>OX637506.1:0-5395251 GCA_951799955.1 Apamea anceps
CTAACCTAACCTAACCTAACCTAACCTAACCTAACCTAACCTAACCTAACCTAACCTAACCTAACCTAACCTAACCTAACCTAACCTAACCTAACCTAACCTAACCTAACCTAACCTAACCTAACCTAACCTAACCTAACCTAACCTAACCTAACTAACCTAACCTAACCTAACCTAACCTAACCTAACCTAACCTAACCTAACCTAACCTAACCTAACCTAACCTAACCTAACCTAACCTAACCTAACCTAACCTAACCTAACCTAACCTAACCTAACCTAACCTAACCTAACCTAACCTAACCTAACCTAACCTAACCTAACCTAACCTAACCTAACCTAACCTAACCTAACCTAACCTAACCTAACCTAACCTAACCTAACCTAACCTAACCTAACCTAACCTAACCTAACCTAACCTAACCTAACCTAACCTAACCTAACCTAACCTAACCTAACCTAACCTAACCTAACCTAACCTAACCTAACCTAACCTAACCTAACCTAACCTAACCTAACCTAACCTAACCTAACCTAACCTAACCTAACCTAACCTAACCTAACCTAACCTAACCTAACCTAACCTAACCTAACCTAACCTAACCTAACCTAACCTAACCTAACCTAACCTAACCTAACCTAACCTAACCTAACCTAACCTAACCTAACCTAACCTAACCTAACCTAACCTAACCTAACCTAACCTAACCTAACCTAACCTAACCTAACCTAACCTAACCTAACCTAACCTAACCTAACCTAACCTAACCTAACCTAACCTAACCTAACCTAACCTAACCTAACCTAACCTAACCTAACCTAACCTAACCTAACCTAACCTAACCTAACCTAACCTAACCTAACCTAACCTAACCTAACCTAACCTAACCTAACCTAACCTAACCTAACCTAACCTAACCTAACCTAACCTAACCTAACCTAACCTAACCTAACCTAACCTAACCTAACCTAACCTAACCTAACCTAACCTAACCTAACCTAACCTAACCTAACCTAACCTAACCTAACCTAACCTAACCTAACCTAACCTAACCTAACCTAACCTAACCTAACCTAACCTAACCTAACCTAACCTAACCTAACCTAACCTAACCTAACCTAACCTAACCTAACCTAACCTAACCTAACCTAACCTAACCTAACCTAACCTAACCTAACCTAACCTAACCTAACCTAACCTAACCTAACCTAACCTAACCTAACCTAACCTAACCTAACCTAACCTAACCTAACCTAACCTAACCTAACCTAACCTAACCTAACCTAACCTAACCTAACCTAACCTAACCTAACCTAACCTAACCTAACCTAACCTAACCTAACCTAACCTAACCTAACCTAACCTAACCTAACCTAACCTAACCTAACCTAACCTAACCTAACCTAACCTAACCTAACCTAACCTAACCTAACCTAACCTAACCTAACCTAACCTAACCTAACCTAACCTAACCTAACCTAACCTAACCTAACCTAACCTAACCTAACCTAACCTAACCTAACCTAACCTAACCTAACCTAACCTAACCTAACCTAACCTAACCTAACCTAACCTAACCTAACCTAACCTAACCTAACCTAACCTAACCTAACCTAACCTAACCTAACCTAACCTAACCTAACCTAACCTAACCTAACCTAACCTAACCTAACCTAACCTAACCTAACCTAACCTAACCTAACCTAACCTAACCTAACCTAACCTAACCTAACCTAACCTAACCTAACCTAACCTAACCTAACCTAACCTAACCTAACCTAACCTAACCTAACCTAACCTAACCTAACCTAACCTAACCTAACCTAACCTAACCTAACCTAACCTAACCTAACCTAACCTAACCTAACCTAACCTAACCTAACCTAACCTAACCTAACCTAACCTAACCTAACCTAACCTAACCTAACCTAACCTAACCTAACCTAACCTAACCTAACCTAACCTAACCTAACCTAACCTAACCTAACCTAACCTAACCTAACCTAACCTAACCTAACCTAACCTAACCTAACCTAACCTAACCTAACCTAACCTAACCTAACCTAACCTAACCTAACCTAACCTAACCTAACCTAACCTAACCTAACCTAACCTAACCTAACCTAACCTAACCTAACCTAACCTAACCTAACCTAACCTAACCTAACCTAACCTAACCTAACCTAACCTAACCTAACCTAACCTAACCTAACCTAACCTAACCTAACCTAACCTAACCTAACCTAACCTAACCTAACCTAACCTAACCTAACCTAACCTAACCTAACCTAACCTAACCTAACCTAACCTAACCTAACCTAACCTAACCTAACCTAACCTAACCTAACCTAACCTAACCTAACCTAACCTAACCTAACCTAACCTAACCTAACCTAACCTAACCTAACCTAACCTAACCTAACCTAACCTAACCTAACCTAACCTAACCTAACCTAACCTAACCTAACCTAACCTAACCTAACCTAACCTAACCTAACCTAACCTAACCTAACCTAACCTAACCTAACCTAACCTAACCTAACCTAACCTAACCTAACCTAACCTAACCTAACCTAACCTAACCTAACCTAACCTAACCTAACCTAACCTAACCTAACCTAACCTAACCTAACCTAACCTAACCTAACCTAACCTAACCTAACCTAACCTAACCTAACCTAACCTAACCTAACCTAACCTAACCTAACCTAACCTAACCTAACCTAACCTAACCTAACCTAACCTAACCTAACCTAACCTAACCTAACCTAACCTAACCTAACCTAACCTAACCTAACCTAACCTAACCTAACCTAACCTAACCTAACCTAACCTAACCTAACCTAACCTAACCTAACCTAACCTAACCTAACCTAACCTAACCTAACCTAACCTAACCTAACCTAACCTAACCTAACCTAACCTAACCTAACCTAACCTAACCTAACCTAACCTAACCTAACCTAACCTAACCTAACCTAACCTAACCTAACCTAACCTAACCTAACCTAACCTAACCTAACCTAACCTAACCTAACCTAACCTAACCTAACCTAACCTAACCTAACCTAACCTAACCTAACCTAACCTAACCTAACCTAACCTAACCTAACCTAACCTAACCTAACCTAACCTAACCTAACCTAACCTAACCTAACCTAACCTAACCTAACCTAACCTAACCTAACCTAACCTAACCTAACCTAACCTAACCTAACCTAACCTAACCTAACCTAACCTAACCTAACCTAACCTAACCTAACCTAACCTAACCTAACCTAACCTAACCTAACCTAACCTAACCTAACCTAACCTAACCTAACCTAACCTAACCTAACCTAACCTAACCTAACCTAACCTAACCTAACCTAACCTAACCTAACCTAACCTAACCTAACCTAACCTAACCTAACCTAACCTAACCTAACCTAACCTAACCTAACCTAACCTAACCTAACCTAACCTAACCTAACCTAACCTAACCTAACCTAACCTAACCTAACCTAACCTAACCTAACCTAACCTAACCTAACCTAACCTAACCTAACCTAACCTAACCTAACCTAACCTAACCTAACCTAACCTAACCTAACCTAACCTAACCTAACCTAACCTAACCTAACCTAACCTAACCTAACCTAACCTAACCTAACCTAACCTAACCTAACCTAACCTAACCTAACCTAACCTAACCTAACCTAACCTAACCTAACCTAACCTAACCTAACCTAACCTAACCTAACCTAACCTAACCTAACCTAACCTAACCTAACCTAACCTAACCTAACCTAACCTAACCTAACCTAACCTAACCTAACCTAACCTAACCTAACCTAACCTAACCTAACCTAACCTAACCTGCCTTACCTGGACTCCCGTGCGCGTTCCGCGAACTCGAGTCCCGTTTTGGTAGTGTTATTCGAGGTTTTCACATATATTTCGGCCCAAAAACACGTTTTTTCAGGAAAATTCCCGATTTTTGTTCGGGAATAATTCCACAAACCCCATAGTTAGCTAGCCCGCGCGGAGACGCGTCTTTTGACACCTCGCCCGTGCGCCTAGCCCACATACAACATCTTAAATTCCTGAAATTTTTGCATTTCATTAGTACCACCAACTGACCAAAATCTACCTAAGGGATACTTGTTTTGGAACAAAACTATATAACTTTGCATCCCGGTGACGCAATTTCAAGCTGTTTTCAGCAAATTAAATCTAATTAAAGCTCCCTGAAACGTTCCCACTCGGGATAATTGACTATTTCGCGAAAAACACTTTTTCGTTTTTGACTTGTAAAAATTTCACTAAAACTCCTTTTAAGGAACACTATTAAAAAATTTTCTTCAAAATTTTCAGTCTATTCCTGGTTTTTGTAATTTAAATAGATACTAACCTGCCTTACCTGGACTCCCGTGCGCGTTCCGCGAACTCGAGTCCCGTTTTGGTAGTGTTATTCGAGGTTTTCACATATATTTCGGCCCAAAAACACGTTTTTTCAGGAAAATTCCCGATTTTTGTTCGGGAATAATTCCACAAACCCCATAGTTAGCTAGCCCGCGCGGAGACGCGTCTTTTGACACCTCGCCCGTGCGCCTAGCCCACATACAACATCTTAAATTCCTGAAATTTTTGCATTTCATTAGTACCACCAACTGACCAAAATCTACCTAAGGGATACTTGTTTTGGAACAAAACTATATAACTTTGCATCCCGGTGACGCAATTTCAAGCTGTTTTCAGCAAATTAAATCTAATTAAAGCTCCCTGAAACGTTCCCACTCGGGATAATTGACTATTTCGCGAAAAACACTTTTTCGTTTTTGACTTGTAAAAATTTCACTAAAACTCCTTTTAAGGAACACTATTAAAAAATTTTCTTCAAAATTTTCAGTCTATTCCTGGTTTTTGTAATTTAAATAGATACTAACCTGCCTTACCTGGACTCCCGTGCGCGTTCCGCGAACTCGAGTCCCGTTTTGGTAGTGTTATTCGAGGTTTTCACATATATTTCGGCCCAAAAACACGTTTTTTCAGGAAAATTCCCGATTTTTGTTCGGGAATAATTCCACAAACCCCATAGTTAGCTAGCCCGCGCGGAGACGCGTCTTTTGACACCTCGCCCGTGCGCCTAGCCCACATACAACATCTTAAATTCCTGAAATTTTTGCATTTCATTAGTACCACCAACTGACCAAAATCTACCTAAGGGATACTTGTTTTGGAACAAAACTATATAACTTTGCATCCCGGTGACGCAATTTCAAGCTGTTTTCAGCAAATTAAATCTAATTAAAGCTCCCTGAAACGTTCCCACTCGGGATAATTGACTATTTCGCGAAAAACACTTTTTCGTTTTTGACTTGTAAAAATTTCACTAAAACTCCTTTTAAGGAACACTATTAAAAAATTTTCTTCAAAATTTTCAGTCTATTCCTGGTTTTTGTAATTTAAATAGATACTAACCTGCCTTACCTGGACTCCCGTGCGCGTTCCGCGAACTCGAGTCCCGTTTTGGTAGTGTTATTCGAGGTTTTCACATATATTTCGGCCCAAAAACACGTTTTTTCAGGAAAATTCCCGATTTTTGTTCGGGAATAATTCCACAAACCCCATAGTTAGCTAGCCCGCGCGGAGACGCGTCTTTTGACACCTCGCCCGTGCGCCTAGCCCACATACAACATCTTAAATTCCTGAAATTTTTGCATTTCATTAGTACCACCAACTGACCAAAATCTACCTAAGGGATACTTGTTTTGGAACAAAACTATATAACTTTGCATCCCGGTGACGCAATTTCAAGCTGTTTTCAGCAAATTAAATCTAATTAAAGCTCCCTGAAACGTTCCCACTCGGGATAATTGACTATTTCGCGAAAAACACTTTTTCGTTTTTGACTTGTAAAAATTTCACTAAAACTCCTTTTAAGGAACACTATTAAAAAATTTTCTTCAAAATTTTCAGTCTATTCCTGGTTTTTGTAATTTAAATAGATACTAACCTGCCTTACCTGGACTCCCGTGCGCGTTCCGCGAACTCGAGTCCCGTTTTGGTAGTGTTATTCGAGGTTTTCACATATATTTCGGCCCAAAAACACGTTTTTTCAGGAAAATTCCCGATTTTTGTTCGGGAATAATTCCACAAACCCCATAGTTAGCTAGCCCGCGCGGAGACGCGTCTTTTGACACCTCGCCCGTGCGCCTAGCCCACATACAACATCTTAAATTCCTGAAATTTTTGCATTTCATTAGTACCACCAACTGACCAAAATCTACCTAAGGGATACTTGTTTTGGAACAAAACTATATAACTTTGCATCCCGGTGACGCAATTTCAAGCTGTTTTCAGCAAATTAAATCTAATTAAAGCTCCCTGAAACGTTCCCACTCGGGATAATTGACTATTTCGCGAAAAACACTTTTTCGTTTTTGACTTGTAAAAATTTCACTAAAACTCCTTTTAAGGAACACTATTAAAAAATTTTCTTCAAAATTTTCAGTCTATTCCTGGTTTTTGTAATTTAAATAGATACTAACCTGCCTTACCTGGACTCCCGTGCGCGTTCCGCGAACTCGAGTCCCGTTTTGGTAGTGTTATTCGAGGTTTTCACATATATTTCGGCCCAAAAACACGTTTTTTCAGGAAAATTCCCGATTTTTGTTCGGGAATAATTCCACAAACCCCATAGTTAGCTAGCCCGCGCGGAGACGCGTCTTTTGACACCTCGCCCGTGCGCCTAGCCCACATACAACATCTTAAATTCCTGAAATTTTTGCATTTCATTAGTACCACCAACTGACCAAAATCTACCTAAGGGATACTTGTTTGGGGTGCATGTTGAAGAGCCTCCTCGTGGCGCACCCTGGGCAACGTCGGCTCCAAGTGCCCACCAAGTTTTGGTGGACACTTGGGGCTGGCGGCTAATCTTCAACAAACGGGGAAGGGTCATGGTTCCAATCACCGATCATCCTTGATGGTCGTTGAAGGGAACCGGGCTACATACGTCTACTCCCCCTCTGCTTACAGAGGAAGGTGAGTGGGCGTAGACTGGGGGGGGGCGGTTCGCGCCGCTGCACCCACTAGAGTGTGGGTGGTGGAGGAGTCCATGTCCGCGCTGCGTCTGTCCGGTATCCGGCGGCAGCGTGGGGACGTCGGGGCGGTGGTTGGTTCTGCCAGCCGCCGGCCACCCCGTAATCCTGGGTTCAGGACCGGGGGCCCGAGCCACTGAGGCCCGGGCCGCGAGGAAGACAACCTCTTTAAAAAATCACCCCAATCCCAAGGTCTAGCGTGCCGATGGGATGAATGGCCGGAGGGGATCCGGTCACTAGCGCGTCCAAGGGACCTCACCCTTAAAAGGAAATCATGGAATCACAAGCTAAAGGAAACATTCCCCAGGCGGGTACCCTCCTACTCAAGGAGGGTCAATCCCGCCCTTCTACGGAAGGCAGCCCCACTGTATCTGGGGGGGGCACCGATAGCTTCGTAGGCCGGCAGACCACCGCCGGCTTTCGTCAACCAAGTCTTGCGTCGCAAGAAAAGGAGCTCCGGGTTAGCCCGGAGCGACTGTGCGACGCAGACGCACCGCCTGCCGTCATGGACGGCAACAAGAGCCGAGGAGGCTCAAGAAGGAGTGATGCGGGGTCGGAGTCCGACGTCGTATCTGGAGGAGCGAGCTCGGGAGGCTCAGGGAGCCCTTGCCGAGACGAGGAGATGGCCGCTGCAACAAAAAGAAAGGCACGAAGCAAGCGGCCAAGGTCATTGGACGGCCAGGGGTCGTCCTCTGACGGGGAGCTGGCCTCAGCTCGAAAAATCCCCACCAGTAGGCGGGGAGGAGCCCGAGAGCGAGGCAAAGGGAGGGGGCTCACAGACCGTGAGGCGGCGGAGCGAACGATCGCAAAGGAAGGGGGGACCGATCACGCGGTCGCTTCGGAGCCCTCCAGCGACGAGGCGAGTGAGGCCGGCGGTCCTGAGGCGGACCGCAAGAAGAGGTTTGCGGCGGTCGTGGAGGCCGCGATCCGGGACGTGTCCCTGAAGAAGTTACAAACTTCGAAAAACAGGGCCATAGTCTCGGCAAAGGCCTCCATCATGGCGGCAGCGGAGGAGGCCAACCGCACCGGTCCTTCGGCTGGCGAAGTGGCCGAATTGCGGGCGCAGGTCGCCCGCCTGACGGCTGCTACGGAGCGTCTCCAAGAGGAGAACCGGAGGCTCCGAGCAGACCTGGCCATCCTGAAGGTCCCCGACAAAGGGCGGGCGATACCAGAGGCCAGCCAGCCAGCCAGCCAGCCAGCAAGCGAGCCCGTGCCGGTGGAGAGCCAGGTTCTGAACCTGGTTCGGCAGGAACTGGCGGCCTTCCAGGCGCGGTTCACCGCCCTGGAGAGTATGGTCCTGCGCCCGCCCTTAGCTGGTAGGACGGCCCCAGGGCCGAAGGCGGCCTCGTACGCGGCCGCTGCCGCCCCTAAACCCGGGCCGTCCGGCCGGGCCCAGGTGCCGGCCAAACAGGCGTCGGCTGGAGGAGCCGCGGCGCCGGCGAAACCGGCGTCGGCTGGCGGAGCCGCCGCGCTGGCAAAACCGGTGCCTGCCGGCAAACCGGCGAAAAAGAGGAAGGGCAGAGCGGCTGGGGAGGCGAAGGCCCCAGAACCTACGCCTCCCCCAGAGAAATCTCCCACGACCAATGCCGAGTGGCAGGTGGTCGGGGAGAAGAAGAAGGCGGCCAAGGCGGCCAGGAAAAAGGCGCAGAGGAGGCGCCGCAAGGAGCGAGCCGTTGCGGCTAGGCTTCGCTCTCCTAAGACCGCGGCTGTAGTCATTACACTACAGCCAGACGCGGTTAAAAGGGGGGTGACCTACCGTGACGTGCTCACCAAGGCGAGAGCGACGGTGGATCTCCAAGAGCTGGGGATCACCGGGGGCCTCCGGCATAGGGTGACCGCCACTGGTGCCCGCATGCTGGAGATCCCCGGTGCTACGAGTGGCCCCACCGCTGACGCCCTAGCTGAGAAGCTAAGGGCGTCCCTCAACGCGGACGAGGCTCGAGTCTCCAGGCCCGTCAAGTGCGCAGACATGCGCATTGTGGGCCTGGATGACTCCATAACGGAGAAGGAGGTGGTAGCCGCCGTCGTCAGGACGGGCGAGTGTCTGGCCGACCAGGTGAAGGCGGGCACCATACGTCCTGACTTCACGGGCATGCGAACCATAACGGTAAGCTGCCCAGTGACGGCGGCTAGAAAGATAGTGGAGGGCGGAAGGCTCTTGGTGGGCTGGGTGTCCGCGCAGGTCAAACTGCTGGAGCCCAGACCTCTGAGGTGCTATCGATGCCACGTGGGTCACCACGTGAGCGTCCAGTGCACCTCGGAGGACCGCAGCACTCTTTGCTTCCGCTGCGGCAAGCCCGGACATAAGGCCGGCTCGTGCAACGCCGCGCCGCACTGCGCTGCATGTGCGGCTGCTGGCAAGCCGGCCGATCACCGGGCGGGCAGCAAGTCCTGCGCCCCACCCACCGAAGCCAGGAGGAGAGGCAGGCCCTCCGCCGCCGT
This sequence comes from Apamea anceps, assembly GCA_951799955.1. NCBI lineage: Eukaryota > Metazoa > Arthropoda > Insecta > Lepidoptera > Noctuidae > Apamea > Apamea anceps. Next base: position 9,529 of record OX637506.1, read on the forward strand.
CGCCACCACCACCACCGTCGCCGCCTCTGCCACCGCCGCCGCCGCCGCCGCCACCACTGCCGCCGCCGCCGCCGCCGCCGCTGCCGAGGGTCCCTCACAAGGGGCCCGGGAGGGGGCTGAAATGGAGGAGTAATGGCTCCGCCTTTACGCCTCCTCCAGGCGAACATCAACCACTGCGCCTGCGCTCAGGACCTGTTGCTCCAGAGCATGGCGCAGTGGTCGATTAATATCGCCGTGGTCGCTGAGCCGTACTTTGTCCCGCCCAGGGATAACTGGGTGGAGGACCTTAACGGCTCAGTGGCCATAATTTCGTCGGCTGCCGCCGGTACCCCGTCCCTCGAAGGTGTCACGAAGGGACAGGGGTGCGTAGCAGCACGGTTCGGAGAGATTGTGGTAGCGGGAGTCTACTTCTCTCCGAGCCGAACTCTCGCCGAGTTCCAGAACTCTTTAACAGAGTTGAGTGTCGTCGTCGCCAGAAGCCATCCTTTCTCCGTGCTAGTGCTCGGGGACTTCAACGCCAAGAATGTGGCCTGGGGTTCCCGTTGCACGGATGTGCGGGGCAGGATGGTGGAGGACTGGGCTCTGGAAACAGGCCTGGTCGCCGTGAATCGGGGTTCTGTCCCTACGTGTGTGCGGATGCGGGGCGAGTCGGTAGTGGACATCACGTTCGCCAGCCCCGCTCTGTCACAGCGTGTCATTGACTGGCGCGTCATGGAGGAGGTGGAGACCTACTCCGACCATCGGTATATCCGATTTGATGTCTCCACCCAGACCTCTAGCGCGCTGGTCCGACAGGCCCCGAGTGGTCCGCGTTGGGCGCTGAAGCAGCTGGACCGGGAGCTCCTCCTGGAAGCCTCGATCGTGCAGGCCTGGGTGTCTTCACCGGACAGGCCTGCTGATATCGACGATGAGGCGGAGTGGTTCCGGGAGGCCATGTCCGAGATATGTGACGTGGCAATGCCCCGAGTCCGGCCAGGATGCGCCCGACGCCGGGTGTACTGGTGGTCGCAGGAGGTGGAGGCGTTGCGCAAGGCGTGCGTTGACGCGCGACACCGGTACACCAGGCACCGCAGGCTCCGCATCCGCCCTCCGGATGCGGAAGCCACAGAGGCGGAGCTGTACGAGGGGTACAGAGCGGCGAAGACCGCCCTCCGAGAGGCTGTCCAGCGGGCCAAGGATGCGGCCCGCGAGGAGATGCTGGAGACTCTGAACAGAGATCCATGGGGGCGCCCTTACAAAATGGTGCGGAATAAACTCCGCACCTGGGCCCCCCCGCTGACTCAGAGTCTCCGCCCACAGCTGGTGGAGGAGGTGGTGAGCGCTCTGTTCCCTTCGCGGAGGGAGCATACTCCCCCGCCTATGGCTCCGCCACTGGCGGTGCCCGAAGCGGACCACGCGGACGACGACGACGACACCCCTGAAGTGACCGGGGTAGATCTGAGAGCGGCGGTAGGCAGGCTGAAGGCCAAGAACACCGCCCCAGGACCCGACGGCTTGCCGGGTAAAGCCTGGGTCCTGGCCTCGACGGCTCTCGGGCCTCGACTGGAGGCGCTCTTAAGCGCATGCATGGAGAGAGGCCAGTTTCCGCTCCGTTGGAAGACGGGGAAGCTGGTCCTCATTCAGAAGCCAGGGCGCCCTGCGGACTCTCCGTCCGCATACCGGCCCATAGTGCTGCTCGACGAGGTCGGCAAGCTCTTCGAGAGAGTAATTGCGGGCCGCCTCGTCGGGCACCTGGTGGGGACTGGGCCGGATCTTGCGGATTGCCAGTTTGGCTTCCGCAAGGGGCGCTCGACGGTGGACGCCATCATGCGCGTGAGAGCCCTCACGACGGGGGACGCGGTGTCCCGGGGTGGGGTGGTCGTGGCGATGTCACTCGACATCGCCAACGCGTTCAACACCCTGCCCTGGAGCTGCATTGGGGAGGCACTCCGGTATCACCGGGTGCCGACCTACCTCCGTCGAGTAGTCGGGGCGTATCTGACGGACAGAGCCGTCATCTACCCCGGTCGCGACGGGAACTGGAACCGGCGAGAGATGTCGTGCGGTGTCCCACAGGGATCGGTTCTGGGGCCGCTCCTGTGGGACATCGGTTACGACTGGGTGCTGCGGGCCGACCTCCCTGAAGGCGTCAGCGTAGTTTGCTACGCTGACGATACGCTGGTCCTGGCGCAGGGGAGGTCGCATCAGGCGGCGGCCGACGCGATGACACGCGGGGTTGCGATAGTCGTGGAAAGGATCCGGCGGTTGGGTCTCGAGGTGGCATTGCACAAGTCCGAGGCCATGTCCTTTCATGGGCCTCGGTACGGGCCACCTCCAGGATCCCAACTAGTGGTAGGAGGGGTTCACATCGGCGTCGAGACCACGATGAGGTACCTGGGTCTCGTCCTCGACAGCCGATGGAACTTCGTCGAGCACTTCCGACGTTTGGCCCCCAAACTGGAACGGGCCGGGGCCGCCCTAAAGCGGCTCTTGCCCAACCTGAGGGGGCCAAACGCCTCCTGCCGGAGGCTTTACGCGGGGGTCGTGCGGTCCATGGCCCTATATGGGGCCCCGGTATGGGCGCGTTCACTGCGGCTGCGAGCCGCACACTACCTGAACGCGCCCCAAAAGGTGGTAGCCATAAGGCTAATCCGGGGCTACCGCACGATCTCGGGCGAGGCAGCAAGCCTCCTTGCCGGACTGCCGCCATGGGATCTGGAGGCGATAGTGCTCGCGCGCCTGTATGATTGGCGCGCGGAAGCACTACGCCGGGGGGAAACTCCGCATCCGCGGCAAACCGCGGCGGAGCGGACGAACCTCCGGCGCGATCTCATGGCGGCATGGAAGGAGCGACTATCGCAACCCAGCGCAGGGCACGCCACGATAGCGGCGGTAAGACCCCTCTTTGAGGAGTGGCTAGAGAGACGTCACGGCGTTCTCACCTACCGCCTGACGCAGGTCCTCTCCGGACACGGATGTTTCGGGAGGTTCCTGCACATAATCAGGCGGGAGGAGACGCCCGGGTGTCACCACTGTCAGGATCGCCCAGAGGACACGGTGGAGCACACGGTGGAGGTCTGCCCTGCTTGGGCAGAGCACCGCCGTGTCCTCGTAGAGGCGATCGGCAGCGGCGGCGACCTCTCGCGTCCGGCCCTGGTTCAAGCCATGGTCCGGGGCGAAAGGGAGTGGGAGGCAGTCACCTCCTTCTGCGAAGCAGTCATGCTAGCGAAGGAGGTGGCGGGGTGGGCGAGAGAACGCGCCTTGCGCACCTCACGCCTCAGCCGCCGCGGGAGACGCTCCGGGCGTCGGGAGCCGCGTGACGATTCCCGGCCACCGTAGGCGCGGGCCTGCGGGCGGTGAGTAATGGGTAACTCACCGTCCGATCAGGACCAGGCCCGTGCCGGACGGCGTGTTGTGTTCCACGCGCGCCTCAAAGAGATGTCAGCATGAGTGACGGGGCCCCATAGGGCCGTAGCCTGCCAGGGTAGCGGGATTGTCCGAAAGGGTTACCGCTGCCCTGGAACATAAAGGGCTAAGGAAGGAACACGGGTGGGTTTTAGTCAGTAAGAGTCTGACACTCCCTCCTGCTCCACCCAGAGCGGGAGGAGTCATTTGATGATTTCCCATCCTCAAAAAAAAAAAAAAAAAAAAAAAAAAAGGGATACTTGTTTTGGAACAAAACTATATAACTTTGCATCCCGGTGACGCAATTTCAAGCTGTTTTCAGCAAATTAAATCTAATTAAAGCTCCCTGAAACGTTCCCACTCGGGATAATTGACTATTTCGCGAAAAACACTTTTTCGTTTTTGACTTGTAAAAATTTCACTAAAACTCCTTTTAAGGAACACTATTAAAAAATTTTCTTCAAAATTTTCAGTCTATTCCTGGTTTTTGTAATTTAAATAGATACTAACCTGCCTTACCTGGACTCCCGTGCGCGTTCCGCGAACTCGAGTCCCGTTTTGGTAGTGTTATTCGAGGTTTTCACATATATTTCGGCCCAAAAACACGTTTTTTCAGGAAAATTCCCGATTTTTGTTCGGGAATAATTCCACAAACCCCATAGTTAGCTAGCCCGCGCGGAGACGCGTCTTTTGACACCTCGCCCGTGCGCCTAGCCCACATACAACATCTTAAATTCCTGAAATTTTTGCATTTCATTAGTACCACCAACTGACCAAAATCTACCTAAGGGATACTTGTTTTGGAACAAAACTATATAACTTTGCATCCCGGTGACGCAATTTCAAGCTGTTTTCAGCAAATTAAATCTAATTAAAGCTCCCTGAAACGTTCCCACTCGGGATAATTGACTATTTCGCGAAAAACACTTTTTCGTTTTTGACTTGTAAAAATTTCACTAAAACTCCTTTTAAGGAACACTATTAAAAAATTTTCTTCAAAATTTTCAGTCTATTCCTGGTTTTTGTAATTTAAATAGATACTAACCTGCCTTACCTGGACTCCCGTGCGCGTTCCGCGAACTCGAGTCCCGTTTTGGTAGTGTTATTCGAGGTTTTCACATATATTTCGGCCCAAAAACACGTTTTTTCAGGAAAATTCCCGATTTTTGTTCGGGAATAATTCCACAAACCCCATAGTTAGCTAGCCCGCGCGGAGACGCGTCTTTTGACACCTCGCCCGTGCGCCTAGCCCACATACAACATCTTAAATTCCTGAAATTTTTGCATTTCATTAGTACCACCAACTGACCAAAATCTACCTAAGGGATACTTGTTTTGGAACAAAACTATATAACTTTGCATCCCGGTGACGCAATTTCAAGCTGTTTTCAGCAAATTAAATCTAATTAAAGCTCCCTGAAACGTTCCCACTCGGGATAATTGACTATTTCGCGAAAAACACTTTTTCGTTTTTGACTTGTAAAAATTTCACTAAAACTCCTTTTAAGGAACACTATTAAAAAATTTTCTTCAAAATTTTCAGTCTATTCCTGGTTTTTGTAATTTAAATAGATACTAACCTGCCTTACCTGGACTCCCGTGCGCGTTCCGCGAACTCGAGTCCCGTTTTGGTAGTGTTATTCGAGGTTTTCACATATATTTCGGCCCAAAAACACGTTTTTTCAGGAAAATTCCCGATTTTTGTTCGGGAATAATTCCACAAACCCCATAGTTAGCTAGCCCGCGCGGAGACGCGTCTTTTGACACCTCGCCCGTGCGCCTAGCCCACATACAACATCTTAAATTCCTGAAATTTTTGCATTTCATTAGTACCACCAACTGACCAAAATCTACCTAAGGGATACTTGTTTTGGAACAAAACTATATAACTTTGCATCCCGGTGACGCAATTTCAAGCTGTTTTCAGCAAATTAAATCTAATTAAAGCTCCCTGAAACGTTCCCACTCGGGATAATTGACTATTTCGCGAAAAACACTTTTTCGTTTTTGACTTGTAAAAATTTCACTAAAACTCCTTTTAAGGAACACTATTAAAAAATTTTCTTCAAAATTTTCAGTCTATTCCTGGTTTTTGTAATTTAAATAGATACTAACCTGCCTTACCTGGACTCCCGTGCGCGTTCCGCGAACTCGAGTCCCGTTTTGGTAGTGTTATTCGAGGTTTTCACATATATTTCGGCCCAAAAACACGTTTTTTCAGGAAAATTCCCGATTTTTGTTCGGGAATAATTCCACAAACCCCATAGTTAGCTAGCCCGCGCGGAGACGCGTCTTTTGACACCTCGCCCGTGCGCCTAGCCCACATACAACATCTTAAATTCCTGAAATTTTTGCATTTCATTAGTACCACCAACTGACCAAAATCTACCTAAGGGATACTTGTTTTGGAACAAAACTATATAACTTTGCATCCCGGTGACGCAATTTCAAGCTGTTTTCAGCAAATTAAATCTAATTAAAGCTCCCTGAAACGTTCCCACTCGGGATAATTGACTATTTCGCGAAAAACACTTTTTCGTTTTTGACTTGTAAAAATTTCACTAAAACTCCTTTTAAGGAACACTATTAAAAAATTTTCTTCAAAATTTTCAGTCTATTCCTGGTTTTTGTAATTTAAATAGATACTAACCTGCCTTACCTGGACTCCCGTGCGCGTTCCGCGAACTCGAGTCCCGTTTTGGTAGTGTTATTCGAGGTTTTCACATATATTTCGGCCCAAAAACACGTTTTTTCAGGAAAATTCCCGATTTTTGTTCGGGAATAATTCCACAAACCCCATAGTTAGCTAGCCCGCGCGGAGACGCGTCTTTTGACACCTCGCCCGTGCGCCTAGCCCACATACAACATCTTAAATTCCTGAAATTTTTGCATTTCATTAGTACCACCAACTGACCAAAATCTACCTAAGGGATACTTGTTTTGGAACAAAACTATATAACTTTGCATCCCGGTGACGCAATTTCAAGCTGTTTTCAGCAAATTAAATCTAATTAAAGCTCCCTGAAACGTTCCCACTCGGGATAATTGACTATTTCGCGAAAAACACTTTTTCGTTTTTGACTTGTAAAAATTTCACTAAAACTCCTTTTAAGGAACACTATTAAAAAATTTTCTTCAAAATTTTCAGTCTATTCCTGGTTTTTGTAATTTAAATAGATACTAACCTGCCTTACCTGGACTCCCGTGCGCGTTCCGCGAACTCGAGTCCCGTTTTGGTAGTGTTATTCGAGGTTTTCACATATATTTCGGCCCAAAAACACGTTTTTTCAGGAAAATTCCCGATTTTTGTTCGGGAATAATTCCACAAACCCCATAGTTAGCTAGCCCGCGCGGAGACGCGTCTTTTGACACCTCGCCCGTGCGCCTAGCCCACATACAACATCTTAAATTCCTGAAATTTTTGCATTTCATTAGTACCACCAACTGACCAAAATCTACCTAAGGGATACTTGTTTTGGAACAAAACTATATAACTTTGCATCCCGGTGACGCAATTTCAAGCTGTTTTCAGCAAATTAAATCTAATTAAAGCTCCCTGAAACGTTCCCACTCGGGATAATTGACTATTTCGCGAAAAACACTTTTTCGTTTTTGACTTGTAAAAATTTCACTAAAACTCCTTTTAAGGAACACTATTAAAAAATTTTCTTCAAAATTTTCAGTCTATTCCTGGTTTTTGTAATTTAAATAGATACTAACCTGCCTTACCTGGACTCCCGTGCGCGTTCCGCGAACTCGAGTCCCGTTTTGGTAGTGTTATTCGAGGTTTTCACATATATTTCGGCCCAAAAACACGTTTTTTCAGGAAAATTCCCGATTTTTGTTCGGGAATAATTCCACAAACCCCATAGTTAGCTAGCCCGCGCGGAGACGCGTCTTTTGACACCTCGCCCGTGCGCCTAGCCCACATACAACATCTTAAATTCCTGAAATTTTTGCATTTCATTAGTACCACCAACTGACCAAAATCTACCTAAGGGATACTTGTTTTGGAACAAAACTATATAACTTTGCATCCCGGTGACGCAATTTCAAGCTGTTTTCAGCAAATTAAATCTAATTAAAGCTCCCTGAAACGTTCCCACTCGGGATAATTGACTATTTCGCGAAAAACACTTTTTCGTTTTTGACTTGTAAAAATTTCACTAAAACTCCTTTTAAGGAACACTATTAAAAAATTTTCTTCAAAATTTTCAGTCTATTCCTGGTTTTTGTAATTTAAATAGATACTAACCTGCCTTACCTGGACTCCCGTGCGCGTTCCGCGAACTCGAGTCCCGTTTTGGTAGTGTTATTCGAGGTTTTCACATATATTTCGGCCCAAAAACACGTTTTTTCAGGAAAATTCCCGATTTTTGTTCGGGAATAATTCCACAAACCCCATAGTTAGCTAGCCCGCGCGGAGACGCGTCTTTTGACACCTCGCCCGTGCGCCTAGCCCACATACAACATCTTAAATTCCTGAAATTTTTGCATTTCATTAGTACCACCAACTGACCAAAATCTACCTAAGGGATACTTGTTTTGGAACAAAACTATATAACTTTGCATCCCGGTGACGCAATTTCAAGCTGTTTTCAGCAAATTAAATCTAATTAAAGCTCCCTGAAACGTTCCCACTCGGGATAATTGACTATTTCGCGAAAAACACTTTTTCGTTTTTGACTTGTAAAAATTTCACTAAAACTCCTTTTAAGGAACACTATTAAAAAATTTTCTTCAAAATTTTCAGTCTATTCCTGGTTTTTGTAATTTAAATAGATACTAACCTGCCTTACCTGGACTCCCGTGCGCGTTCCGCGAACTCGAGTCCCGTTTTGGTAGTGTTATTCGAGGTTTTCACATATATTTCGGCCCAAAAACACGTTTTTTCAGGAAAATTCCCGATTTTTGTTCGGGAATAATTCCACAAACCCCATAGTTAGCTAGCCCGCGCGGAGACGCGTCTTTTGACACCTCGCCCGTGCGCCTAGCCCACATACAACATCTTAAATTCCTGAAATTTTTGCATTTCATTAGTACCACCAACTGACCAAAATCTACCTAAGGGATACTTGTTTTGGAACAAAACTATATAACTTTGCATCCCGGTGACGCAATTTCAAGCTGTTTTCAGCAAATTAAATCTAATTAAAGCTCCCTGAAACGTTCCCACTCGGGATAATTGACTATTTCGCGAAAAACACTTTTTCGTTTTTGACTTGTAAAAATTTCACTAAAACTCCTTTTAAGGAACACTATTAAAAAATTTTCTTCAAAATTTTCAGTCTATTCCTGGTTTTTGTAATTTAAATAGATACTAACCTGCCTTACCTGGACTCCCGTGCGCGTTCCGCGAACTCGAGTCCCGTTTTGGTAGTGTTATTCGAGGTTTTCACATATATTTCGGCCCAAAAACACGTTTTTTCAGGAAAATTCCCGATTTTTGTTCGGGAATAATTCCACAAACCCCATAGTTAGCTAGCCCGCGCGGAGACGCGTCTTTTGACACCTCGCCCGTGCGCCTAGCCCACATACAACATCTTAAATTCCTGAAATTTTTGCATTTCATTAGTACCACCAACTGACCAAAATCTACCTAAGGGATACTTGTTTTGGAACAAAACTATATAACTTTGCATCCCGGTGACGCAATTTCAAGCTGTTTTCAGCAAATTAAATCTAATTAAAGCTCCCTGAAACGTTCCCACTCGGGATAATTGACTATTTCGCGAAAAACACTTTTTCGTTTTTGACTTGTAAAAATTTCACTAAAACTCCTTTTAAGGAACACTATTAAAAAATTTTCTTCAAAATTTTCAGTCTATTCCTGGTTTTTGTAATTTAAATAGATACTAACCTGCCTTACCTGGACTCCCGTGCGCGTTCCGCGAACTCGAGTCCCGTTTTGGTAGTGTTATTCGAGGTTTTCACATATATTTCGGCCCAAAAACACGTTTTTTCAGGAAAATTCCCGATTTTTGTTCGGGAATAATTCCACAAACCCCATAGTTAGCTAGCCCGCGCGGAGACGCGTCTTTTGACACCTCGCCCGTGCGCCTAGCCCACATACAACATCTTAAATTCCTGAAATTTTTGCATTTCATTAGTACCACCAACTGACCAAAATCTACCTAAGGGATACTTGTTTTGGAACAAAACTATATAACTTTGCATCCCGGTGACGCAATTTCAAGCTGTTTTCAGCAAATTAAATCTAATTAAAGCTCCCTGAAACGTTCCCACTCGGGATAATTGACTATTTCGCGAAAAACACTTTTTCGTTTTTGACTTGTAAAAATTTCACTAAAACTCCTTTTAAGGAACACTATTAAAAAATTTTCTTCAAAATTTTCAGTCTATTCCTGGTTTTTGTAATTTAAATAGATACTAACCTGCCTTACCTGGACTCCCGTGCGCGTTCCGCGAACTCGAGTCCCGTTTTGGTAGTGTTATTCGAGGTTTTCACATATATTTCGGCCCAAAAACACGTTTTTTCAGGAAAATTCCCGATTTTTGTTCGGGAATAATTCCACAAACCCCATAGTTAGCTAGCCCGCGCGGAGACGCGTCTTTTGACACCTCGCCCGTGCGCCTAGCCCACATACAACATCTTAAATTCCTGAAATTTTTGCATTTCATTAGTACCACCAACTGACCAAAATCTACCTAAGGGATACTTGTTTTGGAACAAAACTATATAACTTTGCATCCCGGTGACGCAATTTCAAGCTGTTTTCAGCAAATTAAATCTAATTAAAGCTCCCTGAAACGTTCCCACTCGGGATAATTGACTATTTCGCGAAAAACACTTTTTCGTTTTTGACTTGTAAAAATTTCACTAAAACTCCTTTTAAGGAACACTATTAAAAAATTTTCTTCAAAATTTTCAGTCTATTCCTGGTTTTTGTAATTTAAATAGATACTAACCTGCCTTACCTGGACTCCCGTGCGCGTTCCGCGAACTCGAGTCCCGTTTTGGTAGTGTTATTCGAGGTTTTCACATATATTTCGGCCCAAAAACACGTTTTTTCAGGAAAATTCCCGATTTTTGTTCGGGAATAATTCCACAAACCCCATAGTTAGCTAGCCCGCGCGGAGACGCGTCTTTTGACACCTCGCCCGTGCGCCTAGCCCACATACAACATCTTAAATTCCTGAAATTTTTGCATTTCATTAGTACCACCAACTGACCAAAATCTACCTAAGGGATACTTGTTTTGGAACAAAACTATATAACTTTGCATCCCGGTGACGCAATTTCAAGCTGTTTTCAGCAAATTAAATCTAATTAAAGCTCCCTGAAACGTTCCCACTCGGGATAATTGACTATTTCGCGAAAAACACTTTTTCGTTTTTGACTTGTAAAAATTTCACTAAAACTCCTTTTAAGGAACACTATTAAAAAATTTTCTTCAAAATTTTCAGTCTATTCCTGGTTTTTGTAATTTAAATAGATACTAACCTGCCTTACCTGGACTCCCGTGCGCGTTCCGCGAACTCGAGTCCCGTTTTGGTAGTGTTATTCGAGGTTTTCACATATATTTCGGCCCAAAAACACGTTTTTTCAGGAAAATTCCCGATTTTTGTTCGGGAATAATTCCACAAACCCCATAGTTAGCTAGCCCGCGCGGAGACGCGTCTTTTGACACCTCGCCCGTGCGCCTAGCCCACATACAACATCTTAAATTCCTGAAATTTTTGCATTTCATTAGTACCACCAACTGACCAAAATCTACCTAAGGGATACTTGTTTTGGAACAAAACTATATAACTTTGCATCCCGGTGACGCAATTTCAAGCTGTTTTCAGCAAATTAAATCTAATTAAAGCTCCCTGAAACGTTCCCACTCGGGATAATTGACTATTTCGCGAAAAACACTTTTTCGTTTTTGACTTGTAAAAATTTCACTAAAACTCCTTTTAAGGAACACTATTAAAAAATTTTCTTCAAAATTTTCAGTCTATTCCTGGTTTTTGTAATTTAAATAGATACTAACCTGCCTTACCTGGACTCCCGTGCGCGTTCCGCGAACTCGAGTCCCGTTTTGGTAGTGTTATTCGAGGTTTTCACATATATTTCGGCCCAAAAACACGTTTTTTCAGGAAAATTCCCGATTTTTGTTCGGGAATAATTCCACAAACCCCATAGTTAGCTAGCCCGCGCGGAGACGCGTCTTTTGACACCTCGCCCGTGCGCCTAGCCCACATACAACATCTTAAATTCCTGAAATTTTTGCATTTCATTAGTACCACCAACTGACCAAAATCTACCTAAGGGATACTTGTTTTGGAACAAAACTATATAACTTTGCATCCCGGTGACGCAATTTCAAGCTGTTTTCAGCAAATTAAATCTAATTAAAGCTCCCTGAAACGTTCCCACTCGGGATAATTGACTATTTCGCGAAAAACACTTTTTCGTTTTTGACTTGTAAAAATTTCACTAAAACTCCTTTTAAGGAACACTATTAAAAAATTTTCTTCAAAATTTTCAGTCTATTCCTGGTTTTTGTAATTTAAATAGATACTAACCTGCCTTACCTGGACTCCCGTGCGCGTTCCGCGAACTCGAGTCCCGTTTTGGTAGTGTTATTCGAGGTTTTCACATATATTTCGGCCCAAAAACACGTTTTTTCAGGAAAATTCCCGATTTTTGTTCGGGAATAATTCCACAAACCCCATAGTTAGCTAGCCCGCGCGGAGACGCGTCTTTTGACACCTCGCCCGTGCGCCTAGCCCACATACAACATCTTAAATTCCTGAAATTTTTGCATTTCATTAGTACCACCAACTGACCAAAATCTACCTAAGGGATACTTGTTTTGGAACAAAACTATATAACTTTGCATCCCGGTGACGCAATTTCAAGCTGTTTTCAGCAAATTAAATCTAATTAAAGCTCCCTGAAACGTTCCCACTCGGGATAATTGACTATTTCGCGAAAAACACTTTTTCGTTTTTGACTTGTAAAAATTTCACTAAAACTCCTTTTAAGGAACACTATTAAAAAATTTTCTTCAAAATTTTCAGTCTATTCCTGGTTTTTGTAATTTAAATAGATACTAACCTGCCTTACCTGGACTCCCGTGCGCGTTCCGCGAACTCGAGTCCCGTTTTGGTAGTGTTATTCGAGGTTTTCACATATATTTCGGCCCAAAAACACGTTTTTTCAGGAAAATTCCCGATTTTTGTTCGGGAATAATTCCACAAACCCCATAGTTAGCTAGCCCGCGCGGAGACGCGTCTTTTGACACCTCGCCCGTGCGCCTAGCCCACATACAACATCTTAAATTCCTGAAATTTTTGCATTTCATTAGTACCACCAACTGACCAAAATCTACCTAAGGGATACTTGTTTTGGAACAAAACTATATAACTTTGCATCCCGGTGACGCAATTTCAAGCTGTTTTCAGCAAATTAAATCTAATTAAAGCTCCCTGAAACGTTCCCACTCGGGATAATTGACTATTTCGCGAAAAACACTTTTTCGTTTTTGACTTGTAAAAATTTCACTAAAACTCCTTTTAAGGAACACTATTAAAAAATTTTCTTCAAAATTTTCAGTCTATTCCTGGTTTTTGTAATTTAAATAGATACTAACCTGCCTTACCTGGACTCCCGTGCGCGTTCCGCGAACTCGAGTCCCGTTTTGGTAGTGTTATTCGAGGTTTTCACATATATTTCGGCCCAAAAACACGTTTTTTCAGGAAAATTCCCGATTTCTGTTCGGGAATAATTCCACAAACCCCATAGTTAGCTAGCCCGCGCGGAGACGCGTCTTTTGACACCTCGCCCGTGCGCCTAGCCCACATACAACATCTTAAATTCCTGAAATTTTTGCATTTCATTAGTACCACCAACTGACCAAAATCTACCTAAGGGATACTTGTTTTGGAACAAAACTATATAACTTTGCATCCCGGTGACGCAATTTCAAGCTGTTTTCAGCAAATTAAATCTAATTAAAGCTCCCTGAAACGTTCCCACTCGGGATAATTGACTATTTCGCGAAAGAAAAACACTTTTTCGTTTTTGACTTGTAAAAATTTCACTAAAACTCCTTTTAAGGAACACTATTAAAAAATTTTTCTTCAAAATTTTCAGTCTATTCCTGGTTTTTGTAATTTAAATAGATACTAACCTGCCTTACCTGGACTCCCGTGCGCGTTCCGCGAACTCGAGTCCCGTTTTGGTAGTGTTATTCGAGGTTTTCACATATATTTCGGCCCAAAAACACGTTTTTCAGGAAAATTCCGATTTTTGTTCGGGAATAATTCCACAAACCCCATAGTTAGCTAGCCCGCGCGGAGACGCGTCTTTTGACACCTCGCCCGTGCGCCTAGCCCACATACAACATCTTAAATTCCTGAATTTTTGCATTTCATTAGTACCACCAACTGACCAAAATCTACCTAAGGGATACTTGTTTTGGAACAAAACTATATAACTTTGCATCCCGGTGACGCAATTTCAAGCTGTTTTCAGCAAATTAAATCTAATTAAAGCTCCCTGAAACGTTCCCACTCGGGATAATTGACTATTTCGCGAAAAACACTTTTTCGTTTTTGACTTGTAAAAATTTCACTAAAACTCCTTTTAAGGAACACTATTAAAAAATTTTCTTCAAAATTTTCAGTCTATTCCTGGTTTTTGTAATTTAAATAGATACTAACCTGCCTTACCTGGACTCCCGTGCGCGTTCCGCGAACTCGAGTCCCGTTTTGGTAGTGTTATTCGAGGTTTTCACATATATTTCGGCCCAAAAACACGTTTTTTCAGGAAAATTCCCGATTTTTGTTCGGGAATAATTCCACAAACCCCATAGTTAGCTAGCCCGCGCGGAGACGCGTCTTTTGACACCTCGCCCGTGCGCCTAGCCCACATACAACATCTTAAATTCCTGAAATTTTTGCATTTCATTAGTACCACCAACTGACCAAAATCTACCTAAGGGATACTTGTTTGGAACAAAACTATATAACTTTGCATCCCGGTGACGCAATTTCAAGCTGTTTTCAGCAAATTAAATCTAATTAAAGCTCCCTGAAAACGTTCCCACTCGGGATAATTGACTATTTCGCGAAAAACACTTTTTCGTTTTTGACTTGTAAAAATTTCACTAAAACTCCTTTTAAGGAACACTATTAAAAATTTTCTTCAAAATTTTCAGTCTATTCCTGGTTTTTGTAATTTAAATAGATACTAACCTGCCTTACCTGGACTCCCGTGCGCGTTCCGCGAACTCGAGTCCCGTTTTGGTAGTGTTATTCGAGGTTTTCACATATATTTCGGCCCAAAAACACGTTTTTTTCAGGAAAATTCCCGATTTTTGTTCGGGAATAATTCCACAAACCCCATAGTTAGCTAGCCCGCGCGGAGACGCGTCTTTTGACACCTCGCCCGTGCGCCTAGCCCACATACAACATCTTAATTCCTGAAATTTTTGCATTTCATTAGTACCACCAACTGACCAAAATCTACCTAAGGGATACTTGTTTTGGAACAAAACTATATAACTTTGCATCCGGTGACGCAATTTCAAGCTGTTTTCAGCAAATTAAATCTAATTAAAGCTCCCTGAAACGTTCCCACTCGGGATAATTGACTATTTCGCGAAAAACACTTTTTCGTTTTTGACTTGTAAAAATTTCACTAAAACTCCTTTTAAGGAACACTATTAAAAATTTTTCTTCAAAATTTTCAGTCTATTCCTGGTTTTTGTAATTTAAATAGATACTAACCTGCCTTACCTGGACTCCCGTGCGCGTTCCGCGAACTCGAGTCCCGTTTTGGTAGTGTTATTCGAGGTTTTCACATATATTTCGGCCCAAAAACACGTTTTTTCAGGAAAATTCCCGATTTTTGTTCGGGAATAATTCCACAAACCCCATAGTTAGCTAGCCCGCGCGGAGACGCGTCTTTTGACACCTCGCCCGTGCGCCTAGCCCACATACAACATCTTAAATTCCTGAAATTTTTGCATTTCATTAGTACCACCAACTGACCAAAATCTACCTAAGGGATACTTGTTTTGGAACAAAACTATATAACTTTGCATCCCGGTGACGCAATTTCAAGCTGTTTTCAGCAAATTAAATCTAATTAAAGCTCCCTGAAACGTTCCCACTCGGGATAATTGACTATTTCGCGAAAAACACTTTTTCGTTTTTGACTTGTAAAAATTTCACTAAAACTCCTTTTAAGGAACACTATTAAAAAATTTTCTTCAAAATTTTCAGTCTATTCCTGGTTTTTGTAATTTAAATAGATACTAACCTGCCTTACCTGGACTCCCGTGCGCGTTCCGCGAACTCGAGTCCCGTTTTGGTAGTGTTATTCGAGGTTTTCACATATATTTCGGCCCAAAAACACGTTTTTTCAGGAAAATTCCCGATTTTTGTTCGGGAATAATTCCACAAACCCCATAGTTAGCTAGCCCGCGCGGAGACGCGTCTTTTGACACCTCGCCCGTGCGCCTAGCCCACATACAACATCTTAAATTCCTGAAATTTTTGCATTTCATTAGTACCACCAACTGACCAAAATCTACCTAAGGGATACTTGTTTTGGAACAAAACTATATAACTTTGCATCCCGGTGACGCAATTTCAAGCTGTTTTCAGCAAATTAAATCTAATTAAAGCTCCCTGAAACGTTCCCACTCGGGATAATTGACTATTTCGCGAAAAACACTTTTTCGTTTTTGACTTGTAAAAATTTCACTAAAACTCCTTTTAAGGAACACTATTAAAAAATTTTCTTCAAAATTTTCAGTCTATTCCTGGTTTTTGTAATTTAAATAGATACTAACCTGCCTTACCTGGACTCCCGTGCGCGTTCCGCGAACTCGAGTCCCGTTTTGGTAGTGTTATTCGAGGTTTTCACATATATTTCGGCCCAAAAACACGTTTTTTCAGGAAAATTCCCGATTTTTGTTCGGGAATAATTCCACAAACCCCATAGTTAGCTAGCCCGCGCGGAGACGCGTCTTTTGACACCTCGCCCGTGCGCCTAGCCCACATACAACATCTTAAATTCCTGAAATTTTTGCATTTCATTAGTACCACCAACTGACCAAAATCTACCTAAGGGATACTTGTTTTGGAACAAAACTATATAACTTTGCATCCCGGTGACGCAATTTCAAGCTGTTTTCAGCAAATTAAATCTAATTAAAGCTCCCTGAAACGTTCCCACTCGGGATAATTGACTATTTCGCGAAAAACACTTTTTCGTTTTTGACTTGTAAAAATTTCACTAAAACTCCTTTTAAGGAACACTATTAAAAAATTTTCTTCAAAATTTTCAGTCTATTCCTGGTTTTTGTAATTTAAATAGATACTAACCTGCCTTACCTGGACTCCCGTGCGCGTTCCGCGAACTCGAGTCCCGTTTTGGTAGTGTTATTCGAGGTTTTCACATATATTTCGGCCCAAAAACACGTTTTTTCAGGAAAATTCCCGATTTTTGTTCGGGAATAATTCCACAAACCCCATAGTTAGCTAGCCCGCGCGGAGACGCGTCTTTTGACACCTCGCCCGTGCGCCTAGCCCACATACAACATCTTAAATTCCTGAAATTTTTGCATTTCATTAGTACCACCAACTGACCAAAATCTACCTAAGGGATACTTGTTTTGGAACAAAACTATATAACTTTGCATCCCGGTGACGCAATTTCAAGCTGTTTTCAGCAAATTAAATCTAATTAAAGCTCCCTGAAACGTTCCCACTCGGGATAATTGACTATTTCGCGAAAAACACTTTTTCGTTTTTGACTTGTAAAAATTTCACTAAAACTCCTTTTAAGGAACACTATTAAAAAATTTTCTTCAAAATTTTCAGTCTATTCCTGGTTTTTGTAATTTAAATAGATACTAACCTGCCTTACCTGGACTCCCGTGCGCGTTCCGCGAACTCGAGTCCCGTTTTGGTAGTGTTATTCGAGGTTTTCACATATATTTCGGCCCAAAAACACGTTTTTTCAGGAAAATTCCCGATTTTTGTTCGGGAATAATTCCACAAACCCCATAGTTAGCTAGCCCGCGCGGAGACGCGTCTTTTGACACCTCGCCCGTGCGCCTAGCCCACATACAACATCTTAAATTCCTGAAATTTTTGCATTTCATTAGTACCACCAACTGACCAAAATCTACCTAAGGGATACTTGTTTTGGAACAAAACTATATAACTTTGCATCCCGGTGACGCAATTTCAAGCTGTTTTCAGCAAATTAAATCTAATTAAAGCTCCCTGAAACGTTCCCACTCGGGATAATTGACTATTTCGCGAAAAACACTTTTTCGTTTTTGACTTGTAAAAATTTCACTAAAACTCCTTTTAAGGAACACTATTAAAAAATTTTCTTCAAAATTTTCAGTCTATTCCTGGTTTTTGTAATTTAAATAGATACTAACCTGCCTTACCTGGACTCCCGTGCGCGTTCCGCGAACTCGAGTCCCGTTTTGGTAGTGTTATTCGAGGTTTTCACATATATTTCGGCCCAAAAACACGTTTTTTCAGGAAAATTCCCGATTTTTGTTCGGGAATAATTCCACAAACCCCATAGTTAGCTAGCCCGCGCGGAGACGCGTCTTTTGACACCTCGCCCGTGCGCCTAGCCCACATACAACATCTTAAATTCCTGAAATTTTTGCATTTCATTAGTACCACCAACTGACCAAAATCTACCTAAGGGATACTTGTTTTGGAACAAAACTATATAACTTTGCATCCCGGTGACGCAATTTCAAGCTGTTTTCAGCAAATTAAATCTAATTAAAGCTCCCTGAAACGTTCCCACTCGGGATAATTGACTATTTCGCGAAAAACACTTTTTCGTTTTTGACTTGTAAAAATTTCACTAAAACTCCTTTTAAGGAACACTATTAAAAAATTTTCTTCAAAATTTTCAGTCTATTCCTGGTTTTTGTAATTTAAATAGATACTAACCTGCCTTACCTGGACTCCCGTGCGCGTTCCGCGAACTCGAGTCCCGTTTTGGTAGTGTTATTCGAGGTTTTCACATATATTTCGGCCCAAAAACACGTTTTTTCAGGAAAATTCCCGATTTTTGTTCGGGAATAATTCCACAAACCCCATAGTTAGCTAGCCCGCGCGGAGACGCGTCTTTTGACACCTCGCCCGTGCGCCTAGCCCACATACAACATCTTAAATTCCTGAAATTTTTGCATTTCATTAGTACCACCAACTGACCAAAATCTACCTAAGGGATACTTGTTTTGGAACAAAACTATATAACTTTGCATCCCGGTGACGCAATTTCAAGCTGTTTTCAGCAAATTAAATCTAATTAAAGCTCCCTGAAACGTTCCCACTCGGGATAATTGACTATTTCGCGAAAAACACTTTTTCGTTTTTGACTTGTAAAAATTTCACTAAAACTCCTTTTAAGGAACACTATTAAAAAATTTTCTTCAAAATTTTCAGTCTATTCCTGGTTTTTGTAATTTAAATAGATACTAACCTGCCTTACCTGGACTCCCGTGCGCGTTCCGCGAACTCGAGTCCCGTTTTGGTAGTGTTATTCGAGGTTTTCACATATATTTCGGCCCAAAAACACGTTTTTTCAGGAAAATTCCCGATTTTTGTTCGGGAATAATTCCACAAACCCCATAGTTAGCTAGCCCGCGCGGAGACGCGTCTTTTGACACCTCGCCCGTGCGCCTAGCCCACATACAACATCTTAAATTCCTGAAATTTTTGCATTTCATTAGTACCACCAACTGACCAAAATCTACCTAAGGGATACTTGTTTTGGAACAAAACTATATAACTTTGCATCCCGGTGACGCAATTTCAAGCTGTTTTCAGCAAATTAAATCTAATTAAAGCTCCCTGAAACGTTCCCACTCGGGATAATTGACTATTTCGCGAAAAACACTTTTTCGTTTTTGACTTGTAAAAATTTCACTAAAACTCCTTTTAAGGAACACTATTAAAAAATTTTCTTCAAAATTTTCAGTCTATTCCTGGTTTTTGTAATTTAAATAGATACTAACCTGCCTTACCTGGACTCCCGTGCGCGTTCCGCGAACTCGAGTCCCGTTTTGGTAGTGTTATTCGAGGTTTTCACATATATTTCGGCCCAAAAACACGTTTTTTCAGGAAAATTCCCGATTTTTGTTCGGGAATAATTCCACAAACCCCATAGTTAGCTAGCCCGCGCGGAGACGCGTCTTTTGACACCTCGCCCGTGCGCCTAGCCCACATACAACATCTTAAATTCCTGAAATTTTTGCATTTCATTAGTACCACCAACTGACCAAAATCTACCTAAGGGATACTTGTTTTGGAACAAAACTATATAACTTTGCATCCCGGTGACGCAATTTCAAGCTGTTTTCAGCAAATTAAATCTAATTAAAGCTCCCTGAAACGTTCCCACTCGGGATAATTGACTATTTCGCGAAAAACACTTTTTCGTTTTTGACTTGTAAAAATTTCACTAAAACTCCTTTTAAGGAACACTATTAAAAAATTTTCTTCAAAATTTTCAGTCTATTCCTGGTTTTTGTAATTTAAATAGATACTAACCTGCCTTACCTGGACTCCCGTGCGCGTTCCGCGAACTCGAGTCCCGTTTTGGTAGTGTTATTCGAGGTTTTCACATATATTTCGGCCCAAAAACACGTTTTTTCAGGAAAATTCCCGATTTTTGTTCGGGAATAATTCCACAAACCCCATAGTTAGCTAGCCCGCGCGGAGACGCGTCTTTTGACACCTCGCCCGTGCGCCTAGCCCACATACAACATCTTAAATTCCTGAAATTTTTGCATTTCATTAGTACCACCAACTGACCAAAATCTACCTAAGGGATACTTGTTTTGGAACAAAACTATATAACTTTGCATCCCGGTGACGCAATTTCAAGCTGTTTTCAGCAAATTAAATCTAATTAAAGCTCCCTGAAACGTTCCCACTCGGGATAATTGACTATTTCGCGAAAAACACTTTTTCGTTTTTGACTTGTAAAAATTTCACTAAAACTCCTTTTAAGGAACACTATTAAAAAATTTTCTTCAAAATTTTCAGTCTATTCCTGGTTTTTGTAATTTAAATAGATACTAACCTGCCTTACCTGGACTCCCGTGCGCGTTCCGCGAACTCGAGTCCCGTTTTGGTAGTGTTATTCGAGGTTTTCACATATATTTCGGCCCAAAAACACGTTTTTTCAGGAAAATTCCCGATTTTTGTTCGGGAATAATTCCACAAACCCCATAGTTAGCTAGCCCGCGCGGAGACGCGTCTTTTGACACCTCGCCCGTGCGCCTAGCCCACATACAACATCTTAAATTCCTGAAATTTTTGCATTTCATTAGTACCACCAACTGACCAAAATCTACCTAAGGGATACTTGTTTTGGAACAAAACTATATAACTTTGCATCCCGGTGACGCAATTTCAAGCTGTTTTCAGCAAATTAAATCTAATTAAAGCTCCCTGAAACGTTCCCACTCGGGATAATTGACTATTTCGCGAAAAACACTTTTTCGTTTTTGACTTGTAAAAATTTCACTAAAACTCCTTTTAAGGAACACTATTAAAAAATTTTCTTCAAAATTTTCAGTCTATTCCTGGTTTTTGTAATTTAAATAGATACTAACCTGCCTTACCTGGACTCCCGTGCGCGTTCCGCGAACTCGAGTCCCGTTTTGGTAGTGTTATTCGAGGTTTTCACATATATTTCGGCCCAAAAACACGTTTTTTCAGGAAAATTCCCGATTTTTGTTCGGGAATAATTCCACAAACCCCATAGTTAGCTAGCCCGCGCGGAGACGCGTCTTTTGACACCTCGCCCGTGCGCCTAGCCCACATACAACATCTTAAATTCCTGAAATTTTTGCATTTCATTAGTACCACCAACTGACCAAAATCTACCTAAGGGATACTTGTTTTGGAACAAAACTATATAACTTTGCATCCCGGTGACGCAATTTCAAGCTGTTTTCAGCAAATTAAATCTAATTAAAGCTCCCTGAAACGTTCCCACTCGGGATAATTGACTATTTCGCGAAAAACACTTTTTCGTTTTTGACTTGTAAAAATTTCACTAAAACTCCTTTTAAGGAACACTATTAAAAAATTTTCTTCAAAATTTTCAGTCTATTCCTGGTTTTTGTAATTTAAATAGATACTAACCTGCCTTACCTGGACTCCCGTGCGCGTTCCGCGAACTCGAGTCCCGTTTTGGTAGTGTTATTCGAGGTTTTCACATATATTTCGGCCCAAAAACACGTTTTTTCAGGAAAATTCCCGATTTTTGTTCGGGAATAATTCCACAAACCCCATAGTTAGCTAGCCCGCGCGGAGACGCGTCTTTTGACACCTCGCCCGTGCGCCTAGCCCACATACAACATCTTAAATTCCTGAAATTTTTGCATTTCATTAGTACCACCAACTGACCAAAATCTACCTAAGGGATACTTGTTTTGGAACAAAACTATATAACTTTGCATCCCGGTGACGCAATTTCAAGCTGTTTTCAGCAAATTAAATCTAATTAAAGCTCCCTGAAACGTTCCCACTCGGGATAATTGACTATTTCGCGAAAAACACTTTTTCGTTTTTGACTTGTAAAAATTTCACTAAAACTCCTTTTAAGGAACACTATTAAAAAATTTTCTTCAAAATTTTCAGTCTATTCCTGGTTTTTGTAATTTAAATAGATACTAACCTGCCTTACCTGGACTCCCGTGCGCGTTCCGCGAACTCGAGTCCCGTTTTGGTAGTGTTATTCGAGGTTTTCACATATATTTCGGCCCAAAAACACGTTTTTTCAGGAAAATTCCCGATTTTTGTTCGGGAATAATTCCACAAACCCCATAGTTAGCTAGCCCGCGCGGAGACGCGTCTTTTGACACCTCGCCCGTGCGCCTAGCCCACATACAACATCTTAAATTCCTGAAATTTTTGCATTTCATTAGTACCACCAACTGACCAAAATCTACCTAAGGGATACTTGTTTTGGAACAAAACTATATAACTTTGCATCCCGGTGACGCAATTTCAAGCTGTTTTCAGCAAATTAAATCTAATTAAAGCTCCCTGAAACGTTCCCACTCGGGATAATTGACTATTTCGCGAAAAACACTTTTTCGTTTTTGACTTGTAAAAATTTCACTAAAACTCCTTTTAAGGAACACTATTAAAAATTTTTCTTCAAAATTTTCAGTCTATTCCTGGTTTTTGTAATTTAAATAGATACTAACCTGCCTTACCTGGACTCCCGTGCGCGTTCCGCGAACTCGAGTCCCGTTTTGGTAGTGTTATTCGAGGTTTTCACATATATTTCGGCCCAAAAACACGTTTTTTCAGGAAAATTCCCGATTTCTGTTCGGGAATAATTCCACAAACCCCATAGTTAGCTAGCCCGCGCGGAGACGCGTCTTTTGACACCTCGCCCGTGCGCCTAGCCCACATACAACATCTTAAATTCCTGAAATTTTTGCATTTCATTAGTACCACCAACTGACCAAAATCTACCTAAGGGATACTTGTTTTGGAACAAAACTATATAACTTTGCATCCCGGTGACGCAATTTCAAGCTGTTTTCAGCAAATTAAATCTAATTAAAGCTCCCTGAAACGTTCCCACTCGGGATAATTGACTATTTCGCGAAAAACACTTTTTCGTTTTTGACTTGTAAAAATTTCACTAAAACTCCTTTTAAGGAACACTATTAAAAAATTTTCTTCAAAATTTTCAGTCTATTCCTGGTTTTTGTAATTTAAATAGATACTAACCTGCCTTACCTGGACTCCCGTGCGCGTTCCGCGAACTCGAGTCCCGTTTTGGTAGTGTTATTCGAGGTTTTCACATATATTTCGGCCCAAAAACACGTTTTTTCAGGAAAATTCCCGATTTTTGTTCGGGAATAATTCCACAAACCCCATAGTTAGCTAGCCCGCGCGGAGACGCGTCTTTTGACACCTCGCCCGTGCGCCTAGCCCACATACAACATCTTAAATTCCTGAAATTTTTGCATTTCATTAGTACCACCAACTGACCAAAATCTACCTAAGGGATACTTGTTTTGGAACAAAACTATATAACTTTGCATCCCGGTGACGCAATTTCAAGCTGTTTTCAGCAAATTAAATCTAATTAAAGCTCCCTGAAACGTTCCCACTCGGGATAATTGACTATTTCGCGAAAAACACTTTTTCGTTTTTGACTTGTAAAAATTTCACTAAAACTCCTTTTAAGGAACACTATTAAAAAATTTTCTTCAAAATTTTCAGTCTATTCCTGGTTTTTGTAATTTAAATAGATACTAACCTGCCTTACCTGGACTCCCGTGCGCGTTCCGCGAACTCGAGTCCCGTTTTGGTAGTGTTATTCGAGGTTTTCACATATATTTCGGCCCAAAAACACGTTTTTTCAGGAAAATTCCCGATTTTTGTTCGGGAATAATTCCACAAACCCCATAGTTAGCTAGCCCGCGCGGAGACGCGTCTTTTGACACCTCGCCCGTGCGCCTAGCCCACATACAACATCTTAAATTCCTGAAATTTTTGCATTTCATTAGTACCACCAACTGACCAAAATCTACCTAAGGGATACTTGTTTTGGAACAAAACTATATAACTTTGCATCCCGGTGACGCAATTTCAAGCTGTTTTCAGCAAATTAAATCTAATTAAAGCTCCCTGAAACGTTCCCACTCGGGATAATTGACTATTTCGCGAAAAACACTTTTTCGTTTTTGACTTGTAAAAATTTCACTAAAACTCCTTTTAAGGAACACTATTAAAAAATTTTCTTCAAAATTTTCAGTCTATTCCTGGTTTTTGTAATTTAAATAGATACTAACCTGCCTTACCTGGACTCCCGTGCGCGTTCCGCGAACTCGAGTCCCGTTTTGGTAGTGTTATTCGAGGTTTTCACATATATTTCGGCCCAAAAACACGTTTTTTCAGGAAAATTCCCGATTTTTGTTCGGGAATAATTCCACAAACCCCATAGTTAGCTAGCCCGCGCGGAGACGCGTCTTTTGACACCTCGCCCGTGCGCCTAGCCCACATACAACATCTTAAATTCCTGAAATTTTTGCATTTCATTAGTACCACCAACTGACCAAAATCTACCTAAGGGATACTTGTTTTGGAACAAAACTATATAACTTTGCATCCCGGTGACGCAATTTCAAGCTGTTTTCAGCAAATTAAATCTAATTAAAGCTCCCTGAAACGTTCCCACTCGGGATAATTGACTATTTCGCGAAAAACACTTTTTCGTTTTTGACTTGTAAAAATTTCACTAAAACTCCTTTTAAGGAACACTATTAAAAATTTTTCTTCAAAATTTTCAGTCTATTCCTGGTTTTTGTAATTTAAATAGATACTAACCTGCCTTACCTGGACTCCCGTGCGCGTTCCGCGAACTCGAGTCCCGTTTTGGTAGTGTTATTCGAGGTTTTCACATATATTTCGGCCCAAAAACACGTTTTTTCAGGAAAATTCCCGATTTTTGTTCGGGAATAATTCCACAAACCCCATAGTTAGCTAGCCCGCGCGGAGACGCGTCTTTTGACACCTCGCCCGTGCGCCTAGCCCACATACAACATCTTAAATTCCTGAAATTTTTGCATTTCATTAGTACCACCAACTGACCAAAATCTACCTAAGGGATACTTGTTTTGGAACAAAACTATATAACTTTGCATCCCGGTGACGCAATTTCAAGCTGTTTTCAGCAAATTAAATCTAATTAAAGCTCCCTGAAACGTTCCCACTCGGGATAATTGACTATTTCGCGAAAAACACTTTTTCGTTTTTGACTTGTAAAAATTTCACTAAAACTCCTTTTAAGGAACACTATTAAAAAATTTTCTTCAAAATTTTCAGTCTATTCCTGGTTTTTGTAATTTAAATAGATACTAACCTGCCTTACCTGGACTCCCGTGCGCGTTCCGCGAACTCGAGTCCCGTTTTGGTAGTGTTATTCGAGGTTTTCACATATATTTCGGCCCAAAAACACGTTTTTTCAGGAAAATTCCCGATTTTTGTTCGGGAATAATTCCACAAACCCCATAGTTAGCTAGCCCGCGCGGAGACGCGTCTTTTGACACCTCGCCCGTGCGCCTAGCCCACATACAACATCTTAAATTCCTGAAATTTTTGCATTTCATTAGTACCACCAACTGACCAAAATCTACCTAAGGGATACTTGTTTTGGAACAAAACTATATAACTTTGCATCCCGGTGACGCAATTTCAAGCTGTTTTCAGCAAATTAAATCTAATTAAAGCTCCCTGAAACGTTCCCACTCGGGATAATTGACTATTTCGCGAAAAACACTTTTTCGTTTTTGACTTGTAAAAATTTCACTAAAACTCCTTTTAAGGAACACTATTAAAAAATTTTCTTCAAAATTTTCAGTCTATTCCTGGTTTTTGTAATTTAAATAGATACTAACCTGCCTTACCTGGACTCCCGTGCGCGTTCCGCGAACTCGAGTCCCGTTTTGGTAGTGTTATTCGAGGTTTTCACATATATTTCGGCCCAAAAACACGTTTTTTCAGGAAAATTCCCGATTTTTGTTCGGGAATAATTCCACAAACCCCATAGTTAGCTAGCCCGCGCGGAGACGCGTCTTTTGACACCTCGCCCGTGCGCCTAGCCCACATACAACATCTTAAATTCCTGAAATTTTTGCATTTCATTAGTACCACCAACTGACCAAAATCTACCTAAGGGATACTTGTTTTGGAACAAAACTATATAACTTTGCATCCCGGTGACGCAATTTCAAGCTGTTTTCAGCAAATTAAATCTAATTAAAGCTCCCTGAAACGTTCCCACTCGGGATAATTGACTATTTCGCGAAAAACACTTTTTCGTTTTTGACTTGTAAAAATTTCACTAAAACTCCTTTTAAGGAACACTATTAAAAAATTTTCTTCAAAATTTTCAGTCTATTCCTGGTTTTTGTAATTTAAATAGATACTAACCTGCCTTACCTGGACTCCCGTGCGCGTTCCGCGAACTCGAGTCCCGTTTTGGTAGTGTTATTCGAGGTTTTCACATATATTTCGGCCCAAAAACACGTTTTTTCAGGAAAATTCCCGATTTTTGTTCGGGAATAATTCCACAAACCCCATAGTTAGCTAGCCCGCGCGGAGACGCGTCTTTTGACACCTCGCCCGTGCGCCTAGCCCACATACAACATCTTAAATTCCTGAAATTTTTGCATTTCATTAGTACCACCAACTGACCAAAATCTACCTAAGGGATACTTGTTTTGGAACAAAACTATATAACTTTGCATCCCGGTGACGCAATTTCAAGCTGTTTTCAGCAAATTAAATCTAATTAAAGCTCCCTGAAACGTTCCCACTCGGGATAATTGACTATTTCGCGAAAAACACTTTTTCGTTTTTGACTTGTAAAAATTTCACTAAAACTCCTTTTAAGGAACACTATTAAAAAATTTTCTTCAAAATTTTCAGTCTATTCCTGGTTTTTGTAATTTAAATAGATACTAACCTGCCTTACCTGGACTCCCGTGCGCGTTCCGCGAACTCGAGTCCCGTTTTGGTAGTGTTATTCGAGGTTTTCACATATATTTCGGCCCAAAAACACGTTTTTTCAGGAAAATTCCCGATTTTTGTTCGGGAATAATTCCACAAACCCCATAGTTAGCTAGCCCGCGCGGAGACGCGTCTTTTGACACCTCGCCCGTGCGCCTAGCCCACATACAACATCTTAAATTCCTGAAATTTTTGCATTTCATTAGTACCACCAACTGACCAAAATCTACCTAAGGGATACTTGTTTTGGAACAAAACTATATAACTTTGCATCCCGGTGACGCAATTTCAAGCTGTTTTCAGCAAATTAAATCTAATTAAAGCTCCCTGAAACGTTCCCACTCGGGATAATTGACTATTTCGCGAAAAACACTTTTTCGTTTTTGACTTGTAAAAATTTCACTAAAACTCCTTTTAAGGAACACTATTAAAAAATTTTCTTCAAAATTTTCAGTCTATTCCTGGTTTTTGTAATTTAAATAGATACTAACCTGCCTTACCTGGACTCCCGTGCGCGTTCCGCGAACTCGAGTCCCGTTTTGGTAGTGTTATTCGAGGTTTTCACATATATTTCGGCCCAAAAACACGTTTTTTCAGGAAAATTCCCGATTTTTGTTCGGGAATAATTCCACAAACCCCATAGTTAGCTAGCCCGCGCGGAGACGCGTCTTTTGACACCTCGCCCGTGCGCCTAGCCCACATACAACATCTTAAATTCCTGAAATTTTTGCATTTCATTAGTACCACCAACTGACCAAAATCTACCTAAGGGATACTTGTTTTGGAACAAAACTATATAACTTTGCATCCCGGTGACGCAATTTCAAGCTGTTTTCAGCAAATTAAATCTAATTAAAGCTCCCTGAAACGTTCCCACTCGGGATAATTGACTATTTCGCGAAAAACACTTTTTCGTTTTTGACTTGTAAAAATTTCACTAAAACTCCTTTTAAGGAACACTATTAAAAAATTTTCTTCAAAATTTTCAGTCTATTCCTGGTTTTTGTAATTTAAATAGATACTAACCTGCCTTACCTGGACTCCCGTGCGCGTTCCGCGAACTCGAGTCCCGTTTTGGTAGTGTTATTCGAGGTTTTCACATATATTTCGGCCCAAAAACACGTTTTTTCAGGAAAATTCCCGATTTTTGTTCGGGAATAATTCCACAAACCCCATAGTTAGCTAGCCCGCGCGGAGACGCGTCTTTTGACACCTCGCTCGTGCGCCTAGCTCACAAAAATTTTGCCCACCCACCCTCCTTCTGTTCTATAGGAAGGTAGACGTGGGGTTTCGGCAAAAAATATATTTTTCTAAATTTAGCTCTTCTAGCGACGTATACACACAAACCTGTTTATAAATTGTAACTATACTTGTTTTTCGTAATAGTGAGGGACGTTTAGTGTAATTTTTAGTATAACTTTAATCATTTTAATTTACTTGACCGACTCCTGCATACAGGGATCGTCTTATTTGTACATAAAGCAATATTTAATATTTTAATTTATTGGAATTTATTATTTAATTTGTTTTAATTTATTTTAATCGTAAATTAACTTAATTCTGTATTTTATTTTATTTTATTTTATTGCATTATCTGTGTTCCCCTCTTTACAGGGACACATCAAAATTTAATATTATATTTTATTGAAATTTATTAATTTATTTAGATTCATCTTAATTGTATTGTGATTTAAATTTGTATTTTATTTTCTGTGTTCCCCCCTTTACAGGGACACAGCAAAATCGCCAGTGCCCTCTGACCAACCTATGAACCTTACTTTCACTAAGGCCACTGCAATGTTCCGTACTCCGGCCAAGAAAGCCGCATGCTCGCCAGGCTCCAGTGGCTCACCGCGCTCAATAGAGGAGGTCAGACCCTCGCTTCCCAGTGTGAGGCGAAGCATTGGGGAGTGGGAGGCCGGGAGATCTGAGCCCCAGGTCAAGTCTCTGGCCATCCCAAAGCGGACCACCACGTCACCTGCGCCAAACAACCCGGAGACCGGAGGAACCAGACCGGAGTTGAGGTACCCCAGTCTCACAGCAGAGGCGAGAGCTTGCCTAAATAAAGCTAAGCTTCATTTAGGCAACTCTCGAAACCTGAAAACAGAGATAAAGACTGGGGTCCTTGACGCCATAAACCGGCTCTACGAGCTGGTAAAGGAGTCGGAGCGGAGCAGGACTCCCACCGTGCCAGCAACTGCGGTCGCCCCTGCAATCGCGCCTGCAGTCGTGCAGGCAGTCGCACCGGAGCCCGCGCCTCTAAACCCGTCCACGGAACCTCCGACAGAGCTGATGAAGAGCCTTATGGAAGGCCTTCACTCGCACAAACTGGCCCTGCAGGAGTGCAAACAGCACACCCAGGCTCAGTCGGAGCAACTCCAGCTGGCCCCTCGCTATGCCGCAGGCCAAGGCCCATCATTCGCGGAGGTCGCCGCCGGACCGAAGCAGAACATCCGGGAACCTCTTCACTCGGTTATTGTATCATCTGTGAATGATCAAGACACCGGTGAAGAGGTTCTCGAGAAGCTCAGGACGGCGGTCGACGCCAGGAATGAGGGCACTAGGGTGGAACGGCTGCGCAAAGCGAGGGACCAGAAGGTAGTGGTCGGGTTTAAAACCAAGGAGGAGATGGCGAGGGTGACCGAGAGGATTCGGAGGGCGGGCAATCTTGTGGTAGAAGAGGCCAAAAACAAGGACCCGCTTGTCATCATCAGGGACGTCCTCTCCTGCCACACGGATGCCGAGATCCTCCAATCCTTGCGGCAACAAAACACCCACCTGGTCGGGGACATTCCTGCGGATGATGTGAGGTTGGGGGTGAAGTACCGTCGAAGGACGAGGAACCCCCACACCTGCCACGTCATCCTGCAGGTGTCCCCCACTGTGTGGCAGAGGCTAACGACGGCGGGTCGCGTGCATATCGACCTACAGCGTGTGCGGGTGCTGGATCAGTCACCACTGGTGCAGTGCACTCGCTGTTTGTGTTTCGGCCACAGCCGAAAAATGTGCACGCAGCCCGCCGACCTCTGCATCCACTGCGGCGACACCCACCTGCGGGCAGACTGCCCGTCACGCGCGGCAGCGGAGGCGCCGCGGTGCCACAACTGCCTGTCAGCGCGGATGGACAGGGTCGACCACAACGCCTTCGACAGTGCGTGCCCCGTGCGCTGCAAGTGGGACGCATTGGCGCGCCTGTCAGTGGCCTATTGCTGAGGTGGAGTCGGGGCTCTTTGGAAATGGGAACCACAACGGTATTGATTTTAGAGTTTATAAACAGAAACCAATACCAACAAACATTCATAGAGTCAAAAAATTCTCTAAAAATACAAGAGTAGCAATTTGGGGCCAGTTTCATGAGAAACTGGCCAAACGAGTAGCCGAATTCAAAAATACACTTAATACATATAATTTCACCTTACCGTTGTGGTCCGACGAGCTCGCTGAGATTAAACCTATGGTTCAAGTAGCAGCTTCCAGTTTGCCAGAAGTATCTGTAAATAAATATAAAAAATTAGTAGTTAAAGTAATAAATAATTGTAAGTACATATTTAGCACAGGAAATATTATGTCTGTTTGATATATTGGGTATATATTAGAATAGCCATAGCATATAAGTATAGAATTATTTAAAGTTTTAACATAAATATAACTGAAATTATACCAAAATCATTATTATTATTATTTTAATTATTGATTAAAAATATTGTATAGATTAAGTTTAATATTATAGGAATTAATTAGTTATACTCAAACAAAAATGAAATAAAAAACAGTAATATAGCTTAGTAAGAAATTAGATAAATATAACGTAAGATGTTAAAACCACCTGAATCAAAACAACACACAAACATATGAACTACAAGACGGACAAGACAAACAAATAACAGTCTAAACAGGGCTCTGATTACGTCAGAGGGACACTGAGCAAGGGCAGGAGTGGGTTTTAGCCGGTAAGAGTCCGGCACTGCCCAGACTGGTTCATAAGTGAGGCAGTCTGGGCGTCCATGAGGATTTCCCACTCCTGCCAAAACAAAAAAAAAAAAAAAAAAAAAAAAAAAACCTAACCTAACCTAACCTAACCTAACCTTTTTTTTTTTTTTTTTTGTCGCTGAGAAATGCTTTATGCATCCCCGCCTCCCGGGGGACGAGACGGGGTATGTGGGACTCCCTGTCGGAATGACAGTATACCCACTAAAACTCAGCGGTGTTCCTACATCGCCGTAGTGGGAGGGCCATGGGAAACCGGCATAGCCTTTACTTCCACAGCCCTCCCGGCGCACGCCCGCCAAGATGGTATGGCGGGCCCCACATGCCCCCCAGGTTGGGGGGCTACGGGAATGGCCGGGAACACCTGGCCATTCCCGTCCCACACTGGTGGAGGCCTGTGCAAAACAGGCAACGGTGCCCCCGCACCCGCTGCCTGCTGGCCTCCACGCCCGCCTAAAAGGCAGGCCCCGCATGCCCCCCCAGCTTGGGGGAGCTACGGCCGCAGAGGATAGGGAGAGCGGCAACGACACACCGACACTCCTCTTCCCCTGCGGCCCCACCGCGTCCGCCATCGAACGGTGGCGGCCCCGTCAAGGCCGCGGAAGGAAGGGAGAGCCCCTCCCGCCGCGGCCTCTGTCCTCAGCCGCAATGTCTCCCTCACGGGGGACATCGCGGCCCGCCTCAGGTAGGTCGCGATGTCGCGGCACCGCAACCTACCCGTGGGCCGCTACGTCGGGCTAAACCGCACAGCCCGGACGAGCGGCCCCCGCTGGGGTTCCTCTTAGCTTCACCGTGGCCCAGCTCGCCACGGCTACTGAGCCCCCCCGCCTCGACAATGCGGGAACCCACCGGGGGGGGCTGGGAGGGCAACCTAACCTAACCTTTTTTTTTTTTTTTGTCGCTGAGAAATGCTTTATGCATCCCCGCCTCCCGGGGGACGAGACGGGGTATGTGGGACTCCCTGTCGGAATGACAGTATACCCACTAAAACTCAGCGGTGTTCCCGCGTCGCCGTGATGGGAGGGCCATGGGAATCCGGCATAGCCTTTACATCCACAGCCCTCCCGACGCATGCCCGCCAAGATGGTATGGCGGGCCCCACATGCCCCCAGGTTAGGGGGGCTACGGGAATGGCCGAGAACACCTGGCCATTCCCGTCCCACAAGGTGGAGGCCTGTGCAAAACAGGCAACGGAGCCCCCGCACCCGTTGCCTGCTGGCCTCCACGCCCGCCTAAGAGGCGGGCCCCGCATGCCCCCCGCGTTGGGGGAGCTACGGCCGCAGAGGATAGGGAGAGCGGCAACGAAACACCGACACTCCTCTTCCCCTGCGGCCCCACCGCGTCCGCCATCTAACGGTGGCGGCCCCGTCAAGGCCGCGGAAGGTAGGGAGAGCGGCAACGAAACACCGACACTCCTCTCCCGCCGCGGCCTCCAATCCTCAGCCGCGATGTCTCCCTCACGGGGGACACCGCGGCCCGCCTCAGGTAGGCTGCGATGTCGCCCAAGCGGCACCGCAACCTACCCTACGGCCGCTACGTCATTGGCTAAGCCGCAAAGCCTTGACGAGCGGCCCCCGCTGGGGTTCCTCTTAGCTTCACCGTGGCCCAGCTCGCCACGGCTACTGAGCCCCCCCGCCTCGACAATGCGGGAACCCACCGGGGGGGAACCTAACCTAACCTAACCTAACCTAACCTTTTTTTTTTTTTTTTTTTTTTTTTTTTTCTCGCTGAGAAATGCTTTATGCATGCCCGTCTCGTGGGGGACGAGACGGGGTATGTGGGACTCCCTGTCCGAATGACAGTATACCCACTAAAACTCAGCGGTGTTCCCGCGTCGCCGTGATGGGAGGGTCATGGGAAACCGGCTCAGCCTTTACTTCCACAACCCTCCCGGCGCATGCCCGCCTAGCTGGCGGGCCCCGCATGCCCCCCGGGCTGGGGGGCTACGGGAATGGCCGGGAACACCTGGCCATTCCCGTCCGACACTGGTGGAGGCCTGTGCGATGCAGGCAAGGGTGCCCCCGCACCCGTTGCCTGCTGGCCTCCACCTGGGAGGAGTCGGAGATGTCCGTCAAACTGACGTCTTCTCCGACCCCTCCTCCGCCTTCGGAGCAGCGCCGCGTGAGGATCGTCCTCCCGCGCGCGCTCCGCCGCCTCCTTCTGGGACATGACGTGTTCGCAGAAGGAGGCGACTGCCGCCCAGGACCCCTCATCCCCCAGCATGGCGTTTACCAAACCGGGGAGCGAGAGGTCCGATCCGATCGCCGCCATGAGACTGCGGCGCGGCTCGGACCACGACGGGCACACCTCGAGGGTGTGCTGCGCCGTGTCCTCCGCCGCGCCACAGCCGTGGCACGACGGCGTCTCCTCCCGTCCGATCCGGTGCAGGTACGATCCGAAACAACCGTGTCCGGACAGCACCTGCACCAGACGAAACGAGAGGAACCCGTGCGACCGCTCGAGCCAGTCTCGCAGGACCGGCCCAAGCGCGTCGAGGGTTCGGCGGCCAAAGGCTGCGGTGGCGAGGTCCCCCGTCCAATGGAGGACGATGGCGTCCCTCGCCTCCCGCCGGACGGCCTCCCGCTCTTCCGGGGCGGTGCGTTCTCCTCTCGCTCTCCGCCCCGCCGTCCATTCGTACACTCTGGCGAGCACCCACGCCTCGAGTTCCCAAGGAGGGGTGCTGGCCAGAGCGCACGCTGCCGCAAAGCCTAACGTGCGGTAGGCCCGCGCTACCCGCTGGGCTATGGCCCTCTGGGGTGCCCGCAAGGCGGCGGCGTTCTCCCGCCGTTGGAGGGCGTCCTCCCAAATAGGGGCCCCGTAGAGGGCCATACTCTTCAGGATGCCGGCGTAAAGTTGCCGGCATCGTGCGCTGGGCCCCCCCAAGTTGGGGAGCAGCCACGAGAGCGCCCCCGCCGTCTTCAGCAGGCGCGAAGACAGCCCGCTAAAATGCGGGCCGAAACGCCACCTGCTGTCGATCACAAGGCCCAGATATTTCATCTGGGCCTTGACCTCGATTCTGACGCCCTCCACAAAGATGTGGGCGTCAGGTGGGGGGCGCTGCCGAGGTCCGTGGAAGAATACGGCCTCGGTCTTGTGCAGCGCCACCTTCAGACCTAGGCGGCGGATCCTCGCTGCGACCAAGGATCCGCCCGCCGAGGCCAAGTTGGCCGCCTCCCTGAAACTCCCCCCCCGGGCGGTGAGGAGAGTGTCGTCCGCGTAGCAGACGACGCTCGTGCCTCGGAGGAGAGTTCCCCGCAAGAGCCAATCGTAGCCGACGTTCCAGAGGAGAGGTCCTATGACTGACCCCTGTGGAACGCCGGCTTCGACTGCGTACCGCCGGACTTGGCCAGTCCTATCTACGAGGAGGATCGCCCGATCCTCCAGGTAGCTGGCCAGTAGACTGCGCAGGTATCGAGGCACTCCGTGGAATCGGAGCGCCTCTAGGATGGTGGAGTGAGGAACGGAGTTGAAGGCGTTGGCTATGTCGAATGACACCGCCAACAATCCGTCCCCCGCCTCCATCGCATCCTTCGCCTGGCCCTTAAGCCAGGCCAGCGCGTCCACTGTCGAACGCTCAGCCCGAAAACCAAACTGAGCGTCCGACAAGTCCGGCCCGATGTCCCGCAGGTGGCCCTTCAGGCGAGCCGCCATTATCCCCTCGAACATTTTTCCGACCTCATCGAGCAAGACGATGGGCCGGTATGCCGAGGGGGAGTCTGCTGGGCGGCCCTCCTTGCGGAGGAGGCACAGCTGCCCTTCCTTCCAAGGTTTCGGGAACCTCCCAGTCGCAAGGCATGCGCTGAAGAGGTCCCGAAACCTTTCCTCCATTCGAGTGGCAGCGATTGCTACCACTCTTGCTGGGACACCGTCGGGGCCTGGAGCCGTCTTCTTGGCGCGGATACGGAGGACCGCCGCGCCAAGTTCCGACTCCGTGACAGGAGGGGGCTCCTCTTCCTCCTCGTCTGCTAGCGGGGCTCCACACATCACTGGCGGGGTGAAGTTGTCCCTGCCCGGGAACAGGGACTGAACCACCCCGTCCAGAAATGAGGGCTCCAGGGTCTCGGCAACCGGGGGACCAAAGGGGCGCAATTTGTTGCGCGCCGCCTTGTATGGTCTCCCGAAGGGGTCGTTGTCGAGACCCTCCAGCAGCTCGGCTCTCGCCGAGTCCTTGGCAGCGGCGATGGCCCGATCGAGGACCTGTTTTGCCTCCACGTACAAGTCGTAGAGGTGGTCCTCGTCGGCCCGGTCCCGTCGACGCCGCCGCCGACTCCGAGTGTAGGCCCTCCTTGCCCCCAACCTAACCTAACCTTTTTTTTTTTTTTTTTTTCTCGCTGAGAAATGCTTTATGCATGCCCGACTCGTGGGGGACGAGACGGGGTATGTGGGACTCCCTGTCCGAATGACAGTATACCCACTAAAACTCAGCGGTGTTCCCGCTTCGCCGTGATGGGAGGGTCATGGGAAACCGGCTCAGCCTTTACTTCCACAACCCTCCCGGCGCATGCCCGCCTAGTTGGCGGGCCCTGCATGCCCCCCGGGCTGGGGGGCTACGGGAATGGCCGGGAACACCTGGCCATTCCCGTCCGACACTGGTGGAGGCCTGTGCGATGCAGGCAAGGGTGCCCCCGCACCCGTTGCCTGCTGGCCTCCACCTGGGAGGAGTCGGAGATGTCCGTCAAACTGACGTCTTCTCCGACCCCTCCTCCGCCTTCGGAGCAGCGCCGCGTGAGGATCGTCCTCCCGCGCGCGCTCCGCCGCCTCCTTCTGGGACATGACGTGTTCGCAGAAGGAGGCGGCTGCCGCCCAGGACCCCTCATCCCCCAGCATGGCGTTTACCAAACCGGGGAGCGAGAGGTCCGGTCCGATCGCCGCCATGAGACTGCGGCGCGGCTCGGACCACGACGGGCACACCTCGAGGGTGTGCTGCGCCGTGTCCTCCGCCGCGCCACAGCCGTGGCACGACGGCGTCTCCTCCCGTCCGATCCGGTGCAGGTACGATCCGAAACAACCGTGTCCGGACAGCACCTGCACCAGACGAAACGAGAGGAACCCGTGCGACCGCTCGAGCCAGTCTCGCAGGACCGGCCCAAGCGCGTCGAGGGTTCGGCGGCCAAAGGCTGCGGTGGCGAGGTCCCCCGTCCAATGGAGGACGATGGCGTCCCTCGCCTCCCGCCGGACGGCCTCCCGCTCTTCCGGGGCGGTGCGTTCTCCTCTCGCTCTCCGCCCCGCCGTCCATTCGTACACTCTGGCGAGCACCCACGCCTCGAGTTCCCAAGGAGGGGTGCTGGCCAGAGCGCACGCTGCCGCAAAGCCTACCGTGCGGTAGGCCCGCGCTACCCGCTGGGCTATGGCCCTCTGGGGTGCCCGCAAGGCGGCGGCGTTCTCCCGCCGTTGGAGGGCGTCCTCCCAAATAGGGGCCCCGTAGAGGGCCATACTCTTCAGGATGCCGGCGTAAAGTTGCCGGCATCGTGCGCTGGGCCCCCCCAAGTTGGGGAGCAGCCACGAGAGCGCCCCCGCCGTCTTCAGCAGGCGCGAAGACAGCCCGCTAAAATGCGCGCCGAAACGCCACCTGCTGTCGATCACAAGGCCCAGATACTTCATCTGGGCCTTGACCTCGATTCTGACGCCCTCCACAAAGATGTGGGCGTCAGGTGGGGGGCGCTGCCGAGGTCCGTGGAAGAACACGGCCTCGGTCTTGTGCAGCGCCACCTTCAGACCTAGGCGGCGGATCCTCGCTGCGACCAAGGATCCGCCCGCCGAGGCCAAGTTGGCCGCCTCCCTGAAACTCCCCCCCCGGGCGGTGAGGAGAGTGTCGTCCGCGTAGCAGACGACGCTCGTGCCTCGGAGGAGAGTTCCCCGCAAGAGCCAATCGTAGCCGACGTTCCAGAGGAGAGGTCCTATGACTGACCCCTGTGGAACGCCGGCTTCGACTGCGTACCGCCGGACTTGGCCAGTCCTATCTACGAGGAGGATCGCCCGATCCTCCAGGTAGCTGGCCAGTAGACTGCGCAGGTATCGAGGCACTCCGTGGAATCGGAGCGCCTCTAGGATGGTGGAGTGAGGAACGGAGTTGAAGGCGTTGGCTATGTCGAATGACACCGCCAACAATCCGTCCCCCGCCTCCATCGCATCCTTCGCCTGGCCCTTAAGCCAGGCCAGCGCGTCCACCGTCGAACGCTCAGCCCGAAAACCAAACTGAGCGTCCGACAAGTCCGGCCCGATGTCCCGCAGGTGGCCCTTCAGGCGAGCCGCCATTATCCCCTCGAACATTTTTCCGACCTCATCGAGCAAGACGATGGGCCGGTATGCCGAGGGGGAGTCTGCTGGGCGGCCCTCCTTGCGGAGGAGGCACAGCTGCCCTTCCTTCCAAGGTTTCGGGAACCTCCCAGTCGCAAGGCATGCGCTGAAGAGGTCCCGAAACCTTTCCTCCATTCGAGTGGCAGCAATTGCTACCACTCTTGCCGGGACACCGTCGGGGCCTGGAGCCGTCTTCTTGGCGCG
Source organism: Apamea anceps (assembly GCA_951799955.1). Classification (NCBI taxonomy): domain Eukaryota; kingdom Metazoa; phylum Arthropoda; class Insecta; order Lepidoptera; family Noctuidae; genus Apamea; species Apamea anceps. Next base: position 46,960 of record OX637506.1, read on the forward strand.
GATACGGAGGATCGCCGCGCCAAGTTCCGACTCCGTGACAGGAGGGGGCTCCTCTTCCTCCTCGTCTGCTAGCGGGGCTCCACACATCACTGGCGGGGTGAAGTTGTCCCTGCCCGGGAACAGAGACTGAACCACCCCGTCCAGAAATGAGGGCTCCAGGGTCTCGGCAACCGGGGGACCAAAGGGGCGCAATTTGTTGCGCGCCGCCTTGTATGGTCTCCCGAAGGGGTCGTTGTCGAGACCCTCCAGCAGCTCGGCTCTCGCCGAGTCTTTGGCGGCAGCGATGGCCCGATCGAGGACCTGTTTTACCTCCACGTACACGTCGTAGAGGTGGTCCTCGTCGGCCCGGTCCCTTCGACGCCGCCGCCGACTCCGCGTGTAGGCCCTCCTTGCCTCCACGCAAGCTGCTCGGAGCCCCGCCAGCTCCGCCGACCACCAGTACACGGCGCGTTTGGGTGGTGGTCGGCGAGACCGAGGCATGCTAGAGTTGCATACCTCGGTCAGACATTCCCTCAGCTGCCCCGCTGCGGTGTCCACATCCAGGCCGGCGGTAGGCGGCGAAAGCCAGTCCTGGATGAACGCCGCCTCCGCCGCTGCCTCCCTGTCCAGGCGGGTGAGAGCCCACCGCGGGAACGGTGATCGCCCCGAGATGGGCCGCATCGCTCCTGGGTCCCTGGTGGAGATGTCGAACCGCACGTAGCGGTGGTCCGACATGGTCTCCACCGGGTCCACCCGCCAGTTCAGCACGCGCGCGGCTAACGCCGGGGTGGCGAAAGTGACGTCCACTATTGAGCCACCCTGACGCCGCACGCATGTCTGGACGCTTCCTCTGTTCAAGAGGGAGAGTCCAGAGGAGGCTGCCCACAACTCCACCGCCCGCCCGCGTGCGTCGGTGGCTGGGTTGCCCCAGCTCACCGACTTGGCATTCAGGTCTCCCAGTACGGAGACCTGACGCGGAACCGCCCTGCCGACCACGGCGGCCAGGACTCCGAGATAATTCTCAAAGTCCTGGAGTGGGCGGTTTGGGGAGAAATATACCCCCACAAGGGCTATGTCTCCCCACGCGGCGGCCACGTATCCCGGTCCTCTCTCTAATAGCGAGAGGGGAGGGGAGTCCGTGGAAGACCGCGCCGCTAGTGCCACCGAGTCGTCCTCGTCGCCCAGCCAGCTGCTGGGGATCGAGTAGGGCTCGGCGACCACCGCTACGTTCACCAACCACTCGGCCATGACCTGCACTACCAGGTCCTGGGCCGCTTTGCAGTGGTTGGCGTTCGTCTGGAGGATGCTGTAGTCGGAAACCATTATTCCGACATTGCATCCCCCTCCTCAGGTACCGCTGCTGGAGCTGCAGCGGCGGCGACGGCGGCGGCGGTGGTGGCAGCAGGGCGAACCTGCGCCGGCACTATGCCCTTCCTCACGGGGGGCTTGCAGCTCCTGCCCGTCATCCTGTGGTCCGCGGGACGGCCACTGGCGGCACACACCTTGCAGTGTGGCGTGGTGGCGCGGCAAGTGGCACTCCTGTGTCCCTCTTGCCCGCACTGGTAGCACATGTCTCCCCAGTCGGACTTGGAGGGACACGTGGCTCGGGTGTGGCCGAACGCGAAGCACTTGAAGCACCGCGTAGGCTGGTCCTCAAGTGCCCGGACCACAGCCGAGCTGAGCCCCACGAGCAGCCGTCCCTTGGTCGCAGCAAGGACGGCCGCAGCCGCGGCGACTGGGCACTCGACGCGGATGATGCCCATGCCGCGGCGGCCGATCCCGATTTTTCCACCCCTCACCGCGCCAGCGTCGCAGCTTCCAGCCGCCGCGACGGCCGCCACCACATCCTCCTTGGTGACCGAATCATCCAGATCGGTCACCTCCAAGGCTGCGGTCTTGACGGGCTTGACGACCGTCGCCACATCCGCGATGACCTCTTGCAACTTTGTTGCGAAGAGGTCCGCATTAGTGCCGCGCTGTTCCCCCGAGAACTCGAAGATTCGAGCCCCGGTTAGGGTACGGCGGCACTTAATGTTGCTGATCCCCAGCTGGGAGGGATCAGCATTGGTACGAGCCCGTCTTAGGACAGACTCGTACGTCTCACCGCGCTCCGCGGCCTCCGGGGTGAGGGTCACCACGACGGCCGCGGTTTTGGGAGGAACCAGCTTCCTCCCGCCGGCTGGAGCCCGATTGGCTGCAGGAGCAGTCGCAGCGGGCTTGGGTTCCGCCTTGGCCCCTGCCTTCTTCTTCCCTTTCTTGACCACTTCCGTCCACGACTGGTTGGACGGGGTGGTGGAGGGAAGGAGGGCGTCCGCTGCTGGTGCTGCTGCTGGTGGATTGGCAAGCGACCCAGCTGCTCCCTCCGCGCTTGTGGTGGAGGTTTGAGTAGCCGCCTTCGTCTTCTTGCCCTTGCCTTTGCCCTTGGAGGGCTTGGGGGCTTGGGGCTGCGCACCAGCTGCCGGGCCTGCTACAGGCGCAGGTTCCGGCTCCTTCTGTGGCGGCTTATCCGCCGCTAGCGGCGGGCGGAGCCGCTTTTCCGGCAGGAGCCGGTCCTCAATGCCCGCGAAGCAGGCTCTGGTGAAGGCCCTCTCCTCCATGACAACCTTTCGGAGTATTTCCTCAAGGTTGGAAGGGGAGGAGGAGCCTCCTACCACCGGAACTGGGGCGAGTTTAGCAGGCCGAGCCGTGGCCTCAGCCAGCTTCAGGTGTAGCTGGCTGACCTCCGCCTGCAGGCGATCTACCTTCGCCTGCAGTTGCCGCGTCTCGTCCGTGGCCGTCCGCTTTACCAGCTCTGCAACAATGCCGTGCAAGCTGGCAGCCCGGCATTTGAGGGCCTTCTGGAAAGTCCCCTTTAGGTTGGAGGACTTGGAGGCGACCTCCAGGACCTCCTCCCTGTCCTCCTGCGCCATGCGCTCCAGTTCCGCCAGGGAGTGGTCAGCGTACAGGACACTGGATGCCCCATAGCCAGCCCTCGACCTGGCGGTTTGCGTCTGGCGCTCCTTGGCAGCGACCTTCTCCTCCAGGTCCTGCTGCAGTTGCGCCCTCTTAGCCAGGTTAAGCTGGCGCTCCGCGTCCACCAAGCCCACATTGTGGGTGTCAGCCTTTTGAGAAGTCGAAGCCTTTTTAGACTTCGACTTCTTCCCTCCCTTCCCTCCAGCCGACTCCGAGGAGCCCTCGGACTCTTGCCGTAGGTAGGCCCTCTTCCGATTGCAGCGGTCAATTTCGGACACCGACGTATCCAGGTTGGTATCGTCGGAATCCGAAATCTCGTCTGCCCAACCAAACAAGCTAGCCGCAGACGGTGCGCGGTCAGCTTCCGACGCCTGAGCGTCATCGGCGTGGCCCTGAGAAGGGCCGTTGGATTGGCCCTGAGAAGGGCCGTTGGGTTGGCCCTGAGAAGGGCCGTTTGAATCGCCCTGGGAAGAGCGATTCGGGTTAAAATTGGGGTTAAAATCGTTAAAAATGGGGTTAAAATTAGGGTTTAAAACTGGGTTAAAATTTGGGTTAAAACAGGCAAAACGCCCAGAGGCGTCCCGCATCGGTTTCTTCGTCATTTTCATAGATGGCCGCAAGAATGTCTATGAATCACAGCGCACTTTAGCCGCCGGTCTGCCACTCCGTTACGGTGGTCAGACACGACGTTGCCCGGGGGATACTGCGAGGAAGTATGCACTGTGGGGGATCCCCCAACCTAACCTAACCTTTTTTTTTTTTTTTTTTTTGTCGCTGAGAAATGCTTTGTGCATCCCCGCCTCCCGGGGGACGAGACGGGGTATGTGGGACTCCCTGTCGGAATGACAGTATACCCACTAAAACTCAGCGGTGTTCCCGCGTCGCCGTGTTGGGAGGGCCATGGGAAACCGGCATAGCCTTTACTTCCACAGCCCTCCCGGCGCATGCCCGCCAAGATGGTATGGCGGGCCCCACATGCCCCCCAGGTTGGGGGGCTACGGGAATGGCCGAGAACACCTGGCCATTCCCGTCCCACAAGGTGGAGGCCTGTGCAAAACAGGCAACGGTGCCCCCGCACCCGTTGCCTGCTGGCCTCCACGCCCGCCTGAAAGGCGGGCCCCGCATGCCCCCCACGTTGGGGGAGCTACGGCCGCAGAGGATAGGGAGAGCGGCAACGACACACCGACACTCCTCTTCCCCTGCGGCCCCACCGCGTCCGCCATCGAACGGTGGCGGCCCCGTCAAGGCCGCGGAAGGTAGGGAGAGCGGCAACGAAACACCGACACTCCTCTCCCGCCGCGGCCTCCAATCCTCAGCCGCGATGTCTCCCTCACGGGGGACACCGCGGCCCGCCTCAGGTAGGCTGCGATGTCGCCCAAGCGGCACCGCAACCTACCCTACGGCCGCTACGTCATTGGCTAAGCCGCAAAGCCTTGACGAGCGGCCCCCGCTGGGGTTCCTCTTAGCTTCACCGTGGCCCAGCTCGCCACGGCTACTGAGCCCCCCCGCCTCGACAATGCGGGAACCCACCGGGGGGGAACCTAACCTAACCTTTTTTTTTTTTTTTTTTTTTTTTTTTTTTTTTTTTTTTTTTTTTTTTTTTTTTTGTCGCTGAGAAATGCTTTATGCATCCCCGCCTCCCGGGGGACGAGACGGGGTATGTGGGACTCCTTGTCGGAATGACAGTATACCCACTAAAACTCAGCGGTGTTCCCGCGTCGCCGTGATGGGAGGGCCATGGGAAACCGGCATAGCCTTTACTTCCACAGCCCTCCCGACGCATGCCCGCCAAGATGGTATGGCGGGCCCCACATGCCCCCCAGGTTGGGGGGCTACGGGAATGGCCGAGAACACCTGGCCATTCCCGTCCCACAAGGTGGAGGCCTGTGCAAAACAGGCAACGGTGCCCCCGCACCCGTTGCCTGCTGGCCTCCACGCCCGCCTGAAAGGCGGGCCCCGCATGCCCCCCACGTTGGGGGAGCTACGGCCGCAGAGGATAGGGAGAGCGGCAACGACACACCGACACTCCTCTTCCCCTGCGGCCCCACCGCGTCCGCCATCGAACGGTGGCGGCCCCGTCAAGGCCGCGGAAGGTAGGGAGAGCGGCAACGAAACACCGACACTCCTCTCCCGCCGCGGCCTCCAATCCTCAGCCGCGATGTCTCCCTCACGGGGGACACCGCGGCCCGCCTCAGGTAGGCTGCGATGTCGCCCAAGCGGCACCGCAACCTACCCTACGGCCGCTACGTCATTGGCTAAGCCGCAAAGCCTTGACGAGCGGCCCCCGCTGGGGTTCCTCTTAGCTTCACCGTGGCCCAGCTCGCCACGGCTACTGAGCCCCCCCGCCTCGACAATGCGGGAACCCACCGGGGGGGAACCTAACCTAACCTAACCTAACCTAACCTAACCTTCGCATTGACCTCCAGAGAGTGCGCGTCGAAGACCAGACGCCTCTGGTGCAGTGTACCCGCTGCTTGGCATACGGGCACGGAAAGCGTCTGTGCACGGAGCCAGCCGATCTGTGTAGCCACTGCGGCGGTCCACACCTCAAGGCGGACTGCCCACAAAAACAGATCGGCGAAGCAGCGGCGTGCGTGAACTGCACCAGAGCCAAGCTGGGAGAACACTCGCACAATGCATTCAGTGATTTGTGCCCGATACGAAGGAAGTGGGACGCATTCGCAAGAGCATCGATAGCTTATTGCTAAAGTTGTCGATGCCCCCACTTCCGGGTACTATAGAGGGACGACCAGTTTGACACTGCCAGATTGCAGACGCATTGAGCGGACCACTGGGGTTGGCTCAATGGGGGATTGTAATTGGAGTCACTTTCGTGAGAAAGTGGCCGTAATTATATTGGACCGTGAGTCAACTCTAGTGGAACCGACAAGCAGTGTCAAGCTGGTTGAAATATACCGGTGTAATAAAATACAAGCTGTGATATACAAGTATATGGTGAGAATATAGCGATGATATCATGGAGATTGGTTACAAGGTATAAAATATTATCGGGAACAACACCATCTAATATAGTAAAATCTTTGAAATAAATTTTAAAAATTGGGTCAAGATAACAGAAAATACATATAAACTTAAAAAAGCATATTTGGTATAATTAGTAGTATTAAAGTAGTACCTAGTATAATTATAAAAGTAGTGTAATATTAAAAGCATAATAAAAAATTGTCAAAATTAATCGCACATTAGAGCGTGATCCTTCGGCCTTCAAGAAAAGTCGCTAAAAAGGCACAAAAGTTGTGACTAAGGGCTCTGATTCCCATGTCAGAGGGACACTGGTGGGGCAGGAGTGTGGTTTTAGCCGGTAAGAGTCCGGCACTGCCCAGACTGGTTCACAAGTGAGGCAGTCTGGGCGTCCATGAGGATTTCCCACTCCTGCCAAAACAAAAAAAAAAAAAAAAAAAAAAAAAAAAAACCTAACCTAACCACCACTTTTTAGTGCAGGAACGTTTTTGTTTGTCTTTTTTTGAAGGCGGTTTTTTTTTTGTAAAAAGTTTTTTTATTTCTAGCCGTTTAGTGTATTTTTTATTATAATATAATGGCAACGTAGTTAATATCTTTTCTACATAGAATATTATTTTGAAGAAGTACCAATATCATACAAGTAGGTACATATTATTGTCTACTTTCTGATCTTTAATTTGATCCCGTAGAGAGATGATAATATGACGCATGAAATACTGTCGATTCTTATGCGTCGTATGCTGCCTCTAATATTGAGCTGGGCGGTAACAGTCCATAAACTACAAGGGACCACCCTCGAGAGAGCTGTGATCGACCTTGGTAAAAAAAACTTTGCAAAAGGACAAATATATGTCGCGCTAAGTCGTGTCAGAAGTTTGGAAGGCATAGTGTTATCAGATTTAGACGCCAATAAATTATTGAATCGACCACACGATGATCGAGCGATGACAGAGATAACAAGGTTGCGGAATCTGCCATCTGATAATCAAGACAACACATAACGTGCCATGTAATAGGCCTACCGGGGAAACCACATTAAAAAAAACCGGCCAAGTGCGAGTCGGACTCGCCCATGAAGGGTTCCGTTTTACGATTTATGACGTATTAAAAAAAAACTACTTACTAGATCTCGTTCAAACCAATTTTCGGTGGAAGTTTACATGGTAATGTACATCATATATTTTTTTAGTTTTATCATTCTCTTATTTTAGAAGTTACAGGGGGGGGGGGACCCACATTTTACCACTTTGGAAGTGTCTCTCGCGCAAACTATTCAGTTTAGAAAAAAATGATATTAGAAACCTCAATATCATTTTTGAAGACCTATCCATAGATACCCCACACGTATGGGTTTGATGAAAAAAAAAAAAATTTGAGTTTCAGTTCTAAGTATGGGGACCCTCAAAATTTATTGTTTTTTTTCTATTTTTGTGTGAAAATCTTAATGCGGTTTACAGAATACATCTACTTACCAAGTTTCAACAGTATAGCTCTTATAGTTTCGGAAAAAAGCGGCTGTGACATACGGACGGACAGACAGACAGACAGACAGACATGACGAATCCATAAGGGTTCCGTTGCCATTTGGCTACGGAACCCTAAAAACGCGCCCAGCACACTACCTCATAGGTGGCGTGGAAACGTGTGCATACTACCAAGAATACAATTTTATTTTAGTAAATAATAGAAGCGATTTTTTTTAAACATTGTAAGCAAAATGCCTTTAATATTTCAGAAGTTGTTTTGTGGACACATTGATGATAACATCAAAACTAGATTTTCAATGGCACCTTGTATTCAGAGTGCATCTCATGACAGTTCTAAGCCCAAATACTGCTAGGATACATTGTTTTATTTTGAAGTTCTCATGCCAACCTTCCACCTTCCAGCTCCATCATCAGATCAGTTCGATAGTAACTCATAGCCAAAGTGCATTTCATGACAATTCTAATAAGCCCAAACACGGCTAGAATACGTTGATTAATTACGGAGTTCCGGTACCTGTCTTCCGGCTCCATCATGATCATCAGATCAGTTCAATGATAACATTTTCAATATAACTATTCAGGATTGTATGTTTATTTGTATTGTCATAGTTGCTTAACTATCTTGATTGTGATATCTATGCGAGTGACAAGTTCCGTTAGCCATATCTGATCTTCTTCACCAGTTCCACTTCATCAAATGTTACTTTTTGACTGTAAACGCTTGATTTCTCGATGAAAATATTAAAATTACTATATAGTTGCCTATAATATTTGAGGAGTTCCCTCGATTCCTCATGGATCCCATCATCAGAACTGGATTTTGAAAAAAATGGGACCAATCTGGAAGCATATCCTTTAAAGTTAAAAAAAAATTTTGCAAATCGATCCATAAACAACGGAGTTCTGAGGTAACAAACATAAAAAAAAAAATAAAAAAAAAAAAAAAAAAAATACAATCGAATTGAGAACCTCCTCCTTTTTTTGAAGTCGGTTAAAAAGATAACGATTCTACAAACTTCGCCCACTGTTGTTTAATTGAAACCGGTATTTCACCGTCCCAGCTGATGTTGTTTATCCACATCTGTTGCATTATTATTTTAGCCTCGAGTATGCAGGGGCTAATGAGACCTAATGGGTCGAAAATCTGACCTATAGTGGATAAGATTGTGCGTTTTGTGATTTGTTTTTGTGATGCTAATTCTGAATGTACTGTATATGTTATTGTATCTTTGTTTATGTTCCAAAAAATGCCAAGTGTTTTTGATGGATCGTTTGAACTAAGGTTAACTGTTGTATTGTCTGTATCACTGAAATCTAATTGTTTTAGAACTGCGGGACAGTTAGACTGCCATTTTCTAAGTGGAAATTGGTATTTTTTTAATTCGGAAAAAACTCCTTTGGCAATTTCCAATAGTACCGACTCGTCATCTGTTCCGGTCAAGAGGTCATCACAATAAAAATCATGCAAGATGATCTCGGAGACCAGTTTGTGATCATAGTTGTCTGAATGACTTTGTGTGTTTTGACAATCTAGGCCTATTTGTTTGATGCAGCGTGTTGCTAGGAACGGAGCTGATGCCGTGCCATATGTGACAGTGTTGAGCATGTAAGTTTGCAGAGGTTCCGTAGGATTGTATCGCCATACGATTTGTTGTAGTGGCCGATGATGTTTCACCACTGATATTTGGCGAAACATTTTTTCTATATCAGCTGATATTATGTACTTATGTTGACGAAAGCGTATGAGTATAGAAATAAGATCGTCTTGAACGACTGGTCCTATTAACTGAATGTCGTTCAGTGATAGTTTTGTGGAAGTTTTTGCGGAACCATCAAACACTGATCTGATTTTTGTGGTGGTGCTTGACTCACGTATAACTCCGTGATGAGGTAGATAGTAAACAGGTGAGCGCTGTTTGTTTGTGTTAGTGCTGTGTGCACTTGATTGTATTGTTGGTTTGTTGTGTTCTGAATGAGTGTTTGTATTTTTATGTGTATGTTTGTTCAAAGTCATGTGACCTAGTTGTATGTACTCTTTTATGAAGTTTGAGTACTGTTCTTTGTATGTTTGATCGGAATTCATGCGGTTTTCTATGGAATAAAACCGTTTATTAGCTTGACAGAATGAACCACCTAAGCATTCAGGAGATTTTTTTAATGGAATAGTGACCACGAATCTGCCATCACTTTGTCTTGTGGTTGTTTGATTAAAAATGATCTCGCATGCATCTGATTCGCAAGGATCGTTGATTTGAGAATTAGATAAGCTATCTAGCTCCCAAAAACGTGTTAGCTGATCTGGATTGTTGTTATTGAAAAAACAACTGTTTGTGTGTTTGTTGGTGTTTGTTGTACACCCAGAAACTAGCCAGCCTAATTCAGTTTCCTGTAGTGTAGCCTGTTTTTTACCTAACTGAATCTGACCGCTGCCAATTATTTGCCAGAATATGCCAGCACCTAGCAATAGATCAATTGGGGCGGGTTCATAGAACTGTGGGTCGGCGAGTTTTAAATGTTTAGGTAGATTTAAACCTTGTGTATTGATGCGCATGTTTGGTAATGAGTGTGCTATGGTATCAAGTACTAAACATGACAAATTGGTTGTGAATGAATTATGTAATGATTTTATTGGTACATTTGTGCGATGAAATATGTTTGTATGTTGCTGATTTATGCCTGAAACTGAGCCGCAGATGTGTTCGAATGTGAGATTGAGCTTTGTAGCCAGGTTGGTTGTGATGTAACAGGAGGTACTTCCATTGTCCAGTAATGCTCTCGCCAAGTGTGGTGTTCCATCACTGGCGATGACATGCACGACGGCAGTGGAAAGTAGAACTGATGTGTGTTGTGAACTACTGTTACTGGCGAGGGTGGTGTGCGCAGTGTCCTTGTTTGTTTCCTTGTGTAGGTGTAACATTGTGTTGTGTTTCTTTTGACAATATTTACATTCTCCGTAACGACAAGACTTCGTTTCGTGACCGGTATGCAGACAGTTAGCACAAAAATTGGAGAACTTGGATACCTTTTCTATCCTCTTTTCTACTGTCATTTGTTTGAATTGTGGGCAAGTAAATAGATAGTGGTGACCTTTACATAAGGGACAAGGACTGCGAGATTGTTTTTCTTTATTTTCTGATTTGGTTGTTTGTGATTTTGATTCTAATTTATTGATGCTTTTAGTGTCTTCAAGATTTTGTAAAAGAATACAGCGATCATTAAGATATGTTGTTAAATCTTGAAGTGTGGGCTTTTCTGCTGTGTTATTGTTGATTGCTTCTTTCCAATATCTGAGTGTTCTGAAGTCTAATTTGGAGGTAATTAGATAAATTAACATTGTGTCTACTGTGGGTTCGCCTAAATTATTAAGTGCTCTGAAGTTTTTGTTTACTGTATCTAGTAATTGTCTGAGTGCTGTTGCGGATTCTTTTTCAATGTTTTTTATACTGATTAATGCGTGTAGGTGATTGCGTATCAGTTGCGGCGTGTTATTGTACCTGTCTGTGATGAGTTCCCAAGCTACTCGGTAATTGTCTGATGACATTTCTAATGATTTTATCATTTCTGATGCTTCTCCTTGCAGAGATGCACGCAAATAGTGAAACTTTTGAATGTTATCTATTGATTTATTCTTGTGTATAAGTGATTCAAAAGTGTCTCTGTATTCGAGCCAATTCTGATATTCCCCAGAGAAGTGTGGAAGGTCAATGGTGGGTAATTTAATGAATGCTTTTGTTGCTGATTCACCTGCAGTTGGAGTTTGTACAGACCCGTTAACGCAGGCAGTTTCATTGTCTCGCTGCAGTTGGATGGCGAGCGCAAGTTGATACTGATATTCCGTTTCAAATTGCTCCCGCTCCTTCAGCTGTTCATCTGAAACCCCAATAATGTCGTCGATGAGGGACTGGTTTTTATCGAACTCATTTGCAAGGGACTTATAGGACTCTAATCAATTATTTAATTGAATTATGTCTAAGTCGGACAACTGTTTTTTGGATTTTATTAATGAATCTATATAATTTTTAAAAACCGTGACCTTTCCTTTATGACTTGATCTCCTTTTTTTGTCTGTATTGAGCTGAGGAAAGTCATAATCATCGGGCTTAATAGACGTCTGGGCTTGTCTAGAATCAGTCATTGCTGAAACTTAATGAAAGTAATGTAATTAATTGAAATGATACTTAAGTTGGATCGGAAATGTGGCAGGAACAGTGTGGTGTGATCACGCAACTTTACCCAATTACCCTCGGTGTGAGGCCAACTCGGTACGCTGAGAGCAAGGCGATGTAATCTGTTCGGTATGAGAGAAAAATGTATTAGAAAACAATAGTATATTGAAAAGAAACGATTGGTAATTGGAATTGATCGAAATTCCAATAGATTTGCAAGAAAATTGAGAAAAGTAAAATGTAGGTAGGCGGTGAGTGGAAAAAAAATCTGATGCAATAATTGCTTATGTATGAATAATTACGTTGAAACTGTAAGTAATTAATGAAATTTTCATCCCACCATCTCGGAAAGAGTATTTTTAATCTTCAATATCTGAGTGGAAAAGCCGTTTTTATTCTCTAGAGGATAAAGTAAATTGAATTTAGAACATCGTGTGCACTAAGTTTGTGAATTAAAAAAAACATTAAACCTATTTACTGCTACCTCTGTGGTGCCGAATATAAATCATACAACTTTTTTTTAATTTGTTAAAAACTCAGACTCGGAACCTTCTTGGTGTTCTTTTTTCAATTTGCTTTGTACGCGGTTCTTTACGCGGCATTTTTTCACGTCATTGTTAAACCTTATATTAAAAACAAGAAACTTGAAAACAAGTGAAAAAACTAAAATGAGTGATTCTAGCGACGAGGAAGTTTGCTTGACGCCAACAGAATTGACTGAAACTGTTAATAATGCGCAAATGAGCTTTCTCCCTCAACAATCACGCGAGAAGTATTTAAAACAGTACGATATGTTCAACACGTGGCGACTAGCAAAAGGAGCCAAAACTTTCTCAGAAAACGTTTTGCTGGCATATTTTATAGAATTATCCGAGAACAAGAAAGCAAGCACTCTATGGAGTACGTATTCGATGCTAAAAGCAACAATAAAGATGAAAAAAGACAAACATATCGATACCTATCCTAAATTAGTGGCATTTTTAAAAAGAGCCTCATCTGGTCATCAACCAAAAAAATCGAAGGTTTTCACAGTATCTGATATTGAAAAGTTTCTTAACGAAGCACCCGATTCCGTATATTTGGCGGCAAAAGTAAGTCAGTTGCACATTCAGTATCTACTTAAGTATATTAATCTCAATTAAATAGTATACTTAGTAGATGTTGATAGGCATAATTATGCGTTCATATCAATTTTATTCATTTATCTACTACAATACTCTTTACGTTACAGGTTGTTCTTATTATTGGAATAAACGGAGCATGTCGAACTAATGAACTAACACAACTTAATGTCAAAAACATTGAGAAACATTCAGATGACTTACTATTAATTAATTTACCTAATACAAAGACAAAAAGAGACCGCAACTTCGTCATTCGCAAGGAATACGTAACGATTGTTGAGAAATATCAAGCCTTACGCCCGCCTAACACTCCAATCAATCGATTTTTTCTACAGTATCGCAATGGAAAGTGTGTTAGATAGCCTATGGGTACTAATAAAATTGGCAGTATCCCACGAGAAATAGCAACATTTCTTGAACTTCCAGAACCCCTGTTGTACACGGGTCATTGTTTCCGACGAACTTCAGCCACACTTTTGGCTGATTCCGGAGCTGATCTCCTGTCCCTTAAGCGCCACGGAGGCTGGAAGTCCAATGCAGTTGTAGAGGGATATATAGAAGATTCCATCCAAAATAAGTCTAAAATATGTGAAGGCATCGTAGGAGCCATTACACTGAAAGAGCCTCAATCGGATCCTTGGACTGGCCCTTCTACATCAAAAATAAGCCGTTATGAAACACCTAACCATCTCCCTCTCTCTCCAACATTCACGCCAAGGGAATCCGATGAATCGGTACAACTATTAAGTATGACAGATAGTTTACCGAAAAACAGTACACAAGTGACTAACATCAATATTACAGTACCAAACAAAAATATTACACTCAATTTAAATAACTGTAGCAACGTTACTTTAAAATTTTCTTAATTATACCTTAGTATTATTTTGTTATAATTTAAAGATTATTCTGTAATACTTACCTGACATAATGTAGTAATTAATACCTAAACTGAAATAAAAGTGTACCTATCTTGTGATTGTAAACGTTTTTTTTTTTGCATTTAGTCATTTCCTCACTGAGGTGGAATGAAAAGTTACGTGTTGCACTCGAGTGCAAAGATTTTTCACCTCGTGCTCTTTTGATTCCCTCGCTAACGCTCAGGATTCTAATTTTGAATCACTCGCTGCGCTCGTGATTCAATTTTAGAATCCTTCGCTTGCTCGGTCATCAAAATTGAACACGCGGTTAAAAAGCAACTTTGCACTCTTGTATAACAAATAACTATTGTGCTTAGAAATGGAGATGGATGGCAATTAAGCAAGTTGACTGCATGTTTGATGACACTAAATAGATGGGTACTCTAAAGAATGAATTGGTCGAACTCACGAAACTGCTGCTACCAAACCCTTTGTTCGTCCTTTGCGACTGATGTGGTCGTCGCTGCTTGAGTGGCTTCTTCCAGATGCTAGTAGGTTGCGCTCGCTGTTGCGATGTCCGCTGTTTGACCTCCAGCTGAATTCTGGGCGCGCATTGGTATTTTTCGTGCTTTGCGTCTGACGTGGCCCACGCTGCTTGACTTTGAGTGGCTGCTTCCAGATGCTAGTAGGCTGCGCTCGCTGTTGCGATGTCCGCTATTTGACCTCCAGCTGAATATTCTGGACGCGCGATGGTGACGTGGTTTACGACCGCGACGCGAATTATAATACTTTTACCTAGACTGCTCGAAGGACCATAGATAAGCCCAGATAAAATAAAAGGCGGACTGGTTAAGAAAAGGTATAATAGTAAAATAATTAATATTTAAGAATAAAGTCGCGTGCGATCGCGGTTGCAGTGAGGTGGTAATGGCGACGAGCGTTCGGCTGGCCGCCGCGCCGCCCGTTCCCCTCGTCGCGCTGGTGTGAGTAAAATGGTCGTCGTGTTGTTGTTGACGCTGTGTGCGTTGACACCTACAATCGCCGTAATGGGAGGGCCATGGGAAACCGGCATAGCCTTTACTTCCACAGCCCTCCCGGCGCACGCCCGCCTAGATGGAATGGCGGGCCCCGCATGCCCCCCAGGTTGGGGGGCTACGGGAATGGCCGGGAACACCTGGCCATTCCCGTCCCACACTGGTGGAGGCCTGTGCAATACAGGCAACGGTGCCCCCGCACCCGCTGGCCTGCTGGCCTCCACGCCCGCCTGATAGGCAGGCCCCGCATGCCCCCCAGGTTGGGGGAGCTACGGCCGCAGAGGATAGGGAGAGCGGCAACGAAACACCGACACTCCTCTTCCCCTGCGGCCCCACCGCGTCCGCCATCTAACGGTGGCGGCCCCGTCAAGGCCGCGGAAGGTAGGGAGAGCGGCAACGAAACACCGACACTCCTCTCCCGCCGCGGCCTCCAATCCTCAGCCGCGATGTCTCCCTCACGGGGGACACCGCGGCCCGCCTCAGGTAGGCTGCGATGTCGCCCAAGCGGCACCGCAACCTACCCTACGGCCGCTACGTCATTGGCTAAGCCGCAAAGCCTTGACGAGCGGCCCCCGCTGGGGTTCCTCTTAGCTTCACCGTGGCCCAGCTCGCCACGGCTACTGAGCCCCCCCGCCTCGACAATGCGGGAACCCACCGGGGGGGGCTGGGAGGGCAACCTAACCTAACCTTTTTTTTTTTTTTTGTCGCTGAGAAATGCTTTATGCATCCCCGCCTCCCGGGGGACGAGACGGGGTATGTGGGACTCCCTGTCAGAATGACAGTATACCCACTAAAACTCAGCGGTGTTCCCGCGTCGCCGTGATGGGAGGGCCATGGGAAACCGGCATAGCCTTTACTTCCACAGCCCTCCCGGTGCATGCTCGCCAAGATGGTATGGCGGGCCCCACATGCCCCCCAGGTTGGGGGGCTACGGGAATGGCCGAGAACACCTGACCATTCCCGTCCCGCAAGGTGGAGGCCTGTGCAAAACAGGCAACGGAGCCCCCGCACCCGTTGCCTGCTGGCCTCCACGCCCGCCTAAAAGGCGGGCCCCGCATGCCCCCCGCGTTGGGGGAGCTACGGCCGCAGAGGATAGGGAGAGCGGCAACGAAACACCGACACTCCTCTTCCCCTGCGGCCCCACCGCGTCCGCCATCTAACGGTGGCGGCCCCGTCAAGGCCGCGGAAGGTAGGGAGAGCGGCAACGAAACACCGACACTCCTCTCCCGCCGCGGCCTCCAATCCTCAGCCGCGATGTCTCCCTCACGGGGGACACCGCGGCCCGCCTCAGGTAGGCTGCGATGTCGCCCAAGCGGCACCGCAACCTACCCTACGGCCGCTACGTCATTGGCTAAGCCGCAAAGCCTTGACGAGCGGCCCCCGCTGGGGTTCCTCTTAGCTTCACCGTGGCCCAGCTCGCCACGGCTACTGAGCCCCCCCGCCTCGACAATGCGGGAACCCACCGGGGGGGAACCTTTTTTTTTTTTTTTTTTTTTTTTTTTTTTTTTTTTTTTTTTGTCGCTGAGAAATGCTTTATGCATCCCCGCCTCCCGGGGGACGAGACGGGGTATGTGGGACTCCCTGTCGGAATGACAGTATACCCACTAAAACTCAGCGGTGTTCCTACATCGCCGTAGTGGGAGGGCCATGGGAAACCGGCATAGCCTTTACTTCCACAGCCCTCCCGGCGCACGCCCGCCAAGATGGTATGGCGGGCCCCACATGCCCCCCAGGTTGGGGGGCTACGGGAATGGCCGGGAACACCTGGCCATTCCCGTCCCACACTGGTGGAGGCCTGTGCAAAACAGGCAACGGTGCCCCCGCACCCGCTGCCTGCTGGCCTCCACGCCCGCCTAAAAGGCAGGCCCCGCATGCCCCCCCAGCTTGGGGGAGCTACGGCCGCAGAGGATAGGGAGAGCGGCAACGACACACCGACACTCCTCTTCCCCTGCGGCCCCACCGCGTCCGCCATCGAACGGTGGCGGCCCCGTCAAGGCCGCGGAAGGAAGGGAGAGCCCCTCCCGCCGCGGCCTCTGTCCTCAGCCGCAATGTCTCCCTCACGGGGGACATCGCGGCCCGCCTCAGGTAGGTCGCGATGTCGCGGCACCGCAACCTACCCGTGGGCCGCTACGTCGGGCTAAACCGCACAGCCCGGACGAGCGGCCCCCGCTGGGGTTCCTCTTAGCTTCACCGTGGCCCAGCTCGCCACGGCTACTGAGCCCCCCCGCCTCGACAATGCGGGAACCCACCGGGGGGGCCGGGGGGGAACCTAACCTAACCTAACCTAACCTAACCTAACCTTCGCATTGACCTCCAGAGAGTGCGCGTCGAAGACCAGACGCCTCTGGTGCAGTGTACCCGCTGCTTGGCATACGGGCACGGAAAGCGTCTGTGCACGGAGCCAGCCGATCTGTGTAGCCACTGCGGCGGTCCACACCTCAAGGCGGACTGCCCACAAAAACAGATCGGCGAAGCAGCGGCGTGCGTGAACTGCACCAGAGCCAAGCTGGGAGAACACTCGCACAATGCATTCAGTGATTTGTGCCCGATACGAAGGAAGTGGGACGCATTCGCAAGAGCATCGATAGCTTATTGCTAAAGTTGTCGATGCCCCCACTTCCGGGTACTATAGAGGGACGACCAGTTTGACACTGCCAGATTGCAGACGCATTGAGCGGACCACTGGGGTTGGCTCAATGGGGGATTGTAATTGGAGTCACTTTCGTGAGAAAGTGGCCGTAATTATATTGGACCGTGAGTCAACTCTAGTGGAACCGACAAGCAGTGTCAAGCTGGTTGAAATATACCGGTGTAATAAAATACAAGCTGTGATATACAAGTATATGGTGAGAATATAGCGATGATATCATGGAGATTGGTTACAAGGTATAAAATATTATCGGGAACAACACCATCTAATATAGTAAAATCTTTGAAATAAATTTTAAAAATTGGGTCAAGATAACAGAAAATACATATAAACTTAAAAAAGCATATTTGGTATAATTAGTAGTATTAAAGTAGTACCTAGTATAATTATAAAAGTAGTGTAATATTAAAAGCATAATAAAAAATTGTCAAAATTAATCGCACATTAGAGCGTGATCCTTCGGCCTTCAAGAAAAGTCGCTAAAAAGGCACAAAAGTTGTGACTAAGGGCTCTGATTCCCATGTCAGAGGGACACTGGTGGGGCAGGAGTGTGGTTTTAGCCGGTAAGAGTCCGGCACTGCCCAGACTGGTCGTCCATGAGGATTTCCCACTCCTGCCAAAACAAAAAAAAAAAAAAAAAAAAAAAAAAAAAACCTAACCTAACCACCACTTTTTAGTGCAGGAACGTTTTTGTTTGTCTTTTTTTGAAGGCGGTTTTTTTTTTGTAAAAAGTTTTTTTATTTCTAGCCGTTTAGTGTATTTTTTATTATAATATAATGGCAACGTAGTTAATATCTTTTCTACATAGAATATTATTTTGAAGAAGTACCAATATCATACAAGTAGGTACATATTATTGTCTACTTTCTGATCTTTAATTTGATCCCGTAGAGAGATGATAATATGACGCATGAAATACTGTCGATTCTTATGCGTCGTATGCTGCCTCTAATATTGAGCTGGGCGGTAACAGTCCATAAACTACAAGGGACCACCCTCGAGAGAGCTGTGATCGACCTTGGTAAAAAAAACTTTGCAAAAGGACAAATATATGTCGCGCTAAGTCGTGTCAGAAGTTTGGAAGGCATAGTGTTATCAGATTTAGACGCCAATAAATTATTGAATCGACCACACGATGATCGAGCGATGACAGAGATAACAAGGTTGCGGAATCTGCCATCTGATAATCAAGACAACACATAACGTGCCATGTAATAGGCCTACCGGGGAAACCACATTAAAAAAAACCGGCCAAGTGCGAGTCGGACTCGCCCATGAAGGGTTCCGTTTTACGATTTATGACGTATTAAAAAAAAACTACTTACTAGATCTCGTTCAAACCAATTTTCGGTGGAAGTTTACATGGTAATGTACATCATATATTTTTTTAGTTTTATCATTCTCTTATTTTAGAAGTTACAGGGGGGGGGGGACCCACATTTTACCACTTTGGAAGTGTCTCTCGCGCAAACTATTCAGTTTAGAAAAAAATGATATTAGAAACCTCAATATCATTTTTGAAGACCTATCCATAGATACCCCACACGTATGGGTTTGATGAAAAAAAAAAAAATTTGAGTTTCAGTTCTAAGTATGGGGACCCTCAAAATTTATTGTTTTTTTTCTATTTTTGTGTGAAAATCTTAATGCGGTTTACAGAATACATCTACTTACCAAGTTTCAACAGTATAGCTCTTATAGTTTCGGAAAAAAGCGGCTGTGACATACGGACGGACAGACAGACAGACAGACAGACATGACGAATCCATAAGGGTTCCGTTGCCATTTGGCTACGGAACCCTAAAAACGCGCCCAGCACACTACCTCATAGGTGGCGTGGAAACGTGTGCATACTACCAAGAATACAATTTTATTTTAGTAAATAATAGAAGCGATTTTTTTTAAACATTGTAAGCAAAATGCCTTTAATATTTCAGAAGTTGTTTTGTGGACACATTGATGATAACATCAAAACTAGATTTTCAATGGCACCTTGTATTCAGAGTGCATCTCATGACAGTTCTAAGCCCAAATACTGCTAGGATACATTGTTTTATTTTGAAGTTCTCATGCCAACCTTCCACCTTCCAGCTCCATCATCAGATCAGTTCGATAGTAACTCATAGCCAAAGTGCATTTCATGACAATTCTAATAAGCCCAAACACGGCTAGAATACGTTGATTAATTACGGAGTTCCGGTACCTGTCTTCCGGCTCCATCATGATCATCAGATCAGTTCAATGATAACATTTTCAATATAACTATTCAGGATTGTATGTTTATTTGTATTGTCATAGTTGCTTAACTATCTTGATTGTGATATCTATGCGAGTGACAAGTTCCGTTAGCCATATCTGATCTTCTTCACCAGTTCCACTTCATCAAATGTTACTTTTTGACTGTAAACGCTTGATTTCTCGATGAAAATATTAAAATTACTATATAGTTGCCTATAATATTTGAGGAGTTCCCTCGATTCCTCATGGATCCCATCATCAGAACTGGATTTTGAAAAAAATGGGACCAATCTGGAAGCATATCCTTTAAAGTTAAAAAAAAATTTTGCAAATCGATCCATAAACAACGGAGTTCTGAGGTAACAAACATAAAAAAAAAAATAAAAAAAAAAAAAAAAAAAATACAATCGAATTGAGAACCTCCTCCTTTTTTTGAAGTCGGTTAAAAAGATAACGATTCTACAAACTTCGCCCACTGTTGTTTAATTGAAACCGGTATTTCACCGTCCCAGCTGATGTTGTTTATCCACATCTGTTGCATTATTATTTTAGCCTCGAGTATGCAGGGGCTAATGAGACCTAATGGGTCGAAAATCTGACCTATAGTGGATAAGATTGTGCGTTTTGTGATTTGTTTTTGTGATGCTAATTCTGAATGTACTGTATATGTTATATGATCAAACGAACTTCTCAAGTGAAGTTCGATCAATATAATATGAGTGGTTTCATTTGAAGATACAAATTAACAGGTAGTCCTTTGACCTACAAGGCAACACTCGCACGCTTTAATAATTTTATATTTATTTAGTATCGATTATTTTTAACTCGATTAAAAACCAGTATTCTACCTCCCCACTATAGGTACGTAGCCATGACAGTTCATTCTTTTAAAGTAACGATTTAATTTCACTCTTCCCGTATTTTACAAAACTGGGATACGGGCGGGTGGGAGATTTGTATCTTCAAATGAAACCACTCATATTATATTGATCGAACTTCACTTGAGAAGTTCGTTTGATCATATATAATATTTCGTGGTTTCATTTTCGATACAAATTAACAGGTAGATGTTTAAAGATTAAGTTTTGTCAGTATTTATCGTAGGTTTATCTGTACACGATAAATGAAATACGAAGTAAGAGTGAAAAATCTATTTATTTATTTAATCATTTATGGTACTTATATTTAACCATTATAAAGAACTTAATAATTTAAGTTATTTCCATACAATATTGATCATCAAACGAAGATTAAGTTTATTCTGAATCATTATTATTGGACGGCAAACAAACTGATTTAGCAAATTTTGACTCCTGTATGAGGGGTCTATGATAAAATTTGGCAAAAGTTTGGGACGACGCAGTCCAGCCAGCAGTTTTGCGGATCACGTCAACGCTGAGACCGGTCGCGCGCGCAGCCGACGTGGCGGCGTGCCGGACGCTGTGCGCGCCGAACACCGCCACGTCGATACCGCTCTCGCACAACGTTTGTTTGATCCATCTGCTTATACTCTGTGCTGTCGCGCCCCTGTGGGGGCGCTTCATAGAAATTAAGAGATGATCAGTACTCGAAGGTCTTAAGTCTCGAGTCATAGACAAGTAGTCAACAATCGTTGTGGCCGGACAAATCGAAACATTTTCGCGGAAAAAGGGCAAAAACAAAACTGGCTGATCTCGTCCTATCCCTGAAGTTTTAATCATATCTGATATTACAATCTCAACTCCGTTAGTGCTTATTTTTATGTTATCTGTTTTAATCAAAGAAAACGTTTGGACTCTGTGTGCCGTACATAAGGCCAGTAAAATAACTAGTTTTTTGGTTAGTTTTTCTAAACTTAATTGACTATTAGGAACCCAGTCTGAAATATGACCTAACACTAGTTGTGGGTCCCAAGTACTTGAGTATTTCGGTAAGGACGGTCTTATTCTAAATATTCCTTTCATTAGCCTTTTGATACAGTCATCCGAACCTATATTATTGCCAAGGAGTAATGACAGGGCTGAACGGTGATTATTAAGTGTGCCGTAGGACGCACCACTTTCAAACAATTCTGATAAAAAAGATACAATATGGGCAACCGAGGTATCAAATACGTTGTAATCGTTATCGTGGCAGAATTTCCACCACAGCTTGTAGCAAACCCCGTATTGCTGCGAGGTTTTATCTGACAGCGACCCAATCATTAAATTTAGGGCGGAAGGCGGCACGCCGCGGCGGGAGAACGCGCACCGGAGAGCACCGCTGCACCCAGGGTAAGCGTCCGGTGGAGTGGGTGTTGCTGTCTGAAATGTGAGAGTACTAAGTTTGGTTGAGGGCCTAAAATAACTATATCAGTAACTAATAAGTCCATTAATTGAGGGTACCAAGCCTGTGCAGGCCACATCGGAAATACTAATATACCTGTAGCTTTATCTTGGATAATCTTTTGTATACAGTTTAATAACAAAGCAAAAGGGGGAAAAGCGTAAAAGAATTTCTCACTCCAGCTTATTGTGAATGCGTCCACATTAATAGCGTCTGGATCCTGTTTCCAAGCTACATATTCGAGACACTTGGCGTTAGTGCGAGAAGCAAACAAGTCAATCTCTGGGTTACCGAGCTTTTTAACGATGCAATTAAAAGCTGCTTCTGACAATTCCCACTCGGCCTCAGGATTCACTCTGCGTGACTCTTCATCAGCCTCGATATTGTCCTTCGTATTTATATACGAGGCAAATAGCCACAGCTGTCTCGACTCGCACCATTGCCAAATATCACGAGACAGTGTGTTCAAATGCTGGAATTGTATACCGCCCATGCGGTTTATATAACTAATGGCTGTAGTGTTGTCTACGCGGAGTAAGATAGCACAATTAGACCTATCTTTTACAAAACATTTAAGAGCCAAGAATATAGATAACAGTTCTAAATAATTAATATGGAACTGAAGTTCACTCTCTTTCCAAGAACCGTTTACCCTGGAACCATTACAACAGGCACCCCAGCCAGTACGCGACGCGTCAGTGTATATTTCCATAGCATAGGTTTCGTTTTTTATAGGCCTGTGTATTATGTAAATATTATTCATCCACCAGTTAAGGTCGTTTAAAATAATTTTTGGTAGTTTTACTTTAACTTCAAATGTACCATGTTGTTTTAACAATATGTATTTTTGTCGTTCTAATATTTTTGTATACAGCCAACCATAGCGTGCTGCTGGGCAAGCTGATACAAGGACGCCTATTAATTGAGAAAACTCACGGATGGTGACAATAGGTAATTTAGCAAATCTTTGAACCATACAGGCTATCTTATTACGTTTTTCTAAAGGTAGCGAAAGGGTCATTTGAGTGGTATCATACATAAATCCTAAAAATTTGCACACTTGTTGTGGCTGTAATTGGCTTTTATCGTAATTTATTACGAAACCTAAACACTCAAACAATGCTATCGTCTCTTGAACATTACGAAGGCATTCATCATAGCTCTTAGCTAAGCAACAAATATCGTCAAGATAGCAGACCGATTTGTGACCACGGCTACGTAAGTGTGCTACGACTTCTCTGACTATCTTAGTAAAACACCTAGGTGCTATCCCTAGGCCATAACATAAAGCACTAAATTCGTACGTTATAATTTCATTTGAATTTGGTGCGATGTGCTGGAATCGAAGGTATTTTCGAGATTCTGTATCGATAGGTATAAGTAAGTATGATTCCTTTAAGTCAATAGTTGCCATAAACCAGTTGTTTTGTAATAACTTGCAAGCAGTCCGATAATCCTCCATTTTAAAATGAGTCTTTGGTATAAAACGATTTAATAATTTTAAATTCAAAATAAACCTTTTAGTACCATTAGGCTTAGGGGCTAAAAACGTACTTGAAATAAACTGATCTTCACATTGATCAACTTGTGAAATAGCACCTAGTTTAAGTAAATTATCGATAGCCATGCACATTTCATGCTGTTCTTTTGATGACCACGATAATCGCGGTACATTTGATTGATACGGTTTGGTTATAAACGGTATATGTACTCCATTCAGAACCCAGCTAAGAATATTAACATTGTCTGTAATGTTAAGCCAACAATTATAGAAAAAATTAACGCGACCCGCATGTACCTGTATTAAGGATGTGGTGGGGCACGTGACTTGCTCTGGTACGCCTTGAGTTGTGCCGACGGGGTTGTTGCTGGTCGTCTCGATGACGTGGGTAACTTCCTGTGGCCTCCTCGCCCCCCCCTGTTTGTTGAGTATCGAGGAGGCCCGTTCCAGTTTCCCTGGAATGGTTGACGGGCCGCACTTGTGCTGGGAGCAACAGGATTAGACCTCGGCGGAGGCACTGTCTTTTTGATCTGCAGTCCCTGCTTCTCAATAGTCTTAGAAGCTTTAATTTTCTCTGGCAGACTGACACCAAACAAGGTTTCATCACGTTCACTTTCTTGAATCAGGTTCAAAAAGGGTTTTGCTAGCCCTGGTGTAATCATTTTGATCCTAGCCTGGGTTTCATGGTGATGCAAATCACATAGAATGCGACAGCCGTCACTGAGCATTTTAATCGCATCTATTTTATTGTCGCTTGTCAACAATGTCGACATAGCCCGGCTGATAGCGGTGATCCCTGCGCCAAGTTGTTGTTGCATAGCTTCGACTTTTTTGTCACGCAATCTGACCATTTCTATAACTGCCGCCGATATCTCAATGTTGAGTTTTGGGGCTTGCAATAAAGTGCAATTGCTGGGAATAAGGTACCGTTTTAATACCTTTTCTCTAACTTCCTTGTCCATACCGGTTTTTAACAATGGGAGCCAGAGCTGGGTCAAATTATTATGTATCTCTTGACCCCACGTTGGTCCCGAGTCTGTGGCCTCACCCAGGGCGGATAGAATTTCTGGGTCAAGAGGTGGACAAGCCTCGGTCTCTAATGCCGCCGCAGCCGGTGCCGGTGTCGGTTCCGGTGCTGGCGCCGGTGGCAGTGGTAAATCATTTTGTGTATTGCGTTCATCCATTGTCGGTGACGCTGTGGCGATAGCATGTTCGTCTAAATCAGGTAATGGCACCGCTTCAACCAGGTCAGGCTCGATTAGGTGCACCGTCGAAGTTTCGCCTTCTAGAGGACAACAACAACGACCAATAGGTTACGTAAGTCAAAAATAAAATGACGATAAACAGGAATAGTTCATAACTTGAATCTATAACCTGCTTAGAGAACATGAATAGTTACGCCTTGTTCATTTTAGAATCAATGGCGGGTAGGTTTCATAATCTTGCCGCGTTCTAATTAGAATCTATGGCAAATCATCGTAACAAAAGGTACTTTCAAATTGAACAGTATTTGTACGATTCTTTAGCGAAAATATAATTTTAGATACACCACTTACCTTGAACATTATCAATTTTTTCTTCATCTGAAGATGAGAATGAATCTAAACGCCGACGTTTACGTCGATGTTTATCTTTTAATTTTTCCATTTTTTGGAAATAGTACTCCATCTTCTCGTCGAACGATCTTTTAGGCATCGTGAACGTTGAAAATCAAAATAATTTTACTTTCTTAACAACTCGAAGGTAGGAGCGCGTGCGCTCGTTGCCTCGCACGGAAAAAGAATGAACTGTCATGGCTACGTACCTATAGTGGGGAGGTAGAATACTGGTTTTTAATCGAGTTAAAAATAATCGATACTAAATAAATATAAAATTATTAAAGCGTGCGAGTGTTGCCTTGTAGGTCAAAGGACTACCTGTTAATTTGTATCGAAAATGAAACCACGAAATATTATATTGTATCTTTGTTTATGTTCCAAAAAATGCCAAGTGTTTTTGATGGATCGTTTGAACTAAGGTTAACTGTTGTATTGTCTGTATCACTGAAATCTAATTGTTTTAGAACTGCGGGACAGTTAGACTGCCATTTTCTAAGTGGAAATTGGTATTTTTTTAATTCGGAAAAAACTCCTTTGGCAATTTCCAATAGTACCGACTCGTCATCTGTTCCGGTCAAGAGGTCATCACAATAAAAATCATGCAAGATGATCTCGGAGACCAGTTTGTGATCATAGTTGTCTGAATGACTTTGTGTGTTTTGACAATCTAGGCCTATTTGTTTGATGCAGCGTGTTGCTAGGAACGGAGCTGATGCCGTGCCATATGTGACAGTGTTGAGCATGTAAGTTTGCAGAGGTTCCGTAGGATTGTATCGCCATACGATTTGTTGTAGTGGCCGATGATGTTTCACCACTGATATTTGGCGAAACATTTTTTCTATATCAGCTGATATTATGTACTTATGTTGACGAAAGCGTATGAGTATAGAAATAAGATCGTCTTGAACGACTGGTCCTATTAACTGAATGTCGTTCAGTGATAGTTTTGTGGAAGTTTTTGCGGAACCATCAAACACTGATCTGATTTTTGTGGTGGTGCTTGACTCACGTATAACTCCGTGATGAGGTAGATAGTAAACAGGTGAGCGCTGTTTGTTTGTGTTAGTGCTGTGTGCACTTGATTGTATTGTTGGTTTGTTGTGTTCTGAATGAGTGTTTGTATTTTTATGTGTATGTTTGTTCAAAGTCATGTGACCTAGTTGTATGTACTCTTTTATGAAGTTTGAGTACTGTTCTTTGTATGTTTGATCGGAATTCATGCGGTTTTCTATGGAATAAAACCGTTTATTAGCTTGACAGAATGAACCACCTAAGCATTCAGGAGATTTTTTTAATGGAATAGTGACCACGAATCTGCCATCACTTTGTCTTGTGGTTGTTTGATTAAAAATGATCTCGCATGCATCTGATTCGCAAGGATCGTTGATTTGAGAATTAGATAAGCTATCTAGCTCCCAAAAACGTGTTAGCTGATCTGGATTGTTGTTATTGAAAAAACAACTGTTTGTGTGTTTGTTGGTGTTTGTTGTACACCCAGAAACTAGCCAGCCTAATTCAGTTTCCTGTAGTGTAGCCTGTTTTTTACCTAACTGAATCTGACCGCTGCCAATTATTTGCCAGAATATGCCAGCACCTAGCAATAGATCAATTGGGGCGGGTTCATAGAACTGTGGGTCGGCGAGTTTTAAATGTTTAGGTAGATTTAAACCTTGTGTATTGATGCGCATGTTTGGTAATGAGTGTGCTATGGTATCAAGTACTAAACATGACAAATTGGTTGTGAATGAATTATGTAATGATTTTATTGGTACATTTGTGCGATGAAATATGTTTGTATGTTGCTGATTTATGCCTGAAACTGAGCCGCAGATGTGTTCGAATGTGAGATTGAGCTTTGTAGCCAGGTTGGTTGTGATGTAACAGGAGGTACTTCCATTGTCCAGTAATGCTCTCGCCAAGTGTGGTGTTCCATCACTGGCGATGACATGCACGACGGCAGTGGAAAGTAGAACTGATGTGTGTTGTGAACTACTGTTACTGGCGAGGGTGGTGTGCGCAGTGTCCTTGTTTGTTTCCTTGTGTAGGTGTAACATTGTGTTGTGTTTCTTTTGACAATATTTACATTCTCCGTAACGACAAGACTTCGTTTCGTGACCGGTATGCAGACAGTTAGCACAAAAATTGGAGAACTTGGATACCTTTTCTATCCTCTTTTCTACTGTCATTTGTTTGAATTGTGGGCAAGTAAATAGATAGTGGTGACCTTTACATAAGGGACAAGGACTGCGAGATTGTTTTTCTTTATTTTCTGATTTGGTTGTTTGTGATTTTGATTCTAATTTATTGATGCTTTTAGTGTCTTCAAGATTTTGTAAAAGAATACAGCGATCATTAAGATATGTTGTTAAATCTTGAAGTGTGGGCTTTTCTGCTGTGTTATTGTTGATTGCTTCTTTCCAATATCTGAGTGTTCTGAAGTCTAATTTGGAGGTAATTAGATAAATTAACATTGTGTCTACTGTGGGTTCGCCTAAATTATTAAGTGCTCTGAAGTTTTTGTTTACTGTATCTAGTAATTGTCTGAGTGCTGTTGCGGATTCTTTTTCAATGTTTTTTATACTGATTAATGCGTGTAGGTGATTGCGTATCAGTTGCGGCGTGTTATTGTACCTGTCTGTGATGAGTTCCCAAGCTACTCGGTAATTGTCTGATGACATTTCTAATGATTTTATCATTTCTGATGCTTCTCCTTGCAGAGATGCACGCAAATAGTGAAACTTTTGAATGTTATCTATTGATTTATTCTTGTGTATAAGTGATTCAAAAGTGTCTCTGTATTCGAGCCAATTCTGATATTCCCCAGAGAAGTGTGGAAGGTCAATGGTGGGTAATTTAATGAATGCTTTTGTTGCTGATTCACCTGCAGTTGGAGTTTGTACAGACCCGTTAACGCAGGCAGTTTCATTGTCTCGCTGCAGTTGGATGGCGAGCGCAAGTTGATACTGATATTCCGTTTCAAATTGCTCCCGCTCCTTCAGCTGTTCATCTGAAACCCCAATAATGTCGTCGATGAGGGACTGGTTTTTATCGAACTCATTTGCAAGGGACTTATAGGACTCTAATCAATTATTTAATTGAATTATGTCTAAGTCGGACAACTGTTTTTTGGATTTTATTAATGAATCTATATAATTTTTAAAAACCGTGACCTTTCCTTTATGACTTGATCTCCTTTTTTTGTCTGTATTGAGCTGAGGAAAGTCATAATCATCGGGCTTAATAGACGTCTGGGCTTGTCTAGAATCAGTCATTGCTGAAACTTAATGAAAGTAATGTAATTAATTGAAATGATACTTAAGTTGGATCGGAAATGTGGCAGGAACAGTGTGGTGTGATCACGCAACTTTACCCAATTACCCTCGGTGTGAGGCCAACTCGGTACGCTGAGAGCAAGGCGATGTAATCTGTTCGGTATGAGAGAAAAATGTATTAGAAAACAATAGTATATTGAAAAGAAACGATTGGTAATTGGAATTGATCGAAATTCCAATAGATTTGCAAGAAAATTGAGAAAAGTAAAATGTAGGTAGGCGGTGAGTGGAAAAAAAATCTGATGCAATAATTGCTTATGTATGAATAATTACGTTGAAACTGTAAGTAATTAATGAAATTTTCATCCCACCATCTCGGAAAGAGTATTTTTAATCTTCAATATCTGAGTGGAAAAGCCGTTTTTATTCTCTAGAGGATAAAGTAAATTGAATTTAGAACATCGTGTGCACTAAGTTTGTGAATTAAAAAAAACATTAAACCTATTTACTGCTACCTCTGTGGTGCCGAATATAAATCATACAACTTTTTTTTAATTTGTTAAAAACTCAGACTCGGAACCTTCTTGGTGTTCTTTTTTCAATTTGCTTTGTACGCGGTTCTTTACGCGGCATTTTTTCACGTCATTGTTAAACCTTATATTAAAAACAAGAAACTTGAAAACAAGTGAAAAAACTAAAATGAGTGATTCTAGCGACGAGGAAGTTTGCTTGACGCCAACAGAATTGACTGAAACTGTTAATAATGCGCAAATGAGCTTTCTCCCTCAACAATCACGCGAGAAGTATTTAAAACAGTACGATATGTTCAACACGTGGCGACTAGCAAAAGGAGCCAAAACTTTCTCAGAAAACGTTTTGCTGGCATATTTTATAGAATTATCCGAGAACAAGAAAGCAAGCACTCTATGGAGTACGTATTCGATGCTAAAAGCAACAATAAAGATGAAAAAAGACAAACATATCGATACCTATCCTAAATTAGTGGCATTTTTAAAAAGAGCCTCATCTGGTCATCAACCAAAAAAATCGAAGGTTTTCACAGTATCTGATATTGAAAAGTTTCTTAACGAAGCACCCGATTCCGTATATTTGGCGGCAAAAGTAAGTCAGTTGCACATTCAGTATCTACTTAAGTATATTAATCTCAATTAAATAGTATACTTAGTAGATGTTGATAGGCATAATTATGCGTTCATATCAATTTTATTCATTTATCTACTACAATACTCTTTACGTTACAGGTTGTTCTTATTATTGGAATAAACGGAGCATGTCGAACTAATGAACTAACACAACTTAATGTCAAAAACATTGAGAAACATTCAGATGACTTACTATTAATTAATTTACCTAATACAAAGACAAAAAGAGACCGCAACTTCGTCATTCGCAAGGAATACGTAACGATTGTTGAGAAATATCAAGCCTTACGCCCGCCTAACACTCCAATCAATCGATTTTTTCTACAGTATCGCAATGGAAAGTGTGTTAGATAGCCTATGGGTACTAATAAAATTGGCAGTATCCCACGAGAAATAGCAACATTTCTTGAACTTCCAGAACCCCTGTTGTACACGGGTCATTGTTTCCGACGAACTTCAGCCACACTTTTGGCTGATTCCGGAGCTGATCTCCTGTCCCTTAAGCGCCACGGAGGCTGGAAGTCCAATGCAGTTGTAGAGGGATATATAGAAGATTCCATCCAAAATAAGTCTAAAATATGTGAAGGCATCGTAGGAGCCATTACACTGAAAGAGCCTCAATCGGATCCTTGGACTGGCCCTTCTACATCAAAAATAAGCCGTTATGAAACACCTAACCATCTCCCTCTCTCTCCAACATTCACGCCAAGGGAATCCGATGAATCGGTACAACTATTAAGTATGACAGATAGTTTACCGAAAAACAGTACACAAGTGACTAACATCAATATTACAGTACCAAACAAAAATATTACACTCAATTTAAATAACTGTAGCAACGTTACTTTAAAATTTTCTTAATTATACCTTAGTATTATTTTGTTATAATTTAAAGATTATTCTGTAATACTTACCTGACATAATGTAGTAATTAATACCTAAACTGAAATAAAAGTGTACCTATCTTGTGATTGTAAACGTTTTTTTTTTTGCATTTAGTCATTTCCTCACTGAGGTGGAATGAAAAGTTACGTGTTGCACTCGAGTGCAAAGATTTTTCACCTCGTGCTCTTTTGATTCCCTCGCTAACGCTCAGGATTCTAATTTTGAATCACTCGCTGCGCTCGTGATTCAATTTTAGAATCCTTCGCTTGCTCGGTCATCAAAATTGAACACGCGGTTAAAAAGCAACTTTGCACTCTTGTATAACAAATAACTATTGTGCTTAGAAATGGAGATGGATGGCAATTAAGCAAGTTGACTGCATGTTTGATGACACTAAATAGATGGGTACTCTAAAGAATGAATTGGTCGAACTCACGAAACTGCTGCTACCAAACCCTTTGTTCGTCCTTTGCGACTGATGTGGTCGTCGCTGCTTGAGTGGCTTCTTCCAGATGCTAGTAGGTTGCGCTCGCTGTTGCGATGTCCGCTGTTTGACCTCCAGCTGAATTCTGGGCGCGCATTGGTATTTTTCGTGCTTTGCGTCTGACGTGGCCCACGCTGCTTGACTTTGAGTGGCTGCTTCCAGATGCTAGTAGGCTGCGCTCGCTGTTGCGATGTCCGCTATTTGACCTCCAGCTGAATATTCTGGACGCGCGATGGTGACGTGGTTTACGACCGCGACGCGAATTATAATACTTTTACCTAGACTGCTCGAAGGACCATAGATAAGCCCAGATAAAATAAAAGGCGGACTGGTTAAGAAAAGGTATAATAGTAAAATAATTAATATTTAAGAATAAAGTCGCGTGCGATCGCGGTTGCAGTGAGGTGGTAATGGCGACGAGCGTTCGGCTGGCCGCCGCGCCGCCCGTTCCCCTCGTCGCGCTGGTGTGAGTAAAATGGTCGTCGTGTTGTTGTTGACGCTGTGTGCGTTGACACCTACAATCGCCGTAATGGGAGGGCCATGGGAAACCGGCATAGCCTTTACTTCCACAGCCCTCCCGGCGCACGCCCGCCTAGATGGAATGGCGGGCCCCGCATGCCCCCCAGGTTGGGGGGCTACGGGAATGGCCGGGAACACCTGGCCATTCCCGTCCCACACTGGTGGAGGCCTGTGCAATACAGGCAACGGTGCCCCCGCACCCGCTGGCCTGCTGGCCTCCACGCCCGCCTGATAGGCAGGCCCCGCATGCCCCCCAGGTTGGGGGAGCTACGGCCGCAGAGGATAGGGAGAGCGGCAACGAAACACCGACACTCCTCTTCCCCTGCGGCCCCACCGCGTCCGCCATCTAACGGTGGCGGCCCCGTCAAGGCCGCGGAAGGTAGGGAGAGCGGCAACGAAACACCGACACTCCTCTCCCGCCGCGGCCTCCAATCCTCAGCCGCGATGTCTCCCTCACGGGGGACACCGCGGCCCGCCTCAGGTAGGCTGCGATGTCGCCCAAGCGGCACCGCAACCTACCCTACGGCCGCTACGTCATTGGCTAAGCCGCAAAGCCTTGACGAGCGGCCCCCGCTGGGGTTCCTCTTAGCTTCACCGTGGCCCAGCTCGCCACGGCTACTGAGCCCCCCCGCCTCGACAATGCGGGAACCCACCGGGGGGGGCTGGGAGGGCAACCTAACCTAACCTTTTTTTTTTTTTTTGTCGCTGAGAAATGCTTTATGCATCCCCGCCTCCCGGGGGACGAGACGGGGTATGTGGGACTCCCTGTCAGAATGACAGTATACCCACTAAAACTCAGCGGTGTTCCCGCGTCGCCGTGATGGGAGGGCCATGGGAAACCGGCATAGCCTTTACTTCCACAGCCCTCCCGGTGCATGCTCGCCAAGATGGTATGGCGGGCCCCACATGCCCCCCAGGTTGGGGGGCTACGGGAATGGCCGAGAACACCTGACCATTCCCGTCCCGCAAGGTGGAGGCCTGTGCAAAACAGGCAACGGAGCCCCCGCACCCGTTGCCTGCTGGCCTCCACGCCCGCCTAAAAGGCGGGCCCCGCATGCCCCCCGCGTTGGGGGAGCTACGGCCGCAGAGGATAGGGAGAGCGGCAACGAAACACCGACACTCCTCTTCCCCTGCGGCCCCACCGCGTCCGCCATCTAACGGTGGCGGCCCCGTCAAGGCCGCGGAAGGTAGGGAGAGCGGCAACGAAACACCGACACTCCTCTCCCGCCGCGGCCTCCAATCCTCAGCCGCGATGTCTCCCTCACGGGGGACACCGCGGCCCGCCTCAGGTAGGCTGCGATGTCGCCCAAGCGGCACCGCAACCTACCCTACGGCCGCTACGTCATTGGCTAAGCCGCAAAGCCTTGACGAGCGGCCCCCGCTGGGGTTCCTCTTAGCTTCACCGTGGCCCAGCTCGCCACGGCTACTGAGCCCCCCCGCCTCGACAATGCGGGAACCCACCGGGGGGGAACCTAACCTAACCTAACCTAACCTAACCTAACCTTCGCATTGACCTCCAGAGAGTGCGCGTCGAAGACCAGACGCCTCTGGTGCAGTGTACCCGCTGCTTGGCATACGGGCACGGAAAGCGTCTGTGCACGGAGCCAGCCGATCTGTGTAGCCACTGCGGCGGTCCACACCTCAAGGCGGACTGCCCACAAAAACAGATCGGCGAAGCAGCGGCGTGCGTGAACTGCACCAGAGCCAAGCTGGGAGAACACTCGCACAATGCATTCAGTGATTTGTGCCCGATACGAAGGAAGTGGGACGCATTCGCAAGAGCATCGATAGCTTATTGCTAAAGTTGTCGATGCCCCCACTTCCGGGTACTATAGAGGGACGACCAGTTTGACACTGCCAGATTGCAGACGCATTGAGCGGACCACTGGGGTTGGCTCAATGGGGGATTGTAATTGGAGTCACTTTCGTGAGAAAGTGGCCGTAATTATATTGGACCGTGAGTCAACTCTAGTGGAACCGACAAGCAGTGTCAAGCTGGTTGAAATATACCGGTGTAATAAAATACAAGCTGTGATATACAAGTATATGGTGAGAATATAGCGATGATATCATGGAGATTGGTTACAAGGTATAAAATATTATCGGGAACAACACCATCTAATATAGTAAAATCTTTGAAATAAATTTTAAAAATTGGGTCAAGATAACAGAAAATACATATAAACTTAAAAAAGCATATTTGGTATAATTAGTAGTATTAAAGTAGTACCTAGTATAATTATAAAAGTAGTGTAATATTAAAAGCATAATAAAAAATTGTCAAAATTAATCGCACATTAGAGCGTGATCCTTCGGCCTTCAAGAAAAGTCGCTAAAAAGGCACAAAAGTTGTGACTAAGGGCTCTGATTCCCATGTCAGAGGGACACTGGTGGGGCAGGAGTGTGGTTTTAGCCGGTAAGAGTCCGGCACTGCCCAGACTGGTTCACAAGTGAGGCAGTCTGGGCGTCCATGAGGATTTCCCACTCCTGCCAAAACAAAAAAAAAAAAAAAAAAAAAAAAAAAAAACCTAACCTAACCACCACTTTTTAGTGCAGGAACGTTTTTGTTTGTCTTTTTTTGAAGGCGGTTTTTTTTTTGTAAAAAGTTTTTTTATTTCTAGCCGTTTAGTGTATTTTTTATTATAATATAATGGCAACGTAGTTAATATCTTTTCTACATAGAATATTATTTTGAAGAAGTACCAATATCATACAAGTAGGTACATATTATTGTCTACTTTCTGATCTTTAATTTGATCCCGTAGAGAGATGATAATATGACGCATGAAATACTGTCGATTCTTATGCGTCGTATGCTGCCTCTAATATTGAGCTGGGCGGTAACAGTCCATAAACTACAAGGGACCACCCTCGAGAGAGCTGTGATCGACCTTGGTAAAAAAAACTTTGCAAAAGGACAAATATATGTCGCGCTAAGTCGTGTCAGAAGTTTGGAAGGCATAGTGTTATCAGATTTAGACGCCAATAAATTATTGAATCGACCACACGATGATCGAGCGATGACAGAGATAACAAGGTTGCGGAATCTGCCATCTGATAATCAAGACAACACATAACGTGCCATGTAATAGGCCTACCGGGGAAACCACATTAAAAAAAACCGGCCAAGTGCGAGTCGGACTCGCCCATGAAGGGTTCCGTTTTACGATTTATGACGTATTAAAAAAAAACTACTTACTAGATCTCGTTCAAACCAATTTTCGGTGGAAGTTTACATGGTAATGTACATCATATATTTTTTTAGTTTTATCATTCTCTTATTTTAGAAGTTACAGGGGGGGGGGGACCCACATTTTACCACTTTGGAAGTGTCTCTCGCGCAAACTATTCAGTTTAGAAAAAAATGATATTAGAAACCTCAATATCATTTTTGAAGACCTATCCATAGATACCCCACACGTATGGGTTTGATGAAAAAAAAAAAAATTTGAGTTTCAGTTCTAAGTATGGGGACCCTCAAAATTTATTGTTTTTTTTCTATTTTTGTGTGAAAATCTTAATGCGGTTTACAGAATACATCTACTTACCAAGTTTCAACAGTATAGCTCTTATAGTTTCGGAAAAAAGCGGCTGTGACATACGGACGGACAGACAGACAGACAGACAGACATGACGAATCCATAAGGGTTCCGTTGCCATTTGGCTACGGAACCCTAAAAACGCGCCCAGCACACTACCTCATAGGTGGCGTGGAAACGTGTGCATACTACCAAGAATACAATTTTATTTTAGTAAATAATAGAAGCGATTTTTTTTAAACATTGTAAGCAAAATGCCTTTAATATTTCAGAAGTTGTTTTGTGGACACATTGATGATAACATCAAAACTAGATTTTCAATGGCACCTTGTATTCAGAGTGCATCTCATGACAGTTCTAAGCCCAAATACTGCTAGGATACATTGTTTTATTTTGAAGTTCTCATGCCAACCTTCCACCTTCCAGCTCCATCATCAGATCAGTTCGATAGTAACTCATAGCCAAAGTGCATTTCATGACAATTCTAATAAGCCCAAACACGGCTAGAATACGTTGATTAATTACGGAGTTCCGGTACCTGTCTTCCGGCTCCATCATGATCATCAGATCAGTTCAATGATAACATTTTCAATATAACTATTCAGGATTGTATGTTTATTTGTATTGTCATAGTTGCTTAACTATCTTGATTGTGATATCTATGCGAGTGACAAGTTCCGTTAGCCATATCTGATCTTCTTCACCAGTTCCACTTCATCAAATGTTACTTTTTGACTGTAAACGCTTGATTTCTCGATGAAAATATTAAAATTACTATATAGTTGCCTATAATATTTGAGGAGTTCCCTCGATTCCTCATGGATCCCATCATCAGAACTGGATTTTGAAAAAAATGGGACCAATCTGGAAGCATATCCTTTAAAGTTAAAAAAAAATTTTGCAAATCGATCCATAAACAACGGAGTTCTGAGGTAACAAACATAAAAAAAAAAATAAAAAAAAAAAAAAAAAAAATACAATCGAATTGAGAACCTCCTCCTTTTTTTGAAGTCGGTTAAAAAGATAACGATTCTACAAACTTCGCCCACTGTTGTTTAATTGAAACCGGTATTTCACCGTCCCAGCTGATGTTGTTTATCCACATCTGTTGCATTATTATTTTAGCCTCGAGTATGCAGGGGCTAATGAGACCTAATGGGTCGAAAATCTGACCTATAGTGGATAAGATTGTGCGTTTTGTGATTTGTTTTTGTGATGCTAATTCTGAATGTACTGTATATGTTATTGTATCTTTGTTTATGTTCCAAAAAATGCCAAGTGTTTTTGATGGATCGTTTGAACTAAGGTTAACTGTTGTATTGTCTGTATCACTGAAATCTAATTGTTTTAGAACTGCGGGACAGTTAGACTGCCATTTTCTAAGTGGAAATTGGTATTTTTTTAATTCGGAAAAAACTCCTTTGGCAATTTCCAATAGTACCGACTCGTCATCTGTTCCGGTCAAGAGGTCATCACAATAAAAATCATGCAAGATGATCTCGGAGACCAGTTTGTGATCATAGTTGTCTGAATGACTTTGTGTGTTTTGACAATCTAGGCCTATTTGTTTGATGCAGCGTGTTGCTAGGAACGGAGCTGATGCCGTGCCATATGTGACAGTGTTGAGCATGTAAGTTTGCAGAGGTTCCGTAGGATTGTATCGCCATACGATTTGTTGTAGTGGCCGATGATGTTTCACCACTGATATTTGGCGAAACATTTTTTCTATATCAGCTGATATTATGTACTTATGTTGACGAAAGCGTATGAGTATAGAAATAAGATCGTCTTGAACGACTGGTCCTATTAACTGAATGTCGTTCAGTGATAGTTTTGTGGAAGTTTTTGCGGAACCATCAAACACTGATCTGATTTTTGTGGTGGTGCTTGACTCACGTATAACTCCGTGATGAGGTAGATAGTAAACAGGTGAGCGCTGTTTGTTTGTGTTAGTGCTGTGTGCACTTGATTGTATTGTTGGTTTGTTGTGTTCTGAATGAGTGTTTGTATTTTTATGTGTATGTTTGTTCAAAGTCATGTGACCTAGTTGTATGTACTCTTTTATGAAGTTTGAGTACTGTTCTTTGTATGTTTGATCGGAATTCATGCGGTTTTCTATGGAATAAAACCGTTTATTAGCTTGACAGAATGAACCACCTAAGCATTCAGGAGATTTTTTTAATGGAATAGTGACCACGAATCTGCCATCACTTTGTCTTGTGGTTGTTTGATTAAAAATGATCTCGCATGCATCTGATTCGCAAGGATCGTTGATTTGAGAATTAGATAAGCTATCTAGCTCCCAAAAACGTGTTAGCTGATCTGGATTGTTGTTATTGAAAAAACAACTGTTTGTGTGTTTGTTGGTGTTTGTTGTACACCCAGAAACTAGCCAGCCTAATTCAGTTTCCTGTAGTGTAGCCTGTTTTTTACCTAACTGAATCTGACCGCTGCCAATTATTTGCCAGAATATGCCAGCACCTAGCAATAGATCAATTGGGGCGGGTTCATAGAACTGTGGGTCGGCGAGTTTTAAATGTTTAGGTAGATTTAAACCTTGTGTATTGATGCGCATGTTTGGTAATGAGTGTGCTATGGTATCAAGTACTAAACATGACAAATTGGTTGTGAATGAATTATGTAATGATTTTATTGGTACATTTGTGCGATGAAATATGTTTGTATGTTGCTGATTTATGCCTGAAACTGAGCCGCAGATGTGTTCGAATGTGAGATTGAGCTTTGTAGCCAGGTTGGTTGTGATGTAACAGGAGGTACTTCCATTGTCCAGTAATGCTCTCGCCAAGTGTGGTGTTCCATCACTGGCGATGACATGCACGACGGCAGTGGAAAGTAGAACTGATGTGTGTTGTGAACTACTGTTACTGGCGAGGGTGGTGTGCGCAGTGTCCTTGTTTGTTTCCTTGTGTAGGTGTAACATTGTGTTGTGTTTCTTTTGACAATATTTACATTCTCCGTAACGACAAGACTTCGTTTCGTGACCGGTATGCAGACAGTTAGCACAAAAATTGGAGAACTTGGATACCTTTTCTATCCTCTTTTCTACTGTCATTTGTTTGAATTGTGGGCAAGTAAATAGATAGTGGTGACCTTTACATAAGGGACAAGGACTGCGAGATTGTTTTTCTTTATTTTCTGATTTGGTTGTTTGTGATTTTGATTCTAATTTATTGATGCTTTTAGTGTCTTCAAGATTTTGTAAAAGAATACAGCGATCATTAAGATATGTTGTTAAATCTTGAAGTGTGGGCTTTTCTGCTGTGTTATTGTTGATTGCTTCTTTCCAATATCTGAGTGTTCTGAAGTCTAATTTGGAGGTAATTAGATAAATTAACATTGTGTCTACTGTGGGTTCGCCTAAATTATTAAGTGCTCTGAAGTTTTTGTTTACTGTATCTAGTAATTGTCTGAGTGCTGTTGCGGATTCTTTTTCAATGTTTTTTATACTGATTAATGCGTGTAGGTGATTGCGTATCAGTTGCGGCGTGTTATTGTACCTGTCTGTGATGAGTTCCCAAGCTACTCGGTAATTGTCTGATGACATTTCTAATGATTTTATCATTTCTGATGCTTCTCCTTGCAGAGATGCACGCAAATAGTGAAACTTTTGAATGTTATCTATTGATTTATTCTTGTGTATAAGTGATTCAAAAGTGTCTCTGTATTCGAGCCAATTCTGATATTCCCCAGAGAAGTGTGGAAGGTCAATGGTGGGTAATTTAATGAATGCTTTTGTTGCTGATTCACCTGCAGTTGGAGTTTGTACAGACCCGTTAACGCAGGCAGTTTCATTGTCTCGCTGCAGTTGGATGGCGAGCGCAAGTTGATACTGATATTCCGTTTCAAATTGCTCCCGCTCCTTCAGCTGTTCATCTGAAACCCCAATAATGTCGTCGATGAGGGACTGGTTTTTATCGAACTCATTTGCAAGGGACTTATAGGACTCTAATCAATTATTTAATTGAATTATGTCTAAGTCGGACAACTGTTTTTTGGATTTTATTAATGAATCTATATAATTTTTAAAAACCGTGACCTTTCCTTTATGACTTGATCTCCTTTTTTTGTCTGTATTGAGCTGAGGAAAGTCATAATCATCGGGCTTAATAGACGTCTGGGCTTGTCTAGAATCAGTCATTGCTGAAACTTAATGAAAGTAATGTAATTAATTGAAATGATACTTAAGTTGGATCGGAAATGTGGCAGGAACAGTGTGGTGTGATCACGCAACTTTACCCAATTACCCTCGGTGTGAGGCCAACTCGGTACGCTGAGAGCAAGGCGATGTAATCTGTTCGGTATGAGAGAAAAATGTATTAGAAAACAATAGTATATTGAAAAGAAACGATTGGTAATTGGAATTGATCGAAATTCCAATAGATTTGCAAGAAAATTGAGAAAAGTAAAATGTAGGTAGGCGGTGAGTGGAAAAAAAATCTGATGCAATAATTGCTTATGTATGAATAATTACGTTGAAACTGTAAGTAATTAATGAAATTTTCATCCCACCATCTCGGAAAGAGTATTTTTAATCTTCAATATCTGAGTGGAAAAGCCGTTTTTATTCTCTAGAGGATAAAGTAAATTGAATTTAGAACATCGTGTGCACTAAGTTTGTGAATTAAAAAAAACATTAAACCTATTTACTGCTACCTCTGTGGTGCCGAATATAAATCATACAACTTTTTTTTAATTTGTTAAAAACTCAGACTCGGAACCTTCTTGGTGTTCTTTTTTCAATTTGCTTTGTACGCGGTTCTTTACGCGGCATTTTTTCACGTCATTGTTAAACCTTATATTAAAAACAAGAAACTTGAAAACAAGTGAAAAAACTAAAATGAGTGATTCTAGCGACGAGGAAGTTTGCTTGACGCCAACAGAATTGACTGAAACTGTTAATAATGCGCAAATGAGCTTTCTCCCTCAACAATCACGCGAGAAGTATTTAAAACAGTACGATATGTTCAACACGTGGCGACTAGCAAAAGGAGCCAAAACTTTCTCAGAAAACGTTTTGCTGGCATATTTTATAGAATTATCCGAGAACAAGAAAGCAAGCACTCTATGGAGTACGTATTCGATGCTAAAAGCAACAATAAAGATGAAAAAAGACAAACATATCGATACCTATCCTAAATTAGTGGCATTTTTAAAAAGAGCCTCATCTGGTCATCAACCAAAAAAATCGAAGGTTTTCACAGTATCTGATATTGAAAAGTTTCTTAACGAAGCACCCGATTCCGTATATTTGGCGGCAAAAGTAAGTCAGTTGCACATTCAGTATCTACTTAAGTATATTAATCTCAATTAAATAGTATACTTAGTAGATGTTGATAGGCATAATTATGCGTTCATATCAATTTTATTCATTTATCTACTACAATACTCTTTACGTTACAGGTTGTTCTTATTATTGGAATAAACGGAGCATGTCGAACTAATGAACTAACACAACTTAATGTCAAAAACATTGAGAAACATTCAGATGACTTACTATTAATTAATTTACCTAATACAAAGACAAAAAGAGACCGCAACTTCGTCATTCGCAAGGAATACGTAACGATTGTTGAGAAATATCAAGCCTTACGCCCGCCTAACACTCCAATCAATCGATTTTTTCTACAGTATCGCAATGGAAAGTGTGTTAGATAGCCTATGGGTACTAATAAAATTGGCAGTATCCCACGAGAAATAGCAACATTTCTTGAACTTCCAGAACCCCTGTTGTACACGGGTCATTGTTTCCGACGAACTTCAGCCACACTTTTGGCTGATTCCGGAGCTGATCTCCTGTCCCTTAAGCGCCACGGAGGCTGGAAGTCCAATGCAGTTGTAGAGGGATATATAGAAGATTCCATCCAAAATAAGTCTAAAATATGTGAAGGCATCGTAGGAGCCATTACACTGAAAGAGCCTCAATCGGATCCTTGGACTGGCCCTTCTACATCAAAAATAAGCCGTTATGAAACACCTAACCATCTCCCTCTCTCTCCAACATTCACGCCAAGGGAATCCGATGAATCGGTACAACTATTAAGTATGACAGATAGTTTACCGAAAAACAGTACACAAGTGACTAACATCAATATTACAGTACCAAACAAAAATATTACACTCAATTTAAATAACTGTAGCAACGTTACTTTAAAATTTTCTTAATTATACCTTAGTATTATTTTGTTATAATTTAAAGATTATTCTGTAATACTTACCTGACATAATGTAGTAATTAATACCTAAACTGAAATAAAAGTGTACCTATCTTGTGATTGTAAACGTTTTTTTTTTTGCATTTAGTCATTTCCTCACTGAGGTGGAATGAAAAGTTACGTGTTGCACTCGAGTGCAAAGATTTTTCACCTCGTGCTCTTTTGATTCCCTCGCTAACGCTCAGGATTCTAATTTTGAATCACTCGCTGCGCTCGTGATTCAATTTTAGAATCCTTCGCTTGCTCGGTCATCAAAATTGAACACGCGGTTAAAAAGCAACTTTGCACTCTTGTATAACAAATAACTATTGTGCTTAGAAATGGAGATGGATGGCAATTAAGCAAGTTGACTGCATGTTTGATGACACTAAATAGATGGGTACTCTAAAGAATGAATTGGTCGAACTCACGAAACTGCTGCTACCAAACCCTTTGTTCGTCCTTTGCGACTGATGTGGTCGTCGCTGCTTGAGTGGCTTCTTCCAGATGCTAGTAGGTTGCGCTCGCTGTTGCGATGTCCGCTGTTTGACCTCCAGCTGAATTCTGGGCGCGCATTGGTATTTTTCGTGCTTTGCGTCTGACGTGGCCCACGCTGCTTGACTTTGAGTGGCTGCTTCCAGATGCTAGTAGGCTGCGCTCGCTGTTGCGATGTCCGCTATTTGACCTCCAGCTGAATATTCTGGACGCGCGATGGTGACGTGGTTTACGACCGCGACGCGAATTATAATACTTTTACCTAGACTGCTCGAAGGACCATAGATAAGCCCAGATAAAATAAAAGGCGGACTGGTTAAGAAAAGGTATAATAGTAAAATAATTAATATTTAAGAATAAAGTCGCGTGCGATCGCGGTTGCAGTGAGGTGGTAATGGCGACGAGCGTTCGGCTGGCCGCCGCGCCGCCCGTTCCCCTCGTCGCGCTGGTGTGAGTAAAATGGTCGTCGTGTTGTTGTTGACGCTGTGTGCGTTGACACCTACAATCGCCGTAATGGGAGGGCCATGGGAAACCGGCATAGCCTTTACTTCCACAGCCCTCCCGGCGCACGCCCGCCTAGATGGAATGGCGGGCCCCGCATGCCCCCCAGGTTGGGGGGCTACGGGAATGGCCGGGAACACCTGGCCATTCCCGTCCCACACTGGTGGAGGCCTGTGCAATACAGGCAACGGTGCCCCCGCACCCGCTGGCCTGCTGGCCTCCACGCCCGCCTGATAGGCAGGCCCCGCATGCCCCCCAGGTTGGGGGAGCTACGGCCGCAGAGGATAGGGAGAGCGGCAACGAAACACCGACACTCCTCTTCCCCTGCGGCCCCACCGCGTCCGCCATCTAACGGTGGCGGCCCCGTCAAGGCCGCGGAAGGTAGGGAGAGCGGCAACGAAACACCGACACTCCTCTCCCGCCGCGGCCTCCAATCCTCAGCCGCGATGTCTCCCTCACGGGGGACACCGCGGCCCGCCTCAGGTAGGCTGCGATGTCGCCCAAGCGGCACCGCAACCTACCCTACGGCCGCTACGTCATTGGCTAAGCCGCAAAGCCTTGACGAGCGGCCCCCGCTGGGGTTCCTCTTAGCTTCACCGTGGCCCAGCTCGCCACGGCTACTGAGCCCCCCCGCCTCGACAATGCGGGAACCCACCGGGGGGGGCTGGGAGGGCAACCTAACCTAACCTTTTTTTTTTTTTTTGTCGCTGAGAAATGCTTTATGCATCCCCGCCTCCCGGGGGACGAGACGGGGTATGTGGGACTCCCTGTCAGAATGACAGTATACCCACTAAAACTCAGCGGTGTTCCCGCGTCGCCGTGATGGGAGGGCCATGGGAAACCGGCATAGCCTTTACTTCCACAGCCCTCCCGGTGCATGCTCGCCAAGATGGTATGGCGGGCCCCACATGCCCCCCAGGTTGGGGGGCTACGGGAATGGCCGAGAACACCTGACCATTCCCGTCCCGCAAGGTGGAGGCCTGTGCAAAACAGGCAACGGAGCCCCCGCACCCGTTGCCTGCTGGCCTCCACGCCCGCCT
The DNA here is from genome assembly GCA_951799955.1 of Apamea anceps. Taxonomy (NCBI): domain Eukaryota; kingdom Metazoa; phylum Arthropoda; class Insecta; order Lepidoptera; family Noctuidae; genus Apamea; species Apamea anceps. The sequence continues at coordinate 89,945 of OX637506.1, forward strand.
AAAAGGCGGGCCCCGCATGCCCCCCGCGTTGGGGGAGCTACGGCCGCAGAGGATAGGGAGAGCGGCAACGAAACACCGACACTCCTCTTCCCCTGCGGCCCCACCGCGTCCGCCATCTAACGGTGGCGGCCCCGTCAAGGCCGCGGAAGGTAGGGAGAGCGGCAACGAAACACCGACACTCCTCTCCCGCCGCGGCCTCCAATCCTCAGCCGCGATGTCTCCCTCACGGGGGACACCGCGGCCCGCCTCAGGTAGGCTGCGATGTCGCCCAAGCGGCACCGCAACCTACCCTACGGCCGCTACGTCATTGGCTAAGCCGCAAAGCCTTGACGAGCGGCCCCCGCTGGGGTTCCTCTTAGCTTCACCGTGGCCCAGCTCGCCACGGCTACTGAGCCCCCCCGCCTCGACAATGCGGGAACCCACCGGGGGGGAACCTAACCTAACCTTTTTTTTTTTTTTTTTTCTCGCTGAGAAATGCTTTATGCATGCCCGACTCGTGGGGGACGAGACGGGGTATGTGGGACTCCCTGTCCGAATGACAGTATACCCACTAAAACTCAGCGGTGTTCCCGCGTCGCCGTGATGGGAGGGTCATGGGAAACCGGCTCAGCCTTTACTTCCACAACCCTCCCGGCGCATGCCCGCCTAGCTGGCGGGCCCCGCATGCCCCCCGGGCTGGGGGGCTACGGGAATGGCCGGGAACACCTGGCCATTCCCGTCCGACACTGGTGGAGGCCTGTGCGATGCAGGCAAGGGTGCCCCCGCACCCGTTGCCTGCTGGCCTCCACCTGGGAGGAGTCGGAGATGTCCGTCAAACTGACGTCTTCTCCGACCCCTCCTCCGCCTTCGGAGCAGCGCCGCGTGAGGATCGTCCTCCCGCGCGCGCTCCGCCGCCTCCTTCTGGGACATGACGTGTTCGCAGAAGGAGGCGACTGCCGCCCAGGACCCCTCATCCCTCAGCATGGCGTTTACCAAACCGGGGAGTGAGAGGTCCGGTCCGATCGCTGCCATGAGACTGCGGCGCGGCTCGGACCACGACGGGCACACCTCGAGGGTGTGCTGCGCCGTGTCCTCCGCCGCGCCACAGCCGTGGCACGACGGCGTCTCCTCCCGTCCGATCCGGTGCAGGTACGATCCGAAACAACCGTGTCCGGACAGCACCTGCACCAGACGGAACGAGAGGAACCCGTGCGACCGCTCGAGCCAGTCTCGCAGGACCGGCCCAAGCGCGTCGAGGGTTCGGCGGCCAAAGGCTGCGGTGGCGAGGTCCCCCGTCCAATGGAGGACGATGGCGTCTCTCGCCTCCCGCCGGACGGCCTCCCGCTCTTCCGGGGCGGTGCGTTCTCCTCTCGCTCTCCGCCCCGCCGTCCATTCGTACACTCTAGCGAGCACCCACGCCTCGAGTTCCCAAGGAGGGGTGCTGGCCAGAGCGCACGCTGCCGCAAAGCCTACCGTGCGGTAGGCCCGCGCTACCCGCTGGGCTATGGCCCTCTGCGGTGCCCGCAAGGCGGCGGCGTTCTCCCGCCGTTGGAGGGCGTCCTCCCAAATAGGGGCCCCGTAGAGGGCCATACTCTTGAGGATGCCGGCGTATAGTTGCCGGCATCGTGCGCTGGGCCCCCCCAAGTTGGGGAGCAGCCACGAGAGCGCCCCCGCCGTCTTCAGCAGGCGCGAAGACAGCCCGCTAAAATGCGGGCCGAAACGCCACCTGCTGTCGATCACAAGGCCCAGATACTTCATCTGGGCCTTGACCTCGATTCTGACGCCCTCCACAAAGATGTGGGCGTCAGGTGGGGGGCGCTGCCGAGGTCCGTGGAAGAACACGGCCTCGGTCTTGTGCAGCGCCACCTTCAGACCTAGGCGGCGGATCCTCGCTGCGACCAAGGATCCGCCCGCCGAGGCCAAGTTGGCCGCCTCCCTGAAACTCCCCCCCCGGGCGGTGAGGAGAGTGTCGTCCGCGTAGCAGACGACACTCGTGCCTCGGAGGAGAGTTCCCCGCAGGAGCCAATCGTAGCCGACGTTCCAGAGGAGAGGTCCTATGACTGACCCCTGTGGAACGCCGGCTTCGACGACGTACCGCCGGACTTGGCCAGTCCTGTCTACCAGCAGGATCGCCCGATCCTCCAGGTAGCTGGCCAGCAGACTGCGCATGTATCGAGGCACTCCGTGGAACCGGAGCGCCTCAAGGATGGTGGAGTGAGGAACGGAGTTGAAGGCGTTGGCTATGTCGAATGACACCGCCAACAAGCCGTCCCCCACCTCCATCGCATCCTTCGCCTGGCCCTTAAGCCAGGCCAGCGCGTCCACCGTCGAACGCTCAGCCCGAAAACCGAACTGAGCGTCCGACAAGTCCGGCCCGATGTCCCGCAGGTGGCCCTTCAGGCGAGCCGCGATTATCCCCTCGAACATTTTGCCGACCTCATCAAGTAGAACGATGGGCCGGTATGCCGAGGGGGAATCCGCTGGGCGACCCTCTTTGCGGAGGAGGCACAACTGCCCCTCCTTCCAAGGTTTCGGGAACCTCCCAGTCGCAAGGCATGCGCTGAAGAGGTCCCGAAACCTTTCCTCCATACGAGTGGCAGCTATCGCTACCACTCTTGCTGGGACGCCGTCAGGGCCTGGAGCCGTCTTCTTGGCGCGGATACGAAGAATCGCCGCGCCAAGTTCCGACTCCGTGACAGGAGGGGGAGCCTCCTCTTCCTCCTCGTCTGGCGGGGCTCCGCACATCCCTGGCGGGGTGAAGTTGTCCCTGCCCGGGAACAGGGACTGAACCACCCCGTCCAGAAATGAGGGCTCCAGGGTCTCGGCAACCGGGGGACCAAAGGGGCGCAATTTATTGCGCGCAGCCTTGTATGGTCTCCCGAAGGGGTCGTTGTCGAGACCCTCCAGCAGCTCGGCTCTCGCCGAGTCTTTGGCGGCGGCGATGGCCCGATCGAGGACCTGTTTTGCCTCCACGTATACGTCGTAGAGGTGGTCCTCGTCGGCCCGGTCCCGTCGACGCCGCCGCCGACTCCGCGTGTAGGCCCTCCTTGCCCCCACACAAGCTGCTCGAAGCCCCGCCAGCTCCGCCGACCACCAGTACACGGCGCGTTTGGGTGGTGGTCGGCGAGACCGAGGCATGCTAGAGTTGCATACCTCGGTCAGACACTCCCGAAGCTGCCCCGCTGCGGTGTCCACATCCAGGCCGGCGGTAGGCGGCGAAAGCCAGTCCTGGATGAACGCCGCCTCCGCCGCTGCCTCCCTGTCCAGGCGGGTGAGAGCCCACCGCGGGAACGGTGATCGCCCCGAGATGGGCCGCATCGCTCCTGGGCCCCTGGTGGAGATGTCGAACCGCACGTAGCGGTGGTCCGACATGGTCTCCACCAGGTCCACCCGCCAGTTCAGCACGCGCGCGGCTAACGCAGGGGTGGCAAAAGTGACGTCCACTATTGAGCCACCCTGACGCCGCACGCATGTCTGGACGCTTCCTCTGTTCAAGAGGGAGAGTCCAGAGGAGGCTGCCCACAAATCCACCGCCCGCCCGCGTGCGTCGGTGGCCGGGTTGCCCCAGCTCACCGACTTGGCATTCAGGTCTCCCAGTACGGAGACCTGACGCGGAACCGCCCTGCCGACCACGGCGGCCAGGACTCCGAGAAAATTCTCAAAGTCCTGGAGTGGGCGGTTTGGGGAGAAATATACCCCCACAAGGGCTATGTTTCCCCACGCGGCGGCCACGTATCCCGGTCCTCTCTCTAATAGCGAGAGGGGAGGGGAGTCCGTGGAAGACCGCGCCGCTAGTGCCACCGAGTCGTCCTCGTCGCCCAGCCAGCTGCTGGGGATCGAGTAGGGCTCGGCGACCACCGCTACGTTCACCAACCACTCGGCCATGACCTGCACTACCAGGTCCTGGGCCGCTTTGCAGTGGTTGGCGTTCGCCTGGAGGATGCTGTAGTCGGAAAGCATTATTCCGACATTGCACCCCCCTCCTCAGCTACCGCCGCTGGAACTGCAGCGGCGGCGACGGCGGTGGCGGTGGTGGCAACAGGGCGAACCTGCGCCGGCACTATGCCCTTTCGCACGGGGGGCTTGCAGCTCCTGCCCGTCATCCTGTGGTCCGCGGGGCGGCCACTGGCGGCACACGCCTTACAGTGCGGCGTGGTGGCGCGGCAAGTGGCACTCCTGTGTCCCTCTTGCCCGCACTGGTAGCACGTGTCTCCCCAGTCGGACTTGGAGGGACACGTGGCTCGGGTGTGGCCAAACGCGAAGCACTTGAAGCAGCGCGTGGGCTGGTCTTCAAGTGCCCGGACCACAGCCGAGCTAAGCCCCACCAGCAGCCGTCCGTTGGTCGCAGCAAGGACGGCCGCAGCCGCGACGACTGGGCACTCGACGCGGATGATGCCCATGCCGCGGCGGCCGATCCCGATGTTTCCAGCCCTCACCGCGCCAGCGTCGCAGCCTCCAGCCGCCGCGACGGCCGCCACCACATCCTCCTTGGTGACCGAGTCGTCCAGGTCGGTCACTTCCAAGGCTGCGGTCTTGACGGGCTTGACGACCGTCGCCGCGTCCGCGATGACCTCTCGCAACTTCGTTGCGAAGAGGTCCGCATTGGTGCCGCGCTTTTCCCCCGAGAACTCGAAGATTCGAGCCCCGGTTAGGGTTCGGCGGCACTTAATGCTGCTGATCCCCAGCTGGGAGGGATCAGCATTGGTACGAGCCCGTCTTAGGACGGACTCGTACGTCTCTCCCCGCTCCACGGCCGCCGGGGTGAGGGTCACTACGACGGCCGCGGTTTTGGGAGGAACCAGCTTCCTTCCGCCGGCTGGAGCCCCTTTGGCTGCAGGAGCAGTCGCAGCGGGCTTGGGGGCCGCCTTGGCCCCTCCCTTCTTCTTCCCTCTCTTGACCACTTCCGTCCACGACTGGTTGGACGGGGTGGTGGAGGGAAGAAGGGCATCTTCTTCCTGCAGGTTCTGGGGCGCTGCTGGAGTGGACGACCCAGCTGCTCCCTCCGCGCTCGTGGTGGCGGTTTGAGGAGCCGCCTGGGTCCTCTTGCCCTTGCCTTTGCCCTTGGGGGGCTTGGCGGCCTCGGGCTGCGCACCCGCTGCCGGGCCTGCTACAGGCGCAGGTTCCGGCTGCCTCTGTGGCGGCTTATCCGCCGCTAGCGGCGGGCGAAGCCGCTTTTCCGGCAGGAGCCGGTCCTCTATGCCTGCGAAGCAGGCTCTGGTGAAGGCCCTCTCCTCCATCACCACCTTTCGGAGGATCTCCTCAAGGTTGGAAGGGGAGGAGGAGCCTCCTACCACCGGACCTGGGGCAGGTTGGGCAGGCCGAGCCGTGGCCTCAGCCAGCTTCTGGTGCAGCTGGCTGACCTCCGCCTGCAGGCGATCTACCTTCGCCTGCAGTTGCCGCGTCTCGTCCGTGGCCGTCCGCTTTACCAGCTCTGCGATGATTCCGTGCATGCTGGCAGCCCGGCATTTGAGGGCCTTCTGGAAGGTCCCTTTCAGGTTGGAGGACTTTGAGGCGACCTCCAGGACCTCCTCTCTGTCCTCCTGCGCCATGCGCTCCAGTTCCGCCAGGGAGTGGTCAGCATACAGGACACTAGATGCCCCATAGCCAGCCCTCGCCCTGGCGGTTTGCGCCTGGCGCTCCTTCGCAGCGACCCTCTCCTCCAGGTCTTGCTGGAGCTGCGCCTTTTTGGCCAGATTAAGCTGGCGCTCGGCGTCCAGCAAGCCCACATCGTGGGTGTCAGCCTTTTGAGAAGTCGAAGCCTTTTTGGACTTCGACTTCTTCCCCGCCTTTCCTCCGGCCGACTCTGAGGAGCCCCCGGACCCGAGCCTCATGTAGGCCCTCTTCCGATTGAGGCGTTCATTTTCGGACACCGACGTATCCAGGTTGGTATCGTCGGAATCCGAAATCTCGTCTGCCCAATCAAACAAGCTAGCCGCAGATGGTGCGCGGTCAGCTTCCGACGCCTGAGCGTCATCGGCGTGGCCCTGAGAAGGGCCGTTGGATTGGCCCTGAGAAGGGCCGTTGGGTTGGCCCTGAGAAGGGCCGTTTGAATCGCCCTGGGAGGAGCGATTCGGGTTAAAAACAGGGTTTAAAATATTAAAATTAGGGATAAAATCTGGGTTAAAAACAGGGTTAAAACAAAAGCGCCCGGAGGCGTCACGCAAAGGTTTCTTCGACATCGTTCGTAGATGACCGCTTTGTATCTACGAATTCACAGCGCACTTTAGCCGCCGGTCTGCCACTCCGTTACGGTGGTCAGACACGACGTTGCCCAGGGGATACTACGTGGAAGTATGCGCTGTGGGGGATCCCCCAACCTAACCTAACCTTTTTTTTTTTTTTTTTTTTTTTTTGTCGCTGAGAAATGCTTTATGCATCCCCGCCTCCCGGGGGACGAGACGGGGTATGTGGGACTCCCTGTCGGAATGACAGTATACCCACTAAAACTCAGCGGTGTTCCCGCGTCGCCGTGATGGGAGGGCCATGGGAAACCGGCATAGCCTTTACTTCCACAGCCCTCCCGACGCATGCCCGCCAAGATGGTATGGCGGGCCCCACATGCCCCCCAGGTTGGGGGGCTACGGGAATGGCCGAGAACACCTGGCCATTCCCGTCCCACAAGGTGGAGGCCTGTGCAAAACAGGCAACGGTGCCCCCGCACCCGTTGCCTGCTGGCCTCCACGCCCGCCTGAAAGGCGGGCCCCGCATGCCCCCCACGTTGGGGGAGCTACGGCCGCAGAGGATAGGGAGAGCGGCAACGACACACCGACACTCCTCTTCCCCTGCGGCCCCACCGCGTCCGCCATCGAACGGTGGCGGCCCCGTCAAGGCCGCGGAAGGTAGGGAGAGCGGCAACGAAACACCGACACTCCTCTCCCGCCGCGGCCTCCAATCCTCAGCCGCGATGTCTCCCTCACAGGGGACACCGCGGCCCGCCTCAGGTAGGCTGCGATGTCGCCCAAGCGGCACCGCAACCTACCCTACGGCCGCTACGTCATTGGCTAAGCCGCAAAGCCTTGACGAGCGGCCCCCGCTGGGGTTCCTCTTAGCTTCACCGTGGCCCAGCTCGCCACGGCTACTGAGCCCCCCCGCCTCGACAATGCGGGAACCCACCGGGGGGGAACCTAACCTAACCTTTTTTTTTTTTTTTTTTTTTTTTTTTTTTTGTCGCTGAGAAATGCTTTATGCATCCCCGCCTCCCGGGGGACGAGACGGGGTATGTGGGACTCCCTGTCGGAATGACAGTATACCCACTAAAACTCAGCGGTGTTCCCGCGTCGCCGTGATGGGAGGGTCATGGGAAACCGGCTCAGCCTTTACTTCCACAACCCTCCCGGCGCATGCCCGCCTAGCTGGCGGGCCCCGCATGCCCCCCGGGCTGGGGGGCTACGGGAATGGCCGGGAACACCTGGCCATTCCCGTCCGACACTGGTGGAGGCCTGTGCGATGCAGGCAAGTAACCTAACCTAACCTAACCTAACCTAACCTTCGCATTGACCTCCAGAGAGTGCGCGTCGAAGACCAGACGCCTCTGGTGCAGTGTACCCGCTGCTTGGCATACGGGCACGGAAAGCGTCTGTGCACGGAGCCAGCCGATCTGTGTAGCCACTGCGGCGGTCCACACCTCAAGGCGGACTGCCCACAAAAACAGATCGGCGAAGCAGCGGCGTGCGTGAACTGCACCAGAGCCAAGCTGGGAGAACACTCGCACAATGCATTCAGTGATTTGTGCCCGATACGAAGGAAGTGGGACGCATTCGCAAGAGCATCGATAGCTTATTGCTAAAGTTGTCGATGCCCCCACTTCCGGGTACTATAGAGGGACGACCAGTTTGACACTGCCAGATTGCAGACGCATTGAGCGGACCACTGGGGTTGGCTCAATGGGGGATTGTAATTGGAGTCACTTTCGTGAGAAAGTGGCCGTAATTATATTGGACCGTGAGTCAACTCTAGTGGAACCGACAAGCAGTGTCAAGCTGGTTGAAATATACCGGTGTAATAAAATACAAGCTGTGATATACAAGTATATGGTGAGAATATAGCGATGATATCATGGAGATTGGTTACAAGGTATAAAATATTATCGGGAACAACACCATCTAATATAGTAAAATCTTTGAAATAAATTTTAAAAATTGGGTCAAGATAACAGAAAATACATATAAACTTAAAAAAGCATATTTGGTATAATTAGTAGTATTAAAGTAGTACCTAGTATAATTATAAAAGTAGTGTAATATTAAAAGCATAATAAAAAATTGTCAAAATTAATCGCACATTAGAGCGTGATCCTTCGGCCTTCAAGAAAAGTCGCTAAAAAGGCACAAAAGTTGTGACTAAGGGCTCTGATTCCCATGTCAGAGGGACACTGGTGGGGCAGGAGTGTGGTTTTAGCCGGTAAGAGTCCGGCACTGCCCAGACTGGTTCACAAGTGAGGCAGTCTGGGCGTCCATGAGGATTTCCCACTCCTGCCAAAACAAAAAAAAAAAAAAAAAAAAAAAAAAAAAAAAAAAAAAAAAAAAAAAAAAAAAAAACCTAACCTAACCACCACTTTTTAGTGCAGGAACGTTTTTGTTTGTCTTTTTTTGAAGGCGGTTTTTTTTTTGTAAAAAGTTTTTTTATTTCTAGCCGTTTAGTGTATTTTTTATTATAATATAATGGCAACGTAGTTAATATCTTTTCTACATAGAATATTATTTTGAAGAAGTACCAATATCATACAAGTAGGTACATATTATTGTCTACTTTCTGATCTTTAATTTGATCCCGTAGAGAGATGATAATATGACGCATGAAATACTGTCGATTCTTATGCGTCGTATGCTGCCTCTAATATTGAGCTGGGCGGTAACAGTCCATAAACTACAAGGGACCACCCTCGAGAGAGCTGTGATCGACCTTGGTAAAAAAAACTTTGCAAAAGGACAAATATATGTCGCGCTAAGTCGTGTCAGAAGTTTGGAAGGCATAGTGTTATCAGATTTAGACGCCAATAAATTATTGAATCGACCACACGATGATCGAGCGATGACAGAGATAACAAGGTTGCGGAATCTGCCATCTGATAATCAAGACAACACATAACGTGCCATGTAATAGGCCTACCGGGGAAACCACATTAAAAAAAACCGGCCAAGTGCGAGTCGGACTCGCCCATGAAGGGTTCCGTTTTACGATTTATGACGTATTAAAAAAAAACTACTTACTAGATCTCGTTCAAACCAATTTTCGGTGGAAGTTTACATGGTAATGTACATCATATATTTTTTTAGTTTTATCATTCTCTTATTTTAGAAGTTACAGGGGGGGGGGGACCCACATTTTACCACTTTGGAAGTGTCTCTCGCGCAAACTATTCAGTTTAGAAAAAAATGATATTAGAAACCTCAATATCATTTTTGAAGACCTATCCATAGATACCCCACACGTATGGGTTTGATGAAAAAAAAAAAAATTTGAGTTTCAGTTCTAAGTATGGGGACCCTCAAAATTTATTGTTTTTTTTCTATTTTTGTGTGAAAATCTTAATGCGGTTTACAGAATACATCTACTTACCAAGTTTCAACAGTATAGCTCTTATAGTTTCGGAAAAAAGCGGCTGTGACATACGGACGGACAGACAGACAGACAGACAGACATGACGAATCCATAAGGGTTCCGTTGCCATTTGGCTACGGAACCCTAAAAACGCGCCCAGCACACTACCTCATAGGTGGCGTGGAAACGTGTGCATACTACCAAGAATACAATTTTATTTTAGTAAATAATAGAAGCGATTTTTTTTAAACATTGTAAGCAAAATGCCTTTAATATTTCAGAAGTTGTTTTGTGGACACATTGATGATAACATCAAAACTAGATTTTCAATGGCACCTTGTATTCAGAGTGCATCTCATGACAGTTCTAAGCCCAAATACTGCTAGGATACATTGTTTTATTTTGAAGTTCTCATGCCAACCTTCCACCTTCCAGCTCCATCATCAGATCAGTTCGATAGTAACTCATAGCCAAAGTGCATTTCATGACAATTCTAATAAGCCCAAACACGGCTAGAATACGTTGATTAATTACGGAGTTCCGGTACCTGTCTTCCGGCTCCATCATGATCATCAGATCAGTTCAATGATAACATTTTCAATATAACTATTCAGGATTGTATGTTTATTTGTATTGTCATAGTTGCTTAACTATCTTGATTGTGATATCTATGCGAGTGACAAGTTCCGTTAGCCATATCTGATCTTCTTCACCAGTTCCACTTCATCAAATGTTACTTTTTGACTGTAAACGCTTGATTTCTCGATGAAAATATTAAAATTACTATATAGTTGCCTATAATATTTGAGGAGTTCCCTCGATTCCTCATGGATCCCATCATCAGAACTGGATTTTGAAAAAAATGGGACCAATCTGGAAGCATATCCTTTAAAGTTAAAAAAAAATTTTGCAAATCGATCCATAAACAACGGAGTTCTGAGGTAACAAACATAAAAAAAAAAATAAAAAAAAAAAAAAAAAAAATACAATCGAATTGAGAACCTCCTCCTTTTTTTGAAGTCGGTTAAAAAGATAACGATTCTACAAACTTCGCCCACTGTTGTTTAATTGAAACCGGTATTTCACCGTCCCAGCTGATGTTGTTTATCCACATCTGTTGCATTATTATTTTAGCCTCGAGTATGCAGGGGCTAATGAGACCTAATGGGTCGAAAATCTGACCTATAGTGGATAAGATTGTGCGTTTTGTGATTTGTTTTTGTGATGCTAATTCTGAATGTACTGTATATGTTATTGTATCTTTGTTTATGTTCCAAAAAATGCCAAGTGTTTTTGATGGATCGTTTGAACTAAGGTTAACTGTTGTATTGTCTGTATCACTGAAATCTAATTGTTTTAGAACTGCGGGACAGTTAGACTGCCATTTTCTAAGTGGAAATTGGTATTTTTTTAATTCGGAAAAAACTCCTTTGGCAATTTCCAATAGTACCGACTCGTCATCTGTTCCGGTCAAGAGGTCATCACAATAAAAATCATGCAAGATGATCTCGGAGACCAGTTTGTGATCATAGTTGTCTGAATGACTTTGTGTGTTTTGACAATCTAGGCCTATTTGTTTGATGCAGCGTGTTGCTAGGAACGGAGCTGATGCCGTGCCATATGTGACAGTGTTGAGCATGTAAGTTTGCAGAGGTTCCGTAGGATTGTATCGCCATACGATTTGTTGTAGTGGCCGATGATGTTTCACCACTGATATTTGGCGAAACATTTTTTCTATATCAGCTGATATTATGTACTTATGTTGACGAAAGCGTATGAGTATAGAAATAAGATCGTCTTGAACGACTGGTCCTATTAACTGAATGTCGTTCAGTGATAGTTTTGTGGAAGTTTTTGCGGAACCATCAAACACTGATCTGATTTTTGTGGTGGTGCTTGACTCACGTATAACTCCGTGATGAGGTAGATAGTAAACAGGTGAGCGCTGTTTGTTTGTGTTAGTGCTGTGTGCACTTGATTGTATTGTTGGTTTGTTGTGTTCTGAATGAGTGTTTGTATTTTTATGTGTATGTTTGTTCAAAGTCATGTGACCTAGTTGTATGTACTCTTTTATGAAGTTTGAGTACTGTTCTTTGTATGTTTGATCGGAATTCATGCGGTTTTCTATGGAATAAAACCGTTTATTAGCTTGACAGAATGAACCACCTAAGCATTCAGGAGATTTTTTTAATGGAATAGTGACCACGAATCTGCCATCACTTTGTCTTGTGGTTGTTTGATTAAAAATGATCTCGCATGCATCTGATTCGCAAGGATCGTTGATTTGAGAATTAGATAAGCTATCTAGCTCCCAAAAACGTGTTAGCTGATCTGGATTGTTGTTATTGAAAAAACAACTGTTTGTGTGTTTGTTGGTGTTTGTTGTACACCCAGAAACTAGCCAGCCTAATTCAGTTTCCTGTAGTGTAGCCTGTTTTTTACCTAACTGAATCTGACCGCTGCCAATTATTTGCCAGAATATGCCAGCACCTAGCAATAGATCAATTGGGGCGGGTTCATAGAACTGTGGGTCGGCGAGTTTTAAATGTTTAGGTAGATTTAAACCTTGTGTATTGATGCGCATGTTTGGTAATGAGTGTGCTATGGTATCAAGTACTAAACATGACAAATTGGTTGTGAATGAATTATGTAATGATTTTATTGGTACATTTGTGCGATGAAATATGTTTGTATGTTGCTGATTTATGCCTGAAACTGAGCCGCAGATGTGTTCGAATGTGAGATTGAGCTTTGTAGCCAGGTTGGTTGTGATGTAACAGGAGGTACTTCCATTGTCCAGTAATGCTCTCGCCAAGTGTGGTGTTCCATCACTGGCGATGACATGCACGACGGCAGTGGAAAGTAGAACTGATGTGTGTTGTGAACTACTGTTACTGGCGAGGGTGGTGTGCGCAGTGTCCTTGTTTGTTTCCTTGTGTAGGTGTAACATTGTGTTGTGTTTCTTTTGACAATATTTACATTCTCCGTAACGACAAGACTTCGTTTCGTGACCGGTATGCAGACAGTTAGCACAAAAATTGGAGAACTTGGATACCTTTTCTATCCTCTTTTCTACTGTCATTTGTTTGAATTGTGGGCAAGTAAATAGATAGTGGTGACCTTTACATAAGGGACAAGGACTGCGAGATTGTTTTTCTTTATTTTCTGATTTGGTTGTTTGTGATTTTGATTCTAATTTATTGATGCTTTTAGTGTCTTCAAGATTTTGTAAAAGAATACAGCGATCATTAAGATATGTTGTTAAATCTTGAAGTGTGGGCTTTTCTGCTGTGTTATTGTTGATTGCTTCTTTCCAATATCTGAGTGTTCTGAAGTCTAATTTGGAGGTAATTAGATAAATTAACATTGTGTCTACTGTGGGTTCGCCTAAATTATTAAGTGCTCTGAAGTTTTTGTTTACTGTATCTAGTAATTGTCTGAGTGCTGTTGCGGATTCTTTTTCAATGTTTTTTATACTGATTAATGCGTGTAGGTGATTGCGTATCAGTTGCGGCGTGTTATTGTACCTGTCTGTGATGAGTTCCCAAGCTACTCGGTAATTGTCTGATGACATTTCTAATGATTTTATCATTTCTGATGCTTCTCCTTGCAGAGATGCACGCAAATAGTGAAACTTTTGAATGTTATCTATTGATTTATTCTTGTGTATAAGTGATTCAAAAGTGTCTCTGTATTCGAGCCAATTCTGATATTCCCCAGAGAAGTGTGGAAGGTCAATGGTGGGTAATTTAATGAATGCTTTTGTTGCTGATTCACCTGCAGTTGGAGTTTGTACAGACCCGTTAACGCAGGCAGTTTCATTGTCTCGCTGCAGTTGGATGGCGAGCGCAAGTTGATACTGATATTCCGTTTCAAATTGCTCCCGCTCCTTCAGCTGTTCATCTGAAACCCCAATAATGTCGTCGATGAGGGACTGGTTTTTATCGAACTCATTTGCAAGGGACTTATAGGACTCTAATCAATTATTTAATTGAATTATGTCTAAGTCGGACAACTGTTTTTTGGATTTTATTAATGAATCTATATAATTTTTAAAAACCGTGACCTTTCCTTTATGACTTGATCTCCTTTTTTTGTCTGTATTGAGCTGAGGAAAGTCATAATCATCGGGCTTAATAGACGTCTGGGCTTGTCTAGAATCAGTCATTGCTGAAACTTAATGAAAGTAATGTAATTAATTGAAATGATACTTAAGTTGGATCGGAAATGTGGCAGGAACAGTGTGGTGTGATCACGCAACTTTACCCAATTACCCTCGGTGTGAGGCCAACTCGGTACGCTGAGAGCAAGGCGATGTAATCTGTTCGGTATGAGAGAAAAATGTATTAGAAAACAATAGTATATTGAAAAGAAACGATTGGTAATTGGAATTGATCGAAATTCCAATAGATTTGCAAGAAAATTGAGAAAAGTAAAATGTAGGTAGGCGGTGAGTGGAAAAAAAATCTGATGCAATAATTGCTTATGTATGAATAATTACGTTGAAACTGTAAGTAATTAATGAAATTTTCATCCCACCATCTCGGAAAGAGTATTTTTAATCTTCAATATCTGAGTGGAAAAGCCGTTTTTATTCTCTAGAGGATAAAGTAAATTGAATTTAGAACATCGTGTGCACTAAGTTTGTGAATTAAAAAAAACATTAAACCTATTTACTGCTACCTCTGTGGTGCCGAATATAAATCATACAACTTTTTTTTAATTTGTTAAAAACTCAGACTCGGAACCTTCTTGGTGTTCTTTTTTCAATTTGCTTTGTACGCGGTTCTTTACGCGGCATTTTTTCACGTCATTGTTAAACCTTATATTAAAAACAAGAAACTTGAAAACAAGTGAAAAAACTAAAATGAGTGATTCTAGCGACGAGGAAGTTTGCTTGACGCCAACAGAATTGACTGAAACTGTTAATAATGCGCAAATGAGCTTTCTCCCTCAACAATCACGCGAGAAGTATTTAAAACAGTACGATATGTTCAACACGTGGCGACTAGCAAAAGGAGCCAAAACTTTCTCAGAAAACGTTTTGCTGGCATATTTTATAGAATTATCCGAGAACAAGAAAGCAAGCACTCTATGGAGTACGTATTCGATGCTAAAAGCAACAATAAAGATGAAAAAAGACAAACATATCGATACCTATCCTAAATTAGTGGCATTTTTAAAAAGAGCCTCATCTGGTCATCAACCAAAAAAATCGAAGGTTTTCACAGTATCTGATATTGAAAAGTTTCTTAACGAAGCACCCGATTCCGTATATTTGGCGGCAAAAGTAAGTCAGTTGCACATTCAGTATCTACTTAAGTATATTAATCTCAATTAAATAGTATACTTAGTAGATGTTGATAGGCATAATTATGCGTTCATATCAATTTTATTCATTTATCTACTACAATACTCTTTACGTTACAGGTTGTTCTTATTATTGGAATAAACGGAGCATGTCGAACTAATGAACTAACACAACTTAATGTCAAAAACATTGAGAAACATTCAGATGACTTACTATTAATTAATTTACCTAATACAAAGACAAAAAGAGACCGCAACTTCGTCATTCGCAAGGAATACGTAACGATTGTTGAGAAATATCAAGCCTTACGCCCGCCTAACACTCCAATCAATCGATTTTTTCTACAGTATCGCAATGGAAAGTGTGTTAGATAGCCTATGGGTACTAATAAAATTGGCAGTATCCCACGAGAAATAGCAACATTTCTTGAACTTCCAGAACCCCTGTTGTACACGGGTCATTGTTTCCGACGAACTTCAGCCACACTTTTGGCTGATTCCGGAGCTGATCTCCTGTCCCTTAAGCGCCACGGAGGCTGGAAGTCCAATGCAGTTGTAGAGGGATATATAGAAGATTCCATCCAAAATAAGTCTAAAATATGTGAAGGCATCGTAGGAGCCATTACACTGAAAGAGCCTCAATCGGATCCTTGGACTGGCCCTTCTACATCAAAAATAAGCCGTTATGAAACACCTAACCATCTCCCTCTCTCTCCAACATTCACGCCAAGGGAATCCGATGAATCGGTACAACTATTAAGTATGACAGATAGTTTACCGAAAAACAGTACACAAGTGACTAACATCAATATTACAGTACCAAACAAAAATATTACACTCAATTTAAATAACTGTAGCAACGTTACTTTAAAATTTTCTTAATTATACCTTAGTATTATTTTGTTATAATTTAAAGATTATTCTGTAATACTTACCTGACATAATGTAGTAATTAATACCTAAACTGAAATAAAAGTGTACCTATCTTGTGATTGTAAACGTTTTTTTTTTTGCATTTAGTCATTTCCTCACTGAGGTGGAATGAAAAGTTACGTGTTGCACTCGAGTGCAAAGATTTTTCACCTCGTGCTCTTTTGATTCCCTCGCTAACGCTCAGGATTCTAATTTTGAATCACTCGCTGCGCTCGTGATTCAATTTTAGAATCCTTCGCTTGCTCGGTCATCAAAATTGAACACGCGGTTAAAAAGCAACTTTGCACTCTTGTATAACAAATAACTATTGTGCTTAGAAATGGAGATGGATGGCAATTAAGCAAGTTGACTGCATGTTTGATGACACTAAATAGATGGGTACTCTAAAGAATGAATTGGTCGAACTCACGAAACTGCTGCTACCAAACCCTTTGTTCGTCCTTTGCGACTGATGTGGTCGTCGCTGCTTGAGTGGCTTCTTCCAGATGCTAGTAGGTTGCGCTCGCTGTTGCGATGTCCGCTGTTTGACCTCCAGCTGAATTCTGGGCGCGCATTGGTATTTTTCGTGCTTTGCGTCTGACGTGGCCCACGCTGCTTGACTTTGAGTGGCTGCTTCCAGATGCTAGTAGGCTGCGCTCGCTGTTGCGATGTCCGCTATTTGACCTCCAGCTGAATATTCTGGACGCGCGATGGTGACGTGGTTTACGACCGCGACGCGAATTATAATACTTTTACCTAGACTGCTCGAAGGACCATAGATAAGCCCAGATAAAATAAAAGGCGGACTGGTTAAGAAAAGGTATAATAGTAAAATAATTAATATTTAAGAATAAAGTCGCGTGCGATCGCGGTTGCAGTGAGGTGGTAATGGCGACGAGCGTTCGGCTGGCCGCCGCGCCGCCCGTTCCCCTCGTCGCGCTGGTGTGAGTAAAATGGTCGTCGTGTTGTTGTTGACGCTGTGTGCGTTGACACCTACAATCGCCGTAATGGGAGGGCCATGGGAAACCGGCATAGCCTTTACTTCCACAGCCCTCCCGGCGCACGCCCGCCTAGATGGAATGGCGGGCCCCGCATGCCCCCCAGGTTGGGGGGCTACGGGAATGGCCGGGAACACCTGGCCATTCCCGTCCCACACTGGTGGAGGCCTGTGCAATACAGGCAACGGTGCCCCCGCACCCGCTGGCCTGCTGGCCTCCACGCCCGCCTGATAGGCAGGCCCCGCATGCCCCCCAGGTTGGGGGAGCTACGGCCGCAGAGGATAGGGAGAGCGGCAACGAAACACCGACACTCCTCTTCCCCTGCGGCCCCACCGCGTCCGCCATCTAACGGTGGCGGCCCCGTCAAGGCCGCGGAAGGTAGGGAGAGCGGCAACGAAACACCGACACTCCTCTCCCGCCGCGGCCTCCAATCCTCAGCCGCGATGTCTCCCTCACGGGGGACACCGCGGCCCGCCTCAGGTAGGCTGCGATGTCGCCCAAGCGGCACCGCAACCTACCCTACGGCCGCTACGTCATTGGCTAAGCCGCAAAGCCTTGACGAGCGGCCCCCGCTGGGGTTCCTCTTAGCTTCACCGTGGCCCAGCTCGCCACGGCTACTGAGCCCCCCCGCCTCGACAATGCGGGAACCCACCGGGGGGGGCTGGGAGGGCAACCTAACCTAACCTTTTTTTTTTTTTTTGTCGCTGAGAAATGCTTTATGCATCCCCGCCTCCCGGGGGACGAGACGGGGTATGTGGGACTCCCTGTCAGAATGACAGTATACCCACTAAAACTCAGCGGTGTTCCCGCGTCGCCGTGATGGGAGGGCCATGGGAAACCGGCATAGCCTTTACTTCCACAGCCCTCCCGGTGCATGCTCGCCAAGATGGTATGGCGGGCCCCACATGCCCCCCAGGTTGGGGGGCTACGGGAATGGCCGAGAACACCTGACCATTCCCGTCCCGCAAGGTGGAGGCCTGTGCAAAACAGGCAACGGAGCCCCCGCACCCGTTGCCTGCTGGCCTCCACGCCCGCCTAAAAGGCGGGCCCCGCATGCCCCCCGCGTTGGGGGAGCTACGGCCGCAGAGGATAGGGAGAGCGGCAACGAAACACCGACACTCCTCTTCCCCTGCGGCCCCACCGCGTCCGCCATCTAACGGTGGCGGCCCCGTCAAGGCCGCGGAAGGTAGGGAGAGCGGCAACGAAACACCGACACTCCTCTCCCGCCGCGGCCTCCAATCCTCAGCCGCGATGTCTCCCTCACGGGGGACACCGCGGCCCGCCTCAGGTAGGCTGCGATGTCGCCCAAGCGGCACCGCAACCTACCCTACGGCCGCTACGTCATTGGCTAAGCCGCAAAGCCTTGACGAGCGGCCCCCGCTGGGGTTCCTCTTAGCTTCACCGTGGCCCAGCTCGCCACGGCTACTGAGCCCCCCCGCCTCGACAATGCGGGAACCCACCGGGGGGGAACCTAACCTAACCTTTTTTTTTTTTTTTGTCGCTGAGAAATGCTTTATGCATCCCCGCCTCCCGGGGGACGAGACGGGGTATGTGGGACTCCCTGTCAGAATGACAGTATACCCACTAAAACTCAGCGGTGTTCCCGCGTCGCCGTGATGGGAGGGCCATGGGAAACCGGCATAGCCTTTACTTCCACAGCCCTCCCGGTGCATGCTCGCCAAGATGGTATGGCGGGCCCCACATGCCCCCCAGGTTGGGGGGCTACGGGAATGGCCGAGAACACCTGACCATTCCCGTCCCGCAAGGTGGAGGCCTGTGCAAAACAGGCAACGGAGCCCCCGCACCCGTTGCCTGCTGGCCTCCACGCCCGCCTAAAAGGCGGGCCCCGCATGCCCCCCGCGTTGGGGGAGCTACGGCCGCAGAGGATAGGGAGAGCGGCAACGAAACACCGACACTCCTCTTCCCCTGCGGCCCCACCGCGTCCGCCATCGAACGGTGGCGGCCCCGTCAAGGCCGCGGAAGGTAGGGAGAGCGGCAACGAAACACCGACACTCCTCTCCCGCCGCGGCCTCCAATCCTCAGCCGCGATGTCTCCCTCACGGGGGACACCGCGGCCCGCCTCAGGTAGGCTGCGATGTCGCCCAAGCGGCACCGCAACCTACCCTACGGCCGCTACGTCATTGGCTAAGCCGCAAAGCCTTGACGAGCGGCCCCCGCTGGGGTTCCTCTTAGCTTCACCGTGGCCCAGCTCGCCACGGCTACTGAGCCCCCCCGCCTCGACAATGCGGGAACCCACCGGGGGGGAACCTAACCTAACCTTTTTTTTTTTTTTTTTTTTTTTGTCGCTGAGAAATGCTTTATGCATCCCCGCCTCCCGGGGGACGAGACGGGGTATGTGGGACTCCCTGTCGGAATGACAGTATACCCACTAAAACTCAGCGGTGTTCCTACATCGCCGTAGTGGGAGGGCCATGGGAAACCGGCATAGCCTTTACTTCCACAGCCCTCCCGGCGCACGCCCGCCAAGATGGTATGGCGGGCCCCACATGCCCCCCAGGTTGGGGGGCTACGGGAATGACCGAGAACACCTGGCCATTCCCGTCCCACAAGGTGGAGGCCTGTGCAAAACAGGCAACGGTGCCCCCGCACCCGTTGCCTGCTGGCCTCCACGCCCGCCTGAAAGGCGGGCCCCGCATGCCCCCCACGTTGGGGGAGCTACGGCCGCAGAGGATAGGGAGAGCGGCAACGACACACCGACACTCCTCTTCCCCTGCGGCCCCACCGCGTCCGCCATCGAACGGTGGCGGCCCCGTCAAGGCCGCGGAAGGTAGGGAGAGCGGCAACGAAACACCGACACTCCTCTCCCGCCGCGGCCTCCAATCCTCAGCCGCGATGTCTCCCTCACGGGGGACACCGCGGCCCGCCTCAGGTAGGCTGCGATGTCGCCCAAGCGGCACCGCAACCTACCCTACGGCCGCTACGTCATTGGCTAAGCCGCAAAGCCTTGACGAGCGGCCCCCGCTGGGGTTCCTCTTAGCTTCACCGTGGCCCAGCTCGCCACGGCTACTGAGCCCCCCCGCCTCGACAATGCGGGAACCCACCGGGGGGGTGCGGGAACCCACCGGGGGGGAACCTAACCTAACCTAACCTAACCTAACCTAACCTTCGCATTGACCTCCAGAGAGTGCGCGTCGAAGACCAGACGCCTCTGGTGCAGTGTACCCGCTGCTTGGCATACGGGCACGGAAAGCGTCTGTGCACGGAGCCAGCCGATCTGTGTAGCCACTGCGGCGGTCCACACCTCAAGGCGGACTGCCCACAAAAACAGATCGGCGAAGCAGCGGCGTGCGTGAACTGCACCAGAGCCAAGCTGGGAGAACACTCGCACAATGCATTCAGTGATTTGTGCCCGATACGAAGGAAGTGGGACGCATTCGCAAGAGCATCGATAGCTTATTGCTAAAGTTGTCGATGCCCCCACTTCCGGGTACTATAGAGGGACGACCAGTTTGACACTGCCAGATTGCAGACGCATTGAGCGGACCACTGGGGTTGGCTCAATGGGGGATTGTAATTGGAGTCACTTTCGTGAGAAAGTGGCCGTAATTATATTGGACCGTGAGTCAACTCTAGTGGAACCGACAAGCAGTGTCAAGCTGGTTGAAATATACCGGTGTAATAAAATACAAGCTGTGATATACAAGTATATGGTGAGAATATAGCGATGATATCATGGAGATTGGTTACAAGGTATAAAATATTATCGGGAACAACACCATCTAATATAGTAAAATCTTTGAAATAAATTTTAAAAATTGGGTCAAGATAACAGAAAATACATATAAACTTAAAAAAGCATATTTGGTATAATTAGTAGTATTAAAGTAGTACCTAGTATAATTATAAAAGTAGTGTAATATTAAAAGCATAATAAAAAATTGTCAAAATTAATCGCACATTAGAGCGTGATCCTTCGGCCTTCAAGAAAAGTCGCTAAAAAGGCACAAAAGTTGTGACTAAGGGCTCTGATTCCCATGTCAGAGGGACACTGGTGGGGCAGGAGTGTGGTTTTAGCCGGTAAGAGTCCGGCACTGCCCAGACTGGTTCACAAGTGAGGCAGTCTGGGCGTCCATGAGGATTTCCCACTCCTGCCAAAACAAAAAAAAAAAAAAAAAAAAAAAAAAAAAACCTAACCTAACCACCACTTTTTAGTGCAGGAACGTTTTTGTTTGTCTTTTTTTGAAGGCGGTTTTTTTTTTGTAAAAAGTTTTTTTATTTCTAGCCGTTTAGTGTATTTTTTATTATAATATAATGGCAACGTAGTTAATATCTTTTCTACATAGAATATTATTTTGAAGAAGTACCAATATCATACAAGTAGGTACATATTATTGTCTACTTTCTGATCTTTAATTTGATCCCGTAGAGAGATGATAATATGACGCATGAAATACTGTCGATTCTTATGCGTCGTATGCTGCCTCTAATATTGAGCTGGGCGGTAACAGTCCATAAACTACAAGGGACCACCCTCGAGAGAGCTGTGATCGACCTTGGTAAAAAAAACTTTGCAAAAGGACAAATATATGTCGCGCTAAGTCGTGTCAGAAGTTTGGAAGGCATAGTGTTATCAGATTTAGACGCCAATAAATTATTGAATCGACCACACGATGATCGAGCGATGACAGAGATAACAAGGTTGCGGAATCTGCCATCTGATAATCAAGACAACACATAACGTGCCATGTAATAGGCCTACCGGGGAAACCACATTAAAAAAAACCGGCCAAGTGCGAGTCGGACTCGCCCATGAAGGGTTCCGTTTTACGATTTATGACGTATTAAAAAAAAACTACTTACTAGATCTCGTTCAAACCAATTTTCGGTGGAAGTTTACATGGTAATGTACATCATATATTTTTTTAGTTTTATCATTCTCTTATTTTAGAAGTTACAGGGGGGGGGGGACCCACATTTTACCACTTTGGAAGTGTCTCTCGCGCAAACTATTCAGTTTAGAAAAAAATGATATTAGAAACCTCAATATCATTTTTGAAGACCTATCCATAGATACCCCACACGTATGGGTTTGATGAAAAAAAAAAAAATTTGAGTTTCAGTTCTAAGTATGGGGACCCTCAAAATTTATTGTTTTTTTTCTATTTTTGTGTGAAAATCTTAATGCGGTTTACAGAATACATCTACTTACCAAGTTTCAACAGTATAGCTCTTATAGTTTCGGAAAAAAGCGGCTGTGACATACGGACGGACAGACAGACAGACAGACAGACATGACGAATCCATAAGGGTTCCGTTGCCATTTGGCTACGGAACCCTAAAAACGCGCCCAGCACACTACCTCATAGGTGGCGTGGAAACGTGTGCATACTACCAAGAATACAATTTTATTTTAGTAAATAATAGAAGCGATTTTTTTTAAACATTGTAAGCAAAATGCCTTTAATATTTCAGAAGTTGTTTTGTGGACACATTGATGATAACATCAAAACTAGATTTTCAATGGCACCTTGTATTCAGAGTGCATCTCATGACAGTTCTAAGCCCAAATACTGCTAGGATACATTGTTTTATTTTGAAGTTCTCATGCCAACCTTCCACCTTCCAGCTCCATCATCAGATCAGTTCGATAGTAACTCATAGCCAAAGTGCATTTCATGACAATTCTAATAAGCCCAAACACGGCTAGAATACGTTGATTAATTACGGAGTTCCGGTACCTGTCTTCCGGCTCCATCATGATCATCAGATCAGTTCAATGATAACATTTTCAATATAACTATTCAGGATTGTATGTTTATTTGTATTGTCATAGTTGCTTAACTATCTTGATTGTGATATCTATGCGAGTGACAAGTTCCGTTAGCCATATCTGATCTTCTTCACCAGTTCCACTTCATCAAATGTTACTTTTTGACTGTAAACGCTTGATTTCTCGATGAAAATATTAAAATTACTATATAGTTGCCTATAATATTTGAGGAGTTCCCTCGATTCCTCATGGATCCCATCATCAGAACTGGATTTTGAAAAAAATGGGACCAATCTGGAAGCATATCCTTTAAAGTTAAAAAAAAATTTTGCAAATCGATCCATAAACAACGGAGTTCTGAGGTAACAAACATAAAAAAAAAAATAAAAAAAAAAAAAAAAAAAATACAATCGAATTGAGAACCTCCTCCTTTTTTTGAAGTCGGTTAAAAAGATAACGATTCTACAAACTTCGCCCACTGTTGTTTAATTGAAACCGGTATTTCACCGTCCCAGCTGATGTTGTTTATCCACATCTGTTGCATTATTATTTTAGCCTCGAGTATGCAGGGGCTAATGAGACCTAATGGGTCGAAAATCTGACCTATAGTGGATAAGATTGTGCGTTTTGTGATTTGTTTTTGTGATGCTAATTCTGAATGTACTGTATATGTTATTGTATCTTTGTTTATGTTCCAAAAAATGCCAAGTGTTTTTGATGGATCGTTTGAACTAAGGTTAACTGTTGTATTGTCTGTATCACTGAAATCTAATTGTTTTAGAACTGCGGGACAGTTAGACTGCCATTTTCTAAGTGGAAATTGGTATTTTTTTAATTCGGAAAAAACTCCTTTGGCAATTTCCAATAGTACCGACTCGTCATCTGTTCCGGTCAAGAGGTCATCACAATAAAAATCATGCAAGATGATCTCGGAGACCAGTTTGTGATCATAGTTGTCTGAATGACTTTGTGTGTTTTGACAATCTAGGCCTATTTGTTTGATGCAGCGTGTTGCTAGGAACGGAGCTGATGCCGTGCCATATGTGACAGTGTTGAGCATGTAAGTTTGCAGAGGTTCCGTAGGATTGTATCGCCATACGATTTGTTGTAGTGGCCGATGATGTTTCACCACTGATATTTGGCGAAACATTTTTTCTATATCAGCTGATATTATGTACTTATGTTGACGAAAGCGTATGAGTATAGAAATAAGATCGTCTTGAACGACTGGTCCTATTAACTGAATGTCGTTCAGTGATAGTTTTGTGGAAGTTTTTGCGGAACCATCAAACACTGATCTGATTTTTGTGGTGGTGCTTGACTCACGTATAACTCCGTGATGAGGTAGATAGTAAACAGGTGAGCGCTGTTTGTTTGTGTTAGTGCTGTGTGCACTTGATTGTATTGTTGGTTTGTTGTGTTCTGAATGAGTGTTTGTATTTTTATGTGTATGTTTGTTCAAAGTCATGTGACCTAGTTGTATGTACTCTTTTATGAAGTTTGAGTACTGTTCTTTGTATGTTTGATCGGAATTCATGCGGTTTTCTATGGAATAAAACCGTTTATTAGCTTGACAGAATGAACCACCTAAGCATTCAGGAGATTTTTTTAATGGAATAGTGACCACGAATCTGCCATCACTTTGTCTTGTGGTTGTTTGATTAAAAATGATCTCGCATGCATCTGATTCGCAAGGATCGTTGATTTGAGAATTAGATAAGCTATCTAGCTCCCAAAAACGTGTTAGCTGATCTGGATTGTTGTTATTGAAAAAACAACTGTTTGTGTGTTTGTTGGTGTTTGTTGTACACCCAGAAACTAGCCAGCCTAATTCAGTTTCCTGTAGTGTAGCCTGTTTTTTACCTAACTGAATCTGACCGCTGCCAATTATTTGCCAGAATATGCCAGCACCTAGCAATAGATCAATTGGGGCGGGTTCATAGAACTGTGGGTCGGCGAGTTTTAAATGTTTAGGTAGATTTAAACCTTGTGTATTGATGCGCATGTTTGGTAATGAGTGTGCTATGGTATCAAGTACTAAACATGACAAATTGGTTGTGAATGAATTATGTAATGATTTTATTGGTACATTTGTGCGATGAAATATGTTTGTATGTTGCTGATTTATGCCTGAAACTGAGCCGCAGATGTGTTCGAATGTGAGATTGAGCTTTGTAGCCAGGTTGGTTGTGATGTAACAGGAGGTACTTCCATTGTCCAGTAATGCTCTCGCCAAGTGTGGTGTTCCATCACTGGCGATGACATGCACGACGGCAGTGGAAAGTAGAACTGATGTGTGTTGTGAACTACTGTTACTGGCGAGGGTGGTGTGCGCAGTGTCCTTGTTTGTTTCCTTGTGTAGGTGTAACATTGTGTTGTGTTTCTTTTGACAATATTTACATTCTCCGTAACGACAAGACTTCGTTTCGTGACCGGTATGCAGACAGTTAGCACAAAAATTGGAGAACTTGGATACCTTTTCTATCCTCTTTTCTACTGTCATTTGTTTGAATTGTGGGCAAGTAAATAGATAGTGGTGACCTTTACATAAGGGACAAGGACTGCGAGATTGTTTTTCTTTATTTTCTGATTTGGTTGTTTGTGATTTTGATTCTAATTTATTGATGCTTTTAGTGTCTTCAAGATTTTGTAAAAGAATACAGCGATCATTAAGATATGTTGTTAAATCTTGAAGTGTGGGCTTTTCTGCTGTGTTATTGTTGATTGCTTCTTTCCAATATCTGAGTGTTCTGAAGTCTAATTTGGAGGTAATTAGATAAATTAACATTGTGTCTACTGTGGGTTCGCCTAAATTATTAAGTGCTCTGAAGTTTTTGTTTACTGTATCTAGTAATTGTCTGAGTGCTGTTGCGGATTCTTTTTCAATGTTTTTTATACTGATTAATGCGTGTAGGTGATTGCGTATCAGTTGCGGCGTGTTATTGTACCTGTCTGTGATGAGTTCCCAAGCTACTCGGTAATTGTCTGATGACATTTCTAATGATTTTATCATTTCTGATGCTTCTCCTTGCAGAGATGCACGCAAATAGTGAAACTTTTGAATGTTATCTATTGATTTATTCTTGTGTATAAGTGATTCAAAAGTGTCTCTGTATTCGAGCCAATTCTGATATTCCCCAGAGAAGTGTGGAAGGTCAATGGTGGGTAATTTAATGAATGCTTTTGTTGCTGATTCACCTGCAGTTGGAGTTTGTACAGACCCGTTAACGCAGGCAGTTTCATTGTCTCGCTGCAGTTGGATGGCGAGCGCAAGTTGATACTGATATTCCGTTTCAAATTGCTCCCGCTCCTTCAGCTGTTCATCTGAAACCCCAATAATGTCGTCGATGAGGGACTGGTTTTTATCGAACTCATTTGCAAGGGACTTATAGGACTCTAATCAATTATTTAATTGAATTATGTCTAAGTCGGACAACTGTTTTTTGGATTTTATTAATGAATCTATATAATTTTTAAAAACCGTGACCTTTCCTTTATGACTTGATCTCCTTTTTTTGTCTGTATTGAGCTGAGGAAAGTCATAATCATCGGGCTTAATAGACGTCTGGGCTTGTCTAGAATCAGTCATTGCTGAAACTTAATGAAAGTAATGTAATTAATTGAAATGATACTTAAGTTGGATCGGAAATGTGGCAGGAACAGTGTGGTGTGATCACGCAACTTTACCCAATTACCCTCGGTGTGAGGCCAACTCGGTACGCTGAGAGCAAGGCGATGTAATCTGTTCGGTATGAGAGAAAAATGTATTAGAAAACAATAGTATATTGAAAAGAAACGATTGGTAATTGGAATTGATCGAAATTCCAATAGATTTGCAAGAAAATTGAGAAAAGTAAAATGTAGGTAGGCGGTGAGTGGAAAAAAAATCTGATGCAATAATTGCTTATGTATGAATAATTACGTTGAAACTGTAAGTAATTAATGAAATTTTCATCCCACCATCTCGGAAAGAGTATTTTTAATCTTCAATATCTGAGTGGAAAAGCCGTTTTTATTCTCTAGAGGATAAAGTAAATTGAATTTAGAACATCGTGTGCACTAAGTTTGTGAATTAAAAAAAACATTAAACCTATTTACTGCTACCTCTGTGGTGCCGAATATAAATCATACAACTTTTTTTTAATTTGTTAAAAACTCAGACTCGGAACCTTCTTGGTGTTCTTTTTTCAATTTGCTTTGTACGCGGTTCTTTACGCGGCATTTTTTCACGTCATTGTTAAACCTTATATTAAAAACAAGAAACTTGAAAACAAGTGAAAAAACTAAAATGAGTGATTCTAGCGACGAGGAAGTTTGCTTGACGCCAACAGAATTGACTGAAACTGTTAATAATGCGCAAATGAGCTTTCTCCCTCAACAATCACGCGAGAAGTATTTAAAACAGTACGATATGTTCAACACGTGGCGACTAGCAAAAGGAGCCAAAACTTTCTCAGAAAACGTTTTGCTGGCATATTTTATAGAATTATCCGAGAACAAGAAAGCAAGCACTCTATGGAGTACGTATTCGATGCTAAAAGCAACAATAAAGATGAAAAAAGACAAACATATCGATACCTATCCTAAATTAGTGGCATTTTTAAAAAGAGCCTCATCTGGTCATCAACCAAAAAAATCGAAGGTTTTCACAGTATCTGATATTGAAAAGTTTCTTAACGAAGCACCCGATTCCGTATATTTGGCGGCAAAAGTAAGTCAGTTGCACATTCAGTATCTACTTAAGTATATTAATCTCAATTAAATAGTATACTTAGTAGATGTTGATAGGCATAATTATGCGTTCATATCAATTTTATTCATTTATCTACTACAATACTCTTTACGTTACAGGTTGTTCTTATTATTGGAATAAACGGAGCATGTCGAACTAATGAACTAACACAACTTAATGTCAAAAACATTGAGAAACATTCAGATGACTTACTATTAATTAATTTACCTAATACAAAGACAAAAAGAGACCGCAACTTCGTCATTCGCAAGGAATACGTAACGATTGTTGAGAAATATCAAGCCTTACGCCCGCCTAACACTCCAATCAATCGATTTTTTCTACAGTA
This sequence comes from Apamea anceps, assembly GCA_951799955.1. Classification (NCBI taxonomy): domain Eukaryota; kingdom Metazoa; phylum Arthropoda; class Insecta; order Lepidoptera; family Noctuidae; genus Apamea; species Apamea anceps. Next base: position 117,496 of record OX637506.1, read on the forward strand.
TCGCAATGGAAAGTGTGTTAGATAGCCTATGGGTACTAATAAAATTGGCAGTATCCCACGAGAAATAGCAACATTTCTTGAACTTCCAGAACCCCTGTTGTACACGGGTCATTGTTTCCGACGAACTTCAGCCACACTTTTGGCTGATTCCGGAGCTGATCTCCTGTCCCTTAAGCGCCACGGAGGCTGGAAGTCCAATGCAGTTGTAGAGGGATATATAGAAGATTCCATCCAAAATAAGTCTAAAATATGTGAAGGCATCGTAGGAGCCATTACACTGAAAGAGCCTCAATCGGATCCTTGGACTGGCCCTTCTACATCAAAAATAAGCCGTTATGAAACACCTAACCATCTCCCTCTCTCTCCAACATTCACGCCAAGGGAATCCGATGAATCGGTACAACTATTAAGTATGACAGATAGTTTACCGAAAAACAGTACACAAGTGACTAACATCAATATTACAGTACCAAACAAAAATATTACACTCAATTTAAATAACTGTAGCAACGTTACTTTAAAATTTTCTTAATTATACCTTAGTATTATTTTGTTATAATTTAAAGATTATTCTGTAATACTTACCTGACATAATGTAGTAATTAATACCTAAACTGAAATAAAAGTGTACCTATCTTGTGATTGTAAACGTTTTTTTTTTTGCATTTAGTCATTTCCTCACTGAGGTGGAATGAAAAGTTACGTGTTGCACTCGAGTGCAAAGATTTTTCACCTCGTGCTCTTTTGATTCCCTCGCTAACGCTCAGGATTCTAATTTTGAATCACTCGCTGCGCTCGTGATTCAATTTTAGAATCCTTCGCTTGCTCGGTCATCAAAATTGAACACGCGGTTAAAAAGCAACTTTGCACTCTTGTATAACAAATAACTATTGTGCTTAGAAATGGAGATGGATGGCAATTAAGCAAGTTGACTGCATGTTTGATGACACTAAATAGATGGGTACTCTAAAGAATGAATTGGTCGAACTCACGAAACTGCTGCTACCAAACCCTTTGTTCGTCCTTTGCGACTGATGTGGTCGTCGCTGCTTGAGTGGCTTCTTCCAGATGCTAGTAGGTTGCGCTCGCTGTTGCGATGTCCGCTGTTTGACCTCCAGCTGAATTCTGGGCGCGCATTGGTATTTTTCGTGCTTTGCGTCTGACGTGGCCCACGCTGCTTGACTTTGAGTGGCTGCTTCCAGATGCTAGTAGGCTGCGCTCGCTGTTGCGATGTCCGCTATTTGACCTCCAGCTGAATATTCTGGACGCGCGATGGTGACGTGGTTTACGACCGCGACGCGAATTATAATACTTTTACCTAGACTGCTCGAAGGACCATAGATAAGCCCAGATAAAATAAAAGGCGGACTGGTTAAGAAAAGGTATAATAGTAAAATAATTAATATTTAAGAATAAAGTCGCGTGCGATCGCGGTTGCAGTGAGGTGGTAATGGCGACGAGCGTTCGGCTGGCCGCCGCGCCGCCCGTTCCCCTCGTCGCGCTGGTGTGAGTAAAATGGTCGTCGTGTTGTTGTTGACGCTGTGTGCGTTGACACCTACAATCGCCGTAATGGGAGGGCCATGGGAAACCGGCATAGCCTTTACTTCCACAGCCCTCCCGGCGCACGCCCGCCTAGATGGAATGGCGGGCCCCGCATGCCCCCCAGGTTGGGGGGCTACGGGAATGGCCGGGAACACCTGGCCATTCCCGTCCCACACTGGTGGAGGCCTGTGCAATACAGGCAACGGTGCCCCCGCACCCGCTGGCCTGCTGGCCTCCACGCCCGCCTGATAGGCAGGCCCCGCATGCCCCCCAGGTTGGGGGAGCTACGGCCGCAGAGGATAGGGAGAGCGGCAACGAAACACCGACACTCCTCTTCCCCTGCGGCCCCACCGCGTCCGCCATCTAACGGTGGCGGCCCCGTCAAGGCCGCGGAAGGTAGGGAGAGCGGCAACGAAACACCGACACTCCTCTCCCGCCGCGGCCTCCAATCCTCAGCCGCGATGTCTCCCTCACGGGGGACACCGCGGCCCGCCTCAGGTAGGCTGCGATGTCGCCCAAGCGGCACCGCAACCTACCCTACGGCCGCTACGTCATTGGCTAAGCCGCAAAGCCTTGACGAGCGGCCCCCGCTGGGGTTCCTCTTAGCTTCACCGTGGCCCAGCTCGCCACGGCTACTGAGCCCCCCCGCCTCGACAATGCGGGAACCCACCGGGGGGGGCTGGGAGGGCAACCTAACCTAACCTTTTTTTTTTTTTTTGTCGCTGAGAAATGCTTTATGCATCCCCGCCTCCCGGGGGACGAGACGGGGTATGTGGGACTCCCTGTCAGAATGACAGTATACCCACTAAAACTCAGCGGTGTTCCCGCGTCGCCGTGATGGGAGGGCCATGGGAAACCGGCATAGCCTTTACTTCCACAGCCCTCCCGGTGCATGCTCGCCAAGATGGTATGGCGGGCCCCACATGCCCCCCAGGTTGGGGGGCTACGGGAATGGCCGAGAACACCTGACCATTCCCGTCCCGCAAGGTGGAGGCCTGTGCAAAACAGGCAACGGAGCCCCCGCACCCGTTGCCTGCTGGCCTCCACGCCCGCCTAAAAGGCGGGCCCCGCATGCCCCCCGCGTTGGGGGAGCTACGGCCGCAGAGGATAGGGAGAGCGGCAACGAAACACCGACACTCCTCTTCCCCTGCGGCCCCACCGCGTCCGCCATCTAACGGTGGCGGCCCCGTCAAGGCCGCGGAAGGTAGGGAGAGCGGCAACGAAACACCGACACTCCTCTCCCGCCGCGGCCTCCAATCCTCAGCCGCGATGTCTCCCTCACGGGGGACACCGCGGCCCGCCTCAGGTAGGCTGCGATGTCGCCCAAGCGGCACCGCAACCTACCCTACGGCCGCTACGTCATTGGCTAAGCCGCAAAGCCTTGACGAGCGGCCCCCGCTGGGGTTCCTCTTAGCTTCACCGTGGCCCAGCTCGCCACGGCTACTGAGCCCCCCCGCCTCGACAATGCGGGAACCCACCGGGGGGGGCTGGGAGGGCAACCTAACCTAACCTTTTTTTTTTTTTTTTGTCGCTGAGAAATGCTTTATGCATCCCCGCCTCCCGGGGGACGAGACGGGGTATATGGGACTCCCTGTCAGAATGACAGTATACCCACTAAAACTCAGCGGTGTTCCCGCGTCGCCGTGATGGGAGGGCCATGGGAAACCGGCATAGCCTTTACTTCCACAGCCCTCCCGGTGCATGCTCGCCAAGATGGTATGGCGGGCCCCACATGCCCCCCAGGTTGGGGGGCTACGGGAATGGCCGAGAACACCTGACCATTCCCGTCCCGCAAGGTGGAGGCCTGTGCAAAACAGGCAACGGAGCCCCCGCGGTAGGGTAGGTTGCGGCACCGCAACCTACCCTACGGCCGCTACGTCGGGCTAAACCGCACAGCCCGGACGAGCGGCCCCCGCTGGGGTTCCTCTTAGCTTCACCGTGGCCCAGCTCGCCACGGCTACTGAGCCCCCCCGCCTCGACAATGCGGGAACCCACCGGGGGGGGAGAACCCACCGGGGGGGATTGCGATAAACCTAACTTAACCTAACCTAACCCCTACATAACTTTGCATCCCGGTGACGCAATTTCAAGCTGTTTTCAGCAAATTAAATCTTTCTCGAGCTCCCTGAAACGTTAATAATTGACATTTACGCGAAAAACACTTTTTCGTTTTTTGACTTGCAAAAATTTCATTAAAACTCCCTTTAAGGAACACTATTCTAAATTTTTCTTCAAAATTCCTGACTATTCCACGTTTTTTGTAATTTAAATAGATACTAACCTGCCTTACCTGGACACCCGTGCGCGATCCGCGAACTCGAGTCCCGTTCTGGTGGTGTTATTCGAGGTTTTCACTTAAATTTTGGCCTAAAAACACGTTTTTTCAGTAAAATTTCCGATTTTTGTTCGGGAATAATTCCACAAACCCCATAGTTAGCTAGCCCGCGCGGAGACGCGTCTTTTGACACCTCACACGTGCGCCTAGCCCACATAACATCAAAAATTCCAGAAATTTTTGCATTTCATATAGGTATACTACAAACTGACGAAATATAGGTGTTACGGCAAGCAAGTTGTTAAGGTGTGTGCACTAACAGGGGTAGCAGCGCGCTTAGTGGGGGGATCTACATTACAGTCTACTCTAAAGTTTCCCGTGCAAAAGATGGTAGACTGGTGCAACTGCCTATTCTTACTGGAAATTACCTGCGTCTAATGCGGCAACAGTGGCAACACATACTCGTAGAATTTCTCTTTATAGATGAAATATCGATGGTTCCCTAGCTTCGGCTCCTAAAAGACCGGCGCCTCATTTAATTATACCCTTTTTCTGTAATCGAGAACAAATCTGTCCAGCCAAAACATTGTCCGCGTACATTGAAGCCACCAAGAGTTATAGGAGCTTACCACTAACTGATAGACTTATTCTTACTGCCAAGAAACCAATCCATAATGCTAGTGCCGCAACTATAAGTAGATGGATTAGAAATGTGTTGACTGAAAGTGGTATTGATACAGGGGTTTTTAAGGCTCATAGCACCCGCCACGCGTCAACCTCGGCGGCTAGTCGTAAGGGAGTTTCAGTAGACATAATCAAAAGAACCGCAGGTTGGTCAGGCAACTCTTTAACCTTCGCTAAATTCTATAATCGTCCGATTACAGTAGACGAGGACAACGCATTTGCGGAGGCAATATATAATAATTGTTAATTTAAGATAAAAATGATAATTATTTAATACCTACCTAACATTAGATAATGGTCACATTATGCAGAGAATGCAATTTTTGTTTATTATGATTAATGTATTTTTTATACCTACTGTTTAAGTATGTACACAATAAAGGTTATTTCAATGTTATGATTTCATATTATCGTGTTCATTCTTCATAAAAACCTATACCAATCTAATCTAAAAAGCGCTAAACATCTACATAGTTATCATTAAATCTTGAGGATGTAACGTCGTAAGTATAATTAATGGTTAAACGAACTTACCTTAAGTGATGTTCGACCATAATTATACGAGATGTTACATCCGAAGAGATTTAAAGTCCCTCCCGAACCCATAAACTAAAGCCCATCAAACAATTCATCAAACGAGAGTAGTCTCTAAAAATGAATGAAGTTATGTGGAGATGGCGCTGCAGTCGGCGGATGTAGTAGAACCAATTTGAATTTTATAATTTGATTTTTATTTTCACAGTTTTCTAAAAATTATGTGCGACGCCTAGTACATTGAGAAGTGAAACTACATAGTTATCATTAAATCTCTTCGGATGTAACATCTCGTATAATTATGGTCGAACATCACTTAAGGTAAGTTCGTTTAACCATTAATTATTTAATTAATTTTAAATTTTATCATTTACAATTAAACTTTGTAAAGTAATTGGAAAATGAATAAGTTTAATGTAATTTAAATCTTATTTTTATCTTTTTAGTGCGTAAATAAAAGCTTTTTTTAAAAGATTTTTTTATATACACTCGAGAGCAATGAATCCGGGTCACTTAAAGAATGTTAAAAATCTCGGAAACTAAAAATAATAGGTTAATGCAATGAATTGTATTTAATAGACAATGTAATACTCCTTAAATGAAAGTAAAAAAAATATGAGTCACCATACATTTTATTAACACAAAAATACATAAAGAAAAAAACTGCTGATCTCTCCTTAAAACAAAAATAGGAAACATGAAATTTTTGAACTTTATTACGATTTTCTTGAATTTTAATACTTCGTATTGCCTCCTCGTGCTTCCATTACTGCGTTTACGCGGTTTGGCATGCTGTACACCAAGTTCCTTATACGATTTTGGGGAATATTCTCCCATTCCTCTGTGAGAGCAATTTTGAGCTCACGAAGCGTGATTGGGGGAGGGTTTCGTTGTTTTACGCATCTGCCTAGCTCGTCCCAAGCATGCTCGATCGGGTTGATATCCGGGCTGCGCGCTGGCCACTCCATACGAGTAATGTTCATCTCTTGAAGGTAGTCATTCACAATCCTACCTGTATGAGGTCGGGCATTGTCATGCATAAATATAGCATCCTCACCTAAATTGACCATAAATGGACCAACGTGATCATTGAGGATTTCTTCCACATATCTTACGCTAGTTAAAGAGCCGTTTTCTATGATCACCAGCTCTGTGCGACTTTCAGAAGAAATTCCGGCCCACACAAGTACAGACCCACCACCGTAGGCTACTTTTTCTTCGATGCATGCTTGCTTGAATCTTTCCCCTGGTCTTCGATACACTCTGTGTCTTCCATCGTGCTTGTAGAGCATAAATTTTGATTCGTCGGAGAACATAACTTTTGACCAATCTTCAATACTCCAATTTACGTGGCTCTGGGCATATCTTAGTCTTGAAATACGATGCCCACGCTCCAGTTTAGGGCCGTTTGCAGGTCTAAGGGGTTTTAAGTTAGATTCAGCAAGCCGACGTCTTACTGTCCATGCACTTGGGTTACTTCCTCCGAGGCGTCGAAACTGATTTGTGAGTTCAGTTCCTGTGAGAAAGCGATTTCGAAGCATGGTGTTCACCAAGTATCGGTCTTCTCGTGCTGTGGTACACCTGGTTCTGCCCGTTCCTGGTCTGCGTAGGTTAGAACCAGTTTCTTCGTAACGTCGGAGAACTCTTTGTACTGTTGACAGCGACACACCGACAGTCCTGGCTGTATCGCGCTGACTCCGGCCGGTTTCCAGCATTGTAAGTATTCTGGTGCATTCTTCAGGCGTAAGCGACATAATTTCAGCTTGAATAATGAATATAAAGCACTATCAACATGGTTTATGTACCCACATAAATGACAGATTACAAACAAAAGCAAAACCAAATGCTGTAATTTCGTAGTTCCATCTTCGAAAGTGGCCCTTTTTCAAATTTGATTTTTTTTATGATATAACTTTACAATAACTAAGAAGTTTTAATACCTTCATTTAAGGAGTATTACATTGTCTATTAAATACAATTTATTGCATTAACCTAGCATTTTTAGTTTCCGAGATTTTTAGGATTCTTCAAGTGACCCGGATTCATTGCTCTCGAGTGTATATTTTTCAATAGTGTTTTTTAATTTTTTTTACATTCATACTATTTTTATTATTATTGTGTCGGTGATTTTTTAACTTTTTTTCCTTCTCTGTCCATGCTGTAAGATTGTGGAACTCAGTTCCGCCTAGTATTCGTGATTTAAAAACTATTTCGCTATTTAAACGTCGATTAAAAGAGCACCTTTTCTCTATACCGTGAGTATTTGTAGGTATATGTATATTCATTCTGACGGCATGTCCTGCTTTCGGAGCGGAGCGACTGGATGCGGAAATGAAACTTGACACGGAAATAAAGAGGCATAATATTGGGGAAATAATTACTAACGGAAAACATAGGAAAATTTCAATGGATTACTGCATAGCCATAGCCAAAATCAAAAGTCATTTATTCAAATTTGGCTAAGAATCAGCACTTTTCGAACGTTAAAATTACAAAAGACAGTCCCTCAAAACGCCCACCCTTCACCACTTCCTAGTGCTTGTGCTGGGAAGAAGTGACGCAACAAACTCCCCAGCCGCACAGCTGTCTGTTCAGTTAAATACTTGTATATAACTGAACGTGCATTGATATTATACGTTGAGCGTACAGTTGAAATTGCCTGTATAGAATTGGAGCACTTGGTTGTATTAAGTGTGTACAGACCCCCTTCAGGATTGTATGACTGCTTTGAAAAGGTAATGGATGAAGTGTTACACAGGATTTGTAACTCAAACAAGTCCGTTATCATTTGTGGTGATTTTAATGTTAATTTATTAGAAAACTCAGGTTCTTGTAGTAAAATTATAAGTCTGTTTCAGTCCTACAATCTTGTAAACCTGTTTTTGGAGCCCACAAGAATAACACCTACTAGTGCCACATGCCTAGATAATATTTATACAGATATTATACCAAGCCACAAAGAAATTATAAATTTACTAGATTCGGATCACTGCGGGCAAAGGATAACTATTCAAAACCAAAACAAAAAAGTGGCTAAAAAGGATATCACTGTTAACCCCAAAACTGCAAGTCGCTTGGAGGCTTTTAAAGTTAAACTCATTAATGAATTACCAGTTTTGTCAACTCATGCTGATCCTAATCATCTATATGATACTTTTTTTAATATATACTGTAAACAATTTGATTCCACCTTTATTCCCAAGACTATCTCGGTTAATAGTAACGCATCTTTCAGTGATTGGGCTACCATTGGTATTCATAAAAGTAGAACGCGGCTTTATGAACTGTACAATGAAAGGTATTATGTTAACACTGATGAATTTAATTTGTATGTTAGAAATTATTCAAAATTATTTAAAAAAGTTTGTTATATGGCCAAGTCACGTTATTTAGGTTCAAAGATTAAAAACAGCAGTAATGTAATTAAAACGACCTGGTCTATTATTAATAGTGAAGCGGGAAGATCTAGTAACCGAAATACTGACTACAGCCTGTCTATTAATGACAACATAATAAAATCAGACTCACAAGTCGCCGAGGCATTTGAAAATTTCTTTTCGGATATTCCCGTTTCAACTACTAAATCCCTAAACTCATCACCTTCTGTTGCTGAGTCTCTGCTTAAGGAAAATGTTAATGGTTGCGATTCGGAATTTCATTTTGAACACATTACCTGTAGAGATATAATTAAAACCTTTCACACTTTAAATGTTAAAAAGACTGCAGATCTGTGGGGTAATTCTGTAGAAGTTGCTAAGTCTATTATTGACATTGTAGCACCTACTCTAGCTCTTATTTTTAATAGTTGTATTAACAGTGGGGAGTTTCCTGACCTTATGAAAAATAGTAAAATAATTCCTTTATTTAAATCAGGTAGTACATCAGACCCTACAAATTATAGACCTATTTCTGTACTACCTACCTTTAGTAAAATTTTTGAGAAATTAATTTTAGATCAAGTGCAAAGATTTTTTAATAAACACAAATTATTACATAGCAAACAGTTCGGTTTTACAAGGGGTCGTTCAACTACTGATGCCGGTGTTGAACTTTTAGGACATATTTATAATGCATGGGAAGATAAATGCGATGCCTTGGGCATCTTTTGTGATTTGTCCAAGGCATTCGATTGCGTTCTTCACGAAACGTTAATCAGGAAGCTCCGCCACTACGGAATCCGGAACACTGCTCTGGATCTTCTTACTTCATACTTGAGTAAGAGGATTCAAAGCGTTGACGTTAATGGAAAAAGATCTCCCGGATCTATAGTATCAATGGGAGTCCCACAGGGCTCAATTCTTGGTCCTTTCTTATTTCTTATTTATATTAATGACTTGCCGTACCTCATAAAGGATAATCATGATATAGTGTTGTTTGCAGATGACACTTCACTTTTGTTTAAACTTAAACGTCAGCAGCAGGCTACTGACAATGTAAATAACGCGATCTCTAAAGTAGTACACTGGTTCAATGTTAATAATTTACTGTTAAACGAGAAAAAAACCAAATGCATTAAGTTTACGCTACCTCACGTTAGGCAGGTGAAAACCAATGTGTTGATAAAGGGCGAAGAATTGAATCCTGAAGACAGCACAGTATTCTTGGGCATAACTTTGGATGCTAAGCTTCAGTGGGGTCCACATATAGATAAATTGTCAAAAAAGCTAAGTTCCGCAGCGTACGCTGTTAGAAAAATTCGTAATTTAACTAATATAGAGACAGCCCGCTTAGTGTATTTTAGCTATTTTCATAGTGTAATGTCATACGGTATTCTATTGTGGGGAAATGCCGCTGATATTCAGACTATCTTTGTTTTGCAGAAGCGAGCTGTTCGATCAATTTATAAATTAAGTCCGAGACACTCGCTCAGAGATAAATTTAAAGAGATTAATGTTATGACTGTGGCTTCTCAATATATTTATGAAAATCTTTTATATGCCAATAAAAATATAAAATTGTTTAAAAAATACAGTGATATCCATGATATAAATACTAGGAACAAACACAAATTTGTTGTACCTACAACAAGGCTCAAGAAAATAGGTGGGTCGTTCAGATGCCAATGTATACGCTTTTATAATAAAGTTCCAAGCCCCGTTCAAGATCTAAGCCTTAATAAATTCAAATCGTTCATTAAACGTAAGTTGTGCCAGAAAGCCTTTTATACCGTTAAGGATTATATCGAGGACAAAAAGGCTTGGGATTGAGCTGCTTCCAATTTTTTTTTTTTACATATTGAATGTTTTTTTTTGCTCTATTTTGTTGTTTTTTTTTTATATACACTGACATTAATGAATTTTACATATACTATGACATTTGCTTACTTTGTTAAGTATTCTATTATTTTAATTATTGTGAATGTGAAGACTACGTGGGTCATTTTATTTATATTATTTTTCTCTTTGTTCTCTTAGTTTTTGTCATGGTCTGGCAGTTTGAGTAATTAATGTGGCCTACCCAAATGTCCTTTCTTTGGTATTGTTCGTCGAATCGTTGAGCTCCTTAAGTTTTGAGTTGAGCTGCACAATTTCTGACAAATGCGTGCACTGACTGGACAGGTCCTCTCAATCTGTGTGGTTCTTTCCTCAAAAGACCATCTCAGACATCGACCTACATGGTCTTCATATGATCTGACCAAGATTATGTCTGGACTTTAAAAGAGACTGTGACGTCTGAGTTTGTTTCGGCCTTTCTTCTCAGACTAGTCAGATAGGAAACGCCGACCTCATCTAGTTTTAAAAATATGATTGACGTGTAAAAGTGTTTGTACAAACCTACTTACAAAATAAAATCATTTATCATTTATCATTTACTTCCTTTGCGACCTTCATTTTTTCACAAAAGGAGGCGACGGCGTCCCAGGTGCTGTCTGACCAGCAATAACTCATTATTACGCATGTTGAAAATTTTATTTTTGTGAAATCTTAAGTAATCGTAAGTTTCGGGGTTAGAAGGGAAAAAATAAATAATTTATTGTTTTTTTTTTTCATTTATTTATTGTAGTACAACTCTAACTTACTTCACCTAAGTAAATAATAAATAGGCTTATTTTATTTCGTGTCACGCATACTTTAATAAATAACAACATCAACTTCGAACAAACATCCAAACACGGCACGCAAAGTCACAGAGTGCACATACAGCACGGGGACGACGGCTTCGGAGCAATCGGAGCGGCGTCGACCAGCGAACGGTACCGGGGGTGACGTCACGCGAGCGGGCGCGCGGCGTCAGCGTAAGCGCTTGTCGGCGCGCGGAAGGTCGCGGCGCGCACACAGGCGCCGGCGCGCCGCGTACAGCGCCGCTGCCAGCGCCGCCAGCAGCAGCGCCGCTGCCGCGCAGCCCACCGCCACGCCGCGCAGGCGCGCGTACTCCGGCACGCGCAGCGCCACGCCGCCCCACGCACCGCTCGCGCATTGCACGCGCGCCCAGTAGCGCGCGCCCTCCGCCGCACCGCTTACTGTGGGAGCGCAACGCAAGGTCAGACGAGTCTCAGGGCTGAGTGGGTCGCAGGACTGTAGGCTTCGTACCGAGCATGTAGTCGTGCAGCGTGTGTCCCGTGGCCAGCAGGCGCTCGCCGGGCGCGGCGCCCTCGTACCAGCGCACCGTGCAGCGTGACGCGTCGTGCGGCTCGCGGCGCCAGCGCACCAGCGCGCCTTCGTCGATGAGCCGCACAGTCACTTCCAGCTCGCCGCCGTCGCTGGACTCCAGCAGCTCGGGTTCGTCGGTGGTGACGGCGGCATACGCGACCTGTTCTCCGTCCACTGCCTCCACTGCTTCCACCGCCTCACCGTCTAATGATCCTAAAATAGAAAATAAAATTAATATTACATTTAAATAGAAGCGTGACTCGGGATGAAGTCGATTACGATCCGAATCCTACCGAGTGTTCTGGCGAATACTGGTTTACTGAAAAGTCCGTCGCCGATGAGGTCTTGCGACAGTACACGTAACTCGTATTCCATGCCGGGTCGCAGGCCCACCAGAGTGGCCTCCGTGACACCTCTAGTTAAAATCTTCATAGTGCGCCATTCGCTCACAGTTCGCTCGCGATACCATACGTTGTAATCCACTTCAAGTCCGTTGTGTCCTGAAAGAATGAAAAAGTGTCAATTGACAAGAAGACAACAATTGACATTCTTACAAAAGTTACTTTAAGTACCTAAGTAACTAGGTTCTTAAAGGAGAAATTATAAAGAGCTCACCGGGTACCCAAGTCAGATGAAGAGAATCAGTAGAGGGCCTGACGGTGAGGTTGTATGGAGCGCGAGGGGGCATGTTCTCGACCAGGAGCTCCGTCTCCACGTCAACGGTAGCGGCCTCGTTGCTGACGGTGCACACGTACACACCGCGGTCGTCCTCCGTCACATCCAGGATGGTCAGGTTCCCGTCGTCAAGGTTGTGCCGCCCCGCAGGCAGGTCGCTCCCGTCCTTCTGTGAAGAGGACACTACACGTATACACCAGACCTCGCTCGGCGCGGCGGCGGCGGAGTATGGCGAGCAGGCGACTCACCCGCGCCCAGTGCACGAGCGGCTGGTCGTGGTGGTTGCGCGCCGTGGCGGCGCAGGGCAGCGTAAGGGTGGCGCCTAGGCGCGCCACGTACAATGGCTGCGGGCGCGCCGCCAGTGCGGGCGGCCGCTGCACGCGCACGCGCACCCCGGGCGACGGGCCCTCCGACCCCAGCAAGTTGTACGGCGTGCACGAGTACTCCCCCTCGTGCGACTCGTCGACCTGCAAACAAATGACTTGTAATATTAAAACTCGTACACCTACTTTTTTTTTGAAGTATGATGTTATGATAAGCTCATCGAGTTGAGCTTATTGAGCTTATCGAGTTGCTAGCCAATTTTATCAAATTGGCATTACAGTGATTCATTTTTATTTATATATAGATAGATCATTTGATTTGAATAAGCTGTCTTTCAGTGAAAGGATTTTCGGAATCGGTACAGTAGTTCCAAAGACTACCCCTACCCCGCCCCCTTCCCCTACATACAAACTCATACATTTTACCTCTTTATAAAATTTGTCTATACAAACTCTGGTAGGTCAAGTTTAGTAACGTACCAAACTTTTTTCAGACTAGCTGAGCCGGCAAACGTTGTTTTGCCATATAATTTATTTCTAACTGCCCGACGCTACTTCGTTCGCGTGGTGTCCTACCCCCTACCCTACCCCTACCCTACTCCTACTCTACTCCTACACTCTACTCCTACCTTACTCCTACCCTACTCTTACCCTACTCCTACCCTACTTCTGCCCTACTCCTAACCTACTCCTACCCTACTGCGACCCTACTCCTACCCTACTCCTACCCTACTTCTACCCTACTCCTAACCTACTAATACCCTACTCCTACCCTACTCCTAACCTACTAATCCTAGATAATCCGAGTAATGTGGATATACTCGTATGTATGTTGTCGTACCAAAACCCTTAATTTAATACGTGCTTCAATTCGAGTGGACCCAAGTCTACCGTACCGAAGGGACGAACGTCAAATGTTTGACAGGAAAGTACATATTATGTAGAACAGTAATTTATATGGGCAAATGAAATTGTTGTTTTTACTATCTTTCTCGCAATATTTCCATATTTTCTCACCGTTTAAACCTTCCCTAGACTACGACAAACATTTCAAAACCAAAATCAGCTAAATCGGCCCAGCCGTTCTCGAGTTTTAGCGAGACAAATGAACAGCAATTGATTTTTATATATATATACAATGTGTAACTGAATTAATGCACATTATGAAAGTAGTTTGTTCAGAATCGTTTACTGAATCGATTTCTGTAATTTTTAATATAGGTAATATTTTATCCCAAAAATAATTAAAACTACGTAAATTACTATCACACTTTCGCTGTGCAGTCAAAACAAACCAAAATGGATGAAATACACCCTGAGCTAGACCCTTATACGATTGCGACTGTGTGTATGCGTAAATTTGTAATGTGACCATAATTTTCTCCCACAATCAGTATTTTAATTAATTAAGTAATTTTTATTAAGTTATTTATTTAAAAAACAAAGTTTTTTACATATTAATAAAAATTCAGTGTATGTATTATGATTATAACATAATATTCTAACTGGGGTGTCTGGTGGTGTGCGTTAATTCCGGGACATGTTGTATAGATAGATTTTTAAAGTGAATATACAACTAAATATTCTGAGAACATTTCAAGCGTCTACCTGTTGCCGTTATTAATATCGAGCAAAAAAATCACTTTTGTTGTATTGGGTTGGGTTAAAAACGACGGGGTGTTATAAGTTTTTAACCCCCGACGCAAAAACGACGGGTTGTTATAAGTATGACGTGTCTGTGTGTGTGTGCGTGTGTGTGTGTGTATGTCTGTCTGTGGCATCGTAGCTCCCGAACGGATGAACCGATTTCGATTTTATTTATTTTTTTGTTTGAAAGGTGAATTTGTCGGGAGTGTTCTTGGTAGTGTCTTGTGTGTGTTGTTGTAGTGACCTACTCCAATAAACTTAAAATTAAATCTAAATGATGTAATTGCTTAAAATTAAAATCAATAATTTATATACATATTTACAAAGCAACTTAACAACTAGTATTATATAAAATCAAAAATCTAAATAAAATAGCTATGATAATTTACTTAGCAAATATTCAACATACAAACACATATTTTGTATTACTAGGTAATTACTTATCAGCTGACCGGCGTAGCTATGACGCGTCTTTTGTTCTAGCGGCCAGCGGGCTCGCTACGTTTACGTCACACGAACCGGTTGCGCTTGCGTGTGCGCGACGGCACTATCGCTGCGTTGCGCTCACACAAGCGCGGGCCGACAAGTGAACTGCCTCGCCAGTAAGTTCACAAGATCTTACGCGACCGTTGTCAATTCGAAATCATAGCTTCGCCGCGATTAATATTGAGTGTATTTCTGCTTAACTTCGTGCTATCTATTCTATTTCTACTACTCCTTCTTCTTAGTGTAACTCTTGTGTATGTGACTTTAACCTGTATCTGTGCAATAAACTTTCTTCCTTCTTCTTGTGTACTTCAGACTTTTCTTCATACCTTCGTACACCTTCGTACATTCGTAGCTACACACGCCATACCCTACTTACAGCTATGTTTGATGTAAATCGGTCAAGATAGCCGCCGCCACAAAATGGCTAATAACATATTTTTTCACAACTCCCTCAATATGGGTATCAACTGAAAGGGCTTGACTAGTAGAATACTATACACTATGATAAATTTCAAATCCGAGATAGCCGCCACCACAAAATGGCGAATTACATATTTTTTCACAACTCCCTCTATATGGGTATCAACTGAAAGGGCTTGACTAGTAGAATACTATACACTATGATAAATTTCAAATCCAAGATGGCCACCACCACAAAATGGCGAATTACAAAAAACCTGATTAAACACCAAATTACCTGAATCTTAAAACGCAAGAAAATAAAAGAAATTAAATAATAAGGAGTCCCTACAAAAAGCATGAAATAAAAAACCCCCGACACAAAATAATAATAAAAATAGTATGAATGTAAAAAAAATTAAAACAATTTAAAACACACTATTGAAAAAATAGCCACAAATAGAACAAAAAGGTATAAAAGTGAAACCCTATAAAAGAAAAAATAACCTTGAAATTATGACCCTACGTAAGTATGAAATTTTTTGATTAAATGTTG
Source organism: Apamea anceps (assembly GCA_951799955.1). Lineage (NCBI taxonomy): Eukaryota > Metazoa > Arthropoda > Insecta > Lepidoptera > Noctuidae > Apamea > Apamea anceps. The sequence goes on from OX637506.1 coordinate 133,210, forward strand.
CCCCGGCGTCGGGGGCCTTTATACCTTTTTTGTTCTATTTGTGGCTATTTTTTCAATAGTGTTTTTTAAATTGTTTTAGGTTTTTTATTAGTATTTGTAGTTAAAGCGGCAACAGAAATACATCATAGCTGTGAAAATGTCAACTGGCTAGCTATCACGGTTCATGAGATACAGCCTGGTGACAGACAGACAGACGGACAGTGGAGTCTTAGTAATAGGGTCCCGTTTTTAGGGTTCCGTAGCCAAATGGCAACGGAACCCTTATGGATTCGCCATGTCTGTCTGTCTGTCTGTCTGTCTGTCTATCTGTCTGTCTGTCTGTCTGTCTGTCTGTCCGTCCGTAGGTATGTCACAGCCGCTTTTTTCCGAAACTATAAGAGCTATACTGTTGAAACTTGGTAAGTAGATGTATTCTGTGAACCGCATTAAGATTTTCACACAAAAATAGAAAAAAAACAATAAATTTTGGGGGTCCCCATACTTAGAACTGAAACTCAAAATTTTTTTTTTCATCAAACCCTTACGTGTGGGGTATCTATGGATAGGTCTTCAAAAATGATATTGAGGTTTCTAATATCATTTTTTTCTAAACTGAATAGTTTGCGCGAGAGACACTTCCAAAGTGGTAAAATGTGTGTCCCCCCCCCCCCTGTAACTTCTAAAATAAGAGAATGATAAAACTAAAAAAAATATATGATGTACATTACCATATAAACTTCCACCGAAAATTGGTTTGAACGAGATCTAGTGAGTAGTTTTTTTTTAATACGTCATAAATCGTAACGTAACGGAACCCTTCATGGGCGAGTCCGACTCGCACTTGGCCGGTTTTTACCCTTTGGGTACGGAACTCTAAAAACGATAAAACACACTTTCGCAACTCATACTTCACGTAACAACACAATCAGCGACCGTTGAACTATAAAAAAAATATTGTTGCGCGCCACAATTAATGCCTGGTACATGGTGACATTAGTTACCAATAGCGCCATCTAGTATCGAGTAGCAGAACTAATTTACCACTAGCGCCATCTAGTATCGAGTAACAGAACTTAGATATTTCTAGTTTCAATGCTAGAACTTTCTAGAACTATCGACATCTGGTCAGTCAAGGCCGGTATGTACTCGAACATTCTAGATGTTTCTACAATAGAAGGTTCTAGAACTATCTGCGGCACTATATAAGGCCGGGATAAGCCAGGATCGGACAGACTTGGATCAGCGATACATGCGACTTAAGAGCAATTGTGTTTTATAATTAGTGTGTTTGAGTTGTTATTAGTGTTGTTTAATTAAAGTGTACTTTTGGTAATTTATATCGGCAGTTTTTATTGTCACGAACCCGAAGCTCGTAACAATATAATTATAACGGTCGCGTTTCGGCGTCATTGATCATTTACCTGATTGAATAGTAAACTTCCATTCCTGCTATAAAACACTCCGGGCACGTTGTAGGGGTCGAACAGGAAGCCGTCCTTCTCCCAGCGTAGGTTGGTGAGCGGCGGGTTGGCGCTGAAGTGGCAGTCCAGGCTTGCCGGCTTGCCGTACGGCAGGAAGCGTTCCTTCGGTGCGTAAACTACCTTGGCTTTATCTGAAACCACGAACCGTTTTGAAGAGTGCGTGTGTGGAGTGTGTGGTGTGTGGTTTGTGTGGCTTGGGAGCGAGGTAGACTCACACTGCACGTCCAAGAAGGCGCTGGCGCTCTGCGCGGCGTTATCGGGGTCACGCACGCGGCACTCGTACTCGCCGGGGTCAGTGGACGCGGCGCGCCGCAGCACCAGCGAGCCGTTAGCGGGCCGCTCCGAGCGCAGCGCCAGCTCGGGCAGCTCGCTGAGCGGCGTGCCCTCCTTGTACCATTCCACCACGGACTCGGGGCTCTTCGGCAGACATTCCAACTCGGCGCGCTCGCCTTCCAGCACCGTCACGTTCATTGGCGGCGTCACTATCAAATTACCTCCTGAAAAGTTAATAAAGCGTCGCTTAAGATATATTGTAGGATGGGTGGGGGCGAGGGTAAATCGGTGGGGCTAGGAAAGTAAGAGAGTGAAGGAGTGCCTGACCGTCGACTTCGAGGTAGTAGAAGGTGCCGTTGTTGCGCGCAGGTGGTGTACGGTTGGGGAAGGTCACGCGGCAGCGGTAGAGGCCAGCGTCGGTCTCGCGCACGGCGCTGACGTTGATGGAGCCGCGGCCGAGCCCCAGGCGGCCGTCCAGCACGCGCCGCACGCGCCCTCCCCAGCGGTCGGCAACGCGCGCCGCGCCCTCGCCGCTGTACCACGAGAAGATCGTGTCGTCCTGCAAGCGCAAACACAGCCACGGAGTCACTTAGCTCCCTGTCGTAGGATTGCCTAATAGGTAAAAGGTAAAACGGGCTGGTGTCCGCAACTCCACGACAAAGAGAGTTATAATGTTGTATGTATTTATAGTATTTTTAAGATAAGTATATTAATATCGTATTGTATGTGTTTACATGGGCCTTGATGCCTGAATTAAATGGATAAATAAATAAATAAAGCGCGTATTTTGCGTACGGGTGAGAAAATCGATCATTCGATCCACCCCAGCTCCTCAAGGAAGGCCAGCAATGCCTTGATATTACTGACCGTCTCACGTAGGGTACCTGGGTTACCGAAGTACTTTGCCCTGTACGTGGCGACCACCGGGCAGTTTAGCAGCACGTGTGCCGCTGTCTCGTCATTCTCCATGCAGGCCCTGCACAGCGGACTGTCTGTTACTCCTATGGCATACAGGTGTTTGTTAAATGACCCATGGCCAGTTAGAGCTGCAGTAACTGTACGCAGCTTTAGTTTATTTCGACGGAGAACCTGTTTCGTGAGGCGGCCATCAATTTTGGAAAGTGCTTCCTTGGCCTGCCTACATTCGCCCAGCTCCGTCCAAAGTTTGTCGTGTTGGTCTCTGGTGCGTTTTCTTACCAGAGTACGAATGTATTCGAAGGGGTATCCATTCTTCTCCATACGAAAACAACCCCTTGGAAGGGGCGACTAGAATCAATTTTATTTTTATTTTATTTTTGACGTTCAAAAGTGCCTTTTATGTGCCTATTTGAAATAAATGATTTGACTTTGATTTTGGGGAGTGGCGCGATGGGCCCAGGTCCTACTGGTCACCCCCTTCTGGCAAGTTCATCGGCTGCATCGTTACTCGTTACCTAGCGAACCGCTGTGTTCTTTAATCCATTGAATGGTTATGTTTTTGAGGCTACCCACCTGGTTGAGGCGCCGCCGGTGGTACTCGTATATTAGCCCAAAGTCAACTGTATAGCTGTTCAGCGCTTGCAGAACAGCCATGCTGTCTGAGAGTATGCGGAGTAGGATTGCCTAATGTGAACACATGTTATAGAAATTATGTCGCCTTATAACTGTTGCCAGCGGTTTCATGCGCAACAAATCATAGCTGAATTTTTTTTTTTAACTTCATATGATTAAAGCCTTTTAAACCCCCGACGCAAAAACGACGGGGTGTTATAAGTTTGACGTGTTTGTGTGTGTGTGTGTATGTCTGTCTGTGGCATCGTAGCTCCCGAACGGATGAAACGATTTTGATTTTGTTTTTATGGATTCGTCATGTCTGTCTGTCTGTCTGTCTGTCTGTCTGTCTGTCCGTCCGTATGTCACAGCCGCTTTTTTCCGAAACTATAAGAGCTATACTGTTGAAACTTGGTAAGTAGATGTATTCTGTGAACCGCATTAAGATTTTCACACAAAAATAGAAAAAAAACAATAAATTTTGGGGGTCCCCATACTTAGAACTGAAACTCAAAATTTTTTTTTTCATCAAACCCATACGTGTGGGGTATCTATGGATAGGTCTTCAAAAATGATATTGAGGTTTCTAATATCATTTTTTTCTAAACTGAATAGTTTGCGCGAGAGACACTTCCAAAGTGGTAAAATGTGTGTCCCCCCCCCTGTAACTTCTAAAATAAGAGAATGATAAAACTAAAAAAAATATATGATGTACATTACCATATAAACTTCCACCGAAAATTGGTTTGAACGAGATCTAGTGAGTAGTTTTTTTTTAATACGTCATAAATCGTAACGTAACGGAACCCTTCATGGGCGAGTCCGACTCGCACTTGGCCGGTTTTTTTTTTGTTTGAAAGGTGAATGTGTCGGGAGTGTTCTTAGCTATGTTTGATGAAAATAGATCCAAGATGGCCGCCGCCACGAAATGGCGGATTACATATTTTTTCACAACTCCCTCAATATGGGTATCAAATGAAAGGGCTTGACTAGTAGAATACTATACACTTTAATAAATTTCAAATCCAAGATGGCCGCCACTACAAAATGGCGAATTACAAAAATCCTGATTAAACACCAAATTACCTGAATCTTAAAACGCAAGAAAATAAAAGAAATGTAATAATAAGGAGTCATTACAAAGAGCATGAAATAAAAATTAAATTAAAAATTTAAAAAACCCCCGACACAAAATAATATCTAATAAAAATAGTATGAATGTAAAAAGCCTAAAACAATTTAAAAAAAAACTATTGAAAAAATAGCCACAAATACGAGTACTTAGAACAAAAAAGGTATAAACGTGAAACCCTATAAAAAGAAAAAAATATCCTTGAAATTATTACCCTACGTAAGTACGTAGGAATTTTTTTGATTAAATGTTGTCCCGTCGGGGGACCGCTCCATGACTCGGTGCCACATACATGGCTCATGAGGGTGCTGGAGTTGTATAAAGTAGATGCAACTTGTCGCACCTTCCTAATGTTGAATCCTCTAAGTACACTGCTGGAGGATTTGGGTCTAGTCAGTTTCCTTTTCAAATAGGTACTTCCGTCAAAAGTCTTCCGTCTCCATCATCAGACCATCGATGCCTGTCATACCCCAACTAGGTCTAAAGTTCGCATCAAGATAAATAAATAAGTACAAGCAAGAAGTAGCTGCAGTAAACTGTGCAGGGGCTGTCACGACCTCACGACTACCGTCCGTCCCTGTCATCAGATCAACTCCAGCATTCTAGCTAATTGCGTAACACACTTTCAATCTCAATCCGAAGGAATTTGAAGGAACTTCCTAATCCATTACCTACTTCACAGGTTTGAAGTATCGTCAGAACGAATTTGTGTCAAATTTGGACAGACTTGGTTCACAAGTGAAAATTCAGTCGGTGAAAAATCAATAAACCCCTATTTTTCCACCCTTATGAGAATGTAGAATGCAAAAGCAAGCGAAGCAAGGTCAAAATATTTTGCAACAATAGACAACAACTTTCGAATACTTAGTTCAGGTTTTCTTTTGATCATTCAAAAAGAAATAGGAATTAATTTGGTCGACTATGCAGAATAGATTTTTTTTTTTAATGCTAGTGAGCGAGACTAGTTCAAAAATTTAAACCCTCATAGGTTCGGTGAAAAATCATCGACGGAAATTGGAGTTATTAAATTAACCTCAATTAATTGTCAAAAGAATAAAATCGTTTAACTGATTTAAAATTGATTCTTTGAAATCTCAAAAGACTGCTTTGTAAGGGGCACTACAAATTGACGTCCACAGTACGTTTTCTGATCCATTGTTTACATGTTCATCAGTTACTTTAGGAACCAGCGTAGCGGGGTAGTTGCGTAACGCACTGTCAGTAGCAATGGGTTTTACTTTGACAGTTCAACAACATTTATTGCGTTATTTACGTTGCTGAGCAGACACATTTTTCGAACTTAGGTAATATGAAGTAATGGATCAGCAATATCCTTCAAAATGATTCAGATTGAGATCGATAGTGTGTTACGCGATTAGGGTGCAGAGACGTATGAACATGCCTCTGTAATTAGGGTTACCAGATGGAAAATTGAAAAGTCCTGACAAAAAGCCTGATTTCCATAGCAAAGTCCTGAGATTTTGTCGCATACGAATTCAAAACTCTGTGGAAAAATTAGTAATTGGTTTTGTGCACGTATGTTGATTCTAACTCTAAAGATATGTTGATGTTAATTACGTTGATTTGTGAATATATCCAAAGAAGAAACAATTATATGTTTTTCTATAAGTTGTTTCTTTCTAATTAAAAATCCGCCCGCAATCCTGTTAGCAGCCTAAAAATCCTGAAATCTCAGGACAAATCCTGAGATATGGTAACCCTATCTGTAATGTACTTCAACGACGCAATGCGACATGCGCAGACGGCAGTCAGCAGTGATGCCAACTTAGCCCTTTCGGGGCTAGATCTAGCCCTTTTTATGCTTTCTCAGCCCTTAAAATAATTATTTAGCACCTAGCCCAATTTCTAGCCCCAAAATCGTGTAAGAAAACTACACTAGCACAGTCTAAATATTGCCTAAAAAAGGTCGTGTGAAATAACGACACAGATTTTTTTTTTTTAATTTGCATAAACTAAACGCACTCAAGCAGACCACACACACTGTCACTCAAATACATCAAATGTCATTAATCTAAACGTCAGTCAGACTACCTGTCTCTTTTCCTCTTACATGAATCGTAGAGACAGGTGGTGGTCGCTACACTCCATGGGCAGGGAATTCCCCGAAAATGCAACTACTATTTTGTCTTTGTCGTTTGTCATAGAGTATGGTAATAATTTGGTTAGTCGTTTGTAGTTTAGCGTAGCTAGTACAGAATTGCTAACTTTGCGAAGTAAATTTCATACTCTTAATATTCTGATTAGAAATTCAGTGAGTTTACTTGGTGATACGTGCTGCAAATTGCGAAAATGGAAGTTCCGTCTAAAAAGAAGACTAATTACACTCAACATTATAGGAAAGAATGGGAGAAGGATCATGCTTATAAACAATGGTTAAAACCAGTCAGTGGAAATGCTTGTAAAGCAATGTGTATTTATTGTAAAACAGAATTTACAGCAAAGTTATACGAAGTGAAGCGTCACTCTGAGTCGAAAAAACATATAGAAAAATTGAAACCATTTTCGACGGGCCAGAGCATCATATCTATACAAAAAGAAGTGGAATTCAAAGGCAGTGTACATGATGCAGAAGCACTGCTTTCGCTCTACATCGCAGAGCACGCAGCTGTTATGCAAGTGGATCATCTAAGTCAAATGTGTGCAAAAGCTTTTCCAGACTCCAAGGCTGCTTGTAACATGCAACTACATCGTACTAAATGTAGTGAAATTATAAGGAATGTGTTGGCGCCCCATTTTAAATCAGCGCTGAGAGAGGATATTGGTGATACCAACTACAGTCTCGAAATTGATGAGTCGACAGACATTTCAGTTCAAAAATATTTAGGCCTTGTAATCAGGTACTATAGTAGATCCATGGAAAAAATTATGACAACATTTCTTTCTATCACAGAATTAGAGACTGCAGACGCCAGAGGAATTGTAAATGGGATCGTAAAAACTATTCAAGACATTGGTTTAAACCTTCAGAATATGGTAGGCCTGGGGACCGACAATGCTAGTGTCATGGTAGGCATTAATAATGGCGTTCACCAAATTTTAAAAGAAGAGTATGGTCTAGAACATTTAATTTTGGTAAGATGCGTTTGCCATTCTTTACAACTCGCAGTCAGTCATGCTTCCGAGGAAACGATACCGCGGAACATTGAATACCTGATAAGAGAAACTTACAATTGGTTTTGTTTGTCTCCTGAACGCCGTCTCCAGTATGAAAAAATTTATGCAACCATAAATTGTGGAAAAAAACCATTAAAAATTTTGAAAAAGTGTGCCACTAGGTGGCTTTCCATAGAACCTGCCGTGCAACGAATTTTGGATCAATGGGATGAGCTTAAGCTGTTTTTTGAAATTGCCAAAAATAAAAATAATTGTTATACGGCTGAAATGCTATTTAACATGTACAATGAGCCACGCAGTAAGGCATACTTGATTTATATCAAAACTATACTTGCACAAGTACAATACACGTTAAAGGCATTTGAAGGACAAAACAGTGACCCTACAAAACTGCTGCAATCGTTAGTCAAATTGTTAGAGATCCTATGCGATAAAATTGTGACTCCAGGAAGACGCCACTCCATTGATATTTTTAAAGACAACATTGCCAATTACTTGGATCCGGTGCCATATCTTGGCTATAACTTTGAAAAGTTAATTGAAACTTATAATTTAGGCGATAAACAAATGATTAGAAAGCGATGCATTGATTTCACCGTCAAACTGATCAAAGAATTGCAGCAACGGCTTCCCGACAACATAAAAACCCTTCAAGATATGAACATTATGAGCGTTGATCATATATTAAAACCAGTGAAGGGCCTGGAAATAATTAAATTAGCTGAACATTTCGGATTAAATGCTGATACAATAGAGAAAGTGATTTCACAATGGAAAAATATACATACTAACAAATGGGAAAATACGAATGATACCGTAAAATTTTGGCACGAAGTATCGCAACATAAAGACGCGGGAAATAATAATCCATATCAAGAACTGTGCTCATTGGCATTTATAATGCTGGTATTGCCACACTCAAACGCAGACGTCGAAAGAGTGTTCAGCACGATGAACGTAATTAAAAATAAATTACGAAATAGGATGAACTTTGAGACATTAAATTCTATATTAACAATACGTTTTGGTCTTATAAAATTCAATCAAACATGCTACACACACGATATCCCAAAAGAAGTGATAAAAAAAATAGGATCAAAAGAAAAATATAAATTTAAATTGAGCAAGACTGACCCTAATGAAGCAGAGGCTCAACCTCAACCATCAACTTCGTCAGCATCAGCACAAAGTGAAAGTGAAATATTGTGTGACGAAGAATCTTCTGATGAGGACATTTAAGCTGTTTTTTGATTCAGTTAGATTGTTTTTCTTTAATTTTTGGATGTGTGATTATGTGATATTTAATAAGGAAACAATAGTTAACAAAACTCACTTCTTTTATTGATTTTTATTAATAAAGCCATTTAGCCCTATTTTGAATTTATTGGGCGAATCTAGCCCTTTTTAAAACTCTATTTAGCCCGAAAACCTGACACCGAGTTGGCAACACTAAGTCAGCAGACATAAATCAGTAGCACGTAAATGTTTGCGAGCGCCACGTGTGACGTGCGTCCACGCGCTCCGGCTTGTTAGGTGCGTTACCGGACCAAACGGTCATCTGCGAGGAGCGAAGGGGGCGCGGGCGCAGTGCGCAGGCGGGGGAGGGGAGTGAGGGCGCGTCGAGTGCCTCTCCTGCGGGGAATGTACGTACGAGTGTCAGCAAGTAGACAATTACAGCTCCCACGCGCATTTGGCACGTCTACTGGTACTAGCTCAAGTGTCTCCTGCGCTGCGCTGGCTCACATCCCACGCCCGCGGCCGCCGCCGTTCGGCAGCACCCGACCATACCGACGTCCTACGGTCTGACGCGCCACCCTTCACTCGTCGCCACTTAAGTATCTCACCCAGTGACTTTGCTCATGATCGCCGCGGGCTGTCGTGAAATGGGTGCGGCGCGCGAAAATTTCGACCCGCTGCACAATTGCAGACACCTTACCGTACACATAACCTATTTCGGCCCCCGGTTACCTTAAAAGCAACGTTAATTTTCTGAAGCGAATTTAACTCATCCTTGTGTACGAGGATGACGTCACTACACCGTTGCCGTGTCAGTACAGTCGGGCCGTATACATTAGGGTTGCCAAGCATACTATTAAAAACAATATAATGTAAGGATACTGTTTTCCACTACAAAAACATTTATACAAAAAAAAAAAACAAAGTCTACAAAGTGGAAAATAACTTTAACTTCGTAAGTCAGTGTCATTGGTTCTGCATTTTCCTTTTTTAACTCCGACTTCCGAAATTAAAGTTATTTTTCAAAGTTATTTCGGAAGTCGTGTGATAGAAGGAGATCGTAGTGAATATAAATTAATTAGGTATATTTGAATATAAATTTGATTTATCAAATTTATATGTTGATGTTGTATTTATATCGTATTTATTCGTTTGTATTTATTGATGTGTGATGTCTTTTATTTAATAATTGGTACTTAATCATTTAATTTAAAGATGTTTTCTAATATAGGTTATGTGGTACCTACATAATTACCTGAAATAAATTAATTTTAATTTTTAATTTAATAGTAAGTTAGTTAATCATTTAATTTAGTATCTAGTGTAAATAGTTAGTTATCTATAGGTAATAAAATAAAAATACCTATATCTAAACTAATATTATAAAGAGGTACAGACGCCAGCACATCAAGCTACTACAATCTGTCAAATTTCTTTAATAGATTTTCATCTGTATCGCTAAAGCATTAAGGTTCTAGCTTGATTGGGAAAATTTGACAGTTTAGGGTAGCTTGACCTGCTGGCGTCTGTACATTTATAAACATCCCAATTGAGAACCTCCTCCTTTTTTGATGTCGATCAAAAATACTGTTTAGTGTTCAAAAAATAGAGTACCTATACGAATACCTATGCTGCTGTTTTCTGATAGCCAAATATCTTGTACGTAGAACGGTATAACACGGTGAAGCACCGCCGCCGCGCCGGGCGCCGGGCATGGGCGCGCTGGAGTAGCCAGCCATAACCTCTGAACGAATCTGCATCAAACCGCAACTCGCGCGCGACATTGCTCGTATTTTTCGGAGCATAGTAAACAGGGCCCCAAGTCTGCTATTACAATAGTGTCAGAATAGTCTATCATTGATTTCATAATTGTTGATTTTGACAAGTTTGGTAATCTACTAACATAATGGCGTCATTATGACTTTTCAGTGGTCAACCACTGACACTCCAGTAAAAGAAATGGCATAGAATGGTAATCTCGTAAGTACATAACGATAAATGAATGACTGACTTACATAAAGCACTTGACTTGTATTAAACACTAATAAATACTATGTAAAAATATATATAAATGAAATCTGGCATAAATAAAGTAGTGGTAGTTTTTCGAAAATCATTTCTACTAACGGGTTTTATAATAATGACAATACGACAATAACACAATTCTATTACGAGACCATTGACCGACCAATGATCGCCATTAGAATTTAGCAGATTCCGAACTTTAAGCAAAATGACAATGGGATGGGAATGGGATCGTGTTGGAATGACGAATTTATAAAAATAGCAGACTTGAGGCCCTGATAACTTAGTTCTGGCACCTCAGCGTGTAGCGTCAGCTCACACAGAAAGAGCCCAGTGTTTTGAATGTTAAGTGACGGGACTTACTTGAATAATTACGGGAATACTTGACATACGTACCTACTTTTTAGAGTTCCGTAGTCAACTAGGAACCCTTATAGTTTCGCCATGTCTGTCTGTCCGTCCGTCTGTCCGTCCTCGCTTAATCTCTGTGACCGTTAGCACTAGAAAGCTGAAATTTGGTACCAATATGTATGTCAATCACGCCGACAAAGTGGTAAAATAAAAATTGTAAAAAAACGTTTTATTACGGAACCCCCCTATATGTAAAGTGGGAAGTGATTTTTTTTTAATTTCAACCCTAACGTGTGATATATTGTTGGAAAGGTATTTAAAAATGAATAGGGGTTTACTAAAATCATTTTTTGATAATGTCAATAATTTTGGAAATAATCGCTCCAAAAGTAAAAAACAATGTGTGTCCCCCCCCCCCCCCCTCTAACTTTTGAACCATAAGTTTAGAAAATATGAAAGAAATCTGAAAAGGAGAACTCTATAAGGACTTTCTAGGAAAATCATTTTGAACTTGATGGAAACAACAGTTTTTGTACAAAAAAGACAAAAAGTTGTACAAAATAATTTCTGGACTAAGTTTGTAGTATAATCGTATTGCAAGCATTTTTTTTTTAACTTTGTTTACATATTTTATTATCCTGAACGTATCTTTTTTCAAACAAAAAAATAATTATTAAAATCGGGTCTCGCAATCCAAAATTACCACCGAAAACTTCTGGCACGTCTATGTATTAATTAGTAACCCAATTCCCCGAGAGATGGCGCTGTAAAATAGACAAAATTTTCTCGAACTTTCCATGTGTGGTTGGAATCTATCTCTTTTTTTAGTTATCACCGTCCTTTGTGGGCCCGTTTTTAGTGTTCCGTAATTATTAGAGTTCCGTAACAAATAGCCTTTTTTAAGTTGGGTTACCACTATGTTCGCGCTCCAGCAGCGCTCCGCGCTCCTGCAACTGCTACAATGGATACGTCGCGCGCACTTCTACATGCGCTCCCCTTTGACACACTGCGCTCCCCTTTGTGTTGGCGCTAAAAACCGTCACGAGTCGGAGCGCCTGCCGCGGAGCGTGCAATGTTGCACGCTCCGTGTTCGCGCACGTACCCACTACCGGGAGCAGTTGCAGGAGCGCGGAGCGCTGCTGGAGCGCGAACATAATGGATACCCACCTTTAAACTCATAAGTGGGAACACTTATTGTGACGGACGGGAAACTACGGAATCCTACACTGAGCGTGGCCCAATACGCTCTTAGCCGGTTTTTTTCAATTCAAAAAGGATCTGAGGAGTTTATCAATGTGACTGAATGTTTGTTTTTTTATGATGATTTTAGTGAAGATCTGATGAAAACCTTCGGAGATAGACAATGGAACTTTTCAGTAACGAACAGCACACGTATGTGGATCTGATCATGGTGCTGAATGGATTGAATTTAATCTTCCTTTACCTATGTAAAGGAAGATTAAATTCAATCCCAAGATAGTTAGGTCAACCGGCGGATGAACATGGACTTCGAAGATGGACGGACTGTTACAATAACGACCAGTATATCTACATATTGTAAATACGGTTATCGTACGGAAAATGAAAGTTGCTGAGGGTGACTATTATATAAGTAGGTAGGTACTTATTTCTTGTACAAAAGTTGGCAACCCTAGTATGTAGGCAGGAGAGTAAAACGCATAGATCCCAATTTGCTAACGCGACCAAGTAGGTAGCCCTCATTAAACTAGTTAACGAATGAAGTACTCGTCAGATGATCACTGCGATGGAGATGAATAAATTAGTACATATAAGCCGTGACGAGGTCATGTGGCGGTACTCGGTGCAGGAGCCAAATTCAAATTCAATTGTTTATTGCTCAACACAGTACATAATATACATTTCTAGATGTCAAGTGAATGCACAGTCCACTGTGTTGCACCAATTCGGGCATGCTAAATTATCATTAAAATTATACTATGTCATAAATTCAGATTAATACGTTATACAATTTCATTAATTCAAAATAATACCATAAGCAATGTTATAACTTGAAATCAATAAGTAAAGTATACAATGTCATAAATATAAATAAATAATTAAGTAATTTCATAAATTCAAATTAATAAATAGGTAATTTCACGGTAAGTATATAATGTAATTAAGTAATGTCTAATACAGTCAACACATACCTACTTAATACAAATAAAATCATTTTAATAAAATAAATCGGACCCCAGTCTTCACCATAATTATATTATGTAAGTATTATTATTATACACACAAATTGCCAATGTGTTTATGACACGAGCAGGTAGCAGCAGTGTACTCCGGACAAAGGATTTGATAGATATAAGTATATAACTGTCGAAACAAAGCAGTAGGTGCCGTCCAAGTCAATATTTATTGAGCTGTCGGTTAGCGGCCCGCAATTCGTTCTCTAAGAACTGTATGGTGCGTGCGTGCGGCCCCGGGCTGCGGGTGACGCAGCGCGGCGCGGCAGGGCGGTGCGGCCACTTGCATTGTGATAATGAAGTACCATGAGCATTGTCGTTGACAGTGATTAAGAGGCACAATGCGTGGCCGCTTGGTATTGTGCTGAATATGTGAACCAGCTACCAGCAAGACCCCGGCGAGACGGCGAGCCGCGCCATCCGATCGTAATACTTAGGTACTTCTTTCAGCGTACCAACGCAAATGCGCAAACTATTTCCTTTTGTTCGTGAAGGTACATGTAAGAACCAAATGCGCCAACCATCCCTGTGACATACAGAGGGAGAGAGACCCACGAGTTTAATAAGAACTTTAAGGTTCCAAGCCTAGAAAGCAAACTGAATCAGAATTCCTCTTTACCAATCAACCATTCAGGGATCGGGCGAATGTGTGATTAATAAAGATGAATTTTAGTCACGGTTTGAGCTGTGGCGGTGCGGTGCTTAAAACTATGTGTGTGTTTGAGCATTTATGTAGGTATATAGGTATGAATGGTCCGAGTCGCACAGTTTGGAGCGGAGAACGACTACTTATTGAATAACTAGGTAAATACCGCGTGGTCGCATCGCGGCTACAAATAGAAGCAACCCATTACTTCCCGCGAGTGTCGTAAGAACTAAGTAGCGACGATGACGAATAACATGTGTTGCGGCTAGGCGGCTGCATGGTCGGTCACGCGGCTAGGCGCTGCTGTCGACTGCTGGAATGCTGTCGCTGTACCAGGCGACACTCATGCTCGAGCGATTTGCTCTTTCTTGAATGTACAATCAAAATACCTACCTAGTCGTCATTTTACTGATATCCACAAAGCACCTTCCTTCTGGGACAGTCGGGTGAAAGTGAAACATACCTTCAGGGGACCAAACAACAATTATTATTTACTGTCAATTAATATTCACCCGAATGAACCAGAATGCGTACATTCATCGCTCCCTGACCCCATGACAGTATGAGTACTGACTCCTGACAGTCACGAACTTGCTCTGTGTGATGTCGAAGCATCTCAGTGTTGAACCGGCATGACGTACCTATGGGAGAACGAATCATAATAACAAGGAGTAGCTACCCCGTGTTTAATAACGATAACCCGAAAACCTGCCCCAGCAGTCTCGACATTCATAGCGATCGCTTTACGACCGAATTCGGCCACAAAGTCCCGAATTCGCAGGTGAAATGTATGGAGTGACTGGACTTTGCGACCGAATTCGGTCGTAAAGCGATCGATATGAATGTCGAGACTGCTGGAGCTGTTCCATACATTGTTGAGGAGCAGCTGATTGTGTTTTTGCGATTTCAGGATTAGGTAATTCCATAGTGAAAAGTTGTTCATAATGATGAGTAGTTACTAGTTACCTACAATTAAGTACCCCTTTTCAAGTTTTCATTTTAAATAAAACGCGACGAATCTAAGCTGATGGCATTCAGGGAATAGTTAAGTCCCTAGTGTGATGTGTGAAGTTCCACGCTGCCTACTTCAGTACGACTCCGAAGCCACCAGGCAGCGCCGGTCGGCGCCCGTGCTTGCCCTGCTCGTTGCGCGCTTGTTGGAGTACTCTACAGTGACCCGCCAGGCGTCATCCCACAGGAGAAGATGGATCCGGCTTGGTTTATTGACAGTCGTTTCAGTAAGGGTCCATCCAGGTTATAAACTATTAGTAGGATAAAACTAATAATTAAAATACTATCGCGAATTCATACCAGCCTAGTCCAGTCCACACGGAAAGAAGACTGAAGACAGTCGTGAAAACTCCAACATCAACCGTTTACAGCAGCTACACCGAGTTTAGACTTATTTCATTCATCCCGATGAGATCTTTAGACCTACCTGGGGTATGACCGGCATCGATGGTCTGACGATGGGAACGGAAGGCTGTAGAGGGAAGTTTTTATTTGCAAAGGTAATCGAAAAGCGAAACTAAAAATAAACTTTTTATCAATCATTTTAACCGACGATAAAAGACCCTGAAAAGCGAAAAATAAAAAACCTTTTAGTGTAACTAAGCTCCTACATACAAAGACTCGGCACCAAACTACTACCAATGATCCCATAATTAAAAATTAGATTATTTAAAGATTCGATTTTTTTATTTTATAGGTTATGATACGAGATATGGCCGGGGGACAGTATGTTTTCGGTTGCAAACTTGCAACTGCACGAAAAACTTTGTTTATATTCTTATTTGTGTATTAGGTTGCAGAGACACTTGTCTTAATTTTGACCAACTTTATTTATAAATACCTGTGGCAACAATAAGTAATATTCTAGTAATTCTATTCTAACTATTAGGTACTTACGTGAATAATAAAACGATGTCTCTAACTAGCACAGTTTTTTAGAAATCATCAAATACTCGGTGGGCGAATCCGACTCGTACCACCCCAGCCCACCCTTGTATCGCCCCAGTAATCTCGGAGAAATTCGCGCAGTAGTCCCTAACAATTTATTAACTTTGCTTGGGTAATTTATTGAGTTAGCTTAAATAATGCATATTAATTCCACTTGTATGTTGATAAAATATTAGGTATTTGGTTCCTGTCAGTGTCACCGTTGTTTACATAGCAAGTCGCGGTATAGGTACGAATCTGTGTTGGGTATGTAGGTAGTAGGTACTACTATAACTACAGGGTGAAAAATTAAATATTTTTAGGGTTCCGTACCCAAAGGGTAAAAACGAGACCCTATTACTAAGACTCCACTGTCCGTCTGTCTGTCTGTTTGTATGTCTGTCACAAGGTTGTATCTCATGAACCGAGATAGCTAGACATTTGAAATTTTCATACATAATGTATTTCTGTTGCCGCTATAACAACAAATACTAAACCCAGAATAAAATAAATATTTAAGTGGGGCAACAAACGTGATTTTTTTGCCATTTTTTGCTCGATAATAATAACAGCAACAGGTAGACGCTTGAAATATTTACAGAATATTTAGTTATATAGGTATTCACTTTAAAAATAAATAATTAAAATAAAATAAATATTTAAGGGGGGCCATACAACCATACAACAGACGTGATTTTTATAGATAATGGTACGGAACCCTTCGCGTGGAGTCCGACTCGTTTTACAAAAAATAACACTAGTGACAAATAACTTTATTTTCAGAAGTCGGTGTCTTTGGTTTCGTATTTTTAATTGTGTTTGTAGGTACGTACCCACCTAGGTACTTACTAGGTTTTTTTACTTACCTAAATAACTATCAACCAATAGCGAAAAATAAAAAAAGGTTTTTAATGAGTGTTGACTGGGTGTCCGTGTAGGTACCTATGTAAGTAGTACCTGCCTACTCAGGTATATCGATTGTTGTGCGAAATCAGTCGGCGGCGGCGCGGCGGCGGCGGGCGACGCTCTGTTGCTTTTGCCTCCCCCGCGCAGGTGTTGTTCTGATGATTAATAATCATAATGCGTACGTACCTACGTATGTTGTCATATTTGCTGAATGAACATGCAGCTCTCTGGCACTTACATCTTTATCCCATTGTAAGTGGTATGGAATCTCGTTGCCGAAAGGAAAGTCGAGGTGACAGTTCATGACGGCGAACCCGCCGACGCTGGCGTGCAGGTGCTCGGCGTCCAGCGGCAGCAGCGAGGCGGCGGCGGCCGCGCTCAGCGCGCACAGCACCCACGAGCGCGCACACACACACATGGCGACTGAGTGCGAGTCTGCGACTGACTGACCGACCCGCAGCGGAGCGCGGGGCCAATTGACCGCTCCTACCGTACGTAATGGAGATAACCTCAGCGTGAGTAACGTCCGCGAGCCGACCTCGCGCCGCGCCGCACCTGCGCCGGCCGCAAGCGCCGCTGCGGCCGCCGAACAAAGGCGCGCAACGCGCAGCCGCAAGCAGGAAACGTCACTAATTCCCACTCCGCTACGTCTTACTTCTTCGCCTAGGTACCTACTCGCTTGTTATTGTTCACAAATCATTCTTAATCTTAAAGCATGAGTGGCTACATCATGATGTATATAACATAGGGACAAAGACATTAAATTATCTACTATCTCTTTGCATAGGGACAAAGGTAGTCGTATCGACAGACCACGTGGATGTGCTGTTGACCACGGAAAGATTTAGTTCTGGGGATTGATTCCCTTGAAATGTGAACGATTAGTCGTTCACATTTCAAGGGAATCAATCAGTTTCAAATAGGTGAACATGAACAAGTGAAATGAGAGACGATGTGTTTCCACTTAGCTACGTCCTATTTGACAATTTATCAAGAATAAGGTACAGACGCCAGCACATCAAGCTACTACAATCTGTCAAATTTCTTTAATAGATTTTCAACTTTATCGCTAAAGTATTAAGGTTCAAGGTTGATTGGGAAAATTTTACAGTTTCGGGTAGCTTGACCTGCTGGCGTCTGTACATAGATCACTATGTGACGTGTCCATGATTGGGCGTTTGAACTGGCCGGTGAAAATTAAGACAAGCTGTATAAATCGCGGTCAAGCGGAAAGAAAGCCACGATTTAAAAAAAAACTGACTACCAGAGCTTGGGGCTCTGGTAGTCAGTTTTTTTTCTGTGTAGTCTGCTATTTTTATAAAGTCATTCCAACACGATCCCATTGTCATTTTACTAAAAGTTCGTAATCTGCTAAATTCTTAATGGTCGATCATTGGTCGGTCAATGGTCTTGTAATAAAATTGTGTCATAATGACATTGTCGTATTGAAATTATTATAAAACCCGTTAGTAGAAATGATTTTCGAAAAAGTACTACTAAATTTGAACATTTATTCATGCCAGATTTCATTTATATATATTTTTACATATTATTTATTAGTGTTTGCAATCTGAAGTACAGTTTAGTAAAAAGTTCGTAAATAGCAAAAAACATTAAAATGTGTAACGCGGCTAAATGTGAAACTATACAACTCAATAATATTTTATCTGTTTAGATGTCAAAGTCAAATGTGACGTTCAGATGGTCTATCATTGATTTCATAATTGTTGATTTTGATAAGTTTGGTAATCTACTAATTTAAGGGCGTAATTATGACTTTCCGTACAGGAGCAGCACCCTAATAGCGTTACACACTATCAATCATTTTGAAGGATATTGCTAATCCATTGCTCATATACCTACCTATACAAAAAAATTGTCTGCCTAACAACGTAAATAATAATAATAATGTATGTAAAGGGGGGGGGGGGATTATGGAATCCGACGAAATTCCACTTTCGGATGCCATACACCTTAGATCCCTCTCCTCATCCGAAAACTATAGAAAAGTATTTGGGTATGTATGTCGGAGCTTTAGGCATCAACAATGCTGAAGACATGAAGCAATTGTTGAAGGAGCGCTTGTTTTGTCACCTGAAGAAAGTATTAATTAGTCTTCTTCCGGGCGGAACTGAAGTGCGCGCTTTGAATAGTTGGGTCATCCGGTTTTGATTTACTCTTTCGGTATACTCAAATGGATTCAAACTGAACTCGACGCCCTGGATAAAAGGGTCCATACACTGCTGACCGCAAACCGGATGCATCACATAGAACTCTAATATAATCACCATACAAACTACACACACGCCCAGACACTATCACACATACACCATCACTCACACACACACCATATCACACTTTTCCTCCCAAAAATTCACTCACTTTCTCCCACGCATACACACTAGTCACGCATGCGTGTTCACATGTACAGAAATTATTGCTAATGTTACACATTTAGTTCACCGAATTATTGGAAATTGTAACAACGGACGAAGGGATGTCTCCTATAATACAGGACTTTCCTAGCAAAGGGGACATTATTCATAAAATAAAACAAAATGCAAAAGAAGAACTCCTATATATTGTAACACGTCATGTATTTTCTTTTGGCAATAAAACTTATTATTATTTCCTTTATTTTAAATCAAATAAATTTATTTGCGATAAGTGTTGGTAAGTACAATATCGGTCTTAACATTTATATTATAATATTATTGTTATGGATCCTTAACACTTAGTCATATTACTGTGACATGCAAATATTTATGCTCATAATTAATTAAAATAATATAAGAAATCGATGAAACGAAAATTATTAAAATTACAATTGTATAGCATTATTATTATTAGAAATGTCATATGATAATTAAATTATTATAATTGTTATTTATTTTTCAATGTCTCATTAAATGTGTCGTTTACCGAGTAGAAATTCTTTTCCCTCAACCATGCTTTAATGTTATGGATCCTTAACACTTAGTCATATTACTGTGACATGCAAATATTTATGCTCATAATTAATTAAAATAATATAAGAAATCGATGAAACGAAAATTATTAAAATTACAATTGTATAGCATTATTATTATTAGAAATGTCATATGATAATTAAATTATTATAATTGTTATTTATTTTTCAATGTCTTATTAAATGTGTCGTTTACCGAGTAGAAATTTTTTTCCCTCAACCATGCTTTAAGACACCTTATAAATTTATTAGCTGGTAAGATTTTGATACTGTCAGGTATAGCATTAAATACGCGACCGCACATTGCATAACTATTCTTACTATATAGTGCTGTCCTGGGACTTATGGGCAAGGCTATTCTATTTTTGTGTCTAGAACTTTTTGGATATAGTTCATGAGCTTTTTTAAATAGTTCCGGGTGCATTTTAATAAATTTCGCCCATTCAAAGATGTACAGACGGTTTTTAACGCGGATGTTTTTGAGAGTTCGTATAGAACGAACACGAATTTATTTATTTTATTGCATACTTTATTGACGTGGGCCTTCCAGTTGCAGTGTTTATCAATGGTGATGCCGAGAAATGTCGTTTCGTTGACTTCGTTTAGTTTATGTCCTCTATAATTTATGTCTTATGTGGTTGTCCGTATGTACTAAATTGCATAAAATTAGTTTTTGTTAGGTTCAAGCGTAGATTATTTTCGTCAAGCCATGTTATTATTGATTCAATTGTATTATATATCAGTTGTATATTTATTAATGTCAGGATAATTCGATGTGATTATTAACGATACGCCATCAGCAAACAGAAAACACGGGTGATTAGTAGGTAACTTCCGGAAGGTCATTTATGTAGATGTGACTGTCTGTCACTTACTCCTAATTTAATAACAAAATATCTTAGTCTAAATTCGTATTTTAACATTGTCCCACGATATCGGCCCTCTTATAAACGCATTAAATCTCAATTTTATGGTCTGACCTGACAGCTCGACATGTTACCCTAATCAATAACAAAATATTCTATTTATTTTAAACTGTAAAACAATATTGAACCTTTTTAGAAACCCAGCCCATTCATACTTAATGGCAAACAATATACAGCCAATTACCGGCGGACGGTTCGAATGTAATAATTCTACGAATTTCAAAGAATCTTGTGAAATATCCGATTTCTAATTTTAAGAGACAATGCTAGCATTCACATATGGAAACCATTAGTTGGGTTCGTAGGCTGAAGGAAAGGACCCTCAAACAATTAAGAAATAAACCTAACCTAATACCTGAGCGCCTGCACGTGGCGATTTTAGGGATTGTAAGGAGGCTGATGTAATAACTAGGGGCACTTAGTTTTGAGACGCGGCAGAGGGCAGTCAGGGTTGAACCGCTTTAGGATACGGGCTTCCGAGCCCACGCGAGTTATATTAGGAGATTTGGCAAGTGCCAAGCCAAGAGGCCATGTCCACGTGTGTTAGCTGTCGTAAGAAAGCGATTAGTATTGAATAAGTTAAATACGGATAGGTCGAAGCTCAGATTAGACTAATGTAAGTTGGTGCGACCGGGTGAGTCCTTATTTATAATAATTATCCTAGGCTGATAATGGTATTAAAGTTCCTCTAACTAAACAGATAGATACGTATTGCTGGAGAGTTTATTGCACCTATTCCTCTCCACAGCTAAACACTAGGAAGTAGTGAAGGGCGATATAGCTGAGTAGCCATTAATGAATATTTATTCCAGCAAGGAAATAAAGCATCTAAATGATCTTTATTAATCATTCGAGCTATTTTCTCTTATGTTATGTGTCCATCTCCTAATCCTCACCTTGACAGTTATTTGTCAATTTCGTTTGGCTATAGGGATATGGAGAAGGCCTTCCACTATACCTGACTTTGAGCTTTATTGCTCCTGACTTTTGACGACTGTTAATGACCTCATATGGAAGGCAGAACCGTAAAACTCACAGATCTTCTGGATCAAACTAGGCTACAAAGCTAACCTATAATTAAATGATTAACCAAACGTTATTGATGATTTCTGCTTCCAAAAAGGTCTCGCCACAGAACAATTGCGTGAGGATTGTTGCATGCACATTTCCGGGAGAAGGGTTAGGACCACTAAGTAACACAAACTATGTTTGATAGGCGATTCAAAACGCTAGGGACCGTGTCTCGATAAAACCCACACAAGGCTGTTAGTAGGCCAATTACTGAATCGTCACTATTTATCGAAACACGCTGATTATAGGACGCACCGCGTCCTTCTAAATGGGGAAGTTTAAGGAAATGTGAAGTGACGAGATTCCACTTCGGTGTGCACCAAGTACGATCGCAATGAGTTTTGCTAGAGGCTGAGTCTACGGTGCGCTTGTGCTAGTTTGTGTACCTTAGAAAAGGGATAGGTTGCCGTAAGGGTGTTTTTCATATTAATACGCGTTAAGAACTATTCAAAACTTGTCTCCCTCAATAACAGTTGGACTTCGCAGTACTCTGTCCTAGGGTTGAGTAAGACATTTTATTTAATGCCTAGGGAGCGTGTTTTGTTAGAATCGCATAGTGTCCTCAGAGGTTCTATGCTTTAGGTCTAACAGAACACGTACAATGAGGCATACGTTTTAAAACGGTTCCCAGTCTCACTGTAGTGGGTACATTGTAGACAGATAAATTAACGTAGTTACATAAGATTCATTAAAGCACAAGCGTAACGATCCCTTTATTTACCCCGTCTATTCATCAATACTATTGGAGTTCTCAGTGACTACCTGCGAGCAACATTTATTATACTAATCCTAATATATTTTACTATATACTTTTGCATACCCTCTTGTCTTCTTAGCTTCATATAATATTGGTAATTATAATACTTATATATCCTAACTGTGAATCCCCATTAACATCACCTTGCATCCCATCCACATCCCCAAGCTTTCTAAGTCGGGATGTGGCACATTAGGTCATGGGGATTCATTTCTTATAACGGTGGGAGAATATCCAAGTCTGGCGTCGAAACCCTACAGGAGCACGCGGTGGATTGGGGCGTGCTCCCTCTCCCGCAGGGAGAGCCGATCTTAACTGTAATATTCCACATAATTAGGAAAAACGAAAATTTTATCAGCCTAGGGTAATTTAGGAACAGTCACATAGAGTAAAAATAGTAGGGAACTGAGGACACCACCTTGGGGCACACCGGACTTGTTATGTTTATACTTTGACCTGTATGTTTTTAGTTTATGTTTGCTATCAATTTTTTCGATTTCTACACATTGCGTTCTGTTATTTAAATAACTTTCAATCCATTGGAGTGCTGGGCCACGTATCCCATACTTGTCAAGTTTGTTTAATAGTAATTCATGTGACACGAAATCAAAGGCGTTCGACATGTCATAAAATATTCCTGTTGTTTGAATACGCTTATCTAACTTACTAACGATTGTGTGGATTAGGTTAAAACATGCTACAGTTGTAGACTTCCCTTTTTGGAAACCATATTGTTCTTCCCTTATGATAGCATGCTTATTAATAAATTGAGTGAGGCGCCTGTGCATTGCAGCTTCAAAGATCTTTAGTATGATGGGTATGAGAGTAATTGGGCTGTAGTTGTCTAGATTCTCTTTGTTACCTTTTTTGTGGAGAGGCTTTACTACTGATTGTTTTAATAGATCAGGAAAACACCCTGATTCAAAAGAGAGATTTACTAAAAATGTTATGACTGGCGTTAGTTCACCTGCACAACATTTCAGAATTTTTGTTGCTAACTCATCATAACCTACTGAGTTGGTGTTGTTCAAAACTAGTATAATTCTGTGTATCTCTTCATATCCATATGGTTTTAGGAAAATAGTATCCCTAACAGATTGTTTGAGGTTAGCACGAGTATTTTTTTGGGTACCGTTTTCAGATTAATCCAGTAGTCATTGAAAGTTTTAACAATTTTGTTTGGGCTATTAACTACAATACCTTTGTTCCTTATGTTTTGTATGAATTGTTTGCTCTTAGTACAACTGGACTGTTTTTTTATCAGTTACCATGCTGCCTTGCATTTGTTTTTCGAATTACTGATAAATTGATGATTGATTAATTTAATAGACCCATGTATGCAGCGTCGTAGGAGTTTAGAGTAATTTTTAAACTTCGTCTTATTTTCAACCGTTTTGTTCGCGTAGTATTTGATTCGTAATGCTCGTTTGGTTTTTCAGCTTGCTCTAATACCTTTAGATATCCATTTTAGGGTTTGGTCCCTGTTAGATATCTCTATTCTTCTGATAGGAAAACATAATATAAAAAATAGATATGTTAGCTCGTAAAACTTTTCGTAGGCTATGTTCATATTGTTTTCTTTGAATACTTCTGAGAACGATAGTTCAGACATACATTCTTTAAATTTGGCAATGTGATGCTCATTATAGTCCCTCTTGAATTTTGAATATTTTGTCAAAGTTCTTTCTTTTTTTTTTACGGGTATACATAATAATTGTACAGTATTATGATCAGAAAGACCCAGGTGTAAAAGTTCACCTTTCGCCGATTTGATGTTGCTAATTAGGTGATCTATACAAGAATTTTGTCATGTTGGTTCTGTGATGTATGTGTGTCTATGTGTGAGTGCGTATGCGCCGATGCGGCGGTTGTGCCAAGGACGGACAGTCCCCAATAAACCACGGTACTAGCTACACGCTTGTTTTACTTAAACACCTCACTGGCGACGAGGATATAAATTAAAAGCGGGGTGACGAATAAATTTAAATATGTCTATCGGGAAGTTATCGGAGTATAATGTAAGATCGGGAAATTGGACAATGTACGTGGAACGTATGGAAATGTTCTTTAAAGTGAACAGTGTTAAGGAGGAACTTTGGTTACCCACATTAATTGCAACAATGGGTGACGAAGCTTACGAACTATTGAGTAACTTAACAAGTCCGGACAAACCAAGTGCAAAAACGTATACAATGGTGGTGAAAATTATGACTGATCATTTGCAACCAAAACCGTCGTACATGGCAGAGAGATATCGTTTCCGACAGAGAAGGCAAAATGCGGGTGAATCGATCTTACAATATATATCAGAGCTTAAGAAGATGTCGAAATATTGCGAATTTAAAGCCGTTTTAGAAGAGAACCTACGGGATCAGCTAGTATGTGGGTTGCGAAGCGAGGCGATTAGACAACGACTGTTCACTGAAGATAATCTGCAGTATGCAAATGCTGTGAAAATAGCATGCACTATGGAAGCGGCGGAACGAGATGCAGCGGCAGTTGAACACACAGTCGGGAATAATGGCGAGCCGGGCAGTGGCGGTGACGTCCCGGCAGGAGCACTGCACGTGGTGGCCACGTCGACTCGCAGTGGCCGCGGCCGGAGAGGCCGTGATGTACGGAGCGACATACCGGCGGGCACGCGGAAGGGCAATACCGAGGAATCGAGGATTAGCTGTGCAGCTTGTGGGGCCTCAAATCATCAGAGTGAAGGATGTAGATACAATCGGTTTATCTGCGGGAGATGTAGGCAGAAAGGCCATCTACGTCGGGTATGTCCGATGCGAAGAGGGGCTCAACAGCCCCTAGATCGGTGTGATACCAACAACATGGCAGCGCAGGTGCGGGCAATGAGAGAAGCGGCCAAACCGAGAACCCCTGCGGACCAGTCAGGGGACGATGAAGCGCCGTTGTCAGACGACGGAGATTGGGAGGCGGTAGAAGACGTCCACCAACTCAGCTTGAACAGTTATAAACCGGTGAGCCTAACCATGTGTGTCGATGGAACCAAGTTAGGTATGGAGATTGATACGGGGTCGTTAGTGTCATGCATCAGTGGGGAAATGTATTATAAACTGTTCAGACATAGAGATTTAAAAAACTCTAAATTGGTATTTAGATTCTATGATGGCACTATAATTAAACCAATGGGGGTAATAATGCCACTAGTTACTTATAAAAATAAGTCGAAAAAAATGGAGTTGTTTGTTATAGATGGGGGTACCACGTCTTTGTTAGGTCGGCAGTGGCTTACAGAATTAGGTATTAAAATACCAATGTATCAAAATATGTTGACCATAAACACAGACAGAACGAATTGTAATAACTCCCGTAATAAAGAATTAACATTATTGCTTCACAGATATAAGGATTTGTTCTCGGAGGGACTGGGTCGTTTCACGGGAGGCAAGGCCCGGTTACGGATACGTGACGGAGCGGTGCCGGTATTTTGCCGCGCACGGCCTGTGCCGTACGCGCTGCGTGAGCGCGTTGAGGCAGAATTGGAGGGTATGCTGCACGCTGGTGTTGTCGAGCCCGTGGAGAGCTCGGACTGGGCTACCCCACTTGTACCGGTACGTAAGGCTGATGGTGGACTCCGTATCTGTGCTGATTATAAAATAACCTTAAATCCCGTGCTATTGGTTGACAAATATCCGTTACCACGTATTAATGACTTGTTAGTTAAATTAAACGGTGCTAAAATATTTACGAAAATTGATTTAACACAGGCATATAATCAAATCGAATTAGATGACCCCGACAATTGTACAGTTATTAATACCCACAAGGGTCTTTTTAAGTATAAAAGGTTAGTTTATGGCCTATCCTCGAGCCCAGGCATATTCCAAAGAATTATGGCCAACCTACTCAACGATATCCCAAACGTAGAAGTATTTCTCGACGATATCATTATTGGATCACGCAATATTAGGGAACATTTAGTTATACTGGAAAAAGTTTAAGAGCGATTACATAATAACGGAATGAAACTAAAACAAAATAAATGTGTGTTTATGACTAATGAAGTGAAGTATTTAGGATTTATTGTTTCCGACGAGGGTATTAAAGTGGACCCAGAAAAGGTAGAAGGTATATTAAACATTCCCCGACCAGAAAATATCACCGACTTAAGAGCTTTCCTAGGAACAATAAATTATTATGCTAAATTCGTCAACAACTTGAGCACTATGCTGGCGCCGTTGTATACGTTATTAGGGAAGGGAGTGACGTGGAAATGGGACAGGGAATGTGAGGCAGCCTTTAAGAAAATTAAAAATGTTTTAATTAGTGCGGACGTCCTGGCTCATTATGAACCAAACAAACCGTTGTTTTTAACTTGCGACGCGAGCGCGAGAGGCATAGGCGGCGTGCTGAGCCAGATGTGCGAGCAGGATAGCAGCACAGGCGGAGCGCGCGAGCGCCCGGTTGTGTATGTATCGCGCGCGCTTAACGCGGCGGAGAAACATTATTCGCAAATCGAGCGGGAGGCATTAGCTATTGTGTTTTGTTTAGAAAAATTACACCAGTATTTATACGGTCGACGTTTTACACTACGCACGGATCACAAACCGTTGGTCACTATTTTTGGCCCTAAACAAGGTATACCATCGATGGCCGCAAGTCGATTACAAAGATGGGCTATAAAGTTGTCAGCCTATACCTATGATATCGAGTACGTCACTTCTAAACAGAACGGGGCGGACGGCTTATCGCGATTGCCGGCTGTGGTTGCGAGTAAACAAAGAAATACAATTCCGGAACAGTCATATTTACATTTCGCGCAAAATGCAATGCTATTAGACTATAACGAAATTAAGAAACAGACGAGCCGAGATCAGTTACTAGGCCGAGTTTTAAGATATCTTCGCGACGAATGGCCATCCGATAACGAAATAAAATCGCTCCAGCCTTATTTCAATCGCCGAAAAGAACTTTATGAGGAATTAGGTTGTGTGATGTGGGGCCATAGGGTGGTCGTACCTGAGGTTTGTAGGAGTAAGGTTCTAATTGGTTTACATGAAGCCCATATGGGCATAGTTAAAACGAAAGCTTTTGCTAGGAGCTACATTTGGTGGCCGGGAATGGACGAAGCGATAGAAAACACATGCCGTGCTTGCAGTGTCTGTGCGGTAGAAAGTGAATCGCCGCCGCGACATATGCCCTGCCCTTGGCCATGGCCAGATAGACCGTGGGCCCGTATACATGTAGATTTTTTGGGCCCTATTTCGGGGCAGATATTTTTAGTTATGGTTGATGCTAGAACCAAGTGGCTAGAAGTTAGTCAAGTACCTAGTACAGCGGCTAGTCACACAATAAACGTTTTAAGTGACGTGTGCGCACGTTTTGGTTTACCTAAACAAATAGTCTCGGACAACGGGCCACCCTTTACAAGCCATGAGTTCTCGCAGTTCCTTAATGCCAATGGCATTGAACACATCTTTTCAGCACCATATCACCCTGCCTCAAACGGGGCAGCAGAGAATGCAGTTCACACAGTGAAAAGGGTGATTAAGAAGGCCATTAGGGAAAATTTAAACATACCTTTATTTATAAATAAATTCCTCCTATATTATAGGAACACGGAACACTGTACTACAGGTGAAACTCCGGCGTCTCTTATGTTCGGCCGCAGGTTGCGTACTATATTCGACTCCCTGAGACCTAATAGGGATAATAAAGTTAGGGACGCTCAGTGGCGACAACAAAAGTATGGCGCAACTGGGTCACGTCAATTGCATCCGGGGGATGAAGTTTGGTTGCGTCAGTATAGGGGACAGGATAAATGGTTATCAGGGAAAGTTACGGAGAAGATGGGAACCACCGATTACAAAGTAGTAGATGCTTTAGGTAGGGAATCCCATAAACATGTTGATCAGCTAAAGCAACGGATACGGAGTTCATTAATCTGTCCTTCTAGCCCGGTTAGAGAAAAGCCAGAGATGGTGGATGTTCCTGGGAACCAGGAAGCGCCCAGGGGCTTCGACGACTCAGCCGCAGCAAATACACCTCAGGGTGACGGAGAACAAGAGCATTTTGAGGGTTGTGTCGAACCAAAAACACCGACTCCCTTGCATTCTCCTGAGCCGACCCAGTCTCGTCCCATCCGGGCATGTAGAATAAATAAGCCACCTAGTTATAAGATATGATAAGTAATATTTCCTATTAGTAAATAAGCTACCTAGTTATAAGTAATATTTTGGGTTTTGTTAGTTATGTAAGTTCGTAATTGTATACGTAAGGATGTTTAGATTAAGGGTGAAGGTGTGATGTATGTGTGTCTATGTGTGAGTGCGTATGCGCCGATGCGGCGGTTGTGCCAAGGACGGACAGTCCCCAATAAACCACGGTACTAGCTACACGCTTGTTTTACTTAAACACCTCAGGTTCATGTATATGGAGCGATAGATCATAATTTTGAACAATTTCGAATTTATTATTTAATTGCAACGTTTTCTTAAATCTGCGTGTCAAAAATTGCAGCACCGTTTCAAGTGTTTCGAAAAACTTGGTGATATTAGAAATGGGAGTTCTATATATGCACAAGATAAATAGATTTTGGTTAATGACCTCAATGCCACAACACTCAAAGATATTATCAATACAATGCTGACTTAAGAATGCCATTTCCTTAAATAAAGTACCCCTTTTTACGAGGATAGAGGCTCCACCACGCTTTTGTCTCTTTGCCCTGCAGTAAGAGCTTGCCAAGCTATAACCAGTGATTTTTATAAGAAGTTCATTCCCTCTATTTAAGAACGTTTCCGACAAGCATATAATATCCGGGCTGATTTTAAGATCTGAGAGTTCTGATAAATATATTTCTATTAAATGAATTTTACTTAATAAGCCGGCGATGTTTTGGTGAATTATTCTTAAGAAATTAGTCTCGAAAAAGCGTCTGTGTGCCTGCAGCACAGAGGTCATCATTTTTGCATCTCATGCTTACGTGGTTGCTGTTAGAGGTACCAGGTACGACTTCCTCGATGGAGTTCGCATCATTTGTTTACGTACTAGAGTCTTTTCATATAGGTTTCGTCTCCGTAAGGCGTCTTAGTACTAGTAGGTCTTGAATTAGAGCGGGGGATATCTTTTAAGATTTAATAAACGCTTTGTATGGTCAGGGTTTTTATAGAAATTTAAGAATTTTGAATCGTAGTCAATTTGATCTAAAATTGAATTAATCTTGCCGCATAATCCATAAGCATTAAAAACGTTACAAATATCACTAAAGTCCACAAATGTGCAGTCGTTCGAGTGTTTATAAATTAATCTCAAAGTATCATTAAGTTTTTTTTCATTTAGGTGATCAGTTTTAGAGACTTTTAACACTAGGCTAGGACATTTCATACATTTAAAAAATACACACAATTCTGCAATAATTTTAATCTGGTTATCGTCATGTTCGCCAATACATAGTATAAACGGTCTTTAGAAGATATCTCGAACATTTTTGCGCTTAGTATTAGTGTTTCCTCTGTATTGGCGTCAAATTTTATTATTGATATGAATTGGTATCTATTGTAGCGTAAAAAAAGTAGACAGATCAATTATATTTTTAAATATTATAATATAAAAAGTATATAAATATAAAAAATAGTAGCCCACCGGTATCGGGAACAGGGTCCAAGCTACCGGCGGTCAGGGCTCCGGAGAGAGGAACCACCTGACAATGCGAGCCGTGTCCAGAAGTACCGCTTTCTGAATCAAGCCCTTGATCCAGCTGCCCAACGAGAGCCTCCTCAGGTGTTGGTCGAGGCTTTGGCTATTAAGCCATTGGCTGTCACGACTATCGGCACAATGATCGCTGAGTCCACATCCCACATGTCGACAACCTAGCGAGCCAAGTCAAGATACTTGATTTGTTTATCTTTCTCGACTTTCACGAGGTTCTAATCATGCGGGACGGTTATGTCAACAATCATTGAGCGCCGCTCTGATCGATCCACCACCACTATATCAGGCTTATTGGCAACAATATAGTGATGATGGATCGATCCCAGTACAATGTGATATTTCCATTTTCGAGAGCTGGGTCGGGCACATATCTGTAGTACGGCACCTCAGATTCCACAAGGCTTATTTACGGTTTGAATTAATTTATTTCTAAAGATTACAAATCACTTGTACAGAAATAAATAGGTATTAAAATTACTTAATTTATACATTTTACATTTCAGAGCAAGTTGCTGATGGATTATCCTGGCTACAAGGTTGTGTCTATGCAAGTACTCTCTGTTAGCTAATAGACGAGAACACCCGGAGATAATATGCCTGATTGATTCTCCCGGCCGGTGGCATGCCCGACAGATGTCAACCGTGCCGTCTTTCACAATAAATCTCCGGTAATTGTTCGTCATCATAACTTCGTCCATAATTGCACAGATAAAACCTTCGGTTTCTCCAAAAAGGTCACCGAAACGCAGCCAGACTACGGACGCTAGTAAATCTACATCGGGTCCATGTAGGGCCCGGTAAAAGCGTCCGTGAAGCTCCTTAGTCTGCCATACTTCCATGCGATCATTGGTGTCAAGTACTGGCTTGCGCCAGTTCTCTTTAGCCAAGGAGAGCGGGGTGAGCCCCTTGTCCACCGCGACTACATCTCGATGCATTCCCACGTCGGTTTCTAAGAAATATTCCCTGAGACTGCATATCCCGCGGAAGTGTGGGGGTCGAGGCTTTTTAATTGCGAAGACCCTTCAAAACCGCGAGGTGTGCAGTCTCGGGTAGTTAGTAGTCAGAGGTATTTTTTAAAAGCAGTAGTGGGTATGCACTGTGATGTAGTCGCTGTGGACAAGGGGCTCACCCCGCTCTCCATGGCGAAAAAAAAACTGGCGCAAACCTGTAGTACTTACTACCGATGACCGCAAGAAGGTATGGCAAAGCAAGGAGCTTCACGGGCGCTTCTATCGGACTCTTCATGAGCCCGGTGTAGATTTCTTAGCGTCCGTATCCTGGCAACATTTTGGTGACCTTTTCGGGGAAACTGAAGGTTTCGTCTGTGCAATTATGGACGAAGTTATCTTGACAAATAACTACCGGAGACATATTATGAAGGACGGGACGGTTGACGTGTGTTGGGCATGCCACCGTCCGGGTGAGTCCATCAGACATATTATCTCTGGTTGTTCTCGTCTGGCTAACGGCGAGTATTTGCTCAAGCATAACCAAGTAGCCAGGATTATTCTCCAGCAATTTGCTTTGAAATATAAACTTGTGGATTCTGAGGTACCGTATTACAAGTATGTGCCCAGTTTTTGAAAATGGCCATGTCACGTTGTACTGGGATCGGTCTATCATTACTGACAGGGCTATTGTCGCCAATAAACCTGATATAATGGTGATAGATCGAGTAGCGCGCCGTACAATGATTGTCGATGTTACCATTCCACATGACGGGAACCTCGTGAAAGCTGAGAAAGAGAAACAAATTAAATATCTCGAATTAGCACACGAGGTTGTTTACATGTGGAATGTGAGCTCGGCTGTCATTGTGCCGATTGTCGTATCTACAGAACAGATAAAAGAGGTTAGAAGGGCCTTGTGGGCGGGGCAGGCGCGCCGCAATGTTGATCAGACGCTCATAGTCAACAGAAATTTGAATCACCGCTCCACAATCGCGCTCTTGTTGTGACAGCGTTCGAAACTCCGCGGAAAAAAATAATTATGCTGTCTTGCGCTATCATAACGTGTCGGAAAAGAAGTCAGGAGTGTAATGTGGCCCGAGGAGGGATTTCTTATCACCGGTAAATCCAAAAACCTTAAAATACGAGTGATATTTGTAATTATTGCAAAAGTATTATGTAGTTTGTAGACAAAAACGATAAAATTGCATTCAGATGCAAAATTATACATTGCTTGCAATACATGGGTACGATCTTGTACGACGTGAGCGGTCGCGCAATGTATTGCGTTCACTGCGAACGCCGCGTGTGTCGAGCCAAAGCATCTATTCAGGGAAATCTATTCGCATCGATAGGTAGTGTTGTACCAAATTGTAAACAATGTCGATATTAAGTATGTGTATTATACGAATGATTATTTTCAGTAATGTTACAATTAATACAACTTCGTTTTTATTGACACTAATTTTATTATTGTATAATGTGGATTAGTATTATTAATTTAGTTTTTTAGTTGGTTTTTCGTCTAAAATTTGATTTGGCGGGCACCGCTATTATTCATAAATTAACATGATACAGTTAATAAATACATTTTTCACAGAGTAATTCACAATACATTAATTAGATTATATTATGTTAATTCGACTTAGCATTCGATATGGCCGTGAAATTTAAAATTTCGTTTCAGTTTTTTTGCATATTGTAGCTTTTTTTTACGTTATTCAAAATGCTATTTTTCTTTCTATCTATTATTATGACGTAAAACAGAGCTGCAACTAGCATAAAACGAAAAAAAAATTAAATTTCGCGGCAGTATCGGATGTTCCTCCTTAAATTGACTTTGATTTAATTTAATTTATATGTAATTAGGATGTCCACATTATTCGTACCGTACCCGCAACTAAAAAAATTGCAAAACTTTAATTGTCAAAATTACAGTAATTTTATCGATACGATTAATCGACCTTTTAGTCGCCGTAACTACTTGCTTTTACACGTGTGTGAGCGTACGTCCAGAGCAGTATTTGCGTTAGTGTGAGAACCAATAGCAAACACGCGATCTAAGTGCATGTGGTTTATTTGTGTGCGTAATTCGCGTACGTATTGATGTCTTTCTTGTAGTGGAGAGACAGGAGTGGGAGACAGGCGGCGACACGCGTTTTTTTTAATCCAAATCAGGAACTATTTCCTTTCTAACCTCTTTTATCTGTTCCTGTGGTCGTATCAGCCAATGGCCTGATGGCCGAAAGCCTCGATCAACATCTACCGAGGCTCTCGTTAGGCGGTTGGATTAAGGGCCGGATTCAAAAGGCAGTACTCCTCAATATGGCTAGCATTGTGAGGAGGTTCCCGTCTCTGGAGCCCTAACTACCGGTAACTTAGACCCTGCTCCCAACATCGGTGGATCACTATTTTTTAATAATTTAAAATGTTTTTATACTTTTTATGTTCCAATATTTAAAAATATAATTTATATGATTACATTGAAATAAAGGAAATAATAATAATTTAGATGGACACAAACTGTCAATGAAAATGTCATGCGCGCATACTTTGGGGCTACAGAGGGGGGAAGTAACTTGACTGCGTACCGTGGTCGGATGCTCTCTTTGTTTCAGGTGATTGAGCCAGCTGTCAACGTGTCGGCGCAACGACTGTCGAATCAGCGGGGTAATTGCGTAATAAGTAGCAATGGGTTTCATTTTGACAGTTCAACAGCGTTATTTACGTTGTTGAGCAGACAATTTTTTCAAACAATTGAAGCAATGGATTAGCAATATCCTTTTTTTTTGTGGAAGGGAAATCATCAAATGACCCCTCCCACTCTGGGTGGAGCAGAAGGGAGTGTCAAACTCTTACTAACTAAAACCCACCCGTGTTCCTTCCTTAGCCCTTTATGACGATCCCGCTACCCAATTAGCAATATCCTTCAAAATAATTCAGATTAAGATTTGTAGTGTGTTACGCAATTAGGGTGCAGGTGCGAGTCATCCAGCGTAACCACATGTTGGATGACGTTGTACTTGATCGACTACGCTTCGAATCACGGAATAGCCATGTTGCGCCTGCTCATCGCAACTCAACCGCGTTGATGAAGAGGATGATGATGAGGCTATATCCGTGAGTTCCCAGTGCAATGCAAGATTGAGGAGCGCTTTGGAGGATACTTGAGTACCGCTCTATTCCACCTGGACTCGGACCACGTTTACCTCGTTTGCCCATTTACAAGAAAAACAAGGCGCTGGTGTGTGCTCTAGACTCGCAGCTGTCAAATTGCTTTAATGACGGCAAAGACCTCACCGATACCCATTGAATCTTGTACTGTACAGCTGTTGGGGCATGTCGTGTAGCTCATGTCAAATTCCCGAACAGTGACAGAGCCACACGGTCAAAACTAGCTGTACCAGCTTGGCAGTGCAGGATTGAGCGTCGTATCGGGGAGACAAGAGCACTCATCGGCAAGATAGTCTGCTTCAAGGAGGGCAATACTCGCCCGAGAGTGATGCGCTTTATGAGGCGGGTATTCTCTCTCGGAGACTGATATTGGTTCTTGAGATTGTTTGTCCCGCGTCATAGAGCGTATCGACTTCCTGAAGCAGAAGATCTGTGCATGGGTAAACCGTATTCACCGGTACAGGCGGAGAGTGGAGCGGTACACTCAGAATCACACATTCCAGAGCGATGAAAGGTGGGTTTACAGGGATTGGGAATGACCGGTCCAAGGTGTGACTGACACGCACCTACCGGATGATGACGCCATGTGTTCATTCTGGCGAAATATCTGGTCGGTGCCTGTCAGTCACACCGAAGGTGATTGGACTGGGAATATCGAGCGAGCGTGCGAACTAATACCAGAAATGGGGGCACTTATTATCAGCCCCCAAGATATTGCTCGTGCAGTCCGTCCGTTGCCTAACTGGAAATCTTCAGGGCCGGACGGGATGCAGAACTTTCGGATAAAGTGGTTCCAAAGGTTGCACGCCCCCCTGGCAACCCAATTCCAGTCAGCCTTAGAGTCAGGGTCGCTGCCCCAGTTCCTAACGACAGGAATAACCCACCTGCTCCATAAATCAGGTAGTACCGCGGATCCCAAAAATTATAGACCGACACTTGTCTACCGACGGTCTTTAAAGTTCTTACATCCATTTTGAGAGCTAAAATTAACAAACATATAGACACCAACTCCATCATATCTGTTTCTCAAAATGGATGTAAGAACGAGTCCAGCTGTACTAAGGAGCTACTCCTCATTGAAATGGCCATTAGCCGTCGTTCAGTTGTTCGTTAACAGATTCGTCGTTCCCGGAAGGCGAGGTCTACTTGTTGGATAGATTATAAGAAGGCCTATGACTCGGTGCCACATACGTGGCTCATGAGGTTGCTGGAGTTGTATAAAGTAGATGCAACTCTGCGCACCTTCCTGATGACGTGCATGGAGCATGGAGTAATGGAGGACGGCCCTTCGCTATCCAGGATGTCGAAATATCTAGAAGAATAGCGAGCCAATAAGGATCGAGCGAGGCATATTCCAGGGTGACAGTTTGAGTCCGCTTTGGTTCTGCTTAGCCTTGAATCCTCTAAGCACACTGCTGGAAGATTCAGGTCTAGGCTATCGGCTAAGGAGAGGTGGTCAGGTTATATCTCACCTCCTCTACATGGATGACTTAAAACTATTTGCCCCCAACAATTTGCAACTGATAGAGCTACTGAAAATTACTGAAACTTTCAGTAGCGCCATCAGGATGGAATTTAGTGTGGACAAATGTGCGGTCACGCATATAAAGCGAGGGGGGATTGTGGAATCCGAAAGTTGGGTTCCCGCGGATTAATTTGGGACACGGATTGAAACCTTAGAGCCCTCTCCGCATCCGAAACCTATAAGTATTTGGGTATGTCGGTCGGAAGCGTTATTGACATGAAGCAATCGTTGAAGAAGCGCTTCTTTGGCCGCCTGAAAAAAGTATTAAATAGTCTTTTATCAAGCGGAAACAAGGTGCGCGCCTTCAGCGGTTGGGTCATGCCGGTTTTGATGTACTCTTTCGGCATACTCAAATGGACTCAGACCGAACTCGACGCCCTGGATAGGACGGTCCGTACGCTGCTGACTGCAAATCGAATGCATCACCCACGGTCATCGATAATAAGGCTGTATAATTGTATATCCCCCGAAAGTATGGAGGTCGAGGCTTTTTAAACGCTAAGAACCTCCAAAATCGCGAGAAATGCAGTCTCAGGGAATATTTCCTAGAAACCGACGTGGGGATGCATCGAGATTAGTGGATGCAGTACCGGTTCCTTCTTAAGAACCGGGACTGAATTTTCAGTACTGGACTTGAAACCGGGATTTCCCGGGAAATTCGGTACTTTCGGTACTTACGTACAAATGTCGCTATTAATTTATTGTATGAAGGGCACGTGTGCGTGCACACTAAATATACCTATAACTATCTAAATCTGTTGAAAAATGAACTTATTACAAACTAGCTTCTGCCCGCGGCCCGCGGGTCTAGTAACACCCCCTGCCATTTATTTTTTTTATATTTTCAATGTACAGAATTTTCACTTCTACAGATTTATTATAAGTATAGAAGATGTGGGTTGGTGTAGTTAATAAAACTATGTGTTATTCGTAAATCTATAACTGACAAGAACACAGGAACACAATCACAACTGAATTTAAATGCTTTTTTGAGATCAAATAAGGAAATTCGAGGTATATTTTGAATTAGAAATAAGCCTACTTACGTCACGTAATCACTTTGTTTTTTCCACTATAGAATAAGTCTTTTACGTCATATAATCACTTTGTTCTTTCCACTATAAGTATCATTAAACAAATATTAGCAAAACAAAACTATA
This sequence comes from Apamea anceps, assembly GCA_951799955.1. Classification (NCBI taxonomy): domain Eukaryota; kingdom Metazoa; phylum Arthropoda; class Insecta; order Lepidoptera; family Noctuidae; genus Apamea; species Apamea anceps. The sequence goes on from OX637506.1 coordinate 170,257, forward strand.
ATGCTTTTTCGAGACCAAAATAACAAAAAAATATAAAATTCAACAAAATTTGAGGGTAACAAACGTTATTCTGTTTAAAATAAAGGTAAAGGTAGTATTAAACAAAGGAAAGGAAAGTATCATTAAACAAACAAAAGCAAAACAAAAATAAAATGCTTTTTAGAGATTAAGTTAGCAAAAAATCATAAAATTAAACAAAATTATCAGTATTTTCAATTAAAAATGTTTTATGTTAACATTATTGTATAAAAAAATAATTTATTAAATATGATTTGTTTCTTTATATTGAAAAAAAGATAGAAAATAATAAAGTACCGAAAGAACCGGGACTACGGGACGAAGACCCGGTACCGGATTGCTTCTAAAAATCCCGGGATTTCCCGGTATTTTCGAGACCGGGATTTCCCGGGAGCATGCCCTAATCGAGATGTAGTCGCGGTGGACAAGGGCCTCACTCCGCTTGCCTTGGGTAAAGAGAACTGGCGCAAGCCAGTAGTGCTTGACACTAATGAACGCATGGAGGTATGGCAGAGTAAGGAGCTTCACGGACGCTTCTTCCGGGCCCTACATGGGCCTGATGTAGATCTACTAGCGTCCGTAGCCTGGCTGTGTTTCGGTGGCCTCTTTAGAGAAACCCAAGGTTTCGTCTGTGCAATAATGGACGAAGTTATGATGACAAACAATTCTATGTTCTATGTTACGGGTTTGGTTTCCGCACTTAGTCCTTCAGATGGACCATTGTGCGTTGGCCATGGCGGCCGTCGGTGGTTATTCCAACCAGCCCACCTCCCTCCAGAAGCTTATTAGGTCTCCTGGTCTGTCGAGAACATCTGTGTAGGATCCGGGTGTCCTGAGGGTTACTGATCTAATCTGGGCGATGCCTGTGCACTCAAAGAGCACATGCGCTACGGTCTCATCAGCCTCCATGCAGGCTCTGCACAGGGGGCTGTCCGTTATGCCAATCGTATGGAAGTGTTTATTCAGTGAGCAGTGTCCCGTGATGGTCCCCGTCACCAGGCGCAAGCCTTTCCTGTCCAGTCGTAGTAGTCTTTTGGAAAGCTTGCCATCTAGTGATGGCATGGCTTCCTTGGACTGCCTGCAGCCCGGTGACGAGGACCACCAGTTCTCTGCCTGTGTGTGGGTGTGCTTTTGTAGCCACCTGCGTAGTTGGTTGAAGGAGATGGGCACGACTGGTTCCGGTCCGTAGACTGGCGTGCTGGATGCCCTTCTGGCCAGCTCGTCAGCCGCGTCGTTGCCTAGTGATCCACTGTGTCCTTTTATCCATTGTAGTGTCACTGTGTTGCGGTTCGATACAGTTACCTGTTCAAGCGCCATGTGACATTCTAGTATTAGATTTGATGTGATGCATCCCTTCTTTAGGGATTGGAGGATTGAAGCGCTGTCAGAGAGTATACGAACATGGGTGTCCGTAACTCTCCTGGCTGCTATGGCATGGGCCGCTTGTATTATACCCACACACTCGGCTTGGTAAACCGTGTTGAGCATTCCTAGCGGGCTGCATATGTTTATGTTGAGGTCGTGTGAGAAGACTCCGACTCCAGTTCCAACTCTGTTTTCCCTTCAAAACGCATAAATGACAAACAATTATTAGCGGAGATGTGAAAGACGGCACGGTTGACATCTGTCGGGCATGCCACCAGCCGGGGGGATCCATCAAGCATATTATCTCCGGGTGTTCTCTTCTAGCTAACGGAGAGTACTTGCATAGATACAACCTTGTAGCTAGGACAATCCATCAGCAACTTGCTTTGAAATACAACCTTGTGGAATCGAAGGTGCCGTACTACAGGTATGTGCCCGACCCTGTTCTCGAAGATGGAAATATGACATTGTGACTGGGATCGATCCATCATCACTGACAGAACTATTGTTGCCAATAAGCCTGATAGGTGGTGGATCGCTCAGAGCGGCGCTCAATGATTGTTGACATAACCGTCCCGCATGATTAGAACCTCGTGAAAGCCGAGAAAGATAAACAAATCAAGTATCTTGACTTGGCTCGCGAGATTGTCGACATGTGGGATGTCGACTCAGCGATCATTGTGCCGATAGTCGTGACAGCCAATGGCTTAATAGCCAAGAGCCTCGACCTACACCTGAGGAGGCTCTCATTGAGCAGCTGGATCAAGGGCCTGATTCAGAAAGCGGTACTTCTTTACACGACTCGCACTGTCTCTCTGGATAAAGATAAAAGATAAAGAGCCTGGAGCCCTGGCCACCCGGTAGCTTGGACCCTGTTCCCGATACCGCGGTAGGCTACAATTGTTTATTCAGGGTGGCAGGGAAATCGACGCGCAAACTGTAACCATGGATTCAGCACATGAGTTTAGACCCCATAGCGTCGAAATTTTTCGTCGGTTTGTTTCCAGCCATTTATCCTTACTCGTTGTTTCCTACAAGTAAGATAGTCCTCCATCAGTTTCAGAGAGATTCCTCTGATATCGAGCTGCTCAAGCTTTTTTAGAAGGTGCGGAATAGAGACTGTCAAGTGCTTTTGCAGGGTTGAGGAACACCGCAAGGCATCTCCTTCAGTCATCCAAGCTGATCACAATAAAGTTTACCGACTCGTGAACTGCATCATTGGCACTTTTGCCAGTTCTAAAACCAAATTGCGAAGACGGAAGGAGGTTATTTGCTTCTAAGAACTTAACGAGACGTTGATTTATAAGGCGTTGAAATATCTTGGACAGAGCAGGTAGAATGGTGATGGGCCGGTAGTTATTGACAATCTCTTTTTACAGCTTTATGGATGGGCTTGATAACAGCTATTTTAAAAGGTTAAAAAAAACCCCCGTTGACATTGACAGATTGCAGATATGTGTTATGGGAGAAGAGGTAGTTTGCGTATCTCTTAATGATTTTGCTGCTAATCTGATCGATTCTCACTGCATAATTTTCCTTCAGGCCCCCAAAGAGGTTGCAGATTTCTTGTTCATCGGTAGGAAGGAGGACAAGCGACTTTAAAGGAGTTACAGATGTGTGATCACTGGTGTGGCACACTGGTGTGGCAAGGTGTTGTAGTTTTCAAAGTGGAGATTTTATTTGCCAACTTTTCTCCAACGTTCACAAAGAAGCTGTTGACGTCGTTTATGTCCGCCTCGAGACTATTAGATGATAAGAGGGATGACAAGAAGTCTGCCCTCTTGTCAGACCCGCTAATTTTTTTATTGACATCCCATGTTTTTTGTTAACCTTTGCATTTTCAATTTCCCGTTTTTTAGGGTTCCGTAGTCAACTAGGAACCCTTATAGTTTCGCCATGTCTGTCTGTCCGTCCGTCCGTCTGTCCGTCCTCGCTTAATCTCTGTGACCGTTAGCACTAGAAAGCTGAAATTTGGTACCAATATGTATATCAATCACGCCGACAAAGTGGTAAAATAAAAATTGGAAAAAAATGTTTTATTAGGGTAGCCCCCCTATACGTAGTGGGAAGTGATTTTTTTTTTATTTCAACCCTAACGTGTGATATATTGTTGGAAAGGTATTTAAAAATGAATATGAGTTTACTAAAATCATTTTTTGATAATGTCCATAATTTCGGAAATAATCGCTCCAAAAGTAAAAAACAATGTGTCCCCCCTCTAACTTTTGAACCATAAGTTTAGAAAATATGAAAAAAATCTGAAAAGTAGAACTTTATAAGGACTTTCTAGGAAAATTATTTTGAACTTGATGGAAACAACAGTTTTTGTACAAAAAAGACAAAAAGTTGTACAAAATAATTTCTGGGCTAAGTTTGTAGTATAATCGTATATGCAAGCATTTTTTTTTTAACTTCGTTTACATATTTTATTATCCTGAACGTATCTTTTTTTTTTTCAAACAAAAAAAGAATTATTAAAATCGGTTCTCGCAATCCAAAATTACCACCGAAAACTTCTGGCACGTTCTATGTATTAATTAGTAACCCAATTCCCCGAGAGATGGCGCTGTAGGTACTTATTACATTGGGTCGGGTATTATCGAATTGTTCGGTTGGTCTCTCCTTGTTTTAGTTATCACCGTCCTTTGTGGGCCCGTTTTTAGTGTTCCGTAATTATTAGAGTTCCGTAACAAATAGCCTTTTTTAAGTTGGGTTACAACTATGTTCACGCTCCGGCAGGTTTTTGAAGCATTAAGTTTGTAAGCATCTGTTTTAAAATTTTATAATCGTGAATTGAAAAAATAAATGGCACAGGATACAACTGCTGGCACCGACTCCAAAAAGAAGTAAACAATTTTGAATATTTGCAAAATATTAATGTCAAATAAGTTTACCTTTAAATTAAGTTTCTTTACAGGAATTCAATTTTTTATTTTTTACTTTTTAGTGCAGGAACGTTTTTGTTTGTCTTTTTTTGAAGGCGGTTTTTTTTTTGTAAAAAGTTTTTTATTTCTAGCCGTTTAGTGTATTTTTTATTATAATATAATGGCAACGTAGTTAATATCTTTTCTACATAGAATATTATTTTGAAGAAGTACCAATATCATACAAGTAGGTACATATTACTGTCTACTTTCTGATCTTTAATTTGATCCCGTAGAGAGATGATAATATGACGCATGAAATACTGTCGATTCTTATGCGTCGTATGCTGCCTCTAATATTGAGCTGGGCGGTAACAGTCCATAAACTACAAGGGACCACCCTCGAGAGAGCTGTGATCGACCTTGGTAAAAAAAACTTTGCAAAAGGACAAATATATGTCGCGCTAAGTCGTGTCAGAAGTTTGGAAGGCATAGTGTTATCAGATTTAGACGCCAATAAATTATTGAATCGACCACACGATGATCGAGCGATGACAGAGATAACAAGGTTGCGGAATCTGCCATCTGATAATCAAGACAACACATAACGTGCCATGGAATAGGCCTACCGGGGAAACCACATTAAAAACAACGCGCCCAGCACACTACCTCATAGGTGGCGTGGAAACGTGTGCATACTACCAAGAATACAATTTTATTTTAGTAAATAATAGAAGCGATTTTTTTTAAACATTGTAAGCAAAAAGTTGTTTTGTGGACACATTGATGATAACATCAAAACTAGATTTTCAATGGCACCTTGTATTCAGAGTGCATCTCATGACAGTTCTAAGCCCAAATACTGCTAGGATACATTGTTTTATTTTGAAGTTCTCATGCCAACCTTCCACCTTCCAGCTCCATCATCAGATCAGTTCGATAGTAACTTATAGCCAAAGTGCATTTCATGACAATTCTAATAAGCCCAAACACGGCTAGAATACGTTGATTAATTACGGAGTTCCGGTACCTGTCTTCCGGCTCCATCATGATCATCAGATCAGTTCAATGATAACATTTTCAATATAACTATTCAGGATTGTATGTTTATTTGTATTGTCATAGTTGCTTAACTATCTTGATTGTGATATCTATGCGAGTGACAAGTTCCGTTAGCCATATCTGATCTTCTTCACCAGTTCCACTTCATCAAATGTTACTTTTTGACTGTAAACGCTTGATTTCTCGATGAAAATATTAAAATTACTACATAGTTGCCTATAATATTTGAGGAGTTCCCTCGATTCCTCATGGATCCCATAATCAGAACTGGATTTTGAAAAAAATGGGACCAATCTGGAAGCATATCCTTTAAAGTTAAAAAAAAATTTTGCAAATCGATCCATAAACAACGGAGTTCTGAGGTAACAAACATAAAAAAAATATTTAAAAAAAAAAAAATAATACAACCGAATTGAGAACCTCCTCCTTTTTTTGAAGTCGGTTAAAAATATTAAATTTTGTATCTTTACACGATAAGAAGAAAAACACAAATTTGATAAATTTTACACTGGTCGTACTGTAGCGATGAAATACGCAGTTCCCAAAACATTATGAAACGTGGCATACTTTAAATAAATTAAAATGATTCATGAACATTCATTTCAATTACAGCTGTAATGAAAGTTACCTACATCAAAATTAAGAATATAACAGAAATTCTCTAATAACAATCGACTACTTGGCGACGTCAGACGTGGAATTACTGGGTCACCCGCCCTATAGCCCCGACCTCGCACCTTGCGATTTTTATTTATTTCCGAAAATAAAAGAAAAACTTTGAGGAAAACGTTTTACGGAAGCCGAGGAAGCAGTGGCTGCGTTTCAAAATGCCGTCGAAGAGACCCCTAAGGACGAGTGAGCAAAGTGCTTTTCTCAGTGGTTCCATCGGATGCAGCGATATACCTATTGATGTAAATGGACACTATTTTGAACAGATATAATAAATCTACCTAATAACTTGCTAGTTTGTTCAGTTTTTGATTTTCTGAGAACTTTCAGTGTCACCCTCATACTAGAAAAAAGCATGCTAAGACAACAAAATAACAACAAGAGTATGGAATCAAAGCTAGTCACAGAATAAGTTTGTGAAGTTTAGCTTCTTCATCAATGCCGTTGCTTCATAACGCAATGAATGTTGTTGAACTGTCAAAATGAAAGCCATTCCTACTGTTAGTCCATTACGCAACTACCCCGCAGGTCGCTAATGGAAAAACGCCCATTGGATCAAAGGAGCGCCCTGGACCGTCCTAGGAACCTATCCATAAACAGCAACATCTTTTCAGTCACCGATCGTCATGGCAGCGGGTTTCATAAAATTTTTCGTGGCTATGTTCATTTAAATACCTACCATTATTTCGAGAACTAGCTGCTGTCATCACGCCATGGAGCTGTTGCGTGCTCTCAAATAGTTTGCTTGTTGTGTTTATGTTGATGCTAAGCCATTTCCGGTCTATACATTACCATGTAAACTTCCACCGAAAATTGATTTGAACGAGATCTAGTAAGTAGTTTTTTCTAATAGGTCATAAATCGTAAACCGCAATTTACCTTTCATTCAATCAAGTGTCCGACTCCGACTCGCACTTGGCCGCTTTTTTATTTCTGAATGGTGCACATACAATGGTACCTGCTCTTGACCTCGATCACGCCTGATGGAAAGCGATGCGCGAGGTCTTAGATGGAACGAGCGTACCCAGAAGATGTCTGTTCACTCTTGCTTTGAAAGGGTACAATTTAGAAGGGGTACACAGACACTGGCAGGAATTCCACAGTTTGGCTGTGCGCATAATAAATGTGGAAGAAAAGCGCTGAGTACGACTGGTTTATCACTATAAATGTTACGCAACTACCCCGTAGCTCGTGAAGCTCCTGTGCTCTCTCCGAAGTAGTCTGTAAAAGACCGACAGACCAGCAACATTACGCCGATGAGCCAGGCTGTTAGTCTAGCCACCAACGTCTCGCCGCCTACAAGCCCTTTTGATCTGCGTTCCACGAGTCAAGTGCAGCAAGTGCTGAGCCATCTCATAAGTCGCTACAATACTTCATAGAGGATCGCACCTGTGCTTTATAAGACTTATGGCTGTCCAGATGTGAGGTATCGCCTCGCCTTGTTTATGATGCCCAGCTTCTTGGCTGCAGTCTGCTCTAGGCGGTCGGTAACTGTCTACGCGAAATAGAGTACAATATTCTATAATAGAGTACGGTTGTCAACCCTATTGAGTGGGGGCGTTATTGTCGGTTTACAGATATCACCACCACCAGTCACCAAGTCCCATCCGAAATAACATCATTTGTAGTTTCGAAGCGCGAGACCAATGTTATATTTTTAAGGAAAAGTCAACATAATGATTATAATTATATATTTATTTTCTGTACAAACATTATATAAAATTATGATTAGTTTTGGAATACATTCGAATGGGAATACATATACGGAATCGTAAGTTTCGTTAAACAGTCTACGTGTGCAATGAGCGGGGCGGAGGGCCACCGTAAATGCATTAGGGCGAGCCCGGCGCTAGCGAGCTCCTGCCACTCACAAACTTGATGATTACGACTAACACTTAGAATACATGTGCAGTGAGAGCAGGGCGCGCTCGGCCGCTCAGCCCTGCATGATGAGGTGCACGAAGTTCTCGTAGTTGATGTTGCCCTGCGAGTCCTCCTGCCCCTGCAGCAGCTGCTCCACCTGTCACACACGCACGCATTACTACCTCTACTACGTCGTCGGCGTTGCGCGTCGCGGCGCTGACTCGCTGAGCGCGCTCTTGCCAAGATTACCATAAGTTCTCTATTTCAAAAGCCCAAAAACTTTCTGTTAACCAATAGCGTATCGTCTTGGCGGTTGCGCTAAGCGACGAAGCACATTATTATCTCGATGTGCGGTTGACTGTACGCGGTTGTATGCAAGGGTGCTTTATATAATAAAATAATAATAAAAAAAATAATAATAAAAATCTTTATTTATCTCCACAAATTACATATCAACGTGAACGTGAGTCACAGTTAGACACAGACATCTTGGCAAAGTGTGTAATTTGTGGGAGATCTGGAATCTAAACTAAGCCTAGGCCTGTATTTTAGACCTCCAGGCCCCCCATTAAATTATGTTGCTCAGACTATCGACGTCGTGGGTAAGCAGATATGTGAGTAGATGAATGAGCTAAATGTGCAAGCTTGCGCACATGTGTGCTTATGCGTGTGTATGTGTATGAGTGTACGTGTATGGGGGTGTGTGTATACGTGTGTGTATGTACGTGTGTCAGTTTGAAATACATCACCACATTATACTTATATATATATAAATGTATGTTTGTATGTAAATTCAATTTCTAAAATGCAAAAATCAAGAAATCATCTCAATAAATTTTTCGGTGTCAGTGTAGCTTAATCCAAGTATATGCGAGCCGAGCGTTGAAAATTGAGTGTGGTAAAAAAAACGTGGCGTTTTAAAAAGCGCCCGTGAGTCAACCGCATACTTTCAATTATGTTGCCCGACAGGTCAACTGAAAACTTCATCAAAAATTATGCATTCGGCCGGTCTTTTTTTGGGTTCCGTAGTCAACAAGGAACCCTTATAGTTTCGCCATGTTGTCTGTCTGTCTGTCTGCGGTTTAGCTCAAAAACTATTGGTACTAGAAAGTTGTAATTTGGCATGAGTATACAGGGCCCCAAGTCTGCTAATTTACAAATGCTTCAATTGAATCTCAATTGCATATCGATTGAATAGTTTGGCACATTTGGTATTCTACTACTTATTTAAGACCAATGGTGTTCCATTGACATAATTATCATCGAACTGCGACTCAATCGCCATTGAACAATTTGCTATTCTGCTCTTCAATCGTGTCACAGTTGTGTCTCGATCTTACAATTATTGGTAGTCCGCTCGTTATTTGACATTTATGTGAATCGTCTCTCAATGACAATCTTACCATTGAAGTACAGACGCCAGCACATCAAGCTACTACAATCTGTCAAATTTCTTTAATAGATTTTCAAATTTATCGCTAGAGCATTAAGGTTCAAGGTTGATTGGGAAAATTTGACAGTTTCGGGTAGGTTGACCTGCTGGCGTCTGTACAATTCAACAACGATAGATCGTCACGCGTAGCGTTTGAATTGTTGTATAATGGTTTTAATTTAAAATAATAATGAGGCCATCACCAAGTTTACGCTGGCGTATTTTGACTTTAGCCAATTCTAATGATCGCCTTCGACGACAACGATATTAGAATTGGCTCGGCAACGTCGCAAATCCCGAGCTACAATGAGGTGGTGCTTAGATATAAATTGTCTAAGTATTGAATAGGTAACTATTCTATTTTAAGTAAATAAAATTTTTGTAATATCAAATTGATGTATTAAATAATTGCAGTCAACGAATTTGAATTAACTTTAACAAAGATTTTAAGTACTTACTTATTTAATTTGTCATTTTGCAAATACTCGTTTTTAACTTTTTACAAGTATTATATAGAAAAATTTAAAACACAATCAACAGTCACTTTATATTTTGACAAGTTGGTTGTATTGAAAGTGACATTTCCGCGACAGCAACAATTTTTTACTTTGGCAACACAGTCCCCGTATTATAAGTAGTGTTTTTTACAACTTTTGGTCTTATTCTATCGAGAAGGCATTTCATTATAGACAATATATTTATTATGAGTCGTAATTCAATCACAGAAATGAAAAAAAAAAACCTTAATTTAAAATAAATTACAACTCATTCTCATGGTCTTCATATGATCTGACCAAGATTATGTCTGGACTTTAAAAGAGACTGTGACGTCTGAGTTTGTTTCGGCCTTTCTTCTCAGACTAGTCAGATAGGAAACGCCGACCTCATCTAGTTTTAAAAATATGATTGACGTGTAAAAGTGTTTGTACAAACCTACTTACAAAATAAAATCATTTATCATTTATCATTTATTTATCATTCATTCATTCAGTGTCGTGGTAGATTTTAATAGGCAACACCGCGAAATAATTCAACTAACACCATTGCAATCCAATTACGATTCTATTACAATTCCATTGACACCACATTTAAGTTTTAGCAGAATACGCATTTTGTCACAATGATAATTGAATTATAATTGACTCTCGATTGAATCGTAATAGTGGGACATGTCATTGAAATTAGCAGACTTGGGGCCCTGGTTAATGACGCCGAAAAAGGGGTAAAATAAAATTTTGAAAAAATAATTATTTAGGGTACCTCCCTTACATCTAAAGTGGGGACGATATTTTTTTTTTTTTTCGTCCTTCCCATATTGTGGGATATGGTTGGATAGGTCTTTCAAAAATATTAGCGGTTTGGGAAGACCGTTTTTTGATTAAGTAAACCGTTCGTGACTTAACAAGCTTTAAAGTACCAATTTTCGTTAGAGTCAAGTGTCCCCCCCCCCCTCTCTATCAACTAAAGGGTTGTAGTTAGAAATTCAAATGTCACGGGTCACGGCAGTAGTACCTACATATAACGAAGTTTAAAGGAAAACTATCACACTTAAGTGGGCTTTACAAGCTTACGAGTAATAGTCGAGCAATTGTATTAGACTCGAAAATTTCGAACAACTCCATAGAAATGTCGATAGATGGCGCTAAGCGGCAGTTGTATCGCGCTATTGTTTCATTCTTAAATAAGTTTTATAAAAAAAAAACCAATTGCTACACCGGCTATGGCCAGTCTTATCCAAATCTCAAAAAAAAAATTAAAACTTTCCGTGCAAAATTGTCGGATCAGGTGAGGATTTGTATAGGAAGTCAAATTAGGTATGTTTGGCTTTTAGTTAGAGCATGGTACGAAACTATCAGTCAGCGAATACGTTCAAAGCCCCGTTCAAGATCTAAGCCTTAATAAATTCAAATCATTCATTAAACGTAAGTTGTGCCAGAAAGCCTTTTATACCGTTAAGGCTTATATCGAGGACAAAAAGGCTTGGGATTAAGCTGCTTCCAATTTTTACAAATTGAATGTTTTTATTTTGTTTTGTTGTTGTTTTTTTTTATATACATACATTTTGACATTAATGAATTTGATATATACTATGACATTTGCTTACTTTGTAAATTATTTTAATTGAATGTGAAGACTATGTGGGTGAGTGGGTCATTTTATTTTTTATTTTTCTCTCTGTTCTGTTAGTTTTTGTCATGGTCTGGCAGTTTGAGTAATTAATGTGGCCTACCCAAATGTCCTTTCTTTGGTATTGTTCGTCGAACCGTTGAGCTCCTTATGTTTTGAGTTGAGCTGCACGATTTCTGACATATGCGTGCACTGACTGGACAGGTCCTCTCAATCTGTGTGGTTCTTTCCTCAAAAGACGATGGTCTTTTGAGGAAAGAACAGACAGAAGGTCAGACATCGACCTACATGGTCTTCATATGATCTGACCAAGATTATGTCTGGACTTTAAAAGAGACTGTGACATCTGAGTTTGTTTCGGCCTTTCTTCTCAGACTAGTCAGACAGGAAACGCCGACCTCATCTAGTTTTAAAATATGATTGACGTGTAAAAGTGTTTGTACAAACCTACTTACAAAAATAAAATCATTTATCATTTACGACCCGCACTTGGCTGTTATAAAAAAACTACAGAACCCTACACTGGGCGTGGCCCGACACGCACTTGACCGGTTTTCTTCGTGTTTTACACCGGCTTTTCCGTAACTACTAGGCCGCAAACTGACTGGGTTTGCGGCCTTAGTATTTTATTCTGTTACTAGCTGCTGCCCGCGACGTCGTCTGCGTGAAGGCTCTACAGCACCAAAAATACGTAAGATGTCAGTGTCGCCATAGCATTATAAGTAAACAACTTTTAAAATAGCGTTAAAATTTAAGTTTTTTTTGCAAGCGAAGCAAGTGAAGAGAGTTATATGGGAATCCTGCTGAGTTCAGTCATAAGATGTGACTGAAGGAAATAGAGAAAATAATGCAGGAATACATTCCAGGACACAAAAGAGTAAAAATACGTACCTACAAAGGTAATTATACCTTACAACACTTCCCTATAAACTACGTTGGTAGTTATGCTGCCAGGAGCCAAAATGTAAAGAGAGTCAGGACTGGTGACGTGGGAGCAAGCGACGTACAGTTGCCCGTGTGAGAAGCAACTCGTCCTGAGGTCGACACCCGCTGACCTTAGTGTCTGCTCCTGCGACTTATTGATGGTCATCGCGAAGCAAACACTCACGGGGAACTGTACGCGCTTGAACTGGAACGGGAAGTTATGAGGTATAAGGGGAATGCGTGATATAAATACTGCCTCGCCGAGGCCACAACCCGTAAGAATTTCCGCCTCAATAATGTGTTTGTGGAACGAGATGACTTTAAGGCGGGTCCCGTTACACAACCTCGGAGGAGATAGGTTCCGAAGAAGCATAATCGGGACACCGACCTTCAGCTTGATGGTATGCGCTGGAAGTCCACTTGCTGACAGGGAGTTCAGAAATTCCACGGGATAATGTGTGGCGTCATCTTGCTCGACTACAGTGTTTATCGAGGTGTAGACCACTTCATTCCCCTCAATTTCCGAGAGAATGCATTCGTTAATTGCTGCAGCCTGATCATTTTTGGGCGTCAAAATGCCCCGCTCACACACCCAAGAATTCTGCTGGTGAGGTATACGATTGATGTCCCCGTACACACAGCGAATGAGTTCTTCTAAGCTGGATACCACTCTACCGAGAGACTCTGGAAGCACCACCTGTCCACCTGTCCACCTCTCTCTTCTGGTAGAGTGCCTTCGCCAAGACTTAGAAGCACATCGGAGAATTCTTGAGCACGTGCATTGCCTCCGAGCCGAGCTCTCATATTAATGGTCAAGCGCAGCGTACGAACTCGTGACCACAACGAAGATCATTTCAATGAAGCATTCATCTCGTCAGCTCTCGATCCCCGCGTCACCAGGGGAAGCGTTTGCCGGAAATCGCCACTGAACAGAACTGTGACACCACCCATCAAATTTTCGTTCCTGCGGATGTCCTGCAGGGTTCTGTCCACGGCCTCAACTGCTTCCCTATTGGCCATCGTACACTCATCCTATACGATAAGAGAGCAATCCTTGAGCACGTGTCCCTTATCGCTGTTACGTGACACACCACAAACAGGCGTTTCGGCGCTCTCTAAATCGATGGGAATTTTAAACATGGCATGTGCTGTCTTGCCACCCGGAAGCAGTGTGGCAGCGATTCCCGACGACGCTACAGCAATGCCTTGCCTCCTGACCTCTGCAAGTATGCCAGTGGTCACAAATGTGTTTTCTGTTCCACCAGGAGCATCCAAGAAAAACATTTTACCCTGGTTTTGCCCAACGCGAACAAAAGTATTAACAGTTCATGTTTATTTTGTACTAACAAAACAAAAACAAACACAAACCAGTCTTACCAAGGGGTATCGTATTACCCAGTAACTGGGTTGTGGAGGTCAGATAGGCAGTCGCTCCATGTAAAATACTGGTATTCAGCTGCATCCGGTTAGACTGAAAGCCGACCCCAACATAGTTGGGAAAAAGTCTAGGCAGATGATGTTTATTTTGTACTAACAACATGAAATTAATTATAACAATGAACATAACTTTTTTGTAATACTTAACACCGCATTTTTTTAAATTGTCTTCCTCAACTCTGCTCAAGATTTTGAGGGTTTTGTTGGAACTTGAATTTGTCAAAACGAACTAAGTATACGATACAACTTTTATGAAGAAAATGCACATTACCATCTATGAATTTTAAGAATAACTAACTACTAACCTCGCCAACATGATCAAATTTAAATTATTAATTTCCAAAAAGTATTAACATGTAACTTGATTTGATTTTTATGAAATCTCATAGATGGCGCTGTTTCAAATTGTCTTTATACTACTAACATTCATTTAAATATGTTTATCTGCCCAAGTTACTTAAATGGCGTAGTTTTTATAGTTTAAAGCTAGATAAAAGCATGGCTTACTCAAAAACAACATTTAAATATGCGTCGTTAGATTACACGCTGTCACAGAATGCGTAATAAAAATAAAGATTCACAGCTCCTCCCCCGTAGGTGATAGCGTGATAATATGTAGCCTATATGTTGACCCGACCTCTTAGTACATAGTACATATTCATGCAAAATTTGAAGTAAATCCATGCAGTACTTTTTGAGTTTATCCCGGACATACATACAGACAAACAGATAAACAGACAAAAATTCTAAAAACTATATTTTTGGCTTCGATATCGATTGTAGATCACGCCCCAAGTATTTCTTTTGTCTTTTTAAAAATATTCAATGTACAGGTTTGACTTTCCTACGATTTTATTATATGTATAGATTTTGCAAACCATTTCAATGAATTTCATAATCACACTTTTATCTTCAGCTATCTTTAAAATAAAATCAAATTTTATTTTTTGATAATACAATATCTTCAATAAGTAAATCAAAGGCAAAAGAACAATGTTCAAAATGTATGGACACCGTCCCCACCCTTGTAGCACTTTAAAACCTATGTTAATTGAAGGGCCATAGTCATCTTATCATTTTATTGTATGACAGCGAAACTGAAATGTGCATCCGAAAAAAGTTATATCGACATGAAGAAACCGGTATCAGTCAAAATAATAATTATGTTACAGATCACGATGCTTTTCTTTTTTTAATTATTACTGTGGGATGATTTCATTCGGAGCTTTCAAACAACTCTTTGGAATTAAATGGTGACTCCCGCACGGGAACAACTCACGGAGCAGAAAAAAGTTCAATGAAGAATTCTGCTGAATATTATTTTTGTGAAGTAACTATTGACGTATTTTTTAGGAGTTTTCAAATAATAATGCCATCTTATCAATTACAAATAAAACCTTTATTCGGTGTTTTCAGTATCTATTACAATACTGTCCCAGGCACTGGCTGGCCCAACGAAATTCTCTAAACGACTTCCAATCCCATAGTACCACACGATACTGACGACATGCGCGCAGGCACCAAGTGTCCTCATACCCGTCAAACATGAGCAGTAATATGCCTGAATAGCGTTTATGCTTTATGCCCTATGCGTTATTCAGTATTAAATACGTGTAATAGGTCGCATTTGACCTCCTAAAAAACTCCAAAAATACGTCAACAGTTACTTCTCAAAAACGATATTCAGCAGAATTCTTCATTGAACTTTTTTCTGCTCCGTGAGTTGTTCCAGTGTGGGAGTCACAAATTTCCGAATGAAATCATCCCACAGTAATAATTAAAAAAAGAAAAGCATCGTGATCTGTAACATAATTATTATTTTGACTGATACCGGTTTCTTCATGTCGATATAACTTTTTTCGGATACACATTTCAGTTTCGCCATCGTACAATAAAATGATAAGATGGTTATGGCCCTTCGATTAACATAGGTTTTAAAGTGCTACAAGGGTGGGGACGTTTTGAACATTGTTCTTTACTATATTCTCAAGAGCGCAAGAGTGATGAAACTATTAATAGGTTACACGAATGGTTTAGCGCCACGAAAACTGTATTCTTATAGTCAGACAGACATAATATTTCAATTATTTCAAGCTTTCTCACAATTAGATAAGATAGATAGAAATTGACAAGAGGTTTTTTTTTCATGCACGGAGCCTAAACAAAAACACTACTTATAAAGGCAACAACTAACTAAATAATAATAAGTCGGTGCAAAAAACTAGATACTTAGTTCCAAAAAACGAAATAGTTACCTCGTCGTCGCTGAGCTTCTCGCCGAGCGTGGACAGCAGGTGGCGCAGCTCGGCGGAGGAGATGAACCCGTTGCCGTCTTTGTCGAAGTGGCGGAGCCCCTCGATGAAGTCGTTGGCGGTGTCGCCGCTGCGCGCCTTCGAGATTGCCTGCGCAAGAACACAGTGTTTTACTTTGTACATTAGGCACTGATATTGTGTAGTAAAGGGCCTGTGCACAACACGTTTTTTAAACGCGCCGTCGACGCGCGTTTTATAAACACGCGTCGACGGCGCGCTTTTATCCTACAGAGCAGTTTGTTGTCGTTTGTATCGATACAAACGCGCGGCACCGGCGCGTCTGTATCGATACACACGCGCGTTAGTATAGCGTTTGCATCGATTCAAACGCCCGACACCGATGCGACCGCTAGCGCACGCGCCTTCCCTACGGGCGGGGTCACAGAACAGATAAAAGAGGTTAGAAAGGAAATAGTTCCTGATTTGTATTAAAACGCGTGTCGCCGCCTGTCTCCCACTCCTGTCTCTCCACTACAAGCAGACATCAATACGTACGTGAATTACGCACACAAATAAACCACATGCACTTAGATCGCGTGTTTGCTATTGGTTCTCACACTAACGCAAATATTGCTCTGGACGTACACTCACACACGTGTAAAAGCAAATAGTTACGGCGACCAAAAGGTCGATTAATCATATCGATAAAATTACTGTAATTTTATTAATTCCGAATAGCGGACCACTAAACTCTTTTATGCTTCTCCCAACAGACCAATTTGAAATTAAAGAAATAATTGCTAACTTAAAATCTAAGAATTCCTCGGGATGGGACGGTATTTCCACGTCGTTTATTAAGAGAGCAGTGGATTGCCTTATTGCACCACTAGCACACATATGTAATGCTTGCTTTTCAAGAGGAGTCTTCCCAGATGCGCTTAAAAAGTCCGTCACTGTTCCTATATATAAATCAGGAGACAAAACCATGGTTTCAAATTATAGACCAATCTCTCTACTTCCTAGTTTTTCAAAAATTCTAGAAAAACTAATAAATAAGAGGCTAAAACACTACCTAGAAACTCATAAACTTCTCTCAGGTAACCAGTTTGGGTTCAGAGAAAAAATATCAACTGCCGACGCCCTCCACAAGCTAACTTCGTATGTAGTCGAAAACATTGATAAGGGACAGAAGACTCTAGGAAGCTCGAGACCTTGGGAATTCGAGGAATACCTCTCCAACTTTTCCAAGATTACTTGAAAAACCGAAAACAGGTTGTAAAAATTGATAACAGTGTGAGCCATGAGGAAAATGTTTCCTTCGGAGTACCTCAAGGCAGTGTAATGGGTCCTACACTGTTTTTGATTTATATCAAT
The DNA here is from genome assembly GCA_951799955.1 of Apamea anceps. Taxonomy (NCBI): domain Eukaryota; kingdom Metazoa; phylum Arthropoda; class Insecta; order Lepidoptera; family Noctuidae; genus Apamea; species Apamea anceps. Next base: position 187,644 of record OX637506.1, read on the forward strand.
GACCTCTGCAATTTGCTACTACAAAACGGTCAGATAATAACATTTGCTGACGACACAGTGTTATTGTTCAGCTCCAACACGTGGAAAGACGTAACCAAAGCATCAAATGAAGGTTTTGCTTTGGTAACCTCATGGATGGACAATCATTTGTTGACACTTAATCGTGAAAAGACTAAATTTATCACATTCACAATTAACAGCAGAACGCAACCTTCTCTCAACTCAATAAGTATACAAACTCACAATTGCAACAATCCAAGTACCTGTCATTGTAACCCAATCACCAGAACTAATTCCATAAGATACCTGGGGGTAATAGTAGACCAAAACTTAAACTGGAAAGAACACGTCATGAAAGTAAGTAATCGCGCAAGAAAGTTAATTTATATTTTTAAAACTATTAGAAATGCATGTGACATTAACCTACTAATAAAAATATATTTAGCACTATGTCAGTCTATACTGATACCTATATGGCTTGAATGTGTGAGGAGGCACTTCAAAAACCACCATATTGCTTGTGGAAAGAGCCCAACGTATGGTACTTAAAGTTATTTCTCGCAAAAAGTACACTTATCCGACATACCTACTTTACTCAGAACTGGGAGTCCTCACGGTGCGAAAATTATTCATTAAACTATAGTCCATTTACAATAGCATTAGAAAGAAGTTAAAAAAGGTTATTTTTAATGCACACTTTGTAACAAAAATACAATAAACATTGTTACATTATGATAGACGCCGAATTTATTATGATCTATTTTTACAGCAGCTGTCACACTTAATTGTAACCATTTTAACTATTTATCTTATGAAATTATGTGGCTTTCATTTATTTATATTATATAACTCCAATTTAAAATTACAGTGTCAATGCCAAAAACCTAAAAGAAGCAGGGATGAACAATACTTGGAACGTTATTCGTTTCACTATAATTCTACCGAATTTTATTTTAATTAAGGTGGATGCGCTGCAGTAGCCCGCGAAATCAGACGAATTCGGAGCAATTCTAATTTAAAGGGATGTATTGATGATTTTTAAGGTTAAAATTGTATTATTGCCTACATATTTCTTATTGTTGCGCATCATATTATTTTTATTAAGATACAACCTTACACTGACCTGCAAATTGCAAAAAACGCAAGAAAATTAGAATTTAAGCATCTCCCTTAAAATTGTTTTATCATAACTTTGAAATAAAATGTTTTGCATTCCTGCTTCTACGAGCCTCTTTTTTCTAATGCTATTATAAATGGACTATAGAGGTCATGGCACAACATAAAGTAAAACCGCACTTTGCAAAAAGACGACGAGTAGATATTGTTTATAACATACCCAAATATAGTACATCTTTTGCACACAAATTTCACAATTATCTCGGTCCTAGCCTTTACAACAAAGTAAGTAAAGAACTAAAATTAAAGAATCTTGATAGCCAAACATGCAAGAAGACTATCGATAAATATTTGAAAACACTAGACTACAATAGAACTGAAAATCTACTAAGAAAATTGGTATAAACAAGGCACATAAATAATAAAGCACACAGAACTGCACAAACACAAAAACATCCATATAACATATTCACATAACATATAAATATACATATACCCACACCCAAAAACAAAACGACACAGACTATCCCAATCATGTAATTTAATTAATTAATACAAATGTCCTATGATTTGATTTATGATTTGATTGATTTTATTTTCTTTTTATTGATTTGATTGGTACTTTGATTTGTTTTATGATTTATTATTATTATTTTTTGATATATAATATGTAACTAGATAACTTGTGACTGGAACCTTGTGGGAATCTGTTGATCTAAGGTTGAGGAAGACTATCCGCTCGTGATACAGTTCTATACTAGTACGAGGGGATAGGGCGAATCAGTCCAAAGACAACCAAACCCATTACAATCTGCCACTTCAAGTTCTCCAACTGCCTAAATTTATTGTCAAAATAATTTTAAACGATTATTGTATATCCTGGGTTTATTTTTAAGTTGCTCTGTATGGTTGTCTCATATTCATTAATAAAGATTATTATTATATTATTATTAAAAAATTAAAGTTTTGCAATTTTTTTAGTTGCGGGTACGGTACGAGTAATGTCCACATTACTCGTACCGTACCCTACTACCACTCCTAATTACATATAAATAAAATTAAATCAAAGTCAATTTCATCACATCAACATCCGATAATGCCGCGAAATTTAAATTTTCTTTCGTTTTATGCTAGTTGCAGCTCTGTTTTACGTCATAACAATAGAAAGAAAGAAAAATAGCATTTTGAATAACATAAAACGTAAAACAAAGCTACAATTTGCAAAAAAACTAAAACGAAATTTTAAATTTCACAGCCACATCAAATGCTAAGTCGAATTAACATAATCCACATTATACAATAATAAAATTAGGGTTAATAAAAACAAAGTCGTATTAATTGTAACATTACTGAAAATAATCATTCGTATAATACATATACTTAATATCGACATTGTTTACAATTTGGTACAACACTATCGATGCGCATAGATTTCCCTGAATAGATGCTTTGGCTCGACACACGCGACGTTCGCAGTGAACGCAATACATTGCGCGACCGCTCACGTCGTACAAGATCGTACCCATGTATTGCAAGCAATGTATAATTTTGCATCTGAATGCGATTTTATCGTTTTTGTCTACTAACTACATAATACTTTTGCAATAATTACAAATATCACTCGTATTTTAAGGTTTTTGGATTTACCGGTGATAAGAAATCCCTCCTCGGGCCACATTACACCCCTGACTTCTTTTCCGACACTTTATAATAGCGCAAGACGGCATAATTATTTTTTTCCGCGGAGTTTCGAACGCTGTCACAACAAGAGCGCGATTGTTGAGCGGTGATTTAAATTTCGGTTGACTTTGAGCGTCTGTTCAACATTGCAGCGCGCCTGCCCCGCCCACAAGGCCCTTCTAACCTCTTTTATCTGTTCTGTGGGCGGGGTTTCCCCCGCAACGAGGGAAGTGTGAATCTACGCTAGTAGCAATCGAGCAATTTGGTGCACCGCACGTCTTTGGAACAAAAAACGGTTATTAATTTTTTTTAAATTAATAACAAAGCGCATGCAATCAATGCTGTCTCGACCGACGCCATCTTGCTACTGTTGACGAGGTTCTGCTTAAAAACGTAAAATGCCAGCGCGTTTGTATCGATACACACGCGCGTTTGTATCGCGTCTGTATCGCTACACACGCGCGTCTGTATCGATTCAAACGCGTATTTGAATTTATAGAGGTGTGCAAAGGTCTACAGGCTGCGTCTGACTTGCGTGCGTATCGCGTCTGTATCGCTACAAACGCGCGTCAACGGCGCGTTTAAAAAACGTGGTGTGCACAGGCCCTAAGATAGCGTACATCAGTGCCTCAAGCTTTTAAAATGTACAATATTTATATAAGTAGGTACGTCAAATGTAAAATAATTTTGTATAAAAAATGTCACTTTTTAGTTCGCGTTATTCTTCTTTTAGGTTACATTTTTATTTAGCTTGTTTTTGAAAAATATTTTTTTATTTTCATTTCACTTTTTAGTTTTAAAGATTAATTATTATTAACATCTTTTTTACCATTTTTTATTTATTTAACTACATTAGAAGTGGATATAATACTTTTTTAAATATTAACTTTATCGTTTTCTACTCTTCAAGCCCTTTCATTTGATAGCCATATTAAGGAGTTGAGAAAAATGTAATCCGCCATCTTGGAGCGGCGGCCATATTGAAATTATTACAATATTGAGTTGCAATACTCATTACTTCAATGTATAGCGGTGGCAATCAACGGTGGTGCGGTGGCGGTGGTAGTTAATTAGTGTACCTTATGTTGTGAGGCTTGGTTTTTAATGTGTTGATCTCTGTGTTTTTTAACTTCTGATTGCTATTTTTTATTTATTTTTGACATTGTTTATTTTATATTTTATAATTTCAATTTTTGTTTTAATTGTGTTTTTATGTTATGATTTAATTTTAATTTTGATGTCCATTTTGGTTTTAATTTTGATTTAAATTCTGATTTTAATTTTAATTCTGATTTTAATTTTGTTTGAAGATTTTTTGTGTTGATTTTATTATTTGTATTAATTGTAATTGCTATGGGTTATTACCTGAAATAAAATGTTATTATTATCTCCTTTATTTCATTTAAATACTTACAAAATACATTATTATTATTATTATTATATATAGAAGCTTTAAATAATAGAATTCGTAAAAAGTTACGCTGTATTGCTGATCCAAAAATAGTTAAACAAGTTTACTTTGCTCTATGTCAATCGATTTTAACGTACTGTATTACCACATGGGGTGGAGCGGGTAAAACATTGTTACTAACCATCGAGAGAGCTCAGAGGGCGATTGTCAAAGTGTCTACTTTCCGCCCTTTCCTTTTCCTACTAGCCTCCTGTACAAGTCTTGTGAAGTATTAACAGTTCGACAGCTATTTATTATGGGCATTGTATTAAAACAACACAAAGCTCTACCCTACAGCACTAGATATACTAATAAAAGACGAAGAGACTAAACTCGAAAGCAAGCATTTTTTCTCTGAACTATACAAATTGTAAGAGAATCCTCAAGGAGGCTCTCCATAGCATGTCTTTTTGAGGATGGGAAATCATCAAATGACCCCTCCCGCTCTGGGTGGAGCAGAAGGGAGTGTCAGACTCTTACTGACTAAACCCCACCCGAGTTCCTTCCTTAGCCCTTTATGTTCCAGGGCAGCGGTAACCCTTTCGGACAATCCCGCTACCCTCCATAGCATGTCTTACGAAGAAACAGAGAATTTACTAACTGTGTTAAAGTAAATATAGGTATACAAATATTTATCAAATTTAGAAACTAGGAGTTATGCTACTCAACATATAATTATTTTTCTATTGTCAACTTTTGATTATTTATTAATTTTTAAAGACTATTTTAGCTCTTTTCGCCTGAAACACAGGATTACCTAGTTCAGGCACGTAAGTCTTAGAAATATAATTTAAATTTAAGCAAAACTGTACTAGTTTTAATGCCTTATAATTTTTTGAATAAATATATTATTATATTATTATTATCTCCTTTATTTCATTTATATACTTACAAAATACATTTTTAAATATTTTTATAAACAAAAGAACAAAAAAAAACATTCGGTCAGGGCTCCAGAGAGAGGAACTTCCTGACAATGCGAGCCGTGTCCAGAAGTACCGCTTTCTGAATCAAGCCCTTGATCCAGCTGCCCAACGAGAGCCTCCTCCGGTGTTGGTCGAGGCTTTTGGCTATTAAGCCATTGGCTGTCACGACTATCGGCACAATGATCGCTGAGTCCACATCCCACATGTCGACAACCTCGCGAGCCAAGTCAAGATACTTGATTTGTTTATCTTTCTCGGCTTTCACGAGATTCTCATCATGCGGGACGGTTATGTCAACAATCATTGCGCGCCGCTCTGATCGATCCACCACCACTATATCAGGCTTATTGGCAACAATTAGTCCTGTCAGTGATGATGGATCGATCCCAGTACAATGTGATATTTCCATTTTCGAGAACTGGGTCGGGCACATACCTGTAGTACGGCACCTCAGATTCGACAAGGCTGTATTTCAGAGCAAGTTGCTGATGGATTATCCTGGCTACAAGGTTGTGTCTATGCAAGTACTCTCCGTTAGCTAGACGAGAACACCCGGAGATAATATGCCTGATTGATTCTCCCGGCCGGTGGCATGCCCGACAGATGTCAACCGTGCCGTCTTTCACTTATTATTATTATAATACATGGCGTGAGAACGATTGGGCGCTGATATTAGGCATATATCTTGAGGGTGCTGCCCTGTGTTTTTAAATTTATGTACCGTGATGGTATGAGTTTTAATGAGTTGTGTTAATAAGCTGAGATAGCATGAACGTACTCCAGAATTTTAATAACGCGAGTTAGCGAGAGGTACTTACATTTGTAAACTGTGGTCACTCCTACAGGGGGGTGTCACTCACCTAAGCTGGAACCAACTTTGTTTACGGGGCATAGCCTTCGCAGTGTGTTTGGTTGACACAATTGGTTCAACTTATAGTGGAGGACCCACAGTTCTATCAATTGACTGATGTTACATGGAGTTTGAGTTTAATGAGAACGGAGTAGTTTTTTTTTAATGTTTCCTCTGGAGTATGGGCATAAGATAGGTTTTTTCGATGGAGACTGAACTCTTAGCCCTTTCCCTCCCTCTGGCTCAATTCCGTCCGATGGGGTAAAAGAGTTTGAAGTTAAGATCATTCATTTTTTATGCCTCATCTAGGCTGATGTGAACTGCCACGTCAATTTATTTGTATTAAGGAGGCCGCATCGCGTCTTTTACGCTAGTTTTGGCGCGACGAGGTTTAAGCAGGACGACGTTAGTCTAGGTTGGTTCACAGTGGCACATGTAAATATTAATTTACCCGACACTTGTCATAGTGTCAAACTCGCGATTCGTTCGTCCTGTAGAAGACGAATAAAACACTATATTAAATTATTTATGATTTTATTTTAGACATCCTTTCCATAACTCCATACCTGTTACCTACCCATGACTTGAAGTCATTGACGTTCATTCATATGATTTTTCAAACATTTTCTAATAATATTAGTGCAAAATAATATATTATGCACTTCAGGAACCAGCTGTCATAACCTCACTTTTACTTAATGTCTTATAACTCTGTTCTCAGATTGACCAAATCCGCAGAATTTTCAGTGAAAGGTTGATAATATGTACGAGTATATAAGCTATTAATTGACATCACTTTCATCTTTTTACACCCAGGCCCAAGATTGTATATAATCGTTTCAGTTTCCTTTAAGCTCAATCGGATACCAACAAATGGTTGGAAAAATGGGGAAATTTAGTCGAACAACTTACAAACATACATACGAACATGCAAGTTAAATAAAAGCTTGTAAAAATGGATATAAAGGGAACCCCTTTTGACATTTTCCCCGGACAAGTCGCGCCCCCATACTGTGATCAGGTTCAATATTAGCCGTGTCCAGTGTCGCACTATTGTTTTGTTCGAAACAAGCTTTTTGTACAAACAAAAAGCTTGTTTCGAACAAAACAATAGTGCGACCGCATGTCTTGTAGATTGTTTCAGAACCAATGCACAAACATTGGTTCTGAAACAATCTACAAGACATGCGGTTGCGGGAGTTCCATACGTTCTCTATCTCAAATTCTCAATAGGTCCCGTTCTGTGAGTATGACGCCGAAAAAGTGGTAAAACAAAGTTTTGAAAAAAAATATATTTAGGGTATCTCCCCTACATCTAAAGTGGGGATGATAATTTTTTTTCGTCCTTCCCATAGTGTGGGATATCGTTGGATAGGTATTTTAAAAATATTTAATTTTTGATCAAGTAAACCGTTCGTGACTTATCAAGCTTTAAAGTCCCAATTTTCGTTAGAGGCAAGTGTCCCCCCCCCCCCCCTACCAACTAAACGGTTGTAGTTAGAAATTCAAATGTCACGGCAGTAGTACCTTTATGTAACAAAGTTTAAAAGAAAACTTATCACAGTGGGCTTTACAAGTTTCCGAGTAATAGTCGATAGAAATGTCGATAGATGGCGCTAAGCGTCAGTTGTAACGCGCTATTGTTTCATTCCTAAATAAGTTTTATATAAAAAAAAAAAAAAAACAGTTGCTACACCGGCTATGACAAGTCTTATCCAAATCTCAAAAAAAAAAAAACTTTCCTTGCAAAATTGTCGGATCAGGTGAGGATTTGTATAGGAAGTCAAATTGGGTAGGTAGTCATGTTTGGCTTTTAGTTAGAGCATGGTACGAAACTTATCAGTCAGCGAATACGACCCGCACTTGGCTGTTATAAAAACTACGGAACCCTACACTGCGCGTGACCCGACACGCACTTGACCGGTTTTTTTATTTAAAATCTTCTTTCTGCCCAATCCACGAACCGATCCCGATCATTGACTTCCACGCAGCTGACTATTTGTTTTGGAATTAAGGTTTTGGAGCAGTATGAAATGACTTATTTATTTATTTAAACTTTTCGCACAAAAAGGTACAAAGGCGGACTTGAGTTATATACTATGGTTATATAACAAGTTCGACATGCTGCAACTTGTGAATCCCCCTCGGTCGCGGTTACCGACGCTTAGAAGTTAGTACCGAACTAACTTCTGCCCGCAACTTCGATGTCTTGTTCCCCCGCCCCACCACGTCGCATCGTTACCTCTGCCCGCGCTACTTCGTTTTGGCTTAGCGTTCTTTCTGGCTTTTTTTCTTGTTGCTCGGCTCCTAAGGGTCATAGCGTGATGTTAAATAGCCTATAGCCTTCCTCAAAAATTGGGCTATCAAATGCAAAAAGAACTTTTCAAATCCGACTGGTAGCGCCAGAGATTCGCGCGCGATTCCTATCTCAGCGAGATTCGCGCTGAGATAGGAGCCTTTTGGCCTCGTATAGGACTTTCTGTTTATTTTTTTTCCTTTTGTTACTTTTTATACAATTTGTTTTATTTTTTATTTTTAACTCTGTTTAGTTTAGTTTTATGATCCTGTACGAGTCGCAATAAATACTTTTTCTTTCTTTCTTTCTTTCAAAAAAACTCTTAAGCTTTATTATAATAATATAAATTATAATAAATTTATTGAACCAATCTTACAGTTATTACCTTAAAATTAACTTAACATCGGTCTGTAACCGTTAACGATCATCTTTTGGATTTTTACGGCGGTCCCCAAACTAGGCAGTAACTATTCAGTAATCTGTGGCGGCGGCGCCTGTATCTTGGGGACCAGAGTTGTGATACATAATGCTATTTACCACTGGAGTTTATGTAAGAATAGGTAAGTAATTGCAAATGATTATATAAAACTAAATTAATTATTATTAGTATAGATAAAATAAACCCCAAAATTGGAGCAGTACCTCTCCTACTTTTATTGTAGCTATACTCAAACAACAAAAGGATAGCTAAAAATATTAACAATCTATTTGAAGTTCGTTATACTAAATACAAAAAATAGAACCTACCTAAATTAATGGAATTTTTTCCCATTATATTTTCATAACATTGACACAATCACTTTAACGGTAAATACCTATTTTACCATTGTGTTACAACCATGACATCATGTACTTGTTATCCTGTAGACTGCGGTACACTCGGCTCATTACAATGCACAGTTTGTAAAAGTACATGATCAAAGAGCATTATGACAGGGCAGCACTATGACAGTTAAGGTACAATTCCGAAGGCAGACCACAGACGTCACTGCCGCCGAGCGCGCCGGTTTACTGTGCTGTTTAGCTATGCCTAGTAATCAAAATATCAAACATAAAAAACCGGCCAAGTGCGAGTCGGACTCGCCCATGAAGGGTTCCGTTACGTTACGATTTATGACGTATTAAAAAAAAACTACTCACTAGATCTCGTTCAAACCAATTTTCGGTGGAAGTTTATATGGTAATGTACATCATAAATTTTTTTTAGTTTTATCATTCTCTTATTTTTGAAGTTACAGGGGGGGGGACACACATTTTACCACTTTGGAAGAGTCTCTCGCGCAAACTATTCAGTTTAGAAAAAAATGATATTAGAAACCTCAATATCATTTTTGAAGACCTATCCATAGATACCCCACACGTATGGGTTTGATGAAAAAAAAATTTTTGAGTTTCAGTTCTAAGTATGGGGACCCCCAAAATTTATTGTTTTTTTTCTATTTTTGTGTGAAAATCTTAATGCGGTTCACAGAATACATCTACTTACCAAGTTTCAACAGTATAGCTCTTATAGTTTCGGAAAAAAGCGGCTGTGACATACGGACGGACGGACGGACGGACGGACGGACGGACGGACGGACGGACGGACGGACGGACGGACGGACGGACGGACGGACGGACGGACGGACAGACAGACAGACAGACAGACAGACAGACCGACAGACAGACATGACGAATCCATAAGGGTTCCGTTGCCATTTGGCTACGGAACCCTAAAAACCAGCAATATATGTAAGAAAACGATTATACAGTGTCAATAATAAAAATGTATTTAGACAGTTACTGTTAAAACAGGACTGGAGCATTTTAGGCATCAACGAGTTTATTAAAAAGCTTAACGACACATTTAAGACAGCTTTTAAAAGTAAAACCAGACAGATAAATTCAGAACAGAATTCCTTGGCATAGGCATCAAGATGTCTAGTAAAATGAAGCGATTTCTAGTCTGTCGGCGCATCACATATGCGCGTGATCGACCGAAGGGAGGGCGCGGGGCGTCGGGGTACCGAACACGGTACGCGACGCCCGCTGCTCGCCCTCCACGCCACTCAGCTCACAGACGCGCTTGACCACGGCCATTCTTATCAGTACCACATCCTCAGGTGACTGAAGCCAACATCACGCGGTTGGATCGCTGGAAGAGAATCCAGCACATCAGGCAGCATTTCTGGTGACGATTCCATAATGAATACACTTCTCTGCTGCAGGCCAAATCCAAGTGGTTTCATTCCAGAGGTGAAGTGAAGCCGGGGTCCTTAGTCCTGATAAAGGACAAAACAACGCCACCTCTGCTCTGGTCCCTGGGCCGAGTCACGAAGACTTATCCCGGCGTCGACGGGGTTACGAGAGTGGCCGAACTGAAGACGAAGCGGGGCACCATTCGTCGTGCCTTCAACTGCATCTGCCCCCTTCCAGTCGAAGATTGAAGACTTCCCTTCAACCCGGGGAATATGTCGGCGCATCACATATGCGCGTGATCGACCGAAGGGAGGGCGCGGGGCGTCGGGGTACCGAACACGGTACGCGACGCCCGCTGCTCGCCCTCCACGCCACTCAGCTCACAGACGCGCTTGACCACGGGCATTTCATTGTTCATATGTTGATATGTAAATTATGGTATTACACCTATTTTAATACAGTCCACTGCTTCTTTCATTATAAGTCCCGATTGAGCCCATTCAAGTCACTAACAAACATTCTAACGTTCATGGAAGCATTACAAATTACGGAAATACATGTATAAGTTTATACAGGAAAATAATTAAAAAAGCAAAAAAATTGGCAGTGCAGTCTCAAATATCACGTTCAAAAAATGTTTCTAGGGATATATGGAAAATCATAAATAAACATAGGAATAAAACAAAAAAAACCGGCCAAGTGCGAGTCGGACTCGCCCATGAAGGGTTCCGTTACGTTACGATTTATGACGTATTAAAAAAAAACTACTCACTAGATTTCGTTCAAACCAATTTTCGGTGGAAGTTTATATGGTAATGTACATCATATATTTTTTTTAGTTTTATCATTCTCTTATTTTAGAAGTTACAGGGGGGGGGACACACATTTTACCACTTTGGAAGTGTCTCTCGCGCAAACTATTCAGTTTAGAAAAAAATGATATTAGAAACCTCAATATCATTTTTGAAGACCTATCCATAGATACCCCACACGTATGGGTTTGATGAAAAAAAAAATTTCGAGTTTCAGTTCTAAGTATGGGGACCCCCAAAATTTATTGTTTTTTTTTCTATTTTTGTGTGAAAATCTTAATGCGGTTCACAGAATACATCTACTTGCCAAGTTTCAACAGTATAGCTCTTATAGTTTCGGAAAAAAGCGGCTGTGACATACGGACGGACAGACAGACAGACAGACAGACAGACAGACAGACAGACAGACATGGCGAATCCATAAGGGTTCCGTTGCCATTTGGCTACGGAACCCTAAAAAGAACATAAAAGTATTATGTTAAGAGTAGGCAATAAACTCGTGACCCTATTGAAGTTGCCGATATCTTTGCAAAACAATTTGCAGTAACAACAAATATGAACATCACTAAAAGCATAGGAAGCAACTCGGCATTAGAATTATTACAGCTAAGTACAAAAAGTGTAGATAAAGAAATTACTTGGGAATCTGTCACAACTGGTGAAATTGTTAGATTAATAAAGAAAATGGAATGTAAGTTGTCGTGCGGTTTCGATGAATTAGCTATAATGATATTTAAAGATAACATAGATATTTTAGCAGAACCTCTAAAAAATGTTTATAATAATTGCTTCTGGGACAGTATTTTTCCTGATCAACTGAAAATAGCTAAGGTGATCCCAGTCCACAAAAAGGGCTCTACTCAGGATCCTAAAATGTATAGACCTATATCTCTCTTGCCAACCTTAACCTCAAAGATTTTCGAAAAGTTAATAAAAACTAGACTAATTACACATTTAATCGGAAACAGGGTCTTAAATTATAAACAGTTTGGCTATCAATCTGGCATAGGAACGAAAGATGCTATTGATACACTACTCATGGAGGTCAGAAGTAAACTAAATTCAAAGCAAATGGTAGCCGGTCTCTTTTTAGATCTAAGTTCTGCTTTTGACTTAATAAACCACGACCTGTTGTTGGTTAAGCTTGAGCATTATGGCGTGAGAGGCAAAGCTATACAACTTCTGACATCCTACTTAAAAAACAGAAAAATGTTCGTGGAAGTAAAACAACTGAGTCGCGTTGAAAAGAACAATGATAGGAATGTGTCTGACAAAGCATTTTACAAGCAAGCTATTAGGTCTAAATTAAAAAACACTAGTTTAGGAGTTCCTCAGGGATCTATATTGGGTCCTATTCTCTTTGTTCTATTTATTAACGATGTAATAGATTATGTGGAAAATGTTTTAGGGGAACATTCAAAGTTAGTGGTATTTGCAGACGATACTAATGCCATCATTTCAGCAGATAACATTCAATCTCTTAATTCGCGCGTAAATAAAGCTTTAGAGCTATTTCACAATTGGTTCACTATCAACGGACTCAAAGTGAACGCTAGTAAAACCAACTTAATCCTATTTCGTACCACTTCCAAAAACAAGTCACCTAAATTGTGCTTTGGATGGAGTCCATGTCAGTATGGTTGAGGCAGTAAAATTTTTAGGAGTACACGTTGATTGTTATTTAAATTGGAAACCAGAACTTGAAAGTTTAAAAAACTCCATCAGCTCAGCATTCAGCATGTTATGTACTAAGAAGCCTACGAAATGATGTCGACATTACACAGTTAAAAAAAAGTCTATTACGCGTTAATCGAGTCAAGGTACAGATACAGCATCTTATGCTGGGGAGGCAGCTACGATTACAATATACAGAGAGCATTTGTGTTACAAAAAAGGGCTATTCGCACCAAGGTTTGCGTTCGTCAGCAGGAATCTTGTAAGGGGCACTTTGTAAATTTGAATATTCTCACTGTACCTTCCCTATACGTATTGGTGCTCCTAACACATTTTTCTAAATATGTACATCTATATGAGACTGAAGAGGAAAGAAAGCTTAGAGAAAGTACGAGAAGAAAAGATTTTAAATACACTAATATTCCTAAACTTAATATAGTTGCACACGGTACCTGTCACATGTCAGTGAAAATCTTCAATAAACTTCCTGTTGATATAAAATTATCACTTTACAAAAGGGAATTCAAGGCTAAATTGAAGCCTCACCTGCTGGAAGGCTGCTATTATTCTATTAATGATATTTAAATTGTAAAAATACATATTATACTAGAAATTTATCATGATTGTGATTTTTGTTAGGTACTATTAGTCTAAAAATCTTCAATTGTTCTCTTACATTCATGACATATAACTAAGTAATTGACAGATGTCAGATGAGATGTTTAATGTCAGATGTCCAAACATCTGACATTAGCTATATTTAATTATTTGTAACATTATTATTCTAGTTATTTAAATGAAATTTATTTATTATTATTATTACTCTTCTTCATAGTAATTAAGTGGCATGTATTTTATTGTTGTTTTATTTTTTTTGTATTTTTTATATTATAAAATGTTTTTTAATATTCGACACAATGTAAAAATTGTTATGAATTAAATAAATAAATCGCGGATTACATATTTTTTCACAACTCCCTCAATATGGGTATCAAAAGGGCTTGACTAGAAGAATACTAACATTATGATAAATTTCAAATCCAAGATGGCCGCCATCACAAAATAGCGAATTACATTTTTTTTTTTACAACTCCCTCATTATGGGTATCGAATGAAAGGGCTTGACTAGTAGAATACTTTACACTCATCATCATCATCACCTTTTACTACTAATACTTACGAATACTTTACACTATGACAAACAAATCCAAGATGGCCACCACCACAAAATGGTGAATTACATAAACCTGATTAAACTCCAAATTACCTGAATCTTAAAACGCAAGAAAATAAAAGAAATTAAATAATAAGGAGTCCTTACAAATGGCATGACATAAAAAATTTAATTAAAAATTTAAAAATCACCGACACAAAATAATAATAAAAATAGTACGGATGTAAAAAGCCTAAAACAATTTTTATAAAACTTTTGAAAAAATAGCCACAAATAGAACAAAAAAGGTATTAACGTGAAACTCTATAAAAAGAAAAAAATAACCTTGAAATTATGACCCTACGTAAGTACGTATGAAAGTTTTTGATTAAATATTGTCCCGTCGGGGGACCGCTACATTTTTAAACTTTAACAGAACGTTAGGCTAATAATTAGAGCGGTCCCCCGACGGGACAACATTTAATAAAAAAAATTGTGTGCGAGATTTTATGTAAAAACAAGAAGTATCACGCAAATGAAGTCACAGGCAGGAGCTAGTAAATCAATAAAATCTATGAAAGTATGGAGATGTGATATGATTTAGAAGGGACATTATACTTCCCATCGTAGTCACGCTAGATGTGATGTCAGCTGAGATGTTTTGATAGCCAGCCCTGTCTATGTAGCATATCATTTCTAAATCTTCCAACTTGGCAATTTTTAAAGCACTACTTTTTCTACTATTTTTTCCTAATAGTTTTAGTTTTCAAATTTAAAAGAATAAAATAAGTCAGCATCCCAGTTGTATTGTCATAGCTGCTAAGTTAACACTGAACAAACAAATGTATTTAGAACAGCGGCATTTACTTGTGAGACCATAAATAATATTTTATTTGTGGAGGTAGTGACGGGCCTGATTATGAGCTATCATTTTCCTGTCAACCTACATACATAATTTATTTCTAAATAATATAAGTTCTTACCTGGTAAATGGGTAGAAACACTTCAAATGATATTCTTTCATCGGGCTTCAAATGTAGGGTGCATTTCTTCACATCAGATTCAGTAGGGTTCTGCCCAAGAGCTCGCAGGGCGTCCCCAATCTGTGCTACATGGATCTTGCCATCTCCACGTGAATCAAATAGTTGGAATGCTTCCTGGAATTCTACAAAGATACCAAACATTAAGCTAAAGTTGAGTGATAAAATATAAGTTAATTAAGAAAAGTAGAACAGTGAGGGTGTGGCAGAGAAGGCGAGGAATTGAGGATACCTTCCACGGAGGTGAGCTTCAGCTTGGTGGGCGGCTCGTACATGAACATGTTGCGAGGGCGTGTGGCGACGCACTAAGCGCGACCCACTCCGCGAGCGAGCGAGGCCGCCGGGCCAAGCGACACACCTGGATCGCTTTAAAATTCAAACCTTATAAGGAAACTAGGGCGCTTGTAACAGCCACCGCTTTCGGTAAAGACGTTGATTGACATGACATGACTCACGGATTACGCGCGAGTGTCACAACGCAAGTCGACCCTCTGCGGTCATTATACGTAATTATACACGACCCACAAGCTGGAGTGCAGCACGATCTTACGGTTCTGTTCATATTCACGGCACATCACCAGTGTGGCAAACTTTGTATTAACAGTTAATGACGAGATGACGACTCACCTGCCAGTTGATCTTCTGAATATCCAGCCTGTAACAAACATTTAAGTATAAGTTTCATAGAACCTATAGTTTTACATTACTTCTACACTAATTTATTGCCTTTAATTTACCATGTTAATTATTAATTTTAGCCTCCTGAAGTGTAAATATGTTTTAAAATGTATGAGTCATAGGCAAGTAACTTCGCCAAGTATGTATAATCAACAAACATTAGCACAATAAAATTTATTCCCAAATCAAGATTCTCATTCGTTCAAATGTTCAATGACAATGACATGACAATAGAGAAATCATGGAATTAGTTAGTACTATAGAGAGAAATACAAGGTGGCAATTTAGTCAACTGCATCAGTCAAGGGGAAGATTCTACCCATTCATCATATACAAGAGATGCCTTAACCAACTTTCGCTATGAAACTTTTAATATCTCAAAAAAAACAAATTCCTAAACAACAGTAGACTATTTCGATCCAGTTCTAAATATTTTTTGTCGAATCGTTTAGAGTTTCATTGCGAAAGTGGTTTAGTATGACCATAAACCATCAGAATGACGAGTAGAATAACCCCATATGCTTTAATAAAATCGACTTTCAGTTGTAATAGAATTCGTCGTGGCGGTCTGCGTTGGCTGTAAAACACCATCCTGTGGAGATAAATCGAGGTGAATTTATGAATTGCTTCAAATACAAATAGCTATTCAAGACTATAATGTTTTAATTTCGGATTACTTCAATTTTGGAAGTTACTATTCTTATTTTTGTACTTTGCTACCGAAATTAAAGTTATGGCTCGTGACTAAAATCGGAACGAACACCGCGCCGCCGCAATCTATTCATACAATGAGGATGGAAGGTTGCCTGGAAGAGATTGCAGAAAGCGATAAGGCCGCCCATGTTTTGTAGTGATAGTTGTATTTTTTGTTATGTATTTTCCGGTGTATGTACATACAATAAAGTAAATATCAATAATAAATAAATTATCGGTAAAAACCAAACTGTAGATGGCGTGACCATACGTCGGTCCCTATGGCCTTCATTAATTTGACATTTCATTTCATTTTCATTCATATTTCACTGTTAAGTTAGATTCTGTGATTTTAATATTTTAAATCCCAGACGAATTTATTTGACATGGAAACTTAGAATTTATAATACTGCTTATCTCCTCGTAATCACTTTCTTGAAAATATTTCCGACAAAACCTTATGAAAATCTCTAAGCCAGAATCTTCTTCTTTGGCAAATGAAGTACTTCTGTCATTCAAGCGCCTAAAAGATCCTTGTAGCACTGTATAAAAGTTTTCTTTTTTTATAAAAGATTTTTAAATTATCACTTTTTGTTGCGATACCAACCCGGTACAAATTCGTATATCACTACTTCTTAAGGTGGATGCTCCAAGGTAGCCCGCGAAATTCAAATTTTCTTACGTTTTTTGCAATGTGCTGATCAGTACTAAGTTGTACGTTGATTAAAATATGATTCGCGGCTGTAAGAAATATGTAATTACAGAATTATAATCATGTTTTCAATTTCAACCATGGGTCCGTTTTTTATGATATTTTGATGTTGACTTGAAAGAGCATGGCAGTTGAGAATATGTCATGCTCACTTAAATGTCTCACTGGTGGTGGCGCGTGTATACAAAATGGTTGAGCTGGGTGGTGCTGATCCACGCGTCATGTTCGTGAACGGGCGCCGTTGGTTGAGACTGGTCAACTCTTAACTGCCAGGTCTTATTTTTATTTTATGTTTTAAATTGTTTCTGTACCCAGGATTTTGTAATAATATCTTGATTTAAAAGAGTGTCCCTGGAGTTTCTTGCCCGTTCTTCTCCAAAGAGATCTACGTTTTGGAACGGGCAACTAGCTTCAACTTTCTGAATAACTGACCGACTATTTAATTTTGACAACTCAAAAGTGCCTGTAAATGGTTTAATTGAAATAAATGATTTGAGTTTGAGGAAACACCAGGATGTCGCCACTGTGAGGATCGCCTGAAGGACACGGTGGAGATCTGCCCGGCTTGGGTGGAGCACCGCCGCGTCCTCGTGGCGGCGATCGGCGGCGACGATCTCTCGCGTCCGGCCCTGGTCCAGACCATGGTACGGAGCGAGAGTGCCTAGGAAGCCGTCAACTCCTTCTGCGAAGCAGTAATGCTCGCAAAGGAGGAGGCTGAGCGCGTGAGAGAGAGGCAATCTCTGCACACTTACCAGCAGCTCTTACAGAAGTTGAACTGCACTGCTTTTTTGTTCTATAACTAAGTCCAAAGAAGCAGTGCAGTTGAACTTCTGCCCTGCTATATGAGCTGGTGGTAAGCCCCCTAGGCTTTTTTGGCGTAGCCGTGAGGCACAGTTTCCTGCTAATTTCATACATCGGATTTTTCACTCTTTTTTATTTTATTTTTATATATACCTATTAAACCTATATTCAACGGCGTGCCTTTTAGTCTATGTTAAATAAATGTATTTATTTTTATTTCATTGTCTTTTGAATTTCGCGGACTACTCAACCTATGTCAACCGTCAGAAACAAGGCCATCCCTTCGTAGAAAACTTAATAAATAAAATGATTTTATATTATTTGAATTTCATGTTGAAACTTTAACTTGCTTATTCATGTTATTTTTTGCATAATGTTTGAGTGCAATAACAATTTTGTTTTTTTTTTTATTAGTGCAATTTATCCGATCGAAAATAGTGGTACTGTTCGTGGGGTGTTCCATCGTCGGTCGTCTCCTCTGTGTCTGTGGTCGCCTCTATGTCTGTGGTCGCCTCGGTCGGATACTCGGCCGGCGTAGTCGGCAAATCAGCGAGCGAATGGCGATTGGTTCGTGAACGGACGGGCGTTGAAGAAAAGAAAATGGCAAAATGGTGTGATCCATTGATCGTTTTTAGAAGGTTAGTGTTCGGTAGATAATATTATTTATTTCATTAAAATAATTATTATTTGGTACTAGAGAGTTCTTAAAACCTAGTGCTAATTTTTGCAATTTCGGAAACGATTACCGTTATCGCATTGTGTGGCAAGTCGTCGACAGACAGGCGACGGCGCCGTTCGGCTTTCGCTTTGTTCACTCATCTCCACGTGCCTTCCGCCATTTAGAGCGCATTTATCGACAGATTGATGCAAATCAAACGAATTTTCATCGTCAAATAGATTAAAACTCAAGGATAAGATCATACGATTACGTATTTTCAAGTATTTGAATCAATCGATGACGAAAAACAATAAAGCCGCAACCCGGCGGCGTGGTCGTGCTCGGCGGCAACATTGAGTGCAGGCAGCAGCGGTGAGCAGCGAGCTGTAGGCATCAGCAGTGCACTAGCATGTGAGTGAGGGCGCGTCCGCTGGTGCTGACAGTGCGATATGTTGCAGGTGACAGCGCGAGGCGGGGCGATGGCTGCCGGCGCCGAGTTCGTCGACGGCTGGCTGGTCGCCCAAGTATTGGGCGAAGGTGCTTATGGCGAGTAAGTTGATTTGTTCTAAATAGGTCTATAATCAGCCGTAATCTGTATTTAATGAAATTATCAAAAAAATATCTAGGCTACCATTGCTTGACTTAGCTGGCATTATGAAAGATATTGTCATAATAAAAAAAATATGGTGATAACAATAACACGTCGTAAACTAGAAACAATTCCATCCACAAATTGTTTAAAGCATGGAAATTATTCTTTAGAGGAGGAATTTCCTTTCCGAAAGTAGTCTTTTTTAGATTTTTCTAGAAACAAACATACGTAGTACTTAATTATCATCACCTTCACCTTCATATCCTAATTTTTTGTTGTTCACTAAATAATTAATTTTACACAAAAATCCTGTTTTGTCTCATTTAATAACAATGGGATTTATTGTTAGAATTAAACATCATGTGGTTGATCCACATAAACATGGTAAATATTTGATATATGTGCTGAACCCCAGTAATTATTGGAACAAATTTCCAGGCATTAAAATACATTTTTCTAATAATATTAATTTATTAACCTGTAGCCGTCTCTCTTTGAAACCAAGTTAAATATAAAATAATCCAATTAACAATGAATGAATGTATTATTCAAGGTGTAGTAGAATATTTGCAACGGGTGTGACATGCGTGACCAGATTTAAGAATGTAAACAAAGCCAAAGGTGTACCTATGTAAGGATTATAGCAGGTGGCATTCTGTAGCAATGTCTACAATGGTAGAAAGGAGTGAGTTTATGTATGTATTTATTAGAGAGAAATAACCTAAGAACCTATTGTACTCATCATTATGAACAATTTTTTAATAGGGGGCAACTCCTTATAAAATAATCAGCTGTTTGTGGGTTTTCTTTTGTCAATTAATATAATTATAAATAAATAAATTCATTTATTTCAGGTACCACATAACCCATATTAGAAAATGATTACAAAATCATAAATTCAAAACATCACACATCAGTACATACAAATGAATAAATACAACCTCAACACAAACTATTCAACCATTATTAATTATACATTACCTATAATAGTCTCTTACGAGCGACACTATATGTAACTTGTCTGTCACAGCAGTGTCACACATAGGGACAGTCCAACCTACTTGCTATCATACTCAGAACGATATTGGAGCTGGCCCGCACTCTGCGCACAAGAGACGCGCAGCGTTTCCGCATGGTCGCTGGAAACAGTCCACGTGTGCCCATGCAAACATACCTGAAGCGCTGCAGTAGCGAGGCAGACCCAAAATCGCTCTGAAAGCGTTGTTAAACTGAATGCGGAGGGTGCTGTAGCTTTTCTGCGTGTAATTAGCCCATAGACTGCAGGTATACATGGATGTGCAATATGCTCGGAAAAGGGTTATTTTCATGCCATCCGAGCAACGTGCGAACCTGCGGGCCAGCATATTAGCTCTCTTAGATAAAGCCCTCCGCTCCCGTTCCAAGTCAGCATGATCCCTGAGGTCAGCCGTGCTATATGTCCTAGGTATTTAAACTGATGTACCCTATCTAAGGGTACAGTATTATGCCAATTTCATGATGCATCTCTACTTTATAGAAAATCAATATGGTGATGGAGCTGCCTATGCCTCATCGGTGCTATGCCCTTTGAAACAGTTTTCCAAACTACCTATATTGCAAGTTAGAGATTTTTTTTTATTGTTTATTTTGAATGCAACAGGCCCAAATGTGAGGTGACTTTTTTTTTTAATCTTCTTTGTCTACGTAGTATATCACTGCTGGGCCTTTGCCCACAAAACAGAGAGGTTTGTGCGATGCCTGGCCATATTGGCCCCGCATATATGATCAATCTTCACCGCAGTCCACCTCAACAGCAATATCCTCTCTCAGGTGTCGTGATCTGTACCCACCTCCCTGGGTGCATTCGTGCGATGGGGCCAGTCCACTCCCACATCAGCCTAGCTGTTTTGCACTGTAGGTTAGGATGGGTAGAATACACTTGTTGATGAATTTTCTTTTCAGTGTTTTTGAAAGACTTGTTTCAACAACACATGAAAGGAAAGTTTCCTAGCATTTTGGACTATTCTTTGGACTTCCTAGTCTTCCCTTTTTTTTACTGACACTGTCTTAATTCATCAACTTAGGCCTGATTGTTCCATCACCAGATAACTTTTATTCGAGGAATAAAATTGACGTTTGACAGTTTTTGTATGAAATAACTCAAAATTTCAAAAATTTTCTTTGTTTAAAGTTATCAGATGATTGAAAAATCAGCCCTTAATGTAACACATGCCCGACAACTTCGACCCTACGTTTAGTGCTCTGTTCATTGAAAGTCCAAACCTCATGACTTGCTCAAATCTAGCATTTCAAGTTCTGAAGGTGATGTGGCGAATAGCACAAAATCATCAGCAAAACGGAGTGTTAGCTGTCCGACCGATATTTCTGTGCCATAGGACCCCGTTTCTACCCCGTTCACATTTATACCCTGTTTTAGTCCAGACAGTAAAAAATTCCGTGTATTCCCGTTCGTCCCACCGACTTCATCCCCCTGGTGGGACGAACGGGAATTGGTTATTTTTTTTCTCGATCGTCCCACTGATTTTGTTGGTGGGACGAACGGGAATAAATTACAATTTTTTTTTCGAGTCCCATTGGTCCCACCAAATAATTTCAGACTGGTTAAAAATTCAGCTGGTACATACAAGCTGTTGTTTTGCATCCTCGTCAAATTTCAGTAGGTTGTTATAAAAGACATAAATAATCAAATAAAATTACGATCCCTGGTAAATAATGAATACATACTTGTTACGGTTCCGTACCTCGAAAGAAAAAAAAACGGAACCCATAAAGGATCACTTTGTTGTGCGTCCGTCCGCCTGTCTATCAAGACCCTTTTTCTCAGGACGCGTGTAGGTATCAAGCTGGAATTTATATCAAATACTCAGGTCTACTGAAGCACTGACCCTTGGAGCTGTGAAAAAATCAAACTTCTAAGCCAACGCAATCAAAAGATACACCGCCGTTTAAACACTGTAAACTTGTTTAAAATTCATTTCGTATCTTGTATTTAAATACCTTTCGTTTGGTATCTTAGTATTTTGTAGATAGATACTATGTTTGCCAAAATACTTTTAGTAATATATAACTAATTCTATTGTGACATCTTAGGTGACATTAATTTTAAATGTCAATGTTGTCGTAGATAAAATTTAACGCGTCATTGAATATAGTCTGGGGCAAATTAATAGATGGCGTGGCTATTCATTCAATAGAGTTGAACACTCGAATTTGTGTGCAGTACTGCTGATATTTGGTCTTCCTCTAAAAAAAGTTATTTGGGGGTTACAGTCCATTGGATTGAAAGTGAGACTTTTGAGAGGAAAAGTGCTGCCATTGCTTGCAGAAGATTCAAAGGGGCTCACACATATGATAAAGTTGCAGAAAAGATAGCTGATATACATTCAGACCATGACCTGAAACTATATCATTTATAAAAAGTTATGACAGTATAACTGTCTTAACAATGTCTGAGTCGCAATAAATACTTTTCTTTCTTTCACGTTTGCGCGATCAACGCTGTTTACTTAACCCCTCCATCCCCCTACATCGCAGCGATTTACATGTTAAAAAAATTAACTTTAATTTAAAAAACGTTGTTTTTTTACAAAAGTATCTTATCCATAAAAAGTATTCAAAAGATACGTATTTTATATCTATTTCAGATACCACCCCAGAAAGCTATTTGGATCTGGTATCTGAAATACTTAATTTAAAAGTATATTGCATTTTGTATTTCAGATACTTTATTTAAGGTATCTTGTACATCACTGGAACTCAAATCTTGAAATTTGGTACGAAGCAACGTCTTATAGCACAGGTAAAGGAAAAATTGCGAAAACCGTAAATTTTTGGTTACATCATTAAAAATATTTATAATAATTTTAAATTGTACGGAACCCTCGGTGCGCGAGTCCGACTCGCACTTGGCCGGTTTTTTTTTTTAGATATTTAAGTTTGACAGTATTTCAGAATACACCACTCAAAAACAGAATCGCGTTATGGTATCGTATAAGCGGCCGCGTTTTTATGTGTGTGTAAAAGGGCAGTTACAGTGCGGTCTCACACAGACCGCGTTTTAAAATGTGTGTCCCACTCCCACATGCCGATTTCAGAAAATTAGAAAAAAATAAAATAAAAATACCTTCTTATTTTATTGTTGATTCATGTCGAGAATCAAAAGAAAAGTAGCATAGTTACCTCCTTGAATTTGACGAGGGTGCAAAAGGACACTATATACTGGCAGGATATTCAACTACGCATTCAGTACATCAAACTAAGTGACATTGCCCAAAATTAATGGCTCGGGGAACGACTTATATTTTTGGTGTGAAAATTTGCTGTTTGCGGTAGCGCGCAATGTAACACGTAAAACATTGTGGTTATGGGTACATGCAACGGTACAGGGGTCATGGGAGCATTTAAAGTTGTGTTATAACATTAAAAACTAGTTTTCGTAAAAAACCGTCAGTAAAAGTTGGAACTTTAACCTTCAAAATCTAAGTAACCAGAAGGTTCCCAGGTATTTATTTATTTATTAACTCAACGTCACTATCATTACAGGAATTTCCTAATTAAATAGTGTGGCCATAATAACAGTTTTATTATTTACAATAACATATTCTGTACATCGTGTTTTTTGTGAACTTAAGAGAACAAGTAAAAAGATACGCCACGCCATTAAGTACACGCAAAGTGCGCGTTACAGGGGCTTTACTCAGTAGATTGGTCCTACTACTGGGCACCGCCAATAGACGTGGCTGTCGCCTTCGCAATACATAATTTTCGGGCACACAGGTTTATTTCTTTTAATATACCTGGGTTTTGAAGTCTTGCCACGTAATAATTTAAAAATATAGGTAGCAAGAGCCATGTCCCTCCTTGTTTCCAATTTATTGTATCATTTTATTGTGTTGTTGGTATGGTCCAGTATAAAAAAGTGATTACAAACAATGACGGGGAGTACAAGTGACTCTCGGCTCCGTTAAGTGTCTTTTTACACCCGTTATACATCTATTCTTCTATACTTATAATAAATCTGTAGAAGTGAAATTTCTGTACATTGAAAATATCAAAAAAATAAATGGCAGGGGGTGTTACTAGACCGACACCGAACCCAAAAATGTGATTAAAAAAATTTTTGTCTGTCTGTCTGTCGGTCTGTCTGTCTGTCTGTCTGTCTGTCTGTCTGTTTGTTCAGGCATCACGCAAAAACTACCGGTTCGATTACGTTGAAACTTGGTATAATTATTCTTTAATATCCTGGGCACCACACTGGGTACTTTTTATCCCGGAGAAGTACATACAATAAAAAACAAACTTAATTTTGCGGTCCGATCCCTAGACCCGATTACTGCACCAACCGCAAATAATAAGTTTGTCGTAGGTTAAGTCACCCGCAATGGAGTTCATTTTTATTCCTTTTAGTTTTTAGAGTTATTTAGGTTTATTTTTATGTAAGTTGTAGGTATAGATTCTAATTTTAAAGTATAGGTAGTATATTTGATAGTGTACGTAGTGACCGTAGGTTATTTTATAATACTGTTAGGTAGGATTAGTCATTCGTATAGATATTAGTTTTTAGGGATTTTGCTTATTTATTGAGTTTAGATTAGTTATCAGAAATAGGTTTATTTAGGTAGGTAGGTATTTAATTTTCTGTTATTGAGTTTTTTTTTTAAATTAGGTAGGTACTTAGGTAAAGATATCATATAGGTACCCTCTTAATCACCACTAATGAGACACAATTAGTTTTCTATTGTAATTAGCCACAAAGGGCCTGCGAGATAGATGGCATTCTGGGGAAGCACATAGGTACATTTTATCCTGTTAGCACGTTCCCGTGGGATAATTTCCGACATCCACGCGGGCGAAGCCGCGGGCAGAAGCTAGCAGGTAATATTTTTCTTTTTTGCCCCTTAGCTTGGCGTTCGCGAGGTTTTGATAGAATACGAACGACCGACCACGGAATACACGGTAAACACTTAGTAACGGGGTCCCGTTTTCACCCTTTTTGTACAAGTCAAAAGAACAAATGTTCACTTATAAATAGAAGAACTCATTTTGGTACTTAGCAGACATGCTGCTTTTAGTATCAGCGACTAGGGAAAATAATCTCATGTAATTAACTAGGGTCTCCCTTGTTTCATCGAAAAGAAATTGCCAAATTATCACTTCCCAAAAAAAAAATCCGCATAATTTCATTTGCCAAATTATTAATTTGGCAAATTAAATAAACATGTCAGCGGGGCTCACTCGCACGCTAGGCTTAGGTTTAGTGAGTGGCTTAATTGTGGCAAACCTACGTCTGGCGTGATTTATGAGGAAATGTGTCACACCCATAAGATCTTTAAATCCAAATTAAGGTGGTGCCCGAATCATCAAGACCAAATCCAGGGCCCCAAGTCTGCTATTACAATAGTGTCAGAATGGTCTATCATTGATTTCATAATTGTTGATTTTGACAAGTTTGGTAATCTACTAACATAATGGCGTCATTATGACTTTCCAGTGGTCAACCACTGATACTCCATTGAAAGAAATTGCATAGAATGGTAATCTCGTACATAATGATAAATGAATGATTGACTTACATAAAACACTTGACTGGTATAAAACACTAATAAATAATATGTAAAAATAATGTATAAATGAAATGTGGCATAAATAAAGTAGTGGTAGTTTTTCGAAAATCATTTCTACTAACAGGTTTTATAATAATGGCAATACGACAATGTCATTATGACACAATTCTATTACGAGACCAATGATCGCCATTAAGAATTTAGCAGATTACGAACTTTAAGCAAAATGACAATGGGATGGGAATGGGATCGTGTTGGAATGACGAATTTATAAAAATAGCAGATTGGGGCCCAGATGGACATCCTAGCCGAGTTGCACACTTAAAAAGACTTTCGTGACTTCTGGAAGTCCACAAAAGAGCTCAACCTTAGGCCTGGTCTGCCGGTGAGCGTCGATGGCGTGTCTGCGGAAAGGGATATTGCCAATCAAAAATCAAAATCAAAAGTCATTTATTCAAATTAGGCTGAGGATCAGCACTTTTCGAACGTCAAAATTACAAAAGACAGTCCCCCAAAAACGCCCGCCCTTCGCCACTTCCTAGTGCTATCGCTGGGAAGAAGAAGTGGCGGAACAAACTCCCCAGCAGCACAGCTGTCTGTTCAGTTAGAATATAGTTAGTTGCATGTATACAATACTAGGAACCTATGTTCAGTAATGAACATTACAAGAAGCTTAAATTATTTGCCATATTATGTCAGCTAGCCACGCCAATATACCAACAAATATAATAAAAACTATACGTACTCAAGCTAAAAAATAATTAATTAAAATAAAAATAAAAACTCACTACCTAAATAAAAGCCTCCAGGCATAAAGGGCGTGACAGCTAACACATTTATGCATTGCTGGGTTCGTCACCTAGCTGTCACTTGCAGTCACAGATGATGAACTAGGACCATCGATGTGAAATAAATAAGTGAGTTAATACTAATAATGTTTTTAAATCTCAGTTTTGTGTTGAGCCAAGCAGTATTCCACCCTCTGTGGTGGTCGATGCTGAGTCACAGTGTACTGTCCTGGAACCAAGAGTAAAGTTCTCAGCTGCGGACATAGCTAAGACCATAGGGTGTATGACCAGGGGTAAATCTCCAGGACATGACGGACTCAGCATCGAGCACCTACAGCATGCAGGTCCCCACCTGCCACGTGTTTTGGCCATGCTGTTCACCTTCTGCCTTCGCCATTCGTACTTGCCGGACGAGCGATGAGAACGTTCGTAGTACCAATTGTAAAAAATAAAACTGGTGATATTTCAGATAAAAACAATTACAGACCGATCTCATTAGCAACAGTCATCGCGAAGGTATTTGACAGCATGTTTAATGCTCAGTTAAACACTACAATAACATTGCACGATAACCAGTTCGGGTTCAGGCCCAAACTGTCCACAGATAGTGCTATACTGAGTTTAAGCAACTTCCTCCACAGCACTTTGTAGGAAACCAGGTCAAACGCCCTAGACAGATCGAGGAAGCAGGCGTAAACAGGCGTGCTCCGATCCGTGTAATATCCGACAGCATGCTTTAAGCTATGCATTATTTTGGTTTTTTTTATTGCAGAACAAATTTAAACTAATTCCTAAGAAGTCACGTACAAAATATGATAAGAATCCGCTTAACCGTTTCAAAGATCTAGCAAAACCAAAAACGTTACCCCAGCAAAATCTCGAATAACTTCGCAACCGAAGAAAGAACAAATACAAAATAAGGCACAACATTTACTTCATATAGACAACTAATTTTATAGCTAGTATTTATTTAAATACTCCCATTAGAAAGAAAAAGGTCTGGCTGGGGTAACGTTACCCCAGCAGTATATGTTTTTGTGAAATAATTAAAAAGCTATAAGCGCAACAAATTTAAAAATGTGTGCAACAATTACAGAAGCCGCAAAACTAATTATCTATAAGATTCAAATGACCATTTTCGACAACATCTGGCTGGGGTAACGGACACCACGTCGATAGATTTAATCGGTTATTAAAAAAAAAATTGCTGTTCCATACATTTTGACCGCGTAGGTATTGCAATATTCTATGAAAAAGAAGATTTTTTTTTTATAACCGACGAAAAATTTCGACGCTATGGGGTCTAAATTCATGTGCTGAATTCATGGTTACAGGTTGCGCGTCGATGTCCCTGCCACCCGGTATTTCTATCTTTATCATATTTTTTTTTTATATTTTAATATCACTTTTATGTTTTAAAAAAGTATTTTTTTGACATATAAATTATTAATTATTTGATGATCACACGGACGTTATAGAGATAAGATTTGCCCTTTACAGTATGTCAATTAATTGGTCATAGAGTTTCGGAGATAGGTAATAGAAAATTACTAAAACGCAAAATGCCGCTAAAACATTCACGAATACAACTTTCATTCATGCACATGCTTAGTGCTGACGATTTATCCATTTACCCATAGATGGCGCTGTGCAAATACGTCATTTTTCTGACTCGCGGTGTTCATACTTTACGTGGATTGATGATATTGTCTGTATTGTATTGATGGAGCGGTAATTAATCTGTATGACATTACATTAATTTAATATCGGAAAATATTTTTATGATTGTCTTTATGTGTTTAATTGTATTTTATGATTGTATACATTTTGCATGCCTTACGGTAGGATCACTTGAAACATGTAAGTTTTATACCAC
Source organism: Apamea anceps (assembly GCA_951799955.1). Taxonomy (NCBI): domain Eukaryota; kingdom Metazoa; phylum Arthropoda; class Insecta; order Lepidoptera; family Noctuidae; genus Apamea; species Apamea anceps. Next base: position 216,180 of record OX637506.1, read on the forward strand.
CATTGTAACAGTGTTTTCTGCAAAAATAAATGATTTGATTTGATAAATAAATGATAATTGATTTTATTTTGTAAGTAGGTTTGTACAAACACTTTTACACGTCAATCATATTTTAAAACTAGATGAGGTCGGCGTTTCCTATCTGACTAGTCTGAGAAGAAAGGCCGAAACAAACTCAGACGTCACAGTCTCTTTTAAAGTCCAGACATAATCTTGGTCAGATCATATGAAGACCATGTAGGTCGATGTCTGAGATGGTCTTTTGAGGAAAGAACCACACAGATTGAGAGGACCTGTCCAGTCAGTGCACGCATATGTCAGAAATCGTGCAGCTCAACTCAAAACTTAAGGAGCTCAACGATTCGACGAACTATACCAAAGAAAGGACATTTGGGTAGGCCACATTAATTACTCAAACTGCCAGACCATGACAAAACTAACAGAACAGAGAGAAAAATAAAAATAAAATGACCCACATAGTCTTCACATTCACAATAATTAAAATAATAGAATACTTTACAAAGTAAGCAAATGTCATAGATCAAATTCATTAATGTCAAAGTGTATATATAAAAAAAAAAAAAACATTCAATATGTAAAAATTGGAAGCAGCTTAATCCCAAGCCTTTTTGTCCTCGATATAAGCCTTAACGGTATAAAAGGCTTTCTGGCACAACTTACGTTTAATGAATGATTTGAATTTATTAAGGCTTAGATCTTGAACGAGGCTTGGAACTTTATTGTAGAAGCGTATACATTGGCATCTGAACGAGCCACCTATTTTCCTGAGCCTTGTTGTAGGTACAACAAATTTGTGTTTGTTCCTAGTATTTATATCATGGTTAACACTGTATTTTTTAAACAATTTTATATTTTTATGGGCATATAAAAGATTTTCATAAATATACTGAGAAGGCACAGTCATAACATTAATTTCTTTAAATATGTCTCTGAGCGAGTGTCTCGGACTTAATTTATAAATTGATCGAACAGCTCGCTTCTGCAAAACAAAGATAGTCTGAATATCAGCGGCATTTCCCCACAATAGAATACCGTCCGACATTAAACTATGAAAATAGCTAAAGTACACTAAACGGGCTGTCTCTATATCAGTTAAATTACGAATTTTTCTAACAGCGTATGCTGCGGAACTTAGCTTTTTTGAGAATTTGTCTATATGTGGACCCCACTGTAGCTTAGCATCCAAAGTTATGCCCAAGAATACTGTGCTGTCTTCAGGATTCAATTCTTCGCCCTTTATCAACACATTAGTTTTCACCTGTCTAACGTGAGGTAACGTAAACTTAATGCATTTGGTTTTTTTCTCGTTTAGAAGTAAATTATTAACATTGAACTAGTGGACTACTTTAGAGATCGCGCTATTTACATCGTCAGTAACCTGCTGCTGACGTTTAAGTTTAAACAAAAGTGAAGTGTCATCTGCAAACAACACTATATCATGATTATCCTTTATGAGGTACGGCAAGTCATTAATATAAATAAGAAACAAGACAGGAACAAGAATTGAGCCCTGTGGGACTCCCATTGTTACTAAAGATCCGGGAGATCTTTTTCCATTAACATCAAGGCTCTGAATCCTTTTACTCAAGTATGAAGTAAGAAGATCCAGATCAGCGTTCCGGATCCCGTAGTGGCGGAGTTTTCTGATTAAAGTTTCGTGAAGAACGCAATCGAATACCTTGGACAAATACAAAAGATGCAAATTGATGTGTGTAAATTGGTTAGATGTCGTTCTATTGGTTTTGGTTGTTTTAAATACTTCGTTCCTTCTCTTCGTAATTCTGGTTTACGATTGTTTCTATCTCATGTTGAGGTAATAATAATAATAAAGCTGAAGAGTTTTTTTGTTTGAACGCGCTAATCTCTGGAACTACTACTAGTCTGATAAGAAAAAATATTTTTGCATTTGATTGATAGCCCAATTCTTGAGGAAGTCTATTTAACATCACGCTACGACTCTGCGGAGCCGAGCAGAAAGAAAAAAATTCCGAAAGGACGCTAAGCGAAAACGAAGTAGCGGGCAGGCGACGCGTTGCAACGGGTCGGGGCGGGGGCAGAAGCTAGTTAAATGTTAGATTTGTCAAACGGAAAAATATTCGAGACACGATTCTATATATAAACCAATTTATAGGTATATAAACTATTTAGATACCTATAAATTGGTACGGAACCCTCGGTGCGCGCGTCCGACTTGCATCGCACTTACCGGTTTGTTTAAAAATAAGTATATTGACTCACAATATAGTTATGACAGTTTGAACTTCTAAGTAAATCACAGCTATGAAAACTGAAAACAGTATTTTTAGGTTATTATTATTAAAAGCCTGTGATGTCCCACTGCTGGGCAAAGGCCTCCCTACTCTCCTTCCACTTCTCTCTGTTTAAAGCTGTTAAGGACTAGTTCTTGTTGAAGGAGTCCAGCTCATCCCGCCATCTCCGTCTGGGCCTGCTGCGATGTCGCTTGCCATTAGGAGGGTTACAAAAGCTTAAATAATTTTAGCCTTAAATATTCTTTCATATTCGGTTTTGATAATTTTTACGATCTCCAATTAATACTCGTTGGTTGGACCACGGCTTTTTTTAAGTTCCTGCACTTACCTTCCTGTCCGTCCTTAATTCACTGTACTATATCACTGTGTTCACTTGAGTTAGGGCCATTTTTACTCGTATTACTCGTTTTATTTATTAATTTTGACGAACGACTTTGTTTCGGACGGCATTATTGTTGTTATGACACACAGCTGCAAGCGACAAAATTTGGAACTAAAATCACATTCTGACGGGATCATTTCACGCTGTTTTACAAAACATCTAATGGTTGACCCGCTGCATTGATAAATGCAAAACTTTAAACAATCTTGCGTGTTAAAGTTCAGTAATGATGTATAACCGCTAAACGTCGTTCAGCGGGGTAATTCTCGTAATTTTAAGAACGTTCACAGTCTGATCTCAGTCTCAATCTGTCAAAAATACGTTTAATTTCCCTACATTTTGACAAGTTTTTGACATTTGTTTGTCGCTGAGATGAGACTGCGACTAGATTTTGAACGTTTTAAATTACGGGAATACGGGCCCAGTTGTGCTACATAACGGAGATGTTTTGTAAAACGACTAGCGGTTTTGTAAAATCGCCAATTCGACAGTCCATCTGCGAAATATCAGCGAACCTTGCTATTAAGCGCACCCGGACATGGTAAACATTAAAATAATGTATGGAAATTGTTTTTTCGTACGTTATTAAGAGATTCGTAAATCTTAATTAGGTACTGTAGAAATGTAGCCCTTTGGGCGTAAAATGTGTGTCTATAGAAACATACATGGGTGTTTCATCACGGGGAAGCCTTTGGAGAGAATTAAAAATGGTTTTATAACGTGCTATTTCTTATAAAGTACTTCTCGAAGCTCAAATACCTCGTAACTGCAATTAGTGGTCAATTTTACATCTTGATGCGAAATTGTCCATCACGCAATTTTCCACCTTTCTGGTGATACCTTGTACGTACGAGGGTGAATCAAAAAGTTCTTAGAATTGCATATACAATATATATGTATATATATAACCTTTTTGGGAGAAGTTCGATATTCAAATTAAAGATTGTCAACCACACAATATTTATGCAAACTGTCATTTGTTTTTGTCAGTTCGTTCGCACGTAATAAATTGTTTTATGCAACGAGTTGCTAAAAATCCAAAATTATGGATAAAAGTGAGTTACGTGCGGGGATAAAATATCTCAGTTTGAAAAAAATGTCTACGAAGGAAATTTTTTCGGACATTCAGCAGACATTAGGGGATGATGCTGTACCCTATTCTACGGTTGCGTACTGGGTGGATGAATTTAAAAGAGGTAGATCAAGCTGTAAAGATGATCCGCGTTCTGGGCGGTCTTCAACCTCCGTTACGGAAGAAAATGTCAAAAAGGTTGAAAATCTGGTTTTGGAACACAGAACTATAAAACATAGCTGAGATCCCATTTTAATTGATTCACTGGTGTTCAATAAAGTGTCGGCAAGATTGTCACGAATGCTAACCGACGAAAACAAAAAGCGACGTTTGGAAATTTCTTAGCGTAATCTCGAAATGTTCCAGCGTGATTCGGATTATTTTTGCCGTCGCCTTATCACCATGGATGAAACGTGGGTTCACCATTTCGATCCTGAAACTAAGAGACAAAGCATGTCTTGGAAACGACCATCCCCTCCATCCATTAAGAAATTTCGAGTTGCTCCTACCGCTGGCAAAACTTTGCCTGGAAAGCAAAGGATTCCTTCACTATGCCATAACTATGGCTTCAGTGTTCTGGGATAGTGAAGGAATCCTTTTAATTGATTACATGCCAAAAGACCAGACGATTACTAGACCCTATTATGCAAATTTAATCCCGAAAGTGCGTGAAGCTATTAAAGAAAAACTTCGTGGAAAACTCGTTGGGCGTGTTGTTTCGTCAAGATAACACTCCTGCTCATCGATCGGAAGTTGTTGCGCTCAACGCAATCCGCTGTGCTGGCTTCAATCTGTGTAATAATTTAGTCCAACATAATGGCTGAACCCTATCTCTTAAGATACAGGCCAGACCTAGTTTAAGGGATAGAGTTGGAATTTATTGTACTCCTATGCCAAGTTGTATTGAATAGTGTCAACTGAATGTATGCAGTGCAATGTGATTTTTGTTTATGCAATAAATTCTTTATTATTATTATTATTTAACTTTTTATTTCATGCTTTTTGTAGGGACTCCTTATTATTTCTTTTCTTTTATTTTCTTGCGTTTTAAGATTCAGGTAATTTGGTATTTAATCAGGTTTTTGTAATTGGCCATTTTGTGGTGGTGGCCATCTTGGATTTGAAATTTGTCATAGTGTATAGTATTCTACTAGTCAAGCCCTTTCATTTGATACCCATATTGAGGGAGTTGTGAAAAAAAAAAATGTTATTTGCCATTTTGTGGTGGCGGCCATCTTGGATTTGAAATTTATCATAGTGTATATTATTCTACTAGTCAAGCCCTTTCATTTGATACCCATATTGAGGGAGTTGTGAAAAAATATATAATCCGCCATTTTGTAGCGGCGGCCATCTTGGACCGATTTTCATCAAACAGCTAAGAACACTCCCGACAAATTCACCTTTCAAACAAAAAAAAAAACAAAATTAAAATCGGTTCATCCGTTCGGGAGCTACGATGCCACAGACAGACATACACACACACACAGAACGTCAAACTTATAACACCCCGTCGTTTTTGCGTCGGGGGTTAAAAACATACGGTATTTTATTTAATGTTCAATAAAATAACCAAAAGCATGCAGGCCACATCTAATAGAAGTACAAAGATCGGCTTGTCTGCTATTGCGCTTAATCTTGATTTGATGTTTTCGTTCAAGTACTAAATGCGTACAATTCTTTAGTGTATACTATGTCTGGGTCCCGGTCCCGGGTGCGCCTTATAACTCGTGCCAACCACTACTTCATTATTCTGAGTTTTTTTTTTATCACACTTACTGTAAACAATATAAATGGTACAATTTACCTGAAAGCATGTTTTTAAATCCATCACTGTAGCGATGGCGCGGCCAGGGAGTTTCGGCAAATAGGGATACAAAAAAATGTAATTTTGTCTCGAAGGAAATCACAATGTTTATACATATAACTCGAAGAACGATGCGATAGATTTGCGTTGCTGCCCCGTGTCGAACAGAGTTCTTTGGCGAACGCGGAACTAGATCGACACTGCAATTTGGAGAGAGAAAAAACACGATGTGAGCGAGTCACGGCGGCTCGACGCATCCTTGAAAGTTTATCCACCTCGCGCGGTCACTGCCGCCGCCGCCGCCGACGCCGATCGTTGTTCTATGACAACCTTGTATTTTCGACGCACAAGTTTGCACAATGGCACATTACGTTCGCACTCCCGCGTAATCTAAGTAACAAGCGAGCTCCGACTTCGTCTGACTGTGTTCTTCTCGTGGCGCAGAGTGCGGCTGCTGGTGCACGCGCGCAGCGGCGCCGCCGTGGCATTGAAGGTGGTGCGCGGCGCGGCGCAGGACGGGCCGGGCACGGCGCAGGACGGGCCGGGCACGGCGCAAGACGGGCCGGGCACGGCGCAGGACGGGGTGGGCGCGGCGCGCGAGGCCGCGCTGCATCGCGCGCTGCGCCACCCGCACGTGCTGCGCTGCCTGGGCGAGCGCACGCATCAGGGCCTGCACTACATGTTCCTGGAGTACGCGCCGGGCGGCGAGCTGTTCGACCGCATCGGTGAGCGTGGGCGAGAGGGAGCGGGCGCGCGCGGCCCGTGAGCCCGCACTGACCGCGACTGTGTGCAGAGCCGGACGTGGGCATGCGTGAGGAGGAGGCGCGGCGCTTCTGGCGCCAGCTGCTGAGCGGCCTGGCGTACCTGCACGGCCGCGGCGTGGCGCACCGCGACATCAAGCCCGAGAACCTGCTGCTGGACAACCGCGACCAGCTCAAGATCTCTGACTTCGGCATGGCGACACTCTTCAGGTGAGGTACGTTTTATGCTCTATTTCACCGCGATGCCTGTAGAGAACAAAACGCTCCAACTTTCCTTTTACCGCTACACCTTTTGATCGTCTACATGTATCATTTTGAAACTTTTTATCAAAATGTCTTCTATATACTTAAGGAGAAGAATGTAAAAACCAGCTACTTGTAAGTGGAACTTGCGAACTAAGAGTTTTCAAAAACAATGTCGAGGGGATACTGTACATTGCCTTTTTTTTTTTTGAGGTTGGGAAATCATCAAATGACCCCTCCCGCTCTGGGCGTACTGTACATTGCCTTTCATTTTGGTCACGACGTACCTATACGGTCCATTACAGTACAGAGTACTTCAGAGTAGTGCACGAGTCTGTACCGCTGGCACGTTGCAGGCACGGCGCGCGCGAGCGGCTGCTGTCGCGCGTGTGCGGCACGGCGCCCTACGCCGCGCCCGAGGTGCTGCGCGCGCCCGAGCGGGCCTACCGCGCGCCGCCCGCCGACCTGTGGGCGGCCGCGCTCGTGCTGCTCGCCATGCTGGCCGGCGGTGAGTAGTCCGCTCCGCAGCCTCGCCCGCCGCCGCCGCGCCGCCCGCTCCGAGTCGCGGCTCGTCTCTTTGGTATCCTAGCTGTAGGCGTGTTCGCAGACCCTAAAGTTATGGTACCGAAGTTACGAGTCGCGGCGCACGCACCTCCGCTCTGGAACTTCGTCGTCGTCGGTGAGCAGCTTCCGTCGATTGTCGTCCGCAGCGTCCACCGCCCTGTTTTAACTCATCGTGCTGTGTGTCCGAAGAGTTGCCGTGGGAGCGCGCGTGCGACGCGGACCCGCGCTACGCGGCGTGGAGCGCGTGGAGCGGCGCGGGCGCGGCGCCGCGCGGCCCGTGGCGCAAGCTGAGCGCGCCGGCGCTGGCGCTGCTGCGGCGCGCGCTGGCGCCCGACGCGTCGCGCCGCGCGCCGCTGCCGGCGCTGCTGGAGCTGCCCTGGATGCGCGAGCCCGCCGGTGAGTGCCGCCCCGCAGCCCGCGCGCGTGTCGGCGCGCGGCCGTGTCAGGTACTAGGTGACTCTGAGTGGGTCCGGTCTCGGAGCCGCCTCGTGCCTCAGCACGGCGCGCGCCGCTCGGCAGCCGGAGGAGCGCCTCGCCTCGTCGTGGACTCGCGCGGCTCGGCTCTTTGGCGATTTAGCTCCGTGACGTGAGAAATGCTCATAAAGCTAGATTACCAAAGCACCGCGCCGTAGCACTATCTACGCGTCGGCCACGGGTCTTTGTCTGCGTCTTCATCTTTCTTGTCTTGTTTTATTTCGTTTGGTATGTGTATGGCAATGAACTCGCAAAAAAATTATGTATGTCGTAGTACAATCGATTTTTTTTTTTATCTCTGATATCTCACATTTATTCTCGTGATCTTCATAATAGTTAATAGCTGAAATGATTACGATAAATCGGTCTTGGATTTTAAATACAATGCCTGATCAATGATCCTAGAATATCGCGGATTTTTTCGACTATCTTACTATAAACACAGGGTATATAAATAACTGAAAAGCCCGAATTGGGGTCATTGAAATCATCATTATGAATAACTTTAACATACAAAATGAATGCGACAAGCAAACTTAGGCCGAGATAAATAGTCGTTGCTAAAGCAAAATAAGGATTAGTCAAAAGTATAAATAACTTCAGGACGAACTACTTTGACTTGCTACTTTTAAGCCTTGGAGAAGTCTCCGACACCGATGTAATAATCGTGTTTATGGTCATTGCTTTGCTTAGCACTAACTTAGTATAGCCTATTGATATGCAAAAAGACTGCAAATTTAATGTAATGTACGAAACGAGTATTTCTCCAATTCAAAAATCGTTCGAATCAGAAGTTCAATTATTTCGTTTATCGCATCCACCTCAGGAAGCATTTTCGCCTTAAGGTGGATAAACGTAATAAACCCCTTGCGTTCACTTCGCTTTTGTAAAGGACCACGTGCGTGCTAGCCCAACTGTTCTGTTCTATACATTTATTTATTTATTATTATTTAGTCAGATTTCTAGTTGAATTTTTATCGTGATTTCATAGTTGTTCTCACAGTGAGTTTTTCATAATGATGGATACAATGACCCCCTTTTCGGGTTTGAGTTATTTCAATCATACCTTGTATGTAAAAATGAACTTGCATTCTTGAACTTTATTTCGGGATACAAATAAAAATGTGTTCTTAAAAATCGATAACACGTCGCCGGAATCGAAACCGAGACGAATTTCCCGACCGTTCCCGTCGACAGAGGGCGCGGCGCGCGCGTGGCGCTCGCAGCCGGCCGCGGCCGACGCGACCGACGCGCCCGACGAGCTGTCGGCCGCCGACATGGACGCGCTCATCAGCTACTCGCAGCCCGCGCACGCCGACGACTTGCTGCTGGCCACGCCGGCCGACGGCGCCGCGCTGGCTCCGCTCGGGCGCCGCATGACGCGCGTGTGGCTGCGCGCCGACGAGGCGCAGGCCATGGCCGCGCTGGGCGACGCGCTGCGCTCGCGCGGCTACGTGTGGCGCCGCCTGCACCCGCGCCTGGTGAGTCGCGCGCCTGCCGCCCGCGAGGCGCCGCCGCCGCCTGCTGACCGGTTCTTGTGCTGACAGATGGCGATAGAATGCGGTGCGGAGCTGAAGATGCGCGCGTGGGCGCTGCGCTGCGGCGGCTCGGAGGGCGGCGCGCGCACGCTGCTGGAGTTCCGGCGCGCGCGCGGCTGCGGGCTGCAGTTCAAGCGCCGCTACGTGGAGCTGCGCGACGCGCTGCAAGCGCTGCACGCGCCGGCGCCTCCGCACGCCGAGCTGCTTCACGTGCCACACTACGCCACGTGACGCACGTATGGAGCTGTTTAATTCGTGCCACTAATAAAATGTTCATAATTGGTTCTAAAGTTCTAATGATTATTAATATGTGTGGACGACTTTTCTGTTTTGAACATTGTCAGCATGTTTCTGTATAGCTATTTAAGGGACCACGATGAGCCTGTTCTAAGGCATAAATTAAAAAGCCAAGTAATTTTTCCATGTCAAAAATAAGGATTAAGTATGTAGTTCATTAAATAAACTTTTTACACAAATTACGAATAGTTTTATTTCAAGTTATCATGAATTACCTCACGAAATGTCGCAAGTCCTTACGTAAAATGAGAAGTATTATATAGTATCCAGCGTTGCCAGATTTTTTTTCGGGCAAAGCGGGATTTTGAAGCCCTTTTAATATAAAAAGCGGGATACCTACTTTCGTTGAAAGCGAGACGAAAAAAAAAAAACTTCAATTAATTGTCCGCTACGAGAATGCGTTCCTTACACCTATCATTGCGACATTTTAAGTGTCAAGTTTAAATAATGAACTGACTATATTATTTTTAAATATTCTTTTATATGGAAGGCAGCCCCTTTAACACGTTAACTGCGGCCAACGCACCTGCGCGTTTTTCAAGCTTTGACCATGTGCTAGCGGCGCGCATGCGCGCCCTTACAATTTACTTAAATTTCTTCGAGTGCGGCGCAATGCACAATGGACGCACGGGTGCGTCCATTGTGCAAACTCGAAAATTTTCAAACGCACAGAAGCGTCAACTAATGCGGCCAGCCGCACTGGGTAAAACTTTCTTCAACCGCGCATGCGCGTTCATAGCACCACACGAAAATTATTTGAACGCGTATGAACGTTTGTCGCACAGGGGTTAGTGAGCTATATATTTAGCATTTGCGAAAAGTTCGCTAATAATTCAGCAGTTAACCTTTTCACCGCCAAGCACTTCTATAGAAGTTCGGGATTTTCGTGCCACCAGCGCCACAACTTCTATAGAAGTCGTTCATTTTAACTATCTTATTAAAATAAATTTACTGTGATTAAAAGCTTTGTTTCATTTTATTATTTAAGATAGCACTGTCTACTACCCTGTTTTTTATTTTTCTACACAAAATAAGCCCTAGTTTGTCCTAAAATCGGCAAAAACAGAAACTCCGAATTTTGTTACTTTCCTCAGAACGCCAATCACTTCATATCAAGTTGGCCAGTGATGTGCCGTGAAAGGTTGATTTCACCATTGAAATATTTATAAATACAGAAAGTTACGAATATCGAAAACAATTTGAGGTCAATAAAATATGAACTTAGTTATCTACTTCATTACAAAGGATAGTAGATGAATTTCGACCTTCAGGTAGATGCCGATACGTAATTATAAAGTTGTTACCAATTCTTGTCGATAGTTATTTTCCCATCTCTACAAAACAATTGGTCGTCTATGCCCCTGTGCGCCACCGAGTGCCACGAAATACTATAGAAGTTGGTCAGTGACGTCATAGGCGTGCGGCTGTCAAGGTCACTTTGGCATAGTGCAGCACAAAATCGGATTCGCGCGCACGCATCTTTCTTTCTTTCACTACGAAACAAATAGAAAAATGAGTGAAGAACTTGATTCGGACGAACTTTTAAAAATTTTGCAAAGTGTGGAATCGGACTCGGTGGAGAACATTGAACCAGAAGATAATTCTGAGGTATGTCTAACTGGATGTTAATAATAATGTTTATTCATCAAAGAGTAGGAATTCAATAAGTATGTAAAATGTTCGGTGAGCCCAGTATCTACAGATGCACTGTAATTACCTATCTAAGAACATGAACTCATCAAACACAAACCTATTATTGAAAACCGCATCAAAATCGGATCATTAGTGTAGAAGATAGGTGGGAACATTACTTTGCACAAACACACACACACAAACATCTCTCACCCTAAACGCATATACCTGCTCCGTTCCGTCGTGGGTAAATAGAGAAACGCAATCTGTGCGCGGGGTCCCCCGCGCGCAGATGGGTAAACGGTACCGATACCGAGTTAAGAAAAGAACAGAAACAACACTTAAAAAACAACGCTTTGATAAGTACACGGCTACAAGCGTGATAGAATTTAAATATATACTTACTTTCCATTTCAAAAAACACTTTAAAAACAATTAAAAATTCTGCCACTTAGATACCTACAGTAAAAAACGTTGACTGAAGTTATTAAAAAAACACAGGAATAAACAAAAATAGAAGAAAGAAAGACCATCGACCCCATCCCTGATCAGAATCGAATTCAACGTGCCCTCAGTGCCAATAACTTGATATGAAGTTAAAGAATGAGATCATGAAACAAATAGAGATGTACCCCATTCCTTATAGTTCTAATTGAGTTATGTATTAGTTTCTTTGATACTCATAATTTATACTGTTTTTTCTTATTAAGGATACTGTGAAATAAAACAAATCTGGAAATATTTAATCAGTTTTTATTTATATTCGTAAAATCAACTTTAAATCTTAACTTTACGCGTACAAATCTTATTCATCGATATGACGATATTCCCATCACTACTGTTTACTGTATATTTAGTTATACATTTATAGCTTGGCGCTCGGCGAGGCATTGCGTTTTGTGTACGTTGGCGGCGAAAAGGTTAATGCGTTAATCGGAGTGCGATGATACGGTGTACGTTACCCCAGCAAGAAAGTGTCTCCTAGAGTTATATGAGTAGAACGTATAATTTGTGCTCTATCTGCAGTAAATGTGCCCCCACATAAAAAATGTGTGCCCCCTGTCGTTTTGGAAAAAAACTGAAAAAACGATTCTTGCTGGGGTAACGTTTTTCTAGCAGGAAAATTCTCAACGAATGATCGGAGAGAGAAAAATTGTGCATGGCCAGAGAGCTTATATGTGTGCCAAAATATGCCCCCAAAAATAAAATCTGTGCCCCTTCAGGTTTTCGAGATATTGCATTTCATGCTGGAGTAACGTTTTGATGAATCGTATATCTCTAAAACCATTACATGTGCCCCTGTAGAATAAACATACACGAGTAGCTCTTAATGTGTGCCCCTTTGTGCCCCAATTAGATTTATGAAAATATGTGTAGTTTTCAAGTTATCGCGGTTTTATGAAAACCCGAAAAAACATCGCAGCGCCTAAATGAGACAAGGCATAAGTTCGCTGAAAACTGTATTCGGTCCTTCTTGACGCTAATAATAACCATACATAGTTTCAAAACTGTTCATGCATGCGTTTTTGAATAATCTTGCTACAGCTTGGCAAAAAAGTCGTGAAAATAATGGTGGCGCCACTATCGTGCATATTGTAACCCTATATAGCACGACTAAAACGGTTTTGATACTTAGTTTTTTTTTTTAAATAAATGTGAATATTAGCGGGTTTTATGAAAACAAGAAAAGCTCTGGAACGTTTGTTCAGCCACTGCCTAGAACGATAACATTTGCAGTTATTTAATTTAATGAATTAAAAATAAAATTATCAGGTATTTGAAAATACTTTGATGTCAACTAATCCCACATTTTGTGAGACAATTTTATGTTTTACAAAACCTGGGATCTTGTAAAACACTTGGCACCTTGGCCTTCTATCGCAATTCGCCTTATAGTACTGATGGTTTTACCTAAAAAATACTATAGTTATTTTTGTTCAGTGATTTATGCAGTATTAACAAAAAGTATCAAAATTATACGAACGCGCTGCATTCCGAATGTGTTTTGTAAACATAACCACAAATTCGTGAATGTACATTTCAATTATTGTATGAAAGGTTTATAATAGATATTGCACCTTGAAATACACACATTAGATCTAATTACACGTATAAAATATAATTCTACCTGTCATTTCAGCGGTTCTTTTAAACACATCGTTGAGTTATAATAAAATTTGTCCGGCATCGAGTTTCGCCAAACATCTCACGTATACTTTATAAATTATCGCTCTTGCGGAGCTGCGAATAACAGATCTGTTCATTATGAACACAGTGGGTCACCAGTATCACCACGATAAAGCAAATAAATAAATAATAAACACGAGAAACAGTCACCGATTACAAGAAATGACAGAATATGTACCTTACTCGACAAGGCAGAGCGAGTGTTGCCAATTATTAAATATTTTAGTTCCGTTTCAAGACTTTCTTGCCAAGCTGTAAAAGTCAAAACGATGGTGTCATAACTTTGACGGCAAAATACAAGGAACCGGCTCAATCCCAGATGTGTAGGTGTAAAGCAAAATCTTGTGCCTTTAGTCAAAAATATATGGTGAAAATATTCAGCTTGGAATGTTTCGCATTAAGTAAATATAAACAAAAAACCAAAATATGTAAACAACGGCTGGTTATCCGACCAAATTCCAATTACTACTAAAAAGCGACTGATTCATACATATCGATAACCTTCTTTATTGGATGTATTATACCTAAGCTGTTGTCCGTTTGTCCGTACAGTCGCGTTCAAAAGTTTTGGGGGCTAATTAAAAAATATATTAAATGCACCTTGTGACTGTTTTAAATGAAACAGCTTGTTGATGTGGAAATTGTTATTTTTATTCCTTTAATTTTAATTCTTAAAGTAATTATTGCATCAAATCACAGATCAAATTTCCTACCTATAAATATTAGAAATTATTTGCACGTTGTGTAGTCATTATTATTTAAATCACAGATCAGTTTTTCATCTAAGTCTAACATATAATTAGTAAATTCGCATCACAAAAAATCACAGATCAGTATTAAGTATAAGTATAATATTGTGTAAAAAAAAATATTAAATTTTAAATCACAGATAAATAATTTTCTTACGGGTAATTTGCTTATACATAGATTCAGATAAAGTGTGTTAGTATAGTAAACATAAAGATATAACTGTAAAAATCGAATACAGTGCACAAATTATCTGATGGTATTTGGCTATAAATAAACATATTTATCCCATATACGTAACAACATTATCACCTGACTGTGGAATGACACTTATAGTATATCTAAAACGCCATCAAATCAAAATTATGTGACACTACATAATCAGCTTTAATATAATCGTTGGTTAATAATTATAAATCCCTCACGTAATACGACATACAAAATGAAAACACGTGGATGCAACACAGATCATTGTGCGGTTGACTATAGGTACAGCTTGGCCAAAAAGTCGTAAAAATAATGGTAGCGCCACTATGTATCGTGCATGTTGTAACCCTATATAGTACGACTAAAACTGTTTTGATACTTAGTTTTTTTTTGAAAATGAATGTGAATATGGGCGGGTTTTATGAAAACAAGAAAAGCTCTGGAACGTTTGTTCAGCCACTGCCTAGAACGATAACATTTGCAGTTATTTAATTTAATGAATTAAAAATAAAATTATTAGGTGTTTCAAAATACTTTGATGTCAACTAATCCCACATGTGAGACAATTTTACACCTTGTCCTTCTATTGCAATTCGCCTTATAGTACCAGGATGGATTTACCTAAAAAATACTATAGTTATTTTTGTTCAGTGATTTATGCAGTATTAACAAAAAATGGCAAATATCTGGATATTTGCCATTTGCCATATCTTTCGTTCACACATAAATTACTGGATGTATTTTAATGTTTAGAATGTAGAAGATAGCTTACCTTGGAATAACACTTAGGCTACTATTTATAATGTACAGACGCCAGCACATCAAAGCTTACCTTGGAATAACACTTAGGCTACTATTTATAATGTACAGACGCCAGCACATCAAGCTACTACAATCTGTCAAATTTCTTTAATAGATTCTCAACTTTATCGCTAAAGCATTAAGGTTCAAGATTGATTGGGAAAATTTGACAGTTTCGGGTAGCTTGACCTGCTGGCGTCTGTACTTAATCATGTGTAAGATCATAGAAACAGCTAGTAGAATATATTCCAACAACAACTTTATTTTATTACTTATTACTTTTCTACTTCAGTGTACTCGCGTACAACACGTGTGAACCGGTTAGTGAGTAAAGTAAAGAAGGTCATCGATATGTATGAATCCGTCGCTTTTTAGTAGTCATTCAAATTTGGTCGGATAACCAGCCGTTGCTTACATATTTTGGTTTTTTGTTGATATTTACTTAATGCGAAACATTCCAAGCTGAATATTTTCACCATATATTTTTGACTAAAGGCACAAGATTTTGGTTTACACCTACACATCTGGGATTGAGCCGGTTCCTTGTATTTTGCCGTCAAAGTTATGACACCATCGTTTTGACTTTTAGCAAGATTATTCAAAAACGCATGCATGAACAGTTTTGAAACTTTGTATGGTTATTATTAGCGTCAAGAAGGACCGAATACAGTTTTCAGCGAACTTATGCCTTGTCTCATTTAGGCACTGCGAGGTTTTTTCGGGTTTTCATAAAACCGCGATAACTTGAAAACTACACATATTTTCATAAATCTAATTGGGGCACAAAGGGGCACACATTAAGAGCTACTCGTGTATGTTTATTCTACAGGGGCACATGTAATGGTTTTAGAGATATACGATTCATCAAAACGTTACTCCAGCAGGAAATGCAATATGTCGAAAACCTGAAGGGGCACAGATTTTATTTTTGGGGGCACATTTTGGCACACATATAAACTCTCTGGTCAATGGTCATGCACAATTTTTCTCTCTCCGATCATTCGTTTAGAATTTTCCTGCTAGAAAAACGTTACCCCAGCAAGAATCGTTTTTTCCGTTTTTTTCCAAAACGACAGGGGGCACACATTTTTTATGTGGGGGCACATTTACAGCAGTTAAGGCACAAATTATACGTTCTACTCATATAACTCTAGGAGACACTTTCTTGCTGGGGTAACGTACACGATGATACGATGCAGCCCGACACCGTCACCGTCACCCACACCGCCCCGACAACCAAGACAGGACCAAGATGAAACGTGTGCGTTACCTTGGCAAAATGCATTTGAGAGGCGAGACCACAACAAATAATTAGTGTATCATGAGGAGCAATTTGTTTACTAATAGCAAAATTTATGTGAATTATGGTTTTAAAGTTATTTGAGAAAAACATATTTTGCTGGAGTTACGTTTAAAACGTTATCCTGGCAAAAATGTCAAAAATCCGCACCCTAATTGCGTAACACACGATCAATCGGAATCTGAATCATTTTAAAGCAAATTGCTAATCCATTGCTTCATAAGTTCGAAAAATTTGCCTGCTCAACACGTAAATAACGCAATGAATGTTGTTGAACTGTCAAAATGATTCAGATTCCGATTGATCGTGTGTTACGCAATTGGGGTGCCGACCAGCAAACTAGACACTACTATTGGGGTGCGCTACTATTTTAAACTTTAACAGAACGTTAGGCTAATAATTAGAGCGGTCCCCAGACGGGACAAGATTTAATCAAAGAATTTCATACGTACTTACGTAGGGTCATAATTTCTCAAGGTTATTGTTTTCTTTCTAAAGGGTTTCACGTTTATACGTTTTTTAACCCCCGACGCAAAAACGACGGGGTGTTATAAGTTTGACGTGTCTGTGTGTGTGTGTGTGTGTGTGTGTGTGTGTGTGTGTGTGTGTGTGTGTGTGTGTGTATGTCTGTCTGTGGCATCGTAGCTCCCGAACGGATGGACCGATTTTAATTTTGTTTTTTTGTTTGAAAGGTGAATTTGTCGGGAGTGTTCTTAGCTATGTTTGATGAAAATCGGTCCAAGATGGCCGCCGCTACAAAATGGCGGATTACATATTTTTTCACAACTCCCTCAATATGGGTATCAAATGAAAGGGCTTGACTAGTAGAATACTATACACTATGATAAATTTCAAATCCAAGATGGCCGCCACCACAAAATGGCGAATTACATTTTTTTTTTCACAACTCCCTCAATATGGGTATCAAATGAAAGGGCTTGACTAGTAGAATACTATACACTATGACAAATTTCAAATCCAAGATGGCCGCCACCACAAAATGGCAAATTACATTTTTTTTTCACAACTCCCTCAATATGGGTATCAAACGAAAGGACTTGACTAGTAGAATACTATACACTATGACAAATTTCAAATCCAAGGTGGACACCACCACAAAATGGCGAATTACAAAAAACCTGATTAAATACCAGATTACCTGAATCTTAAAACAAAAGAAAAGAAAAAATAAAAGAAAAGAAATAATAAGGAGTCCCTACAAAAAGCATGAAATAAAAAATTAAATTAAAAATTTAAAAAACCCCCGACTACGAGAAACCCTATAAAAAGAAAAAAATAACCTTGAAATTATGACCCTACGTAAGTACGTATGAAATTTTTTGATTAAATATTGTCCTGTCGGGGGACCGCTACTATTTTAAACTTTAACAGAACGTTAGGCTAATAATTAGAGCGGTCCCCCGACAGGACAACATTTAATCAAAAAATTTCATACGTACTTACGTAGGGTCATAATTTCAAGGTTATTTTTTTCTTTTTATAGGGTTTCTCGTAGTCGGGGGTTTTTTAAATTTTTTTTTTGTTCTATTTGTGGCTATTTTTTCAATAGTATTTTTTAAATTATTTTAGGCTTTTTACATCATACTATTTTTATTATTTTGTGTCGGGGGTTTTTTAAATTTTAAATACTAAGTATGTACACACGGCTACACATCAAGCTATACTTTCCTGTTTACGCTGACCTTTCATTGTAAGGAAATCCTATACAATGCGAGATCAGCTTATACTGGAAATGTATAGCTTGATCTGTAGCCGTGCTTACTTAAAATTCAATATTTAGTAGGTAGTTTATGCCTTTAAGAAAATGTATAATTTTAGATAGGTACCTATTAAAATGTACTAATAATAATAATATTGCAACTATTTCTGTGTAGATACATTATGCAAGCTTACCTTGTTCGTGAATTCGCAGCCACACACACAATAATTATGGTCCTCAAGAGAAGCAGTCCACATTAATTGTGTCGTTAGATTTCAAATTGAAGTAAGTCCAAAATGTTAAAACTCATAAAAAGCGGTTTTTTTTCTGTTCGAGTAAGGCTTTTTACTATCTTATTTTGAGGGATGGTGTGACTATCAAAAATTGGATTCTCTATCATCCTTTCTATCATTGTTTCTGTGAAATATTTATAGATTACGAGAAAAACGAATTTCTAATTTGGATTTAGGACAAACATGTCAAATGGACTTGGTTCAATTTGAAAAAAACCGGCCAAGTGCGAGTCGGACTCGCCCATGAAGGGTTCCGTTACGTTACGATTTATGACGTATTAAAAAAAAACTACTCACTAAATCTCGTTCAAACCAATTTTCGGTGGAAGTTTATATGCTAATGTACATCATATATTTTTTTTAGTTTTATCATTCTCTTATTTTAGAAGTTACAGGGGGGGGGGGGGACACACACATTTTACCACTTTGGAAGTGTCTCTCGCGCAAACTATTCAGTTTAGAAAAAAATGATATTAGAAACCTCAATATCATTTTTGAAGACCTATCCATAGATACCCCACACGTATGGGTTTGATGAAAAAAAAAATTTTGAGTTTCAGTTCTAAGTATGGGGACCCCCAAAATTTATTGTTCTTTTTTCTATTTTTGTGTGAAAATCTTAATGCGGTTCACAGAATCCATCTACTTACCAAGTTTCAACAGTATAGCTCTTATAGTTTCGGAAAAAAGCGGCTGTGACATACGGACGGACAGACAGACAGACATGACGAATCCATAAGGGTTCCGTTGCCATTTGGCTACGGAACCCTAAAAAGGGGTGTGTTTTAAACTTATTTTGCTTGAAAACTACAGGGACGCGTCAATGTGGTAAAATATTGTGAAAGATACTTCCCTTGCCTTTTAAATAAAAATAAAAGCTATTTTTTGTCAAAACTGGACTTGATGCGATTTGAAATCTAACGACACAATTATAAAAGTAATTAGGTAGGTACCTAAACACTTATTGATTAACTCTCACGCACTCGGTTAAATATTTGCAAAAATAGAAAGCGGAACTGCGGAAGCGTACACGCACTCTACAAGACGAATTATGTGACTAAGGGTCAAGTTTAGTGCGCTATTCAAACAATAAAGTACCCCTCCGCCCCATCCCTTCCACGTCCCACCTGGACGTGCTATCGTCGATTCTTGGTAAGTAGGTATGTGCAATTGTGCACATAATATATACCTATCTAATAAGGTACTGTGAAAACATTATTATTATAATCTTTCGGCTGATTATAATAATAATGTTTTCACAGTACCTACAGATATTATAATATTGTTATTTATTTAACAGTGTACGCGTCTGTACCGACCTTGAAAGGTGTATTATACTAAACATTTTAGAAGATAGCATAATGTACAGACGTCAGCACATCAAGCTTATGGGAATGATGATAGGATGTAGATCAGTCCCCATGTAGTAATAATACACTCCGTTAGGATACTGCACAGTTTATAATTCGTAGGCACAGGTTGTTGGTAATTAGTCACAGATACAGAATTCACAGTAGACGTCCAAAGTTAATATTAATACAATAAAATAGCAGGGCTCATCAATAGTAAACATTCTCTCTCTACGAGAATGGCGGTCGGCTCTTAGTGTTGCCATCTCGAGTCGGTGCGTTCGGAAATCGAACGCCGCCACACCACCCCCCTAGGGAGTGGGAAAGATCATAGATCGAAAGGTTTTGCGAAGCGAACACTTCTACCTGAACGAGTAGTATAAGGTAAGGTACGTTGAGTATAGTGTGTTGTATCTTCTGTTTGAGGTTTGTGAGTGCTTAAATGAGGTGTATCAGAGGGTGTCTGGCTATTGCGACTAGGAGGAATGGGTGTGTCAGCTGTGCGAGTAAGAGTCTGTGTGGGAGTGAAAGGTTGCGCAAGAGTATCCACGTATGCAGGTTTAACGCGGTCTACACTCACGACTACTTCTTTGTTCCCGACTATGATGGTCATTGTCTTTTCAGAACGACTCACGACAGGATGAGGGCCAGAATAAGGTGGTTGCAATGGCGGCTTCACGTGATCGTATCGTAAGAACACATGTGTAGCCGTGGCAAGGTCTTTGAAAAGAAAAACGTTCTTCTGGTCATGTCGTGACGCGGGAACAGGTCGCAACTCGGACATGGTTCTCCTAAGTTGCGTGACAAAATCAGCTGGATCAGCAGTAGGTTGAGCTGGCTGAAGAACAACCATCTCACAAGGTAGGTGTAGTGGTTCTCCGTAAACTAGTTCGGCTACCGAGGTACCGAGATCATCCTTCAGCGCGGCTCGCATGCCGAGTAAGACGATGGGCAAGGCTTTGATCCATGATTCGTCACGACACATTAACGAAGCCTTTAATTGGCGGTGGAGCCTTTCGACCATTCCGTTAGCACAAGGGTGGTAACTGGTAGTGCGTACCTTCTTAGTGCCTAGTTGTGCCATAAGTCGATGGAATAGGTCTGACTCAAACTGCCTTCCTTGGTCAGTCGTGACGCGGGACGGTACTCCAAATCTCGAAATCCAACCGGAAAGCAACGTGTCGGCAGTTTCCTCGGCGGTAATGGTTCGCATGGGCCATGCTTCAGGCCAGCGTGAAAATCGGTCTACTGCCGTCAAAAGATAGCGATACCCTTCGCAGACGGGCCAGGGACCCACAATATCGATATGGATGTGCCTAAAGCGGCCAGATGGCGACGCAAAAGTACCAGGGGGTGAAACTGTATGCCTCGTGACTTTATTTCGTTGGCAAGAAAGACACGTTTTAGTCCATTCGCGGATGTCTTTTCGGATGGAAGGCCACACGAATCTGTTAACCATTAGGTTCGAAGTTGCGCGAATGCCGGGATGACTCAAACTATGCAGTTTCTCAAAGTACTTTCGTCGGAAAGGGACGGTGAGAAACGGACGCGGCTTACCGGTGGACGTGTCACAGATTATAGTGACGTCCGTGCCAGGTAAGGTGACTTTTTCAAGTTTTAAAGAAGTGTCAGCGTCCCGTAAGAGACTCTGAAGTTCCTTATCGTCTCTTTGCGATTTAGCCAATGCTGAAAAGTCGTTCTCTAGAGAAACTGCCTCAATCCTCGACATCGTATCGGCTACAACGTTGTCTACACCTTTGACGTAGACAACGTCGGTCGTGTATTGCGAAATGAAAGAGAGTTGATTTAGCTGTACAGGGGGCAACTTTTCCCGGCGCTGGGAAAAAGCGTGTAACAGAGGCTTGTGGTCTGTAAATATTGTACAGTGTTGGGCTTCCAAAATGTGTCGGAAATGTTGTACAGCCTCATATACAGCCAAGAGTTCTCTATAATAGGCCGGCCAGGAGGATTGGCGAGGATTTAGTTTCTTGCTGAAGAATGCAAGGGGTTGCCATTCAGTACCTGTACGTTGCTGCAAGCAAGCGCCGACGTGCGTACCAGAAGCGTCCGTAAAGAGACCCAATTGAGCATTGAAAAGTGGATGTGCCAAAAGAGTCGCTTGTGTAAGGCTTTCCTTGCAGGCATGAAAGGCACTCTCAAGCTCTGGAGTCCAAGGTACTGGCTTTGCACCCTTGAGTTTGGAATCAGCCAAGATATTTACCAACGGCGCCTGCATCAGAGCCGCGCGCGGCAAGAAACGCCTGTAGTAGTTTATCATGCCCAGGAACCTACGGAGGCCCTGAACAGTTTTAGGCAGGGGAAATTCCTGCAGAGCAGCAATTCTCTCAGCTGGCGGACCTATGCCTTCCCTAGATACACGATACCCCAGAAAGATAACCTCTTTAGCTCCCAAAACGCATTTTGCTGGATTCACGACAACGCCGTAGTCAGCCAGTTTTTGAAAAAGAAGGCGCAAATGATGTGCATGTTCTTCTTTGCTGTGGGAGAAAATGAGGATATCGTCTAGATAAGGAAAACAGAAGTCGAAATCCCTTAAAAGTTCGTCCATGAATCTCTGGAACGTTTGTCCCGCATTGCGCAATCCGAAAGTCATAAACGGAAATTCGTATAAGCCGAAAGGCGTTATGATCGCGGTCTTGCAAATGTCCTCGTTGTGAACAGGTATCTGCTGGTAAGCTTTAACCAAGTCGATGGTACTAAATATAGTGGAACCTGCGATATTATGCCCGAAATCTCCGATGTGACGCAACGGGTACCGGTCAGGTATGGTGCGTGAATTTAAAGCGCGGTAGTCACCGCAAGGACGCCAAGAAAGATCTTTCTTTGGTACAAGCTGCAAAGGCGAGGCCCAAGGACTCTTGGACGGTCGCGCGGTACCGTTTTGAAGCATCTCGTTGAATTCCCGCTTAGCAACTGCTAGTTTTTGAGGCGCAAGACGACGAGGGCGACATGACACAGGTGGGCCTTCAGTAGTTTTTATGAAGTGAACGGTCGTGTGTTTAATGTCCCTGTGAAGTCCTGGAGGCCTAGTAATGGCAGGAAATTCGGCAAGAATATTACTGAATTCAGATCCTGAGGCAACCGAGATGGTTTTGACGCTTGCCTGATCGGTAGAAGCAACCATGGTGAAAACGGAAAGGCCGGTGATGCCGTCCAGAAGGCGTTTGTTCCGGCAGTCCGGCAGCAAATGGTAGTGGGCTAAGAAATCGGAACCTATTATGGGAGTGCTGACGTCAGCTACGACGAATTGCCAGCGGAATTCACGTCGCAATTCAAAATTGAGGTTAAGCGATACCATACCGTAAGTCTTTATCGAGCTGCCATTGGCTGCGCTGAGCTCATAATCGGAGGCAGGAATCTTGCCTCTCATCAACCTTCGAGGATAGCAACAAAGGTCAGACCCTGTATCAATCAGGAATCTGACCCTTGAAGTTTTGTCTGTGACAAAAAGACGACGGCCTGGCGTAGTGGCACAGTCAGCTGCCGCCGCTACTGACTGGCTTCCTTGTTTTCCGAATTCCAAGAACAAGGAGTAATACATTTAGTAGCTTTAGCTTTAAAATTCTGGTGGTACCAGCAAAGCTTCACATGAGGTCCTTGGGAATGACTCCTAGACCTGCTTTGTCTTCGGTTGCGGCTATGGCTGCGACTGCGCTCGCGAGTGAGCGCTGCAACAGTCGCGGTCAAATTCAGCATCTGTGCAGCGATGGCATGTAAGCCATAGGGGTCAGGAACGGCGGGCGCTCCTCCAGGTGCTGCAGCAGCATGTACAAAGGAAGACGTTGCAATCCCGGGTGCGACTTCCAGGATTTTATCGGCGCGGGCTGCGATGTCATCAAGTGGATCCGCGCTGGCAGTCAATATCGCTTGAAGGTGCTGCGGAAGACGACGCATAAAAAGTTGACGCAAGATACTGTCGTCATCGTCTTTGAGTTTGACGCCGGCGAGGGAACGTAAGTGTCGTAAAAATTGAGAAGGTTTCCTATCCCCAAGCTCTTCCTCAGTGAGCAGTTGTCTTACCCTTTCCTCTTCAGACCGTGATAACCGGCGTGTCAGTTCCTTCTTAAGGTGTTCATATTTACCAGAGGTTGGAGGACTGGTAACTATATCCTCGATATCGGCCATAATTTTGAAATCTAGCTGACTAATCACGTGATCAAACTTAGTTTGGTCACTTGTAATGCCAGCAATACGAAACTGTGTTTCAACGTGCGCGAACCATATTTCAGGTCGTTGCTGCCAGAAGGGAGGTAGTTTTGGCGATACTTTGCATACTTGATTCCCTGAGTCATCCATTTTTGGCTCCTGTTTAGGTTCACCTTGGGGAAATTTCTGGGCTTGCATCTCGGTGCGAAGTTGGGCATTCTCCTTTATAGTTGCCTGCAACTGTGAAGACAATGCTTCAAGCTCGCGTCTGAGAGCTTCCAGCTTCGCGGCGGATTCATCTGTATCAGGCATAGCGAGAACTGAGAAGTTGTTAAAGCGTGTGCGTGAAAAACAAAACAGTAAGTAGTGTAAATGCGGTGAGTAGTTTTATACTAGTTGTTAGGTAGAATAACAGCAATCGCTGGTTAATAAACCCTAAGTGCAAACGGCATGTTCGTGGATGAGAGAGAAAACAATACACATTCAAATAAACAAAGGCCTTATAATTAAAAATTCAAGTGTTAGGTTTACTTATGGCTAAAATTCAAATAAATATGATTAATAAGTTTGCGTTCCGTGCAACACAATGCAAAAAAGGAATAATAAGTTTCAATTATGTAAGAAAATAACCGTTAGTACCTAATGATTCAGTTTAGCATATACACACACAAACAAGTTAGGTCAGCAAAATGATAGAAAATAATCAGTTTAGTATACACACACCATAAAAAGTTAGTACAGCAAAAATATTTCCTTAAAACTAAAAGATACCGTAACCAATTAAATAGTAATGTCTCTTAATGGGTAAAAATCAGTCCGTTTTTATACACGCGAAAAGGAAACACGATGCAGTCTACCGAAAACCCGATTAAATAAAATAAAAAATTCAAACACACATCCTGTCTTCGTGCAAAACATGCGATGAATGATGAAGTAGTGGAGCAGCAATGAACATCAAACCGAGTCAGCAATGAATGTCGAAATGTACTAGCCAGTCATGAACTTCAAACTTGCAGTGGCAATGTACTTCGAACTCGCAGCAGCAATGTACGGCGTAGTTGATGCGTCTGCACCATAGATTGTCTGTACACCGACGCTGACGTAGAGTTGGGTCAAAATGATCGACCGATCAGATCGAAGAATTCAAATGTGCCAAAAAATAGCTTCGATGCTTGCGAACTTTGACCTTGCACGGAAATGTCCTTTTTCAGCAGATTCTTTGGGAATCGTGTTCAGTCGGGGTCACCAATATGGGAATGATGATAGGATGTAGATCAGTCCCCATGTAGTAATAATACACTCCGTTAGGATACTGCACAGTTTATAATTCGTAGGCACAGGTTGTTGGTAATTAGTCACAGATACAGAATTCACAGTAGACGTCCAAAGTTAATATTAATACAATAAAATAGCAGGGCTCATCAATAGTAAACATTCTCTCTCTACGAGAATGGCGGTCGGCTCTTAGTGTTGCCATCTCGAGTCGGTGCGTTCGGAAATCGAACGCCGCCACAAGCTAATACAATTGTCAAATTTCTTTAATAGATTTTGTAAAATCACCAACCACCCAAGGTCCACACTTCACAGTAAAACTCATATTATAAAGTGATATAACACAGTATAATAATAGCTTGAACTTCAGTACAGAGTGTCAACAACGAACATAAAATTTCTAAACTACTTTTACTTTCATCGGTAACGAAACCATAGTGAGATCTAATTCGACGCCAACGCCATCTAGTTAGAAAACAGGTACTAAATTTTGCATAATCTTATGTACTGACAAAAATGTTTTAATTAGATGTGATACGGTTTGACATTCCGCCCACCAAGGACATGCTCGAATGAGTTGTCCTTTAAATTGAAGCCGCCCACCATGAGGTCAAGGGGGCTATAAAATAATAAAAAAAAAACAAACTAAAATAATAATAAAAAGAAACATATCAATCACTAATTGGCAATACACAGAGTTTACAAATTGGTCTCTTAAATACAGAACCATTACACTTTATGGTAACCACTCGTGTGAGTCCGTCCGAACCAGGATGCTTTTCTAAAATCCTACCCAGTAACCATTTGCCTGGAGGTAGATTGTCCTCTTTCACAAGAACAATGTCGCCAATATTCGGCTCTAATTCTTTTTGCGACCATTTATAACGCTGTAGCATCGAAGTTAAAAATTCCCTAGACCATCGTCGCCAGAAATCTTGGGTCATTTTTTGTAAGAGTCGCCATCGCCTCAGTGTGCCAACAGAGCTATGCTCGTAATTACGTTCCGGCACAAGAACCAGAGGTTCCCCGATTAAAAAATGACCGGGTGTTAGCGGCATTGGATCATCAGGGGTTTGGGAAATATAAGAAATCGGTCTTGAATTGAGGCAAGCCTCAATCTGCACAAGTAACGTGGCTATTTCCTCATAGGCAGCCCCGGATCTTCAATTTTTTTTAGGCGGGGCAAAAACTGAAAAATGCCGCTCCCGCTCACTTACATTTATTTTTAACTTTATCATCCATATAATTTCAGTTATCAGATTAGGCGCGGTCGCAGCCCAAGATTTTGGGGGGTCACCATGGGTACCGAGGAATATTAATAAGGAAGGTACATCTCCTCGTTGGTTTAGTGGTCGCCGCGTTACTGCTGAGCATGAGGTCCTGCCAGCCTCAGCTGTGGCGGCGAGCATTAATACCACCTGTTCCTCAGCTCGAGGAGCAGGTGGTATTAATGCTCGCTCCTCCGCGCCTACGCGGGCTTAAATTACACTCTAGGGGTAGGGCAGACAAGACTACGTGGAGTCGGTTTTGCAGCGATTCGTTTCTGTCACTAACTTTTGTAGCACGACATATTATTGACTTTTCACGAAAATGTTTTAATTTAAGGTTAAAAATGCTATTGTATAGAAATGTCAATATCTATACATATAATAAAATCGTAGGAAAGTCAAAACTGTACATTGAATATTTTTTAAAAAGAATACTTGGGGCGTGATCTACAATCGATATCGAAGCCAAAAATATAGTTTTTAGAATTTTTGTCTGTTTGTCTGTTTATCTGTTTGTCTGTATGTATGTCCAGGATAAACTCAAAAAGTACTGCATGGATTTACTTCAAATTTTGCATGAATATTACTAAGAGGTCGGGTCAACATATAGGCTACATATTATCACGCTATCACCTACGGGGGAGGAGTTGTGAATCTTTATTTTTCTTACGCATTCTGTGACAGCGTGTAATCTAACGACGCATATTTAAATGTTGTTTTTGAGTAAGCCATGCTATTATCTAGCTTTACACTATAAAAAACTACGCCATTTAAGTAACTTGGACAGAGAAACATATTTAAATGAATGTTAGTAGTACAATTTAAAACAGCGCCATCTATGAGATTTTATAAAAATCAAATCAAGTTACATGTTAATACTTTTTGGAAATTAATAATTTAAAGGTCATGTTGGCGAGGTTAGTAGTTAGTTATTCTTAAAATTCATAGATGGTAATGTGCATTTTCTTCATAAAAGTTGTATCGTATAGTTCGTTTTGACAAATTCAAGTTCCAACAAAACCCTCAAAATCTTGAGCAGAGTTGAGGAAGATAATTTAAAAAAAATGCGGTGTTAAGTATTACAAAAAAGTTATGTTCATTGATAATGATCATCTCTTCATCGAATTCATGTTGTTAATACAAAATAAACATTGACTGTTAATACTTTTGTTCGCGTTGGGCAAAACCAGGGTAAAATGTTTTTCTTGGATGGTCCTGGTGGAACAGGAAACACATTTGTTACCACTGGCATACTTGCAGAGGTCAGGAGGCAAGGCAAAATTGCTATTGCTGTAGCGTCGTCGGGAATCGCTGCCACACTGCTTCTGGGTGGCAAGACAGCACATGCCATGTTTAAAATTCCCATCGATTTAGAGAGCGCCGAAACGCCTGTTTGTGGTGTGTCACGTAACAGCGATAAGGGACACGTGCTCAAGGATTGCTCTCTTATCGTATAGGATGAGTGTACGATGGCCAATAGGAAGGCAGTTGAGGTCGTGGACAGAACCCTGCAGGACATCCGCAGGAACGAACATTTGATGGGTGGTGTCACAGTTCTGTTCAGTGGCGATTTCCGGCAAACGCTTCCCGTGGTGACGCGGGGATCGAGGGCTGACGAGGTGAATGCTTCGTTGAAATGATCTTCGTTGTGGTCACGAGCTCGTACGCTGCGCTTGACCATTAATATGAGAGCTCGGCTCGGCGGCAATGCACGTGCTCAAGAATTCTCCGATGTGCTTCTAAGTCTTGGCGAAGGCACTCTAATAATAATAATAATATCCTTGGACATTTCACACAGCGCCATCTAGTCCCAAGCTAAGCAACCTAATGCTTGTGTTATGGTAACAAGATGGCTGATAAACTACTTATATACATTTTTTTTTTTTGTAAATACATACATATTATAGATAGAAAAACACCCAGACTCGGAACAAATACATGTAGGTCATACAAATATTTGTTCCGTGCGGGAATCGAACCCGCGCCACGCAGCGCAGCAGTCAATCGTACTCTACCAGAAGAGAGAGGTGGACAGGTTCAGGACAGGTGGCTTCCAGAGTCTCTCGGTAGAGTGGTATCCAGTTTGGAAAAACTCATTCACTGTGTGTACGGGGACATCAGTCGTATACCGCACCAGCAGAATTCTTGGGTGTGTGAGTGGGGCATTTTGACGCCCAAAAATGGTCAGGCTGCAGCAATTAACGAATGCATTCTCTCGGAAATTGAGGGGGGAAATATAACTCTCTTCACTTGCTTCGCTTACAAAAAAAAACTTATATTTTAACGCTATTTTAAAAGTTGTTTACTTATAATGCTATAGCGACACTGGCATCTTACGTATTTTTGGTGCTGTAGAGCCTTCACGCAGACGACGTCGCGGGCAGCAGCTAGTGCCTAATAAAACTATTCCAAACGAAATTCTGCCATTTTCATAAGTATGCGAAGTGAACGTTATGCTAAACGAAATTATAACTTTGCCAAAGGTAATTATGCCAAATAAAATTGTAAATTCGGACATATAAACATTCGGCCAAACAATAATTATATTAAATCATTTCTTAAAAATATTCGTGTAGAAGATTATGCCAAGTGTGTTATGCCAAATAAACGGAGCATCAAGATTCTGCCAGATAGAGGGAACCCCTCTGGGATAGGTTCGATTTCCTTTTGATCATTCCAAAGTAGTAGGAATTACTTGCTTTGTCGACTAATGATGAAAAGCTCAAGAATCAACAGAATGTGAGCAAGCGAAGCAAGCCCACCCTTCGTAAGGGTGGGAAGAGCGACCGAAGCGAGCTCGAAAGTTTTAACAACCCGCCTCGGTTTGGTTTTATGTTTTCAAGCAGTTTATACATGTTTATCAAATAGGAGTTTCATCGTCGACTTATCCAGGCAAGCCCAAGCAATTATAAGAATGTAGAATGCAAGAGCGAGCGAAGCGAGCTCGAAAATTTTGCACACTCTCAGATAGGTTCGATTTTCTTTTGATCATTCCAAAAGGAGTAGGAATTACTTGCTTTGTCAACTTATGAGTTGCCATATATCTTTTTGCCAAATCAGAAGTTCAGTGGTTTAGGTGTGATACAGTTTCAACTTCAAATCCTCCCCTTAAAAAACGAATTGCCCCTTTTTGTCCCGTTAGGGGTCAATTTATTAATTATTTTCTGTCAAAAGTATTAATACGGAGTTTCGAGTTAATTGGACCGCGCATTCAATTACTTCCACACAAACTTCAACACCCCTATATCCCCCCTTGACGGGTAGTTTTGAAAAACTTATAATAATAAACTTTATTACTTACTTAGGCGAGTATTCTTGCCAAGTTTCAAGTTTATTAACCTAATGAAGAAGATTTTTCATATAAATTGTATCCCCCCGCTTTTCACACCCACAGGGGTGGAATTTAAAAAAATCATTTGGGATGTATTTGTCGGAGTCATTCGTTAATTATACGAATGCCGAGTCCGAAGAGATTAGTAATTTACACACGTAGTTACGCTAATTGTTACCACTCATGCACTTAGTTGAGAAAAAAAATATATATATATATTATATTAAATTTTTCTTTATCTATGGCAACAATTTGACATACCCACAATTTTTTATTATTTTTTATACACGTGGGTACTTCGTCCAGTTCCGCTCTCAGACGATGTCGCCAATCATTTAGTTTAGAGTAAAGGATCCTATGGTTAATTGATGTATTTCCGAGACACTAGATAATTTGGGGTGTGTACATATGTATGTACAGCACTGGGAGGGTGGGATTACTAATCTGTAGCGGTATCTACAATGCCACATGCGAACAACGCGTCATACTGACGTCACGCAAATCCTGCATCTCGCAAGCAGAGTTTACCGCGCAATTAGCATAGATACAATTTCCCAACATCAATCGTTGGGCAATTGCCCGCCAGACACAACACCCGTCTGGTCGGAGGATCCTCCCTTTTCTATGGAGGTTGAGTGAACTTTACACCCTGCTCCTCATGCCTCTAAAACTGGTGACCCCGAGTATGAACGTCAGCGCAGCCTTCGTGCAAACACTTCAGCGTGTCGTTATCATCATCACTCCCGCAAGCTTCAGCGGGAGTCACCCAGCCAGCCAGCATCCACGGCTTCAACGGGTATCCTGACCACCAGCATGCAGCGTCCGCGCATACCTGGTCATCACCTTCAGCCTCATCAACCTTGGCACAGCACACTGCACCTTCGGCCGGTCAACAAGCAGAGCACCCTCTCCTGGTCGACGCAGCAGCCAGCCTCAACCCGGCGCTGTACGACATCCGACGCACTGGAGTATAACGCAGCGCCACCCCGACTCACTGGGGACATCTCCGCAGACAGTTCCGACTCACCGTGAACTATGCGACAACCGGTTCCGACTCACTGGAACCTCAGCTGGCCTGGCAAAGCGTCGCAAGATACAAGACTCAGCCCACTATCGACCTCCGGTCTCCGGAGGGGAGTGATGTAGCGGTATCTACAACGCCACATGCGAACAACGCGTCATACTGACGTCACGCAAATCCTGCATCTCGCAAGCAGAGTTTACCGCGCAATTAGCATAGATACAATTTCCCAACATCAATCGTTGGGCAATTGCCCGCCAGACACAACACCCGTCTGGTCGGAGGATCCTCCCTTTTCTATGGAGGTTGAGTGAACTTTACACCCTGTTCCTCATGCCTCTAAAAATCTCTTCAGACTCGGCGCTCGTATAAGTTCGTTTAATCATTAATTATACTCGCGCCTCCTCCTCGAGATTAGTAATTTACACATGTAGACTGAGAGTATTTTGGGAATATCATCAATTGATAATAATGTTTGTAGATATCAAAATAATTTATTATTATATCAATAAACAGAAAGAACAACTTTGTACTTCTAAGATTACCATTAATAAGGTAGTTTCTTTGAGTAGGTAGTTATATACTCAAAGGGTAAAATGAATCACAAACAAATGAATTTAATTAACTAACTAAGGAATAATTATTCTTATAATAGCTATCACAGTTAGCTATAGACAATTATGTATAATCACAATAAAGTAATTATGAATGTTGGTTGATTATTGATTCTGCTAAGGTAGTACTATCATCATCAATAATACCCCTCTGATAGAATTTTGCAAAAGTTGTAGAATTCCTACTCCAACCTGCCGTTCTGCGGATAGTATCTAGGCTAACGCCCAGTGAGTGCGCGCGCGATGATGCTGCATGTCTCGTGCTGTGTGCACTGAACACGTTGGTGTCGACTCCCTGAGCGTTTGCTTTATCCAGCGGCTAAGCGTTTGCGTTCCCATTGC
This sequence comes from Apamea anceps, assembly GCA_951799955.1. Classification (NCBI taxonomy): domain Eukaryota; kingdom Metazoa; phylum Arthropoda; class Insecta; order Lepidoptera; family Noctuidae; genus Apamea; species Apamea anceps. Next base: position 247,860 of record OX637506.1, read on the forward strand.
TTTATAAGGTTTCCTAATTCCAACAAATAAATCGTCAGATGTTCTTAATAATGAGGTGCGTTCTATGTAACACAGTAATGTAGTGGCTGGGCATATGGATGTCTTGTCAATAAAGAAGGGTAAATGAATAATAGGTTGTTGAAATCCAGCCATGCTATTCTCTAAGAAAACAGCCTTGCGGACAGCGCTGTCGCAGCGGTGAAACAAAGTTTGGTATTCCCTAAGCTGCGTACAGCTACACTAGCGCTCAAGGCTGTGACGGCCGTGAGTTAAACTACTCAACGGCACAGCCACGGGAGGGCCAATTGACAGTTCTTCATACATTTTGGTATTCCATAACAAAAAACAGCGTCGAAGTCGCTTACAGCCTCGCCCGCAGCCTCGCTTCTAACTGTCAAATCTAAAAGCTACTATTATTCGTGCGTAGTCTTGACAAAATTAATAAACTGTACTTAAATTATTTCGATTCTTTTGTTATTTTTTTGAAAAAATGGCAGCTCGGTTAATTATAAAGCTATATTATAGAAGAAGCTAAGAAAAGTGATGATTTGAAGAAAGTTCGGCAGGCGAAACAAATAAGAAAGTTTCAAACAATATCCCGTGATATAGACTTTATCCATATTTATAGGCTTTCTGAGGATTTAATTAATATATTGCAAAATGACCTAACTCCTTAAATGCGTCCGCGAGTTCGTTCCAGTGGTTTAACCAAGAAGCTAAAGGTTTGTTTACAGCTAGGTTTCTTGAGATATGATGGGTACCTCACCACACCAACCAAAGCTGTACGCCTGTATTCCTGATGTTTCAGATATTATGCACACTATCATTTTTGGCTAGTGGAAGTTACCAAAAAATCGTTGGCAAGAATGTAGACACATACCTACATATCTCAGACTTCTGCCTCTAGGGCAATCCACGAAGTTGTTGATGCTCTAAATAATAAGAATCTAATTAATAAGTACATTAGATTTCCGCAAAACCACAATGATCGACAAGTGCTAAAGTCAAGGCAAGTATCAAAAATATCTACATTTTCTTGCTAGTCTCTCAAGTCTTGTTTGAACAAGAGCCATTGTTTTAAATTTGAATGCTTATTACAGGTTTTATGAGAAATTCAAAATTCCAGGGGTGCTAGGTTGCGTTGATGGCACCCTGATTTTCATGATACGTCCTAAGGAACACGAGGAGAGATATTATTGCCGAAAAGGCTATCATGCCAGGAACGTTTTAATTGTAGGTAAACTGTTGGTCTTTCTTAATTAAAATTATGTAGAATTATAAAGAATCCCTATGCATGTAATTATTATACTTATTCCAGATTAATGATGCTGATCTAAACATCTTGCATGTGGATGTGACTTGGGGATGCAACACATGATAGTTTTGTGTTTTCAAACACTAGAGTAAAGGAGCATTTGAAAAATTTAAAAGTGTACTTACTTGGTAAGTTGTTATTTACAATACCTACAATAATTAAACACAAGTCAAGATTGTGCTTAATTCCACCTTCATTAATTGATTTCAGGTGACTCAGGATATCCTCAGAGGCCTTATTTAATGACTCCCTTTAGTAATCCAGAAACTGGAACCCCAGAGAGCCATTACAACAATTTACACAGCAGTGCAAGGAACAGTGTGGAGAGGACCATTGGAATACTGAAAGGGCGGTTCAGATGTTTGTTAGTTCATAGGGTATTGCACTACGATCCTATAACAGTGAGAAAAATTGTTATAGCTTGCTGTGTTTTGCACAACATGTGTAATCGAGCCGGTTACCAGCTCCTATGTTAGACCAATGTGATTTAGATGAAGAATCTAGGTTACTTGGAATCCTAACACATCCGGCTCCAACACATGATGACTTAGACAGTGGGCAGATAAGTAGGCGAGATTTAGTTAATCAATTATGGCAAGCACGACATATCTAAAATTATAATATGCTTTTCTTTTTTTCCGAAAAAATGTTTAGATAGAACATACTCACCATTATTGATTAGCTAAGCATCACTAAATAGGTATTTAATTTTTTTATAAAAGTATAATTTGTGAATGTTAATGTAGATTTAAGTGCATAGATTAACTAGTATTATATTTATAGCTTTAGATAAAAAATTACAATTACTTATGTCATATATTTAAGGTGTGTGTTTAAAGTGTGGTGTTTAAGGTGTAAGTATATGATTGATCAAATATCAAAAATTTTAATACTAAGTAATTAATTATTAACAAAATTTTATTAGCCATTATGTGCGTATTTATACCATTGACTCGTTTTTTACAAAAAAAAAAATAAATGTGTATACATTATGGGGCATGAGAAATTAAATAGATATTTCCATAATAATGTTTTTTTTTATTTACCATTAAAAACAATCATGTAAAGGATTGGGACCAAAACACCCACCCTTCACCACTTACTCCCCATCAGCACAGCTGTCTATTCAGTTACAAAACTTGATTCTATACAATAGTAATGTTTAGCAAAGTAATTGACATTACGAGAAACAGAACATTAAATTAAATTATTTACTTTAACTATGTCAGCTATCAGACGCCAATATACCAAAAAATACAACTCAACCAAAAAAAATAAAAATGTAAACAATATTAAATAATTACCTAAATAAAAGCGGCATAAAGAGTGTGTCTTGTTTGTGCTTACAAACATTAACATTTACTACAAAAAACAGTTCTTATACTTAAATTTCTTAAACATATATTACAATTCTAGTAGATCCATGTTTTGGGGATTCAACTCCCTCGTCTGATGGATGCACATAAATCCTTCAGTGCCTGGGTCTGCCTTGACCATGGCTCACTTATTTGCTTAAAAGTCTAACATCCTCTACTGGTTGTGAATAAGGAGTGTCTCATTTTCCAAACGCCTCTCTTCAATGGCCAAAAACCGTTCAGTCAGGCTCGCCATTTGTGATTGCCTTTGCCTTTGGTGCTATGAACATAAAAAATGCAACAAATTACTAAACAGAGGTAAAGCAAATATGTAAGCATAAACGCATCACATCACTCTCTTTCTGAAGGAATAGATATTATAATGTAGTACCTCTACATAATAGATCTAGTACATAAACATGTTGATTGAATAAGGGCCGCTGTTGAAAAAACCTACAGAAAATCCCAACAAATTGGCCCAACCTGGGAATCAAAATGAGACCACTACTATGTAATGCTTTCTACATTATACCAATGCCTAATTAAACAAATTATAATTAAGTTAACCTTACATGAAGAGGCAATTGGGGCATTCCGCATTAGTCTTATGAGGCACTGCAGGTGGTGATCTAGCCTCAAACTGTAATACAAAGAAAGTTATCTAAATATCTATTATAACATATTGTAGTAATAAGACTTTTATTTAAAACCTCACCATTGTTCCTGGTTTTCCATTGGCATATTGTCCCTATGCCAAGATGGACCCTGGTTGTACGTCCTGCAAATATATTTTATATTGTAATCAGCATCATCAGCCTAATTCACAATTTAACATCACAATATTATATTTTATTGAATTAACTTACTGGTATTGACAGTGTGGACTGTTCAGTCTGGAGCATGCATCTAGTGGGTATTACATACATTTCAGTAGCTAAGTATATTTATCCTTTCAGTCACAGAACTAACTATGTTTTCAAAGCACTCGCTGATACAAATAATTAGATAAATATTATTTTACAGCACCCAAAAGTTTAGCGTCGCGTCGGTTGTGATTGTTTTTGTTGTGTTGACGTTTTGTATTCATCGCGATGCTCGAAATGAGCAAAGGAATCGTCATTCAGCCTTGAAATGTAATATGAAATATGCAATAAACTCTTTTAAATGATGATACTGGTTATAGTTTTACTATATTCCTTAAAATACTTAAGGATAGACCTTTAATATAAATTTTAAACCCATAAAACTCTCAGTCGAGATTGATCGATTATAATTTATACAGTTTGTTTCAAGCCCTACGTTCGTTCACGAAACAGCGACGGGAGGTTACAGCCTTGGGTTCGTCGACGACCATAACTACGTTAGGGAATACGGTTTGAAGCAGCGCTGCGCGCTCGGTCGATCTCAAGGCTGTCTCGTCGACGAGCTCGTCGCAGCTTACAGCCATGAAATTGTCTTTTAGAGAATAGCACTGCAGGTCTAGAAGTCTTTATAATATCGGAAATTTTATTTGTTATACGCTGAGAAAGGTTTGAACATTGCTAACTTTTATCTTCGAGAGAGTTTGGACTCTGTGTGCGGTTGACAGAGCCAGTAAAGTAATAGTTTTATTTGTAATTTTATCTAAGGTTGGTTCCTCATTAGGATGCCATGAACTTAATTGATCCAATACTAAGTTGGTATCCTAAAAACCTAATCCTAAAAACCCCTTTTGAGGAACCTTTTTATTCTATCATCACTAATTAGTACCGGACTCAGCACCAGGGAAAGAGCTGATCTGCATGAATTAAGTGTACCATATTGGCAACCGTCATTAAAGAGTTGAGTTAAAAATGATATTACTGTGGGTACAGAGGCGTCATAAACATTTAACGAATTAATTTTACAGAAGCCCCACCATTTCTTCAAGTAAACATCGTATTGTTTCATGGAGTTAGGTGCTAATGATGCTAACATTATTGACATTTCACTGCAAAGTAAATTTGAATCATCTGATGCCGAGAGAGAAAGACAACTACAGATAGAAAACTTTGAGGATAAAGAGAATACTGTGGCTTCGTAAGTATAATCTTCCTACCTACTTATTATACCCAGTTATTGAAAGTAAGTACATAGTTGTCACTTATCTATTTACGATATTTTAACAAATAGTTACGCTGGAAAATTCTTTATCTTTTTCTGTTTATAGGGTAAATGTACCAGTTGTTGGCACCTCACTACAAAACAAAGAGTCGTCTGATGAACTGGTGAGGTAAGCGTAAAAATAATAGGATGTGTCTAAGAAAACATTATAATAAATTAAGTATTTATAAATTAAGTACCACATTATCTTTATAACTTTAAATTTTCAGGGTAAATTTCATGGATGACACCGATTCCAAAATTTATCAAACCCTGGAATTGTAAGTTCAGAAACTAATTATTTTTATGAAATAAGTCTTACTTTTATCCCAAAACAGTTTTATTGATAATTATAGTAATTTTAATTAAAATCAAATGTTCTGTTTTATTATAGGATGCCAATTACACCGGAACAAAATTGATCTTGTCTTCCAGTGGAAGGAGAAATAGGCAGTGACATGACTTACTCACACAGAGAAAATGTTGCCATGAAGTAAGTCCGATATTGATTTGTTGCTTGTGTCCTCATATTTTTTTATATGCGTATGTACTCACTGCTACAAATCCAGCTATACTATTCCAGTATAAGCTGATCTCGCATTGTATAGGATTTCCGTACAATGAGAGGTCAGCTTATACTGGAAATTTATAGCTTAATATGAAGCAGTGTGTACATTATGCATAATATTTAGGTATACTGGGCAATTCCTTTTATCACTACCCCAATTTTAACAGGTTGTTCTACCCCTGAATATTATTCATTACACCTCGCCGGCTGATTTAGCAGCCCGCTCCTCACAGGCATAGCATAATTAGCCTATAATGCTCCCACAGTTGGGACACAGGCCTCCTCTCGGTGACAGGGCTAGAGGGTCGTAATCCACCACGCGGGCCCAGTGCGGGTTGGTGGATGTCACATGTCTACTAATTTTTTATTCTAAGACGTGCCGGCTTCGTCACGATGTTTCCTTCACCGTTTTTGAGAGCAGTAGTGATGAACACAAATTACACAAAGTGAAGCACCTGTCTGGGTTCGAAGCTACGACCTGCAATTTGTAAATCGCAGCCGTTACCTCTGGGCCTCCACTGCTCTCTCCTCACAGGGCGCCCTCTATTATATTTTATAAATCCTTACAAAAATATTGATTGCTAACATAGATCTTCTTTTTTTTTCATTTTAGTTTTCCGTTTGATTAAAGACAGAAATTACAGACGCTTGTTGCTGTAACTAGGACGCAAGACAATCTCAATGTAAGTAGTATTTGTTTTTGTGATTTTTGTGATTATAGTTTAGAAGCGCCCTCTATCCTAAAGTATGTAATACTGTACCTACATGTTTGAAATAAAAAAGTTAGTTCTGGTCTGTGACTCTTAATTTATTAGAGTACTAGCTGCTGCCCGCGACGTCGTCTGCGTGAAGGCTCTACAGCACCAAAAATACGTAAGATGCCAGTGTCGCTATAGCATTATAAGTAAACAACTTTTAAAATAGCGTTAAAATATAAGTTTTTTTTTGTAAGCGAAGCAAGTGAAGAGAGTTATATTTCCCCCCTCAATTTCCGAGAGAATGCATTCGTTAATTGCTGCAGCCTGACCATTTTTGGGCGTCAAAATGCCCCACTCACACACCCAAGAATTCTGCTGGTGCGGTATACGACTGATGTCCCCGTACACACAGTGAATGAGTTTTTCCAAGCTGGATACCACTCTACCGAGAGACTCTGGAAGCCACCTGTCTGTCCCTGTCCACCTCTCTCTTCTGGTAGAGTACGTTGACGGCACGGTTGGCGCAGTGGTTAAGCGATTGACTGCTGCGCTGCGTGTCGCGGGTTCGATTCCCGCACGGAACAAATATTTGTATGACCTACATGTATTTGTTCCGAGTCTGAGTGTTTTTCTATCTATAATATGTATGTATTTACAAAAAAAAAAAAAATGTATATAAGTAGTTTATCAGCCATCTTGTTACCATAACACAAGCATTAGGTTGCTTAGCTTGGGACTAGATGGCGCTGTGTGAAATGTCCAAGGATATTATTATTATTATTATCTCCTTTATTTCATTTAAATACTTACAAAATACATTTTTAAATATTTTTTATAAACAAAAGGATAAAAAAACATTTAAAAATATAAAAAGTAGTAGCCCACCGGTATCGGGAATAGGTGTAATTATTATTATTATTATTAGAGTGCCTTCGCCAAGACTTAGAAGCACATCGGAGAATTCTTGAGCACGTGCATTGCCGCCGAGCCGAGCTCTCATATTAATGGTCAAGCGCAGCGTACGAGCTCGTGACCACAACGAAGATCATTTCAACGAAGCATTCACCTCGTCAGCCCTCGATCCCCGCGTCACCACGGGAAGCGTTTGCCGGAAATCGCCACTGAACAGAACTGTGACACCAACCACCAAATGTTCGTTCCTGCGGATGTCCTGCAGGGTTCTGTCCACGACCTCAACTGCCTTCCTATTGGCCATCGTACACTCATCCTATATGATAAGAGAGCAATCCTTGAGCACGTGTCCCTTATCGCTGTTACGTGACACACCACAAACAGGCGTTTCGGCGCTCTCTAAATCGATGGGAATTTTAAACATGGCATGTGCTGTCTTGCCACCCAGAAGCAGTGTGGCAGCGATTCCCGACGACGCTACAGCAATAGCAATTTTGCCTTGCCTCCTGACCTCTGCAAGTATGCCAGTGGTAACAAATGTGTTTCCTGTTCCACCAGGAGCATCCAAGAAAAACATTTTACCCTGGTTTTGCCCAACGCGAACAAAAGTATTAACAGTCAATGTTTATTTTGTACTAACAACATGAATTCGATGAAGAGATGATCATTATCAATGAACATAACTTTTTTGTAATACTTAACACCGCATTTTTTTTAAATTGTCTTCCTCAACTCTGCTCAAGATTTTGAGGGTTTTGTTGGAACTTGAATTTGTCAAAACGAACTATACGATACAACTTTTATGAAGAAAATGCACATTACCATCTATGAATTTTAAGAATAACTAACTACTAACCTCGCCAACATGACCTTTAAATTATTAATTTCCAAAAAGTATTAACATGTAACTTGATTTGATTTTTATAAAATCTCATAGATGGCGCTGTTTTAAAATATGTTTCTCTGCCCAAGTTACTTAAATGGCGTAGTTTTTTATAGTGTAAAGCTAGATAATAGCATGGCTTACTCAAAAACAACATTTAAATATGCGTCGTTAGATTACACGCTGTCACAGAATGCGTAAGAAAAATAAAGATTCACAACTCCTCCCCCGTAGGTGATAGCGTGATAATATGTAGCCTATATGTTGACCCGACCTCTTAGTAATATTCATGCAAAATTTGAAGTAAATCCATGCAGTACTTTTTGAGTTTATCCCGGACATACATACAGACAAACAGATAAACAGACAAACAGACAAAAATTCTAAAAACTATATTTTTGGCTTCGATATCGATTGTAGATCACGCCCCAAGTATTCTTTTTAAAAAATATTCAATGTACAGTTTTGACTTTCCTACGATTTTATTATATGTATAGATTAGGTATGAATTTATCAACGGATCCTGAACCTACTGAGAAAAATAGGATATTTTTGTTTATTTGATTTAATATCATATTTTTTTTTTACCTTTTAGCATTCTACACATCATTCGCCAGCTGATTCAGATTCAGAAGAAGATTACACAATAGAACCAGAAGAAAAATTGGAAGAAATCGGAATAACTGGAAATAGAGTTGTAGATTTTATGTATTTATTAGAACAGTTGCAAGAAATTTCACACCATAACTCTCCATTAGGTTGTAACTTCAAGTATTTAAAATTAGTCGGAGAAAAAAGAAAAGGATTTGTGTAAAAATTCCAGTTTATTTGCAAAATGTGCAACACTAAATTGAGCATACAGAATTTTAAAAAATCCAACGATAAAAAAGAATTTGATCTCAACGAAAACGTGGTAAGTAGTTTCATGGCTATAGGTTCAGGATACGCGGGTTTAGAGCAAGTGTCTGCTTCATTTGAAATCCCTTCTATGTCGGATCATTATTATGCCAAGTGTCATGCAAAAGTCTGTGAACTTTGGGAAACGGCAAAAGAAAAATGTACGGCAGAAGCAGCAAAAGAAGAATACGATTTAGCAGTTCGAGATGGTAATGTAAATGCAGATGGAGCACCCATGATTACCGTGGTTGCGGATGGATGTTGGTCCAAAAGATCATATAAAAAGAATTATAACGCTTATTCGGGTGCTGCGGTAATTATTGCTTACAAAACAAAAAACGTTCTTTACATGGCAGTAAAAAACAAGTATTGCAAGATTTGTGCACGTTCAGAGAACAAAAATATGTTAGCTCCCGATCACACGTGTTATAAAAATTACAATGGTTCCTCAAGTGGAATGGAATCCGTTGCAATAGTCGAAGGCTTCAAACATTCTTTACCAAATCAGGGCTTGATTTACCCGAAGTTAATTGCTGATGGGGACTCCAGCACATATAAGAGCATATTAGAAGCAAAACCATATGGAAACTTGTTGGTGGAAAAAATTGAATGTACAAATCACCTGTTGAGAAAATTTTGCACGAAACTTGAAGAGTTAACCAAGAACACTTGCTATCCTATAAAATATCGCAAACTTCTTGGAAAAAATATACTGCGCTTACGTAGATCAGTTAAGGGGCTGTCAAACATATAAATTCCAAAGATTCAAATTTAAATCAAAAAGTAATTGACCTAAAACAAGATCTAATTAATGCACCAATTCATGTTTTCGGAGATCACAAATTATGCAAACCTTATTTTTTCCAATATATTGATCAAAATGAACCTAAAGAAAATTTTGTTGCTGAACTGAAGTCTAGCAATATTTTTGCAGCTATCATGAAAATTATGTCCCGATTGGTAAACAATGCTAAAAGCCAAGTAAAGCATGAGGTAAATAGTAATATTGCAGAAGTATTCAACAGCGTTGTTGCGAAATTTGTGGGCGGTAAACGAATTAATTATTCAAGTCGCCAGTCTTATACAGCTCGCTGTGCTGGCTCAGTTGTGTCATTCAACGCTAAAGAATCACAATCGTATATTTGCAGAAAAATTTTGATGCGAAGTCCTAACCCTATTATAAAAAACTTAGAGATGAAACGCAATAAAAAAATAATCGCAGATTTAAGACGAAGATTATCAAAATCTTTTCCAACAAAAAAGTGTACAAACAATATCAATGATAAATATTATGGCGACTCTTGTCAAAAGCCAGATCTAGAACAAGATGACTTTGATTTTGCTAAATCCATATAAAGAAAATTCATCCTTCTGATGAGGATCGTCAGTCTCTTGAAAAGAGAACTGGTTTGCAAGCAGATTCGATAGAATGGCACCAAGAGAGAAAATTACGTCTCACTGCGTCTGCCTTCGGAAAGGTATGCAAAAGAGGCCTTATAAAATGTGCACCATTAGTAAGAACTCTTCTAAATGTGACTGGTGATTTAAGCCACGTAAAATCAGTTCGTTATGGCAAGGAACACGAACATATTGCATTAGAACAATTGGCTGAAGTACTAAAACTTGACGAAGGAGCAAACTTCAACGGTATACAGAAATGTGGCCTATTCGTCGATCCTGAACTGCTGTTTTTGGCGGCAAGTCCAGACGGATTATTAGGTAATAAAATTATTGAAGTTAAGTGTCCGTACTCGGCTAAAGACATAACAGTCAGGGAAGGCATAGCAAAAAAAAAAATAGTTTCTGGAAACTGGAGAAGAATGGGAACTTGAAAATAAATAAACAACACGATTGGTTCTACCAGGTGCAGGGTCAACTCCACATTATTAGGATAGAATTATGTTTATTTGTTTTGTGGACAGAAAAAGATATGAAAATAGAAGCAATAAAAAGAGATAACGAATTCTGGAAGAACAGTATGGAAACAAAATTAAAGACATTTTACTTTGATTGTCTTCTACCAGAAATAATTGATTCACGGCTGGACAGAAAAATGGAAATTCGTGAGCCACAATATATTTTAGACGCAATAGACAAGAAAAAGTCAGCAAAACGAAAAAAAGCTATGGCTTCCGCGACTGTTATGCCAGAAGCAAAGCGGAAAAAAATATAAAATACATACATACACCTGATACAATGTATAGAACATCGTATCAGGTGACGAATCCTGGATATACGCGTACGAACCCGAAACAAAAAACCAGTCACGAGTTTGGGTGTTCGAAAATGAGTTAAAGCCAACAAAAATTGTTCGTTCACGGAGTGTTGCAAAAAAAATGGTGGCCACGTTTGTCTCCAAAACCGGCCATGTTACGACTATTCCTCTTGAGGGACAAAGAACGGTTAGTGCAGAATGATATGCTAGCATTTGTTTGCCACAGGTCGTTTCTGAACTCCGTAAAGAGAACTGCAACCGCAGCATCATCCTCCATCACGACAATGCGAGTTCTCACACCGCGCACAGAACAAAAGAGTTTTTAGAGCAAGAAAACATAGAATTATTAGACCATCCGTCGTACAGCCCCGACCTAAGCCCTAATGATTTCTATACTTTCCCTAAAATAAAGAATAAATTGCGTGGACAGATATTTTCATCGCCTGAAGAAGTTGTGGACGGCCATTTTGGAGACCCCAACTTCCAAATGAAATGGTTGCTTCAATGATTGGTTCCATCGTATGGAAAAATGTGTCAAATTTCGCGGAGAATACTTCGAAAAGCAATAAATACATTTTTAAATAGTAATGTTGTGTCACTTCCTTGATTGAAAGATCGCTCTTAGCGATAAGACCGCTCATTGTGTCACCCTTTATAAAATGTTATATATTTATGTTCTGTGATTTGTATGGTGTACAGACGCCAGCACATCAAGCTACTACAATCTGTCAAATTTATTTAATAGATTTTCAACTTTATTGCTGAAATATTAAGGTTCAAGGTTGATTGGGAAAATTTGACAGTTTCGGGTAGCTTGACCTGCTGGCGTCTGTACAATAAAGAGTATTCTATTCTATTCTATTCCCGAAATTATCAGTGCCGCCCTCGTAATTCCATTCTTGACACTTGACAGTTCAAAAAAAAATAATGTTACGTGTTTTCGTGTTTTGAAGACAAGTTATTAAATTTAAAATATAAAATTTGCTTATAAGTACATTTGTGAAGTTCATTGAATTTAGTTTATTCTTACACCAACTCAAACAGCTGTTTTTTTATTAAAATCTGTCAAATTAACTGTCAAGTTACTGAATGGAATTAAAAGTCGAACCTTACGTACTAACAAAAGTAGTTTACTGTAACTACTTTGAAGAATAAATAATTTGAAATTGAAAATAAAAGGTCGCCTACTGGGATTTTTACCCTTCTTATTTAGCTTAAGTTATTTTACGTTATTGGAATCACTTAGTTTCTCTTGTACTTAGAAATTAGAATATTATCATAAAAGGTAACTAATTGAGTGTTATTCGACTAAATACCTAATATTAATTTTTCATTGATAACCCACCTAACGACGGTAAAATAAAAATTTTAAAAATTGTATATTTGTAATAAAAGTATTTGAAATCGTTTTTCTTTTTTGTTTAATTTTGTAAATATTGGTAGCACCTCGCTAGTCGATCGGCGCACGGCTCGGCGCGCGCGGCGCGCGATCGTTGCTCTTGCCGGTGTGCCTCACGCACACATACACGGAGCGCATAGAATACCTAGAATCGATTAGCGCTAGAAACTCGGTGTGCCCTTAAATAACTTACATGGAGACATTAAAAAGTAGACCTAAATAAGTCCATGACTAATTTTTATGATCATAATCTTTTATCTTTACACAAAGCATTGAAATTTCAGCTTAGTAGGTACATAATTATTGTTTGTAGGTAGATTAGTCATAATAATTATTAAGTTAGGTTACAATCCCCAGCGGAAGGAACGCCAACCGTATTTTAAATGCGTTGAAACAGCCCCAGTGACTGTTCAGGTTGCATTAAAACTTAAATATCTACGTAAATACGTAAACTAGGCGGTAAGAAAATAGTTAGGTATCACTTTAAAATGAGTAAGTAGGTAAATACCTGCTCCAATATCCTCATCGTGTAGAACAACAGCTTCCTCCAAGTCTGATACACTTTCCGAAGCACTAATTTGTCTATCGCGAATTTTGCGTTCTAATTTTCTAATTTTATTTTTGTAATGGTTAATGTCTTCTTCACGAGACCTAGAATTCTTACGTTTCGGCATTTTTATAACAAACTGTGCGAATACGCGAAATAGATGTTGAGTGGTTGAGCACTGTAATGCGAATGATTGGCGACATCGTCTGAGAGCGGAACTGGACGAAGTACCCACGTGTATAAAAAATAATAAAAAGTTGTGGGTATGTCAAATTGTTGCCATAGATAAAGAAAAATTTAATATAATATATATTTTTTTTCTCAACTAAGTGCATGAGTGGTGACAACTAGCGTAACTACATGTGTAAATTACTAATCTCGAGGAGGAGGCGCGAGTATAACTAATTATGAAGCTAACAATTGTTTCAATATTCCCATTAAAAAAAATGTCTGGCTGCGGTAACGTTATAAACGTTACCCCAGCAGGAAATGTTTTTGTGAAATAAATAAAAAACTTAAAAAACAAATTTAAAAATGTGCGCAACTATTACAGAAGCCGGGCAACTAATTATTTATAAGATTTAAATGACTATTTTCGACATTATTTTGCTGGGGTAACGCACACTGTTGTTTTTTATATCCCATAACTCTAGGGGGTTATTTATGTTTACATTTATGTTCGTATAACTCGTCAAAATGTAGTGAACAGGTCCCATAGTAATTCAGCTCGGGCCATGATGCGCAGCGAAATTATTTAACCACCGATTAACCGAGTATCTTGTGGATTTATTAAGTGAATGTTATATCAATAAATGGGACATTAATTAAATTTTGTACCTGTAAATTGTCAATGTAATAATTAAATAAATAGGTAACGCTAGATAATTAACGTGATAATCGAAAAATTTACAAAACTTCTAGCCACGGTAACGTTACCGCAGCCAGAACTGTTTTTGGCAAATAACCATTTAAAAAAAAACCGGCCAAGTGCGAGTCGGACTCGCCCATGAAGGGTTCCGTTACGTTACGATTTATGACGTATTAAAAAAAAACTACTCACTAGATCTCGTTCAAACCAATTTTCGGTGGAAGTTTATATGGTAATGTACATCATATATTTTTTTTAGTTTTATCATTCTCTTATTTTAGAAGTTACAGGGGGGGGGACACACATTTTACCACTTTGGAAGTGTCTCTCGCGCAAACTATTCAGTTTAGAAAAAAATGATATTAGAAACCTCAATATCATTTTTGAAGACCTATCCATAGATACCCCACACGTATGGGTTTGATGAAAAAAAAAATTTTGAGTTTCAGTTCTAAGTATGGGGACCCCCAAAATTTATTGTTTTTTTTCTATTTTTGTGTGAAAATCTTAATGCGGTTCACAGAATACATCTACTTACCAAGTTTCAACAGTATAGCTCTTATAGTTTCGGAAAAAAGCGGCTGTGACATACGGACGGACAGACAGACAGACAGACAGACAGACAGACAGACATGGCGAATCCATAAGGGTTCCGTTGCCATTTGGCTACGGAACCCTAAAAACCGGCCAAGTGCGAGTTGGACTCGCTCTATATAAATCACGTCTGTTGTATGGGAAATATTTATTTTATTTTAATTTTATTATTAAAATAAAAATACAACTGAGTATTTTGTGAATAGTTCAAGTGCCTACCTGTTGCCATTATTGATATCGAGCAAAAAAGGGCAAAAAGATCGCGTTTGTTGTATGGGAGCCCCCCTTAAATATTTATTTTATTTTGTTTTTAGTATTTGTTATAGCAGCAACAGAAATACATAATTTGTGAAAATTTCAACTGTCTAGCTATCGCGGTTCTTGAGATACAGCCTGGTGACAGACAGACGCACGATAACGGGACCAACCCATGGCGTAGGACTAAATAAGATAGTAACGGAGGTCAAATAAAATAAACACATTTATTAAAATTATTTATTACAAAGTGCTTTGATCTGGAGACCGCGAACACAATCGAGACTAGCTCCAATACAATCATTGCACCGTACTAATGCGTAACAATGACTGCAACGTCGCACCTCCTCCGCGCACCAGCACACTGCGGCCGTCGTGTTCGTGTTCGTGACAGGCCACGCCCAGCACCTGCAGCTGGTTGAATGCCAAGGCGACGAGCGTATACCGCAGTGGCAAAGCCTACTGAGCTTCATACAACTGCGCTGGGATTATTCCACTCTGCTCTGCCAAGGTGTCCCACAGGTGACACAAAGTGGAATGTTTACAATTTTGATGTTCACTTTGTCCCACTAATCGATGTTGGTAAAGAAAATTATACGAGGTCTGTGTTGAATTTAAGAGAATCTAAAAATCTGAAATTAATTCATTCACTGAAGACAACGCACTGCCTAAGCCCCTGCGGCTATTAGCATATTTGCACTGCAATTTTTCCCAACCTATTTATTTATAATTCTCTTAAATCTAGTACTACCAGCCCTTGTGTAATAATTTATTTAGTGGTACAAAGTAGACATTAGCATTTTGAAGGTTCCACTGGACTATGCTTAGTGTACGTTACCCCAGCAGGAAAGTAGCTCATAGAGTGATATGAGTGGAACGTATAATTAGTGCGTAATCTGCTGTAAATGTGCGCCACATAAAAAAATCTTTGTCGTTTAGGAAAAAACGATTCCTGCTGGAGTAACGTTGTTCCAGCAGGAAAATTCTAAACGAATGATCGGAGAGAGAAATATTGTATATGGGCAGAGAGCTTATATTTGTGCAAAAATGTGCGCCGAAAATATAATTTGTGCGTCTTCAGGTTTTCGAGATATTGCATTTCCTGCTGGAGTAACGTTTTCCAGAATCGTGTACCGGTCATCGATATGTAGGAATCCGTCGCTTTTTTGTAGTCATTCGAATTTGGTCGGATAACCAGCCGTTGTTTACATGTTAGGTCTTTTGTTTATATTTACTTAATGCGACACATTCCAAGCTGAATATTTTCACTATATATTTTTGACTATACGCACTAATTTTTGGTTTACATCTACACATCTGGGGTTGCGCCGGTTTCTTGTATTCTGCCGTCAAAGTTATGACACCGTCGTTTTGACTTTTAGCAATATTATTCAATAATGCATGCATGTAAAAGATAATTTTATTTTGCCTAAACTTACCTAAACTTTATCTATGTACCTAAACTTTTGAAACTTTTTATGGTTATTATAAACGTCAAGAAGGGCCGAATTCAGTTTCCAGCGAACTTAACGTTTTCCCATTTAGGCGCTACAATACTTTTTCGGGTTTTCAAAAAACCGCGATTACTTGAAAATTAAAAATATTTTCTTAAATTTAATTCTGTCACAATTACGCACAAATAAATAGCTACTCGTGTATGTTTATTCTACAGGCGCACATGCTATGGTTTTGGCGGTACACGATTCTGGAAAACGTTACTCCAGCAGAAAATGCAATAATATCTCGAAAACCTGAAGACGCACAAATTATATTTTCGGCGCACATTTTTGCACAAATATAAGCTCTCTGCCCATACAATATTTCTCTCTTAGAATTTTCCTGTTTGAACAACGTTACTCCAGCAGGAATCCTTTTTTCCGTTTTTTTCCTAAACGACAAAGCGCACAAATTTTTTATGTGGCGCACATTTACAGCAGATTACGCACTAATTATACGTTCCACTCATATCACTCTAGGAGCTACTTTCCTGCTGGGGTAACGTACACCTACGCTTAATGGAGCAGGGAGGTATTATTTTAAAATAACATCACATCTGTTTTCTCCGAAGGGTTAGGCAGAGGTGCACCTACGTAATGCTATCATTACGTAGGTGTACCCTATGGTACAATGAAGAATTGACTTGACCGCGTATTAGTATACTTAATCAAAATCTATGAAGACATGAGAAACACCAAAACAAAACATTCTCGGGGTTTTGGCAAGGATCTTTCGACATGTACTACTGCAGTGGTTCATGGAAAACAATCAGGCCGGCCTGCTGCCACCTACCGTCGCGGGCGGTGAACGAGCATTGCTTGCTCGTCGTGGACTGGGCAGACTGGGCTAGTACGATGTACTGTAAGCTGGGAACAAGCTGACTTTCGCTTCCTGTGAGCAGCACGCCAACTTGCAAAGCAGATGTCCACCCATACACCCACATCTCGCCTGATAAACCGGGCACAAATCCAGGCTCCGGGTTGCTACCGAGGAATTCCTGGTAGAAAAACCCAATACCACTTGAGCAGACCTGGGTATCGAACTCAGAGCCTCATGCTCAGCAGTAGCGCTTGCGACAGTTGCAACCACTGGGTCGCGGAGGCAGTCCGAAAATATATCAAATAGCAGTCATTAACCTAACGTTTCGGGGAAAACAGATATGAAGCTAGAATGCTCCCGGCTCGGCCAGGCACGTGACATGTCGTGTGATCTGTTACAAGTAATGTAGCTCATTACTAGTGAATGCTCAAGTTTGCCGCCGCTTTTTAGTAGGTTGGAGTAGGCAATGCAGGTATGGGTATCTTATTAATAATGTAGCTAAGGATCCCAGTATGAGCTGAACGTGCATTGTAGTGTAGGCTATGCTTTCCGAACCATGCAATAACAGGTCGACATAAACTATACATTCCTAGTTACCTTCGCGAAGGAAGCGTCCCATAGTAACCCTATAAACATTACAATACTAGGTCTAGTAAAGTTCCAATGGGATGCAGGCGAATTCAATTCAAGCCTTTCAAGCAATGTCGGCCGCGCTGACTGCCCAGGGCCGTGCTGGCGCGTCGAGCCGCGCGTGCGCACTCGCGCGGTCGCGGCCTCTCAGAATGACTCCCGGTATTTACGAAACGTAGGTACACAAATGACGTTGCCAGAGCACATCTGACGACTGTTTCACAAGTTTTGTTTCGCACTATGTACATTTTGCAGCAGAAGATTGCTTTTCGTAATATCTGATACATTAGACAAGCATTATATTGCACTCTTAATACCTAGGTACTTTTACAAATAAGAACAATCGTTTCGCATGAACTGTGTCGCGGACTCGCGATTGCGATACTGCCTGCCAGGCTCGCGCGTCACGTAGGCTCACTGAACTCTACGCGCGCTTCCGACATCACGACTGGCATGCTGATGCACCTTGTTCAGACACGTAGCTCATATACAAATGTTTTTATACTAATATTATAGTAAGCTAACTTTACAATAACATCTAAAAGTCATCCTTCCTTACATATTATAATTCTGTTTTGGAAGGCCTGTTCAGAGTCACTCAGTTGACAGTGGGATAAGTTCGTAGTGAACTTTGCGGTGACGGTTGTGAATATCGCTTATTTGAGTGAACAGGCTGGCAGGTGGATGTGTCGTAGGATAATCTAAAAAATCGTCTCTTTGCGATACTCCTAGGACAATTGCAAAAAACCTGATATTTGGAAAATAAGACAGATTTTCGTAATCACTCGAACTATTTCCAAGATCATTCCAAAAGTCCGGCTTATCTCAGGTAAGAAAGTCGCGAATAACCGTTCCGTTCCGTAACCGTGCTTCGTTGATAGAACGCAACACACTGACGGATGCGCTGATCTCTAAATTCCTTCGTCTGTTATTGTTGTCACTCTTATCGAGAGCTATGCTATATTCTGATCACCCATGATAAAGCGTTCAACTTTCCAACAATTTGGGAGTTTTGCAATGAACCTGATGATAGCTAGTATGATTACGAATAACATTCTTAGATTTCACAAATCCGGTCCTTTTCCATCGTCGCGGGAAATTCGCAGATTCGATTTATCCGATTATCCTGCGACATCACAAAATAGAGATACTATTCTACGAGCATTAATTTTCTAATAATGACACCTGTTAAGGGGCACTACATCGCCCGGCGAACCATTTCGCCTGGAGGGAGCCTCTTCCCATTAGTCTGCATTTATACCTAATACCCAATCGGTAGATTACAAGATGCTCAATCATCATTTAGAATACTGGTAGGTATGAACTCACTGGAACGGTGGTAGGCTCACGACGAGGTGGTACCAGCCGATGGCGACAGCACCGCGCCAGGCCTCCCTCCCTGATATGTTAGTACGTCGCTGCGCGCCCGGCGCACGCGCGCTCACAACACATATCTACGCTAGGACATGGTTATAATAATTACATCTAAGGGGAGCGGCGACGAGGCCGCGGCCGCTCCTCGCGTTCGATCCGTGAGATTTGGTTCCATAATCTACAGAGTTTTCGCCTTTTCTAGCAAGTCGTTTATGAATTTCTGAAAAGCAAAGCATACAGTTATTAAAACTCGTCGTCAGGTACCCAAGCATCTACTGAACTAAGGACGTACATCTTAGGTAGACGTCCAGAATTGAAAAGATCAGTTTTTGGTAGAAAGGCAAAAAAAAAAACTCAAAAAGCCAGAACCCAGTATCGACTACAAGTTACGAGTACAGGTGCAGTTCTCTCACTCAAGAAGACCATTTGTCTTTATATTAGGTAAGTCGTAACGTCGCAGGGTATAATAAGAACAATCCTAGGACGATTGCAAAGGACCAGCCACCGATAATCCTTATAGAACAGCAATAAATATATTGAGTATTAAATATGGGTTAGCCGTTAAAATATTGCTAATTAATTTGAATGTCGCCATCATCATTTCAGCCGACAAACCAGTATAAGCCGGACTCGCTTTCTATTGAAACTCCGCAACTCCGAAATACGCTAAATCAGCCCAAGAGCAGTATCAGCACCGACGACGACGCGGCGACCGACGTGATGACGTGCGGAGCAATGGTTACAAGTTGCAAGTTGACACTGATAGTCAGGTGCAAGTGTGCGTGATATGCGCTTCACTGCACATAACGCCTGTTTCCATCTGGCGTTGAATACTTGAGAAAATTGAGAAAATCCATGACATTGCAACACAATGCCATGCAACACAAACTACTTCGCCAACTATCAGTCAGAGCTGTCCTCCTACTTCCACATCGTTGTACTAACCCCACATCTCATACTATCAGTCAGAGCTCTCTCCTACTTCCACATCGTTGTACTAACCCCACATCTCATACTATCAGTCAGAGCTCTCTCCTACTTCCACATCGTTGTACTAACCCCACATCTCATACTATCAGTCAGAGCTCTCTCCTACTTCCACATCGTTGTACTAACCCCACATCTCATACTATCAGTCAGAGCTCTCTCCTACTTCCACATCGTTGTACTAACCCCACATCTCATACTATCAGTCAGAGCTCTCTCCTACTTCCACATCGTTGTACTAACCCCACATCTCATACTATCAGTCAGAGCTCTCTCCTACTTCCACATCGTTGTACTAACCCCACATCTCATACTATCAGTCAGAGCTCTCTCCTACTTCCACATCGTTGTACTAACCCCACATCTCATACTATCAGTCAGAGCTGTCCTCCTACTTCCACATCGTTGTACTAACCCCACATCTCATACTATCAGTCAGAGCTCTCTCCTACTTCCACATCGTTGTACTAACCCCACATCTCATACTATCAGTCAGAGCTCTCTCCTACTTCCACATCGTTGTACTAACCCCACATCTCATACTATCAGTCAGAGCTCTCTCCTACTTCCACATCGTTGTACTAACCCCACATCTCATACTATCAGTCAGAGCTCTCTCCTACTTCCACATCGTTGTACTAACCCCACATCTCATACTATCAGTCAGAGCTCTCTCCTACTTCCACATCGTTGTACTAACCCCACATCTCATACTATCAGTCAGAGCTCTCTCCTACTTCCACATCGTTGTACTAACCCCACATCTCATACTATCAGTCAGAGCTCTCTCCTACTTCCACATCGTTGTACTAACCCCACATCTCATACTATCAGTCAGAGCTCTCTCCTACTTCCACATCGTTGTACTAACCCCACATCTCATACTATCAGTCAGAGCTCTCTCCTACTTCCACATCGTTGTACTAACCCCACATCTCATACTATCAGTCAGAGCTCTCTCCTACTTCCACATCGTTGTACTAACCCCACATCTCATACTATCAGTCAGAGCTCTCTCCTACTTCCACATCGTTGTACTAACCCCACATCTCATACTATCAGTCAGAGCTCTCTCCTACTTCCACATCGTTGTACTAACCCCACATCTCATACTATCAGTCAGAGCTCTCTCCTACTTCCACATCGTTGTACTAACCCCACATCTCATACTATCAGTCAGAGCTCTCTCCTGCTTCCACATCGTTGTACTAACCCCACATCTCATACCGCCACCCTAATTGCGTAATACACTTCCAATCACAATCTGAATAATTTTGAAAGACATTGCTAATCCATTGTTTCATATGTACGAAAAATTTGTCTGCTCAACAACGTAAATAATAATAATAATACTTTATTGATACTAAATACCTTTTGTAGCTATCAACGCCCGGCTCCTAGTGAGAGGGTAGTTCGTTCCAGATAAGAAAAATTTAGGTTAGGTTTAAAGATCCAAAGGTAGGTAGGTAGGTTAGGTTTTAGCAATAAGTAGCAAATGTAGGTAAAACAATTGGTTGCAAAAAGGTTTCTGGAATGGTGGTAACCCTGCCTCCTAAACTAGGGGAAACCTGTGCCTTAGGAGACAGTGTTCTACTGTTACTTCGTGCACAAATAGTCCTTTTCATCGCACCTTGTTCGTAGTGAACCTAATTAAATACATGAACGGTTTAATAAGAAAAATAATAATAATAAAAAATAAAAAAAATATGGGGGAACAAAATTACACTTACACTTGTTCACAAACTAAACTAAATTAAATTTGAGTTCAGTGCATCTTTTTCTTTCTACTTCATTAAGAAAAGGATAGAAGATAAATATTAGTTTAGTCCTGTCAAATGAATATACTCCATAGACATTTTAGACTTGATTGAAAACATGGCGACTAAAAATACGTCAATTTACGTAAGGGCTGACTAATTTGACAGTACTAAACTAATATTTATCTTCTGTTCTTTTCTTAATGTAATAGCACTGCAATGTAATGCACTGAACTTTAATTTAGTTTAATTTGTGAACAAGGGAATCAAAATCTCATCGAGATCTCCAACAAAATTTCAAAAACGAGATTGTCTTCACAAGAAGTTGCATCTCGCTCGAAAAAGCGAGCACGCAGAGCTAAACGGTCTTCATAAGATGAGAGAACTGTACCTATGTGGAACTGGACACAACGTTACGAATATCATACGATTATGATAGGCTCCACAGCTTGTATGGATGGACTTCGCCGTGGGGCGGGCGGACGGGTCGGCCGGCCTCTTACTGGCTCCGACGGAGTGCCGAAGCACCGGCGCAGTCGGCCCACTGCCCCGCCAGGCACTGACGCGTCACCCTCTGCCCCGCAAGGCACTAACCCGCCACCCGCTGTCCCGCCAGGCACTGACCCGTCACCCTCTGCCTCGTCAGGCACTGACCCGTCACCCTCTGCCTCGCCAGGCACTGACCCGTCACCCTCTGCCTCGTCAGGCACTGACCCGTCACCCTCTGCCTCGTCAGGCACTGACCCGTCACCCTCTGCCTCGTCAGGCACTGACCCGTCACCCTCTGCCTCGCCAGGCACTGACCCGTCACCCTCTGCCTCGTCAGGCACTGACCCGTCACCCTCTGCCGCCGTTACTCTACAGAGTCCAAACTAGTTTACTCTAACAATTTATTTTTTTAATAACTACTTACATGTACATCTTTTTGTGGTTTTTTGGCATCTGCTAGTAAAGTCTGCAAAAATAAATGTAAAACGTCAATATAGTTAAGTGATGTTAGTAGTAGTTGGGGGTCTCTGTTTGTATGTGTCTTTTAAAATCTTATTAATATGATAGACAGCAAAAAGTTAAATAAATGGTGTCAGATCATTTGGTTTACAAGTAAAAATGGGTGTTCCATAAGGTTCGATATTAGGTCCTTACCTCTTTTTAGTCTACAGGGTGGAAACTTTCAGCGGGGCAGTAAGGGGAGTAGTAGGGGAGTACCTTATCCGTTGCAGCTACGCGAAAATGGTCTTAGGAGAATATTAACAGTATTATTATTTATATAAATGCCCTACCCCATTTATTAAAAAAACAACCACAAATGGTGTTATTTGCTGACGATACTTCCTTAATTTTTAAGATAAATAGACGACGTAAATAACGCCCTACTGCAAGTGCGAAATTGGTTCACTGCTAATAATTTAATATTAAATGGGAAAAAAACAAAATACATAAGATTTGCTTTACCGAATGTTAAAAGTAGTGTAGTATAATTATGCACAGACAGAAGACCTACTTATTGTCTGCAAATAAAACTGCTAACGCGCTATTTTACTTTTATTTACCTAAGTTTTAATTTAGTTTTTACGTTATATGCATTGTTAATTTATTATATTAAGTATGTATGCACTTCTTAGCCTGAAGCACAGGTTCAACCTAGTTCAGGCAAATTAGCAACTGTGCGCTATTTTTAATTGTTAAGGTTAATGTAAAACGTGTTCCCTTTTTATAAATAAACGATTCATTATTATTATCTCCTTTATTTCAATGTAATCATATAAATTATATTTTTAAATATTAGAATATAAAAAGTATAAAAACATTTAAAAATATAAAAAATAGTAGCCCACCGGTATCGGGAACAAGGTCCAAGCTACCGGTGGTCAGGGCTCTAGAGAGAGGAACCTCCTGACAATGCGAGCCGTGTCAAGAAGTACCGCTTTCTGAATCAAGCCCTTGATCCAGCTGCCCAACGAGAGCCTCTTCAGGTGTTGGTCGAGGCTCTTGGCTATTAAGCCATTGGCTGTCACGACTATCGGCACAATGATCGCTGAGTCCACATCCCACATGTCGACAACCTCGCGAGCCAAGTCAAGATACTATTATTATTTAATTCAACTAAACCAATTACAGGCACTTTCAATTGTCAAAGGGTCGGTCAGTCAGAAAGATGAAGCTAGTTGCCCATTCCAAAGCGTAGGTACCTATGGAGAAGAACGGGCAAGAAACTCCACGGACACTCTTTTAAATCATAAAATTGTTACAAAATATTTGATTAGGTACATCATTCGTGTTGAAATTAACTATATGAGAACGATGTAGAAAGACGTGCACGTTAAAAGCGTCCGTTATAGAAAACATAAAAACAATTCAGAAATTAAAAATGGCCTATCCTGCAGTAGGAGCGCAGGTCGGATAGCACGGCACGCCAGCATTAACGACATCATCCGTCGTGCTCTTGTCACCGCCGGGGTGCCAGCTGTTTTAGAAACCAACGGCCTGGCACGCGACGATGGAAAGAGACCAGACGGAATGTCCATAATGCCCTGGAAGTTAGGCAGACCTTTGGTGTGGGATGCAACATGTGTCGACACCCTTGCGCCATCCCATCTTCCTAGCACGGTGGGCTGTGCTGGAGCGGCTGCTGCTGGTGCAGAAAACCTCAAACGGCGAAAATATTCCAGCCTGATTGGGAGTAATATCTTCGAGCCGTTTGGGGTTGAAACACTAGGGCCATGGGGTCCGAGTGCCCACTTGGTGTTTCGAGATATCGCCAAGCGGTTAGTCGACTCTTCACGTGACCAGAGGGCTGGCCTGTTTCTTGGCCAAAGAATTAGCATCGCCATACAACGTGGCAATGCTGCCAGCCTTTTGGGCACTGTTCCTGTTGACAGCGATGCGGACGAATTTTTTGATGCCCTATGATTCTTTTTTTTTCACTTGTACATAAATGTATTATTATTTTAGACTTAATTTGATTCTTATGAGAATAAAATTCCTCAACTATAAAAACAAAAAAAGAAATTAAAAATTAAAATAAGCCGTGGCAGCTAAGAGATGACCAGTCCCTTCTGACGGCGGCGCCCGTTCACGAACATGACGTATGGATCAGCACCATTCAGCTCAACCATTTTGAAGGGAACTTAATGATCCAACACGCACGCCACCACCAGCGAGACATTAGAGTGAGCATGACATATTCACAGCCGCCAGGGCACATTCAAGTCCATGAAAGACGTACCCAGTAAATGGTAGCTTTATAGAAAGTACATAGTGCTCACAAATGCAAATGATTAACAATGAAACGGGTAAATCTGTTAAACAAGAAAAACAACTTGAGATTATGGTCGACAACAAATTAGTTAATAATGCAGCTGACGTAGCTGAGGCATTTAATGAGTTTTTTGCCAACATACCGATAACTACGACTCGCTCCTTAAATTCGTCCCCATCTAAAGCTGAAAACCTTTTGCATAGTAGTGTACCTAAATGTAGTGCTTTATTTAGTTTCGAACATGTAACCCCGCGTGATGTAGTTAATATTTTTAATACACTTAAGTCTAAAAACACCGGTGATTATTGGGGCATCTCCATTAAACTTTTAAATAATATAATAGACATCGTAGCCCCCTATCTAGCTGTTACTTTTAATAAATGTGTTGATTTAGGAACTTTTCCTGACCTCATGAAGAGTAGTAAAGTCATACCATTATTTAAATCAGGTAATAAGAATGACGTTGGCAATTTCAGGCCTATTTCTATGTTACCTGCATTTAGCAAAATATTTGAAAAGTTAATACTCAAGCAGTTGCTAAGACATTTTAATTTAAACAGCCTCCTCCATAATGAGCAATATGGCTTTACAAAGGATCGTTCAACTACAGACGCGGGTGTTGCTCTGCTGAGACACATATTTGACGCATGGGAGAAATCGCAAAATGCTATTGGAGTTTTCTGTGATCTCTCCAAAGCCTTTGATTGCGTGCACTATGACACGCTTTTGCGTAAGTTACATCATTACGGTGTCCGAAACGAGGCTCTTAACATAATAATTTCCTATTTACATATTAAGCAGTGATGCAATCGTTGATGGAAAAGCGCACTAATTTATTATGAGCCTATTCACTCTAGCCTTGAAGACACTTAAATTATAATCGGACGGGAAGACTGCGGCAGGCAAATTGTTCCAGTCCTTCGATGTACGCGGTATAAACGACGAGGCAAAACGCTTCGTCCGGATCGCGGCGGTGTCAACAACGTAAGGGTGAACAGTCGCCGTACGACGGGTTGTCCGATGATAGAATGGTGATGGCGGAATTAAGTCATGTAATTCCCGCGCACACTAATTTGCGTAAGTTACATCATTACGGTGTCAGAAACGAGGCTCTCAACATAATAATTTCATATTTACATAATAGGGTCCAATGTGTAGATGTTAATGGCGCGAAATCTTCCGGGCTACCAGTTCAGTTAGGTGTTCCGCAAGGGATACTGGGTCCATTCTTGTTCTTAGTATATATGAATGATTTACCATTCCATTTGAAGGGCATCTGTGACGTTGTACTGTTTGCAGATGATACCTCTTATTTTTAATTTTGACGACGTAAACAGTGCACTCTCAATAGTTACAGATTGGTTTACGTCAAATAACCTAGTTCTCAATGCCAAGAAAACGAAATGTGTAAAGTTCGCCTTACCGAGTGTCAAAAATCTAGGACCCAACATCGTCTTAAATAAAGAGGTGCTTGAAACAGTAGGCTCGGCAATTTTTCTAGGACTCGCTTTAGCTTTTAAATTTGTTTTCCCTTCTTGTAATTTTCGTGTATTGTATTGTGATTTATTTTAATGTGTTCGTTCTTGTCAAACTTGCTGTACCTAATGAATGATGTGGTCCCCTATAATTGGAGGCGCACACTTGTATTTGTCCTTGTTAATGTTTACATGCATGTAACTGTGTAGCCTCTGTTGGCGATCCAATCTATACTTTTTGTTCAGGCATCACGCAAAAACTACCGGTTCGATTACGTTGAAACTTGATATAATTATTCTTTAATATCCTGGGCACCACACTGGGTACTTTTTATCCCGGAAAAGTATATACAATAAAAAACAAACTTAATTTTGCGGTTCGATCCCTAGACCCGATTACTGCACCAACCGCAAATAATAAGTTTGTCGTAGGTTAAGTCACCCGCAATGGAGTTCATTTTTATTCCTTTTAGTTTTTAGAGTTATTTAGGTTTATTTTTATATAAGTCGCAGGTATAGATTTTAATTTTAAAGTATAGGTAGTATATTTGATAGTGTACGTAGTGACCGTAGGTTATTTTATAATACTGTTAGGTAGGATTAGTCATTCGTATAGATATTAGTTTTTAGGGATTTTGCTTATTTATTGAGTTTAGATTAGTTATCATCAGAAATAGGTTTATTTAGGTAGGTAGGTATTTAATTTTCTGTTATTGAGTTTTTTTTTAATTAGGTAGGTACTTAGGTAAAGATATCATATAGGTACCCTCTTAATCACCACTAATGAGACACAATTGGTTTTCTATTGTAATTAGCCACAAAGGGCCCGCGAGATAGATGGCATTCTGGGGAAGCACATAGGTACATTTTATCCTGTTAGCACGTTCCCGTGAGATAATTTCCGACATCCACGCGGGCGAAGCCGCGGGCAGAAGCTAGTAAATAAATATATAAGTAGTTTATCAGCCATCTTGTTACCATAACACAAGCATTAGGTTGCTTAGCTTGGGACTAGATGGCGCTGTGTGAAATGTCCAAGGATATTATTTATTATTATTATTTATTATATTGGTATTCTCACGGTTGCATCACAATTCATCTTCGGCAACATCCTACATATTAGGCAAAATTTGCACTTGTACAGACGCCAGCAGGTCAAGCTACCCAAAACTGTCAAATTTTCCCGATCAACCTTGAACCTTAATGCTTTAGCGATAAAGTTGAAAATCTATTAAAGAAATTTGACAGATTGTAGTAGCTTGATGTGCTGGCGTCTGTACACTAAAAACAGTGATATGCACAGTGTTAACACTAGAAATAAGGACAAACTACGTGCCCCCTTTCACCGGCTTCATAAGGTTCATAACTCATTTGTTGGGCTTGGTATAACCTTTTATAACAAGATACCCTCTTCTTTGCTAGACTTGCCTTTTAATGCGTTTAAAGCTCAAGTAAAATCCAACCTTTGTTCAAAGGCTTACTATTCCATCAACGACTACTTACACGATAAGAATAGTTGGTCGCCCTAATTAACTCAAGACAATGTTCATGTTCTTTCTCCAGAATTAGCTTAGGTATTGACAGGTTACTGTTATTAGTATTAACTCACTTATTTATTTCACATCGATGGTCCTAGTTCATCATCTGTGACTGCAAGTCACAGCTATGTGTCGAACCCAGCAATGCATAAATATGTAAGCTGCCACGCCCTTTATGCCTGGAGGCTTTTATTTAGGTAGTAAGTTTTTATTTTTATTTTAATTAATTATTTTTTAGCTTGAGTACGTATAGTTTTTATTATATTTGTTGGCATATTGGCGTGGCTAGCTGACATATGGCAAATAATTTAAGTTTCTTGTAATGTTCATTACTGAACATAGGTTCCTAGTATTGTATACTTATACATGCAACTATATTCTAACTAAACAGACAGCTATGCTGCTGGGGAGTGCGCCACTTCTTCTTCCCAGCGATAGCACTAGGAAGTGGTGAAGGGCGGGCGTTTTTGGGGGACTGTCTTTTGTAATTTTGACGTTCGAAAAGTGCTGATTCTCAGCCTAATTTGAATAAATGACTTTTGATTTTGACACGTGTGCTATGCAATTATACAATACTAAGCAATTGAATTTATACAATGCAAAGATAGTTTTTCCAATGTTCAGCAGCTCCAACAATGTTTCCGAATGCTAATTAGTTTATGCGCCCCTATGGAGCAGGACCAGCATTGAGCCAAGCATTTTTGTCAGCGATGTAATCCCCTAACTTACAATATGCTTGGCTACCAATTAGTTCAAACAGGTTTCAGACTGGCTAAAGTAGACTCTTCCTTCATGGGCTACTGTTTAAAATGTTACAATATAATACCTCCCGACATACTCCAACTCAATTAAACGAAATTCAAATCTTACATAAAACGCACGCTATGCAGCCAAGCATATTATAAGTTGGGGGATTACATCGCTGACAAAAATGCTTGGCTAAACGTTGGTCCTGCTCTACAGGACGCATAAATAAATTGATTAGCATTTGAAAATACTTCACACACGCCTACCCTACCTACATACTGTTGGAGCTGCTGAAGATTTTAAAATACTATTTTTTCATTATATAAATTCAATCTCCTAGTGTCGTATAATTGCATAGCACATATATGTGAGTACTATGTACATACTATAAAGCTGCCATTTACTGGGTACGTCTTTCATTGATTTGAATGTGCCCTGGCGGCTGAGAGTATGTCATGCTCACTCTAATGTGTCTCAATCAATCAATAGTGTCAATCCCTATTATTAGTTGGAATGACAGCTCACTCCACGCTCACTTCACCTAAGTTGATGTGAGATGGTTACAGAAAGGTGAAGTGAGCTGTCATTCCAACTAATATTAGGGATTGACACTATTGACAGCTCACTTCACCTAACCTTTCACGGTGAGATTTTTACAGAATCGATCGGCTGGATACGGGCCCGCCACACGAACTTTTGCATAAAACCGCTAACTGATCTTTGCATAACATAATATACAGGATAAATTAAATTAGCTAGCGAAAATCGTCAGCAATTTCAAATATTCAATGAGGAGTACCTCTGTATATATATAATAGTTTTGGGCATTCATAGCTTGTTACAATGCTGGTTAAATGAGGATGTTATAATAATCTCTGCTTAGTGTGACAGTGGCATGTTGAGATACTCAGACGTCGTTCTTTCATACGTAGCCAGCCGGCCAACCTACCCGGCCATCAATATCTCCAGAAACGCTATAGCCAGACCGTTGAGACATTCACAGAATATGTGTATCTATGGCCGCTATGATGGTAAATAGTAATAAATTTAACTGTCCAAATTCAAGGGTGTCTCCACACAAGAACCCCGAAAAAAATGCTTAATTGAGTACTTTCACCGGACACGATAGTACGCAGTATAGTGAAACTTTGTCTTATTCTAATCTAATGCGGCAATGGGTGGTAGGCCAAGTCTGACATTTGTCAGAAAAATATTTTAAAAAAATCTTGGTTTGTACTTTTCTAGTTGCTTTACTAACGGAGTTGTTTTGTAAAACAGCGGATTCTGCAATCCATCTGCGACATCAATACTTCAGAATGACATTAAGCCATCTACATTATGTCACGTCAGACCAAATAAAAAAAATGTACGCTGACAATTAAAGGCTTTAGGTTGATGTTAACTCAACATTGGTCAAGGCCTCAAAGGTGCACGCCAATTAGATGATTGTTAACGAGTTACTCGTATTAAATATATTTTCTATAAGTACAATAGTCTATTCAGTGCCGTAGCTGCAAAAGGTGTCCTGACGTGATAAAGGAAGGAATTTGAAAAATGGCGAAGATATTACAGATTTGACTGTAGACAATGTGTTCGTCGGTAAAAGAGAAGCCTGATCTGTGTAGACGTTAGAGAGATGTACCGTTAGTCGAATACGTAGGAAGGAAATATTAGTGGGCCACTCCGCACTGGCGCCGCAGTGAGTGGGGACTGTGAGGACCAGTGTGTCATGTGGGTGTGGAGCTGTGTGTGCGCACCGTGAGGTGTCGGCGGCGGTGCTCGTCGCTGTCCATGTCCAGCAGCTCGTCGATGTCCACCTCCACCTCCTGCGAGCCGGCCGCGCTCGCGCCCGCCGCGCAGCCGGTCTCCTTCTGTAACACACGAGGGTACGATACAGCAGCCAATAAGATACAAGACCGAAAGCACAGGCCACTTCTTTGTCTTTTTTTACTAATTCGGAAGTGCCCACCAGATCGGTAACGCTGGCACCACGGCTCCGCGAGGCACTCACCGTGTCGTACAACTTCTGCAGCTCGTCGTACAGCCACATCTCGACGGCGAGGCGTTTGCGGATCAGCGCCATCTGGTGACTGCCATACTTGGCCGTCAGGAACTTCTCGCGCCGCTCCTTCACCTACGCAATTTTAAGTTCTAAGTTGAGCTACACGATTACTGACAAATGGGTGCACTGACTGGACTGGTCCACTCAAATCTGCGTGGTTCTTTCCTCAAAAGACCATCTCAGACATTAACTTGCATGGTCCTCATATGGCCTCACCGAGATTATGTCTGGACTTTAAAAGAGACTGCACTGAGTTTGTGACTTTGGGTCACACGGTAGGGTTTGCAAACTTTATTTTTTTTTAATTTCATTTTTGTCCTTCAAAAGCGACCCAATTTTCAAAATTTTAAATTTTGAATATTGGGTTCCATACTCAAAATTCACGTTTACGTCACAGAAAATAATATTGTGTACCTTTCAACATAATGAGTCCAGTTGTAGATTTGAAGCAAAGCTGTGACAGACAGACAGGCACACGAGAGATCCTATATGGGTTCCGTTTTTTCATTGGGACGTACGGAACCCTAAAAACAAATTATTTATATTGCACTTTCAAAGGCTTCGTAAGAATCAGCATGTTAGTAGCGCAGGCTAGGTGCGGTGCTGGCGGTGTTGGAGGTGCATGGTGCACAAAACTTACTTCTCCCTTGTCACTGAAGTTGACGTGCAGGCCGGACTTGGCGGGCGAGCGCTCGGTGGGCGAGAGCGCGGGGTGCGCGTGCGCGGGGGGCGCGGGGTAGCCCCCCGCCGGCGCCGCCACGCCGCACTCCATGCCGCACGCTGCCGCGCTCGCACTGCCGCGGTTCTGCAAGTCATACGTAGCTCTTCACTGAACCGTTCACTCAATACTCAAATCTTTATTGCATTCCATATGTGTGACATAGATGGTATTTACAAGGTAAAAGATCAATATGGACCCTGACATTACCATTGCCTTAATCATTGAGGTTTTTTTTTTCTACCTATTACAAACTAAAGATGTGTTCAGGTACCTGACCGACTGAGACGTTTGTTGCCCCACACACGGCACAACACAGGTACCTGGTCGACTGAGACGTTTGTTGCCCCGCACACGGCACAACACAGGTACCTGGTCGACTGAGACGTTTGTTGCCCCGCACACGGCACAACACAGGTACCTGGTCGACTGAGACGATTGTTGCCCCGCACACGGCACAACACAGGTACCTGGTCGACTGCGACGTTTGTTGCCCCGCACACGGCACAACACAGGTACCTGGTCGACTGAGACGTTTGTTGCCCCGCTCACGGCACAAAAACATGTAACATGGTGCACACAAGTGTTGTTCGGGGTGTCTGCTCTAGTTTACATTGAACTTCAATACTATAAACTAACAGAATGGTAAATTGCTCGCAACGCAACACAATTTGTTTTTACATCGGCAACGCAGCAACAGTGCTGACAATCCTAAGGTCAATTCTCGTGAATTTTAAAGTACCTAGTAGTTATCCTCAACCGCTTGAGATGAAATTTGGCATACACGATTATTGTGAATGACAATGCATGGTTAAAATAAAAATAAAAAAAAACTTATCACTTAGGTACTAACAATCTATGGACTGTAATGTCTGAAATATTTTTTTTTTTAGTAGGATGACAATGCGTGTTTAGCTAAGTGACGTCATTCTGAATCCAATATGGCTGACGGCCCAAAATGGCGAACTAGTTAGTTTTCAAATGAAAGGGTTTGTTGAGTAGAACACGAGTACATAGATTAATAATAAAAAAAAACATTTATTAAAAAAAGTTATTTAAATGCTTTAAAAAAAAATGCTTTAGAAAATAAACTTAAAATTGAATCAAACCCATTTTATTACATTACACAATTTATATGACATAAACGCTTGTCGCAAGATTTACATGTATGTACAGTCAGCAAAGGAGATAAGTAACCAGGGTCGTCGGATTTAGTTGAAGTTTAGTAAGAAACCGATGCATGTTTTCGAATAAAATTTAATTTAATTAAAAGAAAACAAACAGTTTATTTATCAAGTTAAATTTCATTCGAAATCATCCATCGGTTTCTTACTAAACTTCAACTATATCCGACGACCCTGGTTACTTATCTCCTTTGCTGACTGTACATTAATTCGATTATCACAAAAAATTTAAATATTTATAAGTTTGCAAATTCTATCTTTGCCAGCATTATCGTCTGCTTTTTTTTATAAATATTACTACTATTTTTAGGGTTCCGACGTCAACAAGAACCCTTATAGTTTCGCCATGTCGTCTGTCTGTCTGTCCGCTGTTTAGCTCAAAAACTATTGGTACTAGAAAGTTGTAATTTGGCACGAGCATACACGTTAATGACGCCGAAAAAGTGGTAAAATAAAAAATAAAATATTTAGGGTACCTCCCCTACATCTAAAGTGGGGATGACAATTTTTTTTTTTACAGTAATTAAATTATGCCTGATGTTAAGGAGAGACAGTCATACCTTCTCCTACATCAGAAGTGGGATTCGTGTTGGTTCATGCACAAAATGAGAACGCTTAAAGTGAAAGTGACCGTTGACATTTGAAAAACAAAGTGCAAACATGCGAACGCTTAATAATCGTGTGGATCTGTCCAAGTTCGACCTAGACAAAGGAGATACGGATGCGCAAGCATAGTACATGTTGTTTTGGGCATAGGCTGTATGTAGAAATACCTTTGCCAAGTGACGCGCCTGTTGCGCCTACCGCCATGTTTGATAAAAAAAAAACTAACCGGCGTTCGAGTTTGACGTATCCCGTTCCCGTGTTTAGAACACGCAGTATAAGGCGTGTGAGACAGTATACTATTGTAGTCTTTGGGCGTGTGCAAACGTAACAGTGCACAACAGCTGATTTGTGTTTTGCCGAAAATTCACTGCTAGTTGACCACCTTTCCACTTGTTGTGACCATCAATAAGACGTACAAAGGAGCAGCATCAACGTGACTATTGCAAATAGCATACCAAGGAACGACATGGAGCGACTTTATGAATCTGAGCGAAGCCTTTCGTGTGCTGCAAGTGAGGGAACCCAGGACATATCGCAGCCGGGTGCACGAGCAGTGGCAGCCAAGCCAAGCGGATGGTGGACAACGTGCTGGAAGTCGTGAACGGCGAGTGGACGTCGTACAACTACCCCCAGACACGTTAGAACATAAAGGTGAGCTGTATTGTTTTGTTTACGATTCTGGTGCTGAATGCTCGTTAGTAAAGGCGAGTTATGCGGCCAAATTAAGTGGCAAACGGGTTAATAACGTTGTTGCG
This sequence comes from Apamea anceps, assembly GCA_951799955.1. Taxonomy (NCBI): domain Eukaryota; kingdom Metazoa; phylum Arthropoda; class Insecta; order Lepidoptera; family Noctuidae; genus Apamea; species Apamea anceps. Next base: position 281,895 of record OX637506.1, read on the forward strand.
TTGACTGGTATTGGTCAAACGCGTGTATTCAGCACAGAACAAATCATATGTAGCGTTGCAATTAGTGAGCAACAACTTGAGATTTTATTACATTTCTACCCGACATTTACTTGCAAAGTAATATTATGATAGTACGTGAAATATTGAACCTAGACTAAGTTAGATCCGAAGTTCACAGGTCCGTTTAAGGTAGCGGAAGTTTTGGCGGGCAATCGCTATACGTTAAAAGCTTTAAATTCTAACCTTACAAGTATGCTCACGATAGGTAAAGAACGATGCCAGTAGGTCATGTACCAGTTGAAGTAGATAGTGATCACAGTGGTGATGAGCAAGCCTACATTATGGGAAGCACGCGAGTAGGGGTTCTCTACCGGCCGTAGTAAAGTTGTGTGGTGTCACAGGGTGATGCACACGGGTCCATGCGCTGGATGTGTGAGAGCAATGCAATTGCTGGTCGGCTGGAGAGCCGTGGCGTTAGAGTGGTTTACTCGTGTGTGGGTTTCCAGGTGTCTAAGGCTCTTAGTGAAAAAAAAATATTGTTAATGTGGATAACGATGGTACATGGCTCTGATTGATGGTTTACGCTATGATTAGATAATCAAAGTTTGTTTAAATTACCCTGGTTGAATCAATACTCTAAAAGCCTTACACTCCAGGCGTATAAGCACGCTCACAATCGGAAACAAAACATGCCTCTAAGTAGAGTTCCTAGCGAGTTAAACGTAGAAGACGGTTTGGAGAGATCATCCACCGAGTAGTAGAGCACATACCATGGCTATTAGGTCACTAATCTGTAAACATTATTTGCATAAAGTCTACTTAACTATGTTGGGAGCAGTCATCGAATAAAGTGAAGGTGGTCGAAGGGACAGTGTCTTCCGGTCCATGCACTAGTGGCTGGTCGAAAGGAAACACCTGTCCGGTCCACGTTTGTGATTATGTGTCGTATAACTGGTCGAAGGGACAGTGTCTTCCGGTCCATGCACTGGTGGCTGGTCGAAAGGAAACACCCGTCCGGTCCATGTTTGTGATTATGTGTCTTATAACTGGTCGAAGGGACAGTGTCTTCCAGTCCATGCACTGGTGGCTGGTCGAAAGGAAACACCCGTCCGGTCCATGTTTGTGAGTATATGTTGTATAACTGGTCGAAGGGACAGTGTCTTCCGGTCGATGCACTGGTGGCTGGTCGAAAGGAAACACCCGTCCGGTCCACGTTTGTGATTATGTGTCGTATAACTGGTCGAAGGGACAGTGTTTTCCGGTCCATGCACTGGTGGCTGGTGGAAAGGAAACACCCGTCCGGTCCACGTTTGTGATTATGTGTCGTATAACTGGTCGAAGGGACAGTGTCTTCCGGTCCATGCACTGGTGGCTGGTCGAAAGGAAACACCCGTCCGGTCCATGTTTGTGATTATGTGTCTTATAACTGGTCGAAGGGACAGTGTCTTCCGGTCCATGCACTGGTGGCTGGTCGAAAGGAAACACCCGTCCGGTCCATGTTTGTGAGTATATGTTGTATAACTGGTCGAAGGGACAGTGTCTTCCGGTCGATGCACTGGTGGCTGGTCGAAAGGAAACACCCGTCCGGTCCATGTTTGTGATTATGTGTCTTATAACTGGTCGAAGGGACAGTGTCTTCCGGTCCATGCACTGGTGGCTGGTCGAAAGGAAACACCCGTCCGGTCCATGTTTGTGAGTATGTTGTATAACTGGTCGAAGGGACAGTGTTTTCCGGTCCATGCACTGGTGGCTGGTGGAAAGGAAACACCCGTCCGGTCCATGTTTGTGATTATGTCGTATAACTGGTCGAAGGGACAGTGTCTTCCGGTCCATGCCCTGGTGGCTGGTCGAAAGGAAACACCCGTCCGGTCCATGTTTGTGAGTATGTTGTATAACTGGTCGAAGGGACAGTGTTTTCCGGTCCATGCACTGGTGGCTGGTGGAAAGGAAACACCCGTCCGGTCCATGTTTGTGATTATGTCGTATAACTGGTCGAAGGGACAGTGTCTTCCGGTCCATGCACTGGTGGCTGGTCGAAAGGAAACACCCGTCCGGTCCAGGTTAATTGTTGTGTTGGTCTTGTAATGACCTGGGATTCGTAGACTCTATGTAAAGTGATGTGTGTTGATCGTATCACTTGAGGTGATGACGATATGGGTGGCATGAGTGTCACTAGCTGCTGCGGCAGCCAGGCCAAGAGCGTTGTATGTAATATACGAGTTAGTTGTTTCTGACCAATTATTACTAAGGCTTAGAGGAACCTTTTGTTATCGATGATAGTTTGGATTAGAGTATTACTAACGAATTTGAGGAAAATCTAGTAATAGTTTTGTTGATGAAACAGAGTAGAGATTAAGTTGTGTGTGTTGTATGGGGTTACGTGAGAAACCATAAAGTCCAGGAGTGACTTGGCGATTCAATGGGAATGCGCAAATTAATTTGACGAATAGTTGTCGGCGACGAGACCCTATCTAGGCACCAGGGCGCAAGTAGTGGCGGGACCGCTACGAAGAACACGTGAAAAGTAATGATTTCACTTAACTAATTAGAAACTTATGAGATTATTTGATGTTTTTTATACTTCTAATTAGAATGTAAGCTTATAATTGTTATTAGTTTTTGTATTTAAAACCAATAAGACTGTTTTTTGAAAGGATTTTAGTAAGTGTAGTTTTGTTCAAGCATATTTACGTAACTTGAAAACTCACTTTTTTGTTTGTTATTAGAATTTGATAATTTTTGTTTAAAAGGATAGGTCTCGATGTAAAACGTATAAATCCGTTTGAATTGTGAATATCGGACCAGTAGTTTAGGAGTTATAAGGGATTTTCGATAATGAAAATGTGCCAACTCACCTTTTTTGCAATATTATGTTCTAGAAACTTTTTATTGTTTATAATTATGTTAAATATTTAAGCGTAATTAGATTAAGGACTTTGTAAGGATTAACATATATAAAAATTGTACGAAATTAATAAGGAAAATTAAATAAAAAGGGGGCTTGACAGATTTCGGCTAAGTAAAAATGAACACAAAAAGGGCTCAAAATACACGGTCCCCGTTAAGGTAACGAGAACCGAGTATAAATAGAGCGCGGTTTTGGACCGCAAGTCACTGGCTGGAGGCTTTAAGTTTTCTTAAGGCAACCACAGGATAGTCCGGTTAAGTAGTCACGACCTCTCAAGGTCAACTACGAGATGCCATTTATAAAAAAAAAAAAAAAAAGACCGCAAGTCAGTCGCAGCTCAGCCGTCGAAGAGGCAACAACAAGAAAACAAGAAGCCGAAATCTGCAAGCAAATCATCAAGAATTCTTCTTTTATTTCTCCGCCTCCTCGCTGCCCGTCTCCGCCCGTCTCTGGAAGCCCGCCCTAGAAGGTTGTACCACCACACTACGCATTCAGGGGTGCGTGGGACGTATGTCACCAGCGGAACAAGAAGCATACGTCATTACGTGGGAGACTGTCCCAGGACGGCCGTAGGTACTGGACGTACCCCGGTCGACCGTTACAATCACAGAACAGATAAAAGAGGTTAGAAGGGCCTTGTGGGCGGGGCAGGCGCGCCGCAAGGTTGATCAGACGCTCAAAGTCAACAGAAGTTTGAATCACCGCTCAACAATTGCGCTCTTGTTGTGACACCGTTCGAAACTCCGCGGAAAAAAATAATTATGCCGTCTTGCGCTATCATAACGTGTCTGAAAAGAAGTCAGGAGTGTAATGTCATAGTATAAAGAGAGGAAGTACGTTATCTTCATACAAACGCACCGCGCGCGGCTTGTATGTGTGCGCCAAAGTATCTATGCGTCGCCGCACGCACACTTACACAAATCTCGGCGGGTTTCGCAGCGCGCCAGACGGGGCTAACATCGCACGAGGTTCGCGCGTCACGGCTTTTCGGCACCGCTAAATGAATGAAAAATGTGTGATAATCGCAGGAAAACGTATTGCTGTGTGTTTGGGTGTCTTAATAATTCATCGATTCCAGAATTATCTCTGTTCAAATTACCTATTGAACAGGAAAGGTAAGAAAGTCACTTTTTCTAGCATATCATTTTTACTTGATGATGAGATACCTACCTACTTACTTATTTTTTGTTGTATTAGTTTTCTATCAGACAGAGGAAGTAGGTAGGCCTAATTTCCCACTAGAATGTACTAGGTACTTTTGATCTGTCAATTGATTTGCCGCTATTGCTTTGTTTATGTTTAGTCATGCCGATTTCTCAGTAGGTACCTATTGTAGGTATAGTAACTAAGTACCTACTTACAGTTATAAAATCGTACTTAAAAAATAAGTAATTGACTAATTGTGAATCAGATAAATAGAGCAAAGATCGAATCATAACAGCAGAATAAAAATTTGATTATAGTCTAAGAGACAGGCGTTAGTTTTTTTATGTTGTTTTACGATGTTTTTTTTTTATAAATAATACTGCTATGAATCTTGAATAAATTTCTGTGTTTGTTAGGAAAACCATTGTTGAACTTTATTGACTAATGATCACTGAATTAGTTATACAGAGATATGTGTTATCTTTGGCAAGGGCCGGGCTTTAAACTAATGAATTGGTGACAGTACTATCAGTAACCTACCGTTTACTCGTGCTCATCACCGCCCCGCGTCGCCCGTCTGCTGGCCCTTCGCTCTTTCTTTCATCGTGAAAGGTTTCATCATCGTTTAGGTAAAACCGACCTCACAAACCCTGTACCCAGATAATACAAATAAAAAATACAACATCCCGACCCTTGCCCATTTATTGGCACTGAATTAAAATTTAACAAAAAGTGACAACCCTAAGACAGTAGGCAATTATGTCGCGGATTGTGCCGGAGATAGCCTACTTCCTCTCTTTATACTATGGTAATGTGGCCCGAGGAGGGATTTCTTATCACCGGTAAGTCCAAAAACCTTAAAATACGAGTGATATTTGTAATTATTGCAAAAGTATTATGTAGTTTGTAGACAAAAACGATAAAATCGCATTCAGATGCAAAATTATACATTGCTTGCAATACATGGGTACGATCTTGTACGACGTGAGCGGTCGCGCAATGTATTGCGTTCACTGCGAACGCCGCGTGCGTCGAGCCAAAGCATCTATTCAGGGAAATCTACGCGCATCGATAGTGTTGTACCAAATTGTAAACAATGTCGATATTAAGTATGTGTATTATACGAATGATTATTTTCAGTAATGTTACAATTAATACAACTTCGTTTTTATTAACACTAATTTTATTATTGTATAATGTGGATTATTATTATTAATTTAGTTTCTTAGTTGGGTTTTCCTCTAAAATTTGATTTGATTCATAAATTAACATGATACAGTTAATAAATACATTTTTCACAGAGTAATTCACAATACATTAATTAGATTATATTATGTTAATTCGACTTAGCATTCGATATGGCCGTGAAATTTAAAATTTCGTTTTAGTTTTTTTGCATATTGTAGCTTTGTTTTACGTTTTATGTTATTCAAAATGCTATTTTTCTTTCTTTCTATTATTATGACGTAAAACAGAGCTGCAACTAGCATAAAACGAAAAAAATTTAAATTTCGCGGCAGTATCAGATGTTCCTCCTTAAATTGACTTTGATTTAATTTAATTTATATGTAATTAGGATGTCCACATTATTCGTACCGTATCCGCAACTAAAAAAATTGCAAAACTTTAATTAACAAAATTACAGTAATTTTATCGATATGATTAATCGATCTTTTGGTCGCCGTAACTATTTGCTTTTACACGTGTGTGAGTGTACGTCCAGAGCAGTATTTGCGTTAGTGTGAGAACCAATAGCAAACACGCGATCTAACTGCATGTGGTTTATTTGTGTGCGTAATTCGCGTACGTATTGATGTCTTGCTTGTAGTGGAGAGACAGGAGTAGGAGACAGGCGGCGACACGCGTTTTAATACAAATCGGGAACTATTTCCTTTCTAACCTCTTTTATCTGTTCTGTGGTTACAATAGTAGTTTATTCGAGATTTTATTGTGTTTTTGCCTGTACCAAATGTGGTCAGGAGTGGCCGAGCTATGTGATACTTTGCGGGTATGTTTCTTTACAGATTAGCACATGAGGACGTGTGTATAGCAGGATGGCCGTGTCGGAGTCATTCGTTTGACTATTCGGAACGTTAGCGCCATCTCGTGGCGCTAGACAGTCTAACCGGAGTTCGTGCGGGGACGGGAGTAAGATCTACAAAAAGCGGTGTAAGCAGAGCTCTCGAGATGATAGAAACATTGGACATCGTACGAACAACATGTGGATAGAAACTGTCGCGCGTTCCGTATCGTTGAGTTGTGTGTGTGTATGTGATTCGCTAGTGTGACTAACTGGTTCGTAAATTATAATTTGATTTGAACTGTAAACCGTATTTCTATTGTGTAAAAAACAAAACACTACCCATAGTACGCCCACAGTAATTAAATTATGCCTGATGTTAAGGAGAGACAGTCATACCTTCTCCTACAAATAAGTCAGATAATAAAACAAAAACTATGTGGAATATTATAAATAAAAAAACTGGCAAAAATAAGGCAAAGCAGTATGAAAATATATCACTAAAAGTAAACAATAAAACTATTTCATGCCCTAAAAAGACATCAAATATATTTAACGACTTTTTTGCTACAGTAGGTGAAACAAAAGTTGATGCAAATAGAAATTTTCCCTTAAAACTGGACGTCCAGTAATGAACTCACCAACTATATCATTGTATCTCCGCCCAGTAAACCAAAAAGAAATACTAAATATAATTAAATTAACTAAAAATAAGCATAGCTGCGGAATAGATGACATACCCCCTATATTAATAAAGCAATGTGCAGAAGAATTGTCGGCTCCACTCACATTCTTAATAAATCAGAGCTTCGAGTTTGGGGAATTTCCTGACTTACTAAAAATTTCCCTAGTAAAACCCATACACAAAAAAGATGATATTCACACCCCTAGTAATTATAGACCCATAGCGTTGTTACCGACCTTTTCAAAGATTTTTGAAAAGGCTATGTGTAATAGACTAAACTTTTTCTTAGAAAAATACAATATTCTTGATGACTGCCAAAATGGTTTCAGGAAGACAAGATCCACAACATGTGCAGTTTACAAATATGTCCAAACAGCTCTCCAACAAATAAATGACAAAAAGTATGCGTTAGGCCTGCTACTCGATATGTCAAAAGCGTATGATAAAGTATCATATACCATATTACTAACGAAACTTTACGGTTCAGGTATACGTGGCTCTGCTTACAATTAGTTTAAATCATATTTAAGCGAGAGAAAACAAATAGTCCAGGTTGAAGATCACAATATTAAAAATAGGGAGACAATAACAGTTCGATCCCAGATGAGAAATCTCACATGCTCCATCCCTCAAGGCAGCGTTCTAGGCTGCATACTATTTTTATTATATATAAATGACCTCCCAAAAATTCTAAATAAACAAACTACATTACTTATACTATTTGCCGATGATATCTCCATACTTGTAAAATGTGACAAAAATTGTGACCCAAGTACAATCTTACAAAATACTCTCCAGACAGTAACACTTTGGCTACAAGATCACAATTTAGAAATTAACTGGAACAAAACTAAAATGATGCAATTCAGATCGTATAAAAGCCCCGCCCTTTGTCCAAATGTAATCTTTAATGACATCCCCATAGAAACAGTAACTACATTTAACTTACTTGGTATAAACATTGACACCCATCTTAATTGGAAAAAGCACATAGAAACAGTTAAATCTAAATTATCCAAATTTACCTATGCCTTATTTCAACTTAAGTACAGCACAAATACAGAAACAGCGCTATCGGCATACTACGCCTACGCGAACTCGTGGCTAAGATATGGAGTGATGTTATGGGGAAACAGCGTCAACGCAAGTGAAGTATTTATAATACAAAAAAAATGTGTCAGAATACTAGCCCATATTGATAATACCCAGAGCTGTAGGCCTTATTTCGTTAAACTAAAACTCCTAACTTTACCTTCTATATACATACATGACATTTGCATATTTGTATTTAAAATTGGAAAATTTTTCCAAAAACAAAAGATATTCATAACGTAAACACACGACATAAAAACAAATTACATCTTCCACCCTCTCGGATCAAAATGCTTTATGTTGCGGCCTGTGCCCGCATGGTAACCGCCGCGGCGTGGCGGCCGCCCTGCGTCATCAACAGGCCATCTCCGCTGAACCAATCGGAGCGCCGCCACGACCATCGGAAGAGAATCACGCCATACCACAGCGGACCAATGGCGACGCGCCACCTGCGCGACGGGACGGCGGCGGGGGGCACCGGGCGAGGGTCCGCGATCTCGCGAGAAAAAACGATCGTTCACTTGCTCCAGCGCGGCTCCAACGATCGGTCAACATACGCATAATATTGTAACGGGTCCTAGAATTCTGTAATCTTTAATCTTGTACACGTCAATTTAAAGTCTAAATAAGTATTGGTTTGTTCTATAACGGTATTTTATTTAGTCTCCCAACACACCTAAGCATAGGCGTCAACAAGTGGCGACCGTGACAGGACCCGTTGCGTTAAATTTAAAAATCGAATCTTCGAGAAGCGTCGGCCGAAATTTCATCGCGTGGAGCAAGTGCCGCAGCCCGCCATCCATCCAGCCGGGCTGCGTAATCAAGAAGAAGGGGAGCGCGGACGAGCTGCTGTGTCCAGGGAGGCTTCGGACGGTGACGGCGGGTCAAACTCAACACGTCTGCCGAAGGTCTAGCCCAGGAGAGTAAGCCCTGATCCATTCATTTCCTTTCTTTAATATTTTTCCTGTGTGCCCTCGCGCTGTGAATCAGTGCGCGGCTTGCTGCTCGAACGTCAAACGGGAAAAGGGGCCATATCTTTTCCTAATTTGCAGGTTAATTGCACGTGGGTTGAGCTGGCTTATGCTTGGCTAGGCGCTAAGCTGCAAATTTTCCACTCTAGTCGAATCATTTGTATGTTCGTGTGCACCTACCCGCTTAAGTTCATAATCATAAATGTAATCCCACGTAACGCATAACCTCACTTCTGGCGATATTGTAAAACGCAAGCTAGCATTTTAAGCTGCACGCATTGTTTTTCCTACCCACCCCATATTCATGCACGCGTGTGAATCAAGTGCACGCAACCAATGCTTGGTGAACCAGCCATCCTGCCGACTATTTCAGAGTTCCGGCCATACGGCAACTGTTCCGGTGCAGAACCCGCGCAGCCAGCACAGCGGATTCCCTCGACGCGTCGACTGCATTAGCGGCGGCCGGCCGACGGCACGCTACAACGCGGAAGTCGTACCTGGGAACACGTGTCGGAGCGACGCCTAACATTGTCAGGTTCACTGCACATTTATCTATTCAGCTCATTGTATTGCATTGTGTTTTGTGTTTTGTATTTCGATAGACAATAAATAGGTCTCGTTGATAGCAAAATGACCAGTGTAGATACCGACCTGAAGGTCAAAATTAAAGAATTAATTAGAAAGCGTGGCACCATAAAGGGTAGATTAACAAAATTCATAGACTATTTAGGTACTATGCAGAACCTGGAGCCTAAAGAGGTTGCCAGTGTTCAAGTTAAGGAAATTTCTTTGAGATTAGCCAAATTTCAAGAATTATTTAAAACATTTGACGAATTACAGTCAGAAATTGAAATATGTTGCTCCGATGTAGATGAACAATTAGAAGAACGAGAGGTAACAGAGCGTCAATTTTACTCTGCTCTCTCTGTAGCTCAAGAATTAATTGAGGCTACCCCATTCCCAATAAATAAGGCAAACACTGTTGGAGAAATTAGTAATTGTTCTCATCAGCCAAGCTGTTGTTCACATGAATTCAACGGAGTAAAATTGCCAACCATACACCTTCCAAAGTTTGATGGAGACTTGTTAACATGGCTAGAATTTAAAGATACATTCGATTCTATTATTCACAGCAATAAGTCAATTCCAGAAATAAACAAATTTCACTACTTAAGATCAGCTTTGGAAGGGAGTGCTAAGGGGATAATTAAATCAATAGAGTTTACCTCGAATAGCTACAAATTAGCATGGGATTTACTATGCGAGCGATATGATAATAAAAATATTCTCATAAACAATCATCTCAAAGCTTTAATTAGTGTTGAAAGGTGTAGTCGGGAATCCTATAAGGCATTAAGGTACTTAGTAGACCACATGTCAAAAAACTTGAGAGCGCTGGAAGCGTTGGGTCAGCCGACTGACAAATGGGATGCACTTATTCTATTCATTCTAGCTTCAAAATTAGATCCGGTGACTAATACTAAATGGGAAGAGCACAGGTCTACGTTAGCCGATTACCATAACTTAGAAAATTTCACAAGGTTTCTAAGAAATCGAGCCGACATTCTAGAAACAATGTATTTCGCAGGCATGGAAAATGCCGAGAGAAGGGACCGAAGGCCAAGCAATAATAAAGAGCCTAAACCGAATAGGACTTTTGCTGCACTCGGAGATAAAGGTGGACCGTCCACGTGTCATGTCTGCAATGACAGTCACCATTTGTCCGAATGCCCCAAATTTAAGAATATGGACATTGGGAATAGGCTAGCTGAAGTCACAAGATTAAAACTATGTAAGAATTGCCTTAAGAGCGGTCACAACTCATTTCAATGCAAAGCCAGGCTTATGTGTCGTGTCTGTAAACGGAAACATCATTCACTATTACACAATAACGAGTTTAAGACCAATAGGTCCACAGCAGACGCTCCGGCCCTTGATCTTTCTAACTTACCGGTTTCTCTCTCAGCAGCCTCAGTAGGTCAAGTACTGCTAGGCACGGCTCTATTAGACATAGTGCACCCGCAAACTGGGGAACTCTACCAGGCAAGAGCGTTACTAGACACAGGTAGTCAGATGTCCTTACTATCCAACACCATGAAACAAAAGCTCGGATTAATTTGTGACACTTCCCGTCCCACTCGCGTAGCCGGAATAAATAATTCCATTACAAAAGTTTCCGAAAGGGTAAACCTTACACTCCAGTCGCGCGTGACTAATTTCTGTATCTCGGTTGACTGTCTTGTCTTACCAAATATTATGGGTACGTTACCCAACATGCAGGTAAACGTTAAGCAACTCTGTATACCAAAGGAAGTTAGTCTAGCGGATCCCACTTTCTATGAACCTTCGAAGATAGACATTCTGTTAGGTGCGGACGTATATTGGGCGATTGTGAATGCCGATCACATATACCTAGGAAAAAATAAACCGGCACTACAGGATACTAAATTAGGTTGGGTAGTGTCAGGCCCTACAGGGCAAGGTAGCCTTAAGTCCCTCACTGTAACTTGTAACGTTAGCCAAGACGTACAAGAGTGTCTAAAAAGATTCTGGGAAATCGAAGAGGGTTATGCTGAACACTATTCCCGCTCCCCCGATGAACATTTCTGTGAAGGGCATTTTGTTCAACATACCAAACGCTTATCAAACGGGAGATTTTCCGTAGCAATGCCTCTAAAGGAAGACCCACAGAGCGCGTTAGGCGACTCCTATGCAATAGCTAGGAAACGACTTACCCACTTAGAAACCAGATTAAATAAAAACCCCCAACTAAAGGAAGCTTACTCAGAGTTCATTAAGGAGTATAAGGAATTAGGTCACCTAACCGAAATTGCACAACCGCAGTTCGGGTACTACCTACCCCATCACTGTGTCATTCGGGAACATAGTGAAACCACCAAACTCAGAGTAGTCTTCGACGCATCTGCGAAGACTACCTCTGGAAAATCGCTGAATGAGATACAAGCAGTAGGTCCAGTCATTCAGAGTGACTTAATGTCCATATTACTACGTTTTCGAGAGCATAGGTTTGTTCTTACCGGAGATATTACTAAAATGTATAGGCAAATTCTAATCGATGAATCACAACGTCATTTGCAATTAATACTGTGGCGTTGTGGGAAGACTCACAACATTGTAACATACCAGTTAAATACAGTGACTTATGGTACAGCGTCAGCTCCCTTCCTTAGTACGCGGTGTCTTCAACAACTCGCTCTAGAATGTGATGACGAACTTATAAAGGAGGTTATGCTAACTGACTTCTATATAGACGACTTAAGCACTGGCTGCGCATCAGAAGAGCAGCTGACGCACATTCATAAGGGTACTACTAGAGTGTTAGAGTCAGCGGGTTTCAAACTTAGAAAATTTCGCACAAATTGTCCGCAAATATTCAAGAATGACCACTTTAGTACTGATGTTCTGGATCTGTGCAAGGAATCCGCTGTACTAGGATTAAACTGGTCTCCAGTAAGCGACACAATTCAATTCTCCACCAATGTACCTATAGCTGCTCAGATAACTAAACGAACAATTATATCGATGACATGTAAAATATTTGATCCATTAGGACTACTGAGTGCGGCCATCATAAAGCCAAAAATCTTACTCCAAAGGCTATGGTGTGCCAAGTTAGATTGGGATGAGCCAGTACCAACTAATTTAGTTAAGGACTGGCTGAACTTTAGTAATAATTTATCATATCTGTATAACTTGCATCTACCTAGGTACACTCTGTGTGAATTACCACAATCTATTGAATTGCATTGTTTTGTAGATGCCTCGCAGGCTGCCTATGGCGCCTGCGTTTATTTAAGGTCAAGGAGTAACAAAGGTAGCTACACCTCACGTCTGCTATGTGCCAAGGCCAGGGTAGCACCCCTTAAACCTATGACTATCCCTAGACTAGAATTATGTGGAGCGCTCCTCGGCGCTAGACTTAGTCATAAGGTAATCCAGTCCTTGAAAGGAAAAATAAATAAAAAACTAATATGGACCGACTCCACGGTAGTACTAGGATGGCTAAAAATGCAGCCAAACTCACTTAAAATGTTTGTTCGTAACAGAATAAATGAAATTCAGGAGCTAACAGATGACTATCAGTGGCGCCATGTGCGCACAAGTTTGAACCCTGCAGATATGGCATCAAGAGGAGTAGATCCTCACGTGCTACAAGGTTCAACGCTTTGGTGGGAAGGCCCTCCCTTCTTAAAACAAGAAGACAGTGAGTGGTCTCCCAAGCTAGCTCCGTTAGAGGAAATATCGTTGCCAGAAGTCAAAACACTTAACTCATACTCATGTGCGACAAGTAATAATAATAAGGGAGATAATACAAAGCTTATAGATTTCAACAGGTTCTCTAATTTCTTACGGCTGAAAAGAGCAGCCGCCTACGTGCTAAAATTTATCCAGATAGGGAAAGGGCAGAGAAATGCTAGTCAAACCTTATCGGTTGAAGAGTTGCAAAAGGCATGCACTCTTCTAATTAAACTCAGTCAGCATGACACTTTCTCTGAAGAAATCGATATACTAAGCAAAGGGCAGCAGTTAAATAAAAATTCAAAAATATTGCCACTCAATCCTTTTATAGACTCGGAACGAGTGCTACGGGTGGGAGGCCGTCTGGAAAATTCGAAGTTCAGCTATGATAAGAAGCACCCCATTCTTCTAGATGCTAAACATAGATTCACTAAGCTGTTAGTAAAATACGAACACTTGCGTTTGTTCCATGTTGGTCCCCAGGCATTGCTTGCAGCCATCCGTGAGGAATATTGGCCCTTGGGAGGGCGAACTCTTGCTCGCACGACCACCAGGCAGTGTGTAGTGTGTACTCGATTGAGAGGTAAACCTTTCGAACCAATTATGGGTGATTTGCCGGCCGTTAGAACGGATAATAGCTTCGCCTTCAGCTCGTGTGGGGTAGACTTTGCAGGCCCGTTTAAAATTTCGAGTCGTAAAGGCCGAGGGAACCGCATAACTAAAAGTTACCTATGTCTTTTTGTGTGTCTCACCACTAAGGCGGTTCACCTAGAGGTGGTCAGCGACCTCACGTCTGAGGCATTCATTCTGTGTCTCCACCGATTTGTAGCTAGGAGAGGTAAACCCTATGTAATACATTGTGATAACGGTCGTAATTTTCTAGGTGCATGCAATGAGCTGGGTAGGATGCTGCAGGAGGCCCAAGAGTCTGTGTACAATTACTCTGCGAACGAGGGAATCCGCTTCGTGTTTGGGCCTGCATATTCGCCACATTTCGGAGGCATATGGGAGGCTGGCATAAAATCCTCTAAATATCATCTTAAACGAGTAGCTGGGGAGGCCTGTTTGACGTTCGAGGAGCTGGCGACATTGTTCTCGCAGATTGAGGCCATACTCAATTCCCGTCCCCTCTCTCCCCTCTCGTCAGATCCTAATGACCCCTCTCCATTAACCCCGGGGCACTTTCTGGTGGGCAGACCATTGACCGCCGTCCCATCACCACCTATCACAGCACTGCGGCCCAACCGCTACAAGTTAATCGAAAAAATCCGCCAACAGTTCTGGTCCAGGTGGCAGAAGGAGTTCCTGGCCGAACTGCAGCAACGGTCCCAGTGGAGGACCCAGCAGCGAGGCATTTGCCTCGACGACCTCGTGCTTCTGCGGGAGGCGAACCTTCCGCCGCTCCAGTGGCGCCTGGGGCGTGTCACGCGCCTACACCCAGGCCCAGACGGGGTCAGCCGGGTGGCGGACGTCGCCACAACCAAGGGGACGGTCACCCGTGCCGTCCGCACGATGTGTCCCCTCTGGCGGGACATGTCATCCAGTTGAAGTCAAGTTCTTCAACGCCCGGGAGTATGTTGCGGCCTGTGCCCGCATGGTAACCGCCGCGGCGTGGCGGCCGCCCTGCGTCATCAACAGGCCATCTCCGCTGAACCAATCGGAGCGCCGCCACGACCATCGGAAGAGAATCACGCCATACCACAGCGGACCAATGGCGACGCGCCACCTGCGCGACGGGACGGCGGCGGGGGGCACCGGGCGAGGGTCCGCGATCTCGCGAGAAAAAACGATCGTTCACTTGCTCCAGCGCGGCTCCAACGATCGGTCAACATACGCATAATATTGTAACGGGTCCTAGAATTCTGTAATCTTTAATCTTGTACACGTCAATTTAAAGTCTAAATAAGTATTGGTTTGTTCTATAACGGTATTTTATTTAGTCTCCCAACACACCTAAGCATAGGCGTCAACACTTTACCATAGCCCATATTACATGGCAATCAAAATTTTCAACAAATTACCGGAACAAATAAAAGAAGAAACCAAATTTAATCAATTTAACAGAAAATTAAAAGAATATCTAACACAAAAATGCTTTTACTCGGTCGCAGAATACCAAGAACAAAATAATTACTAGCTATATTCAAAAATTAGTGGAACTTCATACCGCCAATTAAAGTTGTCATTACTACTTCCATTGAACTTTATATATTTTTTTTTTTTCACCTTTTTTCACCTTTTAAACCTTCTTTGTACTTCAACAAATATTTCAAAACCAAAATTAGACAAACCGGTTCAGCCGTTCTCGAGTTTTTTGTTTATGAGACACAAACGTCAATTCATTTTTATATAAATATAATAATATAGATAAATCATGTTAAAATTACTATTATGTTGCCGTGCCCTAACCGGGTTTCATGTTGGAACTGACTTAATATTATATTGTAACATCGAAATGTAAACACGAATGCAATAAAGAGTTTGAGTTTGAGTTTAGTGTGGGAAATGGTTGGATAGGTCTTTCAAAAATATTAGCGGTTTGGGAAGACCGTTTTTTGATTAAGTAAACCGTTCGTGACTATCAAGCTTTAAAGTACCAATTTTCGTTAGAGTCAAGTGTCCCCCCCCCCTCTACCAACTAAACGGTTGTAGTTAGAAATTAAAATGTCATGGCAGTAGTACCTACATATAACGAAGTTTAAAGGAAAACTATCACACTTATGTGGGCTTTACAAGTTTACGAGTAATATTCGAGCAATTGTATTAGACTCGAAAATTTCGACAACTCCATAGAAATGTCGATAGATGGCGCTAAGCGTCAGTTGTATCGCGCTATTGTTTCATTCCTAAATAAGTTTTATAAAAAAAAAAACAATTGCTACACCGGCTATGACAAGTCTTATCCAAATCTCAAAAAAAAAAAAATTAAAACTTTCCGTGCAAAATTGTCGGATCAGGTGAGGATTTGTATAGGAAGTCAAATTAGGTAGGTATGTTTGGCTTTTAGTTAGAGCATGGTACGAAACTATCAGTCAGCGAATACGACCCGCACTTGGCTGTTATAAAAACTACGGAACCCTACACTGCGCATGGCCCGACACGCACTTGAACCGGTTTTTTTTTTAATATTTGTTCCTCGTTAGACAGCTGATTAAGTGAAAATGTCTTTCCCGTAATTTGTACGCTTAATCTCATAGAATTTTTCTGAGTTAACAGGTTAATGTTCATGTACAGACGCCAGCAGGTCAACCTACCCGAAACTGTCGGATTTTCCCAATCAACCTTGAACCTAATGCTTTAGCAATAAAGTCGAAAATCTATTAAATAAATCTGACAAAATCAAAATCAAAAGTCATTTATTCAAATTAGGCTGAGAATCAGCACTTTTCGAACGTCAAAATTACAAAAGACAGTCCCCCAAAAACGCCCGCCCTTCGCCACTTCCTAGTGCTATCGCTGGGAAGAAGAAGTGGCGGAACAAACTCCCCAGCAGACAGATTGTAGTAGCTTGATGTGCTGGCGTCTGTACCTACGTAGATGGTTTTTGAAAATGGTTAATAAACTTCTTCCTATAACCATTTGATTTTTTTGAACATTCGGTTAAAGTATTAGGAACCCAAGGGAAAAGCAATGATGGCCATTCAATTTAAATCTTTAGAGAAAAGTGATATTAGTGACGAATGCTAGTAAATTTTCAAAACTGCATGAAAGTTGGGTTTTCTCAAATCCCATGACTTTCCGTCACACTATCACGTCCTAAATGCAATACGTCTAATAAAATAAAAAAAGTCAAAGTTAAAAGTCGCTCTGTACAGGTGTACAGGCAAGTACTGTATTTTTAGGTGAAAAATTAAATTAAAAATTAAAAAAAAACTCCGACTACGTGATACCATATAAAAAGAAAAAAATAACCTTGAAATTATGACCCTACGTAAGTACATACGTATGAAATTTTTTGATTAAATGTTGTCCCGTCGGGGGACCGCTCTAATTATTAGCCTAACGTTCTGTTAAAGTTTAAAATAGTAGCGGTCCCCCGACAGGACAATATTTAATCAAAAAAAATCATACGTACTTACGTAGGGTCATAATGATTGACGGCACGGTTGGCGCAGTGGTTAAGCGATTGACTGCTGCGCTGCGTGTCGCGGGTTCGATTCCCGCACGGAACAAATATTTGTATGACCTACATGTATTTGTTCCGAGTCTGGGTGTTTTTCTATCTATAATATGTATGTATTTACAAAAAAAAAAATGTATATAAGTAGTTTATCAGCCATCTTGTTACCATAACACAAGCATTAGGTTGCTTAGCTTGGGACTAGATGGCGCTGTGTGAAATGTCCAGGGATATTATTAATATTATTATATTATATTATAATTTCAACGTTATTTTATTCTTTTTATAGGGTATCACGTCCGGGGGTTTTTTAAATTTTTAATTTAATTTTTTATTCCATGCTTTTTGTAGGGACTCCTTATTATTTCTTTTCTTTTATTTTCTTGCGTTTTTTTTTGTGGTGGTGGCCATCTTGGATTTGAAATTTGTCACAGTGTATAGTATTCTACTAGTCAAGCCCTTTCATTTGATACCCATATTGAGGGAGTTGTGAAAAAAAAAATCATCATTTTTTGTGGTGGCGGCCATCTTGGATTTGAAATTTATCATAGTGTATAGTATTCTACTAATCAAGCTCTTTCATTTGATACCCATATCGAGGGAGTTGTGAAAAAATATGTGGTAATCCGCCATTTTGTAGCAGCGGCCATCTTGGACCGATTTTCATCAAACATAGCTAAGAACACTCCCGAGAAATTCACCTTTCAAACAAAAAAAAAAAAAAAATTAAAATCGGTTCATCCGTTCGGGAGCTACGATGCCACAGACAGACATACACACAGAGACACGTCAAACTTATAACACCCCGTCGTTTTTGCGTCGGGGGTTAAAAAATACATGTCCATTGACTATATAAAATAATAATAATAATAAGTTTATTAGTACATTAAAAAAAACTACAACACAGTTCGTAACATATTTAAATAGTGGGCTGTACTACAAAGTTTTAAATTATTGTCAGAGTTCCGAGCTCCTAAACTAGGTATGCAGACCTGTATCTTAGGAGTCGGAGAAATTGCGGCTTCAATTTATATAATACAACCGTGACTTTTCTGTTTATTTACAGTGGTTGAAAACACAGCAAAATATGGAGTGAGTGATTGTGGTTGTATAGCTAAGAGTGTGTATTTGAGTTGTGAGTGTTTGAGTAAGCTTTCCTTCAAGGCAAGTTTTATAAAGTTATGTTTCTATAGCCAGAAGATTTTCTGTTTCATCATAAGTTAAGGATACGATCCATTTTCTTAATTTATTTTTAATTTCATGTAAGTTAGATCTGTACAACGGAATGATTTTATTGCCCCTCGGATCAGATTTTGCTTGAATCAATGCAGCTCGATAGGTAGGTAGTGTTACGTAGGTAAGTAGGTGCCTACTACGAGCGAGCTCCGCGGGTCAAGCGCGCGGACGCCTATTTTATGTATTTACAAGCTTTTATTTTTTATTTATTTACAAGCTTTTATTTAACTTGCGATGTATGTATCTATGTATGTATGTTCGGGTGGACTCTTGCAACTCAATTTTGAAGCAGATATCTTCAACCGATTGAGCTGAAATTTTGCATGCATGTGTAAGTCGGATGACAATGCAAAATTATTATGACATGGAGCTGATCTGATGATGGAACCGGAAGGTGGCCATAGGAACTCGGTAGTTAAACGACACAACCCCATCGAGTTTGGACTCGTTTGATCCGTCTTGATGAGAACTTTGGTGCTAGATGGTAACCAGGGTCTGATGATGGAGCTGGAAGATGGCCATAGGAACCCGGTAATTAAATGACACAACCCCATCGAGTTTGGATTTGTTTGATCCGTCTTGATGAGAACTTTGGTGCTAGATGGTAACCAGGGTCTGATGATGGAGCTGGAAGATGGCCATAGGAATTCGGTAATTAAACGACATAACCCCATCAAGTTTGGGTTCGGTATGATTCGTCCCAATCATCATAATCCATACTATCTACATGCTAAAAACCAATCCAGCTCATCTTCACCAGACCGCGGACATCGACAATGAGCAGCAGCATGAACGCATATTCAAAGTTGTGCGCTGAAGGATGCGCCGACTGGTTAACAGCTACATTCGAGTCATATTCTGAACCACGACAGCGATATCATGAACTGACCCACGACGGCTGATGATATATTCTCGAGGGTCTTTTGCAGTGATTCTGAATGATAATAGCTCGTATGATTACGACTCTTTCGGAGTTTTCAATATCCGGTCCTTTGCAAGAATATTAGGATTATCGAAAACAAAAAAACGATTTTACTAATTATCCTACAACATATACCTACTTATTACGGTTACTAGCGACGGGAGCACAAGCGCAGGCACAGAGCACGGAGAAGCCTCGGCGACGATCTCGTGCGCTGCGGTATAACAGTGTGTCACGTAGACAATGGTCAGGCGGGGAGAGCGACGCGCGGTTACTAGCGACGGGAGCACAAGCGCAGGCACAGAGCACGGAGAAGCCTCGGCGACGATCTCGTGCGCTGCGGTATAACAGTGTGTCACGTAGACAATGGTCAGGCGGGGAGAGCGACGCGCGGTTACTAGCGACGGGAGCACAAGCGCAGGCACAGAGCACGGAGAAGCCTCGGCGACGATCTCGTGCGCTGCGGTATAACAGTGTGTCACGTAGACAATGGTCAGGCGGGGAGAGCGACGCGCGGTTACTAGCGACGGGAGCACAAGCGCAGGCACAGAGCACGGAGAAGCCTCGGCGACGATCTCGTGCGCTGCGGTATAACAGTGTGTCACGTAGACAATGGTCAGGCGGGGAGAGCGACGCGCGGTTACTAGCGACGGGAGCACAAGCGCAGGCACAGAGCACGGAGAAGCCTCGGCGACGATCTCGTGCGCTGCGGTATAACAGTGTGTCACGTAGACAATGGTCAGGCGGGGAGAGCGACGCGCGGTTACTAGCGACGGGAGCACAAGCGCAGGCACAGAGCACGGAGAAGCCTCGGCGACGATCTCGTGCGCTGCGGTATAACAGTGTGTCACGTAGACAATGGTCAGGCGGGGAGAGCGACGCGCGGTTACTAGCGACGGGAGCACAAGCGCAGGCACAGAGCACGGAGAAGCCTCGGCGACGATCTCGTGCGCTGCGGTATAACAGTGTGTCACGTAGACAATGGTCAGGCGGGGAGAGCGACGCGCGGTTACTAGCGACGGGAGCACAAGCGCAGGCACAGAGCACGGAGAAGCCTCGGCGACGATCTCGTGCGCTGCGGTATAACAGTGTGTCACGTAGACAATGGTCAGGCGGGGAGAGCGACGCGCGGTTACTAGCGACGGGAGCACAAGCGCAGGCACAGAGCACGGAGAAGCCTCGGCGACGATCTCGTGCGCTGCGGTATAACAGTGTGTCACGTAGACAATGGTCAGGCGGGGAGAGCGACGCGCGGTTACTAGCGACGGGAGCACAAGCGCAGGCACAGAGCACGGAGAAGCCTCGGCGACGATCTCGTGCGCTGCGGTATAACAGTGTGTCACGTAGACAATGGTCAGGCGGGGAGAGCGACGCGCGAGCGACTCAGGAGCCGGTCTACAGTTGTTACATTACTCAAGTCCATCTCACTGCAGATATTAAACGACCGCGACATAACTATTTTGATGATTATTGAAAATGAAAGCTTCGAGGCAGGAGCTCTGTCAGCGAGCGAGGGTCCCGTGCCCTTGCCGCCGCCACTAGTCACTTGCGCTAAGTAGTATAGTAGGACAGGGCGGCACAGCACTCATCCAGCCTAAGCAAGCGTGTCTCCTGGGCCGGTGCGCGGCGGCGGAGGCGCGGGCTCCGGTGACCTTCGACCTCGTCGCGCGGCACTACGGTCGACGCACAGACAGACCCGAAGCAGCCGTTTTGCCTTTGTCTCCTTGTAGAACTCCGACATGACACTGTCACTGGTTTATTATTATTTATTTATTTCGAACACAAATGATTCATATTGTTGTTGTTAGTAACACTTATAAAACTACGTTAGTAACATTCTGAGTAAAATAAAACTAAAATAAAATATAAAAAGACTAATTCATAAACCTATAACTATGACTATAACTATGCCCCCTTCCCGCTGCACCAGACCTGCAGCTGTGCATACGGGTCCAGTGCTCCAGGAACGGGCAATCTGTTCTATTCGATATGACCTTTAGAATGCTGTTGGTGCTCGCCCGAATCCTACGCATCAAGGATGCTGTTCTTTTTCGCATAATAGCATGAAAGCCATCTGTCTCTGCTTCCGCAAACATCCCCGATGCGCTACAGAACCGCGGGAGCCCCAACAGCACCCTAAAGGCGTTATTGTACTGGCTGTACTATTATTGTTTATGGCGACCTCGCGGGCACTACGGGACCTGGCGCGCCGCAACAAACGATAGGTACACGAAACGAGATGGTCACGCACGGCGCCATGTCACCAAACACGAGTAGCATTACACGCGCCCCGCAGGTGTAGCGCAGCAGCGATAGCACCCACGCACCTACATAACGCAGTGCAGAAATGCAGGTTAATTACTTGGCATATTATTTCATAGAAACTCGGGATTCTGGTGAATAATGTCTATTGAATTGAGTGGAGACCTCGAGGTGGGCAAACAGGGCTTTCAGGAGCTGTGGCCCAGTAATCAGGGACCCGACTTACGAGTTGTAGGTCGTGATTTCGAACCCAGGCAGGCACTTTACTTTGTGTAAATTATTTCATCACCACTGCTCTCAAAACGGTGAAGGAAAACATCGTGAGGAAAACGGCATGCCGTATTCCTCACGATGTTTTCCTTGTGACATGTCTTCGAATTTGTGGTTCTAGGACATGTTCTAGAGCCACAAATTCGAAGACATGTGACATCCACCAACCCGCACTGGGCCCGCGTGGTGGATTATGGCCCTCTCCCTCTCACAGGGAGGAGGCTGTGTCCCAGCAGTGCGAACATTATAGACTGATTATGTAAACAGCAGTGCGATTCTGTAACCATCTCGCCGTGAAAACTTAGGTGAAGTGAGCGTGGAGTGAGCTGTCTTTCCAACTAATGCTAGGGATTGACACTATTGACAGCTCACTCTAAGCTCACTTCACCTAACTTTTCACGGTGAGATTTTTACAGAATCGATCGGCAGGTCTTTTAAAAGCTTCTCATTTAACTTATATAACTCCTTAAACACCAAGCGGTACCAGAAGGCCATAAGACTAATAGCCGACCAAACAAATTAAAAAAAAAATATCCGAGGCCAGGCTAGTAGGCATTTTAGGAATAGTCACAATAATAAAATATAATTATACAGTCAGCCGCATCGGCAGCGGCTCAAAAAATTTGGCTGGAAATTTTTTGAGCCGCTGCGAATCGAACTCGCCGCTCGTCCAACAAGGGTTCCGTCTACTTGTGTCCGTTTCAATGGCGCGGCCATGACTTTTTTTTTTTTAAAAAAAAAACCATGGCAACTTTTTGTAAAAATTTGTAAAAGTTGATTCCCAAAACCATTAATTTGTCAAAGCTATGGTTAAAAAGTTATAATAATTTAATAATTTATTTTATTTAATTTGACAACATTGGTCCAATGGTTAGTACAACAATAACTTATTAACTAAGGGTTAGTAATATTAATTAAATTTAATTATATTAAATTACAGTAAATCATATCAAAATAAAAATATCAAAATAAAAATAAAAAATTCTATTTATTCTGCCGCACGAGCGATTATTCCCGATGTCCACCACTTGTCTGGCCACCACTGGGGGACAGCGAGACAACTTTAAAACATTATTCTCGTTGTCCACCACTGGGGGACAGCGTCCCAACTTTGTAAATTATTTCCATTCGTCACCACTGGTGGACAGCGACACGGATTTTTTAACATTCCCTATGGCCGCCGTAGGGGGACAAAGGCACAATTCTTTTGATCCAATTCCCACTGGCCATCAATTAAAATTATTTTATCTAGAGACCATTTGGTTTTATGCTGAAATTACTTTTATCCAATTCTAATGCTTACGTAATAATAATGACATAATATTTCTTTCCTTGTATAATATAGTTAATTTAATTAATTATAGGTAATTCATTAAAATTAAATTTTATTTTCTGGCTAATGCTTATTATTATTATATTATCTATTGATACTATTCACTTCATCAAGATATTTACAAAAAGTATTGCTATGAGGGAAAGTACAGACGCCAGCACATCAAGTTACTACAAACTGTAAAATTTTCTTATTTGATTTTGAACGAGTTACTTTCAACGTTTTAAGGTTTAAAATCATTTGGATAAATTTGACAGTTTGGTATAACTTGATGTGCTGGCGTCTGTGCATAACGTTAAAAAGAGACAAAAAATATATCTATTCTACTCTGCTCCTTCTACTTGCGCAAACGCAGCATGCGTCATTATAACTACGTCATTAGTGCACTCGTCGCTCCCATAACCAGCCATGTCCGAATTAAATACTAGTGGTTCCAGTTCATCAGGAAAAGTGCATTTAACATATATAAATAGAAAAGGCGGGACAATTTTATTACACGGAGGATATGAATATAAAATAAAAATCAAAGCTATATTATATAATACTAAGTAGTAGGATCATTTTTTAATACTTGAGTGAAACATTTAATAAAAGTTGATTCAAGAATATGACTATTATTTACTTAGCCCTGCTAAAAATCAAATCCGTAAGTATATTAAGCTATCTTTTACCGGTCTCTAGATTAAACAATTTAAATTGATGGCCAGTAGGAATCGGATCAAAAGAGTTGTGCCATTGTCCCCCAACGGCGGCCATAGGGAATGTTAAAAAATCCGTGTCGCTGTCCACCAGTGGTGGCGAATGGAAATAATTTTCAAAGCTGTGACGCTGTCCCCCAGTGGTGGACAACGAGAATAATGTTTTAAAGTTGTCTCGCTGTCCCCCAGTGGTGGCCAGACAAGTGGTGGACATCGGGAATAATCGCCGCACGAGCAACCGGACAGCATGTCTTATTACTGGTGCATCATGTTTTTCGGCTAGGGTTTTCAGTATGCTGTTGGTGCTAGCCCTCATTTTCCTCCGAATGGCAAAGAAGTCGTCGATTCGCGCTACAGCAAACATGCCAGACGCGCTGCAGAATCGGGGCAACCTCAACAGCACCCTGAAACCATTATTATATTGCACCCGCAGGGCATCTAGTGCCCTCTGCGTGCAGTTGACCCACAAACTACCCGTGTAGTACACTTGACAGTACGCTTTAAACAGAGTTATCTTCACCTCGTTACTACAACGAGCGAATCTGTGAGCCAACATGTTGCATCTGGCTGCTAGTGCCCTGCGTTCACGTTCAATGTCTACCTGATCCCTGAGGTCCTCGGTGACATAGTCACCCAAGTATTTAAATTGGGTGACCCTCTTAAGTGGTCGTCCATTGAGGGAGATAAAGGGCTCGTATTTTAAATGTTTCCCGGAAGCAACAAAGATCAGATATTCACTCTTCATCTCATTATACAGCAGGCCGTGGGTTGCCGCATACCTTTCACAGACGCTCAACATCTCCCTGATTGAACCAGCCGTTGGACCCAGCAGCACCATGTCGTCAGCGTAGCTTAAATTGTTGACGCTCGTGCCATCAATTTTGCACCCTACTGGTCTGCTGCTGAGTTCAACGATCAACTCATTCACATACAGGTTGAAGAGCTTAGGTGAGGTTAACCCCCCCTGTCTCACCCCACACTCCAACCTGTACGCTTCAGACAGAACGTCTCCCCAGCGAACTTGATTCAGCTGGTTAGAGTACCAGTACTGGAACAAACCCGTCAACTCAGGTGGTACCCCCGCTCCCTCGAGTTTATCCCAAAGGACATCATATGGCAAAAGGTCAAATATTCTATATTATTAATATTATTATTATTTTTATTTTTCTATATTTTTACAAATTCAATCTGTTTTTACCTAAATTTCAGGTCTCTGCAATGCTTAGTTTTAAAGATCTCCGTGGCCGAGCGGTTCGCCGCGTTTCAATGGCGCGGCCACGTTCAACCCCTTATAACTTTTTAATCATAGCTTTGACAAATTTATGGTTTTGGGAATCAACTTTTTTACAAATAAACAAATTGTTACAAAATATAGGAATGGTTTAAAAAAAAAAAAAAACGTCGTGGCCGCGCCATTGAAACGGACACGTCTGCTTGATTTCATACCATCACCTAACGGAAGGGAAAATCGAATCAATACGACTTGCATTTTTTACACTGCAAAGTAGTCTTTCAAAAAAAAAAAAAAACAATACGTTGCAGGGGAACTAATTCTCCCTTAAGTATATCGTTCTACGATCGATGCTTCAACTACAAATGAAGTTAGTAAACGCAAAGAAGTTACATACTTTACACATTATGTGATACGACAGTTCGACTACAAATTACCAATTCATTTCATTTTTTATGTTTTCAAATGTTGTGCGGTATGTGACACATGTATATCGATAGGTAATTACCGATTGCGGGAAGCTTGAATTTTTACCTCTCCAATGGATCGCAGACCTTGGTAATTAATTTTGATTTCAACTCTACCCATTCCTGAGGAAAAAGGTCTTGAGTTCTTGACACACGGACCAACAAATATCAAAAGGTTCGGTTTTTCCTTTTGAGATACGGAACTCTAAAACAAAAGAATTGGGTCGCTGTGCATATGGAAACAGAAAATATAATGTATAATGCATATAGCAAACCGCAGCTGATGCGGCATATCTATATCTATATACTTATAATAAATCTGTAGAAGTGAAAATTCTGTACATTGAAAATATCAAAAAAATAAATGGCAGGGGGTGTTACTAGACCGACACCGAACCCAAAAATGTGATTAAAAAAATTTTTGTCTGTCTGTCTGTCTGTTTGTTCAGGCATCACGCAAAAACTACCGGTTCGATTACGATGAAACTTGGTATAAGTATTCTTTAATATCCTGGGCACCACACTGGGTACTTTTTATCCCGGAAAAGTATATACAATAAAAAACAAACTTAATTTTGCGGTTCGATCCCTAGATCCGATTACTGTACCAACCGCAAATAATAAGTTTGTCGTAGGTTAGGTCACACGCAGTGGAGTTCATTTTTATTCCTTTTACTTTTTAGAGTTATTTAGGTTTATTTTTATATAAGTCGTAGGTATAGATTTTAATTTTAAAGTATAGGTAGTATATTTGATAGTGTACGTAGTGACCGTAGGTTATTTTATAATACTGTTAGGTAGAATAGTCATTCGTATAGATATTAATTTTTAGAGATTTTGCTTATTTATTGAGTTTAGATTGAAGGGCCCGTGGCTAAATAATAACAGCCGCACAGGTCGATCGGTCAGGTTAAGTTACGCTTGCCGCGGTCGGTCTGTGGATGGGTGACCATCTTTACATACCGAGACACCTCCGTGCCCCGGAAAGCACGTTAAGCCGTTGGTCCCGGCTGTCATTCGTGGATCTTTGACAGTCGTTGCGGGTAGTCAGAAGCCCGAAAGTCTGACAACCAGTCGTACCAAGGGTATCGTATTACCCAATAACTGGGTTGTGGAGGTCAGATAGGCAGTCGCTCCATGTAAAATACTGGTATTCAGCTGCATCCGGTTAGACTGGAAGCCGGCCCTGAACATAGTTGGGAAAAGGCTAGGCAGATGATGATTGAGTTTAGATTAGTTATCGTCATAAATAGGTTTATTTAGGTAGGTAGGTATTTTATTTTCTGTTATTGAGTTTATTTATTTTTTTAATTAGGTAGGTACTTAGGTAAAGATATCATATAGGTACCCTCTTAATCACCATTAATGGGACACAATTGGTTTTCTATTGTAATTAGCCACAAAGGGCCCGCGAGATAGATGGCATCCTGGTGCACATACATTTTATCCTGTTAGCACGTTCCCGTGGGATAATTTCCGACATCCACGCGGGCGAAGCCGCGGGCAGAAGCTAGTGTTATAATAAGCGTTTACTAAACTGACATAAGTGCCTCCTCAAGGAGGCGAAGACACCGGCGGTCTCATGAATCTCGAATGTATCGTGAGTGGTGGTGCACAAAGACGCGGCTGCCGCCGTTTTTGTGCACCACCACTCACACTGCGCACAGAGCGCGGCCGGCGCGCGTCCTGAAACGGCTTTCAACAACAAAACTCATTTCGAGAGCCCTCCACGGGCGACGACCTCCACGCCTCCCCCTGCAGACGTCTGGGGAGCATGTTCTAGTCAAGACATAGCTACACACGGTACAGACGACTATTACGCACTTGCAATCATAATGAATTTGAGACAATCTAGGATTCAAGCACTTGTTTGTGTAATGACATGCTATTTTAAGGATTTTAAATAATAAGTAAGAAATATGTTTGTTCATGTTTAAAATAAAAATTAAATCTTGGTAAGAATAATTTGCGGTTTTGCGGAACTAACTTACTACTCCTATTAGATGACAATGATGAAGTTCTACGGAACCTGGAAGGTTCAAAAGTGCACCAACAACCAGCAATCAGCAGTCAGCATACGAAGTACTCTCACACCTTCCACTCATCATTGTAATCAGCATTGTCTTACTATTAAGTATAGAGTTTATATATTGGAAATAAGTATCTTTTCGAGATTCCGCAGTAATTCGGAGTTGTTATATTCCGGAACGCATGCTTTAGTATGGTGGTATAGAATTGGCCTTGTGTAATCACAGAAATCTTATTATTATTTGTATTTCTTAGAAATAGAAACAATAATAATAGTTCCTATATCACTATATAGGAGCATTACAAGGGGTTAAGTCCTCCTACCCTCTGTGTCCCAAAACATGCAGTCAGTGTCCTCTGCGCTGCCACCGGGGATGTCGTGGAAGTATCGAAGTTTTGGGCCAACAAAATCATACATTCGTGCCAGCGACACGAAGAAGAAACAGAAGAAGCCCTAGTATGGCCAACCTTAAGATGGCTACTAGAATTGACTGAGAATTTCTCACTCAATTCGTATGATGCATAAAAAGAATAAAACAAAATTGCACAACAGAGCCAATGAGTAGCCACACGAAGTCACCGCCACAGAGGCAGGCACACTACGACTGGGAGCGTGGCGTGCCGCGTGCAAGCAAGCAAGCGTATCACTTTCTTACACAATAGCTAACGCGACGCGAGGCCGCCCAGCCGGCCCGGGCGTCTGCACGAGTGACGAGAACAAGCGCACACGAGTTCACGCGATGTGCACTCATTCCGCTAATTTTAATATTCTTGACTTAATAACGCAGCTCTGCTGGAAATTAACTCTGCTGTTGCTGGTCCCAGAAGCTCGAATGCAAAACCGTCCCGCAACCGTTTCTGCGAGGCGGTGATAGTTACCACCTGGCAGAAACGGTCCTGACAACTTCGATGCCGCCCATTGCACGATTCTAATGATCACTCATTCTAGGAGAAGAAGGACAGTACCCTCTTGAGCTTCTTGGCGTTACGTTGACATCCACCCATGGTTCATCTCCTTCTTCGTGATTTACTTCAACCACGTCGACAGCGTGGCATCGCAAAGGTTTTGTTTTTGGTCTATAAATCGAACCCAAGGCTCAACTGGCTGCCGAGAAGTTAGGAATCCTGGAAAAGGTAAGGAGATACTTGACACCGGACCAGCTGCTCAATCTCTATCAATCGCAATTCGCAAGTTCGATCGCATTTGCCATGTGGAGTTCTACTCTCATCTCTGGGACGGAGCTTTCAAGTACCAGCTTGCTGTGGTTGAGCGCGCGTGCGAGAGAAAAGAACAACAAGTTCATCAGCAGCGATATCGATGTACACTGTACAGCCAGCCAGCACGTGAAGCCGGCTGCTTACAGACATCGCACACCGTATTGACTCTGAACGATTTCCCATAATCGGGATTATTAAAGCTAATCTAGAGTATTCAGAATTCTACCATACATCATTGTTTTTTTTTGTTCCCTTCAGTTAGTTTTAGTGATGGTCTGGCAGTTTGAGTAATTTATGCGGCAGCTACCCAAATGTCCTATCTTTGGTATTGTTCGTCTAATCGTTTAGTTCTGAGTTGAGCTTGAGTTGCACGATAATTGACATATATGCGTGCACTGACTGGACAGGTCCACTCAAATCTGTGTGGTTCTTTCCTCAAAAGACCATTTCAGACACCAATCTGCATGGTCTTCAAAATGATCTTTGATGAATGAATGATTTTTTTTTTATATGCACATTGACATTGATAAATTTTACATATGCATACACTGACATGAATATTTACTTTGTAAAGTATTATACTATTTTAATAATTGTGAATGTGAAGACTATGTGGTTTAATTTTCTTTTGTCTTTATTTATTAGCCGACTTCAAAAAAGGAGGAGGTTCTCAATTCTGCTTATAGATGCTTATATTTTTTTTTTATCGGTTCGGGCATATTTTCGTCATAAACTGATTAAATTAGCCGTTGAGTCAACCACCTGGCCTTTCGAAGTAGTGCTCGCCTCGCTTCGCTCTCTCGGCTCGCACGCGGTTGATCACAGTTCTAACCTAACCCATTTGGTCGGGGTGCCCTGGCTTAGTTACTGCTACAAATTGGGCTCGCACGTGATTGGTTACAGTTCCAACCTAAACTATAATTTATTGAATATCATTCAGGCCGTTAGTTGAACGGCCGCCGTTTAGTTATAAGGCTAGGCGGTTAACTAAACGGCTAATTAAACCAGTTGGCTGCGACATATAGACGGATTTGCAAAATTATTTGTTTGTTCGAAACAGGTTTATTCCGAAAAATCACACCTGTACCCTCTAAAGGGGTACGCAGATGTGTTCAGTACACCACGGTACACCCTCATTTATGTCAAAGTTGTTATTGGGGTACCTCTAATCTTGTAAGTAAATTTTGGCATAACTTTTTTTTCCGAAATGGTCCCATTAAAATTTCGTAAAAATCTGTTGATGAATTTCGGAGACAGACAATGGAACTCTTCAATTATGAAAAGTCTATTTATTGATGGTAAATCACTAGCGGTACTGTGAAGGGGTAGACAGGTAGGTAGTTTTATTTATTAACGGACTTCAAAAAAAGGAGGAGGTTCTCAATTCGGATGTTTTTTATGTTTGTTATCTCAGAACTCCATTATTTAAAAAATTAAATTAAAAATTTAACCCCCCGACACAAAATAATAATAAAAATAGTACGGATATAAAAAGCCTTATACAATTTTTTTTTTAATTATTAAAAAAATAGCCACAAATAGAACAAAAAAGGTATAAACGTGAAACCCTATAAAAAGAAAAAAATAACCTTGAAACTATGACCCTACGAAGTACATACTCGTATGTATGAAATTTTTTGATTAAATGTTGTCCCGTCATGTGACTCAGGCTGGCTGGACAAATCTTCAAAATAAGTAGCTCGCATTTAACTAGGTCAATAGGGCACTTTATGTGACGGCTAAACACCCTTATTTCAGAATTTGTAACGCTACAGAATCTTAGATAATCGATCGAAAACGTGTCCAGCCAGCTTGAAAAACCACTTTTCGCTGGTCTCTCAATCTCGGTAACGGAAGTGATTTTGACTACTTTTTTGGTACTTCTGGCTGGCACTGCCGAATCTCAATAACAGGAGCGTTTTCGAATATGGTTACTTTACTAACATTTAGTGACGCAATTTGTAACAGAATAACGTTTGATTTATGCCGTCACATGTAAGGGCTTACGAGAAATCAATAAAAACTTAATGTCCAGTCAACCTGAGTTCAAGCTGGCTGGACACGTGTATCTCCGCTGCCTGATGATCTAGGACCTTCGAAATGTGTTCAAAATTTTGTGACGGGGATGATAATGATAACCTGAATTTGTAACGGAGAAACTTTGCGTAGTTTCAAAGATATTGATCATTTAAATTTTCCCATACAAACACTGCAGTAGGGTTACCAATATTGTAGGTTTTATGTAGGACTAAGTATATTTTAAGGTGTTACTCTTTAGAATAAGTTTTTAATCAACGTTCGATATAACGTGTTCTGCCGGTGTACCTAATACTTAAATAAATAAAAGGGCGCATACATCCAACTGACGACACAAATTGTAAAAACAAACAACTTTCGCAAAAAAAAAAAACATTGTAATTCACGTTACTTACCAAGGCCACATTAGTTTTTAAACAAAAAATAAATGGAAACATTGTATTCTGTACCATCTCAAACCTGTACCTACATTGTGGGCAAATAAATATTTCTGATTCTGATAACACAAAACAACAGTTGTATAAAAATACAGTACATAACTAGAGGTTAATAACGGTCAGTTACACACAACTCACACACACAGATTACACACAACGCAAGTCTCATCATCATGGCCGCGTTCCGAATCGAACTCATGAGCACTAAAATCGCTCATGCTGCTAATTCATAGAAATGGGTTAGAAGTGATTGAATGTTATGAAGTTGTAGCTAGGTATTGTTTATTTAATTATCAGAATAATAATTAAATAAACAATATCGATTTCAAAATTTGAAATCAATGAACTGCGTAAAAAAATGTATTTAAAGTTGAACGTCGGAGGACAAAATAACTGTGAACGGAATGTAATACTTCCATGATAGCTGATGTTGGTGTCGCCATCAATTGCTTAAAGTTGGTACTACTAGGACAACTGGTCGAATCTTAACTCTTATTTATGTTGTCTTACTGCAGATTAATTAATAATTGTCTTACTCTGATTAGTGATAACACTTCGAAAAGTACATACAATGCCGACTGTCGAGTTTAGTTCTGATTTTCAGTTACCTAAGATAATGAACTAAACGCGAAGTACAGACGCCAGCAGGTCAACCTACCCAAAACTGTCAAATTTTCCCAATCAACCTTGAACCTTAATACTCTAGCGATAAAGTTAAAAATCTATTAAAGAAATTTGACAGATTGTAGTAGCTTGATGTGCTGGCGTCTGTACAATTGGGCTCTCTTTTGCAACGCTGGTAGCCAATTATTCAAAAATCAAAATCAAAAGTCATTTATTCAAATTAGGCTGAGAATCACCACTTTTCGAACGTCAAAATTACAAAAGACAGTCCCCAAAAAACGCTCGCCCTTCACCACTTCCTAGTGCTATCGCTGGTAAGAAGAAGTGGCGCAACAAACTCCCCAGCAGCACAGCTGTCTGTTCAGTTAGAATATAGTTGCGTGTATACAATACTAGGAACCTATGTTCAGTAATGAACATTACAAGAAACTTAAATTATTTGCCATAATATGTCAGCTAGCCACGCCAATATACCAACAAATATAATAAAAACAATAAAAAATATAAGAAAAGTAATTAATTAAAATGTAAATAAAAACTTACTACCTAAATAAAAGCCTCCAGGCATAAAGGGCGTGACAGCTTACATATTTATGCATTGCTGGGTTCTGGTCACATAGCTGTCACAGATGAAAAACTAGGACCATCGAAGTAAAATAAAATAAATAAATAAGTTATTACTAATAACAATAACCTATCAGTAAGCTAATTCTGGAGAAAGAACATGAACATTGTCTTGAGTTAATTAGGGCGACCAAGTATTCTTATCGTGTTAGGTTGGATTTTACTTGAGCTTTAAACGCATTAAAAGGCAAGTCTAGCAAAGAAGAGGGTATCTTGTTATAAAGTTATGAACCTTATGTAGCCGGTGAAAGGGCACGTAGGCACGTAGTTTTTCCTTATTTCTAGTGTTAACACTGTGAATATCACTGTTTTTAGTGTACAAGTGCAAATTTTGCCTAATATAATTATAAGATGTTGGCGAAGATGAATTGTGATGCAACCGTGAGAATACCAATATCTTAAAAAAATATCTTAGAGCAATAGCTCGTTTTTGAAGGACAAATATATTTTGTATATCAGCGGCTTTGCCCCACAGCAGAATACCGTAGGACATAACACTGTGAAAATAACTAAAATAGACTAAACGAGCTGTATCAACGTCAGTGTATTATTTTGAATTAACACGTACTTACGCTTTTTACTGCAGGAAAACATTTTATTCCCACGGGAAAATCAAATACAAAGCAGGCGTGGCTGCTACCGGCCGGTTAGTCGATTAAAAAGAAATCCTTTATTTATGTAAAAATTATGGTCACCTCACAATATTGTTACGCGCCACAATTAATGTCTGATACTCGGTGACATTAGTTACCACTGGCGACATCTATTGTGGATTGGCAGAACTAACTGGCGCCATCTATTGTGGAATAGTAGAACTAATAGTCACGCCATCCGTCAGCGCCATCTATTGACGAGTAGATATGTCGAACCTAGAACTAACTAGAACTATCGACATGTAGTCAGTCGGGGCCGGTATGTACTCGAACATTCTAGACGGTTCTACAATAGAAGGTTCTGGAACTATCTGCGGCACTATATAAGGCCGGGAATAGCCGCGAGCAATCAGACTTGGTTTTGCGACACAAGCGAATACATCGAAAGCGATCTTCAAGTGCGACTTAAGAGTGATTGTGTTTTATAATTAGTGTGTTTTGAATTGTTGTTAGTGTTGATTGATTAAAGTGTAACTTTTGGTAATTTTTATCGGCATTTTTAATTGTCACGAACCCGAAGCTCGTAACAATTGGTGTCAGAAGCAAGGATTAATCATGCCGATTTTACCTAAAGACGACACGGAGGGTATCCGTACCCGGAGTCAACGCCAACAGGAGACGGACCAGAGACGTTTTGGTGGAGCTATGCCGCAGAGGTCGGAGGGCCAGCTACCAACCACGGAGGCCGACCCGCCCGCAGCAGCTCCAGCATCAGCAGCACCAGACCTTGCTGCCCTGATGATGATGCTGCAGGAACAGGCCCGCCGACAGGAGGAACAGGCTCGTCGGTTGGAAGAACAGCTCCAGCGGGACAAGGAGGAACAGGCTCGCCGACAAGAGGAACAGGCTCGCCGACAAGAGGAACAGGCTCGCCGACAGGAGGAACAGGCTCGTCGGTTGGAAGAACAGCTCCAGCGGGACAAGGAGGAACAGGCCCGTCGGTTTGAAGAACAGCTGCTGCGTGACAGGGAGGAACAGGCTCGCCGACAGGAGGAACAGGCTCGCCGGTTGGAAGAACAGCTCCAACGTGATAAGGAGGAGCAAGCGCGCCGCCAGGAAGAGCAGATGCTCCTTATGAAGGACCTTCACGCTACCTTAGGGAAGGACATGAAGGAGGTGAAGGATAAGGTTGCTCAACATGACGACCGCCTGTCGGAAGCTGAAATCCGGATCGACCAAGTGAGTAATCGGGTTGACAACGTGGTGGCTGACGTGAAGAAAACCGTGATGGCTGACGTAAAGAAAACGCTGGATTATCTTAATCTTGGGGATGGAATCGCAGCTCCCGTAGCTACAACACCTTCGCTACGTGGATTCAAAGTGCCACCGTTCGACGGAACTTCTTCCTGGTCGGCCTACAAAATTCAGTTTGAGGCTGTCATGAAGGCGAACGCTTGGAATAAAAGTCAGGCCATGACTGCCCTCACCCTAGGCCTGCGCGACCAGGCCCTTACCGTTCTGGAAGCTCTCGGAAAGAAAGTGACTTACGAGCAACTCCTTGAGGCATTGGAGGCTCGGTATGGCGACGCTCACCTGGAACACGTGTTTCGTGCGCAGCTCAAGGATCGCGTGCAACGCAGCAATGAAAACCTGCAGCAGTGGGCCCTTGAAGTGGAGAAGCTGGTGCGTAAAGCATACCAGTCCGTACCTGCGCTTATTGATGGGAACCTGGTGCAGGCATTCATCGACGGCATCCGTGACCTTGAAGTTAGAGCTGCTGTGAGACTCGGGCACCACGGGACGCTTAAGGACGCCTTGGCCCATGCACTGGAGGTGGAAGCCGTGCGACAGGATCATCGTTCCCATCGCGTCAGGGAGGTTGCAGCGGCTACAGTTCGCGACCGCAGTAAAGGATACAGCCCTAGGTGCTACGGCTGTGGGGAAAAGGGCCACCTTCGATCCAGTTGCCCTAAGCGAACTGCAAAAAGGGTAGACGGCCGATCTCCAGAGGGCAGTGCAGCTAACAGCACCACCCAGGACTTTCAGCACCAGCAGAAGGCGTTGCTTATGGCTCACCAGGAACAGCAAGCCCTTCTAGAACGTTTAGAAGAATTGAAGCGCGCGGTTGACATGGAACAGAAAAAGTTGGAGCGAGTGCGACGCGAAGCGCATGCGCGGTCCGAACAGGACCGTACTTATGTCAACCAGCGGAAGGATGAGACGGCCGCCTTGAAGACTAGGCAAGAGAGTAAAGAAGTTGTACCTGTGAGGATGCTCAAGACAGACCTCAGCAACGAGTGGAAGGAAAGCGTACAACGTGCACAGCAGGAAGATTCGGACATCAAGCCGATTCTGAAGTGGATGAAGGCCAGAGCTCCTAAGCCCAGGTGGAGCGACGTCTCAGCGATGAGTTCGATCACAAAAAGCTATTGGGCCCAATGGGACAGCTTGGTGATTCAGGATGGAGTCCTGTGCCGTAAATGGGAAAATGCTCGGGGAGACAGCTGTCATTTGCAAATGGTTGTCCCTAAAGCTCAAGTACCGGAGGTGCTACAGCTGTACCATAATGGTTGTTCAGGAGGTCATCTGGGAGTAAAACGGACTCTACTGAAGATACGAGAACGGTTTTACTGGATCCACTGTCGGGACGATGTCAAGGACTGGTGTCGCAAATGTACAAGTTGTGCAGCTGTAAAGGGACCTCAGACTCGTAGTAGAAGTGCAAGAGGTACTCCTAAGATCGTCCATGTGGATCGACTGGCGCGTTATTATGGAGCCGATAATGCTCGGGACGAGCATGTCTTAGGAGGGGGCAGTGTTACGCGCCACAATTAATGTCTGATACTCGGTGACATTAGTTACCACTGGCGACATCTATTGTGGATTGGCAGAACTAACTGGCGCCATCTATTGTGGAATAGTAGAACTAATAGTCACGCCATCCGTCAGCGCCATCTATTGACGAGTAGATATGTCGAACCTAGAACTAACTAGAACTATCGACATGTAGTCAGTCGGGGCCGGTATGTACTCGAACATTCTAGACGGTTCTACAATAGAAGGTTCTGGAACTATCTGCGGCACTATATAAGGCCGGGAATAGCCGCGAGCAATCAGACTTGGTTTTGCGACACAAGCGAATACATCGAAAGCGATCTTCAAGTGCGACTTAAGAGTGATTGTGTTTTATAATTAGTGTGTTTTGAATTGTTGTTAGTGTTGATTGATTAAAGTGTAACTTTTGGTAATTTTTATCGGCATTTTTAATTGTCACGAACCCGAAGCTCGTAACAATGTTAATGGATTGTAGGGAAAAATTTAAATGATTTGAAACTACGCAAAGTTTCTCCGTTACAAATTCAGGTTGTCATTATCGTCCTCGTTACAAAATTTTGAACACATTTCGAAGGTCGTAGATCATCAGGCAGCGGAGATACACGTGTCCAGCCAGCTTGAACTCAGGTTGGCTGGACATTAAGTTGTTATTGATTTCTCGTAAACCCTTACATGTGACGCCATAAATCAAACGTTACAAATTGCGTCACTAAATGTTAGGTAAGTAACCATATTCGGAAACGCTCCCGTTATTGAGATTCGGAAGTGCCAGCCAGAAGTTTTATACGTAAATTCAAGCTGGCTGGACACACATTTTTGCATTTTTCTACTAAACCGCTGTACGTATCACAAAAATTCTAGCTCGATGCCTGTTACAAATTTATGTAACGCCCGTTAATATGCAAAAAGTCGTCAAAATCACTTCCGTTACCGAGATTGAGAGACCAGCGAAAAGTGGTTTTTGAAGCTGGCTGGACACGTTTTCGATCGATTATCTAAGATTCTGTAGCGTTACAAATTCTGAAATAAGGGTGTTTAGCCGTCATATAAAGTGCCCTATTGACCTAGTTAAATGCGAGCTATTTTGAAGATTTGTCCAGCCAGCCTGAGTCACATGTCCCGTCGGGGGACCGGGACCGCTCTAATTACTAGCCTAACGTTCTGTTAAAGTTTAAAATAGTAGCGGTCCCCCGACGAGACAATATTTAATCAAAAATTTCATACGTACTTACGTAGGGTCATAATTTCAAGGTTATTTTTTTCTTTTTATAGGGTTTCACGTTTATACCTTTTTTGTTCTATTTGTGGCTATTTTTTCAATAGTTTAAAAAAAAATTGTTTTAGGCTTTTACATCTGTACTATTATTAGCCGGGGTTTTTTTAAAATTTAAATTTAATTTTGTAATTCAGGTTTTTTATAATTCACCATTTTGTGGTGGCCATCTTGGATTTGAAATTTGTCATAGTGTAAAGTATTCTACTAGTCAAGCCCTTTCATTTGATACCCATAATGAGGGAGTTGTGAAAAAATATGTAATCCTTCATTTTGTGGCGCCGGCGGCCATCTTGGACCGATTTTCATCAAACACAGCTAAGAACACTTCCGACAAATTCACCTTTCAAACAAAAAAAAAAACAAAATCAAAATCGGTTCATCCGTTCGGGAGCTACGATGCCACAGACAGACATACACACACACAGAGAGACAAGTCAAACTAATAACATCCCGCCGTTTATGCGTCGGGGGTTAAAAAGCCGCATTGCAAAATTCTTTTTTTTTATGGATAAGGTACCTATGCCTCCGGGATCCCATATTATAAATGTTATTAACTTTGCTTGGGTAGCTTTTGATTTAGCTTCAATAATACGATCTTTTTCCACTTAGTTTATATTAATGATGTTTTAAACTCTTCCCGTCACTGATATTTACATAGCAAGTAATGTTATATGAATTTGTGTGGGGTAGGTACAACTAAAAAGTGAAAAATAACTAATTTCGGAAGTCGGTGTCGTCGCTTCTGCATTTTCGTTTTTTGACAAGTCGGAAGTCGGTTGTTTTTTTTTTTGTAAAAAAGTTTAAAAAAATAATGATTGACGTGTAAAAGACGTGTTTGTACAAACCTACATACAAATATATGTCGAGGTCTCAAGACGAATGGGCCAGGAGTCTAGGACAGGAACGCAAGCTCATGTACTTAGATAGACAAACAAAGAAAGGTTAGCGGGGAAACGCGGTGTTGGCTGAAGAAAAAAGTCTGGATTGAGTTGAGAAATATTCGCGAATGGACCGGAGTCATGATACATGAGTGCTGCCGAGCTGCTCCACCTGGTCAAGGACAAGGAGACATGTTCGGAGTCGATCACCAAACTTCATTCACTGAAGAGGTACCGAAAGAAGAAGAAGTATAACAAGGTTTCGAAATAACAGCTAGCAGAGTGCGGCAACGGGCAAACACTTTAAACTCAATATTGCTGTAGGTGTTATTGTACACCTGCACAGACAGACTGATGCTAACTGCTCGACGTCATACTCAATTACTCATAAAGTATGGACGGCTTTTTTATGCGTAGGAATGATGTTCATTGTAGGGCAGCACCCTAATTGCGTAACACACGATCAATCGGAATCGGTTTCATTTTGACAGTTCAACAACATTAATTGCGTTATTTACGTGTTGAGCAGACAAATTTTTCGAACTTATGAAGCAATGGATTAGCAATTTGCTTCAAAATGATTCTGATTCCGATTGATTGTGTGTTACGCAATTAGGGTGCCGGTATAAATCAACGAGTCATATAAGTACCTACTTGTTTAACAAACTATAACTATGAAGGAACCTAACAGGTGATTACTGACACATAGTGATTCTTCAGTTTGCGACTACGGTATATACCCATATCGACGGGGAAATGCTTTTTCCTCTCACGACATTGTAAAAGTGTAAAGTGATGATGCATAATGTGCGACTCGGGAGTTTCCAGCCGTGAGATACGGCGACAACCCAGGGGCACAGTGTGCCGCTTGCTCGTTATCTAGGACTTACATATTTACGTAAGTACATTACATACATATGTAAAGATATTAAATGATAAGACATGCAACGTAATCATAATCAATTAAAATTATCAGACGAGCAAAGTGCATACATAGATAGAGCGCGGCGGCGGCGGCGCGGCGCGGCGGGATCACCGAGCACTGAGCAGCCACAGCCGCCTGCTCGCCGGCGCTGTGCTGGACTACCAACTACATGTTACGTCACGGGCTCACGGCTAGCGTTCTAATTAGATTATTAGTACACTATTAGGTATCTTATAATTGGTTACACGTGCATGTGACTAATCTAACGAAGCATTTCGCCGACAGAGACAGTTCTAGGCTGTAGAGGTAGGGTGCTGCAGTCTTACAAACAGTGCTGGCGCGAGGCGTCGTTTGACAGCCATGTCGTTGCACCCGACTGGCAAGCTGAAGGGTTGGTGTACCACAAGAAGCATCAACCAGCTGTTTCGTTGCTAAATGGCAAAAACGGAACCCTTATAATTTCGCCACGTCCGAACCCGGATGATGCACAGCCATTTCACTCGGACACTATGTGCAAAGATGTATTCTGTTCACCACTCTACAATGGTGTA
Organism: Apamea anceps; assembly: GCA_951799955.1. Taxonomy (NCBI): domain Eukaryota; kingdom Metazoa; phylum Arthropoda; class Insecta; order Lepidoptera; family Noctuidae; genus Apamea; species Apamea anceps. The sequence continues at coordinate 321,542 of OX637506.1, forward strand.
GTTAAATTACGAAAAAAAAAACCGGTCAAGTGCTCGGACTCGCGCTCATAGTGTGATCGGTCTGTTCAAATATGTTGTTGTTGTTGTATGTAGGGTTTCGTACAAACTTGTAGGTACTACAAATTTACGGTTTTCGGATTTTTTTCCTTTACTTGTGCTACATGACATTGTTTCTTGCAAAATTTCGTGATTCTAGGTCAACGGGAAGTACCCTATAGGTCTTGATTCCCTTGCGAGTGTCAAAATATGCGGCATAAACGCCCGTATCTTTTGATTGCGTTTACTTAGATCTTTGATTTTTTCACTGCTTTAAAGGATTGTAGCCCTGAGCATTTGATATTAATTTCAAATTGATAACTCCACGAGTCCACGCGTTCCTGAGAAAAAGGGTCTTGACAGACGAACGGACAGACCAACGAAGTGATCTTATAAGGGTTCCGTTTTTCCTTCTGAGGTACGGAACCCTAAAAATAAAAATAGGGGTGGCGCTAAAAGGGAGGATTATATTAAAAAACAATGTACATAAGCGAGTGGGACTGTGAGGTGCAGGGTGGCTTGTGTGTCTTATGTCTTAGGTACTTTATTAAAAAGACTGATGTTTTTAAGTGACTGCTCACCACCTGTATCTCGATATTTTCGGTTGGTTTTTTTGCGGTCGATAAAATCAATACCTAGTATGCGGTACCTAAATATAATAAATTATTTTATTTCTGTAAAGTTTGTACAAACACTACCCGTCAATCATATTTTAAAAACTATATGAGGTCGGTGTTTCTTATCTGACTACTCAGAAGAAAAGCCGAAGCAAACGCAGAGATTACAGATTTTTTTAAAATCATTATCTTGGCCAGATGTTGTGAAGACCATGTAGATTGGTGTCTGACATGGTATTTTGAGGAAAGAACCACTCAGATTGAGTTGACCTGTCCAGTCGCGCACGCATAATATTGTCAGAAATCGTGCAGCTCAATTCAGAATTTAAGGAGCTCAACGATTCGACGAACAATACCAAAGAATATTTACAACAATACAATTTCGGTAGGCACTGAAATTACTCTAACTGCTAGACCACGATTAGAAGTAACTGATAAATAAATAATAAAAACAAAGGTCCTCACGTTCACAATAATCTATACTTATAATAAATCTGTAGATGTGAAAATTCTGTACATTGAAAATATCAAAAAAATAAATGGCAGGGGGTGTTACTAGACCGACACCGAACCCAAAAATGTGATTAAAAAAATTTTTGTCTGTCTGTCTGTCTGTCTTTTTGTTCAGGCATCACGCAAAAACTACCGGTTCGATTACGATGAAACTTGGTATAATTATTCTTTAATATCCTGGTCACCACACTGGGTACTTTTTATCCCGGAAAAGTATATACAATAAAAAACAAACTTAATTTTGCGGTTCGATCCCTAGACCCGATTACTGTACCAACCGCAAATAATAAGTTTGTCGTAGGTCAGGTCACCCGCAGTGGAGTTCATTTTGATTCCTTTTATTAACCCCCGACGCAAAAACGACGGGGTGTTATAAGTTTGACGTGTCTCTGTGTGTATGTCTGTCTGTGGCATCGTAGCTCCCGAACGGATGAACCGATTTTAATTTTGTTTTTTTTTTTGTTTGAAAGGTGAATTTGTCGGGAGTGTTCTTAGCTATGTTTGATGAAAATCGGTCCAAGACGGCCGCCGCTACAAAATGGCGGATTATATGTTTTTTGACAACTCCCTCAATATGGGTATCAAGTGAAAGGGCTTGACTAGTGATGTGCCTGGTGGCAATATTGCCACTGCCGGCAATATTCCCAATGTTGCCGCTGCCGGTAAAATACCAATATTGCCAGCAGCATTGGCAATATTGCCAATGTTGCCTGTCAAATAATACCAATATATTTTATTATAACTGCAGGTGTAATCATCGTTTATTTATATTTGTGTAGTATATCGATCATAAAATATTTGAAATACGCACACGCGTGTCGTGCAAAAAGATGGGACACAATTTAATATGAATAAACATCAATATATGTTCCATCTCTTCCGCGCTGCACATGCACGGCACGGGATTGGGAGAACAGCAAAGAGTACTATAAGATACCGGGTAGAGAACAGTATCTGGGCAGCTCTCGGAGAATGAAAGGTTACATGCTCTGTGGGAGAATGCACACGTCACTTTAACATCCGTTCCTAACCGACAAAATGAGACCGCGGAGTAAAGATTATGTCACACTTTATTACCAGTACCGAAAATAATAAAGATAGGTAAATATACTATGTTAGGGGAGCAATGTGAAAATATTCGAACTAAATTTACACACAGAAAATTAAACAGTTTGAAGCCTGTGCATTATGCTGCAACCATCTTAGACCACAATAATCAAGGCGTAAATTTAACCGAGGATGAAAATTTGGATGGTTGTCAATTTATTATGGACCATTCGCAATCAGATGGACAAAGAGGAGTGGCTGTGTTCGAAGAATTGGCACATTATAAATCAAGAACCAACGTTTATGGTAGAGATTTTATTTGGGCGTCATCTTCGGTTGGAGATATTTCACCATTATCTTGGTGGCGGCTATTTTTTCCTAACACGAGTTTAGGGAAAACTGTGATGAAAATTTTATCTATTCCTTCGACTTCTCCTTCTGTGGAAAGGAATTTTTCTACATTTTCGAATATTCACACGCCTAAAAGAAATAAACTCACAACGGAAAGGGCCGGCAAAATATGCTTCATAGCACATAACTGGAAACTCCTAAACCAAAACACGCATCCAAGTCAACAGCCAACGCCTGAAGATTTACCCGATGGAGAATGTGCCGACGATGTGGAATTCGATTTTGTCTACGAAACATGTGATGAACCACTGAACGATTTCAGACCAGAATTAGACGAAGATCCATTGTCTGTGGATTAATTAAGAATTTAAATAGTTAATTTTACTTTATGTATAAATTATAAACAAAAGGCTGTGATTATTAATAACTGATTATTATTAAGATTTAGAAATATATAAGTATTATCAAGAGCTGTGATTTTAAAATGATTATAAAAACTACTACCTAAGTTGTTACTCTAAACGATGATTTACTGATGATGTAAGGATTACCGAAACAAGTGCATTGAAATATTAAAATAATGTTATTTTTGTGGATTATTTGTAGTTTTGATAGAGATTTGTAAAGATTAACACTTTGTTATTAACATATTATATAACTATACTCGTTGTATTTTTTATGTGATTTTACATGAAAAACAAGTTGTGTGTTATTTCGTATATTTACTATCGTGTGCGGCAACATGGGCAATATTACCGGTAAAATACCGGGAATATTGCCAAAAATGCTGGCATTATTGGCAATTTTACCCAAAACAATATTGTATTGTATATAATGTAGATTATGGCCTTTAAATGATAATTTTAAGTGTTGTAGATAGTTTCCGTACTTAATTTGACTTATAATTAAGCAATATTCCCAAATATTTCCACTCCCGGCAATATTGCTGGCAATATTGCCACCAATATTCCCACTTCGGGCAATATTGCCGGCAACGGCACATCTCTAGGCTTGACTAGTAGAATACTATACACTATGACAAATTTCAAATCCAAGATGGCCACCACCACAAAATGGCGAATTACAAAAAACCTGATTAAATACCAAATTACCTGAATCTTAAAACGCAAGAAAATAAAAGAAAAGAAATAATAAGGAGTCCCTACAAAAAGCATGAAATAAAAAATTAAATTAAAAATTTTAAAAACCCCGACTACGTGAAACCCTATAAAAAATTAAAATTATGACCCTACGTAAGTACGTATGAAATTTTTTGATTAAATATTGTCGTGTCGGGGGACCGCTACTATTTTAAACTTTAACAGAACGTTAGCCTAATAATTAGAGCGGTCCTCCGACGGGACAACATTTAATCAAATCAACGACACCGACTTCCGAAATTAAAGTTCTTTTACACTTTGTAGTGTCGTTTTTGGAAGTCGGTTGTTTTTTTTTTAAACGTTTGTATTGTAATAGGTACTTCGAATTGACATAGAACCTTCATGGTTTGGATTTTTGAGTGAAACTTTTTTCAAATGGTACCTATGAAGTTCTTCTATTAAAAAATGTGCAACATTCGATTATCGACCTTCAGTTGTTTTTTTTTTATTCAGCTTAGACAAGAAAGACGGATACTTCGAAAATTCGAGTTATTTTTGAATACGAGTTCCGACGCGGAACTAACGCGGCAGAAACAGCTCGCAATATCAATGTTGCATTTGAAGAGGGGACTTATAATGAACGCCCCGTGCGATTTTGGTTTAAACGCTTTCGTGATGGAAACTTTGATTTAAAGAACGAACCATGTGGAAGACCGCCCACACAGGTGAATAACAATGAATTGAAAGAGATGGTGGAAGCCGATCCGAGCTAAACTACCCAGGAATTAACGGCATGGCTTAACGTTACCTTACCAACAATATTGACTCATTTGCGTCAAATCAATAAAATAAAACACACCACCACTACACACTCCACCGAGTGCGTGCACAATGCGCACGTCACAACAAAAAAAAAAAATATGAGAAATGGGTGCCTCATGATTTGACTGATCTGCAGAAAGAAACGCGTGTTGAAACTTGCTTGTGTTGCCTTGTTGAATCGATACAGAAATGAAGGAATATTGGATCGAATTATGACATGTGATGAAAAGTGGATTCTTATCGTAAAGAATCCACTTTTCATCACATGTAATATTAAAACCGTAAGCGAAAAATGCAATGGCTGAACCCCAGGTCACACGCCGCAACAGTGTCCTAAAGCAAAGCTTACCAATAAAAATGTAATGGTAACTGTATGGTGGTCTTAGCATGGTGTTATTCACTATAGCTTTCTCCGATCTGGTCAAGTAATAACGGCAGATGTCTACTGTGCCGAACTCCGAACAATGATAGCAAAACTAGCAGTGAAACAGCTCCGACTCATGAATCAATCTTCCCCATTATTGCTCCATGATAACGCGAGACCTCATACAGCACGAGAAACCGTTAATAACTCTACAGGAACTGCAATTAGAAACCATTCGTCACCCTCCGTATTCGCTAGACCTTGCTCCAACGGACTACCATTTTTTTCGTAATTTGGACAATTTTCTACGTGATAAAAAGTTTTCTTCTCAGGAGGCAGTCAAAATGCTTTCACACAGTTTGTCGAATCTAGATCACGAGAGTTCTATCGCAAAGGCATAAATGACCTCGCTATTAGATGGTAACAATGTATAGATAATAATGGTAATTATATTAATTAAATAAATTAAAAAAAAACAATTTCAATTTTTCAGTACAAATCGGCAATTTCATACTTTAACCCCTAATATTAATAAATATTTAGCAGCAAAATGGATTAACGGGCAATTACGTATGGGCCGTTAGCAATCAGAATTAGTGGGAGAAGAAATATAACGTGGAAGTAGCTCTATAAACTTGAACATCACTTGTTCTTTGAGCACACGCTGAACTTGTCTTCATGTTTATTTTAACATCACTTGTTCCTTGACCACACGCTGAATTTGTCTTCATGTTTATTTTAACATCACTTGTTCCTTGAGCACACGCTGAACTTGTCTTCATGTTTATTTTAACATCACTTGTTCCTTGAGCACACGCTGAACTTGTCTTCATGTTTATTTTCGGAAACACTTGCACTACTCGATATCATTTTTGTTGTTTTGTTTAGCAGCGCCTCAGGTGGAAAATATAACTACATAGTTGAATCAATACGCTTAGGCATTATGTCTTCGGCGATTTCAAGGACTGTTACACAATGCCTAGGCGTTATACATTTTGCCTTGGGATATATGTACAATGTATAACGGCGAGTTTATGCAAACGGATGCGCCGTATGTATAATGACGAATTATTCAAGAGGGCAATTTTTCATCATAGGTTTCATGGTTTTTGAGGTAGCTGAAGTAGGTCAAATTCCTGACGGGGCGGGGATACCCCGACCGCACATTTTTTTTAAATTATTACGTAATGAAAGAGTGTAATTTACCATTGTGCTAATTGCACAATTTTGCTATTAGAATCATATTTTTTAACGAACAGCTATTAAAGCTATTTTTTTTTCTGCAATATTACTCAACTCACACTATTTATGTACATATTCGTTACTATTTTTTATTTGTCACATATTTATCTTATTTAAGTATGCATACATACGACACGTTGCAGTGTAAAACTTTATTGATTTACATCCGTCACCTCACGATTCAGTTGAAAAGCAGCGTCAGGCACTATTGTCTGGCATTTTAGCTGAACTGGGCCTTTTTGTGCAGCCGTGAGGCACAGTTACCTGCTAATTCCTTAATTTCGGTCTTTATACTTTCTATTTTTTTTTTTATTAGTTGTTATCTGATGATCTGTATCTGGTGTATTGTGTGTCTTTTGGTCTGTGCTAAACAAATGTTTTTTTTCTTTCTTTTCTTTCTAAAGTAACATGGGAAAAGGGCCGGAAGATGATGATGAGAAGGCTGACCACTGGATGTGTTAGCATTTCTTTACTCTGCGCTATTGCCCAAGACTGCTACTCTACTCACTAGTCAGAGTCACACTAATGCAGAGGCATTGAAGTACTAAGTACCTATAAAGTTCCCAGTATAAGCTTACCTCGCATTGTAAAGGTTTTCTGTAAATCAAGAACTTAGCTTTGAGTTATGACTGGAAATGTATAGTTTGATTGATATAGAATCTGTCGTCGTGCGTTCCAATGACAATGAACAGCTGGACGTTGGACAGTCTCTGACTGCCGTTCAATACAAGGATCTACTTGCAGGTCCAGAGCGCGTGAGGCTCTCGGCTACAGTTACTTTGGACAGTCTCTGACTGCCGTTCAATACAAAGATATACTTGTAGGTCCAGAGCGCATGAGGCTCTCGGCTACAGTTACTTTGGACAGTCTCTGACTGCTGTTCAATACAAGGATATACTTGTAGGTCCGGAGCGCGTGAGGCTCTCGGCTACAGTTACTTTGGACAGTCTCTGACTGCCGTTCAATACAAGGATATACTTGTAGGTCCGGAGCGCGTGAGGCTCTCGGCTACAGTTACTTTGGCGGCAGCTGGCACTCGCCGACACTAAAAATGTAAACATTAAAATCTCGATGCACTCATACTGCTAAGTCAGTCCGTAGTCCGTCCGTACCGACTCATTTAACCCAAACAAGACGTCACGCATGCGATCACGACTATCTTAAGTCACGAGGCCATTTAGTACTACCTACCTAATTCTACACAACATGTAGTGTAGTATAACGATGCTGTTGCTGAAAATAGTGCTATGCGGTCAGTCACAGTTAGGGTTACCAGATGGAAAATTGAAAAGTCCTGACAAAAAGCCTGATTTCCATAGCAAAGTCCTGAGATTTTGTCGCATACGAATTCAAAACTCTGTGGAAAAATTAGTAATTGGTTTTGTGCACGTATGTTGATTCTAACTCTAAAGATATGTTGATGTTAATTACGTTGATTTGTGAATATATCCAAAGAAGAAACAATTATATGTTTTTCTATAAGTTGTTTCTTTCTAATTAAAAATCTACTGTATTTTATTGAAAATTGATAAATCCTGAGATTACCAAAATCTGCCCGCAATCCTGTTAGCAGCCTAAAAATCCTGAAATCTCAGGACAAATCCTGAGATATGGTAACCCTAGTCACAGTGGATTCATTTCGCTGACACTTAGCCACTTACGACTGGCTCTGGAAACACTTGAAAACCTATGCAATCATAAACCACAACGTGCATCCCAAGCAACCTTTTTAGTGAGTAGTAAATGTAGTAGTACATGACAAGTCGATTCGATTCGACAACGTGTTTCGGTAGGTATTATTAAGAGTGTAACAACAGCCTGCGGGAAGCACGTTACGGGCGAGTGTGTCGCTCGCAACCATCTCCGGGCCGTACCGAGATCGCGTCCGCGGTCACTGCCCCCTGGGCTCCCGGGCGCCGCTCTCAGCTCTTCACACGGCGACCAGCGAGAACGCCGACCGATGACCACCATCAACACTTGCACACTCCACCACCACTACACACTCCACCGAGTGCGTGCACACTGCGCACGTCACAATAACCACAGACTACAATATAAAACAACGCTGAAACACGATCACACGAAGAGCCGCGCTAGCTTCAACTGCGCGCGAAATGAAAGACAGATAGCGCGACGCTCGGGCACGGGGCGGGAGGGCGGTGCGGCGCGGCGACGACGACGCGACTGGGCCCGCGCCCGTCCTCACCGCGCACGGCTGACAGCGGCCTGCCGCGCACTATTAACACGCGTGCCCTGGCCTGTTTGTATCTATGGCTGTAGCGGGGCTACTTGTATTGAGTAGGTACCTATTATCGCCTCGCAGACTCGCAGGTGCTCAACCACCGACCGGACAACTAGCTAACTAAAGCCCTCCGAATTTACCTACCTGCTTTAAATTGAAACTACACCTCGGCTTAGAGACCTGCCGGTCGACTCTGTAAAAATCTCACCGTGAAAACTCAAGTGAAGTGAACTTGATGTGAGTTGTCAGTAGTGTCAATCCCTAGCATTATTTGGAATGACAGCTCACTCCACGCTCACTTCACCTAAGTTTTCACGGTGAGATGGTTACAGAATCGCACTGCTGTAACACTTTACCGAGTACCTACCTACATACAATAAGATACGTCATAATAAAACTTGTGAATAAATCCCCATTCCTGCGCTGAAGGCCATAGAGTCAATGCATTCAGCTCCTTCTCCAAGAAACTCTACATTAAAAAATGTATGAACAGAAATTCGATTCCGGTTTCAGACTATAAATATTAAGTTTATACTATATATAGATAAGTAAAATGAGTCCAGCAATATAAATAAAATTAATACAGTATGATGTCATCACAGTGTGGTTTACGAGAAGTCAAATGTTTGTGTTTCTCTAAACAAAACGAGTAGGCGACAGGGAAAGGACTCCAGGCGGAATTACGCTCCAGTCGTATAGTTGACAAAGGAGAAGCCTTCGCGTTCATTCTAATATACATACTCGTACATTCATAACCACGCGCCTATTTGCCATGGGGGTAGGCAGAAACTACAGAACATTAAAATATAATAAAACCAGAAATACCGAATAATAGCAAGAGGGGTAAGTAGCAAGTAGGCAGCAGAACTGAGCCCACAGCAGAGCTCAGATAGCACTGGTGAACATGCAGAGCATCCTAGTGGCAGGTGGCGCAGGGAGCAAAGCTGTAGCCAAGTTGCACGCTAGTCAAGTTATAATAATACCAATAGTTTAGTTAGTCTGTAGCAAGTCGCTGATCGGCAACATCCAGAGTCGGTCCATCACCACTGTAATTTATTTCAAACTCAAATCATTTCGATTAAACCATTTACAGGCACTTTTGAATTGTCAAAATTAAATAGTCGGTCAGTTAGTCAGAAAGTTGAAGCTAGTCGCCCATTCCAAAACGTAGATCTCTATGGAGAAGAACGGGCAAGAAACTCCACGGACACTCTTTTAAATCAAGATATTATTATAAAATCCTGGGTACATTATTCTTATTGCTTCTATATGTGAGAACAATGTAAAAGATTTTTTTTTTTTTTTCATTTAAAATATAAAATTAAATATAAGCCCTGGCAGTTATGCGATGATCAGTCTCAACCGACGGCGCCCGTTCACGAACATGACGCGTGGATCAGCACCACCAGCTCAACCATTTCGTAGGGAACCGAATGATCTAACACACGCGCCACCACCAGTGAGACATTTAAGTGAGCATGACATATTATTCTCAACTGCCATGCTCTTTCAAGTCAACATCAAAATAATAATAAAAAACCGGCCAAGTGCGAGTCGGACTCGCCCATGAAGGGTTCCGTTACGTTACGATTTATGACGTATTAAAAAAAAACTACTCACTAGATCTCGTTCAAACCAATTTTCGGTGGAAGTTTATATGGTAATGTACATCATATATTTTTTTTAGTTTTATCATTCTCTTATTTTAGAAGTTACAGGGGGGGGGGGGGACACACATTTTACCACTTTGGAAGTGTCTCTCGCGCAAACTATTCAGTTTAGAAAAAAATGATATTAGAAACCTCAATATCATTTTTGAAGACCTATCCATAGATACCCCACACGTATGGGTTTGAAGAAAAAAAAAATTTTGAGTTTCAGTTCTAAGTAATTTATTGTTTTATTGTTTTTTTTCTATTTTTGTGTGAAAATCTTAATGCGGTTCACAGAATACATCTACTTACCAAGTTTCAACAGTATAGCTCTTATAGTTTCGGAAAAAAGCGGCTGTGACATACGGACGGACAGACAGACAGACAGACAGACAGACAGACAGACATGGCGAATCCATAAGGGTTCCGTTGCCATTTGGCTACGGAACCCTAAAAACGGATCCATGGTTCTTACATTTACAAAATTTTAAAAATGCTTCTAAACTATACAAAATTTGCAATTTATTTTTTGAAATGAGAAAAAAAAAATTACTACCAATCAGGAAGAGGTATTTAATATTGAAGTATTAAAAATTAAATCTTGATTGAATAAAATAAACATTAAGTTCGTAATGTCAGAAACACTAAAAAAAACAAAAAAAGGGGAAGCATCTTCCAAATTTTGAAATTGTGATCAACTAGTAAGCCCAAGTGCCTGTGGAGCAGGACCAGCATTAAGCCAAGCATTTTTATCTACGATATACTCGTTCAACTTATAATATGCTTCTCTGCACAGTGTGCGTTTAATGCATGTTTTAAATTTCTTCTCATTTAGTTGAAGAATAGCGAGTGGTATTTTATTATAACATTTTACACAGTACCCCATAAAAGAAGTATTTACTTTAGAAAATCTGAAGCGCGGTTGATCTAGTTTGTTTCAATTCCTAGTGTTGCCTGTCACTTATCTTACTAAAAAGATGTAGATTGTTTCGAACGTACATGTTTTCGTATTGACAAGGAACAGTCATGATGTTAATTTTTTAAACAGTTCCCTTAGAGATTCGCGTCTGCTGAGATTGTAGATGGCTCTGACAGCCCTCTTTTGCAGAATGAAGACAGAATCAATATCTGCAGCCCGTCCTTCTTACAGCAAAATACCTAGAAATAACTAAAACAGACCAGTCTCGCGATATCCACGTCTGTTAATTGACGGATTTTCCAAACAGCATAAGCGGCTGAACTTAGCCGCTATGTAAGTGATGTTAGGTGAGGACCCCACTGCAGCTTTGAGTCAAGCGTGATGCCCAAGAAAACCGTATTTTCGACGAATTCAAGTATTTCCCTATTCAATACAACATGACATTCACTACTTCTAACTTTCGGTAAAGCGAATTTAATGCATTTAGTTTTTTTTTCTCATTTAATATTATATTATTACAGTAAACCAATTATGGACCATAAACATAGCATTATTTAACGTCGTCGAGCCACCACACCACGTCGAGATACCACTCGATATTCTTCAATGAGAAGAAATTTAAAACATACATTAAACGCACACTATGTAGACAGGCATATTATAAGTTGGATGAGTATATCGTAGATAAAAATGCTTGGCTTAGTGCTGGTCCTGCTCCACAGGCACCTGGCCACACTAGTTGATCACAATTTCAATATTTGGAAGAGATGCTTCCCCTTTTTGTTTTTTTAAATGTTTTGACATTACAAAATTAATGTATATTTTATTCAATAAAGTTTTAATTCTTAATACTTCAAGATTATATACCTCTTCCTGATTGGTAGTAGTTTTTTCTTTTTTCTTATCTTATAAATAAATTACAAAGTATAGTTTTGTATAATTTAGAAGCATTTTTTAAATTTTGTAAATGTAAGAACCATAGATTCGTTTTTTTTTTTACGATATTTTGATGTTGACTTGAAAGAGCATGGCAGTTAAGAATATGTCATGCTCACTTAAATGTCTCACTGGTGGTGGCGCGTGTGTTGGATCATTCGGTTCCCTACGAAATGGTTGAGCTGGATGGTGCTGATCCACGCGTCATGTTCGTGAACGGGCGCCGTCGGTTGAGACTGGTCATCTCTTAACTGCTAGGGCTTATTTTGAATTTTATATTTTAAATTGTTTATTTTTTTTTTTTACATTGTTCTCACATATAGAAGCAGTAAGAATAATGTACCCAGGATTTTGTAATAATATCTTGATTTAAAAGAGTGTCCGTGGAGTTTCTTGCCCGTTCTTCTCCACAGAGATCTACGTTTTGGAATGGGCAACTAGCTTCAACTTTCTGACTAACTGACCGATAATTTAATTTTGACAATTCAAAAGTGCCTGAAATGGTTTAATTGAAATAAATGATTTGAGTTTGAGTTTGAGCTCCTGTGCACATCTGCCTACTTTAAAAATCAGTGATGTGTCATCAGCAAATAACACCATTTGTGGTCGCGTTTTTAGTAAAATGAGGTAAATCATTTATATATACTAAAAATAGGAACGGCTTCAATATTGAGCCCTGCGGTACACCCATTTTGACTTTTAAGCCCAATGAATTCACCGTTTATTTGAACCCTTCCTCTTTCTCCTTTCTCTTCTTTCTTGTTCTTCTTTTCATCTTCTTGCGTTAAATATGTGTTTTAATAAGGTTCTTCTTATTCTGTTCCGTGTCTAGTGCACTCATTTTTATCCCTGTGATACGCGCATCAGTTCAGTACGACTACACCTAATTGAATTTTTGTTGTTGTGTTTGCAAAATGTTAAGTAATAGCGAATATTACGAAATGTTGATGTGTGTCGGAGCAGAAGATGGTAATCATCTCAGTGGGTTGGGCGTGGTAGTAGAAGCGTGGCTTGGCCTCAGCGATCCCCAGACCTAACCCCGTTAGACTTTTTTTGTGGGGGTACATTAAAAATCACACTGCACTGCGTACACTACACGCAGTGCAGTGTGATACAATGGACCAAATGAAAGTGCGGATTGAGGCCGCTTTCCGGACAATAACACCAGACATGCTACGCAATGTTCAGGTGTCCATCAACAGATTTTACTGTTTACTCGGTAATAAGTAATAATAAGGGATGAAACTAGTTAACCTACCTAAACTTTGTTTCGATTTTTTACGTGAGTTTTGAATCTCAGTTTTTACGTGCAATTTCTGGCTTGATATTAACGAGTAAACTGTAAATCTTATAATCTGTAATAATCTGTTAATTACGCATTAATTTTTACACCACGGTAAAGTAGGTATGGTATAATATTGCGCGCGCGCCGCCGGCGCCGCCGCCAAAAAAGCCGCCAAAGGGAGTTTTATTTCGTCAGTTCGCGCCGACAAAGAACACCATCTGCAGTAGGCTACTACGATGCTAGGCGCACAAAATTACGGAAGAGATTTATCGTGTTATTTGGCAACTAAAGTTGAAGTCATTGACCTACGTAGTGCGGTGACACGTTTGTTATGATTTGAATTTAAGAAACCTAAGAAACCGAGGTACAGTGGGGGTTAGAAGTCGAGCGGCATTTTCACGAAGAAATAGATTGATACTTTTGTTTAACTTACGACCTTCTTCTAATGAGTAATTTCTATACTCACACACACACTCTATTCACACACTCTATAGTCTATACACACACTCTCACATTCGTTTGCAATTACTTTGAATAATCACGCTATTGACCACAGTACCTTGTCATGTTCGTCTTGTTCACTTATTCGTAAAATTTTATGATTATACCTACCCACAGAAATCGAAATAAACAAATTATAAGGTAGACGGATGCAGTTAACTTATGAGTCATTCACCGCGACTAAATATAATGTTATTTGTTTTTGCTTGGTTGTTATACAGTTATTGTAGATTAGTGTCGTGTGTTTAATCTATTAGCGGTGTTGTAGTTCATTTTGAAATGCAAGGAAATTTATGTATTGAGTTGAGATGAAACCAGATATTATCGCGCTGCGTAAAAATGGACTTAAATTATATCAGAGAAATTTGATGAAACCGGACTAGTATACCGTGTGAGTATTATGATTTAATTATTTTATCGATTGTTTTTATAATTAAAGTATAACTGCTGATCCTTGAAGCCTAAATAGAAGAAAAGAAAATTAATGATGAATATAACATTAAGTATAATAATAATAGATATAGGTAATATGTAATATTTCTATTTTCAAAATAATTTTGGTTTCAAATTGGTAATATTCGTATTTTGCTAGTAGCCTAACAGTAGGTACTCTTTTTTTGTTTTAGAGAAATACCTACTGTGAGTCGGAGGGTCGGTCAAAAGATATCAGTCGAAAGCGAAGTGGAAGGCCTCAGCTACTTAGTCAGTGAATATGAAACAAGTGGTTTTATACAACGAGATATTTTGCCGAATTATTCGACACGTCTTTACGAACCGTTCGCCCATATTTGATTGAAAAACATAAACAAGAACGTTTACATTTTGCGATACAGCGATGGGAAGTACGCAATGAGAGATCTGATGAGCAGTTGAAGTTGCATTTGAAATATGGGAACATTTAAGAGGAACAGATATATGTTTCAATATTGTTGGATTCATGCGCCAGCGTTTACTTGATAGCATTGATAACAATGGGGGTTATACAAAGTATTAAGTTATAAATTACAAATGGATTTTAGTAATTTAATTAAAATAATATTGTGTCATATCCGTAATAAGGATTCTTTTGAGGTTTAGCTTCAATCTTCTTTCATAATGAAAATGAATACTTAAGCTATAACCGCAATAAGTCCTAATAAATACGATTTGTTAACGTTGACGTTTGAGATAGGCAACTAAAGTTAAAACGAACGAACTGGCAGTAAAAATAGTACTTCTGAGTAATTTAATTGTATTGTGACAAGGAGTCCGCACTTTTATTTACGTGGGTAGATTTGCTAGTTGTAGTTTGTTAGAGTACTACCTGCTTTACTTCAATAAATTGTTCTTTATGAGAAAATAAACTGTTTTAACTAGAAGTTTATTTATTTCTAGTTTATAAAATTATAACGAATAAACAATTTGAAATCACTTATAAAACATTTTTATTTTTATCCCCATGTTACAATAACAATATAATAATAAAAATATAATAATTTATTATTCTTGTTTATTAATCTATCGAATAATAAAAAAAAACCGATAAAGATTATTGTTGGAAAAGAAAAATAAAATTCAGATCTCGAGGTTGGAACCCAAACCTATGCGTTCAATGATCCAACACGTAAGACCATTAGCTATCGGTACTTGATGTAACAATTTGAATTTGAGCAATGGTATGAACCAACCAAGGTCATGCGTAATTACGTAGCCAGTGTGCAAAAGCGACGGTATGATTTTGGTTTCGTTCGACGCCAGCTAGTGTGCGAATTCGGAGGTGTGCGTTCTGTGTTGATATATCACTTATACACACAGATGTAGGTAAGGCCTTTACCGCGTGTTCACAGAAATACAGTCCTTAAGCTGATAATGAAGTGACCCCTGACTGTACCTATCAATTTTTAGAGTATTTTATTTTGAGTTGAAACCCTTCCAATATCGTTTGATATCATCCAAAGAAGCCGTGCCCTTGGTATGTGTATACCCTTTCCGTGACACGTTGTATATACTAAAAATAGGAACGGCCCTAATATTGAGCCCTGAAATTTGAAAAGGTCACTTTTTAGGGTTCCGTACCCAAAGGGTAAAAACGGGACCCTGTTACTAAGACTCCACTGTCCGTTGTTCTGTCTGTCTGTCTGTCTGTCACCAAGCAGTATCTCATGAACCGTGATAGCTAGACAGTGGTTTTCACAGATGATGTATGATGATGATGACTAAAAACAGAATAAAATAAATATTTAAGTGGGGCTCTCATACAACAAACGTGATTTTTTTGCCGTATTTTGCTCGATATTAATAACGGCAACAAGTAGACGCTTGAAATATTCACAGAATATTTAGTTGGAGGTATATTCACTTTAAAAATAAATAATTAAATTAAAATAAATACTTATACAACAGACGTGATTTTTATAGATAATGGTACGGAACCCTTCGTGCGCGAGTCCGACTCGCACTCACGCACTGATGTTGAGGTTTATTAATTGATAGTTTCAAAATACTGCTACGCCGTCGTCTGCATGTTGTATACTCATTGATCATCATGAAACCAGGCAACTTGTTCTAAACCTTTTACAGTGCGCTTGTGAACAGCTTAGGTGAGAGTGGATCACCTGGTTTGACACCGTTTAACCGACTTCAAAAATAGGAAGGAGTACACTGATTTCTTCGTGATTAGTGGTGAATATTTTTTCATTTGGTAGAGGAAGCGCGCGCGGTGCTGTGCTCACATGTGTTTAATCCACTTTGTGTATGTTGATGCTGTTATATGTATAACTTTCTGCCACTGTTACTTACCTAGCACGGAGCGGTTTACGAATTGTGTAAGGTATGTACCACCACATATCTGTTCTGTGTGTACAGTCACGAGCACTAATATGTCAACACTTGGAAACTTTTAATAGCGATTTTTGCGTGAAATAACGAAAACAACAGTGAAATACGATTGCAAAAACCTATTGGTTCGAAAATACTACGAGTATGCTCGTAGCAACATAAAATGTCATTAAAAAATAATGGAGCAAATCGCTTTTGAATAAAGCCAAGTGTATACATACTTATGCTCGTGACTGTACCACCAACAAAAAATGAAAAATATAAATTTGTGGACCAGACCAGAAATATGCTACTTGATGTAGACAGAGCTATTCCGATGAACGGTGAAAAGTTTTTTAGATAGCTAGTTCTAGAAAATAAATAATATTAAAAAATCCTATTAAAGAAAAAAAATGGAAAGGACCAAGAATTGACCCCTGGGGGTATCCCAGTAAATTTTAAAAAGCTGTGCACCCTATGGGCAAATTTCTCATTGGCAAAAATGACGGGATTCTAAACAAACTTTCAACCCCTTTAGGGGATGAATTTTCAGAAATCCTTCCCAAGGGCTCACCTTTGTTATAAACACCATCATGCTCCGAAAGCTAGGGGGTTAGGTTGTATGTTGTATGTTGTCTGTCATGTCAGTGAATGTAAGGTTTGTGGTAAGTAGATTTGTCTCAGATTAATATGGAAAGTGAAGACTATTCACTATTAGACCTTCCTATTTTGAGTATGGAATCAGATCCCTGTAAACATAGTGTTTACAGCACAGAAATCTTAATAATAAGGCAATAGAAGTCGCATAGACGCATGACCTTGTCGCCGCGCTTATGTGTTGGAGGACACAAGTGCACGCGGAGCGTTTGTTGCGGTTTCTTGTGTTATTTGAGACGCGGAGAGGTAAACATAGTGTTTTGCAGCATATCCAACTGCGGAAACTCGTCCAAAACTTGTAACTTAACAAATAAAGGAATAACATTTCATATGTAAGTACTTAATTTTTGAAATATTGTCGTTTTTTAGCAAATATAGACAAAGCAAATATTTTCACTATCACTACTACGATTTATCACAAAAAACGATTTTTTTGTCAAATCAATAACCATTAACGCTTAAGCTTATTCATGTCTACTATTACTACTGCTAAAAGCAGCAATGAAATTATAGTCATACGCAATAAACAAAAATCGCCGTTTGCGTAAATTCTAGGTACAAGCCGCATGAGTTGGCCGCAATTTAGTGACGTGCTACTACTATTCTGTATCGATAATTATTTACGTTCAGCTTAATACTTCGTTTTACCAAATTGGAATGTATCATGTTTTTTTTTTAATATTTAAATATGAGATGTACCTTTTTCATTTTCAGTTTTCACTGTGTTTGTTTTCTTTCTATCTTGGTGCGTTTGTTTAGGTGATTAAAAAAAGGTAAACAATCTTGGTATGTCTTTTTATCTAAAAGTTGTTTAAAAATTGTATCAAAAAATGTTTACAATTAGGTATTTACCTAAATTAATGTTAGGTAATAACTAAATTTAATTATCCTTCGTATGTATTTTATACGACTACTTTAATATAAAAAGACATACCAAGATTGTTTACCTTTTCTTAGTCACCTAAACAAACGCACCATAAATAGTTTACAAACCAATTTTTGTAACAATTAACTTATTAATTCGTATTTTTAAACTACTTTCTCATTCAGAAAATTAATAGGAGGAAGGCTTATTATTGTTATGTACGTGGGTAAGTTAAAAAGCAGTCTGCGTTGAGTATCCTTTTATATAATACAAGGACGTTTTCAAGATTTATCAAATGCTTTTTTCATGTCAAAATAATTAAGTATACAAAGTTTTATATTGTAAAGATAATCATTACAGAATTTACATAATTTGTATGCATCTGTTTACTTTATCCAATGCTTTTATTACAGGTTCCCAAAAGATCCAGATATTAAAGACAAATGGATATCTGCTACTGGAAAAAGAAATTGGTTCCCGACAAACAATAGTAGAATTTGTTCTGTTCATTTCATAAATGAACAATTTAACTCGTCGACAAAAAGACGGACTTTGGTTAAATCAGCTGTACCAACAGTTGACGTATGGCAATTCATTGTTTATTATATACAAACACTTATTGTTTTATTGTATTCCATTTCCTCATAAATAAATCGTCTAAAAGGGCGTTGACGAAAGAAATACTTTCAATAAAATTAATTATGTATTGTTGCTGGACTCCTTGGAGATTATTAACACTCAACGGAAAAATATAATTTATCGATATCAGCTAGTAATAGTTTGCACTACACTATTCTTAAGTGAGAGTGAGCACGCAATATCATTTTATGCTTTTCGCACACGTTTCTTATTGGCTGCAGGAGTCGCGCCCCCTGACATTATGCGTTTATCAAAAATATTGCGTAATGTCATCGAATAAAGTTTTATTTTGTAGCAGCAATGCAAAGTGCATTTGTAGGTGTAATTGTGTATCTATTTTTTGTTGATGTAGTAGTAGCTGTGACCCGGCGACACTCGTCCCGATATAAAATTTAGTACTATAGCATTTCTATTGCCTTATTATTAAGATTTCTTATTAAGATTTCTGTGGTTTACAGGGTATTTTTGATTCCATACTCAACCGAAAAATCCTTTATCTCTAATCTCATCTGAAACACCGTCTAGGTATTATACCTGGAAGGTGTTTCAGATCTCAAAGACAGTTAATCGTGATTACACCAGGCTGTCGCAGAGGCTGTATTCTGGTCTAATCTATTTAAATTTAAAAATATATAAACGGAATTATCGATATGACGAAGAAGAAGACCAGCGTGTCGTGGTCGTGGATAACGACAATCGAAAATCGAACTCTGAGGACAGTCCCACAAAGTCTAAGCAATCTCATACTAGGCTTGACGTGACGTGACCAATGCCGGTTTGCATTTTCGCAAGCATTAGGTGTAGGTGGTTGATCTTGTCTATTGATATTGATCAAAATTAACAACGGTCGGAGATAGATTCGAATTTTGTGGGGTTTGAATGACTCGGAATGATACACCATTCAATACCAGTAATCCTCCAAGGTTGCTTCACTACTCAGCACAAAATGAGATCGAAAGCATGCAATAGTGAGCGCTGGTAAAGGTAAACCTACATAATTATTGTTGTTTGACAAAACAAGACGCGCGGCGTGTGCCAGCCGCGACGCTCGTGTGCTGTGTGAGTGTGAGGTGAGTCGGTGCCCGCGGCCCGGACACGCGGCGCCGCTCGCCTACCTGCGCAACCCCTGGCGGCCTGGCGCCCGACAACCCCGCCCTGCGCACCCTATGCACAGCACTCTGCTTAGTTACAAACTATCATAGGTGCACAACATAACACACACATCACTGTTCAATAAATATTACATACAGATCAATGAAATTATTTCTGCACTTTGCACAAGGCTCAACGAATGAATCATCTCTTCGTTAGCCCTAACGAATTAATAATATGAAACATTGGGAATTGATGAGATGCTCATGCGACGCGGCCCAGCACTACCAGCTTCAGAACACAGCAAAAACACAGGCAGGTATTGTGCTGGCCCACAGTTGTGTGAGGCAGGTGTCGTGGAGCGGGCGCCGGGCGCCGGCGGCGTCGCGGCAGGCCTCCGGCGTACGGCGCCCGCTCGCACTCGCGGTACTCACGCCGCTCCTGAACTTGAAGAACAGCGACATGAGGGCGGCGCGTCGGACTGCGGCCGGGTCGCGCCGACACTGCCGCGCCCGGCGCCACACGCAGCCACCCGCTGCCCGGCCACACGCAAGCTTCAGAAGGTGCGCTTCTTACGAGCCTCCGGCCCTCCCCGGCTCTCCGGGCCTCACGTCAAATAAATGAATAAATGGTTGAAATCTAACGTTGAAAAAGAAAGAGACCGGGAGTGTGGGATTCTTACTTACTAAAACTTTACTTGGCGCCAGTTTTTTTTTTAGAAAATAAATCTGAATAGTAGGTATTTGATATCAAACCTAGGAAAATAGGTAAGTAATAATATAATAGGGGTTAAAGTATGAAATTACCGTTTTATTGTAATAGGTACTTCGAATTGACATAGAACCTTCATGGTTTGAGATTTTTGAGTAAAACTTTTTTCACATGGTAGGTACCTATGAAGTTCTTCTTTTAAAAATGTGCAACATTCGATTATCAACTTTCAGTTGGTTTTTTTATTCAGCTTAGACAAGAAAGACGGTTACTTCGAAAATTCGAGTTATTTTTGAATACGAGTTCCGACGCGGAACTAACGCGGCAGAAACAGCTCGCAATATCAATGTTGCGTTTGAGAGGGGACTGCTAATGAACGCACCGTGCGATTTTGGTTTAAACGCTTTCGTGATGGAAACTTTGATTTGAAGAACGAACCACGTGGAAGACCCACACAGGTGAATAACAATGAATTGAAAGAGATGGTGGAAGCCGATCCGAGTTTAACGTTACCTTACCAACAATATTGACTCATTTTGCGTCAAATAAATAAAATAAAAAAATATGAGAAATGGGTGCCTCATGATTTGACTGATCTGCAGAAAGAAACGCGTGTTGAAACTAGTCTTGCCTTGTTGAATCGATACAGAAATGAAGGAATATTGGATTGAATTGTGACATGTGATGAAAAGTGGATTCTTTACGATAACCGTAAGCGAAAAATGCAATGGCTGACCCCAGGTCAAACGCCGCAACAGTGTCCTAAAGCAAAGGTTACCAATAAAAAGGTAATGGTAACTGTTTGGTAGTCTCAGCATGGTGTTATTCACTATAGTTTTCTCCGATCTGGTCAAGCAATAACGGTAGATGTCTACTGTGCCGAACTCCGAACAATGATAACAAAACTAACAGTGAAACAGCCCCGACTCATGAATCGATCTTCACCATTATTGCTCCATGATAACGCGAGACCTCATACAGCACGAGAAACCGTTTTAACTCTACAGGAACTGCAATTAGAAACCATTCGTCACGCTCCGTATTCGCCCGACCTTGCTTCAACGGACTACCATTTTTTTCGTGATTTGGACAATTTTCTACGTGATAAAAAGTTTTCTTCTCGGGAGGCAGTACAAAATCCTTTCACACAGTTTGTCGAATCTAGATCACGAGAGTTCTATCGCAAAGACATAAATGACCTTCCTATTAGACGGCAGCAATGTATAAATAATGGTAATTATTTTGATTAAATAAATATGTTAAATTAAAATATAAACGAATTTAAAATTTTCAGTACAACTCGGCAATTTCATACTTTAACCATGAAAGTTGCAGGCAAGTATGTGCATTGTGTTTGTTAAATGCATGCATGTGTTTTTTGTTTTGTGTATGACAAAATACACTAAAAAACCGGCCAAGAGCGTGTCGGGCCACGCTCAGTGTAGGGTTCCGTAGTTTCCCGTCCGTCACAATAAGTGTTCCCACTTATGACTTTAAAGGTGGGTATCCATTATGTTCGCGCTCCTGCAGCGCTCCGCGCTCCTGCAACTGCTCCCGGTAGTGGGTACGTGCGCGAACACGGAGCGTGCAACATTGCACGCTCCGCAGCAGGCGATCCGACTCGTGACGGTTTTTAGCGCGAAAACAAAGGGGAGCGCAGTGTGTCAAAGGGGAGTGCATGTAGAAGTGCGCGCGACGTATCCATTGGAGCAGTTGCAGGAGCGCGGAGCGCTGCTGGAGCGCGAATATGGTAACCCAACTTAAAAAAGGCTATTTGTTACGGAACTCTAATAATTACGGAACACTAAAAACGGGCCCATAAAGGACGGTGATAACTAAAAAAAGAGTTATAGATTCCAACCACACATGGAAAGTTCGAGAAAATGTTGTCTATTTTACAGCGCCATCTCTCGGGGAATGGGGTTACTAATTAATACATAGACGTGCCAGAAGTTTTCGGTGGTAATTTTGGATTGCGAGAACCGATTTTAATAATTCTTTTTTTGTTTGAAAAAAGATACATTCAGGATAATAAAATATGTAAACGAAGTTAAAAAAAATGCTTGCATATACGATTATACTACAAACTTAGTCCAGAAATTATTTTGTACAACTTTTTGTCTTTTTTGTACAAAAACTGTTGTTTCCATCAAGTTCAAAATAATTTTCCTAGAAAGTCCTTATAAAGTTCTACTTTTCAGATTTTTTTCATATTTTCTAAACTTATGGTTCAAAAGTTAGAGGGGGGGACACACATTGTTTTTTACTTTTGGAGCGATTATTTCCGAAATTATGGACATTATCAAAAAATGATTTTAGTAAACCCCTATTCATTTTTAAATACCTTTCCAACAATACATCACACGTTAGGGTTGAAATTAAAAAAAAAATCACTTCCCACTTTACATATAGGGGGCTACCCTAATAAAACTTTTTTTTCAATTTTTATTTTACCACTTTGTCGACGTGATTGATATACATATTGGTACCAAATTTCAGCTTTCTAGTGCTAACGGTCACAGAGATTAAGCGAGGACGGACAGACGGACGGACAGACAGACATAGCGAAACTATAAGGGTTCCTAGTTAACTACGGAACCCTAAAAACCCTTTCCAACCGCCACGCGGGTGGAGCCGCGGGAAAAAAACTCCTGTATGTAGGCATAAACAGGATTTTTTTTAACCACGTATTCAGCA
This sequence comes from Apamea anceps, assembly GCA_951799955.1. Classification (NCBI taxonomy): domain Eukaryota; kingdom Metazoa; phylum Arthropoda; class Insecta; order Lepidoptera; family Noctuidae; genus Apamea; species Apamea anceps. The sequence goes on from OX637506.1 coordinate 344,626, forward strand.
TAATTGTGATTCTAGACAGAACAAAAATCATAATTATGTAGGAGTCGTATAGAGAAGTGCAATACAAGGTTCGAACATGTTTTAGAATCATGTAGCTACTGATTTCATGGTTACAGTTTGCGCACTGGTTAAAAATTTATTCTGTACTAGCTTCTGCCCGCGGCTTCGCCCGCGTGGATGTCGGGAATTATCCCACGGGAACGTGCTAGCAGGATAAAATGTATGTGCTTCCCCAGGATGCCATCTATCTCGCGGGCCCTTTGTGGCTAATTACAATAGAAAACCAATTGTGTCTCATTAGTGGTGATTAAGAGGATACCTATATGATATCCTTACCTAAGTAACTACCTAATTTAAAAAAAACTCATTAACAGAAAATAAAATACCTACCTACCTAAATAAACCTATTTCTGACGATAACTAAACTAAACTCAATAAATAAGCAAAATCCCTAAAAACTAATATCTATACGAATGACTAATCCTACCTAACAGTATTATAAAATAACCTACGGTCACTATCAAATATACTACCTATACTTTAAAATTAAAATCTATACCTACGACTTATAAAAATAAACCTAAATAACTCTAAAAACTAAAAGGAATAAAAAGGTCGCACTGAAAAGCACGGTTTATAATTGCAAGTAGCAGTTAAAATAAGAACGAACGCTCGCCACTCGACACGTCCGTTCAAATCAAAGTTCAAAAAATGTAATGCGCGCGTTTTTTTTTTTTTTTTTATGAATGGCATCTCGTAGGAGAGGTCGTAACTACTTAACCGGACTATCCTGTGGTTGCCTTAAGAATTCTTAAAGCCTCCAGCCAGGGCTAAATCTAAGTTTAAACTAAGCGACTGCGCGCTAAGGGCTCCCCCTGTGGGGAACGAACCTCGGCTTAGGGCGTCGCTGGGAGAGGACAGCAAAGGGACAGGCTGGATCGAAATGGTATTAATGCTTTGATGAGCACGGCGTTTCCTAGGACTATCTCTGAGAAGAAAGGCCGAAACAAACTCAGAGGTCACAGTCGGGGGATTTACAATTACAGGCTCAGCTACGACGCGGGCTGGCGCTTCAACGGGCAAAGAATTTACTTGGGGGCGTCGCGAGGGACCTCGGCGGCGAGGTCGGAATGACGGTAATTTCTGTTTTTGTAATGTGCTGGTAGCCCTATCGCTCTCCTGGAGGAGGGTTGTGGGGTCATCGGGGTCATCTAGTACATGCCTTGGACGGCGAATTTTGCTGATTTTAGAGGGGATATAATTGACGGCCGCGACAACCAGAGGGTTGCGGTGAGTGGCGGCTGTGGCAAAGAAACGCTTGGAGAGGCGTTTCATGAACTGCTGGATAGTGGGGATCTTGAGATCAACGTGGAGGATCTCATTGCGAACGAACCAAGGGGAGTTTGTGGCCTTGCGGAGGAAACGGTTCTGTAGGGTTTGCATCCTATGGATGTGACGGGGCTTTGCATGAGCAAAGACAACGGAAGCGTAGGTCATGATGGGACGGATGCAGGCTGTGTACAGGCGCATTTTGCACTTGAGTGACAGCTTGCTGCGGTCATTGAGGAGGTAGTGGAGGCGACCGAGAGCGAAAGCGGCACGCGAACGGACCGTCTTTATGTGCTCCGAGAAGGTGAGGTGCTGATCTAGGATGACACCTAGGTATTTGGCTCGCTTCTCCCAGGGGATCTGCTTGCCGAACATGGTGATGGGTGGGCGGGGGGTGGGAAGATGTCTGGGTTTCGTGTAGAGAACCGCTTGACTCTTATCGGGATTGACTTCGATACGCCATTTCCTGAACCAAGCAGCCAACTTGTTGACTGCGGTTTGGAGATGGAGCCGAAGTTGGATGTGGCTACGACCAGTGTAGTAGATGGCTGTGTCGTCTGCGAACAGAGCCAGTTGGGACTTGGGAGATGCGCGCGCTCAGACTTCGTCCTTATATATACGGTAGCGATCCGTGGCGGCCGCGCGCCACGCGTGTGCTGCGAACGGCGCAAGCCAAATTCAACCTTCAGCACTACATTTAGAGCATAACCGTCGTGAACTCCTCTGCGGGTGACGTAACCTACGACAAACTTATTATTTGCGGTTGGTACTGTAATCGGGTCTAGGGATCGAACCGCAAAATTAAGTTTGTTTTTTATTGTATATACTTTTCCGGGATAAAAAGTACCCAGTGTGGTGCCCAGGATATTAAAGAATAATTATACCAAGTTTCATCGTAATCGAACCGGTAGTTTTTGCGTGATGCCTGAACAAACAGACAGACAGACAGACAGACAAAAATTTTTTTAATCACATTTTTGGGTTCGGTGTCGGTCTAGCAGCACCCCCTGCCATTTATTTTTTTGATATTTTCAATGTACAGAATTTTCACTTCTACAGATTTATTATAAGTAAATAGATATAGATTACCGTAATGAGATGTTCAGAGTGGAGCTCTACTCTCAACGAACTGGTAACAAGGCTTGGTAGATCGAGCTGGGCGGCTGTTACTTAGCTGTCGGTTTGAAGCTACGGGCAGAAGCTGATCGTAAAAAATCGACAGCTTGTGACCCTTCTGCAGCTTGGAGGCTGCAGAGAGTGGCCGCGCACGCGCGCTACTTTCCAGACGGACGCCGCCGCCGCGCCGGTCGCAGCTCGCGGCTCGTGCGGTGCGAGGCACTGTATTTAATTAAGCAACCCATCTCTATATATGTAGTATATATAAAATTCAAAAGTCCTGACTGACTGATATATCAACGCACAGCCCATACCGCTGGTCTTAGAGACCTGGTGGCCTACCGCGAGTTCTTAACGCGATTCAATTTACGCTCAGGGATCGAGATGGCGCTAGACGACTTGTATAGCTCTGTCTCTTTCCAACAGCCTAAACTGGATCGCGTTAAGAGCTCGTGGTAAGGCCTCTGTTTGAATTCTTCGTGAAGAGTAGGTATCCACTAAGAAAGGATTTTTCGAAATTCCACCCTAAGAGGGAGAAATGGGGGGTTTTCGTTTGTATGAAAAATCTTATTCCTTGAATTAATAAACTTGAAACTTAGCACGAAAACTTATCTAAGTAAATTATGAATTTGGCCACTTTTTGTTTTTATAAACTACCCCCTAAAAGGGGATTGGGGGGTTTCAAAGTTTGTATGCAAGAATTTTAGCGCGCAGTCCGATTTACTCGAAACTCAGTATTTATACCTAAAATAGAACGTAAAGAATAATGTAAGTATAACAAGGTTTTTCGAAAATCTACCCCTGACGGGCTGAAAAGGGGTAGTCAATTTTACAGGGGAGGATTATTTTACTGCATAGCCTGATTAATTCGAAAATTAGTACCCATAAATAATCTTTGAGTCAAGTTATGAATACATCCCAAATGATTTTTTTAAACTCCACCCCTGTGGGGATGAAAAGTGGGGATACAGTCAGCCAGTTGAGCTGCACGATTACTGACAAATGCGTGCACTCATTTGTCAGTAATCGTGCTCATCAATTTGAAGGATATTGCTAATCCATTGCTTCGTATGTTCGAAAAATGTGTTTGCTCAACAACGTAAATAACGCAATGAATGTTGTTGAACTGTCAAAATGAAACCCATTGCTACTGGTAGTGTGTTACGCAATTAGCCTGCAGGATTGGACAGGTTTGTACAGGTTTGGACAGGCCTGTGTGGTTTTATCCTCAAAAAAAGACAATTTTAGACACCAATCTACATGGTCTTCACTTGATCTGACCAAGGTGATGTCTGGACTTTAATAAACCTATGAGTTTGTTTCGGCCTTTCGTCTCAGAGTAGATAAGAATCACCGGCCTCACCTAGTTTTTACATATTATGATTGAAGTGTAACAGTATTAGTACGAATCCAATTACAGAAATGATATCATTTATCATCAGTACCTACCTTCCTGCCTGGTCCCGTGTTACTTGGGGCAAGCGGCGCAGCGTTTCCTTCCACTGTCCCCTGTCGGGGTCAACCGGCACCGGTCACGCTATCATTTACTCCCTTTCATATCATTCCTCACACAACCCATCCATCATTTCTTTTCAACGACGCGATCGTAAAAAATATGCTTGGCATCAGACGACACAGTAGCCTGCTCGCTGTATGCAAGTTACCGCGCGGTAACGTCACACCGTGTTCCCGCACCTCACACTAAAAGTTAAATTTGCGACCTATCTTTTATCTCAATCGTGTTTCTGCAGTGGCAGGATGCAAAAGAGAGCACCGAGCATGCAAACGTGCTGAGTTGGACTTTCGAGGACAAAACATATCGCTAAAGGATTACGATCCCACAGAAAGGAGACCTGACTGAGACCCTGAGGACGAGAAGAGACTCGTAGAATCGTACCTCCTACCGTAACATGTACACTACACACAGACAGTGATATTCGCAGTTCGGCCTAGTGCATCATCCCAGCGGGGTAACATGTACACTACACATAGACAGTGCTATTCGCAGTTCGGCATAGTGCATCATCCTAGTGCATCATCCCAGCGGGGTATTTGCGTAACACACACAGCAGCAATGGTTATTATTTTGACAATTCAACAAACATTGCGAGTTTTACTTTGTTGTACTTAATGGATCCTTCAAAATTATTCAGATTGAGATTAAAGTATGTTACGCAATTAGGGTGCTGGCCTTAGGAATTAGGACTAGCCTTAGGGGGAGGGGGAGTGGTTTACTAGACCACTCATCGCGGGGTGACGAGGATCCCCGCGTTGTCAAACAATTTTGATGCTTCCTTGTTTTTGACTAGTCTTATACTACAATGAAAAAACGAAAGAAACAGCAGGAAGTTTACGTAAATCAAATCAAATCAAATCCATTTATTTGCCAGAATGTAGGTTTACAATGTATCTTAAAACTATAATATACAATCAGTACGTAAAACATGATCATCGTAATCATGAGTTCAAATCAACCCTTGATGGGTTTTCAGTTATTTCAATTGAATTAATATAATAGGTAGGTACTACATCTTGTGTACGAACGTATACAACCTTCGTTTTTGTTTTCCTGGTTATTGTAGGTACTCAAAACTTAACATCATACATATAACGAACTTTACATGACAAGGAAAAATGTAAATCCACCATTGCTCTATAGCAATGGTGGCTCAGTGGTAACGGCCCCGTCTTACCGAGTTGTAGGTCGTGGGTTCGAACCCAGGCAGGAGTTTTACACCACTGCTCTCAAAACGGTGAAGGAAAACATCGTGAGGAAACCAGTATATCCTAGAACCAAAACAAAGACATGTGACATCTATCAACCCGCACTGGGTCCGCATGGTCGATTACAGCCCACTCCCTCTCGAAGAGAGGACGCCTGTGTCCCAGCAGTGGGAACATTATAGGTTGATAACGCATTTATTCGAATTCGTTTGTCCACACAGCCGGTGTGCGCGCTGTGCACTTGTGCGGTGTGCCACATCTAGTGCCTTTACTTTATGATGTCCTTGTGCGCGAGTGAGTGCGCCGACGCGACAATATCGACCGCGCAAAGGCCGCCGCGCCGCACTCGGTGCCCGCTAATGTATGCGATAACAATTAGTTAGCACGAACACGCAGCCAGCCGCCACTGCCGCCAGCACTCGCGGCTACAACTGTATCCTACATGGACGGCGGGGATGCGAACATCCGCAAAGTGGTCCTACGTATCCGAAAAGTCAAAATTCGGGAGAGTGTTCAAGGAAACGAAGTGTTCTGTGTCTGGTAAACGGTGAGAGCGGTTTTGCCAGGTGCTGAGCTGTGCGAGCGTTGAGAGCGATGCGCTTGCGGGCGTGGTCGTGGTGGGCGGCGTTGCTTCTGGGAGCGGTGGGCGCGCGCGAGCTGGATCCAGGGGCTTGCGCGCCGCGTTTTGACGTGCAGCGCGACAAGATCATCCGCACGGAGGAGTCGCGCGACATGGGCGCGCGCTATCTGTCCGAGCTGGACGTGGGCACGCGCGCTGAATGCCTGCGCCTATGCTGCGAGACTGACGGCTGTGACGTCTTCGTCTACGAGGAGAAGGTACCCGGGCTTACCAACTACTGATATCGAATTGCCGTAAACAAACCAAGTACCTACTTGGAAATTTTTCAAATAAGAACTTTGAATTTAGTTAAGTATCTATAAAAGGCCCTAAACTTCTGCAACGTGACTTTTGAATAAACTGCGATAAGAACTCGTAATAAGTCAGGGCTAAGGCTAACCCGGCGAGGGCATTATTACAAGTTTTTATGACAGTTTTCCTACTGACACGAAAATTTTTGTACTGAGACTGAAGTGGCGCCGTCTGGTGACAATTATGGGAACTACCATTCCGCAGGTCGACGCTGTTGACATCCATGTAACGAACTCGATGATAATGTCGTGCATGTTCTAATTACATTGACAATACTTTTATCTCGTTTTAGTTGCAATACGATTATGAGAGTTTATCAATGTTGATCGACGTAGTTGTTGTGCAACACTGATGTTATTGTTCTGTTTTGTCCTGCCCGTCCAGTCGCTCGTCAGCGACCTCAGCACTGTGGGTACAGCTGTGGCAGCACATTGTTGTTACTTATCCTAATTTTTTAGCTACTAGCTTCAGCCCGCGACGTCGCGTCGTCCGCGTGGAATGTTTTTTGCCGCAGATAGTTCCAGAACCTTCTATTGTAGAAACATCTAGAATGTTCGAGTACATACCAGCCCCGACTGACTAGATGTCGATAGTTCTAGTATCGAAATTTCTAGAAGGATTTATTAGTTCTGCTACTCGATACTAGATGGCGCTAGTGGTAAATTAGTTCTGCTAGTCGATATTAGATGGCGCTAGTGGTAATTTAACTAATGTCACCATGTACTAGGCATTAATTTTGGCGCGCAACAATAAGAAATCTCTTCCAGCATACCTGCGATAGAAAAAAGATACAAAGATGTAGACAGCGTGTGAAAGAATAAAGGAGACAAAAAAATAATACATAAAAAACAGAGACAATTCACTTAAAAAACTAAACAAAAATTACGAGAATATACTAACATACATATACAAATAAACATATATACATACTTCTAAAATAAATATCATTAAAATGATAATAATTATAACATACTCAAAATAATAAATACATACACAACTATGATGAAGAGGACAGATATTAGTGTTCTTTTACTCTTGTTTTAAAAACTGCAACAGTTTGGCAGTCCCCAATGCCAGGCGGTAGTGAATTCCACAACCGCACCGCGTGCACTGTGAAGGAGTAGGTAGGAGTAGAAGTCTGTGGAGTGGGGAGGGGACTTGAGAAGGTTTTTAAGCTGCATCTGAAGGACGGGCGTACGAAAAACCCTCCGCAGATAGGATGGTGTTTTAGGATTGTAAAGGAAATTGAATAACAGACACAATATCCGAGATTAATATAAGCGTTGCGCGCCACAATTAATGCCTGGTACATGGTGACATTAGTTACCACTAGCGCCATGTAGTATCAAGTAGCAGAACTAATTTACTACTAGCGCCATCTAGTATGAAGTAGTAGAACTAATAGATCCTTCTAGAAATTTCGATACTAGAACTATCGATATCTAGTCAGTCGGGGCCGGTATGTACTCGAACATTCCATATGTTTCTACAATAGAAGGTTCTGGAACTATCTGACCGATCTATCCGACTTAAGAGCAACTGTGTTTTATAATTAGTGTGGTTGAGTTGTTATTAGTGTTGTTTCATTAAAGTGTGACTTTTGGTAATTTTTATCGGCAGTTTTTATTGTCACGAACCCGAAGCTCGTAACAATTGGTGTCAGAAGCAAGGATTACAATCATGCCGATTTTACCTAAAGACGACACGGAGGCAGCCCCGGACCTAGGGGGGGTGGGCAAGCCGGGGCCCATGCCCCGGGCGGCAAGTTCAGAGGGCGGCCAAATTCACACTTTACAGACGAATGGACAACTCATCATTTAGTTAACTTTGACCACGGAATAAATAATAATAATATCCCTGGACATTTCACACAGCGCCATCTAGTCCCAAGCTAAGCAAGCTAATGCTTGTGTTATGGTAACAAGATGGCAATAATAATAATTATAATAGTACAAGTACAGAAATTTCATGGCCATATCAACTCGACCGATACCCAGAGCGCGGAGTGAGACGTGCTGCACGAACATTTATTATTCGCGAGGCGCGTAGGCATAGTTCAAAATACGCGCCCGCTCGCCCGCAGGAATCGCAGATCGCGGCAGCACGCGTCTGGTTACCGTGCGTGCGAAAGAGATGAAGCTATACAGTGTGAGTCTTTATAAAGTGCACATATTAAAAAGGGTGAAAATATAAACAAATTTATCGACGGAAAAAATGTCAAAAAAAAATTAAATTTTTTATGGACTTTTAATTTTTTTTTAGAATAACAAAATAAGAAAAACCGGCCAAGTGCGAGTCGGGCTCGCCCATGAAGGGTTCCGTTACGTTACGATTTATGACGTATTAAAAAAAAACTACTCACTAGATCTCGTTCAAACCAATTTTCGGTGGAAGTTTATATGGTAATGTACATCATATATTTTTTTTTGTTTTATCATTCTCTTATTTTAGAAGTTACAGGGGGGGGGGGGGGGGGACACACATTTTACCACTTTGGAAGTGTCTCTCGCGCAAACTATTCAGTTTAGAAAAAAATGATATTAGAAACCTCAATATCATTTTTGAAGACCTATCCATAGATACCCCACACGTAAGGGTTTGAAGAAAAAAAAAATTTTGAGTTTCAGTTCTAAGTATGGGGACCCCCAAAATTTATTGTTTTTTTTCTATTTTTGTGTGAAAATCTTAATGCGGTTCACAGAATACATCTACTTACCAAGTTTCAACAGTATAGCTCTTATAGTTTCGGAAAAAAGCGGCTGTGACATACGGACGGACAGACAGACAGACAGACAGACAGACAGACATGACGAATCCATAAGGGTTCCGTTGCCATTTGGCTACGGAACCCTAAAAAGTAGGGTAAAGGGGACATTTTTTGATAAATTTTACATATATTGCAAAAATTGGTAGAAAAATGGTAAATTTTCTTTAAAACTCATTAATAATTAATTTATGAGGTTTATTTTTCAAAAACTTATGGCTTTATTAGCTCGGCCTATTATTAGAGACCATTATTAATTTTGTTTGGTTTTAATATCACATTTAGTTTAAAAATAGTAACAGTTTGTTTGCATGGGGTACCAAGACGAGAGTAAAAAAAATTAAAAATCCATAAAAAAAATTAGATTTTTTTTGACATTTTTCCGACGATAAAATTGTTTATATTTTCACCCTTTTTATTAAGTGCACTTTATAAAGACACTGTATTCGAAAGTCCTCTAGTTTTTCGAAAATTACCCCTGACTGGCTGAAAAGGGGTATAGTTAATTTTACAGGGAAGGATTTTACTGCATGGCTTGATTAACTCGAAAATTAGTATAAATAATCTTTGAGTTAAGTTATGAATACATCCTAAACGATTTTTTAATTATTAATACCACCCCTGTGGGGTGAAAAGCGAGGATACAGTTTGTATGAAAAATCTTCTTCATTAGGTTAATAAACTTGAAACTTTTCAAGAATACTCGCCTAAGTAAGTAATAAAGTTTATCATTACAGGTTTTTCAAAACTACCCTTCAAAGGGGGATATAGGGGTGTTGAAGTTTGTGTGGAAGTAATTGAATGCGCAGTCCAATTAACTCGAAACTCCGTATTAATACTTTTGACAGAAAATAATTAATAAATTGATCTCTGACGGGGCAAAAAGGGGCAATTAGTTTTTTAAGGGGAGAATTTGAACTTAAGGACGCTGTTACATTTTCGACGAACTCAAATTTAGGTATCTAAAGTCGCACACAGCAACATCACACGTACGCACACATTGATTCCTCGATTTTATACATCACATATAATCTTGGTCCTTGATATAATTTTTTTATTTTATTCTATTGAAATTGATTCCGGAAGATTACTTGGATCTTTGAAAATGCATTTGGTAACTGTTACTATTAGTATCGTCATCAAGAAAACGAAAATACAAAACCAAAGACACCGACTTCCGAAATCAAAGTTATTTTTCACTTTGTGGTGTTTTTTTTTTTGGAAGTCGGTTTTATTTTTTGTGAAAAAGTTTTTATCACTGTTTCGGTTTTAGGGGGAAAACAGATGCTAACACCCAATATGGGGTACCAACGAAAACTAAAAGGAAAAAAACTGTCCTGTGTCGAAAAACAAAAAACCATAGATACCGACACCGACTTCCGAAAAGAAAATTAATTTTCATTTTGTAAAGCACGCTATGTGAAAAAAGTAGGTACTTAAAATAAAACAATTTCCGTTCATAAGGATTAAAAACGACCATCGATATTGCTATTACATGGAACATAATATATAAAATATTATTATCTAAAATTTTACGAGTATTACATAGTGAGCTAATGAGTTATGACATATTAGCCTGGGCATTTAGTTAAAATTTTTGGTAAAATAAATCTCCACTCCCGAATGATCTTCTTTGTGACTGTGGTGTAGGCTCAGCATTTTTGATGAAAATTAAAACACACGGAAGTAGTAAAAATCTATAATATATTTAATAAAGGCATGTTACAAAAGTACACCAACTTATTGCTACGTTTGTAAATTTTTTTGGTCTATATCCAAATTTCCGAATACGGGACATCTAAAAAATAAAGATAAACATATTAACAAAATAACCTACATAAAAACTAAATGCTACACTTGGTGGCAGAGCTCACAAAGTACAAATTACAAAGTTCCGCTGCCAAGACCTGTCTTATTTGTCAAACGCTATTTGTGGCATCTACCATGCCATATTTATGAAATTGACACCCATGACGAAAAGTGGCCAAGTTTTTGTCGGTGCCATCTTGGATTTTGGTTTTGACCCCATATTCGTTATTAGCTACCCCAAAAACCATGAAAATGACACCTATGACGAAAAGATGTCTAATTTTCGTAGGCGCCATCTTGGATTTTGGTTTTGACCCCATATTCGTTATTAGCTACCCCAAAAACCATGAAAATGACACCTATGACGAAAAGATGTCTAATTTTCATAGGCGCCATCTTGGAATTTGGTTTTGACCCCATATTCGTTATTAGGTAACCAAAAAACCGTGAAAATGACACCCATGACGAAAAGATGTCAAATTTTCGTCGGCGCCATTTTGGATTTTGGTTTTGATCCTATATCCGTTATTAGCGACCCCAAAAACCATAAAAATGAGACCCATGACGAAAAGTTGTAAAATCTTTATCGGCGCCATCTTGGATTTTGATTTTGACCCCATTTTCGATATTAGCAACCCCAAAAACCATGAAAAGACGACTTTTTGTCATAGTCTTGGTTTTGACCGCACATTGGTCATACATACATACCTACATACAAACCGGTTAAAATCATAACTCTCCTCCCGCCCATCCACTTCCAGACCTCACCGCCGACAGGTTGACCTTAGCCATCCAAATCCTAACCTTACTAAGAGCTCCTTAAACCCATCCATTTCTCAACCTTGTCCACAGCTGCTTAACCCCACCCATCCAAATCCCGATCTTACACAACATAATAATATTTTTTTATACTACAAAATAAAAATAATTTAAGTATGAAACTCGTACTTACTTTTATTTCAGTCCAAAAGTATCAACTCCTTCCGATCACGATAACCAACGACGGTACTCACACAACAATCTTTTTCTATTACTTTTATCGTATTTATTTTTTGCGAGAGAGCGATATACCCGTCCTTCCACGAGGGCTTCTGAGCGCGGAATGATGAACCGTGAGTGCAAAATAGGGGCGGGCGATACAAATCGTATATAGATACAATATCTATGTATCGGCACAATATCCAATACCTATATATCGGACGGCACTGAATCTATATATCGGTATCCGCGTACCTAAAGCGAATATAGCGCGATGAGTTACAGAACCACACACTATACCGATATCGTATCGCATGACATGATATTCGGTTCAAACTGATTCGTGTACAGTACCTAGTAGTATGTAGTACAGTGGTACTGTGCCCTTGCGACCGGTATCTTATAGTACTCTTTGCCTTGCGATGCGCACGGGTGGGAGTGATGTAGCTATAGATGAACGAGCGGGAGAGTGCGAGACGTAAATGTTTAATACTAATTTAAAAAAAAATATTTACATGAGCATAGAGTTTAATACCGAATACATTATTTCTTTATAAATGTAAATTTCTTTATACGCTTATAGTTATTAGTATTTAATACAGTTAGTCTTAAGCCTGAGAAAAGTATGAAGGAAAGTTCAATTCACTGATAAATGCTTGACCAATTTAAATAATTAATAAAAATATAAATCTAAAAAACCAAAACGACTATATGTACCTAGTCAGTACTAGTTTCATTTCAGAGTGCCACCATATTCATATTATCAACACTACCAAACAATACATTCACTGATTTCGAGTATACGGTTACAAATAAAATACAATGATGTCATGAATCGAACAAAACCGAAACCTAAAAATCACAGTACCACTTTCGTTTCAGAGTTCCGCACTGATTCAGCCAATATATAGATATTGAAATATATAGATACGATATCCGATATTCTAAACCGATACATAGATACGATTTGATATAGAGTAAAGGCGATATCGCCCATGCCTAGTGCAAAATGTATGAAGAAGTCTGCAAGTGTTTTTATTTTAGCTAATAATTGAAAAATATATTGATTTATATACAAAACAATTAGCTAAATCTATAAAGGACTATATATACCGCAATTTATTGTAATTTTGAAGATAAAATATGCTGTAAATTTACCTAAACTGGTACCTATTCGGACACCTATTTTTTAAATTTTCTGCGATTATTGAGTAGGGAAAAACGTATTTGTGCGAAAATTTTGTACGACGTCATACAATTTTTGTGATGCCAATGTGGAGATGAATATATTACCTTTAAATTAAGACCATGATATGTTAACATTTGTGATTGCTTATACGTTAAAATGGTACCTGAAAAGCACTGTTATTTGTAGAAAAATGTAAAAGCGTCCTTAAAACTGTATGTTACATTTTCACACCTAAACCACTGAACTTCTGATTTGGCAAAAAGATATATGGCATCCTGGGGAAGGACATACTTTTTATCCTGGTAGCATGTTCCCGTGGAATAATTTCCGACATACACGCGGGCGAAGCCGCGGGCAGACGCTAGTGCAATAATATATTTGATTTTTATTTTTATTACACATATTTTTGTTTTAAATCCTATCCTGTGCTGTGTATAAAATATAATATATCCTACACGTTTATGTCTATATATCTGTAAATAAATAGGCTTAACACAGAAAGAATAGCGATGGATGCATTATTTCCGGAAGGCCTATGTAGGCTATGTCCAAATTTCAATCAATTAGTGGACATCTGATAGTTGAAATTATGTGGATGATAAAGGTAAAAATAAATGTAAGTACGCGGGAGAGGCAATTTTCAGTTTTTGCCCCGCCTAAAAAAAATTGAAGATCCGGGGCTGCACGGAGGGTATCCGTACCCGGAGTCAACGCCAACAGGAGACGGACCAGAGACGTTTTTGGAGCTATGCTATGGAATAGACAAGGAGGAATAGGCCCGTCGGTTGGAAGAACAGCTGCTGCGTTACAGAGAGGAACAGGCCCGCCGACAGGAGGGACAGGGTCGCCGACAAGAGGAATAGGCTCGTCGGTTGGAAGAACAGCTCCCACGTGATAAGGAGGAGCAAACGCGCCACCAGGAAGAGCAAATGCTCTTTATGAAGGACCTTCACGCTACCCTCGGGAAAGACATGAAGGAAGTGAAGGATAAGGTTGCTCAACATGGCAACCGCCTGTCGGAAGCTGAAATCAGAATCGACCAAGTGAATAATCGGGTTAACAACGTCGTGGCTGACGTAAAGAAAACCGTGATGGCTGACGTAAAGAAACCGCTGGATTACCTTAAACTTGGGGATGGAATCGCAGCTCCTGTAGCTACAACACCTTCGCTACGTGGATTCAAAGTGCCACCGTTCGACGGAACTTCTTCCTGGTCGGCCTACAAAATCCAGTTTGAGGCTGTCATGAAGGCGAACGCTTGGAATAAAAGTCAGGCCATGACTGCCCTCACCTTAGGCCTGCGCGACCAGGCCTTAACTGTTCTGGAAGCTCTCGGTAAGAAAGCGACTTACGAGCAGCTCCTTGATGCATTGGAGGCTCGGTATGGCGACGCACACCTGGAACACGTGTTTCATGCGCGGCTCAAGGATCACGTGCAACGCAGTAATGAAAACATGCAGCAGTGGGCCCTTGAAGTGGAGAAGCTGGTGCGTAAAGCTTACCAGTCTGTGCCTGCGCTTATTGATGGGAACCTGGCGCAGGCATTTTTATTTTCACACATCGCATTCGCGACCTTGAAGTTAGAGCTGCTGTGGGGCTCGGGCACCATGGGACGCTTAAGGACGCCTTGGCCCATGCACTGGAGGTGGAAGCCGTGCGACAGGATCATCGTTCCCATCGCGTCAGGGAGGTTGCAGCGGCTACAGTTCGCGACCGCAATAAAAGATACAGACATCCGATCTCCAGAGGGCAGTGCAGCTAACAGCACCGCCCAGCACTAGCAGCAAGGAAACGCCAGGACTGCGGAGCGGGTGCTGACTGATGTTCAAAGAGCCCCAAGGGTTTCGATCACACAAACCCAAGCCGGGAACAGTCTAATCATCAAGGGCGAGGTCAACGGAACGTCGTGTAACCTGACCATAGACACTGGAGCCTCTCGCACGGTTGTCAGTTCCCAACTCATAAGACGGTCCATTGGGGACTTTGCATATAACCGAGACTGCATTAATTTGGTAACAGCCACCGGTTAGCGCATACCCGTCCATGGAGAAAAGAAGATAGGGTTGAAGCTAGGCAACAGAATCTACCTGCATAATATCATCGTGGCTGATCTAATGGACGATTGCATCCTGGGCCTTAACTTTATGAGGAAGAATTGTTGCGAAATTGACGTTAAGCAAGGTGTTTTGAAATGTGGACAAGAGGAACTTTTCGTGGAAGGGGCGTTACCAGGGAAGTACAGCCTTGAAGAAGATTGTTCTTCCGCCAAGACCGGAAACGATTGTGCCGGTTAGTCTTCCTCGGAATCCTGGGCAAACTCATCGTTGTGTACTCGTGGAAAGGGTAGACAATGACCTTCCATGGAAAGTGGCGCGAACTTTGGTCAGAGCCACCGACATCTCAGGGGTACGTGTGCTGAACCTTTGTGATCAGGAACAGATTATAGAAAAAGGCACATTAGTTGGTACTTGCGAGGAAGTGGATTGGTTGCGTCGATGCCAATATCTATCGACTGGGACCCTCAGCAAGGATGCACAAACGAGAGTGACCACACTTTTAGAAGATTGCCGCAACGCTCTGTCCCAAAATGAAATGGTCAAGGCGAAAAAACCTTATCGAAGTGTAGGGATCAGCCGCTAAATCTAATCTAAACTCATTACAAAGGATACAAAACAAAATTATCAAAGCATAGTGTTGCGGGCCACAAATAATGCCTGGTACATGGTGACATTAGTTACCACTAGCGCCATCTAGTATCACGTAGTAAAACTAATTTACTACTAGCGCCATCTAGTATGAAGTAGTAGAACTAATAGATCCTTCTAGAAATTTCGATACTAGAACTATCGACATCTGTTCAGTCGGGGCCGGTATGTACTCGAACATTCTAGATGTTTCTACAATAGAAGGTTCTGGAACTATCTGCGGCACTATATAAGGCCGGGACTAGCCGCGACCACTCAGACTTGGTTCTGCTATAGAAGCGAATACATCGAAAGCGATCTTCAAGTGCGACTTGAGAGCGATTGTGTTTTATAATTAGTGTGTTGGATTGTTATTAGTGTTGTTTAATTAAAGTGTAACTTTTGGTAATTTTTAGCGGCAGTTTTTATTGTCACGAACCCGAAGCTTGTAACATAAGTATAAGTATAGAAGTATAGATTATTTTATTAAGTAGAATATAATATCATAATTATTTTGGTGAACAGCCTTAAAAGCCGATGAAGAAAGACGGTTAATGGTAATCTTCTTGACTTGCACCTATAATGTTATGGGCATAGATACCTATCCTCATATCGATGCCTTTCTGCTAACTTGCTTCAGCACAGTCCGCAATAGAACTTAAGCTGTTAAAATGTATGCGCAGGGCCCCGGCAGCTGCTACCTGTTCAACTGTGGGCCCCCGGAGGACTTCCGCTGCAAGTTCACGGCGCACAGCAACTTCAGCAGCGGCGTGCTGGCCATCAGCCGGCGCCTCGCCGAGCTGCAGGACCAGGAGCGCCTCGCGCACCACGAGCAGGAGCTCGCCAACCTGAGGTCACTACCCACTATACTATGTATACCACTCAGCTTCGGCGTGCTGCCATCAGCCGGCGCCTCGCCGAGCTGCAAAACCAGGAGCGCCTCGCGCACCACAAGCAGGAGCTCGCCAACTACCTACTACATTATGCATAGTCGAACTAGTAAGAAATTAATCACATTTATAAAGGTATGAGGAACAGTGTGTATAGTTCACTCATCCTCCATAGAAAAGGGAGGATCCTCTGACCAGACGGGTGTTGAGTCTGGCGGGCAACTGCCCGTCTGGTCGGAGGATCCTCAGCAAAGAGCCATTTCTCTCAAAATTTTGTTACTGAAGAGTACAGAAATTTTATTTACAAGATGTAGGTACCTCTGGGAAAAGTCTTGCAATTTCTGACTTTTCTAGTACTCAACCTCAGTTGGTCCTTTAGAGTTTATTGATCCTTATAAGAAACAGTATCAATTGCCCTTTTTGTTCACAGGAGCGGCGGCGCGAGCAGCAGTACGGCCAGCACCACGACGGCTAGCACGGCACCACCGCCAGCGCCCGCGCCGCCGCGCCCCACGCCGCCCCGCGATGACCGCCCGCCCAGCACGATACGTATGCATCTCATCTCCTAAGCTCACATCACTTCACTCACAGCTGACACAGCCAGTGTTGGCAGGGACGTAGCTACCACCGTATCCATGATACGGGCTCCTCAAGCTACAGGGACGCGACGTTTGTAAGCATCATCATCATCTTCCTGCCCTTATCCCATGTTACTTGGGGTCGGCGCAACACGTTTTTTTCTTCCATTCTCCTCTGTCAACCGTCACACTATCATTCACTCCCTTCTCTTTCATATCATTCCTCACACAATCCATCCATCTTTTCTTCGGCCTTCCTCTCCCTCTCCAGCCATCAACATGTATATTCATCACTCTTTTAGTCACATGCGTTTCGTCCCTTCTCATCACATGCCCATACCAAGCCAAACGATTTCCTTTCAACTTTTCTGTCACTGGCGCCACTTTCAAACTTCCTCTTATATACTCATTTCTTACTTTATCCATTCTCGTCACTCCACACATCCATCTCAACATTCTCATCTCCGCTGCATGCAATCTTTTTTCATCCGTCTTCTTCACAGCCCAGCATTCAGACCCATAAAGTACGACAGGCCTTATCACGGACTTATAAATTTTCCCCTTTAACTTGAGGGGCATCCGTGGGTCGCAAGTTGTTGTAAGCATAAATTCGTAAAATATCATCAAAAACCTATTAAATATTCTTAAGAATGACTATGCGAAGAAATTTAAAGAGCGAGTGGTGGATAAAATCTTAGATATGGGGGACATGAATGATCGAAGTGTAAATGAATGTTGGAATGAAATGGCAGGGTATATTAGGAGTGCAGCGAAAGATATTTTGGGAGAGACGAAGGGAAAGGGTACGATAGATAAAGACACATGGTGGTGGTCGACAGAAATACAGAATGTGTTGCAGGATAAGAAGAGAAAGTTCAAGGAATGGCAGAGTGTTGAAGATAAGAATGTTACTTTGAAAGCAGAAAAAAAAAGTGAGTATGATGCTCTAAAGAAAAAAGCCAAGAAAGCTGTGGCCATAGCAAGAGCAAAAGCCCAGGACAAGCTTTATGACACACTGGATAATCCAACAGGTCAAAAAAATCTTTACCGACTTGCTAGAGCTAGAGAGAGAAAGACGAGGGATATTTGTCAGATAAAGTGCATAAAGGATGAAACTGGAATAGTTCTATCGGATGATGAGAAAATTAAGGATAGGTGGAAGAGTTATTTCGAAAGACTGATGAATGAGGAGAATGACTGGAGTGGTGTGCTTGAGAATAAACCAGTAAATGAGGGGTTAGTGAGAAGGATTAGTATGGATGAAGTGAGAATAGCAGTAAATGGGATGAAGAATGGTAAAGCAATATGTCCGGATGGAATACCAGTTGAAGTATGGAAGCTATTACGGATAGATGGATGGACGTGGTTAGCTTTATTCTTCAATAAGTTGTTGCTGGAAGAAGCTATCCCTGACGAATGGTGTAACAGTTCGCTGGTGCCCATTTTTAAAAACAAAGGTGACGTGCTGGAGTGCAACAACTATAGAGGAATAAAGCTAATTTCACATAGTATGAAGGCTTGGGAGAAAGTTATTGAAAGGCGACTGAGAGAAGAGAGTGAAATTTCGCAAAACCAATTCGGTTTTATGCCTGGTCGAGGAACAGCAGATGCCATCTTTGCTATCCGGCAGCTGTGCGAGAAATACAGAAGTGCGCATAAGAACTTGCACATGGTATTTGTTGACCTCGAAAAGGCATACGACAGAGTGCCTCGTGAAGTTTTGTGGTGGGCGCTGAAGGAGAAAGGCGTGCCAGGGAAGTATGTGCAGTTGATCAAAGCGATGTACAGTCGATGTAGTACCCAAGTCCGGTCTACAGTGGGCACTACTGGCAGCTTCGATGTGGCTGTCGGCTTGCACCAGGGTTCAGCACTCAGCCCGTACCTCTTCGTGCTGATAATGGATGCTCTTACATCGGATATATCCAAGAGGAGGCTCCTTGGTGTATGCTGTTCGCCGATGACATTGTGCTGGTTGCCGAGAACGGCTTAGAGGTCCAGAGCAGATTAGAGGGGTGGTGGAAAAGACTCGAGACCGTTGGCCTGAGAGTAAGTCAGACCAAAACTGAGTATCTGTTTTGTGATTTTGGCGGTCTCTCCAGGCCTATGCCCATATTTCTCGCCGGAACGCCCTTATCGATCTGCTCCGACTTTCGGTACCTCGGGTCACTTGTCCAAGGAGATGGCGAAGTAGACCGAGACGTAACGCACCGGATCAACTCAGGATGGATGAAATGGCGACAGGACACAGGAACAACTTGCGACCCACGGATGCCTCTCAAGTTAAAGGGGAAAATTTATAAGTCCATGATAAGGCCTGTCGTACTTTATGGGTCTGAATGCTGGGCTGTGAAGAAGACGGATGAAAAAAATTAAATTAAAAATTTAAAAAACCCCCGACTACGAGAAACCCTATAAAAAGAAAAAAAAATAACCTTGAAATTATGACCCTACGTAAGTACATATGAAATTTTTTGATTAAATGTTGTCCTGTCGGGGGACCGCTCTAATTAGCTAGCTAGCTAGCCTAACATTCTGTTAAAGTTTAAAATAGTAGCGGTCCCCCGACAGGACAATATTTAATCAAATAATTTCATACGTACTTACGTAGGGTCATAATTTCAAGGTTATTTTTTTTCTTTTTATAGGGTTTCTCGTAGTCGGGGGTTTTTTAAATTTTTAATTTAATTTTTTATTTCATGCTTTTTGTAGGGACTCCTTATTATTTCTTTTCTTTTATTTTCTTGCGTTTTAAGATTCAGGTAAGTAATCTGGTATTTAATCAGGTTTTTTGTTTTTTCGCCATTTTGTGGTGGTGGCCACCTTGGATTTGAAATTTGTCATAGTGTATAGTATTCTACTAGTCAAGCCCTTTCGTTTGATACCCATATTGAGGGAGTTGTGAAAAAAAAAATGTAATTTGCCATTTTGTGGTGGCGGCCATCTTGGATTTGAAATTTGTCATAGTGTATAGTATTCTACTAGTCAAGCCCTTTCATTTGATACCTATATTGAGGGAGTTGTGAAAAAAAAAATGTAATTCGCCATTTTGTGGTGGCGGCCATCTTGGATTTGAAATTTATCATAGTGTATAGTATTCAACTAGTCAAGCCCTTTCATTTGATACCCATATTGAGGGAGTTGTGAAAAAATATGTAATCCGCCATTTTGTAGCGGCGGCCATCTTGGACCGATTTTCATCAAACATAGCTAAGAACACTCCCGACAAATTCATCTTTCAAACAAAAAAAACAAAATTAAAATCGGTTTATTCGTTCGGGAGCTACGATGCCACAGACAGACATACACACACACACACACACACACACACAGACAACGTCAAACTTATAACACCCCGTCGTTTTTGCGTCGGGGGTTAAAAAAGATTGCATGCAGCGGAGATGAGAATGTTGAGATGGATGTGTGGAGTGACGAGAATGGATAAAGTAAGAAATGAGTATATAAGAGGAAGTTTGAAAGTGGCGTCAGTGACAGAAAAGTTGAAAGGAAATCGTTTGGCTTGGTATGGGCATGTGATGAGAAGGGACGAAACGCATGTGACTAAAAGAGTGATGAATATACATGTTGATGGCTGGAGAGGGAGAGGAAGCCCGAAGAAAAGATGGATGGATTGTGTGAGGAATGATATGAAAGAGAAGGGAGTGAATGATAGTGTGACGGTTGACAGAGGAAAATGGAAGAAAAAAACGTGTTGCGCCGACCCCAAGTAACATGGGATAAGGGCAGGAAGATGATGCATTCTCTTAGTAAAATCAAAGGCTAACCTGTGAGCACGTATTACCAATAACATTTAATTGTCAAAAACATGTGTAGGTTTACAATCAGTTGGAGCGATTACAAAAAAAAAGAATATGTCATTATTTGCATTATAACATGTTTGTTTACAAAAATTGTTATTGTTTGCTTCTCTCATAATATTGAATGAACTTCTAAAATCAAATCGTTCTATTAATTTTCACTATACCATGTCTATTCCTATGTCCTTTCTTTGGTATTGTTCGTCGAATCGTTGAGCTCCTTAAGTTTTGAGTTGAGCTGCACGATTTCTGACATATGCGTGCACTGACTGGACAGGTCCTCTCAATCTGTGTGGTTCTTTCCTCAAAAGACCATCTCAGACATCGACCTACATGGTCTTCATATGATCTGACCAAGATTATGTCTGGACTTTAAAAGAGACTGTGACGTCTGAATTTGTTTCGGCCTTTCTTCTCAGGCTAGTCAGATAGGAAACGCCGGCTTCATCTAGTTTTAAAATATGATTGACGTGTAAAAGTGTTTGTACAAACCTACTTACAAAAATAAAATAATTTATCATTTACTAGGTTAACTGTCTTTTGACAGCTGTCTTAGAACGTAAGTATTCCAGATTACGTAAAAGTTAACTTTAAAACGCGGAATAAAATAAATACCCATAACTTATTGAATTATCTTATTTATGGCTTCTTACATACAGACATTATAATACCGTAGGTACGTGTATCAATCAATGTATTGTGTTGCTGCAATCACTAGTCCCATCTGTCAAAAAACGGTTTACATAAGGAACATGAAAGGTATCAATTAGAATCTATATCTGTCTATACATATAAAATTCAAAGTCCTGACTGACTGACTGATTGACTGACTGACTGATAGATCAACGCACAGCCTAAACCGCTGGTCCTAGAGACATGAAATTTGGAGGGTGTGTTCTTCGTGAAGAGTAGGCATCCACTAAGAAAGGATTTTTCGAAATTCCACCCCTAAGAGGGTGAAAAGGGGGGAATTCGTTTGTATGAAAAATCTTATTCCTTGAGTTAATAAACTTGAAACTTGGCACGAATACTTATCTAAATAAATTATGAAGATTGTCAGTTTTTTTTTCTTCTAAACTACCCCTTAGTAAGGGATTGGGGTTTCAAAGTTTGTATGGAAGAATTTTAGCGCGCAGTCCGATTTACTCGAAACTCAGTATTTAAACCTAATATTGAAAGTAAAGAATAATGTGTATCAAAGTTTTTTGAAAATCTACCCCTGACGGGCTGAAATGGAGTAGTCAATTTTTCAGGGGAGGATTTTACTGCATGGCTTGATTAACTCGCAAATTAGTATAAATAATCTTTGAGTCAAGTTATGAATACATCTCAAACGATTATTTTTAAATTCCACCCCTGTGGGGGTGAAAAGCGGGGATACAGTTTATATGAAAAATCTTCTTCATTAGGTTAATAAACTTGAAACTTTTCAAGAATACTCGCCAAAGTAAGTAATAAAGTTTATCATTATAAGTTTTTCAAAACTACCCCTCAAAGGGGTGTTGAAGTTTGTTTGGAATAATTGGAATGCGCAGTCCGATTACCTCGAAACTCAGTGTTTATACTTAAGGCCAAAAATAAAGAGTAACATAATTCAGGGTTTTTCGAAAATCTACCCCTAACGTGTTGAAAAGGGGTTGTTAATTTTACAAGGGAGGATTATAATGCGTGGCTTGATTAACTTGAAAATTGGTATAAATAATCTTTGAATCAAGTTATGAATAATCCCAAACGATTTTTTCGAAATTCCACCCCTAAGAGGGTGAAAAGGGGGGAATTCGTTTGTATGAAAAATCTTATTCCTTGAGTTAATAAACTTGAAACTTGGCACGAATACTTATCTAAATAAATTATGAAGATTGTCAGTTTGTTTTCTTCTAAACTACCTCCTAATAAGGGATTGGGGGGTTTCAAAGTTTGTGTGGAAGAATTTTAGCACGCAGTCCGATTTACTCGAAACTCAGTATTTATACCTTATCAGGGTTTTTTGAAAATCTACCCCTGACGGGCTGAAATGGGGTAGTCAATTTTTCAAGGGGAGGATTTTACTGCATGGCTTGATTATCTCGAAAATTAGTACTTATAAATAATCTTTGAGTCAAGTTATGAATACCTACATCTCAAACGATTTTTTTTTAATTCCACCCCTGAATGGGACGTATGGAAATCCCGCTAGTCTTTGTCCTACTTGTGAGTATTGCATAAATATCCATACGTTCCATCATCGCGAATAGAGTGTGCGTGGACAAATTGTTCATCACCTGCTCAGCGTCTTAAAGGCAGTCAAATAGTCATCAAACGACGCACTGTCTGAGGCAGGCTCCGGTCCCACGGGATCATTACACTAGTCGATCTGTCAATCCTCTGCTGCCTGTGTCGGTGTCGACAGAGGCAGACGTACGCAGGCGGCGCGTGGTTCGTGCGAGAGAAGGAAGTAGTGGGCGACTGCTGGTTGTTGCAGCGTCGCGGTGCAGCCGCTACCAGTTTGCGTGCCGGCGCGGCGGTGAGTGCATCGCCGTGTACAACGCATGCGACGGCGTAGCGCAGTGCGCGGACGGCTCGGACGAGGCGCCCGAGCTGGGCTGCCCTCCTCCCCCCGCGCTTCGCGCGCCCTCTCCGCCCTCCACCACGCCCGCGATTCTCAAGCCATTGCAGGTGCTGTCTTATCTCATACTTGCTTCTGATATTTCTGCATATTGTTGATAATTTGTCAGATAGTGCTTACAGTGACAGCTGGTTGTGCAGGAGAACGTGGAGGCGGCGGGCGACGTGCCGGGCGATGGCGCCGCGCTGCCGGAGCGCTGGCCGCACCGCCTCACGCAGGCGCAGCCGCAGCACCGGTACAACGGTACGTACGTGTGCGACACGCACCCTCGCTGATCTACATAGATATCCTGCACATTCAGCAGACACCTTCTGACAATAGACAGATCTGACAGGATCGATAACTGATCACCGAAATAGTGCAAAAAATAGAAAGTTGCTTAGGTCACTCACAAACTTAAATGAACATGGTCCGTGCACTGAAACTAACTGCTGCAATGAATGAGTTACGACGCTTAAGGAAGGTGCAGTTACACGAATAACAATGTTGGCAGAGGGTCCGGCGAGTTCGCACATCTTCAGCCACAAGGGCGGGCTGCTGCAGGAGCCGGAGCCCGGCGCGCAGTTCCCGCCCTTCGAGCCGCCCTGGCCGCGCCGCGCCTGGCCGCCGCCGCAGCCCAATGGGAACGGTACACGACCGTGCATAAGTCTTTACCCCGGCTAATGTTACAATGACAATAGGACACTTACACTAGGTCGGTATGTGTGCGCAGGTATGGAGGGCGTGGCGGAGCGCGGCTGGGGCGGCGCCTACTGGCCCGAGCCCGACCCGCGCCGCGCCTGGCCCGTGCCGCGCACCGAGCAGGTAACACTTTACATTCTTGATTTTGTTGAAGAGTGGCCTTGTACTTTCATGTTCGTTCTTGTCCATAGAGATCTACGGAATGGGCAACTATACTTCAACTTCCTGACTAACTGACCGACTCTTTGACAATTCAAAAGTGCCGTCAATGGTTTAATTGAAATAAATTCTTTGAGTTTGAGTTACATTAACACTATGTGCTTACTTTGAAAATAAGAAAACCATTCACATTCCCAAACAACATATTCTTTGCAATATTTGAGACACGCATCAGCTTGCTTGCCTGCCTGGTGCCCCCGAACCCGAAGTGTTGAGTTGCTCAGAAGTTTATTATTTTAGGTATAGCTAGATACCCATTTCACCAGTTATACCTATTTTAAGTCCCATATAATGACAGGAGGCGACTGGGCAAGTCTATTTTTATACCGGAAACAAATCCAGACGCCTGCAACTGAGATGGGAGATGGTTATTACAATAACCAAGTAACAACTGTGATATCCTTTTAGGAAATTCCGGTGTACATCCCTCCGAAGACGATGCCGGAGATCCCGCTGGTGTACTCGAGCCAGCAGCAGACGTTGCGGGACAGCCCTAAGAAGGGCTTCGAGCTGATGAAGAAGGAGCCGTCCGAGGCGCCGGCGCCGCCTGCCGAGCGCGCCCCGCCGCCCGCGCGCGCGCCCGCCGCCGCGACCAGCAAGGAGAAGGTCGCACTTGTAAACACTACACTTGTCTTGTTGTATGATTGGGAGCTCTGCGATAGCTAGTCACCTCAATTTTATTAACATGGATTGATAGTACTATTACCTACACATGGCATTCGTTATATCTAGGTTGTACTTCTCAATTTAGGCACTTGGGTATACCTAATTATGCACTTCATTCTGATGTATGCAGACTGTTCCGACGAGCAAGTCTGCGGAGAGCGCGGACAAAAAGGCGGTGTCTGCGGCGGCGCACGTACACTACCCCGGCGGCGAGCACGGCGAGCACGGCGAGCACGGAGAGCACGACGAGCACGACGGGCTCAGCGAGCATCCGCCCGCCGCCATGATGCTACTCGTGCTAGGTACTCACCTTTGTTCCCATGCTGTTGTGGGAGCTTGTATTGCTTTGTTGTCGTCTGTCGAGATGTAATGGCGCAGTTTCATTGCTATCCATGATGACGACTAAGCTACGCATGCGTACCTACATACTTCTAGCTACACATTGCATGAAAATGTCAGGTGGACAGGAGCATCCACTGCGACTCCCGGTCACACTAAAAGTAGGTCCTCACGTAGCGCGCCCGTGGGTTGCCAGGGCTGGCAAACAAATGAACCCGCGCAGCGATCGTTAGTATCTTCTCCATCCTACGCAGCAGTGCCTCCGTGTGAAGTGTCTGATACGTTTGTGGCGCCGCAGGTCTGTTCATGATGACTGCCATTATGGGCATGCTGACGTGCCGGGCGCGCGCGGCTATGCGGCGGCGGCGAGGGCGCGGCAAGTCGCCCTTCGCGCACGACGCCGACTACCTCGTCAACGGCATGTACTTGTAGCGCCAGGACACGGGACAGCCGCCGGAGGGGCGTCCAGGTGTCCAGCACACTGCTCCAATAACATTATCACTAGTCTGGTACCTACTCTAGTCGTCACTATCGATCTGTGACTTACATTTCTAAAAGAAATAAGTATATTATTTTTATGTAAATATATCGTATTAAAGCCCGTTTTTGTTGTGACAGTCGCACTAGATTGATATAATTATTATTATTTCAATAGGTCTTAACCTACTCATTACTTATAAGTAGGTACCTATATTTTATCAATTTGATCAGATTCATAAGATTAAAATGATGTCCATTCGTATGCCTACCAAGTGTTAAATTAAAGTAACTTGTGTTCAGTTAAAGAAGCCACGTCACGGTAATTACCGTTGGCCACGTTCAATTGACCCACAGTATCTCAATAAACGTTTTACTGTTGTTGTTGTTGTTGTTTCTGTTCACATACTACCTACTGGTTGGTTTAATAATAAAACGCAGTTTTTGATCAACACTTTAATAATCACAATAATATTTAAACACAGAAGTACACCAGCCTGGCCGCGTACTGTATACCTAATAATCAATGCTCAACCAAACGGACGTCACTCCACACAAACATGAACAGATCCATGTCACCGGACTCACCGGGACCACGGGCGTGTCCCCCGCTCGCGCTGCTCCCAGACCCCGGCTCCCGTACACTACGACTAAGGTCAATTCTTCGCAGGAACCGCGTCGCGTATACAATAATTACTAGACCTCGCCCAGATAGAACCGATCGTCGCGTTCATTTTTTTCAGCAAACTCGAACGCTTCGTTACGCCGACAAGAAGGTTCCGAACAAATGATCGCAACGATCGCTTTCTATTACGTATGGGGTCAGCCTACAATCATTGACACAATTATCTATTATTATTTACTTAAAACTAGCTAATTAGTTAACTTTAACGCATTGATTGTGATCAGTGATCACATATCATAGCTTAGGCACTGTTTCAGCGAATTAATATATTTAATTTAACAAAAAATATATCAGCAAGGATATGTCAAGTATATTATATACCTTATGGAATGGAATACAACACAACCTAGCTTATTTAAATATATAGTATGTTTGTAATTTCGTTTCCAACAAAGTCAGCTGCATAAGAATGTCGTACGTACTACGTACTACACACACAGGACACACAAGCAGTGCTCGGCGACGCCGCGGCGCCGCGCCGTCCCGGATGCCGCGCAGCCGTCGGCAGCGGGTGCCTCGGCCAGCAGGCTGCGGCCCGACATACACTTAACACGACTACCTGTCGGCCATGCTCCTGACGAATACGACTGAACTAGTGAGCAGCACTCCACTCGAACCCTAAGAGCGGTTTCACATTACGTCCGATCCGAATCCGAGAAATGACGGTCCGAAGTAGCCATGGTACTATTTGTGAGGGGTTGCGCACTACATCTGAACTCAGTCCGTCCGAATTTTAGAACATTCCCAATTCGGATTGAACTCGGATTTTGAATTCGGATTCGGATCGGACATAGTGCGAAACTCTCTAACTGTTACTAAAACCGTGATATTACTTTTCCTGATAACATCATTATAATAACATTTGTATAACACTGAGGAGAATAATGTAATTAAAACACACATACACAGAATATAAAATATCATCGTAACGCCATGATGGAATACATTGAACCATCAAGTGAGGTGGTTACATTCCCGTCATAATAAATGCTCTGATAAAATATATGTGTAACCGCAAGTGCGCCCGAGAGCGTTTGCCACAGTGCCACGCGCTCGTTCCGAGGGCAACAACTCCTGCGCAGTGCGTTGTTATACCTCGGTCCTAGGATATGGTAATCTGTGGCGTTGTTACCGCCTCGGAAACTGCGAGGAGTCCGGTTCAATAATATGACCCTTACAACAGGCCAACTTATATTAAACGCATTAAATCTAACACGAAAAACAAATACAAAAATGTTTACTGGAGACTGGAGACTTATGTTCACAAATAAAGATTGATTTGATTTGATTTGAGAACTTCATTAGTAAAGTTGAAGTTACATAATAAGAATTACTGGAGTTGTTTAGAGAAATACAAAGTAAGAGATAAATTAAATGATAATGCAGTAAGTATAATCGTAGTAGAGCGTGCCCGACGGCGACACACCAGTGGCACGGCGGAGAGGCGGCCTGTGACGATCGCTGTTCAGGATGCAATGCTTACTGCTCGTCTGAGTAGCGTGCTTACCGCGACGCACCACGGACATAGGACACCGGCAGACCGTATTTTGTTACAATAGTGTTACAGAGAAAGCGGGAAAATCCGTTAAGCAGAAGTTATGTTATAGCCAAACAGTCGAGCCAACGATCGCTCTCCAACCAAGTACACGACTGGTGACAAGTGGAAGGGGGTTTAAGAACAAACCTGACCAAATCACACACTAATGATCATTTTAAGAACAAACATGACCAAATCACATGATCATTTTCCCTGAAATTTTGTAGCAACTTTAAAATACACATTGTTCATTTAATTTCAACACCAAGTACCTTTGTTTAAAATGTGAACCAATATAAATATTGAAAGCATCTGGTTCGACAGATATCACTAGTTTGAGCTAGCTAGCGACTCGCGGATCTATCATTTCAGTACGATTCATCTGATAACATTATAATAACATAATATGACTAAGATGAACGCGTAAAGTGTATCGCATTACGTAAAGGAACATGTGCCCGGACCACTTGGCTCAAGATTAAACGTGCACGTTTAGCACGCGCTATGGCCGAGTACTATTTCCGTTCCTGTCGCACCACTGTCAGAGTAGTATTAGTATAGGATCCGAAGTAAGATCAGCGCGTTCGTAATTTATTTCACGAGTGTACTCTGTCCACTCGCTGCTCTGTCCAGCTGAGAATCTGTCCAGTTGCTACGGAACGTTCTGTTCACCAGATGAAAGTTATTTATTATCAAAAGTAATATGTTTACAAATATATTGCAAACTAGCTCCTGCCCGCGGCTTCGCCCGCGTGGATGTCGGAAAGGAAGAAGTATGTCCTTCCCCAGGATGCCATCTATCTCTTTGTCATCTGCTGGCAGGCAATTTTATCGAAATCCGTTCAGTGGTTTAGGCGTGAAAATGTAACATACAGACAGAATTTATAATATTATATAGTATAGCACTTTGCCCGCGACTACTTTACTCTAAAAAATACGAAGATGTACCTATGTTTACGATCTTTATCATTTATTTATTTAATTCGGGTTAATTTTAAAGTTTACAGATCAAATGAATAAGATTTTTTAAATAAACCTTGTCCCATTTCACCACGGCAGGCTTTGTTTTTAAAAAAAAGCGTTTGATACGTTCCCATTGTATGACTTAAAGATTATTTATACCCATTTTCGAGTTAATGGAAGCAGGTAGTAAAATCCACTTCTTAAACTTCATTACCCTTTTCCACCCCGGTAAGAGAAGATTTATGAAAACCTCTTAAAACACATACCTATTGTTTTAAGTATTAGCACTATCCGTGATTAGCACCGAGTTTCGAGTTAATCCGTCCGAGCGGTTTAATATTTTTTCTTACCTATTAACTTTTTCACCCCCTGAAGCCTCTGTGAGGATTTTTTTAAAACTAAAAGTGAGTATTAATTAATGAGGCAAATATTGCCAAGTATCAATTTTATTAACCAAAGGAAAAAGATTTTTCATATTTACTGTATCCCCGCTTTTCATCCCTACAGGGGATGAAAAGGGTTTAGGTGTGAAAATGTAACATACAGTTTCAAGTTCAAATCCTCCCCTAAAAATCGAATGACCCCTTTTTGCCCCGTCAGGGGTCAATTTTCGACAGCTTTGCATACTTGTTATTATTTTCTGTCAAAAGTATTAATACCGAGTCTCGAGTTAATTGGACCGCGCATTTAATTACTTCCACAAAACTTCAACACCCCTTTGAGGGGTAGTTTTGAAAAAACTTATAATAATAAACTTTATTACTTGGCGAGTATTCTTGCCAAGTTTCAAGTTTATTAACTAAATAAATAAGATTTTTCATATAAACTGTATCCCTACTTTTCATCCCACAGGGGTGGAATTTTAAAAAATCGTTTTGGATGTATTCATAACTTGACTCAAAGATTATTTATACTAATTTTCTAGTTAATCAAGCCATGCAGTAAAATCCTCTCCTGTAAAATTGATTACCCCTTTTCAGCCCGTCAATACACATTATGCTTTACTTTCGATATAAACGACTATAAATACTGAGTTTCGAGTTAATCGGACTGCGCGCTAAAATTCTTCCATACAAACTATCAAACTCCCCAACGCCTTTTTAGGGGGGAGGTTTAGAATAACATAAAATGGCAAACTTCATAATTTACTTAGTATTGGTGCCAAGTTTCAAGTTTATTAACTTAAGGAATAAGATTTTCCATAAAATTTTGGAAAAAAAAACAGTATGTTTAATTAATTATAGCCATGAACATATTAATTTTAAGGCAACTAATTTGCAGGTTGCCTAATTAAATATTTGTACACATAATTAAAAAAAAAAAACTTCCGGTAAACAGATGGGTGAAGACCGACCTTATTTCGGATCTTAGACTATATTACTTAATGCAAGATAGAGACGGCCGAGACGAACGAATAGAGCCATAGCATGTGCTAAGCAACGTGTACCGATCTCAGCCTTAGTGATTATATGCGCATGTTTCATGAGGTTCTACACACAATAGCAGGGAAAGGCACTCGAACCGAGTTGTTCACGGGCATAGAACGCGCGGCAAGTAGGGACGACATGCGAGCCGACACCTGCGGCACACGTGCGTCACAGCGGCCGGCGGTGAGCCAGCTGGCAGTTCTCCACGTACAGGTCCTTCACCAGCAGGTCCGCGGCCGCCAGCCGCGCGTGCAGCCGCCGCGCCGCCGCCTCCGCGCGCGCCGTGCGGGCGCGCAGCTCGCGCACCTCGCCCGCCAGGCGCGGCGCGGGCTCGGGCGCGGGCGCGGGCGCGGGCGGGGGCGCGGCCGGGGGCGCGGCCGGGGGCGCGGCCGGGGGCGCGGGCGCGGCCGCCAGGCGCCGCTCCAGCGCCGCCACGCGCTCGGCCATGCACGCCAGCTCGGCGCCGCGCGCGCTCAGCTCCTCTTCCTTGTCGCGTCGGTAGCGCTGGAACTCGTCGTCCAGGTCTGTGAACTGCGCCTCGAGGCTGTGGCGCTCGTCAATGGTGGGTAGCGCGGGCACGGGCGCGAACTGCCTCTCGTACTCGCCGATCTTGGACACCAGGTCGGCCAGCCGCTCGTCACCCAGCCGCTGCTCCTCGCTGTACATGTCGCGTTCCTCCTCCAGCTTGCCGCTCCAGTACTCCTCGCACTTGTCGTATTCCGCCTTCATCTGCTCGAGGCTGCTTTCGAGATCCCTGAAAATATAGTCCTTCGTGTTGAACATGGCACCACGACCAGGTCACTGTCCAATGTGGAATGCATACTCACTTGATGAGGCCGGCCATTTTCCGTTTCTCGTCTTCGTGCCGCCGCTCGGCGTCGAGCAGTTCCCGGCGCAGCGCGTCGCCGTCAGTCGCCGCGTCGGACTGCGCGTCAGTCTGCGCACCAACGTGGGCGGCGCGCGGGCCGTGCTCGGCACAGATGAGCGCGTCGCCCAACTCGCGCACGCGCTCCTGTATGCGGCGCGTGGCGTCGCCCACGGAGGCGCACGACGCGCACGACTGACCATCCGTCTCGCTGATACTTGGGATCGCGTGTACGCTATCAAAGATCTCTCTGAGCTTCGTTACAGTTTCCACGTGGCTCAGAATCTTTTGGTCTATACTCACTGGAGACGAATCACATTCCTGAAAGGGGAAATATAATCCAGATCATAAAAATTACCAACTAAGTAGCACCACCACCACACCACACCCACAAGAAAACACACTGCTTTATTAACAACTATAAACCTTAATGAGACTCACCTCGGACCGTTCCTGAGTTAATAGCGAGTCGAGCTCGGTGGACAGGTCCCCACCGCGCACCTCGGGCCGCCCCGCCGCCGAGCTCCGCGCGTGCGCCTCCAGCGCGGCGCACAGCTCGTCGTTGCGGTCGCGCAGCAGCTGGTTGTCGCGCCGCAGCTCATGCAGGCGCTCCGCCAGCTCGGCCGGCACCGCGCTCTGCCGCGCCGCCGCGCCGGCCGCCAGCGCCGCGCGCAGCTCGGCCGCCAGGCGCGCGCGCTCGCGCTCCGCTTCGCCGCAGCGTTCCTCCGCGCCCGCCGCGCGCGTCTCCAGCTCCTCGGCGCGCGTGCGAAGGCTACTTATTTCCCCTCGCAAGCGCGCCTCTACATCAGCGCGCCGCGCAACCTCGGCCTCCAAGCGCGCCCGCGCCGCAGCCGCCCGCTCGCGCTCTGCCGCAGTCTCCGTGGCAGTCTGGCGCGTAGATTCAGCATGACGCGCTTCGGCACGTCGAAGGCTCGCTTTCAACTCAGCCTCGATGCGAGCGTGGCTCTCATCTACTTCTTGAGCCAGAAGCCTAGCGTGTCTGTTAGCTTCGGCGACGTCACCGCGGAGCTTGTCTCGCTCGGCGGCAGCCAAGTCCGCGCGGCGTCGCGCTAGCTCCAGTCGCAGTCGGGTGAGCGCGAGCGCGGCCAGCAGCAGCAAAGCGCGCGCGTCCCGCGGCTCGCCCGGCTCAGCGAGCGCGCGCAGCTCCTCGTCGAGAGCGCGCTCGAGCTCGGGCGGGCGCAGCGCGACGGCGCCGAAGCCGAGCTCGGCCAGCAGGCGGCGCGGCTGCTGCACGCCGGCGCGCTCCCACGCCTCCAGCACCAGCTCGCTGGGCAGCCCGGCCGCCGTCTCGTCGTCTGCCGCATCGGCTGCGGCGTCATCGATGGTCGCGGTCGCCCGCACTTCACGCGATGCCTCTTCCATAGAAGTAGTGAGAGATGCGTTTAAGCGATCGAAGAACTCGCCAACCGTCGTATCTGTGGTTCCAGTGTCATCGAATATCCGCTCTATGAGCCGCTGGTCGATGCCCTCCATGTTCAGGCCGCGGCACAGGGCGAGGGCCTCGTCCCTGTCGATGCGACGGTCGTGTTTGAACGTTTCCGTGGCGGAGGAGTTATCCTGGCCGCCGTCAAGAACGACGTTTTCGTCGCGGCTCTCCATTGCGGATGCACTACGTCTGCACCTCATCCGCTGTCTCGCTCTCTTATCGTCGGTGTCGAGGCGGGAAGCGGAAGAGGAGCGCGGACTCAGGGGCTCGTCCGTCGCGGCTCCTGAACGAGGGGGCCTTGATCGACGACCATATTTTTTGGAGCCGAACACAAATTTTGGAGCCACTTCGCGACCGGAGGAGTCGTCGTCACTGTGATGCGGTGGCGGGTCGGGCTGCGGCAGGGGCTCCAGCGGAGCGGGCACCGAACGCGCGGGTTCGCCGCCTGCGCCCCCCAGCACGGCTAGCAGCCCGTTCCGGAACTGTGCGAAGGTGACGCGGTCAGAGCGACGCTCAAACAGTGTGTTCACGAGGGTTGCTCCACGATCCTCAAGCTGTAATGCGTCACAAAGTTTATGAACTGCTGATCTGTCTAAGGCTTCCTCGTTATCTACGTCGAACGTTTTGAACACACTATACAGCTGTTTTTCGTAGCGGTTCATAGACGCGTCGTCCATATCTAGATGTTAGGTTTGAGGCTTGTGCAACCTCTGATATGATAAAACCACACGCCTACATCAAATTAATATAAATAATGCAATTAAACTTTAAAGAAGACTATCAACACTATCATTTAGTGAATCGTGACTTGTCACTGTCAAAGTGTCAGTGTCAAATCAAAGCTGTCATTTGCAAAAACAATAAACAAAATTGTTCGTTTAGGAATTAATTAACATACAAAAACATTAATCTAAAATGAGGTTACGACAAGCCATAAAAGATGTAATAAATATGTTTAACGATTCCACTACCTTTTAAGGTAGCCATACGCGATCTAGTTCATCGTCCAATTTTCGTGAGATTTGATCCCGGCTTAGGGTATTAGTGTTCTGTGGATTTGATGTTTGGTTCGATATTTTTATCAAATCTGTCAAAAATACCTTTTAATTTCTCTCTCTTTTCCTTACATTTTTGACAAGTTTTTGCCATTTGTTTGTCGCCGAGATGACTAGACTTTGACCTGACTACCACAAAACAGTGTTTATCAGTTGTTTAGGCTAAACACCGTCTTACTACAAAAACTTAAACACTTGTTGAACGAGTGTTTAGTGTCAGAGTTATGTCAAAGTCCATATAATTATGTCGTGTTTAAAAGGTGTTTAGCCTAAAAAACTGATAAACACTGTTTTGTGGTAGTCAGAGACATAATTATATGGACTTTGACATAACACTGACATTAAACACTCGTTCAACAAGTGTTTAAGTTTTTGTAGTAAGACCCTGAAAGTTTTAAATTACGAGAAATTGGCCTAGGTATATTCAAGTTTATAGCATACATATACTAATTCCATGGGTAAACTTGACCGTGAGTGGATTGTAGTATTTGTAGTAGTTCTACAAGAATCTTTTGGTGCATGGCCAGAATTGGAACTAACACCGTCATCTAGTTCTATCTCAAAGCAAATTCTCAAATGTTATCATTATCAACGATGCCCCTCTGTCAACGTAAATTAAGCGGCAAAAGATACTTGAAGCACTTTACATGAAGGCACGTCCTTGCAAGCACCACTGACAAGCATCTTATACTTGAAATCATCATCATCATCATCTGCCTAGCCTTTTCCCAAATATGTTGGGGTCGGCTTCCAGTCTAACCGGATGCAGCTGAATACCAGTATTTTACATGGAGCGACCGCCTATCTGACCTCCACAACCCAGTTACTGGGTAATACGATACCCCTTGGTAAGACTGGTTCAGACTGGTTGCCAGACTATAAATAGTATCATACATACTAATTCCATGAGACGTAGACAGAGGGCGCATGAGGAGTGTCAGGTTGACAGACAAAGAGAAGTTGACGTTTACACTGTTGACAGATTAGTGACCGAGTTATTGTTTTTTGTTGATTGTTTATTTTTTCACTGTGCCACTGGACATTAATTGCGGTTTCATAATCAATAGAAATATAAAGAAACGGATTCTGATTTTGTATGACTGCACAGGGGTTGTATTTTTATCTGTCACCTGCATCTACCACATACTATTGTAAATACTACCAGTACAGTAGGTAGGTACTAAGGTAAATTTCAAGTCTTCGATATCATAGAGTACAATATACATAATAAGTTCGATATTATTTTTTGGAAACGATATTTATTCTGCTAAATGTTTATGAGTGTTACAGTACATTATAACAGTAGGTATAAGAATGGTCAACCGCACGTCAGGACAGGAGTACAAGAAACACTTGTGATACTAAAACTGCCCTTAAGTAGGTACTAGTTCGAAATAAAGGCTCTGTTAAAATGATTATTGTGCTGAATGATCATCTAATCTTATAACTTATACTTATTTTATTATTACATAATCAGCCTATAATGCTGCTGGGACACAAGCCTCCTCTCTGTGAGAGGGAGTGGGCCATAATCCACCATGCGGGCCCAGTGCGGGTTGGTTATTTTATTATTAAATTAATTTAAATACCTAGATTTTTTAAATATTAGTAGTAGTTATAATTTTGTTTTTTTTATATTTTAATTTTATCCTTTTGCTGTGCCCTTACACATGCTTGTACCACATTTTTGTACCTAGCTTCAACCTTTTTGTATCATCTTTACAATATGGAATACAATAAATAAGTATGAATATGAAAATCAAACAGTTTCCATGGACGTGCGATTGACTAAACTTAAAACATACAAATTCATACTCTAGCTACAAAATGTATTACTTTATACATTTTCAGAAAACAATACTATGCCGAATAATACCATTAAAGATGAGAGCAATAATAAATATTACCAATTAGGAGAAGATGAATACAACCATCTTAAAAGTGAAGTAACAAAACCCACTCAGAGGTTCGGACAGACAGTGTTGAAAGTGACGAGCTGTTTGCTGATTGTATTAATCACAGCGGCTGCTTGTGCTTTATTGTACCACACGTGGCACAGAGGTGACAATCTCCCCGGAAACTTAATTCACATGAAGTATGATGTGATTAAAGATGTGCTAAGGCAAAGGGAGGGTGTATCCCGAGCTGCTTGTCCCAAAGTTATTTCCTGCTACTACAATTTCCCAAGCGAGCATGCTACTAACCAGTTGATGCCTTCTGATATTCACCCAAATCTCTGTACACACATTAATATGGCTTTTGCTCGAGTGGTGAAAAATGAGATTGCATTAGAAGACTACCAGTACAGAACATTACTTGAAATAGTCAAACTGAAGCATGACAACCCTGACCTTAAAGTACTGCTGTCAGTTGGAGGTGCCAAAAATGATAACGGCTTTCCAGATATGGTATTAGATCACAAATCAAGAAAAATATTCATAAAATCCATTAAGAATTTATTGAGAAATTATACCTTGGATGGGATAGACCTCGACTGGGAGTTTCCAGCCTTACATAATGTAGCGGTAGCCGGTCGCGAAAGACAACATTTCTCACAGTTACTACGGGAGATCCGAATGGAATACATGAGGGAAAAGCGAAATTATCTATTAACCATCGCTGCAGCAGCTCCACAGACAATAGTTGATATTTCCTATGATGTTGACCAATTGAATGAATATGTTGACTTTGTGAATATCATGACATATGATTTCCATTACTATACTAAGTACACCCCTTTCACTGGTTTTAACTCACCACTGTACCCGCGTAGCAGAGAACAGCTGTACCTGGCTACTCTGAACATCAACTACACGGTCCACATGTATTTGGACAAGGGGCTGGATCGTAATAAAATTGTAGTTGGCATACCCACTTATGGTCACACATTCACTTTGGTCAATGTCAACAACCACCAAGTAAGTAGTCCAGCGTCTGGGTTTGGATCACTGGGCTCCTTAGGTTTTGTCAACTATCCCGATGTGTGTGCATTTGTAACCAACACAAGCGATGTTAACATATCAGAGGACAACGAGACTAAGGTACCTTACTTATACAGTAACAAGGAATGGGTCTCTTATGAAGGCACACAAAGTGTTATGGAGAAAGCGAAATTCATCATAGAAAATCAGTTAGGAGGAGCTATGATATATTCCCTGAACGCCGACGACTACGAGGGCGTATGTCGCGGCGAGCTGGCGAGCGCGAGCGCCGGGGGGTTCCCGCTATCCGTGACAGTGAGCAATACATTGAAGAATTGTGTAAGTTCCTCTGTAGCTGAAGGGAATGTGTTAGAGTAGTCTTTAGGTGGTGCTTAGGTAATTCGTAACCAGCTTTACTGATTCTAAAATACATTCTATTTAATTAGATTTAGAAAGTTACCTGTTTTTTCCTTGTCACGTAAGTTATTTTGTACATGGTGCAGGTTTTCATAATTCGTGTGAAGGAGAACAAGCGACACTAGTGCACTATGAGCGTAGGTCCGGTGAACACGGGCGGACGGCCGCCGGTCGCCCACGCCGCGTGGTGGCGGGCGGTCGGGCGGTCGGGCGGTCGCGCGCGAGCCGGGCCGTCGGGCCGGTGCAGAGCGCGGCCTCGGCGGCACTGCGCGAGCGCCGCGCGCTCCGGTTATGAGCTGCTCATCCATACAGAACCGCACGCGCTGCATACATTATACTTCTAATTAACTTTTACAGTTGGAAAAATGTAAGAGTGTTGCCTTACTATTTGATTTACAACGAGGTTTCCGCTACACTGACTGCGCATAGGACGCGCACTTTTCCGGTACGCTTGCAATAGTCACCCAGGCTTCTAGGTCGAACCTATATGTATATTATGAGCTTAACTAAATTGCTACATGGATGAAAATGGTATGTTTAACGGTTTTAAGGATTCAAAAGCACACAGAACCCTACCCTCCTATGGAGACTGCGTGTTTGACTAATCAGCAGTCCGCGCAGCATGCCTTAAGTAAATCAAGAACGACGCAGTACAAGTAACAACCACGATGTAGATTTTAATATTTTGGTTTATTGTCAGATATTTTATTTTATGTAAGTTAATGAGCATTATATATTATGGCTTTATGAGTCTATGTCTGGTGGGTAGTGCACCTACCACAAGTAGTGGTTGGTACCTACTGCAATCTGATAGTACGGCTGTGAATGCTGTGATACAGGATCTTGGTACTAGAGATGGATAAACCAATATAATTTTTTGTATTAATTTATTTTTAAGCAAGATTGTAAGATTACTTATTTATTAAATTTTATTTAACGGAAACCTAATATTCAATTCACTCTTATTACTTCTGTAAACCTTAATGTGTAAAGACAATACCTACATATAATAGGTATTCATTACTGTGTGTATTCCATGGATAACTAATACTTAGCTATACGGAGCGTAGTCGAGACGAAAGGGTAAGTGCTGCGAAATCTCGCGCGCAACTCGCAACCTGGCTCGGACAAGCCCTGCGACAGGACCAGGCATACAGCACTGTCTGGAGTCTGCACGGATTGAATAGACTATTTCAATTTCGTTCGACCAGTGTCGTTGGCCGCGAAGCCCCGATTGAAGTGACAAGCTTTTTGGGGACAGAGCAATTCTTTTTAAAGACAGGACGTGTTGATATTACAATTGTTTATCTGAAGTACCTACCTCTGCCTCTGGTGACGCAAACTAGCAATGCGGTTGACATTGAATAAGTACCATATTCGTGCACATGCCGTATTGCGTAGGTATGTGCGTAGGTGTAAAGCTATCGTCTGTGACTACCTACCTTCAAATATTATTTACAGACTAGCTGACCCGGCAAACGTGGTTTGCCATATAAATTATTTCTAGCTGCCCGGTGCTATTTCGTTCGCGTGGTGTCCTACCCCCTACCCTACTCCTACCCAAGTGGCGTAACAATAGGGTGGCAGGAGTGGCAAAATGCCACGGGCCCCCAGCCGGAGTGGGCCCCCGGCCCGATAGGGCCATGTGCACAGGAGGATCATAAATAATAATAATAATAATAATGTCTCTGACACAAACCGCGGCACAAGCGTCAACTACTGATGCCATCCCGCCGCGGTCCAATCATGTTGAAGAAGAAGATGATAGGGTTGACACAGTAAGTAGCCAGTGCAACGTCCGACTGAGGAGCGCACTGGAGGACGCGTTTCGCGAATATAGATCCACTCCAACCGAATTTAGACCCCGATTACCACGGTTACCTATGCACAAAAAAAAATAGGGCGCTGGTGTGTGCCTTGGACTCGCAGCTCAAGAATTTCTTCGAGAGCAGCGAGGATCTCGTTGATACACACTCGATCCTGTATTGCGCGGCTGTGGCGGCATGTCGTTTAGCGAACGTCAAATTTCCTAGTTTAGACAGAGCTACTCGATCAAAACCAGCCGTACCAGCCTGGCAGCGCAGGATCGAGCGTCGTATCGATGGGGCCAGGGTACTCATCGGCAAACTATACTGCTTCAGGGAGGGCAATACACGACCACGAGTGATGCGCTTTGTAAGGCAGGCATTCTCCGGGACTGGAATCAGTCCTCGAGAATACATGTCTCATGTTACAGAGCGCATCGACTTCCTGAAGCAGAAAGTTTGTGCATGGGCGAGCCGTATTCGGCGGTATAAGCGGCGGGTTGATCGATATTCGCAGAATCGCATGTTCCAGAGCGATGAAAGGTGGGTGTATAGAGCGTGGGAGCGACCTGAACAAAATGCGACAGATGTGTGCCGCCCGGATGATGCCGCTACCAGTGCATTCTG
Source organism: Apamea anceps (assembly GCA_951799955.1). Lineage (NCBI taxonomy): Eukaryota > Metazoa > Arthropoda > Insecta > Lepidoptera > Noctuidae > Apamea > Apamea anceps. Next base: position 384,169 of record OX637506.1, read on the forward strand.
GCGCAGCATCTGGTCGGTGCCCGTCTGTCACACGGAGGCTGGCTGGATGCAGGATGTCGAGCGAGTGTGTGGGACTATACCAGAAATGGAAGCAGTCCTAATTCCGCCATCAGACGTTGCTAGAGCGGCCCGTCCGTTACCGAATTGGAAATCACCGGGAACGGACGGACTGCACAATTTTTGGTTGAAATGGCTAACTAGTTCACACACTTGCCTGGCATCTCAGTTCCAGGCATCCTTAGAGTCTGGGTCGCTACCGCAGTTTCTAACAACAGGCGTTACCCACCTGCTCCATAAGTCAGGTAGTCCCGCGGAACCCAAGAATTATAGACCGATTACGTGTTTGTCGACGGTTTATAAACTTCTTACATCCATTTTGAGAGCGAAAATTAACACGCACATTGACAGTAACTCGATTATGTCTGCCTCTCAAAATGGATGTAGGAATGGGTCCCGCGGTACTAAGGAGCTACTCCTCATAGACATGGCCATTAGCCAACAGGTTCGCCGATCCCACAAGGATATGTCGACATGTTGGATAGATTATAAGAAGGCCTACGACTCGGTGCCACATACATGGCTCATGAGGGTGCTGGAGTTGTACAAGATAGATGCAACTCTACGCACCTTCCTTGAGTCGTGTATGGGGCAATGGAAGACGGTCCTTCGCTATCCAGGGTGTCGACAGATCCAGGGGAATGGTGAGCCTGTATGGATTAAGCGGGGAATATTTCAGGGCGACAGTTTGAGTCCTCTTTGGTTCTGCTTAGCCCTGAATCCTCTAAGCACACTGCTGGAGAATTCAGGTCTAGGCTACCGGTTGAAGAGAGGTGGTCAGGTCATATCTCACCTCCTCTACATGGATGATTTGAAACTTTTTGCCCCCAACAAATTGCATCTGGTGGAGCTACTGAAGGTAACTGAAACTTTCAGTAGTGCCATCAGGATGGAATTTGGTGTGGACAAATGTGCAGTCATGCATGTAAAGGGGGGGAAGATTATGGAATCCGAGGGAATTCCACTTTCAGATTCCATACACCTTAGATCCCTCTCCTCATCCGAAAGCTATAAGTATTTGGGTATGTCGGAAGCGTTAGGCATCAACGATGCTGACATGAAGCAATCATTGAAGGAGCGCTTCTTTTGTCGCCTGAAGAGGGTATTAATTAGTCTTCTTTCGGGCGGAAATAAGGTGCGCGCCTTCAATGGTTGGGTCATGCCGGTTTTGATGTACTCTTTCGGCATACTCAAATGGACTCAGACTGAACTCGACGCCCTGGATAGAAGGGTCCGTACACTACTGACCGCAAACCGGATGCATCACCCACGATCATCGGTTATGAGACTGTATATCCCGCGGAAGTGTGGGGGTCGAGGTTTTTTAAATGCGAAGACCCTCCACAACCGCGAGGTGTGCAGTCTCAGGGAATATTTTTTAAAAGCCGAAGTGGGTATGCACCGTGATGTGGTCGCAGTGGACAAGGGGCTCACCCCGCTCTCCATGGCGAAAGAGAACTGGCGCAAACCTGTAGTACTGACTACCGATGACCGCAAGAAGGTATGGCAAAGCAAGGAGCTTCACGGGCGCTTCTATCGGGCTCTTCATGAGCCCGGTGTAGATTTCTTAGCGTCCGTTTCCTGGCTACGTTTTGGTGACCTCTTCGGAGAAACTGAAGGTTTCGTCTGTGCAATTATGGACGAAGTTATCTTGACGAATAACTACCGGAGACATATTATGAAGGATGGGACGGTTGACGTATGTCGGGCATGCCACCGTCCGGGTGAGTCCATCAGACATATTATCTCTGGTTGTTCTCGTTTGGCTAACAGCGAGTACTTGCACAGGCATAACCAAGTAGCCAGGATTATTCACCAGCAACTTGCTTTGAAATATAAACTTGTCAACTCTGAGGTACCATATTACAAGTATGTGCCCGACCCAGTTCTCGAAAATGACCATGTCACGTTGTACTGGGATCGGTCTATCATCACTGACAGGACTGTTGTCGCCAACAAACCTGATATAGTAGTGATAGATCGATTAGTGCGCCGCGCAATGATTGTCGATGTTACCATCCCACATGACGGGAACCTCGTGAAAGCTGAGAAAGATAAACAAATCAAATATCTTGACTTAGCACACGAGGTTGTTGACATGTGGAATGTGAGCTCGACTGTCATAGTGCCGATTGTCGTATCGGCCAATGGCCTGATGGCCGAAAGCCTCGATCAACATCTATCGAGGCTCTCGTTAGGCGGTTGGATCAAGGGCCTGATTCAGAAGGCAGTACTCCTCGATACGGCTCGCATTGTGAGGAGGTTTCTGTCTCTGGAGCCCTAACCACCGGTAGCTTGGACCCTGCTCCCGACACCGGTGGATTACTACTATTTTTTTATATTTTTAAATGTTTTTTTTTTATTTTTTATAATAATATTTAAAAATGTAATAAAATAAGAAAATTAAATAAATAAACGACACAATAATAATAATATCATCTCCTCACAATTTTCATATATATAATTTTTAGAAACAGTTTTATAGTTATATATCACTTGAAACCATAATAGGCAAAATAAAATTATCTGAAACATAATTTTCTATAAATATAAAATGAACCATAACAATTTTCATCAAAAACTGCCGAACCGGAGGTGACATCTGTCATGTCACCTCCGTTAGAAACATGAAAACGATGAACGAAATTAAACGATGAAGATGTTGACGAGATCAGCAGCTCGCCGCGCACAATTACCACCTCCGGATTCGTCGCTCAGCCCCGCCCCGCCGCCGCCGGAACCTAGCCCCATCGAGAGTGCTGTGACTCGGGCCGTAGCAGTTGCGTCGAGCTCGAGCGACGAATATTTTTCCCCGCCGACGTCGCCTACACCTGTACGTCGGCAGAGGAGAGGCCGGCCACCGAGGAGCTTGGGACTTAGGGGCCATCCGGCCCCGAGCCGGGTCCCCGCTGGCGGTGGTTGTGTGCAGCGCATGAGATGGACTCAGTCTATGAACGAGAACGTCATGCGCGCATACTACAGGTCTACAGAGGGGGGAACTAACCTCACTGCGTACCGTGATAGGATGCTGTCTCTGTTCCAGGTACTGGAACCAACCGTCAACGTCTCGGCCCAACGACTGTCGGATCAGATGCGGGTCATCCAACGTAATCACAGGTTGGACGATATCGCACTTGATAGGCTGCGCTCAGAGGTACTGAGCAACCAAATCGTCTTGTCTCTGACACAAACCGCGGCACAAGCGTCAACTACTGATGCCATCCCGCCGCGGTCCAATCATGTTGAAGAAGAAGATGATAGGGTTGACACAGTAAGTAGCCAGTGCAACGTCCGACTGAGGAGCGCACTGGAGGACGCGTTTCGCGAATATAGATCCACTCCAACCGAATTTAGACCCCGATTACCACGGTTACCTATGCACAAAAAAAATAGGGCGCTGGTGTGTGCCTTGGACTCGCAGCTCAAGAATTTCTTCGAGAGCAGCGAGGATCTCGTTGATACACACTCGATCCTGTATTGCGCGGCTGTGGCGGCATGTCGTTTAGCGAACGTCAAATTTCCTAGTTTAGACAGAGCTACTCGATCAAAACCAGCCGTACCAGCCTGGCAGCGCAGGATCGAGCGTCGTATCGATGGGGCCAGGGTACTCATCGGCAAACTATACTGCTTCAGGGAGGGCAATACACGACCACGAGTGATGCGCTTTGTAAGGCAGGCATTCTCCGGGACTGGAATCAGTCCTCGAGAATACATGTCTCATGTTACAGAGCGCATCGACTTCCTGAAACAGAAAGTTTGTGCATGGGCGAGCCGTATTCGGCGGTATAAGCGGCGGGTTGATCGATATTCGCAGAATCGCATGTTCCAGAGCGATGAAAGGTGGGTGTATAGAGCGTGGGAGCGACCTGAACAAAATGCGACAGATGTGTGCCGCCCGGATGATGCCGCTACCAGTGCATTCTGGCGCAGCATCTGGTCGGTGCCCGTCTGTCACACGGAGGCTGGCTGGATGCAGGATGTCGAGCGAGTGTGTGGGACTATACCAGAAATGGAAGCAGTCCTAATTACGCCATCAGACGTTGCTAGAGCGGCCCGTCCGTTACCGAATTGGAAATCACCGGGAACGGACGGACTGCACAATTTTTGGTTGAAATGGCTAACTAGTTCACACACTTGCCTGGCATCTCAGTTCCAGGCATCCTTAGAGTCTGGGTCGCTACCGCAGTTTCTAACAACAGGCGTTACCCACCTGCTCCATAAGTCAGGTAGTCCCGCGGAACCCAAGAATTATAGACCGATTACGTGTTTGTCGACGGTTTATAAACTTCTTACATCCATTTTGAGAGCGAAAATTAACACGCACATTGACAGTAACTCGATTATGTCTGCCTCTCAAAATGGATGTAGGAATGGGTCCCGCGGTACTAAGGAGCTACTCCTCATAGACATGGCCATTAGCCAACAGGTTCGCCGATCCCACAAGGATATGTCGACATGTTGGATAGATTATAAGAAGGCCTACGACTCGGTGCCACATACATGGCTCATGAGGGTGCTGGAGTTGTACAAGATAGATGCAACTCTACGCACCTTCCTTGAGTCGTGTATGGGGCAATGGAAGACGGTCCTTCGCTATCCAGGGTGTCGACAGATCCAGGGGAATGATGAGCCTGTATGGATTAAGCGGGGAATATTTCAGGGCGACAGTTTGAGTCCTCTTTGGTTCTGCTTAGCCCTGAATCCTCTAAGCACACTGCTGGAGAATTCAGGTCTAGGCTACCGGTTGAAGAGAGGTGGTCAGGTCATATCTCACCTCCTCTACATGGATGATTTGAAACTTTTTGCCCCCAACAAATTGCATCTGGTGGAGCTACTGAAGGTAACTGAAACTTTCAGTAGTGCCATCAGGATGGAATTTGGTGTGGACAAATGTGCAGTCATGCATGTAAAGGGGGGGAAGATTATGGAATCCGAGGGAATTCCACTTTCAGATTCCATACACCTTAGATCCCTCTCCTCATCCGAAAGCTATAAGTATTTGGGTATGTCGGAAGCGTTAGGCATCAACGATGCTGACATGAAGCAATCATTGAAGGAGCGCTTCTTTTATCGCCTGAAGAGGGTATTAATTAGTCTTCTTTCGGGCGGAAATAAGGTGCGCGCCTTCAATGGTTGGGTCATGCCGGTTTTGATGTACTCTTTCGGCATACTCAAATGGACTCAGACTGAACTCGACGCCCTGGATAGAAGGGTCCGTACACTACTGACCGCAAACCGGATGCATCACCCACGATCATCGGTTATGAGACTGTATATCCCGCGGAAGTGTGGGGGTCGAGGTTTTTTAAATGCGAAGACCCTCCACAACCGCGAGGTGTGCAGTCTCAGGGAATATTTTTTAAAAGCCGAAGTGGGTATGCACCGTGATGTGGTCGCAGTGGACAAGGGGCTCACTCCGCTCTCCATGGCGAAAGAGAACTGGCGCAAACCTGTAGTACTGACTACCGATGACCGCAAGAAGGTATGGCAAAGCAAGGAGCTTCACGGGCGCTTCTATCGGGCTCTTCATGAGCCCGGTGTAGATTTCTTAGCGTCCGTTTCCTGGCTACGTTTTGGTGACCTCTTCGGAGAAACTGAAGGTTTCGTCTGTGCAATTATGGACGAAGTTATCTTGACGAATAACTACCGGAGACATATTATGAAGGATGGGACGGTTGACGTATGTCGGGCATGCCACCGTCCGGGTGAGTCCATCAGACATATTATCTCTGGTTGTTCTCGTTTGGCTAACAGCGAGTACTTGCACAGGCATAACGAAGTAGCCAGGATTATTCACCAGCAACTTGCTTTGAAATATAAACTTGTCAACTCTGAGGTACCATATTACAAGTATGTGCCCGACCCAGTTCTCGAAAATGACCATGTCACGTTGTACTGGGATCGGTCTATCATCACTGACAGGACTGTTGTCGCCAACAAACCTGATATAGTAGTGATAGATCGATTAGTGCGCCGCGCAATGATTGTCGATGTTACCATCCCACATGACGGGAACCTCGTGAAAGCTGAGAAAGATAAACAAATCAAATATCTTGACTTAGCACACGAGGTTGTTGACATGTGGAATGTGAGCTCGACTGTCATAGTGCCGATTGTCGTATCGGCCAATGGCCTGATGGCCGAAAGCCTCGATCAACATCTATCGAGGCTCTCGTTAGGCGGTTGGATCAAGGGCCTGATTCAGAAGGCAGTACTCCTCGATACGGCTCGCATTGTGAGGAGGTTTCTGTCTCTGGAGCCCTAACCACCGGTAGCTTGGACCCTGCTCCCGACACCGGTGGATGACTACTATTTTTTTATATTTTTAAATGTTTTTTTTTTTTTTTTTATAATAATATTTAAAAATGTAATAAAATAAGAAAATTAAATAAATAAACGACATAATAATAATAAAATCGTTTATTTATAAAAAGGGAACACGTTTTACATTAACCTTAACAATTAAAAATAGCGCACAGTTGCTAATTTGCCTGAACTAGGTTGAACCTGTGCTTCAGGCTAAGAAGTGCATACATACTCAATATAATAAATTAACAATGCATAAAACGTAAAAACTAAATTAAAACTTAGGTAAACAAAAGTGAAATAGCGTGTTAGCAGTTTTATTTGCAGACAATAAGTAAGTCTTCTGTCTGTGCATAATTGTTTGTTAGTAAATAGTTAAGTATAATTTTTTTACAGCTATAGTAATTTAATTTATAGATACTTAGTTTTCTATTTAATCTATTGTACAGGAATGGACCTAAGAATATTATAAATCTTTCTACAAAGACATGTTTTGAGGCTGCATTAGACATGCATACCAGATCATTCCGTCTCTTGTTAGTGTTGTCGGCATTGTAGGCAAGCATGGTGTGCTGTTTTAATACTACGTGCATAATGAAAAGCTGGCGGACCGTTAGTACATTGCAGGATTTATATAGCAGATCTGTAGGAAAAAAGAAGGGATGGAAGTTTGCTACCTTCAAAATAGCTCTCTGAGCTCTTTCAAGAGGAAGCAAATTAGTTTTTGGTGCGCCACCCCAAGAAGTGATGCAGTATTGAATTATAGATTGACATAGGGCCAAATAAATTTGTGTGATTAATTTTGAATCTGCTAAGGTTCGCAATTTTTTAAAAACATATATTAGTTTGCGGACTCTTTTCACTAGGCTTTCAATATGTTTTTTAAAAGAGAGTGTGTCGTCCATTATTATCCCCAGATATTTTATGTTGCTCGTTTTGTGGATAAAGGGACAATTACACATGGTGATTGTACGGTTTCCACATTGATGGGCATATAGATGAGGGTTAGTAATGTTAAGTAGAGGCTTGCGCATGGAGAAGTGAATATATTTTGTTTTGTCGGCATTTAATGTTAGTAAATTGCTTTGAAGCCAATTAGTCACAGTATTAAAACCTAGTTGAGCGATTTCGAACAGTTCACTACTGGTTTTAGCGCTAAATATTAACGCCGTGTCGTCGGCATATGATATTATTTTACCTTCCTTAATATTTAGATTACACAAGTCGTTAATATAAATAAGGAAGAGGGTGGGGCCCAAAATACTCCCCTGTGGAACACCAAAACCAGTATTTTTCTGGTCATCGCTCGTAATATTATCTATTCTAACACATTGGTACCGGTGGTCTAAATAGTCAGTAAAAAGTTTCAGCGGCGTTCCCCTTATTCCTATGATCTCCAATTTGTTCAGGAGGACAGAAACAGATACCGTGTCGAATGCCTTGGCTAAATCGAGAAATACTCCCAGGGTCTGGTTTCCTTTGCCAAGTTCTTCTGAAATATAACTAGTTAGACTATGCACCGCATCGGCTGTCGACAGTTTGGCTCTAAAACCAAATTGCGCAGGGGATAAGATGTTGTTCTTTTCTAGGTAATTAACTAGTCTACTGTTTATAATTTTCTCTAGTATTTTCGAAATTGAGGGGAGTAAGGATATTGGCCTATAATTATTAACTACGTCTTTACTTCCAGATTTAAAGATAGGGATAACAATTGCCTTTTTTAGACAACTAGGGAAAATTCCTTCGGAAAGGCAGATGCGAAATATATGCGTTAAGGGAGGTACCAAAATATGCTTATAGAGTTTAAGGATCTTATTGCTTATATTATCCCATCCAACTGCACAGTCGTCTTTTAACCCAGAAATTAATCGAGTTATTTCATCTTCATCAGTATCCAACATGGCGAAAGATTTCGAGTTACAGCTATTGCTTGATTTTTTTAAATATGGCTGGTCGCAGTATTTTGGAATCTGATCGGCAAGAGTTTTCCCAACATTTACAAAAAAGTTATTTACATTGTTAGCTGATAAGAGTGGTGAAGGATTAGCCAGCAATAAACTCGAATTTGATTCACGCTGTTTAGACATGTTAGTGACGTTTTTAATATGTTTCCAAAGTTGCTTGGTATTTTTACCTGCTTTATTTAATTCAGTTTTATCGTAATTATTTTTTAAATTCTTTAGGAGATTGTTGCAAAAATTCCTGTATCTTTTGTAAGTGGTTTCAATTATTAGATTATCAGGGTATCTTTTAGTTTTCTGATGTAGTTTATCTCTGTGTCTTATACACCGAATTAGTCCCGGAGTAATCCATGGCTTAATATTATAAAATTTCTTATTTACTGTAGAGACTGTCGTGTTTACGTAATATTGCTTGTTGAACTTGTTTTATTAAGTACGATAAAGCCAAATTAGCGTCAGCAGTATTGTAAACTAGGCTAAAATCAATGTTGCACATATCATATTCGAGTTTTTTTATGTCTAATTTACTAATAGTTTGAGGACGATTTAGCTTAGGCAGCGTTAAATTTACGTTGAGTAAGACTGCGTGGTGGTCAGTAATTGTTGAGTTAGTGACAAGCGTAATATATGATAGGCTGGTTTTGATCATCATATGATCGAGGCAGGAACCGCTCTGATGAGTAGGCAATGTGTGAGCGGGGAGAAAACCATGATATAAGCAGATATTAAGGTAATCTTGGGTCCCTGCATCGCAGTTTTCGGAGCTAATATTAATATTTAAATCACCTGTTAGTATTACATTCTTAAATGGGCTTAGTGCTTGAAAAATCTGGTTTAAGGAATTGTTAAAAGGATCTAAGTTTCTAGAGGAAGGGGATCTATACATAGCTATTATCGCTGTAGTTGTGCTAATTTTGATGACTAAACAATTACTCATACAGTCTTGTAGAGTATGTTCCTCGACTGTGACCTTTAAAGATTCCTTAGCAAAGACTACCACACCGTCATTTTGATTGTTATTTATTGTGGTATGTAATAAGTTATAACCCGGTATTGCTGGGAGATTATCGTGGCGGTTAGATAGCCAGCACTCGGTAAGTACCATTATATCACAATCAAAGTTAAGTCTATGAAGGAAAACATTAAAGCTATCTATGTTCATATAGATACTGCGAATGTTTTGGGTCATTACGGTGAGCGAATTTTGATAGTCGGAAAGATATTGTCTGCAGTCCTCAACGTCACATGTCTTTGATACATTTAAAAAGGTGTTATCAATATCGGTAATTAATTTGTCATCCATATTAAACTAAAACTTACAACAATAAATTAAGTCTAAAATATAAACTAGTATGTAGCGCTCTTAGGCGCCTTCATAATCTATCGAATTAATGTACCTGTATTCGGCAGCTTTTTTAGCAGGGCAATCTGTGTCTCCCGTCTTGTGGTTGGCTTGTTTTTTAAAGCGCAAACATGTAGCACATTTTGGCGGATTGGCCTTCTTTGCGCAGTCTTGGATTGTGTGCCCTTCTTCACCGCAATGACCGCATGTGGGGGCAGCAATTTTGCATGTTTTGGCTGCATGACCATACTGCTGGCATTTGTAACATCTAGTTACTAGTGTGAAGTCTCGTACAGGGCAGGATGTCCAATTTATAAATAATCTGTCCTGAGTGATGAGGGCCTTACGAATGATGGCTGGAACTTCTATAATATAGTTGCAATTCTCAGCATCCTTCCTGCCAGATTTGTGGCTCAGTTTTATTGAGGTCACAAATGTATCTTGGGACATAGTCGGCAGTTTGTCGGTCAAGTTTTGTTCATAGATACATTTATAAACCTCATTTTCAGACATAGATGTGGGAACTCCTATAACTATAATGCGAGGTTTGCGCTTTTGAGGTTCGTCGACGGTAAGCCCTGACGAAGCGAGTTGGACTGTTTGTTTGAGCTTATCTAGGTCATCTTTGGTCTCAGTGCTGATAATTAATCCTCCTTTTCCTATTTTGCGTACGCCTCGTACTTTCAGCTTCATTTCTTCAGGGCATATGATATTTTGGACCATGGTCTTGGTTTCGTCACTGGTCTTTGAGTTATCACTGGGATAAATCGCCACGGAGCTAAAAGTATTAGGACGAACAAAACTGTTGGATCTCTTCTTTACCATATCTGCAAAAGATGTACCCGCACCCTGCTTCGTACAGGACTCCTGAATCGTCCGATTCATCTCCATTAGGCAGTCGGATAGGTCTCGAGCTTCGGTCATGGTTTTAAGAGAGGTATGGGTTTGAATGGCTTTTTGCTTTAATGACTGGTATTGAACAGCCATTTGCGAAACTCCATGTCCAACTTTCCGGCAAAGATTGGTGATTTTCAGTTTCTGCTCAGTATTGAGCTTACCATCCGAAGCAACAGCACACACCTCATTCAGGTACTGCTCAATTGATGTCATCCAGGTCTGGATCTCCGAAGTGGACACTACTGGAATTGTTTCATCTTGGTCCTGTCTTGGTTGTCGGGGCGATGTCGGTGCCGGTGTCGGTGTCGGTACCGGTGTAGGTACCGGGGTTGGTGTCGGTGGAGGGCTGCGTCGTATCATCGCACTCCGATGGAAAGGGGCTGCCTTCCATATAAGTTAATAATTAAAAATAATATGATTAGTTCATTGTTTAAACTTGACACTTAAAATGTTTCTCTATAAAACTCGCTAATACACTAAAACTAGGTCACTATTTATGCAAACGTTAATTTATTTTTATTTAAAAGAAAAAAATGCATTGATGAGCACGTCTGTATACTTTGAATGCATAACATACATCCATAAATATACCTAAGTATAGAAATGCAAACTTTTTCAACCACTTGACCAAAGAAGCGGTCAGGTATTCAATTTTGTAGGTGAAATTATAAAATCTACGCGGACGAAGTCGTGGGCGAAGTGCCAGTAAAAAAAAAACCGGCCAAGAGCGTGTCGGGCGACGCTCAGTGTAGATAAATGATAATGATAAATAAATGATTTTATTTTGTAAGTAGGTTTGTACAAACACTTTTACACGTCAATCATATTTTAAAACTAGATGAGGTCGGTGTTTCCTATCTGACTAGCCTGAGAAGAAAGGCCGAAACAAATTCAGACGTCACAGTCTCTTTTAAAGTCCAGACATAATCTTGGTCAGATCATATGAAGACCATGTAGGTCGATGTCTGAGATGGTCTTTTGAGGAAAGAACCACACAGATTGAGAGGACCTGTCCAGTCAGTGCACGCATATGTCAGAAATCGTGCAGCTCAACTCAAAACTTAAGGAGCTCAACGATTCGACGAACAATACCAAAGAAAGGACATTTGGGTAGGCCACATTAATTACTCAAACTGCCAGACCATGACAAAAACTAACAGAACAGAGAGAAAAATAAAAAATAAAATGACCCACATAGTCTTCACATTCACAATAATTAAAATAATAGAATACAAAGTAATTGTCATAGATCAAATTCATTAATGTCAAAAAAAAAAACAACAAAATAAAAACATTCAATATGTAAAAATTGGAAGCAGCTTAATCCCAAGCCTTTTTGTCCTCGATATAAGCCTTAACCTTTGTTGCCCTTGTTACTACCAGTTTTATTACCAGTTGTAATACCGTTAATTTAGATTACCCTTCCTACTACTCCAGTATTGAGTTGTTAGAAGGGAAAAAATAAATAGCCCGTGTTACTACCGTAAATACATACTTAAAAAAAAACTAATCTTCACCTAGATTTTTTTTTAAATTTCGGTTTATTTGTAAATATAGTAAACATGAAACTTCTTTAACAAATCTTCTTTGATTCTGTATAACGTTAGCGAGTATTACATACATTCTTCTTAGTCGATGATATGACACGACGAAAAAAATAAATTTGTCATCTCTTATTTTATTCCTTCATTTTGTCCTTCATTGATTTTTTGAAAATGAGCGTAGCAAGTGATATTGAAATTAAATACCTATATACCAAGAAAAGGAGGGACTGTATTAATAAGTGAGGGCCATCAGTACTATAAACTTAAACAATACAAGAACGGGAGCGCTATATGGAGATGCGCTTTATATTTCAAGAAACCAAAATGCTCTGGAAGTTTAACACTACAAGTGAGTTCGGTTCACAGACTTATATTGGCTAGACGACGCAAGTGTATGTACTTCGCGTGTAAAAAGGGAGTAAAATTGACTTCCTTCAGCGTCATTTCTAATCAGTCCGCGCTCGAACGTTCTTGATGCTAGACGTCAAATAAAAACTAAAAAATGCCAAATTGTGCGGTATTGAGCTATAAAAACTACACAAAAAAAGTGGGACGAGACAGTGGAAACGTTTCCTTTCAGCGGTAAGTCATTTTGTTATTAAATTATGTATTTTTTATTGCAAATTTAATTATTTTGTGTTCATTGTGGTCGTACAATGAACATTATGCAACTGAGTGTGTATCGAATAATTCATGATACATTGCCGTTTTTAGTTACAAGGTAGTATATAGGACTTGTCTGTTAAAACACGCAATGAAAATTAAAATGATCGATATTTTCACTTATCGTTCAGCTTCGTGGTACAGTAGCTATTCTCATTTTTCTGTCAAATAAAGCAAATAGTGTTGTACACACAGTTTGTTCTCGATTCTAATCGATTTTGGAAACAGAGGAATGATAATGTTTGCGTTGGGTATTTTGTGACATGTAATTTTTTTTTACTGCAATGTTTCAATTTAGTGATTTTGTTTAGAATATTATTAATTATATTTACATATTTCCAAGTGATCCCAAAGTTAAATTATCACTGTTATCTTGCAAAAATCGATTAGTAGGTACTCGTTTCATTCTAAATGTAACGGGTCGGAAAATGTGGACGTCTTGACGCTGATATTAGGATTATTTAATAGTTAATTTCGTGTTACAGGACATTCACCAGCCGTCTACGTCAAATGAGGATACATCGTGTAACTTGAAGAGCGGCGAACTTAAACAATAACATGCAAGCGGAGGGGTGCGCGCACGCGACCTCTCGATCCAAAGAGTACTGGCGGACGAGCGAGGCGAAACGCGGATCGTTTTGAATCGTTTACTCGCGGACAGGAAGTTCCCATCACTAAATCGCTCATGTGACGTCACAGTAGGTAGAAAAATAATGGCACGCTTGGTTTCTATACAGACGATGAGACTTGCGTTATCTAGCCAATGTAAGTCTGTGGTTCGGTTTCTGGCTTTATTTAAAAACTATGCCTTGTTCAGTATAAGAAACATGATCAACGGTATAAAAGGCTTTCTGGCACAACTTACGTTTAATGAATGATTTGAATTTATTAAGGCTTAGATCTTGAACGAGGCACGGAACTTTATTGTAGAAGCGTATACATTGGCATCTGAACGAGCCACCTATTTTCTTGAGCCTTGTTGTAGGTACAACAAATTTTTGTAGGGTTCCGTAGTTTCCCGCCCGTCACAATAACTGTTCCCACTTATGAGTTTAAAGGTGGGTATCCATTATGTTCGCGCTCCTGCAACTGCTCCCGGTAGTGGGGACGTGCGCGAACACGGTACGTGCAACATTGCACGCTCCGCGGCAGGCGCTCCGACTCGTGACGGTTTTTAGCGCGAACACAAAGGGGAGCGCAGTGTGTCAAAGGGGAGCGCATGTAGAAGTGCGCGCGACGTATCCATTGGAGTAGTTGCAGGAGCGCGGAGCGCTGCTGGAGCGCAAACATAGTGGTAACCCAACTTAAAAAAGGCTATTTGTTACGGAACTCTAATAATTACGGAACACTAAAAACGGGCCCACAAAGGACGGTGATAACTAAAAAAAGAGTTAGGTATAGATTCCAACCACACATGGAAAGTTCGAGAAAATGTTGTCTATTTTACAGCGCCATCTCTCGGGGAATTGGGTTACTAATTAATACATAGACGTGCCAGAAAACCGATTTTAATAATTCTTTTTTTGTTTGAAAAAAGATACGTTCAGGATAATAAAATATGTAAACGAAGTTTAAAAAAATGCTTGCATATACGATTATACTATAAACTTAGTCCAGAAATTATTTTGTACAATTTTTTGTCTTTTTTGTACAAAAACTGTTGTTTCCATCAAGTTCAAAATGATTTTCCTAGAAAGTCCTTATAAAGTTCTACTTTTCAGATTTTTTTCATATTTTCTAAAGTTATGGTTCAAAAGTTAAAGGGGGCCTTTAACTTTAATTTACCAGCTAGGTGTCAGAGTTTCTCTAAGAGATTTTTTTAAAGATATTGGTATTCTCACGGTTGCATCACAATTCATCTTCGCCAACATCCTATATATTAGGCAAAATTTGCACTTGTACACTAAAAACAGTGATATTCACAGTGTTAACACTAGAAATAAGGACAAACTACGTGCCCCCTTTCACCGGCTTCATAAGGTTCATAACTCATTTGTTGGGCTTGGTATAACCTTTTATAACAAGATACCCTCTTCTTTGCTAGACTTGCCTTTTAATGCGTTTAAAGCTCAAGTAAAATCCAACCTTTGTTCAAAGGCTTACTATTCCATCAACGACTAACTTTGTCGACGAGACATCGGCCGGCTATGTCGACAAGAAGTTGATGACGTTTCAGAAAGTCGGCACCGATGATGGGTTTGCTGACTGCAGCGATGATGAATCTCCAAGTGTATGGTCTTCGTAGGTTGAGATCCAGTTCTAATGTTTTCTCACCGTACGTTGGAATGACTGTGTTGTTCGCTGCATACAAGCAAAAATCTGTTGGTTTAGCTTTCCCGCCTTTTTTTCTCGGTATCACGGACACGTTGGCGCCAGTATCGATCAAAAACGATAGACGCGAGTTTTTGTCTGTTATAAATAGGCGGTAAGAAGTGTTGTTTGCGTCGGTTGCCGCCTCAGCCAACGCAGGCGTTAGTTTCCCGAATTTACAGGTTCTTCGAAACTACAAGGACGCGTACATTTTCGCGCCTCCTTGCCGAACTTGCGATGATAAAAGCAGATCGCTGATTGATCGTTATGTGCGCGACTGCGATTGTTCCTGCTCGATGAACGCGATCTTGAACGCCGTCGGTCAAATGGTCTGCGTCGATGCTGCTGATGATTCGATACACGTACCTTCAGTTCTGCGATTTCTCTCATAAGCGCGTCGATCTTCTCTTCAATCGATGTAGATGCATGCGGCGTTGCGGGAACGGAGGTGACAGCAGCGACTGCACCGAGTGGTTGTGTTTGCTCGAGGATTTTGTCTGCCATCATTGCCAGCTCGTGGATATCGGAGTGTTTCGCGATGTTGTCACTAACAGCGAGTACTGCTCGGACGGATCGTGGAAGGTGGTTAGTCCACATAATCCGTAGCGCTGAGTCGGAGATATTGTCGGCGGCGAGGTTTTTCATGCGACGTAGCAGCTGTGAAGGCTTCATATCGCCGAGTTCCATTTCTGATAGCAACCTTTGTACTTGCCGTTGCTCGGATTCCTCGTAGACTTGGAACAATCGATTCTTCAACGCGTCGTAACGATTTTTCTCCGGTGGATGTAGAATGATGTCTGAGATTTCATCAAGGTCTTGCCGCTCAAGTTGTCCTATAATGAGTTCGAACATAACTTGATCGCCTTTCTTCTGTACGGACATGATAGCTTCAAATTGCGCGAACCACAAAC
Organism: Apamea anceps; assembly: GCA_951799955.1. NCBI lineage: Eukaryota > Metazoa > Arthropoda > Insecta > Lepidoptera > Noctuidae > Apamea > Apamea anceps. The sequence continues at coordinate 400,160 of OX637506.1, forward strand.
GAATCTTGTCGCGCCAAATGGGTGGAATGCGCAACGACGTCGACACACCGGAGAGTTCTTGTTCACTATTGTTGGCCATGATGAAAACTTGATTTGAGGATCTGGAGGTATCTTCTTAATATCGCGTCGTAATCACGTTCACACAATCGTAATCAATCACGTACGTTTTTTCACGTTATCACGTCGGGGTCACCACTGTAGCGCTTAGGTTGTGTGTGGCAATAATACTCCAGATGTACGACGAAAGTATATTTAAAAGTAAACGAGGAAGTACAGCGTGTGAATAGTGTGTGTGCTCTACAAAATATGTACATGTCTTATATTAACTTAGGCGCATAAGGCGTGGCCTACTTACAACATTAAATTAACCAATAGGAACGCAGTTGGAATATGAGATATAGTTCCTACAGAAATCCGTGCGGTGGCGCACAGGTCGACAAAACTATTCCCGCGCACAGCGGCGGCGAACGGATGTATGTTTGATATCTATGTTTGTATCAGAGACTACAATAGTATGGTTTGTATTGCAGCTACAAGTTCGAACGGACGGCTAAGACCCTCTGTTGGTGGTGGTGGTGGCAGGGCGACCCGCAGCGGTGGCGGCGGGTTGTATATAGCTCACGCTAGCCTCTGCCTGCTCTGTTGTGGGAGGTGCGGGCGCAGGACGCGGCTGGCGCGCTCTCAAGCGTCGCCATGCGTACAAGATAGCGCAAACCACGATGACCCCAGCCAAGGCGTAGATGGCGACATAATGGTGAATGTCATGGAATGTCACTCCATCCGCCAGTTCCTGACTGGTTTTCATCTCTTTGAGTGCCTTTCAATCGCCTTTATGTCTTCCCGTTGCTCGGTGATATCATCTGTCTCATTCAGTGGAGTGATGAGAGGTGTAAACAGATTAATGATATGATTTATTGGTGGAATCTGTTCATAACATCGATCTTCGTTTTAATTGACTTTGATAAAGATTTGTGTGCGTAGATCGTAAACCTTCTGTCTTTAATGACGCAACAGTCTCCCAGTGTAATGACACCTGTTTTGTTGAGTTGTTCGTTCGTAATGTCGTCATCGCATATGACTCGCACACTGCATTGTCCACAGCAAACGTATAGGTAAGAATTAAATAAATTTCAGTCCAGTAAACTTGACATTCTTTTGTTTCAGTCTGGCATTGATTAGAGGCTTGATGTTTCAGACATAGGTTGGTGTCTGACGTCATTTGATAGACGGGCCTTTTCAGTGGTCAAATGTACTCGTCGGTATCGCAAGGAACGCATCTTTGTAAATCGTTTATAGACACCAGAATGTAAGAGTCCTTGTGTAGGTTGATAGCCAGGTAGTTTGCTACAGGCATATATGTTGACCATGCTTTCATTGGCTTATTGTGGAATCAGTATGAGATTGTATAGCTCATAGTCTTCCCTGCTCACCAAAGGAATTCTAACTTCCAAAATCAGGTACTCCCTGGTTGCACTCGCTTTAACTTTCAATAGGTGATATATGTGAAGATATACAACCTTTATATACTATCGATGGTTGGTAAAAATAAAATAAAATAAATTTCTGCATCTACGGGAACTAAACAATTACAAGCTTTAAGAATACAATGAAGCTTAATATGGTAGCAGAGCGAAAAATGTAAGATTAGAAGAAAAACGAAAAGGTAAAAATTCAAAATGTCTATTGTAAAAATTCAACCTTTAGGAAAAGAAAACTATGATACATGGTGTATACATGCAAAAGCATATTTAATAAAAAATAAACTATGGGCATGTGTAAAAGAATACCCAAAGGTAGATGCGTTAAAAAATGATCTTGACGATGACGAAATGGCAAAGTCAGAGCTAATGTTGTTAATGGCGCCTTCAGAACTAAAACAGATTAAAAACTCTAAATTTGCCAGAGATGTGTGGATGACTCTTGAATCCATCTATGCTAGTAAGGGTCCAGCTAGTCTACTACCAGGCTAGTCTACTAAAACAACTAATATTAGCTAAACTAGAAGAAGGTTCAGATACACGCGAGCATTTCAAGAAATTCATGGATACTGTAGATAAATTAAAAGATATGGATATTGTCGGCGCATCACATATGCGCGTGATCGACCGAAGGGAGGGCGCGGGGCGTCGGGGTACCGAACACGGTACGCGACGGCCGCTGCGCGCCCTCCACGCCACTCAGCTCACAGACGCGCTTGACCACGGGCATTTCATTGTTCATATGTTGATATGTAAATTATGGTATTACACCTATTTTAATACAGTCCACTGCTTCTTTCATTATAAGTCCCGATTGAGCCCAATCATTGGTCCTTCGAGCCGGATCAATGATTGGGCTCAATCGGGACTTATAATGAAAGAAGCAGTGGACTGTATTAAAATAGGTGTAATACCATAATTTACATATCAACATATGAACAATGAAATGCCCGTGGTCAAGCGCGTCTGTGAGCTGAGTGGCGTGGAGGGCGCGCAGCGGCCGTCGCGTACCGTGTTCGGTACCCCGACGCCCCGCGCCCTCCCTTCGGTCGATCACGCGCATATGTGATGCGCCGACAGATATTGATATCAACAGTAATCTGTTATCAATCATGATGCTCTATAGCCTTTCTTCGGAATACGAAAATTTCAGGACTGCAATTGAATCACAAGACTCGCTTCCAGACCCTGAAATGCTAAAAATTAAAATTATAGAAGAGAGTGATGCACGTCGTCGTGACAACCCTAGTACTAGCGTAAAGAATGATGCTGAAGAAAGTTTCTATACTTTTTGCAAGATTTGTAAAAAGAAAGGCCATGACTCGTCCAAATGCTGGTGTAAAAATAAGAATGCAGGCAAGAAAAATTATAGGAAGTCTAAGAACAGCTATACTAAAAAGGACGATAAAGAAACAAACCTCTTCAGTAGCTACTTCATAAATGACAAAGCCCAAAAATGCTGGATACTTGACAGTGGATGTACGTCACATATGACATTTTCGGATAAGCCTTCTAATGAAATGAAGAAAACTTCAAAAACCTTTAAACTCGCTTCAAAGGAAAAAACTGCAGAGATAAAAGGGTTAGGGCCTGCAGAAATAGAAACTGAAGAAGGAAAAATTGGAATAACTGATGCACTTTATGTACCAAGCCTGTGTGCTAATCTTCTATCTGTTGGGAAAATGACAGATAAAGGACTCACTGTTCTATTCACTAAGAAGAAGGCAATAATTAATGATCACAAGCGAGGAGTACAAATGCAAGCAGTGAGAAAAGACGATGGTCTATATTATCTCCAAACGAAAAATAATAATGTTGACAGACATAGAGCCAATGCTACAGAATGTAATAATGACGTAGCAAAAGAAGTGGAGTCAGATGCTATTAAACAATGGCACTGTAAAATGGGACACATGAGCGAAAGGGACTTGAAGCTCGCCTTAAAGAATGAAAGCCTGATTGGATTAGACTTCAACCGTAATAGTTCTTTAGGTGAATGTGAAATATGCATAGAAGGGAAATTGAGCAGAGTGCCTAGTGTTGTAATATTAGCTTAATAGAATTTTATGTCATTGAATTACTGGCAGGTTTTATGTCTATGGTTTATAAAAAGATTGTTGTCATGAAGCAGTTTGGAACAGATTCGAAAGTTGTGTCTCAGGTCTAGGAGTCGAATGTAGAGTTTTGGATATGTAAAAGCGTATTGTGATGCAGACTTTGCAGGTGATCCTGATACTAGAAAAAGTACGACTGGTTTTATTATATTTTATGGTGGTGGTCCAATTCATTGGTGTTCACGTAAACAGTCAGTCACTGCTCTTTCCAGTACTGAGGCTGAATATATTTCTGCAGCTGAGTGTATTAAAGACCTATTATACATTCAGAGTTTGATCTACGAGTTGACAAATACATTACCAAAAACACAGTTGTTTGTTGATAATCAATCGGCTATAGTATTGATTAAAAATGGAATTTTGAATAGAAGAAGCAAACATATTGATGTTAAATATCATTTCATTAAGGAAAAAATAGATAAGAATTTGTTGGAAATTCATTATTGTTCGACTAAAAATAATTTGGCAGATATATTAACTAAACCACTGGACAGAACAAAGTTTTTGAGATTGAGACAGTGTATAGTGAGTGATACGTAAAGGACATTCTGTAATGTGATGAGTTGTGTAGGTTTATTAGAATATAAGGTTGTTTGAGAATTAATTTGAAATGTTTAATGTTTAAGTTAGTTAAGTAAGGTGTTTAGACTAATTAATTCAAAAGTTTGTTTGTTGTATTTAGTTATGTTGGGTGGGTTAATTAAGCTGGGTTTTATTTTGTTTAATGAGTTGATGGGAGTTATATAAGAGATGTTATTCTAATTGTAAGAAACATAAAATTCAGAGGGGATGTTGTAATATTAGCTTAATAGAATTTTATGTCATTGAATTACTGGCAGGTTTTATGTCTATGGTTTATTAAATAAAAAGATTATGTTGTCATGAAGCAGTTTGGAACAGATTCGAAAGTTGTGTCTCAGGTCTAGGAGTCGAATGTAGAGTTTTGGATATGTTAGATGTTTAATTTTGTGTGACCTTATTTTGATAGATAAGTTAATATTGTTTTGATATGGGAAGTACGTAATAAAATGTGATGTGTTAACCAAAAGCGGAGTTTACTTGAAGGGTCGCCTATTCTCACAACATGAGGTTCGCAAGAAGTGGTCAGTTTTCAACACCTAGCAAGAAGAGTGACAAAAATAATTCACGTACGAGTCAGCGTCTTGAGATCGTACACAGTGACGTGACGTACACTGTGGACCACTGAAATAACCTTCACTGAATAGCAACAGGTATTTCGTAAGTTTCATTGATGACTACAGTAGATACTGCCGAGTATACTTTATTAAAAACAAAAACGAAGTTTTACAAAAATTCATAGACTACAAGATAGAAGCAGAGAACTTCACAGGAAACAAATTTAAATGCCTACAGACCGATAACGCTACGGAATACAGAAATTTGAAGTTTGACACATTTCTGAAGCAAAATAGTATAGCAAGAAGATTGACAGCACCATACACTCCACATCAAAATGGAATCGCTGAAAGGAAAAATAAAACCCTTATAGAAAAAGCAAGATGCATGATGTTGGAATCAAAAGCGCCTATGTGTTTATGGGCAGAAACGGTTTCTACTGCAAATTACTCGTCAAACCGAAGCGTTAACCAGAGTATTGAAAACCAAACACCATTCGAAAGATGGGTAGGTAGAAAACCCTGCATTAATCATCTATATGTATTTGGTGCTAAAACGTTCATCCTAAAGAAAGGAAAACATGAACACAAATTTGCTTCAAAGGCAATTCCGGGTATGTTCACTGGTTACTCGGAAGTTTCAAAAGCGTTTAGAATATACGTCCCATCAAAGAAAAGCATTCTTGTTTCCAAGGATGTTCGAATTTTAAAGAAAAGGTTCTACGAAGATGGTCAAATTACTTGTCAAACCGAAGCGTTAACCAGAGTATTGAAAACCAAACACCATTCGAAAGATGGGTAGGTAGAAAACCCTGCATTAATCATCTATATGTATTTGATGCTAAAACGTTTATCATAAAGAAAGGAAAACATGAACACAAATTTGCTTCAAAGGCAATTCCGGGTATGTTCGCTGGTTACTCGGAAGTTTCAAAAGGGTTTAGAATATACGTCCTATCAAAGAAAAGCATTCTTGTTCCCAAGGATGTTCGAATTTTAAAGAAAAGGTTCTACGAAGATGGTAAAAATGTGATTTCTGTTTCTTTTCAAGAATTAAATGATCACAAGCGATCAAACGAGACTGACAGTGAACTGGATGAAACAGAAATATATTTATAAGGTACTACAAAAGAAAATGCTAGTAGACAGCAAGCAGTACAAGATAATGTTATTGCAAGCTCTAACGAGGTACCTATACAAAATGAAAATAACGAGTTGTTTTATGATTCTCTCGGGATTGATGACGGCAGTGAAACTGCTGATCAACCAAATGAAAACGACATAGATGTCGATGCATCTGTTCTTGTCCCAGAAGAACGGAGGTCATACAATCTTTGTGATAGATCACAGATTGACAGACCTAAAATATTTGAAGATTATGTTATGGCAGCCATGGATATGAATAATGAAACAGAACCTCAAACGTTTAATGATGCTATGAATAGCAAGGATAAGGTCAAATGGTTAGAGGCTATGAAAAATTAAATGGAATCATTGAAAGAAATGAAGACTTGGGAATTAGTCGACTCTCCGAAAAATCGTAAACCATTGCCATGTAAATGGGTTTACAAAATAAAGAACAATTCAGATGGTACAGACGCCAGCACATCAAGCTACTACAATCTGTCAAATTTCTTTAATAGATTTTCAACTTTATTACTAAGCCATTAAGGTTCAAAGTTGATTGGGAAAATTTTACAGTTTCGGGTAGCTTGACCTGCTGGCGTCTGTACAATTGAGCGACATAAGGCCAGACTAGTAGTAAAAGGTTTTTCACAAAAACCTGGCGTTGATTATCAGAAGACTTTCAGTCCGGTAGCCCGCCTCAGTACTAAAAGAGCTGTCTTAGGAATAGCTGCTCGAGAAAACTTGGTACTTTAACGGTTCGATGTATCGACTGCGTTTCTAAACGGAGCTGCAAAAGAGGAAATCTTTATGAAGCAGCCAGAGGGATTCAATGATGGCACTAAGAAAGTGTGCAAACTTAAACGCAGCCTCTACGGGCTGAAACAAGCTCCTCTATGCTGGAATGTCTGCATATCAGAGTATCTTATAAATTCAGGATTCAAGCAAAGCACTAAAGATTCTTGCCTTTACTTACGTGAACAAGTCTTAATTGCACTTTATGTAGATGACGGTTTGGTGGCTTCAACTAGTGAAAATGCTGGAAGGAAATTTATTGAAGAACTGAAAAATAGGTTTAAAATAACCACAAAACTTGTCTTATTTCCTTGGACTTGAAATGAATAAAACCAAAGATTGTTGGATTACCTTAAACCAAAGGTCTTATTCTAAGAAGATACTTGAAAAGTTTGGAATGACTAACTGTAAAGTCGCTACAACGCCGGCAGTAAAAATTGGCATAGATGAAGAACAAGATGTTGAATCAAATTCGTCATTTCCCTATCGTCAAGCTGTTGGTGCCCTAGCATACCTCATGGTCGCTACAAGGCCAGATATAAGCTACGCTGTGAGTGTTGCGTCAAGGCATCTAGAAACTCCTACTAGGTTTGATGTGATGAGAGTCAAGCGAATTTTTAGATACCGTATGGGTACTATAGACAAAGGACTTGTCTTCGCGAAAAGCCGGGAGAAGAGGCTGATATTATGTTAATTCGACTTAGCATTCGATATGGCCGTGAAATTTAAAATTTCGTTTTAGTTTTTTTGCATATTGTAGCTTTGTTTTACGTTTTATGTTATTCAAAATGCTATTTTTCTTTCTTTCTATTGTTATGACGTAAAACAGAGCTGCAACTAGCATAAACGAAAAAAAATTTAAATTTCGCGGCAGTATCGGATGTTCCTCCTTAAATTGACTTTGATTTAATTTTATTTATATGTAATTAGGATGTTCACATTATTCGTACCGTACCCGCAACTAAAAAAATTGCAAAACTTTAATTAACAAAATTACAGTAATTTTATCGATATGATTAATCGACCTTTTGGTCGCCGTAACTATTTGCTTTTACACGTGTGTGAGTGTACGTCCAGAGCAATATTTGCGTTAGTGTGAGAACCAATAGCAAACACGCGATCTAACTGCATGTGGTTTATTTGTGTGCGTAATTCGCGTACGTATTGATGTCTTTCTTGTAGTGGAGAGACAGGAGTGGGAGACAGGCGGCGACACGCGTTTTAATACAAATCAGGAACTATTTCCTTTCTAACCTCTTTTATCTGTTCTGTGACTACAATCTATCAAATTTCTTTAATAGATTTTCAACTTTATCATTGAATCATTACGGTTCAAGGTTGATTAGGAAAATTTGACAGTTTCGGGTAGCTTGACCTGCTGGCGTCTGTACTCCTATACATAATTCAGAAAGACGAATTTTGTAAACAAACATGTCTTATTTAAAAAGATATAGGCAACTATAATAGAGGGCCGTGCTGAATGAACTAAAATTGGTCTATTTTTCAAATTTAGCAAGTTGTATGAGAAACTAATGCGGTACATATGTTACTTGCCAAACATCAATTATTTTTTATAATAGTTTTTGGCTAAAATTGTTTTGTCTTTTTTAGATATTTTCATATAATCTTTTTTCCAGCACGGCCCCCTTTCCTCATCTATATATTATTTGTCATTACGAATTCACAATATCTGTTGCGGTACATATAACGTGTTAATAGTGTTGGAAGGTCGTGATGTTGTCCATGTTTCTCTATGACATATTTTTGAATTTGTTTTTCTAGAGATTCTAAGTGATTGATGTACGGTGTCATTTTTAAGATTTTAATCTGTTTTTTTTCTCTTACACAAAATAAACACAAGTTTATAACATTCACGTATTAATTTATTTCAAACCACCAAATATCCCTATCAGTGGTAGCAGAGCGTGGTTGGATAATTAGTGGCAAATGGAATAAAACCGTAAGTAAATGAGAAAATAAATTTTAAAAAATGAGCTCAAGTCGAAGCATAGAACCGCTGACAAAATCGAATTACGATACCTGGTACTTACAAGCACAGGCGATTCTCATAAGATACGATCTATGGGAGTACGCTAGTGGTGGAAAAACGTTAGCGGCAACTGCGACTGCCGAAGAAAAGAGTGCATTCCTAAAGGAAGACTTAAAGGCAAGGTCAGAGCTACTTCTACTTATATCTCCACCAGAACTTAAACAAATTAAAGGATGTAACACGTCCAAAGAGGTATGGGATAAACTAAAATCTGTACATCAGAGTTCAGGACCCGCGAGAAAGGCTACGCTATTAAAGCAACTAGTATTGAAGAAAATGACTTCACAAGAAGATATGATATGACGGCACGGTTGGCGCAGTGGTTAAGCGATTGACTGCTGCGCTGCATGTCGCGGGTTCGATTCCCGCACGGAACAAATATTTGTATGACCTACATGTATTTGTTCCGAGTCTGGGTGTTTTTCTATCTATAATATGTATGTATTTACAAAAAAAAAATGTATACAAGTAGTTTATCAGCCATCTTGTTACCATAACACAAGCATTAGGTTGCTTAGCTTGGGACTAGATGGCGCTGTGTGAAATGTCCAGGGATATTATTATTATTATTATATAAGAGACCATCTCAGTAATTTTATGGACGTAGTGGGTAAATTAGAAGATATGGATGTCAAAATTCATCCAGAATTATTAAGCATTATGATGTTATACAGTTTACCTACAAATTTTGATAGCTTCAGAACGGCAATTGAGTCGAGAGATGCTCTACCAAGTCCTGACATTTTAAAAGTTAAAATCATAGAAGAATACGAAGCAAGAAGGCGAAGCGAAACAAGCGAACCACAGACTTCAGAAGCATTCTATGCCAAGACAAAGAAAAGGGTACAATATTGTAAAAATTGTAAGAAGAAAGGCCATTCCACAGAATCTTGTTGGTCAAAGAAGAGACCAAATAACTCTAATAAAACTAAAGGTCAAGAAGAGACGCATAATATCTGTTTAACAACAGGAACGTCAAAAACTAAAAGCAATTTATGGTGTCTAGATAGTGGTTGTACATCACATATGACGAGTGACAAAAGTATACTCTGTAACTTAATCCCTGCATCTGACACTCTAAGACTAGCTTCAGAGAACCATTCGACCGAAGTTAAAGGGAAAGGAAACGCAGAACTCTATATAAAAGATTGGAAACATACTATAATTGACACATTATATGTGCCTGATTTGTCAAACAACTTGATGTCAGTAAGTAAAATTACAGATCATGGCTATAAAGTTTTATTTGAAAAGGAACAAGCCAGTATCATAAAAGACGGAACAGTTTACTTAAAAGCTAGTAGAAGAAATGGACTATACTTCATTGAATTCGATGAGCTGGAAGAGACAGCAAATTACACGCCCAGTGCTGAAGGCGAAATTATGAAATGGCACAAGAAATTAGGTCATGTCAATGAAAGAGATCTAAAGGAAATGGTTAAAAAAAAAAATGATGCGAGGACTCGGTTTTAATGAAAAAACTTTGGGTACCTGTGAGACTTGTATCAAGGGTAAATTTACCACTCTACCATTCCAAAGCCATGAACATATAATCTCTACCAAAGTGCTGCAGATAATTCACAGTGACGTATGTGGCCCTTTTGAGCATAAATCAATGGGAGAATCAAAGTATTTCGTTACATTTATTGACGACTATACAAGATACTGCTCTGTTTACTTCTTAAAAGAAAAGAGCGAAGTTATTGAAAAATTCAAGGAGTATAAAAACTATGTTGAACTGTTTCATAAGAAGAAAATTGAAAACCTTCAGTCTGACAATGGAGGCGAATATAGGTCGAAAGCGTTTGATAAATTTCTGAAAGATAACGGCATAAGCCGAAGACTATCTGCACCCTATACACCGCAGCAAAATGGCATGAGTGAAAGAAAAAATCGGTCGCTGATGGATAAAGCAAGATGTCTGATGATAGATTCTAACATTCCTGCAAATCTATGGGCAGAAGCAGTGAACACTGCAAACTATTTGACAAATAGAAGCCCAGCAAAAGCTCTCAAAGGAAACTCCCCATATGAGAAGTGGGTAGGAAGAACCCCATCGGGAAATCACCTACACGTGTTTGGAAACAGAGCCTTTGTAATGAACAAAAACCGAAAAGGAAAACTCTCTGCCAAAGCGACAGAAGGAGTATTTTTGGGATATGCAAACAAAGCTAAAGGTTTTAGAATCTACATACCGGAAAAGAATGACGTTGTTATCAGCAGAGACGTAAAAGTAATCAAAAAGATGCATTATGGCGATACTCCTGCTGACAGTTCAACATAGTTTTTATACTCCTTGAATTTTTCAATAACTTCGCTCTTTTCTTTTAAGAAGTAAACAGAGCACTATCTTGTATAGTCGTCAATAAATGTAACGAAATACTTTGATCCTCCCATTGATTTATGCTCAAAAGGGCCACATACGTCACTGTGAATTATCTGCAGCACTTTGGTAGAGATTATATGTTCATGGCTTTGGAATGGTAGAGTGGTAAATTTACCCTTGATACAAGTCTCACAGGTACCCAAAGTTTTTTCATTAAAACCGAGTCCTCGCATCATTTTTTTTTTAACCATTTCCTTTAGATCTCTTTCATTGACATGACCTAATTTCTTGTGCCATTTCATAATTTCGCCTTCAGCACTGGGCGTGTAATTTGCTGTCTCTTCCAGCTCATCGAATTCAATGAAGTATAGTCCATTTCTTCTACTAGCTTTTAAGTAAACTGTTCCGTCTTTTATGATACTGGCTTGTTCCTTTTCAAATAAAACTTTATAGCCATGATCTGTAATTTTACTTACTGACATCAAGTTGTTTGACAAATCAGGCACATATAATGTGTCAATTATAGTATGTTTCCAATCTTTTATATAGAGTTCTGCGTTTCCTTTCCCTTTAACTTCGGTCGAATGGTTCTCTGAAGCTAGTCTTAGAGTGTCAGATGCAGGGATTAAGTTACAGAGTATACTTTTGTCACCCGTCATATGTGATGTACAACCACTATCTAGACACCATAAATTGCTTTTAGTTTTTGACGTTCCTGTTGTTAAACAGATATTATGCGTCTCTTCTTGACCTTTAGTTTTATTAGAGTTATTTGGTCTCTTCTTTGACCAACAAGATTCTGTGGAATGGCCTTTCTTCTTACAATTTTTACAATATTGTACCCTTTTCTATGTCTTGGCATAGAATGCTTCTGAAGTCTGTGGTTCGCTTGTTTCGCTTCGCCTTCTTGCTTCGTATTCTTCTATGATTTTAACTTTTAAAATGTCAGGACTTGGTAGAGCATCTCTCGACTCAATTGCCGTTCTGAAGCTATCAAAATTTGTAGGTAAACTGTATAACATCATAATGCTTAATAATTCTGGATGAATTTTGACATCCATATCTTCTAATTTACCCACTACGTCCATAAAATTACTGAGATGGTCTCTTATATAATAATAATAATAATATCCCTGGACATTTCACACAGCGCCATCTAGTCCCAAGCTAAGCAACCTAATGCTTGTGTTATGGTAACAAGATGGCTGATAAACTACTTATATACATTTTTTTTTTTTTGTAAATACATACATATTATAGATAGAAAAACACCCAGACTCGGAACAAATACATGTAGGTCATACAAATATTTGTTCCGTGCGGGAATCGAACTCGCGACATGCAGCGCAGCAGTCAATCGCTTAACCACTGCGCCAACCGTGCCGTCATATCATATCTTCTTGTGAAGTCATTTTCTTCAATACTAGTTGCTTTAATAGCGTAGCCTTTCTCGCGGGTCCTGAACTCTGATGTACAGATTTTAGTTTATCCCATACCTCTTTGGACGTGTTACATCCTTTAATTTGTTTAAGTTCTGGTGGAGATATAAGTAGAAGTAGCTCTGACCTTGCCTTTAAGTCTTCCTTTAGGAATGCACTCTTTTCTTCGGCAGTCGCAGTTGCCGCTAACGTTTTTCCACCACTAGCGTACTCCCATAGATCGTATCTTATGAGAATCGCCTGTGCTTGTAAGTACCAGGTATCGTAATTCGATTTTGTCAGCGGTTCTATGCTTCGACTTGAGCTCATTTTTTAAAATTTATTTTCTCATTTACTTACGGTTTTATTCCATTTGCCACTAATTATCCAACCACGCTCTGCTACCACTGATAGGGATATTTGGTGGTTTGAAATAAATTAATACGTGAATGTTATAAACATTGTGTTTATTTTGTGTAAGAGAAAAAAAACAGATTAAAATCTTAAAAATGACACCGTACATCAATCACTTAGAATCTCTAGAAAAACAAATTCAAAAATATGTCATAGAGAAACATGGACAGCATCACGACCTTCCAACAGGAGGCAGGAGGCGGGAGGCGGGAGGCAGTGGGAAGTTTACTGTATCTGTCTACCAGAACTAGACCAGACATCGCACAAGCGGTCAATCAAGTTAGCAGGAAGGTCGAAAATCCCACTAGAGAAGATGTCAAAAAACTTAAGAAAATATTCAAATATTTGGTGGGAACCAAAGATAAAGGCATTTTGTTCAAACGAAACACACCGATAGAGGATATCGATGCTTATAGCGACTCGGACTATGCTGGAGATCCATTGACGCGAAGAAGCACTTCTGGCTCCGTGCTTATGATAGCTGATGGACCAATCGCATGGGCATCTAAGAGACAGCCTATAGTGGCATTATCATCGACTGAAGCCGAGTACATAGCTGCAGCAGACTGTTGCAAAGAGGCATTGCATCTGAAATCTCTGTAGAAGGAATGTGGATATAAAAATAAATTTGCATGTTGATAACCAAAGTTCGATTCAACTCGTAAAATCGGGATCCTTCAACAAAAGGTCGAAGCACATAGATGTGCGATACCATTTTATACACGAACACTTCGTGAACGGACTGATCAATATCAGCTACTGTCCAACAGAGATACAGTTGGCTGACGTAATGACAAAACCACTGTCAAAAGTAAAGTTCGAAAGACACTGTGCAAGATGAATGCATATATAGAGACGTGTTTTCAGCAACATGAACGAACATCAGGAGAAGGTGTTGGAAGGTCGTGATGCTGTCCATGTTTCTCTATGACATATTTTTGAATTTGTTTTTCTAGAGATTCTAAGTGATTGATGTACGGTGTCATTTTTAAGATTTTAATCTGTTTTTTCTCTTACACAAAATAAACACAATGTTTATAACATTCACGTATTAATTTATTTCAAACCACCAAATATCCCTATCAAATAGAGTACATTCCTTGAGTTTAAGAAACTTTTTAATACGCTATATATTTTTCAAGTTACACGGGGGCCGTGCTGAAAACGTTTGGCTGGCACGGCCCCCTTTTTTTGCAAATATCTTCAAAAGTACAGAGGTACATTGAAAAAGAAACCGGTACATATACCTACTCCTAGAGGCGAGTACATTGCATTAGTGCACACCTAAAACACAAATTCTGGGGGGCCGTGCGGGGCAAACGTACATCCAAAACGTAGGTATGGAATCGCGAAAGTAGGTATGTAGTCATCAGAGCTGCTCCATATGCGCGTTAGGTGAACATACATGGGTACCTATATGGGGAGCAGCAGATTTCTTTTTTGATGATTTAAGTCTGTTACTTGAAATAAAACCACACGGTGGCCATTTTCAGCACATGCAAAGGGACTCTGGGATCTTCATTGGAAGGTAGGTATGAGATTAATAAAAGACTAGTAATTAAAAATAGACAGGAAGCTCTTTTAATATGGCACTACCTTAAAGTACCTACGCATAGTTCACATAACATTAAATTTCGTCGAAGGCATCGCCGCGCAGGCGCTAGGGTCGTCTGCTGAACGCCACGTCACTAATGGCACTCTATATTTAGCACTGTTCATATTTTAGCAACAAAGTTTGTTGCACTAACAAAATATTATATACCTAATCTTTTCAGTTTGTTCAGAATACGCCCTATTTCCAGTTCTCTACTTACCATAACAATGAAGCTGCCAGTACCATAACTATAATTAAGACTTACAAAACTGAGAAAGAAAGCACCTATTGGAACGATAATACTTAGCATAATTGCATCCGAAACTGAAACCACCACTGAGGTATGGCCAGCAACTAAAGTGCTGAAAAAACAATATCGAAGCACTTTTTATGATTCCAGTTGTATGTAAAGATTACTTAGTTTCGTCGCTGACCGCACCTGCGCCAGAGGACAGGAGACAGTGGTGTGACCAGCTCATGTGGGTACATGGCCTATAACTGTGTATAATATTCTGTTACAAATTAGTGCCTTCTATAGATTACTTAAAACTTAGTCTAAACTAATAATATGGCTGTACGCGTCGAATATGTTGACGGTGTCCCCGCACTGAGAGCCGCAACAAGATGCAAGCAATGCACAGCTCGTGACCCACTGTTATAACTATGTCACAATTGATTACTTTTGTTAAAACCTAACCGTACTGGTTCTCTGCTTTTTTATCTAACTCGCATCGTATGTACTTGAATGTGTTAAGGAATCATGACAAACTTCTACTTTGCACCTACAAGTTCTACAAGGCATTACCGTCTTTCAATAATAAGTGTGCCATGCACTTTGGAGTTCCACTGAATTAGGAAAATAGGATTTACAATAAGGTATAATGAGTCTTAGAGTTCTATCAATTTAAGCGTTTGAACACTTTTTTTCATACAATTGACACGTTGCGACCGCAGTCCGCCGTCAAACGATTAAATAGCAAGAGCCCTGAAATCTGTGAAACCATCAGCGACACTTAAAGCAAACAAAGTAACTTAGTCTATCGTAGAAACAACATTTAATGTATTCCTAAGGTCCCTATTCTAAGGTGAATTCTGAAAGTTGGCAACGTCGCATTTATCTAACTCAAATATTGCGCAGTTTTCAATAATATTCAAGAATATTACTAAAACAGCTATTTGCGGTGTTGCCAACTTTCAGACTGCACCTTTAAAATAGTTGAACATTTTGTTAATCGTGACCAGCGTACACACCATGACTGTTCACGTGCTTACAATTTAAAAATAATTTTAGTATTTAGCGTACTTCCTTTGTTAATTAAACATAAGAGCGCAAACTATTCAAAACCAGAGTATTTATCATAAATGCAAATTAAACCAGTCGCATCGAAACTATAAGTCCATTTACAATAGCATTAGAAAGAAGTTAAAAAAGGTTATTTTTAATGCACACTTTGTAACAAAGATACAATAAACATTGTTACATTATGATAGACGCCGAATTTATTATGATCTATTTTTACAGCAGCTGTCATACTTAATTGTAACAATTTTAACTATTTATCTTATGAAATTATGTGGCTTTCATTTATTTATATTATATAACTCCAATTTAAAATTACAGTGTCAATGCTAAAAACCTAAAAGAAGCAGGGATGAACAATACTTGGAAAGTTATTCGTTTCACTATAATTCTACCGAATTTTATTTTAATTAAGGTGGATGCGCTGCAGTAGCCCGCGAAATCAGACGAATTCGAAGCAATTCTAATTTAAAGGGATGTATTGATGATTTTCAAGGTTAAAATTGTATTATTGCCTACATATTTCTTATTGTTGCGCATCATATTATTTTTATTAAGATACAACCTTACACTGACCTGCAAATTGCAAAAAACGCAAGAAAATTAGAATTTAAGCATCTCCCTTAAAATTGTTTTATCATAACTTTGAAATAAAATGTTTTGCATTCCTGCTTCTACGAGCCTCTTTTTTCTAAAGCTATTATAAATGGACTATAGATATTTGTATACCTACCTACAGAACGATTTTTTGAGATGGGGACGGGACACAATTAGCTATGACAATGGAATTAGCAGTCAGTAAACACGGAATGTAGCTACCAAAATTTTAACATTGTTTACACGCGCAGGTGATTTCGAGTCTACCAATAAAAACGTGTAAAATTAGAAAATAATAATTTCTTTTGACTTTTACAACATAAGCACATGATCTATATCAAAATACTTCCTTTGCATGTGATTATATATTTTTTATAAAAGTTCAGATTCAGTGCCAGGCTAAAGAAGAAAGGCCCCTATAATAGACTTAAAAAACTATAGGTAGGTAGTCATTCATTTCACTCTGTTAGTTTCGGCTTAAAATCTAAGAGATTCGGTTTTCGTCCTAAAGCCCCATTTCAGAAACTAATACCTTAGAATAAAAGACTTCACCCTGTAAACCTCCAGGATGAATATTTAATCAGAGTTGGTTTTAAGAGATATGTTATCTGTTGGAGACAGACCAATTTGATTTAGATATCCATCTTAGGTTTATCTTGTGGGGTATTCGAGTTCGTCATAAATATACAGCTTCATAGATTAAAAAAAATCCTCCGTTTTATTACAACCAAAAGTATTTTTAACCCCCGACGCAAAAACGACGGGGTGTTATAAGTTTGACGTGTCTGTGTGTGTGTGTATGTCTGTCTGTGGCATCGTAGCTCCCGAACGGATGAACCGATTTTAATTTTGTTTTTTTTGTTTGAAAGGTGAATTTGTCGGGAGTGTTCTTAGCTATGTTTGATGAAAATCGGTCCAAGATGGCCGCCGCTACAAAATGGCGGATTACATATTTTTTCACAACTCCCTCAATATGGGTATCAAATGAAAGGGCTTGACTAGTAGAATACTATACACTATGATAAATTTCAAATCCAAGATGGCCGCCACCACAAAATGGCAATATACATTTTTTTTTTTCACAACTCCCTCAATATGGGTATCAAATGAAAGGGCTCGACTATTAGAATACTATACACTATGACAAATTTCAAATCCAAGATGGCCACCACCACAAAATGGCGAATTACAAAAAACCTGATTAAATACCAAATTATCAGAATCTTAAAACGCAAGAAAATAAAAGAAAAGAAATAATAAGGAGTCCCTACAAAAAGCATGAAATAAAAAATTAAATTAAAAATTTAAAAAACCCCCGACTACGTGAAACCCTATAAAAAGAAAAAAATAACCTTGAAATTATGACCCTACGTAAGTACCTATGAAATTTATTGATTAAATATTGTCCTGTCGGGGGACCGCTACTATTTTAAACTTTAACAGAACGTTAGACTAATAATTAGAGCGGTCCCCCGACGGGACAATATTTGATCAAAAAATTTCATAGGTACTTACGTAGGGTCATAATTTCAAGGTTATTTTTTTCTTTTTATAGGGTTTTATCTAAACTTGTCACTAAAAGTTAGCTGGCAAGGCTGTCATAGTGATCTCTTTTCAAAAACTCATCCTGTAGGTCGAGCAAACAGGTGTAATTTAAAAACAATTGAGATTAGATGTAAATACCAATCACACTGTAAATCAAGTACCTACATATTAAAAAATATTTGGAAACATTGACTTGGTTGGTACTTTATACATCACCTTACATGTTTGCACATCACATCATCTTGTTTGCACCATACATTGTTGTCATTAGCTCACATTCACATCACTGCCAGCAAATACAGGCTGTTTATGTAATTTTGTTATAGGAATGTTGTATTTAGCAATGTGTCTCACACATACATGGAGCACTGCCGTGTGAGCACCCAGTGCGGGGCGGGAGTCAAGACGCACCGCTAGTCCATGACACAACTTACTCTATGAACCTGTTTTACCTAACATTGTAGATTTCACACAAAATGTAAATTCATTCGTATCACAAACTATAGGTATATAATACTCTATACTTTTCTATGCATATAATTATAATTAAATTATGTATAATTGTTGAGTATCTAAATATTAGGATATGGCAACTTAACAACAACTTATTGTCTAGTGGAATACTCTATGAGCTATTGGCTGGCACTGCGCTCACAACACAGCACCCATAAACACTAGCCCGTGCGTTCCTAGCACATAGTATATATGTATGTGCAGAATACTATCACCACAAATGCAGACTACTGACTACCACTTGTTCAGTGCAATGGCATCGATGGCATGGCTTCAAATGCAAATAAGTGATATGTTCTTATTGTTAAACAACGCCAAGCCAATTACAGTCGTCCTAGCTAATCCTCATTCTCTCTGCAGTCAATGTTTGATACTCCTGCTATGGACATAACAGTGTCTTATTCAAACTAATGCATGAGCATTCATTTCAAATTCACATAACATGATTACAACCTATCTGGCTTCAAATTGTACTTGTGTTGTATGTTGCGAATATAAACAACATGGAGGCATCAATGCAGCCTTACCTTTGCTCCTTGGAAAGCTTACATACTTACTCTTTTACAAACTTGTACCTATATCGCTTAGCTCGCTAAAACCACCCTGAACCATTAATTATTATCATCTACAGTCAAAGTACATATTAAACTACTATCTAATTAATCAGTAAATCATAGCAGGACGGTTCTGTCAACACATGTGATCAATTATATCATAGAAGCAGCAACATTTTGATATGTGTAAGACTACCACACCCACAGTTCTTTCTAAGAAATACATGGCATTTGATATGAATCTTGTCAATGCTTGTGTACTTACTGGCAACTCAGTACCAGTACTAGTTATTATGGAAGACAGGGCTGTGTGCAGCACATGAATGGAAACAATTTAGGATTTTGAAAAAAAGTTAGTGGGAGCCAAAGTTGTCGCATGCATTCTAGTGTGGAGTGTGAACAGCACAGTGTTACGTCTGCAGCCAGTGGAACATGAGGCTGTGCACGGTGGGGTAGTCCAACTCGGCGTTGGGCGAGCTCAGCAGCTCGCGCAGGCTCAGCGGCGCGTCCGTGCTTAATGCCGCGTCAGTGAGCTCAGCCGCCGACTGCGCCGAGTTATCGTCAGACGCGCAGTCGGAAGTAGGCGCGCGCTCCCGCCACTTGTCGTCGTAGCTGAGGTCGCACAACGTGGGCGGCTCGTCACCGTCACTGTACTCCTCCTCCAGGGCGAGGGCGCGCGACTTGGAGCGCGCCGCGTCGCCGTCCGCGCTGTCCCGGCCGCCACCACCCCCGCCGCCCTCGTGTTGTCGACGTGCGTTCTTTAACGCTCGATATCGACGTGATCGTTCCCGCTGCAGTCTTCTTTTCCTCTCGTCTGCCCGTTCTAACTCCTCGGGTGTTTTCTTTAGCGAATTCTTACCAAAAAAATATCGCATGAACGACTCGTCACAGTTTCGTTTTGATAGATAGTTCGCCATCAGTTTATAGTAGTATTGGTTATCCATGTCAGTGATATGTGCCAGAGCTAAATATTTCACTTATACGACACAAAACAATAAATTTATGCAGATATTTTCGAAATTGCGAAATAAAAATAATGAGAACGCGACAATCGCTGACGTGACGTCACTGTGTCACTGACATTTCATTTCAATGCGTTTCGTTAGTTTATTTCATTCTTTGTTCTATCAGAGATTCTTTTCTACATTTAATTTTGTAGAACTTTCATATTTTAACCTAACTTAAAGAGAACTGTGTCGAACAAAAAAATCCTTGTGAAACTAACACTGTGAAATAGAATAACATGGCAAGCGCGCGCGTGGGTTAGTATTGCCAATGGCCAAGATATTATACTGGGCACACTGTACCTACTAGAGTCAACCGCACATCTGCGGGCTTACCACTAGCTCGTATAGTAGAAGTTGAAGTGCACTGCTTTTTTGTACTTAGTCATAGTACAAAAAGCAGTGTAGTTCAACTTCTGCCCTGCTATAAGAGCTGCTGGTAAGCCCCCAGCTGCCTGAATTTGGGGTCGGAGAGGCTGGTCTTCTCTACCTCATGGGCATGGCACCCCTATCCAGTGGCGGACTAAGCCCGTCAGAGGCCCGGGGCGGCAGTCGAATGAGGCCCACCCGCTTAAAAAAAAAATATAGTTTTACAAGCTTTTTTTTTCAGTTCACATTTGTATGTATAAATAAGTATTTCGTTAAAATCTGGCAAGTGAAATTTAAATTCGAATGAAATTATTTAGGCTAAATAAACATACATACCTACAATATGGAATAGATATGGGTGATGAAAATAAAATACGAATCGATCGACAAAAAAAAAAATTGATAAGTAAATAAATTAAAGATAGTTTTTTTTTTTTTTGTAGCGTATTATATGTGTTTTCGTGCCTTCAATACTTCCTCCAGTATAGAAAGCCCATGTTTAAAGTCTAAGCACATTTTTAAAGTCTTGTTTAGGATTTGATCAGGGGAACGTGAAAGCATTTGGGGGCCCCCCGAGACCGGAGCCCTGGGGCGGGCCGCCCCTTCCGCCCCCCTCCAGTCCGCCACTGCCCCTATCGCCCCCCGGCGGTAGGTGATTTTAACGCGTGGTCAAAATCGGAACTAACGCCGCCACCTTATTTTTTGAATACCTACTGGATATTGGGTGTTAAATACCGAACAGCTGGTATGGTACTCAGTACTTAAATTATGACCTTATGTGTATACTAATAGGGTTGAAGGTCTGAATAAAACAACCAAATTGTATATTGTTCTTCTTTAACTGATTAAATATTTTCTGAAATTCACATGAACCCAACCAAATCGTTGTCACACAACGCTTGCGAGTTCTAATTCGACGTCAATGCCATCTAGTTACGTCTTGTAAAAACCTTTTGACAAATAAAATTTATATTGTTGAACTGATGAGCGGCTTTTCATCATGCATGATCATTAACATACCGCCTACCAAGGACATTACTGATGGAATGTCCTTCTTGAATAACATTATGGGTCCGAATTGGTAGCAAACAATTTGATCTTATTTTGATCTAAAATCTTAAAAATATTAACAAAATAAAAACTTACATTACTATAATAGGTAATAACTTAAATTACTAAAATTATGTTAAGTTGGTGAAAAATAATAAATTCATTGATCTTTAACCGGTAAAAAACAAAGTTTGGATGTTGGCCTCTTAATAGTAGAGGACTTAGTGCGCAATGTGACTACGCGGGTGATGTTATCATCACCAGGATGCTTTTAGATTACGCGACCCAACAACCAACGACTTGGCGGCAAATCGTCTTCTTTATTTAAAACAATGTCTCCAAGTTTTGGCTCAGGAACCTTTGAAGACCACTTGTACTGGTTCATAAGGTTGGACAAATATTCTTGAGACCAGCGCTTCCAAAATGACTGTACCATCCTTTGAATGAATTTCCACCGCGATAAATAACTGACGATTTTGTGCTCTCATATCTATCATCAAACTCAAACTCAAATCATTTATTTCAATTAAACCATTTACAGGCACTTTTGAATTGTCAAAATTAAATAGTCGGTCAGTTAGTCAGAAAGTTGAAGCTAGTTGCCCATTCCAAAGCGTAGATCTCTATGGAGAAGAACGGGCAAGAAACTCCATGGACACTCTTTTAAATCAAGACATTTTTACAAAATCCTGGTTACATTATTCTTATTGCTTCTATATGTGAGAACAATGTAAAAAAACAAATTAAAATATAAAATTAAAAATAAGCCTTGGCAGTTAAGAGATGACCAGTCTCAACTGATGGCGCCCGTTCACGAACATGACGCGTGGATCAGCACCACCCAGCTCAACCATTTCGTAGGGAACCGAATGATCCAACACACGCGCCACCACCAGTGAGACATTTAAGTGAGCATGACATATTCTCAACTGCCATGCTCTTTCAAGTCAACATCAAAATATCATAAAAAACGGATCCATGGTTCTTACATTTACAAAAATTTCAAAAAATCTTCTAAATTATACATCTGGTTACATTGACTATCGGCTCTCCGATTAGGAAATGCCCAGGAGTTAAGGGTAACAATATTCACCAGGATCAGTAACGTTGAGGACACTTATTGGACGCGAGTTTAGACAAGCTTCCACCTGATTGAGAAGTGTGCTCATTTCCTCGTACGTAGCATCGCTAATGACCCGTTTAAGGTGAAACTTTGTAGACTTCACCCCTGCTTCCCAAAGTCCGCCGAAATTAGGACTATGTGGGAGAATGAAGTGCCACTCAGTACCGTTGGCTTCGACTTGTTCTGCTATTGATGCCTAAATAGATGACAATTGTTGCAGTTCTCTGGAGGCACCAACAAACGTTGTGCCATTGTCGCTCCATATTTTGGCACAATGACCTCGCCTAGACACGAAACGTCTGAAGGCAGCTAAAAAGGCTTGTGTACTCATGTCGCTGACGACTTCAAAATGAAGCCACGGGTTGACATACACACAAACAAACATATTAGCCATAGCCCTTGTATGAACAGTGTCCACGGCCTTTCGTTGTCCTAATATTTATAGGGCCTGCATAGTCAATACCGCTATGCAAAAACAGTCGCGCTGGAGAACACCTTACAGATGGAAGAGAACCCATCATCTGGTTCATGATACTAGCGCGATTTTTAGCGCATATTACACATTTGCGCATATGATGTTTCACTAAATTTCTGACTCCTATGACCCAGTAGGCTGTCCTCAAATAATGCGCCATCAGCTGAGGACCCCCGTGCAGAGTTTTAAAGTGAGCATCTGCCACACACACAACACAAGGTTAGTCAGATGACCAGAGTTTGGTAGCACTATTGGGTGCTTTATTTGTTCCTTTAATGGAGCCTTCTCAAGTCTACCTTGAACTCTGATTATGCCCTTGTCATCAAGATATGGGCAGAGTGAGTTTAGCTTACTAGATTTTAATTGTAAATAGCCTTTGTCCTGTAATTGTAAATATTCTATACTAGCTTCTGCCCGCGGCTTCGCCCGCGTGGATGTCGGAAATTATGCCACGGGAACGTGCTAACAGGATAAAATGTATGTGCTTCCCCAGGATGCCATCCACCTCGCGGGCCCTTTGTGGCTAATTACAATAGAAAACCAATTGTGTCTCATTAGTGGTGATTAAGAGGGTACCTATATGATATCTTTACCTAAGTACCTACCTAATTTAAAAAAAAAACCTACCTAAATAAACATATTTCTGATGATAACTAATCTAAACTCAATAAATAAGCAAAATCCCTAAAAACTAATATCTATACGAATGACTAATCCTACCTAACAGTATTATAAAATAACCTACGGTCACTACGTACACACGGCTACACGTCAAGCTATACAAAACCAGTTTGTCTTGGCCTCACTTTGTATGATATTTTCTCACAATAAACGGTCAGCCAATACTGGTTTTGCATAGCTTGATGTGTAGCCGTGTGTACACTAACAAATATACTACCTATACTATAAAATTAAAATCTATACCTACGACTTATAAAATTAAACCTAAATAACTCTAAAAACTAAAAGGAATAAAAAGGTCGCACAGATAATACTCCGGGTGACGTAACCTACGACAAACTTATTATTTGCGGTTGGTACAGTAGTCGATCTAGGGATCGAACCGCAAAATTAAGTTTGTTTTTTATTGTATATACTTTTCTGGGATAAAAAGTACCCAGTGTGGTGCCCAGGATATTAAAGAATAATTATACCAAGTTTCATCGTTATCGAACCGGTAGTTTTTGCGTGATGCGTGAACAAACAGACAGACAGACAGACAGACAGACAGACCGACAGACAGACAGAGAGACAAAAATTTTTGTAATCACATTTTTGGGTTCGGTGTCGGTCTAGTAACACCCCCTGCCATTTGTTTTTTTGATATTTTCAATGTACAGAATTTTCACTTCTACAGATTTATTATAAGTAGTATAGATTTTTCTTCGTCTTATACAACATTCTAAAGCTGCTTCTGATTCTAATTTCTGTAAATATTTTTGTTTGACTGTATTATTTTTCAAAAATCGTCTGCAATAAGCAATAATTCTTACTAATTTTTTTAAGGAGGAATAACTTTCTAAAATGGAACACTCTGGAACTGTGGCCATGTGAGCTTTCGTTGTTTCCTCCAAGTCTGTACTCTACTCCTTTGTCCTTTTGTGTACTATATATTTTTGGTTGAGAAATGGTGGTCCGGAATACCATAAACTATTGTTTATAAGTGCACTTAGTAATATACCTCCAGAGGCGCAGTCTGCTGGGTTGTCCTGTGCTTTTACATGAAACCATTGAGATGCTTTCATGTTGGTCAATATTTCAAAGGTACGGTTGGCTACAAACGTCTCCCATCTGCTTGGATGGCTGTTGAGCCGAGCTAGCACCACGGTAGAATCTGTCCAAGCCTTGATTCTGTCCCTTGAAATATTTAAAACATCTGCTGTTTCTGTCAGAAGATTTGACAGTAGAACTGCTCCACACAGCTCTAAACGAGGTATGCTAATTTGCTTGACGGGAGCTACTCTGGCTTTTGCAACCAACAACGAAATATGGATTTTGCCGACCTCATCTACTATCCGCAAGTAAAAAACGGCTGAGTATGCTGTTTTGGAGGCGTCACTGAAGCCATGCAGCTCAAGAACATCGTTTGAATTAGTGCCAAGCCAATGAGGTATCCGTACATCACTAAGTTGTGACAACTCATCACGCTAAATATTCCATTCCTTTACTAAGTGAGTCCTTAGTTCTTCATCCCAAATAACACCTGCAAGCCATAATTTATGGATGAATATTTTTGCTAAAACCACACTAGGAGCTAACGAGCCCAATGGGTCAAACAATCGAGCTATGTCCGAAATAATTGATGTTTTAGTTACAGCTGCAGTCGTCAGTGGAGGAAGATTCACCAAGTATTAGAAGGTATCTTCGATGCGGTTCCAGGTACGTCCCAAAATTTTGATTGTGCTATCTAATTCTTTTTCTAACCCTTTCTCTTCTTTGTACTCCTTTTCTCTATTGTGTTGTCCTTATTTTCAGTTGTTCTACATAGTTTGATCTGTTTGTACTTTAACTTTATTTCTTTCAAGTTTATCTATTCTCTTCAGTAGTTCCTGACTGTTGCTGTTCCACTTTTGTAATATAAATCCACCTTTTCCTAATAATGCTATCATTTGCCATATATTTCTATGCCTTTTTCTACACTGTTACATCCTGTCATTAGATCATCCATGTAGAAGCAATTTAAAATCTTCTCTGCAGCAAGTGGATAACTTGTGCCTTCATCGATTGCGATCTGACGAAAGGTTTTGACGGCTTGATACGGAGCAGAAGCTGTTCCGAAGGTCACGGTCAAAAGTTCGTAATCTTGGATCTCCTTGTCTGGATTATCACGCCAGAGTATCCTTTGGAACATGACATCTTCTACTGCTACCCTAACTTGGCGGTTAAAACCGTGTGACGTAGATCAGCCTGCAGTGACGGACCAACCATGAGCGTATCATTAAATGACACTCCTTTGCTGTTCTTTTCAGAGGCGTTGAAAACAACACGAAATTTAGTTGTAGTCCTGTCGTTCTTAATGACTGCGTGGCAAATACACTGCTTCTCCCTTCTTACGATCATCTTCTTTCACGTGCCAACAATAACCTTTATCGGTTATTTTGTTATTCGTTTCTTATAGATTAATAAACAAGAATCATAATGTAATAATTATTTTATTTTCATTATTATATTGCTATTGTAATACTGGGTTAAAATAAAAATGTTTTATAAGTGATTTCAAAATGTTTATTCGTTATAATTTTATAAACTAAAAAAAGGAAATAAATAAACTTCTAGTCAAAACAGTTTCTTTTCTCATAAATAACAATTTATTGAAGTAAAGCAGGTAATCAGTGAACTACGACCCTTATACTTAAAATATTGTATCTTAGTAATATAATAATATTGTGCTTTAACTACTAATGTGTGTGGGTAGGTACCTACTCTAAGAAATCACAACTAGCAAATCTACCCACATAAATAAACAAAGTTGTAAATAACTCCTTGTCACAATACAATTAAATTACTCAGTATGTAAGTAGTACTACTTTTTGTTTACTTTAGTTGTCTATCTCAAACGTCAAAGTTAACAAATCGTATTCATTTTCATTGTGAAAAGAAGATTGAAGCTAAACCTCATAATAATCCTTATTACGGATATGACACAATATTATTTGAATATTACTAAAATCAATTTGTAATTTATAACTTAATACTTTGTTTGTATAACCCCCATTGTTATCAATGCTATCAAGTAAACGCTGGCGCATGAATCCAACAATATTGAAACATATATCTGTTCCTCTTAAATGTTCCCATATTTCCATGCAATTCAACTTCATCTGCTCATCAGGGCCCCAAGTCTGCTATTACAATAGTGTCAGAATAGTCTATCATCGATTTCATAATTGTTGATTTTGACAAGTTTGGTAATCTACTAACATAATGGCGTCATTATGACTTTCCAGTGGTCAACCACTGACACTCCATTGAAAGAAATGGCATAGAATGGTAATCTCGTACATAATGATAAATGAATGACTGACTTACTTAGAACACTTGACTTGTATAAAACACTAATAAATAATATGTAAAAATATATTAAATGAAATCTAATGGCTGATGGCCATATGTAAATTGCTAATCCATTGCTTCATAAGTTCTAAAAATTTGTCTGCTTAACACGTAAATAACACAATGAATGTTGTTGAACTGTCAAAATGAAACCGATTCCGATTGATCGTGTGTTACGCAATTAGGGTGCTGACCAAGATTATGTCTAGACTATATAAGAGACTGTGACCTCTGAGTTTGTTTCGGCCTTTCTTCTCAGACTAGTCAGATAGGAAACGCCGACCTCATCTAGTTTTTAAAATATTATTGACGTGTAAAAGTGTTTGTACAAACCTACTTACTAAATAAAATCATTTATCATCATTACCATAGAATATATAGTTTTTTATTTTAATTACTAGGTATCATCACCCTAGCCTTTTCCCAGCTATGTTGGGGTCGGCTTCCAGTCTAACCGGATGCAGCTGAATACCAGTATTTTACATGGAGCGACTGCCTATCTGACCTCCACAACCCAGTTACTGGTAATACGATGATACCCCCTGGTGAGACTGGTTGTCAGATTTTCGGGCCATATCAATTCTATTGTCCAATAGTGGACAACTGTAGGCTATGGATTGCATTAGTTGGTCGTTTCACCTATCATTTCACGTGTGGGTCATTAGCGTATTGGTCATTAAGCGCGTTGGTCATTAAGCGTGTTGGTCATTTAGCGATTGGTCATTTCGCGTATTTATAACGATAACCATCATTGGTCATAATGCGAATTAGTCAATACGCGTCGTAACGTAATAAATAATATGTAAAAATATATATAAATGAAATCTGGCATAAATAAAGTAGTGGTAGTTTTTCGAAAATCATTTCTACTAACGGCACCCTAATTGCGTAACATACGATCAATCGGAATCGGTTTAATTTTGACAGTTCAACAACATTCATTGTGTTATTTACGTGTTAAGCAGACAAATTTTTCGAACTTATGAAGCAATGGATTAGCAATTTACTTCAAAATGATCCAGATTACGATTGATCGTGTGTTACGCAATTAGGGTGCAGGTTTTCTAATAATGGCAATACGACAATGTCATTATGACACAATTCTATTACGAGACCATTGACTGACCAATGATCGCCATTAAGAATTTATCAGATTACGAACTTTAAGCAAAATGACAATGGGATGGGAATGGGATCGTGTTGGAATGACGATTTTATAAAAATAGCAGACTTGGGGCCCAGATCTCTCATTTCGGGCTTCCCATCGCTGTATCGCGAAATGTAAACGTTCTTGTTTATGTTTTTCAATCAAATATGGGCGAAACGAAAACCAGCTCAAAAAGCTGGTTTTCGTTTGTTTTCGTTTGCACGGCGAACGGTTCGTAAAGATGTGTCGAATAATTCGGCAAAATATCTCGTTGGTATGAAAACACTTGTTTCATTATTCACTGACTAGCTGGGGCCATCTTTTGACCCTCCGACTCACAGTAATAATAATAATATTATTTATTTCAAATAAGTTACAGACGAGAAAATACATTATGTAGCTGTTATGGTAGAAATAGGTAGAAAATGGATTAGAACTGTTTGGCAAAAGAATAAAGATATGTACCTACTAGGAACATAATTATGCTGTAACCACAAGGTCTGTACATGAATTGGGTGAGCCCTGCCTCTTAAACTAGGCTAACCTGTATCTTAAGAGACAGTGATCAGGTATCATAAAAAATAAACCAAACTTGTGGAGTGTGTCAGTCTGCCATGTTTGTGTTTATACTTCTGTAAGTATCTTGCTTAGACATAGAATGTATTTTCCTAAATATAAATTTATGGTAAAAAAGGAGAAGGGAGTGCAACTCAAAATGTAGGAGAGTATGTGTGAATGTATATAACTGTAACTGCACACCCATGAGTATATGGAGAGTGTGAGTGAGTGTAAATTATGAGTGTGCAATGAGAAATAGTTATTAATATTAAGCAATGTATGTAAGTAGGGACTCTGTTTGTAAATAGTCTTGTTGTTGTAGCCATTCTGTCACCTTAGACTTTTTTTTTTTTTTTTTGAGGATGGGAAATCATCAAATGACTCCTCCCGCTCTGGGTGGAGCAGGAGGGAGTGTCAGACTCTTACTGACTAAAACCCACCCGTGTTCCTTCCTTAGCCCTTTATGTTCCAGGGCAGCGGTAACCCTTTCGGACAATCCCGCTACCCTGGCAGGCTACGGCCCTATGGGGCCCCGTCACTCATGCTGACATCTCTTTGAGGCGCGCGTGGAACACAACACGCCGTCCGGCACGGGCCTGGTCCTGATCGGACGGTGAGTTACCCATTACTCACCGCCCGCAGGCCCGCGCCTACGGTGGCCGGGAGTCGTCACGCGGCTCCCGACGCCCGGAGCGTCTCCCGCGGCGGCTGAGGCGTGAGGTGCGCAAGGCGCGTTCTCTCGCCCACCCCGCCACCTCCTTCGCTAGCATGACTGCTTCGCAGAAGGAGGTGACTGCCTCCCACTCCCTCTCGCCCCGGACCATGGGTTGAACCAGGGCCGGACGCGAGAGGTCGCCGCCGCTGTCGATCGCCTCTACGAGGACACGGCGGTGCTCTGCCCAAGCAGGGCAGACCTCCACCGTATGCTCCACCGTGTCCTCTGGGCGATCCTGACAGTGGTGACACCCGGGCGTCTCCTCCCGCCTGATTATGTGCAGGAACCTCCCGAAACATCCGTGTCCGGAGA
Organism: Apamea anceps; assembly: GCA_951799955.1. Classification (NCBI taxonomy): domain Eukaryota; kingdom Metazoa; phylum Arthropoda; class Insecta; order Lepidoptera; family Noctuidae; genus Apamea; species Apamea anceps. The sequence continues at coordinate 429,925 of OX637506.1, forward strand.
GGACCTGCGTCAGGCGGTAGGTGAGAACGCCGTGACGTCTCTCTAGCCACTCCTCAAAGAGGGGTCTTACCGCCGCTAATTCTGTCACCTTAGACTTTACTTGATATCTGTTGAGGTCGCGGATGTTGAGGTCTTTGTGAGCTTTTTTGTAAATATAAGAGCTAAGTATGTGGTACTGGTGTCGGGCGAACGATGTTTTATGCTGAGTGCCTGGGGGAATGTTGGTACATTTTTTAGGATCAGAGGGAGTGACGCAAGCGTGTCTTTTAAGTACCGATCGGAGCACAAAGAGCTGACGGACAGTAAGCACCTTACAATCCGAGTATAATTGTGTTGTGGAATAGCGGTACGACTTACGTAGCATTACTTTCAATATAGCTCTCTGTGCTCTTTCAACTTTGATGAAACTAGTTTTAGTTGCGCCACCCGATACTGTGATACAATAGCCTATTACTGATTGACACAGAGCATAGAAAACCATTTTAAGAGTGTCAGGGTTAGCCGACTCTCGAAGAGACTTAAAAATGTGTATCAATCTCATGGTCCTGGAGGTCAAGGCATTGAGCTGTTTATCCCACCGTAGCCCTGCATCTTTTGTACACCAAGGTATTTTACATTCTCAGTTCTTGTAAGTATGCGACATTGACACGGAGGTGATAGCCGTGAGCAAGTATGAGCTATTATCGAGAATGTAAGGTCTGGTGCAGTGTTCTGGCGAATAGAGAAAAGTATATAGGACGTCTTGTCAAAGTTAAGCGTTAGCAGATTTAGGTTGAGCCATTTTATTACCTTAGTAAGTGCTGATTCTGCGCTATTTTTGACGCTATCCCACGTTGACCCATCAACTATAATAACGGTGTCATCAGCATATGCAAAGATTTTGGTATTAGGTAGGTTAATTCTGCACAAATCATTTACGTAGATTTGGAATAAAATGGGACCCAGGATGCTTCCCTGTGGCACTCCGTGAGATATGAGTTCCTCGTCACTAAGGAGGTTACCTATTTTAGTCATTTGGGTTCGATTGGTCAGATAATCCTTAAAGATTTGAAGAGCAATGCCTCTTATACCAAGCTGCTCCATTTTGGCGAAAAGTAAGGGAACAGACACTGTGTCGAATACCTTTGAAAGGTCTAAGAATATTCCAAGACATTTAGTTTTATTGTCCAGGTTCCTAGCAACCAACTGCGTCAAATCAAGAACTGCATCTTCGGTCGAGACTCTAGCACGAAAACCATATTGGTTATTGGCTATGATCTGGTGCTTGTCCAAGAAATTATTCTGACGGCGGCTAAGAATCCGTTCAAGTATCTTGGAAAGAGCCGTCAGAACCGAGATGGGTCTGTAGTTGTTGACACAGCCTCTGTTCCCCGCCTTATGGATTGGATGTATAATAGCTCTTTTAAGCGCATCAGGAAAGACACCCTTTTGTAGACAGCCATTAAATATATGCGTCAAAGGCTGTATTAGTGTCTGACGGCACATTTTCAATAATAAGGGCGATACACCATCCCAACCCAATGCGTAATTGTATAATTAAGGATGGGAGAATTGTATAAGTAGGTATTTCTCTAAAACAAAAAAAGAGTAGGTACTGTTTGTTAGGCTACTAGCAAAATACGAATATTACTGTAAAAGTTAGTGCTAGACGCTATGGTGACCTAACAAACCTTATGGTGTGTACAAAATATGAAACTACTTAAACGCATTCCTTTCAAGTAATCTTAACTGGTAAATATAAAAATAATGAGCAAGTAAGATAAAAGCAAAAAGTAAAAACTTATCTACTTAAAGTTACACTATTGAGTTTTCCATAGTAAAAGTAATATTTTGAATGCCTGTGTTCGTATTTTTGCCCCGTTTGATCGAACTATAGTTCGCGCTAGGCCAGCGTTTGGTACAATTGTGTAAACGAAAAACTACTTCACTTTGATACTTTAGATCTCTGGCACTGAGCACTTCACTATGTGATCGGATATGTCTCAGTGTCTGCGGAGCTGCTGCAAACTCCTGTTGGCAGCGGCTCTTGCTGTGGCGTCGTAGTCTCGGAGACGGAGGGGTCACTGTAGTCTGCTGCCGGTGAGATCCATCGCCACGGTGTTCAGCTGCGGCATTTTGCCACAGGCGACATCACCCGGTCTGCCACAACCAGACGGCTGTTACGCATATAGCGATTGACATCAACACGTAACAAATTACATATTTGTGGATATCATGCGACGATATGTCATCTATGTCTGAATCGCTTTTCTTTATTTTTTCTATCGCCTCCCCCAGACTGGTCATGGATATGGTTAGGTTTCCGTCATCAGTCGGTCTTTCGTCTGGGATTTTGATGTTAATCAAGTGATTAATTTGGTCGAATTGAGGCGTATAAATGGTTGGTGAAGTGTTCATTTGGTTGGACTGATGACATGACGTATTGAATATAATGAGGAGTCTTTTCCTTTGATGACGTATTCTTGACTCTTGACTTATGCTAATGCTCCCGGCTTGGCTCAACTGAAGAACTGTTACATGGTCGCCGCATATTTTTTTTTTCTTTGCCCCTATCTATAAAGAATGATGGGCAAATTTGTATGAAACCTGGGCGTAAGACCAACAGAACTGCAACTAGTGCCAATTATTCGGACTTAGTGCCAGAATCGTAATTATATAAATAAACCTAGCCATATCCACCGGGTTTACCTGAAAATATTAAATAAAACACGAAACTTTTAATAATCACGTATCGTTTTATTGTTAATACAACGATACGTAACTGTTAATAGTTGGATATAACTTAATAAAAATGTTATTTGAACGGTTTTTAAATGAAAAGCATGTGTATAAAAAAAAAAACAATCAAATCAAAATAAAGTCCTCAACTAAACTAACGCAAATGACGTGCGGGGGCGATAAATGGCTCATGTCGCCCCAAACCAAGGTACCATATTATCGAAACTATATGAGCACAAGTATCAACGGTCCTTTTTCCTGTCAGGCAGGTACAGTAACAATGAATTATTGAATTTCTGCTAACCTGGTCTCTGTCAATCAAAATATACGTAAAATATGTGCGTGCTCTGACGTGCCTTGACTGAATCCGTACTCGCAGCAACCACACATTGTTAACTAATATACGAGTATTGCATTCAGAGAGATCGATCAGCACATCATCTCTGCTCATTTCAATAACGTATACACCATTGTTTAAGTGTTTTGCGACGTATGACTTGGCTAGTTTTTGCTGATAAGTGCCCAGAGCCTGTAAGATTATGTCATCAGTAAGGCGCGAAAAATCTTCTAGGAACGGGAGATTGCCATCCAATCGAATGAAGTTTCTCCTTTGGCGGTTCAGGTTTTTCATTTCGACATATTCATACAGCAGATTAGGCGTGTTCATATTCAGGTTAATTAGATTCAAAATATCCATTGCATGCCTTAAACGGGATGAAAAGCATTCAGAAGACTTGTAGCAATTTCATAATCATCAAACATGTGAGTCAGGGCGCGATTTATGTATGTTTGACGTAGAAACTTGAAGCATTACTTTATTTTGCCGTTCATAGTCTTCACTACCCATCGACAAATAGTTATTAAACGAGAATTATTTGCCTGTTCGGTTGTCATTCCTGTCTTTAGTTGGGGGTATGCAATTCATATCCATGTTCTTCCAGACATCCAACGCTGTCTCTAAATCCTCTGTCTAGTATAATCACATCATTTTGGTGAAACAACCAATGCCAGGCGCTTTCCTCATCATTGAGAAGTCCTTGCATAATAGTTGCATCAGACATTGTGGCGGGATATGACCGACGATATCAGTGATGTAAACGTCGCTACAGACAATCATGAAAGGTTTCAGAAGGTTCTCGAATTTGTGTAAGTTTCTGTATTGAAACAAAAAGTTGCTGCTTTTTTCTATAAAAATGTATGTACTCGTACCATCGCAGATGATTATTGCTTGGTGTTATTTTCATCACCAAAAATACCCTTTGGTGTCATAAGATTTCTTTCAAGTAATCAAAAATCTGTCAAGTAAGCCAGCAATCCAATCAGTAGTCCAATAACGAGCAGGGATCAAGAAATCGTAGCCAGCAATCCAATCAGTAGTCCAATAACGAGCAGGGGTCAAGAAACCGTAGCCAGCAATCCAATCAGTAGTCGAATAACGAGCGGGTGTCAAGAAATCGTAGCCAGCAATTCAATCAGTAGTCTAATAACGAACAGGGGTCAAGAAACCATAGCCAGCAATCCAATCAGTAGTCCAATAACGAGCAGGGGTCATGAAACCGTAGCCAGCAATCCAATCAGTAGTCCAATAACGAGCAGGGGTCAAGAAACCGTAGCCAGCAATCCAATCAGTAGTCCAATAACGAGCAGGGGCCAAAAAAACGGTAGCCAGCAATCCAATCAGTAGTCCAATAGCGAGCAGGGGTCAAGAAACCGTAGCCAGCCATCCAATCAGTAGTCCAATAACGAGCAGGGGTCAAGAAACCGTAGCCGGCAATCCAATCAGTAGTCCAATAATGAGCATGAATTCGGAATCAATTGATGATACCGAAAAAACACAACGCAGGCATGTAGTAGTAATGAAATATAAGTCTGGATGACAAGTGCTTTAATGTCACTATCGAAAATAGACAATCCACAACAAGGGGATACTCTTAAATAAGATAAAATAATAATAAAGAACCAACTTAAAATCCATTAATTCCACGTATAAGATAAACTTAAAATAATAAACATAGGTACTTAAAATAAATAAATCAATCAAACTTAGTTCTAGGTACATTATAAAAATACGTACACAAATTGTTATTAAGTCTTACTACGGTAATAAGTAAACACCGACTGAACTCGGGGCTTACCACCAGCTCTTATAGCAGGGCAGAAGTTGATCTGCACTGGTTTTATGTACTTAGTCATACAACAAAACAGCGGTGCAGTTCAACTTCTGCTCTGCTGCTGGTAATAAGCCCCCTGAACCGCGCGTGAGGCGGCTTACGCGCGGAGTAGTGGGAGTGAATTCGAGCATACATTGTTACCTGCGTGTGCGCCATGTTTATAACACGACCTTTTGTTTTTAAACGTGACAGATGCAGTCAAATCCTCGGTATTATACAGAAAAATGCAATTTTTTCAATTGAGTCTATCTCTGTTCTCCGGCGACTTTGGTACTTTTTGCCATAGTATGAAATATAGTACTAATTGAGAGCTTTAATTTGAGATATATTTCAATTCTGTTGGACTTACGCCCATTTTGTCCCATCATCCTTTATTATTTTTATTGTGTAGGTGTCACAACAAAAATAAAAGTGCTGAGAAGTCAAATATAATTCAAGCCATTCGTTGGTGCAGTTGGTTTCTTCTACTTTACATTTATTGGTTGCCGAGTTCTTGTCGCAAAAACTTTCAGTAAAAAATTCACATTTAAGATTAAAACATCAAAACACCTATTGTGATTTACCAATATTTACGTCACCAAAGATATCTGCGAGTTATATCACTATACCAGCGCGAAGCGAATCGATTCATTATGTACAGTTAAAAGAAAAAGTAACAGAAGATTGTGTCATTTATCCAAAAGAGTTACAAGAAAATATTTTTTTAGCAGGACTTATCGTTAAACCAAAAAACAATGTAATTCCTATACAAAAACTTAACACAAGTGAACAATCAAGTGGGAGGCAGTCACCTCCTTCTGCGAAGCAGTCATGCTAGCGAAGGAGGTGGCGGGGTGGGCGAGGGAACGCACCTCACGCCTCAGCCGCCGCGGGAGACGCTCCGGGCGTCGGGAGCCGCGTGACGACTCCCGGCCACCGTAGGCGCGGGCCTGCGGGCGGTGAGTAATGGGTAACTCACCGTCCGATCAGGACCAGGCCCGTGCCGGACGGCGTGTTGTGTTCCACGCGCGCCTCAAAGAGATGTCAGCATGAGAGACGGGGCCCCATAGGGCCGTAGCCTGCCAGGGTAGCGGGATTGTCCGAAAGGGTTACCGCTGCCCTGGAACATAAAGGGCTAAGGAAGGAACACGGGTGGGTTTTAGTCAGTAAGAGTCTGACACTCCCTCCTGCTCCACCCAGAGCGGGAGGAGTCATTTGATGATTTCCCATCCTCAAAAAAAAAAAAAAAAGTGAACAATCAATAATCCATACCAATATTTCAGCCAAATATTCATCCACTAGCTGCTGCCCGCGACGTCGTCTGTGTGAAGGCTCTACAGCACCAAAAATACCTAAGATGCCAGTGTCGCTATAGCATTATAAGTAAACAACTGTTAAAATAACATTAAAATATAAGTTTTTGTTTTGTAAGCGAAGCAAGTGAAGAGAGTTATATGGGTATCCTGCTGAGTTCAGTCATAAGATGTGACTGAAGGAAATAGAGAAATAATGCAGGAATACATTCCAGGACACAAAAGACTAAAAATACGTACAAAGGTATCATACCTTACAACACTTCCCTATAAACTACGTTGGTAGTTATGCTGCCAGGAGCCAAAATGTAAAGAGAGTCAGGACTGGTGACGCGGGAGCAAGCGACGTACAGTTACCCGTGTGAAGCAACTCGTCCTGAGGTGGACACCCACTGCCCTCAATTATATTGATAACTAGCTTTAACCTGCGGCATTGCCCGCTTGGAGGTCGGAAATTATCCCACGGGGACGTACTACCGGGATAATTACCGGAGATTTATTGTGAAAGACGGCACGGTTGACATCTGTCGGGCATGCCACCGGCCGGGAGAATCAATCAGGCATATTATCTCCGGGTGTTCTCGTCTAGCTAACGGAGAGTACTTGCATAGACACAACCTTGTAGCCAGGATAATCCATCAGCAACTTGCTCTGAAATACAGCCTTGTCGAATCTGAGGTGCCGTACTACAGGTATGTGCCCGACCCAGTTCTCGAAAATGGAAATATCACATTGTACTGGGATCGATCCATCATCACTGACAGGACTATTGTTGCCAATAAGCCTGACATAGTGGTGGTGGATCGATCAGAGCGGCGCGCAATGATTGTTGACATAACCGTCCCGCATGATGAGAACCTCGTGAAAGCCGAGAAAGATAAACAAATCAAGTATCTTGACTTGGCTCGCGAGGTTGTCGACATGTGGGATGTGGACTCAGCGATCATTGTGCCGATAGTCGTGACAGCCAATGGCTTAATAGCCAAAAGCCTTGACCAACACCTGAGGAGGCTCTCGTTAGGCAGCTGGATCAAGGGCTTTATTCAGAAAGCGGTACTTCTGGACACGGCTCGCATTGTCAGGAAGTTCCTCTCTCTGGAGCTCTGACCGCCGGTAGCTTGGACCCTGTTCCCGATACCGGTGGGCTACTACTTTTTATATTTTTCAATGTTTTTTTATCCTTTTGTTTATAAAAATATTTAAAAATGTATTTTGTAAGTATTTAAATGAAATAAAGGAGATAATAATAATAATAATAGTTTGAGCCCGCTTTGGTTCTGCTTAGCCTTGAATCCTCTAAGCACACTGCTGGAGGATTCAGGTCTAGGCTATCGGCTGAGGAGAGGTGGCCAGGTTATATCTCACCTCCTCTACATGGATGACCTTAAACTCTTTGCCCCCAACAATTTGCAACTAAAGGAGCTACTGAAAATTACTGAAACTTTCAGTAGCGCCATCAGGATGGAATTTGGTGTGGACAAATGTGCGGTCATGCATGTAAAGCGAGGAGAGATTGTGGAATCCGTGGGAACCCAGCTCTCGGATTCCGCAAACCTTAGAGCCCTCTCCGCATCCGAAATCTATAAGTATTTGGGTATGTCGGAAGCGTTAGGCATCAATGTAACTGACATGAAGCAATCGCTGAAGGAGCGCTTCTTTGGCCGCCTGAAAAAAGTACTTAATAGTCTTCTATCAGGCGGAAACAAAGTGCGTGCCTTCAACAGTTGGGTCATGCCGGTTTTGATGTACTCTTTCGGCATACTCAAATGGACTCAAACCGAACTAGACGCCCTGGATAGGAGGGTCTGGACGCTGCTGACTGCAAATCAAATGCATCACCCACGGTCATCGGTAATGAGGCTGTATATCCCGCGAAAGTGTGGAGGTCGAGGCTTTTTAAACGCTAAAACCCTCCACAATCGCGAGATATGCAGTCTCAGGGAATATTTCCTAGAAACCGACTAGCTAACGGAGAGTACTTGCATAGACACAACCTTGAAGCTAGGATAATCCATCAGCAACTTGCTCTGAAATACAACCTTGTGGAATCAGAGGTGCATGTGAAAATGGTAATATCACATTTTACTGGGATCGATCCATCATCACTGACAGGACTATTGTTGCCAATAAGCCTGATATAGTGGTGGTGGATCGATCAGATCGACGCGCAATGATTGTTGACATAACCGTCCCGCATGATGAGAACCTCGTGAAAGCCGAGAAAGATAAACAAATCAAGTATCTTGATTTGGCTCGCGAGGTTGTCGACATGTGGGATGTGGACTTAGCGATGTGGATTGTGCCGATAGTCGTGACAGCCAATGGCTTAATAGCCAAGAGCCTCGACCAACACCTGAAGAGGCTCTCGATGGGCAGCTGGATCAAGGGCTTGATTCAGAAAGCGGTACTTCTTGACACGGCTCGCATTGTCAGGAGGTTCCTCTCTCTAGAGCCCTGACCACCGGTAGCTTGGACCCTGTTCCCGATACCGGTGGGCTACTATTTTTTATATTTTTAAATGTTTTTATACTTTTTATATTCTAATATTTAAAAATATAATTTATATGATTACATTGGAATAAAGGAGATAATAATAATAATAATAATCGTTTATTTGCCTGAAATATGGTGCTTACAGATGTCATAATACAATTCATAGTACTTCATATTCCGCCTACTAAATTCAGCATGCAAATCTTGGATCATGTGCCATGATTCATGAATGTATTCATTAAAAAATTGTTAGAAAATGTCAATAAAAAAAAGTAATTACAAATGTCAAAATAAGAATACAGGCAAGTCAAAATTAATAAAAATACAGGAATGTCAAAATTGATTAAATTACAGAAATTTCGAAATTAATTGAATTACAGAAATGTCAAAATCAATTAAATTACAGTAATGTTAAAATTAATTAAATTACACTATTCATGTCTGTGCAATATTCCTATTATAATTCAAAAATTCATTAACAGTATAGAAGCAATTTTCAATAAGCCATGTTCTGAGACTTTTTTTAAATATATTCATAGGCAGCTCTCTAAATATCTTTGGTATCTTATTAAATATCTTTATTGCCATTCGACTGGTGTTTTATGGCAAAATGCTGTTCTACACCTAGGCATAGGCAATCTGGTTGGATCCCTTGAGTGTTTACCTATTTTATACATATTTCCACTATCGGCTTTACTAATTAGGTTAGGATGTTTTTTTACGAACACTCCCATATCCAGTATGTATAAGCATGCCAGTGATAACAATTTATGCTCTTTTAATATGGGCCTGCACGATTCCAATGGCCCTACACCAAACACAGCTCGTAAGCACTTTTTTTGCACAATAAAAGCCTTGTCACTGTCCGTAGAATTACCCCATAATAATATATTAAGCCGTATCTTAGTACAGATGAGACGTAACCATGATAAGCCAGTAGAGCGGCATTTATTCCAACAGTTTTCCTAAGGTTTCTCAGTGCAAATGCAAAGCTGTTTAGCCTGTTGCATATATTATCTATATAATAATAATAATAATATCCCTGGACATTTCACACAGCGCCATCTAGTCCCAAGCTAAGCAACCTAATGCTTGTGTTATGGTAACAAGATGGCTGATAAACTACTTATATACATTTTTTTTTTTTGTAAATACATACATATTATAAATAGAAAAACACCCAGACTTGAATTCGGTGCCTATATGTTTCTTCCAATTGCAGTTTTTGTCAATTACTATGCCTAAAAATTTTGTATAGTCAACTTCTTCAATTTCATTACCACGCCCAATAATTTTCATTGTTTTATTTGTCATTTTATAATTATAGAAATTAATACATTTTGTTTTGGAGATGTTTACACATAAATTATTTTGTTCAAACCGTTCTAGTATGCTTTCTACGGCGGTATTTATTTTGTCCTCATGCTGTTCATTTTTGGTTTCGTTATTTATTACCAGTGAAATGTCATCTGCGAATAACACGCACTTATTCTGGGTTACTGTATTATATGTATAGATTAACAGATTATAAAATATGTACGTTCAGCAAGACTAATGCTAATGCAGAAAGAGCTCGAATATTATTACAATTGTTGAAACTTGATCACTTACATTCCAGCGAGCGAAGTAGCATTGCGTCATTATGTTCTAAGTACAGTGACATATTTCACTTACCAGGCGATAAGCTAACAACTACAAACATCTATGAACAATCCATACATTTAAAGCCAAACACTAATCCAGTTTATGTAAAGCCTTATCGAACACCAAATAGTTTTAAGCCAGAAATAGTTACAAATTCGAAAACTATTAGAAGATGACATTATTGAAGAAGCTAGCAGTGAGTGGTCCAGTCCAATCTTGTTAGTACCTAAAAAACCGACTAAAGCGGAAAAAAAAATTGGAGATTAGTAATCTACTATCGTAAACTATTAATAAGATAGATTTCCAGTAGGGTATTATTGGGCATTCTATGCCACTGTCGGCAAGTAGCTCGGCTAGTGCGCCTCGCTACGCGACAGTGGCATAGAATGCCCAATAATGAACGATCGACTCGACTGTGTAGTATATTACTGCACTCACCTGGAAATCATGCTAGTTATACCACTGGCCGCCAGTAGCTGGGCGAGTTCACCTTGCAGCGGACGATGGTATGGATCATTTTGACATGCTTTTCGTTGTTAGAAACGACTTGATGGTTTTGACATGCGCTTCAAATGGTGGAAACGACTTGTTAGTTTTTGTAATGCGCTTCAACAATAGAAACGACTTGATGAATTTGGCACGTATTAGAAATCACTGCTATTGCTGTATTCATACAAAGATCATGCGAGTTATATCACTGGCTGCCAGTAGCTAGGCGAGTTTGCTTCGCTTCGGACAGTGGTGACAACTATCGACACGATCAATGATTAAGATGGAACTTAGTCATTTTGACATGCGTTTCGTGGTTAGAAACGACTTGATGATTTTGATATGCGCTTTAACGGTGGAAACGACTTGTTAGTTTTTGTAATGCGCTTCAACAATGAAAACGTCTTGATGAATTTGGCACGTATTAGAAATGACTGCTATTACTGTATTCATACAAAGATCATGCGAGTTATATCACTGGCTGCCAGTAGCTAGGCGAGTTTGCTTCGCTTCGGACAGTGGTGACAACTATCGACACGATCAATGATTAAGATTTAACTTAGTCATTTTGATATGCGTTTCGTGGTTAGAAACGACTTGATGATTTTGATATGCGCTTCAACGGTGGAAACGACTTGTTAGTTTTTGTAATGCGCTTCAACAATGGAAGCGACTTGGTGATTTGGTCATGCATTTCAGTATTAGAAACGACTTGTTGGTTTTGGTAATGCGCTTCAACAATGGAAGCGACTTGGTGATTTGGTCATGCATTTCAGTATTAGAAACGACTTGTTAGTTTTTGTAATGCGCTTCAACAATGGAAGCGACTTGATGATTTGGTCATGCATTTCAGTATTAGAAACGACTTGTTGGTTTTGGTAATGCGCTTCGTGGGTCGAAACGACTTGGTGTTTTTGACATGCGTTTCAATATTAGAAACGACTTGTTAACTCACTGCTTTGAAGTGGATCTGCATAATAAACAAGGTAGGTACATATTAGTTAGGTTTATTTTTCGTAAAACATTGGTTTTTCTAGGAATAACGTATCTACCGAACGCACGAACTCTTGTAGTTTTTGCCACTGAGACGAATCCGCGTCGGTCTGGAACTTGAGTCGCACAAGCGCCTTCTTCCACAGCTCCAGGGAGTCGGTGCGGCGCGCGTCGTCAGCTTTGTACACCTTGCAGTCGATGTAGTACTCTCCGTTGATGCTCGCTGCTCGCCGCTCGCAGCCGTTGGCGACTCGGTTAACGAAGAATGATGATAGACATGTACTCGATGAATCGTCTTTGAGCACGGTGTCAGACCCGTAGTTGTTACTGATACCGAATACATCATTATCAGTATTGGTTTTTTTACTGAAACAACAACGAAATCTTTTATTAGTTCATCATACATTTACAGAATGCATTTACCATTTAGATACGCACAGGAAAAAATACGCACTCAGTCAAAAGAGATACCTGCAGAACATGAGAGACGTACGAATAAAAAAATTATCAGGCCCTTATAAAGTCAAATCTGTCAGCAGACTTGTAACATTATACGAATAACTGATTCTTTTTAACTGGTATGGTGAACTAAATTATTGAATACCTAGTTTGTTTACCTCGTACGAATTAAATTCGTTGATGGTGGGTGCGACTTGCGTTTCCTATTGTTGTCTGCAGACGGTTTGCGGCTGTGTTTCGTTTTCTGATCGGTGATCGGAGCTTGTTGAAAGTACTCGCACTCAGACTCAGACCTGAAATAAAGAAACAACAAAATAATAGTCAAACATAATTATTACAGTAAGTACATCGCTCTGAACTACGAACCGAGTGGAATGTTTTATACTTACATTTTCCAATTATGTCCAATCGATATGGCAGGCTGATGAAAGCAGGCGTAGTGACTGACGGCAGCAGGCAGCGGTTAGCTATCAACACTGATATTGATAGGATAACGCAGCAGGATCGCAGAGCACTTCTTGAAGATTACTTCTACACTTGTAGACTTCACTTAGTTTGTACCGAGTACTTCGAAAACATGTAGCTTATAAATCGGAAAACGAACGATAATTCACTATATTAAAAATGACTGCAACCGTTCATATAATGTTGTGTAAAACAACTTTTTTCCTTAGACGCATTATACTTGTTCAAAAAGTAAAGACTAAGGATGTTTCAGGTAGCATCGAATGACGACACAGCGAAACGACTTAGGGTTGACAAAACGTTAACCAGTAGATAAATTATCAACAACGCTAATAGGGAATATTCTTGCAAGTAATTTGATTAGTTAGCAATCTAGATACAATCATAAGATTAGTATTTATTATGTTAAACATCCAAGTTTTACTCGTGATACTTTTATGCTCGAGTGAAGTAGGTACAAGAAATAAGTTATATAATAACTTGTAACAGTAACAAAATTTAAATAAATATAGTACTACATTTAATAAATAAATATACTACAATATATACTACATTTTATTTATTTTGTGATAGTGTAAGTACCTAGTTTCTGATATTTATCCATACCTTAATATGTATGCGTGGCAACCTTGACTAAAATAACTTACTGTTGCGAATGCAACTTAGCTGACGAGAAAAAAAAAAGTAACAAGGTTACACGTGTAACGTTTTACGCAATAAAAATTATTTTGATCAAATATTTTATTGATATATCGGAAATTTATCGTATGACTAGGTAGTCAATAACGAGTACTCCGTCAGTTAGTAACGTTTAAAAGTCAAAAACTAAAAATTAATTTGACATTATCTCAAAGCCACGAAAACGAACAATACCTACAGTCTTATAATCTCCTGAAGCAGCTGTGGGCAGTACCTGATGTTCAGTATTGTGATTTGAAAACACATTTTGAGACACAACATACATTTGGACTACATAAAATTGGAACATTTATGTACAACATTACATATTAAGTAATTTGCAAGAAGGTAATTATTGAATATGTTTCGTAGTTTCGTTTAAAATGTTGGTGATTTTCACTAAAACAGGTACTAACCGATCTTTCTTTTTTTCAGAAATACATTGATTGAAGCAGCTGTGGGCAGTACCTGATGTTTAGTATTGTGATTTGAAAACACATTTTGAGACACAACATACATTTGGACTACATAAAATTGGAACATTTATGTACAACATTACCTAAGTAATTAGAAGGTAATTATTGAATATGTTTCGTATTTTCGTTTAAAATGTTGGTGATTTTCACTAAAAATAGGTACTAACCGATCTTTCTTTTTTTTTCAGAAACACATTGATACCTAATCAGATGCACTGGTTGATGAATAAGTAATCATCAAACTAGAAGACGTATGCAGACCTGGTCCAGATTCAACAATTCAATAATTCTGACATCCTGTATGTATGTTTATTAGTCGGTTTACGTGGGTAAGATCGTTTCATTTCGAGTTTAAACGGCTATATTGGGGTGATAATTAATTTTAATTAGTAATATAATGCCCCACTGTTCGGTTTGCAACTTATTTGTAGATAATCGTCGATGGTCTGGTCATTTACGTAGTAATGTTCATAAAAACAATAGTGCGACCACTGTTTTTGACAATGTCGCAATTGTTAATTCTGCGTTTAAAAAACGAATCGTTAGTTACAAGATCATCGCAACTAGCGAACAAATAAATAATTTTCCTGAAATGTTTCTCATTAATATTAGTGAACAAGTTAAAACTCTAATAAACCGATCATTATTGAAACATACAGCTTTAAAACTAAATTTTGAACTTTTTTCATTTTTTCTTAAATTTAAAAATGATCAAAAGGAAATGAAATCGTTCGCCACAAAAAATATTATTATTAATCTTAATTACGATTTTGATTCAATGTATAAAGCAACGGTTGATTTACTGTTAAAGAAAATTGAAGAGTTTCAGGAGAGAGATAGTGGTTGGACATTTTCGAGCAATTCCCATTTAGAAATAAATATTAACAAATATCAACCTCTCGGTGGATCTAAATTTATAACTTTACCAAAATGTATAAAAAATAAAAAAGCTTGTTTGAATATTCGTAACAATGATGAGTATTGCTTTTTATGGTGCGTAGTGGCGGCTCTGTACCCCGCTCACCAACATCCCGACAGAGTTTCATCTTATCCCTACTTCCAAGATGTTTTGAATGTTGATGGTTTGACATTTCCGATAACATTTTCGGACATAGCTGTCTTTGAGAAGAATAATCCGTTTTTAAATATTTACGTGTATGGTTTAAAAAATGATAAGACTATCATTGGACCTTTGTATTCAACATCGAATCATAAATCTAAGAGCATTCATCTTTTGTTCTTAGAAAATAATACTAATACTCATTATTGTCTTATCAATGATTTACCTCGTCTAGTCAGAAATCAGATAACCAAACATCATGGTAAACTATACTTCTGCGAAACATGCTTATTGTTTTTTCCAACACGCAGCCGAATTGAATCACACATGTGTGGAGGGATTGCCACGGTATTACCCGAAAAAGGAACATTTTTAAAATTCAAAAATTATGATAGAAAACAAAACATTCCTTTCGTCATATATGCTGATTTCGAAACGATACTCGAACCGATTTCCGGCGATGAATTCAACACCGCTAACACGTCATACTCACATCGTCACGTAGCGGCCGCGTTCGCCTATAATGTAGTGTCATCATTTAATGATAGGGTTGACGGCTATAGAAGTTATCGCGGAAAAGATTGTGTTTCAAAATTTATACATTTACTGACTGAAGATGCTAAAGCAATACACAGAATTCTAACTAAAAGCGAGCCTATGATATTCACAGAAATAGATGCTCTTGATTTCAAACGCGCTGTTAAGTGCTACCTTTGTGAAAATTTACTGTTGACCGATAGAGTAAGGGATCACTGTCATATTACAGGCCGGTACCGAGGTGCAGCACATCGACACTGCAACCTACAACACAAAGTACCAAAATTTATCCCAATATTTTTTCATAACTTATCTGGATACGATTGTCATTTATTTATTAAAAAGTTAGGCGAAATTCCAGGACAAATTAAAATAATACCTAAGACTAAGGAAAAATATATAGCGTTTACAAAGTTTATTCCTATTGCTGATAACGAGTTTATACAAATAAGGTTTTTAGATTCCTTCAACTTTTTAGGAACTAGTTTAGACAAACTTGCTAAAACATTGCAAGTAGACGATTTTGTTAACCTTAAATCAATTTTTTCTGATGAGACACAATTTAGTTTGCTGACTCGTAAAGGCGTGTACCCGTATGACTATATGAAAGATTGGAAATGTTACGAACAAAAGTCATTACCATCTAAATATTATTTCCATAATTCTTTAACTAACGAAGATATTAGCGATGAAGATTATAATCATGCTCAGAATGTTTGGGCTGAATTCAATATTAATGACCTAGGCGAGTATACAGATCTATACCTAAAAACAGACGTGCTTTTGTTGACAGACATATTTCAAAATTTTCGGAAAACATGTAAACAATATTACAAACTCGATCCTGCCTTTTACATAACTGCACCCAGTTTATCGTTCGATGCAATGTTGCTAAAAACAGGTGTTCAATTAGAACTAATTTCGGATTTAGCTATCGTCAGAATGATTCAAAGCGGTATACGAGGGGGTTTGTGCATGTGTTCCCATCGGTATGCAAAAGCAAATCACAAATACATGCCAGAACATAATGCATCACAGCCTCAGAGTTTCATAGTATATCTAGACTGTAATAACCTATACGGCTTTAGCATGTGTCAGTATTTACCGTATTCTAGTTTTAGATTTCTTGATGAAAATGAATTAACTAATTTTCGTGTTGAAAATGTCGAGGATAACTCTGAGTGGGGCTTTATATTAGAAGTCGATCTTTTTTATCCTGAACATTTACACAAACACCACAATGATTTACCATTTTGTCCTGAGAAATGTATACCTCCAGGAGGTACAACGAAGAAACTAGTTGCAAATTTGCATAATAAGTACAACTACGTAATACATTACGTTCATTTAAAAAAGTGTTTAGAACATGGTTTAATATTACGTAAAGTTCATAAAGCTATTACTTTCAGACAAAGTCCCTATTTAAAACAGTACATAGAATTCAACACTCAATTAAGACAAAAGGCAAAAAGTTCTTTCGAACAAGACTTTTTTAAATTGTTAAACAACAGTGTTTTTGGCAAGACATTAGAAAATACTGAAAATAGAGTAACTGTTCATTTAGTTAATCAATGGTGCGATCAATCTAATCGAACTAAGAAATTTATATCCTCCGAGAGACTTGTAGCCAACCCCTATTTCCATAGCGCTTCTATTCTAACTGAAAACTTAGTTGCAATACAAATGAAACCTGACCAAATTATTTTAGATAAACCTATTTATATTGGATTCACTGTATTAGAACTTTCTAAGACACATATGTATGACTTTCATTACAATATTGTAAAGCCTTTTTATGAAGACCGAGTGCAGCTGTGTTATACAGATACCGATTCGTTTGTCTATAAAATATTCACGTTTGATTTTTATCGTGATTTGAAGTATAATTTTTTGCAATATTTCGACACCAGCAACTATGATGATAAAAATGATTTTAACATACCAATTATGAACAAAAAAGTTCCAGGGTTGTTCAAAGATGAAATGGGAGGAAAATATATCTCAGATTTTGTTGGTTTGAGATCAAAACTTTACTCAATAAAAACAGTCGATAAAATCATTAAAAAGGCAAAAGGAGTAAAATCAAGTGTAGTAAGAGACTTAAACATAACAGATTATGAAAATATTTTATTAAATGGTGGAATTATTCGTAGAAAGAATATTATGTTTAAATCCATAAAGCACGAAATATTTACTAAGAGTGTCAACAAAATTGCTTTATCTCGAAATGATGATAAACGATCAATATCTGTAGATCGAATATCAACGCGAGCCTGGGGTCACTCACTTATTTTAATGAGCGAAAATTAATTTTAAGATTAAGCTATGTAATATAATCTTAATTTAGTTCTTAAAAATATACCTAGGTAACTTTTTAATGTATGATAAAATATAATTCATAGTTTTAAAACCTAAGTTAATGTAAAAATAAAAATAAAATGTGAATGATTATGACTATAGAGTTCGAATATAATTTATGTAACCTATGTAATATAATCTTAATTTAGTTCTTAAAAATATACCTAGGTAACTTTTTAATGTATGATAAATATAATTCTTAGGATTAAAACCTAAGTTAATGTAAAAATAAAAATAAAATGTGAATGATTATGACTAAGTACTTGTTTAATTTATATTTTAAGACATCATCCTCTTTTTTTTCGTAGTTGGTTAAATAAAATGAAACCCGACCAAGGTTCAATTTTCAACATGAAGTGCATGTTGAAACTTGAATCGTTAATTTTTCAGAGGTAAAATGTATTTAGTACGTAATACAATAAGACTACACATTTCGATGTTTGCGTCAATTGCATAACGCTGATCATACAAAATACCTACTACAAACACATAACAGTGCATTAACCTTCACAAATGCTTAGTTAACATTATAATCTAAATTGTGAATTGTTGCGATGAAATTATTTTTTTACCATTTACGAAATAATACTCATCTTGAGTACTTGTACTGTGTGTTTATCGCGGGCATGTCATCGGTAAGTTTCTCAATTTATTTTTATATTGTTTAGTAACTAGCGATTGAATTCGCAGCAATTTGATCAAAGTTATTAGTGAATCTGGTATAAATATTGTACCCGCTGACAATTCGTTTATTTATGCATCACTATATCAACGCCTACGTTTTAGTTTAAACTCATTAAGAGTGTCTATTTTTGTTCCAGAATACAGAATCAGAGATTATGTTTAGCCAGTATGCTCAAAATCCTTATGAAGGATTCTCCGAAACGCTTCACAACGAACCCGAGTACAGCAAACAAGTGACGAAAGAAAAGAAAACAAAACAACGATGCAAGGAAAAATTAAAGAAGAAAAATTCCACTAAATCTTTTGTGATGAGCCGATTACAGCGACGAGGTATCAAATTAATCAAAATATCAGTTATAGATCTATGCAATAACAATCCGCAAACCAGTGACAGTGACAGTGACAGTGAGAACGTTATTATAAGTGCTCAATACATTGTTAAAGACGCTATCGACAATGTTATGGACGAAACTGAATCTTTAGTTAAAAAAATATCTAAATCTTTAATAGATAGTGATTTTTAGAAATGTTTGCGTAAGATGTTGTTTAAATAATTTAGTTATAATATTACTAAATATTTACCATACTTAGTAAGTACTTATTATGTTGTTTTATTTAATTTTAAAGTAGATTGTTTTATTTGAAGAAGTGATGGGTGTTTAACAAAATAAAAGCAGTTTTACTATACAAATTATTTTTTATTTATGAAACCAATAACCTTATAAGTAGGTACACATTTATAACTCTAAATACTTTCTTATACATAACACATTTTTAAGAGCACAATGCTTCAAATGTTTGTTACAATTTAAATTAGTTCTTCCTTCACAATATTTTTTATGTAAAATAAAGAAATTAGGACATTTTTCGGTACCAAGGTCTGATACTTTACAGTTCTCACAAAGTTCCTTTATCCACTTTACTTTCTCCAAACCATTAACAACGATTTCCTTATTTTCTAGATAGGGAACGATTATACGGCGAAATTCTTTATAGTCGATATACCCTTCGTTCCAATAAATACCTCTGTTTCTTTCCAGCCATTTAACTTGCCTCTTTTCGTCACTTGTTAAGTGTTTAAACAAGTATGGTGGTTTTATTAAAAATGTTTGGGTATAATCACGGGTAGCAAAAGCTAGCTCTTTTATTATAAAATTATTGTACAGGTCTTTAAACCCTTGAACATCTAATATGACAGTATTTGGATTCATGATATTTTCCTCACAGTATTACTTAAAGGTTTATATTCAATAATACAGTCGTTCAATATAAGACAATACGCAGAAGTTTGTTCTGGTATTTCCGAATCACTCTCAATTTCCACTCTTACGTCCACAATAGGACCTGTCTTTGCATTATCAGCTTGTCTAGAGCAATCGATGACAAATAGTGGCGCCAAATCTTTAAATTGTTTTTCACTTAATAAGGGTTCCGGTCGACGCCCGTAATAAGACTGTTGAAATCTGACGTATTGCTCGTATAATAAAGCAATTCTGTTATTCGCGAAACTCACATTTAGGTTTTCATACGGGAAGTAAATAGAGTTGAGGTACACTCTAACATCACGAACATGACAATGATCAAACTGAGACATATCAGAACTGCCATTGTTTTTTCTATTTGTCTGTAGTCCCATAATAATGTATCTTGGTTTCTCTATTTGCGAGGATGTTTTGATTGACCAGGTATGTTTTGTAGTTTTAGGTAAAGCCGGATATTCGTACAGATCCCAATTTCTGAATATCATTTGGAGTGGTCGATCTTTTTCTAATAGTTTTAGCAAACTTATTTTCTCTTTGTCAGACACTTTAACGTGCGGTACGCGCCAAATGATTTTATTTATCTGAACGTCTTCTACAATTTCACCGGTGTTAAGTTTTACAGCATTCAGGTTAGTGTTACTTCGTAGCAATATCAGTTCGTGCCTACTATTTATCACGACTTTCTTGAAATCCTCTGCGAAACCGATGATGTTACAGAGTGGTATAGAAGCAGAAAAATTACCTCCATTAATGTTTTTTGTACCATCGATATTCCAGCCCCACGAACTCGATGTCTTTGATTCATTCTCATTCATTGATATTAACGATTTCATAGTGGTAGTTACGCCAGCATTTTTTATTCTATCAATTTCCACTCCATTTAGCTCGTACCTTATATCTTGAAACAAGTAGAGTAGAGCATTATTTGTGAAATGAACACTAGTGGCTTTATCTTTCATATCCTTTTTGCTAACGATAACGGATCCTTCCAAATACAAGGTACTCGCTGATGGAAGGATGTACAAGTCCTGTTGGTTAATAGGTATGCGAATTTCATCGTTTCTGTTAAAACTAGTTACATAGGGCTTGTACGAATGAAATTCAATTCCTTCAACCGTATTATCATAAGTCGGAGCTGATAAAACGTCTAAGATATTCATTTTAGCAAACCGATCACTTTGAGAAATGCCTTGTTGTCTTTAGTTAATTTTATTTTCTTCTTATAGCGAGCTCTTATTTGGTTGGATGCTTGAGCGGGACTGATATTTTGAATTTGTTGATGCACATATTTATTGTAGTCAATCATTTTTTTCTTCTAAGATGCAAATACAGCTGCACTTCTTCACCACGTAGATTTATTAAGCGGTTATTTATATCTATCAATCGGATATCTATGCAGCTTATGTTGTTTTGGTTTATTGGAAAGTATATTGCGTTTTTCGGAATTTCTATAATCCTATAGCCAGGAGGTACGTTAAGTGCGAATTCGTGAATTATGTGACTCGGTTTTCCGTTTGTGTACGAGCCGCTTACGATATCACATTCGATCCTGATCACTGTCGTAGGTAAAATGTTGACTGGGAACTGTGACACATGCCATTTATTTGGTTCCAAGATCTGCTTATTAAAACCTAATAAATTTCTGATAGTACCTTCTTTACTGAAATTTATTTTTTTTGTACAGAATAAAGTAGTTTTTAATGTATTGTTATTGCACTGCAGTTTGATTGATGCATCTTTAATTTTAGATTTTAAGTAATCATTAATATCTTGCAATTCGTAGCTGCCTTCTGGTATTTCAATAACTTCGTTAGAGCCATAATAGAACTTATTATTCGTTTTGTCAATGTTTGGAATAGAATTAAATGTTGAGAAATGCAATAAGGCGCACTCATACTGTTCATTTAGTTGCAATGTGTTAGGATAGTACGTAGATAAAGTTGAAGAGTTTCCAGTTATTGACAATGTGAGTGACATCTTGCAAATGGTTGAAATAAAAGAAAATCATAATTTTTATACGTTTTATTCCAAAAATTCCTTAGATATTCTAAACATAAGTGTCCACAGTTTTCTGTGTTAAATTTCTGATATCTAGTATAGTTATAAAAAACATTACATTTCTTAAAATATCGCATTAGTTCCAATGGAGGTTTCAAATCCCCAAAGCTATCAAAATATTCACAATAGTTGTTAACTTTAACATAAGCTACCCAATGTGTCCCAACATTCTTATAATTATCCAAGTTAACGACACCACATTCAATCCGTTTTGGCATCCTTGGTAATTGATCCTTCATGTAGACTCCTCGAAAGTAGGGGATGTTACGTGCATCCTTTTGGATATCTAAATTAGTTAGAGGACGATTAGGTAGCTTACTTCTTAGTTTTTTGAAGATTTTATAAATAAACCTTTACCATTTTTATGTGACTTAATGTATAAACCCTTGCCTAACTTTAAAGACTCCATAGCCTTATTGTGTCGTACTGTTTCTTGCAAATTTTGCTGACCAGCTTTGTAATCGTTAACAGTTTTTGCAATACCCGCCGCACCACCAGCTAAAGTACCTAAAGCTGATAAACCCGCAAAAATTGGGATTAAAGGTAAAATTCCTCCAGTCTTTGGTAACGGTATCACTCGCGGTACTCGAATTTTTGAGACTTTTGGAAATATTTTTTTTGCCGCTGCGTAAGCAACGTTGATTAATGTTTTGCTATCCTTTGGGTTCAGTTTCTTGATCGTTGATCTTATTTTTGACACGAAACTTTTAAACGTTTTAACGCCGGAACCAGATTTCAGTTTGGCTTTCATAACTTTGCTCACTATCCATGAACTCAGTTTTTCTCCTTTTCCAGCATCTTTCGACTTAAGTCTTTGTTTAGCCATATTTAGTAGTTGTAAATCGGCTTTGTGGCGATTGGGTAAGTCTGTATGGTTTGCATAGGCAATGTCGTGATGCATACAAGCTTCGTCTAGCTTATTCACACCGCGATCGCCTCGTTGTAATCGTTTCTGGAGTTTGGTTCCTGGTCCGCAATAATTATAACCAGGCAAATGAAGTTCGAACGGTAGATTATTAATTAATGTATTAACTAGTTCACCACCTTGCATTGCTCGAATTGTAATGATGGAAATAGTGCAAAAATAATGTTTATATTCATATTATTTTAGTCCACGATTGCAGTTTTGTCAATCCAACTGTTTTCTTCATTGTTTAGACCCAACCATTTCACGAAGATTCGTGATCCTTTTCTTTTTAAAACTTTTTCTATCAAATAAACACCAGGATAGTTAGATTTTTGAAGTTCTTGCTCGTAAAAGGTTCCCAATATAGCATGCTTTCGCTGATCTTCTAAATGATATGTTACAGGTATGGTAAAATTAATCTTTTTTATGGTAAATATTTCAGTCGACCAATTAGGTGTATAACCTTTCTCAAACTGGTGTTTGTATTTACTGATCCGAACAAAATCACCCACTTTGAACTTAGGTTTTCTACAAATGGCTGCATGTTTAAATGATTTTTTTATATTTTCTTCTATAACTGTCGTATTAGCTTTATTCACTTCGATTGGTTTAACTCCAATTGTTCGATGTTTTGTGTTGTTATATGTCTTTAATGTAACTTGTAACGGTAAATCTAACCATTTATAGTTTCCATTCAAACTAAAATATTTATATAATTTATTTTTAATAGTTTTAATCAATCGCTCCACAATCGAAGCTTTTTTGGTAGAAAATGATGAGTAATGGTTAATATTGTATGACTTCATAAGCATCTGAAATGAGTTGTTATAAAACTCTGTTCCCATATCCGTTTGTAAATTATCAGGTTTGCGTTTGCTGTTAATCAATATTTGATGAAATGCACGAGTAACATCAAGTTTATTTTTTGTTTTTAATGGCTCTGTCCAAGCATACTTTGAGAAGCAGTCAATCACCACTAAAATATAATTGTAACCTTTATTATATTTCTTTAGGTTTTGCATGTCCATCAGATCAGCTTGCCACAAGTCATCGACTCCCTTTAGAATGACAGGACGTCTAAGGAAATTTCTTCGTGCTGCTTTGTGTATTTCATTAACAATTTGCTGTTTTGCCATTACTGAGTTTTTTGAAGTAATTTATCAACCTCTGCTTTAGTATAAAACTTATCCCGCAAATGACTTACAATCTCAGGTATCCCGGCTTTTAAAGTGACCTGAACTGTTTCCCGTGCGTCATTAATACTTTGTGAACGCAATTTATCAATAAGTGTATTAAATTCTTTCATCATATTAGCACTCAATCGATCTACATAATCCTTGTTCACTGCATCGGCAGCTTCTACTGGATTTTTAATTCCTCTCAGTCTTGATGTTTTTAAATCAAAATCTCCGTTTTCTGATTTTAATAATGTATTTTCATTAATCTCAAATAACTCTGATAATCGCATTCTTTTATGAATATAATGTCCGAATTTATCTACGTTCATGTTTAAGGTGTATTGTATTGTGAGGCTTATAATAAAATGAACACACATTTTAAAATACATAGGTGTTTTATTTATTTATAATTTTACTTTCACGTAATTCTTCAATGATAGATATAATTTCATTATCTAATCCTGTGTTACCAGCATCTCGAGATGCAATTAATAATTTTAACCTATCCACCAGTTCATTTGGATCGTCCCAATATACAAGATCGACGTTTTTCTTCCACATTTTTGTCAAGGGCAGCCCTTTTCCCTTCGATTGATGGGTCTGAATTGTACTTTGTAGTTTGAAAATAGGTTTAATAACTTGCATATACTTTTGACCCTTATTACTTTTTATTGGTTTATCCGGCTCATAGTCTCGTCGATGTGCGTTTGTATCAAGTAGCATTGACTTATAATGCTGCATGTCACTTTCTGTAACCATGCTTAAATCTACGTTCTTCTTCAGTAACAACTGATTCAAACCAGGCGTATTTCGGTATTTGCGTCCAGCTACAGTGATATATTCATCGCTGATCGTTATACGAGCAGAACCTAACATCAATTTCCCGTTCTCTACTCTGACACCGAATGGAATATCTGACAGTGCTTCTGAGGATACTGACCAGGATGACGTGTCACGACCTGGGTTGTTTTCAATTAATGATTTATATGAAGAGTCACTTTCGATATCAGATTCATGTTCGTCTGAATTGTCTTTGTTAACATTGGCTTCTTCATTCTGCAAAGTTTTATCAATAAACGGATGTTCTTCATTTTTTGCAGGACACAGGAAAGAATTCTGTTTACTGAGATTAGCAATCTGGTTGAGTGGTTCTGTTACAGGCTTGAAAACTGATTCTAGTGTTTGCTGATTGTTATTCTCAACATCTCTCATTTTTCGTACTTTTTTCTTAACAGCTTCAACGGCAGCTACTATTTCTCTTTTTAACGATTTTTCCATTGCAGAAAAATAACGAACCGATAGTGATTGATTAAGCGATGTCTGAAGAATAATAATAGGTATCGCGAAGGTAACGGACTTAAATAACCATATTCTTAATCAAAGACTACAAATGTGTCAAATTTATTTCTGTAACATCCTTTATTTTTTGAACAATCTTTATTAATTACTACATAATTGAAGGGCTCATTCCATATTTTCGAACACATTTCACGAAATTCAATCCATGTCATATCAGTGTTGACATGTTCTTCATAAATATGACGCAAATTAATGTCATCTTGTTTAAAAAGTATGATTAAGTTCGCGTTGTCTCTTACTAACTGCTTAGGGATTTTACTATAAGTTTGATTTAGATAAAAACAATCGATGAACTTGTGTCTTCCCATTGCGAAATAATCACGCATGCTATCTTGATTTTCGCAAGCAACATCATCAAATATTATCACAGAGTTAGGTTTTGCGTCTTGAACTCTTAGCACTTCCTCATTTCCATGATATTTCTGGAGTGAAATACCTGGCACTCGTTGTAAAACTTTTTCTAAAAAAATATATTTGGGTTGGTATCTACAGAGTTTTCGAATAAATATAAACATTTGCAAATCTTAATCCATTTTCGTGTATGAGAAGACCAATCAATAAATTGGTTTTTCCACAATTGGATGGTCCGCAAATAATACATCGAACTGAGTTAGGTAACAATTCTCCATGACGAAGACTAGTCTTACAAACATCCTCGCAGATAGTTTTAACATGCAGCGATTGTGGTTGCTTTACAAACTTCATGATTACACTTGGAAACAAACTGATTGGCAATGAGTAAATGTATTTGTTACATTAATATTTATAAACTGAAAGAGTACCGCAATCTTTATCGCAATATAGCGATCGTTATAGCGATGACAGACTCGCAAGATTGAGTGTAGTAATAGGTATGGACACGATCGTTCATTATTCGGTATTCTACGCTACAGTTATGTAGCAAGTCGAACTCGCCCAGCTACTGGCGGCCAGTCGTATAATTCGCAAGATCTCTAGGTGAGTATAGTAATTTATTCTACAGTCGAGTCGATCGTTCATTATTGGGCATTCTATGCCACTGTCGCGTAGCGAGGCGCACTAGCCGAGCTACTTGCCGACAGTGGCATAGAATGCCCAATAATACCCTACTATTTCCCCGCGGTTGTCGAATGTATTAAAAATACTAATTTTTCGTTTGTTTTGGAATCTCAAGATCCGAACTCAGCTACGGAATACTTTGTGTCAACCATATCTTCTGTCATTAAATCTCACTCTCATGCCTCAGTCATTCCTAGTAAAAAACGTATTATTAAACCGTGGATTACTCCTGGCCTTCTGAGATGTATACGGCACCGTGACAAATTGCATCGTGCATTTAAAAAACACCCGGATAATGAGTCACATAAATTGATTTTTCACCGTTATCGCAATTTTTGTAACAATATTTTTAAAAAAGTTAGGCGTGAATATGAACGCACTGAGTTTCGGAAGGCCAAAAGTAATCCTAAAGATACGTGGCGGCTTATTAAACAGATTGCAAGCCTTAATCAAAATAGAACATCGGCTTCGGAACTATTGAATTGCTGTGCAGATCCCTCTCAATCAGTGGATAGCGTGAATGACTATTTTTCAAACATAGGCAGACTCTTAGGTATTAGAATTCAACAAACGAACTTTTACAAAAACCTTGCTTCCAACAACTATCTCAGTTCCTCTCAATCTCCTTCTTTACACTCAATGACGTTGCTGGAAGTGGACAATACTGAGCTAGAAAGTATTATTTTAGGTCTCAAAGACAAGAGTTCAGCTGGTCTTGACGGTATTACTTCTGCTATTGTGAAAGCTACGAGACACACAATTATCCCAATCCTTGTCCATATTTTTAATTTGTGCCTCTCTAGAGGTACCTTTCCCGACGTCTTTAAAACTGCAATCGTTCACCCAATCCACAAATCTGGAGAGAGAGACAGTGTCTCAAACTACAGACCTATCTCGGTACTTTCCACCCTTTCTAAAATTTTCGAAAAAGTTATAAATATTAGACTCACTAAATACCTCAACAAATTCCAGATTTTAGCACCAAACCAGTTCGGTTTTAGAAGCGGTAAATCCACAAATGATGCTGTCTTAGAACTTTCCGACTTAATTGTGGACAATTTCGAGAAGAAGCATAAAACTATAGGTATATTTTTAGGTCTCTCAAAAGCTTTTGACACTGTCTCTGTCCCCATCCTTCTTTCGAAGCTTGATGGCATTGGTATTCACGGTACTGCATATGACTTGTTTAGTAGCTATCTAACGGGCCGTAAACAGTCCATATTGATAGGAAACTTCTTAAGTAAGGAAGAACCTCTTACTTTTGGGGTCCCACAGGGCAGTGTACTGGGGCCAACCCCTTTTCTCATATACGTGAATGAGTTATGTCAGCTACAATTACCGAACTGCAAAATTATTACTTATGCAGACGACGCAGCTCTTATTATACTCGGTAGTGATTGGAGTGAGGTCCAAATAAACTCAGAACTGGCCCTAAACTCTGTGATGAAATGGCTGACCAAAAATCTCTTAACCCTAAATATTAGTAAGACGAAATTCATTGCTTTTTCTACCAATAGGTCTAGTCAACCTGCAATTCCTGTAGTGATTCGTCCTCACACATGTACTACCTCTACACCAAATACAACTTGTAACTGCCCACAACTTGAGAGTACTCAGACTATCAAATACCTGGGAATTTTAGTGGATAGTGACCTTAAATGGAAACAGCAAACTGATGCCACAGTTACACGACTAAGGAAGCTTATTTATGTGTTTAAGAAACTTACACCCGTATTCCAAGACGTTTCCTCAAAACTTCCTCCACCTCCACTCATTCGAGGTTACCTTAAGGACTACCTCAAGGAATCCTCGAAATCGGTATTCTTGTCATGAGGCAATCTTGAGGATCCTCCAGTGAGGTTGAGTCGAGGTCGAGTCGAGGTAAACGTCATTAAATACGTCATTGAATCATAGATTACAGTACACACTTTGTTTTTTTTTTTGTCTATGGTCATTCAAAAATTGTCAGATTGCGGTTTTTTTATCTGTGTCAGCCTGTGTTGGTAGCGTACACTAGTTTAGTCTGTCTACGGTTAGTAGGAGGTTTACGTTGAAACGTAGATAGAGAATGAACCGTTGAAACTTTAATAATTTAATAGTTTTTTTTTTTTTTTTTATTGAACACAAGCATTAACAACATATTCAGCACTCTCTTTCCCAAAACGATAGCGTCTTTGGAATTCTTCATTGTCATAAAATTCTATGGGATTTCTGCATTCCGCTAATAACGGCGTGCAGGGTAATCGTATGGATTAACATACAGATAATTCAAAAACTGTTTGAAAAACTATTCAAATAAATTAATCAGTTCTGTTTAAAGCGTGCGCGAAAACAACGTAAAGAATGGCGTAAATCTTCCTTGAGTGTTCCTTAAGGTACGTCGCGATGTACCTTGAGTTTGACAGTTGTTTCCTCACCTCGACTGAGGAAAAATGACGAGGGACGCCAATTGGAGGTGATTTTTTACAACTGTGAATACCGATTTCCTTGAATGAGGTTGAGTGGAGTCGAGGAAGTTTCGAGGAAACGTCTTGGAATATGGGTGTTAGATCCGTAGTTGATTTTGACAGCTTAATAAAAATATACTTCTTGCTGGCTCAGTCGGTGATAGGGTACTGCCTTATTGTATGGGGAGGAGCTCATAAAACGACGATGCTACGAGTTGAACGCGGACAGCGTGCTATACTTAAGGTTCTGGCGAAGAAACCGATACGATATCCAACAAAGGAACTGTATTCTCAGTGCCAGGTTCTCACAGTAAGACAGTTATTTATACTACAGGCTATACTCCGTAAACATTGCCAGCTTCCCTATGATCCGAGTATCTGCAGTACAAAACGTCGGTCTGATAGAATATGTGGCATAGTAGTTCGCAGAACTGAAGCAGCACGTCGTCACTTTAAGCACATCAGTTCAAAATTATATAATAAAATAAATAAGAAAATCAATATTTACTCCTTAACTAGAAATAAACTCAAAACTAAATTAAATACCTGGCTAAAACAATTAAATTATGACGAAACAGAAAAACTTGTGGAAGTATAACTCACTCAATCCTTCACACACATACACATACATATAACATACACAATTACACTAGCACACCATACATACATCCACTCTTCCACTCACACAAATACTTTTTTACTTTACTTTAGACTACTTACTTTTCTTTTCTTTTTTTCTAAATTGTTATTTAACCATAATAATTCATATGTTGCATTTTTGGTTTTAAGTAACTGGAACAATCTACCTCCTTACCTGGAGAGGGGCGTTGATAACTGCGACACAGTTTTATACTACTGCTGTTATCACGGCTGTTATCATCGTTTTGAACTTATTTATATCTGTATGTGTTTCTTGTTCCAAATAAATAAATTTTGAATTTTTAAAACTCAACGAACAAATACAAGACGACAGATTCCCACTACCGAACATAGTTGAGATATTAGATTCATTGTCGAAAGCAGTATATTTTTCACATTTATAAAAATATAAAAAATAATAAAAATTTTATTCAAGTACCTATAAAGTAAAGTAAGTAAGGCATAGTAAAGTAAGTAAGTATTTAGACTTACTAATAATAATAATAAGCTCGACTGTCATTGTGCCGATTGTCGTATCGGCCAATGGCCTGATGGCCGAAAGCCTCGATCAACATCTATCGAGGCTCTCGTTAGGCGGTTGGATCAAGGGCCTGATTCAGAAGGCAGTACTCCTCGATACGGCTCGCATTGTGAGGAGGTTTCTGTCTCTGGAGCCCTAACCACCGGTAGCTTGGACCCTGCTCCCGACACCGGTGGATCACTATTTTTTTATATTTTTAAATGTTTTTTTTTTATAATAATATTTAAAAATGTAATAAAATAAGAAAATTAAATAAATAAACGACATAATAATAATAAGTAAAGTAAGTAAGTAGTAGTTAGTAATTCTTGTCATCAAGTAGTTTTGTCAGAAGACAGTCGAAAAGTTACTAGTTTCTGTACAAACACCGGGCAATACCAAATGAAACGATTACCCATGGGACTGAAAATTAGTCCAAGTTCTTTTTCACGGATTATGACCATAGCGATGTCAGGACTTAATTTAGATAAATGTTTTATATATTTAGATGACCTTGTAGTATTTGGTACATTAATAGAACTACACAACAAAAACCTCACTGACGTATTTGAAAGGCTACGTAAAGTTAACTTAAAGTTAAATCCAAAAAAAAATAATTTTCTAGAGACAGAACTTTTATACTTAGGTCATATAGTTTCAAAAGAAGGAGTTTCACCAGACCCAGAAAAAAAAATTAAAATAATTAAAGAATATCCAGAACCAAAAAACGTAGATGAGCTAAGACGATTTGTAGCATTTTGTAATGATTACAGGAAATTCATTGATAAATTTGCAGATATAACTATTCCATTGAATAGTCTGTTACGAAAAAATGTACGAGTACCATTTGTATGGACATCCGAATATGTGCAATCATTCCAAATTCTAAAAAATGCACCAATGTCACCGCCAACATTACAATACCCAGACTTATCTAATGAAAATGAATTTATTATACAAACAGATGCATCAAAAATATCAGTAGGAGCAGTTTTATGCAACAAAAATATGAGACCAGTAGCTTACTCAAGTAGACCACTAAACAACGCTGAGAAAAATTATCCAACCATACAAAAAGAGCTAGTAGCAATAGTATGTGGAGTAAAATACTTTAGACCATATCTTTTTGGGAGAAAATTCACTATTATTACGGATCACAAACCTTTATCTATAGACTGTCTGATGACTGTGTGATCGTCATCAAGTAGACTTTTAAAATTCAGATTAGCCTTAGACGAGTATGATTTCAATATAACTTATATAAAAGGTAAAAATAACGTAGTTGCGGATGCACTATCGCGTATAACAATCACTTCAGATGAATTAGCAGAAATGAATGAAAAAAGTATGATTGTTCATTACAATCATACTTTTTTCATTCATTTCCGAGAGGACAAAAATTGAGGGAACAGAAAATGAGAGAAAGAGAAAAGAATCAGGAAATGGTAATCCATAGTAAAGCTACAGATGAAAGGTGTGATCAGCCCAGAATCGTGGAAATATTAAGGATTCCAAATGGTTCAGTTGAAATGACCTTTGTTTAAATTTGGAAATGAAATAAAACATGAAGATATAATTGAAAATGAATGTTTTATATTTGCGCAAAGTAAAAAAATAATATACATAAACCATGATTTTCATTCACAATTTACGCGAGCCGAATTTGTGAAAAAATTGAGTAATTTTTGTAAATCAATAAAAGTAAACGAAATTTGTTTAATAAAAAGAGACGAAAACGCGTTATTCATAAAATAACTTCTTAATGAAGTTAACGACTCAAGTAAATATGAAGGCCCTACAATACACATTTAACGACGTATTAAAAGAATTGAGATAAAAGACGTAAAAGAATTTATTTTAAATGACTATCACCTATTACCCACTGCTGGTCATGCAGGGGTACGTAGAATGATAAATAATATCAGGCGATCATTTTACTGGCCAGAATTAGAACAAGATGTAAGACAAATTATAAAAAAAATGTGATGAAATATGATCGTAATAACATTCAGCCAATGGTTGTCACAACAACGGCAACCAGAGCTTACCAATAAATATTCTTAGATATGGTGGGCCCATTAGATAAGGATTTAGAAGGTAATTCATATACATTAATTAGTATTCAATGCGATTTAAGTAAGTTCGTAGACGTATATCCATTACCTAATAAGGAAAGTAAAACTGTAGCTAGAGCATTATTAATAACTTTATATTAAGGTTCGGTATTCCAAATGCAATATTAACAGACAGAGGCACCGAATTCAAGTCTGGGTGTTTTTCTATCTATAATATGTATGTATTTACAAAAAAAAAAAATGTATATAAGTAGTTTATCAGCCATCTTGTTACCATAACACAAGCATTAGGTTGCTTAGCTTGGGACTAGATGGCGCTGTGTGAAATGTCCAGGGATATTATTATTATTATTTATTATTATTATTATTCTACAATGGTAGAAGTATGCAAGTTACTAGGAATAGAAAAACTCAATTCTACATCTTACCATCACCAAACTATAGGATCCCTAGAGAACTCACATAAACATCTAGGAGCCTATTTATGCACTTAATGTGACAAATATCCAGAAGCTTGGAGTCACTGGTTACCATACTGGTCTTTTACTTATAACAATACAGTCCACACTGTTACAAAGTATACACCTAATGAATTAGTAATTGGTAAACCTAGTAAAATTCCATGTAGAGTCAGCACTACAGTAGAACCATTGTATACCCAAATGATTACTGTTTAGAACTTAAGTATAGATTACAGTTAGCATGTAAGGATGCAAGAGAAAATATAATTAAGAACAAACAATTAAGAAAATGTAATTTTGACAAGAAAACATATCCTGTAACGTATAAAAAGGGTGATTAATTAATAATAAGAAATGAAACAGCAAGTAAATTAAATCAATTGTTTGAAGGTCCATATACAGTTATAGAAGATATAGAACCAAATGTAAAAATAGATAAAAATGGAAAAATTTATATAGTACATAAAAACAGAACAAAATTATATACTAATTAAGTTAATGTAAGCAATAAGTAAGTAAAAAAAAATGTAATTATTATTATTTTTTTCAATAGATCCCCCTATATGTGGAGTGGTACCTATATGTAGTAGCATATACATATTATAACATATGGCATTACTGTTACATTAGAGAATTAGTATAAAAGGGAACATTGCGCTGAACACTCGTTTATTATTTAACGCCTCCGGAACCCCCCACACCTCACCACACTCACAAAAATAAAATACTTGTTTGAACTTTTGCGACAACCCTAGATGTTGTATTATTTGACCTTAGGACGAAATGACGTATTCTTCCCAAAAACCGTAATAGTGCGACGTGATTTTTTTATCAGTGATGGCCTTGTTACGAGCAATATTTCTGTGCTAGTGACAAGTCGCACTTTTGAGATTTTAGGGAGAAATAAAATAAAAACGAAAATATAAAAAAAAAATTATTACTCGGTATCCGGAGGTGATTTTCAAAAATAAACCGGTCAAGTGCGTGTCGGGCCACGCGCAGTATAGGGTTCCGTAGTTTTTAACCCCCGACGCAAAAACGACGGGGTGTTATAAGTTTGACGTGTCTGTCTGTGTGTGTGTGTGTGTGTGTGTGTGTGTGTGTGTCTGTCTGTCTGTGGCATCGTAGCTCCCGAACGGATGAACCGATTTTAATTTTGTTTTTTTTGTTTGAAAGGTGAATTTGTCGGGAGTGTTCTTAGCTATGTTTGATGAAAATCGGTCCAAGATGGCCGCCGCTACAAAATGGCGGATTATATACAGGGTGTTTTTGACAGCCCTCCACAAAAACACAGGATTGATTCAGCTCCTTATTCTGAATCATATCCCACTGGAAATTTTCTCAGGAAAAAAAAAAAAAAATTATGCCGTTTTTTCTGCTGATATTCCTTTATTTCAATGTAAAATTACATTCTCTGTATGCAACACTCCATTTATGTAAATAAAACAGCTGAATTTAAAAAAACGGCAATGGATGTTGAAATACTCTAAAACGAACGACGCTTGAAATCAGCTGTTCACTTTATGCCTAGCTACAGTTCATCGAACTGGCCGCATGCTACCTACTCTTCACCCCTAACCAATAGAGAGAGAGTAGATTTGCACGATTGTACAATGCCACGATTGCAGTGTTGCAAACACTTATTACAACAGCAGCTACATGAGGCTCAAAGTCACATCACACAACTTGAGACTTCAAATCTTAACATCACCGCCTCGCTGAATCAAAGTCTGTTCAATGAGCTGGTGTCTATTGCCCCGTCAATGGTTTCTGCCATAAACCCCACTATTGATTTGACAGGTGATGATAAATCACAATCATGTAATTCAGTGAGGGTAGTAACCAGTAAAAATAAACTTAAAAAATACATTAAAATCAATAAATACATTGCTAAAACACAAAAAATGGTAAAGAGACAAAGGTTTTTTATCAAAAATGTTAAATTGAATAGAGAAAGGTTGAATTTGCTCAAACAATTAGATATGTATTCTTTTAATTTGGAGCAAAGTACTAGGAAGTACAAAATTGACACAGAAACCTTGCAATCTGAACTAGACCATCTACAGGAGAAACTGAGTTCAATGACCAACAAATATAATACCTCTGAAGACCTAATGAGGGAATATGTGTTGGCAATGAATGAGCTGGTAAACTCACAAAAAAACAACTGTGAGCATTGTCTAACACCATCCAATGTGCTTACGCCGGATCATTCATTGTCAACATGCAATATCTCCTTACTGCAACCCTGTGTTGATTTGATCGATCCTTCTACTAATAGTTCCAATAAACCTAGTAAATAAACTTTAAATAATGATATTGTATTATTTTGTGATGAGATTGGTAAGGACTTAGGTCACTTGTTGACAGATGAATATCCTGGACACTCGATATTAAATTACTGTATGCCCGGTTGTTCTTTGCTTCATATTATGAAAAAAATTATTAAATGTAACTTTACCCAGGATACAACTTTATTAATTTTTGTGGGTAATAGGGGAAATGTAAACAAAGGAGAACTGCTCCAGTATCATAAAACATTATGCAATCTTAATTTAAGAAAAGTTGTGTTGTTTACATTCCCTTATAGTAACAGTTTGCCACAGGAAGAAAATAGCTTAAGATTTGAACTAAATATGACAATGCATAACTTGACATTTAATAATAACTTGTTCCATTTGATTGATATTAACAATTATGTTAGTAAAAATTTCTATTTGACAAAAGATAGACATAACATTGTTATGTACTATCTGTCTAAATATTATAAAAGACAGATAGCTGTGTCGCTATCATATTTTTTTTCAATTACAGCCAAAAATTTGGCTAAACAACTTGCTTCTTTTGAGCAATGCAATGACATAATAAATAATTCTGCCACTAATTTGGGCACAATTAATGACATTGCTAATAATTTAAATTAGAAAGTAAGACAATAGAGGCAACCTCTAGCTATATTGTTCAGAATTGCAAAAGCAACTCAAAAAAGGCTTTAAAATCAGTAAATAGTATCAACCTGGTGCATCAGAATATTCAAGGATTTATGAACAAAGATTTAGAAGTAGAATTATTTATGAATTTTAATAGTATTGATATTCTTTGTATAACAGAACATTGGCTGAAAAGCCACCAGTTCTTGTTCAATTTTAATAATCACCAGGTTGGTAGTTCGTTCAGCAGAATAAATGCTATACATGGTGGCTCATTAGTTTTAGTAAGTAACCAGCTCAAATTTAAAGATCGTAACGATATTGTGAGCCTATCTGTTGAGCGTACAGTTGAAATTGCCTGTATAGAATTGGAGCATTTTGTTGTATTAAGTGTGTACAGACCCCCATCAGGATTGTATGACTGCTTTGAAAAGGTAATGGATGAAGTGTTAGACAGGATTTGTAACTCAAACAAGTCCGTTATCGTTTGCGGTGATTTTAATGTCAATTTATTAGAAAACTCAGGTTCTTGTAGTAAAATTATAAGTCTGTTTCAGTCCTACAATCTTGTAAACCTATTTTTGGAGCCTACAAGAATAACCCCTACTAGTGCCACATGCCTAGATAATATTTATACAGATATTATACCAAGCCACAAAGAAATTATAAATTTACTAGATTCTGATCATTGCGGGCAAAGGATTACTATTCCAAATCAAAACAAAATAGTGGTTAAAAAAGATATCACTGTCAACCCCAAAACTGCAAGTCGCTTGGAGGCTTTCAAAATTAAACTCACTGATAAATTACCAGTTTTTTCAATTCATGCGGATCCTAATCATCTATATGATAATTTTTTTAATATATACTGTAATCAATTTAATTCAACCTTTATTCCCAAGACTATCTCGGTTAATAGTAACACATGTTTCAGTGATTGGGCTACCATTGGTATTCATAAAAGTAGAAAGCGGCTTGATGAACTGTACAATGAAAGGACTTATGTAAACACTGATGAATTTAATTTGTATGTTAGAAATTATTCAAAATTATTTAAAAAAGTTTGTTATATGGCCAAGTCACGTTATTTGGGTTCAAAGATTAAAACCAGCAATAATGTAATTAAAACGACTTGGAATATTATTAATAGTGAAACGGGAAGGTCTAGTAATCGAAATACTGACTACAGCTTGTCGATTAATGACAACATAATAAAATCAGACTCACAAGTCGCAGAGGCGTTTGAAAATTTCTTTTCAGATATTCCCGTTTCTACTACTAAATCCCTAAACTCATCACCTTCTGTTGCTTGTTCTTTGCTTATGGAAAATGTTAATGGTTGCGATTCGGAATTTCATTTTGAACATGTTACCTGTAGAGATATAATTAAAACCTTTCACACATTAAATGTTAAAAAGACTGCAGATCTGTGGGGTAATTCTGTAGAAGTTGCTAAGTCTATTATTGACATTGTAGCACCTACTCTAGCTCTTATCTTTAATAGTTGTATTGACAGTGGGGAGTTTCCTGACCTCATGAAAAATAGTAAAATAATACCTTTGTTTAAATCAGGTAGTACATCAGACCCTACAAATTATAGACCTATTTCTGTACTACCTACCTTTAGTAAAATTTTTGAGAAATTAATTTTAGATCAAATGCAAAGGTTTTTTAATAAACATAAATTATTACATAGCAAACAGTTCGGTTTTACAAGGGGTCGTTCAACTACTGACGCCGGTGTTGAACTTTTAGGACATATTTATAATGCTTGGGAAGATAAATGCGATGCCTTGGGCATCTTTTGTGATTTGTCCAAGGCATTCGATTGCGTTCTTCACGAAACGTTAATCAGGAAACTCCGCCACTACGGAATCAGGAACATTGCTCTGGATCTTCTTACCTCATACTTGAGTAAGAGGATTCAGAGCGTTGATGTTAATGGAAAAAGATCTCCCGGATCTATAGTAACAATGGGAGTCCCACAGGGCTCAATTCTTGGCCCTTTCTTGTTTCTTATTTATATAAATGACTTGCCGTACCTCATAAAGGATAATCATGATATAGTGTTGTTTGCGGATGACACTTCACTTTTGTTTAAACTTAAACGTCAGCAGCAGGCTACTGACGATGTAAATACCGCGATCTCTAAAGTAGTCCACTGGTTCAATGTTAATAATTTACTTTTAAACGAGAAAAAAACCAAATGCATTAAGTTTACGCTACCTCACGTTAGGCAGGTGAAAACCAATGTGTTGATAAAGGGCGAAGAATTGAATCCTGAAGACAGCACAGTATTCTTGGGCATAACTTTGGATGCTAAGCTTCAGTGGGGTCCACATATAGATAAATTATCAAAAAAGCTAAGCTCCGCAGCATACGCGGTTAGAAAAATTCGTAATTTAACTGATATAGAGACAGCCCGTTTAGTGTACTTTAGCTATTTTCATAGTGTAATGTCGTACGGTATTCTATTGTGGGGAAATGCCGCTGATATTCAGACTATCTTTGTTTTACAGAAGCGAGCTGTTCGATCAATTTATAAATTGAGTCCGAGACACTCGCTCAGAGAAAAATTTAAAGAAATTAATGTTATGACTGTGCCTTCTCAGTATATTTATGAAAATCTTTTATATGCCCATAAAAATATAAAATTGTTTAAAAAGTATAGTGATATACATGATATAAATACTAGAAACAAACACAAATTTGTTGTACCTACAACAAGGCTCAAGAAAATAGGTGGCTCGTTCAGATGCCAATGTATACGCTTCTACAACAAAGTTCCAAGCCCCGTTCAAGATCTAAGCCTTAATAAATTCAAATCATTCATTAAACGTAAGTTGTGCCAGAAAGCCTTTTATACCGTTAGGGCTTATATCGAGGACAAAAAGGCTTGGGATTAAACTGCTTCCAATTTTTACATTTATTGAATGTTTTTATTTTGTTTTGTTGTTTTTTTTTTATATATACATTTTGACATTAATGAATTTGATATATACTATGACATTTGCTTACTTTGTAAAGTATTCTATTATTTTAATTTTTGTGAATGTGAAGACTATGTGGGTCATTTTATTTTTTATTGTTCTCTCTGTTCTGTTAGTTTTTGTCATGGTCTGGCAGTTTGAGTAATTAATGTGGCCTACCCAAATGTCCTTTCTTTGGTATTGTTCGTCGAACCGTTGAGCTCCTTAAGTTTTGAGTTGAGCTGCACGATTTCTGACATATGCGTGCACTGACTGGACAGGTCCTCTCAATCTGTGTGGTTCTTTCCTCAAAAGACCATCTCAGACATCGACCTACATGGTCTTCATATGATCTGACCAAGATTATGTCTGGACTTTAAAAGAGACTGTGACGTCTGAGTTTGTTTCGGCCTTTCTTCTCAGACTAGTCAGATAGGAAACGCCGACCTCATCTAGTTTCAAAATATGATTGACGTGTAAAAGTGTTTGTACAAACCTACTTACAAAATAAAATCATTTATCATTTATCATTTATCATTTGCCAAGTTATTAGACCTTAATTTGTGAACAAAAATGTTAGGACAAATTTGGTTCACCTTAAACCTAAGAACCTCTTTTATAACCACTTACGCGTACATTGGCCAAAATTGCTATTGATAGTAGAGTCGGGAATCGAACCTATGCCCTCTGCAATGGCAACCTAACCTTACACGGGACTTGCACTACTCATACTTTACTTAACATAACATTTAAATTAGATTGACAAATTAATCGTTTCAGTCCGCCACGAAAAATGACAGCTAACTTTTATCCATTTATGATTAAATGATTAAAAGTAGCGCAAAAACGAAAATTTTGCACAAGGTTTCGTGCGAAATTTTCGTGTAGTTGGCAACATTTGTCGTCGCATCGCGAGCAGGATGCAACTTGCTGCAGTATCGCTCGCTATTGTGCGTAAGCGCACGTCGATTCGGTGCGCCCGTGCAGTCGCGTTGTGACACTTTCGGTTCGTGTGTTACAACGTAAATTTTTTGTTGTTGTGTTGTGCAAAATGGCTACATTTAGTGCGCGTGAGTATGGAGAAATGATGATGTGCTACGGGGAAGCTCGGGGAAATGCTAGGAAAGCCCTCCGAATTTACATTGATAGGTATCCCGACCGTCGGCATCCATCAGACTCCCGGATAATTACCAATGCCTATCAACGAGTGCTAGATAACCAGCCCATAGTTCCCAATCAGGAAGGCGCCGGAAGACCACTTCGCGGTGTAATTGCAGAAAGGGTTTTAGACTT
The DNA here is from genome assembly GCA_951799955.1 of Apamea anceps. Classification (NCBI taxonomy): domain Eukaryota; kingdom Metazoa; phylum Arthropoda; class Insecta; order Lepidoptera; family Noctuidae; genus Apamea; species Apamea anceps. The sequence goes on from OX637506.1 coordinate 469,578, forward strand.
GATCCGTCGAAATCCACGCCTAGGAACACGCACTGCAGCTCGATTATTGCGGCGGAATCATGGAGCCCGCGTCTCACACTTCTTCGTGCATAAAACGCTGCGAAGGGATCGGCAACGGCCTTATGGGGTAATACATAGGGTCCAAGCCCTATTGCCTCGTGATTGTGATCATCGAGTAGCGTATTGCCGGTGGTTGCGAGCTGAACACGATCGAAATCGTAATTTTATCGCTCATGTGATATGGACCGACGAGTCGACTTTTACGCGCAACGGTATGTGGAATCGTCGAAATGCGCATTACTGGTCGCAATCGAATCCATTCGAGATCCAAGAGACCGGACATCAAACGCGTTGGTCGGTAAACTTGGACTTCTTTTTGTGGGGCTACGTAAAGGAAAAAGTGTTTGTGAGTGCATGTGCAAGTGAGGAGGAAATGCGAGAACGCATCACGAACGTGTTCCAGCAGCTACGCTACAGCTGCAATGAGGATCCCACCTTGCTGCCCCGCTTACACGCGGAGACCCTGCGCCGTGCCAATGTGTGTGAACACCTCGGTGGAGGTCACTTCGAGCCGTATCTCATACGACCGGAGCGATTCTGAGGTAGAATTATTTTCTTACTTATTTTTTTTATCTGTGTACGTGTTTTACTGTGTACGTGTGTGTACTCGTTGTCACTCGTTTCAATGTAACGTAACGTAATAAAAGACGCGGCCCACGGGCGCCGGGGAGCGCGCGGGGGACGGGGGCAGCCTCGCTCGCTCGCTCAAGCTCGCTGCGCTGCCGTCCGCTGCGTGCGTTTTGCCACGGTAACGATACATTGCGTGTGAGGTAATAAAACAAATCTGGTTTTTTGGATTCCCTTAATGTTCCTGAAAGAATTTCATGTACCAGTCATCTTAATATGATGTACTGAAGCCACCCTATCAGTTTGCGGAGGGCTGTCAAAAACACCCTGTATTTTTTCACAACTCCCTCAATATGGGTATCAAATGAAAGGGCTTGACTAGTAGAATACTATACACTATGACAAATTTCAAATCCAAGATGGCCACCACCACAAAATGGCGAATTACAAAAACCTGATTAAATACTAAATTACCTGAATCTTAAAACGCAAGAAAATAATAGAAAAGAAATAAGAAGGAGTCCCTACAAAAAGCATGAAATAAAAAATTAAATTAAAAATTTAAAAAACCCCCGACTACGTGAAACCCTATAAAAAGAAAAAAATAACCTTGAAATTATGACCCTACGTAAGTACGTATGAAAATTTTGATTAAATATTGTCCTATCGGGGGATCGCTACTATTTTAAACTTTAACAGAACGTTAAGCTAATAATTAGAGCGGTCCCCCGACGGGACAACATTTAATCAAAATTTTCATACGTACTTACGTAGGGTCATAATTTCAAGGTTATTTTTTTCTTTTTATAGGGTTTCACGTAGTCGGGGGTTTTTTTATAACAGCCAAGTGCGGGTCATATTCGCTGACTGATTTTTTTCGTAGTTCCGAGTTTCGTACCATGCTCTAACTAAAAGCCAAACATGACTATCTACCAGCTACCTAATTTGGCTTCGTATACAAATCCTTGCCTGATCCGACAATTTTGCACGGAAAGTTTTAATTAATTTTTTTTGAGATTTGGATAAGACTTGTCATAGCCGGTGTAGCAACTGTTTTTTTTTTTAACTCCCGACGCAAAAACGACAATTTAATCAAAACATTTCATACGTACTTACGTAGGGTCATAATTTCAAGGTTTTTTTTTTCTTTTTATAGGGTTTCACGTTTATACCTTTTTTGTTCTATTTGTGGCTATTTTTTCAATAGTTTTTTTTTTTATTGTTTTAGGCTTTTTACATTCATACTATTTTTATATATTGTAAATGTAAGAATAGATAATAAGATTATATTATATGATAGATGTAAGAATAGATAAGAAGAATATATAATACATTGGTACTTTAAAGCTTGATAAGTCATGGACGGTTTCCTTAATTAAGAAACGGTCTTAATTAACCCCTAATATTTTTGAAAGACCTATCCAACGATATCCCACACTATGAGAAGGACGAAAAAAAATATTATCATCCCCACTTTAGATGTAGGGGAGGTACACTAAATAGTTATTTTTTTCAAAATTTTATTTAACCACTTTTTCGGCGTCATTAACGTGTATACTCATGCCAAATTACAACTTTCTAGTACCAATAGTTTTTGAGCTAAACCACGGACAGACAGACAGACAGACAGACAGACGACATGGCGAAACTATAAGGAACCCTTATAGTTTAGCTATGTCGTCTGTCTGCCCGCGGTTGACCACGGAACCCTAAAAAACTGGAAAATATGCCCCAAAGATGCTTTATCAGACTATCTATACATACACATATATAGATAGACACATATATGCGCTGCCCTGGAACATAAAGGGCCAGGGAAGGAACACGGGTGGGTTTTAGTCAGTAAGAGTCTGACACTCCCTTCTGCTCCACCCAGAGCGGGAGGGGTCATTTGATTATTTCCCATCCTGAAAAAAAAAAAAAAAAATACTATCTATATATATAAAATTCATCTTCTATATATATATATAAAATTCAAAGTTTTGACTGACTGACTGACTGATAGATCAACGCACAGCCTAAACCGCTGGTCCTAGAGACATGAAATTTGGAGGGTGTGTTCTTCGTGAAGAGTATCTAGGCATCCACTAAGAAAGGATTTTTCGAAATTCCACCCCTAAGAGGGTGACAAGGGGGGAATTCGTTTGTATGAAAAATCTTATTCCTTGAGTTAATAAACTTGAAACTTGGCACCAATACTTATCTAAATAAATATATATATATAAAATTCAAAGTCCTGACTGACTGACTGATAGATCAACGCATAGCCTAAACCGCTGGTCCTAGAGACATGAAAATTGGAGGGTGTGTTCTTCGTGAAGAGTAGGCATCCACTAAAAAAGGATTTTTTGAAATTCCACCCCTAAGAGGGTGAAAAGGTGGGAATTCGTTTGTATGAAAAATCTTATTCCTTAAGTTAATAAACTTGAAACTTGGCACGAATACTTATCTAAATAAATTATGAAGATATCATTTTTTTTTTCTTCCAAACTACCCCCTAATAAGGGATTTTAGCGCGCAGTCCGATTTACTCGAAACTCACACCCGTATTCCAAGACGTTTCCTCGAAACTTCCTCCACCTCCACTCATTCGAGGTTACCTTAAGGACTACCTCAAGGAATCCTCGAAATCGGTATTCTTAGTTAAAACTCGGTCTTGTCATGAGGCAATCTTGAGGATCCTCCAGTGAGGTTGAGTCGAGGTCGAGTCGAAGTAAACGTCATTAAATACGTCATTGAATCATAGATTACAGTACACACTTTGTTTTTTTTTGTCTATGGTCATTCAAAAATTGTCAAATTGCGGTTTTTTTATCTGTGTGCTCGCGTCAGTCCTGTCATCCTGTCAGCCTGTGTTGGTAGCGTACACTAGTTTAGTCTGTCTACGGTTGGTAGGAGGTTTACGTTGAAACGTAGATAGAGAATGAACCATTGAAACCATAGAAATGTAAAAAACAGGAGAAGTGGCAAGGAGGCGTGTTTGTGTCGTCGCGGTGAGATCAACGCGATCATAAACTAGGCAAATGGCCGTCTTCGCGAATTAGTGCGCTTTCGACCGTGATCGTGATAAAATATAAAAATGCCGGTTTGTTCAGTGGTTTCCTGTAAAAACCGAAGTAAAAATAAAAACTTCGTATCTCATGGAATCACTTACCATATGTAAGTACAAGTATTTTACTGTATTTGTCTTTAAAATCATGAAAAACAACAAATCGTAAAATATTTCTTGGTTTTACTACGTTATTGTTGTTTTAAAATATTGCAGCGGCTGTACTATTTTAGCAGTAAATACATTGCTGCTTAACCACTACCTAAGTATGTCGCTAAGTGAAGTGGACAAGCAATGTAAACAATACTCAACGATACTTTATTTACGCGGAGCGTCGCATAGTACAGCCGCTGTGTCTTGCGGCGAGCTAGTGATGTGGTTGTGTTGATCCACTAACGTATGCTATCGACAACAATGTCGATTACCCAACGAATATATAGTTAATTTTACAATTTGTGAACCGTTTTAACCTAGTTGGAAGACCTAAAAAGATAACGTTTAAATCCGGTTAGAAGACCCTTGAGAAGATGTAATATAATTTAAAAAAATATATATATTTACAAAATATATTCTTTTTGCTATTTTTTATTTATTTATAATATAATATTTTATAATATATTATTATAATATATTATTTATAATATATTATTTATACCTAATATTGAAAGTAAAGAATAATGTGTATCAGGGTTTTTTGAAAATCTACCCCTGACGAGCTGAAATGGGGTAGTCAATTTTTCAGCGGAGGATTTTACTGCATGGCTTAATTAACTCGAAAATTAGTATAAATAATCTTTGAGTCAAGTTATGAATACATCCCAAACGATTTTTTTTAATTCCACCCCTGTGGGGTTGAAAAGCGGGGATACAGTTTATATGAAAAATCTTCATTAGGTTAATAAACTTGAAACTTTTCAAGAAGTAAGTAATAAAGTTACTATAATAAAGCTACTTAAAGTACTCGCCTAAGTAAGTAATATAGGTTATCATTATAATTTTTTCAAAACTACCCCTCAAAGGGGGATATAGCGGTGTTGAAGTTTGTTTGGAATAATTTGAATGCGCGGTCCGCTTACCTCGAAACTCAGTGTTTATACTTAAGACCAAAAATAAAGAGTAACATGTAGGTATCAGGGTTTTTCGAAAATCTACCCCTAACGGGTTGAAAAGGGGTAGTTAATTTTACAAGGGAGGATTATAATGCGTGGCTTGATTAACTCGAAAATTGGTAGGTATAAATAATCTTTGAATCAAGTTATGAATAATCAATCCCAAACGATTTTTCAAAATTCCACCCCTGTGGGGGTGAAAAGCGGGGGATACAGTTTATATGAAAAATCTTATTCATTTAGTTAATAAACTTGAAACTTGGCAAGAATACTTGACTAAGTAAGTAATAAAGTTTATCATTATAAGGGGGATATAGGGGTGTGAAGTTTGTGTGGAAGAAATTGAATGCGCGGTCCGAGTAACTCGAAACTCAGTTTACTTGATACTTTTGACAGAAAATAATTAATAATACGTATGTAAAGTTGTCGAAAATTTATCACTGACGGGACAAAAAGGGGTAATTCAGTTTTTAAGGGGAGGATTTGAACTTGAAACTGTATGTTACATTTTCACGCCTAAACCACTGAACTTCTGATTTGGCATAGAGATAGATGGCATCTTCAGGAAGCACATACATTTTATCCTGTTAGCACGTTCCCGGCATCCACGCGGGCGAAGCCGCGGGCAGAAGCTAGTGGTACATAAATTTAAACACAAATAGGTCAGCACCCTCAAGATATACGCCCAATATCAGCGCCTAATCACTCTCACGGGAGCATGTATGGTAGTTGGCAACTACTTTGAACGCCTCAATAAACCCCCAGGCATACGTTGTTGCCCGTATAAAATTCAGCCTTCTCACTCTCTTTACTAAAAAAACATTAAACCACTTAGCTGCATATAATCTCCAGGCGGCTTTTCTGCGCCTGTTATATCCTCTGTATGCGAGCCTTCTCGCTTCTTCCAAATATACTCGTACAAACGTATGGGGTAACGTTTCTTCACGCTCCGCGCAACTTTGGCGCAAATCCGTCGCAAATACGGCGACAATTCAGCACCTACCCGGCGCGTCCACCAAATGTAGAAGGCTAGAAGAGCCCTCTGAGGTAACGGGAAGAATCAAACAACTGTACGACTCCTTTAAGATTATATTGTAAGAACGTCTCTATATATTTCTGTCTAAATTACCACTGACTATTCTAAACCCAAAATCCTAACTAATATATTTGACACTAGCTTGAACGTTCGAATGTCATCCGCGCTAGATTATATTCGGCCTGCAACATATGAGGTTGCCTTCTGCAGACAAGCCGCTACAGTACACATTGAACTCACTGCCACATAACATGCACTAATGGGACTTCAAGGTATGTACATACTTGTATCGTGTAATCGAGCTGTTGAAGTTGTAAAAATAAAACCACTTTTAAGAAATTAGATACCTACCTAGCTAGGTTTATTATAATAATATAATGGTTTGAATATCAGAACACAGCGATCTCGGTGCGTTTGACGGCGGCGAGTCCGTCGTCCCACGTGAGCATGGCGTTGAAGGAGAAGTAGAGAGCTACGGCCGACAGCATGTGCCACAGGTCGTGCGAGTCGTAGAACTGCAGCACGCGGCACTCGTGGTTCAGGTGCCGCGACAGAGCCGGCGTCGTTGACCTGCAATGTAACGCTCGTTACAACCACTGAAGTAGGTAAACACATGAACAGCAAGTACCTACAATATATTCAGAGAAACGAAACGCTCGAGTACTTTTACACGAGTACATACTTGCATCTGCTGCGCATTGTAAATAGTCGGTCCCACAAAAGAAGTCCCGCGACAATAAGTGGAAGTCATTATTATTGTTACGAGCTTCGGGTTCGTGACAATAAAAACTGCCGATATAAATTGCCAAAAAATAAACTTTAATTAAACAACACTAATAACAACTCAAACACACTAATTATAAAACACAATTGCTCTTAAGTCGCATGTATCGCTGATCCAAGTCTGTCCGATCCTGGCTTATCCCGGCCTTATATAGTGCCGCAGATAGTTCTAGAACCTTCTATTGCAGAAACATCTAGAAGGTTCAAGAACATACCGGCCCCGACTGACCAGATGTCGATAGTTCTAGAAGGATCTATTAGTTCTGCGACTCGATACTAGATGGCGCTAGTGGTAAATTAGTTTTGCTACTTGGAAAATCTCATCAATCTCGGAAAATCTCATGGCATCTGCGTTGCCATGAGATTTTCCTTTGCGATGTTCGACCACGAAGTCGTATTCCTGGAGTAGTTCTATCCATCTCGCAACTTGTTCTTCTGGATTTTTGAAATGCAATAGCCATTTCAGTGCAGCATGGTCAGTTCGTAAGTGGAATTTCCGCCCCAGAAGATATTTGCTAAAGTGCTGCAATGAATTTACCACAGCAAGCAGTTCCCGTCTCGTAAAACAATAGTTCCTTTCAGGTTTCGACAATGACTTGCTGAAGTACGCTATCACAAACTCTTGATCGCCATTCCGCTGAGACAACACACCGCCAACTCCTATGTCGCTTGCGTTAGCTATTGCGCTTGCTCTGTGTTAACTATAAATTTCTTGCCGCATCAGGGTAACCCAAAATAAGTGTTTTACACAGGCAGTCCTTTAGCACCTGGAATGCGATGTCACAATTTCAATCCCAGCAGAAATGTCGCGTCTCCTCGGTTAGCTTATGCAGGGGTTTGGCTATATCTGCAAAGCTCTTGACAAATCGCCGATAATAGGAGCTCACACCCAGAAATGCTCTCACCTGCGTCTTGTCTTTTGGAATAGGCCAATCCTTGACAACGGCGATTTTCTCTGGATCCGCGGATCCTTTCGTGCGGATACCTTCTTCAGATACTACATATCCCAAAAAGCTAACTTGTCGTTTGAATAGTGAACACTTCTTCGGACTTAACTTGAGGTTGGCACTCTGGATCTTCATGAGCACGCGTTCCAGGTTTTGGAGATGTTCTTCAAACTTACGGCCTACGATGATGATGTCATCCAAGTAGACCAGGCAGGCATCGCCAATTAGCCCGGTAAGTACAAGTTCCATCAATCTTTCAAACGTTGCCGGAGCATTGCACATTCCAAACGGCATAAATTTAAATTGCCACAGACCCTTTCTTGTCAAGAATGCAGTTTTCTCCTTGTCCTTAGGATTGTAGCAGCTCATACTTACGACAAACAATAATAGACATACAAATTAGAGGAGCGCATACAGCTATGAGCCACCGTGCGTCCGCGCGTACTAAGCTAGCCAAGGTTAAAGGAATGTGGCGTGCCGGCTGTATCATCGCGCTCGCTCAACGAAGGGAGCTCGGCACATCCTACCGACATTACCAAATTGTGTTAGTTATAAGTTTAATGTACCCGATTTATTTTGATTTTTATGGCTTGGTTCTGTATATAAGCAGCGCTTATTAATAAAATACACAGATCATTATTCGTCTTTTTACTCGCAACACATATAAGCAAGCTACCTAAAGTGGTGACCCCGCGTTCGAAATGGCTACGCCCGTATCGACAGAAGGCAAGAGTACTACACCTGAAGGCGTCGAAGCAATCACCGTCCAGCCACGCATACCTAAATTCTGGTGCGACAGACCTAAGCTTTGGTTCGCCCAATTTGAGGTTATCATCTACAACCAGAAGCTCGGCGATGAAGGCAAGTTTGCACTCGTTGTGGCCTAGCTGGAGATCAAGGACATCAACCAAATCAGCGATATCATCTTGTCACCGTCCAACTCCGGCCGATACGACGCTGTAAAAAGAAGACTGTTGGAGGTATACGAAGATAGCGAGGGTATTCAGCTACAAAAACTGCTGAACGATATGGAACTCGGCGACCAGCGTCCATCGCAGTTGCTTCGCCGAATGAGAAACCTAGCTGGGAAAAAGACGTCAGGTGACACCCTGAAAATGTTGTGGCAAGGACACCTACCTGCTTCTACCCGCACAGTGTTGGCAGTGAGTGAAGAATCCAAGCTGGACTCGTTGGCCGCCATGGCAGACAGGATACAAGAACAGCTGAAAGAGGTGAACGCCATGTGCTCCTGCCAGCGTCAACCTTCCATGTCAAAAGCACCAGCCGAAATAGCGGCGACATCTGAACCTGCAGACCAGAAACTCTTCAGCATGATTGAAGCCCTGACCAAGGAAGTTGCAGCGCTGAAGACAAATCGATCCCGCAAATTTCAACGCCGATCCCATAATTTCAGAAACCGTTCCCGCTCGAAATCACGGGACACAGAAGAAATGCCGTGTGTTTTTTTCACAAGAAATTTGGCAAGGCAGCATACCGATGTAGAAGTCCGTGCAGTTTCAAAGGAATTTCAAGCGAGAAGCCGGAAAACTAAAGAAGACTCAAGCCGTGGCGGTGGCCGAAGTCAACGATTTATCCACATACCGCCTATTTATACACGACAAATCATCCGACAAAAAATTCCTTGTCGACACGGGTGCAAACGTTTCTGTTTTACCCGCCACTGCACGCGATAAACAACGAAGTCCAACCAACTACTTATATGCAGCGAATGGTTCACAAATACCCACATACAGCGAGCGAACCATAATTCTCAACATCGGAACGCGACGTGCCTACAACTGGCGATTTATGGTTGCAACAGTCAGTCGGCCGATATTAGGCGCTGATTTTTTGCACCACCACTTATGGTGGATATCCACGGACTACGACTGGTGGATAAAAGAACCAATTTATCGACACGTGGTTTCCTGTCACCCGCAGCTGAAGGAAGCATCAGAACCATCGATGACAAGCTTCCCTACCACGACCTGTTGGCCAAGTACCCAGACATTACAAGACCAAACTTAAAGAAACTGGGAAATAGTGAAATCGAACACTATATTGAAACTACCGGCCAGCCGATATTTACAAAAGCAAGACCACTACCGCCGCATAAATACAACGCTGCAAAACAAGAATTCCAACTCATGATGAGCCAAGGAATTTGTCGACCGTCTAATAGCCCATGGGCTAGTCCATTACACATGGTTTTGAAAAAGGATGGTACCTACAGAACCTGTGGTGATTACCGTAGATTGAATGCAGTAACCACACCCGATCGATATCCGATACCACGACTGCATGACTTTACACATAACCTCCAAGGCAAGAAGATATTTTCAAAAAATTGATCTGCAGAAGGCCTACTACCAGATTAAAAATAGAGAAGATGATGTGAAGAAGACAGCCGTGATTACTCCTTTTGGCTTGTACGAGTTCACTAGGATGTGGTTTGGTTTGAAGAACGCAGGCCAGACATTCCAATTCCAACGCCACATTGACAACGTGCTTCGCGGCCTACCTGTTTTTCCATTCATCGATGATATTCTTGTTGCATCTGAAAACCAAGAAGTACACAGAACACAGCTACAAGAAGTGTTTAATCGACTTAACGACAGTGGTTTAAAAATAAACGTCGCTAAGTGTATCTTCGGCCTGTCAAAACTCGATTTCCTGGGATACACAATAGGCCCTCAAGGCATTACACCGACGGAAGAAAATGTACAAGCAATACAATCTCATCCTCGCCCAAACTCGCATCGAGAACAGACGTGTGACTCTTTGATACGCATTAATAAGTTGCTTACTTTACCCGATACTAGTGCATAACTTGGACTGCCTAATTGTCATTCTCGCGTACACCCACTATCCACGCAGCGGAGGTGCGCCCGGGCACCCGCGACCCGCGAGGGAAAAGGAACCACCTCATAATTGCTGTCCTGCTCCTGCGCCACCCGCGCCGCTGCGCTGCTATCTTTCGTGCGCTGGACGTGTGACGTCGCCACTCACACCGCACGCCATCGGCACTGCTACAAGGCCACGGATTGAATGTACGGCAGTGAGACGGCCAGCGAGTGTAGTATACGCAGGGAATCCAGATAAAATGCAACGATCACCGATTAAGTCCTCGTCGCATCCAGATCTTACCCGTGAAAATGTATCACAAGACCAAGACAGTGTACGAAATATAAACACAAGAAAACGGAGAAATCCTGATGATCAACAACTTGAGGACCTAAAAAGTGACCTTCTCAAGTCCTTCAAAGAAATGATGACTTCTGAGATGGCTGTAATTAAACTGCAAAATAGCGAGATTCTCCAGTCCAACCTCGAAATAAAAAAACAACTCGAAGAAAATGCTGCCAATTATAAGGATATCCGCGACAGGATGTTAACCCTTGAAACAAAGCATGAAGCAGCTATAGAGCGTATTAACCTATTGGAAACTCAGGTAAACGTTTTACAAAAACAATTTCTGAAAAACACAATTGAAATAAGAAATATTCCACTACATGATAACGAAGATGTGCAGAATATTGTTAATAATGTATATAACACCCTGAAAGTACCACCTGCTGATGAACATACGGCTATTTATAGAAGAGGTAGGAAAAATGGTCCTATCGTTATTGAGTACCAGAACACCAAAAATAAAGAAGTACTGCTAAAAGCTGTGAAAAAATACAACTCTGACAACAAAGACAAACCACTAACTGCGGATATCTTAGGATTTGCCGGAGCTTCCTCACGGGTTTATATATCGGAGTCTCTAACTTTTATGTCTAAAAAGATTTTGGCTGCCGCTCGAGATCTAGTGAAAAATGGTTCGTATAAGTACTGCTGGGCCTCAAGAGGAAACATACTCCTACGTAAGGAAGACGGACAGCCTGCCATAGTCATCAGTTCTCTAAATCAACTTAAGGATTTCACCTCTGAATGACTAGCTGTTGTTGAAGATCATGTAAAAATATGGTACTTTTTCTCCTTGTTTACTATTTTTTATACTTTTTTATACTCTCACAGTAATATTTTATGCATTATAATTATTATATATTATCTGATAATATTTTTATACTACTATTATATTTCATTTTTCATATCATATTTAGAAATCTATATAACATTATTAATACCAGTCCACTATGCAAACTTCATGTCCGACAATAACAAAAATAACTTACAGATCTCAGAAACTACAATCGTCGACCAAAAATATAATTTTACTACTGTTATTGATAACTATGGTTGCTATGGGTAGCAACATAGATGAGGTGGTCACCGAGGTTGATAATATTATCAACGTTGGTGATTCGTTTTTGGTCGAGGATCCAGAAGCGTTTCCGCAATACAAACTGGGAACGGAATCATCTCTTAGAATTATTGTTCAAAATATACGAAGCATACATAAAAATCTTGAAGATTTTAAAGTTTTTATTGCTAGGAGTAAAATAGACTATGATATTATTATTCTCACCGAATGTTGGCTACAAAATTCGGACTTGATACCTAAACTGGAGCATTTTGAGTCATTTCATACTAGAAACCATATTAACCAGAACAGTGGTGTAGTTGTTTATATAAGGAACTATTTACTACATGTCACAGTATATGAGCCAAACTTTGCCGATGCGGACTGCTTGGTGATAGGAATAGGTAAAAGCCATGCTTTAATTTGTATATACAGGTCACCATCGTTTGCCTCTCTCGCCAATTTTGTTGGGTCCTTAGAAGACAGAACTTTTAATAGACATTAAACACGTACCTAATGTTTATCTAACGGGGGACATAAATGTTGACGTCAGTTGCTATACTACTGACCTGAGATCCGATGAGTATTTGAATCTTCTTGCTACGTACGGTCTACTACCTAGCCATCAATTTCCTACGCGTCTCAATAAATGCATTGATCACTGTTTCGCAAAGCCTAATTCGAAAATGCTGACAGTAGTCTGTGAATCGTCAGTTACTGACCACAGTAGTATATACTGTATTATTCCTTTAACACAGAAAAGTAAGTTTAAAAAATCAGAAAAGACCCTGCTACAACTAAATTATGAAGAAGCTTTTAAACTTATGAAGGACTTTGATTGGACTTATATAACAACGTTACAAGATCCAAATAAAGCGACTGAATTGCTCATTGAAACTTTATCTGAAATCAGAAAAAAAAGCAGTTACCAGGTTACTGTGCCCAATAGGCGACAGACTTTTCAACCGTGGGTAACCTCTGGTCTACTGCGTTGCATTAGGTTTAGAGATACGTTACACAGAAGACATAATAAGGCACCAAACGATAAAGATCTGGAGATTACCTACAAGCGCTACAGAAATCATTGTAATAGTATTCTCCATAATCTAAAAAATGAGCACGATAAAGCAGATTTAAATGCTGTCAAAAGTGATATTAAAAAAACCTGGAATGTCATTAAGCGTGTATGTAATCTAAATCAGTCTGAAAAATCTCAAGGGCCTTGTGAATTATTAAAAATAAAATCAACTCCTCAAGAATCGGTCGATTTTGTGAATGATTTTTTTACTAATATAGCATCCAAACTTTCAACTGACGTCTTACAAAAGTTGAAGCTGACGGAAAATGATCTTGTGCATAAGTTTAAATGTAAACACAGCCCGATGAACTCTTTTGTGTTATTGGAAACTGATGAAGCAGAAGTTAATAAAATTGTTATGTCCTTAAAAACTACCAATTCTACTGGTTGGGATGGAATATCATCTGTGTTTTTGAAAAGAAGTGTAAACCTTCTCATTAAACCTTTAACACACATTTTTAACTTATGTTTTACCTGTGGAATGTTTCCTAATGTGTTGAAGGACTCAATTGTTATACCAGTTTTCAAGTCGGGGGAAAAAGACAGTATCGCTAATTATCGTCCGATATCGCTTCTACCTACTTTGGCTAAAATCCTGGAGAAGCTAATAAACATTAGGCTTGTAAATTATATAGAGAAAAATAATGTTCTTTCTAATAATCAATTCGGTTTTAGAAGGAAAAAATCAACAATAGATGCGGTTGAACATCTAGTTACCAACGTAGCTAGTAATCTCGACCACAAGAATAAATGTGTTGGTGTTTTTCTGGATTTAGCCAAAGCCTTTGATACTGTCTCAATCCCTCTGCTAATTTGCAAGTTGGAGGCTATAGGTATTCGAGGTGTACCACTTGATCTTTTTAAAAACTATCTTAGTAATAGGACACAGGCTGTAAAAATTGGTGATAATCTTAGCTCTAAGCGTGATGTTGGTTTCGGTGTTCCGCAAGGATCAGTACTTGGACCAACATTATTCTTGATCTATGTTAATAATCTTTGTGACATTGAATTACCCGGTTCTAAAGTGATCACTTTTGCTGACGATACTGTAATCTTATTTCATCAAAAAACATGGAGTGATGTCAAATCGTCAGCCGAAATTGGTCTTAAAAATATAATTGAATGGCTTGATTGCAATCTGCTTACATTAAATCTTAAAAAAACAAAATTTGTAACATTTAGTATAAAAAATAATTTACAACCTACCGACTTTAATTTAAAAGCTCATTCCTCTAATTGTTCTGCTATAAGTGTTTGCGAGTGCCCTGTCTTATCTCCTAGTAAAAGTGTAAAATACCTTGGAGTTGATATCGATGAAAATTTAAATTGGAAACAACATATTCATAATCTAAAATCTCGCATTCGTAAACTAATACCGATTTTTAAGAAAATAAGAAACTTAAAAGATAAAGCCACGAACAAAACTGTTTATTTTGCACTGTGCCAATCGATAGTAACTTATGGTATCTCTGCCTGGGGTGGTGCTAGAAAAAGTACTCTTATAAAAATAGAAAGGGCTCATAGATGTATTCTAAAAGTGATTAATTTTAAAAAATTTAGATATCCTACAACTGCGTTGTACAAAGAGTTTGAAGTCCTAAATATTCGCCAACTCTTTATTAAAAAAATAGTCCTGAGACAACATTTCTACGTAAAACCTGTTACCAAATCTCTCAGAAGAGTGCATGAGGTTTATGACGTCCCAGCATGCAAAACCACTTTTGCACAGTGTTTCTCTTATTTCTTGGCTCCTCTATTGTACAATCGAATAAGCAAAACTAAACCTCTTAAAGATACGACGAGATTTGTGTGTAGAAGGGCTCTGGATGAGTTTCTGAGTCACTTGGATTATGAACAGACTGAAAAACTTATACAAATATGTCAGTAATTATTTATTTATATATATATATATATTATTGATTACCGATAAGTACTAAATAAGTTTATAAAATCAATAAAAACATTATATGAATATATGTAAGTAATATTTTTATCATATATACAATATTTATATCATACAATGTGGAGATGACAATATGACTTTAAATGAAAACACTGGCAATACTGGTTTATAGAAACATTTGTCAACTATCAAATATATCCGAACATCGAAATTAAAAAAATAATAATTTCTAACAAACTAAATAGCTTAAAACTGCAAACAAAATAAAACACCATTTATAAAATTGGTACACTGACCTGCGGTAAGAATGGCAACGCCGCGTGGTTTCATTCATGATAAAGCGCGAGGCAGCGCGCGGCCGCTCGCGGGGTTGCGCGGCGACGCCGACGACGGCCGACGCAGCGACGGAATGTTTTGGCGCCATTATTAATATTATTATTAATGCTCAATTATATCAAATCACAGATTATTAACCAAATAGTTGGGCATCATTCACCCGCGAGTTATTCACTAATCAATTTATTATTCACAATCACTTCGACCAGTTAGTTATGTCGCCAGTCATTAATTTTTTTTATTTTCAATATGTCCGCCGTGTTCTTGAATACACAAACTACACCGACGTATAATGTTATTTCTCACTCTTGATAATAGGCCACCATTAGCAGCCATTTCTTTCAATTTATTAAAGGATATTATTATTCTATTTTTTAATTCCTCAACGGTATTAACTTCTGTTGAGTATACCTCATTCTTTATGTGACCCCACAGAAAGAAATCCAGGGGCGTGAGATCTGGTGACCTCGCTGGCCACCGCACTGGTCCAAAACGGCCAATCCACTGCTGTCCGAACATTTGAGTCAAACGCTCTCTTGCAGACACCACTGAATGAGCTGGTGCTCCATCTAACTGGTACCACATCTGTCTGTACACGTCCAGCGAAAGTTCGTCCGTGTACTCGGAAACAGATCCGTCGAGGAGTTCAATGAACTTTACAGCATTTAAATTGCCATCAATAAATATCGGACCAATAATGGTATTTCTGTGTATGCCAGCCCACACATTGACAGCAAATCTGTACTGGTGCGAAGTCTCCCGTACTAGATGCGGATTCACGCGGCTCCAGTACCGAAGGTTCTGTCGGTTCCATAAACCATTCCTTGTGAATGTACTCTCGTCAGTCCACATCACATTGTACAGGAAGTCAGGATTCTCGAGATGTTTGGTTTCTAACCAGCGACAGAAAGTTTCTCTTATTGGTTTATCTCTCGGTAACAATGCTTGTACTTTCTTGTACTTATAAGGTCTGCGTTTGTCACGTTTCAAAACTTTTTGAATAGTTTTGTGATTTACTCGAAAATGTCGACCTGCATTACGCAGACTGGACGTCGGATTGCGATCATAATAATTAATAACTCTTTCATCTGGAATCACATTTGCACGTGGAGGAGCACCATCTACGTGCGGGATCAAGGATTGATTTTCCCGTATCCTCTGGACAGCTTGTACAATAGTGCGCCCGTGGGTCGGACACATACGGGTGTTCCCATACCTCTCACGGTATGTCCGTACAGCTAAAGCGGCATTTCCGTGACACTCCCCATACACTAAAATCATATCGGTGTACTCCGAAGCTGTGTAATTGTAACGAGGCATGGTTATTTATTAATAAAACCTTTAAACACCAAGTATTAAGCGTCTAATTTCGCAAAGTTTACTTAGCTATTTAACTAAGTACCTATAATACGTTATGTGTCCTGTCACTATTGAAACAAAGCGTCAAATTTCGCACAACACAACAACAAAGATACGATAACACTCGCGCGGCGACTTCAAACGGGCGCGGGCGCATCCGAAATTCCAGAGCGGAACAAAACGTGTCACAGGCAGTAAGGAAGTCCGGTGACACACTGACCGCGTAACCTGCAGGTTGCGACAAGTAGGCAAAGTAGAAACAAGCAAATTTACTTATCTCTTTCGCACATACATATTTTGCGATTGACATGAGTGCGTAACAGAAAGTTATGACTTCCGCATGCATTTTTTTATCTAGTTGTGATGATACGCTTTTATGACTCTTAGGGCTCAGGCATAAAGTATAATTTGCATTGAGAAAATAAATTTTAAAGAAAAGGCGTAGGTTTTTGAAGTAGCGACAGAGATTACTTGGTAGCGAGCTGGCAACGTGTGTCGTTAACCTGTCGCGTGCTTTCCTGTTTACAATACATCATGTAGAAAATACTTAAAATGAAAAATAATGTCCTGTGGCTAAACTACTGGATATATTCATTTGATTTTTTTTGTGCAGGTTGGGAATATCATGACTTATACGAAGTTTCATTTATGATCGTATTATCATCTCCACATTGTATATATATTATATACATCATAAAGTAATCATTATTAATTGAAGACTAGTAGACAAACATTATTTGTATTATAAATACAGGATAATTTTTTATTCAGTGCGTAAATTTTTACAGGGTGTTCTACCCATGAATATGAACAACATTCACTATGGAACCATCGCTGAAATCACGAAAAAAAAATCAGCAGATTCATACATTTTGGTCGAGTAGGTATTGAACTTTTATAAGAAACAGCTGATTTTTTTTTTGTGATTTCAGAGATGGTCCCATAGTGAAAGTTGTTCATATTCATGGGTAGAACACCCTGTGAAAATTTACGCACTGAATAAAAAATTATCCTGTATATACATATACACGTACAGTAAATACATTACATTCGGACCTATTCACTATTTCTATGCTGAAAATATTTAAATAATATGAATAACAAGTGCATTATTTTTCCCACATTGTTATTAGTTGGTAATATTGATAGCTATAAGGATTGGAATAGTTTTGTGACTGAATGTTGTTTTGTAGTATCTCGGGCTTCGTGAGTTGGTGCCCAATGTGTTGGTCTTATCTACTTATATACATATATGGATATTTATAGCTACTCGTACTAATGGGACTGATGCGGCGGGTGTTTGCCGTGGAGCTTGGGATGGAATAAAGATACTTTTCAAGTTATAAAAATTACTATAACTTTTGTTATGTTCTTACTTTTATTTTATTATTTTAGTTTTAGTAACACCTTTTTTATTATTTTATTTTAATACGTTTGTCTTATTACAAATTCTGAACAAATATTGTTATTGTGATAACACTTTGTTTATTTTGAAATAACGTTAGTAGTTGCTTTGTCTGATTTCTTTACATATACTACTTGTTTACGCTAAACTTTTAACTCGATACCGACGTCTATGATTCACAGCAAAACATATGTAATTGGTAAAAAGTGTCTTAACGTGTTTACATTATGACTATTATTCCATGAGCGAGAATCTTACCTTGCCGTAACACAGTCCTTGACTAGCGCGGGAGGTAAAGAACTTTTCTCTGTACACCGTCATTGGGCATTTATAAAATTTATTAAGTATGTGAAACATTGCTTTTCTTGTGATAGCATTATTATAATTTAACTCTTCCTCTACTCCCCTTGCTACTTGTTATAGATAAGTTCTAACTTAGTGTAGTTGAACGTAAGTGAGTGTGCCCTTTACTATTTAAATATGTATTACCGGTGTACTGTAACCTAAACTTATGGTCAATAAACTTTTATTATTATTATTAATCTTACCCGCTACCAAATACGATCCAAGATCTTCGTCATTTCGTCGGAATGCTGAACTTTTATCGATCGAATATACCCCATGCGGCTGAACATCAAAAAGAATTAAGCAAATACTTTCACAACGCCAAAAAAAAAACGATAAAACATGCATACAGTGGACCGAAGAGGCAAAAGAAGCATTCAATCAATGCAAAGAAGATATCAAGAACTGCGCACTATTGACCTATCCATCACTGAGCGAACCTTTCGCATTGATGATAGACGCCTCAAACACATGCGCCGGTGCCGTCACACAACAAAATATCAACGGCAAATGGAGACCACTGGGATTCTTCTCCAAGAAGTTCAGTGACGCACAACGTAAATACAGCACGTATGACCGTGAGTTGCTGTCAATCTACATGGCAATACGTCATTTCCGCCGTGTGTTTGAAGGACCAGAGTTAATTGTTTACACGGATCACAAACCACTGTGTAATGCATTAACTTCAAACAGCAAGTCTGAGACGCCCCGCCGAAACACCAATGGATTACACCGAGTTAGCAAGAAAACAAGACCAAGACGAAGAATTGAAAATGCTAGCAAACAAAGGAAAATACCTATTCCAGAAAATCACAATTCCCAATTCAACTGCCAAAGTTACCTGCGAGATGTCATCAAGCACTGCTCGTCCATATCTGCCTCCAGATTTTCGAAAAGCTGCATTTCAAGCTATTCACGACCTTAATCACCCCGGCATAAGGGCGACAAGCAAGCTAGTCACTGCCCGCTACTGGTGGCCCTCCATGAATAGTAACGTAAAGGAATGGACTCGAACGTGCGACGCGTGCCAGCGTGCTAAGGTGCAACAACACACGAAGACACCTATTGCTAGTTTCCAACAAGCAAACAGACTGGAGCATGTGCATATGGATATTGTTGGCCCGTTGCCTATTTCTGACGGCTATCGATATCTATTGACCATGATAGATAGGGCTACCAAATGGCCTGAAGCCTGTCCATTGGAAAATATAACCGCATAAAAGGTTGCTAATGCGTTCTATGATAGTTGGATTGCGAGATTCGGTTGCCCAGTAACCATAACCACCGACCAGGGGAGGCAATTTGAATCAGACCTATTTAATAAATTGATGCAACGAATGGGAATCCACCGCACCCGCACCACTGCCTACCACCCGCAGTGTAACGGTGTGATAGAAAGATGGCATCGCTCACTCAAGACGGCACTCACCGCAAGACTTAAATCTACAACATGACCATGTTACCTACATGAGCTACCTACAGTGCTACTGGGACTACGCGCTTCGATAAAAGAAGACTGGTGCTAGTACAGCTGAACTACTTTATGGCCAAACGCTTCGATTACCAGGAAAATTCTACGAAGAATCTACAAGACATCGCGATACGGTCTCAAACTTCATGAATAAGTTGAACGGAGCGTTAAAGAAGGCCCAGGTGCAACGGAAATCTAATCAATCCCGAGCGAAATTTATTCACGACGACCTACATAAATGCTCGCATGTTTACCTGCGCAATGACGCATCAAGAAAGCCTCTGACGCCGACCTATAATGGCCCGTACGAAGTGATCAGTCGCAGTAACAAGTATTTCACTATCCAGTTACGCAACAGACGCACCAACATCACTGTTGACAGACTAAAGCCTGCTTTCCGGATGGATACCGAGTCAGAATCGCCAGTCACAGATACGTACGCATACGTCACAAAGTCAGGAAGAACATCGAAGCCCTGTGTACGTTTCACTAGCGGGGGAATGATGTAGCATAGCTCATACTTACGACAAACAATAATAGACATACAAATTAGGGGAGCGCATACAGCCGTGGGTCATTGTCATAACCCTAAAAAAACCGTTCTAGATACGAATCATTAGGATTTTTAATAATTTCGTCTTAATTTTACATAATAATAAAGTAAACGAAACGTACTAAACGAAGGGCGGGCGTTTTTGGGGGACTGTCTTTTGTAATTTTGACGTTCGAAAAGTGCTGATTCTCAGCCTAATTTGAATAAATGACTTTTGATTTTGATTTTGATTTTGTACTAGACCATAATGTAACAGATTTGCTATAAATTTATTTATTTTTTACTTTATACCACCACCATGTAACCGAATTGTCCACTTCGGTGGACTGTTCGGATTCTACCTTTCAATAGAATGTAGCTTATAATAAATACTTGTTTTTTATTATTTTACAAAAATGATATATTTTCCTAATCTACGTATGTTTTCCATTTAACGTTAAAAGTATTTTAAAAAATGATAGAAATAAAACACACTTTTTGCATCATTTAATCTTGTCACAACATTTTTTGTCTTTCCGGTGGACGTTACTTTCGATAAAATGAAGTAAATGTCAAATGATGGAACGGAACGTAAAATTGAACACAGCCAATATCATACTATCTCTGTCAGAAGCCATTTTGCCGCCACTTGTACGCAGAAAACGTTGTTGTTGTACTAAGAAAAATATTTAGTGGTGTCAAAGTTAAGTTGTCTTTCCGGTTACTGCTGTATTTTGGTAAGTAAATCACTATAAATTCATCAAACATTCTTAATAACTAGTTAAACAATGAAACTTTATGAATATACCTTGGCTTTTGACATAACCTATAAATGGCGCAAGATGTGAATGATTTTGCGAAAAAACTCCATTCGGTGGACATCTTTTTGGTGGAACTTTTGTCCACCGAAACGACAGATGTCCACCGAGAGGATTTTTTTTCTCGAATGTGGGTTATTTAGTTATTATAACTTATAAAATTGCTTCTTATTACTGATGTTTTTATCAATTAGGGACTAATGACCTATTTTCGTTTAATTTTCGCTTTATTTTTATGAGTAAATATGTTTTAAACCACCACACCTTTCTACACCATGTCGACTTGTAGTTAATGTAGTTATCCATAGCTAAATACTTTAAGTTACCAATGATTGGTACCTGTAATGCATTTCTATCGGCATGGGAAATAATAATTTTTCATAAGCACGGTCGTTTCCCCTATGCAAATTTTTTTATTAACAAAATCTGCTCATCTTCCTTTGCACAGCTTTACTTTCTTTTCGTTTGTGTGCATTGCTTGTTGTAATTTTTCAGTTGATGGCGAAAACAAGAAGTAAACTTTCCGATAACCAGAAAAAGAAATACGACGCCGTGAGCAAAAAACACTGAGTATGAGCAAGACGCGTGAAAAACTTAAGCAGGATCCAGAAACATTGGAAGAAAAGCGAAGAAATGACAGAATATTACTATCGAAAGAAAGCCGAAGGGAAAATAAAAACTGCAAAAGATTTACAAGATGTGCAAAAAAACTTTTGAGGAGGAAATGGAGAGAGGATGCAAGAAGACGCAGAGAAAAAGTCAAAATTCAAAAAGAAGCTGAAAAGTACATTGCACGCGAAACGCCGCCCTCGAGTCCGGTAACTTCAGTATCATCAAGGGCTGAAATGGTTGCACGCATTGCAGTGAGAAACAGAAGAAGGTTGAAAGTAGAGAATGATTTACTGAAAAAGAAGTTGATGAATTTAGAATGTAAACTTGCTAAGTATAGAATGCGATTACACAGATTACGGAACAAGTAACGAAAGGATGCAAATGAAGCACAAAAAAAGAAAAGGAATGAAGGTTCTAAGAAGCACAAGGACTTGAGAGACAATATACAGCAATATTTGCTTAGCGATGAATCAAATCGTCTTAAATCTGGCAAAAAGAGACAATAACACGCAATAAACCAAAAAAAACAAATCAGATTTCTCAACGGCTCCCTTATATATGGTTAAAAATATATGGGTCAGACAGACAAAACCATATCAGCAACATTGAAAAGAGGGAAGCGCAGTCCATCACTGCTGATTGGAGGTAATGTCCATAAGCGCATACAATTTTCAGACGTATATTCTGACAGCTCAGATACGTCAACAACAAAACCAGAGAAGCTACCAATCCGCCTTTCTCTGGCTGAACCATGTTCTGAGGGCTGAACGGATTGAACGCTTCTGGTCTTCTGAAGACGAAGACATATTTTGACCACCGAAATGAATTGTCTTTTCGGTAGACAGACACAAAACATTTTTTTATTTACTTTTTGAATGCTTTTAAGTGACTGATTAGTTTGTGATTATGTGAAGATAGCATTAACGTTATTTTTGTTCAAGATGTTAATCACTTTTTGTATTGTTTTTTTTCAATAATTAACATTTTAGTCCACTCGGTGGACATATTAGTATTTTCGGTGGAACCGAAATATTGTTATTTCCTTATAAATCGCCTTTTTCGAATTATTGATCTCAAAATGATACTCAATTTTGTTGTAATGTAAAGTAAGAGTCATAATATATATTTGATTTTTATAAATCACGTGTTTCATTTTTTCGCAAAAAAAAATCCTAAGCTTGACAATGACCCCCGTGCGCCACCGTGCGTCCGCGCGTACTAAGCTAGCCAAGGTTAAAGGAATGTGGCGTGCCGGCTGTATCATCGCGCTCGCTCAACGAAGGGAGCTCGGCACATCTTACCGACATTACCAAATTGTGTTAATTATAAGTTTATTAATGTACCCGATTTATTTTGATTTTTATGGCTTGGTTCTGTATATAAGCAGCGCTTATTAATAAAATACACAGATCATTATTCGTCTTTTTACTCGCAACACATGTAAGCAAGCTACCTAAAGGGTCAATTACAACTTGTAGGCCATAGCCTACGATGATGATGTCATCCAAGTAGACCAGGCAGGCATCGCCAATTAGCCCGGTAAGTACAAGTTCCATCAACCTTTCAAACGTTGCCGGAGCATTGCACAATCCAAACGGCATAACTTTAAATTGCCACAGATTCAACTTCAACAGTCAACAGTCAACTTTTGATTATTTATTAATTTTTAAAGACTATTTTAGCTCTTTTCGCCTGAAACACAGGATTACCTAGTTCAAGCACGTAAGTCTTAGAGATAATTTAAATTTAAGCAAAACTGTACTAATTTTAATGCCTTATAATTTTTTGAATAAATATATTATTATTATTTCCTATACTTCATTTAAATACAAATTATATTTTTAAATATTTTTACAAAAAGATATAAAAAACATTTAAAAATATAAAAAATAGTAGCCCACCGGTATCGGAAACAGGGTTCAAGCTACCGGTGGTCAGGGCTCCAGAGAGAGGAACCTCCTGACAATGCGAGCCATGTCCAGAAGTACCGCTTTCTGAATCAAGCCCTTGATCCAGTTGCCCAACGAGAGCCTCCTCAGGTGTTGGTCGAGGCTCTTGGCTATTAAGCCATTGGCTGTCACGACTATCGGCACAATGATCGCTGAGTCCACATCCCACATGTCGACAACCTCGCGAGCCAAGTCAAGAAACTTGATTTGTTTATCTTTCTCGGCTTTCACGAGGTTCTCATTATGCGGGACGGTTATGTCAATAATCATCGCGCGTCGCTCTGATCGATCCACCACCACTATATCAGGCTTATTGGCAACAATAGTCCTGTCAGTGATGATGGATCGATCCCAGTACAATGTGATATTTCCATTTTCGAGAACTGAGTCGGGCACATACCTGTAGTACGGCACCTCAGATTCCACAAGGTTGTATTTCATAGCAAGTTGCTGATGGATTATCCTAGCTACAAGGTTGTGTCTATGCAAGTACTCTCCGTTAGCTAGACGAGAACACCCGGAGATAATGTGCCTGATTGATTCCCCCGGCCGGTGGCATGCCCGACAGATGTCAACCGTGCCGTCTTTCACAATAAATCTCCGGTAATTGTTCGTCATCATAACTTCGTCCATAACTGCACAGACAAAACCTTCGGTTTCTCCAAAGAGGTCACCGAAACGCAGCCAGGCTACGGACGCTAGTAGATCTACATCAGGCCCATGTAGGGCCCGGAAGAAGCGTCCGTGAAGCTCCTTACTCTGCCATACCTCCATGCGTTCATTAATATCAAACACTACTGGCTTGCGCCAGTTCTCTTTACCCAAGGAAAGCGGGGTGAGCCCCTTGTCCACCGCGACTACATCTCGATGCATCCCCACGTCGGTTTCTAGGAAATATTCCCTGAGACTGCATATCTCGCGATTGTGGAGGTTCTTAGCGTTTAAAAAGCCTCGACCTCCACACTTTCGCGGGATATACAGCCTCATTACCGATGACCGTGGGTGATGCATTCGATTTGCAGTCAGCAGCGTACGGACCCTCCTATCCAGGGCGTCGAGTTCGGTTTGAGTCCATTTGAGTATGCCGAAAGAGTACATCAAAACCGGCATGACCCAACTGTTGAAGGCACGCACCTTGTTTCCGCCTGATAGAAGACTATCAAATACTTTTTTCAGACGGCCAAAGAAGCGCTCCTTCAACGATTGCTTCATGTCAGTAACATTGATGCCCAACGGTTCCGACTTAACCAAATACATAGGTTTCGGATGCGGAAAGGGCTCTAAGGGTTTGTGAAATCCGAGAGTTGAGTTCCCACGGATTCCACAATCTCCCCTCGCTTTACATGTATGACCGCACATTTGTCCACACCAAATTCCATCCCGATGGTGCTACTGAAAGTTTCAGTAATTTTCAGTAGCTTCATTAGTTGCAAATTGTTGGGGGCAAAGAGTTTTAGGTCATCCATGTAGAGGAGGTGAGATATAACCTGACCTCCTCTCCGCAGCTGATAGCCTAGACCTGAATCTTTGAGCAGCGTGCTTAGGGGATTCAAGGCTAAACAGAACCAAAGCGGACTCAAACTGTCGCCCTGGAATATGCCTCGTTCGATTCTTATCGGCTCGCTATTCCTCTGGATATTTCGACATCCTGGATAGCGAAGGACCGTCCTCCATTGCCCCATACACGTCAACAGGAAGGTGCGCAGAGTTGTATGTACTTTGTAAAACTCATGAGCCATGTATGTGGCACCGAGTCATAGGCCTTCTTATAATCTATCCAACATGTCGACGGGTCCTTTCGGGAACGACGAACCTGTTGGCTAATGGCCATATCAATGAGGAGTAGCTCCTTAGTACCGCGGGACCCGTTCTTACATCCATTTTGAGAGACAGACATGATGGAGTTGGTGTCTATATGTTTATTAATTTTAGCTCTCAAAATGGATGTAAGAACTTTATAGACCGTCGGTAGACAAGTGATCGGTCTATAGTTTTTGGGATCCGTGGTATTACCTGATTTATGGAGCAGGTGGGTTATTCCTGTCGTTAGGAACTGGGGCAGCGACCCTGACTCTTAAGGTTGACTGGAACTGGGATGCCAAGGGGGCGTGCGACCTTTGGAACCACTTTATCCAAAAGTTGTGCTCTGGCCCCACCAATACGGCGCTCAATTCTGCACTGCCACGCTGGTATGGCTGGTTTCGGTCGTGTAGCTCTAGAATCACTGACGAATTTGACGTGAGCTACACATGCCGCTACAGCCGCGCAGTACAGAATTGAATGTGTATCGGTGAGGTCTTCGCAGTCATCAAAATGTCTAAACAACTGCGCATCCAGAACCGCCACCAGCGCCCTATTTTTGTTATGCATGGGCAAACGAAACGAGGTAAACGTGGTCTAAGTTCGGGTGACATGAACCGATATTCCCGAATCGCACCCTCCAAAGCATTCCTCAATTCCTCATTGCACTGGATACTTACATTTGTATCCCTGTCATTACTCCCCTCGTCAGCATGGCTAGTGTTAGACTGCGGTAGTCCTGCAGTAGTCTGCGACTGGGGGGCGATGACATGGCTACTCTGCATTTCACTTCGCAGGCGATCAAGTACAGTGTCATCTAACATATGATTACACTGAATAACCCGCACCTGATCCGATAGTCGTTGTGCCGAAATGTTGACAGCTGGCTCAAGCACCTGAAAAAGAGAGAGCATCCGAACACAGTACGCGATCAGATTTTTTCCCCCCTCTGTAGCCCCATAGTATGAGCGCATGACATTTTCATTGATGGATCGTGTCCATCTCATGCGCTGCACACTTCCGCCGGGAGCTGGGACCCTATCAGAGGCCAGTGGGCCCTGCACATCATCAGGCGGGAGGAGACGCCCGGGTGTCATCACTACCAGGATCGCCCAGAGGACACGGTGGAGTATACGGTGGAGGTCTGCCCCGCTTGGGCAGAGCACCGCCGTGTCCTCGTAGAGGCGATCGGCAGCGGCGGCGACCTCTCGCGCCCGGCCCTGGTTCAAGCCATGGTCCGGGGCGAGAGCGAGTGGGACGCAGTCACCTCCTTCTGCGAAGCAGTCATGCTAGCGAAGGAGGTGGCGGGGTGGACGAGGGAACGGACCTCACGCCTCAGCCACCGCGGGAGACGCTCCGGGCGTCGGGAGCCGCGTGACGACTCCCGGCCACCGTAGGCCGTAGTAATGGGTAACTCACCGTCCGATCAGGACCAGGCCCGTGCCGGACGGCGCGTATGTGTTCCACGCGCGCCTCAAAGAGATGGCAGCACGAGTGACGGGGCCCGATAGGGCCGAAGCCTGCCAGGGTAGCGGGATCGTCCGAAAGGGTTACCGCTGCCCGGAACATAAAGGGCTAAGGAAGGAATACGGGTGGGTTTTAGCCAGTAAGACACTCCCTTCCGCTCCACCCAGAGCGGGAGGGGTCATTTGATGACTTCCCATCCTAAAAAAAAATGGGCCTCGAGGTCCTAAGCCGTCCGGCGGCCGGCGTCCTCCCCGTCGACGAGCAGGTGGTGGCATCGTGGGCGGAGAGAAATACTCGTCGCTCGAGCTCGACGCAACTACCGCGGCTGGTGTCATCACAGCGCTAACAGTGGGGCTGGGTACTGGCGGCGGCGAGGCGGAGCTGAGCGAAAAGTCCGGAGGTGGTGGTCGTGCACGGCGAGCTGCTGATCTTGACAAAATATTCACAATAGTCTATTTCTTATATGTTTTGGTTTTTCGGAGGTGACATGACAGATGTCACCTCCGCCCGGTTCGGCAATTTTATGGTCCATTGTAATTATTATTTTTGTTGTTTGAAATTATCTTGAAAAGTTTTTATTAGTTCGGTTTTGCCTGTACGGTTTTAAGGTATGCGTATAAAAACTGCTTCTAAATATTAAATCTGTAAATTATTGAAATGCGACGTATTGACGTTGACGGTGTTGCCAGCTTATTTATTATTATTATTATAATTTCGCAACAATTCTTCCTCATAAAGTCAAGGCCCAGGATGCAATCGTCCATTATGTCAGCCACGATGACATTATGCAGGTAGATTCTGTTGCTTAGTTTCAACCCCACCTTCTTCTCTCCATGGAGGGGTATGCGCTGACCGGTGGCTGTTACCAAATTATGTTATATTACTCGGTTGTATGCGGAGTTCCCAAGGGACTATCTTATGAGTTGGGAACTGACAACCGTGCGAGAGGCTCCAGTGTCTATGGTCAGCTTACACGGCGTTCCGTTGACCTCGCCCTTGATGATTAGGCTGTTTCCGTCTTGGGTTTGTGTGATCGAAACCCTTGGGGCTCTTTGAACATTAGCCAACACCCGCCCCGCAGTCCTGGTTATTACTCGTTTCCCTACTGCTGGTGCTGGGCGGTGCTGTTAACTGCACTGCCCTCTGGAGATCGGCCGTCTTCTCTTTCTGCAGTTCGCTTAGGGCAATTGGATCGAAGGTCGCCCCTCTCCCCACAGTCGTAGCATCTACGGCGGTATCCTTTATTGCGTTCGCGAACTGTAGCCGCTGCAACCTCCGACGCGATGGGAACGATGATCCTGTCGCACGGCTTTCACCTCCAGTGCATGGGGCAAGGCGTCCTTAAGCGGCCCGTGGTGCCCGAGCCTCACATCAGCTCTCAACTTCAAGGTCGCGGATGCCGTCGGTGAATGCCTGCACCAGGTTCCCATCAATAAGCGCAGGTACGGACTGGTAAGCTTTACGCACCAGCTTTTCCACTTCAAGGGCCCACTGCTGCAGGTTTTCGTTACTGCGTTGCACGCGATCCTTGAGCTGCGCACGAAACACGTGTTCCAGGTGAGCGTCGCCATACGAAGTCTCCAATGCCTGAAGGAGCTGCTCGTAAGTCACTTCCTTACCGAGAGCTTCCAGAACACTTAAGGTCTGGTCGCGCAGGCCTAGGGTGAGGGCAGTCATGGCCTGACTTTTATTCCAACCCTTCGCCTTCATGACAGCCTCAAACTGGATTTTGTAGGCCGACCAGGAAGAAGTTCCGTCGAACGGTGGCACTTTGAATCCACGTAGCGAAGGTGTTGTAGCTACGGGAGCTGCGATTCCATCTCCAAGTTTAAGGTAATCCAGCGTTTTCTTTACGTCAGCCATCACGGTTTTCTTCACGTCAGCCATCACGTTGTCAAACCGATTATTCACTTGGTCGATTCGGATTTTAGCTTCCGACAGGCGGTTGTCATATTGAGCAACCTAACGTGCTGTTCTTCCAACCGACGAGCCTGTTCCTCCTGTCGGCGAGCCTGTTCCTCCTGTCGGCGAGCCTGTTCCTCCTGTCGACGGGACTGCTCCTGCAGCATCATCATCAGGGCAGCAAAGTCTAGTGCTGCTGATGCTGGGGCTGCTGCGGACTGGTCGGCTTACGTGGTTGCTAGCTGGCCCTCCGACCTCTGCGGCATAGCTCCACCGAAACGTCTCTGGTCCGTCTCCTGTTGGCGTTGACTCCGGGTACGGATACCCTCCGTGTCGTCTTTAGGTAAAATCGACATGATTTTAATCCTTGCTTCTGACACCAGTTGTTACGAGCTTCGGGTTCGTGACAATAAAAACTACCGATATAAATTACCAAAAATTACACTTTAATTAAACAACACTAATAACAACTCAAACACACTAATTATAAAACACAATTATTGCTCTTAAGCCGCACTTGAAGATCGCTTTTGATGTATTCGCATGTATCGATGATCCAAATCTGCCGAATCTTGGCTTATCCCGGCCTTATACGAGGGCTGCACTAAAAGTATCGGGAATGGAATATTTCCACTGTTCCTATCATATTAAAATCTTTTTAATTGAAAACTCCTTGGTTTTAAAAATCGAATACCATTTATTTATTTAAAAAAAGATTCTCGGTCTTGTCACAAGGTTTTGTCAAACTTGTTTAGTCGTTGAGGAAATGGAATTGACTCGAGAAAATTCAAGAGCGATTATTTATTATGACTTTCGAAGTGGTTTAACACAAAAACAGTGTGTTGACCGAATGATTTCTGCATTTGGTGATGAAGCCCCATCCAAAACCACAATTTATCGCTGGTTTGCTGAATTTCAACGTGGACGTGTCAAGCTCAGTGATGATCCCCGTCAAGGTCGTCCAAAAACTGCAGTCACCCAAGAAAACGTTGATGCTGTGCGTAAGCTGATTGAGGAAGATCGATATGTGACATACCGCGAAATTCAGGCAACTTTAGACATTGGCATGAGTTAAATACAAATAATCTTGCATGAACAATTAGGTGTAAAAAATTTGTTTTCCCGGTGGATACCGCATTCGCTCTGTGAAGAGCAAAAAGCGGCTCGCGTTACTTGGTGCGTCATAACTCTCGAAAGATTCCACGCAGGATCCTCAAATGCTCAAAACTCAAACTCAAATCATTTATTTCAATTAAACCATTTCAGGCACTTTTGAATTGTCAAAATTAAATTGTCGGTCAGTTAGTCAGAAAGTTGAAGCTAGTTAGTTGCCCATTCCAAAACGTAGATCTCTGTGGAGAAGAACGGGCAAGAAACTCCACGGACACTCTTTTAAATCAAGATATTATTACAAATCCTTGGTACATTATTCTTATTGCTTCTATATGTGAGAACAATGTAAAAAAAAATAAACAATTTAAAATATAAAATTCAAAATAAGCCCTGGCAGTTAAGAGATGACCAGTCTCAACCAGCGGCGCCCGTTCACGAACATGACGCGTGGATCAGCACCATCCAGCTCAACCATTTCGTAGGGAACCGAATGATCCAACACACGCGCCACCACCAGTGAGACATTTAAGTGAGCATGACATATTCTTAACTGCCATGCTCTTTCAAGTCAACATCAAAATATCGTAAAAAAAAAAACGAATCCATGGTTCTTACATTTACAAAATTTAAAAAATGCTTCTAAATTATACAAAACTATACTTTGCAATTTATTTAAAAGATAAGAAAAAAGAAAAAAATAGTACAAATCAGGAAGAGGTATATAATCTTGAAGTATTAAGAATTAAAACTTGATTGAATAAAATATACATTAATTTTGTAATGTCAAAACATTTAAAAAAACAAAAAGGGGAAGCATCTCTTCCAAATATTGAAATTGTGATCAACTAGTGTGGTCAGGTGCCTGTGGAGCAGGACCAGCATTAAGCCAAGCATTTTTATCTACGATATACTCATCCAACTTATAATATGCCTGTCTACATAGTGTGCGTTTAATGCATGTTTTAAATTTCTTCTCATTTAGTTGAAGAATATCGAGTGGTATTTTATTATAACATTTTACACAGTACCCCATAAAAGAAGTTTTTACTTTAGACAATCTGAAGCGCGGTTGATCTAGTTTGTTCCTATTCCTAGTGTTAAAATTATGCATGTCACTTATCTTACTAAAAAGATGTAGATTTTTTCGAACGTACATAATGTTTTCGTATATATATTGACAAGGAACCGTCATGATGTTAATTTTTTTAAACAGTTCCCTTAGAGATTCGCGTCTGCTGAGATTGTAGATGGCTCTGATAGCCCTCTTTTGCAGGATGAAAATAGACTCAATATCTGCAGCCCGTCCCCACAGCAAAAGACATGATGCTATGGAAGTAACTAAAATAGACCAGTCTCGCGGTATCCACGTCTGTTAATTGACGGATTTTCCAAACAGCGTAATCGGCTGAACTTAGCCGCCCTGCAAGTGATGTTAGGTGAGGACCCCACTGCAGCTTTGAGTCAAGCGTGATCCTCAAGGAAACCGTATTTTCGACGAATTCAAGTATCTCCCTATTCAATACAACGTGACATTCACTACTTCTAACATTCGGTAAAGCGAATCTAATGCAT
This sequence comes from Apamea anceps, assembly GCA_951799955.1. Taxonomy (NCBI): domain Eukaryota; kingdom Metazoa; phylum Arthropoda; class Insecta; order Lepidoptera; family Noctuidae; genus Apamea; species Apamea anceps. The sequence goes on from OX637506.1 coordinate 501,040, forward strand.
TTAGTTTTTTTCTCATTTAATACTAATTATTTACAGTAAACCAATTATGGACCATAAGCATAGCGTTATTTACGTCGTCAAGCTCTTGTGCACGTCTGCCTACTTTAAAAATCAGTGATGTGTCATCAGCAAATAACACCATTTGTGGTCGGGTTTTTAGTAAATGAGGTAAATCATTTATATATACTAAAAATAGGAACGGCCCCAATATTGAGCCCTGCGGTACACCCATTTTGACTTTTAAACCCAATGAATTCACACCGTTTATTTGAACTTGCTGAAATCTATCATTTAAATATGATTTTAATAAGCTAAGAGCTAGTTTACCCAGTCCGTAATGCTCAAGTTTCAACAGCAGTGTTTCGTAATTCACGCAGTCAAATGCCTTGGATAGGTCGCAAAAGGTGCCTATTGCATCTTGTGCCTCTTCCCATGCGTTAAAGATGTATTTAATAAGGTGACACCGGCGTCAGTTGTACAACGTCCTTTGGTGAAACCATGCTATGGCAACTTAGAACAAAACTAAAATTCCATTTTTTTTATTGAAAACAGCGCCATCTATCAAATCAATAGGGGAAACAAATTAAGGTATTGCTACGGTAAAATATTTTATTTTTTGCTGGGAGTTACTTTATAATATTAATCAAGAAAAAAAAATACAATTTCATGATCTTCTTAAATAAAAATAATAGAATATATAAATCAGTACATAATTAGGTTTTTATTATGAGCTTAATAGTGGAAAAGTTATATTTTGGTATTTAAACGTACAAAAGTTTGTTTTTTTATGGCCACACTTGAATTGCAAATGGCTGCGTGAGAAAGTAACTACTCGTGCGCATTTATTTTCCTTTTGCAATAACAATAAAGTTCTTTTTGTTTCGCTAATGCATCTGCATGTTGAGTTGAGTTCTCGTTCCTCTATGTTGTTGAGCCGCGTTACAATTCGTTCGTACGTTCGTGTTGAGTTGTGTATGCTCATCATGGAGAACTTGTGAAGTTACTGTGGAGTTGTGGACTTGCTTATTCACTCTTTATAGTTTGGACCTGTAATTGCAAACAGTGAACTTCAACCATGTCTCAAAATTCTTGCTTGGTAAGTCAAGTGGATTTTTCTATGGGAGCTGGCATAGCACCCCATCGCCGTTTTGATCACACGATGAAACTTACGAGGTCTAGGGTTGTACAATGTATCACACTTATCAGTATAATCATTCATGTTTCCAGGTGTGCCTCTACACTGATTCCCGGATCCAGAGACAAGTGAAGAGAAATCTAAAATATGGATCTTAAATATTGGTGGTGAAATAGCTAAATTGGATCATCAAGTTATATTTCACAACAGACGTGTCTGTCATAGACATTTTGAACATATTCATAAATATCCAAGTGGTAGACTGTCTAAATTGGCAATTCCAACAATACATATCCCAGGTAATACTACTATTTAGTAGCAATATAATCTTCGTCAATGCATTTATTTTGTTGAAACAAATAATGAAAACATACAATATTTTTATAATATTCTAGATCCGCAAGCTCAATCACTTGGTGAAGCAATGGTTATGTCAGAGTCTGATACATCCCAAAGAAGTCAGTTACAAAAATGTGGTTCTAACACATCAGGTATGTATCTATTATTCCAAAAAAAAAATATGTTAAAATGAAAATAAATAAGAAAAGCCTGTAAGAAGTCTTCAGTATTATATAATATGTTATAAAATATAAAATTCGTTTGGAACCCTTTGCATTCGAGTCCGACTCGCACAGCTAGTTTTTTTTTTTTCATTTGTTATCAGCCTTTAATGTTAGGATTATGACAATAACAGTCAGTTAGTATACACTACACTTGACAGGCATATTGCTGATTGCAATATGTTCTTATCACAAGGAGCAAGCAAGGATGCTGTTGTCCGTCTTCTACACAATCCCTAACTCCTAAATGGTGACTTTATTGTCGAAAACTACACTACAATAGTTTTGTTAATATATATTTTTTTCATTTGCAGGATGTGGAGTCTGAAAAGGACAGTACGGACACAGCAGATCTCATGTTTTATTCGACAGCGTCGATGGTAGTTTTAGCACCATAAGAGGAGGAAAAATTTACAGGACTGCAGTGACCCCAAGCTCACCTCATCACAAATTGTGGAATTATAGTCTACCGATTCTGAAATCTATGAAATTTTGTAACGCCAATAACCAAGGAGTAGTGCCTTCATTGTCAAGTTGGATCATAGAAGGTTTTAAACTATTTGTATTCTATTTAAATTCCAAAGGGATTAATTCTTTATTGCTGCGTAATTTCAATCAAGAGGCATTCGAAAACTTTTTTGGGGCAATTAGAGCTCATGGCTACAGCAACATCATGCCTACGTCGTCTGCATTTGAAGGAGCCTTCAAAACTTTACTCTTTAATAATATTTCATTTTCACATTCTGTTGGGTCAAATTGTGATAAAGATGATAGTGTTTGCCTTCAATCACTTAAAATTTTTTTAAATAATCCAGTGAACACACACATAATTGAATTCGAAAATAAAATTAACAGATATTCATCATTTAGATATGTCAATGCGAAATACAGAAGACCTAATACAGAGCCAAACTTCAATGCTTATTGAAAGAAGCGCAGCAATAGGGTATTGCAGTGGGTGGATGGCACAACTTGCCAAAAAGAACATTTATAATAATTTTGTGGCCTGCAGAAACTCTATGGAAGCAGAAGAGCCACGACAGCTTTGTTTTTGACGTTCGAAAAGTGCTGATTCTCAGCCTAATTTGTATAAATGACTTGATTTTGATTCCACAGTTTCATGAGTAGATAAAAATGTAAGAATTTGGCAACAAAAAGTGGTTATGCTATCCTACAAGAGCTTTATTTGATTTCTTTGTGTAAAGTATATGTATAGAAATTTTAAAAGAGCACTGCAATGAAAAAAATGTTTCAGTATACTATTTTATAAAATTTATTATAAATATTAATGTAAGTGTTTCGTTTATTAATTGTGCAGATCACGCAGATAAATTTGTGAAATGATTTAATAAATAAAAGCACAATGGTTTTTATAAATAACTGGTGCAAAGATATCAATAATGTTTTCACTGGCAAAATAACCTTTTGGGATATTAACGATCCAATGAAAGAAAAGGCTAATCGGCACTACCTTAATCATAAAGGACAAAAAAGGCGAACACAAAATTGTATTTTAAATGTGTGATGTTGATAAAATAAAATATAATATTCAATTCTGTTGTTTTATTCCTTTACGTAGTACGTATGCTTGTAGTATATAGCGGACACACTAATCTCTCTACATAATATCCTAGACTCTAGGATTAGGATATTATGTAGAGAGATTAGTGTGTCCTCCTAGAGGATCGGACAGAAGCTGTATACACCTACCAACCTATACATTTACTTATATAAATTAGTTCCCCTAACGAAAAACTAGATGGCGCTGAGTTCGACCACTTCCTAATATTAAAAAATAAGGTAGAGTTGACTGTCTATAGACAGTATACTATTGTAGTCTTTGGGTGAAACCATACTGTTGATCGTGTAGGATGTTGTTACGATTGAAATGATTGAGCATTTGATTTAACATTACTTTTTCAAACACCTTGCTGAAAACCGGCAAACCCGATACGGGTCTATAATTATTTGTGTCTTTGCTGTCCCCAGATTTGAAAAGTGGAATAACTTTACTGAACTTCATTAAATCCGGGAATACCCTTTGATCTACACACAAATTAAATATTAAAGCTAAGTAGGGTGCAATTGTCTCAATAATGGATTGACAAACTTTAGTAGACATGCCCCACAGATCTTCGGTAATTTTAATCTTAAGTTGCTTAAATGCCTTTATAATGACTATAAGGTTAATATGGTTAAATTTAAATTCAACAGTACAGGCTGAGACATTCGCTCTTAATAATTCAATAGCTAGTGCGGGCGAGGAATTTAAAGTTTCTGTAGTTTTAATTGGGATATTGGTAAAGAAAGTTGTAAATTCCTGCGCAACATCGATGTTATCGCTAATGAGACCGCGGGAAGTGTTAAGTGTGAAATCAGTATTGCGTGTTTTGTTCCTGTTCGTTTCATTGTTAATAATCTTCCAAACGGTCTTTATTTTATTGTCTGCTGATTTAACCTTGTTACTAATGAATGAAGCTTTAGCTGCTTTGCAGATATTTTTAAAAGTTTTAGAATAAGTAGCAACATACATACTTATTATAAGTATCCGTGTTAATATACGGCTTAAGGCCATACAGTTCAAATAATCTTTCCCTACTTTTTCTGATTCCTTTAGTTGCCCAGTCACTGAATAAAAACTGTGCTGTATACAACATCGTATCAGGTGACGAATCCTGGATATACGCGTACGAACCCGAAACAAAAAACCAGTCACGAGTTTGGGTGTTCGAAAATGAGTAAAAGCCAACAAAAATTGTTCCTTCACGGAGTGTTGCAAAAAAAATGGTGGCCACGTTTGTCTCCAAAACCGGCCATGTTACGACTATTCCTCTTGAGGGACAAAGAACGGTTAATGCAGAATGGTATGCTAGCATTTGTTTGCCACAGGTCGTTTCTGAACTCCGTAAAGAGAACTGCAACCACCGCATCATCCTCCATCACGACAATGCGAGTTCTCACACCGCGCACAGAACAAAAGAGTTTTTAGAGCAAGAAAACATAGAATTATTAGACCATCCGCCATACAGCCCCGACCTAAGCCCAAATGATTTCTATACTTTCCCTAAAATAAAGAATAAATTGCGTGAACAGAGATTTTCATCACCTGAAGAAGCTGTGGACGCCTACGAAACGGCCATTTTGGAGACCCCAACTTCCGAATGGAATGGTAAGCAACCATGATTGGTTCCATCGTATGGAAAAATGTGTCAAATTTCGCGGAGAATACTTCGAAAAGCAATAAATACATTTTTAAATAGTAATGTTGTGTCACTTCCTTGATTCCCGAAATTTTCAGTGCCGCCCTCGTATGTATAGTGCCGCAGATAGTTCTAGAACCTTCTATTGTAGAAACATCTAGAAGGTTCAAGTACATACCGGCCCCGACTGACCAGATGTCGATAGTTCTAGAAAGTTCTAGAAAGATCTATTAGTTCTGCTACTCGATACTAGATGCCGCTAGTGGTAAATTAGTTCTGCCACTTGATGTTAGATGGCGCTAGTGGTAACTAATGTGACCATGTACCAGGCATTAATTGTGGCGCACCTCATTATTATATATGTAGGTAGCAACATTCCTACAACAGCCCTTATACCTCACGCACCTTTCTCTATTTAAGATTGTGAATTTTATTAACCTATGACGTTGACGTAATTAGATACAGTATTAATAAAGATTTATGTCTCCGTCACATGCCTGTAGCGCCGCGCGTCTCCGGGACTTTTTTCGTGGAACGGACTCTAAGTGGCTACCTACAACATGTCTACTATATTGGGATTGAAACTTGAAAACGTGCCAGGCGTGGTCGACGCTGTACCTGTCTCCCTTCCCTTATGTAAACTTCATCGAGCGACCCATCTAGCGCGGCTTGATCTAGCCACTTAACCTTGCCAGCCTCAGACGCCGTCAGATACGAAACTAAACTCTCCACGGGTATAATTAGGCTTCTGGGGCGCCGCACGGGACCTCGCATAGGAGCCTCCGAAGCGACGGGTGGGGGTATTTATGGATGCGCGGCGCACACTTGGAAGGCGAAGCACCCGGGGGAGGGACTCGATTACCTAGTGAATAGTTAGCTTACATAATCAGCCTATAATGTTCCCACTGCTGGGACACAGGCCTCCTCTGCGTAAGAGGGAGTGGGCCGTAATCCACCACGCGGGCCGTTATCTACCACGCGGGCTGTAATCCAACACGCGGGCCCAGTCCGGTTTGGTAGGTGTCACATGTCTTCGAATTTTTGGTTCTAAGACATACCAGTTTCCTTATGATGTTTTCTTTCACCGTTTTGAGAGCAGTGCTGATGAAGTAATTTTCACAAAGTAAAGCGAACCTATGACTGGGCGTCCACTGCTCTTATAATAGTCAGCGAACCTGTCGCAAATGTTTTACATGTTGTCATTTTATAAATGTCTTGTAACTTGGTAGGTATAGGTAAGGGTAGCAGGCACGGGATACATACCAGTCGGTACTGCCGGAGACGAAGAAATAGAGGCCAGGCACCCAGGCGGCCGTGGCGCTGGCGAGGTACAGCCACGCGTACCAGCGCGGGCGCTCGCCGTGCAGCAGCTTCATGCTCAGGTAGAACACCATGTACAGCAGCGTGTTGCACAGCAGCACGGCCAGCAGGTGCCCCGCGAAGTCCGCGCTCTGCGTGAACAACCTGTTCCACAGGGACAACTCTTACTGCCTGTGGTACAGACACCAGCCAGACATTCGACAGATCGACCCTCAATATTTGCTGCCAATAATTTTCGGTGAGCCAATCGTATTAATGTTTTGTGTTCCGCGGCCGGTCGATATCGAGATAATTATATGTGGTAACTTAAACTACATAGAAAGAAAAAGAAAGAAAAAGCATTTATTTGCGGCAAACATGACGCATAAAAAAAAGGACATAAACACACAACAAATAACAAGTTGGGGGTAATATATAAGTACTTATAGCTTTATCTTCGTGTGGATTAGGTACCTACAATCCTAAAACTAAATTGATACTAAACTGTAGCCAGTCCGTATTAATATAGGTTACCCTGTCCTGTCATGACAGATGAAAGAGAGAAAATAAATAAATATATCAAGCACCATAACCGAGCTCAAACACGGATTAAGCCATCATAGACAAAGCTAACTTCGCCCTGACGCGTGAAGTGTCAGACGTACCCGTAGAGCGCGAAGCCCCAGTTGACGGCGTTGGCGATGAGCAGCATGACGAGGCGCGCCGTGTACATCGGCCGCAGCCCGCGCGCCGGCATGGCCGCCAGCTCGCGCGCCGCCTGCTGCAGGCTCTGCTTCGCTGTACACACACGCACCCACGCTGTTAGCATTGTGATAAGGATACCAAACTTCTATACCTACATGTTATTATAAATTAAAGTTGCTTTTCGCGTCTGTCTGTGTAACTCGTTGTTCTTCTAAACTAGGTACGCAACGTTTTTTTATGTGATTTTCAACTTCATTTAGAAAATATATTCCGAGAGGTTTGTGTGTATACGAGAGTATATAATACCTACCTAAATCAATATTTAACCTAGTTTTAATAAAGAAATCTTCATGTTTTGTCAAAGCCGTAAACACTAGCAGTCCGCTGAAGCAGGGGCGGCTGCCGGATCGCTAGTTGTCTATAAATTAAATACTTACTACGATTGTTATAAAAATATCGCTAGTCGTCTTTATTCTTACGTACAATACGTACCTGCGCTCGTCGTTCGTCTGCTGAGTGATAAGCTTGGTAGTGCATTAGGTTAGGTTAGGTTAGCGTATAATTAGCAATGTGAGGGCTATACAATGTGAATGTATGTGTCGTGTGAACCGCGTCTACTGACCGAGGCGGAACTGTCCCACGTAGTAGATGCGCAGCGACAGCAACAGGAAGGTGAAGATGTGCAGCACTGTGAACACGCTCCAGAACAGCGGCCCGCCGCCCAGCACGCCCCACACCACTGCACACAACACGCACCTTACAGCGCCTCGTTACTACGCCTCTCTCGGCGGGCCACGGCGACTGTGTCGCGTGTGGCAAGCACCGCCCGACCTTGCGAAAGCCACCCGCAACAAATCAAAGGTAGACAATCGTTATGATAAAAAAAAAACTCTTAGGTACACAAATAGGTTATATATACATATACTATAAATACAACACATAGTTATCTATATATATATATATTATCTATATAAAAATCAATTGCTGTTCGTTTGTCTCGCTAAAACTCGGGAACGGCTGGGCCGATTTGGATGAAATTTTGTGTGTATATTTCAACGGGTTCCTGGATGGTTTGACCCGGTACGTAGCGCTGCTGTCGGTATATGATGACTCAACCGGGCAGGACGACGTCTGCCGGGTCCACTAGTAATATATATGTTATGGGCCAAGTGATTAATGCGGGCAGTATTCATAATGCCCAGCCAAGTGAAATTACAATCTAAACTCACCTATTTATCACATTGCCCGGGCATTATGAATATGGCTACATGATGATCGGGCAATGTGATTAATAGGTAAATTTTTACGTGGTGCGCTGCGTTGCGGGGCCGGAAACAAACACGTGACGCGCGCTAACCAATCAGAGACCGAAACGGGGCAGCGCGTGACCTTGCAATTGCCGCACGATGCCACTTCGGCTCATTGTTTTGATTTAGATTTATTTTAAGTGTAATGACCACAGCTGTGACTTAAATTCGATTTCGTTAGTTTTTTTAATTTGAAATTGTTTTGATGTTGATTAAGTTTTCTAGCGCCGGAAACTATTATACCTAGTAGTATCTCGCTGCAGCTTGGAAGTATTAGGCGCTCACTCACACTACCTATCCGTCTGCGAGTGCGAGTGAGCGCGCAATATTTCCAAGCTGCAAAGAAAAATGAAACCACTATAGTTATCAGCGGTAGAAAACTTAATAAAAGCCAAATTATAAATTAACTAATAAAGAAGCAAGTTAACAAAAACATTTTGACTTTATTTTAAGCTTCATAATCACAGTTCGGTACTAATGTGATTTAATTAATTTTTTTACGCTTATTTGATTTTATTAAGTTTCAAGCACTTATGGAAAACTACTGAATTTTAAATCTGTTAGGTACTAAATTGCACATAGGTAGTTCTTTTTTTTTGTTTTCAACTTTATTTTTTGTTTATTTTTAGTCCAAAGATTGAGAGCTTTTATTGGATAAATAATCTATTCTTAACAATAACTATTACCTATGAGTTGAATAATCGGAGATGTGATTTGCATTTAGTTCCATTTAGATTGTTAGTTTTATAATTTAACTTACTCACGCCAAGAAGAATATTAAGAATATTCTCATTCCTCGCTGCAGCTTGGAAGCGCGCTTACTCGCAATATCTACCTACATGTGAGTGAAAGCGAGTGCGAAATACTTCCAAACTGCATTGAAACTACTATAGACTATAGTTTCTAAATGTAGCCCTTCGTAAATTGATCGAAGTAAAACCGAAGTCTGATTATTTAAATTTTAAAAATAAATACTAAACTATAAAACATGTTTTTATTATTACTCTACCCGATAATTGAATTCATTACTTGTAATGCTCGGTCTATATAACTAAGTATTCATTTGAAAGTATTAAACATGCTTTATATCACTCTGCCCAATAGGCACTGGGCGTTATTCATATTGCCCGGGCATTATAAATAATGCCCGATTAATCACTTAGCCCATAACATATATATATACAAAATCAAGGGAGAGAGGTGTTGAGATGACTCTACGCTATTTGATTTTATAAAGTTCAATGAATAATTACTGAAAAAAGAAAGATAAGTAAATTGTCCGGACTTTTTGGAAATGCTGGACATTTCCAAAAAGTGTTTTTGTCAGAACAGAAATGGTAACCCTAATTAAAAATAACTGGCAAATAAGAACAAGGTTTCTTATGCTCCCTCGTTTGCGTTCGTTGTTATCGATGAGCATTATGAAGGCATAAAGTATACTGCGGTACCGAGCGCGATTAGCACGGCGAGCACGCCGAATGTGGCGTGCGCGCGCGCGTTGATGTCGGGATGGCGCGACTGGTAGATCTTCACCATGCTCAGCACGGCCAGCACGTACATGAACGCCGTATCTGTGCAACAACATCAGTTTATTTATGAAAACTTCAATCAAGTATTATACAAGTAATCGTCTTTTTTTGTCTTATACAGTGTGACAAGGAAACTCGACGTATTCCTTGAAAGGGGTTATACTAGAGATCATTAACAACAAATTTAGTCCAATCAACTAGGGGTCAAAACTGGATGGTTAGAAAATTTAAATTTTGCTTGTAAGAGCTTTTATTTCTGAGATTAAGTAAGTTTTGTAAGCATTTTTTTTTTAAATGATCACTCTTTTTTTAACCCCCGTCGCAAAAACGACGGGGTGTTATAAGTTTGATGTGTCTGTATGTGTGTCTGTGTGTATGTGTGTGGGGGTGTGGGGGGGTGTGTGTATGTATGAACCGATTTTGATTTTGTTTTTTTTGTTTGAAAGGTGAATTTGTCGGGAGTGTTCTTAGCTAGTGTTCTTAGGAACAAAACACGTAATACTGATTTCACACTTAACACTTCCCGCGGTCTCATTAGCGACAAAATCAATGTTGCTCAGGAATTTACAACTTTCTTTACCAATATCCCAATTAAAACTAAAGAAACTTTAAATTCCTCGCCCGCACTAGCTATAGAATTATTAAGAGTTAATGTCTCAGCCTGTACTGTGGAATTTAAATTTAAACATATTAACCCTATAGTCATTATAAAGGCATTTAAGCAACTTAAGATCAAAATTACCGAAGATCTGTGGGGCATGTCTACTAAAGTTTGTCAATCCAATAATGAGACAATTGCACCCTACCTAGCTTTAATATTTAATTTGTGTGTAGATCAAGAGGTATTCCCGGATTTAATGAAGTTCAGTAGGTAAAGTTATTCCACTTTTTAAATCTGGGGACAGGAAAGATACAAATAATTATAGACCCGTATCAGTTTTGCCGGTTTTCAGTAAGGTGTTTGAAAAAGTAATGTTAAATCAAATGCTCAATCATTTTAATCGTAACAACATATATGGATAGATATGGACTTGTAAGGTTGCTAGATGTTGTTGACACAAAATCGCCGAAGCAATGTCGGAATATATTGGTATGGTATCAACTTAGAATAATGACTCACCAATCAATAGATCAATGTTCATCAACGTCACTTCTTGTTACGCTACTCGTTACTAGATGGTGTTGATTACAATATCATACGATTATGTTTATTTTTCACATCTGCAACCCCAAATTAATGTCATTTAATTCTCTTTTTACCACTAGATGGCGTTGTTTACAGTTTTAGTACTTAGTACTTTAGTTAGATACTTTTACTAGTACTTTTTACTTTAGTTAGATACTTTTGATTATATTGCATTTTTTGACCAAACGTTTATTGTCTAAAGATTGTTTGCTGTAATAAATCATTTGATTAAAGATCAAATGCCTAAATGACATTACCTACCCTTGATAATATTCTGCCAAGTAAAAATTTGACCAAATGGAAATGTGCGTACCTACTAAAATTATTCCAAACATTGCATTCGTATAAAAAAAGGTTGGTAAAAGTTTAGGTAAAAAGGCCGGCTGGCCGAAAACATTTTGCCAAAATTTTATATTTTGGCAAAATCTTTTCGGCAAAACGGCAGGATCCCTAAACTATGAGATATTTATTGTTCTAATTTATAAATGTTACTGTTATCAATCTGTTATTTTATTGTAGAATTACATTTTTGTTATTATTGTCACACACGAATGACCAAATATTATGAAATAATTTTAATTATAACTATCCATTTTAGCTTTATATTAATTCCTATGTAAAACCAAAAATTGTTCATGTTGTGTTTGTGTAAACAATTGTTTGCTAACCAGAATAAATAAATAAAGTGTTTTAACGTTAAGCAAAAAAGGGGTCTCCCTTGTTTCACCAAATTATCACTTCCCAAAAAAATTTTCGCATAATTTCATTTGCCAAATTATTACTTAGCAAAAAATCTATTCAATCGTAACGCAAACCTAATGTTTGGCAAGTCAACGTTTAAACAATGACTTGTTTACCAACTAGTACTTTTACCAATTTTTATGAAGTCAAATATTTCAGTTGGAATAACTCATTTTACGCAAAATATAATTTGCCAAATATTTAGTATCGTCAGTTTTCAATTTACCATTTCTATTCAGTCAATTGTTATAGTCTAACTAGTTCAGTCTCGGGTAGCCTGGTTTTTTCCATATTTTTTTTCTATATAGTCTAGTCGTTTCTGGCACTCGCCGGCCGCTCCCGCGGCACCGCTCGCTTCGCTCGCTCGGCTCGTGCGTAGGAGGTCACAGTTTTAACCTAACCTAACAATTTTTTTTTTAAATCAACTTCATCTAACTAGTTTGGTTCTTGCCAGCCTGCTAACAAAAACCTCTTTTTTTCCTTATTTGTAGATATTAAATAAATGATTAAATTAAAATAAAATTGCGTTTTTAAATTATATAATTCCCAATATAATGTAGATTTAATAATAATAATAATAATAAATTATATTAATATTTTTGCCCAACGTTTATTGTCTAAAGACTGTTTGCTGTAATAAATCATTTGATTAAAGACTGCCTAAATGACATTATCCTTGATAATATTCTGTTTCACCAAATGAAAATGTGCTTACTAAAATTATTCCAAACATTGCATTGGTATGATAAAAAAAGGTTGCTAAAATTAGTTTGGGTAGTGAAATTTTGGCAAAATCTTTTCGGCAAAACGGCAGGATACCGCAAAAAAGACTTGAAGAAAAGTATATGATATCCTAAAACAATTTGCGTTTTCAACCAATTAGCAACAGAGTTATTTATATCAGAAACAGACGTTATATGCTAGAGATAAACCACGCGGATCTTCATTCAAATCCATGAGGTGGGCATCATTACCGTGAGTCACTTAGTTTGTGACGCGAACGTACCGAACTGGAAGTTGAGAGCGTTGGGGCACACGTGGTACGTGGCCGACAGCAGCGCCACCATCATCATGGCGGCGCCCAGCGACGACAGCAGCCCGTAGTGCGCCGGGATGCCGTATTCCTGCGGGAGGGCACATGTACTGCCTGACTACTGCTTCTACTCAGTCGGTGTAACGCTGATACGTACCTCGTCTCTGGGCTTCCTCTTCCGACGCATCTTGCGGCGCCGCACCTGCAGCATGAACAGCGCGCCCAGCAGCAGATAGCCGGCGTTGGAGAACACGTGGTTGAAGTCCGAGACGCCGCCCCACGGGTGCGCGCACAGGAAGTTGTAGTAGCACGCGTCCAGAGAGCCCGTCGCGTTCAGCATCTGAGACAATCTATTGAGCAGCCGGCATCAACTAATAACATACCTTCGTAGCGGTACTCACGATCTGGTAGCCGGCGACGAACTGCAGCACGGGCAGCGAGTAGAACAGCGCTACGGTGTAGAGCGTATACAGGTAGCGGTCGGAGCGCGCACCCAGCACGCGCGCGCGCCGCCGCGCCAGCGCCGCCACGTGCAACCGCGCCGGCAGCCCGAATGGACGCGGCTGTGGGGTCAATTCATATCACACGGCTGCTGAGCGTGAGCGCTGAGCTTGAGCGCTGAGCGTGCGCGCTGAGCGTGAGCTCCTGCGTCCGATGCCCACCGAGCAAGGGGTATTGGGTTTTTCCATTATAATTTCTCACTACAAGCCCAGAGTTCGGAAGCGAGCGTTGTGCGAGTGCACCCGTGTTTGCGTACACTGTGCGTACTTGGCTATTCTCCGATGAGCTTGGCCGCCGTGAACGAACTTCGGTCAGGAGAATATTATTATAATGAGCCTGGGTGCTACTGTTGACCATTCCTCTCTTTATCTCTCACAGAAAAAACCAGTTGAACTAAGGCATTATAAATGTCTTCATTTATGTAAACGCTTAACGTGACTGATATTAAATGTGTTACCTGATCTCTAGTAGCTTGTAGCACGTAGATCCCGTTGCCGTTCTGTTCGGTCTGCACTCCGCGCGTGTTCGTGTCGCCGTCGGGGATGTCGGTGCTGTCGATGGTGACGTCCGCGCGGCCGGCGAGGTGCTCGTCAGTCGCTGGCGCGGCGTCGGGGCCGGCGGCAGTCTCTCTAGTATTATTTGTAGATCCTCTTCTGTTACTTTCAGAAGGACTGGTGTCAGTGGCTGTGGTGACGCTGTCTATCACCCCAGTGGTGACGATGGCGGTGGCAGTGCCGGTCTCCTCTTCCTCTTCGTCTGTGTCACTGTTGTCACTGCTGTCGAATGTCGCCGCTACAAAAATGGTGGTAGATAAAAAATAAATTATAACATTTATTAAGATGTAGGTTTATCATCTCCGGTCAGTAAGCCACGGGAAAGTTCATAGAAGGATAACAGCAAACAAACAACAAAGGCTCGTATTTTTACTTCGGGCATCATCTTCCCTCTCCTTGACCGATTTCCACAAGTACAGTTGAACCTCTAGAAACTTGGGCACAAGTTAGGCTTGTGTTTATGTTAGAACTCACTGGAGTGTCGCCGCCGTCGCCGCCCAGGTGACATGGACATTGTGCTTTCCAACTCCGATCTTGTAACTTCATCAGGTCCTGAAAAATGGATAATTACTCGATTAAAGAAGGCACTTTTAATTATTAACTCATTGAGGGGTGGTAGGCGAATTCACAGCATTTAAATATATGTTTTTTTCCTAGTTTCGATTTAGGGTCTAGAACACAGGAGGAACCTAATAATAAAATGCCAAGGGCCCCCAGCCGGAGAGGGCCCACGTCACGAAAGGGTCTAGAGCACAGGAGGAACCTAATAATAAAATGCCAAGGGCCCCCAGCCGGAGAGAGCCCACGTCACGAAAGGGTCTAGAGCACAGGAGGAATCTTTTAATAAAATGCCAAGGGCCCCCAGCCGGAGAGGGCCCACGTCATGAAAGGGTCTAGAGCACAGGAGGAACCTAATAATAAAATGCCAAGGGCCCCCAGCCGGAGAGGGCCCACGTCATGAAAGGGTCTAGAGCACAGGAGGAACCTAATAATAAAATGCCAAGGGCCCCCAGCCGGAGAGGGCCCACGTCATGAAAGGGTCTAGAGCACAGGAGGAACCTAATAATAAAATGCCAAGGGCCCCCAGCCGGAGAGGGCTCACGTCACGAAAGGGTCTAGAGCACAGGAGGAACCTAATAATAAAATGCCAAGGGCCCCCAGCCGGAGAGAGCCCACGTCACGAAAGGGTCTAGAGCACAGGAGGAATCTTTTAATAAAATGCCAAGGGCCCCCAGCCGGAGAGGGCCCACGTCATGAAAGGGTCTAGAGCACAGGAGGAACCTAATAATAAAATGCCAAGGGCCCCCAGCCGGAGAGGGCTCACGTCACGAAAGGGTCTAGAGCACAGGAGGAACCTAATAATAAAATGCCAAGGGCCCCCAGCCGGAGAGGGCTCACGTCACGAAAGGGTCTAGAGCACAGGAGGAACCTAATAATAAAATGCCAAGGGCCCCCAGCCGGAGAGAGCCCACGTCACGAAAGGGTCTAGAGCACAGGAGGAATCTTTTAATAAAATGCCAAGGGCCCCCAGCCGGAGAGGGCCCACGTCATGAAAGGGTCTAGAGCACAGGAGGAACCTAATAATAAAATGCCAAGGGCCCCCAGCCGGAGAGGGCCCACGTCATGAAAGGGTCTAGAGCACAGGAGGAACCTAATAATAAAATGCCAAGGGCCCCCAGCCGGAGAGGGCCCACGTCATGAAAGGGTCTAGAGCACAGGAGGAACCTAATAATAAAATGCCAAGGGCCCCCAGCCGGAGAGGGCTCACGTCACGAAAGGGTCTAGAGCACAGGAGGAACCTAATAATAAAATGCCAAGGGCCCCCAGCCGGAGAGAGCCCACGTCACGAAAGGGTCTAGAGCACAGGAGGAATCTTTTAATAAAATGCCAAGGGCCCCCAGCCGGAGAGGGCCCACGTCATGAAAGGGTCTAGAGCACAGGAGGAACCTAATAATAAAATGCCAAGGGCCCCCAGCCGGAGAGGGCCCACGTCATGAAAGGGTCTAGAGCACAGGAGGAACCTAATAATAAAATGCCAAGGGCCCCCAGCCGGAGAGGGCTCACGTCACGAAAGGGTCTAGAGCACAGGAGGAACCTAATAATCCCCCTGACCGATTTCAGTCACGGTGGCCAATCTCAACGGAGATTAGTCAGGTTCGCAGGAGATATTATAGTGCACAAGTGGGTGCGCAAACACAGATGTACTCTCTGTACCTTTACTCTCATAGTCCACTGGGACGGAAATCCGATACGACCGGGGAAAGATCAGGCGCAGGACCAACGGCTTTTACGTGCTTTCCGGGACACGGGGGTATCACACCGCCAACTTCAAAACTACGGGCTGTTACTGAGAAATTCGTAATAGAAAAACCCAATAACACTTTGCCAGACCTGGGAATCGAACCCAGGACCCCATGCACAACAGTGGCGATTGCGACCACCAGACCAACGGGGCAGTTGAGGAACCCTATATTATTACAACAGGAACTCCAAGGGCGCTCGTAATTGATGTAATTATTTAGGATTTTATGAGGTTAAGCTTAAGGATGCTGGGGAGTTTGTTGGGCCACTTCTTCTTCCAAGCGATAGGACTAGGAAGTGGGTGAAGGGTGGGCGTTTTTAGGGGACTGTCCTTTGTAATTTTGACGTTCGAAAAGTGCTGATTCTCAGCCTAATTTGAATAAATGACTTTTGATTTTGGATCAAACTGCCTTAGCAATGATAAATCAGATTATACTCGTAAAATCCATAGACACTGCTCTGCTCTGAGCGCCATAAATAATAAAGTGCCATGCAGTGTATGTCCATTGTGCTTATTTTTCCTAAACTGATAATTTAATAACTTGAATTAGGAGTTCCATTTCCATATTTCTCGATCACTTTGTAACGGTAAAAACACAATTGTTCTGTTTTTGAAATATCTTGAATCGTATCTACGAGTATCTAATTATCTTCTTCTTATACATAAAAATCAATTGCTGTTCGTTTGAGTCGCTAAAACTCGAGAACGGCTGGGCCAATTTAGCTAATTTTGATTTTGAAATGTTTGTCGTAGTCCAGGTAAGGTTTAAACGGTGAGAAAATATGGAAAACCCCCGATAAAAAATAATAATAAATAAATAATATACAGGGTTATTTGTAAAACACCAGAAACCTCATAGGAGGTCATTGTACTCATCATTATGAACAACTTTTACTATAGGACCAAACCTGAAAACGCGAAAAAAAAAATCAGCTGCTCCCTACATTTTGACGAGTTTTGCGAACATACTCGTAAATGTAGGGAACAGCTGATTTTTTTCTTCGCGATTTCAGTTTTGGTCCCATAGTAAAAGTTGTTCATAATGATGAGTACAAAGACCTCTTAAGAGGTTTCTGGTGTTTTACAAATAACCCTGTATAATAATGATATAATGAATGTAAAAAGCTTAAAATAATTTTTAAAATTTAAAAAATAACCACAAATAGAACAAAAAGGGTATAAACGTGAAACCCTATAAAAAGTAAAAAACAACCTTGAAATTCTGACCCTACGTAAGTACAGTCAGCGTCATAGTAAAGGTACCACTCCAATACTTAAAGATTATCGCCCGAGCGACGGCGGGAGCGCCACGTGACTCTGGCCCTGAGCAGCTCCCTCCCCCGCCGCCGCACCCATATCTGCCCGAGCATCCACCGATCCCATTCAAATATTATTTGCATGTTTTTAATAATATGGTATTTTTTCGGCTTCTGGCCGAACCGTATACCAAGAATAACTTACAAAAAGACACGTATGGTTGAGGATACGAACCCGCATCATCGGACGCCAGCCGATCATTTAGACCGTGCCTTATACCATTAGGCTATTGGCTCAGTTAACAATCTCAACGAAAATTCGAATAGCATTACTCCTTGTATCGAACAAGGTTGATAACGGTCTAATCTTCGAGATATTAAGGTTTAAATTTCAACTTGCACGTAACTCCTCAATTAACTAAAAGATAAGGTTGAAATTAGCATAGATATCTTGTTTGGTTGAGTAGAATGTGCTTGATTCCGATTGTTGCACTACCGTTATTTTACTTCAGAAACTTAACTGCTGTATGAACTGCGAGTTAAGGTTGAATTTAGAATACTTCTTCGCCTTATTAACTAAACTGTGATTGAGGGTATAAATACTTTACAAGTTGTTTCGTTTTCGTGCCGATCTGCTTGTGTGTAATATCTTCGTCGTAATATTATCTGATTTATTAAGTTTTAGAACAGTTAATTTATTAACCGATAGTATGGATCGATTAACAACTTTTTTGATTGTTTTGAATTGTTGTTCTCTGGGAACAGGAACAAAGCATAAAGAAAATAGCACGAGATATGGGCATAACGGTAAGATTTATTGCACTATTACTTACAAATTGATTTTTTTAATGTATTTCTAATATTATCATTTTCATTACAGAGAAAAACAGTTCGTAGATGGATATAAAGGTATCAAGCGATGGGTGCTGTGAAATGTGATGCCAAAGCCCTCGCCCAATTGCTTACACTAATGAATCGGAGTGACACCGTAACATTGTGGAAGTTGACTCGGTGGAATCCTTCAAAACTTCGCGTTCAAGTGCTGAAACTTTTGGAGTGTCGCTTAGCACTATTCGGCGACATCTACAATATGATTTCGGGCATGAAAAGTCGACTTCAAGAAGTGATAGACAGTGATGGTCATCCTCTCCGTTATTAATAGGAATTTTACTCAGCAGATTCATTGTGTAACTTATCTGATAAAATTTCATTGGAACATTAGCAAGTGTTAATAATTTCCAATATCAATTGTGGGATCATTAGTAGTTAATCAAACATAAACAACCTTTATTATTATCAATCCAGTTACTCCTGTTTACAAGTAGTCTTTATAATGTGTTAACGATGCACCATCTGACCTCACATATTTTTCTAATGTTGTGTTAAAAGTATTATCAGAAAATGTGATAAAAAGAGAAAGATGTATATTGCTATACTGTATAGTTTAGCATGTTGGTTCTTCCTCTGTAATTAACCGGCACGAATGACAACATTTCTTTTTTTTTTTAACAAGGGTTTTTGTCCCATAAGATCATACAGAGTATAAAAATTTATGTTTTCACAACTTTAAATAAATAAATATTGTAGTTATGTTTCTAGAAATATCAATAAACGAACCGTTATCTAATGTTAAACGTTCTAAACCTCACCCAGGGTATCTATTTTGTGTTTAGTTAATATTCTAAGTAAATAACCCCAATTTAACATAGATAGAAAACTATATAGTCAACCAGGAAGTGGATTCCATGAAGTCCTAGAAATGTAATTAGAGAAATAAATGAATATTGTTTATGCAACATGCCTAGCTTTTCTTACAAACCACATACCAAATTTAACATTTGATTTCTTAAATAATAATTAACGAAAATCACATAATCACCTAATAAAAAATAATAAAAAAAATAATTCGCGGATTTGAACTCGTGACCACCGCTTTGCTAAGCCGCAGTCTTACCCACTAGACCAACGCGCCATTTACGATTTATAACAAAAAACATAAGCGTATTATTGTCATTAACAAAGGGGGTACCTTTACTCTGAAGCCGACTGTACGTATGAAATTTTTTGATTAAATCTGGTACCGTCGGGGGACCGCTCGCTCTAACGTTCTGTTAAAGTTTAAAATAGTAGCGGTCCCCCGATGGGACAACATCTGGTTTAGTGGACACACACACACCCAGACACGTCAAACTTATAACACCCCGTCGTTTTTGCGTCGGGGGTTAAAAATTGCGAGGAAGGTAGTAAAAACAACAATTTTATTTTCCCATATATAAACTGTTCTACCTACTTTCCTGTCAAACATTTGACGATCTTCCCTTCGGTACGGTAGACTCGGGTCCACTCGAATTGAAGCACGTATTAAATTAAGGCTAAGTTCAGATGAACGCGCGGCGACGCGCGCTGCCGCGCGAGTCACCTGTTCAGATGGCGGCGGCTTGCGCGCAACAGTCTAGCGTGAACATTCAGTGAGAATGGACGTGGAGGAGGCAATTTGCTTGTGGGTTTTTTTACCGCAAACTGCGACGTCGCCGTCGAAAGCAAAGACGATACTGGGTGCACCCTATTTTAAGTCAAAGACTTTCTTAAAGCCTGTTTGTGACTTTATATCCCACAATAAGACTACACGAAGATCGATTTTTCAACTATTTTAGGATGTCGATTGCATCCTTTGACTTTTTGTATGATTGCGTTGAAAATAGTGCTCCGAGTTAAGATTCCAAATCGCATCTCTTTTGTCAATTTCGTCAATTAGTAAATCAATTGACATTTCGTCCTCCATTTTTTTCGTCGCTCCTTGCGTCCGTCCGCCTCAAACCACGCGGGTCATGATCTTGCGCGCGGTGCATGGCGGTGTACACAACAACATTGATTTGTTACAATCTTCAACCGCGCGCCGAGCCAACCGCGCGTCGTCGCGCGTTCATCTGAACTTAGCCTAAGGGTTTTGAATAGTGTAGGAGTAGGTTAGGAGTAGGGTAGCAGTAGGATAGGAGTAGGGTAGGAGAAGAGTAGGAGTAGGGTAGGAGTAGGGTAGGAGTAGGGTAGGAGTAGGGTAGGGTAGGAGTAGGGTAGGAGTAGAGTAGGAGTAGGGTAGGAGTAGGGTAGGAGTAGGGTAGGAGTAGGGTAGGAGTAGTGTAGGAGTAGGGTAGGGTAGGGTAGGAGTAGGTTAGGGGGTAGGACACCACGCGAACGAAGTAGCGCCGGGCAGCTAGAAATAATTTATATGGCAAAACAACAATTGCCGGGTCAGCTAGTAAAAAATAAAAATATAGTGGATTATGGGCTGGTTTTTCAATCGACAGATATTTTTTATTCGTGGAACAAAATTGACGTCAGACAATTTTTATATGGATTAACTGTCAAAAATTCAAAATCATACCTTGGATAAAATTATCTGGCTTTGGTAAAATCAACCCTAAATGGTGCAGTCATTACCTATTTCTTTTCATAATCATCAGCCTGCAGCAATATTACCGTGCTACAGCAGTCCACTGCTGGGATACAGGATTTGCCTATTGCACGCCATTCAATTCAATTTTTGGCAATTCTCATCCAGCTGATACCAGACAGCCTGTGAAAATCGTCACTCCACGTATCTCGAGGGCGTCCTAGACTCTATATTTTTTAGCAGGCTTTTTGAAGTAAAAACTCTTTTGGTGCGTTGAGTGATTTTTGGTCTGAGAGGAATATGGGTATCTTATGGATTGGCGTCACCAAAATGCTAATGTATACCTGTAGCTAAGAGTACGACGTGTGGCGCTTGTGTTGCTCGGAGTGCCGATAGATGTAAAAACTAGACTAATGTTAATATTTCAATTTATAAATTATAAGATACTACAATTTTTTTTTAAACCACTTTTATTTCGTCGGCGGTCCCCATAACGCCTGTACGTTCTTAATGTTTTTGTACCTATATGCCCATCGGAGTCTCCGTGGCTCGAAGTTAGTAAGACTAGTAATGAAAAAAAGGGGGTCATGATCCTAACTACACTTTGGAATGGGCCACTAGCTTCATCTTTCTGACTGACCAAAACCTGGACAATTCAAAAGTACCTTTAATTGGTTATTTGTAACACTGCTTTGAGTTTGAGTTTATTCCGCCATACCTATATAGCATAGAAATGTAAAAATTAAGTAAATTAAAAATTTAAAAAACCCCTGACACAAAATAATAATAAAAATAGTACGAATGTAAAAAGCCTAAAACAATTTAAAAAAAGGTATAAACATGAAACCCTATAAAAAGAAAAAAATAACCTTGAAATTATGACCCTACGTAAGTACGTATGAAATTTTTTGATTAAATGTTGTCCCGTCGGGGGACCGCTCTAATTATTAGCCTAACGTTCTGTTAAAGTTTAAAATAGTAGCGGTCCCCCGACAGGACAATATTTAATCATTTCTTTTATTTTCTTGCATTTCAAGATTCAGGTAATTTGGTGTTTAATCAGGTTTTTTGTAATTATCCATTTTGTGTATAGGTATTTTACTAGTCAAGCCCTTTCATTTGATACACGTATTGAGGGAGTTGTGAAAAAATATGTAATCCGCCATTTTGTGGCGGCGGCCATCTTGGACCGATTTTCATCAAACATAGCTAAGAACACTCCCGACAAATTCACCTGTCAAACAAAAAAAAAAACAAAATCAAAATCGGTTCGGGAGCTACGACGCCACACATACACAGACACGTCAAACTTATAACACCCCGTCGTTTTTGCGTCGGGGATTAAAAATATAGCAAACATGAAAATACGATTTTAGGAATCACTATAGATACGAGATCCCAGACATCATAAATTGTACGTAAGTAAATTTGGTCGCCGGCATACTTACTGCGAGCCAACACCGCACGCGGGCCCACCAGTTTCTTCCAGCGTGGCCAGCGCTGCACCAGCACAAGCGCGCCGAACAGCACGTAGAACAGCACGAACAGCGTCAGCGTCAGGCCCGCGCCCAGCATGTACTGTGCGCGAGTTAGCGCCGCCTGCAACACGTCGCAACTCGCACGTCACACGCGGTACAGCGCAAACGCGAGACCGCGGCGCTCTGTACACTGTCCGGACTGTACCTGCGTGTGCAGGGTGAGCGCCTTGCGGCGCGGCGGAGGTGCTTCGCTGATGCTCTGCTGCTGGTCCAGCACGGCGGCCTCCCACAGCCAGTCCACCTCAGCCGGTTCCTCCTCGCGGCATGCTTCGTCCGAGTGCTGCACTACTGATAGTATGTAGAAACCCTGCGGGTATCGGTTGCGCTGAAAACCAACAGAGACACTTCACTTGCTAACTCTTAATTTATTTGTCCCTTAGGCAAAAAATGGTGATAGATAGGTACAATAATATAGTGAAACGGTTTTAATTACCGATAGCTGCACCCCGCCGGATCGCATTACAGTCATCCTTAACGTTGAAACTTCTATTTCCTCCAGCGTCTCTGCTATCGGGCACTGAAACAATGTCACGAATCACAACAATATTTATATACTTACAATACAGATACGGACGGACATCTCCCTCAGGCGTTTGTAAGTAGGTACCGCTGTGCGCTGTGACGAGGAAAAGTGATGCGCCTTCGTAAACACAGGTACACAGGCCACAGTTAATTTGTTTACATCGCGCATACATCGATAACTGTCATTATTATTGTCTGGGTATACGTAATATATACACGTGCTTAAAGATAAAATAAACGGGTTCACAATGAAGGAATATGAGCCCATATTATAGTCTAATATATCTATTCTTCCATACAAACTTTGAAACACCCCAATCCGTTTAAAAGGACCCCCTAAAAGGGGATTGGGGGTTTCAAAGTTTGTTTGTTTGTTTTGTTTAGTTTAGAAAAACATAAAATGGCAAACTTCATAATTTACTTAGATTAGTATTGGTGCCAAGTTTCAAGTTTATTAACTCAAGGAATAAGATTTTCCATACAAACAAAATCCCCCCATTTCACCCTCTTAGGGGTGGAATTTCGAAAAACCCTTTCTTAGTGGATACCTACTCTTCACTCAGAACACACCCTCCAAATCTTATGTCTCTAGGACCAGCGATTTGGCTGTGCGTTGATATATCAGTCAGTCAGTCAGTCAGGACTTTGAATTTTATATATATGTATAGATAGATAAAAATGGATCTTCGAAATGTATGTACAGTCACGAGCACCAATATGTCAACACTTGGCAACTTTCAATTGCGATTTTTTCGTGAAATAACGAATGCATCGTTGAAATACGACACATTACATAAACCTATGGGTTCAAAAATACTATATTCGTAACAATATAAAATTCCATTCAAAAATGAAGGAGTAAATCGCTTTTGAATAAAGCCGAGTGTATACATATTTTTGCTCGTGACTGTATGCCCATAACTTCCGATCGACCAGTTGCACCAAATTGGATAATACTTTTTTTTGTGTTCGTTATTGTCAGGACAAGATTTGTATACATAATTGGACCCGGTAGGTGGCGCTGCTTTTTCGGGTGGGATGACGTCTGCCGGGTCCGCTAGGTTCTATCAATCAATCAGCGTTTTACTTATAGGAGTAGGGTAGGAGTAGTGTAGGAGTAGGTTAGAAGTAGGGTAGGAGTAGGGTAGGAGTAGGGTAGGAGTAGGGTAGGAATAGGGTAGGAGTAGTGTAGGAGTAGGGTAGGAGTAGAGTAGAAGTAGTGTAGGAGTAGGGTAGGAGTAGGGTAGGGGCAGAGTAGGGGGTAGGACACTACGCGAACGAAGTAGCGCCGGGTAGCTAGAAATAATTTATATGACAAAACAACATCTGCCGGGTCAGCTAGTATATATATATAAATAACAGGAGGAGGGGGGAGGGGAGGCCTTTACCCAGCAGTGAGACAGTATATAGGCTAATAAACAAATATTTTCTGGACATCTCGTTTTTTATTTATTTTATTTTCAGAACCCCAAACTTTTATCACAAATATAAATGGGAGAATCGATAACTTTCCGATTTGGTCAATCACTGGCGTATATGTAAAATGAATGGCTTTTGCTTTTGTGTGAGTAAGTTGCACGCTATGTTTGATGAATTAAGGTTTATAATTGATAGTACTACGTTTGATTTATGATTTGCAAGTGTGTGCGCGACTTTGTATCTATTGCTTTAACTGAACTACATGTGTAGTAGTGGCGCGGTAGTGGGATCGTGTTAACGACATGGAGTTCTGATACATTTTCAACTACAGGCACTCCTTCTATCCTATATCTATGCTTGGGTCATTAGTAAATGATCCACCTCGTTTCTTCCAATATGTTCCTTCCTTACAATGGTTGTTTTAAGGTTCAATTTGGTGTGGGCTGTATGTTAGCAAAATAAACTTGTGTGGCCGATACAATGATTTAATGCAAACTGGTTTTAGGTATACATAAATATTCTTTAGCTATTCATACTAGACGTTCGAATGAGTAAAACACTGTTGTTTATCAGTTTTTTTGACCAAGACAAAGTCAAGTTCAAGTTGGTTAAGGGTGAACATAAATAGTTTGTCAAAGTAGGTAGGTATATAAATTGAAACAATGTAAAATTAGAGGTAAAGTCAATCAACATGTTAGATAGTAAGAAATTATGACAACTTCTAACCGCATAACAATAACATCACTTCACCAGACTTTCAATAATATGAGTTGTTGTTTAAAAAAAAGAGGATTACGGCGGTATAACTAAATAATGCTATCTAAGGTTTGTATTTGTTCACATTCGCTTAACATATATGAACATTTTATGCATAAAAATAAGGTTTCATAGTCGTCTACTAATAAAAATAAATTTGACTAATAATGAGTCGGCAAACCTTCGTTTTCTATCACCACATTGTTCTCCCAATCAAAATTAATGTATGGCCTAGCAAACTATAGTCGGTTTTGTTGGTGCGCAGTGGACAGCAAAATCTTCCGCGCTGGCTTGCTGCAACGCAGCTGAATGTAGGTGATTTTTCACGAGCGTGGAATCTAAGATAGAAACACGCTTGTACGATATGACTACACACAGAAAGCAGAGCTAATAGAAATCTCTATTCCTAGACAGCACGTTTCGCAGAAAACTTTGTTGATAGAAAACATCGTTCGTAGACATCTCGGTACATAGGAAGCACTGTTGACAGAGATCACTGTCCTTAAATAGCACTTTTTGCCGTAAACTTTGTCCATAGAAACCACTGTTTCCAGATACCTCGGTTCACAGAAAGCGCCTCTGGAGAAGAAACTATTAATATTTATTATCTGGTCTGGTTTTCTGGCTTAAATTCAGACACGCGTTATGTTAGCCGCTACGTTACCTAATATTCATACCATTAATTCATGTAATTATAACCATGTCAATAAATTATTATCTATTTACGGAAACCAATTTGATAATAATTATTTTTATAATGTGATGATTATTTTTATGTGTACGTGTGTGTGATGTGTTGTGACATTTAAACAATATTTTTTAAATTGAGAAGAAAGAAGAAGAAAGAAAATACATTTATTTGGCACAAACTAAAAGACTCACAATACACCAGATACATACATCAGACGAAACAGACAATAAAAAAAATAAGAGATTAAATAAAAAGTGTGAAGTCCGATGTAAGAAAATCACAGGAAAGTGTGCCTCACGGCTGCGCCAAAAAGGCCCAGTTCAGCAAAAATGCCAGACAGCTAGTGCCAGACACTGGTTTTCAACTGGACCTGATATGTGAGGTGACAGATGTAAATCAGTTTTATACTGCAACGTGACGTGTGTGTGCATACTTAAATATATAAATAAAATAAATTTGTGTTAGATAAAAAACAGTAAGCAATATGTGAATATATGTCTAAATAGTGTGATATTGAGTAACATTGCAAAAATAACAAACAAAAAAAATACTGATAAATAAATAAGTGAGACCGCATTATGACAACCTTCCAAAGTAAACAAAGAGATTCCTGGAAACGAGTCAGAAGAGAAACCTTTTTTAAACGCTGCCTGCCACAATTTATTAATCCGCGCACTGTAGTGTCATCGCACAATACAAAAAGTACTCTTTGTACAATACGCTGCAAGCAGCCGAGCGTGACGGACTATTTTCGGACCGTTTTTAGTTTATTAAATTATATAGAGTACTTTTTTGTTTTTGTTTAATATCTCATGTCTAGAAATATTATGAAGCTGAAGAGTTGTGTTTTGTTTTTCAATTCCATTTATTGCTTTCGTTTTGCTTAATTTTTGATTAAAATGGCATTTTTGTATGAAATAAATGTGTTTTTATTATGAATATCTGTCAGAAAACCGAAATTTTGTAATATAATAAATATTAATAATTTCTTCTCCAGAGGCGCTTTCTGTGAACCGAAGTATCTGGAAACAGTGGTTTCTATGAACAAAGTTTACGGCAAAAAGTGCTATTTAAGGACAGTGATCTCTGTCAGTAGTGCTTCCTATGTACAGACGCCAGCACATCAAGCTACTACAATCTGTCAAATTTCTTTAATAGATTTTCAACTTTATCGCTAAAGCATTAAGGTTCAAGGTTGATTGGGAATATTTGACAGTTTCGGGTAGCTTGACCTGCTGGCGTCTGTACATTATTAAAAATACGTCTAAGGGGGTGTTAAGTGCACCAAAAAAAAAGCTCTCATTCAATAATCTGACGATTTCGATCTAACGCAAACTCGCGGCCATTATTATACTTAATGTGCAAAAAAAATTCGCCATTTTGAAATACTCAAGCGCGTCAGATTAAGATATATGTTGTTCATCTTTGTGTTCTAGACGTGCTGTCTCATAATCTGACGATTATCTAAAGGGATTCGCCTAATCTGATAAACAAAAAAAAAATTTAAATCATTGAACTTAATTAATTGAGAAGCTCAGGAAATAGCATGATGTCCATTTCAACCGCGCGGCCAACTCATAAAATTGTATGAAACTTTACCAGGAATTAGTGATAATTTGTTACTATGCACACCTCTTTTCCTGAATTTGTTGCAAAAAAAACTGAGATGCTATGACCAAAAATAGTTGGCCGCTAGAACCGCCACTTGCCGTAGCCATCGCCTGTGATTACACAGAAACTTAATAATGCAGATAGGCGAATGATACATCAAAAGAAAGGTCTTAATTTGTTGTATTTGTTACAAAAACAAAAAGCATCAAAACGTAAATATACAAAAAGTTATGCTATATTTAGTTTCCAGGTTATGGGTAGGTAGGTATCTCACCGTAAATATCAAATTAATAGAGCCTTATGTGTATGGACAATTAGTTGCTAATTTGTTGCAGCGAATAAACAAGAAAAATACTAAAAAAATAGATTGAACCTATTTTTTTAGTATTTTTCTTGTTTATTCGCATTTGTTACAGTCGATTTTAGTTGGCCGCTCGGACGGCAATATGCCTAAAATACAATGGCGTTTATTTCGTTACTAGCTTCTGCCCGCGGCTTCGCCCGCGTGGATGTCGGAAATTATCCCACGGGAACGTGCTAACAGAATAAAATGTATGTGCTTCCCCAGGATGCCATCTATCTCGCGGACCCTTTGTGGCTAATTACAATAGAAAACCAATTGTGTCTCATTAGTGGTGATTAAGAGGGTACCTATATGATATCCTTACCTAAGTACCTACATAATTAAAAACAAAACTCAATAACAGAAAATAAAATACCTACCTACCTAAATAAACCTATTTCTGATGATAACTAAACTCAATAAATAAGCAAAATCCCTAAAAACTAATATCTATACGAATGACTAATCTTACCTAACAGTATTATAAAATAATCTACGGTCACTACGTACACTATCAAATATACTACCTATACTTTAAAATTAAAATCTATACCTACAACTTATAAAAATAAACCTAAATAACTCTAAAAACTAATAGAAATAAAAAAGGTCGCACTGAAAAACACGGTTTAGAATTGCAAGTAGCAGTTAAAATAAGAACGAACGCTCGCCACTCAACACGTCCGTTCAAATCAAAGTTCAAAAAATATCCTTATATACGGTAGCGATCCGTGGCGGCCGCGCGCCACGCGTGTGCTGCGAACGGTGCAAGCCAAATTCAACCTTCAGCACTACATTTAGAGCATAACTTTAGTGAACTCCACTGCGGGTAACGTAACCTACGACAAACTTATTATTTGCGGTTGGTACAGTAATCGGGTCTAGGGATCGAACCGCAAAATTAAGTTTGTTTTTTATTGTATATACTTTTCCGGGATAAAAAGTACCCAGTGTGGTGCCCAGGATATTAAAGAATAATTATACCAAGTTTCATCGTAATCGAACCGGTAGTTTTTGCGTGATGCCTGAACAAACAGACAGACAGACAGACAGACAGACAGACAGACAGACAGACAAAAATTTTTTTAATCACATTTTTGGGTTCGGTGTCGGTCTAGTAACACCCCCTGCCATTTATTTTTTTGATATTTTCAATGTACAGAATTTTCACTTCTACAGATTTATTATAAGTATAGATTAAAAATAGGTTCAAGCTTAGTTAAAGTACTAATCGACAGGTAAAGTAACCTAAAATGGATAAATGTGGCGAAAATAACGGTGAAATTCATATTTTAGGAGATATCCACTAAAATATATAAGTATGAAACTGTAAGAGAGTAGGGTGACCATGAATTTTCACAATGACGTGAGACTGAACCGTGATTATAGTAATGTTCGATAGTCATATCTTAATTTTTTAAGGCGATTGCTTACACTTTAAGGCATCCATAGCATACTTTGTAAAAGTTAAAATCACATGTCGATTAAAATTTCTTTGTTCAAAATCAACATAAAGGCAAAAAAATCAAGTAATAATACACATATTTCCGTGCCCTTACCGCTCGTGTCGTATTTCTGTGACAGAGAACATGCATGATTTTTTCGTTCGATTTTCGTCCTATTAACTGCGTGGTACAACTAAAACTATTATTACAAATTTTATCACGGCAATTGATATCTAGCCAAGCGCTTAAAAGGTTCATGTTTATAGTAATTGGCAGTTCAGTGAGTAAAACTAAGTCTGCAGCTCCGTTTAAATCAATAGTTATGATCTCGCCTAACTTAAGTTCACCTTTTAACTGTGTGTCACATTTTTGACACATCGTGTTAATTGTTTCATCAAAACGAATTATTGCTTCTTCTAAGCTTGATATTCCAAAACATCTAGGTTAATTAAAATAAATACATGGTCTCTTTTCAATTATATGTAATTATAATTTGTACAGATTTTCCAGTATTGAGCACTTGTAAAATATTTTATAAATATTTTTTCAAATATATAAGCCACGTTGCAACTGCAGTCATTATTTTGGAAAAAAGTATTTGATATGTCTGATCTACAGTTTTAAATTTGCTTTATATCAGAAAGAAAGAAAGAAAGATGTTTGTGCTCCATTCAAAAGCATAAAAATGTATTATGAGCTGATCTGATGATGGAGCTGGAAGATGGCCATAGGAACTCAGTAATTGAACGACACAACCCCATGAAGTTTGGGCTCATATGATTCGTCTTGACGAGTACTTTGGTGCTAGATAGTAACCAGGGACTGATGATGGAGCTGGAAGATGGCCATAGGAACGCAGTAATTAAACGACACAACACACACACACATTATGATTGTAAAAGAAAAATAATGAAGGTGTAATATGCTAAATGTTGTTTAATGTTCCATCAAAATTTAACACACTTTTATTTAGTAGGTACCTATATAATGGTATTTTTCTTATCAGGATTAAATTATTTTTTAACTTTTTAATTCTTTTTATTAACAAGTAATAAAAGCTTGTTTTTAATAAGTTTTTTTTTTCTTTTAATTTTTTTTATTTCTTATCAGGCTTAAATTATTTTTAACTTTTTAGTTATTTTTATTAACAAGTAATAAAAGCTTGTTTTTAAAAAGTTTTTTTTTTTTAAATTTTTTACCTATTATATTTTAAAAACATGCCTTCGTACTTATGTAATCATGGTCACTCTACTCTCTTACAGTTTCATACTTAAATATTTCAGTGGATATCTCCTAAAATATGAATTTCACCGTTATTTTCGCCATATTTATCCAATTTAGGTTACGTTACTTGTCGATTAGTACTTTAACTAAGCTTGAACCTATGTTTAATAACGAAATAAACGCCATTGTATTTTAGGCATATCGCCATCCGAGCGGCCAACTAAAATCGACCGTAACAAATGATTGAACCTATTTTTTTAGTATTTTTCTTGTTTATTCGCTGCAACAAATTAGCAACTAATTGTCCATACACATAAGCCTCTATTAATTTGATATTTATGGTGAGATACCTACCTACCCATAACCTGGAAACTAAATATAGCATAACTTTTTGTATATTTACGTTTTGATGCTTTTTATTTTTGCAACAAATACAACAAATTAAGACCTTTCTTTTGATGTATCATTCGCCTATCTGCATCATTAAGTTTCTGTGTAATCACAGGCGATGACTACGGCAAGTGGCGGTTCTAGCGGCCAACTACTTTTGGTCATAGCATCTCAGTTTTTTAACCGACTTCAAAAAAAGGAGGAGGTTCTCAATTCGGTTGTATTTTTTTTTTTTTTTTTTTTTATGTTTGTTACCTCAGAACTCCGTTGTTTATGGATCGATTTGCAATTTTTTTTTTTAACTTTGAAGGATATGCTTCCAGATTGGTCCCATTTTTTTCAAAATCCAGTTCTGATGATGGGATCCATGAGGAATCGAGGGAACTCCTCAAATATTATAGGCAACTATATAGTAATTTTAATATTTTCATCGAGAAATGAAGCGTTTACAGTCAAAAAGTAACATTTGATGAAGTGGAACTGGTGAAGAAGATCAGATATGGCTAACGGAACTTGTCACTCGCATAGATATCACAATCAAGATAGTTAAGCAACTATGACAATACAAATAAACATACACTCCGGAATAGTTATATTGAAAATGTTATCATTGAACTGATCTGATGATCATGATGGAGCCGGAAGACAGGTACCGGAACTCCGTAATTAATCAACGTATTCTAGCCGTGTTTGGGCTTATTAGAATTGTCATGAAATGCACTTTGGCTGTAAGTTACTATCGAACTGATCTGATGATGGAGCTGGAAGGTGGAAGGTTGGCATGAGAACTTCAAAATAAAACAATGTATCCTAGCAGTATTTGGGCTTAGAACTGTCATGAGATGCACTCTGAATACAAGGTGCCATTGAAAATCTAGTTTTGATGTTATCATCAATGTGTCCACAAAACAACTTCTGAAATATTAAAGGCATTTTGCTTACAATGTTTAAAAAAAAATCGCTTCTATTATTTACTAAAATAAAATTGTATTCTTGGTAGTATGCACACGTTTCCACGCCACCTATGAGGTAGTGTGCTGGGCGCTTTTTTTTAATGTGGTTTCCCCGGTAGGCTTATTCCATGGCACGTTATGTGTTGTCTTGATTATCAGATGGCAGATTCCGCAACCTTGTTATCTCTGTCATCGCTCGATCATCGTGTGGTCGATTCAATAATTTATTGGCGTCTAAATCTGATAACACTATGCCTTCCAAACTTCTGACACGACTTAGCGCGACATATATTTGTCCTTTTGCAAAGTTTTTTTTACCAAGGTCGATCACAGCTCTCTCGAGGGTGGTCCCTTGTAGTTTATGGACTTTTACCGCCCAGCTCAATATTAGAGGCAGCATACGACGCATAAGAATCGACAGTATTTCATGCGTCATATTATCATCTCTCTACGGGATCAAATTAAAGATCAGAAAGTAGACAGTAAAATGTACCTACTTGTATGATATTGGTACTTCTTCAAAATAATATTCTATGTAGAAAAGATATTAACTACGTTGCCATTATATTATAATAAAAAATACACTAAACGGCTAGAAATAAAAAAACTTTTTACAAAAAAAAAACCGCCTTCAAAAAAAGACAAACAAAAACGTTCCTGCACTAAAAAGTAAAAAATAAAAAATTGAATTCCTGTAAAGAAACTTAATTTAAAGGTAAACTTATTTGACATTAATATTTTGCAAATATTCAAAATTGTTTACTTCTTTTTGGAGTCGGTGCCAGCCAAGGCAAGGAAATACGTATGGGCAACAATACCTCGAAAAACGACCTCTAACATTTACTATAAAACTACCAAGATACCTATTGCATACCTAGAATAATTAAAACACAAATACAGACTAGACTGTACTCTAAAACAAATTGACACAATTTTCACAATAATTTCTTTTAAATAATAATAATTATACATACGTATAAAAATCCCCTGACACTTTTTAAGTACTTTGAAATTTTTGAAGCATTAAGTTTGTAAGCATCTGTTTTAAAATGTTATAATCGTGAATTGAAAAAATAAATGGCACAGGATACAACTGCTGGCACCGACTCCAAAAAGAAGTAAACAATTTTGAATATTTGCAAAATATTAATGTCAAATAAGTTTACCTTTAAATTAAGTTTCTTTACAGGAATTCAATTTTTTATTTTTTACTTTTTAGTGCAGGAACGTTTTTGTTTGTCTTTTTTTGAAGGCGGTTTTTTTTTTTGTAAAAAGTTTTTTTATTTTGCAACAAATTCAGGAAAAGAGGTGTGTATAGTAACAAATTACCACTAATTCCTGGTAAAGTTTCATCCAATTTTATGAGTTGGCCGCGCGGTTGAAACGGACATATAGCATGCAAATAAATAAGTGTATGTTTTTTGAGTAGAATACTTGTATTTATAGTCTCTTCTGGGTCGAATTCGAGAAGTAGAAACGCGGAGAGGGAAATATAGGTATCACCCAGCTGCACGCATTAAACTTTATCGACGATTTTTTATTATTTCGGCTTGCGGAAATCGTCAGATTATATATTTTTCGTTATCCTTGAATAATTTCCTTCAAAATAAAAAAAATTTGGCTACGCTCGAGAATGTCGAGATGACGTTTTTTTTTTACAACTTTGCTGCCCTCCCCTTTCTTTACGTCACTCTCAAATTGTCAGATGAGTGGAATATACACTTTTAAGCATGTAATTAACTCACCCTACCTTAATCTGACGCGCTCGAGAATTTCTAATGATCAATTTTTTTTTACTAAGCTGATAATTTATCCTTCACGGGCGGCCTTATATATGGGGCTCATATTTGGTGGAGGTACTTAACCGGATACAAGGTATCGCCCTGTATATTAATCTGCCGCGCTTTAGTAAATCCCGAAATCCCCGCTTGGGCTCCCCTACTATAAAGTTTTCAGCGAAACATGCTGTCTAGGAATAGAGATTTCTATTAGCTCTGCTTTCTGTGTGTAGTCATATCGTACAAGCGTGTTTCTATCTTAGGTTCCACCAAAGACATTAAATTATCTACTTGACAATAGACAGGACATCACGAACAAAATCGTAATCCAATACTTTTGTCCTAGTGGTCAAAAGTCACTCAGTCTAGTGTGGTACGCCTGCGTGTCAAGTCGTATTTGTGTCCACCAAAAACAAATATTTTCTAAGGAAATATGCCAAGTTGCGCATTGAGATATGGTAAATCTCGTTACGGTAAAATAGCTGGACCTAACTTCAGTTTATTTTCGTATGAATTATTTATATTTACTCAGTAATTAAAATTAAATAATTTTCATAAATAGATCTAGAAAATTTGCTAATTTTGTAATAAACGCCCTCTATTGCTGAGTAGCTTTACTACTGCGTTGTAGAGATGCAATTTTGTTTATCGATTTGGTTATCGATAATATTTATTAAGTTAAAAAATAAATAACACAAAATATAATACTGTTTGAAGATAATCATGTCATTTTATTTAAATATCAATAAATGAACAAGTACTATTCATTTATGTAGGTTCAAATCAAACCGCAGAGCAGAGCTTGTACTATGGATACTAAGCAATGGATATAATACTTATATACTAATACTATTACTTATGCTATAATACTACTATGTACATAAGAAACACCCAGACCAACACAACCATCACATAAATATTTGTGTCCTGTGGGAATCGCACTCACATCCTCGTGATCAGCTGCAGTCTCACACTTGGATTACTAGATCATAATAACGATAATTATTAGTCATTTGTATGTAAAAATAATTTTATAAATAAATAACTTTTAAACGGCTAATCATTTTATTGTTTTCATAATCTTTTGGCACTTGGTTCAATCTATTCAAACGCGACAAAAAAAAAATAGTCTTAGTCACTTTTTCAATATTATCGATACATTTATATCGAAATGGTAAAATCTCTACCACAGGTTTTATACTGTCTACTTAGTGTCACCCCATTTATTGCCAGACCTACGGATTTTTTTATAGATCTACGGATTTTGGACCTCGCCTCGGATATACGTATACATACGGATACAAGATTTACAAATATTTGCAAAGTGAAAAAAAAATTTTGCTAAAACCGAAACGCAACCGACAATCATTGCAAAGAAAATATGCGCTTTGTGACATAATAGGTCTACTTTACACAAAAAGCGTAATAAACTGAGTGCTATAATAATCCAACGGCAAAGCAGCCACATTTAAAATGATTTTATTTTAAAATGTACATAAACACACACTGAAACTGATACCTAGTCATACACGGTGACACGGACAATGGATAGTAGCGAATAAAATTCTAAAATAGTTTTTATTGTTTAAAACAAGTTTTGCTTAATTTGTTTAGTTTTTTATATCTATTTACCATTTGAACTAAGTAGGATATTAGGTTTTTCAGGCTTAACCCACGGATTGAAAATCGGATCTGGCAACACTGACAACACTGGCCACCTACCGAGCAATAGCTGAATATATTTTACTAAATTTAATTCATGTTTGCAATTTTTGTGTTAAGATGTTCCCAATTGCCGCTCTAATTTTGCTATATTATACTAGATGGCGTCACTGAGACATGGGATCACAGTTTTTCTATGACATTTCTTTGCATAGCCTCTCTATTGTACCTATCTTAAATCTCTTTGGGTTCCACACTCATTTTTCACAGTTTGTAAGCACAAAACGTGTGCTGTTGCTGTTACACGGGTGGACCAGAAGGGCCTTCAGCCTTGTGCCTCGCCACTATATCGTGGTGTCGAGCCGATGAATTTGCCTTTGGTTTTGGCCCACGTCGAAACCCATAACTGCACGGTTCTGCTCTGTGGATACAAAACAACACAGTATTTAAAATACTTACCAATAAAATAGCTATTATTATAAATTATAATAAATAAATATATATACCTACTATATTTATATACTGTGTATATAATATACTTTAAGTATATACCTACTTATATATATACCTAATTGATATTACTTATATATGTCGCATCACTGGGTGGCCGAGATGCGAAACGGGTATTTAGTCTGAACGGCCCAAACCGAATGGCCCGCGGGCCATTCGACCGTAAACAAAATCGTCTACGTTCCAAAGGACCGGTGATAAAAATTGGTAAACAAATTCAGTGTCATAAAACACATCAAGTACATTCGGGTGCAAAAGTTAAAGAGTTGAAAAAAAAGTTTGACCTTTTTTCTTAGATTTGTATTATCTTCCTATAAATTAAAAATTAATAATAATAATAATGGGTTAATAGTTAATCAATTATATTGTTTCATGTAAAACTGTTAAAGGGTTACTTTTGGTTTTTATAGATGCACTGCACGTTTTTTTTTTTTGAACAACGCTAAAGTTGTTCTGCCTTTTCCAGTTATATTCATAACCACCTCTAAGTAAAAGGCGACCATCTTTTCTAGATGTACCCTCACGTGTACATTGTGACGTAGAGGGCTGTGCGTCATCAATTTTCTTAATGATCTAAAACGAGAATATACGATATGAGCACTAAAAATGTGTATATAATATAGATTTGTGTGTTAATTTCTTTAATATGCTCCGAAATAACTCATACTTATATAAAAAAACATTAATATTAGAAATATTGTATATTCATATATTTCAACAAAGCACGTTCCAATTGCTGAGTGGAAATATATTCACTACTAGCTTCTGCCCGCGGCTTCGCCCGCGTGGATGTCGGAAATTATCCCACGGGAACGTGCTAACAGGATAAAATGTATGTGCACCAGGATGCCATCTATCTCGCGGGCCCTTTGTGGCTAATTACAATAGAAAACCAATTGTGTCTCATTAATGGTGATTAAGAGGGTACCTATATGATATCTTTACCTAAGTGCCTACCTAATTAAAAAAATAAATAAACTCAATAACAGAAAATAAAATACCTACCTACCTAAATAAACCTATTTATGACGATAACTAATCTAAACTCAATCATCATCTGCCTAGCCTTTTCCCAACTATGTTCAGGGCCGGCTTCCAGTCTAACCGGATGCAGCTGAATACCAGTATTTTACATGGAGCGACTGCCTATCTGACCTCCACAACCCAGTTATTGGGTAATACGATACCCTTGGTACGACTGGTTGTCAGACTTTCGGGCTTCTGACTACCCGTAACGACTGTCAAAGATCCACGAATGACAGCCGGGACCAACGGCTTAACGTGCTTTCCGAGGCACGGAGGTGTCTCGGTATGTAAAGATGGTCACCCACCCACAGACCGACCGCGGCAAGCGTAGCTTAACCTGACCGATCGACCTACCTGTGCGGCTGTTATTATTTAGCCACGGGCCCCTCAATCTAAACTCAATAAATACGCAAAATCTCTAAAAACTAATATCTATACGAATGACTATCCTACCTAACAGTATTATAAAATAACCTACGGTCACTACGTACACTATCAAATATACTACCTATACTTTAAAATTAAAATCTATACCTACGACTTATATAAAAATAAACCTAAATACTTAACTCTAAAAAGTAAAAGGAATAAAAATGAACTCCACTGCGTGTGACCTAACCTACGACAAACTTATTATTTGCGGTTGGTACAGTAATCGGATCTAGGGATCGAACCGCAAAATTAAGTTTGTTTTTTATTGTATATACTTTTCCGGGATAAAAAGTACCCAGTGTGGTGCCCAGGATATTAAAGAATAATTATACCAAGTTTCATCGTAATCGAACCGGTAGTTTTTGCGTGATGCCTGAACAAACAGACAGACAGACAGACAGACAGACAGACAGACAGACAAAAAATTTTTTAATCACATTTTTGGGTTCGGTGTCGGTCTAGTAACACCCCCTGCCATTTATTTTTTTGATATTTTCAATATACAGAATTTTCACTTCTACAGATTTATTATAAGTATAGATATAGATGTTAATCAATGGCGCTGATTCCCTTGTTCACAAACTAAACTAAATTTAAGTTCAGTGCATCTTTTTCTTTCTATTTCATTAAGAAAAGGACAGAAGATAAAATATTAGTTTAGTCCTCCATAGACAGTTTAGACGTGATTATGTCTGGCGCTGACTAATTTGACAGGACTAAACTAATATTTATCTTCTGTCCTTTTCTTAATGAAATAGAAAGAAAAAGATGCACTGAACTTAAATTTAGTTTAGATTGTGAACAAGGGAATCGGCGCCAATGTTAAGCAAAATATTTAATTTTTCCTTTTGTTAATTATTATAGTCATAGTATTTAGGTACATACTTTTAACCTTAATTTAATCCCCTTTGAGGGATATTATTATTATTATTATTAACTCCAAAAGCCTTTTGTTACAGATATATACGTTTCACTAGCTCAGTCCGTACTGGCATACTACCTACCGGTCTGGGGAGGCACAACAAAAGTAAAATTTTTGGACCTTGAAAGAGCACAGAGATCATTACTGAAGGTCATGCTTTTCAAACCCTTTCGATTTCCAACCGAGAGCCTTTACCAGGAATCTGATGTTCTGACCGTTAGAAAGCTTTACATGCTAAATATCATCCTAACTAAACATAAAATCGCTACCTTATAAGCCTCATGAGGTACAAGGCAGACGTAAACAAGTGGTTGCTCCCACTGTTCCATCAAAATCAGCATTCGCAAGAATACAATATTCTAGCCAATCATCTTATTTGTATAATGCTCTAAACAATGAGATAGACATACACTAGAGATCACTAAATTACCGCGAGTGTAAAAGCACTCTGTCTACATGGCTAAAGTCAAAGACTTATGACGAGGTGGAAAATATGTTACAGACGAGGAGAATGTAATTATAACCTACAGTTAGCAAAATAGTGTTACGCAGGTAATGGAAAATGATGTGCTACATCATTTTCCGATCCCAAGACCTGTCGTAGGGTTAACGCGTAACAATACACTCCCGCAACTCCCACAAACTCACGCACATACCCCCCACACCCCAACACATCCACACACTAACCCATACACACACCCCCACACAATTCAGACCCTGTCACATATCCCCAATCGATAGCGCACTTAAATCTTAATTTCTGGCATATTACTTTATTTTTGTTATTTTAGCTTATTGAAAGATTACTTTACTTGTGAAATTCCTTAAATAACTAGTAATGTAACTTGGGAAGGGTGGAGCACCCTAACACAAGTAAATTAATTACTTAAAAGGTGGCTCCTCATTGTAACTAGCGTAATGTTATTTAAGCTGATAATAAACATTTTTTATTTGATTTGATTTGATGATTATTCGTTTACCCATCAAATTGATAGATGGCGCTGTTCGCTATACTGTGGTGTCATCTATCCACGACCTACACAATATACAGGGTTACTGGTAATTCGACGTATATCCGTCAGGGGCTGATAAGGGGGCCAAAATGCAACAAATTGAACCCCCATATGTATGGCCGAAATTCAATAGTTTTCGAGATATTTGAATTTTAAGGGTTTTTCGATATTTACCCAAAATTTGACATTTAATTCCAAATAAAAAAAAAACTACATGAATGGGTACCATTAAAAATGATGTTGTAGCTGGCACTTCAATTAAATAATTAAAAATAATTAAAATAATGAGCGATATGAGAATAATATCTTACCAATATTTTCATTTTACGCTTCAAAAATGTTGTCTCGTCACAAAAATTTCTATGACATTAATCGTACAAATAACTAAAACAACTTGCCTATTCTGTAAGCTTTCCAAAAAGGTATAAAAGTCAATTTTAAAATACATAATTCGTGGCATGGCATGTGTTTGAATCGGCGCGGGGAGAGAAAGGGTCATTTGTATTTGTATGAAATAAAATGCATTAAAAAATGTACGTCAAATATTAAAAATTTTACACATCTTGTTCAAAATGAGCCCCTCGATTACGAATGCAGGTTCGAATTCTCTTCCTAACTTCGGTTTTCGTCACTCTTGATGTGAACGTGGTTCTCATCTGTTGCGCCGCATTTATTATTCGCTGTCGAAGTTCTTCGACTGAATTTATTGGGGTCACATAAACTAATTCCTTCATATGACCCCAGACGTAAAAATCAAGTGGTGTGATATCAGGGCTTCGTGCTGGCCACGGAATTGGCCCTCCCCTCCCAATCCATCGGTTTGGATATCTCTCGTCTAGCCACTGTCGGACAGTAATCCGGTAATGTGCTGGGCAACCACCATGTTGAAACATGAGGTTGTTTTTTATTTCTTCGGGAACATCCGCCAACAAATCGTCTAGGTTGTTTCTCAAAAACTCCTCGTAATTTTGGGCGTTCAAATTTTGGGGCAAGAAATGAGGGCCCACCAAATAATTATCAACGACACCCATCCATACGTTCAGGGAAAATCTCATTTGCGACGCAGTTTCTTTTAGTTTTTTGGATTACTGCCTGCTTTAGGTGCCCAAAAATGTAAGTTATGGTAATTCGTTATACCATCCCGGTCAAACTTTGACTCGTCAGTCCACAAAATATTTCTTAGGAAATGTTCCTGGTCAGCGTCAGCGTTTGACATAAACCAAGAAAAATCGAGTCGCCTGGCAGGATCCCCCTCGTGCAATGTTTGGACAGGTTGATAATGGTATGGGTGTCTACCTGATAGATGAACTACCGACCACACTTTCCACTGGGACATACCGAGCTGTCTTGCAACAATGTTCGTTGAGATATTTGGGTCATCAATAAAACACTGAAGAATGGTGTCCTCTTCGTCAGCCGTGTACCGTCGAGGTCTGCCAGCGTTGAATTGTGCTCTCTGAACACTGCCAGTTTCAGACAATCGTCGGTAGGTGCTCCCGAAAACAGTAACGTGGGGAAGTCGACGATCGGGAAAGCGGCGTTGGTATTCTCGCCGAGCCGCAGCCGCGTTTCCATCGGCAAAACCATAACAAAACATTAAGTCTGCGTATTCGTTATTAGAATACGAAGCCATGTTATCCGAAATAACAATGATAACAAAAAGAATAACAAGAGAAACAAGAATTAACAATAATGATCGATAACAATTTAACGCGATGAGAGATTGGTTAATAGCAAGATAACAACACACGTGCTTGCGCGGCGTAGAGTCGAAACTTACTAAGGATTAGGAAGGCGACGCGAGCGCAGCAGGCGCCGTGTAGTCCCCCGCCCGCACACCCCGCCACAAGAACAACAACAAGAATTTCGCCAGTAAAATCGGTTGTTTTAGCGAGGATCATAAACTAAAAACACAGATGATTTCTCTCCCCGCGCCGGTTCAAACACATGCCATGCCACGAATTATGTATTTTAAAATTGACTTTTATAATCTTGGAGTCGCGCGCGCGCATCCATCCGGGGAGGTAGCGTGTATTCGTAAAAAATAATGTTCTAAAGTGTAACGAGTGTAACATCGTCATTGATGAAATGCTTGCGTATATACAAAATAAAGTATCGGTAATCGATGAAGAAACCCTGGTACGAGTTTGCACATCATCGTTTACAAGCGAAGAAATTAAGAAATCGAAATCATTGTTATTCGATTCCATACCTACAGATTCTCGTAAAATATTGAGGAAGAACAAAGGGAAGGAAGAAAGAGACTTGGGTGATATCGTCAATCTGTTTAAATCCGCAGAACCAGATATAATTCCAGTGTTTGTGGCCCGTCAGCTGGAAAAATTACCCCCAATTATGTGGGACCATCTAGACTGTACGAAGTTTTTAAAGGATCTACTGCAAGTAAAGACCGACATGGAAGACGTTAAATCCACGTATGCCACATTAAACCAGTTGAAAGAATTAAAGTCGGAGTTTTTGCAATTCAAGACCGATTCCTTTCCGCCTGCGTCGGTATCGTCGGTATCCAAGGTAAACCTGAGAAGAGGGGGCTGGGTGATGGACAGTGGACCGGAGGGTTTATCGCATCATCATAACTCTACGATAAATGAACTGTATGATAATAGTAAAGAATCATTAAATACTGTAGATGAGAGTGTCATACAGACCCGATACCAAATAGGGAGGGTAGTAGCAAAACATACCGACTGTGATTTATCAAGACGGCAACGGTCGGTCGGCGGCAGTCAGCACGGATGACGTCGCAGCGGGCGGTGGCGGCGGTGGCGGGGCGAACTCGCCCGAGACCGGTTTGAAGCAGGTACCGGCTGAGACTACGTCATCGAGTGCAGATGTGAACGTACAGAGTGAGCCACAGCTGACTCATAGCGATAACGGCATTATTACTAATGGACGAAACTGCGACGATGTATTGGACCCAGTACCTACTCCACTGAATGATGACAATGAGGGGTGGCAAAGAGTAGAACGGCGCCGGAAACAATTGAAGTATAGGTACTCGGGCAATTCGGGTGTGGCAAGAG
This sequence comes from Apamea anceps, assembly GCA_951799955.1. Classification (NCBI taxonomy): domain Eukaryota; kingdom Metazoa; phylum Arthropoda; class Insecta; order Lepidoptera; family Noctuidae; genus Apamea; species Apamea anceps. The sequence continues at coordinate 543,018 of OX637506.1, forward strand.
ATTTGGAGTTTAATTTTAGGGCTGCCGAAAAGAAAGTTCCTGTGTTTATTACAAATGTCCACAGTGAAACTACGAAAGAGGATATTATTAATTATATTCGCTCGAAAACACGTGAGTCTGTATTGTTGCAGAAAATCAACATTAAAAAGCAGACAGATCACAAGGCGTTTAAATTTTTCGTATCCAAGGCTAAATTAACTATGTATCTGGATGAAAAGCTTTGGCCTGAAGGTATAATTTTCAGGAGATTTGTGAATTTTAATCACAAAAATATGAACAGAGTTACTTCTGTATTCGGCTCGACTAACAACAACAATGGATAAACGCCCTTATAGGTTAGCGAGTTTTAACTGTAAGAACATTAAACGCTCTGTGGACGGCATCAGGGACCTGTGTCGCTCTTGTGATGTGATCGCCCTGCAGGAAACATGGCTTTTACCAGATGAGGTGCCGTACTTGAGCACTGTGGATAGTGAGTTCGGGTACACAGGTACTTCGGCGGTGGACACGTCGGCGGGAATATTACGCGGGCGACCGTTTGGTGGCGTCGCCCTGCTGTGGAGGAGTAGTGTTTTTCTGAATGTGACAGTGCTACGGTGCGATAATGCTCGTGTTTGTGCAATTAAAATCATTACAAGTGATCGGCCAATTATTGTAATGAGTGTGTACATGCCTACAAATGTGACAGAAAACCTGCCAGAATTTACGGACTGTCTAGGGACGGTGAGTGCTTTAATAGATGAATGCGGTGTAGAATCAGTTTTCATGTTGGGCGATTTTAATGCCGATCCATGTGAAATATTCTACAACGAACTTGTAAATTTCTGTAGTGAACAGATATGGACTTGTATAGATGTTGAGTTGTTGGGACCTCACTCTGATACCTATACTTTTATCAGTGAGGCACATGGAACGTGCAGTTGGTTAGACCACTGCATTGTTACGCAATCGGCAAAACAGTCTGTCTTGAACGCATATGATTGTAGACTATAACACATTTTGGTCTGACCATTTTCCGCTCATTATAGAGTGTAATTTAAACTTATTAACACCAAAGCTACCTGATAAAAGCGTACTAAGCAACGATGTGTTGTGGGGGGACAGAACTGATGAGCAGATTGCGTTATATGCGAAGGAATGTCATAGTAGGCTAAGATGTATTGATTTTCCTACGGAGTTTACAAGCTGTGGACATAAACACTGTAATAACTCGGACCATGGGCATATTCTGGATGGGCTTTATTCTGACATTGTGATTGACAGCTCGGGGGGGCAGTCACGGGGGGAGAGGTGGGAATGGCCCACGCATTGTGGGGTGGAATAAGCATGTTAGCGGGGCCCACCGGGTGGCTAAGTCAAAGTTTCTAGAGTGGGCAATGTGTGGTAAGCCAAGGTCTGGGTGGGTATATGACGAAATGTACCAAAGTCGCAAAATATTCAAGTCCAGACTTAAATGGTGCCAAAACCATCAGGACCAAATCAAAATGGATGCCCTTGCTGAAAGAAGGGACATTTTCGTAGTTTTTGGAAGGGCACCAACAAAGTAAACGTTCGGCCTGGACTACCGGTGAGTGTCGGGGGTGTTAGTGACCCTAAGGATGTTGCTGATATTTTCAGGGACCATTTCCGTGTACTATCCCCACGGGGACCGGCTGAGACGGTGCTCGATGTTGAAATGCCTGACGGGGACGGGGGGTCTTGCTTTGTTGCCAAAGATGTGGCTCAGGCTATAAAAGCTATATCTAAGGGCAAGTCCCCTGGCCACGATGGCCTCAGCATCGAGCATCTAGTTCACGCTGGCCCACATGTAAATAGGGTATTAGCAATGTTTTACACATTGTGCGTGAGCCATTCATACCTACCACCAGATTTCATGAAAACCGTAGTAGTCCCGGTAGTGAAAAATAAAACGGGAGATGTTGCCGATAAAAGCAACTACAGGCCGATTTCTCTTGCAACGATCATTGCAAAAGTTTTTGACGGTTTGCTTAATACACAGTTAAACAAATACCTGGATCTGCACGATAATCAGTTTGGGTTTCGACCTAAACTGTCAACTGAGACTGCAATACTGTGTCTTAAGCATACCGTCAGATATTACACAGATCGAAAGACTCCTGTACACGCCTGCTTCCTCGACCTGTCCAAGGCTTTTGACCTGGTGTCATACGACATCTTGTGGGCTAAACTCGAGGGAATAAACCTACCGCGTAAACTTATTAACGTTTTTAAATACTGGTACAGTCATCAGGTCAATAGCGTTAAGTGGGCGGGTGCAATGTCGGAGCCGTATCAGTTGCAGTGCGGGGTGAGGCAGGGGGGGTTGACTTCCCCCTCCCTCTTTAACCTGTACATGAATGCCTTGATCGTCGCGCTCAGTAACCAGCATGTCGGCTGCCATGTCGGTGGAATCTGTGTCAACAATTTTAGTTACGCAGACGACATGGTGCTGCTGAGCGCGTCGATCTGTGGCCTCAGAAAGCTGGTGCGGACCTGTGAGGAGTATGCCCTTGGTCATGGGTTGAAGTACAATGTGACCAAAAGTCAATGCATGGTCTTTGAGGCCGGTACGAAACGTTTGCAAACTTGTCCACCCGTTTTTCTAAACGGTGTTCCACTCGAAAGGGTGGATCAATTTAAGTACCTAGGGCATTTAATTACGACCGACCTCAAGGACAATGCTGACATGGAGCGGGAACGGAGGGCCTTGTCCGTGAGGGCGAACATGCTCGCGCGTAGGTTTGCGCGCTGTTCGAGGGAGGTGAAGATTACGCTCTTCAGGGCGTACTGCACGTCCCTTTACACGTGCAGCTTGTGGGCGAAGTACACGCGAGCATCTTACGGGGCCCTCCGCGTCCAGTTCAACAACGCGCTCAGGGCGGTATTGGGGCTGCCTCGCTACTCTGGTGAGTGGAGTGTGGGGCAGCCCCAATGCTGTACTGGCGATGATCGCGGACCGGATGGACTGCCCATACATACGGCACTGCTGTGATAGGCATGTTGCCGTCAGCAGGGCCCGTTAGATGTTGCCTTTTTATTTTATTTTACTTTATTTATTTTTATTAACCTTTATATGTTGTGTGTATTTGTATTTGTGTGTACTCCACATATGAGTTAATGTTGCTCGAAATAAATGTATTTTATTTTATTTTATTATACCTTTTTGGAAAGCTTACAGAATAGGCAAGTTGTTTTAGTTATTTGTACGATTAATGTCATAGAAATTTTTGTGACGAGACAACATTTTTGAAGCGTAAAATGAAAATATTGGTAAGATATTATTCTCATATCGCTCATTATTTTAATTATTTTGTTTAATTAAGTAATTTTAATTATGTCCATAGCTTAATTGAAGTGCCAGCTACAACATCATTTTTAATGGTACCCATTCAAATATGTAGTTTTTTTTTTATTTGGAATTAAATGTCAAATTTTGGGTAAATATCGAAAAACCCTTAAAATTCAAATATCTCGAAAACTATTGAATTTCGGCCATACATATGGGGGTTCAATTTGTTGCATTTTGGCCCCCTTATCAGCCCCTGACGGATATACGTCGAATTACCAGTAACCCTGTATATGCGCATATAAGTTAAAATAAAAATCGTAAACATAATAATCTTTTTTTATTTACGTTCCTTATTCGAAGGATTTTATTTAATCTGTCTGAAGGCCCGTGCCGTAGTGGAACAAAAAATGGGCTAGACCAAGTTAATTTTATCATAATAATCTTAAACAAAAAAAAAACTATAATACATTTATAATTATATACCTATATTATAACTATGGTAGGTATTAAACTTTATTTAGATTAATTTATTCCTAGGTAACATTGAAAGATGAGACAATTTAGTTAAGTTGAAATAGGTATAAATAATATCAACGTAATATCAAACTGTTACTCACCGATATAATTAGGCGCCTTGCAATTTCACATATAGATACGTTTTGCTCATGCAGAACAACGATTTTTGCCTTTTTTAACCCCCGACGCAAAAACGACGGGGTGTTATAAGTTTGACGTGTCTGTGTGTGGGGGTGTGTGTGGGCACCCCCACACACACACCCCCACACACAGACACGTCAACACAGACAGACAAACAAAATTAAAAAAAACACACATACACACACAGTGTGTATGTCTGTCTGTGGCATCGTAGCTCCCGAACGGATGAACCGATTTTAATTTTGTTTTTTTTGTTTGAAAGGTGAATTTGTCGGAAGTGTTCTTAGCTATGTTTGATAAAAATCGGTCCAAGATGGCCGCCGCTACAAAATGGCGGATTATATATTTTTTCACAACTCCCTCATTAACATTGATAAATGTTGCATGGTTGGATCCACAGAAATAAATCCGCACATGAATACAAGTAACAATAAATAAATTCAGTAATACAAATACTCGTAAACTGACAACTAAGAACGCTCATTTCTATAAAATAGGGTGCTTGAAAACAATTTTTTTAAATTGTCGGTAGTTATTTTCTAACCAGTCAAAATAAAATGACCTGAGAGTTCCATGGGTGTCTCAAACGTTGCAAACACAGACTACAATATAATATTTCATTAGCATTACTCAACCATGAACGGCATCGAATCGTTATAAATTCAACTTTTAAGTAATGTTTTTTTTTAAAACATAATGAATACTAAAAGAAAAAGACATTTTCTGCACACATGGTTTGAACTTACGACTTCTCGTTCACTGACCAAAGAGAATAACCATTGTGCCAGGGTTGCTTTAGTAGTATAATGCGAAATATTATATCTCATTCGATAACATCAATGAATGAATACTATTGTGCCACACGCACACTATTAAACACAGAGCTCGCTCGTTTTAATTAGTGTTTGTGTGCATAACAATGACTCCACCCACACATATAAAATGAAAACCAATTACTTTGGTCGACTGTACACAGGGCGACACGTCAAGCTATACATTTCCAGTTTTAACTGACCTGGCATTGTATAGGTTTATTCGTACAATCAGAAATCAGCTTATACTGCTTATGTATAGAGCTTGATGTATAGCCGTGCGTACCTAGCTAAGTTTTAGTACTGAGTAGATATTTTAGTCGGAAATAACGAGCCAAACTCTCTCCAATCTTTTACAGAACAAAACAAAATGATGTAGTACATAAGTGCTTCCTCAATCCTTTTACTGGATGTCGCCCTGCCAGTCAGGCCATGGCAGAGCCGCTGGTTGCTGCTGGTGGTTGCTACTGACCGTGTAGTTCTGCACGGCGATGGTGGCGCACACGTCGTCGTCGGACTCCACCACCAGCCGCACGCTGTTCTGTCCCGGCAGCCACCTGTAGAAGTTAACGCGCGGCGCTCCCTGCAACATTAGTGAGTAGGTATAAATAAACGAATTCAACGAGTTTTCAATGTTAATCTCGGAAGTAGAGCCTTATTGGAGTTGCTGAACATTGTAAAAACTATCTTTGCATTGTTTATATTCAATCTCTTAGTATTGCATAATTGCATAGCACTTGTGTGAGCACTATGTAGATGTACCTACTATAAAGCTACCATTTACTGGGCACGTCTTTCATTGATTTGAAAGTGCCCTAGCTGAGAGTATGTCATGCTCGCTCAAATATCTCGCTGGTGGTTGCGTGTTTTATAAATTTCTTTATTGCCATTAAAACAGGTTACAGAAAAATGAGAGACCCTGGCTCCAAACCTAGTTTAGAGTACCTGTATTTCAAGAGCCAGGTATGTGTCGGATCAGTAAGTTCCATTCAATATGGTTGAGCTGATCCATACTTACGCCATGTTCGTGAACAGGGGCCGTAAGGCCATTTCTTAGCTGCTACGGCCTATTTTAATTTTGAATTGTTCCACTTTTGTTTTTATCTTTTTACTATACGGACGCTTTTAACGTGCACGTTTTTCTTCATCGTTTTCATAATATGTATAATTTCAACATGACGTAACCAATATTTTATAGCAGTATTTTGATTTAAAAGAAGAAGAACGGGAAAGAGTTTCCGTGGAGTTTCACTGTGGTTAGGTCCATAGGAACCTACTACGCTTTGTTTCTGAGTGATTTCTTTTAGGGAAAAATGCTTTTTCATCCCACCTGCTCGCTAACGTCAAATTATGTCATGCAAACCTAACCTAGCAAGTCATTTAAGCCCTGGGCTCTAGCCGGGCATTCATTAAATTAAATTAAATCGTTTTTATTTTGGACCCTATAGCGTAGTTCATTTGGTTAGTATACTCGTGCACACGACTTAGAAACTAGTGTTAGTACTTACATCTACCAGAAAAACAACATAAACTATTAATTAATACGCCACAGTGGCATGTAGGCGTATCCAATATCCCATTATGGGGCTGTCCCACCCGTGGTCCCACCTATCAGCTATAGTTTTCAGGATGCTGTTGGTACTGGCGCATACCCTGCGCATAATGGAAGCGAAACGCTTGCGCATAATAGCGTTAAAGCCATCTATTCTCGCCTCTGCGAACATACCGGAAGCACTGCAATATGTCGGTAACCCCATCAACACCCTGAAAGCACCATTGTATGGTACGCGCAAGGCGCTGCATGCCCTCTGCGTATTAATATTGTACTGAATTTCATGGTTCACCCTTTTTTCCTATAACAACTTTTGATGTAATGTTACTAATTCGAACAACGTTTAAGAAAATAATCAATTTGTATAATATCGATTATCATTTCATCGAATATTTATTTGCGATAGCTTCTGCCCGCGGCTTCGCCCGCGTGGATGTCGGAAATTATCCCACGGGAACGTGCTAACAGGATAAAATGTATGTGCCCCAGGATGCTATCTATCTCGCGGGCCCTTTGTGGCTAATTACAATAGAAAACCAATTGTGTCTCATTAATGGTGATTAAGAGGGTACCTATATGATATCTTTACCTAAGTACCTACCTAATTAAAAAAATAAATAAACTCAATAACAGAAAATAAAATACCTACCTACCTAAATAAACCTATTTATGATGATAACTAATCTAAACTCAATCATCATCTGCCTAGCCTTTTCCCAGCTATGTTGGGGTCGGCTTCCAGTCTAACCGGATGCAGCTGAATACCAGTATTTTACATGGAGCGACTGCCTTTCTGACCTCCACAACCCAGTTACTGGGTAATACGATACCCTTGGTACGACTGGTTGTCAGACTTTTGGGCTTCTGACTACCCGTAACGACTGTCAAAAATCCACGAATGACAGCCGGGACCAACGTCTTAACGTGCTTTCCGAGGCACGGAGGTGTCTCGGTATGTAAAAATGGTCACCCATCCACAGACCGACCGCGGCAAGCGTAGCTTAACCTGACCGATCGACCTGTGCGGCTGTTATTATTTAGCCACGGGCCCCCAATCTAAACTCAATAAATAAGCAAAATCTCTAAAAACTAATATCTATACGAATGACTAATCCTACCTAACAGTATTATAAAATAACCTACGGTCACTACGTACACTATCAAATATACTACCTATACTTTAAAATTAAAATCTATACCTACCTACGACTTATATAAAAATAAACCTAAATAACTCTAAAAACTAAAAGGAATAAAAATGAACTCCTTTGCGGGTGACTTAACCTACGACAAACTTATTATTTGCGGTTGGTGCAGTAATCGAGTCTAGGGATCGAACCGCAAAATTAAGTTTGTTTTTTATTGTATGTACTTTTCCGGGATAAAAAGTACCCAGTGTGGTGCCCAGGATATTAAAGAATAATTATACCAAGTTTCAACGTAATCGAACCGGTAGTTTTTGCGTGATGCCTGAACAAACAGACAGACAGACAGACAGACAGACAGACAGACCGACAGACAGACAGACAAAAATTTTTTTAATCACATTTTTGGGTTCGGTGTCGGTCTAGTAACACCCCCTGCCATTTATTTTTTTGATATTTTCAATGTACAGAACTTTCACTTCTACAGATTTACTATAAGTATAGATATAGATAACAACATTTGCGCTATTGATCAAAAGGTATAATGTTCATTTGATGTAATGTTCAGGTGTCACATGTAGGTATTTTATCGAATATTCAATTGGTGTAATGTGAACGTTTAAACAAGTTGTTTACCAACTAGTACTTTTACCAATTTTTTGTAAATTTTTTGTAAATTGCAATTGTCAGTTGCAATTTTGTCACACTTTCGACACCATCTCTTAACTTGTGCAGTGAATAAATCAGAGTTTTGTGCTATGGATCCTATTAGTACAGGTAAGTAGATTCTATTTTTAATTGAATATCATTTCTTAGTACATACAAGGTAAATTTTCAGCGTCTTATTTATAGTCTTGAGAACAACAATATTTTCAAATATTGTTAATGTTTGCGAGACTGCAACTTTTTGTCTCCACATGTCTCCGGGCTAGATTTTATAATGTTGTAGATGTAACATTAAACTTAGTTTTAAGCATCACTTTCCATGCCCATTTCTGCCCCATTTTTTTTTCAGAGTTCGTACTTAGTGTTTCGAAAACTGAATTTTTCGAAGAGTGAATCAAACACGACAAAGAAAACAGAAATTCTCGTCTTTTCGATTTCCTTTCGGTGAAGTTTGATCTATCAAACATAACGGAAGCTTCGCTGCGCGAAATCAAGTAGAATATCGCTGCTTATAGCACGAAAGTAGCTCAAAAATGGACAAGTGCTAATCGCACCAAGGAAAGGTTTCTCTCGATACATAAAACATGGCTGGAAGGAACAGAATTCCATTTCAATGTATCAGTTAACCCTCCAGTTGCCTCCACTTCGGTCGATACTGCCACACGCCCGGGAAGACCTCAAAAGAGCTTCGAGGAATCATCATATAAAACGAAAAAAAGACGAGTGGAGGGCATCGTTTCCGAGTGGATTCCTCAGATGATGATGACAGTGATAGGGAATGATTGTAATATATTTATCATAATTACTATTACATTTCAAGTAACTGGCCTGTAAATATAACTCCTGTTTTGTATAGTGATATTATTTCATGTAGTAAATGTAGAAAGCCTATGAATTTTAGTTATTTAAATTTCTGCAATTTTAATTTTTGTAAGTTTTATTGTTCTAGCCTTAAGTTATGCAGTTTTGTTTTTGTAATGATTATTTTATTAGTTTTTACTTTATAATTTTTAATTTGTTGAATTAATTGATTTTTTTTTATATAAATCTTTTTTGTAATTAGTTAATTTTAATTGAAATTGTTTTTAATACTTTATATATTTCAAATGTACGAAAATGGAATTTGTTTTCCTCATAACTTCTGTCTGTCTTGGATTGTAAAGCTGAAACTTTTAGGTATTGTTGCCGAACCTATACCAAAGCCACCTGACCTATGACCTTGACCCCGGACTTCCCCGTTCAGAAGATATGAATGAATTAAAAATGCATATTTGGACGATGTTGTTATACGCGGTTATGTACCTCAAATATATATATAAGTATATATATTACCCAGTATTGATACATAAAAGACAACAAACCTATATGACTATCGATCTTGGCGGAAAGCGTACTTATTCATAACGTATGAATAAATTAATAATTGAATTTATACAACAAATAATAATAATTATTTATTTCAGATTCATTACATCCATATTGTTAGTACAATTACGAGCTTACAAAATAGTGTTAGTAATAATTCATAATAATTTATTGACCTTTAACATTAATTTAATTAAATAATATAAAGTAATAACAATTTTATTTCCATAACATAAATTAAATTGAAAATTAAATTTAAATACGGTACCGATTTAAATAAAATAAATAAGGCGATATGAATTCAATGATTCAGGAGAAGACCCAATCACAATTAAATTAGTCAATGTCACAGCAGGCAGGTTTCCTAGGTCTACAAAGTCTACATTTTCTTTGTCTGAACTAGAAGTCAATAACAATTTGGCTTCATCTGATAGAGGTTTACTATGAAGTTGCCTTATCTTAGGTCTGAAACTAGAGAGATATGGGTCAGAGGATATCAGCAAATTATGGATGATATCCTCATTTGTTGCAATTCTGCTAATTTTCCGCGAGGAGAAGGTTCTGAATTTTTTAAAATCTTTGTTGCGAGCTTCGGATGCCTCTCCAAAAAGTTTACCGATTGGAATAAAGTTATTGTGCTCAACTATGTCGGCACCATGCATGAGTAATTTATGCACACTTGAGGGCATATAATACCATGCATAGAGCTCAACATATCTATAAGCTGTTGTAGCACAATATTGGCGGAACTTTTCCACGTCTAAAAACTCTCCACATGAGACTACCTGAAGAATCACTCCAAACCTTCTAATGAGTTCTTCATCAACACCCGTGATCTGCGCAGTCACTTCGGGATTAGCAAAAAATCTTCTGGCAGTATTTCCATCATTGGTACTTCCTGCACCTTGTTTAACTACATCCACAAGCAGTCCCATTTCATCCCGAAATCGTTGTAGATTTTTTTTTTTTTTTGTTGGCCAATTGTAATTTTAAATCGTCTCCTTTCGCTTGCCATTTCTTGAAGTCGAGGCGGTAAGCAATGTGCAAGATGCATTCCATGCATTTTATACGTGCATGAAGGGAAGACAGACCAAACTTAAACATGTCGACAGAATGGCTTCTCTGTGATACCATATCGATATTATTCATCTATTTCGGTGTCGCTTTGCAGATATCACATGTCGCTGTGGAGGTATCTGATAGATGTGAGGTTATCTTGCCATCGATCATGGTCATATGTAGCCTGTGTCTCACATTTGCACCTTCAATAACAATTGGCCGTAGAGCATCAATTTCTGATTCAATTGACGCCATTTCTTCTTTAATATTCAAATCATTTTCTTTTGCGAATTTGAAATAAATTGGCCGACAATAAAAAGTTGAAGACGGTGTGGGATTTTCCCATATCACTTCATTAGTATCATCTTTCACCATTTTCAACGGAACAAATGAACACATGAAGATGCTGGAATCATCACCTTCGATTTTTTGTTTGTAGTTACTGTGTCCAGATGCACCGTCAAATCTCCATTTACTGACTAGTGTCAAATTACTGCCAGTAACATCAGTTGCTAGAGTTTTGAACAGTCTCTTGACCGTAACGTCTAACATTGACTGTAGTTTAATTTTGGTTTCAGTATCGGTGTTGCGGCCTGTGCCCGCATAGCGGCGCGGCGCGGCGCGGCGCTCGCCCGACGTCACCAACAGGCCATCTCCGCTGAACCAATCGGAAGCCGCCACGACCATCGGAAGACAATCACGCCATGCCGCAGCGGACCAATGGCGGCGCTCCACCTGCGCGACGGGACGGCGGCGTGGGGCTCCTAGCGAGGGTCCGCGGTATCGCGAGCGAGAAGACTCGTCCACTTGCTTCAGCGCGGCTGCAACGATCGGTCAACATACGCATAACATTGTAACGGGTCCTAGAATTTCTGTAATCTTGTACACGTCAATTTAAAAGTTAAGTCTAAATAAGTATTGGTTTGTTCTATAACGGTATTTCATTTAGTCTCCTAACACACACCTAAGCATAGGCGTCAACAATCGGTTATCACCATGTCTTCTTTTTCTACGTAGCACTTTTTCTTCTCATTCTGTAAAACATCATATGATGGAAAAATATCACAGCCTATTTCTTTTGTTGTCTGCCTCAATGTAATATATTGCCATTTTGACAACTTTAGTGATGTTGACATACCCAGTGCCTTATCTGCAGGCAAAATTCATTTAGTTGAATTCAGACAAGCTCGAAGCATCGGTGCATCCTCTGGATTTTTAATTAAATGCTTCACTAATTCTGCAAAGTCCAATTGATTTTCATTTTCACCAGCTTTCATGACAAGAGCATAAGCTAGTGTATCAAAATCATTTTTAGCTAGAAGATCTTCAGTTCGTCTTCTTTTTTGAAATGGACTTAGGTCAGCAAATTCTTTTCGAGGAGTTACTGTAGTGGTTGACGTCGACACAGACACAGTACGGGGCATAGCGAACTCTGTTGATGTACATACTAGGTGTTGTTACTGTAGAAACACTTGTTGAGGCATCTTCATATGTCATCAGCATACACGATGGAACTTCAGTTCTAAATTGATCAATGTTTACTTGGAGAAAGTCAGGCCATTTTACTTCTGAGTCTAACCAATTCGCAAACTTTAAAAAAAAAATATCTGTTGTCATATCAGCTGATTTCCATTTTCGCTTAAAGTTACTCGAATATGTGGCACAAAATGATTTAAGCTTTGTATTTTCCTCTTCAGATAGAGAAATGTTCAAAGAAGTTAACACTTTTTGTAACAACATGTCCACATTAAAAGAATTTTGCTTCATGAATACAAATATATCGAGATCTGACGTAATTCCCTCCATACTGAGCAACTCAAACAACAAATTAGCGCAAGTAGAACGTTAGGGTACGAATCAGTAATGATAAGTGAAATGAAGTAAAGATGCTCTTAGTATTTATACTGCTTTAATTTAGAATAGAACTAATCTATTTCCAGAATTGTCTAACCTTAAGTGCACTTAAGTACATAATTATGTTCCCATTATTTGACAAAAAAAGAATCTAATTACCCTAATTAGCAAACCCAGAACTCTAATTCATTAACCGGAATCATTGTTTGATCTTTCATGACATTCATATGTATAGTCATCTACCTAGATTAACAACAAAATTCGCAGAAAAATGGTAAGTGCACTTAAGTATGTTACCTTTATTTGATAAACTATGAACATCACCCTAATTTTTGGTCACACCTGCGCAATTACAATGGGAATTGAGGGTAGGTGGTGACTATTGTTATGTGAGGCAGTCTAATTTGACAAATATATACAGGAATAATTTTTATTCAGTGCGCAAACTTTGACAAATTAAACTTAAATGAGTTTTATTAAACACCTATTTTTTATTTTGATAAGTCTTAGTACAAAAAAATAAAGTTATCGCTAACGAAAGATGTCTATTTTGAAATTGATTTTCTGGCCACTACGCGCCGCCCGGCGCGGCAGCGCTCGGTCGTTTTTCGTGCATAGGCGTGGGTAGATAGATATTTACGTGGGTTACATACAATGTAGGGTCAGGTGGGGCACAGTGAAACGAAAAAGTGTTTTTAAATTTTAGAAAAAAAAGTATTCATTGAATCAATATAATTTATTTACTTATGCATTAGGCAGTCTTTGTTTTACTAAATGGCAATGAAAGATTGGTGAAACAACATAACATTTCACAGCAATTTGCATTTTACTGAGATCAATTTTATGTTACGGTGTGCCCCAGGGCTGGGGTACAATAAAACACCCATAGAGGCACAGTGCAACAAACTGGGGCACAATGCAACACCACAATAAATTCTTATAAAATCAACAAAATTAACTTACAAAACAATAACATTACATTAATCTTTAGTCAGGTTCAACACCGATAAACAAGTGAAATATTTCATAGGCCAGATATTAACGGAACTTGATGATGAAACAGATGAATACGATATAAGCTACCTACGAAAGAGCCACAAATCAAATGGTTTTTATTTTCCTCTGGAGCCAGATATGGCAGTTGTTCCAAAACATGACATCGAAATTATTTTGCAACCCCATAAAGGGCAAGCAAAAACCAAACGTCAAGCAAATATTTTCTATTTTCCTGAAAACTTACTAAAGATTTTTATTAAATATTCTTTCAACCTAGCTTCTTGATTTGGTTGAAAAACTTTGCGCACCGAATAATTAGGCGTGAGACGCATAGTTTCAGCTTCCTCTCCTTGACATGATTTTCTCTTTTTGACATATCTACACAATGTGGAGTAATTGACATTCTTAATCTCTCCTGCTTTTCTCAAACTCATACCTTCCTCCACCAACTGTATAGCTGCTCTCATATTATTTTCGGTGTGTAATCCTATATCCGTCTTTCTTTTTCTGTTCCGCACCATCTTGACTTACTGTTCCTAAAAACAAAAGCAAATAATGCAATAGAACACCACACACAATTCTCACAATAAACATGGGGCACAGTAAAACATCTTGCAATGTGCCCCGTTGCAGTGTACCCCATGTCACCTCGGACAATTAAAAAGATAAATACAAATTTTAGGTTAAGTTTGCCGGTGAATGGTTTTGCAATTTAAAGTAACTATGAAATAAGTAATACATAAAAAATCAATCACTCACCAAGAATCGTAAAACGACGGAATGAAAACGAAATACAACCACAGCTTTTTTCGTCAAAATATCACTAAAAAACAATAATCTTGAAATAAAAATGTCGTGCGCACTCGCATCGCTAAATGATAAGTTTAGCAAGATGGCTGCCTGTGGGGTTGCCAATACTAAAAAAAAAGTAAAGACAATTGCTAAAAAACCAAGAAAATATCGCTACTGTTGCATTGTACCCCTCGTTGTACTGTACCCCCTCTGACCCTACTGATCGCAGATTTTATCAGGTTCGAATTAGACTTTTTTAAGATTAGGCCGTGATCTGAAGTTATTTGAAGAGTAATTCCAATTTTTCCTTCATACTTTCATGGGCTTAGGACCATCAAAATGCAGAAAATAACGCATTATAATCAATTAAATTAAGGCACTTTTAAAAACTTAATACTTACATTTACCGCCAGTCGAGGTCTGCCAGACCCTAGTGCGTGATTTGGGGTCCTGAACTGACCGTGATCAAGCAGCCTCTGAGTGGCTGCTAAAATGGTCCTTTCATTAGGGACTGTGGGGTCCTTACCCCTTACCCCCTAGCATACATTCTGCGAGCTGCTCGTAGGCTTTCACCACATAATAAATAGACCCGCACCATCACATAGAACTCGCGGTTACTAAAATCGCGCGGGCGCGCGCGGGTTGCGCACTACGCGGGAAAGCGACTAGACAAGACGTAACGACAGCGCAAGCGCATGCCTTGAGCAGACTGTCGAGCGCCCGGCCGGCCGCCGCCGCCTGGCGCCACCCTGCCGCCCGGAAGGGGGTTTCACCCCCTCTGCAACATCACTCGTAAGCCGCACGGCGCCCGCGTTCATTGATATTATTACGAATAGATAGTGTCCATATTTTGCTGATTTAAAGTCGGATAAAAAAATATAAAAAAGTTTTGAACAAATAATGGAAACGTGTTCTATTACTGATACTGAACCACCAAAAATTTTTTGCGCATTGCTTAAAAAATATTCCTGTATGTAGGTAATTAAGGAATTCTCAGTAACTCAATACAATATTGACAACCATTAACAACCATTTTTACCATGACTAAATCTTCAAAATATAAATTTTCAATTAATTCATACGTTTTGATTAAGACGGTTTTCGTCAAGTTCAATAGTCAAATAAGTTTGTTGTCTATCAGGGCTCAATACTAGGTAAAATATATATATATATTTGAGGTATGTACATTACCGAGTATTACAACATCGTGTAAATATGCATTTTTAATTCATTCATATCTTCTGAACGGGGAAGTCCGGGGTCAAAGTCAAAGGTCAGGTGGCTTTGGTATAGGCTTGGCAACAACACCTAAAAGTTTCAGCTTTACAATTCAAGACAGAAAAAAGTTATGAGGAAAAGAAATTCCATTTTCATACATTTGAAATATATAAAGTCATTTTTTTCTGGTATAGATTAAAAAAAACCCCGTAACTACTAATTTATTCAATGTTTTAATGTACTCGACAATACTTAAAACTATCAAATAGAACATTTTTTTTTTCAAAAATCCTATGATTGGGAAGCTCGTTTTTCCGTCCACTGTGCGGCGTGGCGTTAATAATAAATAATTATTAATGAATTCAGTAGGTGAAGGAACAATGTTAGTTTATAGACAATGAAAGGAAACGAATTATTAATGAACTGAATATTCGATACGATCTTTCGACTAAATCATTATTAGTCTAGTGAAACATTAGTTTAAATAAAATTAGTGCATTTGAAAATTCGGTCAAATGACATTATTTCAAAGAAATAAATATGCTAAATAAAAATCTATCAATTAATTATTCGGTCAAATGAATAATTATAAAAAAAATAACGAGTCGATAGACTCCTCATGTATCCATCCGGCCGTTAGAATGCTTCGAGGGTATAAGGAATTTTACATACAAAGATACATTGTAAGTAGGCAGAAAAGGGATACTGACCGCCGATGCGGACGGACGTGCCTTGTCTCTAGTCTCAGTTGATGCCATGTGATCAGCAGATGTAACGGTTAACGTTGAGTTTGAGTGTCGCAGTTAAAATTCGAACGGTGTTTCGTGTGTTGTTCTGTGGTGCAAATTAAAACACTCTAAAACGGTGGAGAGTGAGGTGGCATACGTGCGTTAATGATCTCCAGCCAGAAGCTTAGGCTTTTCGGTTTTCCGGCCGAGCACCCTGGTGACGTTGAGCGAGCCTGAGTGCCCTTTGCAAATCTGGTGAGATCTTTCCGTTTATTTCAGGGATCTCCATTGGAAGCTGATTCGATTGTGTTTTAATTTGTTAATTTGGACTTTTGAAGCCACACGCAAATTTTAAACCATAGCTGAGTTTTAGGAATAAGTTTTCATATTACATAAAGGAGTGAATGATAAAATAATACGATTTATTATTCTAGCCTAGTATACGGTACGATACCACTCCTCTAGATTGACTACTTCACGCCAATCTTATTTTAACACTGTGCTAAATTACCAAAACTGTCTTAAATAAGTTAACAATTTCCTAACTTGTAAATCAAGTTTGTGTTCAAAAAACACTACCCCGAACCCTTATGCTTACATAACAGGGTATAGTTCCAAGAATCAACAAAGTGCGAAGCTCATAAATTTCAGGCAGTACGGTCTCTCTATTGTTTTCTAAGCACAAAGCCGCACGTGTGACGAAAAGTTCTACTAAAACATTAAAAACAATGGCCAAAATTGTGCACATGACAAATGATGGGAACAGGGCTCCAAGTCTGCAATTACAATAGTGTCAGAATGGTCTATCATTGATTTCATAATTGTTGATTTTGACAAGTTTGGTAATCTACTAACATAATGGCGTCATTATGACTTTCCAGTGGTCAACCACTGGAAAGTCCACTGAAAGAAATGGCACAGAATGCTAATCTCGTACATACTAACAAATGAATGACTGACTTACATAAAACACTTGACTTGTATAAAACACTAATAAATAATATGCAAAAATATATATAAATTAAATCTGGCATAAATAAAGTAGTGGTAGTTTTTCGAAAATCATTTCTACTAACGGGTTTTATAATAATGGCAATACGACAGTGTCATTATGACACAATTCTATTACGAGACCAATGATCGCCATTAAGAATTTAGCAGATTACGAACTTAAGCAAAATGACAATGGGATGGGAATGGGATCGTATTGGAATGACGAATTTATAAAAATAGCAGACTTGGGGCCCTGTCTGTTTAGGGCCTTAGCCCATCAAATAAATAATATAATGGGTTTAACTTTCGACCACATGTCTGTCCGTCACGATTTAGCTTCATATGTATTGGAGCACCGATATGACGACAGAATTCTCCTAGCGCTTCGAAATAATATACAAGAGTTCCTTCCTAACAGCGGTCTATCCCAGGAGCAAAGGATAACAAATTACATAACCATGCAGTTTAACAAGGCGTTCTGGGGCGGAGAGGATATCCTAATCGCCGCGTCTGAGTTCTATCTAGTTAATGTGCATGTGCACACGGATACAATAAACACACTGGTGTATTCACCTACAGGTGAACCAGTACCCGGCAACATCCACGCCCTCTATAAGGACCAGCACTATGATAGTTGGGTCATGACCGACGACGAACATTACAAAGATCTAATGCAAGAATCAACCAATGCCAAAACATCACAACATACTAAGCCTTTAATTAACGGACAATCCTTGAAACCCCAGTTTCTAACTAACAATACCCAAGTGACTAGCTCATTAACACAATATGAACAACAAGTATCATTATATACACCGTTATCAGATGTAGTCACAGATGTCAATGGGTTCACAATACTAAGAAACCAGCAGTCTACCGCAATTATAATAAACGTGCCCAGACTTTCGTATTGCAACCTGGAACGTCCTCGGCCTCAAAACCGGCAAAAAAGATAGAATAGACGCCGAACCTTCACTTAGAGGCATCCGTATGGCCTGCATACAAGAAACAGGGATGAACTCAGGAGCATACAACTCTACACACTACGAATGGCATCTCTATGGAACCACAGGTAAGACACACCGGGGACAGATGTCAGCAAGATTGACAGGGCCCGATAGGGCTGAAGCCTGCCAGGGTAGCGGGATCATCTGAAAGGGTTACCGCTGCCCCGGAACATAAAGGGCTAAGGAAGGAACACGGGTGGGTTTTAGTCAGTAAGAGTCTGACACTCATCATCATTCATTCGGTCATTTGATGATTTCCCATCCACAAAAAAAAAAAAACCACCGGGGACTGGCGATTTTGATCAAAAAAGATGCCCAAATCGTTAACAGGAAAGAGGATACAGACGCTCCTCTGTATATAATCAACTCTCACATCAACAGCCGTACATCCATAGAGCAGGGCTGATTCAACAAAATCTTCTCCATGACTTCTCCAACTGCAACGGGGAACTTGTTAATGGATATAACCAACAGAGAAAAACTGCAAATAGAAATGACAAAAGCGAGAGCATCACGCAGGCTAACATGATCAAAGGGCACTCAAAAGTCCCAATTGGATCACATTATAACGCCACACGCTACAGAAAAACTCTTTATTAAAGGTGAATGGGCCGCCAGGAGCATATCCGACCATAAAATAATCTGGGGTTTGCTAAGGACAAACCAAATTTCAAACAAAAAAGAAAACACAAAGCACAATAATACACAAAGGCAACAGCTACCCGCGAAGGAGGCAACAATAGTGGCTAAGGATTTCAACTATAAACAATGCTACTATGCCGCCCCCAATAGCAAGTTCACCAAAACAAAATACCAAGATTGCATAACAAAAAAGCTAAAAAATATAGGAATCAACTCAACGGACGAAAACATCGAAATACCCTGGAATACCATAACGGAAGTATTGAAAAGCGGCTGCCCAGGAAACTTTAACTCTTCAGCCAGTTCTCTCCAGAGATCATCGACTAGCTCTTGCTAACCTACAAAAGGCTAAATTCTTACAAAGCAGGCAACCAGATAATCCAAATAGGCATAACCGCGTAAAAGAATGCCAGGCAACACTTCAAAAGGTTAAATATCAGGAGGAACAAAAAGCATGTAGGGCCTGCCTCAGCGGATTGGGAAAAAACCACCCAACGAAACGCATGCAGATGCTGTACTTTTTTTACAGGAGAAACAAACTGCAAAAAAACGTCGAAAAAGATCTATACATGTACCGATGACCAAAAGGGAGCAAATTAAAAAAAAAGAACCGAGGGCCGTCTTATACAAACAGTTAATATAAAAAAGCCGATAACCGAAATACAAGGTGGTGGACCCAATACAGATGACGTAATGGAAATCATCAAGAAAATGCGGAACTGACCAAGACTGACTCCCGGGAGTGACCAAGTAGTAATCGAGCTCTACAAAGCAATGCCCCTAATACTACAGGAAGCCGTCACCAAACACATGCACAAGGCCATACAGAACGAAGCACCGGACACATGGCTGGAGGCCGTGCAGGGGCCAATCCCAAAAAATAATAACCCTAAAGATGCGAATGACTATCGTCGCATATTGGTTTGCAATACGGGTTACAGAATCTACGCCTCATACGTCCTTAAAAAACTAGAATATAATAACGGAATTGGGCAACTACCAAGCGGCCTTTTTAAACAATAGATCTACAGACGACCACATCTTTACACTCAAAACGGTCTTAGACGAGGAATGGCGCGAACGACAACCTAAAACAGGACATGAAGTACTTCGACAAGGGAGTCGATTTCTGGATGGATACGGCTGAAGACAAAAACAAGATCAAGATTGCTGCTAGTGAAATATACAAAAAACCGGAAACGGATAGTAGCGAGAACTCCGACGACGACATCGAAAACAGAAACATCTAACACAACATAACACAGCAGAGCAAGAACATACAAAAGAACCGAGAAAGCAGTGGAACCTCGCCAAAAGATTCACGGGTGAAGCTTGAACTGAACCTGGCCGCGTAGTCTTTAAAAGATGCCCATCCATAGACAAATATCACCCATCTCTCCACTAATCTAAGGCTTACTCTAGGATGCATATCCGGTAGGCACTTAAATACTACCCTTTCCTACGGGCACGTCTTCCTTACAAAAACCGCGCCCACCGGTCTACTTTCTTGGTATGCAATGGTCGCTGTAGCACCATGAACATGAGGCTACAGGAGCTAGTGCGAATCTTGGGGTTCATTCGATTAATCGAGTCTGGTCAAACCACGCTGGGATCGGTGCAATTCATTCATTCAAAGATACATTGTAAGTAGGTACGCATAAAAACATTACTCTGTCCTGGTAAATAGTATGACACTAGCTTCTGCCCGCGACTTCGTACGCGGATCCTGTTGCTTATGCCAGCGACAACGAGGTCGTCAAAGTCGAAGATCTGAAACGTCTGATGTCGAATTCTAAGAGCCCGGGGACGGGAAAACAGCGTGACGCGCGAGACGATTCGAGACGTTCCAGATCTTTCATTTTTATAAAAAATCGGCGTGAATCCAGATTTAGTGACATGATGAGCTCCAAATGAAGTCATCTGAAAAGCACTGTTGTAGGCTCGAATATTGCTTAAGAAATGATTGGACTTGGGATGCTTGCCATTCAAAAGAACTCGTAAGATCTCCGGTAGCTCTTGCATAGAGTTTAGTCGTAACTTTCCAGACGCACAACACATTCCCTTGATCTCTCCCTTCCACTTACGCGCGTGACAGTGTGCACACACCTCAGACATGGTGCCAATGTCTCCGTGTTCGATGTAATTAATAAATGGGTTAGAGGAAAACGCGCTCCTTTCTTTATTGTTCCTCGGTTGCTCTTCAGGATCATAAACCATAGACTCAGTATCAGACGAGGATGAATTGCGAAGATTGCGACGTATACGGTCTAGATCCATTTGGGCCACACGCTGTTCGACTGACTGACTTGCCCGAATTTCCTGAATCCGCTCACGTTGTTGCGTGGCGTGGCGTTGCGTGTTGAGGTGTCTGTTCATTACAGACACCTCAACACGCATGTCGTGATTTCTTTGCCCAGCAAAGAAATCTGTGCGTTGCGTTGCTCGCGCTTCTCGTCTGTCTCCAAAGACCGAGCTAGAGCATGCTGTGAGCGGTCTGCACTAAGGCGCGTCTCATGCTCTTCAGGATTCTCAAGTGATCGAGATGTGGCAGTGCGAATACGCTGGGAGCTTAAACGCGAGTCTCTCTGCGTGTAAGTCTCCGAAGTGCGAGATACTGCGTGGCGCTTGCGATCGCTTGCTTGGCGTGTATCGCACTCCTGACTGTTCTCGAGCGACCGAGCAGTCTCAGTGCGGAAAAGCTGAAGACTTAATATCTGCTCTCTCTCTGTATCCGTTTCAGAAGCGCGAGATAAAGAATGACGCTCTCGGTCACGCGCAAGTCGTATCTCACGCTCCTGACTGCTCTCAAGTGATCGAGCAGTCTCAGAGCGGATATTCTGAAGACTCAACCTCTGATCCCTCTGTGTAACCGTTTCGGATGCGTGAGACAAAGAATGACGATCCCGGTCGATAGCTAAACGAATTTCTCGTTGTTCCACACTTTCCTGAGATCGAGAAGCAGTAGTGCGGACTCGTTTAAATTCTAGTCGTAATTGGCGCTGCGTGCTAGTTTCTGCGGACAAACTTAGTGCATTACGCTCACGGTTAGCACCTAGCAGTTGTTCACGCTCTGCGTCGGTTTCGAGAGATCGAACTAACCTGCGCATCTTAGAAACCCTTGAGTTTAAAGACAGATTTGATATTTTTCTAAAAGGCATAGCTAAAATTCCTTCATAATTCGATACTAACGAAATTCAAATCAATGAAAAATAATCGAATAAGTACCTACGTAAGAATTGCTAGTTAGTAGAAAAATAATAATTATTTGCAGGAAAATTAAACACATCAACCAACACAGACAACAAAGGTAACCCCCGTTTCTATAAGATGAGAGCGGCACATTGGCACCTATAACATCACTTTTTGGGAACGAAACCATAGCGCGATCTAACTCGACGCCAACGCCATACAGTTAGGCAACGGAAACTACCATAATATCATTTACCCAAATTAATTAAATTATGAATAAAACTAAGTTGTGGTTAATTTTACAGACAACTACATTATTTTTGCATTAAAAAAAATATGGTAACAGCAGCAAGGAACAAAACTAAGAATTACATACTTAAATCAGTTACCTACAACAAATGTGCTTGGTAAGATATAACTTAGAACCAAAAGTTTGACTTGACTTCATGATAGTGTAGGTTGTTGTACCACCAATCAATCTGTTTAGTAATATTGGTGTGAAACTCTCCATATGATTAGATAGGACATGTAAAGTTCTCAGATTTCATAACAGTATCGTTCCTAATGCACATAAAAAATGCAAAAACGAAAAAAAGCAAAAAAGAATGCAAAAAAGAATTTTTCATCCCACCATCTCGGAAAGAGTATTTTTAATCTTCAATATCTGAGTGGAAAAGCCGTTTTTATTCTCTAGAGGATAAAATAAATTGAATTTAGAACATCGTGTGCACTAAGTTTGTGAATAAAAAAAAACATTAAACCTATTTACTGCTACCTCTATGGTGCCGAATATATCATACAACTTTTTTTTTATTTGTTAAAAACTCAGACTCGGAACCTTCTTGGTGTTCTCTTTTCAATTTGCTTTGTACGCGGTTCTTTACGCGGCATTTTTTCACGTCATTGTTAAACCTTATATTAAAAACAAGAAACTTGGAAACAAGTGAAAAAACTAAAATGAGTGATTAGCGACGAGGAAGTTTGCTTGACGCCAACAGAATTGACTGAAACTGTTAATAATGCGCAAATGAGCTTTCTCCCTCAACAATCACGCGAGAAGTATTTAAAACAGTACGATATGTTCAACACGTGGCGACTAGCAAAAGGAGCCAAAAGTTTCTCAGAAAACGTTTTGATATTTTATAGAATTATCCGAGAACAAGAAAGCAAGCACTCTATGGAGTACGTATTCGATGCTAAAAGCAACAATAAAGATGAAAAAAGACAAACATATCGATACCTATCCTAAATTAGTGGCATTTTTACATTTAGTCATTTCCTCGCTGAGGTGGAATGAAAAGTTACGTGTTGCACTCGAGTGCAAAGATTTTTCACCTCGTGCTCTTTTGATTCCCTCGCTAACGCTCAGGATTCTAATTTTGAATCACTCGCTGCGCTCGTGATTCAATTTTAGAATCCTTCGCTTGCTCGGTCATCAAAATTGAACACGCGGTTAAAAAGCAACTTTGCACTCTTGTATAACAATAGTTATTTGTTATACAAGAGTGCAAAGTTGCTTTTTAATTTGTTATACAAGAGTGCAAAGTTGCTTTTTAACCGCGTGTTCAATTTTGATGACCGAGCAAGCGAAGGATTCTAAAATTGAATCACGAGCGCAGCGAGTGATTCAAAATTAGAATCCTGAGCGTTAGCGAGGGAATCAAAAGAGCACGAGGTGAAAAATCTTTGCACTCGAGTGCAACACGTAACTTTTCATTCCACCTCAGCGAGGAAATGACCACAGAGCATGTAACCTTTTACTAAATGCAAAAAAAAAACGTTTATAAGGGAGAATATATTGTAAGGGAGAAAGCTCATTTGCGTATTATTAACAGTTTCAGTCAATTCTGTTGGCGTTAAGCAAACTTCCTCGTCGCTAGAATCACTCATTTTAGTTTTTTCACTTGTTTTCAAGTTTCTTGTTTTTAATATAAGGTTTAACAATGACGTGAAAAAATGCCGCGTAAAGAACCGCGTACAAAGCAAATTGAAAAAAGAACACCAAGAAGGTTCCGAGTCTGAGTTTTTAACAAATTAAAAAAAAGTTGTATGATATATTCGGCACCATAGAGGTAGCAGTAAATAGGTTTAATGTTTTTTTTAATTCACAAACTTAGTGCACACGATGTTCTAAATTCAATTTACTTTATCCTCTAGAGAATAAAAACGGCTTTTCCACTCAGATATTGAAGATTAAAAATACTCTTTCCGAGATGGTGGGATGAAAATAACTATTACGATTTTTAAAACATTAGTATGGGATTTGAACTCTCACCATTTAGTGGGGTAAACGGTCACCTGACCTTACCGCTAAATTCCCCATTGACATATTGTTGAAATAGCTGTTCCCTTGCAATTTATAATATTACTGCTCCGCTCCTTTATAAAAATAGTGTGATTATTATGTTCCCAGAGTTAAATTATTATTAATAAATAAATAACATGTCATTTTGTGCATTCAATTACGAACAAAAACCTTTTAAAATCAATATTGCTTACCTCCCGTAACATACGGCGTGATAATATGTAGCCTAAAGCCTTCCTTGGTTTACAAAGAACATTTTTGCTGAATTTCAATTCAATCTATCCAGTAGTTTTGGCATGAAGCCGTACCATCACAGACAAACAGACAAAAATTCTAAAAAGTCACTTTTTGTCATCAGTTACGTTTTTCTAACAAAAGCCACTCATTTTTTCTCGAAAATTCTCAATGTACAGTTTTTCTTTAGTTACTGTTTTATTATATGTATAGATAACACTGCACATAACTAGATTATTTAACAGTTTCTTAAGCTACGAATTCGATAATCGAATAGGTTTTTATTACCTCACACAGACCGCAGTAGGTGCGAAAAATAGAGTATTCTCCTCGGGGATAAAGATCGCGACAATAAAACACTACTTTATCCCGGTAGTGAATAATCTACTATTTCCCTTAGTAAATAATTTAAATAATATAATTTAAATAATAATTTAATAAATCACATTGCACGAAATAGCACAACGTCGTCCGACAACATGTCTTGCAACATGGAATACTTATAATGAAGAAGGTTGTGGGCGTGCGCGTGATTCTGTAGAATATAAACATATATATCTTTAACCCCCGACGCAAAAACGACGGGGTGTTTTAAGTTTGACGTGTCTGTGTGTATGTGTTTGTGTGTGTGTGTCTGTCTGTGGCATCGTAGCTCCCTAACGGATAAACCGATTTTGATTTTGTTTTTTTTTGTTTGTAAGGTGAATTAGTCGGGAGTGTTCTTAACTATGTTTGATGAAAATCGGTCCAAGATGGTCGCCACCACAAAATGGCGGATTACATATTTTTTCACAACTCCCTCAATATGGGTATCAAATGAAAGGGCTTGACTAATAGAATAATGTACATACACTAGGTATATTGAAAGGGAATGAGGAATATTAACTAACAGGCCATTTGAGTGAATTCGCAAAAATGCTGATGTTCGTTTTATGTTATAGTGTAGATTAGAGTAGGCTATATTTTGTGTTTTTATTTTATTTTATTTTTATATGTATAGGGAAATTGGTAAAGTAGTTATTATTTGTAAATGTGTTATAAGTAAGTAAAACTAGATATTTTACGTTTTTCATAGTTTTAAATTGTGTATGTTAATTTTAAGACCCACGCTATCGCATTAGGATTACCTGTAATGATAGTAATTGGAGATTATAAATAAATTATAAATAAAACTAACGAAATGAAAAACTTAAAAAAAAAAATTTGTCTGTTAAATGCCCCAGATTGAAGAGGAAAGTGAAAAGAAATGAAATAAAAAAATTAAGGAGTCCCTCTAAGAAGCATGAAATAAAAAATTTAAATAAACCCCCGACACAAAATAATAAAAATAGTATGAACGTAAAAAGCCTAAAACAAGTTAAAAAACTATGAAAAAATAGCCACAAATAGAACAAAAAAGGTTTAGAAGCGTGAAACCATACAAAAAGAAAAAAATTACTTTGAAATTAAGACCCTACGTATGATTTTTTTAAATTAAATTTTGTTGCGTCGTCGTCGGGGGACCGCGTACAGACGCCAGCTGCAGGTCAAGCTACCCGAAACTGTCAAATTTTCCCAATCAAGTTGAAAATCTATTAAAGAAATTTGACAGATTGTAGTAGCTTGATGTGCTGGCGTCTGTACTTTAACAGAACGTTATGCTAATAATTAGAGCGGTTATTTTTTCATGGTTTTTTTAAAACTTGTTTTAGGCTTTTTACGTTCATACTATATTTATTATTTTGTGTCCGAGGTTTTTTTAATTTAATTTTTTTGTCCTTAGTAAATAGTTCAGATATGTATCGTGAAATCTCGACTGATCTTGGAGTCGTTCCGGTCGCCGAGGATAGAGCTCTGTGAGTCTGTGACACGTAATGGACAGTATGTCCTAGACACTATACTATTGTAGTCTTTGGTATGTCCACGTACCTGTCGCGTCTCCACGGCGGTTGAGGACTGGAAGGGCAGACGCCAGTCGCGCGCGAAGGTGGCGCGCAGTTGCACGCGCGTGGGCGCGGCGCACGACGAGCCCACGTGCAGGGAGAACTCACCCGACGTAGGTAATGTCGGATCATCAGAACCTGACGACATTACATAATGATAATATATCTGGTTAGAGCACCGATCCATGAAACATACAGACTTTTTGCGTTATTAACGTTGTTGAGCAGACAAATTTTTCGAACATGATGCAATGATTAGCAATATCCTTCAAAATGATTCAGATTGTGATTGATAGTGTGACGCAATTCGGGTGCAGAATCCTTTTAAAAATCATCTTATTATTATTATTGCCTTTATTTCATCTAAGTAAGTACTTATAAATTACTTACATATATTTAAAGATTTTTATAAGCAAAAAGATTTAAAAAATGATTTTTATTATTATTTATTATTTTTATTTTTCAGATTTAGGGAAAGCCCACAATTTCTTCACCAGATTTGCCTTTTAACTTATTATGGGTTAGGTCGCACATCATACAAAAAAGCGGCCAAGTGTGAGTCGGACTCGCCCATGAAGGGTTCCGTTTTACGATTTATGACGTATTAAAAAAAACTACTTACTAGATCTCGTTCAAACCAATTTTCGGTGGAAGTTTACATGGTAATGTACAGACGCCAGCAGGTCAAGCTACCCGAAACTGTCAAATTTTCCCAATCAACCTTGAACCTTAATGCTTTAGCGATAAAGTTGAAAATCTATTGAAGAAATTTGACAGATTGTAGTAGCTTGGTGTGCTGGCGTCTATAAATCATATATTTTTTTTAGTTTTATCATTCTCTTATTTTAGAAGTTCCGGGGGGTGGGGGACACATTTTACCACTTTGGAACTGTCTCTCGCGCAAACTATTCAGTTTAGAAAATATGATATTAGAAACCTCAATATCATTTTTTTAAGACCTATCCAGGATACCCCACACGTTTAAGTTTGGTGGAAAAAAAAATTTTCAACAGTATAGTTCTTATAGTTTCGGAAAAAAGTGGCTGTGACATATGGACGGACAGACAGACAGACAGACATGACGAATCCATAAGGTTTCCGTGCCATTTGGCTACGGAACCCTAAAAATCAACGGCTCTGAAGATCACAATATTTTTGGTCCATTTTCGAAATCTGAAAGCGGACTCCTGACCTCGGGGCTCCCATCTGAAACTATTCAAATATATTTTCGGTGTTCTCTCATCATGATGCATCTACTCAACTATCATGCAACTTTTCGCCCTGCATATGCTTGCTCAAAAACCCCTCTGCGCTTCCCTACGTATCTAGATTTTCATAAGTACCGATGGTAGTTAGTATCGATGGTATTGTGTGAGAAGTGTGGAGCATCTGACTACGAGTGTATTGTGTTGTGTATAATGCCTAATGTATGATACTGACCGCAGTCGTCGTTGAGCTTCTCGGCGTCGACGCTGTCGTCGGGGCACAGCGTGCGCTCCAGCTCGTACAGCATGGCGGCGCCCGAGCGGTACGGCAGCTGCCACGTCCACGCACCTGCCGCCAACACGCACACCTCACTCTCAATATACCGGGCCAGTTATTACGAACCAATTACCCCAGGCAATGGCAAGTTTTCGGCCCGACACTGTATCAGTACCAGAATTCTCCGGCGACGGACAAAGAGTAGTGACAGATACATCTCGCGACTTTAAGGTCCCATTTTACTAACAGACGATGAGTTTGTATTGAAGTTAAAGTAGGTAGTCTGATACAAGGAGTGTTTTGTGTTTTACAGACTAGTCCATAAAAAATCCAAATCAAAAGTGTTTATTTAAATTAGGCTGAGAATCAGCACTTTTCGGACGTTGAAATTACATAAGACAGTCTCCTAAAACGCCCGCCTTTCACCACTTCCTAGTACTTTGCTGGGAAGACGTGGCGCAACAAACTACCCAGCAGAACAGGTCTGTTCAGTTATAAAATACTTGATTCTACACAATAGTAGGTATTGCAGCATTGGCCAATGCTACATTATAATAATAACAGAACCAACCTTATTTTTAACCAGAAAGGTTTTTTCTTCATATTGGTTTTGAATATTGAATCTAAAAGTGTCATGTCATTTCTCTTACCGAGAAAAAATCTCTGTAAGAGAAAAGACATGACACTTTTAGAGGACAGGATGGAAGTGTAATATATTATTTTTTTCTACTTTCACAATGAAATAATTCGCTACAATATTAACGGTAAACTATAACGGATTGAACGACCGAGTTCTGTGCGGTCATCCACTGGATCCAAGGGCCAAAAAGTGGTCTCGAGGCGAGTCACATTTCATGAAGACTCGATTTGTCCGAAGACTGTCGGGTGTAGCCAGTACCAGACGTCTACAAGCTTCCTGTTGGGAATTGAACCCAACATAACAACTTGCGCGCGACCTGCACGTTTAAGAGGATTCTGATTCCGGCCAGGGAGGAGCCTTCCGATTGTCAGCGTGGAGCCTAGGACCGGATTTTCGTATATCTTGTAGTTTAGTTTTCAGTAGAGCCTATTACTTGATATACTACCAATTAGCCGTATATTATCATCGTTACAATTTTGATCAAGCGATTAATTTAAATTATTATCTTGCTTCCTAATAACGAACTGACATCATCATCATTGGTGCCAATTACCCATTTAGGACGTCCTTGTATTTATCTAGTTACGTAAGTTTAGGAACGTTTGCAAACGTATCTTAATCGACGCGTAACAAGAATACATAAAATTTACTATAGGGCTCGAATACCAAAGACGTCACGTCGACGTCATGACGTAATCCTTTTTAATAATAATACTCGTTCTGTGTCTTTTGCTAAATTTTAATTAGGTACTATCTTATTTTACGTACAAAAATTATAACGAGTTCAAGCGAAGATTCCCCTCTTTTATTTCGCTACAGTATGCAAAGTAATTAACATTAAATTTCATTGTCTTTTCTCTTACCGAGATTTTTGCATTTGAAGTTTTATTTGGACACAGGACGGAAGTCTATGATATAATTTTTTCCGCTTGACCATGTAATTATTTGCCACGATATAAAGGTTTGAACGACCGAGTTCGTTCGTTGTTCGACTGGATCAAAGGGAACTGTTCCCGAAATTAAACGAACTAAGTATACAGCATCTAAAACTTGCGAGTCAGGTTTCATCAATTCAGACTTGGTATGTACGAGTAATTTAACTTTACTTCATCTCTTTTATTATAAACTAGCTTCTGCCAGCGGCTACGCCCGCGTGGATGTCGGAAATTATCCCACGGGAACGTGCTACCCTAATAAAAAGTATGTCCTTCCCTAGGATGCCATCTATCTCTTTGCCAAATCAGAAGTTCAGTGGTTTACGTGTGAAAATGTAACATACAGTTTCAAGTTTAAATCCTCCCCTTAAAAACCGAATTACCCCTTTTTGCCCCGTCAGGGGTCAATTTTCGACTACTTTACATCATCATCATCATCATCATCTGCCTAGCCTTTTCCCAACTATGTTGGGGTCGGCTTCCAGTCTAACCGGATGCAGCTGAATTTTCGACGACTTTACATAATTATTATTAACTAGCTTCTGCCCGCGGCTTCGCCCGCGTGGATGTCGGAAATTATCCCACGGGAACGTGCTAACAGGATAAAATGTACCTATGTGCTTCCCCAGAATGCCATCTATCTCGCGGGCCCTATGTGGCTAATTACAATAGAAAACCAATTGTGTCTCATTAGTGGTGATTAAGAGGGTACCTATATGATATCTTTACCTAAGTACCTACCTAATTAAAAAAAAAAACTCAATAACAGAAAATTAAATACCTACCTACCTAAATAAACCTATTTCTGATGATAACTAATCTAAACTCAATAAATAAGCAAAATCCCTAAAAACTAATATCTATACGAATGACTAATCCTACCTAACAGTATTATAAAATAACCTACGGTCACTACGTACACTATCAAATATACTACCTATACTTTAAAATTAAAATCTATACCTACGACTTATATAAAAATAAACCTAAATAACTCTAAAAACTAAAAGGAATAAAAATGAACTCCATTGCGGGTGACTTAACTTACGACAAACTTATTATTTGCGGTTGGTGCAGTAATCGGGTAGGGATCGAACCGCAAAATTAAGTTTGTTTTTTATTGTATATACTTTTCCGGGATAAAAAGTACCCAGTGTGGTGCCCAGGATATTAAAGAATAATTATACCAAGTTTCAACGTAATCGAACCGGTAGTTTTTGCGTGATGCCTGAACAAACAGACAGACAGACAGACAGACAGACAGACCGACAGACAGACAGACAGACAAAAATTTTTTGAATCACATTTTTGGGTTCGGTGTCGGTCTAGTAACACCCCCTGCCATTTATTTTTTTGATATTTACAATGTACAGAATTTACACTTCTACAGATTTATTATAAGTATAGATTATTTTCTGTCAAAACTATTAATACTGAGTTTCGTGTTAATTGGACCGCGCATTCAATTACTTCCACACAAACTTCAAGACCCCTATATCCCCCTTTGAGGGGTAGTTTTGAAAAACGTATAATAATAAACTTTATTACTTACTTAAACGAGTATTCTTGCCAAGTTTCAAGTTTATTAACCTAATAAAGACGATTTTTCATATAAACTGTATCCCTGCTTTTTAACCCCACAGGGGTGGAATTAAAAAAAAATCGTTAGGGATGTATTTATAACTTGAATTAAAGATTATTTATACTAATTTTCGAGCCAATCAAGCCATGCAGTAAAATCCTCCCCTGTAAAACTGACTACCCCTTTTCAGCCCGTCACTGGTAATTTTCGAAAAACAATATTCTTTACTTTCGATCGTAGGTATAAATAGTGAGTTTCGAGATAATCGGACCGCGCGCTAAAATTCTTCCATACAAACTTTGAAACACCCCAATCCCTTTTTAGTTTAGAAAAACATAAAATGACAAACTTCATAATTTACTTGGATTAGTATTGGTGCCAAGTTTCAAGTTTATTCCTTGTTTCACCCTCTTAGGGGTGGAATTTCGAAAAACCCTTACTTAGTGGATACCTAATCTTCACTAAGAACACACCCTCCAAATTTCATGTCTCTAGGACCAGCGGTTTAGGCTGTGCGTTGATATATCAGTCAGTCAGTGAGTCAGGACTTTGAATTTCTGCCAGGGTAGCGGGATCGTCCGAAAGGGTTACCGCTCCCCTGGAACATAAAGGGCTAAGGAAGGAACACGGGTGGGTTTTAGTCAGTAAGAGTCTGACACTCCCTTCCACTACACCCAGAGCGGGAGGGGTCATTTGATGATTTCCCATCCTCAAAAAAAAAAAAGGACTGAATTTAATATATATAGATTTTAAATCTAAAGTTACAGTCTTGAAACATATTCAAAAACCAATAAGGTAACATAGAACGTATTAATCAGTCAGTAATTAAGCTATACTCCATTTATAATAGCATTAGAAAAAAGAGGCTCGTAGAAGCAGGAATGCAAAACATTTTATTTCAAAGTTATGATAAAACAATTTTAAGGGAGATGCTTAAATTCTAATTTTCTTGCGTTTTTTGCAATTTGCAGGTCAGTGTAAGGTTGTATCTTAATAAAAATAATATGATGCGCAACAATAAGAAATATGTAGGCAATAATACAATTTTAACCTTAAAAATCATCAATACATCCCTTTAAATTAGAATTGCTCCGAATTCGTCTGATTTCGCGGGCTACTGCCGCGCATCCACCTTAATTAAAATAAAATTCGGTAGAATTATAGTGAAACGAATAACGTTCCAAGTATTGTTCATCCCTGCTTCTTTTAGGTTTTTAGCATTGACACTGTAATTTAAAATTGGAGTTAAATAATATAAATAAATGAAAGCCACATAATTTCATAAGATAAATAGTTAAAATGGTTACAATTAAGTGTGACAGCTGCTGTAAAAATAGATCATAATAAATTCGGCGTCTATCATAATGTAACAATGTTTATTGTACTTTTGTTACAAAGTGTGCATTAAAAATAACCTTTTTTAACTTCTTTCTAATGCTATTGTAAATGGACTTTAGGTAGTAGCTAGCAAGTAGGTATTAGAATGATCGGCATTGCCGATTAGTCGACCGACTAATCGACATTTTGAAAACCGATTAGTCGGCTAGTCGGTTAGTTGGCAAATACTATATGTAGTCGGCCCATCTTTAGTCTTAAGATAAAATATTACAGTATCTTAGCCGTGTGCAGAACTCCACTGCGGGTGACATAACCTACGACAAACTTATTATTTGCGGTTGGTACAGTCATCGGGTCTAGGGATCGAACCGCAAAATTAAGTTTGTTTTTTATTGAGAATACTTTTCCGGGATAAAAAGTACCCAGTGTGGTGCCCAGCAGTGCGATTCTGTAAGCATCTCACCGTGAAAACTTAGGTGAAGTGAGCGTGGAGTGAGCTGTCATTCCAAATAATGCTAGGGATCGACACTACTGACAGCTCACATCAAGCTCACTTCACTTGAGTTTTCACGGTGAGATTTTTACAGATTCGACCGGCTGGATATAAAAGAATAATTATACCAAGTTTCATCGTAATCGAACCGGTAGGCGTCGGGCGTGATTCAGTATTCACGCGCGAAGGCTTATTATTAGCGTATTTCATGTATAACTTTGGTGTTTCTATACCGATTTCTATGATTCTTTTTTATGGAATAGTTAATAATGTTAACTTTTTTAATTAGGGATGACTGAGAGTGTTATGAACGTAAGAGTAGACGAATATAATCAAAATGCTTCGAACTGCTAAGCTATCGGGAGTTACACGTGTTATTGTGAGTCAACCATAAAAGATAGACATATGCTGCTGTGGGATATTTTTTATGTAATTTTAAGGAGAACATTTCCGTCATACATGTTTTCTGTGTAGCTTTAACCATTAAGGTTGCACACGTGACGGAAGCTTAAAAAATGGAGTAACTTCTCCCGTTTTCCCAACATTTCTCTTCACTGCTCTGCTCCTATTGATTGTAGCGTAATGAAAAGTATATTATAACCAGCTCAGGAGTATGAAAAATAATTGTACCAAGTTTCGTTAAAATCCGTCGAGTAGTTTTTGTTTCTATAACGGTTATACAGACAGACAGACAGACAAAAATTGTACTGATTGTATTTTTGGCATCAGTATCGATCCCTAATCACCCCCTAATAGTTATTTTGGACATATATTTCATGTACAGAATTGACCTCTCTACAGATTTATTATAAGTATAGAAGATTCTGCCTGCGCGGCTGCGTCTCGGATTATCATTTTTCGTTATTTTCTGTAGATTTGTCCGAAGACTGTAGGCGAATCTTGAATTCGCCCCACCGCCTAGCCTGGGACCAGACGGCTGCAAGCTTCGTGTTGGGATGCGAACCCTACGCTGGTGGTTTCAAGTACCAGCCACTCAGCGAGTCTTCCGACTGCCAGTCTGGACCGGATTTACGTATTTTTAGTAGTTATGTTAACTTCTCGTAGTTAATATTGTCTTATTTTATTTAAAACTGTCATATAAATTGTTGCGTCGCTACCTGATAACAGATGGACTTGGCGCGTTGTTACCCATTTAGGATTACCAAATATTTATTTATTGCGGAAGGTATAGGAACGTTTGCAAACGTATCGTGACCGACGCGTAATAGTGAAATTTATAGGGCTCTAACACCAGGGACGTCGCCTCAGAGTTATTACTTAATCTTTTGAATCGTGCTGTGTCCTTCATTAAGTTTTTGTTTACAATATTTTTTTTATTTTACTAAATTAAACGTGTACAAGTGAAGACCTGGTTTTTATTTCGCTACAATAGTTACGACATAGATAACCTATAGGTAAACCGGTAAAATATGAACATATAGCTGTTCCTCAGACGTCAACTTGCACGCCCTTCAGGACCCGGACGCGATCCGGGAATTGAACAAAGTGCGTTCGTGGGAATATATCTGGTGAACGCACAATCGAGTCGATGGAGTGTGCGGTCTCTACAGTATAATCACGTCGGACCTTACATAAATAGGTAACCCATACCATCTACCGTGACCGGAACAGAACCATCTATGGGTGAATGCGATGATAAAATGGAGCCGGTACAGTGCCTCCTCCCACTTAGGTACACTAACACCCGTATTCCAAGACGTTTCCTCGAAACTTCCTCCACCTCCACTCATTCGAGGTTACCTTAAGGACTACCTCAAGGAATCCTCGAAATCGGTATTCTTAGTTAAAACTCGGTCTTGTCATGAGGCAATCTTGAGGATCCTCCAGTGAGGTTGAGTCGAGGTCGAGTCGAGGTAAACGTCATTAAATACGTCATTGAATCATAGATTACAGTACACACTTTGTTTTTTTTTGTCTATGGTCATTCAAAAATTGTCAGATTGCGGTTTTTTTGTCTGTGTGCTCGCGTCGGTCCTGTCATCCTGTCAGCCTGTGTTAGTATTATAGTTTAGTCTGTCTACGGTTGGTAGGAGGTTTACGTTGAAACGTAGATAGAGAATGAACCGTTGAAACTTTAATAATTTAAAAGCTTTTTTATTTTTTTTATTGAACACAAGCTTTAACAACATATTCAGCACTGTCTCTTTCCCAAAACGATAGCGTCTTTGGAATTCTTCATTGTCATAAAATTCTATGGGATTTTCTGCATTCCGCAAATAACGGCGTGCAGGGTAATCGTACGGATTAACATACAGATAATTCAAAAACTGTTTGAAATCCATTAAAACCACTATATGAAAAACTGTTCAAATAAATTAATCAGTTCTGTTTAAAGCGTGAGCGAAAACAACGTAAAGAATGGCGTAAATCTTCCTTGAGTGTTCCTTAAGGTACGTCGCGATGTACCTTGAGTTTGACAGTTGTTTCCTCACCTCGACTGAGGAAAAATGACGAGGGACGCCAATTGGAGGTGAATTTTTACAACTGTGAATACCGATTTCCTTGAATGAGGTTGAGTGGAGTCGAGGAAGTTTCGAGGAAACGTCTTGGAATATGGGTGTAAGTGTTTGTCTAGGATAAACTTAGAGGCTGCGGTAGGGGCATCTATTGAGTAGTTAAACAATAAGTTGTTTGCTAGGTCAATTAAATTCTATCTCCTTTACCAATCCTGCGCCTCGCTGTGACGAGCAGCGGCCGCGAAGTGTCGCCACCGTCGGCTTTGACCCACACTCGGATCGGAAACACGCCCTGTGCCGGGTGCTACAAATATCAAAGAGCTCGTGTTACATATTTAATAAGTACAATCAACAAAAATTCTGCAAAGGCACAGCATTCATTAAAGTTCGTGTGTAGTGGACTCACCGGCGCAAACGACAAGATGAACTCGACGGCCGAGGTCACCACCAGCTCGTGCGTCTCCTCGAATGTGAGCCTGTCAGACAACGCCGTAAACTATAATCTAGTTAAACTTACACAATGCACAAATTATTCATAAGCACACAGGAGGTTAGTATATTGTAGGTATATTTCATGTGGATTGGACTTGAAAATAAATTCTAAAAATGTGTACTTGTTATGCAGCTAAAGAAACTAGAACGGACGCGATGCTATGAGTATCCGAGTAACTCTAGTAGGTACACAAAATGAGCTTTTGAGATAGGAGTTGGGCGAAGTTCTGAACTTCCAGAAGAGTAAAGTGATCAACTCTTCACTACTTTTCTCTTCTCACAGACTTGAGCTCGGTTTTGAATATACGGTTTTGAATGTTTTAACGCCAGAAATCGAACCCGCACCACAATTGCGTAACACACCATCAATCTCAATCTGAATCATTTTGAAAGATATTGCTAATCAATTGCTTCATATGTTCGAAAAATGTGGCTGTTTAACAACGTACCTACCCCAATGAATGTTGTTGAACTGCCAAAATGAAACCCATTGCTGTTGGTATTTTTTGCAAAATGACCCAACCTTGGTGTTTTAACTTACTCTGAACATTTTTTGCAAAATGACCCAACCTTGGTTTTTAACTTACTCTGAACATTTTTTGCAAAATGACCCAACCTTGGTGTTTTAACTTACTCTGAACATTTTTTACAAAATGACCCAACCTTGGTGTTTTAACTTACTCTGAATATTTTTTGCAAAATGACCCAACCTTGGTGTTTTAACTTACTCTGAACTTTCGTCTGAAGTCGAGCTCATCACTCTTTACCAGGTTTTTCAATTTGTCATGGATTGATTTAATCCTTAAGTCCTGCCCTATCAAAAACTCATTCTTTGTTACTTTTATGTGTGTACCTTTTACTAAAAAACCGCTTCTAGTCGGACTTGCACACGAAGGGTTCCGTACCACAAGGCAAAAACGCTGGAAAAAACACGTTTCTTGTACGGACACCCGCTTTAACTTTATTTCGTTTATTTATTTCCTTACTTAGGTATTAAATATGTTTATACAAGCATTTTAAAATATAAAAATAATAGTCCACCGGTATTGCGAGCAGGCTCCAAGCTACCGGTGGTCAGGGCTCCAGCCAGAGACAGGAACCTTTTCACGATGCGAGCCGTTTCCACGAGTTCTGCCTTCTGAATCAGGCCCTTGATCCAACCGCTAACGAGAGCCTCGAGAGATGTTGATCGAGGCTTTTGGCCATCAGGCCATTGGCCGATATGACAATCGGCACAATGACAGCCGAGCTCACATTTCATATGTCAACAACCTCGTGTGCTAAGTCTAAATATTTCATTTGTTTCTCTTTCTCAGCTTTCACGAGGTTCTCGTCATAGATATAAGAATTACATTTCAAATTCAAATTCATTTATTGCTTGTTACAGGTGTATGGTCAGTTCTTTATTAAACTCTTTTTGTTATAATATCTGTGTAATATACCCATGGGGTGTACAATGTTTAAAATAATTAAAATAAAATTAAATACATCACTGTTCATAATTACATTAACTACAATATATACATGTCATTTTTATTTAAAAATAAAATAAATTAAGCCGGCTACAATAATTATATGTCAATTTCAATTAATATAAAATACATGACTGGTTACAATATTATTCACGTCAATTTCAATTAAAATAAATTACGTCATGAACACTTTGTACTTTAATATTGTCAAATTCGTTTTGGATTCATAATCTTAATTTATAATCATACAGTAATTAGTCATAATAATACCATTAAACAGTCAATTTAGCCGTTTTATAATTACATTATATTATATATATTTAGTCAATAGCTCGGTCATTCAGAAATCCATTAATTGAATAGTAAGCTTTACTTAAAAGAAACTCTTTAAGCCTGACCTTGAAAATATTCAAGGACGGGATGTTTTTAACACAAATTAGGAGTCTGTTGTAAATTTTTATTCCCATCTCAAACACTTGATTTATACTTTACAGTTCTACATATAAAGTCTTTTAGTTTCGTTTTGTGCTCGCACTTCTCAATGTTTCATAACTGCCTATATCGCGTTTTACCATCATTGCTGCTTCGAATATTCTAATGAAGGTAAGGTCAAGATTTTCAATCTTTTGAATACTGGATTGCATGAGTCAGTCTCTCTAAGGCCACATATACTTCTGAGACATTTTTTTGGGCTTTAAGAGTGTACTCCCTGGTTGCTGAATTACCCCAGAAGAGGATGCCATATCTTAATGTGGAGGCCACATATGCATGATAGACACTCAGCAAAGTACTCTTACTTGTAACTTTTCGTAACATATAGAGGGCGTATGAAAACTGGTTTAGTTTTTGTTTGAAAACACGGTCAACTTGCGTTTTCCAGTTCAGTTCAGAGTCAATTTGAAGGCCAAGAAATTTTATAGTCTTAACTTCCTTCAACGTTTCACCCTTATAATGTATTTGAAGATTTTTTATTTTTATTTGCAAAGGACATATAGCATGTTTTATCAATGTTAACTTTTATATTGTTTGCCCTTAACCTTGATTTCAAACACAATGTGAATTGTTCCTGAATATAAATAAATAAATAAAACCAATTTATTATAAGTACTTTCGAGGGAGATATTTATGTCCATTTCATAATTTTCTTGAATTTCGTCAGTGAAAATAGCAGTACTATCGTCTGCAAATAATATCATATCATTATTTATTTTCTTCATTCTTTTATTTATTTTCAGTCTGGTTTCCGTAAGGGTCATTGATATATATTATGAATAAATGCGGGCCGACAATACTTCCTTGGGGCACTCCGTAATTAACAATTTTAGGCTCTGACTTAAACGTTTGTTCGTATTTTGTATCATCAGCTGTTCTAGATATTTGAGTTATTTGAAACCTGTTTTTTTAAGTATGATCTAATTAGATTTAATGCATTTCCTCTCACTCCGTACTTTTCTAATTTATTTATGAGCATATTATGATCTACATGATCAAAGGCTTTTGACATATCCAATTAATATTATTGCAGTTACTTGTTTTTTGTTGTCAAGTCCTGTCATAACTGTCTTTAAAAAATTTAAAAGCGCGTCGCTAGTCGATTTGCCTTTACGAAATCCAAATTGCTCTTTTGTGAATGTATAATAATTTTTAAATAATATAATTTGCTTCAAAATAATTATATATATTGTTATAAATAACTCTTTCAAATATTTTTGCAAAAACAGGTATTAAGGCTATAGGTCTATAAAATTTCATCTGTTCCTTATCCTCCTTTTTAAACAATGGATTTATCAAAGTTATTTTGAGTTTTGAGGGAAATATTCCCTGTTCCAGGCACTGGTTTATAATGGTGCTAAGTACTGGAGCTATAAGATGAGATATACGTTTAATAATTTTCGTATCTATATTGTCATAACCTGTACTATTAGTATTTTTGAGTCCTTTTATTATTTGGTCAACTTCATA
Organism: Apamea anceps; assembly: GCA_951799955.1. Lineage (NCBI taxonomy): Eukaryota > Metazoa > Arthropoda > Insecta > Lepidoptera > Noctuidae > Apamea > Apamea anceps. The sequence goes on from OX637506.1 coordinate 582,316, forward strand.
CGGATCTGTTGGTTTCATGAACATTGAATTGCAACTATTATATGTCATTGTTTTAGGTATCATCATTTCCCTCAGGCGTAGGTTTTATATCTTCGATAAAATAAGTATTAAATGATTCAGCTATTTCTTGTGGCAATATTATTGCTTTACCATTTACTTTAATTTTCTTAATGTCTTCCTTAGGCGTCACAGTTTAGTTTGCCAAATTGCTTTTGCTTTGTTGGTAGCTGCATTTATAAAATAGTTATTTTGAGATTTCTGTGTTTTTCTAATTATGGTTCTTAGTCTTTTTTACAGTCTTTAAAATATTTTTTATCCTTCGGACTTTTCGTTAACCTATATTTCCAGAGAAGTTGACTTTTCGTTTTGAACACACCTCCGAAAAATAGGTATTTTAACATTTATGATAGGGAAACACAGATCGTAGAACAGTTTAAATAGGCCGAAGAAAGTATCATAAGCCTTTTCGGGATCTCTATTTGTGTGTTGATTTCTATGGGTAACATCCGCAACCATTGTGCGGTGTGCTAATCGATCTATCACCACTATATCAGGCTTATTTTCAATTTCAAGGTCATTTTCAAGAACTGGGTCGGGCACATACTTGTAATACGGTACCTCAAAATCCACAAGTTTATCTTTCAAAGCAAGTTTCTGGTGAATAATCCTGGCTACTTGGTTATGCCTGTGCAAGTACCTACTTGTCGTTAGCTAGAGGAAAACAACCTGAGATAATATATCTCATGTACTCACCCGGACGGTGGCATGCCCCACACAGGTCAACCGTCCCGTCTTTCATAATATGTCTCCGGTAAAACGTAGCCAGGATACGGACGCTAAGAAATCTACACCGGGCTCATCAATAGCCCGATAGAAGCGCCCTTGAAACTCCTTGCTTTCCCATACCTTCTTGCAGTCATCGGTAGTAAGTAAGTACTAGAGGTTTACGCCAGTTCTCTTTAGCCATGGAGAGCGGGGTGATCCTTTGTCCACTGCGACCACATCATATTGCATACCCAATACGGCTTTAAAAATATATTCCCTGAGAGTGAACACCACGCGGTTGTGGAGGGTCCTTAGCATTTAAAAAACCTCGACCCCCACACTTCACACACGTGAGTGGTACATACGGTTTACGGTCAGCAGTGTACAGACCATAAAAATTTAAAAACAGGAGAAGTGGCAAGGAGGCGTGTCTGTGTCGTCGCGGCATGCCCGAAATGACCATGCACTAGGCAAATGGCCGTCTCCGCGAACTAGTGCGCTTTCGACCGTGATCGTGAAAGAATATAAGAATGCCGTGTTGTTCCAGTGGTTTCTTGTAAAAGCCGAAGCCAAAACCAAAACTTTGTAAATCGTGGAATCACTTACCATATATAAATATAGGTAAGTATTTTACTATATTTGTCTTTAAAATCATGAAAAACAACAATTGTAAAATATTTCTTGCTTTTAGTGCGTTAACTTTGTTTTCAAATATCGCAACCACTGTACTATTTTCGCAGTAAATACATTGCTCCTTAACCACTGCCTAAATATGTCACTAAGTGACTAGACAAGCAATGCAAAAATCACAAAACGATATTTTATTTATGCGGTGCACCGCACGGTACGGCCGCTGGTTGCGGCTAGTTATGTGGCTATGCAGATCCCCTAACGTAGGGTATCGACAACAATGTCGACTACCCAACGAATATATATAGATAATTTTACAATTTGTCAACCGTTTTAACCCTAATGTTTAAAAAAATTATTTACTAAATTTTTTTTGTTCATTGCTATTTTTATTGATTTATAATATAATATTTTCTGGACATATTGTTTTTTATTTATTTTATTTTCAGAACCCCAAATTTTTTTAGTACTCTAATAAATGGGAGAATCTATAGCAGCTTACCGATTTAGTCAATCACTAAAGCGTATATGTAAAATAAATGGCTTTTGCACAGCACAACGATAGCGACAGATGTTTTTTTCTGAGTAAGTTGTACGGTGCATGGTAAATGCACGCTATTTATGATGAGTTAAGGTTTATAATTGATTGTGTAGTACGTTCTGATTTATGAATTGCAAGTGTGTGCGCGACTTTGTATCTATTGCTTTTACCTTTTACTGAACTACATGTGTAGTAGTGGCGCGGTAGTGGGATCGTGTTAACAACATCCCGTTCTGATACATTTTCAACAGGGCATAAATATCTTCTTCTATCCTATAAGTATGTATGGTACAGACCCTCCTATCCAGGGTGTCAATTTCGGTCTGAGTCCATTTAAATTTGTCGAAAGTTTACATTAAAACTTGCATGACGCATGAACGTGAACGCGCAACTTGTTTCCGCCTGTAAGAAGACTAATTAATACCTTCTAGTTCTTCAGGCGACCAAAGAAGCGCTCCTTCAACGATTGCTTCATTGCTTCAGCAACGTTAAAGTCGAAGCGTTAGGCATACGCTTCCGATATACCCAAATACTTATAGCTGTCGGATGAGGAGAAGGATCTACGGTGTGTGAAATCCGAAAGTTGAATTCCCTCGGATTCCATAATCTCCCCTCGCTTTACATGCATGATGCACATTCGTCCACACCAAACTCCATCCTGATGGCGCTACTGAAGAAAGTTTCAGTTAACTTCTGTAGTTCCATCAGTCGCGATTTGTTGAGGGCAAAGTAATAAATAAATAAATAAAATCTTATAATTCAGACAGAATCCATTGATTGGTTAGTATACAAAATAAAACTTAGAACTAGTGTTAGTACTTATAGCTACCCGGAAAAATAGTTTTATTGTTTTGTTGTTTTTAGTTTTAGTGTGTTTTGTGTTTTTAGTTTTTGTTTTTTTAGTTTTGTAATAGCTTATATAATTTTTATGATTTGTTCACACGCTTTGAAAATTTCAATTGTCTACCTATTACGGTTTATGAGATTACAGCCCGCTGACAGATGGACGGACAGCGGAGGCTTAGCAATAGGGTCCCGTTGGCACCCTTTGGGTACAGAACCCTAAAAATACCGTAGAAACAACAAACAAACAGTCCTCTAGCTGAAATACATAATATGTGATTGCTATTGCTGATAGATAAACTCTAAATAAATAAAAATGAAATGCTATTCGTTGATAAGCGCATCACTTGAGAACGCTCGGATCGATTTGGCTATTTTGTTTCAAAATGGCCCTAATAGTCTGAATTAGGTTTATAATAGGAAAAGATTCCTGGAAAATGTCCAAATTCAGGAAAACTGAACGTCCATATTTCTATGGAATTTTTATATGGACGATTTTTATTAAATTTGGACATGAAAACTTCTGTCGGGTCAGCTAGTGAATGATAATGTTGGTTGTGATCGAGAATGACTCACTGTTTCCACAGCACGGACACGTTACCGTCGCCCAGTGCTGCGCGCAGCAGCGTCGCCAGCAGCAGCGCGGCGCACGCACTGCTCGCCATGCCTTACTGGCGTAGATGCATGCACGTACCAGTCACAGGTAGTCGACACTCTTCACGTCACACAATACGATAGCTTGAGAAGGCAGGAGCTGCGAGCGCGGTGCGTGGGGAACTAGCGGGACCTGCGAATCCTCCGTTGTTGTTATCTGTCGTATCTACACCGCGGCTTGATAAGCAGATATGGATATGTGATTCATTAACTGATTTGCTGAGCTTGAAGGTATCGGACTGTGGCTGTATTTGGGTCACTTTTCCTGTTCACCAAGCTTTTTGAACGAAAGGAATAGAGTGTTTTATACAGCGGCGTTACTATACCGTTTGAGGCCCGTGGCAAATTCATGGGATGGAGCTCTCCCTCAATGTAAAACAGCTCAACCAACGTTATAGTTTTTTTATTTTACTAGCACGTCGCCCGCGACTTGGTCCGCGTAGATTTCGTATTTTCCCCTACAAGACTGAACACCTGACTGCTTCGTTGGTGCAGTGGTCGCCAGCACTACTGCTGAGCATGAGGTCCTTTCTCACAATAAGACAAACAATGGAAAAACATTAACTTTGTGACGATACTGCCAGCTTCTTACGAATGTGCTCGCGAACTTTTACTTTAAAGGTCTGGTTAGACCATCCTGATATCCAAGGAGAGCGCATTCCACAGAGAGATTTACTGAACGAATAGTAAATAAAGTCTGTGCAGCGAGTGGGGCTTTGAAGAAGGCGATTATTTGATGAATGGAGATTTTTATTGTGGTTGGCCCAAATATACTGAACATAGGACCATATAATTAAGAGAAGTGGGAGAGTCAAGAAGTGAAAACAAGGTGGTCAACGCTCTTTGCTCTCTGCGCTGGTGCATGGACAACCACTTTAGAAATCACCACGCAAAGACATGATCATACTTACTCAGATTGAAAACAATATGCAATAATTGAGAAGACGGTCAAGTTTGTCGAGGAGATCTACATTCAGGTCGTAGTAGCACACAGCACCATAATCGATGATAGGGAAAATTAACTGCCGATCTATTCTGTAAAAATCTCACCGTGAATACTTAGGTGAAGTGAGCTTTCAATAATTTTAATTTCTAGCATCAAGTGGAATGACAGCTCAATCGAAGATCACTTCACGAGACTTTTACTGAATAGACTGCCTGAATTGGTGGCAAGGTTTTTCCAAACACCTTACTACATTCTTCGAGAATTACCGACGATAATCGCCTGACACATATTGGGGTTTACTGCTACCCCAAATCTTTAACACCAGTTTTTTATGACTATCAAGTCATTATTTAATTTGTCAATAGGTGGCTTGAGGTATTTCTTCATCCCTTCCTTGACAGTATAATTGCAAGTCATATGTAGACAGATGATCGCACACTGAAGTTCAGAAGTTGAAAGATTAATAAAAATTGAAAACAGAAGAGGAGAAAGAATACCGCCTTGAGGAACGTCAATTTCCAAATCACACCAGCATGATGAATAATCCCCATCATGAACGGACTGCTGACGTTTCTGAAGGTAAGAGGAGAACCATCCTAGTGCCTCGGGAGAGATCAAACATAGGGCAGATTGACTAACGGAATGTCGTAACTGAAGGTAGTAGAGGCATTCGAGAAATCGACCAACGCTAGTGTAGTAACTTTGGTGTCTTCCAGTCCTGCCCTTATATCACCAGTCACTTTAAGGAGCACAGGAGGCACAGTACTGTTTCCGCCCGGAAACAGTACTGTGCCCGGGCCTGAACCCAGATTGAAGAGGGAGTTAGTTACTATGAAGAAAATTGGAGAATTGTTTGTGGACGCACGCCTCGAGCACTTTGAATGAAGGAAGGGAAGGATAGAAAGGGGGCGGTCGGTAATGGAAGGTAAGAGAGGGATTAGAAAGCTTAGGTAGTGGACAAACATAGGCTTTGCTCCATAGGGAAGGTAATAATTCGGTTAAAGGGTTTTTTACAATACCACGGGTGATAGTGTCACATCCCACCACTTTTGATTTAATAGATAGAATGATCTTTTTGATCTCTCCCGGTTCAACTAGGAAGAAACTGAAAGGATTAATAGGAGGACACGTTAAACTAGAAATTGGGACCAAGAGTGGAGAAATTGACGGGTGAGATCATCCAAGTCAATGAAATTAGGAAGGTCTAAAGGTCTCGGTTTGCCGATACCAAGAGTTTCAAGAAATTTTTAAATATTGGCGGTAGAGAAAGAATTGATAGTACTGTTACGCGCCGCAATTAATGCCTTATACATGGTGACATTAGTTACCACTAGCGCCATCTGGTTTCGAGTGGCGGAACTGATAGAGTCGCCATCTATTGTGGAATAGCGGAACTGATAGAGTTGCCATCTATTGTGGAATAGTAGAACTAATAGTCACTAGCGCCATCTATTGACGAGTAGATATGACGAAGCTAGAACTTACTAGAACTATCGACATCTGGTCAGTCGGGGCCGGTATGTACTCGAACATTCTAGATGTTTCTACAATAGAAGGTTCTGGAACTATTTGCGGCACTATATAAGGCCGGGATTAGCCGCGAGCAATCAGACTTGGTTCTGCTATAGAAGCGAATACATCGAAAGCGATCTTCAAGTGTGATTTAAGAGCGATTGTGTTTTATAATTAGTGTGTTTGAGTTATTGTTAGTGTTGTTTAATTAAAGTGTAACTTTTGGTAATTTTTATCGGCAGTTTATATTGTCACGAACCCGAACCTCGTAACAGTACCTAGAATGGGTGCGTTTAGCATTGCCTATCGTCTGATTTCATCTATTCCTTGCAGCTTTAAATAGTGTCCAGTTCTCAACAGAATACGTTGAAATTTACGGAACGCGCGACCCTTATCGCATTGCCATCTGTGTTCCTTTTGTCATCCATGGTGCAAATGGGCGTTTTAACTTCACTTTTTTGACGGTAGCATGGGCGTCATAAAGGGTGACCACAACATCATTGAAGACCGCAACCTTATCATCAAAGGAAATGTCTTTACTTTTACTAACTTTAATTTTTGGGTACAAAATCTTCGAAACCTGAATGATGTCCTTTCTTGCACAGTTTAAAAAAAAGTTTGCATTTCTATAGTTATGATAGGATATTCCTGTGCTCATGACCCTCTCGGGCCGGGAGCCCATGGCATTTTGTCTATATACGAGGGCGGAGTGATAAGTCTGGTAAAAATTAAACAAGGAGTCAATTTTATTTAATTATTATTATTTATTTTTCAACGTAATTTCCTTGTAACTCAATGCACTTCATCCAGCGTTTCTCTAGCTTTTCGATCCCTTCCATAAAGTACGCATTAGGTAATCCTTCGAAATAGGCATTGGTTTCGTGCATGATCTCTTCGTTGGAGTCACATCTTTTCCCACCAAGCCATTTTTTAAAATTCGGAAACAGAATATAGTCGGTGAGAAAGCAACTCATAGCGCAACTCGTGAAGTTTAGCCATGACAATCGCGCAGGTGTGCACTCGTGCGTTGTCTTGGTGGAAGAGGATTTTCTTCTTAGCCAAATTGCGGTCTTTTTTCACGTAAAATTTTGTGAAATTGGTCCAATAAATTGGCATAATAAGCGCCATTAATCGTTTTACCCTTCTCTAGGTAGTCAATATAGATTACCCCACGTGCGTCCCAAACAACTCTAGCCATCACTTTATTGGCCGATAAAACTGACTTGGCCTTCTTTGGAGCTGGTCCACCGGTAGCAATCCACTGTTTCGATTGATGCGGGGTTTCTGGGGTATGGTGGTGGATCCATGATTCGTCTACTGTAATAAAACGACGCAAAAAATCGGTTTTATCCCGTTGAAACAACACCAAACCTGCCTCAGAAGTGGTCACGCGCCTGCGTTTTTGATCATTTTTATCAACGGATTCCACCAGAAGTCTTACATATTTGCACTACATATAATGGACAAAAAGTTGACCAAGTACTAGTTGCTAAATTCCTTGGCATTATGATAGATAGCCAATTAACTTGGAAACCACAAGCAGAAGAAGTACTCGTATGCAAAAAACTTAGTGTAGCTGCGTATGTACTCTTTAACCTGTCTAAAAAAGTAAATATGGCCACAAGATTAATTGCATACCACGGGTTAGTCGCGTCGATTTTGAGATTCGTGTGAGGTTTACTATTTACTTAAATAAATTCGAGACAACTAATAATAATCAACTGGTTTATTGATTATTCTACAATATATGTGCATGTACAAGAAAATAACAATCAAAGTGAGTATGATGATAGTGAACTTTCCAGAAGTCGAAAGCCCAAGAGGCCGCTCCGCTTGTGCTTTGCCGTTATAAAGCCTCTGGTGCCCCACTCCAGGAACCTCCGCAATTTGAAACTGCCTTCGTTGGTGTCAGTTTCTTCGCTGTTTTCCGCAGATAGCGCTCCAAGTGCAGCAATGCCAACACGGCCATGCTGCATGGTGCCTGCCATAGGATACTGTAATCAAAATATGTCCATGTTAAAATACAACTAAATAAAGTCATTCTTAAGAAAGACGCACCAGTAGAGGAAGTATTGCGCACTTATACAATTCATGCATTGCATTGCCACTTCCTACACCTAAAGGGACTTTGCCACACTTAGGAGACCAGGTTTATAGCTGACATATCACTTGCACTCGTAGAGTATTTCACTCACTCAAGCATACCAAGTCGATCTTGTACGACACAAAGCAAAGCTTTACATTTCAACATAATGTGCAATACCATAATTAAAACGGTACCCATTAATTATAGGCACAGACAGTATTCTATCTAGGCTCACTAACTCAAAAGGGAAAATAATTTGACATACTATTCAAGGAGTATTAAAAAGATTTTTATTAACCAGTTTTCTTCGAACATTATTCGCAAGTAAACAATAAAACAGTTCTATTATAAATACCTTGCCAACACGGTTTTCATTATTTACTTTCCTCTGATATCTAAATTTATTCTATGCTCCAATCATCTATATTAATCCACGGTTTCATATTTTCCGCTGCGGCTACTGCATTCTACATTTTAGAGCTTCTTTGACTACCTCTTAAATCTGATATCTCGTATCTATCATTCTCCAGGATTTTCTTTATTTGAAATGGGCCTTTGAATGCAGCCAATAGTTTTCGACTCTGACCATCATTACTTTGACTTTGTATTTTGACCAACACCAAGTCCCCTTCCATAGACCGTGTGGCTTTGATTCGCGTTTTGTTGAATCTTTTCTTTTGATCCTCTGCACTGGCCTTAATATTTTCATCCACCATTTCGCGCAACTTTGACACGTCTACCAATGCTTCGCTATCAAGATCTAGGGCGAGACTATCACTATCCATTCGTACCCTATAACCGAACAATACCTCACTAGGAACGACTTGAGTAGTTTTATGTATCGTACTATTAAGTCCCTGCTGTAATGCCTTAATGCACTCATCCCACCTATCATCGTTAATATCCGCACCCATAGTTTTTGAGGCTTCTAAAATGGTTTTGTTAAGCCGTTCCGCCTGTCCGTTGGCACGAGGTACTCCTGTCGCAATTGACTTGAAGTGAAACAAGAACCTGCATCACTAATTATTCTTCTAGGGTTTCCAAATATTTTAGATATACGTTCTAATTCTTTAATCACTCCAGTCGCATTCGTTTTACGCACAGCACATATAAATATAAATTTTGTGAACGAATCTACAATTACTAATAAATATTTGTTTTTGTTTCTAGTTGTTATTTTTTTTTCTGGTTACCTTAGTAATCGTCATCAGTGTGTAAAACTCTGTCAGTATAAAAGTTCAGAACTTAAAAACAGCTGCTACGGCATTCCACAAGGAAGTATTTTGGGACCAACTTTGTTTTTAATTTACATAAATGAACTGTGCAACCTGAAATTAGCAAATGGTATCGTAATGTCATATGCAGATGACACAGCCCTATTGTTCTCGGCTAAATCACGAGAGGAGGTCTATAAATATGCTCAGAGTGGCTTTAACATAGTATCAAATTGGCTTCGTATGAATCAGCTAACATTAAATGCAGATAAAACCAAGTATATTCTATTTAGAATGAGAAACACTAATATACCACTTACTAACCATACCATTTATGCTCATAACTGTACGACAGACGCTGATGCTGCTTGTTCGTGTCCTACTCTAACTATAGCCAATCACATGCTCTAGAACGTGCTCAACCTTTAGGCCTTTCAGATTTCCTACACACCAGCTTTACATTGCTTGTGGCGTGCTAACAGTACGCCAATTATTTATACTGCACATTACGTTACAGCAGCACGTTGAACTCGCTTTCAAGCCAGTACCTTCTGACAAGAGAAGGAAGGATTTGGTCTGCATAAAGCCTCGAACTAGACATGCCTTTGTAAACCGATTCTATGTCTATTTAGGACCCGATTTATGTAATAGGCTCAATAGAGTACTTAATATTTATAGTGCCACTTACAAACATTGTAGTCTGAAGATACGCGAATATTTGGGTAAACTTGATTACACAGACACAGAAAGACTTCTAGAAGTACTTCAATAATGATGTAGTTATTAAATTGGTCATTTTTAATTTGTATTTAGTACCTACTAGAAGTGAGATATTATTATTTAAAAAATAACTGACTATGTATGGACAAATAATCAACTGATCGCTTAGTATGGGGATGACCTGAAACACAGGTTTTTATTAGCCTAGCTCAGGCAGGTCGCCACAAGTTATAATGTCAGTACCAACGCACCTTTCATAGGTAATTAAAAACGTATAAATTAACCTAGCTTTATATTAGTATTTAAGCCAATCTGTTAAGAACTTGGTACTACTAAATACCTATTTATAAGTTTGTAAATGTATTATTTTGTAAAAAAGGACCTAAATAAATATTATTATGTTACGAATGGTCCTAAATGGTCAAGATGGAGGGTGTGGAAAGGTTGTGCATACTTTGGCAGAGGGTACAGTTGTCCCTCTTTTGGACCTCCCATATTTTTAAAATACACTCGAGAGCAATGAATCCGGGTCACTTGAAGAATCCTAAAAATCTCGGAAACTAAAAATGCTAGGTTAATGCAATAAATTGTATTTAATAGACAATGTAATACTCCTTAAATGAAGGTATTAAAACTTCTTAGTTATTGTAAAGTTATATCATAAAAAAATCAAATTTGAAAAAGGGCCACTTTCGAAGATGGAACTACGAAATTACAGCATTTGGTTTTGCTTTTGTTTGTAATCTGTCATTTATGTGGGTACATAAACCATGTTGATAGTGCTCTATATTCGTTATTCAAGCTGAAATTATGTCGCTTACGCCTGAAGAATGCACCAGAATACTTACAATGCTGGAAACCGGCCGGAGTCAGCGCGATACAGCCAGGACTGTCGGTGTGTCGCTGTCAACAGTACAAAGAGTTCTCCGACGTTACGAAGAAACTGGTTTTAACCTACGCAGACCAGGAACGGGCAGAACCAGGTGTACCACAGCACGAGAAGACCGATACTTGGTGAACACCATGCTTCGAAATCGCTTTCTCACAGGAACTGAACTCACAAATCAGTTTCGACGCCTCGGAGGAAGTAACCCAAGTGCATGGACAGTAAGACGTCGGCTTGCTGAATCTAACTTAAAACCCCTTAGACCTGCAAACGGCCCTAAACTGGAGCGTGGGCATCGTATTTCAAGACTAAGATATGCCCAGAGCCACGTAAATTGGAGTATTGAAGATTGGTCAAAAGTTATGTTCTCCGACGAATCAAAATTTATGCTCTACAAGCACGATGGAAGACACAGAATGTATCGAAGACCAGGGGAAAGATTCAAGCAAGCATGCATCGAAGAAAAAGTAGCCTACGGTGGTGGGTCTGTACTTGTGTGGGCCGGAATTTCTTCTGAAAGTCGCACAGAGCTGGTGATCATAGAAAACGGCTCTTTAACTAGCGTAAGATATGTGGAAGAAATCCTCAATGATCACGTTGGTCCATTTATGGTCAATTTAGGTGAGGATGCTATATTTATGCATGACAATGCCCGACCTCATACAGGTAGGATTGTGAATGACTACCTTCAAGAGATGAACATTACTCGTATGGAGTGGCCAGCGCGCAGCCCGGATATCAACCCGATCGAGCATGCTTGGGACGAGCTAGGCAGATGCGTAAAACAACGAAACCCTCCCCAATCACGCTTCGTGAGCTCAAAATTGCTCTCACAGAGGAATGGGAGAATATTCCCCAAAATCGTATAAGGAACTTGGTGTACAGCATGCCAAACCGCGTAAACGCAGTAATGGAAGCACGAGGAGGCAATACGAAGTATTAAAATTCAAGAAAATCGTAATAAAGTTCAAAAATTTCATGTTTCCTATTTTTGTTTTAAGGAGAGATCAGCAGTTTTTTTCTTTATGTAATTTTGTGTTAATAAAATGTATGGTGACTCATATTTTTTTTACTTTCATTTAAGGAGTAGGTATTACATTGTCTATTAAATACAATTTATTGCATTAACCTATCATTTTTAGTTTCCGAGATTTTTAACATTCTTTAAGTGACCCGGATTCATTGCTCTCGAGTGTATATACAGTTCAAGCAATTTTTAATATACTTTTTTACAATATAACGCTGACGTTGAAGCCAATGCCGTGTACGTATACGCTCAACACACTTGTCTACAGAAAAATGACCCAAATCATCATTATTACATTTTATGATTTGCCGAATACTTTTCTTTGGAACGACCCATCTACGTCCCTGACTAGTTCTCCTATAAACTTTTCTAGAGATGAAACGGATATCCGGTAACTATCCGGTATCCGGCCTATCCGGCCTTGTTTTCACTATCCGACCGGATACCGGATAGTAATACAGTATCCGGTCGGATACCGGATAGTAATATAGTATCCGGCCGGATACCGGATAGTAAAATTTTAAAAAATCTCATTATTTTACACAAGGCAAATCATACTCCAATAGGTTATGGACACCGTTTTTTTTTATAATCGCACATCAAAAATGTTTGTTTTATTAATTATTAGTTTAATACTCAAAATTAACAAGTGGCAAATTGTGATGAATAAATACCAAATTTTCCGCGTTTGTTGGTAAGAGGCGACTCCGCTTGGCTTCGTATACCAGACCAGCTTCTGAAAATAGCCTTTCGCTGTAAACGCTACTGCCAGGTGCTGAAAGATAAATTCTAGCAAACCTTGACAACTGCGGGTACTGATTTAGATTAACTGACCACCAAATGTATGGGTCGTGATTGCGATCGATTCGAGATGTCTTTAAAAAAAAGTCAATCTCGTTAGCAATTGGATTTTGTTTTTCTTGATCGCGACAATCACTACTATTATCCTTTGCCACTTCATTGAAACAGTTCCAAAAAGTGTCATGAGCTTCACGTGTAAACTTGGATCCAGTTTCATTACTATACGGTCGTTTTTTGCATATTATAATAATGTTTTCACTAACTACTTATGGTATTACGTTGCTGCGGCACGCGGCAGATTGTTTATGTTGGTTCGACCGCGCCAATTTACAAAAACATTTTAGTTCTGCTTACGATTTGTTTGCGTACCTAGTGATTATTGACTTACTTTCTTCCGTTTTATTCATAAAGTTAGAGCTAAGAGACTACGTGAGATTTTTTGGTAAATAGACAATTGAATTACGTAAATAGGTTTAGTTTACTAGTTTAGTGACTTTGTACAATAAATTTGTACACTCAGCATTTTTGGCACATAACATTTCTCTGACTCAATAGTAAACGCCCGCGACGCAACGTAATGTAAGTATACGTAACATTCTGTATTTTATATCCTTTGAGCCGATGATCCAAATGAGCAAAATGAAACATATCAGTGATTCGGATCATTTCAGTGATCGAGATGCAAATGATCCAATCGCAAAAATGATACACTTTGCCCACCTCTACCCCCGAGTCGACCCGAACTCCGCTTACGTGCGACCCGAATGCGACTGAATATTTCCGATCTCGTTCACCGCGCCAATATTCAAATCAAACTGATCGCATCAACGCAATAAAGGGCCAAATATCCGGCGCTCCGGCCTAGTAGCTTGCCGAATATCCGGTATCCGGTATCCGGCCAAACTACTATCCGTTTCATCTCTACTTTTCCGCCTAAAAGTTCAAAATTGTTAAAAATATCTTTATGTTCTTCGGCCTCTCCTGATGCCAATATATCCCATAATCTTACTATCTCGGAGTCCAGCAGTGCGATTCTGTAACCATGACAACTGTGAAGTGAGCGTGGAGTGAGTTGCCATTCCAACTAATTCTAGGGATTGGCACTATTGACAGCTCACTCTAAGCTCACTTCACCTAACTTTTCACGGTGAGATTTTTACAGAATCGATCGGCTGTAATATTTTATCTTAAGATTAGAGATGGGCCGACTACATATAGTATTTGCCGACTAACCAACTAGCCGACTAATCGGTTTTCAAAATGCCGATTAGTCGGCCGACTAATCGGCAATGCCGATCATTCTAATACCTACTTGCTAGCTACTACCTAGCTTAATTACTGACTGAGTAATACGTTCTATGTTACCTTATTGGTTTTTGAATATGTTTCAAGACTGTAACCATCAAATGACCCCTCCCGCTCTGGGTGGAGCGGAAGGAAGTGTCAGACTCTTACTGACTAAAACCCACCCGTGTTCCTTCCTTAGCCCTTTATGTTCCAGGGCAGCGGTAACCCTTTCGGACGATCCCGCTACCCTGGCAGAAATTCAAAGTCCTGACTCACTGACTGACTGATATATCAACGCACAGCCTAAACCGCTGGTCCTAGAGACATGAAATTTGGAGGGTGTGTTCTCAGTAAAGAGTAGGTATCCACTAAGAAAGGGTTTTTCGAAATTCCACCCCTAAGAGGGTGAAATGGGGGTATTTTGTTTGCATGGAAAATCTTATTCATTTTTTTTTAATTCCACCCCTGTGGAAAAAGCAGAGATACAGTTTATATGAAAAATCGTCTTTATTAGGTTAATAACCTTGAAACTTGGCAAGAATACTCGCCTAAGTAAGTAATAAAGTGTATTATTATAAGTATTTCAAAACTACCCCTCAAAGGGGGATATAGGGGTCTTGAAGTTTGTGTGGAAGTAATTGAATGCGCGGTCCAATTAACTCGAAACTCAGTATTAATAGTTTTGACAGAAAATAATTAATAATAATTATGTAAAGTTGTCGAAAATTGACCCCTGACGGGGCAAAAAGGGGTAATTCGATTTTTAAGGGGAGGATTTAAACTTGAAATTGTATGTTACATTTTCACCCGTAAACCACTGAACTTCTGATTTGGCAAAGAGATAGATGGCATCCTAGGGAAGGACATACTTTTTATTAGGGTAGCACGTTCCCGTGGGATAATTTCCGACATCCACGCGGGTGAAGCCGCAGGCAGAAGCTAGTACATAATATTTTAACAAAATGCTTGGTCCCTCCATCATGATGTCAAGATGGAGGGACCAAACTGATAGACTACTCCCTGGAATGTTCTACCTACTTAGTGTTATAATACCTTATTTCTACCTTAAATTATTGATTTTGGCTGCCCGAAACATATATCGTTATAAAGATATCGATTATAATAAGTTGGTCCCTCCAAATTGACGATTCAATTGTTTAGTGCAACTAAATGAGTGGTTTATTTTCGATCTTCGAAGGATAAATATTTAATACCTATTTACTACCTTCTAATTGTGCAAAATTTCTTATTAACAAAATTATACATTATACTTAATCTACCTATGTTATAATTAAGTGACGTCAACTTATCACGTGACACTAAGTGGCGTCAATAAATCGACTATGACTACTATCACAAAAAGAGTGGTAACTTTTTGAGTTTTCATCCTATTGCAATGCTGTTTAGAGCATTTTTCTCTAAATGTTGTTATCTGAAAGAAACCATAATGAAACGTATTTTCAGATCATTTGAACTAGAAATCAAGAAATTACAGTTCTTAAAATTTTATCCCAAGCTACAGAACGGCAGCTTGGGACATAAGGAGTGCCTACTTAGTCCCACAACGCGCGTCCGCGAAAACGCCCGCGTTAACCCCCTGTATGAAAGGCTGGCCGGTGCAAATTGGTCAAAATGTAGATTTTACGGTTAGTTTAGGTTTCTACAGACGGACAGAGAGGCAGACCGACCGGCACATAGACAGACGGCCACATAACTTTTTGTTTTAGTTATTAAGCAAATATATATAAAACCCCCATAACAAGCCCTTTCATTTGATATGTCACACGGAGGTACAGCAAGGATTTGTTTTTTAATTTTCTAATTTGCCCCCCAAGAGTGACCCTATACCCCCTTTTTTATGTTTTTCGAATGCAGGTATGTGAATGTAATGTCTATTTCTAGTAGGTAAATAAAATATAGTCGTGTAAGTATATAGTTTTATTAATAAAATTATAAAAAGTAATTATATCATTTTTTATATTAGTAAATCCAATATTCATAGTTTGGCACGAATGAACAACGGTAAATAATTTACCACTATTACCCATAACTTCACACGATCAAAAAACATAAATATATTACCGGATTTTTCAACCTAATGTATGTAAAACTACAAGAATATAACATAGTTTATGAATTTGAACTCAAAAATCACTTACTAGATTTTTTTTTGAACAAAACAAAAAAATTTTTGGGAACGTCACAACAATTTAAATTTTTTTTCACCAAAATGCCGATTGGCGCCCTTTGACTTTGAAATATTCAGCGGATTCGTCCAGGAGCAAAAGCCATCAAGTATAGTCCCGAATTCGAACGCCACCGTTGTTTCAAGCCATGTTGAAAATCCATTTTTTGCCCATTCGTGTAACCGCAATAAACCACAATATTTCAGCGGAAACAGTGAGAAGGCATTTACACGCTGCTGGGATAAGGAATTATAAACCGGCACAGAAAATTTCATTGACACCTGCTCTTCGCGAAGAAAGGGTGCGTTTTGCCCAGGAATATTTAAATTTTATTTTTTTTATTTTCTATTTTTAAACACACCATGTAAGTAAATGCTCAATGGATTAATTGTTAAACCATTAAAATGATGCAGATTATGTGGTGATGTTATTGTTATAAATAGATTGTTTCTATTTAAATAACATGTTTATTCACTACATATAGGCAGCTATAAATCTGTAAAGCATTTCACAGATGAATTCATTTTCTCGATAACAAACTTTTAAGCATAAGCATGCCTTGTTTAACTTTGTTATTTATTTATTTCCGAATTTTTTAATTGTCATCATGTTTCTATCATTGCAACTGTTGTATTCATAACGAAGAAGCTTTTCCTTGAATTAATTAAAAGATATAGTTTATTCTAAATTAGACCTTAGTACAAGTGAAGTAACTCCTACAATCAACCTATCACAACGTATGTCCACGCCTTTAAAACTGTGTGTTATACGTTAAACTAGATTTTATATTCTATGTGTTACGTTAAAGTAACACGATATTTAAAAAAAAAAACGTAACCACCATGTCATCTTCGAAAATACAATAGTAGGTTTCATTAAGGTTTCTTTCAGATAGCAACATTTTAAGAGAAAAATGCTCTAAACAGCATTGCAATAGGATGAAAACACAAAAAGTTACCACTCTTTTTGTGAACAGAATTTAGTTTTTTTGCCTCTCCTGTAAAGTCAAGTTAAGTCCTGGTTACATTAATTGATATTACAACTGACGATTTTATAGGTGGGTACTTACTGTATCAGTTATATTTCCGAAGATCTCATATTATATGGTCACCCTACTGCACTTTTCTCTAACAATAAAATTAAAAATGTAATATCTCGTAAATTAAGCTGTCTACGTAAATTATTTTTATGTAAAACTTTAGTCAAAAATTTGTACAAAAATTTATCGCTTAGTTTGTGTAAATCAATACGAAACAGGTAAGTTACCTCTAAGCATTCTTATGGATCACTCAGTTCACCAAATTTAAAAACATTGAATTACTCATAAATTTTTAACAAAAGGTATTTGTGTTATGATATTTATTGTACAAATATTTTCGGAATATGTACATTTTAGGATAAACAATAGATCTATAGAAAAAGTCATCTGAAACCTTATTACAAAGATCTCTCAGACGAAATGGTGTCTGAACTGAGTGATCCAATGATACTGTCCAAAGATACCTGGAAGAAGCTTTAAATGCCTTGATGGGCTTAAAAACTGTTGTGACTAATTCTTTACAAATTTTTAAGATATAAATTTAGTCAGTAGAGTAAGTGTTTGTGAGATTTCGCTCATAGCCGTTTTTGCAAAATGTCTGAATTGAGTGATCCACATTTTCGGCAATAACTGAAGACCCTTGAGAGTGACAAATTTTTTACTTTGGGCTATGAGTTTTGACTATTTTTGACTAAATGTACTATCACATTTTGTCACGATATAAAAAAAGATCACTCAATCCACATGCACATGTTTTAGAACTACCTTCAATATTTTTCTTTGTGTTTACCTACATTGAGTATTACGAGAATTAAATAAAATGAATCAATAAAATTAGTAATAATTGCTATTCTTATTTTAAAAAAAACGCCTTTATTAATTCTACTACGAGTAAAATTTGTACGTTGTACCTACTTATTTTTTAATTATTCTTTTTTTGGCTAGTTCAAATAAACTTTAACGTAAGAAATTTTGCACGATTAGAAGGTAGTAAATAGGTATTAAATATTTATCCTTCGAAGATCGAAAGTAAACCGCCCATTTACCTGTTGCACTGAACAATTGAATCGTCAATTTGGAGGGACCAACTCATATAATCGATATCTTTAAAACGATATATGTTTCGGGCAGCCAAAATCAATAATATTAAGGTAGAAATAAGGTATTATAACACTAAGTAGGTAGAACATTACAGGGAGTAGTCTATCAGTTTGGTCCCTCCATCTTGACATCATGATGGATAAAATATTATGTATATGATGAGGTAGCTAAAATTATAGCAAAGGTAGGTAATAGTAGATTAATGGTATTAGTTTTTTACATAATGTATGACAGAGATTGGCGATTTGGTCCCTTCATTTTGACGCTCACCCGTAGTTCCGTACGCGACATCATTACGCACAACGAAAGGAACAGCTATAAAGCAAGGCGCAAGGACCTGGGTTCGCGAGTATTTGCGCCAGTGGAATTCGAATTGTCGCAGTTATTGTACGCCTTACCTTGCGATCTATGATCTTATCTTTTTACAGACATGCGTGTTTTGTTGACTTTTTTATCCTGTGCAACATAAATTCCGAATTGCACGAGGCTCTCCACACTACTGACATGGTAATGTATGTAGGATGGTCTGATGGAAGATTTTTTTGGATTGGCAGAAATAAAAATCAAAACCAAATACGATTGTAAAGGTACGAGGGTCATTCAATAAATACTTAGCCTACAAAAAGTAAACGAAAATTTTGGAAAAGTGGCAATTTATTTTTCAACGTAGTCTCCTTTTAGTTCGATACACTTAGCCCAGCGATGCTTCAACTTTTTTAACCCGTCCGAAAAATAGTTTTTGTCAAACTCTGCAAAATAGGCCTCCGTGGCGGCGATGACCTCCTCATTTGATCCATATCTATTCCCGGCGAGAGATTTTTTTAGATTAGGAAACAGAAAGAAGTCACATGGGGCCAAATCTGGAGAATACGGTGGGTGGGGCAGCAATTCGTAGCGTAATTCGACCAATTTGGCCATGACAACGGCAGACGTGTGAACCGGTGTGTTGTCGTGGTGAAACAGCACTTTTTTCTTCGCCAGATGGGGTCGTTTTTTCTTTAATTCGGCGTCGAATCGGCCCAATAAATCGGCATAGTAAAGCCCTGTAATTGTTTTACACTTCTCGAGGTAATCGATGTAGATCACACCTTGTGAATCCCAGAAAACGGTGGCCATAACTTTTCCGGCCGATTTTACAGTTTTCGGCTTCTTTGGAGCACGTTCCCCGGTCTGGATCCATTGTTTTGATTGCTCCTTGGTCTCTGGTGTGTACCAGTGGATCCAGGTTTCATCGACGGTCACAAAACGACGCAAAAACTCCGCTGGATTCCGCTTAAATAGCGCCAAACACGTCTCCGATGTGGTCTCATGGTTGCACTTGTTTTCCGGTGTGAGTAAACGCGGCACCCATCGCGCCGACAGCTTTCTCATGCCGAGTTCCTCGTGAAGAATATGATGCACTGTTCCTTCTGAAATGCCTACAGTCTCAGCTAGCTCCCGAACCTTCAATCGGCGATCTGCCAATACGAGATCATGGATTTTTTTAATGTTTTCCTCCGTAGCAGCTGTTTTCGGTGCACCTGGACGTGGTTCATCAAAAACCAACGTACGGCCACGTGCAAACTCGTTGAACCAATTCTTGACGGTGGCCATCGATGGAGAAGAGTCACCGTACACAGCATCCAAGCGCTCTTTGATTTCGATGCGCGTTTTCCCTTCCAAAAATAGGAATCGAATCACCGAACGATATTGCTCTTTTTCCATTTTTGTAAAACCGATCAATACATTCGCTTCCATAAGTTGTCAAAATAAAACAAATGAAGGGATTGGAATGAAAATTTGAAAACAGAATTAAAAAAGAATGTGCTACACTGTGGTAAAACTCTTTTGAAACTACAGCGCCCTCTGGCGATGAGGCTAGGTACTTATTGAATGCACCTCGTATATAATTACATTAAAAAGGTGTTTATTTTTGCAACTCCAATGAATTCTTCCATCCTACGTGTATGCAAATAAAAGATTTGGAAGCGTGAGAAAATAATTTATTGAGTATAACTAGTATACGATGTATTAGGCGGTAGGTGCAGTGTGCTGGCGCTAGTGGTCGGGCGAGTGCTGGCGCGAAGAGGTGAGGCCCATCTCGTCCACCATACCGCGCTAGTGGTCGGGTGAGTGCTGGCGCGAGTAGGCCAGACCCAACTCGTCCACCACGCTGCGCACGGCTGCCAGGCACTCGTCCAGCTGCGCGCGCGTGTGCGATGCCGACAGGCAGAACCTGCATGTAAAACCATATCAAGGTTAATCAAGGTCTGTTAATTAAGTTTATTTTGGAATGAACAATTTTATTTAAATGGTTGTTAAATATTAAAGTTAATTTTAAGAATTCACATAAATTGTACTAAATTGTGAATTGTGCAGTTTACATACGTGTTGTTAGGGAGAAGGGGGAGGCGAATAGTAATTGTAATGTTAAGTTTTAATGGTGGAAGTCCAGAGGGTTTTTAAGCAAGCATATTAGGACGGAGGACGGAGGCGTAGGCAGGGTCCGTCAGGTACCGGAGCGGAGGTACGCTGGGTTTTCCCGGGATAAGTAGCCCTGGGGCCGCAGTCTCGACATGCATAGCGATTGCTTTACGACCGAATTCGGTCGCAAAGTCCCGAATTGACAGGTGTAATGTATGGAGTGACAGGACTTTGTGACCGAATTCGGTCATAAAGCGATCGCTATGAATATCGAGACTGCAGCCTCTGGAGTATCAGGCTTTTAGTTGTATTCGCTTTAGAGGCGAAACCCGAACTGATCCTTGAATTGCGTGGATCTATTCAGTCAACTCGTAGAATAACATCATGTAGAAAATATGAATTTGAGGTATGAAAGTGCCCAGTGATTAATTTTGTCAAAGTTTCAATGTAAAATCAGCTAAAAAGATACAGGCCGGTAAGGATTTTGCAAGGAAAGTTGCCATGGCGACGTATTAGACGTCTTTGTCAAAGCTGTCATAATAAAATATATTATTAATAAAATACAATAAAATCTATAGTTATTTTGTAATAGAAGTATAGTGTTTATTTATAGGAAAAATGATATCCATCAATGTGGGCGAAGTTACTAACCCTTGAAATGAAATGAATGAATGAAATAATTTATTTGCTATGAATGTAGGTACAAAAGTTTGGTGTTAAGTAAGAGAAAGATCCAGTACATTCTACCGTGAGGCATGCAAACATTTTTGGATGTCACTAACTCGTCGTAGTCTCATGTTAAAGTTGGAGCTGTGTCTGTGTACTGATTGTGGATAAAACGTGTCGTGAGGAATAATCAGATCAGCGCCTAACGGTAACAGAATGTTTGTTCTGACCTGGAGGAATGAATGAAGATAGCTGTGAGTATGTACATTATGTTACAAAATGTATACTTGCATAGTCATGAGTCCATTAAACTCAGTGTAAACTCAATATTGGAGACCGAAGTTCCGGCTCATCTTCCGGCTTACCGTCTTCAGAGTGCAATCTTCAACTGTCGGTTGCATCCGAACTTTGGGTTCCGGGCCACCATCTTCTGGCAAATTGCCAGGTACATATTTTACCCTTGTGAGCACGTCTCACCGACTTCGGGTCCGGCGAGCCCGCCTGCCGACCGTTACCTTTCCTGCAGCGCGAGGCCGTACCGTATGCGCGCCTTGTTGAGCGGCGTGGCGGGGAAGCCCACGCCCACCGTGGCCACGCGGCGCGCCAGCAGGCGCTCCACCGTGGCCGCCATCTTGCTGAAGCTGTACACCAGCAGCGGCACCACGGGCGAGTCGCGGTGGCCCAGCGTCACCACGCGCAGCGCGCGCAGCCTGCGGGCGGGGGGGGGGGGGCTGAACTTGTCCACTCATCGGATTTTGGGACGCAATTACTCGATATTTTTGTCTGACCATTTTAATTCAAGTTGCAAAATGCTTTATTTTTTCAGAATCTGGTAAGAATGTTGGAGAAGTAACTGTGAGAGTTACTGTCAGACTGTTCTTTTGTAGAGTAGCAGACAAACATACAAATATATTAAATAAAAGCTCTTAAAAACCGTAGTAGATTAAGAAATGATATAATTTGAGGTAACTATAATATTGGACCGCTAGTAGATCAGCGACTAGCCGGGCTGGTACTCACTGATCCCTGAAGTAGTGCGTGTTCTCCTTGAGCTGGCGCACGCGCTGCTGGCCGGCCGGCGTGTCCAGCAGGCGCATGGCCGACAGGATCTGCTGCGCCACGGGCGGCGCCATGCTGTGCGCGTACGTGTGCGCGTGCCCGTGCAGGCGGATCCAGTTGATTAGCTTCGACGAGCCTGCAGTTGTAAGAGAATCGAATCTTTAACTTGCAATACACAATTCCAAGATGAGACGTAGGTATAAAAGGAGATCTGCCAAATCCCATACACAAACCCCAGGCTGGCGCAAAAGATATGTATCTCAGATTTCAGAGTAATAATAGTAGCAATCTAGTAAAGTATCGCTATTGCTAAATTGGGCGGCTAACATAGTATTTTTGCCCGGAGAGAGATAGGCGCTAGAGGTAAAAATGACACTTATAAGGAAAACTGCATCTTTTTGTGTTCTGTGCTTAACTAATATTGATAACTTATGTATGATTTTTTATAAAACTATGTTAGTCACTGAATTTGTAAATAGCGATACTTTACAATATTTCTACTATTATTACACTAAAATCCGAGATACATTTCTTTAGCGCCGGGCTCGGGGTAGTTTTGGCGGATCTCCTTTGACTGTTTTATGGATTACCAAAAATGTCTAAATTAATGAAAAATATAGCATTATAGAGATAGTCAACAGATGCGACTACCGACCGGCGATGTACCCGCCGGCGGCGCCGAAGCTCTTGGTGAAGGTGCCCATGAGCACGTCCACGTCGCGCGGCGCCACGCGCGCGCGCTCGGCCGCGCCGCGCCCCCGCGCCCCCAGCGCGCCCACGCTGTGCGCCTCGTCCAGGTACAGCTGCAGGCCCAGGCGCCGCTTCAGCGCCACCAGCGCGCGCAGCGGCACGATGCTGCCCTCCATGCTGTACACGCCCTCTACCACCTGCCAGTGTTGGCATACGTTTACTTTCATTGACGCTTGAAAATTAAAACTAATGTAGATAATCAATGTCAACTAACGATTGACGATTGAATTAGTTTAATTCAAATTCGTTCAAAAATTAAAATAATCGATTGAATCAGCTTGTTTTCAATTTTTATAGAAATAGTTATGTCAAGGAACATGCAAAAAAAAACGATTATTGAGGGAAGCAGTGGTGGCCCAGTGGTGACGGCCGCGACCTGTGAGGTGTCGCTCGTAAAATCGAACCCAGACAGGCTTTACTTTGGGTAAATTATTTCATCACCACACTGCTTTCAAAACGGTGAAGGAAAACATCGCGAGGAAACATTTCGTATGTTCTAGAACCAAAAATTCAAAAACATGTGCCTAATTTGACAGGACTGAACTAATATTTATCTTCTGTTCTTGTCTTAATGAAATAGAAAGAAAAAGATGCACTAAACTTAAAGGAGATGTTTCATTTTTGGCTAGCACTTGTACAATATATCAAAAAACCAGCCAAGAGCGTGTCGGGCCACGCTCAGTGTAGGGTTCCGTAGTTTCCCGTCCGTCACAATAAGTGTTCCCACTTATGAGTTTAAGGTGGGTATCCATTATGTTCGCGCTCCTGCAACTGCTCCCGGTAGTGGGTACGTGCGCGAACACGGAGCGTGCAACATTGCACGCTCCGCGGCAGGCACTCCCACTCGTGACGGTTTTTAGCGCGAACACAAAGGGGAGCGCAGTGTGTCAAAGGGGAGCGCATGTAGAAGTGCGCGCGACGTATCCATTGGAGCAGTTGCAGGAGCGCGGAGCGCTGCTGGAGCGCGAACATAGTGGTAACCCAACTTAAAAAAGGCTATTTTACATCGCAAAGTCATCAACACAACTCTCTAAGATCAAGTAATCCTACTGAATGACTATTTCATGAAATCTTGACATTTTAGGATTATGCTAACTTAACAAGTTGTATTACTGATTCCAATGATTATAATTCTGTAAAAACATTTGTTACGGCCGCGAATCATATTTTAATCAACGTACAAATTAGTACTGACCAGCAAATTGCAAAAAACGTAAGAAAATTTGAATTTCGCACGTGTATTTTAACACGTTGCAGGACAGTAAACGCCCCGATTTGATCACAATAAAACTTCTATTGTGTCTAATTCAGTGTCCTTCAACCGATTAATAATAAAATTTTGGCGCAGAAAAACTAAAATACGGATTCACACCTACTTCCCAAATTATAGTTATTTCTCACAATGTAGTATTTTTTTTTAAGTTGTCTTTTTAATTTAATAGTATTTATTTTCAAAAGTGCCTTCTATTGAGCTGAGAAGGAGGCCCGCTCACTCGACACTCGCGTCGAGCTCGCGTGCGCCCGACACTCACGATGACGATCTTCCTCCAGCAGCCCTCGGCCACGGCGGCGCGCGCCAGCTGCTCCACGTGGCGCACGTCGTTGTGGCGGAACACGCGCACCGTGGCGCGCGCCAGGCGCAGGCCCAGGATCAGCGACGCGTGGTTGTTCTCGTCGCTCAGCGCCAGGCAGCCCGGGCCCAGCAGCCCGGGCAGGCCCAGCGTGTTGGTGCCGAACCCCATGCCCACCACCAGCGCCGCCTGCGGAGAGGGGCAGCGTCATTCTATCCGCTGGTGTCGGACGCTATGCCTCGGAATACATAGCGAACCAGATCGTCGGCGCCTCCTGGTCGGTCCTGTTTCCTCCGCGAGCGCGTACCTCGACCCCGAGGAACCGGGCGGTGGTCTCCTCGAGCTCCTGGTGCAGCGGCGTGGTGCCGAGCTCGGCGCGCGCGGAGCACAGCGCCAGGCCGTAGCGCCGGCACGCGGCCGCGACGGCGGCGTGCGTGCAGCCGCCCGCGCCCTCCGCGAACCCCAAGTAGTTGTACGAGCCCAGGTTGACGCAGCGCTGCTCCGCGCCCGTGAACCTGCAGCACGAGTTACATGTTATGTCCCCGATTCCTTT
This sequence comes from Apamea anceps, assembly GCA_951799955.1. Taxonomy (NCBI): domain Eukaryota; kingdom Metazoa; phylum Arthropoda; class Insecta; order Lepidoptera; family Noctuidae; genus Apamea; species Apamea anceps. Next base: position 607,556 of record OX637506.1, read on the forward strand.
GTGTTATTCAAGCTCGTAACAGTAATTATATAACGTGAGTGTAATGAGAATATGACAGGCAATAAACGTATACACGCTATAACTAAATACATCTGCTTATACATTTCTTAGATTGTAGAATGTAAACTTACCGACGAACCCTGTAAAATTAGATTTTGAATCAGTTATAAGTACAATTGTTTGCATGCCAAATGGTAGAATGTACCTGGAACGAAACACTATTTTATAACAAGTCTCTTGTATACCTACATGGCTACATTCTATGCAAATAAATACCTTCTATTCTATGCTATGTTCATACATAGATGTTGTGTAGTAAAGTGATTCAGTAATCACATTTCCAAGCCAAACTACAAGCACAATATAATAAATACCTCATAATACCAGTTGTAAGGCATATTCTTGGATACCTTCCTACTCTAAAAACAATTTTCAAAATAAAACAGCTCTCTCTCGGAAACTTACTGTTCTTGATTAGAGATAGCATTGCCGTTGTGACATTATCCAAACATAATAAGGTGACAGTTATTGTAGGCGCTGTAGGCACATGCATTGCTCAGGTTGGCGCCGGATAACCGAGTTAGATATGTCTAAACTGTCGCAGCAGCTAACTTGCAAACCAGAACCAGTAGGACTTTAATTATAAAAGGTACATTTGAGCATTACGTGTTTCGCATTGTGTAGGAGAGTGCGCGATGGAACGTGGCTGTTAGATAGGACATTCATTATAGACGTAAAACCATTAGTAAGTCACTGCAATGTAACTCTTCTCTCCGTTAGGTAAGGAATAAATTAGAATCATTGGCGCGAGTTTTATCAAACTCACCGCAATAATTCTAATTTATATTTTATAACAATGAGATAAGTTACATTGCAATAACTTTTGAAATTCTAAGATTCAAATTTGATCGTGAATGCGCTGCTTTACCTGAAGCTCCAGTTGTGGTCGTCTGTGGCGCGCTCCTTAAGCGTGACCTCGGCGCCGGGCGCGGAGCAGATGGGCCGGTTAAAGCAGTGCCGCACGCGCCGGTACACGTAGCGTGAGAAGAACGTCTCGAACGGGTCGTACAGCGCCGCGTAACCCTGCGTACGAGATTCAGCTATTGTCAGTAAAAACTTTATTCGGTTCAGAAAACACGGTACAATTAAAAAAAACCGGTCAAATTGCGAAACGGATTCGCGTACCGAGGGTTCCGTACAAATTTGTACTGTTTGCGGATTTTTTCCTTTGCTTGTGCTACGTGACATTGCTTCTTGCCAAATTTCATGATTCTAGGTCAACGGGAAGTACCCTACAGGTTTTGTTTCCCTTGCGAGTGTCAAAATATGCGGCATAAACGGAACATAAACACTCGTATCTCTTGATTGCGTTGACTTAGAGGTTTGATTTTTTAACTGCTTCAGGGGCTTGCAGCCCTGAATATTTGATATAATAAAAAAGTAGTAACAGAGTCTAAGAGACTCTATTACTACTTTTTTATTATATCAAGTGTGGGTTCCAGGGAATTGTAAAAATCTAGTAAATTCCCTGGAACCCACACTAGGATTCCCTGTGCCATGAGGTCCAGTCGATTCCCAAATAAAGCAAACATGTTAATATTCAGGAAAATAAAAACTCCCAAAAACTCTTAAATAAATAAATATTAATAAGAAACTTAAGAACAATATAATAAAAATTTATCTGTAGACTCGTAACTGGCGAAGTGGGTGCTGCATAAATCTTTAAACCTGTCATTGTGAACGCTAGATGTGCTCATTTAGTCCAAATAAGTTTGGACTAAATGAGCACATCTAGCGTCGATCGATCAATCAGTGTGAAAGATGTCTCATTAATAAAGTGTCGCGCGATGTCCTCCGTCGATGATATCTACATTTGCAAGTATCGATTAGATACCGAGTATGAATTACTCATGAGGCACACAAGTGGTTGCGTCAAATAGCACAGTACCTACTTTTCCATTAATCAGAGTTACTGATTCACTCGCAGAAATAACAATTACATTTATCCGGTATGAAATAAAAAATAGCTAGCCCTCATAAGCAAAGTATATAACATACACATAGTTTGGAATAACAACGATTGCGCACCTAATTATGGTTATGACTCTTGGCCAATTTACAATTAACGCCGAAATACCGAATATGAAAAAATAAAAAACAACACAACAACAACATTTTATATTTAATAAAAATGTTATATATTTATGTTCTGTAATTTGTATGGTGTACAATAAAGAGTATTCTATTCTATTCTATGCCATTAAAATAAATGCCATCTTCTTTGATGGACTAATGTAAAACTGATGATGAAGCATTCTCACAAGTAAAATAAAAATAATTATGAATATGATGGAACAGGCGTCAGTCGGGCGAGCGAGTGGCTCGGTGCGTGCGCACGTTATCGGTTCGATAATTGACCTACAAGCAGCATTCATTCCAGACAACCACCCCGCACTCCGATTAGCAGCCAGTGCAGAGCAGCGTGGAGCAGCGGCCGTGGCATCAATTAATTTCAGCGTTTTGGTTTCATTCTGAACATCCAACATTGAGTGCCAATCGATGTAGTAAAACAAATATTTACAAGGAATTGTGACTTTGGAATTAAAGCTGGGAGCCGACGTTCCGAGTAGCCTGGTAACTAAGCTTGATATTACTTACTCGTATTTTTAGCGAGAGCCAATACTTACTGGTTTTTACTAGATGTACTTCAGTATTTACTACGAGATAAGGACAACGCCATGTTTCCTTCCTCAACTTGCCCACATCCTGGGTAAACAGCGCATGCACAGTACCTACCTATGCATGTGCCTTGCCTAGTACTTTCCAGTATTAATTGCAGATGACGCGACGGCCTATCAAACCACAATGATATGTAGAAATAATAACTACCGGTTTTTATATTTATTAAAGCGCATCTATTTATTTCCTTGAACTCTTCTACGACTAAACGGGTAAAAAATACAGTTGTATCAGAGCTGACAACTGTTTTTTTATTCGTGAGGACATGGCAGACGGAAAATTGTAAAATTGCAGATCATTTGTACCCAGGTTGCTACGTTAGTAGACTTCGTTTCGACTTCAAGTAATAAGCAGTGATAGGAATAGGTAGTGCCTATTTGCCTAAAGTTCGAAGAACAGAGACAAGAAACGGAGACTTCCTTAGGACTAAATTTTTCCAGGACATCTGTCCCGAAATTCGGGACAACACTTTAAATACATTAAAAAAATATGTTATTTGGAATAAGTAATTCGTCTATATTTACCTAAAGTTTGCGACTAGACATAACATAATAAATAAAATTCACAGTCGTTACAACCATAAAATTTTCTGATTTTTTTTTTTTTTTTTTGAGATCATTTTGTAAATGACTTGTTGATCTTAATACTATGAATCGCAATGTTTGTATAAGGAGTCCGGAATGTCCCGGAAAAAATTTAGTCCTAAGGAAGTCTCCGTTTCTTGTCGCTGTTCTTTGAAGTTTAGGCAAATAGGCACTACCTATTCCTATCACTGGTAATAAGTCATTCTTCGACAGCCTTAATAAATGAAAAACTTAGGACACTTGAAAATCGAACACGCATGACTTATCTATACTAATATTATAAAGAGGTAATTGTTTGTAAGTTTGTAAGTTTGTATGTAGGGGGTAATCTCCGGAAGTAATGAACCAATTTTAAAAATTGTTTTAATGGTAGAAAGCTACATTATTCGTGAGTGCTATAGGCTATAAACTATAAAGATATCATGCATATTAGCCGAACTACCTCAATTTTTGTCTAGCCAGGCGGAAAAAAATAGCTCTTACAACAGAGTTATTTGCATGCGCTGCTTTGACAGTTGTATATAATTGAAAACAATGTATAGCAAACTGGTCCGCTTTGAATAGTTCTACAAAAAAGTCCGCGACACCCTATTTCTATCTTTTATATTTTAGCAGATATAGTAGCTTTTATGTGTTAAAAAAAGTATTTTTCGACGTACTTACCTTCGGACGATTTTTTAAACAACAAAATATTAAAGCTTATCGAAAAAAATATTATTTTGATCACAAGAACATCATAGAGATACGATTTGCCCAAAACAGCATGTCAATTGGTTAAATAGTTTCGAAGATAATATAAAATTACTAAATCGCAAAATGCCGCCGTCCATTCACGAACCGTATTAGAACATGCTTTGTACGGACGTTTTATCCATTTACCCATGGATGGCGTTGTGCAATTACGTCATTTTTCTGAATCGCGGTGTAAAGATTCCGCGGATTAATGACCCTCTCCAGTTATTATTAAATTTAACTTTCGTCGTTAGGTAGGTGTGTTGTACGCGGTTGGTTGGATGTCGTTGTTGGTCTTCAAAATTGTTTTGGTTGCTCGGTTTCTTAAAACACAAACACTACTTCGTTCTCATTCTTCGAGTTCGAAGCTGTGGTATTTCTGTTTTTGGGATATTCGGACAGTTTCAGCGATTGTTTATCATGCCTAAAAGGAAATCACAACTTTCCCGTCAGACATCCCAGACAAGAGCAGCTCGAGTACGCCGTACCCGTACGGAAGAGTCTGCTCTTGAAAATCATCAGCGCCTCTCGAGGAATAGAGAAAATATTTCGCAAGCACGCGCTGGGGAATCTAGCTCCGAGCGTTCACAGCGGCTTGCTAACCAAAGCTGAAGAACATCGCAGGTCCGTGCTCGGGAATCTAGCGCTGAACGTGCGCAGCGCAGCATGTCTCTGCAACAAGGGATAGGGAGTCTAGCGCTGAGCGCTCGCAGCGGCTCGCTAGCCAAAGCGCGAGAACATCGCAGGCCCGTGCTCGGGAATCTAGCACTGACCGTGCGCAGCGTCTCAATGATTTAAGGCAGCATGTCTCAGCAACAAGGGATAGGGAGACTAGCGCTGAGCGCTCGCAGCGGCTCGCTAACCAAAGAGTGAGAACATCGCAGGCCCGTATGCTCGGGAATCTAGCGCTGAGCATGCGCAACGCCTAGCAACAGAAAGACAGCGGGCAGTTACAGTCAGAGCACGATAGCAGTCAATACTAACCGAACCACACTCATAATTTCATCACAAGTTAAAATGTTTACCGCCCAACGAAGTGGGCGCGGGTCAGCTAGTTATAAATAAAAATGTCGTTTCTACGTAAACCAATGCTAGTAACATTTTCTAAGACATCTAATAGTCGGCCGACTCGTTTCACAGTATCACAGTTCTGGCAAAGTTGACTGACGCCTGGCGGAACAGTGCAGTCTCTCATAAGTGTGCGCTGTCGCCTGATCACCTCGGAAGTCGCTTATTGACATTAAAACAATTTGTGATCATTACTGTAATGTCTCACTACACTGGCGGTATTGTTCTAAACTAAAGTACGCATAAAGTTCGATCCCGTGGGAATATCGGGATAAAAAGTATCCTATGTGTTAATCCAGCGTGTCAGCTACGTCCACACCAAATTTCATCAAAATTGGTCCAGCCATTTGAGCGTAAAGAAGTAACAAACACACACACACACTCATCACTCACAAACATTCACCTTTATAATATTAGTATTCGAGAAATGAGGGCATTATTTATTTATAATGTTCGTAATATTGTTATTGAGGTATTGTTACTGCAGGACCAACATGGCCAAAGATCGTTCAGGACAGGGAGGTTTGGAAGGAAAAAGAGGAGGCCCTTGCCCAACAGTGGGACAACCAAGGCTAACGAAAAAAGAAATGTCAATCACCTTGTGATATAAGATCCTAAATTAAAGCGTTGTTGATCTATCTCCAATGAGGATTGCTGCTTCTTGGGCAAGGCCGCCATTTATTTGCTAGTCCGAGCTGATCGACGCCTGGTGCAAACGAGACGTCTAATATTTTGACAAGCGATCGAAACATTGTTGTAAAGGTTACGCACTCACTAGCCAAATAATCGAATGAACTCACGAGAGGACGCGACGCTTGGACAGTGGTGTTTAGTCTAGCGTGTTTTGTTTTTACTCTACTCTCCTTGAAATGCAGTCATTCGGCACATTAAAAAAGGCTATTCGTTACGGAACTCTAATAATTACGGAACACTAAAAACGGGCCCACAAAGGACGGTGATAACTAAAAAAAGAGTTATAGTTCCCAACCACACATGGAAAGTTCGAGAAAATGTTGTTTATTTTACAGCGCCATCTCTCGGGGAATTGGGTTACTAATTAATACATAGACGTGCCAGAAGTTTTCGGTGGTAATTTTGGATTGCGAGAACCGATTTTAATAATTCTTTTTTTGTTTGAAAAAAGATACGTTCAGGATAATAAAATATGTAAACGAAGTTACAAAAAATGCTTGCATATACGATTAGACTACAGACTTAGTCCAGAAATTATTTTGTACAACTTTTTGTCTTTTTTGTACAAAAACTGTTGTTTCCATCAAGTTCAAAAAGATTTTCCTAGAAAGTCCTTATAAAGTTCTACTTTTCAGATTTTTTTCATATTTTCTAAACTTATGGTTCAAAAGTTAGAGGGGGGACACACATTGTTTTTTACTTTTGGAGCGATTATTTCCGAAATTATTGACATTATCAAAAAATGATTTTAGTAAACCCGTATTCATTTTCAAATACCTTTCCAACAATATATCACACGTTAGGGTTGAAATTAAAAAAAAATCCTCGGGTCAGGGGGGGAGTGAGGTGTTAGACTCCCCCCGCGACGTCTAAGAGGGGCGCGCGTGGAACACTACGCGCCGCCACCTCGGATCCTGATGTGTGGGGGGCAACGGACGTCCCGCACGGACGTGACATAAAAAAAGGACATAAACACACAATGAAAAAAAAAACAAGTTGGGGAACACTACGCGCCGCCACCTCGGGTCCTGATGTGTGGCCGTGTGGGGGGCGACGGACGTCCCCGAGTCCGTCGCCCCAGGACCCATTTAGGGGGGCTGGAAGAGGTCGTTATCCGCCCTCAGCCGTCGCCCGGTGCGCCTGCTGCGCACTAGTGCAAATGAGCACTAGTAAAAATGAGTGCACTAGACACGGAACAGAAGAAGAAGAACCTTATTAAAACACATATTTAACACAAGAAGAAGAAAAAAAGAAGAAGAAAGAAAGAAGAAGAAAGAAAGAAGAAGAAGAGAAAGATGAAAGAGGAAGAGTTCAAATAAACGGTGTGAATTCATTGGGTGAATTCATTCAAGTCAAAATGGGTGTACCGCAGGGCTCAATATTGGGGCCGTTCCTGTTTTTAGTATAAATAAATGATTTATCTCATTTACTAAAAACCCGACCACAAATAGTGTTATTTGCTGATGACACATCACTGATTTTTAAAGTAGGCAGATGTGCACAGGAGCTTGACGATGTAAATAATGCTATGTTTATGGTGCATAATTGGTTTACTGTAATAATTTAGTATTAAATGAAAAAAAAAGTAAATGCATTAGATTCGCTTTACCGAATGTTAGAAGTAAGAAAGAAGAAGAAAGAAAGAAAGAAAAAGTAGTGAATGTCACGTTGTATTGAATAGAGAGATACTTGAATTCGTCTAAAATACGGTTTTCTTGGGGATCACGCTTCAGTGTCGAATTTTGCGTCAATTGCGGCCACCTATATTTTATCCCTTCATCCTATAGATCCAGCGAAGAACTAAAACTTCTGGGAAAGAACCATGATTTTATTATTTATGGTTTTAAAGTTATTTAAAGTTATGCTGACGTCAACAAAAAACTGTTTTTATTTGTAAATTTCAAAATAATAATATGATTCACATAAATCATTATTTTATTACACTAACAATACAATATCTAACTCCATACAACGTTTAGGTATTGTATCTACAATGTTCAAAGAGAAATTGATTTATTTTAAATTTTCACTAAATTGCAGTTTTCTCCGTATTCCTATTGATTCCGTATCTGATTTTAACTCTGAGCTTTCATAATATGTTATTAACAACACAAAATAAAAAGCAAATAAGTTAACAGTGGGACTTCGGAAATATTACATTTCTAAAGTTTCCATAGAATTTCTATGGAAATAGGGTTGTCAAATTGCATATACATGTTTATTTTATTTTATACCAAAGAAAACCATTACATTTCATTTTACATCAAGAAAATAGTAAATTGGCAGTCAAAGTTATCCAGGAATAGACAAAGTAAAGTAGGTGACAGCCCTAACCTCAAAAATAAAAATTCAATAACTCAAAAGTCCCGCATTATCCACACCTGATTTTTTTTTTAAATAAAGCATATTATAATATGAAACTATTCATGTTAAACAAAAATGCGGATACAATGAGATTAACCAAATAAAAAATATTTTTAGTTTTTGATGAAAACTTGATTTTCCCTTCTATTTACGATTAGTTTTTTTTTTTTTCACTGAACTAATAGATATAACAGTCCTTTTTAAGACCTCATATATAACAATTGCAAAATCATACATTTGAGACGAAATAATGCATTTCTATGGTTTCTATGGAGTTTTCTCGAGTTTCAAAATAACGTTCAAAACTAAACAAAATAAAATCATGGTTCCTTCCCAGAAGTTTTAGTTCTTCGCTGGATCTATAGGATGAAGGGATAAAATATAGGTGACCGCAATTGAAGCAAAATTCCACAGTGTGCGCTTGACTCAAAGCTGCAGTGGGGTCCTCATTTAACATCACTTGCAGGGCGGCTAAGTTCAGATGCTTACCTACGCTGTTTGGAAAATCCGTCAATTAACAGGCGTGGATACCGCGAGACTGGTCTATTTTAGTTACTTCCATAGCATCATGTCTTACGGTATTTTGCTGTGGGGACGGGCTGCAGATATTGATTCTATATTTATTCTGCAAAAGAGGATTGTCAGAGCCATCTACAATCTTAGCAAACGCGAATCTCTAAGGGAACTGTTTAAAAAAATTAACATCATGACGGTTCCTTGTCAATATATGACAAGGAACTGAAACAAAACGAAAAAATACGTTCGAAAAAATCTACATCTTCCCAGCGATAGCACAGCACTAAGAAGTGGTGAAGGGCGGGCGTTTTTGGGGGACTGTCTTTTGTAATTTTGACCTTCGAAAAGTGCTGATTCTCAGCCTAATTTGAATAAATGACTTTTGATTTTGAATTCTTCTTCTAACAGCAGATTTGAAATTTTGACAGTTATTTTATATTTTATACAAAAACTGTCAAACAGTTATATTCGTCGAATAAAAGTTATCCCTAAAAATGTTTTTTTTATGTCACTAGTACCATAAGTACTTTCATATGCATTTAGTAAAAAGCTGTTAATTAGACATTACAAACAGACACTTCAGTTTGATTTATTTGTATAGAGGAATAGATTCTTCTTCTTCGTGTCGCGGACACGACTATACCGGGTGGCAGGCACATCGACGCGCAACCTGCCGCCATGAATTCAGCACATGATTTTAGATCCCTTAGCGTAGAAATTTTTTGTCGGGTATAAAAAAAAATATTTGCTGTTTCATAGGAAAATGTGCAATACCTACGCGGTCAAAATGTATAGAACCGCTAACTTTTTTTTAATAACCGATGAAATCTATCAACGCCCTCACGTCGATAGATTTCATCGGTTATTTAAAAAAAAGTTAGCTGTTCTATTCATTTTGTTTAGAATCATGTGCTGAAGCCATGATAACAGAATGCGCGTCGATGTCCCTGCCACCCTGTATATTAGACTCCATTTTAGATCTTGATGTATAGATTGCGACTATTAGAGCTTATTTCTTTTATAATATTAATGAAACCTAATACAAATATAATTTTGATAAAGAATTGACCTTCATGGTGCATACATTTCTGTTATGCATTGCTGCTAATGTTGTGTCCATAAATTAATACAAATTATATTTTATGTTAATGTACTTTGAATATTGATCTTTTGTACTTGTACTGTTATGTATTCTATGGTTGTACTAGCTGACTAGCGCGATACGAACTCCTACACTACACTGATTAATTTGTCAAGCGTGCTTGTGAATATTGTACTCTAATCATTTAATTATGACTTGAGAGAACAGGTTTCCGGGGTAATTCATTTAATTATGTGAGAATCAGTAAAATCGCCTCTTAAATATTTTCTTCATCGTTATTCTGCAGAAGTACATGCTGAACGCACAGCACAGCTGAAGATACGACGCACTAATTAAATAGTCAGCCGAAAATAACTGTTTAATGTTAATTACTTAACGCACAACTGTTTGTATGTGAATTATATGTCAATTACGCTGAGGAAGACATTGCATAGAATATAATAAAATACTCCTTATTATGTACACCATATAAATTACAGATATAAATGTAGAAAGCAATTCAGCCAATCGAAGTTCACAGCTGCACAAAGGCGTCTTCCAACTTGCTCCACAACTGCCGGGCCTCCGCCTTCCACACTCAGTTTGCTGCAACCCATAGTCCCACACTACGCACACTAAAGTAGCAGTGGTCCGGCCATCTCGAGTTCCACTCCAGATGGCCGGACCTCTGCTACTTTAGCCACACAATACATAATAGTTGCTTTATCTTGATATATAATATATATCTGTATGCTCGGTTCGATATCTCCAGTTCCTTTTCATTTCAGAAATTATTCTTTCAAAAAACTCCGCAGCACAGCTCGCTCGTAATGTTAGTTGCAGATGGAAGGGGTTTAACGTGCTGACGGGATCCGTCCGTCGCCTCCAACTTGAGTCAGTGTCGCATATTGATACCGGGGCACCGGAATCTATAGCTCCCCGTTTATATCGTGGCTCATGCCGCATCGATCATCTTTTCTAATTATATTCATTATTTTGATAGTGACATAGGACACTGATCTTTATCACGATGTTAGTATTACAACATTTATTTTGCGTAACTATGCTTGTCTTGTGTATTATTATTCCGTTCGATTAATACTTAATTCATATATAATTTACATACAAAGAGGTAATTTTTAAAAAGAGTAATTATGTTGATTGTTTTGCTTTTTTTTTTTTTGAGGATGGGAAATCATCAAATGACTCCTCCCGCTCTGGGTGGAGCAGGAGGGAGTGTCAGACTCTTACTGACTAAAACCCACCCGTGTTCCTTCCTTAGCCCTTTATGTTCCAGGGCAGCCACGGATATCACGGGATATGCCTTGGGGGCGTGGCACGTGGCGCCTCAATAATATAAAATTGTTCTTATGTTCGAACGGCGGCTGTACGCTTCATTCAGTCGCTTTGCAACTCCGTACAGTGTACTATTGATGCGTAAAAAGTCAAAATGCCGAGTTGTGCAGTAATTATATGTAAAAATAGATCAAATACCATCAACCTGAAAACAAATGGTGTGTCCTACCACCGGTAAGTAACCAATTAAGTCACTGTTTTATATTTTAAATCAATTTTTAAATGTTTTATTAACTTTCGTCCGGAGCGACGCGAACTAGCCCGAACTAGCCCGAATCTTCCCGAACGCAACGAACGTTTTGAATTTAGAGAGGTGCGTGCGACTGATTTTATCGATATGCGTATTATTGCAGCTGAATATTTTTTTACAGAACTCAATGGATATTCTCGTATTACATGTATAGTAAAAGAGTTAAATTAGTTATTAATTTAATGTTGTTTGAACCAAATTAAGACATTGTTATTTCAATACTTACAGTTACTCGTGAAATGTAAAAACTCAAATTAATATTACATCGTTGAAAAAAAAAATATATAAAAATAAATATTTTTGAAAATAAAAAAAATATTTTGCGCAATATTCTTGTATTGATCACTAAGTCGCAAGCACTCAATTCATGTCAATCATAAGGCCGAGCAGCCGCCAAAGTTCGAAATTTGAATTAGAAAATTCGCGGTCCGTCGCTATTTTGTCAAATCTTTGTCTATAATACTGAGGATTTAACATTTTATTTCTTTACAAATGTGTTAAATAAGCGTTCAATTTAACCGGTAATACAATATTAAAAAACTATTCCCATTTTATTTTAATAAAAATAAACTATATTTTCGTATAGGTATTTATATTAAAAAAAAAGAAATTATTTAAAGAAAATTAAACGAAGTTATTATAATACAAGAATGTGCTATAATTAAATATCGACAAAAATTATCGACCATCGCTTTCGACTCCCTAATTGCATGCGTGTGCATTGAATAGCAAATGTTTACAAGTGAATGCCCCGCCTATTCTATGCATGTGTGCTGTTAGAAATTGACTTAGTGTAGCTGCTTTCTTCTTAGTATGCGTGTTCAAGTTTTAAGTGTGTGTCGTAAATACACTATTTGTTAATGTTGTAAGTATTTGGGTGGGAGATTAGCGGCGGCACTAGGACTCCTTACTATTCCGCAATGAAGGCATATCTCCGGATATCTATGAGGGCAGCGGTAACCCTTTCGGACAATCCCGCTACCCTGGCAGGCTTCGGCCCTATGGGGCCCCGTCACTCATGCTGACATCTCTTTGAGGCGCGCGTGGAACACAAACACGCCGTCCGGCACGGGCCTGGTCCTGATCGGACGGTGAGTTACCCATTACTCACCGCCCGCAGGCCCGCGCCTACGGTGGCCGGGAGTCGTCACGCGGCTCCCGACGCCCGGAGCGTCTCCCGCGGCGGCTGAGGCGTGAGGTGCGCAAGGTGCGTTCTCTCGCCCACCCCGCCACCTCCTTCGCTAGCATGACTGCTTCGCAGAAGGAGGTGACTGCCTCCCACTCCCTCTCGCCCCGGACCATGGCTTGAACCAGGGCCGGACGCGAGAGGTCGCCGCCGCTGCCGATCGCCTCTACGAGGACACGGCGGTGCTCTGCCCAAGCAGGGCAGACCTCCACCGTATGCTCCACCGTGTCCTCTGGGCGATCCTGACAGTGGTGACACCCGGGCGTCTCCTCCCGCCTGATGATGTGCAGGAACCTCCCGAAACATCAGTGTCCGGAGAGGACCTACGTCAGGCGGTAGGTGAGAACGCCGTGACGTCTCTCTAGCCACTCCTCAAAGAGGGTGATTGTTTTGCTTAGCCCGTCATAAAGCTAATGTGTTATTTCAAATTTATTTATTAATAATCATATTGTACAAGAATCGATTGGGCGGTAACCCCCAAACTAAGTAGGTATTTGCTTGTATCGGATGCTGCTATTTATGACTGAATAATAAATCCTCGTGTAAAACTTGTACCTGTGACTATACGTCTATCTTTGCTGTATTATGTACCTAAGTGTGTAGCATAATTGTAATATTCTGATTTCCTTTACGTTTCGTATACAGGATAATTTTTTATTCAGTGCGTAAATTTTTACAGGGTGTTCTACCCATGAATATGAACAACATTCACTATGGGACCATCTCTGAAATCACGAAAAAAAAATCAGCAGATTCATACATTTTGGTCGAGTAGGTATTGAACTTTTATAAGAAACAGCTGATTTTTTTTTTGTGATTTCAGAGATGGTCCCATAGTGAAAGTTGTTCATATTCATGGGTAGAACACCCTGTGAAAATTTACGCACTGCATAAAAAATTATCCTGTATAATCAAAGAAAGCTCGGCTGCGTACAATCGTAGTGTTGTGTTGACAGTATTTAATTCAGTTGCAAACAACGATACCGACCATTTTGTTCACAAAGTAATATGTGGACCAGGGATGTTGCGGATGCAAATTTTTTCACATCCGCCGATGCGGATGCGGATGCAGATTTGTACAAACAACTTAAGTGTGGGTAGGATAAAAAAAAAGACAGAAATATTTATCCTTTCTTTATTTAATGGTTAACAAAAGTCAATTGAAAAAAAACCGGCCAAGTGCGAGTCGGACTCGCCCATGAAGGGTTCCGTTACGTTACGATTTATGACGTATTAAAAAAAAACTACTCACTAGATCTCGTTCAAACCAATTTTCGGTGGAAGTTTATATGGTAATGTACATCATATATTTTTTTTAGTTTTATCATTTTCTTATTTTAGAAGTTACAGGGGGGGGGACACACATTTTACCACTTTGGAAGTGTCTCTCGCGCAAACTATTCAGTTTAGAAAAAAATGATATTAGAAACCTCAATATCATTTTTGAAGACCTATCCATAGATACCCCACACGTATGGGTTTGATGAAAAAAAAAATTTTGAGTTTCAGTTCTAAGTATGGGGACCCCCAAAATTTATTGTTTTTTTTCTATTTTTGTGTGAAAATCTTAATGCGGTTCACAGAATACATCTACTTACCAAGTTTCAACAGTATAGCTCTTATAGTTTCGGAAAAAAGCGGCTGTGACATACGGACGGACGGACAGACAGACAGACAGACAGACATGACGAATCCATAAGGGTTCCGTTGCCATTTGGCTACGGAACCCTAAAAAGCAGCACTCATTTTACTTAACGTAATACGTAGTACTTACGTACGTACGTAAACAGTACACGTACATGTATGCGATGTCACTTTAACAAAAAGCACAATAAAAAAGTAATAAACTTGTGATTGACTATTTACGACAAAACAACAAACGTGCGCGTCAGATCTTGTCACAAGCCTCACAACACAAACAAAGCGAGGCGCGATTCATCGCCGATTCACTGAAGTCCAAAACAAAATTATTGCTTTCTTATTGGTCAATCAGCACGCGCGGTCGACACACGCCACTCGCCGGGCCCGCCCCTTTCTTTCTTGTCGCGACCTGCTACACATCCGTATCCGCATCGATTTATGCGGATGTAGATGTCTAAATCGATGCGGATGTTCCGCATATGCGGATGTGGATGCGAATATTCGTAACATCCCTGATGGTGGACACCTCTTAAAAAGTATGACCGACTTCCCTTAACGGGAAAACAATAAATGCACGTCACAGAACTCACAGCGCCACATGTTGATACAATGCAGGGAGGCAGCGGAGACAGAAGGCCCACCCCGGCACACCCTAACAGAGCTCAACGAAGGAACACTTTTAGGCCCACTTGCACCACAAATCTGAATTTAGCGCTAGTTAAACGTATTTAGAACATCGTTTTATTTCTGTCAATCGTTTGAAAATGACAGAGACAGTATGATGTTTTAAATATGTTTAGCGTTAAATGCATTTAGTATTTGCGGTGCAAGAGGCCTTAATGCTGTTTTAACTTGCACTAAAGCTTTGGTTTCCTAAGAAAGCGGTGAACGGGCGCACAATAACGGCCGCCCAAATAAAGAGCATTTTTGGACACCTTTTAAACCCCCACCGCTCCCGTCCCTTAAATACTGGTGAAAATTGCAGATTTTCATGACGGCCGTTATTATATGGCGGAACCGCTCTTCTAGGAAACCGTAGCTGATGTTGACAAAAGCGCTGGTCCGCCGTCATTGTCAAAATTGAAACGAACTGTATTGATGAGATAAGATAAAGTCTCTATTTGTATACACTTGTACATGTGCGACATCTTATAAACATCACAGTCTAGCTTCAGTCCCGTCAGGTATCAGCAGTGCTTGTGTTTTCCTGTCTTATTTTTCCGGGAAGAAACATGTTAGTATGTATCCATTGTAATGAATGATGCACAAGACCTAACTGTTAATTGTAATTTTACACACAGTATACGTGTGCTCCGCTTTCACGCAGCTAGTCGGCACACAATCCTGCGAGCGCATGTCTCGGTGTACAAACTGCATACTATGTCGTGCCGAGAACGCTCCTCCGTGTCTTGACTGGCCCATTACTTGTTTAACATGCGGCGCCCCTTAGAATCACCTGCACCCCTACGCTCTACAGCCGCCACTGCAATCCCTTAACCATTGCTTACATAATGCTACTTCGTCAAATAGGCGTCATCGTCGACTAGGCCGCTCGTTCTGTCAAGGTCGATGACGATAATCTCACCAAAAAATGGCAATCGAAGTTCTTGCAACAGTTACGCACAATAAGCACGCATTAATACCTCGGTGTAATAGGTGACTACTACTGCTTACTGGAGTCTACGCGCTGGACGTTTTTGACAGGGCTTAAAACATTACAAAATGTATGACTTATTTACATAGTAATAAAAAAAATTACCACAGAGATAAAGATGAAAACAATGTGCTTGACTATTGTACGACTTATTCATTATTAACACCACACCAGAATTCAATGGATACAAATGAAGGATATTTATCATTTGTATGGCTGCCATCTTACATTTGTAGCTATGGATATTGGTTGGGTACACACGGCATGCAGTTACAGTTTCCCCAACTGCAACTACACTACACTTTGTACCCAATCAATACAACATCAAATACAGCAGCAGCAGGTTAGGTTAGGTTAACCAATCCACACCCGATACCGGAGGAGACGTCGTCGGGTCCCTGACGAAGAAGCCGCGCTGTATGAGGTGTGCCGCGCGGCGAAGGGTACTCTCTGGCTGGCCATCAGCAAGGCGAAGACGCGAGCCAGGGAGATGTTGGAGACTCTTAACTGGGATCCGTGGGAGCGCCCTTATCGCGCGGTCCGAGGGAAACTTCGAGCCGCGGCACCCCCACTTACGAAGAGTCTCCAACCACAGCTGCTGAAGGAAGTGATCGCAGCCCTCTTCCCGGCAAGAGCGGAGCATACGCCGCCGCCGATGGCTTTGTCTACAGCAACAGAGTCCACAGAGGAGAACGCCATCAGCGTCCCAGAGGTAACACAGGCAGAGATGGGGGCAGCCGTGATGCGGCTCCGGGCCAGGAACGTGGCTCCGGGGCCCGACGGGATCCACGACTGCGCATTAGCCCTCGCTCTGAAGGAGCTTGAGCCCGAACTAAGAGGACTCTACACAGCGTGCCTTGAGCAGAGCCAGTTTCCCTCTTTGTGGAAACCTGTCGTCTGGTCCTGCTCAGGAAGGCGGGCGCCCTGCGGACTCGTCGTCCGCGTACCGGGCCATAGTACTGCTATACGAGGTGGGTAAGCTGTTTGAGCGAGTAATCGCAGCCCGCCTCGTCGGCCACTTGTGGAGAGAGGGGCCGGACCTGGACGACAGTTAGTTCGGGTTTCGGCATGCGCGCTCCACCATAGACGCTGTGTCGCGAGTGAGAGTCCTGGCGGAGGAAGCGGTGTCCCGGGGCGGGGTGATGTTGGCGGTGTCCTTAGACATTTCCAATGCCATTAACACCCTGCCCTGGAGTTGTATTCGGGAGGCACTGCGGTATCATCGAGTGCCTTCCTATCTCCGCCACATCGTTGGGGCTTATCTGTCGGAGAGGTGTGTCACCTACAAGGGACGTGATGGCGGAAACCAGCGCCACATGTCGTGCGTTGTTCCACAGGGCTCGGTGTTAGGCCCGCTCCTGTGGAACGTCGAGTACGACTGGGTGCTGCTCAGGGCGAGCTCAGACCGGGGGTAGACCTGATGTGTTATGCGGATGACACGCCGGTCACTGCACGCTTGTGCCACTACGCTGGTCAATTACATGTATCAGTAGGTATTGAGAAATGAATAGATTTCTCATGAGGCACATGACACATTTCGCATGAGGTGATCGTCAAAATATTTTCTGTATAGTCGTAAGACAAATTCTGCAACCAATTGCTTTCAGTGTAAACTTGGTCAACGTGTAAATATCAATTGACCGATGTACCCTATAATAAAGACGAGCGCTTAGGACTACGTAATGGCGGCTAGCAAATGCGGAACGACATTGGACGAAATCACAGACCGGACGACCTCTGCGTCTGAGAAGGATGTTTGAGTCGAGAGGTAGGATGGAGTGGCGGCGTAAGACTACACGCAAAATGTCGCACAGTGTGGACCTGGGTTTCAGAGTACAGCAGGGCGGTTGGAT
The DNA here is from genome assembly GCA_951799955.1 of Apamea anceps. Classification (NCBI taxonomy): domain Eukaryota; kingdom Metazoa; phylum Arthropoda; class Insecta; order Lepidoptera; family Noctuidae; genus Apamea; species Apamea anceps. The sequence goes on from OX637506.1 coordinate 625,273, forward strand.
AGTCTCTACGCTTGAAATGCATAACCTTTAGAATCGCCCTTTGAGCACGTTCTATTTGAATTAGTAGAGATTTATAAGTGTCTCCCCATACTGTATTACAGTAGGTGATTATAGATGCACAGACTCTGGTAGACTAATAACAGGGTTGCAGGGTCAGCTGAATGTCTCAATTCTTTAAATATGTAGATGAGCTTCCTTGTACGTGTACATAATGCCTCGATGTGTGCGCGCCAGGTTAGTTTTTCATCAATGTACACCCCTAGGTATTTGATACTTGAAACTAAGGAGAGGGTAAGACAACAACAGCTGATATCATGCTCTGAACAGGAATGGGCATTTAAAACACTGGACTCGGTAGGTAGGGGATTAGAGTTCGGCAAGGAAAAACGTAAGAGTTTGGTCATCTCAATGTTGAGAGTTAAAAGATTTGCTGAAAGCCACTCCATCACAAGGTGGAGTGTTCCGTTCTTTGTTTGATCTTGTCCCAGGTAACATCATCTATACATATAATAAAATCGTAGGAAAGTCAAAATTGTACATTGAATATTTTTTAAAAAGAATACTTGGGGCGTGATCTACAATCGATATCGAAGCCAAAAATATAGTTTTTAGAATTTTTGTCTGTTTGTCTGTATGTATGTCCGGGGTAAACTCAAAAAGTACTGCATGGATTTACTTCAAATTTTGCATGAATATTACTAAGAGATCGGGTCAACATATAGGCTACATATTATCACGCTATCACCTACGGGGGAGGAGCTGTGAATCTTTATTTTTCTTACGCATTCTGTGACAGCGTGTAATCTAACGACGCATATTTAAATGTTGTTTTTGAGTAAGCCATGCTATTATCTAGCTTTACAATATAAAAACTACGCCAACTTGGGCAGAGAAACATAGTTTAATGAATGTTAGTAGTATAAATACAACTTTAAAGCAGCGCCATCTATGAGATTTCATAAAAATCAAATCAAGTTACATGTTAACACTTTTTGGAAATTAATAATGTAAATTTGATCATGTTGGCGAGGTTAGTAGTTAGTTATTCTTAAAATTCATAGATGGCAATGTGCATTTTCTTCATAAAAGTTGTATCGTATACTTAGTTCGTTTTGACAAATTCAAGTTCCAACAAAACCCTCAAAATCTTGAGCAGAGTTGAGGAAGATAATTTAAAAAAATGCGGTGTTAAGTAGTTCATTAATGATGACCATTTCTTCATCAATTTCATGTGGTTAGTACAAAATAAACATTGACTGTTAATACTTTTGTTCGCGTTGGGCAAAACCAGGGTAAAATGTCTTTCTTGGATGCTCCTGGTGGAACAGGAAACACATTTGTTACCACTGGCATAATTTCAGAGGTCAGGATGCAAGGCAAAATTGCTATTGCTGTAGCGTCGTCGGGAATCGCTGCCACACTGCTTCCGGGTGGCCAGACAGCACATGCCATGTTTAAAATTCCCATCGATTTAGAGAGCGCCGAAATGTTTGTGGTGTGTCACGTAACAGCGATAAGGGACACGTGCTCAAGGACTGCTCTCTGATCAAATGGGATGAGTGTACGATGGCCAATAGGAAGGCAGTTGAGGCCGTGGACAGAACCCTGCAGGACATTCGCAGGAACGAACATTTGATGGGTGGTGTCACAGTTCTGTTCAGTGGCGATTTCCGGCAAACGCTTACCGTGGTGACGCGGGGATCGAGAGCTGACGAGGTGAATACTTCGTTAAAACGATCTTCGTCTGTGGTCACGAGTTCGTACGTACGTACGTTCGTTCGTACCATTAATATGAGAGCTCGGCTCGGCGGCAATGCACGTACTCAAGAATTCTCCGATGTCCTTCTAAGTCTTGGCGAAGGCACTCTACCAGAAGAGAGAGATGGATAGGTGGTGCTTCCAGAGTCTCTCGGTAGAGTGGTATCCAGCTTAGAACAACTCATTCGCTGTGTGTACGGAGACATCAGTCGTATACCGCACCAGCAGAATTCTTGGGTGTGTGAGCCATTCTCAGCCATTTTGACGCCCAAATATGATCACGCTGCAGCAATTAACGAATGCATTCTCTCAGAAATTGAGGGGAATGCAGTGGTCTACACCTCGATAAACACTGTTGTCGAGCAAGATGACGCCACACCCGTGGAATTTCTGAACTCCCTGTCAGCAAGTGGACTTCCAGCGCATACCATCAAGCTGAAGGTCGGTGTCCCGATTATGCTTCTTCGGAACCTATCTCCTCCGAAGTTGTGTAACGGGACCCGCCTTAAAGTCATCTCGCTCCACAGACACACCATTGAGGCGGAAATTCTTACGGGTTGTGGCGTCGGCGAGGCAGTATTTATACCACACATTCCCCTCATACCTCATAACTTCCCGTTCCAGTTCAAGCGCGTACAGTTCCCCGTGAGCGTTTGCTTCGCGATGACCATCAATAAGTCGCAGGGGCAGACACTGAGGGCAGCGGGTGTCGACCTCAGGACGAGTTGCTTCTCATACGGGCAACTGTACGTCGCTTGCTCCCGCCTCACCACTCGCGTCCTGACTCTCTTTACATTTTGGCTCCTGGCAGCATAACTACCAACGTAGTTTATAGGGAAGTGTTGTAAGGTATGACACCTTTGTACGTATTTGTACTCTTTTGTGTCCTGGAATGTATTCCTGCATTATTTTCTCTATTTCCTTCAGTCACATCTTATGACTGAACCCAGCAGGATTCCCATATAACTCTCTTCACTTGCTTTGCTTGCATAAAAAACTTATATTTTAATGCTACCTATTTTAAAAGTTGTTTACATAAAATGCTATAGCGACACTGGCATCTTAGGTATTTTTGGTGCTGTAGAGCCTTCACGCAGACGACGTCGCGGGCAGCAGCTAGTATACAATAAGCGCTGTGTCGTCAGCGTAGGTGAATATATCGCAGTTGGGGATAGACATTTTGCACAAATCGTTTATGTAGATTAGAAACAAGGTTGGTCCTAATATGCTTCCCTGTGGCACCACAAAGCAGATACACTCATCTTCACTGACAAGGGAATTGATTTTTACACACTGAGTTCTTCCAGACAAGTAATCTGTGAACATTTTTAACGCGAGGCCACGTATTCCAATGTTTTCCATCTTCAAAAGCAGTGTGGGGACAGAAACCGGGTCAAATGCTTTACATAGGTCGAGAAAAACGCCATAGCATTTTTGCTTTTTATCCAAATTAGAAACAACGCTGTTCTCAAGATCTTGGACAGCGTCTTCAGTAGAGATTCCCTGTCTAAATCCGTACTGATTTTTGGCAATAATTTTAAATTTAGAAAGATATGAAGTTAACGATTTGTTTAATATTTTTTCAAGAATTTTAGACAAAGAACTCAAAACAGAAATTGACCTATAATTAGACACATTCTCCACTCTTATATCAATGGTAACATATTGGCAAATCAAAACTTATGGAAATAAAAAGAAATTATTAAAATAGTAGTAAACACACCTTCCAATATATAAATATAAAAGGATAATAAACGTATTATATAAATCCTTATAACAAGCTTTTTCTTGGTGTTCCTCCATTAACCCTAACAGTGTAAATTGGATGAGTGTGAATTGCTTTCTTAAATACTCTAGGAAAACTACCGGTATCAATCGCACGATTACATATGTGGTCTAATGTGTCTGCTCAACAACGTAAATAACGCAATGAATGTTGTTGAACTGTCAAATTGAAACCCATTGCTACTGGTAGTGTGTTACGCAGTTACCCCGCTGGTTGATGATTCCAAGTGTGCCGTGGAGAAATAGTCGCATCTCTTCCTTGCAGAGCAAAACCTCATAAGTGCTCCTTACAGTGCTGAATAAGATCACTTCGATGGAAGTAAATCTCATAAACACGATAACATGGCAGTATTCGCGGTTGGCAGGCACCTATCGGTAGGTGACTAACAACAATGGCATCGCTCGCATAGACTCAACGATGCGAGTACGCAGCTCACCGCGCCGCGCCGGCTGGCCATGTGTGACACGTTCCGTTGAGTTCTACAGCTAATCAATCTGGTAACGTAGGCCTACGAGCCGAGACTCCTAGCGGCGAGGTGAAGCCCCTGATGTTGCATAACCAAAAGTTGTCATGTCACTTCATGATTAACGACAAGATGCTGCAACCCGTGCCACATCACTGATGTTTTTTTTTTCTATAATCGTAGGTGTTTTCACGCACTGCTTCCATTTCTGATTGAATGACACTGTTTACACGGTTCCGTTGCAAAAACTTGTATTTTAAATATGTTGACAATAGTTGGCCGACAAGAAGCATTTACAGAACAATATTGGTCATCTGCATTAACGGGGTGAGTTTTTTAGATGCGACTACAGGTCAAAAACTAAGAGAAGTATAGAAATAAGAGAATATAAATAAAATAAGAGGATATAAATGTAGAGGAAAGTGGTCAATGCTCAATTATGGAGACAAAAATGGATTTTTGACAAAATCTCACCTGTATTAGACATAAACAGTTACATACCTCTCTATTCTTTTCCGTGGCGACCTTGGGCTTAAATAGCAGCTGGTTGACGAAGCCCAGGAACATGAGGATGTATAAGCCGACGTGCGTGAGCGCCGCCGTAAGCAGCGTGCACTTCTCGTACGAACCGGGGAACGTGTCGTACTGGGACCAGTCCATCTTCGGCACGCCCCCGCGGTCTGACACAAACTTCTGAAAAGCAAAACAATGTTTAGGAGAACAGATTAGGAGAGACTAGGATGAATAATCTGTTGTAGATAAATTAATATTATTGCAGGCTAAATACTCATATACAAAAAAAAAACTGGTATTTTCCGCTGATACGCTTTGATGTGTCGCGGATGAACAAACGAATTAATCAGTAAAATTACATTGTTTAATTTAAATGAGCATAAAACAACGCGGTACCGATCGAAACCGTTGGGTAAGTATATTATTCTTTTTCTGTTATTATTAGGAACGTTAGATACATAGTGATCGGACACTTGGGGACCGCAAGCGTTTTCCACTGTTATACAATCGATTTGCACTTACATCTAATCATTGCTAACAGAAAAATAATTAGCTGGCGCAAATATGTGTGTATTTGTGTCAAGATGTCTAGCCCGGCATGAGCTCAGGCACCAGGAGCACGGGCGGCGCCGCGTGCGCAGGCTTGCCGCCACCTACGCGTGCTGATAACGAGTGGTGTGATTGCAGCGCACGACCACTCAACTATGCGATATGTCGTGTTTACGACCGAAGCAAACGCATGCGGTAGAATAAAGATGAAATAAATGTATTTAATGATAATATGCCTTTACGTTCCCCGGTGGGAATCATAAAGCAGTCAGCTCCTGCCATAGCATAGACGTCCACATTGTCACACTACTTGCATGCGCCGCTGAATTTGACCGCTACCTACCTGTTCATTTATCTGCAATTACGAGCAAAATAGACTTCATGTCCATACACTGTTACAGAAAAGCACATCTGGCTCAATTAATAATATTTAATTGACCAATGCAATATTGTTTACATAGCTATACCTACTGTACTGTCTGTGTGTAGCTGATGGGGTATCTACCTACCTGCTCTGCATTTTGGCATTATAAAAGAGCAACGCATAATAATTTGATTAGGATAGATAGGATAGTGTGAGGAGCCAATCATTAGCCCAGATTAAAAAAGGTGAAAATAGGTACTCTGGGGGTTCGTTCCAAGGGTTATGGTTAATGGACAGAAAATGTGTATCAGAAATACTAATAATAATTAGTAACCAAGCTGCAGGATGAAAATAATTAACATTTTAATCTGTACCATTAAGATGCACAACAATGTAGAAACATCTTTTTAGATGGACAACCTTATTAGATTTTTATAAGACGCCCCCTACACCTGCAATAAGTTTATGCAATATTTTAATCCATAATATGATTGAATGAGTCCTTACACTCAAAATAATGTATTTCCATCCAATAACATTGACAACCCATAACGTGTTCCCATGAGCAAGACCTACCAACAGTGTGGTAAAACATTGCTCAACATTGATTTTAATTTTTTACATTGCAATGAAAATATAAGTGTAATAAAATTGTAACTCACTCTAACTCTTTGAACAGTTATTTATTTATATATACTTTATTGTATACCACAAAAATACATAGCATAAAAAATACATGGCACATTACAAAATATACAAAGGGCTTATCGCATTTCTGCGATCTCTTCCAGGCAACCTTAGAATGGACAGTGATTTTCCTTGACATAAAATGGGACTGTTGTTGGTGCAAATATTATGTATACAATAAACTAAAATAGATACACAAATATATACATATCCAAAATTATAGATACACAAATAAATACATTCTATATATATACAAGCAACGAAAAATAAAAGAAGACTGTAGATGATTGCAGTTAGGACAACAAGATCACAACGACAAGTAGTGCTCCTTAACAAGTCTTTTGAACACCTGTAACGACTGCGCGCGTTTTATTTCAACTGGCAATGCATTCCACAAACGAGCGGCCTGGACAATAAAGGATTTATCAAGGAAAGTTGTGGAATGCATTGGCATTTTGAGCTTTGTTATCTGATGATCTTAATTTCATGTGGGAGTCGCAAAGAAACTGAAAACGTTTCTTGAGATAGAGAGGGGTGGAAGGGGAAAAGAAAACATTAAATAGAAGGGAAAGAATATGAGCATTCCGGCGAAGGCGAATTGGTAACCACTTGAGCTTCACACGAAATTCGGAAACATAGACATATTTGTGCAAACCGAATATGAACTTTATACAAAAATTTTGAAGCCGCTCAAGTTTATCTAGTTGGTCTTGGGTAAGATCAAGATAGCTGGCATCGGCATAGTCAAGGATGGGCAGGAGAAGCGATTGTGCAAGCGCAATCTTGGTGGTAGTCGGTAGGAAATTATGCAATCTCTTCAAAGATGCAGCGGATGCAAATAGCTTGCGGCTAATTTCCTGTAGCTGGGCAGTCCAAGAGAAGGTCTTATCAATAAATATCCAAGTTTTTAACTTTATTGCTTATGGGAACCACGAGTGTCAAAAGAAACTTGGGGAAGCGTCGTCCAGTTGATTCTAGAGACCATCCTGGAACTGCCCACTACTACAACCTGCGTCTTTATGGGGTTGACCATAAGTCCATATCTCTTGCTCTCTAGTTATTCTTCAATACTAACCCTTAACTCTCAAGAACATGACAGATTGCACAATACCACAATTTTATTGTATGTGTATGAGTGAACTTAACTGCTATTGTGACTGTTATACATAAATTAACAATCATATGGGTAGCAACCACAGACTTATATTGGCTAGACGACGCAAGTGTATGTACTTCGCGTGTAAAAAGGGAGTAAAATTGACTTCCTTCAGCGTCATTTCTAATCAGTCCGCGCTCGAACGTTCTTGATGCCAGACGTCAAACAAAAACTAAAAAATGTTAAATTGTGCGGTATTGAGCTGTAAAAACTACACAAAAAAAGTGGGACGAGACAGTGGAAACGTTTCCTTTCAGCGGTAAGTCATTTTGTTATTAAATTATGTGTTTTTTATTGCAAATTCATTTATTTTGTGTTCATTGTGGTCTTACAATGAACATTATGCAACTGAGTGTGTATCGAATAATTCATGATACATTGCCGTTTTTAGTTACAAGGCTTACATATATATGACTTGTCTGTTAAAACACGCAATGAAAATTAAAATGATCGATATTTTCACTTATCGTTCAGCTTCGTGGTACAGTAGCTATTCTCATTTTTCTGTCAAATAAAGCAAATAGTGTTGTACACACAGTTTGTTCTCGATTCTAATCGATTTTGGAAACAGAGGAATGATAATGTTTGCGTTGGGTATTTTGTGACATGTAATTTTTTTTTACTGCAATGTTTCAATTTAGTGATTTTGTTTAGAATATTATTAATTATATTTACAGATTTCCAAGTGATCCCAAAGTTAAATTATCACTGTTATCTTGCAAAAATCGATTAGTAGGTACTCGTTTCATTCTAAATGTAACGGGTTGGAAAATGTGGACGTCTTGACGCTGATATTAGGATTATTTAATAGTTAATTTCTTGTTACAGGACATTCACCAGCCGTCTACGTCAAATGAGGATACATCGTGTAACTTGAAGAGCGGCGAACTTAAACAATAACATGCAAGCGGAGGGGTGCGCGCACGCAACTTCTCGATCCAAAGAGTACTGGCGGACGAGCGAGACGAAACGCGGATCGTTTTGAATCGTTTACTCGCGGACAGGGAGTTCCCATCACTAAATCGCTCATGTGACGTCACAGTAGGTAGAAAAATAATGGCACGCTTGGTTTCTATACAGACGATGAGACTTGCGTTATCTAGCCAATATAAGTCTGTGGTAGCAACCCACGCTAACTATTGTTTACAGCAGCATTCTGACAAAGCAAGAGTACATTACTCCAGTTACTTTACGTTTTCATATGCTTTATTTTATCTTTGTTCCAAACTCAAAGCATTTATTTCTATTAATTCTATTTATTCTCACACTGGAACGCCATACGGCAATTACACCAATGGACTGGTTGTCAGACTTTCGGGCTTCTGACTACCCGTAACGACTGTCAGAGATCCATGAATGACATGAATTAAATCAGACACTTTTGAATTGTCAAGAGGTTGATCAGTCAGAAAGATGAAGCTATGTAGTTGCCCATTCCCAAGCGTAGTAGATACCTATGAAGAAGAATGGACAAGAAACTCCACAGACACTTTAAAAGAATCTAAATATTGGATACATACAATAAAGAAAATTGTTGCCATGACCTAATCTTTCAATGAAATAAATGTATTCTGTTAGACAAACCAGTCGTTCAAATAACAATGAAGTTAAAAATTATTTACTCACTTTATCTAACATTATTTAAAAAATCATTAAGTAAACGGGGAGAATGTGTGTGTGTGTGTGTGTGTTTGTGTGGGGGTGTGTTTGTTTTAAGTACCATCCGAGGACGTGCGTATGAATACACAAGGCACGACCGAGGACCTTTTCAAAGCGAGGACCTTTTCGAGGGTCCTCGGTTTGACTTGACCAAAGATTCGTATTCTGCAAGCGATTTTGAGTCTTTCTATATACTTATTACGAAAAAGTTGTCTGAACCTCGGTTTGATCAAAAATATTCATAAGCATACACAAACATTGTGTATCCACCAGATGGTGCCACTCTCGCCTCATACACAGGCTCTTTACACTCATTTCACGTTTGTTGTATTATCCGAGGACCTATGTGTTAACTTTAACACAAAAGACCTCGGTTAGGTAGCTTTTCCAGACAATGTGTATTTAAGACCTCGGTTTGCTAGATTTTCCGAACAGTGTGTATTCTAGTCCTCGTTTTAACAGTTTTCCTCGTGTGTAGAAGACGAGTTGTGTGCTATCATTTAAATAAAATTATGAAGGAGAAAAGCTAAGGTAGACTGAATCCTTAAACAAATCGTTAGTAGCTACTAGGTGCACGAGGAATAATCCTACCTAGGCCTAAGTACCTAGGCCTGCTTAGATTATACAACATTATGATTTGCACCATAAAATATTATATTGGCAGGAGCTAAATACGTGTGCTCTTCATAAAGAACCTAAAGGAAATGTCTTCCGAGGCGAAATGTCAGCAGCAAGATTTGAAGCAAACAAAAAGTACAAAGAAATAAAGAATATGAACGTACTAAAGAATACAACATAAACTTTACTGAAATAGAAGTGAGTTTATTTTAAAATGAATAGAATAGATGTTTATTTGCACAGAAAGTAGGTACAAGTTACAGATGTTATGTTTAAAATGATCCTTATACTAACTACCTTAACTAAGGCACGCAAACAGTTTTAGCTAAAAATGATCGGACACATACATTAAATACTTTTCTTTAATAGGGCGGTATCGGAACCACTAACAATTAGCAAATTTTTATATTGTCTCCTGATTGGCCGGTTTCTATTTGCGGACATTTTATTAAACAAAAACAGCCACCTCAATAGTGTAAAGTGATGGGAATGTTAATAATTTTAGGGACTTAAATACACGTACGCAGCTATCTGTTACTATTAAATTGCACACATACAGCGTTACGTTAAAAAGTACATACGCACATACACTAAGTTTTTTGCATACTTCTTCTGCTTGTGGTTTCTAAGTTAATTGGCTATCTATCATAATGCCAAGGAATTTGGCAACTAGTACTTGGTCAACTTTTTGTCCATTATAGTGTGACTTCTGGTGGATTCCATTGATAAAAATGCATTACATTAGTCTTTGGTATATTAATTACTAAATTATTTTGGTCAAGCCAGCGTATAATGTTTATTAACGTTTCATTTATGTCATGTTCGTATGTTTTTTTGTAAATACATTTAATTAAGGCACTACTATCGTCAGAGAATAAGACCATAGGATGTTCAATGTGGCGAGGTAAATCAAAAAAATAATAGAGCAAAAATAATAAAAGGCCCAGGACACTGCCCTGTGGTGCGCCATACCTAATAATAATTCTTGCCTTAGATAAATATTTTTCTTCGTGCTTACTTTTTAGACATATTCTAGATATTTCTGTGTGCTGCTTACGATTGTTAAGGTATGATTTTAAGAGATTATGTACATTTCCTCTGATGCCTATGATGTCTAGCTTTTTTGTAATAATTTCATGATCAACACAATCAAATGCCCTCGTCATGACCGTGAAAATTGCGCAAACTGGGACTTTTTTTTATCCACATTTTGCAATATGACATTTATTAAATCGTAAACCGCTGTATTTATACCCTTATTTTTTCTGAAACCCTTTTGTTCCGCACTTAAAACATTATATTTGGATAGGAAATTATTAACAGAGTTATAAATTATTTTTTCTATAACCTTAGAAAAAATGGGTATTAAAGTAATTGGTCTATAATTTGCTAGATCTTCTTTAAAAAAAGTCTAAGGTGGCTTCATTATAATTGTTTAAAAACCACCCGGAAATACTCCAGTACTGATACATAAGTTGAGACATAGATGCAAGGCGATGTCGCCTGGTACGAATTTTACAGCCTTTGTTGATAAACCATCATATCCAGTGCTACTTTTATTTTTTAATGATTGTATCGCTCTCATAATATCTTGCGGTACTACTGGATCCATTAACATTGAGTTAGGGTTACTTGTCAAATTCGTAGTGTCCGGTGGTTTCGTCATGTTATTTTGTGTCTGGTCAATAAAATAGTTATTAAAAGCGTTTGCAACGTCTGTCGGATTAGTAATGGTACAATTTTGAACTTTACATGAAATAAATTATTTAACAAACTTTTACCAACAATCTACTTATAGAAATAATCATCAAGTTGCAACAATACCTTTCAGAAGCATGATTACAAAACTTACATAACAGTTATTAGAAAACGAGTCAAACAAAACGACTTATAGAAACCATAATTATAAGAGATCAACATAATTTGGGCTAAAAACTTAACATAACATTACTTAACACAATGCTTAGTTAGAAAACAACAAAGAAATATTATCAAGTGAGATCAAAATAATTTGGGAAGCATGAAAACTTAATAACTAGCTATAAAATGATTAAAGATAAATCATTCATGTCAACGGCCTGTGAAATTCAAAAGTTATTGCTTTTTTCGCTAAATAACACAATGCGGGATCATGGAAACGTTTTGATCAACGTATTTATTAGTTGTAAGTAGCGAAAAACGCAAGAAAAGAAAAAAAGGCAGGTGAGCTGACATGTGACATGTATCTTAAAGAAATAATGATCTTTGGTATAATCAACACTATTAGTTACATCACGTTTAATAAAACAAAATAGCAAACATTCTTTGGAATAATCAATACCATATAATCATCTTTGAGATCTAGAATTTAGACTTCAGCAGTGCGATTCTGTAACCATCTCACCGTGAAAACTCAGGTGAAGTGAGCTGTCATTCCAACTAATATTAGGGATTGACACTATTGACAGCTCACTCTAAGCTCATTTCACCTAACTTTTCACGGTGAGGTTTTTACAGAATCGATCGGCTCTTGTCTCTTCTTTAACCCGGCTTATCTGAATGAAACGAAATACCTAATAACTTGATATTGTATTGAATACTCGTACCTATCATGAAACTGAAGTTTCTAAATTCTGATTTATCTACTCATTTTAAACCTGAATTCTAGTTTTACTTTATTTTCGTAAGCTAAATTTGAAGACGATGCTACCAACTATTGAGGAGTTCCCCCATAAAGCAACGACCCTGGCTGCAGCATCAGCACAAACTGGTAATTATTTTAGTATTACAACTTAAACCTAACGCGTATACTAAATTTGAAGACGCTTCTATCAATTGTTGAGGAGTTCTCTCATGAAGAAATGACCCTGGCAGCAGCATCAGCACAAACTGGTAATTATTTTGGTGTTACTAGATAAACTTGAGGAGTTCCCTTATGAAAAAACAACCTTGGCTGCAGCATCAGCACAAACTGGTAATTATTTTAGTTTTACTACATAAACCTAACGCGTATTCTAGATTTGAATACAATGCTATTAACTGTTAAGGAGTTCCCTCATGAAGAAACGACCCTAGCTGCAGCATCAGCACAAACTGGTAATTATTTTAGTGTTAATATATAAACTTAATGCGTGCGCCAATTTTGAAGACGATGCTATCAAGTGCTGAGGAGTACCGTCATGTAGAGACGACACTGGCTGCAGCATCTGATACTATAATAATATACTCATTTTAAAGTTGTTTATATAAAATTAAAAACTTACCTTTCCTCCACAGTTATTATACCCATCTTATTCGCGGTCCGCATCAACGACAAACGTAAAGACATCGACTCGTCCTCGCTTGGTACTTCGTTTTAGAAAAAGTGTGTAAGAAGTAAATCGGAACATTCTACTAACATTGATATAATTATTATCTTACACGTAAAATGTTTTAGGTAGGTAGACTTAACAGGTCCTCGGTTTGTACAAGTTCTACGCGAAAAACTGTCCTCGGTTTAGTGATATAAAGTCTAACACAACGTCCGCACTTTGTACAAGCTATAAGAAATACTGTGTAAAAATACGTCCTCGGAAGGACGTCGCAGGGCTCACGTAAGACGTCCTCGGTTGGCTTACACAAAGTCCTCGTATGTGCATCGCTGGTCACATTTAGATGTGTATTTCAGGTCCTCAGTATGATAGCCGAAATTCATACAAAAAAATGTTGAGATAGCATTATCCCAATAAGCTCATCACTATAGATTTACTCACCTGTCTCTTTCTATCTTATTCTAAAAGGCCAACGAGGTATTTAAACCAGTTTTTTGGAGAGTCCTCGGTACGTTCTAGGACTAACAAGGTCCTCGTAAGGGTGTCTGTACAAACAGGGGTGTGTGTGTGTGTGTGTGAATGTGAATGTGTGTGTGTGTATACTGTATGTTGGTTATTATACACAAGGGCATTGCCATGCCAATTAAAATTCAATACTATCTAAGGTATTGAGTTATTACAGCTAGATGTCATAATCTTTTCATAACACATACAATAATTTCAGTTTACACAAGCAAATATTTCATTATTTATGAACATGTCATGTCAATGTACCGATATCTGAACATTCATGTGACATGTCATGTTCTTACTTCTTTTATTTGGCAGGCTTTTCTAATGATAAGCACATATTAATAAGGGAAGCGCTTAATAGTGATATTTGAGGAATTCTATACTTAGGTACTCAACAATACTCTAATAGGTAATGTTGATTGTATTCAATTACCTTATCAGTGAGACCTAATAGAATCCATCATCCTTCAGTACGAAAGGTTAAGCACAGAGCAAAAGTTTACAAAATTAATTTAATTATTCCAGAGGCTATATATTTGTGCCCAGTTAGTGACAAAAGCCATGCCCTGAGTTATCAGAGACGTAAACGAAATATGGGTGTAGTAAACACCACCCTTTTGGGAATCCAGAGCGCGGCTGCCCGGAATGAGCCTGAGAATGAGCGGAATGAGCGCGCCTGAAGCCACCAAGCGCTCTTGCCCGCGGGGCGTGTCAAATATTCCATGCACCGGCGAAACCTAACATATCGTGACAACTTTAACATTTTTGGAAGGTTAGAAAATAAATGAATCTCTACTCACAGTGTCACCATTACTTAAATGTTTTGACTTCACGTAACCATTTTTATTATTCACTTTTCCATTAGGCAACTTTTCTTCTAGTCCGTTGCAATTTTGTTGTTTTTTGAGCGATATTATTTCACTCGCATTAACACAACCGTCCGCTACTGTCTCCGCCATCCTTGTGGGCATAGACTAATATATATAAAATGAGCTTGTGGGTCCGTGGAATCGCGGAATGATGGACGGACAACTCAGAGTACTCAGACTGAGACGGACAATAATGGAATGGAACATAGACTATAAACCAGTGTTACCAGATTCAAATTATCAACTACCGTGCTGACAGATTAAAAATACCTTGTTTTAGACTAAAATTACCGTGCATAATTTTAAAAAAATACTGTGTAATTATCGTGTAAAATGCAAGAAAAACCGTTATGAATTATTGATATACCTATTATTTGAATTTAACAATTCTATAACAGATTTACTGACTGACTTAGTCTAAAATTATCACTTCTTGCTCATATATACTTGCAGTCATTTTCATTATCATGCCTTTAGATGGTACAACCTTTTTTATTTAGTCATATTACATAATCGTACTAAGTTCGGGGACGGGGAGTCCCCAATGGGGATTCTTCCCCTGCAATGACAAGAACAAATAGTGTTGCGACAGAATGCTGTAATTACGTTTCATTTCACGTATTATTTTATAAAATTGAGCTAGTTTTTTTTTATAATTATTTATTAAATTTACACGGTAATTTAAAATTAAAAATACCGTAGAAAATAACACGGTAGTGAAAAATACCGTGCTTCTACGGTAATTACCGTGTATCTGGTAACACTGCTATAAACTATATGAATGGAATTCCGATTATTCCGAATCAGTGGAATGTGGTGGTCGTGGTATATTTCTCAGCAATGTCAGTGGTAATTTTTGATTGAAAGAATAAACTTGCGCAGCGGTGGCATCACTGTGCTGTATTTCCTGGGTAGTTAGAACTCGATACTCGGAATGAATGCAAGAAAAGCGTTGTATTGCTGAAAAACCATCTTGACTGCCCCACAGATTAAGTACCTAGGTAATACTAAATTACTAACAGTTCTAACTAAACTGCTTTATCGACTATCAGGCTCGCAGGCAGAAACTTCAACATGACAGACCGCTGAGACCGCCCCGCCCACCATAGATTATACAGACGAAACTGCAGATGTCTGCAAAGTTTCGTTCTGAAACATTTATCAACAATAATGTGGGTCACTCACCACCGGGATGACGACTAACACAGCAATATGGAAGAAAAATACATGGTGCACCGACTCCAAATAAACTTTGTATGTATGTACCTCTTTCTTTAGACAAGGTAACTTTAAGAGTTCCACAAGAATAGACTATTGAATTTTTAAATTATTAGAAGAAACAAAGTATGACACAATATTTTCTCCCTTTACGCCTGGAGGCTTTTATTTAGGTAGGTAGTAAGTTTTTATTTACATTTTAATTTTAATTAATTATTTTTAGCTACAATTTTACAAATGTAGATCAATTAAAATAAAAGAAACTAACTAATATTACTAATATTTTCTTGGTTATTATTAGAACAAATCAAATTATGACAAGAATAATTCAAACAATGGAACAATTTTTATCCTTAGTCATCGGATTGCGATTGAAACTGTGTTACGCAATTTCGGTGCAGGTGTCGCTACTGTCAATTGTACAGACGCCAGCACATCAAGCTACTACAATCTATCAAATTTCTCTTTATCGCTAAAGCATTAGGTTCAAGGTTGATTGGGAAAATTTGACAGTTTTGGGTAGCTTGACCTGCTGGCGTCTGTACATACATAAATACAGACAAACTTGAATAAATTTTCAACTTTATCACTAAAGCATTAAGGTTCAAAGTTTATTAGGAAAATTTGACAGTTTCAAGTAGGTTGACCTGCTGGCGTCTGTACATGAATTTGATAGCTAAGTAAATTAAGGTTTGAGGCTGAGTTTAGAATACGAACATTCCAGTTCGGGAATTGGCGCTGCTCTTTTATCAATAGTAGACACTTTCCTTTTCCACACATCTTATGTCACTTTCCAAGTCGAATACATTTTTATCATCTATTTAACTTTGTGATTTATTATTATTATTATTTTACCATTTAAGTACACGCATATCTAAACAGACATTGCAAAACAGAACAGAAAAAATAGGTACAGAGGTGATGCTTATTTCATAAGAAATCTCTTCCAGCATACCTGAGATAGGACAATAGATACAGAGATGTAGACAGCGTGTGATAGAGCAAAGGAGACAAAAAATAATACATAGAATAAAAAAAAAACAATTCACTTAAAAACTAAACAAAAATTACGAGAATATATTATACTAACATACATACAAATAAACATACATAAATACTTCTAAAATAAATATTACTAGAATGGTAATAATTAATCATACTCAAAAAAATAACTATGTATATACACAACTATAATGAAGTGGACTGATAGTGTTCTTTCACTCTTCTTATAAAAACTGCAATAGTTTGGCAGTCCATGTCAGTCGGTAGTGAATTCCACAATCGCACCGCGTGCACTGTGAAGGAGTAGGAGTAGAAGTCGGATTTAAATTATACAACAAAAGTAACACAATAATGACAGCGATCCCATTTATTTAAAACATTATTAAACATTTTATTTCATTTTTGCATACTTTTTTACAAATTGAACTGGTCACACTGGTAACAGCTGTTGTTATGTCGCTACTATCGCTTCTTTCATTTGTGAAACCCGTGAAACCACAGGCACAGTGAAGTGAAACTTTCTTCCATTTCTCTTGTTGTATCCGATTGACACTGTGCTGTGAAGTGTCGGTAAAACAGTGCTTACTTAACCAGCGAAAAAAGGTCAGGATCGGAAAGTCAATACTTTTGGCAATTTCTTGCTTGTATTGGACGTTCTCATATTTTTGTACAATTTTATTTATATTAACTGTTTACTTGACCATCTTTACAGTTAAATATTAAACTTATTGTATTTGCTTTCATTTACTTATTATAATTTAATTTATTCATTTTATTATCTATATTACCGGCGAGCGGCGCCGCCCCCGCTGCAACGGAGGGGTCGGCGATGAGTAATACCGTTCGTTTCTCGTGCTGAGTGACGTCGTGCAGCCGCGGCCGGCGAACGGCTAGCAGACCGCAGTACGATACGGCGAGGACGCACGATAGGACCCGCCCTCCGCGCTCGCAGCTTCCCGCACTCGCGCTACTCCCGCACCCTATCGATCACTCTCGACACCGGTCTTTTTTATCTGTCACATAAGGAAACATGGACAGCGCCGACGCACTACTCGGGGGTCTCGCGAGTGGAGACCCCGCTCCGGTCGCCGACGCGCCGCCTGCCGAGTCCGTAATGAAGCGCGATCAGGACTCGACGGATGACTTCGAGCACCTCGACCGCGACGGCAAGCGAGAGGCGGCCGAGTCGCCGCACCGCCAGCCCGCTGCTGCCGCCACGCGCAGCTTCCTTGACATGGAGCGCGAGCTGCTGGCGGAGGCGCCTCGTGCACCCTCCGCCTCGGCCGACCACATAGCCGACAAATTCACAGACAGCGAGTCGGACGCCGACACGGCCGGCGAGTCGCCCATGCACCGGGCCGAGCCCCGCGCCGAGGCGGGGCGCGCCGCCCACACCCCCGAGCCGCCGCACGACCCCACGCCCGTGCTGGCGCCCGCGGCGGCTCCGGCCCCGGCCCCAGTGCCTGCTCCCAGCGCTCCAATGGCGCCCGAAAAGCCCCTGCCAGAGGAACCCAAACCGTCGGCGTCACCTGAACCGGCAGCACCCGAGCCCCCGAAACCAGAACCTTCGAAGCTGGAACCTGTAAAGTCAGAGCCGGTCCTGCCGCCGAAGCCAGCAGCGCCTGAGCCGAAGCGTCAAGTAGCGCATGTGATTGAGGCTGAGGTCATCTTCTGCCAGATGGGACTCGGTAAGATGTTCTTTCTTTGTTACGCTCTATCTCTACCTACTGTGAATGGAAAAAATGTTTGTCATTACGTTTCAAAATGCCTTTCTTTTCCTAAATGAAATGAAATGACTGCAAACATATTCTTCAGTGTTGGAGAATCATAGTTATAACTGGTAGGTGATTTCATTATTCGTGTCTGCATGAGGTGTCGCTTGCGCGCAGCGTTTTTTTGCGCGACACGGTAAGTTAGAAAATTAGAATGGCTCCATTTGAGGCGAGCACCGAGCGCTGCATGCCACGGACCGTGAAGAATCACGTCTGCAGGAGAACAATGCCCGCGCACACCAATATTATACAAGTGTATTACAGCACCTGAACAACATTGTGGCAAGTTTAATATTAGGAAATTATTGTTACGAAATTTTCGTCTATGCCGCAAGTAATAAGTTAGGTCCTTATTCATCTCAAAGCAACAAGATTCAACCTCGGGAACTTTCTGGGAGATTACGTCTTTTGTCAAAATGAAATGAGCATAAATAAGTAAAATACTGAAGCAGTCAAATGGAGGGTGGCGGGGTGGCGAAGCTAGGAGGGGTACAGGAGGTCGGCTGCAGAGGTGGCGGAGCGGCAAGTGCGTTGACCGCGCTGCAGCACCGGGTAACGGCACCCGCGGGCCCACGCTTGGCCTGCACGCGGACGTCCGATAGCCCGTACCATACATTATTCAGACAACGTCCGAGTCGCTCCCGTCCGACTCCTTCCCTAGACATCAAGTTGTCTTTGCTACTAGCCAACCCGACCACAGGTTTGGTGACTTGGCGGATGGCTACAGCCAGCACGATAAATTACTTATGTCGTATCGGGCAGTCATCGTCATACTTATAGAGACTCTTTGTCTCTTTGTCTTTAACTTGGTAAACAACTTTCAACTAAGTATTATAATTATCTGAATTTATTTTGTAATATTCGGTTTAACTAAATTATAGCTCGTCAGTGAGTCAGAGGACGTAACGCTGTTAATCATCTGTAAGTCATAGTTTATTTCCCACTGGCATCAGTTCCCGGTATCGCTCTTTACTATCGTTTATTTGAACTTAGTTGTTATCCATAAATGCATTTTATGGGTTTATATATAACTTGTATAACTGTTGAAGTTGAAACTAGTGTTATAAGTCTATCTTATCGTTGTCATACTGAGAGGAACGCGACATAAAGTTATTGAGATCAAAATTTCCTTCAAATACCTTAGGTGCCCCAAACAATGTTTCGTAGTTAGTTCATCATTATGAACAGCTTGATAGAGAGACTTTTTTTAATAGTCTCTTTCAAAGTGTTTCATCCACCGATACCTGCATACTTAATCCTGTATTCTTTTGAATTTCACTAAGAGTAAATGAAACTGTGGCACTGGGCAAGGTGTTGGTGCGCGAGTGTGCGTTCGCAGGGAGCGGCGTCGGCGCGGCGGTGGCGGCGTGTGACGCGTGGTATGCACGACGCCACCATCGCTAATTTTAGCATCGCTGAAGCAGCACCGCGTTGCGTTCACAAACGGAGCACCCGCCGCGCGTTCACGTCGCACGGTCTCTGCTCGCTGCTCACAACTGTTCCGAGTGCTCGTTTGACATTGATGTGGCGTCGTGTGCTCGTGCTGTGACTCATTCTCGCGAGGACTTGCCTTTTGTGTGGATATTATTGTGTGTGAAACATGGGTTCCGGAAGCGGTGACGATATCACGCGTAAGTATCGACATACTGGTATTTGAAAGGGTGTTGGCTGCTTCACTCGAAACTATGCTTCCTAAACTCTGCTATGATTAGTTCGGTTTTGGTTTTGTCGGCTAAAAGATTTCCTTGCGGTGGTGGACATAGCAGGTCACATTCCGGTATAAATCCGTCCGATACGTCCGCGCGATATTTTGCATAAAAAATTACGTCAGCTGTGCTTCCGCAGTTAATTTTGGCGCAGTTAGTTTTAGAAATGACAACTTACATTAAATAATAATTGACAATAAGTCTTTGCTTCCTTCTAGATCTGCTCAAGAACATTTTTAATCGGCCTTTATAATGCTATGTGGCATAGTTGCCTTATTTTTATTCTCAAACGATCTACTCGTCCGAATCGACCTCGGCGCGCTCTGCAAAAGTGCAATATCGATAGATTGTATTGATGGACAATGCACCATGTATATCTTAATAATGTCATAGTATGTAGGTGAATTGTTAAGACTTTGCAATATCAGTCATCAGCATTCACTCAATCAACTCCATTTACAAATAAATCAAATTCTAATCAACGAACGACAATGAAACCATTTCATTGTCGTTCAGTTCAGTTCCGCCCTAATTTGGTGACAAAACGAAGAAATGGTAGCATGTTGGAAATGGATTTATCTAAGCCTTCGTTAATCACTTGTTTTAAATCTTTTAAACCATTTGATCATGCATGATCGATTGATTTACAACCGCTGTGATTAAAGACATCATCTTTAACTATACTTACATGAAGTCTGGTAGAAATAGCAAATAGTTGCCAAATCGCTAGAAAAAGTTTGATTTCTTCTAGTAACTCCGAGTCTCTTAGCTCAGCAGTTTTTATGTAGGTCGAGATTCGAATGTCACCAACTACTTTCAGCACTTCATATGCTAAACGGTATTTATCATTACATTGATTGTTCGTATGATTTCTTTGATTAACACCCGTTTCATGCTCTTGGTAGGTATACTGACTGATCAGATCAAAATAAAAAATCATTCATTCAAATTAAGCTGAGAATCAGCATTTTATGAACGTCAAAAATTATGTAAGGCAGTCTCCCAAAACGCTTTTCACCACTTCCTCGTGTTTTGGCTAGGAATCAGTGGTACAACAAACTCCCCAGCTCCCCAGATGTCCTTTACCTATGTCGTCAAGATCACAAAAATGTAACTTGTTTGGCATGTCACTGTAATAAATATCAGACTGCATTATCCCACTGTTGGACAACGTCCCAAGACTTCCAGCTTCATCAATCCAGGGCAATAAATGTTATGGCGTATTTTTTATTAATAAATCCTGATACCCAATGTAAAAACAAAAGAGCACTTAGGCAATTTATACTTCCTAAGCCATACATTTATTTTTTATTTTTTCGTAGTTGTATTGCTACTTGTACCACGACGAAACAAATACTTACAAAATGAGCAAGCAAAATCGCAGACACAGTTCCAAGATCAACACACACCCTGTGTGCACTCGTTGACCTAATTCCAAGCTCTTCACAAAAATGTAGCGCTGAGCCCTTTGTGACCCTTGTGCCGAGATCTCCCACTGACGTCACTTCCCTGTCACCCCTTTTGTTTACTCTCCCATTCATAATGACGCACCCAAGAAGGCAGTTAAATTACATAATCGAATAACCTAATTGCTTTATTGTGTTGTTAAACGACTTACAAAAACTGGCATTTTGGTCAACTCAGTGGTAGTGCTGCTACTCGCCAGACGGGGAGACGGAGACTAAATAAAATTGAGATCTCAATTATGCTGAAAGCTGTAATAAATGTAGAAGTACAGTATACTGTTTTAATTTAGCGGTCGTCGTCAAAATGTATCAAGCAGAAAGATTCCATTTAGTCTCGATCTTGATCCTATTAGTTTGTTGGAATCTATCAGATCGATGTAATTTATTCTAATGCTTTGGTCCTAAGAGTAGATTCGCAGGCTAAATAAATTATTGTGTCACAGAATGTCATAGTTATAAATCCAGATCAGCTAATAATAAATTGCCAACAGCATTTGCTGTCGTTAGTAATTTGATTACTAATAGTCCTGAATATCGGTAAAAACCCAGACATGGATGCAATAAACTATAAAGGCTAAGCCTCGATGTATGTGGGTGGGGTGATGGGGTCGCGAGCGAGGGCGGGTGGCGCGGCAATCGATACGCTCCTCGCCAACCACCGCACAGACACACCGTCACCGTCTGCTCTCTCTATTTAAACGGATCAAGTTGTTGCTAGCCGACGAGCGAGCTTTTACTTCCAAAAATGCGTACTGGACTATATCTGTCTTCTGTAGTTTAATGAACTACTCTCATATGTTCATAAGATGGTCTACAGTTCCCGAACAGTTGATGTCGTGAATGAAAAATAGTTGCTTGTAATTTATTGGATTATGGCGAACAAGCCAGTTACGGTGGGGAAACCCGCTTATTAAATCAATCACCCCTTTCATGACTGTCTCCGCTCATGACTATGTAGGTATGAAACTATATTTCGTTGGGTATATTGTATCACGAACTTATTTGATCGAAGGATTACGGTAAACGGCCTTCTGAGAATCCCACCCGACATCCCCAACACATACACCAAAAGGGATTGTCACTTGATGACACATAATGAGTATCATGTGGCTCAACACTTTTTCTTCTATACATGGAGGAAAGTTGGGAAACTTTTTCCAAGATAGCGATTTATGTATGCGGCGCTGGGTTTTTAATCTCATCTATGAAGGTACTGACCTTGAGATAGTAAGTTATTCTTTTGATTAATTGGCTTCGTTGTTAAGTTTCATTGAACTTAACAGAGGGGAACATTACGGCACGTTGAAGTGGCACACAGGTAGCCGATGACGTCATCGTGGCCGTCTCGCACTCGCACGGGGTATTTTTAACCGGCGCGACATGGCGTCGCACACGTCACTCGTGCTTAATTTACTATGCAACCTGCCCAATAAAAGAGGATACTTTGCTACCAGGTGCTACTACCAATTACCATAACCGGGAACCTCTTACGCTGGCTAAAATCAATCAGACTGAACTAAATGTTAATCTGCACCTACATTTATGCTTCTTGTAAGCTGGTGTCTCAGAACTTACAGACCCAGCAATACAACTTGGCTTTCGTTCTGCTAGGTACCTACTTTGGTTTGGACTAAAGCAAAGGCCAACTGTAGCATTTGAATTGAATACGTTATTTGGTACTCTGGCCGTGGCTCCGGAATCCGAAGTCACGGCCAGTATTCTGCGTGGGAGTGCATAATAGCTTCAATATTCAACTTTAATTGATCTTCATCCCATCTTTTAACAGGAGAAGTACTAAAATACTAGTGTGGATAACTTCAATATTGGAATGGTAGCACCAAAAACGTAAATGTTCATCATTAACTCAAGTCGATACACATGTTACATCATGTTCCTTGTGTAATTTCTATGAATCATGTATTAGCCGAGTACTTAAGACTTGTAATTGTTTCAGAAACTAGCTTTTTTATTGACGCTTATCATTATATAATGTTCTATTTTTTGGTGATATGTTGCGGTGTTGTCTCTAATACGTAGTTAGGCATTTGATGTCTGAAGTTCCGGTTTCCAAAACCTATGAGTATGATGTCTCCTCAGTACCCGCCACCCGCAACGTAATAGTTGGTGAATCCACGAATATTTATTTATTTATCCATTTTCCATTTTTTTTTTTTCCTTTTTTTTCCATTTTTTTTTCCGTTTTTAATATGAGCGTGTAGTTTTAGGGTTGGTTAGTTGGAAGGTTTTTCTGTAATTACTATAATGGAGGTGAACTGCGGTGACTCATTTTCGCAGTACTCCGTTGTTCTCGCCCAGTACCCGCCACGACTGACTGACGACCGCGACACTATCGCATGATGGGACAAAAATCAATCCACTTCACAACTTCCTAAGTATTTGTGCTGCAAGTATAGTCCATCTATCAAGATTCAAGAGTTACATTTAGTTTTATTTATGTTTTCTAGATAAATTTAGTCAAAACCTACCAAGTCATCTACATAAGTAAGGAAATATTGAAACATCATCTTGTACTCATAATCTCGTAATGATCTGGTGGTTCTGTACTTGTTTTTAACGACTTAGGATGTCTGACGTGATCTTTGAAGCACGCAATGACTTCGGACAAGACGGCACTCCCATGGTTATTTGGCAATACGGAAGTCTTGAATAATCTGTGATCCTCTCGGAATGGTTGCGATTTAGAACTAAGGAGCCCAAATGACTTGCCATGGTCTCAGCCCAATTTGCCATTATTCTTTGATCGACTTGACTGCAGCTATTACAGCACTTGAAGTTCGTGATCTACTTTGCTTGTTCTCTTGCTTTACATCTGTTTTAAATGTGGCATGGCATGTGTCTTTTCGGAACAAGATCAGCCTTTATTCAGTTGTCGTAATCACTTTTTATGCGATGGCTCACGATGCGTGAAGGCGACAGTGCGACACGTTTCGAAAGTTGTCTGCGTCTCACTGGTTTTAATTGTTTTTTCAAGAAATTATTTCCACACAGAATAATTGATGATATAATAAATTACAATGCAGACTTTCAGCTTAGTAAAAGTATTCGGCGCTAAGATGACCTTTCGCTTTTCGTTTCGACTCAAGTTTGTAGACGTTAGCCATTAGTGTACCTAGTAGATACTTAGCAACATTGAACGTATTGTAGCTATTGTGTGCTAAATGAGGATAACGTCAGCATCACGGCTACATGATTCATCGTGACATAAGGTACCTACCTGATAAGACGTAAACAACGTCGCGTTGCGTTCTTCTGATCGCTAGTTTGGTCATTTATTTCATGATTCAGATTTTTCGTTATTTTCCACGGATCCGGGAGGAATCTACTAATACTGATCAGTGAATACAAAAGGCGAATGCACTTTGAAGGTCAGTGCAGCTCGACTCTGACATTATTTCATTTAGACCGCGGCGTGAGCTGCGACCCGTCACCCGCGCGCCCTGTAAACAACATGCATAGGTACCAGACACCGTTATCTCGCTCTTACTCGTTACTTCTGTTCGTGTTACTATTTGTATGTAAATAACTTGCCTAATCATCTGTCTGCACCGGAGTAAGTAGGTACTCATAATACTAACCGCACGATGAGCTAACCCTGTGAGACTAAAACACTATGCAATGTCCTGGCGAGGGTGCGGGCATGCGTGTCGCGGTGGCGGGCGGTGGTGGTGCTGCAGCACGCTGGGGGTGCTGGGCAGACGTGGTGGTAGGTGCGCATGCGTGCGGGCAGGCGCGGCGGGGGCTGCGGCGCGGGGCGGGGCGGGAGGGCTCGGCGCGGGGCTGCGCCGCCAGTATCGACGCGAGAGTCCGGCGCGGCGTGCGCTCCGTCCGCCGCCTTTATCCACCTCACGCTCGCGTTACGTAAATTACCACCATGCCGGACTCCGGGCCCTCCCTCTGCAGCGTCCTCGACCCGCGTAAGTGCCCCCACCCCCTCGCGCCGGCTTCGCTTCGCCCGCTTTCCTCTCTGTCTGTCGCGACTAACCCGCTAACGCGCAGCCTTCTATTCCAGATGCCTGGTTCGACCCGCAGAGGCTGCATCCTGAAGGTGAGTGGTCGTGGAGAGCGGAGGGCAGAAATACGTATAGGTGGCGCGCCGCCAACCGGGCCGCCGCGCCGCCCGGGCAGCGCGCCTCGCCCTGCGGCCCTGCACTGTGACCCACTGCCGCCGCTAGCACTCGTACTTGTAGTGTTGTGTGAGCTAAGTGTTAACACCGCTCCAGTGACATTAACGATAACTGATCGGTCGGCTCGCTGCCTCGGGGACGATGTCGCCAGGGATGGTGGTACTTAATAATGGTTGAGGTGACGGTGGTGGTGCTGGACGTGGTCGGGTGGTCGGTCGGCTCCGTGCGCATCACGGCCAATCTGTTTCGTGTCGTGAACTCCCGCCAAGCCACAATAAAATCGTAGTCGCCGGCGGTGACAGAACAATAATAACTCCGCGTGTCGAGTCAAGGTTCGACAAGACCGTCCCAAAATGTATCACTATTATTTAATAATACTTTATTTGCACCGAATTACGTCACGTGTCGCAAACGAAGATCCGACCTACACTATAGTCGACTGTAACCGGGTGTACGATTCTTTTATAACTTTCTAGTCCATGCTGATCCTTAACTACGCGGATTACTTAAACTGTCATTGACCACAAAGATAGTTGAAAAATTCCACTGCACCGTCTCGAGTATTTATATCTGTAGTATGGGACAAAAAGGTGCAAATAGCTTTGCAGTGCGTAACTAGCTAATTGTGTGTCGTCACGGCTACGACAGCGACGTCTTTATATTTATCTGTACCTATATGATAAAGTATTGTAGTTGATAGCTACGCTGGCTCGTGGCTCATCTGACTCTTGGATGTCATTAATATTGTGTTGGTAATGAATGTGTGGCGGCGCGCATGCGCTGTGCCGTGCTGCTCACCCTGCACACTTCAAATCGCCAGCCAAGATGAAATTAGACTGATTTTAACTGACGGTGAGGCCGGTAACAGTCTGATTGATAGCATTTGACGATCCATCGGCTTGACTGGTCCGAATTTATAGGTATATGTAATTCATGTCCACTGGGGAGATCACCTTTTAATTATCGAATTACGTTGGCGGCAAGTGACGGCGCCTTGCCAAAAAGAAATAAAATATTCCACTATTGGCATATGTTCGAATATGGGTTTATTTTTTAAGGTCCTTTTATCTTCTCCCATCATGCTACATTTCGGCGTGGTGCCACAATCCGCTTTCCGAATACGCTCTGTCCTCCTTGCTCAATCACGTGGATATTGGGCGGTTTAAGACATCTGATTCTTTTACGGCTAACCTCACCTTCGTCTCTCGAACTAATTGTGTTCTATAATCTGTAACAATAAGATGAGACAGTAGAGATAAGTATTTGCCAAATGGATCGTAAGTTAGACTTATTTCTGTAACAACGCTTGCCAGGCCTCGTGGGTTCCTCTCATTCCCAGACACGTTCAGGACTCTCGTTTTGTTCATGTTGTCAGTAACTCGTCCCGTGCCGATGAACGGTTCGTTCGGACACACTACGTAGATAACGTCATGCTGTCCTAATTGAATTATAAGCGCATGCCCTAGAACTGACCCGCCACGTGTCTCCCCCTCTGTTCTACTAGCTAGTCGTAGCTCTACACTACAGGTTTTAACGGAAGGCTGGTTTTCTTTGTTTCCTGATTTTCTACGCGACGAGAGAAACTTGATCGAATACTGGAGGTCGCAGGAATCCTATGTCCATGTATACACATGTGTGTAAAGGTACCACTGGGTATCTGTTACGTACCGAGACGAGCTTCGTCCGTGAGCAACGCGCTAGTCCTATCTACTTCGTTTTGTTGTAGCGACTATGTTGTGTAGTACGTGCATGATGACGTGACCAATGTAAGCCCTACGTTAAGTTATTCATTCGAGTAAGTAAAAATGAAGAAATAATCCATAATGTTCAGCAGGTACTCTGTGTATGTCCTTGGTCAGTACAATATGTAATGACGGTGAACAAAAATATTGCTTGCAAGCAATACTTCACGGCATACATGCCGTGCTCGTGGTTATGATTCCAACTAAGTATTTAGGCTCCTACTTGCATTGTTTGTTGTACCTGTAGCCGCGACGTGACCTCACTAATAAGTCATATTTCATCTGCGTACTCTTATTGGTCTCGCCTTGATCTAATGGCTACTCACTAGTTGTACTTGCTGCTATTATAACAGATACTTGCGTCATGCATATAAAAGAACCTTAAATGATGATTCTTTGCATACATATGGTAATGGGTCGGAAAAATGAGCAAACGACTGGCACACATACAGAATATGATTTAAAACTTTCAAATTCACGTATTTCTTCATTGATATGATAAGAAAGATAAGATTAGATATAGTACGACACAAGGAAGTTCAAAACTAAGATAGAATGAGGTCTGGATAACATGTATGTCGGAATCTGTTGCCTGCACGGCGACACTCGGTGATCCGTGACAGCCGAAATGTATAATAGACTACAGAACGTGAGAATATCATTTTATCAGCACTAATAATGAGAACAACATTCGAAAGGTTGGCAAATGTTACAAGCAGAATTTCACCTACCCATACGATACGAGCTACATATAACAATGAAACTATTAAGGAATCCAATTTGTGGTATTCATGAACACATTAAATGATGGTGGTGAGTCCGTTGGCGTCATTAGATCCATTATGTTAATTTAATATTTGTAATTCAACGCTAATTGATCGCTAATCGGTTACTGCTTATTCTCTTAGATTATACTTTCATCAGTTTCATCCGAATCGTTGAAACGCATCAATATTAATAACATACAATGTGCAAAGACACTGCAGATGACAGTAGGGTCTGCGAGTGTGTGATGAGCTGCTTCCTTTGGCCCAGTCTCGGTGCTAGCGCGAGGCGCGTCCCGCTGATAAGCGACGATATCGCACGGAGCATGATCCGCTCTCTCACCCTCACCTGTCACATAGATACGAGGCTACAGAACTAAGTACCTACGGGATTCATGTACCTAATCTTATTACTTTCGTAACAGAAACCTCTTGTGCAAGGCGTTCATTTAGTCTGGCTGGAAGAATTTGTCTGAGTAAATAATGACTTAGCAGATACTCATGTTTTTGAAATGATGTTTTTAGGAAGACTCACGAAGTAACGAAGTCAAAACTGCACGTTGAATATTAAAAAAAAAAAGTAATTGATACGAGATGTGGGAACGAGTCTGATGCCGAAATATAGGTTTTAGAATTTTTGTTCGTGTTTGTTTGTCTGGATGTATGTTCTGCTGGATAGTCGCAAAAATGGCTTAACGGATTTGGAAGAAACTTAGCACACAGATAGTTTATAACCTGGACTAACGTAGGGTACTTTTAATCCCGGTAATACGTTCCCGTGAAATATTTTTCGACATTCACGCGCTCGAAATCGCGGGCAAAAGCTAGCTTAATTAATAATTATAGCTTGGTAGAAAGTTTCTTCCGGAAAGCGAGTTTTGTAGAACTTTCTTTCACACAAAAATTGCAGTCATCGCCAAATACCATTGGTGCTACAGCCCATATAATTAGAATTTTACCATCAACTTCACGCGAGGCTCCACTTCGTTTGTGTCAGTTTTTGCCCCGTTTAAAAAAACTTGTGCAATTTATAAGTTCGTGTTGTGTGTTGAAAAATGTTCTATCACATCGATATCTAAACCTTATTGAAGTCAACCTTACAATTAGATATTATCGAGGACTCTGGCCCGACTATCGCTGGAGACAAAGGGTCGTTAGTTCACCTTATCACGGTTATTTTCCTTTCTTAACTGGTTCCATTTGTTTAGACCTATTGTGGTCACATAATTTAATGATGCCTTACGTGTTTATGACGTGTCGATGCGTTTATCACTCAACCTACTTCTAGTGCAACAGTCGTAGGATTTGAATGTTGTTCATTGTGACGAGGAATTCGAGTTTCGGTTGAATTAGAACGTTTCAATGTGTTGAAGCGAGCGTGTGCGGTGTGTGGCAGTGTTCGGAAGCCGCACTCGCACTGGGACTGGGCGTTATTTTTACCAGTGTTTCGTGACGACGCACGGCGTCCTCCGCGCATTGTCTCTGCACCATATTGTGATTAACTTTCATCTTTCCGCACATCGCGCCCTATAAACACATTCATTCATGCAAACTACTCGTAATTTCATGTTCAGACTTCATGTTCCGTTCCATTGAATTAGAAATGCGGATCAGCTGTGTACGGAATCAACTAACTATCATGTAATATGCAGATGTGCATGAATACATACTACCATACTAGCAAGACTGCACACCGCGGCTGGCGGACGCAGCTCCGCTTAAGTGAAGCATCATCAGTCGCATAGTTGATATCACCGTATGACAGGATGATACGCCGGGCTCGTGGACTCGTGGACAACTCTAACCAGTTGCTGAAATTAAAGACAGGGTTTAGAAACGTCCAAATTCTAAGATCTTGGAAAATAGACACCTCTATATTAGATTGTGGATTGTAGTTAGTGTCAGAAGCAGAACTGTCACTGTCAGTAGTTGTTTGGTAATAATGCAGAATATATAATATATAGGTAATTTTCCAAAATTCCTCTCACCAAACACACAGTTGTGCGTTTGATGGGCTTTCTACCGTAAGTTACCGTAAAGAAATTACGGTAGACATTTATAAAATCCTTAAATGTAAAACTTGAATCTTTAAGACTTTGAGTTTTTGGTTGGGGTTAGGGTAGCGGTAGTACATTCATAATGCTCTTAGCGTTGAAGCTCGTCTGTTCTTTATGCAGACGAAGATCAGAAAAGTTCAACATTCTGCTCAAAAGTATGAAAATCATGTCATGGTCGGGGTACTTTCCCGAATATTTTGTTCGTCAGAGACTGATGACGGCAATCATTGTTGTGTGTCATAAGTGTAAGCCGAAGAAAAAATCTTCCAAATTAGAGTGGTGTAAGTCAATTAATCTATAATACCTACTTACTTAATGACAATACAATTATAAAGTATAATAGTAAGTGTAGTAGTAGTTATTTCGCCACGCAATTGGCATTTTTGTTTTTGTTGTTTGATTATTTTATTGTTATTGTTTTGTGGCCATCTGCCAATATCGTCTTGTTGTATTGTCATTGTCAATGTCAAATTGACAATTAATGTGAGTTGTGGTCCCTGGCCTTGATATCAAGCAATAGACAAATTGTCAACATTTTTTTTTATGCTTGACTACGAGTCTTAACCATGTGTATCTTATGTTTTTTTTTTTTTTAATTCTTTTACTATTATTATTTTTTATTTGTAACTGTGCGTTTTGTTTGTTCAGAATAAACTATTTTTCTTTCTTAAAGTGCCGACCACATTGCATATAACGCACAATAGGAAACATCAAACCGGAAGACCAACATACTCGTACAATAATCAATAATGTAACTTTAACGACAATAATAACATAACATTATGAAGACCCAATTTGCCTAACAACGAGCTTCACCACATGAGACACTTGCTGCATTTCTATTAATATTTTTACATCCTATTGTGTTATCAGCTGACTGTGTTATTCTTCTGATAATTGTTATCATTTTCGCACCTCATCATATTAGCCAAAAATGTAAACAAAATATGAGTTTATGGAAAAATAACTTTAATTCCTACATAATAAAGTTCAGTTTACGCTACAACTTCAAACATTTCTATAACTTTTTCAATAGTGCTAGTCACTCTGAAATCAACTTAATAATTATTGAAATAAAGTTGATATTTGTTTAACTTAAAATAACGCTAATGCGAAACATAAATAAAATTTTAATATATTCTACATTATTAGAATGATGTCTACCGAAGTCACGTTCTTCAAAGAGATCGTCTGTACATTGGTATCGAAAAAGATGTAAGAATCGTCGTCATAGTAACATCAGCAGTAGATTCAGCTTGATAAGGCAATTAAGGCTGGATGGCATTGACCGTGTGTCGGCGCCGCTCGGTGCCAAGTGCGTGCAGTGAGTGAGCGGCTGCGCTAGCGCCTGCGTGTTTGTTGTGGCGCGTAGTCGCGCGCAGTCGTCGCCGCGTCCCGTGCGCCCGCGCACACTGATAATGAAAGCCTTTCCACATACGCACCGACTTTCAGTTTCAACGCTCACGTTGTGCAAACTCGTTTGGTGCTGGTATGTAGACTGTTAAGTCGAGTGTGCCGCATGCACCAGCATTTTGTATTTATTACAAACATGCTTCAAGTCACAATTATTGTTGTATTTACTGCAGTAACTAACTGAGGCGGAGTACGTTTTTGTTTCCGGCGCGTTGGGCGATGATTTACATTGTTTTATATTTTAAATATTTGCCTATATTTATAACTTCGTTGCCGTGTGTTTCCTTCGTTGTGAGCAAAGACATTAAATTATTGTGAGTTTCGTTCATGAGAGGATCGTGTTTAGTACCTGTTTGGGTCCACATTCGTTCATGCCACTGAATCGAATTTATTTCTCAATCGTTAATAGGAAGTAAAATTTTGAACTTTCTAATCGATTACGAATTCAAGACAATGAGTTCATTGAAAATCTGTATCACATGGGCAACTATGAATCAACCGTTCGACATGAAAAGGTGACGTTTTGAAATGCGAGACTGCGAGAGCATCCTGCCAGGCTAACATACTCAGTACGACATATTTTCGTTGCTATATCGGACGAGGAAACACTTGAGATGCGATTTTAGGCTGACGAAAATAATTTTATAAAATTCTTTAACAAAATTTTAATGTTTTTTAAATACTCGGACTGGGGACTTGTAATAGGTACAGACGCCAGCACATCAAGCTACTACAATCTGCCTAATTTATTTAGTAGATTTTCAACTTTATCGCTGAAGCAGAAGGTTCAAAGTTGATTGGGAAAATTTGACAGTTTCGGGTAGCTTGATGTGCTGGCGTCTGTACGTAACAAATCTTTCCTCCGACCGTTCGCAAAGTTGATCCCAGTTAAAAAACTCGACCCTTGTCTGTGTCTCACTCATTTCAAGTGCAGGCAGTAGGCACAGACCGACGTACTGTGAAGGTGTTGTTGTTGCTCGTTGTCCAAGCTCTCCCTAGGCCAAGCTGTTTCTATGCTTACATTCGTCATGACAGGCGTTTCTAGAAACCTGCCCACTCCTTTTGTGAAGGCACCAGATATTATTAGACGCTGCCTCATAATTACTTCATAAATAAATTCAAATGATACCTACGGCCGGCAAGTTCCCTATATAGTAGCATGACTCACACAGATTCGATTAAAGCGATTCATCGATCAATGTTGTTCGGCCGTCTGGTTCTTCAACGCAAAACCCTTAATGCTATTGAAATGACTGAAGTTAATTTAGGATAATAATCTTCGTCTAAGAGTGATCAGAGGGGCAATTCTCGTAATTTTAAGAACGTTCACAGTCTGCTGATCTCAGTCCCAATCTGTCAAAAAATACTTCTTATTTCCCTACGTTTTGACAAGTTTTTGCCATTTGTTTGTCGCCGAGATGAGACTGCGACTAGATTTTGATCGTTTTAAATTACGAGAATTGGCCTGCTGTTCTGCGTTGCAATTTGGTTCACGGGCAATGAACCGTTTCCAGTCTACCTCGCAATTTTTTTACCACCCTAAAGTCGCGCATTCACCTGCGAAACGTGCAGCTACAAGTAAAAGTCGCCCGATGTCGCTCGTCTTCGACCGACATCTCTAGCGAAACGTGTTACACAAATTAATGTCCCTTTGTGTCCTACTGAAAACGAGGCTTAAGGTTAAAATTTAACGTTAAGCCTCGTATTCAGTAGGACTTGTGTGAATGTCACTTGCACGTCACAACACAAACACATACAACTTCAAGGTCTATTTGAGCTGTGACAGTTAGATAGTTTCAACCTTAGTGATATTTACAAACAATGTTTTGCTCTGGAGTTCTTGTCAAAAGTTCTTGGAAAAGCTATTACGTGGTTGGGTATAGTAAGTAAGTACATACCTAAGTAAATGCTAACTAAAAATTAAATTTTCGATATGAAAGAATGTGCTACGTAATTAGGGTGTTGGCTAGCCATGAAAGGCGTTTAATTAAGCCTTGGAGTATTGCATGTAATGTGATTGATCTGATCATAGATATAGGATAGGAGATATGCCCTGTAGTTGAAAATGTAGGTACTGTTACGAGCTTCGGGTTCGTGACAATAAAAACTGCCGATAAAAATTACCAAAAGTTACACTTTAATTAAACAACACTAATAATAACTCAAACACACTAATTATAAAACACAATCGCTCTTAAGTCGCACTTGAAGATCGCTTTCGATGTATTTGCTTCTATAGCAGAACCAAGTCTGGTCGCGGCTAATCCCGGCCTGAAATAGTTCCAGAACCTTCTATTGTAGAAACATCTAGAATGTTCGAGTACATACCGGCCCCGACTGACCGGATGTTAATAGTTCTAGTAAGTTCTAGCTTCGACATATCTACTCGTCAATAGATGGCGCTAGTGACTATTATTAGTTCTACTACGTGATACTAGTTGGCGCTAGTGGTAACTAATGTCACCATGTACCAGGCATCAATTGTGGCGCGTAACAGTAGGTACTATCAGAATTCAGAACTCCCACTCCCATCTATAGTTCGCGGAGACGGCCATTTGCCTAGTGCATCTGCATGGTCGTATCGGGCATGCCGCGACGACACAGACACGCCCCCTTACCACTTCTCTTGTTTTTTACATTTCTATGAATTTGACAATTCTGACAATGTATGAAGCGGTCGGGATTTGTCGCGTGGCAGCGACGCTGCGCGGGCGCTGAGGTGTCCGCCGCGGGTCAGAGTCACGATGACGTGTGTGAAAGGTAGGGCCGCGTGGCGCCCGCCATGTGCGCGGCAGGCTGCGCGCACGCCGGCCGCTCACTCCGCTGCCATGGCGCGCCCCAAGCACTCGCCGCGACACAACGCGCAGTACGAGCCCCTGCCGCCCCGAGGACCAGGTACTAACCCTCGCCGGCCGCGCGCCTGCCGCCTGGACGTGTGTGTGACGTGTCAGTGCGCCCCTGCTCCCGGTGCCCCGGGGCGCCGCGGTTGCATCACCCGGCTCCGTGCGGACGTGGAGCGGAAGCCTCAGTCGTGTAACGTAGGCAGGAGGCAAGTCGCGAGCCATGCGGTGTTTGTTTCCGAACAAACTATAAGTTTTCTTTCATCTTTTAAAAGGTTTCACGCGTCGATTATCTTATCATTTGGTGCGATAGTTCAACTTAAATTCAGTAGAGTTAACAAAACGAAGCAATCAGAAAATATTATGTTATAAATACTGGAATGATTTACAGTGTTATTTATTATGGATTGAATTCATGTTTAATTTCGAGTTCATGGTCTGATAGAGAGGACGACAGCCAAAACTGAATAACGGTACATTCTTAGCGCCATTGGATTCACTCGCTCCATAACATACGGTTGTTTGAAAGAAGCCTCATTGAGAAAGTTTGGAAGGTTTGAAATAACCGGTTCGCATCTTGCAAGTCTGGGCTGTCTGGGCGTTCACCGTTAATCTTAACATTATTTTAATCAAACTATAAGCTTATTGAGATCATCGACTCGTTTTATAGCCAGAACTTTCTCCGCGACAAATTAATAAAAAAAACTTGCGATGCTCGTAGTGCGTAACGTTAAGTTATCGTTGGAAGAACTGGAGTGGGTTGTCCTGAGAGTTTCAACGTCTTTTTCTTTTCAATAAAATATATATTTTATTATGTCAAGTTAATTGTGTGAACCTATTTCCCACAGTCAACACCACTAGCTCCGTGGCGCAGTAAGTGTTGGTATTGACCGTTTTGGTGTGTGCAGTGGAGTCGCTGATCTACTGGCGGGCGGCGGCGCCGAGCGGCCTGGCGCTGGGCGCGGGGCTGGCGCTGCTGGTGGCGCTGGCGTGCTGCTCCGTGGTGTCGGTGCTGGCCTACGCCTCGCTACTGGCCCTGTCGGCCGCTGTGGCCTTCCGCATCTACAAGAACGTGCTGCAGGCCGTGCAGAAGACAAATGATGGACACCCATTCAAGTTAGTACCTATTCTCTATCACTGCTCATTTATGATCGCTCATTGTCATGTCAATGTGTAACCCATGCCGTTTGCTTCAGACGCTCAGTACAGGGTTGTGATTTAAGATGTCATCTCTGGAGAGAGAGCCCATCTTTTAACAAGTGGTAACGGCCAAGCAGTAATACAGTCAGCAAGATTAAATACGTTACGTACACTCTCACGTTCTGTCGCATGACTACTAAAACCTTTTCCTGTAGCTGCAGTGCTAATTTAGTGTGTGTTGTTTTCTTGAGTCAAGAAGATCCATCATGCGCATTCAATGAGTTGAATGAAAGAAAATAAGAGTCAGTATATCACGACGATTATTCTCTGACCGGAATGTTCAAACATGTGGACGTCGTGAGTTACTCAATCATCAACAATGTAATCATTCTTATCAATACACGCGTATTAAAGTGTCTCTTTGGTCAGCATCAGTAATATTCCTACTCACTTAGACGTCGATTCTCTCCAATCACATAGCGCCAACGTTGAATTATCACTAAGACATCTTGTCAAACAACCAACATTTCTACTCCCACGGAACTGCCAAAATGTTGGCGTAAGTTACGCTTCCATAGATGTATTCCTGACGACTTTGTAAGTCTTCTCACGTACACGAGGGGCAATGGTGAATGCACGGACACGCATTCCTATTATGTATAGGAGTGTAATCAGCGCACTTGTCGTGTTTATTCAGATGTTAGCAGAACTTGCGTAATCTTTCCCACTGCTCTAAGTTCGTCCAACACGTAGGCACATACTTCTGATTGTAACTCAGGTGACAACGTGCCTTGTTTTAAATGGTCTTGATACGAGAAAACTGTGATGAATTGATGGATGAAGGACTTTAGGTTCATATTAAATTAAAAAGTGCGCTAGTGGTTTCTTACATTACTTTAGACAAAGTTTAATTGTATTTACGTATACCTATCTAAATAATTGTAAGGTTTCTAAATATGGTTAAAAGACGACAAGTTTATCTTCACTTCACCTATTTGAATAGCCGACGATATCTAATTATAACGCTGAGTCGGTTATTATTTTAGCACAAATTAGAAACTTGATTAACATACTTTTTACATAAATTGTTTAGGAAATACTACTTATTTTTTGCAGACGAAGAGTGACACTTTCATTTTGTTACCGTTGTACGTATTCTAGTCCAACGAGCCCGTAGGTTTAGAAAGTACAAATACAATATTATAGATAGCGCTAGCACAGATAACGTACATACGTACATAACATGTATGTAAAGAAAAACAATAATGCCTCGTAAAATTTTTGTAGAAATGTCAGAACTTTGTGTTAGAAATTGGAATGGTGCCCGATGAAATGGAAGGACACTCCCTGTCAGATAAGAATGTAACATCACTATAGGCGACGGCGCTATAAACTAGCTCTTGAGGGCATTACTTCAGGGAATGTCACACGGCTGCCAGATTTGTTGGTTAGGGCTGACACGCGTAGGAAATAATTTCAAAAGTATTCATTTTATTGTTGTAAGTATATGCGACCTCGTAACTGCTTTACTACTTTTGACATAAACTCCCAGTAAATTGAAACTTCACTAAGGTTGAGATTTTTTGTTTTTAATAGATGACGTTTTTTGACTGGGAAAAAAAAAATGAATTAAACCGTTTAAACCTAAATCACACGAAAATTAACTTTATAGTTTTCTCAAAGAATAAACGATGAACCTCTAACAAAACATTTAATATTTATTTGCCGGAACTTAATATTTTTCGGCCACTGCCGAAAAAAATTTTAAAAAATCGGCCGAAAACCGAAAATTGGCGAAAACCAAGAACGAAATTCGGTCGCACTCTGCTTGCATGTGTGATGTGACATTCAACCTTAGGGTGGTAACGCAATTACGATTACGATATTGACTACATAAACTGGTGACCTCCATAACAGGTACTGTCACTATCACTGTACAGGTGATCCAGCAATGCATATATTTTAAAATAATTTTTTCGTTGGGTGAAAATAAACTTTTAAGCAGTGCAGATTTTTTTATATTTTTTATAAAAAAAAAAAACATTACATAAAAATGTATTCACCTTGTATGTGAGTAACGTGCAGCATCAAGCTGGGAACATTTGGTATCAGTTGCAAGAGTGATTGTGTTTGTCAGTGTGCGTGCTTGTGTTCCAGATGGTTGTTGGAGAAAGACATCAGCGTGCCGGCGGAGCGCGCGCAGTCGCTAGCGGCCGCCGCCACAGCGCACCTCAACGCGGGGCTGGCTGAGCTGCGCAGGTACGTCACACTCACACGTACACACATACATACAGTACAGAGACATCCGCGTGGCGGCGTTTAAGTTTATGTAATAATTCTAACATTTAATAACTAATAATACTGAAAATGTTTTCTCAATTATCTAAACGTACTACTATATCAATTCTGAAAATATCAAAAAACTTCCTATTACACATGCAAATAAAATTACAGAGCAAGGCAGGGTCTCGTGGTGCGCTGCGCACAATGCGGTCGTTGTACATTAGTTTTATTTCTAAAGATGTGTTTCATAAAAATAAATAATAAATTGTACGTGTCATGGGTGTATTTGTATGATATGACAGATTTTTTTGTGTTATCTCATTAGTACACAGGGCCCGGTTAAATAGTTTACATAGCGCATACATCGGTGACTGTCATTATTATGGTATACGTAATATACACACGTGGTTAAAGATAAAATAAACGGGTACACAATGAAGGAATATGAGCCCATATTTTAGTCTGATATAACAAGGTTCCTATTTTAGGTTCCTAATTTTTTGAATAAATATATTATTATTATATTATATTATTATTATTATAGCTAATTGCTGTAAGCGCCTGCGATAGCTACTGATGCAAGCTAGACGACGCGACGTGAGTTCGATCCCAACTGAGCAATTTTGTTTTGGCTGCTTTTTACTTTTTGTTAAATTAATTTTGTGGTAAAAAAATCACTCAAGCAAAAAACTATAAAGTAAATTAAATAAAACCAATAAAATAATTTTCTTTTTTTATTATGTAAACATTGGTATTGGTTGGAATGAGCGAGCTTACCGTTTGGGTCATTAGCAAATGATCCATATCGTTTCTTCCAATATGCCTTCTTTACAATGGTTGTTTTAAGTTTCAATTTGGTGTGGGCTGTATGTTAGCAAAAAAAACTTGTGTGGCCGATACAATGATTTAATGCAAACTGGTTTTAAACATTATATTCTTTAACTATATATACTAAACGTTCAAATGAGTAAGACACTGTTGTTTATCAGTTTTTTTTGACAAAGAAAGTTTTTTGTTGGTTAAGGATGAACATGTTAGATAGTAAGAAATTATGACAACTTCTAACGGTATAACAATAACATGAGTTCACCAGACTTTCAATAATACAAGTAGTTGTTTAAAAATTTGAAGAAGATTACGGCGGTATACCTAAATTAAAAATTATTTTCACATTCGCTTAACAAATATTAAAATTATTTGGATAAAAATAAGGTTCATAGTCGTCTACTAATAAAAATAAATTTAAGTAATAATGAGTCGGCAAACCTTCGTTTTCTATCATCATATTGTTATTTATTTATTATTATTAAGGCACATCAAGAACACAAACACAAACATTTACAAATAACAGAGAACAGAGACATGGACTAGTGTTTACGTCAATTACAGACGTGCACAGCATTCACAACAAAAGAGAAGAAAAAAACACACCATTCACCGTTCTCCCAATCAAAATTAATGTATGACCTAGCAAACTGTAGTCGGTTTTGTTGGTGCGCAGTGGACAGCAAAATCTTCCGCGCTGGCTTGCTGCAACGTAAACCAGCTGAATGTAGGTGATTTCTCACAGTTTGTAAGCACAATTTTATTTATTTATTTATATATAAGTACTTTATTGTACACCACAAAAATACATAGCATGAAAAATACATGAAACACTACAAAATATACAATGGGCGGCCTTATCGCATTACTGCGATCTCTTCCAGGCAACCTTAGAATGGACAGTGATTTTCCTGGACATAAAATGGGACTGTTGTTGGTGCAAATATTATGTATACAATACACTAAAATAGATACACAAATATACATCATATCCAAAATTATATACCTATACATAAATACATACATACTACATTTATGTACAAGCAACGAAAAATAAAAGAAGACTGTAGATGATTGCAGTTAGGACAACAAGATCATAACGACAAGTAGTGCTCCTTTCCAAACACACATTGTGTGCTGTTGCTGTTACGCGGATGGACAAGAAGGGACCAGCCTTGTGCCTTGCCACGATGTCGTGGTGTCGAGCCAATGAATTTGCCTTTAGTTTTGGCCCATGTCGAAGATGTTCTACGTCTCCTGAATCCGCATATCGGAGGTTCTCCTCTGTGAATACAAAACAAAACAGTATTTAATATACTTACTTATAATAATAGATATTATTATAACAAATAAAAATTTATAAGTACCTACTATATTTATATGTATATTATATACTGTGTATATAATAAGTGTGTGTATGTGTATATAAGTATACATATATAATTAAATAAATAATATCTAATTAATATTACTTATATACAATACGAGTATATGCGCATACAAGTTAAAATACTTATGTTTTAAATATACACTGACATTAGTAAATATAATAATCTATTTTATTATTATCTATTTTTATTTACGTTATTCGAAGGCTTTTCTTTAATCTATCTAAAGGCCCGTGCCGTAACGGGACAAAAATGGGCTAGACCAAGTTAATTTTATCATAATCATCTGTGTTTTGAAATTTATTAACTTTAACAATAAGCATAATGTTTAGAAACTTCTAATACTAAATAAACTACATATCGCACCATCGGTGGAACAAGGGCACAACTGCACGTTTTGTTATACGTATTTTCCACTAGACATTTTATGATTTTTGTAGAATAAAATAGTTTTTTTTTTTTTCTTCTAGCGAAATGAGACTGAACTAAATGAGCGACTTTGTTGCACCAGAATACCAGATAAAGGGATGTTTTTAAAGCACATTGGCATACTTAACTCATTTTCAGATGTTTTGTTAGTTGTGCCCTTGTTCCACCGATGGTGCGATATTATTAAGATAAAAATCTTAGATAAAAAAAAAAAACTATAATACATTTATAATAATTTACCTATTTTATAATTATGGTAAGTATTGCACTTCAGTTACATTAATTTATTCCTAGGTAAACATTGAAAGGTGAGACGAGTTAGTTAAGTTGAAGTAGGTATAATATCAACGTAATATCAAACTGTTACTCACCGATAGGCGCCTTGCAATTTAACATATAGATACGTTTTGCTCATGCAGAACGAATGATTTAGTTTTGCCTCTTTTAACATTGATAAATGTTGCATGGTTGGATACACAGAAATAAATCTGCAAATTCTTGTAGACTGACAACAAAGATTGCTCATTTTTTTTTATAAAATAGGGTACTTGAAAACAATTTACTTTTAAATTGTCGGTAGTTATTTTTTAAACAGTTAAAATAAAATGGCCTGAGAGTACCGTGGCTGTCTCAAACGCTACAAACTTCATTATTCATCCATGAATGGGATCGAATCGTTGTAAATTCAACTTTTAAGTAATGTTTAAACGAAATAATGAATACAAAAAGAAAAAGACATTTGCTGCACACATAGTTTGAACTTACCGACTTCTCGTTCACTAACCAAAGACGATAGCCATTGCGCCAAGGTCACTTTAATAATATGATGCGAAATATTATATCTCATTCAGTAACATCAACGAATGATTACTATCGTGCCATACGCACACTACTAAACTCAGAGCTCGCCCGTCTTATTTGGTGTTTGTGTGCATAACCGTGACTTCACCCACACATATAATATGTAAACTAAATACGTTGGTCGACTGTACTTTTGCCTCCTGAATGATCTCGAAACGAATCAAACTCAAATCATTTGTTTTTGAATTATCAAAATTAAATAGTCGGTCAGTTAGTCAGAAAGATGAAGCTAGTTGTTCATTACAAAACGTAGACCTCTATGGAGAAGAACGGGCAAGAAACGCCAAGGACACTCTTTTAAATCAAGATATTATTACAAAATCCTGGGTTCATTATTCTTATTGCTTCTATATGTGAGAACAATGTAAAAAATTAAATTAAAAATTTTAAAAACCCCCGAATACGAGAAACCCTATAAAAAGAAAAAAATAACCTTGAAATTATGACCCTACGTAAGTACGTATGAAATTTTTTGATTAAATGTTGTCCTGTCGGGGGACCGCTCTAATTATTAGCCTAACGTTCTGTTAAAGTTTAAAATAGTAGCGGTCCCCCGACAGGACAATATTTAATCAAAAAATTTCATACGTACTTACGTAGGGTCATAATTTCAAGGTTATTTTTTTCTTTTTACTTATAGGGTTTCTCGTAGTCGGGGGTTTTTTAAATTTTTAATTTAATTGTTTATTTCATGCTTTTTGTAGGGACTCCTTATTATTTCTTTTCTTTTATTTTCTTGCGTTTTAAGATTCAGGTAATCTGGTATTTAATCAGGTTTTTTGTAATTCGCCATTTTGTGGTGGTGGCCACCTTGGATTTGAAATTTGTCATAGTGTATAGTATTCTACTAGTCAAGCCCTTTCGTTTGATACCTATATTGAGGGAGTTGTGAAAAAAAAAATGTAATTTGCCATTTTGTGGTGGCAGCCATCTTGGATTTGAAATTTGTCATAGTGTATAGTATTCTACTAGTCAAGCCCTTTCATTTGATACCCATATTGAGGGAGTTGTGAAAAAATATGTAATCCGCCATTTTGTAGCGGCGGCCATCTTGGACCGATTTTCATCAAACATAGCTAAGAACACTCCCGACAAATTCACCTTTCAAACAAAAACAACAAAATTAAAATCGGTTCATCCGTTCGGGAGCTACGATGCCACAGACAGACATACACACACACACACACCCCCACACACACACACACACACACACACACACACACGTCAAACTTATAACACC
The DNA here is from genome assembly GCA_951799955.1 of Apamea anceps. Classification (NCBI taxonomy): domain Eukaryota; kingdom Metazoa; phylum Arthropoda; class Insecta; order Lepidoptera; family Noctuidae; genus Apamea; species Apamea anceps. Next base: position 667,789 of record OX637506.1, read on the forward strand.
CCGTCGTTTTTGCGTCGGGGGTTAAAAAAAGAAACAATTTAAATTATAAAATTAAAAATAACCCGTGGCAGTTAAGAGATGACCAGTCTCAACCGACGGCGCCTGAATTCCTCCGGTGTGTGCCGTGTAGTGGTGTGGCCCGGGCATGCGGCACTCGGCTCTGATCCACGCGCGCTATGTTGCAGGTTGTTCCTGGTGGAGGACCTGGTGGACTCGCTGAAGTTTGGCGTGCTCCTGTGGTGCCTCACGTACGTCGGCGCCTGCTTCAACGGCATCACGCTCATCATACTCGGTCAGTACACAACATCTTTTAAATTACTACAGAGTGTAAAAAGATCCGCCACAACTCGAAGATTGATGTAAAATTATTGCTGGAAAATTACTTTTATTTTTGGTGTGAAAAATCGCTGTTTTCGGCAGCGGGTAATGTTGAGTTGAAATGTGGGGGTAAGTTAAGTTATAACATTTAACTTTGACTTTGCATTAAAAAAAAAATATTCTCAATGACGGGGAGTATAAGTTATTCTCGGCTTCGTTAAGTGTCTTTTTACATCCGGTATATGGGTCCTCTATGGTATAGGTCTCATTTACATCATTGGCCATTTTGTAATTCCTTACATCATAATTTCTTTGGTGCATGTTGGGTGCGCGTACGTCAGATAGGACGCTTCGGAAATGTTGCCACTACCTAAAGCGTAAAACCTTTATTAAGGATGATATTCTCTTAGCATGTATAATTATCCTCCTTTTTGTTTCTTTTTTATATTCCTGTTTGTTTCTGTCACACTTAAATTGGATTGTATTGTTTTGCTTTATGTACGCTGTACCAGTACAGCGTCCTAATAACTGTTTACGTAAAAATAATCGTTTTATACTTGTTTATGAATAATTGTTTGCTGCACCGGACGACGTCATTACGTCGGCGCCGGCTGTCGCTGAAAACCAGCGCTGGGGCTCTGTCTTGCATAGGGTCGCGGCATAATGCTGAGCGATAGCCGTTTTGCGTGGATGTGACGCATATCAACCATTATTTATTGTTTTTTTTCTTTCTTTTGTTTTTATGTTCTTTTTTGCGTCATGTTAACCGCAAATAAACGTATTTTCTTTCTTTCTTTCTTCTTCTTTCTATGCGTCGACAGCGGCGCCGGGTGGACAGCGATGGATAGGGATTAGGATAGAGACCTAGCGGAACCGAAATAATGAAATGAAATAAGACTATTCTTTTCTCTTGATCTAAAGGCTGACGTGTTGTGGGTAGTAGTAAAAGTCATTGTATCGGTCACTCACTGCCCTTCTTTTCCTTAGGCTCAAATCACACCGAGATGGCAGCGGCCGGCAGCGAAGCGACAAGCAGTTTCAGTGTCAAATAGTTTTAAACTTTATCTACATACCAGACCAGAATCGCTTGAAAAAGTCGCGCGGCCACGCGCGTCCGCCCGCGGCCGCTCGTGGCGACACGAATATAATTCTGGCGCCGCTGCCGGCCGTTGTCGTTCCGGTGTGTATCGTCCCTAAGTCCTGTGAGACGAACCGACGCAAAGCACGGGCACCGCGATGTGTCCAAAACGATTCAGTCGATGGACATGAAGGAGAAGGCCTGTCGTAGTTAATCTAGTATCGTAATTCATCATTAAACTCATAATAATTAAGTACTTAATTCGATGAAAAAAAAAAAAACATTTAATCAACTGCATATTAGAATTGCTTATCATCAACTAATTATGTTGGTTTTCTTTGGACATGTAGTAAAAAGTAAGGTCACTCTCGGATTCATAGCGTGTTTACGTTTAACGGTCGATTGGGCAACCGTCTCGGCTCCAGTCGACTGTAAAACATCTTGACGTTTATCTGAAGTAACAGCAGCGCACGACGGACTGATCTTCACAGAACTTGTTACGAGTTGCGCGATGTAGAAACAACATCACGCCTGTATTACCTGAAGCAGTAATCAGTAGCCTGAAGTTATAGTACACCCATATTTCGTAAGTCCCATGTTATACGGGGGCTAGCGTGGTTGCTATTAACCGGGAAACATACCCTGGGTCGCTATTTCCTGGTGAAAGCCTTAACACTGTACCCGACCTGAGAATTGAACAAAGTAATACAAATATTTTTGTTATATACGATAACAGGGTCTCAATATTTGTCAGAAAGCAGGTCTATATCGACGATAGTTAAGTGTACGCGATTTTGAACCATGTTTTTACCAACCATATTTTCTTCAGTATAATATTGTAAGTAATAGCGAGTGTTTTGTAATGTTTGCAGGATGGATAGCGCTGTTCACTCTGCCAAAGGCGTACGAGATGAACAAGGCGCAAGTGGACGCCAACCTCGAGCTCGCGCGCGGCAAGATCAACGAGATCTCCGCCAAGTGAGTCATAGTACCTACTACTGTGGGCCATCCATTTTATCATTTTGTACTCATTTTGTAGCTGGGCTGGCGAACCTTACTACAGAGTACTATGTAACCTAGCTGGGACGCCAAATTCACTTCTGTAATTTGTTACTCCTTTAATTTAACGATACCTGATTTTTTATTTATAAATTGGCCATCAATTACGTTACACGTTAAGGGGGAGGGAGGAATCAACATAGTATGACATCGTGTGACAAGGAGGGGGGACGAGTCATAAGCTTCGTGATATCACATGTATAAATGCAAAGTATTAAAACTCCAAAAATCATAAAATTCGAGTGACGTAATTTATAGATGGCCTCTTAGTAGGCAATCATGCACTACAGCAAGTACAGTAAACAATTTACTTTCCATTACTGACAATATTCATTTTTATTTAGTTTGCAATACATATTTTTTAACTTTTATGCACTAGCTCAAACATTGCCAAATTAGAAAGCTTTCGCCAAAAACTCTCAGTAAATTAAAACTTCACTAAGGGTGAACTGTCACATTGGTGTTGAGAACTAAAATAGACCTTGAGGTTTTATGACTTGCAAGTGGCATTCAATGTTAAGGTGGTAATTACGAGGTCGACTATACTACAACTTTTTTTTTTAAATTGAAGCCTTATGTCGCTTCCAGTGTAATAACATCATCATTTTTAAAATTCAAATTCAATTGTTTATTGCTCAACACAGTACATAAAATACATTTCTAGATTATTATTAAATTATTATTATTTCATTATCAAAGCAATCAACAAAGCCTGTTAATCTGTAAAGGTATCTATTATTTGAATATCAGCCCGTAATATGAGTCCTAGTGCAGCCAGCGCAGGGCAAGGGCCTCTTAGTTTCAAAGAGTGAGATAGACTACCATAATACAGATTTACATTCAGTCAAAGAGTGAGATAGACTACCATAATACAGATTTACATTCAGTCAAAGAGTGAGATAGACTACCATAATACAGATTTACATTCAGTCATAATTTTGTCATGTTGTACGTTTCTGAATAATAATCGTGGCAAATACAATGGTCCCCATTGTGGTATGCCATTGCATGGTATGGTGGTTTGCATGTCTCCTCGAATGAGCGAGCTTGCGTTACGTAAAATGATATTGACATTTTGAGTCAGCATTATTTCCAGTTTGCTGTGTAATCAACATGCAGTTGTTTAAACTCTTAATAAGTAACAAAATATTGGAATATGTATTTATGTAGCTATTGTTCAGCAATTTCAACAATGTCACGTGGGTGGTTGTGAATAAGTAATCTCTAATATCATACTTATGAATCAGGACTTGTTTTTGAAATGTTAAAGAACAGCGTAGTTTTGACCCTTCGTATGCTGAACGTGGATCCACGCGAGACACGATGGTTTTTAAATTGTTTCTGCAATTACGGGTTAAATAAATCTATTTACTTTCGAACTACTGGCTGAACATGTTCAACATGTTAGTTCAACCTTTCCATGTTGTTTGTAGTTGCAGTACCTACATAAGTTTGGTAGAGCGTTGTCTCTCCCTCTCAGATCAGTTCACAGACTCTTCCTAGAGCTTGATGTGTAGGCATCCTGTAATTCCTCCTTACATTGCTACAACACATCCACACCCCTCACGTGTGTATGTACTCGTACCTACGTGTAATGTTTGTACTGCCGATCACACCTCAATTCTATAAGCGCCGTCTAAATTCACTAACAACACAAACATAAATGTGTTCTAATAACAGCCATCAATATTAACCTTGGAATAATACATTACATTCAATTATATTTGCCTGAGATACACAGGCTTTTTGTAAAGCATGCGCGGTTGCTATCAGATCAGGTAGCACACTCTTTCACACTAATGTTGCAGGCATGCGCTACTCATGACGTAAAGTATGTGCAAGACAGGTGTCTGTAATGTGCAGTAAGGGAAATTCTTTGTCTAGCAAATTGGTATTGCCATTGGACTGTCAAATAATGACAGTGTTGACTATTAAGTTGTTACCTAGTCAATTTGCGTAGCAATTATTCCCCCTGACGAGGCATGATGCAGTAGCAGGTGTACGTACAGTAGGTGTGTGTCGGTGCAGTAACGTGTGTGTGTTGCAGGGTGCGGGCGGCCGTGCCGCTGGGCAGGAAGTCGGACACCGAGAAGGACAAGTAGGCGAGCGCCTCACACGCACGCGCGCTCAGTACTTCACTGTTTGTTATATTTATTATTATGTACTATTAAAGATAACTACTTTACGTGTAAAGCTTTATGAGACGAGTCATGCGGAGATTATTGTATTTGCTTTTTGAAATTTTAAATTAAAATACTGTCGAACCGACCGTTGTTCTTATTTGTTTTGTTTTGTGAACCCCTCTCAGTTGGATACTATTCCACATGTAATCGATCACACTCAATAGTTCAGTGCAACTTCGCTGTGCAGTGATCTACAACGATGTACAGCCAGGGAACTTGATTGTTGAGCAGATTGACACACTCCATCAATTCGCCGAGTTAGCCATTTCATAGGACGGAAGTAACAACGAATGAAAGTTGTGGTTGTGACAGACAATATTTGCTTTTCCGTGCTTATCATTTTCAAGTTCCCTGACTTGACAATACTTAAATGAACAAGACGAACTACGATGATCATCAGAGCGACTGCGGCATACGGGACAATACGGGTGCAACCCGCGCTCTTGTTGGGTGACACACTGTCGATCACAATCTGAATCATTTTGAAGGATATTGCTATAAAAAGACATTGGCACCGATTCCCTTGTTCACAAACTAAACTAAATTTAAGTTCAGTGCATCTTTTTCATTCTATTTCATTAAGAAAAGGACAGAAGATAAATATTAGTTTAGTTCTGTCAAATTAGTCAGTGCCTGACGTAAATTGACGTATTTTTAGTGGCCATGTTTATAATCACGTCTAAACTTGCTATGGAGTATCTAAATTTGACAGGACTAAACTAATATTTATCTTCTGTCCTTTTCTTAATGAAATAGAAAGAAAAAGATGCACTGAACTTAAATTTAGTTTAGTTTGTGGACAAGGGAATCGGCGCCATTAACGAACGAACATTTGATGCAGACAAAGATAGACAAGTATCTTTTCGGAGAGGCCCTGGCTGAAACATTGAAGACTGCCAAAGCTGTGTGACGGAAATCTGGTGCCGATGTAAGTCGCTTACGATAAAAATAGAAAGACCATTCAACCTCAGCCGTCAACTTCGCGTGGTTTAAACTGGAAGGCTCCCCCTTCGACTCGCAGGCAGTCGGGGCCGCAGAGGAGCCGCCAGCTTTTCCGGCCTGCTGGAGCGAGGGCGCCACCGCCGCCGCCGCACGCCAGTTGGTCGAGGACATCGCGCTATCAGCCGTGGCCGACCCGCCGCCGCCGCCAGTAAATGAGGTACAATATGCTGTTAGCGTCGTTCGCAAGACAATGGTCTAGTCTTACACAAGACAAAACTGTTCTTTCCTGGATTGCTATAGGATAAAATTCTCTATACATGTCTCACAAGAAGATAATAAGCAAAATAAACTCCAGTGCCCTTTTAATTGCGTATCATGGACTAGTGGCATCTGTTCTCAGACATGGCATAATTTTTTGGGGGAATTCCAGAGATTTGTTGATGGCTAGAAGAGCACTTTGAGAGTCTGAAAAAATTATAACTTTTTTGAGCTTAAATACCCGACTATATTCAATGGCTTTTAAAATGCCACAAAACATTCTCCTATAAAAACGGAGGTCTCCGGAGGAAGGTTAATTTTTTGAAGGATGTGGTATTATTGAGAGTGGTAAGTGCCAATCCCAACACAACCCGTCGGAGAACGCTTGGAAGCATCCGTAAAAATGTGATGGTATTCAGCGTGTTCAGCCAGAAAATTGTTGAAACGTAAATGACAAACGGGGTCAGATTTACTTGCACAGTTAAATTTTATGATGGGATTAAAAAATAAACTATCATAACTACTGCTAAATATGGGAAGTTTATTGGAACGGTGAACTGGAGAAGATGGGAAAGGTATTTTTATAGCTTATTATAACTAAACAAGGAGCACGTTTATGGGACCAGTAATCTGAAAATTCAACCAACGTCACTGTGTCCAGTTTGGAAATGAGAGGATAAGTAGAGAACTGAATAATTCGGAACAAAAATTTATCAGAAAGGAACTGTCTTCTAAGATATAAAGGGGCTTCCCCGCATTCGACTTGTAAGACATTTATGAGACTCGACTTCAGAGCACCCGAAATAATTCATAATGCTCTAAACTGTATACGGTCCAATTTTTTAAAAGCCATTGCACTACCCGGTTCAAGAACAAATAATCCATAATATAATGTGCTTCTGATTATAGCATTGTAAATTAATTTTAAAGAAAAACGATGTGCAGCCTACCACACGCCTGACAGGCATCCGTCTAAGCATGTTTAAATGGTTTTCGCATTTATTAACAATAAATCGCAATGGGGAACACTGCTTAATTTAGAATCTAAAATTACACCCAAATATCTGAATTTATCTTTGACTGGAATAGGGGGGTATCTTTATAGTAAAGATTTACTCCGGGAATATTCCTCTTCCGGGTGAATAAAACAGCCGCGCCTTTGGATGTTGATAACTCCAAACCGTTTAAATGTAACCATGAATCCAAGGCAGATAAAGCAGAATTAATAGAGCAGCTAGCTTGCTCAATAGACTGGCTTGTAGAATATACCTACCAATAAATCATCGGCATATTGAAGAACTTTAACAGGATTAGGCAAGGTCGAATCTAAATCAAAAGTGTAAATATTGTATAAAAGGGGGCTGAGCACAGAACCCTGTGGGAGACCTCTCCATACAATATGAGATACCTCATGATCCCCTATTAACATGTTAACAGACCGTTCAGTCAGGATATTAATGATGAAATTCAACAAGTTCATTGGAACTTGTAAGGCTTTTAATTTATTTTGTAAAACTGATAATACGACATTATCATAAGCTGAATTAATATCGAGGAAAACCGCGACCGTAACGCGAAGTGGATTGATTATTAGAAAATGAATACGAATATCCGATGTTAAAATGCTTAAACAGTCAGTGGTACTTTTGCCTTTTCTAAAGCCATATTGTGATTCTGCCAGGAGACCTTTACTTTCAACAAACCATTCTAGGCGGTTTTTAATTAAGTGTTCCGCTAATTTTATCAGAATTGATGACAAAACAATGGGACGGTATGAAGAAACATCAGCAGGAGTTTTATTTGGTTTTAGGAATGGCAACACTATTTGACGTTTCCATTCAACGGGAAAGTTTCCTGAAATCTTAATAAAATTAATAAGCTCTAAATAATAACTGAGAACGTCGTCATTTAAATGAGCAAAAAAGGAATAAGTTATGCCATCAGTGCCTGGGGCTGAATCCTGTGTTTTAGTAATAACACCCTTCAATCATAGTATAAAGAGCCAAGTAGGCTATCTCCGGCCCAATCCGCGATATAATTGCCTACTGTCTCAGGGTTGTCACTTTTAGCTAAATTTTAATTCAGTGCCTATAAATTGGCAAGGGTCGGGAAGTTGTATTTTTTACTTGTATTGTCTGGGTATAGGGTTTGTGAGGTCGGTTTTAACCTAAACGATGATGAAACCTTTCACGATGAAAGAAAGAGCGACGGGCCAGCAGACGGGCGGCGCGGGGCGGTGATTAGCACGAGTAAACGGCAGGTTACTGATAGTATTGTCACCAATTCATTAGTTTAAAGCCCGGCCCTTGCCAAAGATAACACATCTCTGTATAACTAATTTAGTGATCATTAGTCAATGGTTTTCCTAAAAAATACAGAAATGTATTCAAGATTCAGAGCAGTATTATTTATAAAAAAAAGGGATAAAACAAACCGGCACATTTTTCATTCATTTAGCGGTGCCGAAAAGCCGTGACGCGCGATACTCGTGCGGTGTTAGCCCCGACTGGCGATGGCGCACTGAGAAATGGGTCTAGATTTTGTTTAAGTGTGCGTGCGGCGGTCATAGCTACTTTGGCGCACACATACAAGCCGCGCGCGGTGCGTTTGTATGAAGATAACTTACTTCCCTCTTTATACTATGCTTCAATTCAGTGAGAGTGAATGGACGATCTAGCGACGAATTAATATTTTGGTTATTGGGACTAATGGGTATGAGAGATAGGTTAGCCTCGGGAACCCATGGAGGAGCTAATTTATCGAAGCGCTGTTCACGAAAGTACATCGGTGACCCCAGCCTTCGCAAAATTTGGAAGAGAATTACGGCTGCCTGCAGACCTGATCACCGGAATACCACCTGATGCCCCACGCAGTATAACTGATTATGCGAATAACTTGCGGAACAAAATGAATGACATAATTTATGAGCACGTCAGAAAATCGGGCCAGCAAATGTCTGAAAAGATGAAAACCCGTTATGACCGCAAAATGAACAATAAAGGGTTCGACGAAGGTTCACTAGTGTGGTTGCACAAGCCAGTCCGCAACAAAGGGAAATCTCCTAAGCTTCAAGCTAAATGGGGTGGACCGTACCGGATTGTGATAAAGATCAATGACGTAACGTAACCTACCGGATACAGAAAAGTGCAAAAGGTACTCCCAAGATCGTCCATGTGGATCGACTGGCGCGTTATTATGGAGCCGATAATGCTCGGGACGAGCATGTCTTAGGAAGGGGAAGTTTTGCGCGCCACAATTAATGCCTGGTACAAGGTGACATTAGTTAAAACTAGCGCCATCTAGTATCGAGTAACAGAACTAATAGATCCTTCTAGAAATTTCGATAATAGAACTATCGACATCTGGTCAGTTGGGGTCGCTATGTACTCGAACATTCTAGATGTTTCTACAATAGAAGGTTCTGGAACTATTTGCGGCACTATAAGGCCGGGACTAGCCGCGACCAGTCAGACTTGGATCTGCGATACAGGCGAATACATCGAAAGCGATCTTCAAATGCGACATAAGAGCGATTATGTTTTATAATTAGAGTGTTTGGGTTGTTATTAGTCTTGTTTAATTAAAGTGTAACTTGGTAATTTTTATCGGCAGTTTTTATTGTCACGAACCTAAAGCTCGTAACAGTAGCAAAGGATATTTGGCAATGGTACGAGTCCCGAATTTTTTTTGTATATGCGTATTACATTAAATCTGCAAACAATACCATAGCAGATAAGGAATCAAGACGCAGCCATCCAGATATAGAATGGTCCTTAAGGTGGATGCTCCAAGGTAGCCCGCGAATAACAAATTTACAATTTGCTGGTCAGTACTAAGTTGTACGAGTACGTTCATTAAAATATGATTCGCGGCCGTAACAAATATGTATTAACAGAAATATAATCATTAGAATCAGTAATACAACTTGTTAAGTTTGCATAATCCTAAAATGTCAAGATTTCATGAAATAGTTATTCAGTAGGATTACTTGATCTTACAGAGTTGTGTTGATGACTTGAATGATTATAATTCTGTAAATACATATTTGTTACGGCCGCGAATCATATTTTAATCAACGTACAACTTAATACTGACCAGCAAATTGCAAAAAACGTAAGAAAATTTGAATTTCGCGGACTACCTTGAAGCATCCACCTTAACGGAAAATATGTTTTCCTATATACTTGAAAAGTTTGGCACACCATGCATTGATTTATTCGTGAGTCGTAACAGAAAATGTATAAATTAAAATGCTTCAAACTCAAATCGTTTATTTCAATTAAACCATTTCAGCTTTAGGGTATATATGTTCTGTGCATTTCAGGCACTTGAATTGTCAAAATTAAATAGTCGGTCAGTTAGAAAGTTGAAGCTAGTTGATAGATGAATGATCAAGCAAAAGGCATTGTAATAGTACCTACCTTTATGGCCTGCGCAGCCTTGGCTCACCTTGTTTAAAAACTTATTAATATATCTGTTAATTACGGCACGCGAAACTATCAGTTATATTTCTTGAATTAAACCAGCAAAAATGGAAACACGAGGTATATTGTAACCTATTTATGTATTAGTGTACCCTAGTTTTAAGTTTTTTTTTTTATCATTGTCCCTCTCAATCAAAGCACCTGCCATCTAATCTCTTCACCACCCTTGGTTGACTGGTAGAGAATGCCTAAGGCATTAAGTCCGCCTTTGTACCTTTTTGTGCGAAAAGTTTAAATAAATAAATACAGTAGAATAATGACTTACGCATTAACAACACTAATTTACACACATATGGACTGATAATCATAACATACACACGACTTTACGAGGGATTCCGCTGACCAAGCATCGTTATTAGCTTGGTGTTATTCACTTGATGATTTCGTAACGACTAATTCATGAATCCCACAGCGGGGTTTATTTATACAGCTCAATATGTTGTAATGACGACCAAAGACGACGAAAGATTTGCACCTGACACCTGCATAGTATTGTTCATATTACGCAATCATTATGCAATAACAGGTGTTCGTAAACATTGCGCAATAACAGGTGTATGAATCTATGACTAACATTAATCATTCTATTTAAGTACTTATATCTACTGGTAAACGAGGCTGAGATTATGGTGCTTTTCTACAATATCGGAATTAATTACTTTTAAATCAGACAGTTACAATATAGTTTTTGATCATTCCAGCAACGGCAACATTCAAAACCATCTTACCCTGGCTGCAGGGATTTTATCAGGGGAGCCTTATCGCGAAGAAGCGTCCCGGAGTCGTCGGAACATATAATGCTCGCCTCTTTAGCAGACAGTTTCATCAGACAATAGGTATGATGTTTGTTATAAAAAATGGTTCGATTTCTGTATCCAGAATTCCCTTGATTTTTATGCCACATCGATTACCGTTGTACTGAGATTTTAACAATTTTTTTTGATGCCGGTACTAAATACAGTAGTTTGAATAGTTTTAGAGCTGCCCTATCCATGATATTGGGACCTAATGTCTCAAAAGATGAAAGACTATCAAGGTTTTGTAAAGGTGTGTTCCGTTTACGTCCACCCATGCCTAGATACAATGTGACGTGGGATACCTCATGCTTTCTATCTCACTTAGCTGCTTGTTATCCTAATGAAACATTAATGCTAGATCAACTGACAAAAAAATGTATAACCTTATTAGCTCCTGTTACCCATAGGGTCCAGACCTTTTCGAAAATCAATATAAATTACAATGAAATCAAACCTAACGAAATCATAATAAAAATACCTGACTTAATAAAAACGCCAAAAAAGGAGCCAATCAACCTTGCCTTACTTTTTACAGAAAAAAGAAATGTCCTGCACAGACATTAGTTGATTACATTGATAAAACTTCCAACGTTACGTAAAAATGATACTTAATGTATCGGATGCAAAAAGCCCCATAAAACGGCGACTACACAGACGCTGTGTCGCTGTATAAAGACTAGGTACGCGCCATGCCAACAATTATAGACCAGTATCCGTATTGCCCGTATTCAGCAAGGTGTACGAAAAGGTGATGCTCAATCAAATGCTTAATCATTTTAACACCAACAAAATCTTACATGATCAGCAATATGGTTTCACCAAAGGACGTTGTACGACTGACGCCGGTGTAACCTTATTAAAGCACATCTTTACAGCGTGGGAGGAGGCCCAAGATGCCATAGGAATCTTTTGTGACCTCTCCAAGGCATTTGATTGCGTCAGTCACGAAACCTTACTTTTTAAACTCGAGCATTACGGACTAGGTCAACTTGCGCTCAGATTAGTAAAATCTTATTTATATGATAGACAACAAAAAGTTCAAATAAATGGTGTCAATTCTCCTGCTTTAAAAGTAAAAATGGGTGTTCCACAAGGCTCGATTTTAGGTCCTTTCCTCTTTTTAGTACATATTAATGATCTACCCCATTTATTAAAGAACCAACCACAAATGGTGTTATTTGCTGACGATACTTCCTTAATTTTTAAGATAAATAGGCGTGCATCAAATCTTGACGACGTAAATAACGCCCTACTGCAGGTACAAAATTGGTTCACTGCTAATAATTTGGTATTAAATGGGAAAAAAACTAAATGCATAAGATTTGCTTTACCAAATGTTAAAAGTAGTGATTGTGACATAGTATTGAACAAAGAGAAACTAGAATTCGTCGATAAAACTGTTTTCCTGGGGATCACGCTCGACTCAAAGTTGCAATGGGGTCCTCATTTAACATGTCTTGCAGGACGGCTAAGTTCAGCAGCTTATGCTGTAAGAAAAATCCGTCAATTTACTAATGTAGATACCGCGAGGCTAGTCTATTTCAGTTACTTTCATAGTATCATGTCTTACGGTATTTTACTATGGGGACGGGCTGCAGATATCGAGTCCATTTTTATTCTGCAGAAAAGAGCCATCAGAGCAATATATGGCCTTCGCAGGCGCGATTCTTTAAGGGAACTGTTTAAAGATATTAACATCATGACGGTACCTTGTCAATACATCTATGAAAACATCATGTACGTAAGAAAAAATTTAAATCTTTTCAATAAAAGAGGTGAAAGACACAACTATAGGACTAGAAATAGGGACCAATTAGTTCAAACAGGTTTCAGACTGGCTAAAGTAGACTCATCCTTCATGGGGTACTGTTTAAAATGTTACAATAAAATTCCTCCCCACATACTCCAACTGAATGAAACGAAATTTAAATCTTGTATTAAACGCACACTATGTAGCCAAGCATACTATAAGTTAGGAGATTACATCGCTGACAAAAATGCTTGGCTCAATGCTGGTCCTGCTCCACAGAGGCGCATAAACTAATTAGCATTCGGAAACATTGTTGGAGCTGCTGAACATTGGAAAAGAAAAACTATCTTTGCATTGTATAAACTCAATTGCTTAGAATTGTATAATTGCATAGCACACGTGTGAGCACTATGTACTTTCTATAAAGCTACCATTTACTGGGTACGTCTTTCATTGACTTGAATGTGCCCTGGCAGCTGTGAGTATGTCATGCTCACTCAAATGTCTCGCTGGTGGTGGCGTGTGTGTTGGATCATTAAGTTCCCTCCAAAATGGTTGAGCTGAATGGTGCTGATCCATACGTCATGTTCGTGAACGGGCGCCGCCAGAAGGGACTGGTCATCTCTTAGCTGCCTCGGCTTATTTTAATTTTTAATTTCTGAATTGTTTTTGTTTTTTTTATAACGGACGCTTTTAACGTGCACGTATTTCTACATCGTTCTCACATGGTTAATTTCAACACAAATGATGTAATCAAATATTTTGTAACAATTTTATGATTTAAAAGAGTGTCCATGGAGTTTCTTGCCCGTTCTTCTCCATAGGTACCTACGCTTTGGAATGGGCAACTAGCTTCATCTTTCTGACTGACCGACCCTTTGACAATTCAAAAGTACCTGTAATTGGTTTAGTTGAATTAAATGATTTGAGTTTGAGTTTGAGTTTTGCGAGCGGGATCGACGCATAGCACGAGACACGCCTCTACATCTAAGGCTCACTAGCTAGGCGTAAAAAAAAAAAAAAAACCGCTGGCTGGTGTAACAATTCAGATACGTTTTTTTTTTCAAATTTTATCTAAGACATATAACTAAATATGATCTTTCAGTCTTAGCAAGAGCTATTATTAATAATATAGATGATTAAACGTTGATCAAACTATGTAATTGATTTAAAACATAACTATTAAGTATCATGTAAAAGTTAATTACGTTTTCGTACTAAGTATACCTATTTATAATATAAACACAAAATACTAACTTATTTATAATTATGTATTACCATAGATACAATATGATTTTGATGATGTGATTAAATATAATATTGATTCACGGTGATATGGTTACAGAATCGCATGGCGTTGATATTTTCAGAATTATACCTCTTAAAGTACAAAGTCTACATGTGTGTAAATAAGTAATAGATTTATTATTTCAGGTCACTAATCTCGAGAACGAAGCACGAGTATAATTGATGATTAAACGAACTTACTCGTAGGTAGGTTACGTGAAGTTCAATCATAATTATACGAAATGCTTCGTTCGAAGAGACTAGTAAGTCCCTCCCGCCCAACCCAAATCATTCCAAAAATATCAACGATAGACGTTGGATACTCTAAACTAAATGACAAGCAGAGTTTTAGGGCACGTCTACCTACATGGCAAAAAAAATACTACACTCTTATCTCTCAAAATACATGAATGCTAAGTGATACTACTCGAAAAATGGTTCCGCTCAACAATGTAAATAACACAATATGGTTGACCTGTCAATATGAAAGCCATTGCAAGAGCGATTAATATCATAGTAAAATCAGGCTGAAAATGATGTTTTAGGCGCGTTATGGCGCCTTGTTTATTTCAAATGAAACTCGGTCCAGTTGTACAGACGTGTATTTGTATCAACACAACAAGCGATAGCGGTGGAATGCACGTAATCAACATAAGATAAACAACGGTGTTAATAATTAACCTAGAGTGGAGTAATACACAGTTCTTATTTTATTTTATTTATTTATTAAGACACATCAACAACACAAACACAAACATTTACAAATAACATAGAACAGAGACATGAACTAGTGTTTACGTCAATTATAGACGTGCATAGCATTCACAACAAAAGTGAAGAAAAAAAAACACAACATTCACGCTACAAAAAAATAATAATAATAACAACAATAAAAGAAAACAAAAGCAACAAGAGAACAAAAACTCTAGCTAAAATCTAAGTAGTAGAAAGAATACCCTCATCGACTTTAACATTGACCAAATATTATTTGGTTTTAATGTCTGCAGACTTCCCCTCATTTATAATCTTAGATCTAAAACGCGTGTGATGGTCATGGAAGATATCTAAGTCATAAATATTGCAAAAATTGTTATACGTGGACGTTAGCCTAGCCATCGGAGCGTTCATGCCCAAGTTGGTTTTATGACGAGGGACATTGAAAAAGGACGTGCATTTTCTACGAGCATTAAGTTTAGGCACGTTTATTTCAATGCGCTCGAGAAGCCCGTCAGATTTAAAAGAACCGTCAACAATACTACGCAAGCATAGCAAGTCTATCATGCGTCGGCGTAGCTGTAAGCTTGACATATGGAAGAAACGCAGTCGTTCGTCATACGAGCATCTCGCACTGAAGCCAGTGGCAAGGAAAGCAAGGTGCCGCGTAAAGGATCGTTGAATTGACTCAATACGATTAGAATGAACCACATAATGCGGGTTCCAAATGACACTGCCGAACTCGAGAACGCTACGTACCAGAGCGTTATAAAGCACAATCTTGGAGGCTGTATGTCTAAAGTCCTTGGTGTTACGTCTGATGAAACCCAACATTTTAGCAGCTCTATGGACAATGTCATCACAATGCGGAACAAAACTTAACCTTGAATCAAGAATCACACCCAAGTCACGAAGTTGTTCAACTACAGCAATTCCTACAGTATTGATGTGGTAACTTGATACAAGCACCTTTCTCTTCCTTGTGAACCGAATATGCTGGCATTTCGAAGCGTTAAGCGTCATTCTGTTAACACAGCACCATTCATAAATACGGTCCAGATCGGTCTGAATCAATTCCACATCCGTCAAAGAGTCAACCTGTCGCGAGATTTTCATATCATCCGCAAAGAGGAGACAGTGACAGTGATGAACACAGTCCACAATGTCATTGATGAATAATAGAAACAGAATTGGGCCAAGATGGGATCCCTGTGGAACGCCTGAAGAAGCAATATATTTCTTAGATTCATAACCGGCAAGGACCACAACCTGCTCACGATTTTCCAGATATGATCTAAACCAGTCCAAGATTACATTACTGATACCGTACTGGTTCTGGAGCTTGTCGATGAGTATTTTGTGGTCAACGAGATCGAAAGCACTAGCAAAATCTGTATATATAGAATCTATCTGATGGTTTTTGTCTACTCCTTCCATTACAGGAGTTATGTATGACATTAGATTAGTTATGACTGACTTCTTCTCTTGGAAACCGTGCTGTTCCGATCGTATTCGGAACTTGGTGTGTTTAGTTAATAAGGGACAAACAAGGCTTTCAAAAATTTTGGAAAAGGATGATAAAATAGATATTGGTCGATAATTTTTAACGTTACTGTTGTCACCTTTCTTTGATACAGGAACGATACGTGCACGCTTCCACTCTTGTGGAAAAACACCACTCTCAAGAGATTTATTAACTATCAGCATTAACGGAAAGGATAGAAGCGAGGCACATCTTTTGATAAAAAGTGGTGGAATTCCATCTGGTCCCGCTCCCTTATTCGGATTAAGCCGCTTCAAGCAGCTGTAAACATCTTTCTCGCAAAAACTTATGGTGGATAGTTTACTGCAGGTTGGCTCTGCAGTAAAATCGGTTTTGGTTTTGTGTGAGGAAGTTAAATCGCTTTTTGCGTTGGTGTATACAAGATTGAACTGTGATGCGAATAGGTTTGCTATGTCAGAACCATTTGACGAGTAGTTTTCATTATTACTGTGCATTACTGAGGATAGCGCGTTACAAGAAGACTTTTTGTTTTTTATATAACTCCAAAAGGACTTTGGATTCTTTTTAAGGTTATTTTCGATAGTACTAACGTAGTTTTTGTAGCAGTTATGTAGAAGTCTGTCACTAGCTCTTCTAACGTCCTCGTACTCGAGTCTATCTCTAGGATTATTAAATTTACGACATTTGAGCCTCATTCTGTTCTTTACATTTAAGAGGTGAACAAGTTCGCGCGTGAACCAGACAGGATGGGATATACCTCTAGGCCTGCGTTTGGGTACGTGTTTTCTAATAACATGATTGATTACATCGTAAAAGTTCGAGACTATGTCATTAACGGTTACACAACCATCGAAACTTCCCGACCATTCCACGCCCTTCAGATCACACAAAATTGCCTTATAATCAGCCTTAAAAAAATCAAAGTCTGAACGAGGTACATAAGTTAGTGTTGGGGTCAATGTTAAGTCTAGAACAATTTCAAGTGGGGGATGATACGGGTCAATTTTACTGACACATGTTGTTGAATTTACACTTTTTTCTTATATCTCTATTCAAATTCTGAACTTCTGGCTAACTAGTAGATACCATAGACAACCCCCTCTAGCCACAGTAGTAGTGTTGTCTCCTACATCTAACAGTGGGAACCACAGACAATTAGTTTGGTTCGCCACACCACCCCCCCACGGAGAAATAAAAGGTATACACAGGAAAAAATAAATAAAAAAAAACTATAAGATAAAAACTATAAATCTAGAATGTCCCTGAATTTGACCTGTCGGCCAGCTCTGGTGGTGACAGTGTCTGAAGGGACTGGAGTAGTTGGTGTGGAAGGATTTGGGTGTGTGGAAGGAGAATCTGGAACGGGAACTAAGACAGGTGGTGAGGAAACTAGTTCAGAGTCCGAGTAGAGGTATGCTGGTTTAACACAGTCTATGCTGACCGTAGCCTCTCTTCCGTTCATCTTCAAGGTAAGGGTTTTGTCCCTTCTCCTCAGGATACGGTATGGGCCAGTGTATGGAGGTTGTAGAGGCCTTCGAACAGTGTCGTCGCGAAGTAAGACATGGGTCGACGTCGCCAAATCTTTGAACACGAAGGTAGACGGTCGAGCGTGTCGTGAGGCTGGTATTGGACGTAAAATTTTCATCCGGCTCCTCAAGTCCGTAACGAAATCTCTAATGTCGTTTGGGCTCCTGGGTTCTTCCGCTGGCATGATGAGTTCTCCAGGAAGTCGAAGAGGTTCTCCATAGACTAGCTCAGCGGACGAGGTGTTAAGGTCCTCTTTGACAGCAGTCCTCATGCCAAGGAGTACCAGTGGAAGTGCCTTGCTCCATGTTTGGGGATGGCACATTAAGGAAGCTTTTAGTTGGCGGTGCATGCGTTCTACCATGCCATTTGCGCACGGGTGGTAACTGGTTGTGCGAATCCGTTTTGTGGCGCACACGTTCATAAGGCGCCGGAACAAGGCAGATTCAAACTGGCGACCTTGGTCGGTCGTCACGGTACTTGACACCCCGAAACGGGATATCCAACCAGTTACCAGCGTGTCTGCACTTCCTCCGCCGTGATAGACGTCATAGGCCACACTTCGGGCCAACGCGTAAATCTGTCAACCGCGGTAAGACAATATGTGAAATTGTTTGAAGGCGGCAGTGGTCCTATGATGTCAATGTGGACATGACAGAATCTTTTTGATGCGATCGGAAAAGACATCAACGGTGCAGATGTGTGCCTGGTTATGGTTACCTTACTGGGTTGGCACTGTAAGCATGACTTCGCCCATTGTCGGCAGTCGGTGTTAATATGTGGCCAACGTATCGCTCAGCCACCAATCGTAAGGTTGCTCTCACGCCAGGGTGACTAAGACCATGCAGTCGATCGAAAGCTGCTCGACGGAAAGGTAAGGTGAGGTATGGGCGAGGTCTACCTGTCGACGTGTCACAGAGTACGAAAGTGTCAGTTCCTGGAACGACGATTTTTCTCAATTTTAGAGAACTAAATGAACCTGCTTGTTTGAGTTCCTCGTCTCTTTCTTGCGATTGTGCAAGGGCTTGATAGTCCTCCTCCAATGAAATGGATTCAACCCGCGACATAGCATCTGCAACTACGTTGTCTGTGCCCTTGATATATCTTATGTCGGTGGTAAATTGGCTGATAAAAGTTAGTTGGTTGAGTTGTGTTGGTGGGAGCTTGTCACGACGCTGCATGAAGGCATACACGAGGGGCTTATGGTCAGTATAAATTGCGGTGTTCTGCACTTCTAGTATGTGCCGAAAGTGTTGAACGCTCTCGTACACAGCTAGAAGTTCCCTATAATAAGCAGGCCACTGAGATTGTTTCTCGGTAAGCTTTTTGCTGAAATATGCTAGGGGTTGCCAGTTATCATCGACCTTCTGCTGTAAACATGCACCTATGTGCATGCTCGACGCATCGGTAAAAAGACCTAAAGGGGCCTCACTATTTGGGTGCGATAGAGTAGTAACATTGGCTAGGCTCTTTTTGCAGTCATCGAAACTTTGTTCGAACTCGGGCGTCCATGGGAATGGTTTTGCGCCTTTGCTATTAGTTGCAGCGACTGCGTCAATTAAGGGAGCCTGGTACTTGGCGGCGTCGGGCAAAAATCTGCGGTAATAATTGACCATGCCCAAGAACCTACGTACGCCTTGCACGGTCTTAGGGAGAGTAAAATCCACTAAGGCACGGATACGGTCTTCGGGAGGGAAGGTGCCTGCTGCATTGATACGGTAGCCCAGAAACGTTACCTCGGCTGCCCCAAGTATACACTTCACCGGATTGATGACCACTCCGTACTGGTGCAGTCGGTCTGAGGTGTTCAACATGTTGCTGAGGGTCTCTCGACTACACGAGGATATCGTCAACGTAGGCAAAACAGAAATTAAAACCCCGTACAACTTCGTCTATGAACCTTTGAAAAGTCTGTCCGGCGTTTCTAAGGCCAAAGGTCATGTAGGGAAATTCATAAAGTCCAAAAGGTGTGATTATGGCTGTTTTACAAATATCATCAGAATTTACTGGTATTTGTTGGTATGCTTTAACCAAATCAAGAGTGCTGAAAACTGAGCATCCAGACAAGTTATGGCCGAAATCCCCTATATGGCGGACAGGATAGCAGTCCGGAATAGTGCGGGCGTTTAGTGCGCGGTAGTCACCACACGGACGATAAGTCTCGTCTTTTTTAAGCGCGAGATGCAGCGGTGAGGACCATGAACTGCTGGAAGGTCGAGCAGTGCCTACGCGAATCATCTCCTCGAATTCTTTCTGAGCAGCTCGAAGCTTTAGTGGGGCAAGACGACGTGGTCGCGCTGTCACGGGTGGGCCATCGGTAGTTTTGATAAAGTGCACCGTAGTATGCTTCACGTCTTTAGGCGCGCCGGGAGGACGAGATATGCTCGGAAATTCGGTCAAAATGTGCGAAAATGGTGAGTCTGGTGATTGGATAAGTTTAATGCTAGGTTGGTCGATTGAGGAGAATTCTGTTTCCGCTGACAACCCTGTTTTACCGTCTCGCAACCTTCCATGAGCACAGTCTGGTAAAAGGTGGTAATGAGCCAGGAAGTCTGAACCAATTATTGGAGTTTCTACTTCGGCGACTATGAATTTCCATGCAAAGTCACGTCTTAAGCCTAAGTTCAGTTTAAGTTCGACTAGACCAAAAGTATTTATTTTAGTGCCATTGGCTGCTAAAAGTTCGTACTGGAGTGGCTGCTTTTTGCCCTGGGAGTAACGTCTAGGTAGGCACGAAAGATCGGACCCGGTGTCGATTAAAAATCGTCGGCCCGAATACAGATCAGTAACAAATAGACGGCGACTTGCTAGGGAGCAGTCAGTGGTCGCCACTACTGACTGCTGCTTGAGTTTTCCTGTGGTACGGGACCAGACCAAGTGCACGGTTGTAAACACCTTGAAGCTTTCGACGCGTATCGCCTGTGATACCAGCATTGGCCGTTACGGGTGCGTGAGCGTGAGCTTGAGCGACTGCGGTTATTTCTGTTGTTACTTGTGGTGAGGCCGGTCACAAGCCGTGTCAGGTCCGCCACTTGTTGTTGGAGCGACTTAAGTTGTTCCTTGGTGTCATCACTAGATGATGATGATACCCTACCTGGTGCATGGACATTCATTTGTTGCGGACTGATTTCTTGCAGCTTATCAGCCAGCTCGCCCAAGTCCTCAAGGGATGAATGCTTTTGGGCAACTAAAATACCTTGCATGTAATGAGGCAACCTGTTCATCCAAATACTTTGGAGGAGCTGTTCTGGGAAAGACGAACCAGCAAGAGTCCTGAGGTGACGGAAGAATGACGAGGGCTTCCTATCCCCTATCTCCTCTTTTTCAAGAAGCCTCCCAATGTACTCAGACTCAAATCACAATGGCCAATGGAATGGACTCAGAGAAGCGGGAGATAAGGGCGTTTTTAAGACAAGTGTACGGTTGACTTTTAGGTGGCTCGATAATTATGTCTTCAACTTCAGTTGCGGATTTGGTGTCCAGCTGACTTACACCATAATAGTATTTAGTCAATTCTTGTGTGACACCATTAATGTGGAACTGTGCCTCCAAACTTGCAAACCAGAGACCTGGTCGGTCTGGCCAGAAAGGGGGAACACGGATGGATACTCGATTTACTATTATAGGTTGAGATCTAGATGGGGACACATCCGCGGATTGTTTACCACCAGTGCCAGGTTCAGGGTCCAGGAAAATTTCCTTTCCCTCGGTAGTCATTCCGTTACTATACAAATTATGTTTATTTCACAAACAAAAACACACAACCCTAAGAGGGGAAATACAGTATAACTTATACAATAGTAGAACAGAGGTGAAATCAAAATGTTAATAAATAGTCACCATGAGAAAACACATTCATAGCAAATAGGACACAAAACCATACAGCACACGGGCAAGTAAAGGTAAGATGTTAAACTAAAGGTAAAAATATTCTCCAAATTGCGTCCATGCCTTCAATGGAATAACCAGAATAATGACAAGTCGAAACATGCAGAATGCAAAAAACAAAAAAAAAAAAAAAATAATAATAAAGAATTTATTGCATAAACAAAAATCACATTGCACTGCATACATTCAGTTGACACTATTCAATACAACTTTAGCATAGGAGTACAATAAATTTCAACTCTATCCCTTAAACTAGGTCTGGCCTGTATCATAAGAGATAGGGTTCAGCCATTATGTTGGACTAAATTATTATATTTATTAAAAGACAATAACAAGTTAAACCAATGACGATGTGGTACCTAAAAATGTACATTAATGAGTAGAATAAAAGAAAAATAATAATAAAAAATAAAAAAAAATAAATAATAAGGTATGAGGTATGAATCAGTTGCATATATTTGGGTGGGTGAGTGTATGATGTATGAATAGAAATGCAATTAAATGTTATGTTTAGGCATTTAGATTAAAATCAAGCACATAATGTTCTTAAAGAAACACAGTATATATATTATAATTTACTCTGTGAGAAACACCGTAGTATTGAAGGTAGGTAGGTTGTACGAATGTCCATCCATGCAGAGTTAAGAAAAAAAATAATAACTTACAGGCTTCTGTTGTCACACTATTGGATACGGAACGCACCTTTACGTTTCTAGTTTCACTGGAACGCAGCCGGTTTACGTTTGACGTTTGTAGACAGTGATGACAGGAGATATGTGTCAGTGGAAAGTCAGATTATGTCAAACTTCGCGCGTTAACTTTGAAATCCGCACAAGGAAAAATGGCGCTGCTATCGCGGAATTAGCTAATTGTTCTTGTTTCAGGTGGGTAAAGTTCAAACACGGTGTAATTTGGCACAGAAAGTATCCACAGTCGAACACTATCTCGTTGGTCAGTGCACTAATAGCACAAAAGTTCAAATACTCCTTGATTTTCGTGGGAAACTTCGCGTAATGGCGGCGAGTTGGTACCGACTTGGGACTTGTTCACGAAGAAACCCGCTGCCCGGTGTGAGTGTGAGCTCGTTGCGCTTCACAATACTGGATTCCAATTATTCTTTTAACACTGATAAGTTCTATCGTCGGGGTCACCAATTTAGGCGCGTTATGGCGCCTTGTTTATTTCAAATGAAACTCGGTCCAGTTGTACAGACGTGTATTTGTATCAACACAACAAGCGATAGCGGTGGAATGCACGTAATCAACATAAGACAAACAACGGTGTTATTAATAACCTAGACTGGAGTAATACACAGTTCTTAAATCTCTATTCAAATTCTGAACTTCTGGCTAACTAGTCGATACCATAGACATTTTTTTTTTTTCCTTCGCCCTTCTTGGGCAGGCTAAGGTCTTGGACCATACCGCCTCGAGATACCATAGACAACCCCCTCTAGCCAAAGTAGTAGTGTTGTCCCCTACATCTAACAGTGGGAACCACAGACAATTAGTTTTGTTCGCCACAATGTATTCATTGACAAGAATTCATTTAATTTGAAAATTCATAAATTTCCTTTGACAGAGATTTATATTAGGCGGTGACTTTAACGCTAAGAACACTCATTGGGGATCGAGATTAACCTCAACTAAGGGAACTCCGATCACTCTCCGATATTATTACAATTGAGTCACAAAATATTACTAAGAGAAAACCACCTGACATTAGTATATATATGTTTATAGATTGGGAAAGTTTTAGCATAGACCTGCAAAATATTATTGACCTAAAAACTTCATTAAAAAGCAAAGATCAGCTCGATTTTGAAGTAAACAAGTTTAGCAACAATATTCAGCAATGTGCGTGGAACAACACACCACATGTTACAAAGAAATTTAAAGGAAATACCTACCCAAAGGAAATAATAGGCCTATTATATGAAAAAAGGACTCAAAGAAAAAGACGGCAACAAAATAGATTCCCGCAAGATAAAACTCTATTGAATAACCTTACGAAAAGACTGAAGACAAAAATACAAACGTTTCAAGATGAGACTTTTATTACCAACTGTAGCGAAATAAAATCCAAATCATCACTTGTACACGTTTAATTTAGTGGAAATAAAAAAAATATTGTAAACAAAACCTTATGTAGGACACAGCACGATTAAAAAAATTTAGTAAAACTCTGAAGCGACGTCCCTGGTGTTAGAGCCCTATAAATTCCACTGTTAGGTACGCGTCGGTCACGATCCGTTTGCAAACGTTCCTATAACTTCCGCAATTAAAAAATATTTGCTAATCCTAAAATGGGTAACACGCACCAGGTCAATCTGTTATCCGGTAGCGAGACAACAATTTATAAGAAATTTTTAAATTAAATAAAACAATATAACGAGAAATTTAAAAAAAAGCTACTAAAAAAAATACGTGAATCCGGTCCTAGACTCCAGAATGGCAGTTGGAAGGCTCACTGGCTGGCTGGTACTGGAAACCACCAGCGTGGGGTTCGAATTCCAATAAAAGCTTGCAGCCGTCTGGTCCCAGGCTAGCGGTGGGGGCGAATTCAAGATTCGCCTATAGTCTTCGGATAAATCTACAGAAAATAACGAAAAAATGATAATCCCAAGACGCAGGCAGAATCTTTTATAACAAATGAGATGAAGTAAAGTTAAATTACATACCAAGTCCTGAAAGATGAAACCTGACTCGCAAGTTTTAGATGCTGTAATTTCGGGAACAGTTCCCTTTGATCCGGTCGCACAACGGACGAACTCGGTCGTTCAAATCTTTATAGTGGCAAATAATTATATGGTCAAACGGGAAAAATAGTAATATAGACGACCGTCCTGTGCCCAAATAAAAGCTTCCAATAAAAAATCTCGGCAAGAGAAAAGACAATGACAGTTTCCGATTCAAAATTCAAAAAAAACCAATAAGAAGAAAAAACCTTTCTGACTGTAAATAAGGGAATTTGTTATAAAAGGAGGTTGTTCGCGATAAAATTTATATGTAGCATTTGCCAATGCTGCAGTACCCCCTTTCCAAGAAAAAACAATTAAGTTATAGAAGAAAAAAAAGTAATAATAATCAAAGGTAAGAACAAAAGGTGAAGTAACGACTTCAAAAGAAAAGGAAATAACAATAAGCAAACAACCTAATAATAGGGAAATTATTAATTAAATCGATGAGTTTAAAAAAACCCACACTAGTGTTAAATAATCGATAAAAGTTTATCGACAGTGTCCCAGCACTAGACCCGTCATTAACTCTATGAAGGAATCTACGTCATCTGAGCGCATATGACAGAACTGACAAATAACAAAAGTTTGTCGACAAATTGTTTCCACTTGGAACTACTAGATGTCGTTGTTAACTTTTTAGCTGTCGAAATATTTACTAATTTATGTTAATATTATGCGAATTTATATTACAGGAGAACAAATGATACGTAAAAGTAAAAATAAAGTGAACATAGAATGATTAAATCATAAGGGAATTATTTAAGAATATCTTTAATGTGATATTGTCCAGAATGGACAGATTCGCAGTCTTGAAGAACATATGTGGTCCTAGAGATAACCCTAGTTACACGACATTTAATAAAGCGTGGAGCAAGCTTTCCTGAAAAATAATCTGCCCCAGAGGACCTAGAAAAGTTTCGTCTCCATACAGTGTCACCAACGTTGAGAGTGACAGGCGAACGATTCCTATTATACGCTCGAGAATTACGGAGGAAAGCCATAGAAAGATTATCAGCGACTTTTGCGTAAACCTCGGCAAGGGAAGAAAGATTCGAGGCGTGTTGAACCCGACTTTCAGCTAAATTTACGCTTTGAGTCTGATTACTGGCACGACCAGAAGTAACAACTTCCCTACCAAACATTAGGAAATTAGGAGTGAAACCTGTGGCTAAATTAATGCAAGAGTTTAGATAGAGTTTGACTTTGGGTAAAAGTTTTGCCCAGTTTCTTTGATTTTCTCCGACTAATATGCTCAAACACGTAACGACACTTTGGTTATAGCGTTCAACCGTGTTGGCTTGAGGAGTATAATAGGGAGTGTACGTAGGGGAATCGATGTGGAAGGATCTTAGAAATCTAACAAAATGATTACTGCGAAAAAAGGTAGCGTTATCGCAGAGAATAGCACGCGGAACTCCGAAATTGAAAAATATTTCAGTCTCCAAAGCTTTAATAACCGAACAAGCGTCAACTTTTTTAAGAGGAATAAGCCAAACATACTTTGAAAAAACGTCTACCATAGATAAAATGTACTTATAACCATAGTAAGCAACGGGTAATGGTCCAATGACGTCAATAGAGATCGACTGTAAAGGTAAGGATACATCCTTGGGATAGCACATCTGACCACGAGGTTGAGTATTTGCTATTTTATAAGCTTTACATACCTCACATTGTCTCAATGTCTCGGCAACATCACGAAACATGTTCGGCCAGTAAAAGATCTCTTTTACCTTAAGATATGACTTAGTAACACCAGGATGTATAGATGGAAAACTATTATGTACTTCCCAAATAGCGAGTGGAACCTTCTCTATTGGTAAAACTATACGCCAAGGATCAGAAGATAAAGGACAGGTGATAGGCATGCGTCTTAAAAGAACACCGTTCTGTATGGCGTATGCAGGAAAAATTTGGGGTGTATCACGAGCACCACAATAGACTTTCCTATACCATCTATCATTTGTATGCTCGGGACCCTGATCAAACGTAACAGGACTTGCATAAATTCTAGATAAAGCATCTGGGACGACATGTTGCGATCCCTTACGGTGCACAATATCAAAAGTATATTGAGAAATTATAGTAGCCCATCGAGCTAAACGTCCAGAAGGGTTGTTTAGTGTAAGGAGCCACTTCAAAGCCATGTGGTCAGTAATAACTGAGAATCTCATCCCATCTAAATAACAGCGGAAATGCTTAACAGAATCAAGAACGGATAAAAGTTCACGTTCGGTAGTGCTATAATTGCGTTCTACCTTAGAAAAAAGGCGGGAATAATAGGCGATAGGATGTTCCACATCATCGATCTTCTGTGAAAGAACAGAACCAAGACCAACAGCTGACGCATCACATTGTAATATGAAAGGCTTTGAAAAATCCGGACAAGCCATAACCGGGGTATCGATTAGTGCCTTTTTTAACTTAACAAATGCTTGTTCGGCAGCAGCATCCCAATTTATAGGATCACGACCCTTTCTTTTACCAATGAGAGCAGTGAGTGGAGCTATTATAGAAGAGAAACCGTCAACAAAACGTCTATAGTAGGAACACATTCCAATGAAACCGCGCAGTGATTTTGCGGTAGAAGGAGTCGGGTAGTCCCTGATAGAATCGAGCTTGCTGGGATCGGTTTGCAAGCCTTTTTCGTTCACGATATAACCCAAATACTTTAACTCACTTTTACAGAACTCGCACTTCTTTAAATTGATAGACAAACCAGCTTCCTTAAGGCGGTGTAGTACCTTCCTTAGGAGCGCGAGATGTCCGTGAAAGTCTTTGGAAATTATTATTAAATCGTCGACGTACCCGAAAACACAGTCGTCGCTGGTTGAGGTAAATTCAAAATTGACGATCAAATCAGTAAGGCGTTGCATCTCCGAAGCCGCATTTGTTAGACCAAATGGCATCCTAACAAATTCAAATAAACCCCGTTGAGGAACTATGAAAGCGGTCTTCTCACAGCTCTCTTTATCTGCAAGAGGAATCTGCCAAAAAGCACTCCTAAAATCAAGCGAGCTTATGTATCTTGCACCACGAAGATTGTCAAGAATATCATGTATACGAGGGAGAGGATAAGAATCTCTGATCGTAACGCTGTTCAATTTTCTGCTATCAACACAGAAACGAACAGAACCATCCTTCTTGGTAACCATAACCACCGGACTAGCCCATGGAGAACGAGAGGGGCGAATAACACCGACCTCTAACATCTTATCAATCTCTTCGTTGAGAATCTTTAATTTGACAGGAGAAAGAGGGTAAAACCTCTGTCTAATTGGCTGTCCCGTTGTATTTATTTTATGTGAGAGCCAGGTAGTCTTACCTAGGCCAATCTTGTCTGACGAAATTTCCTCGAACTCGTCAATCACCTGTTGTAAACCATGCTCTTGATCCGATGATAGTACGTTGCGAGGGTGTATATAACGTATCTCGCTAATACAAGGAGGTTGCAGAGGAGAGTGATTCATAGATGAAAGATACATGTTACCTTTGATATTCTTATCAAAAGCCTTACTAAAAACCGAGGTTAAACCAAATTTATTCCAGAATTCAATCCCTAAGATAACAGAAGAAGACATACAACGTGCTACTAAAAACTCATGGACAAAGGTCGTACCATTGAACTTAACCGGCAGATAAACGGTACCTAAAATATCAATAGGCGAGTTGTTAGCAGAAATAACCCGAGGATGCGCCTCATTATTCTTCAATGAGATACCTAGCTCCTGGATCAAACCATCACTAATAAGAGACATTTGAGCACCTGAATCTAGTAAAGCCTTAATCAAACGATCCCGCAATAATATTTCAATAAAGGGACGGTTATCTGTTGAATCGGACCTTATCACCGGTGACACTGTACGGAATGAGACGTGCCGCCGGCGGTTTAAACGTTTTTTGGATTGCACTTTGGGCAATCACGTGTAATGAAGCCAGGCGTACGGCACCTGAAACACACCATGCCCGGATACTCCGGGCAAAAACGATAGGCATGTCCGGTCTTGTCGCATTTGGGACATTGCTTGCTCGAATCACAAACCGAACAGAGTTGTGATTTATTCGAACTTGCACTTGGTTGAGATGGTACTACATTATCTACACTCGACACGGTTTTCGCCGATTCCTGTAGAAAGCTTTCGAAATGAGTAACCGTCTCGATCAGGGTATTAATATTGTTAAATCTGTGAATGGAAAGACAAGGGAAATACTTTTGGTGCATATTGTGTGTTATTATATCTAACAATTTCGTCTCCTCTATAGGATTGCGGAGTGTTCTGTTTAAGTAAGATACACGAATTATGAATTGTCTTACAGACTGATCGGCTGTTTGTCTAAGATTCCGGACTTCTTGTTCAGTCTTGAATTCGAAATCCGCAGACCCGAATGTATCTACGAACGCCTGTTTAACCTCTAGATAGGTTAAGTCAGGTCGCCGTATCGTCCGATAATATTGCAAAGCGACTCCTGATAAAACCTCATGAAACCTTTTTAATAGGTAAAAGTCAGTGACGTCATCTGCATCCTTTTGCTCGTCGATGCTGGAGAAAAATTCACGAACACACGTATCGCCAGAATATTTAATACCCCACTTCAAAAGGGAGAATTTTTTAAAATAATGTTGACCTTCTTCGGATTTGACCTGAGAAGGAAGCATCGAACGGGAAGAGGCATGTGATGCCCTCGGCGGTATCGGAGGAGGTCTAGAGATGATAGGAGTCATAATGCCAGGCGGGGTATCACCAATAGGATCACTTTGTTCTGACATGCTCGCACACTATATGTACCAAACAATTAATTACGAAATCTGCTAGTATGTATATAGTTAGAAATAATTAGATAACTAATGACAAGTCTGACAAAGAATTATACGGCAATAGTATCAGAAAGGAAATAATTAGTTGGTCTAAAATCAAAAAGGCAATCAGTCCCTAACAAATTAACACAAAGCTAACACAGCTAGGCTGACAATCAAAAGCAATCCTAGACCGTGACAAAACCGAACAAATAAACTAACCCTAAACTGCCATAATAAAGACAGATCCAAAAAATATACGGGTCAGACTCCACGTAGCAGAAAAGTGTTAGAAACGGAGTAATATGGCTGGTAGAGGTATAGTACAACGACGCGACATCACAGGAACGGCTGGGCTAAGAATAAAAAAAGAGACAAATAGATACTAGCAAACATCTGTGCAAAAAGAAACGAACAGATGGGCTAGAAATCAAAAATAAGTCAGAAACTAGCAAACAACCGTGCAAAGAACGCTTACCTTAGTCACGACGCCTAAACACATTCACACACCGAGCACACACTACAGGGTACTAAATACTACTAACTATTGGAGTAAAATAAAACTCGGGATAAAGATTATATTTTTGGGGAGGGAAATAAGAGAGTAGATTATTTAGAATAATTACAAAGCTTTTTTAAATTGCACAACAACACACCACACTAAAGAAAATAACTCCCAACAGCATTGAAAGGGTTGACTACTCCATCGTATCCATGGTAACCATCTTGTTTGACGGAACGAAAAAAATTCCACCATTTGTCAAATTCTAAAACCTGAAAATGTCAGCAAAGAAATGATGATTAAAATAATTTGCTCGGAAAGAGCAACCACACACGAAATAACGAAAAAAATATTTAAATCATTATTTAGGAATACTAAAAGTACTTACTTTAAGTTCGGGCGCCATATTGTAGCGAAATAAAATCCAAATCATCACTTGTACACGTTTAATTTAGTGGAAATAAAAAAAATATTGTAAACAAAACCTTATGTAGGACACAGCACGATTAAAAAAATTTAGTAAAACTCTGAAGCGACGTCCCTGGTGTTAGAGCCCTATAAATTCCACTGTTAGGTACGCGTCGGTCACGATCCGTTTGCAAACGTTCCTATAACTTCCGCAATTAATCAAACTTATAACACCCCGTCGTTTTTGCGTCGGGGGTTAAAAAATATTTGCTAATCCTAAAATGGGTAACACGCACCAGGTCAATCTGTTATCCGGTAGCGAGACAACAATTTATAAGAAATTTTTAAATTAAATAAAACAATATAACGAGAAATTTAAAAAAAAGCTACTAAAAAAAATACGTGAATCCGGTCCTAGACTCCAGAATGGCAGTTGGAAGGCTCACTGGCTGGCTGGTACTGGAAACCACCAGCGTGGGGTTCGAATTCCAATAAAAGCTTGCAGCCGTCTGGTCCCAGGCTAGCGGTGGGGGCGAATTCAAGATTCGCCTATAGTCTTCGGATAAATCTACAGAAAATAACGAAAAAATGATAATCCCAAGACGCAGGCAGAATCTTTTATAACAAATGAGATGAAGTAAAGTTAAATTACATACCAAGTCCTGAAAGATGAAACCTGACTCGCAAGTTTTAGATGCTGTAATTTCGGGAACAGTTCCCTTTGATCCGGTCGCACAACGGACGAACTCGGTCGTTCAAATCTTTATAGTGGCAAATAATTATATGGTCAAACGGGAAAAATAGTAATATAGACGACCGTCCTGTGCCCAAATAAAAGCTTCCAATAAAAAATCTCGGCAAGAGAAAAGACAATGACAGTTTCCGATTCAAAATTCAAAAAAAACCAATAAGAAGAAAAAACCTTTCTGACTGTAAATAAGGGAATTTGTTATAAAAGGAGGTTGTTCGCGATAAAATTTATATGTAGCATTTGCCAATGCTGCACAACCTACGCCAGTTATGCAGCGACCATACAACACAATACTCTCTTTGGAAAGCGACAAAGACACTGAAAAGGCTAATTACACCAATTCCCCCTATCAGAGATGATAATGGAAAGTGGGCCATAAGCAATGAGCAAAAAGCTCTAAGATTTGCTTATCACTTAGAAGAAACCTTTCAGCCAAATGACAGGTCTATAGACAACCTGCAGTTCGCCAATATTCTGCAAGATCAAAGAATTAAGCTTATGACCCCAAAAGAAGTTGCAAGGGAAATTCAAATCATTAGGCTAAAAAAATCACCGGGGTATGATCTTATTACGGGAGAAATCCTAAAACATCTCCCGCGTAAAGCCATCGTTAAGCTTACTAGGCTCATCAATGCTGCATTTGTGCTAAAGCATGTTCCTGAGCCATGGAAAGTTGCTGAAGTGTTTATGATTGCAAAGCCCGGTAAACCACCTCACGAAGAATCATCATACAGGCCCATTTCCCTGTTGCCTATAACTTCAAAGCTGTTTGAAAAATTGTTTTTGAAACGCCTAAAACCCATAATAAACGAAAAAAATCTAATCCCTGACCACCAGTTTGGTTTCAGAGAGAAACACTCAACAATAGATCAAGTACATAGAATTACCAACATCATTGAGAGAACGATTGAAGATAAAAAAGTCTGCTCCACCGTATTTTTAGATGTGGCACAAGCTTTTGATAAAGTTTGGCATAAGGGTTTGTTAAACAAGGTAAGACTAATGCTGCCCAATGATTTTGCCGATATCCTGCAATCATATACATTACAGATAGAATGTTTCGAGTAAGGCACGAGGATGCCTTTTCCGAGTTAAAAGTTATTAAAGCTGGCGTGCCTCAAGGTAGTTAGCTGGGTCCAGTGCTCTACCTGTTGTACACGCATGATATACCAGAGCTGGAAAACAATACAATTGCAACCTTTGCGGACGACACTGCCATTATGGCTACTGGGTCATGCCATACGGAAGCAATCAAAAAGGTACAAGTCGCTGTAAATAAAGTTCATGACTAGGCACAGAAATGGAGAATCAAATTTATTTTAGATTACCACCCAATATTCATAAATGGTCAACAAGTGCCATACGCAAATACAGCCAAATACCTTGGCATAACGCTTGACGCGAAACTGCGCTGGAAAGCGCACGTCAAAAAGAAAAGGCAGGAACTAGATATGCGTTTTAAAAACATGTATTGGTTGATTGGACGGAATTCCTGCCTATTGATACATAACAAAATTTTATTATATAAGCATATCCTTATGCCGATATAGACATATGGCATCCAACTATGGGGCTGTACTAACCCGATCAACATCAAAAGTATACAAACATTTCAGAATAAGGTACTCAGGAGTATTGTTAATGCGCCCTGGTATATAAGAAATGACGACCTCCATCGTGACTTAAAAATGGAACCGGTCATCGACATAATCCAAAAATTTGCTGAGACCCATGAACACTGACTCCACCGACATGTGAACATCGAGGCAATTCAGCTGTTAGACCAAACAATTAGAGTGCGAAGACTAAAACGGACAAAACCTTTTGAGTTAGTCTAGTGTAAAAAGTGTAGAAATAATAGTGCCAATGACACACATAATAACACATGAACAAAGTGCTTGCATCATCATAACAGACTATAGGAAAGTGGAACGGACTTGTGTAAAGTAAAATAAACACTATTCTAAGTTTTTTAAAATGATTATCACGTAATAAATTAAGTTAGATTAAAATTGCTTATTAGTCTTATAGGCTAGATTGTAATTAATTATTAAGAACCTGGTTCTTTTTACTAAAGGATAAAAAAAATAAAAAATCTGAATTGTTTTTATTTTAATTTCTGAATTGTTTTTATGTTTTCTATGACGGATGCTTTTAACGTGCACATATTTCTACATCGTTCTCACATGGTTAATTTTAACACGAATGATGTAATCAAATATTTTGTAACAATTAGTTTCTTGCCCGTTCTTCTTCATAGGTACAGACGCCAGCACATCAAGCTACTACAATCTGTCAGATTTCTTTAATAGATTTTCAACTTTATCGCCAAAGTATTAAGGTTCAAGGTTAATTGGGAAAATTTGACAGTTTCGGGTAGCTTGACCTGCTGGCGTCTGTACATACCTACGCTTTGATAGGTTCATCTTTCTGACTGACCGACCCTTTGACAATTCAAAAGTGCCTGTAATAGGTTTAGTTGAATTCAATGAATTGAGTTTGAGTTTAATTGTCCAATATTTGTTTCATAATTTTGTATCAATGTACTTATAGCCAAAAAAATACATCTTTTCAAAGCTGACTGTATAAAATTCGTCTCAAAATCTCGATTGGCCGCGCCTGGTTGCAGCTGCCGCCAGCGATTAACGAGAAACGAGTAAAACTAGCAACTAAACTACGAGTTGGCGAGCAGCGAGAACGTGATGGCCACGAGCGATTTGTATCGCTTGTATGTGTATGTATGTACCAAGTGTAACCTGCCTATCTGTGTCTTACGACAATAGGCTCGATTTTTTCCACATGGTCTCTAATATTGGTACATCTTATTTTTTTACTTTTTTTAAATAATATTTTATTTATCTGTGTGTTTATAATATGTGTGGTAGTAGAATTACATGTTTATAACTAACGATCGCTTCCTGTCCGACTGATTTAAAGAAGAACCCCTAACCCAACTCACAAGTCACAGGTGATGGTCTCTAACATTATAATTGTTATTAGGTCGCGTAAAGTCCGAAGGTGTACACGTAGGTACAGATTAACTTATATTGACTTAGGAAATTCTAAAAAAAGTGTATATCACAGAAATCTCTGGCTTACTGGGGTGTAAAACGCCCTTAATTACGTGGTACTTACTGTTTTTTGTCCAAATCTTATTTGACTAAATGTAAAATTGCTTCTAGTCGACTAATTCTTTTCTATTCCATTTTAGTTTGGTATTTGGACAACCATAACTTTGTAGACTTTGAACAGCTGTTGTCGTCATGTGCAGTGTGCTTAGGGTATAATTATATGTTCTGTGAGTGTGCTGTCATTCATTGCTGTCAGAACCATTTCAGATTCAGGAAGATATTCGCCAAAGAGTACTTTTTTAAATGGATATTCACTGAACATAGGTAGTTTCTAAGTTTCTATCTACGAATTTACTTTTGTACTTATTTATTTTATTAAGTTGACAAACGACGTCATTCAGGTCGATTTCCTACAGTGTTAAAAACGCTTAATAAGGCAGAGAGCCGAGAATGATGTAAGGAAGTAAACTTGTACGCAACATTGAAACTCTTGAATTAAATATTTTGAACCACATTGTGATACCGAACGGACAACGGACAACAAGTGCCCTAAAACTACAGCAT
Organism: Apamea anceps; assembly: GCA_951799955.1. Lineage (NCBI taxonomy): Eukaryota > Metazoa > Arthropoda > Insecta > Lepidoptera > Noctuidae > Apamea > Apamea anceps. The sequence goes on from OX637506.1 coordinate 702,406, forward strand.
GGCGAGCAGCGTGAGGTTTGTAAATTAATATGTTTCTATACCAATGAATATCACCAGTGTTATTGTGCAGTTTTGTTTGCCTTGCCCTGAGAGTCTAGAAATGTATGTTCACGTACCCTTGATGTTTCTCTACAAATTATTCTGCTTTTATTATTATTTAATAATAATTGCTTAGAAAGGCCTTATTTAATTTGTTAAAACTTGTGATATACGTGATGGTAAGTGCTAGTTGTACATTAGTTACCTAGTTATTAGACTGAAAGCTTTCTGAAGAATAATTAAATAAATTACACAATTTACAGTTCCCCGTTCCCTAAAGTATATACTAACATAATTTTAAGAACGAATTATTCATTGAAATATTTTTGAAATGACTTAGTACCTGTTAATAAAATTCTAATGAATTAGTAAGTACCTTTTGTATTAGCTCTCAGTAATTGTTATGTCCAGTAAGGATCTGCTGGTTGTGACGCCTCCTCTGTAGTGTAGACACTCCTCGGTAGTGCTGACTCAGGTGGAATTGAAGTGTTGTGGTTTCCAGGTGACAAATCTTCTGAACTATCTTCTGTATCCATGAGGGGATAATGCCAGCTTCCTTTGCACAGTATGTAGTTATTTTCACTATTCTATCTATTCAATAACTTTTGCTAAATGTGGTGGGTTGGTTTGAGTGAATTGTACTAATTATCCAGTTGAGACACAGTAGGCTTCAGAACATGAACTGACTGCTAATGTATTGACTGATTGCTCACCAATTAGTTTCAATTTAGACCCAGTTTTGGTTCTTACATAACAATTTAAGCTATTGTTTTTATTCTACTAAAGTCAATGGTCAGTGTGTTTGTTCTTAATGCAGTGTTGCAATGTTATCATCTTTATGGTGCAACTAAGTCTTCTCATGTGAAACATCTAAGTAAAAAAAAAAAACTAAAAAAAAATTAATAAAAAAGAAACAAAAAAAAAAATGTTTATTGAAGAAAAGCCTAAGTTCATTCTAAAGCAAAGCAGTATACAATTGGTCAAAGTTACATGTCCATTTGTAATTTAAAGAATTTGTTTCTCAAGGTATCATTTAATTTATTTTGTGTGCTGTTACCTGTGATAGGCTATGTTGCATCATATCGCGTTAGACAATATTCTATATAATATTCAATATTCTCAGAGACTGGTCCCCGCATGTTACCATTATCCTCAATGTGACAACTGTAGGTGTGTTGAGAACATTGGGCATTTTCTATATACCTGCTTAACTAACAGGCAAATAACTGTGTACTGGATCTTCTTTTGGGTTTTTTCTATAGTATAGGTATAGACTATAATGACTTAACTTTTAATAATACTAATACATGCTGGGTCAGGGTTATTAAGTCATCATAAAGCAATAAGTACTAATGGGAATCATTTGACTGTTTCTTAGCAGATTTTTATGTTTAATCATTCAGAATAGTCAACATCGGCTCAGTTGCCAAAAAAGAAAAAAAAAATTTCTCATCCTTCAAGGCTTATTGTTACAAAACATATCTCAAGACTTATCTCTTCCATTGCCGTCAAGAGCTTGCGACATTGTTTGTTACGTTAAATATGGATATTAACTTAAAGCCGGCTGTCTTGCTGGTTGTTCGTGTTGACTGCATGTACAGTCACCAAAGGAGATAAGTAACCAGGGTCGTTGGATATAGTTGAAGTTTAGCAAGAAACCGATGGATGTTTTCGAATGAAATTTAATTTGATAAATGAACTGTTTGTTTTCTATTAATTATTTTTTTTTTAAATATCCCTTGGTTTCTTACAAAACTTCAACTATATCCGACGATCCTGGTTACTTATCTCCTTTGGTGACTGTGCTTGATAAGGCAAGAATGTACCCAGATGCTCTCAAATACGAGCTTTGTCAATATTGTGAGATATATTCTGTAGCAATGGCGTCGCTTCCAGACGGCGTGCGTGCCAGCGTGCAGTCATCTGTGAACACCACAGAGCTGTCTGAAGGCGATCGCCCGTGTGCGCCAGCCAATCTATCGACAGACATGTCGTCATATGGCTACCGCCGTTCAGGTCAATCTGATGATAATGTGGTATAGTCTGCAGTTCATCGATGTGTCTGTCGATAGCTGGCGCGGTGTGTGTTCCGCTTGACCCATTCCATGGCACGTGTCACAGCTAAGGGCGCGCAGCTGGCTTGCGGCGGGCGGCATGCTCGCGCGCCGCGCTGCTCCGCCGCGCCCGCGACTCCATGGCTCTGCCCTGCCGGTAGGTATCTACTAATATCTGTGTACACACCTTATCAAACAAGTAGCACACCCTGAACAAATATTCAGCGGCCGAGTGTTGAATAACAGCCTTCCGGGTCCTGACACCAATCATGTCGTATTTACTTATGTAGATATACGACCGTGCTGAATGCTGGCTCGTCAGACCGTGTGCTCTTTATTCAGACAAGACTTGTTAATAAAGGTGGTTGTGTCGGAATTCATTAAAAAAGCTAACACTACGTATTCATCTCTCGTTCGAGTGTTGCGTCACAATACACTGCATCGTATAATTGTTCAGTTAATTATCAATCAAAGGGAGTGATAAGAACTGGTCTGCAGAGAAATTCGTTTTTTAAGATGTAAGTGGTCGTTACATGTAGCTCAGTTGTCGGGGAGCTCTGCTCTGCTGGCGGTGCGTCGCGGAGCTGAATGTCGCGTCCTGCGTGCGTTTGCGCACGTCCTCTTTACTAACTACGTTACTAACAAGTTTTTCTTAGAAATGGATGACGGGTATGTTTAATTGTATACTGTTTCATTATCGCTACTATAAATCGTTGCATTTACATAATCTAGCCAATTTATTCACTTAATTGTTTTTGTGCTAGTTAGTTTCCCTAATGTTATACATAGATACTACCCAGTGGCGTAGCTCATTCTAAAGGGGCCCTGTATCAATTTTTTTTTTTTGGGGCCCTTTTTACCCGACTGTAGTGGTGAAGAGAACAGTAGTGGCCCAGTCGTAATGGCCGCGACTTACTACAGTTGTTGGTCGTAGGTTCAAACCCAGGCAGGCGCTTCACTTTGTGTAAATAATTTTATCGCCACTGTTCTTAAAACGGTGAAGGAAAACATCGTGAGGAAACCGGCATGTCCTAGAATAAAAAATGTGTGGTGAATTACGGCTCACTCCCTCTCACAGAGAGGCCTGTGTCCCAACAGTAGGAACATGCTAATTATGTATCACCTTTATTTTTCTGTTATTTTCTTCTTCTGCGTTTATATGTTTGTTCATAGGTATTTTAATAAATAAATAAATATTTCTGGTTTTAATTTAAATATTTTTAAATTATTTTTTCAAATATTATTTTAAAAATGTCGTGGGCCCCTGCACCTTAGGGGCCCCGTATCGTCGATAAGGCTGATACAGCGGTAGCTACGCCCCTGCTACAACTTAGTTAGCGAACGAGCCGTTCCTTCACGTGTGGTATGACGCTGGTCTATGTATGTGTTGTATAGTTGATATGAGCCGACTGCAGAAACTTCGGTTGAACCAAGTATAATGCTACAGGGGCTGTCGTCCATCTCTTTACAACTAACATTGTATTAAACAACGGAGTTGTTTATTACAAAATCAGAATGTTTCAACTAACCACTCATATACATCGTAATTAGTATAATATGATAAATTAATAATTATTTTAGCTATTGTTTTAATTGTGGCCGCGACCTCGACGATTTGTATTGCGTCTTACGTCAAATTACGTGACGTACGAGTTATCACAACTTCTCACAGTAACAGCTGAGACACAATAATAACTTACATGATATTGTTCTGATAAATACTCGCGGTTCACGAATAATATAAATGACTTACTTAACTTATGGCCGCCGCCGCATCGTGCCTCGTGCAGCAGAACATGGGATCGTAATTAATGATTGAAGGTTTTGTGTCTGGACGACGCCGACGCAGCGACGTTCGCCAGCGTCGGACTGCGCAAGGCAGTCGCGGACTCGTCTTCGCCAATAACACGTCTTCATAGGAACCCGCTCTAAATATTACTATATCTGTAATCTGTCGTCATGTTCAATCGTGCTATCGATAATTACTGCTTCATATTTTAGCTATGTTATCGGTTTCCGTCCAGTTCATTATCAGTGGACGGCTCCGTTGCACTTTCACTCGAACACGAACTCCCGTACCTATCACTTTTGCAGTTTATACCAACATGTGGAACACAAAGCTGGTAGCATGAAGATGATTGATAGACGGCTGTGTAAGGTCAGTGTGCACTATCTGTTCAGCAGCTGTAGTCGTCTCCGCGATTGCTTCATCGGCCCACGCTCGTGGACACCCGTCGCTAATCTTATCAGAGCGCTATCATTAATTCACTAAGTATATATAAAGCAACATTTCACACGTTTATTTACAGTGAGAAGTTACCTAGCTCACGATAATTCGTACAATAACGTAAACAAAAGACTTTCTTATCTATAAGTTGGTAAAAATACAAATCGTCAGCATCGTTGCAAACCGCTCTGATGTCACTCGCCACACGCAGTGCAGGGAAACCAGTGCGGAGAGTGTAAGCGCTCGTCGTGCCGCAGGTTGAACGAGGACAAGGAGAGCTCGCCGTGCCTTGAGCGAGGAGACGGAGCCACCGCCAAGATGTGGGGTGCGCAGCGACTCGTGGCGCTGGACGTGCTGATGGTGTTCTGGGGCATCGGCACGTGGCTTGGCGTCAACGGGCTGTACGTGCAGCTGCCGCTGCTCGTGGATCGCCTGCCCGAGGGTTGGGCGCTGCCCTCGTCCATGGTGATGGCCGTGCAGCTCGCCAACAGCGGCCTGCTCCTGTACGCGCTCATGCGCCGTTTTCTGCCCAGCATCAAGGACGCCTTCTATATTTACGCACTGCTGGTGATCGGCACGCTGGCGCTCGTGCTCAACGCGTTCCTCTACGAGAAGACGTCGGTAATCGGCGGTGAGGAGCGCTCAGTGGCCTACCTGGCGCTGACTTTCTTCGCGGCGCTGGTTGGCTGCACCAGCTCCGTGCTATTCTACCCGTACCTGCGCCACTTCCGCGATGTGTACCTCGCTACGTACCTGGTAGGCGAGGGGCTCAGCGGGTTCCTGTCGAGCCTGCTGGCGCTGGTGCAGGGAGTGGGCGGCGAGCCTGAGTGCCTGCCGTCGGCCGACAACAGCACGCTGGTGGCGCACTACCCGCCCGCGCGCTTCGACACTATGGTGTTCCTGCTGCTTCTGGGCGGGCTCTCGGCGACCAGCTTGGCCGCTTTCGTCGTCATCAACAACTACAAGGGATTCCAGACGGAGCGCGTGGCGCCGGCGGCCGCGGCCAAAGACGACGAGGCCACGTCGGAACGGCCGTCACTGCTGGCGCCGCGCTGGGTAGGCGTGATGCTGCTGATGGTGCTGCTGAACGCGCTCAGCAACGGCGTGCTGCCGTCGGTGCAGTCGTACTCGTGCATGCCGTACGGCACGCAGGCGTACCACCTGGCGGTGACGCTGGGCGCCATGGCCAACCCGGCGGCGTGCCTGGCGGGCGTGTGGCTGCGGCCGATGCCCGCGCGCGCGCTGGGCGCGCTGCTGGTGGTGTGCGTGGCGCCCTTCGCCTACATCCTGGCCACCGCACTGCTCAGCCCCACGCCGCCGCTGCAGCACACCGCGGCCGGGGAAGCTTTAGTTGTGAGTATTCCTTTAAAATTTATTTTTATCTCATTCCGAAGAAAGTGTCCAGATAAGCTAAGTAGGTAACCGAAGCCTTACATCTACTAGCTAGTGGCTACTAGTTTCTGGAAGTATATGTCTATTGTGCAGAGCCGACAGGTGATTCCATAAGCTGCTCTTCGGAAACTCTTGTGAGATAGAAGTCTATTTGTTCGAAATCTTGTCGTGAACAACCCTTTATTCACACACGTTTTTCTTGCCGTGAAAAACTACGGTTTCTTCCCCGTGTGTAGGCACGGTCGTGGTCGTCAGTGTTGTATGAATCACTATGGAAGCTTGTTGACAGACACATTTTTTTACGGCATGGTTTATATGCCGTACCGTAAAGAAACCGTCTTGTGTACAAAGTGCCTTACGGTGCACGCGGGTCACTCCGTGATGTTATCAAGCTTCATTAACATTATCTAAATTATCCCAAATTACTATTACACATTCACACACTTACACATGATCATGAGACAACTTTGTGATGCAGTATATAATTGAGTTTTGTATGTATTTGTGGAGGCCTAGTAGAGTTATCTGATTTAATACTAAGATAAATATTTCCGTCAGGTTGCACGTCGACGTTCACATATCCGTGGTGCCGTTCGAGATAGTGATGTTAGAAGATTTACGTGTTCTGCTATTCTCTTTGATAACAATTTCGCATGATAATCTACTTTCGTCGTTGTCAAATCTGCATCGTCACAGTACTTAATATACTAGATTTTAACTTTGGAGCTAGTTGATTTTGCTATCAAATCAAGATCCCAGGACCACGAGTTTTTCAAATCTCTGGAATCGTACGCGACACTGCCGGCACTCTTGGTGACCCGTGCTCATAGGTGCGGTCAAAGTCAAATCATTTATTTCAAATACGCACATAAAAGGCACTTTTGAACGACAAACATTAAATTAAAATAAAGCGGTCTCTGCGGTAACCTATTTTCTTCTGCCTCGCCTACTGAACCCACTTTTAAAACATTTTACTCAATGCTCTCTTTAGCATCAGGACGGAAATTGCTCGATTGTTCTGAAATTCATGCAAAAATCTGTGACTGAAGCATGAGTTATCATTATAGTAGGTAATAATTGCGTTGATTAGGAGTTATCTGTCGTACTCGCTGGTAGCTTACCATTATCGTGGAGATACCATTGAGTGATAATTATCGTAACATGCTAGACGAGCTGTCGATACTTCCGGAGTGAATCCGTGCGAATAGGTATAATCAGACTGCATAATATTATATCATAGATGCAGTGCTTTGGCTTGGCGATATGATATCCTATCCTGAAAATAGGAGGAGCTATTAGAACTTTTAAGTTGTAGAATAAATTACCCACTTCATTATTCGGACGGATATTCTCAAAGAAATTGGTATTGCTTTAGTGGCGTCTACTTGGTATAACATAACAACCGCTGTATTCCTCGAAGGGATGGGCAGGGTGCATTCAGCATAAGACGGATTTTTGATAGTAATAATAAATAACTATCTTGTTATGAGCCGATTGCTTTACCAGGGGGCCTAAAAAGGCCGCTTTGGCAGAATCATAATAGGATAACAATATGAATCATATTAAAAATCGTAAAATGGTCACAAACTGACAATTTATAATATGATCTGTGTGCAATTCATATCAAAATGAAATAACATTTAAACTATAGAAATATAAAAATCAATTTGATTAATAGAAACTGTAATGAAAAGTTAACCGATAAAATTACGGTTTTTATTTTTCATGCGGCAATGTTTACACCATATATGAAATGAAATTTTACGAAACTTAGAGGAATTGCTAATGTTCTGCTGGGAATTCTGGAAATGAATAGCTTTAAGAGGTATTGCTTAAAGTGGCCTTTTTATGCCCCCAGCACTTGATTATTCTCCTTCGAATCAAAACAGACAATCGCAGTCAATCATTTCTATTAGCGATCTGTACATAGTACATTATAGGGTCAATAACAGTTTTTAAACACTCGGCGAAAACACAACATAATAACTGGTGAAGGTTCTATACCTATTTCGCAACTATTAAAATGTCTAGATTGCATAACTATTTCCCTAACGCGGACTCACCCGACCTTGACGCGAAATTCATTACCTACTCATATTTCTGTTAGCGACAAATCGTTCAAGGAAAACTGAGGTTTTGTGTTCCAGACTATTACGTGAACGTTTATTGCCCGGCGCCAATCTCTTCGGGTTGTGTAGTCTGATGAGTTAGTTCGGGAATCATCTTTGTCATATTTATGTAGAGGAAGGGTTAGGGGTTTTTTGAATGTCAGTACCTGACCTGGTGCAAATTTATTTGGCAGGCGGTTATAAAAAAGCATGTTGGGAGTGTTCTAGATGAGGGTTCGCCGTGACGTAATTTGAAATTTATTTATTTAAGGCAGCAAGGAAAAGGGCAGCAGTGTCTAAAAGACAATCATCCTGATTGTCTTTTAGACACTAAACCTGAATGTGATGTGTTCGCGACGAATGAAACGCGGCTCATATCAGCAGGTCTGGAGTTCTGTGAGAGAATAAGCCGGTGGCAGTTTTATATTAAAATAAAATAATTACATGAAGGAGCATTTCCCCACTGCTGGGCAAAGGGCTCTTTAATCCAAACGTCTACTGGCGTCGGTGCAAGCAGTCCAGCCGTTACATCAGCGTTTCCTATTAAACTTGTGTTTGCTCAAAATTGCAGTGATTTTCTGGTTCGCGTGGCACTGTTTCACTTGGTGGTCACTGGTAATCAAATGCTCGAAGGACAATGAAGAAAGTACCTAGTGCTCGGCGCTTTGGTGACGTAACACTCCTTTCTCGTATTGATAGGGTATGGTGTATATGGTAAAAGTTAAAGTCTCGAATTATAAGGGAAATAGCTATATTAAATCATATATATATATATATAATTATCAATATTGTGCATACTTGCATTCGATGCAATTATGCATTTTCGCTGAGTGTTTGATTTAAACTCGAGCAGTTACAGACAGCAATTTAGTGTTATACTATTTTAAAGTGATTATTATTAATATTTATTTAACATACACTGATTAATTACTATTTTTACAAGCTAACACTGAAATATACAACGTGTCCCAAAAATCAACGTCAAGCCGAAAACGGGCAATAGGCGTGACAGTTATTAGAAAAATATAAAAAAAAGATCTTGGTCATGTACCTTTCAAATTTTATGGATTCAAAAATAAATCTCAAAAAGTGACACCCTGTGATGATCTTTCAAGTCCTGTGACTACAAATATCAACGTTTCGTCAGTTTTTTTCTGTGACGTAACCATGAATAACCCTTCTGTAAATTCCAGTTAAAAGTTAAAATATAACGACCTCAGTTTTAAATAAAATGTTAGATTTTTGCCCAACATTGAATTCAAAATTATGACATCACCCAACTTTAACCAAGTGTAGTGTAAAAAAAATCTACTACACTATTTTGTCAAGTAACTTTAAAAGATGGCACGTTTAGTCTGGATTCCAAAATGGTATGCCACTTACTAATTGCTACTTGTTAATTGAGGAAAAAAATTATTTGTTAGTTTTAGGTGCGTGTGAAATAAAATTGTTGGTTTTTTTTAGTTATAATTTTTATTAAATCAGATTTACCAAGTTTATATTATTAAATGTTCGAACTGTTTGCCTTCAGCTGCAATTCAAGTTCTACATCTCTTTAAAAATGATCGCGTAATAAGACGGGCGTATCTTTTCGAGTGTGTATTTAGCGGCTTCTGCAATTCTTTGGCGCAGCTCGTCTAAATTTTGAATTGTTTTAGAGTACACGATATCCTTTGTCGTACTCCAGTAAAAGGAATCTATGGGGTTTAAATCGGGTAAACGGGCAGGCCATGAAATTGTACCACCCCGCCCTAACCACCTATCGGGGTATTCACGATTGAGAAACTCATGTACTGTTAGAGCATAATATTATGATCTTACGCAAGAGATTGATAGTCTAAAGGACTCGATTAAATTTTCTGGTGATGAACAGTCTGATATTTTCAAAAAAGTTGATCAGTTTAGGAAACACATTCATGAGTACACTGAATCTAAACATGTAATATCACAACTTGTTGCTAAAATTGACTCCCTAGAACAGAGCGCTCGAAACTGCAACATCGAAATTTGTAACATCCCCGAAAGGCGTAATAAAGACCTGGTTACACTTATGATCAATATTGGTTCCGCCATAAGTTGCAATTTAAAACAGAGCGACATTATGTCAATACACCGGGCTCCACATGCCCACCGAGATAATGATAAACCCAAGAATATTATTGTGAAACTGACCTCACGCATATTACGGGATAACATTCTAAGCGCTCAACGTTTATGTAAGGGGCTCAATACCGAAAAACTGATTATCGGGTACGTTTTTTCCTATTTATTTGCACGAAAATCTGACTTTAAAGAACAAGAAGTTATTTCGTGAGTGTCGCGATGCAGCAAAAGCGAATAATTATCGGTTCTTATGGGTCAAGCACGGAACCATCCTCGTTCGTGAGAAAGAGGGAGCAAAATCATTCGCAATTAGATCTCCAGAGGACATTGCTAAGATCAAGCCCGGCCAGTCAACCCCCATTCCCGAGATCGCAGAATGAGCGTATCCGCGTACACCTTAAAACGCTAAAAACTACAAAAAAATATATATATACTCGTACAGTGATGATTTTTATCACTGTACGAGTATATATATGTTTTTGTAATGTTATCTCTGTGTTTGTTTATATGCAATCAAAAGATATCTAAATAGGTTATTCCCTCTCGTTGGTCATGTAGTCTATAGGTTGTGAAGTGAAAGAAAGAAAGAAAAAGTATTTATTGCGACTCGTACAGGATCATAAACTAAACTAAACACAGTTAAAAATAAAAATAAAACAAATGGGATGAGTGAGTGAGGCCTTTGTTTGTGTTTATATATATTCAGCAAATTATAATCAGCTAATTAGAGTGCAATTTTTTAATTCTGTCTTCATAATTTCTACTCAACTGTTGCTTTATTGTGGCTTCAGGTATATGTTAGTATGTATGTTTTTAATGTTTCTTCGATTCTTAGATGTTAGCTGTGTCAACTGTCTTACTGCTTGGTATTGGAGATTTTTGTTAGTATCTAGGTTTTTCTTACGGAATTGTTTACTTGCATGTAACTCTGTCTTGCTGCATTCGGTCAAATTAAAATATTATGCTCTTTTGTTGTTTATTAATCTATATATATAAAATTCAAAGTCCTGACTGACTGACTGACTGATATATCAACGCACAGCCTAAATCGCTGGCCCTAGAGACATGAAATTTGGAGGGTGTGTTCTTAGTGAAGAGTAGGTATCCACTAAGAAAGGGTTTTTCGAAATTCCACCCCTAAGAGGGTGAAATGGGGGATTTTGTTTGTATGGAAAATCTTATTCCTTGAGTTAATAAACTTGAAACTTGGCACCAATACTAATCTAAGTAAATTATGAAGTTTGCCATTTTATGTTTTTCTAAACTAAACAAAACAAACTTTGAAAGCCCCCAATCCCTTTTTAGGGGGTCCTAAAAGGGGATTGGGGGGTTTCAAAGTTTGTATGGAAGAATTTTAGCGCGCGGTCCGATTATCTCGAAACTCACTATTTATACCTAGGATCGAAACAACAACGTCTGTGTAAAGGCTCGAAAAACAATGTGTGAGTGTCGAAAACAGTGACTTTCTCGGGTTTTCTTCGTGCAGCGTTATATACTCGTTAGGTGCTTCGCCCGCGCCGCCCGCAGATTCGTTACGTTTTGTGCACATATCAACAATTATAAAGAACTTTTAGCATATTTTGGTGTAATATAGTGACTATACAGTGGATTCAGTGTTTCGAACTAGTTAATTCACGTTTTTGGTCGTTCTGCCTATTTACTTCCTAGAACAGTCGTGTACCTAGTTCGAAATCCAACGGCCATTTTTGTGGAACATTCTCGAACACTTGTTTTGTTTACAGTGCCTAGATTTTACGAACTTAATTTTAGTGTTACGTTTAGTCATCCTAGGTTAAAGTGCTTTAGTTTAGGTTACCTAGGATAGTGGTATTGCTTTATGTCGTAATCCTGTGAACATTCGTGTAAAAAGTACTGTTTATTATAGTGACGCTTCGTGCGAGTTAAAAGACTTTATAGTGTGGGTACTTATGTTAGTTAGGATACCTAGAACACTGACTCGCGTCGAACATTCAAAACTCAAAGTCAAAACTCAAAATATTTATTTCAATTTAAACATTAAGTACAGGCACTTTTGAATTGTCAAGGGGTCGGTCAGTCAGAAAAATGAAGCTAGTTGCCCATTCCAAAGCGTAGGTACCTATGGAGAAGAACGGGCAAGAAACTCCATGGACACTCTTTTAAATCAATATAATATGGTTACAAAGTATTGGTTACATCATTCATGTTAGAAATTATGCATGTGAGAACGATGCAGAACGTTAAAAGCATCCGTAATGAAAAGTTTAAAAAAATAAAAATAATAACAATTCAAATATTAAATTAAATTAAAATAAGCCATGGCAGCAAAGAGATGACCAGTCCCTACTGACGGCGCCCGTTCACGAACATGACGCATGGATTAGCACCATTCAGCTTGTGACTGTTCCTAAATTACCCTAGGCTGATAAAATTTTCGTTTTTCCTAATTATATGGAATATTACAGTTAAGATCGGCTCTCCCCGCGGGAAAGGGAGCACGCCCCAATCCACCGCGTGCTCCTGCAGGGTTTCGACACCAGACTTGGATACCCTCCCACCGCTATAAGAAATGAATCCCCATGACCTAATGTGCCACATCCCGACTTAGAAAAGAAAGAAGAAGAAGAAAGAAAGAAAAAGCATTTATTGAAAGAAGAAAGAAAGAAGAAAGCTTGGGGATGTGGATGGGATGCAAGGTGATGTTAATAATGGGGATTCACAGTTAGGATACATAAGTATTATAATTACCAATATTATTGAAGTTAAGAAGACAAGAGGGTATGCAAAAGTATATAGTATAATATATTAGGATTAGTATAATAAATGTTGCTCGCAGGTAGTCACTGAGAACTCCAATAGTATTGATGATTAGACGGGGTAAATAAAGGAATCGTTACGCTTGCGCTTAAACGAATCATATATAACTACGTTAATTTATCTGTTTACAATATACCTACTTTAGTGAGACTGGGAACCGTTTTAAAACGTATGCCTCATTGTACGTGTTCTGTTAGACCTAAGGTATAGAACCTCTGAGGACACTAATGCGATTCTAACAAAACACGCTCCCTAAGCACTAAATAAATGTCTTACTCAACCCTAGGACAGAGTACTGCGAAGTCCAACTGTTATTGAGGAAGACAAGTTTTGAATAGTTCTTAACGCGTATTAATATGAAAAACACCCTTACGGCAACCCATCCTTTTCTAAGGTACACAAACTAGCACAAGCGCACCGTAGACTCAGCCTCTAGCAAAACTCATTGCGATCGTACTTGGTGCACACCGAAGTGGAATCTCGTCACTTCACATTTCCTTAAACTTCCCCATTTAGAAGGACGCGGTGCGTCCTATAGTCAGCGTGTTTCGATAAATAGTGACGATTCAGTAATTGGCCTACTAACAGCCTTGTGTGGGTTTTATCGAGACACGGTCCCTAGCGTTTTGAAACGCCTATCAAACATAGTTTGTGTTACTTAGTGATGCCTAACCCTTCTCCCGGAAATGTGCATACAACAAGCCTCACGCAATTGTTCTGTGGTGAGATCTTTTTGGAAGCAGAAATCATCAATAACGTTTGGTTAATCATTTAATTATAGGTTGGCTTTGTAGACTAGTTTGATCCAGAAGATCTGTGAGTTTTACGGTTCTGCCTTCCATATGAGGTCATTAACAGTCGTCAAAAGTCAGGAGCAATAAAGCTCAAAGTCAGGTATAGCGGAAGGCCTTCTCCGTATCCCTATAGCCAAACGAAATTGGCAAATAACTGTGAGAGTAAGGACTAGGAGATGGACACATAATATAAGAGAAAATAGCTCGAATGATTAATAACGATCATTTAGATGCTTTATTTCCTTGCTGGAATAAATATTCATTAATGGCTACTCAGCTATATCGCCCTTCACTACTTCCTAGTGTTTAGCTGGGGAGAAGAATAGGTGCAATAAACTCTCCAGCAACGCGTATCTGTCCGTTTAGTTAGAGGAACTTTAATACCATTATCAGCCTAGGATAATTATTATAAATAAGGATTCACCCGGTCGCACCAACACACACACACACACATAATACGCTAAATATTACATTAGTCTAATCTGAGCTTCGACCTATCCGTATTTAACTTATTCAATACTAATCGCTTTCTTACGACAGATAACGCACGTGGACATGGCCTCTTGGCTTGGCATTTGCCAAATCTCCTAATATAACTAGCGTGGACTAGGAAGCCCGTATTCTAAAGCGGTTCAACCCCCGACTGCCTTCTGCCGGGTCTCAAAACTAACTGCCTCAAGTTATTACATCAGCCTCCTTACAATCCCTAAAATCGCCACGTACAGGCGCTCAGGTATCTGCAGTTTTTGGAAACAAGGACCTAAACCGCCCTTTGTTTATTTCTTAATTGTTTGAGGGTCCATTCCTTCAGCCTACGAACCCAACTAATGGTTTCCATATGTGAGTGCTAGCATTGTCTCTTAAAATTAGAAATCGGATATTTCACAAGATTCTTTGGAATTCGTAGAATTATTTATTACATTCGAACCGTCCGCCGGTAATTGACTCTATATTGTTTCCCATTAAATATGAATGGACTGGGTTTCTAAAAAGGTTCAATATTGTTTTATGGTGTAAAATAAATAGGATATTCTGTTATTGCTCAGGGTAACATGTCGAGCTGTCAGGTCAGGTCAGACCATAAAATTGAGATTTAATGCGTTTCTAAGACGGCCAATATCGGAGTTTAGAATAAGATATTTTGTTATTAAATAGGACAGCACAAGCTCAACCATTTTGAAGGGAGCCAAATGATCCAACACATGCGCCACCATCAGCGAGACATTTGAGTGAGCATGACATACTCTCTGCTGCCAGGGCACATTCAAGTCAATGAAAGACGTACTCAGTAAATAGTAGCTTTATAGTATGTACATAGTACTCACACATGTGCTATACAATTATACAATACTAGGAGATTGAGTTTATTTAATGCAAAAAAAGTATTTTAAAATCTTCAGCAGCTCCAACAGTATTTTCAAATGCTAATCAATTTATTTATGCGTCCTTATGGAGCAGGAACAGCGTTTTAGCCAAGCATTTTTATCAGCGATGTAATCCCCCAATTTATAATATGCCTGGCTGCATAGTGTGCGTTTTTTACAAGATTTAAATTTCGTTTCATTCTGTTCTATTATGTGGGGAGGTATTTTATTGTAAAATTTCAAACAGTACTCCATGAAAGATGAATCAAACTCAAACTCAAACTCAAACTCAAATCATTTATTTCAATTAAACCCTTTCAGGCACTTTTGAATTGTCAAAATTAAATTGTCGGTCAGTTAGTCAGAAAATTGAAGCTAGTTGCCCATTCCAAAACGTAGATCTCTGTGGAGAAGAACGGGCAAGAAACTCCACGGACACTCTTTTAAATCAAGATATTATTACAAAATCCTGGGTACATTATTTTTATTGCTTCTATATGTGAGAACAATGTAAAAAAAACTAAACAATTTAAAATATAAAATTCAAAAATAAGCCCTGGCAGTTAAGAGATGACCAGTCTCAACCGACGGCGCCCGTTCACGAACATGACGCGTGGATCAGCACCATCCAGCTCAACCATTTCGTAGGGAACCGAATGATCCAACACACGCGCCACCACCAGTGAGACATTTAAGTGAGCATGACATATTCTTAACTGCCGAGCTCTGTCAAGTCAACATCAAAATATCGTAAAAAAAAAAAGAAACGAATCCATGGTTCTTACATTTACAAAATTTAAAAAAATGCTTCTAAATTATACAAAACTATAGTTTGCAATTTATTTAAATATGAGAAAAAAGAAAAAAATACTACCAATCGGGAAGAGGTATATAATATTGAAGTATATTAAGAATTAAAACTTGAATGAATAAAGTATACATTAAGTTCGTAATGTCAAAAATATTAAAAAAAATAAAACAAAAAGGGGAAGCATCTCTTCCAAATATTGAAATTGCAATCAACTAGCGTACCCAAGTGCCTGTGGAGCAGGACCAGCATTAAGCCAAGCATTTTTATCAACGATATACTCATCCAATTTATAATATGCTTGTCTACATAGTGTGCGTTTAATGCATGTTTTAAATTTCTTCTCATTTAGTTGAAGAATATCGAGTGGTATTTTATTATAACATTTTACACAGTACCCCATAAAAGAAGTTTTTACTTTAGACAATCTGAAACGCGGTTGATCTAGCTTGTTCCTATTCCTAGTGTTAAAATTATGCCTGTCACTTATCTTACTAAAAAGATGTAGATTTTTCCGAACGTACATAATGTTTTCGTATATATATTGACAAGGAACCGTCATGATGTTAATTTTTTTAAACAGTTCCCTTAGAGATTCGCGTCTGCTGAGATTGTAGATGGCTCTGATAGCCCTCTTTTGCAGGATGAAAATAGACTCAATATCTGCAGCCCGTCCCCACAGCAAAATACCGTAAGACATGATGCTATGGAAGTAACTAAAATAGACCAGTCTCGCGGTATCCACGTCTGTTAATTGACGGATTTTCCAAACAGCGTAAGCGGCTGAACTTAGCCGCCCTGCAAGTGATGTTAGGTGAGGACCCCACTGCAGCTTTGAGTCAAGCGTGATCCCCAAGAAAACCGTATTTTCGACGAATTCAAGTATCTCCCTATTCAATACAACGTGACATTCACTACTTCTAACATTCGGTAAAGCGAATCTAATGCATTTAGTTTTTTTCTCATTTAATACTAAATTATTTACAGTAAACCAATTATGGACCATAAGCATAGCGTTATTTACGTCGTCAAGCTCCTGTGCACGTCTGCTTACTTTAAAAATCAGTGATGTGTCATCAGCAAATAACACCATTTGTGGCCGGGTTTTTAGTAAATGAGGTAAATCATTTATATATACTAAAAATAGGAACGGCCCCAATATTGAGCCCTGCGGTACACCCATTTTGACTTTTAAGCCCAATGAGTTCACACCGTTTATTTGAACTTGCTGAAATCTATCATTTAAATATGATTTTAATAAGCTAAGAGCTAGTTTACCCAGTCCGTAATGCTCAAGTTTCAACAGCAGTGTTTCGTAATTCACGCAGTCAAATGCCTTGGATAGGTCGCAAAAGATGCCTATTGCATCTTGTGCCTCTTCCCATGCGTTAAAGATGTGTTTTAATAAGGTGACACCGGCGTCAGTTGTACAACGTCCTTTGGTGAAACCATACTGTTGATCGTGTAGGATGTTGTTACGATTGAAATGATTGAGCATTTGATTTAACATTACTTTTTCAAACACCTTGCTGAAAACCGGCAAAACCGATACGGGTCTATAATTATTTGTGTCTTTACTGTCCCCAGATTTGAAAAGTGGAATAACTTTACTGAACTTCATTAAATCCGGGAATACCCCTTGATCTACACACAAATTAAATATTAGAGCTAAGTAGGGTGCAATTGTCTCAATAATGGATTGACAAACTTTAGTAGACATGCCCCACAGATCTTCGGTAAGTTTAATCTTAAGTTGCTTAAATGCCTTTATAATGACTATAGGGTTAATATGGTTAAATTTAAATTCCACAGTACAGGCTGAGACATTCGCTCTTAATAATTCTATAGCTAGTGCGGGCGAGGAATTTAAAGTTTCTGTAGTTTTAATTGGGATATTGGTAAAGAAAGTTGTAAATTCCTGAGCAACATCGATGTTATCGTTAATGAGACCGCGGGAAGTGTTAAGTGAGAAATCAGTATTACGTGTTTTGTTCCTGTTCGTTTCATTGTTAATAATCTTCCAAACGGTCTTTATTTTATTGTCTGCTGATTTAATCTTGTTACTAATGAATGAAGCTTTAGCTGCTTTGCAGATATTTTTAAAAGTTTTAGAATACGTAGCAACATACTTATTAAAAGTATCCGTGTTAATATACGGCTTAAGGCCATACAGTTCAAATAACCTGTCCCTACTTTTTCTGATTCCTTTAGTTGCCCAGTCACTGAATAAAAACTTAGGGCAAATAGTTTTAGAGTTCTTCTTAAAATAATGATTGAACTCTGTTTGTACTAATGAAAATAATTCTTTATACAAAATATTACCACTAGTCATACTTAGGCCCTGAGCATTTAACTTGCTATTTAAAGTTATATTAAACTTATTCAAATTACTTGATGTTATTGGTCTAGTTTGAATCTGCACTTTTTGTATCGGTGTGTTGGACTTAAAATAAACGGTTTGACCGCTGTGATCAGAAGGGAGATAATTTACAATGGCCTTCTCTAGATATTCGCAGCAACAGAAAACATTATCAATACATGTAGTAGTAGCCGTAGTTATTCGTGTAGGTTCCAAAAACACATTTGACAGATTGAATGATTTAAAGAGGTTCAATAATCTGTTGCTATTTGAATTGATTTCCAAAATATTAATATTAAAGTCACCACAAATAATTACTGATTTATTACCAGTTGCAAGTTTTGCCATGACATCTTCCATTACTGACTCAAAAATAGAGTAGTTTTGATAGTTTGGAGGTCTGTATACGCACACTATAAAATGCTTATCTAGCTCAACACAGGACAACTCGATGCTATGTTCCACCGATAGTTCCACTATGTCTTTACGAGTCTTATATTTTATAGAATTTTTAATTAAAATTAATGAACCTCCACGCAGCATGGATTTTCGGTTAAAGCAACTGCCCACACTGTAGTTCTCGTAATTAATTAGCATTTCATAATCTTTCAACCAGTCAGAATCTACTTTAGCCAGCCTGAAACCTGGTTGAACTAATTGCTCCCTATTTCTAGTGATATAATTGTGTCTTTCACCTCTTTTACTAAAAAGATGTTTAGTAAATAAGAATAATTTTGATGTTTAAATAGTGTCTTGTGTATTAGAGATCTAGTTTTAGTTGTATATTAGGGTTAGAATATTCGCGTAAGTGTATGAACGTTGTTTACGTACGTACGTGTTGTGTAAGAACAGTTGTCGAACTTGAGTGACGAACTAGGTTGCCTAGGTACACTGTTACCTATTTGTGGTGCCGGGACATTATTAATAGTGCATTAAAAGACATGGTGCTCACACGGTCGCGTAATAATAGTGCTTCACGTGCTGCGCAGCAGCCTGTAGTCACGTATCCTACGGCTGGTGAGCAGTTAGACGGTACGATGCCGTTTACTTCAGATGGACTCGCATTGTTCGTTGATGTATGATCGTCGACGCCGCCGCTGGCTGGACCTTCGTCCGCCGGCGCCTCGGCCCCATCACCACCGCCGCTGTATGGGTGTGAGCTGCCTGGCTACTCGCAGATGCCACAGCTTGGGCATGCTCCGCCCGTCACCACACCGCAGCCACCGATGTCCGCACCTATGGTTATGCCGGACCAACAACTTATATTCCTCTTGCAAGCTTTACGGTCACAGCCGCCTACGCAGGGCGCGCAGCCACCGTCGACGATGACTGTGAGTACAAACCTGGCTAAGTGTACGGCGAGATTTAATGGTGCTGGAGATGTTATGGCATTCGTGTATGCTGTGCAGATTTATAAAGACTGTGTTGGTGTTCACGACGATATGGCTTTAAGGGGCCTGCCAATGCTGCTCACTGACTTTGCGGCTACCTGGTGGCAAGGCTTTAAACATTCCGTCACAAGTTGGCAGGTCATCCATTTACGAGTATTTCGCCAAACGTTCAGTCCGCGCCTCCCACCTCATAGATTATATAGAGAGATGTTTAGTAGAGAGCAAGGTGATGAACGGACAGATATCTTCGTGTGTAGGGTAAGAGCCCTAATCGCCCAACTACCGCTGCACACGCTACCTGAAAATCCAGTGCAGCTGGATATGGTGTACGGTTTACTCCATAGGAGAATCCGGGAGAGGGTAACAAGGAGCGCCTTCGCTTCGTTCGCCGAGCTGCTACAGCAGGCTCGAGTAGTGGAGGATGTGCTCGCAGAAGTTTGCACTGCTGCGCCGACAAAACGGCACCCTCCTGCATCTGCTGCCCCGCCGCTACCGCCACCGCATGTTACTGGACATGCTACAACGTCTTCACGAGCTAGTGCTGTGGTGAATAAGCAAAAAAAAGCACCGCCAAACAAGGTTAGACCTAGGTGCACATTCTGCAAGATGTTTGGACATGTCAAAGATGACTGTCGTAAACTAGAAAATCGGAATAAGGCGACTGTTGAACCGGTCAAGAGCGAACCAGTTGCGACCCCATCGGAGCTACGCCCGTCCGTAGCGTGCTTCGGATGTGGTGCGCCCGGTGTGATACGGTCGAACTGCACGGTGTGTAAAGGGAACCGCACTGCATCGCCGACCACGGTGACCACATTCCAATCAGTGTCCGTAGACGGAAAAATGTTAAACCCGCGAGTGCGTCCTATTTTTAAGGTGCAGGTGTTCGATGCAGTAGGCACAGCGCTACTAGACACGGGCGCGAAGCAATGCGTTGCTAGCGATAGTTTAACAAGATATTTGCGGGCTAATGGCTAAATATTGAATAGTTGCGAAATAGAGTTAAAATTTGCGGACGGAACCCAACGTTTCCAAACTGTAGAAACAGCTGTGGTAAATGTAAAAGTGCAGGGAGTTGCAATAAGCACTCTCTTTATAGTCTTGCCCGGCGCAACCGATTCCTTACTAGGTATGAATTTTATAGAGGACGCTGGCATGATACTCGATTTCGGGAGGAATCATTTCTCTTTACGCGCTATAGGCTTTCATGAGCTACAGTATGAATGCGAGGACAAAGTTGCGGTCAGTTCGACGATTAGCCTCCACGAGTGTGAGGGCATTCTCCTCTCACTATTTGATAGGGACAAGTTGGCTGCACTAGTGGAAATGAACGCTGATATCCTCAGTGCAGGGGGAGGGCCGACGCCGTTCGCCTTGCATAGGATAGACAGGTAACGCCGCGCCTATCGCAACGCCCCCTTATCGACTGACTCCTGCTAAGAAGGAGAAGGTAAAAACTGAAATTGATAAGATGTTGGAACTGGAGGTAATAGAAGAAGCTGAGTCAGAATGGGCTTTCCCAGTGGGGTTAGTGCCGAAAAGAATGGTGAGACAAGATTTTGCGTCGATTATTAATAGGAAATTAAACGCTGTAACCCGTACGGACAAATATCCGCTGCCATTAATCGACGAAATATCTTCCACAAAGAGTAATTGTGTGATGTCCACCATCGATTTAAAAACTGGGTACTGGCAAGTGGAAGTACGAGAAGCTCCAGAGGACAGACACAAGACCGCATTCGTCTCACCGTTCGGAACGGTTCAATTTAGGCGCATGCCATTTGGCTTAAAGAATTCGCCGTCGACGTTCCAACGATTGATGGATCGTTTTAGGTCTGGACCAAATGACGTAACCGTTGTGGCATATTTAGATGACATCCTCGTAATTTCTGATAACCTGGAGGTGCACCTACAGGATCTGCAACAGGTGTTCGATCGCCTTCGTCAATTCAACCTCAAAGCAAATCGTGAAAAGTGTGTATTTGCCAGGGAAAGAGTTACGTATTTAGGGCACGTTATTACGGTCCAAGGTATCGAACCTGATCCGACGAAGGTCCAAGCAGTAGTGGAAATGATACCTCCTAACAATATAAAGGAACTAAAAAGCTTTTTACAAACCTTTTCCTGGTTTAGAAAATTTATTCCACAGTTCTCGGAAGTAGCCCAGCCGTTGACGACCTTACCAGGAAGAGTACAGCCTGGAAATGGGGTGAGAAGGAGGTCACCGCCTTTAACGAGCTCAAGCGGAGACTCACAACCAGTCCAATTTTGCGCCAGCCAGATTTCGAGCAACCTTTCACTTTGCGTACAGACGCCAGTGGTTATGCCCTAGGTGCAGTGCTCATGCAAGGTCCAGATCCGAAGTCTGAGAAACCTATCGAGTATGCCAGTAGGTTATTAACGGCAGCCGAATGTAATTACTCCACGACGGAGCGGGAAGCGTTAACTATGGTGTGGGCCCTAGATAAGTTTCGTAGTCATCTTGAAGGCGCCCAAGTCCGTGTTGCAACCGACTATCAACCTCTGAAGTGGCTACTGTCTCTAAAGACATCCAGTGGCCGCCTTACACGGTGAGCCCTGAAAGTCCAAGCTTTTAATCTGGATGTGGAGTGCACACCCGGGAAAGCTAATGTAGTGGCAGACATGCTCAGTCGTCCCGTATGCCGGCCGTCGATGGATGATAACCCCGACTCTACCTGCGACCTGTGCCTGGTCTCAGTAGGCCTACCTCACCGTAGCTCCGAGGAGTTGCGAGCAGCTCAGCTCGAAGATCCTGAACTCAGGAAGATACTTACGGACTTTGAAGACGGTGATGCCACCACTCGGTGGACAGATCGAGGCTATTATCTGTCAAACGGAGTACTTTTCCGATTCCGAATCTGAGGAGCCACAGTTGGTAGTACCAAACTCTATGCGCACAGAGATCCCGAAAGAGCTCCATAATGCGCCCACAGCCGGTCATTTGGGCCTGGAGCGCACTCTAACCAAGATCAAAGAAAGATTTTATTTCCCAAATATGCGTCAATACGTGGCGAAGTATCTCAAGGCTTGTGACCTTTGCCAGAAGTTTCAGCCTACCAATCTTAAACCTGCTGGGCTGTTGCAAATTCCTGTCACCCAACAACGCTTTGAAGTTCTCGCCATGGACTTGTTTGGTCCTCTGCCTGAGGGTAGTAAGGGTGAGAAATGGATCTTCTTAGTTGAAGATACTGCGAGCAGATGGGTAGAATTGTTCCCGTTGACCGAGACCAACGCAGATAATTGCGCTAGGGTACTGATAAAAGAGGTTTTTATGAGATATGGGTTTCCTCGTAGAGTTATCTCAGATAATGGAACACAATTCGTGTCAGCGGTGATGCAAAAAGCAATGCACGTTCTGGGTGTTATTCGAAACTTGATTCCAGTTTATCACCCCGAGGCAAACCCCGCTGAACGGAAAAATCGCGAGATGAAGCAGATGTTGGCGATCCTAATAGATCCAGAGCATCGTCGTTGGCCGGAAGTGCTGCCTGCTGTGCGATTCGCATTAAATAGGACTCCTAACCAAGGCCCGGGACACTGCCGCCTTTTTAACGTTTGCGCGCGAGTTCCGGTCGCCGGTGGACGTAGCCCACGACTTGCGAGCGGTCGTAGATCAAGAAAACTACGTACCCCAAATCACGCCATATTTCGCGGAAGTGAAGTGGCGAGTCGAACGCTAGCAGGACATTCGCAAGGATGCAGGGGACAAAAACCGCCGTCCTGAAACTAAGTTTCAGGAGGGTGACCTCGTACTCGTGACTAGCCATCGACTTAGTCAAGCCGCGAAAGGCTTCACCAGCAAGTTTGCCCCGAGACGAGAGGGTCCATATCGTATTAGTAAAGTTGTTTCCGCAAGTA
Source organism: Apamea anceps (assembly GCA_951799955.1). NCBI lineage: Eukaryota > Metazoa > Arthropoda > Insecta > Lepidoptera > Noctuidae > Apamea > Apamea anceps. The sequence goes on from OX637506.1 coordinate 725,717, forward strand.
CTTACGAGGTTGTAGATAAAGAGAGCGAACCTTGAGGGAAGTATTATGCCAGTCTTCTAACACCGTATGTAGGTGATTCGGACGTTATCGTCCATGGTAGAAAGAAGGGCAGACCCTGTAAGCTATCGTTTGCCAAGCCAGCTCCAGAGCCTTCAGCTGACTTGAAGGGGGAGGATATAGCACGACCCCTATTAGAGTCAACTCCCCGCATTTCTAGAGTTCGTCGTGTGCCGGCTAAGTTACGTACGGGACTAGTTACGGTTCGGCGCAACACTACCAATGTCGCGGGTCGCCCCGCGCGCCGTCCAGTGAGTCACAAGCGCCCGGTAACTGCGCACGCGCTCGGGGTATATAGACTCGTGCGCCTCGCGAGCCGTCCGTCCATTCTATGTTAATTATTAAGTGTCACACTGTTTTTTATTCTATGTACAACATCGTTATACTAATTATACAGTTTACATGCATAATAGTTGGAGTTTCTTTTGTATAAAGTACCCCGACTATAAAATTATTTTATCTATATATTCCGCCCGATGCAGCAAACGATATTTTGCGATATTTGCATAGAGGAAAAATTTTAATAGGATATTTGCAGCACACGATCCGTCAATCACGCAAACTGTTATACGACTGACAGTTATGTCAAACGCGCTAAGGTTACATCAGAAAAATATGTATACTACAAAGTAGTTAAATTTTCTTAAATTTTCTAATTTTCTGCGCAACTTTTTTTTTCCCGTAAGAACCTTCTACAAAGTATTAGAAAACTTGTAAAAAAAAGATGGATGAAATCGGTAATGTCGTTCTCAAGTTATGGCGTGACCAAGGAAAATTGGGATTCATTTTTATATACATAGATGTAAATACCTATTTTGTTGTATACGAGTATAAGAGAGGGTGATCTGTAACTCAGGATCCTCATGTCTCAGACACCCTTCTCTATTTAAGGTTGTGCATTATATTAATCAGTGCCTCTAATATGATGTTGAGATAAATAAAGATTATGATTATACCTCCTTGATATCTATCCTATCCTGTTTCTGTGGCTATGGTTTTGCAGAACGTAGTGTTTAATGAAGTGTTTTTGTCCTGCAGGTGATAGCGTGGGTGGTGGTGTCGGGCGTGATCTCATACGCGCGCATGTGGGTGTACGGCTGGGCGCGGGCGGGCGGCGCGCGCGGCATGCGGCTGTGCGGCGCGGTGGGGCAGCTGGGCTCCGTGCTGGGCTCGGCCAGCACCTACTTCGTGGTCAACTACACGCTGCTGTTCGTGCAGCCCGACGCCTGCCCCGCCATCTCCGCGCTCTCGCTCTCCAACGTATAGTGATACAGAACTTAGATTAATAATATAGACTGTTTATGTTGATGTTATTTCACTTGTTTTATTTTTTTTCCTCAATAAGTGCAATTTAATGGCGGAACTTGGATTTATACTTGGTTGAAAACTTCAAATATTTTGAGGTCGAAAATAATACCTATTAACAGGTGTAGCAATGACATTTTAAAGCAAACAAAAAGTGTTCGATCATTCGACTCCTCGATGTTTGTGACTTCAATATTCGATTCGATTCCTTGTATTAACGCATTATGGTAATAGGTAAGTCGCCGCAGTAGTTTTTATAGGTTTCTGTAACATGTTGCGCAACAGATAAGAAATGTACAAACTAACGCAGGTTACGCGGAGCTATGGCCTCACTGTGCGCTGATAACCGATACAATGTACGGTTTTGTTGTTCTCTATAATCCGTTAGTCGCGTGGTAAGCATTTATATACTTAATCGCTGCAGAAGATTGTCTGTCTACACTTAACCTTGTTGAACTTCGGGTATCAACGAGATGGGAACGAACAATGTACCCATAGATCGAGAATGTAAACAAGGGCTATGCCAGTCTTTGGTTTATTTTCTCAATAAGGGGAATATCTACAGTGGTACAGTATCCACTTGTACTTCGTCGACATCTTTGTTCTTCTTCAACACTGCTTATGGCTGCTGCTTCAATAAGCAGATGCAGTCCCTTGCCGACTCGTAGTCACACCAGATTATCACACCACCTTAAAGTGTCTTCGGGACAAATTCTTTCACAAAGAGCTGTGAGTGCGACTGACACCCAGAAGTGATATGGTGACTATAATATGTATCTAGACGAAAAGATCATTACAAACATAACGGCACGACGAGCTCTGACCGGCGGCGATCAAAGAAACAAGGGAGGGAAGTTTAGCAACACTCGCGGTTCGTCTGTTTGCTGATTCTTTCCAACAATTCTTTCTTTGCTTTCTGTTTTCTTTTCTTTTTTTTTTAAATTTTAAAACATTCATTATTGTTGCGGTGAGCATGCTCCGCTCACAAATGCTCTGAAGGCAGCGGTAGGTACGTGATCTGCCTAGTTAACATACTTCATCATGATTGACTGACGTCTTTTGTGGGGGGAATAAGAGACTATTGTATATGTATACAGACTCATGCGATTGTTTACCGTGACCCTGACCAGCAAATGGTAATATCTTGTTATATTCAATTAGGATTATTGAGCGAGCTATTTTCACTCATTATGCGACATTATCTAATGCTACGTAATAGTGCACAAAGATTGCTCCACAAACACTCCGCGTTTTATAATGATCGCCAATCTAATGGGCGTTAAGGAGAAGTAGGTAATTTATTAAATTAACAAGTCGATTTTGATTAGAAGGATAATTTGCTGGAATACCAAAATAATGTCAACATTAAATAAATACTCTTTAATTGTCATAACTACCGATTTGTATCTGTGATGACAAACTACATGCCCAAAGACATAAATATCAAATGAAGTGAAAAAAAAAGCGGCCAAGTGCAAGTCGGACTTGCACACGAAGGGTTCCGTTCCACAAGGCAAAAAACGCCGAAAAAAGACACGTTTCTTGTATGGAGTCCCCCCTTTCATTTTGAACTTTATTTTATAATTATTGTTTTTTGTTGTTATAACGGCAATAGAAATACACATTTTGTGAAAATTTCAAATGTTTATCTATTACGGTTTAAAAGTTACAGCCCGCTGACGGACGGACGGACAGCGGAGGCCTAGTGATACCCGTTGGCAAACTTTGGGTACGGAATCCTAGAAATTAATGATGAATGAAGTAATGAATAAACTTAGTGGAAAATGTCAGTTAACAATAACATGGTCATTATTGCAACAGCGCAAGTACAGACGCCAGGACATCAAGCGACTACAATCTGTCAGATTTGTTTAATAGATTTTCGACTTTATTGCTAAAGCATTAGGTTCAAGGTTGATTGGGAAAATCTGACAGTTTCGGGTAGGTTGACCTGCTGGCGTCTGTACAACACGTGGTGAGGTATTCAATGGAACTGGTTTTTAATACACATCTACATCTTTTTAGTAAGATAAGTGACAGGCATAATTTTAACACTAGGAATAGGAACAAACTTGATCAACCGCGCTTCAGATTGTCTAAAGTAAAAACTTCTTTTACTGGGGTACTGTGTAAAATGTTATAATAAAATACCACTCGATATTCTTCAACTAAATGAGAAGAAATTTAAAACATGCATTAAACGCACACTATGTAGACAAGCATATTACAAGTTAGATGAGTATATCGTAGATAAAAATGCTTGGCTTAATGCTGGTCCTGCTCCACAGGCACTTGGGCACACTAGTTGATCACAATTTCAATATTTGGAAGAGATGCTTCCCCTTTTTGTTTTTTAAGTGTTTCTGATATTACGAACCTAATGTTTATTCAATCAAGATTTAATTCTTAATCCTTCAATATTAAATACCTCTTCCTGATTGGTAGTAAATTGTTTTTCTCATCTCTTAAATAAATTGCAAACTATAGTTTTGTATAATTTAGAAGAATTTTTTAAATTTTGTAAATGTAAGAACCATCGATTCATTTTTTTTACGATATTTTGGTGTTGACTTGAAAGAGCATGGCAGTTAAGAATATGTCATGCTCACTTAAATGTCTCACTGGTGGTGGCGCGTGTGTTGGATCATTCGGTTCCCTACGAAATGGTTGAGCTGGATGGTGCTGATCCACGCGTCATGTTCGTGAACGGGCGCCGTCGGTTGAGACTGGTCATCTCTTAACTGCCAGGGCTTATTTTTAATTTTATATTTTAAATTGTTTATTTTTTACATTGTTCTCACATATAGAAGCAATAAGAATAATGTACCCAGGATTTTGTAATTAATATCTTGATTTAAAAGAGTGTCCGTGGAGTTTCTTGTCCGTTCTTCTCCACAGAGATCTACGTTTTGGAATGGGCAACTAGCTTCAACTTTCTGACTAACTGACCAACTAAGTATTTAATTTTGACAATTCAAAAGTGCCTGAAATTGTTTAATTGAAATAAATAATTTGAGTTTGAGTTTGAATAAAACAAAAGAGAAACAAAGTTTAATTTCAATAACATTGGTTTCGAATGTCGAGATATTTGTATTATGAATGAAAATTCAAAGGTAATTGTTTTATTATTGGGTTGACCGCATAGTTCTGAGTGAGCATTAGTAAATAAGGGGAAGGTTTGCTTCTATAGTAGGCACAGGTAACATAATATATAATAAGCGTAAAATAAGATTATGCTGAGCAAAGGCCTTCCCCTTAACTACCCGCCTGGGTCCACGAGCGGCGAGGGGTTGCGCTAGTGCGTTACTGCGCGCCCGTCTGCCACCGAGTCAACATGGAGCTGATAAGCTTCATACTTACGTACTTCCTCACCAAGGATCTGTCCATGATGACTGCCTTCATTTGCTGGACGCCTGGTAATGCAGATAGGTTTAACTATTTTATTTCAAACAAAAGTAGGTACCATCAATCGAACTATTGAATAACTGTTGAAGACTCTTTAAAAAATTAAATCCTATCCATGGCGTGTCTTTGCGTGTTACATTGTGTTGGAACATTAGAGAACATTTAGCATAGCTACTCGTATTAGGTACACCTGCATTATTTTTCTTTTGCAATCACAATGTAACACGCTTTTGTTTATAAAAAAAAATGGGCTCTTATCAGGTTTAATAGTTATTTGTTATACAAGAGTGCAAAGTTGCTTTTTAACCGCGTGTTCAATTTTGATGACCGAGCAAGCGAAGGATTCTAAAATTGAATCACGAGCGCAGCGAGTGATTCAAAATTAGAATCCTGAGCGTTAGCGAGGGAATCAAAAGAGCACGAGGTGAAAAATCTTTGCACTCGAGTGCAACACGTAACTTTTCATTCCACCTTAGCGAGGAAATGACTAAATGCAAAGGCGTCAAGCAAACTTCCTCGTCGCTAGAATCACTCATTTTAGTTTTTTCACTTGTTTTCAAGTTTTTTGTTTTTAATATAAGGTTTAACAATGACGTGAAAAAATGCCGCGTAAAGAACCGCGTACAAAGCAAATTGAAAAAAGAACACCAAGAAGGTTCCTGGTCTGAGTTTTTAACAAATTAAAAAAAAGTTGTATGATATATTCGGCACCATAGAGGTAGCAGTAAATAGGTTTAATGTTTTTTTTAATTCACAATCTAGTGCACACGATGTTCTAAATTCAATTTACTTTATCCTCTAGAGAATAAAAACGGCTTTTCCACTCAGATATTGAAGATTAAAAATACTCTTTCCGAGATGGTGGGATGAAAAAATAATTTTCATCCCACCATCTCGGGAAGAGTATTTGTGAGTGCCGAATATATCATACAACTTTTTTTTAATTTGTTAAAAACTCAGACCAGGAACCTTCTTGGTGTTCTTTTTTCAATTTGCTTTGTACGCGGTTCTTTACGCGGCATTTTTTCACGTCATTGTTAAACCTTACATTAAAAACAAAAAACTTGAAAACAAGTGAAAAAACTAAAATGAGTGATTCTAGCGACGAGGAAGTTTGCTTGACGCCTTTGCATTTAGTCATTTCCTCGCTAAGGTGGAATGAAAAGTTACGTGTTGCACTCGAGTGCAAAGATTTTTCACCTCGTGCTCTTTTGATTCCCTCGCTAACGCTCAGGATTCTAATTTTGAATCACTCGCTGCGCTCGTGATTCAATTTTAGAATCCTTCGCTTGCTCGGTCATCAACATTGAACACGCGGTTAAAAAGCAACTTTGCACTCTTGTATAACAAATAACTATTAAACCTGATAAGAGCCCATTTTTTTTTATAAACAAAAGCGTGTTACATTGTGATTGCAAAAGAAAAATAATGCAGGTGTACCTAATACGAGTAGCTATGCTAAATGTTCTCTAATGTTCCAACACAATGTAACACGCAAAGACACGCCATGGATAGGATTCACCCGAAGCACCCGATTCCGTATATTTGGCAGCAAAAGTAAGTCAGTTGCACATTCAGTATCTACTTAAGTATATTAATCTCAATTAAATAGTATACTTAGTAGATGTTGATAGGCATAATTATGCGTTCATATCAATTTTATTCATTTATCTACTACAATACTCTTTACGTTACAGGTTGTTCTTATTATTGGAATAAACGGAGCATGTCGAACTAATGAACTAACACAACTTAATGTCAAAAACATTGAGAAACATTCAGATGACTTACTATTAATTAATTTACCTAATATAAAGACAAAAAGAGACCGCAACTTCGTCATTCGCAAGGAATACGTAACGATTGTTGAGAAATATCAAGCCTTACGCCCGCCTAACACTCCAATCAATCGATTTTTTCTACAGTATCGCAATGGAAACTGTGTTAGACAGCCTATGGGTACTAATAAAATTGGCAGTATCCCACGAGAAATAGCAACATTTCTTGAACTTCCAGAACCCCTGTTGTACACGGGTCATTGTTTCCGACGAACTTCAGCCAACTTTTGGCTGATTCCGGAGCTGATCTCCTGTCCCTTAAGCGCCACGGAGGCTGGAAGTCCAATGCAGTTGTAGAGGGATACATAGAAGATTCCATCCAAAATAAGTCTAAAATATGTGAAGGCATCGTAGGAGCCATTACACTGAAAGAGCCTCAATCGGATCCTTGGACTGGCCCTTCTACATCAAAAATAAGCCGTTATGAAACACCTAACCATCTCCCTCTCTCTCCAACATTCACGCCAAGGGAATCCGATGAATCGGTACCTACAACTATTAAGTATGACAGATAGTTTACCGAAAAACAGTACACAAGTGACTAACACCAATATTACAGTACCAAACAAAAATATTACACTCAATTTAAATAACTGTAGCAACGTTACTTTAAAATTTTCTTAATTATACCTTAGTATTATTTTGTTATAATTTAAAGATTATTCTGTACTACTTACCTGTCATAATGTAGTAATTAATACCTAAACTGAAATAAAAGTGTACCTATCTTGTGATTGTAAACGTTTTTTTTTGCATTTAGTCATTTCCTCGCTGAGGTGGAATGAAAAGTTACGTGTTGCACTCGAGTGCAAAGATTTTTCACCTCGTGCTCTTTTGATTCCCTCGCTAACGCTCAGGATTCTAATTTTGAATCACTCGCTGCGCCCATGATTCAATTTTAGAATCCTTCGCTTGCTCGGTCATCAAAATTGAACACGCGGTTAAAAAGCAACTTTGCACTCTTGTATAACAAATAACTATTAACTTTTTAATTCTTTTTATTAACAAGTAATGAAACCTTTTTTTTTAAAGTATTTTATTTCTTTTAATTTCATTTTTAACTTTTTAATATTTTTGATGCGCGATTGACTACGGCGTAGTTCGTAGTGCGTAGCAGTGTTTTTCCGTTATTGAATGAACGAACTTATTTTCCCAATGATGGGGTCCCATATTAACGTCCACCAAACCACCACCACTCACCACCCATCAAAAACGGTCCACCCATCAAGACAAATCAAACTCGACGCGGTTGTGTTGCTTAATTACTGAGTTCCTATGGCCACCTTCCAGCTCCATCATCAGACCCTGGTTACCATCTAGTACCAAAGTACTCGTCAAGACGAATCAACCGAGCCCAAACTGATGGGGTTATGTCGTTAAATTACTTAGTTCCAATGAGCATCTTCCAGCTCCATCATCTGACCCTGGTTACCATCTAGTACCAAAGTACTCGTCAAGACGAATCAACCGAGCCCAAACTGATGGGGTTATGTCGTTAAATTACTTAGTTCCAATGAGCATCTTCAAAATTTCAGCTTAAACGGTAACCAGGAAGTGGATCTTTAACTTGCAAGATTTGGTTACAGAAAAACAGCGGGACAGGTGAAACCATAGATATAGGATAGAAGGAGATATGCCCTTTATTTGAAAATGTATCAGAACTCCATGTCGTTAAAACGATCCCACTATCGCGCCACACTACACATGTAGTTCAGTAAAAGCAATAGATACAAAGTCGCGCACACACTTGCAATTCATAAATCAGAACGTACTACACAATCAATTATAAACCTTAACTCATCAAACAGCGTGCATTCACCATGCACCGTACAACTTATTCACACAAAAACATCTGTCGCTATCGTTGTGCTGTGCAAAAGCCATTTATTTTACACTAGCTTCCGCCCGCGGCTTCGCCCGCGTGGATGTCGGAAATTATCCCACGGGAACGTGCTACCCTAATAAAAAGTAAGTCCTTCCCTAGGATGCCATCTATCTCTTTGCCAAATCAGAAGTTCAGTGGTTTACGTATGAAAATGTAACATACAGTTTCAAGTTTAAATCCTCCCCTTAAAAACCGAATTACCCCTTTTTGCCCCGTCAGGGGTCAAATTTCGACTACTTTTTACATACTTATTATTAACTAGCTTCTGCCCGCGGCTTCGCCCGCGTGGATGTCGGAAATTATCCCACGGGAACGTGCTAACAAGATAAAATGTACCTATGTGCTTCCCCAGAATGCCATCTATCTCGCGGGCCCTTTGTGGCTAATTACAATAGAAAACCAATTGTGTCTCATTAGTGGTGATTAAGAGGGTACCTATATGATATCTTTACCTAAGTACCTACCTAATAAAAAAAAAAAACTCAATAACAGAAAATTAAATACCTACCTACCTAAATAAACCTATTTCTGATGATAACTAATCTAAACTCAATAAATAAGCAAAATCCCTAAAAACTAATATCTATACGAATGACTAATCCTACCTAACAGTATTATAAAATAACCTACGGTCACTACGTACACTATCAAATATACTACCTATACTTTAAAATTAAAATCTATACCTACGATTTATATAAAAATAAACCTAAATAACTCTAAAAACTAAAAGAAATAAAAATGAACTCCATTGCGGTGACTTAACCTACGACAAACTTATTATTTGCGGTTGGTGCAGTAATCGGGTCTAGGGATCGAACCGCAAAATTAAGTTTGTTTTTTATTGTATACAGGATAATTTTTTATTCAGTGCGTAAATTTTTACAGGGTGTTCTACCCATGAATATGAACAACATCCACTATGGGACCATCTCTGAAATCACGAAAAAAAAATCAGCAGATTCATACATTTTGGTCGAGTAGGTATTGAACTTTTATAAGAAACAGCTGATTTTTTTTTTGTGATTTCAGAGATGGTCCCATAGTGAAAGTTGTTCATATTCATGGGTAGAACACCCTGTGAAAATTTACGCACTGAATAAAAAATTATCCTGTATACTTTTCCGGGATAAAAAGTACCCAGTGTGGTGCCCAGGATATTAAAGAATAATTATACCAATTTTCAACGTAATCGAACCGGTAGTTTTTGCGTGATGCCTGAACAAACAGACAGACAGACAAAAAAATTTTTAATCACATTTTTGGGTTCGGTGTCGGTCTAGTAACACCCCCTGCCATTTATTTTTTTGATATTTTCAATGTACAGAATTTTCACTTCTACAGATTTATTATAAGTATAGATTATTTTCTGTCAAAACTATTAATACTGAGTTTTGAGTTAATTGGACCGCGCATTCAATTACTTCCACACAAACTTCAAGACCCCTATATCCCCCTTTGAGGGGTAGTTTTGAAAAACTTATAATAATAAACTTTATTACTTACTTAGGCGAGTATTCTTGCCAAGTTTCAAGTTTATTAACCTAATAAAGACGATTTTTCATATAAACTGTATCCCTGCTTTTTAACCCCACAGGGGTGGAATTAAAAAAAAAACGTTTGGGATGTATTTATAACTTGACTTAAAGATTATTTATACTAATTTTCGAGTTAATCAAGCCATGCAGTAAAATCCTCCCCTGTAAAATTGACTACCCCTTTTCAGTCCGTCACTGGTAATTTTCGAAAAACACTGATACACATTATTCTTTACTTTCGATCGTAGGTATAAATAGTGAGTTTCGAGATAATCGGACCGCGCGCTAAAATTCTTCCATACAAACTTTGAAACACCCCAATCCCTTTTTAGGGGGTAGTTTAGAAAAACATAAAATGGCAAACTTCATAATTTACTTAGATTAGTATTGGTGCCAAGTTTCAAGTTTATTAACTCAAGGAATAAGATTTTCCATGCAAACAAAATACCTCCATTTCACCCTCTTAGGGGTGGAATTTCGAAAAACTCTTTCTTAGTGGATACCTACTCTTCACTAAAAACACACCCTCCAAATTTCATGTCTCTAGGACCAGCGGTTTAGGCTGTGCGTTGATATATCAGTCAGTCAGTGAGTCAGGACTTTGAATTTCTGCCAGGGTAGCGGGATCGTCCGAAAGGGTTACCGCTCCCCTGGAACATAAAGGGCTAAGGAAGGAACACGGGTGGGTTTTAGTCAGTAAGAGTCTGACACTCCCTTCCACTACACCCAGAGCGGGAGGGGTCATTTGATGATTTCTCATCCTCAAAAAAAAAAAAGGACTGAATTTAATATATATAGATTTTAAGTATTGAAACTTAGTCAAAAACCAATAAGGTAACATAGAACGTATTAATCAGTCAGTAATTAAGCTAGGTAGTAGCTAGCAAGTAGGTATTAGAATGATCGGCATTGCCGATTAGTCGGCCAACTAATCGGCATTTTGAAAACCGATTAATCGGCTACTCGGTTAGTCGGCAAGTCGGCAAATACTATATGTAGTCGGCCCATCTCTAATCTTAAGATAAAATATTACAGTATCTTAGCCGTGTGCAAAACTCCACTGCGGGTGACATAATCTACGACAAACTTATTATTTGCGGTTGGTACAGTAATCGGGTCTAGGAATCGAACCGCAAAATTAAGTTTGTTTTTTATTGTGTATACTATTCCGGGATAAAAAGTACCCAGTGTGGTGCCCAGGATATAAAAGAATAATTATACCAAGTTTCATCGTAATCGAACCGGTAGGCGTCGAGCGTGATTCAGTATTCACGCGCGATGGCTTATTATTAGGGTATTTCATGTATAACTTTGGTGTTTCTGTACCGATTTCTATGATTCTTTTTTATGGAATAGTTAATAATGTTAACTTTCTTAATTAGGGATGACTGAGAGTGTTATAAACGTAAGAGTAGACAAATATAATAAGAATGCTTCGAACTGCTAAGCTATCGGGAGTTACACGTGTTATTGTGAGTCAACCATAAAAGATAGACATATACTGTCGTGGGATATTTTTTATATAATTTTAAGGAGAACATTTCCGTCATACATGATTTCTGTGTAGCTTTAACCATTAAGGTTGCACACGCGACGGAAGCTTAAAAAATGGAGTAACTTCTCCCGTTTTCCCAACATTTCCCTTCACTGCTCTGCTCCTATTGATAGTAGCGTGATGAAAAGTATACTATAACCAGCTCAGGAGTATGAAAAATAATTGTACCAAGTTTCGTTAAAATCCGTCGAGTAGTTTTTGTTTCTATAACGGTTATACAGACAGACAGACAGACAAAAATTTTACTGATTGCATTTTTGGCATCAGTATCGATCCCTAATCACCCCCTGATAGTTATATTGGAAATATATTTCATGTACAGAATTGACCTCTCTACAGATTTATTATAAGTATAGATATAGATAGATATACGCTAGTGATTGACTAAATCGGAAAGTTGTCGATTCTAGTATTTATTATTGTACTAAAAAAAAATTGGGGTTCTGAAAATAAAATAAATAAAGAACGATATGTCCAGAAAATATTATATTATAAATCAATAAAAAATATCAAAAAAAAAATTGTAAATAATTTTTTTTAACATTATTACATCTTGAGGGCCTTCTTCCAACTGGATTTAAACGTCGTCTTTTAGGTCTTCCAATTGGGTAATCGACATTGTTGTCAATACCCTACGTTAGTGGATCTGCGCAGCCACATAACTAGCCGCAACCAGCGGCTGTACCATGCGATGCACCCATCGATCGTGATCGATGGATGCACCGCATAAATAAAGTATCGTTTTGTGATTTTTGCATTGCTTGTCTAGTCACTTAGTGACATATTTAGGCAGTGGTTAAGGAGCAATGTATTTACTGCGAAAATGTACAGTCGTCGCGATATTTGAAAACAAAATTAACGCAGTAAAAGCAAGAAATATTTTACAATTTGTTGTTTTTCATGATTTTAAAGACAAATATAGTAAAATACTTATATTTATATATGGTAAGTGATTCCACGATTTACAAAGTTTTGGTTTTGGCTTCGGTTTTTACAAGAAACCACTGAACAACGCGGCATTCTTATATTTTTTCACGATCACGGTCGAAAGCGCACTAGTTCGCGGAGACGGCCATTTGCCTAGTGCATGGTCATTTCGGGCATGCCGCGACGACACAGACACGCCTCCTTGCCACTTCTCCTGTTTTTACATTTTTATAGGTGAAACTAAATAAGACCTTGTAAAAATACTAAGCGATGATTAGGTTCGCACCTAGGTACGATTCCTGACGCGAAAAATGCTCTTCTTCCTTTTTAAGTAGTAACCTCTTTCGTTCGTTTTAGTTCGTTTATTCTAATAAAGCAACTTTCCCCTAGAACATTACAAACAGTACATTTGTAGAGCAACTATCGGAGCTTTACCACACCAGCAACCGTGTCAGCGTGCGTCTGGCGCTGGTCTCCGACTTCCTGCGCGCGCCGCCGATGACCCCGCGCGGATGGTTCCCGGAGGCCATGTTGCTGGACCTCGCCTGTCCCGGCGCCGACCTCATCCTGGGCCAGGTACCGTCCAGATGACTAGCATCCTCCTTCAGCATTATGTTTTTTTAAACAATCGGAGTTGTAAATGGAAATTCCTCTTTTGTTTTTGTGTATATTGTACAGTTAGTTATATAAGTTTCGGCCGGTTTTTCAATCTTCCGATAACTTTTATACGAGGAATAAAAATTACCAGAAGATAAAAATATCGGCCCTAGTGTGTAAGGTAGCAGTAGCAGGTGACTTTCCGTGGTGTCCACCTACCCTTGCCCATGGGAAGTAAGCGAGACTTTATGTATGTGTAGTAGGTGTAAGACAACAACAAACAACATCGTCCTACCCATGTGCCTGCAGTATACCTCAATACGTTGCACTAAGGCTGGTTGACAAATTTAAATGTCTGGGGCATATTGTGACGGATGGCCTCAAGGATGACGGGGATATCGAGCGGGAACGCAGGGCGTTGGCGGTGAGAAGTAACATGCTTGCTCGCGGGTTCGCTCGATGTACAATTTAAGTAAAGATAACGCTCGCTCGCTTGCTCGCTGTCGCTCTCGCTCTTTAAAGCGTATTGTCAATCTTTTTACTCGAGTGGGTGAGCTATACGCGACGATCCTATGACACCCTGCGGGCTCAATAAAACAATGCTTTCAGAATGTTGTTAAGGCTACCGTGGCGCTGCAGTGCCTCCGGAATGTTTGCAGAAGCCCACATGGACGGCTTCAAGGCCATAATTCGCAAAAAATCAGCTTCTTTGCTGCAGCGTCTGCGGGGTGCTAAAAATAGCATTCTGAAATTCATTGCTGCTTGATTTGACTGCCCAATTCAAAAACACTGGGTGAGGGTAGTGAATGGTTTTGTATAGTAGTCTACTTATAGATAAGTACTAACAATACTAACATAATTGTAAGCTAATATTGTTGCTAATATATACTAACAAGATATGGATTTTAATTATCTGAAATAAATTATTCTATTCTTCTATAAGCATAATCATGTGTGTGTGTTCCCACTGCTGGGACACAGGCCTCCTCTGGCTACTATGTGAGAGGGAGTGGGCTATAATCCGCGGCCTACCCAAATGTCCTTTCTTTGGTATTGTTCGCGGAGTCGTTGAGCTCCTCAAGTTCTGAGTTGACAAATGCGTGCACTGACTGGACTGGTCCACTCATCTGTGTGGTTCTTTCCTCAAAAGATCATTTTAGACACCAATCTATTACCATTTCAGATACAATCTTCACATGACCTGACCAAGATTATGTCAGGACATTAAAAGAGACTGTGACCTCTGAGTTTGTTTCGGCCTTTCTTCTCAGAGTAGTCATATAAGAAACGCCGAACTCATCTAATTTAAAACATTCCGGGAGTGCCGGTAGAAGTGAAAACTTCAATATTAACGTGTGCATTTAAGATATTTTGGAATGGATGTGACGCATGTCAACCATTTCTTATTGTTTTTTCTTTATTTTGTTTTTATGTTCTTTTTTGCGTCATGTTTACCGCAAATAAACGTTCTTTCTTTCTTTCTTCTTCTATATGAAGAAACGATCCGCGTGATGGGTGCTGCGTTTACTGACTGTTGATCAAAAACGCATGCGTGTGACCCTTTTTGAGGCAGGTTTGGCGTTGTTTCAACGGCATAAAACCGAATTTTTGCGTCGTTTTATAACAGTAGACGAAACATGGATCCACCACCATACCCCTGAAATCAAGCAACATTCGAAACAGTGGATTGCTACCAGCGAACCAGCTCCAGTGATGGGTACAGTTTTTTGGGATGCACGTAGGGTAATCCACATTGACTACCTAGAGAAGGGTAAAGCGATTAATGGCGCATATTATGCCAATTTATTGGACCAATTTGACAAAATTTTACGTGAAAAACGACCGCATTTGGCTAAGAAGAAAATCCTCTTCCACCAAGACAACGCACGAGTGCACACCTGCGCGAATGCCATGGCCAAACTTCATGAGTTGCTTTCTCACCCACCGTATTCGCCACATTTAGCCACCTGCGACTATTTTCTGTTTCCGAATTTTCAAAAATGGCTTGGTGGGATAAGATTTGGCTCCAAAGAAGAGATCATGCACGAAACCAATGCCTATTTCGAAGGGTTAAATTGACTCCTTGTTTAATTTTTACCAGACTTATCACTCCGCCCTCGCATTACAATGCTATTTGCATATTATTGTGATAAGATTGGAAATAGGCCATTCGTTGACGGAAAGAATGCCGCTTATAATTATTATACATGGACATTTTATATCTTAGTAGTTACCTATGGTCTGTGTAGGAGCTTTTTCTTGAATATACATAGGTACTCGTATAATAGAAACATAGTTATCATAAACTCTCAAAAATTGAGCAGCCAAAAGTGCAGAATAAGTAAGTAGTCTATTCATTTCTTCCAGGCATCCGCCTCCCGCGGGTTCAACTACCGCCACTCGTGGCTGCTGCTCCACAACTCCTCGTCTGAGCGGTCCATCATTGAAGCCACGCTATGGGCCTGCAACATCCTGCCGGATGCAGACGTGGTGTGGTCCTCGCCGGAGAGCTTGGTGGACGTGTACAGAGTCAAGCCGGGCATGCCATACTTGCAGACGGAGCTGGGCCTGGCATGGAACTGCTCGCGGCAGGAGTTGCAGGCGCTGTGGGCCGCGCTGCCCACCGCCGTGTCCAGAAGGAGAGACTTGAGGAACGTGTCGATGAAGGGTATTTCCATAGTAAGTGTAGGTGGATAACAGGGGATCCCTAATCAGATGACCAGGGAGAAGTTCGATGGTCATGGTAATTACCATTAATGATTGATAGACAAAGATGAAAATCGACGAAATACAATAGCGGAACATGGCGAATTGTCGATCAGACACGCTGCGTTATCAAATTCACGCATTCTGATTATGACAAATTACATCGGTACATTATTGTTAATTATGGACATTTTCTGAACAGCCTTTCAAGGTTTTCGAAATTAAATGTGCTTCTTTAATTTTTCTGCTCCTTTTCTATTCTTAGATTTTATTTTGAACAACTGTAAGCTATACTGTAAACGTGTGTGCCCAGGTGTCGGAGCCGGCCTACTTCAAGGGCTGGTCGGACCTGCGCAACCGGCAGATCGACACCTTCCCCAAGTTCACGTACCCGCTCATGATGTTGGCTGCGGAGGACATGCACTTCCGGTTCGTATTCATGGCGTCGGCAGATTGTATGATTTGACATATCATACAAACGGCGCCGTCCGTTTGTAAAGTCGCTGTTATGTGAAATGTCGTAGGCAAATTGATGATGCTTCTAATCGTATTCATTTCGCCGAGTGTCATACCTATGTTAGGAACCATGATTTTAAGACAAGTTATAAAAAGGGAAATATCACAAACAATATTAAATTGCCGTGAAACTATTATAATACCACAACCATTACTCATACCTTAATACATAGTAAGCACCAGTTCCAAGTTTTTTTTTAATACAACTACTTCGTAACGATTTATTTTTTGCATACGTTGCCTTATTTTCTAGTTTTTGTTATAAATTATTCAAGCTCAAAAACACATTTTGTTTACCACCAACTATAAATAAAAGTATTTATTTCCTTAGCAACTCATAGATGTAAATACAAAAACTCATCAAAGTTTTGGTCGTGAGTTGGCTGATGACTGTACGAACACTTAAATTCTCACAAATGTCTGTAGAAAACATGATTGTCTTGTAGAGCCATATTATTTATAAACTTTCCATACGTCGGGAAAGTATGTCACATTGTGCACGAATTACCTCGAACGACGTGTGTCTGGTCACGTTCTGTTTTTGCAGCTTCGATCTGCGCCAGGTGGACTTCTACGGCGTCTCGCACAACGGCTCCTTCGACGGGCTGGTGGGGCGGCTGCAGCGCCAGGAGGCTGAGGTGGGGCTGGCCTCCCTCTTCATGAGATCCGACCGCATGCAGGTGGTCGACTTCTTCTCCGAGACCTGCGTGCTCGCGTCAGTACCTGGTCATCTTGAGTAATTCTCATAGGTCACACACAGTAATTACTAGCCAAGGCGGGTGGAGGAGGCATCAGGCAGGACAGGAGTCGTGCATTTATGACATCGTAATACCTTGGTTCAGATCAGGAATGTATATTATATATAAGAGATGTATCAGTGGATCCGTGATCCTCAACAACGGCTGAGAATAATGAAATCATTTTCGTAAAAAATATGGTAACTCGGCAGGGAATTACCATATTTTTTTCTGAAATCCGGAATAGCTTATTTATCTGAAGTATGTGTTTGTTGGTTGTTTGTTTTCGCTTGCCGTGGGAATGTATGTGGGAGTGCAGGCACAGTGCAGGTGTGCGGTCACTCACACTCACACACACACCCCCACACACGTCGTTGTACATCACTTCGCGGTATTGGTATCTGTAAAGATAACGCAATAGCACACTAATAATATGTTGCAAAATTGTAATCGCTTGTTCTTGTACCTACTTATGGGTGTATATTGTCCTCAGCCTAGATTTGTTTATTTTGAAAGCTTTGATAATTATCAGCTTACAATCAACTATTAACAAGTTTATGAATTTTAAAGTCCCCTAAAGCAATAAATATTCCTCGTCTATGTGGTATCACAAAAAAATACCTATCGAGCATCACGTGGATGGGTTCGACGACCTAGTTTATCGCGCTAGTGTAGCTCACCACTACTATTACGTGATCCATGTCGATGTCGTGTGTGTTTGTGTGTGTGGCACCATAGCACGATCAGCAACGACACTACATTAGGTATACTTATCTGTTTAATTATACAAGGTCAGATTAAATTAGCTAGCGAAAATCTGCAGTTGTGATGGGTATCAATACCTAAACACGATAAAATAATAAATAAAAAAATTAAATGTTCCTTTCTTAGGGGTCAACGACCACTGTTAGTGTTGTTACTTGTTGTAATTTGACGCACCTATTCAATTTCATCCTGTATTGTACATATATCAGTTCGACAATTTCACAACATGAGTTAGTATAATGTTCTATAAATATGGCTAAAAGTTATCTCATATTTATATTGAAATTAGCAGTCGTCTGTACAATTTTCAGCCGACTGTACTTTGGCTGACGAATTAGATATTTTTTTATGTCGAATTGACAAAAACTGGCAAACACTGGAAACTGCCGAGTTAACGCAACTGTTTAATCGGCAAAACGGATCAATCAGTGAAACTGACTAATCAACGAAACTGGCGAATTAAATAAACTGACTAGAATTAAATAGACAGAGAAACTGACCAGTGATATGCGGACTCCTTTAGATATCGATACCCATGACGTCTGCGGAGTTTCGCTATCTAATTTAATTTGACCTTATAGGTACTGATATTTTGCTAAATGCAGATCCCACCTAGATCACTACATAAAAAAATATCTTATAAAAACATCACGTAATAAAATATCATTAGATAAATCGACACTTAATTAAGTATATGATGCATGATTGTATGTATACTTAGTCTTCAAGTTATGATAATTTAATTGAGCATGGAGATATGTACATCTAGAGTAGGTGTCCGTCATTTTATATACTTTTTATATACCGACTGTCGATTCTGACTGTGTTTCCTTGTATGCTCTACTTACACAAATATTTAACAACTATCGAATATCGAGTCAATTTGTGCCTGGCCTGCAAAACAAAAGTACCTACTACACTTTTAAAATTTCATTTTTTTCTAAACTATAGAAGTTAGATATTTAAAATAAAAAACATTTTTACCTTAGTGTCAAAAAACTCAACTAACATTTATAAGTATGTTTTACGTGTTATTTAATTTTTAATAACTGGTATTGCCTTCTCGGGCTCTGACCATCACGCTGAAACCAACCTCCTGGATATACTCTTGCACGACCTGAGCCGTGTGTGGCCGGGCATTATCATGCATCAGCATCGATCCATCACCTACATTCGCTAACTACGGCCCTGCATACTCGTTGAGAATCTCTTGGGCATATCTTTCCCCAGTCAGAGTGCCATTTTCTATGCCCACTAACTCTGTGCGAACTTCTGAAGATATGCCAGCCCATACATGTACACTGCCTCCACCGTACTGGACCTTTTCTGAGAAGCAGTCTTGAAGGTATCGCTCACCAGGCCGCCTGTAGACACTTCGCCTTCCATCAGAAGTGTAAAGTGAGAATCGAGACTCATCTTTGAACAAAATTCTTGACTACTCTTCGTCATCCCACTGTATGTGTTCACGTGCGTACCGCAGTCTCGCTACTCGATGCTCTCTCTCGAGTTTGGAGCCACTCGCTGGTCTTCGGGGTTCCAGATTTGCTTCAGCAAGTCTTCTTCTCACTGTACTGTCACTAATGTAGTCCCTTCGGGTCTGAAGAAGCTGTTGCTGGACTTCAACTGCATTAAGGTGGCGTTTTCTCAAAACAGTGGAAACAATATATAACGGTGTTCTCGGGCACTAGTACACCTCGATCTGCCATTATAAGGTCTCCTCAGATGGTTTCCAGTCTCTTCGTACCTTCGCTTCACCTTCTGGACCGTTCGTAACATCACACCCACCATTCTTGCAGTACGACGCATACTGATGCCTAGTTCCAGAAAAGTCATGATCCTAGCACATTCTTCAGGTGAGAGGCATGATAAATAAAATTATATGCTGTTGTCTAACTTATCTTTTGTAACAAGACTCATCGATCAAGAAAAAAATTGAAAACAAAAACAGAAACAACAAAATGAATGGTAAAATTGTAATTCGAAAAGGATTATTTTTGTTTTTAAAGCACTTTTCAGCCATTTCATAAAAAAGGTTCTCGACTATGAAGTTTTTTTATACAAAATGAAACTCTTTTCAAGTCCTTTTTATTTCGAAAGTATATCCTGTGTACTTAAAAAGTTACTCCAATTTTAAAAGTGTAATATGTACTTAGTTTTGCAGGCCAGTGTATTTCTCTAGTCTTCCTTTCTTTCCCCTATCGCTAGATATCGGAATGATATATATTGCGATATTCTGTGAAAGTTTAGGTTATGATAATTTCTTTTAATAAATAAGTAAACAAAGCTCAATGTAATTATCATTCGCATTGTATTATGATAACTTATGTAAATTACCTCCAGTATCTGTACGTGGTAGATACAGTACAGCCGATTTATTCAATTGATACACTTTATGACTCAGCGTAAAATAGTGAACGAGGACCGCCGAGGTTTTGTGTTGCAAGTTTGTGCACGATTGATCGATAGCCATAAATAGATGCGTCTACATAGTTTAAAGACTTATTATTATTATCATACTTTCATTCTGTTGTCACGTATGTTTGTTATTTATAATTAGCGCAATTTGCATGCAATTGACCTCTGTATATAGAACAAAAAAATATGCGGGTGCAATTACGTCAGTTTGTTTGCGTCTGTTAGCGGTGGCGAACTCGCGTCATGCAAGTTAACTAAGTTAAACGTAGCGTCCGTCCGTATCGCCCATAGATATACTATGATAGCGCGCGTCGGGTTGGTGCGCCGGTAGTTGGACGAAGCATGTGTCTATTTCTGTGTAAGCATATTTTAATAACGACAAAGAATGTTCGGAACACAAAACCTCAGCGCAGCGGTAGATTGTGGCTATGATGACTCGCGTAACTGTTACATGCTTGAGCAGAAAGCTTAACTCTCACGTAGTACATATGAAAGTGCGTAAAGTAAGTAGGTACTTACGCTATAAACCGTTTAATTAGGTAGTTTTATTGATCTTTCAGCCAATTATTAACTTATTTCAGTATATTACAGATCTTTCAAGCTAGGCTAATAAAACTTGCATCTATTTACAGCCTTAGGTATTGTCTTCCCCAAATGATTTTCTGTTACAGACAAGGCGCATAAGGCTTCTAATTAATTATTACAGACACCATACCATTTCAACTATACATGGTCAAATTAAATTAGCTAGATAAACTCCGCAACCGTTATATAAACGTGAAAGATCAATAAAGAAATTAATTTGAAGACTTTTTGTGGGGACATAGGCCACAGTTAGTATTGTCACTTAAAACATCAGTTTTTTTGTGTATACTTCATAGAAGTATTGATATTTAAACACTATAAAACAAAAGAAAACAGATTTGATCACATAACAACAGTCCCAGCGGTCGTTGCCCCTCCCAAACAAAACATCAAATAAGTATATTTTATTTTATCGTGTTTAGATATCAATATCCATTACTTCTGCAGAGTTTCTTTAGCTAATTTATTTTTCCCTGTATACATATGTATAAGTACAGGATGAAATTGAAAAATTGAAAACGCGCAGTAACTCATCATCATTGTAAATTGTAATTTTCCAAATCTAATTCTTGAAAAAAATCGTTTAATCGTGTTTCGTTCGTGTGTGTGTGTCGCCTTTGATAATGCAAACTAAGTTATTGCCTTCAAGTAGAGACCCATTACCGTCGTTCCAGATTTTTTTGTCAAAATTATGAAAATTAGTACTGAGTTCACAACATAAAGCAAGTTGGCAACGCGTTGAACTAGCAGTATTTACCTAATTTTGACCGACCCTACGAAAAAAAGGGCGCACGACGACGTTGCCAAATCGCTCGCCTACGGGCACGTTGTGCATCCCTTTTCTTATGGCATGCTCTAAATTTATTTTATAACAAATTATTAGTTAAATTAGATATTTTAATTTTTCGCACCTATTCCTGTATACAACCTTTGTTCCTATATACAATCTTTTGGATCAATAAACTATTTATTTTTATTTATTCAATTTCATCTGTATATTGCAGACGGATTGTCGAATCCGCTGTTTTACAAAACAGCTCCGTTATGTAAAACAGCTGTTTTAGCTGAATAACGTTTAGCGATTTTCCATAGTTACTGAACTTCAACACGCAGAATTGCATAATCGTTTTGCGTTTATGAATGCAGCGGGTCAACGATTAGAGGTTTTGTGAAACAGTGTAGATTTTAGTTCAAAAGTTTTTCACTCGAGGCTCTGTGTGTCAGAAATAAATAAAACCAGTAATATGAGTGTAAATTACTATTAACTCAAGTGAAAACATTGATTCTAAGGACAGTTTGAAGAAAGTTATTAGAGTTTTATGGAAGTCAGTCCTAAAAATACTAAACAGCCAAGTAATTGCGATCAACATGGAAGTTGAGGTTGGTCACAGTTCTAACTTAAAGAATTGGTCATTAGTCCTGGCTTAGTTAATGCGACGAATTCGGTATTACATTGTAGGTAGGGTATGGCGTGTGTAGCTACGAATGTACGCCTGTGTGTGTTCCTCATACCTCCAAAACATAATACCTACACCAAATGCTTATGGTGCAGATAAACCATTCTGTATTAAATCTAACCGATGGCAGTATTTTGTTAAACGTAACGCAATGACAATCCAGCGAACATTGTTCAGTTGTGTTACACAAAGGAGCTGTTTGGTAAAACAGTGGATTCGAAAATCCATCTGCGACATACAAAATGTTATAACGCACATCAACAAATACCCCAATTAGTATATTATAATCATAATATATTATTTATAATAAATAACCGACCAATTTTCTTTTTAATACTGTTTACGTTTTAATTTAACAACCGCGGAAAATAAAATAACTGCTCGTTATTTATTTTAACTGATTTCAATAACTATCGAGCTTATAGAAATCAATTGAAAAAAATAACGATTTGTTATTTCATTTAAATAACACTGTTAAAATGATTGCCATATTTTTTTCCTCACATTTTCACCCTATTTATATAAATGTTGTATTAGACGAATTGGCTGAGTATCATTCAGGCGCTAGTTGAACGGCGCCGTTTAATTAAAAGGCTAGGCAATTAACTGAATGGCTTTGGCTGCAACATACTCGTATATACTCGTATACACTGAATTTTACTATTACGTATAAAACAATGTTTATTTAATAAATTACTTATACTGATTGTGGGAGAAAGTTGTAGTCACATTACAAATTCCGCACGCACACAGTCGCACACACAAGAGTGTAGCGAGGTAGGCACTTGATCGATGTGGATTTGTTTTAAATGAAGTGGTATTCTTGGACAAGGTGGACCGATGACCTGGTGAAAGCCGCAGGAATTTACTGGATGCGAGAAGCACAGAACCGGTCTAAATGGCAGTGCTTGAGGGAGGCCTTTGTCCAGCAGTGGACATCTTTAGGCTTAAATGATTAACTGATTGATTGAATTGTTTTTGAGATAAAAAATAACTTATCTTAAAAATAACAGAAATCGATTCAGTAAATGGTTCTGAAAGAACTACTTTCATACTGTGCATTAATAAAGTTATACATGGTATGTACCTAATTAGTAGTTACCTAACGCATTTTCACCTTCCCGCTTACGCCCATTTAATATAATGAAATAATAAAAAAAAAAATCATTGTGAGGCAACAAAACCGGAAATAGTTCAAGCATTTATGACAGGAAAAGTGAACGAAATTCAGTACGAGACCGTCGCGAGGAACCTAATGATACGAAATGGGATTGAAATTCGCAATGGATACACAGATCGAGTAGGTACCTAACTCCTTTAGAGGAGCAGCTGCCAAATTCTCTGCGGTGAAGGTAAGGACATAGTGGACTCCTGTCAAAAGGACTGGCTTTAGGTAAAGACAAGACAGGGACTAGTGGTAGGGGAAAAGGAGGCCTTTGCTCTGCAATGGGACGTTATTACCCTAAAATAGGTACATCGTTTACAGGAGTGCGTTCATCTTCCGGCAGCCGTCCCGCTCGGCCGTGTCCAACGTGTTCCTGGCGCCGTTCAGCAGCGGCGTATGGGCGGCCAGCGGCGGCGTGGCCGCGGCCGCCGCGCTGCTGCTGGTGGCCCTGAGGAGGGTGCACGAGAGGACGCGGCCGGGCCTCGAGCTGGAGCAGTTCACGCTGCCCGAGACCGTCACCTTCGCGCTTGGCACGCTGTGTCAGCAAGGTACGTCTCTTACAGTTACTCTGGTATGATTGAGGAAGACCTGCTTATAAAAACAGAAGGATGGCGTATGTAACGGTTGTGAAGACGATATGCAGTAGCAGTAAGTTCCTGATGAATGACCTGAGATTGTCTGAAAGAAACAGTTCCAAGCAATATGCGATAGGACAGCTATTTGTATCGGTCCAGTCATAGAAATTCTAACCTATCTCTATGGTTCCAACTGCCAATGCATACGTGAACTGAATGTTGATTTCAGTGTAAATGACTTATGCTATCTGTCTATATCTAATCTAGCGCCACTTGGCAAATTCTCACCCTGCTTTAAATTTGTGAGTCGTAATTAACTCATTACTATGCTAATAGACAGATCAATGACGAGAGCCTCGTTGGTGTAGTGGTCGCTAGCACTACTGCTGAGCATGAGGTCCTGGCTCCTCGTTGGTGTAGTGGTCGCTAGCACTACTGCTGAGCATGAGGTCCTGGCTCCTCGTTGGTGTAGTGGTCGCTAGCACTACTGCTGAGCATGAGGTCCTGGCTCCTCGTTGGTGTAGTGGTCGCTAGCACTACTGCTGAGCATGAGGTCCTGGCTCCTCGTTGGTGTAGTGGTCGCTAGCACTACTGCTGAGCATGAGGTCCTGGCTCCTCGTTGGTGTAGTGGTCGCTAGCACTACTGCTGAGCATGAGGTCCTGGCTCCTCGTTGGTGTAGTGGTCGCTAGCACTACTGCTGAGCATGAGGTCCTGGCTCCTCGTTGGTGTAGTGGTCGCTAGCACTACTGCTGAGCATGAGGTCCTGGCTCCTCGTTGGTGTAGTGGTCGCTAGCACTACTGCTGAGCATGAGGTCCTGGCTCCTCGTTGGTGTAGTGGTCGCTAGCACTACTGCTGAGCATGAGGTCCTGGCTCCTCGTTGGTGTAGTGGTCGCTAGCACTACTGCTGAGCATGAGGTCCTGGCTCCTCGTTGGTGTAGTGGTCGCTAGCACTACTGCTGAGCATGAGGTCCTGGCTCCTCGTTGGTGTAGTGGTCGCTAGCACTACTGCTGAGCATGAGGTCCTGGCTCCTCGTTGGTGTAGTGGTCGCTAGCACTACTGCTGAGCATGAGGTCCTGGCTCCTCGTTGGTGTAGTGGTCGCTAGCACTACTGCTGAGCATGAGGTCCTGGCTCCTCGTTGGTGTAGTGGTCGCTAGCACTACTGCTGAGCATGAGGTCCTGGCTCCTCGTTGGTGTAGTGGTCGCTAGCACTACTGCTGAGCATGAGGTCCTGGCTCCTCGTTGGTGTAGTGGTCGCTAGCACTACTGCTGAGCATGAGGTCCTGGCTCCTCGTTGGTGTAGTGGTCGCTAGCACTACTGCTGAGCATGAGGTCCTGACTCCTCGTTGGTAGCAGCCCAGAGTCTAGATTTCATTAATCTCTGGGAAAAACTGTCGTGCACACTAATTGCAGCGTTCAGACGTGCTCGTTCAGACGTGCTCGTCAAACATATTTGATAAATATTTTGTTTAATAATGACCTCTGCGCTGTCCTACTTACCATCGATCGATTCAAAAATTTAATGTAGCCTTGAAGGTGATTTATGCAATATTTGTTTCAACTTGGTTAATAAAATAATAGTACTGCTGACGCAATCATATTCGTGTAACTAAGTGCTAACAACTATATATAAATATCTTTATGGTTCAGACCGTAATTTATTGTGTTTAAGTAAATTATAACTTATTAAATTAACTAAATTATGTCGCTATTATATTCTTAAAACGTATGTTAAATATTGTTAAGCAATCACTTGTTCTAATAGTAATTGATAAGAATCTCATGCCGCATGCCGCCTGTGTGTGATGCAGGTGTATCCTAGTACAGCAAGCATCGGCTCGTACTATCGTATCGGTATCGTACCTACCTATGTTGTTTCTAAAATTTATACATACTGTATTTTACCATTTTTTTTAATTCTTTTTTTTTATATTATCATAACTAGCTTCTGCCCGCGGCTTCGCCCGCGTGGATGTCGAAAATTATCCCACGGGAACGTGCTAACAGGATAAAATGTACCTATGTGCTTCCCCAGAATGCCATCAAACTCGCGGGCCCTTTGTGGCTAATTACAATAGAAAACCAATTGTGTCTCATTAGTGGTGATTAAGAGGGTACCTATATGATATCTTTACCTAAGTACCTACCTAATTAAAAAAAAAACTCAATAACAGAAAATTAAATACCTACCTACCTAAATAAACCTATTTCTGATGATAGCTAATCTAAACTCAATAAATAAGCAAAATCCCTAAAAACTAATATCTATACGAATGACTAATCCTACCTAACAGTATTATAAAATAACCTACGATCACTACGTACACTATCAAATATACTACCTATACTTTAAAATTAAAATCTATACCTACGACTTATATAAAAATAAACCTAAATAACTCTAAAAACTAAAAGGAATAAAAATGAACTCCATTGCGGGTGACTTAACCTACGATAAACTTATTATTTGCGGTTGGTGCAGTAATCGGGTCTAGGGATCGGACCGCAAAATTAAGTTTGTTTTTTATTGTATGTACTTTTCCGGGATAAAAAGTACCCAGTGTGGTGCCCAGGATATTAAAGAATAATTATACCAAGTTTCAACGTAATCGAACCGGTAGTTTTTGCGTGATGCCTGAACAAACAGACAGACAGACAGACAGACAAAAATTTATTTAATCACATTTTTGGGTTCGGTGTCGGTCTAGTAACACCCCCTGCTATTTATTTTTTTGATATTTTCAATGTACAGAATTTTCACTTCTACAGATTTATTATAAGTATAGAATAGATATCATTAAGTATTTAAAATATCTTGGATATGTCTCGGGGTTCCCGAGTCCCAGACCTTTCGAAGGCGTACGAGAGGCCGAGGTTAACTCGCAGAGGCCCGGATGCGGCACCCTCCGACGATTATCCCTGCACACATACGTTACTACACACTATGCAAGTGCACTCAAGGACAACCTCCGGTTGGTTTAGGACTATTACAAGATATGGTAACAAATATAATTGATTATGGGTTTGGATGGCTAAAGTGAACCAGGACTATGGGAACACTATGGCCTGTGCCTGACCAATGTTTTATATAAAATACACAGATTAAGTGGCAGGGGGTTACTTGCACACTCAATAAAAGGCCCCCGGAAACTGTCCCTAGCACATAGTGACGTAGCAACAAGTGGGCAACATGTCCTGAAGTGCTTGAGGAGTAGAGAGGTATTCCAGGGCTATCAGAACAACCCTAGATCCCGGAAGATGGTCAAGATCCCTACCAGCACTCTCTGGAATATTTCCTTCCTGGGAGCACCTTTGTTCTTGCGAAATTCGCAAGAGCATCGAATCTCCACTCAAGCCAGCCAATTAAGGTAAGAAAGAGTTGAGGGACAAGCGAGACTACTCCCGGGAGATAGGGTCCGTGGGGCCGCAGGACAGCATGTGGCAAGCTGCTGGGCAGTTCAAACAGCTCGCCACGTGCTGTCCTGCGGGTGTCTGTGTCTGTCGGTCTGGGCTCCTCGGTCCTCATGCGAGACCTCCGCTAACCCTTCGGGGATTACAGGCGCAGTGATGTTATGTAGAGAGATAAATCGTTTATGTGGTGCAGAAGACATATCGCAATATACAAGATCACGATTAAATAATAACAAAATTATATTACTAATAAGAAATTACCGACAAGGTGTCAGTATACAAAAAAAAAACAAAAAGATATATATTCTATGACACACAAGACTTACGCCTAGTGATTACTTTGTCGGCGCATTGTTCGCGTAACCTTTTGTAGAATCCGCACCCTATGGCATTTTTGGAGGCCAGTCGAGTTTTCAACAATATCTATTCTTTCTAACATCCCTTCCAGGTTTCCACAGCACGCCAGCGGTGACGTCGGTCCGCGTGGTGATGTTCAGCACGCTGCTGGCGGCGCTGTTCGTTTTCACGGCCTACTCCGCCAAGATCGTGGCCATCCTGCAGACGCCCAGCAACGCGCTGCGCTCCATCGACGACCTCACGCGTTCACCCATGGTCATCGGAGTGCAGGATACCACCTACAAGAACGTCTACTACCTCGTTAGTATGGCCTTAGGGATCAGGCTGTACTTCTCTAGTTGTAGCCTTCGGATCATAAAGACATTTAGGCGACGAGTCTCATACAGAAGGTGGTAGTCTTGGCCGCGGCAAGCATTGTATAAAATCCAGCTGATATTATAATTACATCGGAAACAGAATATTCAATTCTCAATATTACATTTTTAATTCTATCAAATACATTTTAGAACCAAACTTATTCAAAACATTATTCTGTTGCTGTCAACTTGGAGCAATTGGCAGAAATAGAACGACGTTTTAAATCCATTTCGCGTTAAACAAGTGTCGAGTGAGCCTTACATTAATATTAATAATATATATATCATAATTAAATAAATCGGCGACTCGTTGACTCTCTTTGGAAGCTTGGTAACACTGTCCCTGCTCGCAGGAGAGTCCGGACGAGTCCACGGTGCAGCTGTTCCGGCGCAAGATACTGCCTCAGGGCGAGCGTGCCTACCACAGCGTGGTGGACGGCATTGCACGTGTGCGCACCGGCTTTTTCGCTTTCCAGGTGCGTTTATGTTGATGTTTGTTACCCCAGATATAAGCCAGTCCAATTTGAAATTCGTTACATAGGTGTGTAAATCTTTTCCTTTTCTATGTGCCACTAAAATGTACACTGGCGAGTGGCAATACCTTTCTTCGTAAACTCAAAAAGTGTGCTGAACCAACAGAAACTCCCCGTCTGATTTCTTTATAGCAAAGTGCCGTAAATCCGCGGTTTTACTAAAATTAGTCATCTTTTTGAAATGGCATGAGAAATTAATGTTAATTCAGAACTCCTTGTGATGGAGATACTGAATATTTAATGTGCAGGTGGAGAGGAGCTCGGGGTACGACATAATAAAACAGACGTTCACGGAGCGCGAGAAGTGCAGCCTCAAAGAGATCGAGGCGTTCAAGCTGCCCCTGGTAGCCGTGCCCATGAGGAAGCACTCTGGCTACAAGGAGCTGTTCGCCAGCAGGTAACAGTGACTTCTGTAGATTCTGGTCTGGGTTTAAAATGAAAGGTCATTTAATTAGGCTGAGAATCAGCACTTTTTGAACGTCATAATTACTTGCGAATCGGCTGCCCTTCACCACTTTCTATATTGCTTTCGCTGGGAAGAAGAAGAAGCGCATCTGTCTGTTGAATTAGAAGAGCTTGATTCTATACATATAATCATTAATTCTCATTGGTAATGTTTGCTTGCACGCAGGATGCGCTGGCAGCGCGAGGTGGGCCTGATGGACCGCGCGCGGCGCGTGTGGCTGGTGGCGCGGCCGCAGTGCGAGGCCTCCAGCGGCGGCTTCGTCAGCATCGGCATCATCGATGTGTTGCCAGCACTACAGGTACACTACTATTAATAGTACACGACTGTCTAAGATTCTGTGCTTGATATCGATTCGCCCGCACAACTATCCAGTCTGATACCAAAGCTTTTAAAATACTAGTATCTACCTTTTATTTTGGATTGACGTGATAAATAGTAGCTCTCGATCGATGATACAGTGAAACAGGAATATAACATAATTATGCTGAAACAAGCCACAATAATCATTAATGTAAGTATTTGAAACAAATAGTATAATTTTGCAGGTGTTGGCACTGGGAGCATTGATAGCAGTCTTGTTGCTGGCATCCGAGGTGGGCCTTCACGTCATCAACCGGAAGCCCCAGGAGTACCACGACATTCATCAGCTACGTCTCGGGAACACCGCAAGAGTCGCTCCTATGCGCCGGAAGCAACACTATAGCTTCATAGAAAGTATACCACAACCAGTGGCACTGTATGATGGCCTGTGACAACTTACAAATGTAAAACTGTAGTTAAGTAATCGATTCGATAAACTATAGTTCCAGCGGAAAGTAACTATTGCAGTCCGTTCAACAATGTGGTATCTCTTTCCTCACATTGCTCAGTCAATATTAACGGAAAATCATTAAAACGTGCAAACGTCACAAGCCATCATACACTGCCGGCTTTGTACCACTGCACTGGAGATTATGAAGTGAAACACAGTGTGCTATCGTATGTTTTATTAATAACTTGCACTGATATTTACAGGAAGGAGGCACTAAGTAGACCTAGCAGAGAAATAGAAGAGCAATTGCACGACTGCTGCATGATGAGAGCAACTCGGCAAGGAACGCTAGTGGAGGCAACAGCGTCTTTGAGCGCATATCGAGCAATTGCTGCTTCAGAGACACTGACGAGCAGTGGGGAACACAAGACTTGAGTCCGAGCGGGGACGGCATTACCGAAATAATTCCTCGGGGACAAATATCCTTCACCTCCTCCGACACGTGTCTCCAGAGACATTGCATGAAGTTGAATGACGTCACCGACTTCGCTAGAACACGATGAAAATGTCGTGAGGCAAGGTATCTGTCTGGTTTTGTCAGGTGACGTCACGCAACTTCATACGATGTCTCCAGAGACACGTGTTAAGGGACATTTGACCCGTAGTGATACAAGTCATGCGCGACAAGCCCAGCAGGGGTGTTAGAACAACTGCACGGCGATGAGCACGAACAGCGTGAGCACAATGCACGTGGAGAGCACGCGGTCCAGCAGCAGCGCCGCCGCCGCCCACGCGCCGCTCTCCGACGAGATGCACGATCCCTGCGGCACAACCACCAGCAATGTTACTTACTCGTACTTGTGTAGCAGTAAACATTTACGCGAACTTTGTTTTTTTTTTTATTAGAGTTATAGTCACAGCGGTTCGCACAACAGCTCATTAACCTTCTACATTATCTTTCACGAGGTACAATCATTTGACTGCCTACACAATTATGTATATCTCAAAACTGTCCGTGAAGCCCTCTTATAGAGAGAACTACGTTAACGGTTGCCATCCTGATTGCCATGTGTCTGCATCATGTCAGCATTCTGTAGTAGTACAGTCACAACTACAAGCATTATAACATTAGGTACGCAAAATTCAAAAGCGTTTTTCTCGTGAAATAACAATAACAACTTTGGCAAAAGACTATTTCATAATTTCGGTTTCGAAAATACCTAAATAGGTACTCAAACTCAAATAATTTATTTCAATTAATCAATATATTGAATTGTCAAAATTAAATAGTCGGTCAATTAGTCAGAAAGTTGAAGCTAGTTGCCCATTCCAAAACGTAGATTTCTATGGAGAAGAACTCAAACTCAAACTCTTTATTGCATTCATGTGTACATTTCGATGTTACAATATAAGTCAGTTCCAACATGAAACCCGGTTAGGGCACGGCAACATAATAGTAATTTTAACATGATTTATCTATATTATTATATTTATATAAAAATGAATTGACGTTTGTGTCTCATAAACAAAAAAACTCGAAAACGGCTGAACCGGTTTGTCTAATTTTGGTTTTGAAATATTTGTTGAAGTACAAAGAAGGTTTAAAAGGTGAAAAAAGGTGAAAAAGAAAAAAAAAATATAAAGTTCAATGGAAGTAGTAATGACAACTTTAATTGGCGGTATGAAGTTCCACTAATTTTTGAATATAGCTAGTAATTATTTTGTTCTAAGTATTCTGCGACCGAGTAAAAGCATTTTTGTGTTAGATATTCTTTTAATTTCCTGTTAAATTGATTAAATTTGGTTTCTTCTTTTATTTGTTCCGGTAATTTGTTGAAAATTTTGATTGCCATGTAATATGGGCTATGGTAAAGCATTTTGATCCGAGAGGGTGGAAGATGTAATTTGTTTTTATGTCGTGTGTTTACGTTATGAAGAACGGGCAAGAAACTCCACGGACACTTTTAAATCAAGATATTATTACAAAATTCTGGGTACATTATTCTTATTGCTTCTATATGTGAGAACAATGTAAAAAAAAAAACAATTTAAAATATAAAATTAAAAATAAGCCCTGGCAGTTAAGAAATGACCAGTCCCAACCGACGGTGCCCGTTCACGAACATGACGCGTGGATCAGCACCACCCAGCTCAACCATTTCGTAGGGAGCCGAATGATCCAACACACGCGCCACCACCAGTGAGACATTTATGTGAGCATGACATATTCTCAACTACCATGCTCTTTCAAGTCAACATCAATATATCATAAAAAACGGATCCATGGTTCTTACATTTACAAAATTTAAAAAATGCTTCTAAATTATACAAAACTATAGTTTGTAATTTATTTGAGAAATGAGAAAACAAATTACTACCAATCAGAGGTATTTAATATTGAAGTATTAAGAATTTAATCTTGATTGAATAAAATAAACATTAGGTAAATTCGTAATGTCAGAAACACTAAAAAAACAAAAAAAAACCGGCCAAGTGCGAGTCGGACTCGCCCATGAAGGGTTCCGTTACGTTACGATTTATGACGTATTAAAAAAAAACTACTCACTAGATCTCGTTCAAACCAATTTTCGGTGGAAGTTTATATGGTAATGTACATCATATATTTTTTTTAGTTTTATCATTCTCTTATTTTAGAAGTTACAGGGGGGGGGACACACATTTTACCACTTTGCAAGTGTCTCTCGCGCAAACTATTCAGTTTAGAAAAAAATGATATTAGAAACCTCAATATCATTTTTGAAGACATATCCATAGATACCCCACACGTAAGGGTTTGAAGAAAAAAAAAATTTTGAGTTTCAGTTCTAAGTATGGGGACCCCCAAAATTTATTGTTTTTTTTCTATTTTTGTGTGAAAATCTTAATGCGGTTCACAGAATACATCTACTTACCAAGTTTCAACAGTATAGCTCTTATAGTTTCGGAAAAAAGCGGCTGTGACATACGGACGGACAGACAGACAGACAGACAGACAGACAGACAGACAGACAGACAGACAGACATGACGAATCCATAAGGGTTCCGTTGCCATTTGGCTACGGAACCCTAAAAACCCGACTGCGTAAAAAGTGAACCAAACTACTTACCTACCTACACAACAAAAAAAAAAACTGAAAAGAACAAAACAAGCACTTAGATGTCCCGTGGTCTAGAATTCTATAATATATTATTGAACTAGCTTCTGCCCGCGGCTTCGCCCGCGTGGATGTCGGAAATGATCCCACGGGAACGTGCTAACAGGATAAAATGTATGTGCACCAGGATGCCATCTATCTCGCGGGCCCTTTGTGGCTTATTACAATAGAAAACCAATTGTGTCTCATTAATGGTGATTAAGAGGGTACCTATATGATTATCTTTACCTAAGTACCTACCTAATTAAAAAAATAAATAAACTCAATAACAGAAAATAAAATACCTACCTACCTAAATAAACCTATTTATGACGATAACTAATCTAAACTCAATCATCATCTGCCTAGCCTTTTCCCAACTATGTTCAGGGCCGGCTTCCAGTCTAACCGGATGCAGCTGAATACCAGTATTTTACATGGAGCGACTGCCTATCTGACCTCCACAACCCAGTTATTGGGTAATACGATACCCTTGGTACGACTGGTTGTCAGACTTTCGGGCTTCTGACTACCCGTAACGACTGTCAAAGATCCACGAATGACAGCCGGGACCAACGGCTTAACGTGCTTTCCGAGGCACGGAGGTGTCTCGGTATGTAAAGATGGTCACCCATCCACAGACCGACCGCGGCAAGCGTAGCTTAACCTGACCGATCGACCTGTGCGGCTGTTATTATTTAGCCACGGGCCCCTCAATCTAAACTCAATAAATAAGCAAAATCTCTAAAAACTAATATCTATACGAATGATTAGCCTACCTAACAGTATTATAAAATAACCTACGGTCACTACGTACACTATCAAATATACTACCTATACTTTAAAATTAAAATCTATACCTACGACTTATATAAAAATAAACCTAAATAACTCTAAAAAGTAAAAGGAATAAAAATGAACTCCACTGCGTGTGAACTAACCTACGACAAACTTATTATTTGCAGTTGGTACAGTAATCGGATCTAGGGATCGAACCGCAAAATTAAGTTTGTTTTTTATTGTATATACTTTTCCGGGATAAAAAGTACCCAGTGTGGTGCCCAGGATATTAAAGAATAATTATACCAAGTTTCATCGTAATCGAACCGGTAGTTTTTGCGTGATGCCTGAACAAACAGACAGACAGACAGACAGACAGACAAAAATTTTTTTAATCACGTTTTTGGGTTCGGTGTCGGTCTAGTAACACCCCCTGCCATTTATTTTTTTGATATTTTCAATGTACAGAATTTTCACTTCTACAGATTTATTATAAGTATATAGAATAGATGAATACTATTGAAGAAAATAAAATATTATTCTAATAATGGAACATAACAACTGAACAGTCGGGATCCATTGAAAAATTAGATTGGCTGTCGAATAATGAATTTACTTTCTACGCAGTCGGGTTTTTTGATTTTTAAATTATTATTTTTATTTTATACTTTTTAGTGATGAGTACCTAGCTAGCTATTTACCAGACTGGATTTCCTAGAAGCATCATTACTACATCACAATTGCACTGGAATTTAAGTTCTCGTAATGTAAGGCTTTAATTAAGTTACTTTATTTACTAACTAGCTTCTGCCCGCGGCTTCGCCCGCGTGGATGTCGGAAATTATCCCACGGGAACGTGCTAACAGGATAAAATGTATGTGCACCAGGATGCCATCTATCTCGCGGGCCCTTTGTGGCTAATTACAATAGAAAACCAATTGTGTGTCATTAATGGTGATTAAGAGGGTACCTATATGATATCTTTACCTAAGTACCTACCTAATTAAAAAAATAAATAAACTCAATAACAGAAAATAAAATACCTACCTACCTAAATAAACCTATTTATGACGATAACTAATCTAAACTCAATCATCATCTGCCTAGCCTTTTCCCAACTATGTTCAGGGCCGGCTTCCAGTCTAACCGGATGCAGCTGAATACCAGTATTTTACATGGAGCGACTGCCTATCTGACCTCCACAACCCAGTTATTGGGTAATACGATACCCTTGGTACGACTGGTTGTCAGACTTTGGCTTCTGACTACCCGTAACGACTGTCAAAGATCCACGAATGACAGCCGGGACCAACGGCTTAACGTGCTTTCCGAGGCACGGAGGTGTCTCGGTATGTAAAGATGGTCACCCATCCACAGACCGACCGCGGCAAGCGTAGCTTAACCTGACCGATCGACCTGTGCGGCTGTTATTATTTAGCCACGGGCCCCTCAATCTAAACTCAATAAATAAGCAAAATCTCTAAAAACTAATATCTATACGAATGACTATCCTACCTAACAGTATTATAAAATAACCTACGGTCACTACGTACACTATCAAATATACTACCTATACTTTAAAATTAAAATCTATACCTACGACTTATATAAAAATAAACCTAAATAACTCTAAAAAGTAAAAGGAATAAAAATGAACTCCACTGCGTGTGACCTAACCTACGACAAACTTATTATTTGCAGTTGGTACAGTAATCGGATCTAGGGATCGAACCGAAAAATTAAGTTTGTTTTTTATTGTATATACTTTTCCGGGATAAAAAGTACCCAGTGTGGTGCCCAGGATATTAAAGAATAATTATACCAAGTTTCATCGTAATCGAACCGGTAGTTTTTGCGTGATGCCTGAACAAACAGACAGACAGACAGACAGACAGACAGACCGACAGACAGACAAAATTTTTTTTAATCACATTTTTGGGTTCGGTGTCGGTCTAGTAACACCCCCTGCCATTTATTTTTTTGATATTATCAATGTACAGAATTTTCTCTTCTACAGATTTATTATAAGTAATAGATATAGATATACAGGATAATTTTTTATTCAGTGCGTAAATTTTCACAGGGTGTTCTACCCATGAATATGAACAACTTTCACTATGGGACCATCTCTGAAATCACAAAAAAAAAATCAGCTGTTTCTTATAAAAGTTCAATACCTACTCGACCAAAATGTATGAATCTGCTGATTTTTTTTTCGTGATTTCAGAGATGGTCCCATAGTGAATGTTGTTCATATTCATGGGTAGAACACCCTGTAAAAATTTACGCACTGAATAAAAAATTATCCTGTAGATAAGTAGGTACCTGCCAATATATAGTTTTTCGACTGAAGTTGAGTACTTACTAAATCGTTTGAAGTTGGAGATGGGCGACCGTGTCAGACATTAGATACTTTAGGTAGTCCAATATACCTACTAGATACTTTAGTATATGTCCATCCACATTCACACGCACAGTCATACGAAGTTTTCGTCTTTTTCTACCGTCTAAAAACCTATATGTGAGAATGGTTGTTACGTAGGTAACTTTAAATCGATATAGATCCTAAACGGTCAGGCGAATCGAAAGATGTTGAGAGAAAACTAAAAATTATTTTTAAATACCTATTCAACGATACCCCACTTGACATAATTTGTTGACTTTCAGGTTTTTCATTTTCACAATATGGCGTCCAGTAGTCGCCATATTGAATTTTCACTAACGTCATGTCTTTAGTGACACTCGCCGGACTAAGAGGAATCGATTGACGTGTGAATCACAAAAATCGGCCCAGGTATTTGGTCTGTATAGTGCTGCAAAGGAACATACATACAAAGGCTGATAAACACATTACCACTCCTTTGCGTCGCGCAGTCGGGTAAAAAAAGGGGAAGCATCTCTTCCAAATATTGAAATTGTGATCAACTAGTGAGCCCAAGTGCCTGTGGAGCAGGACCAGCATTAAGCCAAGCATTTTTATCTACGATATATTCGTCCAACTTATAATATGTTTGTCTACATAGTGTGCGTTTAATGCATGTTTTAAATTTCTTCTCATTTCATTGAAGAATATCGAGTGGTATTTTATTATAACATTTTACACAGTACCTACCCCATAAAAGAGGTTTTTACTTTAGACAATCTGAAGCGCGGTTGATCTACTTTGTTCCTATTCCTAGTGTTAAAATTATGCCTGTCACTTATCTTACTAAAGGATGTAGATTTTTTCGAACGTAGACGTAGACGTTTTCGTAATATATTGACAAGGAACCGTCATGATGTTATTTTTTTTAAACAGTTCCCTTAGAGATTCGCGTCTGCCGAGATTGTAGATGGCTCTGATAGCCCTCTTTTGCAGAATTAAGATAGACTCAATATCTGCAGCCCGTCCCCACAGCAAAATACCGTAAGACATGATGCTATAGAAGTAACTAAAATAGACCATTCTCGCGGTATCCACGTCTGTTAATTGACGGATTTTCCAAACAGCGTAAGCGGCTGAACTTAGCCGCCCTGCAAGTGATGAGGACCCCACCGCAGCTTTGAGTCAAGCGTGATCCCCAAGAAAACCGTATTTTCGACGAATTCAAGTATCTCCCTATTCAATACAACGTGACATTCACTACTTCTAACATTCGGTAAAGCGAATCTAATGCATTTGGTTTTTTTTTTCATTTAATACTAAATTATTTACAGTAAACCAATTATGGACCATAATGTGCACGTCTGCCTACTTTAAAAATCAGTGATGTGTCATCAGCAAATAACACCATTTGTGGTCGGGTTTTTAGTCAATGAGGTAAATCATTTATAATATATACCGGTGAAAAGGGGTGAATAGGGATGCAGGGGTTAATCGGGATGAAACTTTAAAATGGATTTTTAAAATAATATAGTTTGTTGCTAACAAGGACACTTAATCTTTAATTAAAAAGCTGTAAACCCATTAGAGTATTTTCTGGCAACGAACTATATTATTTCAACGTTAAAACCCATTTTGAAGTTTCGTCCCGATTCACCCCTGCATCCCTATTCACCCGGTTGTACAGTACTAAAAATAGGAACGGCCCCAATATTTAGGCCTGCGGTACACCTATTTTGACTTTTAAACCCAATGAATTCACACCGTTTATTTGAACCTGCTGAAATCTATCATTTAAATATGATTTTATTAAGTTACTAGCTTCTGCCCGCGGCTTCGCCCGCGTGGATGTCGGAAATTATCCCACGGGAACGTGCTAACAGGATAAAATGTACCTATGTGCTTCCCCAGAATGCCATCTATCTCGCGGGCCCTTTGTGGCTAATTACAATAGAAAACCAATTGTGTCTCATTAGTGGTGATTAAGAGGGTACCTATATGATATCTTTACCTAAGTACCTACCTAATTAAAAAAAAAACAATAACAGAAAATTAAATACCTACCTACCTAAATAAACCTATTTCTGATGATAACTAATCTAAACTCAATAAATAAGCAAAATCCCTAAAAACTAATATCTATACGAATGACTAATCCTACCTAACAGTATTATAAAATAACCTACGGTCACTACGTACACTATCAAATATACTACCTATACTTTAAAATTAAAATCTATACCTACGACTTACATAAAAACAAACCTAAATAACTCTAAAAACTAAAAGGAATAAAAATGAACTCCATTGCGGGTGACTTAACCTACGACAAACTTATTATTTGCGGTTGGTGCAGTAATCGGGTCTAGGGATCGAACCGCAAAATTAAGTTTGTTTTTTATTGTATATACTTTTCCGGGATAAAAAGTACCCAGTGTGGTGCCCAGGATATTAAAGAATAATTATACCAAGTTTCAACGTAATCGAACCGGTAGTTTTTGCGTGATGCCTGAACAAACAGACAGACAGACAGACAGACAGACAGACAGACAGACAGACAGACAGACAGACCGACAGACAGACAGACAAAAAATTTTTTAATCACATTTTTGGGTTCGGTGTCGGTCTAGTAACACCCCCTGCCATTTATTTTTTTGATATTTTCAATGTACAGAATTTTCACTTCTACAGATTTATTATAAGTGTGTATAGATATAGAAGATGAGCTAGTTTACCCAGTCCGTAATGCTCAAGTTTCAAGAGCAGTGTTTCGTAATTCACGCAGTCAAATGCCTTGGATAGGTCGCAAAAGATGCCTATTGCATCTAGTGCCTCTTCCCATGCATTAAAGATGTGTTTTAATAAGGTGACACCGGCGTCAGTTGTACAACGCGTCCTTTGGTGAAACCATACTGTTGATCGTGTAGGACTGTAGGATGTTGTTACGATTAAAATGATTGATAGTACTTTGTTCGTAACACCGCAAAATATCTATCAATATTTTAGCAGAAAATCGCTTTAGAATCTTGTGTAAATCATCATCTGCCTAGCCTATTCCAAACTATGACATGTATTTGTAGGGTCCCCATCCAGTCTAATCGGATGCAGCTGAATTTTACGCGGAGCAGCTGTCTATCTGAGCTCCACAACTAAGTTACTTGGTAACACGATACCCCTTGGTAAGACTAGTTGTCAGACTTTCGGGCTTCTGACGACCCGTAACGACTTTTAAAGATTCACGAGTGACAGCCGGGACCAACAGCTTGACGTGCTTTTCGAGGCACGGATGGGCTCGGTATGTAAAGATGGTCACTCATGCACGGACCGACCACGGCAAGCGAAGCTTAACGTGATCGATCGACCCGTGCGGCTGTTATTACTTAGCCACGAGCCCCTCAGAATCTTGCGCAAGTGTAAGGCATGACTGTAGAAAGGTACTAGCATAAACACCTTATTAAAATATATATATACCTACATAAGAGTAATTCATAAATAGACTCGTATATATATACGCTCTTGGTTCTCCAAATGCGTGCATTTTCCTTATTCCGAGCGAAGTATGGCAACTCACTGTTGCAATGTTTCACGCGGTGAGTGCTGGATGAATGAGCCTTTTACGGCTCTTTTAGAGAAACTTAGGGCGAGGCGGACGCCATCGGACGGTATTTGAGTTGGTTCTTACCGCCGAGGGCGTCAGATTGCACACGGTGGAGAGGCTGGACAGCAGCGTCCGCAGCACCCTCGGCGGCGCGGCGGTGCAGCGCGCCAGCCGCACCACCAGCGCCGCGCACGCGCCGCTCAGCGCGCCGCACACGCACAGCGCGCACATCACCGACATGGCGCGCGGGCACGAGCTGGCGCCCGGCAGCCGAATCAGCGTCGAGATCAACCTGTAAACACAGCAACGATGCACTGAGCCGTTTTCTGAAGATGCTAGAGTGCAATTATGGTGACGGAGCATAGACTGTTTGTTGAGCTGGTTGTTGTACTCCATGGTTAACGATTATCAAGCTGAAGCATCATTTGTGAAACGAAGAACCGGTAGTCGTCGGACTGGACTAGTGAGAGTAAAGAGCCCGTATCGGCAAGTGACCTTAAAAAAGACGGCGAAGAACTGAAGAGTTGTAGTTTTAAGTGCAACATGGGACAGGCTTAATAGTTAGAGTTGATTGATTGAAGGTAATGTTGAGTGCTCACCAAAGCGCGGCTGTGAAGGACGCGCAGGCCGCGAGCGCGGGTCGCTGCGCCGGCGGCAGCGCTGCAGCAGTCACCAGCAGCAGCGAGCCGGTCACCAGCACGGCGCCGACGGCCAGAGCGTGCGCCGGCGCGCGACGCTGCACCGACACTGTCCACGTCGCCGTGCTCACCTCCTCCTCGCCGCGTTGCCAGGATGACGATGCACCCATCACCTTCTGGATCTGCCAGGATCCCGTCTCGAATGCTACTGCGTGCTGCAAGGATAGAGTATGAGTAGGAAACTGTTGAAGTCAGTCGTGACATATCTTTATATTAAAAAGGTTAAGCTATTTTAAAATATACTATTATGAACTTTAGTAAATCTACTTCGCAATCCGTCTCCGGTCTACATTCTGTACTGTTGCCCGATAACATGTTTGTATACCTACAATAATATATTATGGTATGTTTTGTCTCCTCATTTGTATCTTTCTAATTTTATCTGATCGTCAAAGCAATGTACCAGGCCAACGTTCCTCAACCTGTTCGCTTACGGAAAGTACGGAAAACTTCCTTTACATTTAAAACAGCCGCACCAAAACGTACGCGTCATTCTAGTATACTGATACTGAAGAAGGCACTAGATGACTTTTCACTTTTTCAGCACCAACACAGCGATGACGGTTGATCTCACGACTTTACAACTGCACAGCCCTTAAATATACAGCCAGGAGTCACAACTTACTTTAAATTCACTGATCTCTATGACCAGCTCGTCATCGTTGTAGGCTCTGGAACCAAACTTGAAGGTGCAGACTTGAGTGTCGGTGGGCCAGCCCTGCAGCGCCAGGTCGAGGGGCACGGTGACGTCGAGGCGCGTAATCCAGGACACGGCGCCGGCGGCGTCCAGACGCGCGCGCTGGCCGGCGTCACCCGCGCTGGTGGCAGCCGCATTCAGCAGCACCACGTCGGGCAGCCACAGCCGCTCCGCTGCCGTCAGCGCGCTGTCACAGCCCCACTCCGACACGTTCCAGCGCACGCGCGGCTCCTGCCACGCCTGGAACCCAAGCGATAAATCATTCCATTTAGGATTCATATTCGTTTATTTGCATTCTACAAGGTATACAGATGTTCAAAAAAGGCTTATAGCTAAGAGCCGTTGTAGACCCTGTCAGGGCACAGCAAAATTATAGTTATACATATTTATTAAAAATCTAAATCGTAGAAACAAAAATCAAAAATAAAATTCTACATGAAAACTAAAAAATTACGCTCACATAAAAAAGTTAATTAATAACGGTAACATAAATAAATCTACGAGTATTATGAGTGATTATGAGGGTAAGTAGGTAGCTTTTTTCTTAAAATACTATTTTTATATTTAGATATATTTACTTAGGTAATATAATATAATAGGTAACACAAACACTTATATAATAGGAGATCATATTTTAAGATTACAAATAAAAGAGATCAGTTTTACGTCTATCACAATTAGATTCAGTAGGTAACATTTTATAATTTACTTATTGTGTATTTAGAAGTCATGTTTTGTTTAATTATATAATCTTCTTGATAAATATCCACATGTATATAATTATTTGAGAATGTATTTATTGCAATTATAGTCTTTCATTTAAGTATTCGTTTATACTATAATAGCTTTTGTTTAATAATAATTATTATTTTAATTTATTAATAAAAATATTGGATTTATTTATATTTCTTATTTCTTCTGGTAACTTATTATATATTTTTATAGATATGACATAGGTACTTGAGGAGTGCATTTTTAATCGGGATGTAGGTATGTTTAATCTATTTTTATGTCTTAAAGTAAATTTAGTTTGTATGTCTTCTCTTTTTGTGTAGAATTCCGGGTATCTACGTATTTAACAGAGTTCGAAGATGTAGAGGCAAGGTATGTAGGGTTAAAATTTTTTGTTCCTGGAGGGTTACTGCTATCTGTTTGTTCAATATTGACTAGAATTCTAATAAGTTTTTTTTTGTACCTAGGGTGAGTAGTGTGGGTGTGTCTGTACTATTACCCCATAATATGACACCGTACTTATGCGTGCCTATGAATATGTTACCAACGCAGTATTCATGTCTGTAGTTTTTTTGATCTCCCGAAGGGCGTATGAGAATTTTGATAATTTTGCTTTTAATTTTTGGATATGTGACTTCCAATTTATGTGTGTCTATGTCTAGTCCTAACCTAGGATAGGTATCTCAGTCATCGTAATGCTTTATTTGTTGAACAAAATCGTCTCATCCGTTCAACGCGGACTGATAAAAAACGCGTAGGCGAATATCTACATAATCTCATTCGACGACTTACGTGGTTTTTATTTATGGTGCGTTTAGCGGTTGTCGTGTTCTTAAACAAAAGATCCTGTCTGTGGAAGTCAACCATCAGGACTATTACTAGCTTTCCAGAGACTTAATAGCTGAGCTAGACCAGATGTGTCCTGAAGAAATTGCACAGCACATTTGATACCGATTTTGTTATATCTGGAGTCCTGTACTCAACTAATTAGGACTCACAACTGTTAAATTTGTGGAAATATATATAGCTGCAAAAGTCTGTTTATGATGCCTAGTCACTTATCTTAGCTCCTTGTCAATGCTGCCGGCAGAAATATTGTGGTGTTGTAGACTCCAGAGAATAAATGATGAAGTGGTTATTTATTTGCGTGTATAGTTAGCGCACGACCCACTTTGAAGGTCGGTTAATATGTTTTCCAGTGATTCATTGGCGACAAATTACGAGATTTACGCGTATTAACGTGGTTTACCAAACACGGAAATGAAAATCTTTCCGAGTTTTGATAGTTTAACTTCACTTTTAGTCGGAATAAATTTTCATGAAAATTTGTTAAAATGCAAATCTTTTTCACGATATTCAGGATTATGAATTAATTTATACAGGGTGACTGGTAACTCGACGTTTTCCTTCCAGTGCGTGATAGTGTGACCCATTTGCAACAATTAAGCATCCCATAAATGCTAGGCGAAAATTCATGGAATCCAAAAAAAACCGATTATCATGTTTTTTTGAAAATTTCCCAGAATTTGTCACTAAATATCACTTAACTCTCAATTCTCTGAATGAGTGGCTTTCATAGCTATTCCATTG
Organism: Apamea anceps; assembly: GCA_951799955.1. NCBI lineage: Eukaryota > Metazoa > Arthropoda > Insecta > Lepidoptera > Noctuidae > Apamea > Apamea anceps. The sequence goes on from OX637506.1 coordinate 769,211, forward strand.
GCTACCTAATACTTAACACACCTATTATCGACTGTTTCATCGGCACCTTTAAACATTTATGAAACTTTTGTACCTCGTTGCATAGCTGATTAAATGAAGATGTCTTCCCCGTAATTTGTACGTTTATTGTTTTAGTAAAATTTTGAGATAACTGGTGTCAAAGTTCGTGTACGTAGTTGATTTTTTAAAATAGTTAATAAACTTCTTACTTTAACATTTAACTCTTTGATATTTAGAAAATTTGGTTACAATGAAAATCGGTTTTCTCGGATTCCATAAATTTTTGCCTAGGCTTTATGGGGTGCTTAATTTTTGCAAATGGGTCACACTACCACGCCCAGGAAGTAATATGTCGAGTTACCAGTCACCCTGTATAGGTACAAAACATTTTTTTGTTTATTCAAGCGATAATAATACTGATGTATTGATATCGCTTGCAGATGTTTTTTTTAATCCACTTATTTGTAGGTGCGAAACAAACGTGAACTGCGATTTTCGTTATATTTAGTCTTTTCGTGTGCCATCTGACACTACCTGACGCCATCTACTTTCCGACAGCTTTGTTCCATTGGATTACTGATCAGACTCTTGATGGCTTATTTGCTGCTGTAGCGTCCGTCATGCATTAAGTAAGTTTTAGGAAAGTATGTTGGGGTCAGTAACAGGGTAGGGAGCAATCACAATCTCCTACTAGTTAATGGTAGTGTTAAAGCTAGCATAGATTAGGCCGCGCCACGCCGGCGCCGCACTCAAAGCATTGCAAAAAACTGCTTTTATCACTTTCGTAGATTTTCTATGAACCAACGCACACTAAAGGTACAAGCGACTCGCGCCGCACTTTTTTGTATAAAATTGCGTTGCGATGCGGCCCATTGCGGCTGTAATGTGAGCTTGACTTTCTGGCTCACCATCTTGAGGTCAGCGAGCAGGCGCATGACGGCGTGCGCCTCGTCCACAGTGGCGTGGTGCACGTCGAGCGTCAGCGTGACGCTCACGCGCGCGGCGGGCGGCGCCTCACGCTCGTACTCCGCCAACAACGTGTCCACCTGCACGGACAGCTGCGTCGCGTTGCTGCACGCGCTCCGAGCCATGGGGACTCCTACACACAAACAGTGGTTCAATACGAAGCGAGTGACCTGGGAATATGTTGCCCACGACAATATTGCCAAAATTGCTCGTTTCAATTGGTAAAGAAAATAAAAACAGACTGGCTAACACTTGTGGCAGAAGAGGTGCGATTAAACTTCTAGAAATTAGGTCTAAAAGATGCTTAATAATTTGGTAGACGAGATGTTAAAATAATAACTGTTGTAAGATTTGTACAACTGCTGCAAAAATCTCTCAGTCTGTTTGAGAAGCAGCGGTGACGTTCGCAGTATTACTACAGCCAGCTTTATGAGGTGGCACTTAAGTTCAATGTCAGTGGTGATGGAAGAAGAGTAATAATAATAAAAGATTACCGTATATATAGAGCAGGAGCGAGGTGAGCAGGGCAGCCGGCCGCGACGCCATCTTGTTACGACTCGCGTCGGCGTCGCCTGCGCTGTGCAGCCACTGCCGCGCAGGGAGCGACAACCTTCGGCGACAAGCTATGAGATATTTTAAATCTCACTGATTTGTGGCAATAATATTTCCAAATTTAGATTTTCAGGAATTTTAGTGGTCCCTAGAATGCTCCTTTCTAGCTTGGCGCATGTTATAACACCACAGTCAAAAGTGTGTTCAGTCTAATTGACATGAAGCTAATAGTTTTTCTGTTAAGAGTATGCAATGTTTGGGGTCTAGGTTTGGTAATATGTTCTGAGCATAGGCTGTGGTAGAATCTGGTAAGTGGTACAATATAGCTTTCATCTTACATAAAAAAAACATAAGCATGAGCGCACTAATACAGCCATTTACAACATACACACACTCAACCAAACCTCTTGTCTTGTCTTGTTTTGTTGTGTGTAACAATGCAATAATTTTAGTAGTTAATGTTTGTTACATTAACTTAAGTTTCTCATTCTTTGTTACTTCTCCGCAGTCCATTCGTTGCAGACCACTGGCTGGAATGGACTGCCTCATTGGTGTAGTGGTCGCACGTATCGCACGTATCGCACGTACCGCACGCGGAAGTTTTCATCTGGAATTTATCTATAACAGCCCAGAGGCTGGATTCGTGCCCGATTACATGGGACTGAAACGTAACTGGTGAAATTAGGGTGTTCTACTCTACGGACCCTCGGGGATACAGGCGTGATGTTTTTTTTTAATGATATTAACTATGCTTGACTCCGATCCCGCCTGATGGAAAGCAGTGATGCAATCGTTGATGGAAAAGCGCACTAATTTATTATGAGCCTATTCACTCTAGCCTTGAAGACACTTAAATTATAATCGGACGGGAAGACTGCGGCAGGCAAATTGTTCCAGTCCTTCGATGTACGCGGTATAAACGACGAGGCAAAACGCTTCGTCCGGATCGCGGCGGTGTCAACAACGTAAGGGTGAACAGTCGCCGTACGACGGGTTGTCCGATGATAGAACGGTGATGGCGGAATTAAGTCATGTAATTCCCGCGCACACTAATTTGCGTAAGTTACATCATTACGGTGTCAGAAACGAGGCTCTCAACATAATAATTTCATATTTACATAATAGGGTCCAATGTGTAGATGTTAATGGCGCGAAATCTTCCGGGCTATCAGTTCAGTTAGGTGTTCCGCAAGGCTCAATATTGGGTCCATTCTTGTTCTTAGTATATATCAATGATTTACCATTCCATTTGAAGGGCATCTGTGACGTTGTACTGTTTGCAGATGATACCCCTCTTATTTTTAAAGTAGACAGGAATAGACAAGATTTTGACGACGTAAACAGTGTACTCACAATAGTTACAGATTGGTTTACGTCAAATAACCTAGTTCTCAATGCCAAGAAAACGAAATGTGTAAAGTTCGCCTTACCGAATGTCAGAAATCTAGGACCCAACATCGTCTTAAATAAAGAGGTGCTTGAAACAGTAGGCTCGGCAATTTTTCTAGGACTAACAGTAGATGCTAAACTTCAGTGGGGACCTCATATATCAAGTCTAGCAGGAAGGCTCAGTTCGGCTGCATACGCCGTCAGGAAAGTAAGACAATACACTGACGTTGATACAGCTCGTTTAGTCTATTTCAGTTATTTTCACAGTGTTATGTCCTACGGTATTCTACTGTGGGGCAAAGCCGCTGATATACAAAATATATTTGTCCTTCAAAAACGAGCTGTTCGAGCAATTTACCAGCTAGGTGCCAGAGTTTCTCTAAGAGATTTTTTAAAGATATTGGTATTCTCACGGTTACATCACAATTCATCTTCGCCAACATCCTATATATTAGGCAAAATTTGCACTTGTACACTAAAAACAGTGATATTCACAGTGTTAACACTAGAAATAAGGACAAACTACGTGCCCCCTTTCACCGGCTTCATAAGGTTCATAACTCATTTGTTGGGCTTGGTATAACCTTTTATAACAAGATACCCTCTTCTTTGCTAGACTTGCCTTTTAATGCGTTTAAAGCTTAAGTAAAATCCAACCTTTGTTGAAAGGCTTACTATTCCATCAACGACTACTTACACGATAAGAATAGTTGGTCGCCCTAATTAACTCAAGACAATGTTCATGTTCTTTCTCCAGAATTAGCTTAGGTACTGACAGGTTACTGTTATTAGTATTAACTCACTTATTTATTTCACATCGATGGTCCTAGTTCATCATCTGTGACTGCAAGTGACAGCTAGGTGACGAACCCAGCAATGCATAAATGTGTAAGCTGTCACGCCCTTTATGCCTGGAGGCTTTTATTTAGGTAGTGAGTTTTTATTTTAATTTTAATTAATTATTTTTTAGCTTGAGTACGTATAGTTTTTATTATATTTGTTGGTATATTGGCGTGGCTAGCTGACATAATATGGCAAATAATTTAAGCTTCTTGTAATGTTCATTACTGAACATAGGTTCCTAGTATTGTATACATGCAACTAACTATATTCTAACTGAACAGACAGCTGTGCTGCTGGGGAGTTTGTTCCGCCACTTCTTCTTCCCAGCGATAGCACTAGGAAGTGGCGAAGGGCGGGCGTTTTTGGGGGACTGTCTTTTGTAATTTTGACGTTCGAAAAGTGCTGATTCTCAGCCTAATTTGAATAAATGACTTTTGATTTTGACTCTCCAGAATGCATCCTGTAGAATACTGAAAGGCTGGCTACCTTACGCCTGTGCTCCAAGCTTTGTAGATTGGTCTTAACCAAATCTGGATCACCAATTAGCCTCTTCGCACGCCTCTCCACTGAGTCCGAAGCTGCTAGATGGCATTTTGAAGAGCATCATACCCGGGCATACATCGCAGCACAACTGCTCAGACCCATCCTCCGTACTCCGTACGTTATGTTATGTTATGTTACTTCATCTAAATATGAACATAACTTGCTACTTGGGAACAGACTGGTCCCCACGACACAGGGAATCCTATAGTGTGGGGTCCAGGGAATTCGCAATAATCTAGCGCCTCTAGGCTCTTATGTTACGTATTTATTATTTTTAATATTTTACCGTGTTTTCTGAACAGAATAAAGTTTTTATTTATTATATTAAATAAGATGTTATTGCTACAAACATGTCCAACGGTTGCGCTCTCCTGCGGGTGGAGCTGCGCGTGGGCAGGCTATCATCAACGGTATCCGCCCTCGCAAGGACAACTACATACAATGTATTTTTGTACAGAATTATTATAAAGTAGACGTTCCTTTACGTCATCGATTAGTATTTGACCAGCAGTTTTGGTCAGGCAATAGTCGGTTGTTTGATCTTTCTAATCAGATAAGTATTAGTTTTGGCCACAGAAACCGGCTTTCATTATCCTGTATGCATGTAGTTATTATTCGCACTGTGCAAATCTTCGTCTTGTTCCAATCTGTGCTCTCTTCAACACATAATTATGTTCTGAATAAGTAGGAAGGTAGGTGCATACAGCGTTTCATCAACAGATTAACTTTATGTAATCGTGTTATTATAAGAATGTTCAACAAACAGACAGATATGTGGACCTCATGTAGATAACACACTATATATCGCATATGACAGATAACACACTTCCTTTCACACGATGATCTGACTAGGAACCAGCCGCTACAGGGCTCTAAATAAAAACTAACACAATTAATTATTTAGAGGATTTATTATTTGTGTCAAGTATTCACAATTGACAAGGAACTGAGTTGTGATGATGTAGTTTTACAATATTGAATTATTCATCTAGCGCGCATTACAGCTGACAATTTTGCCGTAGGTAGAAAAAAGCCAAATAAAATACGTAAACTAAAACTGTAAATAAGACAAAATAACTCCAAATAAGACATAATTTTTATTGTCCCATATTATAAATTGTGTGCTAGACGTACAGGTGCATGCATTTGGTATTTACATAACCGTGTGATGTAAATCTACACGGTAACCGTTAACGCTAATATCGGAACTAATGCCGCCATCTTGTTTTGTCAATACAATTTCTGTGACAATTTCACAAATGTTCACCATCTATGTATGTAATTCAGGCACTAAAAGATCCTTGTCCTTGTCCTCTACTGAAATGCTTTGAACTGCCGACGATTAGGAACGTTTAGAAACATTTGGCGTTGAAAAGCACATTCAAAAATCAAACAAACAAACAATTCATTAGATAGGTAATAATTTGTAAAAAAAACATTTATAAAGAAGGTTGTAGACAATTAACATACGTTTCATATAACAACAGAATAATATGCTAGTTTACATTATTGTTGTGATTGATTTATTAACGATAAACAACAAAACTTTGAACGACACAACAGCATAGAAACATAACGTGGTCAGAGCCAGTGCGCTGGCGAATGGCAACCATGATATGCAGGGTTCACTCCTGCCTCGACTCGACCGACAGCATACGATCGCTACAGGGTTAGGTCTTACCCAAAACGTTATTCATTCTCTGCTGACTTCTATTTACTAATTACCAGGCATCGGCCAGCCATGTGAGAATATCTGTATACAGGGTGAGCAACTTGGAGGTATACAACTTTTTTTTGCCACCATTTTGTATTTTGTTTTAAAACGATGGGCCTAATGATTTTCGATTAAATAAACGTTATATCCAATAACATTATACGAAATAAGTTTTAGAGTATATAAATGTTATATCTAAAGAAATTATATCAACAGTTGGTACTCGTATAACTCACGTTTATTATATCTTGTGAACGTTATTTAAATGAAAATATACCAAATAACTTTATATGATATGAGACGCACCCCTTTCTCGAACTTGCGCAGTTGGTCCTAGGTAAACAGAATTATCCACAACTTTGAGATAGAGCCTCCGATCTTCATGAGCGTGGGTTACGTGGGCATTTGACGTAACCGACGTCTTGCCTATGTTCATTTAAAGACTCACTCTTTCGGAAGCTCTACTGAGGTCATTCAAAATTGTACTGAGGTCCTCCATTGTCTCAGCCATGACTACTATATCGTCGGAAAACCGAAGGTGAGTGATGTACTCGTCATTGATGTTGATACCAACCCCCTTTCCAGTCCAGAACCTTGAAGACATCCTCCAGTGCAGTGGTGAACAGTTTCCGAGAGATAGCTTCTCCCTGTCTCACACCTCGCTGCAGAAGGATATAGGTTTCGAGGTCCGATCCTGGAGTCAGATTGACATAAGCGTTTTCGTACAGACACTTCAGCACCTCGATGTACCGATAGTCAATCTGGCACCGTTAAATATACTGCAGTACAGCCAAGTCTTGATCGAATCGAAGGAGGGGTTTCATGTTGGAACTTAAAGATATTGTAACAACTAAATGTACACATGAATGCAATAAAGAGATTTGATTTGATTTGCTTTGTTGTAGTCCACAAACGCTAAGTAGTGAGGCAGGTTATACTCTTCGGTCTTCTGTATAACTTGCCGCAGCGTATAAGTGTGGTCCACGGTGCTAAAGCCTTACCTAGAGGCTGCACGTCGTCTTACCTAATCCAACAGTAAATGTGTTTTATAAGTACGCATTGATAAAAAAAATGCATTAATGGTGAGTATGGTGTAGTTTTTCGTAGGTCATTATAATTAACTTAGTGACTTCGTATTGAAATACATTAAACTCCGACCACATTTCAGGCAAACACAAAATTTTAACCGTTTCGAAAAATATATTGAAATCCCTTCCGAACGAATGTCAGTCAGACGATGCACTGACTTCCGACCATAACTACAAATACTTAATAATATATAAATTAACATATGAAGCATATTAGTTAGCCATTCACTCATTTAAAGCCCTAAAATATTAAGCCTAATAATTAGTATCTAATTGACACATATGCCTACGTTATCGTTATAATAAAAAAAGATAGATACTAAAACAAACTATATTAGAATAACAGTTCAACATAGCTTTTTATTTTTGAAAAACTAATGGTATCTATTAGTTTGTCGGTTCTTCTTCAATATTTAACTTTTCGTTACGTTCAACGATGCATACGACCGTTCATAATTAATGCCGTGTTTTCCCAGCCAACAGTGTTACAGCTATGTAAGAAAAGTGATTTAAAGAGATTCAGAATAAAAAAAAACAAATAAAAGAATCTATCACTAAAACCAACAAAGTATGACGTCATTGTAGCCACAAGCAACAACAGCACTAGTGGCGAAAAATTCTTGCTTCCTGAAGGGAGCCGCTAGCCACTGCAGACGTAGCACATGCTTACATACTTTATATAATAGTACGTAAGTACAGATAAATACATACTAATAAAGACACAAATGCACGTCAATAAGTATCTCACTATAAAGACAGTTGCTTCTGATTTTGTACAACCATTTTACCCGTCAATCATATTTTTTTAAACTAGGTGAGTGTTTGTGTAATATTAACAAATAAACATACATACCATATGGTCAAGTTAAATTAGCTAACGAAACTCCACGGACGGTGTCGATATCTAAACACGATAAAATACAAAAGGTTTGGTGATTTTTTGTTTGGGGTCAACGGCCACTGGCAGTGTATTATACGTGAAATATGAGTTGAGAAAAAAGGTATTTTTTTGTTTCGTCGTGTTACCCATCATCGTGTATCACATTTGAGAAATTTACACAAAAAAACTGATGTTAAAATTGATATTTTAAGTAACAACACCGGTCGTTGATTCTAAAAAAATTTGAGATATACCCACAACGTCTATGGAGTCTCGCTAGCTAATTCAAGTTGACTCTGCATAATAAACAAAGTTTGTATTTATATGATATAACAATAAAGTGTATAATTGAAAATGTGAAAATGAAATAAAAACTTAAATTGTAAGAGTTACGAGTATGTAACTAGGAAGGTAACATCAACACCGCCATGGCTTCGCAGAGACTCACAACCTAAAGTACTAGCGCCTACATACAAGAGAATATAGAGAACATATGTACAACTTGATATGGAACCAGGTTTAATAGGAAATCCTACGATAGCAGTTCTCAAAGAACTATAAAATAGAAAGAACTAAAAACGAATGTTACATACATAACAATAACGCAGCATCTCATTCAATACATTAGTGCTTCGTCGCCAATGAACGATAGTTCACACAAAATACCTTAATATATATTATGTTGTTTCTTTCTTCATAAACTTCATTTTAATTCTGAATAAACTAGGACCACAAAGCCTGATGTGCGATTTAATAACCTGCGACACATATGTCACAGGTTATCAAATCGCATAATCATAACTTGATGAAACCTGTGACATATATCATAACTTTACACAGTGTCTAGACGGTGCAAGTAATTGATTGCTTCAATTTACTTGTATGATTGTATGCCCCGGGTTAGAAACCAGCATCCTGCAAATAGAGCTTTAATCTCTTATCTAACACGCGAGGCAGTGGATTGTGGAGTGGGCAATAAGTAAAGCGTGTAGGCGGCCGGCGCGCGCTGCACTACGTACAATTATAATCATTCAAACCACTAAGCTCTACCGCTTATCTACACCATATACTTACTTATTCTATCATTTGTATGTCAACCACATATCTATACAATTTTGTGTATTACAAGCTAATGCCATTATTTAACTTACTAATTAAATATGATACAATGAACCGCCAAGGTCTGGCGTTCCGAGTAATATTTGTGTAAGTTATCACCGACACCGATTGACTGGACATGTCTGCTTTGAGCTCGACACGAATGCCTGGCAAGTATCGTCTATATTTACTGGTGTCATGCATTATTTACATGTATCACGATTCCAGCACGGAACAAATTCTTGTATGTTGTTGGCACTGAGAAATGAAAAAGGAATTCACATTCACTTTCACTATATCATTCAAGTAATTTCTAGTGTCAGTGTACTTAATATCTATAAGATAGCATTTTGAACTCAACCACTGATGATTATCAAATGCAAATCTAAGTTCTATTTTCATATCATTTTAAAACAATACCTGTTGCAAATTAGTAAGTCTGCCAGATTTTCTTACTATTAAGTAATAACCAGACATTTGAAGACCGGTACACACTGCGGTATGACTTGATGAGGTCACACCGATACTGCACTGATTGACAATATCTGTATGTAATTGTTTAAACGTACTTGCACTATCAGATTCAACTCTACACACAAGCGCGTCACTGAAGGAAGTGACGTAGCACTAGGGTGCTACGTGCTACGCCGTAGCACTTTCTTCTACGTCGTAGCACGTTTGTCGAGCTACGCGGCTACGTGGCACTACTGCGTGGTGGTGGAGGGTGCGGGCTCGCTGTGTGTGTGCGTGGGTGCAGGGTGTGCGTGCGTGTGCGGGGGAGGGTGCGCATGCGCGGCGGGCAGGTAGTGCCAGTAGGGCGGCGCGTCGCCCGCCTGCGCCTGGCAGGCAGCCGCCAGCCCCGCCCAGCTAAACCGGTACGCGTAGCGCTTGCCGTGCACCTGGTGGACGACAAACAAACGACAGCAATCAGCAAATCAATCACTATGAAAACATGCCATGGACAAGGGAAACTGCTTACTTTAGTAAGCATTAAATACTTATATCTCACATACGAGTATCAGTTTGTATGCAGCAAGTTAACCACTGCACTGGCCGCCACTTCGTGGTGGATTACAGCCCACTCACACTCACAGAGAGAAGGACTGTGTCCCAGCAGTGGGAACTTTAAGGGCTGATTATGCTTTGCTAAATTAACAAAATATTTTAAAACACGGAAACCTTGGCTCTGCAGTTTATACCAGCAATATTAGGCAGTAAGAATGTAATCACAGTAATAATAATACGATGCTATCGACTACTGGGCTATATCCACGGATTACATCGTAACCACAACAGGAAAACTTAGAGTAATATTAGACGAGCACTGTATCTACGTAGATCATTATTTAAATTCAGTAAAGTTAAGCGAATAGAATAGTTGAGAACGAGAGTTCACGACCAACACCATGTCGCATCGTTTTACGACAAAAACTATTTTGTATGGCGTTACCAAAAAACTGTTTTCAGACATTTTAAATTTCACCTTTAATTCCAAAAACAAAAAGAACGTTTTGGAGTCGCTCGGCTAACGCGTGGCGCTGGTTATGCTCCTATCCCTCACAACATGATGATGATGATGAGTCCGACGACCAACAGTGATTAAAAACGATGTTTTTTTTTTCAATGAACAGTAGTTTTCAAACGTTATCCCAGTTTCCTTTTGTCCAATCTATCAAAAAAGTCCTTTAACTTCAGTCTGATGGTTTCGAGTAAGCTTTTTATTAATTGTACGTACATACGCCGCAATAATAGCTATGTGACCAGAACCCAGCAATGCATAAATATGTAAGCTGTCAAGCCCTTTATGCCTGGAGACTTTTATTTAGGTAGTAAGTTTTTATTTACATTTTAATTATAATTAATTATTTTTTAGCTTGAGTACGTATAGTTTTTATTATATTTGTTGGCATATTGGCGTGGCTAGCTGACATATGGCAAATAATTTAAGTTTCTTGTAATGTTACTTACTGAACATAGGTTCCTAGTATTGTATACATGCAACTATATTCTAACTAAACAGACAGCTGTGCTGCTGGGGAGTTTTTTGCGCCACTTCTTCTTCCCAGCGATAGCACTAGGAAGTGGTGAAGGGCGGGCGTTTTTGGGGGACTGTCTTTTGTAATTTTGACGTTCGAAAAGTGCTGATTCTCAGCCTAATTTGAATAAATGACTTTTGATTTTGATTTTTGAATACGATTTTTTAATAATTAGACTAATTAGTAATTCTCCTTTAGTGCACTCAACGAGAATGGACCACGTACTGTGGGGTTCTGCCCTAAAGCGCAATAGCCAGAAGATATAATTAACAATATAAAGAGCTTTTCAAGTAGAAACTTTGCTTCAAACACATCTTTTGCCAATTGCTAGACAGTTCGGAATTAATGACTTAAATAAGTGACAACTTGGGCACGGAACTTAAGGAATTATTGGTACCTAATAGCCATAATGTAAAGCGCTTTTTAAGGAGACCCTTTGTAACTAACACGACTACCCAATGTTCACTTGATTATCAGACGGTTTGCTAGGGGTTTTTACTAGTGCATTTTTAATTTTCTTAAATGGTATCCTGGGTCGTGTGACACTACTGATGTCTTCGACATCTAAAATCTATCGTTCAACTAAATTCTGAAAATCAGACAGATTGCTATTTTTTTTTTGACATATTTGAATATCCGGTCAGTCTCACCGTGAAAAGTTAAGTGAAGCTCAATAGTGTTAATCCCTTAGCATTAGTTGGAATGACAGCTCACTCCACGCTCAGTTCACCTAAGTTTTCACGGTGAGATGGTTACTGAATCGCACTGCAGGTTAGACTTGACGCGGAAAATTTCTGAAATTATTATTTTTGGACTCAGAATAACCAAATGTATCGATTTTAATACGGTTTTGGTCATAAAACGACGAGGCAACAATTTTAATCATGGGCTCTCATATAACATGGGAGGACGGCCCCATTATGGGAATCTATTTCGATAATTACATAAGCTGCGGTGGACACAACACAAGCACACGATTCACTGATCAGTTTTTTCTCCTAGTTCCGTTCAGTTTACTATATTAGTTGTACGTGCACCTGGCAGTCGTTGAAGCTAACAAAATAAGGATAAAATATCGCAACATCTGTCAAATATTGCATTATTCCATGGAAATTATATTATATATCCCGCATTAATTTTACAAGGTGGTAAGGGATGCGCTGGACAGAAACCAGTGGAGCCGGATCATCCGCTCCAGATGCAACTCCGAAGCTGACCACGATCCTCAGACATGAGGATCGACTACAGATACAGAGATCCCGCTTTAAGCAAATAAACGAGGGTGTAGATTGTAGATTATCCAGTCTCACTTCAAAGTTATGCTGATAGCTATCAGTAAAATTCATAAACGTGTTACTTATTCTTTTTCTCTGCATCCAAAAACTTGTTGCTGTCGCCAAACTGTTTGCGACGCTCGGTGATCTTGGCACTGCTCTCTGCAGCCTCTACCGCACAGCTAAAGGTTCTGCCGCTGTCCTTAACCTCTGTTAGCGACAGCGGTAGAACCTTTAGCTGTGTCGTATAACTAGCATACAACGTACATACGAGTACCTTGCTCATGATGTTCTTGTCGTAGTAGTAGCGCAGTGCGCGCGACAGCTTGTCGTAGTTCATGTTGGGCTTCTGCTTGCGCCGGCCCCAGCGCCGCGCCACCTCGTCCGGGTCTGACAGACGGAACTCGCCATCGTTCGGAGGACCCTGGGGTACAACACAAGGTCAGTCAGTAGCTGATGCAACATGAATACACCGTAATATCAAAAACTTCACAAGATACCTAAAAGCCGCAAAAATGCCGTCGGATTTCTCTTAAATGAGCCTATGACATAAGTGCAGTTTTATCAGTCACAACTTATTTTGTTAATGAATTTAATAATATTTGAACAGAAATTGGTTAAGTATCCCAAACAGGTAACGGCTCAACATTCTAAGAAACAAAAACGACGTGAGTAATTTACACCGCTCGACAAAGTCCTCAGACTTTGCCGCGACAGTGGAATATTTCCACCACAGACATTCCTTTAATTTCTTGCTCTCTACATACCTCCCAGCAGATACCGGGCGCCCCTGCCGCCAGCTCCTCCAGCAGGAACTGCCACAGCTGCACCTGTCCGCCAGACGCACGCGCGCACCCCGTCAGCGCGCCATACGGATCTATATCAATAACAACACATCATCGTCAGTGATAGGCTACGAACATAAGATTCTGGTAATAGTACAAACATATTACGTTGTATAGCTCTACATCGTGTAAACCTGATCAAAATAACGAATGTCGTACAATACTTTGTTTACCTACAAAACGATAAGTACCTCCAGGTCCAAAAGTCTTCGAACTAAAGAGTTGACGTCAGTCACTCAAGCCATTACAATTCAGATGAGATAACTGGTAGTTCCGAGTGTCATATCCTGTTATTGTTCCTCATTATACAAACCCAGAACCAAGACAGACGACGTCCTTGATAAGAGATAAAGCAATGCGTCGTTTCTATTACGTTTATAGCTACCTATGTACAAAGATTCTTGATGCGACCATACTTGTTGATGCGACCATACTTGTTGATGCGACCATACTTGTTGATGCGACCATACTTGTTGATGCGACCATACTTGTTGATGCGACCATACTTGTTGATGCGACCATACTTGTTGATGCGACCATACTTGTTGATGCGACCATACTTGTTGATGCGACCATACTTGTTGATGCGACCATACTTGTTGATGCGGCCATACTTGTTGATGCGACCATACTTGTTGATGCGGCCATACTTGTTGATGCGACCATACTTGTTGATGCGACCATACTTGTTGATGCGGCCATACTTGTTGATGCGACCATACTTGTTGATGCGACCATACTTGTTGATGCGACCATACTTGTTGATGCGGCCATACTTGTTGATGCGACCATACTTGTTGATGCGACCATACTTGTTGATGCGGCCATACTTGTTGATGCGACCATACTTGTTGATGCGGCCATACTTGTTGATGCGACCATACTTGTTGATGCGGCCATACTTGTTGATGCGGCCATGACATACCCTAGGAGTACAATAATGTCAGTGCTTATCTGACAGGAACGATCGCAGTCGCATCCATGTATAGGTAGTTCTGCCGATCGATTCTGTAAAAATCTCACCGTGAATAGTTAGGTGAAGTGAGCTTAGAGTGAGCTGTCAATAGTGTAAATCCCTAGCATTAGTTGGAATGGCAGCTCACTCCACGCTCACTTCACCTAAGTTTTCACGGTGAGATGGTTACAGAATCGCACTGCAGGTACCGTACTATGAGACATTGTTGACGTGATGTCATGCATTACTTCATCCTGCGAGTAAACGCAGACATTTGCCAGACATGGGTCTTATTTTTATTTTATTTTTTATTTTTTTATTTATAGGGAAAACAAACAGTAGTATACTAAAAATATACAAATGGTCTTAAACATATGACTTAACAAATATACTACCCACTACATTTTCCACAGATTACTACTTACACTAAGACAAACTGAATAGCAAACGTTAATTGTAGCCAGGGTATGTAAAAACATTAGAAGCTACTGTTGATCCTTCAAAATTTTGATTATGTCAGTTCTAAAGGTATATCTGCTTACAAATAATATATCAATTGCACAAAATAACTTATTGTATGTGTCGACTAAACGGCGTAGCGGTGAGCGCACACCAGCATTGGATTTGCAAGAACTAGTAGCGAATAGCTGTCTGGTGCGCACCTCCCGCCCCTGCACTGTTCGAGGAACCAGGTAACACAAACTGTTCACCAAGTCGGGGCAATCAAATTTGTTTCGGCATACACCGTATAGAGTCATTGTCTCAAGGAGCGAGCGCCTTTTCTGTAATGTAAGGAGGCCATATTTTTTGAGCATGGACTGATAAGACGTTTTTTTTCGAAAACATCTATACTCCATGGCTCGAAGGTACGTACGTTGAACTAATTCTATAATTTCACAATACTTAGCATAATAGGGATTCCAGATAGGTACTGCGTATTCTAATTGCGGTCTAACTATGGACTTGTATAAGTGCAAGAAAGTGGAAGGTCGACGGAACTCAGTAGATGCTCTCATCACAAAGCCATACATCTGGTATGCCTTATTAACTATACGGTCAACATGACTATCCAGATGAAGTTTCGAGTCCAACTGTACACCAAGATCACGAATACAAGTAATTTTGTTGATAACACTATTAGCAAGTCGATAATTAAAATTAATAACATTTTTCTTTTTAGTAAATGTTATACTATGACATTTGGGCAGGCTAAGGTACAATTTGTTAGAAGAACAATAGTCAGAGAAACGATCAAGATCTTGTTGAAAATCAAAACAGTCTTGTTCATTTGCAATTTTTTTATAAACTTTTAAATCGTCCGCATATAAGAGAAATTTTGAATTCTGGAAACAATCTTTAATGTCATTAATAAATAGAATAAATAATAGAGGTCCTAAAATTGAACCTTGTGGGACTCCGGATGTGACTTGGATACAGCTGGACTCGAAGCCATTAATTACTACCTTCTGGGTCCTATTAGTTATATAAGAAACAAACCAACGTAGGAGGTCCCCTCTGATACCATTGAATGCGATTTTATTGAGTAACAATTTATGATCAACTTTGTCAAATGCCTTCTGAAAATCAGTATATACTGCGTCCGTTTGTTGCCTGTTGTCCATATTTTCAAAAAGTTGTGTTGTAAATATTAAGAGATTGCTTATGCAAGATCTATCTTTGACAAAACCATGCTGCTCCTTTATAAGAACTCGACGAACAAACGGGTAAATCTCAACATGAACAAGTCTTTCAAAGAGCTTAGAGAAAGCTGACAATATTGAGATTGGACGATACATCTCCACGTCATTTTTAGAACCACTCTTGTATACTGGTACAATATTTGCGCGTTTCCACACGTCCGGAAAGACTCCACATGATATACATTTGTTAAATATTATAAATAAGGGATAGCACAATGTACTATGGGTATTTTTTAAAAATATCGTAGGTATACCGTCCGGGCCAGGTCCTTTGGTAGAATCCAGCAACTTTAGTTCCTTACAAATACTTTCTAAGGAAAAGTGCAATTTGAATAAATTAATATCACAAGCTTCACTAGTAGACGGAGGTTCCCATGAATCAAGATCAAATGTGGAGGGTTCATACACCGAGTGAAAGAAACTAGAGAATAAATTACTTGCTGTAGTAGGATCACTGGCGAAGTTTTGTTTGTAATGTATTGTATCAGGAATTTTATTTGTGGTTTTACGGTTGAAGACGTATGTCCAGAAGACCTTGATATTGGTGGTAATGTTATCCTCGACTGACTCCATGTATATTTTATAACATTTATGAGCCTCTCTTTTGAAACTTGCTCTATAAAGGGAAAATTTTTCGTAGTCACATATATTCCCGCGTTTCTTCCACTTTATCCATGCATAAGTTTTATTTTTAAATAAACGGATAAGTGATTTCGAAAACCAGATGGGAAAGTTAAGATTCCTCTGTTTACATGTGGGAGTATGCGATCCAATAATCTCGTAAAGCTTCACATAGAACGAAGAGACTGCCTCCTCAGGCGTCAAACTATCCAGCAAACCATTCCAATCAACACTATCAATATCCTCATTAATTCCGCAATAGTCAGCTTTATAATAATTAAGTTTAAAAGAAACTTTATTTTTCGAATTACGCGTTGTACTTGCAAATGGTATATGAGTATAAAAGGCAGGATGATAATTATCAATGGGCAAAAGGGGATCATCAGAAACAAACGTTACAGAATGACTATTACTGAAAAACAAATCTAAGATACGATCGTTACAATTGGTCGAATGATTATACTGTCTCATATTTAGTTGTGAACAAAAGTTTAACAGTTGACGACTTACATTAGAAGTATTATTTGTATCGCATACCATGAATGATGATTTAGGGACCCAGCTTAATTGTGGCATGTTGAAATCACCTATTAAAATAGCTTTGTCTACACGATCATCACCGAACAACACCATGAGAGAATTAAAAAAAGTAATGTATAGTTCGTCCGTAGTGTTTGGTGGTATGTATGTAGCGCATATTAAATTATAAGTATCATTACAAGCAGGAATATTAATTATTATATGCTCAGGTAAAATTAAGGGAGGAGACAATGACAGACAAGAAGGCTTCAATTCCCGAGACACTGCTATAAGAACACCACCACCATCTTTTTTGTTTGTAACTACACGATCACGATCGCATCTAAACACAACATAACGTTGGTCAATAAATTCGCTATCTGAGATGGCCGGTGTTAGCCAAGTCTCGGTGAGAACAATGATATCATATGCATGCGCTAATATATTTAAATACAAAGTATTAAGTTTTGTCCTGATCCCTCGACAGTTCTGGTAATAAATGGATACATGAGTATTAGCCATTGATTAAGCTGGTCAATTCAATAGTATTAAACAAAAGTAATATTAACAAACAGCAACATGTCACGAGACGTGCAATCGGCATTATGATAATTACATTGGCTTTAGTAGACGCAATAGAAGAGCAGATGTAAATATAGCAATACGGTAACAATCCACGGATCAAAGTTAGGTAACAGTAAGCGGATACATTATTATATATAATAAAAGAACATACACTTAATAGCGAATTATAGCAAAAAACTAAAGACAGATAAGCAAAAGGTAAACACAGCACTAAACAAACAATCTTTAAACTTATTATTAAAATGGAAAGTCTTATGCTAATAACAATACTTATGTAGAGATTATTTTGCAGCATTATTGGGTATGATTTTATTTGATATGTCGGCTTCCGTACGAATGGATAACGTAGCTGAGTCGTCCGCTTCTTTGACCAAGATGGTCGCGTTTCTGATCCAGACGTATTTAAATTTGTTGGTTTTGGCTGCCTCACGACATTTACGAAACAATTCCTTATTTCGAAGAGTTAAATGCTCATTGACGTAGACACGACATGGGGTCCCAGCAATGCCAATGCGATCAGATGTAAGTTGCCCCTTGGATAGTCGATACGCACTTAGCATATTATCGCGAAGCAACCGGGATGCAAACTTGACGATGACATTCTTAGGACGACTATTTTGGGTATGAGCATGGGGAACGCGATGAATTGCAACAATATCGTTTTTAGCTAGGGGCATATTAACTACTGCCGCAATTGCCTCCAACACAGCGACAAGGTTTTCACCTCGTTTTTCCGGTATATTCCCCAGCTCGATGTTACATTGCCTTGCATGCTGCTCCAGCAGATCTATTTTACTCTCCAAAAGAGCCACTGATGTCACCGCAGAATTCCTGGTACTCGTCTCAAGATCAGTAATACGCTTTGTACTGTCGATGTAGTTTGCCGAATTAAAATTTACAGTAGTCTTAAGCTCAGCCACAAGTTCAGACAGATCATCATATTTTGCAGTCAGACTCGATATTTCCTCTTTCGCCTGAGAGTATTCCGTACGCAGCTCTCTTACTTCAGATTTTAAATGGGTAGTGGATATAGATAGGGTATTCAACTCATCCCTCAGGTTACTAATACTCGTATTAATGCCCGAAAGCTGGCTATTTATGTCAGCACGCAGGTCGATAATAGATTTTTTAAATTCAGCAGATAACTCGGCAATAGCCTCAGTAAGCTCGCTATCATGTTTCCGTTTTCTTTGGGTGATATTATCTCTCAGATCCGGACTCGATGTGCTTTTGGTTGGTGAATGGAACATATTAATGTAGGTACGTACCTGGACGGCGAGGGTGCTAACTTGCTTAATAATATCAGCCAACGCAAGTACGATATAGGTATGATGCATAAAGTTTGTAGCCGTGGATACGAGTTCGGAAATTCGCCGCTGGGAGTTCACGCAGTGATGGCTCAATGGCTTAACTCGCTACACTCGACGCAACAGCGCGACGCGCCCTCAGGTTCAATCCTCGCCAGACGCACGTCTTTTTCTCAATGTTTGATCCAATTTATCCAAACTCGGAAGAGAGGGACACAGCTATACGAGTTCCAAGATGGCGCAGACACAATACGGCATACCCCACAAGATAGTAAGAGAGGCACCGATGTAATATTAACGAGCAAAATAATTAAAACAATCAAATGTACGCTAAATCAGTCCCGACACGATAACACAGATCAACAACACGTCTGCTCACAGTAAGTGCTACGAGAGACCCCGTCATTTACATAAGCGTGACTGCATTCAAGCTGCAATGTTATAATTTTGCATTTCTTTGCAGAACAAGTAATGCAATGCAGTGAAACTTAAAATCAATCGTGGATTTACCAATTGTTATATTATTTTTAGTACGGTTAGCATAACATTACAAGAAAATCTGACAACCTACATAATATATCTACTTTTGATCTTAACAATATGTCTGCCATTCTCTTAGGAAAGGCAGACAGATACGTAGTAGATAGATACTTACGAAGAACTTAACGTTTATTTTTGTTGATTGCTATTCTACTTTATAATATTTAAAAGCAAAAAGCCATGGTTCGTGTCTTTATTATGCATTCAACGCTAAGTGTTTGGACGTTTCCCATTGAAAGATCCAAACACTTGGCTTTTAATAAATTAAAACAGATAGTGTACATTTCATCATTTGATAACTGTCTTGACAGTGGAGTCAGACATTTCACGAAATTATTCTTTAGTCAGTTAATATCAGCAGGGACTGATAACAACGCTCACTGCTTTATTTACTTTGATTGAAAAATGTCAACATACACAACTGTGTGATGACGCAACAATATATTTTTCACTTCAGTAGCTCAAACATGTAGGTTTTGCTGCCTGAAATCGGTGAGCAAAATGCGATTTTGCTCACTGAGTGAGACCAAGTAACTTTTTAATATTTTTTTCCGAAAGTCGCGAATATCTTATTCAGCTTTGGGTTAATCATACAATTCGAAACATTCACACTCTATCTCTTTCCCGCCATTAGAAAGAGAGAGAGACAAAGACTAGCTCTTTCGAAGTTCCGATTTTGAATTCGACCTCAAAGACAAACGCGTTCGGAATTTCGTACTAACTAAAGAAATGCAAAAAGATAATTATGTCTTTTAATGTAATTTTTTGAATTTTTTACTTATTGTTGTATTTAAACGAAACAAAGTATTTACTGCAAATAAAACTGATATTTAACCTGTAAATATTTATTTCTAGTTTCAATAATTTTACATAATATATTTTGAATAATAAAATATCATGGGTGCTATTTCCGAACACGCCTTAATTTAAATAAAAGAGCGGGATAAAATTTTGTGGCTGGCGTAGAGTTGAAAAAGTTAAAAAATATTAAAATAATCGTAAAATATGAGTGAAACTAGCGACGAGAACAATATTTTAACACCGGAAGAGTTAAAACAACAAGTTATTAATGCAGAATTAAGTTTCCTACCTGAGAAGTCTCGCGAGAAATATCTGAAAGCATACCATGTCTTCAATGAATGGAGACTTACAAAGGACGCAAGCAGTTTTACGGAGACGGTGTTGCTATCTTTTTTTTTTAGATTTATCACAGACGAGGCGATCATCTACAATGTGGAGTATTTACTCAACGTTGAAAGCTACTTTAAAAACAAAACATAACGTGCAGTTACACGAGAACAAAGTTTTTTGCATCTCGTGCCTTTGAATCCCTCGCCACACTAAGGATTCAAAATCAGCACTCGCAGCAAAAAACGACTTTGCTCTCTTGTTGCACATATAACTATCTATTATTAGTTAGGGCCAAATAAATATTCTATATAGATTGAAGAATGTTAGCTTCCTCTGAATTAAGCCAGAGTACTTGCATAAAGCAGCGGGTTTTCTGCACAAGCTACAGATCGCTGTAGGTTATCTACGAAAAGAAACGAGATCAATGTTTTCCTTGTCTTTATGTGTGAAATCTTAAGTTGTTTCGGGGCTACAGTACCCTTGTGTTTATCTTACTAGATACTTGGCTAACAATATTGTATTGGCATGGTAGAGTAACCCTGCCACTTAGTTATTCCCCTACACAATCAAAGATCGAAATCACCAATTCAAATCAACAATAAGATTAAGAATCATAGATAAAGTGTTCTTTAGCATGTTGAGATAAATAAAGATGTACCGTGATACAGATGCTGGAAGCGCCGGTGCTCACTCGTACTTAGCCACAACATCACTGAACTAATAATTAATTAAGTCACATCATTACTTGCTATTTAGATACAAGTTAAGTTATATTGCACACACAATATGTTGTCGCCAACAGAGTTTTCTCACTATTCTGTTTCATTTTACACACAACAATGTTTAAAACAAACAAAGTTTGAGTTTCACAGCACGCAACAAGTAAACCTTCAATAATGTTTTAATGTTCATTATTTAAGTCAACTTTAAATCACTTCTTAAATATCTAAGACGGGGTCGCACAAGCCGGATATGCGGCCGGATGCGGCACCGGAAGCGCGCGAGTGTGGCGGAAGAGCCCGTGGTCGCCGCCCGCCCTGCCGCGACGAGGGCGGGCGGGGTGCAAGGTGTCGCGCGACAGGCAGACAATATCAGAGGGGCAATTCCCGTATTTTTAAGAACGTTCGCATTCAAACTTCAGTCTCAATCTGTTGAAAATACCTCTGATTTCCCTTCATATTCGACAAGTTTTTTATATTAATAGCCGCTGAGATGAGATTGCGGCTAGATTTTGAACGTTATTAATTACGGGAATTGCCCTTTAGATAGTGTGCAAGTAGCTACACTTGCAGCTTTCTGTTCTTGTGGGAAGTGAAAGTCACTGCCAAGTGATACATTTTCTCAAATTACACAGAGTTTGGTTAAAATAGTCCATGAAATATAACGAAATGCTCAAAACAGTATTCCTATATTCCACTCTGCACTGATGACCTACGTTCATAATAATATGATGACAACATTAAAATTTAAATCACAGTGTTTTACTTGCAAACAGTTTCAATGAGCTCTAAAGAGACCAACTTATCATAACGTTATCTATTTCATTACGAATGATAACCGTATACCCTCGTTGTTAATCCTGCGCACCTCGTGTCTGTGGAGGGTGGCTTAGCGCGGCACAGGGTGACAGAGTAATGAAGACATCACGCTGGGACGGTGAGCTGTTGAGCCACCGCCTCTAACGGAACATTCAATATTACAAGCGCGACTCAACACGGAGGTCGTGATTGTGTTGGTTAAATATCGGTGATGTTACCAGAAGCCTGATTTTAAGTTTTTAGGGTCACTTATATTAACCGATTACTTGTATGTGTGCTGTAAACTGTGAATAGAAGGTGGTTCAATCAACAATCAACTCAGTCTATCGCTGTCCACTGCTGGACATAGGCCTCTCCCAGGCTGCGCCACAACACCCTGTCCTCCGCCTTCCGCATCCAGGCCGTCCCAGCTCCTTTAGGTCGTATGTATAAGTTGGTTATTACTTACTAATAAATAATTTAACGTCGGTGGATTAATGTTCTGTTAGAATGGGCCTGGGCGTATAACATTGTAGGGGCTTGTGCTTAGAACTTTATTCATTATAGAAAGTGGATTTTTTTAAATAAAAAGATATGTGAATCTCTGTAGATTGTTGGAAACAGAACTTTCCAAGTTGTGAAAAACTTTCAATGTTCAATGAAATCTCCAAACGGCTGGTTGACACTTCCCGTGACCCAAGGGCTGGCTTTTACCTTGGCCAGAGGCTAAGCATTGCCATACAACGTGGCAATGACACCAGTCTCTTGGGTACATTACAGCGACACGGAGGAATTTTCGATGCGATATTTTAGCTTGTTAATAGTTTTAGTTAGGTTAGGATATATATATTAATGTTAATAGTTTGTTATATTATTTAGTATTCGAAGGTTCTCCAGTATACCTAACCTAAAGTTAAAACGTCCACCACGTTTTTAGTTGTCGGCATCCTGTACCGACTTCATACCACATACTCGTAGGTATTGTAGATCACACATCTTGTAGATCTATCTTTGGATTGCTGACGCACATGGGCTGCTCATTAATTTCTTAATCTGTATTTGTAAACCTACAAAATTTCTATTAAACTCTTGTAACGTAAACGCTCCCACGTTTGTGTCAAAACATTTCAGTATATAGCACGTAGGTAGCACCACAAACAGTTTTGATGAATACAAAACAAACCATCCAAACATGCAGCGAGCTAGGTAAACATCCGCGTAGTAAACAAGAAAGGTATTCTGATTCAGGATCTCGTTATTCATAGATTCTCTGAGTCAAATTCTATGCATGAAAGAACAAAACATATTTTCATAAACTAGCGACTTGCCCCTTGTTCGCACGGTTTTTACGGCTTGACAGAACATCGAGATTTCGATATTATATGTAAGATTAACATTAATGTATTATAAACATAAACCTTTTGGAATTCATTCTGTAAATGATGGTGAAAACCGCATCAAAATCCGTAGCGCAGTTTAGAAGAAGAATGTGGTCACACGCAGATACAAAAAGCGAATATAATTATAATTTCCGAAGACCACGCAACTGAGATTGTCTCAAAACATGTGTCATGCAAGAATATGAATGAAATGGCGCCGCCGCACGTAAGTCGACGTTATGGTCGTTTGTAATTGTCGTCTGGCATTATTGTTATTGCTCAGTTTTGATCCGAAGTCCCATTTCCCGTGCGGTTCCACCACTTCCACCTAATTATATTACAGCCGACCATAGAATCGAACCCAGTACCTCAAGCTCGGCAGTCGCTACTGTATCAGTAAGCCCATGAAGCAGTTTAACTCCAAACACATTACTTAAAAAAACAATTCGGTGACAATTTAATGAAAGCCAGATAAGTAGAGGGGTTGTTCCATAATGCATGCGCCACCGCGCCGGCCATGCATAATGTATGGCGTCCCGCGGCGCGCGCCCAATATAGCGCGCCCCCGCGCCCTGTGCCCTGCGCCCCCAGCCTGGCGCGACCCTCAGGAGACAGGTCAAGTAATGACGGTGTCATGGAGATAGCGGCATCTGATGGGAACGTCGCAGGTTCAGATTTATTGTCTCTTGAACTATTGTGACGGATAAGGATGCTTTTGGAACGAACATGTGAATTTGGTCGCTGAACTTAGGGGAGAGGAGAAATAAGGTGCTACAGCAACCACTCAACGTTCGATCGTTTGCCTTGCTATGAAAATAAATAAATTCTGTGATATTAAAGTTTTGTGCTTTGATTAGACACGATACTGTAGGTATTTACATATAAGAATTCTAGATCGCTTTAAAGCTTTACATCCGATTTCTGAATTGCGAATTTGAAGTTGAGAACTTGTCAAACTCTAGTTTAGCACTACTTAAGGTGAAAGCCCGCAAAATTAAAAACATAATATATTTGCAAAAAGTTAGAAATTTCTGATTTCGCGGTCGACATTCCAGTAGTCACCTTCAGTAACGCAAAAGAAGAGTTTGACAAGGTCTCAAGTTCTTCAAATTCATAAATTTTCAGAAACCGAGCGTTACATGAGCAAACGGGTAAAAGCATAAAAAAAAAATGGGTGATCTTCAGAACCAATAATTTTAATAGGTACCTTATAAACCTTTTCGAAATCAAATACGAAACCAATAAAATCCCTTTTAACGCGCCGCATCCGGACCCAATCATGATCGGCTCCACCCGGCGCGCGGCGGTCGGTTACAGGAATCACGGACCCTAATTTTATGAGTCGTTAATAAAACAAGTGTCAATTATTAATTGAAGGCCTATAGGTAATAACAATAATACGAGGAAGCCATTATTTAGTGAAGCTGTGGTGAGGTCGGAGGTGCTCACTAATAGATGACTCGATGTGGCCGGACCCCAACTTGGACGTGGTGTGTGGTACTTGTGGCAGTGATTATTTCATTTAAGTTCATCGGCTCGCGCTAAGTGTGTCGGGTGTATTATAACAAATAAAGGGTGCATATAAATCTGATACTATCTGAGTTAGATATATAGTAATTATTACTGTTCGCCCATTAAGTATTTCCACCAACATGATTAAGCGCTTCAATCGCTTTCGGTATTAGAGAAGAGAGTTATAAAGCGTTGAGGAAACTTCAATGTATTGATGTACAAATAGGCATGCAGAGGCATTGGTACATTTTGTGGTCCATTTATGAAAATGTAGGTATAATGTCTTGTACAGTGGTGGCCTAAAAATTGTGACCCAAGAGCTATTTATACAATGACATAATACTTAGATTGTATACAGTCAGTTCTATAACTGGAGGTCGTGGGCGCTGCCGGGTCGCCGCTGTCGTCTGCGGTTGCCGCGCTCGGGATCAATGATGGCGGACAATACGATTCCTTCTTAGAAATACGGTCTGCGACGCAAGGCACAAGCGCAAGCGATTAGTTTTTCACAGAAACTGTTGTAACATATACACTATTTTACAATTTGGTTACCGTCTAGGCTGCTACGAAAGCGTAGCGCTACGCCGGCGCCGTAGCAACTGAGCTGTTAACATTTTTGTGCGGATACTAAACTAAAAGACGTCATAATTTCTTTGATTGAGAGAAATGTATGAATTTAAAATTTTCTGGACATATTTTAGTAATTGATTAGGTACTTTGGAAATTGCTTTCATGTCCAGCGGTGGACACGATAAGCTATGCACAAACTTATTTTTTTGTGCAAGTTTCAAGTAAGTTGCGATAGTCACAATCATTTGGTTTATTAAATTATTTGCTTTTCATCTCGCTTACAAAAGAACTGTGACTACTTCAAATATTAGATCTACATAACCTAGGTGATATTCAAAATAGTTATTTTTCCTTTTAAAGTGGTTGCAGTTTCCAAAGTTACCAAGATGTGAGTGTATAAGACTAAACTTTAATAATGTATTCTTAATTTCCAAGCGGAGGTGCTGAACAAAACATACGACTCCCACACTCTGCCTCTCGTAACTCAGGCCAGTCTGGCTTGTCTCAAGTCTTGAGAATGAGTGCGGAGGGCGGAGCCTCGGGCAGCCCGGCAGGTGTGGCCTGTGGCGCTCCGCCCCGCGACTGTGGCGCCCCCGCGCGGCCGCCGACAGACACTTGTAACACGGATACAGGACGATGGTCAGTCACCTTCGTAATGATAGATAACGCTTAGGAGAAGACCGATCAGCCGCATCGCACTGTTACCACCGCACCGGTCATATTTGGCTACAAAAGTCTAGTAATAATTTCGCCGAAACTTGCAAGTGCTGTTAATTTTATGGAACGTGGGCATAACTATGTTGTGGCCACTTTTATTTGGGTTAGAAGCGATAAGACTAAATCGCAGATTGTAAAATTTGACCGAAAGTTAGGTAATTAGAAGGAAAATATACGATTTTAAATTATGAATATTACTAAATTCGAAATGACTGCATTCTAGTGAAATGTTCCTTGTACCTATAGGGAAATATGACGGATAAGGGATTTAAAAAAGTTCTGCGCTACAGAAACGTAATACATATTCATAATTTAAAATCGTATATTTTCCTTTAAATTACCTAAGTTTCGGTACAATTTCACAAACAAAATGTGCCGCAGCATAATTATGCACGCGGTCCGCCGGAAATTCACTTAACTTAAGCACTGCCTTTGATTCTGCTTATCACCAGTGCACAGTAGAGTTACTTCAAGATAACTTACTATCAATAGACACTCTTCGGTAAATTAATAAGTACAAGGTCGACTGACCAAATTCATTTGTTTACGTATTATACCTACGCCCTAAAATTCGTTATTTTCGCGGAAAGCTTATTAGGATCAGCGGCACCACATGATAATACCATGTATAATACTGGGAACTACATCGGTTCTGCCAGATATCTAGTGTTTTGTAGCAGACGACCTACATCAGTGGGTATTTCCAAAGCGGCGGTGGCAGCCAAATTACGTGTCCAGGATGCCTTCAAGGTGCCTTCAACTATTGTATTTTCCGTGAATACTCGTTGATGCTTTACTTATTGCGTTGTCAATGGAAACCATAATATTTGTTTATCATTTTGGTCAGTACCTGTAAGTAGATTCATGGAGGTCAAACATTGTAAGATTGGTATTAGGAAGTAACACTGTTCTGTCTCTATTCTCTCTCCTATATCACTCTTTTTAGGGAAGGTACACTTACAAATGAGGCGAAATGAAACCCGTGTTACATTTATGAAATTCTTATTCGGCACGAATTATATAAGTAGGTAAGAATGCTTAGATCATGTATCCAGTAGATATCCTGCATGTCAAAAAGTTATAGCTAGCTAGCTGGCTTATACTTAAGCCAGAAACAAGGTGTTATGTAACACAGTGTGCAAAATGAGGCAGGTTCCTTCATCTTGTGCTCAAAACTGAGTAATCAATCATCAACTACCTAACCACTAATCATGTAGAATTTTTCGACGAATGGTTTATGTAAGAGAAGGTTAAGGAATGCTGACTATGTCATACCAGGAATATGAATCATCATCATTAATGATCGCGTCCTCGCCAAAAATGCAGTGTTACCGGTATCATTAACATGAATTATTTAATCTGGAATGTTACATATGTATTTTAGTAGCCAATCTTACTTACCTACTTACTTACAAGTATGGTCCATTATTTAGAAATCCGCAAAAAGTGATAGGCTCATATTATTACGTCTCGTCAGTTGCGCTGGGCACACACCTACTTACATTTTTTCTTTTTCTACTACTAGTCTGAACATCGAATATAAATCTATTGTGCCTGTACCCTATCTTCCCTATTGGATGATGCCGACCACTTGCGAGTAGTGTACTAAACCACATGAGTGAGTAATTTAATAGTACGTAGGTCCTCTTGCACTCGTATTATAGTATGTCTAAGTAGAGTTAGCAACTAAGTCAATGTCCCCGGTGTCTATCGGGTCCGCGATGCCTTAGGTAAGTTCACACGGTCCGCATTCCGTGCGATGATTCACAGCGGCCTGCGCCCGTGCCGCTGGTCGGTGCGGGAATGTGAAAGCAGAGGAATCCGGTCTGGAGCACACAACAGGTGATCTCCACTATTATTATGGAAAGGTAGGTGTGTGTGCTTATGTGATATCATACCATACATATCGTTACTTTAACGTATTGGAGCTGACGGGTTCATTAAGTGGTCTGTGCATATTGCATACAATTATGAAGCATGAGTAGGTAGTTAATTAGTATATTAAATTGATTACAACGACTAAAATATGGTAGTGTTACACCTATCTATAACATCATTCAACTGAAAACTTTTGACCACGCCAGCCTCGCAACCTGCTCGCGCAGCATGACCAATTCTATCTCTATTCTACCAAGAATAGACAAAGTTCTTTCTATCCAACTCCACATCTCTTCTGCCCGAGCACGGGGCGACCCGTAGACTCGCGTTTCTATGAAGACAAGACATATTTTTTCTTTCCATAGCAACGGGGAGCAAATTTTAAAATCAATATATATTTTTGTCTAAGTCCAACAAGACACTTGTTGAGAAGAAATATTCTTCCCCGCAAGTGTCAAAAGTAGAAAAAATGGGTCGTCATGCTTGACATTGTAGACTTTTGTTGACTGAAGAGTAGAAACATTTCTTCTCTTCATCGCCATGCGGTATAAATTATATTGCGATACGGTAGAAATTTATTTACAATCTGTACTTTTGTGTATTCTCCCGTCGACAAAACCCGTTTCTATGGTGGGCATGCTACGCGTGCTGTTATAAACACATTCCTGAGGTATTGACAAGGTAAACTTTATCGCGCCTGTATTTGCCCGAAGATGTACTACTATAGATTCAAATCAGTTCAGATCTAAACCAAATGCTAAATATTTGCAGCACAGTGGCTACATTTAAATATTCGTCACCAAGTTATAAAACGAGTAGGTACTCACGAGGTTTGCTGTTGGTTTTATAACTCTTACTCAATGAAAGAATAATCCCCCTAACATTTTACCTTAAATATCGGGTTTACCATGAAGGACTATGGTAAGTAAAGTCATCCCCGTCAAGGGCTGTTCATCATACAAATCCCGTGTTATGACAGGCTACAGTCTACAGGGCGCGACTCGTAACCCCCCACATTTATGCTAATGTGCGCCCCGTAGCGCGTCGGTCCGCCGCGACCCCTAAAGGCTGCGGGGAAATCCAGGGAAACTGTGGAGCCTTGTAATTGTTTCTAGTTTTCTATAATATAAAAAAAAATGATGCTTCGTTTGCTTTTAAAGCAGTGTAGGTAAAGGTATAGACGAACGATTTGGTTTGCGGCGGCCAACGCAGTGTGTTTTTTCTCCTATTTCTGTTCTTGCATTAATTATCCAGCAATGTTGACCGCTAGGCCAACTATGTCAGGTATAATTTATTAATATTCTAATAAAAGCAATCAAATCTACTTCTAACGATAATTTAAATGGCGTCAGGATTAAATATCAGACAGAAAATAAGAGATTACACATTTACATTTGTGTATTTTCGTTGTTAATATGATTATTTTAAGTTCTCCCTCATATGATGAAAACCGTCTCCACCTTCACAATGCCAAGTTTCGTTCTTATCTAGGTACAGGTAGTAATCAGTGCTCTACCTACCTGTCTAATCGGTATCTCTACGCTAGCTACTTCACTCTTCGCATATATACTAATAATTAAAGCAAAGAGGTTTCACTGATGTTAAATGTTTTAAATTCGAAAGTATAAGTGGATGTATATTAATACTATTTAAATACCCTTCACCTGACGTGATCTTTACCTGCACGCGCGCTGTGCGCAGGACATCCCCAGCTGCGGAGTGTCGACAACACTACGCCACTTCCCTAGTACACAACTACACATTGTACTCCACGCACTTCCTATGCGCTATGCGTTGTGAATAAAAATATTACTTTTGATACAATAAAAATTAATCTTATAGGTTTACTAAATCAACTACCGCATTACGTAACTCAGAGAACATATAAGTGGTGGTTGTTGACGAGCTACATTCAACAGATCCACAAATTAAAGAAACAATCCGCCTAGCCTTAGGTATCCCAACTAAGTCGGGGTCGTCTTCCAGTGTAACGGTAGGCAGCTCAATACCAGTATTTTAGATAGAGCGACTGCCCATCTGACCTTCAAAACCTAGTTATCTACTGGATAATTTAATACGATACCCCTTGGTAAGACTAGTTGTCAGACTTTCGGGGTTCTGACTACCAGTAACTACTGCCAAAAGATCTACAAATGGCAGCCGGGACCGCCGGCTTAACATGCGTTTCGAGTACCTACGTAATGGATGGTCACCCATCCACAGACAGACTCGGCAAGCGTCGCTTAACCTTGAAGATCGACCCGTGCGGCTGTTATTATTTAGCCACAAGCCCCCTCTAGATTTAAACACACATAGGTATAGTTAAACTCCAAAACTACTAAACAAATCAAAATAAAAAATACTGCAAAAACAAAACGGCAGAAATATAATTTAAACACTACGTAATGTTTCCACGTAATCATTTCGTAAATGAGCCCCCCGCAGCACGGATGCGGCGGGTCGGTGTACGTGCAACCCTCGTCCTCCCATTGGCTGGGCTCGCATCTAATAACTTCGTCTAGTCCCTCGTTAACCTATGGCCTACAGTTGCTAAACCTGGCGTCCCAAACGCTTATTATTTTCAATGATATACCTAATTTCGTAGCAAGGCGCCGCACGGACGCGCCGCCGCCGCCGCGCCGCTGCCGAATCACTCGCGGTTCCTAGAACACTACAGACAATGTGCGGTCTGCCGCCATTATCTGAACGGTTTAAATTTAGAATAACCGCCATGCGTTCAACTTATCCGTTATTTCGTGAGAGAGATCTACATCATAGCGTAGGCGCTGCGATATCTGTACCTGTAGGCTACAGTGTACTAGCAGGTCCAGGGAGTCCTGTACCACCTGATGCGTGTGTGTGGGACTCTATCTTGTGCTGAATGCTCGTATGCTACCCAGGTACCTGTTTGTTTGCCTTTGCCAACTGTCATTCGTTGCTGAAAATATTTTATCATGACCGTGACTGTACCTAACAACATTAAAATATTAGGACTCAATCATTCCATGAAAACACTTTGATGTAAGTAGGTAGGTATTCCCAAGAATCGATTGGTTCTTACTACCTCATGAGTCTCGACAATTTTGACGACAAAGATTTTATGTAAATTTATTTTGTTACATTTGCATAATCCATTACATACTGCGGTTTTACAGAAATTCATACATTAAATCATTCTGACACTCTTAATTGAAGCGTCTTTAAACTGAGGTCACCCTGCAACCGTCCACTATAGAACAACAAAAGAATTAATAACATTAAATTTTTAATATTACATACACAAAAAATCTAATTTACTGTGGTTTACAAACGATGCCTCGTGTGTTGTGGTGTGGGTGTGTTCTTCGTTTGAAGCTGACCAATGAGGAGCCGGCGCAAAGTAAACTAACCTCGTTGATATTTATGTCGTTTCTGCCAATTTACGCGATAAATATACTTAACATAAAAAGGTCAAATTAAACATCAAGACGTTTGGGACGTGCAGCTGACACTCTGTTTTATTTTGTTTTAATTTGCTAATAACATTAAATGTGTGCGATGCGACAGGCGTCGTTGTGTAAAACAAGCTTGTGAATTATGAGCCTGGCTCCTGAGAATCAAAAGCTCAGATGTCTTTTAAAAAACATTTACGAAGCACACACGTCAGTGTCGTCACTTAAATTGAAAGTAAACGAATCTCGAATGATATGGCTTCTAAAGCGCAAGTTAGTTCATTTGTTCTTGGGTATAGTCATCGGTAATTGAGGGTAGGTATCCTAGAGTCTAGGATACCCTCAACTACCGGTAAAATCAAATAAATGGTAGAGTTAATCTTATCGAAACTAATAATTTGGGCATTTGGTATCATATGCCAGCTCGTGACATCTACTGAGCGGCTCTGGGTACCTAACAAGACTTTTATCAGTCTATGAAGCAAACGATATGGTTGGTGCAACTCTTTACTCTATGACTGGGCAGTACTTTTCCTATAATCTCATGTATCTTCCACGATGGTTAATCAAACTCTTCTGTTCGGGGAGTTCAAGAGCAGACCATTGCCAATCGAAGTATCTTCACAAAAGTTGTCTGTGCTATCCTATCTGCTGTTTTATCGATAACTGACTACAGAATCTGTCGATGCAATACCAAACGACAATATCTGTGGAGATGAGATGAAAGGCAGAAATTGTGTAAAGTGACACATAACACTTGTAACAGTCAATAACTCTCCCACGACGACGACGCATGCGCGAAAACACCGGCGCCTGCGCATTACTCATACAAACAACGATCTAACCACGTGCGGCACGCGCAAGTCAAAATAAACACTAGCACTCACGACATAAGAATTTAATTCACTAAACGTTTTGGGATCATAGTGATTCAATCCGGAACAGTGAATCACGATCATTTCCGAGTAAATATTGATTCACTTCCGCTATAGTACTCTAGTATTTGAACCATCTTGTGTAAGACCGCGTTACTCACTGGTACGTGAACCTCATCTGTTGAGACATAGTAACTAGTAGGTACTAGTAATAAAACATTGAGCAAATCTTACAGCGCAGGTAGATCCGGCTTGCAAACATTTGTGTCTCAACCTCAACCTGCAGAGAAAGTTAGTTTTAAGAATTATTGCCTTAAAATTTAGTCATCGCATTTAACACCATTCATCTGATGTATGTCGAAATTAATTTATTTAACCTGAAACTCTGTTAGTTACTCAGCCATGTCATTTGTTTTGTCATTATAATTTAACTATTTGCATCTCCATTTAGGTATTTGCAGTACAGACATCTTTCCTCTTATTTCATGCTGATTGTCAAGATGAATCATGCCATTATCGCTCTTCATTTTTTATTCATTTGACACTGAAGCTGACTGACATGAACTAAGACAATACTTTTTTTACTGAGTTGTTGTTAAAAGGCTATCACAAGTTGTAATTTACGTAAGCTCTTTGCAAGGTAATTCACTGTACCATAGATTACTAAATAGTTACTACGACTCTACCAAGCCAATCAAAATCTGTCAACATAATTATTCTTCACTGCGAATGAGAACCACTAAATTATGTTTTGTGTTGCCACTTTCCACCTAAGTTCACATTGTGAAATGCAATAAATATATCTATTATTGAGTATTGAGTTGCTTGACTAAAATATCAGTAATCTTAGCGTGACTGACATCATTATAGTAAGTACCTATACTATATCGAGCCCCGCAGCCGCGGGCGCGTGGCGGTAATGAGTTTAGTGTCAAAAGGAAGTGAATCACAGAATCAGTAGCGTGTGTGAGTAACGGAACGTAGGGAGCGCGCCAAAATATGCGCGCCGTCTTGGAGAGCGCGGGAATCTCCAGCATGATTCCAAATTCAAAACAAAATGACGTCCAAATTTTCGTAGAAGCGTATGTTCTTTTAACCTTGGAGAAAAAGTTCGATGAATTGATTTGCTAAAATGCTTCGTCACAACCGCACAGAACAGTTCACAAATCAACCGGTCTTGCATTTATTTAAGTAGGTACTTTCCTTTTCTCACATTCACCACTTAATAGACTTCCTCTACAATAACCATTACACAATAACCTTGCCTGTTACCTGCTATATTTAATTGGCAATTCCTTGTGTAACAAACTGTGCCAGAATTATACCAGCAGGAAAGCCACTCTGTCATTTAGAGAACTTTTGTTTTTACGGAAGTAAATGACGATGACGATAAGAATGTCAAATATTCAGATGCCACATCTCCAAAGAATGGCTGACGATGTCATATTGGCAACATCTCAAAAATGACAACAATTTAGCTCGTGTCTTTAATGCTTTTAAAGTGATCAACACATTAGTAAAATTCATAAAAAAGGAACATTTAAAATTTCTTTACACATGATTTTCCTTCGAAAGAATGCAAAAGGACTTGGAATATGAACGCAACTCAACCCTATTTCCCTGCCTTGTCCGGTAAGTTCCTCGTCGTGAAGATAGCCGTGGTAATGACCGGTGGTCATTACGCAAGCGATCTATTAAGATACGCTTCGTTTTGGGGCAGATTGCGTGTTCCCGCGCTCCCAGGGGATGAGCGCCAAGTAGAGTTAGAACGTGAAACATTCGCGACGCGCGAGGGATTGACGAGCAATCGTCAGTTTCCCAATTTTGTCGCTCATTTTTTAAAAGGAAGCATCAACGCCATTCTCAATGACAATTTTGGGGAGATTATGAAAGATTTTGTAAGAATGCATACATTATGGTATTAGTTGCTACTGCTAATCATTCTCATGTTCGACCACAAGTGAGTTACCAAGAAGTCATTAACATAAAACATTATAAAATACCTTCGGCCAAATTCAATTAAAATAAAACGATCTCAGGCAGGATTCGACATAAAAAGTAGAAATGTAAGTCTTTGTATAGGCAGAATGCATTCCTTGCAGTCGCATAGTTTAGCGTACGGTGACCCTGAACCAGATGACCCACTTAACGAAATGCATCGAAATATTTTTACACTTAGGCCTAATGAAAATGACTAAACTATACGAAACATAATTTGTAATTCACTATAAAGTGATTAATTTTATATGGAAATAAATAAATTGACGAGTAATTACAGTTCAAAGTTTAATTTCGGAGAAACAATGTGAGTCAGTTACCGTGCGAGATGAATGGAACGCGCGCGGCTCGCGGCTGTGTGACTCATTCACCGCGCATCCATTCATAAGTTTTTTGGCGCGCTTTCTAGTTTCGACTTTACTACGCTCCGATAGATGGCGCTGATTTAAAATAGAGCATTACGATGATGAATAATTGCTTTTTAGGGTTCCGTAGCCAAATGGCAACGGAACCCTTATGGATTCGTCATGTCTGTCTGTCTGTCTGTCTGTCTGTCCGTCCGTATGTCACAGCCGCTTTTTTCCGAAACTATAAGAGCTATACTGTTGAAACTTGGTAAGTAGATGTATTCTGTGAACCGCATTAAGATTTTCACACAAAAATAGAAAAAAAAAACTTAAAATTTTGGGGGTCCCCATACTTAGAACTGAAACTCAAATTTTTTTTTTTCATCAAACCCATACGTGTGGGGTATCTATGGATAGGTCTTCAAAAATGATATTGAGGTTTCTAATATCATTTTTTTCTAAACTGAATAGTTTGCGCGAGAGACACTTCCAAAGTGGTAAAATGTGTGTGGGGGACACACATTTTACCACTTTGGAAGTGTCTCTGCCCTGTAACTTCTAAAATAAGAGAATGATAAAACTAAAAAAAATATATGATGTACATTACCATATAAACTTCCACCGAAAATTGGTTTGAACGAGATCTAGTGAGTAATACGTCATAAATCGTAACGTAACGGAACCCTTCATGGGCGAGTCCGACTCGCACTTGGCCGGTTTTTAGTTTCAAAATAATCACTAAGAATAATCTAACGCAGCCGCTTAATATTTCTTTCTTTCTTTTTTTCTGTCTCTTTTCTTTTCTATCTTTCTATTCTTTTCTATCTTTATTTTCTTTTTTTCTTTTCTGTCTTTTTTTTTTTAAACGTTGCCCACACTAGGAATTTCTCCTGTATCGTGGGTGCGTTAACAAACATTTAAACTCACATACACAAACAGTCAGACCCGAACCCGAACTACTTGTAGGCCATACAAATATTTGTTCCGTGCGGGAATCGAACCCGCGACACGCAGCGCAGCAGTCAATCGCTTAACTACTGCGCCAACCGTACCGTCATATTTATCCATTAGTGAGCTAAATAAATACACCATAAACTTGCAAATAAAAAGGATAAGTACAGAACCCAAAATTAAAATAGATTTCAATTACCTAATGTTAGAAGTAGCGAATGTGACATCATATTGAATGGCCAAAAACTAGAATTTGTTAATCAGACAGTTTTCTTGGGAATCACGCTAGACGAGAAATTACAATGGGGACCTCATATAACATCTATTGC
This sequence comes from Apamea anceps, assembly GCA_951799955.1. Lineage (NCBI taxonomy): Eukaryota > Metazoa > Arthropoda > Insecta > Lepidoptera > Noctuidae > Apamea > Apamea anceps. The sequence goes on from OX637506.1 coordinate 805,301, forward strand.
GGGGCGGCTAAGCTCGGCCGCATATGCTGTTAGAAAGATAAGACAATTAACAGATGAAGAAACCGCGCGTTTGGTCTATTTTAGTTACTTCCACAGTATAATGTCATATGGCATTTTACTGTGGGGTCGGGCTGCTGACATTGAATCCATTTTTATTTTGCAAAAGAGAGCTGTCAGAGCCATTTACAATCTACGTCGCCGCGAATCTCCTAAGGAACTATTTAAAAGGGTTAATATTATGACGGTACCTTGCCAATTCATTTATGAAAATATTATGTATGTAAGAAAAAATCAACATCTTTTTAATAAAATTAGTGATAGACATAATTTTAATACTAGAAATAAAGACAAATTAGATCAACCTTTTTTCAGATTATCTAAAGTACATACATCTTTTATGTGGTGTTAAATTTTACAACAAAATACATTGTGAAATATTGCAATTAAATGAAAGAAAATTTAAAACTTATATTAAAATTACACTTTGTAAGCAAGGTTATTACAAATTAGAGAATTATATTCAAGATAAGAATGCTTGGAAACGCGCTGGTCCTGCTCCATAGGACAATCTCTAGAGTCTAGACAAAATCAAACTGGTTGCTAATGTAATTGTATATTTTTTTTTTCTCTCTTTGATGTAATGACTTTAAGTCACACCCGGACTTATTACTCCTTATTTATTTATGAAAATCGTCTACTTTTGGAATGTTTGTAAATATGTGAGCACCATGTACCTATCTATCACACAGTTAATTAATGTCATGGTTTCATTAATTCATTTTAATTCTTTTACCTATTGTGGTAAGTATAGTAATTTTATTTTAGGTGCATCGTCTTCACATATAATATATAACTAATGTATGCAAAATATTGTAAAACACTTTAAAAGAGTAACGGTGGAGTTTCTTGCCCATTCTTCTCCATAAAAAACTGCCTTTTGGAAGGGGCGACTAGAATCAATTTTATTTTAATTTTATTTTTGACGTTCAAGCGTGCCTTTTATGTGCCTATTTGAAATAAATGATTTGACTTTGACTTTGAAATATGGAGGTTGATAGACCTTACGCAAGATGATTTTAATCGACTTAAATGGTTTGCTCGAATGCAGCATACATCACAATTTGTGATAGGTTATTTAACAAAGTTCTTGGGCCAAAAACTTTTTTCGTTCATCATAATTCCTAAAACGTATGGTCCTTGGAGACGCGCGTTGATGTCTAACATTCTTTAAGGTATACGTATAGGAGGTAGCATAAAAGTGGTAAAACTAATGAATGGAAAAACAATGAAGTAAAGAATCTAAGTAAGTCTAAACACTAGTACTCACTGTAGTCCGCAGCGGCTGCGCTGGTGGTGGCCTGGTGTTCAGGCAGCGGCTCCGGCGGCGCCTGCCCCGTGGCGCCGGCGTGAGCATGCCGCAGGTACGCGTGGTAGATACGTGCCGACTGCTCGCTGCCGTCGCATACCTGGACATGGAGATTATAGTTACAATGGTCAAACTTTTATGCTTAATGGCACGGTAAGTTTGATTTTTACCAAAGCAGAGAGGAAGACATTGAAGCTAAATGGAGATATAAGAATGTTAAAAACGTGTGTTTGACGTTTCTTCCAAGCCTCCTTGATTGGAAGAAAAGCGGGGCTGACTTTGATTTTGTCAATCACTTGACTATTGTTAAACAGCGTCAATGTTATCAGCTATGAAAATATCCTGATGTTTGTTCAAGTCGAGAGTGAGTTCGGTCGTTTATAGTCAATCAATTTGCTACGTTGAACTCACCTACAGTTAGTACAGTCACGAGCAAAAGTATGTATACACTCGGCTATATTCAAAAGCGATTTACTCCTTTATGTTTTAATGAAATTTTATGTTGTTACGAACATAGCATTTACGAACCCATAAGTTTATGTAATGTGTCGTATTTCAACGTTGCATTCGTTATTTCTCGAAAAAATCGCAATTGAAAGTTGCCAAGGGTTGACATATTGGTGCTCGTGACTGTACAATATCATCTGAATTTTATTACCGTCTCTATAAACTAGGAAATAAAATGGTTTCAGTTTAGGTTATAGTTCACGCTCTCTGCATCATCTGCATGGCTAAAGAAACCGCCGGAAGTAACTGGCACACAAACGAAATGTAATTATATGAGGTCTCTGTATTCGGCAGTGGACGTCATTCGGCTGAATGATGGTAATGATAACGTATTTCATATAGCTTGTTTTAGTTAATCCGTACCTGCAGCCAGTTGTCCTCTGTGAGCTGCAGCAGCGCGCGGCCGCTGTCGGGTAGCAGGTGGCGTCGCGGTGCGCACACGCCGAACGTGCGCGCCACCCAGCGCACACAGCGCAGCACGTCTCCACGCTCCCATTTTTCCGGATCTGGAACGTACATATGGAAATCAGTATTATAAGGGACAATGCAGAAGAGGTTGCTCTATGGTAACAGCCCCGACTCACGAGTAGTCGTGGTCTAAAACCCAGCCAGGGCCGGCCGGGCCACGGCACGGCTAAACTGCGTAGTTGTAATTATTTTTACATTGTCCACTGCGACCCACGGCCATGCCACGCATGAAACAGATGCTGGCAACAAATGAACCGTGGCAAACCGTAGCATTGGAGGGTTTACTCTACTCTGCGTAATTTATTTCATCACCACTGTTCAAAATGGTTAATCATCGTATTTGTGAGGAAACCGGCATAGAACCAAATTTTGAAGACGCGTGACATCCAACAACCCGCACTTAAGGACTCGCGTTGCGTCGCACGAAGGATTAGTGGAATGTTACCAAAATTCTCCTACCTCTTGAGATGAGATCACTCAAAGCTTCTACGTGGCAGTGTGTTGGGCCTGCATGGAGGCTGAGGAAACCGTTGCGCATGTGCTCTTTGAGTGCACAGGCGTCACCCAGATTAGGTCAGAAACCCTCGGGACACCCAGATCTTACACAGATGTTCTCGACAGGCCAGGAGACTTAATCAATTTCTGGAGGGAGGTGGGCTGGTTGGAATAACTACCGACGGCCGCCATGGCCCACGCACAATGCTCCACTTGAAGGACTAAGTGCGGAAACCAAACCCATAACATAGAACATAGAACTTTCTACGTGTAGCCGAATTTGACGGTCGCTACAAAGTATATACCTAGCTATCATGTTTCATTCTCAACTGAAACTGAAAACTCAGAAAATGTTTTCAGGAATGATCTCGGATGTTGCCTAGTATTAAGTTTAATTAAATTGTCTCCATGTTCAGTGTGAAAATGAGATAATCTACAGAAGGCAACACTAAGTTAGGTAGGTTTTTTTCAGTGATAGTGTAGCTGCTGAAAAATATGAAACTTTTACGTTGTGCCAATTAGAAACAAACAATATGAAAATATTGATCTTTCCCCTTGAAATGAAAGTTGTTAATATTTTAGAAGCTTACCGTGAACCGACAATGTTTTAGACAATTTAGGGAATTCTGGCCTACTAATTAAGAATAACTACGTCCCGTCCGTGCGTCTATTGATACCACGGACAGTCTAAAAGTCTGATCCAGTTTAACTGAAAACTAACAAATCAACCAACATTCCAATATTTTCAGGAAATCCACAAGTAAAATGGGATAATGTCTTGTCGCCGTGTTTTTAAAAAGTTACAACTCACAATAAGTATAATTATGCTTTCGCTAAATGGATTCTCAACATTATGTCACGCAGTCACGTGAGAGCAGTGTTCAGTCTATTCAGATAGAACTTTATCTATTTGTTGTGAATATCGTCGAACATTGATTAATATCAACCGCGTAGCACTGCCGTAGCATCGCAACCGTAGCACCGATTCATCTGTCGCCTTTAAAATATTTCAAATATTTGCCTTTAATTTTACACTACGACAAAAAAGAGCACCATCACACACATATTAGTCGAGGCCTCGAGGGTTGTAGTGACGATAAAAATAACTAAGTTTGCCAAAAAATTGCCTACTTTCAATTACAATTATTCAATTTACAATTCTTTTCATTAAGGGCTGATTTTTCAATCATTCTGATAACTTTATTTGAGAAACAATTTTTAAATTTTGACAGTTTTTTCATACAAAAACTGTCAAACGTCAATTTTATTCCTCGAATTAAAGTTTCCTGGCGATGGAAAAATCAGTAGAATGACAACCGCTGGACTTGGACGAAGGTCCCTTTGGTCTCATTTAAGGCTCATTGGAACAGTCCGTAGACCCATGTACTTACATTATGATCTGTAAAGATTTATGATATTATCACGGTCATCATGAGAAGGGAGATCGGATGTGCCTCATTATTTCGAAATGAAATAGGTCAAAAAAGGCTGATCAAAAATCAACAATCATTTACTCAAATTAGGCTGAGAATCAGAACATTTTGACCGTCAGAATAACATAAGACAGTCCCCAAAACACCCTTCACCACTTCCTAGTGCTAGGCATTAGTGATGCTCCTTCAATCAATAACGTAACCACGTATCGTTATGTAGTTATTATGCGACTTATAGCTAGCTAAGGTATCATATTAATTTATTTGACTTTCATAAAACGGCTATCTACTAATTACTTACATTAGTTAAAGAAATTAATTATTCAAGTCAGATTAGATCGAGGTGGATTACTTAGTTAATCTTATGTCCAGAAGTGGACATCTTTCGGCAGAGATGATGACGATGATGATAAGCTAGGACGCATCAAGTTCAGTCACTGCAGTGCAGCAGTCTTAAGTGATACTTCCATTGAAAGATACCTATCCCAAGGAGCAGGACGTGCATTAAAATGATGAAATAGCCGAAATAGGTACTTAATGTACAATCCAATTCAGTTAGCATATAAATTGTCTCACGGCGTGATACTGAACCGTAACAGATGTGTGTTGTAAATGTCACTGGTGTTGTTTTTGTAGTGATTCCTAGAAATTGATGTGTCAGCTATCTTGTTATCGATAATGTGTCGAAGGTTAATCTTCATATCTGGTTTTTGTGTGCAGTCAGTATTCACTGGCACCATGTCATGTATGACATCAGAAATCGATGAAGTCTTTATTAGTTGCAGATTGTGAATTATATAATAGATTGAAATTTTGACAGTTATTTCATACAAAAACTGTCAAACGTCAATTTTATTCCTCGAATAAAAGTTATCTGGCGATGGAAAAATCAGCCCTAAGTCTTATAGTAATCAATGTTGAGCACTATAAAGTACTGAACAGATGGTAAAATTAATGAGCGGCTCAGTATGGAGTTAGAATTTGATGAGATTGCAAGCTACAGGATAAGTTAAAAAAGTTAATGATCGTAGGCCTAAGCGCCGTACCGCCGAATGTGTACTAATCAGGATATTGTTGTAATTATATCTATTTGTTGATTGTGTACATAAAGCCTGACGAAACATGGATCCCTTAGTAAACTTTTAATTTAACTAAGGGCTGATTTTTTAATAGTCAGATAACTTTTGAAGAATAAAAATGACAGTTTGACATATTTTCCATACAAAAGCTCTCAAATCGCAACATTTATTCCTGAGATAAAATTTATCTGACTATTTAAAAACCCGGCCTAAGTATTCAAAGAGTCAGTAAATCCACTAGATAAATAGATACTAAACAGACTTATTAAAAGTACTCAGGTATAGTTTTATTGTTTTATAGTTATGAGACCGATACAGTTTTTCAGGATTTCTCTCTTTAAAATTACTTAATTTCTTTATTAAGGTTTCCATCTGTTAGAGGAATATTAGCACAGTCAGTGTGTTTGTTTTTGTTTCTATAACTTTAGCTAATTTTAATAAACAAGTTTGAGCCTGCTTTGCAAATTCTCTTTTTTCTAGAACTTAACCGCAACAGATGACAATACTTTAGAACTTATAATTTTAGAGGACTTCGACTGTCAAAAATATATCAGAGTGATGCTCAAATCTTAGCTATCTCTTGGAGCAGAGCACAGTTTCGGTTCATGATAATATTAGCGCACAAAAATGCAAAGTAAATGTCACAAAGAAATATTGTTTTCGTTTTCCTTAATAGATATACATACGCTGTTACCACACGTAAAGGTAACATAATGTAACACTAGGTAGCGACTGGAGTCCTGTCAGATCCGTGCATCCTTCGAGCGAGGTTAGAACACCGCAATCGAACCGTAACACTTCGGTTTTGGAAGATTCACATATGGGTCACTTGCACTACACAACACTAGGCACTAGAGGTGGGACATTACCGGCGGGCACGGTGTCATCCCCCGACTCGTCCACGTCGGAGTCCATGCATTCATTGCGGGGCGCCAGGGTGTCCTCACTCGCAGCGCGGCACACTAGGAGACGCGGCGCGCTAACACGCACGTTTTTATACTGTTCAGTTTTGCGACAGCGCGTCACCGACGTGACGTAGCGATTCGTCAGCGCTGTGCCTACCCGTAGAGGAAAACGCTTTCTGGGAAGCTGCGCTTGCGACTAGCGCGCTGCACATTCACTTCAAGAGCACACCCCGCACTGTTACGCTTTCAATTGATGAACGCCGTGATAATATCTTAATAATCTATAATTAGATAACTAAATATGATTGTCATAGCACAGTATCTTCATGCTGGTTATACTTTATAGAGTAGGCAGGGACACCTGTGGATACCTATTACAAAAAAAAATAGTTCGTAATTTAGGCGACAGATGGTGCTAGTGCTCCCTCGATGTAGGTATTTTCAGGGGAAAAAAGTTTTCACGGTTATTGCAATAGGCACCTGAACTTATAAAAAATAGACGAGAGATACCAATCTAAATGCTACGTACATACATAGGTAATTTTTTTAACTGATAATAAATCTATTTATATGACGAGCAACTATTTGATGAATCAGAATGATTCACCATGCGCGCCAAAAGCAATATATTCGTAGGCATCGCGAACTAATTATTATCAAGATAGATCAGCACTTAACTGTATATTTACGCGATAGGACCAGCGGAGCAGACAACTGGACCGCAAACGACCTGCTAAACGATTATCTTGCAGTATACACTGGTCATCTCTAGGAGCATTATTAGAGTTATGATAATCATTGTAAGTAGTTACATTGCACATCTAACATACCTACCTAGTGATTTAGCTACGTAGCCACAGATTATGCATAAGCTGCATAACCTGTGTAAATATGGATGCCGGGAAAACCATAGCCAGCCTGCCAGCCGCCGGCCGTCGCGACCTCGGACACGTTGCTTTGTTTTTTTTTTAATGTCGTTTGCAACATGAATTTCAAATATTTATAAAGATAGATAGTAGGTAGAAGAAGTTGTAAATGCAGCGAAAAAAGTGTTAAAAGAATTAGAATGGACTGACCAGTGTGCAGGGAACATTTGATGCGTAGTTGATTAGATAACTTTAAAGGTCATCAAATCTCAAAGCTTTTAATCTCTTTATTATTTAGCAAAATATACAATTTAAATCGGAACAGAAGTTAAGTACAGACGCCAGCAGGTCAACCTACCCGAAACTGTCAAACTTTCCCAATCAACCTTGAACCTTAATGCTTTAGCGATAAAGTTGAAAATCTATTAAAGAAATTTGACAGATTGTAGTAGCTTGATGTGCTGGCGTCTGTACTTATATTGATGATGAAGCTATAATTTTGGTTATCATTTTGTATCAATTTTGATTGTTGATTGACCAAAGTAAATAATTTAATCTCTTTGGACATGACTGATTTGACATGTAAAAGTGAGAGTGTTAATAAACTTTTGTTACCGATTTCCTCATTTACAGTTTTACTGAGGAAATTGCTGTTTAACAAATAACTTTACCTATCGATTATCTCCAAGCTCCGCAGCTCCGATTGGCGACATCAGCTACTTTATGTAGGTAGGTACGCTTGGCGCAATCTGAGCAATCCGCCTCGCTATATTTTTCTAACAGTTGACTTTCTTTCATCGTTCATGTAGCTACGAGGGATGAAAATCTGACTAAAAAAATATCGACCCTGTCGTCACAATAGCTTAGAATTTTGTAAATTCGATGGCACGGGCGCATCAGCTAGCGCCGCTTATCAAGACAACTCGCGAGGGAAGCGATATCGAGTACAAATATAAGATAGGGAAGTTCTGATTCGAAGAAGTAGCCAAAATAGACGCCATCGCTGTAGATAGTAGTATGTCAATTAAACTGAGGCAGTATTACTGACGTAATATTTACACACCTTACAAAGTCTGGAGTGGATTACGTCAAGCAGAATAGTACGATAGTATGTTGATTATTACATCAGAAAGGTAGGAAATATTATCAAGAAGCAAGTAAATTAGGCAGACTTGGTATTTCAAAATATGATACGTTTGTGTCAGAGGGTCATGCTGGTCCAGGTGGTCCAGTTATCTTTTCGGTATGTTTGTATCTGTACCCACCACCCCCCGCTCGACTTTACCTAAAACTGAAGTGGTTTAAGTAGGTACGTACTGTATTTTTTTTTTAAATATTTATTTACCCTATCAACATAAATGGAAGGTATTCGGTGCCTTAGCACTGAAAATAATCATGCCAGTTCTCGAATATTGTTTTCGTCAAAATGTTAATAAATTGATTATTAGAGAAAGGTACAGACGATAATGGTGACGGTCTGGCGGTGATTCATACGAGTCACAGTGATAACAGATGATAGAAACATGATAACACCTGCTGGTGACGAACCAACGGCGCTGAATGAAAAACTATCAGTAGCTGTGTCTACTATCTCAGAAGTATATGACATAATAGTTCAATCTCTATATCTACATTAGGTATGTATAAAATACATCCCGTAACTGACTGACTGACACCGTGGCTGGCGCTGATTTTTAGGGTTCCGTACCTCAAAAGGAAAGAAACGGAACTCTTATAGGATCACTTCGCTGTCCGTCCGTCTATCTGTCTAGAACGCGTAGGTATCAAGTTGAAATCAATATCTAACATGTAGGTCTACGGTCCCTTGGATCTCTAAAATCGCGGTTCTAACTCAACGCAATAAACAATACGGCCATTTATGTGAGATATAATTTTGATACCTACTCGCAAATAAGTCAAAATCTATAGTGTCCTATGGTGCTTCCCGCTGACCTAGAATTATGAAATTTAGAAAAAAATCAGAAAATCGTTAATTTGTAGTTACTTATAACACAGAAAAATATTTTTTGCGATTTCAAACTTACATAATATGCACTTGGAGAATTGACCGTGATGGATATCGATGTATGGGAGAACATTTTAACTACAAAGTTAAGTTTATTCTTGGTATAGTTTCATCCCAATTAAGTACGGAACCCTTCATTCTGCGTGGTCGGGTACGCACTTGGTCGATCTTTTATATTGTGCATTTCAGTTATCTGAGTTAAATAGTTCAAAGTCAAACCTTCCAATCACTATGATACAATACAAGATATCTGAAATACTATTAAATAGTGCGGATACAAACACCCTGAAAATCCTGAAATTGAAAACGAGGTAGGACTAGTCTACGATACTTATCTATTTGTTATTGTTTATAAGTAGGTAATTTGCAATTTACAAGAGAGTTAACAACTCAAAACCTCAACAGTTAGGTACAAGTCTATCAGATTACTAAGATTGCAGACAAACGTTGCATACGCCATCCAGCTGTGTATCTATCACGTACGAGATACGAAAGCTATTAAATTGGTATTATCCAGATAATATTAGCAGTTCGTGGAAAACTGCTTTCATATTAAAGATAATTTTAGAGGATCAAAGGAGAGATCCGTTGACAACTTTTGGGTATACAGATCCCTAAAAACACATATACGCTGGGGAGCTGCTTGTTGACTCAAGGTATTTTGAAAGAGATGGGTGGCGGCGTTACAATTACAAGCACATGAGAAATATCATTGCCTCTGGAGTCTGGATGGCAATGTATCTGTATTGCAAGATCTCTATGTGCTGGATGTCTATGAACGGCGGTGACCACCACGAGGTGGGTCGTTGGCTTGCCTTACTTACCGTACCTATTTATAAAACACAAACAATTTATAGCACCAGCGTCTTTTTCATCTGATCGATACTTAGGCAATGTTAGCAATGTATAGTATTGTATAGGTACAGATAAGTTGATTGACGTCAAACGCTCACGGATCCGTGTCCGCGGGTCTCCCTTAAGAACTCATAAGATGTATACTTAGGCAAAGTCTACCCACAAAGCTCCATTATAAAATGGTACGAGAATGGTAGGGAAACTGCCCAACGTGCCTATAACCTGTCTTGATAATAAATGGAATTGAGATAGTAGGTACCTGCAGTCGAAAGTATCATAATTTTGTATCCATGTTACCTAACCTACGAGCCCTGCGCAGCCGCCATCTCGCCACGCCGGCCGTAGAAAATGCAAAGCTTCGGGCAACAAAATAAAAAAAAATATGATCCCAAGTAAATCGCCAGCCTAGTTAAATCGGTATTACAATAAAACTTATTCTACAATTAACGACAAAATGAACGGCGTTGATAGGTCAGTACCTTTTTTTTTTTTGTCGCTGAGAAATGCTTTATGCATCCCCGCCTGGCGGGGGACGAGACGGGGTATGTGGGACTCCCTGTCAGAATGACAGTATACCCACTAAAACTCAACGGTGTTCCCACATCGCCGTAATGGGAGGGCCATGGGAAATCGGCATAGCCTTTACTTCCACAGCCCTCCCGGTGCACGCCCGCCGCCCCAGGTTGGGGGGCTACGGGAATGGCCGGGAACACCTGGCCATTCCCGTCCCACACTGGTGGAGGCCTGTGCGATGCAGGCAACGGTGCCCCCGCGCCCGTTGCCTGCTGGCCCCCACGCCCGCCTAGCTGGCGGGCCCCGCATGCCCCCCCAGGTTGGGGGAGCTACGGCCGCAGAGGATAGGGAGAGCGGCAACGTCACACCGACACTCCTCTTCCCGTGCGGCCCCACCGTGTCCGCCATCTAACGGTGGCGGCCCCGTCAAGGCCGCGGAAGGTAGGGAGAGCGGCAACGTAACACCGACACTCCTCTCCCGCCGCGGCCTCCAAACCTCAACCGCGATGTCACACTCACGGGGGACATCGCGGCCCGCCTCAGGTAGGCTGCGATGTCGCCCAAGCGGCACCGCAACCTACCCGCTGACCGCTACGTCGTCGGCTTATCCGCCAAGCCCTGACGAGCGGCCCCCACTGGGGTTCCTCTTAGCTTCACCGTGGTACCCCATACCACGGCTACTGAGCCCCCCCGCCTCGACAATGCGGGAACCCACCCTGGGGGTGATAGGTCAGAACCTTTTTTTTTTTTCTCAATGAGAAATGCTTTATGCATCCCCGTCTCGTGGGGGACGAGAGTTTAGTCCTGAACAATTAAGACGCTCCATAGACAGTTTAGACGTGATTAAAAACATGGCTACTGAAAATACGTCAATTTACGTCTGTCGCTGACTAATTTGACAGGACTAAACTAATACTTTATCTTCTGTCCTTTTCTTAATGAAATAGAAGGAAAAAGATGCACTGAACTTAAATTTAGTTTAGTTTGTGAACAAGGGAATCGGTGCCAATGTCTACTTTCCGCCCTTCCTTTTTCCTACTAACCTTCTGTACAAATCTTGTGAAGTATTAACAGTTCGACAGCTATCTATTATGGGCATTGTTAGTATTAAAACAACACAAAGCTCTGCCCTACAGTACAGATATACTAATAAAAGACGTAAAGATATAGTTTGTCTACAAACTTTAAAAATTGTAAGAGAATCCTCAAGGATGCTCATCATAGTATGTCTTACGAAGAAACAGAGAATTTACTAACTGTGTTAAATTAAAATATAGGTATACAAATATTTATCAAATTTAGAAACTAGGAGTTATTCTACTCAACATATAATTATTTTGCTGTTGTCAACTTTTGATTATTTATTAATTTAAAAAACCATTTTAGTTCTTCTCGCCTGAAACACAGGATTACCTAGTTCAGGCACGTACCTAAGTCAAAGGAATATAATTTACATTTAAGAAAAACTGTAAGTACTAATTTACATGCCTTAGAATTTTTTGAATAAATATATTATAATAAATTATCCGACCTAGAAATCGAACCCAGCTAGGCACCCATGGTGACCCCTTCAATATGTTGGGCTGCTACCGTGCCTGCGCATATTTTGCGTACGGAACATAATATAGGTAATGCTAAAAAGAGCGCGGACTGAGGGACTGCGCGTCCAAAGTTTATACAGCTTTCCTCAACTCATAAAAAAAAAATGAGCTGATATGAATGGTCAAAAGAAAAAAGAACCAAACTAATTATAGGTGGGATGCTAAAATTGTGCTCGTTTCGCTCGCTCTTGCAACCCAGTTTATCTCAATTCTTTAAGTAGGTACAGACGCCAGCACATTAAGCTACTACAATCTGTCAAATTTCTTTAATAGATTTTCAACTTTATCGCTGAAGCGTTAAGGTGCAAGGTTGATTGGAAAATTTTGACAGTTTCGGGTAGCTTGACCTGCTGGCGTCTGTACTACATAAACTCTACCACTAACTATACTGCCTATGTCGACTAAGTAACTCTTATTTTTCTACCTATCTATAGTCAAAACAAAATTTATCCTATCCGAGGAGGGGTACTAAAACTGAATTTTGGAACGATGTTCTTTAACGTGGCTTGCGGTAGGAGTAAACTGGTAGAAATCGTCACGTTCCTAACGAAAATGTTACGCCCCATCCATGCGACTGGGTGAATCCGCCGTTTTGATTCTTTATTATTTATTTTGTATTTTTTTATAAACTGGTCGGAAATGCGTGCTAAACGCAAAAAAGAAATAGTTTTTATAATAACCATTAATAAACTACTGAAGGCACTGAAATCCAACAAGAGAATCAGAAGTTATCGATTTTCAAAGTTATTTAACTAAAGTGGTAATGACGTTTATATCATGGTAATGACTTTTCTTTAACAGGAATGACAATATGTTAATGGGAATGATGAAAAGAGTAAATAACGTATCTGTGCTATGAATCACTATAATCATTTAATAAAATATCACAAATCAACGATTGATACATACTCGTAGGTGGGTAGGTATAGATGTTCTAAACAATAACAACCGAATGGTATAAAGGTAACTTTAAAAAAAATACTAACAATACAATTTTTCACTGATTAAACGATTTTTGGCTAATTCTTTGGAAATTAAGTCATTCGTACAGTTAGTTGTACTAAATAATAACTATGTTTAATTATAAAACAAATTTGAGGAATCATCGTAACAGCCCAGTATTTCTTTTATTGATGACAATATGAATGATCCCACATTAATGAATTAAAAAAAAATAAAAGTAGAAGAAGAACTAAACAAAATTTGCAAATTGCAGTCGACTATTCTTCGACAATCAATATTATAAATGAGATCAAATTTGAAATACTGACTATTTGAAACACTTACTACAACTACTTACTTATAATATTAGTTTTCATTTTTTTGTTATTATAACTCTTTTATTAGATAAAATCTTTATGTTAGAAGGTCCAGCAACACAAATATTGTCTACAGTTGATGTGGACACCTGCATCGTGTTAGTAATATTTGCGAATACTGCATTACCATAATCACTCTTTGTAGCTATGAGGGGTATCACTTTATCTGTATCAGGAATAGGAGACGAGCTCAAACTTTGTGGTATATTAAAAAATCCAAGGTGTTTCCCATGGGCGCATATGATTCCGCAGTCACATTCAAAGCAGCTTGCATTTCGAAATGTTAAAGTAGGGATTCCCTTTTTCCACAACACTTGATGGACTTCTAGAGTTCCTCTGAACGGCTGCAAGTTCTTTGGAATTTTCTTCTCTATCTCACTGATGTTTTCTTCGGGTACATCAATTAGGGTCACATTTGTTATATTTTCTCGGCACACACGCATAAACTTATCATAGCTGCCTACATCAATACCATGATTGACGCAGGAATCAACTGTCCTCTTTATTGTTCCCCCGACGCCATCGGCAGCACCCTTGCCGTGACCAGCTTCAGTATAGTTCCACGTTATTGTGTTTATTTGTGGGAATTCTTTGTGTATTTGTGGAATCATATGAAATATGTATTTATTTCTATATTGGGAAGTCGGGGAATCTGTTTGAATATGTAAGGTGTCAATAAATGGGTTATTTTTAATGGTTTTTTGTATCAAAGGAACAAAGTGTGCCCAAACAGCTGGAGCGTCATGTCTCAAACAAGAACTCGTTGTACAAATTGGTATTGGTTTTGTTGAACTAGTTGCAAAATCAAAACTGTAGATTATTGCTGTGTGAAGGCTAACTTCTTTTCGACTTCCACCAAAATGCATGGATTGCACTTCTTTATTAAATTTTAATCCATAGTTTTCGGAAAAGTCTGCGTGAATTACAGCACAGTTAACAGGCGTAGAATCCTTTAATTTCTTCAGGCTAATGTATTGGTTATGAATTTTGTAAATATGTTTAAAAAATGCTGGTAAACTGGCAATCAAAGCATTAATTATTTCTCTTGGCGTGGCTTTTACCTCTTCTTTTTTCATGATTGTTATAATTTTTTGGCCTTTTTTTGTTTTAACAGTTTCTCTCGCACGTATCCATTTACAATAAGTAATATCTTGATCATCAGAAAATTCCTTGAACTGTACTATCTTATCTTTACAGTATTGGCACTCTCGCCTCAGACATTTCTCTTCGTATATAGAACAACACATACTCTTTATTAATGCAACACTGTCTGGCTCGTCTATTAAAGAAGATGTTTTCAATGCTTTGGTCATGAGATCAATATTTTCGTGAACAATGCATTTGCATGTGTCCCTTTGGGCACTCTTAGGAGTCAACACCCAAAACGGCCTATGCTTACAAAAAAAGCTATAACTAACTTTTACTTGATATTTAGTCATGAACTTCTGATGCAATACTTTTTGTGTGCTTGTCATGTATCGTTTTTGCTTTTGTACTTTCAATCTTGTCATATACTCTTTCTTTCCTGCTCCCATTGTGCTGTTTAAGTCGTCAAGATAAAAGTTGCGCACTTTTCTTACCAACTGTCGAATTCGATTATCTTCTTTACCCTTTTCTTTATTTATCACTCTTTTAACTTTTTCAGCTGATTCTACTTTATTTTTTTCTTTATTCTTCTTTTCTCTCATACATATATTAAGCTTTACTTTTAACTGATTGTTCTCCTCTTTAAGCTTCTTAATTATTCTCATAAGGCTCTTTCTTTTCTTCTGTTCTATGTATCGAATTCTTCGAAGTTTTACATCAGCTTGAGGAGATTTATTTATTTTTAAGGGATTTTCATCCTTTGCCTCTATTTTATTGCTGTCGTTTATCGTTGCATCAATAAGTACACTTACCTCGGGGAACTCTGGTTTTTTTTTAGACTCTTCTTTCTTATTTTCTCTGTATTTTTTTGAAGCTTCGCGCCATTTCTTCCTTTTTTCCCGTTGATCGCGAGGAGATAATTCATTCACGCTTTTAATTTTCTTTTGATTTTTTCTATTCTGATATCTTGTTTTTTCTTTTTCCTTTTCTAACTCGTAGAGAACTGGATCTGCCTTGATTTCAGAGTATTTTATTCTTCTAGCAATCTTTTGCTTCTCTAACCGCATATTTTCCTTGGATTTTTTTTTCTGTCCATGATTTTTCTAAAAGAATAAACAAAATCTACATCAATATTTACATGTAAAAATGTAAACTAGAAATAAATATACTGTGGAGTTTTTAGCAGGTTAATGGCTGTCTAGCTTATAGACATGTTTAATAAACTATTCGATTTTTTTAAAGCAAACACAATAAACAGGACAATTATTAACACACAGTGTGTCATTACCATTCACATATTATCATTACCATTAACACAGAAAAAATGGTAATGATGATGATGGTTATGACGTATATGTCTTCTTAGGATTTTTGTGCCTAAATACCAAGCTGCAAAGCGCACAACCAGCCATTTTTATGATTATGTACTTAAAACACACAAATGTGCATATTTAAAAAAGATCTTGTATTGGTACTTACCTGATTTTCTGTGGAAATGGTGATGACTTAAATAATTGACAAACTGTTCACAAACTACTGTTAGTCGAAAAATTTGCGTGGTCAAATGGACGTGTGCTCCGCTTCACTTCGTAAGAGAGACTGAGGGGACCGAGGAAAGGAGGCGTGACTTCTCGATCGCGGTAGGTAGTAAGAACATTCGAGAAATACAATTTTGACGGTGCCGGAACGGTGTTGACGAATTTCTGTTACAAAATTTATTTTATTTTTTATTATATGTTATTTGTTGTCAAATCACTTCATGATTTATTATGTTATTTTAGATAATGTGTACTTTCGAAATATAAGAATAAAAACGGAAACTGCATTGTCATTTTTTGGAAAATAATTAAGGAAGTTTAATACTCGACTTTTTTTCGTAAATGGTGATGACGTTTCATGCGTGTTAACTGAAATAATAAAATAAATAAAGGTGGTTAACTATTTTATAGAGCGGAGCCTTACGTAAAAATATGTAAGAAATGTCATGTAAAGTAAAAAAAAAATACAGCTATGATATTTAATTTATTATTATCATATATTCGCCATTAATGGATTTCCGCGGATTGACCCGACTACGAAACATGGACTAATTTTCATAGTTTTCGAGGGTGCTAAGCCGATATTGAGGTCAAAATAAAAATTTATATATTTTTTTAATTGTTGATGGAACACTAAAGAACATTTAACATATTTATTACACCTTCATTATTTTTCTTTTGCAATCACAATGTAACACGCTTTTATTTAGTAGGTACCTACCTATATAATAGTATTTTTATTGTCAGATTTAAATTATTTTTAACTTTTTAGTTCTTTTTATTATCAAGTAGTAAAAGCTTGTTTTTAAAAAGTTTTTCTTTATTTAAATTTTATTTTTAACTGTTTATTATTTTTAATGCCAGATTGACTACGGCGTAGTTCGTAGTGCGGTAGTGCGTAGCAGTGTTTTTCCGTTAATGAACGAACGAACTTATTTTCCCAAAGATGGGGTCGCATATTCACTTTCACCAAACCACCTCCACTCACCATCAAAAACGGTTCACCCATCAAGACGAATCAAACTCGACGCGGTTGTGCCGTTTAATTACTGAGTTAATAATTTTGCATTGTTGTCCGGTTTACACATGCATGCAAAATTTCAGCTCAATCGGTAACCAGGTAGTGGATCAAATTTTAACTAGAAAGATTTGATTAAAGACAAACATCGGGACAGGTGAAACTAAATAAAAGCTTGTAATAATAAATTGTTATACAATTTTTCAACATGCAGCACCAAATAAATAATACGTCAAAATAAATCCACAGATTAATAATTATTGTTAAATGTCACACTGAGTTACATCCGAAAACTATTTTGTAACCATTTCAAAGTGTTACCTTATTTTCGGTTTTACAAAACAATATAAATAAAACTTCCCCAAAACAAAACTTTTTGCAAATAAAACATCAAAAATACTCAAAAAAGCCATGGTTTTGCTTAACTTTCACGCAACACTAAATTTTTCCAGATAAAATAGACACTACGGATCCATAGATTTGATGTAGGCATGTAGGTTTGACTTGACTTTCGAACAGTCGCAGTGGGTGTTGAATGTTGATTTGTTATTGATCATTTAAAATAAAATTCTATTGGAAATTGAATAGCATAATAATGGTTATATACGGTGTTTACATCGTCAGCAAGTCTGGCGGCCTCATATTCAACTATGACCATAATATTCCCCGTGTGGAGGCAGAGAAAACCTTCGGTTTTCCACTCGACATCAAATTGCAGTATGAAAATAAGAAAGTTATCGTTGCTTTCGGACAACGAGACGGAATAAATGGTGCGTAGTTATATATTTTAGACTTAAGTCGAGTCACTTCACGTTTTGGATAATGTAATTCTTTAAGAAAGTCCTAAATTGTCTGTCAAAATGTAACTTCATGGACTTCATATAGTATCTCCATTACTTCTAGCCTTCTACAAATCTACTTCATAATATTCCAGTTGGGCACGTCCTACTGTCTGTGAACGGCACGCCAGTGACAGGGCGTACCACCGAAGATGGCAGAGATGTGTTTGAAGTTATAGAAACTAAGGTAATTTGTAGACTAATTTTATAAGCATGTCTGGGTCAGAGGGTTGTCCTATGGGCTCGCCACTCTATTTGTTCTCCTTTGTCCGATATATTTTATATAACCATAGTATCCATAGAATGAAATGCTAAAACCAACAAGATGCCAAGACAGCAAGCTAGTAAATGACACACAAAGCTATTTTCAAAAAAATCAAAATGAAAAGTAATTTATTCAAATTAGGCTGAGAATCAGCACTTTTCGAACGTCAAAATTACAAAAGACAGTCCCCCAAAAACACCCGCCCTTCACCACTTCCTAGTGCTATCGCTGGGAAGAACAAGTGGTGTGACCAACTCCCCAGCAGCACAGCTGTCTGTTCAGTTAGAAAATACTTGATACTTGATTGTATACAATACTAGGTGTTAAGTAATTAACATTACAAGGCACATAACTTAAAATTAAATTACTTGCAATATGTCAGTGAGCCACGCCAATATACCAACAAATATAATAAAAACTATACGTACTCAAGCTGAAAAATAATTAATTAAAATGTAAATAAAAACTTACTACCTAAATAAAAGCCTCCAGGCATAAAGGGTGTGACAGCTTACATATTTATGCATTGCTGGGTTCTGGTCACATAGCTGTCACTTGAAGTCACAGATGAAAAACTAAGACCATTGAAGTAAAATAAATAAATAAGTTAGTTAATACGAATAACAATAACCTGTCAGTAAACTAATTCTGGAGAAAGAACATGAACATTGTCTTGAGTTAATTAGGATGACCAACTATTCTTATCGTGTAAGTAGTTGTTGATGGAATAGTAAGCCTTTGAACAAAGGTTGGATTTTACTTGAGCTTTAAACATATTAAAAGGCAAGTCTAGCAAAGAAGAGGGTATCTTGTTATAAAAGGTTATACCAAGCCCAACAAATGAGTTATGAACCTTATGAAGCCGGTGAAAGGGGGCACGTAGATTGTCCTTATTTCTTTTCATCATGATTAAGAAATATCTTTATATTTTCAGGAAAACTACCCTCTAAGTCTGAAATTTGGGCGTGCTCGAGCCACCACCAATGAGAAGATAGTGTTAGCTAGTATGTTCTACCCACTGTTTGCCCTCGCCAGCCAGCTGAGTCCCATCCCCAAGTGTTCTGGCATCGAGTCACTGACTGCAGACACCTTCAAACTATCATGCTTTCAGACTTTAACAGGTAATTGTTGATTGATGTTAAATAACTGAGGAAAGACCTCTATACTTATTGCATGGATTAGATTAATAGTTTTATTTTAACCAACATTGATAGAATATTTCATAAATTAGATTCAACATTCTATAAAATTACATCACACCATTTTCCCATGCAATGTAATCAACGCTCATGCCTTTTCTGTATGAGCTTACCCTGCAGTGAGACTGCAACAGGCTGGTATTTGTTTTTATTTTCCCATAGGATAAGTAGAAACTAATAGTATATATTTTGTAGTGTTAGTTTAGTTTTCTTTTGTTTGGTGTACAATAGAATACTATGTATCCATAGATATCCGGAGATATGCCTTCATTCAAATCAAATCAAATCAAAATCATTTATTTGCATAATACATGTTTGTAAGGTGTTTTATATAAGCATAGAAGGTCCACTGCATTATAACCTAAAGAGGCGTGCAAATCTGCGTAATATCTACTAATTACAATATTATAGTTAAGTTAGCAGTAATTCTTTGAAACTCAGTTACAAATTAAAATAATAATATCAGAAGGTAAACAATGCCAAAAATTATAAAATGTCAAGAATACTCAAGTTACTGAATTACGATAATCATGTTCATGTAGCTCATTCAAATTTTTATTTGATCCATATTGATAATAATATTATTAAATTGCAATATTTTTATCTTCTAAATATTCTTTAACATTTATGAACTAGAAACTTGTGTAGTTTAGACTAATACTGCGGAATAGATATTTTTTTTTTATATCATCAGGTAGTTTGTTGTACAGACGCCAGCACATCAACCTACTACAATCTGTCAAATTTCTTTAATAGATTTTCAACTTTATTGCTAAAGCATTAGGTTCAAAGTTTCTTATTATAAATTCTTTATCGACCGAGTTACCCCAAAATATTACACCGTATCTTAGGATAGGTGCGACAAACCCGTAATAGGCAGTTAATACGGCTTCTTTGTTAATAATCTTCGAGAGTTTGTAGAGGGCAAATGAGGATTTATTAACTTTCTTACAAACATGTTCCAGATGCGTTTTCCATGATAACTTATTATCAATATGAATTCCAAGAAACGTAGTATCTGTTACTGGTTGTACGATCTTGCCTTGGTAACTGGTTTTTATATTTTTAGGTTTTGTTCTTTGGTGAAAGTGTACTATTTTAGTTTTATCCATATTTATTCTAAGATTAATGTTTCATTGATTTCATGTTCGTAATTACTTTCTTTGTCATCTTTTATTATCACTGTACTATCATCCGCAAAGAACACCATTGTATGTTTGATATGTCTAGGGAGATCATTGATGTATATTAAAAACAGTAGTGGGCCCAGGACGCTACCTTGTGGTACTCCAAATATTACGGTGTTAGTGTTTGATCTATGTTTAATTTCATTTCGTGTTTTTTGGCATATTTGTGTAATTTCTGTAATTTGTTTTCTATTGAAAAGATATGAAGAGATAAGTTCTAGCACTTTACCTCTTATGCCATACATGTTTAGTTTTTGTAGTAATATGTTATGATCAACCGATCGGGTTGATCATAACATATTAAGGCTTTACTCATGTCCATAAAAATGGCACATGTTGGGTTTCTTTTGTCCATAGCAATCAGGATAGTTTTATGCAAGTCATAAATGGCAAGATTTATCGATTTGCCTTTGCGGAAGCCTTTTTGTTCGTCTATTAAGATATTATATTTTTCCAAGTAGCCGTATAGTTGGCTATATAAAACTTTTTCAAGTAATTTGGATAAAATAGGGATCAACGCTACAGGTCTAGTTCCCCATGTTTCGTTTGTCGTCTTTTTTGTGGAGTGGAATAACGATAGATGTCTTAAGTTTCTCTGGATATATTTCGCTAGTAAAGCATAAATTTACTATGTAACATAAAGGAGCTGCAATTGACTGGGATACGTATTTTATTACTTTGGTGCAAACACCATCGTCGCCCACGGTATGTTTTTGCGGAAGTTTGAATTTGCGTTTCATTGCGGAATAGTAAGGAGTCCTAGTGACGCCGCTTATCTCCCACCCAAATAATTACAACATTAACAAATAGCGTACTTACGGCACACACTCAAAATTTGAACACGCACACTAAGAAGAAACCAGCCTCACTGAATCAATTTCTAATAAATAGCACACATACATAGAATGGGCGGGGCATTCAGTTGTAAACATTTGCTATTTGCGAACATTCAATGCACACGCATGCAATTAGGGAGTCGAAAGCGATGGTCGATAATTTTTATCGATATTTAATTTTAGCACATTCTTGTATTATAATAACTTTGTTTAATTTTCTTTAAATATTTTTTTTTATGTAAGTACCTATCCGAAAATATATTTTATATATTTATTTTACCATTTATGTA
The DNA here is from genome assembly GCA_951799955.1 of Apamea anceps. Classification (NCBI taxonomy): domain Eukaryota; kingdom Metazoa; phylum Arthropoda; class Insecta; order Lepidoptera; family Noctuidae; genus Apamea; species Apamea anceps. The sequence continues at coordinate 826,992 of OX637506.1, forward strand.
CACACATATATAAACAGACAATTAATAACAGAACAGAAAAAATAGGTACAGAGGTGATGCTTATTTCATAAGAAATCCCTTCCAGCATACCTGAGATAGGACAATAGATACAGAGATGTAGACAGCATGTCATAGAGCCAAGGAGACAAAACATAATACATAGAATCAAAAACTCACTTAAAAGCTTAACAAATATTACGACAATATACTAACATACATACAAATAAACATACATAAATACTTCTAAAATAAATATTACTAGAACGATAATAATTATATCATACACAAAATAATAAATACATACATACACAAATAAGATGAAGTGGACAGATAGTGTTCTTTCTTCTTTTAAAAACTGCAACAGTTTGGTAGTCCCTAATGTCAGGCGGTAGTGAATATAGTTTATTTTTACAAAAATAAAATGGGAATATTTTTCAATATTGTATTACCGTTAAAGGGACCGCTCTCTGTTAAATGTCATGTTGTATATTTATTTGTCGGAGATGGTATATCTGTCTCTCGTTAGCATCAGGCATATTTTAATTACTGTGGGCGTACTATGGGTAGTGTTGGTTAGAGCACAATAGAGAAATGGTTTGCAGTTTAAATCAGATTATAATTTACGAACCAGTTATTCACACTAGCGAATCACACACACACACAACTCAACGATACGGAACGCTAACAGTTTCTGAGCACATGTTGTTCGTACGATGTCCAATGTTTCGATGATCCCGAGAGCTCTGCTCACACCGTTCTTGTAGCTGTCGCTCTCGTCCACCTCCACGAACTCAGGCTAGACTCTGTCTAGCGCCACGAGATGGCGCTAACGTTCCGAATAGTCAAACGAATGACTCCGACATATATAATATATTACTTAATCTTAAAAAAAAAATGATTTTAATCAAAAATGCCTATCTACATTCAGGTTTGGTTTAATTCAGTATAATTGAGTGTGGAGCGCGTCTAATAGAGAGTAGGCTTGAGTCCTAGCAGTGGGCACTGTAATAATAAAAATAAGGATCAAGTCAAGGGCTTGATTAAGAAAGCGGTACATCTGGACACGGCCCGCATTGCTAGGAGGTTCCTCTCTCTGGAGCACTGACCGCCGGCAGCTTAGGCCCTATTTCCGATACCGGTGGGCTACTATTTTTTATATCCTATCCATAGTTCACGTGAGTTATACAAAATAGCGACGGACCGCGAAGTTTCTAATTCAAACTTTGAACCTTGACGGCTGCTCGGCCTTATGATTGACTAAGGTGGGCTTGCGATTTAGTGATCAATACAATAATGTTGCGCAAAAAATATTTTTATTTTTAACAATATTTAACCACCGCAATCGCGGTCAATAATATTGCGCAATATTATTAATCGTCTAGGGCCCACCTTACGAAACCACCAAATAGCAAGATTAAAAAAAAAAAAATTGAATGTTTTTGCATATCGAAGACAAATTATTGTAATTTCTTGCCCAAAAATAAATAATTGGATGAAATATCATATGTATTTATCATATTATGTACTTATCATATTAACCACCTCACCTCACCTCACCTTTATCTATAAATTAAAAACTGTTCATCTTTATGCATAATATTAATTTAAGTTTTTACACTTCACGAGTACTGAAATAACAATGTCTTAATTTGGTTCAAACAACATTAAATTAATAACTAATTTATCTCTTTTACTATACATGTAATACGAGAATATCCATTGGGTTCTGTAAAAAAATATTCAAGTGCAATAATACGCATATCGATAAAATCAGCCGCACGCAATCGATTGCACCTCTCTAAATCCAAAAGGCTCGTTGCGTTCGGGAAGATTCGGGCTAGTTCGTGTCGCTCCGGACGTAAGTTAGTAAAACATTTAAAAATTGATTTAAAATATAAAACAGTGACTTAATTGTTCACTTACGTGTGGTAGGACACGCCATTTGTCTTCAGGTTGATGGTATTTGACCTATTTTTACATATAATTACTGCACAACTCGGCATTTTAGTTTTTTACGCATTAATAGTGCAATGTACGCAGTTGCAAAGCGACTGAATGAAGCGTACAGCCGCCGTTCGAATTTAAGACCAATTTTATAATATTGAGGCGGCACGTGCCACGCCCCCAAGGCATATCCCTCGATATCCGTGTATGTCATCCATGCAAGTTTCAACGACGCCATTTGCGTTGTTTATCATGACATGATTTTTAATAAAGTTAGGTTTCACAATACCTATTTCAAGTACTGGAGTAATAAATTGTCCTAAAAATGTATAAAGATGTGTGTGACTGCATATCATATTTCGTAGCCTTAGTTGATACTTACATATAATAAGTAGTGATCACCAAAGAGAGCTTTCATTTAAACCTCCCTTTCTTCCAGGTGTAAAGTTCATAATAGTGACAGACCCTAACATGCAAGGCGCAGAGGTTGTCCTCAAGAGGATCTACGAGTTATATTCAGACTATGCGCTCAAGAACCCTTTCTACTCACTGGAGATGCCCATCCGGTGCGAGCTGTTCGACACGTCGCTGCACACGCTACTGGAGCTGGTCGAGAAGTCTGGCACCGCCAACTTATAGTCACGGCCTTAGTGTAGCAAAGTTTAATGTAAATTATTGATATTAAAAACTATATTTAATTTAATATTATTTCTTGTCTAGAACGTTTGGTGCTTGACACTTGTGGCAGGTAACTTATTTGTGAGCTTTTGTGTATATCGTAAGTATAGTCTGTATAGTGCTAATTACTGATTAATCAGCAACATTATCATACCAATATGAAATGCAATTATATCTTTCAAAATAAAACGACTAAAGAATACTGGTTATATTTTTACAAAGTTAGATAAATGAAAAGATATTATTAGTTTACAATAAAAAATTTATTGATATAATAATTATTTATTTTTAACAATTCAAATGAGGGCCTGGGCCCCGGGCCGCGTCCGCGCGGCCCTCACACGTCTAGATATCATTCGTTAATAACCGAACACTCCAACCTTTGTACTTGCTACGTTCACACACACACACACACACACACGCGCACATTATTGCCAGATATTTGGTTCAGATGAACTCCGCGCAAGCTGCCGCCTCCCCCGCGCAGCACGCCACGCGCGCTCGGCACGCTCGAGCACACTCGGCCAGGTCCTGGTCACACTCTAGTACATCTACGTAAAATACCTTGACTTCCGAATAGATGCGAAAAGCTCATAGTCGTCGATAGTGTACGTCGGCGTCGCGTGCTACAACGTGGCGGGTAAGGCATTGTGCGAACTACAAAAGCTATAATATTAGTATCTCTAAAAATACAGTAAAATCAATCAAAAAGAAATAGTGTTATAAAGGGCTGATCATAATTTCCCCGCAAGCGTGGCGTCTGCGCGGCCGTTCGTTACACCAAGCGCGTTATACTCGGCAGCTCGCGTGTACTACATACAGATGGACGACTTGACGGCTCGCGGCGGGAGGCGAGCTCGTCGTGATGCACCACAGGCTCCGGACGACATACACAGAGAGTGCCGCCTGACTAGTGGTGTACTTCGCAGCTTAATGAGCATAATTCAGCAGTTGCGAACTCACTGTGAAGTTGGCAAACTAAACTATGTATCTCAACGCAATGTTGCCTCGCCTAAACAAGTATTACATTAGTGCACTGCATACACATTTTTCGAATAAGCAATATTATATCCAATACCCAGGGAAAGGAAACCCACATAATTTTATAAATGTATAAATAAAGAGATGTAAATTACTTCGCACAATTCATCTTACTCATGATGAACCAATCAGGTCGTTTGATTAGAAGGACTCCTGATTGGTCGATTATGTCTTATTGTTGAGCTGCGGTGCTGGACAGAACATGTCAAGTATAACGGCTTTTTCAAAGAATACAACCTCGGGAGAGATTCAGTGGTCGGTATAAAAATAGAGCCGTGAGCGGTTACCGCTACAAAATATACCCTCTGCTTGCTATTACTATGTGTCTGCTCAACACACGGGATGCACGTTGTCAGCACTTGACGAACATCTGCGGCGAACGCTGAGGTCGCTTCATGCAACTGACAAGATCTGGGTACGTCGCAAGATGTTAAAATACACCACGTATTACACAGAGGTCCATTAACTAGCCCATTTACTCAGGACCAAAACCCCTTAATGTAGTCACAATTTCGCACGCTGACGAGTTTAGTCGGTACTGAAAACGTGCATAGTCCGATGAGAGCAGATCAAAGTCTTAATTAATTAATCCGAAGAGACCTAAATAAATTATCCTAGTAGTGAGGGCGAGCGGCGCGGGAGCAGGGAGTGTGGGCTATATCTTATATTAGTCCAACCTTAATTTAGTGATAAATATTTTTCGTTATTTCTACGCTAACCAAAATATAATCTTATCGCTCTAAACCAATCAATCACGGAAGTGTGCGACCGTAAGTTTTAATAGAAATATTTTTAATTTTTATAAATTTTTTTATTAAAGTAATATCCATTAATAAAACTCTGCATGGCTGCCACTGTGTGCTAATCATTTTGTATGAAATCTGTTCCAAGTCCTAAACCTAGCTTACAAACTCGCCGCCTCCATCCTACGCTACGCTACGCCACTAGACGCGTACGCTACATGACGTCAGGCGTGTTACGTCACATCCCCTCCCGCGCCGCTGTGATGCCACCCGCGCCCTGAGTATGCGGAGAGTCTCACACATGCCGTCTCTACACACGATACATTCCAATCTCGCATTTCTCGCTCATCATCATCAACTGCTTATTGCACGCTGTCGTAGGACTCCCGAAGTAATGGATGCGAGTGTACCGTGGACAACGGTCCCACGTCAGTACCACACACCATCGCTACATATAATTTACAGTCACATATAGTAAAATCTATAAAAGTTACACAATGTCAGTAGTCGATACCTTACAATAGAAATGCGATTCATAAGTCGCTAAGGTAGGACTCGTCATGCGGCGTAGCTTCAAAGATTATCATACATGTCATGACGCCGGGACGCAGTCGGGGGCTGCGTACACTGCAGACTGGGCTATCGGCCGATATGATGAGCTCGTACGACTTCAATCACGTACACTCACGGAACTATGCGACGCCGGTTCGGCTGCGGTTTCGTACATTTCCGAGCCGAAATCATTACTACATACTACTCGAAAATCTGACATGGGAACCGGTCGTCGCATAGCGGGCCTAAATCATATGGGAATAAAGGGTATAAATTATTTTCTTCGGTATATTCCCATAGGCACTAAGCTACTGGCCGGTAAAATCTGCAGTGTATGGTTTTGTGAGAGGCAGGCAGCTCGGCGCGCTGCCCACTGCGGCCGCGGCGGCGCCGGGGATGTCCAGGGACAGCTTGCAGTGCAGCGAGTTGCACTTCTTCTGGCAGATCACACCCGGCGGACACCGCGTCCCTGTCAATGAAACAACTCACAATTAATAATAGTCTCCACAAACCTTGAAAAAATACAAGCCACAAAATAGTGACAAAATACAATATGATCTAATAGATCTTTCTGATTTTAATTGCCAAATGGTCCACGGCCATGTGTGGATTATTTAGTAACAGCAACTTTTCAATGAAATCCAAGATGGCGGCCGAGAAAATTGCCAAATTTTTCTTCATGGGTGTCGTTTTTATTGTTTTTCGAGGGTGCTAAAGCCGATAGCGAGGTCAAAATTAAAATCCAAGATGGCGGATGACAATATTTTCGTCATGGGTGTTGCTTTCATGGTTTGCGAGGGTGCTAAATCCGTAATTAGCCGTCAGTACTGACCCTTATACTAGGAGGTGTGAGTGCGCGGACCCCACAGGCGCAGCGAGTAGTCGTCGGAGGCCGACACCAGCACGTCGTGGTGCACCGGGTTCCACGACACGCAGTTCACGCAGCGCGTGTGGCCTGACACCACGGCGATGGGCTCCTCGCCCGCGATGTGCCAGATGTACACCTGCAGGGCGAGGGGAAGTTAGGGCTGTACATTCCGAAATTTGACAACGTCACAAATAGCTGACAACTGTCAGATTTATGGCTTGCAGATTTATTTTTGATTCATCACTAAATTTAATTATGAAATATCACTCTGTTTGAAACAAAACATTAATTAAATCGGGTGGTATGTATGGGAGTTTCGATGTTACTAACAAGAGACGGATAGAATTTATGTCTGTCTGTTTGTCGGTGACATGGTGCGTGCGTGTTTTGCGGCGCACAATTAAAAATACATGGTATGTTGGCCATTCTGTCTTCTCAATTACATTTAATTTTCTCTGTTAAATGACACTAACGACAACCGAGTAAAACTATTCAATCTAATAAAAGTCCCATAATAACATAATTATTTATCCACATTATTTCATATCGTAGTCCTGTGTCAATGGCTGAAAAAAATCACGCGCTCAGCACTTATCATCAATTGTATATTTCCATACCTTATTGTCCTCGCTGCCTGAGGCAATAAAGTCCTGGTGAGCTCCTCCGAAGCAGGCGTGGATGGTGAAGTGGCCCTGACTGAGGCCGCGGAACCGACGCACCAGCGTACGCGCACCTGCAACGCGACCATACAACGTACTAGACGTACCCACTTTGCTCCTGCACTAACTTCCACCTCTATAAGTCTCCCTTAGGAGTCCAAATCCTAAAAAATCCTTAGCGAGCTAGGGGAAAAACACGAGACGAATATTTGTGACCCTAGCATATTTTTGAAAACTTCTTGATTTTTTTCGAACTAAACCTGACACAAAACAATTATAGATAACAACCTTCGCAAAAGATATAATTATACAAGATGACGAGTTCTGAAAGTTTAAGGCTTTTAGGTTTTATAGGTACTAGCTGTTTGGTGGATTGGCATTGATATAAAAAGAGTGATAGTGTAAGGGGAACCCTAATACTTATTGTGAGAGTAGCCAGCAGAGCTATTGGGATATGTTGATGGCGTGTTTAGCCGTTAGCGTAGTGGCAAAGCGATTCGCATCCGAGCTACTGTACCGGACTGTACGCGAGTAATAGGTTCCTAGTTCGGATAATCGTCACCCCTGTAGACTGTTAAGTTTCGTGTGATCTGTGTTGCGATTGTCAAATAATCACATGAGATTTAATCACATACCAAAATAAAAATAGGCTTTTAGTTTGCGGTCTTTACACCCACGATAGAACAGAAGAAAGGTCAATATTTAAAAAAGAAGAGCATCAAGCGATCACAAGCAAGCTGCTCGTGGCTCAAGCTGTGTCGTCCGCTAGCGGCGGCGGTGGGCGGTGGCAGTAAGGTCTACGCACGTATGTCCCACAGGTGCACGCCCTGGTTGGCCACGTTGAGCAGCAGCAGCGTGTCGGACTTGTTCACTGTCATCGCCATCACCGCGTGCTCCTCCTGGATGCTGCAACACAAGCGCTCTGTTAACATCCACTCACTCGAGCACGCCCGCTTCCCTGAGCTGTCCATAACAATAATACCAGCTTGTTACTGCCCCACTGCACGGCACAGGCCTCTTCTCATACAAAGAAGGCACGAGCATCGATCACCACGCTTGCTCAAGGCGGGTTGGTGACTTCACACTTTTCTCACAATGTTTCCTTCACCGATGTCAGATTCAGTATTTTTAATGTGGATATTTTGAACTTTATAAAATATTTAGTTGCTATTGATAATGATAATATTTCTGTTTTTTACAAGCTTTTATTTAACTTGCAATGTATGTATGTTTGTTCGGGTGGAACCTTGCAACTCAATTTTGAAGCAGATATCTTTAACCGATTGAGCTGAAATTTTGTACACACGTTCAGTTTGGATGGCAATACATGGTTAACTGTGACGTCATTCTAAATCCAACATGACGGCACACCCGAGATGGGGGACTAATTATTTTTAATGCACTCCTACAATATGGGTATCAAATGAATGGGCTTGCTGAGAATAAGTCGACAAATAAAGTGACGTCCACCAAGTACACAATCACAACAAAACTGTTCTCGAACGTTTCCGACCTTGTGGTGTAACTATTAACAAAATACACACGACAGTCTAGTAGATTGTACTCGAAAAAATGACAACATAGATTTAAATAATACTAGCTGCACCTCGCGGTTTCACCCGCATAAGTTTCGATCCCATGGAAATATTAGAATGAAAAGTATCCTATATGTTAATCCTGGTTATAAACCATCTGTGTGCTAAATTTCATCCAAATCCGTTCAGCAGTTTTTGCGTGAAAGGGTAACAAACATCTATCCATCCATCCATCTATCCATCCATACAAACTTTCACGTTTATAATATCAGTAGGAAGTAGGATTATACCATCCGACATAGACAAGACAGGAGGGTAAGGAGTTAGAAATATTCGTTGGGGCCAAGGTGATGTTGCGTTACAATGTAGATGTGTCCAAAGGTCTGGTGAATGGTGCCATTTGAGATATTACAGAAATCATATGGCCCTGCATCCGGAGAGCACAAATGTATGAAACTGACATACTATCCGTCCGTATAGACTTCGGTAAAGACGGTGTACACCTCATTCAACCCAAGACTGTGCAATTTTCAGCAAAATATAGTCACGGCACTGCAGAACGAAGAATGCTGCCAATTATATTTTGTTGGGCTTGCCGTTGTATACTATGCCGTTGTATATTTAGGCTCGAAGCTCTTCGCTGCTGGTCAAGCATACGTGGCCTTACGTACGGTAAAATCATTAGAAGGTCGCCTTATTGAAGAGCTCGACTGTTCGAAATTAACCGGCAAACGACCTTGCAACAATGATGCGTTAAATGAGATGAACAGACTGAGAAACGTGTCTAGCGATAACTAAAAATTAAAAAAAACTTTTACTTTAAAACTGTTACTGTCAACTTATAATGTCATTTCACAATTTACCTATATGATATAAGTAAAGGTTGTCTTTAAAAGATCGCTCTTAGCGATAAGACCGCTCATTGTGTCGCCCTTTATAAAATTGTATATATTATGTTCTGTAATTTTATTTTATCAATTTCTTTATATCATCATCTGCCTAGCCTTTTTCCAACTATGTTGGGGTCGGCTTCCAGTCTAACCGGATGCAGCTGAATACCAGTATTTTACACGGAGCGACTGCCTATCTGACCTCCACAACCCAGTTACTAGGTAATACGATACCCCTTGGTAAGACTGGTTATCAGACTTTCGGGCTTCTGACTACCCGTAACGACTGTCAAAGATCCACGAATGACAGCCGGGACCAACGGCTTAACGTGCTTTCCGAGGCACGAAGGGGCTCCGGTATGTAAAGATGGTCACCCATCCACAGACCAACCGCGGCAAGCATAGCTTAACCTGACCGATCGACCTGTGCGGCTGTTATTATTTAGCCACGGGCCCCTCATGTTCTGTAATTTGTATGGTGTACAATAAAGAGTATTCTATTCTGTTCTATAAAAGCTTGTCGCAAGATTAACTAGTGTAGATAAACAAGTAAATTAAATAACCTGATTTGATTAATTTTAACTATAAAAATTTTTGAACTAAGTAAATGCAAGTACTTAAATCTCGCGACAAGCTTTTATATCATATGAATTGTGTAATGAGTAATGACGTTATAAGTTTATAGTAAAAGTTTTTTTTTTTTCTTTTTAGCGCATTTAAATAAAAGCTTGTTTTTTTACTTTTAATTTATTTACATCCGGGTTAGCAAGTAAAGTTAATCCACCAAAAACATTTCATGTAAAGTAGATTGCCAAGACTCACATAATGCTTTCACTGTTATAAAGTTATCTGATCTAATGTAGAGCCAAGCCCCTAACTCTACAAACCTTACATCTTGGTCATTATAAACTAACAAAATAACGAAATAACGTCACTGGTCTTTAATGTTGTGTCATGCAATAGTTCCATGGAACGGCCAAGCCGTACATTTTGAGCAAGATGTAAGAGGTTTGTAGTTAGGCCGGGTACAGTTAGGGGCTTGGCTCTAAGTTGAATCTAAAAACTTTTTAACAGTGAAAGCGATATGTAAGTCTTGGCAACCTACTTCACATGAAATGCTTTTGGTGGTGTTTAATTTCTTTTTGTAGTGATCTATTTGTTTTTATTTTGTCGGGTACCTATTAAATTATCCGTATGAAGTACAGACTTGCACCATGCTATAAGGCGTTGGAGAACCTATTGGGGGTTGGGGGACCTATTTTAAGCTTACTAGGACTTCGGGAAGTGCCCTAGAGGTTTTGATGAATGAGTGACGACATCCGACGTATTTTAAATTTTAATAAAATCCAAAGTATAAAAGCTAGAGAAATGGAATTTAGTGTGTTTTATAAGTCTGTCAATTTCAGCTCTCTAGCATTATCTAGGCTGAAGCTATGAGTTTGAAAATACGAAACGAAACGCTTCGAGAAAAGGTAGGTAGTACCCCTGCTTTTTGTTTTTGGCTTGACTTGGCGGGGTACAACTGTGTTGTTTTATTGGCTATTTATGTCCTACTGCTGGGCAGATTAATACGTTGCTAAAAAAACTAGTGGTGGCATATAAAAATGAAAGCAGCAGTACATATAGTTTTCTATATCGTGTGACATCAAAAACGATATTATCCTAATTTTAAATAACACATGAAATTACACAGCTAAAAAAAATTAAAACCCAGACTGCAGATAAAAAGTTCAAAACAAGCTCACTTTTCAAGCAGTCTTTCATAATAGTTCAATCTCAGACTTGATGCCACCGACTAGCACGACTGCATCACATTAAGGGCTGATTTTTCATCGACAGAATTTTTTTATCGTGGAATAAAATTGACGTCTGACAGTTTTTGTATGGAAGAATTGTCAAAAATTCAAAATTATTCCTCGGGTAAAACTATCTGGCATTGGAAAAATCAGGCCTTAATCTTATAAATGCTTTATTTCTGTAAGTAGGTTTGCACAAACACTTTTAAACATCAATCATTATTTTTTAATACTCTGAGAAGAAAGGCCGAAACAAAAGTCCAAGTTCGAACTACACTCTACAGATACTTCTTTATGCAGGGCAGTGGCGTGCATTGCATACAGGCACATAAGCAGTGCCTACCTCGACAAATCGATAAACCATAAGCCTGTCAGTTACATTTTAGCGTGTGTGCCCCACAATTAAGAAACTCACAAAAATGATCATACCTAACAAAAAATAAAATGTTCATTCAAATACGCGCGGCAGCAGGCAGTCGCCAGACGGCCAACTCGGCTCCCGTACCATTCGCACATTGTCATTGGTCTTTACTCGTTCAAGTTAATACGACGAAATTATAAATACTTACGTCTCACACGTAATACTAAGACGTTCGATCTTCGCAATTTATCACCCTAAAGTAGGCATGCCTACTCAAGTAACCAATCGAGTGTGAATGTTAAAATAATACTTCGTAATTTGGCCGCGCGAAAAAAGAAAGGGATGGATAATGAGGTCGCCGATAGTTTACCTACAACAGACACCAGTCTCTATTAAGTGTTACCTTGGCTTTGTACTGTGTTTGTGATAATGAGAGAACAATAAAGAATATTATATTATTACTATAGTGAGGTAAAAATTAAAATCCAAGATGGCGGCTGCAAAAATTTTCAAATTTTTCGTCATGGGTATCGTTTTCATAGTTTTCGAGGGTGCCGGAGCTGATAATAAAGTCAAAATTAAAATCCAAGATGGCGGCTGTATTTTTTTTTTAATTTTTCATCATGGGTGTCGTTTTTATGTCACTATAAATTCGTAATCAACTTTGTTTTAAAATATTTGGAAGTGGTAGAACCTGGTTATAATAATTATATTAGGATACGTCTATGCGCGTATTTTGCGTACGGATAGGATATTTATTAATTATATAATAATAACAAAACAAAAAAAAAAACAACAAATTTTTATAATTACAAAACTATGTTTTTCTTATTTCTATTTAGGTATATATTCATATCTATTATTTTCTTTTGAGGATATGAAAGCCTTTACCAGGCATATAGACAGGCCATACCATAGTATAGTTATACCAAAGACACACACACACACACACACATACTTCGAGACACTTCTAGTGCAGCCAGTCTATTCTGTAAAAATCTCATTGTGAAAACGCAGGTGAAGTGAGCAGTCATGCCACCAGATTCTAGGGATTGACACTATTGACAGCTTACTTCAAGTTCACTTCACAAAGTTTTGACGGTGAGATTTTTTACAGAATAGACCAACAGTACTCCAGAAGTCTTCATTATAAGACAGCGAAGGGAAAACGGACTACAGATGAATTTTGTGGTACCTAGTCCTGCCGCGCATAGCGGTCGTTACCTTTAGGGGCATTACCTTTTCTTAATGTTAACGTAAGGCCTTTGTGGAGCACTGCGGAAAACGAAATGATGGTTACAGGGTGATTTATGCATCATTTACACGATGAGAGTCTCCCGACTCGAAAAGGCGATTATCGGAGGAGATAAAGAAGTCGACTCGTGTGAACAGTGCGTGTGATACTTGCATTTCATAAGACACGGAACCTTTTAAAATTGTTAAATTACAGTTCGAAAATATCGCGTGGGGAGTGTCTTTTGACGTGATCTTACTGTGGAACCAGAAAAGGTATGCGCTTCGGTAATTTTCGCGTTACCAACTTAGTACGAACGACGCGCCACAGAAAATGTATGTGAAGTCTAATTTTGTACCCATGGTAATACAAAACAGGTAAGTAATTCCATGGATATCACAGTTCTATATCAGATATCATCGTGCGTTCGTTTTTTGCAGATAGACGACGATCGCCGAAGCGCTTTCTTTTGCTGGATGAGAGTTTTTGTTATTCAGGCGAGCGTAACTCGCGCGTCAGCCGAGCGAGCCTCGCCCTCGCGAGTCGAGAAGCTCTCCCGGGCGCCGCGTGTACTCACAGGTTGCGGTCGGTGAGGTCGGTGAAGTCGTAGTTGCGCACGCGGTGGTGCGTGTCGGCGGCCAGCACGGCGCGCGCGTCGCCGCGGCACACCAGCGCGTTCACGCGCACGCCGTCCCAGCTGTTCAGCAGCGTGCCCTGCGGAGTGCGCGGTGAGGGCAGGCCGACGGGCTACAGCGCGTCGCGCGGCAGCAGCCGGCCGGCCCGCGGGGCCCGGGGCCCGGGGCCCGGCGCCGGGGCCGGCCGGCTGCTGCCACGCCCGCGCGCCTGCGCACGAGGCACACTCACGTCGATGCTGCAGTGGTAGAACTGGCCGCGCGCGCCGCCGCACACGAACTTGTCGCTGGTGGAGTGCCACGCCACCGCCGTCAGCGAGTCCTCCTGTGAGTGGGTCATCTTCAGGTGCAGCTGCTCCGTCTGCGGAAGGCGAAACGTTTATTTCGGTTGGACTATTACAGCTAAAAACACTCGAAGCGTTTTTCAACCACGACTGCAGGACACACGTGCACATACACATGCGACACGTGGAAAATGTTAAAAATGCAGAGAAAGAATAGAACACGACGCAATTTATGCAACGTGTGCACCGACATCGACTTTCCTGCACCAGTGCGGTGCCAGCGCGGTTTCAAGTTATCGTCCCACAGTTCAACTATAGGTACTTCAGATATGTCAAAAAAAAAAATACAACACTATATCAGAGCGAAACAATTGTAAATACAATAAATGTTCTTAATAATTTTGTTAGTGTTTTATTTTACTTTGCTTGAAAATCTTCGAACGTTCAGTAAGTAAATTCTGATCCCAAAAGATTTGCGCTCCAGTGCGAGTGGCGGTAAGGTACGATTTAGAATAAACGTCGGCATTCCTCAAGATCAAAGGAGTGCAACTTCCTTATGCCAGTATTATTACCTATTCCGTGCTCGAAATTGTCAGAAGTGAAGAATACACATAACAGAATAAATCATTAGTGTGTGCGTAGTGCATGGCGCGTACCTCCATATTCCATATCCACAGGTCGGGGCAGTCCTCGGGCCCCGCGGCGATGAGGTAGTGCCCGTCGGGGCTCCAGGCCAGGAACGACACGCCATACGTGTGGCCCTCCAGCGACTTTCTGCGGTACACAAACATTTGTTTATCAGTCAGACAGTCTTATACTCTTTATATCAAGTCGCTTCAGTTAAACAGTGGTGCCCTTGCAAAGCTTCTAGGTTGTTTGAGAGACATGACATGTAATTATGGAATACGATCACGAGCTTTTTTCGAGATTTAATCTCGTAAGAGGACAGTCTTCGTCTTGTTCTTGAAATCTCGTTGAACGAGATTTCGAGACTGAGCGTACTATGCTTCTTGAGAAGCCGTTTTCAATATATAACAATTAATAGACAGATAATAGATTTATAGCGTGCGAGATGTGTGTCCTGATTTGTAACCTCATGTGTGCGTAGTGCAGGTGATTGTTACTTTAATAAAGTTGTTTTTTGTTTTTGTTTCGATTAACGTATTGTTACGAGCTTCGGGTTCGTGACAATAAAAACTGCCGCTATAAATTACCAAAAATCACACATTAATTGAACAACACTATTAACAACTCAAACACACTAATTATAAAACACAATTGCTCTTAAGTCGCACTTGAAGATCGCTATCGATGTATTCGCATGTATCGTTGATCCAAGTCTGTGTTGGTCCGACCTTATACAGGAATATTTTTTAAGCACTGCGCAAAAAATTTTTGGTGGTTCAGTATCAGTAATAGAACACATTTCCATTATTTGTTCAAAACTTTTTTATATTTTTTTATCCGACTTTAAATCAGCAAAATATGGACACTATCTATTCGTAATAATATCAATGAACGCGGGCGCCGTGCGGCTTACGAGTGATGTTGCAGAGGGGGTGAAACCCCCTTCCGGGCGGCAGGGTGGCGCCAGGCGGCGGCGGCCGGCCGGGCGCTCGACAGTCTGCTCAAGGCATGCGCTTGCGCTGTCGTTACACGTCGCGTCTAGTCGCGTACTCGTGTGTCGTACATACTTAAGATGTCGGATTTTAGTAACCGCGAGTTCTATGTGATGGTGCGGGTCTATTTATTATGTGGTGAAAGCCTACGAGCAGCTCGCAGAATGTATGCTAGGGGGTAAGGGGTAAGGACCCCACGGTCCCTAATGAAAGGACCATTTTAGCAGCCACTCAAAGGCTGCTTGATCACGGTCAGTTCAGGACTCCAAATCACGCACTAGGGTCTGGCAGACCTCGACTGGCAGTAAATGTAAGTATTAAGTTTTTAAAAGTGCCTTAATTTAATTGATTATAATGCGTTATTTTCTGCATTTTGATGGTCCTAAGCCCATGAAAGTATGAAGGAAAAATTGGAATTACTCTTCAAATAACTTCAGATCACGGCCTAATCTTAAAAAAGTCTAATTCGAACCTGATAAAATCAGCGATCAGTACATTGTATGTAACCCACGTAAATATCTATCTACCCACGCCTATGCACGAAAAACGACCGAGCGCTGCCGCGCCGGGCGGCGCGTAGTGGCCAGAAAATCAATTTCAAAATAGACATCTTTCGTTAGCGATAACTTTATTTTTTTGTACTAAGACTTATCAAAATAAAAAATAGGTGTTTAATAAAACTCATTTAAGTTTAATTTGTCAAAGTTTGCGCACTGAATAAAAATTATTCCTGTATAGTGCCGCAGATAGTTCTAGAACCTTCTAATGTAGAAATATCTATAATGTTCGAGTACATACCGGCCCCGACTGACCAGATGCCGATAGTTCTAGAAAGTTCTAGCATCGAAATTTCTAGAAGGATCTATTAGTTCTGCTACTTGATACAAGGTGGCGCTAGTGGTAACTAATGTCACCATGTACCAGGCAGTAATTGTGGCGCGCAACAGTATTTTATTTACAAAATATAAAACGGTTACCATTAAAATACAAACTAGGTAGGTGTAGTTTGCATTTTAATTAAGTTTAACAATTTTTGTTTAAAAAATGCATGAATTCATTAAGTAGGCGAAATCTCGTTGAACGCGGTCTCGCCTGGTTGCCGTACGAGATCTCGAATGGCGAATTTCGACACTAAGCTTCACACGCGAGATCTAGAGTAACTTATCTCGACCCGGGATTGCGTTCCCTACATGTATCATACCTGAAGGTGAGGCGCTTGGCCACGGGGTCGAAGTCCCAGATCATGACGGTGTTGTCCTTGGAGCCCGAGGCCAGGCGCGCGCCGTCGGGCGACCACTTGCAGTACCACACCTCGTCGCAGTGCTCGTTCAGCACCTGCACACACGATAAGCACATTAACACTCTGTGAGATGATGGCCGGAAAAAAGATAAGTAATTGTACTTTTTCTTGATTGCATTTTTGTCTTTACTTTGTTTTTTGTTTTGTCAATTTGTTAATTTCTTGAGTTCTTTTTTTATTGTTAATGTTTTACTGTACAAAGCCTTAGATGTATTTAAATCTGTAATGTTGAGCATTTATGTTTTGCTGTAAAGCCATACATTGTAATGTCCGACCGAATGTTCGGTTTCGACAAAAAAACGAGTTTCGGTTTCGGCAGCAAACCTGCCGAAACTACGACCGAAACCGAAACCGCATTCGAGTTCTCGTGCTGCGATCGGTCATGTTCGGCGCGTTGAATTCCAAGCAACGAAGGCATTTTGTCGCGTTCACGTGCCTAATCATGTCGTGTCTGGCTTGTGTTTGCAGTTCGTTTCGGTTGTTGTGAGTTTTCGTGTGATTTCTTTAATTTGGTAAGTTTTATATCGCATTTATTGCGGCCAACGCGCCTGCGCGTTTTTCAAGCTTTGACCATGTGCTAGCGGCGCGTATGCGCGTCCATACAATTTACTTAAACTTTCTTCGAGTGCGGCGCAATGCACAATGGACGCACGGATGCGTCCATTGTGCAAACTCGAAAATTTTCAAACGCACAGAAGCGTCGTGCCGCACTCGGACAAGTAGTAAACGACGCACTAATGCGGCCAGCCGCACTAGGTAAAACTTTCTTCAACCGCGCATGCGCGTTCATAGCACCACACGAAAATTATTTGAACGCGTATGAGCGTTTGTCGCACAGGGTTAGTGAGCTATATATTTAGCATTTACGAAAAGTTCGCTAATAATTCAGCAGTTAATGCGATATACCATAAAAGTAGGAAAAATAAAAAAATAATGCAATATAACTAATACCTATCTATATATATAAAAATCAATTGCCGTTCGTTTCTCTGGCTAAAACTCGAGAACGGCTGGACCGATTTAGCTGATTTTGGTTTTGAAATAATTGTCGTAGTCCAGGGAAGGTTTAAAGGTTGAGAAAATATGGAAAAATTGCGAGGAAGATAGTAAAAACAACAATTTCATATTCCCATATAAACTGTTCTACCTACTTTCCTGGTAAATATTTGACGATCGTCCCTTCGGGACGGTAGACTCGGGTCCACTCGAATTGAAACACGTATTAAATTAAGGGTTTTGAATCGACAACATACATATATCCACATTACTCGGATTATCTAGGATTAGTAGTAGAAGTAAGGTAGGAGTAGGGTAGATGTAGGGTACGGGTAGGGTACGAGTAGGGTAGAAGTAGGGTAGGAGTAGGGAAGGAGTAGTGTAGGAGTAGGGTAGGAGTAGGGTAGGAGTAGTGTAGGAGTAGGGTAGAAGTAGGGTAGAAGTAGGGTAGGAGTAGGGTAGGAGTAGTGTAGGAGTAGGGTAGGAGTAGGGTAGGAGTAGTGTAGGAGTAGGGTAGGAGTAGGGTAGGGGGGGTAGGACACCATGCGAACGAAGTAGCGCCGGGCAGCTAGAAATAATTTATATGGCAAAACAACGTTTGCCGGGTCAGCTAGTATTATAGTAAAATCAAGTTTAACCTAACTATCTAAATATTTTTTGGTTAATTTAACTCTCTCGCTAATACTATACCTAAACAAACATTGGAATTTGGAATTTGCAGAAGCGTTACTGTTGACAAGCGATCATCTGAGTCCGGGTCCTAAGTTTAAAAATTTCTATTTTCTACACTTGGCCATTGTAATTGAGGCTAAGATTTAAATAGGTTAATTAAGCAAAATAATAGATTTTTTTGGTACATATCTGATTCGTGTAACGGCTAGGACCAAAACTGGGTTTCCCCTTTAAAATGCATTAAGTACTGATTACACCTAATAGACAATCTTTCTTTTGTTGTAGTATTCAATCATCGATGACGAAAGGACAATGTCGTTAAAAAACAGCATTTGGCAATTTTTCGATAAAAGTTCATCTGATTCATCTAAAGCTAAGTGCAAACACTGCAATCAATTACATTCACCAGGAAGTCCCGAGCCGAGAAGGCAAACTATTACCGGTTTGAAGCTACACTTGTCTTAATTCCATGAAACAGAACATAAGCAATATCTAAAACATCAGTTGGAAATCGACGAGCACAAATCTGAAGCTAAATTAAAGCGATATGATTCACAAAACTAACCACCATTGACAGTGGTAGTGGTAGCTAACTGGTGCAGACCACAATTCTTAGCATCGCGCAGACGCAGGCTTCAAAATCATCAAAATGGCCAGATCATCGTCAATATCTCGATAAGTGTCGATATGCTTCCATACTCTTTAGAAGATAGTGAGGCATTCAAAAGACTTCATTTTACAGATCCTCATGGTCCCCAAAAGTACAATTTAAAATCAAAAAAATATTTTAGAACCACTCTAAATGCCACAAACTTACGAAAAAGTGACAAAAAAAGTACAGGATTCTATTGCTAAATATGAGTGGATCAGTGGAAGTTGTGATATATGGACACATTCTCCTAAAACATGCTCACTCTTAAGTGTCACTGGCCATTTTATTGTTGGACCAAAACGCCTTAAAGTTATACTAGGTGCTCAAGTACTCTAAAATGTCCACACCGGATCGTACATTGATGAAAAACTACGAGAAGTGATAGCAAATGGAATATCGGTAATAAATTATTTCTACTTTTGCGTGACAATGCAACAAATATGGTCAGCGCTATGCGGGTCAATTTGAATCTTTAGGCTCAGAATACAGAACAAACTTTGTCTGTTCTGTATTCTGATTCTTTAGGCTGCATGTCACACACGCTTCAGTTGGTAGTAAAAGATGCATTGTTTTCGGAGCAAACAAGTTACAAAAACACAACAAGACAACAACACAAGACTTGACTACAAGTCATTAAAACTTGCAGACATATAGTACGGAACTTCAAACGAAGCGAGCAGGCTTCTAGAAAATTGACTGAATGTCAAAATCAATGCGGATCACCAGTACACCATTAATTCAGAATATTGAAGTTAGATGAAAACAGTACTTACAACATGCTAGCAAGATTGAACAAAAAACTGCATTAATTTTATACAGCTTGGAACATGGCCGTATTGACATTCTTTCGCCTTCGGACTGGGAAATTATAAAGAATCTTACTGAGGTTACTAAAGATTTTTTATGAAGCTACACTTCTTTTGTCATATGATAACGCATGCATATCCCTTGCAATTCCTTTCATGTCACTGTTAAATAGAAAGCTGCAAACTAGAGACGAAAATGAAAGCGAAATAATGAGAAACATGAAAACAGGGTTGCATGAATCAATGAATCGACGATTTGCATACGTCAAAGGAAATCCTGCTCTAATAACCGCAACATTACTGGATCCAAGATTTAAAAGTACATATCTGAATTCTGATGAAGTTGATATTGCCACTTTGGGAATAGAAAACCACTTGAAGATGTACACGGACGACGTTAGCGATACAATAAGTGAAAACTGTCATTCTGGAGATCCACAGCCATCTTGTTCATCTAGCATAGCGTCTTCAGGAAAAGGAGAAGGACTTTTGGACGCCCATGATAAATCTACTTGTCACTTAATAGAAACCGCTGGTGTGGAGAATAGTGATTGTTTATCACAAATTAAGCAAACTATTCAAGCATACTTGCCAGAGCCTAGGCTACAGAGAAGTGCAGATATTTATTCTTACTGTGGTTATAGTCCATTTCTGTCTTTGAGAAAGGTGGCACTGAAATTCTTGTCAGCTCCACCGACTAGTGTTTCCAGTGGACAACTATTTAGTGCTGCTGGACAAAATTCAGACAGAAGGAGCAATCTGGGAGGCGAAAATGTTGATAAACTATTGTTTTTTACCTATAATATAAGATTGTTTAATTACGAATACTAACTAGCTTCTGCCTGCGGCTTCGCCCGCGTGGATGTCGGAAAGGATAAGAAGTATGTCCTTCCTCAGGATGCCATCTACCTTTTGGCATCTGCTGGCAGGCAATTTTATCGAAATCCGTTCAGTGGTTTAGGCGTGAAAATGTAACATACAGACAGAATTTATAATATTATATAGTATAGCACTTTGCCCACGACTTCGTATGCGTGTACTTTACTCTAAAAATTTCGAAGATGTATGTTTACGATCTTTGTCATTTATTTATTTAATTCGGGTTAATTTTAAAGTGTACAGATCAAATGAATAAGATTTTTGAAATAAACCTTGTCGTGCCCTTTTACCACGACAGGCTTTGTTTTTAAAAAAGCGTTTGATACGTTCCCATTGTATGACTTAAAGATTATTTATAGGTACCCATTTTCGAGTTAATGGAAGCAAGCAGTAAAATCCACCTCTTAAACTTTATTACCCTTTTCCACTCCGGTAAGAGACGATTTTTGAAAAACCCATAAAACTCATAGTTTTTGTTTTGAGTATTAGTACAGTGTTCAGAGTTAATCCTTCCGAGCGGTTTAATATTTTTTCTTACCGATTAAATTTTTCACCCCCTGAAGTCCTCTGTAAGGATTTTTAAACTAAAAGTGACCATCTGTATTAATTAATGAGGCAAATATTGCCAAGTATCAAGTTTATTAACCAAAGGAAAAAGATTTTTCATATTAACCGTATCCCGTCTTTTCATCCCACTGGCGTAGAAAACAAAAAAAAAAATAATTGGGCGTTTCCATAATTTGACTCAAAGATGATGTGTAATAGTTAATCAAGCCACGTAGTAATTTAAAAAAAAAAATACCCCTTTTTGCCCCGTCAGCGGTCGATTTTTGAAAGACCCAAAAACTTATCATCGTTTCTTTCCTGTCAAAAGTATTAATACTGACTTTCGAGTTAATCGGATCGCGCGTTCAAATTCTTCCACACAAACTTTAACACCCCTATATCCCCCTTTGTGGGGTAGTTTTGAAAAACTGTGTAATGATAAACTTTATTACTTCCTTAAACAAGTATTCATGCCAAGTTTCAAATTTATTAACTGAATGAATAAGATTTTTCATATTAACAGTATCCCCGCTTTTCATCCCTACAGGGGATGAAAAGGGTTTAGGTGTGAAAATGTAACATACAGTTTCAAGTTCAAATCCTCCCCTAAAAATCGAATCTTTTTGCCTCGTCAGGGGTCAATTTTCGACAACTTTACATACTTATTATTAATTATTTTCTGTCAAAAGTATTAATACTGAGTTTCGACTTAATTGGACCGCGCATTAAATGACTTCCACAAAACTTCAACACCCCTATATTCCCCTTTGAGGGGTAGTTTTGAAAAACTTATCCCCGCTTTTCACTCTCACAAGAATGGAATTTTGAAAACTCGTTTGGGATGTATTCATAACTTAACTCAAAGATTATTTATACAAATTTTCGAGTTAATCAAGCCACGCATTATAATCCTCTCCAGTAAAATTGACTACCCCTTTTCAGTCCGTCGGGGGTAGATTTTCGAAAAATCCTGATACACATTATTCTTTACTTTCAATCCTAGGTATAAATACTGAGTTTCGAGTAAATCGGACCGCGCGCTAAAATTCTTCCATACAAACTTTAGAACCCCCCATTTCACCCTTTTAGGGGTGAAATTTCGAAAAACCGTTTTAGATGAAACCTACTCTTCACGAAAAATACACCTTCCAAATTTCATGTCTCTAGGACCAGCGGTTTAGGCTGTGCGTTGATGTATCAGTCAGTAAGTCAGGACTTTGAATTTTATATACAACCTGGCGCTACAATGGTGACATTAATTTAACATACATATTTATTTTTGTGCAATTAGGATAGTAATTAGATTATGGTACTGTGATAAAGACGCTTTGCTATGTTTTCTAATCTAGTGGGTACGTTTACGTCTCTTACGCTTTAATTTGTGTTATTAGTGCTTGTACACAAGCACTAATAACACAAATTAACTTGTGATCGTGATGGCAAATATCAAAGACGATGTGTACGCGGAGAACGTGGATTCGGTGGAACAATTACGCCATCGAATAATAAATGCGTTTGAGAAATTGAGGCTAATGGCTATAAGTGGTAACGGGAAAACCTGAAACGCCGTTTAGCTCTTTGTATCCGCCAACACGGTGGTCTTATTGAAAATAAGAAAAAAATAAAGACAAATAAAAGCAGTGATTAGTGATGACAGTTGTAACTAATAGTAACAAGAGAGGGTGATATGATAAGTGTTTGACTAAGCACCTGCGCGCGAATCGACGCGTTGCCGCTCCGAGATAACGTAAGCCAGCTAGCGCTAGGTATGTAATTTCATGAATGAATTTTTGCAAGGGTGATCCCAATTTTAGTTACTTTTTAGGGTTTCGTACCTCGAAAGGAAAAAACGGAACCCTTATAGGATTACTTTGTTGTCCGTCCTATCGTCCGTCCATCTGTCTGTCTGTCAAGACCCTTTTTCTCAGGAACGCGTGGAGGTATCAAGCTGGAACTTATATCAAATACTCAGGTCTACTGACCCTTGGAGCTGTGATAATTTTTTTAAGTAAACTTCTAAGCCAACTCAATCAAAAGATAGAGCCGCTTATGCCGCAAACAGGATACTTCCCGTGAACTCAGAATCTTGAAATTTGGTACGAAGCAATGTCTTATAGCACAGATAAAGGAAAAATTGCGAATGCCGTAAATTTTTAGTTACATACCAACAAATTTGTACGGAACCCTCGGTGCGCGAGCCCGACTCGCACTTTACCGGTTTTTAATATTATTTAGTTTGTTTGATTTTTTTTTTTTTTTCAATTTACGAATTATTTTAACCTATCAAAGTTTATATGATTATTGGGCACTAGCCCTACGCGTGTGTTAAATTAATGTCACCATTGTAGCGCCACGTTGTATATAGATAAGAAATAACGATTACAGATACCTTCTTGAAATTATTAGTATCTAGTCGTCGCCTTTTGCATTCTTCAAATAAGTTTAGACGACGAAGTTATTTGTTCTTAAGATAAAAGTGATTTATTTTGTTTTGTTTTAGGTTATTACTTAAATATTAAGTACTTATGTCGAAGACTGCATAGCCATGTGATAAAAAAATATGTTTGTGAGATAAAGAATAAACACTGACTCATTATAATAACGTTTTCTTCATTTTTCCCTCAAAACATGATCCTTGTAAGGAAGTTTCGGTTTCGGTTTCGCCCGAAACTGAGATCGTTGCTGAAATTCGGTTTCGGTTTCGGTCGGACTAAAACATTGTAAAAAAAAAATAACGATTCTATATTTTATAATTAAAAATCTCCCTTGAAAGTCAATTTTAGCGCACATTCCGGTTTTGAAGGTGAGATTATGATATTTTGAGAATATGATATTCAGAGACTGGGTAGGTGCTAGGGTCGAAAACTATAACCACCATACTAAGAATCTTGCTATATTTAATTAAGTAACCAAATGGCGACGTCAAACCAAATGTGACCTTACATCAAATGGACTAGTTTACACAACGAGTTAACAAAGTTCAAAACTTTGATCAACGTTTTCCTAAGATCAAAATCAGTTATTTATTCAAATTAGGCTGAAAATCAGCACTTTTCGAACTTCAAAATTACATAAGACCGTCCTCCAAAACGCCAGCTCATTACCACTTCCTAGTGCTTCAGCTGGGAAGAAGATGTTGCACAACAAACTCCCCAGTAGTACAGCTGTCTGCTAAGTTAGAAGAATTCGATTCCATACAGCAGTACGCAAAGTAATGAACATTACAACACAAGTAACACAAATTATTACTTTAAAGTATTTGCCAAAATTATGTCAGTTAGCACAGGCCAATACACCAACAAAACATTGAAAACTTTACTCTAGCAGAAATATAACTACCAGTAGAACTCGATAGCTAAAGGGCGCGCTCGCTCACGACGTACCTGCAGCGAATGTATGGGGAAGTGGTCGGCCGAGCAGTGGTGGTCGGCCAGCAGCGTGAAGGGGATGCTGTCGGAGCCCAGGTTGGGCCGCGGCGTGGCGTGGAAGCGGCACAGCGTGGTCTGCGCGCGCGCCGCCTGCGCCAGCAGCGTGCGCAGGCGGCCCGGGGCCATCATCAGCGTGGGCGGCAGCACGGACTGCGGGGCGGGCGTGGTGAGTGGGGTGGCACATACATGCAGAATATCAAAGTTTAAAAAAGACATAAAAGTCATAGTATCCGATCCATAATATTGTTTCCTTTGTACGATTTTTGTGTATTTTGATTTATTTTAATATTTTCGTCCTTGTCAAACTTATAATACCTAGTTTATAATTGAACGACGTGGTTTCCTATAACTGGAAGCTCACACTTGTATTTGTCCCTGTTCTTGTAAATTTGCATGTAATTGTACACGATTACAGCAGATCTCCCTTGAATATTGACACTGATAACCCTTGAACGCGCTTCAGATGTTCTGATCGCGGTTAGTTCGCCCTGCACCGGGCAGGTCAGCGCGTACCTGTACGCGCGCCAGCACGTTGCCGCGCGAGTGCGCGCCGGAGCCGGACCAGTGCGCGCGCGCCTGCAGCTCGCGCGCGTCGGCGCACATCATGAGCGCGGACAGGCGGTGCACGCGCGGCGTGTCGTACTGCAGCGGCGTGAGCTCGTTGCGCAGCACGTGCAGCGCGTCCAGCACGCGCCCCGCCTCCAGGTGCTCCAAGTACTTCTGCTCTAGTACCACGAACTTCATCTCCTAAACGAACACGAGGATGTTAGTTTTGTCATGTGTTGTCCACTGGTCGACGTGCTCGTCAATTGACATAGCGGTAGACGATGGAATGGAAGCGCCAATTTAATACACACAAGAGGTATCTTCTACATAATAAAATTCTTTAATTTCATTCACTGACAGAAAACGCACAGCCTAATCGGCTGGATGGGTCTAGAAGCATGAAATTTTACACAAGAGTTCCTTATGTTATAACAAAAGGAAGCATCAGGTTCTTTTTTTAAAATGGTTAAATAAGGGATGAAATGAAATCCCATAGACTTGTAAGGAATAAAACGTAAAATTAACAAAATTGCTTCGCTTCTCGTCTCTTCCGCCGCAATGAACTGGCTCCTAGCAGAGTGCAGGTAGGTTGGTAGTAATAGACACTAAGTTTACTAACAGCGAGACTGTGTGCATCGACGTGCGGCGATTCGCGGAGCAGGTCGTGCAGCGCGCGCAGGTCGTGGTCGGCCTTCACCCAGTCGCCGGCCAGCACGTGCGTGCGGAACGTGGCGGCGGCCGGGTGCTCCAGGTGCAGCCCCGACTCCTCCATGAGCAGGGCGGCGCTGCGGCTGACAGAACACGACACGGTTAGCATAACTCACTAAAGGCAATTGGTTTCTACTTTATATCTCACCACTTTTTCCAACAATATTTTTTTAAAATCTCTAACTAAACCCTTAACTCTACAAACCTTACATCTTGGTCATAATGTACGGCTTGGCAGTTTCGTGGCCGTCGTCGCTCAGACACTCCTATAGTCACTGGTCTTTAATGTTGTGCCATGCAATAGTTCAATGGGGCGGCCAAGCCAACCTCGCTTTAAGGGGGTTGGAGGGTGAACATTACAAGATTTTATTTTTGTTTGTTTGCAAATTCTAGCCTGCATACCATATATTAGGTATTAATAAAACCAGAGTATAAAAGCTAGACAAGTGGAACTGAGTGTGTTTTATATGTATGTCTGATAACTACATCTTATCCTGAAAATTATGAAGTAAATTGAGCTCGCTAGCATTATCCAGGCCAAAACTATGAGGGTTTGAAAATATGATGAACCGCTTCGAGAAAAGGTAGGCAGTACCCCTGCTGCATATCTGGGAACACTGCCGTATCCCCAGATATTTTCGTAAGAATAAGAGTTCATACAGAACTCAGCCGATACACTTTGCGTGATGGACTCTGTGGTGCACGATTCACGAAGTCTGTCAGGCCTGCATATTCTGCATTATTTTTTGTTTCTTTTTCATTTATTATATATTACTGCTGTTTTTTATCTAACCGAGTTACCAGATGGTAGGTTATCGAGTCCTTTGAACTATCCGCGACACCAGTGTCGTTAATGCGTTGCCGACTGTTTTGGGGGATACATACAGACAAACCTACATCATCAAATAGGTAAATCAGAAATAATCTATGTCCAAGCCGCCAACATGCCTTATCGCGAGCAATAGTGGAGCTATCGACACTTCGTAGATAATTGTTACATTTCACAAACAAATCATCTATAATTACACGATTGCTACAAAACTTCGGATTCCTGACGCCTGCGCAGTGTAGGTATAGTGAGTTAGTTAAGTAATTTAAATAACACATTAACTTCAGATTACACTACTTAAACATTATTTATTAACCACGTGTTATATGCAATTGGAAGGGCGTCGATTATCGTCTACGGTAGCAGGTCAAGCTACCCCAAACTGTAAAATTTTCCCAATCAACCTGGAACCTTAATGCTTTAGCTATAAAGTTGAAAATCTATTAAAGAAATTTGACAGATTGTAGTAGCTTGATGTGCTGGCGTCTGTACTAGGTATTTTAAAAGGGGTGCGTCTCATCTATCTATACTTATAATAAATCTGTAGAAGTGAAAATTCTGTACATTGAAAATATCAAAAAAATAAATGGCAGGGGGTGTTACTAGACCGACACCGAACCCAAAAATGTGATTAAAAAAATTTTTGTCTGTCTGTCTGTTTGTTCAGGCATCACGCAAAAACTACCGGTTCGATTACGATGAAACTTGGTATAATTATTCTTTAATATCCTGGGCACCACACTGGGTACTTTTTATCCCGGAAAAGTATATACAATAAAAAACAAACTTAATTTTGCGGTTCGATCCCTAGACCCGATTACTGTACCAACCGCAAATAATAAGTTTGTCGTAGGTTACGTTACCCGCAGTGGAGTTTACTAAAGTTATGCTCTAAATGTAGTGCTGAAGGTTGAATTTGGCTTGCACCGTTCGCAGCACACGCGTGGCGCGCGGCCGCCACGGATCGCTACCGTATATAAGGATATTTTTTGAACTTTGATTTGAACGGACGTGTTGAGTGGCGAGCGTTCGTTCTTATTTTAACTGCTACTTGCAATTCTAAACCATGTTTTTCAGTGCGACCTTTTTTATTTCTATTAGTTTTTAGAGTTATTTAGGTTTATTTTTATAAGTCGTAGGTATAGATTTTAATTTTAAAGTATAGGTAGTATATTTGATAGTGTACGTAGTGACCGTAGGTTATTTTATAATACTGTTAGGTAAGATTAGTCATTCGTATAGATATTAGTTTTTAGGGATTTTGCTTATTCATTGAGTTTAGTTATCATCAGAAATAGGTTTATTTAGGTAGGTAGGTATTTTATTTTCTGTTATTGAGTTTTTTTTTTATTATTATGTAGGTACTTAGGTAAGGATATCATATAGGTACCCTCTTAATCACCACTAATGAGACACAATTGGTTTTCTATTGTAATTAGCCACAAAGGGCCCGCGAGATAGATGGCATCCTGGGGAAGCACATACATTTTATCCTGTTAGCACGTTCCCGTGGGATAATTTCCGACATCCACGCGGGCGAAGCCGCGGGCAGAAGCTAGTATCATATAAAGTTATTTGGTATATTTTCATTTCAATAACGTTCACAAATATTAAACGTGAGTTATACCAACTGTTGATATAATTTCTTTAGATATAACATTTATATACTCTAAAACTTATTTAGTATAATGTTATTGGATTTAACATTTATTTAATCGAAAATCATTAGGCCTATCGTTTAAAATATATAATATTGATACCATTTTTATGGTTAACACCCCGATTCAAAGCAATCCGATTCGGATGGGTTATATTATTAGGTTAGAAGGTTAAGGCGGGAGCGGAGCGGAGTGCCAGGTGCCCCTCTATGTTGGTGAATCATTTGGGTTAGATTTGGTTGGAACAGTGACCATTAAGGCGCGAAGGCGAACGAGTGAAGCGAGCGTGCTGCGGGAGCGACGTGACAGAAACGAATCGCTGCAAAACCGACTCCATGTAGTCTTGTCTGCCCTACCCCTAGTGTTATTTAAAATCGCGTAGGCGCGGAGGAGCGAAGCGGCCCGCGAGCTGAGGAGCAGGTGGTTTTAACACTCGCCGCCGCGGCTGAAGTTGGCCGGCGAAGCCGCGGTGGTGAGCGTGAAACACATCTGCGACGATAACCTCGCATGGGACCGCCGGAGCCCCGCAGCGCCGGAGCCGTGACAGAAACCATGCCTGCTGCATGTTGCATGCTGCATGCTTGCTTGCATTCTGCATGTATGGTGTATGCTTGTTTGCATGCATGGTTATGCTTGTTTGCATGCCTGCTGCATACATCGTGTATGCTTGTTTGAATGCCTGCTGCATGTATGGTGTATGCTTGTTTGCATGTTTTTAAAGGGAAATAACAACCACATTATGTTCACAATCTTTGTGTTTTTTACTAGGCGTTTTATCATATTAGACTAAATAGGTTTTATGTCTTGAGTGGTATATAAAACGATTTTATATTCAATGTATATGTTATGCTTATAAAAATTAGTTACTTTATAATTATATCAATCGTTTATTATTCTAACTGATCATTATCTATACTTATAATAAATCTGTAGAAGTGAAAATTCTGTACATTGAAAATATCAAAAAAAATAAATGGCAGGGGGTGTTACTAGACCGACACCGAACCCAAAAATGTGATTAAAAAAATTTTTGTCTGTCTGTCTGTTTGTTCAGGCATCACGCAAAAACTACCGGTTCGATTATGATGAAACTTGGTATAATTATTCTTTAATATCCTGGGCACCAAACTGGGTACTTTTTATCCCGGAAAAGTATATACAATAAAAAACAAACTTAATTTTGCGGTTCGATCCCTAGACCCGATTACTGTACCAACCGCAAATAATAAGTTTGTCATAGCGCGTGGCGCGCGGCCGCCACGGATCGCTACCGTATTTAAGGACATTTTTTGAACTTTGATTTGAACGGACGACGTATTGAGTGGCGAGCGTTCGTTCTTATTTTAACTGCTACTTGCAATTCTAAACCGTGTTTTTCAGTGCGACCTTTTTATTCCTATTAGTTTTTAGAGTTATTTAGGTTTATTTTT
The DNA here is from genome assembly GCA_951799955.1 of Apamea anceps. NCBI lineage: Eukaryota > Metazoa > Arthropoda > Insecta > Lepidoptera > Noctuidae > Apamea > Apamea anceps. The sequence continues at coordinate 856,278 of OX637506.1, forward strand.
ATAAATCGTAACTCGTAGGTATAGATTTTAATTTTAAAGTACCTATATTTGATAGTGTACGTAGTGACCGTAGGTTATTTTATAATACTGTTAGGTAGGATTAGTCATTGGTATAGATATTAGTTTTTAGGGATTTTGCTTATTTATTGAGTTTAGTTATCATCAGAAATAGGTTTATTTAGGTAGGTAGGTATTTTATTTTCTGATAATGAGTTTATTTTTTTTTATTAGGTAGGTACTTAGGTAAAGATATCATATAGGTACCCTCTTAATCACCACTAATGAGACACAATTGGTTTTCTATTGTAATTAGCCACAAAGTGCGATTTTTTTTTTTTTGTTGAGGATGGGATATCATCAAATGACTCCTCCCGCTCTGGGTGGAGCAGGAGGGAGTGTCAGACTCTTACTGACTAAAATCCACCCGTGTTCCTTCCTTAGCCCTTTATGTTCCAGGGCAGCGGTAACCCTTTCGGACAATCCCGCTACCCGCAGTGCGATTCTGTAACCATCTCACCGTGAAAACTTAGGTGAAGTGAGCGTGGAGTGAGCTGTCATTCCAACTAATGCTAGGGATTGACAGCTTACTCTAAGCTCACTTCACCTAACTTTTCACGGTGATATTTTTACAGAATCGATCGGTTGGGGAAGCACATACATTTTATCCTTTTAGCACGTTCCCGTGGGATAATTTCCGACATCCACGCGGGCGAAGCCGTGGGCAGAAGCTAGTATCAAATAAAATTATAGTGTAAATCAAATAAAATTCAGTTGTTATATCTTGTAAATATTAGAGATTTTGTAATTATATCATATATTACTTACCCTTTTAAAAGTAATAGTTTTCATACAAATACACGTACCTAAGTTACTCTCCTGTATTTTCTGCCTAGCCCCACGGGAACACGTGTGAGTTTATGAATGTAATTAATTCGTATTTCCAAACAGTCCGGTTTATTCCATTCTGCCATAATTTATTTTAACTGAATAAATAAAAAGCCTTTTTTGTTTATAATAAGTAAGTACCTGTATAATGTACTTATTTATTGTTTAGTAAAATAAAATTATACGTCACGATGACTCTACAACTAATACGATGCCTAAAATAAATAATATTAATTTCTTGGTGTTCAGCAACTGCTAGATATTTGCTATGAGTGTCCTTGTGATCAGGGTCGTCGGCCTTACCACAAGTTCGCTCGCAATACAATGCGCCCTGCATTTACGCAAACATTAAATTGTCATCCTACTCGTAACTTCCTAACTAAGATTATAAAATGCGAAAGCGAGTTTTTTTGTTTATTACGCTTCCACACCAAAACGGCTGAACAGATTTGGCACATGGGCTGCCATGGGTAGACATGATCTGGAGAAGGATATAGGCTTCTTTTCATCCTGGATTGCAGACGAAGTTACGGGCAACAGCTAGTTAAGAATATAACCATTAGCAAGTGTGAACTTATTCCATTTGACCAGTTAAACCCTATATTAAACTATTTTAGCACAACTTGTAGATATAAACTGTTTCCTAGCAGTAGGAATTCAACACAATATACCTTGCTTTTATGCACTTTAAAAGGCAATCAAGTTGAGCCAAAATTGAAACTTGAAGAACACGGTTCACCTGCACATATCGTTAAGATTAATTTTAAAATGAGACAACAAAGTGCAACCATGTGTTTTGCTAAAAGATAAACTTTAGCGAGATAACAGGGCGACCCATATGCCAAAGGCATCAAATTTCATGAGAATCCGGTTAAAAAGACATATGATTTATCAAAGTGTAGTAAAACACACCTACAGCTATGATCGTAACATAAGGTAACTGATAACATGATAAGTGGTTTGTGGGGAGCGAGGGGTTCGTACCACAAATGACACGCCTAGCATGTTTGAATGGAAATAAATAGATACTTGTTGGTTTTACAGGGGAAATGTTTTTATATGCAAATATCCTACTAATATTATAAACGTGAACGGATTTGGATGAAATTTGGCACACAGATGGTTTATAACCAGGATTAACATATAGGATACTTTTTATCCCGATATTCCCACAGGATCGAAACTTATGCGGGTGAAATTATAAATATATTGAGTATTGAAATTGCGGGGTGCTGCATACTAAACAACTTGGATATATCTTGTGGTAACTGACTAAATAGTATGTTAGTTTGTAACAATATAAAATGTTTCCTTGAATAATAATAACTAGCTTACCCTCATCATAGCGTACCTCTTTGTTAATATGTGGAAAATGTTGTGGTTATTACATTGATTTTGTTTTATAGACCTTACCGATAAGTGTTATATGTCATGTAATATCGTTTTTTTTCCCAAATAAAATAAAATAAAGAAGACATCTCTGTTTGTTTAATTTCTTGTACAATTTGTACTCAGTTTAAGATCATTGTCCACAATTGTCTAAATCTAAATAAATAACAGATTATTTTCCCATAATACCTTATATTTATGCTAAAAATATTTGCTGGTTGTTATCTGCTTCTTGTCTCTTTTTTAATCAGTTTTGGTTTTGATAATCTGCTACAGAACTATTATTAATATTTAGCTTAGGTTAACAAATCAACAAGACAGTATGACAATGACTCAGCACTTTTGTCCATTACAGTATTGATTATCCTATATCATCTCATTTTATAGATGTAAATAGTCTTTGTCATAATTTTACTGAATAAAACACTTTATTTTCCTATATTGACTACTTATTAGCCATGTGTGTTTTCTATAAAATGCATGTGATTTCAGAGCAATGCTTTAATCAATGCAAATACCACAAGGAAAACAGTTTAGTGGTCAGCATCACCTTGATTCTATGATCGGCTAACAGGTCTTTGTTTACCTTGCTCTGCCACACAATAAATAAAAGTGTTTGTCAATACATATAAGGAGGAAATTGATTCAGAATGGTATAGAAAAGTATCAATTGATTCAAACATGTTTTAGATTCTTTGTTTTGTAGTTTAACTATTAGAACAAAGGAATTAATTATTCATAGAGCCTATACAGCACTTAATTGGTTATTTATTAGATTATATTTATGACTATTTTAATAAAGCTAACAAACAATTTTCCATCCAATTATTGTATGCATAATGGAAAACTCAGAATGCTTCCCACACACAAAACATGCATTTTCATTGTTGTTTACCCAATTTCTAATAACATTTAGGTACATGCCTGCCATGACAAATAATGAAATGGTTTAATTGTTTTCTTTTTATCTTAAGATATTAAAAGAAGCAAAGGTCATCAAACTTTAATTAGCAATATATTAGGAATCATAATTTGATTTGGGGTTTTATATTTTTAATTATTATGCCTGTAATGGTGTGTGAGAAGAGAAAATAGGAAAAAAATGGAAGATGTAAGCCCGATGTTTTCAATAACAAACACAGCTGAAGAATCACTACCTTGTGCTGAATACTAGTATAGAGCTAGAGAGTGAACACTCAGCGGTACTCACTCCAGTCCCACGGAGAGAAGGTGCTGGCCGATGAGGCGCACGATCTCCTGGTCAGTCTGCGACATGCTCAGGCCGAGCGGCTGCAGCTCGCCGTTGCGCGTCGCGGTGTCGCCGTTGACATGGTGCGACGGCGGCGCGCCGTTGGCTGCGGGCGGCTGGTGCATGTCTGCGGGCCGGGCGGGCGGCGACAGCCTGCGGGTCCGCTTGCGCGGCGGCCGATGCCCAGCGCCCTCGTCGCCCGAGTCAGTGGAGGCCAGGCTGGCCCGCTCCGCTGCGCCCGCTCGCCGCGCTCGTCGGAGCGCCGAGATCACGAGCGCGCCCGCCGCATCGGCCTCGACGCCTCGGCCGAGTGACGTCACGGCCCCCGATACGCACCACCCGCGCTCAATAGACCATCTCCCTTTGTTCGTCGCTGCGAAACTCTCGCTCCTGGCCTGCTGCGTCGCGACACTCTATCAACCAAAATACTTCCTAAGTGACTGCAACCAAGAAACTTGTACCGTGACGAAACGTTTGGATCGCTGTTAGAGTTTGTAGCGTTCGCGATGCGTACACAAAAATCAGCTGAAAACGATACGACAGCTGTCTTTCTTCGCTAATGCAACATCGCCCTTCTTTCCGTTTCGGATGACGTTCGCGTAATCGTGTCTTGTTCGGTTGCGCATCGGGCGAAATCGTGTTGTAATGTAATGACCTCAAAAATAAAATTATCCGTGCATCAAAAATGGTGCAAGCAGGCCAGTGGAATACATAAAACTATTTTGCTAGGCCAAGCTTACTGTATTTCAGTTAAAATTAAAGGAATCATGCTCAAAAGGCTTCCCAAAAGTCCAAATCATGATATTCCTGCTCTAACGAAGTTACACAAATGAGAAAATAATTATTAAAATTATTAACAAGGCACCAAACTGTATAACTTTAATGTAATAAATGTTATATTAAATGTTTAAAATATAGTGTTTTGTAGTCAAAATTTGTTATATTGTAAAAACTTATTTAAGATTAGCCAGTAGCCAGAACCACAGCATGAAATGGAACGTTTGATTACGTTTGGTATTGTACCTATGTTTACAGAACTTGTTTGGTATTTATTTACAAAAAAGTATTACTAGTTTGGAAAATGGAATTATAGCAATCAATAGGATTCTTTTTCATACCATAAACTTGCTTTTATCCACTTTTATCTCATGAATATAGCGTAATTTTTAGATATTTACTTTATATAACGTTTTCTCGCGATGTGAAATTTTTGTATGTAAACTTCGAATAAATGTACGATTTTAAACGTATTTTTTAATGTCAAGCAGCCAAGTGTCAACAAAAAATATCATCAAACCACATCAAACCTTCGAAACCAAAGGAATTGATCACAAAACCTTAAAATAATGAAATTGATCATTTTAAAAGTAATTTTACTATATTTGTTAGTGAAGCCGTCAAATTTACAGCTTCTTATCAATGTTAGAAATCAGGTGTGTGATATTGCTGAGCATTTTTAACCAGTCACACTGTTACAAATTGTTTTCTTTTTGATTTAGTAATAAATAATTTGTTCGTATTGTTTAAATTATGAACAGCTCTCTAACTGCACGCACTCTTTTTGTGGAATCCAGTGTAAAGGATTTCACACTGGCTAACATAAAATATATAAAAAAGCTAACATAATTGGTGTTTGCCATCCACTGTTCAGGGTGGCGATGTTATGCAGGAGAACATAACTGCGAACGTGTCGGAGGACACCATCACCCTGGAGTTTATGCGGCTGGACGGCGTGTTCGTGTCGCAGCTCGTCGATTTCACCAATGTGAGTTAACTTACAATAATACCTACTCAACAAATTAATGTATTGGACTTAGTCACAAGTATCATGGTAGTGTTCTGTTTGGAGCAAGCTGTTAGTGCAATTTATTATTTTTAATAATCACTTACTACAACATTCTCGTAACACAATCAAGTACATTATCAGTATTAATGATATTATCAAGCGAGTTTGGCTCCAATTAATTAGTAAAATCAATTTATAACTTTATAAAAATATGGAAAGCTGAATTTTCTCTAAATAATCCAACTAAAGCAACTAATTAATTGCAGTATATTGTCCAATGGTGCACAATGGACATAATCAGGAATCTTGAGAGGTTTCTGATAAAAGTGTTACTTTCAGGAAGTGGAGGCAATGAAGCTGATAATTCCCGGTGAGGAGGAGCTGGGTCAGAGTGGTCACCAAACACTCTGCTTCCTCACCCATGCGGCGCAGGCTGACTTCATAGCACCCGACGCTATGGCGAAGTTGAGACAGGTACGTACTCATGGTGAGTAGTGCTTGGTTTGTAAACATTAGGTACACTCACCTGCAAAGTTGCATGGATACCTTAGCATCTATTTTCCAGTGAATGTTTGAGTTCAAGTTTTCGACAATAAACTAGATGGTTGTTTCTTCACAACTATGACTAATTTACGAAACGTAAGTGAGGAGTTAGGAAGAAACGTATGAGGTAGGATTAAGTAAGGAGTTACACAGCTATTTAATTCATTTATCAAATTATCTATGTGAGCTTTAGTGCAGCATTACATTTACTAGCATATGTAGTTTAAATGATAAACATAGGTAATAAAAGAAACCTATAGGAATATATTCATTAAACTAACGAGTGTAGATATTAAATTTAATAATATGATATAATATTTGAGTTGGTAGTTACTTAGTAGCAGGAAAAAAACCGGCCAAGTGCGAGTCCGACTCGCACACGAAGGGTTCCATACCATTATCTATAAAAATCACGGCTGTTGTATGGGAGCCCCCCTTAAATATTTATTTTATTTAACTTTTATTACCTATTTATTATTAACGTAAAAATACAACTTGAGTATTTTGTGAAACTAAACAAAAGGCACTCGAATGAGGTAATCAAAATGAACTTAGCGAATGATCAATTGAGCTTAGTCTTCGATCTAATTATTATTATTTTATACTACCTACCAATTATTATTTATAAATCCATATTCAACCTACCCTCTCAAGTTTGAATACTAAAACAAAGAAAATCAGATACTTTTAGACTGATATTCAATTTTAACATATTAGGTTAATAGCTAAGAACAATTTTCTTTAAAAGAAACTATTAATTATAAATTATTTGAATGTTTGAAGAGACAAAAAGAAACTACAAAAATATTTTATCACTTAAAGCAAAGCATCGCCATCTAGTAACAGCTTAATTATATTTTGATAGTCGTTAATTGCTTTTACACTAGATGGCGTCATTTCTTGCTTCACACGATTTTGTTTCTGTACTGTCCATGGAGTTTTACAGCCCAGTCTTGCGACTAATTGTGAAACATGTCTGTCAATGTACAATAAATTTATTAACTTGTTGCTGTTGATGTAGATAGACCAACATTCGCTAGGATAATAATTTCCACTGTTTATGTTGAACCTTCTAAGAATAAACCTAGCTTCTTGTATGTGGTAGTGAATATTTATATTTCCAGAAAAACCCAGGCACGATCCGTGTCGCGGAGGAAGACAAGGGCTGGCGGCAGACGACTGCGAGCGCGTGGGCGGGTCGCTCCACGCGCTTGCTGTCCGCGCCCGCCGCGCGACACTGCGCCGCCGCGCGCGACCGCGTGTACCTGCGTGCAGCTGACCTGGCCCGCTGGGCACCCCGTCCCGGTCGGTACCTGTCAAATTCCTGTACAGGACAGAGCAACAATGCTTTTCAACTATGCAAAAACATACCTCCTAGATTCATATTTTCTGAAAATAATGTCAGTCCCCACCATTACGATAGTTTTTATTACTGGACCATACATGGGAACCTAGGGGGTCAAAGGCCAACTTTCTTCCCGAAAACAAATACTAAATATAACTCTTGTACTGTTGCATGGACCCAAAAGCACAATGTTTAGCATTTGTTAATTGTGCGCTAGGTACTGTAAACAGCGATTTTTCACACCAAAAATGGAGTAATAATTTTTGGTCAGTTACTTGTTTGATATTCAGAATGCGCAGATATCCATATAATAGGTCTTTTTACACCCTGTATGTATCAAACTTAAAGCATTTATTTCAAATAAACCAATCACAGGCACTTTTGAATTGTCATCTTTTCGGTTGTATACTAAAAAGTAACATTTTCTATGAACTCCTTGATGCAATTAGCACGTCTTTGGAGATGGAGGATTTCGCACTAAATGTGTTAGTGGGTAACAGTAACCAGTAAGTACATCATTATTGTGTTTAGGCATGGACCAGTCATCGTATGCGACTGCAGTGACGCCGTTCCCCGCGCATGCGCTGTCCTCGGACGCGACAGACGGCAAGCCGGCAGTCGGCGCGTGCGTCTCAGAGACCGACCACACCAAAGAATGTATTTGTCACTTGGAGGTGAGAGTGTGCTTTTATATAATTTCATAATATAGCTCTATTTATAAGGTACGAATAAACCCCTCCTTATATGAATGATGTAAGAAAGGTTATTAAGATTTCACAGGTGGATACACTTTCGACTCCACCCACTTTTCATAGAGCTCACACGCCATGCCGCCATACATATTGCAAGTGGACCCTCCTGGAGGGTCACCGGCATTACGTTACCTTTGAGCTAAAGTGAACCCTTGAGGAGGGTTGTCGGCATTAGGTTTGAAACCATATTATAAAAAACGAAGTAAAATTGTGTTTTCAGAACGTCTTGTTGCTATATTTAGTATTTCTAGGGGTATTTACATATCCTAGAGGGGCGGCGACGTGAAATAATAAAAAATAAAATAGAAAAAGGATAATCGCTCGCTCTGATCCCAAGGCAGGGGTGTCCAACCTCTTCTGAAATTGTCATGCAATGTAATAATTTTAATTTTTGGTATGAATGGCATACATACATCATGTATTTTTTTTAATGTTATTACCTACTCGTAGTTATTTTGTAACAGCTGATTAACGTTCAGTCTTCTATTATTACCTTGATCGTCGCTCATGATTTAAAAACCCCGGCAAAGGGTGCGGGAGCCGGAGTTGGGCTATCCGCAACCTGCCCACCCGCTCGGTTGTAAGAAAAGAAGTGCCCGGCAGTCTGGGTCGCACCACCACGGATGTACGTATACATTTGTGTTGGTACGAGCCAGCTAGCCCCGAGAGGCCCCGTATTTATATTATTATTAATTCCAAATTTCAAGTCTATAAGCATTAGTAGTTCCTGAAAAAAGCACCTGTGACAGACAAACGAAGTCACCACAAGTATTATTTTTATCATATTGATACGGAACCCTGAATAGCCTTGATTGTTAAACTCATGTTTTATAATCTCAAACTTCAAAAAAATTGTGAATATTTGTAACCGTGAAAATGGTTTTCCACCCCTGAAATTCGTGCTTCCTGAGCCCCAAATTTTGTTGAAAATAAAATTGCTTAGATTTCAAAACCAAGGCGTACACTAGTAAATCTTGTGAAAATATACAACTAAGTAAGTAAGTAAGTTCTGCCCGCGACTTCGTCCGCGTAAAGCAACTTTCTTGTTTATTTTTCTCCGTAAGAACTTTCTACAAAGTATTAGAAAACTTAAAAAAAAAAATGGATGAAATCGGTAAAGTCGTTCTCAAGTTATGGCGTGACCAAGGGAATTAAGGATTCATTTTTATAGATAATGCCGTTTTCGCGAAGAAAAACCTACATTTATTATGAGCCCTCCGCGAGGGCTTCCGGCATCCCATGTCCAATCGCACGAGAAATCAACTGAGTTCAAGCTGGCGGATTTTCGTCCATTAAAGAAAACAACTTAAAATATACTTAGTCCTACATAAAACCTACAATATTGGTAACCCTACTGCAGTGTTTGTATGGCAAAATTTAAATGATCAGTATCTTTGAAACTACGCAGTTTCGACGAGACGTCACAAATTCAGGTATCATTATCGTCCCCGTCACAAAATTTTGAACACATTTCGAAGGCCGTAGATCATCAGCCAGCGGAGATACATGTGTCCAGCCAGCTTGAACTCAGGCTGGCTGGACATTAAGTTTTTATTGATTTCTCGTAAACCGTCATGTAACGCCATAAATCAAACGGTATTTTATTACTGTTACACATTGCGTCACTAAATGTTAGTAAAGTAACCATATTCGAAAACGCTCCCGTTATTGAGATTCGGAAGTGCCAGCCAGAAGTTTTATAAGTACGTAAATTCAAGGTGGCTGGACACAGATTTTTGCATTTTTCCACTAAACCGCTGTACGTATCACATTACTTTTAGCTCGATGCCTGTTACAATGTGACGCCCGTTGATATGCAAAAAGTCGTCAAAATCACTTCCGTTAAGAGATTGAGAGACCAGCGAAAAGTGGTTTTTCAAGCTGGCTAGATACGTTTTCGATCGATTATCTAAGATTCTGTAGTTACAAATTCTGAAATAAGGGTGTTTAGCCGTCACATAAAGTGCCCTATTGACCTAGTTAAATGCGAGCTATTTTGAAGATTTATCCAGCCAGCCTGGGTCACATTAAGCCTGGGTGACAATATTATTGTGGATGTCCACGTCCATAAAATGAATGGAAATATGTGTATGTTATAACGTTATTGTGGAGATTTAAAATGGCTTCATATAATATTTCCATCCATTTTACTTCCCTATTATTGTGATGTTGTGATCAATATTGTTACCTAATAATATATTTTAAATTTACAACAGGTTTGCGTTAACTGGTATCCTTGTGGATTAAAATACTGCAAGGGTAAGCCACAAGGAGGGCTGAGCTACCGGTGCGGCATCAAGACGTGCCACCGCTGCTACCGCTACCACCTGTACGTGCGGCGGCGCGACGCCTGCCCCAGCCACACGTGACGGCGCGACCGCCGGCCGCCGCGCCGCCGCGCACACTGCCAAACTTACCATCTAGTCCTCATATTCATAGCTTTCATATTGTATTTTTATAAAGACTGTTCTGTGACCAGCGACAATACTATGCATCCATTCTTGTAAATATTTTGTTACAAAGCTAAGTATACTTAAATAAGTTATAAGAATAAACTTTTGAATACTATTTATTTACATGTTTTATTTCTAAAAGTACAACTAAGTTATATTGACTTGTTCCTAGCACTCGATACAATGCCCTTGAACATACACACACAAAAACTGTGCATTATTTGTAGTGCAAGTATTGTCTATACACAATTATGTAAATTTTGTGTCATTGTGATTTGAAATGCAATCAAATTAAGAATAGGATACCCTATTCTGTGAAATGTGATATTCAGCAGGTGGTATAGAAAGCTCAGACAGAATCAGGTCATTCATAGTGTAATCTAATCATATTCAAGGCCACCTTATTCTTATTTTGATTGCTTCGGAAACATTCTTTCTAAATTAACACTGATTAAAAGCATCCAGGGAATGGCTCATGTCTGTTCTTTCTGAGCACAAACTGTATCTTGCGCTCCATGTCTTCATTGTAGATAGCCTTGCATCGCTCATGGTTCACGCGTCTCCTTGTCTGAAATAGGTCTTTATGGGTTACTTATGTTAGGCTCAACAAATAAAAAGGACTCCACTAACTAATATGTATACTAAATGAATCAAAGAACCCCATCAATCTACATGTTTTTTTTGAAATCCCATAACTCTAGGGGGTCATTGTTCTCATCATTATGAACAACTTTTACTATAGGACCAAACCCGAAATCGTGAAACAAAAATCTGGTGTTCCCTACATTTTGATGAGTTATGCGAACATAAATGTAAGGAACAGCTGATTTTTTTTTTGCACTTTCAGGATGTTTAATTATTGTAGCAGTCTTCACAAAATAATATAAGTCTAACTTTATATTGTAGGTTCAAATTTCTTTATTAGATTTTCAACTTTATCGCCAAAGCATTAAGGTTCAAGGTTGATTAGGAAAATTTGAGTTTCGGGAAGCTTGACATGCTGGCGTCTGTACATAGATACTTACTTATAGTATTCAAATTCGAGTTAGAGAGAATTCAACTCGAGTTAACTCGAGCTAAGCCCAACTCGAGTTAACTCGGGTTAGTACATCGAGTTGACATATCACTAATACAGTGTGATATAGTTTTTGCGTACCCATGGAAAAAGGCGTGAGTTGTATGTGTTTGTGAAGAGCACTTACGATAATTTGAATGAAACTGGAACTTATTTTAGTGTCCGAAAATCATCAAAATTGTAAATGTAGGCACACATTTTAAGTACCTGGTAAGGTTTCTCATAGTATCTGGTAAGCCTGTATTGCTCCAGGATCCCTTCCTTGCCTAGGATTCTGTTTACCAGCCGGCACGCGTCATCCACATTGTTGTTCTTCACGAACACTGTACGCGCGACGAACGAAGGGTGGCGGTTCGAGAGCAGCCTCAGTGTTAGAAGCATTTTGTTTCAGTAAATTGCAATAGTACAAATTCTAGAACTACTATTGAGGTTAGAAGAACGTCAATTTCAAATTGTCAATTTCAATGCAATGACAGACAGTAAAAATGAGTTTACGGAGTCAGTCACAGTCCAGAAAGATTGGCGTACGAGTTTGATTGAACTTTTGGAGGCTCTTGCTCTCAGAAGGTTGAAGAAAATACTCGTTGATGTATGAATGTGAAAGAACTATTTTTTTTTTGTTTTTGTTTTTATGTATGGAACCTCGTAGTTGACCTAGAGAGTTCGTGACTACTTAACCGAGCTATCCTGTGGTTGCCTTAAATAAATTTAAAGCCTCCAGCCAAGGACTCAAACTAATTAAAACTAAGTCCCTGCACAGAACATACATATATACCCTTCCTCCTGTCTGGTACGAACCTCGGCTTAGGACGTCGCTGGGAGAGGGCAGCAAAATGGGACAGGCTGGATCGAATTTTTTATTATTTATGCTTTTAAGAGCACGTCGTTTCCTAGGACTATCTTTGAGAAGAAAGGCCCAAACAAACTCAGAGGTTACAGTCGAGGATTTAAAGGTGCAGGCTTAGCTACGGCACGGGCTGGCACTTCATCGAGCAAGGGTCGGGGGGGGGAGAATTTACTTGGGGACGTCGTAGGGACCTTGGCGGCGAGGTCGGAATGTTGGTCTTTTGTGTTTGTAAACTGTACTGGTTGCCCTATTGCTCTCATGAGGTCATCGGGGTTGGCGAAAACGTGCTTTGGACGGCGAAGTTTGCTGATTTTGGAGGGGGTGTAACTAGCGGCCGCGACAACCTGACGGTTGCGATGTTTGGCGGCTGTATCGAAGAAACGCTTGGAAAGGCGTTTCATGAACCGTTGGACAGTGCATATTTTGAGGTGAACATGGAGGATCTCATTTTGAACGAACCAAGGGGAATTTGTGGCCTTGCGGAGGAAGCGGTTTTGGAAGGTTTGGAACTCTGGATCCTATGGATATGACGGGGCTTTGCGTGTGCGAAGACTACACAAGCGTAAGTCATTATTGGACGGATGCACGCTGTGTACAAGCGCATTTTGCACTTGAGTGACAGCTTGTTGCGTGCATACGCCTAGGTATTTGGCTTGCTTTTCCCAAGGGATCGGCTTGCCGAACATTTTGATAGGTGGTGGGGTGGGTTTGAGCCTAGGTTTCGAATAGAGAACCGCTTGACTCTTTTCAGGATTGACTTCTATTCGCCATTTCCTAAGCCAAGCAGCCAGTTTATTGACTGCGGTTTGGAGGCGAAGCCGTAGTTGGATATTGCTGAGGCCAGTGTAATAGATGGCTGTGTCGTCTGCGAACAGAGCCAATTGGGACTTATAAACTTTGAGGATGTCGCTAGTGGGGCAAGTACAGCCCCACTCGGATAGGGTGTGTGGAGGAAAGCGCTCCTTCAATTTTGTAGTGGAAGGTGCAGTTCGACAGAAAGTCTCGTAGGAAAAGAACGAGCCGGTCTGGCACACCGAATTGGTACAGCTTATATAATAAGCCGTTGTGCACGAGTTTGTCGAAAGCTTTCGCTATGTCCAAGTAAATAACACCTGTCGTCATACCACGTAGGAATCCTACGTGGATTTGTTCGGTGATGCGGTGGACTTGCTGAACACAAGAGTGTTGGGTTCGAAAACCGAATTGCTCTTCGGGAATGATGCCCTTTGTTTCGGCATAGACTCTGAGACGTTTATAAATAAGCCTCTCGTAGATCTTACCGAGGACATTGAGCAGACTGCTGGGACGGTAACTCGTCGGTTCCGACCTGGGCTTTCCGGGCTTATGGATGCCAATAACAATGGCTTCTTTCCACGATTATGGGAAAATGTAGTTACCCATGGCACCATTGAAGATGGTGACCAGTAGCAATATTAGAGGGGCAGGGAAGAGCTGGACCACTCTATTGGTGATCTTGTCTGATTCGGGGGCCTATCTTGGTTTGAGACCTTTGATGATATCCTGCACTTCGTGTGGAGTGATGGGAGGTAGAGGAATATCAGGGTCTTTGACGGGCGGGAGGGAGGCTCTACGTTCGACTTCCGCGTCGACCTCCAAGAGGTGAGCTTGGTCTACTGGTTGAAAGCACCGTGAGCATTGAGCTTCGAGGCTGATAGCCAGGCACTCGGCCTTATCGGCGTCATCAAAGGCGATGGTTTTGTCAGGGTGACCAGGGGAGGGAGACTACTTCTCGGGATTTGAGGTTCCTTTGAAGGTCCCAGAAGGCCTGATGGATGGGCTTCAGTTCGCTTAACAGGTTATCTTAGCTGGCATTACGCCACTCCGATATGCGGGTCCTTACAGATCGCTGTAAGTAGTGCATATGGGCTTTGTTTGCGTTGCAGGGAAACTGCTGCATGCACGGACAGCCGGGTTCTTTTCATTCAGCAGTTCACGCACGTCGTCTGGCAACTTCCTGCGATGATCATCCGTCGCTGGAACTTCCCTAGAAAAATCGTTCGGGGCTGACTGTACGTGTTCCGTGAATGAGTCGATCGCGGCCGTCGAGTCTGCGATAGAGCTGAAATGACCGGGGATGGTGTCTATGTGGTGGATTTCAGGCATTCCCTTACTTTCCTCCAGTCCGTTACCACTTTTGTCTGGGGAGATTGGTCGGGATTGGTGAGACCAGTGCGAGGGGCCAATCGAATGATGATTGGCCGATGGTCTGAGGAAAGCTCTTGTACCACTTCTAAAGTGTCTAACCGTAGGTTGACGTTCTACAGAAGCGCCACATCCAGGACATGAGGGGTGTGGTTGGGGTCGTGGGGAAAGTGAGTGGGAGTCATGGTCCCAATGACATCGAAGTTGAGCAATGGGCAGAGGTCAAAAAGGTGTCTGCCTCTGTTATTTATCGTGGCACTGTTCCAGGCAGTGTGTTTGGCGTTGAGGTCACCCGCTATGATAACCGAACCACTCAAACCAAGAAGGATAGAGAGGTCGTCTGACAAGAGGTGGTAGTTTTCTGCAGCAGATTTAGGAGGGAGGTACGCCGAAATTAGCGTGATCGGCTAGTGGCCTGACATGCCTAATCGACAGATAGACACTTCGAGTCGTGAGAGGGGGGGAGGGTCCATAGGAATGCAGTACAGAGCCTTTATAAAATAAATTAGTGTGCCGCCCTTGTGACATCTCGACCTGTCATTGCGAATAAGACGATAGATCGCAATTGATGGGTTGCGGTGGTTGGGCTTGGGGGATTGTCTCTTGAACGAGGAAGATGTCGATTTGATGATCGCGGAGGAAGGTGGCGATCTCGACTCTTCGCTGTTGAAGGCCGTTGGCATTGAAGTATGCCAACTTGAGGGATCGGGATTTCGTTCGCGTAATGATACCTTTATCCATTACGGTTTTGTAACAAAGGCAGTTAGGGCTTGCGTAATTTCTGGATACGCGTTGCAAGTAGATCGCTTGCATACGGAAGAGATCGCCGGAGGTCCTGGCGGCGACCTCTTGTGCCATTGGCTTGGCACGGGGGGTAAGGAATGTCAGAAAGGTGCTAGAGATCACCTTGAAGGGATCAAGACCTGCTGACGGGGTAGCAGTGACTTATCTAAAGCGGCGAGAGCGGCTTTAGGAGCGCGGGTGGGTGCCTTAGTGGCCACAGATTGAAGCGCGGGGGCGCGAAGTCGGGGATCCATCCTAGCGGGGGTGGTTGGAGAAGGCGGCTGGGAGACTGCCATGAGAGCGGGGAAAGGTCTCTATTGGTTCAGCTGATTCCAAGGACTAGGCCTTTGGGGGCTTAGTCGCTCGGGGAGCTGGGCCGGGGGCTGAGGGCCGGGGTTTCCCTTTGTTGGCGAGCGTTCGCACGCTTGGCCAATTTAGGGGAGGATGACTTTAGGGCCTTTGAGCAGCCACGGTAGTTGGCTGGGTGCCCGGTTTCGCCGCACAGAATGCAGCTCGGCGGTTCCTTGCATTCGGAACGGTCTTTAGCGCGAGGGCAGTCTGACGTGCCGTGTTCACCCAGGCACTTGACGCACCTGGGTTTGGCATGACAGAAGTTTTGGGAGTGGCCGTAGAGTTGGCATCAGTGGCATTGCCCGACGATGCCGCTCTTGCGAGGCTTCTCAATTTCAAGGTCTGTGAGTCCACAGATCGCCTTGATCTTGAAGATGGGGTGGTGAGATTGGCCCTCTACGGGGGGGCAGACCACGAGGATCATGTCGAGTGCGACTTGACCTCTGGCTTGGTGCATCCGGTGTACTTCGGATACAGGGATATTCTGTGCGTCAAGGTCCGCCTTGATGTCTGTGACTGGGATCTTACTGGGGACCCTGCGGATCCCCATTCGGGTCTGGCGTTCCTCCGGAAGAGAGTAGGTGTGGAATGACACGCCTCTCTGACGGAGTAGGCGAGTGAGCTCTCTGTAGTCTTTCGACGTAGGGATGGTCACTTTTATACCCTATTGGGTGGATTTGGCGCACGTGAATCCGATCTTGAGATCGTTGCACCATTTGGACACATCGGTCCATTTCCCCTTGTCCTGGATGAACACAGGGGTGAAGGGGGTAATTTCCTTGGGGTGGAAGTAGTGGGGCCGGCGCTGTGGCTGGCAAGGAGGTCCTTCTTAGAGGACGAAGCGTTCGGGGTGGGGGTAGCGGCACGGGAGGCCAGAGGGGCGATCGGGGTAGCGGCGCGAGAGGCCAGAAAGACGAGGGCGGGGGAGGAGGGGATAGTGACCGAGTATGTGGCCACTATCTTGGTTAGTTGAGGGGAAGAGAATTTCTTCTTCTTCCTTTCGCTTTTACCTGACGCCAACGTGCGGTCAGAGGAGGGGATGGAGGAGGATGAAGAGGAATGAAGAGATTTCTCATCGGTGGAGTAGTGGCCCCGTTTGCCCGAGAACTCTTCAGTGTCCATGGCCACTGGAGAGCTTGCTGGCTCATAGAGCTCGCTCGATTTGCTGGTCGGTGAGGGGGAGGGGAGCTGCAGAGCTGCAGAGCAGCTATTTTTGAGCCATATTTGGCGAGGAAGTAGGAGTCCTTGAGGAGGACCTCCTTTATAAAGGTTAATATGGCAGTGTCTGCCATAGTCGGGATCGGGGGAACGGATTTGATTCCTTGTTTTTCCTATACCTAACTCCCCGGGTAGATTGGCCCGGGGGTGTGTACCCTCCCTGTCGGGTGTATACAGTGAGGTGAGTGCCTATTGGTGAGCTCTAAGCTTGTAACCCGTTGCCAGTTTTATTATGCGAACGGGGTCCTGACTAATCTAGCGCGAAGGGCGTAGACAGTTAGACACACCCTAAAGACACTAGGTGTGTAGCTGTGGAGGCAAGACTGTCACCAGTACCGTCTAGGAAACCCCCCAAGGCCGGAAACTTGGACCCGTCCAATTGACTGCCTAGCCCTGATGAGGTTCGGCGGGTGTGATTGGAGCAACACCCCACTCGGCTTAGTTGGCACCGTAAGGTTTCAACAGAGGACTACGAAACTGTGCTTTTAACCCAGAAGGGGTCTAGTGAAATTAAACACGATCGCGGCGTTAAAGAAATAGGAGTAGCCTTGCAAAAGTCAGTTGATGAGATCTTATGTTCGGTTGATCGTACAATCCGCCGAAAGATCGTAGTCGTCAGTACTTATCCTTATCTATGATCGTAGTCGGGGCGACTATGAGAGCGCTGTTACGTAAATGCAACGAGGGGGACGGGGTGCACTGAGCCGAGAGCGGAGCGCTTTAGGCACGAGCGCTAGCGACGAGTGGCGAAGTCCAACCAATGAAAAAAAAAAAGATCTATATTTGGTAAAATAACGCGACTTATTGTATACTATTTACAATATATGACCTAACCAATAAAAACGTGTACATTAAATTAGTCCAGCACATAGATATCCGGAGATATGCCTTCATTGCGGAATAGTAAGGAGTCCTAGTGCCGCCGCTAATCTCCCACCCAAATACTTACAACATTAACAAATAGTGTACTTACGACACACACTTAAAATTTGAACACGCATACTAAGAAGAAAGCTGCTACACTAAGTCAATTTCTAACAGCACACATGCATAGAATGGGCGGGGCATTCACTTGTAAACATTTGCTATTCAATGCACACGCATGCAATTAGGGAGTCGAAAGCGATGGTCGATAATTTTTGTCGATATTTAATTATAGCACATTCTTGTATTATAATAACTTCGTTTAATTTTCTTTAAATAATTTCTTTTTTTTTTAATATAAATACCTATACGAAAATATAGTTTATTTTTATTCAAATAAAATGGGAATAGTTTTTTAATATTGTATTACCGGTTAAATTGGACGCTTATTTAACACATTTGTAAAGAAATAAAATGTTAAACCCTCAGTATTATAGACAAAGATTTGACAAAATAGCGACGAACCGCGAATTTTCTAATTCAAATTTCGAACTTTGGCGGCTGCTCGGCCTTATGATTGACATGAATTGAGTGCTTGCGATTTAGTGATCAGTACAAGAATATTGCGCAAAATATTTTTTTTATTTTCAAAAATATTTATTTTTGTATATTTTTTTTTCAACGATGTAATATTAATTTGAGTTTTTACATTTCACGAGTAACTGTAAGTATTGAAATAACAATGTCTTAATTTGGTTCAAACAACATTAAATTAATAACTAATTTAACTCTTTTACTATACATGTAATACGAGAATATCCATCGAGTTCTGTAAAAAAATATTCAGCTGCAATAATACGCAAATCGATAAAATCAGTCGCACGCACTCGATTGCACCTCTCTAAATTCAAAACGTTCGTTGCGTTCGGGAAGATTCGGGCTAGTTGGGGCTTGTTCGTGTCGCTCCGGACAAAAGTTAATAAAACATTTAAAAATTGATTTAAAATATAAAACAGTGACTTAATTGGTTACTTACCGGTGGTAGGACACACCATTTGTTTTCAGGTTGATAATTTGCTCAATTTTTACATATAATTACTGCACAACTCGGCATTTTGATTTTTTACGCATCAATAGTACACTGTACGCAGTTGCAAAGCGACTGAATGAAGCGTACAGTCGCCTTTCGAACATAAGAACAATTTTATAATATTGAGGCGCCACGTGCCACGCCCCCAAGGCATATCCCGTGATATCCGTGGTCCAGCATTTACAAAAGTACTTTTATGCTTCCAGGTGTTTTGTTGCATATCACTTTGGTTTTCGACATATTCATCTTCCAACCTCAAGGCTTGCATTGCTGAGTTATTGGAGTTTATGATATTAAATTAAACAAAACTGTTACACGTGTTGTGTTGTAGCTAAAGCAGTCAGTACGTTTTCAATAATGACAATACACACCTGGCTCGCTAGGCATTTGTGTCTTTATGCAACGCAACCTCATTATAAGAGCCTAGTGGCCCGCCTTGCTCAGTAGCTTTCGAACTTTACGAAGAAGAAGACATGCTTATACAGCTTCAGCAGCATTTATTGCAGCGACAGAATGCCAAAATAGAGTTGAATGACGATCAAACTCTTTTATACAAAGCCATTAGATTTGTATCAGTGTTATGGGACTGTCGGAGTTGTTTTTATTAAAATAAAATCAAAAGGAATGATGCCCTGATGGAGATTGCTACCTGCTCCTGAAGCTAGCAATACCTCCTCTTCTGCATACTTCTCGAAAACAACGCGCGGCTCTTATAATCGTTGCAAAAAACACATAAGCCTCGCGAAGCCGGGCCTAGAGGCCCTAAAATTCCGCGCGGCCCTAGTGGGGATGCGTCTTAAGATGACCCCATTGATAGGTAAAAGCGCAAAAAAATGTATATGAGTTTCCAATGAAATCTAAGACTATTGATGCTTCTGTACAGTAGTGTGCTGCGCATGTAACAACCAAATTTTATGAATGTGCAAGACGGAACCACAATATAAATATTTATACTGTGACGGAACATTCCGTCTTGCACATTCTTAAAATTTGAATTTGAATTTAGAAAACATATTCTGCATACTTATTTATTTGCTTAATACGTACTTGTAAACCGCTGTATTTCCCACTCACATTGCTGGCGTTATCATAACTTTGCCCACAACAATCTTTGATACCAATGCGACTCTCACTTAAGAAATTTAATAAGCTTTGAGCGAGTTATTCAGCAGGTTGAACATTTTGATACCAACTCTTCCGAAGTATTGTACAACATTCATTTGAAAAAATATTTTTAGGCTTCTATCTAAATTGATATTTTTTTACAGTCAGAAAGCGTTGGTGCGCGGGTCCCCCAAATGCGCGGGGCCCGTAGCATTTGCTACTCTTGCTATATGGCTAATCCGCCACTGTACCCTACCAAGACCTACCTGATTAATGTGGTCAAACGGGCAGCTAAATTATTTGTAAACTGTATGACATTTATGATGCACTTGTAGCAAAAATCTAGTGCAAACATCAAAGGCCCATTGTACAGGCCCCAGTTTTACTTATTTTTCATACACCTTTACGAATATTATTTTAGGATTTTGAAAGAGTTTTGGTGCTTTATTTTTATGAATCACTATGGCAAACGACAGTGATTCTGACGATAGTTCAGCCGCAGATTACACATCAGACCGCTGCCACAATGTAGCCCTACACGACCGATGCACTATGGCTGATATGAAACGTATTAAGGATGTGTTTGACGTGGCATACAATAACAAAATGAGGGCAAATGAATTCAGAAACCTTCTTAGAACGATGTTTAAAATAGAGTATGATGATAATGAATTCAAAATATTATTTTTAAAGGTTTCTAGATTTATATTAAGATATTAATCAAACTCAGTTTACACATTAATACAAGTTCCGTGCTCGTCACGCGTGACGCATCATTGCACGGGGTGTAGCCGTACAGGGCGCTCCTTTGATGGAGGATGGACAGAAATACAGGGGATCTGTTTGTTCCCCTACAACGTTGTTGTTTAAGCTTCCTGTAACTTTTCCATCCGACTGCCAAGAATGCCCGACTATTTATACAGCGGATCGGACGACCCACTTTTGAATCAAATTATTCTCAGTCATGAAAAGAGCTTTCCAATAATCTAATTATGTCTAGTCGACGGCTTGGCTGCGGGGACATTCACATACCTACGTATTTTAGGCAATCATAGGTTGTATAGTCATACTTTATTATCACGTAATATTAGATAAACACAAGCCGTACGGGCGAGATAGACTGGGACGAGCTGGTTTCCCACCTGATCCTGGGCTACTTCGGCAACGACGAGAAGAACCATCGGGGCTCGCTGCAGCCGCCTATCCTGGGCCGGCCAGTCGTACTGCATTCGGAACACAGGCTTCTTATATCCAGGATATGCTTCTGCCCTAATGTCGCCAAGGTTTTTATCTTTTCAAACCATGCTCCTAATAGTCATCCGGATATAATTTACCAACCTGTAAGTTATAACAATACCTAATGATCCAACATGTATAATAAATGTTTCCCCAGCATTATTGTTTGCTATGAATGGTACCAGTATGCAGATATCATCGTCCACAGGATCGCAGTACAGACCCGACGCAAGGCTCATACGTAACGGCGAGCCGCGACGGCATGATCAACTGGTGGTCGCTCGACATGAAGCTGTTGAGGACTTCTTACTCCTCCAGCCGTTAGTAGCATTATCTGTTGACAAAATTCAAATGTTCTTATGTTTTATTGCTTATTTTGCTTATATCGATTGTTTTAAACGGTTTACCACAGGCGAGTTTGTGTACTTAGTTCGCCCATTTAGCCGAACTAGTTTTATTTGCCGAAGATGGTTTAAAAAGTGACCTGATAAGAAATAAACAAAAGCGTGTTACATTGTGTTCTAAATGTTCTTTAATGTTCCATCAAAATGTAAACGCTTTTATTTATCAGGTTTAAATTATTTTTAACCCCTCCTTTTTATTAATATCTAAGTAATAAAAGCTTGTTCTTAAAAAGTTTTTTTTTTCTCTTAATTTTGTTTTTAACTTTATAGTATTTTTGATGCGAGATTGACTACGGCGTAGTTCGTAGCGCGTAGCAGTGTTTTACCGTTATATGCGTTGTCTGCACTTAAGCTATCTGTTTATCTTTAGTCCCTGGTTACCATCTAGCACCAAAGTACTTGTCAAGATGAATCATACGAGCCCAAACTCGATGGGGTTGTGTCATTTAATTACTCAGTTCCTATGGCCATCTTCCAGCTCCATCATCAGGCCCTGGTTACCATCTAGCACCAAAGTTTTCGTCGAGACGGATTAAACGAGTCCAAACTCGATGGGGTTGTGTCGTTTAACTACCGAGTTCCTATGGCCACCTTTCGGTTCTCAACTAGCTTCAACTTTCTGACTAACTGACCGACTATTTAATTTTGACAATTCAAAAGTGCCTGTAAATGGTTTAATTAAAATAAATGATTTGAGTTTGATTTTGAGTTCCATCATCAGATCAGCTCCATGTCATAATAATTTTGCATTGTCATCGAATTTACATATGCATGCAAAACAACTCAATCGGTTGAAGATATCTGCTTCATTGAGTTGCATGAGTTCACCCGAACATACATAAGTACATACATCGCAAGTTAAATAAAAGCTTGTAATATTACTAGCTTCTGCCCGCGTGGATGTCGGTCCAGCCATTTCGGAGATTATCCGGAACAAACATACAGACAGACACAAATTCAAAAATTGTGTTTTTGTTAATAAGTACCATAGATATATAAGTACCGTACATATATTTTTAATTTTATTAATTAGAATAGATGTTTCACAGTAACCAGGTGGTAGCCAGTATTTGGCAAATAAAGTAAAGGCTCTTCCCCACAGACGCTTATCGGTCGATATTAATGCGCCTGTGGGGGAGAGCTTTAATCAAATAGTAATTGATTCGGTTTGCTATCGATAAGTGGGTACTATTATGCGCTTTTATTCTAACGTGACTATATTATCGTAGACATCCAGGTCACGGCATCACGATAACACAGAGAAGTAAAATGTATGGAAATAGGTATATGAAGGCGCTTTTAAATTTCCATCCACGATAACGTTTATAACGTGCACTTATTTCCATTTATTTTACGGACGTGGACATCCACGATAATTATCGTCACCTTAGAAAGTAAAGTACAGGCGCTAGCACATCAAGCTACTACAATCTGTCAAATTTCTTTAATAAATTTTCAACTTTATCGCTAAAGCATTAGGTTCAAGGTTGATTGAGATTACAGTTTCGGGTAGCTTGACCTGCTGGCTTCTGTGCAAGCGCATACTGTGATTCTAATGATTTTATTCCACAGCCCATCTGAAGATCTGCACCACGTGGGTGACGGACATGGTGTGCATGCCGGACGTGAACATCATCGTTACCAGCTCCACGGAGCGGGACCTGCGCTTCTACGACTGCACCGCCAAGACCTTCAGTCTAAAGATGATAATTTCCAGCTGGGAGTATATGGCAGGAAAATTTACTGATTTTTCATATTTTTGCATTTCCTAAAGCTGTTTACGGGGCTTTCGTAGCATAAGATATACCTACAGAGTAAAAAAAATAAATAAAAAATTTAAAAGACCCAAAATGCGAACCCAACGACACGGACTACTTTTCAAAAAAGTTTTTTATTTTTTTTTTATTTTGTGTAAGGGGGTAAATTTTTTATTTAATTTTTTTACTCTGTATAGGTATCATGAGACCAAATGTGGCAAATCAAACATCAAAACAATTTACTAAAACAGTCCTTGCCTGTTCGAGTAAGTTCTTACTGTTAAGGAGTTGTACCTTCCATCATCAGCCCAGCTACCTGAGATGGTGACAACCATACGCAAATATGTACACAAGATACTTCATAAAATATGCGAAAAACAATAAGTGAGCCTGTAAAATTTCAGGGTTGCCCTCGATTTCTCTAAGATTCCATCATCAGATCCTAAGTTGGTGACAGTGGGACCACCTCAGAACTATCTACTTTTGAACAAAAAAAGAATTTTGAAAATCCGTCGACAATTGGCGGAGTATTCGATGAACAAACATACAAAAAAAAAAACACAATCATACCTCCTCCTTTTTGTGAAGTCGATAAAAAATTGTATGAATGTAAAAAGCATAAAACAATTTTTTAAAACTATTGAAAAAATAGTAACAAATAGAACAAAAAAGGTATAAACGTGAAACCTTATAAAAAGAAAAAAAATACCTTGAAATTATGACCCTATGTAAGTACGGGGGACCGCTACTATTTTAAACTTTAACAGAACGTTAGGCTAATAATTAGAGCAAAAAGAATTGTTTTAGGCTTTTTACATTCATACTACTTTTATTATTATTTTGTCGGGGGTTTCTTAAATTTTTAATTAAATTTTTAACTTCATGCTTTTTGTAGGGACTTCTTATTATTTCATTTCTTTTATTTTCTTGCGTTTTAAGATTCAGGTAATTTGATATTTAATCAGGTTTTTTGTAATTCGCCATTTTGTGGTGGTAGCCATCTTGGCTTTGAAATATATCATAGTGTATACTAGTCAAGTGCTTTCATTTAATACCCATATTGAGGGAGTTGTGAAAAATTATGTAATCCACCATTTTGTGGCGGCGGCCATCTTGGACCGATTTACATCAAACATAGCTAAGAACACTCCCGACAAATTCACCTTTCAAACAAAAAAAAAACAAAATCAAAATCGGTTCATCCGTTCGGGAGCTACGATGCCACAGACAGCATACACACACACACACACATTGATACACGTCAAACTTATAACACCCCGTCGTTTTTGCGTCGGGGGTTAAAGTTGCGATACATTCCATGATAGACTAAATTAAAACTAGGTAACTATAACCTAACAATTAGGGTTTCATCCTTTTTTCTTGTGTGTATTAGTAATATGCGCAATCAAATACAATAAACATTTCATCTTAGATCTGCACCATGTCCTATTACTTCCATAAGGAAGATGTGGATCAGTGCAAGCTGATCTGCGGAGATGTCGGGGGCAACGTGCGGGTGCTGCTGTTCTCGGCGAAGCTGCGCGGCCCCTTTCGAAGCGAAGCTGGACGGGCTTTGAAAAAGATACGACATGTCGACCTGCAAAAGACGGTTATTACTTGATTACCTAGCTGTCACTCCCGGATCCTAAAATGAATGTGGGCTAATGTGGTTATTTCGTATGATTTTATAGTGGGAGCCTTTAGTATTCCACCCTTAACAACTGGGCTTCTTGCAGCCGCGTATGCTGCCAGAGCTGCGTCTGAAAGACCTCTTGCACGTGCATCCTGAGTGGGTGCGGCAGGTGTCATACTACGAGTCGCTGCACTGCGTGGTGTCCTGCGCCACCTGCCCCGACTCACTGCTCATGTGCGACCTTCAGTGCTCCAAGACTCATAATATGTTCAGAGTTGAAAAGGCGAGTATTTATTAGATACTGGCTGCTCCCCACGGTTTCCACTGTGAGATGGTCGGAAATTAACCCATGGGAACGTATGTACTACCGGGATGAGTGGGGATGAATACCTAGTACCCTATGTTCTAACCTAGGTAATGGTATAAATATGTGCCAACCATCGAAATCCGTTCAGCCGTTAAGGCGTGAAAAGGTAAGAGTAAAGAGACATACATACAGAGTTACTTGCGCATTTATAATATTACTAGCTTCTGCCCGCGGCTTCGCCCGCGTGGAGGTCGTAAATTATCCCACGGGAACGTGCTAACAGGATAAAATGTATGTGCTTCCCCAGGATGCCATCTATCTCTATGCCAAATCAGAAGTTCAGTGGTTTTTTTAAAAGCTGAATTACCCCTTTTTGTCCCGTCAGTGGTAAATTTTCGACCACTTTACATACTTATTATTAATTATTTTCTGTCAAAAGTATCAATACTGAGTTTCGAGTTACTCGGCCCGCGCATTAAATTTCTTCCACACAAACTTCACATCCCTATATCCCCCGTTGAGGGGTAGTTTTGAAAAACTTATAATGATAAACTTTATTACTTACTTAGGCGAGTATTCTTGCCAAGTTTCAAGTTTATTAACTAAATGAACAAGATTTTTCATATAAACTGTATCCCCGCTTTTCAACCCCACAGGGGTGGAATTCATAACTTGACTTAAAGATTATTTATACTAATTTTCGAGTTAATCAAGCGATGCAGTAAAATCCACCCCTGAAAAATTTACTACCCCATTTCAGCCCGTCAGGGGTAGATTTTCAAAAAACCCTGATACACTTCGCTTTGCTTTCGCTTCTTTACTTTCAATATTAGGTATAAATACTGAGTTTCGAGTAAATCGGACTGCGCGCTAAAATTCTTCCATACAAACTTTGAAACCCCCCAATCCCTTATTAGGGGGTAGTTTAGAAGAAGAAAAAACTGTCAATCTTCATAATTTATTTAGATAAGTATTCGTGCCAAGTTTCAAGTTTATTAACTCAAGGAATAAGAATTTTTATACAAACGAATTCCCCCCTTTTCACCCTCTTAAGGGTGGAATTTCGAAAAATTCTTTCTTAGTGGATGCCTACTCTTCACGAAGAACACACCCTCCAAATGTTATGTCTCTAGGACCAGCGGTTTAGGCTGTGCGTTGATCTATCAGTCAGTCAATCAGTCAGTCAGTCAGGACTTTGAATTTTATATATCGTCGTTGCGACTTTAAGACCTAGAAAAAATCAATTTTATGAGAAAATCGATAAAAACCTTCTACTGAAAAAAATATAATGAAACCAACTACAACCAAAAATTTAGGTATCAGCCACATGATTTTCGTGCTTTTTACTTTGCCACTGTTAGTTGAAATGAAAAGTAGTATCACAGTAAAAAAAAAAAACAATTTTAGTTGACACATAAGAGGTTTTGGTTGCGCTTTATGTGTCACATCAGAGCTTTTGAACTAAAATGGCTATATTAATTAAAATAAAATAAACTTTTAATTTTATTGAAAAAAATATATATTTCTCAGAATAGACTATTATAGTTAGGATATAATCAAGATAACAGTTGAATCACAAGTTGTACATAAAAAAAAGTTACAAATCAAAGTAGGTATCATTATTTTCTGAGGTAACTATTATAAATTTATAATTATGTATTAAGTACCTGGATTATATTGTAATGCATTGTAAAACGGATGGTAATCCTGATCTATTACCATTTTCAGTTCCTCTTAATGTTTAAACTTGCTCTCAGTAATTTTTAATGGAGTTCTATACAATTGTTTTGGAGATACCAGACTGTTTCTTTAGTTATTTCTTCGCTGTGGAAATACGGACCACTCATCGACACCTATAAAATATGGATCTATCGGATAAATATTTAAGATCACTGATGTCCACCACGACAGGATCTCCCTTCTTTTTGCCAGGCCGTATTGTAGGTTCGATTCCATCTCTACGAAATTGAGAGAGAAATCATGGTGAATGGATTTGACATCATTTAAAGGCTTTTGTGGTCGAGCTTGCCTCATCCGGGTTATGTAATCACTGGGAGCGAATATTGGTGGTTTTATGTATTGCTCAATAGTGGAGTGAACACTATCTACCTCCATCATAGTGCGCCCTTTTTCTAGGTAAAGTTGTTCGATATCTTTCTTTGAGCCAAATCGCTTAGGGCACTTGACAAAATTCGGCTCCGGTTTTAGTGTCCGCATCCATAAAAAAAAATGAGAACGCGCTCTGTTAAAAGTGGCAGCTTTTACAGTAGGCTATTAAACAAGATGTGAATTCACTTGTTATAGCACTTGGCTTGATTCAGATGCAATACCCGGGTCTTCACTGGCATGGAGTATGCTGATGCTTTGATCAGATAAAGCTTCCGTAACGTCATCTTGATTATTCAATCCTGAAGATATTAAGCCCAAGCCAAAATCATAAAAAGTACTTGATTCGGAGTCACCAGTATTTTGCTGATTAACTAATAACTCAATCTCACTTAGACAGAGCGGCTTACTAATTTTTTATGGTTTTACACTCACATATCTAATAAACTTTCGTTTTACACAACGCGGAACAAGACATGATGAGCCACATCTATCACCTACGATTGGAGAATAATCAGTAATCACACGATGTATGTCTCGCTCGACCCCGTGATATTATTGGTCTAAAGTCACATCGTCACATCTTATGTTACACATAAGATATTTTGTTCCAATAATTGTCTAAAGACGACGAGTATGAAATACAACTAAAAACACGTATGTGTATAGTACATGGACACATAAGATATTTTAAGCAACAACTTTTGATTAGCAAGCACATTGGAGATCTTGAAGTTGGTACATAAATTACGATTTAAACGTCGTATACACATGACAGTTTTTGCATTCAATAGAGCTTCAAAATGTAGAATCGGCTGGCGTAAAAAAGTGATTTTGCCAAAAGTGATAAAGTCGCAACGACGATATACAAGATAGAAGATACCTCAGTCGCGCGCGAGTGGTCGTAGGTGACACGTACACGTACATTTACTTAGCTCCGCAGCGATTAACAGTACCTATTAAATTGTGTTTCTTCCATTTGAAGTCCCGACTTCGAGATGGAGGAGAGTAAGAGTGAGGAGGACATGAGTGATTCGGAATTTTTAGAGAAGGTTGAACAAGAGCTAGACTTTTCAGCTGGTGAAAATACCTGAAAGCGCGAAGAAAAATCGGCTGTTCCCTACATTTATGTTCCTATAACTCGTCAAAATGTAGGGAACACCAGATTTTTGTTTCGCGATTTCGGGTTTGGTCCCATAGTAAAAGTTGTTCATAATAATGAGTACAATGACCCCCTAGAGTTATGGGATATCAAAAAAACAGGTTGTATATACGCATACGAGTGCCGTTTTAAAGTAGACGCATATCATTTCCCTGTGTCTCAATGCACAGGGTGTTGGCAATTTGGACATGTTAAAAAGTTCTGCTCAGTCAAAAAGCCGTTGTGTCCAAAATGCAGCTCACAACATGATAACTGCGATTTCAACATACATAGATGTTTGAATTGTAAAGGGGACCACTTTGTTCTGGACAAAACTTGCCCTTCTTTTATTAGAGAAAAAGAAATTAGAAACATGAGTATAGAACTAGTTACTTATAGAAAGGCCCTACAGTTATACACAGAAAGGAGAATAAATAAGACGATGTCCACTCGAGAGAGTTTATTGACAGCAGATAACAGCGCCTCACTGAATACTATGAACATAAGAGGTACCTTTAACAATGTAGTCAAGGACAATTCAGGACATCAACAAGGATGTTTAGGAGGAACTTCGGAGGCCGCTATTCAGGGAGAGGAAGAAGAGTTTGATAAAACTTCTGAACAAAATATAATAAGACTTAATACAAAGTCAATTCGAAATGCGATGAATAAAGCGAAAAAAGAGGCTTAGAGAGTGGAAAATGCAGAGAGTTTCAAAGACGTAAATATGGAGGTTCAACATCACGATTTGCAGAATACAGAGGAAAATAGAAAGCGAGATGAGCACATAGAGGATAAGTTTGAATTTAAGCAGTTTTGGATTAAAATCAAACCTATAATTTAATTACGTCAGAAAGCAAATTAGAAGAAAAAGTATCGGCAGTGTTTAAAATCGTATGGGAAGAACTATAAAGTACTATGTTGTTAATAAGTTATTAAGTTTTTCGAACTTTGCTAATGGATAATATTAGACTAAACATATTACAGTGGAATGCTCAAAGCCTGTGTCCCAAATTAGTAGCATTTACTGACCTTTTAACTCGTGAAACTATACATATTGCGATTACTAGCGAAACTTGGCTAGATATCGAGTCCAACATAAATATTAATAAGTAGTTATAACATCTATAGAAAAGACAGAACGGATTCACACGGCGGCGTCGAAGTCGATACAGAGGTAGTTTGTGTAAAGTTAATTAAATGTAAGGACTTAGAATATGTGGCGTCTATATACTGTCCCTCTAGTATAGATACTAGAGGGACAGTATATAGACAGTGTATATACTCAAGACTACGATTGGGATAATATTTTCTCACATTTTTCATCGAAAACTGTAATAGCTGGATATTTTAACACGCACCAACTAATTGGTCAGTGAAATCAGATTTACGGGTTTCAGAATATGGTTTCATATCCATTAATAATGGTGACTTCACGCGGGTTAAGCTGGTAAACGGGAACCGCCAGATATTTCGTTTGTCTCTTCTGACGTAGCCATCAACTTTTGTTGGAAAGTCTTAAACGAAAATCTAGGGAGCGATCACCTAATAATTACGCTGACAATTGATATCAATTAAGCTGATAAATTTTATCATTCTTTAGGGTATAGAATGCTTCGCGTTTGATGAGGAGGCACACGTGCTTGTGACGGGAGGACCCGACTGCGTGGTCCGAGTTTGGAACCCGTTTGTGCCTTCCAAAGCCAATGTGACCTTTCATGGACATCACGCCGGTGTCATTTGCATCGTGCTGCAGGACAGGGGACAGACCATCTACTCCTTATCCAGAGATAGAACTATCAGAGTGTGGGATGTGCAGAGCCAAGCGTGCCGTCAGACCTACAACGACATCCCGGCTATATCGGGCGAGAAAATGCCTATTTCTGCCGTGTACAACCCCGCCACCCGTCAGTTTATCCTGGCAGCCGTTAAAATAGCTATCGTGGTCCTGGATGAGCAGCTGAACCCACTCCATACAGACGGCTTCACACACTCCCGAGCTGTATCCAAGGTCCTCTATAACCCGCTGTTTAAAGTCATCATAACTTGCGGCATGGATAGCATCGTTATCAACTGGAATCCAGTATCAGGTAAAATTATAAAATTAACTAAAGAATGTTTGATCGAACTTAAAAACATTTTTACAAAAATAAAACAACAGACTTCCAAAAATTCGATCCGAAATTAAAGTTATTATTCACTTTTTAGTGTTTTTTTTGGAAGTCGGTTGTTTATTTTTTTGTTAAAATTTTTCACTTTTCAGTTGTACCTATCCCACACAAATTCATATAACACTACTTGCTATGTAAATAAATATCAATGACAGGAAGATATCAAAACATCATCAATAAGCTAAGTGGGAAAAAATCGTAGGTATTATTGAAGCTAACTCAAAAACTACCCAACCAAAGTTAATAAAATTTATATGGGACCACCCCTGATGCATACCTTTTCTTTGAGTCCTGAGGTAGCAAACATAAAAAAAATATGTAATATAAATATTCCATCGACTTGAGAACCTCTTCCTTTTTTGAAGTCGGTTATAAATGGGCAAAATATTTTAAGCAGCAACATAATTGCTGTTGATATAGCTGACTGATCTTTGCGGTCATTACATTGTGCGGCGACTCCGTGTTTTATTTCTGAAGTCGATCATTCCACTTGCTAATATTTCTGAAGTCGATCATTCCACTTGCTAATATTTCTGAAGTCGATCATTCCGCTTGCTAATATTTTAGGTGGTTAAGTTCCACTCTGTACGAAGTTTAAGCGATGATTTCTAAAACTGATTTGCTTTAGAAAAACTGACAATTTAAGTGACTCCTGCTGCAGGATTGCATGTCGGAAATAAAACGAGGAACTCGTGGCTCACCATCACCACTATTTGGGGTACAGGTAAACGCAACGTGATGATTCGTGACGCTCACGTACGAATGCTGCACAGCGCAGTGATTCCGGTGGAGATCACCGCCGCCTGTTTCGACCCTGGCTTCCTGCTGCTGCTTACCGGCGCCAGGAGCGGCGAGCTCAAGGTCATACTACAGTATACATTTAAAATCACCTACACTCATCAATTAGTTAGCATTATTACTATGCTGCTTCGTATCTACCCAACCAGTCTGTTCTTTTTTAAATAATTAATAAAATAATACCTCCTTTAATTGTCTTCCTTCACGTGGTCACGTGGTCTAGGTATGGAACTTCAACACGGGCGTGTGTCTGAGAGTGATGTCCGTCGAGCACATGTGCGAAGTCACCAGCTGCTTCTGGGTAGAGGGCAGGTCTCGAAATTTCAATCAACCAGCAGTTCAAGTGATTCAGTTTAATATGAATACCAGCTTCCCGCGTAGCATCTACACACCTTCACGAACTCATTTGTGGCATCACTACGATTTGCTATGATTTCATTTTTGTTGTGATTTGGGCTAGGTGGTGCTGTAGAACTGTTGTGATAAGTCATGTTTAATACTAAGACTCGGCCACTTTCCTTTATTAGGATCCTCGCAGTAGGCTGGAACCACCACGTGGTGGAGTTCGAGGACAGCGGCATGACGACGACCGGCAAGAGCTGGGAGACTCGACATACGGACGACGTGCTTGCAGCCGCCGTGCGGCACCCCCTCACATTGGCCACGGCTAGCTACAACTCACAACTCGTGATGTGGAGGCTTGAAACCGGCCAACCTTACAGGTTAAAGCAGTTCAACACATGAAACGATCCTAGTAAGCTGAAAATGATCAATGGAACTCGTCAGAATCATAATTATAATTTGTGTGACATCCAGGTGGTTCTCGTGCACGGAGCCGGCTCTGCGCATGAATATGAACTACAGGTGTGAAGAGCACAAGCCTTTCTCCGTCCTAAGCGCCAAAGGAAGTAGTGCAAGAGCTTGTTACTTCTCGTCCACCATCCGGAAACCCACGTGGGTAATATTTGACAATACGTTAAAAATTATCTTTCTGCCCATACTTAATTTTTACAAATAAAAACAAAAAAAAAAAACTGTTACAATCATTATCTTCAAGAAATATTTGCTCTTGTTGTCCACAGTACGGCAGCTGCCGAGAAAGTACTGGACCCAGATGCGGCCATTAAGAAGGCGGCGGTGCGATGCTTGTCCTCTACGGCCCTGAGCGTGCCGCCGCGCGCGCAGGTCATGCGCCACCTTGCCGTGCAAGCCATGATCTTCTTGCACACACGACCATTACACATGAGCGTCGGTCAGTACGATACGGTATTCTGCCGCAAGCAGTATTCTCATACTTAACACTGAGTATTGGGTCAAAAGATTTCCTGCACCGCTGCTCATCACAACAAAATATCGCTTCTTCTCCGGTAGAAGACTTGTACAACCCAAGCCCATCGAGCGTCGTACTATGTAGTTTTGTAGAAGAAGTAATAGACATTTGTATTGTGTTTGTGTTGAGGCGGCACCTGAGCGGTGCTGCTAGAATGAAATGAATTGGTCTAGTTAAAGAAGAAAACATATTCTAGCTTCCCTCCTTCTTGCTCTGGAGAATGGTCTTGTGCAGTGCTGGTCGGACCATTCGACGGGTGGCTACCTGAGCTCCTTCCAGGCGGTCCACACAGCCGGCGACTACGTATCTTCCTTCACCACCGACATTGACAACGAATTCCTCTTCACGGGCACTATCATGGGATACGTCAAAGTATGGCTCATTAGCAACTACCTCATAAATGATCAGGTGAGTTTATTTACTTTATGTATCTTAATGTAACTATGCTATCTGATAAGAAAAGTTATCACAGCAGTGCATTGACAAATAAACGCGTTTCTAAAGTAGGAAGCCATTCCTGCAAGAAGATTTTAGTATTTATAAATCGCTAGTAATTATAATGTGAAAGTCTGTATGTTTGGATGTTTGTTACTTAATCACGTAAAAACGGCTGAACTAATTCTGTTGACAGGCACACAAATAGTTTATAACCTGGATTAACAATTAGGAATTTTAATCAGGCAGATGAGTCCCGGTAGTACGTCCCCGAGGTTATTTCCGAGCACTACGCGGGGGAAGCCGAGGGCACAAGCTAATTAGGTTAGGTTATAAATTAAATATGGAGCAGGTTCATGTTAACATGCCGCGGCTGCGCCTGATGTTCCCGTTCCTGTGGCGCGACCGTATCGAGGGCCGCGCCAAGCGCTGCACGCGCGACCAGCCGCTGCCGCTGCTGCTCAACAGCTACCGCGCACATCTGCGCTCTGTTACAACCATAGCCTACATCGACGAACTCAAACTTGTATTGACGTAAGTCCTATATATCAGAAGTTGAACGATTAGTACTTCATTTCAATGAAAACGGTTGCAAAGAAGGGGCCTCTTCTTACACACACAGAGAGATTGCTCTTTTTTTGGTAGTGGAAGTGCAGACTACAGCGCCCGCGTGTGGCGGCTCTCGGGCGAGTACCTGCAGACGTTGGGAAGCTTCGTGCCGTGGAGCCTGAAGGTCACCCGCTTCCCACCAGACGTACAGAAAGTCGCCAGCTTCACTACATTAAAGGTAAACAGCCAGTTTACAGATGACATATTATTATAGTGCTATCTGATAGCTATAATGTGCTATAATTATCTGCTATAATGTGTGCAGGTGTGGCGTGGGGGCGTCGTGTCGCGCTACGTGCCGGGGCAGAAGGTCGTGGACAAGCTGCGCGACATCACGGAGAACGAGCTTCGGAACAAGACCTTCGGCGAGCCGCCCATCAAGCCACTGCTGGGACTGTATTCCTCGCTGCCGCGTTGGCCTGAACAGCAGGATAGGATCCAGCTCAACATCTCGTTACCTACCGTTAGTACATGTATCCTTGCGAGAAGCGCACTTTGCGGTCGTTATAAAAATACGTAGTCGTTTGTGCGTAATTAATGTTCTATTTTACGAACTTAAGCACGGAACAGACCGCTTAATGGAGATGTAGTGAATTAATCCCCTAAGTATATCATTGTGGACTTGTAGCCTGCTGAAATAATGACAGTGTATATTAATGCTTTGCAGATCCCATTGTACAAGCACCTGCGGTTGGCGTCGACCCAACAAGTGCGACAGCCGCCCACGCCTGAGCTGGTGCACCAGACGCGGCTGCGCGAAAAGCCAAAGAAGATGCACTTCGTTGCCGACGCGCTACACCCGCAGCACCGAGCGCACTTCATGCACTCCAGGCGCTCCACGTTCTCCAGGCGCTCCACGCTCTCCAGGCACTCCACGTTCTCCAGACAGTCCACGCTCTCTACGCACTCCAGCTGCTCCACGTTTTCTACGCACTGCAGATATTCTACGTACTCCACGCAGCGGTCTGCGCTGGGCCAGGAAGACATCACCAACATGTAATGCTACAGGTTTTAGGGTGCGTCAAGCTCAAACGTATGTTGACCTAGATAACGCAGGTGTCGTGCGACTGGCCTGTCGTTTTTAGATCGGCTGGTCCCGGTATTCGAACGTAGTGTAAAACACTCACGTTAATATAATAAATTATAAATTACGTTGCCATTTTCAGACACCTTTCAAGCAGTGCGTTTGAGAACTATTAGAACTCGTAACCAATTACAATTGTTACTGCAGTGCTTGTGAGACTT
Source organism: Apamea anceps (assembly GCA_951799955.1). Classification (NCBI taxonomy): domain Eukaryota; kingdom Metazoa; phylum Arthropoda; class Insecta; order Lepidoptera; family Noctuidae; genus Apamea; species Apamea anceps. The sequence goes on from OX637506.1 coordinate 891,347, forward strand.
AAATGGCTTATTACTTTCTTTGACGGACGGTCCTCGCTAGCGGTGCTGATGATGTTTGATTTTCCAGAACAGTCCGTCACGTGGACCATCCGTCGCGGACGGAGAAAGTAACGACGACGACGACGCTACGTACTGACGTTAACATACCTATTTTCTACTTTTTGTACGTAAAAAAGTATGTTTTTGAAACTTATATTTGATATTATATTAAATATTGACTTTATACATATACATTTTTATACTATGCTTGATAGTTTTATACAATTTTACAATGTCTTTGAGACATATACAATATATTAAGTATCTACAGTGAATGAGCGTGTTATTTAGAACAAAAAAATTGCAACGGGACAGTTGGGTAAAACCATAGTATAAAGAGAGGAAGTAGGCTATCTCCGGCACAATCCGCGACATAATTGCCTACTGTCTTAGGGTTGTCACTTTTTGTTAAATTTTAATTCAGTGCCAATAAATGGGCAAGGGTCGGGATGTTGTATTTTTTACTTGTATTGTCTGGGTACCTAAACGATGATGAAACCTTTCACGATGAAAGAAAGAGCGACGGGCCAGCAGACGGGCGGCGCGGGGCGGTGATGAGCACGAATAAACGGTAGGTTACTGATAGTACTGTCACCAATTCATTAGTTTAAAGCCCGGCCCTTGCCAAAGATAACACATATCTCTGTATAACTAATTCAGTGATCATTAGTCAATAAAGTTCAACAATGGTTTTCCTAACAAACACAGAAAATTCAAGATTCATAGCAGTATTATTTATAAAAAAAAAAAACATCGTAAAACAACATAAAAAAACTAACGCCTGTCTCTTAGACTATAATCAAATTTTTATTCTGCTGTTATGATTCGAACTTTGCTCTATTTATCTGATTCACAAGTAGTCAATTACTTATTTTTTAAGTACGATTTTATAACTGTAAGTAGGTACTTAGTTACTATACCTACAATAGGTACTGAGAAATCGGCATGACTATAAACAAAGCAATAGCGGCAAATCAATTGACAGATCAAAAGTACCTAGTACATTCTAGTGGGAAATTAGGCCTACCTACTTCCTCTGTCTGATAGTGTCATCAAGTAAAAATGATATGCTAGAAAAAGTGACTTTCTTACCTTTCCTGTTCAATAGGTAATTTGAACAGAGACAATTCTGGAATCGATAAATTATTAAGACACCCAAACACACAGTACGTTCTCCTGCGATTATCACACATTTTTCATTCATTTAGCGGTGCCGAAAAGCCGTGACGCGCGAACCTCGTGCGATGTTAGCCCCGTCTGGCGCGCTGCGAAACCCGCCGAGATTTGTGTAAGTGTGCGTGCGGCGACGCATAGATACTTTGGCGCACACATACAAGCCGCGCGCGGTGCGTTTGTATGAAGATAACGTACTTCCTCTCTTTATACTATGGTAAAACCGTGAGTAGCATCTTTAACTAGCGACCTAGCGACCTATCGACCGACTTCTTAGAGACCACAACTATGACGTCAAGTTTGGGAGGAGAGAAGAGTCATTAGGTAGGTAGGTATATTTTCTAAAACGCGAATTGGGTATTCAACTATTCACAAGGGTGTAATCTCAGTGGACATGGAACTACATAAGCCTACGCTCCAACCTGCAGTGATCAATAGGTACCACTGCCTGTAGCAGACAGGTTCATGGTCTTTACTGGAAAGGCACTTCGTGGTTCTGATGTACATTTAGAATGACAATCAGTGTCGCCTCATCTCTTAAAAATCCGTACTATGCGGGATTGATGATCCTCAAGGTCTATGCCTTGAGGCCGGAGCGACCATTACCTGAAACATCTCGTTAATAACTATTTTGATAAACTGTTTCATCGTTTCGTGTAGGTACAGACGCCAGCAGGTCAAGCTACCCGAAACTGTCAAATGTTCCCAATCAACCTTGAATCTTAATGCTTTAGCGATAAAGTTGAAGATCTACTAAAGAAATTTGACAGATTGTAGTAGCTTGATGTGCTGGCGTCTGTACTTGCACGCATCCCGGCAGGGCCAACTGAGGGCTAAACTTGCACTTCGGTTTGGTTTCTCTATGGAGGTCAGCGTCAGTATTTTATTATGGAGTTACGATACGATTCAGGAATACGATTTAGGAAAACCGAAGGAAGAATAAATTTTATACGTAGACAGATGGAAAGGCAAACACTTTCCATCTTTTCATTTCGTCTACTACGTGTTAAATTATTTGGTCTACGAAAATGAGATGATTGCTTGAAGAGATTGAATACCATTAAACATCTATAAAAAACTTGTCATCAACTGTTCATAACCGCCATATTGCCTGTTCTTTGAAAGACTAACTTCTTTGCTACTTTCATAGATAATACACTATACTTGACTGGCTACTTTGACTGACACTACAAGCCAGTGCAAGTTGTCATTCTGTTTACTAGAACGAATCATAATTTTATAATACTTAATTATTTTATAATAATCAAAGTTTTACCATCCATCGTTTTAGAATTGTAATTTTAGTATTATAAATAAGTAATAATGGCACAAGAAATTAGTGATGTGTTGAGCTGCATGTCTATCAAGACTGAAGACAGCGCGACGGCCGCCGCCCGGGCGCGCTGGCGCAACGCGGCGCTGCACGAGAGGTGCAGCGTGAAGGACATGGAGAGGATCAGAGATGCATTCCGAGAGGCATTCGGTAACAAAATGACAACTTTGGAGTTTAGAGCTGCTCTGAAGTCCTTGTTGGATGTGGACTACGACGATGAAGATTTTAAAATACTCTTTATGAAAGTAGGTGTCTAATATAACTCATCTATACTAATATTTTAAAGAGGTAAAAGTTTGTTTGTATGTATGTAGGGGGTAATCTCTGGAACTACCAGTCGGATTTTTTTTTTTAAAACGTTACCCCTGGGAATAATTATTTTTGCATATGATGGCCCAATTCATGAGGAAGGTTATAAGTAGGCTATTTAGCATCACGCTGCGTCCAATAGGAGCGGAGCATCAATGGAAAATGTTGCAAAAACGGGAAAAAATATTTCTTTTGAGAGCTTCCGTTGCGTGCGCTGCGTAAACGGTTTAAAAGTTACGCAAAAATTATGTATGATGCATGATAAAAGTAATAAAAAAAAGTCCGCGACAGCATTATGTCTACCGTTTAAGACTGACTCACATAAAACCTTTTTTATGGTAATCAAATTTGTTAGAAATGTATGCATTATTTGCGAAGGTGTTTTATCAACATGATATCCTTATCCAAATGATAAACTAACAAAATTGCCCTAGACATCACTCGATTTCAATCATAATTTTAAAATAACTCCGCAACAAAATAGGTATGATAACGTTCGGGTCGGTTTAACATCACGCTAGGTCAAAATGAATACAGTCAGAAAGGGAACTAAGCGAAAACGAAGTGACAGTGCGGGCGAGCGATGCGATGCGACGCGGTGGGGCGGGCCAACAAGAAAGTCGCGGGCAGAAGCTAGTACAATATACAGGCCGAAGCATTGAAAGTGAGCAGCTCATAACATAATTAAGAAAAACAGGTTGCAGTGAACCCAAATCCCAGAATGTGACGTTATAACATACGGGTAACGGAGATGGGACTTCAGCACGATGATCTCCTAAATTATGAGTAGGTACCTAGACCAAACTAGCCAGATTCCACTTTCTCTGTCTCTCATATAGTCTCAGAAAGTCGGGCTGTATTGGTATACTACTATACTGTATACTTACTTCATAGTCGACCCCTATGGGCCATCGTTACGCACTGTGGATTAATATTATTAAATCACAGCAGTCGATTACTCGACCAGGTAAATACAAGCCGCACGGGCGAGGTCGACTGGGAGGAGCTGGTTTCCCACCTGATCCTGGGCTACTTCGGCAACGACGCGGAGAACCAGCGGGAGTCGCTGCAGCCGCCCATCATGGGCCTGCCCGCAATCATACGCTCACAACACAGGCACCCAATATCACGAATAACCTTCAGTCCGGATGTCGACAAGGTTCTTAATTCTAAATTAGGCTCCTCAAATTTCTGGTATGTTTTAAATACTATACCTCTGGGTCGGCGCCCCAGGCACTTCTATCTTGATTTACTATTATATCTATTTATACCCAGCGAAGGACCTGATGCAACCTATTTTTTTGTAATGGAGATACCGAACCAGATTGTTAACATTGTAGTCGAAGGTATACGGAATGGATACGAATAAGACAGTGACTTAGTATCTGCATTAAAATAGATAAGTAGTTAATTATGAGCATTGAATTGTGACCGACGTCATTACTGTGTGATACAGAATCGCACTACGGACCCGATGCAAGGCACATACATAACAGCGAGCCGCGACGGCATGATCAACTGGTGGTCGCTCGACATGAAGCTGTTGAGGACTGCCTTCTCCTCCAGCCGTAAGTAGCATTTCAATCAACTTCGCTTACCGGTACTCTCTTTCCTCAGTCTGGGTTCTCTAATTTGCCTGACCGCACATCAAAGTCTACTTATTAAACGTTCGCTATATGAGCATTCAGTGAACGGTCACAAAATATATTAACTATTATTATATTTGTTACCTGCTCTGCTTACCTTAGAGTACAGGTTGTCACTACTGAGTATCCTTTCGAAAGCCATAGCCCCCTGTTGCTAGACACACGGCTGTTAAGAGCAGCCAAACTATTGCTGCGCAAGTGCGCACATACATTATAGAAATTCCTAGATGATGCTAAGTTCTTTTCCAATAAAGTCAGCCTGTCAGCATAATCTGGAGTGCATATTTATGAACTAGTCTTGATAATGTAAGTTGGTAGGTACCTACTTATGACTTCCACAGCCCACCTGAAGGTACGCACCACGTGGGTGACGGACATGGTGTGCATGCCGGACGTGAACATCATCGTCACCAGCTCCACAGAGCGGGACTTGCGCTTCTACGATTGCACCGCCAAGACCTTCACCTTGAAGATTGTCATCACCAGCTGGGAGTACATGGCAAGAAAATACATTATTTTAATAGATTTTGGGTATCTGTGTACATAGGAAAAAACCTACGAGTAGATTATACCTTTGTGTTTATTATAGAACATTCCTTGCTTGAGGACTTGGTATTTTGTGTTGACAACACAGAGCAAATAGTTAAGTAATCAATTTCACAGATTTGCACGATGTACTATCACTTCGGAAAAGACTTGAAGGAGCAGTGCATGCTGATCTGTGGCGACGTGGGCGGCAACATCCGAGTGCTGCTGTTCTCTCCGGTGCTGCGCGGGCCCTTCCAGAACGAGCCCGGACGTGCCACGCAAACGCTACGACATATAGATCTGCAGAAACGGGTGTTTATCATATCATTTTTGCTCGTGGTTTTATCAAAATCAAAAGTCATTTATTCAAATTAGACTGAGAATCAGCACTTTTTGAACGTCAAAATTACAAAAGACACTCGTCACACGTCAAAATTACATGTAAATAAAAACATACTACCTAAATAAAGGCCTCCAGGCATAAAGGGTGTGACAGCTTACATATTTAAGCATTGCTGGGTTCTGTTCACATAGCTGTCACTTGAAGTCACAAATGATAAACTAGGACTATCGAAGAGCAATTCGCTTGTGATTGCAGCCTCACCTGCTACCAAAGCTGCAGCTAGTGGAGCTGCCCCGCATGCACGCGGAGTGGGTGCGGCAGGTGTCATACTACAAGTCTCTGAGTTGCGTGGTCTCTTGCGCCACCTGCTACGACTCACTGCTCATATGCGACATGTATGGCTCGAAGACACGTAACATGTTCAGAGTTGACAAGGCGAGTTTTTATGAGCATATTATTTTGTTTTTCTTTTGACAGTAAATAATTCCTTCGTGTTCTCTGGACGATGTAGTTACACAGTACACGCATACCCTTCAAACCGGAACACTTGACCGCAAAATAGGAGTAGTGGTAGTACTTCCCCGGAGCTCCATCACAAAGAACTCTACTAAGTACTATTGAAAACTGCCACATCTTTCATAACTATTTATCTTTCACTGTTCGTGGCCAAGGATCGTCGTTATCATGGAAGCTATTAATTTTCCAGGGTATCCAATGCTTTGCGTTTGACGAGGAGACGCATGTGCTGGTGACAGGAGGTCCCGACTGCGTGGTGCGAGTGTGGAATGCGTTTGTGCCAGTCAAGGCCAGTGCCTTATTCATCGGGCATCACGCCGGTATCACCTGCATCGTGCTGCAGAATAACGGACAGACCATCTACTCGTTATCTAGAGATAGAACTATCAAAGTATGGGATGTGCAAAGTCAAACGTGCATTCAGGTAAGGGTGTAAACTGAGTTCATTTATTCAGTTTCTCTTTCATCGCCTGCCTAAATAAAGTAACTACTCATAAGTAGGTTTTGTCATTCTATGTTTGTATTTATTGTCTATCTATTCAATGGGTATTTTTTTACTTTGGTAGGAAATGTCATCCCTACTTTGAACTATAGCATTAATTTACATGTTTTACAACTAAGTAGGTGTTCTATACTTTGTCACTCATTCTTTACTATTCTGAGCTGCCTTTCCCTGCCTTTCGGTAGACGTACATCGACATCCCGGCAATAGTGGGCGAGCGCTCGCCCATCTCTGCCGTGTACAACCCAGCCACCCGTGAGTTCATCCTCGCGTGCATGAAGATAGCCACCGTGGTGCTGGACGAGCAGCTGAACCCACTCCACACTGACGGCTTCACACACTCACGAGCTGTATCCCAGATTCTCTACAACCCTCTCTTCAAAATCATAATTACTTGCGGCATGGATAGCATTATCATCAACTGGAATCCAGTTACTGGTAAGTGATTCACGTTTTTGTTTACATTGAAAGCTTACGAGTTTCCTTAATTTAAACGTAATTCGATAGACATGAGTGAACAAACCAGAAGAGGACACGTCAAGTAGGAATTTGCGCTTTGGCAAGGTTAAAGATTACCGTCATACCCACGGTATACCAAACAAACTTAAGTGCTCATATCGCTTATTGGGGTGTGTGCAGGGAAACGCAACGTACTGATTCGCGACGCGCACGTGCGGATGCTGCATGGAGAGGAGATCCCGGTGGAGATCACCGCATCATGCCTGGACCCTGGCTACCTGCTGCTGCTAACAGGGGCCAGAAACGGCGAGCTCAAGGTTCGATAGTGTTAACTCCTTAAAAGCACGAGTACAATACTATATAGCCCTTTAATAAGTCCAACCACAGTTCAGCTTGGCAAACTCCGCTGCGATATGTGTGTACCTGCATCTTATCTACTTCATCCTCGGCTGATATTTGATTGTGTCTTATCTTATAAGATTCACGTTGTGGAAGTATAATATGATTGAAGGAGCGCTTCCTTCGGTCGCCTTTTTTTCCTTCTTATGTTTCAGCTGTTTAACTATAATCGCATCTCTCTCGGTCCCCTTTGTCGTCGTACCCCCGCGCCCCAGTACCCCGCGAGTGAGGACTGGTTTATAGTCTGAACCTCTGAACTGCAAGCACTTGCTATTATCTAACGTCATACCACTTAATGATAAACTACTACATAATGATGATTTTATTGTAAATAAATGATGTATTATTATTATTTTCTACATGTATTTCGAATTCATTTTATCCAGGTTTTCGAAAACGCATGTTGTAGTCGTCGTATTCGTCTGTTGTATTCGACGGGCAAGTTCACACGCCGTATTTCTAGGTTGACGTCGTGGTAGGGCTTGCGCGCTCCGAACTCTAGGCCTGTGCCGGAAGAGTTTACTCTGCCGAAACAGGTCTAGGGTGAGGAGCCAGACCAAGAGAGATACAGAAACCCGCAGGGCAGCATGTGGCGAGCTGTTGGGCAGTAGCGACCTCACGGGCCCTATCTCCCGGGAGAAATCTTGTTCCTCACCTCTGGCTTGCCTTTATTGGCCGGCTGGAGTGAACAATGACGAGGAACAGAGCTCCCACCTCATTCTTGCCTTTACTGGCCTGCTTGAGTGGAGACTCGCAAGAGCAAACGTGGTCGGGGGAAGGAAGTATTCCAGTAAAGTGCTCGTTGGGATCTTGACCATCTTCCGGGCTCTGGGATCTCTCCGCTCCTCATAAGCACCTCAGGACATGTTGCCCCCTTGTTCCTACGTCACTATTTGCTAGCGACAGTTTCCGGGGGCCCATTATTGAGTGTGCAAGTCACCCCCTGCCATTTTATCCGTGTATATGTAAAACATTGATCAGGCAGGGGCCATAGTTCCTCCATAGTTGTTGGTAACCAGTCCACTTTAGCCACCCAAACCCATAGTCCTTTGCATTTTTTTCATATCCTGCAATAGTCCTAAATTAACCGGAGGTTATCCTTGGGTGCACTTGCATAGTGCATAATACAGGGATAATCGTCGGCTAGTGCCACATTTCAATAAAATTTCATAAGGGGCCTCTGCGAGTTGGCTTCGGCCCCTCGTACGCCTTCCAAAGGACCGGGACCCCGTGGTCCCGAGATATGTTTAAATATAAAAATAATAATATCAATAACTTTATTTCGGGTGGCATAGACCCATAGAAACCTTAACCTAGTACACATTACATAAACTTTTATAATTTGCCATGACTCGCCACACCTACACGCGACACGACCCACTGATTCTGAAAGGGACAGTCAAAACGTACTGCTATTGCGTTCAGAATGCCGTTGTTGCTACCCCGTATACGGGCCAGCAGGGAAGCTGCTCTTTTGCACATGATGGCCTGGAAACCATCAGTGCGCGCTTCAGCAAACATCCCAGACGCGCTGAACCGCCACGGCAGACCCAACAACATTCTCAACTCATGGCTTATGTGTGTGTTGCCGAATTCGGTGGCGTATCCTCCAATTTTCTCTCCCTGATCGCTTGATCTCACGAGTTGAACCTACCCATTAAATATCACCACCCAGCTGGTGATATTTAATGATATAAAAAAAACCGGCCAAGAGCGTGTCGGGCCACGCTCAGTGTAGGGTTCCGTAGTTTCCCGTCCGTCATAATAAGTGTTCCCACTTATGAGTTTAAAGGTGGGTATCCATTATGTTCGCGCTCCAGCAGCGCTCCACGCTCCTGCAACTGCTCCCGGTAGTAGGTACGTGCGCGAACACGGAGCGTGCAACATTGCACGCTCCGCGGCAGGCACTCCGACTCGTGACGGTTTTTTGCGCGAACACAAAGGGGAGCGCAGTGTGTCAAAGGGGAGCGCATGTAGAAGTGCGCGCGACGTATCCGTTGGAGCAGTTGCAGGAGCGCGGAGCGCTGCAGGAGTGCGAACATAGTGGTAACCCAACTTAAAAAATGAATTTTAGTTTTGTTCTAAATTGCCTTAGCATGTTCCTGATAGAAGTTTTATGTAGTTATAAGATACCGCCAATGCCAAGGAGAGACCAACCGAACAATTCAATAATACCTGACCCAATGTAATAAGTACCTACAGCGCCATCTCTCGGGGAATTGGGTTACTAATTAATACATAGACGTGCCAGAAATTTTCGGTGGTAATTTTGGATTGCGAGAACCGATTTTAATAATTCTTTTTTTGTTTGAAAAAAGATACGTTCAGGATAATAAAATATGGAAACGAAGATTTTCCTAGAAAGTCCTTATAAAGTTCTACTTTTCAGATTTTTTTCATATTTTCTAAACTAACGGTTCAAAAGTTAGAGGGGGACACATTGTTTTTTACTTTTAGAGCGATTATTTCCGAAATTATTGACATTATCAAAAAATGATTTCAGTAAACCCCTATTCATTTTTAAATACCTTTCCAACAATATATCACACGTTAGGGTTGAAATTAAAAAAAAAATCACTTCCCACTTTACATATAGGCGGGGCTACCCTAATAAAACATTTTTTTCCAATTTTATTTTACCATTTTGTCGGCGTGATTGATATACATATTGGTACCAAATTTCAGCTTTCTAGTGCTAACGGTCACAGAGATTAAGCGAGGACGGACAGACGGACGGACAGACAGACATGGCGAAACTATAAGGGTTCCTAGTTGACTACGGAACCCTAAAAATGCGCACCTAATTCATATATTAATAACTAGCTTCTGCCCGCGGCTTCGCCCGCGTGGATGTCGGAAATTATCCCACGGGAACGTGCTAACAGAAAAACAATCAATACGCATACTTTTTCGATAGTAATCGCACCCTGTCACTTGAAATGTTTTCCAATAGTACAGGAAAATTAAGCAGAAATGGATGGAGGAACATTTTTGAACAAATCATGTCTAACATATTAATAGACTACAAATTATTCTACTCTCAAGACGATTTCAGAAACGACAATATTGACCAAACGCCGCTATTCCCAAATAGCGTGACTGAAGACAAATCAACAAGAACACAGTTATTTCTTTTATAAGCACATGAACATCATGCACCAAAACATCGCTGGACTTCTTAACAAAACTGATATGTTGACGCTGCATATCCAAGAGCTATCCGCAAAAAACAAAAATTTTGACATAGATGTTTTATGCATCACTGAACATTTCGTAACTTCAGGACAGGAATCTTTAATCAACGTTCCAAATTATAAGCTTGCAGCGTGTTACACAAGAAGTAAGAAGCGAGGAGGAGCATGTATCCTTATTAAAAACAAATACGAATGTAAAGAGCTACCTAACACATCTATTACGGGTGTATTTGAATATTGTGCAATAGAACTAAGTCAGCAGGGATTAATAGTTATTTGTATTTATAGACCACCGAACATGTCCTGCATTAACGTGTTTTTTGATCATCTAGACACTCTGTTAAAGAAAGTGTGTACCAAGGCAAAAAAAAAAATAGTAGTATGCGGTGACTTCAACATCAACACACTGAAAAAAAATAACTTTACATTGGACTTTGAAAATTTACTGTTGAATTATAATTTAAAATTAGTGATTAATCAAGCAACTAGACCAAAGAGCAACACGTGTTTAGATAACTTTGCACACAATTCCAAACAAAATTGTATGAGCGAAGTAGTCGACTTCGGTTTATCGGACCATACCGCTCAAATTTTAAAAATACCGGTAAGCAAAACATGTACAATAAATTCCTGGCGAATTCAAAAGCGTAACTTAGCCAGAGAAAATTTAATTTTGTATAAAAAGCACCTTCAGTGCCTATCTTTCTCAGAAGTACTAGAAACAGATGACCCTAATGATGCATATAATAATTTTATAGATCTCTTTCGTCTATTATATAATTTATGCTTCCCAATGCAATTAAAAAATGTAAAATCTGATAAAAAAATTAAATGGCTGTCACGCGGTATTAGGATTTGTAGCAGAAAACAACGGAATATGCTATGGAAATACAGAAAATCACCTACAAGCGAGAACAAAAATAAATTTCAAAACTATTGTTACGAGCTTCGGGTTCGTGACAATTAAAAATGCCGATAAAAATTACCAAAAGTTACACTTTAATTAATCAACACTAACAATAATTCAAAACACACTAATTATAAAACACAATCGCTCTTAAGTCGCACTTGAAGATCGCTTTCGATTCACTCGTGTCGCAAAACCAAGTCTGATTGCTCGCGGCTATTCCCGGCCTTATATAGTGCCGCAGATAGTTCCAGAACCTTCTATTGTAGAACCGTCTAGAATGTTCGAGTACATACCGGCCCCGATTGACTACATGTCGATAGTTCTAGTAAGTTCTAGCTTCGTCATATCTACTCGTCAATAGATGGCGCTGACGGATGGCGTGACTATTAGTTCTACTATTCCACAATAGATGGCTCCAGTTAGTTCTGCCAATCCACAATAGATGTCGCCAGTGGTAACTAATGTCACCGTGTATTAGGCATTAATTGTGGCGCGTAACACTGCCCCCTCCTAAGACATGCTCGTCCCGAGCATTATCGGCTCCATAATAACGCGCCAGTCGATCCACATGGACGATCTTAGGAGTACCTCTTGCACCTCTACTACGAGTCTGAGGTCCCTTTACAGCTGCACAACTTGCACATTTGCGACACCAGTCCTTGACATCGTCCCGACAGTGGATCCAGTAAAACCGTTCTCGTATCTTCAGTAGAGTCCGTTTTACTCCCAGATGACCTCCTGAACAACCATTATGGTACAGCTGTAGCACCTTCGGTACTTGAGCTTTAGGGACAACCATTTGCAAATGACAGCTGTCTCCCCGAGCATTTTCCATTTACGGCACAGGACTCCATCCTGAATCACCAAGCTGTCCCATTGGGCCCAATAGCTTTTTGTGATCGAACTCATCGCTGAGACGTCGCTCCACCTGGGCTTAGGAGCTCTGGCCTTCATCCACTTCAGAATCGGCTTGATGTCCGAATCTTCCTGCTGTGCACGTTGTACGCTTTCCTTCCACTCGTTGCTGAGGTCTGTCTTGAGCATCCTCACAGGTACAACTTCTTTACTCTCTTGCCTAGTCTTCAAGGCGGCCGTCTCATCCTTCCGCTGGTTGACATAAGTACGGTCCTGTTCGGACCGCGCATGCGCTTCGCGTCGCAGTCGCTCCAACTTTTTCTGTTCCATGTCAACCGCGCGCTTCAATTCTTCTAAACGTTCTAGAAGGGCTTGCTGTTCCTGGTGAGCCATAAGCAACGCCTTCTGCTGGTGCTGAAAGTCCTGGGTGGTGCTGTTAGCTGCACTGTCCTCTGGAGTTCGGCCGTCTTCTCTTTCTGCAGTTCGCTTGGGGCAACTGGATCGAAGGTGGCCCCTTTCCCCACAGCCGTAGCACCTAGGGCTGTATCCTTTACTGCGGTCGCGAACTGTAGCCGCTGCAACCTCCCTGACGCGATGGGAACGATGATCCTGTCGCACGGCTTCCACCTCCAGTGCATGAGCCAAGGCGTCCTTAAGCGTCCCGTGGTGCCCGAGCCTCACAGCAGCTCTAACTTCAAGGTCGCGGATGCCGTCGATGAATGCCTGCACCAGGTTCCCATCAATAAGCGCAGGTACGGACTGGTAAGCTTTACGCACCAGCTTCTCCACTTCAAGGGCCCACTGCTGCAGGTTTTCATTGCTGCGTTGCACGCGATCCTTGAGCTGCGCACGAAACACGTGTTCCAGGTGAGCGTCGCCATACCGAGCCTCCAATGCCTCAAGGAGTTGCTCGTAAGTCACTTCCTTTCCGAGAGCTTCCAGAACGGTTAGGGCCTGGTCGCGCAGGCCTAGGGTGAGGGCAGTCATGGCCTGACTTTTATTCCAAGCGTTCGCCTTCATGACAGCCTCAAACTGAATTTTGTAGGCCGACCAGGAAGAAGTTCCGTCGAACGGTGGCACTTTGAATCCACGTAGTGAAGGTGTTGTAGCTACGGGAGCTGCGATTCCATCCCCAAGTTTAAGGTAATCCAGCGTTTTCTTTACGTCAGCCATCACGGTTTTCTTCACGTCAGCCACCACGTTGTCAACCCGATCATTCACTTGGTCGATCCGGATTTCAGCTTCCGTCAGGCGGTTGTCACATTGAGCAACCTTATCCTTCATCTCCTTCATGTCTTTCTCGAAGGTAGCGTGAAGATCCTTCATAAGGAGCATCTGCTCTTCCTGGCGGCGCGCTTGCTCCTCCTGGCGGCGTGCTTGCTCCTCCTTATCGTGTTGGAGCTGTTCTTCCAACCGACGAGCCTGTTCCTCCTGTCGGCGAGCCTGTTCCTCCTGTCGGCGGGCCTGTTCCTCCTTGTCCCGCTGGAGCTGTTCTTCCAACCGACGAGCCTGTTCCTCCTGTCGGCGGGACTGCTCCTGCAGCATCATCATCAGAGCAGCAAAGTCTGGTGCTGATGATGCTGGACCTGCTGCAGACGGGTCGGCCTCCGTGGTTGGTAGCTGGCCCTCCGACCTCTGCGGCGCAGCTCCACCAAAACGCCTCTGGTCCGTCTCCTGTTGGCGTTGACTCCGGGTACGGATACCCTCCGTGTCGTCTTTAGGTAAAATCGGCATGATTTTAATCCTTGCTTCTGACACCAATTGTTACGAGCTTCGGGTTCGTGACAATTAAAAATGCCGATAAAAATTACCAAAAGTTACACTTTAATTAATCAACACTAACAATAATTCAAAACACACTAATTATAAAACACAATCGCTCTTAAGTCGCACTTGAAGATCGCTTTCGATTCACTCGTGTCGCAAAACCAAGTCTGATTGCTCGCGGCTATTCCCGGCCTTATATAGTGCCGCAGATAGTTCCAGAACCTTCTATTGTAGAACCGTCTAGAATGTTCGAGTACATACCGGCCCCGATTGACTACATGTCGATAGTTCTAGTAAGTTCTAGCTTCGTCATATCTACTCGTCAATAGATGGCGCTGACGGATGGCGTGACTATTAGTTCTACTATTCCACAATAGATGGCTCCAGTTAGTTCTGCCAATCCACAATAGATGTCGCCAGTGGTAACTAATGTCACCGTGTATTAGGCATTAATTGTGGCGCGTAACACTATGCACAGAAACTTAAAAAAATTGTAAAACTGACTCAAAGAGCCCAAAATAATTATTTGATTAATAGCTCAATAAACAAATCAAAATCATCATGGCAAATAATAAATAATAATAATAATTTAATTAAAGAACCAATTTTGCAAATTAAGGACGGAAACAAACTAATAAAAGACCCTAGGCAGATTGCAGAATCATTTAATAACTTTTTTGTTGACGAAATACATGACGTATCCAGTAATTGTACGGGAAATTCAGCTGCAATTACCAAAACCCGTAATTCTTTGTTTATGCAGCCGGTAGTCCCCCAAGATATTACACGTGTGATACGAAACTTAAAAAATAAAAAAAGTTTCGGATTCGATGGCTTTTCAACAGTTGCAGTTAAATTTGTCTCTGATATTATCGCAAAACCATTAAGCCATATAATAAATGTGTGCATAAGCTCAGGCATATTCCCTGATGAATTAAAGACTGTGATCATAAAACCATTGCACAAAAAGAATGACAAAGAAGACATGACAAATTATAGACCTGTGGCTCTTATTTCAGTATTCTCTAAGATCTTTGAAAAAATCATCTATGAATCTATTTACACGTTTATAGCTAAAAATGACATTTTATGTGAAGAACAAAAGGGCTTTCGAAAAAATAAAAATATCAACATGGCAATATTCGATCTCTTGAAAGTAATCATGTATAATGTGGATAAAAAAAACCCTATATGTGCAATATTCACAGATATGACAAAGGCATTCGATTATGTAAAACATGACACTCTTTTAAATAAACTTAGCGACTATGGCATAAGAGGAAACGTACTAAACCTAATAAAGTCATATCTCACGGATAGAAAACAGTACACAGAACTGTCGAGAATCTGTACTAAAACTAAACGTGAACTGAAATACCTATCAAGTTGCAGAATAATAGAGTTCGGAGTTCCACAGGGCAGTGTACTCGGTCCATTACTGTTTCTACTTTATATTAATGACCTACCCCGTCAAATTCGACACCCAATGACATTATTTGCCGATGATAGCACTGCTATAGTCGAATGTATTAAGGAGACGAACTACGAAAATGAAATAAACAGCACACTTAAGACAATAATAGATTGGCTTAATAAAAATAATCTAGTCATAAATTTACAAAAAACTAAAGTCATGCATTTTCACCAGAGGTTACAGCCAAAAAAAGTAATCGCTGAATATAATGGCCAAATTGTAGACACTACTTCAGTGACTAAATTCTTAGGAGTGCAGATTGACGATAAATTGACTTGGAAATCTCATGCTGAAAGTGTATGCCAAAAACTTAGTAAATCTTCGTATGTACTCTATAACCTTTCAAATAAAATAAACATAAATACATTAGTTATAGCCTATCATGGATTAGTAGCTTCATTATTAAGATATGGTGTCATTTTTTGGGGCAATTGCAGTGACAGGGAAAGAATATTTAGAGCCCAAAAACGATGCATTCGATCAATGACAGGTCTTAAGTTTACTGAAAGTTGTAAACCTGTATTTATATCCCTAAACATTCTGACATTACCTTGTTTATATATTTTAGAAGTTGCCCTGTTCGTTAAATTAAATAAACACCTATTTACCTCAATGATAGACATAAGACAACGCACAGCACCAATGAGGTCCCAGTATAAAAACCAATTGCACACAGGTGGTCATAAAACAGCCCTATTAAAAAATAGCATCCTTTCAATGGGACCGCTTGTATATAATAAATTACCTGAAAATTTAAAAGGCCTTCCCATAAAGATGTTTAAAAAACAATTAACAAAACTATTGCTGGAGAAATGCTATTACACAATTAAAGACTTTTTAAATGACAAAACTATATAGGAAAATGTTACTGATAAATGTACGTTGTCTTTGTAATGTAAGTTTTAGATCATAATGATGACATTATTATTTATTTATTATTTTTTTATGGTTTGCTATATTGTAATTTGACAAACAGATTTTGACATTGCCAGATTATAACTAGTAATAATTGTGATTGTCGTTAATGTTTTGGATTATTTTGACATTAGGCTTTTTTAACATTACACATTATGACATATTTTATTCATTGTATGATTTACGAAAGATTTATATTTAATTCATTGATTATTTTGATTATTATTATTATTATTATTTTTTTGTTTTAGTCTGATCTGTAACTACATAATAAATTTGACTATGGTTAATAATAATCATACCGATAGCTGTATCTTTAGTACTGATTAATTCAAACCTAATATATGTTGCATGCCGTAAGGTAAAATGTATCGGGACTCTTAACAAATATTCCAACTTATATGTATACCTACATTGTCAGCAATAAATGATTTCTTTCTTTCTTTCTTTCTTTCTTTCTTTCAACAGGATAAAATGTATGTGCTTCCCCAGGATGCCATCTATCTCGCGGGCCCTTTGTGGCTAATTACAATAGAAAACGAATTGTGTCTCATTAGTGGTGATTAAGAGGGTACCTATATGATATCCTTACCAAAGTACCTACATAATAAAAAAAAAAAAAACTCAATAACAGAAAATAAAATACCTACCTACCTAAATAAACCTATTTCTGATGATAACTAAACTCAATAAATAAGCAAAATCCCTAAAAACTAATATCTATACGAATGACTAATCTTACCTAACAGTATTATAAAATAACCTACGGTCACTACGTACACTATCAAATATACTACCTATACTTTAAAATTAAAATCTATACCTAAGACTTATAAAAATAAACCTAAATAACTCTAAATAGAAATAAAAAAGGTCGCACTGAAAAACACGGTTTAGAATTGCAAGTAGCAGTTAAAATAAGAACGAACGCTCGCCACTCAACACGTCTGTTCAAATCAAAGTTCAAAAAATATCCTTATATACGGTAGCGATCCGTGGCGGCCGCCACGCGTGTGCTGCGAACGGTGCAAGCCAAATTCAACCTTCAGCACTACATTTAGAGCATAACTTTAGTGAACTCCACTGCGGGTAACGTAACCTACGACAAACTTATTATTTGCGGTTGGTACAGTAATCGGGTCTAGGGATCGAACCGCAAAATTAAGTTTGTTTTTTATTGTATATACTTTTCCGGGATAAAAAGTACCCAGTGTGGTGCCCAGGATATTAAAGAATAATTATACCAAGTTTCATCGTAATCGAACCGGTAGTTTTTGCGTGATGCCTGAACAAACAGACAGACAGACAGACAAAAATTTTTTTAATCGCATTTTTGGTTTCGGTGTCGGTCTAGTAACACCCCCTGCCATTTATTTTTTTGATATTTTCAATGTACAGACGCCAGCACATCAAGCTACTACAATCTGTCAGATTTCTTTAATAGATTTTCAACTTTATCGCTAAAGCATTAAGGTTTAGGGTTGATTGGGAAAATTTGACAGTTTCGGGTAGCTTGACCTGCTGGCGTCTGTACAGAATTTTCACTTCTACAGATTTATTATAAGTATAGATAGATGACGTTCTTGAATGATAATCGTTACGGATTTTTTTTTTGGCTTAGGTTTGGAATTTCAATACAGGAATGTGCTTAAGACAGATGTCCATCGAGCACATGTGCGAAGTCACCGGCTGCTTCTGGGTGGAGGGCAGGTGAGCAGTTTGTTCGGTGACTAAAGAAAGATCTTGTAGTAGAAAGATTCTTGATAATCAAACATAATATTTTGTGAATAGCCGATTTCAAAACTATGATGTCAAAAATCTTGTAACCTGAAGTTGTGTAAACTCAAGATATGCTAACTACAGGAGTGAATAGAAATAAATCATAAACATGTAATCTTTAAAGTTCACTGACATTACCAGGATTCTGGCGATTGGTTGGAACCGGCACGTGGTGGAGTTCGAGGACACCGGCATGTCGACGACCGGCAAGAGCTGGGAGACTCGTCACACGGATGACGTGCTGGCAGCCGCCGTGCGGCACCCCCTCACACTGGCCTCTACCAGCTACAACTCCGAGATGGTGCTGTGGAAGCTGGAGACCGGCCAGCCCTACAGGTGAGCAGCTTAACAAGGATGTAAATGTCTTTGACGCGCAGGTTAGCTGCAGCCTGCAGATGAAATGACATTGAAGCAATTGGACGAAGATAAGAGCCGTTTTCCTAACGATTTTGTCTTTTCAAGAACTCACTAGTAGGCGGTCGTCCGCGATGGAAGCGTGTGCTGCGTGCTGCGCCCCGGTAGCAGCGCGCACGTGCGCTCTTCTATCTTTCAACTATCAATGGAATTATCTTGACGCAGAAGCTGCGCGTAGAAGCACGACGACGCGTTGATTTGAATACGTCGCGTCCGTCGCCACAAATATTAGTAAAGTCTTACTTTTACAGTCTTATAACTTTAAAATGGTGATAGTTATTGTGTAATGTCCGGTTACTTAGCTGAAACACAAATTATATGAACAGATAGCATTAATATGGGTGTTTTATAAAACGGTGACAACGAGCTGTTCCAGCGTTTATATTGTTACCGTAGTAATATAACAACAATTAGAAGTTGGATCCTCGTTCTCTGAACGTTGCGTGTTGCAGGCGGTTCTCGTGCACGGAGCCGATGCTCCGAATTAAGATGGTGTACAACAAGCGCGAGCTTCAGAAATCAAGCCAAGGTAGCTCCAGTGAAAGGAAGAAAGGGTCCGGCATCCGGAAACACGGGTGAGTACGGGAGAAGCCCTTTAACTGATATTTGAATCTGTACCTGTAATCTGTACCTCAAAAGGAAAAACGGAACCCTTTTAAGATTACTTCGTCGTCCGCCTGTCTGTCCGTCTGTCAAGACCCTTTTTCTCAGGAACGCGTGGAGTTATCAAGTTGAAATTAATATCAAATACTCAAGGCTACAATCCCTTGAAGCAGTGAAAATTCAAACTTGTAAGTCAAAGCAATCAAAAGATACGGATGTTTATGTTCCGGAATCAAAATCGTTAGGGTTATAGATATATGAAAGAAGGAGATATGCCCTGGTAGTTGAAAATGTATCAGAACTCCATGTCGTTAAGACTATCCCACTACCGCGCCACTACTACATACATATGTATGTAGTTGAGTAAAAGCAATAGATACAAAGTCGCGCACACACTCGCAATTCATAAATCAGAACGTACTACACAATCGATTATAAACCTTAACTCATCAAACATGACATAGCAATGGATGACCACTCATCGTGCGTCATTCCAATATCTATCTATACTTATAATCTATACTTATAATAAATCTGTAGAAGTGAAAATTCTGTACATTGAAAATATCAAAAAAATAAATGGCAGGGGGTGTTACTAGACCGACACCGAACCCAAAAATGTGATTAAAAAAATTTTTGTCTGTCTGTCTGTCTGTCTGTTTGTTCAGGCATCACGCAAAAACTACCGGTTCGATTACGATGAAACTTGGTATAATTATTCTTTAATATCCTGGGCACCACACTGGGTACTTTTTATCCCGGAAAAGTATATACAATAAAAAACAAACTTAATTTTGCGGTTCGATCCCTAGACCCGATTACTGCACCAACCGCAAATAATAAGTTTGTCGTAGGTTAAGTCACCCGCAATGGAGTTCATTTTTATTCCTTTTAGTTTTTAGAGTTAGGTTTATTTTTATATAAGTTGTAGGTATAGATTTTAATTTTAAAGTATAGGTAGTATATTTGATAGTGTACGTAGTGACCGTAGGTTATTTTATGATACTGTTAGGTAGGATTAGTCATTCGTATAGATATTAGTTTTTAGGGATTTTGCTTATTTATTGAGTTTAGATTAGTTATCATCAGAAATAGGTTTATTTAGGTAGGTAGGTATTTAATTTTCTGTTATTGAGTTTTTTTTTTTTAATTAGGTAGGTACAGACGCCAGCAGGTCAAGCTACCCGAAACTGTCAAATTTTCCCAATCAACCTTGAACCTTAATACTTTAGCGATAAAGTTGAAAATCTATTAAAGAAATTTGACAGATTGTAGTAGCTTGATGTGCTGGCGTCTGTACTTAGGTAAAGATATCATATAGGTACCCTCTTAATCACCACTAATGAGACACAATTAGTTTTCTATTGCCACAAAGGGCCCGCGAGATAGATGGCATTCTGGGGAAGCACATAGGTACATTTTATCCTGTTAGCACGTTCCCGTGGGATAATTTCCGACATCCACGCGGGCGAAGCCGCGGGCAGAAGCTAGTTTAAAATAAGTAGTTTTGGTGTATTTTTGGTGCAGGTATCTATGTGTTTTCATGTATGTATGTATATTTTGTGTATAAAATTGTAACGTGTGTTGTTTATGGACCTGATCTGAAATAAATTTATTATTATTATTTCTTTTTGTCTTTGACATATCTCGGGACCCTGAGGTCCCGGACTTTTAAAAGGCGTACCAGGGCCGAGGCCAACTCGCAGAGTCCCTTTAGACAATTTTTAATGATGAGGAGGCACCAACCGGCGATTGTCCCTGTATGCACCATGCAAGTGCACCCAAGGACAACCCCCGGTTGGTGCAGGACTATTGTAGAACATGGAAATAAAATATACTGGGCTATGGGTGCGGGTGGCTATAGTAGATTGATTACCTTGAACTATGGAAGGTCTATGTCCCCTGCCTGACCAATGATAATACAAATTCACAGATAAAATGGCAGGGGGTGACTTGCACACTTAATAATGGGCCCCCGAAAACGGTCGCTAGCACATAGTGTCGTAGCAACAAGGGAGCAACATGTCCTGAGGTGCTTGTGAGGAGAGGAGAGGTATTCCACGGCTATCAGGACAATCCCGGAAGTACGGTCAAGATCCCTACCAGCATCTTACTGAAATACTTCCTTCCTCCGAGCACCTTTGATCTTGCGAATCTCCACTCAAGCCAGCCAATAAAGGCAAGAATGAGGTGGGAGCTCTGTTCCTCCTCAGTGTTCACTCCAGCCGGCCAATAAAGGCAAGCCAGAGGTGAGGAACAAGACTTCTCCCGGGAGATACGGTCCGTGGGGTCGCTATTGCCCAACAGCTCGCCACATGCTGCCCTGCGGGTTCCTGTATCTCTCTTGGTCTGGCTCCTCACCCTAGACCTGATCCGGCAAAGTAAACTCTTACGTCATAGACCTAGAGTTTAGAGCGCGCAAGCCCCACCACGACGTCAACGTAGAGATACGGTGATGGGGAAAATGTATTTAGCGTGCATTTCATATCACCGTACAACTTACTCACACAAAAATATCTGTCACTATCGTTGTGCTGTGCAAAAGCCATTTATTTTACTTATACGCTAGTGATTGACTAAATTGGAAAATTATCAATTCTCCTATTTATTATTGTAATAAAAAAGTGGGATTCTGAAAATAAAATTATAAAAACCGGCCAAGTGCGAGTCGGACTCGCCCATGAAGGGTTCCGTTACGTTACGATTTATGACGTATTAAAAAAAAACTACTCACTAGATCTCGTTCAAACCAATTTTCGGTGGAAGTTTATATGGTAATGTACATCATATATTTTTTTTAGTTTTATCATTCTCTTATTTTAGAAGTTACAGGGGGGGGACACACATTTTACCACTTTGGAAGTGTCTCTCGCGCAAACTATTCAGTTTAGAAAAAAATGATATTAGAAACCTCAATATCATTTTTGAAGACCTATCCATAGATACCCCACACGTATAGGTTTGATGAAAAAAAAAAATTTGAGTTTCAGTTCTAAGTATGGGGACCCCCAAAATTTATTGTTTTTTTTCTATTTTTGTGTGAAAATCTTAATGCGGTTCACCGAATACATCTACTTACCAAGTTTCAACAGTATAGCTCTTATAGTTTCGGAAAAAAACGGCTGTGACATACGGACGGACAGACAGACAGACAGACAGACATGACGAATCCATAAGGGTTCCGTTGCCATTTGGCTACGGAACCCTAAAAACGATATGTCCAGAAAATATTATATTATAAATCAATAAAAAAGCAAAAAAAGAAAGTAAATAAAAATTTTAAACATTATTTTACATTTTCTCAAGGGTCTTCCAGCCGGATTTAAACGTCATCTTTATAGGTCCAACCCGGTTATAACGGTTGACAAATTGTAAAATTAACTATATTTTCGTTCGGTAATCAACATTGTTTTCGATAGCCTACGTTAGTGGATCTGCACCATAGTATAAAGAGGGGAAGTAGGCTATCTCTGGCCCAATCCGCGATATAATTGCCTACTGTCTTAGGGTTGTCACTTTTAGCTAAATTTTAATTCAGTGCCTATAAATTGGCAAGGGTCGGAAAGTTGTATTTTTTACTTGTATTATCTGCGTACAGGGTTTGTGAGGTCGGTTTTACCTAAACGATGATGAAACCTTTCACGATGAAAGAAAGAGCGACAGGCCAGCAGACGGGCGGCGCGGGGCGGTGATGAGCACGAGTAAACGGTAGGTTATTGATAGTACTGTCACCAATTCATTAGTTTAAAGCCTGACCCTTGCCAAAGATAACACATCTCTGTATAACTAATTCAGTGATCATTAGTCAATAAAGTTCAACAACGGTTTTCCTAACAAATAGGTACAGAAATGTATTCAAGATTTAGAGCAGTATTATTTATAAAAAAAAAGGGATAAAATAAACCGGCACATTTTTCATTCATTTAGCGGTGCCGAAAAGCCGTGACGCGCGAACCTCGTACGGTGTTAGCCCCGACTGGCGCACTGAGAAACGGGTCGAGATTTTGTTTAAGTGTGCGTGCGGCGACGCATAGATACTTTGGCGCACACATACCTACAAGCCGTGCGCGGTGCGCTTGTATGAAGATAACTTACTTCCCTCTTTATACTATGTCTGCACAGTCACATCACTAGCTGGCCGCAAGAAGCAGCGGCCGTACCATGCGATGCACCGCATAAATACAGTATCGTTTTGTGATTTTTACATTGCTTGTCTAATACTTAAGTAGTGGTTAAGGAGCAATGTATTTACTGCGAAAATAGTACCGTCGCTGCGATATTTGAAAACAAAATTAACGTGGTAAAAGCAAGAAATATTTTACAATTTGTGGTTTTTCATGATTTTAAAGACAAATATAGTAATAGTAGATTATTAACCAAGGGGATAAAGCAGTGTCTTCTGTCGCGGGTGACGATTTAAATCGCGAGCGTAACGAAGGACTTAAGGTTCACTCCCGAGCGTAGCGAGGGTGTTAAAAACTTAAATCACGAGCGAAGCGAGGGATTTAAGACGAGTCCTGAGTGTAGCGAGGGATTGAAGTTCACCCAAGACTAAGACAGCTTTATCACCGAGGAAAATACTCTACTTTTCGTACCATTTGCGAAAAAATTAACACAATAATAATATGAGATAAACATTTATTAAAAATATTGACAATTAAAAGTAAAAGTTAACATTCGAAACAGTGGTCCAATTATTGATAGAGAGAGTTACATTTTTGTTTGGTACATTTATTGTTGATGAGTTGATTTGAGTATTTCTCTGTTCTTGCGTCTGAGGAACTTGGCAAATTCCTAGCCTAATATTTTTTTGTCGGAAAAGCAAAGGCATCAAGCTCATACGGCCTCGTCGGTTTTCGTAATTTTATTTAATAATCATGACTGCATAACAAATGCATATTCCTTTTTCAGAAAGATGTATAATACTTTATATACAAACTCAATGGTGTAAACACAGATGTAGTTCAGTATATATTCCAAATTTAAATCACATTCTCCCCCTAGAGGATGAATGAAATTCAGTACAATTTTCTTTCCCTGTTTTTAACAGATTAAAAATGACTATTGTTATGTTCGCTTTTTGTGGCATAGAATGTCACTTTTTTGAGCAAGTGGTATGAAAAATACTTTTAGTTATACCTATATGGTAAGTAATTCCATGATTCACAGAGTTTTGGTCTTGGCTTCGGTTTGTACAAGAAACCACTCACCAACACGGCATTTTTATATTTTTCACGGTCGAAAGCGCACTAGTTCGCGGAGACGGCCATTTGACAAGAACATGGTCATTTTGAACATTCCGTGATGGACGACACAGACACTGCCCCTTGCCACTCCTGTTTATTACATTTCTATGGATAGGGTACTTCCCGTTGACCTAAAATCATGAAATTTGGCAGCAATGTCATGTAGCACAAGTAAAGGAAAAATCCGAAACCCGTACATTTTGGTTACATACCTACAAAGTCCGGAACCCTCGGTGCGCGAGTCCGACTCGCACTTGACCAGTTTTTTTAAATATTACTAAATGATAAATGATTTTATTTTTTACTAGCTTCTGCCCGCGGCTTTGCCCGCGTGAATGTCGGAAATTATCCCACGGGAACATGCTACTAGGATAAAAAAGTATGTCCTTCCCCAGGATGCCATCTATCTCTTTGCCGAAGTTCAGTGATTTAGGTGTGAAAATGTAACATACAGTTTCAAGTTCAAATTCCTCCCCTTAAAAACCGAATTACCCCTTTTAGCCCAGTCTGGGGTAAATTTTCAACAAGTTTACATACTTATTATTAATTATTTTCTGTCAAAAGTAATTAATACTGAGTTTCGAGTTGATTGGACCGCGCATTCAATTACTTCCACACAAACTTCAACACCCCCATATCCCCCTTTGATGCCGAAAGAGTACATCAAAACCGGCATGACCCAACTGTTGAAGGCGCGCACCTTGTTTCCGCCTGATAAAAGACTATTAAATACTTTTTTCAGGCGGCCAAAGAAGCGCTCCTTCAACGATTGCTTCATGTCAGTAACATTGATGCCCAACGCTTCCGACATACCCAAATACTTATAGGTTTCGGATGCGGAAAGGGCTCTAAGGTTAGTGAAATCCGAGAGTTGAGTTCCCACGGATTCCACAATCACAATATTATTATTATTATTCTTTACTTTCAATATTAGGTATAAATACCGAGTTTCGAGTAAATCGGACTGCGCGCTAAAATTCTTCCATACAAACTTTGAAACCCCCCAATCCCTTATTAGGGGGTAGTTTAGAAGAAAAAAAAAACTGACAATCTTCATAATTTATTTAGATAAGTATGCGTGCCAAGTTTCAAGTTTATTAACTCAAGGAATAAGATTTTTCATACAAACTAATTCCCCCCTTTTCACCCTCTTAGGGGTGGAATTTCGAAAAATCCTTTCTTAGTGGATGCCTACTGTTCACGAAGAACACACCTTCCAAATGTCATGTTTTTAGGACCAGCGGTTTAGGCTGTGCGCTGATCTATCAGTTAGTCAGTCAGTCAGGAGCAGGACTTTGAATTTTATCAAAAAGAAGGCGTATTCATTTTCTTTTTTATTAAATAACATAACTTGAATGATGTTGTTCTTATTTAAACTCAATGCTGTTTCTTGCCCTGCGATATCTAGTGCTCGAAGTAACCGCCATTTTGGCGAATACATAAATTGATTCGTTTCTGTACCGACCTAGTGGCTGCTGACAATTTTTTGTATGAATTCCATACAAAATTGTGGTTAGTGAGTCTTTAAGTTCTTGAACACTATCGTATTGCTTTTTGTAAACCTCAGTTTTCAGGTAGCCCCACAAAAAGAAATCTAGAGGTGTCAGATCTGGACTACGCGCTGGCCGAGAAATAGGAACATGTGTTCCTATCCATTGATCACCAAACTGTCAGTTCAAAGTCGAACGCGTACTGCGGCTGTTGTGAGGTGGAGCGCCATCTTGTTAAAAAAACATTCTTCTTGATTCCGACAGTGGTACATCATCGACGAGGTTTTCAAGATTCTTTAATATTCTGTTGTTATAAATGTTGGAATTCAACCTCCTCCATCATCCTCCTTCTCCTCATGGTGCCTCCATAAAATTCCACCATTACCACTCGGTACTTCTTCAGCGACTGCTCTTGATGATATTTCGGGATAAGCTTCGACAAGTGTAAGAACAGAAATGATCAAATTTTCATCTAGTATAAATGGGTGGCGTACAGATTTTTTCTTGAAAGAGCCACCTTGTGCAAGATTTCTTAAAAACTTTTTTTGCAAAAAAATTCAACCGACTTCCAAAAACGACACTACAAAGTGAAAAATAACTTTAATTTCGGAAGTCGGTGTCATTGGGTTCGCATTTTCGTTGTTTGCCACCGACTTCCGAAATTAAAGTTATTTTTCACTTTGTAGTGTCGTTTTTGGAAGTCGGTTGTATTATTTGCAAAAAAAGTTTTTATTTTTCACTTTTCAGTTGTAATTTTTACCAGTAATTTTGGTTTAAAAACCAAACTACTGAACCGTTTTTGATGAAATTTCTATGGGACCATTTGGGAAGTATATATACCCTTTCCATCAAAAAAATTATTTTTCAAATCGGTTGGCTCCTCCTTTTTTAGAAGTCGGTTAAAAATATTTGTAATAACCTTTCTGGTTGGCACATGACGGTGTGGTGTTACATACGAATGGATAGAATAAGAAATGAATACTTATAACAGGAAGTTTGAAAGTGGCACCGGTAACTGAAAAGTTGTGTGGAAATCGGTTGTCATGTTATGGGCATGTGTTACGGAGAAATGAGGAAAATGTCGTGAGGAGAGTTTTCAGTATGAATGTAAATGGCTATAAGAGTAGGGGAAGACCAAAGAAACGATGGATGGAACGTGTGAATGATGATATGATTAGAAAGGGGGTGACTACCGAGATGACGACTAATAGAGAAGTATGGAAGAAAAAGACATGTTGCGCCGCCCCCAAATAAATTTGCATGAGGGCAGGAGAATGATGACATGACGATTTGGATATTTGATCCTATACCATTCTAACGCAGCTGATGTATTTTTATTATTTACGTAATATGCTTCTAGCAAGTCTAAACGTTCTAAATTGAAGATCATTTTTCTCTTATCAATAGCTGTCCAATTATGCACTTAATGTAAAATTCACAACACACTCAGAGCTTTTCGGACGCAACAAACTATCAGATTGTTTTTTATTTAATAATAACGAGTTCGAAATTTGAATTGTTTTTAAACTTATCGTTTTATTCAGTCAACAAAAAGATCTCAACCGTCACTAAAAAAGCTTTTGCGTAAAATTTTCATACAAAATACACGGGAAAAGTTTTTTGCAATTTGTGACTTTTTGAGTACTCCAACGATGGTTGACCCATGGAAGTTTTTGATCAGTATTAGAAACAGGATCGATTGGCATCAAAAAATGTTTTTGTGTAAAATGGCTATTTTCTTGCTAACTGTAATTTTTTTTTGAAAATCTGTGAATGGAGATCAAAATTCCATAAAAAAATATGGATAGTCTCCTAAGACCATTTTCGTGTAGCTGCAACGGATAAGGTACTTCCCCTTACTGCCCTGCTGAAAGTTTCCACCCTGTATATAGATAAGTAGGTTTGTACAAACACTTTTACACGTCTTAACTTTATTCACATTTTGTCTGTAATAGGCCCGACTTTATCCATGTCCTTTGTCACTTTAAAGGTGTACAAAACTCATGCATGTTAATAGACAATAATTTAAATACACAACTCTCAGCATCACGCTTACGAAACTGGAGCCTAACCAACGTCGTGCTGTCCCACACGCGTCTGCAATGTCCACAGAGGCGCGGGTGTTCGCGACATCGTGGACTCGGACGCGGCTATCAAGAAGGCGACGGCACGGCGCGTGTCCACTGTGACGGTGCCGCCGCGCGCGCAGAAGATGCGCCACCTCGCCGTGCACGCTGTGATTTTCTTGAGCACGCGGCCTCAGCATATGCATGTCGGTCAGAACAGTTATCATTAACTTAATAAAAAATGATAGCTGGCCCTCATTTTGTTTCCATACATTTTTTCAGTTACTTTTTTCATGCGAAATACGCAAATAATAGTCCAGTTTCTTATTATGTTTGCTCTAGCTTCCCTTCTACTCGCGCTCGAGAACGGTCAAGTGCAGTGCTGGTCGGACCACTCGGCGGGTGGCTACCAGGGCTCGTTCCAGGCCATCCACACGGCGGGCGACTACGTGTCAGCTTTCGCCACCGATCTTGAAAACGAGTTCCTCTTCACCGGTACCACCCTAGGATACATCAAAGTTTGGCTTCTGAGTAATTACCTCAGCGACAAGACGGTCAGTCTCAGCATGCTTATTTCCTGTACCAAAATACATACCTATCGTTTCATAGTTACTAAGTCAATATAATATTCCACCGTATCGTATCAGATCGGAAGTCCACCCCAACATATTTCGGTAGTGCTTCAGAGGTTAATAAGATTATGTTTTGGTGAAGGTTCATATAAATATGCCGCGGCTGCGCCTGATGTTCCCGTTCCTGTGGCGCGACCGTATCGAGGGACGCGCCAAGCGCTGCACGCGCGACCAGCCACTGCCGCTCCTACTCAACAGCTACCGCGCGCATATGCGCTGCGTCAGCACCATATCCTTCATCGACGAACACAGACTCGTCTTCACGTAAGCCTTACCAGGAGTTAGAAATCTAAAACACAAATGTTTCGATTGGCGGCATTTGGCAGTTATTATTTTTTTGAATCCCTTTGACTTTACAATGAAGCATAGCAACACACACATTGATATTGCTAAAACTAAGTTCGTACAAACAATATATTTATTTGGTATTGCATACGTTCAGTGGCAGTTCAGACTACAGCGTCCGCGTGTGGCGTCTCTCGGGCGAGTATCTGCAGACTCTAGGCAGTTTCCTGCCATGGACACTAGAGGTCACCCGCTTCCCGCCTGACGTCAAGAAAGTCGCCAGCTTTACTACGTTTAAGGTGAATGCATCGCCCACGTTCAGATAAAACAAAGACGTTTATTTAAATTAGAATGAACTTGTTTTGTACGTACCTACCGGTCATAATCATACTTGGTTGACAAGCAGACGATTGTTACCAGAGTGTTGAATGTATGCAGGTTTGGCGCGGTGGCGAAGTGTCGCGCTACGTGCCGGGGCAGAAGGTCGTGGACAAGCTGCGCGACATCACGGAGAACGAGCTCCGGAACAAGACCTTCGGCGAGCCGCCCGAGGAGCCGCTGCTCGGGCGGTATTTCGCTCTGCCGGCGCGGCCCGAGCGGCAGGAGCCCATCGTGCTCGACGACTCTATGGCCACAGTGAGTCAGCCCTTAGGCTAGGCGCAAACGAACCACCGGCCACAGCTACCGGTTACCCAGCAACAAGCAGTTAACGTGCTTTATCATACGTTTGGCATGGATTCGTCGCACACGTCTGGCCGTCTGTGGCGGCCACCCGCTATCGCCGCCCGCCTAGAAGATTATTTTTTTTTTAAACTTTGCCCCACACTAGGAATTACTCCTGTATCGTGGGTGCATTTCCAAACATTTAAACTCACATACACTAACAGCCAGACCCGGAACAACTACCTGTAGGCAATACAAATATTTGTTCCGTGCGGGAATCGAACCCGCGACACGCAGCGCAGCAGTGGATCGCTCAGCCACTGCGCCAACCGTGTCGGCTATAGCAGTGCACGCCAACGCAGGAGGTGGCTACAGCCACCGGTCGCTGAAGCCGGTGTCAGTGCGCGTTTACCCTTATTCTCAACTAGCTTCTGCCCGCGGCTTCGCCCGCGTGGATGTCGGAAATTATCCCATGGGAACGTGCTACCCTAATAAAAAGTATGTCCTTCCCTAGGATGCCATCTATCTCTTTGCCAAATCAGAAGTTCAGTGGTTTACGTATGAAAATGTAACATACAGTTTCAAGTTTAAATCCTCCCCTTAAAAACCGAATTACCCCTTTTTGCCCCGTCAGGGGTCAATTTTCGACTATTTTTTACATACTTATTATTAATTATTTTCTGTCAAAACTATTAATACTGAGTTTCGAGTTAATTGGACCGCGCATTCAATTACTTCCACACAAACTTCAAGACCCCTATATCCCCCTTTGAGGGGTAGTTTTGAAAAACTTATAATAATAAACTTTATTACTTACTTTGGCGAGTATTCTTGCCAAGTTTCAAGTTTATTAACCTAATAAAGACGATTTTTCATATAAACTGTATCCCTGCTTTTTAACCCCATAGGGGTGGAATTAAAAAAAAATCGTTTGGGATGTATTTATAACTTGACTTAAAGATTATTTATACTAATTTTCGAGTTAATCAAGCCATGCAGTAAAATCCTCCCCTGTAAAATTGACTACCCCTTTTCAGCCCGTCACTGGTAATTTTCGAAAAACACTGACACATGTTATTCTTTACTTTCGATCGTAGGTATAAATAGTGAGTTTCGAGATAATCGGACCGCGCGCTAAAATTCTTCCATACAAACTTTGAAACACCCCAATGCCTTTTTAGGGGGTAGTTTAGAAAAACATAAAATGGCAAACTTCATAATTTACTTAGATTAGTATTGGTGCCAAGTTTCAAGTTTATTAACTCAAGGAATAAGATTTCCCATGCAAACAAAATACCCCCATTTCACCCTCTTAGGGGTGGAATTTCGAAAAACCCTTTCTTAGTGGATACCTTCTCTTCACTAAGAACACACCCTCCAAATTTCATGTCTCTAGGACCAGCGGTTTAGGCTATGCGTTGATATATCAGTCAGTCAGTGAATCAGGACTTTGAATTTCTGCCAGGGTAGCGGGATCGCCCGAAAGGGTTACCGCTGATGCCCTGGAACATAAAGGGCTAAGGAAGGAACACGGGTGGGTTTTAGTCAGTTAGAGTCTGACACTCCCTTCCGCTCCACCCAGAGCGGGAGGGGTCATTTGATGATTTACCATCCTCAAAAAAAAAAGGACGTATAGTATTTGCCGACTAACCGACTAGCCGACTAATCGGTTAGTCGGCAAATACTATATGTAGTCGGCCCATTACAGTATCTTAGCCGTGTGCAGAACTCCACTGCGGGTGACATAACCTACGACAAACTTATTATTTGCGGTTGGTACAGTAATCGGGTCTAGGGATCGAACCGCAAAATTAAGTTTGTTTTTTATACTTTTCCGGGATAAAAAGTACCCAGTGTGGTGCCCAGGATATTAAAGAATAATTATACCAAGTTTCATCGTAATCGAACTGGTAGGCGTCGAGCGTGATTCAGTATTCACGCGCGATGGCTTATTATTAGCGTATTTCATGTATAACTTTGATGTTTCTATACCGATTTCTATGATTCTTTTTTATGGAATAGTTAATAATGTTAACTTTTTTAATTAGGGATGACTGAGAGTGTTATAAACGTAAGAGTAGACAAATATAATCAGAATGCTTCGAACTGCTAAGCTATCGGGAGTTACACGTGTTATTGTGAGTCAACCATAAAAGATAGACATATGCTGTCGTGGGATATTTTTTATATAATTTTAAGGGGAACATTTCCGTCATACATGATTTCTGTGTAGCTTTAACCATTAAGGTTGCACACTCGACGGAAGCTTAAAAAATGGAGTAACTTCTCCCGTTTTCCCAACATTTCCCTTCACTGCTCTGCTCCTATTGATAGTAGCGTGATGAAAAGTATACTATAACCAGCTCAGGAGTATGAAAAATAATTGTACCAAGTTTCGTTAAAATCCGTCGAGTAGTTTTTGTTTCTATAACGGTTATACAGACAGACAGACAGACAAAAATTTTACTGATTGCATTTTTGGCATCAGTATCGATCTCTAATCATCCCCTGATAGTTATTTTGGAAATTATATTTCATGTACAGAATTGACCTCTCTACAGATTTATTATAAGTATAGATAGATAGATAATAGTACTCTACTCCGGAACTCTCATGAAATCAATCAATCTCTAAATAAAAATGTAGAGATAGATTTCATGAGAGTTCCATAGCTGTTAGAAAAAAATGTAACACGGCTCATATTATTATACAATATCGCATTATAATCCATACTATCATATTATAAATTCAATAGTAACTCTGTCTGTATGTTACATTTTCACGCCTAAACCACTGAACGGATTTCGATGAAATTTAGCAAGGAGATGGATGGCATCCTGGGGGAGAACATTGGCTACTTTTTGTCCCGGTAACACGTTCCCGTGGGATAATTTTAGACATCCACGCGTACGAAGCCGCAGACAGAAGCTAGAACTTAATTTAATGATTACCGAAATTCTTCTCATGACGATAGCCGACCGAAAATAATGAGTGTCGTGTGTGTTGCAGATCCCGCTGTACACCCACCTCCGGATGGCGTCAACGGTGCCGGTGCGGCGGCCGCCCACGCCCGAGCTGGTGCGGGAGACGCGGCTGAAGCGCATCCTGCTGAAGAAGAGGCCGGACACGGAGCGCCAGCTGACGCTGCCTCCCGAGGGCACGCAGCCCGACTTCGCGCCGAACCAACACGAGCCGAGCACCTCGTCGTGAGCCATATAGTCCCTGTTATTATTGTATCTGACCGGACATTATTCACTGCTGAAAAGTATGTGCTATATTTTTTTGTTTCAATTTAAATCAGCTTAATTTATTTAGCAAGCATTAAGGTTTGTTTTTTGTAGACTCATGTACCACGACGATGTATGTGTAACGACGGAATAAAATGCATTTATTATTTTTTTGTGTTTTATTAAGGCTGTTTAGCACTCCCCCCACCGCCCCGCATAGTAAAGTTGTCCTCCTCTACCCTAACAATGTCCACTGCGATCGGACACGAAATCCAAAGATTTGATAGCTCTATGCTTGCATTTACCGGTGGTCCCCGCTACAGACTGTAGCGCGGACCACCGGACAATGCAAGCATAGAGCTGTGACTGATCTGGGGACTGATCCAATAATGAAGTGTTGGAATGAAGGCGTCAACTCATAACATTCAACTTAAAGTTGCATTTCCACCGTGGAAGTGCAACTGTATGTTTTATCTTCGTAAGAGCTGAATTTTGACAAATGTGCCTATAGCAATAATCAGCATAACTATATATGTATAATTAGGTTGAGTTGTTGACGCCTTGATTTCAACACTTCATTATTGGATCAGTCCCCAGATCAGTCACATTTTGCACATTGTGACGCCGAGTTCTACCCATCCACTTCGCAAAGAGAATCATACGAGTACACTGGAAATGTAGTACTTAGTAGTAAACCCGGTGAGTAAACCATTACCATACCGATGCCAACGAGATTAACTTTGACACTGCTATTATCTTGCAATAATCACCATCAAGGTCTATAATAATATAAATTATACTTTGATAATATTATTGTTCTCATTTAATATTCATTTATTAACAAAAAAAGCCATGGGTAGCGAACGAGAAATGAGGTCTCTGTTATCTTTAAGTTCGAAGTCGGATGGAAGCGCTACAGCGTTGAGACCAGGATGCCGAAACGTGGCCCTGCACGACCGCTGCAGCATTGAGGACATGCTGAAGATGAAGGAAGCCTTCCAGGAAGCAGTTAATAACGAAATGTTGCCGAACGAGTTCAGGGACTTGCTGAAGACCTTGTTGAATGTGGAGTACGATGATGATGAATTTAATATAATGTTTTTAAAGGTAAAAATTATTTAAAACGCCGTCGTGCAAAGTCGATGGAAAAAGAATATTCTCAGACAATATTCTGTAGGCATTCGGATAAACTTCAAAGAATTCGATTGATAAACAAATTGACTATCAACCTTAGAAATACTAAAATCAAACCACATTTTGCATTATTTAGGTATATTTTCTTTCATATTAGTCGTATGAAATGGCTCTAACCACCTCACACGGATCTGATGCCGTAAGTCAGTGTGCTCAACAATCAAGTTACCTGAATGACATAAACTAAATTGCTTAACATAACGTCACGCTGGTTTCTCCCGAAGGCTTAGAAAGTGGTGTACATATGGTACACCCACATTTCGCCACAAATAACACCAACCAAAATTGTGGTAGCGAAAACAAAGAATAACTTTGCAACTAAAACGAATAAACTAAAACAAGAACCCGTTAAATATGTATGATCATTAGATGAATACAAGTCGCACGGGCAAGATCGACTGGGAGGAGCTGGTGTCCCACCTGATCCTGGGCTACTTCAGCAACGACGCGGAGAACCAGCGGGAGTCACTGCAGCCACCTATCCTGGGCCTGCCCGTCATGATGAGTTCGGGACATAGGCATTGTATATCTAGGATATGCTTTTGTCCAGATGTCGAAAAGGTTCTTAACTTTTCAAATCATACTAATATTTACATGTAGGTACGTAAACAGTCCGGCTGAGTGATCAGAAGCTTGTTTTATCTCGTCATAATTAAAAAACTGTTAAATAAAATCAAACCAAAATAAATCAAATTAAGTGGAAACATATCTAATAAATAAAAACGACACTACAAAGTGAAAAATAACTTTAATTTCGGAAGTCGGTGTCGTTGGGTTCGCATTTTCGTTGTTTGCCACCGACTTACGAAATTAAAGTTATTTTTCACTTTGTAGTGTCGTTTTTGGAAGTCGGTTGTATTTTTTTGCAAAAAAAGTTTTTATTTTTAACCGACTTCTAAAAAAGGAGGAGGTTCTCAATTCGGATGTTTGTATTTTTTTTTTTTTTATGTTTGTTCGCGCATAACTCCGTCGCTTGCCAACCGATTTGAAAAATCCTTTTTTTGTTGGAAAGGGTATACTTCCCAAATGGTCCCATAGAAATTTCATCAAAAACGGTTTAGTAGTTTGGTTTTTAAACCAAAATTACTGTTAAAAATTACAACTAAAAAGTGAAAAATAAAAACTTTTTTGCAAAAAAAAACAACCGACTTCCAAAAACGACACTACAAAGTGAAAAATAACTTTAATTTCGGAAGTCGGTGGCAAACAACGAAAATGCGAACCCAACGACACCGACTTCCGAAATTAAAGTTATTTTTCACTTTGTAGTGTCGTTTTTGGAAGTCGGTTGTTTTTTTTCACTTTTAAGTTGTAATTTTTACCAGTAATTTTGGTTTAAAAACCAAACTACGGACCCGTTTTTGATGACCGAAATTTATATGGGACCATTTGGGAAGTAAGTATACGCTTTCCAACAAAAAAAAAATTTTTCAAATCGGTTGGCAAGCGACGGAGTTATGCGCGAACAAACATTAAAAAAAAAACCGAATTGAGAACCTCCTCCTTTTTTAGAAGTCGGTTAAAAAACAAATAAATCATCAAAAGAATCATCATCATTCTCCTGCCCTTATCCCAATTTATTTGGGGTCGGCGCATTTTTTTAAATCATCAAAGAATATAATTAAAAAAATTAAGTTCGACTTAAGGTTATTTCTTAACAATTTGACCTACTTAATATACCCGCTAATCATCTGACACAGGATCGTAGCACGGACCCAATGCAGGGCACATACATAACAGCGAGCCGCGACGGCATGATCAAATGGTGGTCGCTGGACATGAAGCTGTTGAGGACCTCTAACTCTTCCAGCCGTTAGTAGCAATTTCTAAAGACGTCCAAATAACGATACGCGTTCTGTCATATATGACTTGATAACTCCCTTCCACAGCCCACCTGAAGGTACGCAACACGTGGGTGACGGACATGGTGTGTATGCCGGACGTGAACATCATCGTCACCAGCTCCACGGAGCGGGATTTGCGCTTCTACGACTGCACCGCCAAGACCTTCACCTTGAAGATTGTCATCACCAGCTGGGAGTACATGGCAAGAGATCACGTTGATTGTAGTTAGTCCCAAAAACATGTTTAAAAAAAATCATTGATACAGATTGCTTAGCGAATTGACAATCAAATTAAATTGTCTGTACATTTCAATTCCAACTGGACAGCCGGCCTATTTAACACTCAATTTCCCTGACTGTACATAAGACTGTTCCTGTTTAACTCTAATATATAGAGTCATTAAGCTTGGGCAGCAGATTCAACTCATGCCATAACTAGATAATAATATCCAATATCCAGGCAAGCCGTCACCAAGAAGTTATTGTTTTTACTGGTCATGTGTACAATTCTACTCATAATTTCCCAGATCTGTACGATGCACTATCACTTTAGCTTGGACATTGAGGAGAAGTGCAAGCTGATCTGTGGTGACGTGGGGGGCAACGTCCGGGTGCTGCTATTCTCTCCGGTGCTGCGCGGGCCTTTCAAGAACGAGGCTGGTCGTGGCCTGAGAACGCTACGGCATGTAGATTTGCAGAGACGGGTGATCATAATCATCACAATAATTTCTGTTTTTAAATTTTAAAGGTACCACTTCATCATGGTGAAACATTTTTCGAACGATGTTTGCGGTAAGAGCTGACTGGTAGAAATCGTCACGTGAAGAAAGAGTATTACGTTCCCTCCATGCGGCTTTCTCTCGCAAAATTGTTATTGACAGAATCATGGCTGTTATGATGTATTATTAAATACTTTGCTTTTTTATTATATTTTTTTTTCTTTTTCCAGCCACACATGCTTCCAGAGATGCACTTGGTAGAGCTGCCTCGCATCCACAGGGAGTGGGTGCGGCAGGTGTCATACTACGAGTCGCTGCACTGCGTGGTGTCCTGCGCCACCTGCCCCGACTCACTGCTCATGTGCGACATGCGCGGCTCCGACACACATTCACGTAACATGTTCCGAGTTGAAAAAGTGAGGTTTTGTGCACACTATTGTCTTCACTGTTGCCCTTTATCATTCTTCCGATATTCCATTCTTACTACGTCAGAGGTGTTTTACCCGCTAGGTGGTCGTTTATCTTTAACTGTGGTGGATTGCGGCTCATTTTCAGCCATGGGACATTATAAATAGGCTAATTATGCTGTTACTTATCGAAATAGTTTTCAGGGTATACAATGCTTTGGGTTCAATGAGGAATCGCACATACTGGTGACGGGGGGACCCGACTGCGTGGTCCGAGTGTGGAATCCGTTTGTGCCAACCAAGGCCAATGTGACCTTCATCGGGCACCACGCCGGTATCACCTGCATCGTGCTGCAGAATAAAGGACAGACCATCTACTCGTTATCTAGAGATAGAACTATCAAAGTGTGGGATGTGCAAAGTCAAACATGCATTCAGGTAAGAGGGACTTTTATTACCAACTTTCAATAAAAAAATTGACGTAAATCGGGCCATGTTCATACAACCTAGCAGCCACCGAGGCGATACTTGTTGTGCCTAATGGTGTGTCTAATCTAAACGACCAATGTGAACAACATGTTAACTAAGAAAGTAGTTAACTTCTCTTTATACTACAAGTTCATCATCCATTAGATAAAACATTTTTTTTTTGGCGTTTTTCTGATCTTTGACCGTTTCAACTATAACTCCACCTTAATCCCTTTCGTGATCTTCGGTAGTCCTACATCGATATTCCGGGGGAACTGGGCGAGCAAAGC
Organism: Apamea anceps; assembly: GCA_951799955.1. Classification (NCBI taxonomy): domain Eukaryota; kingdom Metazoa; phylum Arthropoda; class Insecta; order Lepidoptera; family Noctuidae; genus Apamea; species Apamea anceps. The sequence continues at coordinate 929,036 of OX637506.1, forward strand.
GAGCGTTCAATCATTTCTGCTGTGTACAACCAAGCGACGCGTCAGTTCATTCTCGCAAGCGTCAAGATAGCCATCGTGGTGCTGGACGAGCAGCTGAACCCGCTCCACACTGACGGCTTCACACACTCGCGAACTGTGTGCAAGGTCCTCTTCAATCCACTGTTCAAGGTGGTCGTTACTTGCGGCATGGACAGCTTTATCATCAACTGGGATCCTGTTACAGGCAAGTCTTTGAAATTTGGAACTTCATCTGATCATTAAGAGCTCTACCTATTGATGGTTACAGATTTTTATTTTTATTTCGATTCTGCAGAAGGGAACGGAATGCAGTCCGTTTTGCGGAAATCGTAGTGTTCAAGTCATGTGTGTGCCTGTACAGGTAAACGCAATGTTCTGATCCGGGAAGCGCATGTGCGCATACTGCACGGTGAGGTGATCCCGGTGGAGATCACCGCCGCGTGTTTTGACCCCGGCTACCTGCTGCTGCTCACCGGCGCCAGGAGCGGCGAGCTTAAGGTTTGATAGCAATGGTTCCTAGTTAACGTTATCTATACTATGTATACTAATACATATTATAAAGAGATAAAATTTGTTTGTTTGTTTGAATGTATGTAGGGGGAATTCTAAAAATGTTTTCACTGGTAGAAAGCTACATTATGTGTGAGTGCTATGTTTACATCATGCATTTTAGCTAAGCTATCACAACTTTTGTGTAGCAAGTCGGAAATAATTATTTGCATGCGCTGCCTAAACACTTGTATATAACTAAAAATAATGTATGGCAATCTGGTCCGCCCTAAACAGTTTTACAAAAAAGTCCGCGACACCATATTTAGTTCTATCTGTTATACTCGTATTTTATCTTTTAGTAACAATTTCGACGGCACGGCTGCGTGTCGCGGGTTCGATTCCCGCACGGAACAAATATTTGTATGACCTACATGTATTTGTTCCGAGTCTGGGTGTTTTTCTATCTATAATATGTATGGATTTACAAAAAAAAAATGTTTATAAGTAGTTTATCAGCCATCTTGTTACCATAACACAAGCATTAGGTTGCTTAGCTTGGGACTAGATGGCGCTGTGTGAAATGTCCAGGGATATTATTATATTATTATTAATTTCATGTTTAAAAAAAGTATTTTTTCATATGCTTACGTTTGGATGAAAATATAATGTTTAATTATGAATCTTTATTAAATTACTTTCTGATCACAAGGAGAACATTATAGTAGAGATAATATTTGCCCTTTACAGTAAGCGATTAGTCATAATATGACCAATCGACATCGAGTAAGTTTTTATTATTACTAAAACGCAAAATGCCGCTAAAACATTCAAAAATACAACTTTCATTCGTGTGTATAACTCCAGCTTCCTCTTATGTGATAGAATAATTCTACCTATGCCAATATTAAAGGCATAATAATCAAAGTAATAAATAATAATAATAATCAAAGTTCCCAGTCTTAATTTAGCTGCCACAAAAACTTCGTTAATATGAGTCGTTTAGTGTGTGTTAGCTGGAGTGACGTCACTCCAGCTTCCTCATTCAATACAGGCAAACCAGTGAGGTTAGGGTTTTGGACTATCGTCAGAAAAATAAGGCATAATAGCTGCACAAGGAAGGAAGGAACTGAACGATAATATTTAAAAAGTGTTGAAACTACGATCAAAAACGTGTGTGTAAGCTGGAGTGACGTCACCCCAGCTGCTCATGTCATAACTTCCAAACGAAAGAAGATATGATTATGTATTATAGCTCAAAAAATAAGACATAATATCTGTCATTGGCAGCAAAATTTTCAAATCTCTGGTCAAAATACTCCATGAGTTATTAAACCGATAAACATGTGTAAACTGGAGTGACGGCACCCCAGCTGCTCATGTCATATCTTTCGAACGAAAGAAGATGTGATTATGTATTATAGCTCAAAAATTAAGGCATAATAGCTGCCGTAGGCAGCAAAATTTTCAAATCTCTAGGCATTGCAGTTTCCACATAATAAACAAAAAAAAAACAGTTTCCGCGCCAAAAAAATCAAATTACACCACCACCAGTAGTACACCTGCAGTACTACTCTCTTAGTACGTTCAGTGGCTCTTAAATTATTTTTCATAATTAATTTCTTCCACTTATTTTATACTTGAGCAGTTATGCATAGGCCGACCGCTTAACTGAGACGTTGCCTGAGGCAGCTGCGCGGTGCGGGAGGGGTGATAGTTATCACAATTTGTCGAATTCAATCACACCCTTCCCGCACCGTGCTGCTACCTCAGGCAACGTCTCAGCCTATAATAAAATACGTCAATAATTCTCCGTTCCATAGCCATTTCATACGACTGTGACAAAGAATGACTGTTGAAGTTTGAACTTATAGAGACTTTGCATTAGATGAATTGTGTATTATACGTGCGTATTTCGATGGAGCTAAATAACCTAGTGAGCCACAGCAACGACAAAATATCTATTTAAATGATTGGCGTCACTTTTTGTCTATTGTTTAGGTGTGGAACTTCAATACAGGTGTGTGCTTAAGACAGATGTCCATCGAGCACATGTGTGAAGTCACCGGCTGCTTCTGGGTGGAGGGCAGGTGAGCTGATGAATTCTGCTTCTCGACAAACACTCGAAAGGCGAAGTGTAAGGGCTTGACAAAACACTGTCGTTGATCAATTATTCGACTGTAGGACTTGGAATTTTTAAGGCAAGCTTTGTTTTGTTGCCAATCATTACGTTATCAATCTAGGTACTTACTTATTTTTCCTGCACTGTTTACTTTTGTTTAGTCATTTTTAATTCCTGAAACTCAACCACAAAGGTTTAGAATTCTAGCGGTAGGTTGGAACCGCCACGTGGTGGAGTTTGAGGATACCGGCATGGCAATGACTGGAAAGAGTTGGGAGACTCGTCACACGGAGGACGTGCTGGCAGCCGCCGTGCGTCCCCCCCTCACGCTCGCCACTGCCAGCTACAACTCAGAACTTGTGTTGTGGAAGCTGGAGACCGGTCAGCCTTACAGGTGAGCAGCTCAACACATAGGTACAGAGAATCGGTAGCAGGACACCTGCGCTAATTCATTTTACCAGCGAATAGACAGATGCGCTCCAGATTCTTGCGAAAGCCGTATTGTGCTAAAAATTTGCGGTCATGTTATATCTAGAAACTTAAGGTGTTTTTATAAACAAACGAATTAACAAACAATTTTATTTTAAAGTATGATGGTATTTAGTGATTGCATGTATCTAACTAATACCTAATATAAGCTACATCCAGGCGGTTCTCGTGCACGCAGCCGACACTGCGCCTCAAGATGCACTTCAGCAGGCGAGAGGTTATCAAGCCGACAACAGTTGCCGACAAATTGGATCAAAAAGGAAAAAAACGGCTCGCCGTCCCCATCCGCAAGCCCGGGTGCGTATTAGATCAATTACTTGTACGGCTCGCCGTCCCCATCCGAAAGCCCGAGTGCGTAATTGCGTATTAGATCAATGACTTGTATGGTCAGTGAAATGTATTTTCGGTAAATTGCCGATCTTGACTGACTTTAAATTGACCGCACATTTAAATCACGACTGCCATCCTTTATCAGTTGTACTAAATTTAACACAGCTTGGTCACAACTGGTTTAAGACTGTCAATCTGCAATAACTACCTTTCCCCAACTTTACATCATCGTCGCAAACAACTAGTACGTAGCCACTGCTGCCTGCTGCATCACCGTTAGTAAGGTCACTCATGAGTGTTATAGTTCATGTTCACTGGTTTGTCAGCTGTTATAATGAAAACGACGTATCGCACCAAAACTCAGCTCTCTCCCAGTATGAAACTCCGCAATCATTAATAGTATATCTTCTGAAATACAGATGCACGATGATGAAGTTTATTATAGAGCTGTATAATCATGGTAACACTTACGTGTGTATAACTCCAGCTTCCTCATATGTGATAGAATAATTCTACCTATGCCAATATTTAAGGCATAATAGCTGCAATTAAAGTTCCCAGTTTTAATTTAGCTGCCACAAAAACTTCGTTAATATGAGTCGTTTAGTGTGTGTTAGCTGGAGTGACGTCACCTCAGCTTCCTCATTCAATACAGGTAGACCTACCCGATATGCACACAAAATTCCAAATATTTTTGGCGCGGAAACTGTTTTTTTGTTTATTAAGTGGAAACTACAAGGCCTAGAGATTTGAAATTTTGTTGCCGATGGCAGCTATTATGACTTATTTTTCGAGCTATAAATTCAAAATCACATCTTCTTTCGTTCGAAAGATATGACATGAGCAGCTGGGGTGCCGTAACTCCAGCTTACACGTGTTTATCGGTTTAATAACTCATAGAGTATTTTGACCAGAGATTTGAAAATTTTGCTGCCAATGGCAGCTATTATGCCTTATTTTTCTGACTATAGTCCAAAACCCTAACCTCACTGGTTTGCCTGTATTGAATGAGGAAGCTGGGGTGACGTCCCTCCAGCTAACACACACTAAACGACTCATATTAACGAAGTTTTTGTGGCAGCTAAATTAAGACTGGGAACTTTGGTTGCAGCTATTATGCCTTAAATATTGGTATAGGTAGCATTATTCTATCACATAATTATGAGGAAGCTGGAGTTATACACATAATACTTACCTATTTGATATTAACAACTCGATGTATTTTAAAAAAACTTTACAAATCTTTTGAGTGACCATGACGTGCGACCAGTGTAGGTAATTCAACAGAGACAAACGCGCAATCATCAGTGCACTGCTTCAAAGCGCGGTAGTACAAAACTTAAAAGCTTTGCCGAAGCGCATACGTTTCTGGTTTATCTATACCACAGAATAGCCTCTACCGAATTACCTTTCTTAGGTAGGTTAGGCTTATGGGCTGAATCTATAAATCCTGTGACGCGTTTTTCATTACGTACAACGCCTAACAAGCCAGCAGGCCTGACGTAGGAGTAATGTTATAAAGGTTAGGTAAAGCACTTATGTTGGTAGTCACAGCCAAAATATGTTCGTCACCGCTATTTTTGTCTGATCATTACACGATGGAGTCTGCTTTATCGACTAAGCATTTTTGCGTCGTAATGTCAAAACCAGTGTCATAATGCACCGCAGAATGACAATCAGCCATCTTGTATAAAATAAATGTCAGAGTCAGACCGTATTAGAAATATGACTTGCCACTGACTCTGACAAAAAAGGAAAAAAAAAAGATTTATATTTCACAAATAGTCTGGAAATTAAAAAGGCTTTAGATTGATAATCATTCTCCCGCCCTTATTCCAATTTATTTGTGGTGGGTGCAACATGTCTTTTCCTACAATACTTCTCTATTAGCCGTCATCTCGGTAGTCACGTCCTTTCTAACCATATCATCATTCACACAGTCCATCCATCGTTTCTTTGGTATTCCCCTACACTTTAGGCATTGACATTCATACTCAAAACTTTCCTCACGAAATTTTCCTCATTCCTCCGTATCACATGCCCATACCGTGACGACCGATTTCCGCTTTTCAGTTACTGGTGCTACTTTCAGACTTCCTTTTATGTACTCATTTGTTATTCTATCCATTCGTGTAACACCACATATCCCTCTTATCATCCTCATCTCAGCTGCATGCAATTGCCTTTCATTCATCCCTTTTGTGGCCCAACATTCTGATCCATACAAGACAGCAGGTCTAGCCATGGTTTTATATATCTACCTCTTAAGTGCAAGGGGAATGCGGGAGTCCAGCAGATTGTTCTTGTGGGAGCAGACTGGGAGAAGCGCGCCATCCAACGCTATGACTCCAGAACTGGACCGCTGAAATCGCAGAACATACATTCTGTTTTGGTTCTGCTTATTTTCAAACCAACATTCTCCAGGTGCTATTGTCATTTCTCCAATCTGCTCTGAACCTCCATCTTCACTGACAAGACAATGGCATGTCATCGGAAAACACCATGCACCAGGGAGCCTCTTCCTCACCAAACACATATTTAATTGCACCTGTTTGAGCACACACTTCCATTTATTCTCTACGTTCATTAGCTTTTCAAAATAAACCTTCCATCGTTCTTTTATTTCGCCATCTTTGTACAGAACCTTACCGGCGTCGTCTTTCATACATTTAATGTGAATTACATCTATCGTTCTCTCTTTCTCTTACTTTTGTAATCCGGTACAACTTCTCCAGCGCCTTAGCCCTCGAAACTGCTACCGCCTTTTTTGCGTTTCTCTTCCATTCTTCTCTCATACCCATCCTTGTGTCTTCCTACATGTCCGTTAACATCACCCCCCACATACACTTCTTCACTATCTTGCACATCTATCATCACACGATCGAAGTCCTTCCAAAACTTCTCTTTTAAACTGTCCCCACACCAGGGTGTGAGGACACTGGGGTGCATGAGCACTAACTGTATTAACCACCACATTTTCCACAATCACTTGAACAGAACAGCTCACTACTCACTCTATCACTCTCTCTTTTCACATCCACCACACATTCTTTCAACTATCTATCCTAAACTATATCTACACCGTTTCGATAGCCATCGCCTCCACAGCAATAAAAAAAACTTATCCTTCTCCTATCTCTCTAGTTTTCGCACCGTTCCACTTCGTCTCTTGCAGACACGCTATGTTCAATCGTCGCCTTTTTAAGACATCTGCTAGTTCCCTTCCTCTTCCAGTCATCGTACATTCCAGCTCGCACACCTCAATCTTACTTCTTTCACACTCCGAGCTTGCGTCTTACGTCGCACCCGCGCCCGTACTGGTGCAACAACCCTTGTCCATTTCCCACAGAAGGCGGGTGCTGCCTGCGATGGGTCCTCACCTGATTTAGGAAAAAAGAATTGACTGTACATAACGCCCTAGATAACATTGAGATCTTGTGTTGTACAGTAAAGGCACTGCTCGCGATAACGTGGACCCGTCAGCGGCCATCAAGAAAGCGACGGCACGACGCGTGTCCGCTGTGTCCATGCCTGTGCGTGCACAGAACATGCGCCACCTCTCAGTGCATGCCTGCATCTTCCTGCACACGCGGCCGCAGCACATGCAAGTCGGTCAGTAGCATTAGATTCCTTTTTTTGACTGTTTACAAACAGTAACAAAAGGTGTTTCCTGTGCGTTCCACTTATAAAATAAATTCTTTCTTTCTTTTTTGAAGTAGATATTTCGTTTTCTTTGATATTCTTTTCCAGGCTTGTTCTCCTGGATTCCTTCTACTTCCCTCGATGTTGTGATTCCTATTTTTTATTTTATTATTTAATTTTTTTTTATTATTTATTAAGTAGGTATTTAATTTTATGTAAGCAGTTTGTATATACAAAATATACAAACTGGCGGTACCTATACCTATACCTACCTAACCCAAAATGGCGGTTAATGAATTGTTTGGCAGCAATCAATAAATAGTAAAAACAAAAACCCTTCTTCGCAATCGGGTGATGGTAATAAAGCAATAACAATAATTTCAATTGACACGTAGCACAACTGTACTTCATCTCGCCCATATCTCGCCAATTCTTGGTGAAGCCATTAAAGGCCTCCCGCCATTCTCGTATTTGTCTGTCGTAACCATAACAATAATATTAAATGGTTACGGCAGACAAAGAAGAGGATGGAACTAAGAAAAAACAACTAAATATTTTTAAACTCTCTAGCTTCCCTTCTACTCGCGCTCGAGAACGGTCAAGTGCAGTGCTGGTCGGACCACTCGGCGGGTGGCTACCAGGGCTCGTTCCAGGCCATCCACACGGCGGGCGACTACGTGTCAGCCTTCGACACCGACGACAACAATGAGTTCCTCTTCACTGGCACTACTATGGGGTACATCAAAGTGTGGCTCCTGAGCAACTACCTCATAAATACAACGGTTGGTGTAGTATATGTAATTATGTAGGTATATACCCCAAAAGTGAACTCTCGTATTTTATCTTGTATTCTCGTATTTGTCATTACCTATACTTAAAATTGGAACTGAAATTGTCTCATGAGACAACTTCATGAGGCAGTTTCAGCTCCAATTTGACTGGAACAGATGACTTACTAACGACATGATGAACATAATATATGTTCAAGGTTCATATAAATATGCCGCGGTTGCGCCTGATGTTCCCGTTCCTGTGGCGCGACCGTATCGAGGGCCGCGCCAAGCGCCGCACGCGCGACCAGCCGCTGCCGCTGCTGCTCAACAGCTACCGCGCACATCTGCGCTGTATTACAACCATAGCCTACATCGACGAACTCAAACTTGTCTTCACGTAAGCTCTCTCTCTCTCTCTCTCTCTCTCTCTGGCGAGGAACAATATTTTGAATGATAAGCACGGAGAGAATACATTAGCTGCGCGGATCATTCATTTGCCAGTCACGCATTCATCAGAAAACAAATCAGTCTTCTAAGGCTTACATATAAGACCCGCGCCCCTACTATCAAGTTGCAAGGGTAAGTCCCAACCATAGAAATGTCTATGGTCCCAAGGTTTGTTCGTAGGTTCGTAGCGACGCGCGGTTGCCGTTAGGGTGCGTTACTGCGATGAATTATTTTTCGAGCTATTACAATTAATGGATTAGTAATTGTACAGTACATAATGGAAATGGTGTAACAATCAATAATAATGATAATGCAATACGGACATAATCATCGTATGCGCAGTGGAAGTGCAGACTACAGTGCCCGCGTGTGGCGTCTCTCGGGCGAGTACCTGCAGACGTTGGGCAGCTTCGTGCCGTGGAGCTTGGAGGCCACCCGGTTCCCGCCTGACGTTCAGAAAGTTGCCAGCTTCACCACTTTCAAGGTTTATATATAATATACTTACCAAAATATACCAAACCTTAGTGTGGATGCAACATAGCCATGGTAAGCCACATTGCATATTGATTTTAGCATATAGCCAACACATAAAAAACAACAAATAAACATTTTAATGTGATACATTTTAAATTGGAGAGTTGATCCCGCCATTTTGACGCTCACTATTGTAGGTACTTACACTCGTGCAAAAAAAAAAGGTTATGCCGATTTTAAATTGTAATGGATTTGCTGTTCGGCACGCAGCAGACATTTTTTATCTTTATGGGCAGTACATAATTGAAAAGTCTAATGCACGATAGCTACAAGTAAAAGTAGACCTTATGGTGGTTCAACGTTCCATTTCTCGTTAGCACGTTTTTTTAATGTGTTGCTGTCTGTGCAGGTATGGCGCGGGGGCGCCATGTCGCGCTACGTGCCGGGGCAGAAGGTGGTGGACAGACTGCGCGACATCACCGAGCATGAGCTGGAGCACAAAACATTCGGCGTCCCGCCCGGCGAGCCACTGCTTGGAGAACATTTCATTCTGCCGACACGACCGGAACGGGTGGAACGCATCATTCTCGACGAGTCGTTGTCCACTGTCAGTAAAATACTTAGTACCTACTACATTTGATTAAGTGTACGATGTCTCCTAATAACACAATGTGTGTATGTTGTAGATCCCGCTGTACACCCACCTACGGTTGGCGTCGACGATGCCGGTGCGGCGGCCACACACGCCCGAGCTGGTGCGGCAGACGCGACTGAAGCTGGCCAAAATCAAGAAGGCGCACTTCGAGAACGCGCCCCGAGGTCATCAGACACAGGCGTTATCCACGGTGCTGTCACCCTTACCGAGCACCATCTCCAAATCTGATGCCAAGGCACATTCAATTTATATGCTACAGACGACACAGTACTAGATGCTGTTGTGGATCAACGATCATTTAACTTTTTTGTACATATAACAAAGATAATAATTCGTCGCGATTTTAGTATTAATTTACCATAGATATGTATAAATATTACATAATTTAAATATCCAAGTGTTTCGTATTATTGTTTTAAACGCTAGCTTTTCAAACGAACCCATACCTACGTTTCAAAGAATGATAAACTTAAAGATTTCACAGAAACCACGTCCTAAGGACGTCACTTAAAAACGTGCGTTTTTTTTACACCGTAAAGTCAAACCCCGGTGCCATCATTTTCAGTTGTCACTGCGACCGTTTTGTGGCGGCCACTGGTGCGGCCATCGCTCTTCTAGAGGACCGTAGCTTAACGGTTTCCAAGATTATGATTCTGACAAATAGTTTTCTAATTACGTGATCAGGAGGGAATAAAAGCACGCCGTATACGCTACCGGACTACCCCACAGGTGGCATGAAAGTGTGCTTACTATGGAGATTACAACTTTTGAATCGCTCCTCAAAAAAGTGATTCTTAGGAAACAAAAGTGTTAGGACTATTTTTGTAGATAAGTAATTGCATATTCTACCATTTTTTCTCATGTATTTTTATGATATTTGGCAAAATGCAAAAAAAAAAACATTTTTTCGAATTTTGACCTAGAATAACATGCGGGATCGATGGGGACTTGATGATATAAACAATCAAACTGTAGAAGCATCTACACCGCCACATGCGAACTACCACAGAGTACATTATACTATATCGAACTACGCATCATACTGACCAGTATACTATTGTAGTCTTTGATACTGACGTTACGCAAAATCCTGCATTATACAAGCAGAGTATACCGCGCGACTAGCATATATACAACAACCCGACATGAATCATTCCTTTCCTGACCTCATGAAAAATAGTAAAATAATACCTTTGTTTAAATCGGGTAGTACATCAGACCCTACAAATTATATACCTATTTCTGTACTACCTACTTTTAGTAAAATTTTTGAGAAATTAATTTTAGAACAAATGCAAAGATTTTTTAACAAACACAAATTATTACATAGCAAACAGTTCGGTTTTACAAGGGGTCGTTCAACTACTGATGCGTGTTGAACTTATAGGGCATATTTATAATGCATGGGAAGACAAATGCGATGCCTTGGGCATCTTTTGTGATTTGTCCAAGGCATTCGATTGCGTTCTTCACGAAACTTTAATCAGGAAACTCCGCCACTACGGGATCCGGAACGCTGCTCTGGATCTTCTTACTTCATACTTGAGTAAGAGGATTCAGAGTGTTGATGTTAATGGAAAAAGATATCCCGGATCTTTAGTAACAATGGGAGTCCCACAGGGCTCAATTCTTGGTCCTTTCTTATTTCTTCTTTATATTAATGACTTGCCGTACCTCATAAAGGATAATCATGATATAAAAGTGAAGTGTCATCTGCAAACAACACTGTTTGCAGATGACACTTCACTTTTGTTTAAACTTAAACGTCAGCAGCAGGTTACTGACGATGTAAATAGCGCGATCTCTAAAGTAGTCCACTGGTTCAATGTTAATAATTTACTTCTAAACGAGAAAAAAACCAAATGCATTAAATTTACGTTACCTCACGTTAGACAGGTGAAAACTAATGTGTTGATAAAGGGCGAAGAATTGAATCCTGAAGACAGCACAGTATTCTTGGGCATAACTTTGGATGCTAAGCTACAGTGGGGTCCACATATAGACAAATTGTCTAAAAAGCTAAGTTCCGCAGCATACGCTGTTAGAAAAATTCGTAATTTAACTGATATAGAGACAGCCCGTTTAGTGTACTGTAGCTATTTTCATAGTGTAATGTCGTACGGTATTCTATTGTGGGGAAATGCCGCTGATATTCAGACTATCTTTGTTTTGCAGAAGCGAGCTGTTCGATCAATTTATAAATTAAGTCCGAGACGCTCAGAGACAAATTTAAAGAAATTAATGTTATGACTGTGCCTTCTCAGTATATTTATGAAAATCTTTTATATGCCCATAAAAATATAAAATTGTTTAAAAAATACAGTGCTAACCATGATATAAATACTAGGAACAAACACAAATTTGTTGTAAAACTTTCCCAATCAATCTTGAACCTTAATGCTTTAGCGATAAAGTTGAAAATCTATTAAAGAAATTTGACAGATTGTAGTAGCTTGATGTGCTGGCGTCTGTACCTACAACAAGGCTCAAGAAAATAGGTGGCTCGTTCAGATGCCAATGTATACGCTTTTACAATAAAGTTCCAAGACTCGTTCAAGATCTAAGCCTTATTAGTAAATTCAAATCATTCATTAAACGTAAGTTGTGCCAGAAGGCCTTTTATACCGTTCAGGCTTATATCGAGGACAAAAAGGCTTGGGATTAAGCTGCTTCCAATTTTTACATACCTATTGAATGTTTTTTTTTTTTTTTTGTTTTGTTGTTGTTTTTTTTATATACACTTTGACATGAATGAATTTGATCTATGACATTTACTTACTTTGTAAAGTATTCTATTATTTTAATTATTGTGAATGTGAAGACTATGTGGGTCATTTTATTTTTTATTTTTCTCTCTGTTCTGTTAGTTTTTGTCATGGTCTGGCAGTTTGAGTAATTAATGTGGCCTACCTAAATATCCTTTCTTTAGTATTGTTCGTCGAATCGTTGAGCTCCTTAAGTTTTGAGTTGAGCTGCACGATTTCTGACATATGCGTGCACTGACTGGACAGGTCCTCTCAATCTGTGTGGTTCTTTCCTCAAAAGACCATCTCAAACATCGACCTACATGGTCTTCATATGATCTGACCAAGATTATGTCTGGACTTTAAAAGAGACTGTGACGTCTGAGTTTGTTTCGGCCTTTCTTCTCAGGCTAGTCAGATAGGAAACGCCGGCCTCATCTAGTTTTAAAATATGATTGACGTGTAAAAGTGTTTGTACAAACCTACTTACAAAATAAAATCATTTATCATTTATTTATCATTTATCATTTTATTTATCGGGCAGTTGCACACCAGATACAACACCCGTTTGGTCGGAGGATCCTCCCTTTTGTATGGAAGATGAATAAACTTTACACCCTGTTCCTCATACCTCTATAAAACCAAGATTCAGCTTTATGCAAATGTAACCTTAACCCCTATTTTTTGGCTAACATAACCGGACTATTATTCCAATAGCATCACGCTTAAGTGTGAATCATTGCAGTGTAAGTCGTACAACCCGCAAGAGTTAACTTGAGACTGCGCGGATGATGTAAGCGCGTGGTTCTGAGGCATCGATGCCTCAGAAAGTTGCTACATAAACTTGGAGAACTCGTAAAGTGCCACAGAGGTTAGCGGTGTCCACCGCATCGTGACTCTGTATAGTTGGTGCTGATAAGGTACGCACATTCCAATCACCTTAATGAGTTGGTGCGGTATCTCGATGCAGCGGTTGAAGACGAGGTCTACCAGGTTGCCACCGGCGTCCTGGACGGCGGTGATCACCACCTCCAGGACGTGGCTCCGTCCTTCCGTCATTTCTTCCGACTCTTGCTCATCCGGGGTGACCGTTTGCTTTTAAGTGCGAAGTGGAACTTGGCACGTAGACTGCCGTGCCTTCTTTGATTTTTCATCACTTCGGATGTATTCAGCTGCAACAAATGCGCTTTATATTAAAAGTGCAAATGGACCATCTTACATAGTTCAATTTCCCTATTGAGTTTTAGTAGTCAGAGTGTTGTAGGTAGGTACTGTTTATTGTGTTTTTTAAATAAGTAACTTTATATAAATGACTTGCCGTACCTCATAAAGGATAATCATGATATAGTGTTGTTTGCGGATGACACTTCACTTTTGTTTAAACTTAAACGTCAGCAGCAGGTTACTGACGATGTAAATACCGCGATCTCTAATGTAGTCCACTGGTTCAATGTTAATAATTTACTTTTAAACGAGAAAAAAACCAAATGCATTAAGTTTACGCTACCTCACGTTAGGCAGGTGAAAACCAATGTGTTGATAAAGGGCGAAGAATTGAATCCTGAAGACAGCACAGTATTCTTGGGCATAACTTTGGATGCTAAGCTTCAGTGGGGTCCACATATAGATAAATTATCAAAAAAGCTAAGCTCCGCAGCATACGCTGTTAGAAAAATTCGTAATTTAATTGATATAGAGACAGCCCGTTTAGTGTACTGTAGCTATTTTCATAGTGTAATGTCGTACGGTATTCTATTGTGGGGAAATGCCGCTGATATTCAGACTATCTTTGTTTTACAGAAGCGAGCTGTTCGATCAATTTATACATTGATTCCGAGACACTCGCTCAGAGACAAATTTAAAGAAATTAATGTTATGACTGTGCCTTCTCAGTATATTTATGAAAATCTTTTATATGCCCATAATAATATAAAATTGTTTAAAAAGTACAGTGATATACATGATATAAATACTAGAAACAAACACAAATTTGTTGTACCTACAACAAGGCTCAAGAAAATAGGTGGCTCGTTCAGATGCCAATGTATACGCTTCTACAACAAAGTTCCAAGCCCCGTTCAAGATCTAAGCCTTAATAAATTCAAATCATTCATTAAACGTAAGTTGTGCCAGAAAGCCTTTTATACCGTTAAGGCTTATATCGAGGACAAAAAGGCTTGGGATTAAGCTGCTTCCAATCTTTACAATATATTGAATGTTTTTATTTTGTTTTGTTGTTGTTTTTTTTATATACATTTTGACATTAATGAATTTGATATATGCTATGACATTTGCTTACTTTGTAAAGTATTCTATTATTTTAATTATTGTGAATGTGAAGACTATGTGGGTCATTTTATTTTTTATTTTTCTCTCTGTTCTGTTAGTTTTTGTCATGGTCTGGCAGTTTGAGTAATTAATGTGGCCTACCCAAATGTCCTTTCTTTGGTATTGTTCGTCGAACCGTTGAGCTCCTTAAGTTTTGAGTTGAGCTGCACGATTTCTGACATATGCGTGCACTGACTGGACAGGTCCTCTCAATCTGTGTGGTTCTTTCCTCAAAAGACCATCTCAGACATCGACCTACATGGTCTTCATATGATCTGACCAAGATTATGTCTGGACTTTAAAAGAGACTGTGACGTCTGAGTTTGTTTCGGCCTTTCTTCTCAGACTAGTCAGAGAGGAAACGCCGACCTCATCTAGTTTTAAAATATGATTGACGTGTAAAAGTGTTTGTACAAACCTACTTACAAAATAAAATCATTTATCATTTTATCATTTAGCGTAGATTAAATCCAACTTCCGCACTTGGAGTATGCAGTATGATGTTACCTTGCGTTTCGACGTTGATTTTGACGGAGAAGCCAAAATCGTACGCGCTACAGGTGTTTATGTGCTAAGTACCTTGATTGAGGTATATTGATTTTTTTATTATGTATACTACATATGTACCTATAGTTCTTTCATACACTGGCTCTCATAGAAGTGGGTGATATTTTACTTTACTCTATGAGTGAGTGATAGTTGACGTTTGACAGATTTTTGCGCCGAAAATTGAAATATACTGAAAAATGCGAAAATATGTAATGATAGCTCGAAAGAACAACAGACTATAATTTGATGCCAGTCATATAAATTCTTCTCAATTCTTCGCAGTCCTCGTTTCCACGGGCGGTTTTTTACCGCGGCGATTTTTATTGCGCAGTGGATTTTCAACGTAGGTACATACCTACTGCTTCGCACCGAGAGTTGAAAATCCAACTGCGTGTTTTTTTGACGCACTGGGGTGCACTCTGTTGAATTCTCAATGCACAGCTCAACACAGAGAGTTGAAAATGCCATTCCAGTGTAGCACTGGCATTGGAAAAAATCCCCATTCCAAAGGGCCTATGTCTTTCTTTTTGTTTGTGGCAAACCCCGCATTGATGCTAGACTTTCGAGCTTGTAGCCTTGTAGCCTTAGCAATATAATTCAGAACGCTACTGTAAAGTACTAAATTTCGAACCATCGGGAACGCAACCTTATCAAAAATATTGCGTTCCAGTTATTTGACTCAAAATTAATCTTTAGCATGATATTAAAATAGCAAATTATTATTCCTTTTAATAGGGGTAATAGAGACAACATGCTATTTATTTTGACATAGCAACGATTGGAAAATAAGATGGCGTCTGGCAATGTGACTTTAACTTGATGATTACAAGTTAAAACGCATCGCGTTATCATTGTTTGTAAACGAAGGAAATATTAATAAATAAAAACTTGGAACACATAAATAAACAAAGCTATGGGTTCCAAGAAACATAAGAAGGATTCAAAGAAGAAGAAGCACAGGAGTCGGTCTCGATCGCCTTTGGAAAACGAGGAAGTTCAACGTGAACGTACTGAGCGTACTGAACGTAAAAGACATCGCAAACACAAGGATCGCAAGCGGGACCGCTCCCTAGACGGTTAGTTGCAGTTTTTATATTCTAGAATGAGATACGCCAGCCAGACACCGATGATTATTTCCAAATTTTTCCTACCTCCTGTTTGCGCGAACTACCATTTTACGCGATAAGATTTGGTTGTTTTTGCTAATAATATTTTCGCAAATTAATTTGGAAATCACTAATGGTGTCGGCGGTATTCCCATTTGACAAAATAATGGCATTGTTTGCTCGTTATTTCAGACTCGGTGGCATTCGAGTAGTTCCACCGCGTCCCTGTGCTGCTGGTGTGAGGTAGGTATTGTACGGAGCTGTGTGGAGTGGTGCCTCTGTGGACAATCAATTATAAGAGCCAAAGCCACGGATTTATGTGAATGCTACAAACACTACAACTTGTTTCCATGTTACGTAGTTTTCTACTAATTCAAGTGATTCATCATGGAATCGGATTGTAGGGAGAAGAAACCCTATAAATGAAAATACAAACATACCTATACTTAATAATAAGGCCACTGTTGAGGCAAACACACTGAAAGCCACATGCTACAGCACTGACATCCTCCTTTGTGGATTGAGATCATTTGTATCATACTGAAAATCAGAAATTCTATATAAAAATTCTGAATGAATTGCCTTTTGTAATGCAAGTCTGATATCATCTATTGCTTTTATAACAAAACATCATATATACATAGTAAATTGTTTGTATGACGTCACTTAGCACTATATGCTCATATAAAATGTCCACAGCTGGTGCTGGTGTTGATTGTATTAAAACAAGCCAGCTGTTCGGATTTCTTCTTTTTATTTTTTGTCAAGGTTATTTATGTTTTTAATAATGGCACAAAATATGAAAACTACACAACTAATTATTTAATACTAATAATTACACTAAAACAAAAATAAAATGAAAAAAAAAGAATACTAAATAAACCCAAGGTATTTATTAGGTAAAATATATAAATAAACATTTCTAGCAAAATGGGAAAATAAGGAAAAAAAAAGGATGAGATATTCCTTTCCAAATAAAGCTCTACTGACACACATGCTATATGAAAATCATACTACAACATAGCCATAATTTTTAAATTGAAAATTAAAATTTGCAATGAATGTGCGCGTGTTTTGTATGGAAGGAGTGATGGGGTTATGGAGAAATGCTGCACTTGCAGGCTGCGTGAGCATACCGTGATCCATCACCATACGTTCGATGTCCACGCGCACAGGATGGATGGAAAGCAGCACATGAAGTGATTTTTTGCTCCGTTGGTGTAATTGCCATATGGCATTCCAGTGTGAGGATAAATAAATAAGGGGGATGCAAAAAGGTAGCCTGCAAAATTAAATTTAAATTAATTAGGTTTTTGCACTTTGCTGGACAGTGTCAGGTTGGATGTTGATTAAAATACGATTTGTGACTATAACAAAAAAGTTTACAGAATTATAATCATTAGATTCAGCAGTACAACTCCTTGATTTTGAGTTGGCGTCAAATTTCATGAGTTCATGAAATAGTTATTCAATATGGTAATATGAACTTGAGAGTTTTATTGATGATTTCTATGATTATAATTATACAAATAAATATTTGTTGCGGCCGCGAATCATATTTAGAACAACATACAAAAACGTAAGAAAAATTGAATTTCGCGGGCTACCTTGCCGCTTTCCCCTCAAGTTAATTGACAAACTGACTAGGGGACTCATGTGGATTAACTAATTGATAACAAATTTTACTTTTGTAATTTTTTTAAATAACATAAAATGAATTAATTCAATAAATGCTTCTTCCTTGTCAATGTCCTTGTAACATTTTAAATTAAATGTTGTTCTCAAAATGCAAACAAAAGTCAGATATTTAAACTAGTCTGCGAATCAGCACTTTTTGAACATGTAAATTACATGAGACAGTTTGCCAAAACATGCGTCCTTCCCCACTCCCTAGTGCTTCAGCTAGGAAGAAGAAGTGGGGCAACAAACTCTCCAGCTGCTAGCTGATGTTACAAGGAGCCTGGCTCATCAATGCTCTGGCATCGTTTTGTATTCTTTTTCTTTGATCAATAATTGCATTTGAACACACTGAAACCACTGACATGCCTGATATCAGGGTATACTCTTGATGTCAGGGTGTTATAAAAACTAATGAACTATGGTATAAAAAGCTAAATGAAGAACATGTAGAATTAGTTAATAAAAGAAGGTTTGTCAACTAATCCCGCATGGAACATTCATCAAATTATTGAGTAAGTTTTCATTGCAGTCAATGTATAAAATAATCCGTTTCACGTTATAGCGACAGTTCTGTCATGATGTATGCGTGTGTGGAGGCTACCTGGGTGTGTATAAAGCGGCTGTCTCGGTTGTTATAGTTGAGGAGGTGCCGGTGGACTCGCACCTGGCGCGCGAGGCGGCGGCGCGCGCGCAGAGCCGCAGCAGCAGCGAGGAGCGCGACCGGCGCGCGCGCGAACTGCACCGCGCGCACAAGGATAGAGATGACGCTGACTTTCACAGGTACAGTTAAACTGAACCACCATACTGTTTGATTTCCCTTGAACTTAACATATCTTCATCATCCTCTGACCGTATTCCAATTTATTTGAAATATTATATTAATTCATCATCACATTTAATTTATTATTAATTTTATTATTCTGTCAATATATTTACAGCCTGCACAGCATGACTGCTTCCATATATCTCTAATAGTAGTCACTCCCTGTTCGGGGTTGGGGTGAGATCAAGATAAACTAATATTAAAGATTATAAAGATAGGTATATTTCAGTAATACAAATGGGATAAAGATTAAAACTAATGAGGTGAATGAGATGAGATTGAGTCGCGCCCGATATGCTATCCGAATACGTACTGACTGTTTTACTTAGTAACATAAAAATATTCAAGGCATAAAACGCGGTGTCGCAATTACGCTGACATGTTTATTATTGTTCGGTGATTGACCCGAACATGCTCCCGAGGGAGAAAAAGATGAGGTTAGTAAGTAGATATAGTTAAATGGGTAAAGAAATTAATACATATTAACAAGGTGAAAACAATGTTCAAATAATCCTAAAATAGTTAAGTATGTAGGGTTAGTTATGTTAAAAGATGAGATAAAAGTAACATTACAAATTAGACAGAATCGCTACAGTGTAAATCAGGAAGAGAAAACACGCGAAAGATCGGTGAAGAACCTCTATCCTCCTTTTTAGGGTTCCGTAGCCAAATGGCAACGGAACCCTTATGGATTCGCCATGTCTGTCTGTCTGTCTGTCTGTCTGTCTGTCTGTCTGTCCGTCCGTATGTCACAGCCGCTTTTTTCCGAAACTATAAGAGCTATACTGTTGAAACTTGGTAAGTAGATGTATTCTGTGAACCGCATTAAGATTTTCACACAAAAATAGAAAAAAAAACAATAAATTTTGGGGGTCCCCATACTTAGAACTGAAACTCAAAATTTTTTTTTCATCAGACCCATACGTGTGGGGTATCTATGGATAGGTCTTCAAAAATGATATTGAGGTTTCTAATATCATTTTTTTCTAAACTGAATAGTTTGCGCGAGAGACACTTCCAAAGTGGTAAAATGTGTGTCCCCCCCCCTGTAACTTCTAAAATAAGAGAATGATAAAACTAAAAAAAATATATGATGTACATTACCATATAAACTTCCACCGAAAATTGGTTTGAACGAGATCTAGTGAGTAGTTTTTTTTTAATACGTCATAAATCGTAACGTAACGGAACCCTTCATGGGCGAGTCCGACTCGCACTTGGCCGGTTTTTTTTTGTAAGCACTCACTAGATAGCGCTAGTCGCTTAGGATCACTTTTCACTGATTTACTACTAGATTGCCCTTTTTCCCTAATTTCACTACACTCAATCACAACACTTTCTGGAACGTGTGGAGATGACCTCGCAATCACCGCAGAGGCTGTCGACCGCTCTGCTGTAGAAGTGGAACGATTTCCTTTACGTTGCCTTTGCCGCCAACATTTTAGACAGTAAGCTGCCACCAGTATCAAGATTACCGCTATGATGAGATATATAGCAGTATACTGGTGGATGTCGTGGTAGGAGATCTCAGTGCTCAAAGGTTCACTCCGCTTCATGATCTCAAGACTTCTCTTGATAGCTTCGATATGCTATCCGAATACGTACTGACTGTTTTACTTAGTAACATAAAAATATTCAAGGCATAAAACGCGGTGTCGCAATTACGCTGACATGTTTATTATTGTTCGGTGATTGACCCGAACACTCCCTTTTAGTCATATTATCGTTCTCACAATCCATTCATCACTTACTCTTATAGCCATAATTTCCAAACACCTTACCAATTGAATGCATATTAACTTGCTTGTATGTTGTGACAGAGAGAAGAGCTCGGAGAGCGAGGCGCGCACGGCCGAGCACTCGCAGTCGCCGCCGTCCGTGGGCGGCGCGGCGCAGGAGAGCCTGTCGGTGGACGAGACCAACAAGCTGCGCGCCAAGCTCGGCCTCAAGCCGCTGGAACGCGCTGAGAAGCCTGGAGGTACAGTCTACTCTTATATCTTCCTCAGTTTTCAAAGTCTTTCCTTTTTTTCTTTCAGGACACATAATACCTTTTAGCACTGAGGAGACTATTCCATGGAAAACAATATAAAAAAAAGTTCATACATAGCCCATAATTCCTATTTAATTAAAATATGAAAACAACAATCATAAAAAAACTAAAGCCATTTACCCAAAGCCACTCTCATCATGAGCAACAAAATCACTGTTGACTAGTGTAATGAACTAAGTAACAACTGCAATAGAGTTGAAAATAGCTTGCAAGAGATAATTTCCTGTGGCGTGTGTTATAATATTGTTGCTCAAAACTTGAGAACTTGCTGCAGTTGTTCAGTGTGCACTGATCGTTTGTCAGAACGGTCACATTCATTCTGATTGACAGTGAAAGGATAACATTCTCATTTCATGTCCTTCATTACCAATTTTTTTTAGTTATTAAAACTTCATTGTCTACCTAAGAAACACTAACAGCCAGCGCCGTAACAAGTATGTATAAGTTGATAAATAATTGTGTGATGTGTTTCAGAGGATGGCAAGATCAAGGACGACCTGGGTGAGTTCTACCACAAGCCGGCCGCCAACATCGCGCAGCTGAAGAAGTCGGAGAAGATCCGCGAGAAGTTGCAGCTGCACAAGGAGAAGAGGAAAATTGAACAGAAGTCAGTATTTTTATTTGAAACATTATGCATTATGTACTGGTATTCAGCTGCATCCGGTTAGACTGGAAGCCGACCTCAACATAGTTGGGAAAAGGCTAGGCATATGGATGATGGATGCAACAAACGGAAAAACATAAGTAATAATGTAGCCTACAGATAGATCATAGATTACCATTAATAAATAAACTTTAAAGTTCATTAATATTTTAGAACATTAGTCTGAGAGCTTACTTAAGCTCTTTTTCAAAGAACATGTAAATATGTCTTTGTGTTTGAATGCTTCTTTGTAGGTTGTGTGGGTTCCGTAGTCAACAAGGAACCCTTATAGTTTCGCCATGTCCGTCCGTCTGTCCGTCCGCGGCTTAGCTCAGAGGCTTACTACTAGAAAGCTATAATTTGGCATGGATATACATATTAATCACGCCGACTAAGTGGTAAAATAAACAAAAGAAAAAAGCTACATACAATGTGCATTAACAAGAAAGTTCTAGTTTGTGTTATGCGCACATTAATACACATACAAATTAAGCGTTTGATCGATAGTTGTCCAACTTTTTAATCAAAAGCAAATCGATTGGGCTTTTTGATTTTTTTGTCGAGCGACTATCGTGTTGACAGTTTGCGCAAGTTCTATGATCGCAGTACATTCCTATAAACTTATGAAACACAACAAAATAGTTGTTCAACTAAAAATTGTATGTATGCGGTAGCCCTTAGGGTACCTCCAAAGTTCCTACACGTAAAGTGGGGATGTTTTTTTTTTCTCGTCAACCCCATGGTGTGGGGTGTTGTGGGATGGGTCTTTCAAAAATATTGCGGGTTTGTTAAAACAATTTTTCGATTAAGGGATCCATTTCTGAAATAATAATAAGAAAAATATTGTTGGGGTGTGTTTATCGATTAAAAAAAAGCCTTTGATGCCGTAAGCACAGCCGTAAGTCACAAAATGCTATTAGAAAAACTAGAAAATGATGACACTAGCAACTTTTCAAAATTTTCTTTCCCATAAAACTTGTCCAGCTGTTCTGAAGTGATGCGGTTACCAACAAACAGCATTTCATTTTTATAGATATAAATTATGATATCTTTTGAATATTCTTTTTGCTTTTGTCCCAAAAACATAGCGCCTGCCATCTCCCCACCACCCTAGGTTGACTGGTAGAGAATGCTTAAGTCATTAAGGCGGCCTTTGTATCTGTATTGCTCACAAAAATCAATAAAAAGAAACACGGCTTGTTGTGCAGGTTGCAGACGACGCTGCTGGGCGAGGAGTCTGACGAGGACGACGCGGCCGCCTGGGTGCGGCGCTCGCGAGACATCGACACGCAGAAGCGGGAAGCTGCCAAGAGAGTATGCATCACTTGTCACCTTCACTCTAGCTACAACCACAATACCCAAGCCACCCATCACGCTAAATTTATTGTCAAAGTAAAATTGTACATATTTCAATTAGACCATTAAAAGCGTAGACAGAGTATAGCAATAGACAAGTAACTAATTAATAATAATAATGAGAGAAGGATATTTAGTAGTAACACAAACAAGACTCCAGACATCTCCCTCGCGTATGCAAACTTCTTGTCTGACCAACAAAATGGCTGTCATGGTGCAATTGCTTTTGATATTATCTGACTACATCAGATAGTACCACTCGTTTACAATTACCGTCAAAGACTATCGCTATCTCATATGGCTGACAGCTAATGTGCACTCTTGTTATCTTTTATTTATGTGTTAGTTTGTCTAATATTATGGTTGTTTGTTTATGTTCGCGTATGGTCCAGGCGGCCATGCTGGACGAGATGGACGAGGTGTTCGGCGTGTCGGCGCTGCTGGAGGCGGAGGAACGCGAGCTGCGCCAGCACAGCTACTCGCACGCCGAGCTGCGCGGCCTGCGCGTCGCGCACGACATCGACGCGGTGAGTGCGCGCGCACAGTTCTTTCGACAACTTACAGATGTTTTAAAATCAGCATGTATCACTTACCTCTTCAGAAAGGTGCATGCGTTGTTTAGAAAATATAAATTACTAGCTAATTCGCAGACGTTGTCCTGTCCAAACAATAGTTCAAGCAGAAATCCCATAGGAAAAAGGACTTTCCGTTTTTCCAATTTTCTGGAAAAAATTGAAAAAGTTTCCAAAAAATAAAAAAAAAAGATGCAAAAGGGGATTGAAGATTTTTATTTTTCCTATGTCCACATGTTTTAATATTAGGTACAAAACAGTGATCAGTGATCTCAAGCTACGTGCTTTCTATTTTTTTGTCTACAGATAGGAGACGAGCGCGAGGTGGTGCTGACGCTGGCTGATAAGGACGTGCTCGCTGATGATAACGAGGATGTACTCGTCAACGTCAACATCGTCGACGACGAGAGGACTAAGAAGGTAACATCTCATTACAATGTCTCACCCAGCTCTGAATTAATAACATTCTGTGTGAAAGGCGCATTTTAATGATTCTAAAAAACTACATTAATCTGCGGAGGTTCCCATGCTCTCAATATTTGATAGAAAACAGATCAATATAATGATTTGTTAAAAAGTGGGGTAAAGCGATTTTGAACCATATGCGGTGCAACTATTACGGTCAACTAGACCTATCCTGCAAATGAGTATGGCACAGGCCCGACTCGCTGCTATTCGTGTTCAAAAAAAAAAAATTCCTAATATTTTTCACAGAATCTTCTCGAAGCGAAGAAAGCTAAGGCCGGTTACCGTGCGTACGACGACGAGGCGGAATTGGAGGCCGCGTCGCTGGGCTTCGCGCGACCCGTGCTCGGCAAGTACGACGACGAGATCAACAAGGAAAAGGAGGCCAAGACCAGGGGCTTCCTCATCGGAGACGACGATGTGCTCGACGCCAAGAAGTTCCGCGACATGATGGTGAGATGCTTCACCTCTGTCATACTGTACAATATGCCCACTGCTGGGGTACTTTAGCTTCATACCTAAAGTGCGGAGTGCGCCTGGTTTGGTATGACTAAATACAAGACATTTCTAGAAGCCAATGAAAGTCAAAGCGCTGTAAGGCATTACTTCAAACAGCGCAAGTACCCATTGTCATTTCACATTCATTTTACCCGACTACGGCAAGGCCAAAGGAGCTATGCTTTGAACAATCTATTTATGCACGCATGTTCATCTGTTCCCTCGTCACTCCGAAACTGGAGTCACACGTAGTCTGTATGATTTATGCCTAAATTACATGTCAGGTGTAGTAATGACGTGTGACTCCGGCTACGAAAATCAATGTTATTTCGTTACGTCTTTTGAGTTGGAGTTTTTGTCGTAGTTAGGTTTTAGTTTCTGACTTTCTTTTAAATTTATATATACGTCTAGAAGTTATCCAAGCGGATAACAAATATTATAACCATCCTGCTGTCGGTTTATCATTGGAGTAGCAGTATTCATCTATTCTGACGCATAATAAATGTGCTACAGAGGCAGGAGCGGCTGCAGGGCGGCGGCGACAAGCGGCTGGAGTCGCTGCAGCTGCCCGCGCTGCGCCTCGCCTGCGACTACCTGGACGAGCACGAGATGCAGGCCAAGTTCAAGAAGACCAAGAGGAAGGTAACTTCACTAATCGTTATAAACATTTTATTTCTCTTCGTCAAAAGCGCCTAAAAAAATATGAAGATTTACAACATCTGATAAATCCTTTGGCTGGCTTTTATGCTTTGTTTAATGTAAATTTTGTATCATTTTTATTGAAATTTTACTGTGCAATTCTTGGATGTTATTACAGTACCCGTAGCGTCTAATCGTCGGCTGAACCGCCGATCGATTCTGTAAAAATCTCACCGTGAAAAGTTAGGTGAAGTGAGCTTAGAGTGAGCTGTCAATAGTGTCAATCCCTAGCATTAGTTGGAATGACAGCGCACTCCACGCTCACTTCACCTAAGTTTTCACGGTGAGATGGTTACAGAATCGCACTGCTGTATTTAATTTAATTAAAACATAATTATTGTAATGTTTCCGTTCAGGGCAAGATACGCAAGAAGGCTAAGCACGAGCCCATCGACGTGGATGACTACGACGCAGCCAACGCGCCGCTCGACACCGACGACACAGGTAGCTACACTGTGAAGGAAGATTCGCTCTGCAGTGGGTTTAAAAAGGCTAAGCATACTGATTATACAGGAGGCAACAAGACCCACCACATGGCCATTATCTACGCATTCTGTTCATCAAACTAAGGTCTGATTTTTCAATCATCTGATAACTTTATTCGAGGAATAATTTTGACGGTTCATACAAAAACTGTCAAACGTCAATTTTATTCTTTAGAATAAAAGTTATCTGACATGGAAAAATCAGCCCTAAGTAACATTGAGCAAAATGACAATTTTTTTGCAAAATCACTGTTTAGTAGCGCGCATTGCAACATTTGCAACGCACGCAAGACATTGAGTTGTGGGTGCATGCAACGGTGCAGTACTTGTGGGGTTTTTTTTTAAGTGATAACATTTACAATTTGTTTTCGTGAAAAATATTGCTGCGCCAGGTCGATTTCTCCGTAACCAGACAGCATGTCTCGTGCAAAAAAAATTAACAATGACGGGAAGAACAAGTGACTCCCGGCTTCGGTTGACACCCGTTCCAGAGCTATTATTTAACTACCTACGGTCTCCGAATGAAGCGTCTCGGTCGCTCATACTTGTGCGTCAGTCATTCTAGAGCTCGTGGTGACCGTGCTGTGGTTTCTGTGCAGAAGTGAAGCCTGAGCTGCTGGCGCGGCCGCTGGCGGTAGACGACGAGGAGACGGAGCCCGACACCGAGCTGCAGGCCGCCCTGGCGCGTGCGCGGCGTCTGCGCCAGGCCGAGCTGGCGGAGCAGGCGCAGGTCAAGGTGCCCAAGGTGAGCCAACAGTACATAGTGCAGCCCGAGCTGTGCCAGGAGGAGACGGAGCCCGACACCGAGCTGCAGGCCGCCCTGGCGCGTGCGCGGCGTCTGCGCCAGGCCGAGCTGGCGGAGCAGGCGCAGGTCAAGGTGCCCAAGGTGAGCCAACAGTACATAGTGCAGCCCGAGCTGTGCCAGGAGGAGACGGAGCCCGACACCGAGCTGCAGGCCGCCCTGGCGCGTGCGCGGCGTCTGCGCCAGGCCGAGCTGGCGGAGCAGGCGCAGGTCAAGGTGCCCAAGGTGAGCCAACAGTACATAGTGCAGCCCGAGCTGTGCCAGGAGGAGACGGAGCCCGACACCGAGCTGCAGGCCGCCCTGGCGCGTGCGCGGCGTCTGCGCCAGGCCGAGCTGGCGGAGCAGGCGCAGGTCAAGGTGCCCAAGGTGAGCCAACAGTACATAGTGCAGCCCGAGCTGTGCCAGGAGGAGACGGAGCCCGACACCGAGCTGCAGGCCGCCCTGGCGCGTGCGCGGCGTCTGCGCCAGGCCGAGCTGGCGGAGCAGGCGCAGGTCAAGGTGCCCAAGGTGAGCCAACAGTACATAGTGCAGCCCGAGCTGTGCCAGGAGGAGACGGAGCCCGACACCGAGCTGCAGGCCGCCCTGGCGCGTGCGCGGCGTCTGCGCCAGGCCGAGCTGGCGGAGCAGGCGCAGGTCAAGGTGCCCAAGGTGAGCCAACAGTACATAGTGCAGCCCGAGCTGTGCCAGGAGGAGACGGAGCCCGACACCGAGCTGCAGGCCGCCCTGGCGCGTGCGCGGCGTCTGCGCCAGGCCGAGCTGGCGGAGCAGGCGCAGGTCAAGGTGCCCAAGGTGAGCCAACAGTACATAGTGCAGCCCGAGCTGTGCCAGGAGGAGACGGAGCCCGACACCGAGCTGCAGGCCGCCCTGGCGCGTGCGCGGCGTCTGCGCCAGGCCGAGCTGGCGGAGCAGGCGCAGGTCAAGGTGCCCAAGGTGAGCCAACAGTACATAGTGCAGCCCGAGCTGTGCCAGGAGGAGACGGAGCCCGACACCGAGCTGCAGGCCGCCCTGGCGCGTGCGCGGCGTCTGCGCCAGGCCGAGCTGGCGGAGCAGGCGCAGGTCAAGGTGCCCAAGGTGAGCCAACAGTACATAGTGCAGCCCGAGCTGTGCCAGGAGGAGACGGAGCCCGACACCGAGCTGCAGGCCGCCCTGGCGCGTGCGCGGCGTCTGCGCCAGGCCGAGCTGGCGGAGCAGGCGCAGGTCAAGGTGCCCAAGGTGAGCCAACAGTACATAGTGCAGCCCGAGCTGTGCCAGGAGGAGACGGAGCCCGACACCGAGCTGCAGGCCGCCCTGGCGCGTGCGCGGCGTCTGCGCCAGGCCGAGCTGGCGGAGCAGGCGCAGGTCAAGGTGCCCAAGGTGAGCCAACAGTACATAGTGCAGCCCGAGCTGTGCCAGGAGGAGACGGAGCCCGACACCGAGCTGCAGGCCGCCCTGGCGCGTGCGCGGCGTCTGCGCCAGGCCGAGCTGGCGGAGCAGGCGCAGGTCAAGGTGCCCAAGGTGAGCCAACAGTACATAGTGCAGCCCGAGCTGTGCCAGGAGGAGACGGAGCCCGACACCGAGCTGCAGGCCGCCCTGGCGCGTGCGCGGCGTCTGCGCCAGGCCGAGCTGGCGGAGCAGGCGCAGGTCAAGGTGCCCAAGGTGAGCCAACAGTACATAGTGCAGCCCGAGCTGTGCCAGGAGGAGACGGAGCCCGACACCGAGCTGCAGGCCGCCCTGGCGCGTGCGCGGCGTCTGCGCCAGGCCGAGCTGGCGGAGCAGGCGCAGGTCAAGGTGCCCAAGGTGAGCCAACAGTACATAGTGCAGCCCGAGCTGTGCCAGGAGGAGACGGAGCCCGACACCGAGCTGCAGGCCGCCCTGGCGCGTGCGCGGCGTCTGCGCCAGGCCGAGCTGGCGGAGCAGGCGCAGGTCAAGGTGCCCAAGGTGAGCCAACAGTACATAGTGCAGCCCGAGCTGTGCCAGGAGGAGACGGAGCCCGACACCGAGCTGCAGGCCGCCCTGGCGCGTGCGCGGCGTCTGCGCCAGGCCGAGCTGGCGGAGCAGGCGCAGGTCAAGGTGCCCAAGGTGAGCCAACAGTACATAGTGCAGCCCGAGCTGTGCCAGGAGGAGACGGAGCCCGACACCGAGCTGCAGGCCGCCCTGGCGCGTGCGCGGCGTCTGCGCCAGGCCGAGCTGGCGGAGCAGGCGCAGGTCAAGGTGCCCAAGGTGAGCCAACAGTACATAGTGCAGCCCGAGCTGTGCCAGGAGGAGACGGAGCCCGACACCGAGCTGCAGGCCGCCCTGGCGCGTGCGCGGCGTCTGCGCCAGGCCGAGCTGGCGGAGCAGGCGCAGGTCAAGGTGCCCAAGGTGAGCCAACAGTACATAGTGCAGCCCGAGCTGTGCCAGGAGGAGACGGAGCCCGACACCGAGCTGCAGGCCGCCCTGGCGCGTGCGCGGCGTCTGCGCCAGGCCGAGCTGGCGGAGCAGGCGCAGGTCAAGGTGCCCAAGGTGAGCCAACAGTACATAGTGCAGCCCGAGCTGTGCCAGGAGGAGACGGAGCCCGACACCGAGCTGCAGGCCGCCCTGGCGCGTGCGCGGCGTCTGCGCCAGGCCGAGCTGGCGGAGCAGGCGCAGGTCAAGGTGCCCAAGGTGAGCCAACAGTACATAGTGCAGCCCGAGCTGTGCCAGGAGGAGACGGAGCCCGACACCGAGCTGCAGGCCGCCCTGGCGCGTGCGCGGCGTCTGCGCCAGGCCGAGCTGGCGGAGCAGGCGCAGGTCAAGGTGCCCAAGGTGAGCCAACAGTACATAGTGCAGCCCGAGCTGTGCCAGGAGGAGACGGAGCCCGACACCGAGCTGCAGGCCGCCCTGGCGCGTGCGCGGCGTCTGCGCCAGGCCGAGCTGGCGGAGCAGGCGCAGGTCAAGGTGCCCAAGGTGAGCCAACAGTACATAGTGCAGCCCGAGCTGTGCCAGGAGGAGACGGAGCCCGACACCGAGCTGCAGGCCGCCCTGGCGCGTGCGCGGCGTCTGCGCCAGGCCGAGCTGGCGGAGCAGGCGCAGGTCAAGGTGCCCAAGGTGAGCCAACAGTACATAGTGCAGCCCGAGCTGTGCCAGGAGGAGACGGAGCCCGACACCGAGCTGCAGGCCGCCCTGGCGCGTGCGCGGCGTCTGCGCCAGGCCGAGCTGGCGGAGCAGGCGCAGGTCAAGGTGCCCAAGGTGAGCCAACAGTACATAGTGCAGCCCGAGCTGTGCCAGGAGGAGACGGAGCCCGACACCGAGCTGCAGGCCGCCCTGGCGCGTGCGCGGCGTCTGCGCCAGGCCGAGCTGGCGGAGCAGGCGCAGGTCAAGGTGCCCAAGGTGAGCCAACAGTACATAGTGCAGCCCGAGCTGTGCCAGGAGGAGACGGAGCCCGACACCGAGCTGCAGGCCGCCCTGGCGCGTGCGCGGCGTCTGCGCCAGGCCGAGCTGGCGGAGCAGGCGCAGGTCAAGGTGCCCAAGGTGAGCCAACAGTACATAGTGCAGCCCGAGCTGTGCCAGGAGGAGACGGAGCCCGACACCGAGCTGCAGGCCGCCCTGGCGCGTGCGCGGCGTCTGCGCCAGGCCGAGCTGGCGGAGCAGGCGCAGGTCAAGGTGCCCAAGGTGAGCCAACAGTACATAGTGCAGCCCGAGCTGTGCCAGGAGGAGACGGAGCCCGACACCGAGCTGCAGGCCGCCCTGGCGCGTGCGCGGCGTCTGCGCCAGGCCGAGCTGGCGGAGCAGGCGCAGGTCAAGGTGCCCAAGGTGAGCCAACAGTACATAGTGCAGCCCGAGCTGTGCCAGGAGGAGACGGAGCCCGACACCGAGCTGCAGGCCGCCCTGGCGCGTGCGCGGCGTCTGCGCCAGGCCGAGCTGGCGGAGCAGGCGCAGGTCAAGGTGCCCAAGGTGAGCCAACAGTACATAGTGCAGCCCGAGCTGTGCCAGGAGGAGACGGAGCCCGACACCGAGCTGCAGGCCGCCCTGGCGCGGGAACAGTTTATGATTATTACTTAAATATAATTATGCTTTATGTATGTACATGCATATATTTATTGTAAACTAGCTGCGCCCCGCGGTTTCACCCTCATAAGTTTCGATCCCGTGGGAATATCGGGATAAAAAGTAATGTTAATCCTGATTATATACGTATCTGTGATCCAAATTTCATCCAAATCCGTTAGGTAGTTTTTGCGTGAAAGAGTAATAAACATCCATCCATCCATACAAACTTTCGCGTTTATAATATTAGTAGGACTACCGGACCCGGCAGAGGTCGTCCTGCCCGACCGGGCCCATTGTGTTTTCAAACCATCCAATATACACTCAAATAATACACTCAAATTTTCATCTAAATCGGTCCAGCTATTTAGAAGGAGTTAGGTGACAAACACACGTACAGAAGAATTATATTTATTCGGATAGTAGGAAATATAAATAATACAACGGACTATCTGCAGTATTGTCTCTCCTTCTCCGGATAAGACCGCCCATTATTGTCCTGTGTTGTATTTCACAATATAGAGTAATGTATTCTATGCTCCATAATGATATGTTCGTATATTCGCAGGTGGAAGAGATCCTGGAGCGCGTGAAGGAGGAGGAGGCGAGCTCGGAGGGCGGCAGTGCCATGGTGCTGGACGCGACCGCCGAGTTCTGCCGCACGCTCGGGGACATCCCCACGTACGGGCTGGCCGGCAACCGGGACCACGACGCAGAGATCATGGTAACACTCCTCAATATTGACTTAATAAAAATCTTAAATTCATTCGCTGTCAGACGACGTGCTGCCTCAACCGTTGGGTCTATTATTATAACATTTTGCACACAAGTTCTTTTTACCCTAAGAGGTTAAATAGGGGATAAAAGTTAGTACGGCAGCTCGTTATTTTTTCCGGCACGCACGGCTTGTAGACAGATACCTACTTTGCAATAGGAGACTAACTTTTTCATTAGAAAAATATAACAATATGAGCGTTGATTATTTACCTATATACTATGTGGGCTCTGAATATGTCTTAGACAAATCGGTACACAGAACGATAAAGTAAAGCATTAGCAATTTTGCATAGTTATTCCATAGTTATATTTTTTCGCTAAAAAGAAAAATCTGTTTTCCAAAAATGGTCTATCTCGTTTTTTCAATCCGTAGAATCAATACGTGTGGTTGGCAGAAAAGTGTAAAGTGATGATTGATGTTTGGGTGCAGGACTTCGAGCGCGAGGAGGAGCTGGAGCCCGAGGTGGACAGCAACGCGGGCGCGTGGAGCCGCGTCGACGTGCACAATGAGAAGCCCGCAGATCTCGCCGCAGGTACTTGAGATGGGTAACTCACCGTCCGATCAGGACCAGGCCTGTGCCGGACGGCGCGTATGTGTTCCACGCGCGCCTCAAAGAGATGTCAGCACGAGTGACGGGGCCCGAGAGGGCCGAAGCCTGCCAGGGTAGCGGGATCGTCCGAAAGGGTTACCGCTGTCCTGGAACATAAAGGGCTAAGGAAGGAACACGGGTGGGTTTTAGTCAGTAAGA
This sequence comes from Apamea anceps, assembly GCA_951799955.1. NCBI lineage: Eukaryota > Metazoa > Arthropoda > Insecta > Lepidoptera > Noctuidae > Apamea > Apamea anceps. Next base: position 960,785 of record OX637506.1, read on the forward strand.
GTCTGACACTCCCTCCGCTCCATTCAGAGCGGGAGGAGTCATTTGATGATTTCCCATCCTGAAAAAAAAAAAAAAGGTACTTGAGATATTCCCTTTACTGTCTTTTTCTTAAGTATCTGATGCCAATTTAAACACATTGGTCACGTTAAATTCTTACGCAATCAGTCACTAAAGGACATTATTAACATATTCATCTGTATTTAGAAGGTTTGAACTTTATATTTCAACACTTTTTCCAACAAAATTTAGTATTCTTCCTGAATTTATTTCTTTATATCTGGCTCTTAATTGCCGAGGCTTGAAAGTAGACAGCACACCTGCTGCACCGTAAGCCACAGTAAGTGCGCTGCGCAGGCGCGGGCGCGGGGCTGGCGGCCGAGCCGGCGCTGGGCGCGGGCGTGTGGGGCGCGCTGCAGCTGGCGCTCAGCAAGGGCTACCTGGAGCGCGCGGGGCTGGCGCCGCAGCCGCCCGGCCTGGCGCGCCATCTGCTGGCCGCGCGACACTACTCCATCGAGGACAAGACCTACGGGTGGGCCACGGTTCTATCTATACATGGCCTGTTACAAAATACCTTTCCAAATTAGTCAATTTGGAAAGGTATTTTGTAACACTGTGATGCACATGCACATATGGTGCATCACAGTGTAAGGACGCTTTTATGTCATGCGCGGGACGCCCTACGTGTCTCGACAAATTCACGAGACACCTAAACGCCCTAAATAATTCAATTTTACGACATTAACTTTTAATTCAACCGACCATTAACTGATAATAACTCCAGCGAAGACGACAAGTACGGTCGTCGCGAGCGCGGCGGGCACTCTGGCCCGCTGCAGGACTTCCGCGAGAAGAACAACTTCCGACCGAACATCAAGCTGGAGTACGTGGACGACGACGGGCGGCCGCTGTGTCCCAAGGAGGCCTTCCGCTACCTGTCGCACAAGTTCCACGGCAAGGGGCCCGGCAAGAACAAGCAGGAGAAGCGCATCAAGAAGGCCGTGCAGGAAGGGGTGAGATACACTCCTACATGTACTTCTGCGACTTATACAATACTCTCTTAGGCCTATTGCCTACGCAATCGTAAGTTCCCTGACGCACAGACGTCATGACACTTATGGTGCAGATGATCAACGCTAGAAGATTCTTTTGGCGCGTGGCCAACATCGAAACTAACGTCGCCATCTGGTTTTGTAAATACAATTTCAGAGAATCGCACAAATTTTTACCAACAACGCCCCCTAGCAATGTCATTCTGACGCCAAAAGATCCTTGTAGCGCTCAGAGTCTGCTTTCTGCTTTGCATGGTTAGTAGATCCATGATATCTTAAAGACTACTATTATTATTAATAAACTATAACTTGAAAACATTTAACAGTTTTAACATTGATAGCAAAAGACAAAAAAAATCTGTCCAAAATCCTCAAGTCATAAGCCACGTTCTGATTACAGCTCATGAAGAAGATGAGTTCAACGGACACGCCTCTGGGCACGCTGCAGATGCTGCAGGACAAGCAGCGCGAGACACAGTCGCCGTACATCGTGCTCAGCGGCGTCAAGCGCGAGAACGCCAACTAACACCAGCGTCCACTGCAGTACGCGACACGATGAGGACACGGCATCAATTACTTTCTAAATTAATCTTTAAAATGACTACAGACAAACGCCTCAATGACATATGTATGTAGCCCGTGCGGCCGTGCCTCATGTTTTACTAGCCGTGAGTTGTCGCGTTCTGTATTTTGGAGTAAGCTTGGCACATCGCGGCTCCAGTATAACTAACGATAACGTGCTCACACGTGGGAGTGGCGCAGCAGCTGTGTCACTGGCATCACGTTCTGACGGACGTTGTATAGTGGCAAGTGTTAGTGACGGTCCGGTGTCGGGTGGCACCGAGTGCACTTCTGAGACCGCCTGCCCGTCACTTATCGTGTCACTGTGACGTGACTACAAGGGAACCGCCGTATAGCTCAGCTCAACCAACAAACCATCCTTACACGCTATAATGTAGTAACCATTGTAAACTCTTACCATACAACTCAACCGACTTGTTTGTATATTTTCGTATGACCTGATTTTGTGGCAATAAATACAAATTAGACCGACAAATTGACGTTTCATTTCCAGTACAATTAATGTAGATGTACAGTAAATTACATCTCCGAAACTGATAGTCTCGTTGCAAGTTTTAATTCTCTTAACTATATCTTATCTCCAAACACGTGTACTTTCCGGACCGACGAGAACTTGAGGAATAATTGAGCCGGTTACGGTGGGGTTATCTGAATGTCGGAGAGGGGAGGACTTGATAATCCTGAACTCTGGAAACTTGCCCTATTTCCGTACATCACTCCACTACCACCTTGTTTCGGCTGCAGCATCAGCTGAATGGGGGAAGCACAGATTCCGTCGCAGGTACTTTGGGGAGGCATTTATCCAGCAGTGGACTTGTTTCGGGTGTAATAATGACACCTCCGCTTACATATTTCGTACACTCCTCCATCGCCATCTTTTGTAATAAGACCGAAGAAGATAACGGTATAACCCTTATTTATTCTTGCTAAACCTCCTGTTCACAGTAAATTTGAGGGTTGTTCTTTTGGGAAAGACGAAATGTTGATTGGAATTAAAATAAAAAATCTATTTAAAAATATGTTTTATTGATTTACAAAACTCAACAGCATATAATAATAACTTACAGCACACTCGTTATCTGTCTGTGTAATTAAAAACGGCAAGAATAATTTTATTTACTCTTTCAAGTTTAGGATAGGTATATTTATTCAATATTTTCAAAGCATGTAGATGTTATTGCCCATTGTACAAATGTTAAACATAAATCAGGATTGCAATATAACGTACTTACGCCTTGACATCGACGGTAAATGCTCAAGTATTAAATATGTAAACAACAGTCCTAACTATTATAAATACTCTAGGGCTTGGACCTTTATAGCCTCTAAACATTTCATACAGTAAACTTGGTGTTGAACAACTAAGTTAGGATAAAACAAATTAAAGATATACATACATACGTACATGAAGGAAATAAATAAATAATGTACAGTACTTCGAATCTTATCACTATTATTGTATTGGTATGCGATTTAAAATGCATTCTGAGCAACATTTGCAACTACAGGAATGTTCATATAAAAATATATTTACAACTCGGATAAGATATGCATCATTGCTCACCTCACTTAGACGAACTATTGAAACTATAAAACGGTCTTACACGTAGGTGTACACTAAATATTTAAAGATAAAATCTTTTTATTTTACATGTTCCATCACAAGTTGCATTATATATCTACCATTTTATATAATTATCTAAAATAAATTCGTAACATGACTTATTACAAGCTTTTATTTAACTTGCGATGTATGTCTGTATGTTCGGATGGACTCTTGCAACTCAATTTTGAAGCAGATATCTTCAACCGATTGAGCTGAAATTTTGCATGCATGTGTAAATCGGATGACAATGCAAAATTATTATGACATGGAGCTGATCTGATGATGGAACCGGAAGGTGGCCATAGGAACTCGGTAGTTAAACGACACAACCCCATCGAGTTTGGACTCGTTTGATCCGTCTTGACGAGAACTTTGGTGCTAGATGGTAACCAGGGTCTGATGATGGAATCGGAAGGTGGCCATAGGAACTCGGTAGTTAAACGACACAACCCCATCGAGTTTGGACTCGTTTGATCCGTCTTGACGAGAACTTTGGTGCTAGATGGTAACCAAGGTCTGATGAAGGAGCTGGAAGATGGCGATAGGAACTCGGTAATTGAACCACACAACCCCTTCGAGTTTGGGCTCGTATCATTCGTAATAATAAAAGCGTGTTACATTTTGATGGAACAATAAAGAACATTTAGAACACAATGTAACACGCTTTTATTTATTTCTTATCAGTTTTAAATTATTTTTAACTTTTTAGTCCTTTTTATTAATAAGTAATAAAAGCTTGTTTTTAAAAGGTTTTGGAACGAAGTTCCTTATCGCGCGTTGCAAAAGGGGGCTAGACGGAAAAAATTAAGACCAAAAGTTGTAACGACACTTTTTGCTATAGTTGTAAGCCGTGCGGCGTGCGCGTGTTTCTCTGTCTATCTCTCTCTCTCTCTGTCCTATAGAAAGCACGCCAGTTATTTATAATATTATTATATTTTATTTTGTTTTTTTTTTTTTCAATTAAATATTTTATTACAATTCCTTCACTAATTAATCGAAAGGAACTTCGTTCCATCCGGGTGTCCCTTGACACCTCTCAAGTTTTTTTTTTCTAACTATCCTTATTAAAAAATATATTCTACCCTCTGCTTTGCTTGCACGGACAGACTGCGGTGGAAGTTATGTTGGGTCAAAACTATGTTTAACTCGAGACAAGCATTCAACTGTTTCTAAATTATAAATCGAGACTAACAGCCGTTTTTCAGATAACTTACATCCTATTTGGAGGCATTGTTGAGCTGCCTAGTTATAAAATTCATTCACATTATAAATCACCAACAAAAATAAAAATCAGTTCTGCCCCAGCAGTCTCGACATTCATAGCGATCGCTTTACGACCGAATTCGGTCGCAAAGTCCCGAATTGACAGGTGAAATGTATGGAGTGACAGTACTTTGCGACCGAATTCGGTCGTAAAGCGATCGCTATGAATGTCGAGACTGCAGGGGCTGATCTGTTTACAGATCCCAAAATATAGTTTTAGAAAAATATTTCTGCGTGTAAGTAATTTAGTCATGTGGCCCTTTTACATATTCTCCGCTAGACCGCTATACCTACTTCCTAAAGTATCTGGCTCGTACATCCACTCGTAATTATTCGTATATATTTGGCACAAAGGCTACAAAACTATAGCTTTACATAGTAAGTGTCTTACACATACAATACTTACATACAGGGGAAGACCGCTATTTATACTGATATTTAGTTTTCAGCAGTATTATTTATAAAAGTAGTGTCTTACAGACTTCATAATATAGTCCATTTGTTTTTGACTCAAATCCGTCTAGCATGAAGCATTATACGTATTCTTGTTTTATTATACGAAGACACGTGAATCATTGTAATTTGGCCCTTACGTCCAATGTAATAAAACTCACTCAAGTCATTGTGAAATGCAACATCCAGTTAATACAAATAAAACCATACGACAAACGCCTACACAATCTACTGGGAGATTATCCTTGCAGTCTTTAAGTAATCATCACACATTAGCAGTGCTTTGTTCGTCCATTATCATAAAATACACATTCGTCGGTAGATACTCGATCTACTACTCTTAGGTAAATCGTCTTAGAGGTAAAGCGTGATGTATCATAGGGATATCACCAAGTAAGTTTTAACTGTGATATGACTTAGTGATATCAGCGATTTTTTTAACCAACTACAGAGTCACTTATAGAATTACAAATAGATCTTTTACGCTTCAGAGTTACAAGCTGTAGCTAAGCTGCCTCAGGCCGGGCGCGATGTCGGCCAGCACGGCGCGCAGGCGGCGCGGCCGTCAGAACAGCGCATGCGCCGGCACGACGCGCACGGGCGCCGGGCGCGATGTCGGCCAGCACGGCGCGCAGGCGGCGCGGCCGTCAGAACAGCGCATGCGCCGGCACGACGCGCACGGGCGCCGGGCGCGATGTCGGCCAGCACGGCGCGCAGGCGGCGCGGCCGTCAGAACAGCGCATGCGCCGGCACGACGCGCACGGGCGCCGGGCGCGATGTCGGCCAGCACGGCGCGCAGGCGGCGCGGCCGTCAGAACAGCGCATGCGCCGGCACGACGCGCACGGGCGCCGGGCGCGATGTCGGCCAGCACGGCGCGCAGGCGGCGCGGCCGTCAGAACAGCGCATGCGCCGGCACGACGCGCACGGGCGCCGGGCGCGATGTCGGCCAGCACGGCGCGCAGGCGGCGCGGCCGTCAGAACAGCGCATGCGCCGGCACGACGCGCACGGGCGCCGGGCGCGATGTCGGCCAGCACGGCGCGCAGGCGGCGCGGCCGTCAGAACAGCGCATGCGCCGGCACGACGCGCACGGGCGCCGGGCGCGATGTCGGCCAGCACGGCGCGCAGGCGGCGCGGCCGTCAGAACAGCGCATGCGCCGGCACGACGCGCACGGGCGCCGGGCGCGATGTCGGCCAGCACGGCGCGCAGGCGGCGCGGCCGTCAGAACAGCGCATGCGCCGGCACGACGCGCACGGGCGCCGGGCGCGATGTCGGCCAGCACGGCGCGCAGGCGGCGCGGCCGTCAGAACAGCGCATGCGCCGGCACGACGCGCACGGGCGCCGGGCGCGATGTCGGCCAGCACGGCGCGCAGGCGGCGCGGCCGTCAGAACAGCGCATGCGCCGGCACGACGCGCACGGGCGCCGGGCGCGATGTCGGCCAGCACGGCGCGCAGGCGGCGCGGCCGTCAGAACAGCGCATGCGCCGGCACGACGCGCACGGGCGCCGGGCGCGATGTCGGCCAGCACGGCGCGCAGGCGGCGCGGCCGTCAGAACAGCGCATGCGCCGGCACGACGCGCACGGGCGCCGGGCGCGATGTCGGCCAGCACGGCGCGCAGGCGGCGCGGCCGTCAGAACAGCGCATGCGCCGGCACGACGCGCACGGGCGCCGGGCGCGATGTCGGCCAGCACGGCGCGCAGGCGGCGCGGCCGTCAGAACAGCGCATGCGCCGGCACGACGCGCACGGGCGCCGGGCGCGATGTCGGCCAGCACGGCGCGCAGGCGGCGCGGCCGTCAGAACAGCGCATGCGCCGGCACGATGCGCACGGGCGCCGGGCGCGCTGCCCCGCCACTCTCCCACGCCAGCACGACGCCCGACGCGTAGCAGCCGAACAGCAGCTGCGAGTCGCTGCTGTACGTCAGGCTGGGGACCGCGACACTCGATTTAGTTATTATGGGTGTATAGATATACCGACTAAAAGAAAGAGTTCAATTGGATGCCAAGATTTTTATGATTTTGACAATTGAACATGAATGGTTCAATATATGGATAAGCAGTAGAATATTATAGTAGTTTTTTCAAACTCGAAGTATTTTTTTCAATTAAACCAATTACAGACACTTTTGAATTGTCAAGGGGTCGGTTAGTCAGAAAAATTAAGCTAATGCCCATTCCAAAGCGTAGTAGGTACCTATGAAGAAGAACGGACAAGAAACTCCATGGACACTCTTTTAAATCAAAATAATATGGTTACATCATTCATGTTAGAAATTATGCATGTGAGAACGATGCAGAAAGTTAAAAGCGTCCGTAATGAAAAGTTTAAAAATATAAATATAAAAATATTTCAAATATTAAAAAAATAAATATAAAAATATTTCAAATATTAAATTAAAATAAGCCATGGCAGCAAAGAGATGACCAGTCGCTACTGACGGCGCCCGTTCACGAACATGACGCATGGATTAGCACCATTCAGCTCAACCATTTTGAAGGGAGCTAAATGATCCAACACATGCGCCACCATCAGCGAGACATTTGAGTGAGCATGACATACTCTCAGCCGCCAGGGCGCATTCAAGTCAATGAAAGACGTACCCAGTAAATGGTAGCTTTATAGTGTGTACATATTACTCACATATGTGCTATACAATACTAGGAGATTGAATTTATATAATGCAAAAATAGTGTTTTAAAATCTTCAGCAGCTCCAACAGTATTTTCAAATGCTAATCAATTTATTTATGCGTCCTTATGGAGCAGGACCAGCGTTTAGCCAAGCATTTTTATCAGCGATGTAATCCCCCAATTTATAATATGCCCCGGCTGCATAGTGTGCGTTTTATAGAAGATTTAAATTTCGTTTCATTCTGTTCAATTATGTGGCGAGGTATTTTATTGTAACATTTTAAAAGTACCCCATGAAAGATGAGTCTACTTTAGCCAGCCTGAAACCTGGTTGAACTAATTGCCCCCTATTTCTAGTGATATAATTGTGTCTTTCACCTCTTTTACTAAAAAGATGTAGATTTTCCTTACGTAGGTACGTTTTCATAGATATATTGACAAGATACCGTCATGGTGTCTACGTCGAAGATGGCGCACCGACGGCTCCGATGTTCGTGTCTTCGAAGTATGCATTCCAGTGCCGTTTTGTGGAAATAAACTACTATAAATAAACTACTAAATGATGTTAATATCTTTAAACAATTCTCTTAGAGAGTCTCGCCAGCGGAGGCTATATATGGCTCTGATGGCTCTTTCTGCAGAATAGAATAAGACTCGATGTCTGCAGCCCGTCCCCATAGTAAAATACCGTTTGACATATGAAAGTCATCAGTAAATTGACGGATTTTTCTCACAGCATACGCTGCTGAACTTAGTCGTACTGCAAGGGATGTTAAATGAGGACCCCATTGAAGCCTTGAGTCGAGCGTGATCCCCAGGAAAACAGTTTTATCGACGAATTCTAGTTTCTCTTGATTCAATTCTATCTCACAATGACCATTTTTGACATTTGGTAAAGAAAATCTTATGCACTTCGTTTTTTTTTTCCATTTAATACCAAATTATTTCATAATGCGTTGCGTTATTTACGTCGTCAAGATGTGATGCAGGTCTATTAATTTTAAAAATCAAGGAAGTATCGTCAGCAAGTAACACCATCTGTGGTTGGGTTTTTAACAAATGGGGTAGATCATTAATATACAGGTTGGCAGGGACATCGACGCGCAAACTGTAATCATGGATTCAGCACATGAATTTAAACCCCATACCGTCGAAATTTTTCGACGGTTATTAAAAAAAAATATTGGTGTTCCATACATTTTGACCGCGTAGGTATTGCACTTTTCTATGAAACAGACGATTTTTTTTTTTTTTGATAACCGACGAAAAAATTCGACGCTATGGGGTTTAAACTCATGTGCTGAATCCATGGTTGCAGTTTGCGCGACGACGTCCCTGCCACCCTGTATACTAAAAAGAGGAAAGGACCTAATATCGAGCCTTGTGGTACACCCACTTTTACTTTTAAACCGAGTGAATTGACACCATTTATTTGAACTTGCTGTTATCTATCATTTAAATAAGATTTTACCAAACTGAGCGCAAGTTTTCCAAGTTCGTAATGCTCATGTTTTAAAATTAAGGTTTCGTGGTCGACGCTATCAAAAGCCTTTGAGAGGCCACAAAAAATTCCTGGCGTCTTGGGACTCTTCCCACGCTGTAAAAATGTGTTTTAATAAGGTGACACTGTACAACGTCCCTTGGTGAAACCATACTGTTGGTCGTGTAATATTTTATTGGTGTTAAAATGATTGAGCATTTGGTTCAGCATCACCTTTTAAAATACCTTGCTGATAACCGGTAACACGGATACAGGTCTACAATTATTGGTAACTTTACTGTCCCCTGATTTGAAAAGTGGTATCACCTTACTGTATTTCATTAGATCCGGGAAGACTCACACATATTAAATATTAAGGCTAAGTACGACGCTATAGTCTCAATAATGGAGGTACAAATTTTAATAGATATTCCCCAGAGATCTTCGGTTAGTTTGATCTTGATTTGCTTGAAAGCTTTTATTACTATTGTGAGGTTTATAACTTTATATGCTTGAATTTAAATTCAATCTGGTAGGATTAGACGTTTGCTCTTAATAAATCAATAGAACGCAAGGGCGAGGAATTTAAGATTTCAGTGGTTGTATGTGGGATACTGGTAAAGAAATTTACAAATTCTTGAGCAACTTCTTTGTTAGTGCTTATGAGACCACGCGAAGTCTCTATTGTGAAATCATTATTGTGTCTTTTATTCCGGTTAGCTTCGTTATTGATAATTTTCCATGCCGTCTTTATTTTACTATCGGCTGATTTGATCTTTTTGCTAATATACAAGGCTAGCTACCTTGCAGATATTTTTAAAAGTTTCAGAGTTAATATAAGGCTTAAGGCCATACAGCTCAAACATTTTTTCCCTACATTTCCTAATACCCTTAGTTGCCCAGTCATTGAACAAAAAACTTGAGCAAATAGTTTGAGTTTTCTTTTTTAAAGTATTATTGAACTCTGTGCGTACTACCGAAAAGAACCTCTCATATAATTCAGTTACATTGTTTTTAATATGGCCTGGTATACTTAACTAACTAATTAAGTTATTATTAAATCTGTTTAGACTGCTTGGTGTTATTCGTCTAGTTTGTATCAGAATTTTTTGTACTGGTGTATTGGACTTGAGCACAACGGTAGACCGCTGTGATCAGAAGGGAGATAGTTTACTATGGCTATCAAAAAACATTATCAATACAGCAGAATTTATAGTCATGCGGGTTGGTTCTGAAAATACATTTGACAAATTGAATGATTTAAAGAGACTTAATAATCGACTGCTATTTGAACTATTCTCTAAGATATTGAAGTCAACACAGATAATTAGCGATTTTTTACCAGTTCCAAGCTTTGCTAGAACATCTTCCATTGCTGACTCAAATATGGAGTAGTTTTGATAATTAGGAGGTCTGTAAACGCACACTATAACATGCTTATCTAGCTTAACACAGGACAGTTCAATGTTATGTTCAACCGAAAGATCAACTATTTCTGTACAAGTCTTAGATTTAATAGAATTATTAACTAAGATTAGTGAACCCCCACGCAGCATAGATTTTCGGTTAAAACAACTGCCCACACTATAATTTTCATAATTAATTAGCATTTCATAATCTTTCAACCAATGTTCAGTTAAACAAACCATTTCAAACATAGTTTTTCTAAAAATAGCTCAATTTCTAATTGTTTGGAAGAAAAACTCTGAATATTTTGATGAAATAATTTCAAGGAATCCTGCTCAGACCCTTTTTTTACACTTTACTATTTGAGAGCAAGAAGACACCTTGTTGTTGGTAGGTATAACAATATTGTTACTAGTATCTTCTGTTGTCTTACTAACTAGTTTAAATCAACATCCAGAGTGAGCCCGAAGACTCCCAAGCCATCACCAGGCAATGATATCCCACTACTTTTGGACCCCACATTAGGACAAGAATTTGCCAAAGTGACACATGGATCCTCCTTCGTACAATCATTGTAAATAGTTATAGCATTAGTGTTACAATTATTTCGAGTGACCACCTGTACATTAGAATTATTACTAATAATTGCAGTGTTAATTATAGTACCTACAAGACTTCGACATACTACTTATGTCTGAGTTTATATAAGCTAATAACTCGCTATTTTATGTCTAAACCTAATGGGCAGACATACTGTATTCCTTGTCGATTTCAACTTATCAACAAAACTGTTGCTGTCAAAAAATATAAGTTTGTCACTGTAGTGACTTGCTAAGAAATGCGAGTATGTCGGAACATAAGTTTGCTTACAGTTAGCCAAATGTAGTCACTACTGACTTCGCTTTACTGTTTGATATATGCCCGAGAGAAACTCACTAGGTAGCGCGAAATTCGAATTGTCTTACGTGTTATTCAATTTGCAGGCCAGTGTCGGGTTTTATGTTGATCAAAAAAACGTAACTGGACCGTAATACATAATATGTATTTACAGAATAAAATCATAAGACTCATCAATACAACTCTATAAGTTAGAATTGGTATCAAATACCATGATTTCATAAAAGAATCATTCAATAGGGTTTGAACTTAGTTATATATTTTAAATTTTCGCTTTAATTTGTATATAAATATGAAGCGTGCGTGTGTCACCTGAGCAGCGGCGCGCGCGTGTCGGGCGGCGGCACGTGCAGCAGCGCGCGCAGGTCCCACGAGGAGTACAGGCGCACGCCGCCCGTGGCCAGGCCGGCCGCGATCACGTTCACGCTCACGCCCTCGGGCGCGTTGGAGTAGCAGATGCACGTCACGAGCTCGCACACCTTCACGCTGCCTGGGAAAGTGAATAATATATTGTCTCATTAAAAAAACTGGCGCCAAACAAGTGGCCGAATTCTGGGCCGAGTCCATTTAGATTGCTATCGACACGCTAAGAAGAAGAAGATTAAAAAAAGTACTTTTCTCTTGATTTAATTATGTTTACATTGATAAAGTAAGTAGGTACCTCCTGAAGGTAAAGAAGAAGTCAAGAGAAAACTATAATTATTATTAAAGGCTAGTCAGACTAGTTAGTTGATGCCTCATTTCGTCAAAAACGTCTTACGGGTCTTTGTAAGTCGTCTTCGGCCCCTCATACGCCTTCCAAAGGTCAGGGACCCCAGAATCCCGAGATGTGTCAGAGACGTAAAGATATGAATACAAGTAAGCGCAGTACTCACCAACAAACCTCGCATTGACAGTGTGCACTCTGATGAGCGACTTATACTTGTAGGCCGCGTCCTTCTCATACGCCTCCGTATGGTTGTCGCCCACGTTGGTCGCGTCAGGCGTGACGTCGCCGCTGACGTCAGTGTTGGAGACGTCACTGTTGTTGGCGTTGCTCGCCATGTCGTGTACTGACGCGATGTCACACAGAGTCTCGCTGATCGTGACGTGGGTCACTGACAACATGTCGCGGTTTGGTAGGGTGCGAATGTAGGTTAATCTGGAAAGGAGAATAATGTATCCAGACTAAAACGTTAGTGTGTGTGTAAAGTATAAAGTATCCAGACAAAAACATTAGTGTGTGTGTAAAGTATAAAGTATCCACACAAAAACGTTAGTGTTTGTGTAAAATATAAAGTATCCAGACAAAAACATTAGTGTGTGTGTGTAAATTATAAAGTATCCAGACAAAAACATTAGTGTGTGTGTAAAGTATAAAGTATCCAGACAAAAACGTTAGTGTTTGTGTAAAATATAAAGTATCCAGACAAAAACATTAGTGTGTGTGTGTAAATTATAAAGTATCCAGACAAAAGCATTAGTGTGTGTGTAAAGTATAAAGTATCCAGACAAAAACGTTAGTGTGTGTGTAAAATATAAAGTATCCAGACAAAAACATTAGTGTGTGTGTGTGTAAATTATAAAGTATCCAGACAAAAATATTAGTGTGTGTATAAAGTATCCAGACAAAAACATTAGTGTGTGTGTAAAGTATAAAATAATCAGACAAAAACATTAGTGTGTGTGTAAAGTATAAAGTAATCAGACAAAAACATTAGTGTGTGTGTAAAGTATAAAGTATCCAGACAAAAACATTAGTGTGTGTGTGAAGTATAAAGTATCCAGATAAAATCATTAGTGTGTGTGTGAAGTATAAAGTATCCAGATAAAATCATCAGTGTGTGTGTAAAGTAAGTGTAACTTTGTATTCTTAATATTCTTTCGTTGAGGAGACTGTTGTCAAGTTTTGCAGTGAGTTTGTATTATTATAATATGTAAATAATCTTACCAAAAGTATTAATTACTAACATTAGTGAAACCCATAGATCTTAAGAACTTATGTTAGCTACCTATATTCTTGCAAATAAATATATCATTCATTCATTAGTTTGTAATCCGATACTTTGACAAGTTTTATGAAATGTCAAAATTCATGATATATCTAAATAATTATTGCAGTGGGATCTAAACCTTTCACGATTGGTCAAAAACGAAACTGTAAAAAGTTCATATTGCTTTAGCTAGACTATAGTTACATAACAACAGCACGCCTGTGATTATCACCGGGTTAGGCACAGCTGTATTACACCCGCATTATATGTAAGTACCAAGTAATAGACGGCGAGCCTGTTGCCATCAGCCGGGCACAAATCCAGCTGCTACTGAGAAATCCCAGATGGAAAAATCCAATAACGTTTTGACCGACCTGGGAATCGAACCTAGGAGTTCATGCTTAGCAGTAGCGTCTCGACCACTAGACCATCGAGGCTGTCGTAAAGTGTAGTTATAACGTTAAATACGGAAGATGTTGTAACGGCTCCCACGCTCGACTCGACTGTAAGAAACGGCTATATAGAATATTTGTTAAATAATTATATTACATATTTTGAAACACGCAGCAGCTAATTAGCTGCTAGGTGTCTTATCAAATAATAACAAAAAGTCTCACTTGTAGAGGTCCCACAGCACGATGTGGCCGTCGGAGCTGGCGCTGACCAGCAGGCCGGCGCGCGCGCACACGTGCAGGCCGGCCACGGGCGCGGCGTGCGCGTGCAGCGTGCGCAGCGACACGCGCGCCGCGCCGCCCTGCACGCGCACGCGCGCCACGCACACGCGCCCCGACGCGTGGCCCAGCACCAGCGGGTACGGGCAGCCCGCCGTCACGCACGACGACGCTACCATACTTATCTGTGGAATGATAACGGACGTGTATAAGATGCCTAACGAAGCCGAGAGTCACTTACGTCATTTTGATTTAGTAAACAGCGATTTTTCACAATCAAAAAGTCGTTTTCCAGCAATGAGTTTTGCTTAATGGAGTTCAGTCTGATGAACAGAATGTGTAGATAACGGCTATGTGATGGCTCATTTTACAATTGCACTCTAATCCCCGATCACTGACACGTGACCAATAACAATTTTTTTTTCACAGAAACGAAGCTCGTAAAAATCATAAATATACAAAATGAAGTTAGATTGATAAGATTGATAATTTTTTTGAGGCGCACGATGTTGTCGGAGTGGCCCCACGACACCAGCGCCAGGGGGGCGTGCTCGCTGCCTCTCCTGGAGCGGGGACAGATGTCGTACCTGGTCGAGCGCGCCCACGTGCAGCAGCAGGTCGGGGCGCGCGTCGCGGCGCCGCTTGAGGCGCACGATGTTGTCGGAGTGGCCCCACGACACCAGCGCCAGGGGGGCGTGCTCGCTGCCTCTCCTGGAGCGGGGACAGATGTCGTACCTGGTCGAGCGCGCCCACGTGCAGCAGCAGGTCGGGGCGCGCGTCGCGGCGCCGCTTGAGGCGCACGATGTTGTCGGAGTGGCCCCACGACACCAGCGCCAGGGGGGCGTGCTCGCTGCCTCTCCTGGAGCGGGGACAGATGTCGTACCTGGTCGAGCGCGCCCACGTGCAGCAGCAGGTCGGGGCGCGCGTCGCGGCGCCGCTTGAGGCGCACGATGTTGTCGGAGTGGCCCCACGACACCAGCGCCAGGGGGGCGTGCTCGCTGCCTCTCCTGGAGCGGGGACAGATGTCGTACCTGGTCGAGCGCGCCCACGTGCAGCAGCAGGTCGGGGCGCGCGTCGCGGCGCCGCTTGAGGCGCACGATGTTGTCGGAGTGGCCCCACGACACCAGCGCCAGGGGGGCGTGCTCGCTGCCTCTCCTGGAGCGGGGACAGATGTCGTACCTGGTCGAGCGCGCCCACGTGCAGCAGCAGGTCGGGGCGCGCGTCGCGGCGCCGCTTGAGGCGCACGATGTTGTCGGAGTGGCCCCACGACACCAGCGCCAGGGGGGCGTGCTCGCTGCCTCTCCTGGAGCGGGGACAGATGTCGTACCTGGTCGAGCGCGCCCACGTGCAGCAGCAGGTCGGGGCGCGCGTCGCGGCGCCGCTTGAGGCGCACGATGTTGTCGGAGTGGCCCCACGACACCAGCGCCAGGGGGGCGTGCTCGCTGCCTCTCCTGGAGCGGGGACAGATGTCGTACCTGGTCGAGCGCGCCCACGTGCAGCAGCAGGTCGGGGCGCGCGTCGCGGCGCCGCTTGAGGCGCACGATGTTGTCGGAGTGGCCCCACGACACCAGCGCCAGGGGGGCGTGCTCGCTGCCTCTCCTGGAGCGGGGACAGATGTCGTACCTGGTCGAGCGCGCCCACGTGCAGCAGCAGGTCGGGGCGCGCGTCGCGGCGCCGCTTGAGGCGCACGATGTTGTCGGAGTGGCCCCACGACACCAGCGCCAGGGGGGCGTGCTCGCTGCCTCTCCTGGAGCGGGGACAGATGTCGTACCTGGTCGAGCGCGCCCACGTGCAGCAGCAGGTCGGGGCGCGCGTCGCGGCGCCGCTTGAGGCGCACGATGTTGTCGGAGTGGCCCCACGACACCAGCGCCAGGGGGGCGTGCTCGCTGCCTCTCCTGGAGCGGGGACAGATGTCGTACCTGGTCGAGCGCGCCCACGTGCAGCAGCAGGTCGGGGCGCGCGTCGCGGCGCCGCTTGAGGCGCACGATGTTGTCGGAGTGGCCCCACGACACCAGCGCCAGGGGGGCGTGCTCGCTGCCTCTCCTGGAGCGGGGACAGATGTCGTACCTGGTCGAGCGCGCCCACGTGCAGCAGCAGGTCGGGGCGCGCGTCGCGGCGCCGCTTGAGGCGCACGATGTTGTCGGAGTGGCCCCACGACACCAGCGCCAGGGGGGCGTGCTCGCTGCCTCTCCTGGAGCGGGGACAGATGTCGTACCTGGTCGAGCGCGCCCACGTGCAGCAGCAGGTCGGGGCGCGCGTCGCGGCGCCGCTTGAGGCGCACGATGTTGTCGGAGTGGCCCCACGACACCAGCGCCAGGGGGGCGTGCTCGCTGCCTCTCCTGGAGCGGGGACAGATGTCGTACCTGGTCGAGCGCGCCCACGTGCAGCAGCAGGTCGGGGCGCGCGTCGCGGCGCCGCTTGAGGCGCACGATGTTGTCGGAGTGGCCCCACGACACCAGCGCCAGGGGGGCGTGCTCGCTGCCTCTCCTGGAGCGGGGACAGATGTCGTACCTGGTCGAGCGCGCCCACGTGCAGCAGCAGGTCGGGGCGCGCGTCGCGGCGCCGCTTGAGGCGCACGATGTTGTCGGAGTGGCCCCACGACACCAGCGCCAGGGGGGCGTGCTCGCTGCCTCTCCTGGAGCGGGGACAGATGTCGTACCTGGTCGAGCGCGCCCACGTGCAGCAGCAGGTCGGGGCGCGCGTCGCGGCGCCGCTTGAGGCGCACGATGTTGTCGGAGTGGCCCCACGACACCAGCGCCAGGGGGGCGTGCTCGCTGCCTCTCCTGGAGCGGGGACAGATGTCGTACCTGGTCGAGCGCGCCCACGTGCAGCAGCAGGTCGGGGCGCGCGTCGCGGCGCCGCTTGAGGCGCACGATGTTGTCGGAGTGGCCCCACGACACCAGCGCCAGGGGGGCGTGCTCGCTGCCTCTCCTGGAGCGGGGACAGATGTCGTACCTGGTCGAGCGCGCCCACGTGCAGCAGCAGGTCGGGGCGCGCGTCGCGGCGCCGCTTGAGGCGCACGATGTTGTCGGAGTGGCCCCACGACACCAGCGCCAGGGGGGCGTGCTCGCTGCCTCTCCTGGAGCGGGGACAGATGTCGTACCTGGTCGAGCGCGCCCACGTGCAGCAGCAGGTCGGGGCGCGCGTCGCGGCGCCGCTTGAGGCGCACGATGTTGTCGGAGTGGCCCCACGACACCAGCGCCAGGGGGGCGTGCTCGCTGCCTCTCCTGGAGCGGGGACAGATGTCGTACCTGGTCGAGCGCGCCCACGTGCAGCAGCAGGTCGGGGCGCGCGTCGCGGCGCCGCTTGAGGCGCACGATGTTGTCGGAGTGGCCCCACGACACCAGCGCCAGGGGGGCGTGCTCGCTGCCTCTCCTGGAGCGGGGACAGATGTCGTACCTGGTCGAGCGCGCCCACGTGCAGCAGCAGGTCGGGGCGCGCGTCGCGGCGCCGCTTGAGGCGCACGATGTTGTCGGAGTGGCCCCACGACACCAGCGCCAGGGGGGCGTGCTCGCTGCCTCTCCTGGAGCGGGGACAGATGTCGTACCTGGTCGAGCGCGCCCACGTGCAGCAGCAGGTCGGGGCGCGCGTCGCGGCGCCGCTTGAGGCGCACGATGTTGTCGGAGTGGCCCCACGACACCAGCGCCAGGGGGGCGTGCTCGCTGCCTCTCCTGGAGCGGGGACAGATGTCGTACCTGGTCGAGCGCGCCCACGTGCAGCAGCAGGTCGGGGCGCGCGTCGCGGCGCCGCTTGAGGCGCACGATGTTGTCGGAGTGGCCCCACGACACCAGCGCCAGGGGGGCGTGCTCGCTGCCTCTCCTGGAGCGGGGACAGATGTCGTACCTGGTCGAGCGCGCCCACGTGCAGCAGCAGGTCGGGGCGCGCGTCGCGGCGCCGCTTGAGGCGCACGATGTTGTCGGAGTGGCCCCACGACACCAGCGCCAGGGGGGCGTGCTCGCTGCCTCTCCTGGAGCGGGGACAGATGTCGTACCTGGTCGAGCGCGCCCACGTGCAGCAGCAGGTCGGGGCGCGCGTCGCGGCGCCGCTTGAGGCGCACGATGTTGTCGGAGTGGCCCCACGACACCAGCGCCAGGGGGGCGTGCTCGCTGCCTCTCCTGGAGCGGGGACAGATGTCGTACCTGGTCGAGCGCGCCCACGTGCAGCAGCAGGTCGGGGCGCGCGTCGCGGCGCCGCTTGAGGCGCACGATGTTGTCGGAGTGGCCCCACGACACCAGCGCCAGGGGGGCGTGCTCGCTGCCTCTCCTGGAGCGGGGACAGATGTCGTACCTGGTCGAGCGCGCCCACGTGCAGCAGCAGGTCGGGGCGCGCGTCGCGGCGCCGCTTGAGGCGCACGATGTTGTCGGAGTGGCCCCACGACACCAGCGCCAGGGGGGCGTGCTCGCTGCCTCTCCTGGAGCGGGGACAGATGTCGTACCTGGTCGAGCGCGCCCACGTGCAGCAGCAGGTCGGGGCGCGCGTCGCGGCGCCGCTTGAGGCGCACGATGTTGTCGGAGTGGCCCCACGACACCAGCGCCAGGGGGGCGTGCTCGCTGCCTCTCCTGGAGCGGGGACAGATGTCGTACCTGGTCGAGCGCGCCCACGTGCAGCAGCAGGTCGGGGCGCGCGTCGCGGCGCCGCTTGAGGCGCACGATGTTGTCGGAGTGGCCCCACGACACCAGCGCCAGGGGGGCGTGCTCGCTGCCTCTCCTGGAGCGGGGACAGATGTCGTACCTGGTCGAGCGCGCCCACGTGCAGCAGCAGGTCGGGGCGCGCGTCGCGGCGCCGCTTGAGGCGCACGATGTTGTCGGAGTGGCCCCACGACACCAGCGCCAGGGGGGCGTGCTCGCTGTGCTGTGCGCTGCTAGCTGCCTCTCCTGGAGCGGGAACAGAGATGTTAATAGCTGACCATTTGTACGATGCAGAGGAGAAGTCATCCAAAATATGTTCGTTACCTTAAGAGCTATTTTATTTCTGCTCATTGCATTATAGAGTTTGCTTTACCGACTCAGCATTATATATTGCGGCGTCAATGCTACAGAATGGCATTCAACCTTGAAACAAATGTGACAGTGACAAATAAATTTTAAAAAAGGGACTCGCCACAGTGTGCTTTTGGATAACACGTGTGTTCGAATTTTTGCTGTTTTTCTGCGATATTCTGTCTATTGTAACTTGTTATTGTGATTGTTTGTGTTTTGTCCCGTTGTTACCTGCTATCAGGTTTATCTAGTGTTTGTTTTTTTTAACATTGGTCACGATTATCCGTATTCAATATGAATATGGATAAAAATAAACCCCCAGACCCTCCTGATGATATCACTATTACCCCCTATCCGACTTCTCATCTAACCCAAGTCCTACCCCCCACCTCCAACCCATTAAGCTAGTTTGCAGATGTGATCTGTAACCTGGAGTCCCAAATCCTTCCATCCCAGAATTCCCAGACTAACATTCAAAAATGTCCCGGTAATGAAAAGGCAGTATCTAACCGCCCTACCAAACAACGGAGAACTCATGTAGGCCGTGTTAGGTACTCGGCAACAGACAAAGGTCCTTTCATCGTCCGCATTTCCCGAAAGGCCAATTCTGGAACTACTTTACACCCAGTTACTTTTGGGCGCTTTTTGGCACCATTTTCTATGAAGGAGCTTAACTTGGTTTTAAAGCATGTTCATGACTCAGCCCCCGGTACAGACGGTATTGTCTATTCCTTTATGTCACACGCGGGTCATAGAGCAAAAAACTTTTTTTAGACATTTTAAATTTTTGTTACACTAATGGCTGGGTCCCCGATCAGTGGAAAACTCATATTATCATACCCATTTTGAAACCTGGCAAACAAGCTGATGCCCAAACAGCTTCAAACCAATCGCTGTCATCAGTCCTTACAAAAATGTTTGAACACCTAGTAAAGAACCGACTAGAATTCATAGTAGAAACCAGAGACTTACTTCCTAGGTCTCAATTTGGTTTTAGAAAGGGACTCAGTACCATAGATGATGTTGGGGTTCTGGTATCAGATATACGCTCATCATTTTTGAAAATAGTCGCTGCCTTCTTAGACATTTCCTCTGCATATGATAATGTCCTTCTTCCCATTCTCAGGCAAAAATTGCAACAGCTGAGTATGAAAGAATGATACAGTGCATCTGTAGTTTACTTTTGTCTAGGTCTTTGGTTTTGAGAGTCCCAGGGGAAGAATTTAACGCCAGGATGTCATGGAAGGGCCTACCACAAGGCTCTGTGCTTAGTCTTTTACTGTACAATTTATATACAGCTGACATAGGTTCATGCCTCAATAACGACTGTCAAATTCTTCAGTATGCTGACGACTTGGCTTTATATGTCACCAATATCTCAGTTAGCGACGCTGCAACATCTCTCCGCGTATCCCTGGACTCCCTCACCAATGGCTAAATTCCCACGGCCTGAGTTTGTCTGCCCCAAAAAGTTCCGTGGTAGTGTATTCTCACAGGAGGTTTATACCTCAAATTCCAATAAGCATATAAGGACATTGTATTTTTAAGTTATATTAATATAATCTAAATATATCTATATAAATATATCTCTTACATTAATGTATCCCTGTATATTAATATATCTCTTATATTTACAAGATAACACTAAAATAACAAAATAATATCCTAAATTAAATAAAACTATTTACAAATTAAAATATAGCGTCGAAAAATTCATCGCCATCGCTGTCGACTGGTAATGTATTAATATTGTATTGTATGTGTTTATATGGATCTTGATGCCTGAAATAAATGTCTAAATAAATTGTGTAAACCGTTACACGTTTACCGTTACGTCTTCAAAAGCAAAATTTTTAGGCGTTTTTTTAGATTTAAAATTGAGTGGTTTACATCATCTAAATTATTTAGTTAATAGATGCGAGAGTATATAGTAGTAGAGTGTATAGTGTAGTAGTACCCGCACTAAAAGTGCTTGCCGGTGTCTGGTGGGGCGCTCATCCCTACTCCATGAACTAGCTTCAACTTTCTGACTTAACTGACCGACAATTTAATTTTGACAATTCAAAAGTGCCAGAAATGGTTTAATTGAAATAAATTATTTGAGTTTGAGTTTGGTATACAATGCTTTAATCCGGAGTGTTCTGGACTACGGATCTTTCCTGCAACAAAGCTGCTTTGGCAAGATTAGGCAGAATTCAGGCTAAGTGCCGGCGGATCATATCGGATTGTATGCAGTCCTCACCAATTAACGCATTGCAAGTTGAGTGCGCAGAACCACCATTGGCCTTGAGAAGGCAGTATCTAGCATCGAGATTTTGGGCTAGAGTCATTACCAAATCCTCCCACCCTCTTGTCCAAAAAGTGGATGACCTGGATGTTGTATGCCGAAGTTCCAATTATTGGAACCAAAAGAAGTCCCTTTTTTTTAAAAAAGACCTTCCGTTGTTATCAAAATCTAGATCCCCCCATTATTCAGTTTGCGAAACTTGCTATTTACAGTTTTGATTATGAAATTATATGTTTTAAACCTGATATTTTTTACAATATTAGCATATCTAAAAATTCTCCATGGACGAACTCTATTTTCAATGTGGCGGTTGGTGAGCGATGATACAATTTTGAAAGATTTTTCATGGACGAAATTATCAAATTCAAGTTGCACTGGTGCTGCGGTATACTACCAAAACTCTCAAAACGTTATAAAATTCAAATGCCCTACACAATCATCAGTTTTTACGGGTGAGTGCGTGGCCATATTAGAAGCTTGCTTATGTATAGGAGCCCATAGCATAAATTTTATAGCATAAATAGTTGCCTGCAAGCTTTGGGGCAGAATCCTTTTAATTGTAAACTGCACAGTCCAATACGACTTCAAATTAAAAAGTCCCTTTTCTCTTGTGCCAAGAATCACAAAACCGTTTACTTGTTTTGGATTCCAAGGCATTCTGGCATAAGTGGAAACAAACTCAAACTCAAATCATTTAATTCAACTAAACCAATTACAGGTACTTTTGAATTGTCAAAGGGTCGGTCAGTCAGAAAGATGAAGCTAGTTGCCCATTCCAAAGCGTAGGTACCTATGGAGAAGAACGGGCAAGAAACTCCATGGACACTCTTTTAAATCATAAAATTGTTACAAAATATTTGATTACATCATTCGTGTTGAAATTAACCATGTGAGAACGATGTAGAAATACGTGCACGTTAAAAGCGTCCGTTATAAAAAAACAAAAACAATTCAGAAATTAAAAATTAAAATAAGCCGAGGCAGCTAAGAGATGACCAGTCCCTACTGGCGGCGCCCATTCACGAACATGACGTATGGATCAGCACCATTCAGCTCAACCATTTTGGAGGGAACTTAATGATCCAACACACACGCCACCACCAGCGAGACATTTGAGTGAGCATGACATACTCACAGCTGCCAGGGCACATTCAAGTCAAACGAGTATGTGGATGCTCTTGCTAAGGATGCTGTTACGTCCCAAGCCGTTGACCTTAAACATTTTAAATGTCAGGGCTACGATTTGCTGAGCCTTCCAAAAAAAGAGCTTGCTAACCTCATAGCAGGTGTAGTGACAAAAGTGAAGTAAACGGAAAGGTGCTTTTTATCACGCAATACAGGCTAATGTTACCCCAAGCCTTGGTTTTATCACTATAAAAAATATCAAAGAAGATAATATCAACTATTTCCCGTGTCCGCATAGGTATTGTTGTTCCCCGGTGTTCCTTCACAAGTCCGGGTTAGAGATACATCGCTCTGCGAATGTGGGTTGGATGAAGGTACTACGGAGAACATCTTTTTTAACTGCTCCAATAATAAATAACCCAGCCTATGACTTGTATAGCCATCTCCCTAAATTAAAGATCCCTGTCCCAACTAACACGTTCTTCCTCAAAGCTCTTTGAGGCTTTGATGTATTCTATCCCTGTCAATGACATCAAATTATGGTGATTTTTGTGTGATCGTTTATGTACAGTCACGAGCAAAAGTATGTATACACTCGGTTTTATTCAAAAGCGATTTACTCCTTTATTTTGGAATTAAATTTTATTTTGTTATGAACATAGCATTTTCGAACCCATAGGTTTATGTAATATGTCGTATTTCAACGTTGCATTCGTTATTTCACGAAAAAATTTAAATTGAAAGTTGCCAAGTGTTGACATATTGGTGCTCGTGACTGTACATATAAAAAAATAAAAAAATCTAAATTGGTTCATCCGTTCGGGAACTACGATGCCACAGACACACAACACACACACACCCTCACACGTTAAACTTATAACACTTCGTCGTTTTTGCGTCGCGGGTAAAATATAATTAATCATATATTTTATTCGTTTGTTTCAGTGTACCTACTAATACACGTCAATAAGTTTTACATTAAATTCAGTGTTATCAATTAACTAGTATTGGATTTAGAATTTTAGGTTTTTTTTTGTTTCCTCCGCATGTTTTCTCATATCGCATCTGACATTGGCAGAATTGTCGACATCGGTGCTATTGCCATAGAGGAAAATAGAATAGAATAGAAATAAAAAAAAAAACTGATTTATATTTCATACCATGGCCAGGCCAATAGAAAGGTTTTCGGTTGAGGTCGACTATAGACACCGTTGAAAGGTTTAGCTATTTTGAACTTTGTTATCAAATAATTAATTGTAGTTTTCTTTTCAATGGTCAGCTCACTGCTGTAGCTTCAAAAGGTTTGTGTTCTGAGTTCAAAAGTTTCAAATGTTTTCCTTTTTTTACTGACGAAGACATAAAAGAGCAAACTGTACATTATTACTAAAACTGAGGTGCACGATGCATTACAGAACGAAGGTACAGAAAGCGCCGCAGCAGCGAGTTACCGTGCAGCGCCAGCAGCGCGGTGGCCCGGCCGGCCGCGGCCACGGCGCGCGCGTGCGGCAGCGCGTGCAGGCGCGCGGCCCCGCCCAGCGCGCGCCGCGCCGCCTCGCGCACGGGGCCCAGCGCCGGGGACCCGCAGTAGCGGCCCCAGCGCGCGCCCAGCACGCCCGCCCACACCGGCGTCTGCCGAATTCAAAATCAATCAAAATCAAAACTCATTTATTCAAATTAGGCTGAGAATCAGCACTTTTCGAACGTCAAAATTACAAAACAGAAAGTCCCCCAAAAACGCCCGCCCTTCACTTATATATACACTCTAATGGGACTATTCTTTTTTTCTCTTCTGTGTCGCTGGTTCGGCCGGCTCGGAGAACCAAGAAAGTAGCGATCGACACCTACCACACCTTTCTCTTATTAATTAGACACGGTATATTTGGTAAAAGTTAAAGTGTTAAATTTTGGAGGGGAATTGTTGGCAAGAAATGATAAAGTAATTTAGCATAATTGCAATATAGTTTGTTTCGTTTTGTAATTTCATCTTTTCATATTCTAGTTTTGCCATACCTAAATTCTAGGTATTCGCATAGATTTATTTTTTAAGAATGCTGTAATTGACGATGATATAAGTCCAGAGCTGATTATTACCTATGCTTATGGTACATTAATACAGAAAGTGTCGGCAAAGTAAATGAATAAGCAAGCCCCGCACCTGGTGCGCCACATGCTGCGTGAGGTCGTGCGCGGCGTGCGGGTGCGGCGCGCGCAGCAGCTGGCGCGGCGCCTGGCCGTACGTGCGCACCATGGCGGCCGCGGCCGTGCGGTCCACTTCCTCCTCCAGCGCGGATGGGTCGAAACCGTAGTAGGTCTAAACAGGAAAACTATTTCAATAACAAGGCCATGTAGAGAAACAAAGTATTCCGTATGTGTGTGTGTTTTACGATGATAAAGGAGGATCCACAAGTCAGACGGATTAGGTATATTGTTTCGCTGTCCGTACACGTTGCGCGTTTGTAGACGTATAAGGTTTGCTACAGGCAGTTAATAAAGATTAAGGCGTTAAAATTATTTTTGTTTATTTGTATATGTAGAAGGTGGTGTGGTGCTTGCGCCTTCCTCGTATTGCTAGGCGTAGGGACTACAGGGAGCAGTAATGCTAGCAGTGCAGAATGCAATGTTCCCGCGCATATAGTTCTGCGGTAAGGCCAGTCGTTTTCCCAGCGCCGCCGTGGCGATAACTTGTGTTCCATATACAAATGTAAGAAGTGTCATTGTGCCTTAACGTTCATGGTCATTTGAATAGACTTTAACTAGTACACTTGAATTTTATTTCCTCTCCTTTCTCCAAACACGATACTCAATAAGGTCCCAATAATAAGATATGGTATATTTGTTAAAAACATAAGTCTTGAATTATTAGAGTAATAACTTTGTTCCAACAAAGTGATTAAATATAGCAAGTTCTTGTCGCAAAACTTTCATAATTTTCAGGTTTAGAGTTGGTTTCAGCAGCTGACATACGTAAGTTGGCCCACGGTGTAGACATGTCGATACTTCTTGTGTGGACATGCTAAAGTAGGAATCTTTCTTTACGTTGACTGCCACGTATTCCGACACTGGTATTCCATATTTTGGTCATACTGATGTTTGTTTGTGCGGTAACGGTATCATCTTACACAAACAGTCTGAAACTTTCTTTGGATACAAGTGGAAAATATCTTCAATTATAACATATTTTTGCGTCAGTCTGGCTTTGAGTTTCAGTAGTTTGTAAAGATAGTGAATGGGGATTTGATAACAAGCTATATTGAACTGTACATATAACTAACTTATTGGTACATTTGTGGTGAAAGGTTTTTGAATACATACGTGGTGTCTCCAAAAAGATCTGAACGGTAACTGGCCCACATTTTGGTAAACAAGGGAATGCATATTCGCGTTCGATGTAATATGCATTTTCGTCGAGTGTTCCATTTAAACTCGAACATTAAAAGTGTCGTAGTTGTACTCACACAGGCTGGGAACACGTTGATGGCGTCGAGAGCCGGCTGGCCGGTCTGCTTGTAGCCGAACACCAGGTCGATCCAGTGCGGCAGGCCCTCGGTGACGAGCTGCGCCTCCAGCGCCTGGCGGTGCATGAGCGTGAACAGGCGCGCGTCGGCGGCCCAGGCCGGCAGCGCCACGTCGTCCACGGCGGCCCCGCACTGCCGCGTGCCCAGCTGCAGGCCTGCGCGACACGCCACGTCACTACCAGCGGGAAGCCCGCTGCAAGGCAAGGGGCTCTTCCCGCACGACCATTCATCACCACGCTTGCTTAAGACAACTTGGCGATTTCAGACATATATGAAAGAGTACGTTTTTTTTTTTTAATTTAAATTAAAAATTAGGCCAGTATTAGGTTGTAAGTCATTCTATAGGGTAATTTGATTTGTAATGATTTTAATTCTATAAATAGGAGCTCTATCGTTCGAGACAATGTCGAAGTCGGAAGTGTGTACGTGCGTGTGTGTAATGTGCTGACGCTACTCGTTTTCACGCACATATTCAAAGCGTGTTTGTACATTTGGTTACTACAACAAGCGTGTTCGTTCGACGGCGACGGCTTTCTTAGCGAGACAAAAATACACTTATATCGCTGTGTGCACAGAACAGATAAAAGAGGTTAGAAAGGAAATAGTTCCTGATTTGTATTAGAACGCGTGTCGCGGCATGTCTCCCACTCTGTCTCTCCACTACAAGCAAGAGATCAATACGTACGCGCATTACGCACACAAATAAACCGCATGCACTTAGATCGCGTGTTTGCTATTGGTTGTCACACTAACGCAAATACTGCTCTGGACGTATACTCACACACTTGTAAAATAAAATGAAATGCAAATAGTTACGGTGACCAAAAGGTCGATACGTCGACACGTTATAATAGCGCAAGACGGCATAATTATTTTTTTCCGCGGAGTTTCGAACGCTGTCACAACAAGAGCGCGATTGTTGAGCGCCGATTCAAATTTCGGTTGACTTTGAGCGTCTGATCAACATTGCGGCGCGCCTGCCCCGCCCACAAGGCCCTTCTAACCTCTTTTATCTGTTCTGTGGCTGTGTGTAATGAAACCATAGCGACTTCTAATTCGACGCCAGCGTTATTTATCGAGCGCACTTACAACGAGTGGTACATTTTAGTCAACGTGTAGGGCTTCTGTGATCTACAGATCACAGAAGCCCTAGACGTTGACTAAAATGTCTCACATTACAATGAGACATTACAATGTCTCGCAGTGACACTTCAATCTACTTAATGAAATTCTTAAATTCTCTGACAGTCAACGCATATTCTAAATCACTGGGAAATTTATTTAAGCATGAAATTTTTCACTAGAGTTCGTTTTACAAGGAAGGTGTGCAACTAAGGAAGGACTTGTTAAAAATTCATCCTTTATTGGTGTTAAATAGGGGATGAATGTTTGAATAAATGTTCGCCATTTTTGCTAATGGGAACCCCGTCGGGAACACGGTTGAAGTGAGTAATACCTTCGTTGTTGTGGAACAGCTCGGGCAGGTAGAACATCTCCGGGATGAGCTCCTTGACGTCGGTGGGCGAGTCGTTGGTGATGAGCCTCCAGGTGGTCGCCAGCGAGTGGAACGTGCGGTCTGGCATGTCGAAGTTGTTGTCTGCAAGGAGGAATATAAGTGTCAGGCAAAATATGCTCAAAATTTACTAATATAGGAATGCGTATATATACATAATATGTACTTGTTTAAGTACATATTTATTTAAAATAATGACATCTATAATTTAAAAACAAAAACAAAAAGTGCACCTCTCGGTAGACTAGTAGAGAATGCCTACGGCATTAAAATCCCCTTTGTACCCGCAACGTTTAATAAATGAAATGATCACCTTGATAGTTGAGGAACAGCTCAGTGAAGGGCGGCACCCGCACCAGGTAGTGCAGCACGCCGCCCGAGTTGGAGTACAGCGACGCGTAGTGGTGCGGCTGGCGCGCCAGCAGCGGGCTGCAGCCCTCGCGCCGGGCCGCCTTCAGGTCCTGGCGCCGGGGAGCGAAACCATGAGCTTTTTTGATGTTGACCAACTTTATTTTTATTTTTCAAACCTCGCATTTACAATGTTACGGACTC
The DNA here is from genome assembly GCA_951799955.1 of Apamea anceps. Classification (NCBI taxonomy): domain Eukaryota; kingdom Metazoa; phylum Arthropoda; class Insecta; order Lepidoptera; family Noctuidae; genus Apamea; species Apamea anceps. The sequence goes on from OX637506.1 coordinate 988,767, forward strand.
TTTAGTTTTTAAGGCACGATATGCATTTTTTTAAGCGTATTTGTCTCACGTTGATTTATGATTAGAGAAGAATACACATTGTAGTTTGATATGAATGAACTGCCAGCTAACACCAACAGATATGTAACAGACATACCAAAAGTTACTCACGTTATAAATACCAATATAATGCTGCTCCCTATTTTTGTTCTGTATCGCCATGGGCCTGCTGAGATCCCTGAAGGACGCCGGGTCCGTGAGGTCCAGTATCCTGGAGGTGTAGTCCGCGATGACGAAGGGCAGCACGGGGTACTGCATGAGGTCGTTGTAGGAGCGGCCGCCCAGCCCGTTGAGCCGCATGAGGTACTCCCAGTTCGTGATACTGCCGGCGCGCCACTGGCTCATGGCGTCTGTTAACGTGTCGGGCTCGATTCTGGAAGGATAAATTGTCATTTTCATTGTCATTTAGTGGATACCAATGAAATATATAATTAACTGGATTCGATATGCTATTTTCAGTTGTCGTCGTCATTGTCCTATGCCTAAAATGTTTACTTAATTAAATATTTTTTGATAGCGTAGCGCATTCCTCTTGAAAGTTTTTTTTTTGTTCAATGGACGCGATGTGACGGTGTCGGATGTAACATTTGTGCTGCGGCTCTTGTTTCGTAGAACATATTGATGTCTACAGAATACAGAGTGATTGTCCTCAGGAACAGCTCCTTGGCGCGCTCCTGAGGAATGGTTCCTCATAGGGAATGCAAAACCGACCAAAATGAAAACCCGGTTTTTTTTTCGGGTTTCGTATTAAAAAAACCGGTTTTCGGTGAACCCGGTTTTTTTTTTCTTTGTCTAAGTTTTTTTAAACTACTTGTAAAATTCAGGCCGCCTACATCTTGCATATTTTCAATAATTAAATAAAAACGTATCTATTAAAAATAAATACATAAGTATTCAAAATTTCAATGAAAATGCAGAAATTTGTTTAAGTAAAAGGTTTATTTGCTTTTGTGCTTCACCCTAGTAGGTACAATATTAATCAACAGTATTAAAAAGATGAAGTTGAACCTCCAGACCACAAAAGTATTTTATTGCAATACTTGTATTTTGCTTCCGATTTTGATTTCGGTTTAAAAAAATGACCCCACACGCTGTTTTTATCCTCAGTTTTTCTGATGTTTTCTACAAAGTCATCCATAGTAATCTGAAAGCGACAAGCAAGAACAATAACTTGATCTGTTTAATTATGAAATTAACAAGAATTATACTGGACTGGGAGAGGAAGGAAATTATAATGTTCCAGGCTGATCCAGGCACTTCCTGGGCATACTGTAGAAGTTAAGTAAGGAAACAAAGGCAAATCAGTTTCGTAGGCGATGGGCAGACGGCCTATGCCTATCATTACAAAAACGTTGTTTTATAAATTAACTACTACCTTACCTTCTGCCCGAGACTTCGGCAGCGTAGAATAAGTGGAACATCATTTTTTCGGGATTAAAAGTAGGCTATGTAGGTAGCCTTATAGCCTAGCTATCTCTATTCCAAATTTCATCCAAATCTATCTAGATTCTAGCTGTTTCTGCGTGAAAAAGGAAAAAACATGCTAACAATCAAACTTTCACAATTATAATATAAAACATTGTGTGGCACACTGTGTGAATATCTTAACATTTAAAAATAGCAATTTGTACCTAACCTAAGTACATACTATAAATGTCAAATACTTACAAAAATAACTGAATTGCACGACAAATTCACTAAACACCTTCACTCAACTATTGAAAACAGTTAAATGTTACCAAATTACTAATGCTACAATAAACAACGTACTTTCCACAAATAAAAAATTTTGAATCTTGAATCTTTTCACTAGCAACCGTTGGCAACGGTTGGTAAAACAAAATGGCTGACACCAAATTCATATTTTGACTGACACGTGGTGTTGGGTGTTGCCATTTGAAAACAATAAAAAACTCGAAAAACCGGAAACGTGAAATAAAAAACCGTTTTTTTTAATAATTTCAAATATTCCAAAAAACCGGGTTTTCGGTTTTCGGTGAAACCGGTTTGCATTCCCTAGTTCCTCACCTGGCGGGCGGGTGGTGCGTGGCCGCCAGCGCCTTGAGGAAGGCGGCGCGCTCGTGCGTGTCGCTGAAGGCCAGCATGTGCGCGTGGCCCGAGCTCAGGAACAGCTCCACGGCACGCTCCTGCAGGCACCAGCGACGCGTCGCCACCTGTACCACAACGCTCTTTAGCGATATGTGTAACTTCAACTCCATGAAGAGACCGGTCTCCAAAACTAATTTGGCCATCATTAAAGAGAAGTGGCATCTCCAAGAGCAAGTCAATATACAAGAAACTAGATGGGAAGTGCTCGACCAGATTCACTGGCACGTAAGTAACTCACTGCAAGGGAACGACAAGGACTATGAAGCAAAATACGAGCATCGGGAACAAGCCTATGAAAGCAAAAGGTGTTAGTGTAGCGAGTCCGTGTGTGCTACCTGCAGCACGTCCTCCAGCGCCCAGGACTGCGCCTGCGGGGCCGCCTGCACCTCGGGGATGCACAGGCGGCCCGTGCGCGCGGGCTGCGCGCGCGGCGCGTCGTCGGGCACGAAGTGGATGCACTGCTCCGTCAGCAGCAGCTCGCCGTCCAGCTCGGCCGCCACCGTGACGCACGTGGCGCGCGCCATGTGCGCCACGGTCTCGTGCAGCTGCAGGCGCGCCACCAGCCCGTCGCGCACGGCCGCGCGCCCGCCCAGCACGCTGCGCAGCGGGCTGGCGCCAGGCTCTGCGGGGCCACACGCACACTATCCTTCACCACTTCTTTTTACATATTAACTAACAATTCAATATTAACAAAATGTGTGTTTGCTATCTAGCTTAATTTTAGATTTAGCTTAGTAAATAAATTCAAAATCAATTTCAAGATATTGTGATTAACGCAATGTACACCTTAATTGTCATGTGCGTTAATCCTTTAGTTATTAAGATAACTAGAACGGCAAGAAAGTAACAGTAGGCAAATAAATAGCAATAAATAATCTTACCAACTTTATGGCGATACTGCGGCTTGAGGAACTTGTCGGGTATGTGCAGGTGCGCGCGGCGCATGCGCACGCGCACGCGGCCCGGGCCCTCCGTGGCGTCCAGCTGCCACGAGCGCGGGTACGAGCGCGGCGAGTGCCACACGGCTGCGAGGGCACAAGGAATAATTAATTATTCCTCATGTTTATTGACCAAATGACCTGTTTTTAAGCTACGCGAGAAGGTACATACGAGACACCTGCATCGCTAAATCTTCGGTATAGTATGACCACGGTTAAGAATTTCATCGATTACTTATGTTTAGAAAAGACGAAATTTGACAATATCTGAAAATCTCTGTACCCAGCGGGCGAGGCGCGGCGGGACGGGACGGCAACGCGACGCTGAGCAGTTGTAATGTACTAGATATTAGATAGATAAACCATTTATTTGGCGCACACAAAAAAGACAGCGCAACACACAAAAGTACATTATTAGATGATAACCAAACTACCCACATGATTAATAATATAAAACAAGGTGCCGACAAAAAAGACAAAATGAAAAACACACAAATGTCGAAATCAAAGTGACACTATGACGAATTAAATTAATAACGAAACATACACAGTGCGGTGTGCGTCTCAAGGTTGCACCAAATGGGAGTCCAGCTCAGCATGTGTCAGGCAAATGTACCTGACGCTGATATTCTGCTGGATCCCTGCTGTGACACACGAACGACGCCACACAGGGCCGCCCCGCGCCGAGCGGGAACACAAGTCACAAGCGGCGGCGCGGGGCGTGGCGGGACGCGAGCGCGTTTTTTATTTATTTCATGCACCCATTTCCGTTTACGTTGTTTTTTCTTAGCTAGCGCAACTATGAGCACTAGCGTTTCTATGTCTCAATCGCTCAACATCTTTTTGTGATGAAAGAAAGGCGCGACCTTGACTGATCCAATAAGGGAACAGAATCGTGGACCTATTTTGATTTAAGCGGAAATATAAATTAAATTGGTTGGTTATTAGCAGTGGTAGGAATAGGTAGTGCCTATTTGCCTAAACTTCGAAGAACAGAGACAAGAAACGGAGACTTCCTTAGGACTAAATTTTTTCCGGGTCATCTGTCCAGAAATTCGGGACAACACTTTTAATAATTATAATAATAATTCATTTATTTCAGATAATAATAATCCATACAATACAAATTATATTAAAATCAATTGGTACGTAGACAACAGACACTGAAATAGAATTAAAATTAATTTAAACAATACTAACATTACTTTAAATTAAATAATTTACAGTAAAATCAGAATCAAAAATTGTGTTAGTATATATATATGACGTACACAATGTGTTAGTGAGTGAGTGAAAAATTTAGTCCTAAGGAAGTCTCCATTTCTTGTCTCTGTTCTTCGAAGTTTAGGCAAATAGGCACTACCTATTCCTATCACTGGTTATTAGTCATATTTTATTACAAAAAGGATATTGCTCTTCGCCCATACATTGTTCGCCCTGGAACTAAGAGCATCGGAAAATTATGTGTTGTATTGTCGTTCATTAGTAAACTCCTATAACATCTTATTTGTATAGCGAACTAGCTGCAGAATAGATATATTTCAAAAAAGTATCAGATTTTGAGGTTATAATCGAACCATAACAACGAATATTAGGTATAGTTTTTCATCTGATTTTTAAAAAACTAAAAAACAATAACATAATACATTTAGCTATTTTTTGTACCTACCTAGATAATTAGTTATATAAGCAACTTTTTTCTAAAGCCTAAGTGTATGTAATTGCAACGTTTAAATGCATATAATATAATTAACATAGGTACCTGTATTCTTAGCATTGGTTTTGGAATGAGATAAAATGTTTGTGTGTATTAATGTAAAAATAATGCTGTCTCCTTAGATGATAGTGGTGATGTAGCCCGGTAGATAGATGGCGTTAGTGTGCATTGATAAATGGCTGAGCGCTTTTGAATGAATGTTCTAGTGATTCAGATTCAAAAACATGCAACAATTCATTAAAAATCCGATCGATTGATTGCAATCGATTGGGCATCCCTAATCTTTTTTGATACGACTTGACGTTTGGCGAAGATGGCGGCGATTAATATTATTAGTCGCGTAAAATACTTTAAAATGTTCATTTTGGCATGCAGCTAGTCCGTGTTACAAAAGTATTTGCAACTAATATAATAAAATAGACAATTAATTATAGTGTATGTCCGATATAATTATCTTGTGCACAGGGCGATTCTGGACAATATCCTTTTGGGATTTCTTTAAATTTCATATTTTGAATAGATTTTTACATTGTTTTTACATTTGGGAGCAAGGGACAAGAATAATGTACCTAGGAAGTTATAATATGTTGATGTAAAAGAGTCTTTTGGTCATTCTTCTCCAGAGAGACAGACTACGTTTCCGACCGGGCGCTGGCTTCAACTTGCTGACTAACTGACCGACTCCTTGACAGTTCAAATTAAATTCATGGTTTGATTGAAATAAACCGTTGGAGTCAAAATCAAATCAAGAGTTTCGCAGTCGCAAATACAACTATTCTTTTCAATAGTTGTATTTGCGAAGGATATGAGAAGAAGCTTACCTTGCTCGTGTGTATAGGTGTCTTACCTTGCTCGTGTGTATCGGTGTCTTACCTTGCTCGTGTGTATAGGTGTCTATGAGGCGCTGCCAGGCCTGCGAGGCGGCGGCGTGCTGCGCGTGCGCACGGCGCAGGTGCTCCATGAAGGCCTTGCGCTGCGAGTTCTGCGCGTCCACCACGCCGCGCGTCACCGCCATCGCGCTCTCCGTCACCTTGCTGGCCAGGCCGTCCTTGCTCCACACCACTCTACATCGGAAGACAGATTGAACGAAACAATGACCCACAAACCAAAACTTAACAATAGTAACATACGTCACGCCTGCTATGCCGGGTACCTATAGTACACCCACATTCTGCCAGCTGTTTAAGTTTCAAGTAAATCCCTGGATCTTAAATATAACTGGCGTGCCTATTGCAATCGACCGGCCACAAATTCAGGTTCCGGGCTGCTACTGATGCATTCCTGATATAAATCCCAATAACACTTACGATACTAACAAAACGATTGCCAGAACAACGAGGCAATCCTCTTAGCAGTATTGTTTATCATAATAAAGTTGTTTCAAGATTGACCCGAGAACACTCAAGAAGTTACAAGTGTTACAACACACGGTCCGGTCAAGGAGCGAAAATGTTAAGCAAGTTTCAAAAACATTCCCTTCCCACACAGCCGTTTCATTCAAAATGTTCACTACGTAATCGGAACAATTATTTGTCGCTGGTTCATCCGGCTCGAAGAACCATGTAGAAAGTAGTGCTTGGTGCTATGGATATTAACACATGTCTCTTATTGATAGAATATGGTATATTTGGTACAAATTAAAGTATTGAATTATAAGGGGAACACCTATATCGAATCACTATAACACTTGGTTACAAGTTAAGAAGTGAAGTTTTTAAGTGCAAGTAAAGATTCACCTCAAGGTGCTAAAAATTTTCATTCCGGGACAGTCTGTGCATTATAATTAGTATATGTAGCAGCATAATGTATAGCAATAACTAGCGAGATGCCGGTGCTTCGCACGGTTGTTACGACTTGACAAACTGTGGCATTTCGTTATAGGTAACGTAAACGAAGCAAAAGGAGTACAGTCACGAGCAAAAGTATGTATACACTCGGCTTTATTCAAAAGCGATTTACTCCTTTATTTTTTAATGAAAATGTATGTTGTTACGAACATAGCATTTTCTAACCCATAGGTTTATGTAATGTGTCGTATTTCAACGATGCATTCATTATTTCACGATAAAATCGCAATTGAAAGTTGCCAAGTGTTGACATGTTGGTGCTCGTGTCTGTATGTAAGGATCGCAGCAGTTGGCGTTCTGTTTCTGCATGCCATGGGAAGAAGGCGTGAATAAGTATGTATTTTATTTAAGTTTAATATTCATGATGTAGTGATGGTAAAAGCCGCATTAAAATCCGTTGCGAAGTTTACAAAGAACAACGTTATTTAACTGACAGCCACGAAAAGAAATGCTCATTTAATTGATAGTTAGTATAGAGCTACAAAGCACACTCACTTGGCTATGACGGAGCGCGTGCGCGCGGCCTGGCGCGCCCAGCGCTCCTCGTCCTGGCGCAGCAGCGCGGCGGCCTCGGGGCCCAGCGCGGCCCCGCCCACGCGCGCGCCCAGCCCGGCCTGCGTGCTGGCGGCCCAGGCGCGCGCCCAGTCCGTGATGGCCAGCTCCACGGCCGGCGGCCCGCTCTGCGCCGCGCCGTGGATGTGCTTGAGGATCGTCAGCAGGTACACTGCTAGCTGGGGGGGGGGGGGGAGACGAAAATTATATAATACAGGTCGATATTTTTCACAAAAACATTGGTTGAATTTGCATCGAAACGTTAGGAAGCGGTGAAGGGTGTTCATTTTGGGGGACTGTTTTATGGCCACCAGAACGTACCTTCCTGAGCTGCGCGGGCTCGCTCGGCGTGAGCACGTGCAGCACGGGCGCGGGCGCGTGGTACAGCGCGCGCAGCAGGCTGGGCTGCAGCGCGCGGGCCCCGGCACCCGGCGCGGCGGCCCACCAGAACAGCTCCTGCAGGGGAGTGGCCCAGTCCGCACTGCTGCTCACCCACCATTTAGGGCGAGAGGCGTTGGACCCGCTCACGGCTGGAAATTATATTTATTTCTGTAAATTGATTTAAAAAAAAAAAAACACTTACACGTCCAAAAATGTAACGCTCACTCTTTTACCACCCACCCTCGGCTCCGTGCCTGCACCACACATTCTGTCGAGGGACTATCCTACACTACAGCACACCAGTCCGCTTGCCATCTCTTCCACAGTAATAAAACTTATATCCTCCGCCTATCTCTCTAGCCTTCGCACCGTTCCACTTGGTCTCTTGCAGACACGCTATGTTCAGTCGTCACCTATTTAATACATATGCTAGTTCTCTTCCTCTTCGACTCATCGTACCTACATTCCAGCTCGCACACCTCACACGTCGCCCCCGCCCGTTCAGGTGCGACAACCCTTGTCCACTCCACACAGAAGCCAGGTGATGCGCCTGCGCGTCACATATCATTGTCAGTCATGTTGCTTAAGGTAAAGGTTAACAGTCGGCTGCGAGCCTGTCAGCAACCCTACTTGGAAATGCTTCATCAGCAACACTATTGCCGGGTGCAATACCACTTGACTCCTGCAGTCCTCCCGTGCCCCATTTTCTATTGATCACTGTTAGGTTTTCCCTCTGAAGTCCTATTTTATTTAAGTTTTTATAATTGTACTAGTTTCTGCCCGCGACTACGTCCGCGTGAAATTTCTTGTTCCCCCGACCCACCCCCTCGCATCGCATGGCCCACCCGCGCTATTACCTACTTCGTTTTCTGGCTTTTTTTTCTATATGCTCGGCCCCTAAAAGTTCCAACGTGATGGTAAATAGCCATCCTAAAGAATTGAGCGATCAAATTTAAACAGTATTTTTCAAATCCGACTGGCAGTTCCAGAGATTAGCACGTTCAAACAATCAAATGAAGTAGATATAGATTTTGTTGCGGAGTTATTTTAAAATTATGATATCCCCTAAGATGTTGATTGAAATCAAGTGATGTCAAGGGTAATTTTGTTCACACAATTAAATACTTGTGATGAATAACGTATTTATTTGGATAAGGATTAATATCATGTTGATAAAACACTTTCGCAAATAATGCATTAATTTCGAACAAATTTGATTACCATAAAAAAGGTTATAGTGAGCCAATCTTTAAAGATAAACATATGCTGTCGCGGACTTTTGTTTAGAACTTTTAAAGAGAAATGATTCCACCATACGTGATTTTTGCGTAACTTAAACCGTTTACGCAGCGCAGGCAACGGAAGTTCTCAAAAAGGAATCATTTTTCCCGTTTTTGCAACGTTTTCCATTGATGCTCCACTCCTATTGGTTGCAGCGTGATATTATTTAGCCTAAAGCTTTCCTCGATAAATGGACTATCCAACACAAAAATATTTTTTCAATTCGAACCAGTAGTTCCTGAGATTAGCGCGTTCAACCAAAAAACTCTTTAGTTTAGATAAATCGAGAGGGTCATCAATCCGCATCCGATGAATGAAAGTTGTATTCGTGAATGTTTTGCGGCATTTTGCGTTTTTAGTAATTTTCTATTATCCCCGAAACTATATGACCAATTGACACACTTTAATGGGCAAATCTTATCTCTATAATGTCCTTGTGATCATAAAAAAAATTATGTTTGATAAGGATTACTGTGCGGGACAATAGACAATAACAGTGTAAATAGTGGTGATAACAGTGATAGTAGTGGACTCGATCGAACGAGCATATAATATATAATAGTGATAGTTATAATACGTCGTTAGAATCATAAGTAATTATAGTTGTATCTCACTGTTTGTTACGGACTTTATAGTTTATAGATACAAGTACCTACTTAGGGTAAGCGTTATTAGATTATCGAAAATTTTATGTCTTGTTTTCTACTGTTTTATATTTTTCCTAGATAGTTTGTAGTATGTAGAATCCAAAAACATATAATTTGTCATATGTTGTCATTTAAAATTATAGTGAAAAACGCGAAAATTGTCACGCGGCTCTCTTTAAGGTAAAGTTTCGCGGTACTTAACCTACTGTGCCGATTCCGACTTCACTCTTATTGGCTAAAATTTCGATGTTCTGATTGGCTGACCAATCACAGGCCCTACTTTTTCTTAGCCAAAATCGTATAAATTACGCGTCGGATTTCGGGCTCGACACAGTCGGCAAGCAGCTACAATAGAAGAAACAGGAAGAAAAGGAAAATAAAGAAGAACTATCAGAATCAAGAAGGCTTTTATTCCCCACCAACCCCAGCAAATAAATGTGCACCCCGCACATTTAATGGTCCTTCGAGCGCCGGATTATTGTGGGGTATAGTGCTTCAAGATTACAGCGCGACAGTGAAGATTCAAGGTCATCGGTCCTCAAGACAGCTGATATAGAAGATTCGTGTTCCGGTCAACGTCACTGACCCTAGATCAGCTGACATAGCGCCCTTTCGAGGTCAGCTGATACAGAAGAATCGTACCCAGGTCATCGACCCCGAGATCAGCTGTCACCATGCCCGTCACACGCTCCGAAGGAAGAGGACGCAGGCAGCCAAGCGAACAGAAGCCGTCATCATCAGAGGCCACTCCAGAGACCTCTGCGACCGGTACCAGCACGGAAGCCACGTCGGAATCGACACAGACAGGGACGACTGTCACGGGGAGCTCCGAACAGACCAGCACCTCCGCGACAACTGATCCAACCACCGTGACTTCCGCCACCACCGCTTCGACCGCCGCGACCTCCGCTTCGGCCAACAACGCGCCTTCAGCCACGCACCCCGCCAGCGTCGCCGCACCCTCCGTCGCCCCCTCCGCCGCGACGACGCTCACTGCAGGTGCGAAATCAAAACAGCTGATGAAGCCGCCCGCCGCTGTCGTCTCCAGAGATGCTCGCCCAGAAACAGATACCTCAACAGTAAAGCGAGTCATCAAGAACGCCGGTACGTCGAAACCAACCGGCCCACAGCACCTCTCCCCGCCTAGCAAGAAGGGGGGAGGGGGGGGATCGACACATAGCAAGTCGAAACAGCAGAAAATCGCCAAAGCAAAGGAAGAATTGCTCCGTCTCCGAGTGGAACTAGCTGCAGCACGTCTGGCCGCGCTAGAACATGGGGACACCGAAGATGAAGAAGAGGAAGAAGTTGAAGAAGATGACGTCTCCCTCTACTCCGAAGTCAACGCAAGGGTGGACAACTGGTTGGAGAACCAGGTGACTCGTCCCGTCCTGGCCATCGCCAACGAACCTCACCAACCTCCACCAGAGCCGATGATCGTCCACACCGAGCCACCGAAGACAGAAGAAATTCGTCAAGCACCGGCGGGAGGTCAAGGGGACCTAGCCCTCCTTGCTGAAGCCATCACTAGGGCTGTCAGCGCCGCCCAGCGACCCAAGTTTATCGACCTACCATTCTTCAGCGGGTCACACCAGGAGTGGCTACCCTTCCGCGCGGCCTACTACGAAACAGAATCATCGTTCAGCGCCGTCGAGAATGCGAACAGACTTAGAAGAAATTTGAAGGGCAAGGCCAAAGAAGCCGTAGAAGGGTTGCTGATCACAAATGCGCACCCTACAGAGATCATGAAGACCTTGGAATCCAGATTTGGGAGACCGGAGTCGATCGCCATGATGGAAATGGAAACGCTTCGAACCCTGCCACGACTCTCCGAGTCACCAAAGGACATCTGTATATTCGCCACGAAGATCTCCAACGTCGTAGCAACACTGAAGACGTTGGGTTGTTTCAATTATATGTACAACCCTGAACTAGCGAAGACGTTGATAGAGAAGTTGACACCTACGCTCCGGTATAGATACTACGACTTCTCGGCCACACAGCAACCAGAAGACCCCTGCCTCATCAAAATAGAAAAGTTCTTCAAGAGAGAAGCCGAGCTGTGCGCACCCTACGCGCTGCCTGAACAGGTGGCCTCCTCACCGAACACCGCACAACAGAAGAAGTCGCAGCGGGTCAACAACGTGACTGAAAAGGGGAACACACCGAAGTGCTTCGTGTGCGAAGAAACAACTCACACTAACGCAACCGAATGTGAGAAGTTCAAGAAAATGGAAGCAAACTCAAGATGGGATACTGCAAAGTCCAAACGCCTCTGCTTCAGATGCCTACGTTATAGAAGCAAAACTCACAATTGCAAACCGAAGCCTTGTGGTGTCAACGACTGCAAATACTCACACCACAAGATGCTGCACTATGACAAGAAGACAGAAAAGGCAGAGAAGTCAGAAAAGGAAGAGACACCAGAGGTCATCAATTCAACATGGACCGTGAAGAAGCAGTCTTACTTGAAGATCCTCCCGGTCCAGGTGAAGGGACCGAAAGGAGCAGTCAACACATTCGCACTGATGGACGACGGGTCAACAGTAACGCTCGTCGACGACAACATTGCGGCGCGCATAGGAGCAACGGGACCTGTAGACCCACTGAAAATAGAAACCATCAACGAACTGAAGACTGCAGAATCGGCATCGAGAAGAGTGACCATCGGCTTGAAGGGGATCAACAACAAAGAAGAGCGAATCCAAGCCAGAACAGTCAAGAATCTACACGTCTCATCTCAACAGGTTCCACGGGAACTAGTGGAAGGGTGCCCGCACCTGGCAGACATCAAGGGACAACTCTCGTACTCCAACGCAAGACCACAAATCCTCATCGGCCAAGACAACTGGCATCTCCTGCTCACCGAGGAAACCAGAAAAGGGGACAAGAACTACCCGGTGGCATCTCTCACGCCGCTGGGATGGGTTCTCCACGGGAGCCAGACTAAGTCCCTCGGGCAGAAGATCGACTTTGTATCACACATGAAAGAACAAGCCGACGAGGACCTAGAAGAAATGGTCAAGAAGTACTTCGAGATGGACGCCTTATGCATTAACCCGAGGAGACCAAAGACCGACCCAGAAGAGAAGGCACTCAGAATTCTGGAACAGAAGACCGAAAAGATAGAAGACACCAGATACCAGACCGGCCTTCTCTGGAAAAAAGAAGACGTGAAGCTCCCAGACAACTACGAAAACTCCCTGAAGAGGCTCTTCAATATAGAAAAGAAGATAGATCGTGATCCCGAACTCAAGAAAAAATACGTCGAGCAGATGGACGCCCTAATAGTGAAAGGTTACGCAGAGCCTGCGCCGCCACAGAAGACTCCAGATAGGACATGGTACCTACCACACTTTGCCGTCATCAACCCCATGAAACCGGACAAATTACGGGTTGTGCATGACGCCGCAGCCAAGACCAAAGGAGTGGCACTTAACGACATGTTGCTCAAAGGTCCCGACCTACTACAATCGCTGCCAGGCGTCATCATGCGCTTCCGACAGCACTCCGTCGCAGTCACCGCAGACATCAAGGAGATGTTCATGCAGGTCAAACTACGACCTGAAGACCGAGACGCACTGCGATATTTGTGGCGGGGAGATAGACGGGACAACCAACCTCCGGAGGAATACAGGATGACTTCACTCATCTTCGGGGCATCTAGCTCACCATCGACGGCGATCTATGTGAAGAACCTGAACGCCAAAGAACACGAGAAGACTCATCCTGAAGCAGCAGCGGCCATAATAGGGAAGCATTACGTCGACGACTACCTCGACAGCTTCCGTAACCTCGAGGAAGCCGAACAGATCACCAAAGGCGTGCGAGAAGTGCACAAGAAAGCTGGCTTTGAGCTAAAACAATGGAAATCGAATTCGAAGTCGCTCCTAGAGTCATTAGGGGAAGACAAGCAACCAGAAGATATGGAACTCTACAAGACGGAAGAAAAGACAGAACGAGTTCTAGGCATCGTATGGAAGACTGAAACAGACGAGCTCTCATTCAACCTCAACCTAGCGAGGATACCTTCGACGCTTATAGAAGGAACTCGACCAACGAAGAGAGAAGCGTTGAGGATTGTGATGTCGCTCTTCGACCCACTCGGGTTCGCCTCACCGGTCACCATCAAAGCGAAACAGCTTCTGCAAGAAGTATGGCGTCGAGGAACAGCGTGGGACGACCGCATCGACGAGGACCTAGCGGAACAGTGGGGAACGTGGATGGATCATCTGAAGAACCTCCGCGAAGTTGCAATACCGCGACGGTACCTCAACTACAGCAACGCCGCCTCCTTGGAACTTCACATCTTCAGTGACGCCAGCGAGTCTGCGTATTCGGCGGTCCTGTATTGGAGGGCGATATCGGCTGACGGCGAGGTGACTTTGTCCCTCACCATAGCTAAAGCCAAAGTGGCGCCATTAAAGCTGACATCAATCCCGAGACTGGAGCTGCAAGCGGCCGTGATGGGAGTCAGACTCGCCGAGACGGTGACGGAAGAACACGAACGGAAGCCTGATAGAAAAGTGTTCTGGACAGACAGCAGAACAGTACTAACCTGGATCAAGACGGGGTCACGATCTTACAAACCATACGTGGCTCACCGTCTAGCTGCCATAGAAGAAAGCACCAAAGTTAACGATTGGCGCTGGGTGCCAACGAAGTTGAACGTGGCGGACGATGCCACGCGTGACGTGCCGGCTACCTTCGATAGAAACCACAGATGGTTCAGGGGTCCAGACTTCTTGTACCAGACAGAAGACTCCTGGCCTATAGAAAATGCAGGCGCAGTCACGGAAGGACAATCCGGCGAAGAGCGGACGCATCATGTAAACGACAGGAAGAAACGAAAACTCGCAGAGGGACTCCCCAATCCAGCAAACTTCTCCAACTGGGACAGGCTACGATACGCGACAGCACGCGTTCTGCAGTTCATCGACCTCTGCAAACCCAACACGCAGAAGGTCAATTACAGAAGAACAAAGAAGAACAAGGAAGCGGATCCTACCTGGAGAAAGAACAAACCAACGACAGCGAAACCACAGGGACCCACACCGGTAAAGAAATCCCTAAAGAAATTCCTTCCAGTCACAGCCGAACTCCTGAAGAAAGCAGAGGAGCTACTGATGCAGTCCTCACAAGAAGAAGCCTTCGCAGAAGACATAGAAAATTTGAACAGCGGAAAACCGATCGCCAAGGAAAGTCGTCTCCATCAACTCAGCGTCGAATCCATCAACGGCTCACTCCGACTTCGGAGCCGTATCCGAGCGGTCAAGGACGTCGAAGAAGGTGTCAAGAACCCACTAGTGGTCGACGGAGATCATCCCACAGTGAAGTTGTGGATACAGGCCATACACCGGCAGCTCCATCACACCGGCGTGGAGGCCACAGTTAACGAGTGTCGTCAGCAGTACTGGGTGTTAAGGTTGCGTCCAACCACACGCGCCATTCTACGACGATGCCTCTTCTGCCGCATGAAGACTCAGGCACCGCCATATCCCAGAACAGGAGACCTGCCAGCTTGTCGCTTAGCTCATCACAAGCGACCCTTCACCTTCACCGGGATCGACTACTTTGGACCCCTCTCCGTGACCGTCGGACGAACCAGACAGAAGAGATACGTGGCTATCTTCACGTGTCTCACGACGCGGGCTATCCACTTAGAGGTCGCCGGCTCGCTCACCGCTGACTCCGCAGTGATGGCGGTCAGGCGAATGATTGCGCGACGCGGTTGCCCAACGGAAATCTGGTCAGACAACGGCACCAATCTTAAAGCTGCCGACAAAGAACTCCGACAATCCATCGACGAAGCGACAGCGGAAGAGGCAGCGAAGAGAACCATCGCCTGGCGTTACATACCGCCGGGAGCTCCATTTATGGGTGGCGCCTGGGAGCGTATGGTACGCTCCGTGAAAACCGCGCTCTCAGCAACCCTGCACGAGCGCCACCCCACCGAAGAAGTCCTCACCACTCTATTGGTTGAAGTAGAGTACACCGTGAACAGTCGCCCGCTGACACACGTCTCCGTCAGCGCAGATGATCCAGAGGCTCTGACCCCCAATCACTTCCTATTGGGGGGTCCTGGGCGCGTGCCACAGCCGGGCACATTCACCGAGCAAGACACCGTCTCCCGGTCCAGCTGGCGAGCTGCACAGAGGCTCGCTGACATCTTCTGGCTCCGCTGGGTGAAGGAGTACCTTCCCGAGCTCCAACACCGGCGGGAGCCCCACGGACGAGGTCTCCCAGTCAAGGAGAACGACCTCGTGCAGATCGTCGACCCGAACCTGCCCCGCAACGTGTGGATACGCGGGCGTGTCATCGCGACGTATCCAGGCCCCGACAACATCGTGCGGACGGTGGACGTGCAGACGAAGGGAGGTGTCCTGCGCCGGCCAGTAAGGAAACTGGTCATCCTGCCCCTGCCTACGGACGACGTGCCCGCACCGGAA
Source organism: Apamea anceps (assembly GCA_951799955.1). NCBI lineage: Eukaryota > Metazoa > Arthropoda > Insecta > Lepidoptera > Noctuidae > Apamea > Apamea anceps. The sequence goes on from OX637506.1 coordinate 1,004,724, forward strand.
CGTGATGCGACGCGGTCGCACGGCGGGAGTGATGTGCGGGACAATAGACAATAACAGTGTAAATAGTGGTGATAACAGTGATAGTAGTGGACTCGATCGAACGAGCATATAATATATAATAGTGATAGTTATAATACGTCGTTAGAATCATAAGTAATTATAGTTGTATCTCACTGTTTGTTACGGACTTTATAGTTTATAGATACAAGTACCTACTTAGGGTAAGCGTTATTAGATTATCGAAAATTTTATGTCTTGTTTTCTACTGTTTTATATTTTTCCTAGATAGTTTGTAGTATGTAGAATCCAAAAACATATAATTTGTCATATGTTGTCATTTAAAATTATAGTGAAAAACGCGAAAATTGTCACGCGGCTCTCTTTAAGGTAAAGTTTCGCGGTACTTAACCTACTGTGCCGATTCCGACTTCACTCTTATTGGCTAAAATTTCGATGTTCTGATTGGCTGACCAATCACAGGCCCTACTTTTTCTTAGCCAAAATCGTATAAATTACGCGTCGGATTTCGGGCTCGACACAGGGATTCGCCGCGCGCAATACCGTACACACCGCCTACCCGCATAAAATCGTAAAAACTCGCACGGACCCGCTCCGCGTACCACAGTGTTCGCGCCGGAGCTTGGAAACAGGCCCCGCCGCGAGCACGGTGGGAACCGGTCGTCAGCCTCCTGTGTGCCCGCGCACACAAGGGTCGCGACTACCGCGCTCTCACCGGGATGCCCCATCCGGGGCAACCGCCAAGAGGCCCTTCCCAAGGCCACCATCAACATGTACGGGAAACAGAAGAAGGATGCGGACCGAGGATGCAGAACATCCAGCACGTAGCCTCACCCGCATCACCACCACCAGCAGACAGCCGTCCCAGAGCCCCGCAGCCACCAGCGCAGGCCATCAGACAGGCGCAATTTAGACCGGTGCCCATGGATATTCCAGGGCCCGCGCCCGCACGCCGCACGACAACATCGCGCACGGCGTCGGAAGCACCCCGTGGAACCCCCACGCAAACCCACAGGACACCCGTAGGCCAAAAGCCGAGCGAAGGAAATCCGAGTGAAGAAGAGGGTACTCTAAAAAAGTACTCACATTCCTTCGCTCCACTAAGACGTTCGCCACCCGTTGCCTACAAACCGGGCGACCTTCAACGGCCTCCGCCACCTAACGAGCCGCGCGCGAACGAGAAAGCGCGCGCCGCCCGCGCAACGGGCGCAAGCGAGACGGAACGTCCCCCGCGCGCACGTACGCCGCCGACGCACGAACACCGAGCCTGTGGCCCAGTGACGCGATCGCCGCCGCACGGCGGTCACGTATATATTCCGCTCGCGTACACTTCCCCGCCCGCGCCGCGGGGCTCCGCTCCGGCCTCTCCGTCGTCGCGATCCCTTTTCTCGCCCCACGGTGGCTCAGAGGAATCTCTCACATCTGTGAAAAGTGCCTCAAGCAAAGAAGACGACGTCGAGGAAGAAGCCAGGAGGGGAAACATTGAGTTCCGGAGGACCAGGCCCAGCCAGGAACGCTGGGGACAGAGCTCGTCCTTGCCCAACCTGACCACCACCACCACCGCAGCAACAACATCAGCCCAGGTGAGCGCACCCAAGCAAGGCTTCGACCTAGGGGTCGAAGACCTGCTCATTTTAAACCCCCCCCCCGCCCCGCGCGCCGCACAACGCAGGCAGCGCAGCCCGGACGAGGAGGAAAGGGAAGAAGAGGCCAAGCGTCCCTGTGTGGCAAACCCACCACCATCACCAACTTTCGCGGAAGTGACACGAAAGACGTGCACCCCTCCTAGACCCGCAGGCGCCGCAGCCCCCCCCCGCACTGCCCCTCCTGGCAGCGCGGAGGTAGTTAGAGAAAACGGCGAAAAAAATAATTCAAAAAAAAAACCGCGCTACCCTCCGCTGGTGGTCGAAAAACTCCCACAGTGGGCACACCATTTCCGCGTCCTGAAGGACAAACTCGGCCGTGCACCCAACGCACGACCCTTCGGCGAGGGGGTGAAATTCACCCCCCAGTCTGACACCGAGTACCGATTGATCCAACGGTACCTAACAGAGCTCGAGAAAGAGGAGAACATCCCGTGGTTTTCCTACTCACTACCAGCGGAAAGGAGCCTCAAGGTGGCCATAAGGGGGCTGCCCGTGGACACGGCGCCAGAAGAAATCGAGGAAGATCTTCGCGCGCTGGGATTCCAGCCGGAGTATATCCGCGTCATCAAGGCGCGGCAAGGACGACCCGGCTGCATCTTCCACGCAGTACTGAAGAGGACGCCAGACATACTGCCGGCAATATACGAGGTAACGGAAATCCTCTGCATGCCCGGCGTCAAGATAGAGGCCTGGCGTGGAAGAAAGGGGCCTGCACAGTGCCACAGGTGCCAAAAGTTTAGGCACTCGTCTGTGCAGTGCCACAGGCCGCTCGCTTGTGTGAGGTGCGGGGGGGGTCACGCGGCCAGAGAGTGCCCGCGGCCGAGAGACGAACCCGCCACCTGCAAAAACTGCGGGGGGGAACACCCCGCCAACCACGTAAAGTGCCCCGTCATGCGCAAGGAGGTGCGCAACAAGCGAGCGGGCACGGTCGCCATCACCGGCAACACGAGCCGGCCCAATGCGGCCACCGAGAGGCCGCTACAGCCGACGCCAACAGGCGAAGCCCAGACGGCGACACTGATGGCGGCCGCAAACGACGCCCCAGCGCGCGACTCGACCACCAACTCCTCTGGACGGAGGAAGAAAGGACGCAGTGGTAAAAGCCGGAACAAAAAAAATGTTTCGCGCCAACCGACCTACACCTCTGCCGACCCCAAAGTGACGTTCGCTAACATTCCGCAGACGGGGGCGGAGCCTACGCCACTCAAGCCCGACCTCTCCCACCCGCCGACCAATCACAAGGCGCCACAACCTAAGGCGACAGCACACGCACACACAAGCGGCGCGGGCGACCGCATTCCGATGCCACCTGCGTCACAACAACAACAGGTGCGCGCCGAACGGTCAGGTGGATTCCACAGGAATGACTACGCCTCATTAGCGTCGGGGAGCCGAGCAGCCGACAATAACATTGCGGTTTTCTCGGCTCCTAGCGGTCGTAGAGACATGCGGCCGCCACTGTTGGACTCCTCGTCGGCGGGCGCACCCGGGGCAGGTAGAAACACCACGAGCCCCGGGACAACCAACAACAACGCGATCATCGAGGCCGCACTCCGGGTCCTACAGGACATCCTATTAGCCCTGAGCAGGGGACAGGACCCGATGCAAGCCGTCCTCACCGGCATGACAGAGATAGTTATGCTAAGCAGAAATGGCTAAGCCGGTGAGGATACTGCACTGGAACGCCCGCGGCCTCAGGGAGAAGGTCGTGCTCCTCCGTCCACTACTCCAGGAACAGGACATCGACGTGGGGCTTATCAGCGAGTCGTTCCTGGGACCCGCGGACATAGTCCGCTTCCCGGGCTACATAATTTACAGGAAGGATGGGCTACTATCTACCAGCGGAAGGTACTACCGCGGCCTGGTAGTACTGGTGAAGCGAAGAGTCGTCCACCAGGAAATACCACCCCCAACACTCAGCAACATCACAGCGCTGGGTGTACAACTCCACGTCGCCGGCAACCACGTGTGTGTGTACGCGGCTTACAGGCCGCCGGGTACCACCCCTGTAGTCGGGGACGTACACACATTACTTGCGTCACCGAACCCAACCATCATCGCCGGCGACCTAAACTGCAAACACCCAGCGTGGAACAGCAGCACCACCAACGCGGAGGGCCGACGACTCTTCGCCGACGCAGAGGCCCGAGGGTACGACGTGTCCGGGCCGGAGGCGCCCACACACTACCCTGAAAACACCTCACACTCACCCGACGTACTGGACATAGTCGTCCATAGAGGCCTCACCTGCCAGATCGTGCAGGAAGTGCTGGACGACGAGCTGCGGTCTGACCATCAGCCCGTGCTCGTCTGTCTATCTGACCACACCACCCGAGTAGCCCATCCAGCGCCACGTCGACACACGGACTGGGACAAATTCAAGGAAAGGATGGAGATCACCACACCTACCCGGCCTGTCACTGACGTCACAGACGTGAACGAGTTGGCTGAGGGACTCACCGCTTGCATCCAGAACGCCTTAGAAGCGGCGACGAGCACACTACCAGCGTCACAGGGGCGCTACCACAAGCTCCCCACCCACATCGCAAACTTGATCGCCGACAAAAGGCGCCTGCGCAAGCGGTGGCAACAGACAAGATGCCCAGCGCTGAAAAACCAGCTCAACCGGATCACGGACAAGGTGAAGGCCGAGATACAGGCGTACGCCAACGAGGGCTGGGAGAGACATATAGAAACTGCAGACAGTGACTGGTCGTCGGTACATAGGCTCTGCCGACGACTCAAAAATACCCCAGCCCCGGTGCGCCCGCTACTCAACAGCGACGGGGCGCTTCGCTACGCGGCGGCCGACCGGGCCGAAATATTCGCTGCCCACCTGGAGCGTCAATTCACGCCCAACCCGACGGATGCCCACGATCACATTGCAACAGTTGAGCAACACCTTGGAGAGTACTTCAAGACGCCGGTAGCTACCAATGAGGACCCGATTTTCGTCTCCCCGGGCCAAGTACTGGGGGCAATAAGGCGCACCAAGACGAAGAAAGCACCCGGTGCGGATGGAATAACAAACGCCGCACTACGACACCTGCCACCTAAAACGGTGGCGGCTCTAGCTCGCCTTTATAATGGCATACTCCGCACCGGGGCCTTCCCCACATGCTGGAAGCAGGGGAAGGTCATCATGCTGCCCAAGCCCGGGAAGAACGTAACGAAGCCGGAAAGCTACCGGCCCATCACGCTCCTTCCCACCACCTCCAAGGTGTTCGAAGCGCTCCTGTTGCGACACATGACACCACACCTGACACCACGCCCGGAACAGTTCGGATTCCGGGCCGAACACAGTACGACGCTCCAGCTGTCGAGGGTACTGCACATCCTCACAGCGGCCGTGAACAAGAGGGAGTACGCCGCTGCAGTATTCCTCGACATGGAAAAGGCATTCGACCGGATCTGGCACGCCGGCCTGATCTACAAGCTCACCCTCACCACAGCGCCCCGCCGCTTGATACAGGTAATCTCCTCCTTTCTACAGGACAGAACAATCAGGGTCTCGGTGGAGAACGAGCTCTCCAGCGCGCGCCCCGTTGCTGCGGGCGTGCCCCAGGGAAGCTGCGTCTCGCCTGCGTTGTACTCTGTGTACACCGACGACATACCCGCCACGCACACTGCAAAACTCGCGCTGTACGCTGATGACGCCGCGTACATCACCACTTCACTGTCGGCCGACCACGCGGCCATTAAAATGCAGCGCGCTCTGGACGACCTCCCCGACTGGCTCAGCAAGTGGAGACTGTCGGTGAACGCAGGTAAAACGCAGGCGATCATCGTGACGGCACGCAGCCGCGCACTCCCACCGAGCCTTGAGCTCATGGGGACCGAGGTCAGGTGGACCAGGACTGCAAAGTACCTGGGGGTCACACTCGACAGTCGGCTCTCCATGGGCCCGCACGTCTGCGACACCGTCGCGCGGGTAAAAGTAACACGCCACCTACTCCGCCCGGTGCTCTCGTCACGCCTCTCCACGCGAGTCAAGCTGGGGATATACAAAACATATATACGCCCGCAGCTGACCTACGCCGCCCCGGCCTGGCTCGCCCTCACGGCCGAGACACACAAGAAGAAGCTCCGGACGCAGCAGAACTACGTGCTGCGTCAAATAATCAAAGCGCCTCGGTTCGTGAGGAACTCTGTGATTCACAGGGACCTGCGTGTCGAGAGCATCGACGACTTCAGCGCCCGCCTGGCGAAGGGGATGTTCGCGCGTGCCGACTCCTCCGAGCACCACCACATCAAGGACATCGCACCCTGGCACGCGCGACCACCAGACTACAAGCGCTTCCCGCGCGACCTGGTCGCAGACGTCGCAACTACCGGACTTGACGCCTAAGTAGGTCGCACACACCTACACGCGGCCTACTTAACAAAGAGAACTCCACACGCATTACACGACACCAGCCACGCACAAAGCGGGCTAAGTTAATATAGGCGCTGCGTGCGTGGCGCCCACACACTCACTACTCCACACTCGCTGTTACACCAAGAAAACCGCACGAGCGACGTACACACACCCTTACAAGTCGCTCGATACTCACTACCACGCCCCAACCCCCGCAACGTCGCCGGCTAGACCTGGAGGCGTTGTAAGGGGGAGGGCAATACACCCGCTGTAGAGGAGCGCCAACCAAAACCGGCGCCCTTGTTGCTAGATCGGCTCTTGCCGGGCCTTCCCTAGGGAACTAGGGATCTCACCCAGCAGGAGCCAGGTCGCACGGGCGTCGAGAAGCACTTCGGGCGCTCCTACAGCCACTAAAACAAACACACACCAACGACCACCGGGGGGGAGGCATACCCCCCCGGGGATGATAGGTGTGCGAAGAGCTCCCACCCCTCCCACGGGGGGGGGGAGAAACCCAACGACGGGTCCCCAATTCTGGGGACCGAGAGATCAACGCCTCGGTAAAGGGGCCGAAAGGAGCCCCAACACCGATTCCTCGCGCCCCCTTCGGGGGCGCAGAGACGATCACTACGACTGGGCTCGACACAGTCGGCAAGCAGCTACAATAGAAGAAACAGGAAGAAAAGGAAAATAAAGAAGAACTATCAGAATCAAGAAGGCTTTTATTCCCCACCAACCCCAGCAAACAAATGTGCACCCCGCACAATTACTGATTAAAAATTATATTTTCATCCAAACGTAATCATGTGTTTTTTAAAACATAAAAGTGATATTAAAAGATAAAATATAAAAGATAGAAATATGGTGTCGCGGACTTTCTTGTACTGTTGAGGCAGCGCATGCAAATAATTCTGTTTTAAGAGGTAATTCTTTCCGACTTGCTAGACGAAAGTTGTGATAGCTCAGCTAAAATGCATGATGTAAACATAATTTAAACCGTGAAAACCTTTTTAGAATTGGATCATTAACTCCGGAGATTACCCCCTACATACAAACAAATTCTTCTTTATTTTTTCTCTTTATAATATTAGTATAGATAAATTAACCAAAAAAACTTATCACTTATGACTTAGTCATTATAATTAAGTCTAATTAAATTTTGAATTGTAATTTCATGGGAAACTTATAATAAATAAGCTAGCTAACTGCAGGACAGGTCTAGCCTAGTTCATCACAGTCCTAGGTACCAATCAGTATTTCTATACAACAAGCTTCCCGTAAATTTAAAAGCATAAATAGCGCAAACTTATTTAAAAACAAATTGAAGACATTTATTGAGGAAGGACTATGACAGTGTCGGTGTCGCAGTAATGCGATAAGGCCGCCCATTGTATATTTTGTAGTGTTTCATGTATTTTTTATGCTATGTATTTTTGTGGTGTACAGACGCCAGCAGGTCAAGCTACCCGAAACTGTCAAATTTTCCCAATTAACCTTGAACCTTAATGCTTTAGCGATAAAGTTGAAAATCTATTAAATAAATTTGACAGATTGTAGTAGCTTGATGTGCTGGCGTCTGTACAATAAAGTATATATAAATAAATAAATAAATGACTACCTAAATGATAAGCGACAACCGTAATATTATCGTTCGGTAAATTAATTTAATGATTGGAATTAATATGAAATGGCATGGTTGACTGTTATTATTAAGAAATTTTTACACTAAATATTGTTTTTTTTATTTTTTATTATGTCATTTTGTTTTTATTACTATTATTTTGAAATAAATTACTTGTGTCTTAGTGCACTAAGTTTGGAAATTGCTCTTGTGTTAAATTCTAGGAAAAAATCAATAAAATTGTTTCGCTGTAATGCATAAATTCCATTTTATTCTATAATCTATTCTTAAAAATTACTCTGCATAATTTATTGATCTATGCACTTACTATGCACACTACGCTTTGTAAAACAATTGGATTCTAAAGTATTACAAAGCTTTACGAAAAGAAAAAAAAAAACATAAAATATAGTAATTTACTATTTTCCTAAGCTCCTCTCTATTATTTTCAATGTTATTCGCTTTAAAAAGTCGGGCAGTTTACTTCGAAAACTATTAGTTACCTATCAACAGCGTAGACAGCAGCCGATCCAACAGCTGTGCGTCCGCGTGCAGCGGCTCCCGCGGCGAGTGCGCCAGCAGGAAGCTGACCGCGCGCTGCACCGTGGCCAGGTGGCGCGCGCCCAGCTCGGCGCGCTCGCTGCGCGACGAGGGCTCGCCGCCCAGCGCCACGGCGGACGATAGCACTGCGGGGGGACGGACTTGCTTTAGTGGTGGCTTTAGTGGTAAAGTCAAAGCATTTATTTCAAATAGGCACATAAAAGGCACTTTTGTACGTCAGAATTTACAATAAAACAGAACTGATTGTCTATGCACGGCATGCCTACGCCTGGTTGGAGGCGCGCGCTGGCTGAGCGGGCGCGGGCAGCGCATCAGCAGCGGGCGGCGGCGGCGGCGGGGGGCGCACGGGGGCGCGGGGGCGCACGGGGACGCGGGGGCGCACGGGCGCACAGGGGCGCGGGGGCGCAAGGGGGCGCACGGGGGCGCGGGGGCGCGGGGGCGCAAGGGGGCGCGGGGGCGCACGGGGGCGCGGGGGCGAGGGGGCGCGCGGGGGCGCGGGGGCGCAAGGGGGCGCGGGGTCGCACGGGGGCGCGGGGGCGCACGGGGGCGCGGGGGCGCACGGGGGCGCTGGGGCGCACGGGGGCGAGGGATCGCGCGGGGGCGCGGGGGCGCGCGGGGGCGCGGGGGCGCACGGGGGCGCGGGGGCGCACGGGGGCTCGGGGGCGCACGGGGGCGCGGGGGCGCACGGGGGCGCGGGGGCGCGGGGGCGCACGGGGGCTCGGGGGCGCACGGGAGCGCGGGGGCGCACGGGCCGCGGGTGCGCCCGCTCCGAGCGCCGCCTCACTCTAATTCTTACCACGACGAAGACATTGCGTCTCTTTTTTGTATTTTGGCATTACATCAGATTTTGTACAGTCCACGTATTTTATTTATTCGCTCCTGGAACTGAGCACCCGACGTATCAGCGTCAACACTGATTCTAATCGCCCCTTCCAAAAGGAAGTTTCGCATAGAGAAGAACGGGAAAGAAACTCCACCGTTATTCTTTTAAAATGTTTTACTTTGTAATTAATAGTACAACCAAGACTTATGCGTACAGTCAATTGAATGAATGAATATACATACCGGTGGTGAAGTAGTTGTGTTTGGTGTGCGCGTTGTAAGACGTATGCAGCTTGTCCTCCAAGTAGTCTAGCTGCGCGTTAAATAACGACAATTGGGCGTCCCTCGCTACTCGCACCACTCGCGTGTCGCCTGATAGCTCGATGTATGTCAGAATGTGGTGGAGTTCGGATATCGTCTGGAATTACAACGATTTTATCAAATTCACAATTTTGACTGATCACTTAGCGTAGCAATTCAAATGCAAATTTTATAGAGGCTGACAGTAAACATAATCAACTTTATTTACTAGCTAAAACCACACAATATTATGTACATGTCACCACAAAATAGATGGCAACTTGGTAGGTGTAAGCCTTATGACGACAAGCTCAAACAATAGCTCACGTAGCGTGGTCATAGTTTATGTTATTGGCGATGTTGTTTATTTAATTTTAATAACCGCAAATCCAATCCAACCTGCATGCTATGTTGCGTGGACAGTGCCTTGATGGCCACCCTGTTGAGTAGCTCGTACAGGTCCTCCAGCAGTAGCTCTCGACCCTCGAACGTGGTGTCTGCCATCTGTCCCACAGCACGAATGGAACGAGCCACGACCTCCACTAAGGATATTTCGCTAAGGACCTTTAAAGATGCCTGTGGAATGGAGCAAATGAAGATGAAAATGTAGATTGTAAGAAGCCAGCCAGTCTAAAGCTCATATTAACAGGGAATTTAAAATTTGAGTACAATAGGTGTATAAAGTTTGAAGCTGTTCACCTGAACACTAAATTTTAAATACCATTTAATGTAAAACGATCATAAGAACTATAAAAAAGTTAAGATTTCAGTGATGAAAAAAATGATGTGAGCAAGTGCTTACCTTATCGATGATCCTCCTGGCGAGCAGCGTGATGTTGCGCGCCAGCGGCACGTCGCGCAGGCAGCACGGCAGCAGCGCCAGCAGCGGCGGGCTGCGGTGCAGGGACTCCTCCGGCACGTCCACCCAGATGTCGTCCTGTCGACACCGACGAAATGCTTACTTATTCAATTATTTACTTAGGCCTCTTACTTCAGCTTCATCTATTTAAATCTCATGTCAACTTACTAATTGTTTATTCAGAGTTTTTAAAGGTACATAAATAACATCTTATACCTAATTAATTAATTAATACTTGATAATTATTGAGACGATTGGTCCAGCAATCACAACATCATAAATGTGACTATAGAACTAGAAGTTACACTTCGAGCGAATCTCAAATATTTTAAACTAGCTTCTGCCCGCGGCTTCGCCCGCGTGGATGTCGGAAATTATCCCACGGGAACGTGCTAACAGGATAAAATGTACCTATGTGCTTCCCCAGAATGCCATCTATCTCGCGGGCCCTTTGTGGCTAATTACAATAGAAAACCAATTGTGTCTCATTAGTGGTGATTAAGAGGGTACCTATATGATATCTTTACCTAAGTACCTACCTAATTAAAAAAAAAAAAACTCAATAACAGAGAATTAGATACCTACCTACCTAAATAAACCTATTTCTGATGATAACTAATCTAAACTCAATAAATAAGCAAAATCCCTAAAAACTAATATCTATACGAATGACTAATCCTACCTAACAGTATTATAAAATAACCTACGGTCACTACGTACACTATCAAATATACTACCTATACTTTAAAATTAAAATCTATAAGTACCTACGACTTATATAAAAATAAACCTAAATAACTCTAAAATCTAAAAGGAATAAAATGAACTCCATTGTGGGTGACGTAACCTACGACAAACTTATTATTTGCGGTTGGTGCAGTAATCTGGTCTAGGGATCGAACCGCAAAATTAAGTTTGTTTTTTATTGTATATACTTTTCCGGGATAAAAAGTACCCAGTGTGGTGCCCAGGATATTGAAGAATAATTATACCAAGTTTCAACGTAATCGAACCGGTAGTTTTTGCGTGATGCCTGAACAAACAGACAGACAGACAGACAGACAGACAGACAGACAGACCGACAGACAGACAGACAGACAAGTATAAATATGGTTTGGTCGACACAATTTTTTTTTAAATGATTTACAAAGCATTCAAACAAAAATAGCATAGTTAGTAAATAAACAATGAATAACTCACATCCAGTTGATCTTCTAGCGGCACGTCACACTTGGTGAGCAGCGCGGCGCACGCGCTGGCCAGCTCCCACGAGCCCTCGTACAGCGATATCTGTGGGGTAAGTTCTAGTCATGTGAATGGATGTTGATATGTTGCCTACGTATTCAAAGAATGGATATCGTTTTAGTAAAATTATTTAAGAACCAAGTTTCATTATAATTTTATTTACTAGCAAGTTGTTCCACTTGTTATAATATAGGAATGTATTGTTAAGAAATGTAAGTACTTACTTTATAATATTGCTGCTTGCAAAAATATTAGTTGTATTTTATATCAATAATCAATGTCAAAAATACTTTTAAGAACTAGTATTTTTCAAACACCTAACTGATAAGAATGGAAGTCTTCACCACTTCAATTTTGATCAGTTAGGTGTTTGAAAAATACTATTTCTGAGGTACTATGAGGAACTATAAGTGAGGGTACGGTTAATACGGGAGACGACAAAACCATTGCTACATTCACGTCGTTGGTCGCCTGTTCCGTGGCGACTCGCCACCCTATGTATAGCTGGTTGTTGGTAGTACCTGGTTGGCTAGATGTATGTAGTAGTGCTGCAGGTGCAGCCGGCGCGCCACGTCGGCACTGGCGCGGCGCGTGAGCGCGGCCAGCGCGCGCACGGCGGCCGCGCGCGCTCGGCCATGTCTAGCTGGTTGTTGGTAGTACCTGGTTGGCTAGATGTATGTAGTAGTGCTGCAGGTGCAGCCGGCGCGCCACGTCGGCACTGGCGCGGCGCGTGAGCGCGGCCAGCGCGCGCACGGCGGCCGCGCGCGCTCGGCCATGTCTAGCTGGTTGTTGGTAGTACCTGGTTGGCTAGATGTATGTAGTAGTGCTGCAGGTGCAGCCGGCGCGCCACGTCGGCACTGGCGCGGCGCGTGAGCGCGGCCAGCGCGCGCACGGCGGCCGCGCGCGCTCGGCCATGTCTAGCTGGTTGTTGGTAGTACCTGGTTGGCTAGATGTATGTAGTAGTGCTGCAGGTGCAGCCGGCGCGCCACGTCGGCACTGGCGCGGCGCGTGAGCGCGGCCAGCGCGCGCACGGCGGCCGCGCGCGCTCGGCCATGTCTAGCTGGTTGTTGGTAGTACCTGGTTGGCTAGATGTATGTAGTAGTGCTGCAGGTGCAGCCGGCGCGCCACGTCGGCACTGGCGCGGCGCGTGAGCGCGGCCAGCGCGCGCACGGCGGCCGCGCGCGCTCGGCCATGTCTAGCTGGTTGTTGGTAGTACCTGGTTGGCTAGATGTATGTAGTAGTGCTGCAGGTGCAGCCGGCGCGCCACGTCGGCACTGGCGCGGCGCGTGAGCGCGGCCAGCGCGCGCACGGCGGCCGCGCGCGCTCGGCCATGTCTAGCTGGTTGTTGGTAGTACCTGGTTGGCTAGATGTATGTAGTAGTGCTGCAGGTGCAGCCGGCGCGCCACGTCGGCACTGGCGCGGCGCGTGAGCGCGGCCAGCGCGCGCACGGCGGCCGCGCGCGCTCGGCCATGTCTAGCTGGTTGTTGGTAGTACCTGGTTGGCTAGATGTATGTAGTAGTGCTGCAGGTGCAGCCGGCGCGCCACGTCGGCACTGGCGCGGCGCGTGAGCGCGGCCAGCGCGCGCACGGCGGCCGCGCGCGCTCGGCCATGTCTAGCTGGTTGTTGGTAGTACCTGGTTGGCTAGATGTATGTAGTAGTGCTGCAGGTGCAGCCGGCGCGCCACGTCGGCACTGGCGCGGCGCGTGAGCGCGGCCAGCGCGCGCACGGCGGCCGCGCGCGCTCGGCCATGTCTAGCTGGTTGTTGGTAGTACCTGGTTGGCTAGATGTATGTAGTAGTGCTGCAGGTGCAGCCGGCGCGCCACGTCGGCACTGGCGCGGCGCGTGAGCGCGGCCAGCGCGCGCACGGCGGCCGCGCGCGCTCGGCCATGTCTAGCTGGTTGTTGGTAGTACCTGGTTGGCTAGATGTATGTAGTAGTGCTGCAGGTGCAGCCGGCGCGCCACGTCGGCACTGGCGCGGCGCGTGAGCGCGGCCAGCGCGCGCACGGCGGCCGCGCGCGCTCGGCCATGTCTAGCTGGTTGTTGGTAGTACCTGGTTGGCTAGATGTATGTAGTAGTGCTGCAGGTGCAGCCGGCGCGCCACGTCGGCACTGGCGCGGCGCGTGAGCGCGGCCAGCGCGCGCACGGCGGCCGCGCGCGCTCGGCCATGTCTAGCTGGTTGTTGGTAGTACCTGGTTGGCTAGATGTATGTAGTAGTGCTGCAGGTGCAGCCGGCGCGCCACGTCGGCACTGGCGCGGCGCGTGAGCGCGGCCAGCGCGCGCACGGCGGCCGCGCGCGCTCGGCCATGTCTAGCTGGTTGTTGGTAGTACCTGGTTGGCTAGATGTATGTAGTAGTGCTGCAGGTGCAGCCGGCGCGCCACGTCGGCACTGGCGCGGCGCGTGAGCGCGGCCAGCGCGCGCACGGCGGCCGCGCGCGCTCGGCCATGTCTAGCTGGTTGTTGGTAGTACCTGGTTGGCTAGATGTATGTAGTAGTGCTGCAGGTGCAGCCGGCGCGCCACGTCGGCACTGGCGCGGCGCGTGAGCGCGGCCAGCGCGCGCACGGCGGCCGCGCGCGCTCGGCCATGTCTAGCTGGTTGTTGGTAGTACCTGGTTGGCTAGATGTATGTAGTAGTGCTGCAGGTGCAGCCGGCGCGCCACGTCGGCACTGGCGCGGCGCGTGAGCGCGGCCAGCGCGCGCACGGCGGCCGCGCGCGCTCGGCCATGTCTAGCTGGTTGTTGGTAGTACCTGGTTGGCTAGATGTATGTAGTAGTGCTGCAGGTGCAGCCGGCGCGCCACGTCGGCACTGGCGCGGCGCGTGAGCGCGGCCAGCGCGCGCACGGCGGCCGCGCGCGCTCGGCCATGTCTAGCTGGTTGTTGGTAGTACCTGGTTGGCTAGATGTATGTAGTAGTGCTGCAGGTGCAGCCGGCGCGCCACGTCGGCACTGGCGCGGCGCGTGAGCGCGGCCAGCGCGCGCACGGCGGCCGCGCGCGCTCGGCCATGTCTAGCTGGTTGTTGGTAGTACCTGGTTGGCTAGATGTATGTAGTAGTGCTGCAGGTGCAGCCGGCGCGCCACGTCGGCACTGGCGCGGCGCGTGAGCGCGGCCAGCGCGCGCACGGCGGCCGCGCGCGCTCGGCCATGTCTAGCTGGTTGTTGGTAGTACCTGGTTGGCTAGATGTATGTAGTAGTGCTGCAGGTGCAGCCGGCGCGCCACGTCGGCACTGGCGCGGCGCGTGAGCGCGGCCAGCGCGCGCACGGCGGCCGCGCGCGCTCGGCCATGTCTAGCTGGTTGTTGGTAGTACCTGGTTGGCTAGATGTATGTAGTAGTGCTGCAGGTGCAGCCGGCGCGCCACGTCGGCACTGGCGCGGCGCGTGAGCGCGGCCAGCGCGCGCACGGCGGCCGCGCGCGCTCGGCCATGTCTAGCTGGTTGTTGGTAGTACCTGGTTGGCTAGATGTATGTAGTAGTGCTGCAGGTGCAGCCGGCGCGCCACGTCGGCACTGGCGCGGCGCGTGAGCGCGGCCAGCGCGCGCACGGCGGCCGCGCGCGCTCGGCCATGTCTAGCTGGTTGTTGGTAGTACCTGGTTGGCTAGATGTATGTAGTAGTGCTGCAGGTGCAGCCGGCGCGCCACGTCGGCACTGGCGCGGCGCGTGAGCGCGGCCAGCGCGCGCACGGCGGCCGCGCGCGCTCGGCCATGTCTAGCTGGTTGTTGGTAGTACCTGGTTGGCTAGATGTATGTAGTAGTGCTGCAGGTGCAGCCGGCGCGCCACGTCGGCACTGGCGCGGCGCGTGAGCGCGGCCAGCGCGCGCACGGCGGCCGCGCGCGCTCGGCCATGTCTAGCTGGTTGTTGGTAGTACCTGGTTGGCTAGATGTATGTAGTAGTGCTGCAGGTGCAGCCGGCGCGCCACGTCGGCACTGGCGCGGCGCGTGAGCGCGGCCAGCGCGCGCACGGCGGCCGCGCGCGCTCGGCCATGTCTAGCTGGTTGTTGGTAGTACCTGGTTGGCTAGATGTATGTAGTAGTGCTGCAGGTGCAGCCGGCGCGCCACGTCGGCACTGGCGCGGCGCGTGAGCGCGGCCAGCGCGCGCACGGCGGCCGCGCGCGCTCGGCCATGTCTAGCTGGTTGTTGGTAGTACCTGGTTGGCTAGATGTATGTAGTAGTGCTGCAGGTGCAGCCGGCGCGCCACGTCGGCACTGGCGCGGCGCGTGAGCGCGGCCAGCGCGCGCACGGCGGCCGCGCGCGCTCGGCCATGTCTAGCTGGTTGTTGGTAGTACCTGGTTGGCTAGATGTATGTAGTAGTGCTGCAGGTGCAGCCGGCGCGCCACGTCGGCACTGGCGCGGCGCGTGAGCGCGGCCAGCGCGCGCACGGCGGCCGCGCGCGCTCGGCCATGTCTAGCTGGTTGTTGGTAGTACCTGGTTGGCTAGATGTATGTAGTAGTGCTGCAGGTGCAGCCGGCGCGCCACGTCGGCACTGGCGCGGCGCGTGAGCGCGGCCAGCGCGCGCACGGCGGCCGCGCGCGCTCGGCCATGTCTAGCTGGTTGTTGGTAGTACCTGGTTGGCTAGATGTATGTAGTAGTGCTGCAGGTGCAGCCGGCGCGCCACGTCGGCACTGGCGCGGCGCGTGAGCGCGGCCAGCGCGCGCACGGCGGCCGCGCGCGCTCGGCCATGTCTAGCTGGTTGTTGGTAGTACCTGGTTGGCTAGATGTATGTAGTAGTGCTGCAGGTGCAGCCGGCGCGCCACGTCGGCACTGGCGCGGCGCGTGAGCGCGGCCAGCGCGCGCACGGCGGCCGCGCGCGCTCGGCCATGTCTAGCTGGTTGTTGGTAGTACCTGGTTGGCTAGATGTATGTAGTAGTGCTGCAGGTGCAGCCGGCGCGCCACGTCGGCACTGGCGCGGCGCGTGAGCGCGGCCAGCGCGCGCACGGCGGCCGCGCGCGCTCGGCCATGTCTAGCTGGTTGTTGGTAGTACCTGGTTGGCTAGATGTATGTAGTAGTGCTGCAGGTGCAGCCGGCGCGCCACGTCGGCACTGGCGCGGCGCGTGAGCGCGGCCAGCGCGCGCACGGCGGCCGCGCGCGCTCGGCCATGTCTAGCTGGTTGTTGGTAGTACCTGGTTGGCTAGATGTATGTAGTAGTGCTGCAGGTGCAGCCGGCGCGCCACGTCGGCACTGGCGCGGCGCGTGAGCGCGGCCAGCGCGCGCACGGCGGCCGCGCGCGCTCGGCCATGTCTAGCTGGTTGTTGGTAGTACCTGGTTGGCTAGATGTATGTAGTAGTGCTGCAGGTGCAGCCGGCGCGCCACGTCGGCACTGGCGCGGCGCGTGAGCGCGGCCAGCGCGCGCACGGCGGCCGCGCGCGCTCGGCCATGTCTAGCTGGTTGTTGGTAGTACCTGGTTGGCTAGATGTATGTAGTAGTGCTGCAGGTGCAGCCGGCGCGCCACGTCGGCACTGGCGCGGCGCGTGAGCGCGGCCAGCGCGCGCACGGCGGCCGCGCGCGCTCGGCCATGTCTAGCTGGTTGTTGGTAGTACCTGGTTGGCTAGATGTATGTAGTAGTGCTGCAGGTGCAGCCGGCGCGCCACGTCGGCACTGGCGCGGCGCGTGAGCGCGGCCAGCGCGCGCACGGCGGCCGCGCGCGCTCGGCCATGTCTAGCTGGTTGTTGGTAGTACCTGGTTGGCTAGATGTATGTAGTAGTGCTGCAGGTGCAGCCGGCGCGCCACGTCGGCACTGGCGCGGCGCGTGAGCGCGGCCAGCGCGCGCACGGCGGCCGCGCGCGCACGGGCATGTCTCTGGTTGCTCAGCACCACCAAGTTTTCAGCACATACTGCGCCGGATATAGCCTGCGAATGATACATTATGAAGTTGTAAGTATGATAATTATGCTGACAATATTAAAACACGACTATATTTGTCAGCATAATTTTCATTGGTGACTGCTTTTTTTTCTGTTGAAACTATACAACGTGGCGCTACAATGGTGACATTAATTTAACACACATATACGTTTTCACAATTCGTTTCATTAAGAAATTATATTTCCATTAAACGTTATTATTTACGGATTCATTTAAAATTTTAGAAAATAGTATCTTAGAGCCACCTGTACATAAAGAACTGTCGCGCAGCGATCATTTGCCGGGGTTACGGATCTTAACATCGCATCAATGAAATTAAAACGAATAAGCAATACTATGAAGGAAAGAGACATCCCCTTGGCGCGGCGCAGGCGACGCGCGCCCGCCCGCACAGAATTTTTTTTTGCTTTTCTAGTGCGATCCGAACTCGTGTCCTTGACACACTTCTTCATACTAGTGCGCACAATTACGTCGTCAAATATTTTTGTGAATGTTTCCGCGAAAAAGACGCTTACCTATTGTTTTATTTATTTATTTTTGTGTAATTAGGATAGATTATGGTACTGTGATAAAGACGCTTTGCTTTGCTTTGTTTTCTAATCTAGTAGGTACGTTTACATCTCTTACGATGCGAAGGTTTTTATTTGTGTTATTAGTGCTTGTGTAAACTTGTGATCGTGATGGCAATTACACATCCGAACTACACAGCAGCTGAATATGCGGACAGCACACTGTAACAACAGCCAGGCAGTAGCTAAATGACACGTTTGGTGAACAATGGATAGGCAGATTTGGACCTCGTAGGTGGCCAGCAAGATCGCCAGACCTCACGCCACTCGACTTTTTTTGTCTGGGGGTGCATCAAAGACGATGTGTACGCGGAGAACGTGGATTCGGTGGAATAATTACGCCTGTTCCTTGTTGATACGGTTTAGTTTTGCTTGTAAGGACGTTGGATAAACTTAAAGAGGTGTTGCTTCTTATGGCTTTATTTCGATACTAACTAGCTACTCGTTAATACATATTTTAAAGGATCATTTCTTACACACATATAGACATAAGTACACACATGCATGCAGTATGAGTTTAAATGGTTCGAACATGCCGCCCACCAAAGGGCTTATAAAGACCTTAAAAATAATCATAAATACAACAAGTGCATGTAACTAATTAATTTAGATTTCATTATTACGCATATATGCACAAGTCATAGACACTAATAGAAATACTCATACATTTGTATAAATTGATTTGATTGTATTGGCAAAGTAAACATAATTGTAATATTAATCATCAATGTCTATAGGCAAAGGGCACAACTTATTAAAACTTCGCTTAACTACACTTTCACCTCCTTTAACACTGTACACTCTTGTGACACCATCGTCTCCTGGATGCTTAGCAACAATGCGACCTAACGCCCATTTGCCAGGAGGGAGTTGGTCATTTTTGATAAGTACAATGTTGCCAATATCAAGCTCTTTGCATCGCTTGAGCCATTTCGGCCTCTGCTGTAAGCTGGTTAGGTATTCTGCTTGCCATTTATGCCAGAAATCTCCAATCAACTTCTGCATGTGCCTCCAGCGTGACAGGTGACTTATTGGAACGTTTTGAAGATTAGGTTCAGGGACATTAATTGGCGCTTCGCCAATCAAAAAATGGCCTGGTGTTAAGGGGGTTATGTCATCTGTGTCTTCATCATCTATTGGACTTAGCGGCCTAGAGTTCAAGCACGCCTCGATCTGGCAAAGCAGAGTGCTCATTTCTTCGAATGTCAGGTGATTGGTCAGAATTCTTTTCATGTGGTATTTCATAGATTTCACGCCCGCTTCCCACAAACCACCGACATGAGGGCTGTAGGCAGGTATGAAGTGCCACTGCGTACCATCCAGTGCAAGAGACGCTGCTACTGGACCTTCGAGTTCAAATTTTGCTTCTTTCCAAGCAGCTGCTAGTTCTTTATTGGCTCCTACAAAATTTCTGCCCTGGTCACTCCATATCTGTGAGCATCTTCCCCGTCTGGCAACGAACCTCTTGAAAGCACCAATGAAAGATTCGGTGGTGAGATCGCCGACCATTTCTAGGTGAATGGCTTTGGTGGACATGCAAACGAACACGGCAACATACGCCTTGTTCGTCCTGACTCCGCTTTGGACGCTAAGACTTGATATGGTCCCGCGAAGTCCACCCCACTGTGCAGAAATGGTTTAGCTGGAGTGACTCTGACCTTTGGTAAGTCACCCATAAGTTGATTTTTTGTTGCAGCACTATGTTTGGTGCATATTAAACATTTGCGGATTCTGGCTTTAATTAAAGTCTTCCCCTTGATTAACCAAAATTTAGTTCTTAGGTAGGCCATCATTAATTGAATTCCACCATGTAAAGATTTGAGATGGGCATCTTTCACGATGAGTATGGATAAATTGCTGTGATTGTCTAATATTATTGGGTGTTTGGAGTCTTCAGATATATCTGCATGTCGCAATCTGCCACCTACTCTAAGAATATTCTCATTGTCCAGGTAAGGTCTTAATAATTTTAATTTGCTGTCCTTTTTTACGTCCTTCCCTTTGCTTAAATGCATAATTTCATCATAGAATCTTTCCCTTTGTGTTATTCTAATGCAGGCTTTAAGTGCTTCATCTATTTCTTGAGTTGTTATAACTGCATCTTTGTGTATCATCTTTTTCCCCTTGAGAAATCTTTTGCAATAAGTTATAGATTTTAAAACTTCTTCCAAACTATCATATTGATGAAATTGTTTTTCTAGACTTTCTTCTTCTAATTTTAAATTTGATTGTATTACTTCTCTTCTTTCTAATCTTGTGGATAGGTTGTTAGGTTTATTGAATGTTATTGTTTTCTGTCTTAGCCATTTTGGGCCCTTCCACCATTGTTCATCTTCCTTTAACTCCAGAACCTGTTCTCCACGCGACGCAACATCTGCAGGATTATCGGTTGTTTGGACATGAAACCAATTGGATCCTGTGTTATCCAATATTTCTACTACCCGGTTTCTTACAAAAACTTGCCATCTTGTTGGGTCTCCAAGTAGCCAAGCAAGCACAATTGTGGAGTCACTCCATGCGAATATTTTATCATCCGGTATTTTCATTGCTGTTCTAATTTGTTTGAGCAATCGAGATAAGAGAAGGGCACCGCACAACTCTAATCGCGGGAGAGAAACTGGTTTAACTGGAGCTACTCGAGTTTTTGCAGCTATTATCTGTGTTTGTATTTCCCCATTATCCTTTTCAACTCTGACATAAGCAACAGCTGCATAGGCTTTGTTAGAGGCATCACAAAAACCGTGGACTTCTATGTTTGTTGCTTTATGATTTGTGGTTCCCAACCATCTTTGTACTTCAATTTCATTAAAATGTTGAAGATTATTTCTCAGCGCAGTCCAGTCTTGTCTGACATCTGTGTCTACTTCTTCATCCCAGCTAATTCCTTGTAACCACAGTCTTTGTATTAGTAACTTTGTTGGTAGCATAGCTGGAGCTAACCAACCTAGTGGGTCAAATAGTCGTTGAACGTCGGCAAGGATCGTCCGTTTGGTTATCGAGTTGTTTATTGGAGGTAAGTTAAGACTGTACTGAAACACGTCTTTGCCCATGTTCCAGCGAAGGCCTAAAGCTGTGATGGTGCCATGGATGGTGATGTCTAGATTGGCATGCGATGTTCGTTTTGCAAGTTCAAATTGCCTCAAGAAGTTAGCGTCGTTTGAACACCATTTTTGTAGTGTGAAGCCTCCCTTCTGTAGTATAGCTTCTACGCTCTTCGCTATTTGTATTGCATCTTCTAGATTGTCATTCGAAGCCATAAGATCATCAACATAGAAGTCTTCTTTGATCATTTTGGCAGCATCAGGGCATACGGTTCCTTCATCATCTGCGACTTGATGTAAAGTTCGAACGGCTAGGTATGGAGCAGATGCTGTACCGAAAGTGACGCGCGTTAGTCTGTAGTCTTTGACTGGTTGGCTAGGGTCACTCCTCCATACAATTCTTTGCAGGTCCCTGTCTTCTTTCGCCACTAAGACCATGCGGTACATGCGTTGTATGTCAGCCACAAAACAAATCTTCTTGGTACGCCATCTCATGATGAGGCTCCTCATATCTGTTTGTAGCTGTGGTCCAACTAGAAGTTCGTCATTTAATGAAACATTGTTGTTTCCCTTTTGCGATGCATTAAAAACTATTCTGACTTTCGTAGTTTCTTTGTCTTCCTTTACCACTGCATGATGTGGCAGGTAAACACTATCTTTATTTATTTCTTCTTGTGATATCTCTTCCATATGATTCATATTTATGTATTCATCCATGACCTTTGTATATTCTGTTTTTAGTGTAGGATTCTTCTCTAGTCCTTTTTCCAATTGGTAAAGTCTCTTTAGAGCTATTTCTCTTGTTCCTCCTTGTGTTGATAACAGCTTGTCTGTTTTCCTTGGTAGTTTGACAATATACTGTCCGTCTTTTGTTCTTGAGTGAGTGGATTGGTATATTTCTTCGCATTTTCTTTCTTCTTGTGTTAGTGTAGTTTTATCTTCAATATCCAATTCCCACATCGCTTTTAACATCTTGTCTAAGTCAAGGCTGTGGTGCATCACAATGAAATCCTTGGTATTTCCCTTTTCTTGTATGTTTCCAAATAGGATCCACCCAAGGCTGGTATTTTGAGCGCATGGAGAACCTGGGGGACCTTTGATGATATCGCTTCTTAATATTTGGGCACATACTTCGACACCTAGTAGCAGATCAATCTTTCCTCGTTCATTGTTCACCGTCAGTCTGACGGTAGACGGCAAATTGGCCGCACGCAAACGCTTCGCGACTCGGTGTACGAACAATTACCTGACTAATTACCGATTCTCAAAGTTTCCAAAACCTACACATAATGTTTAAATGCAAGCGTTGCCAAGTAGAAAGTAGGGACGGCGCTAAATGCGTGGGATGCCTGGGACAGTTTGACTTTCCTTGCGCTGGCATAACTGAAGGAGGATGGAGGAAATTGGGGGATCGCAAGAACACATGGAAGTGCGGTAATTGCAAATCCTCGGCAGCATCCAGCCCTCGCCCCGCGACTGCAGCTGCAGCTACGCCCATAACAGCTGACATGGATTCTATTATGTCGGAACTGAAGGCCCTCTCAGCCCAGATGGACAACTTGCCAGCTTTGATGGAGAACGTGAAAGCTATCCAATCGGAACTAGCGGAGCTTAAGTCGATCAGATCGGAGTATTCCAGTCTTAAAACAGATGTTGAGTTTCTGGACCATTCGGTGGAGACATTAGCCAACAAAGTGTCGGGGTTGGAGAGTGAAGTGGACTGCCTAAAGAAAACTAAACTCGAGATGGCGGCGTTACATGAACGATGCTCCAAAATTGAAGATCTACATCGTGACACTGAGCAAAGATCAAGGATGAACAACTTAGAAATTAAGGGTGTTCCGTCAACCAACTCGGAAAATCTATTCGCAATCATTGACAAGATAGGAGATATTGTTGGATGCAACATCCCTAAAGAGCAGATAAACTTCATTGCGAGAGTACCGATGCGTAACAACGAACAGAACAAAAATATTATTTGCTCAGTACATAACAGATACCTCAAAAATGATTTCGTGGCCGCTGCTAAAAAACTTAAAGCATCTATAACTGCAAGCAGGTTGGGCCTGCAGTCTGATAGTGTCATCTACGTCAATGATCATCTAACATTGGAGAACAAAATGCTGTTGAACAAAACGAAAAAACTTGCTAAGGAACGAGGTTTTTTATACACGTGGGTAGTTGGTTGCAAAATCCTTATAAAGAAAAACACTACCTCCCCAACCCATCACATAAAAACGGAACAGGACTTAAAAAAAATTCTGAATTAAAAATGTGTCAATTTTATAATTTGTCATACTTGTATATTCGCACGCACTACGCTAATAGCTTGAGAAACACTGGTGCCATTTTTTTGTGCACATTCCTTTACCGCTGCCCTTTTGTTCTCTTATCTTTCGGTGTTGACCATAGCTATTTCTCTATTGAATCCTATTTGCACGGTCCTAAGATTGTATTCGGCATGATCTCGCTCATTTTCTTAATGTATCATAATTTAACTTTTTGCTTTAAACTGAATGTACCCCACATTACAATTTTTATTGAAGTACTATTAATTAGTAATCTCTCTGTTTGCGATGTCACCTATTAGTGTGTTTTACCAAAATGTTCGGGGATTGCGTACAAAAACGTTATTATTCTATCGTAATGTGTGTGTTAATTTCTATGATATCATTTGCTTAACTGAGACTTGGCTTATTGAGGGTATTAAAGACAGTGAATTGTTTGACGACCGTTACGTAGTGTGGAGGCGCGATAGAAATTATTCTAGTACGAAACAAACTTTGGGAGGTGGTGTGCTTATTGCTGTGCGACGTGAACTTATCAGTGACCTCCGCAGTGAATGGTTCTCGTCTGCCGAAGACTTGTGGGTAACTCTCACCCTACACAGGAAGAGACCGCGAGTATCGTATAAAATGCATATCTGTGTAGTGTACATCTGCAACCAAAATCTTGGCCACTCCCAGGCAGGTCAGTTAACTAATTTTTCTAATAACCTAACAGACATTGTTCAGAAGCATCCCGCTGATAAATTTTTGGTTCTTGGCGATTTTAACCTTCCAAACATAAACTGGGAACCTGATGATGATGGTCAGTCTGTTTGCCCTAGTAATATCCAAGGTCACGTTCAGGTCAACTTGTTTGATAATTTTGCAGTCTGCAATATCTCGCAATATAATTCGCACGTAAACGTCAACAATAAAATACTAGATCTAGTTTTATCTAATAGTGAGGTTTCAGTAGCAAGTTGCGCTGATCCTCTGGTGCCGGAAGATTCACATCATAGGGCTCTTTGTGTGTCTGCTGATTTCGTGGAACTTCATACTCTTCCTGCACGTTCTCGTATTAAATTTTTATATCGATTGGCCGACTATACGGCCATTAATCACCGACTGAGCCAGATCGACTGGCTCAACGAGGTGAGCACTAGGACACTCGAAGATGCCGTATCATTTTTCTATGAAACAGTCAATGAACTGCGTGATTCTTTTGTACCAGTTAAGACGGTAGCTCCAAGCAGCAGATACCCTCTCTGGTTCAAACAGCCTCTGGTAAAAATTCTAAAAGAAAAAGCGAAATACCACGCAAAATTTAAGAAATACGGAAACCTGTCTGACCATGAGTCTTTTGTTTTGCTCCGACATCGTGCCAAGGAAGTTGAAAGTGAAATGTTTAGCTGCTACATTGCGAAAATTGAGGAGGACATTTTTAAGACCCCCAAAGCGTTTTGGTCGTACGTAAAATCTAAAAATCAAATCAATGCTTATCCTTCCTTACTTAAATATAGAAATAGCACTTCAAGTATAGGAGAGGATGTCTGTAACATGTTTGGCGACTATTTCTATTCTAATTTTCTCAGTTCTGCTAGTAGTATCAACGGTGACGACGAACTTTCCAATGACCACGTGCGGGGGTCTAGCATGCATTTGAGCGATATTGTTTCGGACATACATTCAGTCGAGGTTAATGAATTAGACGTATTCAATCTGCTTAAAGAAGTTGACTTAACTAAATCAGCAGGACCAGACAATATTCCACCAGTTTTTATACTCAACTGTGCCAAAAGTCTGACTCTTCCTCTTTCACTTCTGTTCAGGCGGTCCCTAAATTTAGGTGAGGTTCCTACAATTTGGAAGTCGGCGTTAATCACTCCGATCCACAAAAAAGGGCCTAGAAACCTCGTGGAAAACTACAGGCCCATATCCAAACTATGTATTTTCGCTAAAATCCTGGAAAAAATAATATACAAACAGCTATATGCTTGTCTTAAACTAAGCTTCAGTGACCGTCAACATGGTTTCCTTCGAGGTCGGTCCACAACTACCAATCTCATTCTTTGTGGTGACTACTTGACTGAATGTATGGCTCGTCGCACACAAGTAGATGTAATTTACACAGATTACAGCAAGTGTTTTGATCGCTTGGATCATGCTATACTTTTGCGCAAGCTATTGGCTATAGGTATCAGTGGAAATCTTTTCAGGTGGTTTTCATCTTATGTGGCCAACAGATGTCAAACTGTTGTTCTTAATGGATACACATCGAGAACTATGATTATCCCCTCAGGGATTCCACAGGGATCACTTTTGGGACCCTTGTTATTCAACATCTTCATCAATGACGTCTCTTCATGTTTCTTTAACTCAAAAGTTCTTTTGTTTGCGGACGACATGAAGATCCTAAGTGAAATCAGATCTTATGAAGATGCTGAACGTCTCCAACATGATCTGGACAGATTCCAAGAGTATTGTACGGCCAACCGCTTGGATCTAAATGTATCGAAATGTTATACATGCACCTTCACTCGCAAACATAAACCTATTATCTACGATTACAATTTAGCCAACACTGTACTAGCCAGAGTTAATACGATTAGAGACTTAGGAGTCACTTTTGACTCGAAACTTCTTTTTGACACACACATCGATAATATTATTAATAAAGCTTCTAAGGCACTAGGTTTCATCTTGAGGATATCAGCCGATTTTAGAAACATCAAAACACTCAAAATTCTTTATTGTGCTTTTGTGCGCAGTCATCTCGAATACTGCTCACCAGTATGGAATCCTATTTACATTACTTACGTCAATCGCATCGAAAGTATTCAAAAGAAGTTCTTAAGGTACATTCAGTTTAGATCCAAAACCTATTTGCCTAATTATTACAGCCGTTGTAGGAAGTTTCACATTCTTCCACTAATTGAGCGGAGAAAAATTGCCGACATGGTATTCTTATTCAATTTAGCAAATGGTTCAACCGACTGTTCTGAACTTATGAGCAAAATTGGGCTGCGCGTTCCATCTATTACTTTAAGGAATCATCAACCTCTGTATGTTCCCTCTCTGCGGTGCATATATCGACAAAACTCTTATATGATAAGAACTAGCAGGGCATACAACTCGTTGTGTCAGAGTGTTGATGATCTTGATTTGTTCTCCACAAGCGTTCCTAAACTAAAAAAAATTCTGTGTAAAAACTTCTTTGAAGATCACTAAAACCTGTTCAGTCTTTTCTTGATTCTCTCCGAGTGCTTACTTATTCTTGCTTTCGCTTGCCTGTCTATTGTTTCTTGTACTACCCTAATATTGTCAGTGAAAACTTTTAATTGGCCTTCTTTCACTAACTGTCAACTATCTGTATCTTAGCTGTAAGTTTTCTTAACAATAAAATAAAATAAAATAATAAAATAAAATTGAAGCCTGGGTCGGCTAATGCGAGACCTTCTAAATGAGACCAGGTGTTGGTTGGAATGGTATGTGATGGTAATTGCGTTGTGATTCGTGTTGACATAATATAAGCCTTCACTTTTAATTTGAAACTGTCGTCGTGTCTTGATCGAAGCTCGATATAAACAGCGTGTTTAACGGCAGTTGTGGTCGAGCCAACCCCATTGACTGTTGCGTGAGCAGGCATTCTCTTGATTCGTAACAGCTGGGCAGCTCTCTCACTAACGAACGTGGCCTGCGAGCCCTGATCAATGAGCGCACGCAGTACTGTCACCCGTCCTGATTCGTTACAAACTGGCACAAGTGCTGTTGCCAATAATGCAGTGCCGGTGCTGGCGGTGAAATGCGTTGCAAGCTCGATTGGTTCATTAGCTTCCTTTGGTATGGTTTGTTCTTCACTTTGATGTTGCTTGTTATCCAATTGATTGGTTGTACTTGTTTTGGTATGTTGATGAACAAGAGAGTGGTGACGCTTATGACAAATGCGGCAGGACATGTTTAATCGACACTTTCTAGCTGAGTGTCCTGGTGCCAGACAATTGAAACATAGCTGGTACTTCTTCACATATTCACACCTCTCTGTCGGTTCCATTTTATTAAAATCCTTGCAATGGCATAGCGTATGGTTATCCTTACAAAGCAAACAACTTCTTTGTTTAGTAGCAGCAGGTGTTGTAGAAGCGTGGACTGTATATTCTTTACCTTTTGATGGTTTCTCTCTGGAAGGTGGAGCGATCAGTTCTAATGTGCGAAATTTAGTTTGTAAGAACCTCACAAGTTCGTCCCATTTAGGTAATTCGTCTAAATTATCTTTATACACAAACTGTTCCCATTCCCGGTGTGAATCTGGATCTAGTTTCTGCACAGTCACAAATATGACGAATGGATCCCAAGACTCAGTCGACACTTTTAGATTTCTTAAACTATTGATGCACTCACTCGTTGTGTCTAACAATGTCTTTATATTACAAGCAGTTTGAGAAGTAATCTTCTTCTGCATCACTAGTTTTCGAATGAGAGAATTCACTATGATCCGTCGGTTGCCATACCGATCTCGTAATAAATCCCAAGCTTGATCATAATTACTTTCTGTTATTTGTAAGTGCTTTAATAATGATTCCGCTTCCCCGGTAATGCTACTCTTCAAGTAGTGGAGCTTTTGAACTTTGGACAACGTGGAATTGTTGTGAACTAACGATGTAAAGAGATCTTTGAATGTAGTCCAGTCTTCATAAATTCCCGAAAAATTGGGTAACTGTATTTGAGGTAGCTTGAGATTTCCCTCATAAATTGTGCCGGTATTGGATGCAATGTCACTTAATCTCGGGTTATGGTTAACCGATAAAAGATCCTTCAAATCACCTTGTAGACATAAGTATAAATCTTCAATAACAAAGTAGTCTTCATTTGCAAAATACGGAATCGAATTCTTCTTTTCTTTTGGTACCGCCTTTAATAGGTTATGGTGCGCCGTAGTAAACTTCTTCCAATATTCTTCAATGGATTGCAATCGTGTTTCAATGTATCCTTTTGTAAGTCTTTGTTTTGGACATTTCTTTAGGTTAGTTTGCGCCTTTTGTAGTAATAACGCAACATCTTCTAACTCCGTAAGCAATTGTTCCGCTGTAGTGGTCATTATTCCAAAAGATGCAATGTAGGTCACGTATTTGAAGAGATAATCCAATCGTAATATTTCGTAAGACACACGATAATTACTTTTTCTTATAATGTGCACAAATCACTCATAGCAAACGAGTTCCTTATCTAAGGAATGCGGCGCTTTGTATTCGCACTGATCACTAGACCACCCAGGTAGATTTATTTATCCGGTTCGAAATTCGACCATGTTCCTTGTTGATACGGTTTAGTTTTGCTTGTAAGGACGTTGGATAAACTTAAAGAGGTGTTGCTTCTTATGGCTTTATTTCGATACTAACTAGCTACTCGTTAATACATATTTTAAAGGATCATTTCTTACACACATATAGACATAAGTACACACATGCATGCAGTATGAGTTTAAATGGTTCGAACAACGCCATTGAATAATAAATGAGGTTGAGAAATTGAGGCAAATGGCTTTATGTGCCAATTTATTTTCAAATGTGGGGGAAAACATGAAACGCCTTTTAGCTCTTTGTATCCGCCAACACGGTGGTCTTATTGAAAATAAGAAAATTTAAAATAAAGACAAATAAAAGCAGTGATTAGTGATGACAGTTATAACTAATAGTAACAAGAGAGGGTGATGATAAGTGTTTGACTAAGCACCTCCGCTGTAGGTACCACTTGCGCCGCTCGGTTTCTTTGATAACATGCCGTCAAAGAATCGGACCGATCACGAGTAGGTACAAGACGCGTTGCGCGGTTGCCAGCGCGCGAATCGACGCGTTGCCGCTCCGAGATAACGTAAGCCAGCTAGCGCTAGGTAAGTAATGAATGAATTTTTGCAAGGGTCATCCCAATTTTAGTTACTTTTTTTATTACCTATTTAGTTTTTTTGACAAAAATTTTTTTTTTTCAATTTACGAATTATTTTAACCTATCAAAGTTTATATGATTAATGGGCACTAGCTCTACTCGTGTGTTAAATTAATGTCACCGTTGTAGCGCCACGTTGTATACTTCTTGTATGGAAAAATAAAAAACGACTTTAAATCTGCTTGTTTCTGTAGGCAAGTATAAATACATGTTTTTTGTCTATAAACGCGCTGATAATACAAAAGCGACCATTACATGACAACTTGTATAGCCTTGTAAAATTTACCATCCTAAATAACGGCCAATTGCTACATCCTTTTATTTATCCTATTTTACTATATTGTGATTTATCCACAAACACACTGCAGTTTTAAGTAACTGCAACATGTTTAGGGCAAAGGTGTATTAGTTCAACTTGGACTTGTACAAAGAATTCTGAGGGGGACGGCGCGAACGCAGTCCCCACTACCAAAAATAACGCATCCGAGTTATCCACATTAGGGATAATCGCAGGGGTCAACCCAACCGCAGTGCAATGGGAAAGCCTCGCCCTGGGGGAACCGCCTTAGTGATCACGGTATCCCCTATGCCAGGTAAGTATGAATATTCTACAGAATGTCGTGAGGGTCGTTCAACGGCGGAGAATCTTGACACCGCGATTCAGAAACGTGACGTAAATGTTCAACGCCATCTATCGACGCTACTGGAACTAAACTGTCATGTCCGACGAGGATAATGACCAGAGTCCGTAAAGCGTGGAACACATGACAGCTTACTTGTAGGTTATCCCGCTCACGCTAAGCAGATATTAAAACTGATGGAGCGAGATAGATAGCAAAAAGAGCTTTTAAAAGGTAACCTTGTCAGTACTGAAACGCGGGTTATGGAATGTGACATTTGGTTTGTTTATAAACTGCTTCACACAAAAGTTCACAAAACATAGTTAATTAAATATGAATGGTCAAATTATTAAGCCCTCTAGCAAGGGTTAAAAGTTCTTTGTTTTTCATATTATAACTGAAATATTAGTATTTCATCCAATCTCACAGCGTCTCTTTTAAATATCATTCATCAGCAGCACACACGGATGTTAAAACAGTGTTTTATAGGTTGTATATTGTAAAGGTATAATTATAGTGAATACAAAAGTTTGTTATTTTTCGTTCACCAAAAATAAGGATGAGGTGCACTCATACTGCAAAGGACATCGATTAGCATTTCAGGGTTAAGTATGTATCGCGTGAGTAGGGTTAAGTATTGATCGACAATAGTATTTACGATTCGGAGGTGTTCACACGATCTTATAATTATTTAATCGGAGTTTATGAAAGATTGTTTCAGTATATTATTGTAGCATTAAAAAATGTAAGAATGTTGTTGCAAGTGTACATTTAAATTTATTGATTGTATTACTTATCTACACACAATAAAAACATTCGATGAAAATACTATAAATACACGAATAAATTAAATGCACGATTTGCTATGATATTGCAATGGTTTTAAATTCGAGAATAGGCTATTTCTAGAGCTAATAAAAACTGAGATGACATTAGTGATAAACGTTAGCTGCTGAGCTGATGATCCTGGATATCCTGACCCCTAGAACAAGCATGGAGTGATACAGAAAATATGGCTATGCTCCTACAGCTTTTGATGAAAACAGTTATAGGTGTTATTAGAAATATCTAACAACATCGCTGCAGCCCATCCTAGCATAGGAAGCCTAAGTAATGCTTACCGTACCTTTTACGACAACTACGAGGGAAGAGTTTAGAATAACATTTTTTTTGCTTTACTATCATTAAAAATCGATCCCTATCACATCTGTAAGGTTTCCACAGTTCATTTGATTTGACCTTGTTTACAAGGAATCACAATGCTATCCTTACGAATAGTGAATATGTTCATCTTATAATCATGTTGATGGCAACAGTCTAAATAGTGTCAGCTCATAACAGAGCCACGAGTATAGCCACCAATCAATTTCTTTTCGCGATTGTGGACGAAAATTAATTATTATAATTCATTTATTATTATTTATTATCATTATTCGAGTTTTTGCGTAGTTTTGAAATGCAGTCGTGTCAGGGGCATTACTATAGTGCAAGTGCATAAGTTTAACAGCCGCATCGGGCCGCAGCACATCGCATACCTATACTGAAAAGCACGGTACTGCCCGCTTGTAGGATGCTAAGTTTATACAAAATGTGTACGTGTAAGTGAGTGTATAAGTGATGTGACAAGCTAGGGTACGGTACCTGTTGGTATGCGTGGTCGGGCAACAGTGCCAGCGCGTGCCGGAGCAGCAACAGCAGTCCCTCACACGCTGACCAGTCCGAGCCGGCGCCCGCGCGGACGCGACGCTAAAGGGAAATAAACTATAATAATCGCATCATGGTACTCACATATAAAAAATGAAAAACAAAAAAAAAACAAATCACTTGACATGAGTTTAACAGTCTGTTGGTATTCGCATTTCTGTGTCTATTAGCCAATCAGAAACTGTGAGGTGTTAGGCCCGTATTATAGACCGAAAAGGAAATAATACTAATTTGTGTCACTGTCACTGCGCGTGAAGAGAATCTACAAATTTTTTACTAGGTATTCATGTTCTAGGATAATGAGCTACGCGTAAATTTTTGTTTTGCTCACCTGGTGGTAGATCCCGCTGGTGTACATCTCGACGGTGGTGTGGTTGACGTCGTCGGAGTCTACAACAATGTACTCCGTCAGCTCGGCCGGCGCCTCGCCCGGCTGTCGCCCCGCGGTGCCGTCTGCAACCACCACCACTACTAAGCAAGCGCAGGAGCTATTCACAAAGCTCCACTACCCCGATAGCTCACTACACCGGTGCTCGCTATACTACTTGCGACGGATATTCCAATGAACACATGTGTATGAATAAGCAATCACAGCCTGATCTGTTTATTCACAAGAGTGATGTTGCCGCACGCAAAATACGCCCTTAGACGTGAAGTTGCCGCTCCGAAAATCACAATCATAACAGTTGAAGCTGGAAGTCTCCCTTGCAGATTGAGTGTAACAGTTTTAAAGGTTTTTATCGATGATCTTTATTATGCGACATTGTACTGTCACGTGTGCTGGCTATGAGTTACCCAAACTAACAAATATAACAGTGTTACTCTACTTGCTGTGCTGTGTGTAATCTATACTAAAGCGCGTGAATTATTTTGCTTGTACAAGCGGTGCATTCTATGGTGTTTTATATATAGTGCTACAAAAGCTTAGAATTCGATTACATTATTCAAAAGAATTCGATCACATTATTGGAGTTTCATGGCCAACAAAAATGACCTGTGTCATATGATACTATTGTCGCCTCGATGAAACCCAAGATATGACGGCAGCAACAGCCTCTGTTACAATTCACAACAGCTACTGACATAGTAACAAATTAATTGTTATCATTTCATCTCTTCTACTTCATACACTTACCGGCTACTGGAGTATCTGAATTTTCTGACGTAGAGGACGCGGTATGTTTCCTAAAACGAAAATACTCGTAATAAAAAAAGTTCGTGAATATCATCGTCAGTTCAACATCATTAGATTATTAATTTATGTTTTGAATTAGCAAGTATAGCACAATATAGTGAATTTATTTATTTCTAAGGGACTTTTAAAAGCGTGATTTACTAGATAAAACGCATTACCTGCCTTCCTTAATCTGCGTATTGATCATAGACTTCATTTGTTTAGTCGACTCAGTGCTGCCGCAGCTGCTGTCTATCCGGGCCTCAAGACTCGGAGTCTTTTCCTTCAGGGAATCAAGACTACTATCGTTCAATACTTCTTCGGTGGAGGTACTGGACACGCTGGGTCTTTCTTCGACTTTCTTCTTGACTCGTTTGGAAGGTCTTTTCTTGGTGAAGCTGGAGGAGAACTCACTCATCTCTTGTGTCTCTGATGTTAGCAGGAAGTAGAAGTTTGCTCGGGAGTGGGTTACGAAAGTGTCGCTAGCCTGGTAAATAGAAAATGAGTTTTTAATAGTGGCGATATCCTATCCTACTAATACACTCGAGAGCAATGAATCCGGGTCACTTGAAGAATCCTAAAAATCTCGGAAACTAAAAATGCTAGGTTAATGCAATAAATTGTATTTAATAGACAATGTAATACTCCTTAAATGAAGGTATTAAAACTTCTTAGTTATTGTAAAGTTATATCATAAAAAATCAAATTTGAAAAAGGGCCACTTTCGAAGATGGAACTACGAAATTACAGCATTTGGGTTTTGCTTTTGTTTGTAATCTGTCATTTATGTGGGTACATAAACCATGTTGATAGTGCTCTATATTCATTATTCAAGCTGAAATTATGACTCTTACGCCTGAAGAATGCACCAGAATACTTACAATGCTGGAAACCGGCCGGAGTCAGCGCGATACAGCCAGGACTGTCGGTGTGTCGCTGTCAACAGTACAAAGAGTTCTCCGACGTTACGAAGAAACTGGTTCTAACCTACGCAGACCAGGAACGGGCAGAACCAGGTGTACCACAGCACGAGAAGACCGATACTTGGTGAACACCATGCTTCGAAATCGCTTTCTCACAGGAACTGAACTCACAAATCAGTTTCGACGCCTCGGAGGAAGTAACCCAAGTGCATGGACAGTAAGACGTCGGCTTGCTGAATCTAACTTAAAACCCCTTAGACCTGCAAACGGCCCTAAACTGGAGCGTGGGCATCGTATTTCAAGACTAAGATATGCCCAGAGCCACGTAAATTGGAGTATTGAAGATTGGTCAAAAGTTATGTTCTCCGACGAATCAAAATGTATGCTCTACAAGCACGATGGAAGACACAGAGTGTATCGAAGACCAGGGGAAAGATTCAAGCAAGCATGCATCGAAGAAAAAGTAGCCTACGGTGGTGGGTCTGTACTTGTGTGGGCCGGAATTTCTTCTGAAAGTCGCACAGAGCTGGTGATCATAGAAAACGGCTCTTTAACTAGCGTAAGATATGTGGAAGAAATCCTCAATGATCACGTTGGTCCATTTATGGTCAATTTAGGTGAGGATGCTATATTTATGCATGACAATGCCCGACCTCATACAGGTAGGATTGTGAATGACTACCTTCAAGAGATGAACATTACTCGTATGGAGTGGCCAGCGCGCAGCCCGGATAGCAACCCGATCGAGCATGCTTGGGACGAGCTAGGCAGTTGCGTAAAACAACGAAACCCTCCCCCAATCACACTTCGTGA
Source organism: Apamea anceps (assembly GCA_951799955.1). Lineage (NCBI taxonomy): Eukaryota > Metazoa > Arthropoda > Insecta > Lepidoptera > Noctuidae > Apamea > Apamea anceps. The sequence continues at coordinate 1,039,054 of OX637506.1, forward strand.
GCTCAAAATTGCTCTCACAGAGGAATGGGAGAATATTCCCCAAAATCGTATAAGGAACTTGGTGTACAGCATGCCAAACCGCGTAAACGCAGTAATGGAAGCACGAGGAGGCAATACGAAGTATTAAAATTCAAGAAAATCGTAATAAAGTTCAAAAATTTCATGTTTCCTATTTTTGTTTTAAGGAGAGATCAGCAGTTTTTTTCTTTATGTAATTTTGTGTTAATAAAATGTATGGTGACTCATATTTTTTTTACTTTCATTTAAGGAGTATTACATTGTCTATTAAATACAATTTATTGCATTAACCTATCATTTTTAGTTTCCGAGATTTTTAACATTCTTTAAGTGACCCGGATTCATTGCTCTCGAGTGTATTATAAATGTGAAAGTTTGTATGGATGGATGTTTGTTACTCTTTTACGCGAAAACTCCTGAACGGATTGGAATGAAATTTGGCACACAGATGGTTTATGATCAGAATTAACATACAAGATACTTTTTATCCCGATATTCCCACGGGATTGAAACTTATGCGGGTGAAACTGCGGGGCGCAGCTAGTAATGATATACTTGAGTGAGCATCTAGACGTAACTAGATTTGACTGAACTAAAGTTATAAGGACTCGTGCCTATCGGTGAAGTTTCGTCTTCAGCAGACGACAGCAACATACTTGTTTGCACCAGGTGTTTATCACTACACACCTGGTGCATGAGCAGCAGGAAGTCGCACAGCAGCGCCAGGCGCTGCAGCAGCGGCGGCGCGCCCAGCAGGCCGCGCACCGCCGCCACCAGCGCGCAGCTGGCCGCGCCGTCCAGCGGCCCGCACGACGAGTTCAGTCCCAATACGTATCACTACACACCTGGTGCATGAGCAGCAGGAAGTCGCACAGCAGCGCCAGGCGCTGCAGCAGCGGCGGCGCGCCCAGCAGGCCGCGCACCGCCGCCACCAGCGCGCAGCTGGCCGCGCCGTCCAGCGGCCCGCACGACGAGTTCAGTCCCAATACGTATCACTACACACCTGGTGCATGAGCAGCAGGAAGTCGCACAGCAGCGCCAGGCGCTGCAGCAGCGGCGGCGCGCCCAGCAGGCCGCGCACCGCCGCCACCAGCGCGCAGCTGGCCGCGCCGTCCAGCGGCCCGCACGACGAGTTCAGTCCCAATACGTATCACTACACACCTGGTGCATGAGCAGCAGGAAGTCGCACAGCAGCGCCAGGCGCTGCAGCAGCGGCGGCGCGCCCAGCAGGCCGCGCACCGCCGCCACCAGCGCGCAGCTGGCCGCGCCGTCCAGCGGCCCGCACGACGAGTTCAGTCCCAATACGTATCACTACACACCTGGTGCATGAGCAGCAGGAAGTCGCACAGCAGCGCCAGGCGCTGCAGCAGCGGCGGCGCGCCCAGCAGGCCGCGCACCGCCGCCACCAGCGCGCAGCTGGCCGCGCCGTCCAGCGGCCCGCACGACGAGTTCAGTCCCAATACGTATCACTACACACCTGGTGCATGAGCAGCAGGAAGTCGCACAGCAGCGCCAGGCGCTGCAGCAGCGGCGGCGCGCCCAGCAGGCCGCGCACCGCCGCCACCAGCGCGCAGCTGGCCGCGCCGTCCAGCGGCCCGCACGACGAGTTCAGTCCCAATACGTATCACTACACACCTGGTGCATGAGCAGCAGGAAGTCGCACAGCAGCGCCAGGCGCTGCAGCAGCGGCGGCGCGCCCAGCAGGCCGCGCACCGCCGCCACCAGCGCGCAGCTGGCCGCGCCGTCCAGCGGCCCGCACGACGAGTTCAGTCCCAATACGTATCACTACACACCTGGTGCATGAGCAGCAGGAAGTCGCACAGCAGCGCCAGGCGCTGCAGCAGCGGCGGCGCGCCCAGCAGGCCGCGCACCGCCGCCACCAGCGCGCAGCTGGCCGCGCCGTCCAGCGGCCCGCACGACGAGTTCAGTCCCAATACGTATCACTACACACCTGGTGCATGAGCAGCAGGAAGTCGCACAGCAGCGCCAGGCGCTGCAGCAGCGGCGGCGCGCCCAGCAGGCCGCGCACCGCCGCCACCAGCGCGCAGCTGGCCGCGCCGTCCAGCGGCCCGCACGACGAGTTCAGTCCCAATACGTATCACTACACACCTGGTGCATGAGCAGCAGGAAGTCGCACAGCAGCGCCAGGCGCTGCAGCAGCGGCGGCGCGCCCAGCAGGCCGCGCACCGCCGCCACCAGCGCGCAGCTGGCCGCGCCGTCCAGCGGCCCGCACGACGAGTTCAGTCCCAATACGTATCACTACACACCTGGTGCATGAGCAGCAGGAAGTCGCACAGCAGCGCCAGGCGCTGCAGCAGCGGCGGCGCGCCCAGCAGGCCGCGCACCGCCGCCACCAGCGCGCAGCTGGCCGCGCCGTCCAGCGGCCCGCACGACGAGTTCAGTCCCAATACGTATCACTACACACCTGGTGCATGAGCAGCAGGAAGTCGCACAGCAGCGCCAGGCGCTGCAGCAGCGGCGGCGCGCCCAGCAGGCCGCGCACCGCCGCCACCAGCGCGCAGCTGGCCGCGCCGTCCAGCGGCCCGCACGACGAGTTCAGTCCCAATACGTATCACTACACACCTGGTGCATGAGCAGCAGGAAGTCGCACAGCAGCGCCAGGCGCTGCAGCAGCGGCGGCGCGCCCAGCAGGCCGCGCACCGCCGCCACCAGCGCGCAGCTGGCCGCGCCGTCCAGCGGCCCGCACGACGAGTTCAGTCCCAATACGTATCACTACACACCTGGTGCATGAGCAGCAGGAAGTCGCACAGCAGCGCCAGGCGCTGCAGCAGCGGCGGCGCGCCCAGCAGGCCGCGCACCGCCGCCACCAGCGCGCAGCTGGCCGCGCCGTCCAGCGGCCCGCACGACGAGTTCAGTCCCAATACGTATCACTACACACCTGGTGCATGAGCAGCAGGAAGTCGCACAGCAGCGCCAGGCGCTGCAGCAGCGGCGGCGCGCCCAGCAGGCCGCGCACCGCCGCCACCAGCGCGCAGCTGGCCGCGCCGTCCAGCGGCCCGCACGACGAGTTCAGTCCCAATACGTATCACTACACACCTGGTGCATGAGCAGCAGGAAGTCGCACAGCAGCGCCAGGCGCTGCAGCAGCGGCGGCGCGCCCAGCAGGCCGCGCACCGCCGCCACCAGCGCGCAGCTGGCCGCGCCGTCCAGCGGCCCGCACGACGAGTTCAGTCCCAATACGTATCACTACACACCTGGTGCATGAGCAGCAGGAAGTCGCACAGCAGCGCCAGGCGCTGCAGCAGCGGCGGCGCGCCCAGCAGGCCGCGCACCGCCGCCACCAGCGCGCAGCTGGCCGCGCCGTCCAGCGGCCCGCACGACGAGTTCAGTCCCAATACGTATCACTACACACCTGGTGCATGAGCAGCAGGAAGTCGCACAGCAGCGCCAGGCGCTGCAGCAGCGGCGGCGCGCCCAGCAGGCCGCGCACCGCCGCCACCAGCGCGCAGCTGGCCGCGCCGTCCAGCGGCCCGCACGACGAGTTCAGTCCCAATACGTATCACTACACACCTGGTGCATGAGCAGCAGGAAGTCGCACAGCAGCGCCAGGCGCTGCAGCAGCGGCGGCGCGCCCAGCAGGCCGCGCACCGCCGCCACCAGCGCGCAGCTGGCCGCGCCGTCCAGCGGCCCGCACGACGAGTTCAGTCCCAATACGTATCACTACACACCTGGTGCATGAGCAGCAGGAAGTCGCACAGCAGCGCCAGGCGCTGCAGCAGCGGCGGCGCGCCCAGCAGGCCGCGCACCGCCGCCACCAGCGCGCAGCTGGCCGCGCCGTCCAGCGGCCCGCACGACGAGTTCAGTCCCAATACGTATCACTACACACCTGGTGCATGAGCAGCAGGAAGTCGCACAGCAGCGCCAGGCGCTGCAGCAGCGGCGGCGCGCCCAGCAGGCCGCGCACCGCCGCCACCAGCGCGCAGCTGGCCGCGCCGTCCAGCGGCCCGCACGACGAGTTCAGTCCCAATACGTATCACTACACACCTGGTGCATGAGCAGCAGGAAGTCGCACAGCAGCGCCAGGCGCTGCAGCAGCGGCGGCGCGCCCAGCAGGCCGCGCACCGCCGCCACCAGCGCGCAGCTGGCCGCGCCGTCCAGCGGCCCGCACGACGAGTTCAGTCCCAATACGTATCACTACACACCTGGTGCATGAGCAGCAGGAAGTCGCACAGCAGCGCCAGGCGCTGCAGCAGCGGCGGCGCGCCCAGCAGGCCGCGCACCGCCGCCACCAGCGCGCAGCTGGCCGCGCCGTCCAGCGGCCCGCACGACGAGTTCAGTCCCAATACGTATCACTACACACCTGGTGCATGAGCAGCAGGAAGTCGCACAGCAGCGCCAGGCGCTGCAGCAGCGGCGGCGCGCCCAGCAGGCCGCGCACCGCCGCCACCAGCGCGCAGCTGGCCGCGCCGTCCAGCGGCCCGCACGACGAGTTCAGTCCCAATACGTATCACTACACACCTGGTGCATGAGCAGCAGGAAGTCGCACAGCAGCGCCAGGCGCTGCAGCAGCGGCGGCGCGCCCAGCAGGCCGCGCACCGCCGCCACCAGCGCGCAGCTGGCCGCGCCGTCCAGCGGCCCGCACGACGAGTTCAGTCCCAATACGTATCACTACACACCTGGTGCATGAGCAGCAGGAAGTCGCACAGCAGCGCCAGGCGCTGCAGCAGCGGCGGCGCGCCCAGCAGGCCGCGCACCGCCGCCACCAGCGCGCAGCTGGCCGCGCCGTCCAGCGGCCCGCACGACGAGTTCAGTCCCAATACGTATCACTACACACCTGGTGCATGAGCAGCAGGAAGTCGCACAGCAGCGCCAGGCGCTGCAGCAGCGGCGGCGCGCCCAGCAGGCCGCGCACCGCCGCCACCAGCGCGCAGCTGGCCGCGCCGTCCAGCGGCCCGCACGACGAGTTCAGTCCCAATACGTATCACTACACACCTGGTGCATGAGCAGCAGGAAGTCGCACAGCAGCGCCAGGCGCTGCAGCAGCGGCGGCGCGCCCAGCAGGCCGCGCACCGCCGCCACCAGCGCGCAGCTGGCCGCGCCGTCCAGCGGCCCGCACGACGAGTTCAGTCCCAATACGTATCACTACACACCTGGTGCATGAGCAGCAGGAAGTCGCACAGCAGCGCCAGGCGCTGCAGCAGCGGCGGCGCGCCCAGCAGGCCGCGCACCGCCGCCACCAGCGCGCAGCTGGCCGCGCCGTCCAGCGGCCCGCACGACGAGTTCAGTCCCAATACGTATCACTACACACCTGGTGCATGAGCAGCAGGAAGTCGCACAGCAGCGCCAGGCGCTGCAGCAGCGGCGGCGCGCCCAGCAGGCCGCGCACCGCCGCCACCAGCGCGCAGCTGGCCGCGCCGTCCAGCGGCCCGCACGACGAGTTCAGTCCCAATACGTATCACTACACACCTGGTGCATGAGCAGCAGGAAGTCGCACAGCAGCGCCAGGCGCTGCAGCAGCGGCGGCGCGCCCAGCAGGCCGCGCACCGCCGCCACCAGCGCGCAGCTGGCCGCGCCGTCCAGCGGCCCGCACGACGAGTTCAGTCCCAATACGTATCACTACACACCTGGTGCATGAGCAGCAGGAAGTCGCACAGCAGCGCCAGGCGCTGCAGCAGCGGCGGCGCGCCCAGCAGGCCGCGCACCGCCGCCACCAGCGCGCAGCTGGCCGCGCCGTCCAGCGGCCCGCACGACGAGTTCAGTCCCAATACGTATCACTACACACCTGGTGCATGAGCAGCAGGAAGTCGCACAGCAGCGCCAGGCGCTGCAGCAGCGGCGGCGCGCCCAGCAGGCCGCGCACCGCCGCCACCAGCGCGCAGCTGGCCGCGCCGTCCAGCGGCCCGCACGACGAGTTCAGTCCCAATACGTATCACTACACACCTGGTGCATGAGCAGCAGGAAGTCGCACAGCAGCGCCAGGCGCTGCAGCAGCGGCGGCGCGCCCAGCAGGCCGCGCACCGCCGCCACCAGCGCGCAGCTGGCCGCGCCGTCCAGCGGCCCGCACGACGAGTTCAGTCCCAATACGTATCACTACACACCTGGTGCATGAGCAGCAGGAAGTCGCACAGCAGCGCCAGGCGCTGCAGCAGCGGCGGCGCGCCCAGCAGGCCGCGCACCGCCGCCACCAGCGCGCAGCTGGCCGCGCCGTCCAGCGGCCCGCACGACGAGTTCAGTCCCAATACGTATCACTACACACCTGGTGCATGAGCAGCAGGAAGTCGCACAGCAGCGCCAGGCGCTGCAGCAGCGGCGGCGCGCCCAGCAGGCCGCGCACCGCCGCCACCAGCGCGCAGCTGGCCGCGCCGTCCAGCGGCCCGCACGACGAGTTCAGTCCCAATACGTATCACTACACACCTGGTGCATGAGCAGCAGGAAGTCGCACAGCAGCGCCAGGCGCTGCAGCAGCGGCGGCGCGCCCAGCAGGCCGCGCACCGCCGCCACCAGCGCGCAGCTGGCCGCGCCGTCCAGCGGCCCGCACGACGAGTTCAGTCCCAATACGTATCACTACACACCTGGTGCATGAGCAGCAGGAAGTCGCACAGCAGCGCCAGGCGCTGCAGCAGCGGCGGCGCGCCCAGCAGGCCGCGCACCGCCGCCACCAGCGCGCAGCTGGCCGCGCCGTCCAGCGGCCCGCACGACGAGTTCAGTCCCAATACGTATCACTACACACCTGGTGCATGAGCAGCAGGAAGTCGCACAGCAGCGCCAGGCGCTGCAGCAGCGGCGGCGCGCCCAGCAGGCCGCGCACCGCCGCCACCAGCGCGCAGCTGGCCGCGCCGTCCAGCGGCCCGCACGACGAGTTCAGGAAGCGCTCCTGCTCAAAATAAAACGTAAACAGACGCTTTCTTGCTCTATGTGCGTGTTGCACGTTTTTAATATGGGAATAATAGCTTGCTAACTCGTTCAGCTCCTTTCAGCACGGATTTTTGAAAGAACGGTCTACCACTTCTAATCTGATTTTATTTAATGATTTCATTACGGATGCCATGGATAATGGTAAGCAGGTCGATGTGGTTTACACAGATTATAGCAAGGCATTTGATCGGATCGACCAGGATACCCTGATAATGAAGCTAAATTACATGGGCATCCGTGGGGACCTCTTGAGGTGGTTCTCTTCTTACATTGATAACAGGTCACAAGCAGTAGTACTCAATAGTTATATGTCTAGTTGGTTAAACGTGCCCAGCGGAGTGCCTCAGGGTTCATTGCTCGGTCCTTTTTTATTTGTAATCTATGTGAACGACATCGATTAGTGCCTCCGTTCATCCAAACTATTATGCTTTGCCGATGACATGAAAATTTTTGCTACTATTTCAACGCTCGAAGATAGAGTAGCACTACAGGCTGACATGTATCGGCTTGAAGAGTATTGTCGGGCTAATAAACTTGATCTCAATCCATCCAAGTGTTCGGTGATTACTTACACTAGAAAACGTGCAGTCCTAGCCACTACTTATACTTTGGCGGGCCAGATTTTGCCAAGGTGCAATACTGTTCGTGATTTGGGCATCCATCATGACAGTAAGTTACTTTTTGACACACACATTGACGCAATTGTTAAAAAAGCTTCTAAGCTGCTTGGGTTTATAATACGTCTTTCTAAGTGTTTTACTGACGCTAAAACACTAAAAATATTGTATTGCACCTTTGTTGACGCCTTGCATGTGTGCGTGCACAAGGACTACACACACACGCATACGGCACGGCGCGGGAGGCGACGCGCGGGCTGCGTGGAGCGCCCACGCCCCACCGTTCGACCAGTTCGTCGATGATACCGTTAGATAAAGTTGTGTGTCGAAACTCGCAAATATTTTTGTAAAAGTCATTATTAAACTTATAGACATTATTGTACTCGGAGTATTATTAAAAAAGCCCGTGTACATCAATGAGTCCACCCCTTCGCTGCACAAGTTCTACAACTTTTGTAAGAAGTCAGCTTGAGTACGCGTCTCAGATTTTGAATCCACGTTATCATAAATACATTGACCGCATGGAAAACATTCAAAGACGGTTCATAAAATACTTATCTCCGTTTTCATCAAAAGATTCCATATCAGTCAACCGATTATCTTGGACTTTGTAAGAAGTATCATCTGCTACCACTAGTAGATCGACGTAAAATTGCAGACTGTTTATTCTTGTTGAAAATCCTCAAGAACCATATTGATAACCCTGAGTTATTGTCAAAATTTTATTTTAATGTGCCAAGTAAAGAACTGCGTTTTAATCCACCCATACGTGTACCTCGTACATCTTCGAATTATAGGCAGAACAGTTACATTGTGCGCGCAAGCAGTAGTTTCAATGACATATGCAAGGAATATGATTTTGATCCATTCACAATTAGTGTGAATTCGGCCAGAAGGTGTTTAAGCCTCAAATTTTTCAGGTAGTGGTTGGTTATATTATTTTTTTTTTGTTATTTTATTATTTTCTCTGTTATTTTAGACATATAATTGCAAAATATTTATTTATATTGCTTCTTACTTCAATTTAGACGATGTGTTTTTTGTTTTGTGCTCACACCATAAATTATTATTAAAGTCTATACGTGAGGATTTGTAATTGGCTTTCGGATGACTATGATTTCTTTTTGTGTTTGTGTTTATTAGCTGTAAGTCCTCCATGTACTAAAATAAAATAAAAAATAAGAGTGACGCATGGATGACATGAACTTGACAAATAGGTCAAAAAGGTCTGACAGGTCGAATAGGTCTGATTTTTGTACCTACATTAATTGGCAATATATGCATTGTATGTATGCTGCACGATTTCTGACATATGCGTGCACTGACTGGACAGGTCCTCTCAATCTGTGTGGTTCTTTCCTCAAAAGACCATCTTAGACTCACGACCTACATGGTCTTCATATGATCTGACCAAGATTATGTCTGGACTTTAAAAGAGACTGTGACGTCTGAGTTTGTTTCGGCCTTTCTTTTCAGACTAGTCAGATAGGAAACGCCAACCTCATCTAGTTTTAAAATATGATTGACGTGTAAAAGTGTTTGTACAAACCTACTTACAAAATAAAATCATTTATTTATCATTTATGCGTGCGGTACCTTGCAGGCCAGCAGCAGATGGCTCAGCAGGCCGACGCGGCTCATCTGGTACAGGTTGAAGGCGCGGCGCGGGTGCTGGTCGCGCAGCAGCGCGCGCACGCAGCACAGCGCCAGCGCCCACGCCGAGCCGCGCTGCAGCTCCGGCGAGCCCGTAGCGTTCTCTACTTCCCAGGTCAACTCCTGGGGGAAAAGGGATGCTATTTAGCATAATAAAATTCTAAAAAAATTATCGGAAACTTAACTGCATCCGGCTGCGACGGAGAGCGAGGGAACGAGGAGCTCGCCCGGCCTTATCTAAACCTTGGTATATTATAAAGAACATTTGTATTTTAATTGTCTAAAGCTGACAAAAATGCCCTCTAATTTATCTACATATTCGACAAGTATTTGACATTGATTGTCGCCGAGATGAGATTGCGACAAGATTTTGAACGTTTTTAGGGTTCCGTAGCCAAATGGCAAAAAACGGAACCCTCATGGATTCGTCATGTCTGTCTATCTGTGTCTGTCCGTCCGTATGTCACAGCCACTTTTTCCGAAACTATAAGAACTATACTGTTGAAAATTGGTAAGTAGATGTATTCTGTGAACCGCATTAAGATTTTCACACAAAAATAGAAAAAAAGGCCATAAACTTTGGAGGTTCCCCATACTTAGAACTGAAACTCAAAAACTTTTTTTTCATCAAAACCCTATGGATAGGTCTTCAAAAATGATATTAAGGTTTCTAATATAATTTTTTTCTAAACTTAATAGTTTGCGCGAGAGATACTTCCAAAGTGGTAAAATGTGTGTTTCCCTCTATAACTTCTAAAATAAGAGAATGATAAAACTAAAAAAAATATATGATGTACCTACATTACCATGTAAACTTCCACCGAAAATTGGTTTGAACGAGATCTAGTAAGTAGATTTTTTTTAATACGTCATAAATCGTAAACCGCAATTTCCCTTTCATTCAATCAACTCAACGGAAGCCTTCATGGGCGAGTCCGACTCGCACTTGGCCGCTTTTTTTATTATTATTAAGATTGGCTATCTAACGTGCCCCAATCCTATAATTTTAGCAAGTATTTCATTTTGCATCTTTAGCTCTACTATTGCACAACAATAATTATAATAGTTTGACCTGTTCAGTATCCAGGTGTCTCCACGCATTAGCTAGTAAGACCAGCAGTTCAGGCTGTAGCAGCACGGCGTCTGTGCGGGATGCGAGCTGTATGCTCTCACCGCACGCGCTCAGTAATGGAGTGCTGCAAGCTTCGTCCAAGATCACCTGAAATACGACACAGGAAATGTAACAATGCAGTCATCTTACGTTTAAATTAAGCGCTTGGTAAATAAAACAAATTACCCAACCCGGCCACATAACAAGCAATGAAGGCTAAAAAGAAAAGACTTGAGTGGCTCGTGGCTGTTGATTAAGTCGGACGTGTGAAACTTCAGTAAAACATTAGTACAACGGAGAATTAAAAATGTCTGCAGCGGCAGCTGGTCTTTAGATGTCAATCAACAATAATTTAATTCTAATTTGCCCCTTTATGTGTTGCGAGTCAGCAGATTGCACCAGTACATCAATTTATAGCCACAAAAAAAGCAAAAAGTTTATCATAGACGAACGCAGGTTAAAGCAAGAGGCTCGAACCTTGAGCGCGTGGTGGCTCACGACGCACTTGGGCGCGGCCAGCACCGTGAGCAGCATGGCGGGCGCGCCGGGCGCGTACAGCTGCGCGTGCAGGCGGCTGTCCACGCGGCACGCGCGCAGCAGGCTGCTCAGGGCCAGCGCCTGCTCCGCGGCGCTGCCTTCTAGCTCTACCACCTGCGGGTGGATGGACAGGTGGATATAGCGGATAAAGTTCAATTCATTAATAACGATAAGCCTGCGCAGTCTTATTCGAGATGAGAACATTTTATTCGCAAACTAAAACAGGTTATGATATGTGGCGAGGAAGGTTAGCTTGACGCATAAACTTGCGATTTAGGACGCTGTTCAAGTAGGGTATTCAGTTTATGAGTGAACGAAAACTGCTTTTACTGGTATCAGTAACACGATCAGTTTAAGATCGTGAAGAAGTCGTATCGTGTACCGTAACCTATTAAGTCTAGCATTTGTAAAGAGATCTCCAGAAAAAGATAACTGAACATAAGGGCGGGAAAACGTGGATAATCGATAACTCACCCTAGCATATAAGTACAGCAAGATATCAGCGCCGCCCAACATGTAGATGGCGGGCGTGACGCCGCGGTGGCGGCTGGGCAGCGCGGCGCCGGCCCACGTCGTGAACAGCGTCTCCGGCACGCACGCGCCCGCCGCGCCCGCGCCCGGCGCCAGCAGGCCTGCGGGCGGGGCCACGCGGCCCGCGAACACTGCGGGTAATGTATTGTATATGGAACAGCGTCTCCGGCACGCACGCGCCCGCCGCGCCCGCGCCCGGCGCCAGCAGGCCTGCGGGCGGGGCCACGCGGCCCGCGAACACTGCGGGTAATGTATTGTATATGGAACAGCGTCTCCGGCACGCACGCGCCCGCCGCGCCCGCGCCCGGCGCCAGCAGGCCTGCGGGCGGGGCCACGCGGCCCGCGAACACTGCGGGTAATGTATTGTATATGGAACAGCGTCTCCGGCACGCACGCGCCCGCCGCGCCCGCGCCCGGCGCCAGCAGGCCTGCGGGCGGGGCCACGCGGCCCGCGAACACTGCGGGTAATGTATTGTATATGGAACAGCGTCTCCGGCACGCACGCGCCCGCCGCGCCCGCGCCCGGCGCCAGCAGGCCTGCGGGCGGGGCCACGCGGCCCGCGAACACTGCGGGTAATGTATTGTATATGGAACAGCGTCTCCGGCACGCACGCGCCCGCCGCGCCCGCGCCCGGCGCCAGCAGGCCTGCGGGCGGGGCCACGCGGCCCGCGAACACTGCGGGTAATGTATTGTATATGGAACAGCGTCTCCGGCACGCACGCGCCCGCCGCGCCCGCGCCCGGCGCCAGCAGGCCTGCGGGCGGGGCCACGCGGCCCGCGAACACTGCGGGTAATGTATTGTATATGGAACAGCGTCTCCGGCACGCACGCGCCCGCCGCGCCCGCGCCCGGCGCCAGCAGGCCTGCGGGCGGGGCCACGCGGCCCGCGAACACTGCGGGTAATGTATTGTATATGGAACAGCGTCTCCGGCACGCACGCGCCCGCCGCGCCCGCGCCCGGCGCCAGCAGGCCTGCGGGCGGGGCCACGCGGCCCGCGAACACTGCGGGTAATGTATTGTATATGGAACAGCGTCTCCGGCACGCACGCGCCCGCCGCGCCCGCGCCCGGCGCCAGCAGGCCTGCGGGCGGGGCCACGCGGCCCGCGAACACTGCGGGTAATGTATTGTATATGGAACAGCGTCTCCGGCACGCACGCGCCCGCCGCGCCCGCGCCCGGCGCCAGCAGGCCTGCGGGCGGGGCCACGCGGCCCGCGAACACTGCGGGTAATGTATTGTATATGGAACAGCGTCTCCGGCACGCACGCGCCCGCCGCGCCCGCGCCCGGCGCCAGCAGGCCTGCGGGCGGGGCCACGCGGCCCGCGAACACTGCGGGTAATGTATTGTATATGGAACAGCGTCTCCGGCACGCACGCGCCCGCCGCGCCCGCGCCCGGCGCCAGCAGGCCTGCGGGCGGGGCCACGCGGCCCGCGAACACTGCGGGTAATGTATTGTATATGGAACAGCGTCTCCGGCACGCACGCGCCCGCCGCGCCCGCGCCCGGCGCCAGCAGGCCTGCGGGCGGGGCCACGCGGCCCGCGAACACTGCGGGTAATGTATTGTATATGGAACAGCGTCTCCGGCACGCACGCGCCCGCCGCGCCCGCGCCCGGCGCCAGCAGGCCTGCGGGCGGGGCCACGCGGCCCGCGAACACTGCGGGTAATGTATTGTATATGGAACAGCGTCTCCGGCACGCACGCGCCCGCCGCGCCCGCGCCCGGCGCCAGCAGGCCTGCGGGCGGGGCCACGCGGCCCGCGAACACTGCGGGTAATGTATTGTATATGGAACAGCGTCTCCGGCACGCACGCGCCCGCCGCGCCCGCGCCCGGCGCCAGCAGGCCTGCGGGCGGGGCCACGCGGCCCGCGAACACTGCGGGTAATGTATTGTATATGGAACAGCGTCTCCGGCACGCACGCGCCCGCCGCGCCCGCGCCCGGCGCCAGCAGGCCTGCGGGCGGGGCCACGCGGCCCGCGAACACTGCGGGTAATGTATTGTATATGGAACAGCGTCTCCGGCACGCACGCGCCCGCCGCGCCCGCGCCCGGCGCCAGCAGGCCTGCGGGCGGGGCCACGCGGCCCGCGAACACTGCGGGTAATGTATTGTATATGGAACAGCGTCTCCGGCACGCACGCGCCCGCCGCGCCCGCGCCCGGCGCCAGCAGGCCTGCGGGCGGGGCCACGCGGCCCGCGAACACTGCGGGTAATGTATTGTATATGGAACAGCGTCTCCGGCACGCACGCGCCCGCCGCGCCCGCGCCCGGCGCCAGCAGGCCTGCGGGCGGGGCCACGCGGCCCGCGAACACTGCGGGTAATGTATTGTATATGGAACAGCGTCTCCGGCACGCACGCGCCCGCCGCGCCCGCGCCCGGCGCCAGCAGGCCTGCGGGCGGGGCCACGCGGCCCGCGAACACTGCGGGTAATGTATTGTATATGGAACAGCGTCTCCGGCACGCACGCGCCCGCCGCGCCCGCGCCCGGCGCCAGCAGGCCTGCGGGCGGGGCCACGCGGCCCGCGAACACTGCGGGTAATGTATTGTATATGGAACAGCGTCTCCGGCACGCACGCGCCCGCCGCGCCCGCGCCCGGCGCCAGCAGGCCTGCGGGCGGGGCCACGCGGCCCGCGAACACTGCGGGTAATGTATTGTATATGGAACAGCGTCTCCGGCACGCACGCGCCCGCCGCGCCCGCGCCCGGCGCCAGCAGGCCTGCGGGCGGGGCCACGCGGCCCGCGAACACTGCGGGTAATGTATTGTATATGGAACAGCGTCTCCGGCACGCACGCGCCCGCCGCGCCCGCGCCCGGCGCCAGCAGGCCTGCGGGCGGGGCCACGCGGCCCGCGAACACTGCGGGTAATGTATTGTATATGGAACAGCGTCTCCGGCACGCACGCGCCCGCCGCGCCCGCGCCCGGCGCCAGCAGGCCTGCGGGCGGGGCCACGCGGCCCGCGAACACTGCGGGTAATGTATTGTATATGGAACAGCGTCTCCGGCACGCACGCGCCCGCCGCGCCCGCGCCCGGCGCCAGCAGGCCTGCGGGCGGGGCCACGCGGCCCGCGAACACTGCGGGTAATGTATTGTATATGGAACAGCGTCTCCGGCACGCACGCGCCCGCCGCGCCCGCGCCCGGCGCCAGCAGGCCTGCGGGCGGGGCCACGCGGCCCGCGAACACTGCGGGTAATGTATTGTATATGGAACAGCGTCTCCGGCACGCACGCGCCCGCCGCGCCCGCGCCCGGCGCCAGCAGGCCTGCGGGCGGGGCCACGCGGCCCGCGAACACTGCGGGTAATGTATTGTATATGGAACAGCGTCTCCGGCACGCACGCGCCCGCCGCGCCCGCGCCCGGCGCCAGCAGGCCTGCGGGCGGGGCCACGCGGCCCGCGAACACTGCGGGTAATGTATTGTATATGGAACAGCGTCTCCGGCACGCACGCGCCCGCCGCGCCCGCGCCCGGCGCCAGCAGGCCTGCGGGCGGGGCCACGCGGCCCGCGAACACTGCGGGTAATGTATTGTATATGGAACAGCGTCTCCGGCACGCACGCGCCCGCCGCGCCCGCGCCCGGCGCCAGCAGGCCTGCGGGCGGGGCCACGCGGCCCGCGAACACTGCGGGTAATGTATTGTATATGGAACAGCGTCTCCGGCACGCACGCGCCCGCCGCGCCCGCGCCCGGCGCCAGCAGGCCTGCGGGCGGGGCCACGCGGCCCGCGAACACTGCGGGTAATGTATTGTATATGGAACAGCGTCTCCGGCACGCACGCGCCCGCCGCGCCCGCGCCCGGCGCCAGCAGGCCTGCGGGCGGGGCCACGCGGCCCGCGAACACTGCGGGTAATGTATTGTATATGGAACAGCGTCTCCGGCACGCACGCGCCCGCCGCGCCCGCGCCCGGCGCCAGCAGGCCTGCGGGCGGGGCCACGCGGCCCGCGAACACTGCGGGTAATGTATTGTATATGGAACAGCGTCTCCGGCACGCACGCGCCCGCCGCGCCCGCGCCCGGCGCCAGCAGGCCTGCGGGCGGGGCCACGCGGCCCGCGAACACTGCGGGTAATGTATTGTATATGGAACAGCGTCTCCGGCACGCACGCGCCCGCCGCGCCCGCGCCCGGCGCCAGCAGGCCTGCGGGCGGGGCCACGCGGCCCGCGAACACTGCGGGTAATGTATTGTATATGGAACAGCGTCTCCGGCACGCACGCGCCCGCCGCGCCCGCGCCCGGCGCCAGCAGGCCTGCGGGCGGGGCCACGCGGCCCGCGAACACTGCGGGTAATGTATTGTATATGGAACAGCGTCTCCGGCACGCACGCGCCCGCCGCGCCCGCGCCCGGCGCCAGCAGGCCTGCGGGCGGGGCCACGCGGCCCGCGAACACTGCGGGTAATGTATTGTATATGGAACAGCGTCTCCGGCACGCACGCGCCCGCCGCGCCCGCGCCCGGCGCCAGCAGGCCTGCGGGCGGGGCCACGCGGCCCGCGAACACTGCGGGTAATGTATTGTATATGGAACAGCGTCTCCGGCACGCACGCGCCCGCCGCGCCCGCGCCCGGCGCCAGCAGGCCTGCGGGCGGGGCCACGCGGCCCGCGAACACTGCGGGTAATGTATTGTATATGGAACAGCGTCTCCGGCACGCACGCGCCCGCCGCGCCCGCGCCCGGCGCCAGCAGGCCTGCGGGCGGGGCCACGCGGCCCGCGAACACTGCGGGTAATGTATTGTATATGGAACAGCGTCTCCGGCACGCACGCGCCCGCCGCGCCCGCGCCCGGCGCCAGCAGGCCTGCGGGCGGGGCCACGCGGCCCGCGAACACTGCGGGTAATGTATTGTATATGGAACAGCGTCTCCGGCACGCACGCGCCCGCCGCGCCCGCGCCCGGCGCCAGCAGGCCTGCGGGCGGGGCCACGCGGCCCGCGAACACTGCGGGTAATGTATTGTATATGGAACAGCGTCTCCGGCACGCACGCGCCCGCCGCGCCCGCGCCCGGCGCCAGCAGGCCTGCGGGCGGGGCCACGCGGCCCGCGAACACTGCGGGTAATGTATTGTATATGGAACAGCGTCTCCGGCACGCACGCGCCCGCCGCGCCCGCGCCCGGCGCCAGCAGGCCTGCGGGCGGGGCCACGCGGCCCGCGAACACTGCGGGTAATGTATTGTATATGGAACAGCGTCTCCGGCACGCACGCGCCCGCCGCGCCCGCGCCCGGCGCCAGCAGGCCTGCGGGCGGGGCCACGCGGCCCGCGAACACTGCGGGTAATGTATTGTATATGGAACCGCTACAATTACCCAAATGAGTATTACCGAAGCCGTCCAGATTGAAAGCCGAGCCTGATCAACTAGAGTAACGTACGATCGCGTGCCATGTAGGATTATCGTCACAAGAAACAGCATATTCAAACCCATACTTGTAAATCATCTTATTTGAGAGAAAACACAAAATTAAAAAAAAAACGACTGAAGTCTCCGCCAAATAAGAAAAAAATAAAAGTCATTGATCCTACTTGTACCAAAAATTCCACAAAACTTCGTTAGCGATCGCTGGTCATTCAAAACTGTCGCTAATACTGCTTCGGTCGAGTTTCATAATACCAAACACTTATCCCAACGGAATAAGTAAGAAATACCTACGTAAAGAACAATGATTACGGTATTTTTTTAAGTTTAAAAAATACATATTCAAACAACGAAATATGTATTGCTATTGTTTATGTATTTTAAAAATAATTTTCGTTGTGAATTTCTTTTTTTTTCGACATATTTTATGTTTTCTACTTAAATTTCAATACAAGAACATGCCATAGTTGGATTTATTTATTTAGCTTGTAACTTATATTCATAGAAGTATACAATTAATTAAAATAACCAAATTTTAAAGTTCCTACCCAAAAATTTTATTCTCGGTACTTGCACATGGTGTTCATTGATCTGGAGAAAGCGTGTGATAGGGTACCTCGTGATGTGCTGTGGTGGGTCTTGAAAGAGAAAGGTTTGCCCGAAAAGTATGTAGAGTTAATTCGTGCTATGTATAGTCAATCTCGTACCTACGTCCGGTCGGCTGTTGGCTATACCGACGAGTTCAGTGTGGCTGTAGGCTTGCACCAGGGATCGGCTTTAAGTCCTTACCTCTTCCTGTTGATTATGGACGCTCTTACGTCGGACATCCAGGAGGAGGCACCCTGGTGCATGTTGTTTGCCGATGGCATTGTTCTCGTCGGTGAAGATGGACTATTTTTTGCGTATATCGTGTTTTTGATCGATACAGTAAAGTTGAAAAGTCCATTTAATGCCACTCGATTTAGAAAAACATTCATTTGTTTGTTGTGATTATCATGCACGTGTTTACCTCGGCTGCTAGACTGTCGTTATGTTGGTATGCAGTGTTTAAATACGTTATTATGTTGCTCACAAACTTTCAAACTTAAACGATCTACCCTAAGTGTCGCTAGAGTTTACACTGTATTTTTTTAAATTCATGATTATAGGTCCATCATCGTCGCAACCATTACATTCTCCAATCAAAACCCTATAAAAAGAAAAAAATAACCTTGAAATTATGACCCTACGTAAGTACGTATGAAATTTTTTGATTAAATGTTGTCCCGTCGGGGGACCGCTCTAATTATTAGCCTAACGTTCTGTTAAAGTTTAAAATAGTAACGGTCCCCCGACAGGACAATATTTAATCAAAAAATTTCATACGTACTTACGTAGGGTCATAATTTCAAGGTTATTTTTTTCTTTTTATAGGGTTTCACGTAGTCGGGGGTTTTTTAAATTTTTAATTTAATTTTTTATTTCATGCTTTTTGTAGGGACTCCTTATTATTTGTTTTCTTTTATTTTCTTGCGTCTTAAAATTCAGGTAATTTGGTATTTAATCAGGTTTTTTGTAATTCGCCATTTTATGGTGGTGGCCAACTTGGATTTGAAATTTGTCATAGTGTATAGTATTCTACTAGTCAAGCCCTTTCATTTGATACCCATATTGAGGGAGTTGTGAAAAGAGAAATGTAATTTGCCATTTTGTGGTGGCGGCCATCTTGGATTTGAAATTTATCATAGTGTATAGTATTCTACTAGTCAAGCCCTTTCATTTGATATCCATATTGAGGGAGTTGTGAAAAAATATGTAATCCGCTATTTTGTAGCGGCGGCCATTTTGGACCGATTTTCATCAAACATAGCTAAGAACACTCCCGACAGATTCACCTTTCAAACAAAAAAAACAAAATTAAAATCGGTTCATCCGTTCGGGAGCTACGATGCCACAGACAGACATACACACACACACACACACACACACACACACACACACACACACACACACACACAGACACGTCAAACTTATAACACCCCGTCGTTTTTGCGTCGGGGGTTAAAAAAGAGAAAAAGTACGATTTTGTCTGTTGGCGAGAAAACCATAGTATTAATAATGTATTTCAATACACTAAAAATACATGGCCTGAAAATGAATACCGCTCCAATATGGCTATGGTTAATAAGCCTGCAGAGATCACTAGAATAAGTAAAAGTGCTATTTACGGAATTTTGAGGGAATATAAAGATACCCATGAACTGAAACCCAAAGGGACTACAAAGAACAAATTAGGCATAATCCAAAAATTGGATAGTTTTGACAAGATAGCTATAAGGCAAAAAGTGCATAGATTTTTCATGAAAGGTGAGCTGCCTACAATAGATAAAATACAGCAGAAAATAAATGAAGATGACACTTTGCCCAACTTTAGCAAAACTACCTTAAAGAAATGGAAGGGTACCGAAACGAAAACCGTAATATCTATTACCTGGATGAAACTTGGGTCAATGCAGGTAAAAATCAATTGTCATAATTTACATAATGTGCATTCCCAATTTTCTCCCCTTGTATTTTGGTGCATTTATTTATCCTTAATTGTTTTAGGTCATACTGTTGCGAAAGCTTTGACCGATACCACTGTTACTTCATCACGCCAAGCATTTCTAGAAGGTCTGTCAACTGGCGCTAAAAACCCAACAGGAAAGGGCAGCAGACTCATTTTAGTTCATATTGGCAATGAAAATGGCTTTTTGGGCGATTGCCAATGTGTCTTCGTTTGTAAAAAGACTGGTGATTATCACGAAGCTATGGATGCCGTTCATTTTGAAGAATGGTTCGCTAAAATCTTGAATAAGCTGCAACCTAATGACGTTATTGTTATGGATGACGCAAGCTATCATTCCAGGTACCTACAACTTACTTAAAGGGCCAATACATATATTTTTTTTGTTTTAATTATTCTAAATTTTATACATTTTTTTTTTTAAACTTTGCCTCACACTAGGATTTACTCCTGTATCGTGGGTGCGTTTACAAACATTTAAACTCACGTACACAAACAGCCAGACCCGGAACAACTACCTGTAGGCCATAAAAATATTGTTCCGTGCGGGAATCGAATCAGCGACACGCAGCGCAGCAGTCGATCGCTCAGCCACTGCGCCAACCGTGTCGTCAATGACATGACATTGACTTTCAGACGATTGGAAAATACCCACTTCATCTTGGAGAAAGCAACAGATCATGGACTGGTTGCAAGATAAAGAAATCGTCTTCGAACAACAGGACACAAAAGCACATTTGATGGTAAAGTCCAATCTGTGAAAAGTTTTTATCAAAAATACGCCGTTGATGAAATGGCGAAAGAGAAAGGCGTATTGTTGTTACGGTTACCGCCTTATCATTGCGAGCTCAATCCAACAGAGCTCGTATGGGCAGATACGAAAAGTTACGTTGCTCGACACAATACAACATTTAAATTAACAGACGTTAAAAAATTAATTAATGATGCCTTAAATCAGGTAACACCTGAAAAATGGACAAATTGTGTCGAGCACGTCAAAAAGGAAGAAGTCAAGATGAAGGGACTCGATCATCAGATAGATAAAACAGCCGATCGCTTTATTATAAATGTTACAGACACTTCAGAAAGTGAAAGTTCCGTGAGTGAAAATACGGACACAGATTCCCCTTCTGAATTCTCTGCTTAACGCGCCAACTTGGAAAGTTGGGCCGAAAATGGAAAGTGCTAGAGTGACTGTCGTGTGTTATTATTATTAAAAAAACACGAAACAATGTGCCTATGTCTATGTGCCTGTTTGAAATAAATGATTTGACTTCGAATTTGGTTTAAGAGTTTCATTGAGTACTAGTAAGTACCTTCCAAATGAAATACAACTGAATATGGTTTTGGCCAAAAGGTTTGTAACTCTTCCTCAGTGAACGCATCAAGGTTGCCCCTTACCGCGATACGTTTGTTTTGATCGTGTTAGCGATACTTCCTTTACATTTTTTTCGTATCGTTTTGAAATATTGGAATACATTGGTAGACGGGTGTTAACGACTTTTATTTTTTTCTTATCTGGCGGAGACTATATTATTATTAGTATCTTTTTTTATTTTAATTATAAAGGAACTTAACTATGAAGACGTACTTTATCCTTCATGCAGTTTACTTGACCTGCTAGCTTACCTGTAGGTAAAGCCACAGTTTGATGGTAAAGGTTCATAATGTTGGGCGCGCTCGCAGAGAACGTCAGCAGCAGGTTGTCGTGCATCTCACGTAGCGTCGACGACGGTATCTCGAATACCTGCGAATTTTATTCAATGTTAAGTTGTGTCATTTTCTAAACAACCCATCATTTTGTATCTATGAAAAACGGTGCTAAAATTGTATCGAAATTGGAGTGTATAGGAAAATCTGTGGATGATTATTATTTGTAAGGGTTGTTACTTACCTGATCCCAATCAATATTGGAGTCGAGTACGTTTGGTGTTAGTAACAACGGGAAGTTTGGCGATTCGCACCGCACCTGTGGCAAAGAAACATTATTATTAGTGGAAACGCACCGTTACCGTGGATAGAATGCCGTTACAATTTAACGTGAGGTTATTAAAAAAAAACCGCTGTTCCATACATTTTGACCGCGTAGCTATTGCAATTTTCTATGAAACAGCAGATTTCTTTTTTGATAACCTACGATAAATTTGTAGAATCATGTGCTGAATTCATGGTTACAGTTTACGCGTCGATGTCCCTGCCACCCTATAGGTATTATCTGTCGTGGAAGACACCGAAAAACTATATGTTCACTATTATCAAATCAAAAGTGGAATTGGTATCATGTAAAGTAGGTTACCAAGACTTACATAATGCTTGCACTGTTAAAAAATTATCAGATCTAAAGTAGAGTCAAGCTCCTTACTCTACAAGGCCTGTAGAGAAAGGCTTTTGGCTATTTGAGCTCTCTAGCATTATCAAGCTAAGAGTCCTCTGGCTTTGAAAAAAACTGAAAAGCAAAAAATAATAAACCTTTTTTATTTAACCTTAATAAGGTCAAGTTCTTAAACTAATGTAAGTATACCTAAGTAATTTTGAGTCGGCGCCAAACAATCAATAAACAAAGATCACTAAATTGCCTTAAATTTAAACGGCACCGACTGAAAATTATTTAGGTATACTTACATTAGTTTAAGAAATTACCTTATTAAGGTTAAATAAAAAAGGTTTATTATTTTTTAACCGACTTCTAAAAAAGGAGGAGGTTCTCAATTCGGATGTTTGTATTTTTTTTTGTTTGTTCGCGCGTAACTCCGTCGCTTGCCAACCGATTTGAAAAAATATTTTTTTGTTGGAAAGGGTATACTTCCCAAATGGTCCCATAGAATTTCATCAAAAACGGTTCAGTAGTTTGGTTTTTAAATCAAATTTACTGGTAAAAATTACAAGTGAAAAATAACTTTAATTTCGGAAGTCGGTGGCAAACAACGAAAATGTGAACCCAACGACACCGACTTCCGAAATTAAAGTTATTTTTCACTTTGTAGTGTCGTTTTTGGAAGTCGGTTGATTTTTTTTTTTTGCAAAAAAGTTTTTATTGCTTTTCAGTTTTTTCGGCGATTCAATTTTTTGTTAAAAAGTTTTTATTTTATAGTTTTTTGTGGCTATACCTAATCTACTAATTGTTTGCCAAAGGTCAAGAGGCATATGTGGCACTGAATAGAGTAATAATACACCACTCAGCATTAAAATCTGTGAGTGAACAATAAAGCACCCCTATTTTCCCACCTTTAGGGTTGGATTTTCTTTATATGGGACCAACTTTGGGGTATACCCTTTCCAATAAAAAAAGAATTATCAAAATCGGACTACTCTGTAAAAAGTTATGCTTGGTCATACATAAAAAAAAAAAAAGCGTGTCGAATTGAGAACCTCCTCCGTTTTTTTTCGTCGGTTGAAAATATGACGAAACGCTTCGAGAAAAGGTAGGTAGTGCCCTCCTGGTTTTTGTTTTTGGCTCGACTTGGCAGGAGCACTCCTGTGCCCCCAGATATTATTGGTAAAAGCAATTTTGAAACAACAAACCCTAGTGTTTCTTTTTATCTTGCAAATACATAGTTAAGCTGGACAGGCAATCACCGGCCGCTTTACTTGAGTTTCAATTTCGCAGCCATTTCAGACTTCTACTGTAAAGTTTTGTACATAAAGCAGTTCCTTTCACCTGGCACGCATGGTCCGGGCCGTGCGCGGTGACGTGCAGCGCGCAGTAGCTGCTGAGCACGGGCGCGCGGTACACGTGCAGGCCGGCCAGGTGGTACGCGCCCGCGCGCGCGCCGCCCGGGCTCGCGTGCCCGATCAGCACGTTGGTTGGAGTCACCTTGCGGACTAAGATGCCTGTGTAGTAAAAAGAACCGGTCAAGTGCGACTCAGACTCGAGTATCGAGGGTTCCGTATATTTATAGATTTTTTCCTTTACTTGTGCTATGTGACATTGCTTCTTGCCAAATTTCATGATTCTAGGTCAACAGGAAGTACCCTACAGGTTTTGATTCCCTTGCCAGTGTCAACATATGCGGCATAAACGGAACATAAATGCCCGTATCTTTTCACTGCTTCAAAGGATTGCATCCCTGAGTATTTGATACTAATTTTAACTTGAAAACGTCACGCGTTCCTGAAAAAAAGGGTCTTAACAGACGGACAACGAAGTGATCTTATAAGGGTTCCGTTTTTCCTTTTTAGGTACGGAACACTAAAAATAATAATTATTATAATAACAGCAGTTTCAAATAAAAATATAAGGCCCGCTTGCCCGCAAATCACTAAATGCATTTGACTATGTGTATCTTATGTCTTTTTTTACTATTATTATTTTTTAGTTGTAATTGTGCGTTTTGTTTGTGCAGAATAAAATATTTTTCTTTCTTTGTTTCTTTTCTTTTCATTTGGCGTAACGTGCTAAAACATCGTTCTGTTTCTGTCAATCGTGTAAATACGAATGCAACAGAATAATGTTTTAGTGCCGTGTAGTGCAAGAGGGCTGAGTGTTAAACATGTAGGATGAACAAATGTGTACCTTGTACTGGCAGCGTTACTGTCTCGCACTCGTATCCGTTGACGTAAAGTGTCACCTGTAAATCAAAGTAGAAATGTTTTAAACATGAAAATACTGTCTATTAACAACGTAAAAAAGGGTGATTTCATGTTTTGAAAAACGATGTTGGTTGCAATCATTATTCCCCTAATTCAGCGTCCCCTCCGAAATACAGGGTGCACCAATACCCATCACAGCCGTTTTCTACGCATTCAGTACATCAAACTAAGTCACATTGCGCAAAAATTATTGCTGGGAAACGACTTTTATTTATGGTGTGAAAAACCGCTGTTTACGGCAGCCCGCAAAACAATGTGGTTATGGGTGTAAGCAACGGGTATAGAAGTTATGAGGAGTAGTTCAAAGTTAAGTTATTCCATATAAAACATGTTTTCATGAAAAAATACCTTTTTTTTGGAAATTTCAATATCTCCGTAATCCGTAGACAATGTATACGTGACTTTCGAGTACGTTAAGCGTCTTTTTACATGAGTAAGATCCAGTAGTCTAGATTGTTCTGGTTACCTGCACATAGATGTGCCGCTTGTACACCAGCTCCTTGACGTTGAGCGCGACGCAGCTCCACGTGCGCGCGGGCACGTCGCTGCGCACGCGCGCCTCGCTCACGACGCGGTTCAGGCCCGGCTCCGGCCGCGACAGGCGCAGCGTGAACATGCCTGGGAATGTAATAACTCTGGATTCTAAATATGAAAACACCCAACTTCGTCGAAATTAGGAAGACATAAACAACTATACTTGTTACCGCTCGCTACGCGCACAACGCTACGACATGGCCGACTGCGTGCTGTGTGCTATACCTTCCGCGGCCACCACTCCATCGGAGGTGTAGCGAGGCGCGCTCGGAACCAGTTTACCAGTCTGTCTTTCTACTCCGTTACTTTTGCAGACAATTTATACACTTAAAATCTTAAGAATGGTTCAAAAGTGTGCAAGAACGACATAATAAGAAGTTTTAAACGAAAATCAAACAATACTCCAGTTGGAACAGTAAAAGCTACCAATAAAATGATTCGATGGAAGATTTTTATTGAGTAAACCAAAACATTTTGTGTTTTTACTAAAAACAATCGTGATAGTTGGTGGTAGTAAAACTAAGAGACTTTACACTTAGCAGTTTGATGCCAATACCTGTATTAGTATCGAGCCACAGCTCCAACATGAGCGACTCGTGTCCTACAGACAGAACGTGCGACAGTTCAGTCGGCTTGCTGGGAACCTCCTTTTTGGGAGATTTGTTCTTGTTAGCTTCTGAGTCTGAGGGCTCGTCGTTAAACTCGTCTATACCATCTGAAATGAAATAACAAGAGACTGGTTAGTGGTTTTTTAACCCCCGACGCAAAAACGACGGGGTGTTATAAGTTTGACGTGTCTGTGTGTGTGTGTGTGTGTGTCTGTGTGTGTGTGTGTGTGTATGTCTGTCTGTGGCATCGTAGCTCCCGAACGGATGAACCGATTTTAATTTTGTTTTTTTTGTTTGAAAGGTGAATTTGTCGGGAGTGTTCTTAGCTATGTTTGATGAAAATCGGTCCAAGATGGCCGCCGCTACAAAATGGCGGATTACATATTTTTTCACAACTCCCTCAATATGGATATCAAATGAAAGGGCTTGACTAGTAGAATACTATACACTATGACAAATTTCAAATCCAAGGTGGCCACCACCACAAAATGGCGAATTACAAAAAACCTGATTAAATACCAGATTACCTGAATCTTAAAACGCAAGAAAATAAAAGAAAAGAAATAATAAGGAGTCCCTACAAAAAGCATGAAATAAAAAATTAAATTAAAAATTTAAAAAACCCCCGACTACGAGAAACCCTATAAAAAGAAAAAAATAACCTTGAAATTATGACCCTACGTAAGTACGTATGAAATTTTTTGATTAAATATTGTCCTGTCGGGGGACCGCTACTATTTTAAACTTTAACAGAACGTTAGGCTAATAATTAGAGCGGTCCCCCGACAGGACAACATTTAATCAAAAAATTTCATACGTACTTACGTAGGGTCATAATTTCAAGGTTATTTTTTTCTTTTTATAGGGTTTCTCGTAGTCGGGGGTTTTTTAAATTTTTAATTTAATTTTTTTCATCTATGTTCCTTAGTAACCATTTAAAAAATATATGTTTTTAAGATTTATTTAAATACAATTAATAGATCGAAATTAAGGGACACAGCTCAAAATGTCATGCTGTAAAAAGGTGACTGACATGATGAAAATATTTAGAGCAGGGTTGGTGTGGCGGCATCGGCACCGACATGCGAGTTGTAGCTCGTTCATCCGCACTGCTCTCAAAACGGTGAAGGAAAACATCGTAAGGACACCGGCATGTCCTAGAACCAAAAATTCGAAGACGTGCGACATCCACCGACCCGCACTGTGCCCACGTGGTGGATTATAGCCCACTCACTCTCACAGAGTGGAGGCCTGTGTCCCAGCAGTGGGAACATTATAGGCTGATTACGCATTATGCATATGGTCTTCAACTTTATTTACTAAATGTTATTTTCTGTTTTTTTTTGACACATTGACAAAAATGTTTGTAATGTCAAAAAGAAAACTTAGTTTCTGGGAATTGAACCTTCAATCATGTCCGCTATAAGCGAACTTATAACCTCAGAGTTCACTTTTATAAAAGATCTTCTGTATCATTTACTTATCATAAAATGATTATTTGTAAGAATACAATAAGCTGTCATGCAGCTTTGTCGGATTTGGACTTGCGTATCTTTTGCTGGGGCACCGAGTTGATGAAGCTGTGTGTTCATTGGTTTTAGATGAAATGAATATGCTGATGTTTGATGAGGGTTCACGTGTAGATGTCGGTGCAACTACTCACCCCAGTGGCCAGTATCTGCGCCGGCTTGGTGCTGCGAGTGCAGCCACACGGTGACGGCGAAGCCCGCCAGCCAGGGCGCCCAGCCCGCGCCCTCCACGCCGCAGCGCACCGCGTGGCACGACCACGGCGAGCGGATACCTGCCGCGCACACATCATACATTCGTGTCATTGTTCAGTTATCTGCCTCGCCCGTATCGCCTATACCTAACTATGTTGGGGTCGACTTCCAGTCTAACCTAACTGGATACTGCTAAATACCTGAACTTTACTTGGAACCACTGTCTATTTGACCTCCAGAACCCAGTTACTGGTTAACAGGATACCCTTTGGTAAGACTGGATAATTATATGTTTTATTGCTCCATGATAATAATATTCTTTGCACTTGATAGACAAAAAACTGGTCAAGTGCGAGTCGGACTCGCGCACCGAGGGTTCCGTACAAATTTGTAGGTATGTAACTAAAAATATACGGTTTTCGCAATTTTCCCTTTATCTGTGCTATAAGACGTTGCTTCGTACCAAATTTCAAGATTCTGAGTTCACAGGAAGTACCCTGCAGGTTTTGATTCCCTTGCGAGTGTCGAAAATTTGCGGAAATTTGCGGCATAAGCGGCTGTATCTTTTAATTGCGTTGGCTTAGAAGTTTGATTTTTTTCACAGCTCCAAGGGTCAGTAGACCTGAGTATTTGATATAAATTCCAGCTTGATACCTCCACGCGTTCCTGAGGAAAAGGGTCTTTATAGACAGACGGACGGACATCAAAGTGATCCTATAAGGGTTCCGTTTTTTCCTTTCGAGGTACGTTCCTATATTTTGTAGCATGTAACTGTTTTTTGTCCGTAATAAATAAATAAATAAATTATAATTAAATGTTGTAACTTATTACAAACAACGCATTCTTGATGAACTCACTCAGAGAACAACAGAATAGGTCCGTGTCACTAGCTATGATAATATGTGTTCACCTTATGTTGTGTTAGAATGTACAAAACCAAAAAGATTAACATCAGACTATGTATAACTACATTCTGGAAAATCAACAAATTCTAACTCTGAAACATCACATTAAACATTAGACTTCAGTGACTCACCAGCCCTGAGATGTGCCTCGTGGAATCTCTTGGCGCAGTTCTCTGCATGGTGGCTCTGTGACGTGGTAGCATTCACCACCAGGTAACTCAGCTCTTCTGCTAGGGACTGAATGCCATCTATGGACAACATTCACAGGATTTATAATGAGCCAAAATATGGGAACCTTTAGAGAAAACATTGTTTTGACATGAAACTTAGAATATATTAACAATCACGATTCCCAAGTACTAAGTGCGGGTGTTGTGGCAACACAACCACTTTACTCAGGTAGGATGCCTTCAGTATAGATGGAGCAACGATCTTAGCAGAGTGGCTGGTAGCAGATAGATGAGAATAGCTGAGGGTTTAGTTAAATGGTGTGTTATCGCACACCACTTAACCATTAAAAGATGCCCAAGTGAACAGTAAACTGCTACAGGCTGATGATGATGATCGGCACCCTAACTGTGTAACACACTTTCAATTACAATGCGAAACATTTTTAAGGAAATTGCTAATTCATTGCTTCATATGTTTGAAAAATTAATCTGTTCAACAACGTAAATAACGCAATGATTGTTGTTGAACTTTTAAAACGACTGCCCCGTTTCTACATTTCATCCAGTCTGTCCCAACCTCCCTCTTAAGGTCGTCATGTTATCTAGCCGCCGCTGACCTACTTGGACTACTTGCCAGTATTATCACTATCCACCGGGAAGGTAAGTATACAATCAGGAGTGTTGTACGTAGCCGTAGCCACCAGTCTATGTAGCGAGCTGAGCAGCATGGTGAGTGGAGGCTGTTCCGCATTGAAGAGTTTGAGGAAGGCGGCCAGCTCTGTAGGCTCGATGCTCTGGGAGGCCAGTACGTGGATCAGCTCTAAGATGCTGCGTTGAAGATCTGGGAAGAAATAGGGGTTAGTGGTTTGTGATTGGTTATTGTCATTTTGGTAAAGCAATCATGCAGATATTTGCTGTTCAGGAAATTGCTTAGACTTCTATAAATCGGAGACACTGTATTCATTTTAAGAGGTGCCGTTTCATTACACGAAGAATTCGAAGGTTTTGTATCATCAAGCCTGTCATGCTGCATAATTTTGATTTTGTTTTCCTGGTGCATTTTGTTTTATGTAACGAATATTTTGATTTAAATTCCTTGGAGTTTCTTGCTCGTTTTCATCCATATGCTGGACCTACTATGCTTTGGAATCGGTAACTATCTGACTAACTGACCCTTTGCCTGTTCAAAAGTGCCCGTATTGGTTTCATTTAAATGAATGCTTCGAGTAGAACCTGGACGAGACTAGCACACGAGCGGCAGATAGGAGGAAGGCAAGAGAGGCCCGTGGGCCGGCGCACCTTGCAGCCGCTCGTCCCGCGCCGCCAGAAGGCGCGCGGGCGCGGGCGCCAGCAGGCGGCGCAGCAGCGGCGGCGGCGCGGCGCGCGCGCGGGCCAGTGCCGCGCCCACGCGCGCACACCACGCGCGCGCCACACCAACGCCCAGCCGCCACGACGCGCCCGAGCACTCGCCTTCTTCCTTGCTGCGGACTAGTCTGGGAACACAACGCGAACTACATCATCGTCTGCCTAGCTTTTTGCTCACAGTAACAGTGGCTGGGTGCCGCGATACCCCTTGCTACACTGACCATCAAACTTTCAGGTTTGTGACACGGGTTTCTACAAAAAGCCGATAAGGCTTTTGCAGTGTATTATTTTTCTGATGTTTAAACAATAGTCTTATCTTTATCTAACACTGTCATCAGAAGCTGAAATATCATTCGTATCTTGTCAAAAGTCGCTACGCCCCCGTTAGGGGGCGTGGCGAGCGGCACCAGGGCTTCGCCCCCAGGACGCAGATAGCCATTCGTTGGCCCGCTAATACGGGCCCCTCGCTATGTTGGCGACATTGGCCCCACATTCATTCGTATCTTAGCTGTCGGCGACGAGACCCTATCTGGGCACCAGGGCGCAAGTAGTGGCGGGACCGCTACGAAGACAACGTGAAAAGTAATGATTTTAATTAACTAATTAGAAACGTTTTGAGATTTATTTAATGTTCAGTATTTCTAATTAGAATTAAAGCTTAGATTTGTTATTAGTTTTTGTATTTCAAATCAATAAGACTGTTTTTTAAAAAAGGATTTTGTAAGTGTAGTTTTGTTCAAGCATATTTACGTAACTTGAAAACTCACTTTTTTGTTTATTATTAGAATTTAATATTTTTTGTTTGAAAGGATAGGTCTCGATGTAAAACGAATAAATCCGTTTGAATTGTGAAAATCGGACCATAAGTTTAGGAGTTATAAGGTATTTTCTATAATGAAAAATTAAATTAAAAATTTAAAAAACCCCCGACTATGTGAAACCCTATAAAAAGAAAAAAATAACCTTGAATTTATGACCCTACGTAAGTACGTATGAAATTTTTTGATTGAATATTGTCCCGTCGGGGGACCGCTCTAATTATCAGCCTAACGTTCTGTTAAAGTTTAAAATAGTAGCGGTCCCCCGACAGGACAATATTTAATCAAAAAATTTCATACGTACTTACGTAGGGTCATAAATTCAAGGTTATTTTTTTCTTTTTATAGGGTTTCACGTAGTCGGGGGTTTTTTAAATTTTTAATTTAATTTTTTATTTCATGCTTTTTGTAGGGACTCCTTATTATTTATTTTCTTGCATTTTAAGATTCAGGTAATTTGGTATTTAATCAGGTTTTTTGTAATTCGCCATTTTGTGGTGGTGGCCATCTTGGATTTGAAATTTGTCATAGTGTATAGTATTCTACTAGTCAAGCCCTTTCATTTGATACCCATATTGAGGGAGTTGTTGAAAAAATATGTAATCCGCCATTTTGTAGCGGCGGCCATCTTGGACCGATTTTCATCAAACATAGCTAAGAACACTCCCGACAAATTCACCTTTCAAACAAAAAAAACAAAATTAAAATCGGTTCATCCGTTCGGGAGCTACGATGCCACAGACAGACATACACACACACACACACACACCCCCACACATACACACACACACAGACACGTCAAACTTATAACACCCCGTCGTTTTTGCGTCGGGGGTTAAAAATGTGCCAACTCACCTTTTTTGCAATACTTTTTTCTAGAAACTTTTTATTGTTAATAATTATGTTAAATATTTAATTATAATTAGCGTAAGGACTATGTAAGGCATGACATATACCAAAATTGTAGCAAAATAATAAGGGAAATTAAATAAAAAAGGGGCTTGACAGATTTCGGCTTAGTAAAAATGAACGAGAAAAAGGGCTCAAAATGCACGGTCCCCGTTAAGGTAACGTGAACCGAGTATAAATAGAGCGCGGTTTTGAATTCTTCGCCTCCTCGCTGCCCGTCTCTGCCCGTCTCTGGAAGCCCGCCCTAGTAGGTTGTACCACACTACGCATTCAGGGGTGCGTGGGGCGTATGTCATCAGCGGAGCAAGAAACATACGTCATTACGTGGGAGACTGTCCCAGGACGGCCGTAGGTACTGGACGTACCCCGGTCGACCATTACATTAGCACTGTTCTTAATTAATACGGCTTGCGAATCACTTGTCGAGAATCATAAATCAACATAACACAGATTGAATTTAAACAATACTTAAGAAAAAGAACCTTTATTAACACTAATCAACAATTTCTCTAGTACCTATTTATGTTCCAATAAACATTTTTAAGAAAAAAAACCTATTACCAAAAACTGAAACTATTCTAAACATATTTTGCATGTTTTGAAATCATTTAACACTCTCTCTGCCATGTGGTCCGCCTGCCGCCCACATAAAGGACTTCAACCAAAATGGGCTAACCGTGAACAACCGTATTGGGAAAAAAGGAATTCATAAATAATTGAGTAATAATATTTACTGAACATTGGTCCCTATTCGGGAGTGTCAAAATAAATAATATTAAAAACGAATAAAAAAGATTTTAAATTGATTTGTATTTGTATGGTGACAGTTGCGGGGCGCGTTGATTTAGGGTTGCCTAAAGGATAATATAAAATCACAGAAAACATAATATCGATATTTTTGATATTTCGATTCGATAGCTTCGAAAAATTAAAATGTTTTCCTGGAAGACCGAGCTTGGCTCTGGCCGTTGGAGGGTTCATCATCAGCATCACCATCATCATCTTAACCTTACATAAATAAAAAACTTTTTTGCAAAAAAAAACAACCGACTTCCAAAAAAATAACTTTAATTTCGGAAGTCGGTGTCGTCGGGTTCGCATTTTCGTTGTTTGTCACCGACTTCCGAAATTAAAGTTATTTTTCACTTTGTAGTGTCGTTTTTGGAAGTCGGTTGTTTTTTTTTTTGCAAAAAAGTTTTTATTTTTCACTTTTAAGTTGTAATTTTTACCTGTAATTTAGGTTTAAAAACCAAACTACTGAACCGTTTTTGATGAAATTTCTATGGGACCCCTTCAGAAGTATCTCCTTTCGAACAAAAAAAGAATTTTGAAAATCGGTCCACAATTGGCGGAGAAATCGCGTAACAAACACACAAAAAAAAACATACCGTCGAATTGAGAACCTCCTCCTTTTTTAGAAGTCGGTTAAAAAGATATAGTTTACGTTGAACATTTTTTTTTTGAGTTGGTAAAATCATGCATTTATTTCTTCCGCTCTAGGATGGAGCGGGAGGGCGTGTCAGACTTTTCCTTACTAAAACCACACATGTGTCATTCTGCATTCAGTTGCCCTTTCCGTTCTAGAGCCACGGGTTTCCTTTTCAGAAATACCCCGCGGCCCTAGCGAACATCGGCCCTGCTGGGCTCCTACGGTTTTGCTCACATCTCTTTGAGGCGCGCATGGTACACTACGCGCCATCGACGACTTGGGCTCGGTCCGGACAGTTACTGGTCAGCCGGGCGGCCATTGCTCGTTGTCCACCGAGCGCGAGAAACAAAACAGCACAGCACGATGGAATCAATTTCAAATCGAGTGTTTGACTGACAGTGCAGAGAACTGGCAACACTGACCCAGACCCGCTCGATTTTCAAATTGTCAATGTCATTCGCTTTGCGTTTGCCGCTCTTTTTCGTATCGTATTGTGAATATTATTTCGACTTTAGCTATTTTTGACGACTTCAAAATGGATTCTGATGATTTTCTATCCGACGACCCCGGCTCACTCTCGGACTCAGTAGGTACCCGCTTCAAACGTTAACCCTGACATTTCTCCGTTTTGATTTTGATTTTTTTGATATTGAATCTATACATTGTATAAATTGTGGTACTATAATCATTCACAGGAAGGAGAAGACACATTGTTAATCTTGTGAAAGTGCAGCGAGTTATACTGCAATGGATCGCACCGGAAGTGGTAAGTTCCAACTTCTGAGATGATTATGTACATAATTGAATATTTGATTTTGCTAAAAATCCATCATTAGTTAAAGGTTCTGGACGATCATTGTTTAAAACACTTTATTGCACATAAATAAAAAATACATTTTTACAAGGACGATAGTCAGTGGGTATCTTAGGGGCGGAGTTTACGAAGTTAAGCTTATCTCTAGCAGAGATCTCTCGCAGTCAACCTGTGGGTGTAAGATAGCGTACAAGCCCATTGTGGAATAAAAAAAAAATGTACTTATGTAGGTATATGTCTGTTTCTTTTTTTTTAGACATTGCCCCACACTAGGAATTTCTCCTGTATTGTGGGTGCGTTTACAAACATTTAAACTCACATACACAAACCGCCAGACCCGGAACAACTACTTGTAGGTCATACAAATATTTGTTTCGTGCGGGAATCAAACCCGCGACACGCAGCGCAGCAGTCAATCGCTTAACCACTGCGCCAACCGTGCCGACTTTTTTTTTCGATCTTTGGCACACTCTTTAGCTGAACTGGCTTGCTTAATTAGAACATAAATGAGGTGTATAACGGCGGCAGCGTGCGGGCAGAGAAAATAAAGCGAACGGGAACGGTAATATTTCGTATAATAATTAATCAGGCACACAATACACAATAGTCTATCTTATTAGGTACACACGGTAACACGGTATGGAGCTCTCGTTTAATAGTTTATGTAGGTATGCTGGCGCCGCGCAGTTGAGCGGGCGCACTCTCTATCAACGGGGTAGGCCGACTGGCGACGCGAGCGGCGCGCGGCTGCGGGGAGCCGCGGAGCGGGGGGGGCTTACCCCTCTCGAGCAGGCGAGGCATGGACGAGGTAAGTTCGCAGCAAGGCGGCGCGCGTACGCGATTCTACGTTGTTACACACTCCCCCTCTAGTTCGAACATAGCGCCCTCGCGTTCGGACTAGCAATCATACCTACGGGGTCGACCACGTCTGCGTTTTTCCCTAACCGGAACCTCAACATCACCGATGAACGGTGTCAGATCAGAGACATGGTAACGTCCAATGTGCTCACCTTTGACGGTTCCCTCAACTAGGTAAGTAGTGGGGGTTACAACTTCTCGTATCCGGTACGGGCCATCTCTACGAGGTATAAATTTCGCAGACTGTCCGGGGCCAACATCATTCAGCCCTTGCGTCTTCAACAAAACAAGGTCACCTACCTTATAGTCGGGAGGCGGTCGTCTACCTTCGTCCGCATATTTTTTCTGTACGGACTGGGCACGTTCGTGGACATCCCTAGCGTCTAGCAACACCGTCGACAACTTACGAAGGTAAGGAGTTATGTTATGCACGAAATTATCGCTATCCACTATGGTCTTCATGTCCGCCACGACGTCCGAAGGTGCGCGCAATTCTCTCCCGAAGGTGAGGAAGGCTGGTGAGAATCCAGTACTCGCTGTAACAGCGGAGTTCATCGCAAACCTTACGGCTGCGAGGTGAATATCCCAAGAAGTGTGGTCTTTTCCTACTAGAATTGCTAGTTGAGGCTTCAGGTCCCGGTTCTTCCGCTCTACAGGGTTCGCTTCGGGATGATACAGCGGCGTCAAAGACTGTTTGATACCCATCACATGACACGCCTGCTGCATCACCTCGGCAACGAATTGGACTCCGTTGTCACTTATCATCCTGCGCGGGACTCCGAACCTCAAGAAGACCTCGGAAATCAAAACCTCAGCGCACTCCACGCTGGTGGCGTTCTCTAACGCAAATAGCTCAACCCAATAGGAGCATGTATCTTCTAGAATTAAAATCCAACGGTTACCTTTCGAAGTTCTTGGGAGAGGGCCGAATAAATCGACTGACACCACTTCGAACCGTCGGGCCGGTGCCGGGGTTTGCAGCAACCCTGCCGGCTTCCGGTTGTCGATTTTGTATCGCTGGCAAGCAGTGCAGCGCTTGATGTAGTTAGTAACGAAGGATCTCATACCTGGCCAGAAGTATCGGGCTCTGATGCGCTGCAGGGTCCGTTCCGCACCGAAGTGACCTGCTGTGGGAGCGTCATGAAAATCTGCAAGGACACTCTCCCTCTCGTGCGTAGGTACCACGAGACAGGCGGAATCAGCGTCTTCAGAGTCAGGTGCGCATCTGTACAACACCCCATCCGACATCAGGTATCCTCTCTCTGACCAGCCTCTCCCCCTAAAGGGGTCGTCGGTCGCCTCCAAATCCTCTACTATTTTCTTCAGCTCAGGATCTCTGAGCTGATTAGTGCGCACGTCGTCAGGCGTCCTGTGTGGCACATCTACTGTCACTAAGCATACCTCGCAACCACCTGGGTTTTCTTCGCAACAGGCTGGGCGGCTTAGTGCGTCAGCAATCACGTTCACCTTTCCGGGAGTGTACTCGATCTGTAAGTCGTAAGCCTGGAGGGTTAGCGCCCATCTGGCCAGACGACCGGTGGGTGACTTCAGGCTCATCAGCCAACGTAACGGCTGATGGTCGGACTTAACCATTACCTTTGATCCTTCCACGTAACCCCTGAATTTTGTAACCGCCCATACGACGGCAAGGGCCTCCCGTTCGGTGGTGGTGTAGTTGCGCTCAGCTGGCTCTAAAAGACGGCTGGCGTACTCTATGGGTCTTTCATCAGGGCCCTCCCCCTGCATCAAAACTGCGCCAAGACAGTAGCCACTGCTGTCTGTCCGGAGGGAGAAGGGCTTGCATTCGTCGGCTTGGCGTAGAATGGGAGCTGTGACCAGGAGTTCTTTGATACGCTCAAAAGCAGCCTGCTGCTCATCATGCCATCTCCAAGTGCTGTTCTTCTTAAGAAGGTCAGTTAAAGGCCTAGCGATTGCAGCGTAGTTCGGTACAAAGCGCCGAAACCAACTAGACGTCGCCAAAAAGCCTTTTAATTGCCTTACGGTCTTTGGAGAGGGCATGTCAGCGATGGCTGAGGTCTTACCTGGATCAACTTGCAGACCGCCAGGGACGATGATGTGACCGAGGAACTTGACTGAGTCTCGGGCGAAACAGCTCTTCATACGATTGACACGCAGGCTAAACTGCTCGAGTCGATCAAAAACCGATACAAGATCTTCGATGTGACCTTCGTAGGTCTGTGAGAGGATTATCAGATCGTCAAGATAACCTAAAATGGTCACAGGCCTGCTTCCTTGAGGGTCCGAGCATACATCGGAGCTGTCATTTACCTTCTGGCCTCGAATGGGCACATTCAAATTCGATTTGAATCGATCTATCAATCGTTGAAATGTGGCACCCGAGTTACGTAGGCCCATCGGCATCCTCTTAAACCTGTAAGTGCCAGAGGGTGTCACAAAAGCAGTTTTGTCGCGATCTTCTTCTGCGACACAAACCTGGAAATAACCGGAGTGGAGATCAAGCGTGGTCATATAGCTGGTCGTCTTCGCCGCATGAAGTACGTCTTCCATGCGTGGGAGCGGGTAACGATCCGGTTCTGTCACCGCGTTCAACTTCCGGTAGTCCACACACAGGCGAACTCCGCCGTCCTTCTTTGCTACTAAGACTACGTTGGCAGCCCAAGGCGACTCACACTCCTCTATAACATCTGCGCGCAGCAGCTTCTCAAGCTCACCGTCTAACAACTGTTTCTTACCTTGCGACATTTTATAGGGTGGTGAAGCGGTCGGTTCCTGCTTCTCGTCAACCCGAATGTGATGAGTGGCATAAGTTGTAGGGGGTCCATCGGTGGCGAAGCGCTCAGCTCTGCGTACTATGAGCTGGTTGAGCTGCGTTCTCTGGGCAGGTGACAGCTTCGTTCCTTCATCCTCTCTCAGCGACAGGCTGGAAGAATCGACCTTCAACAGCCCTTTGCCGCTGGTGGAATCGATTTGCATCAGCTGTTCGTCACTGGTGGATTCGAGGCTGTATGACTGTACAAAAGTAAACTTTTGCCTAGGTGAATTACGAAAATACCAACAGTTATGTTGGAGGTCTAACAATATACCTGCTCTAGCGATGAAGTCCTGTCCTAGAAGCGTCCTATTATTCGCTTCTGGTATCACTAGGAAATTGGCGGGAATTACGCGTTTCTGAATTGTTACGTTCGTGTTACATACCAACAATTCTCGTACCTGCTGCGTTCCATCGGCGAGACTGAGATTTCGGCGTGTTTCCGTGAAAGTGGTACCGCTGTCGAGAAGGATTTTATATAATCCAGGACTAGCAAGACTCTCGGTGGCACCTGTATCTAACACTGCAACACCTAATAAAGATGCAACTCCTATCTTTACTGTTGGATGCGACCGGTCCGATACATGGGTGACGGCACTTTGGAAACTCGCCTTGTCGGCGGACGGTGTACCTTTACACGTCGGACACTTAGAGCGTATTACCCCTTTTAGACCGCAGCCGTAACAAGACAATGGCGCGTTATCAACATTTATGTCACTCGATTTCGTTTTATTTCTACATTCATCTACCGAATGACCAAACTTTTTACAAAAAGCGCAGTGTGGTCTGACACGTTTCGAATTCGCATCACTACTATTATTCGAACTAGAGTTGGGTGTGGCATGCGAACGGTTATTTTGAACAACGTTCGCAGTCGGAGGGTTATTGTTTACATTTCGAGAATTCGTGGAATTTTCAATAATATTCGCGTGATCGTGATTCGAGTTATTATCGCGGGGTGAAATTAATGATTTAGGTACACTTACTTCGGCCAGCGTCTCCTCTACGTACCTTGCTCGCTCGAGTAGACAGTCGACACTACTTACACTGTCGCGTGACACTCTTTTTCGGATTTTACGATTTAAAAGGCCGTAGACAATATCTAATTGCATTATTTGAGGTACATCATATGGTATTCGCGACATATTGGCACGCACTCGCGATATATATGAATCGACACTATCACTATCACTTTGTTCCTGTGCGAAGATTTCTCGAAGAATCCGGTGGGCGGGGCGAGGGGCGCCGTACATGAACCGAAGTCGGCGTATCGCGTCGTCCCAGGTCTCCACGGTAGATTTAATGCCTTGCCACCACACGGCGGCTTCTCCTGTCAGCAACATAGGCAAACCTCGAAGCGCATGCTCGTCGGACACGTTTGCGCACTCTTTATAGATGAGCACGCTCTCGACGAAAGCTTCCAAGGTTTCCGCGCCACGTGCGGCTCCGTCGTAGCGGGCCGTGCACCGGGTGAAGTTGCTATGCAGGGTCAGCATCGGCGCTCCAGTATGTGTAGCGGTGGGATGAGTCGGTCCTGTTGATTCGCCGGCTTGCGAGCTCGGCGTCGGCGTCAGCGTCATGGCGCTTCGCATCACGTTTGATAGTAACCGCGTGAGTTGTTCTTCGGACATGGAGATCGTGTTACCAACCGTTGTCGGTGTTGGCGTCGCCGTAGTGCTCATGCTCGCGGGGTTCACTACCGCATGGTTTTCTTCGTCACTACTGGATACATCGTGGTTGTCCTTGGACGCGTGTCGGCGTGTTTTCGGCGGCATCTTCTCGTCGATGATGCTCGGCAGCGATCCAAGACGGTAAATAACGGCAGGTAGTCCAGTAGGTGGAACTCAGTTGCGTGGTTTCAGTCCGCGCTCGCGTCGTCCGAGCACGTGCCACGAGTTGGGCGCAATTTTATAACGGCGGCAGCGTGCGGGCAGAGAAAATAAAGCGAACGGGAACGGTAATATTTCGTATAATAATTAATCAGGCACACAATACACAATAGTCTATCTTATTAGGTACACACGGTAACACGGTATGGAGCTCTCGTTTAATAGTTTATGTAGGTATGCTGGCGCCGCGCAGTTGAGCGGGCGCACTCTCTATCAACGGGGTAGGCCGACTGGCGACGCGAGCGGCGCGCGGCTGCGGGGAGCCGCGGAGCGGGGGGGGCTTACCCCTCTCGAGCAGGCGAGGCATGGACGAGGTAAGTTCGCAGCAAGGCGGCGCGCGTACGCGATTCTACGTTGTTACAGGTGTAGTATTGAAGTTTTTTTTTGTATTATTTAACCAACTTGATACAAAACTTCTTATCTATATGTTTTCTTTGTACTGTAAACCACTCAATAAAATTAATAATAGTGCAATATTTTTATGTTCATGTTCACGCCCAAACGCCATACAATGTGGTTGATGTCCTTTCAGTGCAGCAAACCACAATAGATTTTTTATTTTTTACTGGCAGGCCATGTGGGCTGTCCGCGTACCACAACTAGCGCGCCAAATTCTATGACAATAGTACTTGTTGTAGCTTGTAAATATTTGCAAGGGCAGGCCATACGTGTAATTAAGTCAGTTGCTCG
Organism: Apamea anceps; assembly: GCA_951799955.1. NCBI lineage: Eukaryota > Metazoa > Arthropoda > Insecta > Lepidoptera > Noctuidae > Apamea > Apamea anceps. The sequence goes on from OX637506.1 coordinate 1,078,374, forward strand.
CGCACCGCCCACATGGCGTACTGCAAAAGTTACACAAAATCTAGCGTGGTGTGGTTGTTCTAGAAAAACCTTAAATGTGTATGGCGCTGAGAGTGTTAACTGCGCATTATGTGAGCAAAGAATCTGACTCAAAACGGTAGACAAAAACATCTTTGTTTTTTTTTCAAATTACCTAATAGCTATTTCATAATTATATTAATATTATATCCTGACGATAATAAACCAGTTAAATAACTTTATTTAGCTTTCAATACCTAAGTTTAGCAAACACAAGCAGCAATTTTGATTTGAACTTCAAATCGTACATTGATTGAACCACTCCCGTTTTCGCAAACCACCCAACAATATTATTGGGCCTTCCCATAATATTTAAGAAGAGAGATTAGACTATATAAGAACATAATGAACTATCAGGTCCACAATCACAATAACAACAAGTCTGAAATCGCTAACCCATCTTGAGCAAGCGTGGCGATCAACGCTCGTGCCTTCTGTGTATGAGAAGAGGCCTTTGCCCTGCAGAGGCTGCGGCTGGTATCAGCAAAGTACATACTTGTGTATAAGCTGCGTGAGTATATCGACGACGATGACGCACAGCTCGGGGTGCGCTAGCTCTCCGCTCTTGGTGTACTCGCCGCATTCTGCGTTCAACTCGCCCGGCGGCGACGATATACCTGAGAAATACCATATTTATTTATATTAGTTAACACGTTGACTGCCAGACAACAGAAACTATAGAAAATCTATTGCTGGCGGTCACCGGTGACCGCGGTGGCAGTCAGTGCCTTAAAAAAGGACAGTCACATCACATACATGATGAATATGATGTCGATGATACATGACGTTTATGCTAGAAACAATCTTAATAACTAAAAGACTAATGCACATGACAATTAAGGCGTACATAGCGTTCACCACAATCTATTGCTGCCTTAAAATTTAATTAATATACTAAACTAAAACAGACCAGCGTAATTAAGCTGAGTAGCAAACAAAAAAAAATTAAGAAGTAATTAAGTAAATTAAAAACATCTTGGCAAGTAGCTTGTCGTTGAATAGGTCATTCATGTTGAACACTGTATTATATTCATTGCACATGCTTATAATGTGAGCCTAGATTGGTTTTAACTATACTATTGAAGACGATCCCAAAATACCGCGAGATTAGGATAGAAGGTAGGTTCCATTCACCGAGTAGAATCGCACGCACACATAAACACGAGTTTACGTACGGCGAGTGCAGGCGCACTCAAATCGCGAGACTGGCACTGAGCACCAGCTGATGCGCGCGCTTGTTTTCACTAGTTGTATGAGAGCCGGCCTTCCGTAGTACTACCTATTTATCAATTGTGTGCTTCTTAAATGAAGATTTATTTCGGTGGGAAGTCACTGTTCCGCATATATAAAGGCCAGCGCAGACGAGGGACATCCCTCGGCTAGAAATGCATGACATAACGCACACAAGAGATTAGATTTTTTAAATTCTCATAGACAAAATTTATACCGACGACTTTCCCTACTCTGTGCTGACCAGCACCAAAATACAGCAACTTCGGTATACCATAGTGTGACTAAGTTGGTTTATAGGTGAGTACTTTATATTGAGCTTTCTCCCACAATTTTTGTTTTGTTTTTGTTTAGCCTCGCGTTGTGCAGCGTAGATGTAACACTACAATACAATATTGACGAAAACCACTGCACAGTTTACAAAACAGTTCAAGATTGATTTACCATGTTGTTAGCAAAATAAAGTTAAAAGATACAAAACTTCAACAACAACACGAGGTCGCACTAGTAACATAAACGATATCAAGCTACCTAGACGATAACAAGTTTTTATACCTTCAAAAAGGCTTCCAAAATCCAAACTGGTTGAACTATCCATTAGGCCACACACTTCCGGATCCATGATTATCACACAAAACACCGAACTTTAAAGTTTTGTTCCAAATATTTTACATCTTAAACTTAAGTCGCGACGAAGTTAATGATAGATACCGGTATGTCGGTATCGGTTTGCGAGCGAAGAGTCACTGACCACGTACTACGAAAAATAGGCGCGGAAAAAACTAGTAGGTACCTCAAGTTTTATATTATGTAAATTATACTATGTTACAAGGTACGACGAGTCCTTTTAGTTTTAGAATGAAAAGAACTCAATTTGTTTATTTATTATTTGTTTTAAACAAAATAAGCAAATAAATATTTTTATTCACTCTTTTCATGTTTAACGCTAGCCCCATTAAAATAATTAATAAGTTGTTTTACTTAAAAAAAAACTTATCTGATGCAGATCTTAGATATCAGCAGTGTATAAAGAGACTAATTTATTTAAATGAAAAATTAAAACTAACTGGAACCTAAGAAGAAGGAAGATTTTGCAATGCTATAGCGGATAACTGTTGAAGATACAAACAAACAAACATTAACCCAGAATCGTATCCAAGATATAATATTGACTTCAAAACCAAAATAATTGTAATGCTTACGAATCTGTTAATACGCCCAGTTTGGCAATTAAAAAATACTACCATTGGTAAGCAAGATGATTCGATTTTGTTTATAGGAACTGAGCGTTATGCGATCGTTCATCATTTGGATTACGTTAACACAAGATATATTGCAAGATGCGCCTCAAGGGCTACCCATACATGTTCATAATAGGTACAAACCTGAAGGTATTGTAGACATGGATCCGGATAGCTTCCTCGTTCTGTAGAGTGGGGGCACATCCAGTTTGCCCACTTCGACATCAGCCTGCCAAAGAAGAAGAAAGGATGAAGATACATTGATGTGTATAAACAAGTTTGTTTTGTTTGTTTATGTAAAAGAAACTAAGGTGGGTACCATGTTTGTTCCAATGGCCTAATTCAATTCAGCCAAATCAAGTTCACTTTCAAGCAACGGGCGTCGGCCCGTATCAATGAATAAATAAAAAGTTATGCGTGGTCTTACATAAAAAAAAATTAATATACGCATCGAATTGAGAACCTCCTCCGTTTTTTCGTCGGTTAAAAATACCTTTAGAAGATGCCTCCATAAAGTGCATCCTTTTTATTATTCAACTTACATTACACGTGGACTCTTAATTTTAATAAAAAAAGATCTATTTATTAAACATCGAAAAAACTTCTCGTCCTCCCTTTAAGAGCACGTGGACAAACAGCTTTTTCTAGTTATTATTATTATCATCTACTTAGTCGTGTTGAAAATTAAAATAATAATGGTAGCGGTGAGTTATTTTATTAGCTACTCTGAGATGCTCATATCTAAATAGATTAGTTAGTGTAAACGAAATGCAGATATGTACCTATTTGAATTCTATTTTTGTATCGAAACGTCAAGTATGGAAGTTAAAACTCCGTTTCTATACTCGTCTGTGTCATGCGTCATATTTTTAAAACATTGTGAAACTTTGCCGCCGCTGGCCCACGCGTGCCCACGCCTTACTAGCACGACTTGTTAGCTAATTAATTTGCATTTGTTTAAGTGATTCCGAATTTATAAACAATTGCAAACACATTCCCAAGAACAGCGACAGCGTATGAAGCTGGAATATTCGAATATAGTTGTTTAAGCAAAATTCTACGCGTCAACTTAGTCTATCATAGTTCACTGATGGACATGGCATTGCGTCATAACACGCAGTTCTTAATACATCTAGCAACATTTGTTTGTCATACAGCTTATAACCGAGTATTTTTTAGCTGAATGTGAGTGGACTCACCTCGTACCCCTCATCCGGCCTGGTGGCATAGGGCTCGCTGTGCTCGCTGGCGTAGGGCCCGGCCACGCTGTCCTCGCTGGACGAGCAGTCGGCAGAACTGCCACCCGACGCACACAGCAGCGGCGGCACCTGTCCACACACTGCACTTTATCAATATCCAAGTGTCGCACAAGTAAGCACTGGGTGCCTCCAGCCATCTGACATCTTCCGGGGTCTAGGTCACGATAATTGCCTTACAGCAGTCAGTGAACATTGTAGTAACTTTTGAGATGATACTGCTACGCAGTAGCGGTTCGTTTTACGATCTGGAACTCAACGAAATTAGGAAGACTATTATCCAATTTAGAGTACTGACTTGTTAAGTCTACTTGAATTATTTGAGAGTGTTTTGTTAGTTTCCTAGGTGCTACTAGCTAGGAGTTCTTTGACACTATCTATACTTATAATAAATCTGTAGAAGTGAAAATTCTGTACATTGAAAATATCAAAAAAATAAATGGCAGGGGGTGTTACTAGACCGACACCGAACCCAAAAATGTGATTACAAAAATTTTTGTCTGTCTGTCTGTCTGTTTGTTCAGGCATCACGCAAAAACTACCGGTTCGATTACGATGAAACTTGGTATAATTATTCTTTAATATCCTGGGCACCACACTGGGTACTTTTTATCCCGGAAAAGTATATACAATAAAAACAAACTTAATTTTGCGGTTCGATCCCTAGATCCGATTACTGTACCAACCGCAAATAATAAGTTTGTCGTAGGTTAGGTCACACGCAGTGGAGTTTATTTTTATTCCTTTTACTTTTTAGAGTTATTTAGATTTATTTTTATATAAGTCGTAGGTATAGATTTTAATTTTAAAGTATAGGTAGTATATTTGATAGTGTACGTAGTGACCGTAGGTTATTTTATAATACTGTTAGGTAGGATAGTCATTCGTATAGATATTAGTTTTTAGAGATTTTGCTTATTTATTGAGTTTAGATTGAGGGGCCCGTGGCTAAATAATAACAGCCGCACAGGTCGATCGGTCAGGTTAAGCGACGCTTTCCGCGGTCGGTCTGTGGATGGGTGACCATCTTTACATACTGAGACACCTCCCTGCCTCGGAAAGCACGTTAAGCCGTTGGTCCCGGCTGTCATTCGTGGATCTTTGACAGTCGTTACGGGTAGTCAGAAGCCCGAAAGTCTGACAACCAGTCGTACCAAGGGTATCGTATTACCCAATAACTGGGTTGTGGAGGTCAGATAGGCAGTCGCTCCATGTAAAATACTGGTATTCAGCTGCATCCGGTTAGACTGGAAGCCGGCCCTGAACATAGTTGGGAAAAGGCTAGGCAGATGATGATTGAGTTTAGATTAGTTATCGTCATAAATAGGTTTATTTAGGTAGGTAGGTATTTTATTTTCTGTTATTGAGTTTATTTATTTTTTTAATTAGGTAGGTACTTAGGTAAAGATATCATATAGGTAACCTCTTAATCACCATTAATGAGACACAATTGGTTTTCTATTGTAATTAGCCACAAAGGGCCCGCGAGATAGATGGCATCCTGGTGCACATACATTTTATCCTGTTAGCACGTTCCCGTGGGATAATTTCCGACATCCACGCGGGCGAAGCCGCGGGCAGAAGCTAGTTTATTAATAATGCAGATGAAGAGATACAGACCTTTTATATTAGCAACTCGAGGAATTTAAAGATCAAGAAATAGATCAACCACAAAATAAACAAAACACAACAGTACACGACGGCTCGCGTTCAGAACTTCAGACGATAGTTTCGTAACAAACACCCCAGCAACCTTCACATATTAGGAACGTGCGCGAAGCCATGCAAGTTTAGAACTTGGCAAACAACACTATTATACGTACTTAAATATAAAGCAAGTCCATGTATACAGGTATTGTAATATTATATATTACTAATCATGAAGTCTTATTTATATACCCTTATCTACTTCCTAATGGAAGTAGATACGGATACTTATTCAGTTTCAAATGCCAGTCAGAGCATTCTCTGAGGTCAGGGCGAAAGTTGCTGGTTGTGATCAAGGATTTTAAAAGCGTCTGATTTTATTAATAAACCGCGGGATTGTCTACACGTGGAATTCAGCAGTCATTGTTTCGATAGAGCTTCGACCAATATGACAAAACCCCTTCTTTAGGCAGCTGGTTTGATCAAGGAGACTGCACAGGGCATTCCTACCCAAGCCTTGAACCATTAAACAATCCTGGTGGTCTACTACTTCTATTTAAGAAGGAAACTCCGTTGTATGTATTTTTGGCAGCATTTTTGTGATGACTATTAATAACGAACATTTGAGGGGCAATTCTCGTAATTTTAAGAACGTTCACAGTCTGATCTGTCTCAATTTTTCAAAAAACCTCTAATTAATTTCCCTAGATTTTTGACAAGTTTTTGACATTTGTTTGTCGCCGATGAGACTGCGACTGCGACTAGATTTATCAGTTATCATAGATGGTTATCTCTCTATTTCTGCACTAGATCGTGACGTCATTTTCTTCTAAATCTAACAGACTGCTTAAGTATCTGTTTCGGCAACTTTCACTAGTGTTAAACAACATTAAAATGAGGATACATTTGTTTTCCTGTCGCTAATGATAATAATTGTATGCGATCCACATTATTGGTTAGCTTGTTAGTCAGTTGAAGGATTCTCGAATTTTATCTCATTAAAAATGCAACGAAGTTGTTCTCAGATGATTCTTAAAAACATGTTATCAAAGCTTTTTTTATCTGTTGTATTAAGAAAGCAACTCAAATAATACGTTTTATTTCAGACTTAGATCGACAGCTTAGGTTATTAAATGAGAGAAGAAAATTATCTTTATCAAACAATTCCCAAAATGAACAGTTAGATGTTTTTCAAATATAACCGTTATACTGTAGAATAACCAGGGATATACCACGAACCGCCTCACTGTTCTCTGCTATCTTATAATTGATGTGTACAACACCGCAAGAAATCCGATACTTTTCACCTACATCAAACTTGAACCTCACGTCTGTCGATGCGATAGTTGTTCGGTAAACGCGGTCGGTTCATGGGTGCACGGGTTTGGTGTCATTCCAGTACTATCTCCGTTATGTAATACAATACTGTAGCTTTAAAATAAAAAAATAAAAAGTTGAAAAAAAAAAAAATTGAATTTTTCTCATTAGTGAAATCAATTGTGGAATTGGATCAGAAGTTCCGAAGATTAACCCCTGCATAAAAACTCACAAATTTTAACTCTCTAGATTATTAGCATAGATTCAAGTCTAATCTAAATTTCTTTTTATCCTTATGTTTTGGCATTTTCCTCACTTTCATTTAAGGCGGGTTCCTTAAGTGTGCAAAATTTCATGCTTCTAGACCCAGCGGTTTAAGCGGTGTGTTGTCTGTCAGTGAATTTAAGATTGTTAACACGGCCAAATGCCAATGAGGTACATTAGTTAAAGACATGTTAAGGGATTTTTTTTTTAATTAATTGTGACTTATTTGTTTGTAAATATGTACGCTATTATTTAAAGAAAATATAAACATTAAAGAGTCTTTGTTACCTGAAATAAATGAATAATTAAAACTTTTTTTCCTTTAATTGTTCATTTATTGAATCAACTTTCAGGAAAGTTGCACAAGCTGGGAGACAGACCTACAGGACAATAGCTCTATTTACATAGGATAAGATGGTATACCTGATGTCTAGCAGTCGCCAGTTGCAGACAACTCCATAATTGTCTAATTGTCAATTTGTAAAACACACATGCACACACGGATCTGGAGTCAAGCACACATGCACTATTGAGTCTTACATTGCACTATTATAAAATAAAAATAGACACTAATATAAAATGTAGTATGCACCCGTGCAAGAGCATCGCGTCGATAAATGAATGATCTTCGTACGAGCGACCGCTCTGCTAGATGTTAAGTTACATAGTCCGCATTTGAATATTTTGATACGGCCATTTTGATAAGCCGGTCTAGCGCGAGTCGCGACAGACGGATTATATATATATAAATACGGAAAATCAAAAAAGGATAAGTGAGATTACCAGTACAATTACGGTAATTTGAAATGAAACCATAACAAACAAAAAATATTCCAACAGCCTGCTGAATAATCGGTGTGGAAAATCGAGTTATTAAAATTTTCGGTCGTAATATTAAAATACATAGTTTTAATTTAACAACTTTACTTTATTCGCTAACACATTAACAATTAAATACAGTTCCATTCGATTGTGCGGAATCCAGTCAGGTGAAGTGAACTAAGCGACCTAGCCTATATAGCTAACAATACTTTACAGAAAACGAAAAGTAAACGAATTCTTTGAGCTATTACTATGAAGGCAAGACTGTAGGTCTTACTTTAAATCCAGAGGAAAGAATGAACTACTAATAGGTAGTAGTATCGATTTGATGATTGCTGTTTAGTTGATTTGATAGTTGAGGAACATGTAGTGGAAATGTTCATGCATTATTGCAACAATGAACCATCAGTCAGTGCCTAGTATACATCATGGCATTTAATGAACGTCGTTACCATCTTACTTTTAAAATGGGCGACGAAAATGAACCTCTAATCTCTGTATCTACGTAAAGACGAGTTTGTAGGTCAAGGTTAATGCAACCTTTCCCCGAGCTCGTGCGAGTTACACGTGTGGCTTAGGGTCAGCCCACGCGGACGTGTTGTGTTGCACTTTTGTATGGAATAGCATTCTTTTATTCATAAACTTTAATTGACTCGGTTAAAACCAATGAAGTACTTATTATAATTTGAGCCATATAAAAAGACACATACACATAAAAAAGAATATTTAAAAGTTCAGTACTTCTGAGATGCCAATAAAATTTGCTTCCATTCGTCCGCAACCAGATCGTTTGTTAGATTAGAATCCAAGAAATCATTCAGTGCGGCCAGAGTACGTGGCACTGGGGACTTAGCACGCGCAACGGTGCGACATGGAGGCACAGCAAACAGCCTGTGCTTTACGCCGCGCCCGTAATTGTCTGGGACAAAGAAGCAAGCTAACATAGCATACAGATCAGATGCGTCAACAGTGCCACGGAGCAACTGCAGGCTATGGAGATGGAGTTGGACCTGTAGTAAAAGTTGTTCATATTCATGAGTACCGTGACCTGAAATGAGTTCGTACGTTACCTTGGCGTGCGGGCGGCGCGGCACGGCGTGCTGGCGGCTGGCGCGCGCGCCCGCCACGCGGATGAGCGCCTCGCACAGCGCGCGCAGGCCGCCGCCGCCCTCCAGCGCGCCCGCCGGGGCTTCCAGCGCCACGCGGACCAGCGCACAGCTCGTGGCTTTTGAACGCCCTGAGGTCGCGTCTAGGTGGACAAAATCAAGTTTTTGTCAGGAAAATAGTAGTTGACGTTTGTCTAAAGTCATAATGCCTCGAGAGTCCCAACCCTATTGCGAATCTAATAGTAGATTATTCACCAAGGGGATAAAGCTTATATCAGGGGTGCTATATTGAATCCCGAGCGTACCGGTAAAACGGGGTGAATAGGGATGCAGGGGTGAATCGGGACGAAACTTTAAAATGGATTTGTACTTTAAAATAATATAGTTTGTTGCTACCAAGGATACTTAATCTTTAATTAAAAAGCTGTAAACCCATTAGAGTATTTTCTGGCAACGAACTCTATTATTTCAACGTTAAAACCCATTTTGAAGTTTCGTCCCGATTCACCTCTGCATCCCTATTCACCCCGTTTTACGGTAACGAAGAATTTTCGAGCTCCCGAGCGAAGCGAGTGAGTTCTGAGTGATCTCCTGAGGTGCAGCGAGGGATTCAAGCTCGCCCCAGACAAAGACAACTTTATAACAGAGTATACCTACTTGTTATTGTTACACCTTCTGCGAGGTAATTAAACAAAATTCTATTCTTGAATATTTTTTTTTAGCATTCATACGAAGTTAGGGTTGCAAATTCAAATCACATTATTGAAAAGCCGGTCATAATGAAATTTAGTACAATATTATGACCTGGCTAGACCATCATCATCATCTGCCTAGCCTTTTCCCAACTATGTTGGGGTCGGCTTCCAGTCTAACCGCAGGGCTATAATGACTTAGTTTATGTTTGCATGACATATAAAAAATTATTGGAGACAATGTTTTTCCTCCAATAATCATATTAGAACGTTAACTTCTAGGAGGAAATGATATTAGTGTTCATAAACTCGAGTTTTTGAAACCAACCCATAATGGTTAGAACTAACTTTCCAAAACAAATCGACTTAGCACAAATACAAATAAAAGATTGACTTGAATTATTATTAGTCGATAAACGGCAATTTCCATACGACTATAGTTGACGATGTCTACCAGTGGTGTCAATGTCAGTGCATTGATGTCCAACTATTTGGAATTAAATCTACTGTGAAACGACCGGCCTGCGAGCGACATGTGATGGCAAACTAGATGTAACATGTAACCATACTAACATATATCACCTTCAATAACCAACTTTAACATTTAGCACTTAAAGTAGAAAATCGTTTGTGACATCTACAGTTAGCGTTATACAAAAATTTATCTTATTTCTAACAAGTTAAAGTGCGGTATTGCCTGTATTTTCTTCTTGCAATATTTCATTCTATATGAAACTCTATAGGGCTTCTGCTCTTGAGCTTGGGATATCGCCTTACTGCGGGTTATTGTACAGTCGGCTTCACGTACATGGTAAGTATGTTCGCTTTGACAGCGACTTTATTTCGTAGCAGTAAGAGTGGTTTTTGTAGTTAAAATGTTACATTATGGTTGATTGTACGGTACTAGTCTATGCTAGTTATGTGATTAATCGGATTAGTTGATCGGCTTATGTCATTGGTGATTCATTGTAATGCAATTAAGAACAATGCACTAATATGCTTATTTAATTATGTTTTTATGACACTAATATAAACTGTCACGGGTTTGAAACCACACATAATATCACAAAAAATTACGATTACAAATATAAGGAAGATTTACGTTCTTCACGTTCCTTGATGGCATTCAATTTAATGTTTTTGTAACACTAAAATGTTTCCAAGTTCAGAACTCTTAAGGATTGTTCAGCTTTTAATGACAAGAAATGACGGGACATGTTTAAAAAATAGTAGGTATAAATTAACGTATAAGTACCGTTTGCAGCGCCAACATGGCCACTTGGCCAGAGAACGCACAAGACAGGGGGGTTTGGAAGGACAAAGGGGAGGTCTGTGCCCAGCAGAGGAACACAATGTAGGCTAACAAAAAAAAAAGTATAATTATTCAACTCACCGGACGCAGAAAGCTGCACAGTCAGCAACGCTTCAGTGATCTTGATAAGTACCCTCATCTCCGCGACCCCACACTCGCAATTACACAGATAATACAGCAGCAGCTTCAGTAAAGCGTAGCTGTCCAGGAACACACTCTCACTGACCACGTACTCTCTGAACATAGGACTATACAGGCATAGACACGCACAAGTCTTCCAAAAAGTCCACACATTCTTCAAAATGTCTATGTGATCCGCCATTGTTTCCTCCACTACACTCTCGCTCGATGCGTAATTAGACTTCATTGACTGCGGCGACGAGAGCTTACTTGATCGCACCTCTGTAGGATGAGTGAATGCTAACATATCACATTCCTTCCTTGTGTCACATAGGTCTCCGAATTTGTCCTCGGGAAGTTTGAGTTTGTAAATCTTGAAGCATTTGTCAGTCACTTCCGTCAAAGATTTGAACAGCATCTGTACGGATGCTAAGGAACTCATCTCTCTAAAGTAAGTCAATTCGGAATTTTCCTTGATTAGTTTGAAAACCTCCACGATTATTGCTATCTCTAATATAGAGCAGCACTGGTTGGAAAATTCCGATAATGATACCAATTCTAATACGTAACTGAGTCCGCCTTTTTGTATAAATTGTTCCGCGAACGATACTGTGTTTAGGAGACTTGCGAAGATGTTCAGGCAGGACACGGTGAGGAAATAAGAGGATTCTTCCATTCGTATGATGTATCTATGCTTGGCGACGATGAAGGTCGGGTAGATGACACTAAAGAGTAGTTCACACTTCATTTCCATCCTACATTTCGGCGTGACCCTTAGTAAGTGACTAACGGTCGCATGAAGTACATTATTATGGTTATCTAGCTGAAGCAAAGAGTTGTAGTGGTACAGAAACGACCACACGCTCCTCCTCTCGTGAGGGCGGATGCCGTGGGAGCAGGACTTCTTGCCTACTTCCTTCTTCTCATCACACGGTTCACAGATCGAACACGGCAGCTGATCCGTCACTTTCTGTATGAGTACACTCGCTCCCAGCTCTCCGTATACCGTATGTTCTAAGACTTGTAGACATAAAGAGGCGACGCTGCTGTGTGTCAGCATCAATCTGACAATGCTTTCCATTAATAATCCTGGTGAGAAGCAGCAACACACTCCACAGTTTAACATCACTTTTAGAATCTTATTCCTTAGTACACTCTGCGCCGATACTTCTTCATCAGTAAGCAGTGACGTCAGAGTTCCGTATAGAACTGAAACGCAGCACGCAGAAGACATTGGACCGGTGCGGGCTTCTCCGAGGATGTCGTGATGATGGTGCATGCCTGCAGCCACGCGCTGTCGACAAACCTTGTGTCTCGTCCTAGGACATGCGGCGGAGTGTATCACCTCACTGCGCACGCGCTTCATACCCACCACCAACTTCCCAACAGTTTCTATTAACTTTTTTATTAAAACAACACTCTCTTCTTCCTCTGCCGGTATCCTAATCATGAGCTCTATACATTCCTTCAAGAGCCCTCCTTTCAAACATTCTCCGTACAACTTGAATTGGTCTGTGAACTCCCTCAGTTTGTCCACACTACGACATTGCATCAGCAAACAATGGAAGAACGCTGTTATTGAGTACGCAATACCAAATACGAATTTGAGCAAATTTTCCCATTCAGTCTTATCCTCTTTACGATTCTGGTATTCGAGTTTGTTTTGTCGGCACTTCGAGATGACATCTTCTAATATTCGGAGCAACATTGGCAGGATTCCGTTGTTGATGAGTTTGGCACACAGGTCCGAGTGGATTAAGACCTGGTCTAATGAGACCATCAGCAGTTCTGTCAAGGCTACTTTGATTCGCGATACTTCTTGAGTATTATCTTGTTGTGCCTGAGGCACTGAACTAAATTGTAACGAGCATAGATTACGCAAGGAAAAGTTGATACATTGCATGGAGATCTGCGATCCTTCTGATCCGGACAAACTGCTTTCAGCCTTGCACAACTCTTGGAGTAAATCAGTTATAATTAAAGTAAATTGGAATGTTGTTATTTCAGAGTTGATGATTTCTCTGTGTTTGTCGTTGATGTAATCATCAGCTTTTGGCTTCGCTTTTCTGGGAGTGTAAAAGGGGTCATAGTACGAGTCGTTAGGGTACTCGTTGGAGGACCGAGTGCTGTTGAAGTACTCGAAGTCATCGTTGGGCGTGCACACCTTGATGGTTAGAGAGCGGTTCAGGATCTGCAGGTCATCGTTGGAGTCTCCGGAGTCTGAGGACTGGTCTGTATGCTTGGATAGCCTTTTCTTTGTTCGTTCTAGGGAGTCGAGTTTGGGTTGCGTTGAGTGTCTCGACCTGACAAGAGAACATAAAATATCTATGTCTTTACACAATAATGTAGGTATGCTGTTGTCTTTTCCACATCGGAATAATCATTCTGTTTTAGTTCAAAATTCATTGAAAGTTAATTATAAAGATAAATAAATTCAGTTACATGTGCTCTGTTGCAAACCGACTTTACAAATCACTGTTATAAACATAGGTATATCTCTTACGTGGGAGAAATGACTTTGTTTACTAAATTAAAACATAATGTAAATTATGTCAGTTACCTCCCAGTGACTGATCCTCTTTCCGAAGAGGGGGCGGAGTGCACTTTGGACGTCTGCCCACCGATGGGCTTCTGCTTTGACCATATTCTGAAACAGAACACATAGTTTAGAGTCAATGGAATCAATTATGACGCATAATTAATTCCTATTTAATTATTTAAAACTAATTGTCGTCCGCAACTTCGTCTGCAATCCAGGATGAAACGTAGCCCATGTCCTTACACAGGTCATGGTCTATCTGTACCAAATTTCATCCAAATCCGTTCAGCCGTTATAGCGAGAAAGCATAAAAAACAAACAAACTCACTTTCGCATTTATAATATTAGTGAGGATTAATTATTTAAAATTAGGCTAGGTACTATTCATATAGTATTTTTTTTTGTGCTCGACACAGTCTATGTGGACTTGTAATGATTATTTAAGATCTTGTAAAACACATGTTGATACGCATTATAGGATTGAATTGAATTTATTCTTACAAGAAACGCCACTCGAGCGACAATCAGAGATTGCACTGCAAGTTGTTTCTAGCGCATGTAATGTTATATTGAACCTACCGCAACAAATGTGTTCTCTTTACTAATACTATACCTATACCCACTAGACGAATTATTATAGCCAGTTAAAATCTTAAATCTAAAAGAATAATATAATATTTCACTCAGATACACGAAAGTCATAAAATACTTTATCATTTGAAGTAAACAGGCAATAAAATATATTTATAAGTGGGTGCAAAAGGTATTCCGTCTATTTTCGATATGTGTCGCGGTGTCAAGGGCAGACAAGGTCTGTTTGTACAAGCTCCTCCCGCTAAGATTACATTTATACTTATTTACAGTGTAGCAGTGTTTATCAGTGTTACAAAGTATAGGCAGGCATAGAATAAAATAGAAGCGAAACTCGTAGTCTGATGCTACCGAAACAAGAACGTATCACCCCATACTACGATTTAATGACTGGCAAGCCATGTGCCCGATGGGTTTACCTATCAGCAAGAAATACGAACTTCCATACAACTTCCATCTTCCATCGCAGTGCTCACATCACACACACACACACCACCACACACCACACCGTCATTGGGACAACACAGACTACCTACAGTATTTGTCTCTCCCTCCCCTGGGATGGATTTTTAATCCATCCAAAGGTTGTCTACAAGACCGCTCTTAGCGATAAGACCGGCCATTGTGTCACCCTTTGCAACATGTCTATATTGATGTCTGTAATGTATATGGCGTACATAATAAAGAGTATTCTATTCTCATTATCGTTATACAAGGAACTCTAATAAGCATAAGTGATGTAGGCACATAATAAGCATAAGCCTTTAATGTTCCCACTGCTGGGACACAGGCCTCCTCTCTGTGAGAGGAACTCTAGCGCAAAAAGTTAAAGTCAGTCTCATGCTCCTAGAACCAAAGGTTTAGGGTGTGCGTAGTCTATCAGTGAATTTAATATTTGTATTAAGTAGACGACCCGTACCCGCCCAAGCTTAAACAGGGTTGTTTTGTGCCGCGGTGAACGTATCATACGCCCCATGACTTAGGCGCCATTTTGAATGCAGTGCGAGCGAGGTTCGTTTCAATGATTTCTTATTCTATGGTTAAAATAGTACAGACGTACGCGATTTATAGTGTTTATAGTTAACGCGATAAGTAACAACAAAGGACATCGTTGTAGTGTGGTCTTATGTACTCTTACGTAGAGAGCAGGTCATGTCTGTTGCAATAATAACAACAGGTAGTGGTTAACTGAGGTTGACGTATGAAACAGACCACTGATCTGGTAAACGTTTCTAGGCAGGCAGTATTTCAGGGACTTCATGGTCTTATGTTGAATAACCGGAATACTTATACAGCATGTGTTTGTATAGCAACCGTATGTCTTGTATTTACAGACAACGCACAGTCTAAACCGCTCGGTCTAGAAGCACAAAGCTTCTTTATATAACGTAAGTGAGGACTTTTGGTTTTTTTTTTTTTTTTTATAGAAGCTCGTCATTTTTGCTTGTAGGAGTGCCATTGCGCACATGGCGTGTGCTCAAAGAAAACTGACGATTGTAATGGGTTTACATTTCCTATATCTTAAAGTTATTTACCAGATTATACATACCTATGTGAGAAGAGCTGGTGTATAGGCGTACGCGGTATGGCCGGCTGTGCTACATCTGTGCTAGCGTTACTGCTCGCTCCACTCAGCTCGCCGAACAACCAGATGAGCACGGAACTCAGCTGCCGACAGCATGATAGACCCTGTATATAGAAGAAATAACAATATAATTAATCATTTGTAGAAGACCAAAATCAAAATTCGTAAGAAAAAGGATAATCAATATATTGCTGGACGATGGCCGAATGAATGAATGATGTCTGCCAGAATATATGTAGGTGCAACAAACCTGGTATCAGCAGATGGTTTCCGGTAAGAGAGGTTCGTTTTCAGCGACCGCAGATTCCCCTTAAACTATCGTATCTGCAGTCGCTCACATCTAGTCTGATGATGCTATTGTAAGTTTTATGGCATCATTCAGGTGGATATTTCAACCTTCCCTTTCTCTAAAGTACAACACATGGTTCAGGCTATAAATACCAATCAAAAGGTGATTAGTTTTGAACAGACATGCACTGCTACATTATCATTCGGGTGGCTGGTGCTGTGAGGGACGTCATATCAGCCGTGCAGTCTGATAGGTTATCGAACTCCAATTACACGTTACAACAAACATACTCACTGACAAACATTTCCGCAACTAAATATAGCTAGGTGTCTATACTCCTACGGTTATTTTGTTTTGATTGATTGTTTTAAAGCTGTGGCATTGTCGATAGTTGGTTATTCGATTATCGATTCTTTTCAGCCTCGTTGGTCTAGTGCTGCAAGCGCTACTGAGGGTGGGGTACCGGATTCCTGACAACTCCCCCAAGTAGGGAAAAAGTGTTATTAGGTTTGTTTTCAGAATCTGCTCAGCACAATAATTTCGCCCCCAATTACCTATCCACAACTGGCGGGATTCTCCGGGCTGTGCCCCTGGAACATAGGCTGATTTTGCTATGCTTATGCATAACTGCCGAACTGAGAGTTTATTTAGTACGCGATGGAAAATGTTATTAATATATGTATAAAGGTTACACTTTATATACTACTACTACATAATATATACCCTAAATAATCAGGGATCAATAAACAGACCGATAAAGGGCCCTCCTAACATGTTAATTGCATACGTGCATGAGAACACGTCTATATCTCTGTCTGTCTCACGAGCAGTTAGTCAAACAGTTTCAATAAGTCGTAAACGCTACTTGATAACGCGCCCAACGCACTGTGTTATCACTTATCACATTATCAATCAGACAACTAAGATTCTATG
This sequence comes from Apamea anceps, assembly GCA_951799955.1. Taxonomy (NCBI): domain Eukaryota; kingdom Metazoa; phylum Arthropoda; class Insecta; order Lepidoptera; family Noctuidae; genus Apamea; species Apamea anceps. The sequence goes on from OX637506.1 coordinate 1,095,375, forward strand.
TTCTGTTATCCATTGAGTTATTAGGTATAAAGGTATTCCTCGCTGTTTATAACAAAATGGCTTTGGCTAGAGTGATGCTGCCAGCTGCTGTGATTGTCAGATCCTGGGTTCGAGTCCGCGTTATATTCTTTTGTTAGGAAGCCTTGAGTTCGAAGTTTGCCCTGTGATGTTATAAATGAATAATATTTGTCAATGTATAATTATCTTGTTGATACGCGTTAAGAAACGAATATTTTCAGTTTACTTAATAAAACAAATGTTTATAATAGCTTTATTTTTTCAATGAGATTATAATTCCAAGTATCACGCCCCGTGTAAGAAGATATAGCATCTTCACAACAACAATTGGTATATTTTTAGTAAAAATTATGAATAAATAAAATAGTTATATTGTATTTTTAAGAAATTATTTTTTTCACAGGCAGCGGGCTAAGCCACAGATACCTACTTTAATAAAGACTGTAAAACAAAATATAGTGTTCTTTTGTCTCTGAGTAATTTCCTTCGTGACAGTGGGCGAGATTTATCACAATTATTTTGTGAATGCTTCCTCTCTTATTCTACCTACAGACAATAATTTGGCTAGTAGTAGAAGGTAATGGCTTCCGCCACGACTTGTGTTTGTATTGCTCCATCGAATCGTATCGCCATGCAAAGAATGCCGTGTTATGTAAGCACGCCGTTTATAAAACTGTAATACCGTTCTTGTGCATTTCATTGTTAAATGCATTATGCTGAGTGATTGCCGTTTTGCGCGGATGTGACGCATATTTCCCCCATCTTAATTCTATTTTTATTTTTTGTTTATTTTCACTTTTTAGGTAGGTATGCGTCATGTCTTGACGCCAACAAACGAATTTTATTTCTTTTCTTTCAAATGAAAGAGTGAATCAATTAGCCAATTACGTAAAAAGTGTGTCATTGCATTTGTGTCTTCTCCCGTTATGATCGTTGGACTTTTGCAGGCAAAGTTTGCCTCTTCTTCGAGTATAGACATACCTATTTAAATGTAACTACATCAGCCTACCTCAGACAGGCTTCCTTGTAGACTGTAGATATGTAGACCATTTTCTATTTCATTAAGTACCAGGTACCTGTCCGTAGGCCTACACTGTGAAAGCCAATTATTTTTAAAACGGTAACCGTGAAGTTTCTTGCCGGCTCTAGAAAATACCAATTGGAACCGTGCACCTAGCTTCTGACGTTTCATAAGTGCCCATGTAGGTGTATGTACCATAAAATATTTTGATTTTGACCATCAGCCTGCTGACTGTGCCGATACGTGAAAAGAAGATTAGAAAATGGGTACAAATATTGAGCTATCAATTTGAATTGATAGCTCAATATTTGTACCCACTGCAGTCATAAAGTCTGAAATGTACAGCTCGAGACGGTGCAGATCTCGTAATGATACTCATCGTGCATGAGTAGCGACGTTGATCGCGCCGCGCCCTGATATCAGTATGTTTCCGTCGAGGGTGCCGACCTGCCGATAACTGTCCACAACGTCACACGAGACACAATGCAACGACTATAATATTGTAGGTACACCACTATCTTAGGAAGACCTATCCCAACTTGATCGAGTTATGCATGAGTATCAGCGCCCTGTTTGTAGTGTTCATACCAACACATTGGCTCGTTAAGTCACCAGCAGCCAGGGTCAACACGTCCGCTCTCGCCAACGTTTCGCACACGACTGTTTCCCCCACTGCCCGTGCACCCGAGACAAGTATACAAGCACTATATCCTATAGAATGTCCAGGTACAGACGCCAACACATCAAGCTACTACAATCTGTCTAATTTATTTAGTAGATTTTCAACTTTATCGCTAAAGCATAAGGTTCAAAGTTGATTGGGAAAATTTGACAGTTTCGGGTAGCTTGATGTGCTGGCGTTTGGACATTGTTTTGACCTTATACAGGGTCAAATTAAATTAGCTAGCAAAACTCCACAGACGTGATGGGTATCGATATCTAAACATGATAAAACAGAAAAAAAGATTTTCGAAGCTCAACCTACTCGTACTTAAACTTTCTGCGGTCTTGGACTACAAAAAAAACTCAAATATTTTTTCTTTTTTTTAGGATTGGATAAGGATACCCATCACGCCTGTGGAGTTTCGGTAGCTAATTTCAATTTGAGCTTGTATTTTTGCAGCAATTTCTAGTGAAACCGTAGAAAATAGAAGAGGTATAACTTGTTCGCTATTACAGTGAGTATATATGTAGATACAGGGGTTCTATAAACAATTCCGCGCGAACGTCTAAAAATACCTGGAGGCTGGAGGCCAACGTGCTTCATGATATTGTTCACAATCATTTTGATGCCATTAATCTTACGAGTAAGCTGTGTTATTCTGTCCCCCGAACGGTTCATGTGCCTCAGGTTCGTGCATGTACTCTGTTTGCGCTAAGTTCTTGTCGTACGAACTCTGGCTTACACTGCCCTAGTCATAGAATGTTGGAATCCTATAATTCAAATTTCATTGATGAAAATAAATTTAAATATTGTATTATAAAAAAATTATATTAATTGTAATCTTAATATTATTATTTATTTTTTTAAGTAAATGAAATTGTTTCTAATCTGATTTGGTTTTGCTATAGCTAGTCGTATAGTAACTTATTTATTTGTTTAAAAATATTTGTTAATTTTGGTACCTACTTAATGCTCGTCTAGTGGCAACCTGATCTTTTAATATGTCCTATCTGCGGATAATGCAGTGGACTGCATGTGACATTACTTCCTAAACTTTTGTTAACCTTATGGATTATATATGTTGTAGTTGTTTATTATCCCATAATAAATACAATAAAAAAAACATCGGATCATGCTTGTTAAGCTCTTTTTACTCTCGATCAAGACGGTCGATACGTTTACAATTCGATTAGCTCGCGACAACATTACAAGTAGTAGCAAGAACCTACTATGTCGGGTAATTTATAAGTTCTGAAGGCCAATTATCGTATTTAAAAACGTTTAAAATCTAATCGCAATCTCATTTCAGCGACAATCAATGTCAAAAATGTATGTAAATTAGAGGTATTTTCGACAGAATGGGACTGAGATTAGAACTGCCCCTCAGATCTACAATCTCGTGAAACAATAATTTATTTGTATATTTTTTGCACAGTTTAAAGACAAAGCGGTATTTTTAGGGTTCCGTACCTCGAAAGGAAAAAACGGAACTCTTATAGGATCACCTTGTTGTCCGTCCGTCCATCCGTCTGTCTGTCTGTCAAGGCCCTTTTTCTCAGGAACGCGAGGAGGTATCAAGCTGGAATTTATATCAAATACTCAGGTCTACTGACCCTTGGAGCTGTGAAAAAATCAAACTTCTAAGCCAACGCAATCAAAAGAACCGCTCAACACTCGCAAGGGAATCAAAACCTACAAGGTACTTCCCGTGAACTCAGAACTTTGGTACGAAGCAACGTGTGCACGGTTAAAGGAAAAATTGCGAAAACCGAAAATTTTTAGTTACATATCTACAAATTTGTACGGAAGCCTCGGTGCGCGAGTCCGACTCGCACTTGACCGGTTTTTTTTCCAGTTGAGGCGCTCAGTGCTTTTCTGTTCTAACTTTTAACATAGGAACAAAGAACCACGGTGTACGAAAACAACGGACGAGTTTGATTCAACTAATAATTGCGAAATACTGACATATTCGATAAGATTAGCAATATCTGAATTTAGAGGAAGTTTAGAAGCTGCAATAATTAATAATAATTAAGTTCGTTGCACCAAAGAGCATAAATTAACAGAACGGCTATCTTAGTGTCGGCATCGGCAATTAGTGGCCTTTTGATAGAGATACACAGATGTCATCTCGCCAGGGTCGGTTGATACGCGGAGAATAGATAAGTATCGATGTATTTTTATGACGTAAAGATGATAGGGGGTCAATGGCCAAGGAATAATCATATTTAAATTGGCACCTCTTGATAGGAGTCTATTTTAAATGCCGGATGTCAGGCTCACCGACGCGCAACCTGTTACCATGGGTTCAGTACATAGTTCTAGTTGAAATTTTTCGTCGGTTATTAAACAAAAAATTTGCTGTTCCATACACTTTGACCGCGTAGATATTGCACCCTTGTATGAAAAAGCAATTTTTGTTTTGATAACTTACGAAAAATTTCTGTGCCACGGGATCTAGAATCATGTGCTGAATTCATGGTTACAGTTTGCGCGTCGATGTCCCTGGCACCCTGTACAGTAAACTTATGTTCACATGCACCGAGCAGAAAGAGTTCCATAGTAAAAGCAGAATAGAAATTAATTATCTGCGTTAAAAAATCAATAAAACGCAGCAATAAACCATTATAATTATCTTAAGTCGACAATAAAGAACGGATGTCTCACCCTGGTCAACTGTGGCTGGATTTGATTGATTTATTACTTAGCTGCTAGACTGGGAGTGGCAGTTGCCAATAAGTACGTTTTTACGACTTTTGCTGCCATTTCAAGTTTTCCACTGACCTCAAACTACAGAATTTGCTTATTTTATATTATCATACATCATCACGGCTGTAATCCCCGCAGGGTTAGGCAGAGGGCCACCTATAGGACACTCACATTCCGCCAGTTATGTTTAAGTCCCGTGTAATGTAATAAGGGGCGAGCCTATTGCCATCAACCGGGCACAGATCTAGACTCCGAGCTGCTACTGAGAAATTCCTGTTAGAAAAACACAATAACAGTTTGCCCGACCTGTAAATCTAACCCAAGACCTCATGCTCGGGTAGCGGGATTGTCCGAAAGGGTTACCGCTGCCCTGGAACATAAAGGGCTAAGGAAGGAACACGGGTGGGTTTTAGTCAGTAAGAGTCTGACACTCCCTCCTGCTCCACCCAGAGCGGGAGGAGTCATTTGACGATTTCCCATCCTCAAAAAAAAAAAAAAGACCTCATGCTCAGCAGAGCGCTTGCGATCACTACATCAACGAGGCAATGGTAACCATAACAATCGGACTAAATTTGTCCAGTCGTAAAAACAGTGTGAACAAGGGTTCGTCCTCACCTCAACTCCTAGAGCTTTGAGCAGCACGAGGCACTTCCAGGCCACGCCACCCAGCAGGTACTTCCTGAGGATCTGTTCAGAAGACTGCGTGTTGATGCGCGTGAATAAACTCGCTGGACCCACTTTTTGCTCTTCGGGCTTTTCTTCTGCGGCTGCAGATAGTTAAAAGAGGCATCGTTAGTAGGAGAAAAGGCATGGTTCGAATAATACTAGTTAGCTTACTTTTAATAATTAAAGTTAGAGTAAACTGTAGCCAAAGTTGTAGTAGAGATGACGCCGCCTTCTCATAAATCCCGGTAATCATGAAAAGTTTTTGCGTTGCCGGAAACGTGTAGCTGGCAATATTCCAAACGGTTTGAGTCATAGAAATTTAAAAAAAAAGGAGAAGTGGCAAGGAGGCGTGTCTGTGTCGTCGCGGCATGCCCGAAATGACCATGCACTAGGCAAATGGCCGTCTCCGCGAACTAGTGCGCTTTCGACCGTGATCGTGAAAGAATATAAGAATGCCGTGTTGTTCCAGTGGTTTCTTGTAAAAGCCGAAGCCAAAACCAAAACTTTGTAAATCGTGGAATCACTTACCATATATAAATATAGGTAAGTATTTTACTATATTTGTCTTTAAAATCATGAAAAACAACATCATCATCATCATCTGCCTAGCCTTTACCCAACTATGTTGGGGTCGGCTTCCAGTCTAACCGGATGCAGCTGAATACCAGTATTTTACATGAAGCGACTGCCTATCTGACCTCCACAACCCAGTTACTCGGTAAAACGATACCCCTTGGTAAGATTGGTTGTCAGACTTTCGGGCTTCTGACTACACGTAACGACTGTCAAAGATCCACGAATGACAGCCGGGACCAACGGCTTAACGTGCTTTCCGAGGCACGGAGGGATCTCGGTATGCAAAGATGGTCACCCATCCACAGACAAACCGCGGCAAGCGTAGCTTAACCTGACCAATCGACCTGTGCGGCTGTTATTATTTAGCGGGCCCCTCTCGGGTCATGAAAAACAACAAATTGTCAATTGTCTGTCTGTCTAATTTCACTACGTTAATTTTGTTTTCAAATATCGCTACGACTGTACCATGTTCGCAGTAAATACATTGCTCCTTAACCACTGCCTAAGTATGTCACTAATTGACTAGACAAGCAATGTAAAAATCACAAAACGATACTTTATTAATGCGGTGCATCGCATGGTACGGTGCGGCCAGCTAGTGATGTGGCTGTGCAGATCCACTAACATAGGCTATCGACAACAATGTCGATTACCCAACGAATTAATTTGTCAACCGTTTTAACCCAGTTGGAAGACCTAAAAAGATGACGCGTAAATCCGGTTGCAAGACCCTTGAGAAGATGACATAAATAATGTTAATCACTTATAATATAATATTTTCAAAGGGTAATAACGGGACCCTATTCCTAAGACTTCGCTGTCTGTCCGTCCGTCTATCTGTCACCAGGCTGTATCTCAAGAACCGCGATAGCTAGATAGTTGAAATTTTCACAAATGATGTATTTCTGTTGCCGCTATAATAACAAATACAAAATAAAATAAATATTTAAGGGGGGCTCCCATACAACAAACGCGATTTTTTTGCCCTTTTGTGCTCGATATCACTAATGGCAACAGGTAGGCACTTGAAATATCCACAAAATACTCAGTTGTATTTTTACTTTAATAATAAATAATAAAATTAAAATAAAATAAATATTTAAGGGTGGCTCGCATACAACAGACGTGATTTTTATAGATAATGGTACGGAACCCTTCGTACGCAAGTCCGACTCGCACTTGGCCGGTTTTTATTTATTTTCTTTTCAGAACCCCAATTTTTTTAGTACAATAATAAATGGGAGAATCGATAACTTTCCGATTTCGTCAATCACTAGCGTTTAAGTAAAATAAATGGCTTTTGCACAGTACAACGATAGCGAGAGATGTTTTTGTGTGAGTAAGTTGTACGATGCATGGTACATGCACGCTATGTTTGATGAGTTAAGGTTTATAATTGTTGTGTAGTACGTTCTGATTTATGAATTTGCAAGTGTGTGCGCGACTTTGTATCTATTGCTTTTACTGAACTACATGTGTAGTAGTGGCGCGGTAGTGGGATCGTGTTAACGACATGGAGTTCTGATACATTTTCAACTATCTCCTTCTATCCTATATCTATGGTTTGAGTGCAGCAACAGTGTACGATGTTGCTGCAACAGTTTGTATCGGGGCCTGAGACTTATGCTAGCCATTTGTTATAGAGACAAAACGTCAAGAGAAAGAAAGAAAGAAAAATGCGTTTACAAGACTGAGTGGTATTAGTTAAGCTTTTGCATAAGCCGGTGTCTAGGCATTTTTTCCTTCTTTGAATTCTATAGTACTGTAATATGTAATATACTTACACCCGACATCATTGTGTGTCTCAATATTTGGCAGGATATTATCAGGGAGCGGCACATGCGTGTCGAGGCACGGCAGCGGCACAGAGTAGTGCGTGTTGATGGATGACGTCACGCGGTGGATGCCGCACAGCAGCTCGCAGCCCACCAGCGTCACCACCCCACTCACTGGACTGATGTGGAACAAACAGACAGGAACTTTATAATAACGGAATCGACACGATGAACAAGATAATAACGTAGTTTCTATTCTACAAGCCGTGTACTCGATTAATTTCCCATTGGCTAAAATGACGAACTTCATTAAAAACTTTCATCCCCTTTTTAATCCCTTTAAGTGATAAATTTTCAAAAATCCTTCCTTAGTGCACTTTCGTTTCGTCATACAAGGAACTCTTGTGCATAATTTCATGCTTCTAGAACCAGCGGTTTAGGTTGTGTTGTCAGCTGTCAGTGAATTTAAGATTTTAATTAAGTAGATGGGAATCCGTCTTTTGCTAACTCTTTTGTTAGCTCTACGCATCTCCTGAAGTGCGGTGTGCCATTGTTTCCTTTGATAAATAAAGATAATTAGATGCAATGCGAACGTGTGGTAAATTTAAATCGAGGTGCAGTCGCCGCGCTGCACCGCAGCGTGGTGTAATTCGAATCGATTTTTATTTTTAATAACAGCAAACCATATTACCTAATATTAATACTATCAGTTACACAAATATTATGAATGAATACCTTAAAGATATCTAGATTGACAAACTCGTATCGTGGGAATTTACTTCCAAACGCGAGCCAGACGGTGTGACACTTCCGCCAGACACAATAGATGTTTATCATTTGATCGACCAACAAAGTGTTATCAATTCCTTACCAGAACTTGATCAACTCCTTGGGGTTGGCGCCGTCGTTGACACGGATCAGGAACTCGGCCAGGAACAGATCCAGCCATGTCGATTTCTGCAATTAGTGTCTTTATTATGATCGGTTTATGGACAATCGCTTCTATACAGGGTGTAAAGAACCGACACCTCCAGTGGCTGCAGAATCACGTACGTGGTTGTGCAGCCACTAGAGGTGTCGGTGCATTCATGGTAACAGTTTGCGCGTCGATGTGCTTTACAGCCTATTGCAGTTTGGTATAAGTGAGAGCGTACCACATGCTGACCTTGTGGTGTGATGTCACGTACATCAGCTCATCACGTATAGCACATAGTTAAGTTAAGATAGATATGCTGTGTTCGTAGTCTTAGTATTTGCATATTGTCACATACGAGCTATGTATATATACGTTACCAATTAAAGGGACAGGAGTCAGTTGCTAGTCGACTCCTGGAGAACTACACATCATGCTGTTTACTTAACCCCTCCATCCCCCTACATCGCATGGCGACCCTGCCAGTTGGGTGGAAGGCGTTATAGTTGCCGGTGGGGGCGAGTCAAAATCGCGGTTTAGTCGGTTTCGCGCGTCACGTTGGGTCACAGGCCATGGGGAGCACGACTTCCAAGGAAGAGGTCATTGTCGCTCAGACGGCGGCAGGTGGTTCGAATGTCGCAGCAGTTACGCAGGAGCAGCTGACAGCTATCAACACGGTGCTGTTGTTCATTGCTGTGTGTTTGGCGGCTGTTGTCGTTGGCGTGGCAGTCCGAATGTATAGAAGATGTCACCAAAATTGGATCGAAGAGAAGATCAATCAGCGGGAAGTTCAGAAAGCTGTGCAGATGGCCTGACCGGGAGCGGACGGAGCGACGGCGAAGTAAGTGTTTTCGATGTGAACTTAAGTGTTGTGGCGAGTGCTTGCGGTCATCGGTGAATTTAGAGACAATAGTTTTTAAATGGAAGTGGAGCTGACGTCACTGTTTATACAACTTAAATTGTTAAGGGAGTCTATTGTTAAGTTAGGTCCTAGCAGGCGGAAAGGCAGAAATTTTGATGGGAAAATAGGCGAGGCGAAAGCCTTATACGGTAAATTTAAGTGTATAGTTTCTAGGTCTAGCAAATTTTCGGAAGAGTTAACGCAGTTGATAGGTAGGATAGAGAATTTGTACGTAGAGACTATAAAGTTTGAGGACGGGGACAGAGTCGAACAAGAGATGGCGGCGGAAAGGTTTTGTTTGAAAGATTGTGCTTCGTCGGTGCAAGTCATGACGTACCAGCGCTGGCACGCTAGAGGTGGTTTTTCTACGGGCAATAGGAATCGTGGAAATGGTTATAGGCGGCACGCTGTAGGGAATAGGCACGCGCAGCAACGGACAGCTGTTGGGCGTGCACACAAAAATGTCAGCGTATGGCATAGCAGTGGAATGCGCGGACGCGGCGATAATGCTCATCGTGGACGCCAGACTCAGCAAGGTCGGCGGCGTGTAGCGTGTTTTGAACATGCGCGGGGCGATGCTGACTCAGGCGCAGTGTCAATGTCACGGAGTAGCGAAGGTGGACAGTTGAGTGAGGCTCAGTTTTTTCGAGTCTAAGCATATTTTAGCTTGCAATAGTATTAACTGGGTTAATTTGCTAGTGGATAGTGTAGATACGGAATGGTTAGTAGATACGGGTGCGTCGGTATCAGCCGTAAAGAAAAGTTTCTTGAGCAATAACGCTTTGTGCTGTAAAGTAGTTAAGGAAGGCTTAGTGATTAATGGTGTAGGAGGTAGTTTGCGAGCTAAATCCATCCAAATGTGAATTTTTGAAGAAGCAAGTACTTTATTTGGGACACATTGTTTCGGCGGAAGGTATTTCACCAGATCCAGAGAAGGTTGAGGTCATAAAAGGTTATCCACGTCCATCGACGGTTGATGAAGTAAAGCGGTTTGTTGCATTTGCGAATTATTATAGGGAATTTATACCGAATTTTGCTAATATAATGGTGTCGATGAATAGGCTATGTAAAAGGAATGTTGTATTTAGTTGGACCGATGAGTGCGAGAGGTCGTTTTTGTTACTTAAGGAAGCATTAATGAATCCACCGGTGTTGGATTATCCAGATTTTTCTGATAACAACACGTTTATATTGCAAACCGATAGTTCGGGGTATGCTGTGGGAAGTGTGTTGTGTAATGGGAACGGAAAACCCGTTGCATATGCTAGTAGGTCTTTAGGGAAGAGTGAGTTAAATTATCCTATAATAGAGAAGGAGTTATTGGCAATAGTTTGGTCAGTTAAACATTTTAGATCATATTTGTATGGACGGAGGTTCGTTGTGAAGACGGATCACCGGCCGCTTTTGTATTTGTTTAACATGACAGATCCATCAAGTAGGTTGATTAAGTTTCGTTTGTGTTTAGAAGAGTACGACTTTGAGGTTGAGTATATTAAGGGGAAAGAAAATGTGCTAGCGGATGCGCTTTCTAGGATAGTGATTACGAGTGAAGATTTAAAAAACATGCGCGAAAAGTCTATATCTGTAATGACAAGAGCGCAATATAAGCAGTTGGGAGAGCCAAATGTTTGTGGTACGGACTCCGTGGTATCTGGGACTGATCACCCTAGGATTGTGGAAGTTCTTAAAAAACAAGGAAATGACGTTGAGATATGTTTGAATGAATGGGAGAAAATGTTACGTAACACTAATGGTAAAAAGGTATTTTCAAAGTCGCGCAATTTAGTGTATATGCCAGAAAACTCGACTATTTATGTAAACTATGAATCTTTATCGGCATCATCGCGAGACGAGTTGTCGAGAGACATAGTCACTTTTTGTATTGGGAAAGGCATAAAGGAAGTCGTTATTTTTAAAAATCGTTATAACGTTAAATTTATTACAAGAATGGCAAAATATTTGAAGGGAAATAGTAGTTCCATGTGTGGGGATTTTAAAATGTGTGTAGTGAAGGGTTTACGGAGAGTGGATGAAAAAGATGAGAAGAAAATTATTTTGAATGATTTTCATATTTTACCCACGAGTGGTCATGCAGGTATACGCAGGATGGTGAATAATATAAAGAAGTATTATTATTGGCCATCTATTGAAAAAGATGTAACGGAGTACATTGGGAAATGTGATAAGTGTAGGAAGCAAAAGTTTTCAAGGCATACTAGAGAACCAATGACGATTACTACTACTGCATCTACGTCGTTTGAGAAGATTTATTTAGATATAGTGGGACCGCTTGATAAGGACGAAAAAGGCAATGTTTTCATATTGACTCTTCAATGTGAGCTTACGAAGTTTGTAGAGGCGTATCCATCAAAAAATAAATCCGCAAATGAGGTAGCAAAAGCTTTGGCAGGAAATTTTGTTTTGAGATATGGAATACCGCGAACAATTGCTACGGATAGGGGTTCTGAGTTCATTTCAAAAGTAATGGTGGAGCTATGTAATATCTTGAGCATCAATAAGATCTTATCAACATCATATCATCATGAAAGTATAGGATCTTTGGAAAACGTTCACAAAACTTTAGGTGCGTATTTAAGGATACAGACGAATAATAATCCATCATCGTGGAGTTCCTGGATTCCATAATGGTGTTTTTCTTATAACACAACAGTTAATACTGTGACCAAATATACACCTTTTGAATTAGTTTTCGGTAAGGTTTGTAGGTTACCAAGTAATCTGCAAGGTGAGAGTGTTGAACCTTTGTATAATTTTGTTGATTATCCTTTAGAATTTAAGTACAGATTGCAAAGGGCTCAAAGTGATGCAAAAGAAAATTTGATAGCAAATAAGTTAGCAAGGAAACATTGTTATGATAAGAATCTTAATTCTATAGCTTATAAAGAAGGTGACTGGGTATTGGTAAAAAACGAAACAGGCAATAAACTGGAATGCATTTATAATGGACCGTTTGAAGTTGTAAAGGACGAGTCACCAAATGTCATTGTTAAATATAAAAATAAGATAGATGTAATACATAAAAATAGAACAAAATTATATTGTAAGAGTTAGAGTAAAAGTTTAAAATGTATAAAAAAAAACATTGTAATTTAGTTTTTTTTTTTACTTTAAGAGGGGTGATGTGGTGTGATGTCACGTACATCAGCTCATCACGTATAGCACATAGTTAAGTTAAGATAGATATGCTGTGTTCGTAGTCTTAGTATTTGCATATTGTCACATACGAGCTATGTATATATACGTTACCAATTAAAGGGACAGGAGTCAGTTGCTAGTCGACTCTTGGAGAACTACACATCATGCTGTTTACTTAACCCCTCCATCCCCCTACATCGCAACCTATCCACAATAGAACAAATAGGCTGTTCCATGATTGCCCTGGGTGGGACCCCCTCGCCGAGCTACATTGTACCAGGGCTTTTCTTGTTGATTGTCACTGAATTCTAGCTTTCCAGTTGCAGTGGTTCAAAATGGCGCGTGCTGGCTGTTCCACATTAAAAACAAACTGTGGTCATAGTCAAACTCTCTTGTTCCTTCGTATCATGCACTGGATACGCCCGTTTTTAAAAAGCCGGTCTAAGCGAAATTCAATTTTCGATGACGAAGCGCTTTTGTTTCTGCTAACTTGCAAAGGAGAATAGCGTGATGTTGTATGCAATCGATCATTTGAGTGTAGCCAGTTGAGCGTGACCGCGAGTCAATTGGATAATAGCTCGACCGCTTTCGTATTCCGTGGCCTACGAGGTATGTGCTACAATTGCATTAACTAGTAATAAGTATGTATTAGCGAATAGCGAGTTCAGCGATCTAACTGTATCAATGTTGGTTGAAAAACTATTTAGTTTATTTGCCTTCGGAAGGAATAGAGCTGTGAAGGGAAAGAAAATATTAAACATCATAGGCTTTGATCAAAGGGCAAACATTGTTGAACCTTGTTTGTGGGTTTTCTAGGGTCTATCAAAGTTGCTTCCACGAGTAACGGTAGCTTGAAAGTATTTTACGACGTATTTTGGGCAGACAGCCCTGTTGTCTCCTATATCTGACTGGGTAATATTTACATTATACCCTATTCTGACAAAATTTGTACACACTGATACGAGAAAAAAGCAGTTTGACGACACGAGTTTCCGATCCCCTGTGACCTGTCCTACTAAGTGTGCCGTCGCTATATAATCCACCAAGGCCATAGCCATAGTATAAAGAGAGGAAGTACGTTATCTTCATACAAACGCACCGCGCGCGGCTTGTATGTGTGCGCCAAAGTATCTATGCGTCGCCGCACGCACACTTACACAAATCTCGGCGGGTTTCGCAGCGCGCCAGACGGGGCTAACATCGCACGAGGTTCGCGCGTCACGGCTTTTCGGCACCGCTAAATGAATGAAAAATGTGTGATAATCGCAGGAGAACGTACTGTGTGTTTGGGTGTCTTAATAATTTATCGATTCCAGAATTGTCTCTGTTCAAATTACCTATTGAACAGGAAAGGTAAGAAAGTCACTTTTTCTAGCATATCATTTTTACTTGATGACACTATCAGACAGAGGAAGTAGGTAGGCCTAATTTCCCACTAGAATGTACTAGGTACTTTTGATCTGTCAATTGATTTGCCGCTATTGCTTTGTTTATAGTCATGCCGATTTCTCAGTACCTATTGTAGGTATAGTAACTAAGTACCTACTTACAGTTATAAAATCGTACTTAAAAAATAAGTAATTGACTACTTGTGAATCAGATAAATAGAGCAAAGTTCGAATCATAACAGCAGAATAAAAATTTGATTATAGTCTAAGAGACAGGCGTTAGTTTTTTTATGTTGTTTTACGATGTTTTTTTTTTTTATAAATAATACTGCTATGAATCTTGAATTTTCTGTGTTTGTTAGGAAAACCATTGTTGAACTTTATTGACTAATGATCACTGAATTAGTTATACAGAGATATGTGTTATCTTTGGCAAGGGCCGGGCTTTAAACTAATGAATTGGTGACAGTACTATCAGTAACCTACCGTTTATTCGTGCTCATCACCGCCCCGCGCCGCCCGTCTGCTGGCCCGTCGCTCTTTCTTTCATCGTGAAAGGTTTCATCATCGTTTAGGTACCCAGACAATACAAGTAAAAAATACAACATCCCGACCCTTGCCCATTTATTGGCACTGAATTAAAATTTAACAAAAAGTGACAACCCTAAGACAGTAGGCAATTATGTCGCGGATTGTGCCGGAGATAGCCTACTTCCTCTCTTTATACTATGCCATAGCGTAGCCTTAGCGGTATAGGTTCAATGACCGTTGGAAAGAGCAAGTTTTCGAGTGGCTTTTCCACAAATTATAATATATCGTAGACAAATGCCAGGTGGCATGTAATTATCGAGGCTCACGTCTAGCAATGGATTGCTTTAAGTGAATGATGGTTCGCTAAAGGAGTATCCACCATGTCTCCCAAGGGACGGCGACTGTGTCTAAGTGGAGTAGCTTAAGCCTACTTCTCTATATCTGATTATTAAAACCTTACCTCATAAGTGCCAGTCTCCGCTTTGAAGAAGTGATCCCAGTATATTTTGAGAGTGTCGATGTCCTCCTCCGCCGCCATTCGCGCTGTTTTCCGACCTATGACACGGTGATAATGATCAATCTATGACGATTAAGCGAAGCCATACATAAGTTTTAGCCTCCGGTTAGATCGTACGATCGATTCACGCGCACATATACAAACATCTTCAACCGGTTTTTTAGGCGGGAAAAGCCTAGCGCCTGATACCACGATTACAAACTCGTTTTCCCGGAAAAATTGTTGAAGATAATGATGATGATGAATTTAGGGTCTCTAAACGTGGGTGAAGTTGCTCAATGATGAAATTTTATTAAAACTTTCATCACCTAAGGGTGATGAAAGTTTTAAGTTAATAATGACCTCCAGCCAGCTTTGAAATTAAGACTAAGTAATTATTATTACCTATTGAACTTATTTAATCTTCGTTTCAGTTTTATAACTTCTGAAATTTTGGTTGATTCTTGATTAAAATTGTGCCTATGGTTTTGTGTTACACTTTTCCATTACCTACCTATTAGGAAACTACCTACCACCTATTTAACACTTCAACTCAATTATTGTCCGTCAGGATACAAAATAGTCATATTGAATCCTTTCACTGTAAATCCAAGAATCAACACTGTCCCAAGACTGTGTGTCCACATTCGCGTACAACACGTAAGTACATAGTGACCGTCGAGTATTGACTGACGACTGACTACAGAATCCTTATCAGTGCGGTCACTATTTATTGGAGACGAGAAGAATTGATAACAGCTACAGTTGTCGTACGGTATAAGTTTATCTGCAGCGAGATTCACTTGTAGTTCACGATGTACAAGTAATTATGTTAAGCAAACGTTACGAATCTAATCAGAACTGATAAGTTTGGTAAAAAGCTTCTGTTTGATACAGTGTCTTGATAGGTCACTGACTGACTCGAGATAGTGACTGGAATCGTACGGTTTTGTAATAGTTGTGTTTGCTTTTGTGTATGACGCTGTTTTCATTATTTTTGATACGTAGGGCCGTTACATATATTAAACAGGAGTCATTTTAACCCAAGATTGTTGCTCTTTTGGTAAAGCGGAATAAGCCTATAATGTTCCCACTGCTGGGACACAGGTCTCCACTCTGTGAGATGGAGTGGGCCATAATCTACCACGCGGGCCCAGTGCGGGTTGGTGGATGTCATGTCTTCGATTTTTTTTTAATCTAAGACATGCCGGTTTCCTCACGATGTGTTCCTTCACCCTTTAAATTTAATACACAAAGTAAAGTGCCTGCGGTTCGAACTCACAGCCTACAACTCGTAAGTCGCGCCCGATACAACTGAGATACCACTCTTTTGGTGAATATCGAAGTTTCGAATTAAGAATTTAAAGCACTTCTAAGTATAAGTTATAAATAACTATTATAATATGTATACATAAAACATAGTTGCTAGTTAACAAGGGGTCAATTGAGGATAGTTCAGTGATGAATGATGAACGTAATTCATTGGTCGTAATTGGCTGATGCCAATAGTGCAACTCATGGTTACAATAGGTTTTTCCTGCTACTCTAACAAGGTATACCTATAAATGGCTGTATGTGATTCCTACATACATATGAAAACGACTAGCGTTTTAGAGTGAATTAATTTATTGAAGCAACTGCACTGACACAATAAGCAATGCATTTACAAAGTGCAGTCATACATACTGCAACCCATTGTCTAATACAAAAATTATCATCATGATAATATCAGCCAGATATCCTCAATCCTCATTGTTTATTTTTAAACACAAATTAATACTTTGGGATGCAGTCATCTTACTCTAACGACTTTCTAAACCTTAGACAATTAACTACTAACTATTATCTTGGAACTGATTATTAATGGCTTGTATTTAATCGAACCTCAAATAAATTTGCTTTCCTAAAAATATTATAAAACACTATATTAAATTCAGTTGTGCCGGCGACACCAAGAAGAAGAACACTATATTTAATAATATTCAAAATGAGATTTGATATAATGATTGCCCCTGTTGTTGGAAACCTCTAATAATTCCCATTTTAGGGTCTTAAAACTACTAAATAGTCAAGTAACTGCCACCAACTTCGAGAAAAGGCCAGAGGAGCAACTCTCGTAATTTTAAGAATTATTGCAGTTTGATCTGTCTCAATCTGTCAAAAATACCTCTAAAACCCCTATTACGACTATATTTTGCAAGTTTTTCATTACTAATGTGAAACTTTAAAAAAGTGTTTCATCATTATGTGCCAATAAAGTAAAAATAAAATAAAATTATAAGGTCAATTAGTTTTTAGAGGTTCAGTTAAATCTTTTTTCCCTTTACCGATTAGGCTACAAATAGAGGGAGCCAAGCCAATTATGCTTTAAAAGTATCTCAATTATAGTAAGCACATAGAATAGTGAATGGCATAATGAGATAAAACACAACATTACACATTATTGTTATCTGTGTAATAATAGATTCATTAACAATTGAATTGGCCTGTAGTCTGCGGATTTGTGTTACAATGAAATAAATAACACCAACACACACACAGACTGATAACAACAGCGGGAAAGTTTTGATTGTGGCAGAAACTAATTTATAAATTATTTATGTATAGTTCTGCAAAACTTTTTGTTGTTTTTTTTTACAGTGCAGTTACTTATTCAAAACAAAATAAAAAATGATTTATTCCAATTTAAGACAGTCTCCCAATTCACCCTTCAGCACTTTCTAGTGTTTTATATTGTACAATATGGCACAACAAACTCCCTAGAGTGCATATTTTCTTCTTAGCTGATAAATAGATAGTTAAATAAAAAATAAAATAAATACATAAATACATGAACAAGGGAAGGAAGTTTTTCTAATTTTAAATAAATTTTATGAACTCAATACAAGGTGGCAGGAACATCGACGCGCAAACTGTAACCACGGATTCAGCACATGATACTAGACCCAGCGTCGAAATTTTTCGTTGGTTATCAAAAAAAAAATCTTCTGTTTCTTAGAAAAGTGCAATACCTACACGGTCAAAATGCATGGAACAGCAATATTTTTTTTTTTTAATAACCGACAGAAAAATTTCGACGCTAAGGGGTCTAAACTCATGTGCTGAATCCATGGTTACAGTTTACGCGTCAATGTCCCTGCCACCCTGTATATTTTTGGTATTGCATTCAGCAAAAAAAAAAAAAAAAAACAGAAGAAAAACTACAATTTTATTTATTAGACCACCCACATACATGGGATTGTAGCAACAACAGAATTATAATCATTAGAATCAGTAATACAACTTGTTAAGTTAGCATAATCCTAAAATGTGAAGATTTTATGAAATAGTCATTCAGTAGGATTACTTGATCTTAGAGAGTTGTGTTGATAACTTTAATGATTATAATTCTGGAAATACATATTTGTTACGGCTGTGCAAAAAACGTAAGAAAATTTGAATTTCGCGGGCTACCTTGGAGCATCCACCTTAAGTTTTAATAGTAAGAATCTAAGAATGCTTAAGGCACTTCTTTATTTGTTTCCTTTTCAGTATTTGATTTGTGGATGAAATTTACAAATGTTTTAATTATATAAATAATTATAGATAGGTACTAAATTACTTGCTTTCCATCAAACACTTTCCAGTAATATGATAATCAAAATAGACAGAGATAAGATAATTTGTTTATTCATTGTTCACTTGTTTTTGTTACTCATTAAAATATTGTTGCCAAAATATGCTTGTAGAGTTAGGCAAATGTTAATAAACATTAAAGTATTCACCTAAAGAACTTTGAAATTATTATTTCTACACCGTTTAAAGCAAAAGTTACACATTTCATTAGTTTACTGGCTTGTATACATTATACTTAGTGAAATACTCAAATTATTAGCGTTATCTTATTCATTTTAATTTTTTTTATATTCAGTTATGAAATGTTTATTTTGGTAAGAAGATCTCCAATGAGATTCTAATAATTACCTACATCAAAACAAACCTTCATGAGCAAACACTGTAAATGACTAAGCTATAATTCAACAATTTTACAATAGTTAGAATAGATAAATAAAATATTCAGGTATAGAATAACAAAGTCGTATGAATGAACACTCACATCAAACACCTGCTCAAAATCACGAACCTGCTTACAGTTTGATTACAAAAAACTGACGAATATCAAATTATAGTTATTATCTATTGTAAAAGTTCATTCATTGATAATAACTTCGAAAAAATAATATTTGCGGGTCAAACAACCTCGCTCTCGGGTAAAACTTTTTGACAACTTTGGCTATTGACTTTGACCATAGTAAAAGCAAACAAGTACGCCAACTCAAGCCCCGAGCGAGCGATAATAGCCTAAACTCGTAGGGCTGTCACTATACTTTATTCAATCGTCAAAAATGCATAGTCAATCTCTATACAAAAAACAATGTTCCCCTGTAGGGTAAGCATCAGGGACCTTTAATACAAAGTTTTTTTAAATTATTTTTTCTACACACGGCTATACACATCAAGCTATGCAAAACCAGTATTAGCTGACCGTTCATTGTGAGAAAATATCATACAAAGTGAGGCCAAGACAAAATGGTTTTGTATAGCTTGACGTGTAGCCGTGTGTAAGTACATAAACCAGAAGCCGACTACATTTTTTTCATTGCCCACGTCATGTTATCTGTTTAGTTATTTAAAAAATTACGATCGAAATATGACTAATAAAAACGTGGTTT
The DNA here is from genome assembly GCA_951799955.1 of Apamea anceps. Lineage (NCBI taxonomy): Eukaryota > Metazoa > Arthropoda > Insecta > Lepidoptera > Noctuidae > Apamea > Apamea anceps. Next base: position 1,114,901 of record OX637506.1, read on the forward strand.
TACTGAATCATGTAGGTATTTATTCAAATAAAATGAAATGATTATGAAGTCTTTGTAGTTAAAGGAGGTAGGTAGGTACACGTACAAATTATTTATTACGAGCAGCAAGGCAGCGGCGAAGCATGCGCGGGTGCGGGCGATATTACCGTACGGCGTCACAGCCACGACTGGCGCACCTTTAGCAGCGATAAATTTTGTCAGTGTGTGCGTGCGACGACGCATACGTACGAGCGCGCTCACATACAAACCGTGCGCGGTGCGAATGTATGAAGATGTCGTACTTGTTTGCTTTTACTATGCTTTGACAGATGCAGTGATGTTCTCAGTGTGTTCTCATCAGCTGTTAACTAAATTGAAACGATGACGTTTCCTGGAATAAATAGTCTGTAAAATATTATATGTGTGTCCTTCCCGTCCATTAATATAAAATATTACCAATAGTTAGTGCATTTAAATCAATGGTCTTATTCCTATTCAAAAACGTTATAGCATCGATATAATTTATATATTCTGAAATAAAATGATTAATTAATAAAAATAATAAACTTACTTATGAAATAAGACACTTTCAGTAGTGCCTTCAGGATGGAATTTGGTGTGGACAAATGTGCAGTCATGCATTTAAAGGGGAGGGAGATTATGGAATCTGAGGGAATTCCACTTTCGGATTCCATACACCTTAGATCCTTCTCTTCATCCGAAAGCTTTAAGTATTTTGGTATGTCGAAAGCGTTAGGCATCAACGATGCTGACGCAATCGTTGAAGGAGCGATTCTTTTATCACCTAAAAAGATATTAATTACTCTTCTTTCGGGTGAAAATAAGGTGCGCGCCTTCAACGGTTGGGTCATGCAGGTTTGGATGTACTTTTTCGGCGTACTCAAATGGACTCAGACTGAACTCGACGCCCTGGATAGAAGGTTCCGGACGCTGCTGACCGCAAACTGAATGCATCACCCACGATCATCGGCGATGAGACTGTATATCCCGCGGAAGTGTGGGGGTCGAGGCTTTATTAATGCGAAGACCATCACAACCGCGATGTGTGCAGTCTCAGGGACAAGGGGCTCACCACGCTCTCCATAGCGAAAGAGAACTGGCGCAAACCTGTAGTATTGTACGATGACCGCAAGAAGGTATGGCAAAGCAAGGAGCTCCACAGGCGCGTCTATCGGGCTCTTCATGAGCCCGGTGTAGATTTCTTAGCGTCCGTATCCTGGCTACGTTTGGTGAAACCTTTTCGGTGAAACTGAAGGTTTCGTCTGTGCAATAATTATGGAATAAGTTATCTTGACGAATAACTACCGGAGACATATTAATATGAAGGACGGAACGGTTGACATGTGTCGGGCATGCCACCGTCTGGGTGAGTCCATCAGACATATTATCTCTGGTTGTTCTCGTCTGGCTAACGTCGAGTACTTGCACAGATTATTCACAGAGATTATTCACCAGCAACTTGCTTTGAAATATAAACTGGTGGATTCTGAGGTACATATACCGTATTATAAGTATGTGCCCGATTCAGTTCTTGAAAACGACGATGACACGTTGTACTGGGATTAGTCTATCATTACTGACAGGACTATAATTGTCGCCAATAAGCCTGATATAGTGGCGATAGATCGATGAGCGCCCCGCACAATGATTGTCGATGTTACCATTCCACATGACGGGAACCTCGTGAAAGCTGAAAAAGAGAAACAAATTAAATATCTCGACTCAGCACATTAGGTTGTTGACATGTGGAATGTGAGCTCGGCTGTCATTGTGCCGATTGTCGTATCAGCCAATGGCCTGATGGCTGAAAGCCTCGATCAACATCTATCGAGGCTCTCGTTCGTTAGGTGGTTGGATCAAGGGCCTGATTCAAAAGGCAATACTTTTCGATACGGCTCGCATTGTGAGGTGAGGACGTTCCTAACCTAACCACGGACCACGCACCGGTAGCTTGGATCCTATTCCCGACATCGGTGGATGACTATTTTTTATATTTTTTCATGTTTTTTATACTTAATTTTTATATTAAAAATGTAATAAAATAAGATAAGTAAATAAAATAACCGAGGGTTTTTTTTTTCTTCCTTGGCAACTATACGGGTTAATCATTTATACGTGGCAATAATTTTCTAAACGTCACATCGCTTGTCAGCTGTCAATCTGACTGTTAACATCTGTCAATTCTGTCATTGAAAACTTCATAAAACGCGAGAGACGGGCGAGAAACGGGTGATTTGATTCGCGTTTAGAATAGGAAGTCTGTTAAACATAAATCTTGAAGCTTGGTTATAAAACGCATAGTTCCATCATGTGGGAACAGATAATAGAATATTTGAAAGACCCACTATTAGTAATTAAAGTGCAAAACTTTTTCGGTGTTACTTACAAAAGTAATGAAAGCACGAAACAAATTGAATCTGAAGTGATACATTCAGATAGAGTGGAGCGTGTAATCGAGGAGTCTGACATCAAGCAGCACAAGAGGATTCCTAGTAACATATCGAGTAGTTCTCAGTCGTCGTACGACACGGATAGCTCTGGGGACAGCGGCGGAAAGGATGCGGTGGAGTGCAGTATAAACAACAAGTTCTGGTACTACCTTTTCGTGCTGGGCACGGAGCTGGGCGACGAGATCTTCTACGCGACGTTTATACCCTTCTGGTTCTGGAACATAGATGGAGCTGTCGGCCGCAGAGTGGTGCTGGTCTGGACTGTATGCATGTATATTGGTGAGTTTATTAATTCATAGTTAGTTAAATATTAACAGTTTACCCTGAAGACATTATGTGTGCTGTTTCTTATTAAACTGGTGTTTGATAGTCCCCGTGTAAGTAATAGGGAAAAAAATACTGAGACATACCCAGCCAGTTGCCCAGTAAAATAGCTTTTGTTTTTTTTTTAATAATATATAAGTAAGTACTTTTTTGTATTAATAGTATTCAGTTTGACTAGGACCTTGGCAGTCTACAGTCTTAACTTTCTTTGGTTGAGTTAGTAATAAATATTGTAAAAAACAAAAATATTCTATACACTTATCAGAGAAAAATTTATTAGAACTTCTACAGTTCTAGTAACTATACTTGTATTATTATCAATAATTAATTAACCTATGATGAACTCAATTAAATTCTTTAAATAATTGCTTCATTTTGAAATAAAACATTTGTTGCAGCTATTTAAATGAACAAGTATACAGTTTTTATTAGGTTCAATTGAACGCTACCTCAGGGGTAATTAATGCAATCTACTAGGTGTCACCTTCCTCATCAAAATCATCACCTTCATCATCACATGTGAATAGTTGTAAACATTGTATTATTTATTATTCCTTCTGCAGAGCATAGAAACCTGATCTTACCCAATGAGTAATGCAAACAATGACATTATAATGGAATGTTTGATAATACCAGTGAGCAAACACTTGACAGTCACAACAAATGCATACATAAGCATCCATTTATGTACACCCATATCTGTACAGGAGCTCAATTTACGCTGGGACATGAATGAAATTGAGTCTACAATCCAGGATGAAAATAAGCCTATGTCCTTCTACAAGTCATGGTCTACCTATGAACCAAATTTCATCCAGATCCATTCAGCCGTTTTAGTGTGAATGTGAAGCAAACAAACAAACTTACTTTTGCATTTTTTTAATGTTACTTAGGAATTTAGGATTGTTTTCCAGATAGATAAATAAATATTACTAATAATTGTATTGTATGGTTGTTATTGCTTAATCACCCTAAGGTTGAATGTCACTTACATGTCTTAAAACAACAAGGTCCATTTTGCTTTCAAGATCATGTGACAGACCAACCTTAGTAAAGTTTTAATTTACTGAGAATTGATGTCAAATACAATTGTTTACCCGTAAATAAATTACGAGATCCACTACACACTAAGAGGAAATACACTATTAAGTTTCAGCAGACCAGTTGCATTATAAATTATTTCTAATAATGTTGGTGTCAGTTGGTCCAATAATCAGTTTCACTATACATACTGTAGGTACATATACATATAGGTAGACATGTATGCTGATTTTAGAAGTATCATAAAGTCTGTGTTGAGATAAACTTGTTATCATGTCATCCATTGCTGTTTATGATAATGTTCTGTTTTACTGAGAAAATAGCATGAAAACAAAAACTGAAAGTACTATACTCTTTAGTTATTGCAAGCCATTATGCATTGCAGTGATATATGTCTAGGTATAATACTTATCATTATCCTGTTCTATAAATGCATGTTATGTTATGTGACATCATTCTAGACATACTCACATTTGAAAGGCATGGCTGTAATACAAATGGTCTATTATGATGTCATATGGCCATGAACTTCGAAATATTGAAATTACTATACTATCTCATTATTACATATACAAACCTTTATAATAATATAGTTAGCTAGATAGAATACTCTTTATTATTTACACACAAAGGCAATATGAAGCTATACATTTTCAATACGACAATGTATATATTTCCAGTTTTAACTGACCTCCAATTATATAGGCTTTTTGTACAATGAGAAGTTGGTTCATACTGGAAATGTATAGCTTGATATGTTGTTGTGCCTACAATGTAAAACTTACAGATATAAATGTAGAAATTTACTCATAAATGTTAGGCTTGGGAAAGGTCATAAAATACACTAGTACACACAACACGACAATACTGTACCAAATGTTCAAACTCGCCATATTAGATTCTTTAAACACATTACTTAATTTTAAAAACAGGAACTTAAAAGTAGAAAATAAATTATAAGTATAAATATTGCATAAACTTATCATAAATCATTTATGTTATTCTAATATTGTTTTACCATTTTCTGCATTTGATTTATTCAATAATATATCAAATGTTAATACCTATTCTAATTCATTGTAAGCTATTTTTACAAGAAAAACACGAGTAAAAAATATACTGATTTAATTTTTTACTTAGCTTTTCTGAATAAGATTAGTATATATAGTTAAAGTATTCACTTTTAGATTACTATTGAATTTTTTGTGTAAGTACACGAAACAAGGCCGTACAAGTTAGTAACATGGCATTGGCATTCTTGTCCATTCAATGACTCACTATTGTATTGTTTATTATGAACATTAAAATTTCTAAATCAGATAGATGCATTATTTGAATTCTCAGTACAAAATAATAATGTGAAATTCCTATTGCCTATGCAGCATCTTTATGCTGTTGAGGAAGTTCTAAGTTGAGCTTCACAATTACTGACAAATGCTTGCACTAACTGAATAGGTCCACTCAAATCTGTGTGGTTCTTTCCTCAAAAGAACATTTCAAACACTAAGTTCTAAGTAGTTTAACATGGTCCTCACATGATCTCACCATGATTCAGGCGCGGTTCAGGGGGGGGGGGGGGGCGTGGCCCCCCAAAATCATTCAAGCTATCGAGAGTCGGAATGATTTACTTGTCTTACTAACTTAAAACTGTACTTGAGCCACAGAGACCCCAATGGGCATACAAAAACATTAAGAACATAGGAGACATGGGGACCGCCGACAGAAGTGACAACTTTAACTATGAAATGACAGTGGATTTTTTAACGCGCCTAAAAAGTTTTTAATTTAATAAGCCTATTATAAAATATACAATGTTGGATGCAAGAGCGAGCGAAGCAATTGGGCACTCCACTTGTACGTAAGGTTCGAAAGGCCTGATTCCAAAACCTAAACTGCTGTAAAACGAGTTTAAGCTTTTCGTCATAATTCGATAAAGTAAGTTCTCTTTCTGTAAAACCAAACGGAGGTGGGTTTGTTAAAACTTAGTTCGCTTCGCTCGCTCTTCCCACCCAAATACAAAGTCGCGCATACACTTGCAATTCATAAATCAGAACGTACTACACAATCAATTATAAACCTTAAACTCATCAAACATAGCGTGCATTTACCATGCACCGTACAACTTGCTCACACAAAAACATCTGTCGCTATTGTTGTGCTGTGCAAAAGCCATTTATTAGGGTTCCGTAGCCAAATGGCAACGGAACCCTTATGGATTCGTCATGTCTGTCTGTCTGTCCGTCCGTATGTCACAGCCGCTTTTTTCCGAAACTATAAGAGCTATACTGTTGAAACTTGGTAAGTAGATGTATTCTGTGAACCGCATTAAGATTTTCACACAAAAATAGAAAAAAAACAATAAATTTTGGGGGTCCCCATACTTAGAACTGAAACTCAAAAATTTTTTTTTCTTCAAACCCTTACGTGTGGGGTATCTATGGATAGGTCTTCAAAAATGATATTGAGGTTTCTAATATCATTTTTTCTAAACTGAATAGTTTGCGCGAGAGACACTTCCAAAGTGGTAAAATGCGTGTCCCCCCCCCCTGTAACTTCTAAAATAAGAGAATGATAAAACTAAAAAAAAATATATGATGTACATTACCATATAAACTTCCACCGAAAATTGGTTTGAACGAGATCTAGTGAGTAGTTTTTTTTTAATACGTCATAAATCGTAACGTAACGGAACCCTTCATGGGCGAGTCCGACTCGCACTTGGCCGGTTTTTTTACGTTAGTGTCACGGCATTCTTATATTTTTTCACGATCACGGTCGAAAGCGCACTAGTTCGCGGAGACGGCCATTTACCTAGTACATGGTCATTTCGGGCATGCCGCGACGACACAACATAGACACGCCTCCTTGCCACTTCTCCTGTTTTTTACATTTCAATGGGATTAGATTGACTGATTCATTGAGAATTAAGACAGATAATAAATGTGTGAGTAAGACAGCCAAATCTTACATGTTACCTACTAGCTTAAAATAAAATTATCTAATGATATCACGATTGATGCAGATGGCTCATGTTGATAGTATAACAATATAATTTAATACAAGTGATTATCAAAAACATGTGGGATAACTTATCTGTCAGACAGTTAGAATAGAATGTGAGATAAGCGATAGCATAGTTTTTGGGCTTAAGTTAGAATCTCGTATTATAATATGAAATATGACTAACATTTCATTAAAGTTACAGCGGCAGTAACCATATCTGTAATCGCTGGTTTCTCCGCCGACTTATCTGAGATTGGACCACAATAATTTCTCATTTCAATATTTAATAGAAAAGCCTTGACTTCTAAACTAGTATTTGTTTCAGAATAATTTAATAGGTTTTCTTTATATTACATAACAAAGTAAGTAGGCACATACGTACATACATAAAAACTTGGCGTCACTTGGGGGCGACTTTCAGCTGAAATGATGATAATGATGATATACACTTAAAACTACACAGTGATACTTGTAGCAAGTAGCACTCTGTTCATTATTAATACAGAGTACCCATAAAGTGAGTAGTATACTTACATCATAATATTTACAAAACATCACGCCTGCAGTCCTGGAAGTACTTGACAGAGGTGTACTAGGAAACTCACGCTTGGCCAGTTCTGTTTATGTTGTATGTAATAGAGGGCGTATTGTCATAAACTAGACGTTGTTACTCTGTCTGAGCTGCAACTGAGAATGTTGTGTGCAGCGACTTAATGACGATGCAATACCAAACTTCTTTATTGAAACAAGATGCTTTCCGATTCCAGGTCAAGGCTTCAAAGACATAATTCGCTGGCCTCGGCCCGGCTACCCGGTTAAGAAGCTGCAAACGAAATGGGCAGTGGAGTACGGCATGCCGTCGACGCACGCCATGGTGGGTGTGTCCATACCGTTCTCTGTTCTGCTGTACACCATGGACAGGTACCAGTACCCCATTCACTGGGGGCTGATCATCGCTGTCTCGTGGTGCACGCTTATCTGTGTCAGCAGGATCTATTTGGGGATGCACAGCGTGTTGGTAAGGTTTTATTTTACTTTTTTTTTGTCGGTTATTCATACTGCTGATGATTTTGTTCTTGTATGACAAGTAAATTGTAGTGGCCCAGTGGCAATAACCCCGACTTACGAGTTATACATAGGTCGTGGGTTCGAACCCAGACAGGCGCTTTACTTTGTGTAAATAATTTTATCACCACTGCTCTCAAAACGGTGAAGAAAAACACTGTGAGGAAACCGGTATGTCATAGAACCAAAAATTCGAAGACATGTGACATCTACCGGGTTGGTACATGTCCTTTTGGTCCATTGGGCCCGCGTGGTAGATTATAGCCCACTCCCTTTCGAAGAGAGGAGGCCTGTGTCCCAGCAGTGGGAACATTATAGGCTGATTATTATTTTTTTATTTATTTATGTAAGTAAATTTTGAATTGCTTACGAACTAAATAGTTGTTAATGCATACGAAACTTTTCTTTTAAAGTGCAACAGACTGGTGAGTTATTCAATGTGAGTTTCTTGCGCGCGCAGTGCTTCGAGTTCACTTTACATTTGTAGCATGTTACTCTTGGATCTATTGTTACGGAAGGAAAATCTTACAAAAAATAGTCATGTTTTCAGCCTACACGCATAAAAATGGTTAATCCACACAATGACCTGCAACATGATGCATTGTAGGGTTTTCGTTGATTGAGGAAGGTTCAAGATTACTGTTTAAAGAAACGTAGTATAATTAGAAAGTACGCACGTGAAATATCAATCATGTAATTATGCATGATTAGTGGGTCAACATCCCAAGTAAAAATAAAACATCTTGCTTTGATCATTTTTATATTTTGGTTGGGTTCTAGTTTTAACCCGTTGTATCGAACGTAGATCTATGCCAGTCACAAAAGAGTTGTGAGTCTGGCGTAGATCTACTGTATCTATGATTGCAGCATACGAGTGGATTACAATCGTGGAAACGATGTCAAATGGTTCACTTGTATTAGTGGGCCTTTTACCAGCTGCCGTCCGTCGTATGTCTGTATTTACAAATTAATGTAGTTAAAAAGAAGACCGAAAGCAGACAAACACTCAAGACTTAATCTACGATTAATTGGGTTGCGGAGGTCAAATAGCAGTCGTCCCGTTCCAAAAAAATTGATTCTAATCGGACGGCTAGTTTGAATGTTACTTGACCCCATTGATAGTTCCTAAAAAGTTAACACAGCTTACCTACACCGTAATTTTGGAAATGCAAGCTTACGTCACACGATATAAAGCTCACATTTCAATGCTTTAATTTGAGTAGAGTTAACGCCGAGTTGTTTAGATGTGCGAGGACGACGATTAGCCAACAAAAGATTTTTTGTTGGTGAGATTATTATTATTGTTACGCGCCACAATTAATGCCTGATACGCGGTGACATTAGTTACCACTGGCGACATCTATTGTGGATTGGCAGAACTAACTGGCGCCATCTATTATGGAATAGTAGAACTAATAGTCACGCCATCCGTCAGCGCCATCTATTGACGAGTAGATATGACGAAGCTAGAACTTACTAGAACTATCGACAAGTAGTCAGTCGGGGTCGGTATGTACTCGAACATTCTAGACGGTTCTACAATAGAAGGTTCTGGAACTATCTGCGGCACTATATAAGGCCGGGAATAGCCGCGAGCAATCAGACTTGGTTTTGCGACACAAGCGAATACATCGAAAGCGATCTTCAAGTGCGACTTAAGAGTGATTGTGTTTTATAATTAGTGTGTGTTTTGAATTGTTGTTAGTGTTGATTAATTAAAGTGTAACTTTTGGTAATTTTTATCGGCATTTTTAATTGTCACGAACCCGAAGCTCGTAACAATTGGTGTCAGAAGCAAGGATTAAAATCATGCCGATTTTACCTAAAGACGACACGGAGGGTATCCGTACCCGGAGTCAACGCCAACAGGAGACGGACCAGAGGCGTTTTGGTGGAGCTGCGCCGCAGAGGTCGGAGGGCCAGCTACCAACCACGGAGGCCGACCCGTCCGCAGCAGCTCCAGCATCATCAGCACCAGACTTTGCTGCTCTGATGATGATGCTGCAGGAGCAGTCCCGCCGACAGGAGGAACAGGCTCGTCGGTTGGAAGAACAGCTCCAGCGGGACAAGGAGGAACAGGCCCGCCGTCAGGAGGAACAGGCTCGCCGGTTGGAAGAACAGCTCCAGCGAGACAAGGAGGAACAGGCCCGCCGTCAGGAGGAACAGGCTCGCCGGTTGGAAGAACAGCTCCAACGTGATAAGGAGGAGCAAGCGCGCCGCCAGGAAGAGCAGATGCTCCTTATGAAGGATCTTCACGCTACCTTCGGGAAAGACATGAAGGAGATGAAGGATAAGGTTGCTCAATGTGACAACCGCCTGACGGAAGCTGAAATCCGGATCCACCAAGTGAATGATCGGGTGGACAACGTGGTGGCTGACGTAAAGAAAACCGTGATGGCTGATGTAAAGAAAACGCTGGATTACCTTAAACTTGGGGATGGAATCGCAGCTCCCGTAGCTACAACACCTTCGCTACGTGGATTCAAAGTGCCACCGTTCGACGGAACTTCTTCCTGGTCGGCCTACAAAATCCAGTTTGAGGCTGTCATAAAGGCGAATGGTTGGAATAATAGTCAGGCTATGACTGCCCTCACCCTAGGCCTGCGCGACCAGGCCTTAACTGTTCTGGAAGCTCTCGGTAAGGAAGTGACTTACGAGCAGCTCCTTGAGGCATTGGAGGCTCGGTATGGCGATGCTCACCTGGAACACGTGTTTCGTGCGCAGCTCAAGGATCGCGTGCAACGCAGTAATGAAAACCTGCAGCAGTGGGCCCTGGAAGTGGAGAAGCTGGTGCGTAAAGCTTACCAGTCCGTACCTGCGCTTATTGATGTTAACCTGGTGCAGGCATTCATTGACGGCATCCGCGACCTTGAAGTTAGAGCTGCTGTGAGGCTCGGGCACCACGGGACGCTTAAGGACGCCTTGGCCCATGCACTGGAGGTGGAAGCCGTGCGGCAGGATCATCGTTCCCATCGCGTCAGGGAGGTTGCAGCGGGTACAGTTCGCGACCGCAATAAAGGGTACAGCCCTAGGTGCTACGGCTGTGGGGAAAGGGGCCACCTTCGATCCAGTTGCCCCAAGCGAACTGCAGAAAGAGATGAAGGTCGATCTCCAGAAGGCAGTGCAGCTAACAGCACCGCCCAGCACCAGCAGCAGGGAAACGAGTAATAGCCAGGACTGCGGGGCGGGTGCTGGCTGATGTTCAAAGAGCCCCAAGGGTTTCGATCACACAAACTCAAGACGGGAACAGCCTAATCATCAAGGGCGAGGTCAACGGAACGCCGTGTAAGCTGACCATAGATACTGGAGCCTCTCGCACGGTCGTCAGTTCCCAACTGATAAGACGGTCCCTTGGGGACTCCGCATACAACCGAGAACACATTAATTTGGTAACAGCCACCGGTCAGCGCATACCCGTCCATGGAGAGAAGAAGATAGGGTTGAAGCTAGGCAACAGAATCTACCTGCATAATGTCATCGTGGCTGATATAATGGACGATTGCATCCTGGGCCTTGACTTTATGAGGAAGAATTGTTGCGAAATTGACGTCAAGCAAGGTGTTTTGAAATGTGGACAAGAGGAACTTTTCGTGGAAGGGGCGTTACCAGGGAACGTGTACAGCCTTCAGAAGATTGTTCTTCCGCCGAGATCGGAAACGATTGTGCCGGTTAGTCTTCCTCGGAATCCTGGGAAAACTCAACGTTGTGTACTCGTGGAAAGGGTAGACGATGACCTTCCATGGAAAGTGGCACGAACTTTGGTCAGAGCCACCGACATCTCAGGGGTACGTGTGCTGAACCTTTGTGATCAGGAACAGATTATAGAAAAAGGCACACTAGTTGGTACTTGCGAGGAAGTGGATTGGTTGCATCGATGCCAACATCTATCGACTGGGACCCTCAGCAAGGATGCACAAACAAGAGTTACCACACTTTTAGAAGACTGCCGCAGCGCTCTGTCCCAAAATGAAATGGTCAAGGCGAAGAAAATGTTACTCAAGTATGCCGATGTTTTCTCGTCAAACGATGCTGACATCGGCAGGACTGGCTTAGTTCAACACAAAATAAACACAGGAGATGAACTGCCTATCCGTCAGCGGCCAAGGAGATTGCCGGTTGCACGTGAAAAGGAAGTGGAAACCATGATTGAGGGGATGGTGAAGGATGGTGTTATTGAACCTTCATCTAGTCCATGGTGTTCACCTGTAGTGCTGGTAAGAAAGAAGGACGGCAGCATAAGGTTTTGTGTTGACTATCGTCGTTTGAACGACGTCACCAAGAAGGACAGCTATCCTTTGCCAAGAATCGATGACACGCTGGACATGCTTACTGGCGTAAAGTGGTTTAGCACGCTGGACCTGAAAAGTGGCTACTGGCAAGTTGAAATTGATCCTAAGGACAAGGAAAAAACTGCATTCTCGACAGGAAAGGGTCTGTGGCAATTTAAAGTTATGCCGTTTGGATTGTGCAATGCTCCGGCAACGTTTGAAAGGTTGATGGAACTTGTACTTACCGGGCTAATTGGCGATGCCTGTCTGGTCTACTTGGATGACATCATCATCGTAGGCCGTACGTTTGAAGAACATCTTCAAAACCTGGAACGCGTGCTCATGAAGATCCAGAGTGCCAACCTCAAGTTAAGTCCAAAGAAGTGTTCACTATTCAAACGGCGAGTTAGCTTTTTGGGATATGTAGTGTCTGAAGAAGGTATCCGCACGGATCCGGAGAAAATCGCCGCTGTCAGGGATTGGCCAATTCCAAAAGACAAGACGCAGGTCAGAGCATTTCTGGGTTTGTGCTCCTACTATCGACGATTTGTCAAGAACTTTGCAGATATAGCCAAACCCCTGCATAAGCTAACCGAGGAAAAGCGACATTTCAGCTGGGATGGAAGTTGCGACATCGCATTCCAAGAGCTAAAGGACCGTCTGTGCAAGACACCTATTTTGGGGTACCCTGATGCGGGCAAGGAATTTATAGTTGACACAGACGCAAGCGACATAGGACTTGGCGGTGTGTTGTCCCAGCGGAATGGCGATCAAGAATTTGTGATAGCGTACTTCAGCAAGTCATTGTCGAAACCTGAAAGGAACTATTGTGTTACGAGACGAGAACTGCTTGCTGTGGTAAAGTCATTGCAGCACTTTAGCAAATATCTTCTGGGTCGGAAATTCCAGTTACGAACAGACCATGCTGCACTGAAATGGCTATTGCAGTTCAAAAATCCAGAAGGACAAGTTGCGAGATGGATTGAACTTCTGCAGGAATACGACTTCGTGGTCGAACATCGTAGCGGAAAATCTCATGGCAACGCAGATGCATTGTCAAGAAGACCTTGTCCTGAAGACTGCAAGCATTGTACTAGGCAAGAGAGTAAAGAAGTCGTACCTGTGAGGATGCTCAAGACAGACCTCAGCATCGAGTGGAAGGACAGCCTACAACGTGCACAGCAGGAAGATTCAGACATCAAGCCGATTCTGGAGTGGATGAAGGCCAGAGCTCCTAAGCCCAAGTGGAGCGACGTCTCAGCGATGAGTTCGATCACGAAAAGCTATTGGGCCCAATGGGACAGCTTGGTGATTCAGGATGGAGTCCTGTGCCGAAAATGGGAAAATGCTCGGGGAGATAGCTGTCATTTGCAAATGGTTGTCCCTAAAGCTCAAGTACCGGATGTTCTACAGCTGTACCATAATGGATGTTCAGGAGGTCATCTGGGAGTAAAACGGACTCTACTGAAGATACGAGAACGGTTTTACTGGGTCCACTGTCGGGACGATGTTGAGGACTGGTGTCGCAAATGTACAAGTTGTGCAGCTGTAAAGGGACCTCAGACTCGTAGTAGAGGTGCATTGAAATTGTACAATGTTGGCGCACCATGGGAGAGGATAGCCCTCGACGTTGCGGGGCCGTTTCCGGAAAGTGAAAGTGGCAACAAGTATTTCATGGTTGTGATGGATTACTTCACTAAGTGGCCGGAAGTCTTCGCCATTCCAAACCAAGAAGCTTCGACAGTTGCAGATAAATTAGTTTATGAAGTCTTCTGTCGTTTTGGAGTTCCACTAGAGATTCACAGTGATCAAGGAAGGAATTTTGAGTCCCAAATATTCCAGGAAACTTGTCGAGTTATGGGTACTCATAAAACAAGAACAACTTCTTACCACCCACAATCGGATGGAATGGTGGAACGATTTAATCAGACACTGGAGAGGTACCTAGCAAAAGTTGTGGAAAATCGACAACGAGATTGGGACAAGCACATACAACCGTTTTTGTTGTCATATCGAAGCGCTGTTCACGAAAGTACATCGGTGACACCAGCCTTCGCAAACTTTGGAAGAGAATTACGGCTGCCTGCAGACCTGATCACCGGAATACCACCTGATGCCCCATGCAGTATAACGGATTATGCGAATAACTTGCGGAATAAAATGAATGACATTTGTGAGCACGTCAGACAATCGGGCCAGCAAATGTCTGAAAAGATGAAAACCCGTTATGACCGCAAAATGAACAGTAAAGGGTTCGACGAAGGTTCACTAGTGTGGTTGCACAATCCAGTGCGCAGCAAAGGGAAATCTCCTAAGCTTCAAGCTAAATGGGATGGACCGTACCGGATTGTGACAAAGATCAATGACGTAACCTACCGGATACGGAAAGGTGCTAGAGGTACTCCTAAGATCGTCCATGTGGATCGATTGGCGCGTTATTATGGAGCCGATAATGCTCGGGACGAGCATGTCTTAGGAGGGGGCAGTGTTACGCGCCACAATTAATGCCTGATACGCGGTGACATTAGTTACCACTGGCGACATCTATTGTGGATTGGCAGAACTAACTGGCGCCATCTATTATGGAATAGTAGAACTAATAGTCACGCCATCCGTCAGCGCCATCTATTGACGAGTAGATATGACGAAGCTAGAACTTACTAGAACTATCGACAAGTAGTCAGTCGGGGTCGGTATGTACTCGAACATTCTAGACGGTTCTACAATAGAAGGTTCTGGAACTATCTGCGGCACTATATAAGGCCGGGAATAGCCGCGAGCAATCAGACTTGGTTTTGCGACACAAGCGAATACATCGAAAGCGATCTTCAAGTGCGACTTAAGAGTGATTGTGTTTTATAATTAGTGTGTGTTTTGAATTGTTGTTAGTGTTGATTAATTAAAGTGTAACTTTTGGTAATTTTTATCGGCATTTTTAATTGTCACGAACCCGAAGCTCGTAACATTATTCTCGTGGAGGAATTGAATTGAAAACAAAACATAGGGACCTGGCAGTGGTAGATATCTTTATCTCTATACTAATAATCAAGTTGACGAATTTGTTTGTTTGTTTGAATGCGTCAATTTCTGGAACTACCAGTCAGATTTGAAAACTTCTTTTTGCATTAGATAGCTCAATTATTGCGCAAGGCTATAGGCTATTTAAGATCACCCTTAGGAGCCGAGCAAAAAGAAAAATACTCAGAAAGGATGCTAAGTGATAACGAAGTGATAGCGCGAGCAGGCGATGCGATGCGATGCGATGTGATGGGATGGGTCGCGGAACAAGTCCCGCGGGCAGACGTTGGTACCTACATTATATCGTAACAAAATATTTGTACAAGTATCATTAACCAGGGAGAACATAAAGGAATCGGTACGATAGTATGGAATGAACGCCAGCGATCACGTGACCGTGTTTCCTCGTAACACATACATTAGTACCTATATCAGCCGCGTTGATTCAGTGCTGCACTTCGGTTCCTGGGTTCATTTCTCAGGTCGGGCAATGTGTTATTGGGTTTTGTGCCCGGTTATTGGCATAAAGCTACGACTGTTGAAATGTGGGCGTTATATTATCTAGGATCTTCCTATCCCTTCAGGGAACACATACGTCCATAATAAAATATTCTCCATGTAATAATTCCAGGACATAGCAGCCGGCCTGCTGCTCGCCACCGCACTGGTGTCCGTGCTCATCCCACTGGTAGATTGGCTGGATGGCTTCCTGCTGACGGCACAACTGTCGCCGTTCCTCGTCATAGCAGCTTCCATACTCATCATCGTGTATCATCCGAATGCGGATAAATGGACGCCTACAAGGCAAGATTTTTTTTTAAATTCTACGTTTTCTTATATTTTATTTTATTTATTATGGGACAGTAAACAGCTACAATATAAAATGTATACGAATACCTAACAATAATATAGGCTCATAAGTAGTATTAACAATATTGCAACCCACTTCATTATCCGCATGTTAACAAAATTAAAATAAGGTAAAACGTGCCACTAGATTGACATTACTCAGATATAAAACATAATTGATTATTAAGATACAAAACAATTTGTTGAAATAAATTAAATTTAGAATAAAAGACCACACTATTTCTTATTATCATTACATAAGATTTTAAGAGGCACAGCTAAACTAATATGATACCTAGAGAGTTAAAATCGTTTGTTTGTTTCTAAGAGGTTAACCCTGGAGGCCCTGATCCGATTTCAAATGTTCTTTCCACAGAACACTGTTTTTTCACTGATAGAAAGCGACACCTTTGCCAAATGCCATAGAATTTTTTTTATGGGTCTGGCCTACTGGCTTTTGGTTAAACTTAAGTGAAGGTTAATCATATAAATGTGAGCTTTAATATATTTTAACACCTATTATGTATTACCTATATTTGCAAAATAAATTTCTATTCTATGGTACAGTTAGTATAGTCAATTGCGACGCAGACGGAGTCGCGGGCAGTAGCTAGTTGATAGGTTGATAGTAATTCGATCGTGCCACAATAAACACACCAGCAGCAACAGCCGGCAGGTCGGTGGTCGTGGTGGGCCAGGTCAGCTAGCCGGTCGTACTAGCTTCTAAATTTTTTTGTATAAAACGTATATACGACGTACATAGTTTGATAATGTTTACTTACTCGTAATACGTAATTGGTATTATTTTCATGAAATAGTCATTCAATAGGATTATATTATTTTAGGGGGTGTATTGTTTTAATAGAAACAATACATCTGAACGAGCCATCTATTTCCTTGAATAGGGTGGCTATTCAAGAAAATAGGTGGCTCGTTCAGATGTCAATGTATACACTTTTATAATAAGGTTCCAAGCCCCGTTCGAAATCTAAGCCTTAATAAATTAAAATCATTCATTATCATTTTTTATTTCTCTCTGTTCTTTTAGTTTTTGTCATGGTCTGGCAGTTTGCGTAATTAATGTGGCCTACCCAAATGTACTTTCTTTGGTATTGTTCGTCGAATCGTTGAGCTCCTTAAGTTTTGAGTTGAGCTGCACGATTTCTGACAAATGCGTGCACTGACTGGACAGGTCCTCTCAATCTGTGTGGTTCTATCCTCAAAAGGCCATCTCAGACATCGAACTACATGGTCTTCATATGATCTGACCAAAAGAGACTGTGACCTCTGAGTTTGTTTCGGCCTTTCTTTTCAGACTAGTCAGATAGGAAACTCCGACCTCATCTAGTTTTAAAATATGATTGACGTGTAAAAGTGTTTGTACAAACCTACTTACAAAAATAAAATCATTTATCAATGATTATAATTCTGTGCAGTCATATTTGTTACGCTCACGAATCATATTTTAAGCAACATTAAACATGACACTGACCTGCAAATTGCGAAAAACGTAAAAATAATAATATCGCAGGCACCCTGGCGCTTTCGTTAAGAAACTCTTTCCTTAGGTACTTATGTATTTCCAGACAATACTAACAATGAGTAATATACATAGTATAACTTGTTATCTATGTCGGAGACCATCTCGCTATCATGCGTCACGCAGGGTTCTCGAATGAATCACGGTATTATGCAGATTTACATTCAATTACTCACGCTGTAAACATATAGTAGTAAAGTAACACAGTGTTTCACTAGTTTGCCTATCCAGGAACTAAATAATGTATTAGGTAGATTCATCATGGTAATGATGCACCTGAAACCTATTTTTTCTATTTAGTTATGTCTTATTCTGTGAATAGCCACTGAACACGGTGTTTTGATTTAATTTAGCACTAATAATATATGAATTATTTGTTCACTTAAAATAATACAATTAATCATTTGTTTCCTTAGAAATGCAATGACAATTCATGGTCTATCAATGACTGTGTCATCATTAGTCCGCGAGTAGGTCAGTACAGAAAGGTAAACAAACACCTATTTTTGTATTTAGCTTGAGTTGGCAGTTTTTTAGAAGAAATCAATCGTATGAATTATTTAGATTATCTGATTTGCATCTAAGCTGCATTTTACGCACATATGCAAAGTACGTTAAAATACGCAATACGTAACCTACTCTCAAATTCGTTACCTTCATTGATTATTCACTCACTGGTGATTTTGTGCTGAATTAAACTAGCCGATCCTAAAGCCTGCTCCAATTGTCGCTTATCGTAGATTGTGAAGTATACAATATAAAAAAAAAATGCATGAAATCAGGCCGCAACCTGCATTTGTAGCGAATAATTTGTTTAAAATTATCAATTTCACGTCTATAAAACGATAAATAAATAAAGTATTAAATATTTTGACAATTCCAGCCATTTACTTCATCTCCAACCTGAAGCGGTCTACTGCTAGGCATATTCAATTCATCAATTCAATTTTTTGTAAAATATCACCAGCCCCGTGTCTCGAGTTACGGGTTATCTCAAAAGCACAGTAACAATTTTTGCGACACCAACAAAAATCCATGCTAATCAACAAATACTGTCTTGTCCTTTTAGCTGCTAACATTTATCGACCAAAAAATGCTCGACGGCTCACCTCGCTGCACTGCCGTCACTACATGACGCCGCCGGCAGAATAGCCGACGTCGGCTCAGTTGCCAAAAAGGAAAAAAGAAAAGAATACTGACTGACTGTCAGCTTAGTGATTATAACATTATCTCAAGATCGTTCCGTGCATTGGACTTTTTGATGATGATGAGTAAAATATGTTATTTAAATTTCCAGAGGCGACACAACTATGATAGTGAGCGTGTGTGCTGGCATCCTGTTCGGCTCCTGGACCAACTACCAGCTCGGCAACATGGTGGCCAGCCCGCTCGACCCGCCCTACGAGATCATCTGGCCCTCTAAGGAGATGCTGGGCTGCACCATCCTCAGAACCATCCTAGGATTCTGCGGGGTACTCGCCACAAGAGCCATAGGCAAATCTGTGTCATACGCCTTCGTCTGTGCCCTCCTAGGGAAAGACAAAAACGAACTTAGAAATTCGGAAAATAGCTTAGACAACAAAAACAAAATTATAGTCGAACTTAGTTATAAATACTTTACCTACGGTATGATAGGCTTCAACACCACCTACGTGTTCCCCAATGTGTTCAGTTTGCTGAAGATCAATCGGCCGACGTACTATACTGAGATTTAGTTTGTTTTCTAGTCGTTACGGGCTAATAGTTAATATTGCGGAGTCTTATACGATGGTGCGTGGTTAGCGGTCGATGCGACACGGTGCGGTAACGAAGGAATAGCTTAGGGGCTTAGGTATAGAATTTCAGTTAAGTTTATATTGTTAAAATAATTTTACAGAGAATGTCTGGAATATAGAAAGTATGAATATTTTTTAATGGAAGTTGTACAAGCAATATCTGAATGGAAGCTCTTAGGTTCAGACTTAGTCATAAAGTCATCTTTACTCTCCTTAAATTCACACTTGCATATTTGTACGAGATTACATGGGTGTCGTGTGCTGAATGAATAACTGACACTAAACAAAATGATGATCGTTGATGAATGAAGGTTTGTGTGCAATTTGTTTTCTATTTTTCTAGTTAATTTATGTTTTTACATTGGCCCGAACTAGACCTCGGATCGTTCGTCTGTAATATTATTACCGTAATAATGGGGAATATTACCGAAACTGCTAGTCCAACAGAGGGCGCTATAAGGTTGCTTGATTTGCTTGTCAAAGGACTTGCATTGTTTATGAAATATATAAAAGTTGCAGATTATTATTATAGTGAAGTTTTTTTCTTGTTTTATGTTGTGTTCTACCAGGCGCGTCGCCCAGTTGACTCGAAAAAAGGTAATTCGTTCTAAGCATTTATGTACGCCTATATTGCCTTACATATTTCGTACAAAACAAAACCATACGATTTTTATAGAGATTGTTAGTTCTAGTGTAACAAACTTTAAGCGACGTCTAGGGGGAACTAATTGACAGTTATCTTCCTTATTGATCCACCAGGGGACGTCTTTCGGCTAAATGTCGATGAACCGAAGCCGCTGTCGTATAGTCCGGACCTCATCATTTGCTTTATTTATTACAAATTTCCAATAATTTTAATAATATTGTATTTTTATCGAATATAGTATTACCTAAATTGATATGTTTGAACACGGTTAGTAGGTTTATAGTTCTACACCGGTAGATGGCACTGCTACGGTATAGAAAAATTATAATAGCTTGGTGAAGCTGTTCATCGAAAAGTTGGATAGATGAAATTATAGTGTATAATGTACGATTGTAGGCAAATTAAGATGGTTCGAACAAGTGATTTGGTTCTGCTTGTGTGTGTGTACTCAAGTGTTTTCGGCGATGCACGATTATAAGAGAACACATTTAATAGTTGAGCACAGATATTTTATTAATATTAATGTATATTTAGCCTCACATTTACACATTTGTATATTATAACATCACAAGAAATGTATAAATAGAAAATAAAACACGAGCTTGTTAAATTAAAACTTAAAATACTTTAATTAAATATTTAAAAAATATATTTTATTCAAGGTTGAGGCTAAATCAGATGAATGTATTTTAAAATATTTTGGTTCTTAAAATCTAAGCGTATATTGTTTAAATATATATACTCGTATGTAGGTCATTTGATTATAAATTATGTTTATTTAAATCTGTTAAAGGCGTTAGCAAAACCTGTTTCGGGCAAACTTTGGAAAATGCCACTAGGATTATTGTATATTATAATACCTAATGATTATTCTGAAAAATAGACTTTATGGAACTTAACATTATTTTCAAAAAGTCAGCTAAAATGTAATATAATATTATACTTGTTAATTATGATTTTTTGTCGAAGTAACAATAACGCCATATAATATTTGATGTGTTTTAGCATCGTTGTTAAAGTTCCAATACTAACACAATAGACCTAGGTTGTGAGAAGTTCACGAGGGAATACTAAGTGCCTGCAAATGTGATGAGTAGAATTATGAGATGTGTGTTATTTTGCTACGGATATATCGGCAGGCGTCACGGCCACTCGAGAGTAGGGATTGTTATCGAATAAAAATATCGATATCGACTATTCGTATTTTAATTTATATATTTATGTAACCACATTTTTTTTACTAAAAATAAACCTTGAACATTTATTCTGTAAATAATCTATCATTCAATGTTTTGAACCTAATAAAAAGTTAGCTCAACCACCTATTTATGAAATATTTTGGTAAGTAATAGGAAAATGTCATCTTGCGAAATATTTATGTAGTCGTTCGAGTTCAATACTTATTCGATTATCGCTGCAAATATACCAAGTATTTTTTAGTTATATCGATAGATTTTCGTATCCATAGTCATTATATGGCAACTATTTTAAATTAAGAATAGGTGCGTCCAGTATCTCTGGAATTAAGACCCTCTCGCGGATCCTCTCTTATCTCCTCCGGCCTCCAGGCCAGATAAGAGAGGTGCCGCGGACAGTAATGATAACTATCCAGTTTCCAAGAATAGTTATTTTGAGAGGATGGAAAAGATAAAACTGTTATTACAATTGAGTTGCAATGTTACAATTATACAAGCTTATTCTGGCGTGTGGCCAAAATCGCCTACTAACGCCGCCATCTTGTTTTGTCAATGTCTCTACCAATGTCATAAATGTTAGCCAACAACAACTGCAAACAGTTTATATATGTATGACATTGACCCTCCTGTCAATGTCATGACAATGACATACACAACTCGGAAGTCAATAATTCTAATGCAACGGTCTATCTGGCTTCTGCTACGAGATGGTTAACTTAACTTAGCATTTTATAACAGATGTCTAAATAAATAGATAAAAGCTTTTTCGTCAACTAAAATTGGTAATGAATACACATATAATGGGGATCTTTTCAAAACTGCCAGATTGCATACGTATATAGATCTCGACTGGGCATCGGTTTAGAATAAAGGCTAATCATCATCGCTTCTCAATTTATGAATTAAAAGTCGATATTTAATTAAATAGGTAGGTATGTCTTATGCTCCGAAGACATCAACCAATTCAGCAGATGCCATAAATGAGCTTTTAATATATTTTATCAGAAAGTTGGTTGGGTCATCGTTATATTCATAATAATAGTTCACAGATAACTTTTATCTAACTAAATATACTTAATGATGAATAATTATCTTTAGACGTCTTTTTACAATATGATCCTGAATGGGGGTTAGTAAAAAGGTTAAATAATGATAACTTATAACTTCTGGACATTCCGAATGAAAAATTTAGAGACCATTATTATGAAAAAAACAGGAAAGGCCAGACAAGAGTGAGTTAAACATCAAGTAGATCTATAGATTTTTTCAGAACAGAACACCATAAGTTTCCTGCAAAAATATAACCCACAGACCATGGGGCTGCAGGGTCGTGTACAGTTTAATGTCCTTGCCTGTAAAGTTAAGTACACCCGTCACTGTAATATGTAATTAATCATATAAAGTAATAAAAATCTTTAAAAAGGATTTATGTAATTTTAAAGTAAGACTGATCAAGATGCTTGTTTAATTCCAAATACGCTCACATGGCGCTGTTATAGCGGTGGCGGCGGACGTATTTCAAGCAACTTGATTAAATGCCTATTCACGTGCTAGTATTTAATTACTACCACATTATCATGCTAAACGACAAATTGCTGGCTGTGATCGCTTTGTAATCTAATTATAATTTACCCTGTGGGTGTTGTGGGTTTTTTTACTGAACAAATTCAAGAGGCAAGGTTCTATGTAACTAATTACGGTTAAGCGAACTATTTTGATGATGGTCACTACGTGAACACTGTATGGTAAGCAAATGCGCACCTTTTGATTGCCAATGCTGTAAGGATGCGTTATACTTCGTAATATTGGTTAATAATATCCATGTATACTGCGTTCGCGATGTAGTTTCCAAACATGTCAACAAATGTGTTTTTGGCTTTATAACTTTAAAAAATAAGTTGCAGCGCGAACTGAACTTTATAATTAAGTACTAATTACAAAGTTCAGTTTGCGCTGCAACTTAATTTTTATTATGACCTTTTCAATACTATTGAAAAGGTCATAATAAAAATTAAGTCATTCTGAAATCAACTTAATTGTAAATGGGTCAAGTATGTTTCACAATAACTAAATAATTAATTATAATGTCTCTGTCATTAATTAAGCCAAATAGACTAATCGCTTGCCGGTAGCCTAGTAACCAACACCGTATCACCGTATGTCCAATAACTAATATTTAACTAAAGTCCACTTTTGGTGAACCCCAATGCTATAATAAATTGCAACAAATTTATAGATTAATTTGACTTGACCGTTATTCGAAGCTTATTTAATTGAGATAGGCACTACGTTTCCCGCCTTCACATTTCTATAGATCTATCTCTTTCTTTTACGTCACTTCCGCTTGGCAGTGGTAGGGTGGCTCGTTAAACGAGCCCCGCCATTTTGAAATCATTGGCGTCTCTTTTCCCGCCGTGATCGGTCGTGTCGTGCCGACACTTAGCAGAATATTTTATTCTTTAAGAAAGTGAAAATATTCCTAACAGTTTTATTTGAATTTAAAGTGAACAAAGTTTAATCTTTCGATTTTAAATATGGAAAATTCGGGTAATAATGCCGATAGAGCGGCTAGTGATGTTCTTCCAGGACCTTCTTTGCCGCAGAAGCGGCGTGCTCGGTCGAATAGCTGTAGTAGCTCGAGTTCTAGTAGTTCGAGTTCCGACAGCAGCTCCTCGTCTAGCGGTGGCAACCCAAAGAGAAGTCGCCGCAACAAGAAAAAGGGGGGCAAACGCAAGCGGCGCTCCGAACGTAAGGTTCGAAAGTTGGCTAAAACAGTACGTAACCTTCGACGGCAAATGGGTCGCCAGGATACCAGTCAACACGTGAGTACTAATTTGGATTATGATGCCATCTCACTTATGTCCAGTACTAGTGAAAATCGTTACGAACAAATGCTGGATGTTGAACCTAGTAATTACAGTGCACGTGGTGATCAAGAATTCACTTTATCTCTTGAAACTAAGCTGAAGGAGCCTACAATACCTAAGACTCCCGAGAATTATTTGAAATTGTTATGTGATGTGCAACATTTAGATAAAAGTGACTGGAATGAAATCAGGTATTCTGACACCCAAAAATTGTACAATCACTCGCCGGGTTACACAGATATTGAAATGAACGAGGAAGTTAAAGTATTTGAGTCTCCTCGTCACCTCGTGTATGCGGATAAGGCTTTTGCAGCCTTGACCATGTGTGTGCTCAAACAAAGGGAGTGTTTACAAGGAACCCTTCAAGAACTGTTACAATGGGCAAGGAATAGTGACTCGCTTAATTATGACACTCTGCTTCAAAAAGTTAATGACCTTTTTTCCGCAGGGGACTTTAATAGGTGTTCCTCAGACTTATTACAGATCGTTTGTGGACATCGTGCTGAGATTCTGCAAATGCGACGAGACTGTGTCACTAAACAGGCAAAGGACCCCTTGATGAAGGCCAGCTTAAAGAAAATTCCTCCGACATGTACCAACCTGTTCAACGCAGAGAAGTTTACTGCTGCTGTAGAAAAAGCTGGCGGAGTAAGAAAATGTTTTTGGCCGTTGCAAAAAGGTAATACGTCTTCTGCCTCGCAGGCGGATGCGAAAAAGTTCCGTGGCTCCTCGCAGGGGTCAAAGCCTTACAATAATTCCTCGCAGGGATTTGCTCAGACAGCACAGGCGTGCCAGCACAGTAACACACATTCGCAATGTGTTAGCAGTAACCCACTTTCACAAGGTGGTTGCAGTCGCAGTAATCCACCTCCGCAAGGTGATTGTAACACTCATGTTCATGCTGCTCAATATAATTCGATCGCACCGAATAATCGCCATAGCTTTCGAGGCCGACCGAATGCTCGGCAAAATAATCAGCCAAGGTACGGGCGAAGACGCGCGTCATCGCCTCCCCAGCGGAATAACGACAACAAACGACGCAAGTATTGACTCGTTCAGAGCGGGCCGTCTCCTACAATTTCGACACCAGTGGGAACAAATAAATGCACCAAATTACATTCTAAAAATAATAACCGGGTATCGCATACCCTTTTGCCAAAAACCACCGCTTGTTCACCCAAGCGTTGTCGAAACCAACCTAAATGTTCCAGAATCTGCCGAAATGACATCTGTTATAAACAACATGATAGACCAGGGAATTCTAGAGCGGGCGGTTGCTTCGCCAAGCTTCCTGTCATCGATGTTTCTTGTCCCCAAAGGCGACGGCTCAACTCGTCCGATATTCAATTTGAAAACACTCAATTCTTACATCATAACAGATCGATTCAAGCTAATAAATGCTTATCGCATCCCCGATTTTCTACAACCGCAGGACTGGCTATGCAAAATCGACCTCTCCCAGGCGTATTTTCATGTGTCTGTGGCTCGCAGCCACAGAAGGTTTCTGCGCCTAATTTATCGCAACGAATTGCTGGAAATGACCTGCTTACCTTTTGGTCTAAGTACAGCGCCCAAGACCTTTGCTGCGCTAACCAATTGGATAGCCCAGACACTCAGGCAACGAGGTGTCAGGATAATTGTTTTTCTAGACGATTTCTTGCTCGCTCACCAGGACGAAAACAAGCTTCGGAGTCATGTGAAGATTGTGCTCGATACTCTGGAAACGTTAGGTTGGCTGATCAATCACAAAAAGTCGATCATCACTCCGTCGAAAAGCTTAGTGTTTCTAGGAATTCATTGGGATCCATGGAAGAATCGCAAGCGCCTTCCCGACGAGAAAATCCCTGGACTTTTAGCGAAAATCGATCATTTGCTATGGAAGCAGCGCACAACACTCAGGGAGCTCCAAAGCCTCGTTGGTCTACTCAATTTTGCCAGTTTCACAGTTCCGAAAGGAAGACTCAATTTTCGAGCGCTCCTGAGCCTCCTGAACGAAATCTTGAAATCGGATCACAGGATACTACACACCTTACCTCGTGCTGCCACAGACAATCTGATATGGTGGCGCCAAAATTGTCAGCAGCCGTCGGCCATACTCATGCCACCTCCTTCTCATTTCCTCACAACAGATGCGTCGGACATCGCTTGGGGAGCTCGCTTGGACAATCTCTCTCTCTCGGGTCTGTGGTCGGAAGCCGAGAAAGATCTTCATTGCAACCAAAAGGAGATGATAGCAATCCTAAGAGTTTTGGAAGATCATTGTCTGCTCCTGAGACACAAGACGGTTTTGATTCAGAGCGACAAGTCGGTAGTTGCATATTTACGTCACGAGGGCGGCACCAAATCAGCTCCTCTCCTGGACCTAACTTACAGGCTTTTCCAAGTAACAGAG
Organism: Apamea anceps; assembly: GCA_951799955.1. Classification (NCBI taxonomy): domain Eukaryota; kingdom Metazoa; phylum Arthropoda; class Insecta; order Lepidoptera; family Noctuidae; genus Apamea; species Apamea anceps. The sequence goes on from OX637506.1 coordinate 1,141,335, forward strand.
CAGTATCAAATTCACATGAACGTCTTTTACATACCAGGTATATACAACGGCCACGCAGATCACCTGTCGAGGTTTCGCATAGCTCCCGAGTGGCATCTGTCTGCAGAATGCACGAACAAAATTTTCTCGAGATGGGGAGTCCCGCTGATCGACCTATTTGCGTCCAACCGAGCACATGTGGTGTCGAATTACGTGTCCTTAGACCAGAACGACGACCAAGCCCTGTTTTACGACGCGTTCTCCCGAGTGTGGAATTACAATCTAGCGTGGGTGTTCCCTCCACCCTTTCTGATTCCCAAGGTCTTAGGTTATCTCAATCAAGCGCAGGGAACGTACCTACTGGTAGTTCCACGGTGGGAACGAGTTTTTTGGCGACCCGACATCAAATCGCGGGCCCTAGCAGCCCCATTTACGATACATCACCTAGACAAAGTCCTGATCGACACGACAACAGGACTGCCACCACCGAATGTCCACGAAATGACTCTGGAAGTGTGGAAATGTGGGGGTGGTCTGGGATGCTAACATCCTGGAATAGTAGTCAATTAGAACTTCTTGAGAGGTCATGGCGTCCCTCAACACGTAAAGTTTATAGCGTTGCTTGGAAGAGATGGCTAGTTTGGTGTGAAACGCACCAGATTAACCCCTCAACTCCAATAGCCAGCGATTTGGCTAGATTTTTATCTGATCTACATTTAATTAATAAATTATCGTACAATTCTATTTTGTTACACAAATCTGTGGTTTCAACCCTTTGCAACCCAGAATCATCCGGCCAGTTAAGTTCAAATGTCCTAGTAAAACATGTTCTAAAATCTATAGCCTTACAGAGATTGGTCCCCCATGTCAAGGCCCCGGTTTGGAACATAAACGACCTCGCTAGTTTTCTAGAGAGTAAGCACATTGATGAAAATAATACTTTTCAAGTACAGCGACATACAGCTGCTCTATTCCTCCTATGTTCCGGGAGAAGAATCCACGATTTAACTTTGCTCAGAGTTGATTCTAAAAATTATTCTAATCAAGACGATGTATTAGTGTTTTGGCCGGTTTTTGGATCAAAAACTGATTCGGTAGATTACAGACAATCTGGTTGGAGATTAATTTCTAATGAAGCTAACAAAAACTTAGACCCGGTCTACTGGGCTAAGCACACGATCTCGCTTCTTGAGAATCGTAGAAATACTGCAAATTGTAGTAATTTGTTTATTAACATTAGAGGTGACCCTAAGCCTGCATCGAAAACCCTAATTGCGGGCTGGATCAAGTCCCTATTAGTAGAAGCCGGTATTAAGGCATCTCCTGGGAGTTTCAGGTCAGCTGTTGCCTCAAAAAATTGGGTCGACAATTACCCTCTCGAGGAGATTCTTGCTAGGGGTAACTGGCGATCGCAAAATACATTTTGCAAATTTTATAAGCGTGAGGTTATACCCACTGTTAACCGTGTATCTGTAACAGCATTATTTAATCCAGTTGATTAGACATTACGTAATTCTAATTATTATTATATACATGTTTTTATATCTAAAAAGTCTTTTTTGCTTAATCATCAAATATATTTTTATATTAATTACTTATGCCTTCTTTATTTAATGCCTATTTCGGTTATATTTGATCGAATTATAACCACATTACTTTTTAGAATCTCACATTGGCGTCTTCATCACTTCCACCAGGCGATAACAAACACGTCTCAATTAAATAAGCTTCGAATAACGGTCAAGTCAAATTAATAGAAGCGTTTTACCTACCAATAAAACGCATATTAATTTACTTACCTTATTCGAAGCTTATGAACAAGTTCTGCCTGGTAATTGGACTCAATGATTTCAAAATGGCGGGGCTCGTTTAACGAGCCACCCTACCACTGCCAAGCGGAAGTGACGTAAAAGAAAGAGATAGATCTATAGAAATGTGAAGGCGGGAAACGTAGTGCCTATCTCAATTAAATAAGCTTCGAATAAGGTAAGTAAATTAATATGCGTTTTATTGGTAGGTAAAACGCTTCTATTAATTTAATTATCATTATCATTTGTGGGGGTTTTCCAGCGTGCAATCAGGATATTTTCTGAGAAAATGTTAGGTATGCAGGGTAGGGTCAGTTTCCCGTACAATGATTCATAAATACATACAGTTGGTATATAGTTGTATGTATCACAGCACTGTGTTTTGTGCTGCTAATGAATAGGTTTAAACATTGATTGGTACAGTTTTAAAACAATAGTATGTGCATTATAGGTACATATTCCTGGGTTTTATTTTATTTATTGTACTGGATGGAATTTAAAACTGATAAAACTGATTTTTAGCCTAAAACAATCATCTTATTGACTCTCCACAATATGTTACCGTGATAAGTGCATTACATAATGTCTAAGAAAATATTTGACGAGAGAATAGAGTTTATGAAAATTATTAGTTTCGTGTGGAAGCTTTAAAATCCACGCCACGTTATAATAAATATTAAAAATAAAACAAAGTGGCAGGGACATCAACAGTGCAAACTAACCTAATTCAGCACATGGTTTTGACCCCCCCTGCGTAAAAATTTTTCGTCGGTTATCAAAAAAAAAATCTGCTGTTTTATAGAAAACTGCAATAGCTACCTACGCGGTCAAAATGTATGCCGGAGCAAATAAATTTCAACGTAAAGGTGTTCAGAATCATGTACTGAGTCCAGGTAACGGCTGTGCGTCGATGTCCCTGCCACCCTATATTAATTTCCAAACTTATGGTAACTACAGCCTCACGCCGTGGTCTAAAACTACCAGTGTTAGTGTTGTTCCTTCTCCGTATGAACTTACTTGACATGATTACTGAGAATTGGCTCACAGAGTCGGTAGGTATGTAAATAATCGATCAAAGGGAAAACACAAAGATATTTTTCCTTATTTCTAAGGAATTACTTGAGTACCTAGTAAAAAAAAACCTGTGCCCGTAGAATTTCTTACTTAGTAGGTAATACAATTAGGTGTGTTCTTACAAGTCTACGTGTAAACAGGGTGAGGATAGTAATGCCAGCCATATGAAAAAACAGTGCATTGAATGTTCTTTGAGCACACCTAAAATCAAGTATACAGTCCGTTCACAGTTATTTTACCTCTGATTTTGCATCACTGTCCAAATCACAGTGACATTTATTGTCATACTAATAAGGTTGCTGTTGAGTTGCTGCCACTGATAAAGTCTGTCAAAATCATTGTAATCTTTATTCTCATTGGGGTCTAAAATGCCAATGGGCGTTCCAATAATAATGGTTTACCCCAATTACTTTAAAATCAACAGAAGATGGTGTTTCGAACTTTTTTGTCGAACTTATTGAATGTTTGTGAGCACCACGTATCTATCACATAGTTAATTTATATGTCATGGTTTCATTAACACATTTTAATTTTTAATGAAACCATGACATATAAATGGGTAGTAATAAAAGCTCCGAAAACAAATTAAAATATGAGCATACTCAAAATATGGAATTTACTGCTTTTAATATTAACTTTTCGACAACTTATAAGCGAATACAAATAAACAAACGACCTAATAAAATGCTTAAAACTCCGGAAAATTAATACAATATTAATACGTTATATTTTTCCACGAGCTTAAATTGCGTTTTACCGAAATCTACAGGTCATCATTTTTATCGTAACTTAACTATTTTATATTATAAATTTAGAATCAATCTTACACATTTTATAACTGTGGCGCTGTGGCTGTGTGGTTTGGGTTTTCATCTATATCTATATCTATCTATACTTATAATAAATCTGTAGAAGTGAAAATTCTGTACATTGAAAATATCAAAAAAATAAATGGCAGGGGGTGTTACTAGACCGACACCGAACCCAAAAATGTGATTAAAAAAATTTTTGTCTGTCTGTCTGTCTGTCTGTCTGTCTGTCTGTCTGTTTGTTCAGGCATCACGCAAAAACTACCGGTTCGATTACGTTGAAACTTGGTATAATTATTCTTTAATATCCTGGGCACCACACTGGGTACTTTTTATCTCGGAAAAGTATATACAATAAAAAACAAACTTAATTTTGCGGTTCGATCCCTAGACTCGATTACTGCACCAACCGCAAATAATAAGTTTGTCGTAGGTTAAGTCACCCGCAATGGAGTTCATTTTTATTCCTTTTAGTTTTTAGAGTTATTTAGGTTTATTTTTATATAAGTCGTAGTTAGGTATAGATTTTAATTTTAAAGTATAGGTAGTATATTTGATAGTGTACGTAGTGACCGTAGGTTATTTTATAATACTGTTAGGTAGGATTAGTCATTCGTATAGATATTAGTTTTTTCTTATTTATTGAGTTTAGATTAGTTATCATCAGAAATAGGTTTAGGTAGGTAGGTATTGAATTTTCTGTTATTATTATTATTTTTTTTTAATTAGGTTGGTACTTAGGTAAAGGTATCATATAGGTACCCTCTTAATCACCACTAATGAGACACAATTGGTTTTCTATTGTAATTAGCCACAAAGGGCCCGCGAGATGGATGGCATTCTGGGGAAGCACATGGGTAAATTTTATCCTGTTGGCACGTTCCCGTGGGATAATTTCCGACATCCACGCGGGCGAAGCCGCGGGCAGAAGCTAGTTCAAAAATATGTTTCTGGCACACACAAACATGGAGTAGGTATCTTAATTTGACAGGACTATACTAATATTTATCTTCGTCCTTTTCTTAATCAAATAGAAAGAAAAAGATGCACTGCACTTAAATTTTGTTTAGTTTGTGAACAAGGGAATCGTCACCAATATTTTGTAAAACTATGTTATAAGCAGTGATAGGAATAGGTAGTGCCTATTAGCCTAAACTTCGAAGAACAGAGACAAGAAACGGAGACTTCCTTAGGACTACATTTTTTCCGGGATATCTGTCCCGAAATTCGGGACAACACTTTTAAATAATTAAAAAAATATATTATTTGGAATAAGTAATTCATCTATACTACTTGTTATACAAGAGTGCAAAGTTGCTTTTTAACCGCGTGTTCAATTTTGATGACCGAGCAAGCGAAGGATTCTAAAATTAGAATCCTGAGCGTTAGCGAGGGAATCAAAAGAGCACGAGGTGAAAAATCTTTGCACTCGAGTGCAACACGTAACTTTTCATTCCACCTCAGCGAGGAAATGACTAAATGTAAAAATGCCACTAATTTAGGATAGGTATCGATATGTTTGTCTTTTTTCATCTTTATTGTTGCTTGTAGCATCGAATACGTACTCCATAGAGTGCTTGCTTTCTTGTTCTCGGATAATTCTATAAAATATGCCAGCAAAACGTTTTCTGAGAAAGTTTTGGCTCCTTTTGCTAGTCGCCACGTGTTGAACATATCGTACTGTTTTAAATACTTCTCGCGTGATTGTTGAGGGAGAAAGCTCATTTGCGCATTATTAACAGTTTCAGTCAATTCTGTTGGCGTCAAGCAAACTTCCTCGTCGCTAGAATCACTCATTTTAGTTTTTTCACTTGTTTTCAAGTTTCTTGTTTTTAATATAAGGTTTAACAATGACGTGAAAAAATGCCGCGTAAAGAACCGCGTACAAAGCAAATTGAAAAAAAAAACTTTTTACAAAAAAAAAAAAACCGCCTTCAAAAAAAGACAAACAAAAACGTTCCTGCACTAAAAAGTAAAAAATTGAATTCCTGTAAAGAAACTTAATTTAAAGGTAAACTTATTTGACATTAATATTTTGCAAATATTCAAAATTGTTTACTTCTTTCTGGAGTCGGTGCCAGCAGTTGTATCCTGTGCCATTTATTTTTTCAATTCACGATTATAACATTTTAAAACAGATGCTTACAAACTTAATGCTTCAAAAATTTCAAAGTACTTAAAAAGTGGCAGGGGATTTTTATACGTATTTATAATTATTATTATTTGAAAGAAATTATTGTGAAAATTGTGTCAATTTGTTTTAGAGTACAGTCTAGTCTGTATTTGTGTTTTAATTATTCTAGGTATGCAATAGGTATCTTGGTAGTTTTATAGTAAATGTTAGAGGTCGTTTTTCGAGGTATTGTTGCCCATACGTATTTCCTTGCCTTGGCTGGCACCGACTCCAAAAAGAAGTAAACAATTTTGAATATTTGCAAAATATTAATGTCAAATAAGTTTACCTTTAAATTAAGTTTCTTTACAGGAATTCAATTTTTTATTTTTTACTTTTTAGTGCAGGAACGTTTTTGTTTGTCTTTTTTTGAAGGCGGTTTTTTTTTTTTTGTAAAAAGTTTTTTTATTTCTAGCCGTTTAGTGTATTTTTTATTATAATATAATGGCAACGTAGTTAATATCTTTTCTACATAGAATATTATTTTGAAGAAGTACCAATATCATACAAGTAGGTACATATTACTGTCTACTTTCTGATCTTTAATTTGATCCCGTAGAGAGATGATAATATGACGCATGAAATACTGTCGATTCTTATAGTTACAATAAAAAAGTTAAATAAATTAATCTTTGGTATAAATTCAACAGACAGGTAAAATTCAAAGACACCCAACGGAATGTAATCTATTTTAGCATTATTCAATACACACGTGCATAGATAAGCCGGTAAAATACAAAGAGACTGACGCAATTGTTACTTTAAAACCAATTCAATATAAAAACCTATTTTATCATTATTAGGAACATTCAACACAGGCAAGTTGGAAATACAAAGCGACCAACGCTATTGTTATTTTAATGAGTCATTCAATGTAGGAACCTATTTTATCATTACTAGGAACATTGCACAAGTAAGTCGGTAGGTACCTACATAGCACAAGCATATCGGTGAAATACAAAGCGACCGACGCTATTGTTATTTTCTGACCCATTCATTTCATATTTTTCACCTTATTATATCATTATTATCTAGGAACATTCAAACAAATGACTTGCATTTGAGTAAAAGTAAAAACCACATTAAAAAAAACGCGCCCAGCACACTACCTCATAGGTGGCGTGGAAACGTGTGCATACTACCAAGAATACAATTTTATTTTAGTAAATAAATACGATTTTTTTAAACATTGTAAGCAAAATGCCTTTAATATTTCAGAAGTTGTTTTGTGGACACATTGATGATAACATCAAAACTAGATTTTCAATGGCACCTTGTATTCAGAGTGCATCTCATGACAGTTCTAAGCCCAAATACTGCTAGGATACATTGTTTTATTTTGAAGTTCTCATGCCAACCTTCCACCTTCCAGCTCCATCATCAGATCAGTTCGATAGTAACTTATAGCCAAAGTGCATTTCATGACAATTCTAATAAGCCCAAACACGGCTAGAATACGTTGATTATTTACGGAGTTCCGGTACCTGTCTTCCGGCTCCATCATGATCATCAGATCAGTTTAATGATAACATTTTCAATATAACTATTTAGGATTGTATGTTTATTTGTATTGTCATAGTTGCTTAACTATCTTGATTGTGATATCTATGCGAGTGACAAGTTCCGTTAGCCATATCTGATCTTCTTCACCAGTTCCACTTCATCAAATGTTACTTTTTGACTGTAAACGCTTGATTTCTCGATGAAAATATTAAAATCACTATATAGTTGCCTATAATATTTGAGGAGTTCCCTCGATTCCTCATGGATCCCATCATCAGAACTGGATTTTGAAAAAAATGGGACCAATCTGGAAGCATATCCTTTAAAGTTAAAAAAAAATTTTGCAAATCGATCCATAAACAACGGAGTTCTGAGGTAACAAACATAAAAAAAAAAAAAAAAAAATACAACCGAATTGAGAACCTCCTCCTTTTTTTGAAGTCGGTTAAAAAGAACACCAAGAAGGTTCCGAGTCTGAGTTTTTAACAAATTAAAAAAAAGTTGTATGATATATTCGGCACCATAGAGGTAGCAGTAAATAGGTTTAATGTTTTTTTTAAATTCACAAACTTAGTGCACACGATGTTCTAAATTCAATTTACTTTATCCTCTAGAGAATAAAAACGGCTTTTCCATCCAGATATTGAAGATTAAAAATACTCTTTCCGAGATGGTGGGATGAAAATACAATTGTATGTGAATGAGCAGAGTTAGCTTAGTCTACATTCTACTTATATGTATGCAACCTCAAATGTTTTGTCATTCCAGTGCCCCTTTTACTAGTGTCTTTCAGTAAGCGCTTCCTACCTTTAAATTTAAATAAAACAATGTGTGTGTGAGATGTCATTGAAATTTTTTATTTGTTTGAAAGGCCTGTCGATGCCATTATTTATGGAATATGACATCGTTCAAATGTCCGCCGCGGCTTCACTGGGTGGCGCGCATCCGAAATGTCTAATTTTCCATGACTCTAGCGCATAAATCAGTCTGAATTTGATCGATAGCATCGGTTATGTTGGCTTTGAGGGCCGCTGTGGTTTGTGGCTTATTGGCGTAGACCTGCGACTTAAGAAAACCCCACAAGAAAAGTCTAACGGGGTCAAATCGCACGATCTCGGTGGCTAGTTCACATCACCTCCACGTGAGACGACCATGCTCTCAAATCGCTCGTGCAGAATGTCCAATGTGGCATGAGCTGTGTGGCACGTAGCGCAGTCCTGTTAAAACCACATGTCGTTGGTGTCCATATCATCCAATTCAGGCCAAAAACGTTGGTAATCATCAACCTATAGCGCTCGCCGTTGACGGTGATGGCATGGCCAACGTCGTTCTCAAAGAAAATAATATGGACCGATGACGCCGCCAGCCCAAAATCCACACTAAACAGTCACATTTTCGATATGCATTGGACGCTCTTGGATCTCATGTGGATTGGTATCATCACCAATGGACTCAAATTTATCCACTACACTGCGAATAGTCCGCTCGGTAGTACGATTATGGCGACCGTAAAAGTAAGGCGAAGCGCGCGGAACGCTGCCCGAATAGAACACCCTGATTAAACAATTTTATCATTTGCACGTGTTTTGAACGCTTTATCCGTCCATGGTGATTTGGCAAAACAGACTGAATAAATGACAGCCAATTCGACAGGACAGTTGATAGCGACCATATTGTTGAAGCTATCTTCAACAATATGGTCGCTTTCAACTGTTAAAGTTCGGAAGTCCCTTTTGGAAGATCCTTTTTAAGTAGAATGATACGTTGAATACTGTAAATTTTAGTCGATATGTTGTTACTACTGCGTGCTCCAGAGGGCAGTACTGTCTACTGTCGACCGTATTGTGATACATTTTAATATTAAAATATACTGCCATATAAATTATTTGCATTACTAATGCCTTTTGTACAAATTCTAAGGGTGTGTCCATATTATTTAACATTGCTAACCTCTGTATAGAAACATGTCATAGGACTATGTTTTATAACATGTTATGTTTCCCAAATAAGTTGAGTTCGGCTTCCAGTCTAACCGGATGCAGCTGAATACCAATATTTTACATGAAGCGACTGCCTATCTGACCTCCACAACCCAGTTACTGTATAATACGAAACCTCTTGGTAAGACTGCTTGTCGTGTTGTTATGTTATGTTAAATAGTGTAGACAAAAAAGTATTATGTTGATTTCAGATTGGAGTCAGCATTGACCTTGACCCTAAGTCAAGGCATTAATCGATAGCCTACTAGCATTTGGTATAGTTTGACCAAAACCGCTGTACCGCGCCTTCGGTATGTGCGCGGCTCCCGGGACGGCAGTGCAGGCCGCTCATTCGTCATCGCTCACGGCGTCCCGCCCCCCGCCTCGCCGCGCATTTCTAAGGCGCGGTACAGCAGTTTCGGTCAAACTATACTTTATATCATTTGTTACCCACACTGGTAGAATTCTATTGCAAATCATGACCTCTCAATTGGAATCATTAGGTTAACAACCTTGTTTTATTGTAGAACTGGATTCCATGCACCATTTTGAAATTTTGTTCCAAAAGTTTTTGGCGATTACTGACTTGGTATTCATACCTCAGCTGGTTCAACAGCGATTTTGATCCTTATAAGAAACGAGATCGATTGGCACCAAGAAAGTTAAATATTTATATAAAAATAATAGTAAAATATTGTAGGAATGAGTCATTCCTACAGTATTTTACCATTTAAATATTTACCTACTAAAATCAAATAGCATTCCGTATTCCACTGAAAGGAGGAGAGCCCTTATTGGATAACAGTGCGATAGATGTCTATTATTGATGCTCTGACATCACCTCAGGACAGTACGTAAACATCTGCGTACTGTGAATCATACGAGCAATTAAATAAAAAGTGAATATATCTGATTCTAAAGTAGACCATTTATGGAATTGTTTTGACGGGCGGTTGAATCATCTTAAGACGAAGGCGCCATGCATGCGCCAGCCCAGCCGTCACTTGGAGCTCTTCTAAGAATTCGGTTACTCAATAAATAACAGTAATTGCCGAATTTTTAACAGAAGAATCAATGAAACAATTAAATTGTGTTATAATTTGTATTTATCTATATATAAACTGACAACAATATAAAATAATGCGCTTAGTTATGCTACGCTAATTTAAACATCAGATATTTTATATACCTACCTACTTAACATGAAGGGTGTCCAAATATTATCGTTAATTATTTTCTAATAAATTATAGTAGAGCAAGTTTCAGATACTGAATGTCTGACTCGACCTTTTGTTACCTGGCACTTAGTGATAAAATAAAAGAAAAAGTTCAAAATATAATAAAAGCGTATCACAGCGTCGTTTCTACTTTGGGAGAATCGTTGGGCAGCTTTTAGACTAGCGAAGTTGAGTAAGAGCTGACAGCCTGAGTTCAAACGTGCGTACTGTCACTACGATATACTCGTACAATAAAATAGAGATTATAAAACGAAGTGTATGTAATTAATTACCGAAGGCTAAACACTAAAAGCGGTCGTTACCGACGTAAACTGCATAATTCACACGTAACAGTCAGACATTCAGCAGCTGAGTTGCGTAAAATATTGTTTAACGTGCACTCGTCACGGGACTAGAGCGTCAAATATCAGCTCTCGACTACATATATTGTCCTTACATCTACGAATATACGCTATCCCTATTTGGCATGTGTTGCTTATTTGACGATCAAGCCTCGTGGCGCCATCACTTGGAACATACATAACTAGATAAGGAGATTTGCCTCAAATTCCATATAAAATTGTGTCCTTCATCCTCACACTTGAAAACTTCATGAAAACCAATTTTGAGAACGCCAAAAAATAGTCGTAAATAGTCACCCAAGGTTAAAAAAATAATCGCATTATAATTCCGAAGTTATAGCTATAGGTTGGGGAGGATTGTGTGGTGAAGGACACATAAAATTTGGGTGTTAGGCAGATAAGTTACAGCAGAGATACTCAAACTGTCTGTGCAATCTCATGTCATACACGCGTTTTGATAAATAATAGTATTGCAGACCGCACAGAAAGCCTCGGCTGACAGCTGCGACCAGATTGAGTACGTACCACTAGATTAATAATAATAATAATAATAATAATAATAATTTATTTGCATCAAGTTTTGCTATTTACATTAAATACATGGTAGTACATACAGTTTAGAGTAGATTATACAACAATGTGGCGACACCAGCACCCTTGCTAAGTTGCCAAGACAACTTGTGTTAAAGATGCTGGGCCCGACCCTTTATTGGATATTTCTTTATCGCATTTAGGTAAATACATGCCATTTTGTAACTATACAACTGGTTCATTATATGGCATAGGTAAACGGACAAATAAACTATTTAGCAAAGGAAATAAAACAAAACGAAAATTTTTTATGAGTTGAGTAGTGTAGTGTGTGTAGGGGTGTGTGGGGTGTGTGTATGTGTGTGAGTGTGTGTGGGGGTGTGTGTGTGAGTGTGTGTGGTGTATCTGTTATTCCTATATTTGTGGGTAATGGTACCGAGTGATGAGCAAATGTGGGTAGAATGGGGTTTAACGGGAGCTGTATTGAGACAACAATAAGCTTTCTGTGGTGTTGTAATTAAGTGTTTGTAGCCAATTATTTAGTTTCTTTTTAAATGCCACTATAGGGAGTGAGTAAAAGTTCAGTATTTTGTTAAGACTATTGTAGAGATGAGGACCTTGGAAACAGGGAAATCTTCTTATAAGAGAGTATTTACAGCGAAAGGGTTGACATACCTTGTCTTTGCGTCTTGTGGTGATTTTTTTATAGGAGGTTCTTTGATGCTGATGTAGCAAAATGTGTAGTACAAATAACTGTCGGACTGTAAGGACTTTACAGTTCCTATATAGTTCTTCAGTTGGGAAGAGGATGGACCGGAAGGTACTAATTTTTAGCACGGCTCTCTGAGCTCGTTCTAGCTTCAAAAGTACCGTTTTGGGTGCACCACCCCAGGCGCATATACAGTACGTTAGGAGAGACTGACAAAGAGCAAAATATGTACACCTAATAGTTTGTGGTTCTGCGATGTGGCGAAGACTACTAAAGACAAACATTAGCTTTCTGATTCTCCTTGTCAGTAACTCTATATGAGGTGCAAAGCTCAGGCCATCATCAAGAGTCACACCGAGATATTTGATGATTCGACAGCGTTCTAATATTGGACATGCACATGTCGCAGTGCCAGACAGTAAACATGAGTGCGCTACTAAAGAGTATGAATTTGGAGGTTGAGTGGAATTTCGTAAGCTGTACGTAAGAATTTTAGTTTTGTCAGTATTGATAGTGAGAATGTGTCTTTTGAGCCATTGTAGAACACTATTTAGTCCTTTTTGTGCGGAATCGAAGGTGTCATCCCAAGTGTCGCCAGAGAAGGTAAGGACGGTGTCATCAGCAAACGCCACGATTCTTCCATTTTCCAAACTCAGATTACATAGTTGGTTAACGTAAATTAGAAATAGGGTTGGGCCAATCACACTGCCTTGGGGAACGCCGAATGTCACTGGTTCCTCTCTACTGAGGTAGTTTTGTATTTTTACACACTGAGTTCGGTCTTGAAGGTAGTCCCTAAAGATATTAAGTGTTTGGTCACGAATCCCGAGTTCCTCCAGCTTTATTAATAAGTCAGAAATCGAAACCGTATCAAAGGCCTTCTTTAGGTCCAAAAAAATTGACAATACTTTCTTTTCCTTGTCAATATTTTTTGTAACATGGTCGATTAGGTCAATTACAGCACTGTTGGTAGATTTATTGCGTCTAAAGCCGAATTGGTTGGGAGAAAAAAGCTTTTTATCCTCCATATAAGTCACAAGTCTTTTGTTGATTAGGCGTTCTAGAACTTTAGAAATGGAAGGTAAAACTGCAATGGGACGATAATTATTTAGAAGCTTTTTGCTCCCACTTTTGTGGATTGGGTGTATGATGGCCTTCTTGAAGTACAAGGGAAAAGTGCCGGTATGGAAACAAAGATTAAAAATATGTGTGAGTATGGGGACCAGTGTCAATGAATAACGTTTCAAAAACTTTGTTGGAATATTGTCCCAGCCAATAGCAGAATCTGACTTAAGTGACATTAGTACCTCCCCAACCTCCACCTCATCGGTGTCTAACATGACGAATGATTGTAAAGGTGAAGATGTGGGGGTAATTTCTGGTGGAATTTTATGACTACCAGGTGGACAGGAAAAGTTATCAGCAAGTTCCATGCCGATGTTGGCAAAAAATTTATTTACTTGGTCAACCGAGAGCTGAGGTGAAGTAGAAGAAGCCAATAAATCAGTGTTGGGTATGTTTGGCTTGTCTGTATTAGTTACTCTCTTTATCACCTTCCAAATCTTTTTATTGTCTTTTGAAGCCTCACTCAATTCTCTCTTGTCATAATCTCTTTTTAGTTTTTTTAAGATTTTTGTGCAGTAGTTCCTATATCTTTTATATGTAATATTTAAAATAACATTGTTCGGAGATAGCCTGAGCTTTTTGTGCATTGCATCTTTATTACGCAAACAGCGGAGCATACCAACGGTCATCCACGGTTTTAGTAAGCGTTTTTTATTTGGGATCTTGATTATAGAAGTGTGAGTATCTATGAGTCTAGCTAGAGTGGTAACTAAACTCTTCGTCGCTTCATTAGCGTCGGTATGTTCGTAAACTGCTTGGAAATTAGTAGTCTTTATCTCACTATCAAGAGTTTCGTAGTTAGTCTTCAAAATGGTGTATGACCGTGGATTGACATATCGTTTTAGCTTAAGGCACAGCATTACAGGGTTATGGTCGGTGACGAAGGCGTGTAATACTATGGTGTGTGCAGTAAGGTTAGATTTTAGCATGATGTGGTCAAGACAGGCATTCTCTCGAGTGGGAAGTGAGTGAGCAGGTAGCAGGCCATGAGAAGCTATGAGATCGAGATAGTCCGAGGTTTGGTTTGAAGATATAGTACATGCGATGTCAAGGTTAATGTCACCAACTATAGCTATGTTTTTATATGTAACCAGGCTTGTTAAAAGGGCGTTTAGGGATTGTAGGAAGTTACTTACGTCTCTAAAAGACGGAGATCTATAGATACATATTATTACCTTATCTGTGCCGATTTTTAGTACTAGACAACTGGCATCTGAGAAGTCAGGTTCTTCAACTGTGTAGTTTTCTATATTTTTAACATAAAGGACTACACCATCGTTCTGGTTTAAGTGTTTTTTTGTCTGATAATAAGAGTAGTTGTCGATAGTTGGGATTGAATCATTATAACGTTTCAGCCAGCACTCAGTCAGTACTAGTATTTCGCAGTCAAGGTTTATTCTGTGGAGGAGGGTTAAGAAAGAGTCGAAGTTTGCATGAATAGAGCGAATGTTCTGGGTAATTATTTTTAATTGCTTGGAGGGGTTAGTGACATAACTAGTGCATTCTTCGGGGTCACAATTAAGTGTGGTAGAGACTGAGAGCCGATCTATATTGCTAATAATTTCTGACACGCTATCCACTGTTAAATTGTTTTTTTATGGGTGTACCAGACTGAGGGGTCATAAGGTATTCTATACATAATTCAACTACGATATCGACAACGAATTTAAACAAACACAAAGTAAACAAGCATGTATGGTACCGTGTAGTAATCTTTTTAATACTACAAGTGAGAAAGCTTGTGAGGATGAGTGGATGAATGGATGGATGGATGGTTGCTACTCTTTCACGCAAAAACGGCTGGACGGATTTGAAAGATACTTGGCACACAGACAGACTACCACCTGGAGCAACACATGGGCTATCATTTATGTCGGTTCCACGCGGGCGGAACCACGAGTAAGAGCTATTGCTGTATATGTGAATATGATGTAGACGATACCGTGAGATAACTGTGAATGTGTATAGTATAAACTGATATAATGTATTAAATGTATTGTGTTTGTTGATTGTTGTTGTGTGTAGTGATCGCTTGTATAGTGTAAATAGGGTTCTAATGTACTTTGGTTTTAGTGTGTTGGCATACACGTACAAAAATATAAAAAACAGAAGAACAAAACTTAAAACTACGTTAAATACAGAAAAGTTAACATGGCATGCAATTTTCAGACGAAAAATGAATGTTTTGGGTAGATCGCGTTGTAGGGTGGTAATAAGTATAGCTAGTCATTTTTCTTGTTGATTCAGACCTTCAAAGTCGGATTCCTGTGTTATTCTCTTTGCCGGCGCTCCCTCTTTCTTTTTTATGTAGACTTTGCCATGTGATGTCCAGTGGTACGCATAGTCATTTAGCTTCGTAAACTCTCTTGCTTGATAGAATAGCTTCCTGGCTTTAGTGGTAAGACTCTCAGAGATGAATACGGGACTATTTCCCGGCATTTTAATGTGTGAACTGTTAAGCCGGTTGGACTTGTGGTCGCGATTGTAGTTTTTTATGTTAGTTAGAAGTTTGTCCTTGATTATGGTTGACGTAAATTCGACGGTAATAGGCCCATCTGTTTGGGGTTTTCTGTTACTAGTAAGACGATAAACATCTCTGAGCTCACCTGTTTGTATTCCGGTGCTCACAGCGGTTCCCAGATTACAGTCTAATTAATAATAAAATATATAAGTGTGGCTCTGATAAGTCCTTAAAGTATGTTGCTTGTAACATGACCGCTCATATCCCCGAAGTAGAGATAACATATAGACTTCACACCTACTTTCACAAGAAAGTCAGGGCAAGACTAAAATATTAATGTTTCATAATAAAATTGTTTTACATCCATGTTAAACCAAATTGTTCTATTACAAAGATTGTGAACTTGTTATATTCTGCACGCAACTTTGCCTCTTATGTAAACAATATTGTTTATATATTAAGATAATTTAATTCTGGATGTTTCCTATCAAAGCTGTTCTTGTTAATAGGTCCGACACTCATTAATCTTGTCACAACAAAAAGATTAACCAACGGAAGACATTTAAACCCAGCTCGATCATACCCGTTACAATAGTTGTTTTTGGCAAGTCTCCAAGCACATTTCTCAGCCTGATTGAACATCTGAAGACAGCTGAACTCTTCAGCTTTACTTAAACAACTAGAGCTGCAGTATTCATAAAAACAGCATTTCCTCATTTATTAAAGTTTTGCGGCAGTTTTATAAATATAGCAGTTACCTGTTCAGTCGCGGAAAGAACATTAGTAGGTAAGTACATAACAATAAAATACCAAAATTAAATTGTATACACACATTTATTCGACTCTAATAACTTACAAATAACAGATTTTTACAGGTATTAGGACTATTTAAATAATGCTCTAATCTTAACATTCTTTCCACGACTGTACATGAGTCTTACAAATAACTTAAAACTATTTTGGGATTCACTGTACACAGTGTTGGGTTATTCCAAGTGTGTTCAACAGTCTAAAATTCCCAACCACTTTACATTTAAAATACATTTGTCCCGTCAAACAAATAGAGGGCAAATCCGTATAATTATGACTTCATATAATATCCGGAAAATTCCCACCATTGTGTACCGCGCACCGTATTTCCCGTTTCGGCAACATATCTTCTCCTCCCCTCAGTTATATTTACAAATGAGAGTGAAGACTAAATCCTCGCGAAACTGAGCTTAGACTGTCCAAAATAAAACTTGCATTAACTATCCAAGATTGTCAAGTTATGCTTTTATTCAAGGCAATCTAGCGATGCCCTTTCGTTCCGGTAGCTGATACATCGGTATAACAATTGTTGTTTTTACAGTTACGGTCGGAAAAACCTGTACCAGTTAATTGCACCGTTACAATTAACGACAGATTTATAGTAACTATTTGTCTTAACAGAGGTCACTATACGATTTTTATGGCAATATATAATATAATTATAAATAGCAACCAGTATTTTGTACTCAAGTTTTGTTTCGAAAAGCCTAAGCTGCTGAATCAGTAGAAAGCAAGGAATTAATGTTCAGATCTATTTGTTGAAAACTTTACTACAATTTGAAAACATTTTCTATGACAAATGAACATTGTCGAGTCATGACGGGGAATTGTAACTAAGCGCTGGTTGAGTGTTGTCCAGATAGGTAGGTGTATGTGAGTGGGTCAGCTGGCGCGTTCAGGCTGCCAGGCGCTAGCTGTCACGTGTCGCTCGTGCGGGCTCGTGTCGCTCGTGCGAGCTCGTGTCGCTCGTGCGGGCTCGTGTCGCTCGTGCGGGCTCGTGTCGCTCACAGCGCCTAGCAACACCCCGTCAGCGTGCTGTTGCTCTCGCTGCGCAGCCTCGACACCGTCTCGAAAATGCTTTCGCTGTCGCTGTCGTACATCTGTGGAAGATAGCTATACATTAGTATACGGGTAGCTAACTGGACGCCGCCCGCCGCCCGGACGACGATCGCGCACCAGACAGCTCGTGATAAACACAACTTATCCCGGTACATTAATGTACAGTTTCAAATTGTTTTACAACCTGCTCATTTAAACTGTAAGGTTACAGGAAAAAAATCTGCCAACAGTTGGAACGTGGCGTTCGTTATAAATAAACTTCAGCCTATTTATTCTCACAGTTGCGATAAGTATGGGAACTGCGTATTACCTTCTAGCTACGTACTAGCTCAGTTATAAACAATTTGCGGCGGACGTAAATAAAAAATACTGTTTTATTATCCATATTTTTGGGACTGATAAGAACCAAATTGTTTTCAATAACACAGTTAAACAAAGCCCAAAGAACAAAACGTTGGAATTTTCCAACACAAGCTTTAAAGTCTAATCTTCATAAAGTATTAACTATCTACTAAATAAAGATAATCTAACAAGATTAAAGGAATATGGGTACTTTATTTGCGGGCTTCCCCAAGATTACTATCTATCAAAAATTATATTAGGGTCTACTCACATCATCGTCTGAATCATCTGTATCGCTGTCCTCGGCCATATTGGTGAACGCGGGAGCTGCTGCGGTCTTCTTGCCGAACCACCGCGGCGTTCTGTTGGCATAGTCGCACGCGTTCGTCACCACTCCTGGGCATCTCTCGCGCAGGTACTGTACGAGACGAGCATCACCGCGACGGGCGGCGATGTGCAGAGCTGTCCACCCCGCTAGGTTTTCCTGTTGACAAGAGAAAAAGATATCAGTAATGCTTGAAGAGGGAAGAGATACTGACAAACTGTTATTTTTAATTAATTGCAATGTTTACAATTTATTTCAGGCACTCGATTAAAACAACAAGGATGTCGCAGTGACCCATTATCGGTACAGGGCAAGGCCTGCACCGGGACAGCCTGAAGCGACAACAATGCGGCAAGTCTGCACACGCTCCAACTAATCCCTTGTAGTAATGGTAAATAGCAGTCACTCATTGTGTGCTGAGCTTCAATGGGTGCACAAACACAAAAAACCCCCGACGCAAGAGATATGCCACTATCAGCAGATTAACACGAATGGCATGGCAATGGGTTTTCCGCCGCACGCCGAGGGTACGTGCCGCACTAGGGAGTATATTCGCTTCGGCTAACTATTTACTGCTGCCTGTGTAGGGGTGTGTCTATTAGTTTTTTTTCTGAACTAGGCCAATCTTGTGATAATGTAGGTAAATAGGTCTGTGGTTTTGATGTACTAACACTTGAGTGAAGTTGTATGGTTAGTTGACATACTTAACGGAATTGCAAACTCCGAATCTACAAAACGACTGTTCTATGAATATTGTTCAGACGATTGTGAAGCGTCTGTAGGAGACGATAAAACAACGCAAATGTTGCCAAATATCCTTGATCCGAGATAAATCACACGCTTTCCATTGAATCTGCACGAAAACTGATTCATATCTATTATTTCTGTCGTTCCCATTAATTCTATTACCTAGCAGAGTGTTTTGGCCGACTCACTAGCGTATGATTCCCCCTTCATTATTTTTAACAACTTTTTTCCCGTCAATCAAATTCAGTGAATAAGAATCCTAACCGCGAATATGCTAAAACGGATTGCCCCATGATCGAGTTATTTGCGTTCCTGAACACCGTGTCCTAACAAGCTGTGCTCGGGCCAGCCCGAGAACGTATTGACTCATTTTGTGGTTACAATTCTAGCTGTTCGCAATAACAGCAAGTAAATTAGTTTACTTTTCCTTTTGTTTGTACCTACCTAGCCTCCTTGGGTATTTGGAAGACCCAAAACTAAAAAACTTAAGGAAATTGTAACTGTTAGGTTTTCAGAAGGATGTCTTAGGGTCCGTTCACACAGACCGGCTCGGAGAGCATCGGCGCGCATTTTTCTTTTCACACAGACCGGATCGTATACGCTTGGAGTTGGTCGGAGCGGAGCCGCCAACTATTTCACATAGACCGGCTGGAAGCTATCTGAAAGCGGATGCGCTCGGAGCCGGTCGGATGCGCTCGCAGCCGGTCGGATGCACTCGCAGCCGGTCGGATGCGCTCGGAGCCGGTCGGATGCACTCGCAGCCGGTCGGATGCGCTCGGAGCCGAGTGGATACAATAAACAATCATATTTTGACACGAGTATTATTAATTTTTCATCAGTCATGTTTTCGTACAAGTGCACACAACTGTTCCGTTTTAAATAGTGCTATCAAAATGACGGTCGGTGTGGGGCGGCGCGCACGCAATCTGAGCCGATTGGCTGCGCGAGCGAGAAAGAGCATGCAATCGGAGCCGAACGGCTGCGCGAACGAGAAAAAGTACGCGATCGGAGCCGGTCAGCTCCTCTTATTATTTCAAACCAAGCGCGTTCAAGCATTCTAAATGACAAAAGCAGTGCACATGCAAAAATAAACCTTACTACAAATACTAAAAACTCTGTTTTCAACGTGATAAGAATCTGCTCTCCTCTCCGAGCCGGTCTGTGTGAACGGACCCTTAGTTTACAAGTGTGTTAAGACG
This sequence comes from Apamea anceps, assembly GCA_951799955.1. Lineage (NCBI taxonomy): Eukaryota > Metazoa > Arthropoda > Insecta > Lepidoptera > Noctuidae > Apamea > Apamea anceps. The sequence continues at coordinate 1,161,547 of OX637506.1, forward strand.
TGTTCTAGTATGTGAACGTACCGGTAAGTTGATATTGGCTCCGTAGTACACTAGGGCATGTAGCGCCTCCAGGTGTCCTGCTGTTGCTGCTAGATGCACACACGCTTGTCCTGTAACAAACAACAATACATTGTTAATATCTTAATGCAATAACACAAATGATCTATCACTGCTTCCTGGCAACTTGATTCCACTACCAATAGTATTCAAATATAAATTAAATTTCATTAAATTAACTTTGCAAAGACTGTGTCCAGATGAAACTTTAGACTTCTATGACGTACTGAGTACATTTAGTTCGCACTTAGGACTTAAGACAAGTCAAAATTGATAGGTCATCGGTGTGCGTACGCACTGACGCAGTTAATTAGTTCAGTACCTACAAATCATGTTGATTTCCGATTAATTGATTGGTCTATCAATTATAATCTAGGTGAATAATTGCGGGGAATGTTACACGATAATGTGTAGTGACTAGTATCATACTAATCTCTCGAGATAATCAAAGCAGACCCCTTACCTACACTATTATAACTAGTAGGTAAGTAGTTCCAAACTATTCCACAGAAAAACATCTTCAAAAACAACTTGTATTTGATAAAACGTCAAAGATATAATGGTGACCTCTGTGGGTTTTCCCAATATGACAATTCCTGCGGGAAAACAACGCTCTGCTGTTTCGGATTCTTTGACCCGAGTTAAATTATAAACAACGCTCTCGTTTCGAACAATTCAGTCAAATATTGAGATGATAATAAACTTAGATAACCTTTAACAATATAAGACGTCATAACATCATTCTATAATTTTAATCAGACGTTATTATAATACTGTATTTATATATCTAAAAATTAATCCCTATTTCCCTTGGTCAAGCCATAACTTGAGAATGACTTTACTGATTTCATCAATCATTTTTTTTTTAGTTTTCTAATACTTTGTAGAAGGTTAGGAAATAAGAAAGTTGCGCAGAAAATTAGAAAATTTAAGAATAACGCTTTTAAGCTAAAACAGCTGAACGGATGTAGATGAAATTTGACACATGGGTAGACCATGATCCGGTGAAGGACATAGGCTACTTTTCATCCTGGATCGCAGACTAAGTCACGGGCAACAGCTGGTATATTTATAAAAAGAACGTGGCGTCATAGAGTACTGTGAAAACAATACATTTATAAATTTAAATCAATATATATATTCTAGCTGAAACTATGAATAACGAATGTATTATAAAGTCAAACTAAGACCACAACAAAGCTGAACGAAATCCGTCTATTTTTTTTTTATAACGCTTCATTCACTAAATTCATATTTTGTTGAGATTGGTATGCAAACGGTCGCAGCGAGTACAATGTGCAAAAACTGAGAACATTGTTTATAGAAATGTTCCATACTGATCGGTCGGCCGCACGCGCCTCTGGAACCGATCCAAATGTATTTAAAACGAATCTAAAATAGATCGCTCGCTAAAATGGCTGAGCTGTTTTTAAAGCTCAAGAATTTAGGTGAGCTTAATATAATCCTTTCTGGTACTGTGGGATGATTCGATCTTATCGGCCATTTCGAAAACCATGGTCGGCCCGTAGTAGCCAATAGGTTCATATAATTTTAAGCGCAAAACTTTAAGACGACTGTAGAGTCTCCTTGGATTAGTTGCCATCACCATCAGTGATGGCAACTAATCCAAGGAGACTCTACGTTGACTTGACGTGAATTAGAAAAATGTGCCGAACTAAATAAACACCGAGGTTAACTGATAACTATTTGCAATAACACTTTACACGTAAGTATCAAGCTTGTATAAAAATGACGCAGTCATGTACGGTTTACAAATAAAATTAATACCAATCAGTGTAAGAGCAAAGTGCAAGTGGGAATTCCTAAAAAACGGAACATGGAATGATGAAGATCAGATTATAAAGTTTGTAATTCACCGCAGTCACGTTGGTCATCGTTCTCTATCCACTTGGGCATTAATTCGTTAATTTACAACGATATTTCCCCGCGTGGTATGAAATTTATGGTACGGTAAACAACAAAGTCCCATATTTGCATATAGTAATAGAAAATTTGTGCACATTATGCAGACAATTATTATGAAGAAGATATTGTGGATATTTTTAGTGCAGAAACATCATTGTGAATTCATGGTGGTACCTATGATGTCAAGGATACAAGAATGTTGGTGCTGCGGGGATCCCTGAGACCTTGACACGCAACCATTGCGCTGTATTCATAAACAACAACTAAGTACAGATAAATAGTTACATTCAGAAATTCAAATGACCTAGTTAAAAGGGTAAACAGTAAAATGTTTCCAAGAATATAAATAACGCAGGGAGGTGAATCCTAAGCATTCTGAAAGTCCAAAAGGCCTAGCAGAGGCTGGAAGGTAGAAAATATTGTGTTTAAATAATAAATAAATTGTTGATAGCTTCATTAGTAGAAGTTTCCAAATGATTAGAGTTATGCAGTGGCAACTATTTATAAATCCAAAGCGTAAATATGGAACACGTCAACCGACAAAGTGCGTTTGGTTGGACTCATTTCGTTGTTGACCAGTCATACTTCTTCAAGTACCTAATCGTGGGAACTGAAAAAAAGTTGTACGTAATCAAAACATTGAAGTCGCGATACGCAGTGTACACGACAGCTGACGTGACAGCGACACGGATCAACCGACACAAGTACCTCTGTTCTCTGTAGTGGCATGTGTAAGATGTCGTCACGCGGGGCGCGGGGGCGCGGGGCGAGAGGCGCAGGCGCGGCGACCTGATGGGGTTTTCCCAACAATGTGGCGGCCGCGGCGCGGCGACTGGCAACGCACGCGCCTCGACTGTCCTCGCCAAATATGGCGCGCCACCACTGTATTTTCACTATTTCCGTATATCACACAGATTCTAACCTTAATTTCCATGACAATTAGCAGGCTATTGGCATCGATCAAGTACTTAATAGAATTTTTTATCTCTAGTTAATGTACTACCTGGTATTTTCCCACAATGAATTTCATCAAGTGTCAATTCTCAAATTATAACAACGCAATAAGAACTGTGTGTTATGTAAGTTTTAATAGAGGAACGACACTTTTTTCCTTATTTACGAGTCGAAACATAAACGGCGTTGTCGAGTGCCTGGCAGTAGGTGCTAACCGCAATGAATGATACCAATGGTATTGCCCATGTGTTGGCAGATGTCATCGTGTGGAACTTATTACAAATACCAATCTATTAAGAATTATAGGAACTGTTTAAATGTCACCTAGATGTAACATTTTTTAGATTGTAGTCATAGGAATATACATTACATAATTATCCTGCTGCACTCTCTATATAAATATCTCCTCATAACATCTGAATGACGCGGCCTACAAATAGGACCCAAAGTCCCTTATGCAAATTGTGCATCCGTTAAAAATAGCAGCTGCATCATTCGCCACATTAACTTCTCACGAGGCTGTAACATTTCCAAAAAACCCATGCAGAACCCTGGCCGCGCGGATGTTTCAACAGGTTTTCGTGTAAAAACCCATAGCCTTGCAAACAGAACTCGCAAGCAGACTCTCAACTTTAAATTTCCTACATTAATATAATTAATTGACGTGCCACTGCTGTCGTTTGCCTGTTTGGGTTATTTTACACCAATATGGGGAATACCGTCTTACGTTAACTGTCCTAAGCACTTCTAGCTTTGTTCATACTGAGCTAATTAGGAGACAATGGACAGGGCATGCGCAAGCGCAAGCTAACGGACGTCACGTTGACTTTTAAAGCTAATGTTAGTGTTCGTTAAGACCACGCGTCATGCTCGTGATTGGACCTATGAATGTAACGGCGGCGGATTAATAAAGTTCCTCACCAACTAAATAATTGTGGATGTAGCACGACTTGGTTAGTCAGTTAGTTTTCTTTATGGGTGGAGCTTCAAATTGATCAAATTAAGGCGTGCTGGCCTCTAGTCATGCGATTATAGGTGCATATACATATTACTATGGCCCCCTGGTTTTTTGCCAGTTGAAGTGTAATAAACATCCTTTTAGATAAAAGCTCAATACATCCTGCAAGGCTCTTACAACTGGCGAGAAGTTTGAGCGTAGTGAAGAGGTTTCAGTGAGGTTGATGATAGAAAAAAAAAAGATCCACAAATGAGAACACACAGCTGAAGTGTGAACAATATTTACAAGAACGGTTCGCAACTACTTGTGTAACGTATACGTCGAGTGGTGTTGAAATTTTCATGATAATAAATTTCGTCTGAGGACATTGAAAAACCAGGTTGAGCGTCGGAAAACCCCAGGCTTTATACAACGGTACGAGTGTTTAATGCGAACTGATAAAGATCCTCCAAACATGGTTATAGAAGAAATTAAAGTGATAAACTAATTTAATTAACGCGTAGGTGGTGAATAACTTCAGGTTGTGTATCATTATTAATTATTCTGGGAAAATAAAAATAATGTGATAACAAAGTAATAGTCTTAGAATAATCAAAGAGTATTGCTCTCTGTTCTAGTTAAGTCAACGTCAATTAATTATAAGATACGACGTATGTTTTCTTACTCTTAATGAATACTATTATTGAACTATAGCATAGAAAATTATTGCATTGACGTATGTAGCAATCACACCATACTAGTACGATTATGATTATTAATATCTATTATTTAAATCTGTTATTTACGTCTATGGGAAAACCAAATAAAACAACAATTAGAGTTGTTGTCCTTGGGTGGAAATATCCAACTGTAAGAAACTTAGAACAAATACAGCACTCAAATGAGCTACCTAACCTGTTTATCTAGGTATCCAAAAACCGGATTCTCCAAAATTCCCAAAAACTTGGCCGGTCACCGGTCACCGGGCGCACACACAGCGCATATCACTCAGGTACACGAACAGATTCGACCAAAACGTTCCTTAAGCAGCTCGATGTCAGAGACAGATTAATTTAAGAGTTGATTTAGTTGGTGGATATATAATTAGAAAGTGCGCCCGCGCAGTCCCACGTAACGTGTTCATAATACACGCGCTTGGGATTTCCGTCCGTATGTAACAGTGGCGAGGCACACTTTCACGTGGGTATTGCCCAGGCCATCATCATCATAAAAGCTACCCATTGTTCCGAAGTTAACCATCATCGCGAGCAACGCCAGAGGTTTGCGGTTTTCCTGGGGTTTGCTAAAATGCTCACCTTGGACATCGCCGCATGGCGCTGCATAGCTTTATAAATTTACTTCCTTAACCTACAGACTCTGGACTGTTAATTATGTACAAAATTAATGAATCTTAGTAAGAGTAAAGCTATTTTAAGCTATTATGTATTTAAAATCCACATACTAGTTTTAAGAGACGTCCTTCTTCGTACAAAAATAAAAAGCGATAAATATACAAAAAGCGTACATGTTTTTCGCTACGACATTTATAAGATATTAAAATTGCCCCGTCAGGAAAAACCATCTCGCCACGCAGCCTACTTAGCATACTCGTAATGGCTTTTCAATTAGGGCTCGAACAATGGTCGGGGTAATCCAAACCGTGTATACGGAGCTACGGACCGCTCGTCTGGGGGCGTTACACGGTCAAAAAGTTTGCTTTCACTCGGTGAGCCGTTCATGTTCGTTACGCGACCGGCTCCTCGTAACGTTGGGAATACCCACCGAGCCAGCGCCGACAGCATCCGACGCGATCTCAGACCAGACTTCGACGATCTCTCTAGGCCACCGAGAAATGTTGACCCCTTGCGGTCTATAAATGTCGCTTCATTTCGTTATAATAAGAAGTTTACCTAATGTCTCCACAAGGTTAACATATCTGATAAATTCATATGCAAATGCGCGACAGAGGTAGAACCGAAATTCTTTTACATGTGTGTTGTTTGCCAGCTCGGGAAACCCAGAGACAATAAAGAGCGCAGAGCTAATAACTTTTAATGCAGTTTACAGAGGCAGGGAATTCCTAATTTGATTTACTGTGAATTAGAGGCGGGACAGAATATTTTAAGCGACTGGAACACTTTTCGGTGGGTTGTCTGAGCAAGCTCAGTTCTTTGATGGCATTGAGCGTAATCAAGACCTTGACGAACGTCACAAGCAGCCTCAAGTAGGCCCGGTGCGTTCACACGTAAACAATGTACGGCGCCTTTGTTTAGCATAGTAAACAGGTTCTAGTTGATCCTAGGCACGACTTAATTCAAGAGATATCCTAGAGAAGCTCCGTATTTTTTCTGCAGTACAAGACACGTGAGATGTCGTGCCGGTTCGTGTCCGGATCCAGACGTAGCTACTAGCTACTGCAAGGACAATGCCGATGCACATGAAGGCTAACTACTTTACAGGCATTACGGATGACATCACTTACATAAACTTTAATAACTTTAATGAGAACACGGAAGCTGTTTGCGTTATATACTTACAGTAAAATATTTCTCCGGGCAATGTTTATCACTATGGGATGTAACATTTAGAAACATAGTATAAAGAAGGGAAGTAGGCTATCTCCGGCCCAATCCGCGATATAATTGCCCACTGTCTCAGGGTTGTCACTTTTAGCTAAACTTTAATTCAGTGCCTATAAATTGGCAAGGGTCGGGAAATTGTATTTTTTACTTCTATTGTCTGGGTACAGGGTTTGTGAAGTCGGTTTTACCTAAACGATGATGAAACCTTTCACGATGAAAGAAAGAGCGACGGGCCAGCAGACGGGCGGCGCGGGGCGGTGATGAGCACGAGTAAACAGTAGGTTACTGATAGTCGTCGTCTGCCTAGCCTTTTCCCAACTATGTTGGGGTCGGCTTCCAGTCCAACCGGATGCAGCTGAATACCAGTATTTTACATGGAGCGACTGCCTATCTGACCTCCACAACCCAGTTACTGGGTAATACGATACCCCCTGGTAAGACTGGTTGTCAGACTTTCGGGCTTCTGACTACCCGTAACGACTGTCAAAGATCCACGAATGACAGCCGGGACCAACGGCTTAACGTGCTTTCCGAGGCACGGAGGGATCTCGGTATGTAAAGATGGTCACCCATCCACAGACCAACCGCGGCAAGCGTAGCTTAACCTGACCGATCGACCTGTGCGGCTGTGGTAAGTAGGTTACTGATAGTACTGTCACCAATTCATTAGTTTAAAGCCCGGCCCTTGCCAAAGATAACACATCTCTGTATAACTAATTCAGTGATCATTAGTCAATAAAGTTCAACAATGGTTTTCCTAACAAATACAGAAATGTATTCAAGATTCAGAGCAGCATTATTTGTAAAAAAAAAAGGGATAAAATAAACCGGCACATTTTTCATTCATTTAGCGGTGCCGAAAAGCCGTGACGCGCGAACCTCGTGCGGTGTTAGCCACGACTGGCGCACTGAGAAACGGGTCGAGATTTTGTTTAAGTGTGCGTGCGGCGACACATATGTATATACTTTGACGCACACATACAAGCCGCGCGCGGTGCGTTTGTATGAAGCTAACCTACTTCCCCCTTTTATACTATGGTAGAAAGGGTTCAGATTGAGGATAATAGATCAGATCAACACATGTCATATACATGACACAACATAAAAGGTGATAGAAAACACAAATCACGTTTGAAAAATTGCATATGGATCCCAATTTATATTACAAATGGTTATAACAATTTTGCCGCAGCCTGTACCTGGGAAAACCGTTGAGCGGGTTTTTACTCTGACACCGTGATTCAGATGAACTGTTGCGAACCTAAATGTTGTAAAGTATGTATTCATATAATAACCTCATATTTATGTTGGGTTTAATCATGTAATAACAGGTTTGTAAATATTTAATTATTCATCCTAAGCATTAAGAGCAATGGTTTTTTTCCGCCAGAATCGCTTGCAGCTCTATCCTAGTTTGAATTGAAGGATTTGAACCCTCGCATCATTGTAACCGTGCTTTGGGTTTTTTCTTCTACAATCATTGAATGAAAGGCTTGAACTGAAAGGTGCAAATATAATTAGGCCTGAGGTCATCGGATTGGATGATGTCAGTGGTCTCAGTAGACATAAAACGACGATACATTCCTGCCATAACATAGTAGGTTATCCGGAGGACACGGTTGAAGGAGCTAAGTCAAGAATTAGGTATTTTCACTTTCAGACACTTGTATAATATAATTATGTATATGTGTGAAATGTTGTCTATCACTAACATTTCTTCCTTGGCCGAGAAGACTCCTAATAAGTAGCAGATGATGTCATTCATAACTATATGCCTACAGTACCAGACGGTGCGAATGAAAAAAAGGTACCTACTTTATAAGGAACTTTGATAGTGGAATTCCAGTGTAAGATTATGAACTACTGACGCTGAGATCATCGCTCAAAGGAGCAACGTAGCTCATCCAAAAACTGGCACTTACCGTTATAGTTCTTTATATCCAGTACTGATGCCGAAGCTGGCTTCCGAGATGCTTGTTCTGGCAAAGGCGCGAGTAACGCTTGTAGGCATTCAACGTGTCCTTTTGAACTGGCTTTGTGTAGGGGTGTCTCTCCACACCTATCCCTCGCTCCGAGCGAGAGTCCCGCGTGCACCAGCATCCTGGTGACCACGGCGTTTCCGCTCATCACTGCCAGGTGTAGGGGTGTGTGGCCATCGTCGTTAGGTACGTCCAATAGCGCCTTGTTTGGACACACCCTTATGAGTGTTCCTACTGACTTTTCACAGCCGTGCTCTGATGCTATGTGTAATTGTCTGTAACAAGGAAATAGCCTGGTTAGTGAGCTTCCGCTGCTTGTAAAAACATTGTTATATTTTTCTAAATATAGAGTATGATGGGATGGCTTGCGACCTTTACGGTATCGGACCGGTCTGTGCGTGAGAGGGGCCCGCGTAAACTTAGCGCGTGACACAACTACCCGTCGCGGCAAATATGTCCTGTTTTAAATGAATTTCCGATTTTATTCAGCATCTGAGTCATCTTTATTCCCATTTCGTTTTGATTACCAGAAAGCTTACTGCGAAATGCCAGTAACGCGTATGTAGGTAATCAGTTAGGCGCCAAATATGTCATGCTTGCAGACGGCGGCGCATGCGACGCGGTTCTGTTTATCTACGCGCGTGTAGTAGGAACTGTTTATGAATGCTAATGATGTAATAAGTGAAGGAAGTATAAACTTCCTAGAGGGGACAACCAAGTTGTATGATATTAACAAAATTGAATCATAAACACGAAGGTACCTGCTACCAATGACCTCATGCTTATAGTTAATTGAATACGAAACAAGAATAAATTATATGACATGTTTGTTTAAACATTTAACTACATACTTCTTTTTCATAAATGGAAATTTTATCAAATAATATTTGTCTATATTGGCGAACTTTTATCAGAAATTATTTATGTTTTATCAACCTAGTTGGTATGAGCCGGAATAGGCATTTTGTGCATACATATTTCATGTACCTAGTATGTCTTCATTGACCGTGCATACTGTCGTGTGTACTAGAGACATTAGGTCAAAGGCACAATAAGATTTATTGCTGCATCATCACACTCATCATCAGTGTTAATCTCAAAGCTCTTACAGTATAAAAAAAGTTGTGGTTTTTTAACTAAAAGCAAAGTTCAGATCTGCATAACTTGACTGTTTTTATGCCTCTTTGGCGTTATGACGTAATTGATTAACAGTTAGTAAAGTCATGAAACAATTAACAAAACAGTTTATCACAACTTGAATTTTTAATGGAAGGAAAATAAATGTTAAATGCGTGAGGCTATTAAATGTGGACATTGTGAACAGGGTCACTCCTTGAGATTTGCCCAGAGGTCACGGACATTGATCCCAAGTAATAGACGTAATGTACTGTTAGCATAATGAATAGTTCTTGTTTCAATGATGTCCTAGACTTTGTACATGTAAACATAATGAACATTCTGAGATAAATCCCCTTCAACAAATACTTCAGGAGGCTGTATTAGCCAATCATTTACAGGCACAATGTATGACAGTCTGTAAAACAACTGGCTCAATGTTATCTGCCCTAAAACATGAACTATTTAATCTAAACAATGGGTTATTCCCAGTTTTATCAGTATTTAGTTGAGCAACACACAACTCTGATAAGGGGATTTTAATGGACATATTATATTTGATTTTAACAAGTATCAAAATACTACTTACTGAGTATTAAAATAGTAAATTTCTGATACTTTTCTTCTTTTTTAAACTTAAAAAAAAACCCCCACACTAGGAATTACTCCGTGGGTGCGTTTACAAACATTTAAACTCACATTCACAAACAGCCAGACCTGGAACAACTACCTGTAGGCAATACAAATATTTGTTCCGTGCGGGAATCGAACTCGCGACACGCAGCGCAGCAGTCGGTCGCTCAGCCACTGCGCCAACCGTGTCGTCAATTAGCAGCGTTTTTACATTTAATTTTGTAGTAATTAACATATTTTGTAAGCAAGCACTACTTTACATTTTGCGTTAATATTGAATTACCCGAGAAAGCAGTTAAGCTAAAAAATCAACAAATAAGACCTTTGGCATCAAATATTATGGAATAAGGCATGTCAATGAAACAATATGGAAGTGAAGGAAAAATAACAATGTTTTTATATTTTATACATTGTCATGTTGTACTTGGTCAACAAAATAATAAGCCAAAGTAATAAACAAGTCTAGAGTATTCACATTCAGACATTCAATTTACTAAGCTATCGTCACATTATCTTTATGATATTCCTGCCACCTTGTGTTTATTGATAATTACTTATTGTACTCAATTATTGATACTGGTATATCATTAAGGTAGATTCCAATAAGCCTCGCCCATCTATACTACCTATATTAATACTATAAAGAGGTATTGTTTATATGTATGTAGGGGGTAATCTCTAAAGCTAATGATGCATTTCACCTTTTTTTTCTCTTGTAGCAAGCTTCATTATTCCTGAGTAATATAGGCTATAAATTATATTTATATCTTGCATTTTAGCAGAGCTATCAAAACTTTTCTAGCAAGTCGAAAAGAAATACCTCTTAAAACAATTAGTTAAAACTTCGCAACTTCGTCCATGTGGAAATCAGTATTCCAAAACTGGGGGTAATTAAGCTTATTGAACCTATGTGAAATGTATGAATTCAATGGAATAGAATAGAATAGAATAGAATACTCTTTATTGTACACCATACAAATTACAGAACATAAATATATAAAATTTTATAAAGGGTGACACAATGGGCGGTCTTATCGCTAAAAGCGATCTTTTAAAGACAACCTTTGGATGGATTAAAAATTAAGGAGAGACAAATATAGTAGGTAGTCTGTGGTGTACCATTTACATTATACTATTAATATAATACATAAAGTATTTTTTTATTACTTACCTAAATAAATATATACATATAATAATAAACATGAAACAAGAGCAAAGAAAATAATAATAATAAATAATAATAATAAATAATAATATAATAATGATGATGTTTAAGGAGAGAGGAAGTGCTTTTTTACCATGATTTTGAAAGCGGACAAAGATTGAGCACGCCTTACCGACACGGGCAAGTCATTCCATAACCGTACTGCTTGAACACTAAAAGATTTGTCAAAGAAACTGGTGGAATGCATCGGCATCTCTAGTCTCAGGTTTTCCGATGACCTTAGATATCTATTATGTGTGTCATGAAGGAACTTGAAACGTTCTTTAAGATAACAGGGGGTTTTAGGATTAAACAAAATACTGTAGAGCTGAAATAAGATATGAGAATTCCGGCGAAGACGTATAGGAAGCCACTTGAGCTTTGTACGAAATTCAGAAATGTGATCATATTTGCGCAGGCCAAATATAAATCTTATGCAAAAGTTTTGAAGTCGCTCAAGTTTATCTAGTTGTGCCTCGGTAAGATCTGGATAACTGACATCAGCATAGTCAAGGATGGGAAGTAAAAGAGATTGTGCAAGCGCAGTTTTAGTGGCAGTTGGAAGAAAGTTCCGCAACCGTCTCAGTGACTTACCAGATGCAAACACTTTACGACTTACCTCCTGTAGCTGAGGACCCCAGGAAAGATGCTTGTCGATCCAAACCCCAAGGTTCTTAACCTTTTCGCTGAATGGAATAGCAGTTCCGTTAAATTGAACCTGGGGAAGCTGCGACCAGTTTATCTTGGGGATCATCCTTGAGCTGCCAACAACAATGAGCTGAGTCTTCGATGGGTTAACCTGCAACCCATGCGCCTCACTCCACTCACAGATTGAAACCAAATCCTTGTTGATGATTTGAACAGCATCAGCCAAATTCAAGTGTCCAGCTTGTTTATAAATTTGCAAATCGTCTGCATAAAGGTGGTAGGATGAAAGAAGTTTTTTGGTAATGGAGTTTATAAATATTGCGAAAAGTAAAGGAGATAAAACGCCACCCTGAGGTACACCGGCAGAAGTATAACACCACGAAGAGCAAGACTCTTCTATGCATATACGTTGCCGGCGGCCATACAGGTAACTACGAAACCAGTCAATCGCCGTTGGAGATATGTTAAGCGAGCGAAGCATACCAAGCAGGATATCGAAATCGACAGTATTGAATGCATTGCTGAAATCTAGTAAGCAAAGAACTGTGAGATTTCCTTCCTCCATGCCTAACCGTATATCATCAGTGACGTTAACTAATGCTGTAGTGGTACTATGACCAGGACGAAAACCGGATTGGAAAGGATTCAGCAGACTATTCTTACAAAGAAAAGTACTAAGCTGATTATGGACAAGGCGTTCTAGGACTTTGGAGAGGAAAGGCAAGATGGAGATGGGTCGGTATTCTGAAAAGGAAGTAGGATTGGATTTTTTAGGTAAAGGAATGACTTTGGCCTCTTTCCACATCGATGGAAAGGCACCATAGGATATAGAGTAGTTCAGGATATAGCATAGGATAGGAAGGATCTCGTCGAGGACAGGGAGTATCATTTTTCGACTTACACAATCACTACCGACTGCGTTAGACGTGATTGAAACTATGCTCTTCTTAACATCACAATCAGAGAATTGACTAAAAATAAATGGGGGATGGTCCGGGGTTGGAACGTTTGAAAGATAGTTAACAGTAGCTGCCTTAATGGTCCCATTACAGTGGGACGAAGATGAGAAGTGTTGATTCAGTAGATCAATATCTAAGTCTTTAGGAATCGATTCTTGGCGTGATTTTCCAACTCCCATGGATTTAAGAAATTTCCAGACTTTTGCTGGATCTCCGTTTTCAACTGAGGTGTGGATATGGCGGCGTTGGGCATCTCTACACATCTTATTGCAGCGATTGCGTGCATCAACAAGGATCTCCCGGTTCGACGGTGAAGGCCGACACTTATATTTAGTTTTGGTTACAGCCTTTCTGTGCATGATAGTCCTAATATCGTCTGTAAGCCATGGTGCCGGAAGGTGTTTGATTTTCACTGCACGAATGGGAGCGTGAATATCGTACAGCTGCACAAGGTTATCTGTCAGCAAATTGACTTTGTCATCCATCGACTCAACATTGACTAAAGGAGCCCAGTCAATGCTGCTAGCATCTCTTCGGAGATCATCTGTATTCATACCACCAAAATTGCGCTGCAGGAGAATCTTAGGTTTTGCCTTAGGTGGGCGAATTTTATAGGATAGGAATAAAAGGTCATGGTAAGAGAACATGTCAGCTGGGCATTGACCATGCTTGCTGACATGTTGAGAAGACGACACAATGAGTAGATCCAGAAGTGAAGGATTACAGTTTGGAAAATGGTGTGTGGCACTCAAGGGGAGAATTGATAAATTCGACGACTGGACTATTGATAGGAAAGAAGAAGAGCGAGAATCGTTTTTCAATAAGCAAGTATTGAAGTCCCCCATAATGACTGTATGACTGTAAGAGGGTGTTAGGTTTTCTAGGATATTTTCAAAGGAAGACAAGAAATTTATACGTGACGAAGGGCAATAATAAACACCCAGAAGAACTTTCACGTGGTTCAGGGTTACTTCCAAAAAGAGATGCTCGCCCGCGTTTTGCGGCGGAGGTTGTGCAGACATATCGACAATTGAAAAAGGAATATGTGGACGAAGGTATATGGCAACACCACCGCCACCGCCACTCGTGCGATCATTTCTTATTAGTTGAAAACCCGGCAAGGAATAGGAAGTAGAAGGGAGACATGGCTTTAGCCAGGATTCTGAGACAAGGATAGCATGGATGTTCTTACAGTCTAGGTTCACTAGCATGTCAGAATAATGTGCCGGAATACTCTGGGCATTTATATGGACTACATTGAAATTCTTAGGTACATCGGAAAACTGAGTTTCAAGGGTGTCAGCAAGAGACGGAAAAGTAACAAAGCTGTCATTACTACATACCGACAAAAAGCTTTCAGTGTCGCTGTCATCATTGCTGTCTGACATCGACACTATATAAATATATGAAAAATAATAATAAACGTAAACAAACTAAATAATAATTATAAATGTTAATATAAAAAGAGCAATTAATTAAATCCACCCGCCAGTTGAGTGTTAACATTTTAAAAGTTATAAAAATAAACAAAACATTTAAAACAATTTCATCGTCCGGGTAACAGAATGGTATTACATATGTTTACGGCAAAGGAAATGAAGAGAAGTAGACGTAAGAATAGCAAGCAAAAATAATCATATTAAAGAACATAAATATACTTGGCACACTGTCAACTGGTTTCTGAACGAAAACTTTAAAAAGAATGACACATGACGTGACTTATTGGGTTGACAGCTGACAGACAGAAATAAATAAAAAATAAGTAGTGGAAATAAAAAAAAAGAAGGTAAACAATACTTACAAGTGAGACGAATCTTATATATAATAATTCACATTTTTCAATGAATTGTGAAAAATGTGAATTATTCAATTCATTAATACTTTATGTATTTGTATTTTGTCCATCTATCTGTTTATTTCTCAGCTTAACTTGCAAAACAATATACCAATATTTGCTTTCAGCCAAGTTCCACTATGAAACTTGGTCAAACGTTGGCCATGCACACAGGACACTTGAGTTGGTTTTAATGTAGTGGCCAAATTGATATACTCACGTATCGCCATCTGCGTCTTGTTGGAAAAATATGACAATAGGTGGGATGTTCTTCTGTTCTGGCGGTAGTATGTTGATCTGTGGGGTCTGCGTGTCAGACAGCTGCACGTCCGAAAGGCACTCCGTTAAGCACTGAACACCACTTTCGATCTCGTTATCGGAGGGCTGGAGCACTGCACTATACACCTCACTCGCGGGTTCAGGCTCATGGTCCAACTCCTCATCACCGGGGTACACGTCCAAAGGTCCCGACAGAAAACCAGAATCGACGTTCTCGTCCTCCGTGATCTTAGTATCGAAATCGCTCCTCTTATTTGCACTCATTTTGTTGCTTTTATTTTGTCCCACTGAATATAAGACAAAGATTGGAATGCACGTATGTTTTTGTAACGCTAACTATGCGAAATCATGTTCATAAACGGAAAAATATGTCGCGTAATAAACAACTGTTCCACAACGAAATCGCATGCGCAATGAATGATCAATTCACAATGATGAACACAGAACACTTACTCCTACCTACGGATGATAAATTGAATGGTCTGTCTCTGATAATGGCTCCCGTCTCCACTGTTTTTGTAGTGCGTTCGGATAGACACACGTGTGTATCGCTGACCGTTGCAAAGCGAACTGAACGCCATCTGTACCGCGCTTTTGCTTAAATACTTTGGTTTTGAGCGTCGTTTACTACTGTAGATTTTATGTTTTGATATAAATTGTGTATGTACCAAAGCGTAGGTAACAATATTGCTGGGTTATCCCAGTCCGGCATAGTTATTCACAACCATACTATAGGCTATCGTATTGAAAATGATACATTTCATGCTGTATTTGATTCAAACTGACAACGATCCTACGATAACATTGATTAATGTTCGATAGGGTACGGAAGTGTATTGAATGGTTGTGAATAGCTATGCAGTTCAAAGAGTAGTTTTGATAACTTTACGTATGGTATATTTTATATAATTATATTTAAAAAATCATTACTTACAAATGTACAGCTGGGAGAACTACTCTATAAGTAGAATATAAAATTAAATCCAGAGTTTTAAATAATCAATACCAGGCCAAATAATTAGCTGGTTTAAAATCCTATCACTTCGCAAATTTTCATAATCAGCTTAACGAGTTAAAAAAAATACCTAATGGTTTTTGAAAGCGATTGTTTCTTCTGTGCGTTTGGCAAAGAGTATAGTAACTATGGCGTTTGGTGTGTATCCAAATTACATCAAATTCCGTCTGTGTTGTTGAGCTGTCACTTTTGTTTGACAATTGACAAACTGAACTCAAACATTATCAGGCAGGCTATTTCAAGTTGCCGCCTATTTTTATAAAACTTTGATTTTCAGGTTTCAATTTCATAGATTTCCGATTTCTTGGATTTATTTTTGTAATATAACTATTTAGTATTGTTTAAACAATGTTTGGTGAAAAAGTAATAGAATTATTGAAGGAAGCTGAAAGAAACCCTGTTACTATTGACCCATTCAATGTATGTTGTTGCTACATCATTTTTTCTATATTTGTGCGAAGTTTTAGATAGTACAACAATTTTTTATTTTCAGGATGATAAGATAAGACAAATATTAGAGGAAATGCATTCGCTGTTTAGGATGAACATGAACGATGCGTAAGTCATTATATTTTGACAATATTATCTGGTTTTAGCATAGATAAGCTACAATGTTTACAAAATAATTATTGTAAAATAAACGCAATAATCGAAATGAACAGAAATGCTTTTTTTAAAAATAAATTGTATGTGTGAAGACTTGATGAGGTTATGTTTTAACATTGTTCATGAGGAGTTGCAATTACTGTTCTAAAACATCAAAGTAATCTTTTACAGCAATGCAACAATGGAAAATAAAACCCTTTGGACAACAGTACAAGTAAGACATTCAGCATTGGAACGGAATAAACGCTGCCTACTTGCATACCTCTACAGCAGAATGGCTAAAATCAAGACTTTGAGATGGGAATTTGGTGCTATACTACCACCAGATGTGCGAGAACTACTATCAGATGAGGAATATGAGTGGTTCTCAAAATATTCTATGAATTTAGCTTCCTACATGAGGTCTTTAGGTCAAGATATAGGGTATAACGGCATTGACCTTACAGAAAACCTTAAACCACCAAAATCCTTGTACATTGAAGTTCTCTGTATGGCTGACTATGGCAAGCTGGAGTTGGAAGATGGTGATGTGATCTTGTTGAAGAAGAACAGCAGACATTTCCTCCCAACCTCAGAATGTCAAACACTCATCCGACAGGGAATATTGAAACAAATCACTTGATCTTTACACTGTAGTTGTAATGTAAGTAAATCATGTAATTGTTTGATTTTGTATTATATTTGTGTAAAAAGTACTTTGTTTATTTATATTCTAATACAATTCATGAGATGGAATTCGGGTTCATGGACGGAATAAGATTGATTCAATTTAAATTCACAATTTAGTTTTCTCAAACGTGAACATGTGTGTTTTTGGAAAAAATAACTAACACTCACTGATCATTTCTTTTTAAAAATTTTTTTTTAAATCATTGGCCCACACTAGGAATTTCTCCTGTATCGTGGGTGCGTTTAGAAACATTTAAACTTACATACACAAACAGCTGGAGCCGGAACAACTACTTGTAGATCATACAAATTTGATTCCGTGCGGGAATCGAACCCGCGACATGCAGCGCAGCAGTCAATCGCTTAACCACTGCGCCAACAGTGCCATCAAATAATGTTCAGTTTACACTACAACTTCAAACATTTTATGTCTTTCTTAATAGTATAAGTCATTGTGAAATGGACTTAAGATACACAGGTACAATGTTGGTATTTGTTTAAGTGGAAATAACATCAAATTGGATACAAGGATTTGAATATGAAGTATGTATTCCCCTGTTACACCTGTTTTTAGTACACACACATTTGCTAGTTATGTTTAAAGCCACGTGTGAGCCTATTGCCATTAATCAAAAATCCATACTGGGCTATTTCCAATAACACTACCCAACTTCGCGATCATACCCTGCACTCTACGCTCGGCGTCGCGTTTGCGACATTTAGACCCATTTAGACCAATAAGGCAGTCAATCATAAAGTGGTATACTTATAGAGATACCATTCATTCAATCATTCCAGGCAGCAATATCCTAATGCAAGATACTGCAACTTTGGCTATAATTTAATTTTATGTGACATTAAAGTGTGTCCCTGATAACTGCGCGCGGCCGGCACGCCAACACCGCCCGTTTGCCAACGATTTAGTTTTGGTATTTTTTGAATAATGGTATTACATTAATGATTTGTTATATTTAAGTAATGGAGACTATAATGCCCCTGTTTCCACAGACATCTGTTATTCATCCGGAAATGTATTAGGTTTAAGGTTACATCATCATTAAACCCATCTCAGGATTGATACAAATAGCTGAGAGCTAACAGGAAAATTCTTTGCGCCTGATTTGGGCGTCTCAACACTTAGTCCTACCTAGGTGATACCAGAGGGACTGGACTCGTGTAGGAGGGCAGAGTACCTCGTAGTAGCGTAGATGTATATGACGACGAAGACGATGTAGTGTTTGCGAATAGTTTCCGCTTGTAAATGCATACTTCATACACAATTTTTTCAAATAAAAATAGTCATACTTTAAGCGGTTTATTAATAAACGTTGCTTATATATATATATATACTAGCTTCTGCCCGCGGCTTCGCCCGCGTGGATATCGAAAATTATCCCACGGGAACGTGCTAACAGGATAAAATGTATGTGCTTCCCCAGGATGCCATCTATCTCTATGCCAAATCAGAAGTTCAGTAGTTTAGGCGTGAAAATGTAACATGCAGTTTCAAGTACAAATCCTCCCCTTAAAAACTGAATTACCCCTTTTGGTCCCGTCAGTGGTAAATTTTCGACAACTTTACATACTTATTATTAACTAGCTTCTGCCCGCGGCTTCGCCCGCGTGGATGTCGGAAATTATCCCACGGGAACGTGCTAACAGGATAAAATGTATGTGCACCAGGATGCCATCTATTTCGCGGGCCCTTTGTGGCTAATTACAATAGAAAACCAATTGTGTCTCATTAATGGTGATTAAGAGGGTACCTATATGATATCTTTACCTAAGTACCTACCTAATTAAAAAAATAAATAAACTCAATAACAGAAAATAAAATACCTACCTACCTAAATAAACCTATTTATGACGATAACTAATCTAAACTCAATCATCATCTGCCTAGCCTATTCCCAACTATGTTCAGGGCCGGCTTCCAGTCTAACCGGATGCAGCTGAATACCAGTATTTTACATGGAGCGACTGCCTATCTGACCTCCACAACCCAGTTATTGGGTAATACGATACCCTTGGTACGACTGGTTGTCAGACTTTCGGGCTTCTGACAACCCGTAACGACTGTCAAAGATCCACGAATGACAGCCGGGACCAACGGCTTAACGTGCTTTCCGAGGCACGGAGGTGTCTCGGTATGTAAAGATGATCACCCATCCACAGACCGACCGCGGCAAGCGTAGCTTAACCTGACCGATCGACCTGTGCGGCTGTTATTATTTAGCCACGGGCCCCTCAATCTAAACTCAATAAATAAGCAAAATCTCTAAAAACTAATAGGTATCTATACGAATGACTATCCTACCTAACAGTATTATAAAATAACCTACGGTCACTACGTACACTATCAAATATACTACCTATACTTTAAAATTAAAATCTATACCTACGACTTATATAAAAATAAACCTAAATAACTCTAAAAAGTAAAAGGAATAAAAATGAACTCCACTGCGTGTGACCTAACCTACGACAAACTTATTATTTGCGGTTGGTACAGTAATCGGATCTAGGGATCGAACCGCAAAATTAAGTTTGTTTTTTATTGTATATACTTTTCCGGGATAAAAAGTACCCAGTGTGGTGCCCAGGATATTAAAGAATAATTATACCAAGTTTCATCGTAATCGAACCGGTAGTTTTTGCGTGATGCCTGAACAAACAGACAGACAGACAGACAGACAGACCGACAGACAGACAGACAGACAAAAATTTTTTTAATCACATTTTTGGGTTCGGTGTCGGTCTAGTAACACCCCCTGCCATTTATTTTTTTGATATTTTCAATGTACAGAATTTTCACTTCTACAGATTTATTATAAGTATAGATTATTTTCTGTCAAAAGTATCAATATTGAGTTTCGAGTTACTCGGACCGCACATTCAAATTATTCCACACAAACTTCAACACCCTTATATCCCCCTTTGAGGGGTAGTTTTGAAAAACTTATAATGATAAACTTTATTACTTACTTAGGCGAGTATTCTTGAAAAGTTTCAAGCTTATTAACCTAATGAAGAAGATTTTTCATATAAACTGTATCCCCGCTTTTCACTCCCACAGGGGTGGAATTAAAAAAAAAGTCGTTTAAGATGTATTCATAGTTTGACTCAAAGATTATTTATACCTACTCATTTTCGAGTTAATCAAGCCATGCAGTAAAATCCTCCCCTGAAAAATTGACTACCCCATTTCAGCCCGTCAGGGGTAGATTTTCAAAAAACTCTGATATACCTACATTATTCTTTACTTTCAATATTAGGTATAAATACTGAGTTTCGAGTAAATCGGACTGCACGCTAAAATTCTTCCATACAAACTTTGAAACTCCCCAATCCCTTATTAAGTGGTAGTTTAGAAGAAAAAAAAACTGACAATCTTCATAATTTATTTAGATAAGTATTCATGCCAAGTTTCAAGTTTATTAACTCAAGGAATAAGATTTTTCATACAAACGATTTCCCCCCTTTTCACCCTCTTAGGGGTGGAATTTCGAAAAATCCTTTCTTAGTGGATGCCTTCTCTTCACGAAGAACACACCCTCCAAATTTCATGTCTCTGGGACCAGCGGTTTGGGCTGTGCGTTGATCTATCAGTCAGTCAGTCAGTCAATCAGTCAGTCAGTCAGGACTTTGAATTTTATATTTATAGATATATTAGGTTACAGCCGCTAATCACTACTTAACTTTAAGCGTAACGCTTTAACGTTTACGAATAAAGTGGAACAAAGTGTTAGTCGACTTCTTCCAGACTTTAAAAAATTATAGAGTCAATCCTGTTTCAGTTTGTATTTTATTCAGTTGGGTTCGTCCAGCCAACCTGTGTTTTTCATTCTTGGCACATTTTTATTCCGTTTTCAGTTGAATTTTAAGTTTTTTTGTGAGTACTACGAATCGCCTGGCGGTGACAGTAGCCCGTCTGCTTGCCAACTTCGTTATGTACAAAAAGTCACAGCGTTTAGCGCGTTTTCGTATTTCGTGAGTTGCAAACTAAACGTAAATTTTCTGGAAAGTTATATTCTTTTGACAGGTTTTTGTTTTTGCCGAGATTTGCGTACAGTTTAACGAAACTTGGGGACTTTGCTAAAAAGATTTCTTCAGTTCACTTACAGCCTTCAGTTTCAGGAGGAACAATTTACTTCTATTTCCAGAGCTTGGCCGTGTCTTTCTTTAATATCTCGGTACATCTAATCCTGTCAGAGCTGCCTATCTAAGCCGCAATCTTCATTGCCGCCCCTATACCTTCGTAGCTTAGGCTTACTTTTAATTAAACCGTCGAAACGGCCGGCTTTATACGTCGGCAACGTATTTGACCGTTTTCCTTAGGTTTCAATATGTTCCGCCTTTCAGTGGGCGATTACAATGGGTCCGTTAAGCCGCGTACCAGCCGGATCGCCGGAACGCCGGGGAGCCGGTCTAGACACGCTGCATGCGGCTTACATCGACAAATTCTGAAATTTACTGCCGTGCTGTTATCCCGGCCCAAGTATTGCCTCGTTAATAATGTCAACTCAGCAATTTACCGCATTTGTTTTGTGTTATCTTGAGCTAAAAGTTATTAACGGGCTGTGAGTTAGCGTTGCAAAATTTTATTGCTATTGTATAGGTTACATTGATTCACTTGTACAATAAATGGGCCTATGTAGTTACCCATTACCACGTAGAGAGATACCGTCATGTTTTTTTTTTGTTTTGACTTAATACTCGTCATACTTACGGGCGGTGGCGTTAGTTTGAAAAAGTAATTTTATACCGATTGAAAATAAAACCAAAAATAGTTTTTCCTTAGTGCATAAGAGATTTGAGCGTCAGCTGCTCCACTGCGGGAGTCCCAAAGTTAGAGCATGTCAAAGTTGTTAAAAAAACTAAAAAAGGAATTTCATACCGCGCCAAAACCTTATGGGACGGGATTGTCTTCAACCCAAAAAAAAATAGTCAGCTGCATGGAAGTGGGAGGAATGTCAGTCGCGAATATGAACATGATTGTTGCGATGGCACATCCGCACCCTAATTGCGTAAACACGATCAATCGGAATCGGTTTCATTTTGACAGTTCAACAACATTCATTGCCGGATATCTATGTTCATTGCGTTATTTACGTGTTGAGCAGAACATTTTTTCAAGCTTATGAAGCAATAGATTAGCAATTTGCTTCAAAATGATTCATCCGTGAATCGTACCCGCTACAATTGGTCGCAAAAATCGTGCAGTACTTTAATTCGTAACCATGTCGAAGGGATGTAAAAAGATTTATGTATGAAAGTAATACAGTGTCACTGAAAAAACAAAATCCCCTTGTGAAGTTTGTAGCGCCAAAACAAAATTAAGTGAGGCTTACATAGCCGCGTAGGCGTAGGTACTGTTTATGTAAGTAAGCGCAGGCTTGAAGTATTTTCTTAGGTAGGCTGAGGTTAGTATAAGGCTTTTAGTCTTTTATAAATTTATTCTAAGTAGGATTGCTTTATTTCTAGAGCCTGTTGTTACTTAAAAGTGTCACAAAAACGTTTGTTCTCACTAGTTCGATTTATTAGTTCTATCGTCGAACTAGTGAGAATTTTTTCTCAATTGTTCGACCGTCACGTGACCAAATATATACTTATACCACAATTTAAAAAAAAAATTCCCAACAGCAATTTATCTGAATGTTAACTGCATTTGAGCATCAGTATCGGCTTGTAGTTTCTGAATGTTGTTATAATGATTTTTTTTTAATTAGGCGCTGTTAATAAAAAAAATATGTTTCTGGCACTCGTCGGCCGCTGCCGCGGCACCGCTCTCTTCGCTCGCTCGGCTCGTGCGTTGTGTGGTCGCAGTTCAAACCTAACCTAACCTAGCTGTTATAGAGAAAAATATATTTGATTATGTATATTTCATCAAAGTTAAGTACACGTTTGTTTTTTTAAGATTCTAATTATGTATAAATAGGTAATTTAGACGTTTCAAATTCGATTTTTGACTAATGATTATTTATTAAGTACACATATACCTAAGCATTAATTTTGTTTTAAGATTAAAATAAATTCGACGGTTGAACAAATGGAAAAAAAAACCTCAGTAGTTCGACACTCGAACAATTGAGAAAAAAATTCTCACTAGTTCGACGATCGAACTAATGAATCGAATCACTGAGAACATACCCAAAAAGCCTGTAAATCATAATAATATTCAGTCATTACCGTACCAGTACAAACCAGTCAAAAAATGATGTGTTCTTAGTTCTTATAATACCTACCTATCAATAAAAGATTGATTTGACCATTCCATGCGCTGAAATAGCGTCCTACATAAAAGGCTATAGATAGGTATGAGA
Source organism: Apamea anceps (assembly GCA_951799955.1). Taxonomy (NCBI): domain Eukaryota; kingdom Metazoa; phylum Arthropoda; class Insecta; order Lepidoptera; family Noctuidae; genus Apamea; species Apamea anceps. The sequence goes on from OX637506.1 coordinate 1,185,268, forward strand.
TATCTACTCGTTTATACCATAGGTACCTATTACACAGGTAGTTTGGTAAACGATTTCGCCGGCACGTGCACAGACCTTAGCGCGGGAAAAGTTTTTGTTCATCGTAGTGCGAAATACCTACGTACCAGTCCATTTTTCTCAGATAAAGGGAACTATAGAGTACTTCCACGGGAAAAAGTTAGTTCAACTCAGGTAGTGTCACGTCACACGTGTTACAAAACCCTGCTAACAAATTGTTCGATAAACAAGGCGCCATGGAAAACACGGCCGCTCGTAAGATACGGACGAGGCGCAGGTCACGTAACCACACCTTTCATACACACGTGCTCCCTGTGGAAAACCGCCGATAATTTTCACCTATTGACTGCTTACCACTACGTTTACAAAACGGAAATGACATAATATCAACCATTTGGACAGACTAGCGATTATACATTTGTGATTGCACCTAGGTACTACATTATCTACCTAGTTAGGCAGTAATTTGTTTATGTGAAGCCGACAGTGACAAATGTCTAAATTTATTTAATTACTAGCTTCTGCCCGCGGCTTCGCCCGCGTGGATGTCGGAAATTATCCCACGGGAACGTGCCAACAGGATAAAATGTACCCATGTGCTTCCCCAGAATGCCATCCATCTCGCGGGCCCTTTGTGGCTAATTACAATAGAAAACCAATTGTGTCTCATTAGTGGTGATTAAGAGGGTACCTATATGATATCCTTACCTAAGTACCTACATAATAAGAAAAAAACTCAATAACAGAAAATAAAATACCTACCTACCTAAATAAACCTATTTCTGATGATAACTAAACTCAATAAATAAGCAAAATCCCTAAAAACTAATATCTATACGAATGACTAATCTTACCTAACAGTATTATAAAATAACCTACGGTCACTACGTACACTATCAAATATACTACCTATACTTTAAAATTAAAATCTATACCTACGACTTATAAAAATAAACCTAAATAACTCTAAAAACTAATAGAAATAAAAAAGGTCGCACTGAAAAACACGGTTTAGAATTGCAAGTAGCAGTTAAAATAAGAACGAACGCTCGCCACTCAACACGTCCGTTCAAATCAAAGTTCAAAAAATATCCTTATATACGGTAGCGATCCGTGGCGGCCGCGCGCCACGCGTGTGCTGCGAACGGTGCAAGCCAAATTCAACCTTCAGCACTACATTTAGAGCATAACTTTAGTGAACTCCACTGCGAGTAACGTAACCTACGACAAACTTATTATTTGCGGTTGGTACAGTAATCGGGTCTAGGGATCGAACCGCAAAATTAAGTTTGTTTTTTATTGTATATACTTTTCCGGGATAAAAAGTACCCAGTGTGGTGCCCAGGATATTAAAGAATAATTATACCAAGTTTCATCGTAATCGAACCGGTAGTTTTTGCGTGATGCCTGAACAAACAGACAGACAGACAGACAGACAGACAGACAGACAAAAATTTTTTTAATCACATTTTTGGGTTCGGTGTCGGTCTAGTAACACCCCCTGCCATTTATTTTTTTGATATTTTCAATGTGCAGAATTTTCACTTCTACAGATTTATTATAAGTATAGATATTCATAAAGTAGGTTGGTATCCAATTAGTAGTTACCTGGTAGATATCTTGCTTGGTGTCTCATTACCTACTTACCTATTAAAAGAAAAGTACTTCACTAAAATGTATTTTTTTACCATTATGTAGGTAGGTACCTATGTTCTGTCTCAATTGTACAAGAACAAGTGGAACGGTGACCCCCAAACTAGGCATTTCCCTGTATCTTGAGAGTAGGAATTGCGATATTTTGCATAGTGTTTATTGCCTAACAGGAAAGCACATTTAAGTAGGTACCTACCTGTCTTATCATCTCCGATTGATAAAATAGTCCCCCGTCCTCGTAGGCTATGTGAAGATTTTTGGACAAACCCATTTTGATAACCGCTTACATACAAAGTTTATCGTATTAATGATAATAACCATTTAAAATAAGTACTTACTCATTACCTACTTCACCTAAACTGGTGCCGATTCTCTTGTCACAAATGCCTCGAAACTGGACAAAAAATCACCAAAATTTAGTTTATTCCTGACAAACGACGTTTTCTTAATCTGGAATTGACTAAAGTGACACCACTTAACTATATTTTAGTTTTACAGCACTAAGATGGCATTGAGTTATTAATCTAAGTACCTACCTATAGAAAATGGTAATTTTTTTTTATTCTGAATTTGATGATTTTCACCTAAAATTTTTATTGTCTAACTAAATCTGACTATTATAATCGCGATCAAAGAATTGAGGAATAAAATTAGTTGTCATGAACTAAAATAGGTACACACCAGCCATATAGGTCGGTGGGGAACATATATAATAAGCGGGTCAGCGACCGTAGAAGTATATTGCGGTTGATTTTTGATAAAATTGATTGATTTCGGAAACCCCGGATACCCGAATATTTGGGCACACGGGAACAGTTCTACACCCCGGGGAAACCCAGTCAGCAGACAAAGGTTACCTGCTGTAGGCGCCCTTCCGTGAACCGACACCAACGTTTTTCGCAAAGGCATTGCAGAAAAAAACCCGGCCGAATATGGGAATTTATTATTACTTAATTATTGTTAGTCAGTGGCTCTGCGAATTACCGGCTTGCGCTGTCTATGACGAATCGTTTACTCATCGAAGTATGGTAGGTAGATATTGTGCATGCATTATAGTCGGAATAAGGTAACTATCGTAGGTACGATTCACGCATTATTATGAATATTTTTATAATAGGTAATTGTTAGGATTACATAAAATGTTTTGTCACATTCACGGAAACAATTAGGTCCTAGCACCTAGTTGTTTATTTATTTATTTATCCGTTTATTATTATTTTTAGTGGCAATGGTGCCGATTCTTTTGTACACCGAACTAAACTAACTAAACTATCACAAAAATTACTATTCTGCAAAAAAACCCTAAATTTGAAAATAATTTTGATCCAACTAAAATCGAATTTGACAATCGCGACTCTACGAGGTACCTGTTTGCCCTACTCCGTGTTTTTTTTAACAGGGCCCCAAGTCTGCTATTTTTATAAATTCGTCATTCCAACACGATCCCATTCCCATCCCATTGTCATTTTGCTTAAAGTTCGTAATCTGCTAAATTCTTAATGGCGAATTGGCGATCATTGGTCGGTCAATGGTCTCGTAATAGAATTGTGTTATAATGACATTGTCGTATTGCCTTTATTAGCAAACCCGTTAGTAGAAATGATTTTCGAAAAACTACCACTACTTTATTTAAGTATGCCAGATTTCATTTATATATATTTTTACATACTTATAATTTATTAGTGTTTTATACAAGTCAAGTGTTTTATGTAAGTCAGTCATTCATTTATCATTATGTACGAGATTACCATTCTATGCCATTTCTTTCAATGGAGTGTCGGTGGTTGACCACTGGAAAGTCATAATGACGCCAATATATTAGTATATTACCAAGCTTGTCAAAATCTATACTTATAATAAATCTGTAGAGAGGTCAATTCTGTACATGAATATTTCATGTACAGAATTGACCTCTCTACAGATTTATTATTATTATTATTTCCAAAATAACTATCAGGGGGTGATTAGGGATCGATACTGATGCCAAAAATGCAATCAGTAAAATTTTTCTCTGTCTGTCTGTCTGTATAACCGTTATAGAAACAAAAACTACTCGACGGATTTTAACGAAACTTGGTACAATTATTTTTCATATTCCTGAGCTGGTTATAGTATACTTTTCATCACGCTACTATCAATAGGAGCAGAGCAGTGAAGGGAAATGTTGGGAAAACGGGAGAAGTTACTCCATTTTTTAAGCTTCCGTCGCGTTTGCAACCTTAATGGTTAAAGCTACACAGAAATCATGTATGACGGAAATGTTCTCCTTAAAATTATATAAAAGATATCCCGCGACAGCATATGTCTATCTTTTATGGTTGACTCACAATAACACGTGTAACTCCCGATAGCTTAGCAGTTCGAAGCATTCTGATTATTATTTGTCTACTCTTACGTTTATAACACTCTCAGTCATCCCTAATTAAAAAAGTTAACATTATTAACTATTCCATAAAAAAGAATCATAGAAATCGGTATAGAAACACCAAAGTTATACATGAAATACGCTAATAATAAGCCATCGCGCGTGAATACTGAATCACGCTCGACGCCTACCGGTTCGATTACGATGAAACTTGGTATAATTATTCTTTAATATCCTGGGCACCACACTGGGTACTTTTTATCCCGGAAAAGTATACACGATAAAAAACAAACTTAATTTTGCGGTTCGATCCCTAGACCCGATTACTGTACCAACCGCAAATAATAAGTTTGTCGTAGGTTATGTCACCCACAGTGGAGTTCTGCACACGGCTAAGATACTGTAATATTTTATCTTAAGATAAGAGATGGGCCGACTACATATAGTGTTTGCCGACTAACCGACTAGCCGATTAATCGGTTTTCAAAATGTCGATTAGACGGCCGACTAATCGGTTTTCAAAATGCCGATTAGACGGCCGACTAATCGGCAATGCCGATCATTCAACTAATTTTATTCCACACCTTTTTAATCGCGATTAAAAATAGTCAGATTTTAGACAATCAAAATTTTAGGTGGAAAACGTCAAATTCAGAATAGCAAAATCGCCATTTTCAATAGATTAACAACTCAGTGCCATCTTAGTGCTGTCAAATTAAAATATAGTTGTGTCACTTAAAATAAAATAAATAAAAATTATTTAGGTCTTTTACAAAGTAATACATTTACAAACTTATAAATACTTACTTTACTTACTTTAGTCAATTTCGGAATGGGCAATCGTCGTTTGACCGGGATAAACGAAATTTTGGTGATTTTTAGTCCAGTTTAGAGGCATTCGTGACAAGAGAATCGGCACCAATATCATCTGCAGTAATTCAAGTTTCTTAGATCAATGTGACACGCAGTCCAAACGCTCATAGTATTTTTATATAAGTAGGTCTACTGCACCTAGAAGTTATAAATCTACCCAGTCAGGTCGGAGGTAGCTCTAGGTACTTGAAAATAGCCTACGTAACTGCTATCTTTGAACTGCTCACACCTAAATCTAATTTAGTCTTGTAGCACTTTCCTATTATCTTCATTGTCTTTGGTTTTGTGCTTAATGTTTAGATACGTTTTGTTTAACTCAAAGCTCAAACTCTTGTTGATAGCAATAGAATGTTTACTTTAATGCTGAAATACAGGCCGGTCACTGGTCAGCAAATGGGTTGTGAAATACGAATAACCAATAAACCAAGTTAGTTATTCAAAAATTCCCAATTTCCCATATGCCAAAAACAGAGCGGTCTGGGTACTAGTTGGAAATAAACAATACCAAGGAAATCCTTAAACAAATAGTTAGGTAAACGTGTCAGACTATTTCAGTCGGCTTCATTCTGCGTGGATTTTCCGACACATTTCCCTTGTGTCTATTTATTTACAATTACAACGAGCTGGATTTTCCTTTGGCGAACGTCCATTAAAATAACAACCCTGACTCCAAAATAGAATGCTGTGATTTTACAACTAATCTTTATAGCTAGGTATAGCTATTAATTAGTGCTTATGGCTAGTAGTCTGTCGAGTAAATCTTAAACAGTGGCTATGTCGAGTAGGTACCTAGGTACCTACTGATACACCTGAATATTGTAGAGCTAGGCATTAAATACTCCATCCAACTTTGTCGCTTTATAATATTCAAGTGTTCCTGGAGAGAGGAGGGTGTTAAACGGAACACGTAGAAAGACTAGCGGCCAGTTTTTTCATCAATAGTAACAGCTAAAGTAACGTCACAATGTCAAAGTAACGGTTAAATGAGACCACCCAACCAGCAAAATACCCTTACAAACAAAAGCTTGTAAGAACTATGGTTGCATATATAAGATGTATACATTGTATAATATGCTCTGATTAAACCAGAAGCCCTAATAGTTATTTAAACTTTAAAGGCATTCATACTTGTAAAATATTCTTATAGACGTATATAAGAAAACGTTATATAATATTAATAAGAGCAGTGGCATTATAAGCGCCTTTTACAAGTCTAATTGCCTTTGATTCTTAATTAATACTTATAAATACAATTAGTAAGAACATTCGATCTTAGTAGTGACTATACTAAATTTCTCTAAAACTGGTATTTTAAAAGTGTGATTTATCTCACCTACGCCATACTAAAGAGTAGTAGTACTTTAAAATTCGTATTATTGCATTGGGAACTGCGCATTATTGGCATAATGGCCTAATAAAACAACTGCGATATATATTGATTATTATTTAATTAATGTCATCAATCATTTTGCATGCTAGTTTCAGCTAGAAACTGATAAAAAAAACCGCCGGAAAATCTGTAATGTCACTTCTTGTAAATAAGTTTCATTTCATTTCACTTTTATCGTGTTTGGCTTCTATTTTTGTAATTTTTCTACTGAAAATGTTGATGTTTTTCTGACACAATGTTAATGTTTTCTATAAACGTAGGTATCACAGATCATGATCGTATGCCAAGAACTTTGACTTAGGTAATGTTATTGTGATCGCTAACTAAATGGAAACAGGAAAGTTGCACGATGAATGATGATGACACGACCTATCTTAAGATGGTTGTTTGTATAATTAATAGCTTGCATCTCATGCGGATCTTCTTACTGAGTGAATACTCACTCATTCACATTGATCGTGGTGCGACCGTGGGAATAATTATTGATTAAGGACTTTGTTCCGATTATACAGCCGTTTCTTTAGTAGGTACGCACCTATATGCTCGTTCTAGAGGTGTCATAGGAAGGTTCTTAAATCTTTCTTAATTGTTTAATGATTTACCTAGTCAAATCATCTATGTTATTGAAGTATTTCCGGTCGTGTGAAGTATTTGGCCTTTCCCAAATAATTGCTGTTGCGATGGGAAACGTCCTGTAATGCTATTCTGTAAAAACCTCACCGTGAAAACGTGAAAATCCCTAGCATCAGGTGGAATGACAGCTCACTTTAAGCTCACCTCAGTTATCACGGTGATCTTCTTACAGAATAGCAACGCAGTTCTTTAGAATGACTTGATAAGTTACCATTTATATTAGTAACAGTTTGTATTTACTGAGAATAAAGTCAAGTCATCGGAAATAGGTATCTACGCAGTCCAGATTAGGCGCCTCCCTACGGCATTTATGAATCTCTGATCAGTGAAGGTAATTGGTGTTAATTTGGGTATTTACAGGTGAGTAAATCAACAGAAAAATATGGTTTGAAATAATTAGGTAAATAGGAGCTTGATAGTAAATACATAACCACTTGTGTATCTATTGACGCAACTGGACTTTTCCATAATCCTTTGTTTATCATGTCATTGTGCTCAATTGATCGACCTGCGTCGTTCACTGCTGTACATTGTTCTCTTTGGTGGCTGGAGCAAAATAAGCAATAAGTGGTCTACGATTGGTATCGCAGACTATTATTTTTAAGAACCATACGACAGTAGACAATCTTTAAAGTCAAATAGCGCATCCTGCCGCTCAATGAAGATGAAGAGGCCCTGCCAGAGTAGGTAGCGGCTCCCAAATTGTTGCCCAAGCCTGTGACATGCAGCAGCGTCATCTAGTTGCCTCCATAAGTGAAACAAACTTTTGTCCAGCAAATATTACGTAGGACGCCACTCGACTACATTACCAAGATGGTGGGGGCAGACTACATGCTGGAGGCGGGGTTACACACTGGACTGCCATACGTTGAATTGATTGAAACATCCTGCTGTGCACAATTCAGTCCATAGTCTACACGTCATCATCATTACGTGAGGTGTGAGGTCAACGTCCGTATAATCAGTGTGTTCATGCAGTCAGTGACGACACGAGATGAGGTCACTGCTCTGACGTCAGGCTTCTCGCGAATACACCCACTTATCTACTGACACATACCTACATATGTTGCATAATTAACGATTAATTGTGCTTCGACGGTGAGTAAATAAGGTCTGTTTATAGGTAGGTAAGCTAGGATAACTTTCGTGAGATAAAATCGGTCATCTTTATGATTCATCAATGACTTGGGAAGTTTCAAGATTGCTCAATATTGTTGATTTGTGAAATCTTAACCTTTGCCTCGTGAGTAACTTGTTATTAAATAGGATTGCTTGAGTCCCAAACTTGTTATTCGTTTAGGTAATCCTAGAGCATTAGTACCTAGCGTGATAGAGCATTAGTCATAGGTAAAATATTAGACCTAACTTAGAATTAATCATCTTTTCGTATAAGATAATAAATCAATCCTTCCAAAACGCATTTTGCAAAGCATCTAATATCCTGCTGACATGTAATGTTAATTAAAACTACGCCGCCGCGGCGGCGTGTTGTGTGTGTGATGTTGAATATTGCACGTGATCGTAAATCAATTCCCAACAACTAATTGGTTTTATTCAATGACGTCGAGCATAGTTGTTAATAGAGCAGCTTTACATTTTAATTCGGCTGAATTATCTGTATTAATACTGTCAATATGGGCATGGCATGTGACGTCACAAAGCAGTTATCGATGCGCCCGCCGGGCCCTGTAATATGGCACGAACGTGCGAAAATGGACGAAACAGCGCTGCAGCGCTGCACAAATGGATTTTTGATTCATAACGAGCCGTTTTATAGACGCGATACAGGAATACGTAATTTGACACCATATAACTGAGTGTTTGCAGCCAGGGATCGCTTTGTGAACCTCGCCGGAGTACTTACCCGTATTTGTGACTGCTTTCCAATATTTTGTTGCAAATGAGGACCAAATCAAGTTTTGTAAAAGATTTCCTGAATGTTGGTTGAGATACGATTTGTGTTCGTCTCATAGTGGATAGAGTTGTGCGAGGCAAGATATAGAGAGCTACTCACATGAATATTGAATGATTAAGTACATCGAAATCCATCTAAGGGTGCTGTTGCCTTTTAGATCTAAGCCTGTTATAAATGTCTGACGTAGCGCACCTTTCACGTCCCTGCTACTGCTACTTCCCGCATTACCGTAGAGCAAAGGTTATTGATAAAGTTCTTGCGTTTTGGTCTCACATCTTATAATAGTATATAGTATATAGTACGTAGTATGGCATACCTACCTATGCGTTTTGAACTGTTGAACACACTTCTATTTAATAAGTACCTTAAAATATAATATACCTAATATATCATATACCTAGCTTGTCATTGTTTAGGACTATTTGGGTCATTGTTTTTTGTTCCCATCAGTTAGTTTTAGTGATGGTCTGGCAGTTTGAGTAGTTTACGCGACAGCTACTCAAATGTCCTGTCTTTGGTATTGTTCGTCTAATCATTTACCTCCTTAAGTTCTGAGTTGAGCTGCACGATAATTGACAAATGCGTGCACTGACTGGACAGGTCCACTTAAATCTGTGTGGTTCTCTCCTCAAAAGACCATTTCAGACACCAATCTACATGACCCTCAAAATTATCTGACCAAGATTATGTCTGGACTTTAAAAGAGACTACTTCTCAGTTTATAAAATATGATTGACGCGTAAAAGTGTTTGTACAAACCTACTTTTTCAGATTAAATCCTTTGCCATTGTTGTCCGAGCTAGATTTAAAAAAAAAAAACCTAGATAGACTTGTGCCCGGTTGATGGCAATAGGCTCGCCCCCTAACAAAGGAATTAAACATAACTGGCGAAATGTGTGTGTACTATATAATCTCTGCCTAACCCTTCGGGGAATACAGGCGTGATGGTGTGTTATGAATTAAATATTGGGTCGACTTCCAGTTTAACTGGATGCAGTGGTAGGTCAGACTGGATGCAGTGGTAGGCCAGTCGCCCTTGCTGATTGGCTAAGCTTTTTACAAGCTTTCTCTTGTATGGCAGACCCATCAGGGCTACTATTACACGGTGGTACACTGTAAGTGCCTCCTCCTGATAATATGCTGCAAGGAAGCTAAGGTTCCAACCTGGAATGTCATAGAGAAGAACCCACATGAAGGTGCCCGTCATCGCGTTCTAGACTTTTTCAACTAGAAGTTCTTCGGATACAATCTATGGTACGGCAGTATCAATTTTACTTGATACAATACCACTAGGTTTGGTTTTTCCACGACCTAATTACCTGTTACTGCGCAATACCCGATAATCGAAGGTGAGGCCAATTGTTAGGATTTAGGTATTCTTGCTGTAAGATAAGTACTGTATAAATCAATTAACTGGCAAGATATACAGAGATATTAATCATGATGTTTCCGGTGGTTGAATAATAATAATAGTAAGGCACGTGAAGGCTTCCGTAGACAGGCACTCTTGCAGAAAAATTTCTATGAAAACTTCACAGAATTTGTTCTATCAGAATCGCATCGCATCGACTCGTGGCGCCTATCTGCGGAAGATAAATAAATAAAAATAAATAAATTAGGTAATTAATTTACGGTCTTTGATCCATAAATGACTAAAAAAATGTCTTGGTATTTATATGGGTGGACCATAGATATCCGTGGGGTGCACCTTTTACTAATATTATAAACGCGAAAGTTTGTATGGATGGAGGGATGGATGGATGAGTGTTTGTTACACGCAAAAACTACCTACTACAACTTGGATGAAATTTGGCACACAGATAGTTTATAAACAGGATTAACACATAGGATACTTTTTATCCCGATTTTCCCACGGGATCGAAACTTATGCGGGTAAAACCGTGGGGCGCAGCTGGTATTTCATAATGTTTTTTTGCCAACGTTCAGTATAAATCGTCTCAGTTAAAACTTTAGGGGTTGAGTATCGCCTGATGCTAAGCAATCATTTTCATAAATGAACATCCAAATCCAGAAGCCACTGATGCGGTACAGCCGACTCAGTATTATCATGAAGTTGTAAAACTTTGGTAAAAGCCCCATTATCTGTTGAACTGGAACGCCGACAGTCAAATATTTTCGCGTACGTAAACATTATGACTGAGCTCCTAGTCTGATTTCCCAAAAACCCTCCCTATAGGTACTATTTATGTAAAATTTCCCACATACACGTAATTTCCGTGCAATTCCCCGACCATTGTGTACCTATCCGTAGGCAATAAAATTGTTTATTTAAAAGACACTTAGTATGAATAATAACTATTTTCGAATCAGTGCCTACTCTTTCGAAGCGGGAACATGACAAATACAGTGATGTGTTGCTACAAGAAAAGCTCGTTGACTTGAGAAACGCATATTTTGGTACTAAAGAAATAACATACAGTTGCAGAATGCCCCATGATGCACGTCACCACGACACGTGCTGCAGAATCACACTGCTGCTTCAATTTGGTTTTTCCCGCTGATAAATATAACATTTTACGACTGAAACCAAACACGTGCTCATTAGGGTTCTATGGATTTAAAAGAAATAGTTTTAGCTGACTATAAAATAACGATCTTGGCGACCTGACGACAACTTCTGCTTTGATATAGAGCTTAACCAATCAGCATGGTTGGGCTGACTGGCCAGGGTGTGTGGAAAGTCCTTACTTACTACATTACTGAAATATCCATAGAGATCTTTTAAAATACAGTTATCCTCATTACGTTTTAAATGCATGACCTAGGTATACCTATAATAGAGCGGTCGTATGAGAGATGCAGTCAAGCGGGGTAACACGCCTACCACCGACTAAATCCAAGCATTCTTATTAAGGGCTTGTAATACCTCAGTTGAAATTCATATTTTGCCCCCACTTCCCCGCGCCATGTATCACTCTAACCCGCTCGCACTGTCAAACTGATTTAGTTAGGGTGAACTAAACTGTTGATGGACGTAGGCTTGGTAATAATTGGTTAAATTATGATTATATTATTATGCGAAATCGATGTCTTCTGTATAGAATAAAAAGGAAATATATTGAAAGTTAAATTATTAGTACATTATAAATTAGCTAGCAAATTGTCAATTTATAATGTACCAATAAACAATTTAGCTAATTTACCGTGGTAACCTACGTACAGAGGGGCAATTCTCGTAATTTTAAGAACGATCAGATCTCAGTCTCAGTCTGCCAAAAATACCTCAAATTTCTATACATTTTTGACAAGTATTTTCAATTGATTGTCGCTGAGGTGAGATTGCGACTAGATTTTGAACGTTTTTAATTATGTACGAGAATTGGCCTTCTGATGTCCAACTAAAAATAGGCGCTTCGGAAATCATCGTCTATCTTGTTAAATACGAACGCGCGATGATGAGATCTAATATAGAGTTGTAACAACTCTCAAATTGGTTGTCAAATAGACATGTACTTCTACAAGTAGGACTTTTGACTCTATCGAGACCTGGTCTGTTTTGGAGACGCTGCATTGAACTAAACATATCCATGTAAAGGGGTGAGAGAAGGGGACGTAATTTCCCCGACATTGTTCTCTAATATTATTGGACAATTTTCGACAACTTTACATATTTATTATTAATTATTTTCTGTCAAAAGTATCAATACTTACTGAGTTTCGAGTTACTCAGACCGCGCATTCAATTTCTTCGACATAAACTTAACACCCCTATATCCCCCTTTGAGGGGTAGTTTTAAAAAACATATAATGATAAACTTTATTACTTACTTAGGCAAATTTCAAGTTTATTAACTAAATGAAGAAGATTTTTATATAAACTGTATCCCCGCTTTTCACCCCCACAGGGGTGGAATTAAAAAAAAATCGTTTTGGGTGTATTCATAACTTGACTCAAAGATTATTTATACTAATTTTCGAGTTAATCAAGCCATGCAGTAAAATCCTCCCCTGAAAAATTGACTACCCCATTTCAGCCCGTCAGGGGTAGATTTTCAAAAAACCCTAATACACATTATTCTTTACTTTCAATATTAGGTATAAATACTGAGTTTCGAGTCAACCGGGCGGGGGGCTAAAATTCTTCCATACAAACTTTGAAACCCCCCAATCCCTTATTAGGGGGTAGTTTAGAAGAAAAAATAACTGACAATCTTCATAATTTATTTAGATAAGTATTCGTGCCAAGTTTCAAGTTTATTAACTCAAGGAATAAGATTTTTCATACAAACTTTCATCCCCTATTTTATCCCCTTGGGGGTAGAATTTATCAAAATCCTTTCTTAGCGGATGCCTACGTCATAACATCTACCTGCATGCCAAATTTCAGCCCGATCCCTCCAGTGGTTTGGGCTGTGCGTTGATAGATCACTATGTCAGTCAGTCACCTTTGAGTTTTATATTATTTAGAAGATACTTTTCCGGCATAAATAGTACCCAATGTGGTGCCCAGGATATTAAAGATTAATTATACCAAGTTTCATCGTAATCGAACTGGTAGTTTTTGCGTGATGCCTGAACAAACAGACAGACAGACAAAAATTTTTTTAATCATATTTTTGGGTTCGGTGTCGGTCTAGTAACACCCCCTGCCATTTTTTTTATATTTTCAATGTACACAATTTTCACTTCTACAGATTTATTATAAGTATAGATATACTAGATTTTCTAAAATAGCATCTTAGAGCAACCTGACATAAAGAACTGTAGCGCAGGGGTCATTTGCCGGGGTCACGGATCATAACATCGCGTCAATGTAATAGAATAGAAAAACTTTATTTCAGACAGGTAATTAAAACAAATAACGTACAAAGAGAAGGCGAATTGAAGGAAAGAGCGAGAGCCTTATGTCGGCGAGCAGTGCAGGTGGAAGATTTCAAGTTACGATTTTTTTAATGTTGTTATAATTTTTATGATTACTGGCCACTAGCCCTCCACCGTATGCTCCCACCGTGTCCTCCAGGCGATCCACACAGTGGTGACACCCTGGCGTTTCCTCCCGCCTTATCCTGAACAGGAATCGCCCGAAACAAACGTGTCCGGTGAGGACCTGCGTCAGGCTGAAGGTGAGGGTACCGGGGCGCCTCTCCAGCCACTCCTCAAAGAGGGGACTTATCGCAGCAATTGTGGCGTGCCCAGCACTGGGTTGCGACAATCGCACTCTCTATGTCGCCATTAGATCCCGCCGGAGCTCTGTCCGCTGTATTGTGATTTCTCAAAAAGCCTTTCAAAAATCCACCTGTATTTGACAGAGACATTTGTGGTAATTGAAATATATTTCCATTATCACAAACCTATGTAGATTGATCGAGAAAAACCGGTTTTGCTGAGACTTGGTTGTTTTGGTTTTGGTTTTTTTTTTTGTATTTGTAATGATATGTACGTGATTACTAGTTTATTTATTTATAAGTATGTATTAGGTATGTATAAACTGTGCGTACTCCCCGTCACTTTTCCCTAAAGGTTCATTAGAAAAGCAGCGTCAGACAGCATCTGTCTGGCATTACCTAATGCTGAAATGAACCTTTTTGGCGCAGCCGTGAGCAACACACACTATTGTTGTCTGAAACATTATTTTTTATTTTATTAATTTTGTATTTTGTGTTTCACAAACTATGTCCAAATAAACTTTTTTCTTTCTTTCTATCTCAAATAAAATTATTTATAAAAAAAGTTTTGCTGAATATATTGAAAACACCATAAAAATTTGGGAACTATCTAAAATAGGTACGCTTACCTGCCTAAATTTTTGACAATATTTTGACATTGACGTGAGATTACGATTTTGAACCATTTCAAAGATGATTTTATAAATTAAAACTACAAAATTTGGATAAAATAAAAATACGGGTGCCTTATTTTTACATCTAAATTTAATTTTACATTATCATATAATTTCTTAAGAACATAAAACGTTGTCAATCGGGTCTTTTGAGCGCAAGCGAAGTGACACAGGTTCCCCGTCCGATAGCCGAAGCGGTACTGACAAGTACTGAATCGGGGTCCTGTCGGGGGCCGGGCGGCAGAGCGGTTCAAGGTGTGAGTGGTCAAAAAGCTTGATATTTCCAATCTCATCTTTTTACGTTACATGTAACGATTAAAAAATAAAAACGAACAGATGACACCTGCTTTATGCATGGATCGATTAGCCTGCAAAGTTTCATGACCTAATTTGAACATTTTCATTGATAATTCTTCTTTTATTGTACGGTTTAGAGGTAACTTTGAGATTTATTTGTATCGAGAAAATTGTATGCAATCGTGTTTTCGAAACAGACGACACCTCGCAGCAGTCCTCGTCTTTATTGTATATTAATTTCAAAGAGAATACTGCAGTATTGTTGAAACTAGAGTCATTAATGCTAAGAAAATTTTCGCAATCTGAGGTATTACAGGCCCTTAAGTATTGAGTAAAATCCGGGCGGCATTGGAGACAGTATAAGGAACTCTTACGTATTCAGCTTGCCTAAACAGATGAACCAAAAGCGATGTTGTTAGTTTGTTGTCGCGACTTGCTTAGGACTAGACAAGTTTGGTAACCTATCGTGGTTCCTACGTTAGAGTCAGAGCATTGCTAGGCGGTCAGAGATGATGTGGGGGGTGTGAGTTGATAGAATATACCTACTAATTAAGGAGGGAATCACTTTACATCATAGCTAAGCTACGGAACTCCAGCAGCTGTTCATAAGTCACACTTCGCTCCTCAACAACTAGGGCTGCCATCACCTAAGTTAAATACGGACCCCGGATAAAAACTTCAGAAACCGGTGAAATAAAGATTTTTTTCACGGACTCCACCGAAAACAAAAATTTACAATAAAATAAAAACTAAACAAATTACTCGAAAGCGGATATCCCCTAACACAAAAAGCATCCATTATTTAAGGGACAGTATTAAAAAAAAAACCCGGCACGGACGCTCCCCGGACGCCTTCTAAACTAGGACAAATCCGGGGAAACCCGGACGGATGGCAGCCCTAGCACAACACAACTAGAAGGTTTATTCTCGTTGATATAAACAATCGCAGAGTCGAGGGGCCGTACCAATAGCAATTTAATGCTGTGTACATCGGCCGTGGGTAAACCCGCCTGGAAAACCCATCAGTGAATGTAATCAAACAGAGATAATGGCAACAAATTGAAGGTTATGAAACAATTCACTAACCGATAGTGTTCTCAGTGACATGTTCGTAATTAAACATGTTTTTATGACACTAAAGCTGGGAACAGATATACTTGAATGGTCAACAGATATCTTAGTTGAGCAGGTCTGGGTTGTTGTGTATACTAGACTTGTTGAGATACGGAGCATTGCTCTGAATCAATCTCGTGATAGATAACCGTAATGGCTCTGTTACTTAATGCAATTATGGTCTAGTTATGCTAGAGAGATATGGAGAGAGAAATGGATAAGCAAATGCGATCCAACTCGAATACATCATTAGAAACACTGAATACAGCAAGTCTAGAAACATGGCTTGAATGAGTTTTACGTGAAACACCAAAGTCAAAGTCAAAGTCAAATCATTTATTTCAAATAGGCACATAAAAGGCACTTTGATCCTTTTATCTGGGGAAAGTGAACATTTGGGGAACGTTGGACTTACGGACGGGTATCAGCTATTGCCAACTAAATTTGACGTGCCTCGTGCGACCTACCAAAATATTGCGTCGTATTTAAATAATGATAATAATATTACATGACCACCTGCAGTATCTTCAGACGATCAATCTGCCGAGTCTTTTCCCAAAGTTGCTATGTTGGGGTCGTCTTCCAGTCTAACCGGATGCAGCTGAATACCAGTATTTTACATGGAGCGACTGCCTATCTGACCTCCACAACCCAGTTACTGGGTAACACGATACTCCTTGGTAAGACTGGTTGTCAGACTTTCGGGCTTCTAACGACCCGTAATGACTGTCAGAGATCCAAGTATGAGAGCCGGGACCAACGGCTTTATGAGGCACGGAGGGGTCTTGGTATGTAAAGATGGTCACCCATCCACGGACCGACCGCGGCAAGCGTAGTTTGACCTGATCGATCGACCCGTGCGGCTGTTATTACAAGCCCATCTTCAGAAAATAACAGTTAAATTACCTAAGTGCCGTATAGCAATAATTACGCTACTGATAGGTAGGTAAGTAAACACCGACCTAACGCATGCAGCAACTCTTGGGGGCAATTCTCGTAATTTTAAGAACATTCACAGTCAGAAGGTCAATTCTCGTAATTTAAAACGTTCAAAGTCTAGTCGCAGTCTCATCTCGGTGACAAAAAAATGTTAAAAAAGCGGCCAAGTGCGAGTCGGACTCGCCCATGAAGGGTTCCGTTGAGTTGATTGAATGAAAGGTAAATTACGATTTACGATTTATGACGTATTAAAAAAAAACAGGATAGTTCTTATAGTTTCGAAAAAAAGTGGCTGTGACATACGGACAGACAGACAGACATGACGAATCCATAAGGGTTCCGTTTTTTGCCATTTGGCTACGGAACCCTAAAAACTTGTCAAAATATAGGGAAATTAGAAGTATTTTTTGACAGATTGAGACTGAGATCAGACTGTGAACGTTCTTAAAATTACGAGAGATCTCAAAAATACCTCTAATTTCCCTACATTTTGACAAGTTTTTGATATTTATTTGTCGATCAATATTTTTTATAAATTGTTGGGTAGACTTTTAAAAAGTCACAAAAACCCTATTTGGGAGGCCTCGGCGTCCGCAAAATTTCTAGTATCAGTTTACCGGCTTTCATATCCTCGGTCCACGGCACTGAGAAATTAATCAGGAAAATCCTAGCCTCCACACTGATTAATTTTGATGTGCCGTGCTTCACCGAGGCGATCGCTTGCCCGAACTCAGATCTACCCGATAATAGTGGTGGTGGAAGGTGGGATGAGCCGCTCTGCAGAGTAGTACAGGATACATAATTTGCGGAGCGTGCGCGCCTGTTGGCTGTGGGTAAATGGGAGTCGGGTCTGTGGCTTCATGCACTACCGTCGTCGAACATAGGCACTTTGTTCGACGACAATACTTTCCGTCTCGCTGCTTCCCTAGGAGCACCTTGTTGGTCTCCTCATCGCTGTCACTGTGGAGAAGTTGTCAACAGCCTCGGATACCACGGCCTGCCTTGCAGCCGAAGTGCGGGTCGCTTAGCGTGGCACGCAAACATTAACGACATCATTCGACGAGCTCTTGTGACCAAGAGACAAGAGACCGGACGGCATGTCATTATTTCCATGGAAGGTGGGTAGGCCTTTAGTGTGGGATGCAACTTGTGTCAATACTCTTGCGCCATCCCATCTTCCAGGCGGAAAACCTCAAGCGGCGTAAATATAATAACCTTATTGATCCTTATATTTTCGAGCCGTTTGGGGTTGAAACCCTCGGGCCGTGGGGTGGGGTGGGGTCCGAGTGCATATGGTCTTTTGAGGGAAATTTCAAATTGACTGGTTGACATTTCCCAAGACCCAAGGACTTTTTTACCTTGGCCATAGGCTAAGCATTGCCATACAACGTGGCAATGCCGCCAGTGTCTTGGGTACATTAATACCAGTCGACAGCGATGCGGATGAATTTTTCGACGCTATATTTTAGTTTGTAAATAGTTTTAGTTAAGTTAGGATATACTTTTGTTATTTTAAAAGTTGATAAAAAAAATAGAAAATATTACGCTGTAAAGGCAATGAGACTGTACATGTTCTATGTTACGGGTTTGGTATCCGCACTTAGTCCTTCAGGTGGACCATTGTGCGTGGGCTGGATGTATGTACATACATAAACGTCAAATAAAGTTATAAAAAAAGTCTAAAATGTACTCGTAAGTAGGTATGAAAGTTCCTGCATTGTTTTAAATAGCGTAATCTGCATGCATGATTAACTTCATTAATTTAATGGGCTTCATTTGGGTTGATCCTGCATGTTGAGTTTTTCCTTATCACCATCACTATGATGCATGTTATTATGGTTTTAGAGAGAGTTAAGTGCCTACTTAGTGGCTAAAGGATTATTTTTGCTAAGACTATGGGATACCGTGGCTGGGACAGACTGGATGCCGAAGGCGGAGGACAGGGTGTTATGGCGCAGCCTGGACACAGAATAACTAATAGTACTGCCTGGGAGAGGCCTATGTCCAGCTATGGACTACAATAGGCTGATTTGATTGATGGGATACAGTCAAAAACTCAAACTCAAAGCATTTATTTCAATTAAGCCATTTACAGGCAATTTTGAATTGTCAAGTAGTACACAACATAATTATATACTTAACCTACACTGAATTCTATGTACGTATTTTGTATTTGAACTCATGAAACCTTTGACGTCTTGGTGCCCACCCTGGTTAAATCGCAATCTTTATGAGCACACTAGCTGTTGCCCGCGACTTCATCTGCGATGCAGGATGAAAAGTAGCCTATGTCCTTCTCCAGATCATGGTCTACCCATGTGTCAAATAAATTTTCTAATTTTTTGCGCAACTTCAAGAACCTTCAACAAAGAACCGTAAGAACCTTCTACAAAGTATTAGAAAACTTAAACAAAAAAGATGGATGAAATCGGTAAAGTCGTTCTCAAGTTATGGCGTGACGTGACCAAGGGAAATAGGGATTAACTTTTATATATATATTATTATTATAGACATGCAGGGTTATTTTAATTTGGCTAGTTAAACTCCGCAGACGAAAAACAAACAAAAATAGTTTAAAAATCTGTTTTTATTTTTTGTAACAGACACACAGACGTGATAGTATCGATTATCTAAACAGTTTTTCTCAACTTATACTTCAAGTAACAATAATAACAGCGGTCATTGACCTCCCGTAAAAAAACAATAAATATTTTTATTTTTTAGTTTATCGTGTTTAGATATCGATGCCCATCGCGTCTGCGGAGTTTAGCTAGCCAATATAAAATAACCCTGTATTCTGTACTGTAATATATACATAAATTTTTGTACGCGTGTTTTTGTGTGCGTAAGTAGAGAATGTAGCACTGGCCTTTTCACTGATAATTCACTTTTAGGATTATGTACTAGGCTTCACTACCAATGTAACATATGTATGTCTTTATAGTTCAATGGAACATAGTAAAAGTCCGTACAGCACCCGTTACCAACAATCAGTTTAATAGTATTCTGATAAAAAAAAGCTGTGACATTTCGGCACAGGTCATTGGTCTGTACAAAAACTCAATCAGCTGACCGCGGTCAGAGACTAGGCACAGGACGTCATTGGGGTTTTACCGTACATATGTAACTCGTATGTAAGTTTTTTCCGTAGTTGTGTATAAAATAACAAACCTACGTTACAGATAAGAGGAATATTCTTGTTGGGACTTGTTTCAAAGAGGAATGTTAGTTTAGGGTCCTACTTGATATTCCTGATAATGATCTGATAAGATACCGTGTGTTTTAGGGACTTAAAACAATGTATGGGTATTCTATACCTATATGATGACGTAGGTTTATGTCAGCTACGATTTTGAAAAGGTGTAGAACGGCCACGGTGTGTACAAAATCCTGCTCAGACGAAAATAAATAACAACCCCCAAGTACCCACAATCTAGAAGGAAGAAGAAGTAGAAGAAAGCAGTCATTAGGAAGAAGTTCGTTAGAGCAATGATTTTTTACCACGCCAACCAGGTGTTTATGACCCCTGCTTAGAGCAGTTTCTCAAACATTTTCAGTTTGCACGGTGCCCACCCTAGGCTATATTTGTAGGTATTTAAACTTTATAGGTAAATAAGATACAGTTTCCAAAACTTCTCTTCGGTAGAACCGAAAGATTCAAGATAACTTCTCAATTAAATGTAACTTTTAATAATTACTTCAACAAACAGTTTGACCTCTGAACTTCTATAACTGTTGACTCTTTTAATAAATAAGTTTACTCATGAAGGCGCTCCTATCTAGCTAATGTCAAGCCGGGGCGCCTCCGTCGGACCTTGTCGTCTCAAAACTTAAGTTGGAGTTACTTAATTACTTACTGGATGTCACCATCGCTTGTTTGCGCAGAACTCGATAAGTTTTAAATAGTTATGATCAAGCATTATTTTAAAAAAAATTCTTTAAATCTTTGTTTTATATTACCCAACTGCAAAGAAAGCAATAATGTTTTGCAGTGACTAAGCTTTGTTCTGTGAAGGAATCTGCTTGCCTTAATAAACGGTTTTAAAATACCAAATCTCTTTGATAGGTATTTGTTTGCATTGTGCATTGGCAAACAAATACCTATCAAAGAGATTTGGTATTTTAAAACCGTTTAGTTACCTGTGGTAGATATTAGGAATAAATGGCAAGACAAAAACAACTAAGTACCGACTTTAGAAATAGAGCCTTAGAGTCATTGTTATCCATTATTAAAACTTTATGTAACAAGTAAAAAAAAAAATACTGTACAAAGCCAGATTTAATGCCTGGGACTTTTTTACCAGTCAACCTTAAGGTGGTGTAGGACAAAATATGGCAGATGCAACAGCAAGTGCAGGTGGTTATCATGAGCCTTCGACCATAAGAAATCTAATAAGGAGAATTATTGTTAAACGGGTATTGTTTGTTAACATTTACGTTTTCCTGAAAAAAGTCTCATTTTTGGTCCTCGGAAGGTTAGTGAAAACTAAAAAGCTCTTCTTTGCTGTAATAGTAATAGTGGCCTGATCTCTCTCCGGTCGTGTCGGATTGCCGTCCCATCGGACTAAGAGAGTGAGAGAAGAGGGAGTGCTCCTGTATCTGCGCACACACTTAGGCACACCGAAGGCTGGTCTCCGGTGAAATTGGCCAAAATACGGTGTGGAGGACTTGATTTAATAATGGTGTAAGTACCTTCAGTAGAGATCGTCTAATTTAAAATGGCACGCCCCTCCACTGCTTGTTGCATACACTTGTATAGAAATTTTTGTGGAGGGGCGTGCCATTTGAAGTTAGACGATCTATACCCAGAGTATTTCCAGATAAGATGTAAATGATTTGGCACGTACGTTACAGGGGAAATCCGTGTAACACTTGTTCCAGTATTGAAGTTACACATTCATTATTGTTTTCCTGCCACACTGAAAATAGCAGTTCGATACTGAAAATTGTGCTGAATAGAATCTATAATTCAGTAAATTAGGTAGGTTAAATTAAATTAGGTAGGTTATAACATTTACAGGTTAAATTGAACACGCCAGGAAAATCTTTGTTTTCCAAAAATGGAGGTGCAAACAATTCTCCCTTTAATAACACCACCAGTCCACAATATCACAAGTATTTTCCTGCAGCTCTCGGCATTTGGTCCGCGGGAAAACCTAACTATGTACTTGTAACACCCTGCTCTTGACCCAGGGTAACGGCCGACGCGCCGAATACGAAGAACTGTAGACCTACTAACTGTGAACCTACTTGGTACAGTTTAGAACTCTCATTGTTCTGAGGTTTTGCTTTTAACCGCATTATTTGGCTCGTAATATACTTTGTGTCTGTGTTATGATTGTTTATTTTATTTAAATGCCTACTGAGATTAGGGATTTTGCTCGATCATTCTGAAAATTAAGTTAAACATAAGACGTTTGTATCTTGAAGTGAAAATAAATAAATAAATATATTATTAAATGATGAAATTATGCATTTTGTTTAATTTTCATCTGCTAAAAAAATGTTTTGGTTGCCTAGTAAAAACATCCGTGATAGGAATATCTACCTATTGTGACAAGTCATCCTGAGAAAGCATCATAAATACCTAGCCGATTCTTCTATTGAAATAATTTCTTCAATCATCACACTTATTGACTTTGTTTCAGAAGTCAGATTGTGTCTTTGATAACTCACCTTGATCTGCCCGGCTGCTTCTAAAACAAACCGAAGGAAAGTCCGAGTTCACAGTCACCATGACATTATAGCCTTGCCCTTGTTCCTACTTTTCCTTCTTTGAATATACTTCACGAGTGAAACAGTGGAAAACATCGTGAGGAAACCGGCATGTCCAAGAACCAAAAATTCAAAGACATGTGGCATCTACCAACCCACACTGGGCCCGCGTGGCGAATTACGGCCCACTCCCTTTCACCGAGAGGAGGCCTTTGTCCCAGCAGTGGGAACATTATAGGCCGATTATTATCCTTTACTTCACGAGTAGCGGCACGCCTCGGACAGTCAGCTACTTTACTGACTGGCTTAAAATTTTACTCATGTTGTTTGTTTGCGCCAATACATGAGAAGATGACTTGGAACGATCATCTATCTTCCGACGGAACTAATTCCCGCGTTCTTGGCTTATCTTATAATAAATGTAATACATACCTCCACACGTCTCGCTCACAAATATTTAGCAAGCTCGTGTAAGCCATACCAAGGCATCATAAAGCAAAGCGGTGCTATTAAGCACGGCACACGCTAAGCGATTTACGAGCGACACGAATGCTAAGGACCTATAAAGTTTTATAGCGCGCCATTGTTCACATGTCGGCCAGCATGGGGCACGGTGGAGCTCCACCTATTGAATGCAGCAGCTCCGAGCATTTAGCACGACGACGGCGATTTCGGAATCTATTTGGGATTGCACTATGGCCGCCCGAACATTTTTCGCAGCCTTTCGTTTGCAACTGTTTGTTCTGTAACTTTTATGTAGATTGGAAATGCTTTGTTTTGGATCTACGCGGGAATTCCTACTGCGAAGTTTTTTGTTGTTGTAGAGTTTGGTGAGATGAGAAGGTAATCTGAGGTTGATAACGTCATTCAGTTGGGAACCACGCTGCCATACGACGCATCACCTACTGAAAAGCGGATCATTTATCCATCATTCTAGTCTCACTTTACAGGACAGTGTAAATAGATAAACTATGACGTAGTTATTGTTAAAAGCATGTTTACTCAGTCTAAACTATCTTGGAACTTGGTAATTAAATGCATTTCGGGTTAAACCCTTATTGTTAATCAACAAACTCAAAAACACAGTTTTCCTTGTTATTGTACATTTTCATTTACAACTGATTTGCTATCGTTAAATTAACTTGTACTTAGGTCATCATATGACCCGGAATGTCAACTGCTAAACAGGACTGTAGCTAACGTTCATAAGTATGTTTATTTGCCTTGCTAGGCATTGTAATTTGCATTGATGATCGCAGATTGATAAACATGTTACATCACAACTATGTTCCCGAAGGTATAGGCAGAGGTGTTTCATGAGTTATATTTAAGTGTCATGTACTAGAGGGCGACTCTAGGTAGCCACCGAGCCGCTACTAATTCCATTATGAACACTTTTCCCGATTTTGAGGTTAAACATCACGCTAGCTAGCTGCACTAGAACGAGGCAGTTAACGTTTGTAAAAAAATAGGGAGTAGGTAACGAGCATACACTAGGTGTGGGTTATTCACCGTTACACCGCACTGTTTACTTAACGTGAGCATAAAGAAACTAGGACTTGTCCGCCACCAGTCCGTCAATAGGTAATACAAATAGTTTTCCATGTTTTTTCCTCATCCATTGTTTGTAAACCGATAGTATAACGTAGTATTCTCGTCCCGTTCCCTCAGGGCAACTGACTCATGAGTTCGGCTAAATTGCTCGGAAATGGAATGCGCTTTTACGAATTACGAGTATTTGTGTACACATATTTTTCCTGTAGGTACAAAGCTGTCACAATGAGAGTTGTGAGATGTGATACTGATGCTGATTGATTGATGAACTATGGTGCCGACAACCGATGGCTCATAAATTAATTAAACATTTGTTTAGGTTACTATATATATATATATATAGGGTGTAAAAAGACCCCTCACAAAGCCATCAACCACGCATTCTGTACACCAAACTTAACATTGCACAAAAATAATTTCTGGGAAACGACTTTTATTTTTGGTGTGAAAATTTGCGATTTGCTTGTGCGCAATGTAACACACGCAAAACATTGTGTCTATGGTGTTTGCAACGGTACCAGTACTGTTTAAATACCACCATAACGCCAGGGTCGTGGTGGTATTTAAAGTTATAATATAACATCGTCAGTAATTTTGAAGCACCAGACCAGCGACCAGAAGGTTTACAGGTAAGGTGTCAGAAAAAAAAAAAAATTAATGAGGGGAGTACAAGAGGTTCTTGGCTTCGGCAAATGTGTTTTTACACCCGGTATACTCACAATGCCAACATAAACGATAGTATAAATGGGGAGATTACCTAGGTACAGATAAGCATCGAACGTGCGTCTTTGCTCTTCAGAACTGCATTTACTGCAGTGCACTAGATACGCGTATGTAACTACGAAGATAATGAGTTGGCGTTCCAATTTATGACATACAGATAACGCAAAGGCAACGTTAAGGCGAGGTTGTAGTACGTTTTAACTTTTTTAAACGTCTGTAAATCTAGCAAAATATAAATTTTGCGCAAAAAGAAAATATTTTAGGAAAGTTGAACATATTGTGAAGCGCTGTGTGAAGATAGAAACGTGAATTAAAATAATCGGCTCCATAAAAAAAAAAATCATGAAGATGACACTAAAAGCTATTTTTAATTTAAAACGTGTACGCTCGATAAATACCTATTATGCGGAAAAAGGTGCGCGTCTCAGGTTATTTATTTTCGACTTTATTTTAAGGCCTGCAATGTTGATTTTTGTTTGACATTGACAACCGCGTTGCATTGCGCGTTACCAGATGTGCGCCTTAGGCCTCTTAGAAATTGAGGAAGGTCCTTTGAGGTCCCACTTATCCAGGTTACACTGTATTTTATGATTCACAAACGTATACGCACTATAATCCAAGACACAAATCATGACAAGGTACTGTAAATTGATCATTCGTCTAGTAATGACAATGGTACGATTTCTATGAAACTTTCACCGCCGCAGGCAGGCATTATAGGGTTTAACCCGTGTGTAGTTTCGTAGAATACAATAGAATATTCTTTATTATGTGACATTTTGCTAGTTACAAGTACTTTTAACGAGAAAAATCAGTCAATAGTACTTTTGACTAAAATTATAGTAAAAACTAGTGTGGCGAACCAAACTAATTGTCTGTGGTTCCCACTGTTAGATGTAGGAGACAACACTACTACTGTGGCTAGAGGGTGTTGTCTATGGTATCTACTAGTTAGCCAGAAGTTCAGAATTTGAATAGAGATCTAAGAACTGTGTATTACTCCACTCTAAGTTAATTATTAACACCGTTGTTTATTTTATGTTGATTACGTGCATTCCACCGCTATCGCTTGTTATGTGTTGATACAAATTACACGTCTGCACAACTGGACCGAGTTTCATTTGAAATAAACAAGGCGCCATAACGCGCCTAAATTGGTGACCCCGACGATAGAAGAACTTATCAGTGATAGAAGAATAATCGTAATCGGAATCCAGTATTGTGAAGCGCAACGAGCTCACACTCACACCGGGCAGCGGGTTTCTTCGTGAACAAGTCCAAGTCGGTAGTCGCCGCCATTACGCGAAGTTACCCACGAAAATCGAGGAGTATTTGAACTTTTGTGCTATTAGTGCATTGACCAACGAGATAGTGTTCGGCTGTGGATACTTTCTGTGCCAAATTACACCGTGTTTGAACTTTATCCACCTGAAACAAGAACAATTAGCTAATTCCGCGATAGCAGCGCCATTTTTTCTTGTGCGGATTTTAAGTAAACTTCAAAGTTAACGCGCGAAGTTTGACATAACCTGACTTTCCACTGACACATATCTCCTGTCATCACTATCTACAAACGTCAAACGTAAACCGGCTGCGTTCCAGTGAAACTAGAAACGTAAAGGTGCGTTCCGTATCCAATAGTGAGACAATAGAAGCCTGTAAGTTATTTTTTTTTTTTTCTCAACTCTGCATGGATGGACATCACAAGTACAAGTTACAACCTACCTTCAATACTACGGTGTTTCTCACAGAGTAAATTATAATATACTGTGTTTCTTTAAGAACATTATGTGCCTGATTTTAATCTAAATGCCTAAACATAACATTTATTGCATTTCTTTTTTTGTTTTGTGCATTCTGCATGTTTCGATTTGTCATCATTCTGGTTATTCCATTGAAGGCATGGACGCAATGCTAATAATTTAAAAATACGTTTTGGAGAATATTCTTAACTTACTTTTACTTGCCCGTGTGCTGTATGATATATTTTGGTTCTGTGTGTCCTATTTGCTATGAATGTGTTTTCTCATGGTGACTATTTATTAACATTTTGATTTCACCTCTGTGCTACTATTGTATAAGTTATACTGTATTCCCCCTCTTAGGGTTGTGTGTTTTTGTTTGCGAAATAAACATAAAGTGTATAGTAACGCAATGACTACCGAGGAAAAGGAAATTTTCCTGGACCCTGAACCTGGCACTGGTGGTAAACAGTCCGCAGACGCGTCCCCATCTAGATCTCAACCTATATTAGTAAATCGAGTATCCATCCGCGTTCCCCCTTTCTGGCCAGACCGACCAGGTCTCTGGTTTGCAAGTTTGGAGGCACAGTTCCACATTAATGGTGTCACACAAGAATTGACTAAATATTATTATGCTGTAAGTCAGCTCGACACCAAATCCGCAACTGAAGTTGAAGACATAATTATCGAGCCACCTAAAAGTCAACCGTACACTTGTCTTAAAAACGCCCTTATCTCTCGCTTCTCTGAGTCATACGAAGAGAAAATTAGGAGGCTTCTTGAAAAAGAGGAGATGGGGGATAGGAAGCCCTCGTCATTCTTCCGTCACCTCAGGACTCTTGCTGGTTCTTCTTTCCCAGAACAGCTCCTCCAAAGTATTTGGATGAACAGGTTGCCTCATTACATGCAAGGTATTTTAGTTGCCCAAAAGCATTCATCCCTTGAGGACTTGGGCGAGCTGGCTGATAAGCTGCAAGAAATCAGTCCGCAACAAATGAATGTCCATGCAGCAGGTAGGTTATCATCATCATCTAGTGATGACACCAAGGAACAACTTAAGTTGCTCCAACAACAAGTGGCGGACCTGACACGGCTCGTGACCGGCCTCACAAGTAACGACAAAAATAACCGCAGTCGCTCAAGCTCACGCTCACGCACCCGTAACGGCCAATGCTGGTATCACAGGCGATACGCGTCGAAAGCTTCCAGGTGTTTACAACCGTGCACTTGGTCTGGTCCCGTACCACAGGAAAACTCAAGCAGCAGTCAGTAGTGGCGACCACTGACTGCTCCCTAGCAAGTCGCCGTCTATTTGTTACTGATCGGTATTCGGGCCGACGATTTTTAATCGACACCGGGTCCGATCTTTCGTGCCTACCTAGACGTTACTCCCAGGGCAAAAAGCAGCCACTCCAGTACGAACTTTTAGCAGCCAATGGCACTAAAATAAATACTTTTGGTCTAGTCGAACTTAAACTGAACTTAGGCTTAAGACGTGACTTTGCATGGAAATTCATAGTCGCCGAAGTACAAACTCCAATAATTGGTTCAGACTTCCTGGCTCATTACCACCTTTTACCAGACTGTGCTCATGGAAGGTTGCGAGACGGTAAAACAGGGTTGTCAGCGGAAACAGAATTCTCCTCAATCGACCAACCCAGCATTAAACTTATCCAATCACCTGACTCACCATTTTCGCACATTTTGACCGAATTTCCGAGCATATCTCGTCCTCCCGGCGCGCCTAAAGACGTGAAGCATACTACGGTGCACTTTATCAAAACTACCGATGGCCCACCCGTGACAGCGCGACCACGTCGTCTTGCCCCACTAAAGCTACGAGCTGCCCAGAAAGAATTCGAGGAGATGATTCGCGTAGGCACTGCTCGACCTTCCAGCAGTTCATGGTCCTCACCGCTGCATCTCGCGCTTAAAAAAGACGAGACTTATCGTCCGTGTGGCGACTACCGCGCACTAAACGCCCGCACTATTCCGGACTGCTATCCTGTCCGCCATATAGGGGATTTCGGCCACAACCTGTCTGGATGCTCAGTTTTCAGCACTCTTGATTTGGTTAAAGCATACCAACAAATTCCAGTAAATTCTGATGATATTTGTAAAACAGCCATAATCACACCTTTTGGACTTTATGAATTTCCCTACATGACCTTTGGCCTTAGAAACGCCGGACAGACATTTCAAAGGTTCATAGACGAAGTTGTACGGGGTTTTAATTTCTGTTTTGCCTACGTTGACGATATCCTCGTGTACTCGAGAGACCCTCAGCAACATGCTGAACACCTCAGACTCCTGTTTCACCGACTGCACCAGTACGGAGTGGTCATCAATCCGGCGAAGTGTGTACTTGGGGCAGCCGAGGTAACGTTTTTGGGCTACCGTATTAATGCAGCAGGCACCTTCCCTCCCGAAGACCGTATCCGTGCCTTAGTGGATTTTACTCTCCCTAAGACCGTGCAAGGCGTACGTAGGTTCTTGGGCATGGTCAATTATTACCGCAGATTTTTGCCCGACGCCGCCAAGTACCAGGCTCCCTTAATTGACGCAGTCGCTGCAACTAATAGCAAAGGCGCAAAACCATTCCCATGGACGCCCGAGCTCGAACAAAGTTTCGATGACTGCAAGAAGAGCCTAGCCAATGTTACTACTCTATCGCACCCAAATAGTGAGGCCCCTTTAGGTCTTTTTACCGACGCGTCGAGCATGCACATAGGTGCATGTTTACAGCAGAAGGTCGATGATAACTGGCAACCCCTAGCATATTTCAGCAAAAAGCTTACCGAGAAACAATCTCAGTGGCCTGCTTATTATAGGGAACTTCTAGCTGTGTACGAGAGCGTTCAACACTTTCGGCACATACTAGAAGTGCAGAACACCGCAATTTATACTGACCATAAGCCCCTCGTGTATGCCTTCATGCAGCGTCGTGACAAGCTCCCACCAACACAACTCAACCAATTAACTTTTATCAGCCAATTTACCACCGACATAAGATATATCAAGGGTACCGACAACGTAGTTGCAGATGCTATGTCGCGGGTTGAATCCATTTCATTAGAGGAGGACTATCAAGCCCTTGCACAGTCGCAAGAAAGAGACGAGGAACTCAAACAAGCAGGTTCATTTACTTCTCTAAAATTGAGAAAAATTGTCGTTCCAGGAACTAACACTTTCATACTCTGTGACACGTCGACAGGTAGACCTCGCCCATACCTCACCTTACCTTTCCGTCGAGCAGCTTTCGATCGACTGCATGGTCTTAGTCACCCTGGCGTGAGAGCAACCTTACGATTGGTGGCTGAGCGATACGTATGGCCACATATTAACACCGACTGCCGACAATGGGCGAAGTCATGCTTACAGTGCCAACGCAGTAAGGTAACCAGGCACACATCTGCACCGTTGATGTCTTTTCCGATCGCATCAAAAAGATTCTGTCATGTCCACATTGACATCATAGGACCACTGCCGCCTTCAAATAATTTCACATATTGTCTTACCGCGGTTGACAGATTTACGCGTTGGCCCGAAGCGTGGCCTATGACGTCTATTACGGCGGAGGAAGTGGCAGACACGCTGGTAACTGGTTGGATATCCCGTTTCGGTGTGCCAAGTACCGTGACGACCGACCAAGGTCGCCAGTTTGAATCTGCCTTGTTCCGGCGCCTTATGAACGTGTGCGCCACAAAGCGGATTCGCACAACCAGTTACCACCCGTGCGCAAATGGCATGGTAGAACGCATGCACCGCCAACTAAAAGCTTCCTTAATGTGCCATCCCCAAACATGGAGCAAGGCACTTCCACTGGTACTCCTTGGCATGAGGACTGCTGTCAAAGAGGACCTTAACACCTCGTCCGCTGAGCTAGTCTATGGAGAACCTCTACGACTTCCTGGAGAACTCATCATGCCAGCGGAAGAACCCAGGAGCCCAAACGACATTAGAGATTTCGTTACGGACTTGAGGAGCCGGATGGAAATTTTACGTCCAATACCAGCCTCACGACACGCTCGACCGTCAACCTTCGTGTTCAAAGATTTGGCGACGTCGACCCATGTCTTACTTCGCGACGACACTGTTCGAAGGCCTCTACAACCTCCATACATTGGCCCATACCGTATCCGAAGGAGAAGGGACAAAACCCTTACCTTGGAGATGAACGGAAGAGAGGCTACGGTCAGCATAGACCGTGTTAAACCAGCATACCTGGACTCCGAACTAGTTTCCTCACCACCTGTCTTAGTTCCCGTTCCAGATTCTCCTTCCACACACCCAAATCCTTCCACACCAACTACTCCAGTCCCTTCAGACACTGTCACCACCAGAGCTGGCCGACGGGTCAAATTCAGGGACATTCTAGATTTATAGTTTTTATCTTATATTGTTCTTTTTTTTTATTTTTTTTCCTGTGTATACCTTTTATTTCTCCGTGGGGGGGTGGTGTGGCGAACCAAACTAATTGTCTGTGGTTCCCACTGTTAGATGTAGGAGACAACACTACTACTGTGGCTAGAGGGTGTTGTCTATGGTATCTACTAGTTAGCCAGAAGTTCAGAATTTGAATAGAGATCTAAGAACTGTGTATTACTCCACTCTAAGTTAATTATTAACACCGTTGTTTATTTTATGTTGATTACGTGCATTCCACCGCTATCGCTTGTTATGTGTTGATACAAATTACACGTCTGCACAACTGGACCGAGTTTCATTTGAAATAAACAAGGCGCCATAACGCGCCTAAACTAGTTTTGACCAACGAAGCTAGTTAAAAGCAGTTTGGACTGCTTCTATCAGTCAAAACTCTTATAAAGTTATGGTGGTCGACATAAATTACAAAGAAACGAACATTTTTTTTAAACTAAATATAATTACAGAATGAACAGATATTTGTAAAAAAATGAGTGAGTACGAAAGAAAGAACGTTTTTGAGGAAGAAATAATTCGTCTTAGTAGGTACAATGAAAACTTTGTAAATTAAAAAAATAACACGGTAAGTATGTTGCGATGTACCTTTAAATAAAGCACAACTTAAACATACATTTCTAATTTACGAGGTTCTCATTGTACGGTAACGAATAATGTTTGGCATTTTTACTTCAATTAAAGTTCGATAATATTGATTAAAAAAGAATTAACGTAATTGTGATTATTGTATTGTATTTTTTTTTTATATGTGTTTTATTACATCCTACTAACTGGTTATAAATGATTTTGTCTGATGCTCTAGTGGTTAAAAGTAGTTTTGTCTAAGAGCTTTAGCCAAAATCACTATTAACCACATCTTGTCAGTTAAAATCACTTAACTACCGATTAACCACCTTAACTACAGATTTTCAGACAAAACTACTTTTAAAAAATGTGTTCAGTCAAAATTACTTTTGTCCGATTGAGACTTTTGGCTGTAGGTAACGTATACATATACATAACGTGACCATTTATTTTTTTGTCAGAGCGGGACACAAAAAATAAACTTATTTTACTGAGTTTAAAAACAGAGAGGTATTAAAAAAGAGAAAAGGACATGAAAAATAATATGTACACACCGTATTCTTCACGTTATCCATAAACTTTGGCAAACGCTTCTACATATATACATGGGTCGCTACCTAACACTCGAATTCCGAACTATCATTACTTGCACCTGTAATTAGAAAAAAATATTTTAGTTGTAGTTTATTTTTAGGCACTATAATTATATGGGAAATTTGCCACTCTTGGATAAATGTACACCTCTTGTAAACGTTTTTATTAAATAAATTATTATTATTATTAAAAAAATATAGCTTTTACAAATCAAATCTAACAAAGGAAGTAGTGCTTAAAAAGGCTTCGTTACAAAGATATTTGTAATTTAATTTAATGTATGCATATAATATAATTGATTTAAGCTATGCAGTAAGAAAGGGTCTGGCCTATGTTGCCGCTTAATGCAATTAAAATGATAAATCTATCAAATGCTTCGGATAAAGAGATAAAGAGGCATGCAGATCGGGAGATTTACGTCAAGGTATTTAGTTTGTATGAAAATTAACAAAAAATAAGAATTCATTAATGTGTCCATAATGAAAAATGCTTATTTCCATGGTCTGAACATCTAGTCGAAGTTTAAGTATATCGTCCGGAACACGGTGTATATGGTATATTAATATGTTATAACATTACATTTCCGTTGAAGATGCATTTGTTTTGTATTTGTCGGTGGAGCAAATTAGTTTTAAAATGTCGGGTCTAGTTTTTAAGTAGGAATGGAGCTTATCACATGCTTTGTCGATGTTAGTCTTTGTAATTAAAATGGCTTTCAGAACTGGGACAGTTAACTGTGTTCTGTCACTTGTCCATATTTTATTCATCAAAGAAGTTTTCAAATCCAATGAATATACTTATAGGTAGGTACGTTAATGAATTTATCGACTACTTATGTTTTGTGCTATCTTATACTATACCTAATATATTATTTTTCATAGCCTTTTCTCTTTTTAATAAATACTTAATAAAATAAGTTTTTTTTTTGTTTAATTCCGCAAGCGTCACACTTTGAAATAAAAAAAAAATGGTCGTGTTATGTATACACCATACATATTACAGAAAGTAAATGTAGAAATTTTACAAGGCGTGACACCAAGCTCGGTTAAGCAGACGACAACCCAAACGACAACCTCGAAGGTTGAACTGCGAGGGACTGCGAGATCGCATTCACAAAAAAAAAAACAAGGCGTGTCTTAATGGGCGGTCTTATCGCTAAAAGACAACCCGTAGTAGGTAGTCGCGTGTATTTTATTTTTATTTGTGGGTGTGCCAATAGCTACGAATAACACTCGTAGGCCAATAAGCACAAATTTCTTTCTTTTCTTTACCGATGGATCTCTAAATGTTTCAACCTCTGCATATTGTTTGGAGCCACAAATTTTGGAATCACATGTCTATTTCCGGTTTAATTCAAAAATCTTTACAAAATCCGTTTCTAGTAGAAGTACTTAATTTCAATTTAATTTCAAAAGCTATGGAATCACCAGGGAGTAGTTGCAAAAGCCTTAGGCAGGCGAAGGTATATGTAGGTTGGAACTTCCCTTTTAGGATCCTCCTTTTTCTATAGAGGATCAAATCAAATCAAATAAAAAATGTTTATTTGTTACAATATGGTACAATAGGACGTTACACCCTGTTCCTCATACCTCTATACTAAAGGGAGAATCCTCCGACCAGACCGGTGTTGTGTCTGGCGGGCAACTGCCCAACTATTGATGTTGGGAAATTGTATGTATGCTAATTGCGCGGCAAACTCTGCTTGTGAGATGCAGGATTTGCGTGACGTCAATATGACGCGTTGTTCGCATGTGGCGTTGTAGATACCGCTACAATAGATAAATTATACTAGAGTAACCAAATCCATACCATGGCCCCGATCAAATAAATCTAAAGGCTAGTGCAGCAACATTTAAATGCAAAAGTAATGGCTGCCTACTAACGCAGCGATAAAATACAATGCAGTTGAAGTTATGTCCGTTAATTGTCGACGTCGACGATGGCGGCACAGTTTTTTTTTAACTGAAGCTTTCATTCAGGACTTATTACCAAATGAAGAAATATGTGCTTGGTACTAACAAAACCGCCCTTTTTATTTTTTTTCTGTGCTCGATGGAAATACCCCGATAGGCCTCGATCCGCTGTTCGTAAGCTGGTCCCACCTCCCCGTGCGGCCATTCCTGTAACGGCCGCATCCACTCTCAAGTGGCGGAACACGGGCCTGTTTGGTCGGACGACGGACGCCCCTAGTCCAACGCCCGCAGGCCACCTCTCGTGGAGGTTGCAGATCGTGCCGCACCCTTCTCGGGCGCCCGGTGCGTCTCCTGCGGGAGGAGAGAGAGGATGCGGCCTCTCTCTCCCGCTCGGCCGCCTCCTTTGCAGGCATGACATCCTCGCAAAAGGAGGAGCAAAGCCGCCCATAATAATCTCGTCCCCTATAACATGGGACTTAAAAACATAACTAGCGATGTGTGTGTGTACTATGTCTGTAGGTACAGTCACCAAAAAAGACACAAACAACAAATTAACACATTACTTACACAAACATTTATTTAGCACAGACTAAAAGGCAGACACCAGAGGGGCAATTCTCGTAATTTTAAGAACGTTCACAGTCTGATCTTAGTCTCAATCTGTCAAAAATACTTCTAATTTCCCTAGATTTGACAAGTTTTTGACATTGATTGTCACTGAGATGAAATTGTGACTAGATGTTAACGTTTTTAATTACGGGAATTGGCCTTCTGATAAAAACAAATATAAAGACAAACGTTTTTGAATAAAATTTAATTTGATAAATTAACTGTTGGTTTTCTATTAATTCAATTAAATTTTATTCGAAAACATCCATCTATATCCGACGACCCTGGTTACTAATCTCCTTTGGTAACCGCACACCTCTGTCTTACTCTTCGCGGAAAACCCGGCGTGACAGCACAGCTCTGAAAAACGGTGTTGTATTATTATTATCTGCGCATCCAACTGTACCGGAAGGGTTTTGTTTTTTCGATAATTATCCTCATCTGTCAAAGTGCGGATCTGCTTAACTTTTTAAATGAGTGAGCGTAAAAAGAACCCTTAACATCAAACAAAATAAATGATTGTTCTGAGCTTGTTACAAACAACACAATCATGAACAGCCATCTTCTAAGAAGTCGTAGTAGGTAGGTAACTACACTTTGAGTAATAATCATTGTTTTAAATAGCTTTTTGGTTTGTTATAAGGTACACTCAGTTACAGCAATTAGCTGACCCACCTTTGCGTAAATGGCTGATATTTTTTAGAATACGAATCGATAAAATTTTATAATTCTTTTATATTTTATTTATTTTGTTAAACCCACGGTAGATCTAACAGGCAGCTATAGGTACAGGTACATGTGACACCGTCCATACACACAACTTTCTCAGATTCATCATCAGACACGGACTTTCCACTTTACCAACCTCGGCGCCCCAATTTAATCTTCCTCAATTTACTCACCGCAAATCATACACAATTCTGTTTCAAAATAATTACTTTAGCCACAAAACGGTACACGTACACACTACCTAGGTACCTATCCGCAAACGAGACGTACTAAGAGGACTTACCCACAAACCTACCCACCTACACAGACCTACCTACGCTCGCTGCGCGTGCGTAGCGAGCGCACCACGTGTGCGCAATGTGATCGCCGCGTTTGCAGAACTAGAGCGGTGACGTGAGTGTACAAGAGACAAGCGAGTGTACACTTTGATGAAAACGCAGGGATTACGGCGCGTGGCCGCGGCTAGCTCGCTTCGCGCCCGCACAGAGCACGTCACTGCTATCACACTGCAGTGTGATAATGCTCTTAAGCTATTTTCATTGTACAGGAAAAAAGTCCCGATCAGTTGGCAAGCCAGTAAGATTACAGAACTGCTGAGTCACACCGTCATCTCAGCTTGGACCCGTGCCAAAGTAGAAAGCTGCTGTGCGAAGAATTATGATGAAACAGCTCCCTGACTTAGCTACTGTTTGACTATCGAGCAGCTTTGATAAATGGACGAGTGTCCAGTCAATGGTTTGCAGTATTTGTCCAATGCCGTGGAAACTACTGTTTTATTTATAAAAAGAGGTAGAGAAGGACTTATAGGCTTAAGGGCAATAGAATTGGGAACACAAAACAGGTACTCTTCAGAGCAGCCTCTCTTCATTATGTATTTACTCGTAAAGATTTAAAAACACCCATGGGGTTTCTCAATGGTTTAGTACCCGAAAAAAATATTTAAACCAATAAAAATTTGGGATAGGTTCTTACAGAAGGTTACTTACGTCATAGCGATTTTCTTCGTATCAACAAAATACAGGATGACGCTCTTTCTCACGCGCTTGAACTGGAACGGGAAGTTATGAGGTATAAGGGGAATGCGTGGTATAAATACTGCCTCGCCGACGCCACAACCCGTAAGAATTTCCGCCTCAATGGTGTGCTGTGGAGCGAGATGACTTTAAAGCGGGTCCCGTTACACAACTTCGGAGGAGATAGGTTCCGAAGAAGCATAATCGGGACACCGACCTTCAGCTTGATGGTATGCGCTGGAAGTCCACTTGCTGACAGGGAGTTCAGAAATTCCACGGGATAATGTGTGGCGTCACCTTGCTCGACAACAGTGTTTATCGAGGTGTAGACCACTTCATTCCCCTCAATTTCCGAGAGAATGCATTCGTTAATTGCTGCAGCGTGATCATATTTGGGTGTCAAAATGGCTGAGAATGGCTCACACACCCAAGAATTCTGCTGGTGCGGTATACGACTGATGTCCCCGTACACACAGCGAATGAGTTCTTCTAAGCTGGATACCACTCTACCGAGAGACTCTGGAAGCACCACCTGTCCATCTCTCTCTTCTGGTAGAGTGCCTTCACCAAGACTTAGAAGGGCATCGGAGAATTCTTGAGCACGTGCATTGCCGCCGAGCCGAGCTCTCATATTAATGGTCAAGCGCAGCGTACGAACTCTTGACCACAACGAAGATCGTTTTAACGAAGTATTCACCTCGTCAGCTCTCGATCCCCGCGTCACCGCGGTAAGCGTTTACCGGAAATCGCCACTGAACAGAACTGTGACACCACCCACCAAATGTTCGTTCCTACGAATGTCCTGCAGGGTTCTGTCCACGGCCTCAACTGCCTTCCTATTGGCCATCGTACACTCATCCCATTCGATCAGAGAGCAATCCTTGAGCACGTGTCCCTTATCGCTGTTACAACCACAAACAGGTGTTTCGGCGCCCTCTAAATCAATGGGAATTTTAAACATGGCATGTGCTGTCTGGCCACCCGGAAGCAGTGTGGCAGCGATTCCCAACGACGCTACAGCAATAGCAATTTTGCCTTGCATTCTGACCTCTTCAAGTATGCCAGTGGTAACAAATGTTTTTCCTGTTCCACCAGGAGCATCCAAGAAACAGAAAAAACCCTGGTTTTGCCCAACGCGAACAAAAGTATTAATAATCAATGTTTATTTTGTACTAACAACATGAAATTGATGGAGAAATGATCATCATCAATGAACTACTTAACACCGCATTTTTTTAAATTGTCAAAATGAACTAAACGATGCAACTTTTATGAAGAAAATTCACATTGCCATCTATGAATTTTAAGAATAACTAACTACTAACCTCGCCAACATGATCAAATTTAAATTATTAATTTCCAAAAAGTGTTAACATGTTACTTGATTTGATTTTTATGAAATCTCATAGATGGCGCTGCTTTAAAGTTGTATATTTTGTACTACTAACATTCATTAAACTATGTTTCTCTGCCCAAGTTACTTAAATGGCGTAGTTTTTATAGTGTAAAGCTTGATAATAGCATGGCTTACTCAAAAACAACATTTAAATATGCGTCGTTAGATTACACGCTGTCACAGAATGCGTAAGAAAAATAAAGATTCACAGCTCCTCCCCCGTAGGTGATAGCGTGATAATATGTAGCCTATATGTTGACCCGACCTCTTAGTAATATTCATGCAAAATTTGAAGTAAATCCATGCAGTACTTTTTGAGTTTATCCCGGACATACATACAGACAAACAGACAAACAGACAAAAATTCTAAAAACTATATTTTTGGCTTCGATATCGATTGTAGATCACGCCCCAAGTATTCTTTTTAAAAAATATTCAATGTACAGTTTTGACTTTCCTACGATTTTATTATATGTATAGATAATCCAATTTAATATATGAGCTAAATTAAATTGGATTAAGATATTAGGCATCAGATACGTGAATATCCTTTCGGTTGTCGACCGCCGTACACGCACAAGACGTACGTGTCAACGCTTTTACGAGTAAGGTAATAACGTTAGGTAGGCCTTCAGAAAAACGAAGATTATACCGTTAAATCGATAATAACAAAGTATAAATGATACCTTCCCGGAATCCTTATTAGTTTTCCTATCTACTAAAACTACTACGTAATGAAATAAAACTGACCTGACATTGCAGTGGCGTGATATTTTTTCATTTTGATAATTTTCATTCACATAACCTTCACATTTTATCACAATACGTCGAATCCACAAATATATTCACTAAAACTACACTAGAATACGATGGCACATATGTTTACACATTCATAACATACTAAATATCACTACTAAATACACTATTTGCATGACACAACAACTTATTCTGTCAACTGATAAAAATTCCGCGAACGCGGGCAGACCGTACTGTGTGCCGCCAACCGTCATGGTTGGCGCCAATTTTACGACTTTTTCTCTTTGACACACAATTATGATGTCGATACGTGATTATATTTGTATATATTACTTTTATTTTGTTCATAGGTAAATATGCTAACTACTTATATGTATTTCAAACTATTTACGAGAATATTTGTAGCAAAAACATGTCATAACACAACGTCCATTATGGAAAAAAATGTTAAGTCTAAACTTTCGTTACTTTTTTCGCCTGTATAATCATTACTTTTTGATAAACAATTACTCAGTACGGAATCTACACTTATTTCTCAGTAATTCTTTATAGATTTTTATAACAAAACTTAACGTTTTCTGCCACTATTCATCGTATTTCTCTTCTCCGATTGCGCACAAATTCACTCACACGGCAAACGTCAAACGGTAGAATGTCAGGTGAATTTATTTATTTTTTAGTTCGTTCAAAATAATGTTGTTGCTGTTGAAAAATACTAAAATAAAGAGTGAATGAACCATTTCTTTCATATAAATTCAGAACATATTGCTACTTGTAACACAACCACAGATATTTAGCGACCAATCCTGACCAAGCCCTTAAGTGTAACTGTCCGACTTAAGACACTTGAAGCATTTTTTCTTATGTCGCACTGTGTAACATAAGACATTCGAGAGGATATAGCACATTATTATGTTAGTGTTTATATTTAACAGAGTTGCGCACATCAGTGATTCCTAAACTTCTATTGTACTGAACTGTTTCTCCATACCTAAAGTTTTTGTTGTCTACCGTACTCATTGTGGCATTCACCGTTTTCCGGGTTTTTTTATTACGCACTAAACTACCTAAACATTAATTACGTCCAAAATAAAAGTTGTGGTTAGCCAAACACGAAATTATGTACACATTTATATGTACATAAGCCTACAGCCAAACTTCGCGTGAAAAAAAAAAAAAAAACTGTAACTAAAACATGTAACGAAAATACCTCATGTAAGGTAAATGAAATAAAATTAGCATCCATACGTACCTTATGAATGGTAATGTTAAACTATCAGTCAGTCAGTAGCGACAGTAGTGTCAGTAATACTATCAGTCAGTCAGTAGCGTCAGTAGTGTCAGTAATACTATTAGTCAGTCAGTAGTGTCAGTAATACTATCAGTCAGTCAGTAGTGTCAGTAATACTATCAGTCAGTCAGTAGCGTCAGTAGTGTCAGTAATACTATCAGTCAGTCAGTAGCGTCAGTAGTGTCAGTAATACTATCAGTCAGTCAGTAGCGTCAGTAGTGTCAGTAATACTATCAGTCAGTCAGTAGCGTCAGTAGTGTCAGTAATACTATCAGTCAGTCAGTAGCGTCAGTAGTGTCAGTAATACTATCAGTGTAAACTATTGACGGAGAGCAGTGGTGGCCCAGTGGTAACAGCCGTGACTTACGAGTTGTAGGTTCGAACCCAGACAGGCGCTTTACTTTGTATAAATTATTTAATGACCACTGAAGAAAAACTTTGTGAGGAAACTGGCATGTCCTAGAACCAAAAAAATCGAAGACATGTGACATCTACCAACCTGCACTGTTCCCGCGTGGTGGATTACGGCCCACTCCCTCTCACAGAGAGGAGGCCTGTGTCCCAGCAGTGGGAACATTATAGGCTGAGTATGTATTGTATACTATTGACAGAGGACGCGGTAGTCCATCATACCTAACATTTCATAGAATCATACATTTTAGGTATTTGGTCTGCTATTTTGTCCAAACTATTCATTGGGAAATAAAAAAAGAGTCGAAGGTAGTAAAAATTGCCTGTAAAGTTGGTAGCAAGTAGGGCCCAGTAGTTGCTCACAGTATCCACTAGTATGACCTTCCTGTCGCATATAGTGCATATTACGAGTATCCACGTACAACAGACCATGTAAAGACAAACCATTTCTTACTTTCATAATTACAGGAAAAAACGTTGGCGTAGACGACCCAAACATGCATTCAAACTATCTATTGTTCTTTGTGACTCATTGGAGGATAATGTATATATTTTGATTATTACAAGTTACTTTTATTTCAGAAATAATGCACCATTGTTTGATCAAGACGTCACTGTACACCACATCCGATTCTTGGAGCTCCGAACATCGATGCACTACAAACTATGACGGCATAAGGATGACCTCAGTGGGACTGTGGCTAAACCTGACATGACTTTTGGGAGCAGGAGGGCCTTGGGGTTTTCGAAGCCTTTAAAAAAAAACAAAAGAAGACCAATAAAAAAAATACCAATTGCCCATTATATAGCAAAAAAATGTACCTGTTTCAAAGAACTAGATGGATGTCCCACATTGACAATGAACGGGATTCCACAAAAGACTATGTGGAGAGTGGGCACTAGGATTAGGTAGATGGAAAACATTTTCATTTATTCTTCTTAACAAAAGCGATTTTTACAGGTTTTAAATTTGAACCATCCGAAATTGTGGCTCTCGCTGCTGTGTAAATCAATTTAAATTAATTAATACTTAATGATGATTGACTTCATATTATTTATAGCGGAGGGGAAGTAGATCATATAATATTTGGATTGATACCTGCCAATTAAATAGGTACCTTACCGAGCAACTGACCTGCGGTTTACCTCTTACATAAGTTCGAAATTTGCATTTACACTCGTCGGAATTTCCAAATTGAATCCGACAGGGAAAATCCGATAGCGATATAACGGCCTATGTTGACTATAACCCAAAATGCATCATTATTGCGTGTGCAAGGTCCTGATAGCTCGCTACATCGTTTTTAGTCAGATAAGGTTTGACCATGTAAGTATCGGCGGTCTGCGGTCAGCTGTCACCGACCTACTTCGCCTGTCATACTTGTTGCTATGCACCACTTTAATTATTTTTGTCTTTATTTGGACTACGGTTATAAAAATAGATAGAAATTTGCATTTATTTTGTATCGAGAAAAATTCATTATATCGCGTAGTACAGCTATTCCTTTTTAAGAATAGAAAACTGTTGTATATTCATACTCTTTTATTCAAAAAGTTATGGATATAAGGTCTTTACTCTATACTTGTCATGTTCTTTTTACTTTTCAATAAAGCCAGTTCAATATGCTCCTGCATTATATTTTCTTATAATATTTATATCCTTCCAACACGTTATCAGCACGAATTATAAGGTGTTATATAATGACAGGGTATAATATGAGTTTTCACGGTATTCAAATGTTAAAAAACCGAGATGGATACCCAACCTGGAAGTTCAAAATGCGGATGCTTCTCATTCATGAGGAGCTGTGGACGTCCATCACTGGGTATGATGATTCTGATAAAACGGCGGAGGATGTGCGCTCTCGTAATGACCAGAAGGCGTTGTCAAAAATATGCCTTACGGTTGACGAAGCAGCAATTTCGCATGTGAGAAATGCGAAAAACGCCAAGGAGGCTTGGAGTGCTTTACAAAAAGCTTATGAAGATAAAGGTATGGGTCGTAGGCTATCACTAGAGCGTAGACTTTACAAATATGCCTTAATCGATTTCCAAGATATAGAATCGTATATCAACGCCATAATGAGCATTGCTCAAGATCTTGAAGATATTGGTAAGAAGATCGACGATGGATCTTTGGCTGCGATAATTCTCGGAGGTTTGACATCACGATATGAACCGCTGATAATGGCTTTAGAGAATTCTAATGTTGAAGTAACCAGCGAGTTGGTTAAGGCGAAGCTGTTAAACGAGCTTTCCAAGGACCCTCACCAAGACCAGGTGGCTGCGCTACGTTCAACAGGTTCTACTAGCAAAAAGAACAAGCCTATAATCTGCTTTAAATGTAGAGAACCAGGACACAAAAGCCCCCAATGTCCCAATAAGAAGAATAAGAAGGCGGCTTTGAGTGTGTCGGCAAAGGTTTTCAAAGGTACAGATTGCCATCATCATAAGGAGGTGGAACAGGCTGTTGTAAAGGAAGTGGCTCTCTCTGCGCCAGGTGCAATTGAAGGATGGATTATTGATTCCGGTGCAACAATTCACATGACTCCGCATCGCGAGTGGTTCAGCAGTTATCGGCCTGTACAGGGTGGAACGATTACTGTGGCAAATGGACAAAAAGTGGCGGCTGTTGGAATTGGTGATGTATCAATAGATACAGGTACTTTGGCGAACAAGATAGAGAATGTAGTTCACGTTCCTGATTTAAACTGTAACTTACTTTCAGTTGATAAAATAGTAAAGAAAGGTTACTCTGTAGTTTTTAATAAAAAAGGCTGTACAATTTATGACACAAAATGTGATGTTGTAAATAGTAAAAATGTTTTAGCGTATGGTTCTGAATGTAATGGGTTGTATACTTTGAATTGTTCAATTAATATGTTCAATAATGTTTCAGCTAAACTTGTGCACTCTGATTGTTCCAACTTCCAGCTTTGGCATAAGAGGTTAGGACATTTATGTCGTATAGGCATGGATCTACTAAGAAAAGGTCAGGCTATCGGCGTAGAGTACACGGAGGTTGACAAGGAACCATGCATACCCTGCATAGAGGGTAAGCAGGCTAGAAAGCCATTCAAAAGTTTGAAATACAGGAAAGCTACGTCACCACTTCTATTG
The DNA here is from genome assembly GCA_951799955.1 of Apamea anceps. NCBI lineage: Eukaryota > Metazoa > Arthropoda > Insecta > Lepidoptera > Noctuidae > Apamea > Apamea anceps. The sequence goes on from OX637506.1 coordinate 1,228,837, forward strand.
GTTCATACCGATATTTGTGGACCTTTTTCTACTAATTCGTTTACAGGTAATAGGTATTTTATTATTTTTGTAGACGATTATACACGTTATATTTTTGTGTATTTTATTTCTTCTAAAACGGAAGTGAAAACCAAGTTTTGTTCTTTTCATTCATTTGTCGAGAGACAGTTTGGTGGCAAGATTAAGGCTATGCGGTCGGACAATGGCACTGAATTCATGAATAAGGAATTGATGGATTATATTCAGTCTATTGGTATCGCGTGGCAAACGACTGCAGCTTACAGCCCTCAACAGAATGGGGTAAGTGAACGGTGTAATCGTAGTTTAGTAGAAAAGGCTCGCTCACTGTTGTCACATAGCTCACTATCAAAAGGCCATTGGCAGGACGCAGTGGAGACAAGCGTCTACTTAAAAAATCGAGCACCACACCGCGCGCTTAACGGTAAAACTCCATTTGAAATGTGGTTTCATGAAAAACCAGATCTGTCTCACCTAAAGGTTTTTGGATGCAGAGCACTTGTTCATGTTCCATCAAGCCAGAGATGTAAGTTGGACATGAAAGCTGAAGAACAGATTTTTGTAGGGTATTCAGAAGATCCTCATACGTATTTTTTCCGGAATGCTATAACTCCTAGACGGTTAATGAAGTCAAGAGATGTTACATTTTTTGAAAATAACTTTACTGGTCTGAAGGATAATATTGAGACTATTGATACTGTCAACTCTGACATTGTCAATTTGCTTTCACAGTCACCATCGGCAGCAGTGCCAAGACAAGAAGTTCTTCCCTCCTCTTCACCTGGGAGTAGCGAGATGGATGTTCTGGATGTTCCTAGCATGGATACTTCTTTCGTGGATGCTGAGGATACTGATGTTGAAAACAGTGAAGCAGTCGATACAGAGGTCAACAATGTTGATGATCAGCAATCTAGGCGATATCCTTCGAGAGATCGCAAACCACCGGATTATTTTTCATATAAAACATTGCTAGATGATGGATGCGACGATCCAAACAGTTATCGGGCTGCGATTAGCAGCGACGAAAAAGATAACTGGTTTTTAGCAATGAAAGACGAGTATGATGCCTTAGTCAGAAAGGGCACGTGGGTTTTGGTAGATAAACCAAAAGGTAAAACTTGTATTCCTAGCAAGTGGGTTTTCAAGTTGAAGCGAGATGCGAACGGTGATGTTGTTAGACATAAAGCGCGCCTAGTAGCAAAAGGTTTCCGACAGCAAGAAGGTGTCGACTATCATGAAACGTTTTCTCCGGTTGTGCGTAACTCATCTTTGCGAACCTTGTTAGCTCTTGCAGTGCAGGAAGATTATAAGGTTCGGCATATGGATGTGGACACAGCTTTTCTGAACGGAGATATAGATGAAGAAATCTTCATGACACAGCCAGAAGGTTTTGTAAAGGAAGGCGATGCGTCGAAAGTTTGCTTATTGAAACGGTCTCTTTATGGGTTGAAGCAAGCACCAAGAGCCTGGAATACAAAGTTAAAACAGACTTTGTCAGTTCTTGGTTTTATGCCGACATCTGAACCATGTATTTTCAAAAACAATTCGTACTCGGACTCCTTGGTTCTTGCTGTTTACGTCGATGACCTCCTAATTTTGTATAAAAAAGAAATTACGTTTGACAATTTCAAATGTCAATTTGTAAAATATTTTTCATCAAAAGATCTTGGACAAATAAATTTCTTTACGGGGATAAATATTCATCATAATAAGGATGGGATGAAATTATCTCAAAGCACATATATTGATAAGTTGCTCAAGAAATTCAATATGCAAGATTGTAAGGATGTGTCTACACCTCTGCTCAAGAAAACACTTGAACCTGGAGTAGGTGAGTGTGAGCACCCATACAGGGAGTTGATAGGCTGTCTCATGTTTTTGGCTGTAAATACAAGGCCAGACATCGCATACACCGTGAGTTGCTTAAGTCAATTTAACTCAAAATTTGATCATTCACATTGGAATGTTGCCAAACGATGTCTTCGTTACCTGAAAGCAACAAAAGATTGTGGTATTACATACAACAAAAAACAAGGTAATACAACAACTTTGACGGGGTTTTCAGTTGCAGACTGGGCAAATTGTCCAACTGATAGAAGATCATACACTGGGTTCTATTTTGAACTCGCAGGCGGCCCTATTTCGTGGGAAGCTAAGAAACAGCCCACAGTGGCTTTGTCGTCCGCTGAAGCCGAATATATGGCATTGGCTACAGCAGTAAAGGATGCGTGCTTTTTAAAACGATTGATATCCGATATAACAGGTAGGACTCTTAACATAGTTTTGTATACGGATAGTCAGAGTGCACAAAAATTAGCCATGAATCCTGTTCACCACAATAGGACAAAACACATAGATGTAAAGTTCCATTTTGTCAGAGAGAAAGTGAACGATAAAACCGTTGAACTTAGGTATATGCCCACCGAGAGGTTACCTGCAGATGTTTTGACGAAACCTTTGGGTCCAACAAAGCATCGCAGTTGTTTACAAATGATTGGTATATCATAATGATTTTGTTTACTACTTTTTTTATGCCTTTGTATTATGAGTGCCATGGGATTAACTTTTTGAGGGGGCATGTTGTATATTCATACTCTTTTATTCAAAAAGTTATGGATATAAGGTCTTTACTCTATACTTGTCATGTTCTTTTTACTTTTCAATAAAGCCAGTTCAATATGCTCCTGCATTATATTTTCTTATAATATTTATATCCTTCCAACAAAAACATACACTAAAATGTTAAATCCCTATTGCATATACTTAAAAAGGTACCTACACTATAAAGAACAAGCCTTATGCTCCTGTGATGGTTTTAATTAAGTAGGTATCCCATGGAATATTTCATATTATTAGTAAGTATGAAAAGTAGCACATATTCTTATTTTTTTGTAAGTAGTTGTTGCAAGATAACATAACATAATCCCTGTTTCGCCGAAGGTAGGCAGGTATTCCTATATAACAGTACCTACACCCACATTTCGCCAAAAGCCTGACGTATCAACCGGGCAAAATGCACACACCGGGCTGCTACTTATCATGGTAGAAAAAACCAATTGAATGATTTTGTTGCATAATCTTGAAATCAGCCCATAACTGTCCAACTGCTGAGTTAATCCTTCTTATGGCACGTAGGCAGGTCAGATATGGTCAAGCACCGGTGGTCCAGATTCATTTCGATTTCTCAGTCAGTTACATTCCTCGTGTCCAATACGACATCGAAAAATCCGCTTTCCGGTGGATCTGGAATCTTTCGAGGCCGCGACGACATTCCTCTATGTCTCATGCATCAATAATATAATTTGTACATTTACAAAAATATTATGCAACTGTGTCAGATCGCTTGGGTTTTTTTTTTGGAATATGTGATGTCTTCTTAGAATTATTGTAATTTGTTTTCAATGGTTGTTGTTGGTTTGTAAGCGATGTGAATCTTGACTTGCTCCGCAAACAATCGCTTACGCAAGTGGTCAACACCACGTGCGTAAGTTTAGGGTATATATGTTCTGTGTGCGTAAGCGATTGTTTGCGGAGCAGCATGATGTAATATAATAATAGGCGAGCCCCTTATTTGCGACACTTATCTACTGACTTAATCGCAATTCACCTTTGTGAAATATTTGGTCTAGAAACACACATAATGGCGAACTTTGTTTTCACGGGATCCTGTCAAAACCATTCCTAGTAGTCCTTCGTTACGAACACCGAAACTTTACGAACTTTAACTAGCTGATACTCACTGACAGACGAGCCTACATTTTCGTTATAAAACTCAGTTAAGCCGGTTGATGGAGCCAATCCAATTTTGTGCGTCTGTATCCGGCGTGAACGCGTGTTAAAAATGGTAACCATTTTAACGAGGAGAGGCCTAACGCAGTTTGTCAATGTCACCACACATCACCGAGGTTGTTCCTCTACTTCATTCTTTACGGATAACCGTTTTTCATCCCTGAAGTCGTAAACATGCGTAACTGCGTAACAAATAATGTTGTGTAAAAACCGAAATGCGCTTTCCACGAACGATTTGCAAATGTTCTAAAAAGACAGTTTTATCGCAACGAGTCATAATCGTAGGAATAAAATTGTTTACTACATAAGTGACGTCATCGCCAGAGTGACAGAGGCGTAAAACGCAGTGATAATTTTATTTCTTTTTAGAACTCGACGAATACCATAAAAATGTTGCAGCGTGAAAAATATTAAAAAAGCTTTTGCTGTTTGATGTTCATTTTCTTTTATGAGGAAGATACTAAAGCTAGGAAGACAGATTCTGCTAGCAACACCATAAATACAAAATAGGTATTTTATAAGGATTTATTTTCTACTTATGATTGCATCACTGTTTGTGTTCGACTTATCTAAACGAAGAAATTAGGCCTTTATTAGCAAACGTAACTGTATCAAGATCCGCGGCAGCGGGTATGACTACGAGCTTACTCTGGTCTCATAGAGCACAAATTTCAAATCTAATCTTCCAGCACATACATTCAAAATCCTTACCACATAGGAATGTGTTCAGTCAGCGAGACAAGCTATCGGCGCGACCAACAAGGCGCGTCTCAAATAGGATTTATCCGTTCGACGGTCCCCTCTCTCAAACACCGAGTATCAAATATCTTTGCAGCATCCTCTTTGTCTGTCGAAGACGACACGTGTACACTATAACGAGATTTGCTCAAACGGAGATTTAAAATAAATAAATCAATGGATTCGTGACAATATTTCGTGGTTCGCTACATCCCGGGTGCGAAGCACGGTATACCAGAGAAAGATACTTGTATCTATGTTCGCAACAAACAATGGTGAGCTACAAAAACCTTTGTTTTATCAATGTTGTTTTGCTTTGGAACTAAGTCCAAGATAAGGAGGGTTCATCCATGCCAAGTTTCTGAAAGTCAAAGACAAATAAAGGAGGGTTCATCCATGCCAAGTTTCTGAAAGTCAAAGAAAAACATGCGAGTACCTACTTTGTGTCAGCAGCTTATTATTACCTTGTGAATTTTATTTAATTCTGCTGAGAAAGAGTTGCTGTTTGTCTCACTAACGACTTCCATTTTATTAATTAGTCTTACGTTATTAACTTTCTTCTTTCTACCGTCTGCGTTGTATTTTTAAGAGTTCTTTTGAATTTACTGCAGGTAAGCCTGTTTTCGAGTATATGTATATAATTATGGCCATAGGAGTATGGTAAAACCAAATTAATTGATATATTTAGATTTTGTTGAATTATCATGCACATCCTACTAGTTAGGTACATATTTTAACAAATAATTTGTATCGGCAGATTATTATTTTATTTTTATGTAGTAATATAGGTACAGTAGATATGTAGGTACAAATCGTTAGTAATTTCAAATATTCGAAATCCTTCAGGCGTTTTATATTTCCTCAAGTTTATCCTCATCGCGTTGAAAGTCCGGTCAACAAAAGTGATTGATATGAATAGGGAAATGCGTCTAACCGAATCGCGTCTGACCGATGTTAGTCGATTTTGTATCGAGTGAACATTCGCCGGGGCAATCGATAACGCAGGGATGATGGATAACCCTCTTTTAATAGTAATGGACTCGCTCGTCCCTCCGGGCTATCATAAGATATATCTTGGCACTAACGATTCAGCCATCGAACCCGTATTTAAATCGAGTTAGCAGCATCCCTTGTAAATGTTTAAGTTTCAAAGTAAACACAAATGAAATGTCTGAGTAATCGAGTTATGAAATTCTTAGACGAAGCGAAGCCAGTCAATTGTTGATACTTATTAGTTTAGTTTGGTTGTTTATAAATATTGATTTTGTTGCTTTTGGTATTATGTAATACCTAGGGTTATTTGCATACCAAGTCAGGCACGTATACCTACATGCGGCCTTTTCAATTTCGTATTATAATATAATATTGTACCTATTCAATCGGCGAAGGAAATTGGAAAACATCAGGAGGAAACCCGGACGTAATGATCTGTTATTTTTCCTTTGCTGTACGAGAAGAGGTCTTTGCCCCCGCAGAGGGAAATCACACAATGTTTTTATTTCAATTAATTAATGGCAATGTGGTTGTACTGCTTTTTATACAGCATTATTAGTATTCATGCTAACATCTTCAACTATGCTAATAATTTTAAGTACCTACACTACTTTCTCATTAAAATATTTTTTAAGTTTGCTTTTCATAGCAGACCAATTAAGTGGTGTAAGAACGCATAGCTAAGATGTGATCTCAAATCTAGGAAATTCTTTATCTTTGATAGAATATTTATTATATTCCAGCTACCCGCCACCCGCCGTCTGCGAGCGTTGCATCGCTAATCTTATCAATGTTCTGGACGTTTCTGATTAATTCATTTGGGTCAGTAATTCCATAAGTAAGTCTCGCGACAAAAGCCGATGGTTCCTTTGATGTAACAATGATGATAATGCCCTTCATTGTGCTATTCAGCGACATTGAACGGGACAAGGAGATGAACGGCCGCGGACGCATTGTATCGATGAGCTACTTCGCCAAAACATAATTCTCTGCTGTAGGTACTCGTATATAATTATGGGATTTTCAACAAATTATTTTATTATTTCAGTCGACGAGGGACATTGGATGTCGCAGATTGTTTGAATTTCAACTTTGTTTAAGCAAATTGGCAGGGGAGATGTAACGACGCGGATTAAAATGTTATTTTAGCTTCGCTGATTATGTTTGGTGTCTGTTCATTATTCGAAGACAGATGAAGAACAATCATCGGCTTCTTAAGTCGCTGAACCATTTTTATTTATAGGAAAATACTCTACATCTTTCACAGTCTTGCCGATCTGAACCCGCTAGTCCGGCGGGATAGTGCGCGACACACTAACAGGAGCAATGCCTTTCATTTTGACAGTTCAACAACATTGCGTTATTTACTTTGTTGAGTAGACACATTTTTAGGGTTCCGTAGTGAACAAGGAACTCTTATAGTTTCGCCATGTCGTCTGTCTGTCTGTCTGTCTGTCCGCGGTTTAGCTCAAAAACTGTTGTAAAAAAAGTGGTGAAATAAAATATTGAAAAAAATAATTATTTAGGGCACCTCCCCTACATCTAAAGTAGGGATGATAATTTTTTTTTTTCGTCTTTCCCATAATGTGGGTTATCGTTGGATAGGTCTTAAAAATATTAGGGGTTTGGGAAGACCGTTTTTTGATTAAGTACACTTTTTTTTTTTTTTTCAGGACGGGAAATCATCAAATGACTCCTCCCGCTCTGGGTGGAGCAGGAGGGAGTGTCAGACTCTTACTGACTAAAACCCACCCGTGTTCCTTCCTTAGCCCTTTATGTTCCAGGGCAGCGGTAACCCTTTCGGACGATCCCGCTACCCTGATTAAGTACACTTAAGTGGGCTTTACAAGTTTACGAGTAATAGTCGACCAATTGTATTAGACTCGAAAATTTCGAACAACTCCATAGAAATGTCGATAGATGGCGCTAAGCGTCAGTTACATCGCGCTATTGTTTCATTCCTAAATAAGTTTTATAAAAAAAAAAACCAGTTGCTACACCGGCTATAAAAAGTCTCAACCAAATCTCAAAAAAAAAAAAATTAAAACTTTCCGTGCAAAATTGTCGGATCAGGTGAGGATTTGTATAGGAAGTCAAATTAGGTAGATAGTCATGTTTGACTTTTAGTTAGAGCATGGTACGAAACTATCAGTCAGCGAATACGACCTGCACTTGGCTGTTATAAAAACTACGGAACCCTACACTGCGCGTGACCCGACACGCACTTGACCGGTTTTACAACATATGAAGCAATGGATTAGCAGTATCCTTCAAAATGATTGAGATTATGATTGATAGTGTGTACGCAGTTAGGGTGCTTCCCTTTTTACGTGAAAATTAATTCTGAACATCGTTATTACCTCTATCAGATTATAGAGTTCTCCGAACGTTTTGGTATGTGAAGCTAGTGTATCTAGGTATCTACTGCCAGATGTGGGCGAGTTTTTTTGATGCCAAAACATTACTAATTAGCACCGGCTTGTTGACTAAGTATAAGGTTCACTAAATAAATCAGTGAAGCTGAGCAACACTGATGAACTTATTTCAACAAGAAATTAATAGCTATACATTAGTATTCAGAGATGTTAACGAATCTTATTGTAGTCAGCAAAAACTTGATATCAGCATCATAAACATGAAAGTCTATTAGGAAAAACTAGCATTTATGCCTACTAGTAACTAAGTAGGTGTCTTTTCTACTGACAAATGGAACCGTGGCCGGAAACTTTGTTCGCATGGAACTTCAAAACCCTGTTTACCCCCTCTAAGGGGATGGTTTTGTAAATTCTTTTAAAGAGACCAAGTACAAGTATGTTATCTATGTATAGGTACTTACTAATGTACTTACGAATGCGCTAATCTCTGGAACCAGTCGTTTTTTTTTTTTATTTGATAGCCGAATTCTTAAGAAACGTTATAGGCTATTTAGTATCGCAGAACGATTCTTAGGGGTCGGGGACCGAAGCTAGTGTTTTTTATAGTTATATGCATTTCGCAATAAACGAGTGAGTCGTAGATCATAAACGGATCATGTTAGTTCCTAAGTATATTGGCTAACTAGTAGACGCATAGGGCACGCCAATATAATGTCAATGTGAGGCAAGTGGACCCCTCAAAGTTTGGATGAGTATTGAAGATGATTCGTTTTATATTTTCTTCGGACATTAGTTGACTAATTTTTCCTCTTGTTTTACGTCCTTGAAAGGTCGATTGATTGGTAAAAACCTGCTCAAGTTACTTTTGTAAACACTCCACCTTACTATACTTACTTACTTACACATGGGAAAATGTGGTAGTAACTCATACCTAGCCGGTTATTTATTCAAACAACCCAATGTTTCAAATGTTTGTGACACACAAGGAAAATTGATCACAGGAGTCATGATTTTGCACTGAACTAAAACTGCAATTTGGTAGTCAAGTTCGATTAAACTGAACGACACATACACTTATTTTAGTGTTTTGACTGCCTACTTGTACCTCATTTTTCCACATAAAGTCATAGGGTTCCTTTATTTATAAATATCTAACTATACCTATACATAAACAACAAAACAACAGGTAGGTAGGTAGGCATGCAGGTGTTTTACTGCATAATCTGCGTGATTTGGGTATTTCCACTAGCCGCCGGTTTTTTTTCATTGTTTTAAAAGGATTATCTGACAACATCTGATTCATTGGGTATTTACACTATTTAGGTACATGTTCTCTCACTGAGAACGAAGTTCCACAATATTTCCGGGCAGATATGATTTATTTGCAGGTAGCCATGTTGTGAAGCGTTTGATATTTCCAAACTATTTTTATTCGTCCATAATGATGTGTGGCCCGGGGTTATCTATTTTTATTCATATCGGCCCCGTAGCGCTCTTTGAGCTGACAGTGGACGGGGCGAAAAATATTGCTCGCTATTTTATTGCAGGCGTTCATGTTTTTGTTCCAATAAATAAATATTCTAGGAACCATTTTGTTCAAATATGTGTGTTTATTTTGCATTGCACATTTGATATATTATTTTTATAAAACTATTTTGGTAACGAGACAACAGCAAGCCGCGAAGGAGACAACAATTATGGCCAAGGATTTCAACTATAAACAGTGCTATCATGTCCCTCTCAATGGCAATTTCATCAAAACAAAATACCAAGATTGCATAACAAAAAAATATAGGAATCAACTCAACGGACGGAAACATCGAAATACCCTGACATAACTCTTAATTCTTCAGCCAATTCTCTCTAGAGATCATTGACTTGCTCTTGCTAACCTACAAAAGGCTAAATTCCTACAAAGTAGGCAACCAGATAATCCAAATAGGCATAACCGAGAAAAAGAATTTCAAGTAACACTTCAAAAGGTTAAATATCATGAAGAACAAAAGGCATGCAGGACCTACCTCAGTGGACTGGGGAAAAACCACCCTGCAAAACGCATGCAGATGCTGCACTTTTTTTTACAGGAGAAACAAACTTCAAACAAAACGTCGGCAAAATCTACTTATGCAGATGACCAAGTAGGAGCAAATATTTAAAAAATCCGAGGGCCTTCTTATACCAACAGTTAATATAAAAAAGGCGATAATAAAAGTACAGTGTGATGGAGCCACTGCAGTAGACATAATGGGAATACTAATATACTAATAATAATATTATAAAGAGGTAAAATTTGTTTGTTTGTATGTATTGTAGCGAAATAAAAGAGGGAAATCTTCGCTTGAACACGTTTTAATTTTTGTACGTAAAATAAGATAACACCAACTGATAATAAAATAGAAAAACTTAGCAAAAGACAGAACGAATATTATTATTAAAAAGGATTACTGAACGTCTTTGGTGTTCGAGCCCTATATTAAATTTTGTGTATTCTTGTTACGCGTCGATTAAGGTTCGCTTGCAAACGTTCCTAAACTTACGTAACTAAATAAATACAAGTACGTCTTAAATAGGTGATTGGCACCAAGTCAATTCGTTAGTAGGAAGCGAGATAATAATGTAAATTACCGTTTGATCAAATACGTAACAATGGTAATATACGGCTAATTGGTAGTATATCAAGTAATAGGCTCTACTGAAAACTAAGCTACAAAATATATGAAAATCTGGTCCTAGGCTCCACGCTGACAATCGGAAGGCTCCTCGCTGGCCGGAATCTGAATATTTTTAAACGTGCAGGCCGCGCGCTGGGTGTTATGTTGGGTTCGAGCTTGTACACGGCTGGTACTAGGGTGGTGGGTAAGGCGAATTTTAGATCGCCCTACAGTCTTCGGACAAAGTGAGTCTTCAAGAAATGTAACTCGCCTCGAGACAACTTTTTAGTGATGTATATTTCAGTAATGCAATTCGTTTATTTTCGGGAACACTACCTTTGGATCCAGTGGATGACTGCACAGAACTCCGTCGTTCAAACCGTTATAGTTTACCGTTAAATATTTATCGACACAATTTCATTGTGAAAGCAAAAAAAAAAATATATTTGACTTCCGTCCTGTGTCCAGAAAATACTTCAAATCAAAAGTCTCGGTAAGAGAAAAGACATGACACTTTTAGATTCAAAATTCAAAACTAATATGAAGAAAAAAACCTTTCTGGTTAAAAATAAGGTTGGATTTGTTATAAAAGAAGGTCGTCCGTGATAAAATTATAATGTAGCATTTGCTAACGCTGCCGTATGTAGGGGGTAATCTCCGGAGTTTATGATCCAATTCTAAAAATGTTTTCACTTGTAGAAAGCTACATTATGTGTGAGTGCTATAGGCTATAAATTATGTTTACATCTTCCATTTTAGCTGAGCTATCACAGCTTTTGTCTAGCAAGTCGGAAAGTATGTAACTAAAAACAATGGCCCTGATTCCCTTGTTCACAAACTAAACTAAATTTAAGTTCTGTGCATCTTTTTCTTTCTATTTCATTAAGAAAAGGACAGAAGATAAAATATTAGTTTACTCCTGTCAAATTAAGATACTCCATAGACAGATTAGACGTGATTAAAAACATGGCTGCTAAAAATACGTCAATTTACGTCAGGCGCTGACTAGTTTGACAGGACTAAACTAATATTTATCTTATGTCCTTTTCTAAATTAAATAGAAAGAAAAAGATGCATTGAACTTAAATTTAGTTAAGTTTGTGAACAAGGGAATCGGCGCCAATGTATGGCAATCTGGTCCGCCTTAAGTAGTTCTACAAAAACCGGCCAAGCGCGAGTCGGACTCGCGCACGAAAGGTTCCGTACCATTATCTATAAACATCACGTCTGTTGTATGGGCCCCCCCATTTTACTCTGATGCATATTCGGTACGGCTCTTAAATTCTTCCCTATCATACGGGCACGTTTCCCCATTACAGCGCGCCGGTCTACTCCTTGATATACATATGCAATGGTCGCTGTAGCACCATGAGCATGAGGCTACAGGAGCTAGTGCGAATCTTGGGGTTCATTCGATTAATCGGGTGATCGGGTCTGGTTAAACCATGTTGGGGTCGGTGCATTTCATTCATTCGTTAATTACAATACTATTTTGAAAACGAGAACAGCTTTAGTTAGCTTCTCACATGGTAGTGATTAATGTGCTATACGAATGATAAGTAAATAATTGGAGCTCAAAAAATTTTACTAACCCAGTTACTATATCACGTACCATTCTCTGATTTCGATCCATCTCATCAGTCTCTAAAATAAACTTGACATTGCACCCCATTATGTACGGTAAACTTTATCCATCGCTTTTGTACCCAAAACACGTTGTAGACCATTACGTAGTGACGTCACAGGATGGAGTCGCACGTAGGTGGTGGGACTCAGCCCGGGGTAGAAGGGCGCAGGGGAAGGGTACAATAAGGGGAGGGGGACATTTTTATCCACGAGATGTCAAGTCCAGTTGCACAGGAGCGGACTTGAAGTGGTCAATCGTTTTTTTTTGTGTCATTGTGAAGGGACCTATTAAATTGACGAAAGTGGCAATGGTCTTATCTACTTCGAGAAAACGGTGAATCGTGTTATTTTAATGGTTCGTTACCTACTGGCAGTTAGCCTTTTCAGGAATTTAACTAGGTACTGAAAATCTTTTCCCGAGGCGGGTCCACAAAGGTTTTTCCTATTGTTCATCAAAATTACTTTTGTTGGAAGTTAGGTAGTAATTAGGAATTACCTCTTGACATTGCGAAAGCCTTATAATTGGAAAAAGGTTTAATCAAATTACTGTACTTACGAAAATTAGTTAGACGATCATTACGCAATTGTTCTCTACATTACAGTATAATTTGACTAACTCTGAATCCAGATAATTTATCACTCACACTGTCACGGAGTTTTCTCAAACATCGAAATATATTGCCATATTCTAATAGACTCCACTCCTTCTCCCAGATGTACCGTAGGTGTACCACTTTGCAGTCAGCCCCACTACCTTACTGACTGGCTAATATTTGTTACTATAGGTATAATACGCTAGTATTATCTATGAAATAGCATGAGCTATTTATATAGGGAGCACTGCTGGCCCAGTGGGTTCCCTATCCATTTGCATACAATTTTACAACCTAATATAACTTGGCATACTTTTGTTTCTCCTAATTATATTTTCGCATAACAGCTTACGCATAATGTTTTAAGCATAATTTCTCTAGTCATAATAATGATTAAGCATAACATTCTAAAGCATAAATTTATTTACGCATAATGATATTAAAATATATTTTTTAAAGGCATAACAAATAAGCATAATAATTAACTCCTAAAATGTTAGACACTAATACACATTTTTATACAATATTGCTCTAATGAAATTTGTAGGCACTTTATATTGTAGGTAGAACAAAAATATTTTTTTAATTTTTAATTTTAAATTTTTAAGTGGACGGTATCATAAAATTATTGTGTCACTAAGTGTGTTATTGAAAAATTGTAATTTAATCCTTAAAAAAATTTCAAAATTCTGTAATGAATAAGTAAATATCAGGAAACATCATACTGTTATAACCTTATTTAACCCAAATGATTCACCAACAATAGAGGGGATCTGGCGTTAATGGTCACTTTTCTAACCTAACCTAACCCATATGATTCAATAACAGTAGTAAATATCAGGAAACATCATACTGTTATAACCCAAACCACAACCCATAACACCAACAATAGAGGGGATCTGGTGTTCGGCGGCCGCTGCCGCGGCACGCTCGCTTCGCTCGCTCGCCTTCGCGCGTTAATTGTCACTGTTCTAACCTAACCTAACCCATATGATTCAATAACAGTAGTAAATATCAGGAAACATCATACTGTTATAACCCAAACCACAACCCACAACACCAACAATAGAGGGGATCTGGTGTTCGGCGGCCGCTGCCGCGGCACGCTCGCTTCGCTCGCTCGCCTTCGCGCGTTAATTGTCACTGTTCTAACCTAACCTAACCCATACGATTCAGTAACAGTAGTAAATATCAGGAAACATCATACCTAATAACTGTATGCCTAAACACGACTATGCTTATAGTCATTAGGCCTAGTAACATTATGCGAATTAAATTTATGCCAAAACAAATTAGCCTTCAAGATAATTATGCCAACATAAACTGTATGCCAAAAAAAAATATGGCAAAGTATTATTATGGCAAAATAAATTATACCAAAATCGTTGTGCCAAAGTGTATTAGGAAAACGAATATTACTTGGGCGAAAAGAAGGGATCCCGGCCCAGTGGTGACGGCCCCCACTTACGTATTGTAGGACGTGGGTTCGAACCCAGGCAGGCGCTTTACTTTATGTAAAATTGTCGCAAAACGGTGAAGGAAAACATTGTAAGGAAATCGGCATATACGTAATAGAAGCAAACACTCGAAGACATACAACTTCTACCACCCGCACAGGGAGCGCGTGGCGGTGGGCTGCTCGTGCTATGAGTATTCTATATACTCGTATTATATTGTTTAGTTTGCACCGCGACGAGACGGAAAGTAGGTAAGTCGTTACGTAACAACAATAATTTAGTTAGAGCTTTGCCATTAATCATAATTATAAGTTAAAGACTGCCATACTATGTATTATGTGTGATATCATTCCCGATTCCCTAAGGCCTTTACACGCTGCTAAGACAAACAAACTTCCTCCTCGTGTGGTTCGGTTTATCGTATCAGTTACCACTTAGGCCAGAACACGCGAGAAGTTAATCTTAATGTACGTCTGTTCCTCTTAACATGTGCTAAATTGTAGGCTCTTTTTACGACTAAAAGGTTCTAGAAAAACAAACAGTTGCTCGGACCCAGTTGCCGGAATGTATACTGTGTGTGTGAAGTCCGGAAAAAGCTGCCGAATTTCGGGATAACCGAATGTAAAACGAATTTCAGTACTTATACAGGGTTAAATCAAATTAGATAGCGTAATTCTTGCGTATCGATATCTAAACACTACAAAATAAAAAAAATCTAGGTTTTTTTTTGAGGTCATCTACCGCTGGTAGTGTTGTAACTTAAGTATGAGTACAGAAAATCTGTTTTCTTTTGTTTCGTCGTGTTTACATATCGATACCAATCATGTCTGTGAAAATAAGACAAAACAATGGAGGATTTTAAACTGTTATTTCAAATAAAAGCGGTCGATGACTTTACAAAAAAAAAAAAAAACAACAAATTATTTATTTTTTGTTTCATCATGTTCAGCTGTCGACACCCATCACGCCTGCGGAGTTTCGCTAGCTGATATAATTTCACCCTGTATAATCTGTAAACCCCATTTGTCTTTAAATTTAGTTGACCCCAAAATTAAGATTTACGAATTACAACAATTTATAGATGACATCCAACTTGCGTCTGACAGATATACCTTTACATCTTTAGGTCAAACAGTTTGCATATTTCCCACATCGCCATTCCCCCCCATACTGCCATCGTTTGGCAGCTCTGAGTGCGGCCCTGGGTTCAAAGCGGCCGCTCAATCGTCCGTTATGATCTTACTTCAGCTCGCATCATATTTTATCTGGTTATTTTCTCTTCGCCACACGCCGATACACTGCCTATGGTTTATGGGCTCTCTAATAGTAAGTTTAAACTGTTATTTGTAGCTTTCGAACTTTTCTTAAATGTGTGTAGCCGTAGCTGCATGAACGTGACATCTTTCTATGGTTTACAGCCTGAACACATGAGAATCTCTCAAATGCAAAATATTGTTAGTTACCCAAATGTCCGCGTCCGCGTATTAGAGCGATCTTCGGTCCACGCGGTAGTTTGTATGAATTTTGACACATCAAGCTACTACAATCTGGCTTTCTCTAATATATTTTCAACTTTATTGAAAAAACCTTAGGTTCAAGGTTGACTGGGAAAATTTGACAGTTTCGGGTAGCTTGATGTGCTGGCGTCTGTCTGCAAACGCGCCCCGATTGATCGTGCGACTATTCTATTCCAATAATAAAGCTGAAGAGTTTGTTTGTTTTCATTGAACGCTGTAATTTCTGAACCAGTTGGATTAAAAACAAAAGTTTTTGCATTTGATAGCCCAATTTTTGAGGAAGGCTAACATCACGTTATATATACTTTCAGAAGCCGAGCTAAATTTAAAAAAGTTAGAAAGCACGCTAAGCGAAAACGAAGTGATAGAAACAAGAAATTTGACGCGGCCGAAGTCGCGGGCAGAAGGTAGTATTCATATAAAAGAGCCGCCACGTCGTCGTAGCGGGGGATGCAGCGCGCCGCCGCGGCGTAGCGCAGGACACACACCGCACACATCGCAGGGAGGAGACTAATAAATATAAACTCTAATAAAGTCATCTGTAAGCAGACCATAAGATAAATAAATAAATAGTTGGAAGAAATCGTGTAAAATGTACAAAATGAAGGATTTTCTTGATAGAACTAGACGGTTTAAATTCATGTCACGTTTGTAGTTTATTCTGAACGTAATAGGTACCTATCCTAGGTATCGCGGTTCGAGCCAACTTAGGTACAACTTTGTACAACTAAATAAATTACTTTAAAGAAAGAACCCTCAAAATGCTGACTTCAGAAGTTCAGAAAGATATTATTTTTTAGTGGATTTGAAAAAAAAAATTCGATGTTGATTTACTGTCACCCTCGTTGCTATGTTGATAACAACCCATAGGACCTCATGTTTAATAATTATTTTTAGGCCCCTTGCCCATTCATCCCATGGGTGTACAAAATTGTTTGCTTTGATATAATGACTTTGATTATGGAGCCTGTGTTGGAGACAACATAATGATTATAGATAGACTTATTACAGTCATGAGCTAATAGATCTGTTCATCTGTTGATCTGTTCATAAAAAACATTCCGATATCCAACTTAACTAAACTGAAAATAATATACGAAAATAAATGAAAGTACTTAGATCCGGTTTAAAGTTTATTTACGGGATATTTCAGGCTAAACCTATTAAAAATTCGTTACATTTTAAGCCAAAGCTTTTATTGTGATTGCGGCGGCATGCGGCGTGCAGACGGCGTTCTCTCGCAAAAATAATATTTTTAGGGCGCATTCTCTCGAAGTGATTTTATTCAGACTTTTATATCTGACCTCATTTAATTTAAATTTTTTAATGCATCGTTGCAGTGCTCAAGTTTTAATAACATAACATTACGCCTTGTGCAAAATAAAAGAGGGAAATCTTCGCTTGAACACGTTTTAATTTTTGTAAGTAAAACAAGATAGAAATAAAAACTTAGCAAAAGACACAGAACGAATATTATTATTAAAAAACTTTTTAACAAAAAATTGAACCGCCGAAAAAACTGAAAAGCAAAAAATAATAAACCTTTTTTATTTAACCTTAATAAGGTAAGTTCTTAAACTAATGTAAGTATACCTAAGTAATTTTGAGTCGGCGCTAAACAATCAATAAACAAAGATCACTAAATTGCCTTAAATTTAAACGGCGCCGACTGAAGACCGAAGAATTATCAAAATCGGACTACTCTGTAAAAAGTTACGCTTGGTCATACATAAAAAAAATATATATATATATACATACGTGTCGAATTGAGAACCTCCTCCGTTTTTTTCGTCGGTTGAAAAGCATTACGTCATGACGTCGACGTGACGTCTCTGGTGTTCGAGCCCTATAGTAAATTTTATGTATTCTTGTTACGCGTCGATAAAGATACGTTTGCAAACGTTCCTAAACTTACGTAACTAGATAAATACAAGGACGACCTAAATGGGTAATTGGCACCAAGTCAATTCGTTATTAGGAACCAAGATAATAATTTAAATTACCGCTTGATCAAAATTGAAACGATGATAATATACGGCTAATTGGTAGTATATCAAGTAATAGGCTCTACTGAAAACTAAACTACAAGATATACGAAAATCCGGTCCTAGGCTCCACGCTGACAATCGGAAGGCTCCTCCCTGGCCGGAATCAGAATCCTCTTAAACGTGCAGGTCGCGCGCAAGGTGTTATGTTGGGTTCTGGATCGCCCTAGTCTTCGGACAAATCTACAGAAAATAACAAAAAATCATAATCCGAGACGCAGGCAGAATCTTTTATAACAAAAGAGCCGAAGAAAAGTTCAATTACATACCGAGTCTTCATGGAATGTGACTCGCCTCGAGACCACTCTTTAGTGATGTACAATTCGTTTATTTTCGGGAACACTGCCTATTACAAAGAAAATAATGAAATAAAGTTTAGGAAACGATAAGAACTTTTGAATAATCAATAGCAAAGCAAACATACCCTTGGATCAGATGGATGACCGCACAGAACTCGGTCGTTCAAACCGTTATAGTTTACCGTTAATATTGTAGCGAAATAATTTCATTGTGAAAGCAGAAAAAAATAATATATTAGACTTCCGTCCTGTGTCCAAAAAATCCATCCAATGAAAAATCTCGGCAAGAGAAAAGACTTTTACATTTTTAGATTCAAAATTCAAAACCAATATGAAGAAAAAATCCTTTCTGGTTAAAAATAAGGTTGGATTAGTTATAAAAGAAGGGCGTTCGTGATAAAATTATAATGTAGCATTTGCCAATGCTGCAGCCTGTTTATAGGTACCCTCACATTTCGTCAGTTATGTTTAGGTCGCATGTAATAGGAAGCGAGGCTGTTGTCATCGACCGCGCACAAATCCAGACTTCGAGCTGTTACTGGTACTGCGAAATTCCAGATGGAAAACCCGGGAATCGAACCCAGGACCTCATGCTCAGCAGTAGCGCTAAATTATAATATCTTACAAATACCTATATCTAAGCTATTTAATCTGCAGTTCCTGCTAGTAGAAAAACGAGGGAGAAATATTTCGCTACACTTTTTAATAGGACATATCGGTAACTAATTTCATTTACGGATCTTTATCGCTCATAGCGTTAAACATGCTAAGTAGGTTCTCTAAGTTCCAGGAATAATTTTCCTTCCGGGATGTGTCTACGATAGCAGTGGTGGCCAAGTGGTAACGGCCGTGACTTGCGATTTGTAAGTCGTAGGTTCGAACCCAGACAGGCGTTTTACTTTGTGTCAATTATCTCATCACCACTGCTCTCAAAACGGTGAAGGAAAACAGCTTTAGGAAACTGGCATGTCCTAGAACCAAAAATTTCGAAGACATGTGACATCTACCAACCCGCAGTGAGCCCGCGTGGTGGATTACGGCCCACTCCCTGTCACAGAGACGAGGCCTGTGTCCCAGCAGTGGGAACATTATTATGCTGATTATGCTTATGTTTATTATGTGCCTACTTCAGTAGGTAGGTATTTATTTTTCCATGTTGTTGTAGGTAAAAAACCTCTATCCTGTTTTAAATTCCCTGGAATCACTGGATTTTATCCTTATAAAGTCTACATACATATTCATTTTCCTTGGGAAATTCTGAATAATCTTTATACGTAGTTCGAATTTCGTGTTTACCTACTCAAATAACGTTGTCTATTGACCTTATATACTGAGTCAAGCAATAAGGCAAGGCAATAAAATATCACTCAAATTACCTTTCAAGGAAAAAATACAATATTCAAATATTTCGTATTATTGGGTGCGCTTTGGCAAACGGTACGACACAGGGATATGATTTCCCTCCAACATATGATGTTTGTATTACCGAATGGAAATACAAGTTTCGATTGAACACAAACTATAAGGTAGTCCAATTGAGCGAGGCTTCATTCCGCATTGAACACAGAATCAGATGCTGGTTATAAAAACTTTAGAATGAGTTTGAAAACGTGCTTCATTGGCTGATTTGTTTTAGCAAAGAGCATGTTCGACTGGTAAATACGGAGGCTAGATAGATAGATCTGTTGATTACATCTGGATACACTACTGTTTTTTTTTAATATTTCCCTCTTTTCTTTTACTTCTAGAAAACATACACTATTGTGGCGTCAAAATGTTTACTCGAATAGTTACAATACAACACCAAGTACAAAACTAAGCTAAGCAATGAATTTATTGTAAACAAGTTCTTTTTATCTCTAACGCAAAACTGCACTTAATTGAATTTCCCCCACCCTAACTAAACTCCATTTGCAAATTCTGCTACATAATGGGAATAGCTAACAGACAAAGAAAGTTAGTAGAAGTAGCTAAGTGTGGCAGAACTGGGAGGTAACGTCTCGCAGTTAAGTCTTTAAAGTTTAACATGAAAAAAAGTTTGATTAGTCCGACTGGCCCGAGGCCTGACCTTGGCGTGGTCCATTTAACAGAGTGGCCGCATTTATTGGCGGCTCACGTCTCCAGCATGCGGGACAAGGGAAGGACGCACTGCGGGAAATTGTTATGCGGTGGTATGTTATTCTTTGGTTGTCCGTTCAATATTTCAGAATGTACAGCTGAGACAAGAAGAATGATGGAAAATGGTTGAAATTTCTACTGAAACATATGTGATAAGATTATAGAACGCAGTCACTAAATGGCGAGATAAATCAAACTAAAAATATGATGATCATGGACTAACGATACGGGATAATAATGCGATAAGATTAACTTTGTTGATGGTTAAGATAACTTAAATATATGGGCATGTTGAGGTTCAAGCGAGTCAGAAACTCACGAACACCGCCATCGCTTATCCCTCACAACCCCACCTCACCGCTAACTCGCAGGCGGCATACAAATTCATCAGCAAGCTATGTTTGTTACCAACTTTGTTCTCCTGATGGCTATAAATTGTAGCAGCGACTCTATGCTCCGAGCAATCGATTGATTGCCCGGCTATTTGACGGACGTCGGGACAAGAAATGAGGCTGTAGAGCAGAGGTCGTGCGTGTCGTGGCCACTCCACGCCGCGGATATATGTATTAAACATTTTATTGTGGCGTTTTATGATTGGCTTCGGGAAATAGTTTCCTTTTAGACTATTCTTATTTTGCAAGCTTTTCTGATAATGAAGCGGCTGAATTTTAGATAGGTACACTGATATAAGTTTTAGTTCGTATAATTAGTCTTAGGGACCCTTAAGACTAATTATATGAACTGGCATTTTGCATAACAATTTTCATGAAGTTTTCATAGAAATTGTTCTCGTAGAGTCGCCTCGCGCTGTCGCTTTGCAGCTATCTGCGGAAGCCTTTTTAAAATATAAAGTTATTTTAATTTCAATACTTTGTAAATTGCTGCGCTCTTACAGGGTTCATGTAATGTGCTTGACCCCTTGAATGTAACATCAACTTACCACATGAGTTTGAGGTTAAGTTTACCTAAATAAACTTTTAAGTTACAGCTGTTGTTGAAATGAAATGAAAATTATACCTACACATTTGAGGACACGGTGTGTTAAAATAAAAATCCAGAAATGAAACATCAAATCAAATCATTCACCAAATTGAAGTAAATGGCTTCTTTTCGGCGTCCAATATAAAATTGATGGTTCGGAAGCCGAGCCCAGCCAAATTGAAAGCCCCTCAATATTTCCCGAATTGAATGCACTGGATTCAGTAGCTATGATCCGACACTATTCATCTATGTCAGTTCAACTGGATTTTGCATTGTAGAGACTTCAGTATAACATTTCTCTGGTAATTATATTATCGAGGGCTCTTATTTATAGGTAATAAGAGCCCGCTGCGTTAAGAACTAGCCTTGCAATTTTATTATAAATAAATATGAATAGTCATAGAATCATTAATTCTCTTGACCTTATCAAGGTTTGGTTATTGTTACTGTGTGTGTGTTTGAACTGTTTATTTATTTTACTTCGATGGTCTTATTTTATCATTTGTGATTTCGAGAGACAGCTATGTGAACATAACCCAGCATCAAAGACATTAAATTATTTACTTAAATCTCTTTGCCCAGCATAAATATGTAAGCTGTCACGCCCTTTATGCCTGGAGCTTTTATTTAGGTATTCTATTTTGTTTACATTTTTAATGATAAGTTATTATTTTTATTGCTTGAGTATAGTTTTTATTGTATTTATGGGTATAGTGGTGTGGCTAGCTGACATATGGCAAATAATTCAATTTAATGTTCTGTGTCTCTTAATGTTAGATAGTTTTTCTAACTGAACAGACAGATGTGCTGCCGGTGAGTTTATTCCGCCACTTCTTTTTCCCAGCGAAAGCATTAGGATAGAATCGAAAAGAAAAAGAAAGTCCCCCAAAACGCTCGCTCAAGTGGTGTTGAGCGGGCGTTTTGGGGGACTTTCTTATGTAATTTTGACGTTCGAAAAGTGCTGATTTATTTAGGGTCGGCGAAACATGTTTTCTTCTTCTATGCTTCTCTATTCGTTGTTATTAATCGTCAATAGTGGAGACTAGATTCTATTGTAATAAAATTGTAATCTGACGAGCTTTGTCTTTGCCAAAAGACTGGCTATAGATCACGTAAAACAAAAAAAAAAGTTACGCCCCTTGTTTAGCAGCAGGAAAAGGTAACTAGGTACTCGAAAAGATAACTCCCAGCAAGAAGTACAGAAACTGCAAATACGGTAGTCATGAAAACTAAGATGTATTTTTAGATATTATGTCACACAACAGTTTGAAGTAGTAGACAGTACGGTAATACATAACCTCTTAACAACACTAAACATTTACGCGTAACCGTGTAATGTCTAGATGTAGTGCCAATAGCATCCAATATGGCGGCCATTCTGTAAGATCTGGTAATGTCCGGGCTCGGGGCATCGCCACGCGCTGCCAGAAAACATAAACAAGAATTTATTCTGTATCCTGTCTTAGGATGGTGGAAACATAAGGGGGAGTAATATGAGCGGTTCCATGAAATATGGTGTGCTCTAGCTAGGTTAATGATTCTAGTCGTTTGCCTAAGACCTTTAGGCTCACATAATAATCATAGTACAGACGCCAGCAGGTCAAGCTACCCGAAACTGTCAAATTTTTCCAATCAACCTTGAACCTTAATACTTCAGAAATAAAGTTGAAAATCTATTAAAGAAATTTGACACATTGTAGTAGCTTGATGTGCTGGTGTCTGTACCTAATTTATTATAACATACTGTATTATATTAGTTAGTTACCTTTGGTGTAAAACTGTAAATAAAGAGCCTGCACGAGTGGCTAGCTACACTTTATTTATTGCTGGTTGAGCATGAAAACGATCAAAATATAAAAATAAACTGAAAGATTGGTCCCTAATGGCTTCTTAATACTCTGCTCGAAAGTATATAAATATCGGCGTTTTACCTCAAATAAAACGCTTATTAAACTACTTACCTTATTCGAAGCATAATTAAACAATTGAGATAGGCTGAACCTTGTTTCCTGTGCCTATTTTTCCTTACGTTTCTAGCGATATAGCTCCGTCTCGCTCTCATGACGTCACCAGGTCAGAGAGGGGTGCGCACTTTTGAGCGCGCGCGACTCGTCTTGTTCATTGGATGATTGATTGACCAGGCAGAAATTACTATTATGCTTCGAATAAGGTAAGTAGTTTAATAAGCGTTTTATTTGAGGTAAAACGCCGATATTAAACCACTTGACCGTTATTCGAAGCATAATTAAACAATTGAGATGTGTCTGTTATCGCCTGGTGACGCTCATGACGAACGCCAATGTGAAGGGAAAGATTAACAGAAAGATAGTAATTGCAATTTGTTTTTTATTACAAAACATAGGTGAACAAAATTATTAGGTAATCAGGTTTTAATTATACTCTCAATCTTAAATGTTATGTACTTAATACTATAAGACAGGGTTAAAGAGAGCAGTAATGCCGTTACTCCTAGAAGAGCTTAAGACCTGTCGTTTATAAAATCGAATAAAAGTGTTTGAGGACCTCCAATTTCCTCGAGCCATTATATCTTCCATGGGGAAATTGTCTATCCAATTCTTGGAAGCAACAGCGGAACGGACACTTCCAGGAGTAGCAACAATACCTGCCTGACGCATCAGAGTTTTAATCCAGCCTGCAATAGCAGTCCGTGAGGCCGCACGAGCTGTACCTCTCGTAGTGATAAACAAGTTAGGACATTTAGCTTCCTGACGTCTAGTGGAAAGCAGTGATACCGTCAGTTCAACCCAATATACGGGGTCCAAGTTCCTATTATCATTATTTTTGAATAATCTCCATCCTGATTGCCTATGGTCAGATGAATCAGTCTTAGACCCAAAGGCTGGCCACAAGGTTATACAATTATGCTCTGGAGATTTAATATAATTATCGTTATCGGTCATAAGGAGTGTCAAGTCATGAATACGCCTACCAGAACAGAGTACTAAGAGAGCAGCGGCTTGACTCGATACATCAAAAATATTGTTATGATTTATAGTTCTATCGCGAAGGAAACATACAAAATCATCAATATTCCACACGGGTAACTTAGATATAGTTGGTTTTTTAATTAAAATCGATTTCAAAATATGTTTTACCAAAATATGGTTACTTAGAGCACCTGAATCATTTACATTACAAAGGGTGGAGACTACAGACTTATGTAACAATATTGTATTGTAAGACAGTTTATATGTTATATGTAGATCAGCCAGAAAACGAGCTAGGTCAGATCCTGAGGGCTCCTTAGGGTTAATATGATTAGTTTGACACCACGAGACCCAGCGGTTCCATGCAGGTTTATAAGTTTTCAGGGTAGAAGCGCGCCAAGAATTTTTCAAAAGATTTATCTGAGAATTATTCCAATGGTCTAAATGATGTGTCCACCCCCACATTTCCACACTTCCAACACTAGATCCTGGACGCGAGGAGGAGGCAGTCCCGTTGTCACATCGATCAATACTTTGTTCAGGTTTTGTATTGTGAACGGTGGGTCTAAAGCCCGGGCTTTGAGATCCCCCCGCCAAAAGACTCTCTCCCATCTCGGCACTACAATCAAGTAAATTCCCGATGCCTGATTGAGGTAGCGTAAAACTCTGGGAATCAGAAATGGGGGCGGGAACACCCATGCTAGATCGAATTTCCAGGCAATCGAGAATGCGTCGTGGGCTACAGCTTGTTTGTCGTTCTGATCTTTCGACACGTAACGAGGGACTACGTGCGCGTTGCTGGAGGCAAACAGGTCCACTTGGGGACATCCCCATTTCAGGAATATTATCCTGGTTATTTCGGGCATCAGATGCCATTCGGGGACCTGGCGAAACCGCGATAGGTGGTCGGCATGGTTGTTGTACCTCCCGGGAATGTAGTACGCGTTGATATGAATTTGGTACTGATCTATCAACCAAAACAGGTCGTATGTTATGTCCATCAATCGCGAGGATTTGGTTCCCCCTTCGTGACGGAGATACGCTACTACCGTGCGATTGTCGCATTGTATGGTGACCGTAGATTGGCTCAGATAGACGGCATGACTTTGAAAGACCTTCAATATTGCCAACATTTCTTTTACGTTGCAGTGACAATTCTGCTCGTTCCGGGACCACGTTCCCCATAGGGATTGGTTGTCCATCTGGGCACCCCAGCCTAAGTCGGAGGCATCCGTCGTGATGAAATGCGTCGCTGGTGCCTGGTGAAGAATTGACTGATGTTGCAAATTGTGGCTCCACCACTCTAGGTCGCCTATTGCATCTAGAGGTACAGTATATACCTTGACAGAATTGTCCAATTGTAGCGTGTTTAGGAATTTCAATAGAGCTCGATAATGCAATCTCCCTCTTCGGACAACAAAACTCGCAAAGTTTAGTGCTCCTATTACACTCTGCAACTTCTTTAGGTCGGTCCTTCCCAAATCTATGATCTCGCGTATCTTCGCTAGTAATGAGGTTACTTTTTCCACTGGCAGACGTTTGAGGTTTAGCCAAGGATCCCACAGCACTCCTAGGTAAACCAGGGATTTCTTTGGTGTTAGGAGAGATTTTTCGAAATTTATTTGCCAACCCAGATGTTGTAATGTTTTTACGAAAAGACTCACATGGCCTGCAAGAACTACTGGGTCTTGGTGAGCCAGAAGAAAATCGTCGAGATATACCAATATTCTCACACCTTGGCTTCTCATTATTTGGGCAATCCAATTCGTCAAACTGGCAAAAGTTTTTGGAGCTGTGCTGAGACCGAAAGGTAGGCAGGTCATTTGAAGAAGCTGTTTTTCGTAAATAAGGCGTAAGAAGCGCCTGTGAGACTTTGCTATGTTCAGATGAAAGTATGCCTGTGAGATATCCAGCTTGCACATCCAATCTTGGGGCTGAATGAAATCTGGGACCCTGAACACATTTATTAGACTGAAAGGGGTGGTCAGTATGAATTCGTTTAAAGCCTTTAAATTGAAAATCGGTCGGACTGACCCATCGCTCTTTGGAACTAGAAAGAGGGTAGATAAGAAACTTGGGGTTGAGCTTGCAATTTCCAGAATTCCTTGATTCAACATTTTTTTGATGATTAAGGTCATTTCTGGTGACACAGGTGTGTGAAACGCCTTGTTGTCTAATCTGGGCATGATTAAGGGAGGTTTTTGTTGAAAAGGTATACGGTACCCTTGAATTATTTGAATAAGGAAATCTGGTGCTTGCATTTTCTTCCAACGATCGACGAAATTCGATAACTGACCGGCTTGAAATATTTTCATGTCAATATTTACTTCTCTTGGCATTGAAGCCTGAAGGTGATGACCTTCGCTTATTTTCGCCACGTTTGTGAGCATTGTATCTTTGGTTTTGTCTAGCCCCGCGGGGGCGAAAGGAACCTCTATCTACTGTGCCACTACCCTGTTGAGGATAGTTGTAATAAGCATGTACCGGTCCTTGCGAAGGACACTGTATATTATGCTGCAAAAAGCCACCCTGCGAGGGGACGTTACAGTTTTGACAGCCTTGTGAAGGCATGCTTGAGTTATAGTTCTTACCCTGCGAGGGTGGAACTGAATATTGCCCCTTCGAGGGACGTATGAGCCTTCTTCCAACTTGCGAAGTGGAGGTATTACCATAAGCCGATTTTGTAGATGTACTAGCCGATCCAGATGCAGGCCAAAAAGCCTTTTTGATACCACCAGCTTTCTCTAATGCCACAAGTAACTGTTCGGAATTAAATAAGTTAACCTCAGATGGAGGTATCTTCCTAATAGCTGTTTTGATTAAGGGATCGCGAACTGCATTAGTTATGCTATCTCTGCGCATCTGTATGGTTTCAGCCCTATGGCCACAAATCATTTGCAAAAGGTCTGCAGAAACCTTGCTGAATTCACCAGAAGTGAAGATATCATTAAGTTTTTGGTTTATTGCTTCGAAGCTAATTTCTTCCTTCTGGTCTCGGACCCATGTCAAAAATGCACAAAGTTCGAACTTTAAATACTCTTTTTGTTTCAAAATACCGTAAGTTAACGAAGCATAGGCCCTCTCCGAATAACTTAAATGTTTTACTGTGTCGTAGGGTCTGATTTCCTCGTTTGCCTCGAGTTCGACGAAACCCGGGCTATGGTTATACAGTTTTTGTGTTTCCGCGTAACGTACTTCACTCCAATCCGGTTTATTAAAAAACTGAATATCTTTTAAAATGTTAAGGTATCGCGCGTCTGTCTTTGGAACAGCCGGTTCCTTAAGCTTAGTTTCCACATCTAAATTATTTAAAAAATTACTACCTTCCAGTTCAAAATCATCCTCGGCGAAAAGGGAAAGGGCGTCATCGGCCACCGGTATACTATTATAAGTATGTTTAACTTTATGCTCCGAGCGGCGACGCTTGCACTTGCCCCCCCTTTTTTTGTGTCGGCGGCGACGCGCATTTTTATGTTTAGACTTATGGTCAGAAGAACTAGTTGAACTAGAACCGGAATCGCTACTTCCAGAGCTACTACTACTGCTACTGGGCGTTGAACGCCGTTTGGCACTAGATGCTTTATTATTAGCAGTATTCGAAGGTCCTGCGACCGGTTCATCTTGCGAAATCAACGTTATTTCTTTATCCATTACGTATCCGGAATTATACTTAAGACAATTGAACACTTACACACTGGAAAGAAAACAACACTCGAACGGAAAACCGTTAATTTTTTAAAATATCAACGTTGATTGTATTATTATCTACTAGAACAGTTATATTAAAAATCGAAATTTGGTATGCCAAGTTTCGCTCGAAAGGAAAAATATAAACGGTTGTGAAAAAGAAGTTTGACTAACCTTCTAAGCAGCAACCGTCACCGGCAAGGAAAAGAACGCCAAAGAACAAGACGAGTCGCGCGCGCTCAAAAGTGCGCACCCCTCTCTGACCTGGTGACGTCATGAGAGCGAGACGGAGCTATATCGCTAGAAACGTAAGGAAAAATAGGCACAGGAAACAAGGTTCAGCCTATCTCAATTGTTTAATTATGCTTCGAATAACGGTCAAGTGGTTTAATAATAATTTTACTCAAAAAGATTTTTACTTAGTAAATTAATTTAATTTCATTTGTTTTAAATACACATCGAAGCTGGTCTGGCTCGTAGACGGCCGGCCATTAGCATCATGTAGTGAGCAAAATTAAATTACCAAAGTGAATTTTGTTAGTTGTAACTGAGTTTAATTAAGTTAAAAATACAGTTTAACTTGGAGGGTCTTGCTCGACAGAAGTTAACTCAAATTAAACGCCGGGTTAAAAGTTTAGTTTGTGGTTACCGTCCAATTAGTTTTAGTCTATGTTTTCGTTGATGTATGTGTAGTCAAATACAAAAAAGTTGTACGAAACAGTACTTATAAAGCTTGATTTAACTCAAGTAAGATACATCAAACTCATATTGTATTTTTTTATTAATTCCAGATAGTTTTAAGAGCTTTTTGAAAGTACACGATGAAGGACTTCAAGTACAGTACAGTACAGATTTCTGGTCTACTGTCTATTATTTATTATTGAAGTCTAGTCTGGAGAAAACAGCAGACCTGATCATAATTGTGGTAACAAAAATCGTTGCTAATGCACATAAACTAGGGTAGCGGGATTGTCCGAAAGGGTTACCGCTGCCCTGGAACATAAAGGGCTAAGGAAGGAACACGGGTGGGTTTTGGTCAGTAAGAGTCTGACACTCCCTTCTGCTCCACCCAGAGCGGGAGGGGTCATTTGATGATTTCCCATCCTCAAAAAAAAAAAAAAAAATGCACATAAACTCAGACCTTCTTCTCATGAGGGTAGACAGAAACTACAGAACGTTACCTGCTACGATCCTTACATACTTATAAGACTCCTAATTTTCATCTTAAATGCTATTACAAAAAGTAGCGTCTACTCCATAAACCGTTTGTCCCATATGTTTTTTTCAGTATCTGTGCAAAGATATTCCGCAGCGAGCCATGGCGCTGAATACGCTGCTCGGGATCGGAATGTATGCACATAGTAAGTGATCCGCCGGACGTCACATCCCCGAACTGTGTCTTTTGGAAGTGGGATTGTGTCGGAGTTTATTTTGAATTAACGGTTTATTAAAATAAAATAAATTAAAAAATAGCGAAATATTCGAAATAAATTGGGATTTAGACAGGAGCATTATCATACATTATATAATGTTCTTATAAGAATAGTCTAAATCGTTTCTGGACAGCAGCATACAACACATGTTCCTGTCAGAAACCCTATTGTTTGTGTTCTGTTCATCAAGTAGTATTTCGTGTTAAGTGATCAATGCCAGTTTGCATAATCAGTCTATAAAGTTCCCACTGCTGAAGCACAGGTCTCCTCTCTTCGAGAGAGTATAGGCTGTAATCTACGCGGGCTGTATCTTATCTAGTGCGGGTTGGTAGGCGTCTCATGTCTTCGAATTTTTGGTTCTAGGACATGCCGGTTTCCTCACGCTGCAACACAATGGCAGGTTCTAAATATTTAGCTGCTAAAGAATGTAGTGCCTGCAGTATGCAGTGCTTATACCTATTTCTTTAATGTTTCTCTTTCCCTTTTAAATTAACCAAGTACCCTGTGACAAGAATTAAAATTCTGATTGCTTTGCTGGGTGGATTCGGTGGAGTTTAAGGATATTTTTTTTTTCTATGCTCCTGTAAGAAACCATGAAATTTGTTTTCATCAGTTAGTATTTTGCAATAAGTTTTTGATGCTAGCTTGATACATTTAGCTGCTAGCTTAAAACAGAACCTACAAAAAATGTTTCTATTATATCACCTTTAACTTCTTTGAATTTTGAATTTTAAACTTCATCTTGGAGTGTAATAATATTAGGGGTATGAAATTGCCGATTTGTACTGAAAAATTGAAATTCGTTTTTTTTTAATTTAACATATTTATTTAATCAAAATAATTACCATTATTATCTATACTTTGCTGCCATCTAATAGGAAGTTCATTTATGCCTTACGATAGAACTCTCGTGATCTAGATTCGACAAACTGTGTGAAAGCATTTTGTACTGCCTCCTGAGAAGAAAACTTTTTATCACGTAGAAAATTGTCCAAATCACGAAAAAAATGGTAGTCCGTTGGAGCAAGGTCTGGCGAATACGGAGAGTGACGAATGGTTTCTAATTGCAGTTCCTGTAGAGTTAAAACGGTTTCTCGTGCTGTATGAGGTCTCGCGTTATCATGGAGCAATAATGGTGAAGATCGATTCATGAGTCGGGGCTGTTTCACTGCTAGTTTTGCTATCATTGTTCGGAGTTCGGCACAGTAGACATCTGCCGTAATTGCTTGACCAGATCAGAGAAAGCTATAATGAATAACACCATGCTGAGACCACCAAACAGTTACCATTACCTTTTTATTGGTAAGCTTTGCTTTAGGACACTTGCGGCATTTGACCTGGGGTCAGCCATTGCATTTTTCGCTTACAGTTATCGTAAAGAACCCACTTTTCATCACATGTCACAATTCGATCCAATATTCCTTCATTTCTGTATCGATTCAACAAGGCAACGCAAGTTTCAACACGCGTTTCTTTCTGCAGATCATTCAAATCATGAGGCATCCATTTCTAACAAAGAGATTTAAGATAGGTACAATTTAATGTCTTTGATTTGTAATATTTAATTGATTTGACGCAAATGAGTCAATATTGTCGGTAAGGTAATGTTAAACCATGCCGCTAATTCCTCGGTAGTTTGGCTCGGATCGGCTTCCACCATCGCTTTCAATTCATTGTTATTCATCGGTCTTTCATGTGGTTCGTTCTTCAAATCAAAGTTTCCATTACGAAAGCGTTTAAACCAAAATCGCACGGTGCGTTCATTAGCAGTCCCCTCTCCAAACGCAACATTGATATTGCGAGCTGTTTCTGCCGCGTTAGTTCCGCGTCGGAACTCGTATTAAAAAATAACTCGAATTTTCGAAGTATCCATCTTTCTTGTCTAAGCTGAATAAAAAAAACAACTGAAAGTCGATAATCAATGTTGCACATTTTTTAAAAGAAGAACTTCATAGGTACCATGTGACAAAAGTTTCACTCAAAAATCTCAAACCATGAAGGTTCTATGTCAATTCGAAGTACCAATTACAATAAAACGGCAATTTCATACTTTAACCCCTATTATCTTGATTTAAAAGAGTATCCTTGAAGTTTGTTACCCGTTCTTCTCCATAGAGTTTTGGAATGGGCAACTAGCTTTAACTTTCGGACTAACTGACCGACTTGACAATTCAAAAGTGTGTAAATGGTTTGATGGAAATAAATGTTTTGAGTTTGAGCAGGTAAATTGTTGTTAGTTGATAATTATAAATTGGAGTTAACTGAGTACGTCATAATGTTCTTTGAAGCGGGTTCAAAGATAATTTATTATCATTTAATTGACTTACCGTAATTACAGTCATCAGGAAATTATTACAGAGAAATGAAATGCGGCTACGAAATTGTTTATGATGAAACAAACCACAAGGATAAAACGGTGGGTTTTTCAGGTGTTTTGGGACAATGGATATCTACTGAAGTATCCAGTGTTACTCAATCTTATACTTCCTCCACTTTATCTGACTTCTACTACTACACTGACCTCAAGTTAGATACCTATACACAATGTTGCCAAAACTGTTGTTTGATTAACGATTAAAAACTAAAGTAATAAGTTGAACAAACGATTGACGATTGAATTAGTTTTAATTTTCAATTTTGATTAAAATGGTCAAGGAAAATAAAATAAAATAAATGGTTTATTATTTTATTAGTCATACCTACTGGTGTGCAAATAACAAGTCTTTTTAATAAGCTCGTAAATAGGCATATAATCTTATATCATACATATAAATCTTATGACATATAATCTTATAATCTCTGTGTTGGTAGTGACACAAACAGTAACGTGCCTGTGAGATATGACTTGTTTTGAATTGAACGAACCTGAGTAACTTCAAACAAACTAAAACGAATAACTAATGATTATTTAATTTTAGGTAAACGATACTTACTAGCCAGTATTTAATACAGGTTGTTGAGTTGCCAAAAAAAAAAAATGTTTTCTTATCACCAGGCCGTATGAGTGAGTGGGAGGTACTCGTAGATAACGTCAACAATATCCGCAGGCTTGGTAAAGATAAAAGAAATACATATTTCCGAGAAAATACTACACACACATCTCATTGTGTTTTATTTAGTTCAGGTATTGCTCAGTTCTTGCCTGTTAATCATGGTTATCCTTATGACTCTTGACGAAATGGATGCGATCAGAAACGTCATAAATTTACCTTAGGCTTTATACATAACGGCGACAGTACGGCAGACGAAATATACAATCTGCCGTCGACATTAATGTATCCTAGCCCTGAACCTACTATTTAACTAATACTAAGAACTATTGATAGATATGCTACTTATTCTATGCTGTGCTGTTGGGGAGTTTGTTGCGCCACTTCTTCTTCCCAGCGATAGCACAGCACTAAGAAGTGGTGAAGGGCGGGCGTTTTTGGGGGACTGTCTTTTGTAATTTTGACCTTTGAAAAGTGCTGATTCTCATCCGAATTTGAATAAATGACTTTTGATTGATTTGTTTAATTGATTCTTCTTAGCGTATCGATAGCAAATCAGAAATGTGTTGTAAAAGTTCAAATATTATGTTTAGCCCAAAATTCAGGCAGGCGAACTTCGTTCGTAACGCAGTCATAAGATCCTCAAAAGCACACGTAATGCG
This sequence comes from Apamea anceps, assembly GCA_951799955.1. Taxonomy (NCBI): domain Eukaryota; kingdom Metazoa; phylum Arthropoda; class Insecta; order Lepidoptera; family Noctuidae; genus Apamea; species Apamea anceps. The sequence continues at coordinate 1,261,757 of OX637506.1, forward strand.
GCGCAAAATGACAGGTGAACCATTGTCTGCGGGATGGATACCACATATAGGTACACTTGCATTTGTCCAGTTCTTTAATTATATGTCTGAAAGAAAAAATAAAATTTATGACTAAATAATTGTTACAACTAAATCTAAAATTTTCCAATCGTGTTTAATTTAGTCAAATTAATTTTATCACAAAATGTTTAGTTTGACTAATTCGATTTAACATTTTAGTGTTTGAGCACAACACTGCGTACACGTGGTGTACAGGCAGTGTTGTATTACCTAACGCGTTGTCAGGCTGACAAACACAATGTTTGATGCTCATAGTACTCTTCTGTCTTCTTCTGCTATTCTCATACACATATATAACTCTACTGCTGCCACTTATGACAACACAAGCCGCCATTTTCTATTCGCTAGCTATGTTTCAAGTTAAAAACTACGGTGAATAGTAAAGTTGCATCTAATTACATTTTAATGAGACTGTAGCGTGGTTCCAACCAAGAGAATGTGGAAGTAGAACAAAAGATCCCTTGCTGTTGTGTACATTAGTGTCGTTAATTTAAAATCAGGTTTTCTCTGGCGTTGGTTTTGTTTGATAGTAGAAGCAATCGATGCATAGCTTGCATTTATAACTAAGCAGCCTATAATGTTCCCACTGGTGGGACACAGGCCTCCTCTCGGTGCCCAGTGCGGGTTGATAGATGTCACATGTCTTCAAATTTTTGGTTCTAGGACATGCCGGTTTCCTAACGATGTTTTCCTTCACCATTTTCAGAGCAGTGGTGATGAAATAATGTACACAAAGTAAAGCGCCTGTCTGGGTTCAAACCTACGACCCACAACTCGTAAGTCGCGGCCGTTACCACGAGGCTACCACTGCTCTCTGTAATCGATTAATAAATGTTAAAACCTAGTAGATAAGAAGTAGGTAAGTAACACAATGTTATCAATGACGTCAAAACGACCAGCTGCAAAGTCATCTTATCTTCTAATAGAATATTATATCAACGAGCCACAATCATCAATTTATTTCCCAATCGTGGATGTTGATAACGTCCCCTTCGACTCTTCATAGAGATAACACTCATTGCTGGCAAACCCGCTTATATACCCGGTATGTTGTAGTTTAGTAAATGTGGATGTGCCTACCTACAGGTACACCTCTGCCTAATTCTTCTGTGATTACACGCCTGATGTTATGTTTATAGACTTTTCCTTTATAGACCGTAAACGAAATATACAATTTACCACCTTCGAAACTCACCAACCGAAAAAGGGCGTAAGTGCACGTCTGTAAGCCATGTTAGGCCGCTGCCGAACTTTGCTGAATAAAAACTCATTACTGGAAGCTACTCCTCCGAGGGTTGAACGCGTAAATTACTTCCCCCGTGCTACTTGCGAGGGTAGTTATAATGAATTCCAATTTATGGCGGCCATGATGACGAGCTCTGTAGAGAGGCGACGCCGACAATTTATGGAGATGTATCGGATTTCGGAAGGTGTTTTTTGTGTGTATAATGATTGAGGGATGGAGTGAAAGCAACGCATTAGGGTTCATTATGGTTTGCGGAAAGAGGAGGTACGAAATTACTCGTTTAAAAAAGATCCAGAATTTACTCTAAACAGATTTGTGTAGACATTTTTTTTTAAATAATAATAAGCAGCAATTTTGTTAAATTTATTTTTTGCGTGATTCATAATATATTCAAATAAATAAGTCGTACAGTTTAGAATTTTGAGAATTAGATACATATACGACTCAAAAAACGAATTCCAAACACCATTCGTCCAAAGAAAAAACACAAGAAAATATTCCCTATTGTTACGTAATAGTCCCTACACAAAAAGTTCAAGGGCACCACTCTAAAGAGGGAAGTTGTATGACACACAAAGAGCCTACTCGAAAACACACGGTCGCAGGTGCCGGTGAATCCAGAGTATTTAATAAGCAAAAAAGAACGGTATGCAACATGCCTTATGTGATACTGTGTTGTGTGTATATGGACATATACACACGATTTACCCTCAGCTACGCGCTACAATAGAATTAAATGAGCCTATAGTAGGACAACGTTTCTCAAAGTGTTTTCGCTTTGATGTCCGTTATTACATACATACATACATCCAAAACATTTACATAATAATGCTAAAATAATCAATTCATAACGTAGCATATTGTTGATAATTTACTAACCTGCCGTTGTCACGTACGCTTATGCTGAAAATACAATTTTACAATACAAAACGTTGTGAAATACAATTTTTCTAGAAATATTTTAACAGTCCGAACACAACATTAATAATGTAGCCAATGAAGGTTAATAACACATCAATACATAAAACCGACCTTGCAATGCATAAATCGAATTACTGTGAATTCCTGTTGAAACAATGGAATGGTGAGCACTAATTTGGTTAAAAGAAAGTGGATAGCTGTCGATATTAAGATTTATGAAAGCGTAGAATTCTTAATATCGCCTTCCTGCTTTGAGACAAAACAAAATAAAAGCAGGAAGGTGATATCAAGAATTCTACGCTTTCATAAATCCCAATATTGAAAGCTATCCACTTTCTTTCAAAAAACAAAACAATTCATTTATTTCTTTGCAAACATGGGTATAGTACATAGGAGTTTTTATAATAAAGTTCTACAAGACAACTACAACACAACACAAACAACACCACAACAACAACAACACATCAACACTACAATAACAACAACTACAACAAACAACAACAACTATTACTACTGTAAGGGCCAAACTCAGGGAGCACTCGCATGCGGGCCCGCAATAAGAGATGAGCTCATGCCGTAGTTAAAAGAAAGCATGATTGCAATTTGCCTTCTATTTGAAACCAAATAGCTTGCAATCTTAAATTCTTCGCGGGTAAGTAAGCGCTTCATTCAGCAAAAGGAAATATCATTATACAATTAAATACAGCATCGTTAGTTTGGCCTCCAAAGTAAAACTTTGCAAGTCAAAGACGGTTTTCGTAAGTTTACACTTGGGAATATTCATTTAAAATTGCTTAGGTTCATAAGTGAACGAATATACTCAGTAATATATAATATAATAATCAGTATCACTGACTTGGAACATCCTATTAGGTAAGTAGAAGAAATTAGGAAGAAGAAGAAAAAAAAAACTACTATATGAAAAAAAATCAAAGAACCGTTTCATTTCATTGGGACGAGCTGGTACACATGTGTGCCACAAGCGGTACAAATTTGTACCACTTAATATAAAGATGCTCATCCTTGAGAGGTTTTAAAGCGATTTCCATCGTCAAGTATTTTAAGTCAACATGCATTATAAATATACATAAACCACGTTCCACAACCTCAACAATTCCTTAATCTAAAACGGAACAGCCGCATAGCCGATTGGATTTGGGTATAGATAAATAATTGTACCTATATAGGTACATACAAAATCCAGAATTCAATTTGTGCACCCCACTCTTCCTCACCTGAATAAACTCATTTATTTTCCTCCTTACGTCTTTTCCGAAACTCATTGCCTGTGTTACCTAACCCTCCATGGCGTGTGGTTCCGGCGAAAATGATGGCGATATAAATAAAATTTTGTAAATATAATGTGAGTGATAGACCTTATAAAACCATTGAACCAATATAATTTAAAGAGGGGCCACGGAGTTTCAGGTCCATTCTTCTCCATAGGAGCTTACTAGGCTTTGGATTGGGTTTGCTTCATCTTTCTGACTGGCCGACGCCTTTGTTAGAAGTACCTGTAAATGGTTTAATTGATAAAAATGGTTTGACTGGAATGGTTTGTCCATAACAACAACTTGAGGGGGTTATAGCTAAATAAGAACAGTCTCACGGATTTCAAGTTCCGTCGATGGGTGGCCATCCACAACATACCAAGACCTCTCCGTGCCTCGGAAAGCACGATAAGCGGTTGGACTCGGCTGTCATTCGTAGATCTTTGACAGCTGTTGCCCGAAAGTGTGACAACCTGTCTTGCCGCGGGGTATCGTAGTGTTACCCAGTAACTTGATGGTGGAGGTCAAATAGGCAGTCCATCCATGTAAAATACTAATATTCATCTTCATCCGGTTAGACTGGAAGCCGACCCCAAAATGTTGGGAAAGGGCTCGGCAGATTGATTGAACTGTTACAAATACTTCGCGTTACACACGCCAGCACATCAAGCTACTACAATCTGTCAAATTTCTTTAATACATAGATTTTCAACTTTATTGCTAAAGCATTAAGGTTCAAGGTTAATTGGGAAAATTTTACAGTTTCGGGTAGCTTGATCTGCTGGCGTCTGTACCTAGCGCACCGAGCGTGCAAATAGCCTCAACGAGTCGTAGAAAAGAGTAAGTGTAAGAGACTATATGTATCTATCTCAGACACTGGCACACAGTCGGCATCTGTCAGCTCCGCTATCATTTTGTAGTCGTATACGGTCAACTCGGCATGAACAGTAACTATTCTCATCAAAAAGTTCTTCAAGAAGTAGTGCTTAGCAAGAGGTCCTTGCTCAGCATCTCCTAAAGCCACTCCAACTTTGAGCACCGCTGTCCACAGTAGACAAAAACTACTTTCATTAGACATTTGGCCTGTGTTCGAGGATATCTAGTTTCCGTAATTCGTCTGCCCGAGGCGATGCTACTATGAGGCTCGATTACTGAACCTTTGCACTTATCTGAAACGCGCGTCATGTTTCTTTCTTAGTGTTCGCTTTTCTTTGCGAAGGATCTGTTTCAGTTTGAGTGACCGAACTGTGTGTTAGCAATTTGTATGTTTTTCGTATAAAGCAATGGATTATTTATAAGAAGTTTGTAGGAAAGGTGTCAAGTTTTAATTATTAATAATTAGGTAATAATTATCTTTAATAATGAGAAAATCGTGAGTAGGTAGCTATGTAGTTGAATGATCTAAGAATTGCGTGCAGTGAAGGAGTTTTTGGGTGAACAAAGGCCGAAAAATAATAAATTTGTGTAAACCTGTAGGTACAGACGCTAGCAGGTAGCTACCTGAAAGTGTCAAATTTTTCCAATCAACCTTGAACCTTACTGCTTCAGAAATAACGTTGAAAATCTATTAAAGAAATTTGACAGATTGTAATAGCTTGGTGTGCTGGCGTCTGTACATTCTATTACTAGAATACCTAAGTAAAACGATAAAAAAATTGTGTACACTTTTTATCAGAAATCGGAAATCAGAAATATTTATTTGTAAGTTATAGGTACAATAGATGTAAAATGGTATGTAAAGTTCGCTACAACCAGCCATTCATGGCATATAAAAAAAAACCGGCCAAGTGCGAGTCGGACTCGCCCATGAAGGGTTCCGTTACGTTACGATTTATGACGTATTAAAAAAAAAACTACTCACTAGATCTCGTTCAAACCAATTTTCGGTGGAAGTTTATATGGTAATGTACATCATATATTTTTTTTAGTTTTATCATTCTCTTATTTTAGAAGTTACAGGGGGGGGGACACACATTTTACCACTTTGGAAGTGTCTCTCGCGCAAACTATTCAGTTTAGAAAAAAATGATATTAGAAACCTCAATATCATTTTTGAAGACCTATCCATAGATACCCCACACGTATGGGTTTGATGAAAAAAAAAATTTTGAGTTTCAGTTCTAAGTATGGGGACCCCCAAAATTTATTGTTTTTTTTCTATTTTTGTGTGAAAATCTTAATGCGGTTCACAGAATACATCTACTTACCAAGTTTCAACAGTATAGCTCTTATAGTTTCGGAAAAAAGCGGCTGTGACATACGGACGGACAGACAGACAGACAGACAGACAGACAGACAGACATGACGAATCCATAAGGGTTCCGTTGCCATTTGGCTACGGAACCCTAAAAAAAGATTATAAATCAGTGAATGAATTTAACTTAGGTACATAATTATAGTTAAATTTATCTTCTCTAATTGTGTACGGAGAAATAATATATGTATTCAAATTTAAAATAATGATTAAGTAACAAAAAAATTAAATTAAAGTATAATAATAAAACATTCCTAAAAATACAAAATAATTTAAAAAATTCAAGTGCATAACAGTAGATGTTAAATATATATATAGATAAATTAAAATTGTAATTAGTCAACAACATAGATGAATAATACCAAAAGTCAAATGAACAAAAAGTCATGTCAGTTTTTGTCTTCTATAAAGTCAGCTGTCGAGTAATAACATTTGCTGATTAAAAATTGTTTAAGTTTCTTTTTAAACATTATGACATTAAGAATCTTTATTTCTCGTGGAATTTTATTATACAGGAATAATTTTTATTCAGTGCGCAAACTTTGACAAATTAAACTTAAATGAGTTTTATTAAACACCTATTTTTTATTTTGATAAGTCTTAGTACAAAAAAATAAAGTTATCGCTAACGAAAGATGTCTATTTTGAAATTGATTTTCTGGCTACTACGCGCCGCCCGGCGCGGCAGCGCTCGGTCGTTTTTCGTGCATAGGCGTGGGTAGATAGGATATTTACGTGGGTTACATACAATGTACTGATCGCTGATTTTATCAGGTTCGAATTAGACTTTTTTAAGATTAGGCCGTGATCTAAAGTTATTTGAAGAGTAATTCCAATTTTTCCTTCATACTTTTATGGGCTTAGTACCATCAAAATGCAGAAAATAACGCATTATAATCAATTAAATTAAGGCACTTTTAAAAACTTAATACTTACATTTACCGCCAGTCGAGGTCTGCCAGACCCTAGTGCGTGATTTGGGGTCCTGAACTGACCGTGATCAAGCAGCCTCTGAGTGGCTGCTAAAATGGTCCTTTCATTAGGGACCGTGGGGTCCTTACCCCTTACCCCCTAGCATACATTCTGCGAGCTGCTCGTAGGCTTTCACCACATAATAAATAGACCCGCACCATCACATTTACGTTACGTACGTTTCACGTTACTAAAATCCGACATCGTAACTTGCGCGGTAAAGCGACTAGACGCGACGCGGCGACGTAACGACAACGCAAGCGCAGACTGTCGAGCGCCCGGCCGGCCGCCGCCGCCTGGCGCCACCCTGCCGCCCGGAAGGGGGTTTCACCCCCTCTGCAACATCACTCGTAAACCGCACGGCGCCCGCGTTCATTGATATTATTACGAATAGATAGTGTCCATATTTTGCTGATTTAAAGTCGGATAAAAAAATATAAAAAAGTTTTGAACAAATAATGGAATTGTGTTCTATTACTGATACTGAACCACCAAAAATTTTTTGCGCATTGCTTAAAAAATATTCCTGTATGTAACTGGAGCCATTTGATAGATGCTTTTGCGCAGAAGGGCTGTTTTGCTATGATCAACACAGAGTAGATTTGATTCCCTTTTCCTCAACCGTGAGTCAGCTGGAGCTCGTTTTACAAATAGCTGTGGATTTGTTTTAACAAACAATGCTACCTCGTAGATAGATATAAAGGGATGGAAATGTTAGAAGCTTTGATGTTCCAAAGTATGGCTTGCAGCTGTCTCTTGGTTGTAATTTACAGATTGCGCGTAGACACTTTTTTTGTGCGATGAAAACAAATTTTTTGTCTGTCGAGTTTCCCCAAAAAATTACTCCGTATTTTAGAGCTGACTCTACGTAGCTATGAGAAGCAATTAGTACAGTTCCACGATTTACAAATTTGGATAATTTATGGAGAGCAAAAGCAAAACTGTTTAGTTTTTTACAGATGTCTTTAACATGTAACTTCCATGTGAGTTTAACTATCTATCACTAGTCCTAGAAATTGTGTACTATCAGTTTTTGTCACTGGCTTTCCATTGTGGCTAATATCCGAAAGGTTCTGTTGTTGTCGCTGATTAAAGTGCATTATATTAGTTTTATCTAGATTAATTTTTAAGTTGTTCGCCACTAACCAACATTTACATTGCGAAAACCAAAAAATTGTCGACATAAAACACACGAGTACATGTGAAACTAACAAGATCAAAGAACTCAACAATAAAGACACTTACTCGTACTTATCAAACTGAAAACTTCAGTCAATAATTACTGCAACCAAACAAACTACATGAGCGCCAGACGATGTTATCAGGCCAAACTTTCGATCCAACACTACGTTCTGTCTCGATAATGGTGCATTTAACAGTTTTCTACTAACTTTTAATAAAATTTGGTTCGGTACACAAGACCACTACAATAAAAAAATGAGAACAGAAGGTAAATTATTTTTACAAACACCCAACTACGACATCGTATCAAAATAATATCGGTTTTCATTAAATGATTTTATTTTGTAAGTAGGTTTGTACAAACACTTTTACACGTCAATCATATTTTAAAACTAGATGAGGTCGGCGTTTCCTATCTGACTAGTCTGAGAAGAAAGGCCGAAACAAACTCAGAGGTCTCTTTTGAAGTCCAGACATAATCTTGGTCAGATCAGATGAAGACCATGTAGATCGATGACTGAGATGGTCTTTTGGGGAAAGAACCACACAGATTGAGAGGACCTGTCCAGTCAGTGCACGCTTGTCGTTCAGATGATATATAGCCTGTTAAAATCATAACCCTCATTTGGCCTTGCCGTAGTCGGGTAAAATAACAAAATAATTTTACACACAAATGGAAAGCCATTGTGTTAATATGTTGAGGATAGCGTTGGGAGTAAAAAATATTTATCTTGACAAGACACCCGTGTGTAAAACTACGAAGCCCCTAGAACTGAACTGCTGAACTCGTAAGTAACTGCACTAACGAAAATATACAAGGTGTTGTTTTGCATCCTCGTCAAATTTAAGGAGGTAACTATGCTACTGATTCTCGACACGAATTAATAATAAAATAAGTAGATTTTTTTTTCTAATTTTCGGAAATCGGAATGTGTGGGACACGCATTTTAAAAAACGCGGCATGTCTGAGACCGCACTATAACTGCCCTTTTACACACACATAAAAACGCGGCCGCTTAGACGATACCATAAGGCGATTCTGTTCTTTGAAAGTGGTGTATTCCGAAATAATGTCAAACTTAAATAACTAAAAAAACAAACGTATGTATTCATTATTTACGAGGGATCGTAATTTTATTTGATTATTTATGTCATTCATAACAGCCTCCTGAAATTTGACGAGGATGTAAAACAACAGCTTGTGTACAGGGTGGCAGGGACACCGACGCACACACTGTAACCATGATTCTGTATCCTCCTACGTTAAAATTTAAAATTTACAGTCGAATATTAAAAAAAAGTTGCTGTTCCACACATTTTGACCGCGTAGGTATTGCACTATTCTCTATGAATCAGCAGATTTTTTTTTAATATTCGACTGTAAATTTTAAATTTGAAAATCGACTAAAATTTACTACGCTAGGGGTCTAAATTCATGGTTACAGTTTGCGCGTCGATGTCTCTGCCACTCTGTATTTTTTCGTTCGTGCAGTTCTAGGTCCGTATTATGGAACTACCTTCCTAACGATAGATTAACGTGTTTCTCGTTGGGATCTGGGCAAGTATCATGACACATCTGTGGGACTGCTCATGGATTTGTCATGATACTTGCCAGTTGCCCAGTACTTAATACACGATCCCGTGTTCGTTGAACTGGGCAACTGGCAGTGCAGTTTTTAATTTCTATAATTTTGTCGATAGTGACGTGGATATTGACGATATTTTCTGAGCCACGGGCCTAAATACAAAATTATTCCAAATTAGGAACAATAAGCGGATACTGTTATATAAATATTTACTATGCGTCTTCGTTAGTGGTCTTTCTGTACCATCTTATTTGGTGCCAATACTCAGAGGACCTAAATGAGAGGGCTTACGGACAGCGCAAGGCGGCAGTAGTCACCCGGTATAATTTAATTTGGGTTAAGTGACATCCCTATGTGTTCCGCAGGGTAACTGACCCGCATATGCCCGTGGGTGATATTTTTTTTAACGTTGGAGGTAAGCTTGGGGCTGACAAGGGGCAGAAGTAACGGCTATAAGAAAACGAACAGTGTTTTTATTACAGTTGACATTTTATCCAGACACTTTTTCAGATATTTACAAAAAGTAAACGTGACTTGTTTATTTAGTCGACAGCAGTAGTATAAGCGTATTTACTTAGGTAATACGTGAGTAGACAGTTTTATATCTAAGCGTTTAAAGGATCTTTTGGCTACCTAAGAGACGGCTGACATGGCATCACAGTTTTTATAAAAAAGGTTAAATTCGTCTAGGGTTCACACTTACGACAGTCTTGCACTCATAAACCACTCTGAGAATCGCAGCGCCCACCCCAAACTAGCTCAGTCGTTAACACCTAGCACTGTCACGTTACGTCGTCGCCTCGTGGCCGCCTTGAATACGAATCTGTTATTATTCCTAAACGTTATAACGAGCTAAGAGCAACCTATTGTTTACAAAGAGCTTTTTTTTCTGTAGTAATAGAATGTTAATGTTTCATTGTTGGGCATGTCGTTGAATTTCATGATCTCCTGTTATTTGGCAAACGTTAGTGTGCTGCGGAATTGAAACAAAAGAACCTTATTATTTCCTATATTATGAAGTAAAGCATGTAAAAACTAGATCAAGACTAGGACGAGGTCAACTATGTATATTCAATCGAGGGACTAACGGGTCTATCATAGCTCGATGAAACTCAGCCGCCTCACAATCGTCCCACTTCTGATTCACTGTAAAGGGATCTCTCGCTAAACCAAAACCCTTATAACTTTAGAATGAAGATCCTTAAGTATTCTGTTAAACAAGTTAATCAAACTCGTTTATGGGTTAATAAGTTCGTATACCGAGTTGTAAACACTCGAGAGTGTCCCGATCCAGTATTTGGGGCGGAGACTCAAGTAATAATAGGTTGACAAAGTGATTCCGACAGGCCTGCCAAGTCGGAGGAAAGGCTTTGGATTGTTCGCATTGATCGGCCGGGAGACTTTCTGGAAGAAGTTCCTCTCTTGTGGTGCAAGGGAAGAGATTAAGAGGACCGCAGCTCAGATTGGAGTAAAGGAAGATAATATAGGTCAGTTAGGATATAGTATTAGATCAGCGTTATTTATTCATTTTCAAAATTGAATCACCAAATTGGAGAGTGTGACCACAAAGCTTTTTGACCCAAATATTACGTTATTTTTGTGACCTAGACCTTTTATCTATTCGTAGAAGCGTTGCAAAGGTAATGTATTGGTAACACCCGAGCACGGTCGATATTACTTGGAAACAAAATAGGAAACAAGTGTTTCATGCCCATAATTATGTCCAGACAAGCTGGTGCTGTATCACAAGGAAAGCCCACAGCATATTAAATTTATTCACAAAGCATAAAATGGCCTGCGTACGTTTTAACCATGTAATCATGTTTCTAGAACATAAACTAGAGAGACATGCAGGGGAAAATTACTTCCGCTTAGTAAACTCTTTACGTGTCGTATTTATTATATTATGGTCCAAACTGAAAGCTGATGCCGTATTCAACAAAAATATACTATCGTTAGAAATAAAAGTAATCAAACACAAGCTAAAGTAAGTATTTTTATCTCACGAAGCGACGCGCGCTCTACTTGTGGTAACCTATTGTACAGACGCCAGCAGGTCAACCTACCCGAAACTGTCAAATTTTCCCAATCAACCTTGAACCATAAAGCTTTAGCGATAAAGTTGAAAATCTATTAAAGAAATTTGACAGATTGTAGTAGCTTGATGTGCTGGCGTCTGTACAAACACGCTGTGAATGTGTGTTCATGGCGAAGTCGGAAATGTATGTGCGTGTGAGTGTTATATACTGACGCTACTCGTCTTCATGCACGCATTCACAGCGTGTGTGTACACTTGTTTACCAAAAGTAAAGCGCGTGACGTGAGGTAAAAATACTACTAATAATAACGCGTTAGTAAGTGCCGTCGTGTACGGACCAGTATTGAAATACAAGTGCTGTGATATTCTGGCTGTGTAGTGGTGGTGAGCTGGTGAGGCTATATACAGGCAGTATATCTATACCCTCACGTTATACGTTCCATCGTAAAGCTTGGAAGCAGCTTATACAAGGAGCTTGAAATTGCTTCTGCTTTTATTATTTTAGAGAGTGGCAGGCGTCTATTGGATGTTCAATATTCAAATTTTCATAAAGACTGCTGTAATGGTTTAGCATAAGCAGCCTATAATGTTCCCACTGCTGGGACACACGCCCCCTCTCCGTGAGAGGGATTGAGCCATAATCCACCGCGCGGGCCCAGTACGGGTTGGTAGATGTCACATGTCTTCGATTTTTTGGTTTTAGGACATGCCGGTTTCCTCACGATGTTTTCCTTCACCGTTTTGAGAGCAGTGGTGATGAAATAATTTACACAAAGTAAACCGCCTATCTGGGTTCGAACCTACGACCTACAACTCGTAAGTCGCGGCCGTTACCACTGAGCCACCACTGCTCTGGTTTGAAAGGTAATAATGAACAATACATGTGTATGGACGCTGGTGAAAAAATAAGCTCGTCAGATGTCTCAATTTGTTAATTACTAAGATTGGCAATCCATCGGTAAATGTTTGGTGTTGCAAATGCCCTTAGTTGGCGTAGCTTATGGTAGGATATGGGCCTATCCATCACACTCAACATATTTGTTACGTTACACAACACACTGTAATGTAGGTACGTAAAAACACTTTAGGTGGTAGGTTTACATAGACATGTCGGGGGTCTCCTACTTTGCTATGCAGGAGAGAGGAAAAGAGCTTTAATTTGTCAAAACAACCCAATTTATTCCGGGGCTCTGTGCACCGTCATGCCAACCTAGTATTCGTCCCTTTTCTAGCCATATCAACTTTCAAACAAGTCATTTATCGTTTCTTTGGTTTTCCCTCTTACTGCTATATTCATACTCAAAACTTTCTTTATGAAGGGCCTGTTCACCGACCACATGAAAAGTCCAACTCTCCCTTGTCTCCTGTCTTGTTCCGCGCGAGGGGCGACTGAGGAGCGTCACCACTAATGAAGCAGGAGTCACTGAACTAAATAAATTAATGTACGAACATGTTGCAGCAGGTAAACGACCAAAATTTCATCTTTTAATGGCTTCTGTTGAAAATTCTTACTATTTTTATTTTATTGTACTTTAGGTAAAAATATGGCGTTGTTTTAGAGTGTTATTTGTGCACGTATTGCATTCAAAATATTTTGTGTAAATAAACTACACAGATTCACAGAAGGCACGTGTATGTTCGTAGGTATCCGTATAAGCGACCGCAAGCAAGCGTTTCATAGGAATATTATCATAAACTTTACGCACATAATGCATGTTCATATTCGAACACTTACTTGACTTAGCAAAGTAAAGTTAAATTGCAGTCTGTGAATCTAGCCCTTAGTCCTAAATAACACTCCGGCTGACCTATGAGTACATTGACTTCTATCCTGAAAAATGTTATTTAGAGCTAGAATATTGGTTTTGATGGCTAGACACAGATAAGGTTTGGTCCAGCCGTCTATTGAGGAGATTGACAATTCGTTATCAAAAAAAATGATCTTGGATGACAGATGGTCAATCTTTTTTTCGGGTGTAATAAAAGTTGACACGAAGAATATCAGGCTGTGGCGAACTCACATAGGACGAGCTTGCATCACATGGAACATGAATCTGTAGTTAAGTTAAAGTTGTGTGTGAATCGGTGGTCATGGTATGGTTTTGAGTATGAAGGTGGATGGCTATAAGAGTAGGGGAAGACCAAGAAAAGATGCATGGACTGTGACCACCGAGATGACGACTAATAGAGAAGTATGGAAGAAAAAGACATGTTGCGCCGACCACAAATAAATTGCCCTGATCGGGCAGGAGAGTGGTGATGATGATGAGTTTATATTAAAGGCTTCTAACAAACACACGCGTTTGTGCAGAATTGTTCTTTTTTTAGCAATTGGCCAGTAGGTTTTAGTAACTCTTTAAAGAAGTCCAAAAACTAAAAAAATAATTTCCAGTTTGGTCGAAAAGGCAAAAAGAAACTGGACATAATAGAATTTCATCTAGAGAACAAAGTACCTCTTACAAGTGAATGATAGTATCTAAGAATTTATGCTTATGACCATACTCAGTAATATATGCTGCTGAACTGGAATACTCTGTAAAATGCGCCACCGAGACTCAGAAGCTGCACGTTAGGCGCCATTTCAAACTATTACAACGTCTTTTACGTTCAAATATGCAACATTGTGGCAGCGTGTTGTGTGGGAACCAGCACGGCTGCATTGGAATATTCTGTTGCAGAACCTGCTGATATTATTACCTATAAGAAGTTAGCAAAATTGAATAGTCCTGTGTCGCCAATGTACTGTGAAGGGCTGCTTCCACTTGGCTGAATTTAGTCGTCTTTTTAGAAAAGCATATTATAGAGAGGATATTTATAAAGGTTCAGATCACACGACACTGAATCGGTTACTAAATCAGTAACTGAATCCGTCTGCAGATGAAGAAAGTGCGACAGAGACAAATATACATAATCTCCCTATAATTTTTATTTATTTATTTATTAAAATCTCCCTTATAACTATCATTACATAATGTTCCCATTGCTGGGACACAGGCCTACTCTTAGTGTGAGAGAGTGGGCTGTAATCCACCACGCGGGCCCAGTGCGGGTTGGTAGATGTCACATATCTTCGATGTTTTGGTTCTAGGACATGCCGGTTTCTTCACGATATTTTCATTCACCGTTTTGAGAGCAGTGGTGATGAAATAATTTACACTAAGTAAAGCGCCTGGCTGGGTTCGAACCTACCTGACCTACAACTCGTAAGTCGCAGCCGTTACCACTGTGTCACTATTGCTCTCGAGAGACAAACATAACGTAACCTTTCTTCTTTCTAGTTAGGTTACTTTTTAGGAGGCTCACTTGGTTAACGTGTGGACACTGATCTGAATTCAGTAAGTTTAGCCATTTACCTACATGTCTAAATTAAGCCAAGTTGAATAAGCCCTTAAGGAAGACTGGTAGAGTTATTATTCACTCCTTCTTACACAGTTACAGGCAGGCTTTATCTATAATTCTATACATTCTTGGAATGATTCTCAACAAAGAACAAACGTGGTCAAACCGCGGCCATGCCCAACAGAAGGCAAAGCTCGTATAGCCGCGATTACAAGCACTATTACCGACACGTGCGGTGTAATTCGGCGCTATATGATCCTTATAACGATCGCAGCACTGCTGGTGTTGTGTAATGTTTTTATATGATGGCTTGTCGGTGCAGGAAAAAGTCTTGTCTGTTTTTGTTTGGTAGCATAATGAAGAATCCTGGAGGCGCCGGAGTGGTCATATTTTTTCCTACTTTTATTAAGGTTAGATAAATGGTGATGGCGTGGTAACATTTAAAAGAATTGGTATGGTGTGGTCGTACGAGACGAGGCGGTGATGAAAAAGCCCAGCATTTGTAAGCTATAACGTAGTATTCAATTATTATTATTTTCTTTGAAATTGTTTTATTATTATATGATGTTTACCTATAAGTCTTTTTTTTTGTATAATGATCTAGTACGCTAATTGATAACGCCGTGCTTTCCTATAATTTAGATACCTGTGAGATCTATAATAATATAAATCTCGCTCGCGAAGAGTTTGAGTTAATGCTATGTGTGTTTAGTTGGTAAGCATTTATATAAATAAACTGATTTCATAATGTTGTTGTGAATGGAAGCCACATTATGCCACGGAAAACAAGATTCGGTGGCGGATTTTATTGCTTTCTTTGTAATGAGTCTACGTTAACACAGTATGAGGTAATCATTGATTATACTCACTTCATAGACTTTCATCACGCGATCCTACAATCAAACGCTTCGGTAACTCCATGACAATAACGCACACCTATTTTATCCTAACCCGACCTCGCAACAGTATCAAAAGTAACATAAATAACGGCACTGGTGTTCCTGCGTCCTCGCAACAGCTTCATATCACAGTTTTTGCATCCGCGCTATAAATCTTTGTCACACCCCTACTACTGTACGCAGGTATTATCCAGTATTTTAGGGGATTTCCATCAAAGCAGAACTAGATACAGTCAGCATAAAAATAGAGATTGTTGGAGCTTTTAATGTGGTAGAACGAAAACTTGCTAATAACTTCATGGTACGAATAGTTAAGGTAAAGTAGAATGTACTTCAAAGAAAATAATTTACATCTCTAGACATTTAACGACCACTAATTCCTCTTCTATGCGAACTGTACTGCAGTTGCCATTTCTGGTAATAGCTTACACCGTGTACCGCTTTGAAAAGGCATTCGTCTTTCAGTGGGGTCCTAAGCCGGCTGACTCCAGTCTTCGGAGTAATTGGGGAAATCTCTGTATTCCGCTGAAGATAGCAAATCCGTTGGTAAGCAGTGAGGCAGGGAGGCAGTGAGGCAGTGAGGCAGGGTCCGTAGTTCCACCATATCTCTGCGGATTAAGTTACTTGCGAGACACACCACCGCTGAACGCTTACAGGGACGGATTTGGGTTGCTGCAGATTTTAATTGGTTGTTGGTTTTGGTGTCAATATGGAACCAATAGAGGGATGTGATAAGAAAAGAAGGTAAAAGAAATACTCGCATTTGGTCGTAAAACAGCAATTGCTAATAGATCAATATAGAGTAAGTAACGTTATATGATTAACGTTATTTGATTATGCTAAAGAATGCTACCGCTGTTACCTGAAAAATAGCACAGATCATAAGTCTTTCTAAGCTGGTTTGGGCAGAATATGTGCAGTAATCAATCATTTAGGTGTAGGACCTGGTAAATGATTTTATTTGTGTAAGTAGGTTTGCACAAGTAAACACTGTCATCGTTTCCTATCTGACTAGTCTGAAAAGAAAAGCAAACCAAACTTAGATACCACAGTGTCTTTTAAAGTCCAGTCATAACTTTGGTCAGATCATGTGAAGACCATGTAGATTTGTGTCTGAAATGGTCTTTTGAGGAAATAATCACACAGATTGAGTGGACCTGTTAAGTCAGCACATGCATTTGTCAGTAATCATGCAACTCAATTCAGAACTTAAGGAGCTCAAAGATTTGACGAACAATACCAAAGTAAGGAAATTTGGGCAGGCCATATAAAGTGCAGTGATTAGGTATACTCAAACTCACAGATTATCATTAAAACTAACAGAGAAAGATAAAAAAAATACCAACATTTTCATCTCATTCATATAAGTATGTCGGAGATGGTATGTCTGTTTCTCGTTATCATCAGGCACATTTTAATTACTGTGGGTAGTGTTGGTTATAGCGCGATAGTGCAACGGTTTGTAGTTCAAATCAGATTATAATTTACGAACAGGTTAGTCACACTAGCGAATCACACACTGTAGATACGAGTACACAACTCAACGATACGGAACGCGAGACAGTTTCTAAGCACATGTTGTCCGTACGATGTCCAATGTTTCGATGATCCCGAGAGCTCTGCTCACACCGCTCTTGTAGCTGTAGCTCTCATCCCCCCACGAACTCAGGCTAGACTCTGTCGAGCGCCGCGAGATGGCGCTGGCGTTCCGAATAAACGAATAACTCCGACAAGTAAATATTCATGCTGATATAATTATAATAGATTAGGTACCTAGTAGAAAGACACAAAAGATTCTAACTATTCTGTTCTGTGTTGTGTCGATGTCTCATAGTCAAACTGTCCTTTGTAAAATCCGAAAGAAAGACTAAGAAGAAAGAAAGAAAATACCTACGTTTATTTGCGGTAAACATCACGCAGAGAAAGAACACCAACACTATAACAAACAAGTGAAATACATAAATATACCTTTACCTTTCTGTTAGTATCCCCGTTCTCCAAATCCGAGCCACGTCACCGTCGATGCTATCTCCGTAATATGAATGTCGCTATGGTAAGCATTATCTTAAGACGTCGGCAAGCGGCTATTGAAACGTTGTTAGTCGTTACGACACTACCGACATACGTGTTAGTTGTGACGTCACTGTATTGAAGATATACTGTCCGGTTATTGACTCATATTGTTGTCGTTAATAACGTTCGGTTGTTAGGCGAAGTAATTTTGTATTTGCTTTGTTAATGTGGTTTCTTTTCTTATGTAGGTAATTGATTGGTAAGTAAGCAGGTGGTGTGAATGACGGCAAGGGTCGGCTAACATCGAAATTAAGTATGTCTGCTGGGACAGTCACGAGCAAAAGTATGTATACACTCGGCCTTATTCAAAAGCGATTTACTCCTTTATTTTTTAATGAAATTTTATGTTGTTACGAACATAGCATTGTTGAATCCATACGTTTATGTAATGTATCGTATTTCAATGTTGCATTCGTTATTTCACGAAAAAATCGCGATTAAATGTTGCCAAGTGTCGACATATTGGTTCTCGTGACTGTACACCCAGGGAATCACAAAGGAGTTGACTCACCAACTTTAATTTCTTGATGATGATGAACCAAAAAATTATGATTTATGCTGTGTTTGTAAGTAAAGGGTTTATGGCAAAATAATAGATAACAGCATCCCGGGTCGATCGAAGGTTACCGCGGTCGGTTCATGGATGGATGACCGTCAACTAGATACATATCATGTAGTAGTTAGGTTGATAAATTCATGAAGATCGGAGTCCATAATCAGTGATAGGAATAGGTAGTGCCTATTTGCCTAAACTTCGAAGAACAGAGACAAGAAACGGAGACTTCCTCAGGACTAAATTTTTTCCGGGACACCTGTCCCGAAAAAACACAGAATATTGTTGTAACTTACAACAATATTCTATGTGTTTTATTTTTCCTTTAGAGCCCATAGAGGATAAGTTATTATTATGGAGTTATAAATTATAAATGTTATGTCTAGTCGCAAACTTTAGGTAAATATAGACGAATTACTTATTCCAAATAACATATTTTTTTAATGTATTTAAAAGTGTTGTCCCGAATTTCGGGACAGATGTCCCGGAAAAATTTAGTCCTAAGGAAATCTCCGTTTCTTGTCTCTGTTCTTCGAAGGTTAGGCAAATAGGCACTACCTATTCCTATCACTGTCCATAATATATTATTTTAGTGTTAAAGAAAACTTGTTACTGAAACTGAAAAATGAAGAAATGTTTACAAGACTATGATAGATTTATGGATGTCTGGAGATATAAACAGATACGTACAAACAAAAGCATATAATAATATATTTATTGAAACTATGTACATTACATCAACAAAGCTAAGTACAGATGCCAGCACATCAAGCTACTACAATCTGTCAATTTTTTTTAATAGATTTTCAACTTTCAAGGTTGATTGGAAAATTTTTACAGTTTCGGGTAGCTTGACCTGCTGGCGTCTGTACTTAAAAAGGTATTTTTTTTTTCAAAATCAAAATCAAAAGTCATTTATTCAAATTAGGCTGAGAATCAGCACTTTTCGAACGTCAAAATTACAAAAGACAGTCCCCCAAAAACGCCCGCCCTTCGCCACTTCCTAGTGCTATCGCTGGGAAGAAGAAGTGGCGGAACAAACTCCCCAGCAGCACAGCTGTCTGTTTAGTCAAAATATAGTTGCATGTATACAATACTAGGAACCTATGTTCAGTAATGAACATTACAAGAAGCTTAAATTATTTGCCATATTATGTCAGCTAGCCACGCCAATATACCAACAAATATAATAAAAACTATACGTACTCAAGCTAAAAAATAATTAATTAAAATAAAAATAAAAACTCACTACCTAAATAATAGCCTCCAGGCATAAAGGGCGTGACAGCTTACATATTGCAGCATTGGCAAATGCTACATATAAATTTTATCGCGAACAACCTCCTTTTATAACAAATTCCCTTATTTACAGTCAGAAAGGTTTTTTCTTCTTATTGGTTTTTTTTGAATTTTGAATCGGAAACTGTCATTGTCTTTTCTCTTGCCGAGATTTTTTTTTTTTGAAGCTTTTATTTGGGCACAGGACGGTCGTCTATATTACTATTTTTCCCGTTTTACAATATGATTATTTGCCACTATAAAGATTTGAACGACCGAGTTCGTCCGTTGTGCGACCGGATCAAAGGGAACTGTTCCCGAAATTACAGCATCTAAAGCTTGCGAGTCAGGTTTCATCTTTCAGGACTTGGTATGTAATTTAACTTTACTTTATCTCTTTCGTTATAAAAGATTCTGCCTGCGTCTTGGATTATCATTTTTTCGTTATTTTCTGTAGATTTATCCGAAGACTGGGCGAATCTTGAATTCGCCCCCACCGCTAGCCTGGGACCAGACGGCTGCAAGCTTTTATTGGAATTCGAACCCCACGCTGGTGGTTTCCAGTACCAGCCAGCCAGTGAGCCTTCCAACTGCCATTCTGGAGTCTAGGACCGGATTCACGTATTTTTTTAGTAGCTTTTTTTTAAATTTCTCGTTATATTGTTTTATTTAATTTAAAAATTTCTTATAAATTGTTGTCTCGCTACCGGATAACAGATTGACCTGGTGCGTGTTACCCATTTTAGGATTAGCAAATATTTTTTAATTGCGGAAGTTATAGGAACGTTTGCAAACGGATCGTGACCGACGCGTACCTAACAGTGGAATTTATAGGGCTCTAACACCAGGGACGTCGCTTCAGAGTTTTTCTAAATTTTTTTAATCGTGCTGTGTCCTACATAAGGTTTTGTTTACAATATTTTTTTTATTTCCACTAAATTAAACGTGTACAAGTGATGATTTGGATTTTATTTCGCTACAATATGCATTGCTGGGTTCGTCACATAGCTGTCACTTGCAGTCACAGATGATGAACTAGGACCATCGATGTGAAATAAATGAGTTAATACTAATAACAGTAACCTGTCAGTACCTAAGCTAATTCTGGAGAAAGAACACGAACATTGTCTTGCGTTAATTAGGGCGACCAACTATTCTTATCGTGTAAGTAGTCGTTGATGGAATAGTAAGCCTTTGATATAGTATATTGTTTGGAAATCAAGTTTAATAAAAGACTGGTTGGCTGCCAAGTACTAATGCCACTCAATGCTAGACCGAGCCTGGAGATCCTTGTTAGCATAAGAAGGTTTTTAACCGATTTCTATTAATTATTATTTTTGTTGTTGGGTTGTATTTTTAAGCAAAAAAGAGGACTGAGACATGGCGCAACTGAAGGAAAAAGCAGCTAACAGAAATATTAATTTAATTATTCTTTAGAGGAGGATCAAAATACCTAGTTTTACACCGATGAGTGCTTAGCATCTAAGTTTAGGATGGATGGTAAGAAAAGCTATTGCAAACTCGAAATGTTCCCTGCACCCCGCAAAGATAAGAAAAACTCCGTTCAAATAGTTAAACGTTTCTTTGTAGTTAGTTCACACGAATTACAAGGTTTCTAATGACTATTCGTGCTGCACAGAGCTAATCGCTCCGCAACGCTTTGCAACATTTCGCAACGCTTCACAACGCTTCGTCGGCGCTCCCCGAGACTTAGTGGGAAAGTTTCAAATGAGTTATGGTCGTAGTATTAATACTTCACGACTACATATTTCATTTGTACAGACAGAGAAACCATTATTTTTGAGGTTGGCTAAAAAAGACTGCAAAACTGGTAATGTAAAACGATCTCCAAAGGATTTGCCATTGGACTGCTAAGATTCAAAGTTGGTATGTCTGAAACTTTCAACTGAAATATAGTGAATCTCGAAAGAAATATAGTGAGTCTGACTTCATTTTACACATTTTGTACAATTTGCCTGCAGCGGACTTCCCGTCCGATTATAATTTAAGTGTTTTCAAGGCTACAGTGAATAGGCTCATAATAAATTAGTGCGCTTTACCATCAACGATTGCATCACTGCTTTCCATCAGGCGGGATCGCAGTCAAGCACTAGTTTAAATCATTAAAAAAAAACACATCAAATTTTTACAGTCAGAAAACAATTCAATTTATTTCACATCATTACAAGCTAGCTATTCTAATCAAACGCGACATTACAGAAATGCCTTCAGAATTCAAAATGGCGAAAAACTAAATTATAATTTTTAAGAGCTCGAATTTGTTTTCATAGTCGATTATCCTTTGAGTGGGGATGGCAGCCATCCACCCAGGGATGCAGGGGGTAGGGGAGGGATGTAACTCACCAGGAATGGTTTCAACGGTTTTTAAAATAGCTAGTTGGTAGTAGCCGTTTGTTTTTAGAGATCCTTTAAATGCGGCGCGATGTGAAATCTGCACGTTCCTGACGTGAATCCGAATCGTAAATGGTTACGATTTTCATTTGTTTGTTTTTGTTTTACAACATAACTTATTCATTATTGCATCTACCACTGTTTGTCTCTGCATCACCCAAAGGTTTACTGGTAGAAAATGGCATTAAATCCGTCTCCTTACATTTGTGTGCTTAAAGTACCTATTAAAAAAAAGAATGTTCACTTTTCGTGAGTATGTATGTAACAATGTAAATGTATTTATAAATTAAAACTTAATGAAAACTAAATAACTTTATCACATAAGGTAGAAGAAAATTAGGAAGCGTCCTACAGCAAGATGGATTGACGTCATCAAACAAGTCACCTTTAACACCTGCACGCTACTAGCATTTTAGCATAGAACATAGAACCGGGGTGAATGACATGCAAAAGGGGATATCTCCACCCAACTATAGGATGGTGGAAGTAGAATATGATACGATAATAACAAACAGTCTAGTAAAATGGCGACAAGAACATAATCTTATGGAGACTGTCCAACAGAAAATTGCATACTCGAACAAGATTGTCTCGCAGACTGCATGCTTCCACGACATTTCTGATATTTGCCGCATACTTGCTAACCAAGTACCTCTATGCTGCTTGATACACAGATTAGTAGAAACAGAAGGTCAGGTCAATACAACGAGCGAAAACAGGTGACGCACACGTAGACACCTAGATACGCGCGGCAATCTCAAACAAATGCCAGTCACGAGTGCGCTTGCACTCGCTGTACGTGAAGCGCGTTATGTGCGTGCGTGCGTCTTCGCTTGTTGTACAAAACCCACCCTCTGTATCTATCTATGTCGTGTTTGATCGTCTACATTTACCTTTAGATATTGGTTATAGGAATACCTCGCTTGACTGGATGCCTGTAGAACGGTTCGCAAAGAGGATTACGGAGTTTGTGGCTAATTCCTGCATGAATATGAATAATCTTGTTACTCTGTGATTGTGTTATAGACACCTGAGATACCTGAATTGTCTTGGGGAGCAAACAGGAATCCACTGATTGTTATAAAAGAACGATGCTACTGAATAACTGATATTATATAGCAACTTGTGTTCTGTTTATTCTGTCAGTTATTGTATTATAATGATGCCTCAATCTGCCTAGCCCTTTCCTAACTATGTTCGGGTCGGCTTCCAGTTTAACCGGATGCAGCTGAATATCCCTAGGTAAGACTAGTTGTCAGACTTTTGGGCTTCTGAGTACCCGTAACGGCTGTCAAAGATGTAGAATTGACAGCTGGGACCAACGGCTTAACGCGCTTTCCGAGGGACGGAGGGGTTTTGATATGGTCACCTATCCACGAACCGACCGAGCCGTGCGGCTGTTATTATTTAGCCACGAGCCCCTCTACTTATATTCAAAGATACGACGCGTACAATATCTTGCTTGTTCTAAAACTTTCATGCTTGCGTTTACTTTACTTTACTTTCATTCTGTTGACAGTAAACTCAATACCATTATACCGTAATGTCGATTAGATAAAAGCGAATTTCATAAAATTGTGATGCAGTTTATTTTAATTGTTAAGCTATTATATTCTTAAAATGCTTCCGTAAAGTGTATTCTTCAAGGCGCTTCAGACAGTAAGCCGTTCTACAGCTGTGAAGGAGCGCCATTTCCTTGAGACGTTATTACGTCGTAGTTATGAGTGTTAGTCTGAATATTAACTTCTACTATCTAGAAATATATTCGTATCTAATTTAATTATTTTTTTTAACAAAATGGTAGCATATTTAAACTGATCAATTGAGGTTCTATTATTGAAGAACACCAATAAAAAGAAAATTTTTATAGTACCAAAATCTAATTTGAATAGAGAATAAAGAATTAGTTTTCTTAAAAGAAAAATATAATAGTCTAGTCGCTCAGCACACACATCCACTATGCAATCCCCTAACGCTTTTAAAACTAAAATTCTTAGCTAACTTGCAAAATGAAACCATTTTCTTTTGTACTGAACCCGAGCAAGACTAAAGTTAATATTGGGTCGGTCGCGCTCGCGGGTCGACGAACTCCCAACTTTTAACGCAGCGCAGCAGAATCCCGTCTGTGTGGACCTAAATATTATATTTTTCAATTGCATTTTGTGATTAACGGTAAATGAATTTCGTTTTTGTTCTAAGTTTGTTAGGGTCGTTATTGTTTTGTGTTTTTATTTTGTAGAATCGATACTGGCGACGACTGTCGTTTGTTTTTCAAAGGATAGACAAAACAACAGCATGTCTAAAGTACAATACAGACAGAATATTATTTTACAATAGGTATCGGATGTTGTTGAACATTCGGTTCCCTACAAAATGGTTGTGCTGGATGGTACTGATCCACGCGTCATGTTCGTGAACGGGCGCCGTCGTCGGTTGAGACTGGTCAGTCCATCAGTCTTGTCTTAACTGCCAGGGCTTATTTTTAATCTTATATTTTGAATTGCTTTTTCATTTTTCTTTACATTGTTCTATCATATAGTGGCAACAAGAATAATGTATCTAGGATTTTGTAATATCCTGATTTAAGCGAGTGCCCTTGGAGTTTCTTGCCCAATCTTCTCCATAGAATTAGAATGCATCAGAATCAGAACAACGAACATAGAGATCTACGTTTTGGAATAGGCAACTAGCTTCAACTTTTGGCTAACTGATCGAATTTGGCAATTCAAATAATGTATGTAACTGGTTTAATTGAAATAAATGCTTTGAGTTGTAAAAGATGCATCGAAAACAGAAAACCGTTAAAACATTCAGAAAACCCCTACTGAATCAGATGGACAATTTCAGGCGATTCCTTTCACTCTCCTCGAATTCGTAAATAAGAACGCATAATATTTCACTTGGTCCTCACACCATCAATCAGCGCCACGTCCCATCCCTATTTAGACGAAAAACGCAGATAGCCCAGGTGCGTTTCAACAAAAAAGATGGTATCTGCGATTCGGCGATGCCATTTCCCAGATCCATTCGTCGTGCCACAAAAACCGGCGGTTATTTTTCTTAGGTGGCATTTATCGCGGGTTTCCATCCGATGGGCTGGCTCACAAAAGCGGTAAGTAGCTGCTGAGCAAAAACACTCGGCCACCGGAGATAGCGTCGGCTTTTTGTCGCCCCGAGCCGAATGCGCGTCAATTGTTCGCCGAATCAGGCTGAAACCAATTGTTGCTATTCAGCCTATTGCGGGAATAGTTGGGATTCGGTTAGTTATAAATGAAAAGGCAAATTGGCTTGATTTGTGCAGCGTGTGCCTAACGTTTTTGTGAAAATGCTTTCGATCGAGCAGATAGCTGAATTTATTTATGAATAGAAAATGGAGTTTCAATTAATTGCCATAAATATAAATGATGTTTTAGAGCTTTGCTATTTTAAATGATGAATACTTATTGATAGATTTCATTGTTAATCTATATTAATGTTTTCATTGCATGAAAGCCTTTGTTTACCTGTTGTATCTTAGCTGAAAAGTTATAACGCAGTGTTAGATACACATAACAACAACAACACAACATAACATAACATATATCATTTATAACATACATAACATTGATAACATTTATAGGTAGGTAGGTATTTTATAACCCAGACATTCTAAAATCTTTTTTATCGATGATTCCGTATCCAAGCGTGCAGGTACCTTCCCTGGGCACTCTCGACAGTCACACTCACTCCCCCCACCACTTTCCAAACCACGGCTCGTTCACTAATGAACGCGTGGTTTTTACACAAATTATGAATTGCTACCGTTGCTCGTTGCTGCTAGCAACCGTTGAGCAACCGTTGCCAGGCGACCGGTCGCAATCGCGCCACTTTTTGTCCAGACTAATTAGTCACTCTGATTAAGTTATAGGGATCCTGTCAGAGCCAATCAACGGCTTATTACTGAAAAGGATTTTAGATAACTCGGAAAGGGTTTCATTTAGTATCAAAATTGTTGCTGTTTTTTTACGTGGAAACGGATATACGGATTATATTATAACTAAGTAAGAATTATTCGCGCTGTTGTAAATCGCCTGAAGTCTGTTCATTGCATAATTGCGCCGAGTGGATAACTTAAGAGCGTTTCCGCACTGCATCCGAATCCGAGAAATGACGTTCCGAACTATGTAGTACAAATTACATAGTATTATTTGTATGAGGGGTTGCGCACTAGCTACTATCCGCACTCGATTCGTCCGAATTTAGAACATTTCCAATTCGGATTGAACTCGGATTCTGATCGGTTGCAGTGCAGAACCCCTAGAGATTTTTGTAACTGGCTGTATCCGACACCCTAACGGAGTACCTAACACACTTTCAATCACAACCTAAATAATTTTGAAGGACATTGCTAATCCATTGCTTCATATGTTCGAAAAATTTGTCTACTCAACACTGTAAATAACGCAATGAATGTTGTTGAACTGTCAAAATGAAAGTCATTACTACTGATAGTGTTACGCAAGTATCTCGCAGTGGATTAAAAAATAACAACCAAACCAAACGCGCATACTTTATAAAGTCGTCGAGCCTTTCATGACACGTAATGAAAGTACCACAAAAAGAAAAATTGAACACATTTAATACTTAAGCTAGAAATACTAAGTTTTAATGACCCTTAATTAGTACTTAGTCTCCCAAAATGAGTATAATTAATTGACTTTCCAGAAAATTCATTCTCACTAAAGGAAAAATTGAATAAACCGCATCAAATTCAGACTAAAAGCATCTAAAAATTGATTACCCTTTAAAGTATAACTAGCAGTTAACTCGGCACATTAATATTCACCGCCCGTTCCCCGATGAATAAATAACTTTAAAATTAAACTCTATATTCGTATTAACAGTATTCTGGGAACATTTACGGCAGCCGCACGGGTGCTCATGGCAAATTCGGATGAAACCAAAAGGGTGTTGATTAATCAGTAGCCATTTATATATTTTTTTATTCCGGCGTCGTCCGCGCGGTGTAACGAGTTAATTTTAATAAATCATACGAAATTCAACGCTGTGTCTTTGTAATGGCGGTTTGTCAGCGTTGAGGGTGTTTTATTGGTGTATCCTTGATGCTAGAATTAAAATGGTGTGTCTGCAATTTGGAAGACGAGGGTAGGATTAATTTTTCTGTTATCTTTTTGTGTAACCTGCGGCTGTGTCGCGGAAAAACTTTAAGTTGTTTGTGTACTTGTGATCTCGTGTTTCGTTGCATATTCTGTTAAAAAGTTCTACCAATATTTTTCCTGCTTTAATATTTTTGTTGCTCAGATACAACTCAACTAAAAGCGAGCTCTTAGTGTTTAGGGCGCAAAATAAAATATATGACGTTGTTCCACCGGTTACCTTGGGTGGGGTTCCGCTGAAAAAAGTGTCTCGTTTTAAATACCTGGGGCACTGGCTCACCGATAGGCTGTCGGATGACGACGATTTAGAGAGGGAACGTAGAGCGTTGGCTGTCAGGTGTAACATGCTGGCCCGCAGGTTCGCACGGTGTACGCGAGAGGTTAAAATAACATTGTTCAGGGCCTATTGCCAGTCGCTGTATACGTGCGCCCTGTGGGCCAGTTATGCACAGGGCTCGTACAATGCTTTACGAGTCCAATATAACAATGCGTTCCGGGTAATGCTGGGGTTGCCGCGCTTCTGTAGCGCGTCGGGGATGTTCGCGGATGCACGCGTTCCGGATTTCGGTTCGTTGCTGCGTCTGCGAATTGCATCACTGATGCGTCGGGTGCGCGGCAGCCCCAACAGTCTCGTGGCTACTGTAGCCGGCAGGGTGGATGGCCAAATAATAGGTCACTGGATGGCGGCACACAGACCGTCATTCAGATATATTATGTGAGGTAGGTTTTTTTTTTTTGTGTTTTATTTTGTAGGTTTAATTAGATTAGTTATTTTTGTTTCTTGGTCATACCTATGTTAAGTTATGGATCTATGGTCTGAGAATAAAGATTTTATTATTATTATTATTTAGCTGCTTGATTGCGTTAAAAATAATGGATTAAGTACTAATTGAGCAGCGGTGGCCTAGAAGAAATGGTCACGACTAGCCCTTTACTTTGTGTAACTTATTTCATCACCACAGCTCTCAAAAAGGAGAAGAAAAACATCGCGAGGAAACCGGCATGTCCTAGAACAAGAAATTCGAAGACATCTTACATCCACCAACCCACACTGGACCCGTGTGGTAGATTATGGCTCTCTCATAGAGCAGGCCTGTGTCCCAGCTGTGGAAATATTGTAGTGGATGATTATGTTAGTACTAATTCATCTCGCCACAGGACGTCAAACATTCCTGCGTCCACGTGTTCTACCCTTCTATCTCCTGATAGAATACGTTCCATTTTTCTCTACTAATAATCCTTGTATAGTGGATAAAGATAAATAACAGCATTTTCTTTTCCTAACTTTCTTCCAGCCAAAAGTACAAAATGTGTAAAACAAAGTGAAATCCAATTAAAATAGAGCCAGACGTATCCGTTCACAAATACTAAGGAGTCGTTAGCATTACGTACTATACACAAGTATCTACTATGCTTTGTACAAATAAAAGTGCTGACATTGCATTCCGTTTGAGTCGAACATGCTCCGCTCAGCGTATTTTTGTGAGCGAGAAACAATTTTGTACTTGCGAAGCCTGGAATGAGTGATGAGATCTCTTTTTTGTGTACAGTGTAGTGGAGGAATTGTGAAGAATATTCAGAAAATTGTTATTGGGAAGTCTTCTGACTTTTTGGGAGTGGTCTCCTGATTATCCACCATACCTATCGATTTTAATGACATTTGACTAATGCGGCTTTGTACTTACCCAGAAAAGGACCTAGTGGGATGTAGCATAGCATAATCATCCCATAATGTTCCCACTGCTGGGACACAGGCCTCCACTCTGTGTGAGAGAGTGGGCCGTAATCCACCACGCGGGCCCAGTGCGGGTTGGTAGATGTCATAGTGGGATGTATTTTCAGATATTTCGATAAGATAAATAATTATGATTGTTCCAAAATTTTCGTAAGCGAAACTGAATTAAAAAAAAAAGCAACACCACACAGTTTTTAACCGACTTCTAAAAAAGGAGGAGGTTCTCAATTCGGATGTTTGTATTTTTTTTTTTACTATTCAGTATTTATTTATTTTGTTAGGGAAAACAAACAATTGCCCATTATACGAGTATATTACATCTAAGGTTACAATATAATTGGAAGTGGGTAAATGTACAGACGCCAGCAGGTCAAGCTACCCGAAACTGTAAAATTTTCCCAATCAACCTTGAACCGTAACAGTTTAGAGATAAAGTTGAAAATCTATTAAGGGCTTGTAATACCTCAGTTGAAATTCATATTTTGCCCCCACTTCCCCGCGCCATGTATCACTCTAACCCGCTCGCACTGTCAAACTGATTTAGTTAGGGTGAACTAAACTGTTGATGGACGTAGGCTTGGTAATAATTGATTAAATTATGATTATATTATTATGCGAAATCGATGTCTTCTGTATAGAATAAAAAGGTAATATATTGAAAGTTAAATTATTAGTACATTATAAATTAGCTAGCAAATTGTCAATTTATAATGTACTAATAAACAATTTAGCTAATTTACCGTGGTGACCTACGTACAGAGGGGCAATTCTCGTAATTTTAAGAACGCTCAGATCTCAGTCTCAGTCTGCCAAAAATACCTCAAATTTCCATACATTTTTGACAAATATTTTACATTGATTGTCGCTGAGATGAGATTGCGACTAGATTTTGAACGTTTTTAATTATGTACGAGAATTGGCCTTCTGATGTCCAACTAAAAATAGGCGCTTCGGAAATCATCGTCTATCTTGTTAAATACGAACGCGCGATGATGAGATCTAATATAGAGTTGTAACAATTCTCAAATTAGTTGTCAAATAGACATGTACTTCTACAAGTAGGACTTTTGACTCTATCGAGACCTGGTCTGTTTTGAAGACGCTGCATTGAACTAAACATATCCATGTAAAGGGGTGAGAGAAGGGGACGTAACTTCCCCGACATTGTTCTCTAATATTATTGGAGGATGTATTTAAGACGCTGAACTGGAAAGGACGCGGCATTAACATCAACTGCGAGTACATCTCACACTTAATATTTGCAAATGACATTATCATAGCGGCTGAATCGCTGCATGACTTGCAGCAGATGCTGTACAGCATAGTGGATTCATACGCAATGGTCTCCGGATGAACTTGGACAAAACCCAGGTCCCTGTCAATGTTAATGCTTTCAAGGTTGTCCGAGAATACTTTTACCTACGGAAAATTCTGCAGTTTGGTAAGAACAACTTTGAGAGGTTAACAAAAGCATTTAGCTGGGCTGGGCAGCGTTTAAGAAGCTTCTCCGAGTCTTTTCTTTGAGAATTTCACTTTCACAAGACTATAGATCTTCAATCAGTGTGTTCTGCCTTTTATGACCAACGGAGCCTGTTTGCGCAAACAGCAAAAGACATTGCTCTGCGGCTATACATTGTTCGCCCTGGAACCAAGAGCATCGGAAAATTATGTGTTGAATTGTCGATCATTAATAAACTCCTATAAGATCTTATTTCTATAGCGGACTAGCTGCAGAATAGATATATTTATAAAAAAAAAGCATCAGATTTTGAGGTTATAATCGAACCATCATAACAACGAATATTAGATATAGTTTTTCATAGCTCCGAGTGATATTTAAGAAACTAAAAAACGACTGCGGCTAAGCCCAAAAGGAGGGTATTTAAATTAATTATCGTAAATAGTCTTTTAGTTAGAAGTAAACCACACACTTTTCTAAACGATCATTAGAAAACCCTGAATAATGATCACGATGAAATATGTAGGTTTTGTTCAATTCAGCATTATTCAAACTACCTACCTATTTAAAATCGAGTATGACCTCATTCATAAAGTACCTATACTTAGTAGGTTTTTACGGAATTTTAATTTTACGGAATATGGAATGGTGATTGAATTGTTTTATTAATTATTGAATTGTGATATACAGCGTGGCGCTTTAATGGCGACATTAATTTAACACACGTATACGGTTTCGCGTTTTAGTTTTATGAATATATTTTAATTTAATTAAACATTAATATTTATTTATTTATTAACAATAGCTTCTGCCCGCGGCTTCGCCCGCGTGGATGTCGGAAATTATCGCACGGGAACGTGCTAACAGGATAAAAAGTATGTGTTTCCCCAGGATGCCATCTATATCTATGCCAAATCAGAAGTTCAGTGGTTTAGGCGTGAAAATGTAACATACAATTTCAAGTTCAAATCCTCCCCTTAAAAACCGAATTACCCGTTTTTGTCCCGTCAGTGGTAAATTTTCGACAACTTTACATATTTATTATTAATTATTTTCTGTCAAAAGTATCAATACTGAGTTTCGAGTTACTCAGACCGCGCATTCAATTTCTTCGACATAAACTTAACACCCCTATATCCCCCTTTGAGGGGTAGTTTTAAAAAACATATAATGATAAACTTTATTACTTACTTAGGCCAAGTTTATTAACTAAATAAAGAAGATTTTTATATAAACTGTATCACCGCTTTTCACCCCCACAGGGGTGGAATTTAAAAAAAATCGTTTTAAGTGTATTTATAACTTGACTCAAAGATTATTTATACTAATTTTCGAGTTAATCAAGCCATGCAGTAAAATCCTCCCCTGAAAAATTTACTACCCCATTTCAGCCCGTCAGGGGTAGATTTTCAAAAAACCCTGATACACATTATTCTTTACTTTCAATATTAGGTATAAATACTGAGTTTCGAGTCAACCGGACTGCGCGCTAAAATTCTTCCATACAAACTTTGAAACCCCCCAATCCCTTATTAGGGGGTAGTTTAGAAGAAAAAAAAGTGACAATCTTCATAATTTATTTAGATAAGTATTCGTGCCAAGTTTCAAGTTTATTAACTCAAGGAATAAGATTTTTCATACAAACTTTCATCCCCTATTTTATCCCCTTGGGGGTAGAATTTATCAAAATCCTTTCTTAGCGGATGCTTACGTCATAATATCTACCTGCATGCCAAATTTCAGCCCGATCCCTCCAGTGGTTTCGGCTGTGCGTTGATAGATCACTATGTCAGTCAGTCAGTCAGTCACCTTTGAGTTTTATATATTTAGAAGATACTTTTCCGGCATAAAAAGTACCCAAGGTGGTGCCTAAGATATTAAAGATTAATTATACCAAATTTCATCGTAATCGAACCGGTAGTTTTTGCGTGATGCCTGAACAAACAGACAGACAGACAAAAAATTTTTTAATCACATTTTTGGTTTCGGTGTCGTTCTAGTAACACCCCCCGCCATTTTTTTGATATTTTCAATGTACAGAATTTTCACTTCTACAGATTTATTATAAGTATAGATATAGATTTTCTAAAATAGCATCTTAGAGCAACCTGACATAAAGAACTGTAGCGCAGGGGTCATTTGCCGGGGTCACGGATCATAACATCGCGTCAATGTAATAGCATAGAATAGAATAGAAAAACTTTTATTTCAGACAGGTAATTAAAACAAATAACGTACAAAGAGAAGGCGAATTGAAGGAAAGAGCGAGAGCCTTATGTCGGCGAGCGGTGCAGGTGGAAGATTTCAAGTTACGATTTTTTTAATGTTGTTATAATTTTTATGATTACTGGCCACTAGCCCCACCCGTATATTAAATTAATGTCGCCATTGTAGCGCCACGTTGTATTCGAAATAAAATCAAAATGTGATTCAGATTCAAAAACATGCAACAATTCATTAAAAATTCGATCGATCGATTGCAATCGATTGGGCATCCCTAATCTTTGTCGATACGACATGACGTTTGGCGAAGATGGCGGCGATTAATGTTATTAGTCGCGTAAAATACTTTAAAATGTTCATTTTGGCATGCAGCTAGTTTAGTCCGTGTTACAAAAGTATTTGCAACTAACATACTAAAATAGACAATTAATTATCGTGCATGTCCGATATTTCTTGTGCACAGGGCGACTCTGGACAATGTCCTTTTCACACCAAAAATAAAAGTCGATTCCCAGCAATTAGTTTTGTGCAATGTTTACTTAGTTTGATGTATAACGGCTATGGGCCTTTTTACACCTTTTTTTTGTGTGGGAAATCATCAAATGACGTCTCCTGCTCTGGGCGGAGCGGGAGGGCTTGTCAGACTTTTACTGACTAAAAACCACCCCTGTTTCTTTAGTTGCCTATGCCAGGGGCCACAGTATCTCTTTCGAACAACCCGCGGCCCTGGCAGGCATCGGCCCTAGCGGACCCCGTCAGTTAGTGCTGACATCTCTTTGAGGCGCGTTGTGTTCCACGCCTGCCTCAAAGAGATGTCAGCACTAACTGACGGGGTCACACGCGTGGAACACATCGCGCCGTCGATCCGGGCCTGGTCCTTACCGGGCGGCAAGCTGCCCATTGCTCGCCGCTCGCAAGCCCGCGCCTGCGGTGTCCGGGATTCGGTTGTTGACTCCCGACGTCCAGGGCATCTCCTGCGGCGACTAGGGGCGTGTGAGCGCAGAGATTGCCTCTCCCTCATGCGCTCTGCCTCCTCCTTTGCGAACATTATTGCTTCGCAGAAGGAGGTGACGGCTTCCCATGCACTCACGCTCCGTATCATGGCCTGGACCCGGGCCGGACGCGAGAGATCGCCGCCACGAGGACGCGGCGGTGACTCCGCCTAAGCTGGGCAGACCTCCACCGTATGCTCCCACCGTGTCCTCCAGGCGATCCACACAGTGGTGACACCCTGGCGTTTCCTCCCGGCTTACCCTGAACAGGAACCGCCCGAAACAAACGTGTCCGGTGAGGACCTGCGTCAGGCTGAAGGTGAGGGTACCGTGGCGCCTCTCCAGCCACTCCTCAAAGAGGGGACTTATCGCAGCAATTGTGGCGTGCCCAGCACTGGGTTGCGACAATCGCACTCTCTATGTCGCCATTAGATCCCGCCGGAGCTCTGTCCGCTGTATCCTGATTTCTCAAAAATCCATTCAAAAATCCACCTGTATTTAGACATTTGTGGTAATTGAAATATATTTCCATTACCACAAACCTATGTAGATTGATCGAGAAAAACAGGTTTTGCTGAGACTTGGTTGTTTTGGTTTTTTTTTTTTGTATTTGTAATGATATGTACGTGATTACTAGTTTATTTATTTATTTATAAGTATGTATTAGGTATGTTGAAACTGTGTGTACTCCCCGTCACTTTTCCCTAAAGGTTCATTAGAAAACCAGCGTCAGACAGCATCTGTCTGGCATTAATGCTGAAATGAACCTTTTTGGTGCAGCCGTGAGGCACACACTATTGTTGTCTGAAACATTATTTTTTATTTTATTAATTTTGTATTTTGTGTTTCATGAACTATGTCCAAATAAACTTTTTTCTTTCTTTCTATTTCAAATAAAATTATTTATAAAAAAAGTTTTGCTGAATATATTGAAAACACCATAATTTGGGAACTATCTAAAATAGGTACGCTTACCTCCCTAAATTTTTGACAATATTTTGACATTGACGTGAGATTACGATTTTGAACCATTTCAAAGGTGATTTTATAAATTAAAACTACAAAATTTGGATAAAATAAAAATACGGGTGCCTTATTTTTACATTTAAATTTAATTTTACATTATCATATAATTTCTTAAGAACATAAAACGTTGTCAATCGGTTCTTTTGAGCGCAAGCGAAGTGACACGGGTTCCCCGTCCGATAGCCGAAGCGGTACTGACAAGTACTGAATCGGGGTCCTGTCGGGGGCCGGGCGGCAGAGCGGTTCAAGGTGTGAGTGGTTAAAAAGCTTGATATTTCCAATCTCATCTTTTTACGTTAAATGTAACGATTAAAAAATAAAAACGAACAGATGACACCTGCTTTATGCATGGATCGATTAGCCTTCAAAGTTTCATGACCTAATTTGAACATTTTCATTGATAATTCTTCTTTTATTGTACGGTTTAGAGGTAACTTTGAGATTTATTTGTATCGAGAAAATTGTATGCAATCGTGTTTTCGAAACAGACGACACCTCGCAGCAGTCCTCGTCTTTATTGTATATTAATTTCAAAGAGAATACTGCAGTATTGTTGAAACTATAGCCATTAATGCTAAGACAATTTTCGCAATCTGAGGTATTACAGGCCCTTAAAGAAATTTGACAGATTGTAGTAGCTTGATGTGCTGGCGTCTGTACAATCCGCGACGCATCCACATTACCTAGGTTGAGGATAGTATTACATGTTATTTTTATAATAATGTAAATTCTAAAACATTACGTAAAGTGCTTCGCCGCGGTTTTCAGAGCAAAAGATTTTAGTGTAAAATAAAAGAAGCATGAAGAACTAGAGTGGTGACACTGATTAATGTTGTTTGCATTCATTACGCCAGCACGCGGGGTTGGTCGCTATCTCACGAATTATACATTGTATAAGTACTAAGTACTCCCTATTTGGGTCAGATTTAAATATTATTAAGATAGAATATTAATAAATGTTGAATTGGTAACTATCCGTGCGGAAGCGTGGATCAAATGTTGATCTTTTTAGATTGAGATTCGGTGGTAGGTGGTGTGGTGGTGGTTGGTACGCAACTCTGGTGCAATATTTTCCATGAAGTTTACTTAGAAATTGTTCTACTAGAGTCGCATCGCACCTATCTGCGGAAGCCTTTATAAGTTTTGTAATTTTCATCATGACTTCCATGTGGTTTTCTTCTTTTATATGGTACGGTCAGCAACAAAAGTCGGTTAACACTTCAGTTGTTTAAATGTTAATTATTGAGCAAAATATTCTTGAAAAACATGTAGTAATAGAATATTTAAAAATAAATTATTCTTTGCTATTACATGAAATAGTGAAAACCAATGTATCGCATCATTTTGTATCAATTTAGATGATTTGTAAAAGTAACAGAGTTAATTGACTTTTGTTGCTGACTGTACGTACCTAGTAACCTGAAAGAGCCTTTAAATAATCTGAAAAACGTTTTGGACTCATTATATCATTACAAATGCATCCTAATTAGCGTTTGATCAATGTGCGTACGTATAAATGTTACCATCACACGTACATTCTACGGAACAGAATCTAGTAAATATGATAACGATATAGTTACGTATACAAACGGCTACCTTTCAAGAAAAAATATGTAATCCAGAAAACTCGCTCAAAGAATCACAGAAAATAAAATTCAAGGTTCTTATTCGAGTTTGCTATCATTTGTTCAAAGAGGCTGTGTGTAACTGCCTTAAAATATCATCCCCACGAAAGAAAAATATTTAACCTTATAAATGTAGGTAGTTACCTAATAAATATTTTAACGATATCGCCATGGAAACAGCTACCGAAAAAAAAAGCGGTCAAGCCAAAAAGCGAGTCGGACTCGCACACGACGGGTTCCGTACCACAGTACAATTTGTAACATTTTTTTAAAATACTTTAGTAAAAAACACGTTTCTTGTTCCTTTCATTTTTAATTTGAAAAAATGTTTATTATTTCTTGTTATAGCTGCCATATTAGTATACACTCTGTGAAAATTCAAAAGATACAGCCCTGTGACTGACAGACGGACGGACGGACAGGGGGGTGTTAGTAATGTCGTTTTTATTGATAAAATAGCCAGTTTTGTCCACGAACTGTTAAAAGACTCTTTTTTTCTAATCCAATGATATTAATGTATGATCATCATATCATATAGTGTATTATTATATATATAATATTATATCATTAAGTATATTAATCCGTTGTTGCTAAATGTACTTA
The DNA here is from genome assembly GCA_951799955.1 of Apamea anceps. Classification (NCBI taxonomy): domain Eukaryota; kingdom Metazoa; phylum Arthropoda; class Insecta; order Lepidoptera; family Noctuidae; genus Apamea; species Apamea anceps. The sequence continues at coordinate 1,298,660 of OX637506.1, forward strand.
TTTTTTGTTGTAATCAGGAGTCAAACTGAAAAACAGCGCTTAGCAACTACCTGAGCATAATGTTCACGATTAAGCCTTTTGTTTCCGGTATTAATAATAATAATCATTTATTTCAGGCATTTAGCACCCATAAAATTAAAATTACAATTGAAAACTTAAAAATAAATAAAAATAAAACTTATACTAACAATAAATAAAAATAAAACTTATACTAAACACAAAAATTTCGCACCAGAGAAGCCGAAACAAACGCACCCCGTAACATTGGTGAGTACATTTATTTTGTCTCCCTCAGTACATGTACCGTATAAAACACAGCTCTTACAATCGCGTTTTTACTTTTCACCACACGCGAAAAGATCGACGCCCTGAGCTTCCTCATGAGTGCAAAGAAGTCGGTAACTCCGCTCTCAGCAAACATCTCAGTCGCACTACACACCGCCAGGGCAGGTTGAGCATGACACGAAACGCGTTATTATACAAGTACACGAAGAGTGTTGTATGCATTCTTCGTGTACTTGTTGTATTATAGTTGTGTGTATGTACTTACTGCTGTAATATTGGAGACAATAATCATTATTCTATTCTAATAGGGTCCCGTTGGCACTTTTTGTGTACGGAACCCAAAAAACCTGTCTAATTCAGAATCAACGCTCAGACATCTAGAGAGCTATGTAAACCTAGAATCCGTCTGAAGTGATGCGATAAGAGCGGCCCAGTGTCTCCAGGCAGTCAATTACTGTACTTGTAATTAGTGCGGCCGCCGCCAGGGGCGCTGTGGGCACGTTTAATGGCTATCCTATGTCGCAGGATATTTGGAAAAACCGAATCTTTGAGAAAATACTAGGATTTTTGAAAAATACCGGATTGTTGGAGACTCGAGAAGCATTCTTACCAGCTTATAACAGATTTTTTTAAAGTTTATTTATTTTATTATTTATATGTATACACACAGTAAACTACATAGGGGTATGACATAGTTGTAATATGAGTACAAAGGAACTGCTTATTTCAATGTTTTTGGTTATTTTAAGGTTTATTGCAAACAACGATGATAAGTATGAACGTCGATTGGCTGATATGACCGTTTTGTACTTACGAATGCGCTGATTGGTTAACAGCTAAAATAGATTCAAGTTATGTTTTAAAGTTTTAAGCAACCAGAATAAAGATGGTATATACGTATTGATTCTTAGATTAGCCATTCTGCATTCCAGTGTCCAACCGTGCTAAACAGAATGGGGTTTATTGCAAAAATCCTAATATTAGCTAGTATTATTACGGAAATCTTTCTTAGTTTCCAATTGTACAAAGCCGTACCAAGATGCTTCACTTTGCTAGGTGTTTTAGCAATAAAACAAGACGATGCTGTTTTTGGGTTATTTAATTAACAAAATTCGGTTCCTTATATCTAATCGTTGGTAACGAAACCATAGCCTGCTTTTAAACAGCGCAACGCCATCTATCGAGCTATGGGTCAAACCTTTGCGATTATTGACTTTAACATTCCGCCCACCATGGACAAAATGTGATATTACCGCCCACCTTGACCTAATATCTTGTCCATAATAAACTTTATCATACACTGAAATATGATACTGATCGATACAAAACTAACTGAGAAGATAGTATAACCAACTAAATTCACACAATGTTTAATTAGTAAGGATGAAAGTAGTTACACACTTTACAGAACACTAGAATATTGAAATACTTTCAATACATTACAATAAAAATCAAGCAGCAACTAAAGACGCGGTCGCAGCCGCTACAATAAAAACAAAAAATAATAGTTGCTAGCAAAATAACAAAAAAGGTATAACTAAAATAGTAAAGTTTCCTGTAACTATGGTTAAAACATACAACACAATAATAACAAATTGTTCGTTATTATTTAAATACCAATAATACTTATACATAAAAACTCTCCCTTATTTGCTAACTGGAAGTACACAGACCTTCGACACCGGTCTTTTAATTTGCGACCCCTTACATCTTAAACTAACCACGCGCGTAATTCCGTCCAAACCCGGGTGTTTTTGAGTGATGATACCATAAAGCCACCTAGCTGGCGGTAAATCGTCCTCTTTTACCAGAACAATATCACCAATGGCTGGTTCCGGAGTCTGATATGCCCATTTATAGCGATTCATGAACTGAGTTAAATATTCTTTCGACCAGCGTCGCCAGAAATCTTGAACCATTCGCTGGGTCAATTGCCATCGCTTTAGACTAGTTAGGGTCGATTGTTCATAGTTAAATTCCGGTACGAGCACAAGAGGCTCTCCGACTAAAAAGTGGCCAGGAGTTAAAGGAGTTTGGTCTTGAATATTGTCACTTAGCTGTGAAATGGGACGCGAGTTTAGACATGCTTCTATTTGAGACAAGACGGTAGCCATCTCCTCGTAAGTTAGAGTGTTGTTTCCAACAACTCGCTTGAGATGGTTTTTTGTGGACTTTATACCCGCTTCCCACAGTCCACCAAAATTTGGAGCGTGGGGTGGGATAAAGTGCCAGTTAGTCCCATTATCCGATAACCAATCTGCTATTTCTGTTGTCACGCTTGATTTTTCAGCAGCCAGCAGTGCCTTCAACTCTTTCGCAGCACCCACGAAATTGGTGCCGTTGTCACTGTAAAGATCAGCACACTGTCCACGTCTGGCCACAAATCGTTTGAATGCTGCTAAGAATCCTTTGGACGTTAAATCGCTGACCGCCTCGAGATGTATGGCTCTTGTCGCCATGCACACAAAGAGGCAAATATACCCCTTGTATGAATGATGACCTCTCCCTTTGGACGTTCGTATATTTATTGGACCGGCATAGTCCACTCCGCTTTGGTGGAAAGGTCGGCTAGCATTGACTCTTGCTTTGGGCAACTGACCCATGAGCTGTTCTCTTATACGAGCTGCATGACGGACACAAGATACGCAATTGCGTACATAAAATTTAGTGCGATTTTTTGCATTAAGGACCCAATATCTGGACCTTAAATAATTGAGCATTAGTTGGGGTCCTCCGTGTAACGTCTTCTGGTGAGTATCTGCTATTAACAAGTCAGTAAAATGACACTTGGCTGGTATAATAATCGGATGTTTAATATTTTCATCGATTGTGGCTCTTTCTAAGCGTCCCCCCACTCTGAGCACCCCTTCGTGATCGACGAATGGATTAAGCGAGGTAAGTACACTTTTCTTTTGAACCTTTCCTGTTTTAACGAGGTCTTCTATTTCTCTACTAAAATATTGCATTTGACACTGTTTAATACAAACCGTTAACGCTTCGTTAAGTTCTTTAGCAGTTAACCATGAAGGAAATCGTTCAGAGTTGTCGTTTCTTCTCTTGCAATATATAAAGCGCCTGCAATAAGCGATTACTCTGATCAACTTCCTTAATGTTGAGAATTTTGTCCATACTGATAACGCTAAATATTCGTCTGTTGTAACGTAGCTCACCTTTTGTGCCTTTTCTTCTAACACTGTCTTGCATTCAGCCTGTTTGTTGTAATCTATGTTTTTGTTTTTCAGCCATGCTGGCCCTTCCAACCATAACTGATTAGAGATTAATTCAGTTGATCTTAATACCCGTGAGGCGCAATCAGCCGGGTTGTCCGCTGATTTCACATGAGCCCACTGGCTTCTGTCTACTACTGTCAAAATCTCTGACACTCTGTTGGCTACAAATGTTTGCCAATTAGATGGATGTTTACTCAACCAAGCGAGTACTACTGTCGAATCTGTCCACCCACGAACCTTCTGCTTGTCAATTTTCAATACCTCGGCTACTTCACTCAACAACTTCGACACTAAAACTGCACCACACAGTTCAAGTCGCGGTATTGAAACTTGTTTAATTGGTGCAACCTTCGTTTTGGCTGTCACCAGGTGAGAATAAATGACCTCCTGCTGATCCACCACACGTATGTAGACTACTGCTGCATAAGCTTGACTCGAGGCGTCACTAAATCCATGCAGCTCCACTGAATCACCACGGTAGATTGATAACCACCTAGGAATCCGATACTGTACAAGCTGTTCAAGTTCGCTGCGGTAAGTAAACCATTCCTTTAACAATATCGATGGTACCTCATCATCCCAATGAATTCTAGACAACCACAAGTTTTGAATTAATATCTTAGCATTTATGACTACAGGTGCTAGCCAACCCAATGGATCGAACAACATCGAAATATGCGAAATAACACTTCTTTTAGTTACAGGTATCTTCAAGGGAGGCAGCGTCACCGTGTATTGAAATTCATCAGTTTCTCTGGACCAGGTAAGTCCCAATATTTTCATTATTATATCTGTTTTTAATTCTAGGCTTTCTTCTTCTTTATCTATTCTCATATGGTTCCTTAATTCTGAATTATTGGTGTTCCATTTTTGCAGCTCAAAGCCTGCTTTTCCTAATAATTGTGTCATTTGCTCATATATATCTTTTCCTTCTGCTATATTTTGACAGCCAGTCATCAGGTCATCCATATAAAAATCCGTCAGAGTTTTTTCCCGTGCAATAGGAAAGCGTTCTCCCTCATCTAGTGCAATTTGGTGCAATGTTCGGACGGCCAAATATGGAGCTGACGCTGTGCCAAATGTTACTCTCAAAAGCCGCAGGTGTTGAATTTGGTCCTTAGGATCTGGTCTCCACAATAATCTTTGGTAGTCAATATCTTCAGTAGAGACAATCACCTGCCGGTACATTTTTACAATGTCCGCAACTATACAAATGGGATGCATTCTCCATCGCATTATAGTGTGTCGTAAATCAGCTTGTAAGGTTGGCCCGACCATTAGTTCGCCGTTCAACGAAACACCATTTTTGCCTAAGCTAGAGGCGTCAAATACAACCCTAACCTTAGTAGTTGATTTATCTTCCCTGATCACCGCGTGATGGGGAAGGTATACGACATCAGGCTTGTTAATTTGCTCCAAAGGAATAATTTCTGCATGACCCAAGTCGAGATATTCATTAATTACATCGACATATCGCCTTTTTAACTCGAAGTCTCTGGCTAACCTTTTCTCCAAATTAAAAAATCTGCGCAATGCAATATCTTTAGTTTGACCATTTGCGCAGTGTGGTGTAGCCGTTTGAAAAGGCAACCTAACAACATAACGACCTTGGGGATCTCGTTGTGTTGATTGCTTATAAAATTCTTCACATTTTTGTTCTTCTTCCGTGAAGTGCTTTTTTGGCACTACGGTTTCCTCTAATTCCCAAAATCTTCTTATAAGAGCATTTTGATCACCATCCAACGTTACATAGTTAAAGCTCTCTGCGTTTTCTTCCTTTCCCGTAATCTCTCCCGACAGTATCCATCCCACAGACTTATTAAGTCTGTGATCCACCCTAATTCAGAATCCTGCGCTATTAAAGATCCCGGAGGACCTTTACTGAGTCCTTGTTTGAGGACTTTGCTATACACCGAGGAACTTAGAAGAATGTCAATTTTTCCGGGTGTATCCCAAGTAGGATCTGCCAAATTGTACTGTTTCAGTTCTTTCCACAGTGGGAACTTTATTTTATTAGAAGGAAGAATTGACGTCAATTTCTTCTGTACGTGAGCCTTAACCGACAACCGAAAGTTAGGATTGTACATTGATTGTAATCTTAAGTAAACAACATATTTTGAGGTCAATGCACAACCTTTATCATCTTCGCCTAGCCTCAGTGATGATTTATAACTGATATATTTTTTCAGCCCTAAAAGTTGAACTGCAGACTCCGTAATATACGAAGCCTGCGAACACTGATCCAGCAAAGAGCGCAGAGTCGCCTCTGTGCCTGTACCGGAGGTAACCTTCACCAAGGCCGTGGACAACAAATCATGGCTACGGGAAGTCGCAGCACAGTTTGTTACAATGTTAATTGCATCGTCTTGTGTTTGTTTAGCATCAACTGATTGCTTAGGTTCTACTTTGGGGTCAGTTGATACCGACGCATCTTTAGTATGGAGTAAGGAATGATGTTTTCTTTTACATAACCGACATCTAGTCGGCAAACGACAGGAATATACCGCGTGGCCTGCCCCGAGACAATTAAAACATAATCCATTGGATTGGACGAAATTACGCCGTGAGGTGACATCTTCGTTACAAAATTTCTTACAACTACCAAGTTTATGATCAGATTTGCAAAATACACATGACAGAGTAGCTACATGTAGTGTCTTGGCAGGAACATTTTTTGAGACAGTATTTTTAGAAGACTTATTGTCTAAAAATTCTAGTGAACGGAACCTTTGTTCTAAAAACTTATTAAACTGCTTTAGAGTAGGTAGATCTTCCGAATATTCACAAATATTTGCTTCCCATAATTTACGAGACTCAGAATCTAATTTTAAGCTTAAAATGTATATTACAATGAAGTCCCAGGTGTCGACATTAATTCCCAAATTTTTAAGTGCATTTAAACAATCGTTACTTGTATCCGATAATTCCTTAAGAGATTGTGCTGACTCGCTTGATATATTTTTCTGACTAAGAAACCGTTTAAGAATGCAACTTGCCATATACTTTTTATTATTGTAGCGCTTGTTTAATTGTTCCCAAGAAGTTTGATAATTTGAGCTACAAATAGGTATATTTCTCAGAAGTTGTTCAGCTTCTCCAGATAAATGACTTTTTAAATACTGAAGTCGCTGAACATCATCTAACGACTTATTACCGTGTATAAGGGATAAAAATAAATCACGGAAGGTGATCCACTCCGAGTATTGTCCAGAAAACATAGGTAAACTAATTTTAGGTAGTTTTATATTGCAAGATTCTTCTGAGTTTTTTCCTGCACAAGACTGTGATACATTTTGAGCAACTTCTTTTTTACACAAGTCAGTAAGTATTTCTTTTAACTCCGTTTTATAGTCCAAATACAATTCTTCCGTAACCTCATACACTTCTGACGAACAATAATGCGATTTATTATAATCAGCTTCCTTTATTTGAGATAATATGTTACGATGTGTATCGTAAAATGATGTCCACTGTGACTCTAAACTCTCCAGTCTTACTTCAACATATGCCTTAGTAATTCGCTCCTTGGGCGACTTTTTGAAGTTAGACCTGGCTCGCGATATGGCCTTATTAGTGTCCATTTGAATTTTATTGTAGGCTTCCATGTTGTGTAGATATCAATACAAAAAGTTTACACACATAGAATGTCTACCAATAACCCTTTGATAGATGGAAACACTAAGTCCAATCGTAAACTCTAAAAAGAAATGCTGTCTATAAAGGCCCAAATTATTGCAAATTTTCTAAGTCACTGTAGAGAGGTTCCTCAAATATTTTCAAAGTCGCTGTAGAAACAAATCTTCGAAATTTTCTAAGTCTTTAAACTTAAACTGACTTGTATTTTGGGCATGGATTCCCCGTCACTTCACTTTTTCGCAAAATTTTCTAAGTCCGTGCGAAATGCTTCTAAACCTCAAAGTTAATTTCTTCAAGAGAATAAGGCTTAAAATCGAATCGGAAAGTACTTACAGTTTTATGTCCGTTCACTGATACACGTCACTCACTCACGTACGACGTCACGTCACCGTTCCCTGCCGCCAAATCACGCCGCTAGGTGGCACCGCGCTACTGCAGATTCGCTTCCCGCTGGGTCGCTCCTCTGGTCACCAGTCTGCTGCTCATACTGGCAGGTTGCGCCCCGAGCAGCGATCCACTGCCCCTAGGTGCGCTGATGACGACAAGGTGGTTCTCGGGAACCCTCGCTTCACTGACTCTAAATCCAACTTCGAAGGACCATGTACAAAGCCGTACCGAGATGCTTCACTTTGCTAGGTATTTTAGCAATAAAACAAGACGATGCTGTTTTTGGGTTATTTAATTAACAAAATTCGGTTCCTTATATCTAATCGTTGGTAACGAAACCATAGCCTGCTTTTAAACAGCGCAACGCCATCTATCGAGCTATGGGTCAAACCTTTGCGATTATTGACTTTAACACCAATAATCCGATCATTTGCGAAAATACTAGAAAGATTAGATGTTTCCAATTATTTGCGACATATAAACTTAAGACTAGTTTATTTTATGTCTTGTACTGTCAATATTTGGCTCGTTTGAGTCGTTTTTTATGAGAAGGAAAACTACTTAAAAGTTTTTTGTGCGCGACTACTTTAAATAGTTTATGTCATTTGACTTGGACGAAAGTGCTTCATGCTCTTTGGGACATAAAACATCCATGCCAACAGTTATCACCGCAATTTTGTTGGTCATCAGTTGCTAATGTTAACTAAAACAGCCCTTTAGAGAGATAGCAACAATAATCGACAAATTCTCAAATCTTTTGCAATAGAAATGAGAAAACAAAAAAAAACACACTTTAGTATAGTAGTTATATCTCACGAAGGCAGATGAATCGTAACAAAATTACCCTTATTTCGCCGTCATAAAAGTCACGTAACCCGCCTTCGTGAGATAAAACAACTATATCTACTTATGATTAATAAAGTAAGAAATGAGTATATAAGGGAAGTTTGAAAGTGGCGCCCGTGACAGAAAAGTTGAAAAGAAATCGTTTGGCTTGGTATGGGCATGTGATGAGGAGGGACGAAACGCATGTGACTAAAAGAGTGATGAATGAATATACATGTTGATGGATGGAGAGGGAGAGGAAATCCGAAGAAAAGATGGATGGATTGTGTGAGGAATGATATGAAAGAGAAGGGAGTGAGTGATAGCGTGACGGTTGACAGGGGAGAATGGAAGAAGAAAACGTGTTGCGCCGACCCCAAGTGACATGGGATAAGGGCAGGAAGATGATGATGATCTACTTATGATTAAAATAATCAATCAGATGCCTGGAGTCTGGATTTGAGCTCCGTGTGTGGCAGTAGGCTCGCCCCCCACTACGTGGGACTTAAACATAACTGGCGAAATGTGGGTGTAAACTACCAGTCGGATTTGAAAAATTGTTTAGCATTTGATAGCCCAATTGAGGAAGGCTATCTAACGTCGCGCTATGACCCGTAAGAGCCGATAAAAAAGAAAACGCGTGATGCGATGCGATGGGGTGGGTCGAGGTAGCAAGAAATTTCACGCGGACGAAGTCACGGGAAGAAGGTAGTGTGTAATCAATCGGCGAAAAGTGCGACCTGAACATGCATACATGTATAGAAACGGTCTGTATGCGCCGTCCGTGTAACGTTACAATTAGCCCCAACATACTATCTTAGCCGCCATTTAAGGATTAGGAACATAAAGGGATGATATAGGATCCTTTAATTAAGGTTCACTTGTATTGGAGGACTGGGAGCGCCTCGATATTATAATGTTTGGTCTGAAATTCCAGTTAGAATGTTGGGCGCGCGGTCCAATTGAGAGGTATTAACTAGTAGCAGCCAGGAGATGTTTAATAGTATAAGACGAGCTGAACTGCAATTTGGTTTACGAAGTAAGAGAGAAATGGTAACTTAATAGTTATTATAGTGGTTAGTTATAGTGCGCTTCTATCGTCGACGTCCATGTTCACGTTCGGAAAATGTATGGAAATACGTACACGCTATAACGTTATCGAGGAAGTTTAAAACCGTCTTCATATAGGGATTTCCATACAATTTACTTCCGTGTGATGCCGTGACGTGGAGTGGAGGTGGACGTTCACGATAATATCTTCACGTTCGAAATTGTAAAAGGCCCACATCAAATTACTCTCAATGTCACCTATTGTATAGAACCAAGATTTTCTAACTGAACAGACAGCTGTGCTGCTGGGTAGTTTGTTGCGCCATTTCTTCTTCCCAGCGAAAGCATTAGGAAGTGGTGAAGGGCGGGCGTTTTGGGACTTGAGACTTGGAGGCACTTTTCGAATGTTAAAATTTTGAATAAATGACTTTTGATTTTGGCCACTCCCTAAAAAACTAAACCAACAAAGACTTATGTACGAAGGTTTACGTGCATAGAAATAAGTACGTACCATTTGAACACCAGTCGACGGTCAAGGCGATCTCGAACATTTCCTAGCTCTGTAATCAAAGTCTTGTGGAAGCCTCGGGCGACGGCAGAGGGTCGCCAAATAAAAGGATGCTCCACAGGCCTCTAATCAGAGGCCCGCGCCCACCGGACCATGCGAGGGTTAGGTAGAACACTCATTCCAACCTTATTTGTCTTCCGAACCACCGGCACCGGGTCACTCCAGACCCGAAGCTAGAGGGATCAGATCCCTACTGTTGATACATGATTAAAAATACGATATTTTCCATGACTTGAAATATAAATATTTTCCTACATTAATATCGTTTGTCAGATTCGTTTGAATATAACGAGATGGTGGATTTGTTAGGATGGAATATTTTATCTGATTCGATTTTTTTGTCCTCATTATTTTGAAGTGATATTAAACTTCGTGTTATAATATTTTAACTAAAGGTGTTTACGTAATGAATGAAAATGAAAAGGTGGTGACATTGGGTAAATGACAGTTTTAAGGCTGATCCTCATCAGCAACACAGAACGCTCGGTGGATACTGTCTGTCGTCATTACGTCAAATCTCCTCTCCTTATTCCAATTTATTTGAGGCCAGCCCTCCTTGTTCTGTTCTGCGCTACACCGTATGGTGTTGGGTTCTCTCTTTTGTGGTGCTGCTCACTATATTTTTTTTTTATTATTCGTAGCCAAGTAATTGGTTGTCGTCCATGGCCTCTATTTTCATGACTCTTTTTAGTCATATGGTCATCATCTCCTCGTCACATGACCGTACCAAGCGCAAGCGGTTTTCGCTAAGTTTTTCGTTATCTTAGCGACTTTAAAATTAGATATATTTATATTCTTATTATGATATTATTTTTAGTAGTCTTGACTTAGCAAATGGTCTTTCCGACATTGTATGTCCTTACCAGGGAGAACTGAGAAATGTATAAGTGAATATATAAAATTTAATTAATAGATTTATTTTATTCCCTCGAGCCGATTTCAATTTATGCTCTTGACTTTACTTGACTTGGTTAACTTGGCAGCATTAGACACAATAGCTTAGGTACTCACAAAAGTATCTAATCGCGCATAATATCATTCCATTGATATTCAAAACGTCTCAATCTCCTCATATCTTGCGCTTGATCCGCAGTACAGTAACCCTAATCCACGTAGTCGAAACTTGGATCATATTTACATACATAACAGTTTATGTAAGGTGGATCACTAAGTAATAAAAGCAGAAGGACCACGGCTGAATGAACAATGGGCCCTTAGTAATTGCCAGTATAAGGGCAAAAGAGCCAGTACCATATGCTTCTGTGGGGGTAGTAATTAAGTATAACATTAAATTAAGTATAAAATTAAAATCTAATAATTATAAATAAATACCTAACATTGGTTCTGAGAATTACCGTTTCTTGGTCTCCGATGACTAAGCAATCCGGTGACTAAGCAATGGAAATAATTCTGCATAAGTGTCCGAGAGACTCGTTTCATTTAGATGCCCTGGTTATAGTCAAAATAATAATAATATAATAATAATATATTTATTCAAAAAATTATAAGGCATTAAAATTAGTACAGTTTTGCTTAAATTTAAATTATATTTCTAAGACTTACGTGCCTGAACTAGGTAATCCTGTGTTTCAGGCGAAAAGAGCTAAAATAGTCTTTAAAAATTAATAAATAAACAAAGTTGACAATAGAAAAATAATTATATGTTGAGTAGCATAACTCCTAGTTTCTAAATTTGATAAATATTTGTATATCTATATTTACTTTAACACAGTTAGTAAATTCTCTGTTTCTTCGTAAGACCATGCTATGGAGAGCCTCCTTGAGGATTCTCTTACAATTTGTATAGTTCAGAGAATAAATGCTTGCTTTCGAGTTTAGTCTATTATATAGGAGAGGTCCGAGGTACAGGTAAAATTTGGCTATAAAAGCATGTTTTGTAGAATGTTGTGGACAAACTATATCTTTACGTCTTTTGTTAGTATATCTAGTGCTGTAGGGTAGAGCTTTGTGTTGTTTTAATACAATGCCCATAATAAATAGCTGTCGAACTGTTAATACTTCACAAGACTTGTACAGGAGGCTAGTAGGAAAAAGGAAAGGGCGGAAAGTAGACACTTTGAGAATCGCCCTCTGAGCTCTCTCGATGGTTAGTAACAATGTTTTACCCGCTCCACCCCATGTGGTAATACAGTAAGTTAAAATCGATTGACATAGAGCAAAGTAAACTTGTTTAACTATTTTTGGATCAGCAATACAGCGTAACTTTTTAAAAACAAATATCAGCTTGCGAATTCTATTATTTAAAGCTTCTATATGTTGCTTGAACGAAAGTGTTTCATCTATTATAACACCAAGGTATTTTGTTGTATTTGCCATTTTAATGTTAGGACAAACACATTGGTTATTTGTGGGAATTGTGCAATAATGAGCATATAATGTCGAGGTAGTGCCAGTTGATGTTTGCTTGCGCATCGAAAACTTAATATAATTTGTCTTGTCTGCATTTAGTGTTAGTGAATTATGTTGAAGCCATTTATTAACAATATTGAATCCGTGTTGCGCCACCTTGTAAACATTTTTTTCCGAGTCAGCCGAAAATAGAAGGGCAGTGTCGTCAGCATAAGAAATAATTTGGCCATGATCTAGACTTAGATTACAAAGATCGTTTATGTATATCAAAAATAGTGTAGGCCCTAAAATACTTCCTTGGGGAACTCCAAAGGATGTGTTTTTTTATCCTCGCTGAGAACATCTCCAATCCTTACACATTGGGTACGATCTTCTAGATAACTCTTAAATAGTTTCAGCTGAGTGCCTCTGATACCTATGGTTTCAAGCTTGTGCAACAGAATAGGAATAGAAACCGTGTCAAAAGCTTTGGCGAGGTCCAGGAAGATTCCTATTGTGTGGTTACCATTATCAAGTTCTTGTGCTAGATAGTCAGTCAGATGGTGTACGGCATCGTCTGTTGACATTTTAGGCCTAAATCCGAACTGCCGCTGAGACAAAATCAATTTATCATCCAAATATTTGTAAAGCCTTTTATTTATAATTTTTTCTAATAATTTAGACATAGAAGGCAGTAACGAAATAGGCCTATAATTTGTGACTTGATCTTTACTGCCTGATTTATAAACGGGGACAACAACAGCTTTTTTTAGGCACTCGGGAAAAATACCGGCAGATAAACATTTTTGGAAAATATAAGTTAATGGCGGTACCAAAATGTGCCTGAACTGTTTAATAACTTTATTTGAAATGTTATCCCAGCCAACTGCACAGTCGTCTTTCAAACTCATAATTATCGTTTCAACCTCAGCCTCATCAGTGTCTAGCAATGCAAAGGATGATGAAATAGTGCTACACGTAAATGGTGTGCTTGTTAAATATTGTGATTGGCCCCGAACTTTTTCAGCCAAACACTTTCCCACATTAACAAAGAAATTATTTGCAATGTTTGCAGTTGTTAACTGTGATGAGTTTGCTTGTAATAAACCTGAAGATGCCTGATTTTGTTTCGAGTTATACGTTACACTTTAAATAAAATTCCAGATTTTTTTACTATTTGTACCAGCCTTTTGTAGTGCAGTTTTATCGTAGTTGTTTTTTACTTTTCTGAGAAGATCATTACAAAAGTTACGATATCGTTTATACGACAGTTGCAAAATTAAATTATCTGGATTGGATTTAGCTTTCATATGCAGTTTATCTCTATTTTTCATACAGCGAATGAGTCCTGTCGTGATCCATGGTTTTATATTGTAGTTTTTATTTGTTAGCCGTGATATGACAGTGTTTTTCTGAATTGCATGTTGTACATTTTTTATTAAGTATAACATACAAAACTGCGGATCAGCGGAATCGTAAACTGGGTCAAATTCGATATTGCGTAAGTCTTCTTCAAGTTTATTTACATTTAAACGTGAAATTGTGCGAGTGACTATTATTGGTAATTTGCAATTTAAAATAAGTAGGATAGCACTGTGATCGGTTATTGTTGAATTAGTTACAAGGGCAAGTGCGGGGAAATTCGACTTAAGTATTATATGGTCCAAACAGGAGCCACTTTGATGTGTAGGAAGCGTGTGAGCGGGAAGCAAGCCATGGAAAGCACATAGGTTAAGGTATTCCTCAGCGGATGCGTCAGTACTTTCTGGAAGAATATTGATATTAGTATCTCCAATTAAAATGGTATTTTTGAAAGATGATAGGTTCTGCAAGGCGTCGTTTAGAGAGTCTGTGAAATTGTTTATGTTTCTAAAAGACGGAGGTCGATATAAGGCAAGTATCGCTAATTCTGAACCAATTTTAATTAACAATCTATTACAGTCGTGCATATTTGGTTCCTCAACAGATACATTGAGATGATTTCTTGCGTAAACTATCACCCCATCATTCTGGTTGTAATTTATTTTACTTTTATACATATTATATCCCGGAATTAGTGGTATGTTATATTGTATGGAAAGCCAACATTCGGTTAAGACAATAACGTCACAGTTTATGTCTAGACGTTGTAGAAAAATGCCAAAATTGTCAAAATTCTTAAAAATACTGCGAATATTTTGGGTTAGTACGGTTAGTGGACTAGTATAGGAGGAAAGATATTGTTTACAGTGTTCAACGTCACAAACATGGGATTCAGAAACAGAGAAATTATCTATGTCATTAATTAAATTATTAATCATAATTATAACTAACTATAAAACAAACAATAACAAGGGCCAGAAAGATACGTAACTAACGGCGCTCTTAGGCGCCTCCATAATCAATAGTATTTATGTACCTCTTTTCAGCCATTAGTTTCGCTGGACAGTCAACAGCACTTGTCTTGTGATTGCTCGGTTTTTTGAAGTGCAAGCAAGTAGCGCATTTTGGTTCCTCAGCCCTCTTTGTGCATTCTTTAATGGAATGACCCTTATCACCACAGTGGCCACAGGTATATGTGGTCTCCCGACATGATTTGGCCGCATGTCCGTACTGCTGGCACTTATAACAGCGAGTGACTAGAGTAAAGTCTCTCACAGGGCATGACGACCAGTTCACAAACACTCTGTCTTTAGATATCAGGGCTTTGCGTATGTCTGCTGATACTTCTAATATATAATTACAGGTCTCAGCATCCTTCTTACCTGACTTATGACTTAACTTAATGGAGGTCAAAAAGGTCTCGAGGCTGCAATCCTGAAGGTTCTCGGCTAAATTCTGATGGAATAAACAAGTAAAAACTTCCTTCTCTTGCATAGACGAGGGTACTCCAATAATCACTACTCTAGGCTTCCTTTTTGGGGGCTCGTCTACTGTAAGGCCTGAATTTGATGACTGCATCGATTTTTTCACCTTCTGAATGTCGTTCTTTGTTTCAGTGCTGATGACACCGCCATGTTTTGTCTTACGTAGCCCTCTTACCTGAAGCTTCATTTGCTCGGGGCATATAATTTTTTGGACAAGTGTTTTTGTCTCCTCACTCGATTTTAGTTTGTCGATAGGGTATATGGCCACTGAGCTTAAATTTATTGGCTGTATATAATTGTCGGTACCTTTTTTAACCATATCAGCAAAGGAAGTTCCGGTAACTGGTTTCAAAGAAGCTCCGATTTTCAGCTTAAGGTCTTGCAGTTGCTGCGAAAGATCAATTTGGTCTTCGAGTGTTTGGACGGTGGTGTGGGCCCGGACGGCATTCATCTTAAGGGACTGGTACTGAACGGCCATCTGCGATGTGCCGTGACTGACTTTTCGACACAGGGTACTTATACGCAGTTTTTGCTCCATATTTAATTTGCCCTCTGCTGCAATAGAGCACACTTCACTTAGGCACTGCTCAATGGACAACATCCAGTTCTGGATTTCCGGCGTCGATATCGCTTCTATCATGATATCATCTCTTTGGCTGGGCGGTTGAGGATGAGGTGCGGGCTCGGGTGTAGGTGCAGGTGCTGGTGCTGGTGCCGGCGCGGGTGTAGGAGGTGGGCTCCGAACACATCTGCCACCCCGGCTGAAGGGACTGGTTGCCATTGTGATACAAGTTATGAACTTGTTAATCACTACACATTTTCACACAGTAAACAATTTACACATATTATGCCTACGTATGACACAGTTTGCTTTACTACCGGATAATTGGTAGATCCAGGTCACGATTCAGCAAGTGTTTATTTATTTATTTTAATAAATCTTCGACACGTCTGTTCACAACAAGAGTGAAATCGGAAAAATAAGGGCGTACAGTCTTTACCTTGTTGTCTACGGTTTTCTACCGTAGACGAATTGGCTATATGCCATCGATTCACGACAAAGAACAATTTTTTTAGAAAATCCACCCGGAAAGTCGGGTATCCGGGCGACGAGGGCTACCAACAGCTAGTTTACTATAGTAAAGCTAAACAGTAGCGATAGTGAACCTTCTACATTCTATCTTGTCTTTAACTTCGATAAATATGTTTCGAACAGTTTCGAACAGCAATAAACCTATATGGCCTATAAAGTTACATGACCTTATGAAGACGTGGCAGGTATAGGTGTTGTGTTCAAGTCGATGTCCCGATGTCCTCGAGTTAGTGGCGCTTACTGCCGATGGGTTATGGACTCGCCAGTAACCGTTAAGTGTAGCTCTTAACTTTCTGTGGGACTGAAGGTATTTCGTACTGGGAATGTACGAGGAACCTGAAACTGCAGTGTTATTTTTGTGTTAACTGGTATCGAGCGAAACTTGGGTTGTATTTTATTATGGGGATAACCTTTATCGATTATTAGCCGTTTTTTTTAAATGTGAGCTAGATGCTTTTGTGGGGATTTAGTTGTGAGTTTAGTAATTGGAAGTAATTTCATATAAATATTGACTGTTCATTCATTCACTCTTCCAGCCGAAAGACGTCCACTGCTGGACATAGGCCTCCCCTAAGCACCGCCACTTCGACGGGTTTTGGGCTTCCCGCATCCAGCGGATTCCTGCAGCCTTCACAAGGTTATCGGTCCACCTTGTGGGGCCTTCCAGGCCTTTCAACGCTTAATCTTCCGGTATGCGGTCGCCACTCCAGAACCTTTCCGCCGCATCGACCATCTGTTTTTCGAGCAATGTGCCCTGCTCACTGCCACTTAAGTTTGGCAATTCTTTCGGTTATATCGGTTATCTTGGTGGTTGGTATTTTATTTATTTCACGCGACGCATAAAATAGTACTTCATTAGCTATTTCTTGTGCTGTTCTGTGGCACTTGTCCGCGGAAGCGACGGAACACCACGTCCTGCAGCCGTATGGCTGTATGTCTAGAAAGGTGGTGACTACTGAGATGACGTCTGATATAGAAGTATGGAAGAAGAAGACGATGGTGCGCCGACCGCAAATATATTGCGATAAGGACAATAGAATGATGACTTTCCCGAGCAAAACTACTTGAACGAGCAGACAAACAAACGATTAGTTGGGAAACAACGTAATCATTAAACCGTACCGTTATTAAACGTAGGTGCCACCACGTACCGACACACAGTTATTGTCTCATTTTCACAAAAGTCTATCCGAAATTAATTAAAATTCCACTCACATCGGACGTGCTAACAAATAATAATTAACAACCCTTCATTAAAATTATTACTTAACTCACTAATCCAATCTAAACAACTAGCTAAAACTAATTTCAATTAAATAAACTTACCATTATTTCATTACTAGAACCTTTTGCTAATTGTCGGCGTATATTTATGTGCTAATCATGTTCTAATCTATTTGTCCCGGACCAATGAGCTCCCTGACACGTTTGCCTTTTAGAAGTGGATTCGACTAACTAGGCATTGCTGATTGATACATAATAATAATAATAAATAACTTTATTTCCAATTTTACAATTTAAATAAGGCAATAGGTTAATTCTATGACAATACTTTTTTAAAATTGCATAAATCACTGACCACTCCGCTGGCACCCAAGCTATGATTAAACTTGTGTTATGGGTACAGTCAACAGCAAAAGTAGATGATCAAAATCAGAAATTCAATACTAATGACCGGAGTTCGCGTCAGAACTGTGTGGCGTCGAAGTGATTCAAAAGTATGTGATTGTAAATTATAACAAACATTTACTACTAGTACAGCTGCCATATAGCTGCAAACTCCGTTCATTAGTATTGAATTTCTGATTTTGATCATCTACTTTTGCTGTTGACTGTACTAGGGCTCTCTCTGTTCATACATTTCCCATTTATGTTGTGAATATATATTGTTAGTGTGTTACGCAATTACCTTGCAAGTAGGTGATAAAATAATAGATACATAGGGTTACCAATCCTGGAGGGTGAGTGAATTTTTAGGCGATGGAAAATATTATGAGGAATCCGAGACAAACTGGCCTGAATGCATCAACATGCAGTGAGTAAATATATCGGTAAAGGCCTTGTGTACACGGCGCGGTTTCTTTACGGTACGGCCTATAAACCGCGTTGTAGAATAAACGTGTCCGTCAACAAGCTTCCATAGTGATTCATACAACACTGACGAACCGTGTCTACACACGGCGAATAAACCGTAGTTTTTTACGGCAGGAAAAACGTGCGTGTAAACCGTAGTTTTTCCTGCCGTACAGGTTACCGGTAAAAGACCTAACTGTATAAAAATATGAGCACGGGTTTCAGCCTTGAAGTTGAACTGAATATTTTATATAGAGTAGTTTATACAAACTAACCATGTAAACCAGCTTACAAAAAAAAAAAAAAACAAAACACGAGACAGCGTTTAAAACCATGAACGACCTATTTAAACTGCATCTATTCTTTGTAAACTCCATTTGAAATCCGCATTTATATGAAGTACCTTATAACATTGTTCTGCAATACGAGTACCTAGTACTAACTTTAATATGATCGCACTATATAGCAGCTTTCTACACAGCTGGAAATACTTGTATAGAATGTGCAACTATTGCGAGACAAGTGATGGTATCGTTTTTCTTTGAACGTATTGCAAGAACGTGGGATTTTGAAAGTCTTTGAATTGTATTCTATGCGGCTTTTGTTGGTGTTTATTATGTACCGCAGCTTTCTTAAATTTGGTTGCGGAATGTAAAGAAGTGCTTTTATTTGATTTTTAGAAATTTTTTGTTTACCCTAGAAGGATATAATGTATGACTTTACTGGTGTTGTTCATCAGAAAGGTCATGTGCGTAGTGCTCGCAACCGGGATACGTGTATGACCATTTGGAGGCATGAGGTACAGGGTGTAAAGTTCACTCAACCTCCATAGAAAAGGGAGGATCCTCCGACCAGACAGGTGTTGTGTCTGGCGGGCAATTGCCCTACGATTGATGTTGGGAAATTGTATCTATGCTAATTGCGCGGTAAACTCTGCTTGCGAGATGCAGGATTTACGTGACGTCAGTATGACGCGTTGTTCGCATGTGGCGTTGTAGATAGCGCTACAACCAGATGCAAAAGGAGTATGTAAGGTTAGTAGCTGGTAGCGTTTTCTAGTTTCTGCTTACTCCCATGGGGAAAAAAGCGTGAATAATTTTATCTAATTAGTGGCACAAATAATGTTTCTCTTTTTCTAGTAGCGGTTCGGTTACCGGCTACGACGTAGCTACGAGAAAGTGTACCTGTTGTAGTACTGACATTAGCTACGGTTTTTAGCTGTTAAAGTATTTTACTATTATATTCTATAAATTATTAAGATAAGGTACAAACAACGTATTAATTTCAGGACCTTTCATCTCGACGAAAGGTCCTGGAACTGAACTGAAACTGGTTTCCAAATCATAAACATTTAGCTGAAATTACAAGCAAACATTATAGTTATGTAAATGTTATGCCGGACCTGATTCAGCAAATTGTCATAACAATTTGCTGAATTAGCTCTACCTTCAAATAATTTAATAGCCGTTTATAGAATGTTATAATAATAACGAAACATTCAAATTGAAAATAATGTATTTATTTTATTATTAATTAAATGTATGTATTTGCACGAAACCAGAATTGTACTAAATGCTACCACCATAATTGTAATAATTGCCAGTTATGGTTAAATACTCCGAAATATGTTTTGGTTGAATGCTCACAACTCAATTGAACCATCACGGTTAACATAGCTTCACTCTGTATACATAATTTATTTCACGTAAATTAGATAATTATTTATGACCAATTTGTCATAAGTTTTTTTTGTCTGACAAGTTGTTTCCCACGCAACTTGGCTGTCGTAAAATGCCTGCATTCCCCGATGGGTTATAGGCAGAGGTGTACAGTCACCAAAAGAGATAAGTGACCAGGGTCGTCGGATATATCAGTAACCAGGGTCGTCGGATATATCAGTAACCAGGGTCGTCGGATATATCAGTAACCAGGGTCGTCGGATATATCAGTAACCAGGGTCGTCGGATATATCAGTAACCAGGGTCGTCGGATATATCAGTAACCAGGGTCGTCGGATATATCAGTAACCAGGGTCGTCGGATATATCAGTAACCAGGGTCGTCGGATATATCAGTAACCAGGGTCGTCGGATATATCAGTAACCAGGGTCGTCGGATATATCAGTAACCAGGGTCGTCGGATATATCAGTAATCAGGGTCGTCGGATATATCAGTAACCAGGGTCGTCGGATATATCAGTAACCAGGGTCGTCGGATATATCAGTAACCAGGGTTGTCGGATATATCAGTAACCAAGGTCGTCGGATATAGTTGAAGTTTAGTAAGAAACCGATGGATGATTTAATTTGATAAATAAACTGTTGGTTTTCTATTCATTTAATTTAATTTCATTCGAAAACATCCATCGGTTTCTTACTAAACTTCAATTATATCCGACGACCCTGGTTACTAATATATAATATAATTGAAGGAGAATTGAAAGGAGATATCCTTTGGTGACCGTACGTATAGTAAACCCACAGACCAGACAACCAGACAGACAACCCCATAAATTACAGATGTAAATGTAAAATTTTTACAGAGAGTGATACAATGGGCGGCCTTATTGTTAAAAGCGATATTTTAAAGACAACGTTTGGATGCATTAAAGAGGGAAAGAAGAGACAATGCAGCAGGAGATACTCTTAGTAGGTAAGCATATTTAGTTCTAGTAGAAAATGTACGGACGAACAAGAAACAAAAGTCAACTAGTGGCGTATTTCTGTACTAGGTATCTGGTAGGAGTGAAACCTACACATATATTTTTGACAAATAAATGATCTTTATCTTTATTTACTTACTCGTACTCGTACATCTTATTTTAGGTTAAATTAAAGAGATTAACTTATTTTCTGTCATCTTAATCACCATCATCATTCTCCTGTCCATAACCCAGTTTATCCGCGATCGGCGCAATATGTCTTTTACTTCCATTCTTCTGTTAGTCATCATCTCGATAGTCACCCCCTCTCGAACCATATCATAATCTTTCACACAGTCCATCCCTTTCTTTGGTCTTCCCATAATTTATTCCTGTAATATAAAATACTATATTAATAATACTGACGAATAATGCTATCATAAGCAATACGGTGCATTTTTAACATGCACTTTCCAAACGAGTGGCCGCATCACAAATGCTCTCATAATAAAAGTTTTTACTACCCTCTCTCACAGTAATATTATCATGAACTTTATGTAAACGGCTTATGGTTGTGAGAATGTGTGAGTGGAGCTGCGGAGGCAGATGTTTTAGCTTGAAGCTTTTCTGATTGTGTCAATAGCAAGTTTAAATATCCTGCACTCATGCACAGTTTGTATGTATTTATTTTTAGATATAGTGAACCCAGTAACTGGGTTGTGGAGGTCAGATAGGCAGTCGCTCCATGTAAAATACTGGTATTGACCTGCATCTGGTTTGACTGGAAGCCGACCCCAACATATTTGGGAAAGGGCTAGGCAGATGATGATAATTAGTGAAACATAATCATTTATGTACTTTTATTTCATAATCTCACACTAGGTACTAAATTTAAAGACTAACTAACTATACAGGGTGGCAGGGACATCGACGCGCAACCTGTTAGGGTTCAGCACATGATTCTAAACACCCTCACGTCGATAGATTTCATCAGTTATTAAAAAAAAGTTAGCTGTTCTATACATTTTGACCGCGTAGGTATTGCACTTTCCTATGAAACAGCAGATTTTTTTTTTGTTAACCGACAGAAAATTTCTACACTAGGGGGTCTAAAATTATGTGCTTAAGCTTTTTCATTATCATATCATTCATGGTTACAGGTTGCGCGGCGATGTCTCTGCCATCCTGTATAAATAAATACAAAAACTAAATGCTCAGTTTCTTAGTTTTTTTTTTGTGTTGAACCTTGGAGGTTGTCGGCTGTTTACCCGGGCTATCCTGTGGATGCTTTAACCGGTTGAATACCGTAATTACAGAAACAATTAAAAGCCATTGTATCTTGCGTGGATCCACGTTCCGAAGGGTTAATAAATTAAGGTCTCCAGCTAGGACATAACACTTATAAGCTTAGCGACTACACGCTAAGGGTACCCTTTGTGTGGTACGGACCTCGGCTTAGGGCGTCGCTGGGGGAGGGACCAAGGGACAGGCTGGATCGGATCATCCGGTTTCCCAGTTATTAATAACCGGAATTTATCTATTTGTCAGTGCTATAAATTGCTTTGATATTTTTGACATGTCACGTATTTGGACACTAGTTATAATAAGAGCTTACCAAGTAGTTAACCAACCAGTCAACCAAGGGGTATCGTATTACCCAGTAACCCAGTAACTGGGTTATGGACGTCAGATAGGAAGTCGCTCCGTGTAAAATACTGGTATTCAGCTGCATCCGGTTAGACTGGAAGCCGACCCCAACATAGTTGGGAAAAGGCTAGGCAGATGATGATGAGTTATAATAAGAGCTTAGCTTTAAACTAGCTATAACAATAATAATGGCTAGGCTTCAATTTGGTCATCTTCTACATTAAAATGGGAGAGTTACTTAATCAAACAAAATATAATATAAATTTGTCGAATCAATAGGAGGCCGCAGCAGGTCAGAGGACCATTACGAGGATATTCTGAGAAATTTAAAAATCGTGCAATATTGTTGAGTGTCAAGCTACGTGACATGGATCTGTTCCTGGTACACTGTTATTGTTATAACGTGCGACAAAAACTGCTGGATGGAGGACAATTATTCATTAGGAACTAAGCTAAGAACACCATTAATAAAGAAACCTCAAACAGTTCTGGGTCAAGCTCACACTCGTACCCTTTCATGACTCACAACCTTTGAATTACTCTCATTTACCTTTTCTCCGTGTGAGTCTATCTGGCAGGCCCTAACGAGATTTATCAACAGGTGATTGCTTTTCATAATGACATTATTTTGTATCTAAAGAAAATAAATAAGATATAATTTTGTACCTCGACAGTTTTTGATTGAATGACGTTTTTATGAAGTGTCTAGCTAGCGGGCCCCTTATGATTATTTTTATTGTTATTATAATTTCAGATCGCCCAATAGTGCTCGGAGTTAGTAACTATTATGTACCTTACAAATCCAAAATTTCGACTTTCTGTAAGCTATACTTCAGAAGATATTCGTTAATTAAATAAGTATTCAACCAACGGACCTAGTTAAATTTGCGTTTGCACAATACAATTACGTCTTTGCTCGTTGTTATTCTAATTTTGTTTTAATATTTTAAATGTACTCGTAATTTGTTTTAATCCGGATTTAAATGTAATTTTATTATAGCGTCTTACTTATGTAAAATACCTACTCTTTTTCTATATCCCATTTTTGGTGTTATAGCCCTGTTGGGTGATTATGCAAGTAGGTCTAATGTTTGAAAAGGGGTTTGGTAGCTAGACGCTTATTTAATTAACGAATATCCTATGAAGCCCATAGGAAGTCGAAATTTTGGATTTGTAAGGTACATAATAGTTACTAACTCTGAGCACTATTGGGCGATCTGAAATTATAATAACAATAAAAATAATCATAAGGGGCCCGCTAGCTAGACACTTCATAAAAACGTCATTCAATCAAAAACTGTCGAGGTACAAAATATATCTTATTTATTTTCTTTAGGTACAAAATAATGTCTATGAAAAACAATCACCAGTTGATAAATCTCGTTGGGGCCTGCCAGATAGACTCACACCTTGTCTCTTGCCCGCGACTACATCCTTGTCCCCCGCCCCACCGCGTCGCATCGCATCGCCTGCCCGCGCAATTACTGCCCGCGCGTTTTCGCTAAGCATTCTTTCTGACTGTTTTACATTTGCTTAGCTCCTAAGGGTTCTAGCGTGATGTTAAATATATTTTTTTTAATCCGACCGGTAGTTCCAGAGATTACCGCGTTGTAAAACACAAAAAAAAAACAAACACACTCTTCAGCGTTGTACAGTGTATATACTTATATAGCTTTGTATAAGATATATCATACAATGAAATCGACCCATCCCTCGTACAATCACAGCCCAGCATCCATTGATCCATAGAACATCTGCATCATTGTGACGTACTCGTACTTAATCAGGCGCTCTGCAAACGAACAGTCTTTGATTCCGGTTTATTGCTCGCGCCAGTCGCTTGTCACTGGCGTTGTTTATACTAGGCAAGTTAAGTGATAGAGTAGAGTCAGCTAGACTGCAGAGCATAAAAACAATAAGAGAGAATAATGTTCCTATGAGAGCAGTAGTGGCTCAGTGGCAACGACCCCAACTTACGAGTTACAGGTCGTGGGTTCGAACTCAAGCAGGCCCTTTACTTTGTGTAAATAATTTCATTACCACTGCTCTTAAAACGGTGAAGAAAAACATCGTGATGTAACCGGCATGTCATAGAACCAAAAATTCGAAGTCATGTGACATCTACCAACCCGCATTGGGCCCGCGTGGTTGATTATAGCCCACCCCCTCTCGAAGAGAGGAGGCCTGTGTCCCAGCAGTGGGAACATTATAGGCTGATTATGTAATGTTTCGATCGATATTACTGTTACGAGCTTCGGGGTTCGTGACAATCAAAACTGCCGATATAAATTACCAAAAAATACACTTTAATTAAACACCACTAATTGATGATTAAACGAACTTAGTTGGACGTGAAGTTCGATCATAATTATACGAAGTGCTTCGTTCGAAGAGATTAGTAAGCACGCATGTACAAACATTTTTCGGGACTCGCACCATTGCCAAATATCCTTTGCTACCTTGGTTAGGTGTGGATATTGCATTCCACCCAAACGATTGATATAACTAATAGCAGTTGAGTTATCAATGCGCAGAAGTATTTGGCAATCGTGAAACTCCCTTGCAAAAACTTTAACTGCAGAAAAGGCGGCCGAAAGTTCCAGGTAATTTATATGTTGTTTTTGCTCTGACAACGACCAGCCGCCACACGCTGTCTCTGAGCCACACGCTGCACCCCACCCAGTAGTTGAGGCGTCAGAGAATATTTCTACCGAGTAGATATCATCTTTGATACGGTTCTCGGGCTTTACTAAGGCCTGTAGCCACCATCTCAGGTCATCGTGTAGGTGACCGGGGATACTCATGTGACGATTGTAATCGTCGTGACCTTGTAAACTACGGTACTTACAACGTTCTAATTCTTTGGTATAAAGCCAGCCGTATGTTACGACTGGACAAACAGAAATTAACAAACCGACTAATTTAGCAAAATCTTTGATTTTGATACGCTTTAATCTCATAAACATGTTAATCTTGTTAATTAGGTGTTGTTTCTTAAGATCGGGCAAAATAATTAAAAAAAATTGGGAATCAAGAATAAAACCCAAATATTTGCATCTCATGGACGGTTGTAAGCAACTCGTTTCATAGTTGATGATAAATCCTAATGCTGTTAGTAATTTAATGGAAATATTAATATTTTTTAAACAATCGTTATTTGAATATCCAATTAAACCTAGGTCGTCTGGATATATAGTAGATATAAAGCCAGTCAATCTGAGCAGTCCAACGACGGGTTTCATCAATTTAGTGTAAACATATGGTTTGTTTAAACCGAGCAGCTGTGTTTAAACCGAATGGCAAGACATTAAATTCAAATAAATTATTGTTAAATTGAAAACGGAAATATGTTTTGGAATTTGGATGGATTTTTAATAAAAAATATGCATCTTTGAGATCACAGGTTGCCATATAACAATTTTTTGTCATCAACTTTACTGCTGTGCGTAAATCCTCCAACTTAAGATGGTCAGTCTGTATATGTTTATTTAGATTTTTTAGATTCAGGATACCTTCTTTTGCCATTCGGTTTAGGAACAAGGAAAATACTCGATATAAATTGATTGGCACACGGAGCGCATTCGGATATAGCGCTAATTGTCATGAGACTATCATTCTTTGTAAAAATCATTGATCTCAGTTTGTGTCAAAACAGGAGCAGAAGGTACATCTTCTTGTGAGACATGTTTAAAGAATTTTATCCTATAGCCTTCAATCCAGGAAAGAACAGTTTTGTCTTGTCTAAGGCGAGACCATTGTCTTGCAAACGATGCTAAACGACCAGCATATTGTACCTCATTTACTGGCGGCGGGTCGGCCGCGGCTGATAGCGCGATGTCCTCGACCAGCTGGGGTGCGGCGGCGGCGGCGGCGGTGGCGCCTTCGCTCCAGCATGCGGGAAAGGCTGGCGGCTCCTCTTCGGCCCCGACTACCTGCGAGTCGAAGGGGGAGCCTTCCAGTTTAAATCACGCGAAGTTGATGGCTGAGGTTGAGTGGTCTTCCCATTTTTATCGTAAGCGACTTTTATATCGGCACCAGATTTCGTCACAGCATGGCAGTCTTCAATGTTTCAGCCAGGGCCTCTCCGAAAAGATACTTGTCTATCTTTGTCTACATCAAATGGTCGTTAATGTCTTTCTTTAAGAACGACAAGGCAAAATAGCGCCTTTTGACTGAGTCTGAGTGTAACGTGTCACACATTAACTTTGCCGCATCCATAAGTTGTTTCAAAAGGGTCTGGTCTTTGTCCTTTTCTTGCATTTTAGTTGTTGTGATGTCACTCAAGCAGGCCAAAGCAGTACTAACCTGTTTTTGCCATTCTCGTAATTTAAAACGTTTAAAATCTAGTCGCAGTCGCATCTCGGCGACAAACAAAATGTCAAAAACTTGTCAAAATATAGGGAAATTAGAAGTATTTTTTGAAAGATGGAGGCTGAGATCAGACTGTGAACGTTCTTAAAATTACGAGAATTGGCCCTCTGTTCACAAAATGGAAAACATAAAATATCGCGTTATTAACGAATGCGAGTTTCACCGTGGCACCAGCGCTGCAGAAATAGCTCGAAGGATTAATGATAATTATGTATGGGGAAGCTACTATAAAAGAAAACACGGTACTTCTTTGGTTCCAACGTTTTCGTTCTGGGAATTTCGACCTACAGAACAAACCCCGTGGACGACCGGAGACCCTAGTTGACAATAAAAAATTAAAAGTGATCGTGGAAGCGGATCCATCGTAAACCACGTCATAGTTAGCGGCAGGGTTCGGTGTGAGTGATAAAACAATTTTAATTCATTTGAAACAAATTGGAAAAGTGATAAAGCCCGAAAAATACGTGGATGAAGTTTGATTTCAAAAGAAGGATTTGAGTGTATAAAAAGTTGTGTTATCTGTGCGCACAGCGGTCACAGATAAGAAACTTGGGTTGGATGAGAGTACTTTGGAACACATTTATTTTAACTGCTCCTATAATAACCCAGCCCATGACTTGTATAGTGCGTACTTTTGTGTCGAGTAATTTCTACTACGGCCGGGTGACGGCAGCACTGCAGCCCTGCCGGGTGGTGGTACTTTTCAACACTGTTAGCCAATTTCCCTATTAGTTTTCAGAAAGGACGATTTATCACAAAAAAATCAAAGTATTTAATTTCACATAAACCAACATGGGCACTTATGAAACGTCAGAAGCTAGGTGCGCGATTCCAATTCGTCGTTTCCTATGGAAAAGAGCCGGCAAGAAACTCCACGGTTACTCTTTTAAAAATAATTGACTTTTACAATGTATTCAAATTACAGTAGGTATGGGAGGACAGCGTAGGCCTGTCAACAAGTACCAGGTACAGTCAACAGCAAAAGTAGATGATCAAAATCAGAAATTCAATACTAATGAACGGAGTTCGCAGCTATATAGCAGCTGTACTAGTAGTAAATGTTTGGTATAATTTACAATCACATACTTTTGAATTAATTCGACGCCACACAGTTCTGACGCGAACTCCGTTCATTAGTATTGAATTTCTGATTTTGATCATCTACTTTTGCTGTTGACTGTACTTGCTAAAATAAAAAATGAAGATCTAAAGTCTACAAGACCAACAAAATTCTCACATTTACAAAATATAGAAGAATCCACCAAGGACAGATAAAATATAAAAACCTATTAAAATCAAGTGACATGCCATTACAATCCCTAATAAAGAGTTGAAACAAAAATCATAATTATTCCAAAAAATAGCTTGGCCGTTGTATACATCCCACCGTATTGCCCCGACCTTGCATATTGCTTCGTGTTGCATATTGCTGTAAAATATTCATCTTCGCAGTACGTAGCCACGTACTGCAATCTTTGAGAACACTTCCAAGTGTCCAACCTTGATTATTTTCTTGTTTACAATTCTTACAATCTTCCGCAAGTTATTTTCAGTGAAAATAGTATAAGAGAAAGAAGGGTTTATAATGTTGAAGTTCCTTTACGTGGGATTGCTTATATTTTACGTGTTTTGAATAAATAATGTTGTGGTAGTCACAAGTAGCGACCTACCAACATGAACGCTACTATTAATAATGAAAAGTAAATCTAGCACACTCTGAAAACAAAAAACCTTGAT
Organism: Apamea anceps; assembly: GCA_951799955.1. Taxonomy (NCBI): domain Eukaryota; kingdom Metazoa; phylum Arthropoda; class Insecta; order Lepidoptera; family Noctuidae; genus Apamea; species Apamea anceps. Next base: position 1,327,398 of record OX637506.1, read on the forward strand.
TGACTCTCTAAAATTATTCATTCGCTAGATTTTGATCAAACGTGATGATTAATGCTCCTTGATTTTATTCTGCAGGCAATAAATGAAACAGTTTAACATGACCCACCGATAGCTTAGAACTGACTCTTTCCATACAGTTGACTAAGCCTGCTATGAATCTTTTCTAGTCCTGCTCGCAGATGATGCAAAAACCACTTTGCACTGTCCATGCTAATCGTGAAACTTCTGCGGTTTGCTTTTACAGTAAATGTCATCATCATCCACATCTTGACTTCACCAACTGTTCTCCACGCTCCTGTGCCAGCCTCATCCAGGTTGTAATTAATTATAATTAATTTATTCAGACAGTCATTGATCCATTACATTACATTACATTTATATTGTTAGTATGAACTTAAAAACTATGTTAGTACCTAATAACTAAGAGAGACTTAGTCTTCTGGGTGAGGCTCCACACCATTGGGCTGTCTAGCTTACTGCTTATTACACCCAGGATGCTGTTACTGCTCCCACGCAATCTGCTTAGCAGTGAGGCTGTCTTTTTGCGCCAGGTGGCATCAAAGCCGCAAACAATGTGCGCGACTCAGCGAACATTGTTGACGCACTGCAGAAGCGTGGCAGACGCAACAGCGCCCTGAATGCATTGTTAAACTGGATGCGCAGAGAATTGTAAGCCCTTTGGGTATATCTGAACAGCTTTGAATAAATTTACTTTCACCGCGTCTGTACATCGAGCGAACCTGCGGGCCAGCATGTTCGCTTGGACTGACAATGCCCTGCGCTCCCTCTCCATGTCTACATCTCCGAGATTTTCGGTAACCACATGCCCAAGATAATTGAATTGGTATACTCGATTAAGAGGAATACCATTCAGTAACACTGGTGGAACAACAGTTGGGCACTTTGAACCTGCTTTGAAGATCATGCACTCTGATTTTTTAACATTGTAACTCAGGCCGTGTGTGTCCGCATACTTTTCACATACGGCAAGTAACTTCCGCAATACACAAATCGAGGGAGCCAGCAGCAACATATCATCGGCATAGCTAAGATTGTTCACGCTGACATCATCCACGTAGCACCCTACGGGCATTTGGCTTTTTATTTTTTTGAGTTCCTCGATTAGCGCATTTACATACAAGTTAAAAAGCAAGGGCCCTGCCTCACTCCGCATTCCAGTCTGTATTCACTCGACAGTTCACCCGCCCACTTTACATTATTTTACTGATTGAGGTACCAATACCTAAAAATGGTTATGCTCGCGATGGCAACAATGTCGTCTGCCCATTTCGCCGCCGGACGACAGACATCTCGTCTTCCAGTCCTGGGACGCCACTCTGTCACCGCCCTACTCCTCGTGGACCTCCTACCTCCTACTCCAGGTGTTCGGCCCAACTCCATTTGAGTTCCATAATACACTTTCCCGTTATCGAAGACCTTCTTACGTCTTCGCATTTCGCTTCATGGCTCTCTGCACAAATATATTTATAACTACACTTAAAATAAAATCATAGTTGCAAACAAAGCTCAGCTGTGAGGGCACACTACTTTAACAAAGTGCACATAATTTAATCCAACATAACAGATACAAGTTTGAGCCGGCGCAGCTCACGGCGGTATTAATGTGACGCGGTCACTAGCTCTGTGCGACCTACTTACACCTCGCCACCGGTATTAAGCTACGTTTAGAATGAGACACAAAAGGTATACGTTTCAATGTTAACACGTTTGCTGCTGGAGTTAAGACAGGTCCATAATTTCATGAGGCTTTTTCATACACTGGTCTATTCATACCCTACCCATACAGCTGTACGCAAATATGTATGTATGAAAATGTGCTTGTAGCAAAAGAAGTTTGTAAAAATTATGCAACTAATTGGTTTATCGAAGAGTCTATGTACATAAGCTCCATGTGTCCTTGTACATGAGCTTAATTTTCGAAAAGTCGGTGTCAGCTAACGTTGTTAGGTAAGCGCTATCGGATGGCATCCAAAATGGAGCGAAAAAAGCCAAAACCAGTTTTCATTTACAAAAATTCAACATAGCTTTTGATAAAAATAAGGATGCCAATTAAATTAATTTGGTAAGCGCTATCAAATAGAATAAACAAAAATTAAGCGAAAAACGTGAAAAATATAAATATAAGAATGCAAAATAACATAGTTACTATCGAAAATAAAAATAAGGATGCCAATTAAATTAATTTGGTAAGCGCTATCAAATAGAATAAACAAAAATTAAGCGAAATACGCGAAAAATATAAATATAAGAATGCAAAATAACTTAGTTACCATCGAAAAGTCATAATTATTATGGTATTAAAAAAGTCGTTTCTTGCGAACTTTCGGGCTTAAGACCCCTAAAACCGAGATACAACCATCTTTGTTTTTTATACAGTGTATAACTGAAAAAAAGAAAAGTGTAAAATGTTTCCATATTTCCCCCTACGCATCAAGTCCCAAGTTCGCTGTGCGTCTGTGACCCACTTCATTTGCGTAATTACATGCTGATAATTATGTAGTGGGCTTGTTCAGTGGCGCCTAGAAATACATTACACATTTTTGTACATCAAATGACATGTATATAGGCTAAAGGTAAATATGTTTCACGAAAATAATATAATAACATGAAACTAAATTCAGAGATACAAAACATCACGCCTTGTTTTCTAGAAGGTTTAGGCAGAGCTGTACCTATAGGACACCCATATTTCGCCAGTTATGTTAGTCTTATGTAATAGGGAGCGAGCCTATTGGCATAAACCGGGCACAATTTCAGATCCCGGGTTGTTACTGAAAAATTTTAGAAATAAAAACACAAAACTCTATGCCCGACCAGGGAATTGAACCCGGGACCTCATGTTCAGCAGTAACGCATGCGACCACTACACCAACGATACAGTGTTCAGAGTTTCCTCATTGTGTTACTTACAGTATCTATACAGCTTGCATGCCAAGTATTGTAACCTACCTTCCGTGATTGCTTCGTTGGTTTATTGGTTTGATTCCCGAGTTCCACAAAGTTTCATAATTATGATTTTTCCATTAGGAATTTCTTAGTAGCAAGATTTGAGCGAATTTTGTATCTCCTATTGTTTACTCGAATCTTACTGTTGTCGTGGGAGAGACACCTATACAAAATAACCACTTTGTAACCCTAACTTATCGACATCGAACACCCTTAAGAACAAGCGTTCCACGCCAAGGATCCGCCTGCCACAGAGCATAAATAATAAAAACGAGAGGAATGCGCCACAAATAGGTTACCTTATTCAATATCCGCTGACTCGCCCGTCCCGCGGTACAGCACTTTATTTCCCTTCCCTAAACCCTTTGAATGAGGATCAAGTTAAGAGAGGAAAGGGAGATGACGTATGCCCCATTTATTTTGCATTGCAAAGTAAACACACTGTGTAAGAGCTTGGCTAAGTAACAACCGCACGAAATGGGGTTAGGATGTATTTTCCGCCGTCAATCATTGGGACCGTTCAGGACCTCAATCGAGCCTTCGCGGTTCTAGATTTCATAATAAATGCCTAGGTACTGTAGGTAGACAACAGGTACCTGTTGTCTATTTAGAAAGTAGGGCTACTCTAGAAAACTAATCAATTACGAGTCTATAGAAATGATCCAGGTTTTTTTAAAATAGCAGCCAGCAATCTGACTAACTTTACCCAACTATGTTGGGTCGGCTTCCAGTCTAATCGGAAAAACAGCAGTCACTACCTATTACATACTTACACACGTTAAGCCGTTGGTCCCGGCTGTCATTCGTGGATCTTTGAAAGTCTAACAACCAGTATTACCAAGGGGTATCGTATTACCCAATCAAAGGGTTGTGGAGGTCAGGATTCGCATTCGCTCCATGTAAAATAATGGTATTGAGCTGCATCCGATTAGACTGGTAACCAACCCCAACACAGTTGGTAAAAGGCAAGGCAGATGATGACTTCCTATTAAATAATATCAGGTGAGTTGGGCCTCGCGTCAGTTCTGTGACTCACCAACAAAATTCAATTGAATAGTAGGCAGAAATTAATCTATCTCCAATGAGACAAATCGTTTCTATGTCAGGTGTCCGACGCTCAGTCCCTTTTACGAACCTTACGCCAAACGAGAGGTGTAAAATAAGAATTTATTATTGGATTCGTGAGCTTTCAGCCACTGACCCCGTTTTATTGGCACGGCCGACTCCCGAACTATTATAGTCCCGGAGATCTTTTATTTTTTACGATACTGACCGAAATGTATGGGAATTTAAGCGGGGATTTTGTTCAGTCAAAGCTTTTATAGTATTAGGTGAGCTTGTATTATTTCATTTCTTTATAGCTTAGGATTTGATGTGACGTGAGTCAATTCTATAAACTTGACACTGTTTCTATAATTTTCATATAATAAAAGGTTTTTGTATCTATATGAGAATATTTTTGTAAGCAGATCACTTACGGTACACCTTCATCACCAACTGATCCTTAAAAGACGCGCATGGCGATATCAATGCATGGTAAAAAGTGTACGGTATGTTATCGTGGACGGAAAAAAAGCGTCTACATATTATTTTTACTTCACTGATTCTCCGTGTTATCGTGACACCGTGACGTGGACATGAACGTCCACGACGATGTCGTCACGTTAGAAATTACAAAAGCGCACGTTAATATCATTTCTACAAAACAACTTTTGAAATAAATAACAGAAGCAGTTTATGTTTAGAGGTTACTATTACGAAGCTAAATACAAATTCACGACATCTTGCGCTACTCCACGAGTTGAGTTACACAGAAAGTAGGTACAAGTTATATTGTATACCTCTTGTCCATCTTAACAAAACGGAATGGCCGCGCACATATCTAAATACCTACTTACTAATAATAAAGCTGAAGAGTTTGTTTGTTTGAACGCGCTAATTTATAGAACCACCATCCAGTCGGATTTGAAAAAATATTTTTGCATATGATAGCCTGATTATTAAGGAAGGTTTATAGGCTATTTAATATCTATGCTCGCAAAAAAAAGCCGAGCAAAAATAAAAAAAATCAGAAAGAACGTTCAGCGAAAATGAAGTAATAGCGCGGGCGGGCGATGCGATGCGACACGGTGGGGCGGGGGACAAGGAATTTCATGCGGACGAAGTCGCGGGCAGAGGCTAGTCTAAAATAAAATAAAACACACATAAAGAAGGCCACGAACAGGACAGCGAAACAATCGTTCCACAATATTAATCACAATAGCAACAAGGCAGAATAATGATTGATAGTTTATCACGTACAGATTGTCCAATATATCACAAAGGCGTGATAGCGCGCGACGTGACGGTGTAACCCTTGCCTATTGATTTATACTTGTTACGACAGGCCTGGCTTTGACATGTGCTATGTTTTAGAAGGAGCATACAACTATCTATAATAATATATCATCTATTTCGCCTCCGAGAGAATACGTATGATGAGGCACAACCGCTTCCTCATATCGATTATTCTATTTCTTAGAGATTTTGTCTCAGTTAACGAGCATTAACTGAGACAAAATAAAGTTCCCTAAGAAAAAGAAGTTCTTTCGGAGCCGGCAAGAAACTCCACGGTTACTCTTTTAAAAATAATTGGCTTTTATATACATATATATAGCCCTCCAGTCTATTACGGTAATGGCGGCCAACCTCAACGGAGACTACCTTCGCCTCGGGAGGTCAGTTATAGTGCACAAGTGTGTGCGCAGATACACAATGTTTTTAAATTATAGTAATAATTGGTATGTGAGGATAGGGTAGGCCTGTCAACAAGTGCTAGGTAATTAGTAAAATAGAAAATGGTCTACAAATCTGTAGTCTACAAGGCCTACAACGTTCTTACATTCACAAAATATGAAAGAATCTACCTAAAAGATAAATAAAAGTAGAAGAAATAGAAGTATTTATGTATGTTTATTTGTATGTATGTTAGTATATTCTCGTAATTATTGTTTAGTTTTTAAGTGAATTGTTTTTTTGATTCTATGTATTATTTTGTGGTCTCCTTTGCTCTATCACACGCTGTCTACATCTCTGTATCTATTGTCCTATCTCAGGTGTGCTGGAAGAGATTTCTTATGAGATAAGCATCGCCTCTGTACCTATTTTTTCTGTTCTGTTTTTCAATGTCTGTTTATATATGTGTGTACATAAATGGTAAATAAAATATTTAAATATATAAACCTATTTAAACCATAAGACATGGTTGCCATTACAACCGATAATAAAGAGTTGAAATTAGAATTGAAGCTCAGGCGCGATGAAATCACGGTACAGCGGACAGAGCTTCGGTGGGATCTCATAGCGGCATGGAGAGTGCGATTGTCGCAACCCAGTGCTGGGCACGCCACAATAGCGGCGATAAGTCCCCTCTTTGAGGAGTGGCTAGAGAGGCGCCACGGCGCCCTCACCTTCCACCTGATGCAGGTCCTCACCGGACACGGTTGTTTCGGGAGGTTCCTGTTCAGGATAAAGCGGGAGGAAACGCCAGGGTGTCACCACTATGTGGATCGCCCGGAGGACACGGTGGAGCATACGGTGGAGGTCTGCCTGGCTTGGGCGGGACACCGCCGTGTGCTCGTGGCGGCGATCGGCGGCGGCGATCTCTCACGTCCGGTCCTGGTCCAGGCCATAGTACGGAGCGAGAGTGCATGGAAGGCCGTCACCTCCTTCTGCAAAGCAGTAATGCTCGCGAAGGAGGAGGCGGAGCGCGTGAGGGAGAGGCAATCACTGCACCCTCACGCACCTAGTCGCCGCAGGAGACGCCCTGGACGGGAGTCAACAGCCGACTGCCGGCCACCGTAGGCGCGGGCTTGCGGGCGGCGAGCAATGGGCAGCTCGCCGCCCGGTAAGGACCAGGCCCGGGTCGACGGCGCGTTGTGTTCCACGCGCGCCTCAAAGAGATGTCAGCACAAACTGACTGGGTCCGCTAGGGCCGATGCTGCCAGGGCCGCGGGTTGTTCGCAAGAGATACCGTGGCCCCTGGCATAGGCAACTGAAGGAACACGGGTGGGTTTTAGTCAGTAAAAGTCTGACACGCCCTTCTGCTCAGCCCAGAGCGGGAGAGGTCATTTGATGATTTCCCATCCAAAAAAAAAGCATTTTGGCCCTTACTACTTTTGTGTTCTTATTGTCAAATAGCTTAAAATATAACTAGCTAAAGGTAGCTAGTTATATTTTCACATTTGTCACAAAGCTATTTGACAATAAGAACACAAGATATATATAGATGGAGATAGGACCAATATCTATACAGGGTGTTAAAGAAATTGCGTGCCATATCTTCAGGTTGAGTTCAGTATCGATAAAGGAACCCGTAAAAAAAAAATACCTTTAAAAAGTTTAAAAAAAACGAAGATTATCATAAAATGAACCTAATGTTGTACCTACCTACTAATTAAATAGCAATCGTTTAGAATTGATTAAAAAATTGGTTAAAATAAGTTTGTATTTTGTTTAAATGCTAATTAATAATTTCCTAGAGTTACCTACCTACTATTGAACGCAATGAAATGCCTACGCCCGAACACTTCGATAACGCCGGGTGAAAGATAAGTATGTAACTTAGGTACGTAAATTACTATTCCAAGTAATTCTTCTTCTTCCTATTTTAGTGTGCTTATCTCCTTCAAAATTAAAAAATCTTAATCCTTGTTTAACTAGTAGGTATTCAGCAGCAGAATACCTACTAGTTAAACGAGTAGTAGGTAAGTAATTAAAGCATTTAAGCAAATAAAATAATTTTAATTCTAAACGATTGCTATTTTAAGTTGGTAGGTACAGACTCCAGCTCAGGTCAAGCTACACGAAACTGTCAAATTTTCCCAATCCACCTTGAACCTTAATACTTTAGCGATAAAGTTGAAAATCTATTAAAGAAATTTGACAGATTGTAGTAGCTTGATATGCTGGCGTCTGTACTAAACTAGGTTGACCTTGCAGTAATTTTTTTGTTTTTTTTTCATGGGTTCCTTTATCGATACTGAACTTACCCCTAAGCTATGGCACGCAATTTCTTTAACACCCTGTATAGATATAGGTAGGTATATCTATATAGATATTGGTCCTATCTCCCCTCCCGATACCGCGGTCCCTTAGCTCCGGAGACGACACCCGAGGGTAGCATGGGGTGGTCCATTTGTAACCGGAAACCATACTACTCGGTCATTTGTAACCCCATGGGCACCGAAAACAACGAATGTATCAAACGGGTACGTGTAATAAAAACCAGAATTGTTCACGTTTGTATTTGTTGTGCACCTGCGTCAGTTAAAAAGCTTGGAAAGGAAAATTTTTCAGTATTCAAAAGATGAATATAAGTTTATTGAAAACATAAAAGACTTTTGGAAAAATTTAACAAGCAATTCAAAATTATTACAAACGACTGTCTCGTGTCGGTTCAAACTGTTTAAAAAAGAATGTATTTAAAAGTATTGTACTTATACTGTATTTTAATTTATTTATAAGACGCCAAGACGAGTCAAAAAGTCAGGCGAGCACTACCTACCTTTTCTCGAACGATCGTCGTATTTTCAATCCATCATAGCTTCGGCCTGGATGATGCTCGTGAGCTCAAATTCTGACGTGTTTACAACGGATAAAGCAACATAATTGGTGAATTTGATAGCAGGTTCATTGTGAAATCCTCATAGGATATCAAAATGTAAGCATTACTTTTTATTTTAAGCGCTTCAAAAGACACAAATTCGATACAATGTGCAACTACCCGCGATCTCGAAACATAACATCTCCGTTATGCTAATACAACAAGCAGATACAAACACGCCAGCCGCTGTTAAACTACAAAGCCATTTCGTAAATTCGTTTTCACTACGTCATGATACGAAACTGACGCTTCCGCCTCGAATTCGCGTATGATAAAACGTATTTCAGACAAAAATAGAATACCGTAGGTATTCGAAACAAAGAAAATAACGTATTCGAAAAACGGAGCGGTCATAGCTTTGAGCTGTGAAGCGTTGCCAGATAGATGATATTGTTATTGTAGCTATTGTTTGCAGCCTGTAAATAATAATGTATTGTACCCAATACCTACATATTTGCAGGAATCGAAGTTTAAAGGTATTGCAGTTGGTAAGGCATAGTTTATAGTAGTTACGGCAGAATATTGTCATATTTACATTGAATGCGTTTCCTGAATACGTAGTTTTGTCATTGCAGTATTATTAATATCAAACAGATAATTTTGGGAACATTGAACTACGAATAGGTCAAAGTCAATGTCAAAGCATTTATTTCAAATAGGCACATGAAAGGCACTTCTCACGAACGTCAAAATTTACGATGAAATAGAATGGATTTTAGTCGCCCCTTCTAAAGGGTAATTTCGTATGGAGGAGAATGGGCAAGATACTCCACCGTTAGATACTGGTATAAAATATTTTGTTATACTTTAATTACTTATAGACTTATATGTGAAGATGATGCACCTAGAATAAAATGGCTATACCACAAAAGGTAAAAGAATTAAAAACCGGCCAAGAGCGTGTCGGGCCACGCTCAGTGTAGGGTTCCGTAGTTTCCCGTCCGTCACAATAAGTGTTCCCACTTATGAGTTTAAAGGTGGGTATCCATTCCTCCGCGCTCCTGCAACTGCTCCAATGGATACGTCGCGCGCATTTCTACATGCGCTCCCCTTTGACACACTGCGCTCCCCTTTGTGTTCGCGCTAAAAATCGTCACGAGTCGGAGCGCCTGCCGCGGTGCACGCTCCGTGTTCGCGCATGTACCCACTACCGGGAGCAGTTGCAGGAGCGCGGAGCGCTGCTGGAGCGTGAACATAGTGGTAACCTAACTTAAAAAAGGCCATTTGTTACGGAACTCTAATAATTACGGAACACTAAAAACGGGCCCACAAAGGACATAACTAAAAAAAGAGTTATAGATTCCAACCAAACATGAAAGGTTCGAGAAAATGTTGTCTATTTTACAGCGCCATCTCTCGGGGAATTGGGTTACTAATTAATACATAGACGTGCCAGAAGTTTTCGGTGGTAATTTTGGATTGCGAGAACCGATTTTAATAATTCTTTCTTTGTTTGAAAAAAGATACGTTCAGGATAATAAAATATGTAAACGAAGTTAAAAAAAATGCTTGCATACGATTATACTACAAACTTAGTCCAGAAATTATTTTGTACAACTTTTTGTCTTTTTTGTACAAAAACTGTTGTTTCCATCAAGTTCAAAATGATTTTCCTAGAAAGTCCTTATAAAGTTCTACTTTTCAGATTTTTTTCATATTTTCTAACCTTATGGTTCAAAAGTTAGAGGGGGGGGGGGGGGACACATTGTTTTTTACTTTTGGAGCGATTATTTCCGAAATTATTGACATTATCAAAAAAAGATTTTAGTAAACCCCTATTCATTTTTAAATACCTTTCCAACACGTTAGGGTTGAAATAAAAAAAAAATCACTTCCCACTTTACATATAGGGGGGCTACCCTAATAAAAGATTTTTTTCCAATTTTTATTTTACCACTTTGTCGGCGTGATTGATATAGGTACATATTGGTACCAAATTTCAGCTTTCTAGTGCTAACGGTCACAGAGATTAAGCGAGGACAGACAGACGGACGGACAGACAGACATGGCGAAACTATAAGGGTTCCTAGTTGACTACGGAACCCTAAAAATGAAGCAATGACAGATAAATGATGGATGTGGGCAAAGACTCCATTCGCTAAGATAATTCTGTAACGTAAACTAAGTACTTATCGCGATAAAAATTTACGAGCATTTGCGTTCTCAACCATGTTGGCCGAATGTGATAATTACATCATATCTATAGGCAAACCTCCAGTGCTAAACATGGTCTCACAATGACCCGCTGCAGTGAACGGTCCAAGCCGCGGGTCAAAGGAAAATTGCCTTAATTGCTACCCTGGGCAGACGAGAGATGAACGCAGCTTGTTACCATTAGCAAGCGGGAGGACGATACCCGTGGCACGGCTCTTAACGTAGAAGTTAGTTGCCTTTTGGAAGTAGGTGCCGACTTAATTGTTTTAAGAAATTCACAAGGAACATTTAGTTTAGCCTCACTAAACACCAAAGTAATATACCTACAGTTTGAGATAGAAATTACAAAATAGTCTTTATTTTAATGCGCACACCGCAGGCTATGTCTTAGGTATTCCAAAGCTTACCATTTCTTAATGATAGTAGTAATTAGAACGTCGCGTCGGTTTTCTTACTATAGATTTTTTCTTTGAATATGGGACCTGTTGTCGCTTACAGTAAGTGTTCCTCCAGGGACAAAGCTGAGAAATATGCATGTTTACTTTTGTAACAGGAAAGCACACGGTTTTCGAACTTGCCATTCTTACTACACTTTGGAAAGGGCACTAGCTACATCTTTCTGTTCAAAAGTGCCTGTTAATGGTGTAATTGAAATAAATGCTTTGACTTTGAGCCTCCTGACAAACTAGTAAGTATCCACAAAGAGCTCTATCTATTACTCTATAACAAAGTGCTTTTATGTTATGCTGTTATGTTATGATGACGCAGTTTGATGTGGAACATCAAACTGCGTCATCAAACAGGAAACACGTAATAGTTACATGAATACATGGTTTCTGGTTGAACATCGCTCGGTGCGCAGTCGTGCGTCTCTTTGACTCGCATTCATATCAATGTGAGCAACTAATGAAATGATTTGATAACACACGAATATCACGCTAAATGTTAAATGTGCTGGTTTAGTAATATTATGCAGGTATCCGTTACATTACGTCACTAGTTTCTCAAAGGGCTAGATAGATTTATGTATCTAAGTTCTTTTTTTGATGATGATGGTGCTGAAAAGTAGAGCAACTACATATTTCTTGAACGTCCTTCTCGATAGCAAGTTGAGGCTGATAGAAATGCATGACTTCAAATTAAGTATAAAGTAAAAAAAAAATGTTATTTCAATTTAAAATAGATTTAAAAAATATCAGTGTTTATTAAATAAAAATTATGATTTAAAATGCAAGTTTCCAAGCATTAAAATAATGTAATCACGATAACAATAGATTCGCTGTTTGCAGTGAAGCCTTTATTACCATAAAAATCAACTAATTAGCAGCATTTCATTTGGAACTATCGTGTTGAATTGAATTCGATTTCTAACTAGATTAAGCGTCGAAAAGCAAATTGCTCTGAATAGCTCTAATTCGATAAACGACAGGAAAATTTATTTCAAGGAAAATTGAAAAGGTCACCGAGTCGTACTCAAAAGGAAGTAATTTTTGGAATTAGGGATTTATTATTTATTTTACGCGCAGTGGTGACCCAGTGGTAACGGCCACGACGTACTAGTTCCATGTCTTGGGTTCGATTTCGAACCCAGACAGGCGTTTTACTTTGTGTAAATCATTTCGTCACCACTCTGCCCTCAACACGGTGAAGGAAAACATCGTGAGGAAACTGGCATGTCCTAAACCCAAAAATTTCGAAGATATGTGACTTGTATCAACCCGCAGTGGGCATGCGTGGTGGATTATGGCCCACTCCCTCTTACATAGAGGAGGCCTGTGTCCCAGCAGTGGGCATATTAAAGACTAATTATTTTATGCTATGCTTATTTATTTTACATAGAAACATGTTATAATATTTGTGTAAAATAAACAATAAGTATTTAATTCTCAATTATCCAAATAAATGCATTATTTTTTATATAGCACGCGTGGGTGGTAAACCTCAATAATATAGGCCCTGCTGAACCTACCTCTCTAGTTCAATTAGGCATTTATTTTCCCTACTCTTTAGATGACATTTGTAGCTACAAGTGTTTTTTGGAGCTGTACATAATATCTTCGGCTTAGCTTTCGACAATGAAAACGGGAATACCCACACAGAAAACATGTCAATTTGTGTTCTATTTCCTTTCGAAAAGAATAAGTAGGTACAGTCGCCGTCACGTAACTTGACAAGAGTGGGTAGACGCGTTTTTCCTTTCTTTAAAAATAAATTTTGGCAATAACCATAGAATAACGACAAGCAATAAAAGTGACCATTTTTTTGTTGCACTAAGTGTACACGCGCTACTTACCCCACTACGTCAAAACCTTGCCAAGTTAGTGAGTGCGACTGTACCTACTTTAAGTTAAAAGAAAAAGAGTTCCTCGTGTAAATTTGACAAACTGCAACCCTACTTCAAAAACCATGTTTAGCATTTAGTTTCCGGAGTTTCCTCGGGCGGGCCTCGTCGCCATACATAAATAAAGACCGTCCGGTCCGCACACGGCGCGACCTGTCGGCACATCAACGCCAATTAAACCGTCCCTTGTTTCACCCTCAAGTTGCCAAGTCCAAATTAAATCTAGCTTCACCCCGTGGACATCCCCAAACTTTGGCAATTATAAAAGTTTAAAGTGTTTTTTTGTCCGTCTCTTGAAGAAACATGGTGACTCTTTATCGTTGTAATACAGAAGGACGCTTAATCTGGAGTCATAGCTCAGAAGGGATGCTGGGAATGGACGTTATATATCACCTACTTGCAGAGGGTTGAGAAAAAATTCTAGTCGTGAATCATCTGAGTTTCGTAACGCTTCGTTTTATTTTTGTTCGAGTTTGTGGGGCGTGCAAACAGACATTGTTACAATAGGTCCGAGTTAATTCAAGACGTCGAACGTATGGAATTTTACGCCCGTGTTATCAAGAGAGTAAACATCATCTTATTACTCTTCAGCACGTTGTGATGCAATGTGACTTTTATTTTAGGTCCCTAATAGTTTTTTTTGGAACGAACTTCTTTTACGCGGCTTACGGTAGGAGTAAACTGGTAGACATCATCACGTAACGAAAAAGCGTTATGGGACTTTTGGAAGATAGTTTTCATGGTTTTCGAGGGTAGGTATTAAAGCCGATAGTGAGTTCAAAATTAAAATCTAAGATGGCGACAACTTCATGAGAGCTTCTAAAAACTTATACTACATGGCCCTGTATTAAAAACGCCTCAATTAAATACACACTATTTCTCTCTCTGTGTCCCTTTCCTTTTTATTATGGACGCATTGTGTTTGCGTGGGAGTATCGCGTAAGAATCTTCGTACCTGACGGGGGTTCCCTGACCGCACACGTTTTTTTTTTACTTTTGTGAACACTACTTAACGTTAAGTGAAGATACTTGTTAGGGGTTCGGTCCATTTTCGATATCATACATTTTGTAGCGAACTGAAATATACATAATTATATGAGATCGAACCCTACACGAACTTTCGTCGTGAACCCATTCCTATTATACGCATACTTAGCTTAGTCGGTGAGGCTAAAAGCTTGGTCAATTGTAAAAAAAACCCTTTATATTTCCTTCTTTATAACTTACGTATGTAAACAACCCACCTTTTCATGAATGCTTTTTCTGAATGTAATACATACGTTTTCAGCCAGCTCTGTCCGACTATTCATGTTTTTAGGAATGCTATGCGTAGGCAGCTAATTAGTTGGCAAGTACAGCGGGCGAGTGGACGGTGCCAGTTGCCGGGGATGGTGCAGAAGGTGAACTGAAATGAAAATCAGATTGTTCATACATTCAAAATCTTCGTTAGTTAGTTCTCACAAGTAGTTTTCCGGTAGAATGGTTTTATTATTTTTACCGGAATGATGTGACTCTAATTATACGAGAATTATCAAGCACAGGTAAATATCATAGTTATTATTCACTCAGCTTAGGTACTTACGCGGCAGAGTCGAAAAGAGAGTTCGTAATAAATAATCCTCTCTTTACTGCGATCAAGGAATAGCAATCTTTAACTTTCTAACCAATAACTTTAAACCCAAGTAGTTACCTTCGAACTCAAACTATACGAATGCAAATTGAATCCGTTGCAACTATTCGATAGCTTGAAGTATACAAGTACAAACTGAACTCGAACACGTTGCTACATATTTTACACAAAGTTCGAATAAATTCTATCTTTCCAACAAACCTGAAGAGTCTGCAAGTTCGGAACTAGTTGGGTGTACGACGCGATGAATTTTATGATACACAAATAAGTCTGGAAGGTTTGTTTAAGAATATCACCTGCTGCCACGATAGTTTGTAAATACCTTTAGCACAGGCAAGACAAACGTTGGTAATGGCAATTATGTCGTTGCGAGGCCATGAAAAGCAAACTGCTGCATATTCGTCTATGGCTTGACAATCTCCTTGTAACATCCCACAGAAAGATAATATAAACAAATGGTACAGATTTTATTATTTAAACTAGCTTCTGCCCGCGGCTTCGCCCGCGTGGATATCGGAAATTATCCCACGGGAACGTGCTAACAGGATAAAACGTATGTGCTTCCCCAGGATGCCATCTATCTCTATGCCAAATCAGAAGTTCAGTGGTTTAGGCGTGAAAATGTAACATACAGTTTCAAGGTCAAATCCTCCCCTTAAAAACTGAATTACCCCTTTTTGTCCCGTCAGTGGTAAATTTTGGACAACTTTACATACTTATTATTAATTATTTTCTGTCAAAAGTATCAATATTGAGTTTCGAGTTACTCGGACCGCGCATTCAATTTCTTCCACACCAACTTAACAACCCCCCCCCCCCCCCCCCCCTTGAGGGGTAGTTTTGAAAAACTTATAATGATAAACTTTATTACTTACTTAGGCAAGTATTCTTGCCAAGTTTCAAGTTTATTAACTAAATGAATAAGATTTTTCATATAAACTGTATCCCCCGCTTTTCACCCCCACAGGGGCGGAATTTTGAAAAATCGTTTGGGATTATTCATAACTTGATTCAAAGATTATTTATACCAATTTACAAGTTAATCAAGGCACGCATTATAATCCTCCCTTGTAAAATAAACTACCCCTTTTCAACCCGTTAGGGGTAGATTTTTGAAAAACCCTGATACATGTTACGCTTTATTTTTGGTCTTAAGTATAAACACTGAGTTTCGAGATAATCGGACCGCGCATTCAAATTATTCCACATAAACTTCAACACCCCTATATCCCCCTTTGAAGGGTAGTTTTGAAAAACTTATAATGATAAACTTTATTACTTACTTAGGCGACTATTCTTAAAAAGTTTCAAGTTTATTAACCTAATGAAGAAGATTTTTCATATAAACTGTACCCCGCTTTTCACCCCCACAGGGGTGGAATTAAAAAACATCGATTGGGTTGTATTCATAACTTGACTCAAAGATTATTTATACTAATTTTCGAGTTAATCAAGCCATGCAGTAAAATCCTCCCTTGAAAAATTGACTACCCCATTTCAGCACGTCAAGGGTAGATTTTCAAAAAACCCTGATACACATTATTCTTTACTTTCAATATTAGGTACAAATACTGAGTTTCGAGTAAATCGGACTGCGCGCTAAAATTCTTCCATACAAACTTTGAAACCCCCCAACCCCTTATTAGGGGGTAGTTTAGAAGAAAAAAAACTGACGATATTTATAATTTATTTAGATAAGTATTCGTGCCAAGTTTCAAGTTTATTAACTCAAGGAATAAGATTTCTCATACAAACGAATTCCCCCCTTTTCACCCTCTTAGGGGTGGAATTTTGAAAAATCCTTTCTTAGTGGATGCCTACTCTTCACGAAGAACACACCCTCCAAATTTCAGGTCTCTAGGACCAGCGGGTTTAGGCTGTGCGTTGATCTATCAGTCAGTCAGTCAGTCAGTCAGTCAGGACTTTGAATTTTATATATATAGAAGATTATTTTTTCGGAGAGCCTGACTTTTCATGACCGCGGTTGCGTGGCGATTGTTTCCACACGGTGTTTCTGAAAGTACCAGTAAGTTCAGAGTGCTACAAGGATCTTTTGGTGCCTTAATGATTTAGACAAGGAAGCGTGTTGGTAAACATTTGTGAAATTGTCACAGAAATTGTAATAAAAAAAACAAGATGGCGGCGTTAGTTCCGATTTTGGCCACGCGCCATGAGATACTTGTGCTAACATTAATTACACTGAAAACGTTTTGAAATACAAGTATTAATGAACCTAATCTTCTAACTTTGCCTGTGTAATGGCGTCGCCCGCGGAGGCGCACAGCCGCAGCGCTGCGGTTGTTTTCATACAACAAACAGCGACCAACGCGCTGGACACAGCGCTGCGCTGTTTGTTAACCAACAACCATTGAACACCCCTGTGATTGTCCCGACATCAAAAATTTTAACAGTGCTTGTAATTTCTGTGGCTATTCACACTGTTTATGAGAACTGTTTTGCTTGACAAACAACTATAACAGTCTCCTTTAAACAATAAAGAAAGAAATATTGCTCATTGGCAAGCTTGAAGCCTGGCAAGTAGTGTTTCAAGATAAATGTTATTAGGTTTTTCTGAAATGATTTTCAGAACATCAGGTTCAGTTGAAAACCAGCGTCAGGCACTAGTTGTCTGGCATTTTAGCTGAACTGGGCCTTTTTGGTGCAGCCGTGAGGCACATTTTTCCTGCTATTTTGTTACATCGGTCTTTATACTTTCTATTTTGTTTTTTGTTTGTTGCTATCTGATGTATGTATCTGATATATATATCTGGTGTATGTATCTTATGTATGTATCTGGTGTATGTATCTGATGTATGTATCTGGTGTATGTATCTGGTGTATGTATCTAATGTATGTATCTGATGTATGTATCTGGTCTATGTATCTGATGTATGTATCTGGTGTATGGTGTGTACTTCAGTCTGTGCTAAATAAATGTATTTTCTTTCTTTCTTTCTTCTTTCTTTAGAACTAGAATGAATTTTAACTGTACCTGGAAAATGTTAATGTTATCATTCGTGGAACTAGAGCGAACCTAACTTCTCCAAAGGACAAGGTCTTATGTTATTCAACAGGCAGGTTGGTTAACAAGGCTATCTGCATATCAAATGATGTTGTTCAAGCGAGACGGCCAACCTTTGTCGTTCGACCGACCGAAGACGAAGTTCAAAATGAAATATCTCATTTGTCTGTAATTCTATACCTTTACTATAATATTTAAGTCGTTGCCCAGCAATGTTGTTCGGTGGCAGAAGTACCTAGGTGCTGTGAGAGCTTTACGAGCTCGCAGGACCGGGACGAGTAACTTAAAACACACTTTGTCATAATATTACCTCAATAATTATTCCTAGAAGATGCTTCTACGCTTTTACATTTTTATTCTTGTTACTTGGCTTATCAGCAACATTTAACCGTCGTTTTTTCCTATTATTTTTATAAATCAATGTTTGTCTGAAATTACTGGGCCCGCGTGGTGGATTACGGCCCACTCCCTCTACTGAGAGGAGACCTGTGTCCCAGCAGAGGCGAAATTATGCTATGTCTCGTATTTCTGCCATCTACTTTTCAAAGTATTCATAAAGATTGCATTTAAGCACCAAATAGGCTATAATCTGTACAGTACTACAAGGAACACTTGTTAAGATAAGTGCGTAAGCTTAATGATGTATTTATATATCAAGTGAATAAGTGCATCAAAAAGCACATGTTTTCATCCCTCTATGCAAACGGAACAACTAATACGTTGAACACGTATGCTCTGATTGTTTGCTGAACCAACATTGCTGCCAGTCCGCAGTGACTGCGCTGATTGCAAAAATCGAGAATTCATGCCAGCTATGGCATATATCTTCTAACGCTATTTGTTTTATCATTTTATCAAAGTGACAACTTTATAATAATTAAAATAATAATTATAATAATAATAACGTTTATTTATAAAAATGGTGCAGATTTACAATAATTTATCTAAAAAATTATAGATGACACAGTTGTTCATTTGCCTGAACTAGGTGGAGACCTGTGTTTAAGGCTAGAAAGGTGCTTAGAATTTTAAAACATACCTGTATAATTAAAAAATGAGTGACTTTATTTCGTATACATCTTGAATTTTAGGGCTAATATGAATATTTATTTAAATATGAAACTAAGTCTCAAACAAAACCCAGGTTATTGTTGCGACAAAACGACTTTGAGAGCTTCCGAAGTCAAAGTGTGCTCCGTGAAGCTTGACCTATGTCGTCATCAACGTTCTCCTGCCCTCTTCCCAATTTATTTGGGGTATATTGGGGGATATATTAGGCGTAATTTCGGTAGTCACCCCCTTTCTAGCTATATCATCATTCACACAGTCCATCTATCGTTTCTTTGGTCTTCCTCTACTCTTACATATCACCATGCCCAAGTGTCGTTTGAGAAATCGGCAAATAGAGATTAAAGTCATAATTTAATTATTGGCTCACTTTCCTCTTAGCACAGCCATCGAAGCTTCATTATTTCAAATACTTTTTGCGAATACCTTGAAGAAACGGGAATGCTTCCAGCTATTTGTTTTCCTGTAATTACAGATCTCATTTAGTTCTCTACACGAGTAAGCAGAATTGGGTCCAATTCTGCGTAGTTAGCATTATTTGTTTTATAAATCAGTTGTTTATTAAATAAAAAGAAAATAGGTTTTCGTTAATGAAACAGTGATTTTCAAATAATGAAGCTTACGTACCTACCTAAAGGTCAATTTTGTTTGTGCTTTGTTGTACGTTTTCTTTAAACAATATTACTAACGATAATTAGCAGGAAATCGAATGACTTTTCACCTTTTATAACATTAACCAAAATGTTAGATCAAAATTAAATAACAAAGATTTAAAAGCAAATACACTCAAGAAAATGTCTCGAGGAAATATTAGCTAGTTGGTAATAATTAGGTTTTCTAAATTCCACCAAATTAATGTTCCTTTACCGAGATTCTAATAAAGAGCGTTAATGAGTCGCCTAACTAGCTAGACCCTACTACTTGTTCTAGGACAAGACAACAAGATAGGGGTCATAAAAGTTAACACAACGCTCATTCTAGTTCATTTTCTTGGCATCAGCAAATATTTTAGAATAAATGAGAAAGATTTGTTCTTGGAATATTCTGGCGGTTTGGTCGGCCAAAACTGTTATCAACATAACATGGAGTGGAAGTAACTTCTATATTTTCTTTACTCATATTTATGAAGAGTTTTTCTTGAAGATAACTAATATCGTCAATTTAAAAGGGTTTTTTATTTTCAATCGACTTCTTATAAAGAGGAGGTTACTAATTCGCCTGTTAAAAAAAAAAAAAGAAATCTTGGATAGTTTTGTAAATTGTGGGCCGATTTTGAAATATTTTTTTTCTAACTTTCTAACTTTTCTTTAACTCTGCTTGGGAAGTTTTTGATGATGTTATAATAACTTCCTTCCTATACCTTTGCATAAGGCATAATAATGATAAAATGTAACAAATGACTTGCATCGTCTAAACACTGATTAGATGGTGCAACTTATGTTGTTGCTTCCACTTATGGTATGCCACAGGCAATTAAATGCCCCCGTGTAGATCAGGCCTTAGCGCTCGGTAGGTTATCATAAAGTTGGAAACTAGAAGAACAGTTGACTGGATAGAAACATCAAACTGTTCAGTGATTCGGTATAGAAATGTGATTTCCCTGAGGATCCCTCAGGTTTGCTGCACTGGTTCTGCACAAAACCATAAACTTGCCGCATTATAGCTGGAGAAATAAGCAGTGCAGTTGTTCTTTCTAGAACTATACTGACAAAAATTTTACGGATTTAGCAAAATAGTTCGCATAAAAATTTACTGTGATTTTTGTTTTTTGGCTTCGTCCATCTCCAACTCATTATAATGTTATTTGAGACATGATCTACTTAATAAAAAAACTTAAATTCATTAATTTACTAACAGGCAGCGTACAACCTAAAACATTGCGTTTGGCAGCTAGAAATTTTCCTTACTTAATAGGAAGGATTTTTGAAAGTTCACACGGCTTGTTTTTTCACAAAATATGTTTCACAACAAATTATAAACTAAGTAGTCCACGCGCCGCATCTGTCTGTCTGAACTAGTGTGTGATAAAGCTAAGAACTGCCTAACGGATTTTCATACGGTTTGGACCAAAGGACGAAGTATTTGTGTAATGTTTTGTGTAAATTGGCTTAAATATAACGATGATTGTTTAAGATGTCGTAAAAAATGCTGACTGAGAGGATACTGACGTGCGCCGCGTAAGCCAATAGAAATAAAGAAAATATATATGTGTCGGAGTCATTCGTTTGACTATTCGGAACACTAGCGCCATCTCGTGCGCTAGACAGAGTCTAGCCTAAGTTCGTGGGGATAGACGGAGAGCTACAGCTACAAAAAGCGGTGTGAGCAGAGCTCTCGAGATCATCGAAACATTGGACATCGTACGAACAACATGTGCTGAGAAACTGTCAGCGTTCCGTATCGTTGAGTTGTGTGTGTGTGTGATCTGCTAGTGTGACTAACTGGTTCGTAAATTATAATCTGATTTGAACTGCAAACCGTTTTACTATGGTGCTATAGCCAACACTACCCACAGTACGCCAACAGTAATTAAAATATGCCTGATGTTAACGAGAGACAGACATACCTTCTCCGACACATGAAAAAGGAAAATTAAATAAGATAACAAACAAATCCATACGTCTCATTTAAGATTTCTGCTCTCTCTCTTCCTGTATGTTAATATTTCAAGATGACACCAGCCTTTCTCATCTTATTCGCTTTGTTTTTCGGAATCTCAACGTGTCTTCGTTCAAGTTTATTGAAACCACTCTAAGTACTTAACGTCAAACGTGCGCCAAATCCTTCACGCTTCGTCAAATTTGTCAACAGTAGGCAGGGAGCTCCCTCTGACTGATTATTTAAATAGACACGATTGCATTGTTGTTCGGCGAATAAAGTAAGCTATGTAAATCTGTGAGAGTGTATGGGAGGAGCGATAAGCGAAATACATAGTGTTGCGAAAAAAGGTTGTGGAGGAAAACTCCTGCAACTAAGTTAGTTCCTAAATAGATAGATAAAACATTTATTTAGTGCATACAACACAGAAAAGCACAAATAAATGACAATAAATTATATGACCATAATAAAAACAAGGTGCAAACATACAAAAAGAAAAATAGACTTCTAGAATCAAACGAATATACAAGGTGTGATGTGCGTATCAAGGTACCAAACGGGACCAAATGGGAGTCTAGCTCAGCATGGAGGCCAATTCTCGTAGGTATATAAAGTTAGTAGGCAACAGACATTCCACCGATCGGACAATACCAACAGCTTGATATAAATCTATATCTATGAGTTCATCCCATGATACCTCCATGATATGGGCCCTTAAGAATCCTATAACATAATACTGAGTTTTATGTAATTTGAAAATACTATTAAACCCGCTAGACCAAAATGGCAGCTGCGATCGACCTTTTTTGTCATGTTGACAGTGTTTATAACAGCTGTCACTAGCAAATTAAAAATCAGTGTTAATTTTCCTTGTTGTTATTAATTTCAAGTTTAAGAAGTATTTTGGTATAATTTCTAAATTCTAGAGTCCGAGGCATAAATTACCTAATTACTTAAGTTATATTATACACAGAAGCTGTTGGTGTACCTTAATTAATGAATATTCCCAATCTCCATTTACTTTGAACTACCCAAGTATTTTACAACAAAAACAGTTATTAATGATATCAAATGATTGATCTAGAGTGCATCATTTATCATGTTGGCCTGGCCAAACCCGGCCCTTCCCATGGGAATATGGGAAGCAGTTGAATAGTAATGGGGGCCAGGGCCGTCTTAACCATATTGGAAAATCAGCCTTCGCCACTTTGCCGACAAAAAAAAAATGTTGTTTTCAATTTTTTTATTTAATACTTACTCTACAATAAAATTAGGTACATGTAAAACATTCATAGTAATTTTTCTGGCTTATAAGTTCACAAACTTTTTGATGATTTCGTCTGTTTTTAAATCTACTTATATCAGTCTATCTTGGGGTATGCATGGTTGACCGTAAGTATTTTTTTATTAATTTTAGTTTCGTAAAGGACCTTTCACCTTCTGCTACTGTCACGGGAAGTGTGTATACGTAATCAGGAAACACCGATATTAAATTATTGGAATAAATATAATTTAGTAGGTGCAGTCACCAAAGGAGATAAGTAACCAAGGCCGTCGGATATACACATAGTTGAAGTTCTGTGAGAAACCGATCGATGTTTTCGAATAAAATAAAATAAAATTAATAGAAAACAAACATTTCATTTATCAAATTAAATTGCATTCGAAAAAATCCATCGGTTTCTTACTAAACTTCAACTATATCCGACGACCTTGGTTACCTATCTCCTTTGGCGACTGTACGTCAAGTGGAGTTGTGTCTTTATTTATAAAAAGTAAAGGCAGCAATTTTAACTCATTAAATAGATCTTCCCCGTCAATATCCGATCTAATTTCATGTGTTAACTTTTCTTGTAAGTTGAGACATTGTGGTTTTTTTGGTCTCCAATGCTCCCATCAATTATAATACTACCAATGTAAGAAGGTTGGCACAATGAACTGTGCGGCCGCTCTTATGCGGTCATTCGAATTTGTTCAGTTAATCGTGTGATTTCTTTTGCTATGATTTTTTGCTTATATCTGAGTAGTTAGAAGGATTTTTCAACTGAAACTTTAAGGATAAATAATTTAATAAAGGTATTAATTGTTAGTTGAATGAAAATTACCGTCACTTTAACTCATGTATACGAGCGTTACATATCGTGGCCAGATTTTAATTAAAATAGAATAACTCTCTAAGCTAAGGAGTGGGAATAGAACATCTAATTTCACACGATACTTTGAGATCACAAAAGGTACAATAAACCACCATAATTGGGAAGTTTCTAGGGTTTCTCATTAAAGCGCAAGGATCAATTTTAGGGTTTTTGAAAAAAAAAAAATCTAATTTTCCAATAATGTCGATTATAGAACAAATAAAATTGCACAAATTAAGACCCCAGTCGTAAAAACAAAATCGTAGTTGTATGTCATGCCGTTTAAGAGATACAGCAATTCGCTAAACGTTACCGCAGCGGCATCTTGATTAAGTATGAAACTTCAAGACGCACAAATTTCATTTTTGGGCACAATTATGCAGAAATGATATCTATCTAAGTAGCTTGTTTGTATTTAGCTACGACCACCAGTTAAAAAACATGCCGCTGGGCTGGACGCAGTAATTATAAATTTCGGGCACAATTACACGAGATGAGGTAAGAATTATCTGTCAAGCCGAAATCCTAAACAGCGACAACATTCCGCTAGCGTAACGCACACTAAAACGCACGAGGATACATGTCCAATATTTTTTTGTGGGCATGTATTTTTCCATCTCAGTGTTTGCTCCATTATCATTATCATATCCTTGGCCTCGTAAATCGTCTAATTCAATGTTGCATGATTTTAGGAAATTAACAAATAAAGTTGCTAATCCTTGTCCAGTAGTATCAGTTACAGGCAAAAAACCTAAAAAAAATTCTCTTACGTCAGCAAGTTTTGTTAATGGGTTAAAATAAACAAACCTTACAATAACAGTAAGTTGCTCTTTGTGTGAGATAGAAATAGGTAGACATAGTCATTCTTCCGCGGGCTGCCCTGGCGCTTCCTCTTTAATATTTTCAAATTCAAAAGTGAAACTTGAGTTACCTAAATTGTTGTAAATTGTTGTTTTACACAACAATGTGCAACTGTGTACAGTTATTGTTCCACAAAACAACAATTTTACACCCCTAGCACATAATTAGCATATCACTACATGAATTATAGTTTGACCAAAACCGCTGTACCACGCCTTCGGTATGTGCGCGGCGAGACGGGGTGCAGGTCGCTCATTCGTCATCGCTCAAGGCGTCCCGCCCCCCGCCTCGCCGCGCATTCCTAAGGTGCGGTACAGCAGTTTCGATCAAACTATAAATAACTTTTTTTCGTTACAAAATAAGTAGGTATGCCAAACGATACGTATGGCCACTTACGCTGTACGCTACATGGCTGCCGCAATTTTAATGGTACTGGTACACTGAAACTTTTTTGATTTGTATTGGTAACTAGACCTTCAAGCGGGCGGCGATATGTCAACAGGCGGGCGTCGCGTGTCATAGGGCGCGCGCGCACTCACTTGTGGCCGCAAGCTCTCTTTGAACTTGCCGCGTGTGTTTGTTGGAATATAAATTTATTTCCTGTAGCATAGTAGTAGCTTGCACATTGCAAGTCGAATATGCCAAAAGCGAGGTGTATGTTTTGTAAGCAATATTGGTGCCTATATTTTTATAGGTATAATGAATATTTGTTAAGTAGTTTTTAAAACTGATTGTGATTACGCATGGTATGGGTAGGTATAAGACGATCGACTTGCGCCTCCTAAGAGCCTGTGCCGGGGTACCACACACCCTTTGCATCCCCGGGAAAAGACGGCCCTGGGGTAGGCTGTAACATTCCCTTTACCCTCAAAGTACTTACAGAACTAATCCCGTAGGCACTTTTTAGATTGTGGTGTCAGCAGCGAGAAGCTGGTTATCGACCTTTGCCAATTGTTCTCCTTCGATACGAGATTGGAAGCAAAATAGACATCATTAGCTAGCTTCGATAAAAACAGGGAAGTTTATGAGGGTTTATGAGAATACGTAGATGGCAGTCACTCCATGTAAAGTCAGGGAAATAAATTGTTTACCAAATTGACTAACAAAAAAAAAAATATTCGTATTCATATACAAATCGCAAAACTCATGCTTCGACAGTGATCATATTAAAACCTGATACCTAACCTGCTGTGCCTATTATTTTGTTCTTCAGTAAAAAAGTTAGGGAAAGGCACGCGTATACTTAATGGCGATGATTCTTATTACAAACCTTGTGTTCAAATCCAAACTCAAGTCATTTATTTCAGTAAAACTAGTTCCAGGCACTTTTGAACTGTCAAGGAGTCGACCAGTAAGAAAGATAAAGTTAGTTGCACATCCCGAGGCAAAGTAGTTACCTATGGCGAAGAAAGGGCAAGAAACTCCATGGCCACACATTTATTATTTCATGTATCTAAATATAAGTCAAGCCAGAGAGTCAGTTGATCTTTAGTACTAAATTATTTATTTATCCAACGGATTAGTAACTTTAGTCCTACGTGTTATACGTCGTTACCCATAATCGCCTCTGACTTCACCCACACACTACACCAACAACAGTTAAGTTGCGATGGTATTAAGGTTCTGGTTTTAATAGATTTCGTAGTTCAGATTGCGTAGATAGGTTTAGTGTGTAGTAGAGCTCTTTGTGAAATACTACCGCTAGCACAAACAATTATTATGGATCTGTTTATAACCGAAAACGAGCTTTTTTACGAGAGAGCGTTTTAATACAAAAACTCAATTTTAATACGTCAGTCAAAAAAGTTCAAAGATTAGGTGCGTAATACTCATAAACCGGCGTGCGTGGATGACTGTAGCCGAGGTAAAAGAAGTATGTAGCGATCGTAACAGTTCCCTTGCTGTAGTTGTTTTCTACCCCCATGGGAAAAATGTGTGAGTTTCCGTATGTGTTTATACAAGTATATAAAAAAAAATGTGCTAACCATTGGCATGTACTTACTTGTTACGATCTTTTAATTCACTATACTTAGTTACTTCCCAGAAATGTTTATATACACGAACTAAATTGTCATTTCTCATCAGTAGGTCCCAAAATAGTTCAACCGAAAACCAGTGGCCAGCTTCTAGTGGTAACTGGGTCACAGACACTGAGCTTCGGGACCACTGAGAAGCACATTACGATATTAGGTACTGTTCTACGCTATAGTTCCTCTATAACATACTACATAGTGTGTTGACATCTCACGACGTTACCCTATGAACTGTTTCGTTCCTCACTCGCTCATAACTTGAACATCAGGAATTCGAGTCGCAGCAAAGCTACAGTGATTTGTGTGGTTTGTGTGAAACGAATGGAATAGAAAATGAGATCATTCCGTCTTCCACCGCGTTTTACAATAACTCCTCTTTTTGTACGGAACTTTGGCCTTTGTTACGATCGCCTTAAGGACTAAAACACGCGGCTAGTTTGCGAACTAAAGCAGTAAAAGCGCTCTTTGATAAACTGCTAGTTTCTGAAGTTAGGTTCTCATTATGTTGGAAAAATCAGACGTATTTCTCTGACGTATTCACGTTTGCCTAGGATTTTGCTAGAGTTCTGTACCTCATAATAAACATCCGGAACCCAATCATTGTTAAGGTATCTAAAAATGTCGAAAAACTACATAATTTTAAAGTAATATTGGCTGAATGTAATGAGTGTTAGCTAAAGCTCCAATTTTGTTGGTATTCCAACGTGAAATAAATACCTAACTAAACCTGAAAAATGTGCCTTCGTGACAACACCACATATCCACCACAACACTCGCATAATCTAATAAAATAATAATAAAAACGCATTCATTTGCCCCACAAACCTTTGTTTCATAATTAGTTTAAATAAAGCATGTTAATCACATTAACTAACGAACGCACTGACTAATTAAGCGAACAAATAAAAAGCGAATTAAATAATTTTGTTATAAATTTAAACGTACAGAGAATTATTTATAATCCAGTACGAGTAATGGGTGAAAATGCTACGTGGATATGCTGAAATGCAACGACTAAATCGACAATGTGGTGAAATAATGGTACAGACACAAGCGTAATAGTTTTAAGACACATTTTTGCATTAAATTAATTGAGTCCAGTAACATATTAAAACATTTTCATATAAAACCAATTATAAATCCTGTCACTTTCCAACAAAGTTTAACCCCTACGCACTGGCTAGCAAGTGTATACAAATGGCAAAATAATTGGACGTCAGTCACAGCACTGAATCTGTTCGAGTAAGTTGTATGAAAAATGTGAAATAAAAATAAAAATGTTCAGTCGGGGTCGCAGATTGCACGGTTCAATGGTTCGCTGGCTCGGGGCTTGTTACCGAGGTTCTGATATAGAGAGGACGGAAGTGACGCTTTAGTCGTACCATAGATAACTGCACCTGGATTGGTCGGGGTAGTTAGGAGGATTATAGGAAGGTTTCAGGTTCAAAAACATGGCGCTTATATATTTTTTAAAACTTAGACTATTCTGTCACAATTTTTTTCACCATTTTACTTAGTGCTAATGGTGGAAACAGACTTATCTTCGCCACGCCACGCAACATCAATGACTCTCCGTCATTTGGCCAATAAGGTCGTGCGGTGGCGTCAGATGTTACTAGTGTGCTGCGGCCTTTATCCCTTTTTCATGCTGTTTGCTTTGCAGAGAGCTCTTACAGAAATAATCAATGTCACATCGGTCCAGGTCCTCTACCTTGTTGCC
The DNA here is from genome assembly GCA_951799955.1 of Apamea anceps. Classification (NCBI taxonomy): domain Eukaryota; kingdom Metazoa; phylum Arthropoda; class Insecta; order Lepidoptera; family Noctuidae; genus Apamea; species Apamea anceps. The sequence goes on from OX637506.1 coordinate 1,355,571, forward strand.
GCACCAATATCCTTTCCTCTTCATAACTCGTCCAATGCACTGAAATCATTCACTTCATTCGTCAAGACTCACAAAGCTCCACCACAAACATTTCCAGCCGGTTCAATCAGCGCAATCAATCACTTTGCAGCAACAAAGCAGCTGAGCTGTTTGAGGTCACTTTGTACCTTCCATTGCGCACTTAGCCCGTGTCGCGTCAGTGTCAAGTGCACAGAAGCGCGTAGCGGACCGTGACCACGGCGACCGGTGACCGGGCGGCGACCGGCTGGCTGATTGCGACCATAACAGGCAACGTTTTCGAGAGCAAGCGCTTTGACTTATTATTTAGGCGGGTTTTTGATAGTGTTTTGTTTTTTGCGTTCTTTGTTCAAACTCAAACTCAAAGTATTTATTTCAATTAAACCAACTACAGCCACTTTTGAATTGTAAAGGTCGGTCAGTCAGAAAAATGAAGCTCACACCCACTCCAAAGCGTAGTAGGTACCGATGGAGAAGAACGGACAAGAAACTCCATGGACACTCTTTTAAATCAAAATAATATGATTACAAAGTATTGGTTACAGCATTGATGTAAGAAATTATGCATGTGAGTACGATGCAGAACGTTAAAAGCGTCCGTAATGAAAAGTTTAAAAAAATAAAACTATTCAAATATTAAATTAAATAAAAATAAACCATGGCAGCAAAGAGATGACCAGTCCCTACTGACGGCGCCCGTTCACGAACATGACGCATGGATTAGCAACATTCAGCTAAACCATTTTGAAGGGAGCCAAATGATCCAACACGTCATGCGCCACCATCAGCGAAACATTTGAGTGAGCATGACATACTCTCAGCCGCCAGGGCACATTCAAGACAATGAAAGACGTACCCAGTAAATGGTAGCTTTATAGTAAATACATAGTACTCACACATGTGCTATACAATTATACAATACTAGGAGATTGAATTAATATAATGCAAAAATAGTATTATAAAATCTTCAGCAGCTCCAACAGTATTTTCAAAGATAAGATAAGATAGATAAGTCTTTATTTGCTTTAAACATGGTATAAAGGTGTTAAAGATGTATAATGTCCACATGTTTAGCTATACACAAATTGTATCAATTGCATGCAAAATAATTTATAGGCACAATTTTATAATAAAAATAAACATTCGATTTCGATCAATTCGTCATATACACACATTTGCATTAATTTAATTCAATTAATAATAATAATACCTGTAGAAAATATGTTATATTTACATGTTAAGGAAATCTTTAATGTCATAAAAGTTATGTCCATTCAGCCATTTATATAATTTGCTTTTAAATGAGTTCGTATTATTTAGTAATTTTAGTTCGTTTGGAATTTTATTGTATATACGCACACACATGACAAGGCAGCTTTTAGCGTACTTGGCTGACTTAGGATTATCCTTTAATACAAGTCTGTGTGGATCACTTGTTGGCCGAGTGATTAGTTCATACGCTTTATTGAACAATCCCTTATTACAGTACACATATTTACAGGTTTCGTAAATGTAAAGTGAGGGAAGTGGTAATAAACCTAGCTTTTTAAAAAACGGTTCGCAGGACTCATCGGGTTTAAGTCCACAAATGGCCCTGACGCATTTTTTTTGTGCAATAAATGCTCTATCTTTATCTGTACTGTTTCCCCATATAATGAGCCCGTAGCGTAAAATGGATTCTATATATGCGTGGTAGGTAGTTATTGCCGTTTTTCTATTTATCACGTTCTTCACTTGTCTGAGAGCGTAAGCAAATTTATTGATCCTATTGCACAAATTGTCTACATGTACTTTCCAATTTAAGTCTTGATCTATGAGGATACCCAAGAATTTGGTTTGTGTAACTTCTTTCAGTCTATCAACGTTAAGTTTAAAATTGTATTTAGCATGTTTAGATTTATTAAATTGTATAAAATTAGATTTGTCTAAGTTGATTTTTAATTTATTTGTCCGTAGCCATTCTAAAATATTGTCAATAGTATTATTAATGTCAATTTCATGATCAGATATTGATTTATACTTCTTATCAGACGTCACAATTATTGAAATGTCATCTGCAAATAATATACATTTATGATTAGTCACTCGTGTTATGTCATTTATATATAAAATAAATAAAATTGGTCCTAAGACACTCCCTTGAGGGACACCGCATTTATTTTCCCTGGAGTCAGAAGAAAACGAAGAAAGTAAGTTTTCATGCACTTTATCTATAAGAACGTATTGTTTCCGGTCACGTAGATAAGACGAAATCCACTGCAATGCTAGTCCTCTTATACCAATACTTTCTAACTTTTTTAATAAAACGTCATGTGCTACAAAGTCGAAAGCTTGTGATAGATCGAAAAAAAGCCCTGTTGTTAAGTGAGTATCATTTAGATTAGTCAGGACATTGCTCAAAAGGGAAAATATTGCCTGTGTTGTCGACTTGTGCTTTTGAAATCCATACTGTTCTTTTGCTATAATGTTATATTTGCTACAAAAGTTGACAAGTCTATTGAGCATACATTTTTCAAATACTTTTGACAAAATTGGAATAAGAGTAATCGGACGGTAGTTTTTCACGTCATTTTTATTGTTTTTTTTGTAAAGTGGCTTCACAACTGATAATTTTAAGGCATCAGGAAAAGTACCTGATGAAAATGAGAGGTTGATTAAATAAGTCAATATGGAAATTAGCTCATTCTTACAGGCTTTAATGATTTTTGTGCTAATTCCATCATAACCTTCGGAGTTAGTATTATTTAAAGCAATAATCTCCTTTTTAACTTCATCTTCAGTCATGGAACTAAGAAACATGGAATTTGGAATTGACGCTGTACTAGAGTCATTAAGTAAATTATTAGTTCCTAAGGTATTTGTCGAGTCAATAAAATAATTATTAAAAGCGTTCGCTATGTCAGTGGGATTAGTCAGTATCTGCTTATCTAATTGTAGTTCAGAAATCTCATTGTCACATTTCGTATTCCCAATTTCGTGATTAATGACAGACCACGTTGCTCTACATTTGTTTTGGCTTTTTTCAATGAAATTAATATTAGAATTCATTTTGGATTTAGTAATGCACTTATCCAGTATATTTGAATATTTTTTATATTTTGTTTTAAACATTACAGTTTTATTTTTGTAGTAAAGATATCGTAGAGATCGTTTAGTTTTACAACTATTCCTTAGACCTTTACTTATCCATTTTTGTTTGTACGTGTTAGAGTTATTAATCTTTACTTTAATTTTTGGGAAGCATAAGTTATATAAGAGACATAACAAGTCATTAAATTTATTAAAAGCCTTATTTGGGTCAGTTTCTAGGTGTACTTCAGACCACGATAAACTTTCAAGATATTTTGTGAATTTTTTGATATTTTCGTTACAGTAATCTTTCTTATAAATGTAGTATGATTTGGACTTCGAACTTTGCTCTTTTACTGGAAAGTCTAACAATTGGGCAGTGTCGTGGTCAGATAAATAAAGAGGCAAAACATCTGTTGATGTTGTCTTTATATTACTCAGTATATGGTCTATACAAGCGTCTTTACGTGTGGGAATCTGAATATGTATTTGGAGATTGTTGGTATTGCATAAATCTTTTAAATAAGTAGTCACTTTGCCTGGTTTTAGGGTATTTATATTAAAATCACCAGCAATTACAATTTTTGTACTTGGCCCATATTTCTTATGTGTTTCATTCATAAATTGGTCGAGCTTATTCAAAAATACCTTGGGGTCAGACTTTGGCGTTCTATATGTACATACTATTAATAATTTGTGCCACGGGATTTCAATGCCACAGGCTTCAAATGATTTTGGCGTTGAAAATTTTTTTTTGTAAGCAAGTTCCTTGTATATAATACCCTGTTTGGCAAGGATACAGGTTCCCCCTCTCCGTTTGTCTCTACTAAATGCAGTTGCTAAAATATAGTTATTTAATTTTAAGTATTTTTCATTACCGGCACGCATAAAGGTTTCAGAGAAACATAAAATATCTGGTTCTTTATTGACGTCTTGTAATTCTAGTAGTGTTAGTTCTAGTATTTCCTGTTTTGATAAGATGCTAGCGATATTTTGATGAAATATCTTAAAAGTCTTGGATTTGCTAAAATTTTTCACGAAAAAGCTGTTTCCTGTCTACAACCTTAAAATAGTGTGGTATTGTACCTATTTTTGTAGAAGAGGGATTTTTTACATCGGGTTTATTTTGAGTATCACATTCTGGCTGTTTTCGTGCAAAGTAATACGGGATTGTTCCCTTAGGATAATTTTTCTTTTTGCTATCAGATTTCGTAGGATTTGGCTGACTACGCAGTATTAATTTCTTTAGTTTTTTGACATTCAAGTATTTTTTTTCATAATCATCATAGTCAATAGTATAATTAATTAATTTACATGTTTTATTTAATTTATGATTAGCGTCAATAAAGTTAGCATTTTTGTATTCATTGCAAATATTGCTTATGGTTTGGTTCAAGTCATTTAAATTTAAGTACATATTCCTTTGTAAACTCAGAATAATTACATTATTATTGCCAAATAGATCGAGAAGTTGACGAAGTTGTGAGGACAAAATCTTTACATCATAGTCATTTTCACCCACACAAATAATCAGTTTGTCACTTGGCGAAAGCTGAATATTTTGGCAGTTCTTAATAATGTCACTAGTTAGTGCATATGGCTTCGTTAGAGACGTGACGGTATATTTTTCATAGGATGTATCTTGTCTTGAGTGTATCAATGCAGATGATAGTCCAACACATTGTTGAGTGCCAAATATAAATATTTTGTTCGTGCGCTCAATTTTTAGAGCATCCAGTGGAGTATTTTTTTCCTTTTGAAATTCACGATTAGTTTCCATAATCTTCTGAAGCTTCAGTATTTGATCCTTGAGGTTGAATATTTCGTTTCCAGCTTGTTTTAACTGATGCTCCAGATCTGCGATATTTTTTTGTAGGCTCAAGATATTTCCACTGAGTTGTGTCTTTGTCTTACTATTGCTACTTGTAGCCAGATTTCTAGGTGGCGTAAAGAAAGCTTGCATATCTTGGTGTAACAAAGAATATGTATTCATTTTTTTTGTAACTTCCGGTGTCTCACATTCTTTTTGCGGTGGTTGGCATAAGAATTTTTTCAAAGTAATGTTATCTTTCAGCAATTTATCGTTGTGTTTACGAAGCTCATTGTTTTCGAGTATGATATTCTCAAGTTCATTCTGCGAACTACTAAGTTGTGTTTGGAGGAGTTCAATCGTATCCTTCAGTTCCTGGGCGTAGATTGAATCAGTTACCGTACAGTCCATACTCCTTGATAATGTTTTGTCGGTTATGGCAGTTGAGTCATCGTGTGTATGATCCATTGTGAGTATGTGTGAGTCATATAGATCGGAGGTTGTGCTCTTTGGAGTAGACCAAGGCGTATTCTCCTCTGGTACGTTAGGTGTGTCATCTATGTATGCTTTAGGAGACGAGCGTTTTTTTGTCCTCATTGTTACATTGGATGCAAGAGAGCTGGGTGTGATTTGTTCTTTTGCTTTCTGGGTGCACGCTTTGCATTCCCATCTGAATTTTTTCCTTTCTTCTAGATTCTTTAAGCGATATACTTTCTCAGGATAACCAGCACAATCAAATTCAAAATGGTTTTTGCATAAAGTGCATAGTAAGGTACTTCGGTAATCAACTTGTTTTTTGCATCTGTAACAAGTGACTTGTAGAGGGTCCTTACGGCCGCTATTGTTAGTGCTTTTAATTCTCGACCCCATTGTGGCTTCCCTGGGTGGTCCGAGTTTTAAATTAATTTCCCCGAACTGGGGTAATTTTAGTGAGAGGACAACACTAAATGTACAATTTTAATTTTTTTTTTAGCGTAGGCACTAGGCTCTTTTAACTATCGTTAAAATTTATCCGTTACTAATTCACCTTGCTTGGAATGTTCTATTATACAAATGAATAAATTAATGAAGAAAAAGAATATCTCGTTGCTGGATTCGAACTCACTACTCCGAGTTGTCGCACGCATGCGAGGTACACACAGAAGCCACTAGACCAGACGTTCGTTAGATCTCCGTTTCAAATTGGTCTTTGGTTTTCGAAAGTTTTTGAGACACAATTCAGTTACGATTTTGATAAATTAGAATTGAAGGTTAGTTCACAAGATTATTATAACTTTTGGAATAACACTGTTTTTGATTGTTATTAAATTTCAGTTATGGTACAGTACTGTTATTTAATGAGTATTGAGTACTTTTATTTGTAAAAATCACTGTAATAGCACTGATTTGTCCTTTTTCGAGATGATGACACTTGTTTTTTTTTTAATGTTTATAACTTTTTAGTTTGTAGAAATAATCATTGAATAACAATGTCACTTGCTCATTGTGGGCCACTTTCACTAATTAACATATTTAAAACTGTGAATTGCGAGATAAATTATTTTAAAATATAAAATAACACGGAGCTGTCGGATTTGTCGGCTGTCACTTTTTGTCTCTCAATGCTAATCAATTTATTTATGCGTCCTTATGGAGCAGGACCAGCGTTTAGCCAAGCATTTTTATCAGCGATGTAATCCCCCAATTTATAATATGCCTGGCTGCATAGTGTGCGTTTTATATAAGATTTAAATTTCGTTTCATTCTGTTCTATTATGTGGGGAGGTATTTTATTGTAACATTTTAAACAGTACCCCATGAAAGATGAGTACTTTAGCCAGCCTGAAACCTGGTTGAACTAATTGCCCCCTATTTCTAGTGATATAATTGTGTCTTTCACCTCTTTTACTAAAAAGATGTAGATTTTTCCTTGAATAAAACTGACGAATTGATGAAAACTGGCAAATAGTGGAAACTGTCGAGTTAACGCAACTGTGTAATCGGCAAAACTGACAAATCGGTGAAACTGACTAATCAACGAAACGGGCGAATTAAATAAACTGACGACAGAGGGAAACTGTCCAGTGATACGCGGACTCAGTTCGTATGTCCTATTCGTAGCGAGCTCATTAGGAAACTTGTGAAAATTACTTAATGTATATTTCGTTTTAACTCTCTCTGTGAGCTAACTGGCGTATTAGCACTGAAAGTTACACGGAAAGTGCCAAAGCTCTGTTTTCAGAATTCATACAGAATAAAAATTACTCTCCTTTTGGGACAGTCGGGTACGGTGCAGTTTACTTAGCTTAAAAATAATTACCTTAAAGATTTTCCAACGCAATGCTATCTGACGGCCGTTTTCCTCCAACTTGTTCCTTTTTGTGTTTATGTTCTTTCTTTCGTCATGTTTACCGCAAATAAACGTATTTTCTATGTTTCTTATCTGACTGGTAACCCAAAAGTAGATTGTGTATCCACACTTTATCAACGTTGATCCACACTGTACGGCATTCAACCGGTTAAGCGTGAAACATCTCACCTGTAGAATTATTGAAGTGGTAAAATTTACCACTTATACCTCCTACAATTTAATATACCTATCTAGGTAAATGAATTATTCTTTCATATCAGTTATCTACACCCACGACACACGGAGACTTACATCAGCACAGGTGAACAAAATATTGTTTTGAAAGGCCACATACCCGACACACACACACAAGACATTCAAAACGGCTACATGCAAGAAGCGCGAAATAATAATATATCAATTAAAACAATACTGAACAAATAACTCAACAAACTTGTAGAAAGAAAAATGTATGCATACTTAGCACGGATATGAAATTCAACATTTTAAATATAGCACAAAATATATTATTAGAAGATCAAGATGAAATATGCTACTATCTAATACCGAGAGTAGGAACAAAACCACTTCTCAATGGAATTGAGTCAAAGCTATCTTACTTCACAATTGATGACTATTGCATAATACTAATAGGACCAGACGACTTTAAAGTAACACATGACTACCACAATTTAATTTACATTAGAGATTTGCTAAGTAGAATTAAACAAACCAACAAAATTTTATGCTTCCCCACTTATGCATATGGAATTTATAATAGCATCTACAACTGGAGGATTGAAACATTCAATAACTTGCTGTACTTGGATCTATTGGCCTATGAACACGCTTACTACCTAGAGTCGAATCGAAACAAGTGTGACTTCAGTATGTTTGGCGAAAAATCGAGCTTCATAAACAACACTGCAATGAGAACAATGTTTGAAGATATAAAAGTTCTAATCACTGACATAGAATATTCTAAAATGAATAACTTTAGTGAAACTAACAACAATGCATCTGTTAATTGTGACGAAGTTTCTGCCAAACGGACCTCAATATAAGGAATTGAAACAATTTGTAAAAATGTCAGAAACCGGTATTTTCGAATGCTGTGCCATAGAATTAATTAACTATAAAATTGTAATATTATGTATTTATAGAGTTCCAAACGTTAATAATTACAATGTGTTCATGGAGAAACTTAATTTGCTTTTACGAGAACTCGCTAGTGAATCTTTTCAAACATTGTGATAGCAGGAGATTTCAATGTAAATATCTTAAAAAGACCTTGCCAAAATCTAGATTTTGAATGTCACTTACTAAACTACAATTTAAGATTATCTGTTAATCAGCCCACTAGAATAAAGAGTCAAACATATATAGATAATATTGCACACAATTTTAAAAGAGCCTGTAAAGTAGAAGCGCTGGAATTTGCGCTATCCGATATCCGACCACACAGCTCAATTAATAAAAATACCCATCAAAAACTGTTGCATTCTAAGATACTGACTTATGAATAGACGTGATTATAAATCAGAATATATTTCAAAATTACCTGCGTATGTTGTCATTCTCTGAAATTACGAAACAAGTGATCCCAACATAGCCTACAATTTATTTATAGAAACTTTTTCGCTTTTCTACCATTTATGTTTTCCTGAAGTATCTACATACGGCAAAAAAATTCAAATGGGTATCTCGCGATATCAAAATGTGCAGCAAAAAGAAGCGACAACTTTTATGGTAATATAGGCGTGATCCAAATGAAAGTAATAGATATAGCTTAACTGAATATATAAAATTATTTAAAAAAAAATATAAAACTTTCGTAATATGCACAAAACAATTATAAAATAAAAAAATCAAGTAATAAATCTAAAACCAGTTGCAAAATTATCAATAACTCAAAACATAACGTACCGCGAAATCTTATCACAAAAATAAAAGTACACAGTGACACTATTACAGATCCCCAGAAGATTGCTAATGAATTTAAGAACTACTTTATTAAAAAAGTTATCCCACTAGTTGATTCAGGAAATGTCTCTTCTAAAATCCCAAATAGAGAAAACTCATTTTTTATGCCCCCTTGTTTAACACATGACGTGTTTAGGATAGTTAATTTGTTGAAAAATACGAACAGCGTAGTTTATGACGGAATATCAACAAAAATAGTTAAATTGGTGGCTTCAGAAATTTGTATCCATTTAAGTCATCTGATTAATTTACTGGTATATTCCCTGATGCTTTAAAAAAATCGATTCTTAAACCTATATTTAAAAAAGAAAATAGAGAAGCCATGGAATTTTATAGACCTATTTCAATTATTAGTGTATTCTCCGAATTTCTGAAAAGTATATATACATAGAATTAAGTGTTTATTTTAAAATAATATGTACTAGTTAATGAACAAAAAGGATTCAGAGAAAACCGAACTATAAATATGGTTGTTTACGATTTCCTACATAAAGTTATGGTAAATTTCGATAGAGCCAATCCCGTCTGCACCATTTTCTGCGACATGACGTAGGCATTCGATTTCGTCAGGCATGTATCTTAATGAACAAGTTGGAGGCATACGGTATAAGAGACAATGTTCAAAAATTAATAAAAACATATCTTAGCAAAGCAAGTCACGGGTTAAAACTAAACGTGAAGAAATATTTCATTCACACGAACGGGTAGTCAAGTATGGAGTGCCCCAGGATAGTGTGCTGGGTCCTCCACTATTCATAGCACATATAAGTGACTTACTTAAACATGTAGACCAACCAGTTACACTCTTTGCTGATGATAGCACTATCACAATTCAATGTAATACTAAAGATACAAATGACATTAATAATTGTCTGACATCAATAATAAATTGGCTAAATAATAATAATTTAAAAATTAATCTTAATAAAACTAACGTATTACATTTTAGTCAACGTTAATCAACTATGACTGATCTTAACATCCACTACAATAATAGAAGTACTTATTACAGAAGTTGACAGTACTAAATTCCTTGGAGTGACGATTGACAAAAAGCTTAACTGGAAGGCACACATAGAAGAACTAAGTAAAAAAATTAGTAGTTCTTGTTACGCGCTGTTCAAACCATGCATGCTTACCATGGTTTGGTTTCATCACACTTAAGATATGGGATCATTTTCTGGGGCAATTCAACTGTAATAAGGACTTAAAGCCCAAAAAAGGTGCGTCAGGAGTAGGACTATGTTTAAATTACATTCAACCGAAAGTTGTAAGCCCTACTTTAAAAAAATATAAAATATTGGCTTTGCCTTGCCTTTATATTGTAGAATTTGTCATATTTGTAAAATCTAATCGACATTTATTTCCATTTCAATCAGAAGTAGTCGATCGCAACCATAGGAGACGCGATGACAGTGTTCTCTGTTTACATAGATCGAAAACAAGACTAATGCACAAAAGTGTTCTCCCAAATAAATAGTTGGAAGGTGCTTAATTTCCGTCTATTAAAAAATAAATCAAAGATACTCCTTGAAGGAAAAGCATATTACAGTATTCTAGAATTTCTTAACGACAACATTTGATGTCATGTAACTAATATTATCAATGCATCTTTGACATAATCATAATAATAAACCAACATATTAATGCTTTGACTAATAATTAATTTAAATGACATTTTATTATTGTAATTATGACTATTTCTTTTTGTCTCCAAAATTAACATCTAACTAAATATTTTGTTTTAATTTATCAATTTTTTATGTTATTTACTGACATTTGTACGCCACTAAGGCCAAACATGACTTATCTAATAATGTATTGTGGTAACTTGCATGCTCTGTTTGTATACTCATGTTTCCAAAAACAAAGAATCTTGAATCTTGAACCCACGTATGTAAATTAATAATTAGTTATTAAGAGCCATCGTATAGGTTGGATTATACTTACTCCCCCCACAACCAATATACCTGTTCCATCTACATTATTCGAAGTTAATCCCATTCATCAAAGGTATCATATTTAATAAAAAATAAAAAACATAAACCCACGTGGGCACTTATGAAACGTCAGAAGCTTGGTGCACGGTTCCAATTGGTCGTTTTGTATGGATAGAATAGAATAGAATAGTATATTTATTTGCGTAAAACATGGTATACAATAAGGGTGTTAAATACAAATTGAGGCACAAGCATGTTTACCTAGGATAAAACATAGCATGCAAAATTTTAAAGACAAGTTTAGCAACAACAATCGTTTTTTTTTTTTTTTAAATATCAACATTTTTTATCTATAAATTCTTTTAAACTATAAAACGACGCTCAAGTAACCACTTATGAAATTTAATTTTAAATAATTTTGTATTTAAAGCTTTGGAGAAGAGCCGGCAAGAAACAATACGGTTACTCTATTTAATTATTATCCGGACAATATGATTTCTCCTCTACATACAAGTTTCCTTAGGTTCGAAGTCCTAAAACAAGTTTAAATTCGGACGCATCTGTGAGGCGACATTTATCGACATTTAACTCAATCACTGTTCGGCAGATTCTTGCATATAATTATGTTGATGTATGGAATTGCATACTTCCTCCACTCTATTCGATATTTTGCCTACAGTTAGAAGTGGATATAAGAGCCCTCCAGGCAGGTATTAGACTCGATATAAGGCACCGAGGGGATAAAAAAAAGAACCATTTGTTTGCATTTGTGCATCGTCTACTTAATAAAAATCTTGAATTCCTTCATTTATTAACAGACAATGCACTGCCTCAACCATTCGGTCTAGAATAGTAAGAAATTATGCACAAGAGCTCCTTAAATAACGAAATTAGAACTAAGGAAGGATTTTTGAACTACACCCCAAGTTTATAGGGGTTAAATAAGAATCTGTGAGGAAGTTCGCCATTTTTGTCGTTCGGAAATCCCATGGGGCATACGGCTTGTACATACTGTTATATTGAAGGTTTTTAATACAGTTCGCAGGAACAGCTCGACACTTTACTTCTTCAAACACAAACATAACGAACACAGTATTCAACAAAAACAAACAAACAAACAAAAACCTAGCTAAAGCTTCCCATTCAACGCGCGACAACTCCGAACAACTTACAAGTTTAGGTAACGCGAGATGATACGCCAGTCGCCGGCGGAATCGCAAGCAGACGGCAACTGGGGCACGTATTATTTGAGAGTTTGTCGCTTGCAAACTTCCTTGTCGCCGCGACAAAGACGCCCAACAGAATTACTCTACGTGCTCACACGCGCGCGCAACGAATAATAACTGTTTTAACGCGTGATCTAAGTTTTGATGGATGATTTTGTGGCTGGAGTTTGGAAATGGGGGTTAAGTATTCTTCTATGATTGTGTCAGGATTGGATGTGCATGTTAGTACGGGTCTTAACGAGCCCGACTGTCCAGCGTGCGCCATACGTACCTACTTTTGTACGAGTATGGCCATACGTTAAGGCCCTTGCATATTTGGTTTTTTATTTTTGACTATGTTTAGTTTAGTTTGTGATTTTCCAGTACGAGTCGCAAGAAATACTTTTTCTTTCTTTATCAATTTAATTTAATTAGGCGCTTGTTACAAAAGGAATATACTAAGCACGTAATCCAGCGAATTAAGTAATTACATTTTTATTGTATTCCACAATGTGTACTTAGGTGTTATTACGTTATTTAATTTTATGAGATCATTGTGGACCTCCCTCTTACCGAGAGGAGACCTGTGTCCTGCCAGGGTAGCGGGATCGTCCGAAAGGGTTACCGCTGCCCTGGAACATAAAGGGCTAAGGAAGGAACACGGGTGGGTTTTAGTCAGTAAGAGTCTGACACACCCTCCTGCTCCACCCAGAGCGGGAGGAGTCATTTGATGATTTCCCATCCTCAAAAAAAAAAAAAAGGAGACCTGTGTCCCAGTGGAAACATTAAAGGTTGATTATTGTGGTCAAAACAAAATAATCGGCGAGACGAAGCGTTGAAACTTATCAGTCTTCTGAAAAAACCTAATATTAGGGTTTTTTTTAATCTTTACAGTTAACTGTACTAATAATGATTACACAATCAAATATTTTTTAGGTAGGATGTTGCCCTTTTTGCTAGCCTAAAGTAGTAATACAACATAAAGTATGATTACTATGTTTTTTCAAAGTATTAAAATACGTTCACAAAACATACCACAGAAAATACTTGTATAAATGCGAGGTTATAAATATCAATTTGCGCATCGCAATTGGCCGCAACAGACCGCCGCCGCCGCAAACCGTTTGTTAATTCGCTCCAAACTGTTTGTGATACTAGCTTAAAGGATTGGTTACTAATTATTATTAATTATTAACACTACTGTAACGGGATTAGTGAATTTACTGCTGAAATAACATGACGAGTGCTGCTGTACTGCGGCTCCTGGTTTTTAAACTCAAAAGGCTGATTTTTCAATCATCAGAAAACTTTTGTTAGAGGAATAAATGACAGTTCGACAGCTGTTGTATAGAATATAATGCCAAGCCACAGTAGGTAATTATTCTTCACATAAATGACGATTAAAAAATCGGCCCTAAGTCCAGCAAGGGCAAGGCAATAGTAGCCTGGAGTTCAAAATCATCACCAATATCTTATATTATATTTGATATATTATATTTGAATGTAACTACTTTGTAACCTATGTACACAAATAAATAAATTGAATTGAATCTTTTTTGTTCTGAATATTTTAAAATGATACTCTTGTGACAATACCTTGTCATTAACAAGCAATTTTCAACCGGACATGAGACAAAACAAATCCAAACGAGCCCAAGTCACCACACCACGCAAGGCTATAGTGCGCGCCAAATATTATCTTCATAATTTTAATATATAACCCGCGTTAATGTTTATCTGTGAGTTTATTAAGGGTCGGACGATCACCCGGCTGCTATTCACACCAATAAGATGAACGAATATCGGGAATCCAACATCGTTTTCTTGTACAGTCTTACATTGAAAAAACAAATGAAAATAGATCAAACTTTGTGTGTTGACAGATGAACACATTATTCGTTGATCCATAATTTATGTTTTGAAAAGCCGTCTTCTCGAACACACTTTGCACATAAATAATTATTGAATTTTCTTAATACATCGTTTATGATGACTGTTGCGCTGAAACATTTGCGTAACAATTTGCGTAGGAATATCAAAAATAACTTTTCCGTTATGAAACTACGCACGACGTGGAAAATGTTGTATTGCTCTAACACAATAACATCGAATCAACGAATTTATTTGATTTTGTAGACTCTCTAATATTTATCTTTGCCAAAAGCCTTACAAAATTACAATAGCTAAACCCATATCCTTATCAAACTCCGTCACGTAACCAAGTTACATGTTTTGAACAATTTGGAAACGGTACAACTCGCTCGGAGTTGATCCCAAATTATTCCGTTACCGGTGTTCCGGAGTAAGGAACTAGCGTTCAATGTTGTGCTGAATCTAGGAGCGTCCAATATGTACCGTAAATAGAATCACTACGGGATTACGACGTGTAGGTGCTGTCCACCAAAACGTTGTCCAGTAACGAAATCGACGTCCGGCACTGAGTTTGTACGTCCTTAGGTAAACATTCAGTATTCATTCATCAGATACCTACATAGGTATTAGATACTTGCCTGTCTGATGAATGAATACTACTAGAGCCTGTTGATAAATATGTTAAAATTTAAGTAGGTATCTACTCGAGTAATTTCAACTCCGTGGTGAATAAAGTCGCGGCGGCAGGAAGGTTTGAGATGATTGACTTTACAGTACTAAGTTTCGGGTTTATACCATTTTTAAAAGACCCTTTGTACCAAGGTATGTAAATTTTGAAGTTAATCTTGGACAATAACGACTTACGGTAAAGCAAGGAAACCTACTTTCAATTATTTGAAATCGTCAATATTTGTTCCAATTCTGTGAAAACGTCTTAATCCCGAAATGGGACGATTACAAATCTACACAAAATACTAAACGATTTCATTACAGGTCGGTGTAACCCTCCACCGCGGAACAGGCCGCAGTCACGTAACGGGTTGAATGTGGTCTGCGCGGCCGACGTAACGAGGAATGTTATCACCTCCGCCGCGTCACACACCGCCTCCTTACCTCCTCACCTCGTCGGCTCACCCACCACTTACTAATTACATTTTTCCTTCATTAAGGAGGACATGCGGAGGAAGGTCCTAGGTTGTGTAGTTTTCTATATTATTGGGAGGCTGTCTGTTGTCCTAGTTGGGACGTGTAGACCCACATGTTGATGCCCGTGGTTTCACTCGCCTTTTGGAGGAACCAATTCATGTACTCGGATTAAAATTACCCTTGTGTTAATCAAGACATGGACAGACCATGTCTTGATTAACACAAGGGTAATTTTAATCTGAGTTATTTTTGTTATCTGTATATCTTTCCGAAGAAACTGAAGCAGTAGTTATATTTAGGTACATATGCATATATTATAGAACAGCATATATTTACTTTGCATAAAATATGTTAGATAATCAGCCTCATCCCACCCTCTTCGAGAGAGAGTGGGCTGTAATGACCATGCGGACCCAGTGCGTGTCACATGTCACATGTCTTTGAATTTTTGATTCTAGGACATACCTGTTTCCTTACGATGGCGATGTTTTCCTTGACCATTTTGAGAGCAGTGGTTTTGAAATTATTTACACTAAGTGAAGCCCCTGCCTGGGTCACCACGACCTTCAGCTCGATAAGTTGGGGCCGTTACCACTAGTATATTAAAGGTCTTAGATATAAGTCTCCACAAAAACACCTTAAAATTAATAACAATGATAACTGCTGTGATAGTACTTGTAATACATCCTCTTCCGATCGTTCCATCAATTGTTCTGCAATCTACCTTACAGTAAAATATTCACAACAAATGTTCAGAGATTTATCCTAACAAACATTATTAACTTCTTATAAAGCCATACTTCAACATTCACTTCTTCTAATACAATTCCCTCACGTGTCTCCGAGGGACCTTAATTGACGAATTTTTCGTTAATCTTGCCGCACACGCCCCGAGATGGTTAAGATTTCCAGTTCATTGCTTCGTCTAACCTCCGTTAAGGTTAATGCCGTCAATAACGCGTACCAAGAATGAAGAAACAAGTTAATCACCCTGCTTTAAGATTGAATCAACCGTTAACGGGATGTTTCATGTGCCAGCAGACCAAGCTAACGTTCGTTATTTTATCTATATATATTTATCTATGTATAAATAAAAATGAATCACCGAAATGTATGTACGCGCATAACTTCCGATCGACTACACCAAATTGTATAATTCTTTTTTTTTGTGTGTGTTATTGTCAGGACAAGGTTTGTATACACAATTGGACCCGGTAGGTGGCGCTGTTTTTTCGGGCAAGACGACGTCTGCCGGGCCCGCTAGTTTGTAATAGATATGAATACATGCTGTAAAACAACATTTAAAAAGCTATACCGGCTGACCCTTTTAACCGTATAATACAAAAACAGGGTATAAAAAGTGAACGGAGTAGAAGCCTATGACGCAGAAAATTATTTTTCTTTCTACAAAAAATAAAATTATTTAATTTTTATATCGCTACTATTACTTGTCAGTAGTGAATCGTTGCATGTATTGATGTTTAATTTGCATCGTATTTCCATTCTGGGAGACCACCTTTGTCCATGTATGTGAGCAGGCGGCGGCGGCCGCGGCTGCAAGTGGTGCTGACCGCGCGCATCAATCTGCTTCAGCGCGCACAGCTGACGCGCGCTATGTACTCTCAACGCGGTAGCCGATAGACTTGTTTTCTCATACACTGGACGACTTTACTCTGGCAACATCTAGGGTGTTGAGCTATAATTAAGTTAAATTTAGGTGTTATGTTTGTTTATTTTATTGTGAA
Source organism: Apamea anceps (assembly GCA_951799955.1). NCBI lineage: Eukaryota > Metazoa > Arthropoda > Insecta > Lepidoptera > Noctuidae > Apamea > Apamea anceps. The sequence continues at coordinate 1,372,688 of OX637506.1, forward strand.
ATTTGTTTATAATAGTATATTTATACTTAACTATCGCATTAGAGTACCTGTGAAGATATACAAAGGGTACACTTATTCATCAACACAAAGTGGCTGTAGTAAGCTATTATAACTCCCAGAATCTAAAGACCCCTTACGGATAAGTAATATTGGCTAGTCTACGAGTATTTGTAACTAGCCCTTAAGATGTAAATGGTGTCTATAGCAGATATGATACGTCAGACTCACAAGTAACTTAGGACCCAGGAGAATGCTTTAGGTATGTACATTGTTATCTACCCGACACAGTTAGGCATATACTCGTAGTTTGACATATCGAATTCTAGAATTGAGAGGATATCATAGAATACTCTTTATTATGTACATCGTACGAATTACAGATATAAATGAAGAAACCGCAAGTTCTAAAGGCATTAGGACAAATGTTTAGTTATCAGTAATATATAAACAATAAGATGCTGCTTATTGCATGATTGCACATGAGTTTTATTGACTGGGCCAAAGTTTTATAGAGTTTCTGGCATTGTGTTTTTACATAGGTGGTCTTATCGCTAGAAGCGATCTTTTATAGACAACCTTTGGATGGATTTAAAGGGAGAAGGATAGACAGTACTGCAGGTAGTACGTAGTGTACATATATATAATCTAGCTTGGTAACGTCATAACGCCAAACAGTATTTGCCTCTAAAATAATTAAAATAAATTGCTGAACATAAATTTAATTGTCCCAATTAAATTTATGTTCAGCAATTTATTTTAATTATGCTTTTTAGTCACTGCAGCACAGTTATTTGTTTGCGGTATTTGCTAAACCAAATACTTGACAATTATTTTTACTAATTGCATGTAGTCATGTGAATACTACCTCGTTGTTAACGTTAAACTTGTGCTAACAATTTTTTTTTTAAGTCTGGTTATCTCTACGTCTATAATCGATATTCTATACATTCTAATGCTAAATAAATGATAAATAAAATCAATCATCAAAAAAAATCATCATAAAATCAATCATCTCTTCATTTTCGGTACATATAATATATGTACCGAAATGCGAATACACAATGTAGGTACACAACACAACGATACGGAACGCTGACAGTTTCTGAGCACATGTTGTTCGTACGATGTCCAATGATTCGATGATCTCGAGAGCTCTGCTCATACCGTTAGCTGTAGCTCTCCGTCCATCCCCACGAACTCAGGCTAGACTCTGTCTAGCGCCACGAGATGGCGCTAGCGTTCCGAATAGTCAAACGAATGACTCCGACATATATATTATATACATATTTTTTTTTAATTTTTGCCTGTCTGTTTCAGCTAATCTTCGAAACGGCTGGACTGATTTTGACAGGACTTTCACTGACAGTTAGCCGAGGTTATAAGAAGTAAGGTAGGTTATTTTATATTTGAAAAATAATTAGGGTTCGGCGCAAAAACGTTTCAAACACATGAAATATCCAACATCCACGCGGGCGAAGCCGCGGGCAGACGCTAGTACATAATAATATCAAACAACAAACAACCTGCCGCTTGTTCCCAACTATCTATAACTATACGTTGGGGTCGACTCCCAGTTTAACCGGAGGCAGCTGACTACCAGTATTTTACATGGAGCGACTGCCTATCTGACCCCCACAACCCAGTATCTGGGTAACACGATACTCCTTGGTAAGACTGGTTGTCAGACTTTCGGGCTTCTGATGACCCGTAACGACTGTTAAGGAAATGTACAGATGGTCACCCATCCACGGGCCAACCTCAGAAAGCGTAGCTTAACCTGATCGATCGACCCGTGCGGCTGTAATTACTTAGCCACGAACTTTTCTTAATTTATAGTTTTTCATATAAAACTGAATCGAATATTATGAATGCAAAAATATAAATAATAGTGATCTAATCTGCAAACGTGTAAATTGATATCTACTTCAGATAACGCTTAGCCACGATATCTCGCAAACAATCTCTGTTACGCTCGTACTCGTAGCACCGCAGCTACGCAAACCCAGCTGCTACGCCGTAGCGAGAGCTACGATACTGACACGTTCGTGAAATTATTAGGATGTTGATAATCGGCTGGAGGTTGCGATATGGAATACCTGGAAATCCGGTTTAATCGTAGATTTAGAAGCTAAGATAGATACTATAATAGTATAATTTTAGGTGGGAACGAAGGTAAGTTCTAGATCATCATCTGCCTAGCCTTTTCCCAACTTTTTGGGGTCAGCTTCCAGTCTAACCGTCAGGTAAGTTCTACATAATATTAATAATTGCAACTTTTTCAATTCAAGTCAAGGTTTGACCTACTAAATCAGATATTTTATCTAATCCAATCACCATACAACGGGGCAATGCTGCCAGCCTTCTGGGCACTTTTTCTGTTGACAGTGATGCGGACGAATTGTGATGCCCTGTGTTACTTTTCCCGTTTTATTTTTCATTTTTTAATATGTATTATTTAAAGTCTGTTAGCTGTTAGTTTGTGTGTTTTATTATGTAAATGTTTTCGTGTTCGAGAGTAAAATGAACGAATGCAATGAAATAAAGACTAATTGTTAGTGTTTACCAAATTCAGCCTTGCTTTGATACAAATTATTTTACTGTTATACCTTTATCTAATTTATAAACTACAGGTTAGTCTACACAATATTTTATTTTAAACACGCTTAAGCGTTAAGTACTAAAGTAATAAAGAAACCTATTGTCCTTATTTATAGCAGACATTATCCGGAAAAGTGCACATTAACATAAATAAGTGTACTGTTTAATTTTTTAAGTTAAGCCAGTAAAATAATTTGTTTCAACTTTAAGTGTCCTTGCGGTATCGCTTTGAAGAAATAAACAAGAAGTATAATAGTGAAATACATACATATTACTGTATCAAATTAAAAGTAGCAATCTACCGTTTTCACGAATAAAATACATTTTCTTTCTTTCTTTCTTTGTATTTTTATATTAGTGTATCAAATTAAAAGTAGCAACTTTTAATTTGATACACTAATATCTATGTTTTACACTATTATGCTTCTTCTTTAAAAATCGAGACAAACCTCAATAGGTACCAACTTACAACGCCAAGAAAATATCAACATGAACCGCGGGGTAATTCTCGTAATTTTAAGAACGTTCACAGTCTGATCTCAGTCTCAATCTGTCAAAAATACGTCTAATTTCCCTACATTTTGACAATTTTTTGACATTTGTTTGTCGCCGAGATGAGACTGCGACTAGATTTTGAACGTTTTATATTACGGGAATACGGGCCCCGTTCAAAACTAACATAACTCGTCTAAGTAAGATGGATCAAAATATTGACCTACGAGCTAGAACAGTGGCTTAAGGCAAGTAATAGCGAAATGACTTAATCCGACGTAAATTGGCATCACACGTCGCTGAACAAACATGCTCTATAATAGCACATAACACTGATGTATTTGATTGAACTAGCAAATAATATCAAGAAGCTTCCTTCTTCATATCGGAACAACCTGTAGTCAGTTTCAAAAGTGTCTGATGAAAGTGTAAACAAACCTTGTTCAGGTTATATTCTTACGTCATCACTCACTCAAGCAAAATTAGTAACACATTCATCTGTACATCTAAATGGTTTCAATTTTATATCTGACCACTTTTTTCAAGAATTATTGTTTGTGACATTAAATTGTTATTAAAAATCTTCGACAAAATTGTTTTGGTAGTAAAACTAACCAAATTGTCAAATGAAAAACTTCTTTAAGATGATTTAAAATTATAATTTTGGGTTTAAGTTGGAATTGTAAGTTTCGGCGCTGGACCGATTGTTAAATATCTTACAGTACGCTTTTATTTCGGTATTCATTTCCAGTAAAAATGGATATACGTTAGCTTTTCCCATGGATACAAAAACAGTCCTGAAATACTCGTACCTACATTGTTTTTCCATAAGCCCTAATTCAAAGAAGAAAAGTAACAGCCATCCTTCTTGTTTACTTAAAAAAGGAAACTCTCCAATTATTTGATCCCATCAAAGGATCTCTCGAACAGCTCCCACTATCTGTAGGTACAGTCAGGCACAGCGATGTTAATCCATGGAGCGCTGATAGCGGCTGTGCTCGTCGGTACCGGTAACTTTGATCTGCCAGATAAGTGGCTCAACAAGATGTAACTTGGCCCTACTTTAGATTATCTGTTAGGGCATTGATATTTTTGATTAGATTCCTTGTCAGAATTCTTTTTGGGATTTATGAAGGAATTGAAAGGTTGAAAAACTATTAGGGATTATCAATCACTAAGTTTGAGGCTTGAAGTATGACGAGTACCAATGCGATTTTTTCAGTTTAGTTTTATTTGTAGCAGCCTTTGGAGTGTCTCTTGTAAATAAAGTGACTTCGTGTTTATAATAATTATGTAATTTTAAACTTTTGTCTCGGTTTCACACCTAAAATACCTTCAGGTCTTATTATTTCTAACGGGGGATTTACACTAGGTTGATTTGCGCTGTGCGGCTGGTCGCCAAATTCCCTCACGAGCCGAAGCGCCACCCCATATACAGATGTCAAAAGAATCACAGATGACTAGTTTATTTTGCATCAAAATGTCGACCGGCAGGCGATAGCATTTTCACGGTCCATTTTATTCAACCGCCGCATGCGACCTGTCGCCACACGATAAAAGTCGAAACCTACTCTACTTTGGAACTTGCAATTTTAGTCACCAGCGGCCTAGCCGAATTGCCATTTAGACGGAGACGACGTGCGGCTGTATTCAAATCTAAATGAAGGCCGATCAAAGACATTTATGAAAAAATAGTATGAATGTAAAAAGCCTAAAAAAAATTTTAAACGTGAAACCCTATAGAAAGAAAAAAATAACCTTGAAATTATGACCCTACTTATTTTTTTCCTTCTATAGGGTTTCACGTTTAAAAATTGTTTTAGGCTTTTTACATTCATGCTATTTTTATTATTATTATGTGTCGGGGGATTTTAAAATTTTTAATTTAATTTTTTTTTTCATGCTTTTTGTAGGGACTCCATATTATTTCATTTCTTTTATTTTCTTGCGTTTTAAGATTCAGGTAATTTGGTGTTCAATCAGGTTTTTTGTAATTCGCCATTTTGTGGTGGTGGCCATCTTGGGTTTGAAATTTATCATAGTGTATAGTATTCTACTAGTCAAGCCCTTTCATTTGATGCCCATATTGAGGGAGTTGTGAAAAAAAAAAAAAAATTAATTCGCCATTTTGTGGTGGCGGTCATCTTGGATTTGAAATTTATCATAGTGTATTCTACTAGTCAAGCCCTTTCATTTGATACCCATATTGAAGGAGTTGTGTGAAAATATGTAATCCGTCATTTTGTGGCGGCGGCCATCTTGGACCAATTTTCATCAAACATAACTAAGAACACTCCCGACAAATTCACCTTTCAAACAAAAAAACAAAATCAAAATCGGTCCATCCATTCGGGAGCTACGATGCCACAGACATACACACACACACACACCCTCACACACTGAAACATCAAACTTATAACACCCCGTCATTTTTGCGTCGGGGGTTAAGGACAAACACAAGTAGTTTCATAAAGGTACACATCAAAATAGAAACTAGCATTATCGAAATTAAACCAATTTACTACAAAAACTTTACCGTTCACTAAGTACTCGTAACTCGTTACACAAATGAAACCGTTGACCGGATAATCTGAATATTACACCCAAATCGATATGAACGAACCCTATTATCAATTATCACTATAACAGCATTATAATAAAGGATGAAAGTAACGAGGTGACCAAATATAATAAAATGCTAATTCTAATTTGCAAACTAAAGCTATAACTGTTGGTACGTTTGTAACTTAATTATATCGGGGCCTATTAAACTTTATACGTGCCCATAACGTAATTTATTTATTTAGTAATATTAGTGGAGTAGGCTTTTCGTTAGCTATGAAATGTTTTCAGGGCAGTTCGGTTTTGTGTGTTTATTAGTATGGTCGGTAGCGTGGAAATAATTAAATGAACCGTTATTTTAGCGAACTGTACAATTATTGTTTGTGCAAGGGAGATTTGTAATTTTGTTTAGTTTTATAAACGCTTTATGTACAGTAATTACATGCAAGTAGGTAGAGAGATGAGGTGCGCCATTTATCTTTGTTAAGTGAAGTAAAAGAAAGAATAACGTTTATTTGGACACAGTTCGTGAAACTCAAAATATTAATAAGAAAATAATAAAAATAAAAGGTTCATTTCAGCATAAATGCCAGACAGATGCGGTCTGACGCTGGTTTTCTAAATAACCTTTAAGGAAGTTAGCTTTCGCTTTTGTCAAAAATAAGAAACTACTATGTATTAAGTGCGAATTTAACGAATGAAATTGAACGCGATCAGCACAACCAAACCGCATTCAGTTATGGAATATTGATACTGACAAGCTCTTGAACGCGGTTATGCGTTGAAGTCTTTATTTTCTGATAGCTATGACCTAAGGGTTTTGAAATCGATCGTCATTACTTACCATCAGATAAATGATAAATGATTTTATTTTGTAAGTAGGTTTGTACAAACACTTTTACACGTCAATCATATTTTAAAACTAGATGAGGTCGGCGTTTCCTATCTGACTAGTCTGAGAAGAAAGGCCGAAACCAACTCAGACGTCACAGTCTCTTTTAAAGTCCAGACATGATCTTGGTCAGATCATATGAAGACCATGTAGGTTGATGTCTGAGATGGTCTTTTGAGGAAAGAACCATACAGATTGAGAGGACCTGTCCAGTCAGTGCACGCATATGTCAGAAATCGTGCAGCTCAACTCAAAACTTGAGCTCAACGATTCGACGAACAATACCAAAGAAAGGACATTTGGGTAGGCCACATTAATTACTCAAACTGCCAGACCATGAAAAAAACTAACAGAACAGAGAGAAAAATAAAAAATAAAATGACCCACATAGTCTTCACATTCACAATAATTAAAATAATAGAATACTTTACAAAGTAAGCAAATGTCATAGATCAAATTCATTAATGTCAAAGTGTATATAAAAAAAAAACAACAACAACAAAAAAAATAAAAACATTCAATATGTAAAAATTGGAAGCAGCTTAATCCCAAGCCTTTTTGTCCTCGATATAAGCCCTAACGGTATAAAAGGCTTTCTGGCACTGATGAGATACTGATCAAAGGCGAGCCTATCAATAAGAAAAAAAAATAGGTACTTACTAAATAGTTTTCAAAAAGGCCAAGTGTGTAGTACTCACAACCGGAGCGTGCGTGTATGACTTATCTCTGTCCACAAGTATGTCAGAATCGTAGCAGGTGACGTCCTCTCATTTCTGCTTACCCCCTTAGGGAAAAGATGTGAGTTTATGTATGTCTGTAAAATGTTATGCCATCATAATCGCAAAATATGCAAATTCGCTAAATTGTCATGTTCAGTAAAATGCAAATAATTTGATATACGGCCAGCACGAGACATTAAAGTCATTTGAGCTGTCTCCGCGGTGAGACTGACTTCCTTTGATTCGCTCCGTACAGTTCTGGTTTCATTAGCGTTCCTGACTTTACTTAGTTTCAAAACTGCTTAGTTTCTGAGGCATTAGTTTCCACTATTGAAAAGTCAGGATGTTGTAGTTTCATTTTATTTTTGCAGTTGACCACGACTTTTATTTCAGACGGGGTTATTTCCTTGTTTCATGCTTTTCAGTTCGGTCTTTCCGCAGTCAGGTTTAAGAGTATAACTTTTTCAAATAAATTTTAACTGTATTATTTTATTTCAGTGTATTTATACCATGATAATTTGGTACACCCTTGTTTGGTATAACAACTTTTGATCTAATGTTACTAATTCGAACAACGTTTAAGAAAATAATCAATTTTATATAATTTTCATTTCACCGAATATTTATTTGCGATAACAACATTTGCGCTATTGATCAAAAGGTATAATGTTCATTTGATGTAATGTTCAGGTGGTATAACATGTATTTTATCGAATATTCAATTCAATGTAATGCAGAAAAGAAAACATTATAACAAGGCAATGAGAACTTAGGATGCAAGAGCGAGCGAAGCGAGCTCGGGAATTCCTTTAAACCCGCAGACAGAAAAAGGGGGGGAGAAATTATGCGTAAAAAATTACGCGTAAGGGCCTGTGCACACCACGTTTTTTAAACGCGCCGTTGACGCGCGTTTGTAGCGATACAGACGCGATACGCACGCAAGTCAGACGCAGCCTGTAGACCTTTGCACACCTGTATAAATTCAAATACGCGTTTGAATCGATACAGACGCGTGTGTGTAGCTATACAGACGCGATGCAAACGCGCGTGTGTACCGATACAGACGCGATGCAAACGCGCGTGTGTATCGATACAAACGCGCTGGCATTTTACGTTTTTAAGCAGAACCTCGTCAACAGTAGCAAGATGGCGTCGGTCGAGACAGCATTGATTCAATGCGCTTTGTTACTATTAAAAAAATAATAATAACCATTTTTTGTTCCAAAGACGTGCGATGCACCAAATTGCTCGATTGCTACTAGCGTAGATTCACACTTCCCTCGTTGCGGGGGAAACCGCGCCCGTAGGGAAGGCGCGTGCGCTAGCGGTCGCATCGGTGTCGGGCGTTTAAATCGATACAAAAGCTATACTAACGCGCGTGTGTATCGATACAGACGCGCCGGTGCCGCGCGTTTGTATTGATATAAACGACAACAAACTGCTTTGTAGGATAAAAGCGCGTCGACGGCGCGTTTAAAAAACGTGGTGTGCACAGGCCATAAGCTGTTATGCGTAAATAATTTATGCGAAAATATAATTAGGACAAACAAAAGTAGGCCAAGTTATATTAGGTCTTAAAATTGTATGCAAATGGATAGGGAACCGAATTCAGTAGGTGAAGGAACAATGTTAGTTTATAGACAATGAAAGGAAACGAATTATTAATGAACTGAATATTCGATACGATCTTTCGACTAAATCATTATTAGTCTAGTGAAACATTAGTTTAAATAGTAGTAATATTAGTGCATGTGAAAATTCGATCAAATGACATTATTTCAAAGAAATAAATATGCTAAATAAAAATCTACCAATTAATTATTCGGTCAAATAATTATAATTATACGAAATAATAGAATAATAATGAATAATTATACGAAATGACTTTATTGTAACTAAAATTAGCCGGAGTGATTTTCGACAAAACGTTGTTATACCAAACAAGGGTGAACCTGACAATTTACCATTGTAATGTTTATTCGATTTGATTTGGGGCGAGACCTTGGTAATCCGTCACACAGGGTAGTCTGTGGATGGGTGACCATCTTTACACAAGACCCCTCCGTGTCTCGGAAAGCACATTAAGGCGTTGGTCCCGGCTGTCATTAGTGGATCTTTGACAGTCGTTATGGGTAGCCACAAGCCCTAAAGTCTGACAACCAGTCTTACCAAGGGGTATTGCAGGGGTAGGGGTAGGGGGGTTACTGGGTTGTAGAGGTCAGATAGGCAGTCGCTCCATGTAAAATACTGGCATTCAGCTGCATCCAGTTAGGCTGGAAGCCGACCCCAACATAGTTGAGAAAAGGCTAGAGAATAAAGTTCATGGATCTCAAGTTAAACTATAACCATAGACTAGACAGACATAGTTGACTAGATAGTTACAAGATAAACTAAAAGGTATACAACTGAAGCTATTTAGCTAATTCAGTGTTTGTGAAGAGTGTTATAAATCAAAATGTTGTGAGCAATGGCGGCCGACGTCGGGACCTATCCGACTTGAGACGCGGTTTCTAGACGACTAGGGTACTGACAGGAAAGGGTGCCATTTGAATAACAGTTAGATTCTATTTTTAAACCTTTTGATTCTCTGCATTTTGGTGACTGAGTGAAAAAACGTCAATATCTAGTCAAAATCGCATCTCAGCGACAATCAATGTCAAAAACGATTCCAAAATGCTGGAAAATGACAGGTATTTTTGACAGATTGAGACTGAGACAGAAAAAAAGAACAGAAAGAAAAATTGTTTATTCTGCACCAACAAAACGCACTTCAAAATAAAAAAGGTCCAATATACACATACAATGTCGTCAAAAGTTGTCAATTTTGTCCATTGCTTAATGTCAGGGCCAGAGAGCAAAGGCAACAAATCCATGATGCGCCCGCGACACTGGTATGAAAATAGAGAATGATAGAGAATGGGAACGTTATTAAAAAAGTAGGAATTACGCCTTTGTTAACATAACTAACTTAATGAAACTAGGATTAAGTCCTTAGGACACTTAATTATTTTATTTCGAACCACTTTTAAATGTAAAAGCCATTCTAAGATTTATAATGAAAGCTACTTTTTTTTTTTGCTTATTTTGCTCCGTTTTTGAATGCTATTCAATAGCGCGCACCCAATTATGTTATTTGGTACTCCTTAATTCTCTTTTCACATTGACAATTTCTCTCTATTTGAAAGTTGGGAACTATTTACTTTTTATTTATTCTTTTCATGATACTTTTTACTAGCGTGAATAAATACAATGAGCGTATGTAACGATTATGTGTCAGCTTAAATACCTTGTCAGGGTGATGAGTTACATTTATCTATTATACACTTGAGTTAATGTTTTGAAATTAATTCATTCATGAGCGGTGGCGGTGTTCATATTGTGTTTATGGTAAATGTTTTCATAAAGAGATTATCGCTGTCAGTGTCTTTTTTATACAGTAGATATTTTGTTATAAAATGCTACATTAAACACGATTACCTCAGGGTTTTCTGTTACAAAGGAAAGTTGACACTTGGGATTTAAATGAATATTAGTTTTATGTTTTTAGGCTCGAGTAAACCACATTTACCTAACCACTAACTAAAATGTTAAAATAAATACTATATTAAGTATCGTACATTTTCTGAAAGACTTTTGAAAACTTATTGGATTGCAAAATATTAATTACGTTTTAACACAAACTTTAAGTTTATGAAAGTACCTATAATAATAATTAATAATAATAATGTATCATAATCTAAAACCATAGCTCCCCGTTACGTTATTCCGATGATTCCGGTAAAGTACAGTTTGGTATCAATCAATTATCATACTCGTATAATCATTTATCATTTATGGGGATTATATTCTAAACTTGCAATTTACACTGCCGAAACCCAAGGCCGGCCCTAGGCAGGGTCGCCATAAGATGTTTAGGGTCGTAAGGATATTTAGAAAGAACAACTCAGATTGGCTGCCAAAAGTATAATGTCTATATTTAATACGAAACAAATAAAATAACATAAAATGGAAATCAAGCATTAACTTGATACATAATTATAACGGAGCATACATGTACAATAGTGTAAAGGAGAGCACACACTTCATAAGAACTTCCATGGAATGCTTGTATAGGATTTACGTAATTGGAAGTATTATCGTCTTCGATGCTAAAAGATATGTCGTTTTTCTATAATATAATTATAAGGGTTATGAATCTGTCACTCTCACTCTCTCAAATCTCTTATTTTAGAAATGGAACATTATCTATTTTGATTAAAACATTTTAATATGTAGTCTAAATGAGATATTTTAACCGAGAGACGACGCTCTATAAAGCTGATTGTTAGGCTAATTAAAACATAGAGCATAATAAACAGTAACCAAATGTTCTGTGGGTGTAATGTTATTTTTGATGAGCTTATTAATATGGAGCTGTACTTCTCCGGTGACAGCGCCTCTTCACTTTAAAGACTAGTTATAGTTGTAAGTTATATGTATATTAGTGTGTGTGAATTTAGCGGTCGCTAGCGCTACTACTGCTGAGCTCACGCTCAGCCTGAGTGGTATTCCCAGGTCAAGCAATATGTTATTCAATTTTTCTATCTGGAATTTCTCCGTAGCAGTTCGGAGTCTGGATTTGTACCCGGTTTATGGTAATAGGCTCGCATAGCGGCGACACACATGGGACTCAAACTTAACACACCTCCACATGGGCGAGCTACACGGGTCTTTAACTTAATACACCTCTGCCTAACCCTTTGGGGACATTGGTGTGGTGTTATGTTAGTGTCTAAGCTGGTAGACGAGAGACACAAGCCAACAGCAATCATCGTAATAATGATATTCAAAACATATTTCCCGACCACTACACAAAATTCTAATCAGCCGAATTCCCACACCGCAGGAATACCAATGGTAATATGTGTATAATTAGCATAATTTCTAGTGTGCTGCCACTGGATTAATGTTGTGTAATTAACCCGGGATCGGTAATGAGGCCAGTGATTACGGAGCGAAGGTGCCGCAAGCGGATATTGTAAACGCGTTAACGTTATATTGACGTGTGGTTTTGAGGCCTTTTTTTCAAATATTTTGACTTTAAAAACGAATACTTGCCTTTCCCTTTACCTTCTAACTGCGTATTGTGTGTTTAAAGGGCCGGTTGTTTCAAACGGTTGGTTAACGTAACATACGTACCTACGTCAAATAATAACGATTGATTACGTAATCGTTATTATTTCACGTACGTTTGTTACTGTTTGACGTATGTCAAGGCCATCATTTCGTAATTGTAATTTGAAACAACGCTTTTTTGATTTGACGATAGTTAGCGCCATTTTTGACGTACACGCGTGTGTTAGATATTTTAGTATATACTGGAAGTATATGTACCTATATATTACCCAAATAACAGATTTGACTGTCAGAATAGTTACTAGTTAGTTATTTACTGTGTATAAAGGTCATTATTTAATATGGTTTGTAGGGAAAGGGTTTTATGAAGTAAAGCACAGATAAACAAGGCTAAACATTTATTTAAATTTAGGCTTGTCAGTAATTAATCAGAAAACTAGTCGTCCGTTCGTAAAACTAGGTCATCATGGAGAAGAAGGACAAGAAACTCCATGGAAATAGTATAAAAGTATTCTATCAAAATCTTCCTTACGTTGTCATAAATTATAGTTATCGTTTAAAACAATTAATTCTATCTCTTGGGCAACGGTCCAATATAACTCAAAATAATAGCAATATAATAAAAATTGGTAGGAATATTGGCAATATATGACTTACACAACAACATAGTCATAATAAGCAATAATTAAGGTATAATATCAAATTACTTAACTTACGTGATCGATAAACTCATCATCTGGTTGATCTATTCCACATAACAACGGCACTAGAACTAACCAACTGAACATCTACCAAGCAATTTTTTTTTTCTTTTTATGTTTGTTTGGAGCGTGAAACCTAACATAGAAATACGCTTGTGTGATGACTACATACAGAAAGCACAGCCATTAGAAATCTCTATTCCTAGACAGCACGTTTCGCCGGAAACTTTGTTGTTAGAAAACATTGTTTGTAGACATCTCGGTACATAGGAAGCACTGTTGACAGAGATCTCTGTTCATAGATAGCACTTTTTGCTGTAAACTTTTTCCTAGAAACCACTGTTTCCAGATACCTTGGTTCACAGAAAGCGCCTCTGGAGAAGAAACTATTAATATTTATTATATTATTAAATTTCGCTTTTCTAGTATTTAAGTAGATGTTTTAATTATGTGTCTGTTGTAAACACATAATTAAAACATCTACTTAAATACTAAAACGTGGTTCGTATTTTATTTGTTAATCGTATTAACATCGGTAATTATTTTATATGTTAGAATTTTACCAGGTGTAAAGGCCACCTATCCAACACAATCAATGTTCCCACTGCTGGGACACAGGCCTCTTGCCCTTGAGAGGGATTGTGCCTTAATCCATCACGCGGGCCCATTGCGGGTTGGTAGATGTCACATTCGAATTTTTGGTTCTAGGACATGCCGGTTTCTTCACGATGTTTTCCTTCACCTTTTGAGAGCAGTGCTGATGAAATAATTTACATAAAGTAAAGCGCCTGTCTGGGTTCGAACTTACGACCTGCAAGTCGTAAGTCGCGGCCGTTACCACTGCGCCACCACTGCTTCAAACTTATCCAAGCCTGCTCCAAATGACTACTCAACAACTAATTACTCCGTGCGGTCTTAGTTCAACAAAATTAACCCAATTCGATTATATACTTGATTGACTCTTAGTTAAAACTAAGTCAGGCGATACGTCTCACACGCTCATCAATGTAGTGCGCAGCCGCGAGGATATCATCATCATAATTACTTATCTCTATCATCTTCTTAATTCAAAAAACCCGCAAGACATCGTCTGCTGGACATAGGGGGGACGCTTTTGTGCAGCAGAGGACGTCTTTCGGGTTAATTATGATGATGATACCCTCGCGGCTATAAGCATCGCCACATCGACCGGTCCTCGACGGTACAGGTATCGAGAATCCAGATCTCTTTGTCATCAACCTGAAATATTTGTTCCGGGAACTTCTGAACGTTCCGGCTTTCGGAGTCAGGCGGAAAAACGTACAATGTTGGCTTGATCATCTGATACGGATATAAAAAATAATTGGCGCTAGCTAAAAATAGACTGCTTTGATGTTCGGTCCACGTGAACGTTGTTAAAAATGTGTTGACTGAAGCTTCAATTACTTTTTCCTTGAAATAACCCGTTTGCGTCATTATAGAGATATTTGTAGCTTATGGTGGGGCGCTATTGGTGAGCGTCGGTTCTGGGTTTGATAAAGTGTTAATGGGTTTTTTCATCAGGAATATTTTTCTAGTCTAGATTTGTGCCGGTCGATGGCAATAGATCCCATATTACATGACACTTAAACATGACTCGCGAAATGTGGGTGTACTACAGAGTACACCTCCACCTGCCTAACCCTTCGAGGATTACAGGCGTGATGTTATGTGATAGGGCTCCAAGTAAGTAGTACCACAAGCATTTATACAAGAAGGATCATCATCATTTCATCACTACACCACTCATTCCAACACAAAACTACACAATACTACTCAACACAACACGTAAAATAACAGTATACAGATGATTTTCTCTTTGATTAGTTCATCTTAGATTCTGTAAAAAAAAAAAAAAATGTAATAATTACATAAAATATATTTTTATTTCTCTGTCTATAGATCCTACAATATGAAACTCCGAATTGATATTTGTCTACCTGCATTAACTCGAGAGCCCTGACACCCATAACACAAGTTCAATCTTAGCTTGGGTGTCAGAGGTTTATAACTCTGTATAAACCTACAATTTATAAGACTGTAAATGGTATGATAAATCAAGTGGTAATGTAAATTTTTAAACTGGAAATAAAGATTTTATTATTATTTATTATTTCAGTCGAAAGTCGTCTACAGCTGGACATACTGGGCCTCCCCCAAGCACTTCAACCGGTTCTTTGCTTCTCGCATCCAGCGGATCAAGGTAGGTAGGAGGTAATGGACACCGAAATTGCAATCACATAAGACTTTTAATCTCTATCACCAAGGCCGGTTTGCGTGACACAACAGTCAAGCAAACCGTCCTCGAGATACTCGTAATAAGCTTTGTCTTTAACCTCAACAACAATCTAAACTAAGACAACACCAAAAACCACTGTAACCTTTGTAAACGGCATGGTTTCTTTACGGTGCGGCACATAAACCTTGCCGTAGAAAAAACGTGTTTGTCAGCAAGCTTCCATAGTGATTCATACAACTCTGACGACCGTGCCTACACATACACATAGCCAATAAACTGTAGTTTTTCACGGCAAGAAAAACGTATGTGTATAAGGGTGTGTAGCAAGCGTCGACAGCGGTCGACATTCAAAATGCTTGCTAAATTATAGAACAAAAACCTACAATCGTTTCTAGTTTGTCAAAGGCGACAGATGTGTCAGAGATTAATATGATAAAATTAAATAGCATACACGACGCATAAAACTTTCTAGGTACGTCTCGCACAGTTTTTGTGCGCTGCAGACTCGACCACACAAAAGGTCTGTCGTCTGCTCCCAAAGGGCATCCAACATCGGGCGACTGGGTTGCCAGATAAACATGTGCAACTAACTACTAAGTAAATACTAATGGAAACAATATGGAATTATTCCGTACTTTGAATAGTCGTTCACTTTGGTTGGTAAAAAATATACATTCCTTTTAAATACTCTTCTATATCACGGTCGTACTGATCATGATGTACTTCGATGCTTCAGCTCACAAAAAGCGAAAAAATAAAGCGCTTCAATAGTTAATCGGTAATCCTTTAATCCGTTCATCGGCTATGTGGTTGGTTTAATGGCAATACCGGTATTATTACGGTGTTAAAAAATTCAAAACCGGGATACCGGTGTTTTGGTATTTTTTTTTTTTTAGAATGAAAGTACAATCATCTCTTACTTATGTTTTTATGTAGTTTTATTGAAATTCTTATTTACTTCTAATTAACAAGTTTAAACAAATTTCCCTTTTAATGTAAATAATCAAAAATTCTTTCCTCTGAGATCACAATAATTATTAATGTATCAGCAAACTGCCTACACTACGAGTACAAAGCGTGTTTGTGCGCGGTCAATTTCAAAGTGAATTAACCGATAACTCTTTCTCCTTTTTAGGGTTCCGTAGTTATGTCTCGGAACCCTTAGTTTCGTCATGTCCGCCCGTCCTTGGCTTACCTTCCAAATGGTTAGTGAAACATAAAACTTAGCATGGATATGTGTATTTACCACGTCGACAAATTGCTAAAATAAAATCAGGAAAATTTATTTTTTGGGGTCCCCTACACGTAAAGTGGGTATGTTTCTTTTTCTCGCGTCGACCCCATAGTGTGGAGTATCATTAGATAGGTCTTTTAAAACATTTAGAGGTTGCTAAGACGATTTTTTGACTTAGGTATCCGTTTGCGAAATATTCAACTTTAAAGCGCCTTTTTAGGGTTCCGTAGCCAAATGGCAACGGAACCCTTATGGATTCGCCATGTCTGTCTGTCTGTCTGTCTGTCCGTCCGTATGTCACAGCCGCTTTTTTCCGAAACTATAAGAGCTATACTGTTGAAACTTGGTAAGTAGATGTATTCTGTGAACCGCATTAAGATTTTTACACAAAAATAGAAAAAAAACAATAAATTTTGGGGGTCCCCATACTTAGAACTGAAACTCAAAATTTTTTTTTTCATCAAACCCATACGTGTGGGGTATCTATGGATAGGTCTTCAAAAATGATATTGAGGTTTCTAATATCATTTTTTTCTAAACTGAATAGTTTGCGCGAGAGACACTTCCAAAGTGGTAAAATGTGTGTCCCCCCCCTGTAACTTCTAAAATAAGAGAACGATAAAACTAAAAAAAATATATGATGTACATTACCATATAAACTTCAACCGAAAATTGGTTTGAACGAGATCTAGTGAGTAGTTTTTTTTTAATACGTCATAAATCGTAACGTAACGGAACCCTTCATGGGCGAGTCCGACTCGCACTTGGCCGGTTTTTTGTTAAAATAGGGCGTCCATCTGAAAGCTAAACGGCTAGCTCGAAAAATCTGAAATAATTTATGATGGTAGTCCATGTGATGAACTTCGAAGAAAAAGTATAATGGCTTAGATAACTTTGTTAGTTCAGGAGTTATAGAGGCCTAACTTGTAAAATGCGCTTACTTGGAAAACTTCGTACAAAAATAACAAAATAATAAGTAAACATGTAAAATATTAAAAATAAAATCATAACAATTATCTATTGGACACGATTTTATTTCAATTTGAATCCTCTAAAGAGGATAAATGAAATTAGGGCTTAAAAAGTTTATTCCAAATTTTTGAATCGTGGTATGATTTCGTTACAATACAGGCTACTTTATAAGTAAAGTAGAATTTTACTGGCAAATCTGAAATCCTATTCTATGCGTGGCCTGACACGCACTTGGCCGGTTTTTTTAATATACAATGTGTAACTGAATTAATGCACATTATGAAAG
Organism: Apamea anceps; assembly: GCA_951799955.1. Classification (NCBI taxonomy): domain Eukaryota; kingdom Metazoa; phylum Arthropoda; class Insecta; order Lepidoptera; family Noctuidae; genus Apamea; species Apamea anceps. Next base: position 1,390,516 of record OX637506.1, read on the forward strand.
TAGTTTGTTCAGAATCGTTTACTGAATTGATTTCTGTAATTTTTAATATAGGTAATATTTTATCCCAAAAATAATTAAAACTACGTAAATTACTGTCACACTTCCGCTGTGCAGTTAAAACAAACCAAAATGGATGAAATACACACTGAGCTAGACCCTTATACGAGTGCGACTGTGTGTATGCGTAAATTTGTAATGTGACCATAATTTTCTCCCACAATCAGTATAAGTAATTTATTAAAAAAACAATGATTTTTACATCATAATAAAAATTCAGTGTATGTATTATGATTATTACATAATATTCTAATTGAGGTGTATGGTGGTGTGCGTTAATTCCTGGACATGTTGTATATGTCGGGACAGGAGGCCGATTGGAGCTCAATTCTTCACTGTTGTACATTTTACGGGGCGTGTTGATGTGTGTTGCGGCAAGAAGAAAATCTCTGAAGATCATTGTGAATTTGTAGGTTTTATTTTTTGAAGTTGACAAGAATTATAAAGACGGCTATACCCTGTCCATTAGGATAACCGTTTTTTTAAGATTACTTAAAAGTTAACTTTTAAATGCCTAATAAAATAAATACTAAGTTGATACGACAGAGGGGCTTTCCTTTAAACTGCCTATACTAGGTACCATTTTCAAGCTCTGTACTAAAAATCAATTAAATAGGAGCAGTAGTTTAGTCGCAAATGATTTTTTAAGTTTTTGCACCGTTTGAACACGATGTATCTTTCCTAACAGCTGATTATGTCTAAGCATAGGTCATGCACCTTACAAAGATAAAGACGTTGCTACTTCGTTACCTAGGTATCTAAGGTCAGTCAAATTTATTTAAAAAGGGTGGGTGCGTTTTATTCTGATTTGTAAGCCATTTAGTTTTTTTGAAAAAAATATTTTCTCATTTTTGGCGCTTTTTATTTTTATGCCGTATCGAATTAATACTAAACACGTATAGTATACGTAGTGTAATTTAATGCCCCTCTGTCATATCAACTCTGTATATTAACTGCCTTATCTTATTGAATTATCTTATTTATGGCTTCTTACAGACATTACAATACCGTACGTGTATCAATCAATGTATTGTTTGTTGTTGCAATCGCTAGTTCCATCTGTCAAAAAACGGTTTATCTTATGGACACGGTATAAGCTTATACTATCTTAAATAAAACATAATTATTTAGATCATCAATCAGAAAGTTGATTGATGAACCTGGTAATTTAATGAAAGTGACACTTGTGATTAAATATTCATGAAAAACTGTGAAGTAATATTAATTAATTAAAAGCGATAAGTAATTTATAAAGCCATCGAAGTATGCAGAAAAATATTATGGAAAGTGCTTGCTTGTTTTAAGTAAAAGTCTACTACTATTTTTAATCACAACTCAAAATGCCGAAATATGGATTTTCCAATTTCTATCCTGGTATTAAAAAAATGGTAAAAAATTACCGGTTTCCCTATAATATCGCATACCAGTATCCGTGCTCTAGTTCACAGCGCTGCTTCAGACGCAGGCGGTGAAGTCACAAAGTTTCCTAATTTTCTAAGGTAAACCCTTACCACGAATCACTCACTGTCCGATCAAGCTATTCCTAGACAGGAATAGCTTGAACGGACAGTGAGTGATTTAATTTATGATTTACAAGCACTAGCTAGTGGCGAAGGACAGACTTTTTGTGGAGCTGTCTTATTTAATTTTGACGTTCAAAAAGTACTGATCTTATGCCTTAATTATGCCTTATCTTAATTTGAATAAAGGAATTTAGATTAATTTTTCGTCACACTTGAAAAAGGTTCCGAAGTGTCTTGATGAGCGTGCGGGAAATTAATTATATCAAGTTTTATATTTATTTAGGCTATGATACCTACATTTTTCAAAATCCCAAGCCGGCTTCCAATCCACCAGGCAACCTACTTATTGTACCTAATTGGAAACTAATTATCGCTTAATTGCTCAACGTCGACTACTACCACATCGGTACTATCACATCTCCGCTGCGAAACCATAACAGCGAATCCGCAATAGTTCCGCCATGACTTTTCCGTTGTACGACAAGCAAAATTGAAGTGAATCTGCTGTTCTAACGCACAGATTTGATTACGATTCTATCTCTTTTCCGCGAGATTCCGCCGATCTGTGCGGAAGTCAGTTACACCTTCGCGCTCAGCCCGCTATTTTGTTGCCGTGTTGCAGTAGTGTCGCAAGTATCGCATTAAAACGTTATTGAGAATTGATTGATAAAATTAATAACTCTCTGACTTGCTTCCAACCCAAAAAGTTAGACTACATCCGATCCAACCCGCCAACCCTGCAACAACTCAAGGTATAGTTTCCAAAAGTTTATCCTTTCAACTTAATATAATAGCTGGTATCCCGACACAAAGTAGTTGCATACAGAAGGTCGACTTCATACAACCAGCGAAAACAGGCGCGCGCGCACATAGTCGCGTACGTACGGCGATCTCAAACAAATGCCTGTCTCGAGTACGTGTGGACTCGCTGTACTTACGTAAACATGTGTCTATGTGTGCGTACGTTTTCGCTAGCTTTGGTCAAACAGGACAAATCCCGAGCGGGGCGTGGGATGACAGTCGTTCGCGCCAATGGTGTCAAATAGCTTGTACGAAGGTGTTCAAAGTGGCGCGAATAGCCGCTTGACTTCCCGTCTGTTGTTGTCGAGGGATTCACCTCAGTTTGACCAGTGCTTAAAGTTGACCTTTTGTAGTCTTTTTAGTGGCGACAGTGACAGTTTATATAATCCCACCACTGGACAGTGGGCTACCGCACTCGTACGAACAAATTGGACGGACGTTTTCCTTACTTCCAGTGTTTGATGTGAGAATTCATTACTGTTCTACTCCTAGGTTTGACTTGCAGCGCTATTAAGTTGGCTAATTAGAAAATTCTGGGATAATTGTTTATTATGATGAGAAACTGTAGGTGGGTTTTGCTTTGATTCTAGCGTTACATTCACAAGTTTGTGTATATTAGTTTTTTTGCTTATGCAGCTGATAAACATGGTTTTGCTATCGGTAGAGAGGTTAGACGCCTTTTCTGTCCTGGTTTGATGTCTGGTATATACCACTCACAGCTGACTTTAACAAAAAAAAAAAAAAAGAAATGTGTTAACATTACCATTATATTATTTGTAAATAGTTTGCTTGTAAGTCAATCTCTTGAAGTCCTCATCAGATTACAAAAAAATCTTTTACACTATTACCGAGTGCCATAGGATATGTTTTACTTGTATAGCATAGTAAAGTTCACGCGGATAAAACGCGGGCGGAAGCTAGTGTTTAAATAAAACGATGATACATACATACATACACTCACGCCGTCTTCCCACGGGGGTAGGCAGACACTACAGAACGCCAATATCTATAAACTATAAAACGATGATGGTATTTAAATTATTTCATCAAGACATACAATGCTTAGTCCCTTTGTACACACACGTTTTTCGTAATGGATCACTATAACAGTTTAGAGAGGCAGATAGTTTATTTCCACGGCGCAGTTTATACACCGTACTGTAAAGAAACCGTGCTGTGTACTTTTGATCTTTAGACTATCTAATATTTTTAATGTAAAATATCATACTTATTCAACAGGTTACCTATTGTTTCGACAGGTCTAAAGCTATTATGACACAGAAAGGTCTGAACCTCACCAACATCAAACCTTGCCGAAGGGTTACACCAAATTAACTCGATGTTACGTAACCTTGGGCTCACTGGTCAGGTTCTCAGCGAAACAAGACGGCGGCCATTAATTACTGCTTTAATTACAAACCTTTTGATGATGCTCTCTCACCTGGTGCAACCCTTCATTCGATATCTTTGTGTTTTGTGGGAAGATTTAGGAGCGAGTCTTAATAAAGAGCCTGTTTGTGTCATTAGCAACTCGCCCCAAGTTCGCACTGGTGCTATCAATACGGGTGGCGACATGTTATCAAAATATCAAGATTTGTAATGTATACATATGTACTTAAACGTTCCGGGATAAATTCTATAAAAATAATGGATTTTTAAAAGATTTTTTTAAGGGAACATGGGTACAAATACGAAGGGACACTTTGTTTTGTACTATACATATTTTACGTACATTGCACTTTAGGCGCTTAAACTGTTGACGTAAGGATTAACATTAAATTTTGACAAAGTGAGAATGAATGTACTGTTCAACCATCTTTGCTAATATTAAATAATTAAAAATATAACGAAGTGACTAACTACTAGATAAATTACTCCCAAAAGTGGTTAACAACAAGCCTTATTAATAAATACCAAAAACCAACCAAAAATTGTATCACCAAAGAAATCAATTACCCGAAACCCCTACTAATAATAAAACGCTCATACCCCAAGCAATTACTATAACAGTGGTGGTACAAAAAGCCGGGTTCGACATCAAATAAACCAGCACCCTGTATAAGTTATTATGGCTCTGTATCAGTCAGGCGGATGAAAAGGAGGCTGTACTCTGAGCGCGCGTGACCCAAGTACGCAATGGACGAAAGAGGCGCATTACGTGGAAATATACGGGAAGCGGTTTGTGACGGGATACGAGAGCCGTTTACGGGTAGTCAAAAATGGTCACATGTGTTGCTAGGCATGTGGGCATGTGATTGAAAGATATTGTGTGGTTGAATTAGCAGATTGCGTTCGATGAAATGGTATTATCTCTGTATTTTTTATTTTATTTTAATAAATATCAAGTTAATAATGCCTTTATTTCTTTGAATTTTCACTGACTAGTTAAACTGTATCTGAAAGTAGATCTTCCAAGACACGTTTACAACTCAATATTTTGGTACCTCCTAGATGGCGCTGCAATGACGCAATGTGGCAGTGGGCAGGGGGGCACTTTGCTATAAAAGTTGGTCATTCAAGATGGACCGATGAACTGATGAAGGTCTCGGGAATTCAGTGGATGCGGGAAGCAAGGGCTCGTCTAGCGGATGTGGTGTCTGTCTGATTAAAACCTACCCCAAGTACATCAATGACCTAAAGGCCAACTGTAGCAGTTCTGCCCAAGATTTCTTCCCGTAAATGAGAACCCTCAAACCAGAAAGCACTCACGGTACGCCACTCGTGTGAGTCCACTCCGCAGGCTCATGAACCGACCGCAATATTCACCGCTAAATAACCGCGTGATTTCAAGAATCGATAAAAGGAATCCTGTTCCGTACTTCGGGGAAATGATCCGCTGAAAATTTAGTTTAAACTAAAAAAGTTTAAAATTCTCGGTAATAAAAAAAAGTTGGTGTTTCTAGGTATTAGTTGATTAATTCCATTACAAAATCCTTGTTTGTTGAATTCCCATTACAAAAATAATCCCATTAGAAATTTTTTTGCGTAGGTACCAGGAGTACCTACGCGATGACCTTTCCAACGGAAAATTAAAAAGTACTAGCTAAGTTTGAGTAAGTTGGCGTAGACTGAAAGTTCTTACGCAAATCCTTCAGAAACACTGTTTAGAATCTGTATATTAGAAAAGCCCAGACTTCACATTAAAATCAAACGCATTTAAATATTTTATTCACGAGATAAGTCTTACAACGTGACAGACTCCGGAATCCTTAGCTACTGCTAGACAACGCAAGCCGCTCGCAAGCCCCTGGAGCGAGTTACCGTAGTTGCCTGCTCAAGCCGCCGCCAACGCTCTTTGGAATATTATCGCGACATCTTTCACCCTTCGAGGGACACGATCCTGCTTTGTGAATGGAATAACGGTCTTTATCTGTGACAATTATGTCTACATAAGGTTTTGTTTTGGACTAGCTTTTGCCCGCGGCTTAACCCGATGTTGGAAAATATTCCATGGAACACGAGTAGGAGTACCCTATGTGTTAAATCCAGGTTATAAACTATCTGCGTGCAAAAATTCATCCATATCCATTCAGCTGTTTTTGCGTCAATCCGGATCATACATACAGACAAGTTACTATTTTATTATATACTAGCTTCTGCCCGCGGCTTCGCCCGCGTGGATGTCGGAAATTATCCCACGGGAACGTGCTAACAGGATAAAATGTATGTGCTTCCCCAGGGTGCCATCTATCTCGCGGGCCCTTTGTGGCTAATTACAATAGAAAACCAATTGTGTCTCATTGGTGGTGATTAAGAGGGTACCTATATGATATCCTTACCTAAGTACCTACATAATAAAAAAAAAAAACTCAATAACAGAAAATAAAATACCTACCTACCTAAATAAACCTATTTCTGATGATAACTAAACTCAATAAATAAGCAAAATCCCTAAAAACTAATATCTATACGAATGACTAATCTTACCTAATAGTATTATAAAATAACCTACGGTCACTACGTACACTATCAAATATACTACCTATACTTTAAAATTAAAATCTATACCTACGACTTATAAAAATAAACCTAAATAACTCTAAAAACTAATAGAAATAAAAAAGGTCGCACTGAAAAACACGGTTTAGAATTGCAAGTAGCAGTTACAATAAGAACGAACGCTCGCCACTCAACACGTCCGTTCAAATCAAAGTTCAAAAAATATCCTTATATACGGTAGCGATCCGTGGCGGCCGCGCGCCACGCGTGTGCTGCGAACGGTGCAAGCCAAATTCAACCTTCAGCACTACATTTAGAGCATAACTTTAGTGAACTGCACTGCGGGTAACGTAACCTACGACAAACTTATTATTTGCGGTGGGTACAGTAATCGGGTCTAGGGATCGAACCGCAAAATTAAGTTTGTTTTTTATTGTATATACTTTTCCGGGATAAAAAGTACCCAGTGTTGTGCCCAGGATATTAAAGAATAATTATACCAAGTTTCATCGTAATCGAACCGGTAGTTTTTGCGTGATGCCTGAACAAACAGACAGACAGACAGACAGACAGACAGACAGACAGACAGACAAAATTTTTTTTAATCACATTTTTGGGTTCGGTGTCGGTCTAGTAACACCCCCTGCCATTTATTTTTTTGATATTTTCAATGTACAGAATTTTCACTTCTACAGATTTATTATAAGTATAGATATAGATATAGAATAGATATAAATATGAAGTGGCAGACGAAGTTTGTTGTGATAAGAATGGCTGAAATGAAAATTAGTTAATAGAGATAGTTATGACATGGGCCTATAATGAATTCTCCACTGCTAAGGCTTGCTTTCTAACCTAAAACATGTTACGTGTTATATTAAAAAAAAAATAGTTTAATTCAAGTAACAAGACTCATATAAAACAGATACATAAAAGGACACAGACAAGATAACAAGCGCAGACAAAAACGAACACTCACAAGGTAGCAATATGTCTGCTGCAGCATTGCCGGATATAAGGGCAATCCAGTCTGTTGGCGATCATTGACAGGACGGAGTTGGACGAGTTATAATGTAAGCTTGCACGCTGATAGCGTGAAATAGGAGCTGTATTTCAGACGAGTGTCAGTTCCACAAGAGTGATGACACTGATAGCTTTTAAACGCCGTTTAGATGTGCTGATCGCGTTCAGTTTCATTGGTGAAATACGTCCTGAATTTTGCTTTTAAAGCCCGTCAATAATCTTTTATAAGAGATGAAAGATTAACACTTGACCTTACAACTCAACCATTAATAAACGTGTAGATCCTTAACTTGAGACGGGTTAGAAGTTAGTCTTCTCCAGAATAGTGTCTGAATTTCTGTCTAAAACTTAGATTATCTGATAAGGCCTAGTCTAGAAAACCCTAATTTGTGCCGTAATCCTGCCTTATCATGTTGTCATCTTGGACCTCAAAGTAATCTGGAAGGAATCAAATTTCTGTTTTCGTCGAAAATCGGCTTTTTACTCCAGGATTCGGTGATCTAAAACAATGTTCGCTTGAAGATAACAGAATGAGAGCGAGGTTAGAAGTGTTCTTTGATTTTTGTCCTCTCTAAGGCCCGTCGTCCACGAAACTACTCGAAAGTAGCCGGCTGCAAACTCATATAAGTGACCGGAATGTCACTGCAGCAGTAGGTATTTCAATGGCGGTCTGTATACGAAGTGACTACGAATACGAAGGGCCGGTTGTTTCAGACAGTTGGTTAATCTAACATACGTACTTACGTCAAATATTACCGAGTGCGTAATCGTAATTATTTGAAGTAAGTCAAACAACGCTTTTTTGGTTTGACGATAGATAGCGCCATTTTTGACGTATACGCGTGCGTCAAGTGAACATGAAACAACCCGCCCTTACTAAGGCGTTATTAACTACATAGTTTGTGATTGGTTACGTCGTGTACGGACTGGCAGTGGAAATTTTTTACATTTCTTTTTAGGAAGGAAACCATTCAAAGTTTGCCTCAAAAATACACGCACTTCTAAACCACAGAGAGCAGTTGTGATCTAGAAGTGCGTATGGTTCTATATTGTTCATAGGAAATACAATAAATAGTTATAACCACTACTTTTAAGTAGTCCACTAGCTATTCAGCATGGATCATTCCAGAAAGTAATATAAAAGTTCAGCAAGTAGTCCGGGCGGTTAATTCGCCCATTACAAGACAATTTCCTCCGACTACTCCCAACTTTCAAGTTAACTGCATGTTCTGCTCAAAACTTTAACAGCTAAGTAATGAAGGAGTCTTAGCTAAAAACTTGCACAATAACAATGTAACCTTATTGCGATGAGTTTCATAATTATTGTGATAATTATGATTGGTGGTAGTACGCAGAGGCCATGAGATCCAATCACTCAATGATACTTAGTGGTAATGATACCTACCCAATTTTTCTAATTATGTTATCCTAATGTTACCAATAATTTTACTATGTATATACAAAACTTAGTTGAAGAGCCATTATATAAGACTTAATTAAGAGAATGTTAAATAAATTTGATTAAAAACATTTACTTTTATTTGTGAAAATTGAAGCTGAAGCACTAATTAATTGCCTGTAGGCACTAGCCAATAATCTAGCGATAAAATACACTTACTAATCTACTCTTTCTTATGGAAAATCGCTTTTCATGTTCAGAAATAAAACAACATTCGGTTTGTAAGGCTTGGGTCATTTCAATGATCCAAGAGAAACGAATCACCATATATTCTATTTAATCAGAAAAGAATGACAAATTACATCAATATTTTGAAAGTTCGTACGCCTACATCTAAAACTCCAAACCTAAACAACAAACACAGTAGCCTAGACATATGCAAACTCTCGATATTTACGTAAGTAACACGTGCACAGTAAAGTTTTAACTCAGTGAACAAAGTTATGAGGCACAACAATACGAACGGTGCAGAGTTCGCGCCGGCATGCGGCATCAGCCTTACTTTGTAATTAAAAACTGCTAATTAACCAGTATTAAATGAGGGTAAAATAATTAACGGTAATTAAAAGTTACGTATAAGGTGAGATTTTGTGAGGCCTGCTTTTGATGAAACGGCTGAAAATGGAACTGTAGAGTTATTCCGTCATCCACGACGCTATTTAAAAGTAACGTGTTATAAGCTCACTTTACAACACGGTTAGCGCAGTGGCTGAGCGATCGGACTGCTGCGCTGCGTGTCGCGGGTTCGATTCCCGCAGAGAACAAATATTTGTAAGTCCTACATGTATTTGTTCCGAGTCTGGGTGTTTTTCTATCTATAATATGTATGTATTTACAAAAAAAAAAATGTATATAAGTAGTTTATCAGCCATCTTGTTACCATAAAACACAAGCATTAGGTTGCTTAGCTTGGGACTAAATGGTGCTGTGTGAAATGTCCAGGGATATTATTATTATTATTACCAATGACTAGCTAGAATATCACAACACTACGACGTACGGGTTACTAGCATAATCCGCTTATAACATTCCCACTACTGGGGCCAGGCCTCCTCTCGGTAAGTGGGAGTGGGCCGTAATCCACCACGCGGGCCCAGTACGGCTTGGTAGAACATGCCGGTTTCTTCACGATGTTTTCCTTTACCGTTTTGAGAGCAGTGGAAATTTTACATAAAGTAAAGCGCCTGTCTGGGTTTGAACCTACGACTCGTAAGCCAAGGCCGTTACCACTGGGCCACCATTGCTTCATGCATAATCAATCTGGTTACTAACGAGTTGTTATTATAACTAGTATGTGTCATTGCAATACAAGTGCTGTGACATTTTGGTGATTTGAGTTTGTATACCCACACCCTAATAAATTGTATAACATACTAACAATTGCAATCTCAATCATTTTTTAGGTTTTTTTTTGTAGGTTTAATTAGATTAGTTTTATTTGGTTTTTTACTTTTTTTTTTATTCAACGTGTTTTATGATCGTAAGTTGTGTTATGGATCTATGGTCTGAAAATAAAGATTTATTATTATTATTATTGCTAATCTGTTGCTTCATGTGTTCGAAAAAATTGACTGTTAAACAACGTTAATAACGCAATGGATGTTGTCGAACTGTCCAAATGAAAATCATTGCTGCTGTTAGTGTCACGCAATACCCCGATGGTTACTTTTGAGTGGTGGGTCATAAAAGCATATTACACCATGCGGTATCAGGTCTATTTCAATAAGACTGACTGTTATCTAGCTCAGCGTAGTAAGAGTAAGCCTGTTATTCGGTCGAGGTTTGTCTAGTAGACTTTAAGACAAGTTTTAGCGAGACAGACTTGATACCGCGTGGTGTAATAAGAACGGCCATCCTGAGAAATACTGCTCTATTTCTACTTTCTTCCCTTGAAATCAGATCAGAACAAACCAAGTAGTTGCAATAACGATCTCATTGATCATAATTTACACTTTTTCTCGTCGTCTTGTATCCAACTTGTCACAGTGGTAACAAATTTTTACATAAAGTTATTGTTAATGTGGTGACGCAATAATTTTTTTTTATATACAATGTTTGTCTGAAATGAAATTGAAAATAGTATAAATCTTACAATATCACACACAACTTCGGGGATGACAGGCACGATAACCTCGTGCCTGTCATCATCTCCATCCGAAGGATCACGTAGAGGTGACCCACATTTCGCCAGTTAATCCTCATGAAACAGGGGCGAGCCTATTGCCGTCAAGCGGGCCACCCATCCAGATTTAAAAATTGTAGATATCTGAGCAATAAACTGCACAAAGTGATACTGTTGCAACTCACTTGTTCAGTGGCCGCAGAGAACTTTCCTGCGATACCGGAGCGAACATTAACAGGAGCAGAGCTCTTAATACGTTCGGAAGGATTCCCCAGGGGATGATTCCGTCTTACAAACACAGCTGTAGAGCTGCTGGAAGCGTCTGCATCTGAATACTTCTATTTATAAACGACTAGCTGCGCTCTGCGGTTTCACCCGCATAAGTTTCGATCCCGTGCGAATATTGGGATAGAAAGTATCATACGAGGTGTTAATACTGGTTATAAACTATCAGTGTGCCAAATTTCATCTAAATCCGTTCAGTAGTTTTGGCGTGAAAGAGTAACAAACATCCATCCATCCATCCACACAAACTTTCGCTTTATAATATTATAAGTAGGATTTGAGACTAAAATGGTTTGGTGATAGTGTTGTTCCCTCAATTTCACAAAAATGCGTTTATGATAAATAAGTTTTTGTTTATTATTCTCGCATTTGATCAGTAACTCATCGATGGTAAGCGATGATGTGGTCAACAAGTGTGTAGTTTTACGGTCTGGGTAAACAATGAGCATCCCATAAGTAAAAGTCCGGATAGCATGAAAATAGTCGCATTTAAAAATGTGTTTGAAGCATTGGTAAAGCTTCGTAGGTAAGCTTCCTACGCTTCTCTGATTTAGCAGTCTTCCGTGCCGATATAAAAATTGCTTCGAAATTGGATAAAGCTAACGAGAGTTTCATTTTAAACTATAACCTTCAAACTCGGGTGATTTTTCATCACAAACACATAAAATATTTTCTCTTGCAAAATATCCCATCTAGTTTCCTCCTCGAATCGGTGAGCTGACCTCGCATTGCCCGCGGCCTCAGAACAATGATGATATCAGAGCGCTCGGCGACATTTTAACTCCCCGGCCACACGCAGCTACCGAAGTACCAACACATCTGTGACGGTATATATGTTCTGTGTCTGTGACTGCCCTGTGGGCGTGTGTTTGCGGACAAATAAAACGCAATAGTGTTATACTACTACGGGTACTTAGTAGTAAATTTATTAATAAAACCGCCTATAATAGTTATAGGAACGACTAATTAATAAAACACCCTCCTCATACTTGTAAGGAAAGGGTCATGAAGCATTCTGTACTTATTGATTGTTATGCATTTTGCTATACTGGATTAAATACTGTGTTTTAGACAGTAAAGTCAGATTGTATATAAGAAAAACACACAACACACACATACTAACCCTAGAACGAGTAATAACAATAGTATAATCTGTCGTTTTTCCTGCTTTATAACTTACCGCATTTGTGTACGAGTGCATAATCCGACATAAATGTAACTGCTTCTGGAGGGGTAGAGAAATGGTGTCGTGAAATACAGTATAATTATAACCATTTGAAAATGTACGTATATACCTACTGTGGCCCTATTTGGGCACTATCTTTAAGGTTTAAGTTTAAGGTAAAACAATTCCCAATTAACAGCTCCAATCGAGTAGGATCTTGTAATTCGAGACATTTGTAAGTTAATTGGGTCGACGACTTGATACAAGACAGTAAGAGGTTTTGGGGTTAATCAGTAACTAGAGTATAGTTACGGAATTTAATCGCTTGACTGTTGTTGTGTAAGTGTGACCTTGAAATGTAATTTTGAATACAAGGTGTAATTTTAATAACTGAAAACCCCTTGATTCATTATTGACCTCGTCGTTATGAAAAACTTTTATTGTAGGACAAATCCTAACGAAAACAAAAATGAGCTGCTTCATATCGCGCATAACACTTTGTCACAACACTATATCATTGACTGTGAACGTTCTTAAAATTACGAGAATTACCCCATTGCTCGACGTCCGTATGTCACTGCAGGGATCAATCAGAATATCAGCGTCAGGTTTGTCTGACACATGCTGAGCTGGTCTGCTATCTGGTGCAACCTTGAGACGCACACCGTACTTTGTATTTTCGTTATTTTTATTTAAAGTATGTCATAGTGTCCACTTAAATAAAGTCTTTAAGTGAGTTTTTATATTTAGTATATTGGCACATTTTTTTATTTATTAACAAATTGTTAACATTTAGTTGTACTTTTGTTTGTTGTGCTGTCTCGATGCACTAAATAAATGATTTATCTATATATCCATCATATATTTTCTTTGCATAACTCGACAAAATGTAGGGAACAGCTGTTCTTTGTTCACGATTTCATGGTTAGTCTCATAGTATAAGTTTTTCATAATGATTAATATAGTGACCGCAGAGATTTTCAGTTATTTCAAAAGACTACTGATCGGTCTCAATTTTCCTCCCCGTAGCAATCTTGTTCACAGTTCTACCTATAATATAGTTACAGTAAATAAAATCTCGAATGGGTACGTCATGTGTAACTTCAAGAGTACCTTATTCATATGCAATTCAACCTCAGCTTCAGTGCAAGTCGCAGCTACATCAAAGAGATGTTACGTATTTCGTTCTTTGCTCAGGGAGCTAGTGTTACAGTCGCATCCGTGTCATTTCGCATGTATTTTTCCTTTCCACGTCAAGGTTCCAGGAAGCTTTGTATACTAAGGTTTTTTGTGTTAATAAACTTATTTTTATTCTTTTTTTAGGTTCCAGGAAGGTTCAAGGTTCCAGGTTTATGTGATTGAACAACAACGGTTTTTGGTTTTATACATAGGTACAAATTGACCTTGAAGTCGTCATAGAGATGACGTCATGACATAAAAAATTAATGTTAAAATTTACTTTATTTAAAACACACACATGGTGTATGCAAGATTTCGGGATTTCATTTATCTCCTACTCTTCAAAGTCGGTTAAAATTGATGCGTATAAAATTGTACGAGGGTCAAGATATTTGTAGGTACTTATTTATCCAAATCATACCGAAAAATATGGTCCTCAAAATAAACCAACTGCCCAAAATAATTACAATTAATCCGCAAAATTGCCATTAACCCTGTAGCTCAAAAAATTCAATTTATCAGCCCATTTGGATGGAAACGGACCGATAATGGGTCGCTAATTTCATGATTTTCACGTGAATCACGACCCGTTGTTAGTAACCAAATGTTGGTGAATTTTTGGTCGGTTCCACGAATAGACCGTAACAGGTTCAGCTTTACCTGATGACATGTTATGTAAGGTCGGTATCAGGAGAAATACATTTTTGTGTTTGTTTTTCATCAACTTATAGCCCAATTTCTAAGACTATAGGGTTAGCCACAATTTTACTTAACTTCTAATGTAATAAAATATCTAATATCCATATATCTTCAGGGTCGCCACCCACGCGGCCACGTATAAGGAGAGGGTTATTCGCAATTTTATTAATATTTACTTACAGCTTTATTAAGACAGTAGAAATACCTCCTACTTCGTTCACATGTTTAACGACATTTCTGTACAGGCAGCTATGGTACTACAAGATTATTTTGAAATCGGAACGAGCGCTGCCATCTTGTTTTTTTTTTTTTAATAAATATGAGTTTTGGAGCGCGGTGGAACAACCCATTTCAAGAGACATTTTACAAAACAATTGCATAAATGTTTACCAAGAGTGACCTCATTGTCTGCTGACGTCATTAGGGCGCCAAAAGATTTATGTAGCAGTGTATATTCTAACATCACAGACTATAAATAACACACAAGATATGAAGTTTTGAGCAATACTGTCGCGATAGGAACCAAACTACATAATGATTGGGGACTTGCGGCATCTCAAGCGAACTTAGGGAGGATGGTATTATGTAGTGGTCACGTGCAATCGTGGACCGGGAGGGTGTAGAGGGATTTCAGCACATTTGCTCCTGGGAAGTGCTACAGCCATCGATACAGCCCAGCAAAGTTACACGTTCGAGTTTCAGGAGCACAATACCAGTGGTGGTCCAGTGGAAATCGCCGCGACTTACAAGTTGTAGATCGTAGGTTCGAACCTTGGCAGGCAACGTATTTTTGTGTAAGTTATTTCATCACCACTGCTCTCAAAACGGTGATGCAAAACATCGTGAGGAAACCGGCAGGTCCTAGAACCGAATATTCGAAGACATGCGACATCTACCAATAAATCATTAGATTGACTATAGCAATGCTAATCTAACACTGTTGAGAACTGGCACCATCTATTTTTAACTGGTAGGAAACCGCAGGAGCTCTTACCAAGCTATGTGTGCCAGGTTGTGTATTGTCTTCACCAGAACCTGCCTGAACTATACGAGGATACCTATGAAAAATATCAGCCAGTCAGCAAGATGGTAGTGGGACTGCCAGGCCAGGGTGCTCAGCAGTCAATACGTACTTACAACGGAATATCGACACTCGCCACTAGTAACGAGAGTTGCATTGTCTGTCTGTCTGTCGGTCTGTCTACCTGTTACCCTTTTGCGCCTTAGCGGCTTAACGGATTTGGATGAACTTTAGCACACCTGACCTGATCATGACCTGAGTTAGGACATAGGATACTTTTTATTCCTGTAGTACCTACGTTCCGGGACGGGATAATTTCTGACTCCCACGCAAGCAAAACCGCGGGCAAAAGTTAGTTTTTAATATACCGAGGTGTGAGGAATGAAACTCAGTATCCGTTAGGTAAGTATAGTGTATGCTAAGACCCTCGTCCCTGTGAGTGAAGGGTGCCCAGTCTTTGCATATTCCCTTTCGGTTCTGCTAGTACGAGCTCATGAATATTTCATTCGCTCATGGTTTCTGTTGGGACCTGACATGTAGCGTCTGACCGTAATCAAGCAGCTGATCATTGTTTTCAAGGAAAAAGTTTTCTCCGTTTCAGTCTTGCTTAGTTTCCTATTCCTCTTCCCACGACACTAAGTACCACTATCTCGTTCCCAAACAGATCCTAATAGTTCCTTAGACAGTCTGCAACTCGTTCACAACTATATTCATAGGAACACTCCTCGCTAATTACAAACCCGTGTAGCAAAGCAATTGTACATTTCACATTGTTCTCAAATACCCTCCACATACACGGTGTGAGCTTGAGGTAGTGCTCACGAGCTACACGATCAAGCGATACGCGTCTTGCGACAGCGACTGCGGAAAAAACAAATGAAAGAAGTTGTTTAGAGCATGCCACGAGTCACCGCGACGCGACTTGCGGAGCGACCGACGGAAACAGGTGACCCACGCGCGTTTTGTAGCAAGTCGCATCGCTCGAGGCCTTAAGTGATGTGGTTCTGTCTACTTGGCGTACCTCACAATTTGAGCTGCGGTTGTCAGAAAGGACGTGTTATACAATTTTGGAGGCGCCATTCGCTGCAAAAAACAATGTGACAACAGGTAGGTAGGTACCGTCAGCAGCAATGGTCGATTAACACTGCTACTTTTACACGTCACCTAAATTGACCCAAAATGATTCGATAATCTTCTTATTAGCATTTCATAAAAAAAAAAAAAACTAAAAGCTAATAATTCTTACAACTTTACTTCTATTTCAATTTAAATAATTAAGATGAAGAAAACTGTTAATTCATCGGCTCTCGTTGCTGACTGTACCTATTTGAATTTCACGTAAGTTATATTGAATTACGAGGATTTTAGAAGCTAACATAACTTTTTGATTCGAAAAGTAAGTTTATTAGTATCTCTTTTTAGCGTTGCGTAGTAAAACGAGGGACGACTCTTATAGTTTCGTCAAGTCTGTCGAATTTAATTGTCATTTTGATGGAGGAAAGTAATTCGACATAAAACGAATACTCTGTATTTCCTATCGGTTGGCGAACGTTTCAAGAAATAATTAGCTAATTTGGAGTCAGTGAACAAATACGTCCAAGTAATTATGTTTCGAGGTAGAGTCCTTGAAACGTAGGTGATTTAATTACATGTTTCAGTGTTGGCTTGGATTCTTTAAAGATACTGGAATAGAAATCAAAAGGAAATATATTATGAAAAAAAAAATGCTGTTTACTTGACTAATATAACAGCGCTCCTGAAAGCCCCCAAAAGTTAGGCATAGGTGTACCAGTGCACCCAAATTTCGCCCAGTTATGTCTAAATCCTTTGTCATAGGGGGCATAACCTATAGCCATTAATAGGGCGCAAACCCAGACTTCGGGCTACTACTAAGTTTGATAGAATAACCGAATAATATTGCCCGCCCTGGGAATCGAACACAAGAACTCATGCTCAGAAGACGCGCTGGCGACCACTAGTCCAACCAATAAATTATACAAAATACTGCTTTCTCTGCTGCCAAAGATCCACGAATGACAGTCGGAACCAGGAGGGGGGAGGAGGGGTCTTGGTATGTAAAGATGGTCACCCATCCAAATACGGGGCAATAAGGAGGCAGCTCACTTTCTCATGATGGTATGAAAGCCATCAATCCAAGCTTCTATAAACATGTCAGAAGCACCATCTTTGATCAAAACTAAAGTGTAATTATTACTAATCCCTCGTGTGACACTAAATGAGAAAAGCTTAAACCGTTACGAAAAGATTAACTAGGGAGAGCTTGTCGCACTTTCATAATCGTCACTCGTGTGTGGAGGCTCTTTTAATGCTCCCCAACGTAATACATACTATACCCGGATGCAAAGTTGTAATCCACGGGATAGTTAAGTTTAGTTCTCAACACCTAACGTTGCTAGAAAAGGTAATTAAACACGTGCGAAGTTGTTGTGTTGCGAGCGGTGTAGCATTTTCTTTTAGTTTGCAGTTGACTTCGTAACTCCTACTCGGATGGAATTACAATTACTATGATGTGTAAGCTATACGTGTGTCTGTGTACCAGGTCCCTTTTTGAGGAATGGCTTTATAGTTTGATACAGTTTTGACGTGCAGTTGGGAAATTAATGGTTTCGGTTCTTTTCCCTAGTTTAAAAATAAACTGGTGTGACTGTCTGTCACTTGCTCCTATTTAATAACAAAATATATTCATTTTTAAAACCGGCTTATGGTTCGCACCACTAGGGAACGCATAAATTCTCTATTTAATGAGAAACAATAAAGGGCCACGACTGGTAGACGGTTCGAATGTATATATCTACGAATTCCATGAAATATCCGATTTGTAATTTTAACAAATAATACTAGACTCACATCTGGCAACCATAAGATGGGCCGACGGGGTACCGAGAGAACCCTTAAAACAAAGGAGAAATTGTACAAAAAGAGCCATAGAGCGATTCTGCGAAAGTGTGGATGAGCGTGGCGAACGGTGTGGAGACTGATGTTATAAGTCAAGGTAGTCGGTGTTGAGACTTCGGTCGAAACGCTTTAGGATACGGACTTCCTAGTCCACGCTAGTTAAGTTAGGAGATTTAGCGAATACCAAGAGGCTATGTCCGAGTGGGCTGTCGCGAAATAGCGAGCGTTAGTTATTAAGTTCAATGTAGTTGGGTTGGAGCACATATTAGGCTAATCTAGTATTTAAAGTGGTGTGTGTGTGTTTATTTGTGTGACTGGGTGAGTTTTTCATTATAACAATTAGAGGCTGATAGAGTTATTAAAGTTCTTACAACTAATCAGACAGAGAGGTGTTGCTGGGGAGTTTGTTGCCCCACTTCTTCTCTCCAGCCCAAAACTAGTCTTTTGGGCTGGAGAGTAGAAGTGGGGTGGGGTGGTGGTGCTTTGGGGCTGTCTGTAGACCTTTAAGAGAGTTGATCCACGACTCTATTAATTAATAATTCTTAATTTTTTACTCTTTGCAGTATTATCTAGTAAATCCTAGTACTATAATTCTTGAACGTTGTGTTCTTTGCCTCCGGCCAATAATATTGCCTTAAGAGAAATTATTCAAAACTCTATTAAATGATGGTTCTTGAGTTTCGAATCTCAACTCTATTGTCTAGTAATTCCTGAATGTTGTATTCTTTATCTCAGACCAATAATTCGTTCAGACTGACATGAGCACGTGTCTTGCAGGTATGCTTGTTGTGCAAAGGGTGAACTTCCAGGGGTTTGGGTGACCACATCTATGTCATATCCAGTCCAAGGACTGATATACCATGTCTCCTTAAGAGCATGATGCCGACGCAATGCCGCTGGAACTAGCCGCTCCATAGTCAGACAAGGACAGTCGCTTGGTTGCCGCAGGAAAAGCCGCTTCATCACGTTTATCAGTTCTGAAGAAAGAACTGCTCGGGATTATGTCTCCAAAAGAGCATGATACGGACGCAATGCCGCTGAAAAGCCGCTTGCGTTACTATGTGGAAGTGTTGCTGAGTACTCCGAGCGTAGATGTGAGGTATCGTGTGAGTAATTACTGATCAAATACCTATTACGCTAGCGTATGGGTTACTCATATTTTAATAATAATAATATACTTTCCATCCCTCTATTATTACTAGCTTTCTAAAACCACATTCAACCTATGTTCATAACTATGATTTCCTAAGTTTTATTTAACATTTCTTTCAATTCTTTCCTTGGTCTGTTGATAAGACAAGGCATTGGACTTCTTCATATTGGGAATTCATTTAATCTATATCGGTGGGAGAGTGTCAAGTCTGGAGTCGAACTCTATAAGGTTGCATAGAGGAGAGGTGCAACCTTTCCCCGAAAGGGGAACCGATTCTTAACTGTAATATTAGCATAATTAGGAAAAACGAAAAATTTATCAGCCTAGGGTAATTTAGGAACAGTCACACTGGGAAGAGGGTTAGACAAGTTTTTGGAAACTGTCTTGAAATGGATTAATTAAACTTTCTATTAATATTATTCTATTAGTGTTTGTTTGTGAAGATAAAATAAATAACTTTCGAATTTCTTGTTTATTAACATTTGAAACTTTGTTGTTTTCTTATCCGCATTGCTTTAATCCATGAAACGGCACCACTTCGAATGGAATTGATTGACGAATCAATATTTAATTTCATATTTCATTTCATCACAACACAGAGATATAGGCGCCCATATTGTGCGCTGCTATTTCATAATTAACGTTGGGCATATTAATGGCGTGTCAAATTATTAGAATGGATAAACAAATCATCTAATATGTAACTCGAATTAGGTATCAATGATAAATTGGGGTTGTTCATAAATTATGGTGTGTTCGACGTATGGTCGTGATTTAGGAGTCATGGACGAGAGCGTGGTTCATGTTGCGGGATATTGATAAGCTGCGAAATTAGTTAGGAATTCAGGAATAGGACTATTAAATTCATACAGCTTTGTGCTTCCGACCACAATAGAATTCGATGGTATTTACTTTACTGTTATTTTATTATAACTAATCCTAACTAATATTATAAATGCGAAAGTAAGTTTGTTTGTTACCTTTTCACGCCTAAACTACTGAACCGATCATCATGAAATTTTGCATATACCTACGTTGTCAGGTGTACAGAAACGGACATAGGGTACCTTTCATCCCGAAAAAAAGTTCTGATCCCGAGGAAAAGAACAATTATTGTAATAAAGCTATTATGATAATAGAGGGCACCACGTGTCTTTCGAATCACGATTGAAGTATAGCATACGAGTACATCAGAATAATACGTGGGATACTTTTTATCCCGATATTCCCATGGGATCGACACTCATGCGGGTGAAACCGTGGGGCGTTGCTAGTTAACTATGTTCTCATATTTTGAATGTGTTTGTACACAAAATATGTGGATATTTTCATTACATACTAAATCAAGTGAGGGGCTCGTGGCTAAATAATAACAGCCGCACGGTTCGATCGGAGGATAAGCGACGCTTGCCGCGGTTGGTTCGTGGATGGATCGTGGCTCCGAAAGCATGTCAGGCCGTTGGTCCTGGCTGTCATTCGTAGATCTTTGATAGTCGTTACGGGTAGTCAGAAGCCCAAAAGTCTGATAACCAGTCATACCAAGGGGTATTGTGCTACCCAGTAACTGGGACGTATAGGTCAGATAGGTGTCATTTCATGTAAAATACTTGTATTCAGCTGCATCCGGTTGAACTGGAAGCCGAACCCAGCAGTATAGTTGGGAAACGGCAGGCAGATTGACTAAAACTTATTTGAGTTTTCATTAATTCTCCTGCCCTTATCACTATTTATTTGGGGCCGACGCAACATGTATCTGTCTTCAATGCTTCTTTATTAGTTGTTACTTACTGAGGTAACGACAACGGTAAAGGTAAAGATGATGATATGATTAGAAAGGTCACCCGACTCAGTAGTCGGGTGACCTTTCTAACCATATCATCATTCACACGGCCCATCCATCCATTCTCTGGTCTTCCCCTAATCTCATAGCCATCAAAATTGATAATCAAAACTTTCTTCACGACATTTTTCGCATTCCTCCGTAACACATGCCCATACCATGACAACCGATTCCACACAACTTTTCAGTTACCGGTGTCACTTTCAGACTTCCTCTTTTGTACTCATTTCATATTCTATCCATTCATTTGAGCGATCGTGCAATCATTACTGAGCTTAGATTTTTAGTAAGTCAAAATAGCAGTAATTCCAAAAGCTGATCCTGTTTTTCATTATGCAGAGCCGGAGCCCTCCTTCGTTAATATACTTTCAATCTTCAGATTAGCAAGAAACGAACAACCGAAAAATGAGATCAAAAGGAAAAACTCTTCACTCAAAATTGCTCAAGGTAAGCGTTTCCTTATACATTTCTGAATAGATAATGTTTGAAGTATGTATAAGGATTACCTACTTTGATAGGCACGCCTTGGATTATATTAAAAACGACTTGGAAAACTCGCACAGTGTGGCCCGAAGTGTTTTAATTTCCGCGTTGTTCAGAATCGAGGCTTTTGTGAAATGTGACACCTGCCACCTGGATGGATGGATGTGACTGACGGGCTATGTGGAATCGAGACTTTTTGTGAGTTGAAATTCATTGGAGCGTGGGTAAGGGGATAGGTATCTACACGTGTATACTTCATTGGTCACCGACGCGACGTATGTAGATCTGTACATTAAAGTGACTTTTCGTAAAATATCTAATATTCTGGGAAGAATAGCCATTCCTGACATGTATTTAACTATCATAAACCACTCTGACATGTTTAACTCATGACTTCATTTTCACAAAGTCAACTCACAGGATGAATTAATATCCAGGGTGTCACCACTGTGTGGATCGCCCGGAGGACACGGTGGAGGTCTGCCCGGCTTGGGCGGAGCACCGCCGTGTCCTCGTAGCGGCGATCGGCGGCGGCAATCTCTCGCGTCCGGCCCTGGTCCAGGCCATGGTACGGAGCGAGAGTGCATGGCAGGCCGTCACTTCCTTCTGCGAAGCAGTAATGCTCGCGAAGTAGGAGGCGGAGCACGAACTGATGGGGTCCGCTAGGGCCGATGCCGCCAGGGCCGCGGGTTGTTCGAAAGAGATACCGTGGCCCCTGGCACAGGCAACTGAAGGAACTCGGGTGGGTTTTAGTCAGTAAAAGTCGGACACGCCTTTCCGCTCAGCCCAGAGCGGGAGAGGATTTCCCACCCAAAAAAAAGGATGAATTAATATTTCATCCAATTTTTTAAATTAAAAGGAGTGCCTGCATACGTTATCTCTGTTCACAATTTCAGATATTAACGGGTCATGTGATGTGCAGTAAAATATTTGAATCGTCCCCGGCGACTTGTTTAACGGGCACCAATTCATACATTGTCCGAATGAACGAATCACGTCCGATCCCATTCGTGAACGAATGAATGTATGATTTATCTCCGTTGTTTATGTAACAGTTCGAGCGTGCTGATTGTAATCGCTAGAGAGATTCGTTTTTGTTATTTTTCTATTATTTATTGGGTTTATGTAGTTGTTTTCTTTTGTGAATCTTGGTAGCGTAATAAAGTAGAGGGTTAAGAGCAGCGTTATCTTTGGATATTCTCTCGCGTATTATATTTTGTCGTTTTTATTGGCGCTGTTTCGTACCTAATTTTATGTGCGCTATTTTTTGAGAAACAATTTTCTTTCTGCTTTGGTTCGAAAAGCACACCTTACTATCTTATTACATAATAATCAGTAAACAATCTGGAATGTGTAAACAAAATTGTATTAACTTATTCATATCTCTTATGTATCTATCTGCACACTATGGCGATGTTCCCTCAAGAACGTTTCAGTCTGATTCAATCTAAGTATGTACATAAAACAATAAACGGATTTCCCGAACCTCCCCGGAGAGTAGTTGTCGAATTTCTCGAGTAAAATAACCTCACTTCAGTACCAACTGGCAATTCCGGATATAGCGATGTAAAGGAGTAAGGAAGATCCTTGTATCAATTAATATCCCGTTTGGATCCTCGATTAAGCCTTAAGATTTGTCGTCGATCAACCGGCCAACGACGCAGAACTTTAAACTTGGGATTTAACGTCACTTCGAACTTGAGACATTCGAATAACGAAAGTGTAATTCGGTTGTATCTACTAATGAACTATGAAAGTGCTTGGAATTTTAATGGCGCAGAAGAAAAGTTTGAATAGTTGTAAAATATATTTTATATCTGATCGTTGAATTTTGTAACGACTCTGTAGACCTCTTAAAAGTGCAAAGATGAATTCTTGGTACTCAGTTAAAGTGGTGCTCACTTTAACCACTACTCACTCACCACTTTAACTGAGTACCAAAAATTCATCTTTCACAGAGCTCCTCAAACTTTAACTCAACTTTAGTAGTAAGTATTAATGCTTAAATATCTATGACCATGGTTGAAACCGTGGTCCACCACCACCACCTAAGTTCACATGTGGAAGCAATAAATATATTGACTATTGAGCAATATCAGAAGGGCAATTCTCGTAATTTTAAGAACGTTCACAGTCTGATCTCGTTTTGAAATTTGCTTGTCGCCGAGATGAGACTGCGACTAGATTTTGAACGTTTTAAATTACGAGAATTGGCCTTCAGGTGGACGTGGTGGACTATCTGAAAGAAGCTTCTTACGACAATTTACATAGCACTGTTTCGGATTCCCTGGCTAAGCCTACACATCGTCTTTACTACTCATATGTTCTCCGGCGCTGTTCTAACATAACTTTGGACATACGAAAACATAAAACGTGTTTAGTATGTGTCCTAATTTACATTCGCGTCATGTACTGGGTCCATTATTCATTTGTACGTCTCACAGAATATAATCATATTCTATTAGGTCAGCTTCTTTCAGAGGTCCTCCGCATTTTAGCTAGTAAGCATTATAACTTTTAATCTTATCTATATTGGCGTCTTAAAGATTTAGATAAGAAGCGTCAATTACGCAAAAGTCGTCCAAAGCCTTCATATATATACAAATAGCTGCATCCCGCGGTGTCACCCGCACAAGTTTCGATCCCGTGGGAATATCGGAATAAAAGTATCATATATGTTAATCCTGATTATAAAGTATCTGTTTGTTAAATTTCATCCAAATCTGTTCAGTAGTTTTTGCGTGAAAGAGTATCAAACATCCATCCATCCATGTATACAAACTTTCACGTTTATAATATTATAGTAGGAAGTAAGATAACGCTGATCAGCTCTTCTGTACGCGGTGTGACCGGATTTTCAACACCGGTTTTGCAAGTTATCAGAGAGCTTACAAAAGGAATGAAAATCAGTCGGGATCGCCGTCGCAGGATGCGGTGAAGAGGACTACATATATATTTGTATATATTGGCATAAGCTAGGATCATAAAACGATACACTCTATTGTTCTACTCCTAGATTACAGCCAATAAACACGAGTTACATTGAGAATCCAATCTCTTTCGTATATATGATATTGTGTTCGCATGATCCTAAAATCGAAAAGACTTAGATTCAAGTAGCGTGCCTTCAAGTGCGCATAGAATAAGTTCTTTAGAATTTTAGAATAGTTTACTTTAAACTAAACAGCATGAATGTGTTTTTTCAAGAAACTTTCAGGTCGTCGAGCTGTTTTTCTCGCTTGCGAAGTACGCAAATGGCATTGCAGTATTTTTTAATAAAAAATAAATGGCATTCCAAGGAATTCTGTTATCTCTGTTGACATTCAGTCTGTTCTAAGCAATATCTATGGTTTTCTAGGAGTGACTTGTGCGTACTATGGTTGTTCCAAAAGCATCTTATAGAAATGTAAACAAATGGATCAGAAAACGTACCTGTAGATGCCAATTTATAGAGTTACTTACAAATTGAGTGCTTTGTTTTGCTTATTTAAATACTTAAACCCAAAATTCAAATTTTAAATCACCTTAAAGAAGCTTTTCATTTGAAAATTGGTGTTAATTTTATAACCTCAATTTTTGTCGTTGATTTTTCGAATACAATTTAATAATGTTCCTATTACAGCTGAATGTGTTACTGATTTCCTTTTAGTGAGTTATTGTATTTATGCAAACAATCAGCATAATGTCAACAGTAGTAGAGATTCGCGTGTGTCTGACCAAATGCGAACATTGATCCAATTTTGCTTAGAAGTATCATAATAGGAGTTTTTTTTTTGTTTGTCTTGCAGGGTTCGTGAATCTTTTTTTATTGGTTTGTTACTACTAGGTTTAGATGAGTGAAGTTATATCTTCTTAATATATTATATATAATTCTTCTGTACATGTGTTTGTAACCTAACTCCTCTTAAACGGTTGGAGCGATGTGGATGAAATGTTGATTGAATTGTATATTTCAATGGGTTCCTGGATGGTTTGAAAACACAATTGGACCCGGTCGGTGGCGCTGCTTTTCCGGACAGGACGACGTCTGCCGGGACCGCTAGTATGATTATATTTTTATCAGTTACCTTTGGAACAGACATTACGGAACTTTACTCATCCGTTCAAATTAATAGATACTACCTACAGTATCTCCTTAGTTGTGTAGTTGCATCATTGCATGGCGATAGCTGTCGAGTACTATTATTACTTATTAGATTTGAATTGAACTTGGACAATGCAGAAAATCGCAACTTTTAACAGGAAAACGCTTTAGCATACTCAAATTGACTTATGAGCTTAACTGTTACTAATGGGACACAATTACTTGTACTATTGTTACCTAGCTGAATAACCTTGCCTAACAGGCGAGGGGATAATGTGAAATTACTTTTTTCGTCTGACTCAAAAGTACATGAAAAGAAAAATGACGTAGCTTATAATAACGTACAAAAACAAAGAATAAATCCGAAAAAAGGTCAACCGCTAACGCGTCTGCGGTAAAGCAAAAAGTATAAAAATAAAAACACAAAAGGAAATACAAATGGTGCTCATTAACTTATTAAATGATCAAGTCCGTGTCGTTAGATAAACCACCGGCGGCCATAACCCCAGGAGAACAGTGCAAAATCTCGTAAGTACGTCATTTATGTCTTTCTTTAAACCGCTTCAAGGAATATTGCGGATATTTGCATGCTAAAAGGTAGATTAAATTTCGTCCGGGCGCTGTAAGAACCGCCCGACTTAGGCTGACGCAGACGGCAAATTAAAAATACTGCTGAAAAAAAAAAGTTATTATTAAAACAAATACGTTATTAACATTTTGCACTTATGGGCCACGTCGTCTTCATCATCAGATGAGGTATACAAGACCATAATAGTATTGTATGGGCATCTTAATGCCAGGCAGGCAGGAGTGGGGCTTGTGACTAAATCATAACAGCCGCATAGGTCGATTAATCAGGTTAAGTTACGCTTGCCGCGGTT
This sequence comes from Apamea anceps, assembly GCA_951799955.1. Classification (NCBI taxonomy): domain Eukaryota; kingdom Metazoa; phylum Arthropoda; class Insecta; order Lepidoptera; family Noctuidae; genus Apamea; species Apamea anceps. The sequence continues at coordinate 1,417,146 of OX637506.1, forward strand.
GGTCCGTGGATGGGTGACCATCATTAGATACCAAGTATCTCGTGCGTCCCTCGGAAAATATATTGAAGCCCGGCTGTCTTTTGTGGACCTTTGACTGTTGTTACGGGTTGTCAGAAAACCCGAAAGTTTAACAACCAGCCAGTTACCAAGGGGTTACCTGGTAACTGAGTTGTGGAGGTCTGATAGATAGTGGCTCCATGTAAAATACTGGTATTCAGCTACATCCGGTTAGGTTAGACAGGCAAGAGTGGATGCTCAATAGCATTTCAGGATGTGACTGAAAAAACGATCACAAAATATCCAAAGATATCTTGTGATCGTGTTTTCAGTGTTAGTAAGTTCATTAGTGAGTCAGGTGTGAAACTGCATAAAATCGAATAAAAATCGGAGCGCGCACTGCTCCGATTTATTGATGCTGACTTTTGTTGGATGCAAAACATCAACGCGAGTTGCATAGAGACAGTTCACGTTTGATTTGGTAATGCATCCTAGTTTGTCATTTATTTGAGTTCACGCTAACATAACACTCGCCTGTATCTGCCGAAGGGTTAGACAGGGGTGTATTGCGCCAGTTATGTTTAAGTCCATGTAATAGAGGGTGAGCCAATTGCTATCAACCGAGCACAAGTGGGAAAACTCAATAACACATTGCCCGTACTGGGAATCAAACCCAGGAACCCATGCTCGTAAGCACGAGACCAATGAGGTCACACTAGTCGGATGAATTATCTTACTAGTGATAATGCACGCTTCAGGGGTCAGGTTGGCAACATTATGATTGGCTTATCTTTTTACTAGTGTACGAGCAGAATGCTAATTCTCGTAATTTAAAATGTTCAAAATCTAGTCGCAGTCTCATCTCGGCGACAAATAAATGTCAAAAACTTGTCAAAATGTAGGGAAATTAGAAGTATTTTTTGGCAGATTGAGACTGAGATCAGACTGTGAACGTTCTTAAAATTACGAGAATTGCCCCTCTGATATTCTCGTTTAGCTTGTGCCGACTCGAGAGAAGAAGAATGGCATTGAATGAGAAAAATTACAAATTAATAATTATAAAATATCGTGGCAGACCCAGGAGAAGATGGCGGGACGACCTTGATTCCCACAGCCAGGGTTGGTCCACACTCGCTTAAACAGAGAGGAGTGGAGGGAGGAGTAAGGAACGTCTTTGCCGTTCAGTGGGAAAACATATGCTAACAATAAATAATAAAGTATGAATTGAAATTAGAAATTGTTTATTAAAATAAATAATTTAAGTACATACTCGTACATATTTACAATATTAGGGCCTTAAATTAGAGGCACATATATACACAGGTATACTAATTGGATTCTATGTACTTGAACTGGGGATAAACAAGTAGGTATCTCAGGTATGTTTATCTATGACAGTACATAAATCTCAACCGATTCGGTTCCATTTCGAATTTGGTTTCAGATGTGAATCGGGGGTTAACATACCAACATTACTAACACAGCACGCATTCATCGTTTTTCCACTAGCCGTTTCCAGTTCCGTCCCGTGCCGGTACCGGACTGGTGCCAGGTGATAAACGTCAATCCGGTCGGAGGCGCCGCAGCCCCGTCGCGTGACGTCGTGAATATTCGAATCTCGACAGTTGGCAGTTATCGGACTTCGATTAATTCGGTCACCGATATAAATCGGTCGTCTATAACAATGCCTCAGGGCCCTTAACGACTGGAAACTTGGTAATAAAGTTTTTTAGGAGAACACAAAGTCGAGGCTGTAATGCGATATGGAGGCTTTAAGCAAGATGGCGCACCCTAATTGGGATGACGGGTCACGGATCTACGCTATGAATGGCAGATTTGATTTTAGTTTGATTTTTTTTTGCTTGGGTCCTGCAATTGTTACCAGGTTAGAATGTGTCTGGTGAAAATTTGTAAGAGTTATGTCATGGGAAGGGTAGACCTTTCAAGCCCTTTGTATGCACACGTTTTTTTTTGCTGTAAAATACGGTTTATTCGCCGTGTCAGGGCACGGTCGTCAGTGTTGTAGGGATCACTATGACAGCTTGTTGACAGACACGTTTTTACTACAGCGCGGCTTAAAAGCTGTGGCTTTTAAGCCCTTACGGTATGACGCGGTATTTTTAGGGCCTTACGGTATGCCGTAAGGCCCTTTTCACATGCACACGGTTACGGCACGGTCGCCGTGCCGTGTAAAGTAGAAATGTATGAACTACATAGACAGCTTTCACACGGCACGGTCACGGCATGGCGACCGTGTGGTGACCGTGTGTCACCCGTGCTATCCACTATAAGCACGATTTTGACGTGGCAACCGTCTTGCAGTCATGTATTGACTTGTATGGACTCGTCCACATGCACGGGCGCAAAACGGCACGGCGGTGAGCGCAGGGGGTCATTCGTACGCTTCTCTAGTAGGCACCTCAATAATACTGCGATCACCCTTCGCCGCCACCGCCGGGCGACCGAGCGTAAACCGTGTACATGTGAAAGAGCTTGCACGGCACGGCGCCGTGCCGTTTAGATGGCAACGGTGTGCATGTGAAAAGGCCCTAAAGAAACCATGCCGTGTTCTTTTCGTTGTAATTTTTTTTCTGTCCGCTAATAAATCAAATAGCGATTACCAACCCTTCCACCATGATTTTGTGATTTATACCAATTTCCACTGACTAGATCTTCAAAATCTAATATGTACACCGAGCGGGCGTTTCCAATTTTTTATGTTTTTTTATTAAACTGCTCTACATACTGAAGGCGATACCTTCTTGAACGAAAAGAGCACTTTTACTTAGAAGTAGGCAAATAATTGCATGTTGAATTAAACTCATGGGTTCAGTATTTCCATTAGTTTGTTTTAAGAAGTACTTAGCAATGTAAGGGTGGGTTGTTTCACGTCCACTTGACGCACGCGTACGAGTATACGTCAAAAATGTCGCTAACTATCGTCAAACCAAAAAAGCGTTGTTTCAAATTACAATTACAAAATGTTGGCCTTGTCGTACGTCAAATCAGGTACGTAATCGTTATTATTTGTCGTATGTTTGTTACGTTAACCAGCCGTTTGAAACAACCGGCCTTTAGTAACTATTTTTTGTATCTAACTATATTAGTGGTTCTAAATCCCTAATTATAATAATTTACAAAATGTTTTAGACCATTTCATTTAGCAGGCCGGACATACAATTAATTCTGACATCCACATTCACAAACACCCATCGCGCCCGTCACAATAAAACCACAAACAACAAAAAGTACGTTTCTAACTACCCTCAAAATTACGCGCAAAACTCGACATAAACCGACAAATGTTCCGACAGTTATCTGTCGACCTGCCATCCCGCCATCCCCGCGGACGGCGATTTTTGCAAATATACCAAACCTTTTATAAAATGTTGACTATCCTAACAAATGCTCCAGGGTCGTCACTTGCACGGATCTGAACCTTTCGTTCCACTTAAAAGTTTTCACAGAAATTGCTTTAGAAACTTTGACATTTAAAAATATCCTCGAGAAGCGTCCAGACGTCTTGACTGAACGAAAATATCAATAGAAATTCTATTTGATATCGTATTCTGTCGGAGCTGTGAAAGGTAGTTGTGAATGTGAGGACACTCAGACACAGCCCTGATACGAATTACTTAGTTTTATTGATCTTTTACGCTTCAAATATTATAACACAGCCTCCTTAAGTAGCGATCAAACACTTGTTAAAAGCGTCTACAAATATACTTGTCTGATTTAAGAATTTACTACGTTAAATGTTTGGTGACGCAAGAACTACAGCGGGTCCGTGCTGTAAGTACTGTAAGAGGTACTTAGGTAAATACAATTCTTAACATTTTGAAATCCCTTTCATGACTTCAAGTGAGATGGAGGTACACAGTTTAACTTTTCAAAGTGCAAAAGTTTATCATATACTAGCTTTTGACCGCGACTTCGTGTGCGTAAAATTTCTTTATCCCTCGACCCACCCTGATGCGCATTACTTCGTTTTCACTCAGCCTTCTTTCTGACTATTTTTCCTTTTGTAACGTAACCCTTTTTCATGAATTAAATGCAAAAATATTTTTTCAAACCCAACTGTTAGTTCCAGAGATTAGCGCGTTCAAACAAACAAACTCTTCAGCTTTATTATTAGTATCGTATATTTATTTAATAAAATTCTTAAGTTCACTGACAGACAAAGCACAGCCTAAAGACCCCACTGGGTCTAGTAGTATAAAATACTGCACAAGAGTTCCTTTTACAACAAAAGCCAGCACTAAGGAAGGATTTTTGAAATTTAATCCCCATAAAAGGGTTAAAAAAAAAGGAAAGTGTCCTATTGAATAAATGTCTTTATGCTGTTGAAGATCTATAATAAAAATTCATAAATAATTATGTTGTATTTTGTTGTTGTATTTTATGCTTTGTTGTAAAATTGTAATTTTAATTTTTTATGTAATTTCAGATACAATTTATTGTTCATGAATAAATGACTAATGACTAATAGAGAGGCAAGTTTGTATGGAAGTTCGTAACTTTTGCCGATGGGAGACAACATCGGGTACATGGCTTGTTACAAAAGAAATCAGTCTCAAACTATAAACTTCGGAATTTTAGTATTAGATAATTAAAAAAACGCCTACTTGACTATAGAATTTCTGTCTAGGCGCGTAATGTAAATTTGCATAAGAACGAAAGCAAAACTAGAACACTTTTTACTGAAAATTTTAAATAATTTACATAATTTTTAATTTATTTACATAATTTTTAAATAATTTACATAATTTTTTAATAATTTCCATAATTTTTAAATAAATAAAGTATTCCCCATAGGGGTAGTCAGAGGTGCATCTTCATATAGTACACCCACATTTCGCTAGTTATGTTTAAGTTCCAAGTAAGGGCAAGCCCACATAACACTTTGCCCGACCCGGGAAACGAACCCAGGACCTCATGCTCAGCAGTAGCGCTTGCGACCACAAACACAGGCAGTAGTTTTACATAATTTATCACCAGCCAAAACCACCGACTTACAAAATATATAGATACCATTCGCTGTATCTTATCACCTGTACAGTCAGCTCCACGGATAAAGCAGTGAGCTTAGTTTTAACCGTGCAAATCAAGTTGAGCATCATCCCGCCGGCGCCGGCGCCCCGAGTCGCCCCTATTTGAGATTCGTTCCATTCGTTCGCGCAAACTAAATTAGACAATCAATAACGATGCTTTTACTCTTATTTTGCGACGCTCTACAATTTTGAGTGAGAACTAAACTAGCTCGGAGTTGTGTTTACTTGCTTTACAAGGTGCTAATTTAAGAGACGAGAAAAATGATTACAAAGATTTAGTTACAGTATCTGTGTGAGTTTATTCGTATGGGGGCCTGTATGAAAGCATACAGGGATAGTTTTTAACCAGTGCGCAAACTGTATCCACAAATTCAGCATATGATTCTAGAAGAGTAGAACTAATTCGTAGGGTATTCAAAAAAAAATTTTGTGCCATTATGACCGCGTAGGTTTTGCACTGTACTATGAAACAACTGTTTTTTTTTTAAATACCCGACGAAAAATTTCTACGTTAAAATCATAAATATGCTGAATTCATGGTTACAGTTTACGCACTAGGTAAAAAAAAATCTTGTATAAAAAATTGTAAACTATTGAGCTATTCTTTATTTAATCGTAGTTTACAATTTTTTATAGCTGCCTTCGAGGATTACTGAAAATAAAGCCTTTCTCAATTGCTCGGTAGGTACCGATAACACTTGCACGATTGCCAATAACATTCAGCTTACGACGTCGACCTAACAAACTAACTTTATTACAGAGATCACGTTAACTTACATAAGTTTGTTCTAACAATCAGAAGCTGTAAAATCTAGGACTACTTCTACTCTTGCTCGTAAAAGCAAATACTACGGTAAAATCTGCAGTGGTAGACAGTGAACACACTAACGATTTTAATTAGTACAAGACTTTTCGTTGGTGCAGCTAATATCGAATGAATAGGTTTAAAATTAAACTAAACAAAATTACACACCCACATTTCGCTAGTTATGTTTCAGTTCAATGTAATAGGGGACGAGGCTATTGCCATCACCCGGGCAGACATCCAGACTCCGGGCTGCTATTGAGAAGTTCCTGATGGGAAAACAAAGCCAATCAAACAAATCCAATCTACAAAGCCTGGCGCACAGGCGTAAGGTAGCCAGCCTTTCGGTATTCTACAGGATGCATTCTGGAGAGTGTGCGCGGGAATTACATGACTTAATTCCGCCGTCACCGTTCTATTATCGGACAACCCGTCGTACGGCGAGTGTCCACCCTTACGTTGTTGACACCGACGCGATCCGGACGAAGCGTTTTGCCTTGTCGTTTATACCGCGTACATCGAAGGACTGTAACAATTTGCCTGCAGCGGTCTTCCCGTCCGATTATAATTTAAATGTTTTCAAGGCTAGAGTGAATAGGCTCATAATAAATTAGTGCGCTTTACCATCAACGATTGCATCACTGCTTTCCAGCAGGCGGGATTGCAATCAAGCACTAGTTTATATCGTTAAAAAAAAAAACAAATAACACTTTGCACGACCTGGTAATCAAACCCAGGACCTCATGCTTAGGTCTATGGGTACACCTCTGTCTTACCCTTAGGTGATAAAAGGCGTGATGTTATGGTATGTGTGTCTTGTAAGTAAAATGAATAATTAGTTAGGTACCTAATTTGGTTGACCAAGAAACAGTTGAGAAAAACTACACTAAAACTATTAAAACTATTCCATGCATGGCTGTTCCTACCAGGGCATCGTACATCATAACATGTATAAATGGTCCTATGTTAAAATATTATCTCATATTTTACGTCGCAGACAAACTGTCCTCAGACTAGTCGCAAGTGCGCGCTCTGTAAGATATTCTGAATGTGTAAGTATGCCCGAGGGAGCGGGCTACTTATCGGGTCGAGCATAAAAAACTTAACGTCGCCCCAAAGATTTATGTATTTGAATGTTCCAACTACGTCCCTACTTCGATTGAGGTTTTCTTTCCTTATAGGTAGGTCCATGCCTTTAGATTCGTACTTTTTTGGTTTTATTTCCTTTGAGGAAGGGAGCTTAGTTTTTAGGGTAAAAACACTGGTTTCTGATGTGAATTCTGATATCCGCCACTAAACCGAATTACGATAACAGAATTTATGAATCTGCGTTAGCTGCGTGTTATTTTATTTCGACAACAATTTGGGATTATATTTCATCGTAAATGTCCTAAGGCTCGTAAAGTTTTCTATAGCATAAACACAAGCTCTTTCGGAACTCGTTGGATGTGAGAAGCACAGAACCGGTCGAAGTGGAGGTGCTTGGGGGAGGCCTATGTCCAGCAGTGGACGTCTGTCGGCTGAAATGATGATGATGAAACCTACGCTTAAGGATAATCAGAGCGGTGAGAGGGAGTTGCCCGTAATGTACCACGCGAGTCCAGTGCGGGTTGGTAGATGTCACACGGCTTCGAATTTTTGGTTCTAGGACATGCCGGTTTCCTCACGATGTTTTCCTTCACCGTTTCCTATATGACAGTAAAAGTTACAAAAACAAGGGTCTCTTATATTACTGACTACCTTTGAGTCACGCAGTTAGATACAAAGAATGCTGTTGCTAAGCAACAGAAATATGTCGTATTGTAGTACTGTTAAAGATGAGCCTTTTCACAAGAAGCTCTGTATAATAATAGTATCTAGTCAACCTGACTGCTCCGTTAGTCTCAGGGTTGCAAGCGTTGTCCTGGGCTCGTTTCCCAGGTCAGGCAAAGTATTATTGGGCTTTGGGAATTTCTTAGTAACAGGTCGAGTTTGGAAGTTGGAGGTTTAATACCCTCGTGCTTCGGAAAACACGTAAAGCCGTTGGTCCTGCGCCTAATCTCTCCCCGGTCGTATCGGATGGCCGTCGTAGTTAACCTATATCTTGAAGTGTAAACGTAGATGTGCAGATACCTACTGAAAGTCGCCCACGCTTCAATCACAGTCAAACACAGCTATGGAAAGGTTAAGTGTGAAGATCGAGACACGGGAACGTGTATCCACAGAGTTTTCATTCTATACGAGTATATTGTGCGGGTTAGCTTTGTGTTTGCTGTCTAGACTCTGGGACGCATATGTATTTCTGTACAACCTAGAACTTCGACACACAACGACAAAGGGGACAACATGTCCTGAGGTGCTTGTGAGGAGTGGAGAGGTATTCCACGGCTATCAGGACAATCCCGGAAGTACGGTCAAGATCCGTACCAGCATGTTACTGGAATACTTTCTTCCTCCGAGCACGGTTGCTCTTGCGAATCTCCACTCTAGCCGGACAATAAAGGCAAGAATGAGGTGGGAGCTCAGTTCCTCGCCATTGTTCACTCCAGCCGGCCAATAAAGGCAAGCCAGAGGTGAGGAACAAGACTTCTCCCGTGAGATAGGGTCCATGGGGTCGCTACTGCCCAACAGCTCGCCTCATGCTGCCCCGCAGGGACATAATAAATTATATTATTAGAATTTTTCAGCAGGAAACCATATTGCTACCGACAGCTTTTAATGTTTTCATGGCAGTGACTTAGATCTGAAGGCCAATTCCCGTAAACTAGATTTTAAAACGTCCACAATCTGTTCCCAATCTCATCTCAGTGACATATAAAAACTTAACAAAGATATGTTATATAATTTGTATTTTTGAAAGATAGAGACTAAAATTAGAATGCAACCGTTCTTGAAAATACGGGAATTGCCTCTCAGATATCTATGAAATTCTTTCGTAGGTACATTAAAGTTCTGTTTATAGAACTAAGCGTGGAACAGACAAAGAGCTCACTTGTTCTAAGCTCTTTGTCTGTTTATATTTCAAATTAGTATTTACGAGAACCATTAGAAAATTATCTGTAAGTGATAGGCGTAATCATTAAGCATTTATAAAGTCGTCGGCACTCCAAGCAGTTCAAGAACAGTACGAGTCGTGGGCGGATCAGCGTGATAGACTGCGATTTACCAGCTAGGTGCCAGAGTTTCTCTAAGAGATTTTTTTAAAGATATTGGTATTCTCACGGTTGCATCACAGTTCATCTTCGCCAACATCCTATATATTAGGCAAAATTTGCACTTGTACACTAAAAACAGTGATATTCACAGTGTTAACACTAGAAATAAGGACAAACTACGTGCCCCCTTTCACCGGCTTCATAAGGTTCATAACTCATTTGTTGGGCATGGTATAACCTTTTATAACAAGATACCCTCTTCTTTGCTAGACTTGCCTTTTAATGCGTTTAAAGCTCAAGTAAAATCCAACCTTTGTTCAAAGGCTTACTATTCCATCAACGACTACTTACACGATAAGAATAGTTGGTCGCCCTAATTAACTCAAGACAATGTTCATGTTCTTTCTCCAGAATTAGCTTAGGTACTGACAGGTTACTGTTATTAGTATTAACTCACTTATTTATTTCACATCGATGGTCCTAGTTCATCATCTGTGACTGCAAGTGACAGCTAGGTGACGAACCCAGCAATGCATAAATGTGTAAGCTGTCACGCCCTTTATGCCTGGAGGCTTTTATTTAGGTAGTGAGTTTTTATTTTTATTTTAATTAATTATTTTTTAGCTTGAGTACGTATAGTTTTTATTATATTTGTTGGTATATTGGCGTGGCTAGCTGACATAATATGGCAAATAATTTAAGCTTCTTGTAATGTTCATTACTGAACATAGGTTCCTAGTATTGTATACATGCAACTAACTATATTCTAACTGAACAGACAGCTGTGCTGCTGGGGAGTTTGTTCCGCCACTTCTTCTTCCCAGCGATAGCACTAGGAAGTGGCGAAGGGCGGGCGTTTTTGGGGGACTGTCTTTTGTAATTTTGACGTTCGAAAAGTGCTGATTCTCAGCCTAATTTGAATAAATGACTTTTTGATTTTGATTTTTGAGACGTACATCGAACTATTTGGGTACGACGACGAAGCCAACGCGGGGATCTCGCTATTTGCACCGCGTGGGTGGGTGCGAGGCCGACCTTGTACTCAGCCATCTCATATACCTACATGTCTTTGAGCCGTGAAACAATATTTCAGCCCTAACGCCATTGTTAAGGTCTCGCCAAAATGTTATGACAACGATCTACTATCGGTCTAAGAGATCCCTTCCCAGTGTGCGGTAGACTTAACATAACATTGAAGTATTCTTTCCTTGTGTTTGTCCAGTGATGGGAGAATTTTGTAACAACAGTTAATAGTCCTCCAAAAGTAATTTCGGCCATGGCGACAAATCTCAGCGGAGACAAGAATTTAATGCGGGAGATATTGTTACGAGCTTCGGGTGCGTGACAATAAAAACTGCCTATAAAGATTACCAAAAGTTACACTTTAATTAAACAACACTAATAACAACTCAAACACACTAATTATAAAACACAATCGCTCTTAAGTCGCACTTGAAGATCGCTTTCGATGTATTCGCTTCTGTCGCAGAACCAAGTTTGATTGGTCGCGGCTAGTCCCGGCCTTATATAGTGCCGCGGACAGTTCCAGAACCTTCTATTGTAGAAACATCTAGAATGTACGAGTACATACCGGCCCCGACTGACCAGATGTCGATAGTTCTAGTACCTAGAATCCAGCATGTATTAGAACAAAAAATTCGATGATATGTGACATTAACCAACCCACACTGGGCCCGCGTGGTAGATTACGGCACACAGTCTCTCGCAGATGAGGACGGTGTCCCAGCAGTAGGAACATTATGGGTTGATTAACAGCCCGGTAGCCCGTATACTATAAGAATGTACACATTGAAAACCACGAGTTCATTTCGCTATTTACCGCCATCGTTACGAGCTTTCAAAAGCACAAACTTGTAGCCCAGTTCATTCTGAAGTTCTATTTCTAGTGAAGTTTCTAATTCACCGAAAGTATTGCATTGTGTTCAAAATTTAGCTGTAGGTATGAGTTAAACTAAGATTCTAGCGTTACGTTTTGATTAAAGGTTGATAAAGGTATATGTTTTTTTTTATAGGATTTGCTTTCATTGAGTTTTCTTTCGTGTTCTTTGTGAGAAATAAATTTACTAAACTGTTGAATGGTCATTATCTGAAAGTAGGTTATAATGTAAATTTAAGCTTTTACTAAGAAATTTCAGTCAAGTAGAGTCCGGTATTCGCGATTTCTTTTGAAAACAAACACTGAATTACTCTTAGCACCTGCCTCTAATCTCTTCACCACCCTTGGTTGACTGGTAGAGAATGCCTAAGGCATTAAGTCCGCCTTTGTACCTTTTTGTGCGAAAAGTTTAAATAAATAAAGGTTCAGGTGACTTAACTTAGTCTTGACCTTTTAGTACTCAAAAGTCTAGCTCAAGTATTAGTCGAATACAAGTCGTTTGCCAGATTTCCTAGTGGAAAAATTACGATTTTTCATACAAACTTTCAACCCTGACTTAGAGTTTTCAAAAGTCCGTCCTTAGAGGTCACCTTCGTTATGTAGAGAACTCGAACAAGTGCAACATTTCATGTTTCCAGCCACCCAGCAGTTTAAGCTGAGCGTTATCAGTTTAAGATTTAGATGCATGCAATGCTATTGTATTTGTAAATGATATGTACTTTAAATGTATTTGTGTGTATTTAGTTGGTTTGCCTAAATAAATATCAAAATACTGCTGCTATTTTTTTTACAAATATTTTCCTGAAATATGCAGTGTAGTTGATTGTTGTTGTTGTTTTTTTGTGTATGTTTGTTGTAGTCTTTGTGTCTTTGGGAATCATAGTAGGTAGCGTTTTGTAGTTTCTGGTTACCTCCATGGGAATGAGGTGTGAGTTTATTTATGTATCTTTGTACATGACGCTGCTATTAAAATACATACATAGACTGATAAAATCATAACCCTTCCTTTTGGCTTTGCCATTGTCGGGTGAAATATGAAGGTGAATTTTCCTAATAATTGCATTAAACAGGGATATGCACTTTAGCAGTAACTACATTCAAAATCTGGAACATTTCGATTGTCACAATCATCGCTAGGATTTGTCGTTGACAAGATATCAGCAGTCAAATGTGCGTCACATCGTTCGTCAGTATTCGAATAGCGATGGAAAGTGCGATGAGCGATGGAACGTCGATACGTTACTGTCAAATTATACTCGATGAAGTACCTACTAGTTACAGGATGGTGACATTTCACCTAAAGTTTGAAATCGAAGAGTCTCTTGTGGGTAATTGTAAGATACGGTAAGCGATTAACACGTTTCGTCGCATAGTGACTAGTTTGCATTATGACTAATGATGGTTACCGTCATTAGTATATTGGACTATGATTTCTTTGAACAGTGAATAATGAACTACCGTGAAAGCAGTGAAAAAATGTATTACAGATTCGACATTGCCGAGACTAATTAAATAAACTTAATGCGTAGCGCAAATGCCTACTTTAGGAATTTATTGGCTGCTGTTAAAAATTTTATCACACTGTAAAACGAACGCTATGCTAGACATTCAGTGCCAATATAAATCACAACTGTTGTTATTTTCCAGGCTAACAGAAGCAATTAAAAAAAAAAAAAAACTCACATTGTTGAGACAACTGTTCATTCAACTTTGATATTGCTGAATTTTGTACATTGCTTGTATCGGGACACACGCACACTCTTACACTCAGTCACGCACCCTTACACACAGCATCACAATAATACATGTCCCGTATTTCTAATTGAGCACACAGACATCCACTCGTCGGTCTGTATAATTTGAGTGCGTGTGAGCATTTTAATCTTTAATCTAGACTGAATACGCTCCAGTAAAATCAGGAATATCGAAAACTTTCAATTGAGTTTATTTTTCAATCTATCAGATTGCGAAATACTAGCCCGAGGCATCTCGGGTACTATTTTCAGCGAATTTGCTAAATCAAAGTTCGAATAGAATATTTCGTTGCAATGTTTTGAATAGGGTGGGTAGGGGGGTGTTTTTTGGGGGTTGGGTAGGGTAGGGGGGTATTTCTATGGGATTTCCGACGTTACTCCTGCTGGTATTCGAATTTTATAGTAGAGAGTACCAATGTTTGCTTTTTACGTTGTTCAATCGTTCCATTTTAGATTGCTCTCAATCCATATACATTACTTATGGTTTAGGTATCACCGTCATCTGCCTGCTTTTTTTCAAATACGTACGGGTCGGCGTCCAGCCTAACCGGATGCAGCTAAATCTATGTAGTACTACCTACATATATTCGGGTAAATAAAGCGTACTTTACTAGCCCGAATAAGGGGCTATATACTGGTGCCTAGCTAAGTGCCTATTAGACGTTGAAAAAGGGATAATTAATACTCAATTGTCATTTAAATTACATGGCTGTTAAAGTACTTATTTAATTCTTATTCTTCTCAATCATGTTTCCATTGTCTTGCACTTTGCCCATCAATTTCTTTAAACCCACCACTACATGTCCCCCTTAAAACCGTATCCGCCAAGATCAGTATGGTAACACGGCATCCATATTCAGCATCTGTACGCTCGATATTATCAAGTCGATCGCATCGCGTTCAAAGGAATCGTGATTACACCGGTGACTGTGGCGCGTTACATATTTGATTGCACGCCCTTGTAAAGGTGTTTATTTTGCACAATTTGAGGTTGTTACTCTCCTAAATGAACTGTAACTCTATCAGCTGTTTTGATTGGTCGTGGAGGTGTCAATTTAATTCAAATATGCGTGTTTTTTCAATGAATTTTCACGAAACGAAATCAATGAAAGAATATATTATGTTATAAACTTGAAGTAACAGAGCTCGTTAGTTTTATTATAATATATATCTAAATATAATACTTAATATATTTTATAATAATTATTGTAACAAGTTGTATGTAGCATGTATACAATAGTAAATAATTCCCTGGCTCCTGCGCTAGTATTACCTGTATCACAGGAGCAAGTTCTTTCCCTTAAATATAAGTAACAGATTATGGTAAGACAAAAAAAGATACAACACCTCAATAACACAATACACTGCCTCGTTGGCTGGTGTGTCAAGTAGTCGCAAGTGCTACAGCTGAGCATGAGGTCCTGGGTTCGATTCACAGGTCAGGCAAAGTGTTATTGATTTTTTTTATCAAGAATTTCTCAGTAGCAGCTCTGAGACTGGATTTGTGCCTGGTTGACTTGCCTCCTTTTACATGGGACTTTAACATAACTGGTGACACACACATCTCTGCCCAACCCTTCGGGGAAACATGGCGTGATGGTAAGTATTATCATAGTTATTAACCGATTTCTTCAGAATTGTTCTTTAGCACGAAGGCTATAACAGCTTTTTTGTTTCAAATCCGTTTGGCGACATATTGGTACCTACGTATTTTCATCTCCATTAATGAGCCATTAACCAATATTAATTGTGTCAATATGTATAATAATTTAGCTCGAATTCAATTCAGGCTGATTCAAAGCTAGTAAATAAAATTTCGCTTCAGTTACAAACTTCTATAATTTGGCAAATTCATTATTTTTATTACGGTTCAAATGATAAATGATTTTATTTTGTAAGTAGGTTTGTACAAACACTTTTACACGTCAATCATATTTTACAAAACTAGATGAGGTCGGCTTTTCCTATTTGACTAGTTTGAGAAGAAAGGCCGAAACAAACTCAGAGGTCACAGTCTCTTTTAAAGTCCAGACATAATCTTGGTCACATCATATGAAGACCATGTGGGTCGATGTCTGAGATAGTCTTTTGAGGAAAGAACCACACAGAGTGAGAGGACCTGTCCAGTCAGTGCATGCATTCGTCAGAAATCGTGCAGCTTAACTCAAAACTTAAGGAGCTCAACGATTCGACGAACAATACCAAAGAAAGGACATTTGGGTAGGCCACATTAATTACTCAAACTGCCAGACCATGACAAAACTAAGAGAACAGAGAGCAAAATAATATAAATAGAATGATTCACATAGTCTTCACATTCACAATAATTATAATTATAAAATACTTTACAAAGTAAGCATATGTCATACTATATAAATACAATTCATTAATGTCAAAGCGTTTATACAAAAAAAAAAAAAACACAAGAACAAAACAGAAAAAAAAAACCATTCAATATGTAAAAAATTGGAAGCAGCCAAGCTTTTTGTCCTCGATATAATCCTTAACGGTATAAAAGGCTTTCTGGCACAACTTACGTCTAATGAATGATTTGAATTTATTAAGGCTTAGATCTTGAACGGGGCTTGGAACTTTATTGTAAAAGCGTATACATTGGCATCTGAACGAGCCACCTATTTTCTTGAGCCTTGTTGTAGGTACAACAAATTTGTGTTTGTTCCTAGTATTTATATCATGGATATCACTGTATTTTTTAAACAATTTTACATTTTTATGGGCATATAAAAGATTTTCATAAATATACTGAGAAGGCACAGTCATAACATTAATTTCTTTAAATTTGTCTCTGAGCGAGTGTCTCGGACTTAATTTATAAATTGATCGAACAGCTCGCTTCTGCTAAACACAGATAGTCTGAATATCAGCGGCATTTCCCCGCAATAGAATACCGTACGACATTACACTATGAAAATAGCTAAAGTACAGTAAACGAGCCGTCTCTATATCAGTTAAATTACGAATTTTTCTAACAGCGTATGTTGCGGAAATTAGCTTTTTTGACAATTTGTCTATATGTGTCTATATGTGTATTTTTTGACAATTTGTGGTCCTACTGAAGCTTAGCATCCAAAGTTATGCCCAAGAATACTCTGTTGTCTTCATGATTCAATTGTTCGCCCTTTATCAACACATTAGTTTTCACCTGCCTAACGTAAGGTGGCGTAAACTTAATGCATTTGGTTTTTTCTCGTTTAGAAGTAAATTATTAATATTGAACCAGTGGACTACTTTAGAGATCGCGCTATTTACATCATCAGTAACCTGCTGCTGACGTTTAAGTTTAAACAAAAGTGAAGCGTCATCTGCAAACAACACTATATAATGATTATCCTTTATGAGGTACGGCAAGTCATTAATATAAATACGAAACAAGAAAGGGCCAAGAATTGAGCCCTATGGGACTCCCATTGTTACTATAGATCCGGGAGATCTTTTTCCATTAACATCAACGCTCTAAATCCTCTTACTCAAGTATGAAGTAAGAAGATCCAGAACAGCGATACGGATCCCGTAGTGGCGGAGTTTCCTGATTAAAGTTTCGTGAAGAACGCAATCAAATGCCTTGAAAAAATCACAAAAGATGCCCAAGGCATCGCATTTGTCTTTTCATGCAATATAAATATGTCCTAAAAGTTTAAAAATCTTTGCATTTGTTCTAAAATTAATTTCTCAAAAATTTTACTATAGGTAGGTAGTACAGAAATAGGTCTATAATTTGTGGGGTCTGATGTACTACCCGATTTAAATAAGGGTATCATTTTACTATATTTCATGAGGTCAGGAAACTCCCCATCTTCAATACAACTATTAAAGATAAGCGCTAGAGTAGGTCAATAACAGACTTAGCAACTTCTACAGAATTAACCCACAGATCTGCAGTCCTTATTACATTTAAAGCGTGAAAGGTTTTAATTATATCTCTACAGGTAACGTGTTCAAAATGAACTTCCGAACCGCAACCATTAACATTTTCCATCAGCAAAGACTCATCAACAGAAGGTGATGAGTTTAGGGATTTAGTAGTTGAAACGGGAATATCTGAAAATAAATTTTCAAATGCCTCGGCGACTTGTGAGTCTGATTTTATTATGTTATCATTAATCGACAGAATGTAGTCAGTATTTCGATTACTAGACCTTCTCGTTTCACTATTAATAATATTCCAAGTTGTTTTAATTACATTACTGCTGTTTTAAATCTTTAAACCCAAATAACGTGACTTGGCCATATAACAAACTTTTATAAATAATTTTGAATAATTTCTAACATACAAATTAAATTCATCAGTATTTACGTAAGTCCTTTCATTACACAGTTCATAAAGCCGCGTTCTACTTTTATGAATACCAATGGTAGCCCAATCACTGAAAGATGTGTTACTATTAACCGAGATAGTCTTGGGAATAAAGGTTGAATTAAATAGTTTACAGTATATATAAAAAAAAATATCATATAGATGATTAGGATCCGCATGAATTGACAAAACTAGTAATTTATCAGTGAGTTTACTTTTGAAAGCCTCCAAGCGACTTGCAGTTTTGGGGTTAGCAGTGATATCTTTTTTAACCACAATTTTGTTTTCATTTTGAATAGTAATCCTTTGCCCGTAATGATCAGAATCTAGTAAATTTATAATTTCTTTGTGGCTTGGTATAATATCTGTATAAATATTATCTAGGCATGTGGCACTAGTAGCGGTTATTCGAGTGGGCTCCAAAAACAGGTTTACAAGATTGTAGGACTGAAACAGACTTATAATTTTAATATAAGAACCTGAGTTTTCTAATAAATTGACATTAAAATCACAGCAAATGATAACGGACTTGTTTGAGTTACAAATCCTGTCTAACACTTCATTCATTACCTTTTCAAAGCAGTCATACAATCCTGATGGGGGTCTGTACACACTTAATACAACAAAATGCTCCAATTCTATACAGGCAATTTAAACTGTACGCTCAACAGATAGGCTGTAGGCTAGGCTAGGCGATATTAATAATAGTCCAGGTGTTTCTAATTACATTACTGCTGTTTTTAATCTTTGAACCCAAATATATACTTGGCCATATTTTTAAATAATTTTGAATAATTTCTAACGTACAAATTAAATTCATCAGTGTTATCATAAGACCTTTCATTGTACGGTTCATAAAGCCGTACCTTTTCAAAGCAGTCATACAATCCTGAAGGGGGTCTGCCGATCGATTCTGTAAAAATCTCACCGTGAAAAGTTAGGTGAAGCTGTCAATAGTGTCAATCCCTAGCATTAGTTGGAATGGCAGCTCACTCCACGCTCACTTCACCTAAGTTTTTACGGTGATATGGTTACAGAATCGCACTGCTGATGCTGTACACACTTAATACAACCAAGTACTCCAACTCTACCATCTATAGCATTATATTCTGCTGAACGAACTACCAACCTGGTGATTATTAAAATTGAACAAGAACTGGTGACTTTTTAGTCAATGTTCTGTTATTCAAAGAATATCAATACTATTAAAATTCATTAATAATTGTACTTCTAATCTTTGTTCATAAATCCTAGAATATTTTGATGCACCAGGTTGATACTACTAGGTTGATACAAAGGAAATGTTTGATGAAACAAAATAGTTTTTCCGCGTAATGTTTTTGTTGGATTGTAACAAAACAGTAGCGTTTGTATACATATAACATTGTCATTACAGTGATATTTATTGCTGTGCGGCTAAAAAAAAGCATTTCTGTGTTATATTTACGGGATATCGGTAACACCAATTATTTGAATCGTGGAGGTCGGAGGAAATAATTAGGTACCTACATGTAAAAAATTAAAATTAAAATTAAAAAAAACCCACGACACAAAATAGTAATAAAAATCTAATTATTAGCCTAACGTTCTGTTAAAGTTTAAAATAGTAACGGTCCCCCGATGGGACAATATTTAATCAAAAAATTTCATACGTACTTACGTAGGGTCATAATTTCCAGGTTATTTTTTTATTTTTATAGGTATTTACGTTTATACCTTTTTTGTTCTATTTGTAGCTATTTTGACAATAGTTTAAAAAAAATTATTTTAGGGTTTTTACATTCATACAATTTTTATTATTATTTTGTGTCGGGGGTTTTTTAAATTTTTGATTTTATTTTTTATTTCATGCATATTTTGTAGAGACTCCATATTATTTTATTTCTTTTATTTTCTTGCGTTTTAAGATTCAGCTAATTTGGTGTTTAATCAGGTTTTTTGTAGGAATGGATGCGAAAGGCGGAGGACAGGGTGATGTGGCGCAGCCTGGGAGAGGCCAATGTCCAGCAGTGGACTGCGATAGGCTGGGCTGATTGATTGAAGACTTCGATGGATTTTTTCGAACGAAATTTAATTTGATAAATTAACTGTTTGTTTTCTAATAATAAAAATTTATTTTATTCGAAAATATCTATTGGTTTTTGCTAAACTTCAAATATATCCGACGATCCAGATCCTGGATCTTCTTTGGTGACCGTACATGTACACTTGAAAGGCCACGTATTTTTTAAAATGGGTTCAATGGTGAGCTTATATATAAATTGTAGCAGTCAAATCAATATTAATAACTTAATTTAACTGTAGGTAAGGTCGTATCTTTACGGACGTCCCTTGTCGTTTTCCAACTACATATTTAAATTTCATCGCACCCCAATTTATGCGTTTTTTATTAAATAAAAATGAGATGCAAAATTATTTTTATATTCCATTAAGCCTGGTGTGCGAATTTCGCACACCAGGCTTAATGGAAAATAAAATTATTTTAGCTTCATCTGCGAGGCCTTTCCACCTTGTACGAGTAAAATGTGTGAATTCCACTTTTACATAAAAGAATATCACAGTGCAGGGAAAAATGCCTCTTTTTCATACAGACAAGGAAATAGTATATTTATTACGATGTCCTGTGGGTGCGATGTGGTGTTACAATCACGTTGTCTACATCTGTTTTTATCTACTCTCCTATCGCAGGTATGCTGGAAGAGATTTGTTTAGAAATAAACATCACCTTTGTACAGACGCCAGCACATCAAGCTACCCGAAACTGTCAAAGTTTCCCAATCAACCTTGAACCTAATGCGCGAGCGATAAAGCATATTTTTCTGTTCCTTTGTTTTTTTATTATTTTGGGTAATAAATAGTTAAATAAATAAATGTTTATCGTCTATGTTAATCGTAAAGGTTGTGCTCATATACCTACACGAGAGGCTACTGCGACTGCCGCCGACGAGCGTCGACAGCTGCAGTTGCCAACTTGCCCCTCGTGTATATGAGCACTAACTTTTTCTTGTATGGTAACACACCTGCAAAGCCTCTAGTTTTGCAAATACGTGGTAGTGGCCACATACCATCAGGTTGTCGGCCTGCTTGTTGGCAAACCAATAACATTATTATGTAATGACAACATTGTTGCCATGTATAAAAAATAGTGCAAATTTAGCCAAGCATTGGCAATATGTCGCCATAGCAGTGTGATATCTTGGTTATATTGTCTTATTCCAAAGATATATTGTATGAATATGTGATGAGATGTTTTCAATAAGAATATATTATAGTCCAAGTACCATATATCGTCTTATCTAGTAGAACGACCTCGATATACAGGGTGTGCAATTTATACCGTGAAATTCTAGCAACATGTTTTACTTGGTTTGAAACTTGTTTATTTCTGTATAGGTTAGGATTGCATAAATACAGCAGACTTCGAAACAGCCTGAGTGACTTAAGTTACCTTTATGTACCTACTACATAATTATGTTAATAAATCGTGCCTTTTGTAACCCATAGATAGATTGAATCTGAAGCCTCTTCGAAAATTCGTCGGTAAAAAATATGCAATGTTGTACAGTCAACAGCAAAAGTAGATGATCAAAATCAGAAATTCAATACTAATGAACGGAGTTCGCAGCTATATGGCAGCTGTACTAGTAGTAAATTTTTGGTATAATTTACAATCACATACTTTTGAATCACTTCGACGCCACACAGTTCTGACGCGAACTCCGTTCATTAGTATTGAATTTCTGATTTTGATCATCTACTTTTGCTGTTGACTGTACATTGAAATCAGAAAAAAGGTTTTAGAGCACAGCCTGTAGTATTTTTCACGCAATTTTTACATCTTATTCTTGAGACACGTAGCAAGTAATAACTTTGTCGAATGTATTTTTCGGTAAAATTTAGGATTGGTTTAAAGTTTAGAATAAGATGCAAAAGAAATTGAATATTTTATGCGTTATTCATGAATAAATTTTATATTTCACGATTATTAAGGAGACATCTAGGTATGCGTTATAATTATTTATAATCCATTATTATAAGTAAATTTTATTTACAAACTAATCGTAGGACCTTTTAAATTGAATAATTGAATTTCTCGTAACAGTAGGTACCTACTTACTTAATTGAAAACTATTAATTTATTTTGTTTAATGAATCAACACATGCTTAATGACCTAAAAACCAGTAAATTGGCCTCACCACATGCCAACAATTTCAGCTCGTTAATTAAAGAGTTTCATTGAATTCCCAAACTAATAAGAGCCACTATACAAATAATAATTAACGGTAAAATCAAATTAAATCATGGACGCGGACGACGTCAAGGGCAGGAGCTAGTAATTAATAAAAGTATTTTATCAAACTTAGTATTTATAAAATACTAAGGTAAAATTTTAAAAAGTATTTCACATATAAGATAAATACGTATTTTGTATCTTGTATCTGTCATTCAAATACTCGTATCTAAGTTAAGTCCCATCTCTGATGGTAATACTTTTTTTTTCGGGCGGAAACCTTTAGATGACGCCCGGTCATTGGGGATAAGGCCATGCAGGGAGTGTGATTATATGATTTTTACCTAACTAAAACCACCCCGGTGATCACCACCGGTACTTGGAAGAGGCACCGTTATCACTCAAAAGACCGATCCGGAGCCCCCTCTGTGCGACGCCTGTTAGGACATCTCTGGGGAGACTGTAAAGGGCTCTCCCCGAAACTTAACTGTGCAAGCAGACTGCTTACTCTAAGCGCCCGCGACCCCAAAAATGGTAATAGTCCTGTGAACTCCTGTGGCTAAGGGATGCGGCGAGAGGTTTTTGTTTTTTAAACCTACGAGAATAAATAAGATACGGTACTATTATTCTTCAACACAAATTACACGGTTAAGCCGACCCTAAAAACAACAAAGGTACGGTCTAAAATAATCCCACAGTGAACTTGGACTAGGGCATTGAAAAATGTGCAAAAAAAACTCTATTGTACGAAGGTCCGGCAATGCGGACCCAACACAAAAAGGGGCTCAGAAGGCTGACGTAGTAATTTACCATATTTATCATATTTTACAACAGTTTCTATCACCTAAACTGAAACTTCGCTAATGTTTTAGACGTTCGATTTATAGTGGTCGATCAATTGATATTCGATTATTTGGCGTTCGATTTGGCGTAGTACACCCGTTGAAACTATTGAACTGTCACATAGACAATAGATATTGTCGTATTATGAAAGAAAGAAAAAGAAAGAAATACATTTTTTTGATTTGGAAATACAAAAAGTAAAAAGGAGCATTTAAAAAATACAACCGACTTCCAAAAACTACACTACAAAGTGAAAAATAACTTTAATTTCGGAAGTCGGTGTCGTTGGGTTCGCATTTTCGTTGTTTGCCACCGACTTCCGAAATTAAAGTTATTTTTCACTTTGTAGTGTAGTTTTTGGAAGTCGGTTGTATTTTTTTGCAAAAAAAGGTTTTGTTTTTCACTTTTAAGTTGTAATTTTTACCAGTAATTTTGGTTTAAAAACCAAACTACTGAACCGTTTTTGATGAAATTTCTATGGGACCATTTGGGAAGCATACCCTTTCCAACAAAAAAAGAATTTTTCAAATCGGTTGGCAAGCGACGGAGTTATGCGCGAACAAACATAAAAAAAAAAAAAAAATACAAACATCCGAATTGAGAACCTCCTCCTTTTTTAGAAGTCGGTTAAAAACTAACACAGTTACAATAAAAATAACCAGAAAAAAAAAAACAAAAAAAAAAAGGACCAGTGCGAGGGCCAAAAGGCTCCTCTCTTCCATCTCCTCTCTTCATCTCAGCAAAATCCTGCGATATTTAAATGGCATTCAACCTTAGAGTGATAAAGTACTAATGAGGTCGACTGTACCTATAAGATCGTAGCGATTTTTAAATTACATACTTATAGGGTTTTAAGGAAAATTGTGACGGCTTTCGTTTTGACATGTAAGTGTTTTTTATTTAAATCAATTTAAACAATTTTAATGAATAAATATCATTTAAACAGTCTTGTGTTAGTTTTAGTCGTGTTTGTCGTTACGGGTAGTCAGAAGCCCGAAAGTCTGACAACCAGTCTTACCAAGGGGTATCGTATTACCCAGTAGCTGGGTTGTGGAGGTCAGATAGGCAGTCGCTCCATGTAAAATACTGGTATTCAGCTGCATCCGGTTAGACTGGTAGCCGACCCCAACATAATTGGGAAAAGGCTAGGCAGATGATGATGAAACAGTCTTTATAAGGGGTTTCGTATTACCCAGTAGGTAGCTAGGCAGTAGTTCTATGTATAGAGGTATGAGGAACAGGGTGTACAGTTCACTCATCCTCCATAGAAAAGGAAGGATCCTCCGACCAGACGGGTGTTGTGTCTGGCGGCCAATTACCCTACGATTGATGTTGGGAAGTTTGTATGTATGCTAATTGCGCGGTAAACTCTGCTTGCGAGATGCAGGATTTTACGTGACGTCAGTATGACGCGTTGTTCGCACGTGGCGTTGTAAACATACGTAAAATACTAATATTCAGCTGCATCCGGATAGACTGACGCCGACCCCAACATACTAGTTGGGGAAAGGTTAGGTTGATAAAGGAAGAAAGAAAAAAATGATTATATCTTCCTTTTAGTGGTTTTTCTTCCCCCTTTCTGCTCTGCGGTATCATCTCATCGGTGCGTAAATTAGCGTCCGATATCCATTTCATTGGTGGACAGAGAGCTGGGTGATAAATAGTCCGGGTCACGCCGCCGCATTCCCAGCGCCCGCCATTTGCAAATTGTCGAAACGTGAACTCTGATAACTGGGCGCCATATTATATGTTTCGATAATTTTATCTGATCTGTTATTTTTTTAGGCGATTGGGTTTTCATTTGGAAAGTTACGGTCGGTTAGAAGGAAAGAAAGAAAATACGTTTATTTACGGCAAACATGACGCATAAAAGAACACAAACACAAAAAAAAATCTCCGTATGGTGTGCTAGTAGGCAGTGTGAGAGCTTTATATATTTATCAAATATTATTCTGTATTTCTGTAGTACTGATTTAATTTGACATGCCTCTATTGCTTGGCACCTGTTCTTGTATTATAATACTCGAGCGGAATGGTGCTGATAGCCGAAATACAGGCTATGCCTAGTTCGTCTACAGACGCTAATCTCTTTACCTTAACCGAAATTGTTGCCATATTGCCATTGTAAAGTAGTAATAAGTTTTTGGAAGTAAACTATTATTATTATTTACCAGCTCTCAAAACCGGGACGAGTGAATAAAACTACATTTTGTTATATTACTTTAACAATTATTCCTAGAAGGTGCTTCTACTTTACATTTTGTATCCTTGTCACTTGGCTTGTCAACCACATCTGACGCCGACTGTTTTTTCTCTTTTTGTAAATCAATGTCTGTCTCGTATTTCTGCTATCTACTTTTCAAAGTACTACAAAAGGTTGCAGTTAAGCACCAAATAGGCGATAATCGCTACAGTACGTACTTACCTAATAGTTATATCGCGTTTTGAGCATTTTGGTCATGTGTTTTTGATATAGTTTTGTTTCTAGACGACATCTAAAGGTAGCGCAAAAAAAAATCAGTAGCCCCTAGGCGATCGATTAAGTTACGACTCAGATTCCTACGTGACGAGGATTCGGACGTTAGTTAAATTGGGCATTACTCACAAATTCCAATTTATGTTGTTACCTAATTGAAATGTTTAGTTCAAACAACTTGTCGCATTAGATTTATTATGAGCGTACCGTGATCCATCGCCACTCGTTCGATGTCCAACGCGCACAGGATGGATGGCAAGCAGCACATGAAGTGATTTTTTGCTCCATTGGTGTAATTGCCGTACGGCGTTCCAGTGTGAGGATAAATAAATAAATCAATCAATTATCTGTAATGGCAAAGGAAACATGTCATGTGATAAATAAATAAATAATAATTTGAACTTTTCTCATAGTCATGACGAGACGCATTTGAAAAGCACACATCGTGACACGTCATGTCCAAGGCTTAGAATGATGGTCTGAATCTATGGTAACAGGTTTCGCGTCGATGTCCATGTCACCCTGTATGAGAACTGTGCTTAACTTAGTAAGTTTTACTCGTTTTATAAAAAAAAAACTTCATGACACGACAAAGTGATAATAAAACTTTCAACTGACATAGCATGTTTAGGGCCGCGCCCTCACCACAGACCCTTCATTTTCGCATTTTTCTCCGATCATCCCTTCGTGGTCAGTTTTGACGAGCGATAAAACGTGACTCGATAGATATCTACACGCCTTCCCATGGGGCTAGGCAGAAACTATAGTACGCCGTCTGTTACAATTTATTATTTATTTATTTATTCTCACACTGGAACGCCATACGGCAATTACACCAATGGACTGGTTGTCAGACTTTCGACTTTTGTTACGATCCTTACATACCACTTTTTGCTTCGATTGAGTTCATACAACTATCTACCCTGATTACCTATAATTGTTGTTTAATTAATTTTGTGTGCTAATAATATAATTATGGGGCCCACATATTGAACTAATTCCTATAATCCAATTATTTGGAAGTTAATTATTTACGTCAGTATCGGCGGCTGAAATTGAGGTTAACATATGTAATTAAACGGTATTGTTTGAATATCTTGTGTTCAAATGCTTAGTATACAATAATTATATTGTATCTAATACAGTTAGGTATTGGTAAAGGATTTACATATTGAGTTTGTAAAGGTTTACGAAGGGGAATGACCATATTAACCCTTTATAAAGATAAAAAAAAATCTTTTGTAATATTTTGGGGACCAACGATAACATTTTCTCAGAAGGGATTTGATAGATTTTGAATTATCGGTCGGTAACCCTTGGCTTGGAGGTTTAAGAACCCGCACCGGATTGTGGGTTCAAAGCTTCGCAAGTAATAATATGATTTACATTTTTATATTTCTTTCTATAAGCCTTTACTCGAACAAAAATCCTTCTTGTTAAACCTCTTCTTGGTATCGACACTTACTTAAATATAAGAATGAGTTTAACGTCGCACATACCGAAGTAAAAGTATTTATTCTTTGCTCTGAGGGCATAGTGCGAGTTTTTCTACCTACTCGATGGCGTTAACGTAAACTCAGATTTGTATGGAATGACAGCAGTGCTATCGAGTTTCCACTAGATGGCGCTGCTCTCTCGCAAACTCGCACTACGCCCTGTGTAATAGATGACTAAATAACATTAAAATATGAACCAAAATTATCACAGACATAAATATCAAATTCTTATAGTCGCCATTAAAGGAATTTGACACGCCGACGGCCTTCAAACGTACCGTTAGGTGTTAATCGTGCATGCATTCCAATATCTGTGATCCTTTTTTTTTTTTTTTGTTGATGGGAAATCATCAAATGACCCCTCCTGCTCTGGGTGGAGCAGAAGGGAGTGTCAGACTCTTACTGACTAAAACCCACCCGTGTTCCTTCCTTAGCCCTTTATGTTCCAGGGCAGCGGTAATCCTTTCGGACAATCCCGCTACCCTGGCAGGCTTCGGCCCTATGGGGCCCCGTCACTCATGCTGACATCTCTTTGAGGCGCGCGTGGAACACAACACGCCGTCCGGCACGGGCCTAGTCCTGATCGGACGGTGAGCTACCCATTACTCTCCGCCCGCAGGCCCGCGCCTACGGTGGCCGGGAGTCGTCACGCGGCTCCCGACGCCCGGAGCGTCTCCCGCGGCGGCTGAGGCGTGAGGTGCGTTCCCATATCTGTGATCCTTGGGTTCATATCAGCATACACTGAAATTCAGACAGTTTGCCTTCACTACACATTGACTCGATTCCTGCTGTTCTGTTCGCAATTGAAATACTGTTTAATCCAGTTTATTTTATCGTGAAACTGACCTCCGACCGATAATTACCGTTGATTGGGTTTTCTGTGTTGTGGGTGCCAATTGCCAATAAATTAAACAAACATTCAAGCTTCAAACCAATGCCTGCAAGCGAACAAATATGAAGTGGTTCGGTGTGGGGGGAAAACGTTTAGCTGCCTTCCAGCTAAACGTTTTTAACGTTAAAAACAATTGTTGTTGATTTTATTAAACTTATTTATTTGGCTGTGAGGTTTAGTTAGGTAGTACATACACTCAGTCTCCCAAGTCATCTGATGATTCATATTTTAGTAGTGACA
Source organism: Apamea anceps (assembly GCA_951799955.1). Lineage (NCBI taxonomy): Eukaryota > Metazoa > Arthropoda > Insecta > Lepidoptera > Noctuidae > Apamea > Apamea anceps. Next base: position 1,444,278 of record OX637506.1, read on the forward strand.
TGGTACCTAAATAGTTGACTTGACGGTTTATGTCGCAAATTGCAGCCACTTTCTGTTTTAATGTATAATGGCGTTTTAAACTACTGTTGTCCACCAAGTGGCTACAAAACTTACCTTACCTTAATTTTCTAGATAGAACATGCAGAAGAAAACCTAGAGGCTCATAAATTTATGGCACGGTTGGCGCAGTGGTTAAGCGATCGACTGCTGCGCTGCGTGTCGCGGGTTCGATTCCTACACGGAACAAATATTTGTATGACCTATAAGTAGTTGTTCCGGGTCTGGCTGTTTGTGGATGTGAGTTTAAATGTTTGTAAACGCACCCACGGTACAGGAGAGTAGCAATCTCTCCTGTATCGTGGGTGCGTTTACAAACATGTGGGGCAAAAATTTGCTTAAAAAAAAAAAATTGCGTAGTCAATGGCAGAGGTGCACCTATAGTACACTCACATGTCGTCAGTTATGTTTAAGTCCCATTTAATAGGGGGTGACCCTATTGCCATCAACCGGGCACAAGTACAGCCTCAGGGTTGCTACTGATGGGTAGCGGGATCGTCCGAAAGGGTTACCGCTGCCCTGGAACATAAAGGGCTAAGGAAGGAACACGGGTGGATTTTAGTCAGTAAGAGTCTGACACTCCCTTCTGCTCCACCCAGAGCGGGAGGGGTTGTTTGATGATTTCCCATCCTGAAAAAAAAAAGGGTTGCTACTGATAAATTCCAGATAGAAAAACTGAAAAACACTTTGCCGACCCGGGAATCGAACCCAGGACCTCATGCTCGGCAGTAGCAATTTCGACCACTAGATCAGTGAGGCAGTACATAAAAACAAATCTAGATAAATCATCTCAGCCATTGGTACCTATCTGCGTAGCCATTTCCGATGTCTTATTTTCGCAATGATTTTTAAGCCATGTAGGCGATGTAGGGCACTCCTTTCACAGTTATTCCTCTGACAGCAGCAAACCAACAGCAACAGTAATGCAAAATCAAAGGAAACACTACAGCGAAACGAACCGTAGAACTGTGCGAACTGTGAAAAGACTACAGGGGGCTTACCACCAGGTCTTATAGCAGTACAGAAGTTGGACTGCACTGCTTTTTTATACTTAGTCATAGAACAAAAAAGCAGTGCAGTTCAACTTCTGCCCTGCTATAAGAGATGGTGGTAAGGCCCCTGTCCTTTGACAGTTACTTTGCGACAAGATGGCGCTATTTCTGTCAGAGCTATCCATCACTCATTTGTTACAGTTTGACTTCAAAAGAAAACAAAAAAGGCTTTCTGTCGAAAGGAAATGAGAGTTCTACGTGCACTCGAGATAAATAAATGAACTGTCAGTTATAGTCGTGGATCGAGACCTGAGGGGCAATTCTCGTAATGTTAAGACCGTTCACAGTCTGATCTCAGTCTCAATCTGTCAAAAATACTTCTAATTTCTCTACACTTTGACAAGTTTTTGACATTTGTTTGTCGTTGAGACGAGACTGTGACTAGATTTTGAACATTTTAAATTACGAGAATTGGCCTTCTGTTTGACATTGATTCGGAGTGAAAACTCGCATTGATCGTGGAGAAATTGGAAATGAATCCTGCTTATTGAATGGAAGTGATCTCTGAAATTGGGTAGCTACTCGTTCTTAGTTTCAGAAGTAAAAGAAAACATTTCTAAAACTAAAATCTATCTATACCTAAGAACACGCTAATGTAATCACGCCAGCACCTTCAGGAGCCGAGCAAGAACAAAAAAAGTCAGAAAAAACGCAAAGTGAAAACGCAGTAATAGCGTGGAAGGGCGATGCGATGCGACGGGATGGGTTGGGGATAAGAAATTTCACGCGGACGAAGTTGCGGGCAGAAACTAGTATTATTATAATCATTAAGTTCCGTATAACAACAATGGTGAATATGTTACTTATGAGGATTATATTGCTGGTAAATATGTATGTATCTTCCACCTAGATGCGAAGCCAAGTTATGCAAATAAATGATTCAATTTTAATTTCAATTCTTTACTCTTTTCATAACATTGCGCTCACAATTTCTTAAAGGTAACAAATTCAACCAAGAATTTACCAAACACATAGAAGAATTCTATCGGTTCCTATATACCATATTTACAGCACATACTGCAACAATATACACACCCGTCTTAGCATTTCCTTGTGCACAATTCCGAGGACTCTAGCACAGCTCTATTACAGTAGAGTCTAGCTCCCGGGCATCAATAAACTCTATAACGGCTGTATAACGGGTCTCTAATAGGCGTTCCCTGTGAGACTATCAATTCCTTTGCTGCAAAGTGTAGAGCAAGCGTAGAACACTTTTATAAGACTTTATTCTTTTACATTAGGGTTTCATGAGCGGCTAGCAGGGTGCTAGGTTGTCGATGTATTATAAACTGGTTTAACCACTCTGCTCGACTAGATTTTGACATATGACATATCCGCTGACTCGACGGAATGTTGCGAATTACGTCATGAAATTCAGTAAATTACATCAACTTTCAGCATTCAAATTTATTAAGAAAAATATGTTTCCGCGCTTATTTTATACAATATATTTGTGGCAAATATCTTTAATTATTTGTTGAGGTCGGTCAAACTTCGTTAGTCTACTACGAAAGTTGTATAAAATAGGTATTACTACACCTATCCAAAAGGTAGGCACCTTAAACTCGCTGGAAATATGTACATAAACAACCTATTCTCTTGCTGAAAATATGCAAAAGGGAAAAATAAAGATATTATCATTCTCTCCGCATTCTTACTTTTACCATTTTTCTTACTTTAACTACTTATAAAACGCAATCAAGTCTTGATAAAAATTACAAAAAATTGTGTTTCGACATGACACTTCTTAGTGCTGACCATCCGTCCAGTTTTCTTATTTCGATTCAAAAATTGCATAAAGCCTAATCGATAATCGGAATTTGCAAAAAAATAAAATAAAAAAGGTGTAGAAACTATATATATCCTCTTTGGTATATTTTTCATGAATTAATTTATTTTTGAAATTAATCATTTTAATTACCGTACCTACACGTACGGTGTGGTTAGGTGTGTAATTTTTTATGGTTCCGTACGTCCAAATGAAAAAACGGAACCCTTGCAGGATCACTTGTGTCTGTGGGTCTTGTCTTTTCTTATTTGCTTCGAATCTACTGGACCGATTAAATTGAAATTTGGTACACATATGAATTTCTGTGACCCAAAGACGGACGTGTAACGTAAATAAATTAATTTTGAAAATGGGGTCACTCTTGGGGGACAAACTAGAAAATAAAAAAAATATTTTTGCTGTACCTCTGTGTGACATATCAAATGAAAGGGCTTGTTGTGGGGTTTTAAATATATTTGCTTAGTAACTAAAACAAAAGTTATGTGGCCGTCTGTCTATGTGCCGGTCGGTGTGCCTCTTTGCCGTCTGTACAAACCTAAACTAACCGTAAAATCTAGATTTGACCAATTTGCACCGGCCAGCCTTTCTTACAGCGTTTTCGTGGACGCGCGTTGTGGAACGAAGTAGGCACTCCTTATGTCCCAAGCTGCCGTTCTGTAGCTTGGGATAAAATTTTAAGAACTGTAATTGTCTGATTTCTAATTTAAATGATCTGAAAATACTTTTACGGAACCCATAATTTCGTCATGTCAGTCTGTGCGTGTGTTCGGATGTCAATGCCATTAACCATTTTACTCGTAGACGTTAACGAGTGTTAACCCTCAATTAACTAGGTGAAACATACTTACGTAAACACCTTCTATGAGTCCCAGGGGCTCACCTTTATTTTTTATATTTTTATGGAATAAAACAAATATTATTAGAATGTCTTTTGTTATTATTTTCTTTATTACTTAATTAACGATACGAAAAAAATTACAAAACGGAATAACAATTGAGATCGTCTTACAAATTAAGAAAATTATACTAATCAGTCTTAAAAAAACAATGGCTTTTTAAACTATTCAAAAATTAAACAATTATTCTAGAAATAAAAATAAGACACGTTTTTAAACTTTTAAAGATATTAAAAATAAAATAAAAACAACTAAATGGTACGCTTCTATATAAAAATAAAAAACCTGCAAGTAGTTTCAATCACTCTCTATACGCAGCGTCGGCATAATATCTTCTTTGAGCAAGCCAATGATATTGGCTTGCAGAGCACTCAGAATTAGTATCGTGATCACTGAGAATGTACTCACCATCTATAGCACTGCTTGACTCACCAACCTCTAGGTGAAGTCTCCATCATCGTCGTTAACGTTTATTGACCTTTTTTTTTTTTTTTTTTTTTTTTTTTTTTTTTTTTTTTTTTTTTTTTTTTTTTTGAGGATGGGAAATCATCAAATGACCCCTCCCGCTCTGGGTGGAGCAGAATGGAGTGTCAGACTCTTACTGACTAAAACCCACCCGTGTTCCTTCCTTAGCCCTTTATGTTCCAGGGCAGCGGTAACCCTTTCGGACAATCCCGCTACCCTGGCAGGCTTCGGCCCTATGGGGCCCCGTCACTCATGCTGACATCTCTTTGAGGCGCGCGTGGAACACATACACGCCGTCCGGCACGGGCCTGGTCCTGATCGGACGGTGAGTTACCCATTACTCACCGCCCGCAGGCCCGCGCCTACGGTGGCCGGGAGTCGTCACGCGGCTCCCGACGCCCGGAGCGTCTCCCGCGGCGGCTGAGGCGTGAGGTGCGCAAGGCGCGTTCTCTCGCCCACCCCGCCACCTCCTTCGCTAGCATGACTGCTTCGCAGAAGGAGGTGACTGCCTCCCACTCCCTCTCGCCCCGGACCATGGCTTGAACCAGGGCCGGACGCAAGAGGTCGCCGCCGCTGCCGATCGCCTCTACGAGGACACGGCGGTGCTCTGCCCAAGCAGGGCAGACCTCCACCGTATGCTCCACCGTGTCCTCTGGGCGATCCTGACAGTGGTGACACCCGGGCGTCTCCTCCCGCCTGATTATGTGCAGGAACCTCCCGAAACATCCGTGTCCGGAGAGGACCTGCGTCAGGCGGTAGGTGAGAACGCCGTGACGTCTCTCTAGCCACTCCTCAAAGAGGGGTCTTACCGCCGCTATCGTGGCGTGCCCTGCGCTGGGTTGCGATAGTCGCTCCTTCCATGCCGCCATGAGATCGCGCCGGAGGTTCGTCCGCTCCGCCGCAGTCTGCCGCGGAACGTTTATTGACCTTGATTTGGGTTTACTATGCGCCATTTTTAAAATCTGCAATAAAAAATACAACATACTTAATTTAAAGTAGTTATAACAATAAAAGTTATATAACTAACAGTACAAATAAATTATAAAAATCATAACACAAAAAACTAGTATGAGTCCCCGGGACTCACTAGGCTAAATTACTTACCAAATACGAGTCGCTTGCGCATGTCCGCCCGTCTTCGCATCGCCCGCGCCACTGTAGGAAGGTACTGAGGAGGGGTGGTAACAAACCGCTAAATCGTATGAAATATGTAGGTTCAAAGTTTTAATATGAGTCCCTGGGACTCAGGAAGTGAATTAAGGGTTAATAACACTATATCGTATTCGTATTCTATGCACGCAAAATGGTGTAGTAAAATTACGATAAACATAATTAGAGGTAGCATTCCCCATGCATGTACCCGAGGGTTGAAAAAAATCTATGCACACAAGCGTGTGGGGTATTGTTGGAACTTATAATTAAAATTATAAAGATGTTTCTAATTGACTTAACTTTTAAAGTCAATCGTTTTTGACATATGGGGTATTTTCGTTTAAAACCGCAGAATTAACTTGGTTTTTTACAGTTTTTTCGAGAACTTTTATGAAATACAAACTTATTTCTGCAGTCGATCAAATTAATGATATGCGCTGTGCATGCGTAAATATTCATCCCAAGTACGGGACCTTTCGCTGTGCATGGTCCGACATACACTTGGCCAGTTTTTTTTTAATTTCGTTGGGAAACTACCACAAAAAGTAAACAATTTCTATTACTCAAGTAAACTAATATAAATAAAAACTACCAAGCTCATACAGCTAACAAAACATAATGAAATGTAAAGTGTAGCGGAATACTTAGTTAATCTATCATCATTTCCCAAAATTTTGCTAAGCCTATCTAAAAATGTATACTGGGCATTCTGTAGCAAACTATTAGAAAGTATCAAAAATTAATAATTGCACAATAAATAAAAATAATTTTGAATAGCAAGCGCATTCCGAATATAAATTCAAATATAGAAACAATTCGGCGCGAAATTGAATAAATGACTATGGTCATAGGTCCTCTATTATTGACTCAGTTTCAATATAATGTCCAAAAAACGATTAAAATTACATTAGGAAAGCATAAATCATTATTATAAATAATGATTGTTGTATTTAATGCTTAAAATAATTTTATTTCAATTTCTGAGAATCGATTTCTGACATTCGGGTCAATCGAAACTAAAAAAAAAATCGTTTGGCATATTCGCTTTCGCACATCATTACGATAAAAAAAAACAACAATGGTCGGCGATTTTGAACACAAATTAAGTAGTGGTAATGAATAATACGTGTTATTGGACCTATGTTTCAATATTACGTTAGGATTTGGGCATTTTCGTGTTTTTTATAATATTTGTAATAATATTTTTCACATTTTACATCTTAACTACATGTGTGTGTGTGACTTTTGTGAAAAGTAAAAATGTAAACACGCACGATTGGCGCGAAACTTCGACTTTAGATATCAAAAAACTACATTACCACTACTTATTTAACATGAACAATGGATGAATTCGTCAAATAATTAAATCATGTATTATTCATTACCCCTGTGGTGGAGTTTGGATTTTCGAAATCCCCAATTTTTATGTTTTTTAGCCTCGACCACCACTGTCATCAAAATGGCGATTATCGCATTTACAGACTTGAATATATTAAAGGTAAATTAATAAATTTGCGCGCTAAATATGGAAGATTGAATGGCGATAACATATGAGTTTTTTATCCAACTCTCTTAATTAACGCACATTCATAAGATTTGATGGGTAGCATAATCAATATTTACATTATCAGTAAGGGTGTCGTATGTCGTCATTTCAAGGTCCAATGGGACCCATTACTGAGCCAGCGGAGGTTCGTGTGTTCGGGTCCATTCGGGGGCGCTACCGAACTATACGGTTAAGGTACCCCGTTTTGAAAGGTTCGTGGGAGAACTCAGATACTTCGAGCTAACAATGTACAAGCATTTGTATCGGATATTTCAATACGAATAGAATAAAATAGAATTTATTTCCAACGTCACTTACTTTGGAAATAAATTCTTTCACATTGTATACCATAACTTAAAACTAAGTATTAATCATAATAAGTATAATTTTTTCTGTCCGTTCATAATCTAAACTACTCAGAAACTCATCCAGTGCCCTCCTGCAAATAGAACTCGTCATGTCTTTGAACTTACAATGAATGATTTATATTTAATTGACTATTTTCTTAATTTGATACTCGTTAAATATTTGATTTTTTAAGATTATTTCATAATTAATTCTACTATAAAAAAAATTTGCATGCCTCACGGTAGAATGTACTGGATCCTTCTCTTACTTAACACCATACTTTTGTACCTACATTCATAGCAAATAAATTATTTCATTTCATTTCATTTCATTTCTTTTAGAGTCTTAACTTTACTTATCCGACTGTAAAGTAACTGGGCCAGGAAGTAAGAAAAACCCCGAGCAAAGGAAGTTTTACATGAAGGGACTTTATAAACTTCATGTGATCTTCTAATGGATTGAGTCTTTGGCAGAAGTGTTGTCTCAAAACAATGGTTTTAATGTAAAGTTGAGGAATATTAAGAACCTCAAACTCTTCATATAATTTTGACGTAGAGTATCAAAAGGGTTTTAAATTAATAACTTTTAAAATACACCTCTGGTCGCGTTCAATTTTTATAAGAGTACTTTTTCGTGCACCACCCCAAGCGGCGATACCATAAGTAGCGATTGATTGACATAAAGCTAGGTAAACCATTCTGTTGGTCTTTGTCTCTGGTTTCTAATTTTTTTGAAGATAGGTGTACGAGTCATGTATAGTACATGGCACGCGCGCATTGCATAGATCAGCACTTTTCCGTTGTCTTGCACAAATTATAGTGTAACGCACAGCGTTCATAGTCAGCTGTACTCATTCACACAACATTCATATAACATTAGTTGCGTTGTAGTTAAATATATTCAATAAACCATCATCTTTGGCTATCCGTGACTTATCATTCAAGCTAACATACAAGGTGTGTGCGACCCATTCAGCAGCGCATACATCTTTTTGGTCCTTCGAGCCGGATGAAATCAGAAAACTCCTTGAACTCGGGAATTTCAAGCCACGATATCTAGCAATATTCAGCAATCTACGTGTTGTTGCTGGGCGCAATAGGTATTAGTTTGCGTATTCTAGATTTAAGATTACTAATATGTGGTTTCCAATTCAAATTACGAGATAGTGAAAAGTAAGTTAGTTTGTTTGAACGCGCTCTCTGGAACTAGCAGTCGAATTTGAAAATATTTTTTTGCATTTGATTGCCAAATTCTTGAGAAAGGTTTATAGGCATAATTATAACATTACGCAACGATCCTTAGGAGCTAAGCAGAATAATAACCCTAAGCGAAAACGAATTAATAGCGCGTGCGGGCGATGGGATGCGTGGCGGTGGGTCAGGGGCCAACATTTCACGCGGACCAAGTCGCGGACAGAAGCTAGTGATAAAACATTACGGATCATTCAGTCCATTTTTTTTATTATTTATTTAATACTTCAAGCACACAAATTTACAGAGCTGAACTTAATGGCATAAGCTAAATACAATCAACTTTAGACTGCTGCTTAGGCTTAATTACCTAAACAACTTAAACATCAGCGTTAGTGCATGCATTCGGCAGCTATGTTGGTTTTAATCATGGGGTTAGTAGCAATACGTTAGAGTAACTAGCATTAGGTACTAAGTAATCATTTCTTCAATGCTTATGAAAAACGTGAAATTAGTGGATTCAATAACGTTTTTATTGTGGTTCTCACAATAAAAACTGCTTTTTCAATGTACGAGGTAAAACAATTTTGTAAAGTAAAAATAATCAGCCTATAATGTTCCCTCTGCTGGGACACTGCCTCCTCTCTGTGAGAGGGAAATAAATTGCAAAGTATAAATAGTTTCATTTTATTATTTATTTATCATTATTTTGCTTCTCAACACGTGTCTACATAATTAAAAATAACCCAATATTATAAGAATACCCCACGGAATTCTAACTCTAATTTCCCTAACACCTTCTATGCCTAAACCCCTCTTACGTAATACATCAATAATGTTTAAAATCCCCTAGCTGCCTGTGATAGATCGCTTACGTGCGACATTAGACCCTTCGTTTATCTCCGTTACCCTTCTTCTTTTATTCCAGAAAATGTTCAAAGACTTTTAAAAGCGTTTTACATTGCTGAGTATTTGTTTTGTAGATTGCTTTATCAGTTGAGCTAAGATTTGTTGTTACTAGGTAAATAAAATCTAAAACATTTCGGTAATGAGGTTTTTTTTAAGTAATTGTAAATTCTGTTCAGGATTTTAAATAATATGTACTAATTATAGTAAAATTGAATTAATACCTTCTGCAGCTCATAAAATCCCTGCCCTATTTATCCAAAGAAAAATCAGGCAAAATCACACTCATTTACTTAACGATTCTGTACAATATAAAATAGTTTTTACAAAGGTTACAATCGACGTTTGAATAATGCTGGCCTATTTAGGTAAAAATAAAACAGTAGCCATTACCTATTAAAAAAATCGTGAAAAGATAATCTTAATGGTATCTAAACTATTTTGAAGTCAGATGGCCAGTGATTGTTACTTATCACTAACCTTAAAGCTAAAGAGGTTAAATATACGAAGTAAGTTAGTAAAAATGCAATAAGATGACAGACTAATTCGACTACAGCCAGTTCACAGTCATTTATCTCTGATTTTGCATCACTGTCAATATCACAGTGAGTGTTAATCTTGACAATAGGATTGCTGTTGGGTTGCTGCTGTCAGAGGTAAAATAACTTTGACCGGACTGTAGACCAACAGCTGTTCCTACCTGGCCTAGCTGGGGAACGATTCGGCGATCAACCCTTACATCATAATTTTAAAATTATAAAATATTATAGGTTTTACTTTTAAAACTTTACCAGATATTTTTTGCCTCTAATTAGCATACTCGTACAATTTAAATACAAAAACCTGCAAAATGTAAATAACGCTATTGGATCCACCTTTCTTTACCTTTCGTACCCAGATCAACCTATTTCTAACATAAAAGAGCCATACATTTGTTGAGCTCATTCAAACGCCTCCTCATTCAAAAACTCTTTTTAATAAAGTTGCTCCGTACTTCTTTATTTAACTTTAGTCTTGTCTAAATTCAGTCTGAGTACACAGACTACGCTTTTAGCTAGATTAAAATAAGGCTTTCCTTGAGTAATACTCAGTCGGATTCCAGAGCGGTATACAGTTTTATTGCTGCAGCAGACTATTGTGTAGCCTGTGGTCGTATTAATAGGAAACCACGGATATATATTATTACATGTTCTTAGTTACTGAATTCGGTAACCGATGTTATGTAATGTGCGGTGTTAGGTGCGCGCAGATATGGTTGTGGTCTGCCGTAATTATAAAATGTTTTGTTTGAAAAGTATCACACAGATATTTTCATTACGTAACGTTCGCCGAACCCTTGAAATCCTTTAAAGCCCTGTACAGACTTCGTTGTGACTCGTAAGTCTATAATATTACTGAACTTCGATTTCGTTTCACTTTTGCTACGGCGTGTGCTAAAATCATCACAATACGAATAAACTCATACATACAAGCTTTTCGTTCATAAACCAACCACTTAATTAAATAGCCATTAATTACTGCAAAACGAATCAATAGGAATTGGGCTGAGCAGTCAATGTTCTGCACCGATGCAGTGGAGCCGGCAGCAGTTATGTGCTGCAGCCATTTGTGGTTCGCTGTCACAGAGTATTGAGCAATTGGAGTGATATATTAACCACTAGCTTCTGCCCGCGGCTTCGCCCGCGTGGATGTCGGAAATTATCCCACGGGAACGTGCTAACAGGATAAAATGTATGTGCACCAGGATGCCATCTATCTCGCGGGCCCTTTGTGGCTAATTACAATAGAAAACCAATTGTGTCTCATTAATGGTGATTAAGAGGGTACCTATATGATATCTTTACCTAAGTACCTACCTAATTAAAAAAATAAATAAACTCAATAACAGAAAATAAAATACCTACCTACCTAAATAAACCTATTTATGACGATAACTAATCTAAACTCAATCATCATCTGCCTAGCCTTTTCCCAACTATGTTCAGGGCCGGCTTCCAGTCTAACCGGATGCAGCTGAATACCAGTATTTTACATGGAGCGACTGCCTATCTGACCTCCACAACCCAGTTATTGGGTAATACGATACCCTTGGTACGACTGGTTGTCAGACTTTCGGGCTTCTTACTACCCGTAACGACTGTCAAAGATCCACGAATGACAGCCGGGACCAACGGCTTAACGTGCTTTCCGAGGCACGGAGGTGTCTCGGTATGTAAAGATGGTCACCCATCCACAGACCGACCGCGACAAGCGTAGCTTAACCTGACCGATCGACCTGTGCGGCTGTTATTATTTAGCCACGGGCCCCTCAATCTAAACTCAATAAATAAGCAAAATCTCTAAAAACTAATATCTATACGAATGACTATCCTACCTAACAGTATTATAAAATAACCTACGGTCACTACGTACACTATCAAATATACTACCTATCCTTTAAAATTAAAATCTATACCTACGACTTATATAAAAATAAACCTAAATAACTCTAAAAAGTAAAAGGAATAAAAATGAACTCCACTGCGTGTGACCTAACCTACGACAAACTTATTATTTGCGGTTGGTACAGTAATCGGATCTAGGGATCGAACCGCAAAATTAAGTGTGTTTTTTATTGTATATACTTTTCCGGGATAAAAAGTACCCAGTGTGGTGCCCAGGTGCGTGATGCCTGAACAAACAGACAGACAGACAGACAGACAAAAATTTTTTTAATCACATTTTTGGGTTCGGTGTCGGTCTAGTAACACCCCCTGCCATTTATTTTTTTGATATTTTCAATGTACAGAATTTTCACTTCTACAGATTTATTATAAGTATAGATAATTTACAAATTCCAGTCATATGGAGCACACAATAGTAGGTAGGTACAACATTTTTGTTAACTCCTTTCTAACAAATCTAATTAGGTAAACACTCGTATAATGTAACAGGTAGGATTATATTCATTTCAAAAGTTTATTATTTACATATTTCATAAGACTGGTGAGCCTTATGCTTTAAAGATTAGGCCTGATACTGTCTTCTCATAGTGCCATAGGCACACACATCTTAGTTGTGTCTTGTCCAAAGCCTTTTTTTAAACGTTTGCGATGGATTGAGACCCACATTCTCTAACGTACTGCATTCCTACGAATCACGAATATTAGAATATTAACACTCCACTTAATGTGTCCTCCGTGTCCAACCGAAGCCGGGTGCGATTTATGTGCAGTACCGGTGGTCATGCGGAATCAAGCCGCAACTTTGTGGTCAGGTACAGTAGGTGAGTGTAATTGAGATTTTTAATTAAATGTTTAATTGTGTTGGTCAAAGAATTTAATTAAAACTTTGTTTAGAACTTTTTTTTTCTTACGTTTGTCGGTCTTTTGTCCACTCTGAGTAGTCGGACTTGTGAAAGTGGTTTCTTTGTCCTAGGCGTGGGAAAGTTCTTGTGTAAGATCTAATCTTTGAGTCTAATTGCTTGTCTTATCTGCACTTTTATGAGGTTCGACGTTTATGTGGACATAAAACCATAGATAGATAGATAGAAGATAAAATACTCTTTATTATGTACACCATACAAATTACAGATGTACTCGTAAATGTATGAATTTTACAAAGGCTGACACAATCGGCGGTCTTATCGCCAAGAGCGATATTTTAAAGACAACCTTTGGATGGATTAAGGGAAAAAGTAGTCAAACCTTCTTAAATTCTTTAATAATGTGTTCCAAAATGTACCAGACCACACATCAGTATAATGTAAAGCCATAAAAAACACAACCAAAACTATTTCTTTACCACTAAAACTGCAACCGCCTAAAAATCACGGAAACACGAAACAAAATCTATATAAAATCCTTTCCGCATCTTTACTCTCTGTCTGAAGTCTCATTACCGCGCGGAGCAGCCGCGAACCGACAAGAAACTCATTTATTACCTGCAGCTTACAAAGCATTGCAAATGTAATATTTCGCCAGTTAGGCGGAGTGTACAACTGCACATCTCCTACCAAGGCACTACAAAATAGATAGGATCAGGAGGCTGGCTTCATACAACGAGTGACAGTGAAAATATTTGATGCGAATCATATCTAGATCAACATACAACCTGGTACTGATCTGCTAATTACAAAAAACGTAAGAAATTTTGAATTTCGCGGGCTTTGCACGTCTCCCTTATAATAAAATGCCAGTCACGCGTGTGCTTGCACTAGCTGTAAGTAAACGCGTGTCTATATATTATGTGCGTTCTTGCTGAATGTATAGAGCCTGCCTTCTGTAACTATCTACACAGTTGATGGAGGCATCGAGACCACTTCATTCACACATCCCGAATAAATTGCTTGTAAATGCAACCTCTGTGTTTGCATTCTTGGCAATGTGTATCTGGATTAGAGTTAGAATGAAGGTTTTATAGCCCTTAGTTTAGGTAATCGTGATCGTCAATGAAAATAAACAATATTACAGAATATTGAAAACAGTTGTTTGACATCAATAATCATAAATAGTACCTACTTAAAAATGTAGGAATCTAATAACAATATACCAATATAGCTACTCAATTTTAATTGAACTATACAGTAATTATGAGTAAGTAATGTTTACATGTTACATTATTATGTATAAGTGTCATGGATCTGTATAATGACTTATGTTAAGAACGAAATTGTACCAACACTTAGGTCATCTGCCTAGCCTTTTCCTAACGATGTTAGGGTCAGCTTCTAGTCTAATCGGATGCAGGTGAATACCAGTATTTTACATGGAGCGACTGCCTATCTGAGTCATCTGCCTAGCCTTTTCCTAACGATGTTAGGGTGAGCTTCTAGTCTAACCGGATGCAGGTGAATACCAGTATTTTACATGGAGCGACTGCCTATCTGACCTCCACAACGCAGTTATTCGGTAATATGATACCCTTTTGGTAAAACTGGTTGTCAGACTTTCGGGCTTCTGACGACCCGTAACGACTGTCACAAATCCACGGATGACAGCCGGGAACAACGGCTTAACGTGCTTTCCGAGGCATGGAGGGGTCTTGGTATGTAACGATGGTCACCCATCCACGGACCAACAGCGGTAAGTATAGCTTAACCTATCGATCGAACCGTGCGGCTGTTGTTTATTAGCTAAAACTTAGATGTAGTAAATAAATTGATGTGATTTTTATTTGAACAGTTTCTTCAAATATTTTGCTGACGATTGCTTTTCGCATGAGTAGATACGAGACGCTTGAACGAGTATATGAACCAAAAAACATCAACAACAACCACGTCGAGAAAGAAAATAACATCGAGTTTTTCTTGGAAACTTTCTTTAGTGAAACTGTTACTCTTTTGAAAGTTACAAGAGTTTTCTAGTTCTACATAAAACGAATAATCATATTCTGTAGCAAGAAAATCAGGAAATAAAAAATCGATTCTTCGACTATTTGCATACAGTACAAGGTGGTTAGCAACACAATGAAAAGATAGTGGGCAAATGTGGTCCAAGCGTCGCCAAGGATGAATCATATACCAAAGGAGAGGGTACAATGTACTGTTCAAACATGTGGAAGAAGGGCATCAAAATCTGTCCAAGAGATTTCGAGAAATGATAGCTTATTCTTGCTTCAGAAGATGCTACAATTTTTTTATTTTGTTTCATTGTCGAGTATTATTATAGTGTTTTCCTGTTATTTATAGTTAAAAATCATTACTTCATCATTATTCATCATCATCATCGAGTAATGATAGATTTTATATTTTGCTACATTGTCGGTATGTTATTTTTTATAGGTAGGTGTTACGTATTTATAGTTAAAAATCTTCGCTTCATATTTTTATAATCATCGTTGTTGTAATGTCTCACCGCACGGATTACTCACCTAGAAAAAGAAAGAAAAGAAAACTGTTCAGTCTGCACACACAAAACGCACGTTACATAAAATACACACTGCAGCATTGGCAAATGCTACATTATGATTTTATCACGAACGCCCTTCTTTTATAACAAATCCAACCTTATTTTTAAACCAGAAAGGATTTTTTCTTTGTATTGGTTTTGAATTTTGAATCTAAAAGTGACATTAATAATACTCTTATATCAATAAAATATTAAGATAATAATAATTTAAAGATAAATCTCAATAAAACTAATATTATGCATTTCAGTCAACGCTTACCAACTTTATCTGATCTTAAGGTCCAATTATAATGACAACATAATTAAAGAAGTCAACACTGCTAAATTCCTCGGTGTAACTTTTGACAAAAAGTTAAATTGGAAAGAACACCTTTAAATTTTAAGCAAAAAAAATAGTAGCTCTTTTTATGCCCTTCACAAATTAGTTTCTGTGCTTAACACTGACGCATTGCTAACAGCTTACCATGGCCTAGTTTCATCGCAGAATTATCCTTTGGGGCAATTCGACTGACAAGGACGTACCTTTCAAAGCCCAAAAACGGTGTATTAGGACGATGTTTACATTAGATTCGACTGACAGTTGTAAACCGTATGTCGTTAATTATAACATACTGATGTTACCGTCTCTGTACATATTCGAAGTTGTCATATTTGTAAAATGTAACCGACAATTATTGTCACGCATGGCAGACAAAATCGGTCGCGTCAGACGCGATAACACTATACTTTGCTCGCTTAGTTCCAAAACAGCATTAATGCGGAAAAGTGTATTTTGAATGGCGTCTTTAATATTCAATAAACTTCCTAAGGGATGGAGGGAACTAAGTGCACACATATTAAAAAAGCGGCTAGTTGGGATATCATACTACAGTATTTTAGAATTTTTAAATGACAAGGTTTTACGAATTTAACAAATATTTACTGACATTTTATAATTTTGACAATTTATAATTAGATTATAGGACAATTTAATTCAAATTTATAATTTATTGTTTAAATTTAGTTTTTAGTTTATGTGAAAATTTAATAATGTTTTTAGCTTTGTTTAAATACCTATGAATTACTTCTTACCTTTATATTTGTATGCCACAAAGGCCAAACATGACAGATCTTTCTTGTTTATGAACAACCTGCACGCTTTGTATGTATACTCATGTTTCTACAAATAAATAAATCAATCAAAGAACAATTAAGCCAGTGTCGCATCTGTGCAAGAACAAAAGACCAATTCTTGTACTTAAAAAACGTTAAAATCCAAGTCACAGTCTCATTTTAGCGACAATCAATGTCAAAAACTTGTCAAAAATGGAGGGAAATTAGACTCTGAGAAATTAGAGATCTGAGAGGCAATTCTCGTAATTTTAAGAACGTTCACAGTCTGATCTCAGTCTCAATCTGTCAAAAATACCTCTAATTTCCCTACTTTTTGACAAGTTTTTGACGTTTGTTTGTCGCCGAGATGAGACTGCGACTAGATTTTGAACGTTTTAAATTACGAGAATTTGCCTTCAGACTGTGAACGTTCTTAAAATTACGGGAATCGCCTCTTAGGTCATTGCTCAGCAAAATGCTGTGACTTGGGACGACCGTCTACATACGTCAACAGCGCTGATTTTCAGCAACTAACTCTCGAATGATGTAATGACATCCTCCTGTACTAAGAAATATGCTGTGCTATTGCGCACCCACGATACAGGAAAAATTCCTAGTGTGGGGCAACGTTTTTTTAAAAAACAAACAAAACAAAACACTTGAATTCACTTTCCTTCATTAGGAAAAGAATTATGAATATTAATTGTCGACATATTCATCTCAATCCATGTGCCTAGCCTATTTCCAACTATACTGGAGTCAGTCCCCAGTATAACCGGATGCAGCTGAATATCAGTATTTGACCATAACAAGAATTATTTTCATTTTAGGAAAGAAGAATACCGCAAGCATATTTATGTATTAAGCGAAGCACACACGATGTAATAATGACTCGACCTTGTCCGCATTGTGTACGGGAGGCAGCGGTCCAGATGAATTGTTTACGAATATACTCGGTAACTCGTCAAGGCGTACGCGATGTTTACATTACGAGACATTCTTGCCAAGTGTAGCACTAGCCTTAGGATTTTGTGTTGGCATTTGTTTGTAAATCAAAATAGCTGGAGAACTAACTAAAGGTATTGTACCCACACCTAATCTAAAATAATAGTATAAAGAGAAAAGATTTGATTTTTTTGTATGTTTGTTTGTTACACTTCCACGCTAAAACGGTTGAACGGATTTTGATGGAATTCGAAACATAGGTAGACCATGACCTGGATTAGAACATATCATACTTTTATCCCGATATTCACACGGGATAGAGACTTATGCGGGAGAAACCGCGGGGCGCAGCTAGTGCAATATATATTTCAATGAATTTTTCGTAAAACCGATTTTATTTAACACAATCTTACATTTGTACGGTTTTACCATGTTTCTCGTTATTCATAAAGATTTTTTTACCAAGTGGGAATCATACCTAGTCTTTATCGCTTCAACCAATCAAATAACGAATTTTACTAGTGCCGCGAAGCTTCACCTTAACCCCCTCATGAATAAACACACAGTAATATTATGCCAATCTCAGTAAAAAAATGTATGGTTAATCTCTTCACCACCCTTGGTTGTCTGGTAGAGAATGCCTAAGGCATTAAGTCCGCCTTTGTACCTTTTTGTGCGAAAAGTTTAAATAAATAAATAATATGAAAGACTTTACTCCCAAGGGGGTAAAAGTTTAAATAAGTCATAATAAATTGTGGTATTGTTATCTTATCTTTAAATGAACTACCGCCTTAAACATGTTCATTTAACCACACAGTAGTTTTAAAAGGCCTTATAATCTAGAGCACCAATTCATTGTGGTCATAAATTAGTCTGTCCGTATGCCTCCCAAGCATGCCTTGTTCACACGACCCGAATGAATCGTTCACGAATACATTAAGAAGGCTTACATTGCGAGGCATTCTTGGCAAGTGTAGCACTGGCCTTAGCTTGTTCATTACAGTTTGGTTTAGTGTTAGCACTAGCCTGTATTGTGAACAGTGTGCGAGCGAGTTTACCCCTTAGTTGCAAATGGGCGTTGTAGAATGCGATTAATAAATTAGTCCATGCCAGAATGTCGTCAAGACCCTTGCAGTACGATCTTAAGCGTTTGTTGCCGAGGGTAATGTGGCAATCCCCGCTTAACGGTGACGCATCACAGTGTTTGTTTCAACATGCTAATCTCTGGAGCTATAAGTTGGATTTGAAAAATTCTTTTAGCATTTTGGATAGATATTCTTGAGGAAGAAAGGAATCCTATAGAATATATATATATACTATTTACCATCACGCTAGGGGGGTTAGGTGACGAGCGAATAGAAAAACTGTCAGAAAGAACCATATGCAAATTATAATGAAAAGTGCAGGCCGGCGATGCGAAACGATGTGGTGGGTCGGAGGAACAAGAAATTTCACGCGGACGAAGTCATGGGTAGAATCTAGTAAAAAATAAAAGTAAATGATGTCCAATGACGATAATGATGACGGACACGTTAAAAATGTGTTATCACAATAAATTTTTATTTGTTGTTTTTTATAGTTTGTATTTCCTGTGCGTGTTACGAATAAAATATTTTTCTTTCTTTCTTATTTTATGCGGTTCTAGATCTAAGTCATGAAGGCGATACAAATAACTAATTAGGTACACCGACTGAATCTTGGGTCAAAATACAGCTTAAACATTCAAGAGTTTGTCTATTACCTAATGTTCCCAAACTAAATTACACACGTAAAACTAATACATAGTTATAACTAACCTCCTTGCAGCAAATGAGGTCATGATGCGTGCCCTCTGAAATATGTGCGGAGTTACTCGCAGGCCGCACAACGAATGAAGAGGTGAGCCCGTCCAAAGAGGTCAGGTTAAAAATGGGCATCAACTCCTCCCATGGGACGACTTATAGGTGAAATTAAGAAGGGAACAGTCATTTATTTAAACACCACTGAGTTACTCGTACGGCAAGTCGGGAGGGAACGTGGACATTTGGACTCTGGAAGTGAAAACGTTAACTTGCGTTCGTAGTGGTGATCAATTCTTCCACCTTTTTTATAGGAATAGGGTAGCTACAAGCTATTTTATTATTATTATTTATTCTAAGAGTGTGGTTTAAAAACTTTCTTCGCAGATCAAAATTAAATTTCAGAATCTGAAACCTTTGACATTTAAAAAATATTACGGCTAAAATAAAACTTACATACTCGTACATAGGTTTAAAATAGTCATTGTTTTCGTTATAATTATTTAAAACCTATATGTTACATGTTCTAAATTTATCGTTTACTAAAAGGATACTCTCTACCATGTTTTTAATTAATACCACCCCCGTTAAACCTGATCCAACCAAAATATAAAGCAAACGAAACTTTGAAGTTATGTAGAAAGCTCTTCATCTTCTATATTCTTTACACCAATACTTCCATCACATCGATACAGGCGCCAGGAAACTTCTCGGCTCATACATTTATTCATGGCTGCAATAAACAGCGGAATATTAACGAGGTACTTACAACTAACACTGGAGAACGAGGTAAGAATGTTGTTGTTAATAATACAAACTAACACAGACACAATGTACTTTCTCTATTGTTTTCTTTTAGGGGTAGGTAGAAACAAAAGAACGAGGTACCGCGAGCCACGATTCTTATGCCTGTGTTTTTACAATTACAACTTTCGGCGCTGAAATGAGTTTTGAAAATCCATTTGCGTGCTTTTATTTAGGTGTTCGTTAAGGTGTCGCTAATGTCTCTGTAAGATGGGCGGACGACAATGTTACCACTGGGTAAAACTTGGATGAGGCTGGCACGGGAGCGTAGGAATTGGCACATGAAAAGAGAGGGGAATGGGTTGTGCAGATTGATTTAGGTACATTCATCATCATCATCATCATCCACAACCCGACTTCACCCACTGCTGACCTATGTTCAGCAGCGGGTGAAGTCGGGTTGTGGCATATTCCCAACTATGAGAAACTAACATATTTCCAACTATGGGGAACTAACATGTTCCCAACTATGGGGAACTAACATGTTCCCAACTATGAGAAACTAATATATTTCCAACTATGGGGAACTAACATATTTCCAACTATGGGGAACTAACATATTCCCAACTATGAGAAACTAACATATTCCCAACTATGGGGAACTAACATATTCCCAACTATGAGAAACTAACATATTCCCAATTATGGGGAACTAACATATTCCCAACTATGAGAAACTAACATATTCCCAACTATGGGGAACTAACATATTCCCAACTAAGGGGAACTAACTTGGGGTCGACTTGATTTACGATTACTACAATTTTACATGGAGCGACTGCCTATCGGACCTCCACAGCCCAGTTACTGGGTAACACGATACCTTGGTAAGACAGGTTGTCAGACGTAAAAAAAAAGTGGTAAAGAGTTCAACGAAGCTAAGTTGCTCCACCACTTAGCTTTGGTGAAATAAACACATAGTTTTGTTAGTTATCTTGCACATCTCTGGTGGAAAGGCAGCTTTAATCTCAAACTGAAACTCAAAGCATTTATTTCAATTAAACCAATTACTTTTGAATTTTCAAGAAGTTGATCAGTCAGAAAGATGAAGTTAGTTGCCGTTGTGGGTTTCTATTGAGAAGAACGGGTAAGAAACTCCACGGACACTCTTTTAAATCAAAATATTGGTACAAAATATGTTCCATCATTCATGTTGAAATTATACAAATTGACAGGGACATCGACGAACCACCGTTATCCATGGATTTAGTAGGATGATTCTGACTTGATCTCTTGACTGTTCCACACATTTTGACCGCGTATGTATGTACTGCACTTTTTTATGAAAAAACTGATTTCTTTTTGATAACTAACGAACATTTTTTACACTAGGGGGTCTAAACTCATGTGCTGAATTCATGGTTACAGTTTGCGCGTCGATGTCCCTGCCACCCTGTATAATATGGTAACTTAGTTTGTGTGTAGACCTCAATCATAATTATTTGTCTTTAGATAGACTATCGTTCAATGAAAATAATGACGCCACAAACACTCGCTACTTTAAGTACTTTGCAAAGAACAAAAACAAAACAATAATATTGTTTATTTTGTAAAAAGGTCTTGTGAAACTCGGTTACATTTACATGTCACTTTATAAAAGTTGGAGCCGGTGTTTCCTCCGAGTTGTTACAAACAAATTCAGGGGTCAAGGTCTCTTCGGAAGCTCTGGCTCTGTACGAGTACTTTATTGTTTTAACAAAATAATATGAAACGCTAGTAATGTCGGACAAAGTATGGACTGTGGCAGAATAGTTTGTATCTAGACTAGTTGTCACGACAGTGGGCACTGTATACAGCGGTATGCCCTTGGTGGCTCATACCTTAGAGGCTGAATGACCCCAGTGCTCATCACTACTACATGGCAAAAACAAGGTTAAAAAATAATAAAATATTTGTTGGAGTCATTCGTTTGACTATTCGGAACGCCAGCGCCATCTCGTGGCGCTCGACAAAGTCTAGCCTGAGTTAGTGGGGGGACGAGAGCTACAGCTACAAGAACGGTGTGTCCGCATGATCGAAACATTGGACATCGTACGAACAACATGTGCTTAGAAACTGTCTCGCGTTTCGTATCGTTGAGTTGTGTACCTACAGTGTGTGATTCGCTAGTGTGACTAACTTGTTCGTAAATTATAGGTAATCTGATTTGAACTGCAAACCGTTTTTCTATTGTGCTATAACCAACACTACCCATAGTACGCGCACAGTAATTAAAATATGCCTGATGTTAACGAGAGACAGACATACTTTCTCCGACATATGTATATTAAGTACCGTCCGCTAGTTTAACAGGGCTGACGACTCACTGCTAATAATGTGTCTTTACGCACTACCCAAAGACTATTCGGTTCAGTACAAACTTTGGACGTCCTGCGGACTTTATCCAAAATATAAAGGATATACAGGGCCAAAATTAATTAGCTAGCGAAACTCTGCAGCTTTGATAGGTAAAAATAAAAAAGGTTCGATGTTTTTTTCGGGGTCATCTAGCGCTGGGGGTTTTGTTACGTGAAGTACGAGTTGAGAATATCTGTTTTATTGTGTTTTATCGTATTTAGATATGTACGTATACCCATCATGTCTGCGAAGAATAAAAAGAAAACTGATATTTCAAGTGGCTTCACTGCTGCGGTCGATGAACCCACAAAAAAAATTAATCTGCGCAACAGTCAAATTAATTTATTTTTTGTTTTATCATGTATAAATAACGATACCCATCCCGTTTGCGGAGTTTCGCTAGCTGATTTGATTTCATCCTGTATAATCTTAATACTTCCACGTGGTAGCCCCCCTTCTTTTATCGTGGTAATCTGTAACCTGATCAAGCGTGAACCCACTTGATTAAGTAACGTAACTTGATATTTCAATATATTTTCTTTATCCTTTGTGGTAGGGTTCACAAATAAATTACATACGACCAAAATTTCAAGCCACAAAGGCGAGCCTTACTTTTTATTTTTTAAATGTGAACCACAATAATAAATCACTGCGACATTTTACCAGTTTATTTTAATTCATTATTTAAAGATAGCATTGCCATTACATGTGGCAATGCTGTCAGTCAGCGTGTACTTCGACGCCTTAGTGTTCTTAATTTATTTCCTAGTGTAAATAGTTTGTTGTGTTATATTGTATGTAAGCATTTTATTGTATATGAAATAAACAGTGGGCATTAACAATTTATATTTACAAAACAAATACCGCGATCCTTACTGCACTATGGTTACTCAAGATTGGCTTTAGCGAATTATTGAACGGTTGCGTCGCGTCTCTGGCAGCAAGCCAAGCGCTTGACACGACGCGACCGACGCGTTCGACACGACACCCTTCTTTGTAGCAGCCCTGGCGGCTAGGCCGTCGTTTGTTTTTTAGGCTATCGGTACATCATGCATCGCCACTTTTTGCTGCTGCGCTGGCCATGTCAAGGGGTTCGGCCAACGATACAGTTTTGTAGGTGCACTGGTAGATTGAAAGTTTTTTGGAACGATTTCCATAGCAAAATAGGGCTGTAACCTGGTTATCCTTTTCAATGCTTAATTGGGGTTCCGAATGGTTGCTAACGCATAATATTTATTCTTCCAAAATTAATGCTTATATCTAGTACTCACACTAAACTATTAAGCTATGATCGATTTGTTAAAGTGAGCTTATAAAACTATGACAGCCCGTGCGACTAATCGATTGCTAAGATTTTTTTAAACAAACTGTAACTAAAGATTCTTTTCAAAGTCAAGTCTAGTCTAAAATTATAACTTACAAAAACTAAGCACTAAACTTTTGCACTGTGTCTACATAATTTGATCCAGTGAATTTTTAAACACGTTAAATCACTTTTAGAACTATTAATCTCATCACGTTATCATAATATACATAAGTGCAAAACTAAATCTTTCAACCCCAAACTGCTGCAGCGGGTCGTGTCGACCGACCGATTAATCTGCCGCGTGTTCTACTTAACGTGAGCCCGAGCTAAGTAAATGAGATTGTTCCTAAATAAATGTACTCTTTACCGTAAATTGCTGGGCTTTTACGTGAAGAACTTTGGCTTTTATTCGCCGTTGGAGCGAATTTTTGCTGCTACAAGATGTTGGTTGGATAAACTGAATTTGGGAACTTAAAATGTAGTTAGTGCTATTTACATTTCTTGAAAATGCGTTGGCTTTTCACACAAGTCCTTAATTTTGTTAAAGAGTGCGTGAGTAAAGTTATGCGTATTTCGATAACTAGCTCACATAATAAGACGAATTAACAGACTATCATGACAGAAGCAATCAGACTGACATATGACACACGCTGTACTTATTGTAGCGAGAGATTTCAAGACGAGATAACGCGCAAAACATTGCTTAGACGTGTCACACGTCTCCTAGCGATTACAGACTATAAAATAGGGATTTTGGTATTGTTGGACACCTCTATTCAAAACCCAACTTTATACCACCAAGATAAGGTTTAATTTTGAAGTGATTTTGGGTTTCCAAGCTAGATGGCCATTCTACGACGTTTAAATTTAGGCTAAGCTGTAGATAATAGATATACTGAGATGAGCTCGACTGTGGTATAATGAGGAAAGCGGTTAGTGTTCTGTGGTTATTAAATATGGAAATGTTGTCTTTGTACTTTTCGTGACTAAAGTACAAAGCCCAATTGCTATGACTTAATTACATTTTCTTGTTGACGCCGGGTTACACCGAAAATGTTTTGCTAAGAGTCTTTACGTAAACCTAGGAGAACAGAGCTTTTGTCTAAATATTCAGCATTCATTGACAAATTAAACAATTTTGATTGAACTAGAAAATAAAACCTAAAGAGTAATAAACTTAGATAATATTTAAGTAAATAATGATGTTATTACTATGTAATGGTTACACATGCACATTTTTCACGAGTAAATAAAAGTAATCACTCGTAAAATATAAGAAAATGAAGGCAAGTAATGATAATTTTCTCGAGCTTCATGATAGACTGGCTGCCACATCAAATGAGGCGCCAACGAATCAATGTGACAGATTTAACTAACGAGCTGTCGTTATTTCGTGCTTAGGCATGCGTGCTGCATGTTGTTACATGTATTATGTTGATGGATACAACTGTTGACCCGATTTTTTTGAAAACCAGTGTTTTTTATCTACATATTTATTTTGGTAAAGGAAAACATCATGAGGAAACCCGCATGTCCTAGAACCAAAAATTCGAAGACATGTGACATCTACCAACCCGCACTGAGCCCGCGTGGTGGATTACGGCCTACTCCCTCTCACCGAGAGGAGGCCTGTGTCCCAGCAGTGGGAACATTTTAAGCTGATTAGATTATGTAATAAAGATTTATTTAATGAGTCTTGATGAGGTAGCCACCCCAAAGTTTAGACAGTAGGTACGCCTGAATAGTAAACAAAGAAAATTGACAGTATAACATTAACTGGGACCTCAATATAGATGTCGTAAATACTCGGTCAAACTAAATTACATAGCGAAACTTTGCACACGTGATGGGTTTCGATACCTAAACACGATAGAAATAAAAATAAAAACAACGAAGATATCCGCGAACACACATAAAAAAAAATATAAACGGTCGAATTGAGAAACCTCCAACTTTTTTGAAGTCGGTTAAAGATTTCAAGGATTTTTTTGGAGGGTCAACAACCGCTGTTGGTGTTGTTACAGTTGTTACCTACTTGAAATATGAGTTGATATAATCTGAGGGGCAGTGAGGGGCCCGTGGCTAAATAGTAACAGCCGCACAGGTCGATCGGTCAGGTTAACCTACGCTTGCCGCGGTTGGTCTGTGGATGGGTGACCATCTTTACATACCGAGACCCCTCCGTGCCTCGGAAAGCACGTTAAGCCGTTGGTCCCGGCTGTCATTCGTGGATCTTTGACAGCCGTTACGGGTAGTCAGAAGCCCGAAAGTCTGACAACCAGTCTTACCAAGGGGTATCGTATTACCCAGTAACTGGGTTGTGGAGGTCAGATAGGCAGTCGCTCCATGTAAAATACTGGTATTCAGCTGCATCCGGTTAGACTGGAAGCCGACCCCAACATAGTTGGGAAAAGGCTAGGCAGATGATGATAATCTGAGGGGCAATTCTCGCAATTTTAAGAATGTTCACAGTCTGATCTCAGTCTCAATCTGTCAAAAATACGTCTAATTTCTCTACATTTTGACAAGTTTTTGACATTTGTTTGTCGCCGAGATGAGACTGCGACTAGATTTTGAACGTTTTAAACTACGAGAATTGGGCTTCTGTTTTCTTTTGTTTTGTGTTATCATGTTTAGAAAGCACGTCCCATCACGTCTGTGAAGTTTACACAAAAAAACTGATATTTCAAGTGACTACACAAACTGCGGTTGTTGACCCCCCAAAACAGCCATGAAATCATTTTTATTTTATCGTGTTTAGATATCGATATCCAACATCTGCGGAGTTTAGCTTGCTTTATTTCACTCTGTATATCAATAAAAAACATTCTGCAGAAAGAAACTCATCAACACAGCCTTCATCATCACGTGAATGACGAGGTGATCCAACTCCTCGACAACACTGAATAAGTGCGAAGACTAGAAAGCATAAAAGCTTTTGAGTTACTTTAAAGTGAGCTTAAACTGAAGTATAGACTATTATATAGGATCAGAAGGCCAATTCTCGTAATTTAAAACGTTCAAAATCTAGTCGCAGTCTCATCTCGGCGACAAAAAATGTCTCTTAAAATTACGAGAATTGCCCCTCAGGTATCTTTCCCTTAACTGAATTCTTAATGTTATGATTACTTAGCAGTTTAAGTTATATTGTAATCACTTATTAGCTGGTAGACTAGATTATAATGTGAATAAAGTATCACAAACTGTGGTACTTATATTAACTCACTAGCTTCTGCCCGCGGCTTCGCCCGCGTGGATGTCGGAAATTATCCCACGGGAACGTGTTAACAGGATAAAATGTATGTGCTTCCCCAGGATGCCATCTATCTCGCGGGCCCTTTGTGGCTAATTACAATAGAAAACCAATTGTGTCTCATTAGTGGTGATTAAGAGGGTACCTATATGATATCTTTACCTAAGTACCTACCTAAGTAATTTAAAAAAAATAACCTACCTAAATAAACCTATTTCTGATGATAACTAATCTAAACTCAATAAATAAGCAAAATCTCTAAAAACTAATATCTACCTATAGGAATGACTAATCCTACCTAACAGTATTATAAAATAACCTACGGTCACTACGTACACTAACAAATATACTACCTATACTATAAAATTAAAATCTATACCTACGACTTATAAAATTAAACCTAAATAACTCTAAACACTAAAAGGAATAAAAAGGTCGCACAGATAATACTGCGGGTGACGTAACCTTCGACAAACTTATTATTTGCGGTTGGTACAGTAATCGGTCTAGGGATCGAACCGCAAAATTAAGTTTGTTTTTTATTGTATATACTTTTCCGGGATAAAAAGTACCCAGTGTGGTGCCCAGGATATTAAAGAATAATTATACCAAGTTTCATCGTAATCGAACCGGTAGTTTTTGCGTGATGCCTGAACAAACAGACAGACAGACAGTCAGACAGACAGACAGACAGACCGACAGGCAGACAGACAGACAAAAATTTTTTTAATTACATTTTTGGGTTCGGTGTCGGTCTAGTAACACCCCCTGCCATTTATTTTTTTGATATTTTCAATGTACAGAATTTTCACTTCTACAGATTTATTATAAGTATAGAATAGATATAGATTAAAATTTAATGCTAATAAAATATTTTAAAAATTGCTTTCTGTTAATTATTTTAATAATTAATTTTGTACTTTTTGCTGTGCCCTACAGGGTTCATAATTGTACCTTAGCTTTAAGCCGTTGTAACACGTCTACAACATTATGGAACGCAAATAAATGTAATATGAACACTTTATAAAAGGAAAAAAAGTATATAATATTAAGAAGGTTTTATCTTGATAGGGACTGGGTGAGGGAAAGTTGACACCAGCGCGAGGCTTCACAGTCTGACTATCGCGCCATCTGACGGTAATTAGACCTTGGTCTTGTAGTTAGGTGAGCCTACCAGGTGTGGTTGACGGTAGGAAGATGGATGTGACTATTAATTAGTTTGAGCAAAAAAAAGATCCAATAGTCCAGTGTTGAAAGGCCAACCGTTCCACCCGTTCCGTCCCGTTTGACGTAGAACATAAACGTCTTCTAAGGAATGTCTTAGAAGACGTTTATGTTCTACGTCCAATCATTAATTCCTCATCTACATTTGCATTGCAAACAGTCCTACGTCACCAAATCACACAGACTCTCTGACGTCATTAAACCCTTAACACCACTCGCAACCCATCACACATATTTGCGCAAATATTTGTATTATTTTGACAGTAATGTGATAATAAGGTGCATCGGGCTGCGGCATATAGTGCAGGTACGTGCTCTTCCGGGATATAGCTCCCCCATGAGTAATAAAATGCCCTGTTCTTCTATGATCTCTATATCATAGAAGAACTATAAAACTATAGCTATGTTTGTAAACGCACCCACGATACAGGAGTAATTCTTAATGTGGGGCACCGTTTAAAAAAATAAATAATAATACTTAATAATCAAAGTCAAAGTCAAATCATTTATTTCAAAAGGCACTTTTGAACTTTAAAAATAAAATAAAAATAAAATTGATTCTAGTCGCCCCTTCCAAAAGGTAGTTATCGTATGGAGAAGAATGGGCAAGAAACTCCACCGTTACTCTTTTAAAATGTTTTACAATATTTGCGTACATTCATTATATAATTATTTTAAGTCAAGACGATGTACCTAGAAATAAAATTACTACTTATACCACAATAGGTAAAAGAATTAAAATGGATTAATGAAACCATGACATATAAATTAACTATGTGGTAGATACAAATGGAAGATACATGGTGCTCACATATTTACAAACATTCCGAAAGTAGACAGTTTTCATAAATAACTAAGGAGTAATAAGTCTGGGTGTGACTTTAAGTAATTACAGAAAGTAAATCAATGTCAGGGAAAAAAAAAGAATAAATTATACAATTACTTTAGCAACCAGTTTGATTTTGTCTAGACTCTAGAGATTAGAATAATAGCTCAACTATGACTATAGAACTACGAGTTTTTTTTTTTTTTGAGGATGGGAAATCATCAAATGACTCCTCCCGCTCTGGGTGGAGCAGGAGGGAGTGTCAGACTCTTACTGATTAAAACCCACCCGTGTTCCTTCCTTAGCCCTTTATGTTCCAGGGCAGCGGTAACCCTTTCGGACAATCCCGCTACAGAACTATGAGTATAAGAGCTATAATAGTTTTTATAAAAAAAAAAAACGCTCCTGAAAAGTGAATATTATTTGATAAGTAAACAAAAGAATTTTAAGACCATTAAGTGAAAAATACTAAGTGTGTTTAGTATTTGGCCTTTGAACTAGACACTGAATAGACCTGAAGGCCAAATTCTCGTAATTTAAAATGTTCAAAATCTAGTCGCAATCTCCGCTCAGCGACAAACAAAAATGTCAAAAACTTGTGAAAATGTAGGGAAATCAGAAGTATTTTTTGACAGATTGAGACTGAGATCAGACAGACCTGAGGACCAATTCTCGTAATTTTAAGACCGTTTTACCACTTTTTTATTAGACGCTAAAAAAGTCATTGTATTGATAAAAAAAAAAAAACAAAAATCTCACATTTATAAAGCGCCTTCAGTTATTTTATGGTTGGAAAAATCCTATTTGTGTTTGGAATCATCCTCCAAATATGCATAGGGGAGCCAATTCCCCCACGAATGTAACTGTTATTCTGGAAATAGCGTGTGGTGCAAGGGTTAAACATAATATTAGTTTCGTGACCCCATGGTAACCGATACGTAGCCAATAAGGGAAGGGTCAGAAAGGTCAAATAATAAATAAATAAAAACTTTTTTGCAAAAAAAAACAACCGGCTTCCAAAAACGACACTACAAAGTGAAAAATAACTTTAATTTCGGAAGTCGGTGTCGTTGGGTTCACATTGTTTGCCACCGACTTCCGAAATTAAAGTTATTTTTCACTTTGTAGTGTCGTTTTTGGAAGTCGGTTGTTTTTTTTTTGCAAAAAAGTTTTGCTTTTTCACTTTTAAGTTGTAATTTTTACCAGTCATTTTGGTTTAAAAACTAAAGTACTGAACCGTTTTTGATGAAATTTCTATGGGACCACTTCAAAAGTATCTCCTTTCGAATAAAAAAGAATTTTGAAAATCGGTCCACAATTGGCGGAGTAAACGCGTAACAAACACACACAAAAAAAAAACCCTCCTGATCAGAAGGTCTAAGTATCTATGTACTTCGTCTAATCAATAATTTCCTCATCTAGACTTGCATTGCATTGCAAACAGGCCTTACGTCACCAATAGTGTCGTAGGTTCAAATCACATAAGTGGCACAGTGACGTTATTCAAACACAATATTAGTTCTATGACGTCACAGTAACCGATACTTGGCCAATAAGCGAATGAGTCAGCTGATCGCTGATGCAAGCGAACTGGGAAGTGGGAACTGGTAACTAATGCGAACTAGTGACGTGCCTCCAATCGCGTGACAGCGACTTCCAACTTGTAATTAATAGTTCCAAACTGGGACCGAACTTGTTCCGACATAGTTCTGGAGTATGTTACTTGGAATTGGAATGACCGTCATGTAAGTGACTGAAGTTCTAGCAGGTTTGTATGGAAAATTGCAAGTGAGCGATATAAAGTTGATAGGAATTACAGTCGTTGGTCGAGAGAATGCGTTCGTGAGACACCCGTCAGTTTCATACGAACGAATACGTGTTCTGCGAATTTGATCTTTATTACTTACTAGAATTGTCGCACTGACAGGCGTCGGGAACGCATTCACTCGACGGCCGGACTGTACAGAAGTTTTGGCTATAATACGGTACTTTTGAGGTACTGCTAAATCTTTAAAATCTTGACAGCGGCAAAAGCCCTGTGATACTTTACTACGTAAATAGGAACGCAAAAACCGAGGCAGCGAGGGGTCATAAGTTCAACCCCACTCGTTGACTCGAAGTGTAATTCATCAATTTCGTTTTTATTTTGACAACCTAACTTTTTGAGATTCAATAACTTTATGAAACCTTTTAAAGCTTTTCTTTAGCTTATTTAACGTTAAGAGGTTGCAATTTGACAGTTGGAAATGATACATATAACTATCAGAAGGCCAATTCTCGTAATTTAAAACGTTCAAAATCTAGTCGCAGTCTCATCTCGGCGACAAACAAATGTCAAAAACTTGTCAAAATGTAGGGAAATTAGAAGTATTTTTTGACAGATTGAGACTGAGATCAGACTGTGAACGTTCTTAAAATTACGAGAATTGCCGCTCATATATGTGCATTTTGAAAGTTGGTATCGTCGCAAATAAAAGTCAATTATTTCGCTGTTTTGACTAATGAATCAATATTCCTAAATAAAGTTATGAAATATTGCTCTATAGTGCATTAAAGTATTGATTATGAATAAAATTGCAGTAAAAACACTGAATTTATTTATTTATAGCGGCGAATAAGTTGTTGCAACAGGTTTTAGGTGTAAAAAAAGTATATGGAAAAATTCCAAATGCTTTTATTTGATATTAATTATTACAATTTGTAATCAATGTTTTAGTGCACTATCTAAAGTAGCAATATTTCATAGTTATATTGAACAAAAACAGCGAAATATTTTATACTAATAATAAAATATTTTAATACTAGCTGCACCCCGCTGTTTCACTCGCATAAGTTTCGATGCCGTGAGAATATTGGGATAAAAAGTATTATACATGTTAATCCTAGTTATAAACTATCAGTGTGCCAAATTTCATCTAAATCCGTTATGTAGTTTTTGCGTGAAAGAGTAACAAACATCCATCCATCTATACAAACTTTCACATTTATAATATTAGTAGGATAGGATTATCAACTTTCGGCATGCAGGCTATTAAGCCCTCAATAACAATTTAATGATGCAACAGCCTTACTATAAGCCCAGTAACCCAACCCTCCCTTCCCTTACTCTAATCAATATCAGCCCTTCCCAGTACCAGGACAGTCGTGGCACCGAATTAAAGGACTACAATCGATAATCTTCAGTTGCTAAGGAATAAGCCGAGGTACTCAAACAAGCCACTGGTTTACACAGCGATTGGTTAATCTAGGCCAACCGGGTAATCTGCCGCCAGCGGGAAGATGTTCCCTATCGGCTTCAAATTTAGACAGGGTTCGTGGAGTTGAAAGTTTACCATGTGCAAACATATTCGTACTTGTGGAATTTTAACTCATTTGGTAGTAGACATAAATAGCTGTTTTACCTACCTACTAACACTTCACTGAAAAAGGACTCACGTTTTAGCATTATAATTATACTCGTATTGATGGTAAACAGCGTTGTTCTTTCCCGGGTGACGGTGAAGTATAATAGGTATAAGCAAAAATTCATACATTTCAACTAAAGTTACACATTTAGACTAAAAGTACAAATCCGTAGCCGATTTGAATATAAACAGAAGCAGGCGTCGTGTTGCCGCGGAAGATGACGTGTCGCTAGCTACGGAAGGTATTTCATAGAAATACATGGAAACCAGTAGTCGGCTACGGATTCGTTCCTTAATAATTCAATTCAATTCATTTATTCATTAACAATTTTTACATCGTGTCTGAATTTCTATAACTAAATATATAGGTACCTAAGAAACATCATGCATGAAATCTATATTTAAATCATTACAATTATCCAAATTACATTAAAATCAGAAAAATAACAAAAAAATATAAACATTTATGTCATAAGTCAATTCATAAAATTCAATAAAATTTTAAATTATGTTACTTTCGACTTGTAGTAATTTATAATTCATCAATACTTCACATAAGCTCAAAAACAACCATGTCTATTCCATACTGCGTTATTTAAAAAAAAAAAAAAAATGTAAATTAAATGTCAATCAAAATTAAATAAAAGTCAATTATAGAGAGACCAAATGTCAATTAAAAGAAGATAAATTAAATGTCAAGTAAATCATTTGTCAATCAAAATAAATGCCAATTAAACAAAATGTCAATAAATTAAATGTCAATACCATATAAAATAATTCATACACAAATTATCTGGAATCATTCAACATCAAATCGGATACAGAATATAAACATTTTTCTAATAGGAAGGCTTTCAGCTTTGCCTTAAATAAGTGGTTGTTATAGACCAAAGTTTTTATATCAGTAGGTAACTTGTTATATAACTCTACTGCTTGGTAACGTGAACAATGCTTTGCTATGGTAAATTTAGGCACCATTATATTTTTAATAGCTTTCCTTCGTGTGCTCTCTCTCAGCTCTCTTTCTTTTTGTGATTCATATTGATGTATATATTTTGCGAACTTGCTTAACAGAACTAGTATATACAAACTTGGAACTGTAAGAATGCCTAATTTCTTAAAATATTCTTTGCATGAATCACGCTGTGAAATTCTGACAATGGTTCTAATGGCACGCTTCTGAAGGATGAATGCTCTTTGGCAGTTGTAGTTATAGCTATTTCCCCAAAACATGATGCTGTACCTCAACCTAGATTCAACCAAAGCATAATAGCATGCTTTAAGTTGCTTCAAATCTATTTCATCCCTGAGGCTCCTAAGTGCGTAACATGCAGAGGATATAGAGGAATCAATAGCAGCAAGCTCCTGTTTCCAGTTTAGATTTGAATCAATGTGTATACCTAAGAATTTTACCTCCTTTACCAATCCTATCTTGTCTCCTTTCAATGTCACCTCTATAGTGTCAGCGTTTCGAGATGTAGTCTTAAATAATATTATATTTGTTTTATTTGTATTAATTACTAAATTATTAGCTGTAAACCATTCAGAAAGATTATCTAGACTTTTATTTACTTTTGTGGACAATTCTTTTAAATCATGTGCTCCAATTATTACGTTTGTGTCATCAGCAAAAACAACACACGAGGCGTCTGGCTGAACTGTGTTCATGAAATGTAATAGATCGTTTGTGAAAATAAGATACAATATTGGACCTAAAATTGAGCCTTGAGGTACCCCGCGTTTTATGTATGTCATCTTAGATCTATAGGCATCGTTTCGTCAAAACCTAGTTGATGTTACAGTTATCTTTAGGAGGTACGACAGCTGCACTGCGGAGAATGTTAAGACATCTTCATTAACCATATGCCTGTTTTTTATCCATTTATTTCCTTTTACAATATTTAACACAACGATTTACACTAGTTACTAAATTATATGACTAACTAAGTAACTATACAAATAAATACAAAAACAAAAGGACACTTAGCCGTCGATGTACTCGTCCGCATCGCCGTGACCCGGAAACGTGCCCAGAAAACGTGCAGCATAGCCACGTTGAATCTATATATGATATGGGTCATCTTTTGGCCAAATAAAAAAACAATCAGTCTCTTTTTCACATTCCTACACATAATTTTTTATTAATGGACCATGACACGTAATATGCCTACGTAATTCAGAGAAACACATAAATGTAACAGATGATAAAACTTGGCATTTGTTATTTTATCTCGTAATAAAACATTGGGATAGTATGTCGTCTGCTTTATAGGTGCCTACGCATAAATCTTAGGAAGAAAAACAATTTTATTAGTTTACTCCAATTTTATTACATTACTCTCTCACTAAATGGATTCAATAGATGCTTATCCAAAAATTTCGTGAAATTAGTTTTTTTTTTAACCGTTTAATCCCAGAAAAGTACTTCGCGTTTACATTGTGCCTTACGAGTGAGTCGATCTATCCGAGAAACTTTTTGTTTTCTTAAATATCCTAGGCGCCATCTAAGCAAAAATCAATTAAAGAATCAAGAAACAAATCAACGATAGATTGAAAATTAATTAACACCGCTCACCACGCCGCGACGATCGATTACCCGTCAAAGCCGGTAACAACCAACGCTCCATGCTTCAGAGCCGAGAATTTACGAGAAACTTTTAAAATTCTCGCGAAAAACACTCCAACGAAAATTCTATGAAAAATTTCAAAAGCCTTAGAGGTGCCTAAAAGCGGCCGCGGCGACCAATCTTCAGCACTCAATAAAAACTTGGCCAACTTTAATTGAAGTACTAAATCATGCAGATTTTTTGCACTAAACGCTCTAATGCGACTTCTTTCTTTATTATTAGTAGAGGTAGTTAATATAACTGGGAGAACTTGTTTAAACTTGCTCCTTGGCTTCAGGGTTCTGGGCAAAAACGGACAAAAGGAAAGTGCTTGCGAAGTTTTTCTTCAAACACTTGCAAGGCTGTTTACTGGCGTAATTAGTTAGGTACGGCTGAAATGGAAATGAGTTATTGTTGAATAAAAAATGTCAAACAATGCCTGAAGTGCGGGGCTGAACCTTTGTTAGCTATTTAATTTCAATTTAATTTTTTTACGGGTGCTGTTTTTTTTGCTATATTTTCCGTTTGTTTGCAATAACATTTCTGCTGTTACCTAAATCCGTTAGTATACCTACTATAATATCCTATCTAAGAATATCCACTATTTTATATCGACTTTTCGCTTCGATAAACACTTCTATTGCCAATCGTCGTGTAAGAAATCACCACCAACCACATTTTCAAAATGCATAACAGCCGGTCGGGTTTCGCTGTCACAGTTTTGAATGCAAAATTCAGCCAATAATAATACTGCAACAGAATATTCTAAAAGAAAATCGAAGAGAAACAGATATTTTCGGAAAATTTTAGTTCTGTAGATACCCAATGACTGATAGACTTTTAATACATAATATTCAATAACAGTAGGCCCACATATGTACACACGGACCTAAAAATATTGCGGCGAGATTTTATTGCGCGATAGATTTTCAACTCTGGGTGTTGAGCCGAACATTGAGAATCCAACAGAGCACATCCCAGCGCGTAAAAATAACACATTGTTGGATTTTCAACTGTCGGTGCTAACCAGTGCGCTGAAAATCTAGTGGTCGAACAAAAATCGGGAAAAACTCACCCGTGCGTAGCTGAGTTAAAAGAAACTTCCATGAAAAAAATGCACGAAATTCACTACTGTCGTGCAATACAGCTGTCAACTTGTGCAATCCAATGTGCAAGGAGGCATCATGCATTTAAAAAAGTATAAAATAATTCTCTCACTGTTTCTTCAATGTGAATATTAAGGCGGGCCCTAAACGATCAATTATGTTGCACAATATCACGAATTGCGCAAACTTAAAGAAAAGATCAAGAAAGAAAATACGTTTATTTCCGGTAAACATGACTACTAAGAAAAACAACACAAAATGCAAGTTAAGAGGAAAATATGCCTCACATACACGCAAAACGACCATCGCTCAGCATAATGTTACGACCCTATGCGAGACAGAGCTCCAGCGCTGGTTTTTACCCCGGTTGACGTGATGACGTCAACCGGTGCCGTATACGATGACATTATAAATAACGCAAAAAGAAACAAAAAATAAAATAAATACATAATTCTTAGTTCTAAATGTTTATAGAAACGCTAACTAATTTATCGTAGGTGTAGGAGCTACCTTAGAAAATGAATGGTTGCAGATATTGTCTTGTAGCAAAGAAGACAGTTACATTGTTCGTTTTGTTATTTTTCTCTCGTTCAGCGAGCTGAGGACAAAAGATAGTTAATTAAGCAACAACTTTTGAATCATTTTGTCTTGATATTTATTTTATGTTGTTCATTATTTTTATGAAAGTACTGAGTAAACGGATTATTATTTGTTTTTATTTTCTCATTAGAGAGAGTAATGCACTTAATAATTTCCAACTGGTGCATTTTTATCGTGTTTTCAACTTATGAAATCATCAATGTCTTATCTTCTAATAAGATTGTTTTCATATTAAATATTATTGTTTTCATATTATATACTTATTAAGTAGTATTTAGTTAAAAAAAAAAACAGGCCAAGTGCGTTTCAGACCACGAAAAATGGGGAATTGCGAAGGGTTCCGTAGTTGGGATGAATTTATCCCGAGAACAAACAGCATTTTATTAGAAGAACGTGTTCTCTCATACATCAATATACGTCACGGTCAATTTTCCAACTGCAAATGATAGTTTATAATCGCAAAATAATCTTTTGTGATGTAATAAAACTACAAATTAACGATTTCCAGACTTGTTCCTTTTCATGATTCTAAGTCAACGGGAAGTATCCTATAGGTTTTGATTTATTTGCGAGCATCAAATAAATGTCGCATACATGGCCATACTTTATTGATAAGGTACCGTAGACCTACGTATTTGATATTAATTCAACTTTATACCTCTACGCGGTCTTGAGATAAAGGGTCTTGACAGACAGACAGACCGATGAACGGACGGACAACGAAGTGATCCAATAAGGGTTTCGTTTTCTCTTTTGAACTACGGAATCCTAAAAAAACCTAGTAAATCACATTGCTTTTACCAAAACTTAAATAAATTAATCCCCTAGCAAAGCAAGTGCAACGAAAAAGCGAACGCCAAAAATATTCGTTCAAAAATCGCAGAGCGACGCAACGACGCAACTGCAAAGGAGATGGAATCCGCGTGTAAGCTGGAATAAATAAAAATTTTGCATTTCTGCTGATTGCTGCAGACGTAACGACCCACACGTACTGGCTGAAACCATATTACCAACGTTGATCAAAGGATTTTGTGCTGTTTGTGAAAATCGAACACATGATGTATTCATTTGTTCTTGCCTCATACACTACGAACATACCATGACACCACGCCTGTAATTCCTGTAGGGTTAGGCAGAGCTGTATCTATAGTAACCTATACACCGGTCGACATGTCGCCAGTTATGTTTAAGTCCCATATAGGGGGCGAGCCTATTGCCAGCCTGCCCAAAACCGGACTCCGGGCTGCTACAAAAATTATTTATTTATTCATAATTACCTTTACAACTATCATAACAGGATTAACCTAATGCGATGGTCTGGTATTTATATACTTACAATGGCCCTGATTCCCTTGTTCACAAACTAAACTAAATTTAAGTTCTGTGCATCTTTTTCTTTCTATTTCAATGAAAAAAGGACAGAAGATAAAATATTAGTTTACTCCTGTCAAATTAAGATACTCCATACACAGACGTGATTAAAAACATGGCTGCTAAAAATAAAAACTTTTTTTGCAAAAAAATACAACCGACTTCCAAAAACGACACTACAAAGTGAAAAATAACTTTAATTTCGGAAGTCGGTGTCGTTGGGTTCGCATTTTCGTTGTTTGCCACCGACTTCCGAAATTAAAGTTATTTTTCACTTTGTAGTGTCGTTTTTGGAAGTCGGTTGTATTTTTTTGCAAAAAAAGTTTTTATTTTTCACTTTTAAGTTGTAATTTTTACCAGTAATTTTGGTTTAAAAACCAAACTACTGAACCGTTTTTGATGAAATTTCTATGGGACCATTTGGGAAGTACCCTTTCCAACAAAAAAAGAATTTTTTAAATCGGTTCGCAAGCGACGGAGATATGCGCGAACAAACATAAAAAAAAAAAATACAAACATCCGAATTGAGAACCTCCTCCTTTTTTAGAAGTCGGTTAATAAAAATACGTCAATTTACGTCAGGCGCTGACTAGTTTGACAGGACTAAACTAATATTTTATCTTCTGTCCTTTTCTTAATGAAATAGAAAGAAAAAGATGCACTGAACTTAAATTTAGTTTAGTTTGTGAACAAGGGAATCGGCGCCAATATCAAATTAACCTAATAAGGAACTTGTATAACATACTCGTACTACCTATCTTAAATTACATAAATTTTATACATAACAATA
This sequence comes from Apamea anceps, assembly GCA_951799955.1. Taxonomy (NCBI): domain Eukaryota; kingdom Metazoa; phylum Arthropoda; class Insecta; order Lepidoptera; family Noctuidae; genus Apamea; species Apamea anceps. Next base: position 1,483,009 of record OX637506.1, read on the forward strand.
ACACAGAACAACTATTATATAAAAAAAATGAAATGAAATGAGAAATTCCTAGTGGAAAATTCCATTGCCACAGAGTCACGGGCAGCTGCTAGTAAACAATCAAATCGACGGCATGGTTGGCGCAGTGGTTAAGCGATTGACTGCTGCGCTGGCTCGATTCACGGGCTCGATTCCCGCACGGAACAAAAATTTGCATGACCTACAAGTAGATGTTCCGGTCTGGCTGTTTGTGTATATGTGTTGAAATGTTTGTAAACGCACCCACGATACAGGAGAAATACATAACGAAAGTGCCGTAATAAAAAAAAAAATTAAAGAAAATCACTGACTGTGTCTGAAAATAGCTAAAATAAGAATAGAAAAGATTTGCCATTCAGCAAGGTTGCTTGCTGCGGTGCACCCAAACGATATGGTATTATCGACGAGGTAGTATTGTCTCTCTTCAAATACAAGAGCATGTTGGCGACAGCAGTCTGCTGACGTTGTCTCTGCCGAAAAACGTGTCGCTCATGTGTATGAGCACTAAGAGATACGTAGATCTATTTATTTTGGAAATCAAGACATGATACTTACTTAAGTATGTTAAGAACTTCACCCAACTTTAATATGTGCATAGAAATTACCTAAGTGTAATACCATTCTAAGTATTCATCGCTTTGTCAAAAGTTATATTAAGTTCTCCAACACATCGTGAATTATGCATGTGGTAAAGGGAGCTAATAGTCGCTGGAGGCATCGACGACCTTCGTAGACAGGTCGAGAGATTGGGAGTCGACGTTCAAGTTCGACCCTTGATGTTATTATGGTGGGTAAGGTAAACCAACACTGACAGGCCAAATAGCCGAACACGGCATAAATATAGACTTCGGCTGCCACTAATAAAACTAAAATGATTTAAGAAAAATGTGTACTGAGTGTCGATTATTATTTACGAGTTCAATTATTTACTAAATAGTTTTCAAGACTTACCGCTGACCAAGTTTAAAAAATACTTTTCAAACTATTAATATTTAAAAGATATTATACCACTAAGGACTATCTAGAAGACAAATCATTACAATCTGTAAGTTAGATTAATTGACATCGCTCAGTGTGAATACATTTGCACGCCATGTTATGGCAGGATATGCTGAAACAAATTCACTGTAACACTTCATGTAAAAATATTCTAGCAAATAAATATTTTTTTATTGATTTGATTGATTGAAGGACATCCAGATCCAGGGCATTTTGAGAGATTAATGGGAGTAAACAACTTTTGATCTCAAAAAGTGGTTATGATTTTTTTTCTTTTATTGTCTCCAAGCTATTAGTCTATCAAGCTCTTGTAAGTCTAAAACAAATCATAAAAGTAGTTTCGGAGCCATTTTTTGCAGCATCGGTTTTAAAAATTTAACAAACCAGCTTAATGATCAGTCTCAGGCGTGCAAAAGCTTCGTTATCGAACGGATCGTGACCACTAAGCCAACATCTACCACAAAACAAACTGACTTGTCCATGTGAGTTTGGCCTGAAATCCACTCAGCTCCTCCTTTATAACCCCATCTCCTTTACTCCGTGTAGGACAGAAAGGGAAGCAGACACTCGTTTGGAAAACGCTACGGTGTCCAAGTTTATGGTACCGGTCGGGATTTAAAGGGTATGTTTACGATTTAGCGAAGTGTCCGGCAATTTTTCTCGTACACATTTCCCTGTCCGAGATTTTAACTAGGTAGCCGTATGCATTGACATTTTCGTTAATTTATGGTGGAGCAAAGTTAAAGCTGACGGTTTTAAAGTGGTGCGGTTTTTAAATCGTGGTGGAAGGTCGGACTGGGGCTTTTTCGACATCTTGCGAGGTAGATTAATGGGTATATTTTTCGGGTTTTAAATTGAAGTATGATAAGGCTATTATATAATGGACTGAAGATTGTTAGCAAACCAAACCACAAGGAATTTTTTGATTAATAAAACTTTCACTTAATTTTTTTCCTGATTTATCTAATTATTAGGGATGGACTTCCTATTTTACGTAATTGAATTTATTTATGATTGATGTCTGTGGTGAGGGCCCTTAATCTAATTAAAAATTCTAGTTAATTTTATAATTCGCATGAGAAGTTATGATGGTAGCCTAAGGCAATATCAATACCAGTGTACATAATAGATTATATAAAAACAGCAAGACTGGCGCAAAAACACTAGAGTACCTTTTAGAAAAAAAAACACTTGCTGTTGTCACTTAAGTGATATCAGCAAAGTTTATAACTGCCTCACCTCAGTTTTAAATAATTTAAAGCAACATTCTAAATCGCCTCATCGATCAGAGTGTCCGTGCAAGCGGTGCTGTAATTAGTCAGTTAGTAATTAGTGGAGTCAGATCCTAGTTAGCATTAGTTTACAAGTGTTCTAACCAAGTTTTGATCGGTCGCTGTACAAGCGGCCGTTTAGTTTAGTATATCTATAAGTATATCGATGTTTATGATGGAGATATTTGAAGATGTTTTGGCAAGATTTATAAGTACAGTCAGGGAAATTAGTAACGGAAGCAGTGATGGCCCAGTAGAAACGTCTGCGACTTACAAGTTGTAGGGCATAGGTTCGAACCCAAACAGGCAATGTAAATTATTTCATCACCACTGCTCTCGAACTACCCTGCCTACGCCTCCGTCCTCCGTCCTCCGTGAAGTCCTCCTATATCTATTGGGCCACGCCTCACCCGAGGGCCGCCTCACCTGGCGGGCTGACAGCGTCCCCACCGTGCCTCTCTCTCCTGCTGCCGTGCTGCATCCTGGCCTGCTGCGTGAGCCCTCCTACGGGTGTTCTCCGTGCCGCACACGCACCAGCACCTGTCCTCACCTGCACCTGCTCCTGTACCTGTACCTGTACCTGTACCTGCTCCTGTACCTGTACCTGTACCTAAACTTGCATCTGTACCTGCACCTGTCGCCAGCACCTGCCTCGCGTCTACCTCCTAGCTCCAGCTGGATCTCCACCTCAGCCTCCTCAACCCACCTATCAAGCACCGTCATCCATACACCCCACCTCCACATACTACACACCACTCTTCAGTCCATCTCCATCTTTTACTTGTAAATATATCTTTAATTGTTTTCTACCTCCCTTTCTTTAATTTGATTCTAACCTTAACCTTAAAGCTTAGCTTTACTTGTCGCTACACGACATTTTAGCTCTGCCTACCCTAGAACTAAAAATTCGACGACATTTGACATCCGCCAAACCACACTGGTCCTGGGTGGTTGATTACAGCCCACTCTCTATCGCAAAGGGGAAGCCTGTGTCCCAGCAGGGGGAACATTTTAAACTGATTATGCAGGAAAATTAATTAATCTCGTTAATCAATTTGATAAGCAGATTTCCCTGACTTTACCTACAGCGTTGTTTCTTGTGATTGTGTTGATTTTATAATAAATGTCAGCAATAAAATAGAAAGTGTAAATAAAACTCTAGTTTCAATTTAACAATTTAAAGTTGATTTAAACACTGATGAACACAGTTAAAACAAACACGCACTGTTGACGAGGTGGTTTTACAGTTGATCAAATAATTTGTAACGAAATATGTTCTGATATTATATAAACAAAACTTCATTAATGTAGGTATTAAAACGTGTAGCATGTGTGTTATTTGTGCTCAGTACATTTTGCGTTTAATAGCAAATAAACAAGCATTTAGCTTTGCCAAAGGTCAGACACAGCGTGTGTAAACATTTATATAAATCTTAGCCTCAAACAATAAACCTACATTATCATAAGTTTTTAAGCCAGTACGAACAAATGAATACCTGCGTAGTAAGCTCTACGTGCTGCGTAGCAGACGCTACGGAATTCGTAGCAAATCCCGTAGCCCTTAACGTTTGCTTCAGTGCACATGCAAATTGCTTGACGATCAACTGGTTTGTGCAGAATATAAGTAAACATACTTTAAATTAATATTATATGTATATAATATAGCATAACATCATGCCTATTGTCCCCGAACTGTTAGGCAGAGATGTACACCCACGTGTCGCTAGTTATGTGCCAGAGTCTGGACTTAACCAGATTCTGGCCTGCTACTGAGTAATTCCAGATGGAAAAACTCACCTTCCATAACCGAACCCAGGATCTCATGCTCAGAAGTAGTGCTTGCGACCACTAAACTAACGAGGTATGTATATGCAAACAGTAACACTGATTCAGTCAAACTAAAGAAGTATGCAGGCTGGCCCAACGAGTCGTTGCCACAAAGGGAAAGCCTTTCTGTGTTAACAGAAAGGCTTTCCCTTTGTGGCTGTAGTATTTTAATTTGAAAAAAAAAAAAAACTGAACTGTCCATTAATTTGTCTATAAGGAAATGTTGGCAGGAAAGTTATATTGTGAGTTCGCAGTAATTAATTAATCATCTCTCTCTCTTTCTATCTACCCATCTATTAATACTAATTATGATAATTGTGGCAAATTTTCCTTATTTTTCCCCTCTACTAATTATAAAAACATTTATTAATGATAAATATTTTTAGGAATACTCTACAACGACTACTACGTTCTATAACTGATTTTCATGAAACTTTTAAGGATTTGACAAAACTCCGATTTCAACACAGCCCTTGGAATATTTATACATGTCTACGGAACCCTAATAAATAAATTGTACCTTTGTTTGACTTGTAAATGGCCCGAACAACCAATTAAAATACGAAACAAAGCATCTGTTACAATCTCATTATAGAAAAAAAAAGTCGAGAAAAAAAGTCCAATTTAGCATTGTGAAAATGCTTACTCTGACTCTGATAATTATCTGATGGGTCAGTTGTGCGTGTTCGTTTAATTAATGGACAGTTCCAAGGATTTTAACGCTTTTGGTTGGCAAAATCGTTTACTTTTTTCTTTATTTGAAAAAGGAACATCCTAAGTTAAATTCTTGTTCGAAAATGTACGACTTTATACACGTACGTTTTGCTGGAACTTCGGACTACATTTTCTAGGGACTCGTGCGCGTTCGCGCCGAGTGCTTTCTTTTTCTTTATTTGCGTGGAGAAAGGAATTTGGAAATAGTGGTAAATACTAGCTGAAAATGAAGAACACTACTTACTTTTTTTTTGCACTGACCGATTCAAAGAAAGCCAAAATTATTATTTTTATTTATTTATTAATAACCAACTATATTTACAGTGGCCACCACACATTCAAGCTGTCGGTCAATATGACTTATTACATATACAATCATAAAAATGAATCTCGTTTGCCAATAAACAAAGGCGTTAATTTAGAGAAAATTTCACCAAAGATACTGAACGTGATCAGCACATCTAAACCGCAAACAAGAGCTGTCAGTGTCATCTGAACGCTGACAGCTGAACGCGGTTTAGATATTCAGAAATTCGCCCACACTCGTTAATACAACATCCTGCATAGTAACAGTGTAATTTGATGATTATTATCATGTATTTCTGCTTTAGTACCCGTGAACGGAGAGCCAAGCAGCTTAGTAGAACGAGGTTCTGTTAAGTCGGTGCTTTCCGGGAATCCATTACGTCTATGTTACCAGAGAGACCGGGAACTACTTATTTGCCTGGAACTATTTATTCCACTTATTTTTGTCTTTTTCCTTAAAGGAAATGTTAAAACAATCATGATGACATTCAAAGAAATACGTTTTTGTTACTATTGGCCACTATTGGGGTTTCATAAAAGGTACGTATGGTCAGCGACATAAATCAAATCATTTATTGGTTTGTAAACATGGGTATTTAGTACATAGATGTTATGTTATAAGAGTCCGCCATGTTCTACCGTCACATGGGCATGCAAAACATATTATTATTTAATTTACACAAGAAAATTAAATAATACAAAATACAAATTAATGTCAAATTTGAATATGTCGGTGAACAACATAACAGTCCAAAGTTTTAGAAGAGATTTTGAATAGAACCTGGAAAATTATTGCGTGTTTGTAACAATTTATTGAAGAGTTAAGAATACTTTAAAGATAGCATTATGATATATTCATAATAATAATTTTAATATAATTCTACAACATTTAGTCATAAAAAATCCGAAATGTTAATCGACTTTTGTCACTGACAGAATTGACTGACTGTACCTACAGCTGATTACAACAAACTGATCGGCGGTCTGCCAAAGGTGGTAAGAGGGTTCCATATTACGAAACGACCCATAACATGACGCCTGTGTTCCACGATGGGTTAGGTAGTGTGCACCTACAGTTCACCCACAATCCGCCAGTTATGTTTAGCTCTCATATAATAGGGGCGAGCCTGTTGCCCCCGCTTACGAATTCCGTGTCCGGGCTGCTAGGTACTGAGAAATTCCAGATGGAAATCCCAATAATACTTTGAACAACCTGGGAGTCCTACGAAACGAGTCCTGTATTAAAGGCGTGTTTATATACACAAACGGCCGGGATTCCGGACCAGGAACAACTAAGTAAGAGATAAAAATATTAGATCCGGGCAAAAATCAAAAGCAGCACGAATGGAAATCACACTCCCAGAGCAAACGTCACGACTGTTTACTGTTTGTTCATTTCATTGTGGTAGGGTACAGCTATTTCCTTTTTTCTGGGTTGGATTCTCTCAAGGAAATATAGAGGAAATACAGTCCTGGCATTGATCAAATAACTGTCAATTAAGCATTTGGAGTTTTGAATTCTGCCTGATAAGTGGATAGAATAAGAAATTAGTACCTACATAAGAGAAAGTCTGGACCGGAGGAGTGAGGAAAATATCGTGAGAATAGCTTTGAGTATATTTGGATGACTATGAGAGTAGGGGAAGACTAAAAAAATGGATGGACTATGTGAAAGATGATATGATTAGAAAGGGGGTGACTATTAAGATGACGACTGATAGAGAAGTATGGAAGAAACAGACATGTTACGCCGACCACAAATAGATTGGGATATTATAGGCAGGAGAATGATGAAGTGGCAATAAGCTCGCACTCTATAACAAACGGCCTGAAAAGTAACTGGCGACATACGAGTACGCATGAGTATACTGGCCCACAATCGCAGTAGACCGGGAAAGTGGAAAGGGGGAAGGGAGGCTTTTGGCCTGCAGGGGGACAACACAGGCTTATAACAAATAATAATAATAACAGTGTACACGCCGAGCCCTTTGGAGAAAAGCTTCAGGCGTGATATTGTTATTCGGACATCTATTTCCAAATATCTCTGAGAGCAAAAACAAAAGTAGCCATTAATCTAAATTACGCCCATTTGGACCGCCCGAGAAAAAGTTGGAAAGTACTCAATAAGTTTGAGGACAATAAGTAGTTAGTGTCATCGGGGTGAGTTCGTCGGTCACAATTAGGAAGTTCGGCGGCGGGCCGACAATGCCCGACAATGCCCGACAACAACGCCCGACACCCATCAATACTAGTTACTATGGAAGAGGATAGAAGGACTTTTCGAAGACTTAGGTAAGTTCAGGGTTTTTATTTATCTCTGGATTCTGGTGTTGATGTTGTGATAAGTTTCCACTATTTTTTTAGGGTTTCGTAGTGAACAACGAACCCTTAAAGTTTCGCCATGTCCGTCTGTTTGTCTATCCGCGGGTTAGCTCAGAGACTCATAGTACTATGCGAATTAGTCAATATGCGTCGTAACGCTAGAAATCTGTTATTTAGCATTGATAAATCATCATTATTAATCACGCCGGCAAAGTGTTAAAATAAATTCTTGAAAATACACTTTGTTTAGGGTACCTGCCTTACACGTAAAGTGGGGTAGATTTTTTTCGTTTTTCCGATGGTGTGTGGGGCCGACGTAGGATAGGGCGTTCAGAAATATTGTAGGTGTGTGAAAACCATTTTTAGATTCAGGGATCCGAGTCCATTATAAATAAATTGGCGACACGGTTGGCGCAGTGGCTGAGCGATCGACTGCTGCGCTGCGTGTCGTGGGTTCGATTCCCGCACGGAACAAATATTTGTATTGCCTACAAGTAGTTGTTCCGGGTCTGGCTGTTTGTGTATGTGAGTTTAAATGTTTGTAAACGCACCTACGATACAGGAGTAATTCGTAGTGTGGGGCAAAGTTAAAAAAAAAAAACAAAAATGGCACAACTACGAGACAAACATTAATTTATTTAAAGAATAGAAGAAAAACACAAGTCGGTGTCAGATTGAAGGATAAAAACATCGATATCTACGACTTCCCCCAATAATGTAAAAACGTAGAACCATCCTTCTAGGATTATTATTGAAGTATTATTAAGAGCGTTTATAACGTACGCGTACGGCATTTCATAGAAAGTTTCAAGACCTTGTTTTTCGAAATGCATGAACCGATTTTAGTGAAACTTCATACGCATAAGCAGGACACATAGATCTAAAAAGTTAGTAAAGAATAATTTCGAAATGTCTTAATTAAAAAAAGATAATTGGAAATCTCTTTCTATGGAAAATTTAAAATCGGTCGAATTTAGCTGTAACACTATTTTTGGAAAATGTTCTCAATTAACTTTTTAGGCCTATATATCCTGCTTATGCGTAGGAAGTTTCATTAAAACAAGGACTTGAAAATTTGTATGAAATGCCGTACGTTGTAAACGCTCTTAAACTGTAGTTTGATTTACTCGTCCCGGTACTGTGAGCTCGTAAGGCTCTTACAATACCTACGCATCAAATAAATAAACATGTAACTAATAATTATTGTAAATATTACAATATCACACCCGTATTCCTCGAAGGGTTGTATATTGAGGGAGAGATCCTCACGCCTGAAGGAGAGATCCTCACGCCTCAGCCGCCGCGGGAGACGCTCCGGTCGTCGGGAGCCGCGTGACGACTCCCGGCCAAGGTAGGCGTGGGATGCGGGCGGAGAGTAATGGGTAACTCACCGTCCGATCAGGACCAGGCCCGTGCCGGACGGCGTGTATGTGTTCCACGTGCGCCTCAAAGAGATGTCAGCACGAGTGACGGAGCCCGATAGGGCCGAAGCCTGCCTGGGTAGCGGGATCGTCCGAAAGGATTACCGCTACCCTGGAACATAAAGGGCTAAGGAAGGAACACGGGTGGGTTTTAGTCAGTAAGAGTCTGACACTCCCTTCCGCTCCACCCAGAGCGAGAGGGGTCATTTGATGATTTCCCATCCTCAAAAAAAAAGGGTTGTATATTCACATTTACCCAGTTATATTTAAGTCAGTTGTATTTAAACTGTTTCGTAGGTCTAGTGGTTGCAAGTATTACTGCTGAGTATGAGTACCGATGTAGGATTTCCGGGTCGGGAAAAGTGTAGGAAGTGTCGAAGGGCGGGCGTGCCGGGGGTTTGTCTTTTGTAATTTTGACGTTCGAAAAGTGCTGATTCTCAGCCTAATTTGAATAAATGACTTTTGATTTTTAAATGGATTTTTTTTAACTGGTATTTCTCAGTAGCAGCCTGGAGTCTGGATCTGTTCCCTGTTGATGGCAATAGGCTCGCCCCTATTACACGGGACTTAAACATAACTGGCGGAATGTGAATGTACTATAGGTACAACTCTGCCTAACCCTTCTAGGATGACAGCTGTGATGTTCTGTTTATGTTACACGGTGAAAGTATGATCGGAATAGGCACGCCCCCTTCATGGAACTTAATTACTGTGAAGTAAAAGTAATATATTTAAAACATATTTGAGACCTAGAAACAACAATGTACAGACGCCAGCAGATCAAGCTACTACAATCTGTCAAATTTCTTTAATAGATTTTCAACTTTGGTTTTAAGGTTCAAGGTTGATTGGGGAAATTTGACAGTTTCGGGTAGCTTAACCTGCTGCCGTCTGTACATGGGTACACACTTGCTTTTTCTTCTTCGGTTAACAAAATCAACAATTTTACATAACATTATCTTATTATTACTTCATTAAAATCTGTATCTAATTACCAAAATATTTACTTCTATAACCTTAATTAAAAGTCCTAAGTCACCAGATACTTTAGTACTTACCAAGAAATACACTCTTATAAGCAAGCTCTTTGATTATTAAGGTTCTCAAATATTCATAAGTATTTTAACAGTAAGATGATTAAGTAACCATTGAATTATTAATTTAATAATTTATCCGTTGCGTAAACTAATCTTAGGTGAAAACAGTCGTAACCTCTATTGTAAGCATATTCAATTTAATCTCTTTATATCTTGCCGATTTATATGGTGGGATATTGATATTTGTATCAATAAAACATAACAGGTAACATTACAGATGCTCTGTGACTTGATCAGGCTTTTATAATCGGAGATCCAATAATACACAGGGTGACTTGCAATTTGACGTATTCCTTCCAGGGCGTGATAGTGTGACCCATTTGCAACAATTAAGCACCCCATAAACCTTAGGCGAAAATTCATGGAATTCAACAAAAACCTTGATATCATGTTTTTTGAAAATTTCCCAGAATTCGTCACTAAATATCACTTTTTCTAAACTCTCACATTGAATAGTCTTCATTGAGTACGTTATAGTATTCCATTGGGTACGTTGAATGGTTATTCTTCATTGCTAATATTGGGTACGTAATACTTTAGCATACCTTTTGACGTAACCAAATGTTCTAAAACATGAAACAGTTAAAGGAGGTAAGTTTATTAAACATTTTTCAAAATCATTAACGTACATCTCAATTTTTTTCTAAGACATTAAGTTTACCCTAGACAAGAAATTACATGAGGACCATGACCGCTCTGACAGGAGTGCCATGAAGAAGATAATGATGAAGTGTATTTTTTATTTATTTTTATTCAAGAGGAACAACAAACAGCTACAATATAAAACATAGAAACAAGAAAAACACAAAACATATAGACAATATTGCAGTCCACAACGCTGCTCACAGATTATTTATTTATTTATTCAGTAGTAAACATACGTTATATACATTTAAGTTGGTGCCAACATAAACTCATTAGAGTTTTACCGTGCACCAAAATCATCACCAAATCATTAACAATAGGATACAATACAGTAAAAACAAGGTTACAAATACAATTATTAAGTAACTAGCTTCTGCCCGCGGCTTCGCCCGCGTGGATGTCGGAAAGGATAAGAAGTATGTCCTTCCCCAGGATGACTATCTCTTTGGCATCTGCTGGCAGGCAATTTTATCGTACTTTACTCTAAAAATTTCGAAGATTTATGTTTACGATCTTTATCATATATTTATTTAATTCGGTTCAATTTTAAAGTTTACAGATCAAATGAATAAGATTTTTTAAATAAACCTAGTCGTCCCCTTTTACCACGAAATAGGCTTTGTTTAAAAAAAAAACGTTTGATATGTTCCCATTGTATGACTTAAAGATTATTTATACCCATTTAGAGTTAATGGAAGCAAGCAGTAAAATCCATCCCTTAAACTTTAATGCTATTTTCCACCCCGGTAAGAGACAAAAACCCTAAACCTTTTTGAAAAACCCTTAAAACACATACTAAACCTTTTTGAAAAACCCTTAAAACACATACTTTTTGTTTTAAGTATTAGTATCGAGTTTCGAGTTAATTCGTCCGAGCGGTTTAATATTTTTTCTTACATATTAACTTTTCACCTTCTGAAGCCTCTGTGAGAACTTTTTTTAAACTAAAAGTGACCATCTGTATTAATAAATGAGGCAAATATTGCGAAGTATCAAGTTTATTAACCAAAGGAAAAAGATTTTTCATATTAACTGTATCCCGTCTTTTCACCCCACTGGTGTAAGAAAACCAAAAAAAAATATTGGATGTTTCCACAATTTGACACAAAGCTGTTGTATACCAATTTTTTTGAGTTTATCAAGCCACGTAGTAAAATACGCCCCTTAAAAAATTAATTACCCCTTTGCCCCGTCAGCGGTCGATTATCGAAAGACCCAAAAACTTATCATCGTTACTTTCTTGTCAAAAGTATTAATACTGACTTTCGAGTTAATCGGATCGCGCATTCAAATTCTTCCACACAAACTTTAACACCAATATATCTCCCTAGTTTTGAAAAACATATAATGATAAACTTTATTACTTACGTAGGCAAGTATTCTTGCCAATTTTCAAATTTATTAACAAATAGAATAAGATTTTTCATATAAACTGTATCCCCACTTTTCAACCCCATAGGGCCACCCCTATCTCTATCTATCTTTAACACCTCTCAAACGATTTATCGAAATTCCACAATTTTGATAAATCGTTTGAGATGTGTTCATAACTTGACACAAAGATTATTTATACCAATTTTCGAGTTAATCAAGCTACGCTGTAAAATCCTCGCTTGTAAAATTGACTACCCCTTTTCAACCCGTCAGGGGTAGATTTTCGAAAAACCCTGATACACATTATTCTTTATTTTCAATCTTAGGTATAAATACTGAGTTTCGAGTAAATCGGACCGCGAGCTAAAATTCTTCCATACAAAATTTGAAACCGCCTAATCCATCGTTAGGGGTTAGTTTAGAAAAAAAAAAAACTGACAATCTTCATAATTTATTTAGGTAAGTATTCGTGCCAAGTTTCAAGTTTATTAATTCAAGGAATAAGATTTTTCATACAAACGAAATCCCCCCATTTCACCCTCTTAGGGGTGGAATTTCGAAAAATCCTTTCTTAATGGATGCCTACTCTTCACGAAGAACACACCCTCCAAATTTCATGTCTCTAGGACCAGCGGTTTAGGCTGTGCGTTGATATATCAGTCAGTCAGGACTTTGAATTTTATATAATATATAGATGAACTATGCAAACAGTCAGTATTCAAGTGAATCGCAATAATGCAACTATTATACTCTCCAGGATACGTGCGTTCGCTACGAATAACTGAATCCTTATGGCAGCGGCGCGTTTTTTTTTTTATGAATGGCATCTCGAAGTTGACCTTGAGAGGTCGTGACTGCTTAACCGGACTATCCTGTGGTTGCCTTAAGAATTCTTAAAGCCTCCAGCCAGGGCTACACCTAGATTAAAATTAAGTGTTTGCGCGCTAAGGGCACCCCCTGTGGGGTACGAACCTCGGCTTAGGGCGTCTCTGGGAGAGGGCAACAAAGGGACAGGCTGGATCGAATTGGACAGCGGCGCGGCTCTCAGCGCGCTTTATATAGCCACGGACGCGCAGGCGCGAGGCGTGTAAATGTTCGCCGTGATTCTTTAAATTGACATAACTTTTTTATTTATGAACCGATTGACATGAAATAAACACTAAATGTTAAGTGAAGCTTACTACAATATATTAGTGAAAACCGCATCTAAATCGAATAAGCCGTTTCTGATATTAGCGTGCACAAACACACAGACAAACAGACAAACAGACAAAAAAAATTTTAATTACAATTTCGGGTTCGGCATCGATATAATAACAACCCCTGCTACTTTTTTTTTTATATATTTCCATTGTACAGACACCACTTCTCTACAATTTTATTATATGTATAGATAGAAGATATAGATTAAATTAACTCTCGTGTTTGAGATAATACGAATATATAATGTAATGTATATAAAATATGTGTATATAATACTCAAACAATGACACAATAAAAGAAAAATAAAGAATAAAATTCATGAAAGCTCCTTAAGTAGAACACTTTTGAACCTATAGGGAAAAATGCAAAAATATCTATACGAGTATGTTCAAAAGTCCTATTGTAAGAATCGACCATTCTGCGAACAGGCGAGCGCATGCCAGAGTTGGTCTTGCAAGTACTCACTGAAAATAATCTGCCAGCGCGCACCTTTCGCTTGTGGACTGTCCTAGGAACTGCATAACATATCATATTGGAGAGTTCAATAAAGTCAAATTTATTTCTAACAATACTATACAAATTCATAGCTTCTAAGTCCTTACGTCTACTTTCAAGTGTTGCGAGCTTATACCTTGCAAGCAAATGTTGGTATGGAAAATAATATCCATAACATCTATAATGCATGGTATGCAGAAATTTATATTGAACACACTCAATCATTTTAACGTACTTTTTGTAGTATGGACTCCAGACGGACGCGGCATACTCCAGTTGAGAGCGTACTAGAGACTTATACAAGCAAATATAAGAAGAAGGCTTTTTTAAAACGACTGTTGATCGCAAGTGTACAAATTACGGGAAAGACATCTTCATTTAATCAGCTTTCTAACAAAGCAAAAACATTAAAGAAAACATTTAGGGTTGCTCACGAAACAGTTGATAATACATCACAGCGAGCCCTATCAGAATGCCAGCGCTCCGGTATTTATTTTTTAAATATCGCAGCATTATGCGGAGATAGGCCTTTCGCACAGGTTCTTGCTAGTTTTAAGTTTTTCCTGTTTGTATTTCCTGTGCGTGTCCCAAATGAAATATTTTATTCCGCAATAAATTCTTACAATGATGTTGAAAATTTTTTCAAAACACGTAGTTTAGACGAACAACGCGGTCACATACACGAAAAAACGACTCTATTTGTAACATGTTTAGATTTCGTAACTATTTAGCTAACTATAACAAAGCGTCGTCGTAAATGGTGTAGAGCACAGTTAGTTACCAGCATCTGTGGTCCAGTGTGCACCGAGTTTATACAAAATGTTTCAAAGATTTTACAGCGTGTTGTGGTTACTGGTGGCCAAGCTGTGGCTAGCATCAAGTGGCTTAGATTTCGGTGGCACATAGACATCTCATACGTTTGGTACAATGGTTTTTCGGGCAGAAATAGGTCTAAAATCTTCTATATAAATAAATAAAATTAAAGTTTCTGTGTGTAGTATCAAAATAACAGCTTTTTACAAAATGCATAATGAAAATATATATATACGCCATTTATATATATTTTTTTTTTAATTTGTCTGTCTGTTTGTTCCAGCTAATCTCTATTATTATATTAACGGGACTTCCACTGGCAGATAGCTGATGTTATGGAGTAACATATAGGCTATAATTTCCATGGGATAATTTCCGCCATCCACGCGGGTGAAGCCGCGGCCAGTTGCTAGTATTATATTATTATATACTACTCTACTTTTTTTCTGGACGAACCATTTACAAGACGCTCTCTTACTTAAATCTTTCTTAAATAACAGACGCCGTACGTGTCTTATTTTCTAAAAGCATTGCTGTCTAATTCGTTAATCACGTGTAAATATTAGCGCAATCAGTGCTTTCAGGAGGAGTAACGCACCCTAGGGGATTGTTCAACCCTCCATTAGGTAATATAAACACCTAATCACGGTGTTTTTACGTACAAAGGTATTTTTACTTACTCCTCCCTTGTTATTTATTTTTAGTTAGCTAAACAGTAATTTACCCTAGAGATGATAACAACCCTGAATCGATACACGTATTTGGAACAATAAATGGATTGTATGAAATATGATAAGGCTAGAAATTAGATAGATGACAGTTATGATGGCGGCTAATGCAGATACATGGAAGAAGAAGACATCCAGCGCCATGCCCAAGTAAATTTGGAGAAAGGTAAAAAATTATGATGATCCATTAAAAAAAAAGGTAGTCACCCCCTTTCTAACCATATTATCATTCACACAGTCCATCCATCGTTTCTTTGATCTTCTCCTACTCTTATAGCCATCGACGTTCATACTCAAAACTTTCCTCACGACATTTTCCTCATTCCTCCGTAACACATGCCCATACCATGCCAACCGATTTGCACACACCTTTTCAGTTACCGGTGCCACTTTCAGAGCAAAACTATTCACAAACTAAAATATGGCGTCGAAAAATTCATCCGCGCCGATGACGACTGGTAATGTACCCAAGTGACTGGCAACTTTATTTTTAAATTAATTTATTCTGACTTACACGTGTCTTCCCGTCGGGGGTGGGGACTGTCCGGACCGTGAAGTATAAACTAACCTTAGACAGCCACTCTCGGCGGAAATATGCAAACCAACTCCATTAATCTAAAAAGGTCTCCGCCTACAGGAAAAAGTAATACTTATCACGTAAGTGAAAAAGCGTTTTTTATGTAAAAGATGAATTGTGATGCAACTGTGAGAAAACTAATATCTTTAAAAAAATCTCTTAGAGAAACTCTGACACCTAGCTGGTAAATTTCTCGAACAGCTCTTTTTAGAAGGACAAATATATTTTGTATATCAGCGGCTTTGCCCCAAAGCAGAATGCCGTAGGACATAACGCTGTGAAAATAACTAAAATAGACTTAACGAGCTGTATCAACGTCAGTGTATTGTCTTACTTTCCTGACGGCGTAGGCAGCCGAACTGAGCCTTCCTGTTAGACTTGATATATGAGGTCCCCATTGAAGTTTGACATTTACTGTTAGTCCTAGAAAAATTGCCGAGCCTACAGTTTCAAGCACCTCTTTATCTAAGACGATGTTGGGTCTTAGATTTCTAACATTCAGTAAGGCGAACTTTACACCTATCGTTTTCTTAGCATTGAGAACTAGGTTATTTGACGTAAACCAATCTGTAACTATTGATAGTGCACTGTTTATATCGTCAAAATCTTGTCTATTCCTGTCTACTTTAAATATAAGAGAGGTATCATCTGCAAACAGTACAAGATCACAGATGCCCTTCAAATGGAATGGTAAATCATTGATATATACTAAGAACAAAAATGGACCCAGTATTGAGCCTTGCAGAACACCTAACTGAACTGGTAGCCCGGAATATTTTACACCATTAACATCTACATAAATTGGACCCTATTTTGTAAATAAGAAATTATTACGTTGAGAGCTTCGTTTTGGACACCGTAATGATGTAACTTACGCAAAAGCGTGTCATGGTGCACGCAATCAAAGGCTTTAGAGAGATCACAGAAAACTCCAATAGCATTTTGCGATTTCTCCCATACGTCAAATGTGTGTCTCAGCAGAGCAATTAAAAAAATAAACAATGCTTAACGGTAAAATGCAGTTTATGTATTATGATTATAACAAAATATTCTAATTGATGTGTCTGGTGATGAGCGTTAATTCGGGGACATGTTGTATATGTATGTATAAGTAACCAGAAAAGCTGAAACATTTTGTCCACTATTTTTTTTATCAGGTTTCCCGGAACAAAAATGTGCTCTAGTGTGGCCGTCCTTTAATTCTCAGCAAAATTAATATTTGATATTGGGTGATAATTTTATTAGTTAAAAGGCTTAAACTTTTAACTAAGTAATATTTCATAAGCTAAAAGTATTAAGGGGAAGTACTTTAGCAGTCTAAAATTACACAAAAACTCCACAGGTTCAATATTGAACGGCGTTTGTTTTAGAGGTGCCGAAGCATAGCTGAGTTCAGCCAAAGTTATATCCGAAGAAAAATACAGGTAGTATAAAATGTGACTGAAAAGTTACGTAGTTAGTAGAGTTAATTATAAAATCAAGCTTAAAAAAACACTACAGTTTTGTAACTCGTCTGGCAATGTTTTTTTAGTTATTAAAATTTTAAATCTCCGTATATTGCTAGTCTTCTGGGCACGTTTCCGGATGACAGTGATACGGACGTACTTCAATGCCTAAGTGTTCCTTTGTTTTTGTACTTATTTGTATAGTTAGTTAGTAATTTGATTTAGTGTCTAGTGTAAATAGTTTGTCGTGTTAAATATTGTAAAAGTTATAAAGTTACTTATATTGTTTTTAGAAAAAAACACCGTAAAAAAACTATATTGTACCTATAACAAAACAATAATTTAAAAAAAAATCTCCGATCTATCATAAGAGTTAAGATTTCGCACAGTGTAATAACGTTTATTATACCGTGGATTTAGATCCTAATGTTTCTTAACACCATTAATTCAATTATCAAACAAAATAGAATATCAACATTAGAAGCATCCATTAATCAATTAACACTCTCTACAAAGCCTATGTTCAACGAGTCTTTTACGAAACATGTAAATTTTACTAATTGATGGATGTGGATATTATGTAAGTCATGTGTACTTACGGATTGCCCGCAGGCCGTAGGTGCGAAACCTTCAGTTTATCAGAATGTATTAGGACCATAGAAATGTAACTATGATTAGGACTCATGTTATGGGGTCAAGCTTGTTGTGACATTCTATGTGATATGCTCGGCAATATCACTACTGCGGTTGTCGAAATAAACTCCGCTATATGTTAACTCCACTAATATCGAACAGTGGTGGCCCAGTGGAAACCGCCGCGACTTTGGGACGAGTTGTAGGTCGTAGGTACGCACTTTACTTTGTGTAAATTATTTCATCACCACTGCTCTCAAAACGGTGAAGGAAAACATCTTGAGGAAACCGGCAAACCCTACAATCAAAAATTTGAAGACGTGTGATATCTACCAACCCGCACTGGGCCCGCATGGTGCATTACGGCACACTAACTCTCACAGAGAGGCCTGTGTCTCAGCAGTGGGAACATTATAGGCTGATTATAGTTATGCTTATGTACTTACATTTAAAGTTAGCAAAAAATAAGTATCTAATATTATTATGCTAGCATTAAAACTTTCAACACATTATAACCGCATACACTTTAGTCATTACCCCCCGATGGGAGAGCTAGCAATACAATTAGCTACAGGCGACAATGAGATCATAACAATATGCAGTTATGACGGTAACGTCGCTGTTTGGCCGCAATTAGACTAAACAAGCCGTAATCGGACCATTTGCGAATGTGAGAGTTTTGGCTTAATACGTGCACAGGAGTAGGTATGCATCAGAGAGGGCAGAATTCCATAATAGTCGCGCCGCGAATCGCGATGGATGTGCACTTGCGTGGTATTGGCGAGATTGTCCACACATGGCTCGTGGAGGCGCCTGCCGGTATGTTCTGTACCTACACACACACATGCATACCTGATAGCCGATATGTTGCACATTGGCTTCTGTTGGATATTATTATCATATAATGTGCTTTTGGATTAGAGCTAAGAACTGGAAATTAGGGGGTCTTAAGTCGATGTATACGCAAAGGTAAAAAGATTAACTAACATAATGCACATCTCAAGTGAGGGGCTCGTTGCTAAGTATAAGATATAATCCGACAAAGAGTGAGCTGTTGGTGTTTACAGGCAGAAATAAAAGTCCCTCAAATATCCCTCCCGTAGAACTAAACGGTTCACCCTTGCAGAGGGTATCACAATTTAAATATTTGGGCCATATCTCTTCTCTTAAAGAGAAGAAGAAAGAGGATCTTAAAGATTTTTTTGGAACGAAGTTCCTTATCGCGCGTTGCGAAAGGGGGCTAGACGGAAAAAATTGGGACCAAAAGTTGGAACGACACTTTTTGCTATAGTTGTAAGCCGTGCGGCGTGCGCGTGTTTCTCTGTCTGTCTCTCGCTCTCTCTCTGTTATAGAAAACTTCGTTCCATCCAGGTGTCCCTTGACACCTCTCAAGTTTTTTTTTTAATCGTTGCCCCACACTAGGAATTTCTCCTGTGTCGTGGGTGCGTTTACAAACATTTAAACTCACATACACAAACAGCCAGACCCGAAACAACTACTTGTAAAGATGACTTAGATATGGAGAGAGAGCGCAGGGCGTTGGCTGTGAGGGGAAACATGTTGGCACGCAGGTTTACTGGTTGCTCAGCACCGGTTAAAATAACATATGGGATGATGAATGCACTTCTTAAGTCTTTCAACTGACTGTTGTACGTAACCGTCTTTCTTCACCAATTTTACATGTTAAACGAGTTTATACTCGTAATACAGTTATATTACACGTATGACGACTCATCGCTTTTTCTGGCTGCAGGATTATATTTTTTATTGCGTAACCAATTTATATGGCAATTAACACGCTAAGAAAACGGTTGTGTAACAAAACTATTTACCGTTATTTAGATTCAAGTGAATAAAATTATTCTAGAACAATTAAACCACAAGTATACATAAACTACCCAGTTCCACATACAAAGTACAAACTATTTGTCGCTTGACACCAGCCACGGCAACGGCGAGACATGTCGCAAAGTTGCAGCACAAACATCGCGGAGGTTGCGACAAGATTACTCGTTACTAATGTGTCCCATTTGTTACTGCAGTGTGCATCTATCAGGCTGGCAAACAGTTCAGACAGGACTGGTAATGTGGTAAGCAGGAAAGTTGAAAAGGTTTTTGGTTTCATAACGCAGTACACGAAGAACCGACAGTCTACACCTACGGCATCTGCTTCTCATTCAACACTCCTAAAGCATGTTCAGCCTATAATGTTCCCACTGCTGGGATAAAGACCTGCTCTCAGTGAGAGGAAGTAGGCCGTAATCCACCACGCGGGCCCAGTGCGGGTTGGTAGATGTCACATGTCTTCGAAGTTTTTATTCTAAGACATGCCGGTTTCCTCACGATATTTTCCTTTAACGTTTTGAGAGCAGTGGTGATGAAATAATTTACACAAAGTAAAGCACCTGTCTGGGTTCGAACCTATGATCTACAGCTCATCGTAAGTCGCCGTTACCACTGGGCCACCACTGCTCACGCAAAAGTGCAACAATCCCATATTCGTTCTTGTCTCACGCCATTTTGCACTAAAGGCAGGAGTACACATGCCAAGTAACTTGCATAAAAGCAAGTACCTCGCATGCCATAGTGCTAAAGTAACGTCTGATTGGTAAATCTCACAATGGCTGAGGACCAACAAGGTAGTCACGTGCAGAAAAGTATGCAAGTACAGACGCCAGCAGGTCAACCTACCCGAAACTGTCAAATTTTCCCAATCAAAATTGAACCTTAATGCTTTAGTGATAAAGTTGAAAATCTATTAAAGAAATTTGACAGATTATAGTAGCTTGATGTGCTGGCGTCTGTACATACTTTTCTGCACGTGACTACCTTGTTGGCTTAGTGGTCGCAAGCGCTACTGCTTAGCATGAGGTCCCGGGATCAATTTCCGGGTCGGGCAGAGTGCTATTCGTTATTCCATGAGGAATTATTAGCAGCCCGGAGTCCGGATTAGTGCCCGAACATAACTGGCGAAATGTGGATGAACCAAGGTACACCTCTGCCTAACCCCTGGGTGCACAGGCGTGGTGTTTTGTTACGATTTGTTGTATACAAGTTACTGGCATGTTTGTATTCCTAACTTATCTGATGTTTTCTTTTCGACATTAATCTCGATTTTAGCGCTGTCTCCCCGTGATCTCACACACTTCACAATAGTGATTGATGATAAAGCTCAAGTTTCGCACACCACGCTAAATGGACTTGGCTATTTTGATTAAAAAAAAAAAATATGAAAAATAACCATTACCTACAGATTTTCAGGCATCCTATCTCTGAGATGATTTTTGTGTTTACTCTAAGTAAAAATGAAACTAGATTTTGTTTATATATCACATTATGTAGATTAGACTGTGTAAATTGAGATATGATACTATACCTAGGTACGTGTAACATAAGTACCTACCTAAAGAAAATGGATTGTTTTTTTACATCAAATAATAAAGATAGAATTTTTCAAGCCTCACATAAAAACATATTACGAGTTATACTTGAAACCACTTAGCTTATAAATTTGAGAAAACTGCTGATGCTTGAGATTTTGTTGCGGTCAAAGTTAATAACTGTGCAATTTTTTCAGGTGTCGATAATGTCTATCGATACGAAAATAACGGGTGCAAAAAGTCTCTTAATGAAGCCGAGAGTTACTTGTTCTCCCCGTCAACGCAATATTTTTTTTTTGTACTGGACCATACCTGGGAATCCTTTGGGTACGAAGAAATTGAAGGTAAAAATTCCAAGTTTTACTGATTTTTTTTTAATGAAGGTTTTAATTTTATAAAACTACTTTATAATAATACCCCTACGACCCCTGTATCGTTGCCATGTACCGCATGCACCCATAAGCACAATGTTTTGCGTGAGTTACATTGCGCACTACCGCAAACGGCAAATATTCACAACAAAAAAAAAGGCGTTTCGAAACGACTTTTGACATATCACATAGCCATCAACTACGCATTCTGTAGATCAAACTACTTAGTATGATCTACAGAATGCGTAGTTGACGGCTATGTGATATGTCTTTTTACACACTGTATAGTTCGAGAGTATAACTCAAGTAACCGTTCAATCGAACCGCACGATTTCCCACGATCGTGTGAACCTAGCCTTATAAATAACTGATTCCGACTATGAATAGATTATTCTAATGACCCATTTCATTCGACGTCATAATTATTCAAGCTGTTATTTGCATTATTAATTCTAATCCTCCAATATTTTAACGATTTGCTTGTTAAGGCAAAATAAAACATCAGTTTGTGTTCTGCATATTTTTGCCATGGCTTCTGAATAATCATAATAAACTGTATTCATCAATTGAGATTTATTCATTAATTTATTTACAAAAACGCGGCCACGTGCGAGTCGAATTCGCACATGAAGGGTTCCGTACCACAAGGTAAAATATGCGAAAAAACACGTTTCTTGTAATGAGACCCCTTCAATTTTTTTACTTTATTTTATTTGTTTTTGTAGCAGTAATAGATTGAGATACGCACTCTGTGAAAACTTCAAGTGTCTACCTATTACGATTCATGTGATACAGCCGGCTGACAGACAGACGGACAGACGGTTGGATGGACGGACGGATTGCGGAGGCTTAGTAATAGGGTCCCGTTGGTACCCTTTGGGTACGGAACCCTAAAAAGGAGAGTGAGAGATTGATATTAGGGGTTAAAGTATGAAATTGCCGATTTGTACAAAAAAATTGAAATTTGTTTTTTTTTTTAAATTTAACATATTTATTTAATCAAAATAATTACCATTATTATCTATACTTTGCTGCTATCTAATAGGAAGGTCATTTATGCCCTGGTGATAGAACTCTCGTGATCTAGATTCGACAAACTTTTTATTTATTTATTTATTCATTTATTCATTTATTTATTTATTTATCACAAACACAACTATCATTACAGGCAATAATCCTAATGCAGTAGTGTGGTCTTTAGTTACATTCTAAATTACAATTAAAGCTACTAGTTATATATTAGCATAACATAATACAAACAATGTTACCTTTGTGAATTCATTCAGAGAGCAATTAAATAAATCTATCCTATCAGCAGTGTCATTCAGTGTATGCAAGGCTCGCGTCAGGGGCGCTTCACTGAGCAGGTTGGTTCGCGCGCGTGGCACTGCTAACTGTGTGAAAGCATTTTGTACTGCCTCCTGGGAAGAAAACTTTTTATCACGTAGAAAATTGTCCAAATCACCAAAAAAATGGTAGTCTGTTGGAGCAAGGTCTGGCGAATACGGAGGGTGACGAAAGGTTTCTAATTGCAGTTCCTGTAGAGTTAAAATAGTTTCTCGTGCTGTATGAGGTCTCGCGTTATCATGGAGCAATAATGGTGAAGATCGATTCATGAGTCGGGGCTGTTTCACTGCTAGTTTTGCTATCATTGTTCGGAGTTCGGCACAGTAGACATCTGCCGTTATTGCTTGACCAGATCGGAGAAAGCTATAGTGAATAATACCATGCTGAGACCACCAAACAGTTACCATTACCTTTTTATTGGTAAGCTTTGCTTTAGGACACTGTTGCGGCGTTTGACCTGCGGTCAGCCATTGCATTTTTCGCTTACGGTTATCGTAAAGAATCCAGTTTTCATCATATGTCACAATTCAATTCAATATTCCTTCAGTTCTGTATCGATTCAACAAGGCAACACAAGTTTCAATACGCGTTTCTTTCTGCGGATCAGTCAAATCATGAGGCATCCATTTCTCATACTTTTTTATTTTATTGATTTGACGCAAATGAGTCAATATTGTTGGTAACGTTAAACCATGCCGCTAATTCCTGTGTAGTTTGACTCGGATCGGCTTCCACCGCCCACACGTTATTCACCTGTGTGGGCGGTCTTCCACGTGGTTCGTTCTTCAAATCAAAGTTTCCATCACGAAAGCGTTTAAACCAAAATCGCACGGTGCGTTCATTAGCAGCTAGTCCCCTCTTCAAACGCAACATTGATATTGCGAGCTGTTTCTGCCGCGTTAGTTCCGCGCCGGAACTTGTATTCAAAAATAACGAATTTTTGAAGTACCCACCTTTCTTGTCTAAGCTGAATAAAAAAAAAACAACTGAAAGTCGATAGTCAAATGTTGCACATTTTTTAAAAGAAGAACTTTATAGGTACCATGTGAAAAAAGTTTAACTCAAAAATCTCAAACCATGAAGGTTCTATGTCAATTCGAAGTACCTATTACAATAAAACGGCAATTTCATACTTTAACCCCTATTATTTTTAATTGACACTTTATCAAGTTCGTTTGAAAGTGAAATGTATCTAATAGAGGGAAATTACTTCTAATATAATTAAGAACCTGGCGTAGAAGTTGTTATCACATGTTTCATAGGAAAGCGGTCAAATGTATGGAAAAGCTACATTTTTTTTTATAACCTAAAAAAGCGCTAGGAGGTTCAGAATCCATGGTAATCATATACTGAATCCATGGTAAAAGGTTGCGCGTCGCCGTCCCTGCCACCCTGTATCCTTTCTGCCTTGAAAATACACACACAAACAACAATACTACTTAAATTCCACCAAACATTGGCGTGTTCAGTTCCTTGTAAGTTCATACTATCTCAATCTCATTACCTGCGACACGTGCCATCCGTATCGAATGTTATCAAAACATCACGTAGGTACAAGGCGCCGCGGATCTTGAATTTAATTCAAATCCGCGCCATATCTAGTAGATAAGTAGATTACGAGGTATCGGGTGACCCTCGTCATTCCGTCAGTCGCTGTAGATAGACATAAAGGCAGAAGAGCTACGTTTATTTATATCAGAACATTGTGACCGGGCAATTTGGCACCTTGAGTTTACCTTGTGTTTTAGAAAAAGATCGGCTTTATACGCAGGTCTGTTCTGTAAAAATGTCACCTTTAAAAATTTCAACTTTGGTGAAAATAACTGTCATTTCATCGATGATAGGGATTGACACTATTGACAGCTCACTTCACCTAAGTTTTCAGGGTGAGATTGTTACAAAATAGATTGGCTGTATTAAACAGTCTCTTTTCAAATCAAATCAAATCAAATCATTTATTTGCATAATACATGTTAAAAAGGTGTTACAAGTATAAAAGGTACATTGTATTATAACCTATTGAGGTGTGCAAATTAATATTTAGGTACAACATAAATTTTAAATTGATTTACATTATTGAATAGTCAAATATATCAAATATAATCAAAATAGTAAAAAAATGTCAAATAAAAAAATGTCAAATGTTATACACAAGTCAAATCAAAATTTCAATTTGTGGTGCCATTTCAGATAAAATCTCATCTTTCATTTAAATAATCGTTGATTGAATAGTAACATTTTGTAACTAAGAATTCGTGCAAACATAATTTGAATTGGTTCATTTTGTGTAGGTCTGTGATACTTTTTGGCAACTTATTGTATACTTTTGGTGCCATGCCCAAAATGTTTTTATTAAATACTGCTTTTTTATGACGTCTTACGCATATTTTATTTTTGTGTCGTGCACTTCTTAGATGGGTATAAAGATGTAGATTCGCTTTGACAAAGATCGCCATTTCATATATATAAAGACACGGGAATGTTAGTAGCTGGAACTTTTGAAAATGTGGCTTACAGCTTTCTGTGCTTTGTATGTATGACTTTTATAGATCGATTTGCTCTCATAATATCAGTGGATTAATTATGAAATTGTTGTCTTCTCAGGGTTTTATTAATTTTTCAGTTAACAGATAATTTTTATTCGTAGAATAAAATTGACGCCTGACAGATTTTGTATGGAAGAATTGTCTAAAATTTAAAATTATTCCGCGGATAAAATTATCTGGCATTAGAAAAATCAGCCCTTAGCCTAATAAGTAAGTCAACCAATAGTTAGTTTTTTGGATAATTAATGTGGAAAACCTGCAAGAAGTATGAAAATTTATTTATTTATTTATTTGTGCTTGTACCTTGTATTCATCAGAACATTACAATCCAGCAAACAAATTAAGCGGCACAAATGCTGTTTCTGTTTTGTTGCCTCTTTCAGTTGGCAGTGTGTTAACACTGCCAACTGAAAGAGGCTCAACCTGCCAGCCACACAAATACTCACAAAACCGTTTTCCACCTTCCCACTATATCTTCAATCCCCTCAGCACGGAGCTGAATTACTGCTCAATCCTCGTCGCGACATGTTTACTTGAACAACAGAGTTACGTCACGCGCCTCGCAGACTCACGTAATACCTTCCTGATAGTTATGGTGCCCTGGTACACGAATTGTGAAAGTTAGGCAATTGAAAAAGTAGATGGTCAATGAAATCTCACTGTAGTCGGAGAAAATAATTGCAGCATATGACTATGTTAATAATTGATAATTTTTAAACGACTTCAAAAAAAGGAGGATGTTATTAAGTTTATTTTTTTATCCGTGTATTCTACAAGTACACCGTTTCTTCCATGTTTACCAGGTCGATTTACGTGATTCCTTTTTCATTTGGTAAAGGAAATCTTCGCGTGGCCGATATCAATTTTTTTAACTTTGCTTGAGTAGTTTGTGAGTTAGATTCAATTGTGTTTTTAATCCACGTCATCTATGATAATTATTTCGATTCTGTATTTCCCTCCCACAGTTTGTTATCACGTATCGTTGGTGCCTTCCCCTTCCTAGGAAAATGCAATTAGAATAAAAGGTTATGAAACACCTACCTATACTAGCAATAATACATAGAATTCATTGCTTGCATAGGTACATCCTTTATCCCGGATTACAAAGAACCAATAACGAAATATAATATGTTTGATCTGTTTTGCATAGAGCGTGGCTGCAATATTCCGCAACGTGTCTCGTAGGTTTTATTTTAAAGCTAAAATCAATTTTATCTAAAACCTGCTCCACGATATTGCAGAACGTTCGAGCTGTTGTAAGGAGGTTAAGTTCTAGATTTATTACGTTTAGAGGTTCCGTATGCTATCTTAATTTTAAAAGTGAAGTGCAGTTTGTTGTCCCGCTTTATTGTAAGTATTTCACTTCACGTTTTCGTCATTTGCTTGCTGCAAACAGTCATTTTATAACAGGTAGTCATTGAGAAACAGAATATTCATCACATCAAGGGAAATCACGCCAAGTCTACTACATAGTTTGTTAATGTTTTCTCGTAATATTTTGAAAAATAAGAAAATGATATATTTATTTCTGTAGATTGGCAACAAAACACTTTTTCACGTCAGAATTAAATTATGTTTTAAAACTAGATGAGTTCGGTGTTTCCTTCTGATGAACAGAAGAGATACTGAAATAATCTCGGAATGTATGGATTGAAGTATAAAAATGTTATAGGTATTTTCAATAAAGCCTCACCAAGTTTGGATGGATATCTACACCACAACTTTCCAAGGATTCCTGAATTACATAAAACAATTATTATAGCTACAGTGTTTGCTTCTCCTACAATGACAGTGAAGTAAGTGGTTCAAATAAAATTCGCAAAATCAAACGAAAGAAAGAAAAAAAAATGCGTTTATTGGAATTACAGCAAAAAAAAAAATACACCTTAAAACTTTTAGTTTTAAGGTGTATTTTTTTTTTTGCCAACCAACAACCAACGAAATAAATAGGAAATATACTAGATTCTCAGACATTTCCGATCAACCAAGGAACCCTAAACCTAGAATATAATAATGTATATGGTAATAAAATATCATCTCGTCGCAGCCAACGACCGACCTTTTTGCACACTGACTGCTCACATTTTCATATTTCTCTGTTAGATTCTTGTGGACCTAATGCAATTTATATAATGGACGATAGAACAGAAGTTATGTTGGCTGGGGCTAGTTGAAGTTACCAGGCTTGTTCCATGTAGAAACTGGGTAGGTAGGTACAGGAAATACGAGATTTGTATAAAGACATTTTCTTTGCCAGAGAGTGCGGAGTGAGAAAAGTTTTGTCGTTACTAACACCAGTGGTTGCTAGTGTTTACGTTTCCGTTTGTTCAGAATGTTCTGCTGAATACCGATATTGGCGATTCTAAAATAAAGCTACCAATACCACAATTGAAAGAGTTTTGTTATGTCAGTTGACTCTTAATTTTATTACTAAGCGACAAAACTTCATAACTGGACACGATTAGGTCTGTTTGGAGCAGATTGAAGGCAAATGTGTAAAAAAAGAAACCCATTGAAGTCACTATCAAGAAGTGAACAGATATCAATATTGATCACCCGTTCATTTTGTGTAACAGTAGGGGCTTTTTTAACAAAATAAGACTAAGTATGTAGTATTTTAAATAAGACTCAGCACTCTAATTGCGTTACACACTATGAATCACTATCTGAATAATTTTGAAGGATATTGCCAACCCATAGCTATATATAAAAAATAAAAAATCAGCTCAACAACGTCAGTAACGCAATGAATGTAGTTGTACTGTCAATATGAAAGCCATTCCTACTGTTAGTGTGTTGCGCAATGAGTCCGCAGGCACCGTTGACGGCCTCGAGCGATGCGACTTGCGATGTAACTTGAGACACGCGCGTACATCACCTGTTTCTGTCCGTTGCACCGCGCGTCGCATCACGCTAACAACTTCTTTCATTTTTTTTTTCTCTACAGCCGCTGTCGCGCGTCGCGTGTCGCACGTGGCCACGGGTTTAAGCCCATCGTCCACGACCGTAGTCACAAGTAACGTATTACTAACTCAAACCATCAATGAGTAGCCAGAATGACACTGCATTAGTATTTCAATGGTCACGATGCGACTTAATAACGCATTATTAATTGGTTTGTAATTGGTTTCGCTGTGTGGAGGACGCGCCTAAAACTTAGCAGGACTCAAAATCGGATAATAGGCAATCTCTTGCCTTATCTATCTAGGATGCTACTCTATTATGCATAAGTCTGCAACTCCTCGTGAACATTCTGGCTTCACGTCTCCTCCACTACCTTCCAACTTTGGCGCGATAATAACTGCCTTAGAAGCTAATCTCATTTCTACTTAGAAATTCTATTCATCGTCTAGTAAATCTACTTGGCTTAGTAATTTTCTGCTTGAGTAGAAACAAGGATACCTACATTTTTGAGTTACAGTTTATAAGAGAAAACTTTTTTAATACCTACGAGTACGTCTATTATGATGTGATTTCTTTAGAAATAAGTATTACATTTGTACCTATTTTTCTGTTCATTTTCTTTGTCTGCTTATATATGTGTGTATATAAATTGTTAAATAAATAAATAATTTCTCATACAAGTATGAACGTAGGTACTGCTGTACCTTAGCTGTTTTCCGGTTCTTTCATATAAATCGGCTTATATTGTAATGTCCTTTATGTCTAAAATCAAATCGTTTTGTTTACCATACTGACAAATGGAATCGACAGCTAATTATATTTGGGAAAACCTACTAACTACTACTAAGGTTTGGTTCTTATTATATTTAGTAGACTTTATTAAATAATAAAAAAATATGCCAAGTATTTACCCAACCCTTTTGGGTTCGGCTTCCAATTTAACCAGATGCAGCTGAGTACCAGTATTTCACATGGAGACAGTCAGACATCAACAACACAGTTGCTGGGTAACACGATACCCCTTGTTAAGACTGGTTGTCAGACTTTTGGGCTTTTGACTACCCGTAACGACTGTCAAAAATCTACGAATGACAGCCGGATCGGGTTAACGTGCTTTCCGAGGACGGAGGGATCTCGTTATGTGTATGGTGTTATCTCTCATGCTCCCATCATGTGTGTGGGGGTTATCTTTCCCGCGATAAGCCTTGGATCGACCCGCGCGGCTGTTATTATTTAGCCACGAGCCCCTCTACTTATTTAATAACATTAACAATTAATTTATGTTTAAGACAGTCCATTATATTTTGAACCAGAAATGACCTAATGATTATTTCCTTTTCCTATTCTTTGCCAAAAAATTCTGACTTTCGGAATCGATAAGTAACAATGTATAGTATGGGAACGAAGTTCCTTATCGCGGCTTGCGGTAGGAGTTAACTGGGAAAAATCATTACGTAAGGAAAAAGCGTTATGCCCCCTCCATGTGACTATCACTCTCTTTCATATAATAAACGAGTGAGGGTGTGTGCGTACGAGTATCGCGTACGGAACTTTAACCCTGACGAAGGTCCCCCACCGCACAAGTGTTTTTTGCTAAAACAAAGACAACTCAATTCATGTCGTTTAAAATTGCGATTAAAATATATATTAAAAAAAAATACACTCTACGAAAAATAATTCCAAAATATTTCTATTTACACTACCCACCAAATAAGGAAATGTAATGCATTAAACAAAAATGTACCAGGCAATCACAGCTTAACAACAAGTCTCCCGATCCCAAACATTTCAAGCGTCTTCATTATCTAGAGCCGTTTCGTTCAAAATGACCTGAAATATCTTTTATTTGCCCAGATCACGGCCGGGGCCATTTTATAACAAGTGCTGTATACAATCACAAATGAAGTAATTTAGAAAAGCTTTTATTTCTTAAGTAGCTCTTTAAATTCTTAAGATGGGACATTGTTATCACTGAGTTAAGTGCTTTGAATGCAGCACGAGATGAAAAATACATGTATTTTATCATATAAAACCGTAGTTGGTGCTGGATTTGCGGTATTAAGTAAACATAGTCGAACTTATTTGTTTGTCAGGTCTTTACAAAATAAAACTCACGCTTTCTTCCTATGGGGGTGGGCAGGCGCTACAGGACGTCACCAGCTACGCCATCAAATATTAGTGAACTGACAGACAAGGTTAATACTACGTTGGCAGCTTTTCAGTTTTGGTTTAATGCAAATAGATTAATAATAAATACTAAAAAGACGAACATCATGTTGTTTCGATCCACGGCAGGCAATAAGGATAATATGGATATAACCCTGAACAATGATAGGATAGAATTAGTGAGAGACGTCAAATTTCTAGGTATCCATTTGGATGATTTGCTGAACTGGAAAAAAGAACTGACACATATAGACTCCACTATATCATCTGCGTGTTATGCGTTGAGGACATTGAGAGACGAAATAAATACGGAACAGTTGAAAATGGTATATAATGCTCTTGTCGAATCCAGACTTCGATATAGCATACAGTTCTGGGGGAAAAGCTATGGTTATGATTCTCAGCGAGCCTTCATTCTCCAAAAAAGAGCAATACGTACAATTGTCAGAATTACTCAAAGAGAAAGCTGTCGATCTCATTTTCAGCGTTTAAATATTCTGACATTGCCCAGCTTATACATACTTGTGTTTCTAGTTAATTTTAAAAATATATCCATGAATACGAGTCCGGGGAAGAAAGAATAGCCAGAGAAAACACTCGTAGAAAGGACTTTAAAAATAAAATTGTACCTAATTATAACATTGTCAAGCATAGCCCTCATTACCAAGCTGTACAAATATTTAATAGACTGCCAGCGGATTTGAAGATTTTATTATACACTAGCTCTTTTAAGGCTAAGCTTAAAGCATTTCTGTTGGATAAAAACTTGTACTCAATGGACGAATTGTAATTTAATATTAATATTCAAATTTTCTATAGAAAACAAAAATTGCTGTTGATATTATTGATCTTTATAAACATGTTTTTTTTATTTTATTTTGAATTATTATTGTGCATGTTCAGTTTTAGAATTTATATTAAATTAAATTATTTATGATGTATGTAATGTAAACTAATGTATCAAACATAATATAAATTGTTCCTGATAAATAAATAAATCATTTCTCATCTGCAAACAGGAATCATTCCGGCTTACTGTGTTTGTATATTTTCGCTGTTGTACTTTAACTTATATTTACTGATAATACATTGTACAGCTTTTTTCAAGAAAATTTCCAACTTCCATGTCTGCAGATATTAACTTTAACACAAAACTGTGAAAATACTACTATTCCACAAGAATTAAAATAAATCCACGAGCAAAGCCGAGCGAAATCGATGTCTGTAAAGAAATAAATTGCAGAATGTCCCACCGGCTCTGGCGATAGTGTCTGTTTTAAAAGCGAAGGATTATTCCCCGGCGACACATTTTGAATTTGATTTCAGTTTTATCCTTTTACGAGTTTTAACCAGTTTGTTTCAAGTTTATATTGTTAATCTAAATATCTAGACGGTAGGATACTTGACGTGAATTTGGCAGTTTGCGTAACCAGACAATTTCTGGGAATATTTTGTCTATATTCGTAAGTTTATTTCTGATAAGATGTCTGCTTCCAGTTTGTCTGACTAGTAATTGCTTCGTACGTAAGGGTTTATAGAAGCATCGGCTTTAGATGCATTATATGCTTCTTGTGAAAGACTATGACTGTCTATTGTAAACTGTGATTAGCATTATCAGCCAATCATGTTCCCTGGGACACAGGCCTCCTCTCTGTAACAAGGAGTGGGCCGTAATCTACCACGCGGGCCCAGTCCGGTTTGGTAGATGTCACATGTTTTGAAATGTTTGATTCTAGGACATGCCGGTTTCCTCACGATGTTTTCTTTCACCGTTTTGAGAGCAGTGATGATGACATTATTTACACAAACTAAAGCCGTCTGAATTCGAACCTACGACCTACAACTCGTAAGTCGAGGCCGTTACCACTGGGCCACCACTACTCTCAAACTGCGATTACGCCAATGTATTCCAATTTATGTTTATCAATGTATGCACATTATGTATGTGGTCCTAATTAATTTGTGTAGATCCCAAGGGACATTCTCAACAATGCACATCTACAACCAGATTCATTTGCTTACCAACCAACTGCAAAGTTGGGATCTGACTTTCAATTGAACCAAACACAGCCTCAAGAGACATCTGTAAAACAACTACGCAAAAATGTTGTGAGCACAACAAAGTAACCACTATTGAGACGTAGAATACAGCAAGTGTCCCTATTTTGTCTGATTTAAATATCAGAGGGAACGTCTGGCGTGTTTGTGCGGTGACCAACCCCGCGGGGCGTCTATTGCAATAAATTTACATAGAAAATATTCTTGCTGGGAGCTTCCGAATGTAGGGATGTGATGTCGATCATGATGTTTGAATTTCAGTGTCGATAATTTAGAATTTGATGGCATAAAATCATTTGGTAAGCTTCAAATATGGAGAAAATAAAGCACACATTGCAATAAGTAGATAACCGTAACGGGCAATGTTGTCAGAAAGAAAATCATGTATCAGTATTATGGCAACAACAAATTGTTATAACAATGCTTGATAAATTGATTAGTGAAGTGGAAGTGGCTGTTTACCGTATGAGGATACATTATAGCCCTCATAAAGTAGCGATAAATTAAGGCAGAATGTTTTATTTAAGTATAACTTCAAATAAAATATTCAGCAAAGAAAATAGGCCTAACTTTATACAGTAAGTACCTACCTAACTTCTGAAATTTTATTCTACCCTCGCTATACAGTGTTGCATACTTTTGCCTCGATTAACATAAAACAAATTTCCCGCCTTTTAACTGTTTAAGAATATGAGTCTTTTGTTGGTATTAAAATTTTTGTTATTAGATTTTTGAATACTGAGAGCCTTTTTATAGCCCAAGTGCGACTAAACATCTTTGGGTCGTTTAAGCTAAGTGGTTGGTGTTAGGCACTTAGGTAGGCACTGTCCGTAAAGCGCTCGAGTTTTTATGGTTTTGGAAAAAAACCCTCTTTTTGTGAAGGTAAATGCTCAACACAAACAAGGCTGCTGTTTGTGTTTTAGTTTTTGTTAAAACCAAATACAAAACTTCACGTTTATAAATAACCCAATATCATATTTCTCGTAGTCATCTGCTCATTTTAATAGCCAAAAAATTTCTTGTAAAAACGACAATCTACATTTAAGACAAAAGGTTACAGAAGGTTAATTGATAAAGAAATAATCATAACATTTCATGACTTTTATCGACACATCGACAACTTACGCACATCACTGCTCGTAACCGTCTTTTTGTTAATCCATGGATGATCAAATGGTTAAGGTTAAGTTCAGAGAATTATAGCGGAATTAGAGCCAGATTATAGCCGCGTACACTGTACAGCAGTGTGCCTTTGCATAAATACTTAGTTCATGCAGCACTAGCAAGTTTCACGGTAATCCCCGTCTTGAAGCTTGATAGGTTTTGGAGTGAATTTCAGTGACGATGAAACTAAATGTGTTATTGAAACGACGCTTTAAATTGTTTGGAGTTACAATAAAATAGTAGTTAGATTTTAAAACAAATATTTTATTGTAACGTTTGAGATAGGTATATATTTATAATTCTTTATATTAATTATTTATCCATTTATTTCAGGAATCAAGGCCCATATAAATACATACAATAAAATATTCATATAACTTAAAAATACTATAAACAACATTATAATTTCCGACCCCCTAGATACAGGCAAGTGCCTAGTTTTGGGGTCACCGTCCAATCTTGTACAATGTGATTATTAGAATGAATGTTCAAAGTAGTCACGTATTTATGTATTTATGCCAATGGTTGATTTATTTTCGAGTTTCGAGAAACCCGAAAAAGTTAACCGTAAACCAGTAATAATTCATCATCACATCACAGAGATTAATTAAACCATTAGATAAAATTGACTGAAGCATTTTTTAAAGGAGTGCCTTTTCCTGAAAATGGAATTAATTTTCTTTGACCAAAAATACGCGATTACGCAGAAACGGATCAAAAATACCCGTGCCGTGCCTTTCGGAGATAATCAGTTGTTCCACAAAGGGAACCTTATTTTATTCTGAGAATCGAAGCGGCAAAAATATCGTACAGCTGAATAACTTACACCCCCACTTAAAAGGAAAAAGGGAAATCTAAGAATTGGGTCCTTTTCGCATTAGAAAGTTTTCCCCGAATATTGGATTACAAGACAAACGATATTTTAAGTCAATAGGAAGTGGTTATGCCGCGGCCCCGGTAGATAAGTTCGATTCTTTTCCTGTAAGTGTCGAAGGAACCGAATAAGGGATTATGTAAGGTAGCCCACTGTACCTGCTATTTGTAATTTATTGCCAAATTAGTCTTTCCTTTAAAGGTTAAAGAATAAGCAAGTGCAGATCGTAATCCAGATAAAATATAAGTAGAAAGCCTCGGAATTTTTGTAACAGCCTGTAAACATCCTCTGTTGAAAATAGAGCTTTCCAATGAACGGCCAGGCGGAAAATGTATATACTCGTAATGCGGGGTTTACACAGGTGACTATAGTCGCTAGATTTTCGTAGAACGGCGAAAATCGACAGTCTAAATGGCAATTCGGCTAGGTCACTAAAATCGCAAGTTCCAAAGTAGAAACCTACTCGGTTTCAACTTTTGTCGTGTGGCGACAGGTCGCATGCGGCGGGTGACTACAATCGACCGTGCAAATGCTTAGTCGCAGGCGATCGCCCGCCGCATGACATTTTGATGCAAAATGAACTAGTAACCTGCAAGTTTTATTGACCTGTGTAAATGGGGTGGCGATTCGGCTTGTGAGGCACTTTGGTAAGCGACGAAAATCGACGTAGTGTAAATCCCTAATAACCACCACACGGTTGGTAGAGTGGTTTAGATCGGTATTTGTTATTAGCAGACCGGTCAACCGAACTTCCATCCCTTTGACGCAACAAATTCGTCAAAAATAGGGATATCTACGAATCGGGTAAGGTGGTGAAGGCAGTAGGTACGGTGAGGCCTGCGGATTCATTAGTTTTTATATTATTTAATAATTTTTACTCATATAATTGGTTGTATAAGTAGTTTTTTTACGAGTATATTCTAACTACTGTTGTACTATTTTATTTTGTTACCTATAGTACCAATAATTAAATCGGACTTGGTTTCCGTAAGTCCTTTTCGGGTAGTCACTGAAAATCAGTGCTGTGGCCATAGCTCAGTATCATGCTGAGTGGAAGCCTTCTTGTCACAGTAATGACTTGCAACTGTCGACTGTTTCTGCATTGTGCTCGTGATTATAGATCTATTTTGTTATTATTTATCTTTCTTTTAGTAGGTTAAATTGTTGTAATTTATGTCATACTTTTTGATGATTTTCTTGAAATTAATCTTTGTTAAAGTTGGTAATAATGGAGAAAAATAAAACGAGCTGACTAAAAGTCGGACCTTATCAAAAATATTCTTTTCATGACTGTGTTTTATTTAAACCCAGATTCCAGGAAACATCAATGAATTTAAGTGGCAGTGACCAAAAGCTACTGGCTAAATAAAACTCGTCTTTGACATCTTACTTTGCGCGTGAGAGAAACAAGATAACTGGTAAAGTGATAAAGTGACAAAAAGTAAATCTAGCGTCCTAATACAATTTATAACTGAACGCGAGAAACAAAATTTAAACTAACAAGACAAATTGAAAAAAAAATCATGCTGAATACTTTTTCAGAGTACAAGCGTTCCTTAAATTACGCTTTATAAAATAAAGCGCTGTTTTTTCAGCGAATGTATCTGTGTCGCCGCTCCGTCGTTTATCATTTTATACTGTTTTGTACTCAGTAGCGTAAAATATCGCGGAATGGTTTTGAAACAATTGCAGTTTGTAAAGGTTTTAATAGTTTAAAGGATTTTTAGGACAAAAGAATGACTTTGGGGTGAAATCTGATTCCAATATCTGAATTTTTAAACACTTAATTTTATATAGTTTCAGGAAATACAGCCTCTATAATAATTCACCAAACTAATTCATTGCAACAGAGGTGTGCTCTTTTGTAGTATCAATGGGCTATAAAAAAGCACACACCTACCTCAATTTGCGAGGTTGCCCAAGGGGCATATTTTTCTTATTTATAATATTATAGCTGCCTGAAAGTAAATAGCCTGTCAAGTGGAAGTTCGGTGCAACAGAACAACTCAGCGCTTTATATACCTACGTGTTTTATACATACCTACCTACTACGTAAAGTTTGTATCATTATTATGATACCGACGTAATGAAATGAAATCGATATACAGGAAAAGTTAGACAAAAAATGTTAACCCTAGGGGATCTAGAATAATTGTGCTGAATTCATGGTAACAGTTTGCACACTGGTTAAACACTTTTCCTGCATTATAAAAATCATCGTGCAGTAATTATTTACCATGCTTTTGTAGAATTTCATATAATTATCATTATGGATCATAAACATCTCGATCATTTGATAATTATCTATCTAAGGGCCAAAGAGCATTGCTAGTTCTCCATGGACAAACAATGTGCCCTAACATTCTCCCCAAACAAATCCCATCATATCGAACAGAGCTCCAACTCCAAGGCTGAAACCATTACAATTTCACAGCTTATTTTTAATCCCGAAATTAGTATGGAAATGGGCTCAGCCGAGAACAGAGGAAAATTAAAACTGTACAAATGTATGTAAATTCCAAACAAAGGAACGCAATATTCTGCAAACTTAGTTTTCCTGGGATTCGCATTTTCATTCGTAGTTTGGAACATAAATATCAAATAACTGCAGCGCATGATTAGCTTGCAATATGTTGTTAGTGAAACTTCATGAATATGAGTTTTGATTACAGGGTTGTTATCGTAGCAAATGAATAGAAACATCAACAAATTTGTTACTCGTATTTCGTAGGTTTGTAGGAATAAACTTATAATATTTATAACATTTTATACATTGAAGTCGCTTTTCGTGTCTGTCTGTGTTTGATGCGGGTTCCACTCGGAGAGTTTGTTCCGGAAGGTTTATGTGAAGGTTAATATCACTTTAATATAGAGCACATACATCACGATGTTTATTCAAGTCATTAAAACCGTGCGCAGCGAGGGCGAGTCGCTTGTTAAATATGATTAAATCTTTCTAGCAAATAATTAAGTGTTATACGTACACACCACTGGTCCATTAGGAAACCCAGAGTTACCTACTTCCTATCCTACTAATATTATAGACACGAAAGTTTGTAGGGATGGATGGATGGATGTTTGTTGCTGGGACACAGGCCTCCTCTCGGTGAGAGGGAGCGGGCCCTAATCTACCACGCGGGCCCAGTGCGGGTTGGTAGATGTCACATGTCTTCGAATATTTACTTCTAGGATATGCCGGTTTCCTCACGGTGCTTTCCTTCACCGTTTTGAGAGCAGTGGTAATGGAATAATTTACACAAAGTAAAGAGCCTGCCTGGGTTCGAACCTACGACCCACAACTCGTAAGTCGCGGCCGACACCACTGGGCCACCACTGTTCTTACCTATAGCTAATAAACGTAAATAACTTTTATAACACATTTGCTCGTAAAGGGTCTCTTATTTCACCAATTTCAATATCGTATCATTACGTACCTCGTATCTCATTACGCACTTGTGCGTTATTGTAATGTAAAACGCACGAGTTTCTTTTTAATAAGATAAAACGCACGGTTTATTAAAATGCTCCATCTAAAACGAACGGTACTTTTTTAAATCTTAGCAAAGAGTGTTTATGTCAGAAAAGTGGTCAACATTTTATGAATAAAATTAACTTTGGGAGATAAAATATAATAAAAAAACATTTAATTCTTTAATTTACTTAATTTTGACAATACATTACAACCAAATTATCTGTAACAAAAACACAAAAATATTAATTTATTTTATTAGTAATACTGGCTGTTTTTTGTGCATTTGCCTTAAAAAAAGCGCTGATGCGCGCGCATCGCTAATTTGTGAACAAGTAAAGTTATTCCGCGCGCTTTTTCTTTTCGGTGTATTGTTTTTATTTGAAAATGTCGTCAAGTAAAGATGAATTTATTAATTCGACACCGCCAGAAGTCACAGAGACAGCGAAAAAGGCTACTCTAAGCCTCTTGTCTGAAAAATCGACCGATAGATACTTACAAGCGTATCAAACTTTCATCTTATGGAAAACAAGCAAAGATGCAAATTCATTTTCAGAAAGTGTGTTTTTAGCCTATTTAATGGAACTTTCTCAAAAATATAAGTCAAGCTCACTGTGGTGCTACTATTTAATGCTAAAAAGCACTTGTGAAAATAAAACATGGTATTGATATCAAGTCATACTCCAACATGCTGGCATTTCTAAAAAGACGCTCAAGTGGCCATGTGAGTAAAAAGTCGAAAGTATTTTCGGCTGACAATGTCAAGAAGTTCTTAAAAGAAGCCCCGGATTGCCGATATTTGGCAACAAAGGTCAGTGCGACCTAAATTATGGTTATTAGCTTCTTTCACTTTCGTATTTCTTTACAATATAGGTGTCTTGTACGTTGTTTTTATGTCTTTTCAGGTTGTATTATTAATATTCGGTATAAATGGTGCATGTAGACGTCAAGAGTTGGCAAACATCACAACTAATGATGTCGAGAACCATGGGCGGATTCTTCTTGTCCAGGTCAAAAACACAAAAATAAAATTTTAAGATCGTTCACAACACAGGGGCCTTTTCACGACATAGTGAAGAAATACGAACTGCTTCGTTCAACAAAAGCGATGTCTAACAGATTTTTTCAAAATTACCAAAATGGAAAATGCACTAGCCAACCCATTGGCATAAATAAATTTGGAGCAATGCCGGAACAAATTGCCACTTTCTTAAATTTGGATGATCCACATGAATACACAGGGCACAGTTTCAGAAGGTCCTCGGCTACATTGCTCGCCGATTCAGGTGCGAACTTATTGACACTAAAACGCCACGGACCCTCCGTGGCGTTTTAGTGAACGAGTTGGGTTCGAACTCAAGGCGTCAAGATCAAGTTGGGTTATTGTCATTTCTCAAAACATTTCACAACCAGTTACGGGTTAGCAAAATATTACTTACACAGAATAAATATGAACTTCTAACATACGAATAACATTACGAATACTTTACAATAACAGCTTGAAAAAGCAAAGGCTTCTAATGTTTTCTGATGACATTGAAGAATGAGTTTATGTATTATATCTTCTCTAAAGTACGAAAGTTGGCAACGCCGCAAATTATAGCTATAAATATTTCACTATTTTGAATAATTAACCAAGAACACAACATTTACTAATTGGAATTATGGAAAATCGGTATGTGTTGTACAAAAATATTGATTATTAGCTGCGCCCTGCGGTTTCACCCGCTTATCCCGTGGGTATATCAGCATAAAAAGTATCCTATGTCCTAATCCAGGTCATGGTTTACCCATGTGCCAAATTTCATCCAAATCCGTTACATGTAACAAACACACATAAAAATCAAATCTTTTCTCTTCATAATATTATATTACTTTATATGAATCGCGAGTTATTCGATCACAAACGCTCACCATCGTCTTCGACAGTTTTTTTACACTCACTGTTGAGTATATGTCTCGGGACCCTTTTGTACTATGTATGCTTTCCAGCATCCTAATTGCGAAACACACTATCAATTTGAATCTGAATCATTTTGAAAGTTATTGCTAAACCATTGCTTCATATGTTTGAAAAATTTGTCTGCTCAACAACGTAAATAACGCAATGAATGTTGTTGAACTGTCAAAATGAGACTCATTGCTACGTTTGTGTGTTACGCTATTACCCCGCTGGTCCTTGCGAGCCGCTTCACGCCCATGCTTATTTTAACTAATTCCTGAGTTTTGTTATCATCATCATCATCATCATCATTTTAGCCTAAAGACGTTCACTGCTGGACATAGGCCTCCCCCAAGCACCTCCACTTCGACCGGTTCCGTGCTTCTCGCATCCAACGGGTCCCTCCGGCTTTAACAAGGTCCACCTTGTGGGGCGTCTTCCAATTTTCGTATTATATTATATATTTTTATATTCGTGTAGGTACCTATGTAGTTAGTTAGTAAGCACATACACTGAGTTTTGTTAATAATAATTTAAACTTTAATCAAAGTTGCAGATTTTAATGAATTGACGCCGCGATATAGACGGATCGAGTACGCCAATTCCCTGAAGGAACTGGTAATGAATACTTACATGATATTGTAATCACGAATACTCATTACTCCACAGGGAAATTATACGCGTAAATATACCTACTTGTAAAGCCGCGTACTGCAGCGGATTGTCGTTCAAAGTAATAATTAAAAACCTTTTTAACTTGGCGGATCCCTTGGTATGAGATTGAGCTTTTATTATTACACATTTTCCCGCTTCCTTGGTCTGACTTGACAGGGTATTTTTAACAGGATTTGGGCCAGAAAAAAGATTAAAGGGGTTTATTCATAAACGTTTCTTAAAGTAAAGAGACGTTTAAACGTCACAAAATGTATAGTTACGCAGACGTTAATCATTACTTTACCACGTAAATAAATAAAGCTCCAAGTATCATAGATATTTTTTTACAGTATCTTTCGCTTTTCTAG
Organism: Apamea anceps; assembly: GCA_951799955.1. Lineage (NCBI taxonomy): Eukaryota > Metazoa > Arthropoda > Insecta > Lepidoptera > Noctuidae > Apamea > Apamea anceps. The sequence goes on from OX637506.1 coordinate 1,524,140, forward strand.
AATCTTAGTGGAGGTAAGTTAATTCCCAAATTTTAGAGCGAACAAAAATAACTATTTTCTTGTCTTAACAGACATACATTTTATGACTTATTTTCCTTCACTCTGACTTTTCACAGTAATAAAAATAAATACAAAAACGTTGACATATTATTTACATACCTCTTTTAAATGTTAACCATACTGATCTCAAAGCATCTCGAAAATCTACCCTTGTAGTAATCCGTGCTAAAGTATTCCACGTCCCTGACTGATTGGCCCATTATTTTAAACGGAATGAAGATACACGAAGCTGCTCTTACTTTCTTGCAAGTAAAAATGTATTTTGTTTTACTTACAAGTACATTTAGTGACATTATAACGATATACATAGACATATTCCATATGAAAAAGAAAAAAAAAAAAACATTTATTTGCGATAAACATGACGCAGAGGAAGAGCACAAACACAAAAAAAAAAATAACAAGTTGGGGGAAAATATGCATCACATCCACACAAAACGGCCATAGCTCAGCATAATGCTAAGAGTCTATGCGAGGCAGAGCCCCAGCCCTGGTTTTTAGCGACAGCCTTGACGTAATGACGTTAACCGGTGCAGTATACGATGCGATATAAATAAGTAATAAAGTAATTACACAATACCCAGGTCTAAATGTTGGTACAAACATGAAAACAAAACAAATCCATTGACATGCTATGGCAGACGCATAGCGCGCGCGTCTAGTGGTCGCGTTTTAGCATGACAATAGCGGTTATTGGCCGTTCCCTAATGTCTCTCCGTAGGAGCCCAAACAATTATTTAAGTATGGTTTTTCGTTATTGGAACATGTTGAAGATTAAAATTCACGATTGATTCAGGACGTTAACAATTAAGCCCCTAGGCTTAATTGCAGTTTTATAAATAAAAATAAAAAAAGTGTGCGGTCGGGGGCCTCCGTCAGGAACGAAGTTCCTTTCGCGATACTCGCACACACCCACACTCGTATATAATAGAAATAGATACACAGAGAGAAAGTTTGAATTTGATACGCGTTATTAATACAGAGCTATCTAGTAATGTACGTTTTTAGAAGCTCTCATAAAGTGAAAACCATGAAAACGACACAAATGATGAAAATTTTTAAAATTTTCGCAGCCGTTTTGCATTTTCATGTTGACCTCACTATCGGCTTCTAAAAGAAGAAGAGAAATTCACATGGAGGGGAGTGGGGCATACCAGAATACTTTTACAGCAAACCGTGTTAAAGAACTTCGTTCTAAAAGTGCTAGAAAATCTAAGTAGCAATTGCCGCTATTGCCATACTAAAACATGACAACTATAGTCAATCAGATCCTCATTAGTCTGCTTGATAGCTTTGCAGAGGAGAAACTATCTTTTAGAATGAAATTACCTCGGCAAGATCTCTCACTTCTACTATTCTCGAATATAGTACAAACATGAAACATGACATGAATACTTACGGAGTGTGCCGATATATATAGACATAATAAAATTTAAACTCATTCGACAGGTTTTTACTCGTTCATAGTATTTTTAATAGAATTCATCGCAAGTTAAATATTAGGTCTGTTTTCATAAAATATTTTTGAAATCACAACGCATAATTGGTATTTATTGAGTTATGTAAATCATTATGTATGAAAATGAATACCGAACAGTAATGAAAATATTTTAGAACATTCCCTGTTCATAATAATTATAGATGTATTTAATAGACTAAAACACTATCAACTCAGCTTACTTCCGTCCTCTGCTGGACATGGCAATGACATGACAATAAACAACAAATAACAATAAACAATGGGCTCTCACAAGCTGTACTGCACACAACATTTGTTCTTTTTTGATTTTTCTTTCCGCAGCATACGCTGTTAGAAAAATTCGTAATTTAACTGATATAGAGACAGCCCGTTTAGTGTACTTTAGCTATTTTCATGGTGTAATGTCGTACGGTATTCTATTATGGGGAAATGCCGCCGATATTCAGACTATCTTGGTTTTGCAGAAGCGAGCTGTTCGATCAATTTATAAATGAAGTCCGAGTCACTCTCTCAGAGACAAATTTAAAGAGATTAATGTAATGACTGAGCCTTCTCAGTATATTTATGAAAATCTTTTATATGCCCATAAAAATATAAAATTGTTTAAAAAATACAGTTATATCCATAATATAAATACTAGGAACAAACACAAATTTGCTGTACCTACAACAAGGCTCAAGAAAATAGGTGGCTCTTTCAGATGCCAATGTAAACGCTTTTATAATAAACTTCCAAGCCACGTTCAAGATCTAAGCCTTAATAAATTCAAATCATTCATTAAACGTAAGTTGTGCCAGAAAGCCTTTTATACCGCGGATAGGGATATATCGATAAGGATTATATCGCGGACAAAAAGGCTTGGGATTGAGCTGCTTCCAATTTTTATAGATTGAGTGTTTTATTTTATTTTTTATATAAACATTGACATTATTTTATTTTTTTCTTTCTTCTGTCGGGCAGGATGACACCTCAAAATTTTCCGTGTTTTTCAATTATAATGTATTTTCTTTGACAAATCATTGAGTTTCAAAAATTAGCAATGGATGTGCGCAATGTGGAAGGAGTGATGGGGCTATGGAAATGCTGCACTTGCACGCTGCGTGAGCGTGCGTGATCCATCGCCACTCGTTCGATGTCCACGCGCACAGGATGGATGGCAAGCAGCACATGAAGTGATTTTTGCTCCGTTGGTGTAATTTTATTGCCGTATGGCGTTCCAGTGTGAGGATAAATAAATAAATACCCAAATGTCCTTTCTTTGGTATTGTTCGTCGAATCATTGAGTTCCTTAAGTTTTGAGTTGAGCTGCATGATTTATGACAAATGCGTGCACTGAGTGGACAGGTCCTCTCAACCTGTGTGGTTCGTTTCTCAAAAGACCATCTCAGACATCGATCGACATGGTCTTCATATGATCTGACCAAGAATACGTCTGGACTTTAAAAGAGACTGTGACCTCTGAGTTTGTTTCGGCCTTTCTTCTCAGACTAGTCAGAAGGAAAACCCGAGCTCATCTAGTTTTTAAAATATGATTGACATGTAAAAGTGTTTGTCCAAACCTACTTACAAAATAAAATCATTTATCATTTGTACGCACCGTTTAGTATCAATTCATCTGGATCAACAGTCTCGCAGTACTCCAAATGAATGATTACACGGTATTAGCGACTCACATAGATAAATGTGCCCAATCGGATCGGGTTCCACCGGCCCCCAGCCAATTGTTACCTTCAATCTTCATACCCCAACGTCCCCAACTTTTGGGGACTGAGTTTTATGGGTTTTCTTTTGTCTTTACGTTTAATGCCTTAAAGTCCCTCTTCGTTCAGAAGTTATGCGTCGTTTGTTATTGTTTCTACGTATTTACGGCGTTTAGCTTGCTTTATTGTAGTTTAGAGTTTGGCTCGATTTAGCTGTTTTGAGAGTTATGCCACTAGATAACTCCTTACCTCTTTATTCACAAGCGTTGATAGCTAGATGAAGTGACTGTTTAACCACATGATTTTTGACGTTTAAACGTCACTTGACATTTTAATCATGCTACTAATATAATAAACAGGAAAGTTTGTGAGATGGATGGATGTTTGTTACTCTATCACGCAAAAACTACTGAACGGATTTGGATGAAATTTGACACACAGACAGTAATTTATAACCAGGATTAACACAGAACTTTATCCCGATATTCCCACGGGATAGAAACTTATACGTGTGAAACCGCGGGGCGTAGCTAGTCGTTTATAAATAAACCCCTTAGTGACGACGGTAGTAACATAAAGACTTTTCGAAAATATATACTTTTTACAAAAATAAATAATAAAACCAAAGTCAAAGTCAAATCATTTGTTTCAAATAGGCACATAAAAGGTACTTTTAAAAGTCAAAAATTTAATTAAAATAAAATTGATTCTAGTCGCCTCTTCCCAAAAGTTAGTTTTTGTATGGAGAAGAATGGGCAAAAAACTCCACCTGCAAGGAAAAAGAATATTTTAACTAAAAACGTTTAGTTACCATTGTAAAATAACCTATCAAATTCTACTTATTGTAACCCTCTGATATTTCGATACCATTTTTAAACTATCTATGCAAAATAACAATCCTTTTTTAGTCCTCTAAGTACTACTATTACAAGTGTTATACAAATTCTCTTTGAAAATTAGGTAACACCCGATACAATACAATTTTTCGTGGAAAAGAAATGGTGATCGACTTTTAACAAGTTTGGCTGCAAAAAATACTAATTTCTGTTATTTCTTGGAACAATGAAGTAAGAGAGGATCAAAGGATTATGTGAGACAGAACAATTTCTTTCGAGTAATTCCACTGAAACTGAAAACCGCAGAGGTTCTCTTTTATTTTTGTTCAATTGGTTGGAAATCGGTTTATTGGAGACGTTAAGACCTTTGTGTTACTTTCAGAGATAGTTAATGTCCGTTTCTTTTTTTTCGCTAATAATTTAAGTTTTCAATAATAATAATTTTACCTACAATACTCGTGGTTTTTAGTCTCGTGTGTATTTGTACCCACAAATGACTAGGGGCTGATTTTACGAATGCCAGATAACTTTATCAGAGGAATAATAAAAAAAAGACAGTCGATTTAAAAACCAGCCCTATGTAAGTATTTGTATACTAATATCAGCCGATCGATTCTGTAAAAATCTCACCGTGAAAAGTTAGGTGAAGTGAGCGTAAAGTGAGCTGTCAATAGTGTCAATCCCTAGTATTAGTTGGAATGACAGCTCACTCCACGCTCACTTTACCTAAGTTTTCACGGTGAGATGGTTACAGAATCGCACTGCTGAAGAATAATATGTTACCACTTCTTTCTGTTTTTGGAAACCGACAAATATTCTTAACCTGGTGGCCAGTGGCAACTACCCCGTACGTACAAGATAGGGCAATATCCTGCCTATATTAGACATAAGCGGGTAATTGCGTTACACACTAATAGTAGTAATGGCTTTCATTTTGACAGTTCCACAACATTCATTGCGTTATTTACGTTGTTTAGCAGACAATTTTTTCGAACATAAGAAGCAATGTATTAGCAATCCTTCAAAATGATTGAGATTCAAGTTAGTGATTAATAGTGTGTTACGCAATAAGGGTGCAGGTGGAAAAGTTTCGTAAACCAATTTCAAATCCATAGCTTCTTGCTACCGATTCCACTTTTAGAAATCCTATTCATTCTCACCACCCAGATTTCATCTCACACCAGCTTCACAACAACCACTAAAGCTCACAAATTGGCTAATAAATCTCACAATTAATATTGTGCATAAATCATATTTATTACAACCGATTCAAATTGGGTGAGAGCTCTAAAAAGCACAGGCTGTAATAATTGATACGAAAGCACTTAAATATCGAGTAGGAGTTAGTAACTGTTCGTATTAGTGAAACGGTTTAACTTGCCAAAGTCGTTAAGCTGGGCCGATTTTATGAAAGTGTACTTAGACCATTTTGTTTCGGTACGCAGGTCTGGGTTTAAATGTTTTTCTTGGAGGCTTGGACTGAATTTGGCCAGCGTTTGCAGTCGTGAAAATATTAGGTCAGCTGTTTCTATTTAGTTTACTTACTTTTTTATTTCAATCAAATAAACATAACACGCATGTAATCCCCGAAGGGTTAGGCAGAGATCTGACACCTGTAGTGGCCACATGTGGCCAGTTACGTAGTAATAGAGGACGAAGTAACTGCTTAGGATTAAAAGCACTATTTATTTATTGGTCTATCTACAATCGTTATACGGTTCAACCAAATTAATACAAGCAAACATACAAGCTATGTACACAATATTAAGCGATAGACACAGCATGTAAAAACAATAATATATTTGAATAAAAAAAACACAAACTTACAGTAGATATAAGTACAAAAATGACGCATATCTAATTTTTACACAATTTTATCACGAATGGTTGTTGTGTTAGGCGTTGTGTTGTGGTTGTTGTATTATGTTGTAGTAGTTGTTTATTTTCAAACAATTACAACATGGCAGGTCCTTTTAAAATTAAAGATCATTTCTTAAATAAAAAGGGGTTTTAAGCTAAAATGGTTAATGTAGCTATCCTTTTTATCACAAAAGACAAAAAAGTTTATCCTGGGGATCAAAAGTTGATGGCTACATTTACCGTGTTTCTTCATGTGTAAGGACTGAGCAGGCCTGAAGGCCAATTATCGTAATTTAAAATGTTCAAAATCTAGTCGCAGTCTCATCTCGGCGACAAACAAATGTCAAAAACTTGTCAAAATATAGGGAAATTGGACGTATTTTTGACAGATTGAGACTGAGACCAGACTGTGAACGTTCTTAAAATTACGAGAATTGCCCCTCAGGTCGTCTGTCCTTGCTGTTTTTGTAGGATTAGGTTATTAGGACGTTTTTTAAGGACTTCGAAAGGTTAATTAAATATTATAGACACGTCCAAATACTTTTACTTAGATAATACTTTTTTTTTCTTGGAATACAATTTATCTTCGTATATTTTCCGTAATATTATAATTAGATCGTAAAAAAAAACGGGTTGCACTCCGGGAGTGCCGACAGAAGTGAAAACTTGAATATTAACGTTGTGCATTTTTGATATTTTGGAATGTGGTCTACTCTCCCTCCGTCTTACGAATTTTCGATCAGGTCACGTGTCCTGACGCGAGCTCCGTCTTACGAATTTTCGATCAGGTCACGTGTCCTGACGCGAGTTTAACATTTTTTACCCATCACAAAAAAAGTGTACCACGCCGCTAAAGAAGTTTTCACTTCAAAAAACTTGAATATTTAAAATTCTTTGTGAAGATTCAATATTGAAGAAATAAATTATAAAGTTATTTTGTAATTTTGTGTGGGACTGATTTTAACACCCACACAAAATTATTATGAGACTGTAAGTCAGTAGGGCCCTTTGTACACGGCACGGTTTCGGTACGGTCGGCATATAAACCGCGCCGTAGAAAAAACCAGTCAAACAAACTTCTACAGCGATCCATACAACCCTGACGAACCATGCCTATGGAAAGAAAAACGTGTGTGTACAAAGGGCCTAACGAAAGTACCTTTTTTATGTAACTGTATGTGAATCTTGATTTAAGAAATATTTACAAAATAGTTGATATTCCTTCTAACTTAGGACTCTTTGAACAGCTACTTCTGACGGTGTGGAGTCGTTTAAATAGGAGTTATTGTAGGTTTAGCTTTCCTGGGACAAGACTATCAAAATAATTAATGTTTACTATCATCTGCCAACAAAGTTAGCTTGATGGCTTCTATAGAAGGCTCGGCCTGTAACAGTTATGCTATAGTTTATAGTATCTACCAAACAACACACCTGTGTGCTACCATGGCGTGACTCCTTCAGTACTTAAATACATTGATACACCCTACAGCAGAAAACTTAGCAAGTTTCAGGCCGATGCTGGTGCCAAGAACACTTACAACCGATTGGTGTCGATGATCGCTTAAAATACCTTCGTAAAAGTTGTCCTAACAGAATTAAACCACGTTAAGCAGCCCCATTACCTACAAGAGCTTTAATTTCTCGCTCTCCACAAACGTAAAACACCTCAGAGCACCGTTAGACTCGAACATCTTGCACTGTGACACCACCATTAACTTTAACGGCAGTTCTAAGTAGCCGAAATCGCGGCCTCAGCGTAATACCGCGGTCGTAACATTAGCAATGTTCCTGCTACATTGCGCGCCACACGCAATGAATCACTGTCTTTATGGCCGTCACAACCGGCAATGGTTTACGTAATTTACGTTTGATTAATTAAATGTACTCGCTTTATGACTTGTTTGCCAGATTAGAAGATGTTTCATTAAGTTGATTTCTTGATGTTTTGGCTCGGCGGTGAAACAGATTTGTTTTGTGGTGGTTTCATTAATGTTGTTTTGCTTTCCTGTAGGTATCATGTGTGGTGGATTAGCGAGTTCATCATTGTGGCCCCGGCGCTGAAAACTCTTAAGAGAATGTATATTATTCATCATTCTAAATAGGGCTGGCATGAATATTGTAGAATTAATGGATACATCCTTTACGACGAATTTCTAGTCATCTTTTAGTATTTAGTTTATAAATAGGATTCGTTTCGCACTCACCTGATGCGAATAGATCTAGACTATCTAGAGGGTCATTAAACCACACGTGAATTGATTATTGAAATAAATTGTAGCATTCGGTATTGAAGTTAAACATTATGAGCGATACATGCCACTTATAATGTTCATAATAGCTCATTTTCGCTTTATCTTCTAACCAAATAAACTAACGGTATCGTACACACGGCTACATATCAAGCTATATTTTTCCAGTACACGTAAGAGGTCAGCTCTTATTGTACGGCAAGCCGTCCCAATGCGAGGTCAGCGTCAACGTCCTTTAATCATTAAGTTCTCTGTTAGTGCTGTGTATTTCTATAAGTGACAAATTCACAATAGGTACCTAAAATAGTATGTGTTTTTTTGTGTGTTTTTAATGAATAAGTCGTTGAACTGACAAAAACAAAATGATTAACTTTCCTTAGTAATCTGAAGGCCAATTCTCGTCATTTAAAACGTTCAAAATATAGTCGCAGTCTCATCTCGGCGACAAACAAATGTCAAAAATTTATTAAAAATGTAGGGATATTAAGAAGTATTTTTGACAGATTGAAACTGAGATCAAACTGTGAACGTTCTTAAAATTACGAGAATTACCCCTGTGATATATTATGTATATTTGCACCAAATGGAAACTGAATACTTACTGTGGAAACATGACGATCAATAAGTTGTTTTTCTGTGAATATCAGTTGCTGCAGGCTGACAATTTAAGTGTTGCAAATTCTAACTAAAATTCATTTATTGTTTGCTACAGGTGGAAAAGCAGTTCTTACCATAATAATCAGAGATCGGAGTAGGTAGATTGAATTGGGGTCATTGATCCGAAACGTATACATTAATATGGACATTCCTCCGGATTTTCGGAATTGTTTGATTATTAAAAAAAAAAACGGAACTTAGGTAGGAATTGTATTAAAATGAGCAATATTATATTGTTCATAATTTTTTAAACGTTATCCAGTCACGATTTGACACAACCCAACGACCAATCAAAGCAAAGGATCATGGGTGGTGCACTAACCGGTTATCAAAACAATGCGTACGCCCGGCGACGATACCAGGTAGCCCACTCGTTCCTTTAAATGAATTGAGTAGTAATAATATCACTACCAACATTAACAATATTTAACTGGAACCGGAAACACCGGAATTACTTTCCGGGAAAATGACTTATCCATGTTATTCTTTCTGTAAACATCTATGATACAAGTACCAAAAAACAATCTACCTACTCCGATCACTGATAATAATATATCGATCGCTGTAACATACCCATAGGGTGTACAATATCTAGTAGTCATTCAAAATCCATTTTATCATTATTTATGTCAAAATGCATTATTATCAATTAATATTACTCATGCCAAAATACATTATAACTAATTAATACTATCATAAATGTCAAAAATACACATAGACAAATTTTAATTTAATATTACACACTTTATATCAATGTTTTTATGTTAATATCTTTATCATTTAAAAAAGTCATTGATCGAGTAGTATGCTTTACCTATTAAAAATGATTTAAGTTTAGCTTTAAAAATATTCAGTTTTTCACCTTTTTATACTATTTGATAGTCTGTTATAAATTTTTATCCCTATCCCAAGTACACTCTTTTTAAATTTAACTGTCCTACCTTTAATAAAATTCAATTCATTTTTATGTCGTGCACTTCTTAATGTTTTAATATTAAAATTGCTAATACTTATTGTGTTTTATCATCACCGCAGCCTCATAAATATAGTTTGAAAATCTTAGCTCTCCCGAGTTAAGATTTTCCAACTAGTAAACACTGCTCTACACGTCTCAGTTTGTTTAAGTCCACATATACTTCTAATACATTTTGTTTGCGCTTTAAACGCAGATTCCTTGCTGGCAGAATTAATTAGTAGATTCTGAGGAAAAGATACTGCAAGTACCATTATCGCTGAATCCATATTACGTAAGTAATCGATGTTGCTTCGCCAATCTGCACACTGGAAGATAAAAGCGATTATTGGGATTTTATTTGAATACAAAGCATACATGTTTTTGTATTGATTGTATAGTTAGTTAGTCATTTATTTTAGTACTTAGTATAAATGGTAGTATTGTAATGGCATAACTTAATATAATTTATATAAGCATTTTAATTTATATTAAATACAAAGAGCACGTTTTTTGTAAATTAAATAGGTAAATAGTAAACTTAGTTTTGAAACTTAGATCCTGAAACGTTATGAAAATGATTAATAAAAGGTTCATACGGATAAACAACGCTCAAACATGCTTGCAATAATCTATTAATATCTTAAAAGCTGTAAATCACAGAATGATGAAGTAACAACTAGATAAATAACATAGTAGCTACTATTAATCCCGGATAAACATGGAAAGCTATTCTGTAATTGCCCATTAAAATATTACACCACTTTGCCTCGCCGGTAATTAATATAAAGTTACACGTTGATCGGAAGCCATACACGGTTAAAACATGCAATAAGAAGTACATGGAGTCCTTAAAATATTCTTTCCTGTTCTGTGACTTGGCTTAAGCATAATCGGCCTATAATGTTCCCACTGGAACACATGCCTCCTTACGGCGAGAGGGAGCGGGCCACAATCCATGTCTTCAAATTTTTGGTTTTAAGATATGCCGGTTTCCTCTCGATGATCGTGACTTATGTAGTTACATAAGATGATGTAGTTACATCCGATTGTAGCCTTAACATTTTGGTTTTCAGGCATATTTTCAGTTTACAAGCACGTTATTATTTTATTGTTTACATTAAGCTCACGATCACAACTACTTCATGAAATGAAGACATACACATTACGCTACCATATCTCATTTCATGGTATTACTTAGGCCATATATTTGTGTATAATCTGTCACTTATGCACAGACTACATTTCTTCGGCATTGTTTAATTTATCATTAAGTCTCCATGTTCTACCTCCTCCATGATTTTAAAGGTAAATATGTTCTAACGCCTCGCCGGGCGTGTTTTATAGCTGCGATACGTCTCCGTCGTGTGAACGAACTTACAGGGATGCCATTAAATATAACATTACGTTAAGTTGACCCTGCTGCAATATGGAGTGACGTGAAAGGCGTCAGAATTTTACCATTAGTGCCTAAAGTAATTAAATGTGAGTGATGGTTAAAGTTTCGAAGGTATAACTCAGTAAAAGTGTAACGTTTGGGTTTCTACACATTACCAGGAGGTCAAATCCCTTCCACGGCCACGGCTTATTTTAATTTTTGAATTGTTTTTATGTTTTGTATAACGGACGCTTTTAACGTGCACGTCTTTCTACATCGTTCTCATATGGTTAATTTCAACACGAATGATTTAATCAAATATTTTGTAACAATTTTATCATTTAAAAGAGTGTCCGTGGAGTTTCTTGCCCGTTCTTCTCCATAGGTACCTACGCTTTGGAATGGGCAACTAGCTTCATCTTTCTGACTGACCGACCCTTTGACAATTCAAAAGTGCCTGTAATTGGTTTAGTTGAATTAAATTATTTGAGTTTAAGTTTTTTTGAGTTTCCCACGATAACCGCAGTTTCGGCCGAAGTTACGCGTGTTTCCTACTCCGTTTAACTTAAGATTAGTTTGAGGCCCGAACTAAGAATGAATAAGAACAGGATTTGACAGTTGTTTAAATCCTGATGTATTTTTGCCAAACCGAATAAAATAATTTATCCTGTTTTTACAGAATAGACCCCTATTACTTAACAGTACAGCCATCATAACTAGCGCTTGCAACACATTTATGAAGAATTTTTAAGTTATATCTCATCTAAATCAGCCTTCCCCTGAGTTGGTTTCGTCATGTCTTCTTAGGGGTAGTCAGATGGAAATGTCGACTCCGTCTGGCTTATTTTTTTTTTATCAATCTACAAGTACGAAATTCAATGAAATAATTTATTCTGCAAATAGGAATTTGCAGAATAAATTATTTTATGTAATTTCGTTAGATAAATGCTATCAGATATCCAAAGATGAACGTAAATGAGGCAAAAGACGTATGTAATGTCGTAGCAAGTGGTGCTCTGTAGTTTCTGCCTACCCTCGTGGGAAGAAGGCGTGAGTGTATGTATTTATGTATATCCAAAGATGTAACTACATCTTTGATTGCAGGAAATAATTCAATCGAAACTGCCCGACATTGGAACTACGATGATAACGTTGTTAGTAGCCAGGTATCTGGAGCGATTATACCCCAGTGATGGTTTGTTCCGTGACAGTAATCCGTTGGTTGCCACTTATGACACCCGTGAGAATTAACTGTATGTTCTCCTTACTGAAACTAACTAGAACTGTTTGAAACTGTGTAAGACACACCACTTAGTAACTTGGAGATGTGATTTGGTTACGCTTTAAATACATAAATCGCTCGTGTGAACACATTATCTTGCTGGTTTCCCACACAAGATACTTTATTTGTGAAAACATGAGTGAAACCTTGCATATGACTCATTACCTAATTCTTTTTGGTACGCGAGATATAATATATAATTTTCCTGATAGTATTAGTTTATATTTAGCTAGCTTCTGCCCGCGGCTCCGCCCGCGTGGATATCGGAAATTAGCTCACGGGAACGTGCTGCCGGGACAAAAAGTAGCCTGTGTCCTTTCCACAGGATGCCATCTATCCTCCTTGCCAAAATCCGTTCAGTGTTGTAGGCGTGAAAATGTAACATACAGACAGAGTTACTTTCGAATTTATATTATTATTAGTATGGATTTTTCCCAATAGTATTTTCAATTATAGTTCACCCAAAAAAAAAAACCTTGCATTATTAAAACTACTACTACAATACTACCTTGTACGAGTACTACTTTTACTATAGCCATTGTAATACAGTAGTTTCATTTTGAGTGATATATGTAGGAAGACTACCTTTCATGTGGTCTTTAAGGGTCCAGTAGGTCTGCCAAGCATTTTGGATTCGTCTTTCGACTTCCTTGTCTTGTCAACTGACAAGGAAGTCTGGCCCAAATATGTGTACTCATCGACATATTGCAACCCATGTCCGTCTACCTCGACCCTACGTTTCGTGTTGCTCATGACCTGTGTCTTGGATCTGTAGGCCAATTCTCGTAATTTAAAACGTTCAAAATCTAGTCGCAGTCTCATCTCAGCGACAAACAAATGTCAAAAACTTGTCAAAATGTAGGGAAATTAGAAGTATTTTTTGACAGATTGAGACTGAGATCAGACTGTGAACGGTCTTAAAATTACGAGAATTGCCCCTCTGTTCATTGAAAGTTCAAATTAATTTATTATAAAAACTTTTTTGAAAAAAAAACAACCGACTTCCAAAAACGACACTACAAAGTGAAAAATAACTTTAATTTCGGAAGTCAGTGTCGTTGGGTTCGCATTTTCGTTGTTAGCCACCGATTTCCGAAATTAAAGTTTTTTTTTCACTTTGTAGTGTCGTTTTTGGAAGTCGGTTGTTTTTTTTTTTTTTTAAGTTTTTATTCTTCACTTTTAAGCTGTAATTTCTACCGGTAATTTTGGTTTAAAAACCAAACCACTGAACCGTTTTTGATGAAATTTGTATGGGACCATTCGGAAAGTATACCCTTTCCAACATAAAAAGAATTTTTCAAATTGGTTGGCAAGCGACGGAGCTATGCGCGAACAAACATAAAAAAAAAAAATTACAAACATTTGAATTGAGAACCTCCTCCTTTTTTAGAAGTCGGTTAAAAACAAAATTTTCTTCACTTATCTAAAATAACGAATCTAAGTTTAACTCCAACATGGACCCCAAACAGAAAAATTAACCAACAAATCTAGATTAAGACCGCTGATAAGAAGTTAAATGAACATTTTTTCTGTCAAAACGATATTAAAAAACTTTTTGCTATCAAGGTGGTTTGAATTTCAAAGAACGAGGGGCCATTATGGAAACTCTTCGGATTCTTCAAAATAGCGAATGAGCAAGAATCAAATAAAAGAGGGGGTTAATGGCCAAAATTAAAAGTTATTAAAGAAAGTGTACTTGGGGTGAATTTGAGACTAGAATAATTGCCCTCTTGGGCTAAGAGAATTTAAGTAAAAGTGTAGTCAATTGGCCTTTAGACGACTTCAAGTATCCCTTGAGATCTATTAATTTTATCGGTTTTGAGAAAAGTACTCTGAATGTTTGATCATAAGCTCCACTTAAAGAAAAGGAAAATGAGCAATTCATTTGATTTTAATGACGAGAATCAACATTGCACAGGCACTTTACAACGTGTGCGGTCAGGGGACTTCCGCCAGTAACAGAGTTCCTTACGAGATACTCACACGCACACACACTCGTATAATAATGGAACTAGAGAGAGGGAGAGAAAGTGTGAATTTAATATCTATACTATAGCTCTACGAGAAGCTCTCATAAAGTAGTCGCCATCTTGGATTTTCATTTTGACCTCACTGTTGGCTTCAACGCCCTCGAAAACCATGAAAACAACGAGAAATGATCGCTTGGAGCTTGGATAATGCTTTCTCGTTACGTGACAATTTCTACCAGTTAACTCCGACCACAAGCCGCTTTAAAGAACTTCGTCCCAAAAACCTGAGTAAAATGATGCACGAAATCAAAATTAAAATGTAGGAAAAAAAATAGCTACTTGCTCCCAAAAAAAAAAATGGTAGATACATAATCGTTTATACAAATACTTACTATGAAGGTTTGTACATAACTGTGTTGTCTCATATCTGGTTGCCGACCACCCTCGGAATAATTACTTGTGGCTTTTGCATAATATCTGCATGAGTCCCACTTTGTAAGGGCAATGCCATAAAGGACTTTGCGTTGGTCTGTTTTGTGTGCGTGTGTTTGTGTGCTTATAGTTTTAATATGTATGTGTTTTCACTTAGCAAAGTTTGTAGGAGTGACGTGTAGTGCGTCGGTGTAATTTGTAGTGAAATATGGTGACAATGGGTAGGCAGCCTAACTGTTACATTATATTACTGTGAATAAAAATACTTCTTGTTTAAGCAATAACCTGTTATGCCAAGAGCTTTATACAAACTGTGGTCTTCATAAACTAAGCACGATTAATACGTTGTCGGTTCAGAAGTCACACCATGTCTGATTTAAATTAATATTATAGATTGACCTACATGAGATGCAGATTAGGTTTTTGGGACCTTACACTGTCTAATCTGCATTCGCGACTTATTGGCCAAAAATGTAAATAAATATGTGTTTATGGAAAAAAAAACTTTATTTCCCCACACAATAAAGTTCATTTTACGCTACAACTTCAAACATTTTTATAACTTTTTCAATAGTGCTAGTCACTCTGAAATCAACTTAATTAACACTAAAATAATGTTGATATTTGTTTAACTTGAAATAACATCAATTTGAAACATAAATTTGAATAGGCAATATGTATGACCTTTTTTTTTGGGTGGAAAATCATCAAATGACCCCTCTTGCTCTGGGCTGAGCAGAAGGGCGTGTCAGACTTCTACTGACTAAAACCCACCCGTGTTCCTTCAGTTGCCTATGCCAGGGGCCACGGTATCTCTTTCGAACAACCCGCGGCCTTTCGAACAATCCGCGGCAATATGTATGTGCATAAAATAGACCAAAAAATTTCCGGTAATTCTATAACTTACCTTTTAAAAAGTTAACTGACCAATATTAAAAAGTTTACTTCTTTTAATCAGTAGGTGTCCCACCAACACCAGTCCATTTTCATAAGCAACGCTACATCATAAATGTTTGCCATACATTGTCATTGTCCATAAGTCCCCAATGAGCACCATAATAAACCAACATGGCCGGCGTTATGGACGCGGCCCATGGCGGCGATGCCAAATTGAATATTATTTTTGTCCCCGTTTATACTTTTATTTGCAGCTTTATTTTTTATTTCACGAATTCTAATATGGTTACGCTTTTATTATGTTTTTATCCGGCCGGGTGTTTTGGTCAAGCGGCGGTGTGTATTGTTTGAGGGTGGGTATTATAAAATTTTGCGTGAAATTTAAATGGGCTTTTTATTTAATAAACAATTAAAATTTTATTCATACATACGGGGAAGAGACATCCATGCTAAATCGAAATGAATGTTGATATAGTTTTCGATTTAGAATCGACTCATAACTTCGATTTTCTGTATACAAAACATTCCACTCCACACATATGGCCACATTGCCTTTTGAATGTGCAGGCGGCCAAATAGGTTCATGTTCAATGTACCGACGCAGTTTATTACGACAGATAAATTTTGGGAAGGATTCGCTTTTGGGAACAAGCTGAGGGAATCGTGAGTTTAATCTAAAACTTACGTTAATCCAAATGTATTTATTACCCAAATGAAAATAAAAATTGAGCCGCAACAACCTCTAAAAACAAATAACCCATAAACCATTCATAATAACTTCATAATTTCCGAAATTTTCGCATCATTATTAGCACGCAACATTAGAAGCCATTTGGCAAAACAATCATTTCATGTTCGCAATAAAAATAAATTTGAATTAAGCCGGAGTGCCCGCCGAGTTTTGACTAAAAGTAATAACGGCTCGTTTCAATTTATGGCCTTTTATAATGTTTAAAGCTAGACTTTTGTTGTGCGTAATGTCTGCTTAACCGGCGTTACTTCGTTTTAATAACTTGGAACTGGCTACTGTGCGAAACATTATTAAGTCTCTCAAAGTATCCGAAAGTGTGAGGCTAAAATTATGCTAATAAATTTTATTTGCTCTTCTATGTTCGCTGAAAGTGGCTAAAAGAAACTGTAATGGAAAAGTTAGTACGTAACATTACATTCAAGAACTTAATGGGTTCGGCAGAGTTCGTAGTTTACTGCTTGGAATTAAGTTTGGTGGAAATGCGGTGGGTTAGCAGCAGCTGGCAACAGCCTAATAACTAGCAGTTAGCTCATTGCCGAACATTCTCTCTCTCCCTCTGTCTTACTGGCTTTAATCTCACATGGCACATGGTACTCGGGTCAGCCATTGCCAATACATTAATAAAGTTCTACGTAAATACTGAAGCCTGGAAATTTAATACCTAATCCATAATATACCGAGCACATATCCAGGTAATCCATCGAGTATCCATCGGTAATGATTAAAGTACTAAAATGAATATACAGTGAAATAGTACTTGCATTTCATCCTGAAATATGCACGTTTTCGTATTCGAATATCAATCAGCATTCAGGTAATAAAATACGATACCTATACCCTCTTCAGTTATAAAGTATCTTTTTGCATTCATAGATTCGAGCATGCTTGAAAATAAAACCCTTTTTCGCTTTAGTCGCCATATGGACAGGTCAGGGGTTACCGACCGAAGGGATAAATAAGGCTTTGTTCTGGATATGTTGCTTAATGCTGAAAAGTTACGCGGTTAAAACTATTGCGGCGACTTAAAATGAACGTCGCATTCCTTAAAGTTACAGACTTATTACAAACTAGCGCCTGGGACTTCGCCCGCGTGGTTGTCGGCAAATATTTCATCAGAACCTACCACAGGGATTAAAAATACCTTATGGGTTAATCTAGGTTATAAACCTATCTGTGTGCCAAAAATCATCCAAATCCGTTCAGCCTTTTTGGCGCCAATCCGGAACAACCATCCAGATAAATGGACAACATTTTTAAAAACTATATTTTCCACATTATAGATACCAGTAGACACTCAAGTCACATCTCGGACTCGAACACCTCGGGCACCTCGGACTTTTTCAAAAATATTCAACGTATAGTTTTGAGTTTGTTACTATTTTATTATAAATATAGATATAGAAGATAGGCACGGATACTGTGCTATTTCACATGAAATTCCTGGTAAATAAAAGGAATTTCATCATGTTTCCCATGCCAAGAAATAATGAACATAAACTGGTTTGCTCTTCGCGGCACAAAAACTAAGACAGCATTGCGTCGCGCCAACATAAGCCACGAACAAGAAACTACAGAATACTATTTCATATTCTCATATTGGGGAGTTTTTCATTCTGCCACAGCTATCATGAATAGCGGGGTGTCACATCGTCACGTTTGATATTCACCTTTTTCTGTGTCTGAGTACAACCGTTGAACCATTAAACCAGTAAGAGTGCTAAATTACTTATCTATGAGCGACGTCGTCTTTACAGCGTTTATTTTGTTTTATTTTTTACTAAAACTTTATGCACAAGTAAAAAAAATACTGTACAAATGCGGACTTAATTCCTGAGGCAGTGGCTACCAGTCAACCTTAGGGATAGGTGATGCAGAGACAAAACCTGGCAGATGCAACATACGGGATACATAGCTCGGAAATGACTATCAAATACAAGAATAAATACTAATACACAGATAGATACATATAAACAAAACAAACTGTCAGGAGAAATAGTGATCGGTAGAGGAGAAAACGAATCCAGAAAATCAGCGGTGGGATGTTATGGCCAATTTCTGACGGATATCTTTTTTAAAAGATTCCAAAGAAAGACCGCCTGGATAAAGAAACAGGAATAGGGAAGATTTTGACGACGTGAATAGTGTACTCTCAATAGTTACAGATTGGTTTACGTCAAATAACCTAGTTCTCAATGCCAATAAAAGGAAATGTGTAAAGTTCGCCTTACCATAATTATGCCTCGGGTCAGTATGACCCAGCGTCATTGGCGCCGGGTTAATGCGGATCGGTACCTTTTTTACACGTGCGCGCGTTTGGGAGACTGGTGGTCGTCTTTTATGGAATGTATGGGGACGGATTGTGAGCCAAACGGTGGCGATGAGCCTTCGGTTTTATGAATTGTTCAACTTGTTCTTGATTCAAGTGAATCTTAAAGCTGTTCCGTTGGTGTTGTGCTCGCAAGCGCACGTGTAAAGCACGGGGTCCTGCGTTCAATTCCCAGATCGGGCAGTTTTATTGAGTTTTGCCATTAGGACTTTCTAGTCCGGAATTTAGAAGTTGGCAGCGTGATACCCTTGTACACACGGCTACACATCAAGCTATGCAAAACCAGTATTGGCTGACCGTTCATTGTGAGAAAATATCATACAAAGTGAGGCCAAGACAAACTGGTTTTGTATAGCTTGACGTGTAGCCGTGTGTACCTGGGAAAGCACATTAAGCCGTTGATCATGCGCCTGATCTCTCTCCTGTCGTATCGGATTACCGTCCCATCGGGCTATGAGAGTGAGTAAAAAGAGAGTACACCTGTGTCTGCGCACACACTTGTGCACCATAACATCACGCGCCGACGGCTCGTCTCCGTAGGGATTAGCTACCATACGGTCGGAAGGACTATTATTTTAAAAAGTTGTTTTATGTACTTATTTCATGTTGTTGTAAGCATAATATCATCAAATCTTATCCAAACTAAGCTTCGCTGGGATAGGGTTAGCAATTCTTCTGGGTAATAATGGAAAGTAAGAAAGAGAATTCGATAATTACAAGAAATCTATCACAAACCTAATGCTTAGCTTTTACAAAGTCATTCCATATCCAAGTCACGTCAATTCCTTTCACTCCTGCCAACTCGTACTTGTTTAGCCATTTATTTTAACAATTTAACCCTAACTATGCCGACCGCGTCCGTCCCAAATCTTAACCCGTGTAACTCCCGCTTCCCCTATCGTACCCGCGCGTGAAAAACGCTACGTGATTTATGTACCCAGCCGCGGCCATCTCGAGATAAATTATAGTAGGACGCAGATGCATAGGTACACGTGAAAAAGTGAGTAATGTGCGAGAGTCTCGTGTGGACTCTTCACTAATAAATGGTCTATGAAGGGTGGATGAACCTTGTCTATTCAAGGTTTGTTGTTCAATGACAAGCGACGGGGAAAAGGACGCTACATGCAAGGAACGTAATGTTAGTTCCGTGGCTTTAACTACAAAAAAAAACGATAATTATTTAGTAATCTATATTCTATTACACCGCTGTCAGCCCTCGGGAGTGCTGACTCTCGAGCTTTTTCTTCTTCTAAATATGAAATAGTGTTTATTTCCACATTTTTATTGTATGTATAGATGACTAACTGTTTACACTAGGTACTAAATTAAATGACTAACTAACTTACTATACAAATAATAATAATAATAATATCCCTGGACATTTCACACAGCGCCATCTAGTCCCAAGCTAAGCAACCTAATGCTTGTGTTATGGTAACAAGACGGCTGATAAACTACTTATATACTTTTTTTTTGTAAATACATACATATTATAGATAGAAAAACACCCAGACTCGGAACAAATACATGTAGGTACTACAAATATTTGTTCCGTGCGGGAATCGAACCCGCGACACGCAGCGCAGCAGTCAATCGCTTAACCACTGCGCCAACCGTGCCGTCAAATAAATACAAAAACAAAGGACACTTAGACGTCGAAGTATTTGTGCCCATCGCTGTCATCCGAAAACGTACCCAGAAGACTGGCAGCATTGCCACGTTGAATGGTAATGCTAATTCTTTGGCCAAAGAACGACGCAGCCCTCTGGTCACGTAAAGTGTCAACCAGCCGGCAAGAAACATAACATATGAATAGAGACCAAACCATCCAAATAAAGCCTTAACAGTACATTCTACAAAGTATTCCTTGAGATTAAAAAGTACATTAAAAGTACTTATCAACGCTTAGTTGTACAATACTTAACTGTAGGATAAAACTATTTTTGGAGTAGCTGTCTTTAATATTGTAAGGTGGTTAGTTTCCCTCTAAGTGACGTTCGTTTTTTCCTCCCATAATCAGTGGCTAAGCTTACGCTTGAGTATTTTTTTCAAGGTTGCTGACAAACATTTCGTTTAAGCCATTATCGGTGAAGCAGTAACCTGATAACGACGGAAGTATGCTACTTTTATGTGTGGTGAAAACTATAACTTAGATTTTTTTTAAGCCGTTGCCCCACTCTATGAATTACTCCTGTATTGTGGGTGCGTTTACAAACATTTAAACTCACATACACAAACAGCCAGACCCGGAACAACTACCTGTAGCCAATACAAATATTTGTTCCGTGCGGGAATCGAACCCGCGACACGCAGCGCAGCAGTCGATCGCTCAGCCACTGCGCCAACCATGTCGTCAATATATACGTGTGTCGATATATAAGTTAGTTAGATATATAAGTTGCTGATCTATTTATAATATAAATTAAAGTCACTTATCGTGTCTGTCTGTGTGACTGCGTTGTTCTTCTAACTAAACTATGCAACGGATTTTGATACGATTTTCACGTCTCTCTCTCATCATTTAGTTAGATCATTCATTCTGGATAGCGGATATAACAATAAGAAAAAACTTCACCGTCATCTACCTATCCTATTCCCGATCGAACCATGCGGCTGTTATTACTTAGCCACAAGCCCCTTATGCAAACTGAACATGCTATATTTTTTCCAACTGAAAAATGAGGCTGGTTATTAAAGACCCATCGACTCACAACCTTCTTACTGACGTTTCAAAAGAATGGATTGACCGTACAATACCTTAATGCAAAAATGTCGAAAAGTACGTCCATGACAAACCTTTCCAAAGTTTTAAATCAGGAGATGAATGGCGAATGAGGTTGCATGAATTTTCTTAAAAACTTTTAGCGGCAGCTGCATTTTATTACTCCAGAATGTTATAAAAGAATGTGCGATGCTATATAAAAACATGTAGAGTAAGTAATATATTATTTTTGAGTCAGCGAGTTCACATCAAAAGATATATGCATATTTATTTGTACAAAGATCTTTTGGATATCATCCTGTGTATCATCGTTATTTGTGGATATCATCCTACTTAAGTAATAGGCAACAATGTGTTATCATCAGTAAAATGAATGAAACCAAAGACATCACATCATACTCATCGGAATATAAACATAATAAATATGGCGTCCCCCAAGGTAGCGTACTAGGCCCAATATTATTCCTATTATATATAAACGATATCATAAAAATAACCAATCATAAATGCATCTTATTCGCTGACGATATATCCATAATTGTGACATCTGATAAAAAAAATAATACCGTTATAGATCACGAGACTGATATTAATAATACTATTGACATACTATTGCACTAGCTTGACATACACCATTTGAAAATAAATTTAGACAAATCCATATATATACAATTTAATCAATCTAGTAATAATAAATTTAATATCAAACTTAATATAAATAAAATTAAACAAGTACTACATACAAAATTTTTAGGAGTAATAATTGATCAAGATATAAACTGGAAGGAACACGTAAATAACGTCAGTGGTAGAATTAACAAATTCGTATACGCCTTGAAGCAAGTCAAAAATGTAACAAATATAAAAACTGCCATTATATCTTACCATGCATATGTTGAATCGTTACTACGCTATGGTCTTATAATGTGGGGTAATAGCACTGATCTAAATCGCGCGTTCATCGCTCAAAAGAAATGCCTAAGATCAATCTATGGGCTTCAGCCGGATGATACATGTCGGCCAATATTCAAAAAGCTTGGTTTGTTACCGCTTCCATCTCTCTATATCTATGAAATATGTGTGTTTGTGACCAAGAATAAACATTTATTCAAGACAGCGAGCGATGTATGTCCTCGGAGCAGACGTGATCCTTATGGACTGGTGTTAAATGATTTAACAAAGCTAACCAAATATAATAAAAGCTGTCTAGCAATGTGTGTGCGAATTTATAATAAAATACCAAACCATCTCAAACTATTAAATGTAAGATTATTTAAAAACAAATTACACAAATGGCTAAATGAATATAGTTTTTATAGTTTGAAAGAATTTATGGATAAAAAATATTGACATTACTTATATTCTAATATTAATGTACTTACCTACTTACTTATAATTACCCTATAACACTAAATTTTTGCATGCTATGTTTATTCTTAGTTAAACATGTTTGTGCCACTCTGATCTATACTTAACACCATTGTATACCATGTTTAACGCAAATAAATTATTTTATTATTATTTGACGCATGGCCAAAATCGGAACTAACGGCGCCATTTTGAATTAAATTTTTTCAATTCAATTTTTACAATCGCGCTCTTGTCAACGTCATTCAAAAGCAAAATTATCCTTGTGCCACTTTACCAGAATACTTAAAAACGATGGCTTCAAAGCTACGCATACGGCGTTCATTAATGTATGAAACGAATATTTGTATGGTTTACAGCCGGTAACAGATTCCTTAGCAATTAAAATGGTTTTAAGTGTCATTTTAGAAGCAGTCAATATACATTATATCTATCTAGAAAATGGTTCCGAAAATATGTGTAGAATTAATTAATTAGGACACTGATTCTTACATAAATAATGAAATCTCTATGTTTTGTCAAGCTGTAAAACCGTGCGAAGCAGTGGCGTATCGCTAGTATAATATGAAAATAGGTACCTACCTATCAAGTATACTTAGTAAGCATAACCATCGTCCTTTACAAAGGAACCAGATGTACAGTATCCAGGTACACTTACACAAACGTATCATACGCTCGTAAGCAAGCCCACAACTCATTGCGCCTTTGTTATGACCAGTTCCTGGGGATGCCATCTCGTGACGTCATTAATACGCAAATTGATACTGTTGTACATTTCCTCGATGTAATCACTTTGTCGTCTCTGGAGGCCATTTACCTACGAGTAGGTTCGAAGGCGAGATTATTGCTGTTACGTCATAGTAACAAGGAGATTGTCTGTATCCTCGTCATACACTAAGGTTGGCTAAGATTTATAATTAAATAATGAGGTAGGTACGGTATGATGGTGGTTTTTCACGGTGGCATGACAGGTTTATTAAAATTGTTTCTGTTACTTTCCTACTTCTGTAGTCAGATAAATAAATAAATAAACAAAAATATTGGAAGGAAATAAAAACAACGATAAAACTGTTTTGCAAAAAAAAAAAAACAACCGGCTTCCAAAAAATAGACTACAAAGTGAAAAATAACTTTAATTTCGGAAGTTGGTGTCGTTGGGTTCGCATTTTCGGTGTTTGCCACCGACTTCCGAAATTAAATTTATTTTTCACTTTGTAGTGTCGTTTTTGGAAGTCGGTTGTTTTTTTTTACAAAAAAAAATATTTTTCACTTTTAAGTTGTAATTTTTACCAGTAATTTTGGTTGAAAAACCAAACTACTGAACTGTTTTTGATATAATCTATGGGACCAATCTGAAAATATATCTTTACAAATAAAAAATAATGTTGAAAATCGGGTTATAAATAACGGAGTTCTGAGGTAATAAACATTTAAAAAAATACAGTCGAATTGAGAACCTCCTCATTTTTTGAAGCCGGTTAAAAATACGTAGGTATAGTTCTATAAACATCAGAAATATCCTGTATTACCAAAGTTTATAGAATTCAAATATTAATTTAGACTGCAGACTAGCTTTCGACTAGCTAATTAGTTTGATATAGAAGTCAGGTTCTAAAACGATTTATGTACAGAAATATCTAATCCAGAAACTATTTAGTGGTTTATAAAGTTGGGTAAATAACTAAACCCACTTCTGAACCTCGCTTTCAAAGACGCGAATAATTGTTGATATTATTATCGTCTTTAACCCATTAAATTAATGAGATTAGAAGAATATCATATTTTCTCCGTACTAAAATCTACTATTAAATTTGTGTCGTAAATGGTGGTTTAACATTTGAGATCCGTACCTAAAGGGTGCTTACGGGCCCCTAATACTAAGCATTCGCTGTCCGTCCATCCGTCGGTAAGTCCGTCCGTCTGTCTGTGAGCGGGCTGTATCTCATGAACAGCAATAGATAGACAGTTGAAGTTCACAGAGTGTGTATTTCTATTGCCGCTATAACAACAAATAATAGAAAGAAAGAAAGAAAAAAAGTTTATTTGGACACACACACAAAATACAAAATTAATGAAATAAATAATAATGTTTCAGAAAACAATAGTGTGTGCCTCACGGCTGCGCCAAAAAGCTATAGCTTTTTGTATATATATATATATATATATACAAAAAGTAATAAAAATTATAGAAAGTTAAAAATTTGTTCCGTGCGGGAATCGAACCCGCGACACGCAGCGCAGCAGTCGATCGCTCAGCCACTGCGCCAACCGTGTCGTCGATTGTCAAAGATCCGTCAAGACAGCCGGAACCAACGGCTGAACGTGCTTTCCGAAGCACTATGGTGTAATGGATGACCCGTCCACGAACTGACCGCAGCAAGCGTAGCTTAGTTTTCGATCGACCCGTGTGGTTATTATCAGTTAGCCTATGGAAATGAAATAGCAAATCAATTTAATATTCCAAAACGTAAGCCAAGTTTTATGCTGACGGTACCTATAAATCCATATCGGAAATATTGTCAGCTTACGAAGCGTTTTGTGTAACAATACAATATGACTAACTAATAGTAAGCTCGCTTGTCATCGGCGGGGCGTCCCATAAATTACCCACGGATTTATTTATTGCAGCCCATTGGCAGAATTAATACTAGTCCTTAGCCTGTGGTGACATTGTTTAAATACAATGTACATGGCTTTATTTATTGTAGAATATTATACTCTTTATTATGTACACAATAATACAGATATAAATGAAGAAATTTTACAAAGGGTGATACAATGGGCGGTCTTATCGCTGAAGCGATCTTTTAAAGACAACTTTTGGATGGATTTAGAGAGAAAGAAGAGACAATATTGCAAGTAGTCTGCGGTGTACCATTTACATATATGTATACAATAAATACATAAAACATATACTTATCTATATGAATAAATATATTCAATAATAATAATAAAACGAGTGCAAAGAACTTAATAAATGAAGTTTAAGGAGAGAGATAGTGTAAGTTAGTGTTATTTGTTGTATTAGGTATTTAGTTAAGTTCGTTTGTACTCTATGTAATGTTGTCTAAAGGTAAATGGTTATTTATAGCATTTGTCTTGAGTATTCTGTAACTGTGTGTAAAGTTAAAAAATCAATTTTTTAATAGTACTCTCCACTACAGAAACAGCAACCTTATGTCCATTAAAATATATAACCATATTCGAAAACTAATAGGAGAGCTACCATTTAATTTTTCCAAAAAAATCAAAAAAATTGGCTTCTCCATAATCATTTTTACAAAAATTAATTAACTTTTTTGATTATAAGAGTAAATAAGTAATTTTTTTTTTTTTTTAATAATAAGGTAGATTTAATTTGTTGTATAATAGAAATGTTGTTGTTGTTGTGTTTTTATTTTATTTTATATTGTATATTAAAATACAAATGTCCATAGTATAAATGTTTTGTATTGTTTATTAGAGTATAACTAGTATATAAGTTAGGTTTTATACCCACGTGTACATTAGGTTCACATTGTAAATATTCGTATGCCGCTAGCAGCGGCGGATCTATTCATCTTATCCATATGTACTAACCATTTTTATACCTTACGACGAATAAATGTCTTTGTCTTTGTAAATAAATCAATATTTTATTTTGCGGTCTTTATTATAAAATATACCGAGATGGATTGTAACTGCAGCAACAGATACTGCCGATCGATTCTGTAAAAATTTTACCGTGAAATGTTAGGTGAGGTGAGCTTAGAGTGAGCTATCAATAGTGTCAATCCAAGCATTAGTTGAAATGACAGCTCAATCCACGCTCACTTAACCTAAGTTTTTACGGTGATATGGTTACAGAATCGCACTGCTGTGAACAATATTATCTGTTTACTGTAGAAGCATATATCTACAAATATATCTACCTACATATATCTACAAATATTATCTTCTATCTTAGTCCGTGTCGTAGTCCATCCGTTGTGTGTTGTGTCCGTTCGTTGTTGTGTGTCGTAGTGTCTTAGTGTGTGTCGTAGTTAGTTCTTCTATCTCAGTTATCTAAAAGTGACCACTGTCTTAAGCTTAGGATATAATCGTGAGACCTTGACTCGATGGTCCGAAATTGTCAACACACAATATCAAGGTATAAACTTCTCATTCTTTGTATCAGAAGAGGGCTCGGCCTTGCATCTTGAGAAGAATCTTCCTTAACAAGTATGACATTCACTTTCATATTGACACAATAACACTTACAAGTTTGTTACCATGTCATAGTCACAAGTGCGAAGTCATTTTTATGTGGAAACTATGAAGTGGGGAAGTTTCGCGGCTCA
Source organism: Apamea anceps (assembly GCA_951799955.1). Classification (NCBI taxonomy): domain Eukaryota; kingdom Metazoa; phylum Arthropoda; class Insecta; order Lepidoptera; family Noctuidae; genus Apamea; species Apamea anceps. The sequence continues at coordinate 1,551,379 of OX637506.1, forward strand.
GCAGTCGATGTGAGAAGTTTGTCCTGTTATGTTTAGTGGTGTTTGTAACAGCTGACGTTGAGAGGCTTATCACGTAACTATGCGCGCAAGACTTGAGAATTTGTGCAAAAACATTGGCAGAAAGAACGGTTTTGAAATCACTCTGATAAACATTTTGTTTCTTTTTTTTGTAAATTGGTACTGAGGTTAGTAATATTTAGTTTTTTTTTACTTCAAAATTCTTTAGATCTTTAAGTTTATTTATGAATTTACTTTCCATATTATGTATTTATATGATTATTCTTTTGAACAAAAACAATATTCACAAAGATGAAACACACACACATCATAAATACACACATTTATTATATTAATTTATATGGTGAACATTCTATTCTATTCTAAGAAAAAACATCACAGAACCAAGCCTTCCATAAACCTTACTTAAATGTACAAACATCGAGATCCAAATTATCTCAAGTTTGAAAACTCCCAGTTTCTAACTTTTAACTAGGTAGGTAGATGTTAAGTTGACTTTAATAATTTGAACCCGCCGGCTGCGAATATGATCACAGACTTTAATTAAAAAACAATTTGTTTCAGTTCTTTTGAAAAACTTTTGACTTCAAAACTTATAGCATAGAACAGGTAGGTACAAACGCCGGCTACAAAAACAGACGCACGCACACATAGATGTAAGTGTCTATGTGTGCGTGTACGGCGATATGGCCGAACCCAATTACCTATCTAACACCAGGTTTGGCATACTGAACCTATCTATTTCTGGTTTTAACGTCCCAATAATTTATATCGGTAGCGATCTGTATGATTATATTATACAGACAGTTATAATTTGTACTGGCTACCATCCAATAGGCCAATAGGACCAACAAGGACCAATAGGTTATTGGGTTCGTTCGTAAGTCCGTCAACGAAGATAGGACGGGCCCGTAAGAAAGTAGTTCGATACTTTGAAATGAACCCTTATGATTTCCCGATTATGTAACTTTTTCGGACGGATAAAAACACATCTGCACTAAGGACAACTGTCAAATCATGTTGTCATACGTTCTTAGTTTGGGCCCCAAACTAATCTTATGTACGTAGGTTATACCGACCGTAACTTAAACCGAAACTACGGATATCATGCTTAGAGACTAGACCCCCTGTACCGGTCGAATGCTAGTCGCAAGTGCGCTTGTACTGGCTGTACCTACGTGAAGCGCATCTATGTGTGCGTGCGTTATCGCTCGTTGCATGGACCTAATCTTCTGTCCCTATCTATTCTGTGCCTCGAAACTACTTTAAAAGGCCTGATCAGAAACAAAACAATCAATATCTCAGTATTAAATTAATTAAAGTCGAATACACTTTGGCAGCTTAAATCTATTTCAAAGTGATTAAGAATAGTCCACAAAACTTTATCAATTTAATGATAATCGATGGTTGTGTTTGATAAATGGATGTACCTACCTACCCTGGTTCGCCTAGGCGATTTTTTTAGCGCACTGGATAATCAACGCTATGCTTAGAGCTGGAAGTTTAAAATCCAACAGTCTGTTTTTCGACACGTTGGAATGCGCTCTGTTGGATTCTCAACGCTCAGCTCAATACCAAGAGTTGAAAATCCAGTTATCGTAAACCACCTATATTGTTCCCACTGCTGCTGGTACGCAGGCCTCCTCTCGGTGAGAGGGAGTGACCTCTAATCCAACACGCGGGCCCAGTGAGGGTAGGTAGATGTCACATGACCGTCTTCGATTTTTTGCTTCTAGGACATGCCGGTTTCCTCATGATGTTTTCCTTTACCGTCCTAAGCTACCACTGCTCTCCAGTACGCCATATAACCCGTTGCGTCAAAAATCACCCATGCGTATCCGGGCTTAGTCGCATATTGTTCAGTTAATAGTCATGGGATTTGGCGACCTGGCGTTATAAGCAGTTGATTAGCCGATGATTGAATACGTAATTGTTGTATGTTTCAGCTAATTAATTGATAAGAATAGCGTATTGGTGCACTAATTGTTGTATATTAACAATTAAAGCTGTTTCATATTAGGCTGTCGGTGTTATTATCCCCGGATTAGGCGGAGCAAATTTGATATTCCAATTTAAACCCTATTACTGTTCAATCATAGGTTTACTAAGTGTTGAATTAACAAAGAATAGCTTAGCATGTATGTATGTATCTGTGGTATTGTGTGTCTTTTAGTCTGTGTTAAATAAATGTATTTTTTTTTCTTTCTTTCTAGCACACTACGTAGCATTTTTGCTACGACTGTTACAGTCGTAGCAAAAATGCTACGCACTGTGCTGTTCTCATTAACTACGCCACAACAAAATGAGAACAGCTCGTAGCAATACAATGTACGCTTAGCACAGTCAATAAGAAATTAGTCCAACCGAACGGTCATTCTATAAACTGTCATGACATTTCGCTTGACTATTCAGGTGTGAAGCTCCAAAACCTCCTTTCTTAGTGATTAACATCGGGCACAAATTGCCGTGGTCCACTTGGAAAACCTCAAATGGACTTCATACCCAAATAGACCGCAGCATGGACAACCTCCACAAGTGGGCCGGCTCAGACCTCCGGAGTGTATGCGGCGCCTCTCCACAGACAATGGCTCACCTCCCATCTTGCACCGCATACCCTGTCACCTGTGTACTTGAGGAACTAGTGGCTGCGTTTAAAAAATCTATTGTATAATGTTATTTCTGCTATAGACACGCTAAGAAGATTATATTGATTTTATTTTCTTTTTATTGATTTGATTGGTACTTTGATTTGTTTTATGATTTATTACTATTTATTATTATTATTATTTTTTGATATATAATATGTAACTAGATAACTTGTGACTGGAACCTTGTGGGAATCTGTTGATCTAAGGTTGAGGAAGACTATCCGCTCGTGATACAGTTCTATACTAGTACGAGGGGGGGGATAGGGCGAATCAGTCCAAAGACAACCAAGCCCATTAAAATCTGCCATTTCAAGTTCTCCAACTGTCTAAATTTATTGTCAAAATAATTTTAAACGATTATTGTATATCCTGGGTTTATTTTTAAGTTGCTCTGTATGGTTGTCTCATATTCACGAATAAAGATTATTATTATTATTAACACTACAACTTCTGAGCATTATGTAACCTACTAACTAAGACTGTGTGTCGTTAGTCATTTAGAATGTCAATCATTCAATCACAAACCGTTATGCATTCCAAATAGTCTGAAAACACCACTAAACAAAATCCTCAAACATGCATCACAAAGCTATACATAAAACTACCACCACTGTTCATAGTCGGCACTACGATGCAAATCCCGCACGCGAAGCATGCGTGTCGGCATAATTACGTCATTTGACATCGTGACGTAATGCATAGTGATGTGCCGACGATTGGACGTCGCAAGTGCGGTGCATGCGGGACGAGTGCCGACTGTGAACGATGTGGAGGTAGCTTTATGATGGAGTACAGAATATGCTATGAGAAGGATGGTATAAAGTATCTTCATAGCACTATGTGACGTAAACCTGCAGTTAAGTCACGCTTTTCTGTGACATAAGTAGTACATTTTTACACAGAAAAGCGTGACACAAGTGCGGGTTTAGCTCACACGTGCTATAAAATAGTATACGATACGTGTGACTTCATTAGTCTATTAATGCATGGCGTGAAATTAGCGCCCGAGCATAGCGACGGTGCTAAACACCGTTCATACTGGACTACTTACGTCACACGTTTTGTAATGAACTATTTGTAGAACGTACAGTTAAATTTTGATTAAAATTTATAAAGATTGAAAAATATTCATGAAAGTCCTTTACTCTGGGGCAGGTGGAAGTGTCAGTCAGAGTTATTCATATTGAAACTACAACTACCTCTGATCGGGGGGGCAGGATTTGCTCATAAATTCAACATCACCCCAGCAGGAAGCGCCCAAGTGTCACTGATGCTGCAAATGTCCAGCCAACTGACGGCCTTCGGTAAGTGGTCAATACCTCCTGTATTGACCACTTACCGAAGGCCGTCAGGTTAAATAAAAAAGCATAAAAAATCTTTTAAACTTACGTCTTCTAAACATGATAGTTGCCAAACACCAAGGTGTAAATAAATTCAGTGTATTGCTAGCCTCACGTGGGCACCTGTTTCACAGTTTTCAAGTTGGCATACCGTAGTGACCGGCAATTCGGCTTGCGTGAATCATGGCCACAGAGTCTTCTCTAAGCGGAATACTAATCGGTCCACACCTCTAACGATTCCTCTCCAAAATTCTCACACGTACACCGCACTTTGTGGAACGGTTTTTGAGAAATTTAGAAGGGAAATGGTTTATGTAAACGTACTTTACACATTCACTTTAGGAGTGAAAAATTGTTAGATTTTGTCCCAAAGAAACGAACCCATCGTTTGGGACATGGATGGCATACAAATAAAAATATCCACCAATCTACTTATTTAAGGGCTGATTTTTCAGTCGACAGATAATTTTTATTCGTGGAAGAAAATTGACGTTTGCAGATTTTGTATGGAAGAACTGTCAAAAATTCAAAATTATTCCTCGGATAATATTATCTGGCGTTGGAAAAATCAGCCCTAAAAATCTTAAATTCATTCACTCACTGATAAAACAACACACAGCCTAAACCACTGGGTCTACAAGCATGACATTTTGCACTAGAGTTCTTCATCGTCTCGGCTATTAGGCAAGCTTATTAACTTCGGTAACAATAGAAAAAGTAATAAGAGGGGCTTATGGCGTAATAACAGCCGCACGGGTCGATCGATCAGGTTAAGCTACACTTGCCGCGGTTAGTCCGTGGATAGGTGACCATCTTCATACACCAAGGCCCCTCCGTGTCTCGGAAACGTTAAGCCATTTATCCCGGCTGTCAGTCGTGGATATTTGACAGTTCTTACGGGTAGTCAGAAACCCGAAAGTCTGACAACCAGTCTTACCAAGGGGTATCGTATTACCCAGTAACTGGGTTGTGGAGGTCAGATAAGCAGTCGCTCCACGTAAAATACTGGTATTCAGCTGCATCCCGTTAGACTGGAAGCCGACCCCCACATAGTTGGGAAAAGGCAGGCAGATGATGATAGTGACAGTTGAGTTCTTAACAAAAGTGAGCACTAGGGATGAATTTTTGAAATACATCCCCTAAAGGGGAAACGGGGTCCCCTATAGGGGAAGAAAGTTCATTTGAAAGAATGTCATTTTTGCCGATGGTAGATACCATCGGGCACAACTGGCTTGTTTTGCTATAAAAGGCGCATGATTGAACAGCATAATTATTATGATCGTCTTACTTAAGGTTCCTGCACTCTAAAGTTGTTGTTGTTAATAAAGTTTCAACATTACTAGTTATTCTTACAATAACCGTTACGTACATACACTGAGTAATACAGCATTTCACAACAATCTAATAATCATAAAAAAATATTTAAAACAGACTAAAAATAAAACAAATTCAATACTTTAGAAACTGTACGAAACACGCACCTACTCTGTTTCATAATTAAAATAATAAAAATGCAAATATTCCAATTGGTCCAATCCTTTTTTAATCAGCGTATAACAAAGGCATTGTGTTCAACCAATTCACACTCACCTACTTATACCGGCCCCAAATCGTGCTTGCGTGACAATATCTAGCTTATATACCCCCGAGAATAAATTACGCTTGTGACATCACGATAAGAGCATTTCTATTTGGTCGCATTATAGATTGCTCCGGTACAATCACGTACAGCGAATTTATTATGCGTATGTGAGCTCCCCAAGCCCTTATATATCAGCCAAATTAAGAGGTCCTGCAAAGGGTTTGTGTTTGACCGTCCATTTTGGGGAGGGAGCTGTTTTTTATGTGATATCGCTGATATTGTGAAGTAGGTTTGTATGAAGTTACGTATTTTTATTACGCGACGTTTTTTGGAGTTTATTCTTGTTGCGTAGGCAGATTTTATCTACATATTATTAGTAATCTATTTGTGATACAATAGATATCGTACCGGGAGTTACGTAAACAACTTTCAAGATATAGATATTCGTGGAAAGTGAAGGTTGTTTATCGTTATATAAATAGAACCATGTTAGGGATTAATTTTGTCATAATTGATACGTGGTAATACAGTTTCACAATTCGATTACAGAGAATTTGCAAATTAGCATAAGGACTACCTATACGTATATTATGCAGTAACTTAAATCTTTTAAAATTTACTACAAAATCTTACAAAGGTACGCTACGAGTCTACGGATGGCGCTACGACAGTCTACGAATAACGCTACGCGAGCCTACGAAAGCGCTACGAGCCTACGACCAATGCTACGGATACAACTTATACTCGTTCCGTATGCCATATTAGAACGTTTAGCTTATATGAAAAGACAGTAACCCTCTAACATTTTTTACCAAAGGAATATAGTATATTACATCGATTTTCTCTACACAATATACTACGTGCCTGATTATAATGGGGTGCGGGCAATAAAACGAATCCTTTTGCCATTCCTTTAATAGTCTGAAAGTCTGGACCGTATATTACGACCAATAAAGGCATTAACAAGAGTTACGAGTGGGCACATTAGACGGGTTTCTGATAACCTAGCTAATTTGACCCGACGGGATTTGTAATGACCTGCAGTCGTTAAATAGAAACCTAAGCTAAGCTGTTTAATTTTGTGTCAATTTATTGCTTTTAAGTGGGTTTATTAATAACAGCTTTTAACTATGTTTAAATTTTTTCGCCGGCTGATCGACACTTCACGTAACCAGAGGGCTGGGTCTTTCTTCGGAATTGCCTTTCAACGTGGCAATGCTGCCAGTGTTCTGGGCACGTTTCCGGATGACAGCGATGCGAACGTATACTTCGACGCCTAAATATACTTTGGTTTTTGTGTTTATTTATAAGGACTCGAACTCAAAAACTCAAAGCATTTATATAAAATAAACCAATCACAGGTAGTTTTGAATTTTCAAGGGGTCGGTCAGTCAGAAAGATAAAGCTAGTGCCCATTCCAAAGCTATTATAGTAGGTACCTATGGAGAAGAACGGGCAAAACAATACACGGAGACTCTTAAAAAAAAAATAATTACAAAATATAGTTATTTAGTTAGTCTTTTAATTTATTAACTAGAGTAAATATATAGTTAAGAGCTTATGAAAATAAATGATAAAGTATGGACACATACTTTATAATTTATTTATATTTGTTTGAATGATTTAGACTTCTTACGGCAATATTGAATACAAGGCCTTATGATGCCTTTTTTTTTTTTTTTTTTTTCAGTATGGGAAATCGTCAAATGACTCTTCCCACTCTGGGTGGAGCAGAAGGGAGTGTCAGACTCTTACTGACTAAAACCCACCCGTGTTCCTTCCTTAGCCCTTTATGTTCCAGGGCAGCGGTAACCCTTTCGGACGATCCCGCTACCCTGGCAGGCTTCGGCCCTATCGGGCCCCGTCACTTCTGCTGACATCTCTTTGAGGCGCACGTGGAACACATACGCGCCGTCCGGCACGGGCCTAGTCCTGATCGGACGGTGAGTTACCCATTACTCACCGCCCGCAGGCCCGCTCCTACGGTGGCCGGGAGTCATCACGCGGCTCCCGACGCCCGGAGCGTCTCCCGCGGCGGCTGAGGCGTGAGGTGCGTTCCCTCGCCCATCCCGCCACCTCCTTTGCTAGCATGACTGCTTCGCAGAAGGAGGTGACTGCCTCCCACGCCTTATGATGCCTTACGTAAGAATTATATTATCAATAAAAACCTGTCCTGTAAAATTAAATAAATCCTAGGTTTTATTCTACTCGTGTTACGTGAACTAATTTATCATTCGGATATTTTGATTTTGAGTTAAAAGCGAACTAACTGACGGATATTACAGAGAGATGTTAAATTTTGTTATAAACCTTTCAGGATAAAAAAATAAATATTTCAAAAGAACTCACATTTTACTTTGTATTTGTTATATATGCGTCAATAAAAGGCAGAGTGCTTTATTAAGAACTAGAATCAACCCACATACATTCCAAGTACCGACACAACACTTCACCCCTACATTTTAAATAGCCTAATTTAAACAAACAAACGAAAGGCATGCTTACATTTATACTTTAACGAATATACTAAAATTACAAATCAACCATGTGTAAGGGAAATACAGTTAAATCATGGTTATTCATACGAGTACAGTCACTAGTTTAAACATAATGATATGCACGAGATGCCAACACACTACAGTAGATAAACCTCTATTAGCATCTATCTATATTAAATATCAACATGTTTTACTCCTACGTTACTAACTGTGCAATGATGAGTGTGATGTATGAAAATACACAATATTATATCATTACAACTTTTTTAATTTGCCAAAATGCAACGTAAGGCAGCCTTGTCCTTGTAGAGGCGATCGGCAGCGGCGGCGACCTCTCGCGTCCGGCCCTGGTTCAAGCCATGGTCCGGGGCGAGAGGGAGTGGGAGGCAGTCACCTCCTTCTGCGAAGCAGTCATGCTAGCGAAGGAGGTGGCGGGGTGGGCGAGAGAACGCGCCTTGCGCACCTCACGCCTCAGCCGCCGCGGGAGACGCTCCGGGCGTCGGGAGCCGCGTGACGACTCCCGGCCACCGTAGGCGCGGGCCTGCGGGCGGTGAGTAATGGGTAACTCACCGTCCGATCAGGACCAGGCCCGTGCCGGACGGCGTGTTGTGTTCCACGCGCGCCTCAAAGAGATGTCAGCATGAGTGACGGGGCTCCATAGGGCCGAAGCCTGCCAGGGTAGCGGGATCGTCCGAAAGGGTTACCGCTGCCCTGGAACATAAAGGGCTAAGGAAGGAACACGGGTGGGTTTTAGTCAGTAAGAGTCTGACACTCCCTCCTGCTCCACCCAGAGCGGGAGGAGTCATTTGATGATTTCCCATCCTCAAAAAAAAAAAAAAAGGCAGCCTTCCTATGGGCACGATTCCTCGGTGTTATCAGTGGATCGTCAGGTCTTTCAGATACAGTTCTCGAGGTAAGCGATTCCTCTGGCAGTTACCATTCCTCGGCGATTTGATCGTCCTGCTCAGAGTCAGGCATTACCATTGGCTCTGCATCAGCTTTGTCATACTCTTCCTCTTATACCTTTGACAATGAAAAGACTTTGGTTGTCTTAAGATTTGATCAATGTGTCTCTTGTGTACATGACCATCTTGCGATTTCACCGTATAAGAAACTGGACTTTCTCGACGTACCACCACCCCTTCAGACCACTTTGCCTTATTTTTAGAATAGTCCCTTAGGTGCACGGGATCTTGGGACTCGGCTACCTGCAGAGTGGTTTCCCGTCGCTGCTCACTAACCTCCTGCCGCTGTCGCACCAAGAGTCGCGTATCGGGCCGCAGCAGGTCCTGTCGACCACGCAATCGTCGTCCGAACATAAGCGGCGTATTGGCGTGGCTAGCTGACATATTGCAAGTAATTTAATTTTATGTTCTGTGCCTTGTAATGTTAATTACTTAACGCCCAGTTAGAAAATACTTGATACTTGATTGTATACAATAGTATACAATCAAGTATCAAGTATTTTCTAACTGAGCAGACAGCTGTGCTGCTGGGGAGTTTGCTGCACCACTTCTTCTTCCCAGCGATAGCACTAGGAAGTGGTGAAGGGCGGGCGTTGTTGGGGGACTGTCTTTTGTAATGTTGACGTTCGAAAAGTGCTGATTCTCAGCCTAATTTGAATAAATGACTTTTGATTTGAATTTTGGTTTTGAGCATTGCGGGCTCACGGCCAGTGGTACGATGCTCAGTGTTTCTATACGAGAAAATAATTTTACTGAGTGCCGTTTTAACATTTTCGCTATTGACTTGGGCCTTTTTAATGCCCTCTTAACCAGTTTCACAGCATTTTCAGCCGCCCTATTGCTCGATGGGTGATATGATGCCACTAGGGTATGGCGAATACCGTTAATATCTAAATATTTTTTAAATTTCGCCGAGGAAAAAGGCGGTCTATTATCGCTAATCATTCTTTTTGGTATGCCAGAATGCGCAAAATTTTTTCGTAAGCAATCTACTACCAACTCAGCAGACGTTCCTGAAACGTTGTCAACATCGATCCATTTAGTATGAGCATCGACAATAACTAAATAATACTTATTATTAAATGGCCCTAAAAATCTAAATTCAATCGAGCCCATGGTTCATCCGGCCACGGCCAAGAGTGTAGAGTAGCCGAGGCGGGAGCTGAGCGCTGCGACCGGAATAAGACGCACTCCTGTACTGTTCGCTCGATATCAACGTCCAAAGTTTCCCACTAGACATAATTCTGCGCTATTTGTCTCATTTTTACGATGCCTGAGAGGCCGTCGTGAACTTCTTTCAAAATTAACATTCGTAATGATTTCGTAATTATTACCCGGTAACCCCAAATCAGGCAACCTTGATCTACACAAATACTTTCCTTACGATTAAAATATGCTTTTTCAGTTTCAATTTCACTAGTTTTTGGTCACCCGAACATTACATAACTATATACTTTATTCAATAACGAATTTTTTGCCTTCTCAATTTTAATATTTTTAAAACTAAGTGGAAAACTTTCCTGCACAAATTTAAGGTAACTACAATCGCTGTCCTTACATTTGATTCTGCATCTAGTAGAATTCAAAGGAAGACGAGAAAGCGATGTAATAAATTCGATTTTATAATTATAAGCAGACAACTGAACAGCATAACGCTGTAGTCTACTTGCGGCTGTCACGGGTATTCCTTTATTCGTCTCAAAGATGTAACTTAAAGGACGATGATCACTACGCAAAATAATCTGTCGCCCGTATAAGTACTGAAGGTGCTTGCGCACACCGTACACAATTGCGGGGGCCTCCTTGTCCAGCTGCGAGTAATTTTGCTCGGCGACGTTAAGTGTACGCGATGCGCTGCACACGGGTCGCTCACTGCCGTCTGCGTAATGTTGTGCGAGCACGGCGCCCAGCCCATATGCGTTACTGTCCACTGATAATACCAACGGCAAAGCAGGATCGTAGTGTGCCAACACTGGTGCACTGCTTAATACTTTTATATTATTTTTGTTGGTATATTGGCGTGGCTAGCTGACATATGGAAAATAATTTAAGCTTCTTGTAATGTTCATTACTGAACATAGGTTCCTAGTATTGTATACATGCAACTATATTCTAACTAAACAGACAGCTGTGCTGCTGGGGAGTTTGTTGCGCCACTTCTTCTTCCCAGCGATAGCACTAGGAAGTGGTGAAGGGCGGGCGTTTTTGGGGGACTGTCTTTTGTAATTTTGACGTTCGAAAAGTGCTGATTCTCAGCCTAATTTGAATAAATGACTTTTGATTTTGATTTTGATTCGGCAAAAAGCACCCTCACACTCATCATTCCCATTGCCATTTTAAATTTTATTGTAATTAGTTGTACGAGTACAGTGATCTCATTATGTCAATTATATTCGAACAAAATTTAGCGTAAAAATTAACTAGGCCCATAAAGCTCTTTAATTGAGTTACATTTGTTGGAGATGGGGCTGCCTTAATGGCTTCAATTTTGTTAGAATCAGTGTGCAAGCATCCTAAATACGTTACACAATCCTTGAAAAAATGGCATTTACTAAAATTTATTCTTAATCCATTTTTTTTTAACCCATTCAACACTGCCTCAAATTTGCTAAATGGGTAGTTTTATCCTTTCCCGTAACACATATGTCATCTGCAAATACAGCCGCTGAAGGCAAGCCACTCAATGTTTTCTTCATTATCTTCTGAAAGTTTTCAGGAATACATTTTATTCCATAAGGTACTCTTTTGTATATGAACGTTCCGACATGAATGGTAATAGCTGTCAGCGGCCACGATTTTTTATCTAATAAACATTGTTGGAATGCATTTGATAAATCAAGTTTTGTAAAATGTTTGCTGCCCCCCAAGGTCGCAAAAAGTTCTTCAATCCGCGGTAATGGATAATGAAAATCTTTTAGAATCGGATTAATTGTCCAAATATTCTGATTGAGCCATTCGACTTAATAGGCATACCATATTCTGACCTTTCGACCTTGTATAAACAACGCCTTCTTTTCCTCCTGTCTTGTGTCTTCTTGTCTCCTTCTTGTTTGAGTTCACTTTCGACTTGCGGGTGCTGTGCCAATGGCAGCGGCCGCGCCTTCACAAACACGGGGTTTTCAACCTTGAGGTGCAGCGATACAAGTTTGATTGCTAACCCTTCTGCCAACACTTCAGGGAATTCGTCTCTCAAAGCTTTAGCTACCGAGTCCGCGTCGCTAATATTGTGACATTCAACAATTCCAATTTTCAATTGCTTAATCCACGTGGCCTATTAAAGGTAGACCACCGTTTCCAATAATAAATAGCTTAAGCATCGCAGACTTGGAACCACAGACAACCATTACCACAATATAGCCAAGGGTCTCGATAACGTTGCTCGTATAAGATCTCAAACATAACAACTTTGTTTGAATTGGTACATGTTTAAAGTTTTTATCATAAAAACGCTTCGAAATTGCCAATATTTTACTGCCCGTGTCAATTTCTAAATTACACGGCACTTTTTCTACTACTAAATTCGCATAGTACAGTCCGTCACCGTCATTACTTGTAACTAAGTTAAAAAAATTACAGTCAACACCTGAGTCCGAATTATTTAAAAAGTAGGTACTGACCTTTGTTCTCCTTTGCACTCTTAAGTTCACTTTTACCTTGGCTCATTACTTTTAAATGGCCCTTCTGGCCGCGCGCATCACATGTATGATTTTTAAAACGACACTTGCCGGCCACGTGGCCAGCCTTACCGCCACGTGCACAAAGACGACACTGTGTGTGTAGGCGCGGGATCCGCGCCAAACCGCGCGCGTGCTCCGCCGCTGCCGAACCGGTGCAGGCCGCCCTCGCTCGCCGCTGCCGCCGCCGCTGCACCAGCCCCGCTAGCGCTCGCGCCGCCCGATGCGCATGCCGTGCTCGCATGCCGCTCAGCTGCCTCGAGCGCCCTGGCCAACTCCAGAGCTCTTTTGTAGTTTAAACTCTTTTCGGAAAACAATCTTGACCGCATCTCTTCGCTGCATAAACCCGACACGAACTGATCGCGAAGGTTTTCTTCCAGAGAACTACCGAAGTTGCAGGTTTTAGCCAAGTGTTTTAGACCATGTAAGTAAACACGAATACTTTCTCCCTGCTGTTGCGTCCGCTGCCGAAAAATGTGTCGCTCCGCTATTTCAGATCTCTCCGGCTCCAAATGATTTTTTACGAGTGTAACTAATTCTTCGAACTTCTTTGTCTCCGGTTCCACGGATGAACAAATCACAAATAAGATTATAGCTCTCGGAACCCACTAATATCAGAAGCGTAGCTACTTTTAGCTTGCCATCGATACTATTTAACGATATAAATGGTTTTACGCGACGAATGTAGCTGTCCCAATTTTGGCCTTCGATATTAAAGGTTCTAACTTTCCAATCGACATTATGGTAAATAGAATTCCACGAAAGTACCGAACTTTCTAGACCGGCTGCGCCAATATTATGTATGCGTCAGTAAAAGGGAAAGATCTGGTAACGACTGCTTTATTAAAAACTAGAATCAACCCACATACATTTATTATTGAATTACCAACATAACAGTATCACTACTTGAAACTATCGCAGCACCAATTAAGGAACAAGACGTTGGATCCCATTGCAAAGGTCAGTCCGTGGACGACATGATCAATTACATACCGAGGCTCCTTCGTGGTTCGGAAAGCACGATAAGCCCCCGCTTGGTCCCCCCTGTCATACATAGATCTTTGACAATCGTTACGGGCAGTCAGGAGCCCGAAAGTCTTCTGTCAGTTAGTTCCTGGGTTATGGTTGTTAGATAGTCAGTCGTTCCATATAAAATACATATATAGTCAGCTGTATCCAGTTAGACTGAAACCCGACCCCAACATGCGAAAAGGATACGCAGATGAGGATACCATGGTAACAAAACAATAACCAACCAGACTATTTACTGAACCATAACTCTGTCATTGTCAACTAGTACCACAAATCAAGTTGTGAAGTTCCATCTCGATTGCCAGTACATAAACTACATAAACTCATATGAGATGAAACTTGTAGTGCATGTGTTGTGTTTGTTTCAAACGTTTTCAAGTTATCAAACTTGTTCAAACAATTCTAGGAATAATACAACGTATTTTGTAGCTGGAGATGTGAGCAGGATAACTTTAAGCGAAGTGTTTCTGCCACTGAGTGGACGAGACTTTAGAAGGCATATTACTTTGTATAGTTTTTATTATTAGGTCCAGGAATTAAGTGAGTTCAAAATGGTATTTTGAGGAAAGAGCCTGTATTAAAAACGAATTGCTCAAAACACGCTGGAATATGTATGTAGATCACTACGAGGACCGGTCTTGAACGATTATGTAAAATTATGATGCTCTAGAGTAAATGCCGCAGTGCGATGTTAGGAACCCAAATATCATCGCTTATCATACATTATGTCACTGGACGTCACAGACGGGTCCTAAATAAACAAATGACATACTGGTACATTAACAATGCACACCACATTTCCCTCCACTCAGCCGAATGTTCGGAAGTTATTGAACTCCCAGAACTTCCGTACAAATTTTCGGTTCGTACTCTATAAATCGTTCAAGTCCGATGCTTTCTGTCGAATCGGAGCACGTCCAACGGAACTTCTGCCTTTAAACTTTTTATCTCGAAGCAAAACGTATTTTCCATTAGCCCCAAACTCGAGCTCCCCACTTCTTTCTTAATTTGTCACAAACTTTTTCTCCGAGATAAAACTCGTCCGTTAATGACACTTGTTTTTCTGATATTTTCATTACCCAACGTCCTTTTAGCTTGTTACCCCTTGTTATTCTCATTTACTTTCATAAAGTACTCAAAACAAAGTTTTGAAGAGAAATATAGGGCTTGTTGGAGGAAAATATTCCAATAAGTATTATTATTTTTGTGCTGGACTCATAACAGATACTAAAAGCGCCTATTCCGGTAAGTTATGATCGTTTGGTATTCGAACCGGAGTTGCTCTTATTATTTTAGAACAATAGCATGAAGAGTCTTTTTTTCTTTATTGTATTATTTAGATTTATCCACGATAAAGGCACGTTACGCCTATCTGTCCGAATACGTAAGATAGATTTATTCTCCGTTTTACTTTTTTGTATTACAAGGATTTCTTTAGGGATAAGTTTTACTAGGGGTTTTTCATCTTTTGCTAAAGCAAAGCCAACGAGTAAAGAAGTTTTTGTACTGTTTTGTTATGTCAAGTCATATGTTTTTGTCAGTCACGCCAGATTAGCATTTTCTTTTTTTACATTATGTAGGTTGTACGCTTTTCACTTTCTTCAAGTCCGTAACTCATAAATGTTTAAACGTAGGAAGGTATTACTAAAAAAATAGTTGGAAGACGACCTTAATATCTCACCGAAATACGTACTAACATAAGTTTATGGTAAAGGTAGTTCCGCCCACCTCCTTCACGAAACCGTTATCAATCACGCACCACAGCCTGCAATAGCTACAAAATACTTGAAACCCTCAATCCAGCAACCAATCAATTCCAAATACCTCGCAAATCTGGCCCAAAGCACGCCGCAAGTCGGTTCCAGTCGTCGGCTTAACGAATAAAGCTGAAATAAGCTGAACGCGCGTGCGAAGCTTCATTCGACTCGACTTCGATCGTAAATTCGACATTGACATATATCAGAATAGCACCCAAGGCAACCTGCGACCGTAGTTCACATAACTACACTCCTTGCTATCGGGAAATCGATTCGATATTTTTTCTGGTTCTCGTAAAAAAGATATAGGATTGTAATCCTTAAACCTTTGTGTTATTGGTCGCGGTCCGCGCACTTATTTTTTGTGATACTCGTATTTTACAGGTTATTTATGTCTAGGATATTCTTTTATTTCAGTGGTTGATGATAATGGAAATGTATTATAAAATGTAACAAGTCTCTGATTTATGAATTAAATAGGTTCTAGGGGTTCATTTTCATCTAAGGAACTTCATGCCTCATTCTTTCACCTACAAGCAATGTAAAAGTTTTTTTTTTAAATCAAAACAATTTTTTATGACAGTGTCTTTATAAATCACTGTTTAAAGCCAAATTGACATAGCATATTTAGGTACATAATCGCGGATAAAAATAATCATAAATAGCTATTTTATTTTCCTCTATGGCAATGGTGCCGATGTCGACAATACTGTCTGTGTCAGATGTGTTAAGAGAAAAAGTGCGGAGAAGAATGCATTAATATCATCCTTAACTTATATCCACATAAAACATAACACCACGCCTGTGTTCCCAGAAAGGTTAGGCAGTGGTGTACCATAGAGATGTCAGCAGAAGTGACGGTGCCCGATAGGGCCGAAGCCTGCCAGGGTAGCGGGATCGTCCGAAAGGGTTACCGTTGCCCTGGAACATAAAGGGCTAAGGAAGGAACACGGGTGGGTTTTAGTCAGTAAGAGTCTGACACTCCCTCCTGCTCCACCCAAAGCGGGAGGAATCATTTGATGATTTCCCATCCTGAAATAAAAAAAATAAAAAAAAGTGGTGTACCATAATATTACACCCACATTTCTCCAGTTATGTTTAATCCCATGTAACAGGGGGCGAGGCTGTTGCCATCAACCGGGCACGAATCCAGGCTCAGAACCTTCTTTAGTATGAACTAAAGATTTCAAGGAATCTTTCAAGACTGCTTTTGTGCTGTTCTTCAAAAAAATATGAAATACATAACACACAACTCCGTTTTGCGCAGTCGGATTCCGGGTCTATCGATTTCATATCCGCGGATGCCGTAAAAACATAGAAGGCCCATAGCTCTGCGATGTTCTATCAGTTTTCAATTCAGGATAAGCACTTTTAGATAGCGTGATAGTTTACGGATATCTTTATTTATTTATTAAGACATTTCGCACACAAACAAGGACAACTTCGCAAACTCTACACCTTAGTCAAAATATGTGGCTTGGCCATTTCGCTACATTCACATGAGCGTAAGGTGAAAAACTCTCATACTGTTATACAATGGTTCTTGTAGTAACAAAATGGCCACGCCATATATTTTGACTAAGGTGTAGAGTTTGCGAAGATAGTCCTTGTAGAGCTAGGGCGTGTAGAGTTAGAAGCTTGGCTCTACATGAGATCTGATTACTTTTTGACAGTGCGAGCTACATGGTCTCGTCTTGGCAACATTTAACATGAAATGTTTTTGTGGGATTTCATTTCTTTTTGTAAGTTGCTTATGATTTACTAAAAATCCTGAAATACATATCTTATTATTTATAACAAGGACCCCCTATACAGGATAATTTTTTATTCAGTGCGTAAATTTTCACAGGGTGTTCTACCCATGAATATGAACAACTTTCACTATGGGACCATCTCTGAAATCACAAAAAAAAAATCAGCTGTTTCTTATAAAAGTTCAATACCTACTCGACCAAAATGTATGAATCTGCTGATTTTTTTTTCGTGATTTCAGAGATGGTCCCATAGTGAATGTTGTTCATATTCATGGGTAGAACACCCTGTAAAAATTTACGCACTGAATAAAAAATTATCCTGTATAAATTTTCAGACCTCTAGCATCAAAATTTACGGAAGTCTCATACAAACTTTCACCCCCTAGTTTAAGGGGTTGGGGGGGGGGGGGGGGTTAAAGTTTTAAGATTTTTTTGTTGTTTGTGTATTACTACTAGCTTACATAACAAATTTCAGCTTTCTAGGACTTCAGGAAGAACCTTAAGAATATGGAAGATCATTAGTGAGTCAGTGAATCAGTGACAAAATCGGGGTAGTTTAGATACCAATAAATTAATTAATCAATATTTATATTATCTGGTATTGTATAGTGTGCACGGTGCTTTACAGCGGTACTGCGAGCGGCGCGCTCGATGTTTACAACGACGCGCGTAATTTGTTGTGATGTACCCACTCACCAATTATATTGAAAATAACAAATTATGTACTTCCTAACTGCACGACGAGCACTCTGGACAATTTTAACAATTACCTGCATGTTAAAACTTTGTTTCTCATTAAGTGATTATGTAAATCTTTGGGAAATAAATGATATTTTAAACCGAAATAAAATCTAAAGTATAAGAGCTATGCAATTGAAACTTTATAGGTTTAATAAGTCAACCACTGACATCATATTCCGAAAATTTTGTTTATCTGGTATAATCCAAACCCAAGTTAAGAAGGTTCAAAAATACGACGAAGTGCTTCGAGAAAAGGTAGGTAGTGCCCTTGCGCTTCACTTGGCTCGTCTTGGCGGGGGCACTTCCGTGCTCCCAGATTAAATTGAAGAATTTTGTTGTTTCGTTTGTTTTTTAATCATTGATATAATATGAGTTTTTTTTATTGGAATTTTTCATCATTTGGGATTTTAAATATCAACTGATATTCCAGACCTTTTTTTTTACATGTAAAATCTTTTAACAGAATTAGGTCCTGTTCTGATTGGAAAAGTTTCACAAAAATCTTTAAGAGAATATTTGAATATAATATTGAGTCATTTTGTAATTTCCTAAGTTTTGTTACGAGGATAATTTATTAAGCTTTTAGAACCCTCAAAGGAATTCTTGGAGGACGCTCATTGGTCCATAGTAATTTGTAAGTCAAAGATCTTCATTATACTCAATTATTTTAATATTTAAAGAAGTACTTAATGGTTGAACTAATGATAATCTGAAATGCTTTAACAACTTTTTTGTAAAAGATAAAGCCAATAACAGATTAGCAAGATTTTATATATTTTTTGCCTAATAGGAATTATATTTATTACAAGGCAAAATACTCTAATAACTTATATTTGAATATAATATAATGTTCCCACTCCTGGTACACAGGCCTCCTCTTTGTGAGATGGAGTGCGCCGTAATCCACGACGCGAGCAGTTGGTAGATGTCACATGTCTTCTAATTTTTGGTTCTAGGACATGCCTGTTTCCTCACTTACGTTCGTCTCCTTATAATCAAACACAGACTGCTTTCAGACATGTCGAGGTATATTCTCATAAGGCCTACCTTAATTCCTCCACTGATGAGTCGTGTCATCTCTACCATATTATTAAGATAGGAACAATATCGCTACATTCGCGAGCCCGCCAGCACCCGGAAAGGCACACTAATGGCCTCATACATACTTAATCCAGTTTTACCATTTTACGGTCTCGAGAATTCACGTTTATTCGATTCCCCTACATAACTTGGGCTTGCTAACGTTCTGCTTGCCAACATTTTCAGAATATTTCCCGTTTCCATAGTTACGGGGATAAAATTGGCGTGTTCGAATCGGGAATAGAATTCCTTTGATAAGAGGAATGGAAATCCTACCACCTACATTAAGTTATATTAATCTTATATGGAAGATGATGTAGCTGTTTTATATTCTGATTGATGGTTATTAATATTTATTATTCCAAGACTATAAATAATCGGTAATGATGGACTTATGACGAAAGTTTTAGCCAAGAACCATGAAGGCGATTTTTTTTCTCTGGGTGGAGCGGAGGGAGTGTCAGACTCTTACTGACTAAAACCCACCCGTGTTTCTTCCTTAGCCCTTTATGTTCCAGGGCATCGGTAACCCTTTCGGACGATCTCGCTACCCTGGCAGGCTTCGGCCCTATCGGGCCCCGTCACTTCTGCTGACATCTCTTTGAGGCGCACGTGGAACACATACGCGCCGTCCGGCACGGGCCTGGTCCTGATCGGACGGTGAGTTATCCATTACTCACCGCCCGCAGGTCCGCGCCTACGGTGGCCGGGAGTCGTCACGCGGCTCCCGACGCCCGGAGCGTCTCCCGCGGCGGCTGAGGCGTGAGGTGCGTTCCCTCGCCCACCGCGCCACTTCCTTCGCTAGCATGACTGCTTCGCAGAAGGAGGTGACTGCCTCCCACTCCAACACTTACACTTCACTTAGGTCACTTTATGACAGCTTTTAAAAACGCGTTTTGAATTCACACTTTCTGTCTCTCTGTCTCTTTCTATTTTATACGAGCGTGTGTGCGTATCGCATAAGATACTTTGTTGCTGGTGACGGGTCTCCCGATGCGCACACATGTTTTTAATCATCCGTACGCAAAGTACGCCCTATCATGTGTACCTAATTGCGAACATCAGACCGTATCATCTATTATCTATTTCTCATCAATGAATTTCAGTATTTTCAAACGTTAAACATTGTTCTCTATGTTGACAGAACCACGCACTTCAAACTTCAGTGAGCAGTACCCACTCACGCGGAGCGTTCGTGTGGGTGGGCGCTCCGCCACAAATATTGGTATTTACACCTTCGAGCAAAGAGGTTCAACTTAAATTGTAACTTTGCTTTGTAGGCTTACTTTTATCTCCTTTTTGACGGTGACAAATGAATCGTTCACGAGACGGTTTTGGGTCGACGAAATGTCAATGTACTAAGATAAATCGTTTGACCTACATGATGTTAGGGATACGTGTAACTAGAATGCCTGGGCGCGATCTCCAGTGTTTCCTTGGGAACTCGAACTATTTGCTGCTCTGACACACATACAGCCCTTTAGGGTAAAATATAGAACCTGGTGATTTTAGCCATGTAAGTTACGTCAGATGTTACGATGTCCATTAGCAAGTTTTATTGTGGTCACTTGCACCGTACAAACAAACTTTTTTCCCATTCAAAATTCAACAACATTACCCTCCTTTTTTCAACTGCAGTGGGGTAGAAAGACACCACACAATATACGCAATAAATCTCGCCAGCAGAATTATGTGTGATATAATAAAGAATAATAAAAAAAGGCTTAACAACGCTGGCCCGACGACCTAGACTCTTTCTTACCAGATTGGCCGGAAAAGGCAGCAGTCAAAGATCAATGGCGAAGTTTGGGGAGACCTTTGCCCAGCTGTGGGGCAGTGTAGGTAACATATTAAAAAACAAAGATGTGAGTGTAGTACAGGAAAAAAAAATAACCAGTGCGCAAACTGTATCCATGAATTCAGCATATGATTCTAAACCCCCGAGCATAGTAATTATTCTTCAGTAATCATTAAAAAATCTGTTTCATAGAAAATAAGATGCTCACTTAAGTCATGCTTTCCTGTGACTTAAATAACACATTTTTACACAGAAAAGCGTGACTTAAGTGCGGGTTTAGGTCACACGAGCTATAAAATAGTATACGATATGTGTGACTTAAGTAGTCCATTACTGCATGGCGTGAAATTAGCACCCAAGCGTAGCAAGGGTGCTAAACGACGAGCATTAATCGTAATGTACAATTTTCATAACCAACAAAAGGTTTCTACGGTCAGTTAATCTGTTTTTTAAGGGGTTAAAAGGTTTTCCTGTATACATCTCTGTCTTACCCTTTGGGACGCACTAAAAACAGGGTTATCAAAGAAAAGCAACAAGCTAAAAATACACTTTTATTCCAATGTCATGCACATCTACAGTTTGTTTCCACTAGAGAGTAACATTGTGATATCATGTGCTAGTCAACTCGTGAGCTATCCAGTCTGCCGGGTCCAACCTGGTTTATAAATAACGTGGAAATACTACATCTTGTGAGTTGTGGTGTAAACCTTATTATAATTTTGACAATTAGTTATTGAAATTTTAGAACAAAATAACTGTCACCAAGTGTGCCTACACATAAGCGACACGCGGCAACGGCAGAGACAACTGTAGTCGTCAATGAGTCGGCGGCTGCCGTCGACACTCGTCAACAGCTGCAGTTACTTCTGCCGCTGGCACGTGTCGCCCGTGTGTATGAGCACTAAGTATCGTTAAAACATAACACGAAGTTTCTAAGTGTAGGATGCCTTACTGGTAACAAAATAGTATTAATCTATTTCTGTTGAAACGAGACGATACATATGAATTTTCAACATAAAACGCGTACAATGAACATTTATGTTAATGCAGAAATCAGTATAGTAAACTGTAAACCTATAAAGTGTAACTAACAGTAGGTACCTTGGGTATTGCATTTTCTGTTTAACCGATTATTTTAATTCAACAAAAACTTAAGTACAACATTATAACATAATATATTATAAACAATTTCAACTGCTGAATAATTCCGCATTTGTTTCTTTGATAAACCGTGGGGGGTTTAACAACACAATGACCACCAAAATTATGAATTAATTATTGCAGTCCGGCTTTTTGCCGACACTAAAGTGTAATTAAATTATTATGTGGTAATATTCAAACATAATAACAAATTACCACAAATGTATATAGTTCCCACATTTTTTTAAGTAATAATTATAGCTAAATTAAAATACAGATTACAATTTGCCAATAACATGTCACGTGACAAAAATTACAGAAGGCTCACACTCCATGTCCTACAATTTATAAAAAATAACAGTTATCAAACTTCAAAGTTTTCGATGTTTACGTGTGTTTGTTAGTATGCAGCGTCTCCTTCATGAACTAAAAAGTTATAAATGACAGCTTACCTAAGCTTTCACTCATTTTCATTTTACGGACGTTCGAGTACAATTTTGACATCGTGAGACGTAAAAGTACTGCCTGTGCAACAATAAGGCCCATTGCGATAAAAAAATAGACTTTAAATAAATAAGATGTGATTGAAAATGTCGAATATTAGATACAAAGCGTAAAGAAAACAACCGAATATCAAAAGGCCAATTTTCGTATTTCAAAACGTTCAATACCTGGTCGAAATCTCATCTCAGCGCTGATAAATATCAAAAACTAGTCAAAAATGTATGTAAACTATTTTCAGGTATTTTTGACAGATGGACACAGAGGTTTGAATGCGATAGTTTTGAAAAATAAGGGAATTATCCCTTCTGTACCCATGTGTATGACCCTTATGCATTATTGAAGTGGACCTTCTATCATTTTCTATTCAATACTAAAAATTTTCACCGCAACTCACAATAGTTTCATTGTTTAAATCCAACTTATTAGTTAACTGTATGTATTACATAAAGATAGACTGCATAGATTTATTTATTGCTATGTCTTACCTCGATTTAAAAAAATTAAGTTATAACTAATCGTCTTACAAAAGATAGTGTTACATTTACAGTATTATGTCCCTATCTTGGTGTTTCTCTGACTTTGTTTCATGGTTCACAAATAATATTTAAAAATAAACTTTTCACATAACTGCTTACCCACTAAAACTTTTACAAATCATCCATCATAATAACATTAAATAAATTATAACATTTTAACATCAAACATTTTTAACACATAATAAACGAAGTTTATACATAGAAGCTGTTCCTTAATCAAGATATGGAAATATTGTCCCTTAGGTATACGAATATTAATCTCGAAATAACAATCTATTTCCTGACTATGTAGGTATTCATATTCATACATATGCACATACATAATGATGTGTCCAGGGAGCAAGTAATCATAAAAGAAAAATATAATTATTTTCCAGTGGTAACGGTCTCGCCTTATGAGTTGTAGGTAGTGGGTTCGAACCCAGTCAGGCGTTTTACTTTGTGTAAATCGAAATTCGAAGACATGTGACATCTACCAACCCGCATTAGACCCGTGTGGTGGATTACATTACAGGCCACTCTCTGTCACAGTGAGCCGAGAGGAGGCCTGTGTCCCAGCAGTGGGAACATTATAGGTTGATTGTTCTACTAGATTTGTCTTGACAAAAAGAACAACACGACATTACCATGTGAAATGTGTGGAGGCCTACTCTTAGGAAACCTTTGAAAAGTGTATGAATGAAGCATGCAACAAAATAACTCTGTTGGTACGCATTGTTAATAACAACACAAAATTAATAATGTAACAATAGTTCTTGCTAGTTCCGTAATGAACGGTTTAAATTAATTCACACTATGTTTTTGATGCGACTTCGAGTACGAGTAGTTTTCATATGAAAACAACTCATTTGCAGCTTGTTCTCATTTACAGCATTTAATCCATGTATCAATGCAATTGCAAACGTGCAGAAATTTCGATTCAAATGCAATGCCGTCTAGTACAAAACCGGCCGTCTGAACCATTTACTATCCGAGTACAACGGTACAGGAATCTTTTGGCGCGTGGCCAAAATTAGATCCAACGCCGCCATTTTGTTTTTTCAATACAAACTCTGTAACAAACGTCTACCAACAACGCCTCTCTGTCAATGTTATTCGGGAACTAAAAGACCCCAGTTGCACTGTATACAGGCAGCGATATCGACGAGCAACTTGTTACCATCGATTCTGTACTACATGATTCTGAACACAGTGCATCGAAATTTTTCGTCGGTCAAAAAAATTGCTGTTATATATATAACATAATAGGTACTTTGGGCGCGTCGAGATTGCACTTTTCAATGAAACACCATTTTTTTTGATAACCTACTTAACATTTCTACGCTAGGGGTTATATAGAATCATGTGTTGAATTCATGCGTCCCTGTATATTAGGTAATTCAACATTTTATGTCATTAATAATATGTAATACGTACAAAGTTATTCATTACATGATTTATTCATAAATTATTCTCGCCGGTATTTCCAGCCCGACGTTATTCCTCTTTTTTTTTTTTTGGAATGAAGGATCAAAAACAACAGCCTCGGTGATCGTTTCAAGTCTTGGAAGATCTCAGCGTAATTTAATGAGACTAAAGCTTCCAGCTTCAGTCTAGACTAAAAGCCTATATTTAAAGTTTATTAATGTTTCAAATTGACGTAATTTCAAGTTAAACAAATATCAACTTGATCTTAATAACAATTAAGTTGATTTCAGAGTGACAAGCACTATTGAAAAAGTTATGAAAATGTTTAAAGTTGTAGCGTAAACTGAACTTTATTGTGTAGGAATTAAAGATTAGCCTATCCTATCTTCGTGACTATTTTCATTTGCAAGCAAAAAAAAAAATGTTTTTCGTGTTTTAAATGTGTTACGAAAAATACACACCGCTTACTTTGAAAGATATCTGTAGACAAACAAAAAAAAACACATAAAAGAAAATGCCAAATTGTAAAGCCCCATAATCTTCTTTAAACGAATAAAAAATATACCACGTAACGTTGAAAGTCAAATCAATGTTAATCACCTCCTCAGACCACCATCAAAAGAAGCAATTACGTTCACAAAAGTCTTTAGCATCACATAACGAGATCCGACGTTGAGTAATAGAGTCGCGGTTATCTCCGAAACTTCGGACCCGTGGCCCGAAGTTACAATAATCATTGGCCATTACACAGAGCCGGTCCTCATTTATCCTGATGTAACTTTTCTAACTTAATTTTTCATTCACCTGTCAGTTTTTCCTGCAAAATTTTCAGTTAAGCAACTTTGTTTTTGGTACTTATAGAGTAACGATGAAACTCCTAAAAGTTCGTTCAGGGCTCTCTGGATTGAAATCCAGAGAGCCCTGGTTACAATGTTTAAAAAGAGAATATTTAAACAGTTATTTGCTGTATTGATTCTAGGAGTAGCGTAGCATGGATGCTGAATAAATTACATTTAAGTTTGCACTAGGTTTACTAACAATAACGCTGTATTTGTAATCCGCTTAGCACTGGATTTTCCCTTTAGCGCTCTAGGGACGCTCGATTTTCTAAATCCAACTATCTAGCCTTGTGCCGATGTTGAGATCGGCTTTCTGTCTAACAAGATGTGCATGAAAACCAAAACACTGCGCACCGTGCCGTATTCCACATACCGATACCTGAACATTAAACTAGTTTACAGATTTTATTTCAGTATTTTCCATCTGCGACAGTTGCCATCAACCAAGGGAAAGGCTCGGTTTTAGATGTCTTTAATAAACAGTTAATTATAAGGAAAAAAAGTTCTGAGACAGTCGAACAAAAAAGTGATCTTTTCAAGGTTCCGTCTTCCTTTGTAATTTAAGGTCGAAACCCTATAAACGAGAAATTATCACTTTAGTAGACTAGGTTAAATGAAATTATAATTAAACTAGTTTTAGGACGTTAAGCACGAATGAACCTCACAATATTTCTGTCCATCATCATGATAACACAGTCCCTTTGTCCCAGTTGCTCACTCAAACTCTTCAGATTACATGCCAAATAAATATCAAACTTATGATCCAGTAATTAAGGTTGTTACTCTATTAATTAATGAATAAATTAAGTGAAGTGTCTCTTTAATAGTTGGCAGTATTATTAATGAGTTTGGCTAACATCCAAACCCCGTATTACTCAAGGTTATGGGAATAAGTTTACGTAGTCGTAAATATCGTTAATTTCTGGGTCGGTTGGGGTGCGAATGCCCTTTGTGTGCGGTCCCGGTTTTCGGTATCGATTTGAGTCCGGTTTTGAGTATTGCTAGGCTATTTTTCAGCGTTTTTAAAAAGGGTTTTTAAGTAGGCAGGCAGTCCACGTAAAATAGTGGTATTCAGTTGCATTCGGTTAGACTGGAATCCGACTCCAACATATTTGAGAAAAGGCAGACAGATTCATATGAACACTTACATTATTGAAGGTTTTGTTTTTGTAGCAAACTTTCAGCGAAATTTCAAATCTGTAATACATAATTATTATTTATAAGTATCGCGGATTTTTCTCAACGCTTACCATCGATCTCCCAAAGTGTTTACCGCAAAGTAATTTCGTATTGCACCAGCATTAATTATCACATTTTAATATGCAACAGATAAGTTCACTACGTGCTTATACAAATTGGTTCATTTTATATTACACGCGTAAGTGTGCAAACAAATTAAATCGTTTAATCGTTTTTTAGGTATTGTTTATTTATTTTATTTTTTATTTATATCGCATCGTATACTGCACCGGTTGACGTCATCACCTCAACCCCGGCTGTGGTTGCAAACCAGCCCTGGGTCTGTCTTGCATAGGATCCTAGCATTATTCTGAGCGCTGACCGTTTTGCCGTATATTTTCCCAGAACTTGTTCTTTTTTGTGTTTGTGTTCTTTCTCTGCGTTATGTTTATAGCAAATAAACGTATTTTCTTTCTTTTTTCTTCTTTCTAAGACGCCGCTCCACAGCTGGTCACGGCTAAGCTACGCACGAGTACTTAGCCTCGCTTTGTATGAAAATGTAGGTGGATTCGTCTACTGCGACACACGGTTACGCTACGCACGAATATGTGGCTGACAAACATATGAGCCGCACAGGAACGTGGGAAACCTCTCGATGCACATCCTATGTAGTAGTGGAAGGTCGACTTTATTAATTTAATATGACTACAGTACGTAGTTTAACGTACGTATGCCTGGCCTAGATTTTTACGTACACAATTAAAAATACATGACCTGTGATGCACTGTAGAATATTTTATTTTGGCATAAATGTTGCAGTTTATGTATTTTTAATAAAAACACAAGATACAAAGCCCCCTTTTAACAGACAAAGCTTTGTAGGCTTATGTATCAAACATGTTTTTTTGATTTCGCAGCCAGAGGAGAAAAATAAAATGCTGAACCACAGTTTTAGATTGGTTTGTTCTTGTCAGTACCATCAGGAAATTGAAATGGCTTTGTTTACTGGCCATAGATAATGAAACTAATACTTAGAATTTTATTGTTGTTTGTGGTTGGTAATTTGCAATTTTTATTGTTTTTGCTTTCAGATAATGTTCTTTAGTTACACACTTTTGATATTATTTTTATCTAAAAGTTGGCTCCCTTTTTCCTTTACATAGAATTTTGTGGTTATGAGATCCATATTGTAAGGTACACATGTTAATAATATGAATATTTTTACCTACGATCAAGCTCTGCTCAGTGGTCTGTCTGGGGTCTGAGAAATTATGGATTTATTCCCGGTTAATGGCAATAGAAATAGGGCAGGTATTACCTTTAACAAAACTTTATAAGTGTGGGTGTACCTACTGTAGGTGTACCTACACTTCTGCCTAACCCTCGGGGGAAACACAGGCATGATGTTATGTTATAACAAGAATGCTCTAATTATCTTACGCCTTTTGCTCACCACCGTTAAATTCCATGGTAACATAGTGTTGATTCAGATTAATAATTTGGGGGACACTGAACGTCCCCAGGCACAATAACAATACTACTTATATTGGACGCAATACAAGTTTCATTGTTATTATGCTTTGTTATTAAATGGTAGAAGGACACGGAACGAGGCACAGTTTATTGTCCTCCAATTGTTTAATAACAGCATACAATACTGGGATAATCGTCGGTTGGTGCCTCCTCATCATTTAAAATTGTCAAAGCCCTCTGCGAGTTGGCTTTGTCCCCTCATGCGCCTTCCATAGGTTCGAAACCCGAGGGTCCCGAGAAGTGTCAAAGACATTTTTGAATTAACACATTGTTAAACCTGTTATATCATAAAAATCATAACAGCTTAAAAAATAAGTAACATAATTCATTACAAATAAATGGTAGAAAATGAATCTTATCTATGAAACGTTAGTCATCGAAACACCACCTCTATTCTTAGGGGATACCCTGATATCAATTTAATACTTAACATCAGCTACTTAGATTACAGAAAGTAAGTAATTACTAATATTTACATTTATATACATTCTTACTTATTAAAAATATTATCTACTCGTATGTACAGACGCCAGCACATCAAGCTACCCGGAACTGTCAGATTTTCCCAATCAACCTTGAACCTAATGCTTCAGCGATAAAGTTGAAAATCTATTAAAGAAATTTGACAGATTGTAGTAGCTTGATGTGCTGGCGTTTGTACCTATGTTCGACCAACACCCTAATTATGTAACACATTATTAATCTGAACCTGAATCATTTCGGAGGATATTGCTCGTCCATCGCATCATATGTTCGCAAAATTTGTTAGCTCAACAAAGGTGAACGTTGTTGAACTGTCAAACTGAAAGTCATTGCTTCTGACAGTATGTTACGCAATTAGGTACCACCAGATCATTATATTTTGGTGGAACATAATTACCTTCAGAGAGAAAGTCAAATAAAATCGATTCAACACATTGTTTGAGTGACTCAGTTACAGAGATCTTTGGGCGCTTGAGTGACATTATCAGGGTGGCGCTGAAAGAAAGAAGAAAGAAAATACATTTATTTGGCACAAACTAAAAGACACACAATACACCGGATACATACATCAGACAAAACAAACAATAAAAATAATAATAATAAAAGATTAAATAAAAAGTGTGAAGTCCGATGTACGAAATTCGCAGGAAAACATTGCGCGCTGCGCGCACGCTGCTGGTAAACATTTGTAAAATTGTAATGAAAAAACAAGGTAGCGGCGTTAGTTCCAATTTTAGCCACGCGACGAAACATCCTTGTATAGCTATATTTCAATATTATCTTTATTTTGTGTAAGTTTAACCCATTCCCTGTGTCATGAACCACATATGGTTCAGGTTGATTGTTTAACTATTGTGTCTACTTTGTGGACAGTGAACGTGTGAAAAGCAGCATCCTAATTGCGTAACGCACTTTCTTATCATTTTGAAGGATATTGCTAATGCATTCCTTCATATGTTCAATAAATATGTCTGTTATACAACGTAAATAACACAATGAATGTTGTTGAACTGCTAAAATGAAAGCCATTGCTACTGTTAGTGTGTTACGCAATTACCCCGTTTGTCAGCTATATGTATGGCAACATAAAATTTTCCATACATTTTAGAGAAAAATCCACAATTTCTGACTGCAATTTTGTAACTAAGGAAGTGCACACATGCGCTTTTTACCTGGCTTCAATAACGATTTTACTGAACCCTCTGATTTCTTTTCTATGTCCTTTACTCCAGGTTAAAGTTTACTTCAAAATTAATAAAATTTTCGGAGAGTTGAAAAATAATGAGTAGCGAATTGTTTATATACCTTCCCTGCACAGTCAAGGAGCGAAAAAATTAAGCAATCTTCAAACAAATTAGCAAGCGCATCTCACCTTTTTGAACTGTCATTTTCATGCAAAATGTTGGCAATGACTTTGTCGGTATAATAATGAAAGTAGAAATTAACACTAAGGTTGACAACTACAACACTAAGTATTTTTCTTCCTAATATACACAATATTAGGAAGAAAAATACCTAGAGAGTCGGGCGACAAATTGCACATGTGTGCGTTCCCTGAGATATATCTACAGAGAGAATTTAAAACAACTTTTATGCATATTAACATCGATTCAGAGAGGTTGCTTACTTATTTAGCGTATAAAACATCTTACGTGTTGGAAACATTCTGGAGGCAAAGTTTATTATGATTTAAGAAATTGAGACAGTTTTTGAATAACATTTTGTAACATGCAGGTTCTGACTACTGTTTTGTGTTATTCGATGTTTTTGTTTAACAATAACATAAAAAGTTATTTGACAAAACATTATTAATAATATTTTAATAATAATGATTCGACATTTTGTTAGAAATAATTTAAATTGTAGTTGTCATAATTTCTAATATATGAATAAAAGTCTGCAATGTTTTGTTGCAAAATGCTATTTGACAAAATAAAAGAAAACGTTTCCAACGTGTTTTGAAATAAAACAATATTGACATTTGTGTATAAATACAATGAAGTATCAGCAAAGATAAAACAGATACTAACCAACGATACTATAGATTTTTATGTAGAAAAATTAACTATTTCATTCTGTAAAGTGGTTCTAATTACTCTAACATAATTGAGAAAAACACCGTCGCCTTAAAAAAGAACTAAATTGGAATGGGTAATGATATTTGGTTAACCATTATTATCGACGACTGCCGAACAAAGGCGGTATCAAACGGACTGACACTATAAAATATACAAAATTGCAAAACAGGGATCAAACAGGATCGTTCGCTAAGTAATGGAATTCCGCCTCCATTCGCCGTCGCCGCGAGCTCATATATTTACAAAACTACTTTATACTCAGTCGCTTTATCACTTTGTTAGCGTCTAAATTGCCCTGTTTAAGCGTTATCGGTCTGGCGTCGTCGTCAGATATCGTTAGCGTCACCGACGTAACCCTCATCGGGGCTTTCCGAGCATATGTCAGCGGCACACTTCGCGTTAGACACTTGCGGTAAGGGTTTGAGCACACTCTCGGTGCCCTCGCCGGGCATCCGAGCGTCCGTGGTCTGAGTGTCCACGCACCGGGTCTCCACCTGGTAGCACCGACCCGGCCCCTCCGCCACACTCATTGGCACCATCACTGCACACGTCCCCTTCGGGTTCACCCACGAACTGCACGCCTCCGCCGGCGCGCAGCACTGCACCGGCTCCGTCTTGTAGCCCTCTGGCGGAGATGGCACGAACTCCTCATTGTAATACACCGTCCCGTTTCCAACAAACGCGATCTGCCTATTCCGCGGTACCGGGTACCCTTCCAATGTGCGCCGCACGTTTCCCGGACCAAACGGCATTTCAAAATTAGGACAAGCGGGAGGCGTGGGCGCGTTAAACTCCGTGTCTTTCGCGAATTTACAAACAAGCTTCTGGCCTTTCGGCCGATTGTGCGGTAGCGTCTGATAAAACGGACCGACTACCGAATAGTTGGACATTATCGGCGGCCGGCAGGGATGTTTCGGGAGGCCGTAGTCGTACGGGTAGCCCTCGTTATCTAGGAAGCATCCCGGATTCAGGTGGACATCCGCCGAGTGCTGATACATGTTGTTGATAGTGTTCTGCGGCATGTTGATGGTCTGTTGATCCTGCCACGTGACCTGTCTGGGTATTGTTGGTGCGGTGAATGCAGTTTCCTCTTGAAAACCGTCGCCACTCGTGGTTTGAGCTTTGTATACTGATAACACTGTGTTCTCGTTCTGCGCATTGTTGGCTACAGTTTCCGCGTCGCTAATTAGGTCGGGGTTCCTGTCGACAAAGCCTTTCATGTTATTACTTTGATACACGTCGCTCGACTCGTAATCACGGTTTGTTTGTACAGTGTAGTGCAATGCGTGATGAGAGTGCGCGTTCACAATGACACTCCCATTATTTTTAGGCATCCCGTTCCCCCGGTTCGAAGGCAGAATTTGATTACATAACGCCACGTCCTTGCCGCTCTCCTTTTTCTTTCGGCTCCGCGTGTCCGTTTTAAATTTCAATAATACTACGGCTATTATTGCTATAAGTAAGACGATAATAAGAAAGACTACTGTGACTATGACTACTAAGTGTCTCTGCGGGAACGTGACCACTATAACGACGGGCTCCTCTTTCACTAGTATTCGTATTGTGTAGTTGGCGCGAGACCTGCCTGCGGGGTTCTCGGCGATGCATGAGTACGTGCCATTACCGTCGTTCCCAATATTGAATATGTACAATTCGCTCTTTTTATCCGTAACGCCGTTCTCCACATAATACAGGTCGCGAACGTCCGGTAACATGCTCGAATAATTATGAATGATCTGGCCCTGATAAAACCACGTTATTTTCGCTTCGGGTATCGCTTTCACTAAGCACTCGAGGGTCACGTTGTTGCCCATGTTCGTCTCTAAGAACACGGACGTAGGGCTCATTTTCGGTAAGCATGCCAACTCGTTTTCTGCGACGCCCGTGATCGTCCGTTTCCTCAAACGTTCAGGGAGGGAGCAAATTGGTTCGACGGCGTGCGGCATATTGAAATTCAACAACCAACTATGTAAATCCCTGAGATGGCAATCGCAATTCCAATTATTATTTTGCAAGTTGATCCCTCGCAGCGTATCGGGGAATAAATTTTCACCTTGAATATTTGCTAGTCTGTTGCCGTTCAGTCGCAGCCACTCCAGGTGGTTGAGGCCGGAAAAAGCCTCTCTCTCTATTGTTTCTATTTTGCAATCGCTCAGTTCCAAAGTATTCAAGTACGATAAATGTTGAAAGCAGTGAGTTTTTATGCTCGTTATTGGATTGTTATTGAGCGAGAGCCTCATTAGCGACGGGAAGAACACAAAGTTGGTCGACGGTATGACTGTCAAGTAATTGTTAGAGAGATCCAACTCGACGAGGTTCGCGAGACCTTTGAATGCGTGGTTATCGATTTTCTGCAGTCTACATCGTTGTAGGTAGATCTTCTGAAGATTGAGCAAGTTTAATTTGTGGAACGTTTCTTTCTGCAGAACTTGTAGGTCGTTGCCTGTGAAGTCTAGTACTTGTGTTTCTGGGTCGAGAGAGTTCGGGATTGTTTTGAGGTCTTTTTCTGAGCACTCGACGTATCGTTTCCCATTCTTCCACTTGCAGATACATTGCGAGGGGCAGGCGATGGCGGGCAGCAGCAGGCACGTGGTGCACAGGGCGATCAGCCTCACGTCCAAACTCTTTCTGACATTCATATTGCCTCAAGGCATCCGAGTGTGGGCCGCGAACATTATCTGTAACAAAAAAACAATCATTTTAATTTCGATTGAAATATTATTATTTAATTAAGAAACACAATTAATGTAAAATGGAACAAAACTGATCATTCATTTGCAATACGTTATTTCGTCGGCTCACTCGTGTCATTAATTTATCAATAATATTTCGTTCGCATTGTTTGTTCATGTATATTTAATTCTTATAGAATGTAAAGTATCATTTTTGTCATTTCACAATATAAATGCGAGTACCGGCTCGGCTCTCATTACAGTCTCTTGTTGTCAAATATATTTTGTCGAGCTATCCGCCTGTTTGTCGTCCGTGATTCATAACGATGGGGATTCTTCATGGCAAATGAATGAAAATGTTTCCATTTAATCCGTAAATTCGTTTGAATGGGAAAAATTTTGAGCGCGACTTTTGTGAATTGTTTGTTTGTTGTTTCGAGTGGATTTTGGCTTAATGTCATGTTCATGACAATTCCTTTATGTTCGGTTCTGGAATTTTGAGCTCTGGCTTACAACATTATCGAATTAATCAGTTAGGTAAATACCAACAAAGGAAATTAATTTGCCAAGTATAGCCGTCATCAGTAAAGGACCTACTTTTAGTATCATTAATAAAATATACGGGTGATTTCATGCTCCTGTGTTTCAAAGACAATGAAAAACTTACACATTTCCTTCATATTTACGTTATCATTTACGCACGAATGAATCATTAATCTCATTTCGCTGAATAACAAAAAGGACGACTTTTCCTCAGTGAAGTATTTTTATACTCTTCGTCTATTATAAGAGAATAGAAACAAATTCTTCCCACGTCAAGCAGGTGACAGGGCGACAGACATTGAAGTAACTCCTGCAAATTCGTTTACGGAGGCTCCAGCAAAAACGCGCGCCGTAAACCTACGTAAATTCGAACGATTATTTAATCGAAACTACAACTACCCAATATCATCGTGCTGTAAATTTTTCGATAAGCACAAATAAGTGTCCACCCATATAATTAATGAATAAAGTCTTCAAACTAAGTAAATATGATATTTATAAAACTATCTTAGTTGGTGCGGAAGGTGATGGCATTCGTTATACAGGGTAATCCTAGTACGAATGCTTTAAACACTCCTTTGACACCAAAATGCACATTACATAAGACCGTTTTAAGGAGATTTACTGTCCCGATTCTGATAGTAGTCGTCATTCGTCTAGTAATAATGATTTTATTTATAATTATTTATCAAGTGCGAAACGAGTATTTTCATTTTAAAATCGTTCGAGTTACGTAACGTTTAAGGCTCCCGCAGACAGGCGCGACGCGACGGTAAGACGCGATCATGGTAGAACGATTTTCATAGAAATTGTTCTACTAGAGTCGGGTAGGGAGCCTGGGGGCCTACTCCGAAGTGCAAAGTGCGAACGTTCGGATCGGACCGACACATGGGCGAACCGAAAATTATTGAAAAATGCGAAAAAAGTTCGGCGCGGCTCAGTTGGTCGGGACCATAGTCAATATTCGAAAGAGTGTAGGAGTGTAGGATCGGAACCGACCGAACCAAATAGTAACTTCGTAGCAGGAAACAACCGAACATTCGGCCGAAACTACTTCGGAGTAGATCCCCTGCACTTCGCGCGTTCGAGCTGGGCCAACAGATCTTTGGGCCGAAAAAAGGAAAATGCTAACTTTCCTTCTTTTTGCCCCTGTCAGGGCGAGAAACCATACAATAGATTTAAATTCTTATCTTAATTATGCTTAATGAATTTAGCAAAGGGTGCATTGGTACGGTATCTTGTAAACGAAGTACCTAAATGAATGCCGGCAATGTTTCTCTGTGAAATATTCGGTGCTAAATGTTGAGAGGGGTTTTTGTAAATGAACGAAATGTGTGTTTTGTTTGTTCGCTGTGATGTTAGAAATTATTTAAAATTAGGTCGTAGCCACTGAGTTTTTTAATTTTGTCTGATAATGAGTAAAACTTGAATATCATGTTCTATAGGCCGCTAAGTATAACATTCTGACGTTTGAGCCGAAAGCTTATTTCATTGTTTTCTGCACTATTGAGTTCTCAGTTCCCATGTAGGTACGTACTGAGCTAAATTTAGATGTCAAGATGTTGTCTGAGAGCAAAAATGTTTGTTACTATCACAATAATATGTATTGAGGCATATGATACTGAGGCATTGCATAATGTAATGTTCCTATTTTGCGGATTTGATTTTGCCAATTTTATTTTTGTGTATACCAAAGACAAAGCATTTATTCCCGATAGGCACATAAAAGGAATTGAACGTCCTAATTCACAATGAAATAGAATTGATTCTAGTCGCCCCTTCCAAAAGGTAGTTATCGTATGGAGAAGAATGGGCAAGAAACTCCACCGTTACTCTTTTAAAATGGTTTACAATATTTTGTATACATTGATTAGGTATATAATTATATGTGAAGACGGTGCACCTAGAATAAAATTATTATACCTACCACAATAGGCAAAAGAATTGAAAATGAAGCCATGATAGATAAATTAATTATGCGATAGACTCAAGGTGCTCACCGTAATAGGTACCTACATAATAATATTCAACCTTTATAATACAGCTCTCCCTGTGCCATTCATTTCCGGTGAATGAAACGATACGACAGCCATACCTCGATAATCAAATGACAAAACAGCCGAATGCTTTCCATTAAATTTTCACTTTATTCAGGAGTCACAAATTGGGATCGAACCACCGCCCCCTCCCCCTGCACAGTTCTAGTGACATCGCGAATTTAACGGAGTGGCAAATTAAAAGTAGGTATCATTCGGACATTGACGAGGGTACCAATGTTTGTTTTTTCGCTGTTTCCGTTGATAGAACCAATTATTGACGTGGGTAACGTTTGCGTTTTAAAATTAAAATGTTGTTTTGGCGCCGCCTGGTTACATTGTATTTAAGAAGTGTAATGATTTATTCAATGGCCAATTCCCAAGCTTTTGCACTTAGGTAAGTGCAAAAGCGTGGGCTGGTATAAAAAGAAACATTATGATCCTTTCTAGGTAGAAGGAATGAAATGTTTCTTTTCTTTTTTTTAATTGTGTTCTAATTAAAACATGTTTAGTTATTCATTGGAATTGAGTAAAGTTGGTGTACTAAGAAAACACGATTCAATCTACAATATTTCCAATAATACATAAACCATATATCGCTTATTTTCCTCCAACGTGTTATTTTTTGTATTTATGTTCTTTCTCTGCGTCATGTTTACAGCAAATAAATGTATTCTCACTCTTCTAAAAATCCAAAAAAAAAAAAAAACGGAAAGAAGCCTTAAAATCAAATTAATTCTAATTTTAGGCGTCGAACTAATTTCAATCTCAATAAAATAGAATAGAATTGAGATTGAATATCAATTATTTAAAGCATGGCACGCTAGCCACTAGTTTACTTTCTAATAAATATTGCACTCTGCATTCATCGAAAAACCATCAAAATATATTTCACGATTCAAATCACGTGTCCACTTTTCTAAAATAAAACTGGTATCTAACTGTAAAATGAAATCAAATAAAATCCAATTTTATAATAAAAAAAAGGCAATTGAGAATCGTAGGTAATCAAATAGATGGTGTTAGTATTAATAGAGCTTTGATTTAGTGACGCTAATAGACTTTTACAGCACTTTATACAATTCGAAAAAAAAGATACCGACTGTCAAATAAAGTAAGCCGGGACCAACGGCTTAATGTGCTTTCCAAGGTACGGAGGGGTCTTGGTATGTGAAGATGGTTAGTCATCCACGAACCAACCGCGGTAAGCTTAGCTTAACCTGATCGATCAACCCGTGCGGCTGTTATAAAAAAATGGTAAGAGGACATAATATTACCGTCTGTTTTCCCTGAAGGGTAAGCCAGAGGTGCAGCTAACTGTCGTATCCCCATTTCGCCAGTTATGTTTAAGCATTATGTAATTAAGGAATGTTATGTTCAAATGCGTCCTCCCTTCATTCTTATGACGATGAAAAGGAGAAAAAGCATTATGTAATATAAAGGGATAAATAATTGTATGTTTTTGGAGCAGACTTCAGTCATTCATAAAGTGGAATAATAAGAATTATGCAATTTTTAAGAACTAAAGACGTAATATGTCAAAAAGAATGAGTGTTAAAGTCTTGGTACCTATTAAAATACTTTTTCATGCCACTTGCTCAAAAAAGTGACATTCTATGCCACAAAAAGCGAACATAACAATAGTCATTTTTAATCTGTTAAAAACAGGGAAAAAAAATTGTACTGAATTTCATTCATCCTCTAGGGGGAGAATGTGATTTAAATGTGGAATACTTACCGAAATTTATACTGAACTACATCTGTGTTTACACCATTGAGTTTGTATATAAAGCATTATCCATCTTTTTGAAAAAGGAATACGCATTTATTATGCAGTTATGATTATTAAATAAAATTACGAAAACCAACGAGGCCGTATGAGCTTGATGCCTTTGCTTTTCCGACAAAAAAATATTAGTCTAGGAATTTGCCGCGTTTTTGTTTTCTTCAAATACATAAACGTTAAGTTTATTTTTTCGCAAATGGTACGAAAAGTAGAGTATTTTCCTCGGTGATAAAGCTGTCTTAGTCTTGGGTGAACTTAAATCCCTCGCTACACTCAGGACTCGTCTTTAATCCCTCGCTTCGCTCGTGATTTAAGTTTTTAACACCCTCGCTACACTCGGGAGTAAACCTCGATTCCTTCGTTACGCTCGCGATTTAAATCCTCACCCGCGACAGAAGACACTGCTTTATCCCCTTGGTTAATAATCTACTATTTAGTTGCTTGGTCTACAAGACTAAGTCGCTCTATTATACATCATTTTATAAACATAGTATAGTTCTTATAATTATATAAGTAACTATCTTCTACGAATACCAATCCGCACAACTTTATACAATAGTCTTACTGTTGCACAAGCAGTATGTTACAATGTTATTGCATCTTCCCACGTCTATAACATTAACACCCAAGTGTATCAATAACTTTTCTGAGATCTTCGTTCACTCCACCATGATGTGAAGAACGTCTTCAAAGTTAAAAACATCGTGAGAAAACATATCCTAGAACCACAGCTTTGAAGACATTGTGACATCTACCAACCCGCACTGGGCCCACGTGATCGGTGACGAGGCACTCCCGCTCACCGAGAGAGTAGGCATGTGTCCAAGCAGTGGGACCTTATTTATGGGGATATATTAATTAAAATACTGAAACAAAGAGTGAACCTAGTCTAGTTAGTACCGAAGGGTAGGGTGAAAGGGACAAGTATTCCATTGCTCTGGTTATATCGCTCACAATCACACGACCGGGAAGTTTCTACTACGTACAGTTCTCAAACAAACCACTGTATTCTGCGTACCTTTTTGCTCAGAATTTTTTTGGTTTCGTTCAATTTAACTGTTAGCGAAGTGCAGATGCAACCTTTGTCGTGACTCTATTTGTTCGTCGATTCAATTTCAAAGTTATGAAGAGGGGTGACCGTGTTTGTAAGGTCTAAGGCAAATTAGGACACCTTTGACATTGCAAGTTGTCGTATACCCTTTTGGTTTAGACTTTACTTTAATGTAAACTTGCTTTCCGATCACAATTTTGTCTGTCAAATGCGGTGTTTTTTAGTGTTGATGCGATTAAGGCTCCGCTATCCACCCGTCCGTACGTCCATCTGTCTGTGGCAGGGTTGTATATTTTGAACCGTAATATAGTTAGACACAATTTCACAGATTGTGTATGGCTGGTATAACAACAAATAATAAAATGAAATGGAGCTAAAAATTCCACTCCCCGTAAAAGAAACGTAAAAAAAAGTAGTGTTAAATAGTGTACGGCGGTATGGAACCGTCCATGTGCGAGTCCAACTCACAATAGGCCGCTTTTTACGGAGTTGGAATGATAGCTGCCTATGCCAAGATATAGCAGCACCAAGAGGTTCTCAAACACGTAGCCGATTGCCGAGCTGAATGCCTAGTTAAGTAGAATTGTAAATATATAAAATATGTCTCTCAGTGCGTCGGTTTTGTCACCTTCAAGCCAGAATACATCCATGCTGCTTCGCATCATTCATTGCATACCCAGTTACATACAACAAAGTTATTCCGTCATGACACGCCCTATTATGCTTTTTTTTTTTTTTTTTTTGAGGATGGGAAATCATCAAATGACCCCTCCCGCTCTGGGTGGAGCAGAAGGGAGTGTCAGACTCTTACTGACTAAAACCCACCCGTGTTCCTTCCTTAGCCCTTTATGTTCCAGGGCAGCGGTAACCCTTTCGGACGATCCCGCTAACGCCCTATTATGCTTACAATGGTTTCCTCCAATTGCTTGTATTTGGTCCCAATTTCCAGTAGCAGAAATATGGGCATTATAATAATATCAACATACCTATTTCTAGAACTTCTTTACCGAGACGAATTCTGTTAGTGCCTTCCCTTAGCGCTGATTTTTCAATCATCTGATAACTTTATTCGGGGAATAATTTTGAAATTTTGACAGTTATTTCATACAAAAACTGTCAAACGTCAATTTGATTCCTCGAATGAAAGTTATCTGGCGATGGAAAAATCAGCCCTTAGATAATATAACTATAGTTATTTGCCCAATCTGTTCATAGGTAATATCAATTTTCTCGAGATTCATAAATTGATAGTCTTTCAATAA
The DNA here is from genome assembly GCA_951799955.1 of Apamea anceps. NCBI lineage: Eukaryota > Metazoa > Arthropoda > Insecta > Lepidoptera > Noctuidae > Apamea > Apamea anceps. Next base: position 1,591,315 of record OX637506.1, read on the forward strand.
TTCGGTAACGAAATATTGGCAGAGAAAAGCGACTGGATTTTCGAGATCGCAGGATGGCCTAGATAATATGAATTTCTCCGAAATGTTGTTTTTAGACCGCCCACAGTCCTCCGTCTGATGTTTTTTGTAAGTCGTATAAAAACATCACACGGAGGACTCTCTCGTTTGTGGAGCTGAATATACCTACACATCTATATTGTATAGGGTATAAGGGACATCGCAAAAAAACTCTACCGAACTTGTACAGACGCCAGCACATCAAGCTACTACAATCTGTCAAATTTCTTTGATAGATTTTCAACTTTATCGCTATAGCATAAGGTTTAAGATTGATTGGGAAAATTTGACAGTTTCGGGTAGCTTGACCTGCTGGCGTCTGTACCATGAATTCGGTACATGAGTCGCGACCCGAAAAAAAAATCTAGTGTTTCATATAAAAGTGCAATACATGGTCAGAATGTATGAGAATTCTGTATTTTTTTTTAAATAACCGATGAAGAATTTCAATGCGTTGAAATTTTTCGTCGGTTATGTCTAGAATCATGTACCTACTGAATTCATGGTATAATAGTTTGCACGTCGATATCCTTTACACCGTGTAAAATAAATTATTATATCATTTATTATTTATCTATGTACAATCTATTTTATTATGTGTGTTATTCTAAAACCTAACCTAACTTCGTTAACATTTACTTCGTAATCGACTGGTATTGCGGTTGACTGAGTATTAGTAATTAATACAATATGAAATAGATTATATTTGTGTTGCCTATAAATGTAGTTCGATGAACTCAGGATAGAGTTTGAATAAGTTATGTTACCATTAAGATAACTTTATCAAACTTTATCCAGTTTTTTTTGTGATGTCTTGGAATGGGTCCAAAAGAACGGTTGCTTTCTTATTTTCTTTAAAACTATTCACATAAAAACAGTGTTTTTCTTTTAAAGAGAGAATTGTTTTCTACGAGTACATCATTTATTCACCACATAATCTTTTATAGCTCGGCGCAGAATCTCGAAAAGGGTGACGAAATAAACCGTAAGTATTTGAATTTGGAAGTAACAAAGGCATAAAGGACCTTTGTCACTGTTTCATCCAGGTTTCCTACCTAAAACTGTGAGCTTTTGGTTTTAATGTAACTAAATGATTTTTATTTGGTGCAGATTATTTAGTCATTACTTTATGTATTGAAATTATTTGAGACTTTCTGCAACCGACTTCCGGTGCTGAAAATATTCTCTAATTCTCCGGTGAGTAAACTGAAGTCGATTGCAGATAGAATTAAAATAATATTTAATATTTTTGCAAAAGTTACACGCCACCTATTTGCCGTTTTTAGATGTAGAAAGGTATTAAAGTACTATTTCAGACAAAAGTGCATGGAGAGCCTAAGGTCGACTTTTGACTGTGAGGTTTTGCATTGCGTTTCATTACTTTTCAAGAGACGACTAGATGGCGCTGTTCAAACATGAAAATAACACTGCAAAGCTTAAAACCTTATTATGCAGAGGCACATAATAAGGTTTTTAATACCTAAAATAAATTACTTAGAAATAATAATATATTTATATTCAAATAAACATAAATTATTTTATTTTCTTATGTCCGAGTACTTAAATACAGCGCCATCTAAACCAAACAAACCAAAAAAGCCAATTGGCATATTAGTTAATTCGACTACAGATGGCGTAGATCATAAATAATAGAAATCCCTACATTCACAAAGTAGCTTTAATTTTCACATAAAATAATTATTAGATCGGTAGCTCACGTGGATAAGTATGATGGAATAACAAAGCTCGTTCCACAGGGCACCGGTTCGAAACCCAGTTCTAAGTAGACTTTTTTATATTTAATTATTATATAATATAATTTATATTCTATTTTTTATATTTTTAAACGTTTTTTTATTTTATTTTTTGTTATAAATAATATAAAAAATATGAGGTATAAGATGTATAAATGAATAAAGGCATAATATACAAGTATACATATACTACTATATATAAAATTATATAAATATATATATAATTTACTTTCATAATTGGTGGTAAGTATTAGTATTATTAGTAAGAAACATTTATGAAGAAGATTTAGATATATTTTCTTACAGATTAAGATTTACTAAGTTTAATTCTCGTAAAGGATAAGAAATGAAACTATTTTAGTGATATTATAGTTTAAGACATTTAATTCTCAAAGAAGAATACAATTCATTTATTTATTTCTTTCTTATACAGTGTATAACCTAACCTAACACTTTTACACCCAATTGACAATTATTTAATTCACTTGTTATGAGAAATACAAGTAAAATTTATAACTGAATAACTCTATTACAAAATGGAAGACATCAACAAAGTAAAACTGTATAATGATTGATTTGTGCATTATGTTATGACTAAGGTCCATAGCTTAAGTATTCGTTCCAGAACGAGGAAGAAATTGAAGCTAAACCTAAAATTAATAACAATTGTAAGACCGGGTTATAGCTGTCATTTTGGGACCGAGTTGTTTATAATAAATAAATAATTTATTATATTGGAAAGGAATCTATATTTATATTGTTTTTATTTTAATTTCTTATATTATATAAGAAATCAAAATTATAAGTGTAATAACATTTTGTTGTTATAAAGTAGTGAATAAATTTATCCCACTTACACTAAGTTTGATCACTGTAATTTATCAAATAAATTATAGCTACCCCGGTCTTTGTTATTACTCAATCCAATAGTCAACACTTTATATTCTTTTTTTAATATATCGTGTATCCGCCATTTTGATCGATTACAGCTTGCAATCGCGAACCCATGGAGTTTATTAATTTTTCACATAAATTTTCACCCCGTATAGAATCCCATACCTGCATGCAGTGAGTACTCAGTGCTTCCTTAGTCCTTTCGTTCCTATTGTCCCACCTTTGAACCATAACGCCCCATAAATTTTCAATGGGGTTTAAATCTGGCGATCTCGCAGGCCAAGGAATAATCCGTATGTCCGATTGCTGGCTAAACCACTCTTGCACAATTATGGAACGGTGTATAGGACAATTATCCTGCACGAACGTTATCACTGGCATGTTTTCTACAGGAAAAACATTCCGCACGGTGGGCAACATGACGTCATTCAGCACATCTATGTAGTTTACACTGTTTGCACGACTGGGTATTACAGTAAGTTCTCCTGGTCCTGCAGCACTCATCCATCCCCAAATGTTCACTGTTATATGACCGGATTCAGAGTTAGGCACAACGTGATCACTATCATAACGCGTATTATTCCTACGCCACAACCTAACTCGCCCGTGCTGGCTAGACTTGAAAGTCTTTTCATCACTGAAGATGACGTTGCTCCAGTCGAAATTTCTGTATTTCAAAGCGAACTCCAATCGTGCTCTTTTATTAGCTTCGGTTAGCAATGGCTTAATAGCATGTCGACGATAATGCAGACCTTCACTATGAAGAGCACGATACACCTTCCGCAAAGATGTATCAAACAACTCTGCGTAATATCTTGTTGGTGTAAAGCCATTTTCCTCATAACCTTGCACCATAAGTTGACGCTGGTCTGAGTCAATATGGCGTCTTCTGCCAGATCTACTACGGTGTTCCAACGAACCCTCTTCTTGAAACCGCTTTATCCATAAAGTGACAGTCTTTACCTATAAGGGAAATATATTATTTATTATTTTCGTGTATCGATAACCATTGATAATAAAATAAATAACGAACAGTGATTTTAAAACATTACTTACGTTTAAGCCAGTTTCTCTCGAAATTTCAGAATAATTTAAGCCTTGATTATGCAATGCTATTATTTGGGCCCTCGTAGCCATATCAATATTTGAACGCGAACTCATGATAAAAATAAATATTAAAAACTGGTTAAACGCAATCGTAACTGAACTCACTCAAAGATAGTAAAGAACGTTATGATTGAACAAAAAGATTAAATTTTTATACAGTCAATATTAAACTACCCTCAATTCTTTTGAGATTTATGATACGGGTTAAAGTCGCTAAACAACTTCAATATAACAAAGAGTAGGATAATTTCAACTCATTGCGTAATGACGCAATAGTCCAGTGGCTAATGGTATCGGTAAATTTTATGCCACCGAGTTCGAATCCTAGTTATTACGTGCTTTGTTTTATAAGGTTTGTAATGTCGTAGGAGAATTTGTGTTAAAATTAAGTAATATTGTAACAAGCAAAAAACAAGATAATGTTCTTTAACGAGAGATGTATATTTTCCAATCCAACTACTATACTAGCGCCATCTATGTCATCCAAGACATATTATTAAGGCGATGAAACCCTGTTCAAACGATTTTGATTTGGAATTCTCCATGCACTTCTGTCTTCGTTAGTACATGTCAGTGTTTTTAAAGTTAGTTCCGTATAGAATAAAGAGCTAACGTTTTGCTTCGTTTTCTTGTCCTAATCCGTTCTGATTTCCTACACAGAAAACACTAAAACACCACCGCCACCAACCATACCTAACACTGGATAACCATAAACACGGTACATCCCCAAATATCCGCCACTAATGTGCCATGTCAATGTATTTGTTGGTCCCGGCGTCCATAATGCATGCTGCTTCATTATGTACGCACATCGACCGCGCCGCGCCGGTCCGTCCGCGGCTATTTGTACGGACGACGGAGATCTGATCTCGCATTGTGTTCAAGAATTGTAATGGAAGCTCTGATGGCCGTTATTGGGTTTAGCCGCCTTTATTTGGTAACGCGTTTCGAGTTTGAAATTTTTGAATCATACTCGTATTTATTGGTTTTAACTACTTCGTTTCGGTTTTGAATGTTGGTGTAAGTTTTCACGTGCCTATGGGACGTAATATCGGGTGTGCCAAGAGTCTGTCTTCCAAACTATGATATAAAAATCTCTGTATCAGATGGACCAAAAAGTGATCTTATAATGGTTCCGTTTTATTTTTATATTTCGAACCCTAAAAGTAAGTGTCTTCTACGAAATATTTAGAATTCAAACTTCATTTGGAAGTCCTGGTCCTTAGGTACTCTCTACGTGATATTATTAAAAGAGTTTATTTATTTATTTGGGATCTCCAACAAAGGATACATCACATATATACAATGTAAATCACAGTAAATAAAAAGGTTCTTTTACGTGTTCTACTTTTACAGGAGACCACAGCATGCTTATATAACTGGGTGTAAACACGATCAAAATAGAAATAGGGAAAATTGATGATGAATGTTAAAATTAAATTTTATTCATATTACAATGAACGCAAATACAAGAAAATAATAAAAGAGATTACGATAAGCTGCGTATTTTATCTTATGAACGATTAAGCCTTCAAAAACCTGAGACCTGCAATTCTCGTAATTTTAAGATCGTTCACAGTCTGAGGGGCAATTCTCGTAATTTTAAGAACGTTCACAGTCTGATCTCAGTCTCAATCTGTCAAAAATTCCTCTAATTTCCCTACATTTTGACAAGTTTTTGATATTTGTTTATGGCCGAGATAAGACTACAATACGATTTTGAACGTTTTAAATTACGAGAATACGCCTTCTGGTTGCAATGAAATAATCCTCTTTTAAAGTAATGTAAAGCAGGGTCTACCTGTACCTATGTACTCGTACAGGTAGACCATGCTGAAATTAAAACAATTCCTTTTTACCCCGTTATTACTACGAGTATTACTATATGTATATCATTCCGAAAATCCCTTTAAATATCCACTGAACATTGAAATAAAAGCGTACGTATAAATTCTCTAAAACATGTAGCAAGCTCCAAAAAGGAACTAAATGTCGGGTAGTCGTACATTTCTCTTCATGCACGGTTTCAAGACTCGCGCCTGTCTCTAAAAGATTCCGTTGGAAAAATGAATAGCTCCACACTAGGAACATTGCAGAGAAACTGGGTGAAGTAGGTACAGTGATACTCTTGAAAAGTAATGTATTATGTTGAAATAGAACCAGTACAAGGACACGTTGCAAGATGGCGAATTCACTGCCCACTCGGCGGCAAGTGGCACAAGGCTGTTGAAGAAGAATATTGTTATGACATTTTTCATTGTGAAACTGGAATTACTAATGAGTTTGAAGCGCTATCTAATCTGTGTGGCTACATATACCTACTACAATATTCAGACATAATTATTATGAAAGCATACTTAGTTTACTTTTGAGATGACAACGCGAAATAGTCAAAACCTATAAAAAAATCTAAACCATAAAATGGAAATGAACAGCAACTTTATTTGAATTAAGAATTATACCATTAATAATAATAGTATTAATTATTAATATTAATAATTTTCAAGTAATGCAACAACAAACTGAATGTCAAACTTAACAAAGTCCAAATTCTATTGCAACCAAAACTTATTAACACCTTGTTACAAATGGTCACTCAAAAATCAACTTAGAATAAAATTAAAGTTAAAGTAGATAACTGATTAAGTGGTGATGGAATGTAAATTATTTATGAACCCTGCTATAGCACACAGAAGCACGACATGCCCCATTGACGCCACGGTCGGGCACAACAGAGAGTCTTATGTGACGGAGGGCACACCAATACCGGATTTATAAAGTTCATATTAATGTTGGCGACAAATTAACCAATCCTGGGCATTGAAATCGAAAAAGTTCGAGGTTAAATCAAGGTTTACGAGAATTTTGTAAAAAAAAATGCATTAATATTCTAAGACGTTTTAAAAAATTTTTCAAGAGTCAAATAAGACGTTATTTTCTTTCCAATTTGTAAGGGATTCTGTGAAATTGATCTGTCGTGTTGAAATTGAGTTGAGTTCGCAGAACCATCCTCTATGATTTGTCAAAGATTGTCTTCGTATTAGTTTCTGAGAGGGACTTATTTATTGTAATGTATAGTTAATGTTGTTAGTCTGTCCCCTGACCTGTCTGACCTCATCTAGTTTTAAAATATGATTGACGTGTAAAAGTGTTTGTACAAACCTACTTACAAAATAAAATCATTTATCATTTGTCAGATTCTTGTAAGGTTGACCTTTTGACTTATGTATTAAAAATGTTTTTATTCATTTATTTTATTATTTATGTACACACAAAAAATACATACGTTACAATATATACGTTTTTCTTGTTTCTAAAAACTTTATGATGACATAATCCTTATTATTATTACCATGGATAATCTAACATACGAGTATCTTGTAGAACTATTTGTTGATACTTCGTTACAACGGAACTAGGTACTTCTGTAATTCATATCATCATTCATATTCATATTCATCATCATCATTTCAGCCTAAAGTCGTTTACTTTCTTCTTTCTGTTTTCTTCTTCTTTACTTCTGGACATAGGCCTCCCCCAAGCACCGCCACTTCGACCGGTTCTGTACTTCTCGCATCCAGCGAATTCCTGCTGCCTTCACAAGGTCATCGGTCCACCTTGTGGGAAGCTTTCCAACGCTATGTCTTCCGGAATGCGGTCACCACTCCACACCTTTCGGCCCCATCGGCCATCTGTTCTGCGGGCAATATGCCTTGCCCATTACTTAAAGTCACACCCGGACTTATTACTTTCTTTTATGTAAAATATGTGAGCACCATGTATCTATCACATAGTTAATTGTTATGTCATGATTTTATTAATCCAATTTAATTCTTTTACCTATTGTGGTATACTAATTTAGGTGCATCGTCTTCACATATAATTAATCTATTCAAAATATTGGAAAACATTTTAAAAGAGTAATGCTGGAGTTTCTTGCCCATTCTTCTCCATACGAAAACTACCTTTTGGAAGGGGCGACTAGAATCAATTCTATTTTAAAGTTATTTTTGACGCTCAAAAGTGCCTTTTATGTGCTTATATGAAAGTTGATTTTGACATTGCCACTTAAGTTTGGCAATTCTTCGGGCTATGTATACAGGTTACCTTGGTTCTCCTGCGGATCTCTTGATTTCTTATTCAATTACGTATGGAAACTCCAAGCCCTCATATTATTAGGTTACACGGGCTGGTGTCCGCAAGTCCACGTCAATGCGCGTATTTTGCTTACGGCCTCATATTACGAGTATCATGGTGTACATATTAAAGGGTATTCTATTTTATTTTACTTTGTTGGGAAAGACCTACCATAAGCCTCAAACTAAAGCCGCTCATATCTAGACTTAACAATAGGATAAAAAAAGATTTATAGTGAAAATTTGACTGACAACGCCCCTCGCCAAATACAGGCCGAAAATAACAGACAGATAATGTAATACATACTGCAGAGGAACGATCTGTGAGAACAGCCGAATTTTGAAATTGAACCTAATTTGCGATCTGGGATTATGAATAAAAAGAGCAAGTAGAATTTGTCTGCTTTTAGCCAAATGAAAGCCAGTAATTGAATTTGCTTGGAAGACGCCTAAACGGGTATTGGAATATGAGAAAACATGGCTGCACCCAAATCTGGAAAAAATATGGGAGTTGGTTTTATAAGCTTACAGAAAATAACAATGTCTAAGTCCTGCCGTATTGAAAAGTCTCCACATTTACGTACGGTCAGCAACAAAGGTTTTAAAATTTTTATCTTAATTAGGACGTGCTGGTTCACATGTGTACCACAGGCGGTACAAATTTATACCAGCTCGTCCCTGAGAGGTGCAAAATATTTACTTAAAAATCTGTAAGTACCTAGTGATACAAAATTTTACTCTTAGCTTTTTACTGTTAATTTTACCATTACATGAAAAGCAATGTAGTGAAATATTGTGCATCAATTTATATACAAAGTATTTAAAAGTTACAGTGTTAATCGACTTTTGTAGCCGAATGTACCAGAAATAGAAATAATTTCATTTTCGGAAATCGAACTGTCTCTTTCGAGGCTGTTCTGTGACTTTTTATCTCTGTATTTCACCGAGTGCGAAATACTTACGTAGAAAGAGGTTCCGTCTATTTTTAGAAGCATTCCATTTATTTTAAGCGGCACGTGGAGTCTCAGTACGTAATGTGGTAAGGAGGCATGGCCTAATATAATACATATAAGGATAAATGTATTGTTTGCCTAGCTTGTGATTTTGTTCGTTTTAATAGCTCTGTAACTACGTATTCCCTTTCATTTTGTGCCTAGTTTCACCTTAACGACATTGCTGTATGTATTGGAAAATGACATGATGGCTATCGACTCACCTTAGACTCTATGGTGACGTGATAACGGTTACTTTCGCTTTGTGATTGCACTACTAAATACCCCATATCTATCTGTTTATTAACTAGATCAACAATAATTACTTTAATACAGATTTTTCCAATTGGATCTATCAAAAACCTTTTTTCCTGCTCTAACGAGCCAAGAGATATGATTGGACGTACCATCATAATAATTAGAACAACCCACAAACATTTATCTAATATGATCTGGCTCAGTAAACTATGCGCTGCCGTCCTCGGGGATGTAGAACAAACATAATCCGGGCTTGTGGCAGCATGCCAATTGGGCTGCTGGCACTATCAATAAGTAATACTGTTAGGCTGTGGTAATCAGTTATGTGGGCCTATGCTGCCCTGGTAATGGTGAGAGGAAAACCGTTTTTAATGAGAAGGTGGTTAGGTAGCGATTAGTATGTAGTTTCAATGTATAATATATAAACGTAAAGAAACTCAAATGGTGATAATATGAAAAGGAACAAATCAAGTTACAAGTGACAATATTATCTATAGTTAAATGGTTTTTGTTAAGACATTTTCATACAACTATATAAAATAACTTACTGTTGAAGAAACACAAAAATAATGGTCTTGTTTTTATGAAATACAGTTTTTTTGTAGTTTTATCTAAATATTTATACCCCGCCTAACTGCTAACTGAATATTGCAGATGCTTAAGGTATCTAAAAATACCATTTTTTATTACGAAACCGTGTTATGTCACCTTTGTCCACGTGTCAAACGACGAAAAGCTTTTTCATTAAAATATCCGAAAAAAAAAACAAAATGACCGCACAAAAAAGGCTACATCATTCATAAAATTGGTTTCGTTTCAATGAAGTTAATCTAGGAACGAATTAAAAAGAAAAAAAAAGGTCGTGGATTCAAACGTATAAAGCGAAAAATATATCATCACCTGCTGTCCATTTGTTCAATAAATCTCTATCAGCCGTCATCTCAGCTTTTCCATTTTTTTGCTGCTTCATCTTTTACACAATCAAACCATCTTTTCATTCATCAATTCTATTTTTATCCGACTTCAAAAGGAGGAGTAGGTACAGAACAAAACTCCAACATTTATAAACCGATTTGAAAAAATATTTTGTTTGGAAGGGTCTACATAAAGGTCAAGTTCTGAGGAGTGATTTTGGAGTTACCTTCAATAATACGTTTTTTCCACTTAGTGTATGATACGTTGATGATGTTATGATAACTTCCTGTCACTTTTATTTACTTAACAAGTGAAGTTACACGAATTTGTGTGGGATAGGTAACTAAAAAGTGAAAAATAAAAACTATTACAAAAACAAACAAAAGACTAAAAAAAAAATAATACAAAGTGAAAAATTACTTCAATTTTGGAAGTCGGTGGCAAAAAACGAAAATAAAATACCAAAGACACCGACATCCGAAATTAAAGTTATTTTCCAGTTTGTGCAATTTTTTTTTTGTAATAAGGTTTTTTATCTATATTATAAAATCAATTGCTGTTCGTTTGTCTCGCTAAAACCCGAGAACGGCTGGGTTGATTTAGCTGATTTTGGTTTTGAAATGTTTGTCGTAGTCCAGGGAAAGTTTAAATGGTGACAAAATATGGAAAAATTGCGACGATGATAGTAAAAACAACAATTTCGTTTTCCCATATAAACTGTACTACCTACTTTCCTGTCAAACATTTGACGATCGTCCTTTCGGTACGGTAGACTCGGGTCCACTCGAATTGAAGCACGTATTAAACTAAGGGTTTTAAATAGTGTATGAGTAGGTTAGGGGTAAGGTAGGAGTAGGGTAGGAGAAGGTTAGGAGTAGGATAGGAGTAGGGCAGGAGTAGGGTAGGAGTAGGTTAGGAGAAGGTTAGGAGTAGGATAGGAGTAGGGCAGGAGTAGGGTAGGAGTAGGTTAGGAGTAGGGTAGAAGTAGGGTAGGAGTTGGGTAGGAGTAGGGTAGGAGTAGTGTAGGAGTAGGGTAGGTGTAGGGTAGGGGGTAGGACACCACGCGAACGAAGTAACGCCGGGCAGCTAGAAATAATTTATATGGCAAAACAACGTTTGCCGGGTCAGCTAGACTACAGTAATAATATCTTTTAAAATAATCACGAAATCTTTATTCTTAGCAGTGTGCAGAGTATTATTACTACTCAAACGAAAAATAATATCTTCAAACAAACTTATTATGATAACATCAGCTTTTTACCTTTTACCCACATTCGCAAACAAAGACTCTAACATGTTAATACAAATGGAATCCTAACATTGTTTTCTGAAAAAATACTACAAAATGGGAAGGAATCCTACAAACAGCTCTGAAAGAACATTGCTTTGAAAAGCAGCTGAAATATTAAATAGGTACGACTCGTGCTGGGCGGTTTCGGTCTGGTTAATCATATTCTGGTGTGGGTAGACTAGCGATAGGTATTTTGTGTTAGCACCTCGGCTCTTAGGCAAGCTTATTAACTTCCGTAACAATGGAAAAAGTAATTGTGTCTTATTAGTGACAGTTGAGCTCTTATCTTTGAAAGCCTCCATTATGAATGGCAAAAAATTAAAAAAAAAACACCGTTATGAAAGTGAAACATATAATATTATGTAAACAGCCATCATCACGGTCTTAATATTTGGGAATAAATAGAACAAAGAAATGATTTTGTGCTGTCTTCGTGTTTAATTTATTTTTGTTCTTATAAATAGGGTATTTATAACCCAAAAACGATCCGTCTTTGTGATGTGCCACCATTGACGTCATCTAAACCTCTTTTTAAAGAATCTCTTTTTAATCTAAAAATAGTAATTGTTCCCGATATGTACATATTTGAATGCTGTAAATTGTTATTAAAATGCACTCCGACTAATTTTAACTTATTGGAGATACTGTTACGTTTAAGAAAAAATATCTAATAGATTAATTATTCCTCCAATGAAAAGTCAATTTAAAAAATAATCATTACTAAAAACATAAACCAACAAAAAAAAATCATACTTGAAATAAATAAAAGTTATACTTAGTTAAAATTATGTAATTTTAACTGTTTGCCTATGTTAAAAAGTGGTCATACTGAATTATTTAATTCAGGTACATCAAATCTCGTTATGTCAAATTGCAATTGGGGACAAAAAGGGGTTTATTTAATTTTATAAACGTTGTTTAAAGTTAAGTAATGATTAGCAACCATTTGACCATACATTTCTGACGTTTAAACGTTACTTAACTTTAAGCAACGGTTATAAGAAATATTGACCGATGACACAACAACGATTTGTCGCAACAAAGTAGAGAACAAGTTGCTCATCTGCTCGGACCAACTTCATCTCTATTGAAGAGCCTATTTAATAAAAAAGCTAGCGGCTCGATTGTCGTGCTCACCCACTTCGCCGGCCGTCTGTAACGAGACTTTATATTGTTCTTCTGCTTTATAGACAACTATCGCTCTGTGGATTGCTACTTTATGTGTTATATCGAGTGTAAACTTGAATGTGGGTAGTAAAAAACTTCGTAGACGGCTTCAAGTGTATTTGTAAGAAATGGAAAATGGTAATGTAAATAAGTACCTGGTCTTGGAACCCTTTAACTAAGCCTCCGCTGTCCGTCCGTCCGTCTGACTGTCGGTTCGCTGTATCTCATGACAAGTAGACAATTGAAATTTTCACAAACTATGTATTATAAATAAAATAAAAAATAAATAAAGTTAATACAAATTAAAGGGAATTTCCATACAAGAATCGTGTTTTTTCGGCGTTTTTTGGCATGTGGTACAAATCCCTTAGTGTACGAGTCCGACTCGCACTTGGCCGCTTTTATTTTAGCACCAGAACGTATTTTATTCAAAACATAAAGTACGGAACCTTCTGCTACATAGACAAGCTGCTTAAATTAAGTACCAGCACCTAATTAGTACCAATGTACAGTCAGCCGTACATATTTTATCATTATGAAATTACTCTACAAAAACCACAGTCTATTTCAAACAGACAGCCCCCAGCCACAGGAATTCTCAACAGCTCGTCAAAAATTCAAAACGCTTTCAAAGAATAATTAAACCAAAGCAGACTGAGATACTTGAATAATGTTCTCAAAAGTACAGCTGGAGTTCCAGCAGAACTCTGAGACAGTGGTCGGTGCGAGCGCCTGCAATTTATGTACATTTTAATGGAATCCGGGCAGGGAAGACTGAAGGAATGCCTTTTAATATTAGCGACAGTATCGAGTAGATTAAGATGCAAAAGTGGTTTTAAAATTGTAGTGGAATCCTTTGATTGAGTCAGAGTTGGTTTTGTATTTTGTATGATTCGCAAGGTTGTTTTATGAATAATTTTGTAAGAGGACCAGTAAACGGTAGGCCACTTTTTTGTAATGCGCAGAATAAAACTGAAATCCAGTGGCCATATGTATTTCGATTCGTTTAATGTTGTTTTGGATTTAGGATTTTGATTCGAAAAATTTTACATTCAGCGAAGTTACTTAAATTACCAGGGATTGTAAATCTAATCTTTATCATTGCATGGGAACTCAGGAAATATTCCTCAGGATACAAGATAATAATGACAGTAAAAATAAAATGTAGGAGTGGGCGTTTCAACTTAAAATTTCAGATAAATAATAAATGTCCTTCTCAACCTTGTGCTAAAAAATAAACGGGACAGAATATTTAATAAATGGAGTTTGTTTCCTTTTAGCTAAGAACCATTTGTTCTGTTCAAATGAATTTTTGAGACGTTATATTTTTGCAAGGGCTTTTAAAGTAACTGTATATTTACATTATTATGTACTGAAATAATTTTCTTTATTGTATCTATAGGCTTTATATAAACTCTGTGAAATTGGCTACATAGTTTTGTTAATAATGTTAATTTGCTGACCTGTCTGGGTGTTCGTGTAGATGGGGACTACCTCCGCCTTGCGGTTTTACCCGCATAAGTTTCGATCCCATGGGAATATCGGAATAAAAAAAATGCCAAATTTCATCAAAATTAGTTCAACCGTTTTAGCCTGTAGTAAGTATGTATAACAAACAAACATACAAAAATCAAATATTTTCTGTTTATAATACCAGTATTAGCTTAGGTTAGTAATATTTTTGACAGACCTATCCAACGATATCTCACATTATAGGAAGGACGAAAAAAAAAAAATTATCATCCCCACTTTAGATGTAGGGGAGGTACCTGAAATAACTATTTTTTCAAAATTTTATTTAACCACTTTTTCGGCGTCATTAACGTGTATACTCATGCCAAATTACAACTTTCTAGTACCAATAGTTTTTGAGCTAAACCGCGGACAGACAGACAGACAGACGACATGGCGAAACTATAAGGGTTCCTTGTTGACTACGGAACCCTAAAAAGATATGATTGACGTGTAAAAGTCTACAAACCTATTTACAAAATAAAATCATTTATCATAAAAAATGTCACGCACATAAAAACTTCGTTGTGACAGCTAATTCTTAGGAGCTTCCACTTTTCATTCTTTGCCTTTGATTTATGGCATCCAGGTTTTTAACAGATTCACCTTTCAACTAGAATAATTTATAAGACTCTTTAGCATTTCCATGAAATCATTGACCTATAATTAGAAGGCTTTATTTAAAATTGTCTATTTTGGTAATTAAAATTGATGGTCTTAAATTGGAGCTTTTAACTGAGTGAATGAATCTTTTACTTAGTTAAATTGCTACTTTCAATTCCAAAGTTATGTTTAGAATTATTTCTTTCAGTAATTTAACTTTTTATTCGAACGAGACTATTTTTTTACCTTTGCGTTTAAATTACCTTTTAATTATAATTATTAACCTTTTTTAACTTTTTTTGTGTTTCCTCGAAATGATGTGTATTACTAATTCAACAATAATTTACTTCAATATTTTGAAAAGACTCACACAATTATCGTGGTTACTCTTTGATTTGATTTAGTTCTTGTCTTTAACAATTTACCATAGTGGTCACCGAAAATATTATTTCTACGACCCTTAGATACTCCTTTAGCTTCGTTTCTAGTCACAGTTTTCTTACCATAAGTGCAATTATTTTATTATGATTTTGTATGGTTGTATTGTTTTAGTGCAATGTGACTAAATGTATTATTTTTTACTTTATTTTGTAATCTAATCTTAAATATTATTTATAAAATTTATGTTTTGCTAATATTCTAATAATTTAATGGATTGTTAACCTTTTAATGTGAATGTCGTGCATGCCTATAAGTGATGTATTTACACAGAATCGAAGACTCGTGTCTGCCTGTTGTTACTACCCTTGTAACTATATCGTTGGTGTGCCTTGCTTAATAAATAAATAGTCATACATGTACCTTTCTGGAGAACATCACTAATAAAGTCACTATATTCTATCACTATATACGTATAAGTTCCCACTCACATCTGCTTTGTAAATACCATTTATTAGTCACCCATCATTCATCCTCTCGACATGACCAAACCATCTAAAATGAAATTACGTCATTTTCGCCAAAAATGTAAACAAATATGAGTTTATGGAAAAATAACTTTAATTCCTACACAATAAAGTTCAGTTTACGCTACAACTTCAAACATTTTTATAACTTATTCCATAGTGCTAGTCACTCTGAAATCAACTTAATTTCTATTAAAATAAAGTTGATATTTGTTTAACTTGAAATAACGTCAATTTGAAACATAAATATAATTTGAATAAAAGCATACTCTTTTCAATTTTTGTCACAATATTTTCTAAGCCGCTCCGTCGCCTTATCACATCATTCCTCAGCCTATCCTTCATAGTCACACCACACATGCTGCGTAAGGAACGCATTTCCACAGCATTTATTCTACTTTCATGCCTCTTATGCCTTACTCAACATTCAGTTTCATGGATAAGCGTATCACCAGCACGCCATTGTGAACAGCCAGTCGAGCCTTTTTGGACAACGCCTGGTAATTAAGAAATTATTGTTTAAATAATATACATCTTTTTAGTATTCTATTTTCGTTCTAGATATTACAACTGTTTATAAAACACGTAATTTCCTGATTATAATAATTTCGGTACCTAAGTACCTTATAAGTTATTATGATCAGAAAATTAAGTGTTGAAAGATCTTATTCATTTGAATACCCACATTTCTATACCACCCTGTTCAAACATGATTTAATTTTAATTGCTCAAATCCTATTTCTAGAACACGACCGTCCAATTAATTTAGTCCATTTTGGGGAAGCCATGAAAAATCACCAAGACTACCGCAGCTGATTCGTCTGATTGTGATTAATGGAGGATCAGCGCCGGCTCCGGATAATCCTTTCATCTCGTTCCACTTACAGCTTTACCAGCTGATAGGCTTTGTACTGCGGCCCAAGTGAAGGCGAGTGGCGAACTAATAGCCTGTTACAGAAATTACAGTTTCAAATGGTTTGGTGGATGAAGGCATACTACTTTTTTTAAATCGATTTTCTCAATGATCGAATGGTAATTATGCTGTATCGAAGTTGCTTTAACTAGCAAAAATTACATGCAGAAAAACCGACTTTCAATCGCATTAACCATAGGTAAATATTTTTTCTGTGCGAGGTTCTAATGACACTTAATTTCTGACCCAATCAGGTTTTTGGAGTATTCTTATTATTTTTTAGTTCCACGACATCCAATGCGAAGAGTTCGTCTAATGAAATGCAACATACAACACAACAGTTAGGTAGAAATATAACCAATCGTGTTAAAAATATCAAAAAACAGACCCGCAACTCCCAACACTATTCATATTCCCACATCACGCCCAACACTAGTGAGTAATGGAAGGTTATCAACTGTAGTACTCTCGCCGTTTAACTGCGCTTCCATAAATCACTATCCGTTTAGCAACCACGACACTATGACCTCGATTCGAAATGAATGTCCGCTGCTAGTTCATAAATTGTACTAAACATTTGCAAACCCGCCCAAATTGCTATCAAGACGTGATTGGCATGAATGTTTCAGTAAATCATTCAAATCAGATAACAAAATCCCACTGCTGGACATAGGAAACTCCCATGTTCGCTCTCTGACAGGAACGTTTGAATCAAAGGAATCATTGAATCTCAATTATTTGCTCTCTCGCGCTGGTGAGGTTTAGTGAGCAGACAGACAAACCCTTGAGAAGAAATGTAACGTAGAGAAGTTATTCGAAACCGACTTGGCTCTGGATTACTATTAATCTTGTATAAAAAAGTTCTTTGGTTTTTTCTGTAATTTTGTTTATGGTTTAAAGGCCAAAACACATACATCGATACGACGTCGCATCGTGGCGTTACGACAGACGTTGTCACATCCATGCTTAGATAACATTTTTTATTGATAATTATCTACTTTTTTCGTTTACGGTTTACACCTAAAACAAGTGGTAAAGACTAGTTATCAATAAAAAATAGTTCCCCAGCATTTCTACTAACAACAGCTGTATACATTCGTTTTGTTGCCTATCATTAGGTATCCTATTCTTTTAGCATGACCAACCCAACATACTAACTGTATGTTTGAGCCGTTTGGGGTTGAAACACTAGGGCCTTGGAGTCCGAGTGCTCATCGAATTTTTCGTGATATCGCCAAGCGGTTGGTTGACTCTTCACGTGACCAGAAGGCTGGCCTATTTTTAGCCCAAAGAATCAGCATTGCCATCCAACGTGGTAATGCTGCCAGCCTTTTGGGCACTTATCCCATTGACAGTGATGCGGACGAATTTTTTGATGCCCAATGAGCTCCTGCCTTTTTCTATATTTTTTCGTATTATATACTTGTATATAATTGTATATAGTGTATATTAGTGTTAGTTGATATTTGTTTAACATACTAACCATAGGTAACTTGTTTTAACTTAGTCCGTAAATACAACTACTAGTACAAATGACACTATGTATGTAGGACACTAAGATACCTTCACAATGTTCAAATCAAACCAATCTACCAATATTGGTCACCCTTGTAACGTGTTGTCTCCGGTCAACGTCAGGAGTGTAACGGCCATCAATTCGCCGGTAAACATTTAGTTTGTCAATGTTAGTGATGGTGCAATGAACTTAATTCATTGCCTTTGACTGAACGTCAAGAGGAATCGTAGTTTGCGCAGTTGTAGTGAAGATTCGCCTGACGGACGTTTGAGTTCTGAAGGGGTTCTTGTTGGTTAAATATAGAATTGAGGCTTTGACCAAACAGAAACGAACTACGCGCGGGATGCGAAATAAAAGTCATTCGCGCCAATATTGGGACAACTAACTATGGAGTGGTTGTCTATGGAGGTGCGAATAGAAGAGGTATTCCACTTAGAGCACTGATTTCAACAGCACTTGCCTGAACCGCACCTAAGCACCTGCACTAAAACAAAATTAGAATGACTTCTTAATCATTAAAACAAATGACGCGCGCAATCCCATGTCGCACGATGGATTCATCTCAGCTTAGCCTGAGCTTAAATAGGTATTCCATGAGGCAGGCTGTGGTGTGAGGTATCGGAAAAAATACTCAATTTAGGCATAAGTCGTCTAAATTGAATCTAGTCTCCAAATTACGACTTGAAAAACTCGAGTCTCGAGTCTAAGGCCCTTTGTACGCGGCACGGTTTATTTACCGTATCTTGTATATTGTGACACACAAACAACCGGACAAGACAACGGCTAGGTACGACTCAGTTCTATTTTTTCTTTGCCAAGCTGCAGACATATGTCATTAATCCATATAAGAGAAAGATCATCATTGCTTACTACGTGTAAGTATAGAAAACTCAAAAACAATGAAAAAGGGAAAAGAAGGTTTTGGATATATCCGATAATCTTATCCCATGTCACAGGCCTTGCATGAATCAATGTAATTAATAATTCTTGATTTATCTCCATTTTTAAAACGTAATCAGCGTACGTAATCCGTCACAAAAATTATTGCCACCGTGAAAACATTCGAGGCCGTTTACTGACTCACCTAGACTGCCATAGAACACTGATATGAATCACGTCGTGCGACACGGCGCATACGAGTATGTAGTCGGCGCCTTGCTGTAGTGCTGCCGTGTCTGTCAACAAGCTTTCACAGTGATCCATACAACACCGATGGCCGTGCCTACACACGGCGTATAATCCGAAGCTGTTCACGGCAAGTAAGTGCCTGATACCGGCTTTACACGGTTCCGTTTTAGTTGAACTTTTGTTGTTTAACAAAAATACTTTGAATTTGAAATTCGATTTGATTGAAAGTCTGTTCAGACGGTTCAAATTGCTTTCGACTTAGCAGTTGATCAACGAAAATCGAACCATATGAGCCCGTCATTACTCGAAAACATTACCCTCCTTGAAGTTAATAAGTTGTATGTTAATACTCGAAATAGTAAAACAATAACGAAACCCACTTTGAAATAGCTTTAGGCGTAAAATTCACACCTAGGTGCGAATTGTATGGATGTTGAATTCAAAAATCGCTGTCAACCGCAAATATTCATTTTTTGGTCGGTTTATCAGAATACATTTCTACATTATGGAAAGAGGAAAAAAAACACTACAGTTTAAATGTAGATTTATGTGGCTTTGTGCATATTGTGTTTGTGTGAATTTATTTTGTTTCGACGCAGGACATTGATAAATGATCATTTTTTTATTATGTAATTGGTTTAAATGACACTTGTACACGTAAATTTTTTATTAAAACTAGATGAGGTCGGTGTTTCCTAACCGACTACTTTGTGGAGAAAAACCGAAACCAACTCAGATGTCAAAACTTATTCAAAAGTGCATACATCGTAATGGTCAGATCATCAATCTACCCTAACACATCCTACTTAATTACTCGTCTGTTTTAGTTTAGTATAATAATTACATTTAAAGGCAGCAAGATATTATGATCAATGCTATGTACCCCTTAATTTAATTGTCACGTGCATTAGCCCTTTAGTTAGTAAGATTGTTTTTAGCATAAGTTACGTATGTGATGTGACTGCGCTTTTTTAACTAAATAAACGAACATATACAAAGTGGCGATTAGATTATCACATTAAATGATGTTCATTACTGAACATAGGTTCCTAGTATTGTATACATGCAACTATATTCTAACTAAACAGACAGCTGTGCTGCTGGGGAGTTTGTTGCGCCACTTCTTCTTCCCAGCGATAGCACTAGGAAGTGGTGAAGGGCGGGCGTTTTTGGGGGACTGTCTTTTGTAATTTTGACGTTCCAAAAGTGCTGATTCTCAGCCTAATTTGAATACATGACTTTTGATTTTGATTTTTTGAAATAGTACAGTGATTATTACAAGCATGTTAAAAAAAATATAAAAATAGAAAACTGAATTTTTTCAAACAAAATAAATAGCGTATAAATTAGCATGAAATAAACCACCCTTGATAACAATGTAATAGACACGCGCGGGGCGATGATATCAACAACTCAACAGAAACTTTATGGTATCGTTACCGAATAATCACAAATTAAGTTTAATAATATGTTGTTAAATACTAAAACGAAAAAAAGTTCCCACGGCTAGAATGTTAATTGTTATATTATTTTAATTGTATGTGTTTAAAATACATAATGTAGAATATATGGTTATAACCTAATACCACACTGTATAGGTACAAATATACATTTAAGTAAATACTATATAAGTAATATTGTACGGTGACTTTCTGTAGTTTCGCGCAATACAGAGGTCCAAAAATGGACCTATGTTGTTTTGTATTTGCAGACTATTCTTAAATTCCACTTGCCAATTTTAGAACGTAGCAGTGTAACCCCACCTACTTGTATATTAAAAACTGGAATACAAAAATACAGCAGAGCCAACATGATACCCGGATATCCAAGCGGAGGGAAGCTAACCAAATTATTTTACAACGTGCGATGATTTACGAAACAGCTCGGAACTAAGTTAGCATCGTAAACAAGTCGTATGGCACATGTGTTACGAACTACTGTTCCCTAATAATTAACTAAGATTTACATTTTGCTTACATTACGATAACATAGTATATCCAACTAAAACAAATGAAAAGCGTTCATTTTCACAATATGACTTCTACAATCCGCCATATTGAATTTCCTGTGACGGATCTGGCAATTTTAAGATATTTCAAATTACTTATAATGAAACTGACACCTCTTTTTATTGAAATCGGGTCTGTAGTTTAGGAGCTATAGATACGGTCACCAAAGGAGATAAGTAATCAGGGTCGTCGGATATAGTTGAAGTTTAGTAAGAAACCGATAGTTATTTTAAAATAAAATTTAATTTAATTATTAGAAAACAAACGTTCAGTTGTCAATCATTCGAAAATATCCATTGGTTACTTACTAAACTGAAGTTTAGTTAGCTTATCCGACGACCCTGGTTACTTATCTCTTTTGCTGACTACCTATAGAAGATGCTTACAAATATTTTTAGTTGTAGGTATCTGAGAATATCATAAAATTATATATGGTATTGAAAATGACACGTTTGCGGCCATTGTAAAACCCCACCCGGTTGGGTTCAATACCAACCTAGTAGGTAAGTTTTGGACCCAAAAACGGGTGTTGTTAAACTGAGTTGAAAATGTTCAAACCACCACAACGAATAAAATAATAGGATGAAGAAGTGAAGTAATAAATGAAGTGATGTAATAGTAATAAGACATGAAAATTGCACGATGCAAAATTAAAATTATTTCACTTAAATTTTCAGTTCAATACTTTCAGAACCAGCCTCTTTACGTACTGGTGACGTATTATGACGTTTTACTGCATCATGATTCTAGTGAGAGAAAGAGATGGAGCTATACATGACCGATAGCACCATCCCTGTTAAGGACTGGTATCATAATGAAGTGAATACTTCAAAATACGGCAACTCTATTTATTTTTATGAAGACTTTTATTTCAAAAGAAATTCACTGTCAATTAAACTTCAATGCTTAGACTTCAAAATAAATCAATGTTGGAGCAATATGAGAACTTCACGAAATTATTATTTGATGTTTAGTGCTTCTGATGTCTAATTAATGGAGCAGGAAATATATATAAATCAGAACTTCAAAACCGCGTTTGAGCGGTCATGCAATGTTTTTTTTTTTTTGTATTATCTTTACGACTTTGGACTAAAACCATTCACAATTAACAAGCCAGTTGATTTGAGATACTTTACTTTCATTTTTATTTATACTAGATTTAAATAATATTATTATGGCATGATCATAAAATACAATATGTAACATAATTAACGCAAGACCTCATACACCCCAATTAGAGTATTGAGTTAAAAGCTAGTAGTTATTTTTGTTCATGTTAACTATTACTAGAAAGAAAATCGTGTTGATCCCAGCAGCAGCCTCTCATGCATGCGTGTCAGTATATATATTTGAAATTGAATCTTAATGCCTTGAAATGAGATTTAATCTTTTTTGGCTCAATCGGAGATCAGTATGGCAAAATAATTTTCTGTGACACCTTGATATATAATAATAATATATTTAGTCTACACTGATAATTGAATTCTACAAATAAACGTTCTACATCAAAAGTTAACGACTACGTTGTTTGTACATTAATGACAAAGTCATCAAGATTAACGACAGGCATTTGTCTTAAATCAACATTTTAAATAGATACATTATTCTGTGTCAGTATTGTCGGCTTTGATTATTTATTTAAGTGTATGTACTTTTAACGTGCAGGTATTAGATATGTATACAGTTTCATTAATTTTAATTTTAAAAATAATGTGCTTTATCAAGATAAACACATTGTATGTGAAACCGTTCAAGCTAATTACGATAATGAAACCTGACAGTGAAGATTTATGTAATCCAATATTTTAAAGTAGGTACAAGCCAGACATATTTAAATAAATTGGCAGTAAAAAATAAATGTTCAAGTTGAAGCAAAGCATTAATAAACAAGCAACAATAAATTATTTATTTTTCAGAGAGATCAATTTTCACATGTGAAAGCACGTCCGAACAAGATATCTTATTTATTTATTTTATTATTTATGTATACACAGTAAAATACATATTGATATGACATAATTATAATATGAGTACAAAGGTACTGCTTATTTCTTAAGAAATTTCTTCCAGCAGACCTGCTAAAGGAGAAATAAAAAAAGAAATGTAGACAATAGTGTGTGAGAACAAGAAGAGAAAAATATGAATGTGTGAAGTCTAAAACTAAAATATTAAATATACCTACATACATAACGCAAAAAAATATAAATAAGTATGCTTAAATAAATACATAATACAATCATATATAAACATATATATATATATACATATACGTACAGTATAGAGGAAAGGTAATGCTTTTTTAATCGATGTTTAAATAGAGAAATAGTTTTTAAATCACGAATGCTAGGCGGAAGTGAGTTCCACAATCTTACAGCATGGACAGAGAAGGAATAAGAATAGTAGCTCGTTTTATGAGGATGAGATTTAAGGATGGATGTTAGGTGTGATCTACACGGTGCGGTGCTAGAGCGAGCGTAAGAAAAACGCTCACGCAGGTAGGAAGGATAAGACGGGTTGTGTAAGAGGTGAAGAGGAGACATAAAATCCGAGTGTTCCTGCGAAGGCGGATTGGGAGCCACTTGACTTCCTTGCGAAGGTGTGAAACATGGTCATACTTTCAAAGACCGAAAACAAAACGAATGCACAGGTTTTGCAAGCACTCAAGCTTGTTTAATAGCTCCTCAGTATCATCCAGGTAGCAGGCGTCGGCATAATCTATAATCGGCTGAATAAGTGTTTGTGCCACAGAAATTTTAGTCTTCAAGGGCAGAAGACCCTGAAGGCATTTCAGCGAATGAAAGGAGAAATGTACCTTTCGGCTGACCTCATTGACCTGCGCATGCCACGAAAGATTGGAGTCAATAACTACTCCCAGATCTATATCGTGTAGATTACGTTCATTTCATGAATTTTAATGGGATAATAAGGTCAAATGGAGGTGACCTTTAGGTCAAACAAAACTCAATCAAAACTTAATACAATGTAAATGTAATTCAATGTGATGATATTAGAATTGATTACACTGCGCTGTCAGATTCGATATTAACAAAGGTAGATATTAACATTTAAAAAAATATGAATTTAGATTACATTTTGCAGTTTATTATTTTATTCATACGATCATTTGATATGAATGAAACTATGCTATGTAAAGAGAAATAACTTAATTTTCACACAGATTGCTCATATTTTTCTTTAAGTGTCTTACCTTTTTAATATTTAATTAAAAAAAACTTGTGTAAAATATTTTAAAAACATAAACCTGCTTAACCACAAGAAGACAGAAGAAAAAGCTTTCAACTAAAGAGATCAAAATGTAGACAAATATAGAATAATGAAACTCAGACCGCGATACAACTCAGCAGAAATATAACTGTCTTTATTTCAACTGATTAAGATGCAGACACAACCCCGACACGTAGAAGAGCCCCGATAGCATCAACTTAAGAGAAAGAATAGGTATAGTGGTAAGTCTGGCACAATATCAGCCGAGACTCAGACGTCCTGCTCTAATCCACCATTCTGGACCCCACTGGGAGCAGACGTGACTGAGATTCTGATGAACATTTTATCTGTGGGCTTTGCAATCGTCTGTTTGTTTTATTTCTTTTTTTAATTTCATCTTCTATTATCATAAAGATGGTGACAGTTTTGTATGCAATGAATGAGAAAAAAGTATTATGTCACCCATTTGGAAATGAAAGCAAAATAAATAATATCTGCAGGATTACCCATCGAACTGAAAATGTATTCTTATCTCAATTGAAACAAATTAACGGGATAATTAATCGGTGTACATTTTTGATATTCATGAAAAATACATTCATGTTATACTCACGCCTTCTTCCCATGGGGGTAGGCAGAAGATACAGGACGCTACCTGCTACGATATTTACATACTCCTTTTTCTTTTTTTACGTTCAATACTACGCACTTGACCATTCTGAAGAACATCACCAATAAGGATGTACTTCTACGACATCCCCATCCGGCGTGAAAAATATTGTTTGCAAACCTAAACTTAATGGCCTATAAACGCGAACACCCAGAGACGGTGATTAATGCTCTATCTTTCTTGGTATTTGGAAAGGAATTTGCCCTGCATTAAGACAAAGGCGAACCAAGCCAAGGTTCATTACTAAACAATAATCTGTATAGTCTCTTAGAGACAAACAAGCTGTTTTCGTCCAAGACGCTGTCACAACAATTCCGGGCACTCAAAAACTTTAGGCCGTAACTAAATGAGTTCTGAAGATTTATTACGTTATCTACCAGAGTGGAGTCGTAAAAATTGTCTTTCGCAACGTATTGGGAAAGAAGGAGCATACGATTTTTTTATTGGATTAACTGAAACTGTGTTTGGAAGCTTGAGAGATAAGTAACACGGAAGAAATTATAGGATCCCTAAATTAATTAAAGCTTAATCTAATAAAGAAAATAATAGAATAAAATATAATACTCTTTATTATGTACAGACGCCAGCACATCAAGCTACCCGAAACTGTCAAATTTTCCTAAACAACTTTGAACCTAATGCTTTAGCGATAAAGTTGAAAATCTATTAAAGAAATTTGACAGATTGTAGTAGCTTGATGTGCTGGCGTCTGTACACCATATGAATTACAGATATGAATGTAGAAATTTTACAAAGGGTGACACAATGGGCGGTCTTATCGCTAAGAGCGATCTTTCAAAGACAACCTTGGATGGATTAAAACGGGGAAGGAGAGACAATACTGTAGGTAGTCTATGGTGTACCATTTACTTAATACAATAAATACATACATAAAGCATATACTAATCTATATAATAATAATCATGAAACATGAGTTTAAGTACTTCACGTGCAGTACAATAATGCCTTCAGGGTGTTGATGGGGCTGCCTCGCATCTATAGCGCATCAGGGATGTTTGCGTGTTGATTGCTTTTACGCATTAATGCGTAAGAGATGTGCGTCCTTGTTGCGCAGGGTGCGAGCCAGTTCCAACAGCATCCTGGGAGTTATTGCAGACAGGCTGGACTGCTGTATTGTAAGTCGTTGCTCCAGTATCTCAGCTGGAATACGGAAGCAGTGATTGTTTTGTTGTGTGTTTTTGTGTAATTGTTGCTGTAATTGTGTCACTAACATAGTTGTAAGTTTATTGTATTGTTACTAACGCTCTATGAGTCTCATGGTTACTCTCAATAAAAAAATTATTATTAATATTATTGAGGAGAGAGGAAGTGTCTTTCTTTATAATGTTAAATGTAGAAAAAGATTGAGTACGCCTTACCGACACGGGCAAGTCAAGTGACCGTACGGCTTGAACAGTAAAAGATGTTTGTGATAGAGCTGGTGGAATGCATTGGCATCTCTAGTGTAAGGTTTTCCGGGTTACCACCACGGGGTACCAATAAAATCTGGGTTTTTATTATTTGCATTACTTTAGCTTTTTTGCATACCTAAGTCTTTAAATGCTTTTACTTAATTTCGAGCTAAAACCAATAGGTTATTAAAAAAAATCTTTATGAAAAAAATTATTTGTTGCGTAGCGTTGTTGACGAATGGTTATGAAAAGCTCGTTTTATATGAGCTGGAACATAATTTTACGAAGCTTTATAAAAGATAACGGTTTTCATTCTGGTTGACGGCAATATTGCAAAAAGCTGATTAAACTTTCATTTCCAATCTCCCATTTAAATATACAACAAATTGGTGACCATCACCTTGAATTGACATTGAGGTTTTATTTATTTTGCTCATTCATCCAAAAATTGGTACCTATTTTGTGAACAGCTCGATCTGTTCTGATATTTGATAAATCCACTAAGTAGATCTTTTTCTTTTATCATCATTAAAACATTTTTTACTGCCTAAATAATTGTTATTTCTTTTTTGCGGTAATGATGTAAAATATATAATGAGGCCTCACACAAAGGAATACCTGTATCTACCTGAAGATGTTCCTAAAGGCCTCTTTCCAGCCACTTAATAATCACTCCGGGGACAAGATCATTCACGTTCTTTGCCAGCCCAAAGTATCGTGAACTTGGTGAATTCCCGGTGGAAAAATCACGCTTCGCACGCGCGGAAGTTGTAGACTTCAAAGGCTCCGAAGGCTCAAAAGTGGACACCTAAGACAGGAAAAGGTCGTGAGACTTTCATGAAGATTAATTTATGACGATCACTTTGATATAGTAATTAAAATATTTTTTTCTGGACTTTTTAACAAGTTTCATAATGAAGTCGTTGGTGAAACGAGTTTTGTAGAAAAAACGTAAATTATTCTTTAGTTGTTTGCTGTCTGCTCGCTTAGTTTATAGAGGCTTCTGCTTCTGAAGGATAATAATAAAGTTCACCATTTTTATACTGAAAGCGAACGTAGTTGTTAGTGAAATGAGGGGTTTAAGTACTTATCGGAAAGTCTTTGTCAGTTCAACCGCTAATAAAAAATCCACTTTTGTATGAAAATTGAGTAGAAACTCTTAAAGATAATGTGCAGAATTTCTTAGTTTTTAATAAAATCAAGCTCCATAATATCGGCTATTTTTTAGTTCTTTTTACAATTTCGCTATGTGAACTAACTAACTAACTAAAATAAAATAAAGAATAATATATAAGAAGAATTAAAGACCGAATCAAAAAATTGTATCACCAATAAAAAAGTCTTCAATATTGTCGACAAGTATTTTAACGAAAACTTTGTTCCGTGAATTGTGCAGCTTTGTTGAGTTCCATGCTGTAAATGTATTAAAAAACAACATTATTACTCAATTCACATACGACGAATCAATTACATTACATCAAAAAATCACAAACACGATCCTTACTAACACCGCACTTGTTATACCATAACTTGGTTCGGAAATTCAAGCCCAATTTTCCACGGCCCCCATAGTAGCAGCCCCCAAAGTATCGGGCCCCCAATCCCCCATAGCCCCCTCCCTCTCGATGCATACCTGGGCCCTCCGCTCACGTAGCTGCGGGTGCGTGACGGATTGCGATCCAACGTGACCTGCACCTGCACTGAGGGACCTAGTACAGAGTATTAGCGGTTTTATGTACGTACGTTTGTATTCGGTTTATTACGAAGGAAAGAGGGAATTGAAAACTTCAGTGCGAGGTATTTCTTGGAATGTCGTAGTTGGTTATTAAAGAAAGAGACTGGGTATTTAATTTGAAAATGCAGTCAACCAAACTCTATTATGTGGGCATTAAGTGAAGATTACTGGCGAAATGTTGCTGTACTATATAATACACAATATAGCCTTATTAATGAAGATAAAATACACTGGTTGGTAATATAGTTTTTGTTAGCATCTATCAATCTTGATTCTAATGGTAAGTAGGTAATACACATAGGGGAAGTTTCCGAGATGAAAATTTCGGATGGAAAAATAAACTCTAAGGAAAAATGAAGAGTGTTTAGAACGCTGGAACTGGATTTAGACGAAAATTTAAACTGTGAAAGAACATATTGTTAAGGGGGATGCGGTAAGGTAGCCCGCAAAATTCAAATTTTCTTTCGTTTTTGGCAATTTGCAGGTCAGTGTCACATTGAGTGTTGATTAAAATATGATTCGCAACCAAAAAAAAAATACAACCGACTTCCAAAACGACACTACAAAGTGAAAAATAACTTTAATTTCGGAAGTCGGTGTCGTTGGGTTCGCATTTTCGTTGTTTGCCACCGACTTCCGAAATTAAAGTTATTTTTCACTTTGTAGTGTCGTTTTTGGAAGTCGGTTGTATTTTTTTGCAAAAAAAGTTTTTATTTTTCACTTTTAAGTTGTAATTTTTACCAGTAATTTTGGTTTAAAAACCAAACTACTGAACCGTTTTTGATGAAATTTCTATGGGACCATTTGGGAAGTATACCCTTTCTAACAAAAAATGAATTTTTTAAATCGGTTGGCAAGCGACGGAGTTATGCGCGAACAAACATAAAAAAAAAAAAAAAAATACAAACATCCGAATTGAGAACCTCCTCCTTTTTTAAATGTCAGTTAAAAAATATGACTTTACAGAATTATAATCAGCAATCCTTGATTTAAAATTGGCCTTAAATGTCATAATTTCATGGAATAGTCATTCAATAAAGTTACATGAACTTATAGAATTGTATTGATGATTTTTATGATTATAATTATTTTAATAAATATTTCTACTGCCGTGAATAATATTTAGATCAACATTCAACCTGGGGGGTAATTCTCGTAATTTTAAGAACGTTCACAGTCTGATCTCAGTCTCAATCTGTCAAAAATATGTCTAATTTCCCTCATTTTGACCAGTTTTTGACATTTGTTTGTCGCAGAGATGAGACTGCGACTAGATTTTGGACGTTTTAAATTACGAGAATACGGGCCCTGATACTGACCTTCAAATTGTAAAAAAATAAGAAAATTTGAATTTGGCAAGCTACCCTGACGCTTTCGCCTTAACATCGCATGGGTTTCTTGTTAAATTACTTTCTAACTTGTATTATGGTACCGATGTATATTGCGCATGATGAGGAGCCACGTATTTTAGTACAAATGAATCCAATACTTGTAACTTGCATCAACCGTAGTCCAAAGAGCCATAACTTACTTGCCGAAGTCTTACAAAACTTATCCTTTTTTACTCAAAATAGAGTGTAGCAGAACATCAACGTCCAAACTGTAACCATGAATTGAGCTCATGATTCTGGCCGCCTAGCACGGTACACATTTTTCGTCAGTTATCAAAATAAAAATCTGCTGTTTCATAGAAAAGTGAAATACCTATGAGGTCAAAATGTGTGGAAAAGCTATTTTTTTTTAAAAATAACAGTTGAAAAATTTCAACGCACGGGGTTCATAATCATGTACTGAATCCATAGTAACAGGTTGCGCGCCACCCTGTATATCTATAAGAGATCTCCCATCTTCTAATACCTACTAAGTCCTCCCCACCAATGAGATTCGTGTCGGATCGCACCGTCCTACGTGACCAGTCTACCTGCCGTCTTGAGGAAATTATGGATATTCCGGAGAAGACTGATGGATAGTTATGGGGGCTGAAGAGAAAAGAATTATGGGGCGTAAGATGCTGGAGGCTCAGTCGTAATTAAATTGGGGGTGTGGGGATGGATAAATCCTTCTATAATCCTACTAATATTATAAACGTGAAAGTGTATGGATGGATGGATGTTTGTTACTCTTTCACGCAAAAACTCCTTAACGGATTTGGATGAAAATTGGTACACGTATAGTTTATAACCAGGTTTAATACATAGAATACATTTTATCTCAATATTCCTACGGGATCAAAATTTACGCGGGTGAAACCGCGGTGTGCTACTAGTAAATAAATAATATAATATGTGTTTCAAAAGCCATTCATGTTGCTTAATTAGACAGTGTTGTGCGATTAAAGTTTCTCATTGTTTACTTTTCATAAAATTGTTTGACTGGTAGATAAAAAATTATTATTTCCTTTTTAACCAACTTCAAAAAAGGAGGAGTTTGTATAGAATAGAATAGAATACTCTTCTCTTCTCTCTCTCTTCGTGTATATTCGTATGGAAGTATTTCTTATGTATTTTCATCGATATTATCATCAAAAGTGGACAAATTTTGAAAATTCTTTGTCGTGTGGTAACAACCATGCATGTCTTAACCATATGATTGTGTGGCTAGCGCAGTAAATCTTTGAACCATTTATGAGGCATAAAGTTTAGTAAATAAATAATATTCCCAGCTGTATGAAACAAAGATGAACCCGCATATTAGTAAGGTAGGTACATTACAGGAATAGTGAACAATGTATCTTCTGATAACCCATTTTTCCTCATCATATAATGTAGATATTATCGTCAATATTCAGAATACTAATACCGCCCCTGGGGTACAAGCCGCCCATTTGCATCAATATGTAGGAATGTGTACTTGTTTACATAGAAATCCCTGCATTTATGTATATCTGTTACTAGCTTCCGTATTAATAGTGGCTGTTTATAGGAAATTTTAATTCTAAAATAGTTCGAGTGTTCCTGGTTTATTCCACGAATAGGTTTTGGGTTTGAATACACATTCACACAGTCACTATTACTGTTAGCCTGCATTATCCCACAGCTGGAAAAAGGCCTCTCGCCATGACTTCCGGCTCATTCGATCTAGGGCTAAAGTAGACCACTGGTCGTTTGTTTTGTCCAGCTTATCCCGTCATCTACTTTGGGGTCTGCCGCGATGCCTTCTACTTGTGCTTTCTAGCACACAGTCACATTCGTAAAAGTTTAATTTAAAAAAAATTTGCTCTATAACCAAACCGCACCACGTTTTACTAACGTTGCGTCTCGTAAAAATAACATCTGCCTCATTAAAATAATGATGCTGTAAACTTAAATTATGCCACAATTTAGTTCACAAGATACGTTCAAAATATTGTTTTTTTTTTTAACTTAAAAATAACCAGTCTTATCGAGAAACCATTAAATATAATAACATCTTAACGTCATCTAAATTATCAGCCTATACAAGTGTATAGGTCATTGAGCTGCCTTAAAAGGTTGTCAAAATAATGATGTTATCTTTACTTTACAAGGAAAGTGTCAAGTCACTCACCCTCCAAAAATACATTAAAAATGAGTTATACGTGACAAATGAACGACAATTTTAAGTATACATCTTTTGAAGGAAACCGTACACTCATGGTGGAAATTACTTTCATTTGAAATGATGACGTCATGCTATATCTTTTGTTTATGTTACGTCACTAATTTATTATGCAGGATGTTACCCTCACCTTTCTTGTTTTATGTTTTGGTTAAAACAAAACAATGTCTACGACAGTTTCTTTACATACAGCCGATCGATTCTGTAATAATCTCACCGTGAAAAGTTAGGTGAAGTGAGCTAGAGTGAGCTGTCAATAGTGTCAATCCATAACATTAGTTGAAATGGCAGCTCACTTCACCTAAGTTTTCGCGGTGATATGGTTACAGAATCGCACTGCTGAAACGTTATACTGGTATTTTTTGTTGTTCACTTTTGCCTTTCAATTAACCTTAATACAGACATGTAGTAACTACTTATATCTATAGAACAAACATCAAGCGACATAGCGTCGTCATCGTTATCGTAACGAAAAACTTAGCGTGAAAATTAGTCAGGCCATGACTTTGGAACTATAAAGTACCTATCTTAAAAATATAATATACGTCTTAGTCTTTCAGACCGAATTTCGGCCATGGCGCCCAATCTCAGCGGAGACCAACCTTCGGCGCGGAGATATTATAGTGCACAAGTGTAAGCACACAGGTGCACTCTGTCTCCTCGCTTCCCTAACTCTCATAGTCCGATGGGACGGTAATCCGACACGACCGGAGAGAGATCAGAGGGGCAATCCTTGTAATTTTAAGAACGTTCACAGTCTGATCTCAGTCTCAATCTGTCAAAAAATACTTCTAATTTCCCTGCATTTTGACAAGTTTTTGACATTTTTTTGTCGCCGAGATGAGACAGCGACTAGATTTTCAACATTTTAAATTACGAGAATTGGCCTACAGGTGTAGGACCAATAGATTAACGTGCTTTCCAAGGCACGGGGAAATCAAACCACCAACTTCCAAACTCCGGGCTATTGAACAACAAATAATACAACAAACAAAACCAAAAACCTTTGACACATGTAAAAGGTACAGCAATAGTTTGAGACACAAAAGTACCCAACGGTACGTAGTACCACACAATATGTTTGTGCTAGGGGTACAGTCAAACATAGGCGTTACCTACATAACATACATAATCAGTCTATAATGTTCACACTGCCGGGACACAGGCCTCTGTGGGAGGGAGTGGGCCATAATCCACCACGCGGGCCCAGTGCGGGTTGGTGGAAGGCACATGTCTTTGAATTTGTGATTCTAGGACATGCCAGTTTCCTCACGATGTTTACCATTACCGTTTTGAGAGCAGTGGTGTTGAAATAATTTACACAAAGTAAAGTGCCTGCCTGGGTTCGAACTCACGACCTACATCTCGTAAGTCGGGTCCATTACCACTGGGCCACCACAGCTCCTAAGGTATTATCTTTACAATACAGCGGTAGATATGACCTATACAATACAGCGGTACGTATTACCTACACAATTTATTTTACTGCTAAACATAACTGGCAAAATGGGCCTGATGTTATGTTATTTTAGTTCACAGTTTGACCTTGAGCTTACGTCCTGGAACTACTAACCTTGAAGTTGACAGTCTCTCAAAGCAAAGACGTGCTCTTAAAGTGGAAAACCGTGTCATTGGAAATCAATTATTCCCACCAATTAGTTAGTTAGTCTGAAATAAAGTAATTGTCCCTAATTTTGTTCGCCGAGGAGAATCTAATCGAATTAACAATTTGTTCATCTTGGGGCTGATTTTACCAAAGTCAGATATCTTTTATCCTAATAAAATTGACGTCTGGCAGTTCTAGTATGGAAAAACTGACAAATAATTTATATATATGTTACCGGCAATGTGTATAATTCAGGTATTGGGGTTTTCGTCCAGGCAATTTATGAAATATTATGAATATTATTGTCCGTTACATACTTTGCCTAGGTAATATATACATTTCCTAGGGATTGTATAGAATACTTGCTGGTTCACCGGCAATGTGTAAAGTAAATAGATTTGGTCTATATTTATCAATGTTATGTAAGTACCATGGGAGAAACGACCATCTATACACCGTAAGGACTGTCTTGCTTGAAATACACGGCCGCTGTATTAATCAGATGTGTTCATCGTGTGCATGTGATTTTTAACCGATGAAAATAAAGGGGGAGGTTCTCAATTCGACACGTATATTTTGTTTTCAAATTGGTTAGATGTAAGTTTCCTCTATAGTACTGGCTGCTTGCACGTCTTCCCTTTCCCCGCTTTCGTCTTTTTCACACATTGCCGGCTGCGCATTCGGTACTGTATAAAATGCCTAGGCAAAGTATAAAATAAATAATATTTCATACATTGCCTGGACGCCTCAGGCATTCTATACATTGCCTAGGTATTGTATAGAATACCGGATTATACAGATTGCCGGTAACATATATATTATATATAATATATATATATATATATATATATATATATATATATATATATATATATAATATATATATATAATATATATATTTTCTTTTATACCTACAATTATTCTTTTTCTATATTTTGTAGGTATAAAAGTTTGGTGAAATTCGCCATTAGTAACGAATAATAAGATGTCATTATCGATAGTTATTAGCATAGATTTCCGTATCTACAATTATTAGGCAAGATAAAAAAAAGCCTGAACCTGTATTTCATTGGCCACCTTTTTACAGTTATAAATTAGACCCCTTTAAGAGCAGTTTTTTTTTTAAACAGTATTGTATATAAAGTTAAGTAAAATTGTTACAAACCCTATGTACTCCTGTCTGAAATAAAACTTTTTTATATACATTATATATAAATTATTATATTGACGGTGCGAATCTAAAACAAACATGTTTAAAAAACCGGCCAAGTACGAGTCGGACTCGCGCACGAAGGGTTCCGTACCATTATCTATAAAAAACCGGCCAAGTGCGAGTCGGACTCGCCCATGAAGGGTTCCGTTACGTTACGATTTATGACGTATTAAAAAAAAACTACTCACTAGATCTCGTTCAAACCAATTTTCGGTGGAAGTTTATATGGTAATGTACATCATATATTTTTTTTAGTTTTATCATTCTCTTATTTTAGAAGTTACAGGGGGGGGGACACACAATTTACCACTTTGGAAGTGTCTCTCGCGCAAACTATTCAGTTTAGAAAAAAATGATATTAGAAACCTCAATATCATTTTTGAAGACCTATCCATAGATACCCCACACGTATGGGTTTGATGAAAAAAAAAATTTTGAGTTTCAGTTCTAAGTATTGGGGGACCCCCAAAATTTATTGTTTTTTTTTCTATTTTTGTGTGAAAATCTTAATGCGGTTCACAGAATACATCTACTTACCAAGTTTCAACAGTATAGCTCTTATAGTTTCGGAAAAAAGCGGCTGTGACATACGGACGGACAGACAGATAGACAGACAGACAGACAGACAGACAGACATGATGAATCCATAAGGGTTCCGTTGCCATTTGGCTACGGAACCCTAAAAATCACGTCTGTTGTATGGGAGCCCCCCCTTAAATATTTATTTTATTTTGTTTTTAGTATTTGTATAAATATAGTATAGTGTAGTGTTTTTAGTATTTGTATAAATATAGTATTTGTATAGTGTATAGCGGCAACAGAAATACATAATTTGTGAAAATTTCAACTGTCTAGCTATCGCGGTTCTTGAGATAAAGCCTGGTGACAGACAGATGGATGGACAGACGGACGGACAGACAGCGAAGTCTTAGTAATTGGGTCCCGTTTTTACCATTTGGGTACAGAACCCACAAAAACGCTAAAATCAATCGTTATCACAAACTTAAAGCCATATTTTTTCCCCATAACGTCGGGTCATCTTAAATTATATCCCCCAAACTTAATCAGCTGAACTTAATTAAATGCCCATTGAACGTCCGGCTGAGGCAAAAAATACCTTTTTAATTATAAACAAAATTACACCCGGCTTGGCTTGAAAAATAACTCGGTTGTGAAAACGGAGCGGTTAATTTATAGCAATGTCCAGGGATCTGTTTTATCCGGCAGACTGATTGGCTCGACACAATTTAACAGAACATGTGTGTTATAATATGAAAGTCTTCTTTTATTTTTAAGTGCTCAGTGCGTTTAAGTGAGTTTTCTATAATAATAGCATAACACCACGCCTTGTTTCCCCGAAGGGTTGGGCAGAGGTGTTCCTATACCTTTTCTTTATTAATGTTTTGAGTAAATAAGTTGGCGCATCTATTTTTTTTTCCAAAGGAACATATGTCAATAAGTATGAGTAAATACAAACTGCTATTATGGATATCATCATTTCAGCTAAAAGACGTCCACTGCTGAGCATATGCCTCCCCGATCATCGCCACTTCGACTGGTTCTGTGCTTCCCGCATCCAGCGTATTCCTACGGCCTTATGAATTTACCTATGGAGAATCTATAATTTTTATTTGAAGTAAATAAAATGACAAACTATGTTATACTTGCTGAAAGTGCATAAAACATAAGTTCATAAAACATAAGTCCATAAAACGTAAGTGCATTAAACGGTTTCTTTTATTTCGGTTTTGACGCTATCTGCCCAAAAAAACATGCATTATTACTGCACCATTCTACGATTATAGCTTTAAGACTTCATTCGAAATATATTCCTTCAAATAAGTTTTATTATTTAATAAAGAAAGCTTTGTATCTAAATTGGTTTATCATACACTGATGGAGTGTGTCCGGAATGAAAATACTAGTATCAATGTTTTAGGATGATATAAAAGTTATGATATTGGCTTTTGTAATACCATCCTTGCTTTTCCAGTGTATAAGGTAGATTTTAATCAACAATTTTGTGTTTATCTAAACTGGATAATGTGGTCGCTAAGCGACAAAGAAAATTAAACAAATTAAAAAAAAAACTTTGTATAATAGCCGCGCGACCCTTTTTTTATTTCACTGTAATTTGAAACCCACAAAGACAGGCCTCCATTTAATACAACCTCAAACACATTTCCCATTTTTATTTATTCCTTCCAAGCCTCATTCGGATTTCGTGGATAATCCTCATCTTTAAAATAAGGCTGTCTGAACATCAGCCACAAAATGCAAATACATTACAACTGTCTTCGGCGTATGATTGATCGTTCTCTTTGACGATAAAAAGGAAGATCTGACGCAGCGCAATTCCTTCCAATCCTCCTGCTTTACGACGGTCACCTTATAAAACAGATATTTGCAAGGTTTTAGTATGTCTTTTACTTGAATTACGGACGACTGTCGACTGTTAATAAACTTGCAGGGATATTTTTACACTCGTAGTGTGTATACTTCATTGCACATATTTCAATAGCAATTTTTGCTCTGTAGTCTGTATTGGAAAGACATCGATGTCGGCAAAGGGGAACGTTCTTTTATTTTCTCTGTGATGGTTGGACTTTCAGTTATTTGGGCTGCATGGAATGCATAATTTTAAAGTTGAGACTTAACTTTAGAAAATTTAGACTCAGACTATGAAAATTATTATGAATTGTAGGATGTATTGTCAAATGATTATTGCTGTATAGGTTGACTTTATGCAAACCCCATGAAAATGGAGTACATTATTTTTGCACGAAAAAACACGGAAATACTTAAAAATTTAAATAAGCACATAAGTAACACAGTAGTCGCATCCATTACACATTCCTTGCTACATATAGCGGACACTATAAAATCTCCATACGGATGGTTACACGTCCCAACAGTGATTTACCGACTCGCAAGTGAGTAGGTGCCGTAAATAGCAGTGCGTAGGTATACGATGAATTTCAACCATAACGTGATGTAATAAAAGGGGGTTTATTTCAGCATTTTCAGCGAATACTTGACGAGTAAATCAGGTTTTGGGGGATTTATTTTCTCCGCTTGAAGTTCTACATTGAATAGACTCATTTGGTCTAGAAGTTTCCTCCAGTGCCTTGGTTTTGAAGTGTTATTACTAGAAGCATCGGAATGGTGCTCTCTCTATTGTTTAGGAACATTTGACGTCAGTAGATAAAGTCTAGATTAAAAATAGGTAGGTATCCTGAAATACACGAAGTGAAGTCTAAAAGACATTTTCTGATATAAGGCATGATTTAACAAAAACGTTTTTAAATTTCTTTGTGAATAACAATAAGTTTATTAGTATATAAAAACTACAACACAGTTCATAACATATTCAAACAGTGGGTTGTACTACCAAGTTTAAAATTACTGTCAGCTTTCCGAGCTCCTAAACTAGGTACGCAGACCTGTATCTTAGGAGTCGGAGATATCGCGGCTTTTTTTTTTTTTTTGAGGATGGGAAATCATCAAATGACTCCTCCCGCTCTGGGTGGAGCAGGAGGGAGTGTCAGACTCTTACTGACTAAAACCCACCCGTGTTCCTTCCTTAGCCCTTTATGTTCCAAGGCAGCGGTAACCCTTTCGGACAATCCCGCTACCCAGATTTCGCGGCTTCAATTTATATAATATAACCGTGGTTTTTCTGTTTGTTGACAGTGGTTATTAACACAGCAAATGTAATGAATGATTGTGGGTGTGTATCTAAGAGTGTGTTGTGTGTAGGGAGGTTTGTATGTGAAGTGTGAGTGTTTGAGCAGGTTTGATAAAGTTATGATTCTATAGCCAGAAGATTTTCTATTTCATCATAAGTTAAGGATAAGAGCTATTTTCTTAATTTATTTTTAATTTCATGTAAGTTATATCTGTACAACGGAATGATTTTATTTATTTTATTATACATGCGTGAACTCTGAGCCAACAATTGTCGACTTGTAAATGCAAAACGACAGGGGTTTGTTTTACATATAGGGAAACCGTGGCGTCTGACAAAAAGGTACAAAGGCGGACTTAATCTACCAGTCAACCAAGGGTGGTGGAGAGATTAGATGGCAGGTGCTTTGGTTGAGAGGGACAATGATAAAAAAAAAAACTTAATACTAGGTACACAAATACTTATAATGTATATAATTATATATATATATATATATATATATATATATATATATATATATATATATATAATTATATACATTATAAGTATTTGTGTATATATAAACAAAATCAAGGAAGAGAGGCGTTGAGATGACTCTACGCTATTTGTTTAAAATAACTCAAT
The DNA here is from genome assembly GCA_951799955.1 of Apamea anceps. Classification (NCBI taxonomy): domain Eukaryota; kingdom Metazoa; phylum Arthropoda; class Insecta; order Lepidoptera; family Noctuidae; genus Apamea; species Apamea anceps. The sequence continues at coordinate 1,630,221 of OX637506.1, forward strand.
TTCCGCTTAAATGCATACCGACTGGTGGCCGTCCTGATGTCAAGAGGAAGCGCATTCCATAGAAGAATGGACTGAATATGAAAGAAAAAATGAACAATGTCAGACTTTTTAATTTTTATCTAATGAATGCTTCAACGCTTCTGCATTATTATTTAATTAGCATTGCCGTGTTCTAGTCACAAGTGATAATTATCACAGCTGCATAATGCTGCGGGCCCACGGCCACTATTTCACAGGCCAGTTCGTGCCAGGCCAGGCCGATAGGCTGCGGGAACCACCGCGTCTGATGAAGCTTGCTAGTGAAGTACTATTTTATAGTAAAAATATGTATATTTAGGTTAAGGTATTTATCTATGGGCCTGCGTCGCCTGTAATAAATTAATAAATTATTCGCCTTATAAATTAGTCGAATACGAGTTTTATCACTCAAACAAAATATTACAGGCACCTGCAACCATATCGGAGCAAAAAGGCACGAGTAACATAAACATCTCACCAGTCAGTCGAGTGACTTTATTAAAAAATCCTATCATTTTAAAGCGAAATATCTCGCGGTAAATTTTCTCGAATCCCGAAATTTAAAATGGCTTCGTTAATAAACTGGAATAATAACCGATCCATCCGTAATAGCCGGCCATCGTTGAAGTTATCGGATTCATTATTAATGTTTGAACAAATACCTATTCATTTTAAATTCTCTATCCTAGGTTTTGTTGTAGTTATTGCGTGGGTTTTCTATTTAACTTTTGTGTTACTGAAAGCTATATTTCCATTTAGCGTTCGAGTTATTGAAATCATATTGTGAACTGTTGTTAAAACTTTTAGGCGTTTCCAAATATTATGTAACTTTGCTAATAAAACAGCAATATCGTACTAAACAAAACCGTGTAGCAAATTGTTTACGTAGCTTATTGTTTTTTTTTAGTGTGTTCATAATAAATGTTGTGATCAAGAATCGACTGGACAGATTAAAATACCTCCAAACTGCGAACTGCATTTACTTGGCTTTGGCCCGTAAATGTAGTTAAAAGCAGCCTAAGAGCTGAAAAAAGAAACACTTCCGAAACAAAGAAGGGTTGCTTTAAAAAATAATAATGTTACTGTTACTGTTAGCCTGCATCATCCCATTGCTGGGCAAAAGCCTCTCCCCACAACTTCCAGCTCATTCGATCCAAGGCTAAAGTGGACCACTTGTCGTTTGTTTTGTCCAGCTCGTCCCGCCATCTTCTACGGGATCTGCCGCGACGCCTTCTAGCTGTATCAGCGATCCACGAGGTGGTTATTTTAGTCCACAGGTCATTGGGCATGCGGCAGACGTGGCCAACCCAGTCCCACGCAAAAAACTGATGTGAATTGAATAATTATAAGTAGATAGGTATTTTTAAATTGGCGTTTTAACTCAATTTTTGACATGTGAATTTCTCGCTGTAAAGTCAAAATACTTTACTTTTGAATTGACAAAATAGTCGTTTGGTTTATTTATAGCCTGTCAAAGTTAACACGCTTTGGCAATAAACTCGTCTATCTTCCAGTACAGCCTTGCTTTACCTTTGTTTGTAATTAACAGTATTATGACTAAGACAACACAGAATTATTCAAACAACGTCACGAATAAAATTTCATCACGGGCGGTGCTGTCCTGAATATCCTAATTGTTATCATTTTCATGTAAATCACAACAGAACTGTTGACTGTATAACTTTAGGTGTTTGCTATTTTGATTAGACTGTGTTTTGTTATTGTTTGTTTCAGTACTTATGCATAAAATTAAATATGGTAGGGACCTATTAATTCGCATTCAGTACATGGTTCTGAATCCCCTGTGAAACAGCAGATACTTTTTTTTAATAACTGACGCAAAATTTCTACGCTAGAATCATGTGCTGAATTCATGGTGCAGTTTGCGCGTCAATGTCCCTGCCACCCTGTATAACACAACGTAGAGATTGTCTTAAAAGTGCACCTTTACAGCGTAAAACACTTCGCAATCCGAAGTACCTTTAAGGAATTCGTAATACATTGCTTCATATGTTTGAAAAACTCGTCTGCTCAGCGACGTAAATAACGCAATGAATGTTGAGGAACTGGCAAAATGAAAGGCATTGTTTTTGTAAGTGTGTTATGATACACAATTTTTCTTTTATCTTCTTAAAAGTATGCAGAAGAAATAGTATAACAAAAGAAATTGCAGAAATCTTGTCTTACTGACTATTAGAATGTATTGTTTCAATAGCTGTTTCAATTCGTCGGCGATAAAAGATGAACAGTAAACCCTTGTCCTTTTCCAGTTCTACATAGTCTACGCATGTGCCAAATTTCATCCAAATCCGTTCAACCATTTTAGCTTGAAAGCGTAACAAACAAACAAACTTACTTTCGAATTTATAATATTAGTTAGATTTGAAATTAAAAAATCCTGTCCATTATAATTATATTTTTAAAGCTTTATTGCTTATCATTATAATCTATGTAGATATAGAAGTATACAGAACGACAAAACTAAACCAAAAAAAGTCCAATAGAAAAATAGAATCTATCCTGCCCATAAATAAAAACCTTTTTAGAACAACAAAACATGTTCAGGCAGAGACATTACATAGATATGTCATTATTGAGGCCCCAATTTATTTCTTTTAGGCTCGATAGTGTGGCCAGGCAGACGGCGGCGGTTTCCTGTTTACTGCCAGTATTGGGGGTTTTTCTAGTGGTCTTATGTAATAGTCTTCATTCCTTTCACATTTATTTTACTACTGATTTGCATCACTGTCCAAATCACAGTAACCTTTATTCTCATTCTTATAAGGTTACTGTTGGGTTACTGCCACTGCCAAGTATGTCCAAACCACAGTGATCTTTATTCTTGACACAATAAGGTTGCTATTAAGTTGCTACTGTCACAGGTTATAATTGTGAAAGAACTATAAGCTAAGTTTTTTTGGGACTACGTTTTATGTCATGTTGTGCATATTGCCTATTTTGTATTGAACTGTGGGATGTTAATTCAAAAACATGTTGCTATCCAATAGTTTTTAAGGATGAAACGCTGCAATGTGGTCGCATTCTGTTTTATGTTATGCGCCACAAACTCCCCAGCAGCACAAAGCCCAGCTAATATTAGGAAGTGGTGAAGGGCGGGCGTTTTGGCGGACTGCCTTAGTTAGTTTTGATGTTCAAAAAGTGCTGATTCTCAGCCTAGTTTGAATAAATGACCTGATTTTTATATGCGAATTTTTATATGCGCCACACAATCATACACATTCTAATAAAAAAATACAGTGGAGTTTATTGCCTACTTTTTGGAAGGGGCGGCTAGAATCAATTCTGTTTTCTTGCCCAAGTTCAAAAGTGCCTTTTCTATGCCTATTTGAAATAAATGATTTGACTTTGACCACATGAGAAGTTAACTAACTCCTCACGAAATTATCAAATTCAGTGGATGTAGCGCAAATTACGGTTTTCTGGCCACACCCTTGGTTTGTTCTTGATGACAGATATTTTGAGGATATACACGTTTCTTAATACGCTATTTTGTGGCTTTCGTATTCTAAATTCTGTCAATAATTTCATTTTCCTACACAATAAATGTATCTGCTGCTGTAATTAAGGTCACTATGTGATAATTTTCTTTTGTAAATAAAATCTTTGAAATAACTGTAATCTAAAGAACCTTTTGACAAGAAATATAGTAATACATTAATTTATTTCAGGTGGCTTTGTGCTTGTGGCTAAGTAATTACAGCCGCACGGGTTGATCAATCAAGTTAAGCTATGCTTGCCGCGGTTGGTCCGTGGATGGGTGAACATCAGCATATACCCCTCCGTGTGTCAAAGAGCGCGTTAAGCCGTTGGTCCCAACTGTCATTCGTGGATCTTTGACAGTCGAAGCCCGAAATTCTAACAACCAGTCTTACCCAGGGGTATAGTATTACCCAGTAACTGGGTTGTGGAGGTCAGATAGGCAGTCACTCTATGTAAAATACTGGTATTCAGCTGCATCAGGTTAGACTGGTAGCTGACCGCAATATAGTTGGGAAAAGGCTAACCAGATTATTATTCATTTATTTCGGGTAAATTACACCCATTGCCATACATAAATTAATAGAAAACGTATAAAATCAAATAAAAACTATACCATTGATATGTAATTACCTACGGATATCAAAGTTTAGTTTCATTTCGTCTTTCTGGCTGGTTGTTTACGTTACTTCAGCTTCGCTTTGATACAGCTATATTTTTGTATCGTCATTTATTTTTCTGTTGCGACTAACGACGTTACGAGTAAAGGCACTCCTTTGATGTATATCTGTATTGAAGCTATGGCTACTTTGATTAGGTTCCCGTTTGATTCAGTATCGAGTTTATGCAACCGGGAAAATGATGTAAAACATCTTACATACAAATGACTTATAATGTTCGATCTTTTTTTAGGGTTCCGTACTCAAAGGGTGTCAACGGGACCCTACTACTAAGGTTTCGCTGTCCGTCCATCTGTCACATAGCCAAGCATCAAGCGTGCTAAGACAAGCAATTTCTTTCAAAACGATTCGTATTTCTACAGCGACTTTGAGCAGAATGGACACCAGTTTTTCGGCAATTTAACCAAATAACCAATCAGCCTTCAAGAGTGGATAGACATCTTCTGAGCTTGCTCGTTCCATCATAGACCTCATCTTTTGCTTCCCACCAGGCGAGATCGAGGTCATGAACTGGCCAATTTTGTAATAAAAAAACTATTTTGAAAAAAAAAAAACAACCGACTTCCAAAAACGACACTACAAAGTGAAAAATAACTTTAATTTCGGAAGTCGGTTGTTTTTTTTTTTCAAAAAAGTTTTTATTTTTCACTTTTAAGTCATAATTTTTACCAGTAATTTTGGTTTAAAAACCAAACTACTGAACCGTTTTTGATGAAATTTCTATGGGACGAATTTTTCAAATCGGTTGGCAAGCGACGGAGATATGCGCGAACAAACATAAAAAAAATATATATATAAACATCCGAATTGAGAACCTCCTCCTTTTTTAGAAGTCGGTTAAAAAAAGCTTATGTCATTTTTGACTTTACCATCATCGTCATCATCATCACCATTTCAGCCGAAAGACGTCCACTGCTGGACATAGGCCTCCCCCAAGCACGCTTCTCGCATCCAAAAGTTCGTCGCTCCACCTTGTGACGCCTTCCAATACTACGTCTTCTTAGTATCGTCGTAATCGCTGAGATCATATCATTTTGTCCAGACCCTCTGGTCCTAGCTGCACGCATCACGTTCATAGATAAGGAATGAATATGGCATGCGAAACAGCCATTCGTAAAATCAGAACCGAAATCTATAAACATACCTTATAAACAAAACACATAACGTTGCGTGTTACGAACTTATGCGTGTTTGAATAATGCCTTTTGATCAAAGAACGCGTGCAAGCACATAATGCGTGTCGACAAGCAGAAGTAACGATAGTTTGTTTTGCTTAATCTGGCTTAAAATATGCTGATTATTGTAATGAAGTAGTGATTTTAATGTGTAGATACAGAACGCTTAAATAAGTTATATAACAAGAACCTGAAGCCATTTTTATTTTTAGAAGTTGTTTATTTATTGAATTTTTTTATTTGTTGATATATACTTTACTAGCTTCTAGCCGCGGCTTCGCCCGCGTGGATGTCGGAAATTATCCCACGGGAACATGCTACCAGGATAAAAAGTATGTCCTTCCCCAGGATGCCATCTATCTCTTTGCCAAATCAGAAGTTCAGTGGTTTAGGTGTGAAAATGTAACATACAGTTTCAAGTTCAAATCCTCCAAAGTTAATCAAGCCATGCAGTAAAATCTTCCCCTGTAAAATTGACTACCCCTTTTCAGCCAGTCAGGGGTAATTTTCAAAAAAACCTGATACACATTATTTCGATCCTAGGTATAAATAGTGGGTTTCGAGATAACGGATCGGGTGCTCAAATTCTTCCATACAAACTCTGAATCCCCCCAATCCCCTTTTAGGGGGTACTTTAGAAAAACATAAAATGGTAATGTAATTTACTTAGATTAGTATTGGTGCCAAGTTTCAAGTTTATTAACTCAAGGAATAAGATTTTCCATGCAAACAAAAGCCTGGGGGGCTTTTGTTTGTGTTTGTATGGAAAATCTTATTCCTTTTCACCCTCTTATGGGTAGAATTTCGAAAAACCCTTTCTTAGTGGATACCTACTCTTCACTAAGAACACATCCTACAAATTCATGTCATCATGTCTCTAGGACCAGCGGTTTAGGCTGTGCGTTGATGTATCAGTCAGTCAGTGAGTCAGGACTTTGAATTTTATATATATAGAAGATTGTAAACCAGAAAATGGAACCAGGTAGATGAAAATGGAATGAACCAGTAACTGGGTTGTGGACGTCAGATAGGCAGTCGCTCCATGTAAAATACTGGTATTCAGCTTCATCCGGTTAGACTGGAAGCCGACCCCAACATAGTTGGGAAAAGGCTAGGCAGATGAGTATATGTTGTTTAATAAATACATATGAAATATACATAATTATAAACAACGGAAATAAATGACGACTACAGATTATTGAAGCTACGAAAACAAGATCACAACAAGTAATGTTCCTTCACGAGTCTCTTAAATACAGCTAACAGCTTAAATAAAGTTTAGGTCACTAGGCGAAAATCGTAAAGTTGCGTAACCGTAAAAGTCATGTCCGGGCCAGTCATGCCTTCTTCATGTACATCTTGCATAAGGTTGGCAACGCATAAGTCTGAGATGTGTGCAGCCGGTAAATAATCAGACACAGATTCTCTCTTCCACATTAACAATATTTAGTGAAACACTCAATCTTGACCTCTAAACCATAATCATTATCAATTCCAAACACCGAATGGCCCACCAAATAGGCCCCCAGCGCTTCACAATAGCAATAAAGACAGATAACATATTGTTTCACATTGTAGTAGCAACAGCGGGCATTAGTGGCGTTTAGGGCTAAAACCGCCGGTCGTTACGCATACCTACTTGTACAATATTCAGGAGGCTAATTATTATCCTCACTAAAAAGCTTGTGTTAATGCTAACTCCGTTTTTGCTTTTAATCGGTTATGAACTCTGTGTTTTAATGGCGGCTGAAAGGTTAAACTATTAAGTTTTGAATATAGTGGTCTTTTTCATGTACTTGGACACCATAATTGAACAGGCTGGATTAAAAAAACTGATAATGGCGCCGATTCCCTTGTTCACAAACTAAACTAAATTTAAGTTCTGTGCATCTTTTTCTTTCTATCTCATTAAAAAAAGGATAGAAGATAAATATTAGTTTAGTCCTGTCAAACTAGTCAGCGCCTGACGTAAATTGACGTATTTTTAGCAGCCATGTGTTTAATCACGTCTAATCTGTCTATGGAGTATCTTAATTTGACAGGAGTAAAATAATATTTATCTTCTGTCCTTTTTTTAATGAAATAGAAAGAAAAAGTTGCACAGAACTTAAATTTAGTTTAGTTTGCGAACAAGGGACTCAGGGCCATTCTAAAGTTTGTCTATTTGTCAACTTCGCGCTGTAAATTTCCAGGAAAGACTGACCACTTGATGAAGAACGGACTGTATTCACGACTTGACTATGTGAGTAACCGCACGGTTACTTACATAGTCGAGTCGTGAATACAGTCCGTGGTGCACCGCGTAGCATTAGGTTTGTTCTTTTTTTTCCTTTTTGGCATCTGAGCCGATGTCGACTAATAATTTTGCCAGTGTTAGCATTAGGTTGTTTTGTCTCGAATAGCCGATCAATTTGATAGTTGACAACTCAGTGTTGCAACAATAAAATTACAGACCTGTTATGAATGGAGCCATTGGAGAGAAAATAAATATATTTAAAAAAATTTATTTTTCATGAATCAAACATCGGTAAAATGATACACTAGACAGTCGATACTTACATTGATTATGGCGAAACCAGTTTTGAATTCAAATTCAAATTCAAATTAATTTATTCATTTTGTGAGCATAGGGTATAATTATGTCAGATGTTATACAAAAAATGTTGATCCATGCTATGTCCCGCCAAAAGGCATACAAAATATCTTAGGTAAGCGAATGTCAATTAACAAAATAAAAATAAATTCAATATGTAAGTAGGTAGATGTCACAATTTTTTGCAATAGTTGATAATATGTAAATAAATTAAAGACGGCACATAAAAAAAAAAAAAAGAAATAGGTAATAGGTCACAATTAAATCAATTTAGTCACAATTTCGTATACAATAATAAATGCAATAAAAATGTCAATAATCAATTAATATCATCATCATTCACTAAACCTCTCAATATGCAGTTCAAGGGGCATTGCCATAAGCACTGCTTGGAAAAAAATAAAAAATATTGTTAGGCATGTCAAGTTATAAAATTTGTCATAATAATATAAGGAAAATGTCATGAAAAATACACAATGTCAATAGATTTCAAAAACACAGATATACATATATAAATTATTAAAAATAAAAATAAATGAAAAATTCTTCAAAATTTGTCATCCATATAGTCCTTGACTGAATAATATACCTTGTTATTTAGTAGCTTAAAGAGCTCGCTTTTGAATTCATTATTATTTTTACAATTTCTAATATGACAAGGTAGTTTGTTATACAATTTTGGTGCCATTGCATAGACACTTTTATAAGCAAAAGCAGTCCTGGTGATTATTGTTTTCAACTTATCTGAGCGACGTTGACTTTCTACATGACTAAACAAGTGTATATTGGTTATCACAAATATCAGAACCTCATAGATATACAGCGAAGGTACTGTCAGAATATTTAAATCCCTAAAGTGTGGCTTACATGTATCGGTTTTTCTTAATTTGCAGATGGCTCGGATGCATCTTTTTTGTGCCAAAAGCACGGATGATATATTTGAAGCATTACCCCAGAATATAAGTCCATACCTCAATGTGGAGGCTACATAACCGTGGTATGCCGTTATGAGGGCTGTTTTGTTTGCAATTTTACCTAACATATATAGGGCATAAGAGAATCGGTAAAGTTTCAAACAAACACTGTCAATTTGATTTTTCCATGACATGTCACTGTCAATGTGCAATCCTAAAAACTTTGTAGTGTTTGTTTCTAGTACTGCGTCTCCTTTGTAACTAATTTGGTATTGTGTTTGTTTTTTTTGTCGAAGTTGAAACTCCATTATTTTGGTTTTTGTTAAATTAATTTTAAGGTTATTAGCATTTAACCATTCTATAATTGACACCAGATTTGTGTTTATATCTAATTCAATTTCTTTAAAATTACCCTGGTCGAAAACAATAGTGCTATCGTCTGCAAATAAGTACATCCGATGACTGGTTACTTTGGGGAAATCATTTATGTAACAGATAAAAAGTAATGGACCTAGGACAGACCCTTGTGGCACCCCATACGAAATTGTTTTCGTACTGGAGGAGTATATTGTTTCAGTTTTTGTCTTAATGTTTACTTGGCTGATCTGAGTAAGCTGTTTTCTACCTTCTAGATACGATTGTATGAGGTCAAGCAAATTACCTCTAATACCGTAGCTATAGAGCTTTTTTAATAATATTTTATGGTCAACGTAATCAAAAGCGCGGGTCATGTCCATGTACATTGCTACAGCCTGTTTTCTGTTGTCCATGTTATGGTGTATCTTTTCAAGGAAATTGTACACTGCCATATTAATAGTTTTGTTTTGCCTGAATCCCATTTGTTCCTTACAAAAAATGTTGTTTTTTTCAAAATAATTGTTAAGTCTATTGTAAATTACTTTCTCAAGAATTTTTGAAAATATAGGAATTAACGCTATAGGTCTATAATTGCACATTTTTGTTTTGTCATCTTTTTTGTGTAGTGGCTTGACAATCGAGATTTTTAGAGCTTCTGGAAAAGCCCCATTGTGTATACAAGCATTCATTATATCACATAGCACTGGTGCTATAGTAGGTCCTACTGATTTGACCACGCTGGTCTTGATGTCATCATACCCTGTACTGTTTGTGTTTTTGAGGTTATTTATTATAGTTATCATTTCTTTTGGGACTATTGGTTCCATGAACATAGATTTATGGGATTTTAAAACATTCGTATTATTATAAGTTAGACAATTTCCATTGGATTGAACTAGGTCTATGAAATAATCATTAAAGTTTTGCGCAATACTTTGAGGGTTCGTGATACATTTGTTGTTTACCTCAATAGCATTAATATGTGTTTTCGGCACGTTACTCTTAAAATTGTTTATAATTTTCCATGTAGCTTTAGACTTATTGCTACTGGTTTCTATGTAGCAGCTGTTTTGTGCTTTTTGTGTCTGTTTGATAACGCGGCGGTACCTGGCGCTGAATGTTAATAAAGCATTTTTTGTGTCTTTGTTAGGATTTAGTCTATATTGCCATAGCAGAGACCGTCTCTTTTTGCTGCAGACTTTAATTCCCGGTGTGATCCACTTGACTTTCGACATTAACGATGACGTATTCCAATTAAATTATTAGCGAATACTTTGTTAAGGTATTATAATTTTTGAAATCCAATTATGATAATCAGAGCATGATTGCCCTGACTGTGCTGGTATTAAGTACGATTACAGTAAGCCTAGTGCTCTGAAACAATGCGCATTTCGAGTAATTTCGCAATTGCAAGTTCCATTGTGGAATTAACTCATATTGCAGTAGCTAAACACATGTTATATTAGTTGTATGTGATGTGTGATATAAACTGTGTTTTTGATTATGTGTTTATGCTCATTTTGACTTAATAGAGACCACATTTTTTGCGAATTTACATGGTCTACTAGATGTGAAGAAATATTGTTCTACTCTTAGCTTTTGAAAAAGATACCAATAAAAAACTGATACGGTCAACAACAAAAGTCGATTAACACTTCCGTTTTTTTCTAACTGTACTGTCGAAAAATAAATCAACAAAGTTTGAAGATTACCCATCATAAGACAGTAAGTAGGTATTGTATTGTTATAATAAAACAATCAAATCAGCCTATCGTAGTCCACTGCTGGACATAGGCTGTGCCACAACACCCTGTCCTCTCCGCCTTCCGCATCCCGTCCGTCCCAGCAACCTTCTTTAGGTCGTCCGTCCATCTAGACATACATACATACACTTACAGACAGACAATTAAAAAATATACCGTGTAAACTTATCGGAACAAACAGACAGACAAATATTTGTCATCAAGCTGTTCCTATCTCTCACATCTAGACCTATGCCTTACATTATCATTTACTTCGATTACTTTTTGTTTTTTATTACAAAGGGCCCTGCTCTTGACTTCGATTTCGCCTGATTGCGAGTGCCCTTGGTTGACTGGTAGAAAATGCCTAAGGCATTAAGTCCGCCGTTGTAACTTTTTGTGTGCGAAAAGATTAAGTAAATAAATAAAGCGATGGACGGGGTCTGTGATAGAACGAGCGAGCCCAAAAGATGCCTGTTCACTCTTGTTTTAAATGCTGACGGGCGGGACATGGAGAAAATACAGACGCTAGCAGAGAGTCTTTGTCAGTGCGTATTACGTACTTCCAACTGACAAACAAAATAATCGCAATATAACGTGTACAAACTTCCCTTATTTAAAACTTAACCCGCCTACCACGTCACAACCAGGCTGCGGCAGTAATTCCAGCGATCGTATTTGATACAAGCGTAGAAAGATCTTCAAAGTTCAATCTAAGTTGAGTACATGTGTACAAGACAGTAACTTTGTGTTCCCGTGTAGTGGCGCGGGGGAAACAGCTTTCTTTATTCCTTTTGTGTGAGTTTTGCGGGTAGAACGAGGTTCTGTATGCTGTGCACAGGTAGGTTGTTGTACGAGATGTTGAGTCAATACTATCCGCCCATCCGACCGTTCTGTCTGTCTATAGAATACTGAGATCAAATCCATCTATCCATATAAATAAGAATGATGTTCGCAGAAAACCACATCAATTGAGAACGCCTGGATTGATTTGGCTATTTTATATTTTTTTAATGTTCGTTATAGTCCAAATTAAGTTTGATTGAAACAAAAATTCGAAAAGCTTCCCGGAAAATGTTCAAATACGGGAAAAACTGACCATGCTTTTTTCTCATTGAAATTTGGACAGGTAACGACAGTCGGGTCAGCTAGTTGTTAATAAATGTTGTTATAAGCGTATATTTTGATTTTGCCTTTAGTGGATGCCTAGGCGGAGCCTACGCGATGCTTAGGCGGAATCTACGCAGTGCCTAGGCGAAGCCTACGCGGTGCCTAGTCACTTGCTACGACGTAGCGGCTTGCTACGACCTAGTCGCGTGCTACGACGTAGCGGCTTCCTACGAGATTGTCGTTTGCTACGACATAGTCGCTTGCTACGCCACCTATGCAGTCATCATTATATAATTATATTTTGAGACTGAAATTCTGTTTTAATAAAAAATATTAATGAATTACTCATCCTGCGCAGTCTTTATAAATTTCTAATGAATGCCTTTCTTACAGTCCGTGCTACTATTCAAGTTTATTAAAAACACAAATCGGTCTGGAGTAGCGACCTCGTACCGGAAGACGTAGCGGTGGAAGGCCTCCCATAAGGTGGACCGACGACCTTGTGAAGGCCGCAGGAATCCGCTGGAGGCGGGAAGCACAGAACCGGTCGAAGTGGCGGTGCTTGGGAAAAAACTTTATTTGATTGCGAAATAACTTAGTACACACAATTTCTCTTGAAACAGGATTACGTTACTCGAACGTTACGTTACGTTACGCAAACACAAGCTTACATACACAATCACCAATGCAACCACTGTAAGGTCTGCAGTGTAGACCATACCACCATACCATACGGAAATACTACAAATGACCCGATGCACACAACTCAACTCAGCCAAACTTGCTTGGTTGTACACAAACATGTCCAAAATAATATCTATATTCTAATACTTGTTTCCAATTGATATTATTACCACTTAAACAAACACCAACTTTAAGTAGATTTCAAATGAGTCGTAAAAAACATAAAAATTGAAGAGCAAACTGAACTTTAAGTATGGGTTTCAAAGTATTTTTTTCGAGAAAAACATTTTTTTTTTTAATCCTTGTTCCACACTAGGAATTACTTCTGTTTCGTGGGTGCGTTAACAAACATTTAAACTCACATACACAAACAGATATACATATTATTTGTTTATAAATTAAATTGCGAACGCAGTCACGCCTTCTTCCCACGGGGGCAGGCAGAAACTACGGAACGTCACCTGCTACGATCTTTACATGCTTTTTTTGCCTCGTTTACGTTCATACATCGGAGGGGCAATTCTCGTAATTTTAAGAACGTTCACAGTCTGATCACAGTCTCAATCTGTCAAAAATACGTCTAATTTCTCTACATTTTTGACAAGTTTTTGACATTGATTGTCGCTGAGATGAGACTGCGACTAGATTTTGAACGTTTTTAATTACGGAAATTGGCGTTCATACACGCACGCCGGCTGCGATTTATATAGGTACGTATCTATGTGGTCATATGCGTGTCCTACCGTTTCCTTGTCTGGTCAGTCTGATTGTTTCATTGGGCGGTGTCTGGCGATGCGGTTAGCCGTATAACCACGTTATTGCTGGGTCTGTCCACTGCTTGAGTGGAATTGTTAGATGTATTAACGAAGCTGCATACACCTGCATTAGACGTTGCTATTAGATCCCTCTGATTTTGATACCATAACTGTGATTGGTTCGTTTGTAGAGTGTTTGGATAGTAGAACTTGTCTTCATTAATTCGCAACGTCACCTGCTTCAAGCCTTACATATTCCCTCCTCCTTTTCTATATGATCAATACAAAATATGAAAAAAAAAAAATTGACTTGCATGGCGATGGAACTAAAACCAACTCTACACTTGTTTTATCAACCAACAACACTCTGCTGAGACTGTAAAGCCAAATCCTTAAATGCTATAAGGTTCCAGCAAATGTTTTTATAATATTCGTATAATGTGCCGAGAATTTTACCAATACCTACTTACATTTACTTACGAAACATGTGACATTGTGACTAGGTTCGACGCTGAAAGAAAAAAGTTCGCAACCCCTATCTTGCCGTCTGGTCTGAACTACTTTCACAAGAAAATAATATGTAACAAAAAACTGTTTTGTATTCCAATGAATAACGCCCCACATCCATCTATTACCCTCCTATCACAATAAAACTGATGACATAATCCGATTCTCCCTTTCATTGGCGAAATGTATAACGCATTACTAAGATTTATTTTACTTGTCACTCAATCTAAAAAAACCAGCACAATTTCTTACAAAACCTAGGCACTAGGTGAAAAATAGTCTGTTAAAAAAAAATTTGGCGTCTAGTGTACATTTATATGGCAACATATAGTTGATTTAGTAAACGATACACTGAAGTTGATGGATGAAACCTTAGGATCCGGGTACAGTAGATAGCTCTGCGGTCATTTTTCAAAACACAGATAGGAAGAGAACACATTTTTTGAGCCGTTGTGGTGCGAGTTATTAATGTTGCGTTTAGGATCAGGGAATTGTGATGTTGTGTTGAATTGAGGAGAAAACGTTATTTGGTGGTAAATCAAATATTGGACTCGCGTGAAACTAAAATGCTGACTTTTTTTTTTTAAACGGTGCCGCACTCTCGGAATTCCTCCTGTATCGTGGGTGCGTTTACAAAGATTTAAACTCACGTACACAAACAGCCAGACCGGGAACAACTACTTGTAGCTGCCATACAAATATTTGTTCCATGCGGGAATCGAACCCGCGACACGCAGCGCAGCAGTCGATCGCTTAACCACTGCGCCAACTGTGCCGTCAAACTTTCATGAGTACATGTGAGAATTGTTTTGTCTGTTTGTTCATGGTAGCATGGAACAGCTTTTGACAAAACGCAGCAAAGTGGTATTTTTTTCTGAAACACTCATAATCAGCCTATAACGTTCCCAATGCTGGACATAAGCCTCCTCTCTGTGAGAGGGAGTGGGCTGTAATAAACCACGCGAGCCGAGTGAGAATTGGTAGATGTCACATGTCTTCGAATTGTTGGCTTTTGGAGATACCGGTTTCCTCACGATGTTTTCCTTCACCATTTTATGAGCAGTGGTGATGAAATAAATTACATAAAGTGCCTGTTTGGGTTTAAACTTACGGCCTATAACTCGTAAGTCAGGGCCATTACCACTGGGCCACCCCTGCTCGATCTGAAGCCCAAAAGGCGCTATTATAAAAAACAAAATAGAATTGAAAATGAAATCTATTTCAGAAGAAGAAAGCAACGTAATTCCCTTGTCTACACTTTAGTCATGTCTCAAATACCTGAGTCACTAGTCATATTTCTAATATAGGTCTTCAGTGTTACATTGAATGATGCTACTAGAATAAAAATAAGGCCTAGAAGTCCTTAGAGGCCTAGAAGTCCTCAGGATGAGTAGATATAGTGACACAGAGTATAGGTACATAATATTATGTACTAGCTGTTGCCAGCGATTTTGCCTGCGATCCAGGATGAAAAGTAGCCTATGTCCTTACTCAAGTCATGGTCTGTCTGTGTGCAAAATTTCATCTAAATCCGTTTAGCCGTTTTAGTATGAAAGCGTAACAAACAAATTTACTTCTTACTTCTTCGCATTTATGATACTATAGTTAGGATTTCGTATCAACTCCGATATGGTTTTACTTAACAAATAAAATGAGATAGTAAAACTATGATTTTTGTAATGTTGAAGTAAAGTGCAATTAAAAATAACCAGGCTACTGTAACGTGGTCGTGTGCAGGGTCACCGACGGATGACTACGAGGAGTAGCTTAGGTAGAACGTCTTTGGGGAGGTCAGGTCAAAATATACGAAGACCATCGGTGGGTAGTGTACTATTATTGCGATACGTTGTTAGAGGAGTGTGGCATCCATTCTGGTGGAGAGGAAGTGACGCCCGTTGTGCTATACTCAAATAATGTCCACACATTATTTGAGTATAGCAAAACTGGCTTTGTACCCCCATTTGGCTATAGAATCCTTAAAGAGAAGCAACCAGTGAAAGAGAAATGTATGTCAGAAAATAAAATAACTTCCCACTTATGTTCAAAAACAGAGCCAAAAGTACTTATTTCCGGTTCAACGTTAAGCAAATATTTTAGTCTAAATAATTTTGCCAATTCATGTAACCATGTTTTGATAAATTGCCGACTGTTTAGCAGTAAAAGCACAAGTTTTAGCTACATTTTCACGAAAGTTTAGATTTTCAGCGAGAGTTTAGCGATTTATTTAGTAAACTGTGCGCAACTGAACAAGTTAAAACATAAAGTATTGATACTGGCGCACCAACCTAACGATTAATGTGTTTGGTGTTCGTTTTAACACAATTTTAGCATAATTTCGTACAAAAATTTAATCGCTTGTAAAAAGGACTTTAAAACTTAAGATTTTAAAAATTACTTCATCTGATTACCTATTACAAAGTTTATGTAGGATGTACTCGAAGGGACTAAATTAATATAACTCTTCTAAAAACAATAAATGTGTACCAAAATAATTATTGTGTATAGGTAAGCTGTAACAAACCCAAAAAAAAAAAACAAAACATCCTCCATTCTACGTCGTTCAAAAATAGTCAACTATTGGAAATCGTGCTTCCCCATTATATCAAAATTCTCAAATACATTACTCCTAACAAGATCTACTAAATGGAACGTTCTCCGAAAAATATCGAGTCGTCATGAAACGAAGATCTCAGTCACGATAATGTGTGCTCATTTTTACACCATCCCCTTAACTGAGCGGTTTCCTACGCTGGTTGAATTACTAATGCTTTTCTCACCATTTTTCTAAGTGCTAGACTCGGTTTCAAGTCAGCGTTCTGCGAAGACAGACTAGTCGGCTTTTGAGAAATGTGCTCCAGTTTTCCCATATGGATGTAATGGGCTATTAAAATTGTGACGAAGTGTGGACTGGAAATATTAGGGCTATATTTTAAGTTCGAATTGCTGGATCAATTTTTGGGTGTAGCGTTCAAATGTTGAAACGATTTATTTTTGTCGTGATTGTTTTACATAATATTTCAACGAGTGTTACTCGTTAAAAAAGTTTTATTAAAAAGTAGGTGATCATGGTTTTATATTCTCCATTTTCATACCATGTTTAACGAACGTCTCACACCTAGAAAACGATGAAAATCTACTGCATCCTTACTAATTTTTTTTTAATTTCATGAAGCAGCTAAATGAATAGCTTAACGGTTTAATGAAAGCAGGTGAATCTTCTCATCCATAAATTTTTAACAAACGTCTTTTCCCTAGCAAACTGTTCGTTAAAAACCTGTAAAATACCTGCCTTTATCGGTCAGCTAAAGCTACGACCCTGCAACTTTCAGTTGTTTTTTTCAGTTTTGCGAAACTTTCAGCCAACGAATGCATTACGGAGACATCAAAGTAAAAGTTTTAATGAAACCCACACCTAATAGCAGAGTGTCGTATCATTAATATAGTTTTAAAACTCATTTATTTAATTCTTGTCACGGTTTTTGTTTTCAGAAAAAATTAGGGTAGTTTGAAATTCAATTACGTTAAACGGTAAACTGTAACGGAATTTACTACGGAGACTTTGTGATGACGATATTTATAGTTAGATTTTTTGTATATGTGAAAATGGGTATATTTTATTTATTCACTTGCAACTCGGCTCTATTTCCTTGAATATATACGTACGAGTAGGTATGTGTGCGTAATATGTTAATATTAATGTATTACGCGCAGTGAGCAGTGGTGGCTCCGATTTACGAGTTGTATTTGTAGTACGAACCCAAGCAGGCACTTTACTATGTGTACATAATTTCGTCACTAATCTTCTCGGTGAAGGTAAACATCGTGAGGAAACCGGCATGTCCTAGAACCAAAAATTCTAAGACATGAGACACCTACCACCCCGCGCTGACCCCGCGTGGTAGATCCCTCTCAAAGAGAGGAGAATTTTCTCCCAGCAGTGGATTCATTAGGCTGATTATATACACCTATCTGAATAAAATCTCTGCATTTTGGTGAAATCCGCATCAAAATCCTTTGCGCGGTTTGGAATAACCACGCGGTCACACAGACGAACACGAAAAGTGACTTTCATTATTTTGTAACACGAGTATGTATAGATTTGCCTTATTGGTTTATAGCTAGTTTCTGTAGCATCAAGGAACTAGTCTCGCTGTTAAAGCGGGGATGGCGAGCTATCGTCGGAAATTCTTATGGACGTGTCTGACGGAAATTGGCGTCGTTCACGGAGGAAATTACCGCTTATTACGAAAATAATTGGCTTGGTCGAGCATAATACCGTTGCACCGTGAAAATGTGTTGAGTTATTTTTATTAAAATTACTGGTATTTTTAACTCTCCTTATAACTGGGTAATCAGTTGTAATACTCTACCGTTTTAGCAATATGTTTTGTAGTAACACATTTTTATTTTGTTGTTAATTTGTATTTTATGTTTCAAGAAATGTTTACAAATAAAATTTATTATTTTTTTCTTTCTTTAACAGATCATCAACATCATCATTTCAGCCGAAAGACGCCCACTGCTGGACATAGGCCTCCCCCAAGCACCTCCACTTCGACCGGTTCCGTAACATGACGTGACGTGACGTGACGTGACGTTTGTAAAGAAAGAATACCGTTTATTTGGCACAGTACCGTAAACAATGAACACTTTTAAACAAAAACTTTAGCCTTTATTCTGTCATTGTAGTATTCTACTACAATATTTGGGCCACAACACCCATTGCTATGAAAACCGATCATTATTCCATTCAAAACTTCATTATTTTATTAGAAAACCGATTATTATTTATTCGAATCCATAAAACAACTAACCATCAGGTTACACAATCATTAAAATTTGGTCGTTATATCACAATAATAGCCACGAACAATAAATCAGCCACACTTTTGCTTTGCCTACTAAACTTTATCCATTCAAAATTCAATTAGAGTTATGAACAAAACCATGAATAGCCTATTTGGTAATACAATCAAAATAATTGTTGGTTTTCCCTTTGATGGCTATTATAAATAGACACGTATAATTATGTTATACTGCGTAGAGGTGTAAACATTTAGTTTAAGTGCGAGTTAATGTCAACTCGATATTGTTCAATGGCCAGAGGTGTTTGTTCTTTGTATCCAAGTAAATGGCATTGTTGTGGCTGTGGGCTGGCCATATTTGTCGAAGGACCGATGGCCGGTGGAGCAGACGAGACTTACAGCGAAGACCGCATATCGGCAAACGGATTGTGGCACGCCCCCCAGCTAGATGGATCGACGACCTAAAGAAGTTAACTGGGACAGTCTGGATGCGGAAGGCGGAGGATAGGGTATTGTGGCGCAGCCTGGGGAGAGGCCTATGTCCAGCAGTGGACAGCGAGAAGCTCAGTTGATTAAATCAAGTATATAACCATAACCATCCTTTGGCTTTGCCTTAGTCGGGTGAAAAGTTTCTATGCAATAGTTTGCTTAGTAACGCAGCTTCAAAAGGTATTATTTGTCCTGGCTTCATAAAGGAAATAATTTGACGAAGAAATAAAAAACTAACCGTACCTACTCATTTTCATATTTGCCTAGTCTGTGTGGTCGCATTGCAAGAAAGACTGCTGAACGTAGAGTCTTATGCTCAAACCTCAGTTAGAGAAAAGTTAATGTTATTCGGTGTTTGTATAATAAACCTATGAACAGCCTGGAGTCTAGGGGGATTTTAATGTATAGCTAAACAGTCGCTAATCATAACATAACTTTAAACAACGTTTATAAATAAACCCCTCAAAATTAAATCTGTTATTTAATGGCAACAGGCTGGTCTATACTTCATGGCACTTATTACGTAACTGGCAAAATATGGTGTACTAAAAACTTTTGTCTAACTTGTAGTACGTACTGTATAATTCTTTTAGCAAGTAAATGGAGTTAGGCTGGACACATCTGCCGCATGTCAGACAACTAATGGGCCAAACTTATGTCTTAATGGCAAGCAACATCGCGGCAGGCCCAGGCGGAGATGGCGGGATGAGCTGGACTCCTTCAACAAGAACTAGTCCTTAGCAGCTTTAAACAACAGAGTGGATAGAGAGTGGGGCAGCAGGGGACATCACAGGTTTTTAATAATAAGTGTACGTTTCGTATACTACCAATAATATTCGTGTAATCTCCGAAATATCTTATATCCGCGCCGAACCCATCCGAACCTATCCTATCTATGTATGTACCTCCACCGCTATACCGACGTGCATTGTCAAGCCTCCGTGGGACGACGTCTCGATATTTAGGTCAAGTCGATGCCGCCCTGCCTTAATAAAGTCGGCTTGTTTAATAGACAATATTTGCTATGCAAGGAGGATTGTTGGAGGAACACCTGCTTTGGAATTAGAAAATGCCGGTGGATGGGTGGCGAGGAATTCTTTAAGGTACCTATAGTTGTTTTTATTGTATTTGTCGAGGCTTAGGCACCTACAATTTTACCATACATTGCTACAACGACATTTTGGCACTCGAATGACGTTGTTAGGATGGCGCTGTTGGTAAAATTTTTTGTTACTGTTTTGAAAAAAACAAGATGGCGGCGTTAGTTTCGATTTTGGCCACGTGCCAAAAGATCTTTGTACAACTATACTTTGTTTTGTCGTACGACCTATGTAAAACAGTCCCTCAAAATAACTATCACAGTTTGGTGTTTGGCCCTTAGAGCTGCTTCGTTAGTTTAGATGTTTTATTCATTTTGGGAGAGAACGTTACTTAAAACTTTTTCTGGATAAAATTTTAAAAAAATAGAACATATGTGATCAAAATAACCTCCCTCTCACCTAGAGGAGGCCTGTTTTCCAGCAGTGGGAACATTATAGGATGATTATGTATTATGTATGATCAAAATAACTAGCCAATTCTGCCAAGTTTGTTGTTCTAGGTTCTAGTTCAGACTAAACTAGAGCAAGCAATCGCGATAAGATGAAACTTATACGTATGCGCGCTGAACTTGGGTTATTTCTTTGTATCTTGATTCTTATATATACCTAGTATTCTGTGCAGATTTTTTTTCTGCAAAAAAAGTGCTAAAAGTAACCTTTATAATGCATAACCAGGCTATAATGTTTCCACTGCTGGGACACAGGCCTCCTCTCGGCGAGAGGGACTGGATCGTAATCCAGCACGCCGCCGGCCCATTGCTGGTTGGTAGATGTCACATGTCTTCGAATTTTTGGTTCTAGGACATGCTGGTTTCCTCCCGATGCTTTCCTTCGCCGTTTTGAGAGCAGGGGTGATGAAATAATTTACACAAAGTAAAGCACTCGCTCGGGTACGAAGCTACAGCTCGTAAATCGCGTTGTTCTGCAAATTAAAGTATTAAATATAATCTTTATAATACATTGTTTTTAAACAACGATTCGTTGAATTTACAACATGTATGCGATACAAAGGTCAAATACATTTAGAATTTGGGTCATGAGTCGCTATTTGTAAGCTTTGGCACATATTAAACATAATATATTACTTTCTGCCGATTTCGCCGAACGCTACTTGAAATCCAGCCAATTTACCTCCGGCCTTACTTACCCGCTGAGGGATATACACAGTATGTACCAATCACATTAATATTTATGTATTATCTTTTGCACCCTCAGTTCATCCCATAATGGCATTATCTGTATGATATTGACAACAGGATTACAATAATAAATATTATTTTAAGAAATCGTTTAAAGTACTATCAATTTAATGTATGAATATTGTAATTAGTCTGTTTGTAGGATTATCCGTCTTTTCTGCAGTGCTTGTTGGAAGCAGTTCATATTGATTGGCTTTGAGATAGTAATAATGATAATATGACAGCAGCAATCTTGATGACAGTTGGTTGAACTGTCAAAAAATTACAATTCTTAAACGTACAATCCATTCAGTTTTTTTTTTACCTCTGACAGCAGCAACTAGGTAAACTGCAACCTTATAGACGAGAGTAAAGATCACAATGATTTTGACAGACCTATCAGTGGCAGCAACCCAACAGCAACTTTATTCGAATGAGAATAAAGATCACTGTGATTTGGACAGTGATGCAAATTCAGAGGTTTTATAATTGTGACAGGACTGTAGTACGTTTGACTTGTTTACGATTTCATATTTCACGACCCCAAAAGAAAACAAACACCACTAAAATCATTAAAACAAACAACTTTGAGAACATAAAATAAAAAACTTTACAGCCAAAATTTTCTTTACACAACGGTCACAGAGTAGTAAAAGAAAAATCGCTTCAATAAAAAATAATTTATATTCAATGTAAAAGGAATGTTTGTAGGCGCAATAACATGGAATAAATTATAATAATACTAGATATCACGGTTCTTGGCAAAAACTGCTTATGTTTATAATAGTCATAAAACTGTGCTTGTTGGCGACTGACTAAGAAAAGTTTCGTGGAAATTCTTTCTTGCTTGGTAAAAGTATTACGTAAAACGTTATTATGATATCACGATTCCACTTACCGCATCTATACAGATTATAAAATTATTGTAGCTTTTCCTGGCTGTGTGAACGCGATTTTCATCGAAACTACGCAACGGATTTTTATGCGGTTTTTACCATTATTAAAAAAAAATATTCCAGAAGGTTTATGTGTCTTCTTCTTCTTCTCCCATCCCTTAATCCTGGTTCTATCTGGGCTCGGGTCTTCTTGTACAGCATTGCCAGGACGATCAATGGACATGATAAAGAAATCGTTGTTTGTCAAGGCGTAAAATCCATGCGAAGGAGCTGCAGGTCACTAGTATTTAATACATGTATAATTTTACTATACGATCAAATCAGGAATAGGGTTCATGTCTCACTATCAAATTATAGCTATCAAACCAATTAGTTTCGCTACACCATAAAGTAAAGTTATTACGGTCCCACCCAATGCCATTCCTAATTTTAATTTGACAGCATTGTGGAAGGTTTAGTTTAATCGTAAAACAAGTTAAACGGGCTAAATTATATCTATTTAGCAAAATGATGATATCTTTCTATCCGCTAAAATATAACGTAACATCACGCCTTATTCCACGATGGGTTGGGTAGAGGTGTAGCCAGTTATGTCTAAGTCTTGGGACTTAAATGGCATTTTAAATTATTTAATGGCATATTTTTTATGGCTTGTTTTTTGATGACATGTTTTTGTTGCCATTTTTAAATCCGCCATTATGGTAAAAAATAAATAGACGTTGAGCCGGTATTGTAACCATAACTTGGCAGACAATTTAATAAAAGTGTTAATGACGAAACTGATGAAATTTTTTTTAGTCTTTGTTCCAATAAAAACCTACATTTCTAAAGACTTTAGGCCCACGTCTACCATTAGCTCGGAATTCGTCTCCAAATAATTTAGACGAGAACCAGAAATGTTCTGAATTGTAAAGTTACAGCGATTATTCCACGAAATTGACGGCCACTATATTCCTGAATTCGGGAAATTTTCATCCTAATGAATTGGTGTTAAGTAAAACAGCCAAGTGTGAGTCGGACTTACGCAAGAAGGTTTCCGTAGCGAGAATACAGTATTTAACAAAAATTGACGAAAAACCCCGAGGGATATTTTATTTTATTTGATTGTAATATACACCTCTGTCTAACCCTTCAGGAATTTCAGGTTATGTTGTGTTGTTGTTTATTTTATTCTTATTATTTGTTGTTATAGCGGCCACAGTAGTCACCCTCTCTGAAAATTTCCAAAAACCACAAAGGATACTATTGTTTTTAAAATTCGAAAATGAAGTTTAAAAATAGTATCAAGGTAGGTTTTATAAGTACGACCATAACTTATAAGACCATGGATGTAAGATTCAGCCATTGCGTAATAAAGCATTAACTATCTTCATTTTGAAGGGCAGGCGTTTTTTTACAAGCTTTTATTTAGTTTCACCTGTCCCGAAATGTCCCGATGACAATGCAATATTATTATGACATAGAGCTGATCTGATGATGGAGCTGGAAGGTGGCCATAGGAACTCCGTAATTAAACGACGCAACCCCATCGAGTTTGGGCTCGTTTGATTCGTCTTGACGAGTACTTTGATACTACATGGTAACCAGGGTCTGGTGATGGAGCTGGAAGGTGGCCATAGGAACTCCGTAATTAAACGACGCAACCCCATCGAGCTTGGGCTCGTTTGATTCGTCTTGACGAGTACTTTGATACTATATGGTAACCAGGGTCTGATGATGGAGCTGGAAGGTGGCCATAGGAACTCCGTAATTAAATATGATAGTCCCCCAAAACGCTCGCCCTTCAGCACTTCCTAGGGACCTAGTGCTTTAGCTGGGAAGAAGAAGTGGCGCAACAAACTTCCCAGCAAATAATTATAGGTATCTGAGTTCGTACATATACGTTAATGAAAATTATAATTGTTTTATTAATATTAATTAATGAAAAGGGATTACATTGTTTTTCTTTTTTAATTTAACGCGCCGTGTGGCTTTAAGAGTCATGTCACGTCGTCATTTGAGTCGAGATGAAATGTTACGAGCCGTGGGCATGTTAGAAAATGGTTCTATTCAACGCGTCATTGCTGAGGCCCTACACACCAGCCAAAACGTGATATCAAGGTTGTGGTTACGTTATCGCAGTACTGGAGATGTGTCTGAACGGCAGAAATGGCGTGGCGGCATGGCTGACGGGTAAATATTGTGTTAACACGCAAAGACAGGATCGATTTCTCCAAATGACCACCAGAAGACAACCCAATATTACAGCGATGCAACTAGTACAAAGGCTCCAGGAGGACCACCAGCTACTGGTAAGCGACCAAACCGTGCAAAGGAGGTTGCATGAACTTGGTTTTCATGCTCGAAGACCGCTACGTGTTCCAGCATTGCGACGTGGCAATCGCGGTCGGCGGCTTTCGTGGGTTCGGGAGCATTTACCATGGAGTGATGAACAATAGTCTTTGGTGCTGTTCACTGATGAGTCCCGGTTTGGTTTTCATCCGGATTCACGAACAACACGCGTTTGGAGAACTCCAAGGAGAGTTAGACGTCTACGGTACCCTCAGGAGGTCTTCTCATACCAAGGCGGGACAATCATGGTGTGGGCAGGAATTCGTCTTGGCGGACGAACCCAGCTCGTTTGGATCCAATGCAGCATGACTGCCCCAAAATACCACGAGGAAGTAGTAGAGCCTATTATTGTCCCACACAGAATCCAAATGGGCCAGGAATTTCTTCTCATGCATGGATAATGCTCCTTCCCATACGGCGCGGCTGGTGTCAGCCGCTCTCCGAGACCCCGATATTCGAGTTTTGGATTGGCCTGCACAGTCGCCCGACTTAAATCCTATCGAGCATGCCTGAGACAGAAAAACAAAGAAATCAAAAAATTAAATGTTTTAATTTTTTAATAAAGACCTTAAAATAACCTATTATTCTTTCATTTACTATATCAGCCGATCGATTCAGTAAAAATCTCGCCGTGAATAGTCAGGTGAAGTGAGTTTAGAGTGAGCTGTCAATAGTGTCAATCCCTAGCATTAGTTGGAATGACAGCTCAATCCACGCTCATTACCTAAGTTTTCACGGTGAGATGGTTACAGAATTGCACTGCAGAAAATTCTTTATAGATTTTTAGATATTTGATGAAATATAAAATATCCCTAGATTCTGTTGATGTGTGTATTATCTAAGTGGTTCTGAACACAAAAACCTACTTTGCAATAGATTAGGTAGGTCCCCGTTGCAATACTACCCGTAAATGAAGTATTTTAGCAACATCACTACTTCTATCAAAGTCAACAGTGGAAATTAAATGAAATTGTTTATTCTGTATATAGATTATCGGAATGACGATTGTATGTCATAATTATTATTATTTATTGAGATTCTTCTCAAAGGTCAGATAAGAAATGTGATAAAAACTTAGGATCAAAGTCTCTTTTAATGTGCAGACACAATCTTGGGCAGATCATGTGATTTAAGTTATAATGTAATTAAGGAATTAAAGTTGTAACCTAACTTGGATTACTAGCTAATCTCAGAAAAGGACAAAGAATAAAAACTCGTCCAAAAGAAACAAGAAAACTAAAAACAAATACATAACTTAAAAAGTTTCACAGAAAGAAAAATATTTTATTCTGCACAAACAAAACGCACAATTACAAAAAAAAAAAAAAAGACGATTCACAGTCAAAATACTCGTACTCAAGCATAAAAATGTTGACACTTTTATTTATTGCTTGATGGCAGGGCCAGGGACCAATGACAACTCACATTTATTGACATTGACAATACAGATATTGGCAGATGACCACTAAACAATAACAAGCATAACAAAAACAAAAATGCCAATTGCAGAGCGGCGAAATAACTAGTATAACTACTTTTGTAACAAAACAAACAACAATTAAGCCGTGCATCGCATCTGTGCAAGAACAGGTCGCACACTACGCTGTATCAAAAATATGTATAGTCCATTATGACAAGATATTGTGAGCTTTACGAAATTCTATACAAACAAGACATAATTATGTAATAAGCTCTATAGCAGAATCCTTAGAAATCTGCGAACGTGGCCGAACGTTCCCGAACCTCGTTTATAGTTCGGTGCGGGTAAGCAAAGGTCGAAGTCTATTTGTTTTACATTATCAACCTGGACCCTCTGCTTCAATGGAGCGACGTATTTAATGAATAAAAGATAACATGTTTGAAATGTATCGTCGAGTGTTTCAAACTGGGTCAGTTTAAACAGGGATTTCACTTTTAGCAGATGTTTTAGGAGAATAGAAAATAAGAATGCCTATTAGTGGGTCGTTTTTGGGCAGATGGGGTGATTGGACCGTTAATTTTTTTTTTATTTCGTTTCGTTAAATTTTACATGGAGCGATTGCCTCTCTGATCTCCACAACCCAGTTACATTTGTGTGAGTAAAAGAAAAAAATTAGCCAGTGCGCAAACTGTAACCATGAATTCAGCATAAAATTCTAAAGCCCTAGCGTAAAAATATTTCGTCAGTTAACAAAAAAAAAACCAACTCTTTCATAGAAAAGTTCAATATCTACGAGGTCAAAATGTATGGCAGAGCTAATATTTTTTTTTTAATCCGTCAAGAAATTTCATTATATTTCATTTCATGTACTAAATTTTACGTTGTTTTGTTTTCGCACTGTATAATTATAGCTGTCAAATAAATATGACCACAATTCAAGTATCAAAATTAAAAACACCAACAAATTGGATGAATTCTGAATTATCTACAGCAGATGAGGCCTGGGTTCCGATACGTTACATAATATGCATTCCGGCTGGCTCACCGAGGTAGCCTATTAAGAGCAAACGAGCATCCCACACCATTTTGAACTCAAGTGATACTCTGCAGTGTAGTTTTAAGTCTGCAGACTAGCTAACTGCGGTATCGGTTCTAGAAAACATGATATTTTTTATTTTTGTTACGTTTAGCTTTCGCCTGCGTGGAGGTAGGAAATTATGCCACGGAAACGTATCACCGGTATATAATAATTATCCTATGTGTTAATTCAGGTTGTGCCAATTTTCATCCAAATCCTATTAAAAGCATAATACTAATGATTGAAATACTATCATGAATTCATGCAAGCCTAGTACTTTTTATTAGAATACTGCTCATAAAGTCGGGTCATATTTCATTTTATTGATAGGTATGTAGCGCCGTTTAGCGTCCTAAAGCAACTGTGACCGTCGGAAGTTATTGTTCTTTTCCTCGGGAACAGTATTTTTTTTCCGGATGAAAGGTCCTATGTCATTTTCTATAACTCTGACAACGTACATATATGCAGTAACAAACAAACTTACTTTCACTTATAGTATTAAGATGGCCACTAAAATGTTGTTTTCATTTTCCAAATGGGTTTTAATAGACCTCAAGCTGGATGAGTGTTTAAGGATGAAACATAAAGTCATGGGATATCATATTCCACACTAACACTTCGCCCCTAACTCGTCATAGATTTCGATTAAATTTTTCTATACAAACATAACACCCCATTTTGCGTCTTTAACTTTTGTATTTAAAATATTAGTATGGATTATTGCGAAATATACACGTGTAATTTTAACTTATACCCAAGAGAGGATCCTTTATCGGAACAGTTGATAATAACATAATGTAGCCGCTATGCATAATTTAAGGGCTATTGACACAACTGTTAAGGCAGATTTACATGAAATCAGTAAGTGACTCAATGTAAACTTACCTTAAGCGCTTCGGCAAACTGTTGTTGTTAACGAGGTGAAAATATTGATGGATGTAATAACATTAATTTATCGGATCACATTTTGCTTTAATTTATTACAACCAGTTGATAAAACGTTTTGGTAAAATCAGATTCAGGATAAATTCACAATTTAACAAAAATATTATACATAGGCAGTTCTGTGCTCTAAGTGGAATACCTCGTTTTTGTTTTTGTTGGTAGTTGGTGGTAGGTGTAGATTACGGTCATCAGTGTAGTATGGATCACTACGGAAGCTTGTTGACAGACGGGTTTTCTATGGCGTAGTTTATACCCTGTGTGCAGGAATGGTTCGTTCGTTCGGTATTGTATGGATCACTATGGAACTTGGTTGACAGACACGTTTCTTCTACGACGCGGTTTATACGGCGTATCGTAAAGAAACGTGCTGTGTACAAAAGGCCTGATTCCCATTTATTAAATTATAGGGAAACTCTTTACCATAAACCGTTAAATAAAGATGTCACATTAACCACTGTAACTGCCCACTTACTGTGCCTACTGTAGACCAAAAAGTTGTATTTTATTGAATAAATAAATGAATTAATTACGTGACAAAAGCACACTTAAAAAAAAAAGTCGGAAAAAGTAATTTCTTTCTCGTGAATAGAAAAGTCTAAGTGCTGTTCAACATTTGTATGATACATGGGTATAGTAATATTATTAGTCTCGTCTAGCCACTGGTGCTGCTTAGCAACCTACAAGGGTTTCCTACATTTTCTACGCTAAAAGCTAAAATATCATTAAAAGGAACCTATACATTTCTGTATAACACTGTGCGTCAAGTCATTACAACGCATTTAGTGGTGATAGATGGGCCATCCATCGCCATTCGCCGGGAGCGCAGGCACCATAATCAATTTCGTTCAGTGATTGATTGACGAACACTTTTCGATATTTTCCTACTTAAAATATATTATTACTAGCATTTGCTCGTGGTTTTGCCCGCATGGTGGTCTGAAATTATCCCATGGGAACGATATCGAGATAAAAAGTATGTTTTTACCCAGCTCATGGTCTACTTGTGTGCTGCAATTTAATCGAAATCGGTTCCGGCTGTGAGTTACTTTGGCATTTATAATATTAGTATGGATGCTAGGTTTCTTATACATAATAGTAATTTTCGGGTTAAGGAATTTTATACTTAAGTCCCTGGCCGTAAGTTATGAAATTAGGTAACAATTAATTCTCCCTCGAACTCTATAAACTTGTTGCATTTTAATTGAAGTCTATGTTAATAAAGAAACAGGCAACTCCAGGCAGCGTCCTCCATATTAAATTAAAATATACGAAAATAGAAATGAGTTAATAGTGTGGGCGTTAAGGGGAACAAACTATGTAGATACATAAAGAATCCTGCAAGATACATTACACTTTTCGATAAACGCACACTAAAAAAAAAACTACTTTTTTCTCTCGTAGCATGAATATAACAACCAAAACACCCCAAGGGTGATTGTATTAAGAAATACCTACCTAACAATAAATCAAGTACAGACTTGTAAACATCTCCACCCTCGACGTAAGCTGTTTGAACATGTCCCCCTCAGCCGTTTCAATTAATTTTCCACCATGACTAAGAAATTCTCCTCCACCTGTGTTTAAGGTGAAAGCGTCTGAGTAGGCCGTGAAACTAAAATTACTTACTTACTTACGTTTTTTGCAATTTGCAGGACAGTATCAGGTTGTATGTTGATCTAAGTATGATTCGCGGACGTAAAAAATATTTATTGATAGAATTATAATCATAAAAACCATCAACACATCCCTCTAAATTCATATCACCCTTTTGAATAACTATTTCATGAAATCGTGTCATTTGAGGCTAATTCTAACTTAAGGAGTTGTATTACTACTGATTCTATAAAGTCATATTTTTACGGTCCTGAATCATATTCTAATCAACATAAAACATGACACTGAACTGCAAGCTGCAAAAATCGTACCTAAGTAAATTTTTATTTCGCGGGCTACATGCGCATGCCCCTTAAACACGATTCAATCGTTGAACTCAGCATCGTATTCAAGCAAGTAAAACTATTTAACGTAGTGTGAAAAGCATTCAGTATAAACGGTTCACATTAGTACCTGCCTCTTTGCATTGTGGAGCCACTTTCAACAAAATTAAATACTACAAGAACTCATTCGGTTAACACTTAGCACGCGTTAATTAATGAAACTGCAGAGTTGAAGCTGTACTGCAGAGTTTATCGTAAGTGGAAAATTGTTTAATTGAACACTTTTGTCCGTGATTGTAGGTGCTCGCAGAAGTTAACGTTTAAGCAATTTTCACATACACTCATTTCTCATGTAGTAACCACTAATTATGTCAAAAGGTTAAGTAAGTTTCAAATACAAAAAAAAAACATCCTACTAATATGGACTATGGACATTGTCCGAAATAAATAAATTAATAATATTATAAATGTGAAAGTTTGTATGGATGGATGGATGGATGTTTGTTACTCTTTCACGCAAAAACTACTGAACGGATTTGGATAAAATTTGGCTCACAGATGTTTTATAACCAGGATTAACATATAGGATACTTTTTATTCCGATATTCTCACGGGATCGAAACTTATGCGGGCGAAGCCGCGGGGCGCAGCTAGTGTTTACATAAAAATCATCTTCCTGACTTGGACATAAAAATGGCTAAATCTCTATCTTTACAGTTCGACGTGAGCGCTATACGGGTAGGACCCGAATAGCGCTCACATCCAACTGTAATTTTCAATTATAATGTTATATCGCTGGAGGATTTTGATAATTAATATAGCTGAGCAAGTAATAAGCTCATGCACTGTGTACGTCGGAACTTACGACATTTACCTAAAGGCGCTAACATTTTCATTTTCCGACTGTACATTAATCATTATAAGAATCAACACGAATCTTACCCTGATTAACGTCTTAAAACAATGTGTTATATATAAATTAATATAAATATTTCAGCCGGGATCTCGAGACAAGTACCTACAAAATTTAATCCAATACATTCCCGAGAATTCTCGGGAATATTTAGACAGACGCAGACGACATTGCGGCCCTGCGGGGAGTCTCTAGCGAGGGGGTTGTTATAAGGGTAGTGAGGATTTTTTGTCATCTCGACGCTCCCTCACGCACACTTAAGTCACCCCCTGTATTTATCTAGAGCTTCAACGTTGCGCTGCTCGGTACCTACACTGATTTCACTTGCTAATCCAATTCGACCTTTTTCAGACTTTGTTAGTCAATTCCTTTGGAGTAAGACGAAATGTTCTTTGATAATCTCGAAAGAAGTTACGTAAACTGCTTATTTGATTTAGGTTTGATGATTTGAAAATGTAGGGATTGAACGGTGAATGATTTGGTGATGTAGCGTTAGTATGAGAAGCGAATATACTAATATACATTATACTATATCATCATCTGCCTAGCCTTTTCCCAACTATGTTGGGGTCGGCTTCCAGTCTAACCGGAGGCAGCTGAATATATACTTTATATATAATAATATAGTATAATGTTCAATTCTGATGTATACCTATTATGTTTATTTGTTTGGTAATTTTCTTTTTCGTTTATTATCTAAAATAAATATATCTTGCTTTCAAATAATTTTAAATATGCCAGTTAAACATTATGAAAAGAAATGTGAAATGAAATGATAAGTTTATTTCCTTAAGAGCGAATTCCACCAAACTTTTATCCTTGGAGTAAGTCACATCCTTACAATAAATTTGGAATTTTTGACAGTTTTTCCATCCTAGAACTGTCAAACGTCAATTTTATTCCACGGATAAAATTGACGAATTGATCATATCTGTCTGGTGAAATAAGCTCTAAGTAGATGTTTTAGTACACTTTTACCTAAACGTAAATGTTTTGGTAAATATTTTAAAACTAATTGACGCTGTCATTTCTTAGCTGACTGGTCCTTTAGAAAATCCAGAAACAAACTCAGAAGTCATGGTCTCTTTATTGTGCAACAAATAAGGCATAATTTAATTTCAAAGTTAACAATTATCTCTCCGCGCATCCAATTCCTTATGTGCACAATTATAATAGGATACTATATCATCCCCACAAACTCCCCATATCTCTTAATTAACTTTAATACCGACCGTAAGTCGTCTCTTACGATACACATGGGAACTCGCTCTGAGAGCTGACTACTAAGATATACAGCTGAACTAGGAAGTAAGTAGAAACAACTTTTATTTAGTGGTTATGTAGCGTCTAATTGCTGATTTATAAAAAAAATTGGTTAACAAACTATCCAGTGGTATAACTTTTCCATTGCAGCTGGCAAGCTCGATCCTGCCGATTAATTCTGTAAAAATCTCACCGGGAAAACTTCGAAGTGAGCTGTCAATAGTGTCAATCCCTAGCATCTGGTGGAATGGCAACTCACTTCAATCTCACTTCATTGTAGTTTTCATGATGAGATTTATACAGAATAGACCGGCTGGACAATATTCATTGAAATCATTCAATGTATAGGTCATCATGGGTGCCGTAAAAGGTTCCCTTTTGTGAAAATCATGTGAGACAGTGTCTTCCTGGTAACCTCCTGGTGACCAGTGTGACCATTCCAACTGCCAATGTCGGGGCATTTTCTTCAGCCATCATAGCAGTTAGTAGTTTTAAATAAAGTTCATGTTTAAAGTAAACGGCATACGTAACGTAACATTCATAGCCTTTAAGCGTGGATCCACGCGAGATACAATAGCGTTTTAATTGTTTCTGTAATTACGGCATTCAACCGGTTAAATATGAAGATAAAACGGTAGGTCTCTATAACTATAATTATTTCGGTTTTTTGAAATATTGCCAAAAAAAAATATGCGTATATCAACTGTACACATTTCAGGAAAAGGAAGTGGTCAGACTACTGACGTTATTTTAATCGATCATCACATTGAACACTCACAAAATAACGGAAGTTCTGGTATCGATTTCCGAGCGGCAGACATTAGAAAATGTCTATGGGTGTTGATTATAATTCAAGGTTATCGGTATAAGAGGATAATTATTTTATTTTAGGTACTGTAATATCAGTTATATAATTTGAACTTCACTAATTTTACTTAAACTTATTATACAAGAATATAATACTCTAAAACTTCCAACAACATTCTTATTACAAATTAATAAACGTTACCACTATAGATATATTTATATACTAGCTACGCCCCGCGGTTTGACCCGCATACGTTTCGATCCCGTGGTAATATAGGGATAAAAAGTATCCTACTTAGTAGTAATCCTGGTTATAAACTGTGTACCAAATTTCATCCAAATCCGTTCAGTAGTTTTGGCGTGAAACAGTAACAAACATCCATCCATCCATCCATCCATCCATCTATCCATCCATACAAACTTTCGCGTTTATAATATTATATAATATATATATATTAGTAGGATTTCTATGGTTCCCACAGTCTTGAAACAGCAAAAAATAAAACATCACCCATACACTATTAGTTTCCCACTCAGCCCCAACTAAGATAAATGTGCGGAGGGGTGGTTCCACCATTCGTACAAAAGTTGGGGTGGAAACTTTATGATCACAGCCCACAGCCCAAGGCAAGACAGGCAGACTTCCGGTCCACTGAATATATTCGTGTTTGATGTGAATTTCTACCTAATATTTGTGTCAATACATAAATACATAACCTCACGCCTTCTTCCCATGGGAGGTAGACAGAAACTACAGAACGCCACCTGCCTAATTCATTCACCTCCTTAATTCATAGTTCACTTACTTTTATTTAATTAAGTATTCTGTCCATTTTCAAACATCCTGAAATAAAATTTAAGATAACGCAACTCTGGCCCCCAAGATACAGGTTTGGGGTACAGGGACGCTGCCTAGTTTGGGGACCACTGTTTTAAATATCTATGTTAAATATTCTAGTTACGGTAAGCATATAATATATATATATATTTTTTAATTTATTTTGTAACTATGGACGAATTAAATTATTCTAATTCCTTTTACCTCATTTACGTTCATACATCAGAAGGCCAATTCTCGGAATTTAAAACGTTCAAAATTAAGTCGTAGTCTCATCTCGGCGACAAACAAATGTCAAAAATGTAGGGTAATTGAAGGTATTTTTGACAGATTGAGACTGAGATCAGACTGTGAACGTTTTTAAAATTACGTGAATCGCCCCTCTGGTCATACGCGCACACCAGTTGCTAGTACTACGCACCTGACATACCAGTGTAAATACATCTAGTAGATATGTACGTGTGAAGGTAAAGGATATGTACGTGGTGCTCAGGCGTGTAATTCTGAGGGATTAGCTTGTGTGGATGTCTTTATTGGTTGGCTGACAGACTACCTATATTAAAAATTTTCTAAACTTTAAAAAATCATCGTCAAATATTTTTACGTTATGCTAGTGAATATGAAACATGGTCTACAACTACATGGTCTTCACATGATCTGACCAAGATTATGTCTGGACTTTAAAAGAGACTGTGACCTTTGAGTTTGTTTCGGCCTTTCTTCTCAGATTAGTCAGAGAGGAAACGCCGACCTCATCTAGTTTTTAAAATATGAATGATGTGTAAAAATGTTTGAACAAACGTACTTCAGAAATAAAATCATTTATCATTTTTAAGTGTATCAATCTTTCAAACACACAAAAAAAAAACTAGCTATAAAATATTTTTCTTTCTAACTTTTTTTTCGAACTATATTTTTATGACCTAGTAGCCTAGTGGAGTTTTTTAGTGAAAACCTTTGATTGAAAATTTTTTACAATAAGAAATAAACTTGTAAATGGTTTGATCAAAACAATCAGAGTTCTTTTGATTCTAAGAAAAGGCTTTATCTTTATTACTTCAGTTCTTTCAAGATTTCGTAAATAACTTCGAACATTGACAAAATTCTAAATATCGTACAAGTACAATACTGAACAAAAACAGGCTTAATAGATTCCGATAAGCTTTTTAAGTTCAGTAAAGTAATACTTTTTTAGCGACATAATTTAAAAGAGTTTCCATGGCGTTTCTTGCCATTCTTCTTCTTCTCCATATGTACCTGTACCTACTACGCTTTGGAATGGGCAACTAGTTTCATATTTCTGACTGAACGACTCATTGACAGTTCAAAACTGCCTGGTTTAATTGAAATAAATGCTTTGAGTTTGTGTTTGAACCATGAGAATTATTTCTGCGATAGGTAATAGTGATTTACTACTCCAAAATACCGATCGAAATTATGAGACTAGATACTAATTCTTAATATCAAAACCCAAACAAAATAATCTATCTCCTTTTATATATAACTAGCGACCCGCCCCCGCTTCGCACGGTTTTACGACTTGACAAAACATTGAGATTTCTTTATTTTATGAAAGTTTACACATAAACCTTCTTTTTTTTTCTTTCTTTCCCTTCTTTTTTTCGGCTTTAGGCATACATTCTCAAAATGATAGTGAAAACCGTTTCAAAACGACCTACGCCGTTGTATAGTTAAGAAGAACAACACGGTCATACAGACGGACCCGAAAAGCGACTGTAATTTATAATATGTATAGATTTAGAGGATATATTTATATACGTGACGGAAATGGCGGGATGAGCTGGATTCCTTTAGATTAGTCCTTGGCAGCACTGGACAGAATAATAAAATAAAAAAAAAATAATAAAATTATTTATTTCCATAAGTAGTGTACAGGGTAGGTATGCGCAGCATTTACAGCGTAGGACTTACAAGTGCACAGAGATTTGATCAATAACCCCCATGCTAGGTGGAACCTGTGTTACAGGGGGAATGAGGAGGAAAGAGACGCAGCAGTGGGACATTAATGGCTAATAACAAAACTATAATTGATAAAATATTGCATTGATCATAGCAAAACTAACCAAAGTATTGGAAAAAAAAACAAAAAGTATTGGATCTATAACACACGTGACTGCACGAAAATAAACAATCGATCACGTTAAGCTAAATATCAAGAAGGTGAGGCGTTTCTTGGAACCCAATAGTCATTCAGTCAAAGGGCTCTTTGAAAAGAGGCCGAGAACACAAAAAACACGCTTCCAAGGTTCCCGGAAATCCCGGTCAAAGGATTTATACCTGTACTGTTTAGATAGCAAATAAATAGCAAAGGTACGTATGGAAAGGGATTGAAAATTATGTTGTTACTTTTGAGACAACTTTTTTGTCGAAGGTTTTTGACTGTGTTAAAAACTAGCTTCTGCTCTAAATTTTCTTGTTCTCTCGACCTACCGCTTTGCATTGCATCGTATCGCTCGCCCACGTTATTACTTCGTTTTCGCTTACCGTTCTTTCTTACTTTTTCTTCTTGCGCGGCTCCTAAGGGTTGTGGTGTGATTTTAAATAGCTTGTACCTTACCTTCCTCAAGAATCAGGATATCAAACGCAATTTATTGTTTCAGTGATAAGCACTTTCAAAGAAATAAACTCTTCAGCTTTATTACAGATACAGACAGATTACTTCAAAATCGTAAGATTTGGTGATGCCATAGATACTGGCTGGTTCACCCATCAATGCTTCCCCTAAAGTATGAAATTGACGTAGCGATTGAAGAGCGAAACGAGCGATGCTTACGAAGATACGAGAATGAATAGTCAATCAATCAAAATCAGAACTCATTAAGCTGAGAATTAGCACTTTTCGAACGACAAAATTACATAAGACCGTGCTCCAAAACGCCCGCCATTCACCACGTCCTAGTGATTTGGCTTGGAAAAAGAGGTGACGTAATAAACTCTCCAGCAACACAGCTGTCTGTTAAGTTAGAAGAACTTAATTTTATACAGTCTTAATCTTAACCGTTAACGGTTGAGAACCTATAAACTAAACGTGGGTTTAAGTTAAACTGAGAAAGGAATAATTCTATCTTCTTCCTCCTGAAACTGCGGCGTGGAAACTATTCAGTATAAAGCGCACATGCAAAATTCTATTTAAAAGCAAAACGAAGCGTAATTACTGTTCAGAATTTCCGTTTAACTTAATAAAAGTTCTCGATTGAAGTTTAAATAAACTTTCGTGCCATACGAAATGCAATACACATAAATTTAATTCCAAACTGAATTATTAATGCTATTTCCGAGTATCCAGTAACTGCATTAAGCAAAAGTCTGGCACTGGTACTTAGGTTAATTATTAAAGTGTTCATTAGCTAATTGGTATGTTATTACAAGGCCGTTTCCGTTGCATTTGAAGGATTTTGCGGCCTAATCGTGCGGCAGCCATTTGCAATGGTCATGTTTGACGTTTGAGCAAGAAATGTCAAATGACATTTGAAATAGGAAGCGAAAATGGAAGAGTTTTATTATGTTAAATTGGCGCGTAATATTTTGGACAAAAATTATTTTTGGTACGTTATTCTTGAATACATTTTGTGTGCATAAAATGTCACTAATTGTGCTGCTATGCTACAAGAAGTTGTGTATTTTTAGTAACGTGTTTACAGTGTGTTCAATTAATAAAAGAAAACTACTCAGAAACAACTACCAAACAATTTTCAACATCAAATAAGAAATCCATCAAACCTTCGCCCAAATAACATACCTACTAATACTAGACTTTTACAAAACTTTCCAAAACATAATAACATTAACATCGGAGTACACAAACACAAACACTTTATTCCTTTCACAGATACTAAAAACAATTTCTCTGTACAATAGCTGAAGCTAAATTGCAGTTTACGAATAATAATTTAGGTTCGTATTATTATCCCTTTTCGTTTAAGAGGCAATTGAGGGCAGAAAATAGGTGGCTAGACCGGAAGCACCCGACTAGGCCGGAAGTGGGGGCTAGGTCGGAAGCACCTACCCCGCTAGGATTCTCGTTTCAAGGGAGCTCCCGCTTTGTTTTAGAAGTCGTTTTCTCAGGTAATTACACAGAATTATTATCGTTCTTGTTACTTGGTAGTGTCGAAGTTTTCTTGTAACATACAAGTGTAACTACTACAGACTAGCTGAAACTATAACACTTTTATTATATTAAGGTTGGTAATGCAACGTATGTAGGTATAAATATTATTAATTATGCAAAAACGGAAGAACCGGTCGAAGTGGAGGTGCTCGGGGGAGGCCGATGTCCAGCAGTGGACGTCTGTCGGCTGAAATGATGATGATGCAAACACGCTTACCTCCACACTCACAGCTAAAGATTTTGAGAAATAAGTAAAAATCGTATAGATACCTACAAAACAGGTGAGAAGAGCAGTGGAGGCCCAGTGGAAACCTTGATTTACGATTTGTAGGTCGTAGGTTCAAACCTAAATAAAAAATAATATTAAGGCACTTCACTTTAAATCAATTATTTGATCACCATTGCTCTCAAAATGCTGAAGGAAATCATCGTGAAGAAACCGGGATGTCTAAGAACCGAAAATTCGAAGACTTTGTGACATCCGCCAACCCGCACTGGGCCCGCGTGGTGGATTACGGCCCACCTCCTCTCACAGAGAGAAAGCCTGTGTCCCAGCAGTGGGAACATTATAGGCTGATTTATTCTTATGCTACAAAACTAGACATGTTTTCGACTGATTTGACATAATGATTATTTTAAACGATACACTTCGTACTGTGTCGCTGAGACTGATGAATAAACGCAAACAGCGCGAGAAAACTAAGATCATACATTCTTCTATAAGAAAAGGCACTGCAGTTACACAGTCAACTTAAAATTATTACGTCACAATACAGTTAAGTATTTCTCAAGCCTCTATTCCCAGTCCATCGACTATATATGTCACCAGATACGAAACTCCTGGCCGCTGTAATCTTACCGAAATAATCCCTTAGTCGCCTTACAACCCCCACGGGGGATGACAGTCGTGTAGTTTCAGCTAGTTTCGGGAGCATTACAGCATCCCATTTTCCTTAACAGTTCCTTGAACCCTTGAGATGTTTGTTCACAGCTATTATGAGCAGGTTTATTGCAGTCATTTTCATTACTTTGAAAAAGATAGTGTTGTAAAATCAAGCAACATCGAAAAAAAATCTATACATACGGCCCTTATACTCAGTAGTGTAAATTGTAACGTAGTCTTCAGCTATTTCCGTTTCGTAGCAATGTACCACAGAAAAAATTAAAAATAGCATTTAAAAAAAACAACAGTGACTGAAATTAATACCAACTTTGGGGCTGGTAGGAGTACAGTAAAAGCCCACAAATATCAGGTGTAAAAAAGTGTCATTCATATTTTTCAAATATGAGACGGGACTGGTGGTTTCCCAGAATAAGTCGGTGCACGATAGTGTTTTTTTTTTTATAATAAAATAGCATTTTTCTCTATAAAAAACTTGACATCTATTTTGTTCAATTGAAGGGCAAACCCTTTTCTTTTTTAAATTCAACGGCGTTGAGTAACTTATTTCTATTTATTTATGTTGTAGGTATTTTCTTGTCGAGAGAATTTAATAAACGATAAACCGTCATTGTGATAATTATAATCTGTATTCTATTGGACAAGAAAAATAAATAATAAATAATTGGATAATGTAAATGATTGAATTTAAGAAATTTGTTTAACTGTGACTGATATTGAATGTATAAGTGTAAAAGTTAAAAGTTATTGATTTAATAATAATAATTATTGTACCTAACTAAGATATTTGCACGCTATGAGAAATGGCAGACATGTCGTGAGCCACTCTCTTATTTTAAGATCTTGTAATTCTTGCATGCATGTATTATTTTAATTATGTATGTATACACATGTCTGAGCAAATTAAATTTCTTATTCTTATTCGGTTTTTATTATTTGTAGAAAAATATTTGACATTATTTCATTTGTTTTTTTTTTCCCTAGAAATAAATTGTTTATAAAAAGAATTTATAGATATTCAACACAATAGTAGTAAGTTACATCAACTAACTATAGCGATAACCTAGATTTAGATTTTATGTTTAATTTACGACGTCTTAAGAGTTGGTCTGCGTTCAGTGTTCAGCTTATCACATTTTTTCTTTTCGCTACTAACAAAATCATGTTATATTTTTCATCGGATTTGTCGATGTAATTTTCAAATAAAAAATATTTCAGCCGAAACAAACCTTTTTTATAATGAACGACCCCTTAATAATAAACATAAATCATCAAGAATACATACGTGAAACACATCCCGGGATAGAATCCACACCAAACGAGTATTTGTTTGTAAGTGCATTTATGTATGAAACATCACTGACACACACTGCGTACACTTCATAATCATTCATCCAACACTTTTCACAGTACTATACAGTCAACATATTTGTGATTTTGCACACCGTGTATTTATAGGGTTATGATATAAAATGACAAGAAGCGTCGTTACCATCCGAGGGTTGGTTTTGACTGAAGGCGGGGTGAGCGCGGCGCGCGGGCGGTGGCGGCGCCGCGCAGGCGGAGCCCCGCGTCTCCCCTCGCTCGCCGTCCACTATCAGTCCAACTTTATTTTTCTGTTTTCGGATCGGCCACTTATCTTAGCCGGTGCCGATTGATACAAAAGCGCAATTAAAATACGTAGGTTTCCTCTTTTTAGTGCAGATTTTTTTCCGTTTCCGAATAATTAAAGTTTTTCACTAAAAGCTGGGCACGAAATAGTTGCAAAGGATTTGCAGTCCAGCTTTGGATTTATTGTTTGGGTCGTATTTTTAGCTGAGTTAGGCTGACTTGCATAAATGCTTAGTAAACATTATTTATCACTAAATCAATCTGCGTAACCTTTTCCCAACTTCGTTGGGGTCAGCTGCCAGTCTAACCGGATGCAGCTGAGTCATTATTTTACATGGAGCGATTGCCTATCTGACCCCCACAACCCAGTGATTGGGTAATATGATACCTATTGGTAACGCTGGTTGTCAGCTGTTCGGGCTTCTGATGATCTGTAACGACTGTCAAAGATTCACGCTTTCCGAGGCACGGAGAGGTCTCAGAATATAAAGATGGTCATCCATCCACGGACCAACCGCGACAAGCGTAGCTTTACCTGATCGATCGACCCGTGCTGCTGTTACGACTTTGCCACGTGCCTCTTACATAATTAACATTATTCATTACTAAATATATACTTAAAACATAGTCCATTGCTTGATATTAACATAGATAAAGGTATCACGCAAACTGACCTTAGATAAGATTTGAATAAAATACATTCTATCCATCTTAAAATTACTAAGAAACTAAGTTATTTATAATGCTCAAAATGTATTTAAAACGTAAACAGATCATTTTAATCGACACAGTATTACTTCATTGTCAATAGAGCTCAGTAACCTCTTCGTAACCACAGATTATAATTATATTAATCAGTCGATTGCGTGCGCAGTCGTGTTATTGAAACCAGCGACGATGAATGTGATCCATGATTTTAGGTGTTTATTGGTGTTGAATGGTAAGATTTTTCGCATTCAGTAAATAAATAGGATTTGATTGGTTAGAAAGAACTCAAATGAGCTCAGTAATGCTTAAAAGGGATCTCCCTTATCCCTATCCTTAGGTTCTAGAATAGTACCTAGGATTATCTATGGTATTATAGATTATCTATGATGGCCCTAGGCTATGGGCAGGTTTCAGAAAAAGGATCAGGCACATAATTTCTAGTTTAATTTTAATAAAGTTAACTACTTATTAATCCACCTCTAAGAGGATGACAAGGGGGGAATTCGTTTGTATGAAAAATCTTATTCCTTGAGTTAATAAACTTGAAACTTGGCACGAATACTTATCTAAATAAATTATGAAGATTGTCAGTTTCTTTTTTCTTCTAAACTACCACCTAATAAGGGATTGGGTGGTTTCAAAGTTTGTATGGAAGAATTTTAGCGCGCAGCCCGATTTACTCGAAACTCAGTATTTATACATATTATTGAAAGTAAAGAATAATGTGTATCAAGGTTTTTTTTAAAATCTACCCCTGACGGGCTGAAATGGAGTAGTAAATTTTTCAGGGGAGGATTTTACTGCATGGCTCGATTAACTCGAAAATTAGTATAAATAATCTTTGAGTCAAGTTATGAATACATCCCAAACGATTTTTATTAAATTCCACCCCTGTGGGAGTGAAAATCGGGGGATACAGTTTATATGAAAAATCTTATTCATTTAGTTAATAAACTTGAAACTTGGCAAGAATACTTGCCTAAGTAAGCAATAAAGTTTATCATTATAAGTTTTTCAAAACTACCCCTCAAAGGGGTAGTTTTGAAAAACTTATAATGATAAACAAAAAAGTAGGGGTGTTAAGTTTATGTGGAAGAAATTGAATGCGCGGTCCGAGTAACTCGAAACTCAGTATTGATACTTTTGACAGAAAATAATTAATAATAAGTATGTAAAGTTGTCGAGAATTTACTATGACTGACGGGGCAAAAAGGGGTAATTCAGTTTTTAAGGGGAGGATTTGAACTTGAAACTGTATGTTACATTTTCACGCCTAAACCACTGAACTTCTGATTTGGCATAGAGATAGATGGCATCCTGGGGAAGCACAT
This sequence comes from Apamea anceps, assembly GCA_951799955.1. Lineage (NCBI taxonomy): Eukaryota > Metazoa > Arthropoda > Insecta > Lepidoptera > Noctuidae > Apamea > Apamea anceps. Next base: position 1,672,934 of record OX637506.1, read on the forward strand.
ACATTTTATCCTGTTAGCACGTTCCCGTGGGATAATTTCCGATATCCACGCGGGCGAAGCCGCGGGCAGAAGGTAGTGTATTTATATATTTTCTTAGTATAATACAGATTAATGAAACCGAACTGTTAATAGACTTTCGTTACTGACTGTACCTAAAGTAAGTACCTATAGGCAATAGATGGCGTGTCGCGTGCAAACTCTAGCGAGTGGCCACGAGATTGATAGCCGAGCAATTTAAACTTTCAATTTTTGCAAACTATTTCGCTATTTGTGTTGCATAGCGCCAACTAAGTTTTAGCATCGGCTAGGAGTGCCTGCAGGGCAAATTGATACGATAGTTAACAAATTCCTATCGCTCGATATTTCGAAGGAATATTTCATTCATTTTTCCTTTCGGTTTATTTTATTTTGTATTTCGGTGACACTACTTTGTAAACTTTCAAAATATGGTTTCATCTTTTTCTGGTCTCTCTTTAGTAGCTTTCACACCTTATCTTATTTAATACTGTGTTTTCGGGACTATGTAACTTCTTTAATATTTCTTTCGCACTTCTATAGTTGGTTGTTGCTTCCAATCTGCCGCTTGCATGCTCTTTTCTTACCCACAAAAATGCATAATCAGCCTGTATAATTTTCCCACTCTTGGGACACATGTTTCCTCTCTGTTAGAGACAGTGGCACATAATCCATCACGCGGGCCCAGTGAGGCTTGATGGATCACACATGTCTTTGAATTTTTGATTCAAGAATGGTTTCTTCACGATGTTTTCCTTACCCACCGTTTTTTCACAATAACAGTAAACACTGATTCCAAAAAGTGTATCCCACAGCATCAGTAATTTATCTCCACTGCCGATCTTTAAACAGCATAGTTAAAGTATCTTTCTTCATATTTTACTTAGCCCTGCCTCGACTCGCGTACTTTTCAAACAAATAAACTCGTCTTGCCAACAGGAATTCCGTATCGCACGGAACCCAAAACAGCGGTGGTTTCACGAATTTCTGGAAAAAAATAAACAAATTCTCCTAGAACTGTAAGAAAATAGCGTTCTCTAGTTGTTTGCTCGAACAAATATATTCCTTTATTTGTTCGAGAATTAGATCGCGTTTTCTTTCTTTTAAGTGCTTTTTGGTTTATTTATCTTATAGTAGAAGTATCCTGAGTTGACGTTAGTTTGGAGACATGTTTTTTTTTTTTATTGACAATGGGCTCACTCTTGACCTCAATCCAGCCCAGAGGCAAGGATGAGATCTACTGTGGATCGAGCTTGCCCAGAAGAAGCCTATTCACTCTCGCCTTGAAGAGATTCGGGTTGTATGAACTCGGGAATGCAGACGCAGGCAGACGATTCCACTCCTTAGCTGTGCGTATCAGAAAAGATGACGAGAACCGCTTAGTGCGTTTTTTGAAGCATGGAAGATTTTTTGGGTAAACAGTGGAAAAGGAAGCAAAAGTAAGATAAATTGGAGCACACTGTCAAATGCCAATAGTAGCATAGCCGCTTCTCACTGAGTAACTCTACGAGTGTAGATATCCTACAACATGGTCTCAAACCTCAAACCATTCAAGAATTCCTTGCTAATATGGTAAACATGATATCAAAATACACACAGGAATCTTTCAAAGAGTAAATACCCATGTTAAAATCTTTACGTTTTCCAGATCATATATGTATATTTTGCCGTTTCGGCCAATACTTACCAATATTTCAGTATCCTCTTTCACAATTGTCTACATACAAATTTACATAAGAATAGTAGGAGGAAAACGATTTGTTATGCACCAAACGCGCATAGAACATCAGCCGCGTTCTGAACATCAATTACAGCTTATACGCAACTTACCTTTCCCGCATCTAATTCGTACATGCAATACAAACCAGGGCTTAGTCAGAAATGTTTATTTGAGATACGAACATAAATCCTCGCTAAGATATTTGTTTTACTGCATAATGTCTTAGCTATAGACAGCTTGGCTCGTTGCCTACATCTGTAGTAGCTGTACATCTATAAAATACTTTAAAACACTTCTAAGACTGATTTATTATTATAATCTTTGAAGTTTTAGAAGTAATAATATTCCTTTCCAGTTTATATTTCGTTTTCACAACTTTTCATTTCTCGTGGCCTTTTTGAACCAAGATTAACTTTAAAAGTGGAACACACCGATTTCAAATTAATTTTGTGACAACGCTGCAACGTGATGAAAATTTTTCACAAAAAAAAAATGGTCACGTTATCCTATTATCCATTTATAGAACACACCTTACTATATGTATGTATAACTTCATGTCTCTTTTAAGCCTTGTAAACATCTTGTTGGAATTACCATGACGTTTATAAAAATCTGGTCCACATGTTATTTATAAAAACTTTATCATCATCTGCCTAGCCTTTTCCCAACTATGTTGGGGTTGGCTTCCAGTCTAACCGGATACAGCTGAATACCAGTATTTTACAGGGAGCGACTGCCTATCTGACCTCCACAACCCAGTTACTGGGTAATACGACACCCCTTGGTAAGACTGGTTGTCAGATTTTCGGGCTTCTGACTACCCGTAACGACTGTCAAAGATCCACGAATGACAGCCGGGACCAACGGCTTAACGTGCTTTCCGAGGCACGGAGGGGTCTCGGTATATAAAGATGGTCACCCATCCATAGACCAACCGCGGCAAGCGTAGCTTAACCTGACCGATTGACCTGTGCGGCTGTTATTATTTAGGCACGGGCCCCTATATAAACTTTATGCACAAGTAAAAAAAATACTGTACAAAGTCGGACTGACTGACTGCCTGAGGCATTTTCTAGCAGTTGACCTAGAATTATGCCATCCATGTCTCATTTTTTTATATTTTTAGAAACCCGGAGTTATTGCAGACCACTTAAAACAAAAAAAGACAAAAATATTCAAAACTAGTGTACAATCATGGGCGTTCTTACAAAATAAAGCATAAAGCGATCTCTTCCGGGCAATTTCCTATGTGTTTTTGATTCTCTCCTAAGGGAAAAAGAACCTCTACGCCATTCCTACCACGTAGCCATCACGTAACAATCCCATAACTAATAATACTTTCCTCTGATTGTCCGTCCCACTTCAAGGCAAAGAACTCTTCATTACATGAAGAGTTCTTTGCCTTGCCAAAACGGAACGTGCGTGGAATTTTGCTTACCACATGTTGATGATTTTAGACCATTATGTGCACGCATGGGTGGTATCAGCTCCGACTTAAGAGGGTTCGAACCCAGGCGCTTACTTTGTATAAATAATTTCATCACCACTGCTCTCAAAACGGTGAAGGAAAACATCTTGAGGAAACCATGCTGATTTCCTCACCTAGAACTAAAATTTCGAAGACATGGGACCTATCAACCCGCACTGGGCTCGCATGGTAGATTGCAGCCCAGTCCTTCTTGGAAAGGAGGGGACCCTGTGTCCCAGCAGTGGGGACATTATATAACAAATATGTTATGTCCACGCTCTTTATTATCAGTTATTTCGTAGATATACATACTATGTACAGTAAGGGTAAAAAGTGGAGTGACATTGTCACGAAGCAATAGATTGACATTTCTGTTTAACTTATGACCTTCTTCTAATGCGTAATTTCTATACTATAGACACACACTCTCACATTCGTTTGCAAACTGATTGTAGTTCATAAATTCAACCATTAGGTTATATGGCATGATAGCCTAGCGATTATCGTACGTCGATAAGCACGTTCATGCGTAGCGAGCCGTGAGTTTGAATGTCACGCGCGGTGATAATGTTTTTAAATGTTTTTATAATTACCTGCTCGAATAATCACGCTATTGAATATAGTTCCGTATCATGTTCGCCTTGTTCACATGATTCGTTAAACTTTATGATTATACCCACAGAAATCTAAATAAATAAATGATAAGGTAGACAGATGCAGTTAACTTACGACTCATTCACCGCGACTAAATAGAACGTTATTTGTTTTTGGTTGGTTGTTATTGTAGATTAGTGACGTGTGTTTAATCTATTAGCGGTGTTGTAGTTCATTTTGAAATGCAAGGAAACATAAATATTGAGATGAAAGCAGATATTATCTCGCTGCATAAAAGTGGACTTAATATTATATCACAGATATTTGATGAAACCGGACTGAGTGCGAGTATTATGATTTAATTATTTTATCGATTTTTTTTCTAATTAAAGTATAACTGCTGATACTTTTAGTTATTTTTTTAAACGTTTTATATTTATCATAAAGCCTAAATAGAAGAAAAAAATATTAATGATTATTATAAAATATAACATTAAGTATAATAATAATGCAATATGTAACATTTCTATTTTCTAAATAATTTTGTTTCAAATTGGTAATATTCGTATTTTGCTAGTAGCCTAACAGTGTAGCCTAACAGTACTCTTTTTTTGTTTTAGAGAAAAAATACCTACTGTGATTCGGAGGGTCAAAAGATGGCCCCAGCTAGTCAGTGAATAATGAAACAAGTGGTTTCATACCAACAAAATATTTTGCCGAATTATTCGACACAATATTTTTACGAACCGTTCGCCGTGAAACGAAAACCAGCGAAACGAAAACCAGCTTTTTGAGCTGGTTTTCGTTTCGCCCATATTTGATTGAAAAACATAAACAAGAACGTTTACATTTTGCGATACAGCGATGGGAAGCATGGAATGAGAGATCTGATGAGCAGTTGAAGTTGCATTGCATGGAAATATGGGAACATTTAAGAGGAACAGATATATGTTTCAATATTGTTGGATTCATGCGCCAGCGTTTATGTTTTTGATAGCATTGATAATAATGGGGGTTATACAAACAAAGTATTAAGTTATAAATTTACAAATTGATTTTAGTAATATTAAAATAATATTGTGTCATATCCGTAATAAGGATTATTTTGAGGTTTTAGTTTCAATCTTCTTTTCATAATGAAAATGAATACTTAAGCTATAACCATAATAAATACGATTTGTTAACTTTGACGTTTGAAATAGGCAACTAAAGTTAAAACGAACGCACTGGCAGTACCTATGTAAACAAAAAGTAGCTACTGAGTAATTTAATTGTATTGTGACAAGGAGTTCACACTTTTTTATTAACGTGGGTAGATTTGCTAGTTGTGATTTCTTAGAGTACCCACACACATTAGTAGTTAAAGCACAATATTATTATATTACTAAGATACAATATTTTAAGTGCCTGCTTTACTTCAATAAATTGTTTTTTATGAGAAATTAAACTGTTTTGACTAGAAGTTTTTTTTTTTTAGTTTATAACGTTTTAACGAATAAACATTTTGAAATCACTTATAAAACATGTTTATTTTAACCCCGTATTACAATAGCAATATAATAATAATAATAATAAATAATAATAATATCCCTGGACATTTCACACAGCGCCATCTAGTCCCAAGCTAAGCAACCTAATGCTTGTGTAATGAAAATAAAATAATTATTACATTATGATTCTTGTTTATTAATCTATAAAAACGAACAATAAAATAACCGATAAAGATTATTGTTGGAAAAGAAAAATAAAAGTCCCAACTCGAGATTGGAACCCAGACCTATGCGTTCAATAATCCAATACGTAAGACTACCAGCTATCGGTACTTGATGTCGGTACTTGATGTAATGATTTCAATTTTAGCAATGTTATGAACCAACTAAGGTTTTACGTAATTACGTAACCTGTGTGCGAATTATGAGGTGAGCGTCCTGTGTCGATAAATCACTTAATGCACACAGACGTAGGTACGGCCTTTACCGCGCGTTCACAGCAATACAGTCCTTAAGGTGCTAATGGATTAATGACCCCTACTGTATAACAACATCAAAGTACTGGATATCAAAACAAATTGCTTTTTCGCCTCATCGTTGGTTCCTGGGAGCAAATATTAAACTCTTAATAAGGACTTAGTTTCGAAGTTTCACCGCGATATTCTGGCAAATTACTCTATACCCTTAATATTCTGTAATCTCTTTAGGAGTTATTAAAAGAGCGTTCGATACAAATTGTTTTATAATACCCTCGGGGAAGCGGTACATAAAGTGGAATAAGAAAGTGTGTAAGTTGAAGGACAAGGGGTGTGTTCGATGACCTACATATTTTTATTCCTGAATTGGGGAGAAAAAAACAACCCGGGTTTGTTGAAAACTTCGGTAAAGTTCGGTAAGATTCTGCTGAATTATGGTTTCAAGCGGTGGCGGCGATTGAAAATTCAGTCGAGTGTGTGGTCAACAACCTCATGGTGTTCAGCAGCTTGTGGCCACTACGTTATTTTGCCTGACGCAGACATTTTTAGGTCAGGTCACGAACCGTCTCGCCAGGAGACTTGACGAGTTCCAGCCAAAATCAAATTCAAAATATTTTATTTCACGTAAACCAACATGGGCACTTATGAAACGTCAGAAGCTAGGTGTACGGTTCCAATTGGTCGTTTCCTATGGAGAAGAGCCGGCAAGAAACTCCACGGTTACTCTTTTAAAAATAATTTGCTTTTAAAATGTTTTCAAATTACAGTAGGTATGTGAGGACAGCGTAGGCCTGTCAACAAGTACCAGGTACTTGATAAAATAAAAAATAGTCTACAGATCCAAACTCTACAAGGCCTACGTAGTCCTCACATTTACAAAATATAGAAGAATCCATAAAGGACAGATAAAATATAAAAACCTATTAAAACCAAGTCACATGACTGCCATTACAACCAACAGAAGTGCAACAATTACTTACATGCTAACGCCAAAAAGTGCAACAATTACTTACATGCTAACATAACATGCACCATTAATGGTTTTACTTATTTCAAAGCCAAAAAGGATATTTACAATTATAGTTATTCAACATTTTTTAAAATGTGGGGGTACTCCTTAGCTGCGGTATTTGAGTGAAATAAAACAAACGATTGAACGTTTGATGCTTGCAGGTTTGCGGTGAACGAGCGCGTTGTGTTTACGCATGTCCCACAAAAATATAGATTTGAAGTATCCTATGTATAGTGAATCTGTGAACAGCGTTATGCGGGGTGCAATATCTTTACGTTTTGTATATTTCTTATTTCTGTGCTTTATATTGTAGCTGTTAGTTGTTCTTTTCGGATAAAAATAAAATATTCCAACATTGACCCGTCTAGATTCAAATTATAAGCCTGTTACCTATTGCTACTAGAAACTCCGGACAGACAAAGTAGGTACTAGTTTAGGAGCTAGGCATAAAATTGACGTTATTTATGTCTTATGTTACGTTAGTAAGTAGCGTTAGCTTTCGAGAAGAATTCGCACAAAAGTTAAGCCGTTAGCGTTTATAACAAGTGGTTTAGTACATACGCGCTTACATAGTTTAGATGTAATGTTTTTACGTAACATAATTTATGGAACAAAGGCTTCCGAATAACAAAACTTCTCGCTATTCCCAGAAGAGGATTGCAGAGGTATTTAGTGCGCCCATATTTCGGTTATTGTCTTGTACCAAAATCCGCAGTATAAATTATAGTCTATCATTATCTGCCTAGCCTTTTCCCAACTATGTTGGGGTCGGCTTCCAGTGTAACCGGATGCATTACCAGTATTTTACATGGAGCGACTGCCTATCTGACCTCCACAACCCAGTTACTGGGTAATGCGGTACCCCTTGGTAATCTCTGACGCATCGCATCGCCTGCCCTCGATATTACTTTGTTTACGCTTAGAGCTATCTCTGACTTTTTCTCTTTTTACTCGGCTCCTAAGGGTTCTAGCGTGATGTTTAATAGACCAGTATAGCCTTCCTCAAGAATTAAGCTACCCAACGCAAAACAATATACACAGCTGTCAAAATAAACTCAAAGCACGATCCCGACTCCACTTAGTTCCCCAAAATGGAAACGCAATTTAAAATCAATTGGCGCCAGCGACGAACTCAAAAGTACGAAACGTCCAAAATTCCAATGTCGATCGATCGGAATTGAAATCAAGAGTACGTAAGTACTTGCAGAGTAATTGTGGTTGGAGTTGAAGCTCGTAGAGAAAAGATCACTAAGTCTTCGTTAGGTTTATTATACGTATAAATTGTGTTTACAAGTAAAACTGTTGACGATTCCTTTCTCTAATGTTAGTCGCCTCATACCAATAATCGCATTTGCTGATTTATTGTAGTGTAAGTGTATTTACAGTAATAAAATGTCGCACGATTGGTACAAGGACACAATGCCACCCAAACTTTACCTACACTTTCAGAAACTTGTACATAAATGTACCACAACTTTTTTCAGGTCAAATACCTACAAGGTTGACTGTCGAAACATAACTGCTTGTAAGATAAGATAAGACACATACAAGAATAAAAATACATGCAGGGTAACATAAAAAAGGGTTAGATATGTTTACCATCAGCTAGTATGGCATGATATTATAAATAAATAAAAAATACATTGTTCAGAAAAAACATTACAATATTTGAATAGCACTAGCTTTCACACTAGGATTCCGTGTCGTGGAGACTAGTCTTCTTCGTCTTACAAGATTATTAGGTACGATTATTGATAGGTAGGCTTCATACATAGCATCAGTCGGTATGATTTCTGAGGCGATTTATTATGAGCTAGCTTCTGCCCGCGTCTTCGCCCGCGTGGATGTCGGAAATTATCCCACGGGAACATGCTACCAGGATAGAATGTATGTCCTTCTCCAGGATGCCATCTATCTCTTTGCCAAATCAGAAGTTCAGTGGTTTAGGTGTGAAAATGTAACATACAGTTCCAAGTTGCAATCCTCCCCTTATAAATCGAATTACCTACCCCTTTTTGCCCCATCAGGGGTCAATTGTTAACCAACTTTACATACTTATTATTAATTATTTTTTGTCAAAAGTATTAATACTGAGTTTCGAGTTAATCGGACCGCACATTCAAATTCTTCCACATAAACTTCAATACCCCTTTCTCCCCCTTTGAGGGGTAGTTTTGAAAAACTTATAATGATAAACTTTAATACGTACTTAGGCGAGTATTCTTGAAAAGTTTGAAGTTTATTAACCTAATGAAGAAGATTTTTCATATAAACTGTATCCCAGCTTTTCACCCCAACAGGGGTGGAATTAAAAAAAATCGTTTGGGATGTATTCATAACTTGACTCAAAGATTATTTACACTAATTTTCGAGTTAATCAAGCCATGCAGTAAAATCCTCCCCTGTAAAATTGACTACCTCTTTTCAGCCCGTCAGGGGTAATTTTCGAAAAACCCTGATTCACATTATTTTTTACTTTTGATCGTAGGTATAAATAGTCAGTTTCGAGATAATCGGACCGCGCGCTAAAATTCTTCCATACAAACTTTGAAACCCCCCAATCCCCTTTTAGGGGGTAGTTTAGAAGAAAAAAAACTGACAATCTTCATAATTTATTTAGATAGATAGTATTCGTGCCAAGTTTCAAGTTTGTTAACTCATGGAATAAGATTTTCCATACAAACAAAATACCCCCATTTCACCCTCTTAGGGGTGGAATTTCGATAAACCCTTTCTAAGTGGATACCTACTCTTCACTAAGAACACACCTTCCAAATTTCATGTCTCTAGGACCAGCGGTTTAGGCTGTGCGTTGATTTATCAGTCAGTCAGTCAGGACTTTGAATTTTATATATATAGAAGATTATTATTATTAATTATGAATACTAATGATTTTTAATTATTAATTTCAAGTCAAAAACATTAATTTTATGTGGATTAACAAACAAAAATAAATTATAAATGTCAATATTATTAGAAAAAATAATTATGCATCAAAATCTATGTCTGTAAAAATGCTTCTGTCAGAAATTCATTAATATTAAAGTAAGCTTTGTCTATAAGATACAACTTTAGTTGATTTTTCAAATGTAGGTACATTATTTAGCTCCCTCCAACTAATGTGTAACTTATTATAAAATATTTGGAGTCATGCAAAAACCAATTTTGTGGATATGTGCCGTCCTACTTCTATGAAGACAAAGCTGACTTTGATCACGCCTGTTTCTTGGAAATTTATTTGCCATTAGTGAAAATAAATTAAAATGACTTCTAACAAACATTACCGTTTCCAGAATACAAAGTGAGTGCTGCTGAGTGAGTGCTTAGCCGGACATTGCCCTATTCTCTTATGAATATAATATAATTATACCTAACTCATTTCTCTTGTATTTTTTTAATTATATAACATTTTCTTGCTACAACACCAACCAAAATATAAGGAAGCTAAAAAGCAAATGCAAATCGATACACTTCCGAGTCAACCTCCACCCTTAACACCCACTCAAACTTTAGATTCGGGCTCTCAGAGTGACGGCCGGATCTGTGACGTCACACCTCACCAATTTACTCACGTCCCGAAGTTAGCCGGGGCTTAAAAGTATTAAATATAGGAAGGTTGGAAACAAGAGTATTATCTTTAGAGATACGTATTTTGTAGGCTTTGGAAGTTTCACTTTGTGTTTCTTTTTGCGTTTGATGTGGCTACTATGACGTGTGACAAAGATGGTGTAGGTAGTTAAGGATAAATAAAGATATTTAAACGGCGCAAGATACCATTAACCAGAAGTGGCCATCATAATTTCTGGTTGAATATCATCCGGATCGTGCGTGGGCGTGCTACGACAGCAGTTCAGCTGTCATTAAGAGACAGCCGCGTCGCAACCATCGATGCGACGATCGACTAGAGTGACAGTAACCAACAAGCATCACTCTTATTCGACCTTATCGGTTGTTCCAGTAACATCGTAATAAAATAGATGACGTCACTTGCTGCGCCGTTAAATAGATAATTCGGATTTGAGGGTTAACCGGTTGAATGCCGAATTACAGAAACAGTTAAAAAATCTTTATGTCGCGCGTGGATCCACCTTCGCAGGGCTGCGGGTTGTTCGAAAGAGATACCGTGGCCCTTGGCACAGGCAACTGAAGGAACACGGGTGGGTTTTAGTCAGTAAAAGTCTGACACTCCCTTCCGCTCCACCCAGAGCGGGAGGGGTCATTTGACGATTTCCTAAAAAAAAAAAAAAACTACGTTCGATACAATGGATTAAACAATTAGAAGTTGCCTTCTATTTGTTTTAATGCAATGACTTTCAACAGGTTTGACATAATCTCTTCGGTTGATTCTGGTAATATGAAACATTTTTGACTTTCCATCATTGTTATCGTTGATAGAATGTCGCTTTGCCGAGGCCTTCTGGTTAATTTTAATATACTATAAACAGACACACGAGTAGTTCGGGTCTAAATTCTATAGAAATTTATTTGAAGATGAATCTACTGTAAATGTTGTGACATTTATAGTTAATTATTTGGTTAATTAACCACCGGTGGTTTATCAACCAATTGATCTGAGGATGCAGAGACCACCTCAATGTTAGCAGGCCTGTTGACTGACCTGGAAAATCAGGAATAAATTAATACAAATATAACAATATAGGACAAGGAGGGGCCCGTGGCTAAATAAAAACAGCCGCACAGGTCGATCGGTCAGGTTAAGCTACGCTTGCCGCGGTTGGTCTGTGGATGGGTGACCATCTTTACATACCGAAACCCCTCCGTGCCTCGGAATGGTTCCGGCTGTCATTTGTGGATCTTTGACAGTCGTCTTACCAAGGGTTATCGTATTACACAGTAACTGGGTTGTGGAGGTCAGATAGGCAGTCGCTCCATGTAAAATACTGGTATTCAGCTGCATCCGGTTAGACTGGAAGGCGACCCCAACATAGTTGGGAAAAAGTCTAGGCAGATGATGATGATAACAATATAGGACAATCAAACAAAAATATGTTCATAAATAAAACAGAGGACAAAAACAAAGTATAAAATTGTCCAAGTGGGATCAGCCCAACGGTTCTTGTATATTCCCTAAACTAATCATTGTGAGTTGTCCAAACTCGTTACAGTCCGAAATGTGTACCATCTGCTACTGTTTATATACTTTAGCAGCTAAGCTTTTGGATTCTTTGTTTGTTTATAGTACTGTTAATATTATAATTTTTTGTTTAAAACTGTGTTAAAAGCTGACTCGGATGTATCATATGAAATAATTGCCTGCTTTGTTGGTCTCGTGGTCGCAAGCGCTGCTGAAGGTTGAGGTTGAGGTTCATGAGGTTCCCGAGTCGGGCAAAGTGTTACTGTGTTTTTCAATCAGGAACTTCTCAGTAGCAGCCCGAAGTCTGGATTTGTGCCGGTTGGTGCCAATAGCCTCGCCCTCTGTTACATGAGACTTAGTCTGGCGAAATGTGGGTGTATAAGTAAAGGCACACATCTGCCTAAACCTTCGGGGTAAATTACAAAGTCACGCAATAAACTTTTATATCATAAAGGTGCAAAGTAAGCGAAGGCTACGAGATCGTAGCACAGTGCTACGTCGTCGTAGCACGGCGCGTAGTATGCTACGCGCTGTGTGTAACGAGTAAAAATTTTTTTTATGTGTCTCATTAATTAAATAAAACGTGAACTGTTTCAGAATCCTATTATGTTATAATCTCACAAATGTGATGTCTAGCTAGAAATTAATGCGATCTACATACTTAACTTATTAGTGAATTATTTCTTCATATTATTCCCAATCAACTAATTTTATTTTAGTCAACAATGATTCATTACGTAATACAATCACTTTAATATTGATTTATTCCATTGTTTAAAATAAACCCCAATCAAACAAATCTCAGCATGAATATTGAATACCGTTAAAACTTTCTTCGGGCGATTATTTCGATTCAAATTTCCACGAAAACGAAAGTCGTGAAACGAAATTTGACAAGCCGTAAAATGTGACGGTACCATAAACATTTCACATCAAAATAAATGACAAATTGAAGCCTCAGATGGATAAAAACGTAAATCTATACTAATAATAAAGCTGAAGAATTTGTTTGTTTGTTTGAACGCGCTAATCTCTCGGATTTGAAAAAAAATTTTTTGCAGTTGATAACCCAATTCATGAGAAAGGCTATATAGGTTACCTAACATTACGCTAAGACCCTAAGGCGCCGAGAAAAAACAAAAAAAAAGTCATCAGTCAAGAAATTTCACGCGGACGGAGTCGCTGGCAGAAGCTAGAATATATATATATATATATTCATTGTCATCGGTCGTAATTGGGTACGTAACTGGGTACGTAAGCCTAAAACCAAACAAATGAATCGTTTGAACGAAACACGGTTTTGTAATACTTTTTTTGTTTTCTGAATGTTTGATTAAAAAAGCCTCGCTTTGAATAACAGTCGTGTGGGAGTTGGAACAGTAACTCAAAGGTATGATTGTGAAATGCGTGGCGAATTTGTCATGGTGTGTTTTCAATAGGGTGAGTTTTAATGTTCAGTGGTGTTCTATATGTAAGCCATACAGGCCTTGGGGCTGGCACCGGTGACTGAAAAGTTGTATGAAATTCGGTTGTCATAGTAGTGGTATCATCCGTATAACATTGACCAGGCCACTATAGCCACCCAAACCCATAGCCTAATATTTTTTGTTTCCATTCTGCAATTAGACCAGAGCGTATATTGAACTTGTGCAGAATGTAAGACATGATCGACCTGCACAGATACAGCTGTACGGGTACTCTACACTGGACCGTAGCGAGTATGGCCGCCTTTAACTGGTTGAATGGCGTAATTACAGAAGCAATTAATTTAAGCCATTGTGTGTCGCGAGGATTCACGTGAGATACGAAGGGTTATGGAAATCGTTCGAACTGTGTTTCTTACTAGATACTTTCCTATGTATATCGTAGTGTTAACAACCAATCTCTATGCACAAACATAGTTGTTCCGGAACTATTTGTGTGGCATACAAATGTTCGTTCCATGTCAAATACTTGAACCCGGAACAACTGTCTGTGGGCCATACAAATGTTTGTCCCATCTTGGATTCAATCAGACATTGTGCCGTGCTTAAAAAGCTTAAAGTGTATTAAACTTAATAATATCGAATATTTTTTGCATTTAGTTTCTTCACCGGTTTCAATTGCAGGAACAATAATTTTAACAAAAAAAATATATTTGCTAAATGCAAAGTATGTACATATCTACGTAGATACTTACCTGACCTCCACATCCCAGTTGCTGGGTAATACGATACCCCTTGATAAAACTGGTTGTCAGACTTTCAGGCTTTTGACGACCCGTAATGGTCAAAAATCCACGAATGACAGCCGGGACAAACGTCTTAGCTTGCTTTCCGAGGCACGGAACTCAAACTACATATTATGTCAAACAAATTTCAAAGATCAGCCCTCCACGAAACAACCGCGGTAAGCGACCCTTGCGGCTGTTATTTCTTGGCCACAAGCCCCTAGAAACTATAGTATAATTACAGACAGTACAGTCCACAGTACAAGGTACAATGGGTGTCTACAGTATAAGGTATAATTTAATTTCAAACCGGATTGTTTTACTGCTCGGTACTGTGACCAAAATAAATTCAATCATCCGTTCCGCAGTGCGTGTCGCCGTAAAACTTCATGTTCTATTTTTTTTTTTCAAACTCTAACCATTTATTTCAATGAAACCATTTACAGGCACTTTTGAATTGTCAAAATTAAATAGTCGGTCAGTTAGTCAGAAAGATGAAGCTAGTTGCCCACTCCAAAACGTAGAGATATGGAGAAGAACGGACAAGAAACTCCACGGACACTCTTTTAATTCAAGATATTATTACAAAATACTGGGTACATTATTCTTACTGCTTCTATATGTAAGAACAATGTAAAAAAGAAACCATCTAAAATATAAAATTAAAAATAAGCCCAGTCTCAACCGACGGCGCCCGTTCACGAACATGACGCGTGGATCAGCACCACCCAGCTCAACCATTTCGTAGGGAACCGAATGATCCAACACACGCGCCACCACCAGTGAGACATTTAAGTGAGCATGACATATTCTCAACTGCCATGCAATTTCAAGTCAACATCAAAATATCATAAAAGACGTTGTATGTTTTTCTAACAATACACGACCGCAATATTTATTAGGGTTTTTGAACAGAAAGTCTTTAGACACGGTAATTCTAGAATCATTTGCCTTTTTCCGTCAACTGCTGTACAAATCTACCTCATGTATATTTCCATGTCATTCTATCGTCTAATTTTTATTATTTATGATTAGCCGTTAATGTCCCACTGCTGGGCAAAGGCCTCCCTACTCTCTTTTCACGCCTCAGCCGCCGCGGGAGACGCTCCGGGCGTCGGGAGCCGCGTGACGACTCCCGGCCACCGTAGGCGCGGGCCTGCGGGCGGTGAGTAATGGGTAACTCACCGTCCGATCAGGACCAGGCCCGTGCCGGACGGCGCGTATGTGTTCCACGTGCGCCTCAAAGAGATGTCAGCAGAAGTGACAGGGCCCGACAGGGCCGAAGCCTGCCAGGGTAGCGGGATCGTCCGAAAGTGTTACCGCTGCCCTGGAACATAAAGGGCTAAGGAAGGAACACGGGTGGGTTTTAGTCAGTAAGAGTCTGACACTCCCTCCTGCTCCACCCATAGCGGGAGGAGTCATTTGATGATTTCCCATCCTGACAAAAAAAAAAGGCCTCCCTCTCTCTTTCCACCTCTCTGGACTGAGAGGTGGTCTTTATTAAACGAGTTCATTTCATCCCGCTATCTCCGTCTGGGCCTGCCGCGATGTCGTTTGCCATTAAGTATGACCCAATAGGTCGTAAGTTTGGCCCATTGATCGTCTGACATGCAGCAGATCTATCCAGCTCGCTATAAATTGAAGAATTATGATTATTTGTCTCTGTAACTTGTATTTTATGCAACGAAACTCAATCAGTGAAATATTGTTTTTACAAGCTTTAAAAGCTTTTTTTTTTAAAGAAGAAGAATTCCGAAGAATTCGATTTCCGTTTTGAAGATCCGTGGCATACCCACCTGTCCGCCATTTTGTTTTTTTTAATTGCGGCCCCGCATTAGATCAAACCCAGTAAAGTGTCACTTTTCCGAGATATTAACGTTCAAAGTTGGTCACGTGACATCGATATTTTTTGAACTTGCTTACACCTTGTTGCATATTTAAACATTCAGGGTGATTATTTCAAAATGGCGGACAGGTAGGTATGCCATGCTCCAAACAAAAATCTTCAATACCCTTTGAATTTGTTTTCTTCCATCTGTGTGGCCAGTCTTGAGATTATGAACGAACTCCATCATTATTATATTACAGAGAACCCGCGATCTCAAGTTCCTCACTACTAACTACCGAAACGAGTTACGCTATTTATTTTTTCTTTAATTTTCCAAAGGAAAACGGAACGGTTGCCATAGCTATAGGATATAAATTCACTCATGAAATATGTAATAGCTACGGCTAGCTCGAATTTTTGGGGTGACTCGTTCCAGTATCCATGGTGACTGGATGGGTACGTTTTCTTTGAGGAATCAACTAATGGTATTAGATCGATATATGGAGTATAGGTTTAACGTACTTGGACATCCTCGCGTGTCCTTCGCTTTATTGAAATTGATGAAATAATTGAATATGCTGCTGCAGTTTTACAATGTACAAAAGTATCGGGGGGCTTTTAGAACTGGGACCGCGGTCCCGGATTCCACCGATAAATACAATAATTATGTTTGAGTTGCATTTTGGGACCACAAGAAAAAAGAAGTTAGGGTACAGTTAACAAAAAAGCTGATATAAGAAAAGTATAATGATTAAAGAGAAGATCATACTGACATTGCAGGAATTGTTGCATGTTCCAGGAAATTCTCAGTCACAGAACTTGATTCTCAAAACAGGTGCAAGCTAGCCATTTATTTTCATTTATCTACAACACATTGTTTTAAACTTTTAGTTGGCTATTTCACAATGAATTTTCTATCAATTTATTAGTGAAAACAATACTCTATGTGCACTTTAAATTTAAAACAAGCGAACAAAATTAATGTGAGCTAACATAAAAGAATTTAATAAAACAGCTCGAGCATTTTTGTGTATCAGATTTTGTTTAATTCAATTCTTTTCAAGTATATAAACCGTTAAATTTTGATCGTTTTAATCCACAAAAGGGGTCATTGTACTCAACATTATGAACAACTTTTACTACGGGACCAACCTTGAAATCGTGAAAAAAAATCAGTTGATCCATGGATTTATGTTCGCATAACTCGACATAATGTATGGATCAACTGATTTTTTTAAGGATTAAAACGATCAAAATTTAACGGTGTATAATGCTTTCATGCTAAAGTTCATTTTAAAGTTTTTCGTATGATTTTGTCTAATCTCTAGATATATTGAATGGATGAATTTTATTTTTGTAATTACTTAAAACATAATTAATAATCTGATTTCTTTATATCAGATAACCTTTTGATAGTCTGGCTTCTTAGTTTTTACTAAAGCACCGTGAAAAAACCTTAAAAACTGTTTTACAAAAAAAAAAAAAACTTTTGCAAGTCAGTGGCAAACAACGAAAATGGTAACCCAACGACACCGACTTCAAAAATTAAAGTTATTTTTCACTTTGTAGTTTCTTTTTTGGAAGTCGGCTGTTTTTCACTTTTAAGTTGTGATTTTTACCAGTAATTTTGGTTTAAAATCCAAACTACTGAACTGTTTTTGATGAAATTTCGATGGAAATACACTGAAAGTATATCCTTCTATCCTCCTATCCTCTGCTCCGACTCACATAGCATCATAAACACATTCTTTTTACTCCAAGGTTAAGTAGAAGACCTCGACAAATAGGTAGTAAATTAGCATTTTATTACATCTATTACTTAGGATAAAGAGGCATTCACTTGACCTAAAAGACTACGTTTATATGGCAATGTTAATACATTATACAAATCTTAACGACATTCAACAAAGGCGTATATTGTTTCACTAGGTTTTGCCTTCGGTTTCACCTACGTTGATGTCGAAAAATATCCCACGGTAATTTACTACTGGGATAAAAAATACCTTTTGTAGTAATCCAGGTTATAAACTATCTGTGTGCCAAATTTCATTCAAATCCGTTTAGCCATTTTAGCGCTAATCCGGAACATACATCCAGTCAAACAAACAAACGGGCGAAAATTCTTCGTTATTATTTTACTAGCTGAGACCACGGTTTCACCCGCATAAGTTTCGATTCCGTGGGAATATTGGGATAAAAAGTATTATATGTGTTAATCCTGGTTCTAAACTATCTGTGTGCCAAATTTCATCCAAAACCGTTTTGTAGTTTTGGCGTGAAAGAGTAACAAACATCCATCCATCCATCCATACAAACTTTGGCGTTTATATTATAAGTAGGATTATATGTATAGGATTATATGTATATGTAGGATTATATTATATGTGTATTATATTTTTCTGAAGCTGTTTGAGGCTATGACCCGAGTCTGGCCTAGTATTGCTAGATATTAAAAGATAAGGCCCTCTCTACTGTATCTGTAATGTACTCTTTTACAGTTGAAGATAACAACGCTGTTCAGATACGTTCGCGTCCGATATTTTATCAATCGTGAAATTGTTTCGCTATGTGAACTTACATAGTATAACATAATATGACGCTTGTATTCACAGAAGGGTTAGGCAGAAGTGTACTGTACAGAGACATGCATAGTTTATGGCATGCAAACTTTTCTAGAAAATAAGATAATGGCCCTGATTCCCTTGTTCACAAACTAAACTAAATTTAAGTTCTGTGCATCTTTTTCTTTCTATTTCATTAAGAAAAGGATAGAAGATAAAATATTAGTTTACTCCTGTCAAATTAAGATACTCCATAGACAGATTAGACGTGATTAAAAACATGGCTGCTAAAAATACGTCAATTTACGTCAGGCGCTGACTAGTTTGACAGGACTAAACTAATATTTATCTTCTGTCCTTTTCTAAATTAAATAGAAAGAAAAAGATGCATTGAACTTAAATTTAGTTTAGTTTGTGAACAAGGGAATCGGCGCCAATGGCATACAATTATTATTATGAGATAGCCCGTTCACAGTTATTAACTCTGACAGCAGCAACTTAACAGCAACTTTACCGTGACGAGAGTAAAAATCCCAATGATTTTGACACACTTGTCAATGACAGCATCCCATGAGCAACCTTATTTGAATGAGAATAAAGGTCACTGTGATTTGGACAGTGATGCAAAATCAAATAACTATGAATGGACTATAAACGCCAATACGATTTTAAAGGGCAAAAATAAACAGAAGGACACACTGACAAGCGTAGTGATGAATGAAAAATATAAAAATGTATGTAACGTAAAACAATTCCGTAATCATTATTTATTTTATCTGAACGATATTGTTTCATCGATGTACCCTCTCTCACTCCGAAGGTAAAAATTAAAAAAAAACCTCAATTAAGAGCAGTGGTAACGGCCGCGACTTACGAGTTGTAGGTCGTAGGTTCGAACCCAGACAATTATTGCATCACCACTGCTGTCAAAACGGTGAAGGAAAATATCATTAGATAACCGGCATCTCCTAGAATAAAAAAATCGAAGACATGTGACATCTACCAATCTGCACTAGGCCCGCGTGGTGGATTACGGCCCACTCCCTCTGTGCTCCAGCACTGGCCTGTGTTCCAGCACTGGGAAAATTATAGGCTGATTATACATCAACGTTATACCCCAGATACTGCTACTAGTCTTTATTAAGTGAACTGTGGGTCCTCAATCATCAGCAGAAACGAATTATGTCAAAAAACAAAACACGCAAATAAATGTCTTCGATTGATACAGTTGAACACAAAGCAGAATAATTTACTAGGCGACATCGAGCTGTCAACATATACAGTGATGAGTAAAAAAAACCCGCATCACTTATTTCTTGCTTCAACATTCTAAGATAAGCCTAAGCTATCAAGTTTACAAGAAAACTGAGCCTTAAGTTGACAAGCTAAGTCCTTCAACGTGACTCATTAACATTATGACAAATATAAGTATTACGAAAAATATCAGCCCGATATTTCTAGAACGTATTTACGTGAAAAAATACTTACAGATTAGGTTATTAAATTGATGAATAAATCTAGATTTTTTTACTGTTAAAGATTTATGGTGAAAAATAATGCCTTAAAGGGCAAACAAAATTGCATTTGAAACTGGACAACAAAATTTATCGCTACAGCATTAAGGTTCAAGGTTGATTGGGAAAAATTTACAGTTTCGGGTAGCTTGACCTGCTGGCGTCTGTACTAAAGGCACTGATTTAAAGAGGCAGTTATTTATTTTAGTTTTGGTAAATTAAAAATTACAAACTGTATATAAACAAGTTCACCAGTAAAAACTGAGCAGTAAACTAAATAAAAATGAGTCATAATAAAAACAAAAATGGGTATATAAATAAACAGTTAAGCCTTACAATGACTGAACTGGCAGTTACGCGTGGGCAGTTATCAAATCGGAAGGAGCCGTTAAGAAATTAAGCTTTAAAGTAGTATCACCCCATAATCGTGTCAGAATTAACTCCGAAACTTTCAAACACAAAACGTATAAATTATAGAAATCCAAATTAGGAGACAATCCCTCTGTCATTAGCTGGTGACCCCACAAGATGAGATCAAAACGAATAAAGAGGGGGTTGCCAAGTTTAGAGAACAAATGGTGAACGAAGAGAAGTTCTTTAAGGGAGGGAAGGGTGAAGATGGGCCTCCTAGCACAAAATATAAATAGATACAGAAGGTCGGCTCCATACAACAAAAGAAAACGCACACCTACATAGATACGCTTCACATACAGCGAGTGAAGTGCACTCGCAACTGGTGTTTGTTTGAGATGGTTTGAGATCGTAGTACTGTTCGCGACCATCGCTATATACAGGGTGGCAGGGAAACTCGACTTAGAACCCTAGTTGACACGACTAAATTTGTTGCTAATGATCTCTAGTATAACGCCTTTCAAGGAATACGTCAAGTTTCCCTGTCACCCTGTATACTTGCGGCTTTATTACAAAACAAGTTTTATCTTCAGAACCAGATTTAAACAATTAAGGCATTATTGAATTTCAATCTTTATTATTTCGACAAAGTTAAAGATCTTAATGACAAAAAAAAAAAACAACTTCCAAACGACTTCCAAAAACGACACTACAAAGTGAAAATAACTTTAATTTCCGAAGTCGGTATCGTTGGGTTCGCATTTTCGTTGTTTGCCACCGACTTCCGAAATTAAAGTTATTTTTCACTTTGTAGTGTCGTTTTTGGAAGTCGGTTGTTTTTTTTTTGCAAAAAAGTTTTTATTTTTCACTTTTAAGTTGTAATTTTTAGCAGTAATTTTGGTTTAAAAAACAAACTACTGAACCGTTTTTGATGAAATTTTTATGGGACCACTTCAGAAATATCTCCTTTCAAACAAAAAAAGAATTTTGAAAATCGGTCCACAATTGTCGGAGTAATCGCGTAACAAACACACAAAAAAAAAAACATACCGTCGAATTGAGAACCTCCTCCTTTTTCGAAGTCGGTTAAAAACGGGAATAAGGTTCGAAACACAAAAACTAGCCCGAAGCTTGGAATAAAAATAGAACTCATTTTGTAATGAGATGGATGGAGTCTTAGACAAAGTGTTGGAATAATATAAATCGTAGTGTAATATAAAATAGTGAAAAGAAAGAATTTTACGTCTCGACAGTTTCATTTTATTATTCTATACACGCTGTAACTCGCGACTGGCAGCCGTTTGAGATGGTATGAGATCTCTTTACGTACGCATCTATGTGGCTTGCGCTGCTTTCGTGTGCTGAGCCAACCTTCTGTACTTATCTATTTTGTTGCTCAGACTTCGATCCGAACACAATAGAACATACAATAATCAATTCATTAAGCAACAATCGTTTAAGACGCAGCGGATTACATCTTACTTATGAAGGAACCATTTTAACAAGATGTAAAACGTTTCATAGAAAATTCTCATATTGTATGAGATCAAAAGGTAGGCTTTACAGTAATTGAGCACTCAAATGGTTGCTCAGAATTAAGGGACGTTGTTTCAGTGATGTAAGAGAATGATTATTTTAGAAATATTTCATGAAGCAGGCGCGGTTTCAGGATGCTGCTTTATCAGTCCTTCGGGAGTTTTACTAGGAATTCATTTATTTAAATATTGCCTAAATGCGAGAAATTTAATTATTTTTTTGTTTTTGTTAATGTTCATTTCGATAAAATAATCTGATTACCTGGGTTCATCATAGTTAATTAAATTAAATCCTTAAAATTCTGTTATTACGTACGTTCTTTTTTAACATTTAATTTTAAAAATATCTCGATGTGAGTGGATTTTAAAGTAATAACCTACATTCTTATTGAAATGTACAAATAGGTTTCGAAATGACGGCCTCTGACTCGCTGTTACACATTCATACGAGTATAACTGTTTTGTGTAGTCTATTGCCGCTAAGGTAACGTTTTACTTTTCATAAAATATTTCACTTTGTTGACTTCTAGTTTGTTATGAACTGTGAGTAAACTCAGCGGAGAGTAAACACAAATCATTGTAAAATATCATAAAAACCGGTGTTCGAGTTACGAGCACATAATATTACGTTCGATCGACTTGCTTATTTTGTTCAACTTCCGTTTTCATAACACTTTTATGAGCTTCACATAAATGTTTCTCCAAAGAACAACAGGACTCATGTTGTTCTTCTACCCTGTAATTGCTAAGAAAATCAATCATCTTCCCTCAAACTTTACTTCATTAACTTTATCTTTAAAATCTCGAACATGCATTACCAAGTTCGATGCTCAGTTTTGCCTCTCCGACGGTTAATTGCTTAAATTTAAACGAATCGATTTCACTAACAGGGGTCAGCTTATAATGGACATTGTTCCATTTTCTAAGTACCCACTTTGTAGTAGAACCTTGAAAATGTTGTGGAAATCTGTTTACATGTTAAGTGGTCAGTTTAATCTAAACTGTTGGATAGCTGAGTAATTTAGGGTTTATTTTAAAGCCTATTTTAGGTGGATAGCGCACGAGCTACTTAACAAACAAACTTGACCAGACCATTTTGAACTTTAGTGTCTGATAGATAAGGATGAGATTAGCATGGAGAATAAAACGCGACAAAATCGATGAAAGGTTGATGAACGGAAGGTGTTGCTCGGAAAATACGAAACTGCTTTCGTTTTTAACTGCTGCCATACATAATGAAAGAGGAAGATGGAATATGCGTACTCGCGTACAGAATCGGGCTCGAACAGATGCTTTTCTAAAAAACGCGTTCCTAGTTCAGATTATCCCAGATTCAGATTATTTCATGTAAAGGATGATGTATCATTTTTCATGAAAAAATCGGCTGGCATGAAGGCTTGTACGTCGAGTGAAAGAAAGCACTTTTGCTTACTGAAAGACATTTGACAACCTAAATTGAGTGATGGATATATATCGATATATTCACTGTAACAAAGTTCCTTGTTTACGTATAGGACCCACCTACAGCGATTTCTTCTCATTGTTTTATCTATGTATACAGGTTGGCAGGCACATTGACGCACAACCTGTTATCATGGATTCAGTACATGATTCTACACCCCCTGAGCTGAAATTTATCGCCGGTAATTTAAATACAAAGATTGCTTTTCCATACATTTTGTCTGCGTTGCACTTTTTGATTTAAGAACTGAGGAAAAATTTCAATGTAGAGGGGTCCAGAATCATGTAGTGAATCCATGGTAACAGATTGCGTCGATGACCCTGTCACCCTGTATATGAATTTTAAAGTCTATTTAGCAATATACTCATATTATTTACACTAAAACGAGGGTAGAATACGAAAGCAGAACACAAAACATAATAAGCAGATCAAAACAGTTTTGTACTAATTCAATATACAGATGTTACACTGCTCGAGATGAAAGCATTAAAAATGCATTAGGAAGATTTTCTTTGAGTTTGAAAAAATCGCTTCTGAATAGAAATGACGGAGAACGCGTGCGAGGAGCAACTTTAACTGTGACAGCTTAGGAGAGAAGGATTGTATGCAGGGAGGACATTATGGGTTTTTCATAGTATAATTTCGTACGAATCTTTTTTTCTCACAGCGGCAAGAATTATAAAAGATGAACTGTACCAGAGCTGGGGCTCTGTCTCGCATATGGTCTTAGCATTATGCTGAGCGATAGCCGTATTCGAAGCATGTTTTCCCCCAACTTTTTATTTTTTTTGTGTTTGTGTACTTTTTCTACGTTATGTTTACTGCAAATAAACGTATTTATTTTCTTCTTCTTTTCTTTCTTTATAGCTACTAGATGTAAAAAACACAAAAAAGGGACCCAGTCGATTTATTCAAAAACACTATTGGACAACTGGGTCCGGGGTGTCAGTATTTCGTGGTCCCAGTTGCCAGACTCTGTTTGACTAGCGCTCGTCGTGGAAGACAATATAGAAATAGATATAATAGAAAATGCAAAACCAGTGAGTATTTGAAATTCCGTCTAGTCTGTAGTAAGTATGATGGGATTAAGTTTATGATACTGTACCACTTACAACGTGCACGTGCTTTGCTTGTATAATAGTAAGGTTTAAACCCTTTTTTAGACGGATCAAAGAACTTTCTATGTTGAAAAAATTACTAAGCCAAGTTCATTTTATATATTATTATTAGAAAATTACCTATACTCGATATATTTATGTAGCTTCCTTTAATAGTAGTTTATGAAACTGTTTCATAACAAGGGTTATTAAAACACGAGTATGAGTTTATGACACGAGTGTTTTAATACCTACACCTTTGTAATTATGTGCAGTTTCATACACTACGGTGACTCAACAATGTCATCAAAAACTGTGGTTAAATACAAAATAAGTTATTTAAATTATTTTGTTAGGGAAAATGTGTTTGAATATGACTTTTTAATCTCACTTCGACAAAGTCAGCCATTTTTTTTGTTAGCCTACAGGTGTCCCACTGACTGTTGGGCAAAGGTCTCCCCTTGTTTCTTCCAAACCTCGCTGTCTTGTGCGGTCTCTGGCCTTGTTGGCCCCGCAAACGTTACCAGATCGTTTTACCATCTTCGTCGTGGTTTACTTTTAAGGTACTATTTTTGGTTTCAATATAAGACCACTACTTTAGGATATAATAATATCCTTGGCCATTTCACACAGCGCCATCTAGTCCCAAGCTAAGCAACCTAATGCTTGTGTTATGGTAACAAGATGGCTGATAAACTACTTATATACATTTTTTTTTTGTAAATACATACATATTATAGATAGAAAAACACCCAGACTCGGAACAAATACATGTAGGTCATACAAATATTTGTTCCGTGCGGGAATCGAACCCGCGACACGCAGCGCAGCAGTCAATCGCTTAACCACTGCGCCAACCGTGCCGTCAAATGAATGTAGATATATGAATGTAGATAAATATTTTTAACTACATAACAGGTTAGCTCAGGTCCTACATAGTTTTATATTTCATTATTTAATCACGCTGGCGTAGCTTCAAGCTCGATTTATATACCAGCTAAGGAAAACAAGTTTGATTTAAAGATTCTGATAGTGCAGTCAGAATTAATGGCTTGCTTATAGTTGAAGATAACCATCCGTTCTTTAGATTTAGATTTCAAAGTGCTGGTAAAACCTTCAAAGGATTGCATTTTTTGTTCATTCGCTTTTTTTGAGAATTCTTTTGGATTAGAGTTGATTTTTATCACAAAACACTTGAGTAGTTGTTAACTTTTACTCTATCAATCTATGTTAACGACACCTGAAGGCCAATTTCCGTAATTAAAAACGTTCAAAATCGAAGTAGTCGCAATAAGTCTCAGCGAAAATAAATGCCAAAAACTTGTCAAAAATGTAGTGAAATTAGAGGTATTTTTGACAGATTTACACTAAAGATCAGACTGTGAAACTTCTAAAAATGATGAGAATTGCTGTTTTGGTCTACTGTTAGACATTACACGTCACTTTACAAACATGAAGGCTGTTTTAAAAACAAGTAAAACAAAAGTTATACATTATTTTGCTTGCCTACCACCGTGTTATGAAAATTTTGTGATCAGTTTACAGATAATGTCGACATGGTAGTTTCCAGCAACGATTTTTATAACATACAACATGGTCAGCCTCTCGGCAAAGTAAGCCGTGTGAAATTAGTAGCCAATCACTTCTATCATTTTCATGTTCATTTTGTGAAACAATGCTGTTCATTTTAATAGTTAATAATAATAATACCAGCCTGTTACTTACTCTCCCACTGTAGGAAAAAAGCCCCTTCTCATACAGAGAAGACATGAGCATTGATCTCCACGCTTGCTCGAATTCAGACTAGAAAAGATAAACTTAAAAAGTACATATGAATTGAAAACTCACATTGGCACTAGCCCCGGTTTGAACCAATCGGTAAAGGCCCTTATATTTCAATTCAACCGTGAAAGCTTGAGCACTCGACATCAAATTAATTCCCCAACTATTCTTGTCTGAAATCTAAACTGAACTACTGAGAGCCTTAATTCCTATATAAAGTTGTCGTGTCTAGCCAATATTGCCGCATAATTGGTCGAGCTTTGAGTCGGCGCTCGTTAAACGGTGTAGTACACCCCCCGATGTGTAAAGTCTTTATCCTCCGAGATGGTAATGCTGTCGCTTTTACGGAATTAATCATTTGTAATTACGTAAGGGAGTAAGAAATTATTTGATTTGTCCAAAATTTAAACCGAGTTGATCCATTTTCTTATGAAGATTTAGGAATATATTGATTGTTGTTAGAAACAAACACTTAATCAGATTTCAACATGTGTGACGTGTTTTGTTTTTTTTTTTTTCAGAAACCGTCATATCCAGACTATCTTTACCGTAATAATTGAATTTTTCAGGGCGGGTCACGTCGGCCGCATGCACAGTGACTGCTGGGTAGCAGTCTCCACACGGTGGGTGGCTGAGGATGGACGGCGCCACTGAGGCTGGCCCAGGAAGAGGTAGCGAGACGACCTAGATGCGTACCGCAAGGGTTGGATCGAGGTGGCGCTAGAATTGGATGCCTGGAAGGATTTGAGGCAAGCCTTTGCTCAGTAGTGCGACAGTGTAGGTAAAGTAAAAAAAAATATATTTGTCATTACATAAATGGCATCATAACTATAACGATATTTCTATGAGAAAAAAGAAGTAGTCAACTCGACTCAACTGGTTAGCAGGATCAATAATTGCTCAGGTAATCCGTTGCAGCATACCCCAATAATTGAATTGAAGAAAGGCGTCGAACTAAAAGCACTAAACTAAAATATTTTACAGTAAAAACCCGTTTCAATAACGAGCTCAATAGGGATGAATTTTCTTAATAAAATCTTCCATCACGTGTAACATTTATCTGAGGAAAAATTGCAAAACGAATTTGAGGAATCGTTATCGACGGAAAGATTATTATTTTTCCATTCCTCCATTAGATTGGGAATTGAATTTCTATATCATTACACGGTAGGCTGGGATAGTTGTATCGACTTCGGAATTTAGTAATATGAGTTCATTCTGATAGGTTTATATACGATGTACAATAATTGAGTATATTTTTTTATTTCTATGTTTAATTGTTATTATGTTGCTTAATTTAACTGAAGTTTTAGGAAGAAAGAAAATAAATAAAAAAAGTTTATTCTTCACAAACAAAACGCACATTACAAAAAACTTTTTTGCAAAAAAAAACAACCGACTTCCAAAAACGACACTACAAAGTGAAAAATAACTTTAATTTCGGAAGTCGGTGTCGTTGGGTTCGCATTTTTGTTCTTTGCCACCGACTTCCGAAATTAAAGTTATTTTTCACTTTGTAGTGTCGTTTTTGGAAGTCGGTTGTTTTTTTTTTTTTTGCAAAATAGTTTTTATTTTTCACTTTTAAGTTGTAATTTATACCAGTAATTTTGGTTTAAAAACCAAACTACAAAACCGTTTTCGATGAAATTTCTATGGGACCATTTGGGAAGTATACCCTTTCCAACGAAATTCAAATCGGTTGGCAAGCGACGGAGATATGCGCGAACAAACATAAAAAAAAATACAAACATCCGAATTGAGAAGCTCCTTCTTTTTTAGAAGTCGGTTAAAAAAATAAGTCATACAATACATACACACAACGTAAAGTCAAAGTCAAAGATCTTTATTGCGAGACACACTCCAAAGCCTCGTACTCAAGCATATAAAAAGTTGTCAATTTTGCAATTTACAATTTTTATTCGCTGATTTAGGCCTTTCGTGGTTCAGCTTTGTCATTTTACTCTACATTCCATTATGATGACGACTAATTGAGAATTTTTGAAGATGGAAACAGCATCTGTTCGCCGTTTCAAACAATTAGTAAGAGTAAAGCATCTGAGGGACACCGCGGTCTCTACTGAACTAGCCATTTGTCATCATTTGTGCACTAATTCCATTGTTCAACTGAACGTATTTATGTAGTACCTAGATACGACGCTTACACAAGAATTCTACACGTTTTATTGAAAATATAGAAGGTAAAGTACGTGTATCGAATAGAAAACAAGTACTTGAATACCAAATGCATGAGTACAAGAATCTTGAATATGTTATACATTCATCTACATACACAATACTAACCTAATTCCTAGTAGAAACACAATATCCCTTTTTCTAACAAACGAATGTTTCATTACCGGGCTTTTGTTCCATTATCAGCTCAATACGTGAAAATAAAACGCCCAGAAACACAATTAAATGGAAGAAAATCTGCCACAGCACACCACTGGCACTTGATAAAAACCTTTCCCCAGATCCGAGTGGGAATGCGGGAATGCGGGATAAAGTGATCGGTATTTGCATACTCAGTGCATTTCTTTTGATGTTCGATGTAGAGACAAAGGCTTGTATAATCAGATGAAATGTTCCGGTCAATTGCGCAAGTAGGGCATCGTGTAGGCAGAACTTGAAATGAGGTAATTATGGGGTGAAGTTTAGTACTTGAGTGTTCTAGTTTCTAGCATTTTTTTTATGCTGGGTCATGATTATATCTTTTGGGCTCGCGCCAAGTTGTTGTGGTTATTTTTGATCCCTTTTTGATATTAAAATTGATAACGTGATTATAGAATGATTTCAAAAGTTGTAAAGTTATATAAAATAGGTATCTTTTTTGAACCAACAGCTGTATGTATAACTCAAACTCAAACTATTTATTTCAAGTAAACCAATTACAGGCACTTTTGAATTGTCAAGGGTCAGTCAGTCAAAAACCGTAGTAGGTACCTATGGAGAAGAACGGGCAAGAAACTCCATTTTTCGGACACTCTTCCATTCCGACACTCTTCCATGGAGTTTCTTGCCCTAATATAGTTACAAAGTATTAGTTACATCATTCATGTTAAAAATTATACATGTGAGGACGATGTAGAACGTTAAAAGCGTCCGTAATGAAAAGATAAAAAGGTAAAAAAAAACAATTAAAATATTAAATTAAATCAAAATAAACGATGGCAGCAAAGAGTTGACCAGTCCCTACTGACGGCGCTCGTTCACGAACATGACGCATAGATAAGCACCATTCCGCTCAACCATTTTGAAGGGAGCTAACGCACTTCGCGCAATACACATGCGCCACCATCAGCGAGACATTAGAGTGAGCATGACATACTCTCAGCTGCTAAGGCACATTCAAGGCAATGAAAGACGTACCCAGTAAATGGTAGCTTTATAGCATGTACATAGTACTCACATAATTATGTGCTATGCAATTATACAATACTAGGAGATTGAATTTATATAATGCAAAATTAGTATTTTAAAATCTTCAGCAGCTCCAACAGTATGTAGGTATAGGGTAGGCGTGTGTGAAGTATTTTCAAATGCTAATCGATTTATTTATGCGTCCTGTGGAGCAGGACCAGCGTTTAGCCAAGCATTTTTGTCAGCGATGTAATCCCCCAACTTATAATATGCTTGGCTGCATAGTGTGCGTTTTATGTAAGGTTTGAATTTCGTTTTGTTGAGTTGGAGTATGTGGGGAGCTATTTTATTGTTACATTTTAAACAGTAGGTACCCCATGAAGGAAGAGTCTATTTTAGCCAGTCTGAAACCTGGTTGAACTAATTGGTCCCTATTTCTACTTCTGTATGTGTGTCTGTCACCTCTTTTACTGAAATGATTTAAATTTTTCCTTACGTACCTACATGATGTTTTCATAGGTATATTAACAAGGTACCGTCATGATATTAATATCTTTAAACAGTTCCCTTAGAGAATCGCATATAAAAATATTTATAAAAAAAAAAAACAATGTAATAAACTGGTTGTTAAAACTCACAAATGTTATTCAAAATGAGCTTTGTATTATAAAACAGTGAGAAAAACTGAAAGTGGCGACGTGTATGATACGTATGTAGGCTAAGATGAGCTTAGTTAGCGACTTTTAACGTGAGGGAAAAACACGAGAAATACATATTCCATAGGCACATTTCCACGCATCCCCCTAACCTTTATGAGGAAAAGCTCAAGAAAAATTAGAAGATAAGAAGGCGCCGTTTAATAAAATTTAATGTTAAAAAGTCCAACCTAGATGTGAAAAGAAATTCTCGTGAAGCACAGCATTATGTATAAAATTAATTTCATGAAACTGTGTCTGCTATAGGAGCAAGTTTTTCATAATATCGCCTGTTATTACCTATAAACTTATTCATGGCAGCCATTCCTGCTTAGATTTATGTCCGTATAATAACGTAACAAAGTGGAAGATGTATTGTTGTGGTGTCTTCGATTTATTGTAATGTATGACTAGTGATATTACGAAACCTTGGATTGTATTCCATGATGTGGGTGTGTGGGTTAATGTGGGTGTACTATAGGTACACCCCTGCCCAGCCCTTCGAGGAAACAATGCGTGTTGTTATGTTATGTATAAAAATAGATCAGGTATTAAGGTGCCTACAGAGTGGTTCGATTTTTAACAATCATTATCGTTGCTCGATATGCTGTGTTTTGAAGATCAATAACATCTGTCAGCTTCTGACAGATTTTCTCGATGTTATCCATCGCCTATTAACGATCGATAAATCAAAATCAAAAGTCATTTATTCAAATTAGGCTGAGAATCAGCACTTTTCGAACGTCAAAATTACAAAAGACAGTCCCCCAAAAACGCCCGCCCTTCACCACTTCCTAGTGCTATCGCTGGGAAGAAGAAGTGGCGCAACAAACTCCCCAGCAGCACAGCTGTCTGTTTAGTTAGAATATAGTTGCATGTATACAATACTAGGAACCTATGTTCAGTAATGAACATTACAAGAAGCTTAAATTATTTTCCATATGTCAGCTAGCCATGCCAATATACCAACAAATATAATAAAAACTATAACTCAAGCTAAAAAATAATTAATTAAAATAAAATGTAAATAAAAACTTACTACCTAAATAAAAGCCTCCAGGCATAAAAGGCGTGACAGCTTACATATTTATGCATTACTGGGTTCTGTTCAAACTAGGACCATCGAAGTAAAATAAATAAATAAGTTAATACTAATAAAAATTACCTGTCAGTAAGCTAATTCTGGAGAAAGAACATGAACATTGTCTTGAGTTAATTAGGGCGACCAACTATTCTTATCTTAATTTTGTATATCAGCGGCTTTGCCCCACAGCAGCAGAATACCGTAGGACATAACGCTGTGAAAATAACTAAAATAGACTAAACGAGCTGTATCAGCGTCAGTGTATTGTCTTACTTTCCTGACGGCGTAGGCAGCCGAACTGAGCCTTCCTGCTAGACTTGATATATGAGGTCCATCACATTTCGTTTTCTTAGCATTGAGAACTAGGTTATTTGACGTAAATCAACCTGTAACTATTGAGAGTGCACTGTTTACGTCGTCAAAATCTTGTCTATTCCTGTCTACTTTAAAAATAAGAGAGGTACCTATCATAACTAAGAACAAGATGGACCAATTATTGAGCCTTTCGGAACACCTAACTGAATTGGAAGCCCGGAAGATTTCATAGCATTAACATCTACACATTGGACCCTATTATATAAATAAGAAATTATTACGCTGAGAACTTTGTTTTGGACACCGTAATGACAACTATCTTTGTTATAATCGAGACAAATGTACATAGACATCACTTTGATGTATCGATCGACAAAAACGACCCACAGTGTCGGTCAACAAAAAGTATGATCTTGTTTGATAACATGAGTCACTCGTCAAAAATCAAATAAGTCTGGAGGCAGGGTCTTCCTTGTTTCATCAAAAAGAAATTGACAATTTATCAATTCCCATACAATGTTCCACATAATTTCATTTGCCAAAAAAACAAAGCAAATAAACTCTTCACAAATAATTATTGTACCGCAAACCTAATGTTTGGCAAGTGAACGCTTAAACAATAACTTGCTTACCAACTAGTACTTTTACCAATTTTAATGTAGTCAAATATCAGTTGGTATAACATAGGTATGTTACGCAAATAATTTTCAGATGCACAAAATATACAAATTAAATTACAATGTGTTTTGTTGGTTTGGTTTTACATTATAAAATATGTTTTTGGCACTCGCCGGCCGCTACCGCGGCACCGTTCACTTCGCTTGCACGGCTCGTGCGTGTGGTCACAGTTCGAACCTAACCTAGCTGTTTCGATTTAAAAAGATAAATTATGCGTGTTACGTTGCAAATTTCACTCTAAGAAAACTATAAACTATACATGTCAATTAATATTATATAATTCTAAAATGGATTCTAAACTAACCTACAGTTCTAATAGTAATTCGTTTTTCGTTCGTCGTTCGTAAATATAGATATAGGCATAAATTTGACTTGATTCAGAAAAATTCAAACATATAAACTTACAAAGAAATACGCAAATGACATCAAATAAAAGTGCATTTTTTAATTATATAATTTCCAAAAAATCTTATTTTTGTCTGTATATTTTTTTTTCATAACAAATCATTTGACTAAATGTTTATTGTCTAAAGATTGTTTGCTGTAATAAATCATTTGATTAAAGACCAAATGCCTTAATGACATTCTCCTTGGTAATATTCTGCCGAGTAAAAATTTGACCAAATGCAAATGTGCGTACTAAAATCATTCCAAATATTGCATTGGTAAAAAAAAAAAATTGCTAAAATTTGTTTGGATAGTGAAATTTTGTCAAAATAATTTTGGCAAAACGGCAGGCTATAGGCAAAACAAACCTTTACCCAAAACAGACGGATCTGTTCTTTATTCTCATTCCACTGGTGTCCAGGTTGGTTATAATTGGGGTAGGTATAGCCTTTTTTCGTTTATTGGGCACATTTCCAAACTCCGGACTGCTAATGAGAATTTTCTAACTGAAAGAATCAAAAACACTGCCGGATCCGGGATTTTACGGATTCAAACACTGATTTCATTTTCCTGGAAGTAAACAATCTCTTTGATCCCCAGTTAAGCATGAAATACCGTTTGCTAACACCGGCTTAAACCAACTAGATTTTTATTCAAAGTTCATGTCTGAATTGTTACTTTAAAAATGTAAGTAATCTATTCACTGTTGATCACTATTTGAGATTCATTACCTATTACCTATTCAACATTTAGCAAGTGTATCAAAAAACTAATTAATACAATACAGGCCACCTTGTTGTAAAAAAAAATGCTCTGCCATACAATCATTGTGACCGCGTAGGCCACTTTTCTATGAAACAGCTGAAATTTTTTCTAGAACCATATTGCGTGAAAACTGCACGCGCTCAGCTCATTTCAACCGCATTCAAGAGCTGTATTTGACCATTGGACATTTTGAGAATTGGACATTTTGACCATTGGAAATTTTGAGAATTGGACATTTTGACAATTGTACATTTTGGGTATTTCGACATTTTGACACCGTTGGACATTTTGAGAATTGGACATTTTGCCCCTG
This sequence comes from Apamea anceps, assembly GCA_951799955.1. Classification (NCBI taxonomy): domain Eukaryota; kingdom Metazoa; phylum Arthropoda; class Insecta; order Lepidoptera; family Noctuidae; genus Apamea; species Apamea anceps. The sequence goes on from OX637506.1 coordinate 1,706,740, forward strand.
AACGTCATAATTGTTGTAGGAAAGTGACACTGACATCAGTTCGTGAACGCATTTTATATTTACTGATCGAGTTCAGTTTCATTTGTAAAATTGGCACTTAATAATTAAAGGGAATCCAGTTTTAAAAACGTTACTTAATGATTCATTAAATTTATCGAAATTCCGTAACCGCTGTAAATATGAAGCATAAATAAAATACAAGCTGAATGACAAAGGATAACACATGAATAAGTGACGCTGATGCAACTTTGACGAGAACAAGCTTCCACGTTGCAAGCGACCAGCCAAAGTATGGCGTGAATTCATAAATGAATCTCTGAATATTTTAAACACAAGTTCAGTTGGAAACTTGCGAATAATTAATAAGTTTTTTTCATCGCTTTTTAGCTGGTTGATTGCATTATGCATGGAATTCAGTGGAAAAAGTACCTAACTACGTAAGTATTTTATCCGTCTTTTGTCAAATATCAACGATTCTTCTCTGTCTGTGTTGAATGTTTCAGTTTACTTAGCTAACAGAGCTGTGATAGCTTTGTCTGAGAAATTACTGGGTTCATATGCAATTAAGTTTATGTATTTTAGGCAATGATTCAAGTTATTGGTTGTTGTAGCTATTAACGAAGGCAAATACAACGGGACAATATTTTTATTATGAATTTTTACTAATATGGGAATTTAATAACACAGCAATCAATCAACTCAGCGTATCGCAGTCCACTGCTGGACATAGGCCTCTTCCAAGCTGCGCTAATCCGCGTCCAATCTGTCGCAGCCACATTTTGGGGTCGTCTGTTCATATAGTTGGGGGTGTCCCACACTACGCTTGGCGATCTGCGGTCTCCAGTCCAAAACTCGTCTGTTCCAGCGGCCATCAATAATACATGGCAACATTCAAAACAATGACACTATTAAGACTAATAGTTTACTTTTTCCGTCTCTTTTGTCCTTTAGGTTTTTTAACCGTGGAGTTTCTTGGCGGCTCTTCTCCATAAGAAACGACCAATTGGAACCGTGCACCTAGTTTCTGACTTTCCATAAGTGCCCATGTAGGTTTATTGTGAAATTGTAAAATATTTTGATTTTTTTAATGATGTAGGTATGTATTAATTTTGTATAGCGTAGGTATATCGACAGTGTTTAAAAAAGAAAATAGGATAGAAAATAGGAAATGCTTTTGCTACCCGTTGTTCGTACTCGCATTTCTGTTCGCGATACCAGATAACAATGTATTGCATTCTTGTTACCAAGAAAATGAATCTCGTTATAAGAGTATGGACGGAAAAGCAGAATATTATAAATTATATTCAGCTGTTATACCTTGATGCGGAAACGAATAGTGTAGGTACTGTTCGCTTTCGTATCAAGGTACAATACATGATTTTGTTTTTCCGAAGGTCTCGAAAATACAAGAAGCGAACTTTATTTTTACCTACATTTTTGGAAAAAAGACGGTAGGTATTTTTATTCAATGTAATAATTTAGTGTTCTTTGTCTGCTAAAATTGTCGTGTTGTAAATTGCTCAACCAATTTTGATGTTTGGTTGAGGAAGCTTGGTACAGTCAGCAAGAAAAGTCCATTAACACTGTCACAGCAATATATCATCAAAATTGGCACGAAATGATTCGATAAACTCTCGACATCAGAGCCATCTGGTCCGATATCCATTTTGGAGAAAGAAAATAAACATTGAAAATAAATAATTGTTCTATAGTTTTGAAGATTACACACACGAACATGGAAGACGCAGAACACGGCTATAATTATAATTATAGCCGTGTTCTTTTTAATCTTCAATTATTTATTTTGTATGTTTTTTTCGCTCTCCTGAAAAAAATCATAAATGGATATCGGACCAGATGGCTCTGATGTCAAGAACTGCTTTTCAACATTTCATTATAATAGCTAAAAATCGATAATAATTCTTAAAATTTGGCTCCTGTTTTGATTGTATTTTGCTCAATAATTAAGTTAAAAAACTGAAGTGTTATCTACTTGAAAAAGGACACTAAAGCGACACTAAAAATTAAAAACTTTAAAGTGTCAGCTGTTCCATAAAATAAAATAACTTCCCAAACATTAATCACTAAAGGAAATGAATAACCCAAACACGGGTTCAGCGAATACCTTACAACGCGTGAAGTGTAATAATCAAATGAACCAGAGCAAACCGACGGTAAATCCACATTGAAATCAATCAATCAATTTATATTGTGGAAAGTATTGATTTGTAATCGGATTAGTGACGAATTTGAGTGAAAAAAATGTTAAGAATCATGTATTACATACCTACATAGGTATATAATACATGATTTTTAACATCACTACTGTTTCCTCTGAAGGATTAGATACTAGTAAAATACATTTTTATGCAACACTTAAATTTTTTAACCCAAATGAAAAAACAAAATCTTTTTGTTTTGTTCCCCACACAAATTCATGTAACACTACTTGCTATCTAAATATCAGTAACAGGAAGTTATTAAAAATTCAAATTAAAAACTAAGTGGAAAAAAATCGTATTATTAAAGTTAACTCAAAAACTACTATTATATATATTATATGGGAGTGGTCCCATAACAAGGTGCAAGATTCTTCTTTTTAATGGATAAGGGATGCCTCATCCATTAAAAAGAAGAATTTTGCAAATACAAGTATATGACGGAGTTATGCCCGAAGATACTTACATAAAAAACAAAAAAAAAACATCCAAATTGAGAACAAAATTTACAGAGTATAAAGTCAGCTATAAAGACACGAACAGAACAATGAAATACGTCTCGCACAATCATGATGGAGCAATAATGATACAAATAACACTGCCGACCAAAAGTCCTCAGTACTACGTAACATCTTAAAGCGGAATTACCACTAAAAGTAAGACAAATTGCGTGTTCAGATCACATGAGCACACGTATACACACCCTATCTCACGTACACACACGCGTTATCCCACACCCACACAGCGGGCAGTCCGTCGAAATTGCTCGTCATTAAAATCGGCTTTTCACAGGACAGCCGTGCTACACTTTGCCTTAAATTAAAGCCTACTTTTGTGTTCCGGTCTGTTATATCCTTTGGTAGCCCAAAATATGGAAAATCTTGTATTTTAGCATAAATACCATAGAATGAAAATGATTTTCTTAAAGGCACTTCGAACGAGGAAGCGACTAGTGAAGGGCGGGTGTTTTTGGGGGACTGTCTTTTGTCATTTTGATGTTTGAAAAGTGCTGATTCTCAGCCTAATTTGAATAAACAACTTTTTGATTTTGACTAGGTATTAGCTATTGTAGATCCTATGTAAATAAAAGGAATACATAATTATATTCATAGTTGATCGCTTACTGTTCACACCACTAGCGAGTACTCGTTTGTCGCAGCGACAAGAGCTATAAAAGAGAGTACTCTGACTGACATACGCGATACGTATGTAACAAGCGTGAGTTTCGCCACAATTGCTTGTGAAATTCGCGCGCTTACCACTCGTTGCTCGCCAACTAGTTTCTAGTTGCTAGCTCTACTCACCGGTGGCGGTGGGCCAAATGCCATAATCATGAATGCGTTTCTGCTGAATGAATCCATAAGAATTGCGTGGTGAGTTTGGAAATAAGTCGTGGTAGTGGTAATATAGAAATGTGAATTATCTGCATTGTATTGTTCACTAGCGACTCGCCCCTGCTTCGCACGATATTTACGACTTATTTCATTTTATTTATTTGGGAAAATAAACGGTTACACATTACAATATTGTATAAAATATGAGCTTAGACCGTATAACCCACGACATTTTCCACATATTATAAAGAAATTTGTAAAACTAATGCGATGAGCGCTTACAATTTGATAGGTACAATAAAATTACAAAATGTGTTAATGATAAAACTAAACACTAAACAGGCATGCTAGACTTGATAAAACATCGAGATTTCTTCATTATCTTATGTCAGTTTAATAATAATGTATTTAATTGATACCTTTCGGAATAAATTCTCTTGAAAAAATTGCATCAAAATCTAGAACAACGCGGTCACAGGAAAAGCGACTTTCATTTATAAAAATATGTATAGATTCGTGTTTAAGACATCCATAGAAGTCTATCCAGTTAGTAATCCATTAATGTTATTAGGAAATACTTATACATAGTTGCTGGTTGTGTACCGTCATTAAATTCAATGTAGCGTTTATGGATTTGCTAATTGCAAAGTTAGAATGAAGTTGAATACAATAAAGATGAGTGCAGTCAAAGGGTAGTACTAGGGTAATATAACATAGTATATATAACAGGGTGGTGTCCGCAAGTCTACGTCCAAGCGCATATTTTGCGTACTGTAATACTAGGGTTAATAATAATATGAAAAATAGTACCCCAATCCTGAGACTAATGGTCGCAAGCGCTACAACTGAACATGAGGTCGTGGGTTCGATTCCCGGGACAGGCAAAGTGGTATTGTGTTTTATACATATCTACCTGGTTGATACTATAAGTACACCCCGCCTGACCCTTCGGGGACAGTTGGGGGTGATGTTATGTAATACCAAAATACTGTCATAAAACCTTCCTTTTTCTCTACGAAATAAAATACCTCGATAACGAAACTTGGCAGACGTATTTCCCGCTAATCGAAAATGTATATTTTATGAATAGACAATTTCGCGGAAACCAGATGCTTGCTTTCATTCCTTCCCAGAAAACCGGCAAGATGTAAATAAATAAGCTTGCAGGAAATTTCCAATCGATCACTAAATCACTATCTCTGCACTGCATTGAAATTTTCATTCTCATTCTTATTCAAATGTAATAGTTTTAAAAGGGAGACAGAAAAGTTGAAAGGAAATCGTTTGTTATGTGATAAGGAGGGAGGAAACGCAGTGACTAAAAGAGTGATGAATATAAATGTTGATGGATGGAGAGGGAGAGGAAGGCAATAGAAAAGATGGATGGTTGTGTGAGGATATGAACGATAAGGGAGAGAATGATCTCGTGACGAATGACCGGAGAGAATTATACCTTAAAAAAGTTTTTAAATGATATCTACCAACCCGGACTGTGTCCCCGTGGTGAATTACGGCCCACTCCCTCTCTTAGAAAAGAGGCTTGTGTCCCAGCACTGGGAACTACCTGGGACTAACTGGGATTATGTAAAATTTTATAAGTTGACATGTTTGCGCTTTATCACTGAGACTTTGTAGTTTATTTTTGACGAAAACAAACAAACATCTAACAATTTTCGTTTGTCCCATTACATAATGTTGGGAGATAAGTACGGATTAATAGCGATCATAAAGTTAGGACGCGACCTCTTGTACAACGGTTGATAGACACGTTATAGAGCAGTCGGTCTCTATGTAGAGGTTTTATTGCAACGATGATGTCGAGTTGCCAGTTAGAGACGCCATTTTGTTTCACAAGATCATTTAGGATTTAGGACAAATATATTTTTGAGTTTGAAATGCAAATTATTAAATTTTGTTTATTATTGTGAGATAAGTTTTCAACTTATCGCTAGCATCATCACTTCAGCCGAAAAACGTCCACTGCTGGACGTAGGCCTCCCCTAAGCACCGCCATTTCCTGATTCCTGCCTTCCTGCGACTTTTCGATGAGTATTGGTGGCAATCTTATGTAGATTGCCACCAATACAGTAATACTCGGTACTTCGGTAATTATAATAATTTTGTTTTCTTGTTCTTCTGTGAACGAAATGATGATGATTGTGATGTTAAATAAGCTAACCGGTGACCGGGAACTTACTACAGCGATTCTTATTCGCATAGTGAGATGAAATGCTATTAAAATTTGCGTCACATATTTATTCAAGATGCGGTAAACTTGTGCTTTGAATACTAAACCAAGTTTTGCTTCACCAAATAAATATAAAACACAAAAACGGGACTATCAAACATTTCCGAATTCGCAGGCCGGCCATAATCTGAATTTTAAAGTGAGAATTAAGAAAATAGCTCCAACTTTCCAAGAAGTCGTATTTCCAGTCTCCCCATTCGCAGCCGCGGCTTCATTACCAGAACGTTTTCAGACTTCAACTTCAAACGAACATTTTCTCATAATCCGGTGAACATCAGTCAGGGCCGAACTATTTTAACACAAGGACTTTAATCTCAATTAGGGCGAATTTATTCAATTTAGCACAGAGCTGATATCGGGTCAAAAGTTTCAATGGAATTTGGCTGAGCTTAAAGTATCTTCCAAGTGTATTTTGCCACGCTCTAATCGAGTAATCAATCTGAATGTAACAAGAAAAAGTGCGAGTTACTTAAACAAACTCAACTTCTAATGACGTGGTTCGAACTTGAACTTGTCTTGAGAATGCGTAATTGTGAAGTATTTACATACATTATACCAAAGATGGTATTTGTTGAGTTATGTAATGTGAGTTTAGAAGCTTTCTGAATGGTTTTAACATAAATTAATTCAGAAATCAACTGCGGCGTTGGTCTACTGGCAGCAAGCGTTACTACTGAGCATGAGGTCCTGGGGGACCTCAACAGTAGCGCTTGCTACCCCTTGCACATTTCCTGACCTGAGAGTTGAACTGGGTTCAATACATTCTCAAGTCGTTCAATTAAATTATTATAATTATTTTTTAAAAACGTTGCCCTCATACTAGGAATTTCTCCTGTATCGTGGGCGCGTTTACAAACATTTTTAATCTCACATACACAAACAGCCAGACCCGGAACAACTACATACTTGTAGGTCATACAAATATTAAAAAAAAAAAAAGTAATAAAAAAATAAATATAATATATATTTTCAATTAATATTTATTATTCAAATAATTTCTGAAGCCGTTCAATTAGCAGGTCAGGAAAAGTGTTACTGGGTGTTTCCATCTGGAATTTCTCAGTAACATCCCGCAGTCTGGATTTGTGCCCGGTTAATGTCAATAGGCTATAGGCTAGGCCCCTATTACATGGGACTTTTTTTTTTTTGAGGATGGGAAATCATCAAATGACTCCTCCCGCTCTGAGTGGAGCAGGAGGGAGTGTCAGACTCTTACTGACTAAAATCCGCACGTGTTCCTTCCTTAGCCCTTTATGTTCCAGGGCAGCGGTAACCCTTTCGGTCGATCCCGCTACCCTGGCAGGCTTACATGGGACTTAAACGTAACTGGCGGAATTGGTTGTACTATAGGTACACCTCTGCTTAAAACTTCGGGGAAACTAGGCATTTTATGTTAAGATGATGTTATGAACTCAGAATTGTTGACATTGGCAGTAAAGTTGACAATTGTAATTTTTAATAACCGTAAAGCATAATATATCATCCTTCATATCGCAGCATAAGAAATTCCATTTAGATCTTATGTTAGATTATTTCATACTTTGTTCAGCAACTTATTGAAAGCTAACGTTAAAGTATTTGGTAAATTAAATTATGTTCAACAACATATGTTGCCGAGTTCAGTGTGATGAAACCACGTTTATTTCGTAGCAAAATACATAATTAATGTTCGTTTTCGAGATGTAGGTAAACGTTATTACGAATCCGTTTTGTAGTGATTACATTTTGAACTGTGAATGTTAAGAAACTAAATGCTATTTTAAAAATTTGTTTAAAAAATAATGGCAGTTTTATTGTCGCTTAATTTCAGAAGCGTTCATGAATGAACAAATGTACATTATATTATTAGGAAACAGTTACAGGGCTTTATTTTTTATGCATCAGAAACAAATATTTTGTAAAAACTGACTATCAAAACGCACTTATTTGCAATATCTAAACGCAGAACCTGGGACGGTAGCTATGGAGCTACTATACCCAAACTCACCATACTCACCAGAATATGATGTTTCTATGTCTATAATTATGTAGGATTTTGGTGGTTGCGGAGGAAGATAGGAAGCTGGAAGCTGACCCTGAGATAATTCGAAAAAGATGAGGCAGATGGTGGATACAATACGCATTAGAATTAGTTTTTATCAAAATTTTATAATAAGAACTTCTTGCACGTTGCACACGTGTCAAGAATTTTTTAACATACCTAATTTAAAACAAAATATACTCTGTCGTTCAATTCCGCTTGAAATGAAAAACTCATGCCTACTATTATATACGTTACGGGTTTGTTGCTTTTCCAATAAATAATACCTCATTTAAATTCCCACGTTCAATCAGGAAACGATGCCCAATTAAATTCGGATATCGTGGCACGATAGACTATATTTTGGATTAAAAAAATATATTTCACGAGTATGTAAAATATTGGATGGACTACAATCGGAGTATAATTTTTCCACTTAGGGATTTATTTTACCTTCATAAAGTAATCTCTCATAAACCAAGTAAAATTTGCAAACGTGTACGCTACCGTAGACAGATTTTCAAGTGTGAATTGCATGCTGCATTTTGCATGATACCGGCAAAGAAAACAAGTTCGTACAGGGTGGCAGATGGTACATGAATGGTGAACATTACAGGATGGTTGAGGTTGTGTTAATCCTATCCTACTTTATTAATTATTAATTAATTATAAATGCGAAAGTTTGTGAGGATGTATGGATGGATGTTTGTTACTCTTTCACGCAAAAACTACTGAACGGATTTAGATGAAATTTGGCATACAGATAGTTTATAATCAGGATTAACACATATAATACTTTATATCCCGATATTCCTACGGGATCAACACTTATGTGGATGAAACTGCGGGGTGCTGCTCGTGGGAACTAAAATAGTTTAGTAATCTCTATTCAATTAGAAACAATGAATGAATTCAAAAGACAATAGATTTTCACTATGCTGTGTACGGTCTTAAACCCTGGATATTATACATGTTTTGTAGTAATACCTACTTATTTTCGTACGTCACTGTTGCTAAGCAATTTTATTATTCTTATCCAATTATTTTACACCTGATTTTTCATAACAGTGCAGCTGGTCTATTCTGTAAAAAAATCACCGTGAAAATTTAAGTAAAGTGAGCTAGAAGTGATCGGTCACTCCACCTGATGCTAGGGATTGACAGCTCACTTCAAGTTAACTTTAACTAAGTTTTTACGGTGAGATTTTTGCGGGATAAACCGGGAAATTTTTACTCGCGTTGGTTTTAGGTTACTGCTAGACGTGAAATAACTGTAGATGCACGTTAGTAGTTTATTTATTTACGGACTAGCTGCACCCCGCGGTTTCACCCGCGGAAGTTTCGATCCCGTAGGAATATCGAAATAAAAAGTATTCTATGTGGTAATCCTGGTTATAAACTAGCTGTGTGCCAAATTTCATCCAAATCTGTTCAGTAGTTTTGGCATGAAAGAGTAACAAACATCCATCCATCCATTCATACAAACTTTCGCATTTATAATATTAGTAGGATTACCAACGAGATACATTACAATATTATCTTTTACCATTATAGAACTTGAATAATACACATTATCCTGTAATGCCACATCTATTCTGTGTAATGCACACTCAATTACAGGTAACCATAGCTTATACATTATCGAGTACACATGCTCTGAATACATAATCAAATTATAAATACATTAAAAAAACAATATACATGTTAATAAGAGATTTACGTGCTTTTATAAAAGATTAAAGATTAAGTTTATAAAATACCTACAATAAAACAAAGCATTTTTTAAAAATAGGAATTAAAAAGAATACTTTGTTTAAAATTAAATTATTAATTAAATTAAATTAAAAACGATAAATTATTTCATTGTTAGAATAAATAGATCAAATGTCCTCCAACCGAAAGTGCTTATATATGTAGTTTATTTTTAAAAGAGTTCAGCGTTTATACTAACATGTAAGTATGAAAGATAATATTTTTTGAGTCAACTTAACAAAATGATCAAAAAACTCATGTTTCAAGATCAACCATAAAAACTGAACCCTTACTACCGTACCATCCAATACAGTACCATCAGTAAGTCCTCATGTACTGACCATTGGCTCCGTCCTTGTCCATCTAAATTTCATGAGTTAGCGCGTTTATAATGGCATCGGTGCGCTCCCAGTCAAAACTCATACAATATTCATGATACAAGTGCGGCCTGTCCTTGCTGCTTTATAGCTGATGAATTATACGAAGCACCGGAAAGTTGTGATCAGGTACGGCTTAATCTGGTTATGATGGTTAGGGAAAAGTGTTGTGTTGTATGAAATTGAGAAAAATCTGGTAGGATCACATTTCTTTAGGTGAGTAGGTATAGTCGCCCTCGTTCTTATTCTTCGTGTCGTTGGTACAACTGTATGTCAAATCTTGTTGGCCAAAACTAGGCCGCTTTCATAGCGTCGTCGGTAGCAGCGTAGAGGTCGTTTTGACCATGTTTTGCGACACATAAGGCAGGATAGCCATCGCTACTGTTTTATCATTCGTTTTTGTTCTAGTTTTTTTGTTTTTGACTGCCCCGTTGTTCTCGTGGTTGCAAGCAGAACTGCTGAGTGTGGGGTCCTGAGTTCCCAGGTCGTGTATAGGCAGTGGCAGTGTTATTGGGTTAGTCCGGAGTATGGAAGTTGCGCGGTTTAATACCCCCGTGTCTCGGGAAGCCGTTGGTCCTGCGCCTGATCTCTCCCTGGTCGTGTCGGATTGCCGTCTCATCGGACTATGAGAGTAAAGGAACAGAGAGTGCACTGTAATATCTCCTGCGTACTTGGCTAATCTCCGTTGAGATTGGCCACCGCGACCGAAATCGGACACAACTTCGTAAATTAGGTACACATCATCTAAATTGAGGCAACAATAACGAAGAGTTAATATTCTTTCGATTTTTCTTCTGGTCCAATTTTATTTAAACATTTAGCAATCATTTTGGGTTAAAAACGGCAGTGTTGATTGAATTTTGTCGCTGGCTGTAGGTACTATTTAAGTGGGTCCTAGTACGGACTGGGTAACCAAGCATACTTCCCAATTGGGTTATTCAAATAATCAAAACATTGTGAACTGGGTTAATAGAATTTTGTTTTAATTTAGTTGTTAGAACGACTAATCTTATACCGATCTAGGTCGAGATAGGTTTGTCGAATTAATTAACAAGATTTATTGATTAACAGTAATTGGAACACGAACTTATGATTGATAGTGTTCACATAGGAACGAAATAGTTTTCTGTGAAAGAAATAAAGAAAATAACATTCGACCTAGATTGAGGCACACAATATAGGGGCATGGAATAAACTTAGGTAGTTGGATTAAACGATTAAGATATTTTTTAGTTTTATTCTGGTATGAAAGGATTACAGTATGATTACTGTAATCCTAGATTCGTGTAATGTAGTGGTGGCCAGGTAACAAGACCGGCTTACGAGTTGAAAGCGTAGGTTCGAATCCAGACAGGCGTTTTACTTTGTGTAAATTATTTCAACACCACTGCTCTCAAACGGTGAAGGAACACATCGTGAGGAAACCGGCATGTCTTAGAACCAAAAAATCGAAGACATGTGACATTTAGCAACCTTATGAAGAGGAAAGGAGGCTTGTGTCCCAGCAGTGGGAACATTATAGGTCGGTTATGCTTTTTTTTTTTTTCAGAATGTGAAATCATCAAATGAAGGAGTCATTTGATGATTTATCTTATGTGGGTGAAACTGCGGGGCGCTGCTCGTGGTAATAAAATAATTTAGTAATCTGCATTCAATTAGAGACAATGAATGAATTCAAAAGACAATCGTTTTTCACTATGCTGTGTACGGTATTGTTTTTTTTTTTTTTTTTGAGGATGGGAAATCATCAAATGACCCCTCCCGCTCTGGGTGGAGCGGAAGGGAGTGTCAGACTCTTACTGACTAAAACCCACCCGTGTTCCTTCCTTAGCCCTTTTCCAGGCAGCGGTAACCCTTTCGGACGATCCCGCTACCCTGGAGGTCGGTTATGCTTATGCTATGTTTTTATAAGCACGCTGTGTTACAACACGCTTGAGACAAGACGATCCATCTAACCTATACAAGCTGTAACAGAATAAACGCAAGTCCTGAAAGTAGTTTGTTCATAATTGACTACTGAATCGATTTCAGTAACTTTTAATACCTATTTATGTAGGTAATTTTTTTTTTTCATAAATAATGTTATTTGATATACTGATAGCCGATTGAGCCAAAGAAAATGAAATCTTATTTCGAGGCAATAAGACTCAAATTTAAATGCATATAGTAATGCTAGGGTCAACACGATTTTCTTAATAACAATAGTTAGCTTAAAAAAATAGATTTGGTCATTTTATTTTTAATGTCTTTTAACGCAATATTCTAATTGGGGTTATGGTATGAGGTCTTGCGTTAATTATGTAACATATTGTGTAATCAACTTTTAAAGGGGCTTGTGGCTAAGTAATAACAGCCGCACGGGTCGATCAATCAGGTTAAGCTACGCTTGCTGCGGTTGGTCTTTGGCGGGTGGCTCGAAAAGCACGCTAAGCCGGTGTCCCTGCTGTCATTCGTGGATCTTTGAAAGTCGTTACGGGTAGTCAGAAGCCCGAAAGTCTGACCACCAGTCTTATCAAGGGGTATCGTATTATCGTAACTGGGTTGTGGTCGTGGAGGTCAGGTAGACAGTCGCTCCATGTTAAGTACTAGTATTAAGCTGCATCTGGTTAGACTGGAAGCCAACCCCAACATAGTTGGGAAAAGGCTAGGCAGATGTTTATATAATTTTTTACAATATGCTACTTTAGGAACTTCTAGAAATGAACAGAACTTAGCAAAACCAATCGACTCATACCCATGTCAACATTTTTAACAGTCGACCTGTTTTATTTTGGACGTTAACCTATTTTCATGGGACAGTAAAAGTCATATTGACCGTTTAATACTGTTGAATGTTTTACGGTGGTCATAAAAACACCATCATACTGCTCCCTTAATGGTGAGATAAGGTGTTTACTATGACCCTGTCGATGGCTGATAAAGTGACCTTTGACTCAACACTTTATTAAAATTGCGCGTTAATTATATAACTTTCTGCTTTTTTATAAGTCGGTTAAAAAAAATCGACTAGGTTTTGAACAGCAAATCCACTCAAAACAAAGAATTCAAAGGAAACAGGGCAATCAAAGGCAAAAAATATTTCCAACATTTTTTTAGTAAATATTTTTTTTCTCCAAACTTTTTCAAACTATAACTGTTAAAGTTGTCATAATGACATTTAGCGTCCGGACCAGCACTCTAATTGCGTAACACACAATCAATCGTAATCTGAATCATTTTGAAGCAAATTGCTAATCCATTGCTTCATAAGTTCGAAAAATTTGTCTGCTGAACACGTAAATAACGCAATGAATGTGGTTTAACTGTCAAAATGAAACTGATTCCGATTGATTGTGTGTTACGCAATTAGGGTGCTGCACCCTCATTGCGTAACACACTATTAACCACAATCTGAATGATTCTGAAGTATATTGTTTATCCATTGCTTCATATGTTCGAAAAATGCCTGCTTGACAACGAAAATGTCTGCTCGATAACGTAAATAACGCAATGAATGTGGTTGAACTGTCAAAATTAAAGCCATTACTACTGATAGAATGTTACGCAATTACTCCGCTGTAGTGTTGTACTAAAGCTTTGGTTTCCTAGGAAAGCGGTCCCGTCACAATATTATAACAGCCGTCATCAAATCTGTCATTTTCACCAGTACGTATTTGTGGCGGCATCTACATCGCCACATGCGAAATAGTCGCCACACTGATTCTGCATCGCGCAAGCAGAGTTTACCGCGCAACTAGTATAATTATATACAACGTACCGACATCAACCGTTGGACAGTGGTCGGAGGATCCTCCCTTTTCTATGGAGGATGAGTGAACTTTATATCCTGTTCCTATCTATACTGGTGAGACCGAGTATGAACGTCAGCGCAGCCTTCGTGCAACTACTTCTGCGGGACCAAACCAAAGCTTAAGCCACAGAATTATACCTGTAATACCTGTGAGGTTCATAACCCTTTCTTTTCGCCTCAACTTTAGACCTACCCAAAAGACGATAATATTTAATTAAAAATGACAATAACGTTGGAAGCCGCAACACAATGACAATAGATTTACTTCAAACACTGTAGGTGACAGCGCAGGAGTGTGACTTACTTATATGAAACTAGCTTTTGCCTGCGGCATCGCCGCGTGAAGGTTGAGAAATGCCCTAAACCAGATCTTGGTGTATCTGTGTGCCAAATTTCATCTATGTCCATTCAGCTTTTTTTGTATGACTGAGTAATAAATACCTAAGCAAACAAGCTTTCACATTTATAATATTAGAAGAAATATCAATGGGGTTTACTATATTTGATTATACGTAGTTGCTCATAAATAATTTATAAAATATGTAAAAAATCAATCCAAGTTTATTTCTCAGTTAATTTAAAGTTTATTCATTTGGACTGGACATCCTTAAACAAATTGGTTGACATTTTTGTGACTTCCTCGTCAAAAGACTGGACTTAAAATCTGCTACGTAAGTACAAAAGGTTTTCATACTAGTCAAAGGGAATTTTATACAATGAAAAATGCCATTGCTGCCAGACTTTTGAGAATTGCTATTGAGCGACAGTGATCTGGAGAAATATTATTTTTAATAAAATAAATTATGGTTATAAATATTTTATAATTCTTTCTTTTAGTTGGAAGGAAAGTAATGAAATGAAAGGATGGTCTCTTGATGGTCTGTGGATATTTTAAACAAGTTAATATTCGTGTCACTATTTTTTTTTCATCTAAATTCGTACTAACTCTTTAACATCTAAATCGTAGTAGGTATTTGTAATAAAGAAAAAAAACATTTTTTTGTGTGTTTGTTTGTTATGCTTTCAGGCTAAAACGGCTGAACGGACCTGGTTTAAATTTGGCTTATAAGTAGACCATAATCTGGAATAGGGCATAGAATAATTTTTATCCCGATATTTTTCGGGATCGAGACTTATGCGGGTGAAACCGCGGGGCGTAGCTGTTCATATACTTATAAGATAGTGCCGGTCACATATAATTTTTTTATTTATCATGGGGTCTATCTCCTGAGATATTACATATTACTTTCTATAATCGCTTACGTTTTTAGCTAGTAAACGGTGAGAAGACC
Source organism: Apamea anceps (assembly GCA_951799955.1). Taxonomy (NCBI): domain Eukaryota; kingdom Metazoa; phylum Arthropoda; class Insecta; order Lepidoptera; family Noctuidae; genus Apamea; species Apamea anceps. The sequence goes on from OX637506.1 coordinate 1,721,772, forward strand.
ATGGAGTTTTTTCCAATGGCTTCAGAAGCCTTTGTGTAAACGTAATGAGAACCTGGAACCCTATATTTCTTATGTGGGTAAATTATTTTTCTATTGTGGTTCTAAGACTCTTCGTGATATTCTGAAATCAAATGCTTGTCTCTAAGTTTAGTCTAAAACCCAGATATTTTGTTTTTTTTTTATTTTATTATTTAGCTATTTGATAAGAGACAAGTAACAGCAAATAAAATTGTGGAACATTATCTTTTAAATAGCTACGTTATTAAATTATTCGGTACACAATAATACAGGCAATTGTTTGTAAATATATTTTTATACAAAAAATATCTTTACTATGTACCTGAAACACATAAACTCATTTGAAAAACATCGGGCTAAAAGAAAACTTGATGATCCCAACTTTTCTCAGTCAAACGTTGCGCAACTGACTGTGAGACGGTTCCTATAAATTCTGGTCCTAGTATTTTGAGTTCTTTCTTGTGAAGAAAGTGAAATCAGAAGTATAACTCGGGAAAAATGTAGTCAACGATATGTTGTGTGTGAATATCCATTACAATCAGAAAAAAAAAAACTAGTAAATAATACTTATTCTCTTAGATAGAATGGAATGGATGGATGGATGGATTTGATAGAACGGTTTCAATGTCTTTGTAGAGCAAAGAACCAACCTAATAAAGAGTGTTCACTGCCATTTTTTAATGCTACGACTTCGTAGCAAGCGACGGCAGCTACGTCGTAGCAACGCGTAGCACACAACAGCTACGTCGTAGCAATGTGTAGCATCAATAGCCTTAAAATGTCATCAGCCGATCGACTCTGTAAAAATTTCACCGTGAAATTTAGGTGAAGTGAGCTTAGAGTGAGCTGTCAATCCCTAGCTTTAGTTCACCTAAGTACACACGCTCACGCTCACTTCACCTAAGTTTTCACGTTGAGACGGTTACAGAATCGCACTGCTGATTCATAGCCAATATGAATATATTCCACATTGGTTTCGAAATCGAAGCCAAATACCGCTTTCTAACCGTTTCGTAAATCTACAACGACTTTCAACCGATGACATAAAGTTTTTTGTAGCTTCTTTTCTAACTTTTCACTTTTCTATAATTGTTATCACTGGTCTGGGCCCCCTTTAAGGGGAACTAGAAAGAAAAAAGAAAGAAAAATGTTTATTTGGACACAGTTCGTGAAACACAAAATACAAAATTAATAAAATAAAAAATAATGTTTCAGACAACAATAGTGTGTGCCTCACGGCTGCGCCAAAAAGGTTCATTTCAGCATTAATGCCAGACAGATGCTGTCTGAGGCTGGTTTTCTAACTAACTAAGTACGTAATAATATTTTGGTATGAATTCTACTTCTTCTTGAGAGCAGTGGCGGCCTAGTGGTAAAGACCGCGACTTATGAATGTAAATCATAGGTTCGAAGTCTTTACTTTGTGTAAATTATTTCATCACGACTGCTCTCAAAACAGGTGAAAGATAATATCGTGAGAAAACCGGCATGTCCTGGAACCGAAAATTCGAGAAGACATATGACATCCACCAACCAGCATTGGGGTAGCATGGTAGGTTACAACCCACTCCCTCTAACCGAGAGAACGCTTGCGTCCTAGCAGTGGAAACATTAAGGGTGATTATGCATAATTTTATTTTTACAAAGTTTACCTTCTGCACCCAACCTACATCACGCCCTAGCCGTGACAAACGCAGGTTCTCTAGACGTTGATATTGCCCATTACGAGCGTCGTCGAAACCTTTTTGCTCATATCTGTTATTCACCTAGACTCCAGTGAGTCTGCTGCTCAGACGCCAATCTTTCTAATGCTAAATCACGCTTCTAAGTCGTGCGGATGAAATAAAGATGGCGGATTATGAAGAACGTGAAGTTTATTAATAGTGTGAATTTTTTGACGTTTTTGTAACCGCAGTACAGTGACAGTAGTTAACACTTTCAAGGGCACTATACGGCTATAGCCGTCATAACAATAAAACTTCAATTGTGACAAAGAGGAACAGCCGTTTACCCCACCGGAACCTTTCAGTTGTTGTTTTACTCGCATAAGTTGCGATCCCGTAAGAATATCGGGATAAAAAGTATCCTATGTTTTAATCCTGGTTATAAACTATCTGTGTGCTAAATTGCATCCAAATCCGTTCAGTAGTTTTTGCGTGAAAGAGTAATAAACATTATTCTTTACTTTCAATCTTAGGTATAAATACTGAATTTCGAGTAAATCGGACTGCGCGCTAAAATTCTTCCATACAAACTTTGAAACCCCCCCAATTAACTCAAGGAATAAGATTTTTCATACAAATGAAATCCCCCCATTTTACCCTCTTAGGGGTGAAATTTCTAAAAATCCTTTCTTAGAGGATGCCTACTCTTCACGAAGAACGTTACACACCCTCCAAATTTCATGTCTCTAGTACCAGCGGTTTAGGCTTTGCGTTGATATATCAGTCAGTCAGTCAGGACTTTGAATTTTATATAAATAGATAATCTTATTTATTTTATCATTGTATTATTTATAGTCTCTCAGTAATCTCTCAGTAGCAGACAAGCAGCCCGGGGTCTGGATTCGTATCCCGTTTTGGGAATAGGCTTGCTTCTTATTATATGGGACTTGAAAGATAGTAGCGAAACATGGGTGCACTATAGGTACATCTCTGCCTTACTCTTAGGGTAATACAGCCGTGATGTTATGTTACCATTTATAGGCAATTATTGTTTTGATTATTTAATGTCGTTATGAAAGAAAAGAAAGAAAATACATTTACTTAGCACAGGCTAAAAGACACACAGTGCACCAGAGGGGCCAGTCTCGTAATTTTTAGAACGTCCACAGTCTGAGTCACGTTTCCCTACATTTTGACAAGTTTTCGACATTTGTTTAAATGATAAATGATAAATGATTTTATTTCTGTAAGCGTCGCCGAGATGAGACTGCGACTAGATTTTGAATGTTTTAAATTACGAGAATTGGCCTTCTGATACATACATCAGATAAATACAAATAAAAATGAAATAAAAAAGTGTAAAGTCCGATGTAAAAAATTAGCAGGAAAGTGTGCCTCACGACTACGCCAAAAAGGGTTAGAGGTTATTGTTTTGTATAGTTTTTTATTCGTCAATATATTAAGGTGGGTATTAATTAAATTACCTACACGAGTTCAATCATTTTCATGCAGTACACACAACATACAATTACAAAGAACGTATGATTACACAAGTTTTAAAAGAACATGTCTCTCGCCACTCGTCCTAAGCAAAACATTAATAATAATATTTTATTCAGTATTAAATTGGTAAGATATTTACATAAAGTCTTTGAAATAACTTACAAAGGTATTATAATGTTAGATGCCTGTACTAGGATAAACCTGTATCACAGGCGGCGGTGTGCTAGGCACATAAACTCATTTCTGAGTTAATGTTAGCCTAGCACACACCAATAAATATGTAGACGTCACTAACAGATTACATAAACTAGATAATTACATGTTTGAGTAGCTACAATAATGATAGATAGTTACAACTTTTATTCCATCATAATAACAGCTGTCCAATTAGCAAAAGACTGACGGTTCCTCTTTGCCATTTGAAGTCGGGTAAGATCCAAACACTAGCCCCGTCCCATGGGCGACGGTCTAAATTAATGCTTACCTTTTGCGTGATAAATTACATTTTTATATTAAGGGCTGGTTTTTCCAATCCGAGGAATAAAATTAACGTTTGCCAGTTTTTGTATGAAATAATCAGTCATTTCAACCAGCTGATAAGTAATCAGATGATTGAAAAATCAGCCTTTAGACATTGTGCTTGTCAGATTATTTGACTCGTATTGGTTTTCTTCTATTCTAAGTACAAAAGAAGAAAAAACAGTACGAGTGTACCATCAGTATCATTATTTGTCTCGTAATTGTACCGACTCGTGGAGGTGCTACAACTATATCAGCCGATCGATTCTGTAAAAATCTCACCGTGAAAAGATAGGTGAAGTGAGCAAACTCAAACTCAAATCATTTATTTCAATTAAACCATTTCAGGCACTTTTGAATTGTCAAAATTAAATTGTCGGTCAGTTAGTCAGAAAGTTGAAGCTAGTTGCCCATTCCAAAACGTAGATCTCTGTGGAGAAGAACGGGCAAGAAACTCCACGGATACTCTTTTAAATCAAGATATTATTACAAAATCCTGGGTACATTATTCTTATTGCTTCTATATGTGAGAACAATGTAAAAAACTAAACAATTTAAAATATAAAATTCAAAATAAGCCCTGGCAGTTAAGAGATGACCAGTCTCAACCGACGGCGCCCGTTCACGAACATGACGCGTGGATCAGCACCATCCAGCTCAACCATTTCCTAGGGAACCGAATGATCCAACACACGCGCCACCACCAGTGAGACATTTAAGTAAGCATGACATATTCTTAACTGCCAACTGAGCTTAGAGTGAGTTGTCAATAGTGTCAATGCCTAGCATTAGTTGGAATGACAGCTCACTCCACGCTCACTTCACCTAAATTTTCACGGTGAGATGGTTAGATTTTCGCACTGCTGGTTACAGCCTCTACAGCACCTACAAAACTGCCAAAAGCTTCAATGACTACATACGTAATGTCATGATATGTCTGTTAAATAATTAATTCATTATAAAAGTGCGATATTAATTTAATATCCTATTTAACCACAAACAATAGCTTCCAAAAAAACACAATTCCAAAAAAGTCACAACATTTTCTTAAGCATGCTTTCACCCCTTTCACAGGCTCACAGGGATGCGTGTATTAAAGCTAGCCTTACAATCAACGCCACGCCTTTCACGCTCCTTTCAGTAACAGGACCGGCAGGATTACTCCGTCTTTGTCAGCTGCCTGATGAAAGGACCGAGCCTCCACGTGAAAGGCCTGAAGCCTCTGCAAAGTCTTGCGAGATAGAATATTCTACACGTTTGCTGTAGAATGGAAATGGGTGAGGTATGAATGGGCAGTGGGCGTCTTGTGGGTGTGTTTTGATAAGCTAGTTTGTGTTTGAGGAAAGGGGATAATACCTATATGTAAATAGGTATTAATTACTTACTTATTTAACATAGAACTACAGTTATTATTCGCTGCAGGGCAAAAGCTTCTTCTGAAAAATACGGTGTGTGAACGTGCATTAAGCTCTACGTGTGTTTGTAATTTCAAACGATTTGATATTTTACTCCAACGTAATTCAATTGTGTTTGAATAACTACGATTTTATATTGAACTAGGTTCTGCCCGTGACTTTATCTGCGTGAAATTTCTTGTTCCTTCGACCCACGCCGTCGCATCGCACTGTCCACCCACGCTGTACTTCGTTTTCACTTAGGTTTCTTTCTTACTTTCTTTTTTCTTTTTGCTCGGCTCCTAACATTTAACATGCTCGTTAGGAGCCGATCCTAACGAGCATGTTAAATACCTTCATCAAGAATTAAGCTATCAAATGCGAGGAGGCCTGTGTCCCAGCAGTATGAACACTATAGGCTTGTAATAAACATATGATGAGATATAGATGTGGTAGCGAAGTGATCTAGCGGCATCTATCCACTAGCGATACATAGCATAGCATCACGGTTGATTTTCCCCGAAGGAGAGACAGTATCTGCATCGAAACTCAACTGTGACTTGAGATCGAACTAACAAGGCAGTCGATGTTTCTACATAAAAATGGTATGTAAAGTATGTAAAATCCCAATACGGTTACCCAAAACTGAATTATTTAGAGACAGGCACGGTGTCGAAATTACTCACGCTGCACTTTATCGAGTTAATGCAGTGAAAACTGATTATGTAAGAGCGAGCCCGCGTAATGGGTTTGGCACCATTACTTTATCGATACTATGTATATTTTGCCGATATGTATTGGTGAAATTTTAGACGCATTGCATATGCTCAAAGTCAAAGTCTCATTATTTATTTAAAATAGGTACATGATACAAGACACGTTTGAACATCAAAATTTATTTTTAACCGACTTCAAAAAAAGGAGGAGGTTCTCAATTCGGTTGTATTTTTTTTTTTTATTTTTTTTTTTTTTGTTTGTTACCTCAGAACTCCGTTGTTTATGGATCGATTTGCAAATTTTTTTTTTAACTTTAAAGGATATGGGATCCATGAGGAATCGAGGGAACTCCTCAAATATTATAGGCAACTATATAGTAATTTTAATATTTTCATCGAGAAATCAAGCGTTTACAGTCAAAAAGTAACATTTGATGAAGTGGAACTGGTGAAGAAGATCAGATATGGCTAACGGAACTTGTCATTCGCATAGATATCACAATCAAGATAGTTAAGCAACTATGACAATACAAATAAACATACAATCCTGAATAGTTATATTGAAAATGTTATCATTGAACTGATCTGATGATCATGATGGAGCCGGAAGACAGGTACTGGAACTCCGTAATTAATCAACGTATTCTAGCCGTGTTTGGGCTTATTAGAATTGTCATGAAATGCACTTTGGCTATAAGTTACTATCGAACTGATCTGATGATGGAGCTGGAAGGTGGAAGGTTGGCATGAGAACTTCAAAATAAAACAATGTATCCTAGCAGTATTTGGGCTTAGAACTGTCATGAGATGCACTCTGAATACAAGGTGCCATTGAAAATCTAGTTTTGATATTATCATCAATGTGTCCACAAAACAACTTCTGAAATATTAAAGGCATTTTGCTTATAATGTTTAAAAAAAAATCGCTTCTATTATTTACTAAAATAAAATTGTATTCTTGGTAGTATGCACACGTTTCCACGCCACCTATGAGGTAGTGTGCTGGGCGCGTTTTTTTTAATGTGGTTTCCCCAGTAGGCCTATTCCATGGCACGTTATGTGTTGTCTTGATTATCAGATGGCAGATTCCGCAACCTTGTTATCTCTGTCATCGCTCGATCATCGTGTGGTCGATTCAATAATTTATAGGCGTCTAAATCTGATAACACTATGCCTTCCAAACTTCTGACACGACTTAGCGCGACATATATTTGTCCTTTTGCAAAGTTTTTTTTACCAAGGTCGATCACAGCTCTCTCGAGGGTGGTCCCTTGTAGTTTATGGACTGTTACCGCCCAGCTCAATATTAGAGGCAGCATACGACGCATAAGAATCGACAGTATTTCATGCGTCATATTATCATCTCTCTACGGGATCAAATTAAAGATCAGAAAGTAGACAGTAATATGTACCTACTTGTATGATATTGGTACTTCTTCAAAATAATATTCTATGTAGAAAAGATATTAACTACGTTGCCATTATATTATAATAAAAAATACACTAAACGGCTAGAAATAAAAAAACTTTTTACAAAAAAAAATAACCGCCTTCAAAAAAAGACAAACAAAAACGTTCCTGCACTAAAAAGTAAAAAATAAAAAATTGAATTCCTGTAAAGAAACTTCATTTAAAGGTAAACTTATTTGACATTAATATTTTGCAAATATTCAAAATTGTTTACTTCTTTTTGGAGTCGGTGCCAGCCAAGGCAAGGAAATACGTATGGGCAACAATACCTCGAAAAACGACCTCTAACATTTACTATAAAACTACCAAGATACCTATTGCATACCTAGAATAATTAAAACACAAATACAGACTAGACTGTACTCTTAAACAAATTGACACAATTTTCACAATAATTTCTTTTAAATAATAATAATTATACATACGTATAAAAATCCCCTGCCACTTTTTAAGTACTTTGAAATTTTTGAAGCATTAAGTTTGTAAGCATCTGTTTTAAAATTCTCAATCGTGAATTGAAAAAATAAATGGCACAGGATACAACTGCTGGCACCAACTCCAAAAAGAAGTAAACAATTTTGAATATTTGCAAAATATTAATGTCAAATAAGTTTACCTTTAAATTAAGTTTCTTTACAGGAATTCAATTTTTTATTTTTTACTTTTTAGTGCAGGGACGTTTTTGTTTGTCTTTTTTTGAAGGCGGTTATTTTTTTTTTATTTGCTAGAATTGATTCTATTTGCTCCTTTCAAAAGGTAGCTTACTATGGAGCAGAATGGTTGTAGGAAGGTTTTTAGTACAGCGATGGAGAGGAGTTAATTAATTTTAAGTTAAATATTAGGAATTAAGCAGAGACAGTTACTGTGACAAGTCGTTGTCGCTCTCGCGGACTTATTTTTTTTTTTGAGGATGGGAAATCATCAAATGACTCCTCCCGCTCTGGGTGGAGCAGGAGGGAGTGTCAGACTCTTACTGACTAAAACCCACCCGTGTTTCTTCCTTAGCCCTTTATGTTCCAGGGCAGCGGTAACCCTTTCGGACAATCCCGCTACCCTGGCAGGCTTCGGCCCTATGGGGCCCCGTCACTCATGCTGACATCTCTTTGAGGCGCGCGTGGAACACAAACACGCCGTCCGGCACGGGCCTGGTCCTGATCGGACGGTGAGTTACCCATTACTCACCGCCCGCAGGCCCGCGCCTACGGTGGCCGGGAGTCGTCACGCGGCTCCCGACGCCCGGAGTGTCTCCCGCGGCGGCTGAGGCGTGAGGTGCGCAAGGCGCGTTCTCTCGCCCACCCCGCCACCTCCTTCGCTAGCATGACTGCTTCGCAGAAGGAGGTGACTGCCTCCCACTCCCTCTCGCCCCGGACCATGGCTTGAACCTGGGCCGGACGCGAGAGGTCGCCGCCGCTGCCGATCGCCTCTACAAGGACACGGCGGTGCTCTGCCCAAGCAGGGCAGACCTCCACCCTATGCTCCACCGTGTCCTCTGGGCGATCCTGACAGTGGTGACACCCGGGCGTCTCCTCCCGCCTGATGATGTGCAGGAACCTCCCGAAACATCCGTGTCCGGAGAGGACCTGCGTCAGGCGGACTTTATTTAAACGGTGGCATAGTTGAAATTGGCAGTGAAAACAGTGCTGCGGTGCATTGTGTTTTGCAGTGACGTGCGTAACGATATCAATCCTCTTTTATCGACATTTTATAGTAAAATATATTGCATTACATATATACCCAAAAACTATAAAAAACCAAACAAGTTTCCGTACATACAACGCTTGCCCCGCCTATTTGCATGTTTGCGAAATAAAACCGAGTGTTTCCGAAACGAAAGCTTTTTAATGAAATAGTTTAAAGTTAAAATAATTCGGAGTCACGTTCCTGTAATTTCCTGTAATTGAAATAGTACCTGTAAACGAGAAAGTTTGATTGGTTTTCGGATTTAAATATTTATACGTTTATTGTGTATTTTCGAAATGGTTCACCACATTATTGTTTAGAGTTTTGGCGTTTTAAACCAGGAAGAAATATCTTTAATTTCAGCGTTAAATTTTAACGATTTACTTATAAATGACATTAGGAATTGTTTAACGTTAACTAACACTACTGAAGTGTACCTATAAATAATTATTTTGAAACTCCTAAGTATGTATTTGTAAATATTGAAGTTCTTATAGTAAAACTTAGCGTTAAAGTTTAGTAAGCCGCTCAAGTACTAATGGGACTCATACATGAAGGGTTCCGTACAGTCGTACAAGATTTAACACTATATATTTTTTAAATACTTTTGTTAAAGAAAATAGAAATACACACTTTGTGAAAATTTCAACTGTCGACATATTACGATTCATGAGATACAGCCCGCTAAGAGACAGACGGACGGACGGACAGCGGAGGTTTGGGTACGGAACCCTAAAAAGTACCATTTCATTTAAATTCCAAATCCACTATTTTATTTTTGCCCATAAAAGGCAGGCAGCCTTTTTTATACCTGAAAGAGTTTCATGAAAAACTCTTGAAACTAGTTAAACAGCAGTATACAATATTCCTGCCATTGTAAATACTTCAGTGGCGAGTCAAAGTTTGTTGGAAACTCTTACAAAATGCCTCAGGAAACATTCTAGATGTTTGCAACAACTTACAACTACCCACATAGGCACGATCGGCGATACAAGTTCTTGGATACTTTTGTATTCTAATTTTGTAAAATTACGACATTTTTCAAGCGAAATTCTATTTTGTTTGGACAAACCAATCTGAGGGGTAGTTGCGTTTCGACAATTCAATTATTATTGCGTTATTTACGTAAATAACGCAATAATAATTAAATTTTCTCTCGCGGATAAGACACAGAGAAGCTGTTGTTTTAAATAGTTGATTGATGGAAAGTATTTAATAATACGTTACCGTTTTTTTCCGATTGTACAAAAAAGTAAGTTTGGCATATACAAAAAAAAAAATATGGGCCGTAGAAGGAATATAAAATAGGACGAAGCGGTAATAAAATAATTAAAATTATATTTTGGGACGAAGGAAGCATATTGTTTGGGACGAAGCAGGATTTTTTATGTAGGACAAAACTCAGTGGGCGAAACAAAGAATAAATCGAATTTTTCAAACGTATGAAGCAATGGCTAAGGAATTTTCTTCAAAATCCTACGGACTGTTGTTGAAAGTTTATTACGCGACCGAATCGCATGCTGGTGTTCATGTTTTTATTTACAGTCATATATTGAATGACAATAAAAACGATAATGTTCTTAAGGCAGTTAGGCATGTATTTACCAACTATAACTAAGTAGTTACTGACTGCCCCTTTTTAGTGCCGACTGTCGACTTAAGTTTTTTTTTTATTTTTATAAAAAAAAAAAGTTAAATGATGTTACAATATAAATCATCATCATCATCTGCCTAGCTTTTTCCCAACTATGTTGGGGTCGGCTTCCAGTCTAACCGGATGCAGCTGAATATCAGTATTTTACATGGAGCGACTGCCTATCTGACCTCTACAACCCAGTTACTGGGTAATACGATACCCCTTGGTAAGACTGGTTGTCAGACTTTCGACTTTCTTCTTCGTTTTTTTTTTTAACTTTTTTTTTATTAGAATATAAATATCGAATTTGCCAATTTGGAGTAAAATAAAAATAACTGATATTAAGGTGATTACAGGCACACAGGGCTGTAATCACCTTAATATCAATTATTTTTATTATTTTCACCGTCGGGTTCCCAAACAACGGTTCGGTTCGGTTCGGTTCGGTTCGGTTCGGTTCGGTTCGGTTCGGTTCGGTTCGGTTCGGTTCGGAACCGGAGGGGTTCACATCGGCGTCGAGTCGACGATGAAGTACCTGGGACTCGTCCTCGACAACCGGTGGAACTTCGTGGAGCATTTCCGACGTTTGGCTCCCAGACTGGAGCGGTCTGGGGCTGCCTTGAGGCGGCTCCTGCCAAATCTAGGGGGTCCAAACGCCTCCTACCGGAGGCTCTATGCAGGGGTCGTGCGGGGTATGGCCCTTTACGGAGCACCGGTGTGGGAGCGTTCCTTGAGGCGGCGACCAGCCCGCCGGTTGAACGCGTCCCAAAAGGTCATGACCGTCCGGCTAATTCGATGATACCGCACGGTCTCCGCTGAGGCGGCGAGCCTCCTTGCCGGATTGCCGCCATGGGATCTGGAGGCAAAAGTCCTCGCCCAAATATTGGAGTGGCGAGAGAAGGCAAAACGCCGAGGCGTAACTCCGCTGCCGCGAGAAATCACAGTACAGCGGTCAGAGCTCCGGCGGGGTCTCATGGCGGCATGGAGAGTGCGATGGTCGCAACCCAGTGCTGGGCACGCCACAATTGCGGCGATAAGTGGTACGGAGCGAGAGAGCAAGGGAAGCCGTCACCTCCTTCTGCGAAGCAGTAATGCTCGCGAAGGAGGAGGCGGAATGCGTGAGGGAGAGGCAATCTGTGCGTCATCACGCCCCTAGTCGCCGCAGGAGTCGCCCTGGACGTCGGGAGTCACCAGCCGACTCCCGGCCATCGTAGGCGCGGGCTTGCGGGCGGCGAGCTATGGGCAGCTCGCCGCCCGGCAAGGACCAGGCCCGGTTCGACGGCACGTCGTGTTCCACGCGCGCCTCAAAAAGATGACGAACTGACGGGGTCCGCTAGGGCCGAAGCCTGCCAGGGCCGCGGGTTGTTTGAAAGAGATACCGGCCCCTGGCATATGTAACTGAAGGAACACGGGTGGGTTTTAGTTAGTAAAACTCTGACACGCCCTCTCGCTCCACCCAGAGCGGGAGAAGTCATATGATGATTGGGCACCCAAAAAAAGCACACAGAGCTTGTGATTTGCAAGCAAAATATTTTATTTTAATTTCATCATCATCACCATGTGCAGCCTAGTTCCACCCACTGGATGAGTATAGGCCTCCTCCCTTTTGTGCCATGCTTTCCTAGTCTGTAATAAAATTTCATCATCATTTCAGCTGAAAGACGTCCACTGCTGGCCAAAGGCTCCCTCAAGCACCTTCACTTCGACCGGTCTGTGCTTCTCGCATCCAACGGGTTCCTGCGGCCTTCACAAGGTCGTCGATCCACCTTGTGGGAGGCCTTCCAACGCTATGTCTTCCGGTACGTGGTCGCCACTCTAGAACCTTTCAGCCCCATCAGCCATCAAAATCAATTAAATTTAATTCGCATATAAATATTAAGCAGAAAAACAAAGGGCAAACGCAAATAAAAAAAAAAAGCGCCAGACATTTAGAAATACATACGGAATATGATATTTTTAAATTCCCACTAGTCTATAATATGTAGTATTTGTTTGCATAACAATTATTTTTGTAGCCGTTTCATTGCCATTTCGCGTTATTTTTATGCCTGCTGTGAATATGCATTTTATTTTATCTAAAACGATTGGGTTGAGGTCGATGTGATAAAATAGCATATAAATATGTATTTACTTACATACTTAAGGGCTGATTTTTCCAACGCTAGATAATTTTGTCGGAGGAATAATTTAACATTTTTGACAGTTCTTCCATACAAAAACTGTCAGACGTCAACTTTATGCAACGAATAAAAATTATCTGTTTAGGGAAACATCAGCCTTAAACATAACAAAAATGAAGGCTGAGTCAGTAATTAAAAATCATATATTTAATTAAGAATAATGCAATGATGTGAAAGGGTGAAACGCAGAGTATTATAGAAAGTAAGAGGCTTAGGTATGTTATGTCCTGCAGTGAACTGCGATAAAACACTGACAACAAGTAAACTTATAAATCCCACGCATTTTGTTCGAAACTACACTAAGCACACACACACTACCCTATCATTAAATATGTATTCACCACATAGCCAACATCAATCTACCAACATTCGACCTGCGTAGCCTTTTACCAACTATGTTGGTAAAAGCATCCAGTCCAACTAGATGCAGCTGAATATCAGTGTTATGGAGCGACTGCCCTCCACAACCCAGTTACGGATAACATGATACTTCTTCTACTTCAGGCTTCATCTTGGCTTCTGACTACTCGTAGCGACTGTTAAAGATCTACGAATTGTTATTCGTAGATCTTTAACAGTCGCTACGAGTCGCTGGCTGTTGCCAGGACCAACGGATTAACGTGCTTTCCGACTCACGGAGGGGTGTCCATATATAATAGCTGGTCACCCATCTACGAATCGACTGCAGCAAGCATTGCTTAAGCTTTGATCGACTCGTGCGGCTGTTACCATTTAGCCACGAGCTCCTTTGTTTAAAACTAAAGAATCATTAAAAATGTATTCACCCCGCCACATAGCAACATCAATTTACTAACAAACAACATAAACACGAAAACTCAAACATGGCGAACAAAGAAAAATATATCTGGTATTTTATTTCCATTCCGATATTGATACGAGAATAGAGAATATATAGTTAAAATTTTATCTAGGAGCGAGAAGAAAAATCTGAAAGTAATATTTCTCAGACAATTTATTGGCAACCGTGTCAAAGACAGACGCTGAAAATCGTTTAGATTGTACAGTGTACAGGCTGGGTATTTTCAGGCTCGCCAGACTTCGAAGTAAGATTTCGTATTTCGAAAAAATCAAATTCTTGAGTAGTTTATGAGGTTTAAGACATAAAGAATGGCACGTAGACTACATGGTAACTTTCTAGTTATTGGAACGAAGTTCCTTATCGCGCGTTGCGAAAGGGGGCTAGATGGAAATAATTAAGACCAAAAGTTGGAACGACACTTTTTGCTATAGTTGTAAGCCGTGCGGCGTGCGCGTGTTTCTCTGTCTGTCTCTTTCTCTCTCTTATAGAAAGCAAGCCAGTTGTTTTCGTTTCGCATTGAACAGTGTGGTGTCGCGACGATTATTTTTGTTGAGTGTATACAGATCTTTTTTACATAATAAAAAATAATAACAACGTCGTTCCATCCGGGTGTCCCTTGACACCTCTCAAGTTTTATTTATATGATTGTAATGGTCTTAATAGGCTCGAAGTGAAAAAAAAATTACGGATTTATAGCGAAAACGAATAAACAAACTTTAATATCAAAAACAACAGAAAAATATGGTTTACAACGACGATGACAGATAGACAAAAAAGTTTACATCAATTTGACGAGTAAAAGAAAAAAAAATTGACATTCAATAAAAAAGTTTATAGCAAAAAGTTCTTACGCTAGTTGCGTCACTTACAATGATTTTATACCTAATGATATTAAACAATTTTAACATTCATACATATATTTACTGTAAATGTTTTAACTCCAGACACATAAATATATGTATATCAAAAATTAGGGTTCGGGACAAAGATAGTTTCGTAAAATGTATAATATAACCGAGAATCACTTTTCGATGCGCAGCCTAGATGACGGACGTCACACGGCTAATGTCAAAAGAAGGATGCAGGTCGTATGTTTCTCACACGGCTTCTAGAACATTCTAGAAGCGGCGCCCTTAGAGGACGAGCGGATTGTGGTGGGAGCGGTTCGAAATAGGTTCGCGTTACACAATATGTTTATATATATATTATTATTATTATTAAATTTTTAGTATAATATTAATATTTAATTAAATAATTATTTAAATATATTAAATTTTAAATAATTTCTTTTTTTTCCTTTTTGTAATAATTATATTAAAACCTAAATTGGAAATTAAATAATCAATATTCATATAAATTATATCATATTAATATAATTAATTTTAATTTTATAATTTTTAATATACATATATATAACAATTATCAACTAAAATACAAAAGTAGTCACCATGTGGGGAATGTTTCAAATCACCAACCCGTCTTGAGCAAGCGTGGTGATTGACGCTCTTGCCTTCCCTGTATGAGAAGAGGCCATTGCTCTGCTCTCCATCATTTCTGCTGAAAAATACCGGCAAACAACATTGCTGGGTGAATTACAGGCCCATTTTACCAAGTAAACACTGTGAAATTCTGTTTAAGCTCACTCGAATTTAAAACACCCTGTATTCTTAGCCGCTTCAATGCTTACTCGAAATGTTTAGTTTATTTTTATCAAAACTTTGGCAATGCTATTCAGAATCCACATAATTTAGATTAATAAAATAAGATTACAATGTTGATTGACAAAACCGTCGGCGAGCAAGATTTGAATATAAATTGAAGAAAAACATTCAAATACGCAGTTTGATTTTATCACGATTTATTTTGACAATCACAGAATTTATTCTATGAAGGACAACAACATTGTTTTTAATTTTTATTCCAATAACACAAACAACCCAATATTAATAATCGGCATATCCACAGTATAACTAATTACAATTCGGCGAGTATTACAATGGGTTCACAGAGTAATAAATAAAGCACAGAGAATGCTAACAATGGTCTGGGTGCGCGGACAATTGAAAATCGCTGTAGCTACAAATCTATTTGCCAGCTCGCAGTTTTCCACGTTGCCGTACCACTGAATCGTCATCCCTTTTATATTTTTATTACGTTACAAGTAAGGGACGGTTAGCGGGTCATTTGGACATGTCACCAAATAAACTGTGTTTAATTTGTTCGATTCGTTTGGGTACGGAGATACGATTGAGTTAGCAATGTCTGTGCAGTCCTTATCATCACCGTAGGAAAAACCTAATATAAGTTACAAAACTTGCTCAGCTAGGGCAAAGAAAGTTTAGCATCACAGTAGGTATGATGCTAACCTTTTTTTAAATGTGAAAGTTTGTATGTTTGGATATTATTGGTTACTCAATCACGCAAACGGCTGAATGGACGAAATTTAGCACACGTATAGTTTATAGGTAACCTGGATACGACATAGGATACTTTCTATCCCGGTAAATGACAAAGCTTAACGAATGTTATCAATTTATGTTAAAACTGGACCCAATTCTGAAGTCCACGGACTAAATCGCGGTTAGAAGCTAGGTAGTTAATAGGTGAGTGAAGTTGAATGTGTATGAGTCTTCCAGTGTTTCAAAATTTCAGATTAGACCAGGCTGAATTAAGTTATTTTGAAAGAAAATCTGTCGATATTGAGCTTTGTATACTCTTTTATTTAAATTCTTATTGCACTAGATAAGGGTTGTTACCCTACAAAAAAGGTAAGATTTATTTAAGAATGTGTTCCTAAAGAAATAAAAAACTTTATAAATGAAATCTTCAAGTTAAAAGAAATGAGAAATTGTTAACTGCTACCTTTTCTAACATCGCGACAAGGCTTCTCTTATTGCATGCACTGTTTGTGACTGTTAAGTTTTTTGTTTTTTTATAAATTCTACCTAGAAGTAAGGAGGTGGATATAAAAGGAGGAGAAAATTCTAAGTGCTTTACCGAAAAATTCGTGAGGATTTGTTAGTTGCTTTGTATGATGACATGTGACATCTACCAACCATCTGGGTCCGCATGGGAACGTCCCCGCAGTCCGCGTCCCAGCAGTGGGAACGTTAAACGCTGATTATGTTAGTATGAAGCAATCGTTATGAATATTCTATTTAAGGTAGATAGGGAGTCTGATTTTATTGAATCTAGTACTCGCAACTTGCGTACGCGTATATGACGTACAACTGGGGCCTACTAATTAAATCCGTCAACGAAGGACAGTAGTTAATCTGTCAAAACAAGTGAAAATTCAATTATTCGGACCAGCAGAAACACATCGCGAGTAGGGACAACTGTCAAATTTTGTTGTCATTCATTCTTAGTTCGGGCTCCAAACTAATCTTATATCCGTTGGTGACAAAGAGCAGGAAATGCCCGTAACATTGGCCAAATCTACGGATTTCTCGCTCAGACGCTCGCATCAGACGAATGAATCCACCCCCTGATGTATGAACGTAAACGACGCAAAAAGAGTATGTAAGGAACATACACGCAGCACGTGGCATTCTGTAGTTTCTGCCAACCCCAATGGGAAGAAGGCGAGTGTTTATGTATATACGTATTTAATATTTTATCCCTACAATCACGCTCAGTACACTCAGACTTAGTAATTTCAATAAGACGATACTTACGTAGCTCTCTCAATTTACTTAACAATATTTAATGGCAAAATAATTAGCTTTCATAGACCAAAGTTACGGCAATGTTTAGTAAATTATTCTATTCCACGATGTAAATAAGACTAGTCTAACTAAGTTACTAAGGGCGCATTCCACCAAAGTTTTATATATAGAATAAGTCTGAGACTGAGAATAAATTTTGTATTTTTGTCAGTTTTTCCATACTACAACTGTCAGACGTTAATTTTATTCCACGGATTAAAAGATATCTGACCTTGGTAAAATCAGCCCTATGGAAACATTTTTAAGTTTTTAGTCAGAAATCTAGGTAACGTTGGCTCCCAGTAAGGTAATTTGTACAGACGCCAGCACATCACGCTACTACAATCTGTTAAATTTCTTTAATAGATTTTCAACTTTATTTAACATTCAAGGTTGATTGGGAAAATTTTACAGTTTCGGGTAGCTTGATGTGCTGGCGTTAAAACGGCACGGTTTGTTTACGGTACAGCTTATAAACCGCGCCGTGGAAAAATACGTGTCTATCAACAAGCTTCCATAGTGATCCATATACTGAGGCCCGTGCCTACAGACGGCGTATAAACCGCACCGTAGAAAGTTTCTTACCAATATACAATAAAATTGAAGCAACAAATTAAGCCCCATTTATATGGTGCAATTTCATTGCCTGTAGCATGTGATAAGTTAAATTAACTACAAAAGTTGCACTGTCTGAACAGTGTCGGTGCATATTATAAAACAAAGCCCTTCAGCCAAGCCGCGTCTGTCTGTCTGAACTTAATAAACTCAAACACTGCCGAACAGATTTTTATATGGTTTTCACCTTTGGACGGAGTGATTGATTCGTGAGAAACGTTTAGGTGTATAATTCATTAAGGTTTTGTGTAAATTGGCTGAAATATGACTATAATTGTTGAAGATGTCGGAAAAAATCAAGCCGACTGGGAGCTTTGCGCCACGCCGCCTAAACCAATAGGGTTATATGAAAACAATTTATTACGGAATAATATATTGTTTACCTGGATTAACACATAGGGTACACTTTTAATCCCTGTAGTACGTTCTCGTGAGATACTTATTTACGACGTTCACGCAGGCTAAACCGTGGGCAAACGCTAGAACTATTAAAAGCGAAGCAACAAATGACTTTTATGTTGCTTCAATTTTATGTTATGCCACATGAAATAAACTTGCATCTTGAATGAGACTCAACTGATGCATTACGTGTGCTGTCAATGCTTCTCAAACTGATTTACCACTTCTCTTGGTCATTCTTCTCCATACGAAAACTACCTTTTTTAAGGGGCGGCTAGAGTCAATTCTATTGTGCCTATTTGAAATAAATGCTTTGACTTTGACTTCTCAATGCGGGTGCAAACGTTTTCCTGTATCACTTCCACCATTCTTCCTCAATCACATAAAGAACATTTCTTTTGACTCGAACCCCGAGGCTCTGTATGTGCGAACCGCTCGCGTTAGTAGGTAATTAATGTCTATAATAATTGTGTTGACCCTCATTACGCTCACCAGCCCAGGTACGGCTACCTCTTTAAGAATGCTTTATTATCCATCTGAAAGTTCCTGAGTGCCCACCTGTCCAGCGAAACATTTTTATTTAGGGAGCTTATCGACTTAGCTCAGAGCTACTTGATTTTTCGGTACTGAATTAATTACGTATGAAAGTTCTATGACTACGTGTCATTGAAGACTTCGTGTTGATGTTTGTTTATATGTTTATGGTAACTAAAATATAAACAACTCTTCTTGGAAGAGAAGTGGGGTGTCTGGAAGAAAGGTATTTATTTAAAATCAGATTCAGAGACTCTTATGAATAACAAGTCATTCAAGGTTTTAGGTTTAGGTTTAAAGATATTTATTCTCAAAAAAGACAATGTCACTTACATGAGAACAATGCTTAAGAAAAATAAGTTTTTAAAAAGTTCGTCACAGACGTCACGGTAGCCATTATGATACACCCATCCAATGCATTCAGCTTTTAGGAAGGGTGTTATTTGTAATTAAATATTCAGCTAATTGAAGTTTGAATGCATTGAATGAGTGTAACCCTTTTATACGTGAGGGAATTTTGTTATATAATTGTGCTTCTTCAAAAGTTAACATTTTTTCCTTCAGCAATACCTGTTAAACTGTTATTACAAACAAATAAATATTACATAGTAATTTTCATCTTCAGGGTTGTGGGGAGACTTTTGCCCAGCGGTCATCCTGCATGCGGCCGATGTGTCCCAGCTAATCACATTAGAGCCTCTCTTGCCTTCGTCTATTATGCTAGACGACGACGATTTAAATGGACGGAGCCGCCAAGATCAGGCCAGAAAGCGATGGCCAGATGACCTGGACGCGTGCCGTGAGGGCTAGTTTGAGGTGGTGCGGAAAAAGAGTTCCTGAAAGGACTTGGGGAGTCCTTTTCCCAGCCCTTTGCCCAGTGGGATAGCATAATATAAACAACTACAAAAAAATCAATGACGAACTAACATTGTGGTTTTGAAAACAAAGCACAATTTAAACCAACAATTTTCTAATCTCACGAGTTGTTTGCATTGTCTGAATTTCCTCGACGCAGACCACAACAAATTTATTAAAATCAATACAGCGAGAAAACATCTTCTATCGAATCCAATTCCAAATGAAACGAACTTATCCCGTTCTATTAAAACCTCGACCAAAGACAGTAAAGACACTCAATTGATTTTAAACTACCCCGGATTCCGTGTTAAAATTAAATCGTCTCCAACGCCTTGCCTCGGTCGGGACATTGCCTCGGACAGTGTGAATGGTTCTTTACAAGCAAGGGTCATTGTTTCAGTAAGACCCTTTCCTAAATAGTATGGCACAGGTGTATTGCTTTATTTTATTAGAGACGGTAGATCGATGATGTTGCTTTGTGTGGAAGTATTTTATTGCTGGCTTCTGTTTAGATCATCATCATTATTTCATCCCGGAATCACCCATTGCTGAGTATAGGTATAATCCATGTAACTGGAGAAACCTCGACCCCTGTCATACGGGATGTCCTAGTTAAGGGGTCGAAACCTCACTGATGAAACGTGTATGAAGTTTTGGAAATAAATTACTATTACTATTATCATACGGTGTTTAATTACTATTGTGAACAGACGTACCGATTGCGCGTGCGTGCTCTAAGTAAGAATATTTTGCAGACGCTGATGCGTCTGCAAAATATTCTGTGTGATAACGGTGTTGTGATCAACACCGTCGTCGGTACGTCGATCTATCGGGGCCACCGCGATGACCCAGTTACAAATACGGAAATCGTCATGAAGTGTTTATTATAATTGTTTAGGTGACACGCTTGCCTTAAAACTAAACAATGGCTGCAAAACAATCTATAAAAATAAAAACTGATCTGGAAAAGCAATTGTACGACTGCTACATCCAGGGGAAAACGAACAGAGAAAACCTGCAACAAATGGTACGTCAACTGAACGACCACTTACAAAACTTGCAGGAACAGGTACAAGATCTGCAAGGACAATTAAAATGCTTAAAGGCTTTTTTTTCAGGATGGGAAATCATCAAATGACTCCTCCCGATCTGGGTGGAGCAGAAGGGAGTGTCAGACTCTTACTGACTAAAACCCACCCGTGTTCCTTCCTTAGCCCTTTATGTTCCAGGGTAGCGGTAACCCTTTCGGACAATCCCGCTACCCAGGACGATCCCGCTACCCAAAAAAAAAAAAAATCATCCTTATCGTTGTTTTCATGGCTAATCGCAACTTAACTGGTGCAGAGATGGTTATGGGAACAAAATGGCCCCCAAAATTATTTCACACACTCCAGTTAGAATGAACGATTGGAAGTTTCGATTTGTTTTTCGTAATTTTAGAAGCCAGGCATCGATAGGCATTTCATCAACAAATCCATAGTGAATGGACTAGATTGACATTTCATCAACGAATCGCTGTGTTCTGCCTATGATGGCATGACTGCAATTTAATCGAATTAACAGCGGCGATACCGCCACGCGTGTTTGAATTTACGATTGAACGGTCGGGAATTCAATTCCGAACTCACTGAGTTGTTGCGAAATGTTCACGTTTAGCGCTAGTTTCTATTTAACTTTGTTATTGTTTAAATGGGATTTATTAATTTAGGCAATGTCTCTGTGTGAGACTCCATTCACCTGTTGGTGAATGGAGTCTCACACAGAGACATAACACACTTTATTCCAATAACAGAGCAGCAGTTCTCTTCTTTCCCAATACGTTTATTGGGAAAGAAGAGAACTGCTGCTCTGTTATTGGAATGAAGTTTTTTACCATGGCTTGCAGTAGGAGTGAACTGGTGGAAATCGTCATGTAACGAAAAAGCGTTAGTGCATCACGCTTTTTCGTTACATGACGATTTCTACCATGCGACTTTCTCTTGAAGAGAAAGAGAGATAGTTTTCATGGTTTTCGAGGTGCTAAAGCGGATAGTAAGGTCATAATGAAAATGATCAATATCTTAACTCTTAACTGCGGCTTATTTTTAATCTTAAATTTTGAATTGTTTCTTCATTTGTTTTTTACATTGTTCTCACATATACAACAAGAATAATGTACCCAGAATTTTATAATATCTTGATTTAAAAGAGTGTCCTTGGAGTTTCTTGCCCGTTCTTCTCCGTAGACGTAGATCAACGTTTTGGAATAGGCAACTAGCTTCAACTTTCTGACTTATTGACCGACTATTTAATTTCGACAATCCAAAAGTGCCTGTAAATGGTTTGATTGAAATAAATGCTTTGAGTTTGAGTTCGAGTTTCAGTTTCAGTTCCACACGGTACAAAACCTCTCAAAATCAAACTCCCATGATCGATACATTCCGTCCAATAAAGAAAGATTGCAACACAAAAAAAAACATATTACAGAGATATTCCTGGCCCCCATTGGAACGTACCCTCATCTTGATAAAACGTAATGTGCCATCTGTTACTATGATGTAGGAGATACAGAAACGCGGTTCAAAATGTTACAATGTATAGATATAGCCAGCCATCTGTATGCTGATCGTGGGCTTGAGGAAATATCCTGCTTATCTTCTGAGCTGTATATTTTTTGCTATTTTTTTGGTACGTGACGCCTGTAGGCTTTTTTCAAACAGCATAATCAGCTTATAACATTCCCTCTGCTGGGGCACAGGCCTCCTTTCTGTGAGATGGAGTAGACCATAATCCACCACGCGGGCACAGTGCGGGTCATGTCTTCGATTTTTGTGGTTCTAGAACATCGTTTTGAGAGCAGTAATGGTGAAAGGCAGGCTTTTTTGGGGGCTGTCTTTTGTAATTTTGACATTCGAAAAGTGCTGATTCTCAGCCTAGTTTGAATAAATGATTTTTGATTTTGAAAGAAATAACACAAAGTAATGTGCCTGTCTGGGTTCGAACCCACGGCTTACGATACGTAAGTTGGAGCCGTTACCACTAGGCCACCACTGCTCTTCCAAGCACTAAGCTTCTTTAATTATTTTATTCTTACATTACTAACAGTTTAAAGTCAAAAGTTACTCCCAGTAACTTTTTAAAACCAAGACTAATAAATGATTTTGAAAAACAACTGTATTTTTTGACAGCTGAACAATTCGCTTTTGTGCTACGGGTGGATTCTCTTACGTAAATTAAATATTTGCATCACCTGCAGATAGCTGTTTCCGGTGCGAATGTTTGTATATGTGAGATTTGTGTTTGTAAAATTAATTGCAACAAAGGATTTATTCACAATACAAAACAACGTTGTATAATGTTTTTTTTTTTTTATGAAAGAAGGTATTCTTCGCAGTTTTGTCAAAAATTAGATAAATAAATAAATTTTAATGCACCTATTCTAGTATCTAAAATACTAAATTTTAACAGTTTCTGGAAAACATTCTTTACTCTGCACAGATTCCCAAATGCAAACTCAAACTCAAATCATTTATTTCAATTAAACCATTTACAGGCACTTTTGAATTGTCAAAATTAAGTAGTCGGTGAGTTAGTCAGAAAGTTGAAGCTAGCTGCCCATTCCAAAACGTAGATCTCTATGGAGAAGAACGGGCAAGAAACTCCACGGACACTCTTGTAAATCAAGATATTATTACAAAATCCTGGGTATATTAGTCATCCTACACCATCTTTTTCCCCTGTTATAAACACGCCTGTAAAAGTGACCTCTGATCAATTGTATCGAAAGCCGTCCTGATGTGTCAACATACTACTAAAAACACCACTGCTACACAATCCACTATGTAACATACACATCGTGACGTGTTTTCATGTAAAGCTACCATTTTCGGCAATATTTTCATAGTCGCGATGACGTTTGATTTTGGTGACGTCACTGTGTTCCCGCGAGTTTTACACTGCGTTGGATGCTAGTTGGCTGTTTGTTTCTGTTGTGTTGGTTTTGTTGATAGAACTGACAACTAGCGTGTAGCTGTCATTAGTCTGCTTTATCAATGACATATGGCACCAAATGTATTTTTTTTGGAGATCTATCTGTTTATAATTAAGTATTTACCTAAAGAACATGAAAATCTATTCGTTGGCAAGCGCATCACTTCAGAACGGCTGGATTGATTTGGAAAATTTTTGTTTAAAAATGTCCATAATAATCCGAATCCGGCTCTTACAGAAAGAAAAAAATAGAAAAGTTGCCGTGAAAATTAGAAATTCGGGAAACCTGAAAGTGCATTTTCCATGGGAATTTTGTATGAATTTTGGAAATTATGGGATATATTTGTTTGAACAGGGCAGGACAACGTCAGGCATTGTCTGAATTTCCTCGACGCAGACCACAACAAATTTATTAAAATCAATACAGCGAGAAAACATCTTCTATCGAATCCAATTCCAAATGAAACGAACTTATCCCGTTCTATTAAAACCTCGACCAAAGACAGTAAAGACACTCAATTGATTTTAAACTACCCCGGATTCCGTGTTAAAATTAAATCGTCTCCAACGCCTTGCCTCGGTCGGGACATTGCCTCGGACAGTGTGAATGGTTCTTTACAAGCAAGGGTCATTGTTTCAGTAAGACCCTTTCCTAAATAGTATGGCACAGGTGTATTGCTATATTTTATTAGAGACGGTAGATCGATGATGTTGCTTTGTGTGGAAGTATTTTATTGCTGGCTTCTGTTTAGATCATCATCATTATTTCATCCCGGAATCACCCATTGCTGAGTATAGGTATAATCCATGTAACTGGAGAAACCTCGACCCCTGTCATACGGGATGTCCTAGTTAAGGGGTCGAAACCTCACTGATGAAACGTGTATGAAGTTTTGGAAATAAATTACCATTACTATTATCATACGGTGTTTAACTACTATTGTGAACGGACGTACCGATTGCGCGTGCGTGCTCTAAGTAAGAATATTTTGCAGACGCTGATGCGTCTGCAAAATATTCTGTGTGATAACGGTGTTGTGATCAACACCGTCGTCGGTACGTCGATCTATCGGGGCCACCGCGATGACCCAGTTACAAATACGGAAATCGTCATGAAGTGTTTATTATAATTGTTTAGGTGACACGCTTGCCTTAAAACTAAACAATGGCTGCAAAACAATCTATAAAAAATAAAATTGATCTGGAAAAGCAATTGTACGACTGCTACATCCAGGGGAAAACGAACAGAGAAAACCTGCAACAAATGGTACGTCAACTGAACGACCACATACAAAACTTGCAGGAACAGGTACAAGATCTGCAAGGACAATTAAAATGCTTAAAGGCACAAGAAAAAGAAGAACCTTCCGATAAACAGGTCAGTGAGACCATAACACCTGCTCGGCCTACTAAAAGTGACGTTCATTATATTCATATCATATAAGAATCGTGAAGATGTCAGTAAAATATACGGCATTAAACATATCCTAGGGTGTAAAGTTGAGATAACCCCGCTTAAAACATCAAAAATAATACCGCAGCAACATAATCCAAAAATTTGCTTAGGCCCGTGAACACCGACTCCACCGAAATGTGAATATCGAGGCAATTCAGCTGTTACACCAAACAAATATAGCGCGAAGACTAAAACGGACAAAACCTTTTGAGTTAGTGTAGTGTAGAAATGATAGTGCCAATGACACACATAATAACACATGAACAAAGTGCTTATATCATCATTTCAGACTGTAAGAAAGTGGAACGGACTTGTGTAAAGTACAATAAACACCATTCTAAGTTTTAAAATAATTATCACGTAATAAATTAAGTTAGATTAAAATTGTTTATTAGTCTTATAGGCTAGATTGTAATTAATTATTAAGAAGCTAGTTCTTTTTAATAAAGGATGAAACAAAAAATTTAAAAAAAAACATCTTTTTTTTTCAGGATGGGAAATCATCAAATGACTCCTCCCGCTCTGGGTGGAGCAGAAGGGAGTGTCAGACTCTTACTGACTAAAACCCACCCGTGTTCCTTCCTTAGCCCTTTATGTTCCAGGACAGTGGTAACCCTTTCGGACAATCCCGCTACCCAGGACGATCCCGCTACCAAAAAAAAAAAAAAAATCATCCTTATCGTTGTTTTCATGGCTAATCGCAACTTAACTGGTGCAGAGATGGTTATGGGAACAAAATGGCCCCCAAAATTGTTTCACACACTCCAGTTAGAATGAACGATTGCAAGTTTCGATTTGTTTTTCGTAATTTTAGAAGCCAGGCATCGATAGGCATTTCATCAACAAATCCATAGTGAATGGACTAGATTGACATTTCATCAACGAATCGCTGTGTTCTGCCTATGATGGCATGACTGCAATTTAATCGAATTAACAGCGGCGATACCGCTACGCGTGTTTGAATTTACGATTGAACGGTCGGGAATTCAATTCCGAACTCACTGAGTTGTTGCGAAATGTTCACGTTTAGCGCTAGTTTCTATTTAACTTTGTTATTGTTTAAATGGGATTTATTAATTTAGGCAATGTCTCTGTGTGAGACATTCACCAACGTATTGGGAAAGAAGAGAACTGCTGCTCTGTTATTTGAATGAAGTTTTTTACCGTGGCTTGCAGTAGGAGTGAACTGGTGGAAATCGTCATGTAACGAAAAAGCGTTAGTGCATCGCTTTTTCGTTACATGACGATTTCTACCATGCGAATTTCTCTTGAAGAGACAGAGAGAAAGAGAGATAGTTTTCATGGTTTTCGAGGTGCTAAAGCGGATAGTAAGGTCATAATGAAAATTATCAATGTCTTAACTCTTAACTGCGGCTTATTTTTAATCTTATATTTTGAATTGTTTCTTTATTTGTTTTTTACATTGTTCTCACATATAGGTACAACAAGAATAATGTACCCAGAATTTTTTAATATCTTGATTTAAAAGAGTGTCCTTGGAGTTTCTTGCCCGTTCTTCTCCGTAGACGTAGATCAACGTTTTGGAATAGGCAACTAGCTTCAACTTTCTGACTTATTGACCGACTATTTAATTTTGATAATCCAAAAGTGCCTGTAAATGGTTTGATTGAAATAAATGCTTTGAGTTTGAGTTCGAGTTTGTCCCCACACGGCACAAAACCTCTCAAAATCAAACTCCCATGATCGATACATTCCGTCCAATAAAGAAAGATTGCAACACAAAAAAAAACATATTACAGAGATATTCCTGGCCCCCATTGGAACGTACCCTCATCTTGATAAAACGTAATGTGCCATCTGTTACTATGATGTAGGAGATACAGAAACGCGGTTCAAAATGTTACAATGTATAGATATAGCCATCTGTATGCTGATCGTGGGATTGAGGAAATATCCTGCTTATCTTCTGAGCTGTATATTTTTTGCAATTTTTTTGGTACGTGACGCCTGTAGGCTTTTTTCAAACAGCATAATCAGCTTATAACATTCCCTCTGCTGGGGCACAGGCCTCCTCTCTGTGAGATGGAGTAGACCATAATCCACCACGTGGGCCCAGTGCGGGTCATGTCTTCGATTTTTGTGGTTCTAGAACATCGTTTGGAGAGCAGTAATGGTGAAGGGCAGGCTTTTTTGGGGGACTGTCTTTTGTAATTTTGACATTCGAAAAGTGCTGATTCTCAGCCTAGTTTGAATAAATGATTTTTGATTTTGAAAGAAATAACACAAAGTAATGTGCCTGTCTGGGTTCGAACCCACGGCTTACGATACGTAAGTTGGAGCCGTTACCACTAGGCCACCACTGCTCTTCCAAGCACTAAGCTTCTTTAATTATTTTATTCTTACATTACTAACAGTTTAAAGTCAAAAGTTACTCCCAGTAACTTTTTAAAACCAAGACTAATAAATGATTTTGAAAAACAACTGTATTTTTTGACAGCTGAACAATTCGCTTTTGTGCTACGGGTGGATTCTCTTACGTAAATTAAATATTTGCATCACCTGCAGATAGCTGTTTCCGGTGCGAATGTTTGTATATGTGAGATTTGTGTTTGTAAAATTAATTGCAACAAAGGATTTATTCACAATACAAAACAACGTTGTATAATGTTTTTTTTTTTATGAAAGAAGGTATTCTTCGCAGTTTTGTCAAAAATTAGATAAATAAATAAATTTTAATGCACCTATTCTAGTATCTAAAATACTAAATTTTAACAGTTTCTGGAAAACATTCTTTACTCTGCACAGATTCCCAAATGCAAACTCAAACTCAAATCATTTATTTCAATTAAACCATTTACAGGCACTTTTGAATTGTCAAAATTAAGTAGTCGGTGAGTTAGTCAGAAAGTTGAAGCTAGCTGCCCATTCCAAAACGTAGATCTCTATGGAGAAGAACGGGCAAGAAACTCCACGGACACACTTGTAAATCAAGATATTATTACAAAATCCTGGGTATATTAGTCATCCTACACCATCTTTTTCCCCTGTTATAAACACGCCTGTAAAAGTGACCTCTGACCAATTGTATCGAAAGCCGTCCTGATGTGTCAATATACTACTAAAAATACCACTGCTACACAATCCACTATGTAACATACACATCGTGACGTGTTTTTGGTGACGTTTGATTTTGGTGACGTCACTGTGTTCCCGCGAGTTTTACACTGCGTTGGATGCTAGTTGGCTGTTTGTTACTGTTGTGTTGGTTTTATTGATAGAACTGACAACTAGCGTGTAGCTGTCATTAGTCTGCTTTATCAAAGACATATGGCACCAAATGTATTTTTTTTTGGAGATCTATCTGTCTATAATTAAGTATATACCTAAAGAACATGAAAATCTATTCGTTGGCAAGCGCATCACTTCAGAACGGCTGGATTGATTTGGAAAATTTTTGTTTAAAAATGTCCATAATAATCCGAATCCGGCTCTTACAGAAAGAAAAAAATAGAAAAGTTGCCGTGAAAATTAGAAATTCGGGAAACCTGAAAGTGCATTTTCTATGGGAATTTTGTATGAATTTTGGAAATTATGGGATATATTTGTTTGAACAGGGCAGGGCAACTTCTGTAGGGTCAGCAGGTTTATTATAGAAACACGAAATTAAAAAATAAAAGTTACATAACAAATGAATGCGTTTTGTTTTAAGCAAGCTATTCCATTTATGTGTACTCGATGATATTTAACTCGGCACTAATGTTGAACTTCCATACAAACTTTTATTCACATCACCCCTTTTGGGGATAAATTTTCCTTTCTTAAAAAAATAAACTTTTGCCCTGTGGCTGTGCGTTGTCTGTAAGTGAGTGAATTCAAGATTTTGATTACTATTTATTATTATCGGTGCTGTGTTTATACACGAAACAAATGAATGCGTTTTGTCTTAAATTTTTGGTCTATTGAGTGTATTTTTGTTAAGCTAGTATGTTATACGTTTTTTAGGGCTCTGTACCACCATGGGGGGCGACCCTATTACTGAGCCTCCGTCCCGTCCGTACGTCACGTCCGGCCATTCGTCCGTCTGTCTGTCAGCGGGCTGTATCTCATGTGTATTTCTATTGCCGCTATAATAAAAATTATTTAAAATATAATAAACTTAAAAATTTAAAGTCTCTATACAAGAAACATGTTTTTTTTCGGCGTTTTTTGCCTTGTGGTACGGAACCCTTCATGTGCGAGTCCGACTCGCACTTGGCCGCTTTTTTTTGTGGTGTATTATTACCCTTATATTCCTCTTTTTAACGTAACTTACCTACATGCAATACTACGAAGAGATAAAAGAGAAATCTCCCAGAACATCAAAAACTCGGAACATTAATACTGTATGATTTTGAAACAAAAGGACTGTTTATAATAATATTAGTTTAGATCTCTACTTAATTCATTACCCGTACACGTCTTTGAACGTGCCCTACATAATTATTTACACATGTAGGGCACATGTATCTATAATGTAATGTATGAATTAGCTAGTATTGATTACTTAATATCTGCTTACATCTTTGTTATAACATAACAAAAGGAATACCTACTTATCTAATAGAAGCTTAAGATATTTATTAAGCCCCAATTATGATTAAGATATTGGGAAATGCCGTGGTTACTATTTTTGGACGAGTCCTGCGAAAAATGGTACCTAATGGAGAATATAGGAAAAATAATAATTTTTCCAGATAATCTGTCATAGACATGGTAACAAACATCCATCCATTCGTACAAACTTTCACGTTTATAATTCTAGTAGGATAGGACTAGCTGCGCCCCGCGAAGTTCGAAGGATTAATGATACGTGTATGGGGAAGCCCCCATACACGATGATGTCGATGGCTATAAGATTAGGGGAAGAACAAAGAAACGATGGATGGAATGTGTGAATGATGATATGTTTAGAAAGAGTGTGATTACCGAAATGACGACTAATAGAGAAGTATGGAAGAAAAAGACATGTTGCGCCGACCCCAAATAAATTGGGATAAGGGCAGGAGAATGATGATGGTGATGATGTGTCGGAAAGCCCCCATACACATCATTAATCCTTAGAGTTGTTTCTGCAGCGCTGGTGCCACGGTGGAACTCGTATTCATAAATAACCATCTATATATATGTACTAATGTAAATAACGCGTTATTTTGAGTTTTTGTGAACAGAATGATGTCAAAGAAAACTCAAATGGCGCGAAAACAAATGAATCACTAAATTCAAAACCAAAATACACACGCCTTTTGAATTTGGAATTCCTAACCAAACTCCAGATATTTGCAACCCAAGTGGCCAGTTCGACAAAACGATTTCATGTTAAACATTTTCAAGTTGCATAGTATGTGTAATATTTTATCAAAACGTTTTATTCAAATATAATAACTCCCTGTACGTAGATCCCAATCTTCCTATCGTGTGTTCCACATTATATAACAATAACCATACATTATCAGGTATTATGCCTTAATTTCCTTCAAGTGTGCACAGTGTGTGTTAGCATGAACATTAAAACAATGAATTTGTGCAATAACCACGTTAAACCTGCATTATTACTCAAATAAAACAATGTTAATTATCATGTTGGCAAATATAGTTTTAAATGGAGAATAATTTATATCATCATTATTCGTATTAGCGTAATATTATCTGGGCATTAGTATAATATTTATTAATTGAATCATGTACCCTAATAGATGTAGTATTATTTTGTTTAACTAAAACAGTTGTGCATTCAATTTGCATAAAATCATTTTAATAATCATTATTATTATTCGTAAAGTTCTAACAGTTGTGTTTTAGTTTAAAATTACACTCGACACGTCATATCTACTGTTATGTAATGATTATATTTATTTTTCTGAAACTGAAATGGTAAATAGACATCATTTTTTTATTGGTGTTTCTAAATTAAAGACAAAAGTGTAAAGCTCATTATTAAATATAGAAAATTCAATTAAAGGTCATTAAATTTAAAAAAAAAAGTAATAAATAATAATTAATAATTGAAGTGAAACTTCTTAATAAATAAATAATAAGAGAGATTTAGTGTGAAAGAAGAAAGAGTTATATCTTTCTTCTCTCTCATGTACGAAATATGACTAATCGTGACGTGTTCTTAAAATTTCACTCTCAATTCTCGTCCAATTTATCGAATAGCCGCCTAAGAAGTTTCACTTCCAAAGCCAGCTTATTGGTTGATTTGCACGAATTATCTCGCCCGAACTGCGTAATACATATTTATAGAGTTGTCAATTTGCACACTAATGAATTAACTTCGTGCAAATTGCCTACAAAAAAGTAATAATTATAAGTATTGATTCGCCCGATTTGGTCGACATAATTCGTGCAAATCCTACTAATATTATGAACGTGAAAGTTTGTATGGATGGATAGAAATTTGTCACTCTTTCACGCAAAAAAAAATTGGCACACAGATGGTTTATAACCAGGATTAACATATAGGATACTTGTTATCCTAATATTCCCACGGGATCGAAACTTATGCGGGTGAAACCGCGGGGCGCAGCTAGTCAACCAATAAGCCCAAAAACCCTGCCTCGAAAAGGTCTTTCATACAATGTAATCGTAAAAATCCTACGCATATATAACTCATCTCTATCTCTGCTGTTTGATAGAGTCAAACTTGTATACTTAGTTACACTTGCCGAGTGAACGATCACTGACACCAGCGACACCGTGTCACATGTCAATGACGTGTAACGGTAGTCGCGACTAAACTTGGTATGGTTTCATTAGTTATAATGAACGTATGACTAAATTACTGCTAAGGGAACAATATATCTACAGTTCATAGCTATTTGGTTGTTTGAAAGTTGTAAATCTGAGCCTGTTTATAGTGTTTATGGAGATATAATAATGTTTGATGTTGTAATAAACATGTTGAAGAACTTATGACACGTTTTATGATTATTTGTTTTTGTGTGAATGCATAGAAATTTGACCTTAAATCTCGTTTCGCAGTAACCAAACGCCGAAAAATAAAGTACTTACCTACCACTTTTTAAACATGTTAAATTCTGACGCTTTTTCTATTGCATTTAAATATTGGTAATATTAAGAGAAGTAAAAGGTTGCAACCAAGAACAGATTAACGCCCGTCCGCACTAAACTTTGACAAGCCTTTAGCTATAATTATGGAGGTCAGACAGGCGGTCGCTCCATGTAAAATACTAGTATTCAGCTTCATCTGGTTAGACTGGAAGCCAACCCCAACATAGTTGGAAAAAGGCTAGGCAGATTTTGATGTTGACGTGTGATCCTAACCATTTATCGTAAAACATCGAACTGATCATGGCCGTATGAACAGCGCTTAACTCATATAGCTAGTGGAACCTTACAACAAATTACTTTAAAAAGACTAATATCCCTAAAACCTGCTATTAGTCTTAAATTTAGACTGGCTCCTACAATTAATCTATAATGAAACTGGAGAAATTATTAAAAGTTAAACATGTTTAAAGAAAGATACACACCAACTCCTCTACACCTACTTTACATGCACACCCTCACATACATTACACACCCTCACTTCTTATCACACTAGACACACATTCTTCACTCATCATTGTGGTAACGTACTTATTCTAAATACATAGTTTGTTTTCCCTGTAAATTTGATTTAATTTTGTTTGTTTCATTTTACAATCGTTCCATTTCATCAATATTACAGATATTGTGCTTAAAACAATGAATTGTGGTTTTAATAAATAAGTGTGGAAGACGCTGATGACTGTGGCACAGTTTATACTAGTATAGTTGTCAACGTAATCTCTTATAAATATGTATTCATTGCTATGATTTTGTACGAGTACTAAGACTAAGAGAAATTTGTAATTTTAGAAGTGATAAATAAACTATTATTATTATTAATTCACTTGACACATAAATCTATTTGGTTGGGATACTTAAGTCCTAACCTAACCGAATCCGATTGCCCTAATAGGATTTATAGGGTAGTATTAACACTCGTAACCATAGCAACGGGTATCGGATAACCAATAATAGTAATATAATGAGTTATGCTGATCATGTGTATGTGATAATTTAATCATTAAATAGGCACTGAACTGGGCATTGAATAGTAATAATATGGTATACTGGAGCTATTAGATAGATAGATGTGCGCGTGATAGATTATTAGCCCACTTCCTCTTGAAGAAAGGAGGCCTGTGTCCCAGCAGTGGGCTGATTATTAGTACAAACGCGTAATTAATGCCAGTCATGCAGCCTTTCCTCGCAGAACAGATGGCTGATGGGGCCGAAAAGTTCTGGACTGGCGATCACGAACTAAGACGTAGAGTTGAAAGGTCTCTTTCAAGTTGGAGCGATGACCTGGTGAAGACAGGAATCAGCTGGATGCGGGAAGCACAGAACCGGTCAAAGAGGCGGTGCTTGTGGGAGTCCTATGCTTAGCAGTGGACGACTTTCGGCTGAAATAATGATGATGCAGCCTTTGGATTAAAAGGACAGCGTTATGACTGGTAAAAAACTTAAAAAAAATCTGTACAGATGTGACAGATGGAAACAAGAAATTGTGTTTTTCGAACAGATAAGTATTTTGTTTTAAGACAGCTGTTGTATTTATGATAACATCTTTATCTAGTTCAAAAGAAGCTTTGATATGAAAGCGGTTTATAAATAAACCTTTTCAACCTTATTCACAATCGCCTACAAGACCTCTTTTAGACTATGAATAGATCAACATTTCTTGTAAGTACTAATGTTACTAGAGCAAATGATTCTATTAATAGCTAAAACCTTACAATATGAACTAACAATCTTAAGTATATCTACATAGTAAGACCACAGAATAAATAGGAACAGAAGGTTTCCGTACAACGAGCGAAATCGCACGCACACAGTCACGCGTGAGTGTAAGCACACACGCGACTGGCATTTGTTTCACATAGTTTGAGATCGTCGTACAGTATGCGACCGTTGACATGGTACGTATAGCCTTATTACAAAACAATGTATATGTGTATGCATTGACCTGGAGTTGCGAACACCAGCCCGTATTACCTATTACCTAGATTTAAGTTTCAACCATCAAGCTATTGATGGATTTTGATTATTATTCCGACAAAGTGAAAGTTCTGATTACAGAAACCGGGATAAGGTTAAAAACACAAAAACTGGCCCGAAGCTTGGAATAAGGGTTGAACTCGTTTTGTAATGAGATGGATGGAGTCTTAGACAAATTGTTGGAATAATTATGTTGTAGTACAAAACCGTGTAAAGAAACAATTCTCGTCTCGACAGTTTTATTTTATTAATAAAGATTTTTTATTAGGTGTATAAACAGTATTTATTCTAACACACAGATTACCTGAGACTAAGCCTAGAGAGACCATTTTTTGCTAAAACTCTGTGTACCACATATCACCAGCCGTGTATGTACTTTACGTACGCTTGTATGTGTGCTCGAGGTTTATTCTGCTCGTTGTATGGAGCTAGTTTTCTGTACCCATCTATTCTGTGGTAAGACGTTGGTTCGCAGACGTGATTAGTACGTGGGTAGATACTACGGGTATATACAAAGTACAGAGTCTCGCCTTTGTCCCGCCAGACGCTCATCTTGCGAAATGAAACGCACCGGTACATGCTACCGCCGTTTTTGTAAGAAACGGCGCATGTTGTGCTACTGAAAAGTCTTGTTTGTAGTGTGTTTTAAATTGTTGTTTAAGATGGCGGTAGCTTAGGATTCCTTACAGGATACCTAGTGGTTCTTTAAGAGTTTGGTTGTAGGTTTATATTAAATAATCGCTACGTAAAATACTTGATTAAAACTTTTGTTTCGCTCACTCATGGTGTTTTTGAAATTTTTATGAAAAATAAAATAAGAAAATAAACAACAACAATAATAAATCATTTTATGTAGTAAAACCTAAATATTTAAAATCGTGAACTAGCCTAGATAGGCTAGTCATTTAAAACATCGTAGATTGCAAAACTTGCACTGTACAAATTTTTTGGGATTTTTTAGGATAGATACCAATAGTGTAAAACCAAGTTTGCAGCTTCAGGTAGGCAAATAATAATTAAGAACTTTTTACGGAAAATTGTCATGTTTGAAGTGTTGTGACTCGGGTTCTATTAGACCTACCGAGCTATGACTGCGTTCAAATTGTAGATTTTTTTTTATGAATGTATTAAAGAAGTTGAGAAATAAAACCGGCTGGAATATCCTACTTCCTATCCTACTAATATTATAAACGCTAAAGTTTGTGAAGACGGATGGATGGATGTTTGTTACTCTTTCACGCAAAAACTACAGAACAGATTTTGATGAAACTTTACATACATTAGAATAAGACATAGGATACTTTTTATCCGGATATTCCCACGGATCGACACTTATACGGGTGAAACCGCGGGGCGCCGCTAGTAGAATAATAATATGCAAAAAATTTCAATTATTGTACCCACAAGAAGTATGTCTCCTACTCAAAAGGTAGCCACAAGAGGTATCCTCCTTTGCGCCATATCTTAAGCACGAATGAAGTTTCCTACCTCCGAAGTTTGTAACAGTGATGAGTTATAGCTGTTTAAGTAATAATGGTAGTCTGTAAATAATCTTTGTGAGTAGGGGAGGGTTAATTCGTTCCCTTGTTTACGGGGGTGACGTGGTTTAGATGCGGTTCGCGATTTATGATGTAAGCTGATCGTTTACGAAAGTTGGGGGTGAAACATTCAATGATATTTTATGGGAGTGGGGGGAAAATATTTAATGGTGGTTCCTATAATCTTAAGCAATAAAAACATTATCAACAAATAAATAGGTTTGCATTGTAAAATGATAGCAGTATTTTGGTTAGGTAAGGCCTGGAAGTCAGGCTGTCGGGAAGTAATAATAATAATAATAATAGCCTTTTATTCAGATCTACATAAAAAAACAAACATTTTTTCCTATACAATACGCTTGCTTAATCTAAAATTTGCCGCTTATCCACTTTTTGTAAATCTGTTTGCCAATCGGCATAGGCCCCCTCCAACCTTTTCCATTCCACTCTTTCCTGTGCCACTCTGTTCCACATCACTCCTGCCACTTCCCTGATGTCATTATGCCACCTTTTCTGTGGTCTGCCTCTCTTCCTCTTACCTTCTCTAGGATACCATCTTGTTATTTTCTTGCACCATTTATCATGGCCTCTTATCATTATCAACAAACAAATAGGTTTAAATGATAGCAGTATTTTGGTTAGGTAAGGCCTGGAAGTCAGGCTCATGTTGTTACTGCTAGATACAGTTACGTCGTGTCGGAAACTAAGCTAGACGAAAATAGTCCATGTTGTGGTGAGAGGTAAACAGCTAGTTTAGTAGCAGGGAATAGTGACCAGTTTTTTACAGAATAGATCGGTTATTCTGTAAAAAAACTCACCGTAAAATCTTAAATGATGTGAACTTAAAGTGTAATTAGTGTCAATCCCTCGCTTTTGGAATGACAGCACACTTTAAGTTCACTTCACCTAAGTTTTCAGGGTGAAATTTTTACAGAATAAACCCACAGCTGTTTGCAATTTACATAAGAGCTTTAGTAACACTGCACATGCTAATTCAATTAACTATAACTAACGTTTAACTTGTACTTATACATAATTATAAATAATAAGAACTATAACGTGAAACTATTTCCAACCGATTCCGCTACAATTCGCGCGCTTCTGGCGGAAACACCTCTCGTTCTCGCTTGGCCAACAAGGGAGAGCGGAAACTTCTAGAACATTCTAGAAGCTTCCTTTAAAAATCATACGACGCGCCACCCTTCTTTTGACATCATCCGTGTTTCGTCCGTCAACTGGGCTGTGCACCGAAAAGGGATTCACTGTTACACAATTTACGAAACTTTATCTTCGTCCCGAACCCTATTATTGTGTTGATATATATTTATTTTACTGAAAATAAAACACTATCAGTACACTTTGTGTGTATGTTAAAGAACTTTATTGTAATTACAAGCTGAACAACAAATGATTAATGATTTCATTTAGTCTCCAAAGCACCTCTTAAATGTAAAACGCATTGTTATATTGCAGTCAGGGAAGTGACGATTTGAACTTCACGTGAATGACACCGTATACAATAGGGTACCATGGGTGAGAGAGTTCTTCTCAGTAGTGGTGGAACCAGAGCTCCTTGTGTAAGGATTTAACCGTATAAAGGTATTCCAATTTAAAGGGCTGATGATGTTACAGGCGTGTGCCATTTCAACTGCGCCGTTTGGGTGATCCTTCAGTTATTTTAGGCAAATCGATAGCGTTGAATGGTTTGCCATAGCGTAAAATCCTGTAGTCATCTGAAACCAAAAATCTCCATTTTCTGAGTATGATTTAAAAATAAATCTAACCTTTTGAAGTTTTTATACAGTGCATGGTAGGATTAACATTTTAAAAAAAGTGTCTAGTAAGTTTCCATTCAAACCTCTTCAAAACGTAACTGAAGGCTGATTGCCGTTATCAAAAACGTTCAAAATCTAGTCGCAATCTCATCTCAGCGACAATAATCTCAAAAACTTGCAAAAAATGTAGGGATTTTAGAGGTATTTCTGACAGATTAAAACAGATCAGACTGTGAACGTTCTTAAAATTACAAGAATTGCCCCTCTGAAAACAGTTATTTTAGTCTTCATTATTCGGACATCATAACCTTCAAATAACTATCGTGCCCCAAGATACAGATTAACTGTCTAGTTTGGGGCTCACTGGCAAAAAAATATTATGTCAGAGCTAGGTTAATATTTTAAACTGCTCATGTCGTCTCAACTTACTTCGCGGCACAACTCGAACTTTAAGTCGTTCGTGGTGCATGTTCCGACACATCATCTCGAGAAGTTCCTCAAGGAAGAGTTCTGGCTGAAGGGTGTTGTGTACCGCCGGTTTCATGGTCGGCTACATGACACCAGTCAGCGAAACACGACGCAGACACTTCGTGTTAGTTAGTTTTTAGTGTAATTATAATATTGTATGTATCTATTTATAGTATTTTTAAGTTACATTAATATTGTATTGTATGTATTTATATGGGCCTTGATGCCTGAAATAAATGGATAAATAAATTAATATAAATAATATATAATAATATAAATAAATTAACCTGTGAACCGGCTTACTGTACCTGGACAATAAAATATCTTCTATTTTTTTCTATTTATATTTTCTGTTTGTTATTTTAGAATAAATACCATAGAAGTTCATTCACAGCTTATTTCTAGGTACTACAAACATATTTATTGACTGACTCAACTCGAGCAAACACAGACACAGATACACGCCCTACCCACACATACACACCCTACATACGTATAATCACACCCACATACAGTGGAGGCCAAATAAACCGCGTCCAGTTCTTCAAGCACTTTCCCAGGGTTACTTTGAAAATTTATTTGTCCCCGGGCGCGGTTAAATACTTGCAATACTTCATACTTTGCTGAGGATCATTTAGGCTTCGCCCGGCTTTTGTTCTTTTCAGAAATAAAAAATAAAAACCGTATACGTATTCTTTTTGTATTTTTTACTTTTTTTTTTCGTTGCTTATTGTACCTGGAGTGTTAGCCTGTTTTAGACGATAATCTCTTCAGAACTTTATAATACAATGCGAGGATATTATTTTGTACAAAATAATGTTGTTTTGGAGTACTGACCCGGATAGGAAATGTATTTTGATTTATTTGGACTACTTGATGCTCGAAGGGTCGAAAATAATGGTAATTTTATATACCACAATCAATTTGGTTTCATAATGGCGTTATTGTTTTGTATCTGTTATGAATACGAGCCTGTATCGGTTTCTAAACTATTTAAAAAGCAAATAAATGAAGCTTTGAATGATATGTGATTGCCACATAAGCTAATTGAACATTTAAATATTCCTCAGACACCTCTTGCATCTCGTAACTGAGTGATGTTCTCTCTCGGATAGCTAATCGACTTGATGCTTGACAGCGAGACACTGACGGACTGAATATAAAACCCTGTGCCAATCTCGAATAATAATATTTCAAAGTGGGTAGAAGATATTAGAAAGATGAACAGCAGCTTGTTGTGGTAAAACATTGAAATTAAGTTTTATGAGTAAGAAATATATACAAAATATGGATATAAGCTCAAATACATTATACAAGCTAACACTAAAATATATATACTTAACTACGAGTACCAGTGTACAAAAAGGAAAGAGCTCATTGGGCATCAAAAAATTCGACCGCATCGCTGTCAGCGGGAAAACTGCCCGAATGGCAACGCTGATTCTTTCGCCACTGGTCACGTGAAGAGTCAACCAACCGCTTGGCCATATTTCAAAATACTCGAAGCAATAATGTAATGAGTAATGTCATAAATGATACAGGAATCAAGACAATACCATTTAATTCAATAAAACAGATTTTAATAAATCTTATGTTCACAAAAACACAAACAAAGCGTTACATTAAAGAAGAGAAAGAAAAAGAACAAAATATTTGTACTACAATTTTCCATTGAGAACTTTGTTCTAAAGATTCTTTTATTCTAAAAATGTACCAAAAATGTTGTATAAAGAAATATGGCTAATAGAACTGGAGTATTGCAGGAAAAGACCAAGAAATAAAGAAAGTTTCAAGGTTACCGAGTAATGAATACTGCCGCCAAAAACAATATATGAGAGAAAACTTTTTGATACACTTCCCAACAAAAGATTGTGTTCAAATATATCATGGGGGCGTTTATATACCAACATATTGTCTGCATAGTAATATACTGTATAATGTCTATGTAGAAGATCTCGCTATGTTCCCAAATATTCGAGCCTTCTTTTTTCGTATATATTATGTACTAGTATTATGTATGAGTGAATTAAGTATTACATATTGATTTAACAGCACATTTTGTTTCTATGCGCCGTCGAGAGGTGGAATACAAAGTCAACAAGTTCTAAAATCAAATCAATTTCATGGATGTATTCGCAGTGGGAATTAAAGCAATATCAGTAAATAATACTGAACACTGAAAGTGTTTATACGAGTTCTTATTTTTTCAAAATAAACAATTTAAAAAAATCTCTTATCATTGCCGAGCAGTGGTCTCCCAGTGGTAATGACCGCGACTCACGAGTTGTAGGTCGTAGGTTTGAACCCAGACAGGCGCTTTACTTTGCGTATACTATTTTCATCACCACTGCTCTCGAAACGGTGAAGGAAATCATCGTGAGGAAACCGACATGTTCTACGACAATAATTGCGAAGATATGTGACATCTACCAACCCCGCGTGATGGATTACGGTCCACTCCCTCTCACTGGGAAGAAGCCCTGTGCTATCCTATCAGTGGGAACATACTAGGCTGATGATGCTCTGTAGATCTTGAAGTGATGCCTCTGTAAGCATATCTGCAGCAGCAGATATTTGAACCCGTGAAAGTAAATTTTAATCAGCCAAGTCGCCGCCCATTGTGTCACCCTTATAAAATGTTTTATATTTATGTTCTGTAATTTGTAAGGCGTACAATAAAGAGTATTCTATTCTATTCTAAGTAGCCAAACTAAACATACCTAACCATGCTACTAGAGTACTTAATTTGAAGATCCAATTTCGCATCTCAAACCGGAATTCCGATAAATCTTACTATTACACTGCACAAAATAACGTAAAGTTACGTCCCAACATTCAAAACATGACTAACGATGGGCCCAGCTTCACAGACCACAGTTATTTCTTACAGTTCCCAATTTAGGATTAGGTACTTCCAAATTCACAGTAATGGCGGCCGAACCGCACAGCAGCCAACCCACATCGTTTGCTCATACTGAATTCATAACCTCCCTTTCAACCCCAGAGTTGGACAATAATTACCGTCTGATAAATGGTAATGGCTATATTTTATAACCCTATTTACACCCCAGTAACGATATTGAAGGATAAGACGTCGGGAAAAACATTATATTATTATAGGTTCTTAGAGTAATAATGACTAGATGGGGCATACATGAGTGAAGCCTCATGAACTATGCCGTATGTGGAACATTTTTTACGTCAGTGGTGTAACTTAATACGCTTTTGTGTTTGACAGTGAGCGTAAATAAGTACATGCTGCTTGAGGTCAAATACCTAGGTTGTATTGCTTGCTACAGTTTTAACTGTTGAGCGTGGTCTTCGATCCCTGGGTCAAGCACAATGTTATTGGGTTTTCCCATTAGTAATTTTTCAATTTGAATATGCGCCTACATCCCAATTGCGTAACACACTTTCAATGACAATCCCAAGGATTTAAAATTAAATTCCTAATCCATTGCTTCATGGGTTTAAAAAAATTGTCTGATCAACAAAGTAAATAACGCAATGAATGTTGTTGAAGTCTCAAAATGTAAGGCATTGCTATTGTTAGTGGGTTACGCAATTTCCGCGCTGGTTAATGATAGTGAGATTTGGGGGAGGCTTTTGCCCAGCATTGGGACAGTACAGGTAAAAAAAACGTAGCTGGTGATCGTGGAGGTAAAAGACATCTCTACCTACTCATTCGTAGTATACAGGCTAGATGACGTTATGTTATGGTACGTTTAACGGATTACACACTTTGAAAGAAAGAAAGAAAAAACGTTTATTTGCGGTAAACATGACGCAAAAAAGAACATAAAAACAAAATATAGAAAAAAACAATGAGAAATGGTTGACATGCGTCACATCCACGCAAAACGGCTGTCGCTCAGCATTATGCCGCGACCCTATGCAAGACAGAGCCCCAGCGCTGGTGTTCAGCGACAGCCGGCGCCGACGTAATGACGTCGTCCGGTGCAGCAAACAATTATTCATCAACAAGTATAAAACGATTGCAAAATTTTCAAGTGGTGCAAAATTCTCCGCGTGGAAGCACGTTTCTAATTTGTATGTAAAAAGTCACGCGCGGGGGCGCGTTGTCTGCGCCCCGTCGCGTGCCGCGCTGTAGTGCGTGATCCGCCTTAGCGGCAGCGCGCGGTTCAGAATGCCCCTTCTAGTTGTTATTACTCCAAGTTATAACCATGATCGATCCTCATTTTTAGGCGCAAGTCATCGGGGTAATCTTTAGGTTATTGGATACTGTTAGCGGCTAAGTAGGCTGAGATGTTTGAGGCTGTTAGCACCTATCTCGTGTTTCCATATTAATGTATTCGAGAGGTCCTTAGTTATCGCTTATGGCCCTAATAGTGTATGTTAGGTTTATCTATGTATTAAAGATAACTAGATTTTTTATGTTTTAACCAAACTATGTCTACTTATTTGTAATGATAAAAAAGAAATTCTATGTAACCCAATTTTACTTACCTTATATAAGTCGACTTGGATTACATGACCATAATGAACTGCGTTATATATCTTATATAACATAAAACACGGTATAAGAATTCAACTGAATTCAGCCTTTCATATTGTGTATGAAAAAGCAGACATTATTGTGCTGAACTGCCGAACCCAAACAAATGGGATGAGGGCAGTAAGATGAATGATAAAAATTAACATCTAATTCACATCACAATAGGAGAGATCCCCTTGAGTATCTACGATCAGTATTACATTAAAAGTTAAATAAACGTTACACCACGCCTTGTTTCCTCGAAGGGATGGCAGAGGTGTACCTATTGTATAAATAAAATTTCACTTAATCACGTTTTAATTTTGTAAAATAAATAATACAGTAAATAAAACTTAATAAAGGACACAGCACGGTTCTTATTAGTTTACAGGATTAAGTTGTAATGCCGACGCGACGTCCTTGGTGTTAGAGCCCTATAATAAATTTAACGTATATACCTGTTACGCGTCGGTCACGAAACGTTTACAAACGATCCTATAACTCCCGCAACAAAATAGGCACCTGGTCGTCCTAAATGGGTAACTTTGCACCAAGTCAATCGGTTATCAGACAGCGAGGTAATAATTTAAATCACTGTTTTAACTAAATTGAGACAATAATATACTCGTAACTACTGAAAATAAAAACTAAGCTACAAATTAAACGCAAATCCGGTCCTAGGCTTCATGCTGGCGGTCGGAAGACTCCTCGCTGGCCGGTATCAGAATCCTCTTGTATCGGGTTCGATTCCCAACAGGAAGCTTGTAGACGTCTGGTCCTAGGGTATCGTGTGGAGCAAATTCAAGTTCGCCTTACGATCTTCGAACAAATCTACAGAAAATAACAAAAAATCATAATCTGAGACGCAGGCAGAATCTTTTATAACAAAAGAGCTGAAGAAAAGTTCAATTACATACCGAGTCTTCATGACATTCGCCTCGAGACCAGTTTTTAGTGATGCACGTACGTGATACGTTTATTTTCGGGAACACTGCCTATTACAAAGAAAAGAATGGAAAAAAATTTAGGAAACGATAAGAACTTTTGAATAATCAATAGTGTTGACGACCAGCAACCAACCTTTTTTTTTATATTGATGGTTTATTTTCTATAAATTTATTCCTTTGTCTTTTGCTGACACTGTAAAAAAAATGGTAAAAAAATCTCGTGATCGTGTTTCCATTATAACAAGCATCAAAAAGCCATCCTCAACAAATAGCAAAGCAAACATACCCTTGGATCCAATGATATTATAAGTAGTAAAGTGGTGCTTGGATACAATGGATACCCGCACAGAAATCGGTCGTTCAAACCGTTATACACTCAGCGTTAATATTGCAGCGAATTATTTTATTGTCAAAGCAGAAAATAATAAT
Organism: Apamea anceps; assembly: GCA_951799955.1. Lineage (NCBI taxonomy): Eukaryota > Metazoa > Arthropoda > Insecta > Lepidoptera > Noctuidae > Apamea > Apamea anceps. The sequence goes on from OX637506.1 coordinate 1,765,607, forward strand.
AAATTAGACTTCCGTCCTGTGTCCAAAAAATCCTTCAAATGAAAAATCTCGGTAAGAGAAAAGATATGACACTTTTAGATTCAAAACCAATACGAGTATGATGGAAAAACCTTTCTGGTTACAAATAAGGTTGGATTTGTTATAAAAGAAGGTCGTTCGTGATAAAATTATAATGTAGCATTTGCCAATGCTGCACTATGTACAGACGGCAGCAGGTCAAGCTACCCGAAACTGTCAAATTTTCCCAATCAACCTTGAACCTTAATGCTTTAGCGATAAAGTTGAAAATCTATTAAACAAATTTGTCAGATTGTAGTAGCTTGATGTGCTGGCGTCTGTACACCCACATTTTGCCAGGTATCTATAGTCCATTTACAATAGCATTAGAAAGAAGTTAAAAAAGGTTATTTTTAATGCACACTTTGTAACAAAAATACAATAAACATTGTTACATTATGATAGACGCCGAATTTATTATGATCTATTTTTAACCCCCGACGTAAAAACGACGGGGTTTTATAAGTTTGACGTGTCTCTCTCTGTGTGTGTGTGTGTGGGGGGGTGTGTGTGTGTGTGTGTGTGTGTATGTCTGTCTGTGGCATCGTAGCTCCCGAACGGATGAACCGATTTTAATTTTGTTTTTTTTGTTTGAAAGGTGAATTTGTCGGGAGTGTTCTTAGCTATGTTTGATGAAAATCGGTCCAAGATGGCCGCCGCTACAAAATGGCGGATTATATATTTTATCACAACTCCCTCAATATGGGTATCAAATGAAAGGGCTTGACTAGTAGAATACTATACACTATAATAAATTTCAAATCCAAGATGGCCGCCACCACAAAATGGCAAAAAACATTTTTTTTTCACTACTCCCTTAATATAGGTATCAAATGAAAGGGCTTGACTAGTAGAATACTATACACTATGACAAATTTCAAATCCAAGATGGCCACCACCACAAAATGGCGAATTACAAAAACCTGATTAAATACCAAATTACCTGAATCTTAAAACGCAAGAAAATAAAAGAAAAGAAATAATAAGGAGTCCCTACAAAAAGCATGAAATAAAAAATTAAATTAAAAATTTAAAAAACCCCCGACTACGTGAAACCCTATAAAAAGAAAAAAATAACCTTGAAATTATGACCCTACGTAAGTACGTATGATATTTTTTGATTAAATATTGTCCTGTCGGGGGACCGCTACTATTTTAAACTTTAACAGAACGTTAGGCTAATAATTAGAGCGGTCCCCCGACGGGACAACATTTAATCAAAAAATTTCATACGTACTTACGTAGGGTCATAATTTCAAGGTTATTTTTTTCTTTTTATAGGGTTTTTACAGCAGCTGTCACACTTAATTGTAACCATTTTAACTATTTATCTTATGAAATTATGTGGCTTTAATTTATTTATATTATATAACTCCAATTTAAAATTACAGTGTCAATGCTAAAAACCTAAAAGAAGCAGGGATGAACAATACTTGGAACGTTATTCGTTTCACTATAATTCTACCGAATTTTATTTTAATTAAGGTGGATGCGCTGCAGTAGCCCGCGAAATCAGACGAATTTGGACCAATTCTAATTTAAAGGGATGTATTGATGATTTTTAAGGTTAAAATTGTATTATTGCCTACATATTTCTTATTGTTGCGCATCATATTATTTTTATTAAGATACAACCTTACAGTGACCTGCAAATTGCAAAAAACGCAAGAAAATTAGAATTTAAGCATCTCCCTTAAAATTGTTTTATCATAACTTTGAAATAAAATGTTTTGCATTCCTGCTTCTACGAGCCTCTTTTTTCTAATAAATGGACTATAAAGTAATATTATAAAGAGAAAAAAATGATTTTTTTGTATGTTTGTTTGTTACGGTTTCACGCTAATACGGCTGAACGGATTTGGATGTAATTTGGCACATGGGTAGACCATGACATGCATTAAGACACATTATTAGGCATATTTTTATCCCGATATTCCAACGAAGTCGAGACTTGTGCGGGTGAAACCACGCAGCCATGTTTTATAAAATTTGCATTTATTCTTAAAACGTAACAAAACCTACCTGAATTCAACACAAAAAATATAAAGGAACTAAAAACCTCATCTCTCACAGACAAAGTGACTAAATGCATCAGCAGGAGCACACAAAACGTACCTCATTGAATATTTATCACTGCAGCCAGGACCGCACTGAATATTGCAGGTGTTGCGTCCAGACGGTTCGTGGTTCTGCTGAATTACTGAAGCACTTCGCTTTCAACTGTCCAGGGTTAAAGTATTGGCTCTTTGAAGCTTTAGAATGTGTGGTCTTAAAATACTGTGGTTGAAATCTGGAATGGCAATGACGTTTTTCAATTTGTTAAAATTTACAGTCAGGAAAATGAGCTATTAAGCAAATTGATACCCTACGTAAACTTGCCGTGTAGAGCCAGTTTATACAACTGTCGAGGAATGACATCTGTAAGTTAATAGACATGTTGCCTATCAATTCATCTCCCTTGCTTTACTTTCCAGCTTATTCTTTGGACATCATTTTACATTTTATTGAAATTTAAATAAAACAGAGAGCTTGTATGAAGTGAAACGGCGGAAAACAAGATGTTGACTGCAAAAAACTTTCATGAAAACAAAAATAATAATCAACACGATAAATTATATTACTGTAAAAGCGTGAAAAATTCATAAAATTAAAATGAAATGTCAAAGTTTTAAGACGTTTCAACACTTTAACAATATCTACTTAATGTCGAAATTCATCGTCACTTCAATACTACGGGGTGAAACTTGGACTTTTAAACACTTCTAACTTGAATAATACATCTACTCAACTTAGTGTATAAATATTTTAACTTAACTTCAAAATGTGAGCGCTCAAAGAAAACTTTCTTTGTTTATTTTTTAGGGTTACGTACCCAAAGGGTAAAAACGGGACCCTAAATTACTAAGACTTCGCTGTCTGTCCGTCCGTCTGTCTGTCACCAGGCTGTATCTCAAGAACCGCGATAGCTAGACAGTTGAAATTTTCACAAATTATGTATTTCTGTTGCCGCTATATCAGCAAATACTAAAAACGAAATAAAATAAATATTTAAGGGGGGCTCCCATACAACAGACGTGATTTTTATAGATAACTAGCTTCTGCCCGCGGCTTCGCCCGCGTGGATGTCGGAAATTATCCCACGGGAACGTGCTAACAGGATAAAATGTACCTATGTATGTGCTTCCCCAGAATGCCATCTACCACGCGGGCCTTTTGTGGCTAATTACAATAGAAAACCAATTGTGTCTCATTAGTGGTGATTAAGAGGGTACCTATATGATATCTTTACCTAAGTACTATCATGGACACTTCCGCCTGATCACCACTAAGTTCATTTTTGCTTGCACTCAAAAAATAGAAGAGCTCTCTAGCCCCGCCCCGTTGACCTTGAATAGACGAATGAAAGATAAGACGGGCCGACTGCACTGTCGCTCGACGCGGTGACGCACGCGCCGTTCGAGATTTATTTTTATTTTCAAACTACTGCTATTACCTATTTATTATATTATGGACTAACTTCTGCCCGCGAATTCGTCCGCGTAGATTTCGGATTTGTGACAGGATTGCGTATATCAAAAGGAAATCAAAATAACCCATAAAGATACAAAATATATTTTTTTAAATAAATTGAAGTAAGAAGATGAATTTTTTAAACTTTGCGAAAAAGGAAATCAAAATAACCCATAAAGATACATAATATTTTTTTTTTAAATAAATAGAAGTAAGATGATTTTTTTAAACTTTGCGAAAATTATGAAAACTTTATAACACTACAGATCATGGATGTGATGTAAATAGTTATATTATGACTTGATTTTTGATTTTGTAAACTTATTCCTGCACGTGCACGGCCTTGGTGACGCCCACTTCGCAACGGGCCGTGCAGCAGAAATCGTAATATTTTAATTTCGCCATAACTTCAAAACCAAACGTCCAATTTTAATCATTCAAAGACCAAATATTATCTACATAAACGGTACTTACTGATGAAATAATTTATTTTGATAAGGATTAATAGCATGAGTAAAATAAATGCGTTTAAATGTAGTCCAAAAAAAATTCAAGATTTTTAAATTAAAAAATGGTTGTTGTGTGCCTCACTCGACATAGATAGGTATAGTGTGTCGCGGACTTTTTTGTAGATATTTATAAGATCTACAATTAATTTGAACATTTTATGGTTCTATACTTATACTAATATTATAAAGAGGAAAACTTTGTTTGTTTGTAATGAATAGGCTCAAAAGCTACTAAACCGATTTTAAAAATTCTTTCACCTTTCGAAAGCTACATTATCCACGAGTAACATAGGCTAAATTTTATTTTGGAAAAAAATAGGGTTCCGTAAGATATTTGGGTTTTTCGGACACAAGGTGTAAAAAATCAACCAGAAAAGTTACTTATTTTGCGTACGCTGCCTAAACTATAAAAGATAGAAGATATTTATAAGATCTACAATTAATTTGAACATTTTATGGTTCTATCTTTTATAGTTTAGGCAGCGTACGCAAAATAAGTAACTTTTCTGGTTGATTTTTTACACCTTGTGTCCGAAAAACCCAAATATCTTACGGAACCCTATTTTTTTCCAAAATAAAATTTAGCCTATGTTACTCGTGGATAATGTAGCTTTCGAAAGGTGAAAGAATTTTTAAAATCGGTTTAGTAGCTTTTGAGCCTATTCATTACAAACAAACAAACAAAGTTTTCCTCTTTATAATATTATTAGTATAGATGGTACGGAACCCTTCGTGCGCGAGTCCGACTTGGCCGGTTTTTTTAGTTTATAGTTACTGTGTCTGTGTCTCTTGGCTCAGTTTTTATTAAAATAAATTTTAAACAAAATAAAAATATTTTATTTCACATAAACCAACATGGGCACTTATGAAACGTCATACGCTAGGTGCACGGTTCCAATTGGTCGTTTCCTATGGAGAAGAGCCAGCAAGAAATTTCACGTAAGTTTATGTGCCACCAGCCAGCTATTTTTAAAAGAGTAACTTTAAAAATAATTGGATTTTACAATGTTTTCAAATATAATAGGTACGAGAGGACAGCGTAGGCCTGTCAGCAAGTACCAGGTACTTGATGAAATAAAAAATGGTCTACAGATCTAAAGTCTACAAGGCCTACAAAGTCCTCACATTTACAACACACACACACACACACAAACGGTAGAGAAAACTGTAAGGGCCGATTCACACCGGAATGCATCATAATGATGTTTGTGACGCCGAGCAGCCGCGGGCGGACGCTTGTGGCCTTTTCAAGTGATACTGGTCTTTTAATTATGCACATAGATAAAGTTTCAAATTATTTCACACTGAATGTCCTCGTCGTGTCGCTGCCGTTCCGGTGTAAATCGGCCCTAAAACACACTGTTGCTATGTGTTATGATTCAACTTTATTGCCGTAACATGCTCACAATAGTTGTAATTTTGACTGCACAAAATACCAAAATGAAACTTTAAAATAACTTAACATATCTTCGTTTATTTCAGATATAAATAAAAAATACACGTCTTAGTTCTCACTCCATATTTTATATATATTTTCTGTGAAATCTTTTCTTTCGAGATCAAATGCTCAATCATTTTAATCGTAACAACATCCTACACGATCAACAGTATGGTTTCACCAAAGGACGTTGTACAACTGACGCCGGTGTCACCTTATTAAAGCACATCTTTAACGCATGGGAAGAGGCACAAGATGCAATAGGCATCTTTTGCGACCTATCCAAGGCATTTGACTGCGTGAATTACGAAACACTGCTGTTGAAACTTGAGCATTACGGACTGGGTAAACTAGCTGTTAGCTTAATAAAATCATATTTAAATGATAGATTTCAGCAAGTTCAAATAAACGGTGTGAATTCATTGGGTTTAAAAGTCAAAATGGGTGTGCCGCAGGGCTCAATATTGGGGCCGTTCCTATTTTTAGTATATATAAATGATTTACCTCATTTACTAAAAACCCGACCACAAATGGTGTTATTTGCTGATGACACATCACTGATTTTTAAAGTAGACAGGCGTGCACAGCAGCTTGACGACGTAAATAATGCTATGCTTATGGTCCATAATTGGTTTACTGTAAATAATTTAGTATTAAATGAGAACAAAACTAAATGTATTAGATTCGCTTTACCGAATGTTAGAAGTAGTGAATGTCACGTTGTATTGAATAGGGAAATACTTGAATTCGTCGAAAGTACGGTTTTCTTGGGTATCACGCTTGACTCAAAGCTGCAGTGGGGTCCTCACCTAATATCACTTGCAGGGCGGCTAAGTTCAGCCGCTTACGCTGTCTGGAAAATCCGTCAATTAACAGACGTGGAAACCGTAAGACTGGTCTATTTTAGTTACTTCCATAGCATCATGTCTTACGGTATTTTGCTGTGGGGACGGGCTGCAGATATTGATTCTATCTTCATTCTGCAAAAGAGGGCTGTCAGAGCCATCTACAATCTCAGCAGACGCGAATCTCTAAGGCAACTGTTTAAAAAAATTAACATCATGACGGTTCCTTGTCAATATATATACGAAAACATTATGTACGTTCGAAAACATCTACATCTTTTTAGTAAGATAAGTGACAGGCATAACTTTAACACTAGGAATAGGAACAAACTAGATCAACCGCGCTTCAGATTGTCTAAAGTAAAAACTTCTTTTATGGGGTACTGTGTAAAATGTTATAATAAAATACCACTCGATATTCTTCAACTAAATGAGAAGAAATTTAAAACATGCATTAAACGCACACTATGTAGACAAGCATATTATAAGTTGGACGAGTATATAGTAGATAAAAATGCTTGGCTTAATGCTGGTCCTGCTCCACAGGCAGTTGGGCTTACAAGTTGATCACAATTTCAATATTTGGAAGAGATGCTTCCCCTTTTTGTTTTTTTTTTTTAGTGTTTATTTTATTTAATCAGGATTAACTTTTAATACTTCAGTATTAAGTACCTCTTCATGATTGGTAGTTATTTTTTGTTTCTCTCATCTTAATTATATTGCAAACTATAGCTTTGTATAAAGCATTTTTGAAAATTTTGTAAATGTAAGAACCATGGATCCGTTTTTTATGATATTTTGATGTTGACTTGAAAGAGCATGGCAGTTGAGAATATGTCATGCTCACTTAAATGTCTCACTGGTGGTGGCGCGTGTGTTGGATCATTCGGTTCCCTACGAAATGGTTGAGCTGGGTGGTGCTGATCCACGCGTCATGTTCGTGAACGGGCGCCATCAGTTGAGACTGGTCATCTCTTAACTGCCAAGGCTTATTTTTAATTTTATATTTAAAATTTTATATTTTAATTTGTTTTTTTTTACATTCTTCTCACATATAGAAGCAATAAGAATAATGTAACCAGGATTTTGTAAAAATGTCTTGATTTAAAAGAGTGTCCATGGAGTTTCTTGCCCGTTCTTCTCCATAGAGATCTACGCTTTGGAATGGGCAACTAGCTTCAACTTTCTGACTAACTGACCGACTATTTAATTTTGACAATTCAAAAGTGCCTGTAAATGGTTTAATTGAAATAAATGATTTGAGTTTGAGTTTGATGACTCCTGCTTAAGGTTTTTTTTTACAGAGAAACTGCATTCAGACAACCTGCTGGTTTATTAAAATTCCCACATATAAAGCTGGATTTATAAAAATCATAGTTATTTTTCTTTGCGAAAGGCTGTCGTAGTAATGATCTATTTCTCGTGGCAAGTGGTCTAATATGCTTAAAAGGTATATTTAAGTACTAGTGAAATTGCAGGCACTCGAGACATTTCAACGTTGTCTCTAAGGTTGGCAATGAATGCCTTGGTGTACCCAATTTCTGTTGGCAATGGTAACTACACTGTCCATTCGTCCTTTGGCCCATCTTACTCCCTACACGTTTAGGACAGGAAAAATAAAGTTTTTGGTACTGTCTTTTTATTGCGACAATCCTTTGTCGGTCCTGTATTTGATTTATTTATTTTGTTGGAAAACAAGCAATTGTACCGTATATGTTACATCGGAATCATTGGAAGTGGGTAAATGTACAATCCACGACGTTTCCACAGATTACCTAGGTTAATGATATAGTGAAGGCACAATGTTCACGTTAAAAAAACACAAAGAAGAAGACAGTAAGAGAATAAATAAGAGAAGAAAGAGGCGATTCCCGATCGAGCAGAGCGTTATTGCGTTTTCCCATCAGGAATTGCTTAGTAGTAGACCGGAGTCTGGATTTGTATCCGGTGGCATTATGCTCGCCCCTTATTAAATGGAACTTGAACATAGCTGGTGAAATGTGGATGTAATATAATAGGTACACCTCTGCCTTACCTTTCAGAGATTACAGGCGTGATGTTATGTTATGTGTCCTCAGTCTGGTGAGGTTGTTTGTAAAATTTTTTATCATGGCTGAATCACAGGCCTCCAAAATACAGACAGGCCTAGTGTTAGTTGGCAGCATCAGGATGTTGCAATACATTACCAATATGTGTTAGAATATGTCTTCCGTCATCATCAGCCTACAGCAATCCACTGTTGAACATAGGACTCTTCAATTGCACGACATTCACCTCGATTCTCGGTAACTCTCATCCAGCTGTTACCAGCCACCCTGCGAAGACCGTCGTTCCACCTAGCCTGAGGGCGTCCTACCTTAAGTTGGCCGATTCGCGGTCTCCACTCCATAACACGTCTACCCCAACGCTAATCGGTTCTTCGGCTAATATGGCCGGCCCACTTTCATATTAATTGCCTTTTATATTAGGTATATTCTTGGTGTCCAATCGAAGCATTCCTTTGAAAAAAAAAATAGGAGGCTATTCATAACCATAACAAAGACATCCAAAAAAAAAACTCTTAATAATAGACGTATAATTTGGAGAAACGTGTTTAACAGTCCCGAGAACCCTTTCAGGGACTATTAAAAGAACAATCCTGAACAAAAGTGTTGATTGAAATAACGCTAACTTTTAGTACAAAATTCAGCACTGATTTAATTTTCCGCTTACGGCTGTGGTCTGTGGAAAATTCGGAGTGTTATGCGATGCATTCATTAAAGTTCTACTGGATATATTTTTGAAACTGTTTCGTTATGCTATGCAGTTTATGGGTTGGGCAGGTTAATATTACATGGAATTGATACTGAATTAGCTAATATATATATTAACTAGCTGACCCGGCAAACGTAGTTTTGCCATATAAATAATTGCCTAATATTTTTCTTATTTAGGGGGATGAAAAATAGATGTTGGCCGATTCTCATAGATACCGGATAAGCACAAAAAATTTCATCAAAATCGGTCAAGCCGTTTCGGAGGAGTATGGCAACGAATACTGTGACACGAGAATTTTATATATTAGATTAACACTAGGTGATGAGGCGCGAGCGTCTGAAAACCTGTGGGGGGAAACCGTGGGGGAAACCTTATAGGACAGTCATGGGCAAATTACGCCCATGGGTCCCTCCCATCACGGAGATCATGGATCCGGGTCTGCTGGAGAGAGTCGTAAACACACTCTTTCCAGTAGCCAGGGACAGAATTTCGCCGCCCACGTCATTGTCAGACTGGTCTGACGTGTTAGGGGTGACTGAAGGGGAGCTCAACCAAGCCGTGAAACGCTTGGGGGCTCGCAACACCGCGCCAGTGGTCACGTGCTGCCGTGCATAGCGAGGCTTAGGGGAGGCCCCTTTACAGTCTCCCCAGGGATGTGCCTTACAGGCGTTGCGCAGGGGTGGTTCCGGAGTTGGTCTTTTAAGAGGAACCGGGACCACCCCTATGTGCGGATGGTGATTACCGGGGTGGTTTTAGTGAGGTAAAAATCCCACACTCCCCGACCCCTCTCCCCGGAGGTCGGGTGCCTTTCGAAGGTTTCCCCACGAAAACAAAAAAAAAAAGGTCTAGTTGGTATCCCTGGCCGGGCGTGGGTTCTAACTCTGGCTGCACTGGGTGATCGCCTGAGACGGCTATTTAATAGCTGTCTCCGTGCAAGTGTGTTCCCCTCCGGTTGGAAGGAAGCTGGATTGGTTTTATTGAAGAAGGAAGGCAGGGCCGCAGAATCTCCCTCTGCATACCGTCCCATATGCCTGCTTGACGAGTCTTCCAATTGGTCCCGCCCTTGCTGATAGCCAGTATGGCTTCCGGCAGCGGCGTTCTACCGTAGATGCGATTCTTCGCGTCCGCGCGCTGTCGAACCAGGTGGTGTCCCGGGGTGGAGTGGCGTTGGCGATAAGTTTGGACATCGTCAACGCCTTCAACTCTTTACCCTGGGCTGCAACTAGGGAGGCACTGGTACATCATGAAGTGCCTCCCTACGTGCAAGGCATTGTCGGGGCATACCTATGCGACCGGCACATTCGCTATGTGGGCCGGGAGCGCGGTAGCGTTCAGCGGAGGGAAAATTACGTATGGGGTTCCGCAGGGATTGGTTCTAGGCCTTCTCTTGTGGAACCTAGCATATGACGCGGTCCTGCGTGGTGATCTCCTTGTCGGTGTTAATATCGTGTGCTACGCAGGCAATACTCTGGTGTTGGCCGGCGGGGACACCTTCGAGGAGACCATCCAGCTTTCTGAGCTCGGGGTGGCAAAAGTCGTGGCGTCAATCCGCGGGCTGGGTCTGGAGATTGCGCCTTAGAAAATTGAAGCGTGGTCCATGTCGGAGATGCGCAAGTCCAGGTGGGGCGATACATAAAGTATCTTGGCCTCACCCTGGACGGTCGGTGGGGCTTCGAAGAGCACTTCGAGCGCCTGGTTCCCCGGATCGAAAACGCAGTGGGTGCTATGCATAGACTGCTGCCCAATCTCGGGGGATCTCGGGAGGAAGTTCGCCGCCTCTACGCGGGTGTCGTGCGATCGATGGTCCTTTACGGGGCGCCTGTTTGGTCAGGTAGACTGTCAGGCGTCAGACGCTGCAGGACTAAAGTCGATTTTAAAACGCGGCCTGTGTGAGACCGCACTGTAACTGCCCTTTTACACACACATAAAAACGCGGCCGCTTATAACGAGATTCTGTTCTTTGAAAGTGGTGTATTCTGAAATACTGTCAAACTTAAATAATGAAAAAAACAAGTACGTATGTATTTATTATTTACTAGGGATCGTAATTTTATTTGATTATTTATGTCTTTCATAACAGCCTCCTGAAATTTGACGAGGATACGAAACAACAGCTTGTATAAACCTATATATATAAAAATGAATCCCTATTTCCCTTGGTCATGCCATAACTTGAGAACGACTTTACCGATTTCATCCATCTTTTTTTTTAAAGTTTTCTAATAATTTGTAGAAGGTAAGTAAGTAAGGTAAGTTTGACTTAATTTTGGTATTAGAATGTTGTATTACAAATATTTTGAAATAATAAGTATATTATAAGCTATTAATCGTATTTCGTAAGAAATTTCACACATTGGTACATATTCACACATTTTTTTCACGTATCCATCTACACCTTCCTTTACCGCAAGCCCCATAAATATACCAACCTAACGCCTCAAAGATTTAATCACCACACAAGGAAAAGAGACACGAACATACAACACAAGAGGAAATAACGGCGACATTTTTCTTGCCAACCTCACCATAATAGCGAACATTTACCAGAATCCTTTGGATTTCTTTTTTGTTACTTTGGCGGCAATAGCCTTTCCGAGTCACGGTTTAGACCGGTATTACCGCATGGTTTAGACCGGGTATTACTGCGTTACGGCTTGCAATACGATCGCTTAATTCCGCTAAGGAATGGGAAGGTGAGATGCTATATTACGGGGAGAGGAATTTATATCATGTTGTTGTTCTGGATGGGAATAAATAAGTTATTGGCAATAAAATTTGGAAAGTCGAGTAGCTAATGTTGTTTTATTCAATTAGTGTTATATAACTATTCACTTATTCAAATGAAAAGTGGAAACGCTGGTGACATAATAGTGACCACGTCGGTGATGTTCTTCAGAAAGGTCAGGGCCTCAAGTCTGTATGGTAATTATTATCATTGGATAATGTAAATGATTGAATTTAAGAAATTTGTTTAACTGTGACTGATATTTAATGTATAAGTGTAAAAGTTAAAAATAATTGATTTAATAATAATGATTGTACCTAATTAAGATATTTGCACGCCATGAGAAATGGCAGACATGTCGTGAGCCAATCTCTTATTTTAAGATCTTGCATGCATGTATTATTTTAATTCTGTATATATACACATGATTGAGCAAATAAAATTTCTTATTCTTATTCTTATCTGTCCATTCCAAGGTTGCCTGGAAGAGATCGCAGAAAGCGATAAGGCCGCCCATTGTATATTTTTAGTGTCCGATCTGCTTTTCTTTGTTATGTATTTTTATGGTGTACAATAAAGTATATATAAAAAATAAATAAATATTATTCCCCGCGTAATCTTAACCCGTACAAACGACGTACGGTTGTCAAGCGTGGTATTTTGACAGTTCAAATCACGTCAACTTCGTGTTCATTTCGCGCTGTTTTGTCATTGTATCATAGAGAATACTTTAACAGGTGCGTAGTAGTCGTATCCGGGGTGCGTGCGTGTATTCCCGTAATTTAAAACGTTCAAAATCTAGTCGCAGTCTCATCTCGGCGTCAAACAAATGTCAAAAACTTGTCAAAATATAGGGAAATTAGACGTATTTTTGACAGATTCAGACTGAGATCTGACTGTGAACGTTCTTAAAATTACGAGAATTGCCCCTCAGATGTATGAACGTAAACGGAGCAAAAGGAGTATGAAAGGATCGTAGCAGGTGGCGCTCTGTAGTTTCTGCCTAGCCCCCCCACGTGTAGAAGGCGTGAGCTTATGTGTGTATGTTATTCAAACGTTCATTTATACGATATAGGATTTTTTATGTAGCAACGTTGGCATTCTCTCAATCTATTAATTATACCTCGAATTTACCATAATTTTGATAATGATTATCGCTGAGATGAGATTACGACTAGATTTTGAACGTTTATAATTCCGGGAATTGCCAATTTAGATTTAAAAAAAAAATAAAAAAATTCAAAAATGTTTATTATCAGCTTAAATAACATTACGCTAGTTACAATGAGGAGCCACCTTTTAAGTAATTAATTTACTTGTGTTAGGGTGCTCCGCCCTTCCCAAGTTACATTACTAGTTATTTAAGGAATTTCACAAGTAAGGTAATCTTACAATAAGCTAAAATAACAAAAATAAAGTAATATGCCAGAAATTAACATTTAAGTGCGCTATCGATTGGGGATGTGTGACAAGGTCTGAATTGTGTGTGGGTGTGTGTATGTGTTAGTGTGTGATTTAAAGCAGTACCTATCATTATTTTATTAGAACTATAATGTACACAACTGTCGGTGCTGTGAAAATCCTTAACATTGTATCAAATGATTCTAAATCTTGAATGACAATTATAACCAAGCACTCAAAAAGTCCTATTAATCCCCCCTACTTATATTATAAACGCGAAAGTTTTTTGCGTGAAAGAGTAACAAACATCCATATGTTTGTACCTCTTTCACACAAAAACTACCGAACGGATTTTGTTGAAACTTTACAAAAATATAGCTTATACATTATACAAATACATAGAATACTATTCTAACGGGATCGATACATATGTGAGTGAAACCGCAAGGCGCTGCTAGTAAATCATAAATCCAACACACAACTCAATCTACCTGAAAAATACTAACAAGACATTCACTTACCCAGTTTCCCACACTAGCTACATAAAACAATTTACACCTACAGCCAGGAATGACGCGGCAAAATAAGGCCGTTTCTCACACACATAAGTTAAACATTGTTACTTCATACGCCACCCGCCGCGTCCCGCGTGTAAATGCCACCATTCCCGACAATGAGTAGCTACCTTTATATTAACCTCGTTTGCCGTAATGACGTTGAATTTATTATTGTTAGGCTCGTTGTACACGTGAGCTGAAGGGCTGGGCAGAATATTGAGTTGGTTTTAGTTAGTTAAGCAATTTTACGTTGTGTGGTCTCGGATTAAAAGAGCAGACTGCCTGTTTATAGAGGTTGTCTAGAAAGTTTATTATTATAACGTAGTGCTGACGATTAGTCGTCATATTTCAGACTACACAAGGCTGATATTTTAATCTACAGATGACTTTTATCTGTGGAAGAAATATGACAGTTTGACCACATTTTATAGAAAATAAAAGGTCAAGTCACCATATTTATTCTTCAGGTGAATTTTGCAGAGTTTCGCTAACTAATTTAATTTGACCCTGTATAAACTTCATAAAATATCTAAGGTAGTAAACATAATTGTCGTTTGATCTATCGAGTACATACTGAGTGAAGATTTATTATTGTTGGTTAGCCAAATATAACATTAACGTATTTTTGAAAATGTTCACTGATAAAGAATCTCTTATTTCTTTCGGTAACATATTATACACTCTCAAACGAACCCTTTTCCTTTCCACCTTCGGTTAAGACCTGACGAAAATTCCGGTATAAACCAAAAGTTAATGCATCGAAGGCGTCTAACATTCGTTCTCCTTTCGGAATGCTCTAACAACGTTGAAAGTCGACGAGGCGATGCTTAACATCGACAGATCGCCGTGTTCGTCGGAGTATTCCCAGCGTGCAAGTTACTTTGGTAATGGTTCTAGTCGTTCTTGTGGAACCTTTAAAAAAATAATAATAATAAAATTGTTTATTTCTCACCACAATACATTTTACAATTTCTAGAATTATAATTTCGAATTACTTTTACAAAACCAAAGAATATTATTATAAGTATACAATAATATAACGTGGTGGCCCTGATGTTTGCCATGAAGTTTTGACCCTATCCCCTGAACTAGGTGGGAACCTGTATCTCAAGGGGTAGTGTTCAGTCATGGGTTATGCACATTTTACCGAGTGCTGAATAGTGTGGCGTGTAAGTGTGTGGTGTGAAGTGTATTTTGAACGATATGCTGTATGAGTGTAGAGGTGTGGGGGAGAAATGTATGTACATTTATATGTTTGTGCGTACCTATATGGAGAATTTTTAAGTGGATATGTTAGTTAATTTTATTTTAAGTTTCGTTTTCTCGAGCGTAATTGAAACTGATCGTATAGAGGGAAGATGAAGTTGTTTAGTGTACTATTTGAGTGTGCAAGTGACAGAAGATATTTCACAAACTGTGTCCAAATAAACTTTTTTTCCTTCTTTCTTTCTTATATTAGGGAAACGGATTAATTATGGCTGTTAAATGCCTTAATAGAGTTTGATATCTTTTAAGTTCCAAATTACTCTAAGAGCGTGACAATAGGCAACAGTACTTGGTCACAAGATGTGATACGTGTCTCCGTCTCGAACCGGGCTAAGCACGATTTACAGTCGAAGTGACCTCACTTAGACTGTACATCGTGCTTAGCCAGGTTTGTATCACATGTCACGTATCACGCTATAATAATGTCTACATCAAGTTCTTATACGTGACCAATAAATTTAGACTCCATTTTGCTCAAACAGCGTGAAAATAAGCCACACTACGTCACAACACACGTGTCACCCGTCTTGAACCGGGCTGAGCACGATTTACAGTTTAATTGCGTCGTGTCACGCGTCACGCTGTTATAATGTCTGTATTATGTTCTTCGCGCAGCCAATTTGTTGTGCGGTTGAAAGTCCAGGTAAATGGACGTGCAAAATAAAGACGTGACAATAAAAAAGGCCCGGGAATGAACACGTGTAATTTTATCGCTTTGTTAGTGTTCCGTGTAGAATACAAGAAAACATGGACACGTATTAAACATAATTATACTTAGTGACGGCTCTTTTGTCACGCTTTTAAAGCGAAAAATATCAGAAATTAAATGTGCCGGTGTTAAAAATTGTAACGTATTTTTCGGAATTTTATGGATTGCATTTGACAGTTTAAAACATTATTTTATGTCACTTTTGCATTAACTTATATTTACACGTGACTGACTGTACTTCACAGTGTACCTATAGAAAAATGACAATAATAAAAAAAAATATTTTGAAATAGCCACTTTTTTAGCCTGATTTTTCTGATACACGAGTTTCTGAAAAAATAATTCATACCCTCAAAAAATATTTGTAGCAATAGTTTTACAAGTTTGCGAGTCTCAGTCGAAAACATGAATCCTTTAAAGGCTTTATTTTCACACCACTTGAGTTTTAGAGAGTGCGCCTGGTACGAATATCAAAGAGGGATCAACGTCAAAAATGAAACTTCACGGTGCTCTAACTTCAGAGGACGTTCAGAAGT
The DNA here is from genome assembly GCA_951799955.1 of Apamea anceps. NCBI lineage: Eukaryota > Metazoa > Arthropoda > Insecta > Lepidoptera > Noctuidae > Apamea > Apamea anceps. Next base: position 1,781,917 of record OX637506.1, read on the forward strand.
ACTCGTATCTAGTTATATTTCTCTATGGATTCGAATCCGGGGTCAGAGTACTCAGAGATTTGAAACGGTTTGCACAAAGGTTCTGTTATTTCGGGTTCCAGTTTTGTAGGTCATACTCGAAGATGAGTACAATTCACAAAGATATAAAGATTGAAAAAAGGTTCAAAATAAAACAAATCTTTACTACATAAATGCCGAACAGTGGGTGTATCGAATAATATTTCTATAATTAAATGTCGCAACTCTGACTCTCAAGATACAGGCAAATGCCTAGTTTGGGGGTTACCGTTTAATCTATTCTTGTACAAATTGTGATCTATACTTATAATAAATCTGTAGAAGTGAAAATTCTGTACATTGAAAATATCAAAAAAATAAATAGCAGGGGGTGTTACTAGACCGACACCGAACCCAAAAATGTGATTAAAAAAAGTTTTGTCTGTCTGTCTGTCTGTCTGTCTGTCTGTCTGTCTGTCTGTCTGTCTGTTTGTTCAGGCATCACGCAAAAACTACCGGTTCGATTACGTTGAAACTTGGTATAATTATTCTTTAATATCCTGGGCACCACACTGGGTACTTTTTATCCCGGAAAAGTATATACAATAAAAAACAAACTTAATTTTGCGGTTCGATCCCTAGACTCGATTACTGCACCAACCGCAAATAATAAGTTTGTCGTAGGTTAAGTCACCCGCAATGGAGTTCATTTTTATTCCTTTTAGTTTTTAGAGTTATTTAGGTTTATTTTTATATAAGTCGTAGGTAGGTATAGATTTTAATTTTAAAGTATAGGTAGTATATTTGATAGTGTACGTAGTGACCGTAGGTTATTTTATAATACTGTTAGGTAGGATTAGTCATTCGTATAGATATTAGTTTTTAGGGATTATTTATTAAGTTTAGATTAGTTATCATCAGAAATAGGTTTATTTAGGTAGGTAGGTATTTAATTTTCTGTTATTGAGTTTTTTTTTTAAATTAGGTTGGTACTTAGGTAAAGGTATCATATAGGTACCCTCTTAATCACCACTAATGAGACACAATTGGTTTTCTATTGTAATTAGCCACAAAGGGCCCGCGAGATGGATGGCATTCTGGGGAAGCACATGGGTACATTTTATCCTGTTGGCACGTTCCCGTGGGATAATTTCCGACATCCACGCGGGCGAAGCCGCGGGCAGAAGCTAGTTAATAAATAAATTGGAAATATGAATTTGAGTTACAGTACATTGTACCAACGGCACTTTTATCGCTAAAACAATTACTATTCCAATTAAGGTAACAAGATAGTAATCCTTGCACAGGTGGCATGCGGGGCAGGATGGAAGGTCGACCATTGTATGTGAGGAGATGCCGCACGCACTTGAGACCTGAGCCGTTTATGAACCCCTATCTATGAAGATTGTCTTTGATCCTGTGTACTTTCTGATTTGATGACTGTGTTGGTGAGCGAAGTTCGCTCAGCCAAATTTTGGGACAAACATGTTTGGACTTTATGCCATCGATACTAAGAAGAAGTATTCCTTCCAGATCATACCAACGTATTTTTCTTCTGATAGGTAAACAAATCACGTATCATAATATTTATTTGGCCCCAATTTCTACCCCTACCGTTATACTTCTCCACCGTCATTGATTAATACTTACACTCTCGTGCCTATGTTCGCCAATTACTAAAAAAAGATTCAAAGAAACAAATGACTTCATAATATTTTCGGAGAACTTTTATTAATTTCATAATCGGAGTCTCGTTCCCTCATTAAAACGTTAATAATTTATGTCTTAAAATTAAACGAAGCAAATTCATTTAGCGACTAATAAATAGAAAGGAGCCTTTCAAAACTAATAAATGAATAATTGCAGTCCAAACTTAATAATATTATAAATTCGAAAGTAACTGTCTGTATGTTATCTTTTCACGCCTACACGACTGAACGGATTTCGACGAAATATAGCATGGAGATAGGTCATCCTGGGGAAGAACATAGGCTACTTTTTGTCAAGGCAGCACGTTCCCGTGGGATAAACTCCGACATTCACGCGGGTGCAGCCGCGGGCAGAAGATAGTCTAGTTATACATAGAGCATTCCTCAATGTATAAATTGACGTTTGACAGATTTTGTATGGAAGAACTGTCCAAAATTCAAAATTTTCATCAAATAAAATTATCTGGTGTTGGAAAAATCAGCCCTTAGTCGATTATACGAATGAAACAGAACATCGATAAAATATAAACATTAAAATTATTTCGCAAGTACATTGTTTTTGTACTATTTGGTCACATTTACGATATTTTGTTAGCATTTGAAAAATAGTAGAAATCTTTTTGATTCGACCGTAACATTTTTCTGTTATTTTTTGCAGCGAAAGTAAAAAAAAAGTAGCCAAATATTCAATGATTCAAATGGAATGAACACATGGATTATTTTATTTCGATATATAAAAATCCACTGATATAATGCAAGTAGGTACTTAAAATAAACAATATTTCCGATAAACAATTATCGAATTCGATTAAAGCTCTAATACCACTGAAGAGCTTCTGCCGATATCGAGTAGTAACTCGAGAAAGTTTTGAAGCAATCGACTACTCGTCTTCAAGCCCTATCGGGTGCACCTCTACAAATTATCGATTCAAAATCAAACCGTCAGGACAACAAACTAGATTCCAACTGAATTTAAATTTCGGCGCAATTCTAACAATGGTTGAACGTTCCCTAAATTAATTTGCATTTTAATGCATTCAAATAAAAATTAAATGTAGAAAGTTGCAAACACAGCGGAGCCTTTTGATCCAATTAACCTTTGTTTGACGAGGGGAAAAATGAAAATGTTTTTGACATTTTAGACAGTTTTTAATGTTCCTGAAAAGTTTGCTTCGTGTTACTTACGTTTTTGTTTTAGGATCACAACGCCTTTTATTTTATTCTAGACTACACAAAAGTCAAAGAGAAAAAGTAACGACTAAGAATCTTTATAGTCGTTTTTAATGCTTCGAAAAAGACCCACACACGTTTATGGAGAAATGTAACCTGGTTTTCAAAGTATTTCACACGTAGCTTAACATTAGAATTGCATACAATACGGATGCATTACGTACACAAATCGTATTCACAAACATCCGGCGGAGGCATGCGTTGCAACGTTGTGGGAGACGCAGCAGCAAAAATAGAGACGCGAATATACAAATATTTCTAAAAGAATCTGAGGCTAGCTGTACTGATGCTGAAATAATGATTGATTTTTATAAACAATTAGTTAATATCTGAGAACGAGGCAGTCCTTCTAAATTCTGAATTTTGTCAACTTGTTTACCTATATGATATGTATAACTATGTATAATTTGTTTTCTATGTTCTTTTTTGCGTCATGTTTACCGCAAATTATCGTATTTTTTTTTCTATAACTAGCTTCTGGCCGCGACTTCGTCCGTGTTCCCCCGACCAATCCCATCGCATCGCACCGCCTGCCCGCGCTATAACTTCGTATTCGTACGCGTTCTTTCTGACTTTTTTCCTTACTGCTCGTAGTTATACACAAGATAGCCTATCACAAAAATTGTGCTATCAAATGCTAAAATATTTTTCCAAATCTGATAGGCAGTTCCAGAGATTAGCGCATTCTAACAAACAAACAAACTCTCAAGCTTTATTATAAGTATATTATTATTAAAAGCCTGTGATGCCCCACTGCTGGGCAAAGGCCTCCCTACCCCTCCCTTTCTCTCCTCCCCCTCCCTCCCTCTCCTTCAACTTCTCTCTGTTTAAAGCTGTTAAGGACCAGTTCTTGTTGAAGGAGTCCAGCTCATCCCGCCAACTCCGTCTGGGCCTGCCATTATAAGTATACAGGGTGGCAGGGACATCGACGCGCAAACTGTAACCTTGGATTCAGCACATGATACTAAACCCCATAGTGTCAAAATTTTTTGTCGGTTATCAAAAAAAAAATCTTCTTTTTCATAGAAAAGTGCAATACCTACGCGGTCAAAATGTATGGAACAGCAATTTTTTTTTTTAATAACCGACGTAAAGTTTCGACTCTATGGGGTCTAAACTCATGTGCTGAATCCATGGTTACAGTTTGCGCGTCGATGTCCCTGCCACCCTGTATAGATAATATAATTTTTAACTTCGATAAGAATCATTCCTGAAATCGATCTATACCTTACAAACACTTGCACAACAACTGAAGGCACTTATACAAACTGAAATCAAAACATGCTCCAACTTAACAACTGAGGCTCGACCAAAGGCTCACTAACAACCCGAAACCGAGCTCCACACGAAGGCCTTTCAAGGAGAACCTAAAACAATCAACACTATCCTTCTACCCAATTACGTTCGACCAGTCTCTCAACTACTGCAGCCCACAAAACAAGCCTCTGATTTCACATTTATATCGACCACACAATTAAGATTAGATCCTGAACCCTTTACGTCCATTATGGCCCATTTGGCCCACCTTCCACGATAAATTGTGGCCAATTAAGATTGTAAGCAGAGGCTATTCTAGATTTGCGGAGTCGTGTTGCAGTGGCCATTTTGTTTGGCAGCCAACGATTTGTGAAATTGATTTTGTTTTGGGGTTGTTAAGTTTTGATAGCTGCTTTGGCGATGGTTGAATTGGTGTCGCTTTTGTTACTAATTTTATTTTATTAATAAGAAAATTGTGCTTTTTTCATGGCGTCATTTTGTAATGGTGGCGAGGACTTTAAACTAAAAATCTTAAATTCACTGACAAGCATGCAATTTTGCATAATAGTTCCTTATATAAAAACCAAATTATTAATTCTATAATTTTAATTTTATTGTTTTGATTATTTATTCTAATTTGATTTAATTTAATTCGATTTATTCTGTTTCCGTTTAATTTGATTTGTAATGATTTTATCTAATTTGAATTTTATCTGATTTTATTTGATGTGAGTTATACGTGTACGGAATGGGTGTTATTTACCTGAAATAAATAAATTTATTATTTATTTATTTATTATAATGAAACTGAGCGCTAAGGAAAGATTATTTAAATTCATACTCTAAAGAGATTAGGAATTACGTAATTTTTGTGTACAGAAAATTCCAGGCATGTATTTTTATTAAAATGCGAATTTATTTATCCTCTAAATTTTCACTCTTTATACTGAGTTTGCAAGTTTTCTTGTCAAGATTACCAAAAATTCTAATTAAATATCAAACGTCAAGATTACCTACTGATTAGATACAATTGCTTTCCCAATACTAACATTAACCACGAAACCAAGAAAATTAAGCCTTAACCGATTCCCTGTACCATGAACCACATATGGTTCAGGTTGATTATTTAACTGTTGTGTATACTTTGTGGACAGTGAAAGTCTTAAGTAGGTTTTTACATACTTAATCTAAAAAAAATCTCTAAAACCTAAAACACCATTCCCCTAATGCGTAAAACGTTTTAAATTATCAACAAAAACCTCATAATTTCCATTCAACAGGACACTTGTGCAGACAACAGCGCCATCTGCACGACGACGTCACGAATATGATAAACCGGTATTAGCAATGCAGATCACGGGTTTGTCCTTCGCAAAAAACAAAGCACAAATTAATGCAATTATGACGTTGGCAGATGGGCCGTATTTAAATCTCGTCACAGATTTGGTTTTATTTATATTAATGATGTAAACAAGTTGTACTTGCAAACGTTTTGTAAAGTCCACTGTTTTGCATACTTTTGGGTGATAAAATGAGGGTATTTTTCTTATGTTTTAACCTATTCTCTTTTAATACTAAGTTATATTATGATACGTGTGACTTAAGTAGTCCATTATTGCACGGTGTGAAATTAGTTTCATGTATCGTATACTATTTTATAGCTCGTGTAACGTAAACCTACACTTGAGTCACGCTTTTCTGTGTAAAAATGGACTACATAAGTCCGCGGTTTACGCGCGAGTTAAGGTCGCACAGTGCTATAAATTTAACTAATGATGCGGTCGACAATAAAGTATGTACTCGTAAGTAACATTAAAAGTTGTCACTTGTAAAACATACAGTCTTAGATTGTAATTATCCAGAAATCGGCTACTTTACAGCTCAGTGTCAGTGCCAGGGGAAAATAAATAAGATCAATCACTTTTAAATAATTACTGCTTTCAGTTAAAGTATTTTATCTCACGAAGCGATGCGCACTTTAATTGTGGTTACCAACACGCTGTGAATGTGTGTGTAAACGCAGGGGCTCTCGGTCCGTCCGAGACACACGTGTGTGTGCGTGAGTGCGTTATGTGCTGAGGCTATTCGTCTTCACGCACCCATTCACAGCGTGTTTGTACATTTAGTTACCACAAGTAAAGCGTGTGTCACTTCGTGATAAAAAATCCTATAGTGTAAATTGTTTTGCGTCATTTTTCCCAACTGTGCTGGGGTCGGCTTCCAGTATATCCGGATGAATTCAAGTATTTTACATGGAGCAACTAATGAAATTCACAACCCAACACTAACTGTATTCAGTAACATCTGCCTGCCTTTTCCCAACTACGTTGGGGTCGGCTTCCAGTCTAACCGGATGCAGCTGAATACCAGTATTTTACATGGAGCGACTGCCTATCTGACCTCTTCAACCCAGTTACTGGGTAATACGATACCAATTGGTAAGACTGGTTGTCAGACTTTCGGGCTTCTTACTACCCGTAACGACTGTCACAGATCCACGAATGACAGCCGGGACCAACGGCTTAACGTGCTTTCCGAGGCACGGAGGGGTCTCGGTATGTAAAGATGGTCACCCATCCACAGACCAACCGCGGCAAGCGTTGCTTAACCTGACCGATCGACTTGTGCGGCTGTCATTACTTAGCCACGGGCCCCTCTACTAACTGTATTCAGTAAAAGATCTTATATCCATCTTTTCCAGAATATTTGTTACCTTGGCAATGTTGTGTACTTACCTATTGAATTATTTTTAAATGATAAATGATTTTATTTTGTAAGTAGGTTTGTACAAACACTTTTACACGTCAATCATATTTTAAAACTAGATGAGGTCGGCGTTGTTGAATGCTTATTCATGAAAGTATTATTTTTTTAATCGCGATATAGATATGGCACTAGTATTCTATATTTTTATACGTACGAAAAACAACTTGTTCATTTTACGTGGAAGTCATATATATATGGGTTTTTTTTTGGTTCTATTGAGTTATATTGCTATACAGTTCGTGAAACAAATTCAAAGGGATTTTTTATGGTTTCATACACATAGTGTGATCTTAAATAAATTTTAACTTTTGACGACAAAACATGTTGTGGAAATTAATTGACATAATTAACTAAGGGCTGATTTTTCCAACGCCAGATAATGTTATCCGAGGAATAATTTTGAATTTTTGGCAGTTCCTCCATACAAACTGTGTCAGACGTCAATTTTATTCCACGAATAAAAATTATCTCTCGATTGAGAAATTACCCCTTAATTGCTTGTTTATGTCCATGTATGTCCACACAAAAAAGCACTGATTTACATCCACATCAGGTCCAGAATTTACATTTACATCCACGCACATCAGGTTCAGTTGAAAACCAACGTCAGGCACTAGTTGTCTGGCATTTTTGCTGAACATCGAACTTTACACTTTTTATTTAATTTTGTATTTGTTTTTATCTGATGTATTTATGTGGTGTATTACGTATTTTAGTCTGTGCTAAATAAATGTATTTTTTCATACTGCTTGACGTCAGCATACTTTGTAATTAATTAATTAAAGTATTTTAGCATTTTTTTTTAAATTTTATACCTACCGTAATGGCCATTATATATTTTGTTTTTCAACCCAGTATACTCGTATAGGGAAGCTATTCAACATAAAAAATTTGTTTATTATTTTTATTATATAATTTTTTTTTTCCTTCCGTAATTTTCTTTTGTTCTTGGAACATTGTGGATCATTTCCATAGAATAGCATTATTAAGTATTCTTGATGGGGTGAAATGAATTAGAGGCACATGAAAACTTTTAATTTTATCTCTAGGTGTCTGACACACTGTAATGTCACGCGTCGTGTCCAGACGTGACCTGTGAGGACTAACAGTTATAACACGTTTACTTTATACTATAGTGTGTAAGTGTATTGTATGTGGGGGAGGTCTATGTCCAGCAGTGGACGTCTTTCGGCTGAAATGATGATGATGACGATAGTATGTACTAATAGCCACCCGGGTCGGTCGATCCGGTTAAGCTACAGTTGCGGCGGTTGGTCTGTCGATGGGTGACATAAAATGGCACGGTTTACCACAGGTAAAGGTTCAAGTCCCACTCATGTCAGTTGCTTTTAATATAATTATCACATTTATGTGAGTATCAGTATTTTCATATTATGGAAAACCACTTTAACATACGAGCAGTTTATCACAAAATTGTACCACTAAATATAAACGTTATCTAGCAAGTCTTAAACATAAACACACTATGTTAGGGACATAGTGTGTTTATGTTAGACTGCAATCTAGCTCTCCTTGGAGACCTAAATACAAGCAGTAAAAGGCTTTTCTTTCGAGGATTTCAGTTAAATCTAGTTTCTACTCCTATGATGTGCTTTTTAAAGATAAAAATAAACTTTTAATAAGACGTAAAACTTTTAGAGGTATCTTACTTTTAATTACTTTATGGTTGAATACGTGAGTTTTGTTCAGAAATCATCAATGATAGAGTAAATCTGAATAGAATCCATAATCGTACTATCGGTCGTGTATTCGAATGACCATCGATCGATTTAGACAATCTATTATATTTGTTCGAGACATCCAATATGAACATCGGTCCACTTTGGTCGAAAGCAATCTAAGGGGCAATTCTGGTAAATTTAAGAACGTTCAAAGTCTGATCTCAGTCTTACTCTGTCAAAAATACATCAAATTTTGATAAGTTTTTGACATTTGTTTGTCGCCGAGATGAGACTGCGACTAGATTTTGATCGTGTTAAATTACGAAAATTGGCCTGCTGGTTGCAATTTGTCGATAACGACATGACAACGCTGACAACACTATTTTGCTAGATATTAAAGCTATAGTCACACCTTTCACCAAAGTAAACGTTTACTAAAATGCTGACATAGACCAAACACCTTTGTATTTTGCACTACGGGTCCAATAAATCAAAATTCAGCTACACTAAAATTTTTACTCTACAAACTGACCCCTTGCAATATGACAATATGTTCGAATAACCGAAGATGTTACCGTTGCATCGTAAACCTACGTTTATACTGCAGTGAACTGGGCTCGTAAAAAATAGTGTGCGCTTCACTTTGATACGGTAACTTTGTTACGACTAGGGAGGGGAGAATGACGATAGATTAATTTTGTAATGATTCGTTATTTTTTAAGGCCTGGAAAATTTAAAAGGTATAGTTAATAGACATTCAGCAAATTTATTGCCAGAGTATTAAAACTATTATTATTTTTTTAACAAAATCTTTTAAACCTAATAAACTTATTTAGATATCTTTCTTTCTTCATTTCTTTAACACGACAGCATTTCTTGTAATCTACATTTATTTAATCAGTTATCATAATAGCGAAATAGTGAAAAGCCTTATAATACTATAAGTTAATCAGTCACCAACAAAAATGCAGGTCCTTCGAAAAAAGTATAGCGCAAACACCGTATCGCTTAACTTGCTACGACAGCGTAGCGCCACAGCAAGCGTAGCACCACCTCGTAACAATCGCGTAGGCGATCCTTTTTAGCGCTGACTATATGTAACTATCAGGATGAAATCATCGACTTAATCCCAACACTAGCTATATATGGTACAGATAAATGAGTATTTCGGTTCTTAGTGTACGAACATCGACTATCACCGCGTACTTATTCGTTAGTGCCTTTTTATCTTGACTTAGCGTGCTTAGGTTGGAGCTTTTATCTGCTGTGTTTTAGTTCTACTTTGGACACAGAGATTCTTTAATTTTGTTTTAAATCAGTTAGGACATTCATTTCTGCTTAAGTACAGTTTTTTTTTTTGGTTTAGTAGCGTGTGCTTGCTGACAAAATTGAGAAATAATTTAATTTAATGGTTTGTGTGTTTTTGTTTTTGCAATACTATTGTATAGAAGCATGTTTTTCTAACTGTGCAGATAGCTGTGCTGGTCAGGGAGTTTGTTGTGCCACTTCTTCTTCCCAGCTAAATCACTGGAAAGTGGTGAAGGGCGGCGATTTGGAGAAATGTCTTATGTAATTTTGACGTTGAAAAAGTGCTGATTATCAGCTTAGTTTGAATAAATGACTTTTGATTTTGATTAATAATTACAAATTGACCTTACTAAGGTTTACAACTGCTACGTTATCACGTTTTGGCTCTTAAAATACTTAAAAGTCATCATGTCTAATGAATATTAAAACACAAGTCCTCGTGAAAAAGCCACAGGGTTTACGTAAAATTCAGCTCACAGATTCTTGACAATATTATTTGACGTATCGATTGAGAGGTCAAGGCCTCTTCAAGGTCAGGTCCAAGGACACTTTAATGGTCGAGATCCGGCAAAGCCAAATATCTTTGAGAAAATGTGCGTTATCTTATATATTTTATACGAGATAGCTGTAATTTAGCTGTAACAGTGTCTTTTAGAAATAATACCTAGTTCTTTTTAAAGAATAGTTGGGATAGTTGAAGTAGGAAAATAGTTGGACTGACAGGTCAGTGAAAAATAATGAGCTGTAATAGACACATTAATCTGACTAAACTTGGTGCAATTAATTTAATAAACACAAAAGTGTGGGTCAGACTCGCACACAAGGGTTTCGTACCACAAGGCAAAAGACACGTTTCTTTTATGGACGCCCCCATCATTTTGTAACTTTATTTTTTATTTTTATTATTTGTATTTATAACGGCAATAGAAATACTCTGAAAATTACAACTGTATGCCCATTACGGTTCATTAGATGCAGCCCGCTGACAGTCAGACGGTCGGACGTTCGACCGTCTGATGGTAAAAATGATTTTAGTATTGTGACAAAAAATTTATATAAATCTAGTGGGTAGGTTTATCGATGTCATAACTATTGTACATTTCGAATAGAAAGGTTCTTCTGAAATAACTAACCATCATAATCAACTTCCGTCCATTCGTGCTGTCTCTATTATACATAAGGCTTTTGCTTACCAATGAAACAAGGATGAAGCACCAAGTTTCTACGAAAACAAAATTACGTAACTATAAGTTCTTTGATTCTTCGTAGAATGAAAATTATGGCAGCAGATCACAGCTCGCAAGAAATGAGACGCCTCGTTTCAAAGTATGGTGCAAAGTTTCAAACTCTTCTCATCTACTTTAAAAAAGCGCCAATATAAGTACGATACAAGGTACATAAGTACGTAGGTCGGTACAAACTTGGTGTGATCGCTTCCCACACAATATTCAATCTCGCGAGCTCGCCTGAAAGTGTTAAATATTCAATGCTTCGTTTTAACTCAATTTCAAAACTGTTCGATGTGCTTAGTACTTATACATTTCTCTTTACGCTAAGCTCTGTCGGGCTTTGGCAGTGTTGAGAGTAGCGGTAATACGTACTGAATACTTAAGTACCTACTAAAGTTTTCTGAATCATCATTGCTCAATGAATGAACTATGTTGCTAATACTTTTGAACATACAATAAATATAAATCTACACAGTGTATGAGAAAAGACACTGTGTACAGATGCTTCTTTAGTGTCAAAACACGAAAAATACAAATAAAAGGTAGATTAAAACATATGGTGTTGCTTACCTATAAAAAAATGGGGGCCTCACATGACGCCCAGCACACGTGGAACATCTAAAAGAACTGTGGTAGAGAGGGGCATGAGGGCATGTCATGCTATTTGCCGTAATATACGAATCGGTCTTACGGCCAAGGTGCGCCAATAGATGTTTCACATGAAAATTGTAACAATAGACGATAGTTACACGCCAGATATTTTTAGAATAATAAAAAGTATTTAAAATCAAGTGTCTTGACTCGCGAGATTGTCGACATTTGGGATGTGGACTCAGCGATCATTGTGCCGACAGTCGTAACAGCCAATGGCTTAATAGCCAAGAGCCACACCTGAGGAGGCTCTCGTTGGGCAGCTAGATTAAGAACTTGATTCAGAAAGCGGTACTTCTGGACACGGCTCGGATTGTCAGGAGGTACCTCTCCTCTCTGGTACCTGACGGACCCTGCCTATGCCTCCGTCCTCCGTCCTCCGTGAAGTCCTCCTATATCTTTTGGGCCTCACCCGAGAGCCACCTCACCCGAGGGCCGCCTCACCTGGCGGGCTGACAGTGTCCCCGCCGTGCCTCTCTCTTCTGCTGCCGTGCTGCGTCCTGGCCTGCTGCGTTGGCCCTCCTACGGGTGTCCTCCGTGCCGCACAAGCACCAGCTCCTGCCTATACGTGCCCCTGCACCTGCACCTGTACCTGAACCTACACCAATACCTGCTCCTGCACCTGGACCTGCAGCTGTATCTGCACCTGTCGCCAGCACCTGCCTCGCGTCTACCTCCTCAGCTCCAACTGGATCTCCACCTCAGCCTCCTCAACCCACCTATCACGCACCGTCATCCATACACCCCACCTCCACATACTACACACCACTCTTCAGTCCATCTCCATCTTTTACTTATAAATATATCTCTAATTGTTTTCTACCTCCCTTTCTTTAATTACATTTTATCCCTTAACTTTAAAACTAAGCTTTTCTTGTCGCTACACGACATTTTGGATCCTGTTCCCGATACCAGTGGGCTACTATGTTTTATATGTTTTTATATTTTAATATTTAAAAATATAATTTATATATTACTAGCTGACGTAATTGAACATCGTACCGCCATATTTTTAAAAATAACTTTTTTTCTTTTAATTTTCCTATTTATACAAAGCTTGTTCTGACACAAACACAAAAAAAAGAATTATCCAATTCGGTGCAGTCGATCGGAAGTTATGCGCGTACATACATTTCGGTGATTAATTTTTATTTATATAGATGTATTATAATTATTGAAATGCTTACAATATTGTTGGTGCGCCTATCAAAATCACCACAGTAACATTGTGACTTTATATTTAGCTTGATATTTACACTATTTCGTACATACCGCTTCGTTTCTGCCTCGTTCCCATTAACTTGACGGCCGTCGCCATAGGCAGTAGATTAATAATTCGTCAATGGTACACAAAGCTCATTCCAATTAGTGAGATATCGCTGTGTACACGACTGTGCAACTGTACATGTGTCTCGCTATATCTACACATGATCTGCACATGATTTAGAAATTAATGGGATTGCTTGGTGTTTGACGAAGATTAAGGTTATGCTGGAGGAGTTATTGCTAAAAGAGAGAAAATATTGAACGTGATATCTTTTTCTTCGTGAAGCTGGCATAAATGTATTTTAAATCTTGTTTTCCCAAAACTTTGCCATTTCCACGGCGTTTTCGGTGGCAGAGGTCACTGTGACTGCATGTTTTGGGACACAGAGGGCAGGATAGGAGGTGTAGCCTGGTTTGAGACATAGCTCCACAACCACACCCCACTGCCGTTCCGTCTAGGTAGCCCCACTTTACCAGGTTGGATTTACATCTTCCCACTTGTGTCCGGAGACGGTTCAGAGACTTTCAGGTGGACCACGAAACGTTACACCCTGTAGGGAGATGTGTTCGTTGGTGAAATATACGTAGAGGGCCTACAACGTCATACGCGTTCAATATAGTAATTGATTTGGGATGTTGATGAGGCTTCCGCGTTTCTGTAGCGCTTCGCAGATATTCCCAGAAGCCCATGTAGACAACCCCTTAATAAGGCACTGGGTGCAGCGGCACGTGCCGACATGTGTTGAGCCACGTAGTTATTAGTTGTTATTAGGTTAGTTTTTTACTAACATAGTTTTTAAGGAATATGTATTGTGTGTACTTTTGTGTGATCCGAAATAATTATATTTTATATCAGGAGAAAGATTTGTGTTTCGTTTCTATAATAACGATTACGAATAAACTTGTTGAAACCATCACAGCAAATATTGTAAAGCATTTACTTCCATGATAATTTGAAAATGCACAAAGGTACAGTTAGCCTCAAAAAGATATATATATCGGAGATAGAACAGGAATATTATTTTCGGGCAAGCCTTCCTCCTCAGACATCTTCAGGAAACCGAAAATAACACCACGAACAGATAGCGTTGATCTTCTTTAATGATTTCACAAACTTTTTAGATTATTATAATCACAAATATCCGCGATGGAAAAGGATGGAGGTTGTGAGGTTATCTGCTCATGCGCACGTTCCTCGGCCGAATACCGACAGTGACACCCCCTTCTTAAAATAACACTAATTGACACTGACAACTGACAGACAAATGGAATGACCTGACATTACCTGACAGTGACAACTGACAGACAGATGAAATAACCTCACTACCGCCATCCCGTAACAAATGTTGGAACTTGATCTATGACAAGAATTTCATTTATTTGTCTACTATCTTTGTTCTATAATATTGTATCAATAATTGTAGCTACAAAACAACATATACAGCGACTCAAAATTAAATTTAAACAATCAAATGAATTATTGTTGATGTATATCGAGGTGTTTTTTGAGATCGACGGTAAACTTACATTATACGGAAGTTAAAAGAAAAAAAAATTCTAATACGAATAATTAATATCTCGCCTAGTAGATGTTATCAGTGGGTTTACGTCATTTCCTTGACCTTGATATCCTTATTTTCCTGTGAGGAAGTGGCCAGCGTAAGTTGCGTGTCAGACAGAAAACCGTGATCGAACTAACAAAGGGTGGCAGTAAGGTCGGAGTGAGTCTTCTATCAAAAAGATATACTCGTAAGTACCGTAATAACATCGTCGGCACTATTTGTTTGAAAAACAAGAAGTACTTTGAATGATAATAGGTGTCTTTCAAAGTACTTTGGGCAAATTTGACTAATGACATTAAATGGGTCCAGCGCATCTAAACTGCGTGCAAGAGCTGTCAGTGTCATTATGATTGCAGAACATTGACACTGACAGCTCTTGAACGTAGTTTAGATAGGCTGCTCGCGGTTAGTTTTATTGGTGAAATTTGCCCTTAGAAACTATTTTGGTTTAACGACAATCCGAACTACGATTCTAACTAAAGAAACAATTTACTACACTTTTTTATTAAATCAAACTCAAAGTTCAAAATAAACAAAAAAAATTGCAACAATATTTTTGAAAAAAAAAGACCGGACTTTATAAAAAAAATAATTAGTATTGGTATGGTTATCAGGTAAATAATTAAATTAGAAATAAGTAAAAAACTATTTGTTTTTATCAAAGCAGCTCGCAGAAAGCACTCAAAGCTAATAAATCTACAACACCTTTCTTTGACAAAGTGATCTTATAATTCACAGTAATAATTATAATTTAATAATCGCAAATATTAATTAAGCACTGTCATAAACTGTATCTTTTATAATTAATGAGATTCCGAGTAAAAATCTCTCTCTTTCTGCCTAACTAAATCTATAGTATAAATTAAAGTCGGTTTTCGTGTCTGTCTGTGTGACCACGATGCTCTTTTTAATTACGCTAGCGTTTTTCGTAAAATTATCTGCATTAGTTTTTGAGCTGATTGAATTGAAATTGTTTATTCTGTAGTGTGAAAAGTGATTTCGATATTCTAATAGCGGAATCACTTATAAACGTCATATTATAAAAAAAAAACTAGATTAGGTCGTTTCCTATCTGACTACTCTGAGAAGAAAGGCCGGAACAAACTCAGAGATTGTAAAAACATGTAGCAAAATTCGCATGCACCTACTGTTGTAATAAAACGTATAAAACCTAAGTAACAGCCTCAGTACGCAAGTGCAGCAGACGTGCGATAATGCAGAGCTCAGCTACTGAGGTGCTCATCTGCTCAGCGGAGCGGTCATGTGCGCGAATATTGAGCTAATCTTCTAAGTGCGCAGTGCAGAACACGCTTAGGTGCAGAGTAAATTAATTAGCTATATCAGCGCATTGCTAGATATTATTGATTGTATGTATGTAAGTGGAGGATGAAGATGTAAATACTGGGAGGAATGACACATGGACAACAGTATTTTAATGCGACGCCACTCTTATAACAAAAGTTCAAAGAAAGAAAGGGTTCATTCCGCTATGAAAAAAATGGGTCAATTGCGAGTCCGACTCGCACATGAAGGGTTCCGTACCACCGTACAATATTTAACACTGTATGTATATTCCAAAGAAAACACGTTTCTTGTATGGACACTATTTGTTATTATAGCAGAAATAGAAATACGCACTCTGTGAAAATTTCAACTGTCTACCTTTACGGTTCATGAGATAAAGCCCGCTGACAGACAGACGGACGGACGGATAGTGGAGGCTTAGTAATACGGTTCTGTTGGCACCCTTTGGGTACGGAACCCTAGGAATTAGGGTGCTGTAATTTTACAGGCCTTTTAACTAGGATACGGTAATTATTAACAGTAACAAGTTATCTGGAAGTACAGAACCTCACACACATAGATACATACCTAAATGAACCACAACACTCTTTTTTGGGATGTCGTGTAAAAATAAGAAGGATGCCCACTTTTACCTCGGTTTCATAGAATCACAAAGTCGCACTCCCAAACAAAATTAAAACAACCAGAAGACTATTTCACTTGTGCACTACAATTTTAATTCTATTATCATCGCAAACAGCTACCAAAGCCACGCTCATCACGTAGTGAGAACCAACCAGTACAGACAGAAAATTAAGTACGAAAAGCGTAACTACTTAAGCTAATAATTATAAGCGTCCTAACGAATAGAACACAGTGAGAGACGTAACAGCACTGTTTGTATGCAAATTTTTATTTGCCAAGAGACACAAAAAGTGGGGAACGATCCCGGGCTGGGTTTAGGGTGGTGACATATAAATGTACGCGAATTACGTCGCGCTATAGTTTTTTGAGTGAATTTTATCTTTGTTTTTTTTTCTTGTGATTGCTATTTTAATTTTGTAAGGTTGATTTGGAGCTGGGTTTCTTTTGTTTCTTACTTAAATGATTTTGTTACGTTACGATTTTATTTTATTTTCTATCAAAGTCAAAAAAATTATTTTAAATAGGTACATAAAAGGCACTTTTGAACGTCAAACACTACAGTAAACTAGAATTCATTCTAGTCGCCCCTTCTAAATGATAGTTTTTGTATGGAGAAGAATGGGCAACAAACTCCACCACAACTTGAGAATATTTTGCCAATATTAAGAGGAGGCTCCCTAAATTTCATGTAAATTTGAACTAACATTCTGGGACAGTCACACATGCAATCAAAATTGAACTTTATTAGATGATATAATGGATCTTTTATCTTTGCATGTATAAGACAGAAACGTAATTGTAACATTTTCGCCCGATTCATTATTTATTCGAAAATCATGTGTTTTTTAAGGATTATTGCATTTTTTTTCAAGATGGCTCAGCCTTTATGTCTAAAATAAATGTTCACAGTAAGAAAATATACTTTACTATCGACCCATAAGACATTTTTTCTCTAGATCAATTATTACTTTAGTTATAAACGAAATAAGAATTGAGACTTACGACATTTAGTTTCGAGCTCCAACGCGATCAAGGAGTGCACGCGGTATTCAACTTTATTACTGATGCGTTAGCGGCCTAACCCGCCTAACGGCCAGCCGGTTCGTCAGTGCCGCGCTGTGCGCCATCGTGAGAGGGTGTGTCACTCGCGCGCGCGTTCAATACGTATTTTACTTGGGAGTTATTTTAATAAAATTCACATTAAAACGCTACCTATACAATGGGAAACAAACACAATAAAAGACGTAATGAACAGAAGAGAAAGAAAGACGAAAGCTTAAAAAATATTGCAAGAATCATGAGAAGCAAAGCAGTATTTTTTATTAGTATTTTTTTTTTAAATACGTATATATTATTTTGACGAAACGTCTAATCTAAAGTATAAAATTGTATGACAGTCGATCGATATTCATACAATTTTATACTTTAGGCTATGGTAATACGGTCCTATTTTCAATGGAGCCAGTAAATTCCGCGAAGATTTTTCCGCTGTCTGAACTTCGCCAAAAATGTAAACAAATATGAGTTTATGGAAAAATAATTTTAATTTCTACACAATAAAGTTTAGTTTACGCTACAACGTCACACATTTTTATAACTTTTTCAATAGTGCTAGTCACTCTGAAATGAACTTAATTACCATTACAATAAAGTTGATATTCCTTTAACTTGAAATAACGTCAATTTGAAACAAAATTTAAATATAGATATCTCTATGATGATCAGATAAATTTGATTTGATTGCAGCCGCCCTATATCATAACTACTGCTAATAATTATTATTGCATGCAACTACAACCTAGCGCGTGGGTTCAAGGCTAGATTGTTACAGTTGTGTTGGAGATTGTGAGAACATAGGAAGCTATGGAGGCGATTTGATTGTATTAAGTACCTATATAACAATATTATAAGTAGTATAACAATTATGTTGTTTATGCTTATACAGGATAATTTTTATTCAGTGCGTAAATTTTCACAGGGTGTTCTACCCATGAATATGAACAACTTTCACTATGGGACCATCTCTGAAATCACAAAAAAAAAATCAGCTGTTTCTTATAAAAGTTCAATACCTACTCGACCAAAATGTATGAATCTGCCGATTTTTTTTTCGTGATCAAACAAAAATAGAAAAATTAAAACTAGAATAAGTAAACAATAATAAAAAGTAAAATGAAACAACAATATATTAATGAAAGAAAATTGAAAGACATCGTCCAGCTATTATCTGATTGTGTGCTGTATGAGGGTGGGTGTGTGTGTGCATGTAGAGGAAGTTGAGTAAGTGTATGTATGTTTATGGTGAGCGTTTATGTATATGTGAGTATTTTGTGTGTAAGGTATGGAGTGGTGTAGTGTATCATAGTGTAGTGTTATTTTAGTAGATCCTCAGTGTGTCGGTAGTTGCAGGTGAGTAGCCAAGATTTAATTAGATTTTTGCAACGACTAGATGAAAGTAAGTAGATTTGCTTTGTTTTATTAACTTTATTGTAAAGCCGAGAGCCAGCAATATAAAACTGTCGTCTTGCTAACGCGGTACGATGAGGTTGAACGTCGCAAAATCCTGCCCTCCGACCTTGAGACATTTGATTTGGTGGCAGAGAGGAGTGCTTTGTTTGTATGGCCCGGAGGATGAAGAGCTGTCTCACCGTCAGCAACTTACATTCACTATACAATGTTGCAGTGGAATATCTCCTCGGCCTCCGGAACATCACTTTCAGGACCGCTCTCTGTGCACGTTCTAAGCGGAGCATAGATGTGGCGTCAGATCCTCCCCATGACGTTATACAATACTGTAATAATGATTGAGCGAGAGCTGTGTATACAGTAGTTAGTGTTTTGGTATCCGAACAACTTCTCAGTTTTTTAAAGATTGGTAATAGCTTTCTGGTTCTTCCTACTAGACTATTAATGTGATTATGCCACGTGAGGGTACTATCAATAATGATGCCCAAATATTTGATGTCGTTGGTTCGAGTTAGAGATAAACAATTGCAGTTATTTGTTTAAAAAAATAAGTTCAAATTTTGAAAATGGAACTCTGCCAATATTATTGTGTATGTATTTTATATAATAATAATAACGTTTATTTATAAACATGCTGCAGATTTACTATAACTTATCTTAAAAAAAATATAGAGGACACAGTTGCTCATTTGCCTGAACTAGGTGGAACCTGTTTCAGGCTAGAAAGGTGCAAAAAAAAAAAATAACAACTGAGAAGACTAATTAAAAATTAATATTACCTTAAAAGACTAACATGTTTTATTTACAGACAACGAGTAAATCCTCTGTCTCACTGTATGATATGCTAAGTAAAAATTGCAGAATAACCTTTTTACAGTCGCAATTATTTAATTTATAAATACTTTTTTTCCTATTTAATTTATTGTATAGAAATGGACCCTAAAAATGTATAAAATCTGTTTACAAAGAAATATTTAGAGAATGCATTGGACTTACATACAATTTACAGACAGAATTTTATTCATTTGTCATTTGTTTAGGATTTGGTGGCGTATGATAGAGACTACAAAAGAGTGACTTATCAGCAGATTCGGACAAGCTTAGGCATCGGTATGAGTCAAGTGCACAACATCATCCATGAACATTTAGCGGCCAGAAAGCTTTGTGCCCGGTGGATACCTCATAATTATTTCCGAAAATAAAAGAAAAACTTCGAGGAAAACGTTTTATGGACGCCGAGGAAGCAGTGGCTGCATTTCAAAATACCGTCGAAGAGACCCCTACGGACGAGTGGGCAAATTGCTTTTCTCAGTGGTTCCATCGGATGCAGCGATGTATTGATGTAAATGGACACTATTTTGAAAAGATATAATAACACTAATAACACTAATAACTTGCTAGTTTGTTCAGTTTTTTATTTTCTAAGAATTTTCAGTGTCACCCTCGTATATGGTCTTTTATAGCATTTCCACTTTTTTGACAAATGCATCAATACTTTTTTTTTACTAAATTGTTTCAACTGAGCATGACTTCCACCACTTGCTTGTATTCCAGCTACAGCGTCTTTATTGATGTTCTGTTCCGATGCCTCTTTTGAATTTCTTATTGCATATCATGCACTGCAAATTTAGCCGAGAAAAAAGTCAAATTTTGGTGTTCAGAAACCAATTGAATCGAGTTTAATCCCCAGTTAAAAAAGAGATTTATGATCAGCAACCACTTGCAACTTATCATAAAAAATCGTATATCAATAATACGTCTTCCAGTTGAAAAGAAATGAAGTTTCAGCCATAAATGTAAAAGTAAGTAGATATCTGAACTATTCCGATAAGCTGTTTTTGACTTTAAGCATCTCGAGCTGGCAACGAATACTTCTGTATCAAATATGAGCCTTATTCTCACCTCGTTACTTTTATTATTGGACATGTTGTTTTTGTACCAGTTTAAAAAACATTTTGTTTTGTGTTGTTTAACAGACGTGATGGATATTGATATCTAAACACGATAAAAAAAAACAGATTTCTCAACTCATACTTCAAGTAACACCACCAGCGGTCATTGACTCCAAAAAACAAACAATCATCAATTCCAATCTTTTTAATTTGTCGATTTTGGACTGCGGAGTTTCTCTAGCTAATTTAATTTGACCGTGTTTTGAGTAATGTAGTAGTTAGTATTAAATAAACTATTATATTTCATAAAATAAAATATATATAATAATATAAAGGTGTTTCTATTCCATCTGTGTTTGTTATTCTAAAATCAAAATACGTAAAGTTAGAAATTTGCGTCGACGCGGCGACCTTCGGCTCGCTCGCGGGAATTGAAGCGCGGAGTGGCGGGGCGCATGGGGCGGAGCTTGCGTGGAAATTATTTTAGAGTGCCTGGTCTTAATGATATAATAATAATATATGAGGACGATTCACCTAAAATAAAATAAAATTACTATACCACAATAGGTATAAGAATTAAAAATGAAACCATGACATATAAACGATTAGTTATTATCTTAACTACACCAAGTCAACGCCATTACCATTGTACTAAAAGTTCGCAATCTCCTAAATTCATAATGGCGTATCAGTTGTCAAAAAAAATGTCATTGGAGTATCAGTTTCGTGTCATCGGAAAATCATAATGACGCTTTTAAATTAAGATATTACCAAAACTGTCAATGATCGCCCATTCCGACTTAATTGCGTTAACGGACTTGTCAATTTTACGTAGGTATGTACGAGTAAGTCCTTTGCTCCCGACTTATGGTAGCAGGAATAATACCATGGGGTATTAATCGATAGAAGTCTGACATAACCCTCTGTGCCACCCAGACGGAGGGACGGAGCGAAGGGGAAATTTTCTCGTTGTTTTTGAAGAAAAAATTCGTCGTGATTTTTTTCTTTTCGATCGTTTTTGCAGCTGAATTTAAACTTCATTTCACAACTTTACTTTGTAGCTTGTATGTACGTGCTTTCACAAAGACACTATTCTGTTCACACCATCTAGTATTCAGGCCAACTGCTAAGATAATTCTGAGAATTAACTAAGCTCGGTTGGTTCGTGTTAGTTGGAGGCTCAGGTAGGTTCACCGCAATAATCCGGGCTACTCAGAGCTATGCGTAAACATAGCGTGTCGCGATCAAAGCACAGATAGGCAGAACGCAACGTTTCCTTACCCGCATTCTTGACTTTATTCTGTCTGATAGACTTATCATAAAAGTTCGTTGCTGTTTTTGTAAGTTAAGTAAATACTTGGGGAATTTTAATTATGCCTTTTTCTTTCCTTTTTCTTTTTTTTTTCCCTTGTGGCCACAAACAGGTTCTTAGTCCATATTAAAATTCTGTTACATTTTAGACACGTTATAAAAAAAAAGGTTTTTCTTCAATAGCTTACAGTTATTTAATCTGAAGGCCAACTCTCGTAATTTAAAACGTTCAAAATCTAGTCGCAGTCTCATCTCGGCGACAAACAAATGTCAAAAACTTGTCAAAATGTAGGGAAATTAGAAGTATTTTTTGACAGACTGAGACTGAGATCAGACTGTGAACGCTCTTAAAATTACGAGAATTGCCCCTCTGATATCAAATCTAAATCTCTCAACTATAATGAAATTGCGTGTCTGGAAAATCGAAGTGACTTCTTCAAAGCCTCAACGCCAAAGATTTCAACTCTAGTAAAGGCCAAAGGTAGTTTATTTAATTTGCCTTAAATAACGGAACGAGGAAGACTACTGTAAGATTAACACACCCCCACGTCCTTAGGCTTTCCCTTGACATGGAGGCTTAAATACTCAAAACTTCATAGAAATCCTATCTACCCACGTTGGCTGTGTATTGTGGGCGTAGAAACGCGTTAGACACCATACACTCTGTGTCATGACGATTTAGCCACCGTACCCACCGGCGATTTTTTAAAAGCGGCGATAATTACATCGCGCAGTCGATTTTCAACGTACTGCTTAGCGCTGAGAGTTGAAAATCTAACCGCGCAACGGTTAGATTTTCAACTCTCAGCGCGATAAAAATACGCCGCGTTAAAAAATCGACCGCACGCGCGGCTTAGTAAGAAGACTGTAGTTATATTATATTTCTATTGAGTTGTGACGAATACACAAGACACACTCCACTCACAATGCAACCTTCACCGCGTGTTGGCGGCAAGCTGCACGTGTATGCACAATTATGTTAATAGAATGTAAAGATCTAATAATATTTATACAAAATACGACACTTAGGTGCCATCTCCACGAGCGAGAGATTCGCAGCGATAATATCGTCATGCCATCAAATTCAACAGGAACTCTATGAATCAATCTCCAGACGGCGATATCATCGCGACGATAATTTGATGGCAACGCATGACTATCGCCTCGATTTTCTCGTCCGTTGAGATGGCGCCTTAGAACAGGATGACTATCTATTGGAAAGACATAGTGGAAACATTCTCTAGTAAAACGTATTAATAGGTTTTGCCTGCTCGTCTAGTGTGGCTGCTGAAATGAGCATGGGACCCCAGATTAGTGCCCGATTAGAAACAAATAGGATGGATAGGATCTTAACATAACAGACTGATATGTTAAGGGGGTATTACCTCACCTCTGCCTATCCTCCTAACCTTCTGGGAATACAAACGTGATATTAAAAGCTTTTAGGAAAACTCAGAATGAAGTCTGAAGAGCTGTTCAAACTTAATGAACGATTCTAGGAATTTCGTAGAATCAGGAACTGAGCCCCGAGTTTTCGTATATTATTATTTTCAATGCGATCATGTTACTTCAACTGCTATGTTGTTGCTACTTCAATTTGGAATTTCGAAACCTGACGATATATATCCAATTGATCGAATTCAAGCTTGCCATTAAAACTGTTGTTCTTACAGCTTTTACTTGCCTTTATTGAATTTCACACGTTCAACTATGATACTATACAATATAATGAAGAATTAAAAAACTTGAGAGGTGTATAGGTACACCCGGATGGAACGGAGTTCCTTTCAATTAATTAGTGAAGGAATTATAGCCAGTTTACCATCTTGTTACCATAACACAAGCATTAGGTTGCTTAGCTTGGGACTAGATGGCGCTGTGTGAAATGTCCAGGGATATTATTATTATTATTAATTGTAATAAAATTTTATTTTTATAAAGTTATAATAATAACATAAATAAGTAAAATAATAAAAATAAGCCACACGGCTTACAACTATAGCAAAAAGTGTCGTTACAACTTTTGGTCTTAATTTTTTCTAGCCCCCTTTCGCAACGCGCGATAAGGAACTTCGTTCCAATAATCAGTTAGGACTTTGTACTAAAGAAGAACTGTTTAGTTCGAGGAACTGCAGCTTTATTTATTCCTTGGCTCGCCAACAGCCCTACCACCGACATTCATACTCAAAACTTTCCTCACGATATAATGAAAATAATAAAATCGCTTTGGCTTATCAACATGTCCGCACCTCTAACACTGAGCTGCAGACAATCTTAATCGCGTCGCGTTCTCTCGGTAATAGAGAGTCGTTACTAGCTATTCAGATCATTGTAGACTGACTGATCTACTGCAGTTTCTCTCGAATTATAGGGAGACTTAAGTACCTACGTGAGAGATTGCTTAAGCGCCCGGGGCCCAATTCTGTATTATTCCCCACGAAATCATACCACGTGCAAACCATGTCAATATCGTGTCTTGTTTACAAGGCAAGGAATCGAAAAAGGTACGGACAACATATATTTTGACGGTTCAAACCACGCCATTGTGTCATAGAGAATACGTTATTATCAGGATGTCGTGATAAGGTAAGGAGTTGACGTGGCTTCGAAGTAAGGAATCGTTAAGTGTTCAGAGTGAATTAGGGCGCTGTCTATGAAATAGAATGATGAAGTTCTGTCTAAAATACATTTCATCTACGTTTTTTTTTTTAAATACTTTTCATTAAGGATACTTTTTAACCTGATATTCCCACGGGATCGAAACTTAAGCGGGAGAAACCGCGGGGCGCACCTAGTTTTATTCATAAAATAGAATTATAGGTATTATTACTGTAGCTACCGTCTTAGTTCAATATTAACTCTCGTGATCTCATGTATTTTATCCAATATCTATAGGAATCTTCGTTTAAATGAAAATGGCACGACACTGAGTAGTTTCTTGATTTGATCCTTAAAAAACTTTTTTTTTTAATTTATGGCATTCGTTAAGCTGCAGTCAGAAAGCTATTTAAGTATGTTTGTACTTGTTCTCTTTTCCATTAACTTGGGTAAAAATTATCTACAGAGTACCTATTTGTATTTATCTACTGTGAATCTATTGAGGATCTACAATTACTTAGGTACATATTCATCACAAAATCTAATGGGAGTCAGGTAAAAACATCAAAAGATTTAACCAAAATTTGACAAAAAAAGATTTTATTCATATATAGGTACTTTTTGTAGACCAGAAAATATACAACAAAAAAAAATACATTTAACACTATAAAACATACAATGGGCGAATGGCAAATCACCCTTTCGAGAAATAAAAAATCAGAGTGGCATCCACAATTTAACCTGACTTGCGGCCCTGTCCAACCCTTTACAAAACATTATAAATAAAACATCCTCTAACTTCCTTAATTAATCCCTAACTTACGCCCAAAATATTTATTAACCCTTCGACAAAAAATCCATTACATAAAACTACGCTCATTAACTAAACCCGATTGGTTTTTGAACTAGTTTATTTAGATTCTAAAGTGAAGGCGATCGAGAATTCCGAACTTGTCGAAATTGGAATAGTTAGGGAGTCCGGAACCCGAAATTTTGGGTAAAGAGTCACGCCCACTAGCTAGATCATTATCATATTAAATTACGGTGTGTTTTACACTTAGATTAATGCATACCGTTTTAATTGGGGATTTAGAATTGGCTAGTTTCAAATATAAAACCCACAGACGAAAACAAGAAGCTGGCTGGGGTAGACTGGTTGCGGAGGGCAGAGAACAGGGTGTTGTGGCGCAGTCCGTTCTTCTCCACAGAGATCTACGTTTTGAAATGGGCAACTAGCTTCAACTTTCTGACTAACTGACCGACAATTTAATTTTGGCAATTCAAAAGTGCCTGAAAGGGTTTAATAGAAATAAATGATTTGAGTTTGAGTTTGAGTCTGGGAGAGGACTTTGTCCAGCAGTGGACTGAGTTGATTGAGTTTCAACTATGTGCTTGTGATGGAACAACTTATCTGTTTTTTTTTATTTCGCGGTGGAAATCATCATGGATTTCCTTCATCGTGGGGGTGACGGAGGGGTACCTACCAAACTCTGACCGGCTAACACCACCGCGGTGTTCCACCTCTGCCTATGGCTGGGGGGCAGGATTCGCATAAGCGTTCACCGCTCCTGGATGGAGCAACTTACCTACTATTTTTCATTTTGTATTGAAAGAAAGAAAAAAAAAAGGAAATACGTTCATTTGCGGTAAACATGACGCAGAGAAAGAATAACAACACATAAAATGTAATTATTCCTTTACTGCATGTATCAGAAAAATGTGAGACCAATATCGTTATCGCGAAAAAATAATTCCCCGTCCCATACATTTAGGTCGAGTAGGTATTGAAGTTTTATATTGAACAATTGATATTTTTTTTAGCGATTGTGATTTTGATCCCATGGAGAAAGTTTTTCAGTTCGATGGTGTCTACCACACCCTCAAATATGACCACACCTTTCGCTATATAATGAACTTTAGTAGATCACTCAACACTCCTAAAACCATTAAAATTCTTTAAAACTTTGTTTTGGAAGCGGTTTTCTATATTACAACTGTAGGATTATAAGCTTCATAAATATCTATATAGAAAAACATAAAACTACGCGCAATATACATCAATTTTACATAAACTAATCCCAAAATAAATATACGATACACGTCGATAACTCATAGATTACGTCGACCATTTATATTTGCGTTACGATCAATACATCAAATGTCAATCGACAGATACTACCCTACCACCGAAAATGACTGCTCAATTCCACTAAACGCGGCCTAATACTCAGTAAACCAAGCTATTGTTGGGAGAATATGAAATTAACTTTAGTGACACGCCCAAAACCATTAAAAAAAGCTTAAAAATGTGTTAACTTCCTTTTCCAACTTTTCCACCGATCTGAAGGCCAATTCTCGTAATTTAAAACGTTCAAAATCTAGCCGCAGTCTCATCTCGGCGACAAAGAAACGTCAAAAACTTGTCAAAATGTAGGGAAATTAGAGGTATTTTTGACAGATTGAGACTGAGATCAGACTGTGAACGTTCTTAAAATTACGAAATTGCCCCTCTGATGACAAGCCTGGAGCCGAGTATATTCGAATCAGCGTCCCCGACCGACTGGAGCCGAGTATACGCGATTCAGTCCCAAGTATACACGATTCAGTCCCGAGCAAACGCGATTAAGTGTCACTGACCGACTGGAGTCGAGGATAATCGAATCAGCGTCCCCGACCGACTGGAGCCGAATATACTCGATTCAGTGCCGAGTAAATGCGATTCAGTGTTACTGACTGACTGTTATAGCCAAGTATACCCGATTCAGCATCACCGACCGACTGGACCCGAGTATATTCGAATCAGCGTCCCCGACCTACTGGAGCAGAGTATACGCGATTCAGTCCCGAGCAAACGCGATTAAGTGTCACTGACCGATTGGAGTCGAGGATAATCGACAGCGTCACCGAACGACTGTAGCCAAGTATACCCGATTTAGCATCACCGACCGACTGGAGCCGAGTATACGTGATTCAGTGCCGAGTAAACGCGATTCAGTGTCACTGACCGACTGGAGTCGAGGATAGTTGAATCGGCGTCCTCGACCGACTGGAGCCGAGTAAACGCGATTCAGTGTTACTGACCGACTGGAGCCGAGTAAACGCTATTCAGCGTCACTGACCGACTAGAGGCAAGTATACTCGATCCAGCGACACTGACCCAAGCAAGACGCTTCAGTTTCGTTCACAGTTCAGAAACAGCGCAAAGTACGCCTAAAGAAGTTTTCACTTCAAAAATACTACTAACTACGCGCAAAATAAATATATTAGACATAAACTTACTATACTAACCTCCTGATAAATACACCATATAAATTTGCGTTACGACCAATAGGAGACATCAAAATGTCAATCGATAGATTACTACCTACCGGGCTACCGCCATCGAAAGTGATTGAGCTGAATTCCACTAAACGCGTCGCAATATTCAATAACCCGAACTATTGTTGCAATATCAGTCTACATGCTGTGCGGAATTGTATTTTCTCAATATGGTTATCCGGTTATCAGAAGATAGGATAGTATGTAGCAATTCTGATACCGAGAAACTGGATTACAAATAGCTGCACAGATAGTGATGATATTGCGGTGCGTGTAAATAAAAGAAACAATCTACGTAACAAAAATGTTCAGTTTATTCACTCACTGACAGATAACATACAGACTTTTAATCAAACCAATGTTGAAAAGATTCCTCTGGCAGAGAAAGAAGAATTGAATGGGAAGTATAATTCAACGACGCTGAAAAGTCCCAAAAATATAAATTCCAATTTCAATTAAATTTTTGTGACTTCAATTGAGTCGTAAATTTTTTGGATCTGCCACCTAGGCTTGAATTACCTTGGGTAACCTGGATGTTTTTAAACAACCCAGGTTGACCACTATTTCTACACAGAAAGAAGCTAGAAGAGCAAAATCCCGTCTTTAATTTGGACTTCACATCGGTGCTGAAAAGGGCAAGTTAAATTCCATAAAGTTGTAGCGGTCAGAAGGTTGCGTGTTCAAATCACGTCGGGGTCACCAGTATAGAGGTATGAGAAACTGGGTGTAAAGTTCACTCATCCTCCATAGAAAATGGAGGATCCTCCGACTAGGCGGGTGTTGTGTCTGCCGGGCAACTGCCCAACGACTGATGTCGGGAAGTTTGTATGTATATTAATTGCGCGGTAAACTCTGCTTGCTAGATGCAGGATTTGCGTAACTTCAGTATGACGCGTTGTTCGCATGCGACGTTGTAGATAGCGCTACAAAGTATATTCCTTATGCTAGTCGGACGGACGACCTTAAGAAGGTTGCCGGGACGGACTGGATGCAGACGGAGGACAGGGTGTTGTGGCGCAGCCTGGGAGAGGCCTATGTCCAACAGGGGACTGCGATAGGCTGAATTGATTGATTGATTCATATTCCTTATACGACGTGGGAAGAAGGCGTGAGGTTATATATGATTATGTATGTATGATTATCACAAATGTTTTAACATAATCCTTTTTAACATTTCCAGTAGTGATTTAAACTATTTCCAGTCAGATCCACCAAGCTTTTGATATCAAAATTCGTTTTCTGTTTACCTCTTATTTTGTTACAGAAATTAACACAAACACAATTCATTTATTAAGTACAACAATTGTGAAATAATAAATTCTCGGAATACTTTAGTAGGAAATAAATGGGAGCAGAACTGTCATTCTGTTACGCTCTAGTGAATTTAAGGCTTTAGAGACCGTTATTTTATGACGTACTTACGTTACTTAAACTTGCACGTTTTGTTTTTGCATTCGAAATAAATGTTTCTTGTCATGTTAAAGGCTTGTCTTTTAGCCAAACTAAAAAGTTGAGCTTTAAAGTTTTACTTTAAGTTCGTTTTTTAATCTGACATTTAAGTATTTAGTGTTTGCGTTTTTTAGTATAGAAATTTGACATTACACCTGTCATATTAGTATCTGGGTTTGAAAACGAACTTTACAATTAATGTTATGGGGTCAATTTTATTTTCTGATCGAACTCCGTACCGTGCACCTGCAAAATGATACTATAATATATGTATATTACTACATAACAACGTATCTTTTCGTCAGTCACCTTAACCTACATTTCCGACCTTTGATCGCCTAAATTAACAAACAAATTAATTTATCTACAACTGCGACGTATCCAATTATGATTAGCTAGTATGCAATTTTGTTTTAAGATATTCTCATCGTGTTGACATTACAGACTACATAAACGAACCACAAGCATTGTTGTCATTTTGAATTACGCTTTAGTGAACTCGTAACTTTAAGAGGTCTTATTTTATGAGGGTCGCTTGGCAGTTCCTCGAAACATGTTATGTTATTATGTGTTTCACAATTTTCACAAAATAATTGTGTAGGTACTAGGTATATGAACGATACATTACGAATTTAACGTTCATATAGGTACTAGAAATACGTTTGCCTCGGACAAATTCTGCAGTTTGGTAATAACAGAGGCTAACAGAAGGATTCAGCTGGGCTGGGCATTGTTTGGAAAGATTCGTTGAGTCTTCTCGTCGTATATTCCACAGAGTCTAAAGACTAAGGTCTTCAATCGAAGCGTCCTGCCTGATATGACTTATGGACCCGGAATGTGGACACACGGTATGGCTGGTCCATAAACTCAAGATCGCTCAGCGAGCGATCTAAAAAGCGATAAACGGGCTATGCTTGAAGTCGTTCTGAGGGATCGAGTCCGGAACGGCAGAATCCGGTGCAAATTTTATTTTATATGATTGACTGTATTTTATTTTTTGTTTGGCTATGGGTGTAAATTACTGAAAATAAATGAATTTATTATTATAGTAGAAAAACATAAATCAAAAAATGCCTTTATATTATTTTTTTCAGTTAGGTACGTAATAATAATAATATATTTATTAAAAAAAAATATAAGGCATGAAAATTAATACAGTTTTGCTTAAATGTAAATTATATTCCTAAGACATACGTGCCTGAACTATGTAGGTAATCCTGTGTTTCAGGCGAAAAGAGCTAAAATAATCAACGAATAAAAATAGTCACGTAAATGTTTGATGAGAAATTTTAGCAATATAAAGAAGACGGCGTTGTGTATAACCAAAAATATTCAAAAACATCTTGCATGAATGGACGAGACCCAAACGTTTACTGGATAGGTAGTAAAACAGATGGCCGAAGAAGTCGAGACAGCCGCTGGCGTAGAACAAGATTGAAAAACAATTGGTGTGAGAAATTGGAGAAAAAGCCGAACGTAGGTAACATTGGAGAAACATGGGTACTTGATAAACCCGACATCCGCGGCTGCAAAGCCTTAAATGATGATAATGGTTGTGTATGAGGTCATGGCATTCCTGCCCCAGTACGCCAATCTGAATTAGTATTTGGGTTTACAATAAACTATTATTAAATTAAATTAAAATTAGTATCAATATTGACCTCTCTATCGACAGTTGATTGAATACTAATCAATTAAATGGGCCTCTAGGTTAACAAAGCACTAATTACTAGACTATTGACATTGTGTCACGTAGTGATTCATTCTTCCAAGTGATCAATTTATATTCATTGAAGCGCGGATGATCTTGGCTGGTTATTGATTTCTGTATAAGTGTTGAATAATTCTAAATGTGATGTCATCATCATCTGCCGAGCCTTTTCCCAACTTGGGCTCGACTTCCAGTCTAACCGGATGCAACCGAATACCAGTATTTTACATGGAGCGACTGCCTATCTGACCTCTATAACCCAGTTACCAGGTAATACGATACACCGTACTGGTTGTTGAATTTCAGGCTTCTAACTTCTGCCGGGACCAACGGCTTAACGTGTTTTCCGAGACATGGGGTCTTGGTATGTACAGATGGTCACCCATCCACGGACCAACCGGAGCAAGCACAGCTTAATCTGATCAATCTTACCGTGCGGTTGTTATCACTTAGCTACGGGCCCATCTAAATAACGATTATAATTCTAAATGTTATGTATCCTGTGAATTGTGACCGTGATTCAAAAACACCAAAAACAATATAAAATTAAAATACCAATTACCAAAGCGTATATTAAAGAACGGGGTTAAATATAATGACCACCATAAAATGCTTTGATACCCTTCGTTCTTGCACTTCAAATTGTATTCGGACACCAATTAATGCAAATTAATGCGCTATTTCTACCTAAATAAACCACTATAATGATTGTCATAAAATGTAGGTTTATTACCAAATAAAGTATTCTGATGCCATATTATTTCTCCGGCTTGCTGCAAACTAGATAAAGAAGGTTAATTTAAAAAAAAAATGGTTAGGTTAGGTTAAAACTGTGACCTACGCCAGAAACGACTAGATTGTATAGAAAAAAAATATGGAAAAAAAGAGATTATTTTTTGCAGACTGTCGAGAACCGAACATGATTTATTTTGAGTCATTTTGCTTAAATAGGATAGCGAGATGTTAAAACTTTGGTTATAAGTTTACATTAAAATGCGGGTTTAATTTTGGTGATCATTTACTATTTTTGTCTGTTATATGTTACTATATCTGGTGGTAAGTTAAACATAAGCCTTAAAGAACTAGCTGTGCCCGCGATTTTATGCGCGCGCCTGTTGGAAAGCCAATTGGATTTCATGGGTTTAATTTTTTTTTTTGCACGGAACCCTATTTCTTTTTCTACAAGAAAAGGAGGGTTAATTGCTAATTAACACTTGACATTTATTTATTAGTACAATGTTTGCGCTATCAAGAACTAAATTCAACAGTAAAGGTCGTAGGTGAGAACCCACACAGGCGCTTTACTGTTACTGTTAGCCTGCATCATCCCACAGCTGGGCAAAAGCCTCTCCCCATGACTTCCAGCTCGTTAGATCCAGGGCTAAAGTAGACCACTAGTCGTTTGTTTTATCCAGTTCATTCCGCCTTCTTCTACGAGGTCTGCCGCGACGCCTTTCTTTACAGGCGTTTTAATTTGAGTAAAATTATTTCATCACCACTGCTTACAAAACGGTGAAAGAAAACATTGTGAGGAAACTGGCATGTCCTAGAACCAAAAATTCGAAGACATGTGTCATCTGAACTGGGCCCGCGTGGTAGATTACAGCCCACTCCCTCACACTGAGAGGAGGCCCGTATCCCATTAGTGGAAACGTTATCAAAAACAACGTTATCTAAACAGACAGCTGTGCTGCTGGGGAGTTTGTTCCGCCACTTCTTCTTCCCAGCGATAGCACTAGGAAGTGGCGAAGGCGGGCGTTTTTGGGGGACTGTCTTTTGTAATTTTGACGTTCGTAAAGTGCTGATTCTCAGCCTAATTTGAATAAATGACTTTTGATTTTGTTTTTTTTTATTTTGATTTTATCGGCTGATTAATTTATGGATAGATAACATGAGTTGCATAGATAGATTATAAAAATCTTATTTAGAAATTCTCATCTCCTCCTTCGTAGCGAACGATACGCTCTAGTGAGAGCAAACCTTACCGTTACTTTACGATGTGCGACGATACTTCCACGTTACTCCAACATTTATTTTATTCAGAGTAAAGTCGTTTGTTATTTGAGTTTGCAGCGAATGTGTGTGAATTCTTTCATTGATATTCATAACGGTTCTTAGAAAAGGAAATACATTGACGTATTATTGAATGTAACATTTTATTGCACAGTTATTGTATGGCTGCGTGGGTGTGAGGGTGTTTAGGGTGTGATTTTGTATTTGTAACACATTTGTGTGTGAGTAAAATATTTACAGTTTTGACACGAATTACGGGTCGTTGACGAAATTAGGTTAATTCGACACACCTAAGGCTGTCAAAATCAAAAGCAAAAGTCATTTATTCAAACTAGGTTGAGAATCAGTACTTTTTGAAAGTCAAAATTACAAACGACAGTCCCCCAAAACACCCGCCCTTCACCACTTCCTAATGCTTTCGCTGGGGACAAAAAGTGGCGCAGCAAATTCCACAGTGTAAGGCTCTTAGGTCCGAGGTGTCCGGTGGATGGCAATAGGCCCAGCAACTTTGAAAGCGAATACTAACTGTTTTCTTGACTAACTTTTTGTCTAGTGACGCTGGAGATATTGTTAAGCATGAGGTCTTAGGTTTGATTTCCGGGTCGACAAAGTATTATTCCATTTTTCTGTCTAGAATTTCCCGGAGAAACCCGGAGCTTGGATTTGTGCCCGGCTTATAGCAATAAGCTCGCCACCTATGACATGGGACTTAAACATAACTGTCTTGATGTGGGTGTACTGTAGGTGCACCTCTGCCGAGCCCTTCGGGGAATACAGCCGTGATGTTAGCGTGTGTATGGAGACTGTGGGAAGATATTTTCAGTTTTGATATGAATAGGGTCGTTGTTGACGATATTAAGTGAATCCGGCACATCCAAGGCTGTGAGGCCTTCTAAGACCTTTAAGAGCGAATAGGTACAGTCTGTTGTCAACATTATCTGACCCACCCTAAAAACAAACGAATTTGGACCCTCTACCTGTAAAGATCAAATTTGCGTGCCTGCATTGTTATTTTATTTGTCCATCGAGT
Source organism: Apamea anceps (assembly GCA_951799955.1). Taxonomy (NCBI): domain Eukaryota; kingdom Metazoa; phylum Arthropoda; class Insecta; order Lepidoptera; family Noctuidae; genus Apamea; species Apamea anceps. The sequence goes on from OX637506.1 coordinate 1,816,291, forward strand.
CCTCGAGGACTTGTCTGATAAGCTCATATAAATTGAATAAACCTTAATGTTACAGGCAGAGGGTCCAAATTCGTTTGTTTTTAGGGTGGGTCAGATAATGTTGACAACAGACTGTACTTACTCAATCTGCCTAGACTTTTTCCTACTATGTTAGGGTCGACTTCCAGTCTAACTGGATGCAGCTGAATACCAGTATTTTAGATAGAACGACTGCCTATCTGACCTCCACAACCCAGTTCCTGGGTTATACGATACCCTTGGTAAGACTGGTTGCTAGACTTTAGGGCTTCTGACGACCCGTAATGACTGTCAAAGATCCACGTAAGACAGCCGAGACCAATGACAACGTGGTTTCCGATGCACGGAGGGGTCTTGGTATATAAAGATGGTCACCCATACACGTACCAACTGCGGCAAGAGTAGTTTAACCTGATCGATCGACCCGTGCAGCTGTTATCACAAAAATACTTCGTGACATGTAGACAAGCTGGAATCATCTTGCGTGTAACCTTTTTAATATAATATATTAACATATGACGTACTTGTGGTGTTTACTCCCAGAATAAGGAAGTAAACACCACAAGTAAGTAATGATATGTATTTTTATTTCTCGATGTCTGTGATGTCATGTTTTGTTGACGTTTTTCATTGTTTATGTATGCACACGTAAGATACATAATATTGTACCTTACGTGTGCATACATAAACAATTTTCTTTACGAACATCAAGATTATTATATTTGTATTAGGAGCGGAAAAAACGATTTTCCTGTTTGTATCCTTATCATTCAGGATTCTTATGAGACGTCCTTTATTATAATCCAAAGGAAAACAGCTATGACAACAAGGACCTATTGTTGGGTAGCGGGATCGTCCGAAAGGGTTACCGCTGCCCTGGAACATAAACGGCTAAGGAAGGAACACGGGCGGGTTTTAGTCAGTAAGAGTCTGACACTCCCTTCCACTCCACCCAGAGCGGGAGGGGTCAATTGATGACTTCCAATCCTGAAAAAAAAAAGGGCCTATTGTTACTATTATCATGAACAAAATTAATAATAATAATGGTATCATTGTGCCGATAGTCGTGAGATCCAATGGGTTAATAGCCAAGAGCCTCGACCAACACCTGAGGAGGCTCTCGTTGGGCAGCTGGATCAGGGGCTTGATTCAGAGAGCGGTACTTCTGGACACGGTTCGCATTGTCAGGAGGTTCCTCTCTCTGGGGCCCTGACCGCCGGTAGCTTGGACCCTGATCTCGATACCGGTGGGCTACTATTTTTTATATTTTTAAATGTTTTTTTTTATCTTTTTGTTTATAAAAATATTTTAAAATATAATTGATAAGTACTCAAATGAAATAAAGGATAATTATATTTTATTAGCGAAGTCAAAACTGTACCTACATTGAAAATTTTTGCAAAAAAGTAATTGCTTCGAGGTGTAGGAAAGAGTCAGATGCAAAAAACATAAGAAAATTTAAATTTTGCTGACTACTCACCAGAGTAGCCAGCAAAATTTAAATTTTAAAAGGTTCCCCTTTACGTCTAGATAATCTTAGAATATGTACCTACTCGATCTATTTATCTTAGCAATCTGAACTACGTTAATACTGACGTTGATTGGAATTGGTTCGCTGTGAAACACGCATGCTTGTTTGGACTTCGTAAGACGAATGAATAGTTAGAATACATGTCTACTCAAGCAAAACTTCGATATATTCATGTTTATTACTTACATCGAACTACATATTCTACAAATTAACCTACTATTAGGTATTGTAGACTCCGAAACTAATCGTTAAGTTGGCAATGGCAATGCTGCCAGTCTTCTGCGCACGTTTCCGGATGACAGCGATGCGGATGAGTACTTCGACGCTTAAGTGTCCTTTTGTTTTTGTATTTATTTGTTTAAGCGCTGATTTTTCCGTCGCCTGATAAATTTATTCGAGGAATAATTTTAAATTTTAGACAGTTCTTCCATACAAAAACTGTCAAACGCCAATTTTATTCCTCGAATAAAAGTTATCTGGCGATGGAAAATTTAGCCCTTAGGGCTGATTTTTCCTATTTTGTACGAGGAATAATTTTGAATTTTTGACAGTGCTTGCATACAAAATCCGTTAGACGTCAATTTTATTCTACGAATAAAAATTATTTGTCGAAAAATTAGTCCTGAATCATTTAATTTAGTATCTAGTGTAAATAGTTAGTTATTATACATTACAATTAAAATACTTATTGTTAAACAAATTGTCTTCCAACATAAAATGTCCGTACATTCGAATCACAACCGTTATGATTTCCAAATATATAATATTTGTAGTTATTTTAAAAACTGAGTATAAAATTGGAAGTATGTGATTTGCCTCAAATGATTTCCCCCGACGCAAAAACGACGGGGTGTTATAAGTTTGACGTGTCTGTGGGGGTATGTGTGTGTGTTTGTATGTCTGTCTGTGGCATCGTAGCTCCCGAACGGATGAACCGATTTTAATTTTGTTTTTTTTTTGTTTGAAAGGTGAATTTGTCGGGAATGTTCTTAGCTATGTTTGATGAAAATCGGTCCAAGATTCACAACTCCCTCAATATGGTTATCAAATGAAAGGGCTTGACTAGTAGAATACTATACACTATGACAAATTTCAAATCTAAGATGGCCACCACCACAAAATGGCGAATTACAAAAACCTGATTAAATATCAAATTACCTGAATCTTAAAACTCAAGAAAAGAAAAGAAATAGGAGTCCCTACAAAAAGCAAGAAATGAAAAAAAATTAAAATTTAAAAAACCCCCGACTACGTGAAACCCTATAAAAAGAAAAAAATAACCTTGAAATTATGACCCTACGTAAGTACGTATGAAATTTTTTGATTAAATATTGTCCTGTCGGGGGACTGCTACTATTTTAAACTTTAACAGGACGTTAGGCTAATAATTAGAGCGGTCCCCCGACGGGACAACATTTAATCAAAAAATCTAAAAGTTGTATTAATTTCGAAACTATCATTTCATTCACGTTCAACAGTTTTATGAAATGGCTATAATACAACAAATTGACGGGTGATAATTTGGCTGGAAAATAATTTCCCCGACTGTGCGTCAGTAAAATCACCAGTTAAAAAATTAATTTGAAAATTCACACGCATTTTTCATATACCAAGACCCTTCGTGCCTCGGAAAGCACGTAAGCCGTTGGTCCCGGCACCAACGGCCCCCACAAACGTCATTCGTGGATGTTTTACAGTTATTACAGGTCGTCAGAAGCCCGAAAGTCTGACAACCAGTCTTACCAACGGGTGTCTTATTACCCAGTAACTGGGTTGAGGAGATCAGATAGGAAGTCGCTCCATGTACTGGTATTCAGCTGCATCCGGTTAGACTGGAAGCCATCATATTTGGGAAAAGGCTAGGTAAATGATGACACACATTTATTTCTAAAACGCATTCTGTAGTATTAACTTAAAAAATATTACTTACTCGTTTACTGTATGCATAAAGCTGTATTTATATTTTTGTGGTGAAGCTGGCACAATGGCGCGGTAATCTAGGGGTAACCTCGCAAGTGCCATTGTTTGTGAGCTGACTAGGTCGCGCGGTACACCGTAGTGAATGGTCACCTTTATCACAACAAAAATGAATGAAAAATAACGCACAATATTACTTTTAGGTTTTAGAGTAAAATTATGGAGGGGCTTGTGGCTAAGTAATAACAGCTGCACGGGTCGATCGATCAGGTTAAGCTCCGCTTGCCGCAATTGGTCTGTGGATGGATGATCATCTTTACATAACTTGTTATGTAAAGATGATCATCCATCCACAGACCAATTTGGCCACGGTTTAAAGTGCTTTCCGAGGCACGGAGGGGTCTTGACCCCTCCGTGCCTCGGAAAGCACTTTAAACCGTTAGCCCTGGCTGTCATTAGTGGATATTTGACAGTCGTTACGTATCGTCAGAAGTCCGAAACTCTGACAACCAGTCTTACCAAGGGGTATCGTATTACCCAGAGACTGGGTTGTGGAGGTCAGTTAGGCAGTCGCTCCATATAAAATACTGGTACTCAGCTGCATCCGGTTAGACTGGAAGCTGACCCCAACATGGTTGAGAAAAAGCATGAATTGAAAATAGAAGGTAAATTCTGCCTCGTTGACCTAGTGCTGATTGTAAGGTCTTGAGTTCGATTTTAGGAATTTCTCAGTAGCAGCCCGAAGGCTCAGCCCGGTTTATAGCAATAGACTCGCCACGATTACACAGGATTTAAAACAGAACTGGCAAAGTGTTAGTTGTAAGTGGTAAAGTAGGGGTACCATAATAGATACACCTCTGCCTGACCCTTTGGGGAATTAAGGCGTGTTATGTTATGTTAAGTAACTGAATAAACTTAATGTAGCAGTATCTTCAACGCCATATGCGAACAACGCGTCATAGTAACGTCACGCAAATCCTGCATCCCGCAAGAAGTTTACCGCGCAACTAGCATACATACAAACTTCCCGACATCAATCGTTGGGCAGTTGCCCGCCAGACACAACACCCGTCTGGTCGGATGATCCTCCCTTTTCTATGGAGTATGAGTGAACTTCACATCCTGTTCCTTATACCTCTATACGTAAAGCAGTTATCTATACATATACATAATACAATACAACTTAAGTGGCAATGGGCAGGGCACATTGCTCGCAGTACAGATGGCCGATGGGGCTGAAAGGTTCTGGAGTGACGACCGCTTACCGGAAGACGTAGCGTTGGCAGACCTCCCACAAGGTGGACCGACGACCTTTTGAAGGCCGCTACGTGGTGTGGGAAAGAGCCCGAAAATATAGATTTTAGTATTTTTGTCTATTTGTCTGGATGTATGTTCCGGATTGGCGCAAAAACGGCCGAATGGATTCGTATGAAATTTGGCACGCAAATAGTTTATAACCTGGATTAACATATAGGATACTTTTAATCCCGTGGATATTTTCCAACATCCACGCGGGAGAAGTCGCCGGCAAAAGCTAGTGTTCAACAACTGGCCAAATGTGGGTACAGGTATACTTCTGCTTTACTCTTTGGGGCGTGTAGTTATGCCGTGAACATGGAATGTAGAAATAAACTTGAACGAGAAACTCAATGCTTTTTCTTCCCACAAAATAAACTACCACATCATTGTTTTAATAAGCAAGGAATTTTCCATCTACGAAATATATACATATCCGTGAACAAACATTATATATTATCATATACTTTCAAAGTGTGCTTACATAATAATTATCTTGAGCAATATTATTACAACGTACAAACAAAACTCTGTAGCTTTAATATTAAGGCAAACTGATACGTCCAGTACATGGATAGAGTTGAAACCCTAGAATCTAAACCGTATGTTAGATTGGAGACCGCGTATCGGCAAGCGTAGAGTGGGACGCCCCCTAGCTAGATGGACGGACGACCTAAAGAAGGTGGCTGGGACAGACTGGATGCGGAAGGCGGAGGACAGGGTGTTGTGGCGCAGCCTGGGAGAGGCCTATGTCCAGCAGTGGACTGCGATAGACTGAGTTGATGTTAGTTACTCATAAAAATATAATTATAATTATATGATGCGCTACATTACTCTTTGGTCGTTAATTCAAAAAAAGAAAATATATTTATGTAGCACAGACTAAAAGACACACAATACATCAGAAAATACATCAGATAAAAACATATAAAAGATTAAATAAAAAGACATGTTAAGAAAAATCGGATCGTAGTTTTTGAGAAAACGTCCCAGAACCTCCTTTTTGAAATCGGTTAAAAAGATTAAACTTACTACTGTAGTAGAAGTAAGTTTCAGTCTTAGATTTATGGTAAGATTGCCAACATCTAAGTCTCTTACCGACGGGTGAGACGCTTACGAAGGACGCTTACGATCGGGATCCAAAGGCAATGTGTTTATAAACTTAGTTCTACAAATTATGATATTATGTACTGTAAAGTTTGCAAACTATTTCTCTATACATTTCGATGATTATGCTCAACGCTTCCAACCGTTCAAAATGTATTCGCGAGTTTCTCTTCGTGTGGAAACAAAAAATGTGTCTCATTTGCGTGCACTGCGTAAAGCTGCTTACTTGTGTGACCGACAGCGACGTCTTTTGTTACACCGTAGTGAACAATCACCTTCATACGACATGTCCCAGACGGAATTAACGCACACCACGAATTAGAATATTATGTTATAAATGTTATAATCGTAATAGGTATACATTGAATTTTTACTATAATGAAAACATTGTTTATTTATTAAATATGTGTGTGTGTTTTTTTGTTGTGTGTCACGTGTGTTCTATGTGTGTCTGTATGTGGGAAAAATATATTATATATCACATTACAAATCTACGCATGCACACTATCACGTATACATTTTTATTTAAAATGACAGAAACAGATTCAGCAAACGATTCAAAACAAACAATTATGTTACACATTATAACTATTTTTGTTTAGTTTGTATTATTTTTGTAAAACTATTTTATCTGAAAATTGGCGTTACCATTCAGTGGAATAATTTCAGGCTGATATTGAAATATTATAACATAGAACCAAATAATTACAGTTACACGTGTAGCATATTCATACTATAATTGCTTACGTTAATCAAAAACGCCTAAAAACTTATGATGTAACGTTTTAGCGTTTTCTTTAACTAGCGTGTATCTTGTATTTGTTATTCGTTTCCAGTAGATAATTGATGTTTTCATTAACTTATAGATCAAAGGTAAAAATCAAAAGCTGATAGCAAAAAGCGAAACGAATATTTATTTTATTCTGTTTTGTAAATTAACTTCGGAATACCAAAGGGAAACCAACTTAATGTTGCAGTTCCATACAATTCCACACGAAATGGTAAATCACAGGCAATTACTGGAAAGGAAATTTTGCGAGATCAAAGCTACAGGAAATCTTTGGATTTTGTTCTTATTTTCCATTTAAATTAAACCTTCTTTTTTGATTTTATTAACTTTTGTTTGTTTTGTTAACCGGAGTATATTACTCCGGTTTTGTATAAGCACGAAAATTAAATCTTCTAATTAGTAGTCAGAAATTTGCTTAGACGATATTATTGAGGGTACATTGCTCGCAGAACAGATGGCCGATGGGGTCAAAAGGTCCTGGAGTGGTGACCGCGTACCGGAAGACATAGCGTTGAAAGGCCCCCAACAAAGTGGACCGATGTCCCTGTGAAGGCCATAGGAATCCACTGGATGCGGGAAGTACTGTACTGGTTGAAGTGGAGGTGCTTGGGGGAGGCCTATGTCCAGCAGTGGAAGTCTACCGGCTGAAATGATGATGATGAATGATGATATTATTTAGACAGTTAGATAAAAGTCTAGATTTGAGTCCTTGGCAACGCTCAAGTAAATTAAATCTTACCTCTTGATACGCTACGGTGTGATAGTCAGCCCCGAAAGAACTCGGTTTGTATACCACATTCACATCAGCGAGCCCACGGTGTGAAAGAAACCTCATCGTCGCTCCGTTAATTATAACAAAACGCTTCAGGCTAGTTTACAAATCGCCTTTCAGTAAGTTTTTGTGATTCCTAGAGGAAATGTAGTTTTAATTACAGTTGTGATTTTAAAAGTCCCTAGTTGGTTCAGTTATTCCTATGTTTCCGAATATAATGTTTTTTGAACGAAGACGAAGAAGATTTTGATAAGGAAACGATATTCTTAAAATAAAACGAAAACTGATAAAACATTCTACGACGTATCAACGTCTTTTTTACGTTGTATAACTACGTAAAGAGTAGTCCTTAGGCCCTTTATACACGGCACGGTTTCTTTACAGTACATTGTATAAAATAAATACTAAAAAACGTGTCTATCAACAAGCTTCCATAGTGATCCATACAACACTAACAACCGCGTCTACATACGGCGAATAAACCGTAGTTTTCACGGCAAGATAAACGTGTGTGTACGAAGGGGGAATTAGCTAGCGGAATTACGCAGATGCGTATCGAATCTTGAATTTAAAAAAATCTAACTTAGAATTTGCTTTTGCATAAGCCAAATATTCTTTTTACAGACGCCAGCACATCAAACTACTACAATCTGTCAAATTTCTTTAATAGATTTTCAACCTTATCGCTAAAGCATTAGGTTCAAGGTTGATTAGGAAAATTTGACAGTTTCGGGTAGCTTGACCTGCTGGCGTCTGAACGTAGGCAACTGAAATTGCTGCCGTAATATTTTTAATTCACGTGTTTCAAATTACCCAAAAAAGACACAAGTCAACTAAAAATAGCTCGAGTTATATTTTATTAATAGCCCTTGGAAGCCATTTAACTAAAAAACTCACCGTTTAATTAAAAAAGAGCAACAAAAAAACTTCTTCATAATTTTAAAATAACTGTCATTAGATGGAACTAATGACAATGGCGCTCGGGTTTCGTACCAAAATAGAAATAAAGAGAGTATTCTTTATTGTTGAATATTTAAAACTTGAAGATATTATAATAATAATAATAATAATAATATCCCTGGACATTTCACACAGCGCCATCTAGTCCCAAGCTAAGCAACCTAATGCTTGTGTTATGGTAACAAGATGGCTGATAAACTACTTATATACATTTTTTTTTTTTTTGTAAATACATACATATTATAGATAGAAAAACACCCAGACTCGGAACAAATACATGTAGGTCATACAAATATTTGTTCCGTGCGGGAATCGAACCCGCGACACGCAGCGCAGCAGTCAATCGCTTAACCACTGCGCCAACCGTGCCGTCGTCGATATTGTGTACGAGAGGATTATAATGACGCCTGACTAGACATAGAGAGGTATCTTCGTGACAAATTTATAGTTCGATACCGAAGACATGTATTTTGTCCTTAAGAGAGCTCTTGAAAACACTTTGATCCCAGGGAAGAACTACTAAAATGTTCAGTCACCATAATAATATCGTTACCTCATCAGCAGTGATAGGAATAGGTAGTGCCTATTTGCCTAAACTTCGAAGAACAGAGACAAGAAACGGAGACTTCCTTAGAACTATATTTTTTCCGGGACATCTGTCCCGAAATTCGGGACGACACTTTTAAATACATTAAAAAAATATGTTATTTGGAATAAGTAATTCGTCTAATATTATGTCAAAAACGGTTTATTATGTAAGTGATGAATGTAACTTCAGTCGATCTATTCTGTAAAAAGCTCACCGTCAAAACATGTGAAGTGAGCTTGAAGTGAGCTGTCACTCCACCTGAAGCTAAGGATTAACACTATTGACAACTCACTTCATCTAAGTTTTCACGGTGAGAGAAATCAAAATAACTGAATATTTGGCTTTTATCTTGGCCAGAGGCTATAGTATTGCCATACAACGTAGCAATGCCGCCAGTCTCTGGGGTGCATTACCAGTTGACAGCGATGCGGAGGAATTTTTCGACGCCATAATATACTATAGTTTGTTAATAGTTTTATTTAGTTTAGGATATTATATTTTTATTTTAATAGTCTGTTGGTTTATTTAGTATAGAAATTTACGAGTACACAGTGTATATATTTTCATTCTCCTAAATAAATCACATAGACTGAAAATTAATTTGATACTTTTCAATATTCAAAAGTACAGGTATGTCAGGAAAATAGAGTGGTAGCTAGTAGCCAAAAGCCAGTTCAAATTAGTGAAATGTTTGAATAACATCAGAAACGGTTGGAACATGTTTTTCTTAAATCTAACACGAAGGACCGCTACATTGTAACGCGAGAATTACTACTGCTCTCATATGTAAGAAAATATTGTGTTAGGCAGGCTGACGGATGTACCCCATTCTTATTCAGAAATGATGACCGCTAAAATTTCATTGAAATTGCTGTTTGATGTTTTACTAGGAATTTGTGTAAAATATGTGTAATATTAAATCCTGCACCCTTATAGCGTAACACATGACCAATCACAATCTGAATGATTTTGAAGGATATGGCCAATCTATTGCTTCATATGCTTAAAAGAATCGTCTGCTTAACAACGTAAATAACGCAATAAATGCGTTTCAACTGTCCAAATTAATGCTCTTTCTACTGGTAGGTACTGTATTACGCAACTACCCGGCGGTACATGGAACTTTTAGCTTAAACAAAATGTGGGTTGAATCAACTAAACTTACACATCTGCTCACCCTTTGTGGAATACAGGCGTAGTATTATGTAAACTGACACAAGGGGATTTTTTTGTTGTTACCATATTTGTGCCACTGCTTGGCACAGTCCCCTTTTCCCTCAAACCTCCCTGTCTTGTGCAATCTCAGGCCATGTTTGCCCTGCAAACGTTGTCAGAGGCGCAATTTTCGTAATTAAACGTTCACAGTCTGATCTCAGTCTCAATCTGTCAAAAATACTTTTAATTTTATTCATTTTTGACATTTGTTTGTCGCTGAAAGGATACTGCGACTAGATTTTGAACGTTTTAAATGAGAATTGGCCTTCAGATCGTCAAGTCACCAAAGCAAAACATATCAAATGGTTGCATTTTGTTTAAAATTATACAATAAGGTCATACACCCATATAAAGTGCTGTAAAAATGACAATACTTCAGCAACTGTGCAACGTAAGCACGCACAATCCCTTCAAAAGTGGATTTAAATAAACGTTCCCATTTACAATCGTCATTTTAAAATGTCGTCAATTTTCGTAGCAACCTACTACTGTCCCGAGTTTGAAGTGCTCCAAAGTAAGGTAGGCCTCCACCATTATTCAAACTTTCATTTAACTTTGAATTATAAAAGTTATACCTTTCAAATTATCGCTTACCTACTTGTGAGTTTGGGCTTTGAAGGTGCGAGGAGTTGTTGGTTTGAGAGAAGAGTGGCTTTCTACAGGCTTTACAATAAGATTCATTATAGCGGCAAAGTGGTGCTAAAATGATTTTGATACACGTGTATCCAATCGTTGTAGTAAAGATTATTTTTTTAATGTTAGTATTGATTTAAAATTGTTGAACTAAGCGTACCTCTCTCCCGGGCGTCTCCACTCTTTAATCCTTCCATCATCTGGCTTCAGGCAAAATCTGGACTCATCTGTAAAGAGAACTTGACTCCAAGTTTCGTAATTCCAAATGCAGATGAAATAAATGCCAATATATGGAGGACAATGCCAATATTTTGAGAAAATCTGTATATTTAAAAAATCTGCTTAGATCAAAATTATGCACACGGATATCATTTCAGCTTCCCTTTTGAGTAAGACGTCGTCTATTTTTAGAACTATTTACCCTTTGCGAGGACCCAAAGATAAATTGAGGGGTTGAACCAATTAATCTGTACATACTTCGTAGAAGATTTGTTGTCGAAGTTAAATTCAAAATTTCGAAAACTTTTCTATTTCAAAAATTTGCTTAATCGAAAAGTGTGGACACAGAAATCTAAAAACATTCTAATTCAATTCTTTATTCTCATAACTTTAGCTGCTGCCATTCTATTTGCACGATATTTTATCCAACTCTTAGAATCATCACATCAACCATCCAACCCAATTCTTCCGACAATGTCCCCTTTCGTAATAAAACGAGTAGAATTTCACTTTTAAATTCACTTGTGTGACAGTCGCTCTCGAATCAGACTCACTTGAAATCTCTCCAGCGTTTTGCTGCCTCAGCAGTTACAAACGTTCGCAGAAATTTATCTAATAGCACATTCGTTTGGCATGTGTTTACTCTTGGAAGCGCACGTGCTGATCTACTGTCGAAGAGATTTTGCCGCAAATAAATGCATTTTCTTTCTTTTCTTTCTTTCATTCATGTTTATTTTTATACAGAGGTTCTGCAGCTTTATTGTAGCAAGTGGAGGCTCGTTGAGAACGTATTTTGTTCAATGGTTCAAGTAGAATAATTATAATGAATCTGAAACAGTCACAGCAGTCTTTAAAGCATGACGACTATAAATCGTAATCGCGTTAGGGCAAGCATAGTGTGGGACGACCCCCAGCTAGATGGACGACGGTGGCTGGGATGGACTGGATGCGGAAGGCGGAGGACAGGGTGTTGTGGCGCAGCCTGATAGAGGCCTATGTCCATCAGTGGACTGCGATAGGCTGAGTTGACGACGATAATGACGTAATATTCTACATTGCGAATTATTTAGTATTCTTAGGTTACACAGACTATCGATTTAAATCTCTAATTGAGCCCTATGTGCCTTAATAACACCCCCCTACATAATAATAATATAATAATATCCCTAGACATTTCACACAGCGCCATCTAGTCCCAAGCTAAGCAACCTAATGCTTGTGTTATGGTAACAAGATGGCTGATAAACTATTTATATACATTTTTTTTTTTTGTATATACATATTATAGATAGAAAAACACCCAGACTCGGAACAAATACATGTAGGGACTTACAAATATTTGTTCTGTGCGGGAATCGAACCCGCGACACGCAGCGCAGCAGTCCGATCGCTCAGCCACTGCGCTAACCATGTTGTCAAAAACCACTACATTACTACTACTACTACATCAACCACTTTTCCGCCACTAACCCTAAATGCTTAGAATATCGCAAAGATACACAAATAAATAATAACAACCCACCTACTGTCACTGGTCCCTAATTCCCCTACACATCACAAAAATAGGGCAGCGTCTCTTTACATAGAGATGTTGAATAAAATTCAATAGCGAAGGGTTGAGGGTCTCGGGTCCACATTACTTTATAGGTGGGATCCTGGCCGCTGACACGTCTACGATTTTCGATTCGCGAGAAGTTTATTTACTGTACCATCTAAATGTATTGGCTAAACGACGTCGAGTGGTACAACAGGGCAAAGTGTACCGAACAATACTTGTTTATGTTCGGCATGGATAATGAAATGGACCTAACCCACCCCCAGAGCCTTTTTATAGAGAGGTGGGATAGAATAAGGTTTTAAAGCACTCTTTTTTGCAGTATCAAATATTCTTGAGACGTCTCACTCTCAGAAAAAATGCTCGCAAGAAAGGAATGATGAACGTAAAAAGCGAAATTCATGGAAATATACCTCTGTTCTATTTATTGGATCTAAAGTGGATCTAGCATGAAATTCTATGGCTATTTATTTCTTCATTAAGTCAGCGCTTTTGTTGAACACTTTAATCCGATTCATAAATGCGGTGAATGAGTACCTTTAGCGAAAGGGCCTATACATATAATGTAGATGAGAGTATGTAGAAACGATATCAAGATAGCATAACTTCACGCCTGTATTTCCAGAAAGGATAGGCAAACGTGTACAGCCGGTCTATTCTGTAAAAACTTAAGTGACGTGAGCTGTCAATAGTGTCAATTCCTAGCATCAGTGGCTCACTTCACCTACGTTTGCTGCCGGTCGATTCTGTAAAAATCTCACCGTGAAAACTCAAGTGAAGTGAGCTTGATGTGAGTTGTCAGTAGTGTCAATTCCTAGCATTATTTGGAACGACAGCTTACTCAACGCTCACTTCACTTAAGTTTTCACGGTGAGATGGTTACAGAATCGCACTGCAGTACTGCTTACAGTACACCCATATTTCGTCAGTTTTACTTACTTACCTTACTTTACTAGATTGTTTCCCATAGCACGAGACTGTTATAGGTACACGACATTGAAGAAAATTAAGCGATCCAACTTTGTCATTACAAATCCTGACATTAATAGACATAATATTAACGATGGCTCGTCTGTCGGGTCCCGAGCAATTAATACAATAATGACTCGGCTAGTCACCGTTCAAATCTTACAACCTCCATTTATATTCGTCAAATAAGAAATCAAAGGAAGGTGCGAATGAAGAGGCTTGATCAATCTATAGATGGATAGAGGTTTCTGAAATATTATTATGTAGAGGAAGTGAAGTGGTGTCATTTTTTTTTTTATTTGCGATATTACTCAACTCACACTAGGATTTATGTACATATTCGTTACTATTTTTTATTTGTCACATATTTTATCTTATTTAAGTATGCATACACACGTCACGTTGCGGTTTAAAACTGATTTACATCCGTCACCTCACACATCAGGTTCAGTTGAAAACCAGCGTCAGGCACTATTGTCTGGCATTTTTGCTGAACTGGGCCTTTTTGGTGCAGCCGTGAGGCACACTTTCCTGCTAATTTCTTACATCGGTCTATAAACTGTTTTCTATTTGTTCTTTTATTTGTGTTATCTGATGTAATGTATCTGGTGTATTGTGTGTCTTTTGGTCTGTGCTAAATAAATGTTTTTTCTTTCTTTCTTTACTTAAACCTACTACAGTCTATTTATATCCTACTAATATTATAAACGTAAAAGTTTGTGAGGATGGATGGTGTTTTGCCATGAAAACCGATAGGTGTTTTCGAATAAAATGTAATTTAGTTAATAGAAAACAGACAGTTCATTTACCAAATTAAATTTCATTCGAAAACATCCATCGGTTTCTTACTAAACTTCAACTAAATATATCCGACGACCCTGATTACTTATCTCCATTGGTGACTGTACGTACGAAGCATCCCAAGCAGACAGTCACGCTATCACCTGTCTGATTAGCTCATATTTGTACAATTCTTTTATTTTTCGCTGAAACGAGATTAGAAGCGTAATCGATCATATTATTACCGTGCCAACCTTGTGAATAAAGCAATGATCCCTCAATCAGTCAATATAGGAGGGCGATGAACTTACGAAGTTCCTGGTATACTATGATCAAAGTGTTGGCGTGACAACCAATATTTATACAACAAATATTTGATCAAACGACCCATGCGAGAGCGTTCCTTGCTGATTTTGAGTCAATTTTATAGCTTGCGGTTCAATATCGTTTTGAAAGATTGTGTGGGGTGTCAGTTTTATGCTGATATAAGAAAAGCAAAATAAGTCAAAGCTATTTTTTACAAAGAACATCACGCCTCTGTACCCCGATGGGTTAGGCAGACGTGCACCTTATAGCTCACCCACATTTTGGCAGTTATGTTTAAGTTCCATGAAAATTGCCACTAACCGGGTACAAGTCTTGGCTCCGGGCTACTACTAAGATACTCCTAATGGAAGAACCCAATAACACGTTGCCCGGCTTGAGAATCGAACCCAGGATCCCATGCCAGCAGTAGCGCTTGCAACCACTACACTAACGAGGCAGTAATAAAATTAATAAAAAATAAATAAAATAAAATGACACTGAATAGACATTTTTAATATTAGTGCAGATGATTCTTTTTTTAACTTCATCGCTCGCCATTAATTAATTGTTTGTTAAACTAGAACGTTGATACATCTCTGCTTAAGCTACCTAGAAGTTACATATGCCTAGAAGAGCGGTGGCCGCCATATAGTGTCCGCAATTTACCGGTGAATGACTTCACTGACACGTTATTCATGACAGTAAGTTGGTGTGTCAAACCCCGCCGCCGTCATTTTTATGACAGCCGTCACTACGGCCGTTATATGGCGGTCACCATTCTTCTTGGAAACCGTCACTTCAAAGTTATGTAAAGCACTGTTGTAAAAAACTTTTTTGCAAAAAAATACAACCGACTTCCAAAAACGACACTACAAAGTGAAAAATAACTTTAATTTCGGAAGTCGGTGTCGTTGGGTTCGCATTTTCGTTGTTTGCCACCGACTTCCGAAATTAAAGTTATTTTTCACTTTGTAGTGTCGTTTTTGGAAGTCGGTTGTATTTTTTTGCAAAAAAGTTTTTATTTTTTACTTTTTAGTTGTAATTTTTACCAGTAATTTTGGTTTAAAAACCAAACTA
Source organism: Apamea anceps (assembly GCA_951799955.1). Taxonomy (NCBI): domain Eukaryota; kingdom Metazoa; phylum Arthropoda; class Insecta; order Lepidoptera; family Noctuidae; genus Apamea; species Apamea anceps. The sequence goes on from OX637506.1 coordinate 1,832,025, forward strand.
CTGAACCGTTTTTGATGAAATTTCTATGGGACCATTTGGGAAGTACACCCTTTCCAACAAAAAATATAATAATTTTTAAAATCGGTTGGCAAGCGACGGAGTTGTGCGCGAACAAACATAAAAAAAAAAAAAAAAAAAATACAAACATCCGAATTGAGAACCTCCTCCTTTTTTAGAAGTCGGTTAAAAACCCGTAATTCATTTTTCATTTTGCATATAATCAAGTATTTTCTAGCTAAACAGACAGCTGTGCTGCTGGGGAGTTTGTTGCGCCACTTCTTCTCGCCAGTGAAAGCACTAGGAAGTGGTGAAGGTCGGGCGTTTTTGAGGGACTGTCTTTTGTAATTTTGACGTTCGAAAAGTACTGATTCTCAGCCTAGTTTGAATAAAAGACTTTTGATTTTGATTTCAGTTTAAGTATTAGTCCTACGGATACCATCCCACCCAACACTATAAGCTTTCTTTAGTAACGTTATTTTTCACCTTGACGTTGATATTCCTATAATTATGATTCATTCGATAGGTTTAACTGAAAGCCAAAATAAAACAAAGCTTCAGAAAGGCTAGCTGGATATCATTAATCGCTTCAGTAAACTGGCAAAGAGCTTATAATAATTAACGTGGGCTAAGTAGACCGAGCGATCGTTAGGATATTGTTTTCCTTCACCAGAAAAATAATCCCTTCATAATGTACAGCCTTTTTTCCACGTGTAGGTAGAGCCAGCATCAAGCTCAAACTCAAGCGGGCTTTTTACAAAACAAGGTTTATCTTGGGACCCAGGTTTAAACCATCGAGCCTTTTTGAATTTCGAACTTTAATCCCACAAAGTTAAAGTTCTTACTACAGTTAAATTCGAGTCTAAGTTGTTAATTTTGCATTAAGAACTTTACATTTCTCAGAATAAAGTTCAGAATACAGTAACTGGCTCGAAGGTTTAGGCTAGGTCTTAAATTAGAGCTCGTTTTGTAATAAGACAGAAAGCATTTATTTCAAAAGAACCAATTACAGGCACTTTTGTATTGTCGGTCAAATTTAGGGGGAAACCGCGACCGCGGTCCCGGTCCCGAAAGCCCCCCGACCCAAAAATATGAAGCTAGTTACCCATTCATTGCAAAGTCATTCTCTTCCTCGAAAATATGTAATTGTAGCAACATATGGATGCACAGCATTGTAGCCATACATTGGTAGTATTATGGAACACATATTTTATTATAGAAAATCAAATGAGTTCTTGTATTGTTGTGATGTGCTCTTGTTGTTTTTGAGACTGACTGTACCTTATTTTGCCGAGAAAGATTAGAAGCCTGACCAGCACTCTAATTGCGTAACACACAACAACAGCTTGCCCAGAAGAAGCCTATTCACTCTCGCTTTGAAGAGATTCGGGTTGTATGAAGTCGGGAATGCAGTCGCAGGCAGACGATTCCGCTCCTTAGCTGTGCGCATCAGAAAAGATGATGAGAAGCGCTTAGTGCGTATATATGGTATATTAACCAAATAGGGGTGGTATCCCGCAGTGCGTCTGGACTCTCGACGGTAAAAAGGTGAAGGCGGGATGAGCTCATGTAGTTCTAGAGCACACTCACGCACTAGCTGACATAATATGGCAAATAATTTAAGCTTCTTGTAATGTTCATTACTGAACATAGGTTCCTAGTATTGTATACATGCAACTAACTATATTCTAACTGAACAGACAGCTGTGCTGCTGGGGAGTTTGTTCCGCCACTTCTTCTTCCCAGCGATAGCACTAGGAAGTGGCGAAGGGCGGGCGTTTTTGGGGGACTGTCTTTTGTAATTTTGACGTTCGAAAAGTGCTGATTCTCAGCCTAATTTGAATAAATGACTTTTGATTTTGATTTTGACTCCCCGAAGTACAGTCTGTAGAAGACGGACAGACAGGCAACACTTCGCCGGTGAGCCAAATGTATTTTATAATTGTTTTGTTTTGAACGACATATTGACTTGTGTATGTATTTTATTTGATTTAAATTTTCAGTATTTTAGTATTTATGTGTGATTATTATATTAATTTTATGTTTTAATTTAATGTAGTGTGTAATGTAATGGATTTTGTCTGAAAAATAAATGAATAATTATTATTATTATTATGTCAGCTGTTATAAAACAATAATTGGATATTTTTTTTTATTATTATTATGGAAACAAACTCACACCAGTTTTTGCAGAACGACTTTCTTATTCCAGCCAAATAATATATGTAAATTTCTAGTGCCGTCACCTGCCTAGACTTTCCCAAACATGTTGGCTGCTTAACCGGATACAGCTGAATACCAGTATTTTACATGGATCGGCTGCCTATCTGAGCTCCACAACCCAGTTACTAGGTAATACCCCGTAACATGGTTGTCAGACTAAGATCAAGACTTGTAACGACTGTCAAAGATCAACAAATGACAGCCGAGACCAACGGTTTAACGTGCTTTCCGAGGCGGATCTCTCAATATGTAATGGATGGCCAGCTATACACGGACCGACCTAGGCAAGCGCAGCTTCTCCTTCGACCGATCCCTCCAAATATTAATTATTTACCATGAGCCCTACCCTGGATTTCTTTGTAGACACCTATGTAGACTGACACTCTTCAAAACCATAATAAAACTATGAAGTTTCCTTAGCAGTCTCTAAACATTTTTATCTAAGATCACAAATTAATTAAATCTAAGCTAATCGTTTTCACTACTTACCCTTAGTTACTCATACGTAGATTATAGATAGTAAAGTTATAGCAAAGAGTCAACCAATCATTGGTCAGGGAAGCAATTAAATCTACACAGATGTGCGATTGTAACTTCATTGATTATTCAATTCCAGTTGAATCAACTGATTGATTACGCGATAGGTCTAGTGGTGTAGTGATATCTGTATGTTTGTATATACGCTGTTTTATCTATAGGTAAGAGAATGTTTGTTATTATTGTATAATTTAATACAGGGTGCCAGAGACATTGACACGCGAACATGAATTTAGCACCGTCATCATTCTAGACGGGATTCGACGAAAATATTTGCCGGATATCAAAAAAAAAATCACCTGTTTCCCAGAAAAGTGTGTGAGAATCAAAATGTGTGAACCAGCAGATCTTTTTTTTAACAACCGACCAAAAATTTAATCACATGATTTTCAAAATCATGTAATGATGCGCGTCGATGTATATACATATATTGTATACATCCAAGCCACGTATGCATTAATAATAATAATAGTATTTATTCGTATCAACAATACAGCTATTTAACGTTAAATACTTATGTCTTAATTGTGAACATACCACTAGAAGTTGTCGTAACTTGCACCCTTGCTAAGTTATCAGGATAACTTGTATTAAGAACACAAGTCCCAACCCTTGGTTCATATACATATTTTAAGGCATTGTAAAATTAATTTATGATAGAAACTAGCGTTTATAGCCAAAAGGATTCTCTTTAATGAAAATTATTTCGTCTATGTAGGTAAGAATGACTCCAATTTTAAAAATTTTTTGGCTCATGAGCAGTTCACCAGATTCGCGATTTACCTGGTTCTCCAGTTGCCTTATAATATAGAAACATCTTCCAACACAAGTGGATATGTCACACTATAGAACCTCGCTCCACTCTAACACAATATCACAATCGACGTCAAAGTTCTGAAGACAGTCTTCTGTTTCGAGTACGCACGACGAACTTTTTGTCCCACTAAAAGAAGTCGTGATCCTCCAGTATATTGCCATTAATATAATTGAAAAGGTCGGAAACTGTACGGTTCGCAAAAACGTTGGGAATAGCGTTGATGTGATTTATATCTAATAATCTTGTAATGCCAGCAGACTATCGCATGACGAGTTATATTGCCTTTTTCTCCAGTATAGCGATATTATTATAAACCTAAGTTGGTAGCCAATTTATTTGCTTGAAATCTATTCATGCTTAGATTCTATTAGGTTTCTGGCTAGTTGATATCCTGTAGATATTGTGAATTAACTGATTGAAATCGTTGAGGATAACAGCTAGTTTCATTATTTCTGAATGTTTTTTGCCAAGATGAACATAAAGGAAAAAATATTTTTTCTTTGACATTACAAGTTGGAAATAAGATACTCATATTCAATCAGTTTATTTCGGGAACTCATCCTGATGAGAAAAGGGTCTTAGAATATCTTTCAGTGACTTCTTAGAAAAAAATACAGCTAACTTACATTTTTGGCTTGATCAGATTAAAAATAAAAATAAAAGAAAGCTTTCATTTGAATTTCTAATCAAAACTCAATACGCTCGGTTAACTAACTTTTACATCAACACTTTGAAATTACACCAAAACCAATGACTGAAAATTTTCCTAAGAAAGCATTTAACGTTAATAAAATAAAGCTACGGCTTCCCAGAAGAGCGGTGACGTCACAGAAAAGTTATTTCTGAAAGTAAGTTTGGTGTGTTTACTTAGAGAGAGTTTTTGACACCGTAAAGTCAAACCCCGCAGCCCAAAAATTTAAATTGCTAGATTTGCCCTCACCGTACTTAGTTACGCGAAAAAGTGTCCATGCTGAAAAGAGTGAGCTAATAGTAATGCGCGATTTAATGTGTATAGCGTTTCCATGATAATCAGTCAAGTTATTGCGTCATTGTGTTTCATAGGTGTCAAAACAAAACTGAAGCGCGACTATTTTTTTGACACGTCAAGGCGTATCTAACGATTTAAATCTTTACAACTATCATCATTGTGACAGAGTGGCGTCCAAGGAGTGAAAGATGAGATTTGCAGACAAAATTGTTGCCATCACGGGCAAAACCTGGATGACCTGGAAACCGTAGCTTCATCATCATTTCAGCCCGGAATCACCCACTGCTGAGTATTGACCTCCCCTTTCGTCTGCCATACTTCCCTGTTCTGTGCGTCTCTCAACCAGGGGGGTGATTCTCGTAATTTTAAGAACGTTCACAGTCTGATCTCAGTCTCAATCTGTCAAAAATACCTCTAATTTCCCTACATTTTGTCAAGTTTTTGACATTTGTTTGTCGCCGAGATTTAAAACGTTCAAAATCTAGCCGCAGTCTCAGCGACTAGATTTTGAACGTTTTAAATTACGAGAATTGGCCTTCTGGTGTTTCCCATCGCGGGAAACACCAGAACGACAATATCGTCACAGTCGCTGTGACGATATCGTCAATCCAGCGCGCTTTTAGACGACCCTGGTTTCTTTAGCCGAACCTTGGCCACCATTGGTCACAGTTTTACTCGATCGGCCATCTCTTCGTCTAGCTATGTAAATGTCCTGCCCAACTTCACTTGAGGCATATCGCTCTGTTCCCGACGTCGTAGACTTTCGATCGACGACGGATTTCGGTGTTACGCACTCGGTTAATAAATAAAAAATAAAAAAAAATGTTCAGCCGCATATCGTGGCGTACGAATTGGTATGAAGAGAGGATGCATAAACCGTGTTATTATTCATCAAAATTACATTTCATCATTATTCATTAAAGATTAGGTATAATTACAATTCAATACGCATATTTTTTAGATACAATTCAAATGTCAAAGTAATCATTAAATAAATTGGTCAGTAAAAATATAAATTACTACCATTAAAAATTACAACTCCAAATTACAATTATTCCAAAAAATACTATAGATTACACCAACATGTCTAAAATATAACCTTGTCATTTCAAAAACGAAGAAAATTGTCCTCTTTCATAAACTCCGCTATACTGTAATATGCTCTTTTATTTAGTAAACTAGTCAATTTACTTTTAAGAGCAGATATATTCAATGTTTTCCATGATTTGAGCAATTTATTAAAAATGGTCGGAGCCATACACAGGATGCTCTTATGCAAAAAAGTTGTTTTAGCGCCGTGAACACAAAGTTTGAAATTATCCCGTCTGATACCTAGGGAAAGCATCAGACAAACGCTGAAATAAATGAAAATTGGATATAATGAACATTACCGTTTCCAGGATATATAATGAGGGCAATGTCAATATTTTACGTTCTATGAAATAAGATTTACAACTGTCCGTTGTTTGCAGTCTTAACATCGATGTAATGCACCTTTTCTGTGCCTGAAACGCTATTTCACTGTCCGTGCCGTTTCCCCAAAAGATGACTCCATAACTAAGAGGAGGATACTTCAAGCTCTGCTTTATACAACCTGAAATGTTGCTTACTCTGTAATAATAATATCTTGAAGCCTATTTAAATACGAAAAGCAAATTCAAATTCTGTCTTCAACTATTCTCAACGTGTCGCAGTTCAAAAGATTTCTTGTTTAATTAATTGTCCTGTCGAGTTTGGAGTTCTAAACAAACTTTGAGAAGGTGGATCTTGACATTCAGACCTTACGAATTCAAAGTTCTGTCTTCTTGAGTTCGTGAGGCTGTGTGACGCTAAGTAGTTTAAGTAAAAGGAATCTTTTGTACGCATCTAATACTTTGAAGATGTTGTTGTCATATTTTAAAATGGTTTATGATAATAACTTTGGTGTATGGTTTTGAATTACCTGATATCCTCATCATCATCATTTCAGCGTAAAGAAGTCCACTGCTAGACACAAGCCTCTCCAAGCATCGCCACTTCGACCAGTTCTGTCCGTCCACTCCAGAACCTTTCGGCCCCATCGGCCATCTGTTCAAGGAGCAATATCCACTGCACCCCAAGTTTGGCAATTCTTCGGGCTATGTCGGTTACCTGGGTTCTCGTGCGGATCGCTTCATTTCATTCTATCACGTAGGGAAACCCTAAGTATAGTCCTCCCCATTGCCCTTTGGGTGACTTTTAGCTTTCTAATAAGGCCCATTGTGAGCGACCACGTTTCGGTGCCCTAGGTCATCACTGGCAACACGCACTGGTCATAGACTTTCGTCTTGAGACACTGCGGTATATGGGATGAAAAGATATTGCCTAGCTTCCCGAGAACTACCCAGCCGAGGTGGATTAGTGTTCATCATTTTTCTGTAAAGTACAAAAATAATAAAACCTCGAAAAATCCGCTTTTACTACGTTAAAAATCATGTTACATTTTAAACCAAAACTTTGTACACATGCTTTAAAATGTTTCCGATAAAAACCCGGTGTTAATACCCACAAAATATAAGCAAACATTTTCGTACATACCTTCATTATTTTGATCCTCTTACCTCAGAGACGCAGGTGTTTATTTCGCATCCACAAAATCAGATGTTTTTCAACCCATTGCATATACATCATTATAACCAACATGACCTACTTTCAACATTTTCCAATATTTTTACCTTATTTACATGTCATGGGAATCGAAGTTTTGACTTACATTAGAGTAACGAGTGTGGCTAATCGGTGATTATTGAAGTTACACGGCGTGTCGCTAGATGGCGTTGGTAGTCATTAGGTATGGTTGTTTGATAATAATAGATCTGTGGGGCGACCCTAGTCGGTGATTCATCGTAATTCATCTTCCCTAATCGAGGCTGTGTGGAGGTCGTGTGTATGGTTGTCACACTAAAGTTATTGATACATATATATTCTGTAATATGAAATAAATAAATAAATTCTTTATTGGCATAAGAAAATGTGTACAAAGTGAAGCCCTGACTCCTACGCTAGATAACAACACTTGTGTTACAGGAGCCAGTGTAAATGTGTTTACGTTGATATTCTAGATCATGCGGAAGGTGGAGGACAGGGTACCTGTTGTCGAGCAGCTGTGAGAGGCTAATAAGATAAGCTAAAAAATACTGTTGTGAGAGTAAGAACAGTCACTGAGATCAACTTTACAAAAGTAATATAATATTATATCGCTTTGAGAAGTTTTTATTACATATTCACAATTCTTATTTTATTTCGTAAAGTTAAAACTTAATTTGTGACCGCTCAAATCGGCTTACTCCGAATAAAAAAGTAAAAGTATCAAATTATTTCGACACAATGAAACTTTTGAAATAAATTCTAATCCATTCATATTATAATAACATTTCTTAAAAAAAAAAACTCTTGATTCGAATTCGAGACAGTGGCATTCATTTGTAATCAAGCCCTTTTCAGTTTTAAAGTCTTATATTAAAATCGTTGGCTACAAAAATATAGTATTAAAATTTTTACGATTCCCTTTAACTTTTTTGATTGAATCGCCCATTTTGGATATCTTTATGACCGAAGTTTGTTACTCGGTCGGCAGTTAAATACCCCAATTTGAGCTAAACATTACTGAAAATATTTGAATAATGAGCACTTAAATGTGGGCAGAGCTTTTTGGTATTCATATCCTCTTAATAGTCATCATAAAGAGGGTAGATCTACGTAAATATACTAATAGGGAAAGAAAAAGATGCTGTGAAGGCTTTATTAACACTTATTTCTTCGTTCATTGCTTTTTATGTTCAATAAGCTGGCGTTTAATTAGTTACTTGCACCTGATGTTAAGGAATGACGCGGTGGAATATGCGGACTTGTCAGGAACTAATAATAATATTATACCACTTCTATATTCCTGAATGTGAAGCACAGGACCGGTTGAAGTAGCGATGCTTGGAGGAGGCATATGTCCAGCAAACGCTTAGCGCTGTCATGATCCTGGGTGTTGGAAGGGAACACCAAGATGGTTTTAAGTCAATAAGAGTCTGGCAGACCCCTCCGCCCAACCCAGGGTGGAGGACATGCATGAGGATTATCCACCCTGAAACAAAAACAAAAGCCCTTTGTCTAGCAGTCACGTCTTTCGGCTGAAATGAATGAATAAATGAATAATCCCAGTTTTTACCCGTCACTGGAGCTGTAAGTTATACTTGTGGTTGATTTAAGAAACTTTAATTCATTCATATTTTTGTTGAACCAACGTATTAAAATTAACTTTATCTGTGCGTAAAGCGACACAACCGCCAAAATGTAGTTCCCAGGACACAGAAAGGGTGAAGGACCTGTATAACTCTACGTTCTACAAAGTATATGATATAGTCACGAAAATAACTACTCGGATAACCTTGCGTGTGCCAACCCTATTATTCTGCTCTACTACCAATTCGGAACCCATCTCGATTCGATCGGAAGGAGAGTTAGATGCGTAGTTTTAGATTTGTTTTTGATTTGACGCTTTGAACGGCGACGTGTGTGCTTGTGTGTGTGTATGGGGATGTGTGTGTGCCTGTTATGGGGGGCACTTATCTTTATTACTTATCGTTCAAGATCTTCGAGGGTAGAAACTATCAGTGTGACTGTTTTGGGCAAGGTAATGATTATGTTCGATTTGGTGGGTGTTGTGGCTCCTGACTGGTACAAGATGGAAAACAGGTTTTTTTTTGTTGAGACGTTAGACAATAACGAAAAAAATAAAGAAAAGGTTTAGTAGTTCTTCCTTAAACTCTGTTATTCGTTCAACCGGGTCTAGTTACATAACATACATACATACATATAAGTGTGTTGGTCTATTAAGCACTTGTAATAAATGTTTGCATAATTCAAGGTAGAATGTACAGGAATTTCTAATTATACATGCAACCTTGATAATATTTGACATTTTTGTAGATATTAATATGACACATTGTTACTTTAATTTTAGCGATTTGACATTTTTCGTATTAATATACAGGATAATTTTTTATTCAGTGCGTAAATTTTCACAGGGTGTTCTACCCATGAATATGAACAACTTTCACTATGGGACCATCTCTGAAATCACAAAAAAAAAATCAGCTGTTTCTTATAAAAGTTCAATACCTACTCGACCAAAATGTATGAATCTCGCACTGAATAAAAAAATATCCTGTATATATACAGGATATTTTTTTATTCAGTGCGTAAATTTTTACAGGGTGTTCTACCCATGAATATGAACAACATTCACTATGGGACCATCTCTGAAATCACAAAAAAAAAATCAGCTGTTTCTTATAAAAGTTCAATACCTACTCGACCAAAATGTATGAATCTGCTGATTTTTTTTTCGTGATTTCAGAGATGGTCCCATAGTGAATGTTGTTCATATTCATGGGTAGAACACCCTGTAAAAATTTACGCACTGAATAAAAAAATATCCTGTATATTTGTGTATTTCAAACGATTTGACATCTATTGTAATTTAAACGATTTCACATTTCTGAATTATTATGACATTTTTACTGTAGTTCACACGATTTGACATTAATTTGTATTTTGTATTATCATCATTTCTTAATTGTTACTTAAAATTATTATACGATTGGCATGCTTATGTGACGGTAGAACATGGAGCACTAATATAAAAATAAAACATCTAGTATATTAATTACCCATGTTTGCAAATGAATAAATGATTTGATTTGATTTTATTTATAATATTCCCACTGCTGGGACACTGGCCTCCTCTCTTCGAGAGGGAGTGGACTGTACCTAATGCACCACTCGGGCCCAGTGGGGGTTGGTAGATATTTTCGAATTTTTAATTTTTGGTTCTAGGACCTACCGGTTTCCTCACGATATTATAATGACAAAGTACAGCGTCTGCTTATGTTTGAACCCACGACCCACAACTCGGTACCACTGGGCCACTACTAACTACTCTGGGTCTAGTTATGAAGTAAAGATATAGTGTGAATTAATTAAAGCGACAAAATTATTTTCAATGCAGACAGCCTGTGGCTGAACCGCTTTATTCATAAACGTTGCTTAAAGTTAAATAGTGATAAGCAACCATACATTTTTGACGTTTGAACGTCACTTAACTTTAATCATCGTTTAAATAAACCCCATTGTGTTGATACACAAGATAAAATTTCATACACACTGTGTTCACTGACAATTCTGAAATATGAAAACATCAAACATCTCACAATTTGCTAAACATTTGACTGACATCTTACGTAAAAAAAATCAATGTTTCGTAATACCGGATCAAATTGCCAACAAGAAAGGGCGAATCTAATCCAAATGTTGGCGGCGTAAAAACCCGTATCCACAAAACCGGTGGGTATTGATTGGTGGCACCGGCGGCGGGTGACTGAATCAAACTCCCGCGGCTAATGAGGCACCCTGTATAGGTAGGTCGATGCCTCGTTTATAGGAAGGTAGATACAGTTCTGTAGTGTATACGGGGTAAAAATGCGGGTGGAATTTAATTGTATTTTTTATGTAGAATGTGTTTTTATGATCTTCTGATACTCTCTGATACAGCTAGTGAAAAATAACTGACTATATTTCAATTAAGACTTTGAAATAATTTTTAAGTTATGGAACAATAAACTGAATGTTATACTTAACAAAGTTCAAATTCCATTGCAACAAAAAACTTGATAGGACCTTTTTTTACAAATCGTCGCTCAAAAATCAACTCAGAATACATTTTTCTAAAGTTGAATAATTGATTAAGTGGCTATGGAGTGTAAATTATCTGAGATTATGAACATCGCAGTACAATACAGTCGGAGTATATAGTCGGAATATACTCAATACGTACCTATAGAACCAATTTTTAGAAAAGCTGAGAATGTATTTTTATTTCAGGACAATACCCAATAGCACTACAGTATAGAATCAAGTTTTTTGGGGAGTTAGTTACGCCAATTCTTCATGATGTAGGGCGAGTAGACTGTCTTATATAATATTGACATTCAAAATAGTATTGATTCTCAGCCTAATTTAAATAAATATCTTTGACATGACTATTTCATGAAATATCAATCAATAGGATTATATGAACTTAGTGGGCTGTATTGATGATTTTAAAGACTATAATTTTGTAAAGTCATACTTGTTACGCTCGCAAATCATATTTTAATGGACATTCAACCTGACACTGTCCTGAAAATTTGAAAAAAACGTAAAAAAAAAGAATTTTGCGACCTACCTAGCACATCCCCTTTAAAAACCACTTCAAGCCACAGAATAACAAGACGTAACTAACTCACTAGCACACTTAATTCCATGACTGCACTCACTAAAACTCCGGTCCCTATGTTTCCAACTGTGACGGGTTGACAGCTGTAACTATTGGTTGGCAACTCTGTTAGATAACTGTCACCTTAGTTGCTTAAGGATGAAAGAAAGGGGGCGTTTATTTGGGCTTATATGGGTGACGCTTCGCTGGTCTTGTGGCTTCGGTAAGCGCCTTTGAATGACAAGTTTCCTGAGTTCCGTACTCGCGAATGGAAATTATTTTTGAGAGGAATTCAAATGTTGATCTAAGATATTACATGTAGTTATACTCTAGCGACCCGCTCCTGATTCGTACGGTTTTTCGGCTTTACGAAACATCAAGATTTCTCTGTTAAAATTTAGTTTAATATTAACCCAATTATTCATAAACGTTGCTAGTGATTAGCGACTGTTTAACCATACATTTTGATGTTTGAATGTCACTTAACTTTAATCATCGTTTATAAAAAACCCTAATTATACACATAAACCTTCCGGAATATATATATCTGCATCATAATCCGTTGTGCACTTTAAAAGAGCAATCCCGTCACAAAGACACAAAAAGTGACTTTAATTTATATTTATAGATGAGGAATTTTGCTCAAGATTCCTGATTTATCTTAGACTTAACAAAGACTGAATGCGAATAATTCGATTGGAATAACAATGTTTAGTCATATTTATTATAGAAATTAGACTTTGCGCAACAAACAATGGTCAAACAGTTCATGTAACATAAAATACGAATATTCCCAGCGAACCAAAAAGTCTTGACAAGCAAACTCCCAGAACTTTTGCCCAACAAATGACAACATTAAGCTTCTTTAACTTCTCAAACTCGATCCAATACGTCCATGCAATTACGACTTTCACTAACAATACGAGAACAAAAGAACCCACGATCATAAAATCAAAGAAAAACAATTGAAGGCTCTCGCCGCTCAAACTGCGTACACAAAGTTGACTAACAGTCGCAAAATTTGAACAAAACCAATAAGTTAAGTACCAAATTTAATATTCGGACCTCCGAATTTAATGCGTACCCCGCGGAGAAATACTGCGAAAGTTAGGCTATTTCTAAGGCCAATGGAAAGAAAGTTCATGTGAACGTATCGGGGGTTGACGGTGACCTATTCATTAATCAAGCGAATCAGTTTGATTGATGGTAGAAAGATTGTCGTTCATTTTTGCACCGTCCCCCTTTCTTGGTGTAATGAATTATACCCCTAATCGAAGATTCGTTGGATTGAAATGGAACCCGGTCAGAGATCCTTTGCTTTTTGTGGGTGTCACGGTTTTTGTTCGTTCTTTTTACGTTGGCAGAGTAACGCTTTCTGAATTTAACCGGCTAAGGATATTATTTTGTTTGCGACCTGAATGCCGTTGTAATTACAACGGGCTTGCTGTACTCACCTTAGAAATAAAGTAAAACAAAACCTGCATGGTTATATAATTTCACCAATGTAACACAGCAATGCTCCTTGGCGGTACATCTGCAAAACCATCCTACAATGTTCCCACTGCTATAACACAGGCCTCCTCTCATTCAGAGAGAGTGGGCTGTAATCTACCACGCGGGCCCAGTGCGGGTTGGTAGATGTCGCAAGTTTTTGAATTTTTTGGTTCCAGAACATTCCGGTTTCCTCGCGTTGTTTTCTTCATCGTTTTGAAAGTTTTTCTATTACTCAATTGGGCTTTAGGTGAAATATAAAAACAGCATATATAGACGCATAATAACATTTACAAGCATAAAAGGGGAGAGGAATATCGCGAGAACAATGTAAATCCTGTTTGTATATTTTGTAAATTACTGAGAATTCAGTAATATACAAAATTAAACAACCTTCCGATATTATATTAATTCATGGAACAACGGAATTTAATCAAGTAAGCGAATAAAACATTTTACGTTCAGGAACAGATGTTAAACTGTTAAAAGAATAATTTTAACTGGATCCTATTAATATATATTTTCGAGAACGGTATAAGAATGGATGAAAACGTAATTTAATCATTTCAGTTTCAATTGGGTTTAAGCTTCCGAAATTCTCGTTGAATTCAAAATTAATATTGCTAGGACCCAGCGAAGTGAATTTCAGCGTAAAAAACCGTACCCCAATTACTCTTGAACATTTTATATGCCCTGCATTATGATGGACTGGGCATTATTGCATGCAGTTCTGTTGAGTTCGACGAGCAATGAGGTCTTCATTCATGTATTTCTTTGCGTATATTTTAAAACTCACGTGTGATTGTCTTGTCTTGTACTTTATAGGGTCCATCATATGGCAATCTTCATTATTATCATCAGCCACAGTCCGACTTCACATACTGCTGGACATAAGCCACTCTTTTCTTCTGCCAATCATTACGCTTTTGTGCCAGCCTCCTCCAGGTCTGGCCCGCAATATGGCAACAATGTTGTCTGCCCATCTCGCCATGCCAATCTTACCGTAAAATTATTATTAAAAACGTGTCAAAAGCTCTTAAATATAAATTCATTTTATTTCATTTCCTACCAAATTTGAGACGAAGGAGTAGTATCAAAGTTTAGATAAATTTTCCAAGTATAAACGGTGTTGTCAGTAGGTGCCTGTTAGATATACCACTATTAGACTACCTTGTATTTTTACTGTTAGTCACGCAGCGACCAAAAAACTGCAGCCACAATATAAAAACATTTTGCCCCTCAAAAAGTCATTCAACAAACCAGCCACCAAAAAATCTCTACTTCTAAAACGCGGAAAAACCCCCAGGGCTATTCATAACAATAATCCTGCCTAGTGCGTCACCATTCACTGTAACTATAAAAGTCACAGGCAGAGAGAGAGGCTCGAATTATGGTCGTTGTGATATGCGTGAGCAAACCACTGCGTGTTTACTATCTACTACTCGTAGTTGGTACGTGGCGTTATAGAGTTACCAGTAGTTAGATTTTCAGAGACAGAAAATGTGGCAATGCTACAAAGATCCAGAATGGGTAAAAGTTTTTACGCATGAAGACACATTCATAACACGAAATCATATCGGTAATCACCGATGACTTATATAGATGTTTATTCTGTCCACATTTCGATAGTTACTGTCATATTAACCATTCCAACAGGGGACGGGACTTTTGCGATTTTTTTATATAACCTATTTTGTCCCCCTGATGAGCAAAATTCTGCCTATACTCCTCGAATTCTCTTTATCCTCCTCCTTCTCCGGCCAATGGGTCAGAAAAAGTCCATGGAGTCACGCCAGCGTTTCTGAAGCCAGCCTCAGTAACGACGCCCGTCTTTAGAGCATGTGAGCAATTAATCCCTGCGATAATTTGGTCGCAAATCAAGAGTTTGAACTGCTTATCTTGATGGTAAATCCAAATAACACTTTGCTTACGAGCGCGACCCCTTTGTTAAGCAAAAATAATCTTGGCTAGTGGCTCACTATTCTATGTAACAATAAACGTCACTGGCAGAGGGCAAGGCGCGAAATATCACCGCACCATAGTGATATGCGATCAGAAGCCGCCTTTGTTAACGATCTAGCGGAGAATTTACTTCGCTTGTTTCCCGAAAAATGATGGCATTGAGGCTACAATGGTGCCTGTTTTAGATGATCGTGCTTGGCCAAATCCGAAAGTGCGTTTATACCGCGAACATTCGTTTGCGAACGAGTAGACGATGACATTATGAAGCTATGCATATACAGCAATAGTTTATTTTTCACTAGCTTCTACATGCGACTTCTTCTGCGTGAAATTTCTTGTTCTTCCGACCCAGCCCATCGCATCGCATCATCTTCCAGCGCTATCACTTCGTTTTCGCTTAAATAGCGTGCGTTCTGACTTTTTTCTTTTTGCTTGGCTGCTAAAGGTCATAGAGTGATGTTAGCCTTCCTCAATAATTGAGCTATCAATAGCAAAAAGATTTTTCAAAACTGACCAGTAGTTCCAGAAATTAGCGTGTTCAAACAAACAAACCCTTCAGTTTCAGCTCTATTATTTGATCAAAAGATTGTATGAAAAGCCTACAGAATGCAAGGTCAGCGTATGCTGCAAATATATAGCTTGTTACTATGTCGGTGGGTGTATCCACTCGTGAACGAATGCCCGTGCTGTAGACGCACCTATGTAAATAATAATAAGTATTTATTAGCACAATACAAGTTTGACACATTCAAATTCACATAACAGTCACTAGTGTACTTAGAAATTAAGAAATAGCAAATTTTTTATTGACTGTACTTTTCCCATCTCTTGTACACTTACAAGAGATGGGAAAAGTACAGTCAATACAAAATTTGAGCCCTGACTCCTAAACTAGGAAGATCCTGTGTCTTAGGAGGCAGTGTCTTCGCATAAATAGAGGACGAGTAAATTATGAGCGTACTAGCAGACTCGGCTAGTCACAAGCAAGATATAAACTATAAGGTAGGAAATGATAAAAAAAATGAAAAAAAAAAATGATAGTATAGGCAGATACACTTCTTCATAGGTGTGAATACTGTGTACGATATCAGACGGCAATGAGTAGGGTAGTTAGCAACTGACGCGTCAAAAGGATTCACGACCAATACGATCTGTCAAAAGAGAATCTACCAAGTACGATTGACCACTATCTGGCACTGTCGAAATTATTTTGTTTGGTTTCATGCACTGATTTCATAAAAATTAATAAAAAATCAAAAGTTTAAAATTCGTAGAAGGAAAAAACAAATGCATATCGATCGCACTGCGCCAGCGGTGCAGTTGTGGAGTACTGTGGTTGTGTGGACTGAAGAATTGACGGTATACATAAAAAATAATGAGAGATTCTTTATGAAGCACCTTTCGCATTGTAAAAACATCATGCCTACCTACTACAATTGATAATATCATTACTATATTACATTCTTATGAAGATGAAGTCAATAAAAAATTATAAATACTAACCATTTATAAACCTTTTACATGAATAAGTTCCGATCATATCGAAAAACAATCGGTTTCCTACAGTATGGGGTTTATTTATAAACGTTGCTTAAAGTTAAGAGACGTTTAAACGTCAAAAATGTATGGTTAAACAGTTGCTAATCATTACTTATTGCCATTTTGGATTCAAACCCAGGCAGGTTTGAATCCACGACCCACACCTCGCAAGTCCGGCCCGTCACCCCTGGCCCACCACTACTCTATGTACATATAAATGCTAAATTATTACAAGGATTTCGTACCATGTGTCATTTCCAAACAATGTATCTAACGTGGAATTCACTCCTACAATTTATATTTACGTCAAAAACAAATTCGTCAATTTCAAGCACAGTTTACTGGGTACATTCATGTAGGCAACGGACACGTTACCCTTCTATCACAATGAAGTCACAGCCAGCAGGATGTATAGTGGACGAGCATGGACAATATACCGCACACAATGGCCCGCAGTGGCCCTTGATGCGACACTAAGCTTTGTTATCAGGCAGGTTTATATGGCTTGGAAAAACTATATTTTGGAGGAACGAGACAGTTAGTCGTAGAGTGTGAGGTTTCGGAGTAAATTGAGATGTAGTGTGTTTGTTAGGGACGGTGAGCTGATTTAAACCTTAATTTAGGATAGAATTAAAACAAAAACAACAATCCATCAAAGACCTCATCCATCGCTTTCCATCAGGCGTGATTAAGGTCAAGAACAGGCCCGAATAAGCCTGTTCACTATAAAAACATAAAATAAAATCTGACCAAGAGCGAGTCGGGGACATACAATTAAAATTCCGATAAATAAAATCAGAATTGTTCTTTGACTGGCGATCTGTGCGCGCGTCATCGAGACCTAAAATTTAAATTCCTGCGTTGCATAGATTTCGAGAACAATCACAGTGATAGATGGACAAGAAAGTGATATTATAAAGGTTCTTAAAAACATATTTACGTCGTAAAGCTAAACAGTTCGCCTTCACACTCACATTTCGCCAGATATATTAGAAGTCACATGCGTTAGAGGGCGAGCATATGACTATTAACCGAATACAAAACCAAAATCCGGGATGCACGATCCAGGCATCGAATCCAGGAATCCTTGCTGAAGCAGTCATATAGCTGATGCGCTGCTTCAAACTAGAAAACTGTCTAACTGGCTAATCTCTCCACTTGTTTTCACCACGGCATAAGGTATTCTGGGGAATAATATTTATTTTTAAATAGAAATACGGAGGACGTACGAAAGTTTTGCAAACATAAAAACAAGCGCAGTTGACCTACTTCGCGATACTTCCCAATTAAATTCAAAACTCCGTATGAACTGTCTCGTATATTGGATGCAAGCGATGGTAGGGTAGTGCAGTGGAAACAGTGAGTCATTGAGTTTAGAAGCAGAACTTACCTATATTTATTCTAACCGAGTGTCAGTAAAGCCGTCACAAAATCCATCTCACAGATAATTCCGAAGTAAAAAAATACTAAGGCATAAATTTTGTAAAAGATAAAACCTACACAATATTATCCTCGTAGTTTTTGGAAACTACACACATACTAGCAATACTTAGTGGTTTTTTTACCTTTTTATTTTTTTGGGTAAACATCGATCTAGTGTACTATTTACTAGATTTTGTAGAAAGGCAAATAAAATCAACAACGAAGACAATTATTTCCTACGGTATCAACAATATCATTATTTTAAAATGCGCATTTGAGTGGGACTATTGGTTAAACGCAACTGTGGCCTAATCACGCTTAGAAAAAAAAAATCACGTTTAAAATCTAACGGGCACACCACGCAAAGTGCAAACGTGCGCTCTATGAAAATACTGAAATAAAAATATAAAAGTGTTTGCTTGCTTCGTGAAATGTTTATGTCCTGTCGCCATTGCTGTATGTGTAGTGTGTACTACGGTTAGTTTGCTGTAAGTGCTTCTTCAAATAGTATTGGCACTATGTATATTTGGAGAGTTAGCACTCAGTACTTAGGAACTTAATTTTTTGTAGTGCTCTTACATTTCACCAGTAGGTACTGTTAGTATGTAAGAAATTCTTAAAAGTATTTATGTCCTACATGTTTTGTAGGACATAAATACTTTTTATAAACTTCTTTTCACTTAATACTTCTTTTCGTAAGCTCACAGAATAAGCAAGCTGAGGCGGCAATGGGCCGGTCACATTAGCCGTAGAACCACGGATATCACGGGATATGCCTTGGGGGCGTGGCACGTGGCGCCTCAATATTATAAAATTGTTCTTATGTTCGAACGGCGGCTGTACGCTTCATTCAGTCGCTTTGCAACTGCGTACTGTGTACTATTAATGCGTAAAAAATCAAAATGCCGAGTTGTGCAGTAATTATATGTAAAAATAGATCAAATACCATCAACCTGAAAACAAATGGTGTGTCCTACCACCGGTAAGTAACCAATTAAGTCACTGTTTTATATTTTAAATCAATTTTTAAATGTTTTATTAACTTTCGTCCGGAGCGACACGAACTAGCCCGAACTAGCCCGAATCTTCCCGAATGCAACGAACGTTTTGAATTTAGAGAGGTGCAATCGAGTGCGTGCGACTGATTTTATCGATATGCTTATTATTGCAGCTGAATATTTTTTTACAGAACTCAATGGATATTCTCGTATTACATGTATAGTAAAAGAGTTAAATTAGTTATTAATTTAATGTTGTTTGAACCAAATTAAGACATTGTTATTTCAATACTTACAGTTACTCGTGAAATGTAAAAACTTAAATTAATATTACATCGTTGAAAAAAAAATATATATTTTACGCAATATTCTTGTATTGATCACTAAATCGCAAGCACTCAATTCATTTCAATCATAAGGCCGAGCAGCCACCAAAGTTCGAAATTTGAATTAGAAAATTCGCGGTCCGTCGGTATTTTGTCAAATCTTTGTCTATAATACTGAGGGTTTAACATTTTATTTCTTTACAAATGTGTTAAATAAGCGTTCAAATTAACCGGTAATACAATATTAAAAAACTATTCCCATTTTATTTTAATAAAAATAAACTATATTTTCGGATAGGTATTTATATTAAAAAAAAAGAAATTATTTAAAGAAAATTAAACGAAGTTATTATAATACAAGAATGTGCTATAATTAAATATCGATAAAAATTATCGACCATCGCTTTCGACTCCCTAATTGCATGCGTGTGCATTGAATAGCAAATGTTTACAAGTGAATGCCCCGCCCATTCTATGCATGTGTGCTGTTAGAAATTGACTTAGTGTAGCTGCTTTCTTCTTAGTATGCGTGTTCAAATTTTAAGTGTGTGTCGTAAGTACACTATTTGTTAATGTTGTAAGTATTTGGGTGGGAGATTAGCGGCGGCACTAGGACTCCTTACTATTCCGCAATGAAGGCATATCTCTGGATATCTATGCGTAGAACCAAGATAGAAGAAAGTACTCAAGAACATGTCTACCCCAACGGTCATCCCGTTGGGGTAGACGTGTTCTTGAGTGGAGACCGCGAATCGGTAAACGTAAGGTGGGACGCCCTCAGGCTAGGTGGAGCGACGACCTTCGCAGGATGGCTGGTAGCAGCGAGATGAGTGGCGTTCAATAGGAGAGGCCTATGTACAACAGTGGACTTTTATAGGCTGATGATGATGAAGAATTCCTAAGAGTCGCAGCCCTGGACTTATAGCAATTATCATAAACAGTATCATAAACAAAAATTCAGCCACTACTCAAATAAATTAAAAGAAATAATCATCCCATTTGTTCAACAAGGCAGTGTTCCCAAACAGAGCTATTAGAATAAAATGCCGACACACATACGATGTAAAATATTCGCATATTTGTGAAATTGCTTTCCAAACATGCGACGATGCCTGCAGGTCACCGCCACTTTCCCGGCTTGCACACCAAACCGCGTCGTCTGGGGGATAAAGTCGTAGTATTTTGTGGTTGTAATTATGTAAATATCTACGGAAGAAGCACCTGCGCTATGTGCTGGAATATTTTACTTCTTTCTTGCGTTAAGAGTTGCAAAATAGGTTCTTTTATGGCTAAGATATTGGTATAGCGGCCAGATGTTGTGTTTTCGAATGCTATCTTTAGATGTGAAGCCTCTTTTAAAATAAAAAGTTTTCGTTGAAGTGTTTTTTGTAGAGAAGGCCTCCAACCGATCGCTGGGAACGTTACAGGCCGTTTTAGTTATTAAAATACACCCTAAATAACAAGCTACGCCCAATACACAGACCCTCGTATGCACACACTTACACGCATCCGTACACTCACTAGCACACATCGTTTATCATAATTTTTCTTTGGCAATTTTAATTCTAGTTTTGTAACGAAGTAGTCCCTAATTCTTGTGCTTAGTTGTATACACAATCTGAAATTCTACTTATTATAACTTAAACTCATCTAGATAGTGAAATTATTATTAGATAGGTATTTAGCTGCATCCGGTTAGACTGGGGGCCGACCCCAACATAGTTTGGACTACACTGGCAGAGTGATTGAGTTATTAAGACAAACAGTTTACCAATGTACATTAGTAACAAATATAAAAAAGCACAATATTCGTGCCAATGACAGTATTTTATTTTCATATATTTTATTTTTATCAGCATTTATGTTTCCAGGTATTTTATAAAAAAAACGTGTGCATTTTACGTGCATATGAATGACAGTTTTTAGCCTGAGGCTTTCATTCTGGGATAGGCTGCACAAAAACCATTTATAAAAAAGAAACTCCAAACATTGTCTTACACAGTGAGTCGCACGTCATATTAACAAAACCAGTACAAGCTGGCCTCGTATTCTATTGAAACTCCATACTACCCTATCCCAGCTCATAGTCCAAGTGTTACCACTAACTTGCAGTCAACTGTACACAAGTTTAGTGTATGGTACCTGTAGTTTTTTTTTAGTAATACCAGTATATTGAAGTAAAATATTTACATAATTTAATAAGCTAACAGTCTTAAAATAATAATATGTACAAGTAAATAAAAAAATGAGATGATACATAAATAATCAATACAAAAATTTCGCATCGCCCGAGTTTTCAATCATATGAAGCAATGGATTTGGAATATGTGTGTTACGAAATTGTGGTGCACGTAAAGTACCCATTCTCTAGAAAGTGCAAATCCAAAAGGTACCCTTTAGTACCTATGGATTTAATTTTTTTTTTTTTTTTTTAATATTAAATCCCGATATAAAGACCGGGGGGGTCTTTATATCGGGATTAGGGACGACTATCAAATAGTGTTGTCATTAATTCATAGTTCGCGCCCCGAACTAATCTCATGTCTTGTGTTTGTGTTTTGCTGATTCTTTGGCCAAAAAATAGGTGTCCTCCAGACAAACACAGATAGGGGTCCTCTGGTCACGTGAAGCGTCGACCAACCGCTTGGCAATGTCTCGAAAAACTAAGACCATAGCCCATGTTTCAACCCCAAATGGCTCGACAGTAAAAGACCCAATAAGATTCGATTAATTCGATTATTAATTGCGCCGTTTAAGGTTTGAATCTGCAGTATAGCCCGCCGTGCTAAGAAGATGTGATGGCGCCCCAAAGGCCTACCTACCTTTCAAGGCATTATTTATTTATTTAAACAGACAACCAAGATCCATAATGTTAGTAAAATCTTATAGCTAGTGTTAGTAGGTAAAAATTATTATTATTAGATATTCAAGTTTGAAGCCTCTTGCACGGAAGATGGCCGATTACAAGCTTCTCACCTTGCCATCTTCTCCACAAAATAGGAGAATAACAACTCTCTGTCACTATTTTCAGAATGCAATGAATTATGGTTACCCCGTCTGATTTCTTGGCCAAGCCATTGGGTTCTTAAACAGTTGGCAACCCGGGTGCTTATAGCTTAGATAAAACTTCGCTAGCATCATCCTTTGGGTCCATTACAAACTCTTACAGCTTTATGTTTTAATGTCATAGTAACTAAACAATAAAATTGCATATCAAGATTTACGTGCCAGTATTTTGTTATATCGCCATGATTTTTATATGTCTCGTCATAAAACTGTACGGTTTAAATTTTTATTGCCATGCGTTTCAATGTTTTAGTACGAGCACTTGTAGTTCAACTCGGCAACCATTTGGTTTCAAGTGGTGCCTTCTGTGGAATATTTGTGGCACACTCATGGATTTATTTAATATTGCTATAAAAAAAACTTTAAAACCAGGAATTTGAAACCAGCGCGGTAATTGCGTAACGCTCGTGCAATAGCAATTGCCTTTCATTTTGACACTTGCGTTAGCGTTATTTACGTTGCTGAGCAGACGAATTTTTTCAAACCTATGAAGCAATACTTTAGCGTTTTCCTTCGAAACCCTTTTTTTTTTGTGGGAAATCATCAAATGAACTCTCCCGCTCTGGGCTGAGCGAAAGGGCGTGTCAGACTTTTACTGACTAAAACCCACCCGTGTTCTTTCAGTTGCCTATGCTAGGGGCCCCGGTATCTCTTTCGACCAACTCGCGGCCCTGGCGGCATCGGCCCTAGCGGACCCCGTCAGTTCGTGCTGACATCTCTTTGAGGCGCGCGTGGAATACAACGCGCCGTCGACCCGGGCCAGGTCCTTACCGGGCGGCGAGCTGCCCATTGCTCGCCGCCCGCAAGCCCGCGCCTGCGGTGGCCGGGAGTTGGCTGTTGACTCCCGTTCAGGGTGTCTCCTGCGGCGACTAGGGGCGTGAGGGCGCAGTGATTGCCTCTCCCTCACGCGCTCCGCCTCCTCCTTCGCGAGCATTATTGCTTCGCAGAAGGAGGTGACGGCCTCCCATGCACTCTCGCTCCGTACCATGGCCTGGACCAGGGCCGGACGCGTGAGATCACCGCCACGAGGTCACGGCGGTGCTCCGCCCAAGCCGGGCAGACCTCCACCGTATGCTCCACCGTGTCCTCCGGGCGATCTCCTTCGAACCCTCAGTTTGTGATTGAAAATGTGTTACGCAATTAGGCCTACCACCAAACAATACTATTGTTACACAATTTCCCGTGGCCTATAAAATGATGCATTTCACAAGACTTCTCATTTATTTTGGTCACCCTTATCTGTCACCCTTCAAACACGATTTTCGTATAAAACTGTTCAGCCTAGGTCAGACTAGATTGTGCAAACAGTTTTAGGAAAACAAAAAAAAAAAAAGTTTACAACTCTGCTCAGTACATACAGAACAAACTTTATTGTGTATAAAAAATAGTCGCCTTTTGGTTTTGTTTTGACACCTCTGACACATAATGGTGCAGTGACTTACCTTGATTTTCATAGAAAAGCTATTTAATCATGTGTGAGCTCACTCGTCTCAACGTTGGCCCTTTTACAATTATTTTTTTTGGAAATAGGTCAAATAAACTATCTGTTTACGCGATGAACTAAAACAATTATTGATGTATCAATAAATTTAATTAAACTACCCTCAAATCACAATTTATCCGTATCCATAACTTTATTTGTTTAAGATTAATTTCTCGAGCAGCGACCCAGGCCGGGCAACACGAAAACAATTGGATTAATTTCTAAACTAATTCAGTTTCGTCTCGGCCTGTCCTCTCGGTCTAATTCATTATAAGGAGCTTCACAGTCGAGTGGTTACACAAACTTCTGTATACTTAAGCAGTTGAATGTATTCAACGGTTGGCGGTTGCAATCCCCCGTAATGCAGTTTTGTTCTTTGTCTTTCAGTTTTCTCAGCTTGTGGTTCTTTTAGTCAGAGAAACTGGTCGTGTTCCGATATTTCTATAACGATGAATATAGTTAATATTTGGATTTCTGGGATGATTTTCTTTAAAATTGCTCTTAAAGTAATAAATTAACTTGTTGGAAAGCGTAGTTAGTGTCTCACGAGAGAGTTAAGTTAATTTTCTATTGTATTCATTTCAGCTATTTAGGCGTTTCAGTATGCATGCAATTAATGATGTTAATGTAAAAATTTACAAATAAAAAAATCTTCTCAGAGTAATCAGATAGGAAACACCGACCTCATCTAGTTTTTAAAATATAAGGACGTGAAACTGTTTGTAAAACCTACTTTCAGAAATACAATCATTTATGAATGTATAATAATATAATACAACAAGGCATAACACACACAAACCGTGGTGTATTCTCTTATCTTTTATTCAATTTATTTATTTCGTTTTAAAAAAACATGAGAATTAAATCCTCTTATGCTAGCTAGTAGTAGCATAAGAGGATTTCATTCTCATATTTTTTTTTTTAAATTCTGTTTGCCATTATCATCTGCCTCGCCTTTTACCAACTAATTTAGGGTCGTCTTACGTGGAGCGACTGCCTATCTGACCTCCACAATTGGGTTATTCTCTTCTTTAACAAGTCTGTATTATTAAATGAATTGAATTATTGTAATATTGGGGTCAGTGATTCTGTGGCTTTGACATGATCAAGAAATATTATTGTAAGATTGGATTTAATTCACAATATTTTCCAAACGTCAACAAATTTCGGGCAGGATCGTCTGCAAAAACCTACTTGCAACAACACAGATAAAGGCATTTTATATCTTAGAACCCGTTTTTCAAGGGAAAAGAAATGAGTGAAGAAGACAATGTTTATTTTATATGCGTCACTCTTTTGTCCCGTTCACTTTTGCGTTCGGGCCGCTCGTTTACCCGCTAAATCCAACATCACCCTTTTGATAGTATATCTTATTCCGATGTTTTATGACACCCAAACTGATTCGTGAAAGTTGTGATCGCTTCGGTTACAGTTTATGTGGTCCATTTTATTGCTCCGACTTGTGCAACTCGATCGTAAGCAACTTTGTTTGGCCTCAAGTGTAGGTAGTAGTTTGATGTAGTATTGTATGTGTGGGTTGTGTATTGTTTTTGTGTAAAACTATTGCTGTGAAAACATTGTCGCGATAAATAAGTTTCCGAAAGACGATTAGCTTAATATTTGAAGTAGCTTCCTACAAATATTAAGCTAATAATTTATCAAGTCAGATAGGCAATCTTTTCATGTAAAATACTAGAATATGTAACTTCTGAGTTTGTATCGGCCTTTCTTCTCAGAGTTGTGAGATAGAAAACGCCGACCTCATATAGTTAAAAAAAATATGATTGACGTGAAAAGACAAACCTACTTTCAGAAATAAACCATAAATGTCTACACACACTCATCTGACCTGACCTTATTGCTGATGTTCTTTTGGAAGGTCAGGTGCGTAGTCCTCGCAACTGGCGTGCGTGCATGACCATATGTATGAACGTAAACGGATCAAAAAGTGTATGTCAGAATCGTAGCAGGTGGCGTTCTGTAGTTTCCCCATGAGAAAATAGCGTAACTTTATGTATGTATGTGTCTAACAGAAAAATAAGAAAAACTTTCACCGCCATCACTTTTTCGACCCATAACAAAACTACACAAGCCTTCGACAAATGGCAAGCCAATAAAATAGCAAAAAAACAAATCAACCACGAAGCCAGCCAATCCAGAGCAGGTCTCTACGAAATTATTCGTCTGTCAGTGACTTATGAGACTCCCGCGCCAATCGGAAGATAAATGTGTCGCTCATTGATGTGGACTGTGGTTGCCAAAGTGGAGAGAAAAAAATGAGCTATTTTATGGCTGTTTGAATCCTTTATTTGGTATAAGAATTGGCTGGATGTCTCCATTTTTTGTGATGGAAAATGATTTATAGCAATGCGGGTTGCATATTATTATTGGTGTTCCTGTTATTCCTTCAACTAAGCTTCAGATGTTTGTTCTTGCAGTTGGGTCATATTAAATAACTCAATTCCGTCAAGACTGTCACTCCGTCAAGACTATCACTCCGTCAAGACTGTCACTCCGTCAAGTCTATCACTCCGTCAAGACTGTCACTCCGTCAAGACTGTCACTCCGTCAAGACTGTCACTCCGTCAATACTGTCACGCCGTCAATACTGTCACTCCATCAATACTATCACTCCATCAAGACTGTCACTCCGTCAAGACTATCACTCCATCAAGACTGTCACTCCGTCAAGACTGTCACTCCGTCAATACTGTCACTCCGTCAATACTGTCACTCCGTCAATACTGTTACTCCGTCAATACTGTCACTCCGTCAATACTGTCACTCCGTCAATACTGTCACTCCGTCAAGGCTGTCTCTAAAGCTGGTTCAGGTTAACCTTTTGCGTGGTGTTTATAGACGACAGTTGCTACCAAAAACCACAGCTTGTTTGCCAATCTTACTTTTACATTTATAATAATATGCAACCCGCATTGCTATAAATCATTTTCCATCACAAAAAATGGAGACATCCAGCCAATTCTTATACCAAATAAAGGATTCAAATAGCCATAAAATATAAATAGCTCATTTTTTTCTTATGGTATGACACGGCAGTTTTTCATCGCCGAATGTTGATAATGTCGCTATTATTACCACAATCGTACAAAAACACTACCTCTTAGCTCAGTGAAGTTTTTCAAAATTGTAACCTTAAATATCTCAATAATGATAAAATCTCAATTATCACCATTTCTCTTTATCTCCAAACAAATTGAATACAGTATGATGACCACAAAAACCAATATGTAAACAAGCCATAATAATACGAGACGTAATCGTAGATTCGTTTTAGATACGAAATGATTTATGATTCCTCGGCTTCCATCGGAAACGTCCCTTGTATGTCGCGTAATGGATTCTGAAGACTCCCCGGGGAGGGATGGAAATGTTGAGGGCCGCTGTCATAGGATACGCATAGTCGAATGCGCGAGAATTTCTCACTTAATGTAGCTACGACTGTGTGATAATGAAAAGAATTCCTTCTTTTTTGGGACGGTTGCTGACTCCCACTTAAAACACCTCGTGTTAAAAGGGGCCTGGGTCTATTGTGGATCTTGCGGCTCTGATTTTAAGTATGCTTTCATTACTTGATACCAACGATAGAATAATTTGTTGCTGATACAGTAAATAAATAATAATTATTATTATTTTATTCGTCTTTGACATATCTCGGGACCCTGGGGTCCCGGACCTTTGGAAGGCGTACGAGAGGCCGAAGCCAACTCGCAGAGGCCCGTTAGACGTTTTCAATTAAATGAGGCACCAACCAATGCTTATCCCTGTTCGCACTATGCGAGTGTACCCAAGGACAACCCCTGGTTTGTGTAGGACTATTGCAAGATATGGAAACAAATAAATTGGTTTATGGGTTTGGGTGGCTAAAGTGAACTGATTAACTGTTAACTTTGGAAAAATTATAACCCCTGCCTGATTAATGTTCTATATAAATTACACAGATGAAATGGCAGGCGGTGACTTGCAAACTCAATAATGGGCACCCGAAAACGGTCGCTAGCACATAGTGTCGTAGCGTCAAGGGGGCAACATGTCCTGAGGAGCTTATGAGGAGTGGAAAGATATTCCATGGCTTTCAGGACAATCCCGGAAGTACGGTCAAGAACCCGACCTGCATGCTACTAGAATACTTTCTTCCTCCGAGCACGTTTGCTCTTGCGAATCTCCACTCAAGCCGGCCAATAAAGGCAAGAGAGAGGTGGGAGCTCAGTTCCTCGTTATTTTTCACTCCAGCCGGCCAATTAAGGCAAGCTAGAGGTGAGGAACAAGACTTCTCCCGTGAGATAGGGTACGTGGGGTCGCTACTGCCCAACGCCTCGCCACATGTTGCCCTGCAAGTTTCTGTATCTCTCTTGGTCTGGCTCCTCACCCTAGACCTGTTCCGCCAAAATAAACTCCTCCTCCTTCCGGCACAAGCCTACAGTTCGGAGCGCGCTGCAAGCCCCACCACGACGTCAACGTCGAGATCGACGTCGACGTCAAGACGAGATACGGTGGTGGGGTTATTATAATTATTTATTTACATTTCAGACAACAAGATCCATTTATTTGTAAAAAAAAAAAGCTCAAAAATAAGCTACTTCACACATAAACACATACAATTTTTGAAGAACAGACAGTCATACCTGTCCTGAATAATTATCTAAAAAATACTACATTCGTTTTTAGAAGCTAAGGGCTGATTTTTCAATCGACCGATAATATAATTTTTGTTCGCAGAATACAATTGACGTCTGACAGATTTTGTACTGACGAATTCAGACGTCAATTTTTATATTTTTGACAATTGTCAAAAATTTATAATTATTCTTTGAATAAAATTATCTGGCGTTGGAAAAATCTGTTCTAAATAAAATACTAGTAACTAGTGTATAAATAAAATAATTCGATTCATCAGAATGATCTGAATCCATTTCGAGATATGATATCGTTTACCTATTTGCCTACGCCACAATATACGATTGTATACAATAAGCGTGACCTCTCGATTACAATACAAAAAAAAACGAACAAACACTTCAAATAAAATTATATTCTCCCCAAAACACTTCTTCAGATTACAAGAGAAATAAAAGCCGAAACTAAACAATTCGCTAAACAAAATGATTTATTCAGAAACTTTAAAATTAAATTCAGTTTGCTCTCTCTGGGGCGGTATGACAAGATTGAGCATCTCTGTCATAGGACCTCGAGCCAAACTTTGCCACTTAGGACTGCTCCACCCGTCAGATAGGTGCCGATCCGACGACGTTCTGTCTTTCAACTTGGGCTACATTAATATTTATTTCTACTTACTTTAAAACTTGAATATTTGTTTTTTTGAGACAGATTTTTGGGGTTATGTTTTCAAAATATCAAAATGATTGTAGCAGGCTTAGCTGTCTGTGCGTTGCGTCAAAAAAAGCCCTTATCTTATAAAGGTAGCCAGGTATATTTTTTGCAAATTGTGTGTTGTTGTGGGGAAACACACTGGGCAACTTCTAAAAATGTCATTTTTAATATAATTTTTTGACAGTTTTATTTCGAACTAACATAACATCACGCTTGGAATCCCCTAAGGGTTAGGCAAAGGTACACACCCATAGTTTTATGTTGTAATTGGCATTAAAAACAATGAAACTTGATTATTTTAGTTATAATTATATTTCATATACATTATAATATGTAACAAGTACGTAAAAAGGAGGGGAAATAATCAAAAGGAATCAAAAAATTCGACCGCATCGCTATCAATAGGAAACGTGCCCAAAAGGCTGGCAGTATTGCCACGTTGTATGGCATCCTGCTGTACATACAATATAATGTATATCACAATTATCTACTTAAACTATGTACCAAATTAAAAATCTAACTAATTTACTATACAAATAAATACAATAATAAAAAGACACTTAGTTGTCGACGTACTCGTCCGCATCGCTAATCCAGAAACGTACCCAGGGGTTGCAGTCTCGACATTCATAGCGATCGCTTTACGACCGAATCCGGTCGCAAACTCCTGTCACTCCATACATTACACCTGTCAATCCGGGACTTTACAACCGAATTCGGTCGCAAAGTCCTGTCACTCCATACATTACAACTGTCAATCCAGGACTTTGCGACCGAAGTCGGTCGTAAAGCGTTCGCTATGAATGTCGAGACTGCAGCCCCTGAAGACTTGCAGCGTTGCCACATTAAATGGCAAAACTGTGTACTTCTGTCATGTTTGTATTTACTGTGCACTGTAACATAAAAGTAATCTGTGGAAACGTCCTTTTTTTTTTTTGAGGATGGGAAATCATCAAATGACCCCTCCCGCTCTGGGTGGAGCAGAAGGGAGTGTCAGACTCTTACTGGCTAAAACCCACCCGTGTTCCTTCCTTAGCCCTTTATGTTCCAGGGCAGCGGTAACCCTTTCGGACGATCCCGCTACCCTGGAAGGCTTCGGCCCTGTCGGGCCCCGTCACTTATGCTGACATCTCTTTGAGGCGCGCATGGAACACATACACGTTGTCCGGCACGGGCCTAGTCCTGATCGGACGGAGAGCTACCCATTACTCTCCGCCCGCAGGCCCGCGCCTACGGTGACCGGGAGTCGTCACGCGGCTCCCGACGCCCGGAGCGTCTCCCGCGGCGGTTGAGGCGTGAGGTGCGTTCCCTCGCCCACCCCGCCACCTCCTTCGCTAGCATGACTGCTTCGCAGAAGGAAATGACTGCCTCCCACTCCCTCTCGCCCCGGACCATGGCTTGAACCAGAGCCGGACGCGACAGGTCACCGCCGCTGCCGATCGCCTCTACGAGGACACGGCGGTGCTCTGCCCAAGCAGGGCAGACCTCCACCGTGTCCTCTGGGCGATCCTGACAGTGGTGACACCCGGGCGTCTCCTCCCGCTTGATGATGTGCAGGAACCTCCCGAAACATCCGTGTCCGGAGAGGACCTGCGTCAGGCGGTAGGTGAGAACGCCGTGACGTCTCTCTAGCCACTCCTCAAAGAGGGGTCTTACCGCCGCTATCGTGGCGTGCCCTGCGCTGTGTTGCGATATCCGCTCCTTCCATGCCGCCATGAGATCGCGCCAGAGGTTCGTCCGCTCCGCCGCAGTTTGCCGCGGATGCGGAGTTTCCCCCCGGCTTAGTGCCTCCGCGCGCCAATCATATAGGCGCGCGAGGACTATCGCCTCCAGATCCCATGGCGGCAGTCCGGCAAGGAGGCTTGCTGCCTCGCCCGAGATCGTGCGGTAGCCCCGGATCAGCCTTACGGCTACCACCTTTTGGGGCGCGTTCAGGTAGTGTGCGGCTCGCAGCCGCAGTGAACGCGCCCATACCGGGGCCCAATATAGGGCCATGGACCGCACGACCCCCGCGTAAAGCCTCCGGCAGGAGGTGTTTGGCCCCCTCAGGTTGGGCAAGAGCCGCTTTAGGGCGGCCCCTCATCGTGGTCTCGACGTCGATGTGAACCCCTCCTACCACTAGTTGGGATCCCGGAGGTGGCCCGTACCGGGGCCCATGAAAAGACATGGCCTCGGACTTGTGCAATGCCACCTCGAGACCCAACCGCCGGATCCTTTCCACGACTATCGCAACCCCGCGTGTCATCGCGTCGGCCGCCGCCTGATGCGACCTCCCCTGCGCCAGGACCAGCGTGTCGTCAGCGTAGCAAACTACGCTGACGCCTTCAGGGAGGTGTGTAATGTTTGTATTACCTGATGTGCAACAATTGTTTCTTTTCAAATAAATAAATAAATGCTGATTCTTCGAGCAAAGAAAGAAAAAAAAAGAAAAAAAATTAAGTTTAGTTGCGGCAAACATGACGCCGAAATCTAACGTGGTACAGAACCCCTTGAATTACATATTCAGGCAACGACGAGTGTTTACTTTGTACCTACGCCTTGTACGTGACCTTCTGCCGCTGAAAACACGAAATATAGCTAATATCTTGATTTTCTCTCAAAAATTCTGCGGAATTTACGAGCGGAATATTTAGACTACCTTACCTGTCATTTGAGGATATATTTTTGTAGACTGATCAAAAAATAATAATTTCGTGAATGAAGAAGCGGGTTCGTTAAGGTTTTCCGAAGGTAGGAGTAAACCTGGCATGGGTAACAACGGTTATCGATCGCGAAATCTATAAATAACAAAAGTATTGATTGACTGCTATGTTAGTCTAGAGATTGCAAGCGCTACTGCTGAGCATGAGGTCCTGGGTTCGATTCACAGGTCAGGCAAAGTGTTATTTCGTTTTTCCATCTGGAATTTCTCAGTAGCAGTCCGCAGTCTGGATTTGTGCCCGGTGGATGGCAATAGGCTATAGGCTAGGCCCCTATTACATGGGATTTAAACAAATTGGCGAAATGTAAGTGAGCTATAGGTACACCTCTGCTCAACTTGTCTTCGGGAAAACAAGGCATGATATTAAGTTATTGATAAATAATATAATAATAATAAAAAACTTTATTTCAGACTATAAGGTCATTAAGGCAGCTATCATTTTCAGGATGCTGTTGTTACTATTTCTCAACTTCTTCAACCCCCCCCCCCATCGAGAGACTGAGAAGCACCATGTCGTCTGAAAAAACACTCATAAACTTGTTGAATATCACCCACCTCTTCGTACTATTGCAAACTAAAGGACATAATCCGGAATCGCCCTGTGCACAAGAAATATCGGACATACACGATAATTAATTGTCTATTTTATTATATTAGTTGCAAATACTTTTGTAACACGGACTAGCTGCATGCCAAAATGAACATTTTAAAGTATTTTCCGCGACAAATAACATTAATCGCCGCCATCTTCGCCAAACGTCATGTTGTATCGAAAAAGATTAGTTAGTAAATGCACTAGATACTAATCGCGTTTTATAGTAACGCTCTTCAAGCGCGCGCTGTTTCTATTTTTACACTAATACACACAAACATTTTATCTCATTCCAAAACCAATGCTAAGAATACAGGTTAATTAGGTATATTATATGCATATAAACATTGCAATTACATACACTTGGGCTTTAGAAAAAAATGCATAGATACTTAATTATCGAGGTAGGTACAAAAAATAGCTAAATTAATAATTAATTAATAGCTAAATTATTGTTTTTTAGTTCTTAAAAATCAATCGGAGCTATGAAATATACTATACATAATATGTATTTGTTGTTATGATTCGATTATAACCTCAAAATCTGATACTTTTCTTGAAATATATCTATTCTGCAGCTAGTCCGCTATACAAATAAGATCTTATAGGAGTTTACTAATGATCGACAATACAACAAATAATTTTCCGATGCTATTGGTTCCAGGGCGAACAATGTATGGGCGCAGAGCAATATCCTTTTCAATATTTAGGTATGTTTAAAGTAGTGAAACTTTCAAGTTTAAGCCAAAGACTTGAAAGTGGGTTTGAAGTCCTCCCGAAACTAACTGAGTAAAGAAATTAGCTAATGCGTTAATGTTTAACTTAGTTATTACTTGTAAAGGCTTCGATATTCACTGGGCAATGACTCAGAATCCTTTTGCCATGTTTACTCTTCGAGTACCGAAGGTATATATGTATTATACAGATGAATTTTTGAAACGGACTAGTAAACTACCTCAACCTTTGTAGCTACAGGAAAACGTTCTTAGGAGACTGTTTGAAAAATTATGGTCTGCAATCACAAATAAATTAAAAAATGTATGCTCAGAAAGAAAATGGGAAAATTTTACAAAAACTTATTTTTTCAATCGATCCTGTTTCTTATCAGGATCAAGAAATTCTCTTGGACCAACTGAGGACTACCTAGAAAAATCAAAAGTCAGAAATAACTTTTCCTATACGTTTCATAGGAAATGAGACTCCAACTTACTTTATTTACTTTCGATAATAAACTGGCCGCTACAGAAAACACTGATCGAAAAAAAAAAAAAAAAATAGAAACTTCTACATTGGGTCTCATTTCACCTTAAAAAATAAAAATAAACTTAAAAGTTTAAATTGGGACTCATCTAGAAGTATATATTCTGGTGCTCTAAGCTATGAGTTGCTCAAAATGGTAGCCGTTTTGACGAGTTTTCAGAAACTCAAAAAATCAAAATCAATAGTCATTTATTTAAATTAAGCTGAGAATCAGCACTTTTCGAACGTCAAAATTACATAAGATAGTCCACCAAATGCCCGCCCCTCACCACTTCCTAGTGCTTTCGCTGGAAAAAGAAGTAGCGCAACAAACTCCCCAGAAAAGATTCTCTATGGAATGAATCCTAGTGCATTATCAGCTGCTACCCGCTCTGTATCAAAAAAATTGTGCTATGCCTACGACAAAACGGCTACCATTTTAAGCATCACATCTTAGAGCACAAAAGTAAAATTTAAACTCACCAAAAATAAAATATCTATTTTCAAACTCGACAGCTTCGAAAAGTCAAAGCTTACAAATCCGTGGAACTATGTGGGGCACACCAAATTCATTTCGGTGTCTTGTATTCGCCGTGAAAAGGCCAGAACCCTCCTCCGTCCGAAGCCTTAGCCGGATATTTTTTTACCTAAGGTTAGGTTTAGGCTTGACGTACCTAAACCAAAAAGGATTGGCTCTTTTGCTGAGGAGATAGAGAAACAAAATAGGACAGATCGATTTCCGCAATCTGTTGAAGCTCGACATTATTGTCTTGATATAAGGTCTAAGGGATATTGCTCGTTGAACTTTACTACCTACTTTTTTTTTGAGGATGGGAAATCATCAAATGACCCCTCCCGCTCTGGGTGGAGCAGAAGGGAGTGTCAGACTCTTACTGACTAAAACCCACCCGTGTTCCTTCTTTAGCCCTTTATGTTCCAGGGCAGCGGTAACCCTTTCGGACAATCCCGCTACCCTGGCAGGCTTCGGCCCTGTCGGGCCCCGTCACTCATGCTGACATCTCTTTTACTACCTACTTAAATTATATATAAAAAATAACATAATATATTATATAACATAGCTGTCATCATCATCATCATTATTTCAGCCGAAAGACGTCCACTGCTGGACATAGGTCTCCCCCAAGCACCACCACTTCGACCGAATATGTGCTTCTCGCATCCAACGGGTTCCTGCGGCCTTCACAAGGTCGTCGGTCCACCTTGTGGGCCGGCCTTCCAACGCTACGTAACATGGCAAATTGACGTAGGTGTCAATTTGCTTTACAATTAATTACCATTTGTACATACCTAATTGGAAATGTAATATTAATATTACACTTGACCTTCGACGCTTCGTTTTTAATATTGCTTTGACAATTTTTTTTTGTCTTGTCTCCTTATGTCTTGACATTAAATTTATGATTTCTTAGAAACTCACAAAACATTTAACTTGCTCAAATAATTCGTCAAACATCTAAGTTTGATTCAGTTTACACAAGTGAAAAACGTATATTTTTCATAATACAGTTCAGAGCGTCACGTCACATAATACAGTTCAAGTACCGAGTAATTCTATTTCTATTCTTCGAGAAATCTATCTGACGGGCCACCAAAAATCCAGCTCGCTTCTAAAACCTAACGTGCAAAAAAACTGACGGAAAAATCTTTTTTACAAAAAATCACCCGTTTTATTTCATCGTATCTATATACGGGAAGCTAGTCGGGATACTTTATTTTTTACAATTTTGCCCTGTACGTATGCGCGTTGAAATCACGAAAATTGAACGGAACGATGCCAACGCGCGCGCCTTTTTGGGAACTTTTTTTTTTGACTATGCAACACCGATGCTTCGCTGTCAACTGGTAGTAAAGTTGTCAGAAAATAAAAGGCCTGTTTTGACATTGAAAGTTCTAGTAGTTAATAAAGATCAAATTCGCAAAACACGTATTCGTTTGTATGAAACTGACAGGTGTCAAGAACGCATTCTCAAATGTCAAAACGGGCCTTTTATTTTTTGACAACTTTAACGACCTTTTATTTTAAGGTTATGTCTCAAACACGTTGTATTTAGACACTTAAGAGCCGGTGCCCACTGGCGGCACGGCACGGTTAGGGATTTTTATGCGACGAATAGAAATATAACTTAAATGTATGACAATAAAATTGAAATATCAATAATGATGCCAAAGGACGTCGCGGCATGCCTAAGAATACCGCGGCATCATTGCTGCCGATGAAATTTCAATCTTATTTTCATACTTTTAAGTTACATTTTCTATAAGTCGCATAAAAATACCTTGCTGTGCCGTGCCGCCAGTGGGCGCCGGCCCTAAAGTACCAGAGGGGCAATTCCCATAATATGAAGAACGTTTGCATTCTAATCTTAGTGTCAATATGTCAAAAATGCGTTTAATTTTATCCATTTCTGACATTGATTGCCACTGAGATAAGATCGCGATTAGATTATGAACGTTTTTGATTACGAGAATTGGCCTCCTGGTGTGAGCCATAATTAAATTATCGTATGCTTTTTGGTTTTTGAGAAATTTCACAACAAATACACAGAACAGCCTCAGCTTCGGTTGAAGTTTAGCTTCTGCGACTGGCATTTTTCTAAAATATTTTTTTAATAGTCCTTGGGAGTGATCGTCTATAGGTACAACATAACAAAAAATATCATGTAACACCAAAGCGTTTTCTTGAGCAAACGAATGGGTACTTTTCGAAACCACAATTTGTAGATATAGGCAAAAGGAATCATTTGTATTGATTTGCATAAAAGATATCCGAAATAAAACTTGAAGCCTTTACAAATACCAGAAAAACGCCGAAGGCATTGTCAAAGTTGATTTTGTTTCGGCGGAGTAGAACTTGTAATAGGAACCATATTCCGAAGAAATAGAGTCTATTTTCGAATACGATGAAAGGGGTAAAGAGAGTGAATTTGCGGTAGATCCGTGAACTGTAAATACAAACTGTTCGTAATCTGAGATTGCTTCGACTTGAAGTTGAAGAGTATTGCTATTATATATTTATTAAGAATCCTTCTTACCTTTTAGAAGCCGTTCAGCCTTTGAAATCCCGACAATTCCGAGCTTGTGCAAAGTGCAGATCGATTATCGCAAATACTTTATAAAGTGTTCAGGGAAACTGCAATTAAAAAATAAGAAAGTTTTTCTGCTAAAATTCAAATCGAAATAGTACATAGGATTCAAAGCTTTGTGTTTAACATAAATCTTCACAAAAAACTTGCATTAAACAATACGGTTTTTTAACATCAAACGAAACAATCAAAGAGTAAACTAGGTAAAGTGAACTAAATAAATAAATTTCTACCACGAGGTCTCCAGGGAGACCTCCAGGGATGACACAATCTTGTACATCCAGAACTCCAATTTAACCTTCCCAGTGATCACTGGGCAGAGCTTCGTTACTTTTATATGTAAATGACTATCCGTGTATTATGCAGTAGAAATGTTCCAGTTGGCTCGACAAACCCGCAAACTGGTAAACTATTAATTGGCCAACTGGGAGCAAACAATTTGGATTACAGATTCGGAAAGCTACAGCCGGCTACAGGCCCTCTCCAGTTTTCCAATGCAAATACCGCTGGACTAAGCAAAGCTACATGTGACTTAGTGGACTGTAGCGTTGCTAAAGTTAGGACTAAATGGTTTTTGGGGTATGGATTTTCTAGCTTAATTAGAATTAAAATGCCTGTTCAAGTGCCGCTGGATGTTTCGTTTTTATATACATATATATTGGCTTTTAATGTATTAAGGAGGGTCGTGTGGCTAAGAGAGAGAGAGAGAATAATAAAGAGTATTCTATTCTAAGTAACAACAGCCGCGCGGGTCGGTCGATCAGGTTAAGCTACCTTTGCCGCAGTTGGTCCGTGGATGGGTGCCTATCTTTACGCATCAAGACCCCTCCATGCCTCGGAAAGCACGTTAAGCCGTTGGTCCCAGCTGTCATTCTTAGATCTTTGATAGTCTTTACGGGTAGTCAGAAGCCCGAAAGTCTGACAACCAGTCTTACCAAAGGGTATCGTTTTACCCAGTAACTGGGTTGTGAAGGTCAGACAGGCAGTCGCTTCATGTAAACTACCTCTACTGGTATTCAGCTGCATCGGGTTAG
The DNA here is from genome assembly GCA_951799955.1 of Apamea anceps. Taxonomy (NCBI): domain Eukaryota; kingdom Metazoa; phylum Arthropoda; class Insecta; order Lepidoptera; family Noctuidae; genus Apamea; species Apamea anceps. The sequence goes on from OX637506.1 coordinate 1,870,157, forward strand.
TAAACTATCCTATCCTATTAATATTATAAACCTGCAAGTTTGTATGGATGGATTTGGATTTGTTACTCTTTCATGCAAAAACTACCAAACGGATTTGGGTGTATGGCAGACAGATAGATTATAATCAGGATTAACATATAGGATACTTTAAATACCGGTGTTCTCACGGGATCGAAACTTATGCGGGTGAAACCGCGGGGCGCAGCTACTGCTTTAATAAACATACAAAACTTTGCAGTCCACCCTCTTGGTCACTTTATAATACTTATAGAACTACAAGCATCCTTTTAAATAAATATTGATCAAAACTTAACATTTCCTACAAGCTCCGTACAAAGTTGGGGCAACTTTACAGCCAGCTTGTTCCTCCAATCCTCAAACTTGGCCCGATATGAGGTACCGAGCGTTATCTAACTACGTGCACGAAAACTTACGAGAATTCACGAAAACTTACGAACATTCACGAGGATTCGGAATAGGATGACTTGTTTCAGCGTTTGTTTTATGTGCTTTGACCCAAAGGAAGATGGAATACTATGTAGGTACTTATACAGTTTTTTTTTTTCAATCAATTAGATAATTATTGTTTGTTGCGGTTTTACAAAAGGATTTGGAAACTCGATAACTGCCAATAGGCTCTGAAACTAGTGAAATGTGTTAGCATACACAATAATCGACTATTTAACTAAATATTATTTGTGGGTCGCATCATTGTTATTTTTTAATATTTTATGCTTTTGAGTTGTGGCAACCCATAGATGACTTTTGAAGAAAAAGAGCGGGAAAAGCAGTCTTGTATTCTCAGCTGGAGATGACGAAAGTGTTCTTGAGTTACAATTGATATTTCACGGTTTTGTATACCAATGAAGTGATTTGTACAAGTATTCGTGTGTATAATTATTTCAAATGGGATGTAAAGTCACCAAAAGAAATAAGTAACCAGGTCGTCGGATATAGTTGAAGTTTAGTAAGACAACGAAGGATGTTTTTGAATAAAATTTAATTTGATGAATGAACTGTTTGTTTTCTATTATTTGAATTAAATTTTATTCAAAAACGTCCATCGGTGTTCGTGTTTCGGTCCATGTGTGTGGTCTCGACTGTGTCCCAGCAGTGGAAACATTATAAAAACGAATAATATCGCTTATTTACCTTAACATCGCTTTCCTGCCCTTATCTATACTTATAATAAATCTGTAGAAGTGAAAATTCTGTACATTGAAAATATCAAAAAAATAAATGGCAGGGGGTGTTACTACACCGACACCGAACCCAAAAATGTGATTAAAAAAATTTTTGTCTGTCTGTCTGTCTGTCTGTCTGTTTGTTCAGGCATCACGCAAAAACTACCGGTTCGATTACGTCGAAACTTGGTATAATTATTCTTTAATATCCTGGGCACCACACTGGGTACTTTTTATCCCGGAAAAGTATATACAATAAAAAACAAACTTAATTTTGCGGTTCGATCCCTAGACTCGATTACTGCACCAACCGCAAATAATAAGTTTGTCGTAGGTTAAGTCACCCGCAATGGAGTTCATTTTTATTCCTTTTATTTTTAGAGTTATTTAGGTTTATTTTTATATAAGTCGTAGGTAGGTATAGATTTTAATTTTAAAGTATAGGTAGTATATTTGATAGTGTACGTAGTGACCGTAGGTTATTTTATAATACTGTTAGGTAGGATTAGTCATTCGTATAGATATTAGTTTTTAGGGATTTTTCTTATTTATTGAGTTTAGATTAGTTATCATCAGAAATAGGTTTATTTAGGTAGGTAGGTATTTAATTTTCTGTTATTGAGTTTTTTTTTTTAATTAGGTTGGTACTTAGGTAAAGGTATCATATAGGTACCCTCTTAATCACCGCTAATGAGACACAATTGGTTTTCTATTGTAATTAGCCACAAAGGGCCCGCGAGATGGATGGCATTCTGGGGAAGCACATGGGTACATTTTATCCTGTTGGCACGTTCCCGTGGGATAATTTCAGACATCCACGCGGGCGAAGCCGCGGGCAGAAGCTAGTCATTAGTAGTGTAACACGTTTTCTTGTTCTTCTTCCATTCTCCTCTGTCAGCCGTCACGCTATCATTCACTCCCTTCTCTTTCATATCATTCCTCACACAATCCATCCATCTTTTCTTCGGCCTTCCTCTCCATCTCTATCTTATTTACCTTAACAAAGAGTTTTATTGAGTACATTATGACCATTTTATTTATTCCAAGGGCTTTCATGAGTGAGCTTTGAAGACAAGTGAGATCATTCCTGAAATAAGCAAACACCCTTATTGCGTAGCCGACCAACCGAGGGTTTTGAAGGATATTCTTAATCCATTGCTTCATATGTTTACAGCCTGCATAACGCAATGAACATAGCTGAAGTGTCAAAATGAAAGGAATTGTGTTCAATTGTCAGGTAATGTGTGTTACGCAATTACTTCACTGAGTGTGGTAACGCACGATTTTTCAGGACTTTGATTTTCTATAAGCGTTTTATTATTTGCATAATAATTTTGTTTTTTTTTTGTTAGCCTACATTGTGTCCCACTGCTGGGCAACTCTTGTTTCTTCCAAATCTATTATTAACCTATTATTCTGAATAATATTGACATTTATTTCTACTTTTGTAAACATCAAGATCAAGATTTCATTGTGAATTTTACTTTTGTCCTTTGGTCCCAGCTATATAGGTCGCGGGGTTTTCATTACTCGGACCCTTAAACCCACAGAAAGAAAAAAAAACCACTCAATTCAAATGACATAATCTCGTCTTATTAATCTTGCCGCTGCGAAACCTGAAAGAAACATAAAGAACAACAATAAAGTTAAAAACAACGAATTCAATTTCATGCCCAATTTCCAGCAAAATGGATATGAGAAGAATCTCTTTAAGAATCATCCGTTTCTTCTGACAATGTTAAGAGGAACAAAGTGATAAATTTCAAAGTGTTTATTTACACAGTACATGAATAATAGGCATTTCCCGGCCAGGAATAAGTCAGGCTATACCGACTGCGCGGAAATGATTTAATGTGTCACCGTATTTTGAGGAACATTGGGAGTTGGGACTGTTTGTTGCTAATGTCTGTTGTGCACTGTATGCTACTCTATGGCTTATTAGTAAAAGGGGGCGTTCAGTCAGGGGGTTATTCCACTAAACTCCATTGATAATAATAATGAGCTCTATGAGACTTCAATGGGGATTTGTGAAAAAGCTAAAAGACTGTGTTTAGAGAGTTTCTTGCCCGTTCTTCTCCACAGAGCTCTACGTTTTGGAATGGGCAACTAGCTTCAATTTTCTGACTAACCGACCGACTTTTTGACTATTCATAAGTGCCTCGCAATTAAAAATTAAAAAATACATTTATTTCTAGCAGCACATTAACAACCTTAGGAACATATAATATACATATATATATTTATATATATAAAAGAATACAATAAAAAAAAATTTTTTCCGGGACATCTGTCCCGAAATTCGGGACAACACTTTTAATAATAATAATAATAATTCATTTATTTCAGATAATAATAATCCATACAATACATTAAATTATATTAAAATCAATTGCTACGTAGACCACAGACACTGAAATAGAATTAAAATCAATTTAAACAATCTAACATTACATTAAATTAAATAATTTACAGTAAAATCAAAATTAAAAATTGTGTTAGTATATATGTATAAAAAGTGAATGAAAAATTTAGTCCTAAGGAAGTCTCCGTTTCTTGTCTCTGTTCTTCGAAGTTTAGGCAAATAGACACTACCTATTCCTATCACTGCTCATGACGAACGTATATTATGGTTGTTAGAGAGTAATTCACACTGACCTCCGTACTAGTAAAAACTGTATCACGGTAGGTCAGTCTTCCCCGTCCTCCAACAGTCACACACTCAATCAGTGAACCTAGTATTTTAAGATATTTAGCAGGTAGTTCGATAATAATTATTACATTGCTATCATTACTAAAAATCATAAGGTGGGAAACATTATATGCAAAATATTTAGACAAAAAATTGTTTAAAAGATGTTGTGTTGATATTTCTATGGTGTATTGTGTTGACGTAATTGGTGTATGTGACTGAATGTGTGTGAATACGAACTGTGTGTTTATTTATTTATATATCAATTGCTTGCTACACTTACAGTACACACCAAAGTGCGCAACAAGCCAACAACATAACGTAACGTATTTATGTTAGGCTTACCAATAGCTTTTCTGTGTTAATCAATTTGAAGTATAAATTCATTTAAAATCTTTTTGCAATTATAGCTTGACAAATCACGTAACCTCATACTCCTAGACAACTGGTTGTATAAATGAGGCCCGATATAATTAAAAAAATCTGCTAGCAAATACCGTTTTGATTCTAGGAACAGAATACACTGAATCCTTTCTACGTCTGGTTGTCGAAAGAGGTAACTTAGAGTGTTGCTGTAGGATCGTAGTTTTTATAAACAATTGTCTGATCGTAAGTCGAGCGTGCTCAGCGAGCTATTTTAAAAATAGCGTTTAAAAACCTTGGCGTCATTCTACTAATGTATTGTACTCAGAATGTAACCTCCTCAGCGTGAGACAGCTTTATATTGCCTCGGTGCTTCTCCGCTTTCATAAACTTGCAAAGAACACAGCGCGAAGCTCTCACAGAACTCTTAAATGGGACAGACCGATGGCTCGTTCTACTTTTGCTCGTCAATCTTTTACTTTTATGGGGCCCTATTTATATAGTAAATTTTATAAAACAAACAATGCAATAATAAAAATGACTTCATTCCGCCTTAAAATCACTATCCAGAAATGGCTTATACCCAAAGACTATTCCGATACTGAGAACATCTTAAACATTGTTACATAATTAATATCACGCACCCAAACACACCATATCATTCTCAACGCACGCTCTTCGCGCATCATGCATCTTTTTTGTTTGTTACTAACTAACTTCTCTTTTAAGTTTGTTACACATAAAATAATGATAGCATAAAATTATACAATGCTTTCCATATGTTAAATTTCTTTTTTGAACTTACGGAAGGGACTGGACCCCACGACACAGGGAATCCTAGTGTGGGGGCCAGAGATAAATTGTATTTTTCTTTTCTCTTGTGAAGCTGAATTACATGTAATATGCGTATATGTGTTGTACTAATGTTGGAATGAATAAAGATTATATTATTATTATTAAGTAATGACAGTTCTTTATATAGTGTATGTGTGTGTGGGGTACATAAATCTCCTGCAATTCATTACCCTCAAGGTAATGAATTTCAGCACGCTGCGGTCTTTCTATGATTAAAATTATTGTTTAAGATGGACCACCCCAAGCAGTGATACAGTAAGTTATTATTGACTGGCAAAGGGAAAAATAAATAGTACGTAGTGTTTCGGTTGGCAAATGGTTTGAGTTTGATAAATACGACAAATTGACGTAGTGTGTAATATACAACAAACCCCGACTTTACATTTATGAATATTATTAGCAAGTCAATGGAGAAGCTTACAAATATGTAACAAAATATTTTTCTTGTTATTATTAATGTATCACATGTGACTTACCCCTTACAGATTCACCGAAATGTGTATAAGGAACGTGTTTAACAGACTACCGCTCATACTTCCCTACTAGGGAAGACGAGACGTATTACATGATTATCTTTTTTTGTATGTAAGTCACCTGAGGGGTTCTTATTGTATTTGTGGATGAGGGATCATCTGATTATTTTTGTGATGCTTTTGCTTAGATAGGTGAGCAGATGATCATCACCAAGTTATTATATAGGTAGGACAGTATGCTTTGCACACATTGGTAACAGATTGCCCGAATCAACTACATAATTACACCTACGCAAGACATGCATCTCGAATACCTTAAACGCAAGTTGAAAGCGCCAGCAGAACACCCGAGTGTAATTACCGGTAATAGGAAACAACTTTGGTAGTATTTCATTTGTAGCACAAGCCAAAGTTGGATGCTCGTTTAGGAGTTCGATTCTTAATTGGAAAGCGGCTCGCTTACACTTCAGCGTCAGTCTGTCTTGTCTATCGCTCTTTTAATTCCCAGAATGTTCAGCGTAGTCTGTTGAAGTTTACTGTACACGGTGGCAGCGACACAGACGCGCAAACTGTAACCATGAATTCAGCACATGATTCTAGAATGATAAATAACCGACGAAAAATTTCAACGCAAGGGGCTTCAGAATATCTTGCGGATTGCCAGTTTGGCTTCCGCAAGAGGCGCTCGACGGTGGACGCTATCATGCGCGTAAGAGCCCTCACGACGGGGGACGCGGTGTCCCGGGGTGGGGTGGTCGTGGCGGTGTCACTCGACATCGCCAACGCGTTCAACACCCTGCCCTGGAGCTGCATTGGGGAGGCACTCCGGTATCACCGGGTGCCGACCTACCTCCGTCGAGTAGTCGGGGCGTATCTGACGGACAGAGCCGTCATCTACCCCGGTCGCGACGGGAACTGGAACCGGCGAGAGATGTCGTGCGGTGTCCCACAGGGATCGGTTCTGGGGCCGCTCCTGTGGGACATCGGTTACGACTGGGTGCTGCGGGCCGACCTCCCTGAAGGCGTCAGCGTAGTTTGCTACGCTGACGACACGCTGGTCCTGGCGCAGGGGAGGTCGCATCAGGCGGCGGCCGACGCGATGACACGCGGGGTTGCGATAGTCGTGGAAAGGATCCGGCGGTTGGGTCTCGAGGTGGCATTGCACAAGTCCGAGGCCATGTCCTTTCATGGGCCTCGGCACGGGCCACCTCCAGGATCCCAACTAGTGGTAGGAGGGGTTCACATCGGCGTCGAGACCACGATGAGGTACCTGGGTCTCGTCCTCGACAGCCGATGGAACTTCGTCGAGCACTTCCGACGTTTGGCCCCCAAACTGGAACGGGCCGGGGGCGCCCTAAAGCGGCTCTTGCCCAACCTGAGGGGGCCAAACGCCTCCTGCCGGAGGCTTTACGCGGGGGTCGTGCGGTCCATGGCCCTATATGGGGCCCCGGTATGGGCGCGTTCACTGCGGCTGCGAGCCGCACACTACCTGAACGCGCCCCAAAAGGTGGTAGCCATAAGGCTAATCCGGGGCTACCGCACGATCTCGGGCGAGGCAGCAAGCCTCCTTGCCGGACTGCCGCCATGGGATCTGGAGGCGATAGTGCTCGCGCGCCTGTATGATTGGCGCGCGGAGGCACTACGCCGGGGGGAAACTCCGCATCCGCGGCAAACCGCGGTGGAGCGGACGAACCTCCGGCGCGATCTCATGGTGGCATGGAAGGAGCGACTATCGCAACCCAGCGCAGAGCACGCCACGATAGCGGCGGTAAGACCCCTCTTTGAGGAGTGGCTAGAGAGACGTCACGGCGTTCTCACCTACCGCCTGACGCAGGTCCTCTCCGGACACGGATGTTTCGGGAGGTTCCTGCACATAATCAGGCGGGAGGAGACGCCCGGGTGTCACCACTGTCAGGATCGCCCAGAGGACACGGTGGAGCACACGGTGGAGGTCTGCCCTGCTTGGGCAGAGCACCGCCGTGTCCTCGTACAGGCGATCGGCAGCGGCGGCGACCTCTCGCGTCCGGCCCTGGTTCAAGCCATGGTCCGGGGCGAGAGGGAGTGAGAGGCAGTCACCTCCTTCTGCGAAGCAGTCATGCTAGCGAAGGAGGTGGCGGGGTGGGCGAGAGAACGCGCCTTGCGCACCTCACGCCTCAGCCGCCGCGGGAGACGCTCCGGGCGTCGGGAGCCGCGTGACGACTCCCGGCCACCGTAGGCGCGGGCCTGCGGGCGGTGAGTAATGGGTAACTCACCGTCCGATCAGGACCAGGCCCGTGCCGGACTTGTGTTCCACACGCGCCTCAAAGAGATGTCAGCATGAGTGACGGGGCCCCATAGGGCCGAAGCCTGCCAGGGTAGCGGGATTGTCCGAAAGGGTTACCGCTGCCCTGGAACATAAAGGGCTAAGGAAGGAACACGGGTGGGTTATAATCAGTAAGAGTCTGACACTCCCTCCTGCTCCACCCAGAGCGGGAGGAGTCATTTGATGATTTCCCATCCTCAAAAAAAAAAAAAAAAAGGGGGCTTCAGAATCATGAACTGAATCCATGGTAACAAGTAGCGCGTCGATGTCCCTGCCTCCTTGTATTGCCAAAAGATGATGCTGCGAATGGTAGAGAGCAAAGTGGATGCATGTTCTAGGGATCCGGATACCTTTAACCGTTACTTTAACCTTTAACTGTTATAAAATAAAATAGATAGTAAATTTGTAGACCACACACACACACACACACACACACACAACACACACACCATATACTTCACACTCACAGACACACCATTCACTACACACTCACAGATTTTTTGTTATTTAGTTTTAAAATTTTCTTATTTTAGTTTTTAAATATTCCTCTCTGTACGTGAAGGCCTTGATGTGTTCAAATTAGAACTAAATAGTATTGTTTAAGAGGGTGAGAGCCTGGAAATCTGTCATACAGGTCCCGAACCCACTATAGACTCCAGCTCTCACAAAGATTATAAATTTGATTTGACATAATATGACATGAACCAAAGTTTGTACCTTTTTGAGAGAAATAAATCATTATTTTATTTTTTTTATTTTATTTTTTAAATAGCGCTGTAATCGCGCACTGTAGCGCTGTGCGCTATGCTAGGGCGTTGCTAACAAGCACTACTGCTAAGCATGAGGTCCTGGGTTTGATTCCCAGGTCGGGAAAAGTGTTATTGGGTTTTTCCATCTAGAATTTCTCAGCAGCAGCCTGGAGTCTGGATCTGTTCCCGGTTGATGGCAATAGGCTCGCATGGGTTGATCACATGGGACTTCAACATAACTGGTGAAATATGGGTCTACCTACTATAGGTGCACTTCTGCCTGGATAGGCAGAAGGGATCTTCATCCCATTGCGCCATAATAACAACTTCTGATTGGTGAATGTCGTATTGGCATGCAAGCTACATTACTTTTGTGATAGTAAAAATGAATTATTATAATATATGCTTCTGCAAAAAAAACTAGGAACATGCTATGAAAACACTCAATAAAAAACATAAACGCTACGCACATGTTCCAATCAATTCCCAAACCCGAAAACAAACCCTTTAAAGCTTTACACACTGCACCGCCATTAAACATGCAGATTCCTTGTGGTACGAATTCAATTTCTACATTGAACGGGAACTGAACATCTTTCTGTACGTAATAAAATCTCCGATAATAAAGTTAAGCTTTCATTATGAAAATCAAAACCTATATTGTGTAGTATTAAAGTGTAGCTGTTCAGGTCTGAGGGAAAAGATGAAGCGTTGATAATGAATTATGACTATGTATGACAATATTGACCATTGTCATACATAGTCATAATTCATTATTGTTATAGTATAATGAGCCTATAATGTTCCCACTGCTGGGACACAGGAGAGTAGGCCGTAATCCGTCACGCGCGCCCAGTGTGTGTTGGTAGATGTCACATGTCTTCGAATTTTTGGTTCTAGGACATGCCGGTTTCCTCACGATGCTTTCCTTCACCGTTTTGAGAGCAGTGGTAATTAAATAATTTACACAAATTAAAGCGCCTGTCTAGGTTCGAACCTATGACCTACAACTCGTAAGTCACGGCCTTTACCAATAGACCACCACAGTTCTGAGCAAAAAATACATTTTTCATACCACTTGCTCAAAAAAGTGACATTCTATGCCACAAAAAGCGAACATAATAATAGTCATTTTTAATCTGTTAAAAACAGGGAAAGAAAATTGTACTGAATTTCATTCATCCTCTAGGGGGAGAATGTGATTTAAATTTGGAATACTTACCGAAATTTATACTGAACTACATCTGCGTTTACACCATTGAGTTTGTATATAAAGCATTATACATCTTTTTGAAAAAGGAATACGCATTTATTATGCAGTTGTGATTATTAAATAAAATTACGGAAACCGACGAGGCCGTATGAGCTTGATGCCTTTGCTTTTCCGACAAAAAAATATTAGTCTAGGAATTTGCCGCGTTTTTATTTTCTTCAAATACATAAACGTTAAGTTTATTTTTTCGCAAATGGTACGAAAAGTAGAGTATTTTCCTCGGTGATAAAGCTGTCTTAGTCTTGGGTGAACTTAAATCCCTCGCTACACTCAGGACTCGTCTTAAATCCCTCGCTACGCTCGGGAGTAAACCTCGAGTCCTTCGTTACGCTCGCGATTTAAATCGTCACCCGCGACAGAAGACACTGCTTTATCCCCTTGGTTAATAATCTACTATTTATTAGGACAGTAATATTCATAAGCCTAACGCTGTTATATGTCACACACTGACACCATATCTGACACTACCACAAAAGCATGCATGCACTTAATTATCTGCATTTTCAGTCAACTCAACCCATTGCAGTCTACTTCTTTAAGTCAGTAAAACATAATTATAATATTACTATTTTATTATGTGTGTCCTTCTGACTTTTACTAGACTCATTTTCAAAAAGATATAAGTTATTTTACCTTAAAACACGCCAACATTGTAGCCTATTTGAATGTATTTAAAATATTTTAAAGTTATAAGCAAAAAGGGGAAAGCAGAATTTTAAAGTAAACAAACAAGTTCCCTTAACGTACCTATAATATTTATCTGGTTTTTTTTTAACTCGTGTTCCTGTAGACACTTGCAAAATCTTATGATATAAATAGCTTCGTAGATTTCTTCTTTACGTTAGAAAAGGGAAAGAAAATCTGCACGGCATTATACTTACCTGTACCAAACATAATCCCGACTTGTTACCTTTCCTTTGATATTCGTCAAAATAATTTTTCTTTGTCGAGGGAGATTCAACTGAATAAGATGGGATGTAAAGACTTCAAAAATCAGATGTATTCTGTTTATAGATAATACCTTCTTGAACACTTAAATACTTGGGTAAAAATATCAAAGAAGAATGACCAAAAGTCGTATTACAGTAATTATTTTCATCATTTTTTACGACATTACGCGTCGAGGATTTGATTTTTGAACAGAGAAATTAAAGTAAAAAAATGTTGATATTGTTTTATTCCCTTTACATGACGTTCCGAAATGATATGATTAAAATAACATTGAATTTTGAAAGTGTCAAGATCACGTCTTTCAAAAAACTTAACAATAAAATTACACTTTGCCGATTCTACATTCATTAAAAATAACTAGAATATAATAGAATAGAATTTTCATGTAAACGATTATCTTTTTTTTAGAGAAATAATGGCCGTTCGTGTATGATGACATGTCAAACAAAAAGTACAGACGCCAGCAGGTCAAACTACCCGAAACTGTCAAATTTTCCCAGTCAACCTTGAACCTTAATTCTTTAAAGATAAAGTTGAAAATCTATTAAAGAAAGGAGATGGCTAAATAGAAGTATGGACGACTTTTCAGCAATGAATAAACATGGTACCTAGCAATATGTAATTCTGAATAGCTGGATATTAGTATTTCATATAAAAAAAGTTTCAGGAACTTTTAATATCTTTATAATCCTGAAAATGAAATCGTGTAACACCTACGTCAATAGGCATACAAAAACTGCAAATAAATGCCATTGCTATGAACTTTTACCTAGGCGTTTAGATGTATCTGCGATAATATTGATAATTGTATTTTTGCCTAACGACCCACCCCGATTTCGCACGGTGGTACTTGAGTAAATATCTACAAAAGGGTAATTGCACCAAAAACCGTGATACAACGAGCATTCTACAATCCGCGCAAAAATCACTCCCCGCGTGTATTTATGTATTAAAATCTTATAAATCCTAAACTACTAATTCAAATGAGTTGAAATAAAGACAGTTTTCACAGACAATATAAGTACTGGTTGAAATGATGAAAGTATTTGAAAATCAGGATTAATATTAACTGAAAATAAATGGACTCGAGAGGCGGATTCTGGGCGCTGATTGGGGTAACGCGCGCAAGAATAACACTCAGGCGGCAGGATTTTTCTGACTTGAATTACATTGGTCAATACAACCTACACGAATGTATACCTAAACCTTCCGGAAGAACCAATCTACCTACTGGTGACAACCCCATCAAAATCTGTTTGTTCTGTTGTTTGTTTTCATCCGTACAGACAGACTGACAAACAAATGAGCCTGGGGGACTTAGTTTAATTAGTATGTGGTGATTGTTAAATCCTGGGAGGACATAAAATATATTGACAGTAGTTCTGACCAATTACAGGCCGAGAAACTGAATAATTATCTGAAAAAGAAGATGATCCATGCTACCGGATGGGCATGTAAAAGAACACACTGTGTTTAAAAAACAATTTATTTACTTGATGGAAAGCTGGATATGACGTTGGTAAATTCTGTAGATAACATTGAATTGTTTCTTTCCACTGCATTGTATACTTCTCACAGAACGGCCACAAGTTATGCGCACCATTGTATGGCCAAATAAACGTACATCACTAATTGCTTCTGAATTCAGCAGTTCATAACAAGGATGACAAATGTTGGCATTCCTTGGAACCTAGAACAAACTTAATTACCTTAGTACCCACATGAATTATTTATAATAAATAAAACAACCAGTCTGCAAGCAACCACTTCTTAGTTTCAGAAAATAAATCGTTTTGATACCTGTTATCAAAAATCGATATAAGTATAGTTTTCATTTGACATTCTAGAAAAGCGACATGACCCGTCCCTAGTTTGTAGTACTGTATTATTATTCTTCTTGAACATGTCATGTCAATCAAAAAAAGCAACTAAGATACTTTTATATGTCTAACAGTTCACGAAAGTTCTAGGAAATTATTAAACGCTTCATAATTCATGAACGAATATTTAAATATTACGAGTTAATGTGAGGTTACTATTCATGCTTGGGGCAGTCATTTAGCCATGTCCTTTGACAGATTGTAGTAGCTTGATGTGCTGGCGTCTGTACCTCGCTTTTAGGTTATATAACGAATTTTTTGAAAATCTCTGAGACCCGGGTTTTTTTTACAAAATTAAAATTTTGTGGGAGTTAATATGATAAGTGTAGTCTATAAAAAACCAAAGTTTGACTTTGATGCAGCATGGTACGGAATTCCATAGATCCATGGACATTTGATTGTCCTTTACACCTTTATTCACAATCTTTGCTTAAAGTTAAGTAGTGATTAGCGACTGTTCAACCATACATTTTTGACGTTTAAACATTTAAATCTTCAACCGTTTATAAATAAACCCTTTAATTTAGGTGCAATCTCTATCTTCAGACAATAATTTTAGCATCATTGTCTCTGCCTAGCCTTTTCCCATCTTCCAGTCTAAACAGATGCTGCTAAAATCTAGTGTTACACATGGAGCGATTGCCTATCTGGCCTCCACAATCCAGTAACTGGGTACGCCACGCTTTGGTAAGACTGGCTGTCAGACTTTCGGGCTTCTGACTACCCGTAACGACTGCATATCTATGAATGGCACCCGGAACCAACGGCTTAACGTAATGTTCTCATTATTATCGAACCGATTTAGGTATATCATCAATCCACAAAAAACTTAAACTCCTATGGGTTTCATCATAATTAACACACAAAAACAGGCCAACTCATAATTTCAAAACGGATACCTTTTAAACCTGGTTCTCATCTCTCAAGTAGTGTCAATTTATTAGCCCATCGGCTATGAACAATGAAGGGCCGTTCCCCTCACCAGGTGCTTAAGGAAAGGCCTATTTAAAATCTCGAGCCTTTGGTTCGTGCCCACCTTTTAATATTCCTGATTAAATTAACGTTTCCGACACCGCCTCCCCCTTAAATCCTTACTTTTGATTATTTTAGGTGTCATTTTTCTTTTTAGAAAATTACTGTGTTTTTTGTTTGTTAAAAATAGCGATGTAAAGGTATTTGTTGTTCTATTTTTTAAATCTGGAAATGAGGTTAACTAAATAGGTATCTAAACGATCATTTTTTTAATAAAACATTTCTAGCTATAAAATTGCGAAAATTTCACGAGAACTCATAAAAACAGATTTTCTCAAACAGAAAAAGTAAAATTTAATTACGCTGACAAAACTTATTCCTAAGCTAAATTCTTTGATTTACCTAGTGATGAAGATATTTTATCTTCAGATTCTTCTGAAATCACTTGAAAATTTATTCAGTTCTACTCAACACAAATCGTCTTCACAAACAATTCCTTCAATTACGCAATCCGAAAACATTTTAATCGTAAATCGTGGTAAATCAATCGCATAAACCCCGTTCATTCATCACTTGTACCCAATGCGACTTCGATGGAGGTCGGGGGTGTTATTATGCAAATCTATCGGCGACGGCCCAGCCCGCAGATTGAGCAGGGCTGCGATCTTCTCGAGTGCTCGAGTGTTCTCTTATGTATTTGGGGACACTTTCTTTTGATGTGGAGGTATAGAAGATCCTTGCTTGGGTTATAGCGGTGTCGGTAGATAATATGTCATGGGATTGGTTGATCTTGAGTTATTGTACTGATCTATTCTGCTAAATCATCCGTTTTCAGGGGGGTTGACGAAAAGTCGGTCAATATTTGGCAAAAAGGTCCCATTTTCGCATGACAGGTGCGTTGAAGTGTTTTGAACCGAGTGTGACTTTTATTATCAACTTGGTGTAATCAGCGGGGTAATTCTGTAACACACTAACAGAAGGAATAGCTTGCATTTTGACAGTTCAACAACATTCATTGCGTTATTTACGAGTACGTTGCTAAGCAAACAAATTTGTTAAGCAATCAGTATGCTGGTCATCATAAATGTTGTTAATAAATCATCTACGAGTAGTTATAAATTCGTTAAAAATTATTAAAACGATAGTGACAGATTGGAATTTGTAACCAACTGATGTGTTGGTTACAAATTCCAGACCAGCATATTTTCTAGTGAATTTTATAAAATGATGAAATTAGTATGAATAAAGTTTATAGTCCTTAATCCTGTTCTCAGTATCCGGTGATGATAGTGACCCAGACTAATTTTCATACACTTCGGGAGCTCTCTGATGACTTGCAAAAACAAATTTGGTCTTGAAACCCCGTCATCTCGTGTACAGAAGTGCTGATCAACATCAATGTATGTATGTGAAGGCTTTGGGCAACTTTTGCATAATTGTTAGTTATTGCTAGTTAATTAGCACTTCTTGTCTGGGTATTCAAGACGAGTTATTTCAAAGCAATCAGTTGCTGTATGTTCAGAGGGACAGTCTTGTAATTTTAAGAACGTTACAGTCTGATCACTTTTTCAATCTTTTAAAAATAGCTCTAATTTTCCTACATTTTTGACAAGTTTTGACATTGATTGTCGATGTCGCTGAAATGAGATTGCGAGTAGATTTTGAATTTTTTTCATTACGGGAATTTGCCTTCAGTAGTTGTATGAATGAACAACGGTCCCCACAATATCTTGTACGCTAATAACAACATTCTGTGATCAGCAATGCGATGTCGAGGTTGTTATTATGCAAATCACCAGGGATACAAAAGCGCCCGAACAGAACGGGCGATCGAACAGGGCTGCTACAAACAACATCTGCAGCAGTATTACTACTATTTATTACACCACCGAGATTGTAAAACTTATGCAAATTTCTTAATAAATAAGCAGTACCTTTCTAATCAAAATTATAATTATGTTGTATCTCTATGTATTTTACTGGGTGTACGTAAATAATAATAATTATTATTTTTAGCCTATTTTGTCCTACTATATGGCAAAGGCCTCCATTTCTCCTCTATGTCTTGAGCTAGTGTGAACCAATCCTGTCTGTAAGCGTCAAGCTCGACCCGCCGTACATAAATAATAAAATAAATAAATAAACACCCCTTTGGAATTTTCAGATGTAAGTAAGTACAGTCAGGAAACACAGAGTATTGAGTATCATAACCTGGGTCAAATATATTTATTTTCTATCTTTCTTTATTTCTTAGTGTATCTATCATAAACAATTGAGACCCAGTTGGGGTCAGGGGTGGGGCAACGTATTAAAAAAAAAAACAGTTAATTTTCCTGACTGTACAACTACACAAAAAACAGAAAAGTAATATGTAGTTGTATCACTACGTTAATGTTCAGAGTTAGGCCCTTTGTACTGCCAGGGCGTAACTCCGCTGCCGCGAGAAATCACGGTACAGCGGACAGAGCTCCGGCGGGATCTCATGGCGGCATGGAGAGTGCGACACGGGTGTT
The DNA here is from genome assembly GCA_951799955.1 of Apamea anceps. Classification (NCBI taxonomy): domain Eukaryota; kingdom Metazoa; phylum Arthropoda; class Insecta; order Lepidoptera; family Noctuidae; genus Apamea; species Apamea anceps. Next base: position 1,886,361 of record OX637506.1, read on the forward strand.
TCGGGAGGTTCCTGTTCAGGATAAGGCGGGAGGAAACGCCAGGGTGTCACCACTGTGTAGATCACCCAGAAGATACGGTGGAGCATACGGTTGAGGTCTGCCCGGCTTGGGCGGAGCACCGCCGCGCCCTCGTGGCGGCGATCGGCGGCGGCGATCGGTCACGTCCGGCCCTGGTGCAGGCCATAGTACGGAGTGAGAGTGCATGGGAGGCCGTCACCTCCTTCTGCGAAGCAGTAATGCTCGCAAAGGAGAAGGCGGAGCGCGTGAGGGAGAGGCATTCTCTGCGTCCTCACGCCCCTAGTCGCCGCAGGAAACACCCTGGACGGAAGTCAACAGCCGACTCCCGGCCACCGTAGGCGCGGGCTTGCGGGCGGCGAGCAATGGGCAGCTCGCCGCCCGGTAAGGACCAGGCCCGGGTCGACGACGCGTTGTATTCCACGCGCGCCTCAAAGAGATCTCAGCATGAATTGACGGGGTCCACTAGGGCTGATGCCTGCCAGGGCCGCGGATTGTTCGAAAGAGATAAAAAGGCCCTTTGTACTCACGTTTTTATTGCTGTGAAAAACCACGGTTTATTCGCCTTGTGTAGGCAATTTTTAGGCAGGATAAGAACATTATCAGATCTGCGGTGGCCGAATTATAATGGCCTGGCCCTGACTTACAACTTGTAGGTCGACGTTCGAACCCAGACAGGCGCTACTTTGTGTAAACAATTTCATCACCATTGCTCTTAAAACGGTGAAAGAAAACTTCGTGAGGAAACCGGCATGCCTTAGAACCAAAAATTTAAAGACATGTGACATCTTTACTGGGCTCGCATGGTACATTATAGCCCATTCCCCTTCGAAGAGAGGAGGTCTGTGTCCCAGCAGTGGGAACATTATAGGCTGATTACACTTAGGACATTATCCCTACTCAAAACTCAGGTCTTAAGGTAAACTATGTGATCATAACGGCAACTCTGTGCGAATCTTAATGCATACCAAGCCAATCAATCAATTTAACAAATGAATTGGGTAAGATTCTTGAGAGATTAGCTCACTATTATGTTGGATATTGTGAAGTGAGATGAAGACCCACATGAACATAATGTATATCTAGGGGATATTTGAAAAGCAAAGTCGATGGTGCAAGAATTTACAGGGTTTTTTTTTCTGATTTCGAATCCCTAAAGGCTCCCACGACGCCACTGTGGTATAAAAATTTCTTTGAAAACTTTTTGGAAATGGACCAGAAAAGCGTTGTACCGCCGCTTCGCGCCGTTCTGCGGGCGCCTTAAAACTCCAATATGCTTAACCCAAAGTGAGGTACCATACTGTCGATTTCAGACTATCAATTTATTTTCTCAAATAGTTTTCAAATTGTTTATGAATAACAAAAATAGTTTTTATCTTACAAAAACTAACTTATTTAGGGCTGATTTCTCAATCGAGAGATAATTTTTATTCGTGCATTAAAATTGACGTCTGACAGATTTTGTATGGAAGAACTGTCAAAAATTCAAAATTATTCCTCGAATAAAATTATCTAGCGTTGGAAAAATCAGCCCTTAATTTCCAAAACTGACAGATATCAAGTACCTCGGCAAAAGTCAGGGAAATTAAAATTGACTACAGTTCGGCCATCGAGAGAATGCGTTCCAGACACCTATCACTGTGACAATTCTAGTAACTAATAAAGATTAAATTTGCGAAACACGTATTCGTTTGTATGAAACTGACGGGTGGGAAGAAGGCATTTCCTAAGCGGCCGCACTCTAACAACTTAAATTGTCTGTATATACAACTACAACAGTCATTATCAACATGACAGTTGTGTGAAATGTCTATAACACGGTAAATTGGCGTAGGCTGTTAATTTGTCTAACTATTAATTACAAAAGATCACGCTGTGATTGAACAACGTACTGATTTACGCCTGTTTTCATTCGGACACTAAGATAATGTTTTTCTTATCAAACATTATATACTAATGCACAATGCACACCTGTCATGTGTGTGTACTCGCCCTAACACTCTCACCGTCACTTCACTCTGCATTATTACAAACTTTTAGTAGTTTTTTAACATACACAGATTAATTACGATTTTTACAAGCTAACACTAATATATACTATATACAATTATATATAAGTAGCTCATTGGGCATCAAAAAATTCTTATTTTTTTTTTGTAATCCTTAATTTATTATAAGACTTCTTCAAAGATGTGAACCTAGTCTGGAACTACTGTCTTCCATGTATCTTGTGTTTGGCGTTAAAAACCACGCCACAGTATTTTACTTTTGCTATCTTGGTGTCTTTTGTTAAATTATACATAAATAGTTCCTAATAAAGTTTTCTTATTAAGTATAGACAATTGTAAGGTAGGTAATTTTCTACTTTTACCATAATTTATTTTTTACTTTCAAAACCATGAATCACCCATAATTCTACCTCACCCGCCAGCCCTTACGGCATACTGATTAAACGGGCTCTCTAAGTCAGCTGTTAGATACAACTACAATGGAATGATTTAGACGTGATTTGGAAACAGATCCCTGTAATTTTGAATGTTAATTTGCCTTAATAGGCAATTGATTGCGTTTGATCGACCTCATTCGCAGTCTGGACTTGTAACATCGGAATTGCTTCCTTGAGACTCTGTCTTGTCTTAATCAGGGACAGCCTTATAGGTATATGTATCTGTTACTAAGCCAGATAGATTAGATACTGTTAGATGCTGTTCTTATTTAGTTGTGCAGCTTCCGCACCCTAATTGCGTAACACACAATTAATCGGAATCGGTTTCATTTTGACAGTTCAACAACATTCATTGCGTTATTTTGTACGTGTTGAGCAGACAAATTTTTCGAACTGATGAAGCAATGGATTAGCAATTAGCTTCAAAATGATTCAGATTACTATTGATTTTGTGTTACGGAGTTAGGGTGCTGGTTATTTCTATACTTGTGTTACCTCCACATCTGAGTGGCAGAAGAAGACATCCTTGATGATAACTAGCGGATCTTTGTTCTTAATCTCTTCTACTACTAGATTGCCTGTCTTTCTTATCCTGTCGGTCACCTTTATCATTTCTTCCCTGGTCCTAAAGCTGACCACCACCTTCCGATCCCTCGCCATGCGCCGCCGCTCGCTAGCGCCTTAATTTCTGGCATCGAACGCCGTCCTGAACTTCTCAATAACATCTTCACCACTGTTCTGTCATAAATGATACAACCACCAACTGAAGAGGTTCGTGATTGTCTTTTTGTTTGTATTCAACTTATCATTTGGTATGCACGTGTTTCTGTAACATATAAACCAAATTTTCTTTCTTTCTAGTATTACATTAAAACTCAAAATTCAGATTTCCGAATTGGTAAAAAAAAGCTTGAGAGGTGTCAAGAGACACCCGGATAGAACGAAGTTCAAAGAGAGAGAGAGAGACAGACGGAGAAAAACGCGCACGCCGTACGGCTTACAACTATAGCAAAAAGTGTCGTTCCAACTTTTGGTCTTATTTTTTTTTCGTCTAGCCCCCTTTCGCAACGCGCGGGAACGAAGTTCCAAAAAAAAACTTGAGAGGTGTCAAGGGACACCCGGATGGAACGAAGTTCCTTTCGATTAATTAGCGAAGGAATTGTAATTTTTTTTTTTTTTAAGTTACTTATAATAATATTTTTTTATTATTATCAAATAAAAAAACACAGACAAAAAAAACGGGCTTGCTTTCTATAAGAGAGAGAGAGAGAGAGAGACAGAGAAAAACGCGCACGCTGCACGGCTTACAACTATAGCAAAAAGTGTCGTTCCAACTTTTGGTCTAGCCCCCTTTCGCAACGCGCGATAAGGAACTTCGTTCCAAAAACTTGATACAATTTTCTGTAGTTGTGTCAATGGAGCTGATAGCACAGTTTCTGCACTGGAGCACTTTAACAACAACGCAGTGAAATAGATATAATACGTTTAGTTAAGTAAAAGGTAGAATTTTTCATTCAAAACTCCATGTAAATGCCATCGGTCTAACAAGCATTATATTTTTCATTCCTTTTTAAGAGAATTTTCCCTTCATAGGTCGTCAGAACCATTAAAAAGGTTCATGGGCCTCTTTTCCTTTCAGTTTCAGACAGAATTCGAGTATTGAAGCTATTAAAGTGAAACTTTATCCACAAGTCACAAAAACTTTTGGCTCCTAAATCGATAGTTTATTATATTTCTGTAAATCTTGATGTAGAAATTTTAACTAAATTGTTTGTATGTTAAAGAAGTCTTCATAAAGAATCTTGTCTTTTCTTCAAATGTCTCTGAACAAGGGCTTCTTGGTAATGAAATTATTTAATTACTAGCTGCGCCTCGCGGTTTCAGCCGCATAAGTTTCGATCCCGTGGGAATATCGGCATAAAAAGTATTCTATATGTTAATCTTGGTTATAAACCATATGTGTGCAAAATTTTATCCAAATCCGTTCGGGAGTTTTTGCGTGAAAGCGTAACAAACATCCATCCATCCATACAAACTTTCACATTTATAATATTGGTAGGAAGTAAGTACTTACTAAGTAGCCGCTCGTGCTGAATGTAACAGCCGTTGACTGATCGAAGGTTATGCTACGCTTGCCGAGGTTGGTCCGTGGATGGGTGACCATCCATTACATATACCCCTCCGTGCCTCGGAAAGCAAGTTAATCCATTGGTCCCGGCTGTCATTTCTAGATCTTTTACCGTCGTTATAGGTAGTCAGAAGTCCGAACTTCTGACAGTCTTACCAAGGGGTATCGTATTACCCAGTAACTGGGACATCTTAACACTGATATTCAGCTGCATCCGGCTAGATTGGAATCCGACCCCAACACAGTTCGAAAAAGGCTAGACTGCTTTATTTTTGTTTACTAGGTAATATTTTAACATCATATAAGATTCGCAATGAGCAAGTGTGTGGGTGATTTTACATTGCTTGTTTCTGCTATATGAAAAAGGCATGTGCCCAATAATCAGACATAAATAATAACGTGTTTTAAGTTTATAAATGTATAACGGTATCTTATGATCATAAATCAAGAACAAATGATCAACTGTAACAGCGCTCTTGACTAACGACCTTTTAAAAATCATCTTCATTTTATTTCGCTTACAAAATATTATTTCGCGTAAAACACTTACTCCAACCACCCCTCAATGTCTTTGACACTTAAAACTTATTTAAAATTCAAACCCTTCCATGGATTTTTATGAATAAATTAGAAATCCATTATATTGCTCGAAGCCATTTGATCCGATTAGGGTTCCGTTGTAACGTTCTCCTTATAAATACATTTACACCACAATCTTGAACATTATGACCACCTTGGAACCCCTTACTACCTCCTAATGAGTAATAAATATTTATCGTCGTCTCACCGTTGGGGATGTACCTGCCTATCTCCGACAGATGACAGCGGATGGAAAGTATCGGATTAACTAGCAGGTGAAAATATACGAGAAAGTGATGTCAATGTTTAATGGATGAAAGGTTGACTGCTGTTTGAAGGATTTACCCTCGACTTCCTAGTAATCAATTAAATCTCATGTCAACTGTATGTTGTCAATTTTTCTCACAGATAAGAGACTGTTGCGACAAGCAACGCCATCTATTGGTCAAATTAGGAAGCTCGCCAGCGATCGTTCTAAGACTGATCCGTTAAGCGCGCCAGTGTGCAATAAACGTTGAACTATGCGTACTTTCAAACACATTGTAGGTACAAACCTGTAAAACCAACATTAAAACAGTATAATGTTGTATCTCGGCCATTATTGAAGAAAGACAGACAAAACAGAGACAAACAGTTTTAATTTAAACTTTAGGTAATAATAAAACTGGTCTAACTTTATCGATGACAGTAGGTCTTAACACAATAATACACTGTAATACAGTATCAACTAGTACGGGGGTATTGTGATTATTTGTGATTGTTACTAGCAGCCTTATATAATGTCAACAGTATACTTTATCATTTCAGCCAAACAAGCACCTCCACTTCGACCGGTCCTGTGCTTCTCGCATCCAACGGGTTTCTGCGACCTTCACAAGGTCGTCGGTCTACCTTGTGAGAGGCCTTCCAACGCTACGTCTTGCGGTACGCAGTCGCCATTCCAGAACCTTTCGGCCCATCGGCCATCTGCGAGCATTGTAGCCTGTCGGCGGCCACTTAAGGTCCTGCACACAGCAGGCAGGGCGTGGCGGGACGGGACGGCGTCGTCCGTAATATCTAGTACGAGTACATTACAACTGCTCAGCGTCGCGTCGCCGTCCCGTCCCGCCGCGCCCCGCCCTCTGTGTGCAGAGACCTTTAAGTTTAGCAATTCTTCGGGCTATGTCGGTTACCTTAACAGTTAACTTAAGGTGAATAAATAGTGTACAAATAAATAATAAAACGTTAGTCCTTTTCCTGAGCAGTGGTGGTCCAGTGGTATCAGTCGTGAGTTCGAACCCAGGCAGGCACTTTACTTTATGTAGGTATTTAATTTTATCACCACTGGTCTCAAAATGGTAAAGGACATCGTGAAGAAACCGGCATGACCAAGAACCATAGTAGTACCAAAAAAATCGTAGGTATGTGATATCCAACCACCCGCACTGTGTCCGCATGGTGGATTATGGCCCACTCCCTCTCACAAAGAGGAGGCCTGTTTCCCAGCAGTGGGAACATTATAGGCTGATTATGTATTTTCCTGAAAAAAGACAGAACTACACTGATATAACGCCTTCAACATTAAACAAAACATCCTTAAAATCCACAGGACATTCATAACTGTATAAAACGATTACTATCTAAGTAGGTACATTATACCAAATATAAGCTCAATCTAATATATCTCGGAGGAACACCGCCTGATTCTCAGCTCAGTACTCACGAGACAGTTTCAATTGCTCACAGTACGACGGTGACATTGAACGGCGTATTATGCGTCAGGGATGTCCTTGACTTTGTAAGATGTAAGGTTCATCTAATGCGAGATTCAAACGAATAAGTAAGCATTTTAAAAGGTAGAATACGATACGTTCTCAGAACTCGTTGAGAGAAATAGAAATTCTAGTACAAAAATGTTGTTGTTATCGTTCACCAACACATTATTATATTTGTTTTCCATTTACACGTACTTCCTAAAAGATAAGCGCGAATTTAAACTTCTATTTATATTCAACGCTTTCTTTTGGAACCTTATCGAACACCCTTGAGTTCTTCTAACCAATATCAATAACCACAAAAATCGGTGTTCTATAAAATTTTATCTTCACGCTAAGTGTTTTATTTTTCATACGATGACTGTCTTCCTTTTCTTTGCGGAGGCACTGGGCCGATTTTCGTTTTTATACTAATACACGTACCTACTTGTGTAGGTACTTTAAACACCCTTTCACGAGACAGGAAATCTTCCCCTTTCAATGAAGCCTCCAAAACTCGTCTACATAATAATATACTTACTGAAAGTGGAGTCTTCCACGAGACGACGTGATACGCATATGAAATACTTCGTTTGTGCACTTGTGGCGTGGCGTTTCAACTGTGTGTACCTTGCTTTATTAGCGAGTGTTTCAAGAATTAAATAATTTTCAGGGAACGTTTGCTTGTAAAGAAGCTGCGTGGAGTTTAAATGAGCCAAAGAAAATAAGAGAAAAACAGCTAAAAGCATTCTGTTGATTACTCTTATTGCTTATGGAACACAGTGCAGAAATTAACGTTTGCAAAATACAAACCGAACCAATGCACAATTTTAAAAAATACTCAGAAATCAACTTTATTTGCAACGCCAATTTATATGGAGTCTGCTATCGTCGTACGATTGAGATTATTCGGAATCACAGATTGTCGCCACAGATCGTAAGCGGCGCCGAAGCGACCACAACATGTAGATTCTCCCATTCTAGATCCGACCACAATTCCTCCGATTTTCACACACTTCCGATTGCACACCAGGAAAATATTTTTCTGTTGCTTTTCGCCAGTGATAAAGTATGTGGTGATTTTCTATGCGGTTTACTTTTCCTGCTGCACTTACTTATTTTCTTTTTGCGTGACTAGCTTTTCCCCGCGGCTACATCCGGGTGGAGGTTCGAAATTTTCCCACGGGAACACACTACCGGAATAAAAACTATACTATGTTCTAATCCAGGTGATGGTCTACCTCCTCTCAATCTGTGTGGTTCTTTCCTCAAAAGACCATCTCAGACATCGACCCACATGGTCTTCATATAATCTGACCAAGATTATGTCCGGACTTTAAAAGAGACTGTGACCTCTGATTTTGTTTCGGCCTTTCTTCACAGACTAGTCAGATAGAAAACACCGACCTCGTCTAGTTCTAAAATATGATTGACGTGTAAAAATGTTTGTACAAACCTACTTACAAAAATAAAATCATTTATCATTTCATTATCATTTTTCATTTTTCACGGTTGGCGCACTGGATAAGCGATTGACTGCTGCGCTGCGTGTCGCGGGTTCGATCCCCGCACGGAACAAATATTTGTATGACCTACAAGTAGTTGTTCCGGGTCTGGCTGTTTGTGTATGTAATTTTAAATGTTTGTAAACGCACCCACGATACAGGAGAAATTCCTAGTGTGGGACAAAGTTTAAAAAAAAAAAATGTTTATCATTTACCTACCTGTGTGTTTTCATTAAAATCCGTACAAAAGTTGCAGACAGACAGAGTTTCTTTCACTTTTATAATATTAGTATGGAAAGAAAGAAAGAAAGGAAGAAAAATATTTTATTTGGGACACGCCCAGGAAATACAAACAGTAAAAAAGAGCATTTAAAACTTAACCTATTCTATAGGTACCTTCTTTTTCTCACACAAGCTATGCTTACAAGAAAATAAATTCTTATCTTGGTAAAAAAAAACCAGCATGCATGGTTTGGAGTGGGGCATCACCATCTGCCTAGCTTTTTCCCAACTATGTTGGGGTCGGCTTCCAGTCTAACCGCATTCAGGTGAATACCAGTATTTTACATGGAGCGATTGCCTATCTGACCTCCACAGCCCAGTTACTGGGTAATACGATACCCCTTGTTAAGACTGGTTGTCAGACTTTCGGGCTACTGACGACACGTAACGACTGTCAAAGCTCCACGAATGACAGCCGGGACCAACGACTTAAATCTATGCTCTAAGTGGAATACCTCGCTTTCCGAGGCACGGAGGAGTCTCGGTATGTAAACATGGTGACCCATCCACAGACCAACCGCGGCAAACGTAGCTTAACCTGATGGATCGACCTGTGCGGCTGTTATTATTTAGCCACAGGCCCCTCTATATAATTATATAATAATTAACCATTTCCATTACAATGCACTCGTTAATTCATTTCTATACCTACGCGTACTTATGAATATACATACACATGTTAAAGAATTTATCACGGCATCAAACGGTTAGGGAAAACATCACGGAAACCTCAGGTAATAATACATTCTGAACGTGTGCTATTTTGTGTCGGATTTCCACTATTTATGTTACATGTGGAGGTTTTTGAGATTTATGGGTGAAATAGTGTTTTGTCTTAAATATTAGCTAGAGGAGTGGTGTTAAACCTACTCCTGAGATGACCTGCATTCTAATGGCGAAAAACACTCGCAATCATAATCTCCCTAATTTTGCCATTAATTTAATGCCAATGTCTCTCTGTTAGTGTCATCATTGATGTGGAATATTGACACTCACAGTTCTCTTGATTTAGATGTGCTGATCACGTTCAGTATCATTGGTAAAATCCGCCATTAGTTGTAATTTGCCAAAGCATCATAATCAGCCTATAATGTTCCCATTGCTGGGACAGAGGCCTTCTCTCTGTGAGAGGGAGTGGGCCATAATCCACCACGCGGGCCCTGTGCGGGTTGGTAGATGTCACATACCTACCTACAATTTTTTTGGGTTCTAGGCCATGCCGGTTTCTTCACGATGTTTTCCTTCACCGTTTTGAGACCAGTGGTTATGAAATTAAATACACAAAGTAAAGTGCCTGCCTGGGTTCGAACTCACGACTGATACCACTGGGTCACCACTGCTCAGGAAAAAGACTAACGTTTTATTATTTATTTGTACACTATTTATTTACCTTAAGTTAGCTGTTAAGGTAACCGACATAGCTCGAAGAAATTGCCTGCGTTGCGTCCGAGCATACAATGTCTTCGATTTTGTGGTTCTAGGACATGCCGATTTCGTCACGATGTTTACCTTTGCCGTTTTGAAAATAGTGGTGCTTGCCTGGGTTGGAACCCACAACCTAAAACTATTTATTGGCTGCAGGGAAATTGTTTCCATGCAGAAAATCAAGGAGACGCTTGATCAAAATCTAGCGAGTGAGTAATTTTAAACAGTCCAGGGCCCTAATTCACTACGACCACTCAATGATTCCATACTGCGAAATCACGTCAATTCCTTAGCTAATCCCGCCAACCTCGCGTTTATTTCGCGCGGTTTCGTTCATTGTGTCATAGAGATTACGGCCACAATTATATGCGGTAAACATGACGCAGAGAAAGAACATAAACATAAAAAAATAATAACAAGTTGGGGGATAATATGCGTCACATCCACGCAAAACGGCCATCAATGAAGGCTGCGCCACAACACCCTGTCCTCCACCTTCTGCATCCAGTCTAGCTGTCCCAGTCACCTTCTTAAGGTCATCCGTCCATCTAGCTGGGGGGCGTCCCACAGCTTGCCGATACGTGGTCTCCACTCCAGGACTCGTCTGCTCCACTGGCCATCGGTCCTTTGACAAACATGGCCAGCTCACCAGTATTTATAAATTAGTTGAATAAAATGGAAAGTATTCGTGTTTGTTTATGGGTTAGCATGTCTAGACTTGCTATGTATAAAGCCCTTCCATTATCGCAAAATGAATGAAATATTTTTCATCTTTTATTTAATCTAAATAGATTTTTAGAAAGCTTTCATCCAATTGCCGGTGAAATAGAAATATCTGGCGCGAACATTGAGTCGTATCGTTCAATTAAGTGGCCATAGCAGTACTTATTACGCTAGGTGTATTAAAAAGGAAGGCTGTATGAACTTATACGCACTACGTGTCCTAGGGATCTTAAGAAGGTATAGCCTTTAATTTCGATAGGCATTTTAAAACAGACAAACATGTTTAAAGAATTATTACTATTTTATTGGTAGAGTCATCATCGTCATCAACAGCCGCTGAGCATAGGCCTCTCTTCTTATGTGCCAATTCCTATGCTCCTTTTTTTTTTTCTCGCTGTGAAATGCTTTACGCATTCGCGTCTCCCGGGGGATAAGATGGGGTATGTGGGACTCCCTGTCGGAATGACAGTATACCCACTAAAACTCAGCGGTGTTCCCACATCGCCGTGATGAGAGGGCCATGGGAAACCGGCATAGCCTTTACTTCCACAGCCCTCCCGGCGCATGCCCGCCAAGATTGTATGGCGGTCCCCGCATGCCCCCCAGGATGGGGGGCTACGGGAATGGCCGGGAACACCTGGCTATTCCCGTCCCACACTGGTGGAGGCCTGTGCGATGCAGGCAACGGTGCCCCCGCACCCGTTGCCTGCTGGCCCCCACGCCCGCCTAGCTGGCGGGCCCCGCATGCCCCCCAAGTTGGGGGGGCTACGGCCGCAGAGGATAGGGAGAGCGGCAACGTAACACCGACACTCCTCTTCCCCTGCGGCCCCACCGCGTCCGTCATCGAACGGTGACGGCCCCGTCAAGGCCGCGGAAGGTAGGGAGAGCGGCAACGTAACACTGACACTTCTCTCCCGCCGCGGCCTCCAATCCTCAGCCGCGATGTCTCCCACACGGGGGACATCGCGGCCCGCCTCGGGTAGGTTGCGATGTCGCCCAAGCGGCACCGCAACCTACCCGCCGGCCGCTACGTCGTCGGCTTCTCGGCCAAGCACTGACGAGCGGCCCCCGCTGGGGTTCCTCTTAGCTTTACCGTGGTACCCCATACCACGGCTACTGAGCCCCCCCGCCTCGACAATGCGGGAACCCACCATCCTATGCTCCTGTGCCAGCCTATCCAGGTTCTACCCGCGGTGGTAACAATGTCGTCCATCCATCTCACCGGACGACCGACACTTCGCTTCTCAGTCCTTGGACGCCTCTCGGTCACATCCTTACTCCATCTGTCATCACTGCACCTTGTTAGGTGTACTGCCTAACCCCATTAAAGTTCCATAACTCGTTTTGCGATATCGAAAACTTTCGTACGTCCGCAAGCATGGAACTCTCCATGGCTCTCTATGCCACTCTTACCCTGCACATCCTCTTCCTCTTGTTGTGTGAGGGTCCACGTCTCAGCACCATTCGTCATGGTAGGAAAATGGCGGGATTTCAGATATCGTAGAATTTTGGCTGATTTCAGAATGTCGTCCAATTTGCTAAATGCGGCCCACACAAACTGTTTATTTTTAATACAGTTTTAAGATAGAGAAGAATACAATTTAGCAAAGTGCATCCGCACTTTGCTAAATGAAGGAATACGACTATGATAGATGACATTCTGGTTAACCAACACCAATATTCATTTATATATTCATTTCTGACTTTAACAGAAGGATTTGAATTGCTGAAGGCATTTGCCATAATCTTCGTCTTGACCATAAATCATCCTAAGTCCGTCCTACCTTAGAAAAAACATTATGAATGTGTTGAAGAATTTTCTGGAGAGTAGAGTCAGATGCACACAAACTCAGAAGGGTAGTTCCCGTATTTTTAAGAACGTTCGCATTCCTACCTCAGTCTCAATTTGTCAAGTTTTTGACATTGATTGTCGCTGAGCTGAGGTTGCGACTTGAATTAGAACGTTTTTTAAGTACGAGAATTGGCCTTCTGATCTTCATAAAAAAAAAGAAAAAAAAATGTTTTTTCTTTCTTCTTTCTTTCATGAACGACTTAAAACTAAAAATAAAATATCTCTCACTTTAAAAATAAAATTAAATCTAGGGCTCTAATGCAATTTGCGAACTCATACATTTTTCATAGCTCAAATATAAAAACCGATATATTGCAAGTATAATAATACTTTACTTTTCTAAAGTGACTGCCAATTGGATCGGAACCGCATCTATTTTTTGGCTTTCATCCAAATCGATCCATCGTGTGAGAACTTAATACTTCAGGTACATTTAAAAGCCATTTCTGAGTTGACCGGATATTGAAAAGTATTTTCTTCACAAAGAAACAACTTATTCACAGTTGTTTCTTTGTGAAGAAAATATATCATTTTTAAGCAAGTGGATCACAGCCCTTTGCATCGAAGAACAATTTATAAAGGAACTTCACGAGAGGCGATACTTCAATGTGCGTGTGGTGCACACCGGGCAGTCCCCAAACTACACTGCTGGCAGGCTTTTTACCACTCTTTAAACAAGCTTTTGGGCAATGATCAAAAAATCCAGACATATTACGGAGATTTTACTGCCAATTACATAATAATATAACTTGCTACTGCTGGCGAATTGTCACATTTCTAAAATACAAGTACCACCTATAAAAAAAGTAAGATAACAGTATGTACTCATACCAGTGATAGTACCGTCAAAATCGGTCCAGTCGTTTTGGAGACTATTTATTTATCGCCATAACGATCACTTCCGTATCTAAGCTACATAAGTTGTAACTTACTGCACATCCTTCACAACTTACCGGATATAGTAATTAGTTAAGTGCTTGAGAGTAAGTTCTTAGTGCTTATAAGATTTCTACCTGTAAGATACACTATATCTTACTAACTTTAAGCTTGGATATCAAATAGCGTTATCAAAAGTTGTTAGGTGCATGTAGACTGAGCTACTTACAAATAACATAATATATTCGAGTGCATAATCAGCCTATAATGTTCCCGATGCTAGGACAGAGGCCTCCTCTCTGTGAGAGGAAGTGGGCCGTAATCCACCACGCGTACCCAGTGCGGGTTGGTTTGGTAGATGTGACATGTCTTCGAATTTTTTACACATTTTTTACTCGAACATGCCGGTTTCCTCACGATGTTTTCCTTCACCGTTTTAAGAGTAGTGGTGATTGAATAATTAACACAAAGTAAAGCGCCTGTTTGGGTTCGAATCTACGACCTACAACACGTAATTCGCCGCCGTTATCACTGGGCCACCACTGCTATTGCTTGGATTGGAGTGCAAATTAAGCAATAAACAAGAAAAAAAAAATCAATGTATTTTGATTTTATTTTCGACCGTACCTACTACCTACCTACTGGTGATGAGCGAATATCATGCTATTTTACGATTTCCAGCATTATGAAAAATATTCAGAGATACCTATAATAATCCGTTAGATATAAACCACAAATACGATACGTTACGTCAAATACTACATATTACCTACTTCCCGACGAAAGGAAAAACTAAAGCCACAAGTAAACCAATTTTTCGCCATGTTTACTTTAGGTTCTATAAACCACAAAACATGGCACACACAACGGAAATAAAGAAAAGAAATATTTTAATTAAATCGGTTTTGCTATCGAAGTTTCTCGAAGCCTCTTTCGAAGACTCGTGTCACCATCAACACCAAAATTCGAAAGAATTGAGGGAATTAATCAGATTTTGCATAACTTCGTCATTCTTTAGAATTAGGGACAGAATCGCCATATAATTGGAGCTTTACACGTATAATTTTAGAGTTGTAAGTACTTTCAATCTCCAGATGACTTCTAGAGGCCTGTAGACATTTAGATCTGCAGACCATTTTTTATTTTATCAAGTACCTGGTACTTGTTGACAGGCCTAAGCTATCCTTCCATAACTACTGTAGCAGTACCTACTACGCCACATGCGAACAACGCGTCATACTGACGTCACGCGAATCCTGCATCTCGCATGCAGAGTTTACCACGCAATTAGCATACATACAAACTTCCCGACATCAGTCGTAGGGCAGTTGCCCGCCAGACATAACGCCCGTTTGGTCAAAGGATCCTCCCTTTTCTATAGAGTACGAGTGAACTTTACACCCTGTTCCTCATACCTCTAAACTGGTAACCCCGAACATGAACGTCAGCGCAGCCTTCGTGCAAATACTTCAGCGTGACGTCATCATCATCACTCCCGCAGCGCAGCTTTAGCGGCGAGTCACCCAGCCAGCCAGCATCCACGGCTTCAACGGGTATCCTGACCACCAGCATGCAGCGTCCGCGTACACCTGGTTATCACCCTCAGCGTCATCAGCAACCTCGGCACAGCACACTGCACTTTCGGTCGGTCAACAAGAAGAGCTTCCTCTTCTGGTCGACGTAGCAGCCAGCCTCACCCCGTTGCTGTACGACATCCGACGCACTGGAGTATAACGCAGCGCCACCCCGACTCACTGGGGCATCTCTGCAGACAGTTCCGACTCACCGTGAACTATGCGGCAACCGGTTCCGAGTCACTGGCACCTCAGCTGGCCTGGCAAGCATCGCAAGATACAAGACTCAGTCCACTATCGACCTCAGGTCGCCGGAGAGGAGTGATGTAGCGATATCTACTACGCCACATGCGAACAACGCGTCATACTGATGTCACGCAAATCCTTCATCTCGTAAGCAGAGTTTACCGCGCAATTAGCATACATACAAACTTCCCGACATCAGTCGTGGGGCAGAGTTGCCCACCAGACACAACACCCGGTCTGGTCGGAGGATCCTCCCTTTTCTATGAAGAATGAGTGAACTTTATCCTGTTCCTCATAGATACCTCTAAACTACTGTAATTTGAAAACATTGTAAAAGCCAATTATATTTAAAAACCGAGTAACCGTGGAGTTTCTTGTCGGCTCTTCTCCATAGGAAACGACCAATTGGAACCGTGCACCTAGCTTCTGACGTTTCATAAGTGCTCATGTGGTTTATGTGAAATAAAAAATTTTGATTTTGAGATATTACTTTTTATTTTAACCCACCAGGAATTTCTGTTAGAGGAAAACACGATGAGAAATCCTGGAGGCAATGACCTCAAGCAAGCATTCCACTATAAAAGGTACATTTCTTTTCTGTATGAAAAGAATCCGTAAGCAGTATTATTATGAAGAAACACGCATCACGTATGAATTTAATCACCAGTAACAGGAAACATACGAACATGCTTTTGTTAATATATTCCGAACGTGTGTTCCTGAGGGGAGCAGCCGGCGTGATTTGTCACGGCGACCGTCAACTGCCTCGACAACTGGCACACCTTGGAAGGTTTATGTACGTTTATACCAGATTCGTAAGCCTATTTGTAGGTACTAAATCTAAGACCTTTGGCAGAATAAAGTAAAGCGTTTTCCGATCTCTGCCGTATTTTACTAGCTTAGAACCGCCTGATCATCATCATTTCAGGCGAAAGACGTCCAATGTTAGACATAGGCCTACCCCAGTTCCACTGAAAAAAGAAGCCTTCCAACGCTACGTTTTCCGGTACGCGTTCGTCTTTACATGATCTTCGAGCCCCATTGGCTATCTGTTCTATCTTTACATCTTACCAAGGATTTTTGAGGAATGAGCAATGGGTTTGCCTTCACTTAGTATAAAATGTTTGCACAGCCATTTGCAGTGGTTCAAGCAACTGACTTTTGCTGGTTAAATTCCCAATCATATAATATACAAAAATATCGAAAAGCGTTGTTTTCATCACAAAATACATCCAACAGGCTTATCTTTATGTAATCACGATGAGATAGATATCAATGCTCCAAGGAACGACTATTGGCAAGCGTAGAGCTATAATAACAAAAATAGTCACTCGTAGAACTAAAATAAATATAAATAAAATCTTGTTTATGAATCGCAGAAAGTCTAAGATGGAATTCTAAATAAGGTTAGTTACTCAATAAATCAGGCATAGTCGCAGTGATCCGGGCTCAGCTGGAGTTAATACAATTTATATCTATGCCTTTAGCTGAGTTTGATTCCCACGTCAGATCTCGCACTACAAATTCCGATTATACTGCGTGACTGTTATAATAATATGCTATGTATAATATAAACGTATTGGAAAGGATTACTGTGGTCGTGACAGTATACTAAGGCTACCCATCTAATTAACGGTCATTGGTTCACACTGCTGGACATAGGATGCTCTCAAGTTACGCTACACTACCTTATATTCCTGCTACAATATGTCTCAGTCGCTTTTTATAGGCCAATTAATGGTCTCTTTACTGTCATTTTAAGCATTAATGGCTGTCTAGCTATACAGGTTGCATTTTAGATACTAAACTACATTGTCCTCACATTGTCTGACAGAGATATTGTCTGGACTTTAAAAGAGACTGTCACCTCTGAGTTGACTTCGGCGTTTCTTCTCAGAATAGTCAGATAGGAAACACCTACCTCTTCTAGTTTTTAAAATATTTTTACGTGTACAAGTGTATATATAAGCCTACTTATAGAATTGTCTAATTTGCAAACTATCACAAAGATGAAACAATTCGGTCCTAATAATGGACAACAATAACAAGAACATCATAAAGCATTTAACCTTTTCTCTTTTAAATTAATATCAAACCAAAGCCCAAGCACCCCAATGGTAGAATCCCATTTTATATCAACTGAAATACAAAGGCTAAAAGTACTAAATCAAGTGCTTGTGCCTACGACCTAGATTTAAGAGATTAGGTCTGTACCCAATGCTTAAGCGTGAAATATTACTTATGCTCCTTGAATTAAATGCGACATACATTATCATAGGGTTGAATGGAAGACAGAGGGTTAGGAATTAGATTCATACTCTTGGGTTTAATATTTATTTTTGAAGTGAAAACTTCTTAAGCACTTTGCACTCTTCTCTCTTTCTGAACAGTGAACGAAACTGACCCGTCACACTCGGGTTGGTGACGCTGAATCGGGTATACTTGACTTCAGTCAGTCGGTGACGCTGAATCGCGTAGATGGTCATCAAATTTCAGGTTCCAGTAATCATCAAATTTTAAAAGTAGAAAATCATATAAATTTTCACTTTTATCGTGTGGTGACTACACACACCCTCTTTTTTCTATAGATAGCTCTATTGTTTTATGATTGTTTTTCGCTTTTCTCAAGTAGGTACAGACGCCAGCATACCAAGCTACTACAATCTGTCAAATTTCTTTAATAGATTTTCAACTTTATCGCTAAAGCATTAGGTTCAAGGTTGATTGGGAAAATTTTACAGTTTCGGGTAGCTTGATGTGCTAGCGTCTGTAGTTCACTCGGGACTGTCCCCTGTTTTTGTCTTTTAATAACGAACCAAGTGTCTTGACGTTTATAAGTGAAAGTTCACAATGAAAAACTCTTGAACGAAGAAAAAGGAGTATGTAAGGATCGTAGCAGGTGACGTTCTGTAGTTTCTGCCTGCCCCCATGGGAAGAATGCGTGAGTTTATGTATGCATATATGTGTAAAAACTCACTTTTAGACTAACGTTTTGATACAGCTCTTCCTACATAATCAGTCTATAATGTTCCCACTGCTGGGACACATACTCACTTCGAGAGGGAGTGGGCTATAATCTACATTCACGAGCATAAGTATGTATACACTTGGCTTTATTCAAAGGCGATTTAGTTACTCCTTTATTTTTTAATGAATATGGTTGCTACGAACATAGTATTTTCGAATCCATAGGTTTTTGCAATGTGTCGTATTTTATTGTTCTTTTTTTCCAGTTTAGTTTCCAGGTGTTGATATATTGTGACTGTTCCACGCGGGCCCAGTGCGGGTAGATACAACATGTCTTCAAATTCTTGGCTCTAGGACATGTCTGCTTCCTCACTATATTTGCCATCACCGTTTTGAGAGCAGTGGTGATAAAATTATTTACACAAAGTAAAGCGCCTGACTGGTTCGAACCCACGACCTCGACTCGTAAGTCGCGGCCATTACCACTGGGCCACCACTGCTCTTCCTACTTGAACTTAACTAAATCAAGTGGTAATCAGAGGGGCAATTCTCGTAATTTTAAGAACGTTCACAGTATGATCTCAGTCTCAATCTGTCAAAAAATACTTTTAATTTCCCTACATTTTAACAAGTTTTTGACATTTGCTTGTCGCCGAGATGAGACTGCAACTAGATTTGAAACGTTTTAAATTACGAGAATTGACCTTCAGATTATGTGATAAATTTACATGTCTAACTTCAGTTCTGATTGAACTTCACGAGGATGTGTTTCACGTTTTTAAGTAGAATTAAAATATTAATAATGTAGCTGATGTTATAAAGTAGGCCACTTCGAGAAGTTACACATTTAAATCTGTAGAAAGATTCCTTAAAAAGTAGATCTAAGTAGCTCGACTATTAAATTAAAATGAAAGCCCCACATTTGAGCGGCCATTTATAAAATTTCACTTGGGTCCACTTTGAAATATGATCTCAATTTCATAATATTCGTCTAAAGCTTTTTTATTATCAAGTTATCCAGTTATTTGATTTAACCTCTCTCCAAGATACTCTTGGTACCTACACCAAACACGTATATTAAAAAATCCTCATATTTTCATAATTTCAAAAGTGGGCGATAAAAGTACATAAACGCGAATTCTCATCGAGTAATCATTCGAACAAAAGAACTATTATTTTTTTCGCTCTTATTTTTATCCCTTGTAGGTGACTTTCTTTGCGATTTATTTTTAAAGGTCATCATTATTTGTACAGCCTCACAACCTCGTATTTGAAAAGCTTAAATAAGAGAACATTTAATCTTTTCACAGGGTGAGTTTTTCATAAAAAACGTTATTTAACTATTATGCAGTATTTTCTTATATTTTTTAATTATATTATACAATTTTCTCTGAAGACTAGCAGACGCTGCCCACACATAATATTTTTTTCGCCTTCTCTTTGGGATCATTATACAATCCAAAATAACGAGTGATTTAAAGCTACTAAAATTTCGGCAAACAGACGGCCATTGCTGGACATAAGGTTTTCACATGCATCGCCACAACAACTTGTCCTGGACTACTCACTTCCAACAGATTTCCACAACATTCACCGAATCATCACGTAAACATAAAATAGAAGGATAATCTACATAGTATATCTATATACTAATAATAAAGCTGAAGAGTTTATTTTCTTGTTTGTTTGTTTGAACGCGCTAATCTCTGGAACTGCCAGTCGGATTTGAAAAATTATTAGTGTACTAGCTGTGCCCAGCGGCGTCACCCGCATAAGTTTCGATCCCGTGGGAATATCGGGATAAATAGTATCCTATATGTTAGTCCTGGTTATAAACCATATGTGTGCCAAATTTCATCACAAATCCGTTCAGTAGTTTTTGCATGAAAGAAAACATCCAGCCATCCATCCATCCGTCCATCTATCCATCCATCCATACAAACTTTCACGTTTATAATATTAGTAGGAAGGATTTGATAGACCAATTTTTGAGAAAGGCTATAGAAATTTTATCATCACTCTACGACCCTTAAGCGTCGATAAACAAGAAAAAAGTTAGAAAGAACGCAAAGCGAAAACCGATGTAATAGCACGGCTGGGCGATGCGATGCGACGGGGTTTGTCGGAGGAACAAGAAATTTCACGCGGACGAAGTCACAGGCAGAAGCTACTTAAAAATAAAACTAGTATAAACGAAAATAATAAAAATGCCAATTCCATTAACTTTAATTAAATAAAACGTGTTAATTATTAATTATGTCCCATTGTAAATAAGGAATATTAATTGGCAAATCAGCAGCGATTAATTAGTATGAACTCATTTTATCGACAGCTCATCGCTTTTTCAGTTGTTGTTTTCAGCTGATTCTGTGAAAACATTCGTTATTTTCATGATTATTTTAATTTTGTTACTGAAAACAATAATATATGACAACAATATACATATATGAGTATGGCAATGGAATTGCTGGCTGGGCATAAAAACATTTTAACTGACAATTTATACGTTTTATGTGCAATGCAATATTCATTTTACTGCATTTTATCTATATTTTACTGTAATTTATCACTACATTTAAACTTGAAAAATAGTGGATAGATAGATAAACCATTTATTCTGTACGACCTGAGGGGTAATTATCGTAATTTTAAGATCGTTCACAGTCTGATCTCAGTCTCAATCTGTCAAAAAATACTTTTAATTTCCCTACATTTTGACAAGTTTTTGACATTTGTTTGTCGCCGAGATGAGACTGCGACTAGATTTTGAACGTTTTAAATTACGAGAACACGCCTTCTGATGATGTCCAGTCAGGGTCTGCTTAGGGCTTCGGATGCACCATCCGAAGGTTTTGAATACAACGCAGCTACCTTGTTCCAACGGTATATTTGGCCAGACTAAATTATTCTAAGTCCAAAGAGACCTTATACAGGAATATTTTTTAAGCACTGCGCAAAAAATTTTTGGTGGTTCAGTATCAGTAATAGAACACATTTCCATTATTTGTTCAAAACTTTTTTATATTTTTTTATCCGACTTTAAATCAGCAAAATATGGACACTATCTATTCGTAATAATATCAATGAACGCGGGCGCCGTGCGGCTTACGAGTGATGTTGCAGAGGGGGTGAAACCCCCTTCCGGGCGGCAGGGTGGCGCCAGGCGGCGGCGGCCGGCCGGGCGCTCGACAGTCTGCGCTTGCGTTGTCGTTACGTCGCGTCTAGTCGCTTCCCGCGTACTCGTGTGTCGTACTTTAGTAACCGCGAGTTCTAATGTGATGGTGCGGGTCTAATTTATTATGTGGTGAAAGCCTACGAGCAGCTCGCAGAATGTATGCTAGGGGGTAAGGGGTAAGGACCCCACGGTCCCTAATGAAAGGACCATTTTAGCAGCCACTCAGAGGCTGCTTGATCACGGTCAGTTCAGGACCCCAAATCACGCACTAGGGTCTGGCAGACCTCGACTGGCGGTAAATGTAAGTATTAAGTTTTTAAAAGTGCCTTAATTTAATTGATTATAATGCGTTATTTTCTGCATTTTGATGGTCCTAAGCCCATGAAAGTATGAAGGAAAAATTGGAATTACTCTTCAAATAACTTCAGATCACGGCCTAATCTTAAAAAAAGTCTAATTCGAACCTGATAAAATCAGCGATCAGTACATTGTATGTAACCCACGTAAATATCTATCTACCCACGCCTATGCACGAAAAACGACCGAGCGCGGCCGCGCCGGGCGGCGCGTAGTGGCCAGAAAATCAATTTCAAAATAGACATCTTTCGTTAGCGATAACTTTAATTTTTTGTACTAAGACTTATCAAAATAAAAAATAGGTGTTTAATAAAACTCATTTAAGTTTAATTTGTCAAAGTTTGCGCACTGAATAAAAATTATTCCTGTATAGTGTCGACGGAAAATCATAACACCGCGAGTTAAATAATCGTTCAACGCCATCATCTATCGAGGCATTGAGTAAACAGTGCAACTTAGTTGATACAGTGCGTACAAGGTTAAACATATTCAGTGCACACAAAAGACAGCACAACACATAAAAGCACAATAATAAATTACATCCTACTAATCCTTCTAATACATATTATAAACGAGAAAGTTTGTGAGGATGGATGGATGGATGGATGTTTGTTACTCTTTCACGCAAAAATTCTGAACGGATTGGGATGAAATTTGGTACACAAATAGTTTATAACCAGGATTAACACATAGGATACGTTTTTTATCCCGATATTCCCACGGAATCGAAATTTATGCGGTTGAAACCGCGGGGCGCAACTAGTGAATATAAAAATAGGTCCCAACATACAAAAAATTAAAACGTACTTAAAGAAATTAAGTGAACTATGATATATTTAACTTAAAAACAAAAAAAAAAAACAAAAGAAAAACAAAAAAAACAACAAATATTAAACTCTTTCCTTCCTGCATTGCAGTCGAATAAAAACAAAACGGACACGACGCGACGTTCAAACTTGATTTGAACGTCGCATAAACCTACGAGTAATTGCGTAAAACACAATGACGATTGATCGCATTTTCTTCCATTTTGACACTTCAGTCACGTTCATTGCGTTATTTACGTTGTTAAGCCGACGAAATTTTCAAAACTATAAAGCAATTAATTAGTAATATCCTTTAAAACGCAATGTGAATGTGTTACGCAATTGGGGTACTGCACCGTAGTCGGATAAAATGAAAACGGACACGAACTTCAAACCAAAACGTCTTTCATTCATTCAAACGACTTCCAAACCAGAAGCCGTAACTCAAGCAATACATCCCCAACAACTAATTGAAACATCCACACATCCATAAACACAACATCCATCAGCATCCGATGCCAGAAAATAATAACACTCCGATAATTTCTATATAAGTTGCGTCATTGTGTTCGGCCCATTTAATGGGGCAATGGGCCATAAATGTCAGTTTACTGTGAACGCCGGCCGTAACGACATTGTTTAGAGCTCAGCCGTCACGCCAAGAACGTTCGCGTTTTTCGACTTAATGTGTCGGAGAACTCACACGGACACTGTTCGGGTAGTGCATAAGAAATAGGGGTTTTTGCGAAACTTGGTTAACGCCAAACTCCCTTTTATTGATTGCTGTTTAACACCACAATCAAAGAAGAAAAACCGGTCAAGTGCCTGTCGGGCCACGCGCAGTGTAGGGTTCCGTAGTTTTTATAACAGCCAAGTGCGGGTCATACTCGCTGACTGATAGTTTCGTACCATGCTCTAACTAAAAGCCAAACATGACTACCTACCTAATTTGACTTCCTTTTTTCAAATCCTCACCTGATCCGTCAATTTTGCACGGAAAGATTTTTTTTTTTTTCAGATTTGTATAAGACTTGTCATAGCCGGTGAAGCAACTGTTTTTTTTTATAAAACTTATTTAGGAATGAAAGCGCCATCTATCGACATTTCGATGGAGTTGTGCGAAATTTCCGAGTCTAATACATTTGGTCAACTATTACTCGTAAACTTGTAAAGCCCACTTAAGTGTGATAGTTTTCCTTTAAACTTCGTTATATATAAGTACTATAACTACCGTGACAATTGAATTTCTAACTACAACCGTTTAGTTGGTAGAGGGGGGGGGGACACTTGACTCTAACGAAAATTGGTATTTTAACGCTTGATAAGTCACAAACGGTTTACTTAATCAAAAAACGGTCTCCCCAAACCCTTAATATTTTTGAAAGATATCTAACGATAGTTCCCATAGTGTGGGATATCTAACGATATCCCACACTATGGGAAGGACGAAAAAAAATTATCATCCCCACTTTAGATGTAGGGGAGGTACCCTAAATAATTATTTTTTTCAAAATTTAAGTGACTACTTTTTCGGCGTCATTAACGTGTATACTCATGCCAAATTACAACTTTCTAGTACCAATAGATTTTGAGCTAAACCGCGGACAGACAGACAGACGACATGGCGAAACTATAAGGGTTCCTTTTTGACTACGGAACCCTAAAAAGAAAAAAAATACATTTATTTAGCACAGACTAAAAGGCACACGACACAACATATTATTATACTACAAATAAAATACGAAATAAAAAAGGAAAATATTACGTACCTATATTTCTTAGACTAAACTTCTTTGAGACGACAAAATACGTAGAAAATTGGAAAATTATGGGGAGAGCTTTGTTCAGCTGTGGGAAACATAGGATAAAAGGAAAAGTTAGGTAGGTAAGGGTGTCATGCGGGTTCAAAACTGGGAGAATACCGTATGTCCCTCTCGTTTGCATTCCCCTATGTTTATTTTGGCTAAAAAACGGAGGCTTTTTGGTTTTTTACAGAGTATAGTGTGTCAGGCGTTAAATAACGTAGGTATGTCAAAACTTTTAACGTCTTACGTGAACACTGTTCTCAGATGACGACATATTTCAGGCCTTACAGAAAAAGAAAATGGAGTCTGTGCAAAACATCAATTAAGTTAGGATTTGATATTAAAATAATACGTTTTTATGGACACAAGTTATTAGTTTTTTGACACCTGACTTTGCGGTCATTACTCAAGAACACGTTATAACTCGAATTAAATCCACATTGCGCCGATGATAAATGATACTAAATTGCTCATATTTAACTAAGTAATTATTAAATTAAATTTAAGAGTGCAATGCACTCAAGATAGTTTTCTGTCAGTTAACTTGATTGATTCATTAAATAATTTATTATGATTATAAGTGCTACTTAGGAAGACAAGAATAATAAATTATTTGGCATGCCGTCAGAAACCGACGCGTCATTTATTATTTTGATGTGTGAATTATTAACATATTATAACTTATTTTATTAATTTAATTAAAATTTCTATTTCTTGCTCACGGTTACTGCGAAGTTCCAACATAAGGTGGTGGTTACACAAAGGAAACTGCTAGGCAGACAAGGTATTTCGGCAGGTTTTTCCTGGAAACCCAATTCTCCAAGAGCCCAATTACTTACTACCTAACTCACGGGTTTCGGTTCTTGGAATCACGGTCTTGGACTATCCACAAAGTAGTCATACGTATGAAATCGTAACAATAGTATGGCACTATCTACTTAGTTTTATAAATAAACTAGCGACCTGCCCCTTCTTCGTACGATCTGTCCGGGGCTGTAGAACTTAACAAAACACCGAAATGTATTTATATTTGTTATTGTAACATTGATTTTAGTATACATGGGTTATGTATACTAAATCAATTCATTCTGGCATAAATTGTTTGAATGATCGTGCAAACTACATCAAAATCCGTTTCGGAGTTTAAAAGAACAACGCGGTCACACAGACAGACACGAAAAGCGACTTTAATTTATAATATGTATGAATTAATTGCAGGTGGAGTAAGGCTGTGACAAAGTGGCGTCCAAGAACTGGAAGACGAGGTGTCTGCCGTCCGGCGGCATTGTTGCCATCGCCGGGAAAACCTGGACAAGGCTGGCACAGGAGCGTGGGGATTGGGACAAGAAAAGAGAGGTCTATGGCAGCAGTGGGTGAAGTCAGACTGTGAATAATGATAATGATGATGGATTGATTTCCATTGATTATAAAGGTTTATCTGATGGAAAGTGATTACTGCCTCCTAATAACACTTTTTACATTAAGTAAATTAACTTAATATGGTGACGACCGTAGAGATAAAGATACAATTTGACTGTAAAAAGTACAAGTAATTTCACCAGTTTTTTGTTTCAAAATTGAAACACTGAATTGCTTCATGATATGAAGTTTGTGTCAGAAAGAGCCATTTCACAAGAAGCTCTTTTTCTTTGGCAACGAATATCGTGCGGCCTAAACCGGTCCGTGTGAGACAACACTTCCCTATTTCAGTTTGTTTCGTCCGCGTATATCTTTGTTTATTCCTCTCACATAACGAATAATTCTGTGCTGATCCCCAGCGAAAGTGAAATGTATTGGCTGCTCGTTTCAAAGTACAATTTTTGTAAATGTCACCAATTAATGTCAGCGGTAAAAATCCAGACATATTTATTAATACTACAGACCAAAAGATTTAAGATACAATTAGATTTTTTATTATTTCTTACGTGACGATATTATCATGGACGTCACGATGACACAGGGAAGTAAAATGTATGGAAATATAAGAAGACGCTTTTAAATTTTCGTTCAAGATAACGTTATACGCACGTATATCCATACATTTTATGGACGTGGACGTCCACTATAATATCGTCACGTTACAAATTATGAATAAAATAGAATAGAATAATATTTATTTGTTTAAAAACATGGTAAACTACAAAATAACAAGAGCATACATGTTTTTGCTTTACGATTATAAGCGTAAAAATTTTCACAAGCTATTAAAAACTTTTAATTCAATTTAACATTTATTGTCAAAGAACATTGTAATTAGCATTATTCGATTTATTAAATTGTATATAAACTGAGTTTTTTATTTATTGATAAATTATTTCTATTCAGATATTCAATTAGACTTTCAATGGTGTTATTAAGATCAGTCTCATGATCGTCAATCGTATTATTTTTCCTATCAGTTGTTACAATAATGGAAATGAATATACATTTATGGTTGGTTATATTAATTATAGAATTTATGTATAGAAGGAATAAAATTGGACCTAAAGTATGGCCATTTTAATAGGTAACATTTGACGTCTGTCAGTTTTATCTTCATAGTGAGGTGACCTGCTTAAAAACATCGATTAAAGTGAATGAATCGATACGGGCTTGAAACATATGTGAATTTTAAACAAAACGAAAAAATATATTATTTTATGCCCGCCGTTATAAGGTTACGTTGCTGAATTTTTATGAATTGTCAAATGTTACCTATTAAAATGGCCATACTGTAACACACTTCCTTGTGGGACGCCATATCTGTTGAACTTGAGTTCGGATGAGTGTGATATAATGTCGTTATTTCTATCCACTTTTGTAATGGTAGGCCACTGTCGTCAGTTATTTAGGTATGTCGATATCCACTGAAGCACTAAGCCTCTAATTTCAATTGCCTCCAGTTTCTGAACTAACAGGTCATGAGACACTAGGTCAAAGGCTTTAGATAAATCGAAGAATAAACCTGTAGTAAGACGGTTTTGATTAACATTCGTCAATATATTTTTTATAAGAGTGAAGGTAGCTAGTGTTGTGGATTTGTTTTTTTAGAAGCCGAACTGTTCTTTCTTAATTATGTTAAATTCATTACAGAATTCGACCAATTGTTTGTACATGCACTTTTCAAATATCTTTGACAAAATAGGTATTAATGTTATTGGGCGATAATTAACAACATCAGATTTTTCTCCTTTTCTAAAAATTGGTTTAACAATTGATACTTTTAATGGTTCAGGAAAAGTACTAAGTGAGAAAGATAAATTAATTAGATGTGTTATAATTGAACTTAGCTCAATAGTGCATGCTTTTATAATTTTCATATTAATTTCATCGTATCCTTCAGAATTTCAGTTTTTAATGCTATTATCTCCGTTCTAACTTCATTCTCAGACACAGGTTTGAGAAACATCGAATGAGCTGCTTATTTTTTCTTAGGGCTTGTTTTTATATTCATACTAGAAGTAAGCGCCATATTAATGTAATGGTCATTGAAGGCAGTTGCTATTTCCATAGGATCCGTGACTACTGTGTTATCAATTTGAATATTTTCTATATTGTCCTTGAAGTTATTGTTTATAATTTCACCCCTAATTGCTTTCCATACGGCTTTGCATTTATTTTCATTTTCGTTAATAAACTTAATATTTGCGTTCTTTCTTGATATTCAGATACATTTCTGTAAGATTTTTGAATATTGCATATAATTACTTTTATTTCCTATATTTTTATTTCTATAATATTGATGGCGTAGAGCCCGTTTGGTTTTACAACTTTGTTTTAGTCCTTTACTTATCCAGTTTTGTTTCTTTCGATTAGTATTAACAATTACCTTTATTTTTGGAAAGCATAAATTATAGAAAAGGCACAATAATTTGTGAAAAAAACTTTTTGCTACATCTATATCGTTTTCTGCATAAGTTTCTGACCAGGACACATTTTGTAAACATTCCTTAAGCTTCTGAATATTATTCAAATTGTAGTCTCTTTTATAGATGTAATGTGCTACCTGTTTTATTTGTATCTTATGTCGTAAAGGAATACTCAACATTTGGGCTGTGTCATGGTCGGATAGATGAAATGGCATTACGCTGGCTTATGGCTTCCGGAATATTACTGAGAATATGGTCAATACATGATGACTTGCGTGTTGGCTAATTTATATGTAATTTTAGATTATAATAATTGTATGAAAGATCTAGTAATTGATTAGTTATATTGCCTTTTTTGAAAGTAATTGCTAAAACCATGTTTATTTTTTATTTATATTTATGAAATACATGTTCCAAAAGACCATTTAACTTAAATAGGAATTGGGTGGGGTCGGATTGAGGAGTTCTATAAACACAAATAATTATAAACTTATGATAAGTTAGTTCTGTACCACATGCTTCGAAAGTATTTTGTATAGCGTAGGTATATAAGACTGGTAGTTCTTTGAAGGTAAGGTTTTTTTTACTCAGTTGCAGCTCCCGCCTCTTTGTTTTTCCCTGCAGAAGTTGGCTGCCATTTCATAGTCATGAACTTTAATATAAGGCTCATAGCCTTTTTTATAAAAGTTTCGGAGAGGCATATTACATTTGGATTATTCTGTACCTCACGTAGTTATTGTAGGGTTATTTCAAGTAGCTCTTTTTTTGATAAGACAAGCAATATTTTTATGGAGTATTTTGAAATTATGTTCCCGATGGAAGAGTTTTGGGCCCGAAAAAACGTAAAGATCCTTTTTATTACAGGAGAATAATACGGAATTGTTCCTTTTTCTACCTTATCAGTGGAATTTAAAGCGTTATCCGTTTTTTGTGGTTTTAAGTTCCTCTGATGGAAATAAAACGGAATTGTTCCTTGTTTGGGTTCGTTATTATTAGTTTGTAGTTTAAGACTTGATTTGTTACTCGCTATCCGCTTTACAAGTTTTCTAGGATTTAAATAATTCTCATTATAGTCATGACACTCTATAAGGTAATTAATTTTGGTACACAATTCAGACATTTTATGGGTCTGGTTTTCTAAAAATTTACATTTTTTATGGTTATGAAATAGATTTTTTATGCGATAATTAAGTTTACGAGATTCATTTTTTAACACATTTAATACAATAATCATGTTATTATAAAATGTATCTTGTACAATTTAAAGTTGGGATAAGATATATTTTAAATTATGATAATTTTCTCCTAGACAAACTGTGATCACGTCTCAATGACGCCATCTAGCATAATATAGCAAAGTTACATACTTGTAATAGCCCACTTTGACACGACACACTTTTACAGAGACCAACCTTTGATTATCTACCGTCAGCTAGTTTGGCATATATATAAGAACAATATTTAATAAAAATTAATACTCGGTATATTATAAAGTACTTACAAATATTAACCGTAATTAAGTCCATAATATATTGAGAACATTGAAATTGTCGTCTGAGTGTAGTCTTATGTATTAGATAAGTATAGATAATTGAATCAAATCGTCTAATCGCTGAGCTCCTCAAGTTTTTGAGTTGAGCTGCACGATTTCTGAGAAATGCGTGCACTGACTGGACAGGTCCTGTCAATCTGTGTGGTTCTTTCCTCAAAAGACCATCTCAGACTGATGTCTGAGATGGTCTTTTGAGGAAAGAACCTTATTCAGATCATATGAAGACCACGTAGATCGATATCTACGTGGTCTTCATATGATCTGACTAAGGTTATGTCTGGACTTTAAATGAGACTGTGACCTCGCGTTTGTTTCGGCCTTTCTTCTCAGACTAGTCAGATAGGATACGCCGACCTCATCTAGTTTTAAAATATGATTGACGTGTAAAAGTGTTTGTACAAACCTACTTACAAAATAAAATCATTTATACTTAGTTCATTTATTTATTTAATAAATACTATCCTACTAAAATTATCAACGTAAAAGTTTGTACGGCTGAATGGATGGATGGATGGATGTTTGTTACTCTTTCACGCAAAAACTATTGAACGGATTTGGATGAAATTTGGCACACAAAATCAGCACTTTTCGAACGTCAAAATTACAAAAGACAGTCCCCCAAAAATGCCCGCCCATCACCACTTCCTATCGCTATCGCTGGGAAGAAGAAGTGGCGCAACAAACTCCGCAGCAGCACAGCTGTCTGATCAGTTAGAAAATACTTGATACTTGATTGTACACAATACTAGGTGTTAAGTAATGAACATTACAAGGCACAGAATATAAAATTAAATTATTTGCCATATGTCAGCTAGCCACGCCAATATACCAACAAATATAATAAAAATTATACGTACTCAAGCTAAAAAATAATTAATTAAAATTAAAATGTAAATAAAAGCTTACGACCTAAATAAAAGCCTCCAGGTATAAAGGGCGTGACAGCTTACATATTTATGCATTGGTTCTGGTCACATAGCTGTCACTTGAAGTCACATGACAGATGATAAACTAGGACCATCGAAGTAAAATAAATAAATAAGTTAATACTAATAACAATAACCTGTCAGTAAGCTAATTCTGGAGAAAGAACATGAACATTGTCTTGAGTTAATTAGGACGACCAACTATTCTTATCGTGTACTAAGCCTTTGAACAAATGTATGATTTTACTTGAGCTTTAAACGCATTAAAAGGCAAGTCTAGCAAAGAAGAGGGTACCTTGTTATAAAAGGCACACAGATAGTTCATAACCAGGATTAACTTATAGGATCCTTTTTATCCCGATATTCCCACGGGATCGAAACTTATGCGGGAGAAACCGCGGGGCGCAGCTAGTTTTAAATATATTTCCAAATGACAAACATATTCACAGATCAAATGCTGTGCATTTTATTAGTTCTTATCGCAGACATTTATCCACCTATCTTGAATTATCTTCTAGGAATCCATTAATGGAATAATATGCCTTTCGAGTTAGGAAATTATTTAATAGCACAATCAGCTTATAATATTCCCACTGCTGGGACATAGTCCTCCTCTCTGTGAAAGGGGGAGTAGGACAAAATCCACCACGCGGGCCCAGTGCGGGTTGGTAGATGTGACATGTCTTCGAATTTTTGGTTCTAGGACATGCCGGTTTCCTCACGATGTTTTCCTTCACCGTTTTGAGAGCAGTGGTGTTGAAATAATTTACACAAAGTACCTACCTGGGTTTAAACCTACGACCTACAACTAAACTGAAATGTTGATGTTGTTCGCATTGTCCTGTCTATCGTAAGTATATTTAAATGTCTTTACTACAGACCCTTTGTTTTTATCATTAGAAAATGGTACCTATTCGCAAATGGCCTGACTTCTTTAAAGAGCATTGTTATGCAAATCTGGACGTGGAAAAATACCTGCGATTTGTCTTCGGGTTTCCTCGATGTTTTCTAGAAAATGCAAAGCTAACAGTCTACTCTGTGCTTCATTTAATAGACGATTGCCTGACGCTACACGATACTAGTTTTCCAAGAAACTGGAAACAATTGCCAAAACGTCGGTTTTTCTACGAAAAACATTTGTCTATCTCTAACTTTCTTATAGAACATTGATTGTACCATTTAAACAAGGTTTTTTTTTTCGCAACTTTTGATCAAAATTCTACTACCTGTGACAGGTTTAATCATTTATGTAGTTTTTTATACAGCCTGGAGATTGATATTTATTTATATTTAATAACAAGTAACAAAGGACTCAAATATGTTAGTAACAATGTTTCTTAACGATTACGTAACTTATCCTACACACTTAACCAAACACTGGTCTATATCTATACACACACTATTGTTGTTTGGAACATTTTTTTTATTTTGTGTTTCACGAAATGTGTCCAAATAAACTATAGTCTTTCTTTCTTTCAGTAATAGTTCATGTGAATCCCTGCTACAAACTCAACACCGATGGGGGAAGTTTGCAGCAGTCATTCACACACAAGCAGCCCAGTCTGCTCGCGATACACCGCAATATAATGGATTACTTACGTTATTCTGATATGACATTTAAAAAAAGTATAGTCAAATCCATTTTCATGTGTTTTATTTACTACTTTTTATTACACAATAAATAACGTGCGTGTTCAAACAAACGTAAACATAATGCCCACCGGCTATGTTTAATCGTTTTTAAACAGTTTACTTTTTATTTTTATGTGTCATCCACATTTGTCGAGAACTACAAATAACATTTTAATTTTTGTTTTCGGTTTCGCCCGTGATGGTTTTTCTGATAGGTATGTACACTGTTCGTAACTTTCAACGCAATTATGCAGTAGGTACCTTTGTACTCAACACTTATATGTATCGTATCTGTATCTGTTTTACTGTCATAAATAATAAATAAATTCATTTTCTCATAAGTTGTGACCAACAAACACGCAGACAAGTGACCATCTGGTATCCTCCTGACGACAAAATAATTTTCAACACATTTGGATGTTCTTCGCAAGAGTCATACGTATTAATATGTATATGCAGAAGAAGAGGTAGGTGCTGAGTCAGTGACAGATAAAAGAGGAACCTCTTTTATCTGTTCTGTGTGCTGAGTCTTATCAAATAAATATGTTATTTGTCTCAACAATCATCATTGCTCTTTATCAAACTATAAAGGAACTCATGCGCCCCTCCTAACTGCCCCTTTATCTTCACAAAAGCCATCATATCTTCAGCATAAATAGGCCGCGCCATGACAGATGGCGGGAGAACCCATAAATAAGATGGCGTCGAACAAATATTATGGCGTGCGCATTGTCTCTACGTTTTGTATGCACACGACCGCAGTACTGGGTAGGGAAGACAGAAGTATTGTGGATCAGCGTCTAGATTTAAAATTACTATTGTAAACTAAACTCAGAAAGGAGTCATAGAATTTAAAAGAAACAAATAAATCAACGCAATAACAATATTTATTACAAATTATTAAATATTACAGCTCAGTACCATTTACATTAATATGTTACAACGTGTTCCGGTGCCTCGCTCAAGACTTAATCATGTCGGCGTTATACTGACAATTCCCGTCAATGTCAAAATGATTTTATAACTGACAGTGACTTTTGAACGTTTCAAAATGACAACCGTAACTCGACTATAACAAGACTTATCCATGGACAGGGCCCCAATTCTGTATTTTTCCCCAAGAAATCTTACCACGTGCAATATCGTGTCATTTTCGCAGCAAGGAATTGAAATGTCAACCGTACGAACATCATATATTTTGACAGTTCAAAGTTTAAACCACGCCATTGTGTCATAGATGACGACACGGTAGGCGCAGTGGCTGAGCGATCGACTGCTGCGCTGCGTGTCGCGGGTTCGATTCCCGCACGGAACAAATATTTGTATTGCCTACAGGTAGGTGTTCCGGGTCTGGTTGTTTGTGTATGTGAGATTAAATGTTTGTAAACGCACTCAGTATACAGGAGTAATACCTAGCAGGGGGCACCGTTTTAAAAAAAAATATATATATTAGATAATACGTTAATAGCAGATGTCGTGATAAAGTAAGGAATTGACGTGGTTTTGAAGTAAGGAATCGTTAAGTAGTCATAGTGAATTAGGGCCCTGTTCACTATAATATTACTAATACATAACAAATCTACCCTCACATACAGAAATCTTGTTACACTATGGAGTGGATGAAAAAGATACAAATAAAAAGCTAAACATAGAGAGTTGTAGGGTGAGTTGAACACGGTGACTATTTTTTATTTAGTAGGCACTAGCACGGGTCGCTATTACCTACTAAATATAAAATAGTCACCGTATTACCTATGCCTCGCACGATTTTTATGACTAGTGAACATCCAGATTTCTCTATTATACCGGTTGACTTTTTTACCGTCTGAATCAAAACAGGGTATAAACGGCGAACAGTGTAAAAGCCACGGTGTGAAAAAACATGAATAAATCGACAAAATATAATACCTAAATTCAATTTAAAAACACCCTTCTCTACGCGCGGAAATTATCAATGAATTCACGGCGACATTCAATCATTTGATTAAAGCGATCGACTGGCTTCAATCAAAGGATTGAACGTAAAAAAAGTGGTTTTTATTTTATTCTTTGTGAAAAATAAGAAAGTTTTGTGCCATAGGCTTCTACATCCCTTTTGTATCCTGTTTTTATCCAGACGGTAAAAAAGTCAGCCGGTATGTAAGGTTAATAATTAATGTATTAACTTTCAAAATACAACGTGGCGCTACAATGGTGACATTAATTTAACACACATATACGTTTTCACATTTACGTTTCATTAAGAAATTTCCATTAAACGTTATTATTTACGCATTTATTTAAAATTTTATAAAATAGCATCTTAGAGTAACCTGTACATAAAGAACTGTCGCGCAGCGGTCATTTGCCGGGGTCACGGATCATAATATCGCATCAATGAAATAAAAACGAATAAGCAATACTAGGAAGGAAAGAGACATCCCTTTGTCGGCGAACGGCGCAGGCGACACGCGCTCTCCCTTCCACCCGCACACCCGACCGCACAGAAAATTATTTTTTTTGCTTTTCTAGTGCTAGCCAAACCGGTGTTCTTGACACACTTCTTCATACTAGTGCACATAATTACGTCGTCAAATATTTTTGTGAATGTTTCCGCGAAAAAGACGCTTACCTATTGTTTTATTATTTATTAATTTATTTTTATGTAATTAGATAGTGGTACTGTCATAAAGACGCTTTGCTTTGTTTTCTAATCTAGTAGGTACGTTTACATTTCTTACGATACGGACGCTTTTATTTGTGTTAATAGTGCTTGTGTAAACTTGTGATCGTGACGGCAAATATCAAAGATGATGTGTACGCGGAGAACGTGGATTCGGTGGAACAATTACGCCATCGAATAATAAATGCGTTTGAGAAATTGAAGCAAATAGCTATAAGTGACAATTTATTTTCAAATGTGCGGGAAAACATGAAACACCGTTTAGCTCTTTGTATCCGCCAACACGGTGGTAAAATAAGAAAATTTAAAATAAAGACAAATAAAATCAGTGATCAGTGACAGTTATAACTAATAGTAACAAGAGAGGGTGATATGATAAGTGTTTGACTAAGCACCTTCGCTGTAGGTACCACTTGCGCCGCTCGGTTTCTTTGATAACATGCCGTCAAAGAATCGGACCGATCACGAGTAGGTATAAGACGCGTTGCGCGGTTGCCAGCGCGCGAAGCGACGCGTTGCCGCTTCGAGATAACGTAAGCCAGCTAGCGCTAGATGAGTAATTTCATGAATGAATTTTCTAGTTACTTTTTTATTATTTAGTTTGTTTGAAAAATTTTTTTTTCAATTTACGAATTATTTTACCCTATCAAAGTTTATATGATTAATGGGCACTAGCCCTATCCGTGTATTAAATTAATGTCACCATTGTAGCGCCACGTTGTAGATTCCTGAAATTATGGTGAAAACCGCATAAAAATCTGTTGCCCACAGACAGACATGAAAAACTAGTTTCATTTTTTAAATTATTTATTTAATATTCCAGCCAGCGTCCTCATGGACTTAGGTATGTTCACATTAGTCGTATTTGTCATGCCATGCGTATAGAGCAGGAGCAGCGTGGCCCGGTGGTAAGAGCCGCG
Source organism: Apamea anceps (assembly GCA_951799955.1). NCBI lineage: Eukaryota > Metazoa > Arthropoda > Insecta > Lepidoptera > Noctuidae > Apamea > Apamea anceps. The sequence continues at coordinate 1,922,395 of OX637506.1, forward strand.
ACTTTAGTGTGTAGGCCGTGGGTTGCTTTATGTGAATTATTTCATCACCACTGCTCTCAAAACGGTGAAGGAAAACAGCGTGAGGAAACCGACATATCCTAGAATCAAAAATTCGAAGGCATGTGACATCCGCTTTTCCGCACTGTGTCCGCGTGGTGGATTATAGCCCACTCCCTCTCACAGAGAGGAGACTTGTGTCCCAGCAGCGGGAAAATTATAGGCTGATTATGCTATGAAATACAAACTCAATCATCGTCTTGGAGAATGTTATAAACACCACACACAACACATCTTCGAGTCATCTCATAATGTTTTTTTAAAACCATCGAAACTGGACATTCTACCCTATTTAATTACAAATAGTTGTCCCAACCCAACCCACTAAGACTCCTTGCTATTCCGTCCAGCGCCCAAGTATTGAGAAAGGTCATTTATCTGGAGACCCAGCGCTTCCGCCTCAAAATAAATCACTATTGACATAGAGGTGCTTGAATAATATCTTTCTAAAATATGTTTGACAAGTCTTACAGCGAAGTTTCCTTTGTTGGAAGTAGCGGGAAACGGAAACGTATGGAAACGTTATATGGATGTGTGTTTGCTCAAACTTGCTAATTTGTCTGTCTTTGGGGTTTAAAGGTGCTATCAGTAAAGCTAGATTAGTTGCGAAAGTTTTTGAAGAAATGTGAATGCAACCTTCTATTAACGTTTCAAAATTTAATAGTAGTACAACAAACAGTTAAATTGTTAACGATTAAATTACTCGACTAATATGTTCTCTATGGCAATCATTTTTATATTTTTGGCCGTCAACAGACGGTACATACACTGTTTGTTCGAGCGTCGTGACGACAAGAAAAACACATGGTTACAAACGGTTGAATTGTTTATGTGCTATATTTTATCATTTAGAATAATTCAAATTAAAATAAGTTTTGTAAAACATTTATAATTATGTTTAATAACTTCTGTCATGTTGACGAACGCAACGTTCTAAGTGTCAAAATAAATTTTGTATTTTGTCTGTCACACACTTTGCAACTCCGCTTTATTGGTTTAACTTTTCTGTTACTTCAATCCTTAACTCCCGCCCGTGCCCGCCGTGCGGGCCCGTGGCTAAATAATAACAGCCGTACAGGTCGATCGGTCAGGTTAAGCTACGCTTGCCGCGGTTGGTCTGTGGATGGGTGACCATCTTTCCATACCGAGACCCCTCCGTGCCTCGGAAAGCACGTTAAGCCGTTGGTTCCGGCTGTCATTAGTGGATCTTTGACAGTCGTTACGGGTAGTCAGAAGCCCGAAAGTCTGACATCCAGTCTTACCAAGGGGTATCGTATTACCCAGTAACTGGGTTGTGGAGGTCAGATAGGCAGTCGCTCCATGTAAAATACTGGTATTCAGCTGCATCCGGTTAGACTGGAAGCCGACCCTAACATAGTTGGGAAAAGGCTAGGCAGATGATGATGATGTGACTTCAATCCTTAACTCTTACACATAAGTTTTCACTAGTTTGAAACTCTTCAATCCGCATAGATATTTAGGCGCGGGCAATTTTTACGTTTTGTCAATCAGAGGTACGTCTATTCTATAACGATAATTGAGACCGGCCTTATTTATAAGGCATCTATACGATGCAGTCGACCATCTCCACGGTTGACCGGCGAGATGCCCTTAAGAGAAAAAAGTAAAAATATATTGTAACATGGCATATTAGGTTACGAGTGTTGTAGTTTAGACTATTTGACGCAATTTACTGTAATCTAGTTTTTTTTATTTATTTATTTTTGTATCCGATTATTTGTAATCGACTTATTGTGCTGACAACACCGAAACTATCCAATTTGTGTGATTCAATTTGGAAAGGTTGTCAGTGAAAAATTATGGCGGGAGATTGTTTTGGGAAGATTTTTTCTTGTACGGTTGTCGCGTCGAGGTCGGACGTACAGACGCCAGCAGGTCAAGCTACCCGAAACTATCAAATTTTCCCAATCAACCCTGAACCTTAATGCTTTAGCGATAAAGTTGAAAGTCTATTAAAGAAATCTGACAGATTGTAGTAGCTTGATGTGCTGGCGTCTGTACAATTGTTCTTTTACATGGCTGGTCTCCATTTGCATATTAGTTATCAGAATTGTCATATTGTAGAATCAAAACGAATAAATACACTGAAGTGAGGCAATTTTATTACACGAGTAAAAGAGGAAAGCATTAAAAAAGCATAGAGCAGTGTTGTATTTATGTTCTAGAACATATTCATTAACCACCAACTAACTAACTAAATTTTGTTGCACAGAGAGAGGTTATTGCTACATATCTAAAAGGCCCTTAGGGAATCACAACGCAAATGACTCTAAAATAACAATTATTATACACTTAACCCCAGGACATTACTAAATATTCAAAACGAACCTGTTAATACCCAATACATGTTAATCAGCACGATAATAATGGCACTATTATTGTAACAAAACGTATTATTAACCACGATATTGCTTTACCACTTTTGACAACACATACATTTACATACATAGACTCACGCCTTCTTCCCATGATGGTAAGCAGAAACTACAGAACGCCACCTGCTACGAGCCTCACATGCTTCTTTTGCTTCGTTTATATTCATCACGGATATCTATGATATTCATACAAACCCGAGCGGCCCCTCCCGGTCCCTGCGCCGCGCCATTACCGCTCTCGCCATCGACTTGCGGGTTGTATATCCTACTAATTTTTATTTTTTTTAACGTTGCCCCACACTAAGAATTTCTCCTGTATCGTGGGTGCGTTTACAAACATTTAAACTCACATACACAAACAGCCAGACCCGTAACAACTACTTGTAGGTCATACAAATATTTGTTCCGTGCGAGAATCGAATCCGCGACATGCAGCGCAGCAGTCAATCGCTTAACCAGTGCGCCAACCGTGCCGCCAATAAACGTGAATATTATAAACGTGAAAGTTTGTATGGATGGATGCAAAAACTACTGAACGGATTTGAATGCAATTTGGCACACAGATGGTTTATAACCAGGATTAACATATAGGATACTTTTTATCCCGATATTCCGACGGAATCGAAACTTATGCGGGTGAAACCGCGGGGTGCAGCTAGTCTGTTCATATACGCACGCCCGGTTGCAAGTCCTACGCACCTAATTCCCAGTAAATTGAAACTTCAATATAACTGTCTCATAGACCAAATAGACACTGGCCCTGATTCCTTTGTTCACAAACTAAACTAAATTTAAGTTGTGTGCATCTTTTTCAAGTTTACTCCTGTCAAATTAAGATACTCCATAGACAGATTAGACGTGATTAAAAACATGGCTGCTAAAAATACGTCAATTTACGTCAGGCGCTGACTAGTTTGACAGGACTAAACTAATGTTTATCTTCTGTCCTTTTCTAAATTAAATAGAAAGAAAAAGATGCATTGAACTTAAATTTAGTTTAGTTTGTGAACAAGGGAATCGGCGCCATTGTCGTTTTAAGACGTGCATCAGTGACATTCAACCTTAGACCGATCAATCAATTACGAGGTCGACGATACATATGGCGCTTAACCGATTTAATTGTAATTTTAATTTACCAAATGAAGTGATCATGGAAGTCACACGGACAGTCTAATGAGGGATAATCCCTTATAAAGTCTCGTTACGATTGATTGCGAGTCTATTCTATAAATTATTAATTCTGATATTCAGGTCGTTATGAATTTGGTTCCCGAGGGGGAATTTAAGGAAATTGAATCTGTCAGCTCGTTCAGTAACTTTTACAATCAATTTGAGGGATTGATTCAATGTTTCTAAGTCGTTAATATGTATGAAACGAGGTACAGAAGCATCATTTACAAACGAGTTTTTTTTTTATTAAGCTTTCACAAACGCATATTTTCGCGTTATAAAACTGATCACACCACACGTCAGAGTTCATTCGTCATTATTCATCATTGCAGCCGAAAGACGTTCACTGCTGCACGTCCTATTCGACCGGTTATGTGCTTCTCGCATCCAACGGGTTCCTGCGGCCTTCACAAGGTCGTCGGTCCACCTTGTGGGAGGCCTTCCAACGCTACATCTTCCGGTACGCGGTCGCCAGTCCAGAACCTAGTAAAATGACATGAAACATGGAATGTCCGCTAGTATAAACTACTACCCACTTTTTCGAAATATTACTGTTAATTTTATTGTTAAATACTCTTGAATGGACATCATAACATCTAGACATATTCTGAAATTTATTGTTTTGTGTTTTGATAAGTTTTGGCTCATTAGTTTACTTATAAATGTTGCTAGTTAAGTAATAATTAGCGACTGTTAAACCATACATCTTTGATGTTTAAACATCTCATAACTTTAAGCAACGTTTATAAATAAAACCCTTTACGTTCACAAACTCGACAGCAAACAAACATTGTGTTTTGCAGTGCCTTGACATGGTTCATGTACAAAAACTGACACTAAACTATAAAATACGGAACCCTAAAAATATCAAAAACGAAAACAAACAAATAAGTAGCGAGAATTGTACACCCAAGGTACATTTCTATTTAAATCCAGCATTTCGCTTCCCTGAATAAAACACAAGTCCCCGTTTCACTCATAAATAAATCTATCAATTATTTCGCGAAAACCTTTCCAATTTTCTTCAGGAACCACGAAAAAACAAATGAAAAAGAAATTCGCGTTATTCTGCCTCCAAATCGCGTTAACCATTCCACTCAATAAAATAAAGGGGACCCATAGTCGAATAAACATAATAATATCTGAATTCAATTTCCAAGTACCCTAAGTTTGAGCGGAGATAATATGGGACTTCGGATGGCCTTCCTTCCTCTTTAGCTCTTATTAACTGTTATTGTTTTTTTTTGTTATATACAGCTTGCTGGTACACTTTGCATTGATTGCTGTATGTGCGTGTGCAATTTTATAGTTTGTTAATGTTTTCATTACAACCTTACTTGTTGAAAAGCAGTTACCGCCATCTCTACACGCGTCCCACGACCATCGTAGAAACGGAAGATACGAAAGACAAAATGTCAGATTATACAGACCTTTCAGTTAATTTACGTACGATTTTGCATCACTGTCCAAATCACAGTGATCTTTATTTTCATTCTAAGAAGGTTGCTGTTGGGTTGCTCCCACTGAAGAGTCTGTCAAAATCATTGTTAGCTTTACTCTCGTTACCATAAATAAGGTTGCCGTTTGGTTGCTGCTGTCAGATGTAAGATAACTGCGAACGGACTCTATAAAGATTTTTTATGACAAGATGTCAAAAATGAAGAACAAATGTCAGATGGTATAGAAAGAGATATGTCTCTTCTTCGTAGGGCAGAGAATGAAGTCATGATGATAGCCGCGTGCTGGGCTAGAGCTAGGGTTTGTCCATGTCTCATTTCTTATAATATCACCAGAAGAAACCATATCCTTTAAACTAAAATAAACCAATTAGAGAAAGAAAGAAAGGAAACATATACATTGGGACTTACTAGACTTTTCAACTTTATCTAGATCACGTAGAACACGTTCTAGATCTAGAAGTCTAGACGGACGGAACCCAGAAATAGCATTGCAGTTGTAATAGATTTAGGTAACGAGGTGGTGGACACAACATGAGGTGGGCAATCTGCCAGCTCCATGAGTTACCTAAATAAAAAACCACCTAGCCATTTGGGGTTGGAAACGTGATAAGGCTTATTCTACGAGTAATGGGGCAATCTAAATAACTTTACTGAGCATTGCATAATATCACGCTTGTGTTCTCCAAAAGGATAGGTAGAAACCCACATTACACAGTGGGCCAATTATGTCACCTATTATTGTCATGTAATACGGGGCGAGAGTAAATTGTAATCCAGACTTCAGGCTGTTACTGAAAATTTTCTAATAACACTTTTCCCAAAGATTTTTACAGGTCTTCAGAAGCCCGAAAGTGTGACTACCAGTCTGACTAAAGCGTATCGTATTACCTAGTAACTGGGTTGTGGAGGTCAGATAGGCAGTAGCTCCATGTAAAATACTGGCATTCAGCTGCATCCGGTAGACTGGCAGCCGACCCCAACATAGTTGGGAAAAGGCTAGATGACGGTAATGACTTCAGGCTGTTAATGAGAAAAAAACCGGCCAAGTGCGAGTCGGACTCGCGCACGAAGGGTTTCGTACCATTATCTATAAAAATCAATCCTGAGTTGATTGAATGAAAGGTAAATTGCGGTTTATGATTTATGACGTATTAAAAAAAAACTACTTACTAGATCTCGTTCAAACCAATTTTCGGTGGAAGTTTACATAGTAATGTAAATCATATATTTTTTTTAGTTTTATCATTCTCCTATTTTAGAAGTTACGGGGGGGGGGGGGGGGTAAATGTGTCTCTCGCGCAAACTATTCAGCTTAGAAAAAAATTATATTAGAAACCTCAATATCATTTTTGAAGACCTATCCATAGATACCCCAAATGTATGGGTTAGATGAAAAAAATTTTGAGTTTCTGTTCTAAGTATGGGGAACCCCAAAAATTTATTGTCTTTTTTTTCTATTTTTGTGTGAAAATCTTAATGCGGTTTACAGAATACATTTACTTACCAAGTTTCAACAGTAGTTCTTATACTTTCAGAAAAAAGTGGCTGTGACATACGGGCGGACAGACGGACATGACGAATCCATAAGGGTTCCGTTTTTTGCCATTTGGCTACGGAACCCTAAATAGGGCTGGAAAGTCCTTTTACAAAAATTAGTTTAATTTATACTTGCACCCGCTCACAAATGAACAAACACTGCAGACACAACTCCCCTCCTAACCCGCTTCCACAAACAATAACTACAATCTCGACTATAAACTACTTAGTGACAAACTCTATTCCAATTCAGTACTGCACTCATTAATAAGATTAAGCACAACACTAGCAACCCGCTTACAATACTCTGTTAAATAGGTTACGACTATACACTACACTAGGATGAACCAAATTGTGTTGGCGAGATACAATCTTGTGACATATGCATGGATTATCTGATTATGTTTGTGTTAAACTGTTTAGCTGATATCTAGGGTAACGAGGGTGTATTGCAATCGCCGGTGAATTTGGCAGACGTGGTTATTAAAGAAATAATGTTGGTGTAAGCCGGAATATACGGGATATAATGCCAGTTGCTTGCACAATGGTAGAAAGAAGGTTGCATGCTACTATAGAAGCTACTGGCATGGTGATTTCTGGTTTTATAAACGAGACGCAAGTTCTTTTGCGTACAGTCCGTTATTATTTAGTACAGCTGATTCATCTGCACAGTTATTTAGTATATCTGATTTTGCATTACTGTACAAACCACAATGATCTTCATTCTCATTCCAATAACGTCGCTGTTGGGTTGCTTCCATTGCCTAGTCCGTCAAAATCATTGTGATCTTTATTTTCATCACGATAAGGTTGCTGCTAGGTTGCTGTTGTCAGAGGTAAAATAACTGCGAACGGAATGAAAACAGATGAGTGATAAACCCCGAAGGTCGAAGTCGATTTGGCGATAACAACATTTGGGGAATAAGTAGGTAAGACGTTACTGGTACAGTGGGTTGCACACATGTTGAAATATTAAAAAAAAAAAAAAAACTGAGAATAAATTTTATCGAAACATAAATTTGGATATCGACCTAGTTTCAAAAAGTACTTGTGAAGCAAAACTCAAAATAATGCAGTTAATTTTAAGCACAATATTCTGCTGTTTTCAGTAATGGTGCAACCATAGTATAAAGAGAGGAAGTAGGCTATCTCCGGCACATTCCGCGATGTAATTGCCTACTGTCTCAGGGTTGTCACTTTTATTTAACTTTTAATTCAGTGCCAATAAATTGGCAAGGGTCGGGAAGTTGTATTTTTTACTTGTATTGTCTGGGTACCTAAACGATGATGAAACCTTTCACGATGAAAGAAAGAGCGACGGGCTAGCAGACGGGCGGTGCGGGGCGGTGATGAGCACGAGTAAACGGTAGGTTACTGATAGTACTCGTACTGTCACTAATTCATTAGTTTAAAGCCCGGCCCTTGCCAAAGATAACACATATCTCTGTATAACTAATTCAGTGATCATTAGTCAATAAAATTCAACAATAGTTTTCCTAACAAACACAGAAATTTATTCAAGATTCATAGCAGTATTGTTTTTCTATCTATAAGTATGTATTTACAACAAAAAAAAAATGTATATAAGTAGTTTATCAGCCATCTTGTTACCATAACACAAGCAGGCTGCTTAGCTTGGGACTAGATGGCGCTGTGTGAAATGTCCAGGGATATTTATTTATTTATTATTTATAAAAAAAAGGATAAAATAAACCAATAAAATAAACACCCAAACACACAGCAATACGTTCTCCTGCGATTATCACACATTTTCCATTCATTTAGCGGTGCCGAAAAGCCGTGACGCGCGAACCTCGTGCGATGTTAGCCCCGTCTGGCGTGCTGCGAAACCCGCCGAGATTTGTGTAAGTCTGCGTGCGGCGACGCATAGATACTTTGGCGCACACATACAAGCCGCGCGCGGTGCGTTTGTATGAAGATAACGTAGGTACTTCCTCTCTTTATACTATGGTGCAACGTAACCAATCAAGGTAGGTAAGTACTTAGTTAACACTCATAAATTTAATTTGTATGTTATACATTATTCAAAATTATTTAAAAAAGTCACGTTATTTGGGTTTAAAGATTAAAAACAGCATCAAAGTAATTAAAAGACTTGGAATATTATTAATAGTGAAACGGGAAGGTCTAGTAATCGAAATACTGACTACATCCTGTCGATTAATGACAATAAATGATAATAAAATCAGACTTACAAGTCGCCGAGCCATTTGAAAATTTATTTTCAGATTATTCCCTAATAATTAGTTAAACAGTTAATCCCTAAACTCATCACGTTCTGTTGGAGTCTTTGCTTAAGGAAAATGTTAATGGTTGCGATCCGAAATTAAATGTTGAACATATTACCTGTAGAGATATAATTAAAACCTTTCACACTTTATATGTAAAAAGACTGCAGATCTGTGGGGTAATTCTGTAGAAGTTGTAAAGTCTGTTATTGACATTGTAGCACCCACTCAAGCACTTATCTTTAATAGTTGTATTGACGGTGGGGAGTTTCCTGAACTCATGAAAAATAGTAAAATAAAACCTTTGTTTAAATCGGGTAGTACCGACGTCAGCAGGTCACGCTACCCGAAACTATCAAATTTTCCCAATCAATCTTGAACCTTAATGCTTTAGCGATAAAGTTGAAAATCTATTAAAGAAATTTGACAGATTATAGTAGATGTGCTGGCGTCTGTACATCAGACCTTTAGTAAAAATTTTGAAAAATTAATATTAGAACAAATACAAAGATTTTTTTTATAAACAAATTTACATGCAAACACGTAGTGCCACGCACGCAGCACGCACGCACGCACGCACGCACGCGCGCACGCGCGCTACGCACGTAGTGCGTAGTCCGGGTCTGGCTGTTTAAGTATGTGAGTTCAAATATTTGTAAACGCACCCACGATACAGGAGAAATTCCTAGTGTGGGGCAAAGTTTAAAAAAAAAAAATTAAAAAGTTTGGTTTTACAAGGAGTCGTTCAACTACAGTTGAACTTTTAGGACATATTTATAATGCATGGGAAGACAAATGCGATGCCTTGGGCATCTTCTGTGATTTGTCCAAGGCATTTGATTGCGTTCTTGACGAAACTTTAACCAGGAAACTCCGCCACTACGGGATCCGGAACGCTGCTCTGGATCTTCTTACTTCATACTTGAGTAAGAGGATTCAGAACGTTGATGTTAATGGAAAAAGATCTCTCGGATCTATAGTAACAATGGGAGTCCCACAGGGCTCAATTCTTGGTTCTTTCTTGTTTCTTATTTATATTAATGACTTGCCGTACCTCATAAAGGATAATCATGATATAGTGTTGTTGCAGATGACACTTCACTTTTGTTTAAACTCAAACGTCAGCAGTACGTTCAAAGCGCGATGTCTAAAGTAGTCCACTGGTTCAATGTTAATAATTTACTTCTAAACGAGAAAAAAACCAAATGCATTAAGTTTATGCTACCTCACGTTAGGCAGGTGAAAACTAACGTGTTGATAAAGAGCGACACAGTATTCTTGGGCTAAGTTCCGCAGCATACGCTGTTAGAAAAAATCGTAATTTGACTGATATAGATACAGCCCGTAGTGTACTTTAGCTATTTTCATAATGTAATGTCGTACGGTATTCTGTTGTGAAGAAATGCCGCTGATATTCAGTCTTACTTTATTTTGCACAAGCGAGCTGTTCGATCAATTTATAAATTAAGTCTGGAACACTCGCTCAGAGACAAATTTAAAGAGATTAATGTTATGACTGTGTCTTCTCAGTATATTTATGAAAATCTTTTATATGCCCATAAAAAAATAAAATTGTTTAAAAAATACAGTGATATTCATGAAATAACTACTAGGAACAAACACAAATTTGTTGTTGTGTGTTTTTGTTGTTGTACCTACAACAATGCTCAAGAAAATAGGTGGCTGGTTTAGATGCGAATGTATACGCTTTTATAATAAAATGTCAAGCCCCGTTCAAGATCTAAGCCTTAATAAATTCAAATCAGTAATTAAACGTAAGTTGTGTCAGAAAGCATTTTATACCGTAAAGGATTATATCGAGGACAAAAAGGCTTGGGATTCAGCTGCTTCCAATTTTTACATATTGAATGTTTTTTTGTCTCTTTTGTTGTTGTTTTTTTTTATGCACTTTGACATTAATGAATTTTATATATAGGTACAATGACATTTGCTTACTTTGTAAAGTATTCTATTATTTTAATTATTGTGAATGTGAAGACTATTTAGATCATTTTATTTTTATTTTCTCTGTTCTGTTACATTTGTCATGGTCTGGCAGTTTAAGTAATTATTGTGGTCTACCCAAATGTCCTTTTTTTGGTATTGTTCGTCGTATCGTTGAGCTCTTTAAGTTTTGAGTTGAGCTGCACGATTTCTGACAAATGCGTGCACTGACTGGACAGGTCCTCTCAATCTGTGTGGTTTTTTCCTCAAAAGACCATCTCAGATATTGATCTACATAGTCTTCATATGATCTGACCAAGATTATGTCTGGACTTTAAAAGAGATTGTGACCTCTGAGTTTGTTTCGGCCTTTCTTCTCAGACTAGTCAGATAGGAAACGCCGACCTCATGTAGTTTTAAAATATGATTGACGTGTAAATGTAACGTTCATACCTACTTACAAAATAAAATCATTTATCATTAAGGGTGGCAGGGATATCGACGCGCAAAATGCAACCATGAATACCCAACCCTAGCGTAGAAATTTTTCGCCGGTTATCAAAAAAAATCTGCGGTTTCATAGACAAGTACAGTACCTACCTACGTGGTTAAAATGTATGGAACACCAAATTTTTTTTATAATAACCGACGAAAACTTTCGGCGCTGAAACTTTACGCTAGGGGGTTCAGATTCATGTAGTGAATCCATGGTTACAGTTTGCGCGTCGATGTCCCTACTACTCTGTACAATTTTATCCTCATAACTTCACCATCATGGACCCATCTTAGTAATAAGATAAACATTCACTTATACGCTGAATAAAAAAACATTCTGACACAAAGTTAAAAGTAAATAAAGATAAGTAAGGATAATGTGTAACATTTAAGAAACCATTAAGAAAATCAAGATATTCGTAGACTTAGCACGCTGAGCGAAGATATAATAAAATTATATGGTATGTGATGAGTTCTGTGATAAAATCCAACGGTGCTCACTGACGGTCTATTTGATACAATCCTGTGCTTTACATTTTGAAGATGTTTCGTGTTGGAATATTGAAGATTTTCTGGGAAACCATGTTCTATTATTTTCTTGGATGGTTCCACTCTAAAGATGGTGGATATCATTTTACATTAGCTGTTAAGTTTTAGTACTTATGTAGAATTAGCAATCGGAGAGTTTATGGTAATTATGTTGCTGAGGTGTCATCCTGAAGCCTGAAAACCTGACAACTAGTCTTACCAAGAGGTATCGTATTACACAGAAACTAGATGTGGAGGTCAGATAGGCAGTCGCTCCATATAAAATACTGGTATTCAGCTGCATCCGGTTAAACTGGAAGCCGACCCCAACATAGTTGGGAAAAGGCTCTTCAGATGATGATGATGACTGAGGTATCATCCACTGTCAGCTGTACAAGCACAAGGCCCAAAATAATAGATGGCTAATATGGACATAAACCTGTCACGAATGGGCAAAAAATTTATAAATCATAGAATAGAAACGTTCCAGGCTTACCAACAAACCTGTGGACTTCAGCTTTGGCAGTTTTGGCTTTTAACAAAACTATGTATTTCGACTTTGGCCAGTATAAATAAAACTTCGCCGACTACTGAAAAATCGCATCGAATTTCTAAGAATTCCGTCTTCACAGAGATGCATCTCAAACGTCTCGAAAAAAATTTAATATCACTACGTATTAAGTTGAAAGTCGAAACTCCGTCCAGAGGCAAGTCTGCAAAAATATATTTACAAGGAGAAGTTTGTCCGTTTTCCGAGCTAGCGATTTTAATCGAAGTTCGAGATAGTTCGATACGGCGTTTAATCTTTGTAGGTATCGTTTACGGAAATTGAAAGGAGATAAAAATGTTTTGCAGTGATGCCACCCACCTGCCTCGATGTCTGCCTTGCCTGCAATTGCTGCGGGGAAACGCCTCGAACTTTTGTGTTGCAAGAATTGATAGGGTGAGCCAGACTGTTGTCGGAAACATCGGCTTGCTAATATTTTTAGTAAAAATATATGAAGAACTATTTTATGCACAAATGTTTAATGTGAAACATAAAATATTTTTTTCACATTAAATATTAACGTGAACACAAGATAAATTAGAATCTAATCCAGCAGCGACAATTTCCTCGCTGTTGAATCAGATTATTACTTTAGTTTTTTTTTTCAGCAGTTTCCATAAAAACATAAGTAGAATAGCAGAGACAGAGTGTGCTGGACTAAATTTATTAATTATCTGGAACTGGTAGAACTCAAATTTATGACTAAAGTGTTACTTTATAATGACTTCTCAGAACCTTACGTTATTAAAAAGGTGACTCATAAAATGTATGCGTACTTTTAATTTTAATGAATTTATAATTATATTATTTTCTTGTATAAAAAGTACACCACGTCGTTCTTTCATAATTATAATCAAGCACCTCGTTAATAAGTTAGCATTTTATTTTTCAAACAACACTCAAAATTGTTTGAATAAAGTTTAACTTTCAGCCGCAGTAATTATTTTTCACAAAATTAATTTTAGTATGCCCAACAAGAAACAACAACTTAAAAGAAAGTAATAAAATTAAAGTATATTTAATTCAAACTTTAAAACCTATTAAATCGTGTGATCAATATTAATTATTTCTAATTCACTCTAGTTCACTCAATCTTGCTTGACAAAGAATCAGCTGGCTTTTTGTTAATAAGGGTGTATCCCTGCATGGCTTACTGTTTTATCATCATCTGCCTAGCCTTTTCCCAACTCTGTTGAGGTCGGCTCCCAGTCTAACCGGATGTAGCTGAGTTGGTACTCAGCTACATCCGGTCACAGACGGTCGGACTGCCTATCTGACCTCCACAATCCAGTTACTGGGTAATACGAAGCCCCTTGGTAAGACTGGTTGTCAGACTTTCGGGCTTCTGTCGACCCGTAACGACTGTCAAAGATCCACGAATGACAACCGGGACCAACGGCTTAACGAGCTTTCCGTGGCACCGAGGGGTCTTGGTATGTAAATATGGTCACCTATCCACAGACCAACCGCGGCAAGGGTAGCTTAACCTGATCGATCAATCCGTGAGGGGATGAATGTTTGTATGGTCATGCATTGTTAGACTAACATAAAATAATAATAATATAATGTTTGGACTTTAAAAGACACCCCATGCCCTCTGAGTTTATTTAGGCATTTCTTCTTAGGGAAATGCCAGCGCCATCTACTGCGGCGCACGGCACAGCAAAGGATTTTTATACGACGAATAGGAAATATAATTTAAATGTATTACATTAAAATTGAAATTTCAACGGCAGCGATGGCGCGGTATCCTTAGGCATGCCGTGACGTCTCTTGGCATCATCGTTGAAAATTAAATTTTATTGTCATATAATTATAATATTTAAGTTATATTTCTATTCGTCGCATAAAAAGCCCTAAAAGCGTCTTATAAGATCTACTTACATAAATAAACATTTCATTTCATGAATATGGAAGTTCGTCATTTTAGCGGATGGCAAATCCCGTGGGGTGCACGGCTCGTTATACTATGAATTGAAGGTTGAGATGATAAAGACATCTTCACTTAGAATGTCGCAGCATGAAACAATAATCCCATACAGCCTTTGGTTTGAAGCCAATGATAATTCTCCTTATGCCTTTTGATTCTCTTGTGCCTACATACATATACTACTGTCCGGCCGTTGAGAAAATTTGTTCCTAACCTAATCTATTTTTTTTTTTTTTTTACTGTCGCTGAGATATGCTTTATGCTTTTTTTTGCCCCCCGCGTTGGGAGGGATAGCGAGAGCGGCAACGTCACACCGTCACTCCTCTTCCTCTGCGGCCCCACCGCGTCCGCCATCTAACGGTGGCGGCCCCGTCAAGTCCGCGGAAGGTAGGGAGAGCGGCATCGTAACACCGACACTTCTCTCCCGCCGCGGCCTCCAATCCACAGCCGCGATGTCTCCCTCACGGGGGATATCGCGGCCCGCCTCAGGTAGGCTGCGATGTCGCCCAAGCGGCACCCGCCACGTCATAGGCTTAACCGCCAAGCCCTGACGAGCGGCCCCGCTGGGGTTCCTCTTAGCTTCACTGTGGTCCAGCCAGCCACGGCTACTGAGCCCCCCCGCCTCGACAATGCGGGAACCCACCGGGGGGGGGGGGGGGATGTGTTCCTAACCTAACCTAACCTGTCAGTGCGACAATTCTAGTAACTAATAAAGGTCAAATTCGCAAAACACGTATTCGTTTGTAGGAAACTGACGTGGATAAAGAACGCGTTCCCTCGACGGCCGGACTGTAATTAATGTTGTTTATGTTTTTTTTTATTAACCACCTCCTCAACACATTGGTCCATACGAGTGTGACAATATATTGTCAAATTGTATCCATTTTGTTTACCAATTGACCTTGGACCACGTCGTATAAAAAACAATAGCAAATATTTATTTATTTTAAATTCACAGTCGGCAACGATTCCCCGTCGCTATATATAATATTTATTTATCGGAAACCACGCTGTTTGCTCTCAGCGCAGATTGGATGCTGATATTGTTGTATGCGGCTGTGATTCTTGTGACCCGAATCGTTTACTGTACCACGTTTTATTTGCTGACTATTAAAGCTATGTTTTATTATATTTATGTTTTGAATTAGAGAATCGTTTACCTTTCAATATTTACAAACAATTTTTCATGGCTGGTTTATATCTAAACTAATATTATAAAGAGAAAAGTTTTTTTTGTATTAAATTAAATATTTATTCAGTATTAAATTGGTAAAATATTTACATAAAATCTTAGAAATAACTTACAAATGTATGTATGTATGTACATACATTGAATGTATGTATGTATGTATGTCTTAAGTTTGTTTGTTACGCTTTCACACTAAAACGGCTGAACGGATTTGGATGAAATTTGGCACATGGGTAGAGCATGACCTGGATTAGGACATAGAATACTATTTTAATCCCAATATTCCTACGGGTTAAAGACTTCATAATCAGCCTATAATGTTCCCACTTCTGGGACACAGGCCCGCTCTCTGTGAGAGGGAGTGAGCCGTAATCCACCACGTGAGCCCAGTGCGGGTTGGTAGTCACGTCTTCGGATTTTTGGTTCTGGGACATGCCGGTTTCCTCACGATGTTTTCCTTCACCGTTTTGAGAGCAGTTGTCATGAAATCAATTACACAAAGTAAAGCGCCTGTCTGGGTTCGAACCTACGACCTACAACTCGTAAGTCGCGGCCGTTACCACTGGTGGTTAAAGACTTATGCGGGTAAAATCGCGGGGCGCAGCTAGTAATAGATTATTCGGTTGCATGTTTTGTTAACTGTGCATTGAATCACTAATTCGGAAAAGTAATTTATGTTCAATAGTTCATGCTTTCCAATTGAACTTTGGAGTTTGGTCAGTATATACTAATAGTAATCTAGAAAGAATCTAATGTCAGATAACACATAAATGGACTAGAAGCATGAAATTTGCACAAAGGTTCCATATACAAATAAAGTGACGACTGATGAGGAATTTTTGAAAGTACATCCCTTATAGGGATGCAAGTTTGTATGGAAGTCATTTTTGCCGTAGGGACTTCCATTGGGCACATGGCTTGTACAGACGCCAGCAGGTCAAGCTACCCGAAACTGTCAAATTTTCCCAAACAACCTTGAACCTTAATACTTCGGCGATAAAGTTGAAGATCTATTAAAGAAATTTGACAGATTGTAGTAGCTTGATGTGCAGCTGGCGTCTGTACTTCAATAACACATACCATTACATCATGCCTGTAATCCTCGAAGGGTAAGGCAGAGGTGGGGAGAGGTAGTACATCAATAATTAACATCTCATATCATATTATGTTAGGTTAATGTATGTGTATTTTTTTAACCGACTAAACTGACATACCTATCGATTATTTATGTGGCAACACCAGGTGACAGTTGACAAGTGGTCAAGGAAGGTAAGTGCGAGCCGGCAATTGATTCATTCACTTGATTTTGGAGCGAGCTACGGGTCGGACCAACTAAAGATTACACAGATAACAATAATAATTATTATTATTATTTTATGTAGTTGGTTGATTATAATCAAAATACATTATTTCACATAAACCTACATGGGTACTTATGAAACGTCAGAAGCTAGGTGCACGGTTCCAATTGGTCGTTTCCTATGGAGATGAGCTGGCATGAAACTCCACGGTTACTACTCCATGGGAGGACAGCGTAGCCCTGTCAACAAGTACCAGCACCCTAATTGCGTAACACACGATCAATCGGAATCGGTTTCATTTTGATAGTTCAACAACATTCATTGCGTTATTTACGTGTTGAGCAGACAAATTTTTCGAACTTATGAAGCAATGGATTAGCAATTTGCTTCAAAATGATTCAGATTACTATTGATTGTGTGTTACGCAATTAGGGTGCAGGTACTTAATAAAATAAAAAATGGTCTACAGATCTAAAGTCTACAAGGCCTATATACAGGATGGTCCAAACATTGACGTCATAAAAAAAAATAGATCGTTGGATTGCAGTAATTAAATAAAATTATTGTCTACCCAAGGGGTTTTCTTACACATAACATGAAATAGTATTTTATATACCTATCTTAAAAAAATAATCTGACATGAAACAAACAACAGTTCAGGCTTTTAAATAAAATAAGTAATACAAAACAGTATTTTAATATTATTCACGCCTTTCTGTTTTACGAGAATACTGGGGAAGCAGAACACGGACATTAGCCAAGGAATAATTTCAGCAAAGCTATGATAATGCCTGGATAATGAAAGATTGCAGCGGATGCGGCGAAAATAGTTTAGTACGAGTAATATCAGGTTCTTCCTGGCAAACAAGAAACTATGGTTTATATTACGGAGTACGCGCTTGTATTTATTTTATGTCTTTTAATTGGCTTGCTTGTGTACTTACTTTTGGGTCAGAAATATTTGGTTTACATAATTTACCGATTATTTTACTTTGCCAGAATAAATTCAAAGTTAAAATAATGTCTCAATATAGATCTGATGAAAAGTATAGGTAGTTTGATAGCTATCTTAGTGATGTTGAATTTTTTAGTAATGTCCCGGAGTTTGGGTGTTGGCGGTGTGATACCCACATGAGTCGAAAAGCACATTAAGCCATTGGTCCTACGCCTGGATCTCTCTCCGGTCGTGTCGGATTGCCGTCCCATCAGACTATGAGAATCAAGGAAAAGAAACTGCAATTGCGTGAGTGCATATCTCCCATGCCCTCTGTTGAGATTGTCCGCCATGACAAAAATATGGTCTGGGTGACTATGTGATGTTGCCAAAGCCCTGCCGTACCACGTTGTGTGCCTACATATCACAGCGTAATCACAGCAAGCTTAGTTTCTGTTCCATACCTTACTCTAATACCAAACAGGTGTGCGCAAACACACACATACAAATCATTGAACATTATTATTATTAAGATTGATGGAATTGAATGATCATATGGTCTAGGATTATTGCTTTGAGCTGATATTTGCTACTGTTAGTAGCAAATATAATATTCCGAGAGTAGTATCTACTAACGCGAGGCCTACACTTAATTCGTCATGGAGCAAACTTTGCTCATACGGCGGATCGAACCAAACATGTAAAATAAACATAAACATAGCCTCACGCTCGTTTTCCCCTAAGGGATAGGAAGAGATGTATACGGGTGTCCTAGAAGAAGTCATAACAGTTATCAGAAAAATATTAAACGGCAGTCAAAACAAAACAAGCGAAAACAAGTGAAAATTCTATTATTCGGACGGGGTTTTTTACCGTCCGAATAATTGAATTTTCACTTGTCACATCACAAACTAATCTTATGTCCGTAGTTGTCAATATGGATTAGGCAACGCCCGCAAGTTCGGTTGAAACTACGGATTTCGTGCTTATGGGATAGACCCCTGACTGACCGTGACTGTTATTACTTTAACAGCGGCATGGGTCGATCGATCAGTATAAGCTACGCTTGCCGCGGTTGGGCCGTGGATGGGTGACCATCTTTACATACCAAGACCTATCCGTGCCTCGGAAAGCACGGTAAACCATCGGTCCCGGCTATCATTGGATCTTTGACAGTCCTTACGGGTAATCAGAAGCCCGAAAGTCTTACAACCAGTCTTACCAAGGGGTATCGTATTACCTAGAAACTGGGTTGTGGATGTCAGATAGGCAGTCACTCCAAGAATAAAAAATAAAATATGGTAGGTAAAATACGGCAATTCAGCTGAATCCGGTTAGACTAGAAGCTGACCCAAACATAGTTGAGAAAAAGCTAGGCAGATGATGGAATAGACCCCTGATACGAATTAATATACTAAGTTCTATGTGGTTTCATTTTAGTACTAGGTCTTATCAATTTTGAGGACGGGGCTTCTGTAGAATGTTCTAAGTTTTGTTTGTACTATTAAATTGATCTTTGTCTCGCAAAGTGGGAGACATAGGCTGGATAAGTGGTTTGAAACTTAGTGTCCTGTGACCCTTGTAAGGACTACCACCCTTTGTCTTGTCGATATCTGATCCTCACAAATTGACTATGTTTAAACATGTGTTAATCGGCCATGTTTGAAAATGGCTGCTGGAGAGTTTTTTTTTGCGCCACTTCTTCTCCCCTGCGAAAGCACTAGGAAGTGGTGAAGGGCGGGCAGTTTTGGGGGACTGTCTTTTGTAATTTTGACGTTCGAAAAGTGCGGATTCTCTGCCTAGTTTGAATAGGTAAATGACTTTTGATTTTGGTAAATGCCATTTTCCATTATCTACATTTTTATACTTCCATATAAGTACACAATATAAATAAAACTCGTTTTTCGTGTCTGTCTGTGTGACCGCGTTGTTCTTGCGTTCTTGATGTGTTTTTCAACATCATGTAAAGCATTTATTCCGGAAGGTTTACGTGTATGTGTATCTTAACATTAAACTTAAATAATTATAATAAAGAAATTTCGATGTTTAGTCAAGTCGTAAACCGTACGAAGCAGGGGCGGATCGCTAGACTTAACTAATATTATAAAGAGAAAAGATTTGATTTTTTGTATTTTTGTTGGTTACGCTTCGCGCTAAAACGGCTGAACAGATTGAAATGAAATTTGGCACATTGGTAGACCATGACCTAGATTAGGACATAGAATACTTTTTATCCTAATATTCCAAAAGGATCGAGACGTATGCGGGTGAAACCGCCGTGCGCAGCTAGTATGACATAAACGTACCTAATTTAAATTTTGAGAGGGTTTGAATTTGTTGCACTATACATGTAGTAGTAGAGTAGCGATGAATTGGTAACATATTGTGACACCAGGTAAAATATTGTGAACATTCCACCTCACAGCTATAACTATTTCCAACAAATTGCTTTTAAAGCAAACTGACACAGGCCGTAACTCATTAGGGATTATTAACGTTAAATGTGCGTAATTAAATACAAACACTATACATTCACGGTTTAATAACAAACCGTGCTAATGGGGCTTGATAGACATCATTCAATGTATAACAAACTCATTTGGAATCACGCGTCGTCTATTCTCTACATTACCGCTATTGTTTGTTGCTCAAATTGACAAATCAGATAACGCCGTATTCAGTGAATTGACGAGGGGACGCTTGCTGATGTGAATGCTGTAATTTGTGGGACATTATTTTATTTGTCAACTGGTTCGTGTTATCAGGAGTTTGGTCGAATTTGTGGCAGAGATTGGAAACGTGTTTAATGTAGAAATAACGAGCTTTTACAATGCCGATTCAATATTGTTGTTTATGATAATCAACTCGCGAAAGATAAATCAGAAAATATTTACAAAGCTAGCTTCACACCTTTACCCCTTTATTTAAACTTGCACAAAAAGGTTTGCATTGTGTACCAGTCAACCAAGGGTGGTGAAGAGATTAGATGGCAGGTGCTTTGGTTGAGAGGAACAATGATGATAAAAAAACTAATAAAACTAGGTACACAAATACATAAATAGGTTATATATACATACCTACATATTATTTACTTTAATATATACTTACTCGAATAAGTATATAACCCTTTATTCATAATCTTTGCTTAAAGTTAAGTAGTGATTAGACTTTAACCATACATTTTTGACGTTTAAACGTCTCTTAACTTTAATTTTCTCATCGTTTATATTTAAACCCTGTGTGAAGAGTTTATCATACCAACTCGTAAAAGATAAATCAGGAAAGTTTTGGTTACTTAAAAGCTGGCTGTACGTTTTTAGTGCAGAAGTAATTTATGAAGAAGGAAGGAATGAAAAAGTAAAATCTGATCATTAAATAATAGGCACTTATTTAACAGGAATTAAAAGTGTTTTCAATCGCGGTTATACCTCGACCACAGGATTTATTGTTGTAAAAAAAAAGCATTTAGCTTCTAATGAAACGTCAGAAGCTAGTTCCACGGTTCCAGTGGTCGTTTCCCATGGAGATGAACCGGCAAGAAAGTCCACGGTTACTCTTTTTAAAATGATTGTGTTTAAAGAGTAACGGAACAACTAATAAGTTACAGAAAGAAAGATGAGTATTTAAAACTAACTAAGTTGGGTAGCGGGATTGTCCGAAAGGGTTACCGCTGCCCTGGAACATAAAGGGCTAAGGAAGGAACACGGGTGGGTTTTAGTCAGTAAGAGTCTGACACTCCCTCGTGCTCCACCCAGAGCGGGAGGAGTCATTTGATGATTTCCCATCTTCAAAAAAAAAAAAAACTAACTAAGTTACAACAAGAACCAGAAAAAAAATACCTGTGCGAGGCCAAAAAGACTCTTATCTCAGCATAATGCTGCAATATTTAACGGACACACCTACGGACATCTATAAATCCGGCTATGAGAAAAAAAATTGTTTAGAAAAAAAAAACGTAATTATGTACACCGCATTTTCAACTATTCATCATTGCCAGTATAATTATAGTCTACTACAAACTGAGACCACCAGTTATTTCCGACCCCGGCCTGAATTAAACAGAACCAGCATCAGTCTTAATCAGCCTAGATCTGCATCCACACTTGACTGAAGTCTGGCAACACCGACACAATGGAGGAGGTTATTCTTACCCTCAATCGATAGCTTGATTTGCATACTGACTGCATTGCTAACCGAATAGCTTAGCACGTCTACAAGGCCGTATATTTAGCTTAGAAATATTTTAGCTACACGTGTATTTTGTTGTTGGAAAATAAGGAATAAATATGTTATTTGTAACTTCGCTTGTATTCCCGAGAGCGCGTAGTTTTTGAATAAGGTATGTAGAGAAGACTTAGCAGATACAGGCTCTGTACAATATGTTTGCAATAAACTGGCTTAATTTGATTTCATTTTTAACTTTTGGATTGTTTTTTTTTTATTAGCCCTTAATAATGTCCCACTGCTGGGCAAAGGGAAAAATGCTTTGACGTTTTTTAAAGTAGGCAGGCTACATCTTAAAAGAAAAAAATGTCTAGTTTTATACAGTATTAAATTAAACGAGCTAGCTAAACTCTGAAGTAACAATACTGACAGCGGCCGTTGTCCTCCCGGAATAAACCATCAAAACTTTTTATTTTACCGAGTTTAAATATCGATATCCATCGCGTCTGCGGAGTTTAGTTAACTAACTTAATTTACCCTGTATAATACATGAAGTCACGCCTTCTTCCCATAGGGGTAGGCAAAAATTCCAAAATTAAAAAAAAAAATCAAAAATGTTTATTATCAGCTTAAATAACATTACGCTAGTTACAATGAGGAGCCACCTTTTAAGTAATTAATTTACTTGTGTTAGGGTGCTCCGCCCTTCCCAAGTTACATTACTAGTTATTTAAGGAATTTCACAAGTAAGGTAATCTTACAATAAGCTAAAATAACAGGCAGAAACTGCAAAACGCCATGTGCTACGATCCCTGCATACTCCTTTTGCTTAGTTTACGTTCATACATCTGAGGAGCAATTATCGTAATTCTAAGAACGTTCACAGTCTGAACTCAGTCTCAATCTATCAAAAATACCTCTAATTTCCCTACGTTATGACAAGTCTTTGACATTTGTTTGTCGCTGAGCTGAGACTGCGACTAGATTTTGAACGTTTTAAATTACGAGAATTGCCCTTCTGATTTTCGTTATTTTAAGAACGTTTACAGTCTAAACTCAGCCTCAATCTGTCAATACCTCTAATTTCCCTTTTTGACATTGTTTCTCGCTGAGATGAGGTTGCGACTAGATTATGAACGACTAGCTTCTGCCCGCGGCTTCGCCCGCGTGGATGTCGGAAATTATCCCACGGGAACGTGCTAACAGGATAAAATGTATGTGCTTCCCCAGGATGCCATCTATCTCGCGGGCCCTTTGTGGCTAATTACAATAGAAAACCAATTGTGTCTCATTAGTGGTGATTAAGAGGGTACCTATATGATATCCTTACCTAAGTACCTACATAATGAAAAAAAAAAACTCAATAACAGAAAAGAAATACCTACCTACCTAAATAAACCTATTTCTGATGATAACTAAACTCAATAAATAAGCAAAATCCCTAAAAACTAATATCTATACGAATGACTAATCTTACCTAACAGTATTATAAAATAACCTACGGTCACTACGTACACTATCAAATATACTACCTATACTTTAAAATTAAAATCTATACCTACGACTTATAAAAATAAACCTAAATAACTCTAAAAACTAATAGAAATAAAAAAGGTCGCACTGAAAAACACGGTTTAGAATTGCAAGTAGCAGTTAAAATAAGAACGAACGCTCGCCACTCAACACGTCCGTTCAAATCAAAGTTCAAAAAATATCCTTATATACGGTAGCGATCCGTGGCGGCCGCGCGCCACGCGTGTGCTGCGAACGGTGCAAGCTAAATTCAACCTTCAGCACTACATTTAGAGCATAACTTTAGTGAACTCCACTGCGGGTAACGTTGTAACATAATGTACATACTCACAGTTATCTACATTCATTTCTCCAGGTCAGAACAAGCATTCTGTTACCATTAGGCGCTGTTCTGATTATTTCTTACGACACGTTTTATCCATAATCAGTACACAGACACAGCTCCAACTTTAACATGAGTCTACGACGATTTAGTGTCATCCAAGGGTTGGTAATTTCGCCCACATTGATGGATATCATTTTTCCTATAAACACTATACTTTTATTACAAATTAACTATATATTTTATTGTATTTTAGTAATAATATATTTTATTATGACAGCTTTGACAACGACGTTTAATACGTCGCCATGGCAACGTATCTTTCTAATTCTTACCGGCCTGTATCTTTTTATATGCAAACTTATGTATGTACTATGTAAAGAAACCACTGGCCGAATTCTTATCTCAAATTCATATTTTCTATACGATGCTGTTCTACGAGGTTTCTTTAAAGATTCACGCAAAGCAAGGATCAGTTCGAGTTTCGCTTCTAAGGCGAACAGTATAAGGAGCCTGATACTCCAGGGCCACTTATCCCGGAAATACCCAGCGTACCTCTCCGGTACGGTACCTGACGGACCCTGCCTCCGTCCTCCGCCCTCCGTGAAGGGCTACTACATCTACTAGGCCGCGCCTCACCCGAGGGCCGCCTCACCTGAAGGCCGCCTCACCTGAGGGCCGCCTCACCTGAACGCTGCCTCACCTGGCGGGCTGACGAGCGTCTCCGCCGTGCCTCTCTCTCCTGCTGCCGTGCTACGTCCTGGCCTGTTGCGTGAGCCCTCCTGTCCTCACCTGAAGGGCTGACAGCGTCTCCGCCGTGCCTCTCTCTCTCCTGCTGCAGTGCTGCGTCCTGGCCTGCTGCGTGGACCCTCCTACGGGTGTCCTCCGTGTCGCTACGCACCAGCACCAGTCCTCACCTGTTCCTGCTCCTGTTCCTGGACCTCCAACTGTATCTTCACCTCAGCCTCTATCACGCATCGTCATCCTACACCCCACCTCCACATACTACACACCACTCTTCAGACCATCTTCATCTTTTACTTGTAAATATATCTCTAATTGTTTTCAACCTCCCTTTCATTTTACCCCTAGCTTAGCTTTCCTTGTCGCTACACGACAACGTAACCTACGACAAACGTATTATTTGCTGTTGGTACAGTAATCAAAATCAAAATCAAAAGTCATTTATTCAAATTAGGCTGAGAATCAGCACTTTTCGAACGTCAAAATTACAAAAGACAGTCCCCCAAAAACGCCCGCCCTTCGCCACTTCCTAGTGCTATCGCTGGGAAGAAGAAGTGGCGGAACAAACTCCCCAGCAGCACAGCTGTCTGTTTAGTTAAAATATAGTTGCATGTATACAATACTAGGAACCTATGTCGGGTCGGTAATCGGGTCTAGGGATCGAACCGCAAAATTAAGTTTGTTTTTTATTGTATATACTTTTCCGGGATAAAAAGTACCCAGTGTGGTGCCCAGGATATTAAAGAATAATTATACCAAGTTTCATCGTAATCGAACCGGTAGTTTTTGCGTGATGCCTGAACAAACGAGACAGACAGACAGACAGACAAAAATTTTTTTAATCACATTTTTGGGTTCGGTGTCGGTCTAGTAATGCCATTTATTTTTTTGATATTTTCAATGGACAGAATTTTCACTTCTACAGATTTATTATAAGTATAGATTTTAATTACGGGAATTAGCCTTCTGGTCTTGTTTTAAATAATTTTATAATCTTATAATCTTTAAATCTTATTTTATAATCTCAATTATATACGAGTATATAATACGAAAAAATTAAAATATAGAAAAAGGCAGGAGCTCATTGGGCATCAAAAAATTCGTCCGCATCACTGTCAATGGGATAAGTGCCCAAAAGGCTATATATTAGTGTTAGCTTGTAAAAATCGTAATTAATCTGTAATCTTATGTATACCTACCTAATTGTTATGACCGATAACTTGAATTTTTGGTTCAAACTGTAAACAATGTTTGTTATAAATAAACAAAAAACTTAAAAAAAAAAGATTTTCCTTTCATTCAAGACCTCAGCCCTCAAAATCAAATGGATTCAAACATACATAAAAAAAATAAAGCATTATCACACATACAACAGCTTTTACCCGAAACATGCCTTCCGTCAAGCGTAAAATGCGTAAAAAAGTATTAAAGTGAAGAGCGGAAGGATGATAATGAGAAAAAGTAAAATAAAGCAAGCGTCAGAATGAAATAATAAGCTCATCCGGGCTGAGAACAAAAATTCTCGTGTTGACACCATAAAGAGAAAAGATAATATCATATTTTTTTCTGGGAACTAAGGTAAGCATTGTCAATGTGATGATATTTATGAAGTTTCTGCACTGTCTTTCATTTTCAAAATGGAGTTTCTCATCATTAGGTATTTTAGCCGAAATATGCCGCCGACTGCTCCCCCAAGTCTCGATGGAACTCTGAACTATAGAGGTCTAGTTTTTCTTAAGTCGATCGCGTTGACAAGCCTGTCCTACAAAATGGTTTCATTCATTCAAATTATTATCCCAGACGACCCATAGAAGATCACGGGGAAGACCTGCATAGCTATTCACAACCATCCGACAGGCTATCGTATCGAAAATGACACATTTCGATAACCTGATTTGCCATGACCCCACAGCAAACAGCTGTCAGAAGAATAGCGGTCGTCTACTTGACTTAAACTGACCAAATTTTCGAGTTTTGGATTTGTGAACAGCGTTTAGAAACATAACATAACATTGATTGATGTTCGATTCGGTACGGAAGCATATCGAATGGTTGTGCAGGATGAGACTCGCACAGACCAGCGAAGCATGGCACAAAAGTAAGGAGGCCTATGCTGTGGGTGGAACAAGGCTCTCAATGTTGATGATGATGATCTCAATGGATATTTACGGGCTATAAAGCATTCTATCCTAGCATGCCCAATTAGTCATCATCATCACCCAAGCCATTCCCAACTATGTTGGGGTCGGCTTCCAGTCTAACCGAATGCAGCTGAGTACCAGTATTTTACAAGGAGCGACTGCCTATCTGACCCCCACAACCCAGATACTAGGTAATACGATACCCCTTGGTAAGACTGGTTGTCAGACTTTCGGGCTTCTGTCGACCCGTAACGACTGTCAAAGATCCACGAATGCCAACCGGGATTAACGGCTTAACGTGCTTTCCGAGGCACGGCATGCCCAGATAGTATACCTATCTAATTAACTCGATAAATCATTCAGTTACGACATTCACAATAAGCCACTTACATGCTAAAACAATGGTTGAAATCACCCATTGTTTTAGGACGTCAGTTAATATTTCAAATACTAACAGAAATTACAGTTAACTATTGCTACACACTGCAAATCAGCTGGATTTTGGCAAACCACCTCAATCGAGATTACTCTAGTTTATTATAAAATGAGACCGAATATGTTCGGAAAATGTTACGTTAAATTGCATGGAATCGTTTGCAACGCTCACGATTTAAATAATTATAATATTAATGCAGGTAATAAATTGTAGCACAGCATAAGTGTTAAAAACATTATTTTCAGTTTGCACGTAAACTCAAACAAAATGTGATGATATGTGTTCATAACAACCAGTTTCGTTTAAATTCCAATGCTATATTTGGATTTATTTTAAATTATTACGACGTACTGAAGAATCCAATATGTGTTACCAACTACTTGATTTCTGAAGCAGAAAGTTTATGCATGGCTAAATCGTACCTGACGCTAAAGCGACTAGTAGGGTAGAATTTAATGCCTGCGTGGTTCAGCACTAACTTCTAGGTTGGTTGATATTCAGTTGATTTCGTATTATATTAAAATAGCTACCCGCATAAGTTTCGATCCCGTGGGAATATCGGGATAAAAAGTATCCCATAATAATATATGTTAATCCTTGTTATAAACCATCTGTGTGCCAAATTTATCCAAATCCGTTCAGTAGTTTTTGCATGAAAGAGTAACAAACATCCATCCATCCATTCATCCATCCATACAAACTTTCACGTTTATAATATTAGTAGGAAGTAGGGTAGGATTGATTATGGTTTGGTGGTTGGTTTACGATCACTGATTTAATTACACGGAATAATATAGTTTAAAAGCTTTATTGAATACTATAATTTATTATAATTATGAAATGGTAAATCTAAACTAAATTAGCACTAAGGTGATTTGATTTGTTTGGGCTGAGTAACGAGGTCGGAAGTGGAACACGTACTAACCGGTTATACATGATGAAATTGAATAGGTGCCCAAATGAAAACATCGAAATCAACGTGTTACAAAGAAAATTAAGAGCATGTCATTGAAGCATGTTGCGCATGTATGTGCATCCCTTGCACATACGTGCGAGTAGGCAAGCGATTTGGCAACGTCGTTGCGCGCCTTTTTTTCGTAGGAACGGTCGAAATTAGGTAAATACCGGTAGTTCAACGCGTTGCCAACTTTGCTTCATGTTGTAAACTCTGCGATGAAAAGAGGCGCGCTTAATTTGATACTTTTTTTTTGTTTTGATAATTTTGAAAAAAAAAACTGTAACGACGATAATTCGCACTATCTAAGACAATAATTACCTACACAATGTTTTCAAGAATTTAAATTTGGTAATTGACGATTTATGTTATTTCAATTTGGCATAAGTTTTCAATTTCATCTTGTAGTTGCGTGCTGAGCTGCACCCTAATTGCGTAACACACGATCAATCGTAATTTGAATAATTTTGAAGCAAATTGCTAATCCATTGCTTCATAAGTTGGAAAAATTTGTCTGCTCAACACGTAAATAACGCAATGAATGTTGTTGAACTGTCAAAATGAAACCGATTCCGATTGATTGTGTGTTACGCAATTAGGGTGCTGTTCGGTTGCAAATATTGTACCGTAAAAGTGGGTCGAGAGGTATGCTAAGAACCGCATGTTACGGAGCAATCAAAGGTGGAGCAATACATACTAACTTTTTTTATACACTGAAGTTCAAACACATAATATGGACCCTCATTTCGTTAAATTGGTATTTCATTTCTTTTTTTTTTATGAAGTTATTGTAATTGACCCTCATTGTTGAAGTTGACCTGGATGAGGGAACGCACTGAACCAGGAAGTATGGCAGAAGAAAGAGAGAGTTATACCCAGCAGTGGGTGATTCCGAGTTGAAATCGTGATGATGAGCCTCACTGACCCTTCTCAAGGCCATATCTGAAAAGTGAGACAATACTAAGAAAATAAAATATTTGGGACACACAGTAAATACAAATAGCTAAAAAAGGAGCTTTTAAAACTAACAAAAATTAAAAACACAATTAAAAACAACCAGAAAAAAAAAACAAAAACGACCTGTGCGAGGCCAAAAGGGCTGCTATCTCAGCATAATGCCACGATATTAAAAACGAAGATACTGCAGCGCTGGTATTCTGATAGAACACTACAGAAAAAAGATAAATATGAGCTTAACTGAAAAGATTCGGAAGGAGAACTAGTTTGACATCACGTGAGTAATATGGTACCTATACATCCATATTCAGCAACAAAAATCAATCAATATACTAAGCAACACAATTCAGCAGTACAATAAATAATAATCACAATCCATTGTCTTTTAACGGAGCCGAAACCTTCTCATATTTACGCCCGAGCCTGCCTTGTTGCCCCTTATGTACCCTTCACTAGCAGACCTCCCATCTCATTAATGAGTCCTTTGGACCTGACATTCACACGCCACTTCCAAATTAAAACGATATTCGATATTTTTTTCGAACGTCGATTCACGAAATTGAAATACAACATGGCTGCCGTTAGGGTTCCGTACCCAAATGGTGCCAACGGGACCGTCTGTCCGTCCGCTCGTCCATCCGTCGGCCACGGGGCTATATCTTTTGAACCGTAATAGGTAGACACTTGAAATTATCAGAGTTTGTAGGTAAATACTATGGCCGGTAATAATGTTAAAAATTAAAGGGTCATACAAGAAACGTGTTTAGTGTTTAATTTTTTTTTTTTTTATTGTAGATTCGGTACGGAACCCTTTCTATGCGTCCGACCCGCACTTGGCCGTTATTTTTCACAAATGAATTTCTTCTCGGCGAAGGGATCCTTGTTAAAATAAAAATGGCTAACCTTGGATTAACAATAAAGATTAGGGTGCCTAAATGAAAGTTAAACAAAAGGTGTCGTTTGACGGGCTCCCTGGGCACAGATAAAAAACATGAATAAATTGCCCGGTTAATAGTGCTGGAGAGGTCACATTGGGCTGTGCCTTTTTGTGCTTCAGTTGCAAATTACTGAAGCGAGCAAATACTGTGCCAAGATAGGTATTACTGGATGGAAAGATTGATGTTGCGAGTTATGTCTGGTCACTAATCTATCTTTATTCTTTTACTAATATACTGTATCTATATCTTATTCTATACTAATAAAAAAGCTGAAGAGTTTGTTTGTTTGAACGCACTAATCTCTGGAACTAACAGTCGATTTTGATAAAATGTGTTGAATAAGTTGGGTTATTGCGGCTGTCGAAGGACCAATAAGCGTTGTGTAATTACTTGGGAACGAATGTCATGTCGCCTGCACACAAGGGGATAGGAAACAGTTAAGGACTTACTTGGTGGTTTTGCATGTGCCGTGCTGATATGCAGACCGGCGTCCGGTAGCTTCTGTTTCTCTGCTTCTTCCTGGTTCTGTGTCGGCCGACACTCGTGAATTGGTTTAATTTAATTAAGACGGTTTGGTATGTTCCGCGGCGCGCGCGCGTCGCGAAGCTTATCGGTTAGCTTGCGGTGCGGGTAACTGTTCGATTACAAGTGAAGTTGAATCTCTGTCCCTCCGCTGGTGGTTTGTTCCACGTAGTCCGGAAGCGGTAGTCGGTTGGCGCTTTCTCTTTCTGTCGCGTATGGACGTAATGATAGGGAGAGGGATAGATGGATAGGCACTTGGCGACATGACGTTGACGTTTTCGTTCGGATATTTAATAGAGAGAACCTTGTAATATAGAAACTTGCGTAAGCATCCTGCCCGGGTTTGAGGATATGTAGTATTCTCAAAAAAGGGAAAGAAAGTGCGTTAAAGCGGATTAAAAGAAAGAGAGAGAAGAAAACAATTGAAATATATTAATTACGACTAAAATTACGTGATATTAATTACGCGGTGAAATTATTGGGAAGGCAACGGGCAGAGTTTAACAATGGGTCGCTTGAAAGAGCCACTGCATGTCTTCACCATAGCAACGCGGGTTGTCCCATCTTTGCCGGGGAAAACCTCGGTGATTATGCCCATTGGCCAACGTAAAGGAGGGACATCATCTTGATGCATGAGAACCACTGCACCAATCCTAACATTGTCCACGGCATCCAACCATTTTTGCCTAACTTGTAAGTTATGTAAATATTCTATCCGCCATCTTCTCCAAAAGCTGCAAACCATTTGGTCAAGCAATTTTTTGCGGCAAGTTAGAGACTTCGTTGTTTCGGGAACGTTCACGACAGGCAACGAAGTCAACGGAGAAGCCATTATAAAATGAGCGGGAGTAAGCGGTTCTGATACAGTAGATACTAAGGTTAGCGATTTATTATCAAACTCAGGCAACTGCTCGCTACATGAGGAAACAAACGGACTGATAGGCCACTCAGCAGTTGGGCGTAGAAGCCACTCAGGTCCATGCCACCACAAATTGTGATTTAGTAGCTGCTCAGGTAGAAGACCTCGAGACAAACAGTCACTAGGGTTTTCTTTTCCGTTAATATGGAAAAAATGCTTAGGATCAAGGTTTTCTTGACATTTAGCGACGCGGTTGCTAACAAAAATATTCCATTTGTGCGGTGAGGAATGAATCCATGAAAGAGTAATTGTAGAATCGGAAAATGCGAATATTTTATTAATAGCGGTACGAGAGCGGTAAGTGTCATAAACTAACTTAATTAAGCTTGACAAGAGTACAGCGGCGCAAAGCTCTAGACAAGCCAGAGATACGACCTTGACAGGTGCAACCTTGGATTTAGCACACACCAAAGTTACGTGTGCGTTGCCATTTGTGTCAGTAACATGTAAGTATATGACGCAGCCATACGCATTCAAGCTGGCATCAGCAAAACCTACTATATTTGTCACGCAACCCATAGTAACGGCTACATGACGCGGCAGTTTTAAAGAGGAAAGTAAAGGCAGTTGCTCTTTAAACTTTTGAAAGAGAAGTACAATAGAATCGGGTGGAGTTTCATCCCAATCTGTGTTTAGTTTCCATAATTCCTTTATGAGTAATTTCGCGAATAAAACCACGGGAGCCACTAGACCCAGAACATCCCACAGACGGGCAACAGTGGAAAGAATGGAACGTTTAGTACAACTTTTATCCAAGTTAGATGTAGTAAAGGTGAAACAATCCTCGGAAGGAATCCATTTGAGTCCAAGAATCTTTAAGTTATCCCCGTCAGAAAAGTTAATAGAAGAGCGGTTGGAGTGTGGAATAGAATCTAGTAGTTCCAAGGAATTACTTGCCC
Source organism: Apamea anceps (assembly GCA_951799955.1). Classification (NCBI taxonomy): domain Eukaryota; kingdom Metazoa; phylum Arthropoda; class Insecta; order Lepidoptera; family Noctuidae; genus Apamea; species Apamea anceps. The sequence continues at coordinate 1,954,661 of OX637506.1, forward strand.
ACTTAGTAAGGTCAAAGCCCCCAGCCTTAAATAAGGCGATAAGTTCAGCGGAGAGAATCTTGGCTTCCTCCAGAGTGGAGGTCGAGTTAGCCAAGTCATCCATGTATAACTCATGCGAAGCGACAATGGATGCGCGCGGGAATCGATGTTTTTCATCCTCTGATAGTTGACGGACTGTCCGCATTGCTAAATATGGGCTGGGCTTAAGGCCAAACGCCACTCGGTTAAATTGAAATTCGCGAGCAGGTTCAGCGGTATTAAACCGAAACAATATTTTCTGATATTTTCGATGCTCATCGATAACAGCAATTCGGAGATACATCTGTTTTATATCAGCTGTGACTGCAATAGGGAATAATCGGAAATTTAAAAGTAATAAAAATATGTCAGCCTGTAGATTAGGCCCTGTGTGTAACAAATCGTTCAATGACACGCCATTATGAGACTTGGCGCTCGCGTCAAGGACGATGCGAACTTTAGTAGTTTGTTTATCATTCCTAATAACAGGGTGATGCGGTATATAATAACCTACAGTCTGATCAGCCGCACTAGGTGTAGTTTCAGTTAAATAATTTTGATTAAGGTATTCTTGGATTATTTCGTTATAACTAGCGTGCAAAGCAGGGTCGCGAAGCTCAGTTTTTTCCAAGTGAATAAAACGTCGATAAGCGACAGCATAAGAATTTCCGAGTGAATCTGGATTCTTACAAAATGGTAACGCAGTACAGTACCTACCGCTGGAGTCACGTGACACCGTAGAAACGTACAGCTGTTCACATTCCCGTTCAGCGGGACTCATAAAAGATTTTGAGGGTATTTCTTCAATGTTCCAGAATTTATGTAAAGATTCGTCTAACGACAGAAAACAATGAGAATCATCTATATTCAACGCGGTAGAAAAAAAAAATATGAAGCGGTATTTAAATCAGCGATATTATTTTTATTATTAAACGAACTAGTGGGTACTTCGTTTTTATTATTAAATAAACTAGCGGGTACTTCACCCATAAGAATATAACCGAACACGGTTTCAATAGCGGATGGCGCGGTAGGTGAAATAATTTTATTGTTGAGTAATAAATATGGGAACAGCTTTGCCCCTAGAAGTAGTTCAACATCACCAGGCATATGCCACAGGGGGTCGGCTAGCGGTAATTTGAACAAATGTTGCACTGCAGAGGTATCAACAAAGTGAGATGGTAATTTGTCAGTTATGCAGTCAACCACAAGAGCGGTTATTTTAAAGGAATTATTTTTATTTTTAGCAGTAACTGTTATCTCAACGTAACCTATAATAGGCCGCGAAGAGGTTCCTACTCCTTTTATAAATGAATTTGAAAGCGGTATAATATTTAATTGAAGTCTCTTACAACAAGCTGACGTAATTATGTTGTTTTGCGAAGCGTTATCGATCAAACATCTTACAGAAACATATCTATTATATCTGTTGTCAACGTATACTTGTGCGGTCGACAGTAATACGGTTGTGCGCGGTAAATCTGTACCTACGCGTGAACATGCACACAGCGCCACCTGTTGTGAATGCGCGGAACTAGGCACAGCGTCGCTCGATCCCGACCGTTGAGTAATTTGCTCCAGATGTAAAAGCGAATGATGTTTCTTGTTACATGTCCTGCAAGTATGTATTGACTTACACTGTGAAGCCGTGTGTGTTGAGCTAAGACAGTTTACACATCCACGTTTGTTTTTAATAAAGTCCAAACGTGAATTGGCTGATAGTGCTTGAAATGTTGGACACATATAAAGCTTCCAATGATCACTTCCATTACAGTGTGAACAAGTTTGGTTATTGTCACAAGCAACAAAGGTATGCACCGTACTATCACGTGACTGATTACGATAATTATTTTTGTTCACTGATACAGTTCGAGACGAAACAGTTCTATCCAATATTTTAACTTGCGATTTTATGAATTCAACGAAATCCGTATAAGTTGGAATCTCCTCCTCTCTCATATGCATCTCAAATAAATGTAAGGTAGCGGGGTCCAATTTTTTCAAGGCTAAATTTAATAGTATGAAATCCTTTAAGTCGTTAATTTTTAATTGTTCTAGTGCCGAAACAGACGCGTGAAAACTTTCAATAAAACTATTTAAAGAGGTGGAATTATTACTTGCAGGTTTAATGTTTAATATGTTAGACATGTAATGTGACCCTAGTGTTCGTTTATCTTGATACTTTTGAACCAAACTGTTCCAAATGGATTTATAATTTTCGCCCGATGGAATAATTCCGGCAGTAATTTGTAATGCGTTTCCTTTCAGATTACCCATTAAGTATTGCACTCGTTGAGAATCTGTAAGATTTATATTACTATGGATGTTTGACTTAAATGATTCGTAGAAAACAGGCCAGTTTTCAATCCTACCATCGAAAAATGGGATCTGAATTGGGGGTAGTTTAATCGAGTATTTAGATTGTTTCACGATATCACAAGTTGAGTCATCCGTTGACCTTGCAGACCTCGCGGCGACAAGTGAACGAACTCTTTCGACACGGGTGTAAACGCCGTCAAATGATATTTGACTGTTATAATCGATTGTATAATCAGGATTTATTTGTAAAGAATATGTATTTATTTTGTCTAAGTTAGCACTAAATTCCTGACGAGTGATCGAGAGTATTTGAGTGTCCGCCATGAACGTTTCCGCCGAACGAAGCTCAATATTAATTGTATTTATTTTCTTTGAAGTTTCATACAATGACGATAAACGCTCAAAGATTGCTTGATTTTTAGCTTGAAGTAATTTTATCTTCATTTTTAGTTCTTCCATAATGGGTTATTGTTGAAAATACAACGGATAAAAATTATTAAGTATAGCGGGTAGACTTACAACAAATATTTTTATTGTAAGTGAGTAAGAAGTAATTGGTTATAAATAAGTTAGTAGGCAAGTTTGCCGAACTAGCTCACGATAATAAGCGGTTTTTTAATATTGACCTATGCTATTGTAATCGAGTAGGAGCAATATTAAGTTGGCACAATGGTTCTCAATGAAATATGTACCTAGCGGAATGAACGAACGTTAGTACGCGTTCGTTTAATATGGCGGTTTTACGAACTTAGGTATTTGCCTAAATTCTTAGGTATGGGACCTATGAATGCTGATTTTTTGAATCCGACTCGAATGGACCAAAAACTTATGTTGAATAAGTTGGGTTATTGCGGCTGTCGAAGGACCAATAAGCGTTGTGTAATTACTTGGGAACGAATGTCATGTCGCCTGCACACAAGGGGATAGGAAACAGTTAAGGACTTACTTGGTGGTTTTGCATGTGCCGTGCTGATATGCAGACCGGCGTCCGGTAGCTTCTGTTTCTCTGCTTCTTCCTGGTTCTGTGTCGGCCGACACTCGTGAATTGGTTTAATTTAATTAAGACGGTTTGGTATGTTCCGCGGCGCGCGCGCGTCGCGAAGCTTATCGGTTAGCTTGCGGTGCGGGTAACTGTTCGATTACAAGTGAAGTTGAATCTCTGTCCCTCCGCTGGTGGTTTGTTCCACGTAGTCCGGAAGCGGTAGTCGGTTGGCGCTTTCTCTTTCTGTCGCGTATGGACGTAATGATAGGGAGAGGGATAGATGGATAGGCACTTGGCGACATGACGTTGACGTTTTCGTTCGGATATTTAATAGAGAGAACCTTGTAATATAGAAACTTGCGTAAGCAAAATGTTTTTGCATTTTGTAGCCCAATTCTTGAGGATGATTAATTAACATCACGCTTCGACCCTTATGAGCAGAGCAAAATAAAAAGTCAGAAAGAACGCTAAGCGAAAACGCGATGCGACGATTTGACGCGGACGAAACCGCGGGCAGAAGTTAGTTTGTAATAAAATAAAAATAATTCCAAAATATTCGTTTCGAATTCAACTTTTGCTCATTATTTTACTGTGCCTTGGATCAGTGGCAACCTTAGCTTAAGAGATTTAGATTATAAATTAGTTCATAATTTACTATTTATTGTATTACTATAAGCCATCTGCTGTTAATTGGAAAATCCAATCATAAAGACCAACTTTTATTAATATCAACCCATCCAAATTAAAAATTCAGAATAACTATAAAGCGAACAAGTTAAGAATTTACATTCAATCAGATAACTTATTTAAGTATTCCAATAGCCGAGAGTTATCAAACCACGAGAATTTTAAGGCCCGCTACAAACTTTAATTTCAAACAAAACGCATAAAACAATCAACAAACGGCGCATCAGGATCGTTTGTAAGCTGTTTTATTATATGTACAGCTGAAACCGAGTGAAAATAATCAGAACTTTTAATAACCTTTGTTCGGGGAGGCGGTATTATTTTAGAGCAGGGGTGGCGAAAATGGGGCTCGCTTTCCTTCAAATCTTCTCAACTCGTAACGAGCATTAATCTACCTCTAAAAATATAAATTAAACATTGTTAATTGTTAAGCGCACCACTTGAGAACGACTGGATCGATTTGGCTATTTTTAATTTTAAATGTTCGTAATAGTCCGATTTAGGTTTGTATGGAAAGAAAAATTGGAAAAGTTTCCCGGAAAATTGGAGAAATGTAACAAACTGAAATTCCTTTTTTTCATGGAACTTTTGTATGAACAGTACACTTACAGCCAGAGTACGTGTTGTTCTTTAAAATCTACTCGTATGAAATTATTGTGACATGAAAACAATGAAAGTATTACGTACGTTGTTCTCTGTTGGATAAAGCTAGTTACTCGAAGATATTTAGGGTCCTTTTGAAACATAATTATCGCCAAAGGACCTATCTGAGCTGCTATGTTTTGTGATTTAATGGATAAGGTAATTAAGTATAATGTTTTTTGCCAATGAAATCCAAAAATGGACTTGAAATAATAAAAAAGCTTTCATTGAGTAAAGAAAAAAATCTGTTTATGTAAAAGTAAATTAATATTTAATTCTTTCGTTAAAAGATCACAAACAATATTTCTCCAAAAGTTAAAAAGTCAACACTAAAAGCTTTGCCATCCCTGATCCGTGAGAGGCTTGGGCGTCTGCAAACACTGTGAAATTGAAATTGCAACTCTCTGGGTGTTTGACCTTCGTTGCAAATAATTAAAAGTAATTACGACGCTTCTTCTAATTATTATTTTATTCATGCCAATTAGTCTGAAAGTTGCACTAAGATTTTAGTTTTGAATCGAATTTGATAGAAGTTTTGAAGCAGTGAAGTATAAAATTAACTTGGCTTTTTTGAATAATTTAAAGTAATTCAGAAAGATACCCCATTTTAGTTTTTCGTCTTATTTGAAGTATAAAGGTTTTGGCACAAGATTTATAGGTAGGTAAGTAAGTCTGTCAGAAAGTGATTTTAAAAGTGAAAAGAAATGAGAACTGCGAGTAATTGCGTAACACACTAACTTTGGCAGTACCTTTCAGTTTGACAGTTCAACAACATCCATTGCGTTATTTATATTGTGGAGCACACGAATTTTTCAAACTTAAGAAGCAATGTATTATAATCCCTCATAATCCTTTGGATTGTGGTAGAAAGCGTGTTACGCAATTCGGGTGCTGGATTAATATAGAACCATTTCAAATTGGTCCCCGATTTCTGAAACGAATTCTAAAGGCATTGAATTATTAAATTCGTAGTCAAATACCTTGTCGTTTTAAACGATTGGCTAGTATTTTTTTTCTTACAATCATTTTTCTGGAGATTTACTTTTCAGACGCCCTCAGGCTAGGTGGAGCGACGATCTTCGCAGGATGGCTGGTAGCAGCTGGATGAGTGTTGCCGAAAATCGAGTTGAATGGCGTGCAATTGGGGGAGGCCTATGTCCAGCAGTGGGCTGCTATAGGCTGATGATGATGATGACTTTTCAGACAGTCGATTTGGTTTCCAGCAATTATACAAATACTAAACGTAATTTCGTCTCAAATTATAATGAATAGACTAATGTTCTTTGGATTACCAAGCCACAGGAACAGAAGAGAATTTAAGTTACTTCTAAACGATTAAGAATTAATTTAGTCTGCTTATAATGATTCTGTCTATTTCAGTGGGTAATTGGCTAACTATTGCGATTTCAGAAGCTTTGTCTGGGATAAAGTACGTTTGGATAATTAATTTAATTTAGATTTGATATTAAGCCAACAGTTTACGTTTGGGAATATTCTTGTGGATTCCAAGAAGTTCTAGTCAGTTGGATAATTATTTGAAATTAATTAGCCTGTGAGCTATGGTGGCCCAGCGGTAACGGCCGCGACTCACGAGTTGTAAGTCGTAGGTTCGAACCCATGCAGTCGTTTTACTTTGTGTACGGACGCCAGCACATCAAGCTACTACAATCTGTCAAATTTCTTTAATAGATTTTCAACTTTATCGCTAAAGCATTAAGGTTCAAGGTTAATTGGGAAAATCTGTCAGTTTCGCGTAGCTTGACCTGCTGGCGTCTGTACATTATTTTATTACAACTGCTTTTGAAACGGTGAAGGAAAACATCGTGAAGAAACCGGCATGTCCTAGAACTAAAAATTCGAAGACATGTGACGTCTACTAACCCTCACTGGGCCCACGTGGTGGATCACGGCCCACTTACAGAGAGGAGGCCTGTGTGCCAGCAGATTTTAGGCTGGTTATGCTTATACTAAGTAACTTGCCAAGTAATTTTTTTGTACCTAGACATATTTTTTGCCACGATAATAATTTGATCAGAGATACAATACTTAAATTGATGAAATACACAGAATGAAAATTAGGTAATTAAGGGCTGATTTTTCAATCATCTGGTAACTTTATTCGACGAATTATTTTGAAATTTTGACAGTTATTTCATACAAAAACTGTTAAACGTCAATATGATTTCTCGAATAAAAGTTATCTAGCGATGGAAAAATCAGCCCTTATTGTACAGCGGTTATTACAAGTTGTTATCAGTCTGTTAAAATAACAAAATAAACAATTTTACTAAAAATGGAAGACTGAATTTTTCGAACAAAATAAATAGCTTAGCAATTGGCACAAAATAATAACCCTTAATAATAATGCACTAGACACACGCGGGGCGATGGTATCAACAATTCAACACAAACTTTATGGTATTGTTACCAAATAATCACAAATGAATTTTAATGTTGTTAAAACTAAAAGGAAAACTAGGTCAAAGGCTTTATTTATTATTTATTTAATCCTTTAAGCACACATATTACAGAGGCGGACGTAATGACCATAGGTATTCTAGCCGTGGGACCTTTTTTTCGTTTGTTTATAATTGTAATGTGTTAATATGGTAATTGAATAATATGTTAATTAAATAAATTTAATCATTAATATGTTAAGTGTACTGTGTTAGTTGTTAATAATGATATTAATTGTGTATGTTTAAAATACGTAATGCAGAATACGTGGTTTCAATTAATGTGATAACCTGCCACACTGTATAACCGTGTTTCTTCCCCTTTCTTCTCCATACATATCGACGCGTTGGTTTCCAAACTTCCATGTATTAGAAGAACTTTTTAATTTCAGGTACACCTTTATCGTCAATTGTCCAGGTACAGGGTCAAACTGTAGTTAAGGCTCGCCATGCGTGACGATTTAAGCTTATTAGCCAGTTTCAGTGTCTTGCTTCCTCACAAATGCGTGTGTAATGGCCTAAAACCCTAAACGTGTGGCCAGGAAAACAGCGAGTTGACGTCCTCGTTTTGAGGATTATTATAATGCAATTAAAATATCTCTACGGATCAGACAGTATTGAAAAAATGCGAATAAATCTAATAATTATGATAAATGTGAAAATAACTCTGTCCGTCTGTCTGTTCTTTGTTCTGTTCTGTGTCTTCACACCTCAATAGCTGAACAGATTTCGATGTACCGCACAAGTCAACCATGACCTAGATTGGGACATAGGATAGGTTCTTTTTATCCCAGTAATACGTTTCCGTGGGATAATTTCCGACCTTTACGCGGGCGCAGCCGCGTGCAACAGCTATTAATTCATAAAGCAATTTGTTATATGCATTCAAGATCTCGGAAGTATGTCCACTCATTTTCTTCAATCTCTCAAGAGGATTGTAATCGTGGTTTTGTAACCACGATTAACATCCTCTTCTAATTAATCCAGAAACCGTATTTAATACATTAAATACAGTTTCTGGATTATATATATTTTATTGTACACCACAAAAATACATAACAAAATATTGGTCGAACACTACAAAATAAACTACTTATTAGCTGCTTTATCGCTTTCCAGGCAACCTTGGAACGGACAGTGCTTTTTCTGGGCATAAAATGGCCTTTAGTTGGGAACCAGATAAGCTGATGAAAACTCTTACAACGGATCCAGCGACGCAGTCAATTTCACAAATGAAAAATACAACATATTATTTTTATGAAGCTTATTCCAAAAAGTCCATTGTATCCGCTGTTTTAACACCCTCCGTACATTCGATCCGGTTCACATTCATTAGCTGGATTGGGCAGTGCGCTTAACGTTTATGTGTCCTGACCCTACTGTCATGCTGATGACCAGCTTTGTTATAGCTGGACTGTTATTGAGTTTGTCTGGAATGGAACATGAATTGTACCGTCAGCCTCAACAAGATGTAATCGACAAGAATTTATTTTACTGTCTGATATCTTTGTTTCTTTGTTTCATAAAGAGGGGCTCGTAATTTAATAATAACATCCGCATCGGCCGATTTTCAAGGTTAATCAACGCTTGCCTAGGTTGGCTTGTGGATGGGTGTGATACCGAGACCCGTCCGTGCCTCGGAAAGCACGTTAAGCCGTTGGTCCCGGCGGTCATTTGTGGATTTTTGACAGTCGTTACGGGTAGTCAGGAGCCCGAAAGTTTGACAATCAATCTTAATAAAGGACTTTACCGACGAGAATTTTACCCAGTAACTGGGTTGTGGAGGTCAGATAGGCAGTCGCTCCATGTAAAATACTGGTATTCAGCTGCATCCGGCTAGACTGGAAGCTGACCCCAACATAGTAGGGGAAAGGCTAGGCAGATGATGATCTTTGTTTCATAATATTGCATCAATGTGTTTCAAAATACAGTATTATTGAACATAAATTGAAGACAATTAAATGAATTCTTGGCGATATATAATGTTCTGCCCACCATGACGTACGATGCTGAAACGTGGACGCTCACGCAGGAGACTGTTTACAGGCAGAGAATTGCACAAAGAGCCATGGAGCATTCCATGCTTGGCATCAGGCTATCAGACCGAGTTCTAAATGTCGAGATGCGAAGACGCACGAAAGTCTTCGATAGCAGAAAGCGTATTATGGAACTCCAATGGATTTGGGCAGGACACCTGGCAAGACGCAGTGATGACAGGTAGAGTGAGGTTATGACAGAGTGGCATCCAAAGACTGGAAGACGAAATGTCGGTCGTCCGGCGGTGAAATAGGCACATTGTTGCCATCATGAGCAAAACCTGGATAAGGCTGGCATAGCAGCACGGTGATTGGCAAGAGAGGCCTCTGCCCAGGCCTGGTTGAAGTCGGGCTGTGGATTTAGATGTATATATTGAGGTCCGATCGTAGATAGATAGATAAAACGTTTATTCAGTGCAACAAAAGACACAATACAAGTAATAAAAAAAAAAAACATCAAAAAAGCAAAAAACAAAACAAAGATTAAAAAGATAAATTGACCCATAGACACCTCGTATAAGTAAATCTATGGTCGGTGTGTGTCTCATGGTTGCACCAAATGGGAGTCCAGCTCAGCATATGCCAGGTACAATACCTGACGCTGGTATTCTGCTGCACCCCGTTAGTGACATACGGATGTCGAGAAGACACATAAAACGTAGAAATGGCCGTATCGTAATCTACTTTTCCATTTCACGATACGCTGCCATTTCATGATTTGACCATCTAACATCGGCCATATCGTTCAACGCTCATTGAAAAGTTCCTTTTTACTTTTGATGAACAACAAAATTCGTTCTGTAGTTTCTGCTTGCCCCTATTTAAAGAAGGCTTGAGTTTATGTATGTATGAATAACAAACTATTGAGGAACAATTTTACTTTATTCCCTCGCGTTTCATAAAGACACCATTGTTGAAACCTACGACACGGAACGCGAATCCTTTTTCACTAACTCCGTTGTTACTAAATCCAAGCTTTCCTGTGTTTAAATATTTAAACGTCTACTATTACACGTCTGTGTACAACTTGCAACATGTTGCCTTTGTTTTAGAATGCAAGTAAAGTAATTAATTCTAGTTAAATGAATACCGACGTAATTATTCCACGAATTAACGCAGTTGTTGACTGTACCTGAAACTGTTTTGTGAATGCCAGAAATGACAGTAAATTTATTTGTTGTAAGTTAATGAGAACGCAGATAAGTAATTATATGGTTTAGTATGCATAAAGTCCTGACTTCGAATCCCGGGTCGAACAGTGTTATTGGGTTTTTCCAATAGTTTCTTAATAGCAGCCCGAAGTCTGAATCTGTGTCCGTTTGGCAGTTGACAGACAGATGGCAGTTAAAATTAGTATACGGTTCTATGAAAAATATCTGAAAAGGACTATGATGCAAGGGACTATTTTAGGTGATTATCTTTATCTGGGGGCACGGAAGTGCCCCCGCCAAGACGAGCCAAGTGAAGCGCAAGGGCACTACCTACCTTTTCTCGAAGCACTTCGTCGTATTCTTGAACCTTCCTAACTTGAGTTTGGATTATACCAGATAAACAAAATTTTTGGAATATGATGTCAGTGGTTGACTTATTAAACCTATAAAGTTTCAATTGCATAGCTCTTATACTTTAGATTTTATTGATATCTAAAATACCCCGATTTCGTCACTGATTCACTGACTCACTGATGATCATCCATATTCTTAAGGTTCTTCCTGAAGTCCTAGAAAGCTGAAATTTGGTATGTAAGTACACAAACAACAAAAAAATCTTAAAATTTGAAACTTTTACCCCCCCAACCCCTTAAACTAGGGGGTAAAAGTTTGTATGAGACTTCCGTAAATTTTGATGCTAGAGGTCTGAAAATTTATATAGAGGGTCCTTGTTATAAATAATAAGATATGTATTTCAGGATTTTTAATAAATCATAAGCAACTTACAAAAAGAAATGAAATCCCACAAAAACATTTCATGTTAAATGTTGCCAAGACGAGACCACGTAGCTCGCATTGTCAAAAAGTAATCAGATCTCATGTAGAGCCAAGCTTCTAACTCTACACGCCCTAACTCTACAAGGCCTAACTTCGCAAACTCTACACCTTAGTCAAAATATATGGCTTGGCCGTTTCGTTACTACAAGAACCATTGTATAACAGTAAGAGAGTTTTTCACCTTACGCTCATGTGAATGTCTTGAGAACTTTTTTCTTAGTTTTGAGGCAATAGTTCTTAAATTTCAGCGCCCTGTCGAGGGTGACTCCCAAGGGCACGCCACGATAGCGGCGGTAAGACCCCTCTTGGAGGAGTGGCTAGAGAGGCGTCACGGCGTTCTCACCTACTGCCTGACGCAGGTCCTCTCCGGACACGGGTGTTTCGGGAGGTTCCTGCACATCATCAGGCGGGAGGAGACGCCCGGGTGTCATCACTGCCAGGATCGCCCAGAGGACACGGTGGAGCGTACGGTGGAGGTCTGCCCTGCTTGGGCAGAGCACCGCCGTGTCCACGTAGAGGCGATTGGCAGCGGCGGCGACCTCTCGCGTCCGGCCCAGGTTCAAGCCATGGTCCGGGGCGAGAGGGAGTGGGAGGCAGTCACCTCCTTCTGCGAAGCAGTCATGCTAGCAAAGGAGGTGGCGTGGTGGGCGAGGGAACGCACCTCACGAAATCGCGGACAGAACCTAGCTGTAAATAAAAAGTAACAAAAAAGCTTTCCAGAAAAAACGTACCTATGTACAATACCTCCATTTCTTACATTCAATATAACCTACCGCATAAATCTTTGTGGAAATGGGTGGTGACTACTATCGCGGTAATTTCCTAAAGAAACTGTTTCTTGTCTTTCTACAAAATAAGACAAAGAAACCTTTCATACGTACATAACGAAGCTCAACAGTATCTCCAGATATACAATACTCTTATTGAACGAACGAAGTAATCCCTTAATGCAATATTTTATGTAATCTATTCCACAGTCCAATATTTGTTCGCCAAGTTTGTTCTTATGACTCCGCCACAGTATAGATAGGTACAGAAGGGCAGCTTCATATAACGAGCGAAAACACGCACACACACACATGACGTGTTAGCGCAGGGAGCAATGAAAGAGTGGACTGTATTTTAGGGGCAACGGTTTATAGCTGACCGTACTAACAAATATATAACTTCCCGGATAAACAATTAATGATTAAGCTTAAGAGAGGAGTATCGTCCGTCACAGTGGAGTCCGTTAAGCGAGTGGTCATCGGGCCGAGCCGTGTAATCGCGACAACACTACTCCGCTTGCCGATGACGTGCTGATCACGCTGCCTGCACGTGCAGTCCCCGCGCAAGGTGTTGTGTTGGGTTCGATTCCCAAGAGACAATCAACCTACGAAAACGTTGTTCACTTCTGGACGTTATGCTGTATGCATCGGAAGAAGATGCGGGGGGTCGTGAAGAAGACGAATGAAAAAAGGTCGCATGCAGCGGAGATGTTTAGAGGAATATTTGGTGTGACGAGAATGAATAAAGTAAGAAATGAGAATATAAGGTGAAGTTTGAAAATGGCGCTAATGACAGGAAAATTTAAAGGAAATCGTTTGGCTAGGCATGTGATGAGTAGAGAGGAACCGCATGTGACTAAAAGTGTGATTAATATAAATTATGATGGATGGAGAGAGAGAGGAAGGCCAAAGAAAAGATGGATGGGGATTGAATGATAGTGTGACGGTTGACAGGGGAGAATGGAAGAAGAAAACATGTTGCGCCGACCACAAGTAACATGGGATAAGGGCAAGAAGGTGATGATGATCACTTCTGCCGGTCGATTCTGTAAAAATCTCACCGTGAAAACTCACGTGAAGTGAGCTTGATGTGAGTTGTCAGTAGTGTCAATCCCTAGCATTATTTGGAATGACAGCTCACTCCACGCTCACTTCACGTAAGATTTCACGGTGAGATGGTTACAGAATCGCACTGCAGGACTTTGTCTAACCTTGATACATGTCAAATGTATCATGTTGTTCCTATATGTCATGTTAAAAAAAAAATGTCGCTGTCGCGTCGCATTCTTGACGTCACAAGTATGGATAAAATTTTTGTCAACCGGTACGACGATCTTGAACTATGTCAAATGTATGCCGTTGGCCAGGGCGCCTGCATTCGCTGTACGTGGAATCATGTCTATGTGTGTGTGATATTTCTCTCGTTGTATGGAGTTTACTTTCTGTACCCATCTTTGTCGTGACTCCACTATGCGTGCTTGGCACAAGTACCTACATGGCAAATACATAAAATGTATTAGGTACATAGAGGAAATAGAAACGTTTTGGTAATGAAGCGAGTTAATTAAAGTTGTTAATTAAAATAAAACTAGTGTGGGGATTGTGTTTATGAAAGGTATTAAGTTTTGCGGAGTAAAGGTATGTATTTGTCAGTGTTAATATTTTTAAATAAGTACACCAACCGAACTTAATCAAGTTCACTTGATTGGTGTACTAACTTTACGACCAATACTGTTAAAATATGTAATCATAAGTAATGCTAATCAAATAGCATTCATGACAATAAGTGTCAGTCACAATTAAAAAGATATGATATACGCTACGAGTACATAGATCAAAGAGTCTATAATGTACATAATTATTAGAATGCCGTGTCCGTTTCCCTCCCGATGCAATGTGTGTGTTGAATTTTGTGCCTGAGTATCCAGACATTTTGAGAATCTGACGATGTGCTAAATAGATGTTCTGCTATACAGGCCATCTGATAGTTAGACGTTTTGCTACATGGACATTTTGCTAACTAGACTTATTGCTCATTAGACGTTTCGCGCTGTTGGACATTTAGCTACTTAGACCTTCTGATCAGGAGGGATCATTTATTTGCTATTAATAGGTCCAATACCTATAGCAAATAAACGATATCATAATATTTGGCTGCCTCGTTGGTCTAGTGGTAGGAAGCGCTACTGCTGAGCATGAGGTCCTGAATTCAATTCCCAAGCCGGGTAAAGTGTTATTGGGTCATTAGCAGTGATAGGAATAGGTAGTGCCAATTTGCCTAAACTTCGAAGAACAGAGACAAGAAACGGAGACTTCCATAGGACTAAATTTTTTCCGGAACATCTGTCCCGAAATTTGGGACAACAATTTTAAATACATTAAAAAATATGTTATTTGGAATAAGTAATTCGTCTATATTTACCTAAAGTTTGCGACTAGACATAACATTTATAATTTATAACTCCATTATAATACCTTTTGCCAACTATGTTGGGGTCGGCTGCAACAACTGGATGCAGCTGAATACCAGTATTTTACATGGAGCGACTGCCTATCTGACCTCCACAACCCACCCAAGTAGCATTGCAAGCTGTATACAAGCTGTATTTGAGTTGGTTTTTATACTAGAAGCTGCATATTCAGGCTGTATATAGGCTGTTTAAGCGCTTAAACAGCCCCTGTAAGTAAAAAAAGGGCCCATATTATACAGCTTTTGTCGTTATTAGAGCTGTATAGTAGCTGTACAAGCAAAAGAGAAGCTGTACAATAGCTGTATTAAAGCTGTTATTCGGTGTACAAAGAAACCATTATACTACAGATATTATCTTATAATTCTTTTGTAACGAAAAGTGTTCTAAATAGGTTTTTGAAGAGGATTACAAAAGAATAAAAATAAAACAAAACTATTTTCGATGACATTATGCGTGTAGTAGAAATGGCGACACTATTATTTAATATTTATTACTAGAAGTAAAAGATAACCGTAGATTTGTATATCTGATGTTGTTATTTGGTGAATTGAAAGTGCAAATTAAATTTATTGTGAACCTGTGTATGTTTTCCTTCAAAATATTCACGCGCCAGCAAAATAATCGAGCTGACATAAAGAAAAATACTAAATACGGTAAGTAAATGTTTGTTTTTAAGGTTAGAATAAAAAAATAATTTTAAAGTAATAGATATAAGGGCACAGTGATCATTATTCAAGCTGATTATCATGATGCGGCTTAAGATTTTGTAAAAAAATCCTTTAATTATACTTTAAATTTTGTTATTAAACATTCGAAAATGGCGACAATTAGCTAAGCAGCCTACATAATATTTGGAGAGTATTATAGTCTGAATAGCTGTACTAAGTAAGTTATGGATTACATTGTACAGCTATTGGCTTTTAATCAGCTTTATAATAGAATATGTTTATTACTTAGGCTGTATATTAGTTCTCTATGCATAACTTATAATGCTCTTTAGAGTTACGCTTAAAGAAATGAAAAACCCTGAGCTCAAAATTACTTTGATCCGTTCCTCACTTTATCAATAATATTTTATTAAAACGCACTTGTGATTTGGCAGTATAGTTCTCCTACACACAAGCCTAATGTTTATTTACTCAGGTAAAAAAGTTGAAAAATTGTTCCAAAAATTGTTAATTTAAACTAAAATATATGTTAACTTGCTATATCACTGTTTGATTTACTCGCAATCGAAGTGAAAAGTAGAGTTTATAACTCGTTCATATAAAATACATTGTTTTGTATGAACATTATTATACCTAAGTAAACTTATTGCAAAGTATTATTAGTGTGTTGTGTATGTTATATCTGTTTTACTTTATTTTCAGGAAAATATGCCGTTTAAAATCATAGAAACGTCTTGAAAAATTATGTGAAGAGGAAACTCAGTAAGAATGAAAGAGCAACTAAAAGTATGAGAACCAAAAAAGATGCGCTTAAAAAAAATATAGCTGAAAATGAATCAGATCAGGGAAATCGAGAGGAATCAAAATAAAATGGATACAGGTGAAAAAGGTAAAATCGACAAAAACGCTACAGGCGAAAAAGAAATTATTGAAGAAGAGGAGGAGGAATCTCTTTGTTAGTTTTACAATAATGAACTTTTATAGGGTGATCTTTTCAAGAGGTTAATTTACTTTTTAAACCTTTCATAGAGAAACACTTAATAATCATGTTAATTTGATTGTCCATTATCCTTAAGTCACAACGTTTATGTAAATGTTATTTGTTATTAAATTTTGTTTATACGAGCTTGTTAGTATTTAAGAGAAACACGTAATCTCGTGGCTGTGGTTCTCCCGGAGACAAAAAATTCTACTGTTGTTTTTGTAGCCTTCCTAGTCATGAAAGAGGAGAATCTTCCACCTCTGAAGTGGAGACTAGGAAGAGTCATCGCCATACATCCAGGTACTGATGGAATTGTCCGGGTAGCAGATATAAAGACCTCTACTGGAGTCATCCGGAGGGCCTTCAACAGGATATGCCCATTACCAGAATCGAAGTCTGGTTGAAAGCTCGACTTTCAACGCTCGGGGGAATGTTGGAGCGCCTACGACATTGATTATAGCTCTAAGTGTTCCGTCCTACCTAAACTATGTATTATGTTTTTGTTATGTGCTCGTACGCACATCATTCATGTGTCACTTTTACTTGTTATTAAAAACTCATACACGTTACATGTGCCTGTTGCCTTTTTATTTAAATCACACTAATTTTCGCACATAATGAAAAAACTTCATTATCAGGTTCCGAAGGTTGTCCTAAATCTACACATTTGATATAACTGTTATGATCATTATTATCACTGTTTAATGTTTTTGCTACGGAACCTTCTTCGTTGGACGTCGATGGAATTGACGCTTGACTGTAGGTTGTCCGATTTATTAATGATTCTCTTGCTTCCTCAATAAATGATGGTTCACTATCATAACTGTTACTTGGTTGATAATTTGTAATATTCAAATATTCCCTTTCAAGCCTCCTCTTGACTGCACCAGATCTTTTTCTTTTTTTCCACATGTTACATTTCTTCACAGTGAAAACATTAATTTTATTCGTCATGCAATCAAGTGACTGTGTCAGTAATACAGACTAAAGCTGTACTATAGCTGTCATTTATTTTTTTAGTTTTAAAACACCCTCATAGACAGAAGTCATAAAACCACTGTATTTACAATAGTGTACAATTACGCCATAAAAATAAGCTTGAGAACGGAGTTTGCATACACCATTGTACAGAAACAAGTATCAAGTGATACTGTAATAACACTTAGAGTTGTAATAAGTAAGTGATCACATGTAAAATACAGCCTGTATACAGCTTTAACGATGAAACCAGATTGAAGTGTCACAAAATACTTAAAGCTGTATAGTAGAATTTTAATATTCTGTTTAAGCACCCCAAGCTTACGCAGATCCCTCAATAAAGATTTTATACAGTTTGAGCTGTATAATAACTCATAAATCACTCTTATAAAGACAAAAGCATTTTATAACACTCTTGTACGTCTCTAAAAGAACTCTAAGTTCTAAATAGGTTGGTATATTGATGTTGAAAACGCTTGTGTGTTGCTTGGGCAGTTACTGGGTAATACGATACCCCTTGGTAAGACTGGTTGTCAGACTTCCGGGCTACTGACGACCCGTAATGACTGTCAAAGATCCACGAATGACACTCGGGACCAACGGCTTAATGTGGTTTCCGAGACACGGTTCTTGTAAATTAATATAGTAACCTTAAGTTCATTAATTGTATCTTTTTTGCAAGAACTAAAAGGTTTTTTTATTTAATTTTGCTAAAGTCATATTATTACAAGTGATCAGGCTCTAATTTCGCAAAAAAATTCTTTTGACATTTATGGCGTTGAAAAATCTAAAAATTATTGGAATTTTCAAGTGTAATGAAGTGAAAACTTAGGTCTTTATTCTCACAACTCAGCCTTTGAATTGATAACACCTAATCGTTGTTCATGGTTCGGTGGTTCAGCCTACGTGTTATCATAAAATAGGGGGTCGCGGTTTATTTTGAAGAAAAATCCAGAAAGTTCCGTGTACTGTGATTTAACAGTGTAGGTATAAACTTTAAAGAGATTATATGAGTTTAAAAGCGTTCTAATACGGAAGCTTAATTCCAATAACTGTAACGGAGAGAAGCATTTGCCCAGCAGTGGGATCATTTTTATTTTTTTATAGTTTTTGTTATAATTATTCTATAATTTTTATTCTATTCTTTTGTTTTGTATTAAACTAAACATACTGCTTGCTCCGGCAATCGCTAATGACACTAATCACTATGTAACTCCGAATGTTTAAAGAGAGAACCCTGACACCCATAACACAAGTTTAATCTTAGCTTGGGTGCCACAGGTTTAAACTCAGTGGTAATCATACAATTTTTAGGTTTATATAGTCTGTTCTACATAGTGCTATTCTTCTAAATTGTAAACTTGGAAATAAAGCATTATTATTATTATTTAGACTGACAGTATTGTTACTATAGTTTGACCAAAACCGCTGTACCGCGCCTTCGGTATGTGCGTGGCGAGACGGGGGGGCAGTCCAGGCTGCTCATTCGTCATCGCTCACGGCGTCCCGCCCCCCGCCTCGCCGCGCATTCCCCCCGCCTCGCCGCGCATTCCTAAGGCGCGGTACAGCAGTTTCGAACAAACTATAGTCTGAAGGGATAGCAATCAGACACGACCTGAGAGAGGTCAGGCTCAGGACCAGCGTGCGTGCGTAGGAGTAAAGGTAGAGAGTATGCACCTGTGTTTGCGCACACACTTGTGCAATAAAATATCTTCCACGCTGAAGGTTACTCTCCGCTGAGGTTGGTCGTCATGGCAGAAATTCGGTCGGGAGGAGTACTATTATTTTACAAGTAAGAGAAAGTCAGGGACCTGGTTAACATAGCGGAAATCCGCTGGGTACTGCGAGAAGCACAGGATAGTTGTGGCTACATTTGGGGGAAGCCCATGCCCAGTAAAGGACTTCTTTCTTCTGAAATGATGCTGATAATGAAGAGAAAATGATGCTATAATGATTATAAATTAAAAGTCAGTTTTCGTCTCTGTCTGCGAGACTGCTCCTAACTCCGCAACGGTTTTTGATGCGGTTTTCATAACTATTTAGAGAATAAATTCCAAAAGGTTTATATGCATAACCAGCTGCGCCCCGCGGTTTCACCCGCATCAGTTTCGATCTCATGGGAATCTCGGGATAAAAAGTATCCTATATGTTAATCCTGGTTATAAACCGTCTGTGTGCCAAATTTCATCCAAATCCGTTTAGTAGTTTTTGCGTGAAATAGTAACAAACAACCATCCAAACGTGAAAGCGTGAAATCCAAACGTAAACCTGAAAGTTTGTATAGATCCATCCATAGAAACTTTCACGTTTACGTTACGTTTATAATAGTAGTAGGATAATACGTTAGTATAGAACATAGCATCACGCCCTTATTCCCCGATGGGTTAGGCAGAAATGTACGTCACCCATATTTCGCCGGTTTCGTAAGTAATTCCAGATGGAAAAACCCAAAAACAACCCAACCCAACCCAATATAGAAATATCGATGTTTTATGTCAAATCGTTAAAACCGTGCCAAGCAGGGGCTGGTCGCTAGTGTAAGAATTACGCAAAATAAAACTGTACCATTTAAACAATAACAAAACCAACTATCATGCAACAAGAAAATTAACAAAAAAACCTCACAGTTGCGTCCAGACAATACAACATACAGACTGATAAATGCGGCCGCCACACGAAATATTAACGTCGTCAGTCCGAGTCCACTTACATTCACTATGTAAGCGTTGCATTCCCCAGCGTGGCCGCCGCAGGATTAATATTATTCCTACGTTTATGCAGTTACAACTGTATTAAAACTTCGCTGGTTATTTCTACATGAATGTTGTTAATGTTCTTGGGGTTGATTAAACGGTGGTTTACGTAGTATTATACCTAAGTGGGTTACAAATAAAACATGATTTAGGTTTTGACAAAGTGGTCTTCACACCCACATTTAAGGCCCATCGTCCACGATGTTACACAATAGTTACGCAAACGCAAATCACCAATGAATAGCCAAAATGTCACAGCACTAATATTTCAATGGTGTAGGTTGCACGACGCTACTTACTAATTCCTTTATTTTAGTTTGCTAGCCCAAAACAAAGAAATTTCTCGACGCACCGAGAGTATTGGTCAATGAAAGATCTTCTAAAAGGAGATCTACCACTATGTCTCAAACGTAGAGTTATGGACATATGTATTCTCCCCATTCTCACATATGGTGCTCAAACATGGTGTTTGACACTTCAGCAGCGGTCCAAGCTCGAGGTTTGCCAGCGAGCAATGGAGCGCAGTATCCCGAGGGTTCGAATTTCTGACCACATCAGGAACACAATACTGCGTGCCAAAACCAAGATAACGGACGTTACCCAGAAAGCCGCTAAACTTAAGTGGGACTGGGCCGGACATGTCTGCCATGGCATGTCAGATGACAATTGGGCTAAGAGAACCACCGATTGGGTCCCACTAGACGCATGACGTCATCGCGGCAGGCCGAGACGAAGATGGCGGGATGAGCTTGACTCCTATCGAAAGGACTGGCCGGCACTAGCAAAAGACAGAATTGTGTGGGAAAGAGAGAAGGAGACATTTGCCCTGCAGTGCGACAATACAAGCTAGTTAGACCAAAATGACAGCTGCGCTCATTACACCAATATCACGTTGACAAAGAAAGGTTTAATCGCAGCTGTCATTTTAGCCTAACAAATTAAAAAACAGGGTTAAGTTTTTTTTGTTTTTTATTGCCGTGTACGGCACCCTAATTGCGTAACACACAATCAATAATACCTAATCTGAATCATTTTGAAGTAAATAGCTAATCCATTGCTTCATAAGTTCGAAATATTTGTCTGCTCAACACGTAAATAACGCAATGAATGTTGTTGAACTGTCTAAATGAAACCGATTCCGATTAATTGTGTGTTACGCAATTAGGGTGCGGATCGCCATCGAAATACTAGTACCTACTGTGACATTCTGGCTAATCATTGGTAATGGGTGTGGACGGGTTGTGGACCACGGGCCGACAAAGCGAATGACCTATCTCGATTTTGGTGTTTGATTGAAATCGACTCAAAGATTCAAAAGATCAAAGCCGGCCAATTGCACGAGATTTACTGACAGGTGTATATTGAATCCATGCAGTTCATGTTGACACCTGTTAACCCTGTATGTTTCTGTGTATAATGTGCATGTTTTAACCTTTCCGTTTTGCACACAGTATCATCGACTGGGTACTTACCCGCGTTGGGCGGTGCGTTTGTTTCTTTTTGTTTAGGATAGTTTTCCATAGGATAGTCGTAATAAATTCAATATTAGAATCGTATCAAATCCTAAGTCATTTATTCAAACTAGGCTGAGAATCAGCACATTTCGAACTTCAAAATGATAAAAGACAGTCCCCCAAAACGGCCGCCCTTCACCACTTCCTAGTGCTTTCGCTGGGGAGAAGAAGTGGAGCAACAAACTCCCCAGAAGTATCTTCGTCTTAGCGTATCAATGGCAAAAAGTTCAAATATCTTTGGTCCAAAATTCAGCTGCACGAACTCCGCTCACTGACGCAGTCATAAAATCATCAAAATTATCATTAAAATTGTATAAAATTTAAAAACTTGAGGGGTTTCCACATAGTGACCCTGTCTATAAGTACCTAAGTAAAACAATTACGGCTAATTTTGCTTCACTGTATCACTCCCAAACTGAAATTCAAATCAAATAAATATTCAAAGCCAATCATTATTCTACAACCACTTTCGTATTACTCACTTGAAACAAACACACCCACGCCAATCAAACACAAAATACACAAACAAATCATTGGAACAGATATAACAAACACACATTTGTGTCATCCAAACACGCAAAATCGGTACTTAAATGTTCTGGCAATACAAACAGACCCCCATCCTATAAGCCATCGACATTACATCACAAAAAGCAATTACTTGCTATATCGAACACGCTCAATAAACACGCGTAATTTTTGCCCTGACACAGCAAATATAGCTCGCTATATTTGCAGGCTTTTAAAGCAGTATGTGCATAATGGATAAGGGTTATTCAAAATTAATCAAAATCCAAAGGCATTTATTGAAACTAGGCTGAGAATCAGCACTTTTCAAACGTCAAAATTACATATGACAGTCCCCCAAAAACGCCAGCCCTTTACCACGTCCTAATGCTTTAGCTGGGAAGAAGAAGTGGCGCAACAAACTCCACAACAACACAGCTGTCTATTCAGTTACAAAAACTTAATTATATACAATCATATGCAAAGTAATTAACATTACGTCAGCTAGCATACGCCAATATACCACAAAATCAATGAAAAGTAACTCAAGCAGAAATTAAAAAAAAATATAAACATCTGAATTGAGAACCTCCTCCTTTTTTCAAGTAGGTTAAAAACAAAATCTTAAATAACAGCCTCCAGGCATAAAGGCTGTAATTTTTTTTATAAATGACAAACTTCGGTTCACTTCGAACGTCAAAATTACAAAAGACAGTCCCCCAAAAACGCCTGCCAGTCCGCCAAGTGCTATCGCTGGGAAGAAGGAGCGGCGCAACAAACTCCCCAGCAGCACAGCTGTCTGTTCAGTTAGAAAATACTAATACTTGATTGTATACAATACTAGGTAAAGTGATTAACATTACAAGGCACAGAATATAAAATTAAATTATTTTCCATATGTCAGCTAGCCACGCCAATATACCAACAAATATAATAAAAACTATACGTACTCAAGCTAAAAAATAATTAGGTAATTAAAATTAAAATGTAAATAAAAACATACTACCTAGATAAAAACCTCCAGGCATAAAGGGCGTGACAGCTTACATATTTATGCATTGCTGGGTTCTGGTCACATAGCTGTCACTTGAATTCACAGATGATAAACTAGGACCATCGAAGTAAAATAAATAAATAAGTTAAGGACGCTTTTACATTTTTCTACAAATAACAGTGCTTTTCAGGTACCATTTTAACGTATAAGCAATCACAAATGTTAACATATCATGGTCTTAATTTAAAGGTAATATATTCATCTCCACATTGGCATCACAAAAATTGTATGATGTCGTACAAAATTTTCGCACAAATACGTTTTTCCCTACTCAATAATCGCAGAAAATTTAAAAAATAAGTGTCCGAATAGGTACCAGTTTAGGTAAATTTACAGCATATTTTATCTTCAAAATTATAATAAATTGTGGTATATATAGTCCTTTATAGATTTAGCTAATTGTTTTGTATATAAATCAATATATTTTTCAATTAGAGCTAAAATAAAAACACATGCAGACTTCTTCATACATTTTGCACTCACGGTTCATCATTCCGCGCTCAGAAGCGCTCGTGGAAGGACGGGTATATCGCTCTCTCGCAAAAAATAAATACGATAAAAGTAATAGAAAAAGGTTGTTGTGTGAGTAGCGCCGTTGGTTATCGTGATCGGAAGGAGTTGATACTTTTGGACTGAATTATAAGTAAGTACGAGTTTCATACTTAAATTATTTTTAGTTTGTAGTTTAAAAAAATATTATTATGTTGTATAAGATCGGGATTTGGATGGGTGGGGTTAAGCAGCTGTGGACAAGGTTGAGAAATGGATGGGTTTAAGGAGTTCTTAGTAAGGTTAGGATTTAGATGGCTAAGGTCAACCTGTCGGCGGTGAGGTCTGGAAGTGGATGGGCGGGAGGAGAGTTATGATTTTAACCGGTTTGTATGTAGGTATGTATGTATGACCAATGTGCGGTCAAAACCAAGACTATGACAAAAAGTGGTCATTTTCATGGTTTTTGGGGTTGCTAATATCGAAAATGGGGTCAAAACCAAAATCCAAGATGGCGCCGATAAAGATTTTACAACTTTTCGTCTTGGGTCTCATTTTTATGGTTTTTGGAGTCGCTAATAACGGATATAGGATCAAAACCAAAATCCAAAATGGCGCCGACGAAAATTTGACATCTTTTCGTCATGGGTGTCATTTTTACGGTTTTTTGGTTAGCTAATAACGAATATGGGGTCAAAACCAAAATCCAAGATGGCGCCTACGAAAATTAGATATCTTTTCGTCATAGGTGTCATTTTCATGGTTTTTGGGGTAACTAATAACGAATATGGGGTCAAAACCAAAATCCAAGATGACGCCGACAAAAACTTGGCCACTTTTCGTCATGGGTGGCAATTTCATAAATATGGCATGGTAGATGTCACAAATAGCGTTTGACAAATAAGACAGGCCTTGGCAGCGGAACTTTGTAATTTGTACTTTGTGAGCTCTGCCACCAAGTGTAGCATTTAGTTTTTATGTAGGTTATTTTGTTAATATGTTTATCTTTATTTTTTAGATGCCCCGTATTCGGAAATTTGGATATAGACCAAAAAAATCTACAAACGTAGCAATAAGTTGGTGTACTATTGTAACATGCCTTTATTAAATATATTATAGATTTTTACTACTTCCGTGTGTTTTAATTTTCATCAAAAATGCTGAGCCTACACCACAGACACAAAGAAGATCATTCGAGAGTGGAGATTTATTTTACCAAAAATTTTAACTAAATGCCCAGGCTAGTATGTCATAACTCATTAGCTCACTATGTAATACTCGTAAAATAGATAATAATATTTTATATGTTCCATGTAATAGCAATATCCATGGTCGTTTTTAATCCTTATGAACGGAAATTGTTTTATTTTAAGTACCTACTTATTTCACATAGCGTGCTTTACAAAATGAAAATTAATTTTCTTTTCGGAAGTCGGTGTCGGTATCTATTGTTTTTTGTTTTTCGACACAGGACAGTTTTTTTCCTTGTAGTTTTGGCTGGTAGGTACCCCATATTGGGTGTTGACATCTGTTTTCCCCCTAAAACCGAAACAGTGATAAAAACTTTTTCACAAAAAATAAAACCGACTTCCAAAAAAAAAAACACCACAAAGTGAAAAATAACTTGATTTCGGAAGTCGATGTCTTTGGTTTTGTATTTTCGTTTTCTTGGTGACGATACTAATAGTAACAGTTACCAAATGCATTTTCAAAGATCCAAGTAATCTTCCGGAATCAATTTCAATAAAATAAAATAAAAAAATAATATCAAGGACCAAGATTATATGTGATGTATAAAATCGAGGACTCAATGTGTGCGTACGTGTGATGTTGCTGTGTGCGACCTTAGATACCTAAATTTGAGTTCTTCGAAAATGTAACAGCGTCCTTAATAAGTTAATAAGAGTTATGAATCTTATGAAGCCGGTGAAAGGGGGCACGCACTTTGTCCTTATTTCAAGTATTAACACTGTGAATATCACTGTTTTAGTGTATAAGTGAAAATTTTGCCTAATATATAAAATGTTGGCGAAGATGAATTGTGTCGCAACCGTGAGAATACCAATATCTTTAAAAAAATCCCTTAGAGAAACTCTGGCACCTAGCTGGTAAATTGCTCAAACAGCTCGTTTTTGAAGGACAAATATATTTTGTATATCAGCGGCTTTGCCCTACAGCAGAATACCGTAGGACATAACGCTGTCAAAATAACTAAAATAGACTAAACGAGCTGTATCAACGTCAGTGTATTGTCTTACTTTCCTGGCGGCGTAGGCAGCCGAACTGAGCCTTCCTGCTAGACTTGATATATGAGGTCCCCACCGCATCTACTGTTAGTCCTAGAAAAATTGCCGAGCCTGCTGTTTCAAGCACCTCTTTATTTAAGACGATATTGGGTCCTAGATTTCTAACATTCGGTCAGGCGAACTTTACACATTTCTTTTTTTTGGCATTGAGAACTAGGTTCTTTGACGTAAACCAATCTGTAACTATTGAGAGTGCACTGATTACGTTGTTAAAATCTTGTCCATTCCTGTCTACTTTAAAAATAAGAGAGGTATCATCTGCAAACAGTACAACATCACAGATGCCCTTCAAATGGAATGGTAAATCATTGATATATACTAAGAACAAGAATGGACCCAGTATTGCGCCTTGCGGAACAATTAACTGAACTGGTAGCCTGGAGGATTTCACGCCATTAACATCACACACATTGGACCCTATTATGTAAATAAGAAATTATTACGTTGAGAGCTTCGTTTCGGACACCGTAATGACGTATCTTACGCAAAAGCGTGTCATGGTGCACGCAATCAAAGGCTTTGGAGAGATCACAAAAAAATCCCATAGCATTTTGCGATTTCTCCCATGCGTCAAATATGTGTCTCAGCAGAGCAACACCCGCATCTGTAGTTGAACGACCTTTTGTAAAGCCATATTGCTCATTATGGAGGAGGCTGTTTAAATTAAAATGTCTTAGCAACTGCTGGAGTATTAACTTTTCAAATATTTTGCTAAATGCAGGTAAAATAGAAATAGGCCTGAAATGGCCAGCGTCATTCTTATTACCTGATTTAAATAATCGTATGACTTTACTACTCTTCATGAGGTCAGGAAAAGTTCCTAAATCAACACATTTATTAAAAGTAACAGCTAGGTAGGGAGCTACGATGCCTATTATACTATTTAAAAGTTTAATGGAGATGCCCCAATAATCCCCAGTGTTTTTAGACTTAAGTGTATTAAAAATATTAACTACATCACGCAGGGTTACATATTCGAAACTAAATAAAGGACTACATTTAGGTACATTACTATACAAAAGGTTTTTAGCTTTAGACGGAGACAAATTTAAGGAGGGAGTCGTAATTATCGGTATGTTGGTAAAAAAACTCATTAAATGCCTCAGCTACGTCAGCTGCATTATTAACTTTAAATCGGGTAGTACATCAGACCCTACAAATTATAGACCTATTTCTGTACTACCTACCTTTAGTAAAATTTTTGAGAAATTAATTTTAGAACAAATGCAAAGATTTTTTAATAAACACAAATTATTACATAGCAAACAGTTCGGTTTTACAAGGGGTCGTTCAACTACTGATGTGTTGAACTTATAGGATATATTTAGAATGCATGGGAAGACAAATGCGATGCCTTGGGCATCTTTTGTGATTTGTCCAAGGCATTCGATTGCGTTCTTCACGAAACTTTAATCAGGAAACTCCGCCACTACGGGATCTGGAACGCTGCTCTGGATCTTCTTACTTCATACTTGAGTAAGAGGATTCAGAGCGTTGATGTTCATGGAAAAAGATATCCCGGTTCTTTAGTAACAATGGGAGTCCCACAGGGCTCAATTCTTGGTCCTTTCTTATTTCTTATTTATATTAATGACTTGCCGTACCTCATAAAGGATAATCATGATATAATGTTGTTTGTAGATGACACTTCACTTTTGTTTAAACTTAAACGTCAGCAGCAGGTTACTGACGATGTAAATAGCGCGATCTCTAAAGTAGTCCACTGGTTCAATGTTAATAATTTACTTCTAAACGAGAAAAAAACCAAATGTATTAAATTTACGTTACCTCACGTTAGACAGGTGAACACTAATGTGTTGATAAAGGGCGAAGAATTGAATCCTGAAGACAGCACAGTATTCTTGGGCATAACTTTGGATGCTAAGCTACAGTGGGGTCCACATATAGACAAATTGTCTAAAAAGCTAAGTTCCGCAGCATACGCTGTTAGAAAAATTCGTAATTTAACTGATATAGAGACAGCCCGTTTAGTGTACTTTAGCTATTTTCATAGTGTAATGTCGTACGATATTCTATTATAAAATTGTTTATTATTATAAAATTGTTTAAAAAATACAGTATATCCATGATATAAATACTAGGAACAAACACAAATTTGTTGTACCTACAACAAGGCTCAAGAAAATAGGTGGCTCGTTCAGGTGCCAATGTATACGCTTTTACAATAAAGTTCCAAGCCTCGTTCAAGATCTAAGCCTTAATAAATTCAAATCATTCATTAAACGTAAGTTGTGCCAGAAGGCCTTTTATACCGTTAAGGCTTATATCGAGGACAAAAAGGCTTGGGATTAAGCTGCTTCCAATTTTTACATATTGAATGTTTTTATTTTATTTTTTTGTTTTGTTGTTGTTTTTTTTATATACACTGACATTAATGAATTTGATCACATGAATTTGATTTGACATTTACTTACTTTGTAAAGTATTCTATTATTTTAATCATTGTGAATGTGAAGACTATGTGGGTCATTTTATTTTTTATTTTTCTCTCTGTTCTGTTAGTTTTTGTCATGGTCTGGCAGTTTGAGTAATTAATGTGGCCTACCCAAATGTCCTTTCTTTGGTATTGTTCGTCGAATCGTTGAGCTCCTTAAGTTTTGAGTTGAGCTGCACGATTTCTGACATATGCGTGCACTGACTGGACAGGTCCTCTCAATCTGTGTGGTTCTTTCCTCAAAAGACCATCTCAGACATCGACCTACATGGTCTTCATATGATCTGACCAAGATTATGTCTGGACTTTAAAAGAGACTGTGACGTCTGAGTTTGTTTCGGCCTTTCTTCTCAGGCTAGTCAGATAGGAAACGCCAGCCTCATCTAGTTTTAAAATATGATTGACGTGTAAAAGTGTTTGTACAAACCTACTTACAAAATAAAATCACTTATCATTTATCATTTAACTAATTTGTTGTCGACCATAATCTCAAGTTGTTTTTCTTGTTTAACAGATTTACCCGTTTCATTGTTAATAATTTTCCAAGTGATTTTTACTTTATTATTAGAATTTTTAATTGTATCGCCTAAAAATTTTGATTTAGCAAAAGCACTAAACTTTTTAAATAATTTTTCACATACTCTAGGAAAGAAGTAGCAAACCTGTATTTTTTCAAACCATATAACTCGTATAGTCTCGCTCTACTTTTATAAATACCTGGAGTAGCCCATTGGTTAAAGCCAACAGAGGATCCATTAATGCTAATAGTTTTGGTCTTGAAAGTAGATTGGTACTCTTTTTGCACAACATCAAAAAGGGCACCATAAATTTCATTGGCATTCTCGTATTCTACTATAGATGGTATAATTCTATGAGCTATACAGGAATAATTTTTATTCAGTGCGCAAACTTTGACAAATTAAACTTAAATGAGTTTTATTAAACACCTATTTTTTATTTTGATAAGTCTCAGTACAAAAAAATAAAGTTATCGCTAACGAAAGATGTCTATTTTGAAATTGATTTTCTAGCCACTACGCGCCGCCCGGCGCGGCAGCGCTCGGTCGTTTTTCGTGCATAGGCGTGGGTAGATAGATATTTACGTGGGTTACATACAATGTACTGATCGCTGATTTTATCAGGTTCGAATTAGACTTTTTTAAGATTAGGCCGTGATCTGAAGTTATTTGAAGAGTAATTCCAATTTTTCCTTCATACTTTCATGGGCTTAGGACCATCAAAATGCAGAAAATAACGCATTATAATCAATTAAATTGAGGCACTTTTAAAACTTAATACTTACATTTACCGCCAGTCGAGGTCTGCCAGACCCTAGTGCGTGATTTGGGGTCCTGAACTGACAGTGATCAAGCAGCCTCTGAGTGGCTGCTAAAATGGTCCTTTCATTAGGGACCGTGGGGTCCTTACCCCTTACCCCCTAGCATACATTCTGCGAGCTGCTCGTAGGCTTTCACCACATAATAAATAGACCCGCACCATCACATTAGAACTCGCGGTTACTAAAATCCGACATCGTAAGTTGCGCACTGCGCGGGAAAGCGACTAGACGCGACGTAACGACAACGCAAGCGCAGACTGTCGAGCGCCCGGCCGGCCGCCGCCGCCTGGCGCCACCCTGCCGCCCGGAAAGGGGTTTCACCCCCTCTGCAACATCACTCGTAAGCCGCACGGCGCCCGCGTTCATTGATATTATTACGAATAGATAGTGTCCATATTTTGCTGATTTAAAGTCGGATAAAAAAATATAAAAAGTTTTGAACAAATAATGGAAATGTGTTCTATTACTGATACTGAACCACCAAAATTTTTTTGCGCATTGCTTAAAAAAATATTCCTGTATTATTTTTAAACATTTTGCAACGACTAGCTGTATAAGGCCTGCATTCAAGTTTATGCGGCTTTTTATATAATGGCATGAGGAAGCTAGCTAATAAACCACAGTGGTCGGACGTTAAGTCAGTTAACACTAAATTATGTTTAGCATCACAATCACTAAATATATTAAGACAAGACAAGTTAAGACAAGTAACTAAGACAAGTTATATTAAGACAAGTTGACGAAGCCGCCATTTGCAAAAATTATAGCATCTTTAGATAGGGTGATGACTTTCGCGCCACCTTCTACATAACAATGGCGCTATAACGTCCCCGGTTACATATAACCGTTGGGTTCTACTAACACTTTAATTAAATAAACACAGTATTCAGATTTTCACCATTACTTCCCGTCTGTCGAACATACCGAGTTCCAAATATTCGTAAAGAGAATGTAACCATATCGCCCTCATTTCAATGCTCCAGGAATTTTCCTGATGAATAAATAACGTTTGCCATCGTAAAATTAATATCACCATATTACGCATATAACTATCACTGTTAATTGCAGGCGGTAGACTGGATTTTAATTGTAATTCACTCGGCTCTGACGGCTAGGACACAATGTGGAGGGAAAGTGAAGAAGATCCACTTTGAACGCTTAAGTACCTAATCGCCAACCGATAATAAAGATAAAAAATGTACAAAAACATGACTAACTATAATGATAGGTACTACTACTAATAGAGATCTTGATAACACATATTTTGTTTAATATTACTAAATAATTGTAAAAATTATGACGGCAAAACCAGAAGATGGCGGGATGGGCTGGAGCAAACAAACGACCAGTGGTCCACTTTAGTTAGAAAGAGCTGGAAGTCATGGGGAGAGGCCTTTGCCCAGTAGTGGGATCATGCAGGTTTACAGAAACAGTAACAGTAACGACGGCAAAATTACGATTTCTAGAAAAGTTCGCGTGTTTCCCGCGTCCCCTGCTTCACTATACCTTACCCTAATTAGTTCAGCCAGTGTACCACGTGCTGTCTTTGTGGTCGGGTGTCATCTGTGTATTAAGTTATAGCATGCGATATATATGTGCATTGTGCCTGTCTAAAATAAGAAAAACTTCAACTTACTTTTGCCTGAAATGCAAAAGAGTCACAGAACATGAATGTTGTGTAGAATAAAAAAATATTTACTATTTTCATTACTATGACCTCCTAAACCCAAAAAAATTATTTATCACTTCTAAAATAAAAAAAATGATTCTTCAATTCGTTCTGTTTTATTTCCATGTCGTATTTGTTACGAATGTTTAGTAAATAAGTTGGAGAAACTTCATAGACTAGAGGTGACCCAACACCTTTAGTCTATGAAGTTGATCGATATTCGACACATTTCGAAAGTTTCACTACTTCATAGCTTCGCTTTCACTTCTTCGCAAACTATTCGTTCAAAAAACATGGATACAGCTTATAATACCTCCCTCTCGCAAAATAATGTTCATGCCGAAGGGGCGATCAATATAATTATACAACATGCAATTAAAACTGATACTGCATCCGTAGTGATCCTATAGTGAATGTATACTCGCCATAATGGGGCTTATAATTAGCGACAGACGATTCAGAGAAGAAAGCTGGGGGAGGCGCGTATTGTAAAAGGTTGCGAACCCCACAACAACAATTAACAATACAAGACGATGTGTGATGAATAGCGTGGAAGTTATGATGTAGTGGGATGGCATAAACCAGTTAATTAATTCGATTATCACTCAATTTTCAAATAATTCAACCATTTTCAAATTCGACCTTTGCCAGCATTAACGACTGTTTCATCGGCACATCTAAATATGTTTTCAAAGTCAAAGAAAAATCATTTATTTCAAATAGGTACATGAAAGGCACTTTTGAACGTCAAAAATTACATTAAAGTAGAATTGATTCTAGTCGCCCCTTCTAAAAGGTATCTTTGTACATACCTCGTTAGATAACTGATTAAATGAAGATGTGTTCTTCGTAAATTGTACCCTTAATGCCATAGTATAATTAATTGTTGTAAATGGGCACGCCACGTCTATTTTTATAGATAATTATAATAATAATATGTTTTAGGTATCATTGTACGTTTTTATTATGTACACCAAAAAAATTACAGATATAAATGTAGACATTTTACAAGGGGTGACACACAATGGGCGGTCTTATCGCTAAAAGCGATCTTTTACCTTTGGATGGATTAAGGCAGAATGAGAGACAATACTAATAATAATAGGTATCTAGGACGTGTTAGTCCTAGAAGGAATATGTAACATTACAAGTCACCCGGTGTATTGACTACGCTGCGGGTCTCTGCTGGAGTTGATTTTCTGTTCTTGTTGTTTTGTGACCGGCACAATGGAGTTTACTCTAGAAACAAAATCGATTTTAAATGAATTGCCAGGTTTTATCAAGCCAGGTCAGTCAAGCTAAAATAGATGGTGATTTGTTTAGAACGAAGTTTTGGAGTTCGTTATCGTGTGCTGGCTCTAGTTTTAAGCTTTGAGTAGTATTTGTTTTACTGTAGTGTTTTGACGTTTCTGTAGTATCTGTATTTATAGGATAGGTCTACTAAGGGCTGGTTTTTTAATGCGTAGTTAACTCAACCAATTATTAAAAATAGTAACTAATGGTTAAATATATATAGCAATAATATATTAGCAATGATATTATAATATATATAATATCATTCGATAAACTAAAAATTGATCAAAAACCACATTTTGCAAAAATTTTACCATTAATTTAACTATTTTTAACAATTGGTTGAGTTTAACTACGGGTCAAAAAATCGGCCCTTGGAGGCATTTGTGTTTTCATTTTCATTTTAGTATGAGTATTTTCGTGATTTATGTCAACACTGGGATTCTAACAACGGAATACATTTCTGTTTAATAGTCAGAAATATGTTGTTCTATTAAGATCTATCTATACTTTTTTTCGGTATTCCACGAAGAAGAAAGACGAAATCGAAGAGAGAAGAAGAGAAGAGTGACGATTGACTGGAAAAAATGGAAGAAAAGAACGAGTTGCGCCGACCCTAAGTAACTTGGGACCAGGGCTGACTGATGGTGGCTAGAAAATTACTGCTAAGCTAGACCTTGCAAGACGAAAGCTGGTGCGTGAAACAACTAAACCTGTGAGCATAATGTCAATCAGTGTAACTGTGGTGATGGCCTTAAGTGATTGCTTGAGAATTTCGAAGAACGTATGTATGGACAGTGTGCTACAAAGCTACAAAACGTCTTTAAAGCAGTCACATACTTTACCTTTTAACAACAAAAAATCTTGATGAAATATTGATCATGAGTCTTGTAAAATCTTCAGTTGCAAAACCTAAGTTAACTAAAGCAAAAACAGACAATGGCGCCGATTCCCTTGTACACAAACGAAACTAAATTTAAGTTCAATGCACCTTTTTATTTCTATTTAATTTAGAAAAGGACAGAAGATAAATATTAGTTTAGTCCTGTCAAACTAGTCAGCGCCTGACGTAAATTGACGTATTTAGCAGCCATGTTTTTAATCACGTCTAATCTGTTGTTACAATTTTTATTTTGCGTCCTCCTACGGTAAGCCGACATAAGCCCAACGGGCGGGTAGATTAATAAAGCAACAAATGAGCAATCTCAAACACTGTATATTTATATAAGTTGAATTTACACAATAAAAAGTGTACCTTAAAAAACTACTTATTAACCTTAAAGTTACAAAATTAAGTAGGAGTCTATTATTCTATTTTAATATTGCCAGCCAGCTAAAATTCCAGTATAAAGAGCTAGGGTCGTGGGGAGTTGGAGATAAACCCAGTACTGTACCGTTTTAAATGTTTAACTTAAACAATATGCATTTCAAAATTTAAGGTATAACCTTCCAGTTATTTAAACGTTATTCTATTATATTAAATGGGCGCCAGGGACCTTAAGAGTCCCGGATCCCAGAGCCGACGAAGGTGTCCATAACACTTCTTGAGGAACTATTCATGTCAAACTCGAGATCCTTAATTTCAAATAAGTTGACCGGTTTCAAAACCGGACTTAGGTAGCCAACGGGTTCACAGAGAATCCGTGGTAAAAATAAAATAAGGAGTAAAGTAAAAAGGGATAATAAAAAAAAACCGTCCCGCCTGCGTTATCGCTAGACGGACTTCAACCGACAGCACAGCCGTCTCTGCAAGAGGCTTCGAGCAAACTCGAGGAACGGGTCTCGCGTCCAGGCCCCAGAGCTCCTCTAGATCCTGGCGGCGAGACGAGTCTCTTGAGGTGCCTTTCCTGGGAATGACAATACGGAGACCGAATAATATAAAGGGAAACTAATTTACTTTCCAAGGGGTGACCGAGCTTTCAAATCTAGAATGCTAAAGCATTAGCCGGTAAACATGGCTTCAGATAGGAATAAGGATTACCCACGTGGCGTTCCTCAACTCCACAACAAAGGCTTGTTGCCTAGAACATTACTTTAATACCGAAGTAAACACGGAGGAATATATGGCAAATAGTTAGCGGCGAAACACTTACAATTGATCCAGGGATTAATCCGTAAATGCAGACTCCCGCGGCTGGCTGTATAGTCGTCTGCGTGTACGCAGTTTGGAATCCTGTAATAAATATCCAATAATCACGACAATATCCTTTTAACAACCAGGGAAGAGCCCACAGACCACTTCTTAACACCATTACAACAAAATCCTTACCTTTTGAAACACTAAACAAGATTTGTATTGTCACTCAAGCGTGATTAATGGTCGAAAGACCCCATTTCCCTTCAATAACTCTGTCATCGATCACAAACCGGAACTAGACGGAGCATTCCGAAAATCTCCCCTATTACGGGTAAAATGGTTATAAGATTAGCACCACACAAAGACACACAATTCTCGAAAATCACTAACCACTGCTTAACGTCACGCTTAAATGCTGAAACAATAATAATCTTCATGATCCAGACCAACAAACAAATTATTAGTGACTTCCAACATCGAAACTTGTCCTGATTGGAATAATTCTCCCCGAATATTCATTCGGTAAATTTAGAATTTGCAACCTTGCCACACTGTATCAAAGACCATCCACAGGTTATTAATGGGATTCATTAGACAACGAAGTTTCTAGAAAAAAGTCTATATAGAAAAAAAATAACAACACTTCCGGATTAGGTTATTCAGTTTATTGTGATTTTTTTTACTGAAAGCTGAAAATCATTAGGGATTGCTCCATGCGATATTATTTCGATGGTTAGCGATCAATTTATTAAAATATCGATTAAACTACAACTGTGAATCGGCGACCACTAGATGTCGCCTTTAGCTATAGTCTGTGCCTTTAACTGTCAGAACTGACGTTCGACTGAATGACATTAGGAATTAGGATTGTAAACATTGCATTACAATATTTGATCTAATTTAATGTGCAAACTTGTTAAATAGGTTTATAAAAGTGATTGATTATGAGAAAGTGAAGACTAAATATTCCCGTGACGAAATACAGTTAAAGGAATGAATCCTTCAATCAAATGCAGGCAAAGTCAATTTATGTTTACAGGTAAATAATGCTACTTTACGTATTAGTAACGAAGCCGTGTTATATCAACCCTTGGTGGGTTCAAAAAAACAACGTAACAGTACCTCCCCAACCACCAGAGATTTGACCCACTAGGGCAAATCTCGACGCTGGCCCTCCAGCGTCAAAGCACACTCCCAAGGACCAAGCACGCTTACCAAAACAGAAACAACCTGCCTGAAAACAGGAACAGAGAAAGAAAAGAATAAAAATAAAGAAGCTGGTGTACGCTTTCTACTTCCTAACTAATATAAACATAAATGATGCTATAAAGGTATTTATGGTATATACATAAACAATACAGAATTCTTGTTACACTTCAAATATAGAGTAACAGACCGCTCTATTTTGGCGACATTGTAGTAGGCTTTGGTTGTCGGGTCTACAATTCCGCCCGTGTTGTATGGCTTATTTTTAATTATCCATGTAACCTATATTAATTATTCAAATTTTGGTTTTTATTATATACTACATAAACCTACGATCTAAATGGGTTTTGGTCATACTTCAAGTTTAGAGTCACAACCCGCTCTATGAGGCGACATTGTAGTAGGCTTTGGTTAACGAGTCTACAATTCCGCCCGTGTTTTATGGCTTATTTTTAGTGATCCATATGACCTGGGTAATATATTATAATTCTCCTGGAGCGAGTCTAATCCATTTCCCAACATGTAAAAGACAAGCTTCAAAAAGAGTAAAAATGTGTAAATGATATATTATATAATATTTCTCCTGGAGCGAGTCTAATCCATTTACAAACATGTAAAAGACAAGCTTCAAAAAGAGTAAAAATGTATTAATGATATATTATATTTCTCCTGGAGCGAGTCTAATCCATTTACAAACATGTAAAAGACAAGCTCCAAAAAGAGTAAAAATGTGTAAATGATATATTATATAATATATAAGAAAGACCACCCTACTCCATCGTACACCACCTTTCAAATCCTAAATGATTAGACTGCCGACAATAATGCTGAGCTGGAACACTAACTAGACACTAATAAAAATGAAATAAAAAATTAAAAGCTACAAACTAATGCAAATTGGCTAACCGTCTTTTATAAAGGAATGAGACGGTTATCCGCCCTCAATAAAAAATACCATCTTAAACTGTTTCCATCAATGCAGCCTACACGCCCGCCATTATGGCCTCTTATCTCAGGACTATTAATATGCTGCCTTACCAGCAATCCGGAGGTTTTACACCCTACAGGGGTGTCAATCCTGCAACAACCACAGACTACCAACAACTAATAATGCAGTTTTCAAACGTGGACACATGGGAACCTGTGTACCACTACAAACTGCAAAAACAGTGTATTAACCACTGTATTCTAGCACCGGGCCTATACAGCCACAAATGCTAAAATAAAAACCAGCAACCTCAAGGCATATACAGCCCCAAAGGTCACTGCGACCAACCACAACCACTACATTCCAGCACCGTGCATATACAGCCACCAATGCCAAAATAAAACCAGCAACCTCAAGGCATATACAACCTCAAAGGTCACTGCGACCAACAACAACCACTACGTTCCAGGACCGTGCATATACAGCCACCAATGCCAGAACAAAAACCAGCAACCTCAAGGCATATACAGCCCTCTAAGGTCACTGCTACCAACCACAACGACTATATTCTAGCACCGCGCATATACAGCTACCAATGCTAAAATAAAAACCAGCAACCTCAAGGCATATACAGCCCTCTAAGGTCACTGCTACCAACTACAACTTCTAAATTTAAATAAAAATATTCCCTGTCACATGGTGATTCAAAATCCATCATATGCAATGTGCCAAGGCTTTAAGCCGGAAGCGCAAGCTAGAGTGGGCTGTCCAACGGTATCATTGCCGAAGACATCACCACTACTAACAGCCTCTCCACCATGTACCAGGAAGAACGGGGTACAAGTAACTTCTGAATTCGGACCCGTACTTCATATTAAAAAAAAGATATTAAAATTAAAAAAAAATAAACCGATCTGAAGTTAAAACTGGCTGTCACAATTTACAATATTATTATTATTTTTATATTTATAATTTACAATCTCGAGTAATATGTAAATGTTATAATTAGCAGTCAATATAATAAACAGCCTGTATAAAATTATAAAGTGTAAAAATTGTAAACATTGTAAAAATTGTATAAAGTGTAAAAATTGTATAAAGTAAATAAAAGTGTATAAAACAGTACAAACATATAAACATAAACACATTAACAAAGGATTCCGCGCGACGGTTTTTTCTTAAAAAATAAGAATAACTGGAAGGCTTTAGAAACAGCAATCTGGGTTGTAAGGTACAGCAAAAGAAGTAACCTCTATCTCCAACTAATACACACACGTTGGTCGCCACTGTTACAATTTCAATTTTGCGTCCTCCTACGGTAAGCCGACATAAGCCCAACGGGCGGGTAGATTAATAAAGCAACAAATGAGCAATCTCAAACACTGTATATTTATATAAGTTGAATTTACACAATAAAAAGTGTACCTTAAAAAACTACTTATTAACCTTAAAGTTACAAAATTAAGTAGGAGTCTATTATTCTATTTTAATATTGCCAGCCAGCTAAAATTCCAGTATAAAGAGCTAGGGTCGTGGGGAGTTGGAGATAAACCCAGTACTGTACCGTTTTAAATGTTTAACTTAAACAATATGCATTTCAAAATTTAAGGTATAACCTTCCAGTTATTTAAACGTTATTCTATTATATTAAATGGGCGCCAGGGACCTTAAGAGTCCCGGATCCCAGAGCCGACGAAGGTGTCCATAACACTTCTTGAGGAACTATTCATGTCAAACTCGAGATCCTTAATTTCAAATAAGTTGACCGGTTTCAAAACCGGACTTAGGTAGCCAACAGGTTCACAGAGAATCCGTGGTAAAAATAAAATAAGGAGTAAAGTAAAAAGGGATAATAAAAAAAAACCGTCCCGCCTGCGTTATCGCTAGACGGACTTCAACCGACAGCACAGCCGTCTCTGCAAGAGGCTTCGAGCAAACTCGAGGAACGGGTCTCGCGTCCAGGCCCCAGAGCTCCTCTAGATCCTGGCGGCGAGACGAGTCTCTTGAGGTGCCTTTCCTGGGAATGACAATACGGAGACCGAATAATATAAAGGGAAACTAATTTACTTTCCAAGGGGTGACCGAGCTTTCAAATCTAGAATGCTAAAGCATTAGCCGGTAAACATGGCTTCAGATAGGAATAAGGATTACCCACGTGGCGTTCCTCAACTCCACAACAAAGGCTTGTTGCCTAGAACATTACTTTAATACCGAAGTAAACACGGAGGAATATATGGCAAATAGTTAGCGGCGAAACACTTACAATTGATCCAGGGATTAATCCGTAAATGCAGACTCCCGCGGCTGGCTGTATAGTCGTCTGCGTGTACGCAGTTTGGAATCCTGTAATAAATATCCAATAATCACGACAATATCCTTTTAACAACCAGGGAAGAGCCCACAGACCACTTCTTAACACCATTACAACAAAATCCTTACCTTTTGAAACACTAAACAAGATTTGTATTGTCACTCAAGCGTGATTAATGGTCGAAAGACCCCATTTCCCTTCAATAACTCTGTCATCGATCACAAACCGGAACTAGACGGAGCATTCCGAAAATCTCCCCTATTACGGGTAAAATGGTTATAAGATTAGCACCACACAAAGACACACAATTCTCGAAAATCACTAACCACTGCTTAACGTCACGCTTAAATGCTGAAACAATAATAATCTTCATGATCCAGACCAACAAACAAATTATTAGTGACTTCCAACATCGAAACTTGTCCTGATTGGAATAATTCTCCCCGAATATTCATTCGGTAAATTTAGAATTTGCAACCTTGCCACACTGTATCAAAGACCATCCACAGGTTATTAATGGGATTCATTAGACAACGAAGTTTCTAGAAAAAAGTCTATATAGAAAAAAAATAACAACACTTCCGGATTAGGTTATTCAGTTTATTGTGATTTTTTTTACTGAAAGCTGAAAATCATTAGGGATTGCTCCATGCGATATTATTTCGATGGTTAGCGATCAATTTATTAAAATATCGATTAAACTACAACTGTGAATCGGCGACCACTAGATGTCGCCTTTAGCTATAGTCTGTGCCTTTAACTGTCAGAACTGACGTTCGACTGAATGACATTAGGAAAAATTAAATTAAAAATTTAAAAAACCCCCGACTACGAAAAATCCTATAAAAAGAAAAAAATAACCTTGAAATTATGACCCTACGTAAGTACTTACGTATGAAATTTTTTGATTAAATGTTGTCCTGTCGGGGGACCGCTCTAATTATTAGCCTAACGTTCTGTTACAGTTTAAAATAGTAGCGGTCCCCCGACAGGACAATATTTAATCAAAAAATTTCATACGTACTTACGTAGGGTCATAATTTCAAGGTTATTTTTTTCTTTTTATAGGATTTTTCGTAGTCGGGGGTTTTTTAAATTTTTAATTTAATTTTTTATTTCATGCTTTTTGTAGGGACTCCTTATTATTTCTTTTCTTTTATTTTCTTGCGTTTTAAGATTCAGGTAATCTGGTATTTAATCAGGTTTTTTGTATTTCGCCATTTTGTGGTGGTGGCCACCTTGGATTTGAAATTTGTCATAGTGTATATAGTATTCTACTAGTCAAGCCCTTTTATTTGATACCCATATTGAGGGAGTTGTGAAAAAAAAATGTAATTTGCCATTTTGTGGTGGCGGCCATCTTGGATTTGAAATTTGTCATAGTGTATAGTATTCTACTAGTCAAGCCCTTTCATTTGATACCCATATTGAGGGAGTTGTGAATAAAAAAATGTAATTTGCCATTTTGTGGTGGCGGCCATCTTGGATTTGAAATTTGTCATAGTGTATAGTATTCTACTAGTCAAGCCCTTTCATTTGATACCCATATTGAGGGAGTTGTGAATAAAAAAATGTAATTCGCCATTTTGTGGTGGCGGCCATCTTGGATTTGAAATTTATCATAGTGTATAGTATTCTACTAGTCAAGCCCTTTCATTTGATACCCATATTGAGGGAGTTGTGAAAAAATATGTAATCCGCCATTTTGTAGCGGCGGCCATCTTGGACCGATTTTCATCAAACATAGCTAAAAACACTCCCGACAAATTCAACTTTCAAACAAAAAAAACAAAATTAAAATCGGTTGATCCGTTCGGGAGCTACGATGCCACAGACAGACATACACACACACACACACACACACACACACACAGACACGTCAAACTTATAACACCCCGTCGTTTTTGCGTCGGGGGTTAAATAACACCCCGTCGTTTTTGCGTCGGGGGTTAATTAGGATTGTAAACATTGCATTACAATATTTGATCTAATTTATTGTGCAAACTTGTTAAATAGGTTTATAAAAGTGATTGATTATGAGAAAGTGAAGACTAAATATTCCCGTGACGAAATACAGTTAAAGGAATGAATCCTTCAATCAAATGCAGGCAAAGTCAATTTATGTTTACAGGTAAATAATGCTACTTTACGTATTAGTAACGAAGCCGTGTTATATCAACCCTTGGTGGGTTCAAAAAAACAACGTAACACTGTCTATGGAGTATCTTAATTTGACAGGAGTAAACTAATATTTTATCTTCTGTCCTTTTCTTAATGAAATAGAAAGAAAAAGATGCACAGAACTTAAATTTAGTTTAGTTTGTGAACAAGGGAATCAGGGCCAATGTTATATTAGTTTAGCGGTAGTTCTCATAAAGGTGGTTTATTGCATTGAAATATATTGGGTTGGATAAAGGAACTGAGGCAATAACCGCGGGCGACACGACGTGACTGTGGCACTGTTTAGGACTACCTTATGTACAGACGCCAGCAGGTCAAGCTACCCGAAACTGTCAAATTTTCCCAATCAACCTTGAACCTTAATACTTTAGCGATAAAGTTGAAAATCTATTAAAGAAATCTGACAGATTGTAGTAGCTTGATGTGCTGGCGTCTGTACTTACTACTATTGGTTCATGAATGTGAGAACGTAGATGTTATTGTTTTTCCTTACAGAGTGGCGATTAGGTTATCACATTAAATAGCACAGCGATTATTACAAGTTGTTATCAGTCTGTTAAAATAATAAAATATTTTGTTTTACTAAAAATAAACTGAATTTTTAAACAAAATAAATAGCGTAAAAATTGGCATGAAATAAACCACCCTTAATAATAAGGCACTAGACACACACGGGGCGATGGTATCACAGAACAGATAAAAGAGGTTAGAAGGGCCTTGTGGGCGGGGCAGGCGTGCCGCAAGGTTGATCAGACGCTCAAAGTCAACAGAAATTTGAATCAGCGCTCAACAATCGCGCTCTTGTTGTGACAGCGTTCGAAACTCCGCGAAAAAAAAATTATTATGCCGTCTTGCGCTATAATAACGTGTCGGAAAAGAAGTCAGGAGTGTAATGTGGCCCGAGGAGGGATTTCTTATCACCGGTAAGTCCAAAAACCTTAAAATACGAGTGATATTTGTAATTATTGCAAAAGTATTATGTAGTTTGTAGACAAAAACGATAAAATCGCATTCAGATGCAAAATTATACATTGCTTGCAATACATGGGTACGATCTTGTACGACGTGAGCGGTCGCGCAATGTATTGCGTTCACTGCGAACGCCGCGTGTGTCGAGCCAAAGCATCTATTCAGGGAAATCTATGCGCATCGATAGTGTTGTACCAAATTGTAAACAATGTCGATATTAAGTATGTGTATTATACTAATGATTATTTTCAGTAATGTTACAATTAATACAACTTCGTTTTTATTAACACTAATTTTATTATTGTATAATGTGGATTATTATTATTAATTTAGTTTCTTAGTTGGTTTTTCGTCTAAAATTTGATTTGGCGGGCACAGCTATTATTCATAAATTAACATGATACAGTTAATAAATACATTTTTCACAGAGTAATTCACAATACATTAATTAGATTATATTATGTTAATTCGACTTAGCATTCGATTTGGCCGTGAAATTTAAAATTTCGTTTTAGTTTTTTGGCATATTGTAGCTTTGTTTTACATTTTATGTTATTCAAAATGCTATTTTTCTTTCTTTCTATTATTATGACGTAAAACAGAGCTGCAACTAGCATAAAACGAAAAAAAAATTAAATTTCGCGGCAGTATCGGATGTTCCGCCTTAAATTGACTTTGATTTAATTTTATTTATATGTAATTAGGATGTCCACATTATTCGTACCGTACCCGCAACTAAAAAAATTGCAAAACTTTAATTAACAAAATTACAGTAATTTTATCGATATGATTAATCGACCTTTTGGTCGCCGTAACTATTTGCTTTTACACGTGTGTGAGTGTACGTCCAGAGCAGTATTTGCGTTAGTGTGAGAACCAATAGCAAGCACGCGATCTAAGTGCATGTGGTTTATTTGTGTGCGTAATTCGCGTACGTATTGATGTCTTGCTTGTAGTGGAGAGACAGGAGTAGGAGACAGGCGGCGACACGCGTTTTAATACAAATCAGGAACTACACTCGAGAGCAATGAATCCGGGTCACTTGAAGAATCCTAAAAATCTCGGAAACTAAAAATGCTAGGTTAATGCAATAAATTGTATTTAATAGACAATGTAATACTCCTTAAATGAAGGTATTAAAACTTCTTAGTTATTGTAAAGTTATATCATAAAAAAATCAAATTTGAAAAAGGGCCACTTTCGAAGATGGAACTACGAAATTACAGCATTTGGTTTTGCTTTTGTTTGTAATCTGTCATTTATGTGGGTACATAAACCATGTTGATAGTGCTCTATAT
Organism: Apamea anceps; assembly: GCA_951799955.1. Taxonomy (NCBI): domain Eukaryota; kingdom Metazoa; phylum Arthropoda; class Insecta; order Lepidoptera; family Noctuidae; genus Apamea; species Apamea anceps. The sequence continues at coordinate 1,998,004 of OX637506.1, forward strand.
TCATTATTCAAGCTGAAATTATGTCGCTTACGCCTGAAGAATGCACCAGAATACTTACAATGCTGGAAACCGGCCGGAGTCAGCGCGATACAGCCAGGACTGTCGGTGTGTCGCTGTCAACAGTACAAAGAGTTCTCCGACGTTACGAAGAAACTGGTTCTAACCTACGCAGCCCAGGAACGGGCAGAACCAGGTGTACCACAGCACGAGAAGACCGATACTTGGTGAACACCATGCTTCGAAATCGCTTTCTCACAGGAACTGAACTCACAAATCAGTTTCGACGCCTCGGAGGAAGTAACCCAAGTGCATGGACAGTAAGACGTCGGCTTGCTGAATCTAACTTAAAACCCCTTAGACCTGCAAACGGCCCTAAACTGGAGCGTGGGCATCGTATTTCAAGACTAAGATATGCCCAGAGCCACGTAAATTGGAGTATTGAAGATTGGTTAAAAGTTATGTTCTCCGACGAATCAAAATTTATGCTCTACAAGCACGATGGAAGACACAGAGTTTATCGAAGACCAGGGGAAAGATTCAAGCAAGCATGCATCGAAGAAAAAGTAGCCTACGGTGGTGGGTCTGTACTTGTGTGGGCCGGAATTTCTTCTGAAAGTCGCACAGAGCTGGTGATCATAGAAAACGGCTCTTTAACTAGCGTAAGATATGTGGAAGAAATCCTCAATGATCACGTTGGTCCATTTATGGTCAATTTAGGTGAGGATGCTATATTTATGCATGACAATGCCCGACCTCATACAGGTAGGATTGTGAATGACTACCTTCAAGAGATGAACATTACTCGTATGGAGTGGCCAGCGCGCAGCCCGGATATCAACCCGATCGAGCATGCTTGGGACGAGCTAGGCAGATGCGTAAAACAACGAAACCCTCCCCCAATCACGCTTCGTGAGCTCAAAATTGCTCTCATAGAGGAATGGGAGAATATTCCCCAAAATCGTATAAGGAACTTGGTGTACAGCATGCCAAACCGCGTAAACGCAGTAATGGAAGCACGAGGAGGCAATACGAAGTATTAAAATTCAAGAAAATCGTAATAAAGTTCAAAAATTTCATGTTTCCTATTTTTGTTTTAAGGAGAGATCAGCAGTTTTTTTCTTTATGTAATTTTGTGTTAATAAAATGTATGGTGACTCATATTTTTTTTACTTTCATTTAAGGAGTATTACATTGTCTATTAAATACAATTTATTACATTAACCTATCATTTTTAGTTTCCGAGATTTTTAACATTCTTTAAGTGACCCGGATTCATTGCTCTCGAGTGTATTTCCTTTCTAACCTCTTTTATCTGTTCTGTGGATGGTATCAACAACTCAACACAAACTTTATGGTATCGTTACCGAATAATCAGAAATTAAATATAATGTTGTCAAAAACTAAATCGAAAAAAAAAATGTTAATAGTTATTAATTAGTTTAATTGTGTATATTCAAAATACGTAAAGATTTAAAATACGTGGCTTCAATTAATGTGATAATAACCTAATCGCCACACTGTATAATAATTTATAAAAACACTAGCTGCGCCCCGCGGTTTCACCCGCATAAATTTCGACCCCAAGGAAATATCGGGATAAAACGTATCATATTCTATATGTTAATCCTGGTTATAAACCAACTGTTTGCCAAATTTCATTTAAATCCGTTCTGTAGTTTTTGCGTGAAAGAGTAACAAACATTCATCCATCCATCCATACAAACTTTCACATTAATTTATAATATTAGTAGGATTTATTTCAGCCTACAACTACCCTTAGATATAATAACTTACAAACTAACATACAAAAAGGAAATACAAAATTGTGTTTATTAATGAGGCTTAAGACTATGTTAGTAACACTTGCCTGTACATTAGCAAGGCGTGCTGTCGTGCGGAACAAGAAAAATAAATATCCAGAATGAGTTAGAACGAATGGCCCTACTAGTAATTCGCCTTCCTTGTTTTGTCGTAGACATTTGGTCACCAGGGAGAGACAAATTGAAATAAATGTAGAAGATCTACGAGTATGTCGGTTCATCCTCATTGTAACTAATATTATAAATGCGAAACTGAGATGGTTTGTTTGTTATGCTTTCACGCTAAACCTGCTAAACGGATTTAGATGAAATTTGGCACACAGATAGACCGTGACCTGAGTAAGGATATAGGCTACTTTTCATCCTGAATCGCAGACGAAGTCGCAGGCAACAACAAGTTAGCTTACAACAAAACCTTAAATAGTTTGTTTTCTACAACAACTTAATAATGTTTATCATGTCTTTTTCCTGTCTAACTTAACTAAAGTTAGGACCCAACTTATGTTCTTTACAGAGAAATAAGAAAACTGTTCAGTTCAATAACTTAGATTACTTGAAACTTGAGGGTACTTTGTCGAAGAATCGACGCTATCGGAGCTGACGAGTTAAGTAGAGGTAGCATCTCTTTACTGTGTCATAAAAAGCAACTACGGGTTTCATGAGGCTGGGTAACACACCATCTTATTAAAAAACTATATCTAACTTTAGTTCTAGACTTTTGGGCTAGCAAATACAAAACTATACCCTAAGTCATCAATTCAGATATATTATGTAAACAAAGGTGATAACAGATAAAAAAAATATCGTCTTAGTGGTAATTCACATAAAACGGCGGAAAACAAGATAAGACTTGCTTTTAAGTACTGATTTTAGAAATAATAATTAAAAAAATATCATACCGTGTTAATTTTAATAAGTTTTCGGTGTTAAACAAAGTTATTAAAAAAAGAAAATATTGTGGTACAAATATTTTATGATACTGGTAGCACTACAGGCAATCCCAACATTTTCAAATTTCGTTTGACATAATTACAAAGTCGCGTCTTTTCAATACATTCGTTTTCTTTTCCCCGACTATTCGCTGCGTGTTTGTTAATTGTGCTTTATTATCATCGTGTGAAGTGTTTCATCTTGTTATTAGTTGTTATATTTCCTTGTTTTTGTTGTGTTTTTGTTAAGTTTTATTTGTTAATTGACAAATGGAGCCCCAGCCGGGTACCTCGAAGGCCGCCGCCACCGACAGTTTGACAAGACATTTGCCACGTGTTGGATTTTGGAAAACGGCGATTTTGGGAGGCCTATGCCTAGCTACGGTCCTGTTCGGATACGGTATTTTGTTTGCATAGCTCATATAAATAGTTAACTATAATTAAAAGATAGACAAAAAAATATGTTAAATTGTTGTGCACCACTGTCCTGTCATTTTGACAGTGATATTTCTTTGTTTACTTAAATTATCTGAATTGATGATTTAGTGTTTAGTTAGCCAGATTTGTATGTCAAACTTTATCCCGAACAAAGTAAAATTCTTACTACATTAATCACAAATTGCATTCGGTTATAACGTCCGTTCTTTTTTATATTGGAATTGTAGCTTTGTCAGAATAAAAATCGAAATTAAAAAATGACTCGATGGTTTTAACCTGGGTTTGAATATAGGTTTATCTTCAGACCAGGTCTTCTGTAATTAGGCCAACAGTCTCCGTAAGTTTCTAGACAAGGAATTGGCTACCAACTTTCTAATTCACCGTCTCCTAGCATCTATTCAAAAATCTGGTCTATATTATTTTTTTTTAACGTTTGCTATCGGGGCCCGCCCTCAGGAAAGAAGTTCCTTACGCGATACCCGCACGCACTCTCGTCTATAGTAGAAAGAGACATATAGTTCTTGAGGGTTTTTTACATTGTTCTCACATATAGAAGCAATAAGAATAATGTACCCAGGATTTTGTAATAATACCTATCTTTATTTAAAAGAAAGAAAGTCCTTGGAGTTTCTTGCCCGTTCTTCTCCATAGAGATCTACGTTTTGGAATGGGCAACTAGCTTCAACTTTCTGACTAACTGACCGACTATTTAATTTTGACAATTCAAAAGTGCCTGTAAATGGTTTAATTGAAATAAGTGATTTGAGTTTGAGGTGCTATAAGACGATAGCACCTCAAACTCAAATCACTTATTATATACAGAAAGAGACAGAGAGAGAGAGAGATAGAAAGAGAGAGAGAAAGTCGCATGGAGGGGGCATAACGCTTTTTCGTTACATGTCAATTTTTACCGGTTTACAGCAAGCCGCGTTCGAGAACTTTGTTCCAATAAATGTTTTAAAAGTTGTTTCAACATTAATACGATCCCCAATCCGTCTACCAAGGGTAAAGGTTTCAACAGTGATTATATTATTATTTTGAGGGATCAGCAGTAAACTATATTATAAGCTTAGAACCAAAGTTCGTTGAGAGTATAAGTAGGTATATCATAGATATCCGTGAGGTAGATAAAGGGTTTACATAGTACTAAGCAAGTACACCGTCAAGTAGTCAAAGTTAAGCGTTACCCTTAAGTTTGAACAAGTCTTCAATAACACTTCGCATATCTAAAACAGTCATCCGCATTTTGGAATCTTGTGAATTCCGTATTAATTTAATACTTTCAAGGATACTATATCGGACGGCTATAGCCGTCATAACAACTCCGCCCCTAAGACGGCCCACTGACCAATTAAACTTATATTTTGTCTCATTTAAGTTGTCCGTTCCAGTTGATCCAGAATAAAACTTTATTCTGGCCCAACCTGTATATCATTTCACTGGCTCACTAAAACACCAAGCGCTATCGTGCAGATCTGTTTATTTCCCGCCATTCCTCGTGACTGACAGATGACATTAGTGACAGCAGCAACACCTCTTGTGTGATTATGACAGTGCTTACGTATATATTAAATAGATACACTAAACGCATATTAAAGTAATCCAATTTTTTTGTTATTAAGATTAGAATAAGGTAAGCTAAGGAAAGGTTGTTATTGTCACAATTCACGTGTACCTGTTATTTTATAAGAATCTAAAATTTAAAAGTGATATTATTGCATTCAATACATTTTGTTCTGATACTTAATGCCTATTTCTTAGACCTTCGCATAGCCGAACGTGTATCTACACGAAATACAGTGGCTTTTTAATTGTTTCTATAATTACGGCATTCAACCGGTTAATAGAATCCTATTCAGATTTCCATTTCCTTCTTAAGGCTGATTTCTCAATAATCAGATAACTTATATCTGAAGAACAAATATGATGGTTTGACATATTTTCTATACAAAAGCTGTCACAACACAAACCGCAATATTTATTCCTCAGATAAAAATTATCTGACTCAGGGCTGATTTTCCCAATGCCAGATAACTTTATCGGAGGAATAATTTTGAATTTTGACAGTTTTTCAATACGACAACCGTCAGACGTTGTGGCTAAATAATAACAGCCGCACGGGTCGATCGATCAGGTTAAGCTACGCTTGCCGCGGTTGGTCCGTGGATGGGTGACCATTTAGACATACCAAGACCCCTGCGTGCCTCGGAAAGCACGTTAAGCCGTTGGTCCCGGCTGTCATTCGTAGTTCTTTAACAGTCGTTACGGGTCGTCAGTAGCCCGAAAGTCTGACAACCAGTTTTACCAAAGGGTATCGTATTACCCAGTAACTGGGTTGTGGAGGTCAGATAGGCAGTCGCTCCATGTAAAATACTGGTATTCAGCTGCATCCGGTTAGACTGGAAGCCGACCCCAACATAGTTAGGAAAAGGCTAGGCAGATGATGATGAACCGTCAGACGTCAATTTTATTCCACAAATAATAATTATCGGTCGATTGAAAAATCAACCCTAAGTATTGAACAATTAGGCCGTTTACGTTTTACAAAAGATGTCTTTGATAAAGATCATAAAGTACATTTTACTGCATAAGCGCCTTATTTAATGTCAACGTCTCAGTAAGAATAACATGATGCAACAGGCTTTAATTAAAGCTAAGCTAAACGGTATCCTAACTTGTGATTAAGCTCTACTTAATCATAGTTTAACTTACCCGTTAAAGCTGTCCTTAGCTATCTACCTAATTATAGCTTTACTTACCAGATAAAGTCTATACAGGGTTGCAGGTACATTGACGCTCAAACTGAAACTATGAATTCAGCACACGACTATAGTCCTACAAACTGCTATTCCATACATTTTAACCACGTAGGTATTGTACTTTGTATGAAACAGCATTTTTTTTTTTTTTTTTTTGATAATCGGCGAATAATTTCAACATAGAGGGGCTCAGCATCATGTGCTGAATTTATGGTTTCAATTTGCACGTGAATGTCTCTTCTACCCTACATCGATATAACGGCGCAGGATAGCCTTTACCAGAAGCGGTCATCGTATCAGTGGTTTAGTATTTTGAATATCATCAGGATTGTGCCGGAACACACCAGAGGGGCAATTCTGGTAATTTTAAGAACGTTCACAGTCTGATCTCAGTCTCAATCTGTCAAAAAATACCTCTAATTTCCCTACATTTTGACAAGTTTTTGACATTTGTTTGTCGCCGAGATGAGACTGCAACTAGATTTTGAACGTTTTAAATTACGAGAATTGGCCTTCAGTTCGTTGTGGATGTGGTACGACAACGGCTCCCCTGATATCATCTCTGTCATTAGTAGACAGCTGCCACGCAACCATCGATGCGACGCTCTCCTAGAGTGACTGTCACCAGCCAGTGTCACTTTTATCCGACCTTATTAGTGATTCCAGTAACGTCGTAACAAAAAGAGGCGATAATGATATTATATGTAGAATTTCCTGTAATTACAAACATCATCATTGAAATTCTAATCCTGTTCCAAGGGTGTCAAAATCGCGCGGGCGCAGGCGCGGGCCTGCGGGCGGTGAGTAATGGGTAACTCACCGTCCGATCAGGACCAGGCCCGTGCCGGACGGCGCGTATGTGTTCCACGTGCGCCTCAAAGAGATGTCAGCAGAAGTGACGGGGCCCGATAGGGCCGAAGCCTGCCAGGGTAGCGGGATCGTCCGAAAGGGTTACCGCTGCCCTGGAACATAAAGGGCTAAGGAAGGAACACGGGTGGGTTTTATTCAGTAAGAGTCTGACACTCCCTCCTGCTCCACCCAGAGCGGGAAGAGTCATTTGATGATTTCCCATCCTGAAAAAAAAAAAAAAAAGCGTTTCAAAATCTTCGCAAGCGGTGACCTTGCTAACATAAGCGTAACCAACTTCCCTGTTCTTGAAAACCCAATGAACATAGATGTATATGTGTGCGCATGTATAGGCAGTATGTTATATATTATGTCACTTCAAACTACGCTGTCAATCTTTATTTACGCTGTTAGCCTGACGATGTTACTTGACGGAAAATGACACTTTATTCGTCTTAAGCGTGGGCGCATAGTGCCGGGGTACGTATTGCAATATCTAAAATTAAAAGAACTAACGTAAAATAAACTACGTTCGAAATTCCTAAAATCTAAATACCTAATGTTTTTAATTACCTAAGCAACTAACACCTACCTACGAATTACCTTAGTTTAAAATACTGATTGGAATAAATATGTAATGTTTAAAATATCAACAGTTATTTCCCCTTAAGTTTGATACACCAACATTTGAAATACCAAATGGTCAAAATACCTAAAATGATGCATCACTTGCGAGCTATTTGTATGAAGTAGTAGATCAGGTTCCGCGAGCGTAAAAGAGTGGTTTAACTTACATTCAAAAATTTGTTTCTGGAACTCGCCGGCCGCTGCCGCGGCACCGCTCCGCTCGCTACGCTCGCTCGGCTCGTGCGTGTGTGTTCACAGTTCTAACCTAACCTAACCTAGCTAAAAGATATATATGCGTGTTACGCATGCAATTATTGTATTCATATATGATTAAAAATTTAAAATAATAATTTTGTTTTCATTTCGATTTTGAACTTTACATAGGTACAGATACCAGCACATCAAGCTACTACAATCTGTCAAATTTCTTTATTAGATTTTCAACTTTATCGCTAAAGTATTAAGGTTCTAGGTTGATTGGGAAAATTTGACAGTTTCGGGTAGCTTGACCTGCTGGCGTCTGGCGTAACATTATAACAACATAATCAATAACAACAATAATACCAACAACAACAATTAATTTTATAACATATCCATTTGACATTTTAAGCTTTCTGTATTTTGAATATATGTGAAACAATCATTAGGGGTCTTACTGCAAAAACTTAAACACTTGCTGAACGAGCAGGGACTGAATTACCCAAAAATTAAGGTACCTTTAAATTTCGGTATGACGTCATACCGTTAAATAAGGGTTACCGAAATATTTCGATACCGTTATTTTTTTCAGTAACGGAATTTTGAGGTTGGAAATGCATACCGGTATATTTCGGTAGAAGTACTATAAACCTTTATAAATGTTTCGGTAGCAGTACCTAAACCTTAATAAATAGGGGTTTTCTTTGACGCGCCGCCTCGCCACTCTGTCTGTCTTGCAGATTGTTGCACATTATTACAACTCAGTATTGGTTTTTATTTCCGATCGGAAGGACACGACTGTGTAAGTCGGACTAAGCCGTGTGCCTGCCTACCTAAGGTTTTATTATCTTTCTTCTTTAAGATTTTCTTTCGTTCTTCTTATCTGACTAGTGTTGTGGAAAATGTTACCTCATAAAGGTGTAGAGCATATACGTAAACGTAAGTACCTACAAGCCTGTGAAATTTAATTAATTTACATTATTTACATTAATTGCAAGTAAACTGTAAAATTGCAGGTGAACATGTCATCATAGATGAGTCATCTGAAAGCTCGGATGACTCCATTACAGATGAAAAAGATTTAGACCTAGTGTCTCAGTCTGATAAATATCCTAAGTATGAAATAGACCCCGAAGGCACAACTCCAGAACTGGATTCCCTAAGTTCACCGGACCTATTTGAGACCAACGAAGTAAGTAATTTGTAATACCCTACAAAATACCTAACACCACGTGGGCATGCTAAATTGCACATTGTTATTAGGTACTATACAGGATAATTTTTTATTCAGTGCGTAAATTTTTACAGGGTGTTCTACCCATGAATATGAACAACATTCACTATGGGACCATCTCTGAAATCACGAAAAAAAAATCAGCAGATTCATACATTTTGGTCGAGTAGGTATTGAACTTTTATAGGAAACAGCTGATTTTTTTTTTGTGATTTCAGAGATGGTCCCATAGTGAAAGTTGTTCATATTCATGGGTAGAACACCCTATGAAAATTTACGCACTGAATAAAAAATTATCCTGTATATGTCATATCTCGTCCCTAACATAGGTACCTATCTACGCTGCCGCTGGGTTGTTTGGAAAAAAATATAAAATACGATACCTACTAACTTAATAACTTTTTACAATTTATTGTTACGTGTAATAAATTATTCATATGCCTATTCCCAGTAGTGGGACTAGTGGAGACGAAGGAAATGGTATTTTTCACCATGCAACTAGTCCCGCAATAATTGGGTAAGTAAAGAAAATTCTTAACGCGGAGCGAAATGTCCGGCTCCAGCGACGGCAAGTGCCTGAGTCAGTAGCGATGGATAACTCATTAACTCCGGAGGTTGGAGGGTACTGATCAAAAGGAACGCGGATACTTAAACCTTATTTATTCCACACAATCCTTGCTGCACAATCTTCGCACTCGTTCATTCGGTGCGTCGCGTCGCTATAGTACCTATCGTCACAGAATGACTATTACTACTACTAACGTACAGACGCCAGCACATCAAGCTACTACAATCTGTCAAATTTCTTTAATAGATTTTCAACTTTATCTCTAAAACATTAAGGTTTAAGGTTGATTGGGAAAATTTAACAGTTTCGGGTAGGTTGACCTGCTGGCGTCTGTACAAAAGATGCACTCCTTTAATCTTGAAGAAAGCCGCTTTTATAATAGCCTACAAAATCTCTTCCCAGCCAACGCGCAAGCTACATTGCACTCAATTGCTGCGTTTGAGAGTTGTTATTATTTTGTGTCCTTTCTCGTCCGCAACATACCTACGCCGCTTGACCTAGTACTAGGGCTGTCCGGTAAGAAAAATAAAATACGGTACATACATTTTTATACTTTTATTGTATTTATGAGTAGTCAATCTACAGTTTTTTCACTTTTATGTAATTTCACAGAATATTTAGTACAAGTACAGGAGATTCACTCCGCAAAATCATTAAAAGGAATAGCGACTCTTGCTACGACACCATAAAGTGCAATTCAGGTCGCACCGCGCTAATTGCCTACAATTATATTCACTTAAAAGTTTCCTTTCTTTCTATCGCGTAACTCTTATGCCTTCTGACTACGTTAGAGTCGTCTTCTTTTAAAGAATAATTAATCTGAATATGTACCTAATTACCAGTTATATACCTATAACTCTACTTTGTGAACAAATTCTTGTTATTATTTAAGCAGCCGAATACGGTGCTCGAAACTTTTGCCTTCATATCCTAAGCGACGAACAAACAACGCGACGCGGCGTGTGAGTGAGTATCGAACTAACGTGCGACCCGGCTGGCGCGCGGCAGCCCCACTGAATGGGCCCGGCAAGTTAAGCCCGCCGCGTACTTGTAGCTTCATACCTAAAATGCGAAATGCGCCTGGGCTGCCATCGTTTGGTTTGGTTGGTAGACAGACACAACACGGACGCGTAGCAACAGCCCATAAGCGGCCTTAGCACCATGAAATTACTGTTCAAAATTGTTTTGGTACTTTAGCTTAAACTTACAGAGATAATAATTACCAGGAATCACTAAAAAATATTAGATAGCATTATATTCATGGATCTCGATCCCCACTGCAAGCAAGACAAAGGCCTTGTTACTTTACTACGAGTAATACGTAGGTACGTATTTATATTTACTTTTTTTTTTTTTGTTTTAGGAGATTGAAAACAATCAAGTGAATAATAAAATATCTGTCGGAGTAAATACGGATCCTTTCATGAATGACGAACGAACGAACGATTTAGATACAGAGACTATCGAAAAATGTTACATAATGGGGCTAATCATTGGAAGAGCAATGACTAAGATGTCAAGAGAAAGAAGAGAAGATTTTATTCACCAATTATCACATTGCTTCGAACTACACGAAATGAAAAAGTAGTAAGCTTATAATATTATTTTGTTTAACCATAAATCATAATATTCATAATCACTGGAAAATATAAATAAAAGCAAACGTATATTTATTTGGTCTTTTATTTACCCATAAACATAAACAATAAAAAAAACAGCAAGCTTTAACTGTTGTTTCTTAAGATTAAAATGTCCTCGACTATGTTGTCGTTTAAATTATACCGCAAATCATTTAAAATGAATTTTAGGGATGAAAAGAAACGCTCCACACTAACTTGCGTAGCTGGAGTAGCTAGAACTGTAGTTGCCAAACGAAATAATTGAGGTTCACACACGACTTTACTTTTCCAAAATGTTAATATGTCTTCTGTGGGCGGTATTCGTGGATGGCAAGAAAAATTCTCTAAAAGGGCTGTTATATTCCCATGAGTCTGGACATAATGGTCACGGCGGTTACGGTTTTTAATTTTTTCCGTTTCGGCTAGAATTGACTCCATTTCATCCACAGTATCAGAAACTTGTTGCGATGTGCTCGCAGTATCATCTTCAGGTTCCTGCATAGAATTTGCCTCTACTTTTAAAATTTGCCTCCAAGTCATGTTAAGATGCCTAATGGCTAATGCTTCTTCGTCTGCTGACAAGACCACATGGAATCTAGGATCCAGATATAAAGCGCTAACAATTGTTGGGTTAAGCATTAGCTGTTTTTCTCTTATTTTTATATATTTACATATAAGTTGGGCCAGAGGTAAATATAAGCGCGATGTCTCCAAATAACATTTGGACCAATGGTAATAAAAGTCACCAATCGTGAGTTGTTCTCTCTGCAATACCTTGGTCAGTATTTTTGCCGGTTTTAGTGATGTAATAAGGTCGTCTAAAGCATCCCAGGTTATTGGTGACACATACAAAGTTTGGCCTGGTGTTTGAGAACAGTACTCCTTTAAATCTACGAGCCGCTCTAACATGTCCAACGTTGAATGCCATCGTGTAGCCACGTCCAGGAGTGGCTTATTTTTTTTTGACGCTTTAAGTATGTTTCGCATCGTAGGAGTTCGAAGTTTGCGTACAACACTGCGAGCTTCATCTATAGTATATATTGATTCGTCTTCCTGCAACGCGTCATTGACTGCAAGCTGCAATGTATGTGCAGCGCACCGTATCGAGGTGACACTGTAAGGAATCTCGGGTTCTGTATTGTCGACGTCATACTCATTATTATTAAGTATTATTTCGAGTGGCTCCGTATCCGTATCATCATCGTCGGAATCATTATCTCCGTCATTTAACAATTGGGTCATTTTAATCATATTTGCACCGTTATCGGTAGTTATAGAATATATTTGCTGTCCTAAAATGCCATATTTTCTTATTATATAAAACAGTTTTTCTTTTAGGTACTCAGCAGTGCTCCTGGCATACAATTCTGTAACCCCCAGATTTTTTACATGAATTTTGCCGTCCAGTATGTATTGGGCATTAACTGCAAAAAATGATCTATCTAAACGTGTAGCGCTGTCAACTTTTAAGGAAATCATTCTCCCTTTTATAGCTGCAGCTATTTCAGATCTTTTGGTTTCTGCTGCCTGCGACACAAACATTTTGATGGAATGAGAATTTAAAGATTGAGCTTCTCTTGGGCTTATGCTGGTCATAGATATAATATTTTTAAAAGCTAAATCATCAATTATGGAGAACGGTCTTCCGTGTACCGTTACCAAATTAACACATTGATTTTTCAAAAAAGCATGTTTCTTCGTAGAATATGTAGTCGAAGTAGTTGGTTGATTGATGTTCAAACTATCTGTACTAGTATTTGCAAGAGTTGAATCGTTCTCTTTACTTGATTCGTCTTTTGCTAGACGATTTCGATCGGTAACTATTTTGTATTCATCTGGGTGTTGCGACGATAAATGGTACAAAAGATTCGTCCCATGTTCGCCCTGAAAATAAATTCATGATTGTTACACTTAATACATTACATACAGCATAAAATATAATAACTTTTGCCTTTTAAATTAAATAAAGTTTAAAGAATAAAATATCCCAATAATTTATATCTAGGTGTGCGACAACCCTAGCGTCGTTCATCGGGACTTTGCCACCACCGACCACTTGCGGCCCAGTCTTTGGGCCGCGCGATAACATGTGAAATTGTGAAGAAGGTTATTTTATTGTAAAACACTTTCAATCATTACCTAGTTGTTTGGAAAATTGATGGTCAAAGCTTGTATGTATGATCGTTGATTCTGTTTGTTACGAAAATAAAAACAACATGCCATCTGAATTTACGATTTTAAGCGTGAAAAACCTGCCTCTAGTAGGTTCATTTAACAGCATTACAATTGGCAAACATGATAATCTATTAAGTTTAAATCACCACGTAGGTACCTAGGTAGGTAGTTGATTTCGATTAGGTAGGTACCTAACTTAGAGGACCCATAAGCAAGTACTCTACCTACTTACTGACAATTTGCGAACGTTGGCGTGAGGTTTAGTAGGTATGTAGGTACGTTTACACGTTTCATTACGGTAGGTACACATATCTAACGAAGTTCACAACACAAAATAGATGTAGGTAGTACCTACAGAAGCTACTCGGCTCTACTACGGCTCCATACGTGTGAGGGTCATTAGAGTATTATGCTCTGTGACCTAGGTAGGTATTGGCCGAGCAGCCCTCTCAAACACACAAAACGAACACAAACAATTTCAGGGATTGTGTAGGCCTAACCTACCTGATATGTAAAATATAATGCACTACCCAGTGAATATGTTATTAAGAAGGTACATACATAGGTACCTACAGTCAACCGCACGTCAGCTGTACCTACTTACCATTGTTACTATACCACCAATGTGCAGTTGACTACTACCGCAGTTTCTACACAGCCTACCTATAAAACCATAATAATTTGATAATTAGGTAAACGAAGAAAGTAGGTACTTACTTTTATAACAGCTGAACATCCAATCACTAGGCAAGTAGAGGTATTATTTTCCTTCGAATATGAAAAAAATGCATAAACTGCGTTTCTACGCTTCCTTCCCATTGTATTATTAATAATTACAATATTTATTACGTTGATGAATGTAGATGAACGATCAGCGGTCGACAAAATAAAAACGTATTACCCGGCACACAGTCGGCAACCAACAAAGAGAAAAGTAAAAGGGTACAACAAACAAAATGTACAAAATACACAAGTTCTAACGTGTTCGACCCCGCGCACGCGCGCCGCGCTGTCTCGCATGTTTTTCGGTACCGAAATCGTGTAAGGGTTAAAAAACGGTTAATCCCAACCTTTATTTATAAAGGTATCGGTATAGCTCAACCTTTATTTTAAATCGGTACCGATATATTTTTGAGGTATCTTAACCTTTAACCATAACCTCTTTCAGTCCCTGTGAACGAGTGTTTAATGTCAGTGTTATGTCAAAGTCCATATAATTATGTCGTGTTTAGCCTAAACAACTGATAAACACAGTTTTGTGGTAGTCAGGAAAGTATTTAGATTTTAGGGATTTTGAACGTACGTTATTTTTTTAATTTTGGATATTGTAATACGTACCCATAGTGCCGACTAAGTAAGAGTTATATTATACGAAGGTAACTATGGATATGTACTATGTTGTATGTGTGTACTATGTTGTCCATGGAGTTTCTGGCTCATCCTTCTCCATAGGTACCTACTTCGCTTTGAAATGGGCAACTAGCTTCATATTTTCTGAGTGACCGACTACTTTTGACAATTCAAAAGTGCCTGTAAATGGTTTAATTGAAATAAATTCTTTAAGTTTGAGTTACTTCAAACTACGCTACTGACGCAAAACTGTGGGTGCACCACAGTTTGACTAATAAGTATCTATGAGATGTTTTATACGTATCTAGCTGTGGATATACAGTATTAACACTCGTAGATTCTTAGCCATTAAATTAGTTAAGAGACGGTCAATTGAGCAGTAAGGACATTCCATACGCTCAAAACAATATCAAGCAATTTTTGGTGTTACATCGTATCGCTATTGCACCCTATCACACTTGCTGAATATTTATTTCTGCATTTTGTTTAGCATCACTATAGCATTAGTCAATAAAATAAATATGCTTCTTAAAAAAAACAACCCCGAATTAGCATAATGCAGTGGCAATGATGTCACCACAAATGGAAAGCAAAGCTCCCATTTCAGACGACAAAATCAAATAACAGAGTACATATTGACTTTTAGAACATAAAACAGATGCAATTTCTCATCCACGTCAGTTAGGTAAAGCACAGAAAATGCGCCACAAAATGCTATTGTCCTTGCTTGTTATGTAAAGCGAGGGAGTTGATTTATCGTTCCCTGTTGAAAGCGGTATGCTGAGTCAATGGCGCCGATTCACTATAACGGTGACTTAATTAAAAACAGAAGCTGAGGGTCGAACTTAGAAAAGATTCTTGTGAAAGGATGTTTAGGAAAGGATATGGCCTACTTAAGCACCCTTTCCTCTTAATCAACATACCTATTTTAGAGGGGCTCGTGGCTAAGTAATAACAGTTGCACGGGTCGATCTATCAGGTTAAGCTACGCTTGTCGCGGTCGGTCCGTGGATGGGTGACCATCTTTACATACTGAGACCCCTCCGTGCCTCGGAAAGCTGTTGGTCCCGGATGTCATTTTTGGATCTTTGACAGTCATCACGGGTCGTCAGAAGCCCGAAAATCTGACAACCTTTTACTAAGGGGCATCGTGCTGCATCGTGCATTGTGCATCGTGCAGTTACTGAATTGTGGAGATCAAATAGGCAGTCGCTCCATGTAAAATACTGGTATTCAGCTGCATCCGGTTAGACTGCAAGCCGACCCCAACATAGTTGGGATTGCTAGGAAGATTGAACCTATTTCTGCCGCCAAGCATGTTTCACGGTTTCCTGAAAATCGTAATGCATGTAGAAAGAAAACGGTCAAAGAATGAATCGATAAAACAGGTGAAAATTTTCAACCATGTCAACTCTCCGCGGTTTTCTAGAGAAAAATACTATTTGGTTATGCAAAGTAACAAATTTTACATAACTTCTGCGAGAATCGCTCCTGTCGCGCTGAAAAGATTAGCGTCAGCAAGTTTGGTGGACAAAACTGACTTATTTAAAAAACTCAGTCTTATTTACCAGTCTCGCTGACTGTTATGACAGTGACACTGAGAGACAGTCCAGCCGGCCTATTCTGTTAAAAAGTCACTGTGAAAACTTAAACTACAGTGCGGCCGACAAGAGAATACGTTCTTGACACCTCTCAGTTTCTTACAAACGAATGTTTTGCGAATTTGATGCTTATTACTTACTAGAATTGTCACACTGACAGGTTTCAGAAACGCATTCTCTTGACGGCCGAACTGTAATGTGAGCTTGAATTGAGTTATTCCACCTGATACTAGGGATTTACATTATTGGTACTCGCTTCAAGCTCTCTCCACATGTTTCACACAGTTTTCACGGTAAGATTTTGACAGAATAGATCGGCATCATTAGATGTTCTTAAGTTCCTATCGTCTCTCTTGAATGCCCACATAATCAGAATCTGTTGAATGCCCATCACCCCAAAATTCGCAACAATTTAAAAACATCACCATCATCATTTCAGGAATCACCTACTACTACTGGGTATAAGCTTCCAATGTCTTCTGCCATACTTCCCGATTCTGTGCGTCCCTCATATTGTCAACCCAACGCGCTTTTGGACTGCACTGGTTTCTTTGGTCTAAAATTTTAAAAACATGAGTCACTCAAACTGATTACAAACCATAATTCTCCAATATCTACAAGCTAACCTTCCGCAGAATACCGCCTCGATGCAGATAAACAGATGCAATTTTTCTCCGTAAGTCAGCGCTTACACAACACGGCACACGGCACAAACTGCTATTGTCTCTGGTTGTTATGCAAAGCAACCGAGTTGATTTATAGTCGGTTGACTGTGTCTGCCGTTTAATGTCGGATCCACGGCGGCTCATTAAGGGAGGCAAGTATGTTTGTTTTGAAGGAAATTGTGATTGCAACTGCTTTGAAAAATGTTGTGTGTTGATTTGTGTAAGGTTTTGCATGTTATTGAGTGAATTTTCTGCCAGTTCGGTAAACAAATACCTACGTATTTGTTTTTTAAAAAGCTTGAGCTGGATTCTTATAATTTTTTGGTGCATTGAGTTTGATTGTGTGTGTATGTTTGTTTGTTTGTTATTTATTTATGTTTCTACACTGAACTATAGATTCCAATTTAAGAAATAATAGTATGACAGACATAAAGCTTGGCAAAGAAATCCGAAGACTATTTTGCGTTGAAAAACATTTTTTTTACTAAGCTGCGCTGTCCCACTCCTGGGCAAAGCCCTCCTTCCAAGTTTCGCGAGCCCGCGCGTCCTCCTTCCAATTTTAACGGAACCTATACAGCACGAAAAAAACGTTGAAAAATAAATACCCCAATTTTACTTCATAAAACCAGAAAAAGGCTACCAAAAAATTTAAATCAGATGAGATGAATATAGCAGTGGTCTACCATTCTCCTGTGTACTTAGGATTTCGTATTCAAGACCCGCGTAGCACAAATATTAGTCAGTAATTCAGAGACTACATTGACATAGGCACAGTAAGGATCAAGGAAAGTCTTGACAAATGTTACCGTCCAGTTGGGATTTACCGCAGTTGGGCAAGAAAAGGCATAAAAAATAATTCAGGAATCAGAATAAAGAAAAAGGATTCTTCATGTCAGCTTCTTTATGGGCCAACAATTTTGTTTCACTGTCAGGTGAAAAAGTCATATAAAAACACTAACCGCCCGCGATTTCATCTCGAAGCATAATTATGTCCTCAAGCTACCAATTTGGCAAACATAATGATCGGTTCATTAGTTTAAACGTGAAAATGTAACAGACAGACAGATAGATTTTATAATAGGTACATACTATCGCCAAAACCTATATCTGACCATTTTGAAAACAAAATACCGTGCAAATGATGACCACAGCTGCATCCATAATTAAAAGAAAAGAGGATCATTTTTAGGTCGACTAATAATATGCGCTGCAAGCAGGAATAGTCCTTACGGTGCGTGGTCAGATATAGATTTTGGCGATATCACATATTAATAATAAAATTTGGATTCTTCCAGCTATTACAACACTATGTGGACATATGTATACTTACACTGATATAATTAAGCGAAGTGGAGAAGAAGCATAAGACAGGCTTTACTACCATGTAGGATTACCAATCGAGAAAACAGGAAGACTTCCAAAAATTCTGACGTGGCTTAAAATACGCGTACCTCAGCGTATTTTCGCCAACGTGAAACAAGGAAGGGTCGACAAAACAATTTGTAGAGTGTGTCGTAACTTCCTGTTGTTAATATATACACCCCTGGTTAATATTCCTTAGTACCTTGTTTACCATTTTCCATAATTATTACAACGTTTGGACTTTGTATGAAAGAAAAAGATGCTACTTACTCAAAACTAGCAGACTAGAGGAATAAATTAAAAAAAAAATCTTCCATTCTGCACCCTGATTGCGTAAGACACTATTAATCATAATCTGAAGGATATTGCTAATCCATAGCTTCATGTGTTCGAAAAATTTGTCTGCTCAACGGCGTAAATAACGCAATGAATGTTGTTGAACTGTCAAAATGAAACACATGCCATTGTTACCATGTTTTGCTATAACTCCGCTGTTAAATTCCTTTTAGGACTTCTTTGTTTTTGATGTGTCGATGCTAGAATAAATAAACATAACCCGGAATCTTTAGTATATCAATTTTATGATCATCCATAATGTTTAATACTACCATAAAAGGCGCAGAAAGTATGTCAGATTTACGACAGCCTGCTAAACCTGAATAATCATAATATATCATATTCGTACATTTTATACAACTTTAAAACGTAAGTACTGCCTTCTTAAAAAGTACTCAACGGCTCGGTCAAATCAGAGACTAACTAGACAGACATACACGTACGTAGGTATGCCACGGTTTGGATTAGTAATTCACACTCAAACTCAATTGAGTATGATTGTTATTTTAAATAATCGTTATGTTAAAATATTTGTATGCTGTAATGGCAAAACATGGCGACTTATATAAATATGTAATGCAAGAACCCAATGTACCTATGTTTGACAAATAAAATTCTGATTCTGATTCAAAGCATTTACTTCAATTAAAACATTTACAGTCACTTTTGAATTGTCATAATTAAATAGTTGGTCAGTATGTCAGAAAGTTGAAGCTAGTTGCCCATTGCAAAATGTAGATCTCTATGGAGAAGAACGGACAAGAAACTCCAAGGACACTGTTTTAAATCAAGATATTGCAGAATCCTGGGTAGGTACATCATGCAAAGCTTTATAATGCTAATCTTAAAAAATTAGAAAAGTAATTTAGCAAGAAAAAACTCAGTTTTAATCGCTTTTTACCAGCACTTATCAACAGAAAGCACTAACTTATAAAAACACCCTTCACCATGATCATCATTGGCGGTCTTGTTCCATCTATTGCTGAGTATAATAAGCCTCCCCCCTTTTGTGCCATGTTACCCTGGTCCGTGCAGTCTAATCCCGTCGTCGGCTTCAGAGTTATGTTGGGGCTGCCGCGCTTTTGCAGTGCATCGGGGATGTTCGCGGATAATGGCGTGCCAGATTTTTACTCACTGATGCGGACACGGATAGCATCCCTGATGCGGCGAGTGCGCGACAGCTCCAACAGCTTGGTGGCTATAGTAGCCGACAGGATAGACAGTCCAATGATGTGGCAATGGATGACCACTCATCGTGCGTCATTCCAATATTTAAAGTAAGTGGTTTTGGTGTAGTTTTGTGTAGGTTTGTGTTATCACGATGTATGTATGTTTTTTGTTTTTAGTATAAAATTGTAATGTGTGTTGTTTATGGACCTGGTCTGAAATAAATAAATTATAATTATTATTATTTATTATTAATCCAGGTCTCCCGCGCGATCTGTAATGAAAAATCCCCTTAGCTACTGTAATCTCCTCAAATCACACATTCATTTTTACGTAATAAAACCGCCATTCTACTAAAAACAAAAGCACATTTCAGCCCTTCTTAACTTTATCTCTTCACTTTTAACTTAAACAGATATAAAGAGCTCAAGTATTTTGATATATTCAAGTATTCATACCTACGAGTACAAACGTATCTAAATCGTTAATGTAATCTTCGTCGTTGGCAGATTGTTTTCCCTTTTACGACTTCAGCATAATGCTGTGTCTACGAGACGCCTATAAAAATATTATTATAGCGAATAGTATTCTGCGTTTTATTCCAACTGTACTGACTTTTACATGGAGGTTTTATATTTTATTTTCTTGAAGGGCTTTCCGTTTAAGTGCCAATTGCGCTGGAGTGCCAATAGTTCTTTACTTTTGAAATGTCCTTGTGATAAAACTATCCGGGAATAAAATTTATATTGTATCGAGCTGTCGTATTGTAGTGTAAATTCTTTCACAGATTCCTTCTTCGGTTTTGATTTATTTTGACTTCACAGGTTTGAGCTATGACTAGTACTTTTTCTGTATTCTTAAACGAATGTACAGTCACCAAAAGAGATAGGTAACCAGAGTCGTCGGATAAATTTTATAAAATTTGAACTTCAACTATACCTGATAACCCTGGTTACTTATCTCCTTTGGTGACCGAAGATACATTTATGGCTCAAAGAGATAGCTTACTTTTCTGTTTCTAAAACACGACTACAAGCTTTCAGTTTAATGATAGCAACTTAGTACAATTTGATATCAACATTATGCTGCAAATAAAACTAAAGCAATCAACAATGAACAACACCCAAAAATCAAAACTAACCAAACTAGCTAGTGTAAACCATGACTCGTCAAAGCTCGCTCACAACCGTATTCAGTAGATAAACATGTTACAGCTACACGCTCCACTTTAACGTGGTTAGGACAATGTCATTGAAAAACTGCAACTGGTGAACGACTATGATAGTTTAGTCTTCGAAATTGCGTTAACACTTTTGACAACAAATGCTAGTAAATTGAAACTTCACTATGGTTGAAATTATCGATGTCATTTTTAGACGTGCATCAGGCATTCAACCTAAATTTGATAAAGCAATTACGAGGCGGACTGTACATTGGATACGACACTATGATTATTATACTGACATCCGATAATGGATTCAGAAAATCGAATAATAGGTTTTGGACGGACATTTTAAATCAGCTTAGGAAACCTAGCTAACCTAGTGCTTAATTTATAACATTAATTTATTCATTAAAAATGTAGAGATGAACGCTGCACTGCTACAGTTCAGAATAAGAATATTGATCATTTTACTTACACCAAAGAGGGCGAAATAAATCGGCGATAGTTCAAAAATAACACGTTTTCATTAGGTATATGACGATTTATACCAGTTAACTTCTACTACAAGCCGTGTTAAAGAATTTCGTTCCAATTATCAGCTGTCCCACACAAAACATCAATACCTACTCGATCCAGATGTACGGGACTGTTGATAATTTTTTGCCATGACGATGTTGGTCCCATGGAGAAAGTTGTTCAGTTAGATGGTCTGTACCACACCCTTAAGTACGACCACACCTCTCTGACATAATATGGCAAATAATTGAATTTAATGTTCTGTGTCTTGTAATGTTAATTACTTTGCTTACCTAGTATTGTATACCTACAATCAATTAATTTTGACGTTCGAAAAGTGCTGATTCTCAGCCTCATTTGAATAAATGACTTAAGATTTTGATACATGTCTTATACCTAACCTAAAAACAAACAACAATCATACTCGTAAAGGCCCTAAAATCAATACCACTATCTAACCAAACATCAGGTTAATACTATGTAACTTATTCAAAAACTTGTGTGCAACAAATTGGATTCGACACTGATTGTTATTCCGACATCCGATAATGGATTTAGGAGTTTGTATAATCTGATTTGTTGAATAATAGATCTGGATAGATGTTGTTTTAAGTTAACCGTACCTTCAGGTGATTCAGATAAACTGAATAGGATTTCCGTCTATAAAACTTTTCTGTATAGATTTCAATTCAATAGAGATTGGTATTAAAATAATGGATTTTCACTTAAGTTACCTACCTTATTATTCATTATTATTAGCCGTCTGAGTTCCTCTGCAGAGAAGATACTAGATAGGGATGAGTGGAAAGAGGGAAGGAAGGCCTCCCTGTTTCCATTTATCCTTATCTATTGCTGTATGTGACCAATATTTTAGAAAAGAGTCGATTTCGTCCCGCCATCTCCTCCTGGGCCTACTGCATTGCCGTTTACTGCTATTTGGGACCCTTATTATTCTTTTTATGAGAATTGTATGCTGCACTGGTTTATTTTATTTCATATTTTGATTGTTGTTTTTATTTATGTCTAATCGTATTGTTGACGTCATCACGTCAACGCCGGCTATCGCTAAAAACCGCCCCTGGGGCTCTGTCTCGTATAGGGTCTTAGCATTATGCTGAGCGATGGCCGTTTTGCGTGGATGTGACGCATGTTTACCGCCAATTTGTAATTTTGTTTTTGTGTTTGTGTTCTTTTTAATGCGTCATGTTTGCCGTAAATAAATGTATTTTCTTTGTTTATGATTGTATTGTGATTCTTTGATTGGTGTTCTCATACACGCAGCAACCTTTATCGCCGTCGTCGACTCGTTAGCGATTTCAAAATCTCACGTCCAAACACAGATTTTGAAATTGCTAGATTTTAATCTGATATTTATTTAATTATTAATAACCAACTTATATTTACAGTTTGCACCACACAAACTAATTATCGGTCAGTACCTATTAGTAACAAATATAGATATTACAAAGGGTGTTTTTTTTTTAAGAAACTGAGTATTTAAAATGCGTCTTCTATTTCAGAAAACCTATCATTTAACAAGACATGCATTGTTAACACATTGTCAAAAATATTCAACATATTTTCTACCTGTATGTATAATACCCAAAAGCTATAATCTTGTGTTTCTGCGGTGGTTTCTTATCCCCCTCATGAGAAATGAGCGCGATGATGCCTATATAAATAAATTGTTTATTTACTAAGCTTCCTCCACGTGGTTGTCCCTGTGTTCAATTTATAGATTTTCCGGTAAATTTTTCTATTTACAAATTGAACAACACGAACGCACTAAATTTTTTTAACAGCAATGAGATTGTTTTATCTTATGTAACTAATACGCTATATTAAATAGCGCTTGTGATCACCAGCGCTATTAGTTTTAAAATTAATTTTTAACGGGGCCAAACTTGGTAGTTATGCTATCAAAATATCTCACTTTTGCCGATTATTTATTGAATTGAATGATCAAAAGAAAACAAAGAGCTTTTCGTATTATTATCCTTCAAAGGGTTATGTGATGGTCTGATAAGTGACAGCTGCTGGACAAATCAAAGCTAGAAAATAATATAACTAAAGAAAATACTTAATTCTCGAAGAAATAATACCCGTACCCAAGTCCTTTCCCCGAAACCCTACTCTAATTGAGAAAAAAAATGACGACTACATTTTGACTGACGTTGAGTGGATTCGAAGACTTTTTCGGTATAACGACTTAAATTGCAGGTTTCAGAAACTTCACCACATAAATACCGAAAAAATCTTACGTCAGTGTACATAGGTACGTAGATTATTTATCAAAAAATGCTGAGAGCCGTCGTAAAAAAACTCGAGGAAAAATAATACATTTCTCCCTTGGAACTAATAAAATGTCGGGACAATGGCGTCGCTGAGAAACAGGACGAAAAGGAAAGTGCATAAAGCGCCGAGACGATTGAAATTCCGACGTTATTTTTTCCAACTTGTTGAAATTCTTCCCTTTCTTTGGTCCAATTATTGTTATATTGTTCTCAGGATATTTTCTTAATTGTTCTATATTGGAGTTCTTCATTGTACTCTCCATGGATTTGTTGTTTGTTACGATATCTTTTCTTTTGAATTTACGAGTCTCGTGCCGCACCAGTAATTTATAGATTTTCTTCTTTTTTAATCTGGCTTTGTGAAAGAACAATTAATTTATTACCTTACAACGCTCAGTTGAACCTTCCAGGCAAAGTAGCACAACATTAAACCAAATGCAGCAATTTTCATATTAAAAATTATTGCTAAAATAATAGTTACATAATTACTATTATTTTAGCATTAACTTTTAAAAGAAAAAATAACGATGACAAAAAGAAGAATATGGAAACAAAAAAAATATTTTCCAAAACAGATTTAGCTGGCTTGTTTCTTCATCTATACCTATATAATAATCTCACATTCTTTACATAGCATCAACATCATCTTTACAGATGATCCCACATAATAAACTAGAACGACAAGACAAAGCCGTTCCAATATCCGGATATTCCACACCTCAAAAAGCCATTTACGAAACCCGATCGCTTCATCATCTGCTAACTAAGAACTTCTATAGAACACGACATGTCTATTTGTCTTCTCTTACGTCACTTTGGATCAAAAGGACCAAAAGTTTCCCTGTTTGCGGGAAAACTTTGAGACATATCCCCTGACACTAATCCCGAGAGAAAGGACCGGGAATTATAAAACAGGAAACTTTGTTTTAGAAGAATTTTTGCTATCAATCTTTTATTATAATGTAGGTCGAGCTGTCGAACTGTGTTCACCAATCCGTCTTCAGAATGAGATTATAATCCTTTTACTGAAGCAGTTTCTGGGTCGGTTTATCGCTGTTTACGGTTGCGGATTAGGAAAAAAGAAAAGAAAATAGATTTATTTACCCTAAACATGAAAGCTCAACTGTCACGAATGAGACACAATTACTTTTTCTATTTTTACCGAACTTAATAAGTCTGCTTAACAGAATGAGGGGATAATGAAAAAAGATTTGCTATAATTATGTGTGTAGATAATTGAAAACTATAAGTAATTTTCGAATCATTTTTAAAACATTACCACTAACTCGGCCATAATCAAGCTACGTAATATTACTGAAGCAGAAGTCTATACTTATCTTCAGCCTTTAATGTTCCCAAGGCCTCCTCTGTCTTCGAAAGGGGGGGGGGGGGAGATATCCCACGCGGGCACAGTGCCGGTTTCCTCACGATGTTTTCCTTCACCGTTTTGAGAGCAGTGGTGATGAAATTATTTACACAAAATTCTATACTTGGTGAAGATAAAAAAAACTACGCTCCAATTGAAGCACAGTTTCCATGCATTTAAAAATTTTCTTAACCTTTAAATCTATAGTTTTCCGTTCGTATTGGTTTTCTTTAATATTTTTATGTAGTATTTTACTAAATGTCCATGCTGGGTATATAAGGTCCCATTAAAACAGGTGGACAAACTTTTAGAAATCATTCAGACCACCAAAATAAGGACAATGGTAAAAAAATATATAAGAAAAACGCATTAGATACTTACAATTAAAATAATCAGCTAACAAAAATACCTACCCTTATCAATGTTGGTTACCTAATGCATAAACACATCCCTCCATTGTCTTTAAAATTGTGATGCGAGCATGCGCGCTGCGGGGCGCGAGTGCAAGTACCTACCCATAATGGATGGATGTGTTTATTCTAGAGTGCCCGGTATTTATTATTTTAGGTCAAATAAAATCATTTTAATCAGTGTTTTTTTGCTCGGATATCTTTGGGTAGACGTACTGAGCGCTGTGGTAAAATTTGTCCAACTATTATAATTGGACCCTGTATAAGACAAGAAAAACTAACAACAAACATGAGTGTAGAAGATGAAAGCAATCGCGAGTCCGATACCCAATTAAGTTCGCAACTCAGCAAAGAGCAATGAGGTTCATCAGTGATTAATTTTAGTTGCACCTCGTAGTTCAAACTAAACTCAATAAACATCGCAGGCTCGCCTTCACAAAGCTTAATACGTTCATTGGCAAAGTGTTGATGTATAATGAACTTATAATGTTCCCACTGCTGGGACATAGGCCTCATCTTTATTAATTATTTTTTAGCTTGAGTACGTATAGTTTTTATTATATTGTTGGTATATTGGCTTGGCTAGCTGACATTTGGCAAATAATTTAATTTTATGTTCTGGTCCTAAAATGTTAATTACTGAACAAAGGTACCTAGTATTGTATGCAATCAAGTGTTTATTAACTGAACAGACAGCTGTGCTGCTAGGAGTGTGTTGTGCCACTTCTTCTTCACTTCACCGTTTTGAGAGCAGTGGTGATGAAATTGTGTCAAAGTGAAGTGGGGGTCGGAAGACGGGGTCACCAGTGTTGTAGCACATATACTTCATTATGTATGGTCCAATACGACGGGAGATGGGTTCCCGAACGGAACAATATTTGTATGGCCTAGTACAGATGCTTCCGGGCCTGGATGTTTGTGTATGTGGGATTTGTATCTGTGAACGCATTCACGATGTAGGAGAAATCCTAGTGAAACAAATCATCATCTTCCTGCCCTTATCCCATGTTACTTGGGGTCGGCGCAACACGTTTTTTTCTTCCTAGTGAAACAAATATTGTCTCAAATTTTCAAACTACTCAACTATTACAAAACTACTCGATTGTCTCAAATTTTCTCTTTCATAGTTCAAAGATCTCAATCACACCATTGCTTCTAAGTTTCACTGATGAGCCAGAGTTAATCATTTCTACCAATTTCGGGGTAATTGCGTAACACACTTATAGTAGGAATGGTTTTAACTTTGACAGTCCAAAATATTTTTTGCAAACAAATTTTTCAAACATATGAAGCAATGGATTAGCAATATCCTTCAAAATGATGCAGATTATGATGGATAGTGTGTTACGCAATTAGTGTGCTGGTTTGTCACAGCTTGGTCTTACAACTGTCGGTCCTCCATCATTTAATACGAGACCCTATTTTAATGTGAAGACGCCGCGCCGTAGTATTAACTGTATGTTCAGTATATAGGTCGGGAGGTACATAAGGCCGTCCACATGGAACCGTAAGATGCGATTAAAGGCTTAAATAAAGTGGATGGGTCACAAAAGTCATCTTGTACGGGAATAATGTTGAAGGTTATGCGCAAGGCTAGCTTAACTGTTTTGTTTTTATTATAGGCACGGTTGGTAGGATAGTTTTAGCTTTGGATGAGGTGACATTCTTCTTATTTACTATGGTTTCAAAAGTGGTAAATTTGGTGTTATACCTAAGGTTATGTGACAACGGAAATTATTGAGTAGATAGATAGATAGATAAAAGATTTATTTAGTGCACATAAAATAAATAGCACACACGATTGTAGCCAATTTTCGGAAAAAACGTGTGCGGGATGGGTGTGCGGGATGGGAAGTTCCTTACGCGATACTCGCACTGTTATAATCTCCACGGATTCGTCTTTAAAAAAATAATAATGATTTATTTTAGGATAACACACGTATTTTAGGATATTATTGTTTAGGATAACACGCGTGACCCTTGGGCAGAACCGTCTGTGACGGAGGTTGAGTGTGAACTGGCTCAGATAGATGACGTCACCAGCCGAGAAGTAGATAAGAACTGGCAGCGGCGACGAGGCGCTGATCTATAATAAAAATAATAAAAGTTTATTTTGGAACAATAATACAAGAATAAGTAACAAGTAAAACGATGATAGCTGCAAAAGTATAAACTGTAGCGCAGCTAACAACGCCCTTCTCCAGATACAGGATGGAATGATGTTCCATGCAAAAAGTGCTTAAAAGGTAATTAAATTAATTTAGACTTAGTTAATAATAAAACAAAAAATAAGTAAAAAAAAAATAAGACAAAAATAAACAGTACAGGACATTAGAGATTTGGGATGTATTTTAACTTTGAGTTTATGCGCTGAGTGTAAGGTGAATGGGTGTGTGGATGAGTGTTAAAGAGGTGTGCGAGGGTTGTTTGTGTGTATGTGTTATGTTATGTTATGTGATATGTGTGGTTTTGTTGGATAATGAGGGAGGGATCAGTATTTGACTTAGCATTAACCCCTACAGATTTAGGGTGTAACACTTCACTTCGGGTTTACTTAGAAGTTATGTAATTATTTATATGTAAAATCAAAGTATTCAAGTATTTTAAACTCTAGTTATAGTAGCTGGAAGGGAGGTTTCCTCATTATTGGAATTACTATTTTCCGTATTAATTTTACAAATCGATTCCGGTTTTGATGAGCGAGATACTTTAACTGGGGTCTGCTGCCGGGTCGTATACATTTATAAACTCTAAAACTAACATATAATACTATGAGGACAGTAATTAACATAGTGATAACAAAATAACGCATTCCATACTTTAAGATGTGTGGTTCACTGTCATGGACGTTATCTAAATTACTTAATTGTTTTAGAAATATATGCTTATTAGATTTCCGATCATCTAAATCAGTATTTAGTAGTTTAATACATTATTGATTGATTGATTTAATTTAATTACATTACAGCAAGTGTCATTTAATAGGTTAAAGTCAGGAAAGGCAATGGGTGTAGATATATTTAATGTGGTATATTTTGGGATCAAAGTGGTACCCTTACCTATACAGTTTTTAGGGATTATAAGTATTCCGGTACCTAAAACATTAACTTCTATTAATTTTCAGTTTCGGCATTCCATTGAAACTCTGTCAGACACTGACTGTATGTAAATCCATTTATTATTTTCTATAGGTTTCCACATATCTAAGTTTAGCCAACCATAAATAAATTTAGTTTCACAGTATTTCGGAATTTCACTGATCACTTTTGGCATATATTCACTTACAAATAGGTCTGATGCAGACATCAGACCTATTTATAAATGTATTTTCTTTCTTTCTTCTTCTTTCTATTTGTAAGTGAATATATGTAACAACCGTGTACATGCGTCAGAACGCATGTACACGGTTGTTATGTCGCACACATATTTTCCTGCAGTGATAATTTTGAAATTTTCCAAATCGCTTAAAGTGCTGTACTGGGTTTTATCTTTGGTCATTGTAATGTATTTAGAACTGGGTAAAATTAAACTAAAGGTATTAGGCTTAACTAAATTGTAAGGAGCAGGCAGAGCAATCTTAAAAAATAATACATATTCTTTGATGGATACTAAAGGTATTTGTAACACGAAAAATATCTTATTACTAGCATAATAACCAATTACTCTAGATACATTCAAGATTAAATGAATATAACTTAAATCTAAATTAACAGTTTCAAGTCATTAGGTAAGTAATAATTGATAGTTGTCGGCAAGCTCCCGGAACATTTGTTGTGACGTAATCATCGATGGGTGTAGATTATTTTGATTACTAAATAGGACAGCGTTTGTGTGTATCTTCGAGTTGAAATTGACACTTCTAGATTATTAGATATGTGAACAATTTTTAATCGGAGCAATAATTCATTTGTTTTGAAAGTTATCTATATACATATAATAAAATCGTAGGAAAGTCAAAACTGTACATTGAATATTTTTTTAAAAGAATACTTGGGGCGTGATCTACAGTCGATATCGAAGCCAAAAATATAGTTTTTAGAATTTTTGTCTGTTTGTCTGTATGTATGTCCGGGATAAACTCAAAAAGTACTGCATAGATTTACTTCAAATTTTGCATGAATATTACTAAGAGGTCGGGTCAACATATAGGCTACATATTATCACGCTGTCACCTACGGGGGAGGAGCTGTGAATCTTTATTTTTCTTACGCATTCTGTGACAGCATGTAATCTAACGACGCTTATTTTAATGTTGTTTTTGAGTAAGCCATGCTATTGTCTAGCTTTACACTATAAAAACTACTCCATTTAAGTAACATGGACAGAGAAACATATTTAAATGAATGTTAGTAGTATAAAGTGTTGTATATTCATACTCTTTTATTCAAAAAGTTATGGATATAAGGTCTTTACTCTATACTTGTCATGTTCTTTTGACTTTTCAATAAAGCCAGTTCAATATGCTCCTGCATTATATTTTCTTATAATATTTATATCCTTCCAACACGTTATCAGCACGAATTATAAGGTGTTATATGATGACAGGGAATAATATGAGTTTTCACGGTATTCAAATGTTAAAAAACCGAGATGGATACCCAACCTGGAAGTTCAAAATAGCTGAGCAGCAGCGGAGCTGTGGACGTCCATCACTGGGTATGATGATTCTGATAAAACGGCGGAGGATGTGCGCTCTCGTAATGACCAGAAGGCGTTGTCAAAAATATGCCTTACGGTTGACGAAGCAGCAATTTCGCATGTGAGAAATGCGAAAAACGCCAAGGAGGCTTGGAGTGCTTTACAAAAAGCTTATGAAGATAAAGGTATGGGTCGTAGGCTATCACTAGAGCGTAGACTTTACAAATATGCCTTAATCGATTTCCAAGATATAGAATCGTATATCAACGCCATAATAAGCATTGCTCAAGATCTTGAAGATATTGGTAAGAAGATCGACGATGGATCTTTGGCTGCGATAATTCTCGGAGGTTTGACATCACGATATGAACCGCTGATAATGGCTTTAGAGAATTCTAATGTTGAAGTAACCAGCGAGTTGGTTAAGGCGAAGCTGTTAAACGAGCTTTCCAAGGACCCTCACCAAGACCAGGTGGCTGCGCTACGTTCAACAGGTTCTACTAGCAAAAAGAACAAGCCTATAATCTGCTTTAAATGTAGAGAACCAGGACACAAAAGCCCCCAATGTCCCAATAAGAAGAATAAGAAGGCGGCTTTGAGTGTGTCGGCAAAGGTTTTCAAAGGTACAGATTGCCATCATCATAAGGAGGTGGAACAGGCTGTTGTTAAGGAAGTGGCTCTCTCTGCGCCAGGTGCAATTGAAGGATGGATTATTGATTCCGGTGCAACAATTCACATGACTCCGCATCGCGAGTGGTTCAGCAGTTATCGGCCTGTACAGGGTGGAACGATTACTGTGGCAAATGGACAAAAAGTGGCGGCTGTTGGAATTGGTGATGTATCAATAGATACAGGTACTTTGGCGAACAAGATAGAGAATGTAGTTCACGTTCCTGATTTAAACTGTAACTTACTTTCAGTTGATAAAATAGTAAAGAAAGGTTACTCTGTAGTTTTTAATAAAAAAGGCTGTACAATTTATGACACAAAATGTGATGTTGTAAATAGTAAAAATGTTTTAGCGTATGGTTCTGAATGTAATGGGTTGTATACTTTGAATTGTTCAATTAATATGTTCAATAATGTTTCAGCTAAACTTGTGCACTCTGATTGTTCCAACTTCCAGCTTTGGCATAAGAGGTTAGGACATTTATGTCGTATAGGCATGGATCTACTAAGAAAAGGTCAGGCTATCGGCGTAGAGTACACGGAGGTTGACAAGGAACCATGCATACCCTGCATAGAGGGTAAGCAGGCTAGAAAGCCATTCAAAAGTTTGAAATACAGGAAAGCTACGTCACCACTTCTATTGGTTCATACCGATATTTGTGGACCTTTTTCTACTAATTCGTTTACAGGTAATAGGTATTTTATTATTTTTGTAGACGATTATACACGTTATATTTTTGTGTATTTTATTTCTTCTAAAACGGAAGTCAAAACCAAGTTTTGTTCTTTTCATTCATTTGTCGAGAGACAGTTTGGTGGCAAGATTAAGGCTATGCGGTCGGACAATGGCACTGAATTCATGAATAAGGAATTGATGGATTATATTCAGTCTATTGGTATCGCGTGGCAAACGACTGCACCTTACAGCCCTCAACAGAATGGGGTAAGTGAACGGTGTAATCGTAGTTTAGTAGAAAAGGCTCGCTCACTGTTGTCACATAGCTCACTATCAAAAGGCTATTGGCAGGACGCAGTGGAGACAAGCGTCTACTTAAAAAATCGAGCACCACACCGCGCGCTTAACGGTAAAACTCCATTTGAAATGTGGTTTCATGAAAAACCAGATCTGTCTCACCTAAAGGTTTTTGGATGCAGAGCACTTGTTCATGTTCCATCAAGCCAGAGATGTAAGTTGGACATGAAAGCTGAAGAACAAATTTTTGTAGGGTATTCAGAAGATCCTCATACGTATTTTTTCCGGAATGCTATAACTCCTAGACGGTTAATGAAGTCAAGAGATGTTACATTTTTTGAAAATAACTTTACTGGTCTGAAGGATAATATTGAGACTATTGATACTGTCAACTCTGACATTGTCAATTTGCTTTCACAGTCACCATCGGCAGCAGTGCCAAGACAAGAAGTTCTTCCCTCCTCTTCACCTGGGAGTAGCGAGATGGATGTTCCGGATGTTCCTAGCATGGATAATTCTTTCGTGGATGCTGAGGATACTGATGTTGAAAACAGTGAAGCAGTCGATACAGAGGTCAACAATGTTGATGATCAGCAATCTAGGCGATATCCTTCGAGAGATCGCAAACCACCGGATTATTTTTCATATAAAACATTGCTAGATGATGGATGCGACGATCCAAACAGTTATCGGGCTGCGATTAGCAGCGACGAAAAAGATAACTGGTTTTTAGCAATGAAAGACGAGTATGATGCCTTAGTCAGAAAGGGCACGTGGGTTTTGGTAGATAAACCAAAAGGTAAAACTTGTATTCCTAGCAAGTGGGTTTTCAAGTTGAAGCGAGATGCGAACGGTGATGTTGTTAGACATAAAGCGCGCCTAGTAGCAAAAGGTTTCCGACAGCAAGAAGGTGTCGACTATCATGAAACGTTTTCTCCGGTTGTGCGTAACTCATCTTTGCGAACCTTGCTAGCTCTTGCAGTGCAGGAAGATTATAAGGTTCGGCATATGGATGTGGACACAGCTTTTCTGAACGGAGATATAGATGAAGAAATCTTCATGACACAGCCAGAAGGTTTTGTAAAGGAAGGCGATGAGTCGAAAGTTTGCTTATTGAAACGGTCTCTTTATGGGTTGAAGCAAGCACCAAGAGCCTGGAATACAAAGTTAAAACAGACTTTGTCAGTTTTTGGTTTTATGCCGACATCTGAACCATGTATTTTCAAAAACAATTCGTACTCGGACTCCTTGGTTCTTGCTGTTTACGTCGATGACCTCCTAATTTTGTATAAAAAAGAAATTACGTTTGACAATTTCAAATGTCAATTTGTAAAATATTTTTCATCAAAAGATCTTGGACAAATAAATTTCTTTACGGGGATAAATATTCATCATAATAAGGATGGGATGAAATTATCTCAAAGCACATATATTGATAAGTTGCTCAAGAAATTCAATATGCAAGATTGTAAGGGTGTGTCTACACCTCTGCTCAAGAAAACACTTGAACCTGGAGTAGGTGAGTGTGAGCACCCATACAGGGAGTTGATAGGCTGTCTCATGTTTTTGGCTGTAAATACAAGGCCAGACATCGCATACACCGTGAGTTACTTAAGTCAATTTAACTCAAAATTTGATCAGTCACATTGGAATGTTGCCAAACGATGTCTTCGTTACCTGAAAGCAACAAAAGATTGTGGTATTACATACAACAAAAAACAAGGTAATACAACAACTTTGACGGGGTTTTCAGATGCAGACTGGGCAAATTGTCCAACTGATAGAAGATCATACACTGGGTTCTATTTTGAACTCGCAGGCGGCCCTATTTCGTGGGAAGCTAAGAAACAGCCCACAGTGGCTTTGTCGTCCGCTGAAGCCGAATATATGGCATTGGCTACAGCAGTAAAGGATGCGTGCTTTTTAAAACGATTGATATCCGATATAACAGGTAGGACTCTTAACATAGTTTTGTATACGGATAGTCAGAGTGCACAAAAATTAGCCATGAATCCTGTTCACCACAATAGGACAAAACACATAGATGTAAAGTTCCATTTTGTCAGAGAGAAAGTGAACGATAAAACCGTTGAACTTAGGTATATGCCCACCGAGAGGTTACCTGCAGATGTTTTGACGAAACCTTTGGGTCCAACAAAGCATCGCAGTTGTTTACAAATGATTGGTATATCATAATGATTTTGTTTACTGTTTTTTTATGCCTTTGTATTATGAGTGCCATGGGATTAACTTTTTGAGGGGGCATGTTGTATATTCATACTCTTTTATTCAAAAAGTTATGGATATAAGGTCTTTACTCTATACTTGTCATGTTCTTTTGACTTTTCAATAAAGCCAGTTCAATATGCTCCTGCATTATATTTTCTTATAATATTTATATCCTTCCAACCTACGGGGGAGGAGCTGTGAATCTTTATTTTTCTTACGCATTCTGTGACAGCATGTAATCTAACGACGCTTATTTTAATGTTGTTTTTGAGTAAGCCATGCTATTGTCTAGCTTTACACTATAAAAACTACTCCATTTAAGTAACATGGACAGAGAAACATATTTAAATGAATGTTAGTAGTATAAAGACAATTTGAAACAGCGCCATCTATGACATTTCATAAAAATCAAATAAAGTTACATGTTAACACTTTTTGGAAATTAATAATTTAAATTTGATCATGTTGGCGAGGTTAGTAGTTAGTTATTCTTAAAATTCATAGATGGCAATGTGCATTTTCTTCATAAAAGTTGTATCGTATAATTCGTTTTGACAAATTCAAGTTCCAACAAAACCCTCAAAATCTTGAGCAGAGAAGAGTAAGACAATTTAAAAAAAATGCGGTGTTAAGTATTACAAAAAAGTTATGTTCATTGATGATGATCATCTTTTCATCAATTTCATGGTGTTAGTTACAAAATAAACATTGACTGTTAATACTTTTGTTCGCGTTGGGCAAAACCAGGGTAAAATGTTTTTCTTGGATGCTCCTGGTGGAACAAGAAACACATTTGTTACCACTGGCATACTTGCAGAGGTCAAGAGGCAAGGCAAAATTGCTACTGCTGTAGCGTCGTCGTCGGGAATCGCTGCCACACTGCTTCCGGGTGGCAAGACAGCACATGCCATGTTTAAAATTCCCATCGATTTAGAGAGCGCCAAAACGCCTGTTTGTGGTGTGTCACGTAACAGCAATAAGGGACACGTGCTCAAGGATTGCTCTCTTATCGTATAGGATGAGTGTACGATGGACAGAACCCTGCAGGACATCCGCAGGAACGAACATTTGATGGGTGGTGTCACAGTTCTGTTCAGTGGCGATTTCCGGAAAACGCTTCCCGTGGTGACGCGGGGATCGAGGGCTGACGAGGTGAATGCTTCGATGAAATGATCTTCGTTGTGGTTACGAGTTCGTACGCTGCGCTTGACCATTAATATGAGAGCTCGGCTTGGCGGCAATGCACGTGCTCAAGAATTCTCAGATGTGCTTCTAAGTCTTGGCGAAGGCACTCTACCAGAAGAGAGAGGTGGACAGGTGGTGCTTCCAGAGTCCCTCGGTAGAGTGGTATCCAGCTTAGAAGAACTCATTCGCTGTGTGTACGGGGACATCAGTCGTATACCGCACCAGCAGAATTCTTGGACACACCCAAGAATTCGAGAGCGGGGCATTTTGACGCCCAAAAATGATCAGGCTGCAGCAATTAACGAATGCATTCTCTCGGAAATTGAGGGGAATGAAGTGGTCTACACCTCGATAAACACTGTTGTCGAGCAAGATGACGCCACATATTATCCCGTGGAATTTCTGAACTCCCTGTCAGCAAGTGGACTTCCAGCGCATACCATCAAGCTGAAGGTCGGTGTCCCGATTATGCTTCTTCGAAACCTATCTCCTCCGAGGTTGTGTAACGGGACCCGCCTTAAAGTCATCTCGCTCCACAGACTCATCATTGAGGCGGAAATTCTTACGGGTTGCGGCGTCGGCGAGGCAGTATTTATACCACGCATTCCCCTTATACCTCATAACTTCCCGTTCCAGTTCAAGCGCGTACAGTTCCCCGTGAGTGTTTGCTTCGCGATGACCATCAATAACTCGCAGGGGCAGACACTGAGGGCAGCGGGTGTCGACCTCAGGACGAGTTGCTTCTCACACGGGCTACGTTGCTTGCTCCCGCGTCACCAGTCCTGACCCTCTTTACATTTTGGCTCCTGGCAGCATAACTACCAACGTAGTTTATAGGGAAGTGTTGTAAGGTATAATACCTTTGTAGGTACGTATTTTTACTCTTTTGTGTCCTGGAATGTATTCCTGCATTATTTTCTCTATTTCCTTCAGTCATCTTAGGACTGAACTCAGCAGGATTCCCATATAACTTTCTTCACTTGCTTCGCTTGCAAAAAAAAACTTATATCTTAATGCTATTTTAAAAGTTGATTACTTATAATGCTATAGCGATACTGGCATCCTACGTATTCTTGGTGCTGTACAGCCTTCACGCAGACGACGTCGCGGGCAGCAGCTAGTATTTATTAAATTGTTCGAGAGTTGGTCGATAGCTTCGTTTAAGTTAATTTTATTAATAGAGTCATTAAAAGATGAAATTGTCGATGTGATTAATAAAATATCAGTAATAAAATGAACGTCTTCTCATTATTTTGTAGTACAATTATAACGCCATTAAACCTGAGACCATCGTTTTTATCCAAATTACCAAATATTTGTTTAATCAAAGTACCTAAGTCCTCCTACCCAGGCACGTTTTGACCGTTTTTCTAAGAAATGTGTTGTACATGTCATTGTAGCGGGTATTTAAGGATTCTATTATGTTATTACAACCATTCTCTATCAGATCAATTATTCTTTTACATAGATGTCTAGTAGTATTAAGAGCGGAGTTTATATTTTCAATATGCGGGCCGATGTGCGAAATATCTAGGGGCATCAAGACGTTCCACTGTCCACTGCTGATTTTCAGTGTGCCGAGGTAATGGAAATAGACGCCAGGACTTGATTTTATCTGCTTCGAGCCTGACTCGGAGTTCTGAAAATTAATAGCTACGTTCATCCTCATCAAAATGATAGGTGACATGACGCCGATTGATAAGCAGGGTAAGTGTATTATTGCTATTTACATTTACTATTATATAAGGACCTTTCCAGAGAAGGGAGGGAGCCTTACGTAGTCTCAAATGATTTTTTAGATATACGAATTCACCGATCTTATAATTAACTGAGCGAGTATGGTTATCGTAGTAGGAGTTTGAGGATACCTTGGATTTCCTCATGAAGTCTAATGCTTTTTCTCGTGAATACTTTAATCGGTTCTGTAGCATACGGACATACTCGGGGTAAGCAGCTCCTGGGGACTCATCATAAATAGAATTAGGGATGAACGGTTTACTACCGAACATTAGTTCATAAGGTGTAAAGTTAGTTGTGGAATGAACGCAGTATTATAAGCGAGCATGGCTGTGTACACGTAACGAGGCCAATTTGATTGTTCCTCGTTAATATTATAGGACTTCAGCCGATCGATTCTGAAAAAATCTCACCGTGAAAAGTTAGGTTAAGTGAGCGTGGAGTGAGCTGTCATTCCAAATAATGCTAGGGATTGACACTATTGACAGCTCACTCTAAGCTCACTTCACCTAACTTTTCACTGTGAGATGGTTACAGAATCGCACTGCAGGTATTCTTTAAGAGTTTAATGGCTTCGTTCCAGGGCGCTTTGGGTTTGTGGGTGATAGAGTGAAGACCAAAGATTTTTTATTTGAAAGAATTCACATGTTTTCTTAAAGAGATCTGATGTGAAGTTGGTGCCCTGGTCAGCGAGAATCATTTTGGGAATGCCAAATATAGATATATAGTGGAGCAGACATTCACTGGTTTTTTCTGCTATAGTACTACGAATAGGGTATGCGGAAGAGAACTTGGTAAGGTCATCCTGGATTGTTAATATAAATTTTAATTTTGCAGAACCTGCTTCGGGGAGCGAACCTACGATGTACAGAGCAATTCGTTGACACGGTTCAGTCGAAGTGCTGGTAATTTGCATCGGAGCGCGATTGTTTTTCCTCAGTGCTTTATTTTCTTGACACGACTTACATTATTTTACGTATGATTCTATATCACTACGCATACCTTTTCGAAATACGTTTGTTTTATTCTGTTATACATTCGTGATGAGCCTACGTGACCTGCTATGGGGATGTCATGTTTGTCGTGCAGGATCTTTTTAATTTCGATTGGGGCAGGATATATAATGTTGTTATGATATACATTGACCTTGAGTTGCGTGCCGTGGAAAAAGTAAGTAAGGATATTATAAACTTTAACGAATGAATGCTTTTCAAACGGATTTTTCAAATCAGATATGCCAATTTCATTAACATTTCCAAATACTTATTATTAATTCATTTCTTATTCTTATATTTCCGGATAGAAGGCTTCGTCAAAGTTATGGTCTTTGATAAACAATAGGTAATATATTTTATTATTAATTTCTATTTTCAAGGACGAGGAATGTTCTTTCTCGGAGTTATTTATTTATTATTTATTTATTTATTC
This sequence comes from Apamea anceps, assembly GCA_951799955.1. Lineage (NCBI taxonomy): Eukaryota > Metazoa > Arthropoda > Insecta > Lepidoptera > Noctuidae > Apamea > Apamea anceps. The sequence goes on from OX637506.1 coordinate 2,036,308, forward strand.
CCTAATTTCGTAAATAACAACATAACAGCTATAACGCCAATGCGATGTTACTAACCAAAAATTCAATTAATTAAAAACCATCATAATTACAATTAAAAAATACAATCAAAATTACAATAAAATAAAATAAAAGCACAATTAAAAAACCAATTATAAATACCATTAAAATTAATATACTCGTAGCACTAATAGCACTTCTCAACATTTTCAATGCACTTCACTGCTGCTCCTGAGAACTTTATCAGGCTGCAGTGAAATATATCTACCTCAATAGAAATCAAATTTCTATTGAGGTATCTTATGGCGCGTAACAAGGGGGCAAACTTGTAGGAGTTATGAGCTAGCTAACTAGGAGCTAGGATTTATGTATTCTAGTGCTAATTTCGAAGTCAGTCAATATATCTTCGATATACGGATTGGATTCGTCCAAATCTACTAATTATTACTTCCTAATTGATCAAGGATCTCGAATATTTGTGGTATAGGATATGTTTCACCGATTGTGACGTCAATCAATTTCCTATAATCGATTACTACTCTCCATTTTCTTTGTCCTTGAGAGTCTGCCTTTTTGGGAACTATCCAAATCGGCATAAGTGTTTAAGTCTAATTCGGTCATTGTGCTACGTGCCGTAGCAGCCTTGTGACCCTGGGACTAGGAGATCTAATAGGCGATTTTCCTCTATCACTTTGAGATTGTTCTAAAATTGGGATATCAAGTTTCAATTTAATTCCTTCTTATTTAGGAACTGTTGGCATAATTATATTGTTTGACCATAAATGAAAGAAAACGGGTCACGGGTCTTGCAATGATAATTCAAGGGCTAACCTTGTATAGAGTATTAAATAATATCTAGGGTCAAAGTAGCGAAGCAATATTTAAAAATTCCATAAAATATTTAGTTTTTTTAAATATTTTTGCCGTTGATAAAATTAAGCATAGATTCCCTCATTTCGATATGTACACATTATAAAGAATCAGACTTTTTCTCTTCACTGATTCTTTATAATGTATAGAGCCATCTATTATAAGTTTTCAGAAGCTCTCACAAGCTTGCCATTTTAATTTTCATTTTGACCTCGTTAACGGCTTTATCACCCTCGAAAACCATGAAAACTATCTCCCACAAACTATTATCTAACTATCCTAACTAATATCATAAATGCGAGAGTAAGTTGGTTTGTTTATTACGCTTTCACGCTATAACGGCCGAACGAATTTGATTGAAATTTGACACAGAGATAGACCATGACCTGGGCAAGGACAAAGGCTACTTTTCATCCTGGATCGCAAACGACGTCGTGGGCAACAGCTGGTCTACTATAAAGTCGCATGGAGCGGGGAATAACGTTTTTTCGTGACGTGACAATTTCTACCAGTTCACTCCTACTGCATGCCGTATTAAAGAAATTCGTTCTAAAAACTTATATTAAAGTTATTTGACACTGACACACTATAATGAACATAGGGAACACTGACATACCAAGTGCGCAGTGCGTCTCAACGTTAGGCAAACAAGAAACTTTCTACTGTTGCTATTTTATACCTCTGTGTCTCATCAATCAGCATAAAACTAAAGGAGTACTTATAAATACGGAATTCGATTGATTCCACTCACTCGGGAATTTGGTTTCCCCATGGCTATGTATAAAAACAGATGCGTGTTCGTATGTACAGTCAACAAAAGAGATAAGTATACAGGGTCGTCGGATATAACTGAAGTTTAGTAAGAAACCGACGGATGTTTTCGAATGAAATTTAGTTTTATAAATGAACTGTTTGTTTTTTATTAATTGAATAAATATTTATCTGAAAACATCAATCCGTTTTTTACTAAACTTCAACTATCCGACGACCCTGCATACTTATCTCTTTTGTTGACTGTAAGTACATACCCTTTGATTCGTTGTTTTTCCTCCATCCTTGAAACAAAGTTGGAGGAAAAACAACGAAGAAACAACATATGAACCAACCGTCATTGCCTCAGGTTTCTTTATTTTTAGGGTTCCGTACCAATGGGACCCTATTGCAAAGGCTCCGCTGTGCGTCCGTCCGTTCGTCTGTCACAGGGCTGTATCTTTTGAATGGCAATAGGTAGACACTTGAAATTTTCACAGAGTGTGTACTACTATAGCTACTACAACAACATATTATAATATATAATAATATAAAACGTTTATTTTCTCTACACAAGTTATAAATATAATGCTAGAGTTTGACAGTAGTGCACGAACAAGGAGCTAACTTTGTGAGAGACTGGAGCCTGAGATAGATTTATATAAAAACCTGTATTACAGATCACCAGGGCCCTCCCGCGGCTAGATGCCTATTTTTTGGATACACAACATAAAACAATGCAGGATACTTAACGAACTATAAATTAATAAAAACAATAATAAAAACGAACACAAGAAACGTGTAAAAGAAATCAACTCAGTCTATCGTAGTCCACTGCTGGACATAGGCCTCTCCCAGACTGCGCCACAACACCCTGTCCTCCGCCTTCCGCATCCAGTCTGTCCCAGCCACCTTCAGTAGCCACCAGTAAAAGAAATATGTAGTGTTAAATTTAGTACGGTGATACGGAACCCTTTGTGTGACAGTCCAACGCGCACTTGGCCGCTTTCTTTCTTTCTTTCTTTACCCTGTCAGTACCGTCGCGTTGTGACATGTTGCCTCTAATATATGTCCCGTAGCAACACAGATTGCTCTACGATTTTATTTTGTCTTTGGCTGTACTGCAGTTGCTGTTTATTTGTGTTGTAGACGAATTTTGTGCCAAATCTTTTAAGAAAAGTATAGCTAGCCTAGCCCCATGAGAAGAAGGCGTAGATTTATGATTGTATTTATAACCATTTGTAAGTATTCAATTCTTAAAGTTGTATAAGATCACAGGAAGCGATAAAACCACACCCCCACTCCATAACACACTTTCAATTACAATCAAGATTTCAAGGATTCACAAGGAAATTAAATACTAAACTCATAATAAAAACTTCAACTGCTTGACAACGCAAAGAATACAATGAATGTTGTTGAATTTTCACAATGAAAGGCATAGCCATTTTACGTGTGTTATGCAATTACCCCGCCGGTCATTGTACAATTTCATGGATCTGTTGTATTTTAATTACCTACTTGTTAAGTAATTATGTAGTATACAGTCGACCCAAGACGTAGCATTGAAAGACCTTCCATAGAGTGAATTGATGACCTCATGAAGGCTGCAGGAATCCGCTGGATACGGGTAGCGCAGAACCGGTCGAAGTGGCGAAGGTTGGGGGAGGCTAATGTCCAGCAGTGAACGTCTTTCGGCTGAAATGAAGATGATGGTGATGTACATGATGGTGTAGTAGACTTCGTAATTGCTTTACCCCTTGTGACATCAATTCCCAGTTCATTGAAACTTCACCAAGGTTGAAAATATCTAACTGTCACATTTCGAAGACATGTGATATCTACCAAACCGCACTGGGCCCGCGTGGTAGATTATAGCCCACTCCCTCCCTGAGGCCTGTGTCCCAAAAGTGGGAATAATATAGGCTGATAATGAACTGTCACATAGACAAATGTCAGTGAAGGGCGGGCGTTTTTGGGGACTGTCTTTTGCAATGTTGACGTTCGAAAAGTGCTGATTCTCAGCCTAATTTGAATAAATGACTTTTGATTTTGATCTTACGGCGATAAAGCAATTAGGTACGAAGGGGGCTATCAGTACCTACAATATAATAATAATACCCACAATAAAGAGAAAAATTTAATAAATACGACTAACCTGTTCTTGATAAATGCAAAACAATTACACTAAGTCCTTTCTATGTTTTCATCGATTGCCAAGCAACAATGCGTTGTGCCATTTAATTAATTTCTAAGCACTGAGTCCGGCCTTTGAGCTGGGAATCCCGTAAAGGTCCTCTGGTGTAGTATAAAGCTGGAGCTTACTCCTTTTGCTGCAGTATTCTGTTTTCTTTTGTAAAATTGAATTATTTAATCAGTTTAATATGTTAAAGTCATAAACACTAAGATTGCGTAAGATAGATCGTTTTTATGAGAGTATTATTCTGTTAAAATTAATAAACTTATCATCCCGAGAAAATTTTATTTTATACTTTCATAGATCAGAGGGGCAATCCTCGTAATTTTAAGAAGGTTCACAGTCTGATCTCAGTCTCAATCTGTCAAAAATACCTCTAATTTCCCTACATCTTTGACATGTTTTTGACATTTGTTTGTCGCCGAGATGAGACTGCGTCTAGATTTTTAACGTTTTAAATTACGACTGTGTTACTAATTCCCTGACATAAACAGGGTTTATTTACACTTTTATCAGATACTTTTGGATAAAACCATACCTCTTTTATTAACCAACCAAAACACTGCAAAGGTTTAATGTCAAATGCCTGTCGCCGATATGAGACTGCGACTAGATTTTGAACGTTTTAAATTACGAGAATTGGCCTTCAGGAATGCCTCGACTTCGGTATTACATAAAAATGATGATGTCTCACTGAAAATGGGCTTCAGAAAAGAAGAAACATACTCGTATTTAACCTAAATTCCTCGAATCAAATATATCTGCAATCAAAATTTTTTCACTTCCGATGATAAAAGTCAGATCAGAGACTCCGATCAGACAGAGAGACTGGAGTTTCTGATCTGACTTTTTTAACTTCTAGCAATTATTATAATTACATACATACAACATACATAAACTCATGCCTTGTTCCCACGGGGGTAGGCAGAAACTACAGGACGTCACCTGCTACGATCCTTACATACTTCTTTTGCTTTTTACAATTACAATAACGGTGTAATACCATCTTTCAATACATTTTATACCAAAATCAGATTCATGCGCAACACAAAAGCCTGATTTAATCAATAGGACACGTATGAACTACTACTAATATTTAAAACTTTCCTTATTCGGGATGCAAGCGACGAGTCCAAAAAGCGAATATTCGCCAAATTACCGACCCGGCACGAACGAGTCCGCGGGAGGACGATAGTCTTTGAATAAATTTACAAACCCTGCAATTTTTCATTTCCGCCACCTTTGAATAATATCGTTTTTTGACTTTTTATGACGTTGATTTTTAAAAACGGTTTTTCTTCATCAATTTCTATTATGATTTTATTATGGGAAATCATCACACTGGATTCCGGTAGGTGGAACTAAACAGGGTTCTACTCTGTAAGTCCGTCAACAAAGATGCGGGGCCTTCCGAAAGTAGTTGCATGTATAGGTTATCATTATGCTGAGCAATGGCCGTTTTGCGTGGATGTGACGCATGCTTTTTTTTTTTTTGGTTTTATTATAAAAACGTTGCCCACACTAGGAATTACTCCTGTGTCGTGGGTGCGTTTAGAAACTTTTAAACTCACATACACAATCTGACCCAACTTCTTTTTTTTTTGTTTGTGTTCTTTTTATGCGTCACGTTTACCACAAATAAACGTGTTTTCTTTCTTTCTCTTTCAGTTGATCCGTCAAAACAGGCAAACACACTTCACGAGTAAGAACAACTGTCAATTCATTCTTAGTCCGGGCTCCAAAGTAATATTATGTCCGTAGGTGATACGGAGTAGGAAACGCCCGTAACTTCGGCCGACACTACGGATTTATTGTGTACGTTACTGGTAATGACGTTAAAACCAGGATCCTGTGACAGTTTTAGGACCGCCGAGCGCACAGTGTGGAGTAAATAGCCAAAAGGGAATAGTTAAATGAATTCGAATTGCACGTCGCAACAGCTTTTGGATCGCGTGGTGTTATGTCGGTAACATTGCGTATTGGTCTAGTAAGCACCCATTTTGCTACCCCTTAAGGGGTTTTTTAGCAATTAGGTAGGTACTAGCTTACGGAAACGTTGATATAAAAATGTAGCTGTGTAGTTATATATTACTTATTAGTACCTATTATATTGCTGACGCCAGTGGTTTTTAGCGTCCCCATTGACGTTGTCGTTATTTTCAATGCCAGTAGGACAAGGCTCTAAGAAAGAAAGAAAACTATTTTATTTGGGACACACACAGGAAATACAAAAAGGGAAAATGGAGCATTTAAAGCTAACAACGTTACACTAAACACAACCAGAAAAAAAATAAACCAAAAAGATTCAAGACTACACAAGACATATATCAAGATTTTAATAAACCTATAACTACACGAATTAAATCTGTCGTCCTTTAACTAGAAAGCCGTTGTTAACCCTCAAATGGTTAATTTTCACTTTTTAACCGACTTTTAAAAAAGGAGGAGGTTCTCAATTCGGATGTTTGTATTTTTTTTTTTTTTTTTTTGTTTGTTCGCGCATAACTTCGTCGTTTGCCAACCGATTTCAAATTTTTTTTTTTGTTAGAAAGGGCATACTTCCCAAATGGTCCCATAGAAATTTCATCAAAAACGGTTCAGTAGTTTGGTTTTTAAACCAAAATTACTGGTAAAAATTACAACTAAAAAGTGAAAAATAAAAACTTTTTTGCAAAAAAATACAACCGACTTCCAAAAACGACACTAGAAAGTGAAAAATAACTTTAATTTCGGAAGTCGGTGGCAAACAACGAAAATGCGAACCCAACGACACCAACTTCCGAAATTAAAGTTATTTTTCACTTTCTAGTGTCGTTTTTGGAAGTCGGTTGTATTTTTTTGCAAAAAAGTTTTTAATAGAAAGTGACCGAGCTCAAATTAATATGCTCATTACTACTGTGTAGTGTATATACTCCTGGTAGGTATGAAATGCTCATCAGATTCATGCTCAAATATCTCTACCATCTAAGAGGTTATATAAAACCAAAATATAGCCATAAACCCTTGACCAGTGACCATGGACAAATTACATTCATAAGCAGAATATTTCGCCATCCATTACCATACATAGCATAGGTAGTAGGTACCAAGTTGATGGATGTTTGGAACCGTTGGCAAGAATCCCAGCTCATTCAATAAGATTTCTATTAGCTGATAGGCATATAATTCTATTCCATATCTTTCTACATACATAGTTTGTATAGTGTAAGAAATTGTTATTATCTATTTTCTTCCTTATGGTACACATACATAAACAGGAAAAATATCCCGTTGTTATGAAGTGTTATGAAGCATATAGTATTAATCGTTCCTGTTTGGCTATTTTATGGGACTTAAATTATGTTTTATCTTGTAGTATAAAAACAAAGTCGCTTATCGTGTCTGTGTGTGTGACCCCTTAGATCTTCTAAGCAGCACAGTGGATTTTGATGCCATTTTCACACCATTTACAGTATTCATGCCGGAAGGTTTATGCGTAATTAAATAGGCTATTTTCCTAAAAAATCTAACTAGTCCGTCAAAACAAATTTAAAAAAAAATTTGGACCCGTATTTTTTCTTATGTCAATTATATAAAAAATTATGAAGATATCACCCGTTACGTTATATAGTATATACGTATACAGTTTCGCGTGACGTCACGCTTTGCTACACTTTTTAGCATGGCGTGACGTGACGACCCCCCCTCCTAAATTTTGACTCGCTTTATCTTTGTCATTTTTTGTTTGATTGACAAAAGAAAAAATACATGTCCTAGTGGACATGTATTTTTTTTTTTCGATAATCTAACTGACGGACTAAACATAATAATATTTTTTTACCCAGGAAACTATCATATTATAAATTAGGTAGATGTTGCGTTACAGAATTTATACCGGAAGGTTTATGCTACCAAGCTGAAATGAGACTGGGTAGGTCACGTCGGCCGTATGCACCCCCAGTGACCCCTGGACAATAGTCTCCACACGGTAGGTGCCGCCAGGGCCGGCCCAGGAAGAGGTGGCGAGAGGACCTACGCCGACCGACGCGTACCGCCAGGGTTGGAACGACGTGGCTCAAGAAAAGGATGCCTGAAGGATTTGGGGGAGGCCTTATCTCAGCCGAGGGACAGTGTAGACTAAATAAAAAAGATAGTGAAAAAACTTGATGTTTTAACATGTCTCCATTGCAGACACTAACTCTGACTGTATTGTTCTGCTGCTCAAATCACACTAAACAATAACACGGCAATCTTTACGGCGGTGATCAACCGTACATATTGACTGTATTATTCAGTTTACATTATAATTATAATTTAGTTTTTTTTTCACATTATTTTTTTATTTTATTAATTTAGTATTTTGTGTTTCACAAACTGTGTTCAAATAAACCTTTTTCTTTCTTTCAGTTACTCTGGAAGAGGCTGAAGAGAAGACCTGAGTGAGACTCGCACTAACCAGGGAAGTATGGCACTAAGGGGAGGGAGGAGAACTATACTTAGCAGTGGGTGGAAGAATGCTGCCAATGATGATGATGATGATGATGATGATCCATCCAATCACCTGCGATACACCTCACAAAACTGAAACTAAGCACAACTCACTAACACCCTACTTAACTATCAAACAGTTCTGCTTAAACCCGGCTTTAACTTGATAATACTTAGCCAAGTTCAAAGTAATGAACTAATAGTTTACCACCTACTACCTGAACTCCACGAGTTACGACATTATCAATTAATGTTAAATAGGTAGGTTGGTTAAGGCGGAAGCGTCAGGGTAGCCCGCGAAAATCAAATTTTCTTACTTTTTTGCAATTTTCAGCACCCTAAATGCGAAACACACAATTAATCTGAATCATTTTGAAGGATATTGCTGATCCATTGCTCCATATGATCGAAAAATGTGTCTGCTCAACAACGTAAATAACGCAATGAATGTTGTTGAACTGTCAGAATGAAACCCATTGCTACTGATAGTATGTTACGCAACTACCCCGCAGGTCTGTGTCAGGTTGTATATTAATCTAAATATGATTTGCAGCCAAATCAATTATTCTCTATATAAAACGAAGTCGGGTTAGTTACACCATATATAACTTAAAAACAGCTGGACCGATTTGTATAATTTTTGATTCGTTGGATTTGTCGCCGCCCTAAATAGCAGAATAACTATTACAACATTCAAAAAAATCATGAATATAATTCATTTTCTCATATATTACCTACGTATGGAACGGCTTCTTTGATGATATCCCTCTGAGGCGGTACGAAGTTCGCTGGGTCAGGTTGTTATTTATAGGATTATAATGATAAAAATCGTCAATACAACTCTCTAAGTTCATATTACCCTATTGAATGATTATTTCATGAAATCATGACATTTCTAGCCAATTATAACTCAAGGACTTGTATTGCTGATACTTACTATTATAACTCTGTAGTTATATTTGTTACGGTCGCGAATCACAATTTTAATCAATTTACAACCTGACAAAGACCGGAAAATTGCAAAAAAAATAGTAAAAATTTTGAATTTCGCGGACTATCTTAGAGCGTCCCCCTTAAATAGGTATGTTGTTTAAGACAGGAGTTTGTATGGGTCGTTATTGGTCGTGAAGGGTAACTCTAGGTCTGGTTTTGGAAACTTAAAATTAGGATGTACGTCACGTCTATTTACACCAGAGGGCCTATTTCACTGCAATGAATTGAGATAACGATACAGGGTGGCAGGGGCATCGACGGGCAACCTGTTACTATGGAGTCAGTACATGATTCTGAATGCCCCTGCATTGAAAGTTTCCAACAATTATTTTTTTTAAAAAATTGCTGTTTCATAGAAAAATGTTACCTACGCAGGGAGTTCAGAATCATGTACCGAATCCATGGAGCTGCGAGTCGATCGCGATGCAAGTCTCTGCCACCCTGTAAATTGAAACGGCATTTTGGTTAGCAGTTATTAAGAAATAAAAAGACCGCTAGTCTTAAGATTTATTATTAGCATAGACAGATGTAGGTTTCACGCGTCTTACGTAGTGAAATACAAAAGTAATTTTCCGAAAGCATCTACTGAGATTGTGATGTGTTCCCCAAAACGTTTGATTCGCATTTAAATTTCGTATTTTGCAGATACGATTACAGTTTCTCCAACGTTCAATACATATTTTAGAAAGAAATCAACTTTGAATTTTTATCTTTTACAAGTTACTGTTCCATTCTTCTTCTTGTCACGTGTCAGTTTGTACCGAGTACCGACATCATTGGACCGCTTGCTGGCAGATCAGCTTAGGTTTGGCTTAGATAATAAGGGTTTAGAACGTCAAGATTACAACAAACGGTGCAAATCATGTCAAATCAAATGTTTTTGTTTGTGCACACACAGGTTTGTGCGCAACAAAAAAAAACCACCTACCTTGTAGGTACTTAAGGTAGGTGTGTTTTTTTTTTTTGTTTAGCCTATAAATACTGTCCTACTGCTTGCCAAAGGCCTCCCCAAGTCCTTCCAGGAAACTCAAATCCCGCACCACTTTGAACCAGCCCGACCCCCCAGGTCATCTCACCCAAGGTGGACATTACTAAATTTATATTGTGGGTAACTAACTCTGTGTCCTGCCACAGTAAGTGCATAAAATAATCCTTAGTAATAAAAAATAAAGGCATGTGACAACCAACCTGCAATGGGCCCGCGTGGTAGATTACAGACCACTCCCTCTGGAAGAGAGGAGGCCTGTGTCCCAGCAGTGACACGTGAAACGTGACGTCCACCAACCCGAATTGCGTAGAGGATTATGTTCCACTACATATCAAAGGGAGAAAATGTTTGACTCCCACTGGTAGCAACATAATGGACTAATTAGGTTTTTAAAATAGTCACTTTTTACTGACCATACCAATTTATTACAACCGGTGCAAACGTGCTATGTACGCACATCAGTGAAAATGAATAAACAAACCTAGTGATAGAGTCACTAGGTTTGTTTATTCATTCATCAACCATTAGTAGCTTGGCTACAACCCAATGCCCTACACCGACCCAAATAAAATAACAACACACAGTACATAACATGTCAGGCAATACAGGCGTATATTGTGTGGTCATTGTTGTATTTGACTTTGACTTTATACTTTGTATTCCTCAAAGTGTTAGGGCCACAGCTGAACAGATTTATCTGGTCTGTGGGCAGAGGTGTAAGTATTGTTAGTACTGTTTAGATTATATACTAATTGGTACTTAAATGCAACCTTTACGAATACTTTGAAAAGTAGATTGCAGAAATACGAAACAAACCCTTACACTGATTTAAAAATATAATAAGAAAAATCAAACGCAGGAATGAGTTTTGGCTGACAAGCCAGGACACAAGGATAAAAAAACAAAAACGTAGAACCAGCTTCTTGGAATAATTATTGAAGTACAAACTGACAAACAAACAAACTGACAAACACGTGACAAACTGTGATTTAATTTACTCGTCCCGGTACTGAGACCTTGTTAAGCTCTTACAGTAACCCACATCGGGGAAATTTTTGGTGTGCTTGGGTGTTATGTTTAAGTTCCATGCAACGGGCTGCTATTGAAAAAATCCTAATGAACCCAGGACCTCATGCTCAGCAGTATCGCTAGCGACCACTACACCAACGAGGCAGATAATAAAATAGTAATAATATTATCACAAATAGAATGATTATTACCTCAATCTTCATTTACCTTTCAACTGTTCCACAATCTGAGTGTAAAGGTTGACAATTATAAGCTCTTCAAGTCTCAATTAAACCGGTCGTTTGACTTGAACACCGTTAATTGACTATTATGCAGCATTGTTCTGACAACCTCTAATGTCACAACATTATTACGGTGGCACAATTAGGAATATTGTCATGTGGATGTCAGGTGGATGGGGGATCAAGCGATTAATATGATGAAATTAAATGCAGTGAAATGTATCTTGAAAGATATTGGTGAGTTGTTAGAAAATACTGCTTTTCATTGTGACAATTCAACTTCATTCATTACGTCATTTATGTCGTGGAACAGACGAATTTTTCAAACATATGAAGCAATGGATTAGCAATTTCTCTTAATATCCTTCGGGTTGTAATTGAAAGTGTGTTACGCAAATAGGGTGGTTTCGTTCTGTTCCTAAATTCAGGAATTGGTTAACCTTTTGTTGACTTAGGCGAATCCTTATGCATTCCGTCCACCGATCCTTATTCCTCATGCTTCCTCTAACCGTTTTCATGTCCAGTGTGATTTGTCAGACCCTCAATTGTTGTTTATAAGCTCTACATTCCTGAAGAGATCAATAGGTTTTTTAAAGAACTTACTAAAAGCCCTAAAGAAGTAAAAGATGGCCAGTGAACTAAAGAATAACAAAAACGAAATAAGCACTAACTACCCCATTCCAAAGTCTCATTAAAAAAACCTTGCATTTCAGTGTCAGTCCATTTGAGATTTACATTTTATCTGCACAAGAGAGCACAAAAGAACCAATACCTAGTGGTGAACGATCGCGTTTTGTTCTCACAGCGGATATTACTTTCTGTCTGCAACATTGCCCAATTTCGTTCAACAACCAGGCGACTAGATTATTTTTATGAAAATTGCTATAAATCTGTTGCTATGGTGACTTTTATTTTTACGAAAATTGTGATAGCTCTCACCATGATTTTGGTGATAACATTTGTGATTGCTAAATAGATAGAATAAAAAATGAGTGCATAAGAAGAAGGCTTCAAGTGGAACTGGTAACTGAAAAGTTGTGTGGAAATCGGTTGCCATGATATGGGCATGTAATACGGAGAAATGAGGAAAATGTCATGAGGAGAATTTTGAGTATGAATGTCGATGGATATAAGGGTAGTGAAAGCCCAAAGAAACGAAGGATGGGCTGTGTGAATGATGATATTGTTGCGCGCCACAATTATTAATGCCTGGTACATGGTGACATTGGTTATCACTAGCGCCACCTAGTATCACGTAGTAGAACTAATTTACTACTAGCGCCATCTAGTATGAAGTAGTAGAACTAATAGATCCTTCTAGAAATTTCGATACTAGAACTATGAACATGTGGTCAGTCGGGGCCGGTGTGTACTCGAACATTCTAGATGTTTCTACAATAGAACGTTCTGGAACTATCTGCGGCACTATATAACGCCGGGACTAGCCGCGACCAGTCAGACTTGGCTCTGCGACACAAGCGAATACATCGAAAGCGATTTTCAAGTGCGACTTAAGAGCGATTGTGTTTTATAATTACTGTGTTTGAGTTGTTATTAGTGTTGTTTAATTAAAGTGTAACTTTTGGTAATTTTTATCAGCAGTTTTTATTGTCACGAACCCGAAGCTCGTAACAATATGGTTTGAAGGGGGTGACTACCGAGATGACGACTAATAGAGAAGTATGGAAGAAAAAGACATGTTGCGCCGGCCCTAAATAAATTGGGATAAGGACAGGAGAATGGTGATTTGTGATTGAAAAAGTAACGCCTGACCCAGGTTTACTTTTGAACACAAAATGAATCATTCTATTGATGACGTTGATAGGATGTTATCAGCACAGAGTGCTACTGCCACTCAGGGCATAGACAAGTAATGAGGTTAAAAATAAATAATATTGATTTTATTGCTAATATTTTACATAATATTATATCTATTTTATTATTTGTTTATTACTGTGATTGCCAGTGACATCACAGCGGCCCCTATCAGAATACCAGCGCGACGTATAGGACTTTCTGTTTCATTTTTCCTTTTGTTACGTTTTTATATAATTTGTTTTATTTTTATTTTTAACTGTGTTTAGTTTAGTTTATGATCCTGTACGAGTCGCAATAAATACTTTTCTTTCTTTCTTTCACAGCGATAGGGTCAAGAAGGGGAAGATATACAAGGTGTTGTTTTGCATCCTCGTCAAATTTAAGGAGGTAACTATGCTACTGATTCTCGACACGAATCAATAATAAAATAAGTAGGTAATTTTTTATTTTTTCAAATTTTCGGAAATTGCCATGTGTGGGACACGCATTTTAAAACGCGGCCTGTGTAAGAACGCACTGTAACTGCCCTTAACATAACATAACATAAAAATGCGGCCGCTTATACGATACCATAACGCGATTCTGTTCTTTGAAAGTGGTGTATTCTGAAATACTGTCAAACTTAAATAACTAAAAAAACAAGTATGTATTAATTTTTTACCGGGGATCGTAATTTTATTTGATTATTTAGGTCTTTCATAACAGCCTCCTGGACGAGGATGCAAAACAACAGCTTGTATATGAAATGTGCCTATTCACTGAGTATTTACATAAAAGCATAAACAAATGAAATGAATTAACAGTAGCACTCCCAAACATAACTCAATTGACTACACACAAACGCTTCACGCTTCATTTTATTGGTGATTCAAATAAAACCTGTAAAACCTAAAAGGTAATTGATTCCGATTTCACAATAAAAATAAAAAGGAAATAGTAAAATATTTCCAAGCGATTATTTTTATGGTAGCTCAGATAGCTCTCTCAGTCAGAGTTTATAGCTTAGCTCCAGACGAATATTTTAGAACAAGCTGTAAAGTGAACTGCTCTACTCATGTTCTAGTGATGTGCTGCAGCGCTCGCGAGCTGTAAAGCGCAGACGGCGTGTTGGGAGAGATTCTCTAAATTCAGTTTTGACATAAGTGAGTTCTAAGAATTTTTACCCAAGTTCAGAGAAAATATTATGTTACTTTATTTATATGCACGGATATCTCATATGTCATATTTTTAACATATTTTATACTATGAATAGCTTAATTGAAAGTCATAAAACCTCTTTCAAACAGGGCAGCTAAGAAAAGCTTTCTTCTGAAATGCGCATTGTCTTTGTAATTAACCTACGATTCTATTTTATAACTTACGTTTTTCACTGTGTGTCAAATATTAATTTAACAAAATAAATCACACACACATATCCATATTAAGTTGTCAACAAAAACAATTTTTCTATACATTCTAATCTCCTACACAAATTCACCAAGATGGTCCGACTACCCAGAACACAGAGCCAAAACGCTCCTGTTCCAAAAGTTCGGAGAGAATAATATTGACTTAGTAACATCAGAACTATTATTTACTCTCTTGTCGACTAGTTACTCGCCACTAGTCCGCTACTAGCATAGTTCAGCAGTTTTCTGAGTCTACGCTCAAATTTAATTAGATGTGCGATGAAACTCTAAATTTAATTTCAGCTGGATTTAATCAAATAACTTTGTTATCCTACATAGGTCAGAATTATGATATGCGTTTTTGTTTCTTTACACGCCAAACTAGATAATCGATCTCGGCAGCGCATTCTCATCAAAAACCATCACGAAATCAGTTTCAACCAGAGAAAAACGGGTCCAAACCGTAGTTCGACCCGACACATCACAGACAGGGTAAAGAGGTCATGAATACGTTTGTAAAAAAGCTCTCATTCAAATTAAGTCCCTTCTGAATAATTCATACAATTTGACAGGAGTGCCACTTTACTGACACAATTTGAATCTAAAAACGTTGTATCTAGAAAAATCCCCGTGATCCTGAAAAGTGGGTTCTTGGGAGGCTTTTGAGGAAACTACATTACCATACATGGCTTATCTTGTGCCAACGAACAGGGCTTATTCGCGCTGCGTACAAAATTCAAGGAGGAATAAGGATAAGTGCTCACAATGGCTGTGGGGTAAATATTTCCGCGTGACAACTGTGTAGACTTGGCGTTATGAGTGGGGTGACTGCGTGTTGTATTGTCGTGGGATAGTGTCGTTGTGTCGTTTGAAGTGGCTGGAGAAATGATAAGAGGGGGTGGTACTGACTTTACTCAATTTAATTGACTAGCACACCATACTCGTGCTAACCATCCAATTTAATTCCAATGATAGAAATAATGAATAAC
The DNA here is from genome assembly GCA_951799955.1 of Apamea anceps. NCBI lineage: Eukaryota > Metazoa > Arthropoda > Insecta > Lepidoptera > Noctuidae > Apamea > Apamea anceps. Next base: position 2,052,016 of record OX637506.1, read on the forward strand.
TCATTAATATATAATGTTTTACAAAATAAATTAAAGGTCGCCCTTACCTTTGTGGTATTCCCTTGACCTTCCCTGTTAAGGATCTACCCATCTCCGGGTTTTTCATCTGCTCATGCTTTTACCACCTCTCAACACAAACAATCACAGTAACTCTAAACAATTCATCTACACACTGGGCAGTGATAATAGATGAATTGTTTGGAAAATGGGTAGATCTCCGTTACGTAATTTGCGTAACACCACGTAACACGTGCCAAAATTGGAACTAGCGCCGCCATTTTGTTTTTTCGGAGATCTTATTATGTAGACACGCGATGTATCACGACTCTAGTTGTAAACTATGGTAGAATGGCACCATCACCATCTTTCTCTCTTAGCCACCAAACACAATAAAGGGCGCGCCTAAATCCTATTAATTTAATATTTACGATGATGTCAAAGTAACTGACGTATAAGGAACATAACTTTTATATCTTTGCCTCATAGTCATAGCACATAAAAAAATGCGTACTGTGTCTTTAACCTCAAAGTTTTTACGAGCTGCGTTGATAGCCAGATCTTCGGGAAAGCACTTAATTCGCATAATTAAGCGGATGTCGCACTTAATTAAGTACATGAGGTACCTATGTTTATGTGCTATACCTACAATTACAAGGTGTTACGTTTTACAGGACACATCTGTTAGTAGAACAGTTACAAATTATGTTTATGTTGGAATAATTTTTGGTGAGTTTGAAATACGAGTAACATTCGTCTTGATTCATCTCCATGTTTTCTTTCCGTTGCCGATCATGCGTTTTATTTCTTTAAGCCAGTAAGTAATGCTTTATTCTTTGGAATCGGTTTGCTCTGCATGTTTTAATAACTTACCTACCATAAATAAGTTTTGGAACGAAGTTCCTTACTGCGGCTTGCGGTAGCAGTTGACTAGTAGCAATCGTTACGTAAGGAAAAGGCGTTATGTCCCCTCCATGCGACTGTCTCTCTCTCTCTCTCTCTGTTTTTTTATATCATACTAGCTGTGCCTCGAATAAGTTTCGACCCCGTGGGAATATCGGGATAAAAAGTATCCTATGTGTTAATCCTGGCTATAAACTATCTGAGTGCCAAATTTCAACCAATTCCGTTCAGTAGTTTCGGCGTGAAAGAGTAACAAACATCCATCCATCCATACAAAATTTCGCGCTTCCCATATAAGGAACTTTTTATTTGATGGCGTTCCCCAAGAGTACACGTTTTTTATGCCATTGACTGAATCAATGGTACTTTCCCATGCCTTTACATCTTTGAAATAGCAATATTTGTAATGACCAATCGATGTCTATTTCCAACTTTGATCGAAACTAGAAAACGAAGTACAGCTATGAGATCTCAATACCAGAATCTACTATGCACGGGTGTATTTAAAACTAGCTTATTAAAAAGAAATGTGATTTGTATGGCACCTGTAATATTTAATAAAATACCTGACCAAATTAAAAATTTACCGTTGCATAAATTTAAAAAACGCTTCACAGAATTACCATTAGAAAAATGTTATTATTCTGTACAGGATTTCCTAAATGATAATCTTTAGTTATGTAGTAGTAATTATTTTCTCGTATTTTGTATAAATTTGCATGCTATATTAAGGCAGAATGTACATGGATCCTATTATATAATTTTACAACTTATTTTATGTACCTACATTCTAAGCAAATAAAAACCTATTCTATTCTATTCTATTCTAATGGTATAAAAAGCACACTTGTTTTATCAAGCTTGGCTTTTTTTTATTTCAGCTATCTCAGAAAAAAATACAGAGGAGAACAATATTGACAATGAGACCGTGATTGTCACAAATGTCCCGCTTAAGTCAAAACTGTTGTCAGCCTTGTTCTTAAAGCTCCTTACTGCAGTAGCTTGATAGACAGCTGGCTCCTCTGGGATAGCATGAAGGTGTAATGCGCGCTAGGGGTATGTAATCCGTTTCTAGCTGAATAATGCCATAAAACTGTATGCTGTACTGTTTTTATTTAAGTTTTAAATAAATTACAATATAATACCTGACGGCAAGGTTGGCGCAGCGGTTAAACGATTGACTGCTGCGCTGCGTGTCGCGGGTTCGATTCCCGCACGGAACAAATTTTTGTATGGCCTACAAGTAGTTGTTCCGGGTCTGGCTGTTTGTGTTTGTTTGTAAACGCACCCACGACTCAGGAGAAATTCCTAGTGTGGGGCAACGTTCTTTCAAATAAAAAAATTAAAATTATACCGTGATTTTTGGCAGACAATAAGTCAGGTTGGTGGTTGACATTTAAGAGATCGCGAGTAAGACCTGGTTAAGATCCACACAGGCCAGGGAACACAAAAGAGAGGAGGCGTACACTCAGCAGTGTGTGGAACAAGGCTGCCAACGATGATAATGTATACAATACGGTGTAATGGCTACTTAAAATTGATGATGTGATGTATTTTTCATTATTTTCTGTACATATTGAATTATAGTAAACTAGCATATGCCCGCGACTTCGTCTGTGATCCAGGATGAAAAGTAGCCTATGTCCTTCTTCAGGCCATGGTCTACCCATGTGCCAAATTTCATCCAAATCCGTTCAGCCGTTTTAGCGTGAAAACGTAACAAACTTACCATCACATTTATAATATTAGTTAGGAAGTTAGGATTAGGATTCTTTTTTTAATTTTCTAGTAGGTACGGTCAGCAACAAAAGTTGGTTAACACTTCAGTTGTTTAAATCTTAATTATTGAGCAAAATATTCTTATTAAACATATAGTAATAGAATATTTAACAATAATTAACTCTTTTCATGAAATAGTGAAAACCAATGTATCGCATCATTTTGTATCAATTTAGATGATTTGTAAAAGTAACAGGGTTTATTGACTTTTGTTGCTGACTGAACATACGGTTAGATACTATATCAATAGAAATCCAATCTTTGTTCTGTGAATAAGTTACCTTCTTTGTAAGGCCCGTTGTCGGCTTCGAGCGATGCGACTTACGCCGCGACTTGCATCCGTGTCGCGTCACCACCGGTTTCCGTCTGTCGCTACGCAAGTCGCGTCGCGGTGACTCGTGGCTTATTCTAAACAACTTCTTTCAATGTGCGCTTCTATATTACACTTGCTTCTGCACGCGACTTTGTCCGCGTGAATTTTCTTGTGTCCCCGACTCATAGCCCGCCCGCGAAACTACTTCGTTTTCGCGTACCGTTCTTTCTGACTTTGTTTCTTTTTCCTCGGCTCCTAGGGGTCGCAGGGTGGTGTTATGCCTTTAATTATTATTTATTTATATTTCAAACAACAACAAGATCCATTTTGTTAGTAAAAAATACTAAAATCTATACATATAATAAAATCGTAGGAAAGTCAAAACTGTACATTGAATATTTTTTTAAAAGAATACTTGGGGCGTGATCTATAATAGATATCGAAGCCAAAAATATAGTTTTTAGAATTTTTGTCTGTTTGTCTGTTTATCTGTTTGTCTGTTTGTCTGTATGTATGTCCGGGATAAACTCAAAAAGTACTGCATGGATTTACTTCAAATTTTGCATGAATATTACTAAGAGGTGGGGTCAACATATAGGCTACATATTATCACGCTATCACCTACGGGGGAGGAGCTGTGAATCTTTATTTTTCTTACGCATTCTGTGACAGCGTGTAATCTAACGACGCATATTTAAATGTTGTTTTTGAGTAAGCCATGCTGTTATCTAGCTTTACACTATAAAAACTACGCCATTTAAGTAACTTGGGCAGAGAAACATATTTAAATGAATGTTAGTAGTATAAAGGCAATTTGAAACAGCGCCATCTATGACATTTCATAAAAATCAAATGAAGTTACATGTTAACACTTTTTGGAAATTAATAATTTAAATTTGATCATGTTGGCGAGGTTAGTAGTTAGTTATTCTTAAAATTCATAGATGGCAATGTGCATTTTCTTCATAAAAGTTGTATCGTATAGTTCGTTTTGACAAATTCAAGTTCCAACAAAACTCTCAAAATCTTGAGCAGAGTTGAGGAAGACAAATTTAAAAAAATGCGGTGTTAAGTATTACAAAAAAGTTATGTTCATTGATGATGATCATCTCTTCATCAATTTCATGTTGTTAGTATAAAATAAACATTGACTGTTAATACTTTTGTTCGCGTTGGGCAAAACCAGGGTAAAATGTTTTTCTTGGATGCTCCTGGTGGAACAAGAAACACATTTGTTACCACTGGCATACTTGCAGAGGTCAGGAGGCAAGGCAAAATTGCTATTGCTGTAGCGTCGTCGTCGGGAATCGCTGCTACACTGCTTCCGGGTGGCAAGACAGCACATGCCATGTTTAAAATTCCCATCGATTTAGAGAGCGCCGAAACGCCTGTTTGTAGTGTGTCACGTAACAGCGATAAGGGACACGTGCTCAAGGATTGCTCTCTTATTGTATAGGATGAGTGTACGATGGCCAATAGGAAGGCAGTTGAGGCCGTGGACAGAACCCTGCAGGACATCCGCAGGAACGAACATTTGATGGGTGGTGTCACAGTTCTGTTCAGTGGCGATTTCCGGAAAACGCTTCCCGTGGTGACGCGGGGATCGAGGGCTGACGAGGTGAATGCTTCGATGAAATGATCTTCGTTGTGGTCACGAGTTCGTACGCTGCGCTTGACCATTAATATGAGAGCTCGGCTCGGCGGCTCAAGAATTCTCCGATGTGCTTCTAAGTCTTGGCGAAGGCACTCTACCAGAAGAGAGAGGTGGACAGGTGGTGCTTCCAGAGTCTCTCGGTAGAGTGGTATCCAGCTTAGAAGAACTCATTCGCTGTGTGTACGGGGACATCAGTCGTATACCGCACCAGCAGAATTCTTGGATTTGTGAGCGGGGCATTTTGACGCCCAAAAATGATCAGGCTGCAGCAATTAACAGAATGAAGTGGTCTACATCTCGATAAACACTGTTGTCGAGCAAGATGACGCCACACATTATCCCGTGGAATTTCTGAACTCCCTGTCAGCAAGTGGACTTCCAGCGCATACCATCAAGCTGAAGGTCGGTGTCCCGATTATGCTTCTTCGGAACCTATCTCCTCCGAGGTTGTGTAACGGGACCCGCCTTAAAGTCATCTCGCTCCACAGACACATCATTGAGGCGGAAATTCTTACGGGTTGTGGCGTCGGCGAGGCAGTATTTATCCCACGCATTCCCCTTATACCTCATAACTTCCCGTTCCAGTTCAAGCGCGTACAGTTCCCCGTGAGTGTTTGCTTCGCGATGACCATCAATAAGTCGCAGGGGCAGACACTGAGGGCAGCGGGTGTCGACCTCAGGACGAGTTGCTTCTCACACGGGCAACTGTTCGTCGCTTGCTCCCGCGTCACCAGTCCTGACTCTCTTTACATTTTGGCTCCTGGCAGCATAACTACCAACATAGTTTATAGGGAAGTGTTGTAAGGTATAATACCTTTGTAGGTACGTATTTTTACTCTTTTGTGTCCTGGAATGTATTCCTGCATTATTTTCTCTATTTCCTTCAGTCACATCTTAGGACTGAACTCAGCATAATAACTTTCTTCACTTGCTTCGCTTGCAAAAAAAACTTATATTTTAATGCTATTTTAAAAGTTGTTTACTTATAATGCTATAGCGACACTGGCATCCTACGTATTTTTGGTGCTGTACAGCCTTCACGCAGACGACGTCGCGGGCAGCAGCTAGTATTTTAATAAAATGAATACAAAATTAATTAATGATACGTTTAATGAAATACAAAAATATTTTTGTCAATTCCGACTCGTAGTTCCAGAGATCAGCGCGTTCAAACAAACAAATTGCTTAACATTATTGTTAGTATAGATGTTATCGTGATGCTGTAGACGTCCACGACGATATCGTCACGTTAGAAATTATAAAAGCGTTGCCACGGAGTGAGTTTATCTAACGGTTTTTGTTGTTCCTGTACCGGTATCCACAACGCCACATGCGAACCACGTGTCATACTGACGTCACGCAAAATCCTGCATCACGCAAGCAGAGTTTACCACGCAATTAGCATATATGCAACAGCCCGACATGATTCATCGGGCAGTTGCCCGCCAGACACGAAATCCGTCTGGTCTGAGTATCGTCCCTTTTCTATGAAGGTGAACTTTACACCCTCATGCCTCTATAATTCCTACCATTTTGCTTCTCACACAGCTCACAACAAAGCCTAGCTAAAAGAAATTCCTTCAGGCCTTAAAGTTCATTATTAGATAAACAAGTTATACCAAAGTTGTACTATTCCCTGTATAGTAGCTAAAGATGCCCGTATTACAGAACAACTTAAAGAAGAAGTGAGCGATGAAACTAGACGCACGGAGGGAATTACGCACTTACCAACTTTTATGAAAGGACAGCCTCTTTGTGCGGATTTGATGTGTTGTTTATTTGTTATTGGATTTATATTATTTGTTTTTCTGTGCTATTTTTAGTGCATGAGATTGAATACAAGCGAGAATGGAGCTTTAACAATTTTGATGTTGCAACATTTTCAGGCTGAAATTGTAGTAGGTACTCAATAATTTTCCAGCACAAAGACCTCTTCTTATATAGATAAGAAATGGATATTGATTACTATACTGTACAAATGCGAATTCTGATTCACGCATTCACAGCATTTTCTTTCGCCACCATTCCAGTGACATTTCCAAAGTCGTATTAGTTCATTTTACATTTAGAAACAGGAACACGCTGCTGAAGTAACGCATTCATAGTTCTCCAATACCCCAATTGCGTGACACACTTTTAATCACAATCCGAAGGATTTTGAAGGGAATTGCTTAGCAACATTATTGACGCAATGGATGTTGTTGAACTGTCAAAATTAAAGGTATTGTCATTGTAAATGTGTTATTTCATTACCCCTCCGGCTACCGCAAGTGCCTTTTTTTTTTGTAAAACATTCCTTTCTACTCCACAATTTCCCCTTTAAAACTCAAAACTCCTGGACCCCAAATCTGCATAAACTATTAGACAGCCAACTCCCCAGACGATGCTTACACCACCAACCATTTATAAACCGCTTATAAACGATAAAACACAAGTATATCCCTAGTTTATTCAAGGCAGGGTATAAAACGTGGGAATTATACCGCCATTTTATTTTGTTAGTCCGTTGCCACACTTTGGTCCCAATATTGGGGCCAACGCTACTCCTCCAAGGTATAATTATGGTGAATAAAGCATTGGCCCCAACGTTGGCTCATGCTACGTTCTCAATCGACAACTTGGGGCCAATATTGGGAGTAACGTGTAGTACCACTAGACGTTTGCAGCGTCCATGGTTATACTGCAGTAGATATTATTTACTGTAGCCGTAAGGAAGCATTGTCTTACAGCATAATGTTTTGAAGGAAATATGTTTTGGAGATTTTAAGGGGCCTCTGTCATTGGCAGCTCTGAAATAAAGAGGGGTGTACACAGTGAAACAAAACAATTCGGTCAAGGGGAGGACGTGCTTATTGCGTTGAGAGTTGTGCATCCTGGCAAATAATAAAATTTATATAGCAGTGTTTTATAACGAGATCTTGATTGTTAGTCAAGATTTTAATTATGTCACACTACTTTTGTCGTACTATGTTACTTAGAAATAGTGTTATGACAGACGGGTAGATTAGTAATAGATAATTAAATTTTTAATATCTAATATCTTAATAATGTAAATGAATTTAGATAAAAGAAAAGTAAATTAAAATAATAAATTATTCAATTTTTTTTTTTTTGGATTCTTGAATCATATCCCGCAAAATATCCGATTCTTCAAAAGTTATCTTACAAATAAATACCATATCATTACTTCAAGCCATTTTCCTCCAAAGTAAAAGGTTTTCTCTCATTTCATTAGTTACAGTTTCAAATATCTCACCGCTAACCTATGTAAATACGAAAAAAATATTTGTTTCTTTAGGTATATTTATGGACCACGTGTACAACTAGGGTATACCTACACAATCGTCCTGAAGAGATCTCATTTATTTACTTAATCAATGGTCTACTTATAAGTCCACATGCGACCCTACCAAGGCCTAATTCACGACCTTGAGCGACGCGACTTGCGTCAGGCCCCGTCCTAACCAAGAAAGTTCGTCCCGCGAATACGCTGTTTGAATTTTGACGTACCTACCTACAAACGCGACTTGATTGATCGCGCGATATGTTTTTAGCAATGAAACAGTGGACTGTACTTTAAGGGCAATTGTTTATTGCCGTTCTTATGAACTGAAATATAAATTGTCCAGAACAAACAATTAATAAATTAAGTTTAAGAGAGGAGTACAGTCCGTTGGAGCCAGTGGTCGTCGAGCCAAGTCTTGTCGACGCTGACGCGCCGTGCCCCAGCATGCTGATGACGCGTTGATCACGCCGCCTGCGCATGCAGACTGCGCATTAGGTGTTATGTTGGGTTTGATTCCCAACAATGTCCTATCAAGGGTCACTTGTTTCCGTCCGTCACTCCGCAAGTCGCGTCGCGTCGCGGTGCCTCGGGGCACGGTCTAAATAACTTCTTTCATTTGTTTTTCCCGCAGTCTAGCTTCATCTTTATCATCTCTAATTATCCTTGATAATTCAAAAGAGGGACTTTTTTAGAGGTTTATTTGAAATAAATGCTTTGAGTTTGAGTCGCTGTCGCAAGACGCCTGTCACTTGGGCGTGTCGCTCGGTCACGGGGTAAGACGCTGAGTTACCTAATAACAGTCCACTAGGCTAAGAGCTGGGGACAATCTTTTTGTTTTTGCTTGATGCTACAAATACACATATTTTTTTGTTTTGGGTGCCTCCTTGTTGAAATCCTCATAAATGTCCTTTGCACTGAGACGGACGGAGGGGTTCATCAAACGCTTACTTACAAAAACTACACGGTGTTCCCCCAATTACATTAAAACTGGGATCCCTCACAAATAAATCATCCTCGCCTCGACAAAGCTTACTCTAACTGACACTCACTAATAAAACAAACCCTGTAAACCTGAGTAGGTGTATCATAATCACCACACTTGGCAGACTTTGGTAACAGAATTTAATGATATTCGTGAAAACGCGGCAATTCATTTAACATAACCTCCATATTCACCTAATAAAACACCCTTGAGTAATTAAGGGCTGATTTATTATTACACTAAATGGAACCACACAATACGCGGAACGTTGTAAATCAACATAAAGTTACAGAAAACGTTTAAGAAAATTCCCTGTTCAATAAACATTGAGTAAAGCGTTTTGTCGCCGGCTCCTCGCCTATAAAGAATCATTAATGTCCGCATTTTATATCGAACTGTCTGCTGAAAGATTCAATTACTACACTTTCAACGCTCAGTATTGACTACTATTTCTGTATCTTTACTAAGTACATTTTACATTGTGAAAACTACTACATTTTGACGGGAAAATATAGGAAATAGTTGTAGTTCATTGTGTCTTGTGAACTCCTATTCTGTTGTATAAAATCCTTTCTTCAGGGTTATTGACTGACTGTACTGCAAAATGCACGGAGGATAACCACTCAAAAGCGTTGCTGTCAGTGCAATTTTGTTACTCAATAAAACCAGTATTCGGGAATTCGGTTTCTCCGTAAAAGCGTCTATCAAAATCATGATTAAGACTTCGGTTATTAGACTGACGAGGCACTATTGTTGTGCTCACATCATTTATAAATATTCAGCTTACTCATAGGGATTACCAAGAATATTAACTCGTTTCTAAACAGAGTATTTAAACAGACTTCGGATCCAGGTCGGCTGAAGCAAGGAAAATCTATTCAGATGCAGATTCATAAAAGATTCCGCCTTGGAGTGTAAATGTGGTGCAAACAAACGGTGACACTTGATATCGTGTCCTGCGAATCCTGTCATCGGCACATTACTGGAACTGATGGACACTAGTGAAGGCGCCAAACACGTAGCCGAATTCTAGACCGAATCCATTTAGATTACCATCGAGACGCTAAGAAGACGACCACGATCCTAGTATTTCTTTTTTTTAAACTGCAGTCCATCTGTTAGTACAAGCTAGCCACCCCCTGAAAATCCGGGGCTACCGCACGATCTCGGGCGAGGCAGCAAGCCTCCTTGCCGGACTGCCGCCATGGGATCTGGAGGCGATAGTGCTCGCGCGCCTGTATGATTGGCGCGCGGAGGCACTACGCCGGGGGGAAACTCCGCATCCGCGGCAAACCGCGGCGGAGCGGACGAACCTCCGGCGCGATCTCATGGCGGCATGGAAGGAGCGACTATCGCAACCCAGCGCAGGGCACGCCACGATAGCGGCGGTAAGACCCCTCTTTGAGGAGTGGCTAGAGAGACGTCACGGCGTTCTCACCTACCGCCTGACGCAGGTCCTCTCCGGACACGGATGTTTCGGGAGGTTCCTGCACATAATCAGGCGGGAGGAGACGCCCGGGTGTCACCACTGTCAGGATCGCCCAGAGGACACGGTGGAGCACACGGTGGAGGTCTGCCCTGCTTGGGCAGAGCACCGCCGTGTCCTCGTAGAGGCGATCGGCAGCGGCGGCGACCTCTCGCGTCCGGCCCTGGTTCAAGCCATGGTCCGGGGCGAGAGGGAGTGGGAGGCAGTCGCCTCCTTCTGCGAAGCAGTCATGCTAGCGAAGGAGGTGGCGGGGTGGGCGAGAGAACGCGCCTTGCGCACCTCACGCCTCAGCCGCCGCGGGAGACGCTCCGGGCGTCGGGAGCCGCGTGACGACTCCCGGCCACCGTAGGCGCGGGCCTGCGGGCGGTGAGTAATGGGTAACTCACCGTCCGATCAGGACCAGGCCCGTGCCGGACGGCGTGTTGTGTTCCACGCGCGCCTCAAAGAGATGTCAGCATGAGTGACGGGGCCCCATAGGGCCGAAGCCTGCCAGGGTAGCGGGATTGTCCGAAAGGGTTACCGCTGCCCTGGAACATAAAGGGCTAAGGAAGGAACACGGGTGGGTTTTAGTCAGTAAGAGTCTGACACTCCCTCCTGCTCCACCCAGAGCGGGAGGAGTCATTTGATGATTTCCCATCCTCAAAAAAAAAAAAAAAAAAAGCCACCCCCTGAATGCTCTAGGGGCAGTTGTGATTAATCTGGTAAATACATTGTTCGCTTGCACTAAAGAAAAATGGCGCCCATTAACTCTGCTCGCGTAAGTTAAGAGGTGATTTAAAAGTAACGTGGTTTGATTAACGATGTGCTTTGCATGCCGTGCTTTTTATTATGTTTACAATTCTTAAAGTTGTAGGTAAATCTGAATTTAAAATGTTTCATTTCTTATGTGCGGAGGACAGGGTGTTGTGGCGTGGCCTGGGAGAAGCCTATGTCCAGCTGTGGACTGCGATAAGCTGAGTTGATTTGATATGATTTGCTTTACTTATGTTATTTAAGTTTTTTGTTTGCTAATAACAAATTACTAACACCTTTTTGTTTTTATTTTTGTGTGTTGTAACTATTTTATTTATGGTCTCTGTCTCTGAATTAGAGATATTATATTCAATTAGGTAAGTGAAATAAAATGGAAATGGTTTTTTTTATTTATTTAACCATTTATGTACGCACATATATAAAAAACAGAACAGAAAAAATCGATACAGAGAATGAATAGAATAGATACAGAGAGGTAGACAGCGTGTGAAAGAGAAAAGGAGACAAATAAATAATACATAAAATCAAAAACAATTCACTAAAACTAAACAAAAATTATGAGAATATACTAACATACATACAAATAAACATACATACATACATACTTCTCAAATAAATATCACTAGAATGATAATAATTATAACATGCTCAAAATAATAAATACATACAACTATGACCTTCCTCTTTTCGTGTCGATGGTACTCTTCTTCGATGTTTTATATTTATTGAGCCCAGTAGGTAGCCACGTTGATTGCAGCATCAGTGGCATTCATTAAGTCATCCAAGGTGCAGGTGAACGGGCACTTAGGGCACTCCAGCAAGAGGGACATGATCTATCAGAGGCACCGCACTCGCACTGGTTATTGGATGGGTCCATAAACCCCCACTTCGACAAGTTGTGTCTGCAGCGCCCTACTTGTGTACGCAATCCGTTGAGAACTTTCCATATAGGACACTGCACATCACGGCTGAGAGGCAAATGTTCCTGGGGTTTAACGAAGTCGGGAGGTGGTGGATGTTTTTCTTCCCACAATTTGCTTCTCTCATTGGGTGGTTTGTCCTGGATGGCCTGCGTGAAGCGTAAGAAGCTCCTACGACTTTTAAGCCTACCCAGGGTCGTTGTGTAGTCGAAAGGGGATGTCGGGAATCGAATTCCTGGTTCTTTTTTTCCAGCGCGCATGCGAAGTCCCTTCGTACGGCAGATGGTGCAATTCCTGCAAGCGGGTAGAGCTTATTGAGTAGAGTCGGTTTTAAGCAGCCCGATATTATCCGACACGTCTCATTCAGGACAGTATCCACCTGCTTGGCGTGAGCGGACCAGTGCCACCCACACTGGACACGCAAATTCGCCAGCAGAGAAGCACAAGGATATACCAGTTGTGCGAAGGCCATCGGGTGCTGTTACTGAATTCTATTAACTGGTAGTAGAATTTAGGCGCCGTAAAAGATTATTGCGTGTCCCATAACTATTATGAAGTGGACAGATAGTGTTCTTTTACTCTTTTAAAAACTGCAACAGTTTGACAGTCCCTAATGTCAGGCCGTTCTTGCTGACTAGTGAAAATATATTTGCATGTAGTACCAAAGGTCTTTGTTTCATATAAACCCGGACAACAATTAACTAATAATATAGTAAACTAGCTGTTGCCCGCGACTTCGTCTGCGATCCAAGATGAAAAGTAGCCTATGTCCTTCCCCAGATCATTGTCTACCCATGTGCCAAATTTCATCTAAATCCGTTCAGCTGTTTTAACGTAAAAGCGTAATTCTTAAATTTTCTAATTTTCTGCGCAACTTTCTTTTTTTTTTTTTCTGTAAGAACCTTCTACAAAGTATTAGAAAACTTAAAAAAAAAGATGGATGAAATCGGTAAAGTCGTTCTCAAGTTATGGCGTGACCAAGGGAAATAGGGATTAATTTTTATATAGATATATATATAGATAGATATTTACTTTACAATAGTAAACGTAGATACTGATAATGTTCTATTGTATGTAATACTCCTCTAGTTCCAGTAACCCAATCCTTTACGAACCCAACTTCAAACTCTTATCATAATACACTCGAGAGCAATGAATCCGGGTCACTTAAAGAATGTTAAAAATCTCGGAAACTAAAAATGATAGGTTAATGCAATAAATTGTATTTAATAGACAATGTAATACTCCTTAAATGAAAGTAAAAAAAATATGAGTCACCATACATTTTATTAACACAAAATTACATAAAGAAAAAAACCGCTGATCTCTCCTTAAAACAAAAATAGGAAACATGAAATTTTTGAACTTTATTACGATTTTCTTGAATTTTAATACTTCGTATTGCCTCCTCGTGCTTCCATTACTGCGTTTACGCGGTTTGGCATGCTGTACACCAAGTTCCTTATACGATTTTGGGGAATATTCTCCCATTCCTCTGTGAGAGCAATTTTGAGCTCACGAAGCGTGATTGGGGGAGGGTTTCGTTGTTTTACGCATCTGCCTAGCTCGTCCCAAGCATGCTCGATCGGGTTGATATCCGGGCTGCGCGCTGGCCACTCCATACGAGTAATGTTCATCTCTTGAAGGTAGTCATTCACAATCCTACCTGTATGAGGTCGGGCATTGTCATGCATAAATATAGCATCCTCACCTAAATTGACCATAAATGGACCAACGTGATCATTGAGGATTTCTTCCACATATCTTACGCTAGTTAAAGAGCCGTTTTCTATGATCACCAGCTCTGTGCGACTTTCAGAAGAAATTCCGGCCCACACAAGTACAGACCCACCACCGTAGGCTACTTTTTCTTCGATGCATGCTTGCTTGAATCTTTCCCTGGTCTTCGATACACTCTGTGTCTTCCATCGTGCTTGTAGAGCATAAATTTTGATTCGTCGGAGAACATAACTTTTGACCAATCTTCAATACTCCAATTTACGTGGCTCTGGGCATATCTTAGTCTTGAAATACGATGCCCACGCTCCAGTTTAGGGCCGTTTGCAGGTCTAAGGGGTTTTAAGTTAGATTCAGCAAGCCGACGTCTTGCTGTCCATGCACTTGGGTTACTTCCTCCGAGGCGTCGAAACTGATTTGTGAGTTTAGTTCCTGTGAGAAAGCGATTTCGAAGCATGGTGTTCACCAAGTATCGGTCTTCTCGTGCTATGGTACACCTGGTTCTGCCCGTTCCTGGTCTGCGTAGGTTAGAACCAGTTTCTTCGTAACGTCGGAGAACTCTTTGTACTGTTGACAGCGACACACCGACAGTCCTGGCTGTATCGCGCTGACTCCGGCCGGTTTCCAGCATTGTAAGTATTCTGGTGCATTCTTCAGGCGTAAGCGACATAATTTCAGCTTGAATAATGAATATAGAGCACTATCAACATGGTTTATGTACCCACATAAATGACAGATTACAAACAAAAGCAAAACCAAATGCTGTAATTTCGTAGTTCCATCTTCGAAAGTGGCCCTTTTTCAAATTTGATTTTTTTATGATATAACTTTACAATAACTAAGAAGTTTTAATACCTTCATTTAAGGAGTATTACATTGTCTATTAAATACAATTTATTGCATTAACCTAGCATTTTTAGTTTCCGAGATTTTTAGGATTCTTCAAGTGACCCGGATTCATTGCTCTCGAGTGTATATCTAGAATTATTGTGGAGATAAGTATGAACTTATCTCCACAATAATTCTACCTATTCCATGAAATTGCATCGAATTTGAAGCTCAATACTCCCCCCCTCCTCCGCGTCAATTCTTTCCATTGTGCTGCTTCTCTTCACTGGAGCACCCTCAGCCTTCCCCACATTATTGTTCGGTTCAGGGATGTACAGACGCCAGCACATCAAGCTACTACAATCTGTCAAATTTCTTTAATAGATTTTCAACTTTATCGCTAAAGCATTTAGGTTCAAATTTGATTGGTAAAATTTGACAGTTTTGGGTAGCTTGATGTGCTGGCGTCTGTACTACGAGTACTCGAACATTCGTTAGCTATACAGCAGACATAAATATTGCGGTGTCCTACGTGATCGGTTGAAGCGATGGTATGCAATATGTCGCGACGTAAATGTCACAAGATCGAAAAGGAAAATGGCAGCCACGAAATCATAGTTCTTTTCTGAGTTTGAATCAATTAATACTTGTAATATATACTATGAAGTTAGTGGTTGATAAATGGAAATGTTTTTCTTGGACTAATAATAGAATTCTCGTTACGTGAAGTGGGTAATTCCACAAGGTACTTATGCAACCCTAGAGAAAACAATACAAGAGGATGTATTAGGGCCCTAGAAGAATTATTACCAGCGCTACGATATTTGGTGATATTTAGATTTTTTTTGTATTTAGTTTTTTTTAATATTGTGCTTTTTGTCCTCGCACTGGTCTTTTTTTTGTTATTCCTTTTAAAGTAATTTTCTTAGTTGTAAGTGCGGATTTTTTATTAATAAATGTATTTCCTGTGTCACTTAATCAGCTATATACATACACACTGCTTACACACAACTATACTCATTATTTTTAATTTACTAGAATATTCATTAAACACAAAACAATGAATGATTATTTGAAATACTCACTTTCTTATTATTATAAAAGTGGAATTTTCCAAAGTATGCACACTTTCTTCCCATTCAAAACTAAAAATACTCAAAATCTAAAAATAACCAGTCTACTAATTTACAAACGTTCTCTCCACTGCTGCACTGTGAGAGATTTCCCTTACAAAATCTGTCAATTTTGTCAAAAACTCTTAATGGCTTGTTATTCATTCCAATCCCAAATTCCAAACAAATAAACATCGCTAACAAACTCAAAATGGTTTCCTCCCCAAACGTAACCGCACGACCACGGCCGATGACGTGCGATCCCGTACGATCACGTACGAAGTAGAGCTAAAATACTCTGCAACGCAATCACGCTTGATTTTGCAGTCTGACTGTCATGATTGCGGGTTGCATTTGCAGTCAGCTTTGAACCTTACTTCGTAATTATATCAGCGGGCAAATGCGTTTTCGTCGTGGGACGCCAACCGTATTTTAGAAAGATGTTATTTGAATACGGATTCCACAGCTAAGAATGCAGACATGTCGGTACAAAGTACTACTTCAACAATATACAAAATGAAGAAAAATAAATAGGAATTAAGCGACACTGAAACAACACTCACTTGAGATCGATGAAATCTTGACTACCTATATTATCTTACCATTAAATGATATGCTAGTAATATAATATGTTCAGTACCTAACTCTACTGCCAATCATTTTGAGCTAAATACTGACTTCCTCCCACTCTGTATGAAAACTGAACACAACATTGTAGATGCCAAAGATCATAAGATTTAGAACGACCACAACTTGTAGGTAGTAGGTTCGAACCCAGATAGATGCTTTATTTTGTGTTAACTATTTCATCACCATTGCTCTCAAAAACGGTAAAGGAAAACATCGTGACGAAACCAGCATACTAGTACCAAAATTCGAAGATATGGTACAACTACTGACCCGCACTGAACCCACGTGGTGGATTACGGCCCACTCCCTCTCATTGAGAGGTGGCCTGTGTCTCAGCAATGGGAACATAGGCTTATTATGGGATAGATTTAGACCTCTCTCAAATAATACATCCACCCTCTACTCCAAACATTTCCCCTTCGTAACCGCAGCTGCAAAACATTGAATATTCTATGAAACTCATCGCCTATAAAAGCAAATCACCGTAAATGCTCGCGAGAGAACGGAAACCCATATTTATCTAAGCTGCTTCCCCGGCTATAATTGTGTGGCACGTCTAGACTGATTCCGCCTCCAATTACGTAACACGGCTTGGCTTGCGTCGCCTAAAATGCTATCCGCTTTGGGAACCACAGACGAGTTTAAATGGAACTCTCACACGAATATTTCATCAACATCTCAAAGTACTCCGAGTGTATTTTAAGACTTTGTTTGTACGTTATCCTAAGCATAACTAAGGATTGTAGACAGGCTGCGGGTGGCATTCTGTAGTTTCTGCATTAAAAGAAGGCATGATTTTAATATACATATATGTTTGTCTTTTTTTTATTCCGATGTGTAAAATCCTCATGAGTGTCCTCCGTCCTGGGATGGAAGGAGGGGTTTGTCAGACCCTTACTGACTAAAAACCACCCTGGTGTTCCCTTCTCACACTTGGACCGGGGATCATGGGAACTTGTGCGCCTTCTACGATCCCCGGTGTTTTTCCTAAGCCAAGTCAGAGGATGTCATGTAAGTTTACAGTAAAGTCACACCAAATCGCTTATATGCTAAAAGACAAGCGAGAATTATATAGATGTGTTTTTTATACAAAATATTTTTAATATAAAAACGTAAAAATTACACAAAAAATCAACAACAGTTTTCCTTCTAGTAAATTAATATTATTAGTCATGGTTTGTGATGAAGACAGAGGCTTTTCTCCAGATCTATCAGCTGGTGTCAATTCATACAACCAATTTAAAAATTACCTTTAACCGTGTTAACTTAGCACTCCATTTGCTAACAAGTCTGTGTCTAAGAACATTAGAACCATTTGTATGTATAGGATACGGATTTCCGAGGGAACTTTATGCTCCTCTTTAGATTTAGGATACCCGAAAGAACCTGTGTTAGGTTTTCTTATACTTAATAAGTGATGCAGAGCAGATCTCATAAATTTGGCAATACTACTTGAGTACTAACTTTTAACGTGAACGATCTTAGATCGCAAAATATTGAGACCTATCTGGCCACTTTTTAAATATTCTTCTCGGTTCCTAAATTGAAGGATGGCTTTAGCCAAGCACGGATGTTAGCACAAGTAAAGGAAAAAATCATAAAACCTTAAAGTAGTTACATACCTAAACATTTGTACGGAACCCTCGGTGCGCAAGTCCGACTTGATCTTGATCGGTTTTTGTTTTATAGACATAGTATAATTAATTGCAGTAATATTTAAAATGATTAAAAAATTATTTCTTTTTTCCGTAAAATTACCAGTATTAGCTTACTTTTTCCTGTCCTATTGTTCCTGTTCCTGTGTTTGTTCAGAACCGAAAAGTTGACCGGGAAAATTTTAGCCCCCTGCCTGGTTAACTCTGAAGTGCCGTGCTTGGCCGACGCGGTGAACGCCTGGAAAATGGCTTGCCCGGATTCAGATCGTCCCGTAAACCCATCTTCCTAGAGGCCGGTGGATGAGCCGCTCTGCAGGGTGGTACGGAATGACCATAATGCCTTGGAAGGTAGGTAGGCCTTTTGTGAGGGATGCAACGTGTGTCGACACCCTTGCACCATCCCATCTTCCAAGCACGGTGGGCTGTGCTGGGGCGGCTGCTGCAGGTGCGGAAAACCTCAAACGGTGCAAATACTCCAATCTCTTTGGAACTTATATGTTCAAGCTGTTTGGGGTTGAAACAATAGGGCCATGGGGTCCGAGTGCACACTTAGTATTTCAAGACATCGCCAAGCGGTTGGTAGACTCTTCACGTGATCAGAGGGCTGGCCTATATTTTGGCCAAAGAATCAGCATTGCCATACAACGTGGTAATACTGCCAGCCTTATGGGTACGTTTCCTATTGTCAGCGATGCGGACGGATTTTTTGATGCCCTTTGATTATTTCCCCTTCTTTTTATATACTTGTACATATTATTGTTTGAAGACTGTTAGCTTTTTAAGTTATGCAAATATATAAATAAAAGTATTTTTTTGAAAATTTAGAAAGTTAGTAGCCATCTTTATTCTTTATTGAGTCCAGTTTCGAGTAAAGCGTCTACCGCCAAACTTTAATTCCTATTGCGTCATAAAGGTAAACAAATGCAAAGCACTTACAATTTCAAATTTATTACCACGGGTTCAGTTCAACAGATGAAACGACAATGCATTTTGCAGGTTTATTTATTTTTTTGAAAAAGCCATTTATAACAAAAGGTATGAAAACGAATGTAAATAATAAATAGCAGCAGTTTTTATGATAGTTAGCAAACAGTTGCTACTACGCTATTCGATTTGGTACCATTTTATTTGTTACGTAATATTAGCTTTTTAGTTTTTCAAAAACTGGTTTGGTTTTGAATTCACATGATTGTCGTGTGATTCTACAAATCCTGTGACAGAAAACTGAAGAAGATGCAGCCTAACTAAAACTTTCCCACTGGGTACATATTTGAATGTCGAACATTAAAATACCTACGTGTACAATGTCAAACGTTCAAAACATCGAACATTTAAATACTCTCACTCCACTCACTCACACTCCTCGACAGAGGGTCATAATCCACCACGCGAAGCCAGTGTGGGTTTGGTAGATGTCACAAATTGGATCTTGGAATTTTTGGGTCTAGGACATATCGTTTTCCTCACGATTTTTTGCTTCACCGTTTTGAGAGCAGTGGTGATGAAATAAATTGAATACAGTTAAATTTTTTTTTGCCCCAGTAGGCACTAAACTTTATGAAATTTATTTGTTATGTAATGACCGACACGTAAGTCGGAACCGTTACCACCAAAGCTGAAAGAGTCACACTAACATGTTTTGGTTATGGTAATGAGTAAATGCTTGTAAGCTTACTTAAAAAAAAAAAGCAGCTTCACTGATTAGAAGAGAGTTATTCTATCAAGTCTGATGCGTTCAGACAGTATTTATGATTACATTAGACACATGGTCCAAAATTAACGCGATATATTGTTCCTTGTAAATGTAAAAGACAAACGTATACACATACAGTCAATAAGCCAAGCGCCTTTACTTACGAAATTTTCAACTAGTGAAAAACACAAGCAGTGTTTTTTCCCAGAAAAGCCACAACACATATAAAGCCATACCGTACCATATACATAACATCTTTATAATATTAATCTCCATACTCTTTTATATACGAGTCAATTTCACAGAAACATACTCCGACGTCTCCATTCAAAGGAAAACGGTTTTATTGCAATGTTTTTACATAAAGCTCACATAAAACTAATTTATTGGCGATAGAAGAAAGTATCAAACATGCTTGTGTGAAACAATTTAAGTATAACTGTTGTTTTTGAGAGTAGGACAAACAAGCGGTTGGTATGAAGACTAAATAGATCGGTTTTTGAGTTTAAGCTGAGAATAAATTAAGTAATTTCAAGCCTAATCCAATTTTTCACAGCAAATTCTTTTAAAACCAAAAAAAAATACTTTACCAGAGCTGGGGAACATAGCACAAAAAGAAGAAGGCCAATACCCAGCAGTGACTAGAACTGCTGCCAATGATGATGATGATGTTAATAACTTTGATGAGGATCCAAATTGATAAGGTCTACTGAGATACTGACACATCCGTTACGCATTATGACCAAAAAGTTTTATAGATATCTAAGCGCACTGTAGAGCGAGGTATGCTCGGAGTCTCTTTGAAGGATAAAATCACGAATGAAATTATCCGGAAAAGAACCGGAGTTACCGACATAGCTTGCAGAGTAAGCAAACTGAAGTGGCAGTGGGCTGGCCATGATTGTCGAAGGACCGATGGCCGGTGGCCCCAGCTAGATGGACGGACGACCTAAAGAAGGTGGCTGGGATAGACGGGATGCGGAAGGCACAGTCACACAAGGCAGAGGACTGGTTGTTGTAGCGCAGCCTGGTAGATGGGTTTTTTTTTTTTTTGAGGATGGGAAATCATCAAATGACCCCTCCCGCTCTGGGTGGAGCAGAAGGGAGTGTCAGACTCTTACTGACTACAACCCACCCGTGTTCCTTCCTTAGCCCTTTATGTTCCAGGGCAGCGGTAACCCTTTCGGACGATCCCGCTACCCTGGCAGGCTTCGGCCCTAGATCCGGTCCGGTAGATGCCTATGTCCAGCAGTGAACTGCAATAGGCAGATTGGATTGAATGTTCTAAGCCTAACCCTTCTTCGCAGACAGACCGGGGTGGCCATTTCCAGCAATCTGAAATGCACCTTAACCTTAATGAAACAGAGTTCAAATAGCAGCAAAGCAGCCTATAATATAGAATAGAATAGAATAGCATTTATTTGCAAATAAATCAGAGTTCTGCCATATTTCACCATTCGGCATGCAAACATTTTCATTGTACAAAATTGTTAAAATTTAAATTCTCATTAAATAATGAATTCATTATTACATTCAATAAATAAAATTATTAAAATTCAAGTTGTCATTAAAACTAACTTAATTATTACATTCAATAACAAAAATTATTAAACTTCAAATTGTCATTAAAACGTAAACGTAATATAAGTCAGGTCTTAATGAGAGACCACTGCTTAAAGACAACGTATCTATTAATTTAATACATGTAATTATAGCCCAATTAAGGCAAAATTAATCGCATCTCCGTTTCACGCAATTATGGCTTGTAACTTGAATTTGTAGCGATAATCGCCAATTGTGGCTATAATCGCTACACTGACTTTTGATTACGATAATAAGGAGACATTAGGTTTGAGAGTCCACATTAAAATCTGTATCTCTGCGTTCATTTTACAGAAAATTGCGGTGTATTCAACGGTTTTGTAAATATGTCTTTACTGTATAGAATAAAAGATTTTCTAAGAATACAACAACAACACAAACTTGATGTTTAAATAGCTTAAAGCGAATTTTTAACGGAATTTCAGAATGAATCACTGAATTATTTCCATTACCATGTCAGTTGTAGGTGACAGTTTTTAATTTGAATAGACAACTACATATTATTGCAGGCTTAATAAACAAAAACAAAACTAAACAAAACCAAAAATATTTCCAAATTGTTTGACACTTCCCGTGACCCAAGGGCTGGCTTTTACCTTGGCCAAAAGATAAGTATTGCCATACAACGTGGTAATACCGCCAGTCTCTTGGGTAGGGTACCAGTCGACAGCGATGCGGAGGAATATTTCGACGCAATAATTTAGTTTGTTAACAGTTAATATTTTAATTTGTTAGTGCTTTTAGTATTAGAAGTTTGTCCATTTAATAAATAAAGATTCCCTATTAAAAAAGATCTTCCTTTTTCAAATTAAAAATCAAACACCAAAAAAAATTTGTCGCCACGGAAGCGCAGTGGTTAACCGATTGACTGCTGCGCTGCGTGTCGCGGGTTCGATTCCCGCACGGAACAAATATTTGTATGACCTTCAAGTAGTTGATCCGGGTCTGGCTGTTTGTGTATGTGAGTTTAATGTTTGTAAACGCACCCACGATACAGGAGGATTTCCTAGTGTGGGGCAACGTTTTTTTAAGAAAATAAAAAACCTTCAGGCGTACCACTTATCGCGCGAAGCAACACAACCTATCACACACCCGCCTGTATGTATCAGCCCTAATAGAACCTCCTTCGCCTATCCGTCCATGTTTCCGCAGTTTTCGCTCGATATGACTCCTATTCTCCGAAACAATGAACTTTCGCCTATAAATAAGATACATTACGCTACATAATAGATACAGTTTTCTTAATAAATAACTAGCTTAGATAAGGAACTCTTTTTATAGTTTCAGGAAAACTATTGTGAAAGGAAGGTTTTAGGATCCCGTACCCAAAGGGTGCCAGCGGGGCCCTATTACTAAGGCTCTGATGTCCGTCCGTCCATCTGTAATATTAATCTCTGTCCCTCCGTCCATCTATCACAGAGCTGTGATTTTTTAACCGTAACCGGAAGACACTTTCAATTTTCACACTGTGTAGGTACTACTACGGTAGCTATAACACTTAGCATCACAAAATCCAAACACACCATCATCTCATCATAATCTAACCAATTTGCAGAGGTGGCTATTTCCTGGGGTAGGTACTTGGCTTCGGCCTGTATTATCCCATAAATCCGGCGCAACGCCGAGATACGTAAAAGTTTAAAAAAGAATAATTTTCAAAGTCCTGACTGATTGACTGACTGATATTTCAACGCACAGCATGCACACAAAGCATAGCTGGTTCTAGAGACATGAAATTTGGAGGGTTCAGGGGGAAAATTCTTCGTGAAAAGTAGGCATCCACTAAGAAAGGATTTTTCGAAATTCCACCCCTAAGAGGGTGAAATGGGGGGATTTCGTTTGTATGAAAAATCTTATTCCTTGAGTTAATAAACTTGAAACTTGGCAAGAATACTCATCTAAATAAATTATGAAGATTGCCAGTTTTTTTTTCTAAACTACCCCCTAACAAGCGATTGGGGGGTTTCAAAGTTTGTATAGAAGAATTGTAACGCGCTTTCCGATTTATTCGAAACTCAGTATTTATACCTAAGATTGAAAGTAAAGAATAATGTGTAGGCAGTATAGTACTAACAAACACCCTTTGGTGCCAGAAAGAGGAAAGCTATTCTCGATACCCTTACTACGCGTGGATGATATTCTCGATTTCCTACAAAATCATAACGACTGCTTCTTCATATCGTTGCCATGTTTTCGAAGACATAATATTGTAAGAATAATTAGATAACTACGAACCATTTTTTAAAAGGAATGGAATAACATTAAAACTGGCATTAATAATAATAAATACCGTACCGCGCCGTAATACCGTAATAGTAATTGGCTGTAACATTAGTTAATTTATTTTAAGTAAACTGCGCAAAGATTGCTGTGGATTTTGTGAGTAAATATGTAAGTGCATATAACTAACTAGTTCTAAATATCTTATTCTTACTGTTTGTTTATTTAATAAATACTTTGTTTTTCGTACTATGGCTATTATTTTCTCACAGTAGGTGTAAAAAGTAGAGTATCCTCCTCTGGGCTAAAGGTGTCTTTGCCTTGGGCTAGCTTGAATCCCTCGCTGCATTCAGGATTCTTGTATTAACTCCCTCGCTTCGCTCGTGAGTTAAATCCCGAATCCTTCATTGCGCTCGAGATTCAATATGACGCCCGTGACATAAGACACAACTTTAGCCCCTCGGTGCATAATCTACTATTTAATTTGAATTTCTTAGTGAGTGCCCAAGGGGGAAATTGTTTTCAATAACCTTTACCCACGGGTGAGAAGACAGTTAAAATTCTTTGCTATAAACCCACCAACTTCTAAATCACAAACCCCTTCAATAAATATCATAGCACCTTCAAATAAAAATATTTCACGTTCGTAATATAATACTCAGAGGTCTGTAGCGGTATCTACAACGCCACATGCGAACAACGCGTCATACTGACGTCACGCAAATCCTGCATCTCGCAAGCAGAGTTTACCGCGCACTTAGCATAGATACAATTTCCCAACATCAATCGTCGGGCAAATGCCCGCCAGACACAACACCCGTCTGGTCGGAGGATCCTCCCTTTTCAATGGAGGATGAGTGAACTTTACACCCTGTTCCTCATGCCTCCAAACTGGTGACCCCGAGTATGAACGTCAGCGCAGCCTTCGTGCAAACACTTCAGCGTGACGTCATCATCATCACTCCCGCAAGCTTCAGCAGCGAGTCACCCAGCCAGCCAGCATCCACGGCTTCAACGGGTATCCTGACCACCAGCATGCAGCGTCCGCGCATACCTGGTCATCACCCTCAGCCTCATCAGCAACCTTGGCACAGCACACTGCACCTTCGGCCGGTCAACAAGCAGAGCACCCTCTCCTGGTCGACGCAGCAGCCAGCCTCAACCCGGCGCTGTACGACATCCGACGCACTGGAGTATAACGCAGCGCCACCCCGACTCACTGGGGACATCTCCGCAGACAGTTCCGACTCACCGTGAACTATGCGGCAACCGGTTCCGACTCACTGGAATCTCAGCTGGCCTGGCAAGCATCGCAAGATACAAGACTCAGCCCACTATCGACCTCCGGTCTCCGGAGGGGAGTGATGTAGCGGTATCTACAACGCCACATGCGAACAACGCGTCATACTGACGTCACGCAAATCCTGCATCTCGCAAGCAGAGTTTACCGCGCACTTAGCATAGATACAATTTCCCAACATCAATCGTTGGGCAATTGCCCGCCAGACACAACACCCGTCTGGTCGGAGGATCCTCCCTTTTCAATGGAGGATGAGTGAACTTTACACCCTGTTCCTCATGCCTCCAAAGGTCTCTCATTGGGATTCCTCCCCGATTGTCAGGAACTCGTAAAGATCCGCTAAAGTTAAATTAGGGCCACTTGTTACTGTCACCAGGCTTATCTGAGCACCGTTTGTTTTTCGATAACACCATCCAATGACGAGATAAAAATAATTTGCGAACCTTAGAGTGAAAAGTTTAATTAATTTTGTAGGCGAACCGTTTGGGCGGGATTGATTGGGGGAACTTGACCTTTTGAGTGAGGGACTCAACATTTATGGTATGCTGGCTGTTGACCTACATTCGAGAGAATGCTGCGTAGAGGACGGTTTGTTACTGTAACGATTACCTACTCAGTAGGTAGGTATTGAGTTTGATATAAAGCCTGGTCATAGCTCAAAAGGTTTACAGACAGCGTTATTATAATCCTTTATGTAATTTTATTTTCACTAGTAACTAAGCGCTAACACCGCAGTTTTGTTATGACCTTTAATTATTCCCTCTAGAACACGGGCGCAATGGTTTGTATAACTCAAACAATGGTGAATAATTATGACCTAATAACCGTTAGTACCGTTATCATTTTTGACCATCAGCCATTTCCATAATTTATTAAATACATAAAAAATTATAAAAAAAAAACCACCATCACCACCATTTATTTTGATATAAAAATAACCATTTAATCAAACTTCCCAATTTCCTAACGGACAAAGAATTTGCTAGCCATTTTTTGCCTTCCCAGAAACTATTAGAGCAGATTTTTGTCTTTCCCCTAAAATTGTATGTTGATCGGGGGATGAATAAACATGTGTGTCGGCAGTTTATCATCACGTGTGAGTCGTAAAATTGGGGACGAGAGGGTTACGACGAGATAAGCCGACGATCTGTCACCGGAATATTATCGTATCTGCGGCCTGACGCTGCTTTTCGTTTATAGGATCGGTTTAAAGTGCCTACTGAGATGTTTTTCTCGCTCTTTCTTTGTGGGGATTGGTTTTTTTTTCAAGTATTTCTTACGTGATTGTTATTGGCTATTAACTTAAAAATTTTATTACAGAACTTTGTTTTTATTTGTATAGTTAATTATTCATATAGAGTAGTAGTAGAGGGGCTTGTGGCTATGTAATAACAGCCGCACGGGTCGATCGATTAGATTAAGCTACACTTGCCGCGGTTGGTCCGTGGATGGGTGACCATCTTTACATACCAAGACCTCTCCATGCCGCGGAAAGCACGTTAAGCCGTTGGTCTTGGCTGTCATTCGTGGATCTTTGACAGTCGTTACGGGTCGTCAGAAGCTTGAAAGTTCATGAGGTTTCATATTACCTATATTTCATATTAACTATTATTATTATTTCATATTTCATGTTAACTGGGTTGTGGAGGTCAGATAGGCAGTCGCTCCATGTAAAATACTGGTACTCAGCTGCATCCGGTTAGACTGGAAGCCGACCCCAACATGGTTAGGAAAAGGCTAGGCAGATGGTGAGTTCATTAGTCATATAATTTAGTACTAGTATTAATAGTTAGTTGTCTAATAGTTTACTATTGAATTGCAATACCTGATACAAAAAAAAATGTAAAAATAATAAAAATGTTCCGTCTAAAATAACAATGGCATACTTATAAATCATTTTCCAATTTAGATCAACCTCGAAATAAAAATTAAAATCTATGTAAATCCATTTTACTCTAGTGGAATATTTTAAATATTTTTTATTATAATAATAATATTATATTTTTATCCACATCCTTTTTTTTTCTGTATGCTTTGAAAGGTTTTTGTGTAGGATTAATTTATTCAGGGCTCATATTTCATCTGTTCAAGAGAAATATTGTAGGAAATTAATTTTTCTTTAGTCGACAGATTGAAGAGTGGGTAAATATTTATAAGCTTTGATTATCAAACATGAATATATTGCTTTATTTAATTTTGATCAATCCTTCAACATGAGTTATGATTATGGTTGAATAGTTATTAGGTAGGTAACTATGTCTTGTTGCTGAATTTAATTAATTAAACGGTAGCCCCGTTTAATTAATTTGTCTTTACCAGAAGTGGTAGAATAGAATAAAATGCTCTTTATTATTATGAAACGTCATATTGATAACGTAGATTCAAGAGTTATCAATGATTAGGACCACCAGTTATTAGTCCAACTTATTAAATCTCAAAAGGTAAAGTAAGTTAGTGCTTCCTAATTTTGATTAAACTTAAACGCTAAATTAATTAATATTTTCCTCAAACTTCCAATTTAAAAGATAGGCAAGATGAAGCAATTAAGTTTAGCTAAATAAGTTTTATGAGCGGCGAATAGTAAATTAGGAAGCTGAAGACTGTTTGCTGACTGAAGTGTCAGTTGCTGTTGATCGTACCGCTCAAAGTTAGGGAATTGACACGTACTGACACAGACAGGCTCAAGTAATTCCCTGTGATTAATTAGGCACACTAATTTCGTTGCTTTACTGACTCGAGTTTAGTTGAAAGCGTTTAAGATCTTCAAGATTCTACGAAATGACGTCAGCAAATTGTGATTGCGCAATTAGTAGTTACACTGTTAAAAAATTTAACTAGAGCTTTTAAATTAATAGGTCTTCAGTTTAAAATAGAGGATGTGTAGATGTGTTTTGAAGAAAATAAACCAGGATTGAAGGGTAAATTGTTGGTATATTAATTTTTGGCATAAAGAATCAGTATAACTATTACATTGTAAGTGTATAACCCCACCATGACAGATATTTGATATCTACTACAGCGCCACATTGGTATATTTCTGAACTAACATGGTACAGTCAACAGCAAAAGTAGATGATCAAAATCAGAAATTCAATACTAATTAACGTAGTTCGCGTCAGAGCTGTGTGGCGGCGAAGTGATTCAAAAGTATGTGATTGTAAATTATACCAAACATTTACTACTAGTACAGCTGCCATATAACTGTGAACTCCGTTCATTAGTATTGAATTTCAGATTTTGATCATCTACTTTTGCTGTTGACTGTACTTTTAAACTGTGGTTTATACGTCCGTTCCAACATGTGTGCTTATGACCCCACGATAGAAGTGAAAACTTACGACTGAAGCCGAGTCAGCGCCGTCAGCGCGAGTCAGCGCCGAGTATACGCGATGCAGCGTCACCGACTGACTGGAGCAGAGTATACCCGATTCAGTGCCACCGAACCGCGCGTGACAGTTCAGCCACGTTCGCGGTTCAGAAAGAGCGCGAATTGTTTTGTACTTTGAACATCAGAATGCGACTGCACCAAATGATAACAACAATTACATTGAAAGGGTACTACAACCATGCGACGTCATATAAATAAAAAGTGGCAACAATAAACAAAATGTACATTTATTTATCACAATTGTTATTATAAAACTTATAGAAAAACATGAAAATAATTCATACACGCAAGCGGCTCCACGGACAAAAACAGGTTCAAACATAAATCGAGAGGGGAAACCCATTCTTATGACGCGTAAAAAAATCTTTATCGAACAATTTCGCCTTTAGTTTTCTGTGAAATAAACGAGTACAGTTTTGTTCGAAATAAATTTATGTGCGCACTACTTTTTGCTGCGGTTTCGGGTTGTGTGAGCGTCTAGTTTTTGTACCCAATCTGTTGTAATAAATAATGGCCGCCATATTAGCTTCATGTTTTAGTGGGTCAATGGCTCGTAGACCTGCTTTTGAAGCATTATGTTGAGGGTTCGAAACCTGGAAAGTTAGCCAATTAAGAGTAATTCAATGTTACCTGCCTCTTTCCTGAGTTATTTCATACACGTTGTTTATCTGTATTGAGCCCTTTTAATTTTTTCGTAATTTCGATTTCTGATATATGCTGTATAAGTCAGCCAGTCGTTACGGGCCATCAGAAGCCCGACAGTCTGCCAACCAGTCTTACCAAGGGGTATCGTATTACCCAGTCACTGGGTTGTGGAGGTCGCTTCGTGTAAAATACTGGCATTCAGCTGCATCAGCCGACCCAAACATAGTTGGGAAAAGGCTAGGCAGATGATGATCTAATTACAACATAATCAGTCTATAATGTTTCCACTGCTGGGACACAGGCCTCCTCTCGGTGAGAGGGAGTGGGCCGTAATCCACCACGCGGGCCCAGTGCGGGTTGGCAGATGTCATATGTCTTCGAATTTTTGGTTCTACGACATGCCGGTTTCCTCACGATGTTTCCGTTCACCGTTTTGAGAGCAGTGGTGATGAAATAATTTACACAAAGTAAAGCGCCTGTCTAGGTTCGAACCTACGACCTACATACACCTCGTGAGGTGCAGCCTGCACCGCTCCTCTATTACATTAATAATAATTACAAACTTATACATACTTCCGTGAAAGAAAAAGCGTCTAACGATAAACACAGACATGAATGATGAATGCTTAAGCGGTTTAGCTCCGCTCGCATGAATTATTTCCTCACGATCCCAGGGGCACTACATATTTCTTCACGATAAAATGCTGGTATGTCTCTCTTGTAGCCCCGAGGAATCTGTATATATTATGTTTCGCAGAAATTCTCGTTCATTCTCTTGTTTATATACTAAATGAGCGGATTAGGTACTAGGGCCTATAATATATATTTTATGAGTAGGTAACTGTTTTTGTTGGCATTGTCTGTATGTGGTACAAAAGGTCTGTATTTTTGTGGCCGACTGCCGCTGAAAACCAACGCTGGGGCTCTGTCTCGTATAGGGTCTTAGCACTATGCTGAGCGATGGCCGTTTTGCGTGAATGTGACGCATGTTTACCCCCAAGTTGTTTTTTTTTTTGTGTGTTTATGTTCTTTTTCATGCGTCATGTTGGCCGCAAATAAATGTATTTTCTTTCTTTCTATTGTGAATGTAGCTCAAAACTTTTCACGCTTATATTTGGTGTTATAATACACTAGCTTCTGTCCGCGTGAAATTTTTTGTTCCCCGTACCACCGCGTCGCATCGCATTGCCCGCCCGCGCTTTTACTTCGTTTTCGCGTGGCGTTCTTCCTGTCTTTTTTTCCTTTTGATCAGCTTCTAAAGGTCCTAGCGTGTTTAGAAAGAGCATATCGCCTTCCTCAAGAATTGGACTATTAAATGCAAATTGAATTTTTGAAATCCAACTGCTAGTTCCAGAAATTAGCGTGTTCAAACAAACAACCAAACTCTTCAGCCAACCTTGAATTAAGCACATAATTTTAGACCCCCTGGAGTAGAAATTTTCTGTCGGTTAACAAAAAAAAATCTGCTGTTTCATAGGAAAGTGCAATACCTACGCGGTCAAAATGTATAGAACAGCTAACTTTTTTTTAATAACCGATGAAATCTATCGACGTGAGGGTGTTTAGAATCATGTGCTGAATCCATGGTAACAAATAGCGCGTCGATGTCCCTGCCACCCTGTATATAATCAATCCATTCCAAACAGTCTATGCATAGAGGCAATTTGAAACGTTTTTACTATAGGTTTATATATTTATACTACCTGACCTCATGGGGTATACACTGACGCCTGTATTACTTTCTAAGTATAATTTATCCATGACTAGATTTTACTCACGACTTTGCCCGCCGGATCCCGGAAAATATCGCACAGGAACGTACACACAGCTACACATCAAGCTATACATTTCCAGTTTAAACTGAGCTCACATTGTACAGGTTTTTCGTACAATCAGAAGTCAGCTTATACTGGTTATGTATAGCTTGATGTGTAGCCGTGCGTACTATTGGAATTACAAGTATGTGTTAATCCAGGTTATACACTATCTATGTGCCGAATTTCATTTAAATTCGTTCAGCCGTTTTTGCGTGATTAAGTAACAAACACCCAAAGATACAACCAAACAAACTTTCACATTTATAATCATTTATTATTTATGAATAAAAGAAAAGTAAGCAATTAATGTCGTATGTAAATGTATGGGTTTGTAAACAACGGTACTGTACTGTAATAAAAAGTAACCCTATTATGAATATTCGTGAAAAATTAACTATATTCTCAAGGAACGTCGAACCCTGCTGGCACGTGGAAGATCCTATTTCCATATACTTAAAATGTATTTATGTCAGGGTACAAGAAAACCGCTTAACGTTTAGTCTATGTTCGACATAAGGCAAAAATTGCCTAAGGCTAGTATCTCGCCACTATCTTCAATATTGTAAACTTAGAAAACACCAACCCTTCGGAAAAATCTTTGACCCGAATAATTGAAAACGGGCCCGAAATAGAGACAGCCTCCGCATATTGAGGTTCTCAGTTCCATCGAGATTCGAGATTCTGTTGTTCTTACGATCCAAAGTTTCATCTCGGCGAGTCACCGGCAGCCTTACAAACTACAATATGCAAGGAGGGTTACATAACCGTTACTTTGTATAAAATTCTCAGCGTACTACGTTAAGGCTGAAGTTTTACTTGTAAGATAAAGTCTGTGTTTATTTTATGCGTAGCGTACCACAACAGCGTAGCCGCTGAGTTATGTTCGCTATTGAATGTTACGCTACACGCTCGGTACTAAAAGCTAGTTCAATCGAACAGACCGTGTATACAAGTGTACGATACAATGGTCGTATTTGTGTTTCATAGTGGAGTTTGAAGGAAACACTACAGGCATTGTTGTTGATAGATTCATAATTATTGTTTGTATGTGTAGGCTTATGTTTGCCGGAATCTCAAATTGGTTTCTTGGTTTATAACAGCTTTCTGGCAACATTGCCATGGCGTGTGATATCGTTTGTTATGTTCATAAAATAGGCAACAATATCCATAAATGTTATATTTTTTAGTAATTCTCGTGGACAGACTTATGAAAAACTTTAGTCTTGCAACCGTAGCATAATCAGCCAGTAATTTTCCCACTGCTGGGACAAAGGCCTCCTATCTGTGAGAGAGAGTGGGCCGTAATCCACTACGCGGTTCAAGTGCGGGTTGACGAATGTCACATGTCTTCGAATTTTTGGTTCTAGGATATGCCGGTTTCCTCACGATATTTTCCTTCAGCGTTTTGAGACCAGTTCTGATGAAATTTACACAAAGTAAAGAGCCTGTCTGGATTCGAACCTATGGCCTACAATTCGTAAGTCGCGGCCGTTCTTCTTGGCCACCACTGCTCTAGCAACTAGTTCGTTGTAATCCTTCAAAATCCCTTTCGCGGCACAGTAAAGGATTGCTTAATGATCACAAGAACTTCATATGCATACGCCATACGCATGAAGGTTAAAATGCTTCACCAAAACGCCCCGAAACGTTACGATATGGAGAAAATGTGCCCCACCTTCCATTAACTGCGGCACGTTGATATAAACGATAAGTACATATCTGCCTAATATTTTCCTCCATAAGGCAATTAAAGCGATCGCTTTATCACCTACCTAGCTAAAACGGAACCGACGCCCTTATCTTAACTACCCCATAAAAGTAACCGATTTTACACACTTTCAACAAAAAATACTCTCTTTTGAAAGTAATTAAAAATCAATATAAAAAGCATTACTATACCCGACTTCCCAGTAAAACGGAAAAGCAGTATTAAAATAAAAAGCTTAATAAAATTTTATGCCGATCATTATTACATTTGTAGACTATAATAAAATTGAGAAAAAATTTATGTTGATCGCGTAAAATAAGTGGTGGCTTTATCCGATATATTATTCGTGCTGGGTTACCTGAAACTTTTTAACATATATCGTTGCATTTTATAAGATAAGCAGAAAGTTCAGGCTTGAGATTTATGACAACCATTTCTACACGCCCTGTAGTTTTTGAAATAGTATGAAACTAGTTATAGTTCAAGAGCCGGCAACTTAAGTCAAGTTCCATATAACAATTCATGAAAAAAATGAGGAAAGTTGTATTGAAATATTTCCTCTCGTCCTCCTTCACTTATTATATCAGCGGTCCCCGAACACAGCACGACTTTTTCAATATTATATATTTAATTATTATTTTATTTATTAATGCACCCGGAGAGATAGGCAAAGATCGTCACTCACTGGACACCGGAGGGATGACATCGTTGTCGGGGTAGACCTCGGTGAAGGCGGTGCGACGCGACGATCTGATAACGTTTGCAAGCGACCTAGAGAGGTCGCACAAGACAGGGATGTTGTGGCCTCCTTCCACAAAAAAGGGAGACCATGGCCCAGTAGTAGGATACAATATACGCTAACAAAAAAACATAATATATATGTATGTAGAATCAGGAGTGCCGAGCGGTATATCGTCAGGGTTTGGAGTTCCCATGTTATTGGGATAAACAAGACGGTATAAACAATTACAGAGTTTTAATACAGTACACAAAAAATACACTATACAAAAAACACAATAATGGGCAAATATTAAAAATAGTTAATCGAACAAACCCTTTAGGGTCACAATTCGTATAGCGGTCAAGCCACCCAACACAAAGTGTATCTACTCGCTATTTAGCAAGCCAACACAGCTATGTAAATATACGGCAGCGCTGTACCAGTTAAACCCACAGTTTTGTCGGACGCAGGTGCTCTGTATTGAGTCGAATCCGAAGACCGACTGACGAGCAAAACGAGTGCACGCTCTTTTATAGGATGATGCCACCTTGCAATACCTCCACGACAACTCTGTCCAACGACGCACGTCAAGTGTTTACTTGACACAAAACACTAAAATATGCTAAATCTTACTTATTAGATTTAGCATATTTTAGTTTTTTGTCAAATAATACAAGAATAATTGTCATAAATAAACAATGGTGATTTCACAAAGTAAATCATTTTAAAAACAAAGTAACATGTCATCCGTTGTTTTGAATAAAACCAATGGGTACAATTTATTGGAATAGGTTGCCAAAAATAAATTAGGGCGTACACCGAGTACTCAATAAATTATGTTTCGATTTATTAGACAATAATTGATAGTAAAAATCACTTAAATCAATAATTAACACAAATCAAACCAAATTCTGTTGACTACACACAATTGTAATTTGACCTCCGACATATATATATTGATGAAAACAATAGTTTTACATAATGCTTGTAAACAATCAATTTCATTGTAGCGTGTTGCGTGTTGTGTTTTATTGAATTTTGTGTAATTTTGTGGTCTTTTTTTGTAACGATTTGTTGTTTTGTTGTGTTTTTATTGTACCTCTATTGGCAATTGCAATTAACTATTAAAGCACAAAACCTTCTTGCTTGTATCGACAGATTTGTAAGATGAGCATCATAAAAATCTGTCGGTACAAGCAAGGACACTCTTTCGTATTTTACGACGCAACTTCACGTCTCATATTACGTATGGAACAGTCATATTTTAGCAGCGAGCTCCCAAACTATTGCAACTAGGTTACGAATTGCTGTATGCGGTAAAAAAAAAGAAAATTTACGAGTGCACGTTACACGGAACGAACAGACATGCTGTGGTCTTTTCTTGTTTGGATTTTTTTTTTGTTTGTTGTATCAGAGCCTAAGTGTAGTGATGTTTTTAGGACGCTGCTTGGCAATTTCTAATTAATATTTGTTTAAAGACAGTAAAATATTTATTTTAATAAAATTTTCTGCTGGCGTTTTTATTCGATGTTATTAGTGAGTGATTTATTTCTTTATTTAATACTTAAAGGTCACAAATTTATACAGGTGGACTTAAAAAATTGTAATGATTATTCACAAATATTAGGCAAATATAAAAGCACAATGAACCTAATCTAATATCGCGACAAATTCCCCAAAAATGTAAATAAATATGAGTTTATGAAAAAAAATAACTTTAATTCCTACACAATTAAGTTCAGTTTACGCTACAAATTCAAACATTTTTATAACGTTTTCAGTAGTGCTAGTCGCTCTAAAAGCAACTTAATTACCAATTAAAATAAAGTTTATATTTGTTTAACTTGAAATAACTTCAATTTGAAACATAAATAAAATATGAATATAGATCCATTGGTTTTCCATCTGAAATTTCTTAGTAGTCTAGATTTGTGCCTGGTTGACGGCAATAGGCTCGCCCCCTATGACATGGTACTTCACCATAACTGGCGAAATGGGTGTACTACAGGTACTCCTCTGCTTAACTCTTCGGGAATACAGCCGCGATGTTATGTTACGTATCCAACCAATATAGATCAAATTAGATTTAATTAATTAATTAGATCCAACCAATACGTTAAATTTAACTTAGAAAGTACATAATAAACACAAATATGTGGAGCTCTTTGTACAAACGTACGTAGTATTAACTTAACCTCTAAAAGAAACCTTTGCCATGGGTAATCAAAATTCAAACCGTGATTTCCAAATGGATACCGTTATTATTTTAATTAATCATAAGTCACATACCATGTATTACACCCCCTGTTGAACACAAATCAATACAGTCGCCCCCCTTCCCCCACTCCGCTACACACAACACATTAAACAACTTTGCAAACATACTATTTCACTTTCGCTAACAACGTCGGATCAGCGGTGCTCAATCTGAGATGAAATCTGATCCGCTGAATTTATCTTGTCCTCCTTTCTGCGACTATTGTATGTATTTTCTGTTACTGAGGAGCTCGTCGCTAAATATAACAGCCGCGTGGGTCGATCGAGTGTAATAAAAAAATACTATCTGACTAAACATCACCAAAAGCGACAAAAATTTAGCTCAAAGGGAAAAGATATTTTCGATAAGATTCGTTCTACATTTACACTGTTTAAAAAAAGAAAAAAGGTGGATGGCAATGACCCCAAAGTAGCTCAGCTTTCCAAGGCAATATAATTCTATATTGCCTTGGAAAGCTGAGCCGAAAAGTACTTATTATTTAATATATGTATTAGTTATTTGGAGAAATTGGAGTTCGAACATGGTAAGGCGAAAGACAATTTTGTTTCATACTTGGTAGAGTATTGCATGTGTTTCTGCTTGGAGTAAGTCCATTTTTATGTACTTCATTGCATCCGATTAAGCTGAAATTCTTCAATAAGTCTTCTATTGTTAACTCTGACCAGTAATGCAGCAGCAAAGTCGTATGCCAATGGGTTATTTGAATCATTTAACTTTTTGATGGAAAATTGAAACGCAGAATCAGTGGTAAGTCATTTCCACTGCATTTTTAACACGACTTAAACAACAGCGAATATTTTGAAAATGTTGAATATCTGTGTTTGTAAAAGTGACATCTGAGGGGCAATTCTCGTAATTTTAAGAACGTTCACAGTCTGATCTCAGTCTCGATCTGTCAAAAAATACTTCTAATTTCCCTACATTTTGACAAGTTTTTGACATTTGTTTGTCGCCGAGATGAGACTGCGACTAGATTTTGAACGTTTTAAATTACGAGAATTGGCCTTCTGATTAATGTCGATTAAACATCTTGTAACGGGTGCTCGAATTATCAAAAATATGTTTAACATTTCACCAAAAATTTAACAAAAATAAATAAATATGTATACCTAAAGCGATAAATTACCGGTTTCATTTGTAGTTACAGATAATTTACTAACCGTCAAAATGGGCGGTTTACTGGTAAAAATGACAACCGGGAAATTCGGTATTGCTTGCTAGGTTCTGAAGCTGTTTGAATAAACTAAATAAAACTCAGCTAGCCGTCTTGCGTGGATGTAACGCATATTTTCGCCCAACTTGTTCTTTTTTGTGTCTTTTTTTTGCGTCATTTTTTACCGCAAATAAACGTATGTACTTTCTTTTAGTTGGGTAAAAATTAAAAAGCCTCACACTCTGTGACCCTTACAGCTCAGCTTTGAGTACCACTGAACTAGATACTTCTCACCATTTCTCAATATTCAGTGAACGAGGCGTTCTCGCTGTCACCGACACCCGGCGGTTAATTAATGTTCATATTAAGAGAAATAATTATGTAAACTGTATCGGTAGCGGACAGACGAACCGACTTTAGAAGGAATTATTTTTAGCCTGAATATTTCTGTTTGATTTAGTATCAGAAATATAGCTAACCTGGCCTTTAACTCGCTTTCGAAGACCTCGATATGTAAATATTTAGTCTTAATGAAAAATAGCCCTTAAATAAATTAACCCTTACACAATTAAAACATAGAAAATATAATTTTGTGCGTTAACTTGTTTATTTTAATTTAAAAATTGGTTGTTATACTACAAATTATAAAGATTTATAATATCAACTCCCATTCGATTATCTTCATAACATGGTGATACGTTAACGTTAATGCAGATCAGTTCTGATTATGTAATCGGATGAATCAGATGTTGATGGCGAAAACCAACCTCTCTTTTTAACCAAATATCTTAAAATCTGATTCTGTTAACAGTATCGTACTTCGAGAATAGTTTTTAAACCTGCTACTGATCAACCATTTATTTCTTCTACTAAAGGCAAATAGATAACAAGTATAAGACCTCCCACAAGGTTACAAAAACGCTAACAAATTCAGAGCATGCATAACACGTAGCGCGATACAAATAAAATGTTTACAAGGGTTGTTTACGACCTGTGCACTTATGCACTTCTGACCTCAACACATATTATTATTACGGTTCTGCGAAGAAGGTTACAAAGGGTTAACATCCATGTCATTTGTAGAGGAAGGGTTAAGACAAGATTTCAACAGCTATTCAGGTTAACAGTGTTTCTATCATCGGACTCGTAGAGCGTTTCGCAGCGCTACATCACTGCGTAGTCGCGTAGCCGTAGCGCGTAGCAAATGTGCTACGACGTATATTGTTCTGAATCGAATCTTGTACATTGTAAACCGATCAAAGCATAAGCATCACCTCTGTACCTATTTTTTCTGTTCTGTTTTTCATTGTCTGTTTATATATATGTGTGTACATAAATGGTAAATTAAAATAAAATAAATAAAAATAAAGTAGTAAGTGTTTTAGTCTAGGCTAAAGCAATGACCTAACCTAACCTGACCCCGGCCATGGTCTACCTGTGTACCAAATATCAAATTCCGTCAAGCCGTTAAGGTAAAAGATGGACAGAAGTAGGTACTTTAGAAGTATAGTATATGGTTATTTTTTTTATTTGTTTATTTATTTTCAGGACAACAAAGATCCCATTGGGTTAGTAACAATAACCTTATCCTATGTTAGTACATCCATTGGGTAGGGGTCATTGGGTGGGTCATTGGGGGGGTTGGGGGTTGGGTCAATAGTCTTAACCGTATACCGTATTATAGTATGGAGTAGTATAGTATAGTATGTGTTCGAGTCCCAGGTCAGGCAAAGTGTTATTGGGTTTTCCTATCTAGAATTTCTCAGTAACAGTCCAGAGTTTGGAGTTGTGCGCGGTTGATGGCAATAGACTCGCTTCGACATGGGACTTACACAAAACTAGCGAAATGTGACTTTTTAAATTTATTGTGATTTTTTTTATGTACCCACTTATTTTACTTTTTATGACATTTCATATTTTTTACCGACTTCTAAAAAAGGAGGAGGTTCTCAATTCGGATGTTTGCATTTTTTTTTTTCATAATCTTTCAAAACCTAATTTAATTTTATATTACTAATTATGTTGTAATTAAATTGAGTATGATTGTTATTTTAAACAATCGTTATGTTAAAATATTTGTATGCTGTAATGGCAAAACATGGCGACCTATATAAATATGTAATGCAAGAACCCAATGTACCTATGATTGACAAATAAAATTCTGATTCTGATTCTGAATGTGGGTGAACTTTAGGTACACCTCTGTTCAACCCTTCGGGGAAAGAAGGTGTGATGTTATGTTATGTGTTATAGTATGGGAAGAAAACATGCATATTGAATAAAGCAGGCTGGTGCAGTGCCTTAAAATAAAATAGAACAAAATGATTAACTCCCCAAATGTGGTTCCACAAATAGACTAACGCATTCCGACACACAAAACCAGTTTAATCGATGAAATTGGCGTGAGACGGAAATAAATTAGTTTGTTATTCGATGTAGGTCCATCTGTATGTTCATCATTTGTAATTAACTAAATGTTGATTAGCCAACAACACAAACACGAGCTAAATCAAATGATTCGTTTCTGTGAATAAGGCAATGTTGTTTTTTGAATAAATAAATAATAGGTACAATTCTGTGAATTGGGTGTTATTGTTGTGAAAATAATGCTAACCAATCACAATAATATTATTGCTGAAACACCGCCTTTTTGTTTTTCGGATAAAAAGGCATAAACGCCATTAATGTAAAAGTTTAAATAATTTCAAATTCAAAATCTTTAATTCGAGCGAAGACTCTTATCATAGGATTAGTAACATTGTCCTCAAAACTAAGTGTAATGAGACTTTCTATTAACTCTCGAAACTGGCTTAGACTTAGCTTGGCCAAAGGTTTAGTAACTAGTGGTTGAGTGTAGTAATCAAGGTTCTTCAAACTTTTGTAAGAACATTGATTCCATTATATAACAGAAAACCAGCATCTTGTTTAAATCTCCAGCTAAAAGTATCCAGCTTAAATTATTATTATATTAGCAAGTCTTCCGAAAGACTTTTTTGCAGTCTGAAAACTGCAAAAGAGTCTTTCAGAAGACTTGCACACAAAAGAAGGAAAAATGCGAAACGAACGAACGACAAAAAAAAAGCAAGTAATGTATCTTTAAATAGTCATTATTATTATAATTATGAAGACACTGTTCGCAAATTAAACCCTTTAAAAAATACAGCCGCAAAACGTAATTATTTAATGCAAAACGTTCCTTAGAAATACAACCGCATAAAAATGGGTAGGTAAGAAAAATCTAAAGGAATAAAAACATCTTGAAGGGAAAATAATTTAGCACCAGAATGAAATGAAAAAGGGAAAAAATGTAAGAAGATCCGCCCCAATGAATGGCTATAAGAGTTATATTTATTCAAGATCATAATTAACGATGTTTCGTAACGATTTCAGTAATTATTCATTTGCTTTAGAAAATTGAGCCTTTAAAAGGGGTTTGTAGGTAAACATAACGGATTGGATCGATGGTTTTGAGGTTCAGCAGCGCTTTTGTGACCAGTGAGCGGTTGTGTGACTATTCTTGTTTAGATAATTCTCTTTTACGATTTTTCATTAAGGCCTCTTTGTCCTGAAAAGAGTATTTAACCATATTGGGCCCTCATTTATATTTATGCATAACACTCACTACAGACAAGAAGAATCTAACCAACGCGCTACTTAAGGGTAGCTTAAATTCAAACGATTTTAATTTAAAAAATGTTTAATTTTTTCGAAACGTATTTTTTTTTAATTAAACACAATAAAAAAAAATACTTCGATAAATGACTTTATTTCTGTAAGTAGGATTGTACAAACACTTTTACGCGTTAATAATTAGTATCAAATATGGATAATGTCTTAAAATTAAGTAAATATTCAGTGCGAAATATTCTGTGTAGTTTCTGGGCTCACAGGAGCTTTTTTACGAAGTTAGATCCGAAGATTACAGATCGATCTGTAAAAACTGTTTCACCCGGACAAAAAACCAAATAATCTGTTCACGCACGTACGCATTGTTTTGATAGATAGTTAATCGAATTTCCAAATAACAAATAAACGTTTAATTTACAAGCAATCCCGTGAAATGTACTTTAAATCAATGTTTTGTTGAAACACAATGATTTCACATGCTCTTTCTGCGTACCTAAATAAAAAGTTTAATTGTTCACAATACTGCTTCAAACGAATTTCATGTTCATTTTAAAAAAAATTGCATTTTCCAGCAGTTTTGTAAGCATGATTATGATAGTTTTGATCTAGGTATTGAGTTGCAAATAAAAAAGCATGAGCACTTAGTGATAATATACTAAATAAACATGGAATACGATTGCTTACGAGTTATATAGGTTGAGAGTTTAAACCGAGGCAGGCACGTAACTTTGCGTAAATTATTTCATCACCACTGCTTTCAAAACGGTGATCGTGAGGAAACCGGCATGTCCCCACTCCTTCTCAAAGAGAGGAGGCCTGTGTCCCAGCAGTGGGAAGATTATAAACTGATTACTCTATCTGAAAGAAAAAAGAAGAAGAAAGAAAATATGTTTATTTGCGGTAAACATGACGCAAAAAAGAACATAAAACACAAAAAAAAATAGGAAATAGTTAGGGGAAACATGCGTCACATCCACTATCTCTGCTGTCACTTCACGGTGTATTGCAGCGACAGAGAGACATGTTGTCTGAGAATTTGCAGGTTACTCACATGAACAATTTGGCGTAGGGTTTTAAACACACTTCTACTGGCTAAGGGTACTTGGGACAATGAAATTGGCGTTTTATAAGCAAAAAGAAAATATGAAATTTTATATTCAATCATTCCATTGTTATCAATGCACCTTCGGCATTTTATAGGTAGTTCATTGTTTCCTTTTCTGAAAAAGGTGTGGAAGTGAAAATCAATAAAATCTTTAAAGGCTGTTTGACTACCTCATCGGAATTGATTTTTTTCCTTGCAAGAAATTGTCCAAATTCCGGAAAAAGGTTCGCGGATTATGGTGGGTGTTGGAGACATTCCAATCGCAGCTTCATTAATTTAGCGACCGTCTGTTGTACAATGTGTGGTCTAGCGTTATCCTGAAGCAGCAGTGGGCTAGATGAATTGGCCAGTCTCGGTTGTTTAACGGCTAGATTTTCCATCATGGTTTGCAATTGTTGACAATACAGATCTGCCGTAATCGTCTGGCCAGATCTTGGGAAGCTGTAGTGGATGACACCGGTACTGGTCCATCAGGCAGTTACCAGTACCTTTTCTGAGTCAACTTTCGCTTGGGGCAGAATTTGGCCGGTTCTCCTGGGTTCTACCATTGTGATGAGCGTTTCCGATTGCCGCACAGGATCCATTTTTCATCATAAATAATGATACGATTCAAAATCCCCTCATTATTGTGATGGTCGAGTAATCGAGATGGTCTTGTGTTCTTGGTGTGCTTCACTCAATTCATGCGGTACCCATTTTTCAAGCTTTTTCACTTTTCCAATTTGTTTCAAGGAAATTAAAATTATTTTATCACATACCGAGAGCAGAGGGGCAATTTTCGTAATTTTAAGACCGTTCACAATCAACAAGTTTAGAAAAAAATGATATTAGAAACCTAAATATCATTTTTGTAGACCTATCCATAGATACCCCAAACGAATGAGTTTGATGAAAAAAAAAATTGAGTTTCAGTTCTAAGTATGGGGACCCCCAAAATTTATTGTTTTTTTTTCTATTTTTGTGTGAAAATCTTAATGCGGTTCACAGAATACATCTACTTACCAAATTTCAACAGTATAGCTCTTATAGTTTCGGAAAAAAGTGGCTGTGACATACGGACGGACAGACAGACAGACATGACGAATCCATAAGGGTTCCGTGCCATTTGGCTACGGAACCCTAAAAAATTATCAAAATGTATGGAAATTAGAGGTATTTTTGACAGATTGAGACTAAGATCAGACTATGAACGTTCTTTAAATTACGAGAATTACCCCTCTGATCTCAGTCTCAATCTGTCAAAAAATACTTGTAATTTCCCTCCATTTTGACAAGTTTTTGACATTTGTTTGTCGCTGAGATGAGATTGCGACTAGATTTTGAACGTTTTAAATTACGCCTTCAGGTCTCACAGAGAGGAGGTCTGTGTCACAACAGTGGGAAAATTATTGGTTGATTATGTTTACTCACACCGAAGCCTGCCGCTAACTCTGACGTCATTTGCGATGGATCCGCTTCCACGATCACTTTTAATTTTTCATTGTCAACGAGGGTCTCCAGCCGTCGACGGGGTTTGTTCTGTAGATCAAAATTTCCAGAACGAAAAAGTTGGAACCAAAAACGTACCGTGTTTTCTTTTAAATACAGCTTCCCCATTCATATCATTAGGTAAGTCTTCGAGCTGTTTCTGCAGCTCTGGTGCCACGGTGGAACTCGTATTCATAAATAACGCGATATTTTAAGTTTTTCATATTATGAACAGAACGATAAGATAAAGAAAAACGAATGAATCATTAAATTTGAAATACCACAACACAAGCCAAAAAACAAGCCTAAATTTGAAACGCCAGATATTTGAAAGTGGCCAGTTCTACAAAACGCTAATTTCATATGTAAGGACCTCATATTAATCAAAACAGTTGAACATCTACAGACGAAAACGCTGACAGAAAACCAAAAGGCTTTATAAAACTTACCATCATCAGCTTAAAACTTTAATCCAAAAAGCGATCCTCCAGCTGAAAAACAAGGAAGGTTCCTGTCGCCCTTCCGTCTGGCGGCGACTTAGTAATTGAAATGATTAATGTCCCTCTCGGATGCGTGCGGCCGAGTAGCTAATTATAAATAATGAATGGATGGATCGCGACAACGATGCAGGAATGAGCCGAGTTGATTATAAAGGATTAGAGGGTAGCTAGCGATTTTATGGAGTTATTTTGTGTGAAATATTTTGCTGAAGGTGCTTCGATCATTTTGATTTTTAATTAATACATCAATTTTTTATGGCTTTATCACCATCCGCGAACAAGTAGATTATTCACTGAGGGGATAAAGTAGTATCTTATGTCTTGAAAGACTACAATTCTGAGTGCAGCGAGGGATTCAAGCTCACTCAAAATGAAAACACCTTTTTACACGAGGAGAATACTTTTCACGCCTTCTGTGAGGTTTTCCGGGTTTCTTTTTGTAAAACCTATCATACTAAATGAGTTTCTAAATTCAAATTACTTTATTTATCAGCGGGTAATAATGGCGATTTATGTTCAGTAAAATATTATAGCTCGGGTAGCACCAGTACAATAATCACTTACTTAAAGCTAGATGTGCATTACATAATAATTTGTCATCGAGCAAGTGTTGGGAAAAATATACATAATTATGTACTTACATAAATCAAGGAGCTCTACGTATTGTGAAAATAAAATGTACACGATATTACAGTCAAACACACTTTTACGATAACAATTTAACTTTGATAGCGCTCTCATTTCCATCTGAAGAGATGAGGTGCGGTTGCCGATACGTTCAGCTCACCTGAAGCAGATGTTTATTGGTAAGCTAATTTTTTCACTATGACAAGAAAAACGGTCACGTGACTCTTGCCTATACGAGAAAAGAAACAAACGAGCATATTTCCATACTTGCTCGAAAACTTCTTCTTGCACCGCATTTAGGTTCACCAGAAAAAAATCCGCGGGCAATCTTTCACAAATATTTAATACAAAATATTATACATATTTGTGACAATTTGTTCATTACATCGTTTATGTACACAAATACAAAAACAGACAAGAAAATAAGAAAAATAGGTTCAAAGGTAATTGTGGTTTTATTTATTGTTACTTCGCAAGTGACTTGAAAAACGTAGTTTGTTACGCGTGAGCATTTGTCATTGCACTAAAGCCTAGAAACTCTTGTAGGAAAATTCAGAACACTATCTTTTATAACTATTTTATTGCACAACCAATGTTACACAGCAAACTACAGCTAGCCCACGTCCGCACAGTACGGCCGTCAAGATTAGAATGCCTGCGCTTACCAAGTGTTGCCGACTCATCATATCGATTGTAACGATTCCTCAAATCGATTATAGAATAGAATAGAATACTCTTTATTGTACACCATACAAATTATAGAACATAAATATATACAATTTTACAAAGGGTGACACAATGGGCTGGAGTTATATTTACCGTTATTCGGTTTATTCAATTTTGTATTTAATGTATATTTTGTTAGTAGTATTAAAAATCTAGGTTATATAGATAGGTATGGTAGTTAGTTGCTATTAAAAATCATAAACCTTACACTTTTCACACTTGCATTAAAATGTACCTACGTTATTTCATACAGTTCTGTAACTGAACATCAGGAAAACAGCCCCTTTACAACCTACCCTCTTAACACAAGTATTT
The DNA here is from genome assembly GCA_951799955.1 of Apamea anceps. NCBI lineage: Eukaryota > Metazoa > Arthropoda > Insecta > Lepidoptera > Noctuidae > Apamea > Apamea anceps. Next base: position 2,096,943 of record OX637506.1, read on the forward strand.
TTCTTATCAAGTCCCCTCGTGTATACAACCTGTTCACAAACTTAGTTAAAAGAGAAACGTTACCACATGGCCCGCGGGTACACTTGTACCCTAACTCGTTCTCGTTGTACCCTGCAAGGATTTGTAATTTAAAACGACGTGATAAAGAAAGAATAGTGTAATACAAAGTGTGGCAAAAGTAATGTGAACTGGCTGCCATTCGGAAGAAAATGAAAAAAATGGGTTCTGTTTTCACGAAAAATTTATTGAAAGGTGTAAAAATTATGACATTAAGGGCTGATTTTTCAATCGATAGATAATTTCTATTCGTGGAGTAAAATTGACGTCCGACACTTTTTGTATGGAAGAACTGTCAAAACTTTAAAATAAAATTGTTCCTCTGATAAAATCACCTCCTGAGTTCACACACACACACACACATTCGCACATTTGTGCTCGTTTTACGGCATTTTGAATTGTTGCTCGCAAAACATCTTCCAAATTGGTGATTTTTTCTTCAATGTTAGCTCTCAAGACTTGCAAGGTTTGTAGTTTGTTGTGGTAAACGCGAGATTTCAAAAAGCCCCAAAGAAAGAAATCTGCCGCCGTCAGACCTGACGTTCTGGCCGACCAGTTCAAATCGCCAAAACGGGAGATCACACGGCCCCTGAATTGTTGTTTCAAAATCTCCACCTTTGCATAAGCTATGTGACTGTGTGTATCGCTCCATTGCATTGTCAAATATATCTGTCTACAACATTTATGTATCAAATCACAATGATGCCATTAGCAAAAATAATAGCACATTCACGTTATGACATTACTTTTGCCCCATCTTGTACAAGTGAAGCTATTAAAAGCGTGTTAAAACCCTGGGTCCCATTTTTTATATTCTATCGACAGATGGGATTTCTAACTTGAATTTATTTGGGAATCTTTCAAAGTCCGACTTTATGTTGATACTAGCGACCCGCCCCTACTGCGCACGGTATTAAAGATAAAGATAAAGATGCATTTATTTGTATAAACATGTGTAACATGATACATAGATATACACATATGGATGGAAACGAGTTTAAGATTGCCAGTTTAACATGTTTTGCCATAATCGGCGTACAAAATAGTTATTATCAGTATAATATTTAATTATTAGTTAATATATAATTAGTATTACTTGATATAATATCTGAATTATTATAATAATATAAGTTGAATATAAACTTATTATACACGTTAACCTTCAAAAATAAATTCTCTAAATAATGGTGAAAACCGAAACTAAATCCGTTGAGTACTTTAGAAGAACAGCGTGGTCGTACTATAATTTATAATATATATAGTTATAGATTAGAGAGGGGCCCGTTCGTTACGGGTAGTCAGAAGCCCGAAAGTCTGACAACCAGTCTTACCAAGGGGTATCGTATTACCCAGCAACTAGGTTGTGGAGGTCAGATAGGCAGTCGTTCCATGTAAAACACTGGTATTCAGCTGCATCCGGTTAGACTGGAAGCCGACCCCAAACATAGTTGGGAAAAGGCTAGGCAGATGATGATATATAGTTATAGATTGCTAGAGTTAAATCTTTATATTTTTCTATTTTAATGAACATCTTCAGTGGGAAATTCAAGTTTAACAGTCGAAATGTTTCTAACATCGTAAAATTACACCATTAATGAAAACGTTCTTCTAAATTGTTCCTGAAGATAGAGTTCTCTGTCAAAAATAAAAGCTAGTAACAACGAAAAAAATACAAACACGTCCAATATTTCCTCAATCCACGTTTTCGTTACCGAATCATTATTTAATTAGTAGCACCCACCACGCTCGTATCTGGGCATCCATCCTCATTAGCCACCCGCCTTTCAGGCCGTCAAAGAAATCTAGTGTCAAACCTAAGCATTTGTAAAGTGTCCTTCTTCACCGCGTTAAGTCATGTCACAATTTAGCAGGCTTTAGAGGACTGAAAGGGTTTTCGTGATTCTAGCTTAATAAATTGTTTAGTACATGAAACCGCTGTAAATATTTCATACATTTACTTTATTACACATGTTTCAGCCTGCGGGGTAATTGCGTAACAAGCTAACAGTAACAATGGCTTTCATTTTGACAGTTCAACAACATTCATTGCGTTATTTTTGTTGTTTAGCAGACAAATTTTTCAAATATTATGAAGCAATGTATTAGAAATATCCTTCAAAATGGTTCAGGTTGTGATTCATAGTGTGTTGCGCAATAAGGGTGTTGGTTTTCTCCAGAAAACCAGAATTATGGAACAGCAATTTTGTTCATCAGTCAAGTTGTGTAAAAACTTTTTGGAATGTCAGCATGGAACTTGAATGATCTGACGAACACTAAATGTACCTAACTTATCTGATAAATCAACCGTATTTGATCAAATATCTAGTACTTAGTTGGGAGCTTGTGGCTAAGTAATAACAGTAGCGAGGGTCGATCGATCAGGTTAAGCAACGGTTGCCGCGGTTGATCCGTGGATGGATGACCTTCTTTACATACCAAGACCCCTCCGTACCTCGGAATGCACGTTAAGCCGTTGGTCCTAGATGTCATCTTTGACAGTCGTTAAGGGTCGTCAGAACCCCGAAAGTCAGTGACAACCAGTCTTACCAAGGGGTAGGGTATTACCCAGTAACTGGGTTGTGGAGGTAAGATAGACGGTCGCCAAAAAAATGTTAAAGTATTTATTCAGGGTTTTGAATTTAAAATCGAGTCCAAGCCACAAAAGGTAGTTAAGATGTAAATCACGAATATCACACCAAAAGATACTGATAACACAGTTAAGAGGTTTAAATGTAATCCTTCCGAAACAAAGCGCGCCTGAGTGTTTCAGGAAGAATTTCAGGTAAACGAGAGATTAATGTTGCAAATCTTGTCGCTTTCGCGTTTGAGTCTTGCCTTTTTGTCAGAAATTATCACAGCCTCATTTGAATAAATGAAATTGTGAGTTGAATGAATGAATTGCTGGAAGTGTTGTAGATATTTAAATCATTCAGAGTGTTGATTCAAATTTTAATATGTAGCAGTAATGTAACCTTTCCAATATTATTCGTGGTTTATTTAAGACATCACACAAAGGAAGAAAAGTAATCAAAATTTCTTAGAACACAAACCCTGCGGAAAACCTAGAAGGAAGTTTTAATTTCACTACCCTCCGAATTCCAATCAAAGTGGTTTGATTGGAATTCGGAGGGTAAAATATGTTTAAATAGGTTCTCAATGGAGTGGTCCATTGAGAACCTATTTAAACATATTTTAACACCAATAACGAGTCAATTAACTTTGAGGAAAGTTAAGTAGGTTATTATTTCTATATAAATACTTATAAATGAATTCAATTTCGAAAAGGAAACTCCGATCCAAAGTAACTTCGCGAAATTACAAAACAAGCTTTTGGGGAACCTACAATAAATATTCTTGCAAACTCCGTCCGCCATCGAACTTACAATATCCGCGATAACCGGTTCCATCCGCCTTAGACCGGTCCAAACTTACCCAAGCCGGTCCAAACTTGTATTAGCCAAGTTCATTTCATGGAACTATGGGCGGAGTATAAATTTTTCATAAAACTGACGTCGGAATTAAGTGGTTCCGTACTTTTTGATGAGGGTTTGTAACTTGCTGGCAACTTTCGAGTTGCTAATTTATCTGAGTAACGTCTGGACCCGACTCAATGTTATGCGAGAATTTTGACTGTTTGAACTGTTTTTACTTACGGTTGTTTGATGGTGTGGCTGATATGTGAAACTTGTGTGTGGCTACTGATTTTGATGTGATATAAGTTTCAAAAGTTTAGTAGTAGGGCGAATCATGAAAGGGGTCGTAAATTCTACGTTCGGCTGAATTTGAGAGCGGTGGAGGCCCATTGGTATCGGCCTCAGCTTACGAGTTGTAGGTCGTGGATTCGAACCCAGGCAGGCGCCTTACATTGGGTAAATAATTTAATCATAGTGAAGGAAAACATTGTGAGGAAACCGACATGTCCTAGAACCAAAAAATTCGAAAACATGTAACATCTACTGTTCAGGGCTTAACGCCTTCAATAAAAGTTATGGCAACCAATCGATGAGTTCCGTGATGAAACTTTTAACTCATAGTAGGCGTAACTGTTTCCTTTCAAACAAAGTGTAGTGTCATCTTCACTCACATAATAACCACCGTCCGTGTCACATTCTTTTTTTATAATAAAAATATATTTGCGATTCTTGGGACTTTGATTGTCACCATTATATCCTCCAAAGATATAACATCTACCAACCTGCTCTGGGCTTGCGTGATAGATTACAGCCAACACCCTTTTGAAGAGAGAGGAGGCCTGTGTCCCAGCAGTGGGAATATTATAGACTGATTATTCTTCGTCTATTTAGCCACCAATAAACAGTGTTGCTTTCAAGTTTCAATGCTATACCGTAAATTCAATTACAAGGGCATTTTAACTTTCGCAAAAATGCGAAGCAGCCAAAACATAACATCTCGACGAAATTAATAAACGTATTTTATGACTTCAAGTGGCTTTTCTTGAACGGTGGAATCATAGGCTACCAGGAAGAGTTCTCTGTTTACGTAATTAAATTAAAGACCTCCAAAGGTTAAAGGTTCTCCGTAGCTCAGTATTTTTTTAACAACCCACTTTAGCGAGCTTTGAGTAGCTGGTTGATTATTTAAGGTTTAAAACGTTACATAATCAACTAACTACTTTCATCTTGTGAACTTTTTCAACATTTGTAACGGGTCGTTTTGCTTCGATACTTTTTGAAATATCTAACTACTCCTACGATAATGTTTTAGAAACAGTCAATTTTTTATGTCCTAAAACAGGACCATGCCGTTGCCATTCAACGTGGCAATGCTGCCAGTCTTTTGGTTTCATTTCTAGATGCGAACTTTTGTTACCAAATAAAAATAAAACTTTTTTTTTTTATTTGTATCGTTAGTTAGTTGTATGCGTAATAATTGTAAACAGGACCTGTACGTATTTACTTCTATGTTGTCAAAACCTTTTGTATCCTACTCGCCCGTGGCCATACTCGTAGGTAGGTACATACAACGCTATATCTCTGTGCACACAAGTACTCAAACAATTTTGTAACCATAGAAGTTGTTTCTTGCCACACAGACATTTCCAATTAAAAAAGTGTTCTTTTTTTGTTTTTACAAAACCCTAGTACTTCCCTCGGTGTTTTTTTTTTTATATTGGGAGCATAGGTAGGTACGTTCATAAAAATAATCACACATGCACAGACATATATAACTATACGCCAGTATCTACTCATACGCAACTATCTACCTTCCAAGTTGAACGCTCCGAAGGCTAGCTTTTATACGTCATTTTATTCAAGAAAAACTATTAAAAACTTTATACAATAAAGAAGAGAGTACCAGCTGGGCCCTATTACACAAGTGTCATAACTATCCAAGAGCTTTATTGTCTTCATTATAAGTGTGAAATATTAGCTATCAAATAAAGAAAATGAACATTCAATTAAATTAAATAAGGCGTTGTTGGGCGCCGTAACTTATAAAACGCCAAAGAAAACCGAACCTTATTTTTAAAAGATAGAGTTTATTTTTCATTGGAGTTCTTCCCCCATTCAGTTGCCGCCGAGATAAGGAAAGAGGCACTCGAGCTCTAATTCCAACCGTTAATTATTTTTGTATCCCCTGTCAAAGGAAAACAAAATTAAAGAATATTTCATAACTAAATAATGTATCTCAGTGATGAGATCGCCATTGTTAAGAGGAAAGTTTGAATAACATAATTGTACTTTACTCTTGTTTAAATGTTCGATTGTGAATTTTATTTCATTTGTGGGTATATGTTTGGTGAGCTCTTATATAACCAGCTGTATGTGTCATTGGTAATTCAGTAATGATATTTGGATAGTTTTTTAACGAAAATGTTTTCAAATGTATTTGAGTAGGCAAATAAAAGTTATTTTCTTCACCATTGCCAATGATATCATTGCATTTTAAACAGTAATTTTCATTTGATTTTGATGGTTTATTTTAGTTTCCATACTCATATAACAAGTTTGAATGTCGACCGCTAATAAGAGTAAGGGAAGACCAAAGAAATAATGAAATGTTCTGTGTGATATGGTTAGAACGGGGGTGACTACCGAGATGACGACTAATAGAGAAGTATGGAAGAAAAAAACATGTTGTGCCGACCCAAAATAAATTGGGATAAGGACAGGAGAATTGTGTTGACTCATAAAACTCGTCCTGTGTGTCTTTAAACTAAAAACGTGACTGGCAAATTATTAAAGTACAGGCGCCAGCAGGTCAAGCTACCCGAAACTGTCAAGTTTTCCCAATCAACCTTGAACCTTAATGCTTTAGCGATAAAGTTGAAAATCTATTAAAGAAATTTGACAGATTGTAGTAGCTTGATGTGCTGGCGTCTGTACAAGCCGTATGCCCGATGGGATTTCCCATCGGAAAAATTACCAACTTCCATAAAAACTTTCATCCCCTATTTTATCCTCTTTATGGGATATATCTTCAAAAGTCCTTCCTTCCGCTATATAAGGGACTCTTGTGCAAAATTTCGTGCTTCTAGCCCCAGCGGTATTTGCAGTGCAGCGTCTGTCAGTGAATATATTTCAGGCCTGATTTTTCAATAGTCAGATAATTTTTATCTCAGGAATAAATATTGAGGTTTAACCGCTTTTGTATAGAAATATGTCAAACTGTCATATTTATTCTTCAGATATAAGTTATCTGACTATTGAAAAAAACGCCTTTTTTTTGGGTGGGAAATCATCGAATTACCTCTCCCGCTCTGGGCTGAGCGAAAGGGCGTGTCAGACTTATACTGACTAAAACCCACCCGTGTTCCTTCAGTTGCCTATGCCACGGGCCACGGTATCTCTTTCGAACAACCCGCGGCCCTAGCGGCATCGGCCCTAGCGGACCCCGTCACACCGTGCTGACATCTCTTTGAGGCGCGCGTGGAACACAACGAGTCGTCGACCCGGGCTTGGTCCTTATCGGGCGGCGAGCTGCGCATTGCTCGCCGCCCGCAAGCCCGCGCCTACGGTGGCCGGGAGTCGGCTGTTGACTCCCGTCCAGGGCGTCTCCTGCGGCGACTAGGGGCGTGAGAGCGCAGTGCTTGTCTCTCCCCCACGCGCTCCGCCTCCTCCTTCGCGAGCATTACTGCTTCGCAGAAGGAGGCGACGGCGTCCCATGCTTTCTCAGCCCTAAGACTTTTATTAAGTAGATGTGATTAATCGAAATCTCTCTGTAAGTATTTGTACGGAAACTCCTTAGGCGCATATTCGGTGCAGTGCTGGAAAAAGAGGAATGGTGAAAACGGTACAACGATGAGCTCTACGATATGTACGACGAGCAGAAGGCCAATTCTCGTATTTTAAACGTTCAAAATCTAGTCGCAGTCTCATCTCGGCGACAAACAAATGTCAAAAACTTGTCAAAAATGTAGTTAGTAGTATTTTTGAGACTGACTGACAGACTGTGAACGTGCTTAAAATTACGAGAATTGCCCCTCTGTGCATGCACTCAAACGTTTTCTGGATAGTAAACTGGATGGCCACGATTTAAGAACTGTTGCAGTAAGAAATTGTAGAGAAAAACCCGGAAATAGGTCACATTGGAGAAATATTCTTGGCCAGACTAAGGGGATACGCGGCTGTAAAGCCTTAGATAATGATGATGATTAATCGAAAATGTCACCCCCAAATGCACCTATCGAAAATTAAATAGATCTCATGAAACACGAACATTGCTAAAACATGTTCATTCTGTTCTCTCCCATATCAAACAGCGAGTGACTGTAAAAGCAGGCCGATACTAAAAAAAAAAAAAACAAAAATAGCCCGTGAATTGGAAAGGTAAAGACAAATACACGCGGATGTATATCGTCCCAATTTTGCACTAGTGTTGTACCAAATGTGATGTTTTTGTGGGACAATGCATTTCTTATTTTTGTTTGAAAGAGTGTCATTACGATGGTTGTATCTAACTACATAATATAATATTACTCCTTTAACCCCCGATGGGTTAGGCAAAGGTGTACCTACTTTACTCCGTGACTGCACTAATAATGAAATTGGGCAGTGGGTCCAGTCATGCAAAATGTGATTGGGTTGAGTGTTCCCGCGGGTCCATTTCGAGTTAGTCCAGTTGACCAAAGACTCGTACCACCCACATTTTGGAAGTTAAGTTATGTTGGTGTCTAACTGTTGTGAAGCGATTACCCACTAATTAGTTCTAGGGCTTAGGCCCGAATCAACAAAGTTATTAAATCTCATGTGTTCGATTTTATCAATGCTTGTAGGTTAAAACGGTGCAACGGAACACATACTTCAACAAGGTTTAATTTAAGAACTACATTATTATAATTGCAACACCATTCAATAAAGCTGCTAAGATTTAGACAGGACATAAACTAGACATTTTTAGGAGTGACAGCGGTAGAACATTAAAAATGACCAAAACGAATACATCAATGAAGCTCATTAACGATGATTTGACCACTAATGACTACTTGAACAACCGCAATGCGATGTTAGCAATATTAACCGCAATGTTACCGGATAGAACTAAGTTAATGTGGCTACTTTATATGATGCCATCGGCCTGTCTGGCACATCGTAAAAGGGGATTATAGAACATCATCTTAGAGGGACGGAAGCTGACTTAAAACAAACAACAATCATTGTTTTTCATCACCAAACTTAAAAACAGATAAACTATATCACAAGGAGCCTTATCATTTCTGGCTGTTGTTTCTAATCCAAGCTTAAGGTGGGTCCGTTTAAGTCTTGCGCCTATAAACCTTTATTAACTACCACTAAACATTAACAGCTTTCGTTTTCATAGTGGTTTATAATACTGTACAGGGTGGCAGGGACATTTACGCGCAAACTGTAAACATGAATTCAGCACATGTTACTAGTTGTGTCAAGTGCAATCCTACGCGGTCAAAATGTACTCAATAGCTATTGTCTTTGGTCTCTGCCCCTGAACTCAGGCAATGCACAAAATTGTCAACATTGTATATGATTGAATACGAGGCTTTTCACCACGTTGTATGTGTATACTTTATGTCTTTTTTTTAATTTGTAATATGCGTTTTATTTGTGCGGAATAAACAATTTTTCTTTCTTCTTCCCATTTTTTTTACTACCGGCGAAAAATTTCTACGCTGGTTTAGATTCATGTACTGAATCCATTGGTAACAGGTGGTGCGTCGATGTCCCGCCAACCCTGTAATATTATCATCTTAGACTAGGTGTACCTACAATTAAGCTCAAATACGCTTATACTATAAGTAAGTAGTTTGTATACGTTGATGCATAACTTAAAACGACCTCCCAAGATCTTGTCCTTGGCCGACATTTTCGCCTCTCGAGTATATTATTTCGTTGTTGTCGAACAGAGACAGGTCGAGTAGAGAGGGTGCATATTTAAATAATGTAACCAGACCGCTTTGAAGACTTTAGAGCCCAGCTACACTGATGTCGCTTAAAAATGATGACTCTTTCCTCAAACTCGATGATACGGTTGATGACGATTAGAGTACGTTTTTGAATTGTCTATAAATAAATATTAGAGGTGTGTGTTTTAGTACACACTACAGGAGAAACATATGTAGAATCAGGAGACATTTTAAAAAAGGTAGAAAAAAAGCGTAATTCAATTCTATAAATATTTTATTTGAAGGTATGGTTTACCTACATTAAAAATTAAGTTATGAGTAAAATGGCCCCAAAAAGTCCCAGCCCCAGATATCGGCTAAGCAGTTAAGCCCCTGTAACGGTATCTACAACGCCACATGCGAACAACGCGTCATACTGACGTCACGCAAATCCTGCATCTCGCAAGCAGAGTTTACTGCGCAATTAGCATACATACAAACTTCCCGACATCAGTCATCGGGCAGTAGCCCACCAGACACAACATTCGTCTAGTCGGAGGATCCTCCCTTTTCTATAGAGTATGAGTGAACTTTACACCCTGTTCCTCACGCCTCTATTCCCCAAATAGATTTGTGTAAAATATAAATTTATTTCGGGACGGTCGGGATTTTAATAGGTACTCAACAACACTGACCTCAAAACTTGTTAATTATCACTAAATTAGGAACTTGCCGTTTGCCTGAAATTGTCAGAATACCTAATAGAGTTCCTAAAGTAGTCTTAAGAGGACAATTTATCACGGCTATTGCATTATTTGCCTGAAGACCTAGACTTTGAAGGTAAGTAGTCAATATTTATATCGAGTAAGTGCTTTAGAGAGGATTAAGATGTGACTAACTGACTAATCTACTTCGAACTAAACGAACTAAACTTCGGTCGACTCCATTCTAGTCAAACCGCATGCAGGTGAATACCAATATTTTACATGGAACGACAGACAGTCGTTCCATGAGAAGAAGAAGAGGTCAGATAGACATCTGACCTCTAACACCCAGTTACTAGGTAATACGATACCCTTGGTAAGACTGGTTGACTGACTTTCGGGCTTCTAATGACCCGTAACGACTGTCAATGATCCAGGAATGACAGCGTGCTTTCTGAGGCATGGAGTTGTCTTGGTATGAAAAGATGGTCATCCATCCACGAACCATCCGCAACAAGCGTAGCTTAACCTGATTAATGGACCCGTGCGGCTGTTATTAGCCACAAGCCCCTTCGAGCTCGAATGTTTAATTTGCTAGTCTAAAATGACAACTGCGATTGACCTTTTTTTGATGACATGACATTATTTAGCTATTTTGTTACCTTTACATATATTACGTAGCTGTCATTTTGGTCTAGCAAATTAAAAGTCAGAGTTTTGTTATATCGAAAAATATTTCATGTTTGGTCTTATTTTCTTTTCGGAAATCCATGCGTTTGACGTCGTTATGCAACGTAAGCTCAATCCAAAACAAAACCGTAAAAATAGAAAGAGGGCAAAGTTGGTTAGCTGACCTATATATATTCAAACTACATCGGAGCTCCTATGTCTAACGTAAAATTGATATAAATTCGTCCCGCGGTCCCGCCAAAAATCGAATGTCCCAAAATTGTCCAATCACATATTCACACAACACTATCCGGGTCTTGTTTCATCTGGCCCACAAAATGGCTGCGGTCCGGCTGTGCCATAAATATGAACAATAGATGCATTAGTACCATTTTTTCTGTCCCCGCCAAAAATAATGGATATTTCAATTGGACAGTTCGAAAGCATTTGTTTGAAGGTAAGCAAGACTTTAGTAGTATTTTGTTGTCGTGACGAGAATAAACCTCGAAAGCTCAGTAATTTGGAGGACAATACGGAGTAACTAATGGATTTGTCAAAAACAGATATAAGAGAAGAATGGCGAATAATTCGATTTGTAAAACAAGGGGCTGAGAGGACTAACATTGTCTGACAGTGAGTCTAAAAGCTGTGAATTGTTTAATTGGTGTTGAAAAGATGTTTACTTGGTGCTCTAAAATAAATTTAAGGAACAATAAATAGGTATGAGAACTATTTTTATTTAGAGATAAAAGCCCTCAGTATTCTATTTGTTGAGTGCTCTCTATGTCTCTCATAAAAAATAATCTTATTTCAAATTATGCTTTTTCGATAAATGAACTCTAAAACTCAGTAAACGAATTAGCCATCCAGCAACTTTATGAAAGAATTATACTCTAGAATACTTGTACAAACCACTTTATTGGTACTCAACACATTAAAATAATAATTGTAATGAAGGTATCAAAAGTTTACATTTTCATCTATACAAAACTCCTGAGTCCTATATATCCAAAATGAAATTGAATTTTCTGCCAGGAATTCTAGTCCCCAAAAGAATGAAGCCATCAATGCTTTCAAAAAATGTACAAATCAATCTTATCATTCAGCTGGAATTGAAGGCAAATCGACGGAGCATTGACTGAAGGGTCTTGATTATTATTAAACGGTACTGTATTCAATCCAACCGAGCAAACATGAGTATTTGCACTCCGGAAATATCTTTCTATTCCTTTGGATTTTTTCCGGTAAATTGAAAGAGGTGATTTAGGTCAGAAAGAAGCCTTTTCGGAAAGACCTAAGCTCTCGTTCGAGTTGAGAAAAATATTTTATTTAGTATTTGGCAGTCGATACCTAAACCATCGGATATGTCAAGGGATTTCGCATAAAAATATCAGCTCCGATGTCGATAGGTACTGAAGGCTTTTTCAGCTTAGAATATAAATTTTATTACTGAATAAATTACTTGTCAGAATGTATATGTGGACTGGCATAACAATTTTTTATAAGGCCGCCATTTCGTCTGCATTGGCATCCAAGCATATACTCTCCAGTTTATTTTCCCTTTTGTTACGTACCTGGCTTACACTGTCCTCCCATACCTATTAATACTGTAATTTGAAAATAATTATTGTAAGAGCCAATTATTTTTTTAAAGAGTAACCATGGAGTTTCTGGCTGCTGGCTGGCTCTTCTGCATAGGAAAAGACCAATCAGAATCTAGTTTTATGCGAAATAAAATATTTTGATTTTAAACGTGAATTTCTATAAGATCTAGTTTCACAATTATAACATTAAATACTTACATAGTCTCAGGGGCTTGTGGCTAGCAGCCGCACGGATCGATCGGTCAGGTTAAGCTACGCTTGCCGAGGTTGGTCAGTGGATGGGTGACCATCTTTACATACCTAGACTACTCTGCGCCTCGGAAAGCACGTTAAAAAGTTGGACTCTAGATCTTTGAAAGTCATTACAAGTCATTGGAAACCAACGGGTATCGTATTACCTAGTCGCTGGGTTGTGGAGGTCAGATAGGCACTCGCTCCATGTAAAATACTGTTATTCAGCTGCATCCGGATAGACTGGAAGCCGACCCCGACATAGTTGGGAAAAGTCTAGGCGGATGATAACTTACATACTCTAAAATTTTGCCAACATAAAGCTTTACTTAGGTTCTATTCATAAAATAAAATCGTCCATGTGGATGACCGCAATACATCAATTGAATGAATAAAAAGAGTTAGCCTATTTCGGACGTAATCTAAAGCTTTCAACGGTAGGATTAGCCAAGCTTTTAATGACATTTATGGCTAAAACATATAATCAATTAGGCTTACTGGTTCATATTGCTACGAGCAGGAGGCATTGCCTGATTATTATTATTATTTATTTGTAGGAGTCATTCGTTTGACTATTTGGAACGCCAGCGCCATCTAGTGACGCTAGACAGAGTCTAGCCTGAATTCGTGGAGGTGGACGAGAGCTACAGCTACAAGAGCGGTGTGAGCAGAGCTCTCGGGATCATCGAAACTTTGGACATCGTATGGACCACATGTGCTTAGAAACTGTCTCGCGTTCCGTATCGTTGAGTTGTGTACCTACAGTGTGTGATTCGCTAGTGTGACTAACTTGTTCGTAAATTATAATCTGATTTGAACTGCAAACCGTTTTTTATTGCTCTATAACCAACACTACCCATAGTACGCCCACAGTAATTAAAATATGCCTGATGTTAACGAGAGACCGACATACCTTCTCCGACATATCTATTTATCTACGTACATCTACGGTTACAGGATAATCTCAATGCGATAAATGCGCTTATACTAACTTAATATTAGATTAACATAAAAACTTACGAGTTGTTGTTTCAAACCCAGACAGTCACTTTACTTTTTGTAAATTATTTCATCACCACTGCTCTCAAAACTGTGAGGAAGACATGTCCTAGAACCAAAAATTTGAAGACATGTGACATCTAACCCGCACTGGGTCCGCGTGGTACATTATAGCCCACTCCTTCTGACAGAGAGGATGCCTGTGTAACAGCAATGGGAACATTATAGCCTGATTATGAAGTAAATTCGTGTTTAGGTCATAAAAATGCATAATGTGTACATAACTTAATCGATTCAGTCGATTTGGAGCAAATTGGTTGTGACAGACAGACAGACACACGATCCTATTAGGGTTCCGTTTTTCGTTTTTTGGGTTCCGCAGAACCCAAAAAATTTAGGCAATTACGTCGTTTAATTTTCCTTATAACACAAAAAATATTGTTTCCTTTCTATTCATATTTTCATTTCAACCTTCATCAGTTACATAAAAAAGGAAAAAGTACGTAAACGGTCTGGCATACTTTTCGTAATTACTTCGAACAAGTTCCGCAAAGGAATGTCTTTAAAAGAAACATTACATGCTAGCAATCTTTTAAAAAGGATCGTAAAATAACGATTGTGTAATCTCTCTGGTCGAACCGTGCTACCGACTACAATTTACGGGCTGGGAATAAATAATATTGAAAGCTTCGTGGTTTCATGGCTCCCATACTAAGCATACATTGGGAACCTCATTCATTACCATCGTTTCCGACTGACGTGTTTTATCGATATTGTAGATTGACAGTCATCAGGAGCACTGATCTCTTTTTGTACTGATCCCAACTGTCATGTGAAAATACATTAATCATTACAGGACGGATAAAGGAAAAATAAAACGTATGCGATCGGGTGACCCCCGTCAGGAATCAAGTTCCTTACGCGATACTCGCACGTACACACACACTCGTATATAATAAACAGAGAGAGAGAGAAAGCGTGAATTAAATACGCGTTTTTAATAAAGAGCCATCTAGTTTAAGTTTTTAGAAGGTCTCACAAAGATGTCGCCAGATTCGATTTTCATTTTCAAAGTCAAAGTATTTACTAGTGCGATTTTTGGTGATATAACAGAGGGTAATTCTCGTAATTTTAAGAACGTTCTCAGTCTTGATCTCAGTCTCAATCCGTTAAAAATACCTCAAATTTCCCAACATGTGTCAAAATGTTGGGAAATTTGAGGTATTTTTGATGAGGTTTTGGTGAGGATGAGGTTATTGACTTTTGTTTTTTTTTTCACGTTTTTTAAATTTTGAACGTGTCAAATTAAGAGAATTGGCTTTCTTCTGGTCTTACAGATATTTTAAGGAAACTCAAAAATGTACCCTTTAGAGCCATACAATATTAATTTAACAATTTTAGAAATTAAATAAAACATTATACATGATACAATTCAAATAAATGAAAACTTTTCAGATAGGAATATTTTATTTTTTTATTTTTTTGACCTCACTATTGGTTTAGCACCCTCGAAAACCATGAAAACTATGCCATAAGAGAGATATAGTTCATTGTGTCGCATGGAGGGGGCATAACGCTTTGTCATTACGTGACTATTTCTACCAGTTTACTCCTACCACAGGCTGCGTTAAAGAACTGCGTTTCAAACAATATTTAGGAAGACATGTGGCTCCATGCAAATCAACGCCACACCAAACTAAGTAAAAGCAAATGAAAAATGCTTAAAATAGACTTGCTATGCTTGGATTAACACTGTATTTTTGTCACCCATAAATAATATAGCCCTACAGAAACAACGAATCATGCGAAAACCACACAATGTACACAAACTCAAAATGATGACTACAGAATACCTTCAATGTTTAATTTCAGTAATTTTGTATCCGAGTTTCGAATTTAATGCTTCATAACAATTATCGTAGCACGCAGAGCGGAAAATTTTGGTTATTTATTCGAAAGTCTACTTTATCTCGGACATTTTGCCTATAATCGATTACTAATTAATCGATCGGGTTATATTGCATGGCTCGAAGCGAATGTTGGCAATTAATTCCAGTTCCCATACAATACCTACGAAACCCAGATACTAGTGTGCATCTTTAGAATGTCGGTCATCAGTGTATCTTTTAGTAAGAACAGCTTATATTCTGGAAGTTGATCTCAACATACACAGGATTAATTACATAACCTCACGCCCTCTTCCTATGGTGGTAGGTAGAATCTATAGAACGCGATCTACTACGATACTCACATACCTACTCCTTTTTCTTTGTTTACGTTCATACATCTGGTTATACACACGCGCTGGTTGTGAGCGCGACGCACCAGACCTTTCTGAAGAACACCACTAATAACATCACTAAATGTACTAGAGCGTCCCGGCATCTCAACATCTACTCAATAATGTCTTAAATTCACTGACAAACAACGCTCAGCCTAAGCTGCTGGTCTTGAAGCAAGAATTTATGCACAAGAGTTGCTTAAATAAACAATGTGAGCATTATGGAAATACTTTTGAAAATTCATCCCATAAAGGGACTAAATAAATAAAAATGAAAGTTTGTATGGAAATTCGTCATGTTTGCCGATGGGAAATCCCATAGGCACACGGCTTGTACCAAAGAAAACGCCGTTAAAGACCACATTTTGCCAAAATTCCCTCAACTTTTCCATCAAAACCATCTGATGCTTTTCCAAATCAAGTTAACTCACGAAAACTCCGGGAGGTCCCTAGACAGTACTAAACATTACAAGGACACAACTGCTTTGCTTGCGGGTCAGTTGCCCCAATTTCGTTTATTGCAGCCAACATGCGTGACGAAGCCAGCAGTATTAGGAATCTATAGAGACACATTTAAGATGTATGAGTCACAGATTCCTTTATTGGATGTAGTGAGATCTGAGGAATGCGAATTTGTAACGTTGCGAGGCTGTTTCTTTGGAGATTTCACAACGTAAAAGGCTCCCTTTTCAGCGGTGGAACGCGACTGGATAATGTTGCGTGTGTTTTTTGAGTATGTAATGCATGCAGTAACTACTGGTTACCGATATCGATTGACTAGTGAGACTAAAAGGTTTACCGACTAAAGGGACGAAATTAAAATGCTCCAAAGCGAAACTTAGCAATTCAGGGTAGCACTTCCCCAGACGGATACATCCAGAATGATTTACCATACTACCGATATCGATTTTCGTAAAATCGTATTACTTTTAATGTAATTTTTTCCCAAAATTTTGTTCTGTCCAAAACATTCACAAAATTAAAACCATACAATTGCGGCTGAAGTCCACTACAAAGTTGGATATAAGCCGAAAACTTCGCGAAGTCGGACGGCATACAATATTAAACAACTACTCACTCCCTCCCACTCTCCTACAATTTCAAATGAAGATGAGTAGCACTCAAGTCTTAACTCCGAAGTTCTACAATACGAAGTTTCTCGCACTAGATATTCAGATGCGAACGCAGTCTAGGATCACAGCGTAACTACTAACAGTGGCTCATCACGCATACATTTCACAGGACCTAATTTTTTTTTACCTTTCTCTATACTCTAGTACAGTGTTCATACTCATGTCCCGAAGTGCAATATGTCAGTTTGGGATATACAGGGTGAAATTAAATTAGCTAACTAAACTAAAAGTATCGATATCTCATCTGAGATCAAGAAATTAATTTGATGTTTTTTTGTGGGAATGACACATGAAATATCAGTTTAAAAACTCATAGATGTACAGAATCCCGTACCACGCTGCATCAAAGTCAAACTTTGTTTTTTATAGACTACTTACTCTTATCATATTAACTCCTACAAAAGTTCTTTTTGCAAACAAAACCCGGAGTTTCGGAGATTTAAAAAAAAAAACGAAATAACCTGAAAACTAGGTACTTTATTTTGTTTGACATGTCATACACGAACGGCCATTATTGCTCTAAAAAAATATAATCTTATAAAATAATAATTATATTCTATTTTATTCTCGTTATTTTTAATTAATATAGTTTCGGCAAAGTATAATTTTATTACATGTTTTTTGAAAGACGTGACCATGACACTTTCAAAATTCAAGGTTATACTCGTATTAATTTGAAACGTAACGGCACGTAAAGGGAATACAACAATATCAACACTTTTTTCCTTTAAATTAAATTTTCTGTTCAAAAATCAAATCTCCGACGCGTAATGTCGTAAAAAAATATGAAAATAATTATTACAATATTTTGATCTTGATGCATGAGACTTTTTAGAACAACTTTTGGTAATTGTCATTTGTTTTTTTTTTTTGTGTAAACTTCACTGAAGTGATAGTTATCGTTATCTAAACACAATAAAACATAAGAAGTCAGTTTTTCTCAACCCACACTTCAAGAAACAACACTAAGAGCGATTGGTGTCCTCCCAAAAAAACATCAAATCTTTTTATTTTATCGTGTTTAGATATTGATATGATAACCATCGCGTTTACGGGGCTTAGCAAGCCAATTTTAAAATAACCCTGTATACTTCGCCTACTTACCCTTCGACACACTCCCGTTGAACCACTGTAAGTGGCTACACTATGCTGGAATCTAGATATTATGCACTTACAAATACGAGGAATTTGTTATGTAAACAGCGCATTGCCGTGGTCTCACTCAGGGGGAATTAGATATCATCCCTCCTTAGGGAACTGGAATTAGGGCGGAAACGCACATATGAACATCTATCTGAATTTGGTTGGGTTGATCTTGATTGAAAATCTAATTTCCTAACATGATTTGTGGAGGCTAAAATTCGCAGTCGGGCCACGTAAAAGCGTTTTTGGTCCTAGTATTTTTACCTACGACACTGCTGAATTATGAACTTTACTTCAACAAAAATGTATACTGTGTCTTCCTCTATACAATAAAGCTGAAGAGTTTGTTTGTTTGTTTGAACGCGCTGATCTCTGGAACTACCAGTCTGGTTTGAAAAATTAGTTTTGCTTTCGTAGCATAATTCTTGAGGAAGGCTCTCTAATTCTTGAGGTTATGTAACATCACGCTAAGACCCTCAGGAGCCGAGCACAAAGAACCCCAAGTGAAAACGAAGTAGTAGCACGAGCGGGCGATGGGATGCAACGCGATGGGTCGGGGAAACAAGAAATTTCACGCGGACGAAGTCACGGTAGAAGCCAGTGTAAAAAACGTGTAGTGTATGTGTATAGAGTTTCGTTACCTAGCATAATTCTTATTACATCACAATAATAATTATTACAGGTAGTTATTAAACCTACCCCTAAAGTGGTATTATGATTACAAAAGTGTGTACTAATATTGATGACACGGTTGGCGCAGTGGCTGAGCGTGCGACTGCTGGGCTGCGTATCGTGGGTTCGATTCCCGCACGGAATAAATATTTGTATTGCCTACAGGTAGTTGTTCCGGGTCTGGCTGTTTGTGTATGTGATTTTAAATGTTTGTAAACGCACCCACGATACAGGAGTAATTCCAAGTGGGGCAAAGTTAAAAAAAAAAAAAATATTGGTATTTCGTTTAAAATGTGACAAGGAAAATTATAATCCTTAAAGTTTCAAACATTCTCGTGTTGACCTAGAAACAGAGCCAGCAAATACCTATCCTTGTGCTCATAATATTATGCAAGAAGTGCTTATTTCATACAATGTACACATATACGCATACGGCTTCGCTTCATCGTAATTTTCTTGAAGGTTTATCTTCAAAGCTCTCATACGACTTTAGATGAAGTTACTCGTGGAACTTACGTGTCAAGGATATCAAAAGTAAGAATATTTTTAACTAACTTTAAAATGGAGGTTCTTAATTAAAATACAGAGGATAAATGCAATACTATACGTTCTCAATGAGGTTTTTAAAGGCGCACCTTGATACATTATCGTTTATAGCCTATAACATTCCCTCTGCTGGGACACAGGTCTCATCTTTGTGAGAGGAAGTGAGATATAGTCCACCGCGCAGGCCTCGTGTGGGTTGGGGAATAATTATAATGATCTTATATGACCAGTAAACGTTTGAAAAAAATTGGAAGGCTCCAATGATCTTCGCATTGCAGACAGACGAATTAGATATGACAGACATAATGATACTGCTGTCTTTTCTCTTGACATTATTCATTTTGCAGCTAGGGAGGGTATGACCTTATGCTCTTTGCTGCATTCCCCAACAAAATCACTTAGTGCCTTTCGTTTTCATGATCAAAAGCGGGACTGCCAAACGTAGTTGGTTACTCCGATCCAATGCTATAAAACATAATACAAATCAAATTATTTATTTATTTGCTTGAATAATGGGTTACATGAGGTGATATACAAGCTGTTGTTTTGCATCCTCGTCAAATTTTAGGAGGCTATTATGAAAGACATAAATAATCAAATAAAATTACGATCCCTGGTAAATAATGAATACATACTTGTTTTTTTAGTTATTTAAGCTTGCCATTATTTCGGAATACACCACTTTCAAAGAACAGAATCGCCTTATGGTGTCGTCTAAGCGGCCGCGTTTTTATGTGTGTGTAAAAGGGCAGTTACAGTGCGGTCTCAGACAGGCCGCGTTTTAAAATGCGTGTTCCACACATGCCGATTTCCGCAAATTAGAAAAAAAAAAACCTACTTATTTTATTATTAATTCGTGTCGAGAATCAGTAGCATAGTTACCTCCTTAAATATGACGAGGATGCAAAACAACACCTTGTATAATTACAACTAAACTTCTTTAAGCCGTATCCTACATTAATAGGTGTGCAAAATATGTATTATAATAAAAATATACAAACTAAACATAAACATAAGCTCACGCCTTTCTTCCAACGGGGTAGGCAGAAACTACAAAACGGCACCTGCTCCGATCCATACATACTATGTTTGCCTCACACATCCGGTCGCACACGCACGGCGGTTGCGAGAAATATTTCGTACATTAATACATAACAAATCTAAACGTGTATTTTTCTGGTTCTCTGCTCAAATATTTACGTGATCTAAATAAAAGAACGTGTAACCAAATAAACCTACCAAAAATCAATCAGGGTTCTACCTGATCAGGAATTAAACACTCCAGCCCCATCAACTGAATGCAATCAGTTCGTCTCATTTCCAAGTGGGATGCGTCGTTTGCCGCGTACCTTGTGTCATGAGATGAAGAAATTTAGAAGTCTTACTCCGTAGAACATAGGGATGAAAACTTTAGCCAATGCTAAAGAGGAATTTTAATTGAAATTTGAGTTGGTCTAATTCGTGAGTCTATATAATTCACTAGTATGCAGTGTACCATGATCATGAATATATGTGAGTAAATTTCCTCTAGCGTGCTACTATTTTTATATGTAGAACCAGCGGGTAATCACACTATAGAGGTATAAGGAACAGGGTGTAAAGTAAAGTTCATACAAAAGGGAGATGATACAACCCCCGCACCGTTTATTACTTTTTGAAATAATCGTATTTAAAAACATAAATCTGCCGCCAGACACCCTGTATAACCTGTGTGCACTCGCACTCCAATCTGGTGTAAACTTATAGCTTGTAATAGGGTATTTACATAGTCCTGCACACTTCCTAAATAACTACCCATGCTGGAAGAGGAAAAGTCGCGTTTTAGAAGTGATACTTCTGAATAAGTTTTTTTCCAACTCGTAGATACGTTGTGGTGTATGTATGTACGTATGTTTACAGAATTCAATTTACCTGCAGACTGACGCTTGCCCGCGGCTTGGCTTCGACTTTTATGTTAATATTACATTTTTATTGATCCGTCTGCGTGTTATATTCGATGTAAGAAAATGAATTGAGTTTATTTATTTTTGGATCGTGGGTTAAAGTGTATATTCTATTACTTCTGACGGTTTAGCAAAATGTGATGCTATTTTCTATAGATATATTTGTGAAAGGTTTCAACTATTTATGATAGCGTTTGCAAAGCGACTGTACTTAATTTTTCGCAGCATAGAGATGTTTTGGTTCTACAAGACCGCTTCAAATCTGGCTGCTTGTGAAACCACCGTAAATTTTTAATTTGGATGTCTTTTCTCTAATGTGACATGTATCTGTTTAATATTTAAAAGTTCCGAGTGTCTGTAGTCGTTCGCGATACAGACACTCGGAACTTTTAAATATGAAATAGTTACACGTTCGCGTTAAAAAAATATGAATTTATTCGATACACTGATATGAATATCAGTATTATATTCAATAAATTAATATTTTTTTAACGTGAGTGGTCCCACACTTGCAATTTTAAAAATGACTTAATACCGAATAAGCTAAAACAACCCACAACCGGCTTACCAACGACAAAATAAAATCAACCTTTTTTATAAAAAAAATAAATGTAAGCCACATCTCCGTCCCTTTTAAGGTACAGCCAGTTGGAGTGGTTTATTCGATTTTCAATTTCAACCCAATCACTGCGCAGCCGGGTTGAACTCCGGCGACAAATTGGGTTTCGTAACGTGCAGTCAAAGGCGCATGTTATCAGGGCAGGCAGAGATGTAGAGATATGAAGATTTAAAAATTAATGACAAGGTTTTATTGTTGTTTCTTGTAAATAAAGTCTTAAAAAAAAAGCATTCAGAACCAAAACCGTTGCTGTAGCGGAACATTTCTATATTCATCAGCTTTCTATAAGTTTCCAATTCTGTGGGTATCAGAATACTTTAATTTGAATATGGAGCCTACATTTTGTGCATTTTTTAATCTTTTTTTCCAAAGTTTTCTATCATATTTTGTAATGGCGCCCAACTGGGACCGGATGGCGCCCAACCTGGTTTATAGTATCGCCCAACCTAGTTTATAGTGGCGCCCACCTGAGAGACAATTCTCTTAATTTTATTAAGAACGTTTATAGTCTTATCTCAGTCTCAATCTGTCAAAAATACCTCGTATTTCCCTACATTTTTGACAAGTTTTTGACATTGATTGTCGTTGACATGAGATTGCGACTAGATTTTGAACGTTTTTAACCATGGGAAATGGCTTTTCGAGTTATAATGGAGCCAAAACTAGCTCGTAATGGCGCCCAACTATCTAAGGATGACACCCAAGTGACACTGTTCACTGCCTGTCTGCGTGATTCATCAAAGGTCAAACACGCAAAACGGTAGTAAACGATATAACTAAATTAGTTGCTCGAGTGTTCTTCAAAACTATATCAAGCAACGAAAAGGGTTTCCAGATGTTCCCAATATTCAATTATAGTAAACGAATTTACAAGATGTTGCAATGCAGCCGGTATTTTCAACCAATTGAAAGTCCATTCACTCGGTATCCTTTCATTGATAGAGTGAATGAACTTCCTACAAAGAACGTAATATCTACCCTTCTACGAATGTAGGATAAAGTAATATTAGGTATATGTTGCAGATTTCTACGGGTTATTTCAGAGTCATTAACCAATGTGATGTTTACAATCTAACCAAGCCTCTTTTCCAATCAGCCAAGTTTAATAATGGAGATTCTTTTATGGTGAAAGAAATGCATTTTCACGATAATTTTGTTTGATAAATTTAAAAACAAGGATATACGAACTACGGATATCGACATTTTTTTAAGCAGTGGTGGCCAGTGGCAACTTACTAGTTGTAGATCGTAAGTACGAACCCAGACCGGCGCTTTACTTTGTGTAAATTATTCCATCGCCACTGTTCTCAAAACAGTGAAGGAAAACGTCGTGAGGAAACCGGCATATCCTAGAACCAAACTTTAGAAGACATGTACTTACACCTACCAACCCGTACTGGGCCCATTCCCTCTCAGCGAGAGGAGGCCTGTGTCCCAGCAGTTTAACGAACTGTGTCCAAATAATAATATAAATATATTTTATTTAGAATGAGGTAGAAAGAATACCTCTTTCTAAATAAAATAAAAACAACTGTAGAAAACTCGAAAGCTCAGGCAATTATCAGAATCAATGCAAATGGCACTCGAACAACAACTCGAGTTCAATAAATAACTTAACTTTATTTAACTGCACAATAAAAACAATTGTACTTTATTTTATGGCTACCTTTTATACGTTATTGCTTACGTGGGGTTGGCATTACATGCATGGTCCCGCTTGGTAAGCAATTCTTGTTCCGCAAAGGAAAAAGTGGTGAATTAAATAAATGTCTTGACAACACGCTTTATTCTTTTAATGCTTCTTTATGTTGTGTGATTTCCGGCTTGAGAAAAGGAGGTTTTCTTAGACTTAGAGATTGCAATGTAGAATATAATTGACGACAATTTGCCATCCAAGGGGCTTCCATGTCGAGCACTTCCGACGTTTGGCCCCCAAACTGGAACGGGCCGGGGCCGCCCTAAAGCGGCTCTTGCCCAACCTGAGGGGGCCAAACGCCTCCTGCCGGAGGCTTTACGCGGGGGTCGTGCGGTCCATGGCCCTATATGGGGCCCCGGTATGGGCGCGTTCACTGCGGCTGCGAGCCGCACACTACCTGAACGCGCCCCAAAAGGTGGTAGCCATAAGGCTAATCCGGGGCTACCGCACGATCTCGGGCGAGGCAGCAAGCCTCCTTGCCGGACTGCCGCCATGGGATCTGGAGGCGATAGTGCTCGCGCGCCTGTATGATTGGCGCGCGGAGGCACTACGCCGGGGGGAAACTCCGCATCCGCGGCAAACCGCGGCGGAGCGGACGAACCTCCGGCGCGATCTCATGGCGGCATGGAAGGAGCGACTATCGCAACCCAGCGCAGGGCACGCCACGATAGCGGCGGTAAGACCAAGATGGCTAGAGAGACGTCACGGCGTTCTCACCTACTGCCTGACGCAGGTCCTCTCCGGACACGGATGTTTCGGGAGGTTCCTGCACATAATCAGGCGGGAGGAGACGCCCGGGTGTCACCACTGCCAGGATCGCCCAGAGGACACGGTGGAGCACACGGTGGAGGTCTGCCCTGCTTGGGCAGAGCACCGCCGTGTCCTCGTAGAGGCGATCGGCAGCGGCGGCGACCTCTCGCGTCCGGCCCTGGTTCAAGCCATGGTCCGGGGCGAGAGGGAGTGGGAGGCAGTCACCTCCTTCTGCGAAGCAGTCATGCTAGCGAAGGAGGTGGCGGGGTGGGCGAGAGAACGCGCCTTGCGCACCTCACGCCTCAGCCGCCGCGGGAGACGCTCCGGGCGTCGGGAGCCGCGTGACGACTCCCGGCCACCGTAGGCGCGGGCCTGCGGGCGGTGAGTAATGGGTAACTCACCGTCCGATCAGGACCAGGCCCGTGCCGGACGGCGTGTTGTGTTCCACGCGCGCCTCAAAGAGATGTCAGCATGAGTGACGGGGCCCCATAGGGCCGAAGCCTGCCAGGGTAGCGGGATTGTCCGAAAGGGTTACCGCTGCCCTGGAACATAAAGGGCTAAGGAAGGAACACGGGTGGGTTTTAGTCAGTAAGAGTCTGACACTCCCTCCTGCTCCACCCAGAGCGGGAGGAGTTATTTGATGATTTCCCATCCTCAAAAAAAAAAAAAAAAAAAAAGGGGCTTCCATGTAATATAATAATAATCCAATGAGAGAGGACGACATTACGAGTCTGAAATTAAGCACATTTATTTTGTAACATATAATTTTTTAAATATACTATTCATCATTAACTGCCTAGCCTTTTCCCAACTATGTTGGGGTCGGCTTCCAGTCTAACCGGATGCAGCTGAGTATCAGTATTTTACATGGAGTGATAGCATACCTATCTGACCTCCACAATCCCGTTACTGGTTAATACTTTCGTATTACCCAGTGTGAGTTTCCCCGTTGTTAAGACTGGTTGTCAGACTTTCGGGCTTCTGACGACCCGTAAAGACTGTAAAACACCCACGAATGACAGCCAGGACCATCGGCTTAACGTGCTTTCCGAGACACGGTATGTAAAGATGGTCACCCATCCAAAGACCAACCGCGGTACGCATAGCTTAACCTGATCGATCGACCCGTGTGGCTGTTATTACTTAGCCATAAGCCCCTCTAATCTTCTTCTAATGTTTCTTTAAAGATAGTATTATAGGTACCTAAAATACTATGTACGTCATAAAATAGTAGTTTACTTCCCATAATATTAAGATTACTGCAAGGACACTTTTACTAAATTCGACCCCAGCTTATATTTCTACATTAGTCGAAGATGGCCCCGGAAATGGCTTAGCGTTTGTGGATTTTACTTCAAAGGTTTTGACATGCTTAAGTATATAAAGTATGCTTAGGGCTTTTTACCTCTTTTGATGAGAGAGAGAGACGGCTAGTGTTTCTCTATTTCACTCATTGAACACAATAGTGTTCAATGAGTGAAATAGAGAAACCACTATCACTATCACTATCAATAGATAAGCTTTAAAATGGTGACGGTAGTCAGTGACGTGCATTGCATATAGGCATATAAGCAGTGCCTACCTCGATAAATCGATAAACCATAAGCCTGTCAATTACATTTTAGTGTTTGTACCCCACATTAAGAAATTCACTAAATTATCATACCTATCAAAAAACAAAATCTTCATACAAACTCGCGCGGCAGTAGGCAGTCGCCAGACGGCCTACTCGGCTCCCGTACTATTCGCAAATTGTCATTGGTCTTTATTTGTTCAAGTTAATACGACAAAATTATATTCCTACCTACCTATTCTGAAAACCCATGCTCGCCACTGACGGTAGTACCATTTTGGAAACACACTTTGATTAATACTACCCTGTCAATGATACCGTTTATTTGAATAAATTACAGTGCGGTAGTAATTTCTTAAATGTGTTTCTAATCAATAAACTGTTCTATTTTAGAGGTTTGTTACCAAAGAACAAGCGACGCGGCGTCTATTGTTCTCGGCAGTGATCTAAAAGAGAAATTGGCTAAAAGTGGATCAAACTCAAACTCAAATCATTTATTTCACAGGCACTTTTGAATTATCAAAATTAAATAGTCGGTCAGTTAGTCAGAAAGTTGAAGCCCATTTGCACATTCCAAAACGTAGATCTCTATGGAGAAGAACGGGCAAGAAATTCCAAGGACATAATGTCCAGCATAATCAGCCTATAATGTTCCCACTGCTGGGACACGGGCCTCCTCTCGGTGAGAGGGAGTGGACCATAATCCGCCATGCGGGCCCAGTGCTGGTTGGTAGACGTCACATGTCTTAAAATTGTTGGTTCTAGAACATACTGATTTCCTCACAATGTTTCCTTCACCATTTTGAGAGTAGTAGTGATGGAATAATTTACACAAAGTGAAGCGCCTATCTGGCATAAATTTATGCAGCCAAACAACCATAGTTAATATCATGATTACCTACAACATCAAAAATCAAAAAACCCAAAAATGTATTCAAAGCTAAGTTGGCAAATATCTCGAAAGGATCTAAACTACAATAAAATCTGTAGCACGCGGTCATAAAATGTAACAGTACAAACGTAAACGAACTCGCAATGGTGGCTGTAACTCGAATGTGGCAACTTTGTTGTTGACGTTTGATAAACTGTCAAATGTTGCCAGAGGTCGGGTTAGTGTTGTAAAGGAGCGGTTATTGTGGTGTTTATCTGTTATGTACTTTCTGAATGCTGTTGGTGGTGATTTAAAGAGTTGTAACATGAGGTTATGGTGGCTATTGTGCCATAATATTTTATAGTCCGTCAAGCAGGTGGGGTATACAGGATCAAATTAAAGTATTTAGCGAAACTCCGCAGATTTGGTGGGTATTGATATCTAAACATATTAAAACAAAAAGAAATTGATTTTTTGTGGGGTTATCGACGCAGTTAGTGTACTTGAAACATCAATTCAAAACAACAGTTTCGTTTATGTAAACTTTACACACGTGATTGGTATCAATCCCTAAACACGATCAAACAAAAGAAAACAGATTTTCTCACCTCATACTTCAAGGTAAGAAAAATACCAGCAGTCGTTAACCCCCAAAAAACTTCAATTTTTTTTTATTGTTATGTTATCGTGTTAAAATATCGATACCCATCGCGTCTACAAAGTTTCGCTGGCTAATTTAATTTCACCCTGAATAGTTACTTCTAGGGACTTGACGTTTTAATATCCTTCTAATAATTCAGCTAGTAGCTTACAGCTAGTAATTAATTACATCTATACAAAAAACCCATAGAAAAAAAAAACACACATTCAGTATTTCCTCAACATTTTCCGGAAAACTTTTCCAATTTTTATTTCCATAAAAACCTACTTCGGATTATTACAAATATATTAAAATAAAAATACCCAAATCGGTCCACGTACATACCTACGAGCAGCATTTCATTTTATGCACAAGATAGATGGTGTTAAAGTAACTTCTACGGGTTTGATTGCCAAGGGTGAGTTGAGCCTCCTTTAATGCACTTAACGACAATTTAAGTAATTTTATTTTTTTTATAAAAAATAATGCAAACTGAATTAAAAATTGTTTCAACGGCTTTAACCCAAAAGCACCCAATAAAATTATAAATTCGTTAATATATCGCAAATTGGGTGAAAACTATATTCGAGGCAATGATGACCTGAACAGATTAGTGAAGTAACTTGATTTTAATAATAATGTTAATCTATCCATACATATAAAATTCAAAGTCCTGACTGACTGTCTGACTGACTGACTAATATATCAACGCACAGCTTAAACCGCTGGTCCTAGAGAAATGAAATTTGGAGGGTGTGTTCTTAGTGAAGAGTAGGTATCGGTACTAAGAAAGGGTTTCTCGAAATTCCACCCCTAAGAGGGTGAAATGGGGGGATTTTGTTTGTATAGAAAATATTATTCCTTGAGTTAATAGATTTGACCCTTGGCACCAATACTAATCTAAGTAAATTATGAAGTTTGCCATTTTATGTTTTTCTAAACTACCCCCTAAAAGGGGATTGGGGGGTTTCAAAGTTTTTATCGAAGAATTTTAGCGCGCGGTCCGATTATTTCGACAGTAAAGAATAATGTGTATCAGGGTTTTTCGAAAATTACCCCTGACGGGCTGAAAAGGGGTAGTCAATTTTACATGGGAGGATTTTACTGCGTGGCTTGATTATCTCGAAAATTAGTAGGAATAATCTTTGAGTCAAGTTATGAATACATCCCAAATGATTTTTTTTAAATTCCACCCCTGTGGGGGTGAAAAGCGGGGATACAGTTTATATGAAAAATCTTCTTCATTAGGTTAATAAACTTTAACTTTTCAAGAATACTCGCCTAAGTAAGTACTAAAGTTTATCATTATAAGTTTTTCAAAACTACCCCTCAAAGGGGTGTTGAAGTTTATGTGGAAAATTTGAATGCGTGGTCCGATTAACTCGAAACTCATTATTAAAACTTTTGACAGAAAATAATTAATATTAATAATAAGTATGTAAAGTTGGTCAACAATTGACCCCTGATGGGGCAAAAAGGGGTAATTCGATTTATAAGTGGAGGATTTCAACTTGAAACTGTATGTTACATTTTTACACCTAAACCACTGAACTTCTGATTTGGCAAAGAGATAGATGGCATCCTGGGGAAGGACATACTTTTTATCCTGGTAGCATGTTCCCGTGGGATAATTTCCGACATCGACGCGGGCGAAGCCGCGGGCAGAAGCTAGTTTCGTACAAACCCAAATATCTCGTACAAAATGTAGCAACTCAAATAGTGAACAAAATCAATTTTATTTTAGTAGAGTTGTTTCCTGTTCCGAACATTTTCAAGGTCAAACGAATCTGATTAACATAGAAATTACAAGATAAAACGAACTTTCTTATGTAAATGTTTTATTTCCATGCTAATTTCACAACGGGGAAAAAGTTTTAAACCTCTAAAGAATTCCTGTGGTATTTGGCAGGAGGATTTTTAATTCCACTTTGTACTGAAGGAGTCTGAACACCAAGTCTGAACATCTGCTACATGGAATGATTGAAGTTAAACTAAGGCAGTATTTGACCATTTCATATGGAAGGTATTCTTAGGCTTTAGGGTAGCGGGATTGTCCGAAAGGGTTACCGCTGCCCTGGAACATAAAGGGCTAAGGAAGGAACACGGGTGGGTTTTAGTCAGTAAGAGTCTGACACTCCCTTCTGCTCCACCCAGAGCGGGAGGGGTCATTTGATGATTTCCCATCCTCAAAAAAAAAAAAAAAAAAAAAAAAAAAAAAAAAAAAAAAAAAAAAAAAAAAAAAAAAAAAAAAAAAAAAAAAAAAAAAAAAAAAAAAAAAAAAGGCAGTATTTTCATACTGGCGAGAGGGAATAAAATGAGGGAGAAGACTATTTACATAAGGAGTTTGTTGATTTATCACAGAAAATAACACTGCTGTGGTCAGATTGTTCTGGTAACGTTTTTCCTTAGACACCTTTGAAGATATGCTTTCCTGGTAATAGGCTACTTTGTTCATGATAAGATAGATAAACCTTTATTCATCACCAGGAAATACATAAACCTTCGCCATTTTCTTTATCCATCTTAAAACAATGTTTTCATTATTAATATTCAGACTAAAGCAAAGAACTGCTTCCTCATAACACCATTTCTTCAAACCTCAACAATGTAATCTTCGGTGTTAATGCTACAAACTTTGTAGTTGTCAGTAAACAGTGGCTGTTCCGGAAGCTTCAGCCACAACATTTATCTTTTTATCTTTGAACCTCTGCATTCCTGGTAAGTACGTATAAAAGCGCTCCTTACTTTTTCAGTTCCATCTTTGTTTTAATGTGGTTAAAAAGCGGTGGGAGCAAGAACACCCTTGTTAATATGCGGTTAAAAGGCACGGGGAACTTGTGAGAAAATGTGTGTGGTTGGGATGTGCGGTTTTGACCTCGAGTGAAGTATTTTATTTATTCTCGTGAGTGTTGTAATGAGTGTTATTAAGATATCGTGTGGAGGGTAATGGGTTGCAGAGTTCCGTGCCTACCTATTGCAGGTATTGTAAAATATTAGTTTAGAATTAAATTGCGTATTAGTCCTTATTGAATACAGAAAAAAAACCGGCCAAGTGCGAGTCGGACTCGCGCACGAAGGGTTCCGTACCCTTATCTATAAAAATCACGTCTGTTGTATGGGAGCCTCCCTTAAATATTTATTTTATTTTAATTTTATGATTTATTATTAAAGTAAAAATACAAGTAAGTATTTTGTGAATATTTCAAGTGCCTGCCTGTTGCCATTGTTGATATCGAGCAAAGACGTATAAAAAAAAACTACTTACTAGATCTCGTTCAAACCAATAGAAATTTACATGGTAATGTAGATCACATATTTTTTTTAGTTTTATCATTCTCTTATTTTAGAAGTTACAGGGGCGGGGGACACACATTTTACCACTTTGGAAGTGTCTCTTGAGCGAACTATTCAGTTTAGAAAAAAATTATATTAAAAACCTCAATATCATTTTTGAAGACCTAACCATAGATACCCCACAAGTATGGGTTTGATGAAAAAAAAAAATGTTGATTGTCAGTTCTAAGTATGGGGAACCCCCAAAATTTATTGTTTTTTTTTATTTTTGTGTGAAAATCTTAATGCGGTTCACAGAGTACATCTACTTACCAAGTTTCAACAGTATAGTTCTTATAGTTTCGGAAAAAAGTGGCTGTGACATATGGACGGACAGACAAACAGACAGACGTGACGAATCCATAAGGGTTCCGTTTTTTTGCCATTTGGCTACGGAACCCTAAAAACCTACTGCAGCATTGGCAAATGCTACATTTTAATTTTATCGCGAACAACCTTCTTTTTTTAACAAATTTTACCTTATTTACAGTCAGAAAGGTTTTTTCTTCATATTGATTTTTTTGAATTTTGAATCGAAAACTGTCATCGTCTTTTCTCTTGCCGTGATTTTTTATTTGAAGCTTTTATTTGGGCAC
This sequence comes from Apamea anceps, assembly GCA_951799955.1. NCBI lineage: Eukaryota > Metazoa > Arthropoda > Insecta > Lepidoptera > Noctuidae > Apamea > Apamea anceps. The sequence continues at coordinate 2,128,322 of OX637506.1, forward strand.
AGGACGGTCGTCTATATTACTATTTTTCCCGTTTTACAATATGATTATTTGCCACTATAAAGATTTGAACGACCGAGTTCGTCCGTTGTGCGACCGGATCAAAGGGAACTGTTCCCGAAATTACAGCATCTAAAACTTGCGAGTCAGGTTTCATCTTTCAGGACTTGATTTATCCGAAGACTGGGCGAATCTTGAATTCGCCCCCACCGCTAGCCTGGGACCAGACGGCTGCAAGCTTTTATTGGAATTCGAACCCCACGCTGGTGGTTTCCAGTACCAGCCAGTCAGCGAGCCTTCCAACTGCCAATCTGGAGTCTAGGACCGGATCCACGTATTTTTTTTAGTAGTTTTTTTAAATTTCTCTTTATATTGTCTTATTTAATTTAAAACTTTCTTCTAAATTGTTGTCTCGCTACCGGATAACAGATTGACCTGGTGCGTGTTACCCATTTTAGGATTAGCAAATATTTTTTAATTGCGGAAGTTATAGCAACGTTTGCAAACGTATCGTGACCGACGCGTAACCGTGAAATTTATAGGGCTCTCAACACCAGGGACGTCGCCTCAGAGTTTTACTTAATCTTTTTAATCGTGCTGTGTTCTAACTAGGGTTTTGTTTACAATATTTTTTTTATTACCACTAAATTAAACGTGTTTATGTGAACATCAGGATTTTATTTCGCTACAATATGGCGCCCGAACTTAAAGTAAGTACTTTTATTATTCCTAAATAATGATTTAAATATTTTTTTCGTTATTTCGTGTGTGGTTGCTCTTTCCGAGCAAATTATTTTAATCATCATTTCTTTGCTGACATTTTCAGGTTTTAGAATTTGACAAATGGTGGATTTTTTTTCGTTCCGTCAAACAAGATGGTTACCATGGATACGATGGAGTAGTCAACCCTTTCAGTGCTGTTGGGAGTTATTTTCATTAGTGTGGTGTGTTGTTGTGCAATTTAAAAAAGCTTTGTAATTATTCTAAATAATCTACTCTCTTATTTCCCTCCCCAGTAAATATAATCTTTTTCCCGAGTTTTATTTTAATCCAATAGTTAGTAGTAGTTAGTACCCTGTAGTGTGTGCTCGGTGTGTGAATGTGTTTAGGCGTCGTGACTAAGGTAAGCGTTCTTTGCACGGTTGTTTCCTAGTTTCTATTTGACTTATTTTTGATGTCTAGCCCATCTGTTCGTTTCTTTTTGCGCAGTTGTTTGCTAAGTATCTTGTTGTTCTTTGTTTTTGATTCTTAACCCAGCTGTTCGTTTTTTTTGCGCAGATGTTTGCTAGTACCTATCTATTTGTCTCTTTTTTGATTCTTAGCCCAGCCGTTCCTGCGACGTCGCGTCACCGTACTATTCTTCTACCAGCCATATTACTCCGTATCTAACACTTTTCTGCTACGTGGAATCTGACCCATATATTTTTTTTGGATTTGTTTTTATTATGGTAGTTGAAGGTGTGATTATTTGGTCGGTTTCGAGACTGTTTAGGTTTGCTATTTGTTCTACAGCCTTGCAGTCCATTTAGGGTTTGTTTGCCTTTCGATTCTCGATTAACTATCTTTTCCTTGCCGTTATGTTGCCGTACAATTCTCCGTCAGATTTATCACTAAATTTCTAACTCTTTCCAACTTCATACATATTAGCAGATTTCGTATTTAATTTCGTTTTATCTTTATTGTATTCTAACATAGCAGATGAAGGGTTATTTCTATCGACGACATCGGTCCATTGCCAATTGTTTGTTTATGGTTAGTTAGTTTTTTATGGTTGGTGGTATTTAGTCTGATCTATTTTTAACCGACTTCGAAAGAAGAGGTTCTAAATTTTTAAATTAAAATTTTCTTTAGCTATTCTCTGTTAAAACGATGGTTTGTAACCAAGTTGTTTTATTAATCTTCAATTACCGTTTTTCTTTGTAGGTAATCAGTTTTTAAATTTTCTTACATTCTTTAATGTCGATTTTCCGACACAAACTTGTTGTTACCTATAGTCCTCAAGCCAACACGGTTGAACACTTTATCCAAAGTTGCGTTACGTTTTTGAGCATATTAGTCAGAGAAAACCAAAGAAACTGGGCAAAACTTTTACCCAAAGTCAAACTCTATCTTAACTCTTGCATTAATTTAGCCACAGGTTTCACTCCTAATTTCCTAATGTTTGGTAGGGAAGTTGTTACTTCTGGTCGTGCCAGTAATCAGACTCAAAGCGTAAATTTAGCTGAAAGTCGGGTTCAACACGCCTCGAATCTTTCTTCCCTTGCCGGGGTTTACGCAAAAGTCGCTGATAATCTTTCTATGGCTTTCCTCCGTAATTCTCGAGCATATAATAGGAATCATTCGCCTGTCACTCTCAACGTTGGTGACACTGTATGGAGACGAAACTTTTCTAGGTCCTCTGGGGCAGATTATTTTTCAGGAAAGCTTGCTCCGCGCTTTATTAAATGTCGTGTAACTAGGGTTATCTCTAGGACCACATATGTTCTTCAAGACTGCGAATCTGTCCATTCTGGACAATATCACATTAAAGATATTCTTTAAGAATTCCCTTATGATTTAATCATTCTATGTTCACTTTATTTATTATATCCTTTCTTATTTTTACTTTTACGTACCATTTGTTCCCCCTGTAATATAAATTCGCATAATATTAACATAAATTAGTAAATTTTTCGACAGCTAAATGTTAACAGCGACATCTAGTAGTTCCAAGTGGAAACAATTTGTCGACAAACTTTTGTTTATTTGTCAGTTCTGTCATATGCGCTCAGATGACGTAGATATGACGGGTCTAGTGTTGGGACACTGTCGATAAACTTTTATCGATTATTTAACACTAGTGTGGGTTTTTTAAACACCATCTCTTTTATTCATCGATTTAATTAATAATTTACCTATTATTAGGTTGTTTGCTTATTGTTATTTCCTTTTCTTTTGAAGTCGTTACTTCACCTTTTGTTCTTACCTTTGATTATTATTACGTTTTTTCTTCTATAACTTAATTGTTTTTTCTTGGAAAGGGGGTACTGCAGCATTGGCAAATGCTACATTTTAATTTTATCGCGAACAACCTCCTTTTTTTAACAAATTTTACCTTATTTACAGTCAGAAAGGTTTTTTCTTCATATTGATTTTTTTGAATTTTGAATCGAAAACTGTCATCGTCTTTTCTCTTGCCGTGATTTTTTATTTGAAGCTTTTATTTGGGCACAGGACGGTCGTCTATATTACTATTTTTCCCGTTTTACAATATGATTATTTGCCACTATAAAGATTTGAACGACCGAGTTCGTCCGTTGTGCGACCGGATCAAAGGGAACTGTTCCCGAAATTACAGCATCTAAAACTTGCGAGTCAGGTTTCATCTTTCAGGACTTGATTTATCCGAAGACTGGGCGAATCTTGAATTCGCCCCCACCGCTAGCCTGGGACCAGACGGCTGCAAGCTTTTATTGAAATTCGAACCCCACGCTGGTGGTTTCCAGTACCAGCCAGTCAGCGAGCCTTCCAACTGCCAATCTGGAGTCTAGGACCGGATCCACGTATTTTTTTTAGTAGTTTTTTTAAATTTCTCTTTATATTGTCTTATTTAATTTAAAACTTTCTTCTAAATTGTTGTCTCGCTACCGGATAACAGATTGACCTGGTGCGTGTTACCCATTTTAGGATTAGCAAATATTTTTTAATTGCGGAAGTTATAGCAACGTTTGCAAACGTATCGTGACCGACGCGTAACCGTGAAATTTATAGGGCTCTCAACACCAGGGACGTCGCCTCAGAGTTTTACTTAATCTTTTTAATCGTGCTGTGTTCTAACTAGGGCTTTGTTTACAATATTTTTTTTATTACCACTAAATTAAACGTGTTTATGTGAACATCAGGATTTTATTTCGCTACACTACGTATTATTAAACAATAACAAGGGTAGTATATAATATAATAATGTATCTGGTGGCCAGGCAACACAGGGTCTGGTGTATCTGCAACATATCTTTTTCTTCCATACTTCTCTATTAGTCGTGCATTCGGTAGTCAGCCCCTTTTTTTGTTACAATGCTTAGTAGTTAGCTGCGGACGCAAATTACAATCTTAGGTGATGAGAACTACTATATATAAACTATGGCATCTACAACAATTATGGCATCTTCAAGTAATTACCCCATATCGTCAGCGTCCTTTCCTACCATGCAACATCACTGCCATACCCCAGTTGCCTAGCAACTCGTCATTAAAGTTAACGCACATATTGTGGTTTTCACCCCAACACATATAAGACAGTATACACGTGTTCTTTGAAGGTAATGTGGGTAACTAGGGTTAATGCTTGAGTGTTCTACACTCACCGCAATAAGGACCAAACTTGGAAAACATTAATTGTTACTAAATACATTTAGTAACAATTAATGTGTTGTTCTTGACGAATGATATTTTTTCTCGTTTCTCTCATCTCAGTGCTTTTTCATTTTGTTACGATACCTGTGGCACAATAAGTGAGATAGGTCGACAAATACAAATCGCCTCTAATCTATCATGCGCGCATCCAATCACATTAGACGTGATTACACGGTAAATGGGTTAACAGGCAACCGTAGCTCAACCATGATCCACCTCTATCTACCCTCGATACTAATTGGCGAACGTGACGTCATAATATCAATTTACAACCGCAACGTTAAGCAAATCAAGGGTTTCAAGCTCAATAAGCAACTCATCGCACCCTCATTAATCGATTCTATTAAAGCAAAGGTCCCCATCGATAAATAATTAATCGATTCAGTTAAAGCAGAGGTATCTAATCAGACGCGCGTGTCGGAAATGTCTTCGATTACAAATTAATCGAGTCCCAAGCGAGCGAGTGTGAATTTGCGAATGTATGGGCGTTTAATAAAACGAGTCATTAACGGGATGTTTAGAATTTAGTTTGTGTACCCTACTGTTTTATTTCGAATAATTTCGATAGGTTTTTTTTTTCAATTATCGTGATGAAGATTTAACCGGAACCTAGATACTTATTGATCTTAGTAACCTCAGTTATGATGTAGGTTGAAGGCTCAACTACCATTCATCGGTTTTGGGGTGATCAAGGATCTTTATATCTACTAAAAATTAAAAACGCTACGATATAAGTAGGCCCAAAAACATAGCCACCTTTCAAAAATTGGTCCTATTTTTAAGTATTTATCCGTGTTCATAGCAAACCATGCTCGATTACACGCTGTTACTTTACAATGGTCATTCAAGGAGCCAACACGTTGGTGTCGGCTCGATGTTGATGTTGTTAGTTGACCGTCTTTAGACAAAATTATTATAAGTTGTGGTGTTAGAAGTGGTGGTGTTAGAAGTGGTGGCCCAGTGGTACCGACATGTCCTAGTACCAAAAAAATTTAAGACATGTCACATCCACCAACTCGCGCTGGGCTCGCGTGGTGGATTATGGCCCACTCCCTCTTGCAGAGTGAAGGCCGGGACACAGCCAGCAATGGGAAGCATTACAGGCTGATTATGTAAGTTCTGGCCTCATTGCCTCTCCAGCTCGCTGACTCCATGTAGATATTTCAGTATCTCCAATCCTTCTCTAGAGTTATGAATATTTAGTTAAGCACAGCACACAGTATGCACGTATTACCCACTATTGTCGTATGCACGGTGCAATCAACGTTTCTACTTGATACTGTACCCAATTAGGTGTAATGACTGTGTTCACGGATGAATCAAGTGTCAGTGTGCTCGAAGTTAACCCATCTTCACCGAGCAGGTAATTACATAATAATTACCTACTGTTAAAGTGATGTGATGTTTAATAAAAAATGCCATTAATTAGTTACCGAACCGTATGTGTTTTCTTATTAGGTAATATACCTACATAAACTTTTTGAATTAAACATTTTGATTAATGTAGGTATTGTTCATCAGTTTTGAGTTTCTTTTGCGTGCTGAGATTACAACCACGTCATTTACAATTCTATGATTAATTCTGATCTTTTTACTTATTAATGGGTAGTAATAAAAGCTCCGAAAAAAAAAAAAATGAGCATACTCAAAATATGAAATTTACTGCTATAAATAGGTACTAACTTTTCGACAACTTATAAGCGAATACAAATAAAGAAACGACCGAATAAAATGCTGAAAATTCCGAAAAATTAATACAATATTTGCTGACGTTATATTTTTCCACCAGCTTAAGTTGCGTATTACCGAAATCTACAGGTCATCATTTTTATCGTAACTTACCTATTTTATATTATAAATTTAGAATCAATCTTACACATTTGTGTAAGATTGATTCTAAATGTGTACTGTGGCGCTGTGGCTGTGTGGTTTGGTTTTACATTCAAAAATATGTTTCTGGCACTCGCCGGCCGCTGCCGCACGATTCAGTAACCGTTCCGGCACTGCTCGCTTCGCTCGCTCGGCTCGTGCGTTATGTGGTCACAGTTCTAACCTAACCTAACCTAGCTCTTTCGATTTAAAGAAGATATATGCGTGTTACGTTGCAAATTTCACTAAACTAGAACTTTTCGGGAACTTAGTATTTTTTTCGGAAGTTTAGTATTTTTCTTGGATTTTTTTTTTTATTATTTGAAAGAATAGAATATTTTTCATGGAATTATAATTTGAGTAAGTTTCATGTTTGTTTGTTAAATACAACATTTTTTGTCGGTTAATTTTGTATTAACTTTTCGGTAATTCATTTTAACACAGCTTAGTTAGTATTATAGTCAACCACAGATCGCTGGAAGTTAATTTGTTTTTCGGAAGCTTTATTATTTTCCCTTATTAATTATATTTTTTATTCTAATTTATAGTTCCTAAATCATTTCAATAAGAGACATCTGTGGGTATAATCGTGAAGCGTAACCACAATTCAACGTCGTTCTTGGTTTGGTTTTGAAAGTTCACATAGAGAACAACAGATGGCATTGTGTGCAACAAACTATGTACCTATTTATTAGTAAAACACCTAACCTAAGTGCTTACGTTTGAACTATAATGTATCTACTTACCTACCCCACTTACTATTTGTAGTTGCGCAGCATAGCCTCTCTTACCAATGATCTAGTATGTATGTACACCTAGCTTTAGATAGTTATCCATAGTAATACCTACTTGCGTTTAGTTACTTACCTACCTTTCATAATCCTTGTATGTTTATACCTATTTTTAAAAGAAAGGTTATTTTGTTTTTGATTTTTAAGTACATCAATCAACATTGTATAAGTTTATGTTATTGCTTATTTTTATTAAAGGGACAGATCCTTTGGTGGGAGGAATGTCCAAGCTTACAACATACGATGTTTAGCAGTCTATATATAGCAATTCATATGTACCTATGCATGTATTTACAGCACATTACTTTAATTTAGTTAGTCAAAAATAAACCATCAAACAGTCAAAAGCAAAAATATTGTATTCAATGTTTTTAGTACCTACTTAGCAAACTGAAATCAATATTGTGCGCGGCGTTACGACTAGTCAAGGGGCTCGTCGCGGGTTCTATTTGATCATCTTGCTTCCTAATCCGACATTTTATGCGTCAAACACGTGATTCTTTTTGAGACGATAATTTTCCCTATGAATTTGTCTAATAGGCAGAAAAACTTTTTCACAAAGATGGAACCGACTTCCAAAAAGAAAAAACTGAATAAAGTGCAAAATACCATCAGTTTCGGAAGTCGATGGCAACAGGAAATAAATAAAACATAGCCTAACACATCGACTTTTCTTTCTGGAAACATCTAATGTAAAAACACAAGTTCCTGCATCAGTTACATATTTGTTATACAGACGAATTTATGTTTTTAACAGACGAAAAAAAACGGAGGAGGTTCTCAATTCGACGCGTATAATTTTTTTTTTTTTTATGTATGGCCACGTATAACTTTTTACAGAGTACCTAGTCCGATTTTGATAATTCTTTTTTTATCGGAATACCTCAGTTGCTCCCATATAAATTTGGAAAAAAATCCAACCCTAAGGGTGGGAAAATAAGGGTGATTTATTGTTCACTCACAGATTTTAATGCTGAGTTGTGTATTATTTATTACTCTACTTAGTGCCACATATACCTGCCCTTTGGCAAACAATTAGTAGATTATAGCCACATAAAATTATAAAATAAAAACTTTTTAACAAAAAAAATTAAACCGGTGAAAAAACTGAAAAGCAAAAAATAATAAAACTTTTTTATTTAACCTTAATAAATAAGTTCTTAAACTAATGTAAGTATACCTAAGTAATTTTGAGTCGGCGCCAAACAATCATTAAACAAAGATCACTAAATTGCCGCGCCGACTCAAAATTTTTTTACTTATATAAAAAGTTTTTTTCCTTATAAAGTTACTAACGAACGTATTAAAGTTACTTCACTTTATTTCGTTTTCCGTGCGGTTACCCATCCACAATATGAAGGATCATAGGAAGGATCTAGGTGGCATCCGGATTCACCATACCAAAGCATTACTGAATTACCAGCGATTAGCCATTGTTTTTGAATTACAACCTAAGCAATACCTCTAAAAGCTATTCATTTCCTGAATTCCCAGCAGATCTTTAGCAATACCTCTAATTTTCGTAAAATTTCATTTCATATTTGGTGTAAACATTGCCGCATGAAAAAATAAAAACCGTAATTTTATCGGAAAATTTTTCATTACAGTTTTTATTAATCAAATTGGTTTTTATTTTTTATTTCTACAGTTTAAATGTTATTTCATCGTGATATGAATTGCACACAGATCATATTATGAATTGTCAGTTTGTGACTATTTTGCGATTTATAATATGATTCATATTGTTATCCTATTATGATTCTGCCAAAGTGGCCTTTTTAGGCCCCCAGAACTTTTGTTCAGTTCATCCATATTCACCTAACAGATACATTTTGCAGTCGCTCCACCTATTTAGCTGCATTCGGTTTGACTGAATGCTGATCCCAACATGCTAGGAAAAAAGTTAGACAGGTTTTTGTCACAAACCGGTCTTCAAACAGTTGACGTTTTATGCAGTCATATTTTTTCAAATCAAAATAAATCTCTCAGTATTGTTTTAATACTAGACATAGAGCTCTGTCCAACAATCTGTACTGTTTGCAGATGATACCTCTCTTATTTTTAAAATAGACAGGAATAGACAAGATTTTGACGACGTAAGCAGTGTACTCTCAATAGTTACAGATTGGTTTACTTTACGCCAAATAACCTAGTTCTCAATGCCAAGAAAACGAAATGTGTAAAGTTCGCCTTACAGAATGTTAGAAATCTAGGACCCAACATCGTTTTAGATAAAGAGGTGCTTGAAACAGTAGGCTCGGCAATTTTTCTAGGACTAACAGTAGATGCCAAACTTCAGTGGGGACCTCATATGTCTAGTCTAGCAGGAAGGCTCAGTTCGGCTGCCTACGCCGTCAGGAAAGTAAGACAATACACTGACGTTGATACAGCTCGTTTAGTCTATTTCAGTTATTTTCACAGTGTTATGTCCTACGGTATTCTGCTGTGGGGCAAAGCCGCTGATATACAAAATATATTTGTCCTTCAAAAACGAAGTGTTCGAGCAATTTACCAGCTAGGTGCCAGAGTTTCTCTAAGAGATTTTTTTAAAGATATTGGTATTCTCACGGTTGCATCACAATTCATCTTCGCCAACATCATTTATATTAGGCAAAATTTACACTTGTACACTAAAACAGTGATGATATTCACAGTGTGAACACTAGAAATAAGGACAAACAACGTGCCCCCTTTCACCGGCTTCATAAGGTTCATAACTCATTTGTTGGGCTTAGTATAACCTTTTATAACAAGATACCCTCTTCTTTGCTAGACTTGCCTTTTAAGGTGGATGCTCCAAGGTAGCCCGCGAAATTCAAATTTTCTTACGTTTTTTTTTGCAATTTGCTGGTCAGTACTAAGTTGTACGTTGATTAAAATAAGATTCGCGGCCATAACAAATATGTATTTACAGAATTATAATCATTAAAGTCATCAACACAACTCTCTAAGATCAATTAGTAACCCTACTGAATGACTATTTCATGAAATCTTGACATTTTAGGATTATGCTAACTTAACAAGTTGTATTACTGATTCTGGGGACTGTCTTTTGTAATTTTGACGTTCGAAAAGTGCTGATTCTCAGCCTAATTTGAATAAATGACTTTTGATTTTGATTTTATTTAAATCCCTAACAGGCATACTTACAGCCATCTGCAATCTACTCCAGCTGATAACTAAAAATATTGTATAATATTTTAGCTGTGGAGTTTCTCACCCACTCTTCTCCATATAAAACTACTTTTAGGAAGGGGCAACTAGAATCAATTCTATTATCTTCATCATCATCATTTCAGCCGAAAGACCTCCACTACTGGACATAGGCCTTCCCCAAGCACCTCCACTTCGACCGGTTTTGTGCTTCTCGCATCCAACTGGTTCCTGCGGCCTTCACAAGGCCGTCGGTCCACCTTGTGGGAGGCCTTCCAACACTACGTCTTCCGGTACGCTGTCGCCACTCCAGAACCTGTCGGCCCCATCGGCTATCTGTTCTGCGAGCAATGTGCCCTGCCCACGTAACCATGTAACTGCCTATTTGAAATAAATTCTTTGACTTTGATTTTACTTTATTCTGGTAGGAAACAACATGAATATTATGTTAGTTTCTGCAGGATTTATAGATAGGTGAAGCTCAGATAGTGATTCAAACAACAACATTATAAAAATCACAGTCGTTTATTTAATAATAAATACTGGTAATTAGGATAGACATAGAGATTTACGAAAAAATCTTTAGCGTAATGAAAGGTACTTTAAAATACTAATTAAATACCTAAGAATGTTGAGTACATACAAGTTGATATCGCCTACGCGTGATGTTATAAATGAATCATAAACTAACGTATGAAAAATCACTAATTAAGGAACTTAAAAATTAAGTCATGGGCCCGATTTCCTATAAAACCTTAACGACTATCCCCTATGGGTACGTATAAACAATCTATACTTTATCTGCGTACTAAAAAGCTAAAGTATTTCGAAAACTATTTTTTATTATTATAATAACTACGAATTTGCTATCAGAATCCGTGATGATCAAAGAATTTTGGAATAGAATCGGACTTAAGACCGTTGAGCTATATGGGGCATACCCCATTAAGTACATCCCTAATATTAAAGCATAGCTAGCTGTGACAACACGTTTATATTAAAAAACAAACTCCCATTAACTCTACGAGCCTGAACACCTCATCAGCAAACACATGAAGCTCAGACCAACTTAAAACATAATAATTTATCATTAGGAATGATTCATTAACATCCTTTTGGTACACACACACCCTACGGAACCATGCAAAGATTCACTTAACTCCGATTCCATCAAAATCGACAAATTGAAAGAAATAGTCATCGCCAACGAAGCTGATCGTCCTGATCTTTTTGTGCATGCGCCTACTGCATCATCTTCAATTTGAACCTTAAGACTAAGTAAGAGATTACCCTAATGAAGACGAAGAGTGCGCTTAGTGCGCCGACATCGATCCAGAAATTCGCCTTATCCATAGTCATTTCCTTCAGGAACAAGTTAGGATTCCTGAAGTGGCAGTAGTCTTCTGAGCAGTGAAGTTTTTCTCTTCCGAAGCCGTAGACTGAGAGCATGGCTCCTTCGAATCCGTATCGAACGTAACTGAGGTAAGTAAGCCATTGCAGGTAGCTGGGTATTGCGTTGAAATTAACAAAGAAGCCTGAGAAGAGTACTACGGGGATGGTAGTGACTGGTCCCAGGTAGACCCCGGTCTCGATCTTCATAGCGGCCCCGATGAGCAACCCGAGAGATTGCGCCACCAGGGCCGTCAGGATGTTAATGGTCGTGAACATCAGCACCCGGTCAGTCTGCATCGGCTGGCCTGTCATGAAGTAGACTATCATCACGTACACGCCGCTGAAGACAATCTGGAAAAGGAAGTATAGGCTTTGTGAGTTTAACGTTTAGATGGCTGTGACAAAATTTTGGGTAAACAAAATTTGAAACATTGTCACGCTATCGACACGAAGATCTTAAAATATAGTATTTGCAAGAACTATAAACGAAACAAATACGGAACAACATTATGTTACATCGGTCATAGTAGATTCACATTTCTTTCCTATCTCTCTCGATGAGACATCTTTTATTATTTGTTGGAGATGATGAATAAACAGCTGCACTAATACGTCTTTTCTTTATTCATATATCATCGCAGAAGATACCACACTTTTTAGACACAGGTGTTACTTTAAATACGTTCTTTAAGTACTTTATCAACAAAGAAATATAATCTTTTTCCTAAAAATTGTGTCTATTTCATTGTTGACTCGGTATTTGACATTGTCCGGCTCGTGTCAGTATTTAACGTCCAATTGTAGCTTGATTGTAGTCAAGTACCTATTAAATAAAGTAGCGTGCCTTAATGGGCAATTGCGGCCATGTCAGTATCGAACGGACAAATATTATTTATTGGTCATAAAACATTTTTGTCAAAGTTCACCGACTACAATCTATGTTTGTATCGCTATATAAATCTTTTAAGCTAATGTTATAAATAGGTAAAATTATTTTATTATTTGTTTATAAGAGATATAATCTCTGAAAGTAGGTACTGATCCAATTAAAAAAAACTGATAGAAAGCTATTGCCGCGTGTCATAGGATTTATTTACGGTTTACGTTAACGACAACGGTGTAATACGGTGCGGTGTTATATATTATGATCCTATTTTATTAGAAAGTGAACCTAGCTAGAGTTACGATAACAGCCAATTCTCGTAATTTAAAACGTTCAAAATCTAGTCGCAGTTTCATCTCGGCGACAAACATACGTCAAAAACTTGTCAAAATGTAGGATTTTTTGACAGATTGAGACTGAGATCAGACTGTGAACGTTCTTAAAATTACGAGAATTGCCCCTCTGATATTTGACCCGAAAACTGTCATACAATTATGCCAGTTTTGGAAGAACAAACAAGGCTTTTGATCTGATAAAGTGAGTTTTGTATCTATGTGTGGGTATAGGTATCATAACAATTAAGTTAGATAAAGCAAAAATTGGCATTTTTTTTTCATCAGTTTCGTATACTTTTATGAAAAGTTTAAAGCAATGAGGATTATAAATTGCATTTATTATATTTATGTATTGTGTACTATATTTTTTAAGTTATTGGTTAAGTTTATGTTTAAGTTAATAAGCATTATGTAATTTTTAGCCTTTATTTACCATCCTCATTTGCAAACCTCTCTATAGCTCTGAGGTTTGCTGTTAGAGGACCCAATTTTGGATTAAGCTGTCCTTGTTGTTGTAATCACGTGTACAATAAAGAATTAAGAAATGAGATGTATTTACCTGAAACGGTAGATCCGCCATTGTTTTAGCGAAGTAGAAGGCTTTCAACGAGTACCAGTAGTTCAAATGCTCTCTCACAAACACGCTCATCTCAGTAGGGACTGTAACAAAGAACAAAACACAATCGTTATTACAATGTTACTCAAGAAAAGATTTACTTCATGTGATTAATTTAATACAAGCATATTTTCTCATAGTCGTTGTAAGAGTTTACCAAGGGATTGTACTGAGTCCACCTCCGCTTTTTAGCAATTCCATAGTTTTAAGGTAGAATAATGTTTTTCCAGGGTGAAACAACAGTCTCACTATGTTCATGAAGGAAATAACGTTTTTATTGACTCTCGCAACAGTAAATATTTATAAGGAACATTGCATCATTGACAATAGTCTAAGTACAAAAAGGAATGAATTGTAAAATACTCACATGTTAGAATAGTAGGCATCATAGCAGTAAACATAGTGAACATCACAGTAAAGAATATACAGCCAGCATTGCTCATCACTTTCGCGGCATCTCTGCCAATATCATAATACAGGAAACCAATCAGCAACCCAACCACCGTATGAGAACAGAGCCTTAAGTGCGTCAACATCTGATCCCGCAAAATGCTTCTAAAGGTACGTTTCAATAAGATCCAGAATTGCTTCCACCCTGATGTAGGGAAGCCGGTCTTGATGGGTTTCTTCGTGAAGCTTTCGCTGGAGTCGAGGAGTGATGTTGTGCAGGTAACTGGTGCGAGGTTGGTGGAGTTGGGTAAAGCGATCTGCTTTTCTGAGTTAAGGACTGGTTCGGACATGTCTATCACAGTGCAAGTTGGTTTGTCTGGAAGCGAGAAAATAGATATTAACGTGATTGTCTAGGAATGTTAAGAATTTTAAGTGCCTCTTGTAATGGACTGAGGAACTTTGGTCACTACTGAATATTCTGGCAAAAATTCAAATGTCTACTTAGCTAGCTAGAGTAACATTTTGCATTTATTAGTCTATTGTACAGACGCCAGCACATCAAGCTACTACAATCTGTCGAATTTCTTTAATAGATTTTCAACTTTATCGCTGAAGTATTAAGGTTCAAGGTTGATTGGGAAAATTTGACAGTTTCGGGTAGCTTGACCTGCTGGCGTCTGTACGAACATTTTATCGCCTGCAAAAAATATCTTACAAATTTATACTACATCTGTGACCAGCGCTGCTAGAAATGAATTAATTACAGCCGTAAATTTTACAGGAAAAATTACCAACCCAATGCAATAAGGTTAGTTATGTTCATTCAATTGTATTGTGTCTTAAACTTGCTCGACAAGTGACTAGAACTGCACCCTAATTGCGTAACACACTGTCAAACCCAATCTGAAACATTTTGAAGAATCGCTTCATATATTCCAAATAAATGTCTGTTCAACAACGTGATTAACGCAATGAACGTTGTTGAGCTGTCAAGCCATTGCTACTGATCGTGTGATACAAAATTACCCCGCAGATTCAGTTTCGGCAAGTACTGAATACTTCAATATCTCGTTTCGTATTCTTTGTTCCCACTTGTCCAAAAAAAACTTATCAATATGCTCACATATCACAATGGCAAGTGCCTGTTGTTCCGCCTTCTCAGCGTTATTCTTGCTAGTCTGGTTGTTGTAGTTCAGGTTCGGAGGTACTGAGGACGATGATGATGAGGATGAAGACTGGCCGCGGCCGCAGTTGCCTTTGTTGACTGCCATCACCAGCTTGTGTACCCAGTCACCGTGCTCGCCTGTTGCTACTTCCATCACTGGAATAGACAATACATAAAAAGTTAGTACTGGGCATAAAGAATTAAATTCAATTCAATCTTTATTGCATCCATAATGTACAGACGCCAGCAGGTCAATCTACCCGAAACTGTCAAATTTACCCAATCAACCTTGAACCTTAATGCTTTAGGTTGAAAATCTATTAAAGAAATTTGACAGATTGTAGTAGCTTGATGTGCTGACGTCTGTACACATACAGGTGGTACCTAATTATAAATCAATGGAATCAAGTATGGAACCTGTCAGGCATAGCAAAATTTTAAATAGGTAGGAGAGAGGAAGCGCGTTTTTTAAAGGTATAGATGGCAGAAATAGATTGTGTTTCAAACTTAATGAACGGGACTTTATTTTAAAGAGTCTCGTGAAAAATAATCTGACTTTAAAAAGATTGCTTCAGCGTTGAAATCTAGTGAAGTTTCACCAACCCTGTTGCTAATCACAATTGTTCTAATTGATCAAAGTGAACATCGT
Source organism: Apamea anceps (assembly GCA_951799955.1). Taxonomy (NCBI): domain Eukaryota; kingdom Metazoa; phylum Arthropoda; class Insecta; order Lepidoptera; family Noctuidae; genus Apamea; species Apamea anceps. The sequence continues at coordinate 2,143,954 of OX637506.1, forward strand.
ACAGACGCCAGCAGGTCAACCTACCCGAAACTGTCAAATTTTCCCAATCAACCTTGAACCATAAAGCTTTAGCGATAAAGTTGAAAATCTATTAAAGAAATTTGACAGATTGTAGTAGCTTGATGTGCTGGCGTCTGTACAAGCCTAGACTCTTAAGACTTTTGTGTTCTAAAGAAAAGTGGTCGTACAGTCAACCGTACGTCATCGTCAGTGGTAACTCTTGCCAGGCCCTTACTATTACGACATAAAGGCGCGATCAAATTGTTACCACTGATGTGCTGCACTGGTTGACTGTACCTACTACAATTATCTATATCTATCTATATCTATACTTATAATAAATCTGTAGAAGTGAAAATTCTGTACATTGAAAATATCAAAAAAATAAATGGCAGGGGGTGTTACTAGACCGACACCGAACCCAAAAATGTGATTAAAAAAATTTTTGTCTGTCTGTCTGTCTGTCGGTTTGTCTGTCTGTCTGTCTGTCTGTCTGTCTGTTTGTTCAGGCATCACGCAAAAACTACCGGTTCGATTACGATGAAACTTGGTATAATTATTCTTTAATATCCTGGGCACCACACTGGGTACTTTTTATCCCGGAAAAGTATATACAATAAAAAACAAACTTAATTTTGCGGTTCGATCCCTAGATCCGATTACTGTACCAACCGCAAATAATAAGTTTGTCGTAGGTTAGGTCACACGCAGTGGAGTTCATTTTTATTCCTTTTACTTTTTAGAGTTATTTAGGTTTATTTTTATATAAGTCGTAGGTATAGATTTTAATTTTAAAGTATAGGTAGTATATTTGATAGTGTGCGTAGTGACCGTAGGTTATTTTATAATACTGTTAGGTAGGATAGTCATTCGTATAGATATTAGTTTTTAGAGATTTTGCTTATTTATTGAGTTTAGATTGAGGGGCCCGTGGCTAAATAATAATAGCCGCACAGGTCGATCGGTCAGGTTAAGCTACGCTTGCCGCGGTCGGTCTGTGGATGGGTGACCATCTTTACATACTGAGACACCTCCGTGCCTCGGAAAGCACGTTAAGCCGTTGGTCCCGGCTGTCATTCGTGGATCTTTGACAGTCGTTACGGGTAGTCAGAAGCCCGAAAGTCTGAGAACCAGTCATACCAAGGGTATCGTATTACCCAATAACTGGGTTGTGGAGGTCAGATAGGCAGTCGCTCCATGTAAAATACTGGTATTCAGCTGCATCCGGTTAGACTGGAAGCCGGCCCTGAACATAGTTGGGAAAAGGCTAGGCAGATGATGATTGAGTTTAGATTAGTTATCGTCATAAATAGGTTTATTTAGGTAGGTAGGTAGGTATTTTATTTTCTGTTATTGAGTTTATTTATTTTTTTAATTAGGTAGGTACTTAGGTAAAGATTTGATATAGGTACCCTCTTAATCACCATTAATGAGACACAATTGGTTTTCTATTGTAATTAGCCACAAAGGGCCCGCGAGATAGATGGCATCCTGGTGCACATACATTTTATCCTGTTAGCACGTTCCCGTGGGATAATTTCCGACATCCACGCGGGCGAAGCCGCGGGCAGAAGCTAGTAGTAAATAATAGAACACAATTAATTTTCATTGCATCATAGATAGAAGAATTTTCGGATCGCATGTCATAAATAAACATCTCTATAACGTTAAAATGAATGGATGCTGAACAAATGTTTTCACTTTCACTGCCGCTGATTCAAAAGTAAAGACAAACAGTACAAGCGATGAAGAAAAAACTGATGTTTAATGCTCACAGGAAGTTATAAAGTGAAACAGACGTAACTAGGTTATTGCAGTGCTAAAACGTTATTGTTTTGCTATATTTCTCTTTCGTGCTCTGATCTGAATAACTTAGGATGTTCTTTTGGAGTAATATTACACTCAGCGGCAGTAAATATGGCCCCAACCCTAAACGCGAATTTGTGAGCAAATTTGACCTATCCCAAGGGATTTTGTAATGGAGCATAAGTGCCCATAAGTAGCTTCTCTAGTTGCATTAATTAAGTGAATTTTCTGTATTTGGTTAGTTTTAAAATGATTTGAGTAAAAAACAAATCGTTTAACTAACATTCCTGGGGAATTATAAAGCAGCTCTGTGCATTTTTTTTTTACACAAATCAAATTTTAAATTAACCAAAAGTGAATTGGTTCGCTTAATCTAACCAGAGAAGTTACTTGGCATCTATTCTCATTAAAAAATCCTATAAAATAAATACCCGCCTATTTTTTTAAAAAGATTTGGAAGATGAAGGCTTCACAGATGGTCGAACTTTGTTTAAGGATGAATTGGGGTCAGTCGGGTAAACAGATACAAAATGTTGATTGATCAAAAAGGTTTCCTTACATACTGACAGAGGATTCTCTAGGGTCAGAGTCTTACAAGATGTTACCTACACAGTGAGTATTTTGGGTATAGACAAAATGTATATTCTCTTCACTGTGAGTAATATTGTTTCGGGGATCACAATAAGGAACCTTCCAAATTGTGTAGCACCAGAAAATTGTAGACGAGTTATATCTATTTAGTTACCCGCACGTTAACTACGATTGACGGTTTTTGTCGTTAGTCAGTCTGATGTGTGTTTAAAAATAAACCTTAACCAATTCAACCTTCATAATATTACATCAAAGCGAGGCCGTCCTATGGTGTACAATAAAACAGGTTACGTTACGAGTATTTCTTGTATTTCTACTTCTTCTTATATTTTTTGTTACGTTTCGCTATATTAAACCTTCTTGAACTAAAATATTTTTTAAATATACAAAGGGGAGGCGTTTATTGTTCTATTGTTACTGATAATACACATAATTATTTGCACCAAGTAGCTTTAGTGTCCGAATGTAAATATTATTCGGCAGTTTCATATTCCTAAGCAAACCTAACTTTTTTCTACTAAAATTGAAACTAGTCACAAGAAAAATATTAAAAAAAAACGACTGACTTCCAAAAAAGACATTACAAAGTGAAAAATAACTTTTAATTTCGGAAGTCGTTGTCGTTGTGTTCGAATTTTCGTTGTTTGTCACAGACTTTCGATTAAAGTTATTTTTCACAATGTAGGTAATAATGTCTTTTTTGGAAGTCGGTTGTTTTTTTATTTTTCACTTTTAAGTTGTATTTTTTACCAGTAAGTTTAGTTTAAAAACCAAACTACTGAACCTTTTTTGATGAAATTTATATGGGACCAATCTGAAAGTATATCCTTACGAATAAAAAATAATTTTGCTAATCAACTTATACATAACGAAGGTCGGAGGTAACTGTACGGGCAGTTTGTCCGTACAGGGAGATGTAGTATGTAGACTGTTGATGGATACGAATCACACGGGATGTATACAGGAAATAAAATCACTGTTCTGTGTCCGTTACTGATTGTTCGATTTATTAGGTAAAATGCTAAGTTATATATACATAAAGTAGGTTACTTGTGGTGGGCGCGATAGCTTATTCAGCGAATGTAAGTAAGTAATCGGCGAATAAGTAAATGCTTGTTAAGGTAAAAACTAACACAATACATTTCATGTGGCGATGCTCGTACATCCTGCCAACTATAAAAAACAACAAATTAGAAGTAAACGTACTATAAAAGTACTTAAGAATATGTAAAGAAAGTTAGTGTATTCTGTGTTTCCCGCTGAATGGTATTGGCGATGTTTCGTTGTCCACCTTGTTGCTGTTAGGAAGATGTCCGATGACCTTTTCTATTGTCTGCTCATCTGCCTTTGTTTGACTATCCTTAGGGAGATGCTGTTGAGTATGGACTGGTACCATGTCAATATCTTCGTTGTGAGCTTGCGTGGATACTCTGCTTACTTGGAGTACACGGAGGCAGCGGGTTTTTATCTTAAAGGCTACCCATGTACCGAATATTATTGCACAGGTTATTATGAAACCGTACAGGACGTAGTGATGTTGCTCGGCATCCGCTGTTTTAACCATTTGGATGTCCTGTTGTTCTTTAACCAGCTCAATTTTTTCTTTTAAGACCTTTAAGTTGTTCTTCATGGGTTTCTATTTCCATGTTTGTTATGTTAGTAATTTGACTATTACTTATTAATAAGTCATTTATGTTTATCTCTGGTATGTAGATCTCTTGCTCATTGCCTAATTCCATAGTGCTTTGCATATTGTAGTGCGAATGAATCAGGTGATTATCGCCGCGCATCATGCATCCTGTCGCTAAGGTGATTATGCCCGTATTACGTAGTGTCTGTGACGTAATTCCAGCTGGACAGAAAATGCGCATAGTGCATTCCTCACAACACGTAAACAACCAAGCCCCCCTGTTGTGTAACTTTTTCCATTCATTGTTGCAACTTGATACCTCTGTGCGGCAATTTGATACTCCTCGATTGTTTATTATGTCTGCTTCGCACATGCTTGTGGCTGTTTTGATCCCGTATATAGGTAAGTCGAAATTGCATAACAGCAGCTGATTTGTGTTTACTTGGGTGCATGATGACAAATGTTGTTGATTCAGGAGTATCATCATGTCCATTTTCAAGTTCACGGCTATGTATTTTGTTGTTGGTATTATGTTAATCATGGAGCCTCCCTTTATGTTCCGGATTGGGACGACTTCGGTTAGTTCATATTGTTCGTCTGTTACTAAAGGGATTTTTACTTCAAAAATTATAAAGTCTTCGGTTAGTCTTCCTTGCACCCTTGCTAGTTTATACATTTCCCGAGTACACTTGAACTTGTTTGGGCAGGGTAGGGATAATCCTTTTGGTACTTGTCCTGATATGATGTTCAACTGGTTTTCGAATGCATCGGGTTTCAATAAGTGAGTGTCGACTTTGCCATTGCGAAGATCTGTAACTAGGTCGATCAACATGTCTTGTATTCTCCGCAAGTTTGCTACCATCATGCTTGCGGCAAGTGCAGTGGCAGTGAGGAACGTTGCTTGGTCTTGTTCTGTTCTCAGTTGTTGCATCGAGTCTCTGAGACTTTTGTTGATGACGACGAACTGTCGATTCATCACTTGCTCGTTCCTCTTCAGGAGGTTGTATTCACCTTCGATTATTGAAGTATGTTGTTTGTACAGATTGAGTAAGTGGTCTTCATTGCTGTGCAGTAGTTTGATGTCGTTGTTGTATTTATCGGCGAATTTGTCATCAAGTACGCCGAAGAGAGAGTTCGCAATGTTCCCAATCCCGTTTATGAGACCTCGCTTACTGCGTCTTCCGTGTTCAGACTGTAGTACTTCATTGTAGTGTTTGAGCTCGTTTAATTCGTGCTCAAATTGTGTGGATATAGTAAAGTAAGCCATGTTTCGTTGACAGAGTACGTGTAGTTGCTGGACGTATTGTTCAACGGCGGAAATACTTTTCCAGTAAGTCGACATGTTGTAGTAAACTACCAGTCTCCATTCGTCTTGTATTATCTGTAAGTCTGCTGCTTTGTCAAAGTATACAAGACGGGTTGGGTCGAGAGTTGTCACGTTGATGAGTTGTTGCATTGACGGTGTCAAACACATAACCATGAGTACTAGTAACGTGTTTAGGCACGTGCTGGCAACACTCTTACGTTGCAGTCTAGGTCTCAACCGACGTTGTCGTTGTGATGTCGATGAAGTTGCCTCTGGTTGCTTATTGTCTGAGGTTAGGGTTGGTGTGTCTTCGGTGTTATACCTTGTTTCGATGGGTAACCGGGACAGCTTTGTTATGGGCCTCTTCAATAGGCTGGACTTAGTCTTGAGCGTGACGACTCGGACTAAGTTGTCAGGTCCAGGATGCGTCTCTATAACGCGTCCTAATAACCATCTGGCTGGTGCCGCTTGTTCTTCCTTTATAAGGACGATGTCATCCACTGCTATGTTGTGTGTTGGGGATTGCCATTTTCCTCGTAGTTGTAATGTTTGAAGGTAATCTTTGGACCATTTCTTCCAAAATTCCTTGTACATATTTTCTGTCAAGCGCCATCGTAAAGTTAAACTGCTGTTATCACACTCCGATGTCATCGGAGGTGCCAGTACCGGTCCGCCGACTAAAAAGTGGCTTGGTGTTAAGTAATCGATGTCGTCGAGATCATTTGTTAGAGCGACGAGTGGTCTCGAGTTGAGGCAGGCTTCAATTTGTGCCAGCAACGTAGTAAACTCTTCGTACGTAAGTTTTTGTTCACCAAGAACGCGTTTAAGGTGGTGTTTCATACTCTTGACTGCGGCTTCCCACAATCCTCCCGCTGTTGGCCATGATGGGGCGTTAAAGTGCCATTCAATGCCACATTCGGAAGTGTTGTTAATAAGGTCGTCGTTGACTATAAGCTGCATTGCGTCTTGGCGTTCTTTTGCTAGTGCTCTGGCTGCTCCGACGAAGTTCGTGCCATTGTCGCTGTAGACATGTTTTGGCGTTCCTCGCCGTGCGCATAGCCTCTTCAATGCTGCTAGGAATGTGACAGTGCTGAGATCTGACACCAGTTCGAGGTGGATAGCTTTTGTGCTTAGACAAATGAAGATCGCGATGTATGCTTTAACGGTTTTAATGCCGCGGCCCTTGTTAGCCTTTATTTCAACATGCCCCGTAAAATCCACGCCTGTGTGTGTGAATGGCCGTGAAGGTGTAACTCGAGGCGTCGGTAAGTCGGCCATTTGCTGATTGCTGCGTTGCGTTTTGTAGCGATGACAGGTGACACATTTGTTAAGTTGTTTCTTGATTGGTTTCATGCCGCCAAGTATCCAATATTTGTTACGAAGGTGTCCCAAAGTAAGCCTGGCCCCACCGTGGAGGGTGTTCTTGTGGGCTTGGTCAATCAAGAGTTGTGATAGCTTGTGATTGTTAGGTAAAATTATCGGATGTTTTTGGGAGCTGTTTAACTTGGCATGTTCCAGTCTTCCTCCTACTCGAAGAATGCCTTGTGCGTCTAGTTTTGGGCTCAAACTCAAAAGTTTGCTCGAGGCCCGTACCTTGTTATGTTTACGTAGGTGAGCTAAATCATCGCCAAAGCTATTTTCTTGTGTCGTTTTCACGAGTAGGTTTTGAGTCAGCACTATGTCTTCTGTTGATAAGTATGACATTCGTTTGGCTCTTGTTGCGTCACGCGAATTGTTTATGAATCGTAAGATCCAACTTATGACTCTAGTTGCATAAGTCATCGTACTGTATTTTTTTAGTAGATCTTCGATGAGTGGCGTGTTTATTGTTTGTGTTGCGCAAGTTTGGCCTCGTTTCCTTTGCTCTTCGTTGGTTGTGTAGATGTCTTGTTTTGGTATGCAGTTGTTTTGAAGCCATGAAGGGGCATTCCACCAAAGTTCGTGACCTATTAGTTCGGATGGTGAAATTCCTCTGCTTGCACAGTCTGCAGGATTTTCTTCGGACTTTACATGCTTCCAAGAGATGGCTGGTGTTATTTCTTTTATTTGTGTAACTCTGTTGGCTACAAAACTCTTCCAGCGAGTCACGTCGCCCTGTAGCCAGCCAAGCACCACCATGGAGTCTGTCCAACAATGTATGGTGACCATTTGCATGTCGACCGAGTCTTTGACCTTTTTGATTAGTCGAGCTAGTAGTACTGCACCACATAACTCCAATCGTGGCAGGGAGATAGGGTTTTTCTGTGGGGCTAATTTTGTTTTAGCTGCTACTAATCTGGTCAACTGTCGGCCTTCTTTTTCAGTGGACTTGCAATATATGACGCATCCGTAGGCTTTTTCAGACGCATCACAGAAGCCATGCAGTTCGAAGGGTTGTTGGGTGTTGCCAAGCCAGCGTGGTATGGTTATGTTGTGAATATAAACGAGCTGCTGGCGGAATTGCTCCCATTCTTGTTGAATATTTGGCGGGAGCAAATCATCCCAGCTCGTTGCTGTAGACCAAGCTTGTTGAAAAATCAGCTTGGCTTTTACTGTGACCGGTGATAACCAACCAAGTGGGTCATACAGTTTGGATATATCCGACAGCAGCGTACGTTTTGTGTTTACGTCACGTTTGCTGCTGAGTGGTGTTTGTTTGTATGTAAACTGATCCGTACGCGGGTTCCAACTGATGCCTAGTGTTTTGTTTGTTTCTGCGTCCTTGAAATCAAGCATTTTTTGGCTTATCAATTCATCAGGCAAGGCTTCTAGTAAGCATGTTTTGTTGCTTGCCCACTTTCGTAAGTTGAATCCACCGCCCTTAAGCATTGTTATAAGTTCACCTTGAGCTTTCTGTGCTGTTGTTTGGTCGTGACATCCGCCTAGTAAGTCGTCCATGTACAGTTGATTGGAGAGAATACCCGCCGCCAATGGGTACTGCGCGCCGTCATCCTTGATCAATTGTTTTATGGTTCGCATTGCCAGATATGGTGCAGATTTAGTGCCGTATGTTACTGTAGTCAGTTGTAACTCTTGTAATGGCTCTGCGACTGAATCCCTCCACACTATTTTTTGCAAGTGTTGGTCTTTGTCCTGAATACGTATTTGTCGGTAAAATTTCTCAATATCAGCTGTGTACACGTATTCAAACGCCCTCCATCGTAGAATCATAGCTTGTAAGTCTTGTTGCAAGTTAGGCCCGCATTCCATCAATTGGTTTAGACTGCGACCTGTGCTAGTGGTTGCTGATGCATTGAAAACCACACGGAGTTTTGTTGTTGTTGAGTCAGGTTTTATGACTCCGTGATGGGGCAGAAAACAGCTCGGGGTGTCTGGCACTGTGCATTTTTTCATATGCTCTAGGTTTATGTATTCGTCGATAAAAGCCTTATAACTTGTAGCGAGGGTTTCATCTCGTGCGAATCGTTTTTCCATCTGTTTGAATTGCGCGACTGCTTGAGGCTTTGATCGTCCCAGGTTTTGTTCGAAGTTGGCCTTCATGGGGATTCTAACTTCGTATCGCCCATCTTCTAGTCTTTTTGTTGTGTCAGTGTATAGCCTTTCGCAGTACTCCTCCTCGACGCTAGTGGACTTATCGTCTGATGTTATCTCTTCATTTTCCCAAAAACGAGAGATGTCGTTAATGTTTACCACGACATGACAGTTAAACGTGTTCGTGTTTCCTACTAATACCCAGCCGAGTTTGGTTTGTTGTGCTATAGGTGCATATATGTTTCCTCGAATGATGCTGCTCATGACTATGTCGCCATATACTCCAGCATCTAGTAAAATATCAATCGGCCTTGATAAGTTGAAATGTGGGTCTGCCAGGTTAATATTTTCTATGTGAGGCCAATCTTGTTTCTCGAAAGAGTAATTAGGTAGGTTGTTGAGTAGTTTTGGCATTACTAGTGCCGGTGTTGAGAACTGGTAGTCTCCATAAAGGGACTCACAGTCCAACTGAACGGTTCCGTTGCTCTGGCTGGCAGATGCTCCGATTCCCGACACAGTTGAGTTGTGGTTGCGTCGCGTAAGGCCAAGTCGTTGCACAGCCGATTCTGTTATGAGGTTCAGTTGGGACCCCTGGTCTAGGAGACATCTTAGTACGGTGTAAGTTCCATCTGCGGCTTTTACTTTAAGCTGTACTGTTGCTAGTAGAACTTCGTTAAAGTTCCCTGCTACGTGGTTGGCTTTTCGCTGCGAGTTGTTGTTAGCCGCATTGTGGGTCAGTTGACTTGACGATTGTATCGCTGACGTAGTATCACGTGTTACGTCATGTAGCGTGGTGTGATGTGCGCCGTTGCACACCTTGCATCTTTTTTGCGAGTTGCATTTCTGTCCGTTGTGTGAATACATGCAGTTCTTGCAAATGTCCAATTGCTCTACTGTCCTCATTTTTTTGTCTGGCGTCATCTCTTGGAACACTTTACAATAGAGCAAGATGTGGCTGGTTTTACAAACAGGACAATTTCTGTCGGAGCTTGTATGGTTTGCTTTAGGGTAGCGTCTGTATCTGTTGTACGCATCCTTTTGTGTTGTTACCGTCGAACTCTCTTTGTTTGGAGAGCCAGCGGCGGCATCTGTTTGCTTGTTTGGTTTGCTTGTTTTCTTCACCACTGATTCTAGCGCCGTAAACTTCCCTTCGATGAACTGGATGAATTCTTTGAAGTCGGGAAGCCCTCTTGGATTATTCCTCGCTTCCACGTAGTCCGAGTAGGTCTGATTGTCCAGCTTCCCCGTCAGAATATGCACCAGAATTGGGTCCCATGTTGTCGTGTCTATGCCCAAGTTGCGCAACGCGTGCACGGTTTCGAGGCTGGTATCATGTAGGCGTTTCAACTCGTAAGCGTTTTGGTGTTGGATCATATGTTGACCCATCAAAGCTTGCATTTGCTTAGTGAAGAGCAGCTGCAAGTTGTTGTACCTATGGTGGAGGATTTCCCAGCAGGAGTCGTAATTGTTTTCGGAAATGGATAAGTGTTGCACGAGACGCTCAGCCTCTCCTTTTAGTTTTCCTTTCAGGTGTTGCATCTTCTGCGCCTTAGAGAAGGACGGGTTGTTATGAATCGCCGCAACGTATAGATCGAGGAATGTGGGCCACTGTGTGTAGTTACCAGAGAATACCGGTATTTCGATTCTTGGCGTGCTGTCGCGTTGTTGGACAGCGAGGTTGAGCTTGCGGTTAAGATCTCGTTTTGTGGACTCGTACGTTTCTTCGTATTTCGAAAACTCAAGCTCGTAGTTTACGTCGCTGCCGACGAGTATATTGTCGAGCTGCCAGTGTACTTCGTCGATCACCTTCCATCGAGATTCAAGGGTCTTTAGCTTATCTTGTATGTCCCATTTCTCGATAGTATCAGCGGTGCCCAAGTTGCGGGTGAACCGAGAGAAGGCTCTGAAGTTAGTAGCTTGTTGAGTTTTGAGCTCGTCTGATTTTGAAAGGACTCCAGTGTTCTTGCTATCCTCGCCTTGGTTGCTCACGGGTTCTGCAGAGTAGGTAGGCCATGTTTGCAGCTTATGTCGGACGCTTGAATATTCCGCCTTGACCCTGTCGTACGCTTGAGTAGTGTAGTATCCGTCGGTCAGGTCGGTGGCACTCTGTAGCACGCCATGATTCATCTCGAATTCGTTCCAGTGCGCCTGAAGGTTGTCCAGTCGAACCTTAATGTACGTTGCGTTCTTGCGGTCAGGGCCATCCTTTCCAAAGTTGACACCAATTTTCCGGATGCCCTCTGCGATGATTTCCTGCCGCTTGAGAAGTTCTTGTTGTTTAGCGTCCATAGTTGTTATGTGTATGTGTTTTGTAGATGGACGCTAACCCTGTTTACTTCACGGTGGGGTTATTGTTAAGATGTATGTAGTAATAGCTTCCGAACCACCAAATGTTGATGTTTCCTGTAGTGGTCACAGGGTCCGAACGAATCTCTACGTACGATGTTATGCCTTCTCAATCTGACTGGGGCGGTCCGCTTGTGGAAGACCAGCCAAACCGATTCGCTATCGTAAATAGAAACGCTTCGTACCTGTGAGGTTTGCAGGACTGTTTGTTCCAGTAGTGGCGATCCGGCTCGAAGGACCAAAATGTACGGGCAGTTTGTCCGTACAGGGAGATGTAGTATGTAGACTGTTGATGGATACGAATCACACGGGATGTATACAGGAAATAAAATCACTGTTCTGTGTCCGTTACTGATTGTTCGATTTATTAGGTAAAATGCTAAGTTATATATACATAAAGTAGGTTACTTGTGGTGGGCGCGATAGCTTATTCAGCGAATGTAAGTAAGTAATCGGCGAATAAGTAAATGCTTGTTAAGGTAAAAACTAACACAATACATTTCATGTGGCGATGCTCGTACAGTAACAAACATAAAAAAAATACAGTCGAATTGCGAACCTCCTCCTTTTTTGAAGTCGGTTAAAAAGAAAGAAGAAATACCTAACCGCCTATACACGCCTTTGTACCTTTCTGTGTGCGAAAAGATTAAATAAATAATAAATACCCATTTCTCTTTTGGTCAACAATATTGGAAGAAGTTTCGGTCAATACCATTTCACTTCTAGTTGATATTGATGAAACGAAAACTGGAGCAAAGATGCAAGACAAGTGATCCCAATGGTTGATCATTTTGTTTACGACTTAAATAACTCTTGTTACAATAAATGAGACTAAACGAGCTGCGCCAGTGAAAACAAACTTAATTCTCTTTCAGCACCGTATACAACATGTCCCGGAATTAACGCACACCACCATACACCCCAATTAGAATATTATGTTATAATCATAATACATACACTGAATTTTTATTATTATGTAAAAATCATTGTTTTCTTAATAAATTACTTATACTGATTGTGGGAGAAAATTATGGTCACATTACAAATTTACGCATACACACAGTCGCACTCGTATAAGGGTCTAGCTCAGTGTGTATTTCATCCATTTTGGAAGTGTGACAGTAATTTACGTAGTTTTAATTATTTTTGGGATAAAATATTACCTATATTAAAAATTACAGAAATCGATTCAGTAAACGATTCTGAACAAACTACTTTCATAATGTGCATTAATTCAGTTACACATTGTATATACTATTTCGATACCAACTGATCTAAATTATATGAACTAGGCGCGAAATATATGTAAAAACTGTATGTGATTTCAGTCGATGTAATTATGGTTTCATTTATTTTTTCGCCTACATACATACATATTCAGCCTATAATGTTCCCACTGCTGGGACACAGGCCTACTCTCTGTGAGAGGGACCTAGCTGATATTGTCAATTACATAATATGTTGTATACAGGTTGGCAGGGATATGGATGCGCGAACAGTAACCATGAATTCACGACATGATTGTAGACCAGGGGGTCGTTCGTAGACATTTTACGACCAAAAATTTCAACGCAATGGCGTTCAGAATCATGTACTGAATCCATGGTGTGCGTCCATGGCCCTGCAACCCTGTATAATATGAAAACTAACATGGAACATTGAACACACTTTCTCTCTAGAAGGTTTTACGGTTTTCGTACAGCAAAGCAAACACACGATCGAGAAAATGCAATATATCAGCACAATCGTACCTAATATTTTCTTTTAAACGAACAACTATTATTATACATATATATATATTATAATAACAAAAAAGCATGTTAATTTATTATCATTTCCATATAATTTACTCATTTAACAAGCCTTTGTTTGAGAATCGGGCATTGAATTTCCTTCAACCGACCTTATAGTTTTATCGAGTCCTTTCATGTTTAACAGTAGTAATGTAATTTCGATAACTGATGTAATCAATTTTCTTTAATAAGTAGAACAAATCTAGGAAAATCTTAAACTGTATTAGCATGAAATATTATTAAAAATAGCTGAATCTTGATAGCACAGCTTGATAAATAGTCAATCCCATAAAAGTACCACTATATATAATTGACTCAATGACACTGCTTTCCACTGTTTGTGTTTAATTTCAAATGAATATGACTATCTTTAAATAGTTGGTATTTATAAACACTTACCGTAATCAGCAGGATTGTGGTAACTCGGACAGTGGAGACCCATTGAAGACAAAAAGGGCACCAAACCACTAACTCTTCCTTGATATATACACTGCCCGTCGGCCAAAGTGTACAAAAAGTCAAACATCTCAAAAAGCCTTGCGGACGGCTGATGTATAGTGCATATGATAGTTCTACCACCTCGCGCCAGTGACTTCAGAAGTGATATACATTGGAAACACGATGAGCTGTCCAGTCCTGATGTAGGTTCATCGAAGAACATCACAGGTGGGTTGTTAACTAACTCTAAAGCTATGGACAGCCGTTTCTTCTGGCCGCCTGATAAGTTTATAGTCCTCGTTTCTTTCGCCTCTACGAGCCCCAACATTTCCAAAATTTCTTCTATGACGATCTTCTTGGCAGTGACTGTCATGTCTTTCCCTAACTTTAGATTCGCGGCGACGTGCATAGCTTCTTTCACGGTGAGGTGTGGCAGCAAACAGTCGTCCTGCATTATGTAACAGGACAACTTTCTGAAGCGTCTCAAGTTCCTCTCCTTGCCGTTTATGAGTATCGATCCGCTGACATTGGACGTCCTGAAAGTAAAAAGTGTATTGTAAACGCAAAAGGAATTTAGAATATTTTGGCAATACTCCAATAGTAACATCCCGAGCGTGATTCGTCATTTCCAAAGCCACGAACTGAAGAAAAAACATTTTAGTTTATACAGTGTCTGTGCCTATGACGCACATGCCGAGACCTAGGAAGATGACGTAGTTCATCCTTTTGTGAGTACATTGATACTAAAAATGACCTTAAGTTCATCTAACATCGTTTATATCAAACCCGGAATAAGTTAACTGTTGCTCAATTGTATTGATAATGTAATTAATAAAAAGCTACCTATTTATTTTTTACTTACTTGTATCCCGCTAAGATATTCATAAGCGTACTTTTCCCAGCCCCAGAAGGTCCCATTATGGCCGTAAGTTCACCAGATCTAAATGTGCCATTTATGCATTTGAGCAAAGCTTTGTAGCCCCTTTTTCTTCCCTCACTGACTGAGTATGATAAGTCTGAAAACTCGATGTCTACCGGAGGGCGTTTGGGCAAGTGTGTGAGTGTGGCCATAGGTTTCTTCTGGTCTCCATACCCGTTGGGTATTTTTGGAAGGCCTGTCATGGCCATTGTGCCGCTGGCACCATTGCACAGGTTAATCTGCGAGCCTCTGTAACAAAATTGAAGGGAAGATTAATCTTAGGTAATACAAATATCTATACGATTGTTGATTCCAGTTTTGTGCCAGTATACGCAAAAAAAAAACCAATAAAGTGAGATAAGAATTCAATTACACATGACGCTTTTCTGTCAATAATGCCTTTTTCTTGCTCGCCATCTGCGAGGGACTAGGTTCTTTCTCTTGCAAAACTAATAAGCAATATTGCCTAGTACCGGCTGTAATACGCTTACTGAAATAGATGTGTTCAAAGTTGTAATTTTATTTCTAATAAAATTTTAGATCTTCGAAGGTGATTTTTACAGGTTTATGTTGTCAAGAAAACTATGTTTTTAAGGTGCATAAACGGTAAAGTACCTACCTGATACAACTAAGGCAACTATTTTAAATGGAATCAAAATAAAACGTTTTGTCTAAATTAAGAGCGTCTACACCACATTATAGTTAAGTTAAACTAGATTGTTTCGTTTAAATATTCGAGAAAATTATTGCTTTCACTGCTGGAAGTATTCATTAAGTATAGGCATGAATAAAACCTTGAACTGCGACTTAATTATATTCAGAATTTCTTTTTGTGGGATCTGTAGTACTATAGCGCCAATATTTATGTTCTTTTCCACGCTTAGAGATTACCCATAGGCAGTAAAAGCTATTATTTTTACACGTCTAATGTTTTCATAAGTTTTTATGAAGTAATCTACTTAAATACGACGTTTTGTTACCAAACCGAACAATTTGTTTTTATACATAATTTGCGTAATTCTATTATGGCTTTCCACGTTCCCCGGACAGGTATGAAATTTCAAGATAATTGTTCCAAACACGGCCATTACAGAATTTTGAGCATAAAGTGCTGTCATGTCAGTTGTTCAGTCATTTACAACGCGTTGGACGGTTGCCAACTGGCATTGTTGGTTTCGCGAAACAGTTCGGAAACAACCAACGGAATCCAGTTGCATACTTGAATGATATAATTATTTACTGAAGATGGAGTAGGAGTATCAGTTTACAAAAGTGTAAAAAAATATATTTAAAAAACCTGACTCTGGAAAAGTTATTAAATGTAACAGGATACATTAGTCTGAAAGAACACTGCTTAACTTGAACTGATACTTAATAAACCACTCACTACCGCTTTAACACCATAAAATAATATGCAAAGATATTCAGAGAGCCATACAACGGTTGACAAATAAAGCCAATTTTAAAGTAATCAATTTACTTCAAATGACACTCTTGGCAAAAACAATAATATTACTAAAAGGTCACTACACGATATCATTGTTTGCGGAAACCGAACCAAGGGCGATATCGCAATTCGCGTAATGGATGGGTTCCATTACTTCCATTCAATTATATTCTGACATCATGACACAGTAGAATAATATTTATGTCGGACAAAGGTCAACAATGTAAATATAATTATGATCTACTTTTAACTTTGTATCAAAATGTTATTGTAAAACGAAAAGGAACCTACCTCCTAATCTTGGAAGTATCTACATATAACTGCAGTGCAATTCTGTAACCATCTCACCGTGAAAACTTAGGTCAAGTGAGCGTGGAGTGAGCTGTCGTTCCAACTAATGCTAGGGATTGACACTATTGACAGCTCACTTTAAGCTCACTTTACCTAAGTTTTCATGGTGATATTTTTACAGAATAGACCGGCTGTATTTTTAAGTTCACATTCCACCTTATATATTCAGTCCTAAAAACGTTTAGATTGACATATTTGAAAATACAAAATTCAAGGTAAAAAATAAACCCAATGTAAATCAACTTGCCCTATAAACACTCGTTTGTAAAACACCAGATAAAAAGACTCAGTCGTACTGGGACGTAATGAATTACAAGTTATTACTGCTAATGCACCGTTGCATGTTCCAAGTGATGAACCAACTTTCCCTGTGGGATTTCTAATGACACCATTAAACTAGAGTGTACTTGGCAATCAACTTACAACCAAAGATACAAAAGTATTGGTAAATATAAACGCCAGTGCCGACAATGGCCCAAATATTGGGCTTACAGCTTTCTGTATTTCGGGCCGTGATTTCAATTTCAGTATTGTCCTAAATATTTCTAACCCAGAAACTTTAAGGAGTATTAAATTATATGAAGTTATTACTCACGTATCCATTTCGAGATTTCCCGATAACTTTCGAAACCTAACGGAGATCGCAAATCGAACTGAAGACATCTAATCTTGGTTACCCTAGATGACATTGCATGATCTGATTTAAATCAGATACCACACCAAATTTTTGTTTTACATATTTGGCAGATTATGTTCGGCACATTTGACAGAAAAAATCCATAGTCATAAGTCATAATGTTCCCACTCCCGGGACACAGGCCTCCTGTCTGTGAGAGGGAGTGGGTCGTAATCCACCACGCGGGCCCAATGCAGGTTGGTAGATGTCACATGTCTCCGATTTTTTTGTTCTAGGACATTGGGGTTTCCTCACGATGTTTTCCTTCACCGTTTTGAGAAAAAATCCAATATTCATAAATTCCTACGATTGGACAGTTACCATATTAATAGTGTAGGAGCCATTGACGTCATAGCTGTATTCAATTCACAAGTTACATCTGAATATTGCATCCGGAGCGATCCCGTTATCAACACTGTTAGTTGACTCGTCATTTTGTTTTTTACCGGAGGTTTCGAAGCAAAAATCAATAAAAGTTTCCATATTTATTATTATTTAAGTATTTATTTATTTATTGATTTATTTCAGGCGACGCAGGCCCATAGATATGTACCTATGTTCAGAATTAGAAATAACAGCAAACATATCCGTTTAACTGTGTCTTTTATCCGGAGACTTTCGATGTGCTAAGTATGTATTTCAGTGCGTCATGACTTCATTTCAGCATTCTCAAAACCGTTGTCAAATTTTATATTCGCATAAGATTTTATTACGGTTAGATTCTTTTGCACTTTAATATTCTTTTCACTGAACATCTCTCATCAGCATATTATGATATTACGTAACACGTAACGTTTGTAATAACAAATCTGGCGAAGGAAACAAAATATATAAATATCTAAAATTTCTTAATCTCTCTCTTAAAACAAACTATTTAATTTATCATGATATGCATGTGCCTATTATTATTACTATTGACTTTATATAAAAGTTCACATAATAAAATTGCATGTCACCTGACCTATTCTGATGGTTCTGAATTGTATTTGACATTGGTATTAATATGACATATAATTAACTTAATCCCTGTGACATTTAGTGAAACTGATATAATTTAATCTAATTTGTAATAATGTGCCAATTACTATTAATTTTAAATTTATTAATGATGTGAAAGTTTACATAATCTCAGAAGGTAAATGATAATTGACAATGTTAATTATATATATTTTTACGCCTCTGGGCAAAACATAGAGAATCTATCTATTTTTAACACCTCACACTCCGTTGTAATCTGACCTATGTTTACAAATAAATTATTCTTATTCTGATTCTGATTTAAACCTACCCACTGCTAGTACCTAATTGAACCAGCATTTAGTAATATTTTAATGATAGCGATATGTTAATGTCAAAGCAATTTATTTATTATAAAAGACATGTGATATTTATTTACAAGCTCAATTATTTACACTTCAATTTGTGCCAGACATTATCCTGTACCACTTGTAAATTATTCATGTTGAACTTTTCATATGTATAAATTTCCTTTTTTACCATCACATCCTACATAAAATTACAGTAAATGAAATTACGCAACACCTACGTCAATTTATGACCTTGAAGCTGATATAAAGGTCACACCAATTTTCATCCACCCTTTTCAAATAGCGTGTGGAATACTTACGTTTCGTGGAATGCCGAATATTCTACATGGCGACTGAAATTGATAATGTCTGTTTGTGTAACAGGGAAAAAGATTTGGGCGTAAGGGTTAGTAGACTGTTATTGCAAAATGCTTGGATTTTTCCGATAAAAACAGAAATCTGGCATTGTTCTAGAATTAGACACCCATGCCTGAATCCACAATCAGTCAGGAGTTCCTAAGGTAACAGAAGCGATTTCATACAAAAATTCCAGATTACTTCAATAAATGGAAATGAATGGGTAATAATATCGCCACAATGTATAACGTAGAACATCTTACAGCTGATTATGAAGATAATGATACTCTTAATAACGAGGAAAACCATTCGCTATAGTAACTAAACGAAGTTTCGTGCAATTTAAGTAATAATTATACCCTCCTTAATGTAACAACGGGTATTCGGGGTTCAGCCTTGAAACATATAATAGTGGAGTGTCATACAAAATTAACGAACTAAGCAATGGGAGGGACAAAAACGTCGTTCCAACAAACCGAGCCGACGCCCTTGATAATGTTTACCCCGATTCTTGTCCATGAAAATATAAACGTGCCTGTAGATAGGAACCAGAATATCTGAAAAGAAACGTTATTAAAGAGAGACCCTCGAGAAACTGGCGCAGAAATAAAAGATAATTGCGCTCTTAGTACGATTGTGTTAGCAGTTTAAAAACCACAGAAAGCTTTTTAGGGGTTTTTAATGAAAGCACTTTAACGTTACTTATTATCTTTTGGAGGCGACCCTCTAAAGTAAATGCTGGATATTTTTAACATGAAATTAGCAAAATCTGCAAACTGTCGGATCCCAATTTTTTACTGCTTACGCATTCATTAACATGGGAGACCTGGGCTCAGTAGCGGACATTTATATTCTGGTTTCATTTAAAACAATGGCCGCCCAACCTCTACAACGCAACTTTGAGGAAAATTAGGTTTCTGTTATGCCAGCATACCTGAGTAACACGAGGCAGGTATACAACGTCGCCACAGGAAAAACGTTGGTTTACCAATGGTGAGGCAAATACTACTAATGTACTTATAGAATGACACTTAAGTACTCTATAATATCAAATGGTATTGTATCCAAACTTCGATAAGTGACTCTTCAACAAGATTAGAAGAAAAACAGGTAATAGCACGGATTTAGGTATATATAAGTGTGCACGTAAGTTTACAAGGAGGGAAGCCTTTGAAGTGGTTCTTGAGAATCGTCAGCAACCTTTAGTGTATGAATCAGCTGGTGTGTTATAAATAGGGTCGGAATGGAGGAAATATGTGGTATTTAGTAACAGATAATCAAATAGTTCATTCATTCATCATTTTACCCTGGATGTTATTTTCTCATTGTCTAACAAAATTTCATGGAAATCATGCTACACTTTTTTGTTTACGAGGATGGAGCTTATTACTAACCATTTCTAAATTCTTAACCGAGAATAAAACATTTGGACGAAATATAAATTAATTTAATTTTTTTTTTAAATTACCGTTTAAGATACCTCAGCCGGTTGAGTTTACCGTTTCAACAACTAACATCAAAGACGCCGTAGGTATATCATATAAAGTAATTCTATTACCAGAGACGAGCAAAACTCATTTCATTCACGCACAGAGTATGCTTCCAAAAATACTTCTATCATTCACCTTTTACGACGCTAATTGTGGTAATTAAAAGCCAATCATAAAGTGCTTCACGTGAGTGCTCTAATGATAACGTGAATAGCACTCAGAACTTAATTATAGGATAAGACTTAAGTAGCTATTATTTTTCTGTATCTATCGATTGATTAGACATAAGTTACCTTTGAATGAGGCCTAAGATCTAAGGGCACGCAATTATCTTGATTACCTTAATCAAGCAATAAACTTAGCTTCTAATGAATTACCACAGATTTTCTAATCCATACTATCGATACGAGTAGTATGGACTTTCGCATTTATAATATTAGCATCTATATGCCTGTCTGTTGTTTTCAAGCCTAAATCACTGTACCGATCATTATAAAATTTGACAGATAGGAATCCTGGGACCTAGAGAAGAACATAGGCTACTTTTTATACTGGATTGCAGATGAAGTCGCGGGCGACAGCAGCAACTCGTTACATTTATTGATCATAGCAATTTTTACTTTTAGATTTGATAAAGTTAATCAAATCTAAAAGTAAAAATTGCTATGATCAATAAATCATCATCAATCATCATCAATAGAAAGTAGACATTTTATATAACAATAGAACAGCAGATATTAATGCCCAATTATTTATTGTTATAACCAATTTCAATTGTTTCATACTTTCACCAAAATTCTAATTCAATCTACCGTCACTTATCACAGTTATTATTTTTTCAGGAATCCTAAAGCAACAATATTAATGAATGGAGTGTTGTTCTAAACCTTTATAACTACAGTTTTTGGCTGTTTTCCAAACATGACCTCAGCCAAGTCTGTGGTAACTACCATGTTGTTCACCATCACGTTTATTTACGCTCGCTTTCATATAGGGTTGGCGGAAAATTAGTCCTTCTACCCTTGTCCCTAGGTGGGGCACAATTTTACACAAAGTGTGTTTGCTTTAATTAAAATTCTACACCAGGGTGTTGGTCTAAAATTTTACGTCAGTACTAAAGTGTACATGTTATATCTACTCTGGAGATAAAACCTGTTGGAATTTTTAAAAGATCATCTCGTGTATATGTTTTATATACAATTATGATGTGTTGCTTGTCTCAGTCAGCTGAGTAACTAGTCTTTATTAATGAGGAACTCCCGTCACGAGTTCATAGCTATACAGTTAGAATAACAATTACATGTTTCCATTATTTAAAGCTACACTGCTGAATTGATATACAAATTTACCCTTTTATCTTTATCTTTGTTATGTTATCTTTCAATACCATTCTAAATTCCTATTTCTTTTTCCAAAAACTTCAACAATCTAGATTCGCATATACCTAGATATCTCTACAAAAACGACAAAATTATTCCGCTTCTCATCTCTCTGAATAATTCTCGTCTTGAACCTGAGTCCACTCAAAAAATATGAGCGAGCATAGCAATGTAACCAACGGATAATCTATTATATATACTTGTTTGTTACCTAGCTAATAACATACCATCACATGGGCGAATGACGGCCGTAACATGGAGAAGAAACGGCTAAGTACGTTTCCAACTTTTTGTTAGCAGCAAAAACTTTTGAGTACATTCGCACTGAGAATGAAATAACGAGTACAAAGTTTGAAGACCCCTTTTTTTAGCAGAGCTTGTATTGAATTCAGAAT
This sequence comes from Apamea anceps, assembly GCA_951799955.1. NCBI lineage: Eukaryota > Metazoa > Arthropoda > Insecta > Lepidoptera > Noctuidae > Apamea > Apamea anceps. The sequence goes on from OX637506.1 coordinate 2,165,656, forward strand.
GTCTAGGCTCTAGCGTAGCTATCTTTATTGTATGTATGTGGGTTCACGCCACCCTTTCCGACTAAGAAGTGAGCCAAGTGTCTACCATTCAGATGTCTGCACAGTTTTCCAGCTTCCTATATTTTATCTTTCGATATTTGACAAGATAATTCTTTCATATTCTTCTATATTGAGTGTGCCAACCTTATGGTTGGTTGGAGGAATTACATACCTAATACCTATTTAAGTTACAAACTTTTTGGTCACTAAAATAATACCATATTCTTTGAGAAAAAGTTATCCTTTTCAAAATATGTTATTTAATTAATATGTTGTTTAATTATTCTGATCCCTGGCATATTTTGTCGGGTCTAAAACCGTTATTTAACTGAATACACCACACCAAAACATTGACCGTCCCCTTTTCATTTAATTCAGAAAGTTTTAAAGAAACTGAAATTGGTTTTGGCCTTTTCCAGACTGATAAGGATTATTATTCTCTGTCCGTGTCTCACTGGGGGATTCCGAAAGCCTGCGTATATGTTTATTAAATTGTATCTTGGTGTTTGGGTATTTTCATCACAGAGTTTACTCATTCTGTCTGTTAGAAATGACCAGTAATACCTACCATAGTTTTATTTGTTTTTGGCTAGCTATAGACAAAATTATGGCATCATGTCTCTCTGTGTGTGTGTGTCTGTATCTGTGCTGTCTTGTTTTCTATAAAAACATTCGCTTCAAATGTGTTGACTTTTGATTTTATTAACTGTTAACGTCCCTAATATATTATTAGTTACGATATAATCTATTCGAATCTAATTAAAGCCTCATAAATTAGCCGATCCATAAACGGTTATGGATCAGCTAATTTATAAGGCTTTAATTAATTCATCCATCACTTCAAAAGGTTTATTTGACCTACCAGCTTGACCGTTCCAAACACATTGTCACTTAATCCTATCCAACAAAATATCATTAAAATATATTTACTCCAACAGCTGTCCTTTATTGAGTGGCTCATTGTACGGCGGTGACTTGACCTGGGCGAAGGTCACCTTGTCGTTCAGCTCTCCTCGGCTGCCGCGACCCATCAGCGGCAGGTGGATCTGGGTGCCTTTCGACTCCATCTTTAGGCCCGACGTCATCGCTGCATTGACATCGTGTGATTTAGGGCCCTGGAAAGAGAGAGAGAAAAAGTTTAATGACATGGTAGAATTTTGGTGATGGTAAATCTATGAAGACTATGAAGTTACTGTTGAAGAAAATACTAGAAGCTATTAACACAGTCACGTTTTTTAAAGTCATAATCATTATCAATATGACCATCCCAATTTATGTAGGGTCGGTGCAGCTTGCCTTCTTCTTACATACATCTCTATCAACTGTTATCTCATTTACCATTAACTCAACTTATCATCTTAACAACCAACCACTCAGCTTATTATCTTAACAGCCCAATGATATTTAGAATTATTACAATACACTACGATTGTAATAACTCTCTGAAAACGAAATTGTTTGTTAACAGTACCTAATTAATAAAACCAGCATGTTTTACCGCATGATGACACGTCGGTTCCTAGGAAGATAAAATGCAAATTACCAAATCCTAAAATTACATTTTCATTGATATAATTATATATTTTATTTGCATAGTGTAAACTTGTACAAACTAAAAATAAGCAAGGTTACAAAGACATTTAAATACAATAAAAACTTGAGCGTGAAACTTGTTACTTTTTGAGAAGCAACTTTTAAACTTTTTACAATCTACTTTAAAACAAGCTATGTAAGTTCTATCTTGCACACTGTTATAAAACTATGCATTTAAATTAGCGCCTGAGATTATAAGATAAAACTAAATCAAATTCAATATTATAGTTGATTTAAGGCTTAAATTATTATTATGGCTTATGTTATCGAATCGACGATTTTAAATCAAGCTGGCTTAATAATGACATATTAAAGGTATCAATCTTCCTTATTCAAGATAAAAACGGTATAATATAATATTATGATACCAATGAAAATAAAAATAAGCTAAATCATCCTATTTCGTAAATGCGCCAGATATGTACTGATCAAGATCTGAAATTCGAGACAAGTCTAGCCATGACTTGATAAATGGGAGCTGTAAGTTAATTAATTAATAGTTTTAAAAACAAAATAAATCTACCAGCCTTTTTAAGTGCATAAGAAAAGTAATAACTTGAGCAGAGGCTTGTATCGTCAACCGGGTGGATAAGGACTGCCAATCAAAATGAAGAAGATTGATTCTATTCAGACGTCACAATATCTTCTAACATTCGCAAAAAAGTGAAGCGGCGTTTTGACAACACAGACAACAGCTCAAATGGGAAAAATGATGTAAGTAGATACATACATATATCATTACGAAAGTAAAAAAGACCGTTTCACATCATGATGATAATACACATGGCGATATATCAAGCTATATATACACTTCCGCCTATAATGCGAGACCAGCTCTTACTGGATTCGTACCTAAAGCTTGATGTGGCCGTGTGTACGTAACAGTCAAAAGGTCTACGACTCCCATTGGGTTAATCAGTTACAATTAGAGCCAGAAGCCTCAGTTAAAACCGCGATCATTTGGCACAGGTGTTGTTAAAAGTTGATGAAACCGCACATTTTACTGACAGCCTTTGCCAGTGTTGCAAAACCCTCGTTATTTAACTTTGGATGATCATAATTCATAAGTGAAATGTTTAATCTGCATAATTTTGTTTTTTCTTAACTACCATCACGTCATCAACTAAGTACTTCTATCAGAGGAGATCTTTTAACAAACCAGAAATAATTTTCTTTTGTAGCAAGTATTCGATAACCTATCAAAACGTTCACACCAACAATCACTTGATTGGTTCCACCAACCTATTTTCCAAATAAACTAATAAACAACCTTAACACCACTTACGTTCCTAAAATGGATCAAAACTGTAGAGTAACTATGACGCAATTCGTATGGGAGAAACATTGACCGCGACATTTGTCAGACGTATCGACTTTCTTTCGCATGACGTCACACTAACAGAATTGAACAACAAAATGGATCGGACAAACATATAGCTCGTTCACGATTTATTGATAGGGTTAGAGTGGCAATTCCATTTTTATATTGCTAAAACAGAACAGATTCTAACGAAGGATGTTCAAAGAGACCTTTAAAATGATAAATGGCCCCATGAAATTGGACATCCCTTGGGAATTTGCAGGACTTATATATTTTACTAAATGTATCCAAAATACTGCAATAATAAACCAGTGGAAACTGTTTTTGATTGTAACTACACATAAATACGAATTAGTACACAACAATCCAGCTGATACCAACCACACATCGATAAAGCAGGTCATCATCAACGGAAAAATAGAGTAAATACTTGTAAAAGTGCCGGACCATTGTAATGACACTAAAATATTTACAAACAACAACAACAACAACAACGAAAATTAGAAGCCAAACAAATCAATTAACCAAATCATTGTAGCCACTCCCAAGCGTACAAACAATATTTTCACGACGACAGGTTTATATGTAGTTTGGTCTTGTTTATTTGAGTTATTTTTAACAACTACGTGAATGTTAACAAAATCTTCAGGCTAGCAAAAGGTTTACTACTAACGACTTGCGATAAAGCTAACGCATTTTGATCCAATAGTCTACAACCATTTTCGTCGCAGACAGCACGTGCCTCTGCAATATCTTTATCTTTGTCTACGAGAGTGAGATTCTACTTCTGTATTCACACTATAGTCGTTAGGTCTTAAAATATGTATGTAACACCCACGCCTGCTCGGCTAGTGGCTATTTCAGGCGTGGAAAAATCTATTACGTTATTCATTTTGTTTATGTTACGACTAGGAAATGAAAATTCAATTATTTACTTTTCTATCATCGTAAAAGATTAAGGAGTCAGCGAGCCGTGTTTAATTTGGTTGTAAATATTCAATACTCAGATACTACATTTTGTTTAGTAATAAAACGAGCGGTATCAAATACCGTCTCCTCAAGTCGCTACTGACGAGTATTTTCCGATACTACGAATCGTTGATGGTATATTTCAAGGCTAAGCAACTACGCGTGTACCCGGTGTACGTCATTTGCCACGAAATCCCTTATTACTTTAGTGGTTTGTATTTCATTATTTTTATGTAATTATACGACAGCCGGCGTTTTGCATGGTAATGATTTTATCATTACCTACACTGAAGAATTCAGAAATTCGGAAGATGTTTAGAATGATAACGGCGTCAAATGATTTCTTCGGAAAATTACCTTTGCTTTCCATGATGATAGATTATTTCACACCTATTGGAATCTACATCATGTGAGCACTCTCCCAAAAAGTATCTTATGTATATGCCTACACGATCAGACAGGTTCTCAAAACAGTTCTCAAACCTCCCTAACAACAACATCTAGAGGAAAATCAATAGTAAAATATCCAACTAATATCACGTATGATATTCAATGAAACTGTCGGGAGCAAGTTCTTAGTATTCACAACACGACGCAAGGTGACACGTCAGAGAGTTTGAAAATGGCGATCAATCAATTTTTATGATGCTCATCTATGATCGTTGGAGACCGTTTTTCGAACTTTTATTACTATATTGTGTGGGCTGGTATCAACGCTGTGGTTAAACTTCGGGGAAATTAGTGGTTTGAGTACCTTTGTAAATTGACACGTTCGAAGAGACATTTTCTTGGCTATTGAAACGACCTCTAACGATGATTCCTTTTCACTCGCCCCACAAGTGGTAAAAGGCCTTTGTCCTCTTCCAATTTAGGGTATAGTGCTTGAATTAGTGAAATAATTTACGTGATATAACAAGTTTTGCTATAGATGATTCAAGCGAATCCCGAAAGATCACATTACGGATTTGAATTCAAGCAACTCATGGAAAATCCTGTTATCAAAAGTCAAATATAATTTTAAGTCATTATAAATCAAGTTCTTCATCTCCTTACCATAATTATAATTTACTTGATACGAGTATATCTGGTTTCCACCAACAACAGTTTTTGCTCCAATGACCGGTTATCAGAAGGTCGTACTTGAACCTCTTTTAATAATAATGTTTCGATGAGTAGTCCCTCAAGGGCAAGTCCTGATACACGATGAAATGACCACTTTATAGCAGTCCAAGAAGCAAGTCATGGGGTGTACGAAGAAAGCGACGACGACGAACTATATAACAAGACTCTAATGATTGAAACCTCTCGGGATTACGATTAGTACGTGGGCAGCATAATTAGGCGAGGAGGTTTGCCTGTTTTTTCCCCATTTTCTCTCGGAAGACAATTCCTACAGGCGCGTTCCGAGGGGGGGGGGGGTTGTGGGGGTCATTACCCCCCAAAATCATTCAAGCTGTCGAGAGTCTGCATGATTTACTTGATAAATGATAAATGATTTTATTTTGTAAGTAGGTTTGTACAAACACTTTTACACGTCAATCATATTTTAAAACTAGATGAGGTCGGCGTTTCCTATCTGACTAGTCTGAGAAGAAAGGCCGAAACAAACTCAGACGTCACAGTCTCTTTTAAAGTCCAGACATAATCTTGGTCAGATCATATGAAGACCATGTAGGTCGATGTCTGAGATGGTCTTTTGAGGAAAGAACCACACAGATTGAGAGGACCTGTCCAGTCAGTGCACGCATGTCAGAAATCGTGCAGCTCAACTCAAAACTTAAGGAGCTCAACGGTTCGACGAACAATACCAAAGAAAGGACATTTGGGTAGGCCACATTAATTACTCAAACTGCCAGACCATGACAAAAACTAGCAGAACAGAGAGAACAATAAAGAATAAAATGACCCACATAGTCTTCACATTCACAAAAATTAAAATAATAGAATACTTTACAAAGTAAGCAAATGTCATAGTATATATCAAATTCATTAATGTCAAAATGTATATATAAAAAAAAAACAACAAAACAAAATAAAAACATTCAATAAATGTAAAAATTGGAAGCAGTTTAATCTCAAGCCTTTTTGTCCTCGATATAAGCCTTAACGGTATAAAAGGCTTTCTGCCTTGCCTTACTAACTTAAGTTACCAACTTACGTAATACTTGGTGACCCCCCCAAAATCTTGGGCAGCGACCGCGCCTGAATTCCTAGTAAGCGGAGGACTATGATGGATACAATAGAAAACAGAAAGCCACATTACTGCTCTCAAATTGTATTTAGTTCAATCAATAGATAACTTTTAACAGTAACATTAATTTTTTCGAATTTTCTTATTGAATCTTTTCCTATCAAAGGTAAAATATTGGCCTTTTACCAATACCTACATAGAAAGGGACGCCGTTCCGTGTTCCTTCCTTTTCATATAAATTGTGCCTAACATTCAGCTTTGCCCGACTGCCCGAACAAACGAAATCGGTTTCGTGCATAAAAATAATGCCTGCTTTATCGTTTTCCGATAAAATATACCGAATTCATATCAACATGGGAACTGTTCTAGAGATCATTAGCTTTATGGGCATAGTCAACAATTATTGTTAGATAGTTATCACTTGCTACAGACATTTAACACCTGTGCCATATAACATATAATATGAAAAGTGCAGGAGGTATTCCACTTATAGCACTGATAGATGTAATTTTACAGGATTAGACTGATGGATTACCTTTTTGTGTAATTCATGTAATTCATGATACTTGCTATGATTGTTATCATAGAATTTTATCATCTTGACGATAGAAACCAAATCATTAAGTATAAATTTTACATAATTGTCTGATAACAATTGAAAACTAGACAAAATAATGGGCTACAAAACGTTTCCAAACGCGATATCAATGAGCTTGTGGATACAACGAAGCTGATGGTCAATTCGACTGATTGGTCAACAACTCCAACGATGCAGTTAATTCGATTGCGCTAGCCGCTACTTCCCACACAGGTTTCCAACGTGGGCGTTGCTAAACAATTACAGATGTTTTGAATTTTGGTCTTTTCACAGAATCTACAATTGCAGTACCGTTTAGAAAAATATTGCTATTGTAATACTCAACTAAACAATGTCATAGGAGAGCTCATTCATTCATTCATTTTCATGCTTATGTGGCGTACCACATAAGCATGAAAATATCAGGAAAACTAATAACGTCATGAAAGTTTCAAAATGTTCTTCCAATTAGGCTTGGAGACACTTTACTCTAGCGAATGACGCTAGTAGGCTTGTCGCGTCATAGTCATGAGGACTGGGGGAGGCTTATAAGAGAGGCGTAGAAAGCATTCTTCATATCACTACGACGTAGACGGGTTTTTTGAAAACTCATGTAATGGAAATCATTATGAAAAATGTTTTGTTAGTAGTTGTCATGAAAATACATACATACATAAATTCACACCTTTTTCCCTTGGGGATAGGCAGAAACTATCGAACGCCACCTGCTACAAACCTTACATACCTACTTAAACACAAAACTACCTATATTTAATACTAGCTTCTGCCCGCGACTTCGTCCGCGTAGATTTCGGATTTGTGAAAATAACCCATAAAGATACAAAATATTAAAAAAAAAAATTGAAGTAAGAAGATGATTTTTTTAAACTTTGCGAAAAAGGAAATGAAAATAACCCATAAAGATACATAATATTTTTTTTTAAAATAAATAGAAGTAAGAAGATGAATTTTTTAAACTTTGCGAAAATTCTGAAAACTTTATAACACTATACAGATCATGGATGTGATGTAAATAGTTATATTATGACTTGATTTTTGATTTTGTAAACTTATTCCTGCACGTGCACGGCCTTGGTGACGCCCACTTCGCAACGGGCCGTGCAGCAGAAATCGTAATATTTTAATTTCGCCATAACTTCAAAACCAAACGTCCAATTTTAATCATTTAAGGACCAAATATTATCTACATAAACAGTACTTACTGATGAAATAATTTATTTTGATAAGGATTAATATCATGAGTAAAATAAATGCGTTTAAATGTAGCCCAAAAAAAATCAAGAGTTTTTAAATTAAAAAATGGTTGTTGTGCCTCACTCGACATAGATAGGTATAGTGTATCGCGGACTTTTTTGTAGATATTTATAAGATCTACAATTAATTTGAACATTTTATGGTTCTATCTTTTATAGTTTAGGCAGCGTACGCAAAATAAGTAACGTTTCTGGTTGATTTTTTACACCTTCTGTCCGAAAAACCCAAATATCTTACGGAACCCTATTTTTTTCCAAAATAAAATTTAGCCTATGTTACTCGTGGATAATGTAGCTTTCGATTGGTGAAAGAATTTTTTAAATCGGTTTAGTAGTTTTTGAGCCTATTCATTACAAACAAACAAACAAACAAACAAAGTTTTCCTCTTTATAATATTAATTATATATATATATTATTATATATTATAGTATAGAAGTATAGATAGCCTTAGCCGGAATGTCAAAATTGCAACTCAAGAGACCTTTTGTTCTTTGATTACCTACTTAAACACCAAATTATCGTTAACTTTACCTATACTATTAAAATCATAATCATCATCATAAACGATCGAATCAAACCGAGGTAACATTAATTTGAAGAAATATTAACGGTAGCTTAATGAGGAAATCATGGTTACCAGAATCGATAAGAAATAAATGAAAGACTGTGTCGGGAGGTAAAGAGATAACGTTATCGTACAGAGCCTTTCTTTGTTTAAAATCTGATAAAGACACTAATCACCAAAGGTCGACGATGATTAACCTGATTTTAGATTCTTGAAAGCGTACCTCTTTATGAAAATCTAATGAAAGGAAACGCTGAGAACTAAATTATAGAAAATGAGAGTATTAGGTGGAAGGATAAAAGCTTCTATTTGAACTTTATCCATTATATTTTTCACAAAAAGCTCAGTTAATTAGGTCAGGCTTGAGGTATTTTCCCAGAAATCTTACATAATGATCAAAGGAATAATCAGGCTTTTTGCAGTAAAGATGTCCTTTAAAATCATAAATAGACAAATTCAAAGACGTGATAAATTTTAACAGATTGTCATGCTTGTTAACTAAGATAATTTTATGTTTATTAATAGACGATGTGAGAAGAATATAAACAAATAACTGAGTATGCTGCATATAATAATGTATTACGTAAGGAAGTGTTAGATAATACATCTGTCTGATCTAACGATTTGCATCATGTTGATACTTAATAACATAATCAAGTGGAAGATAAACCAAATAAGCGAAATATAATTTACAGAAAAGAACTGTGGCCATATACATATACTAGACAATGAAACAGTACGAAAAGAAACCTATATTAATATTAATAATAACGATGAATTTAAACAAACTAATAACATCAAGGTAGAAGTTGAATCGGAAATTGCTATGAAAGCTAACTTTAAAACGATTCCATTCACTATACAAAACGATTCAGACGATTCGCCTCCTGAAAATCTTACTGAACTAAAATACCATTAGCATTTCACGAATTGTTGGGTGGCAGTACAATAACTTTGCGCAGACCTGGTTCTAGACAGTTTGGAAAGTAAACTCAGATCCGTTTATTATGAAATGACTAAAATGTAAATATTCAGTGTAAACATTCTTTCTACGGGTTTTGCCTTTGATCGTGTTACAGAGTTAGTTAGCCCAACCGTTCATTCCTTAGCGTTTTGAAATAGCTACGTTAAATTTTTTCTTTTAAAGAAATTTGGAGGATGGTTATCGCCTTAGTTACTATTCGGAGGATAATCATCTTTGACATATCATATATTATGTAAATATATAAATATTTTATATTAAATTGTACAACTATCATCCATCACTCCGACAAACTTGTTTGCTATGGTAATATCTCCAAGATACATTAATATTGCGGCTTCACGACCTTCATACTATTTTAAAAATCCAATATTTTTGTAACCGACGTTATAACCATCTATTAAAAGAACATATGGCACAATTATCAGATCACGGTCTGTATTTTAAAGAATTTTAATGTTAACAAATTAATGGCTGTAAAATCCATTATATTGTTTAAGAATCTCAGTCTATTTTGTAGAGTATAATTACTATGATTGATCGCGATACTTCGCAGAACCGAGCCCTGCAAACGACTAACTATTTATAATGTTCCAGCAGTTTCTATTTGCATCCATCATGTTGTTTGTAAGACTTCAGTACGTAAGTAAATAAACGTAAAAGAAGAAAAGTTTATAATTAATCACAGCTGGTAATTATAATCTTAAATTAAATCTTAAAACGTCTCAAAGTCAATTGAAGAACATAATATTATTCAACTATAAATGGAAGTATTTAACTTTGATCATGATCATCATCTAGCTATTAAGATGGCTAACATAATTACAAAACCGGTAAATACATCTATCACAATGATTATCAGAATTTATAATGCTAGAATATTTTAAGAATCTATAAACGTTAAATATCAAACCACTATTGATTGTCCACAGACACACTGACCCATATTTCAAAAAAATTGCTTGGCCACTCCGTGTTTTCTTTGACCCACTGCATCGGAGTAAACAACATGATGAGCAGAAACGGGGAAAATATTATAATTGTGATGAAAATTAGGCTAGATCAATAGGACCCTTTGGAATCTAGCTAATAGATGCGTTAGCATAAAAACAGTGTTACCGGACAATTTATGTAGTGTACCCAAATATGTAGTATGTATGAGAGTACAATTTGAGTACATGCGTACCGTACGAACTTAATAGTACTTATATAGCAATTTCAATTTAATTAATTCTCTGTAAAGAGAAATATTCAAAGAGCTGTCACGAAATTGGCAAACCATTACAAATTGTGTTTAATTTTGCGTGTGAGGCCTGGATAAGCTCAAATTAGTATAATTTTACCTGTTATACCACGTAAAATATAATTAAATCAACCCTAGTCACGTACAAGAGTTCACATTTACCAATAAACGTACACCAAAATACTAAGAACAGTAATACGATCTTTTAACCCCCAACAGTACCATAATAAGCCTCGGAGTCTGCACAGAATTAGTTTCCTAAGAATGTTGTTAAATATTACAGAATGTTATAGTGCACGTTTCGCCTGTGATTTAGTTAGCAAGGTAAAACAGGATTACCTATTTTAAACGAAGTATTCGTACGAGGAACAAAACTTATTGGATTATGCCATCGAGTATTACGTTATATACATTTTTCGTTGAAATATTCTTGGGCTTGAAAATAGCTCGTTGTTCAGTTGGCGCTATTTTGTTGCAAGCATTACGATAAAATATTGTCTATGATACAATTTTGTTACACAAAAGGGATTTTCCCTTTTCATTTTTGAAAGATAGGTCACTTGATATCTTGTTAACCAATATAAAAAATGTGACAGATTAAGAACTTACGTATTTTCAGAACATCGAAACGGAAAATCAAGTCATGATTGATATAATTATCATCATTAGAAAGTTTCAGTAGATACATACTCTGTAATCAAAATAAGTCGGTCAATATTACAAATTTGCATACTATAAAAGAAAAGCGTTATGCGAAATATAAGCATTAAATATTTCAAAATAATTTTAACCAGTCCCATAACATTATTCCTTTATAAAACAAGCCTACGTGTGATGTGTTTTTCGTTCGCCTGATGAGCGAAAATTATTTCAAAAGGAGTTCTATTGAAATAATTCTAATTCACCAGGCCAACAACAATCAAATGAAACCTTCAAACTACGACCTCTTTATGTCATTGCTCCTAACTGAACAAGAGAGCACGTTGCTAACTAGTTAAGTAAACAGTTAAATACTCAAAATGTAGAATTTCAAACAACAGGCCACTTTACCGTTAACTTTCATAAGTGAACCAAAAGAAACACAATAGGTACTTTCATTTGTCAATTTGTCCCCTTACATTGTTCAGGTCAACTTACAAGGTTTCAGTCAAAAAAATAACAACAGTAGACACGGCAACTCCGAATTAACCAATGAAACAACATTTTCTGAGGTTCCTTTCCAAACATACACAAATAACAAAGAAACTAAACAAAATAAAGAATTCTACTAGCCACAAGGACCTGCAATACATTCTCAAACGCAAAGCTCTGATCGTAAATCGATGACCGAAACAGCAAATTTGCAGACTGACAAAAAAATAGAGGCATTTACGTAGGTAAGTACACCCGAACGATTCAAATCGGATGCTGAACCAAACTGCAGCTTTGAGCTCTAAGCGATATCTCTGTCTATATCAAGATCGTAATACAATGGATTTTAGAATTTGTATCCCTTTTATATGCATTTATAACCTTAGGTATTCTGACTTAAGTTTCAGAAGTAGTTTTGCCTTTGTTAATTACTTCAATATTTATTTCATTTCTACGGTAAACTACCATTACTGAGTCAAGAAGATTGTCTTGTACAGTTTGTTCAAGTACTTTTACTATAACATCAATTATATACAATTTGTAACCCTCCTCTTTGGACCACAACGAAGTTTCAACTACGACAAAAGCACAATTACTTTAGTCAAGGAGCTTAAAAGGTTAATAGGCCTTTCAAGCTAAAAAGCGTTAGGCCACCAGACATTCAACTCAATTCTCCATTAACGCTACCAGAAATTCGTTTCATTTTAACTAAATTCGATTGATCTAATAATTTCCGTCTCTTATGAGTAAGGTTCGTGAACGAAAATTTTGTTAAGGATTAGCTTCCGAGGCCTTTTTAGTTCATTGAACGAAGATAATATTTGGTCTACTGTTGAGGCTTATGGCTAAGGCACGATATAAATCCATGTTTAGATTTTAATGCCCTTTAACTAAGCTAATCTTTTGTCTTGCTAACTAATGGTTGTAACACTGACTCAAATCGAATCTCTGAATGATTAATTTGTACTTTTTTGTACGTTGAATCTGACGTTTCAAGGATTTGCGTTAATAAGATTGTCTTTGAACACAATATAGATTTAACAATGAGCGTCTAACAATTTCAGCTGAGTTTGAAGATTGTTCAAGTTTATTGTTAATACAAGTTTTGCTTTCGCCATATTAGTATTTGTAGTTAGAAACTGAAATTGGTCTTGCAACCAAGCTCTATCCTAGCATGGCAGTTTCGTTTCGAACAATGTCTCAAATTGAAAAATAAACGGTTTCCAGTCTGACCTGGGTAAACAGGACAGGCAACCAATATGGTGACAATTGAAATGGTCAGGCCGGTAAAGGTTAACAATAGTGTGAGCGGTTGTGATTATTCAGATAAGGAAGCACCGATAAGGACAGTATATGGCCGTATAGACGAAGGTATAAGAGTTTTTAATAACAAGGACTCAAGACCTAATAAGTTTGAAAATCTATTGGGTTTATTTGGTTATATAGGTTTACCACTTTGCGATTCAGTTATATTTGTTTTGCCAAAAATTAACAGCGACAGAGTTTCGTATTATAATTTCGAAACAACACGAAAAACAAATATTCACATTGTTGAACTTTTGTGGGCGGAGACAATGCCAACCTTCCGGATGAGAAAGTTTCATATAAAGAACGTACGTATAAAATACATATTAAATCAAAAGTAATCAGTTTCTTCTCCCACACATATGACAAGAATAAATTGAAGAATAATGATCTTTCAACAGTGTTTGTAGAAGACTACATGATAATAAAGAATTTAAATCAAAACCACACATATAATATTATGTAGGAGCGTGCTTAGCAAGTAGCTCCTCCCCCTGGAAGTGTTTTATTAGCCTACTTTCATACAATGGCGCGGGAGAATTAACTACTACAATGTATGTTTAGCTTTTATATGTATAGTAAAGAAGAAATATATGTTCTTCGAACTGCATGATTTAGGCCATTTCGGTTCAGAGAGACGTCAAAAATCTGTTACTCTCGTTACGAAAGACATAAAACAGAGCTATGATGCAAACTTAATGGTGCATTATGTTACGAAAAATCCACATTTCTAATTTGACAACACATGTATTGGAGAGAAGAAAGAAACTTACTTAAATACTGCAGTTCTCATAAAAACGTGACGGGAATTAATTGAAAAAGCACAAACTATACCTAGTATAGTTTTGGATTTATAGGCCACTAAGTTCAATATTGGTAAACAAGTCACGTTACGTACCGAAATCAAAACAAACTATGTTTTATAGTATAATTAATAATAAAGACCCACCTGCACCCAAGTTGCGCTTAAATTAAACATTACACAATCTGAACCACAACCACGTCCAACACTTGTGAGACATCGGCACTAATTATGACAATTGATTACATATCGATTAGGCTGAATTAATTAACGATACTTGCGAACCCGCTTAGCAACTATCTGAAATCTTTTGATAAAAATTCACGTCAGACCGAATTGTGGATAGGGAAATGCGTATTGACCATTGAAGATTAACGATTTGCAGTGCCTACATGACAGACCTTTAAATTCTGAAGATAATACTTGCAATATTCGAATGAATCAACAGCTGAGTTCCCTTAAGCATTTTAACCATCTTGTGGAAGATGATGTGAAATAAATCAGTGGCTAAGCACCCCAAAAAACATCACGAAGAAACATATTTAATTTCTTTATTTATTACATTTGGGAAAACAAACAGTAGTATATTAAGCATAAACAGTGTTGTCTTAAAATGGAACTAACAGGCTAGACTTAATGCCATGATCCCCACTATTCAAACAATTGTTAGAGAAGACAGACAATGGCTTAGCAAACGGTGATCACATACAGCAACATAATCTTCTTTAAGTCCACCACATTCATGCCAAATGCAACTTTAAGTAGTGCTTTAGCACTATCTGTAACTCTGCTTATCCCACCTGGGAGCATAGGCGTAGCTATATGTATATAGGTCCTATATACGTCGATTAGGGTGAAATTGAGGGCGACGGTAACACGTTGCCCATCATCCAGTGCCAAGCATTGATTACAAGAACTACGTAGGTAACTAGTGAAGTACTATTTTATAGTAAAATATGTATGTTTAGGTTAAGGTATATATCTATGGGCCTGCGTCGCCTGAAATAAATCAATAAATAAAAAAAAAATTACAACTTTGGCAATCTTGGAAGCAATTCATTATATGAGATTATGGAAGCTAGAATTAAAAATGTAATTACTTAAGAAAACGTGAAAGAATTTGTAATTACCCTAGGCCGAATACAGAAATGAATCTAGAACACTATGCAAATGGATAACGATAAAGCAGTACAAGATACAGGATAACGATAAATTCAGCAATCAGTAATTTTTGCAGAGTAAGCAAACTAAAGTGGCAGTGGGCTGGCCATGCTTGTCGATGGATCGATGGCAACTACCAAGTGAGAATAGAAAAAGTTTAAAACAGCTAATATATAGGGTTTCAAATCGAAAAAATGGATAGAAAAGTAGTAAAAGAATATAACATTAATAACAAGTAGCAATAATTCGCACAACCAGGTAATTAATTAACTTCAGAAGTACAGTCGTCAACACAATTAAGAATTATTATCAGGCAGCTTTTGTCCCTACAAAATGTCAATTCAGTTAACAAAGACGAGATAACAATATTTGAAACGAGTATAGCATTTCAATATTTTCAATAGGCTAGATGCCTAAAAAAATCTAATTAGTCCGTCAGTAAGATTATAAAAGAATATTGGACCCGTATTTTTTCTTTTGTCAATTATATAAAAAATGATGAAGGTATCGCCCGTTAAAGTTCCGCGTGACGTCACGACCCCTACTCCCAAATTTTGACGCGCTTTATCTTTGTCATTTTTTGTTTGATTGACAAAAGAAAAAATACGTGTCCATTATTTTTCGATAATCTAACTGACGGACTAAATATAATAATCATTTTTTTACCCAGGCAACTACTCTATTACTTTCTTCCTACGCCCTAAGATATTATATAAAATGATGTATCTGCTTCTGTTGATAACTAATTTTAACAGCGGTTATACCAATCATTTGCGATGATGATTGATTTGATAAAGGTCAGGTTAACAAGATAGATTAGATTAAATATGTTGTTTGATCATAATAACACATTATGAATAGTCTTATCAAAATCGTAAATCAATTAGTAAATTCAAATCTTTGTGGTGCTTTGATAGATTTTATTTTGTGTAAATCTCATTGTTTTATTAACTAACATAATTTAAGACCTTTGTAACTATGAATAATTAAGGATGTACTAACATTAATGGATGTTTAAGTTGTGTATGTAATTACTAACAAGTTGGTTGTTATGGTCTGAAAAAAAATACTCGATGATGATGGTGATAAAATCAATGTTCAAAGTAACCTTTGCTTTGAATTTTAGTTGAACTTTTCCTATATCTTCAAAGGTACAGCTGTTTTAATCTCTTAAATAAAGCTAGATCATTTTACGACCTTATTTTTTAGGATAGCTTATCGAAGTAACGACCTACTAAATCTCTCTTAGGCTCAATTTACATTGCCACGGAACGGAGTGGAAGCGAGTTTTGGTAGCGATATTATACATAGCAAAATCAACTTTATGTCAATGGTCTAATGTACAAATTAGATACGAGCTTATTACTGCCGAAATTCCCGAGAATGTGCGGTGATTCTCCAGAAGATGCGCGACCTGTGCGTTTAATGTCATGTGTGTATCTAATTTGTGCGTTACAGTATTGACATAAAGTTCATTATGCTTTGTACAAAATAAAACGCTTCCATTCCGTTCCACGGCAATATAAATTAAGCCTTATCCTCTCGTTTACTCGTGGCTAGCAATTTGTCATTCGCACAACGATTACGGTCTTCAAGCTTAGAATAGAATAGAATATTCATTTATTTGCTCAGAATGTAGGTAGTACAATAAGGTGGTTACAATAATATGAAATAATCCTTGTACAGACGCCAGCACATCAAGCTACTACAATCTGTCAAATTTATTTAATAGATTTTCATCTTTATCGTAAAAGCATTAAAGTTCAAGGGTGATTGGGAAAATTTGACAGTTTCGGGTAGCTTGACCTGCTGGCGTCTATATAGACGCCAGCACATCAAGCTACTACAATCTGTCAAATTTCTTTAATAGATTTTCAACTTTATCGCTATAGCGTTAAGGTTCAAAGTTGATTGGGAAAATTTGACAATTTCGGATAGCTTGACCTGCTGGCGTCTGTACATTCTACAATTTACTCTACTGTTAATGGAAATAACATCAAGAATTTTGAATATTTTCCAGTGTTATTTCGAATTTTATTTAAAATAAAATTAACCATACTAATATTATAAATTCCAAAGTAACTCTGCCTGTATATTACGTTTTCACGCCTAAACCAAGAAACGGATTTCGTTAAAATTTGGCAAGGAGATAGACGACATCCTGGCGAAGGACATAGCCTACTTTTTGTCCCGGTAGCACGTTCCCGTGAGATAATTACCGACATCCACGCGAACAAAACCGCGGGCAGAAGTTAGTTGCTGATATACCAGCAACTTTATACAGTTCTAAGAATAGACTAGGTACCCTTTTTATCACGTAGGTGACATAAGGGGCAACTTAGGAAGTACCTACCGAGCGTAGCGTTGGCGTGTAGCTTTATTAAGTTAAATTGCAAAGGTTGTTGGTTTATTTAAAGTATATATAATTAAATAATAAATAAATAACGTCGCAATAACATAACATAAGTGGACTGTTTCTGCTAAGAGATCTGCCAATGGAAAAGTACAAGGGAATAAATAATTTTAATTTATAGAAACAATGTTGGAAGCAGATGGAAATTCAAAAAAGGTATTTCGGAATTTCCAACACATTTTACAACAGTTGCGACAACGCCACGATGAAAATTGCTGATTTTCAGCCTAATTTGAATAAATGACTTGATTTTGACGACTGCACAAAATATTATGTCCTCAACAAAAACAAAAAAACTTACTAAACAGAAGGCCGTCACATGACTGGTGTTAGCATCATAAAAGGAAAGATGGAGGTAGGCTGTGGAGGTAGGCAGGGTAAGGTCGAAGCAGCAGAATGGAGCGGATCACAATTTCCATAACTAAGAAACTTGGGTATCTTGATTGTACGAGCAAGCTCGTGTCATGTATACCTATAGGATTTTTACGAAATGTAATATAAGATTTTTTTTCATCATATATGTTTTTTGTATCACTATATAACTTGGAAGATTTAGTAAAGTAACAAAGGGCTAGGCAAGATTTATAAAACACACCATGGGGAATTGCATTATGAAACGTAGATACCTCACAGGAAATCTTCAAGCTTGGCAGATGGTTAAACATTTTGAAAGACGCTGCCCAAGTACACTGAAATAGTCTAGAAATGAATTCACCCTTTTCATCTGTGTCATCCATAAGTTTGCACAAAATCTAAAAGATACGTAGAGCAGGAGCAAAATCAATACATTTTTAAAGATTCCATTTTACCTATAGTATTGCCTCACCTATAATAATACATTAATGAGATTTCCATCAATTTATTTCATATCATAATGGCCTACCCTCAAAGGTTATGCCAATATTTTACCTGTAATATTACCACGTGTTATACATATATCGAATTTATGTAATGGATTTTTTTCAATAGAACGAAGTAAATTGGTTTTCATGAATACCCTAATACTACAATATCTTTAAGGTCTTAGAAAAGAGCCGCTTTGAAATTAACTTTCATTTTACCCGTTAAAAAATACATAACTTCTTCTTGGGAAGGCATGGTTCCATTTCTTTTATTTTCTTGGAAACAGTGCCAGTTTTTGCGACAATTTAATGGAATTTTACATTTCAATTAATCAACACAACGTCGTATGGGATCGGATCGTCGATCAATTTTCTTAGTAATACAAAAGCAAAAAAAATCTTTTGAAAACACGCACACTACTCACAAAGGCATACGTGTACACACGCACACACACGACTTACCCAGTGACACATACATTTACATTTTTTTTAAATAAATTTATTTTTAACCCCCGACGCAAAAACGACAGGGTGTTTATAAGTTTGACGTGACAGGGTGTGTGTGGGGGTGTGTGTGTGTGTGTATGTCTGTCTGTGGCCTCGTAGCTCCCGAACGAATGAACCGATTTTGATTTTGTTTTTTTTTTATTTGAAAGGTGAATTTGTCGGGAGTGTTCTTAGCTATGTTTGATGAAAATCGGTCTAAGATGACCGCCGCCACAAAATGGCGGATTACATATTTTTTCACCACTCCCGCAATATGGGCATCAAATGAAAGGGCTTGACTAGTAGAATACTATACACTATGATAAATTTCAAATCCAAGATGGCCGCCACCACAAAATGGCGAATTACAAAAAATCTGATTAAACACCAAATTACCTGAATCTTAAAACGCAAGAAAATAAAAGGAAATAATAAGGAATCCCTACAAAAATTAAATTAAAAATTAAAACACCCCCGTATAATTAAACCCCCCGTATGTAAAAAAAAAAAAACTAAAACATCTAAAAAAAACCTACGTATGAAATTTTTTCTCTACGTAAGTACACAGTCATAATTTCAAGGTTATTTTTTTCTTTTTATAGGGTTTCATTGTTCTATTTGTGGCTATTTTTTCAATAGTTTTAGGCTTTTTACATTCATGCTATTTTTATTACCTACCTATTATTTTGTGTCGGGGGTTTTTAAATTTTTAATTTAATTGTTTTTTTTCTTAGCATTATTTAACGGAAATATGAGAAAACCAGTCAATAAATTAACATGGTAAGCTATTAATGGTCGCTTCTTTGTTCGTTAGAGGAAGCGATAGTTTTAACATCGGCCAGGAAGTTTCCGGCTGTGCCAAGGCCCAATCTATTAAGTCTCGCATAAATATCATGGCGTAAACAGCTGTCAACCAGCCCCGCTCGCCTTTACGATTTATAGTCCCTGTTGGATATAGTATTATTAAAAAATAAAGAATAAGAGAGATTTACTGTGAGTAAGGGAGAGAATTATATCTTTCTTCTCTCTCGTGTAACGAAATGTACCTAAACGTGACGCGTCCTCGTCCAATTATCGAATCGCCGCGCCGCCTAAGAAGTTTCACTTCCAAAAATTGTTTTTTTAGAAACTGGAACAGATTTATTGAATTACACATTTACTTTCACAGCTGTGGAACTATTTATTATATGTATTTATCACTCATGAATTAGTCGTAAAATAAGTACGTAAGCAACACAATCACGACAAAATAGATAGGGAAGAAAAAATTGTTAAAAGACAATGACCAAAAGT
The DNA here is from genome assembly GCA_951799955.1 of Apamea anceps. Lineage (NCBI taxonomy): Eukaryota > Metazoa > Arthropoda > Insecta > Lepidoptera > Noctuidae > Apamea > Apamea anceps. The sequence goes on from OX637506.1 coordinate 2,185,844, forward strand.
CGTACCAAATAGTCTCATGCATCAAGATCAAAATATTATAGTAATTATTTTCATATTTTTTTACGGCATTACACGTCGGGTATTTAATTTTTTAAACAGGGAATTTAATTTACAAAAAGTGTTGATATTGTTTTATTCCCTTTACATGACGTTCCGTTTCAAATGATATGATTAATATGAGTATAACTATAAACTTGAATTTTGAAAGTATCATGACCACTTCTTTCAAAAAATTTGTTAAAAAATATACTTTTCCGATTCTACATTAATTATAAAGAACTAGAATAAAATAGAATAGATTTTTTATTTAAACTGTTGTCATTTTTAGAGCAATTATGGCCCTCCGTGTATGACATGTCAAACAAAAGGTTTTCAGGTTATTTCGATTTTTTCGAAAATCTCCGAAACCTGGGTTTTGTTTATAAAAAGAACTTTTGTAGGAGTTAATATGATAAGTGAAGTCTATAAAAAAACATTGATATGGTACGGGATTCCACACATCCATGAGCATTCTCCTTTAACAGGTGTACTCTTCATTTCATATAGAAAATGTAAACAGATTTTTTAATATCTTATTATAATTTACTAAAACTTCATCATCATTCTGAAGTTACAAACACAAAAGACATCTTGGACCCTGATTTAATGACAGCAGATAAAACAGCACTAGACATAATATTTTGTTTGACACATTTTATTAATATTATCTCAAAAAAGTTTTTCAACTGCTGTCGGCGATTGTACATACATCAGATAACGTCATAACATCAAATAAATGCCAGCACATCAAAAACAGATTTATTACTTGTAACATTGTTGGCTTTATCAGTGAAATCTGTTTTATCAATTCAGGTAGGTACTTACAGTATCACAGACGTACGGGCTAGAAATTGGTAGTAATCTGATTTCTCTGATTTGACATCAAACAGTCGTCAAAAAACGTCATTGATAAGAAAATTCCAATATTGATGAAGTATTTAGATTATTTTTGGAGAACAATCAGACAGCAGGCATATTCATATTTTTATTCGCATTCCATAGTGTAATGTAAGGGTGTTACAATGGCTTAAAGCTAAGGTACAATTATTACGGACCACAAATAGAGTACAAAATAAAAATAAAATTAGGAAAACAAATTAACAATATACAATTTTAAAGAAGAACTATTCGTGATATAAAAGAGATTGAGGCCACCAATGATAATCGAACAACTATTTCTGAAATTAACAATTCAGAGAATGTAGTGAGAATTGGAGATAAGGAAATAAGTTCAGTAGTTTTACTTCAGCTACAATGTAGGCAAAGAGATAAGATAATGAGATAGCGAAGTGTTAGTGAACTTAACAATGAAAGGATTACAAATATCCATGTTTACTGGCGAAAACCGTGTTCTTACTGTTTGTGAGACAAATGAGATGAATGCAATGAACTAGTGACGCATCATCGCAAGATCATTGTTGATGGGTGAATCATTGTTTTTAATCTTTAGATCCTCGGAAAGAGACGAGTCTGCTTCTATTTTTATTTCTTCTTGAAAATGTGATTGAAAATATTTCCACGCTTACTAATGTTTCTGAAAATTCGCGACAAGATTTTAATGATATTAGTTCTTAATGGCATCAACTTTTTATAAACTGTTATTTTTCTTTTTAGTACAAAGATAATTTGGCTTAAAAGTTAATACATAATGAATGAAGCATTTCAAAGCAGTTTATACCTACTAAGAAAAGGTAAATAGCAATGAAAATTCTTGTACAAAAATAAATTCATAGAATATTTAATGATAGCTGCGGCGACACTGGGGCTCTTTTATTATCAAACAGTCTACAGTTGATCTAAAACAAGAAACTATTCTGAATTGTTGCAATATAACACGATTTTGAAGTGATGAAACTGTGAGAAGACTGATAAAACTTGACAAATCCTACTAATATTATAAACGTGAAAGTTTGTATGGATGAATGAAAGGGTGGAGAGATGGATGGATGGTTGTTTGTTACTCGTTCAAGCAAAAACTACTGAACGGATTTGGATGAAATTTGGCATACAGGTGGTTTATAACCAGGATTAAAATATATCATACTTTCATCCCGATATTCCCACGGGATCTAAACTTATGCAGGTGAAACCGCGGGGCGTAGCTAGTATTATAAATGCGAAACATTTTAAGGATGAACGGATGGATGTTTGTTACTCTTTCACGCAAAAAGAACGGATTTTGATCAAACTTTACAATAATATAGCTTACAATACATCAGAATAACAGATAGGATACTTATTATCCCGATATTCCAACGGGATCGACCCTTATGCGGGTGAAAACGCGGGGCGCTGCTAGTGGTAATAAAACAAGTACCAGGAAATCATCCCAATTTGACAAACATCGAATACCTATGGGAAATACGACAGTAAAACCGAATTGCCAATGGGTAAAGTCATCCCACACACAATCTCATAGTACAAATCGGTATGTTCTAAAGCTCCAATCAAATTCCATGATAAAACAATAATCCTGCTTAAACAAGATGAAATTCAAAGCAGTTAATGCAAATGAGGGCAGAACAGTCGTAGAACTGCCGACTGAACATGAAAGCCGGAATTTAAACGTATTCCATGTACGGTTTATTACCTAGGCAGTATATGATTAAGTTCAGCAATCGCTTCACCTATAATAGTCAGTATTATAGCTGGAGCGATTGCTGGAAGTCATAAAATCCTCGTTGAGTCGAGTACGGAATTGATAAGAAATTTAGTCCAGCTAAAATATAACTATCAGAGCATGATAATTCATGAAAAGAATAAAATGGAAGTGTTCATATTGAAATATATATATATCCACCTATAGAAATAGTAATTTTGGAGTTTCTAGACGTAGGTAAGACAATTATTCAAAAATAGGTTGCGCTACGAAAGGTTTACGCCGGCATGTTTCAACCACGTTGCTATGCCAACTAGTTTATTGCCTGAATAATGAATAGATTTGATTTATTAGTACCATCGTGAAGCCTTATGTAACTTCTGAACACAAAGGATCATACTTTAATGTCTATCGCAGAGACCATACATATATCGCATTAGTTAAATAATGGGCCTTATGAAACTAAGGTCTACGTTGAAGATTTTTCGATAATAGTTAAACTACATGAACTTGAAAATGAATAAAATGAAGTGACGGTGTAAAATGATTATGTTGTAGAACTTGATCCAGCTTCTCTATATAATCCATGAATGGACGTTAAAATGTAACCAGCATCGGCCATTGCAGGCGAGAGTCTTGTCATAAGAATAGAAGAAGCCACACTTTTTCAAGATCAAGTATAATGACATACAGTTATATTTATTAATACCTACAGTATTCTTGTCTACCGTCTCATCTTCTCTGGCAAAAGTGTGTTCAAATTAGAAATATTTAGAATTTTAAGCATTCCTTCCTATAACAAATATGAGAATTCTTGGCATAAATCAAAGCTTTACCGAGCCTTTTATATTAACATTTTCCATTACGATTCTGATATAGCCTGCCTGAAAATCCTTGAAATTTACAGATGCATACGCCACAAATTACTCGATCACCTGGAGATATACAGCCAAAGAACCTCAAAACATTTTCTTTCTTCTATAACAACGATTAACTCTCTGTCGCCACAAGTTTACATAATAATTCTCATTGTAGCTGACGTAATAGAAACACTACTAAAGTCACTGTAACAATGTTGGCGATCGATACACTTTTGACTGTTCCTGAGCACGCGACCCTTACACGCAAATTCTCATATAAAAATTCTGACCTTCGTACAAGTTCGAATATGTTCAATTTTACGTGGGATTACCGATCCTTGCTTACCCGAGGAACACACGTAACTGTTACGGTTTATCGATAAGAAATGAATGCTTGAGATTCCTGTTGCGAGGGAGCAATTTCATTAATGATTTACAAAATAAATGGTATGACAAAATTAAATGGTTCTAATTAAGCAGTATACTTAGTTTATAAACTATACTGATAGAGATGATGGTACGAAAATTATAGATGAAGACAAACGTATATATTATACATAGATGAAGAAGCTAAAGATATGACGCTAAAAGAAAATGTTAATGGAACAGAATTTAAAACGCAAGGCCATTAAGGTTACAAAAAGTAAAGCAAAATATCGTTCCTTCGACATAATTTCAGCGCAAAGGGCACCCCAAATTAGATTACTTTTTTCATTTTCTTCGAAGACTTGGTGGCCTTATAGGTATTTCTGTGTCGCCTTAAACAAGAGTTCGTGTGGCTGTAGTTCCTTCATATACTTAATATTCCTGTATAGTTGCTTGCTTTATGATTTCAAGTAGAACGAACAATTGTGCTAGTTGCGGAAGACGCGTGACAATCAGTTTCAGTTGGTAATTGGCGGTCTAAATTACTTTGATTATTGGAACATCTGAATTCCGCGTGATTGAAATGTGTGACTCCATTGTGGGTTCAAGGTTCAAACAACATTTTCTGTATGCTAAATAGTGATTGATTTGACTATCTGACATATTAACTGTGTTTAACAAGCAACCTCTTTAAAGTATAATGCTCTTTTTCGTTTAGATTTGTTTCAGACGTTCATTCAAAGTGACAAAGACAACAAGTCTTTGTCACGTTGTTTTTCGAAACATTCTAATTGTTAATAAAGCAATGTTCGTGTTATAAAACAAGATGGCGTCATTTACCATTGTCTGTTTTATTTGCTCTCACAAGTAATATCGCGTTGTCAGCCCGGAATCTACAAGTATAATTTCCCGTTTCTGTTAACTTTGGGTGTTTGCGCAGAAAAATAGTCAACAGATAAAACTACACTACACCCCGACTCTTATTAGATTATTTTTTATATTAGTTTCCTGAGGTCTCGCGGACCGGTATTAAGGTACTCGTACTAAGTTTGGCACTTTATCTTCCTATAGACAGCCTCAGGTTTTGGACATTATTTAAATGACAATGTTATTTAAAGGCCACAATCTCCAAGGCCCTGTCCATAGTCATTACAACGTCTCAAAATATTGGCACACGGGTTCTTTAGGGGGATGCGCTAGGTAGTCATTGACATTCAATTTTTCTTACGTTTCTTGCAATCTGCAGGTCAGTGTCAGGTTGTGTTGAACAAAATAGGATTCGCGTAAGAAATTTTAATTTTGCGGGCTACCTTGCGTATCCCCTTAAGAGAAAACTCATTAATAGCTCATCAAATTCCAGTGATAATCCATCCAGCACTTGTGAATAGCCGACCCTCTCCAAATGCTTGGAAACTAGCCTAGTTTACCGTGATTGATTACTTTAGCAACTTTCAGTCCGTACCCTACTTTATGTAGAGTAGGGTCTCATCCTCAATACGCTGGTACTGTAGCTACAACTTCTATGTAGTTTACGTAATAGCATTTAGTGCCTTCCTAACCTAGTTTTAGGGATTATAAGAACTGTTACGGCAAGTTTGACCCTTATTATGTAAGCATAACATTGTTATAATCATCTTCAGAGTCAGGCATGAGAAATTCTGCGATTATGGAACGGTGCCAGGTTCTCAAGGTAATTTAGGTGCATTGTACTATGAGTTCTGTACCTAAAATACTCGATGTCTGGTGAAGCACCTGTATAGACATTGTGAGAATGTAATTTTGTGTAATGCAAAAGATGCTGCCTGTTATGAAACTTATTGTTACATTCGGTTTATTATAAAGTCCAGACTAATATATGTATATTGCTGTCTTTTTTGTCTGAGATTATAAAGCAATGACTGTGCAACTATATACGAAAATATATATATGAAAGAAGTAAAGAGAAACCCAATTAAAAAGAGATCTTAAAATTTTCTCATCACACGCGAATTGCAGAGTGCCCAAAACATTGGCACCATTGGTAGCTTAGCTTACCCCACTAAAGAAAAGAGACATATTCATCCAAGTTTACTTAGCTAACATGCCATAGCAATGAAGATCTTAAACCAACGACTTAAGGAAAGATTTTGTAAAATGATGTTTGGCATACAGACTCCGCGGGAGATTCGACATTCTATTTGTCCTGCGTCTGCTGTCACTTTCGATTCTGAATCATCGCTTGAAGACACGTCTAATGCATATTTCGTATTTAGTGGTTTATGGGCGGAGAAATCTAGTTTAAACCAAATTAGAATATTTTATTACCACACTAGAATTCATTACCTCTCGTCACTCTCTCGCTTCTTGTTTAATAACGCGAGGCTAAAGTCTAGACTTGTGTTCATCGCTGCTCTAGTATAGAACAACCGTACTAAAGCCCTAAGTAATGAAGAAATGGATGTTGTGTTTAAACGTTTTATGGATGAAGACGAACCAGAGTCAGCTTCAGATGCAGATAAAATTTCGACAAACCAAATAAATGAAACAGTTTTGTTGCAATTTCTTGTGGTGATAAGTGGATTATTTTAGAAGCAAACTAACGTAAAGCATACGAGTGTCATTAAAATGTGGAACATTTAATGTTCCACGATTACGATTCTGACTGTTACGTGCGCGTTTCTGATCTCCGATAAAATCTTGTATCGATTGCTTAGTTTCAACTGCTTTGCTAGCAGCTAATCGTTAATTCTAAACACGTTATGCAAAACTTCAATGCTGTTTTATTCCGAGAAATTTGGTCCACGATCTTTTGTTCAGTAGTAATATTAACAATCAAATTGGTATCATTTTCTGCAGACAGCGTTGCTAGCAATATGGTTTGGTTTTTTTTTTTGTGAATCTTTTGTGATCAATCAATAATCTTCAAGTAACTGTGAGTAACTTAGAGGACATGCAATATGATAATCTGGTAGTAATCTAATAATAATCCGCCATCTTACAGATTCAAGACTAGTTGCGCCCCGCGGTTTCACCTGCATAAGTCTCTACCACGTGGGAATATCGAGACAATAGTATGTCTAATGTAATACAATTCATGGTCTACCCGTGTGCCAAATTTCATATAAATTCGTTCAGCCGTTTTAGCGTGAAATCGTAACAAATAAACCTACAAAAAATCAAATGTTTTCTCTTTTTATATTATTATAGTTTGTTTTTGTATTTATTTATATAGGTTTTCTTTTAATTTAGTACCTAGCGTAAATAGTTAGTTAAGAGATTGTGGAAAAAAAAATCTCCTAAAACTATAGAAGTTATATCCTTACTAATATTGTACGATCAAAACTCATTCTTGGGCTCATTTCAATCGCAAATATATATATAAAACCCATCTTTCACTGACATCCTTCCAGTATCTATGTATAGCTATATGGGATCACACTTGTCAGATACCCGAAAATTATACTATGATACGAAAACCCTTACATAAATTCAAGAACCGCAAAGGACTCAACTGATCTACGAGACTACGAGAAACGTACAATTATCGGAAAATGTCCTTTTTCGAGTCAAACGTGTATCCTTTTGAGGTCAAGGGCATGGAAGGGCGTGTTTTAGGGCCGATCCTTTAGCCCTTGAAATTACTCGAATTTGCACGAGAAGATAAATCAGTTAATGTTGGGTTAGTATTATTATTTTGGTACAGAAATGCGTTGCTTATTCCAATGATATTGAGCTGAATTATTTTACAGTATATCAACTATATATTTAGTGTTGTTTACTCACTGTGACTGACATTCATCAAGGTAAGTGAAACAATAAAAATTACAGAATCTTTCAATTCATAAAATGGTGACGTAGATATTCAAGATTTTGTTGTTATTTTTCGTAATTGTGAAGAGTAAAAAGAGTAAAAACCTAAACGGTTTAATGAATCTTGAGGACAAAATTATAATATGTTTCACAGAATCCCCTAAAATTGTCATCAACCTAGGCCTTATATGCAATTCGTCAATTAAAAAAAATATTTGTTTATTGTTTCACTTACTTTGATGAATGTCAGTCATAGCGGCAGGAGCATTTCCCAATTTGAGCAATTCCTGTCACAGGAATTAATGCGAAATTGGGAAATGCTTCTTCGATTCACCTTAATTTAACCGCATCCGCATTACTATGAAAACCCATTAATAAAACAGCAACGATTAAAATTATCTGCAATCGAATACGTGACCTTTATTTTTAGAAATACGAGGTTTCGAAAGTATCGGTCTTCGGAGCTGCCACAAAAGGGATCCTCCGAAATCCTAAGAGATTTTACCGGTTTTGAGATACGGATCATACGGAGCTAGAATATCTTTTGACTTTGTATCCGATTACTACTCAAATCTTTTAAGCTTATTTTTTGTATTTTAATATTGTTAAGAAGGTACTGGTTTATGTCGTATTTAATTCTACAGTTATCCATATGAAACTACCTTTTGGTAGCACTAGAATCAATTTATTTTTTCGTAAATTTTGACGTTCAAAAGTGCCTTCTACGCGCCTGTTTGAAATAAATGATTTGACTTTGACTTTACCTACATATAATGCTATGGAATCATTACTAAACTCACAATATCTTCGTTGTGATGTCGAGTGTCACTAAATGTGAAACAAATTGAGTAATACGAAGAATTCCAATGATATTGAGCCGAATTCATTAAAAGAATGTCAACTATATCATTCAGTGTTGTTTATTCGTATCTCGGATTTCTTTAGTTGAATCGCTGGATATTATCCAACATTCTAACAATACTCTACTGGTCTCTTTTAAATATTTTGATTGTTGAGAACTTTTTGCCGAAGGTTTGCATACCTACATTTAACACAAAAGGCATATTACATGATAAAAAATATCCATTGAATTTTCATTTAATGAAAAATCAAGTTATAGTTTAGGAGCTAAGCTACAATTTTCATAAAGAATTTTGAACTTATGCTTTTAATAAAGTGCAGTCAGTATGTTTGAAAATTTAAAAAATTATCAACTTTGCGGAACAGCGCAGGTTTAGCTTTTGTTGCCATAATTACTTTAATGTTTACTTTGTAGCACATACATCAAGAACTTACAATTACCACCCGTGGCAATATTATTATGCAATTAACGAGGTTCCTAACAGTGTAGTCTAAGAGCACTCTCTTATGCACTTAACAGCATCTATGCACTTAAATTTATCGTCACATTTAAGTGCTTCAAATCAAGGCTCGTGAATTTTAATATAGTTCATTCATTATATTTGCACTTGCTACCTTTGTTAATGCTTTTACCGTTAATTAACTAAAAGACGTAGGTATAAAATAAATATTTAAAGGTAATTACGGTTAAAAAAAATAACGACGATAATATGAATTTACCTACCTACGTACTTTTTCACAATTTCATAAGCAAGAAATAAATTTTCCTTTCATCATAATGTATTTTTAATTTGTTTTGTATACATGCTGCATTATTTTGCTAATAATTTGATTCCATAAATCATTTTAGTTTAAAATGCTTATAAATAATAGTTCTGTCAGACAGAACTGTTATTTGAATTATCACACAAACATTAAACTTATTGTTTTGTGGTTAATGAGTCATGATGAAATCACCAATGGGCATAGATGTATGAAACATTTTACCTACCTACCTATCTACTTGGTGTAGAAAAAACATTGTTTGGAACAGACGCCCCTCGTCATAGTCCCAATATTATAATAGAAAAAGAAAATGATAGAGCCCAATTATAGAGCTTGACGCGTAGGGTGAAAAGATTATAGAGCGGGAATGTAGATGAAGAGCCTGCTCGCTAAAATAATAGTACGCCAAAGTTACTCCTTATAACATCAGCTATCTACAAGTGAAAGTCCTATCAAAATCGATCCAGTTGTTTCGGATATTAGCCAGAACAAACAGACGGACAGACATTTTTTTTTAAATTGTTAAAACTAGAAAGAAAAGAAAGAAAGAAAAGAACAATATTTTATTCTGCCCAAACGTACAAATAAAAAATAATAATATTATTAAAAGAAAAAAGACAAGATACACCATCCTACTATATATAACTACCATTATATACTCGTACTTTCATACGCGTTTAGTATAACGCTGTTATTTTGACATTACAAACAGAAACTTTATTTTTTTATTTTTATAGATATAGATTTATACTAGATACGTGGCTTTCTACGTCAAACCAATGTATATTTTCTAGACTGTATCGTGAGAATACCACCGATGTAGACAAAAGTGTAACTTTCCCCTAGATTCAGAATATTCAGTGACAAACAAATGTTGGTACTTACCTACAAAGTTATGACTAGGTAGGTACGATGTGATGTGAAGACACAATGTCAAAGTCAAGACCTATTTGGGGATTTTTTTCATTTATGAATGTGACAATCCTGTCCCAAAAGAGTACGTCTGTCATTTATAAAGTCACAAAGTCAAAGTCAAACGCCAATTCTAAAAGGTAGTTTCGTATGGAGAAGAATGGGCATAAAACTTCACCATTACTCATTTCAATATTTTGTATACATTAATTAAATGTGAAGACGAAGCACCTAGAATGTCATTACTATACCACAATAGGTAAATATAATTAAAAATAAAGATTCATGCATAGGTAGGTGCTCATATATTTACAAATATTGTAAAAGTATATAATTTTCCTAAAATTTTAACAAATATTTTTAACAATTTCTTAACCTTCATCTGAAAGTGTTACTATAGGTGTACTCAGACAGAATAAACAATTTCTGTGCACTTGTTTTTCACAGATTCTGCAAAATGACTCCAGATTACTATCTATTTGCACAAAAGTGTTTTGATGTAGGTAGATCATAATGACAAAGATAATAAAAACATTCGTTAAGCTTGAATAACAATTTTATTCATTAATTGGTTTCAATTTCTTTGCTTTTCAGAAAAAGCGAACCGAAAGTAAAAATCATTTAACTGCTACCCACCCAACTTGGCTCATTATAATCCGACTAATTATTACAAAGCACGCAATTTTCACAGCACTGAAATTGTATAATTTATTGTATATTTTTATACGTTAATTTCTTCTGTCGCTAGCTCAATTTGCATAGGTTCTGTTGCGACAATTGAACGTAGCGCCAAAAACAAAACAAAAACATTACAATACTTTTTCTCACTCGAATGGCGTTGACCAATTTTTCCACCAAAATAAACGTAGTCATAATTTTCACACCAATAAATAAATTATTGAATATTCACACGACCTGTTTAACACAAAAGCGGACATTTTACCATTCAACATGAACGAAATATTTGAGAAAATAAATAAACATTTCTTACCTGATTCTCAAAATGGCTATCCAAATCGAAGGATCATAAACAATCTTCTGTCACAATATGCACACGCCTGTCACACACATTGAGATTTTAAAAAATCAAACGAAATGTCTACGCACTACAAAGGATTTGGTTAATATTTTATTGTTGTGTGCGGCAGCTCGCGGCAACACGCTCTCTCACTACTAACGCTCATGTGCTACTGATTCATCACGACAACGAACTCAACACGGCGCTTCGACTATACGTACTGGACGTACTTGTGTGTCCCTGGCACCGAACAAAGACGATGGTGGCCGAAGCTCTACAGCTGTTTAATGTTTGTGAACCCGACACATCGCCAATCGATTGTCAATTCTAACATCTTGTGACGTAAGGTAACGCATTTTGGTATCATAACGTCGATTTGAGCCCTACGGTTCTATTGTTTTTACGAATTTGAAAGCATATATTTTCTTTTCTTTTTAATCAATTCGTAATTTTCATTCTGTGTGATATCCATCTAGTCCAAAATCAACGTGACCAAACCGCGGAAGTCGATTTAATTCCGACATAAAAAATCTTGCCGATTCGCAACGCTGATTACGTTTCAATTTATCGTTTCCAGTACGTTTTGGTTACATCAGAATGAGTGCGAATCGAGTACACCACGCACTGTCGCTCGGCGCGCGGGTGCATTCTTAGTGCGGGTGTACTGGCGGCGAGCGAGATAGGATCATGTAACACTACATGATCCTATCTCGCTCTTTCTAACATCGATTTCGGTCATTGTGCCCGTCCTTTTCTAGCGCAATGTGCCCTCTTTCTGGCGGAGCGGCCGCGCACTGCGGATGTAGCGGCTCGGGAAATAACTGCCCTATTTTAGGATAAAGTTTTTTTTATTATGAATGCATTCTCTTACCACGTCAGTTCATGTTTAAAATAGCTAGTAATGTCGTAGACACCCTCGGATTCATAGAGAAATCGGTTCATTCGTTTTAAATGGAATTTATTTTAGAATAAATCAATACCTAAGTACGGCCTATTTTGACTTTTAATAGAACTGCTTGTCTAGTTTATTAACTAATTTAGTTTTTGAGTAGAATTCTTATTTGAATTTCTCATTAGGTGCGCCGTGCATACAGAAATGAGAATCTATTAATTTATTCTCAATTTACGACTCAACCTGCAATTATTTATTTTATTGTAATGAAAACGTTGTACTAAATAATTTATGTGCACAAATATTTTAGTTTAATACTCATAAATATAATAGATTTTAGTGCTTATTTGGATTTTTATTTCGTTGATTAACACGGTTCTTAAATATTTATGACAGTTTTGCATTAAACGTATTGTATTGAAATGGTAATCTTATGCGAATAAAAAGCTAATTTAGAAAAATAAAAACAATTTCTTCTTTGCACAGTTTAAACTTATTTGAATTTGTATAACTAATTGTATAATTCACACTTTTTAATACAGGCGCAAAAAAAAAAAACTGAACTGAACACTAAAATGATTATAGATTATTAAAATTAATCTAGGTCGAGCTCCTAAACTAGGACAACAATTTTATGTTAAAATCAATATCGTTAACACTGATTATAATCAGGAATAAATTGCCATTATGTTGGCAATTTATTCCTGAATATAATCAGGCATAAAAACAGGGGTATAATTATTATGTAAACTTATGAAAAAATACACCACGAGTAGAGTAATACGAAATCTTATTTATTTTCGTATGCGTCGCTCAAGAGCTAGGTAGGAATTCCCGTAGGTCAACAAATATGACAAAGTCACGCGGGTAGACAGCAGCATCAGTTAGTTTTAATAAAATAGCTTCTTCGCGTGATATTTCTTGATCCCCAACCCATCGCATTGCATCGCATCGCCTGCCCGTGCTATCACTTCGTTTACGCTTAGCGTTCTTTCTGACTGTTTGCTCGGCTCCTAAGGGTCACAGCGTGATGTAAATTAAAAGCCTTCCTCAAGAATTGGGCTTTCAAAAATGCAGAAATATTTTTCAAATCCGCCTGTTATTAAGATGATGTTATTGTGAGATTACCCCTACATACAAACAAATTCTACCACTTTATAATATTAGTATAGAAGTATAGATTTAAGCATTTTGTTTTGTTTTTTTTTTGGATTTGGGAAAAGCCAACCTTAACAATAATAATAACATAGCTGCCCAGCCCAGCTGAATTCATCTGTTAGCTTCCCTCTTAAAGTTGTTCTTACCAAACTGCAGGAGTTTGCCCAAGGTAATTCTTGAACAACCTTGAGAGCACAGCCATTGACAGCAATCGGTCCCGGGGTAACGTCGTTGAACATAACCTTCTCCAGCAGTCTCGACATTCATAGCGATCGCTTTACGACCAAATTCGGTCGCAAAGTCCCGAATTGACAGGTGAAATGTATGGAGTGACAGGACTTTGCGACCGAATTCGGCTGTAAAGCGATCGCTATGAATGTCGAGACTGCTGGGGCTGGGTTTTGCCCAAGTTCAGCCGGAGACCAATGCGTACAGAAGAATCAACTAGGCCATTCAGCATCTGCTGCAAGTCCTGCACCGATTCAGCCATTATGACCATGTCATCTACAAATCTCAAGTGTGTCACAAAACAGTTTTGTAAGATCATCCAAAAGATGTTTTACTCTACATTTTCAAGCCATAAGAACAATCAAAAGTTTTAAATTATACAACCATCTGTACGCAAAAAATGTATGTTGGAATGAGTTAGCAACTTGGCAGTCACTCCGCGTACCGCGTATAAGATTAAAATATCCAATGAGTATGTCTGAAATTACTTTTCATTTCTATCTAGATGTCCAGTTACTACACACAAACATCACGCCTGTAACCTGCGAAGGGTTAGCCAGAGGAGCACCTATAGAACACCCACATTTCACTCGTTATGTCTTAAGCCCCATGTAATTAGTAGGGGGCGAGCCTATTGCCATCAACCGGACACATATCCAGACCTACAATTGCATAACACACTATCATCATTCAACAACATTCATTGCGCTACCAACGTTGTTAAGCAGACAATTTCTTCCAACATATGAAGCAATGGATTAGCAATATCCCTAAAAATGATTCAGATTGTGACTGTAAGTGTGCTACTGAGAAATACCAGTCCAATTACTGTTGTTCATTATCGGTTCTGAATAGTTCATCGGACCCTTCGATCTAACATCGAAGCAGTGAACTGTCATATGATATTACACATCTGTCACGCTCCGGGGATCAGAGGGAAGCCACTACATACGAGCAGGTGATGATTAGGTTAGCAACATACAAAGGGAAACTAACTAAACTGGGTCTTGGTAAAGTAAAACATTCATGAAACAAAACTTTGTCAGTGAAGAACTAACCACGTCACAGTAAATCACGTCGAATCGTTGAGCTCCTTAAGTTTTGAGTTGAGCTGCACGATCACTGTAAATCACCTCGAATCGTTGAGCTCCTTAAGTTTTGAGTTGAGCTGCACGATTACTGACACATGCGTGCACCGACTGGACAGTTCCACTCAATCTGTGTGGTTCTTTCCTCAAAAGACCATTTCAGACATCAATCTATCCGGTCTTCACATGACCTGACCAAAATTATGTCTGGCCTTTAAAAGAGACTGTGACGTCTGGTTTGCTTCAGCCTTTCTTCTGAGAGCAGTCAGATAGAAATCGCCGACTTCGTCTAGTTTTTAAAATATGATTGACGTGTAAAAGTGTTTCTACAAAATTACTTAAAATCAATTATCATTTAACCAAAAAGTCAAAGAAAAATTAAATCAACGAGTCTCTATGAACTGAAAACATCAATGTTTCTCTAACCAAAGTTGAATTTCATAACAGCGCCAAAACAATTAATTACTTCAAATTTGACAGCTGACTCTATAATTCAATAAAGCTATTTAACTCCACGGCTAAACAATCGAACTCCTAACAATTCAAAATACGATAATGGCATATCGATTGGCTTAGAGTAGACACATTGTTTACTCACAAAAATGTCGTAAGCGGTCTAAATATAAACGTATATTATTGGCAGGCACGTGAATTTAGGTCCAACTCAGCAATACAAGTCTAAAATATATCAAATTCCGGTCTATCATTCAAATAACAACTCACGACTGGTTGCAGTTGCATAATCTATCATCGTCAGTGCAACAATTATAATTTTAATGTTATGCAATTTAAAAAAGTGATTGTCACAGCCTTGTGTAGGAAAAGTACTAGATGAAGTGATCGTCAATAGGTAACACCCACAACTCGAAGACTCTCGAAGTTTCTATGGTGTGAAGATGCGATATTACTGTTTAATTCACATTTATGTCTATAAACACCTAACCACTGCTGAACATAGGATTCCCAAAGATGTCAGACCCACGTTTGACAGATAAGCGAATGTCTTTTGTTTTTATTATTATGACCTTTTTCTTGTAAACGGCATCTGGCAGGTCTACCTAGGAGGTCGCCAGGCTTGCCTTGCCAATAAATAAGTTAATGATAGTCGTGCCACAATTGCGTTGCGCTTGCCCTTGTAAACTCCAATATTGGTTTCCAGAACACTTGGAGTAAACTGCACTCGTATTTTATAAGTTATTGTCTTAGCAGCTGTGTCCGAGTAATATCAACCGATTGTTATGTTTGTTGCAAACGTTACGTTGCATATAGGAGTATTTCATTGTGTAAAGCATAAAATGTTCATCATGTTGGCTCATAATATTCTTAATCCGATCCAGCCTGTTCCTTGCTGCCCTCTCCCGGCGACGCCCTAAGCCGAGGTCCGCACCTCACAAAAGGAGCCCTTACCGTGTAATCGGTTAGGGGCTTATAAACATAAAAACTGATGTATCGCGACTATCATTAACTAAAGTTATATGAAGAGCACACGAAAACAACTACGACCTAGTTATGTAGCCACTCGCTGGTACTATTACACTGGTGAAGGTGACTAAAGGTCTTCTTATCATCATCAACTGCCTACTCTTTGCCCAACTATATTGGGGTCGGCTTCCAATTTAATAGCAGAATTTTACATGAAACGACTGCCAATTTGACCTCCACAACCTGGATACTGGGTAATAAAGAAAGAAGAAAAGAAAGAAAAAAAAATTATTTAGCACAGACTAAAAGACACACAATACACCAGATACATACATACATCAGATAGCAACTAATAAAAAAACAAATAGAAAGTCTATAGACCGATGTAAGAAATTAGCAGGTAAGTGTGCCTCACGGCTGCACCAAAAAGGCCCAGTTCAGCAAAAATGCCAGACAATAGTGCCTGACGCTGGTTTTCAACTGAACCTGATGTGTGAGGTGACGGATGTAAATAAAGTTTTACACTGCAACGTGAGTACGTGACGTGTAATACATACATACACATACATAAAGTCACCCCTTTTTCTCATAGGGGTAGGTAAAAACTACAGAACGATCCTTGCATACACTTTTTGCTTCGTGACGTTCATACATCTAGTCATACGCGCACACCGGTTGCCACGAGTACTACGCACCTGACCTTTCTGAAGAACATCACTAAGAAGATAATACGATACCCTGGTATGACTGGTTGTCGACTATGGTCCTTAAGAAAGAATAAAAATTAGTGAACATTGTCATAAGTAAGCTACGTAGGTCGACGAAATTAGGTCAAAGGATGCCACAAGCACTCATTCCCAAATAATTTAAAAATATAATAAATAATAATATAATTAAATAATAAATATTTTTTTATTTTTTTATTATTATTTAATAATATAATTTAATAATTTCTTGCAGATGGACACATATTTTGTCATACCGGAGACAGAACCCTTGCTTAGTAGAGTAGAAAATTAAACTTTCTACCTGAAATGACCCAAACCCATTTAGTAAATCTCACGTGTGTCACATTAATCTTTTCACCTCCTCGCCACTTCTTCGCCTTAAAGTCGAAAAAGGGGACTTAGGGATTACGTCAAGAAGAAAAACGTCTTCGACCAACCGAGCCTTATCGCAGTCCACTGCTGGACATAAGCCTCTCACAAGTTGTGCCACAATGTCCTGAACCCATTGGCATCTTCCGCATCCAGTCCATCCCAGCCGAGTTCCACTGGTCTTTCAACAGACATGGCCAACTCACTATCACATCAGCCAAACTATTCAGTAAAAATCTTAGAGTGAAAACAGGTAAAGTGAGGTTGAAATGATGTATTAATTGCGCCAATTCCTAGCATCAGGTGGAAAGCCCACTGCCAGCTCTTTACCTAAGTTTTCACTGTGAGTTTTTTACAGAATAGACCGTGGTCTGATAATAAAAACAATCTACGATCACCAAGCCGGCAGGTAAGGTAAGCTCTACGCTACAGACTGATATTTCAAGAATAGACTTTCATATCTACGAGTATGTCTATATTTCATGAACAGATAAGAGAACACAATTTTCGTATTTTCCTTTTCCAGTATGTTATCATGATGAAATGTCTTCCTGTAACATTTCTTTGTAGTACATATACTTATCATAATTTGTCTCTTTTTCCTTTTGAATATATGGCTTTATTTGCCAAATGTTTCAATAAATGCTGCGACCCTATACTTGCTCTATAAAGACTCCATTATTCCTCGGTCCTACCCAAAGCTAATGGAAGGTTTAGAGGGTATTATCTTGGCTTCAGAAAGACTTAGTTGATATATGTACCTCAAGTACAAATTCTTGGAAATAATATAACTAGAAGGAGGTATTTCTTTATGAGGATTTCCATGTCATAAAAAAACAACACCAATTTAACTAATGAAGTTCAAAAGATAACATAACATCATCCCTGTATTCTTAGAAACGTTAGGCAGAGTTGTACCTATAGTTCAAAACGTTGCCGTTGGCATTTAATCTAAATTCCTGACTTAAGTCTATTTCCGACCTAGATCAGTCAGAGTTGGCGATTACAAAATGTAATTACTTTAGCATTTAGCCATAGTATAAAGAGAGGAAGTACGTTATCTTCATACAAACGCACCGCGCGCGGCTTGTATGTGTGCGCCAAAGTATCTATGCGTCACCGCACGTACACTTACACAAATCTCGGCGGGTTTCGCAGCGCGCCAGACGGGGCTAACATCGCACGAGGTTCGCGCGTCACGGCTTTTCGGCACCGCTAAATGAATGAAAAATGTGTGATAATCGCAGGAGAACGTATTGCTGTGTGTTTGGGCGTCTTAATAATTTATCAATTCCAGAATTGTCTCTGTTCAAATTACCTATTGAACAGAAAAGGTAAGAAAGTCACTTTTTCTAGCATATCATTTTTACTTGATGATGAGATACCTACCTACTTACTTATTTTTTTAACCGACTTCTAAAAAAGGAGGAGGTTCTCAATTCGACGGTATGTTTTTTTTTTTTTTTTGTGTTTGTTACGCGATTTCTCCGCCAATTGTGGACCGATTTTCAAAATTCTTTTTTTGTTCGAAAGGAGATACTTCTGAAGTGGTCCCATAGAAATTTCATTAAAAACGGTTCAGTAGTTTGGTTTTTAAACCTAAATTACTGGTAAAAATTACAACTTAAAAGTGAAAAATAAAAACTTTTTTGCAAAAAAAAACAACAGACTTCCAAAAACGACACTACAAAGTGAAAAATAACTTTAATTTCGGAAGTCGGTGGCAAACAACGAAAATGCGAACCCGACGACACCGACTTCCGAAATTAAAGTTATTTTTCACTTTGTAGTGTCGTTTTTGGAAGTCGGTTGTTTTTGTTGTATTAGTTTTCTATCAGACAGAGGAAGTAGGTAGGCCTAATTTCCCACTAGAATTATAGGTACTTTTGATCTGTCAATTGATTTGCCGCTATTGCTTTGTTTATGTTTAGTCATGCCGATTTCTCAGTACCTATTGTAGGTATAGTAACTAAGTACCTACTTACAGTTATAAAAACGTAGGTACTTAAAAAATAAGTAATTGACTAATTGTGAATCAGATAAATAGAGCAAAGTTCGAATCATAACAGCAGAATAAAAATTTGATTATAGTTTATGAGACAGGCGTTAGATTTTTTGTTGTTTTACGATGTTTTTTTTTTGATGAATCTTGAATAAATTTCTGTGTTTGTTAGGAAAACCATTGTTGAACTTTATTGACTAATGATCACTGAATTAGTTATACAGAGATATGTGTTATCTTTGGCAAGGGCCGGGCTTTAAACTAATGAATTGGTGACAGTACTATCAGTAACCTACCGTTTACTCGTGCTCATCACCGTCCCGCGCCGCCCGTCTGCTGGCCCGTCGCTCTTTCTTTCATCGTGAAAGGCCCGGTTTCATCATCGTTTAGGTACCCAGAAAATACAACGTCCCGACCCTTGCCCATTTATTGGCACTGAATTAAAATTTAACAAAAAGTGACAACCCTAAGACAGTAGGCAATTATGTCGCGGATTGTGCCGGAGATAGCCTACTTCCTCTCTTTATACTATGATTTAGCTATTAGCTTGTCTGTGATTGGTGACGTCAATTTGTCATGGTGGGTGTGTTTTAATGATTGTGACGAAGAAATACGAACCTGGCACTGAATATTCTATAAGACTATTAAGCTGTGTACGTCATCAAAATAGAAGGGATTACTTCCAATCGATCAGCAAAACTGTGAAGATAAACATCATGAGGAAACCGGCATGTCCTAGAACCAAAAATTCGAAGGCATGTTACATCTACCAACCCGCACTGGGCCGGCGTGGTGGATTACGGCCCATTCTCTCTCACAGAGAGGAGGCCTGTGTCCCAGCAGTTGGAACACTATAGGCTGATTATGGTAAATCAGCAAGAATGATCGTGCCGAATCCTGACTGTAAGATACTATTCACTTATTTATTTTCTCTGGACGACTTACAGCTAAACAAAACAGAATAAAATGTGTAAGTATGATTGTCAGCCATTTACAAATCACTCGTCATCATTATCTGCCCGCCTTGTCCCAACTACGTTGGGGTCTGCTTCCAGTCCAACTGGATGCTACGGAATACCAATATTTTTCATGGAGCGACTGCCTGCCTGATCTGACCTCTATCACATTATGTTTCTAAAATGTTACTGTTATATTAACAGAATGTGTCTCTTACTGAACATGAGCTCTTTATTAAGAGAGTTCTTCATGTGTTACCGATTCCTATAATTTACGGACCGTTAATGACTAAAATGAAGACTCTTGTTTCTTTACCAATAATGAAGCAACGACCTCATGGCTTTGCACAGCAGACCCTCCTATGGAAGTAGCTATCACAGGTAAAATTAACTTACGAATCTTTTTATATGTCCAATTTGGCAATAAAAAATTCTACCACATTGGTAAGCTAAACGATTCGATTTTCGTTTATTTTCCATTTTTTTTTTTTTTGTTAATTATAATTAAAAAAATACATTCTGATTGATGTTTCAAAGGAGTTAAATGTAAAGTAATGAGACACGAAGTCTTTTTTGTCTTTTAATATCCCATCCTCGTCGCCAATTTGTTACGTAAATATACAGGGTTATTTGTAAAACACCACCTGAAATCGCGAAAAAAAAATCAGCTGCTCTCTATATTTTGACGAGTTATGCGAACACAAATGTAGGGAAAAGCTGGTTTTTTTTTTGCGATTTCAGTTTTGGTCCCATAGTAAAAGTTGTTCATAATGATGAGTACAATGACCTCTTAAGAGGTTACTGGTGTTTTACAAACAGCCCTGTATATTGCTTTATATACATTCAATTATTATTTTACATAGAATGTCACTTAGACGTTTTTAGGGTTCCGTAGCCAAATGGCAACGGAACCCTTATGGATTCGTCATGTCTGTCTGTCTGTCTGTCTGTCCGTCCGTATGTCACAGCCGCTTTTTTCCGAAACTATAAGAGCTATACTGTTGAAACTTGGTAAGTAGATGTATTCTGTGAACCGCATTAAGATTTTCACACAAAAATAGAAAAAAACAATAAATTTTGGGGGTCCCCATACTTAGAACTGAAACTCAAAATTTTTTTTTTCATCAAACCCATACGTGTGGGATATCTATGGATAGGTCTTCAAAAATGATATTGAGGTTTCTAATATCATTTTTTTCTAAACTGAATAGTTTGCGCGAGAGACACTTCCAAAGTGGTAAAATGTGTGTCCCCCCCCCCCCCCTGTAACTTCTAAAATAAGAGAATGATAAAACTAAAAAAAATATATGATGTACATTACCATATAAACTTCCACCGAAAATTGGTTTGAACGAGATCTAGTGAGTAGTTTTTTTTTAATACGTCATAAATCGTAACGTAACGGAACCCTTCATGGGCGAGTCCGACTCGCACTTGGCCGGTTTTTTACTCCTTTCAAACCACAAGTCTCCAAGGAGCTAGTATTGTGAACAAGAAGGCTGGATATATATATCAGTATCAATCAGACTGTTAATTTAATAAGCACCATTATTATGAGGAATGAAGCCTACTTACGGTTCAAAACACTTGCCGCCACAAGAACTTGCTAATTAGCAATTAATGGGTAAGTTAAATTCAAGGCGGATCTTGGCATAAAGCCGAGGAATCGCTAGAACAGAGGAAACTATCCACACTATTATTGTAATTATATTCTAATTAAGTCAGTCTGGGGTAGGGCACAGGGTAATAGAGTTGCTCAGCGCCACACCTGCTGCTTCCGTAACATATCACAGGTTAATACACAGTTTTGTAGCTGTATGGAGATAAATACTGGAGCAGCACTCGAACCACCATTATTTGAATGAAACAAAACGTTCCTGTTACTGTTAGCCTGCATCATCCCAATACTGGGAAAAGGCCTGTGGCTCCGTGACTTCCAGCTCTTTCGATCCAGGGCTAAAGTAGACCACAAAAAAGTAAGAAAAATAAAAAGAATTCAGAAAAATAATAGCCCTAAAAAAAAATTCTGTCGCGTCTTCCTGCCTCTAGTACCACACATTCAAAGCTTTATTAACAAACTTATAAATATACTAGCTGCGCCCCGCGGTTTCACCCGCATAAGCTTCAATCCCATGGGAATATCGGGATAAAAAGTATCCTATATTATTATGTTAATCCTGGTTATAAACCATCTGTGTGCCAAATTTCATGCAAATTCGTCCAGTAGTTTTTGCGTGATAGAGTAACAAACATCCATCCATCCATACAAACTTACACGTTTATAATGTTAGTAGGAAGGATTGACACACATTCTGTACATATAAACATAAGCATAATCGGCATATAATTCCCACTGCTAGGAGAGGGACACAGGCCTCCTCTCGGCGTGAGGGAGTGGGCCGTAATCCACGATGTTATATGTCTACGAATTTTTGGTTCTAGATCATGCCGATTTCCTCACGATGTTTTCCTTCACCGTTTTGAGAGCTGTGGTGATGAAATATACACACAAATTACACATTTAAATTACAGGTACATTATACATTTACGTATTGTAAAGTACTGCAATGTATTTGACTTCGATAGTGAGTTTGTTTTGCTATCCAGCATAGGTCTCCCCGGGACCCTTCCACAATTTTTGATCGAGAGCTTTCCTTCTCATAATCACACCTGCTGTCTATAAGTACCTAATAACAACAAATTGAAGACAACAATCGATCAGCCAAGCCCATTACAGGGCAAAATCTTCCATCATGTGCTCAGTTTTTAGGGTTCCGTAGCCAAATGGCAACGGAACCCTTATGGATTCGCCATGTCTGTCTGTCTGTCTGTCTGTCTGTCTGTCTGTCCGTCCGTATGTCACAGCCGCTTTTTTCCGAAACTATAAGAGCTATACTGTTGAAACTTGGTAAGTAGATGTATTCTGTGAACCGCATTAAGATTTTCACACAAAAATAGAAAAAAAAACAATAAATTTTGGGGGTCCCCATACTTAGAACTGAAACTCAAAATTTTTTTTTTCATCAAACCCATACGTGTGGGGTATCTACGGATAGGTCTTCAAAAATGATATTGAGGTTTCTAATATCATTTTTTTCTAAACTGAATAGTTTGCGCGAGAGACACTTCCAAAGTGGTAAAATGTGTGTGTCCCCCCCTGTAACTTCTAAAATAAGAGAATGATAAAACTAAAAAAAATATATGATGTACATTACCATATAAACTTCCACCGAAAATTGGTTTGAACGAGATCTAGTGAGTAGTTTTTTTTTAATACGTCATAAATCGTAACGTAACGGAACCCTTCATGGGCGAGTCCGACTCGCACTTGGCCGGTTTTTACTTTTACGGGCTGTTAATGCTTCAAGCGATTTTTGAAGAAAACTTTGAGGTCGCTCGCAGAACAATCGAATTGTGAAACTTGAACCTGTTCATGTAAGAGAAGAAGATTTCATTACTCCAAGAACAATACAAACAAGTTTATTATAATTTAAGCAAAGTTCAATAAACCTCTCTGTGGTTATACGTTTGGTCTCAATACTTGTCGCTCAAGTAAAACGCTCATTTTCATACGTTGTCAACATACCTGAAAATTATTCATGAATTTATTCATTCTTTCACTCACGTAATATACTTGTCTGCCCCGTTGTTTTCGTGGTCGCAAGCGCGACTGCTGAGCGACTGCTGGGAATGGAACCCAGGACACCAGTCCTGGGTTCCATTTCCGAGTCCGACAAAGTGTGATTGGGTTTTCCATTGGGAATTTAATTTCTTAGTAACAGCCCGGAGTTTGGAAGTTGTCGGTGTAATACTCCCGTATCTCGGAGAGCACGTTAAGCCGTTGGCCCGACGCCTGATCTTTCACCGGTAGTGTCAGATTACCGTCCCATCGGACTGAGAGTGAGGGAAGAGATAGGAAACCTGTGTCTGCATGCGCACACACTTGTGTACTTCGCTGAGATAGGTCACCATGGCCAAAATTCGGTTTGGAGGACTTTATTTATACTTGTAAATACGAAGTTGAACTAACAAGTGAGGAAAAAGACAACGTTGACAGCCAATAAATACTTAAATTGTCCCGTGTCGCCAACTACCACGTCGTCAATACCACTTCCTATATGTCTGTCTACATATTCAATGGATCAGCCATTAATTTGTTCCATTGTTGCAAAGACCGTGGGACAGTAACCAGCTGGTAAGTATCTTGAAATAGAACTGAACTTGCTACCCAAGTACCACCTTACCTGCGGTGTACTTGCGCAACACACTAATAAATGATAAATGATTTTATTTTGTAAGTAGGTTTGTACAAACACTTTTACACGTCAATCATATTTTAAAACTAGATGAGGTCGGCGTTTTCTATCCGACTAGTCTGAGAAGAAAGGCCGAAACTAACTCAGACGTCACAGTCTCTTTTAAAGTCCAGGGCCCCAAGTCTGCTATTTTTATAAATTCGTCATTCCAACACGATCCCATTCCCATCCCATTGTCATTTTGCTTAAATTACGTAACCTGCTAAATTCTTAATGGCGATCATTGGTCTCGTAATAGAATTGTATCATAATGACATTGTCGTATTGCCATTATTATAAAACCCGTTAGTAGAAATGGTTTTCGAAAAACTACCACTACTTTATTTATGCCAGATTTCATTTATATATATTTTTACATATTATTTATTAGTGTTTTATACAAATCAAGTGTTTTATGTAAGTCAGTCATTCATTTATCATTATGTACGAGATTACCATTCTATGCCATTTCTTTCAATGAAGTGTCAGTGGTTGACCACTGGAAAGTCATAATGACGCCATTATGTTAGTAGATTACCAAACTTGTCAAAATCAACAATTATGAAATCAATGATAGACCATTCTGACACTATTGTAATAGCAGACTTGGGGCCCTGACAAGCAGATAAGCAGCAATGACTTTAATTTGGACAGTTCAACAACATTCATTGCGTTATTTACGTTTACGTTGTTGCGCAGACATATTTTCGAACATTATGAAGCAATGGATTAACAATATCCTTCAAAATGTTTCAGATTATGTTTGATAGTGTTTTACGCAATCACGGTTCAATTTCCCAGCAAGTCATTTTCCCACATTTCAACGTATTCCAACTCTATCTAACCCTTAAAATGCGATGAATCCTTAGAATCCCGTGTGTCCTAATTTTACTATCTCATAAAGAATATGATAAACAACTAAATGAGGTACTTACTTTGTCAATACCACTTCGCCTGAAATACAAAACGTATTTATTACCATAGACTTGCAGACAACGCACCGATACCACGCCATAATCTCACCCCCATTTATATGGTACGGGGTGGTAACGTGATGCCGACGACAGGTCGACGACACGATGACGTCATGACGTATTGGATTTCTTGTGTAGACGAAGATTAGAAGGATTACGGAGATAGTACAAAGAAATAACTGAATATCTGCAACTGGAAATAAAACCGTCCCTAAAGAGCAGTTTTTCCTTTAGAAATAAAACACTTTTGCTGTTGTCAAGCTCGAAACTCAAGTTGTTATTTATTGAAAACAGTTTCAACACAAATTGAGATAAAAAGGATTCTATTCCTTAGAATGCTTTTAAACTAAAGAACGTACTGCAAGCAGATCAAGCTCGCTCTACCAGTAAATACACAGTAAATAAGTGTGAGTAAAAGTCCTCACAAAGAAAGAAAGAAATATGATAAAACAGAAAACAATGATTTATAATGCCAAAATAATTATCAGATGACAAGGTGTAAGTACCACCTGACGCTAATTTTCAGCTGCAACCCACGAGTGATAAGCGAAAAAGCTTTTCAGGCAAAATGCTTTATCCATCTGCCATGAAAAGATTTGCAGAACTAGCTTTATTCATCATATGAGCATGTTGACTGTTAAGCAACTCATGGTTATTTACGCCAGAACGAAACGGGTAGTTGAGACAAAACAACCTCATTTAATTAACATAAACTAAAACTAATTTGTATATTCTAGGTCAAAGTAAAACACGTCTTTAAATTAACATAAATATCCTCAGTTTTGAACTAGTTGTGTCTATAAAATCTAAATAAACTATACTTGGAGCGACTAACAATTCTAGTGAATCCTTTAAAAGGAAGTCAGATAAAGGCCTACGCAGACCGGGGCGGCATGGCAAGGGATTTAAATTTTTACTAATGGACATTCAAACGTATCGATATAGAAATACGACATAAATTGCTATGCTTTAAAATGATGCCGTGGCATCGAAAGGGATTTCATTGCACGGCATTGAAAGACGCGCCACGGGCTCCCGTGGCGGGATGCCGTTGCGTACTGCGGTAGGCAACGGCATGCCAAGGACTCCGGAGTTCGTTTTGACATACCGCTGAGTGACATCAACACTCGATCAAACGCAACTGAAGACTAAAAGTGTATCGGGCAGCAGGAGCTGCCGAGGCGTGCTTTGTTGTGCCGCGACACGCCGTGGCATGCCGTGGCAAGGCGCTGGAATGCCGCGGTATCTGAGCGGCTAATGTGCGCTGACTGACGGCAAAATCCCTTGCCATGCCGTCCCGGTCTGCGTAGGCCTTAAACTGATTAGGTAATTGGGCCGTGGTAGCAGGTTTAGAACAAATTATGCTAAATAGATACAATCGTATTTATTTAACTGATACTATAGAAGCTGTGCTCTATTGTGGTCAAGGCGAAGATATCACGCTGTTTTAGATCCTAGGTGACGAATTATCCCTTCCATTTGCCATTCTTCAGCAATTCACAGCTGTAGGTATTTCAGGTATCAAGGTAGGTGTGATTATTTCAGAATTTAATAAGGTAACAGCATCTCTCTGTTCCTGTAAACGAATTATGTTTATCAAAACATTACACAGAAGACTACAGTATCTATTTTGGAACAAAGGTGTATGTGGCGATATTTATTTTTTACTTCAAATTTTCTTCTAAGTTTTCACGGTGAGATTTTTACAGAATAGACAGGCTGAGGTGGAATTTAATTATCCTAGAACATCGTTTCTTCTTCCTACATCGTATTCGCATCGTCCCCGTAACGTCCACTTTCAACAAGCGTCCTTTCAGCCAGTGCAACGACCCCTACGCTTCAATTTACATCGTAGGGGCCGGGAAACGCAGTGGGGATCGATTTACCTGCGCACTACAGACTGCCACAGACTACGCGTGAATGGCTGACATTGAACTGAACAAACTTCCAGGGATCCAGTCTAGACCTGTCTACATCAGGCTGTTCATTGAATTATTGTATGAGGCTGTATTAATGGCGCCTGCTTCAGAAGTTGAAGAGATTCTGTGTTTTTGTATCTTATCAGAATCTGTAGCACTAAATAAACTTTGCGTATGTCTAGGGCAGGCATGACATACATATTTATTTTATTCTTACTTTATTTAAAGAAGAAAACCTTTATTAAAATACAATATTAAATATATTTATTGTATTCCACAATGTGAACTTGGGTGGTACGTTTTACAAAGACATGATCATTGGACCCATCGGTGGACCCTGTCGGGCACCGCAAAGTACGAAAAAGGATGAAGGCTTTAATTTGACAAATGATTATTTTTTATATTATAAAAAGCCTTTATTTACTGTGACTACTCCGAAAATAGTCGAGAGCTAGTTGTGACTAGCCCGAAACATGTCTAGACGGAGCAGACTAAAGGCTTACTTCTCTAAAAATGTAAAAAGTAACAATAAATAAATATATCCACTGCGGAAAATAAGTCTTCCAGAAATCGCTTATACCCAAAATAAGTCAATCACTTGACTTGAATACATTACAAATCCTAGAAGAGACTGTTTCATGACTATAGAGAAAATATGAAGTAGATATTCTGAAAATATTATAACATCATCATCTAGCCTTTTTCCAACTATTTTGGGGTCGGCTTCCAGTCTAACCGGATGCAGCTGATCACCAGTATTTTACATGGAGCGACTGCCTATCGGACCTCCACAACCCAATTACTGGGTAATACTCCTTGGTAAAACTAGAAATATTACAACTTATCTATACTTATAATAAATCTGTAGAAGTGAAAATTCTGTACATTGAAAATATCAAAAAAATAAATGGCAGGGGGTGTTACTAGACCGACACCGAACCCAAAAATGTGATTAAAAAAATTTTTGTCTGTCTGTCTGTCGGTCTGTCTGTCTGTCTGTCTGTCTGTCTGTCTGTCTGTCTGTCTGTTTGTTCAGGCATCACGCAAAAACTACCGGTTCGATTACGTTGAAACTTGGTATAATTATTCTTTAAAAACCTGGGCACCACACTGGGTACTTTTTATCCCGGAAAAGTATATACAATAAAAAACAAACTTAATTTTGCGGTTCGATCCTTAGACCCGATTACTGCACCAACCGCAAATAATAAGTTTGTCGTAGGTTAAGTCACCCGCAATGGAGTTCATTTTTATTCCTTTTAGTTTTTAGAGTTATTTAGGTTTATTTTTATGTAAGTCGTAGGTATAGATTTTAATTTTAAAGTATAGGTAGTATATTTGATAGTGTACGTAGTGACCGTAGGTTATTTTTTTATAATACTGTTAGGTAGGATTAGTCATTCGTATAGATATTAGTTTTTAGGGATTTTGCTTATTTATTGAGTTTAGATTAGTTATCATCAGAAATAGGTTTATTTAGGTAGGTAGGTATTTAATTTTCTGTTATTGAGTTTTTTTTTTTTAATTAGGTAGGTACTTAGGTAAAGATATTATATAGGTACCCTCTTAATCACCACTAATGAGACACAATTGGTTTTCTATTGTAATTAGCTACAAAGGGCCCGCGAGATAGATGGCAGTCTGGGGAAGCACATAGGTACATTTTATCCTGTTAGCACGTTCCCGTGGGATAATTTCCGACATCCACGCGGGCGAAGCCGCGGGCAGAAGCTAGTTAGTAACAATAAAAACTATTTCCTGACCACTACAATAGAATTGGAAAACGTTCGCTTTAATAAATTCGTAAGAGAGAATAAAAAAAACTTCTTGGTGGAGGAATAGGAAATTTCATTTATATTTAGAGTTTGTACTGTAAATAACAGAATACTTCGGAAGGTTTGTTCTGTTTATTGGTTTTGTTTATCAGAATGTAAATGAGGCAGTTATGCTTCATTTCCAATTCCTGAATAGAATTAATCGACTATTTAATTTTGACAATTCAAAAGTGCCTGTAAATGGTTTAATTGAAATAAATGATTTGAGTTTGAGTTTTCTACCCATCAGTTCCAGCACCTTAATTGTCTAACACGCTATCAATGTTAATCTGAATCTGAATGCACGATGCTGAATTGACGGCACGGTTGGCGCAGTGGTTAAGCGATTGACTGCTGCGCTGCGTGTCGCGGGTTCGATTCCCGCACGGAACAAATATTTGTATAGCCTATAAGTAGTTATTCCGGGTCTGGCTGTTTGTGTATGTAAGTTTAAATGTTTGTAAACGCACCCACGATACAGGAGAAAATCCTAGTGTGGGGCAACATTTTTAAAAATAAAAACAAAACAATCATTTTGAAGGACATTGTTAACCCATTGCTTTATATATTCGAAAAATGTGTCTGCTCAACAACGTAAATACCTCAATGAATATTGTTGAACTATCAAAATGAAAACTGCTGAACTACTGATAGTGTGTTACGCCATTACTCCACTGAATTTACTTATTGGCCTTGTGACTGCCTAGTTGCCCCAGTGGTCGCAAGCGCTACTGCTGACCACGAGGTCATGGGTTCGATTTCCAGGTCAGGCAAAGAGTTATTGGCTTATTTTGTTTTTCCATGTGGAATTTCTCAGTAGCAGCCTGGAGCTCGCCCCTTGTTACATGAGACTTAAACATAACTAGCGAAATGTGGGTGTACTATAGATGTACTTCTGCCTAACCCTTCGGGGGATACAGGCGTTGTGTAATGGTATATTATGATTTGTTGCAATACTGACCTGTATCCGTACAGGGTTATCGTACAGGTCAGTAGACGCACTCTTACTTCACTTTGATAAAAAAGTCAAAAGTAATTATAATAGCAGATGTTACAGGTATTCATAATTTCGTACCACGTAACTGGTAACTCCGCAAAGTACTGTTAAAACATGAGGGCCTCATTTAATGCGTTTTTATTTTTTTTCAGCAAATGCTAAATGTGGGACATTTTTATGGCCTACATTTATCTAGTTAAATTCGCATTGCACGGAGTTAGGAAAACAAAAATGCAAGTGAAAAATTTAACGTATACGTGTGCTCCCATTCAAAGTATACACTGCATAATAATGTAATGTATATCAGCTAAATACTATTAATTTATGAAATAAAATGAAATGTTCTAGTCGGTAAATAGGATATCCGAAACAAACTCAGAGCTACATATACCTACATATTATAAACTAAAGTCGCTTTTTGTTCGGCGTTGTTCATATACAATACGCAACAGGTTTTGATTCGGCTCTTACCACCTTTTAGAGAATTTATTCCGGAAGATTTATGTGTGTTTATTTTAATATTAAACTTATACAAAATAAAGAAATCTTAATGAATTGCCAAGTCTTAAAAACCGTGCGAAGCAGGGAGCTGGTACCTACTTAATAAGATAATAATTAATTAGATACTTAGTTTAACAACATCCCAAGAGAAAAAGGTAATACAAGACACCACAGAACAGATAAAATTAGTTCTGTCCAATACATGACATCAATTACATGATCATCAAACCTATATCTATAAGTAAACAAAGCCGTTTAATAGTACGGCGTACTAATAACATTGTAATAATAATATATAACATCAATATTTACTTACGCAGAACATTGTCGGATGTTACGTCTAGCAGCGAAAATAATCGTCATCGCGATTAGGTAGTACTTACATCACACACACACATTGGATGGATGGTAGTTGTACACAACACATACCAATTTCCAAAAATAAATCCTAGCTGTCTTAGAATATGGTGTGTTTAATCGACCCTCTAATGATTCCCATTTTGCGCTCCTAAGAATAATATTTAACCTCAAATAATTCCTATTTCGGAGTCCAAAAATACTAAATAGCTAAGTAACTACGTCCAACTTGGATGCGATGCGACAGTGAGCTTTTTTTTCTAATAAACTTTCCAATGGAGCAACCATTAGAAAGTCAATTTATTTTTCAATTATTACTAGGTAAGGGTTATTTAACCTACTGTTAATACATGCAACTTATTTCATTTTTATGTATTTTAAGGATATTCAAAACTTTTATTAAATCAATAGTACCAGGCACATATTAGCGTATTTGGGTTCTATTATACTTACACAACACACCAAATTGTTATGCAGACTGTAAAAAATGTCAGCCAAGTATAAATTAATACAATATCAATAGTCAGCGAAAAGTTTATTTAATTACGTTTAAAGAGCTCAGGCTTCTTGTCATATTAATTGTTAAACACATTTCGTTCGAAATGACTAACAATTTCATTTGGCCTAAGTAGGTAGTCAATAAAAGAGATAAGTATGCAGGGTCGTCGGATATAGTTGAAGTTTAGTAAGAAACAGATTGATGTTTTCGGATAAAATTTTATTTAATTAATAGAAAACAAACAGTTCATTTATCCAACTGAATTTCATTCGAAAACATCCATCGGTTTCTTACTAAACTTCAACTATATCCGACGACCCTGCATACTGTTTGGTCAACCACTCAACCCAATTAATTTTGTCAATGTTTATTAGCATCACTATATCCTTGGAGATTGAAGGTCAAAAGAAGAATACAACGTTGTTATCTATTAATAGTTATTTAAATATTGCTGGAAATAACATTTTTTATCTTAATTCCAGAGTCCATTTGATTCATTATTTACTGACATGACGGTTGTACATACCTACGGACAATTGCTTTTAACTATAATAAAAAAACTTGTTCGAGAAGAATTATTAATAAAGATTTACGTCAACATTATTTTGTCAAGTGATTGCTGACGATAACCCACAAACTATCGAAGATCATAGAAAAGGAAACAGTTTTCTGTACAATCCTAAGAATGTTCACAGTTCGAGCTTTTATAGCTATCATATGTAGGTAGGTCCCTAATGACCCTAACCTAAATCCTAGAAGCTAAGAACTTTGAATAGAACCACAGAGATCAAATACCAAATAGGTCCTATGTACTCAAAAAGCTTTTCAGAATATAAATCGTATAAAAACTTATTAAAACTACTGAATAAAATGATGACCGATAGAAAACAATAGAAATTAAGATTCCTTCCAACACAAAAGTGTCTTAGTACTAGGGCCAAGATACTATGGACCTCTTATAGCCGATTTCTATAATTTATGCGCCGTTATTAGTTAAAATTAAGACTTGTTTTTTACCAATAATGAAGCAAAGATCTATAGCTTTGAATAGTAGACCCTGGAAGTAGCTATCACAGGTAAAATTAGCTTAAGAATCTATTTATTCGCCTAGTTTGCAATAAAGAAATGCTAAAAACGATTGGTTTTCGTTTCATCCCAATATTTTTACACCTTATTTTTGAAAAACCAATGAAAGCGTCATCATCAAGCAGGTCAAGCTAAAGAGGTCAGCCTATTTCGCTTTGAGAGGATGCAAAGAAGGCCTCGCAGAAAGGCTATGTAAACATCATAGCCACAAGTCCACTACGCATCGGCTTTGAGGCCTGAGGGGCTAATTTGACGGATATACTTCGTTATTCAGGTATCTAGGGATTTTGGTTGTTATTCTTGCATGTGAGGTCGAGGTTGAAAAAAATAGGTAGGACATTTTGTTTCAGAAATCTTGTTAGTGTTTAAAGTTTGATTTTATGTCCAATGACTGATTTGCATCTCTTGTGATGAAACTCTAGTTTCTTTGACAATATATCGATATCTTCAGAATACTTAGCTTACTTAACTTTAAAACTTCCAATAAAAATAAATAAATAAAATTAGTCACATTTTCAAAAGGAAGAAAGAAAAAAAAAAATTTCACAAACAAAACGCACATTGACATTACAAATAAAAAACTTTTTTTGCAAAAAAATACAACCGACTTCCAAAAACGACACTACAAAGTGAAAAATAACTTTAATTTCGGAAGTCGGTGTCGTTAGGTTCGCATTTTCGTTGTTTGCCACCGACTTCCGAAATTAAAGTTATTTTTCACTTTGTAGTGTCGTTTTTGAAAGTCGGTTGTATTTTTTTGCAAAAAAAGTTTTTATTTTTCACTTTTAAGTTGTAATTTTTACCAGTAATTTTGGTTTAAAAACCAAACTACTGAACCGTTTTTGATGAAATTTCTATGGAACCATTTGGGAAGTATACCCTTTCCAACAAAAAAGGAATTTTTCAAATCGGTTGGCAAGCGACGGAGTTATGCGCGAACAAACATAAAAAATAAAATACAAACATCCGAATTGAGAACCTCCTCCTTTTTTAGAAGTCGGTTAAAAAAGACAAATATACAACGTAGGTAATCCAAAGCGTCGTACTCAATTATATAAAATGTTGACAATTTTGTCCATTGCTTGATGTCAGGGCCAGGGACCAAAGACAACACACACAAAAAGAATCATGACAAAAACCCGCATACCCTCTTTTTATTTAGCCCTTTTTTTGAAGTCTGCTACAAAACCAGTTAAACATAAACATGACCAAATACCAAATTAATAAATTAAACTCTGCGTGTTTTAGTACAGGAAACGGGTATTTAGTTTTATAAAGATCAACCAAGAGTCATATTGCGTGAAATAAGTTTGATGAAGCCTTTACCGTTTGGCCAATGAACTCGCGATGTCGTGGCTAATGAACGCAAGACCAAATAATTAGTTGTAGCCAAGCACAAGTGATGGCTCAGAGGTTAGGGAACTTGCTTCTTAATCATGAAGATGTAAGATCGAAATCAAATTTTTTCAGTTTCGTTCTTTGCAAGCCAGATAAATTACACATAAGTTGTATGAACATTGTCGACTAGAAGTGCCCCGCGGTTTCACCCGCATGTAGATTAACATGATAACTTTGCATTTTTCTGACATAAAAGAATCCCATGTCACTTGGGAATAGTGAATCTTTCTATCGACGAAAGAATGTTTGGAATCTGTTTTTGTATTCCCAGATACTCGTACCTACATATTACCTTACACTAACAAACAACTTCTTCTAATATAGACGGCACGGTTGGCGCAGTGGTTAAGTGATTGACTGCTGCGCTGCGCGTCGCGGGTTCGATTCCCGCACGGAACAAATATTTGTATGGCCTATAAGTAGTTGTTCCGAGTCTGGCTGTTTGTGTATGTGAGTTTAAATGTTTGTAAACGCATCCACGATACAGAAGAAATTCCTAGTGTGGGGCAAAGTTTTTATTAAAAAAAAGAAAAAAGAAAAGAAAGAAAGGCCGTGCGCCCGATGGGATCACCCATAGGCAAAAAGTACGAACTTCTATAAAAACTTTCGTCCCCATTTTAACACCTTTAGGAGATGAATTTTAAAAATCATTCCTTAGTGTTCACCTTAGTTATTTTTGTAATTGTTTCGTAAAATTTCATGCTTCTAGACCCAGGGGTTAGACTGTGCGTTTTGTATCAGTAAATGAATGAATGAATATAAGAAAGAAAATACGTTTATTTGCGGTAAACATGACGCAGAGAAAGAACACAAACAAAAAGATCAAGTTGGGGGAAAATATAAGATTTTTATTAAGTAGAAGATTTACTGCATTTGCCTTATAACACCGACTGCTGTAGGGCGATTGTGCGTAAGAGAGTGGCCTCCCTGATGTGTCCAGCGCGGGGCAGCCCTCCTAATGGCCTTCTAAACACTATAACTGAGAAGGTAGAAGTGTCCGATTGTAAGGCACTGGAATAAGGTGCATAGTTCTGGTGCTGTCATATTTAATGTCGGATAAATTAAAGTAATTAAATTAAATTAATGTTAAATAAATAAAATAAATTAATAAGTAGTTTTAAGGTACTAACATAATGTTAAGCCGTACTAATCATTTTATATGGAATTATGTTCTGAAATAAATTATTATTATTATATGTATAAGGAGGCCCCAGATCAACTGTGTTACTCCAAGTCGAGTGGTTCATACTAATGACATTTTGTTTGAGAGTCATACAACATAATTATGTATACATATTGCAGCTTCGTATCTACCCAGAAACAAACTAAATCGCGGACTAAATATGAAGTCTGTGCTAATGTAAATATTTTTAGCGGAACGCTTATCTCAAGTGCGCGTTGAGTTTATATTTCACACTATAATGACGCTTACGTTATGGATTGTTTAAAAATTGGTGCAATAAGGATGTGTTCAGAGGAAAAATGTGATTTAATGAATTCTTCATGAATTCTTGTAGCGTAAAGATAAAGTACCTAAGGCCAGCCAGAGGCGTAACTTGGGAGCCAAGTAGGGCCCGAGCCCCGGGCGCCTATCGAATGGGAACGCAAAATCGTCAATTATTCGATTTAAAAAACTAAATACGCTGCAATCATCGATCACTAGTTCTTTATTAGTGATCGATGACTGCAATAAACCATTTCATACTCTTATATTAACTTCATGATCCTGATCAGTCACAAATTCTGCTTACAATTGCAGTATCGACCTAGCTTTGTGTAGAGCGAAAAGGGACTGATAAAATTAATTTCTGAAAACATCATCGATATGTTTGCGTCACAAAAGGCCAGAAAGGTGCAGTTGTAAGTAAATGTAAAGGCTTTACGGACTTACTTTCGTTATAAAAAAGTTATAAATAAATCTTACTTACAAAACATTAAATAAATATTTATGACTATTTTATTACGATGCGTGCCCTAGGTGCCATTTTCTATTGGTAAGCCCCTG
This sequence comes from Apamea anceps, assembly GCA_951799955.1. Taxonomy (NCBI): domain Eukaryota; kingdom Metazoa; phylum Arthropoda; class Insecta; order Lepidoptera; family Noctuidae; genus Apamea; species Apamea anceps. Next base: position 2,221,741 of record OX637506.1, read on the forward strand.
AAGGTCACTATATACAAACGTATTTAAATCTCACAGGAGTAAGCATCCACATTCAGAACCGAAGTCGAGGTACTTATAGTTTGACCAAAACCGCTGTACCGCGCCTTCGGTATGTGCGCGGCTCCCGGGACGGCAGTGCAGGCCGCTCATTCGTTATCGCTCACGGCGTCCCGCCCCCCGCCTCGCCGCGCATTCCTAAGGCGCGGTACAGCAGTTTCGGTCAAACTATGATTGCGTAACAGTAGCAATGTCTTTCAATTTGACGTTCAACCACATTCATTGCGTTATTAACGTTGTTGAGCAGACAATTTTTTCGAACATGTGAAGCAACGGATTAGCAAATTCCTTCAAAATCATTCAGATTGTGATTGAAAGAGTTTTACGCAATTAGGATGCTGGACGGTTTTCAAGACCTTGAGTTAGTAGAATTTTCACTTCAGCAGTGAGGTGTAATTAAAAGTTTTTAACAACCTTTAGTCTGATTCACGTTACCCAATCATGATCGTTAATTAAGTGCAATATAGTTATGTTTTTACCTATTCTATTGTAATTAATTAACCATATTTATTTTACCTCATAATTAATCATACGAATAACAAACGGCTACGGCTACATCTAAATTATTGTAAAATAACGACTGCACTATGGCCCCTGTAGCTCAGTTACAACAAACCAATTCACACGTACTTTTGCTGATACAAATTGCATAGAAACTAATTCGGTCAATCAGAATAAGGTAAACATCTCCAACTAGAGTGCTACCAGGATCTTTTGACGCCTGAGTGACATTGACACCGGAGTAAAATATTCTGCCACCATCCGCCCACCGTTGAGACGGCGCGGCGCGGCGTTCCGTCGAACTTTGTACTCTCTGGTAGTTAGATGTTAGTATAGCTTCAAGGACGAAAACAAGGGTAAGTAAAAACATTTTTTCTAATTTACAAACTTATATAAAATAGGGTACTACAACACAACATTTACACAAAATAGATTACATGGTTGTTATACGATTAAAATTTTTTATTATTTTAATTTAGAAATGTGGCTAATATTTGTATGATTTTGGGAGAGAAATCAGATAGAAAGGAAGGAAAGTTAGTGGGGACAGAGGGGCGTTTTTGATAAACATGTGTGAAATTGTCACTGTCATTGTGTATTTATTAACAAAACAAGGTGGCGGTGTTAGTTCCAATTTTGCCCACACGCCAAAATAACGTAATAGCGCTGTAAAGGCTAGTAGTGACACAAAGTGATAAACAATTGAATGCTGACACACACCAGTCTGTTTGTTTATTTGCACGCTTGTGAGCTTTAAGCAATGTATCTGACCACGTGTGACCTATATTACATTGCAACGTTATCAATTACATAGAATGGACTACATTTTATCAGTGTCTAATTAATTATACTGTAGGTATAAACAATGAATTACTACCTATTAGATTCGCTTAGTTAGTTAAAAGGAAAAGGTAAAGTGATTATTATTGATTTGTTGCTATCAGTCAGTGATATGCTAGTTGATCTCTGATCTGTAATGTCCGAACGATTTATAAATCTAGTATAGTTAACTAGCAGCGCCACGCGGTTTCACCCGCATAAGTGTCGATCCCGTAAGAATATCGGAATAAAAAGTATCCTATGTGTTATTCTGATGTATAAGCTATATTACTGTAAAGTGTCATCAAAATCCGTTCTGTAGTTTTTGCGTTAAATAATAACAAACATCCATCCATCCTCACAAACTTTCGCGTTTATATTATGAGTAGGATAGGATAGGATACTTAGTAGGATTAATGTACTATTTACTGAATAAACTAAAGCAACATCGACCCTTTACAAACTCACCCAAAACTGACCACCACCCGCATCCGAAGTCTGATCACGACTTTATCTCGTACTAATTTTAACTAAAATATCTATTCAGCTGTAATTTTGCTACACAGCCTTAATAGCTTTGGTGATAAAGTTGAATATTGAATGTAATTTAATTAATCAAAAGTTAAGATGTTGATAGAGTTTAGTTCTGGAAACCAAGGAGAGAACGCTCATTGTAATAAACAGTATGCGCAGTACGGAGTCTGTAAACAATAGTACGTCCTTCCTTACTACGAAAATATGATAATATTTTTAGAAAATAATAGTGTTTTGCTTGGAGTAACTGGGTTACATAGCTTGCAGAGGAAACAAACTGAAGTAGCAGTGGGCTGGCCATTTTTGTCGAAGAATCAATGGTCGGTGGAGCAGACAAGGCCAGACAGCGTAACTGACAGTGTAAGTACCTAGTCTGGGACGCTGCCCAGATAGATATATCGATGACCTTAAAAAGATGGTTGGGATAGACAGGATGTGGAAGGCGGACGACAAGGTGTTGTGTCGCACCCTTGGAGAGGCCTATGTCCAGCAGTGGACTGGGAATACTGCGATACTAATCAACTCAGCTTGCCAACCCGTAATGGGCACGCGTGGTGGATTTCAACCCACTCCCTCTCCCAGAGAGGAGGCCTATGTCCCAGCAGTGGGAACATTATAGGCTGATTATGCTTAAGTATGCATTTCTAGTGCTTCCTTGGAAGGTATAATTTGTTTTAAATATTCTCATTGATTTGAGGTCTTCTATGTATTTAATTAAACATAGCAGTCCTGTAGTGCCTTTTTAGAAATTTCATAATTCATAAGACTTCTTTACATACTAGAATACTACGTAGCAAATAGTAATAGGTATCTGTCGTGTCTATAAACTGATAAAGTGCACTCAAATTCAATGCACTCGAATACACCACGTCTCACTGCGTTAGGTACTGTGTGACACAGTACGCGAGATAAAGTGAAAGTGTCAGAGATCTAGACTACAGATGTTCTAGGTATTGTGTAACCAAACAAACTGTAATAGAACTAAATATATTATAATATGGTAGCCTAGTGGTGTCGGCCCCGGTTTACGAGTTGTATAGGTCATGAGTTCGAACCTAGTTACATCACCACTGCTCTCAAAATGGTGAAGGAAAACATCGCATTAAACTGGCATGTACTAAAATAAAATAAAAATATTGAAGACTGGGCCTACATGGTGGATTATGGCCCACTTATTCTCTCAGAGAGGAGGCCTGTGACTTAGCAGTAGGACCAATAGAGGCTAATTATAGTGTTTATTTTAAGTCATAAATATCAGTTATGTTCGGTTATTCACATAATAGATATTGACAGGTGATTTCTACGAGTATATTGTTTCATGTTTTTAATGTGTCTCTGTCTTGATAGGTACTAGTGGCTGGAATTGAGAGTACAAAAAGCTAAGAAGACCAATTCTCGTAATTTAAATAGTTCAAAATCCTGTCGCAGTGTCATCTCGGCGAAACACAAATGTCAAAAACTTGTCAAAAATGTGGGGAAATTAGAGGCATTTTTGACAGATTGAGACTGAGATCAAAGGGGCAATTCTCGTAATTTTAAGAACGTTCACAGGCTCATCTCAGTCTCAATCTGTCAAAAATAACTCTAATTTCCTATATTTCGACAAGTTTTTGACATTTGTTTGTCGCCGAGATAAGACAGCGACTAGATTTTGAACTTTTTAAATTACAAGAATTGGCCTTCTGATACTTTTAAAAAGCTCTGAAGTCTGACAGGTTATTTGCAAAAGCATGACATAAGATCTCTATTATTAGTTTTTTTAAACACACTGACATGGCAACTACACGTAGGTACCTACGTGTAGTTGCCATGTCAGTGTGTTTAAAAAAACGAAACGAATACGAATTCGTAGGTACCTACGAATTCTGTGGTCATTGACTCAATCGGACAGAATAGTCGCTTCAGGCTTCGTTTATTACAGTTGCCTATGATAAATTTCTCACTATGAACTAACATAGAGCTGTCGACATCAAGTATGTACCCTAATGCACCTATTTGACAACAACATAAACAATTAATTAAAACTAAACTTTAGGCGATAAGTACGTCAAACTATAATTGACAAGACAAACTAATTGTTACAAAACGAATACCAATTGCTTCTCAATTGGTATGAGTTAGCACAAATACTACATCAGTTAGCGGCAATCAGATCAATTTGCGCGTACGCAGCGCAGCTGTGGGTCAACTGGCTTTGAGCTAACGAATACTAGTCGTTGATTACGAGTAGGTTGCTCTTTGTTTTATGCGGTTTTAATTGAACTTTGCTCATTTGATTGGGATTAATTATATGGTCATGGTCTTTTTGAATATGAACTTTGACCATTACCGACTTTTGAACGTTGCGTTATCAGCCTATAACAGTACCACTGTTTGGCTGGGACACAGGGCCTCCTCTCTGTGAGATGGAGGTTGGCCGTAAGCCACCACGCGAGCCCAGTGCGGGTTGGTAGATGTCACATGTCTTCGAATTTCCGGTTCCTTGATATGCCCAGTTTCCTCACGTTGTTTAACGATGTTTGAATGTTGACAATGACATATTGTTATTTTGAATCCACGTAATACGTTTTGGGCAATTATAAGGGTATCAGGGTTCTCGCGTCCGGCCCTGGTTCAAGCCATGGTCCGGGGCGAGAGGGAGTGGGAGGCAGTCACCTCCTTCTGCGAAGCAGTCATGCTAGCGAAGGAGGTGGCGGGGTGGGCGAGAGAACGCGCCTTGCGCACCTCACGCCTCAGCCGCCGCGGGAGACGCTCCGGGCGTCGGGAGCCGCGTGACGACTCCCGGCCACCGTAGGCGCGGGCCTGCGGGCGGTGAGTAATGGGTAACTCACCGTCCGATCAGGACCAGGCCCGTGCCGGACGGCGTGTTGTGTTCCACGCGCGCCTCAAAGAGATGTCAGCATGAGTGACGGGGCCCCATAGGGCCGTAGCCTGCCAGGGTAGCGGGATTGTCCGAAAGGGTTACCGCTGCCCTGGAACATAAAGGGCTAAGGAAGGAACACGGGTGGGTTTTAGTCAGTAAGAGTCTGACACTCCCTCCTGCTCCACCCAGAGCGGGAGGAGTCATTTGATGATATCCCATCCTCAAAAAAAAAAAAAAAAAAAAAGGGTATCAGGGTAACTTATATTAATTAAATATGTTGGTCCAGCGCTCAGGGTCTCGTGGCTAAGTAATAACACCCGCACGGGTCGATCGATTAACTTAAGCTACGCTTGCCGCGGTCGTTCCGTGGATGGGTGACCATCTTTATATACTGGCACCCCTCCATGCATCAGAAAACACGTTAACCCCTTGGTCTCGGCGGTCATTCTTGGGTCTTTGACAGTCATTACGGGTCGTCAGAAGCCCGAAAGTCTGAAAACCAGTCTTACCAAGGGGTACTTATTGTGTTACCCAGTAACTGGGTTGTGGAGGTCAAATAGGTAGTCGCTCCATGTAAAATACTGGTATTCAGCTGCATCCGGTTAGACTGGAAGCCGGTACCCCAACATACATAGTTGGGAAAAGGTTATGCAAATTGATTGAGGTTCGTCCAGCGCTCCCTGGGCTACCATCAATGCTACCACCACTACTGTCTTTTTTTTTTTTTTTTCAGGATGGGAAATCATCAAATGACTCCTCTAGCTCTGGGTGGAGCAGGTGGAGCAGAAGGGAGTGTCAGACTCTTACTGACTAAAACCCACCCGTGTTCCTTCCTTAGCCCTTTATGTTCCAGGGCCGCGGTAACCCTTTCGGACGATCCCGCTACCCATCACTACTGTCTTGAAGAACCACTTCAGAAGCGCTAATAATATAAGTCATGGTGACATAACTCGCTGTTGTGTGGTTAAATTATTACTTTTTAGGTGCTTAGTCGTTCTGCTGACCTTTTACTGAAAAACGTGAAAATGATTACAAAAGATCCTTTGTTTGAATTCCCTGCATTGTTATCCGGCTTCAGAAGAAAAGAGTACCCATGTTGAATAACGTGACTTATCGCAGGTACCCATGTCTCTTTTCGCTTAGCAACCTAACCCGCTATTATGACTCCTGGAGACAGGCGAGGGCTGCCAGGTCGCCAAACCTAATAGCCGGACAGACTAGCCAGTTTGGCTGGACATTTGGGTAGAAAGGCCGGACACCCTACATTATTGAGGATTTTGTGTCTCAGTATTAATAGGTACGACAAAAAAATTGTATGTAAAATCAAGCTTTTTTGATTATTGTCATAATCAGTCATCAGCGCTCGCTCGTTTGCGAAATGTAAAAAGCCTAACAAAAACCGGACAAGCCAGACACCGTTTATTTTGGCCGGACACGCAATCAAAAAGCCTACCTATGTCCGGCTTTATCCGGACGCCTGGCAACGCTAGCGCGACGCGACAGCGCGAAGCGACTCTAGTAGAACAATTTCTATGAAAATTTCATGGAAATTGTTTTTTCAGAATCGCGTAGCACCTTCGCGTCGCGCCTGTCTGCGGGGGTGTTCAACAGCCCAAACATTCATTTCACCATTCCAACTTTTAATTGAAAGTTAATTACAGATCTATTCGTTACTATTTTTTATCTGTCACATATTTATCTTATTTAAGTATGCATACACACGTCACGTTGCAGTTTAAAACTGATTTACATCCGCCACCTCACACATCAGGTTCAGTTGAAAATCAGCGTCAGGTACTATTGTCTGGCATTTTTGCTGAACTGGGCCTTTTTGGTGCAGCCGTGAGGCACACTTACCTGCTAATTTCTTGCATCGGTCTTTACACTTTCTATTTGTTTTTTTTTATTAGTTGTTATCTGATGTATGTATCTGGTGTACTTTTGGTCTGTGCTAAATAAATGTTTTTTCTTTCTTTCTTTCTAGATCTACAGTCAACATTCAAAGCAATTGGTGCTCGATAATGTTCGTCTTCCATCCCGCTCCCCCTTCAAGGGATAGAAAGAGACAGCAGACAATGGAAAACCCTGCCACTACCACAACAAAGGAATGAACTTTAAACCATTATGTAAAGTTGGAGTGTAGTGATTAATCTTTCATACGTTGTGTCTAACTCGTTGTAGGTACTTGGTAGATAGGCGTAACGTAACGCCTGTGCGTACAATGGCTGACGATGGTAATTCAGGATTCAAATTATACTTGATATTGTACTATTGTTCACTACCAGACGTGGCTTGTGGCTAAATAATAACGATCGAAAGTTAAGATACGCTTACTGAGGTCGATCCGTGGATGGGGTACCATCCATTACATGCCAATGCCTTTCGTGCTTCTTCTTAGCGTATTGAAGACAAAAAGTTCAAACGTCTTTGGCCCAAAATTTAGCTGCACGAAGTCCGTGCTTCGGAACTTTGGTTGTTTGTCCCGGCTGTCATTCGTAGATATTTGACACTAATAGAAGTAGTAGTCTTTCTAGGGCGTCCCCTTCCGGCGTTTCTGCTCACATCTGCCCTGTATGAGGATGAGCTAAGGCGACTAACAAAAAACTCAACACGACCAAACAATCTAAGCATACTCTTTCTAATCTAAGCGTAACCTAAGTACTTAACACTACTTTTATTTTATTTCTTAGGGACAAAAACAGTTACATGCCAAGCTTAACTAAAAAATCTTAAATTAGTACAATACTTAGAATACAGTTATACATAATCTATTCTATATTTGTGTTACTACACATGAACCCACACCATTGTCCACGAATTCACAAAAAAGAAGTTAAAAGAAAACAGACACACAGTGTGCATCATAAAAGACTGTTAAGAAGAGAAATAAAGAATAAAAAAATAGAAAGATTACACTTAGGAAATTAGTAACTCTATTGCTCTCGCCTTGAAACGATGTTTGGAAAGAGCAAACATGTCGAGCGCCATAAAGTAAGCGTTATACGCATCAACGAGGCGACGAAGAGGCACGCGCACGCCAGCGTTTAGTCCTGCACGAGTTTGTCTGGAATAGTCGAGGCGCACGCACCCCACGAAGCATGACACATCTAGGTACTATATAATGTAGACTATTGGATAAAGGAATGCAGTCGAAACCATTATAACAAATATCATGCAGCATCATTACACCCAGAAGTAATCGTCTCGATTCCAAGCTAAGGACATTACTTGTTATGTAAATATCAGTGACAGGAAGTTATTAAATCATCATCAATTCTTCATCATCACCAAGTGGGAAAACATCGTGATATTGAAAATAACTCGAAAACTACCCAAACAAAGTTAATAAAATTTATATGGAACCACCCCTGAGGCAAACTTTATCGACTAAAAACAGAATTTCGCAATTCCGTCCATATATATAGACGGATTTGCCCGAACATACATAAAAAAAAATATAAACATCTAAATTGAGAACCTCCTCCTTTCTTGAAGTCGATTAAAAAACATTTAATGTCCATAAACAACACAGGACAAATTGAAAGAGTTTTACAGCTCCACACATAATATTATGTTATCTTATGCATGATAAATGATAACAAAGGAAAGTAGGTTTAACAAAAAATCATGTCTGTATAAATAAAAATAACAAAGGATTGTTTAAAACATACACAGTTAGCATTAATTATATGTAGAGTACTCTGGAGCCACAATGAGCATTGTCAGTGACGAAGCTGTAACAAAGAAGATAGATGCATTTGTTTCCTAAATCTATAAGAATGAATGCCAAACATTATAATATTATGAGCAGTGTATTACGGAACTGTTTGTTTTAAAAACAATAATCAGATTTAAAACAAATTTCTCATCTTCTACTTTATAAAATCGTAAATTCGCTGACTCAACACACAGTCTAAACCGTTGGGTGTAGAAGCATGACATTTTCGCTAGAGTTCTTTATATTATAACGAAGGGAGCACGAAAAAAGGATTTTTAAAAATACCACCTCCTAAAGCGGTTAACAGGACTTGAAAGTTTGTATGGAAATTCGTCACTTGCCGATGAGTAATCCTATGAAAGAAAGAAAATACATTTATTTGCGGCAAATATGACGCATAAAAAAGAACATAAACACACAAAAAAAAAATAACAAGTTAGGGGTAAACATGCGTCACATTCACGCAAAACGGCCATCGCTCAGCATAATGCCAAGACCCTTTAAGAGACAGAGCCCCAGCGCTGGTTTTCAGCGGCAGCCGGCCTGTTGTGGACAAGGCATTTAGGCATTTCTTGTTACGCCGGCCCACCCCGTCGCATCGCATCAGAAAATTCAGAAAAAAACGCTAAGAGGAAACGAAGTAATAGCGCGGGCAGGCGATGCGATGCGACGCAGTGGGCCGGGGGAATAAGGAATTTCACGTGGACGAAGTTGCGACCAGAAGATAGTCATTAATACACCGTTAAATTTTGATTGTTTTAATCCTTAAAAGGGGTTATTATCTATCATTATGAACAACTTTTACTACGGGACCAACCCCGAAATCGAAAAAAAAGAATCAGGTTTTCACGATTTCAAGGCCATAGTAAAAGTTGTTGTTGGACAAAGTAATTACAGAGTTATGCTTTTACGAATGCCCTGATAATGGTGATAATACTTCGGGTTACATAGGCTTCATTATCTTAAGATATCGTTTCGTTTAGGTATTTGTGACGTTCGATAATCTGTATTTAAGACAAAAGCAAACTGTACAGGCTACAACAGGAGAGATTCCATATCTACATATTTTATTCTCTTCACCTGTCTCATAAACTTTCCGACCGTACATACACTTTTGGTCCTTATCGTAAACCAGCACCAAAATGGCGTAATCACAATCTGAATCATTTTTGGACCTTTATAATCCATTGCTTCATAAATTATGTTCGAAAAATGTGTCTGCTCAACGACGTAAAAAACGCAATCTATGTTGTTGAACTGTTAAAATGAAAGCCGTTTATTTCTAAGACTTTATGTAAATATTTTACCAATTTAATATTGAATAAAATATTATTATTATTTTCTTTATTAGAGTAGGGCGGGCGTTTTGGGGACTGTCTTTTGTCACTTTGACGTTCGAAAAGTACTGATTCTCGGCCTAATTTGAATAAATGACTGTTGATATGGTTTGATTGGTTTTGTTAGTGTGTTACACAATTACCCCGCAGGTAGATTTGACTCGACAAAATGTTATACGTACTTGTTAGGCGTTGAACTAGGCGTCGTCATAATATTTCGGGTGTGAAGGACCCCTGGATTTTGAAGAAGTATTAGGTTTAAAAGGTTTTTAATTTCAAAAGGATCATATTGCTTGTTAATTTAAAAGTTTTAATAAGTTACCAAAGACTTTTACTGAAAGAAAACTTAAAAGACATTGATTACTGATTGGGCTTGTACGTACCTAGTACCTAGTACCTTGTCTCCCAGGGGGGTATGGAAATATTGGGTTATGCCTATATATATATATATCTCCCCAAGTTCCAAGTTCCCCAAAGCTTTTATGATTAACTAAAAGTTGTACGACTCTGTCTTGACCGAAATTGTGAATGGTACAGTCGCCGAATCAATGCTTACACGTACTTATTTTGTTATGTTATGTGTTATTAATGTGTTATTATTAATTTTTGATTTTTTAAACAATTTTGAAACAATTTTTGATTTTTTGATTAATTGAGAGAACCAATGGAGTAAAAAGCGTAATCTTTTCATTGCTATCCTACAATTTATTCTATACCATACAAATCCGTTTCGATACTCTTGGTAGTATCAACTAGCAATCTTCATAACAAGGTCATCACCCATAGTTTTTATGAATCTGTTGAACGGACAGATTTTTCCACTTACAAAGAATAATGACACTATACTAAACAATGTAGGTAGGTAGGTACGTATATCATCATTAAACTCATTATCATGCAATAACACCATAACATGATGACTGGTTTTTGCGTAACATTCTGCTGGCAGGGAAGAAATTACTGAGTTCTTAGTAGGAGCTAGTAATCTAGAAATAATGACTAGGTGTCGGTAGTGAGGCCATGATGTGTGTGATTTTTAGGACAAGGGTTCACTTCTTATATTATTATAGTAGATACTAATAAATACATGACATGACAACACGGTTGGCGCAGTGGTTAAGCGATTGACTGCTGCGCTGCGTGCCGCGGGTTCGATTCCCGATTTGTTTTTCTATCTATAATATGTATGTATTTACAAACAAAAAATGTATATAAGTAGTTTATCAGCCATCTTGTTACCATAACACAAGCACTAGGTTGCTTAGCTTGGGACTAGATGGCGCTGTGTGAAATGTCCAGGGATATTATTATTATTATTTCCTTTATTTCAATATAATCATATCTATACATATAATAAAATCGTAGGAAAGTCAAAACTGTACATTGAATATTTTTTTAAAAGAATACTTGGGGCGTGATCTATAATAGATATCGAAGCCAAAAATATAGTTTTTAGAATTTTTGTCTGTTTGTCTGTTTATCTGTTTGTCTGTTTGTCTGTATGTATGTCCGGGATAAACTCAAAAAGTACTGCATGGATTTACTTCAAATTTTGCATGAATATTACTAAGAGGTGGGGTCAACATATAGGCTACATATTATCACGCTATGACCTACGGGGGAGGAGCTGTGAATCTTTATTTTTCTTACGCATTCTGTGACAGCGTGTAATCTAACGACGCATATTTAAATGTTGTTTTTGAGTAAGCCATGCTGTTATCTAGCTTTACACTATAAAAACTACGCCATTTAAGTAACTTGGGCAGAGAAACATATTTAAATGAATGTTAGTAGTATAAAGACAATTTGAAACAGCGCCATCTATGACATTTCATAAAAATCAAATGAAGTTACATGTTAACACTTTTTGGAAATTAATAATTTAAATTTGATCATGTTGGCGAGGTTAGTAGTTAGTTATTCTTAAAATTCATAGATGGCAATGTGCATTTTCTTCATAAAAGTTGTATCGTATAGTTCGTTTTGACAAATTCAAGTTCCAACAAAACTCTCAAAATCTTGAGCAGAGTTGAGGAAGACAAATTTAAAAAAATGCGGTGTTAAGTATTACAAAAAAGTTATGTTCATTGATGATGATCATCTCTTCATCAATTTCATGTTGTTAGTACAAAATAAACATTGACTGTTAATACTTTTGTTCGCGTTGGGCAAAACCAGGGTAAAATGTTTTTCTTGGATGCTCCTGGTGGAACAAGAAACACATTTGTTACCACTGGCATACTTGCAGAGGTCAGGAGGCAAGGCAAAATTGCTATTGCTGTAGCGTCGTCGTCGGGAATCGCTGCCACACTGCTTCCGGGTGGCAAGACAGCACATGCCATGTTTAAAATTCCCATCGATTTAGAGAGCGCCGAAACGCCTGTTTGTAGTGTGTCACGTAACAGCGATAAGGGACACGTGCTCAAGGATTGCTCTCTTATTGTATAGGATGAGTGTACGATGGCCAATAGGAAGGCAGTTGAGGCCGTGGACAGAACCCTGCAGGACATCCGCAGGAACGAACATTTGATGGGTGGTGTCACAGTTCTGTTCAGTGGCGATTTCCGGCAAACGCTTCCCGTGGTGACGCGGGGATCGAGGGCTGACGAGGTGAATGCTTCGATGAAATGATCTTCGTTGTGGTCACGAGTTCGTACGCTGCGCTTGACCATTAATATGAGAGCTCGGCTCGGCGGCTCAAGAATTCTCCGATGTGCTTCTAAGTCTTGGCGAAGGCACTCTACCAGAAGAGAGAGGTGGACAGGTGGTGCTTCCAGAGTCTCTCGGTAGAGTGGTATCCAGCTTAGAAGAACTCATTCGCTGTGTGTACGGGGACATCAGTCGTATACCGCACCAGCAGAATTCTTGGATTTGTGAGCGGGGCATTTTGACGCCCAAAAATGATCAGGCTGCAGCAATTAACAGAATGAAGTGGTCTACACCTCGATAAACACTGTTGTCGAGCAAGATGACGCCACACATTATCCCGTGGAATTTCTGAACTCCCTGTCAGCAAGTGGACTTCCAGCGCATACCATCAAGCTGAAGGTCGGTGTCCCGATTATGCTTCTTCGGAACCTATCTCCTCCGAGGTTGTGTAACGGGACCCGCCTTAAAGTCATCTCGCTCCACAGACACATCATTGAGGCGGAAATTCTTACGGGTTGTGGCGTCGGCGAGGCAGTATTTATCCCACGCATTCCCCTTATACCTCATAACTTCCCGTTCCAGTTCAAGCGCGTACAGTTCCCCGTGAGTGTTTGCTTCGCGATGACCATCAATAAGTCGCAGGGGCAGACACTGAGGGCAGCGGGTGTCGACCTCAGGACGAGTTGCTTCTCACACGGGCAACTGTTCGTCGCTTGCTCCCGCGTCACCAGTCCTGACTCTCTTTACATTTTGGCTCCTGGCAGCATAACTACCAACATAGTTTATAGGGAAGTGTTGTAAGGTATAATACCTTTATAGGTACGTATTTTTACTCTTTTGTGTCCTGGAATGTATTCCTGCATTATTTTCTCTATTTCCTTCAGTCACATCTTAGGACTGAACTCAGCATAATAACTTTCTTCACTTGCTTCGCTTGCAAAAAAAACTTATATTTTAATGCTATTTTAAAAGTTGTTTACTTATAATGCTATAGCGACACTGGCATCCTACGTATTTTTGGTGCTGTACAGCCTTCACGCAGACGACGTCGCGGGCAGCAGCTAGTAAATTATATTTTTAAATATTAGAATATAAAAAGTATAAAAACATTTAAAAATATAAAAAATAGTAGCCCACCGGTATCGGGAACAGGGTCCAAGCTACCGGTGGTCAGGGCTCTAGAGAGAGGAACCTCCTGACAATGCGAGCCGTGTCCAGAAGTACCGCTTTCTGAATCAAGCCCTTGATCCAGCTGCCCAACGAGAGCCTCTTCAGGTGTTGGTCGAGGCTCTTGGCTATTAAGCCATTGGCTGTCACGACTATCGGCACAATGATCGCTGAGTCCACATCCCACATGTCGACAACCTCGCGAGCCAAGTCGAGATACTTGATTTGTTTATCTTTCTCGGCTTTATTATTATTATTATTACATGTATTAAAAAGGCTTGGTTCTGGATATAATTATATAGGTGCTAAGATTTCATTAGTTATTTATTCATTAATAATAATATAATTCCTGCAATAGTCCTGCATCAACCGGGGGTTGTCCTTGGGTACACTTGCATAGTGTATACAGAGATAATCGTTGCATGGGGCCTCATCATTTAAAATTGTCTAAGGGGCCTCTGCAAATTGGCTTCGGCCTCTCGTACGCCTTCCATAGGTCCAGGACCCGAGGGTCCCGAGGTATGTCAGAGACATTTGAAAATAATGGTTCATTTATTTTCAGACAAAGTCCAATCCATTACATTAAATTCAATAAAAACGTTATGAAACGAAAATCACACAATGCTATCAAAGGCAAAAATAATTTTTCAAACCCCACTGGTAGTTACAGATATTAGCGCGTTCAAACAAACCCTTCAGCTTTATTATTAGTATAGATAAAATAAAATTCAATACTTAATTCCACTGTAGTTGTAAATATCTCACTACCATAAATTTTTCTATGGTTATATTTGCATCTCTTGTCTTCACCTCTAGGGTCATGGTGGTTGAGTTACAGTAATTCTAGTATAATAACTATTAACGTCATAATATCTTACACATTCATGAGAATGACGCAAATGCTGTGAGAATTAACAATAAACAATAACGCTAACAGAGGAGACAAATATATTCCGAATGATATGATTTTGTTATTGTTCTGAGTAACGGAAATTAATAAAACTAACATCTATTTGTGTGTAATGGATATTATGGATACGAATAACGTTTTTAGGGTTCCGTAGCCAAATGGCAAAAAACGGAACCCTTATGGATTCGTCATGTCTGTCTGTCTGTCACTCTGTCCGTCCGTATGTTACAGGCACTTTTTTCCGAAGCTATAAGAACTATACTGTTGAAACTTGGTAAGTAGATGTATTCTGTGAAACGCATTACGATTTTCACATGCCCGCCAAGATGGTATGGCGGGCCTCACATGCCCCCAGATTGGGGGGCTACGGGAATGGCCGGGAACACCTGGCCATTCCCGTCCCCCGCTGGGGTTCCTCTTAGCTTCACCGTGGTCCAGCCAGCCACGGCTACTGAGCCCCCCCGCCTCGACAATGCGGGAACCCACCGGGGGGGATACACCACTACCCTAACACAACTACGGTAAGCCAGAAAAAGATAGAAACAGAGATACGGCAAATACAATCAGCCGATCGATTCTGTAAAAATCTCACCGTGAAAAGTTAGGTGAAGTGAGCTTAAAGTGAGCTGTCAATAGTGTCAATCCCTAGCATTATTTGGAATGATAGCTCCACGCTCACTTCACCTAAGATTTCACGGTGAGATGGTTGCAGAATCGCACTGCTGGTTTTGGAAACTTATTTGTGGGAAATTATATGGAACTCTTAACTATCGTAGAATGCAACAATCTATCTCACCATTTTTTTTCATATTCTGTAATAGTTTCTGTCCGTGAATTCGTCAGCGTGAAATTTCTTTAGAAGCCGCATCGCATCGTATCGCCTGCTAGCGCTTGTACCTCGTTTTCGCTCAGCGTTCTTTCCGACTTTTTTTGGTTTTGCTCGGCTGCTAAGGGCCCTAAACCTTCCTCGACAGTTGAGATATCAAATGCAAAAGCGATTAGCGCGTTCAAACAAACAAACAAACTCTTCAGCTTTATTATTAGTTGGCAAACCAGCAGGCCGCCAAGCATAAGTTATGAGATCACCACCACTCCTAGATCTGGAATACGAGACGCATTGCAAGTGCTTGTCCACCTCATAGACAAAGCTGAAATGTCTCACATGTACCACGATTATAGGTAAATCATAATCCTAAATCTTTATTTTATCTCAACATCATATTAGATGCACTGATCAATATTTTATTTTATTTATTTGGGACAAAAAACAGTTATACATTACATTACAGTTTAGTTAAAAAATAGTTATATTACAGTCGAGAAAACGTATAAACCCACAGTATTATCCACGAAGTGACATCGGAGTATGATAACGAACACGTGTTAAGTGAGAGAAAAAATAAAAAGAACATAATTTAGAACGAAAACACTATAATGCACCATCTTGAATAGAGAAAGGAGTCTGTGACAAAATTGTAAACTGTACTGATAAATACAAAGATGAAGTCAATAAATTCAAACCGGAACCAAATCCCAGCTCCATTATTGCAATGCCAAAAGGAAAAAAAATAGCTCACCATCGACAATTTTACGCCTAAACTTGTAACGAGCAAACTAAAATAAAACTAGAATAAAGGGACCGTGTTGTCAAGTCCCGGGTCTCGGGCAATCATGGTCGCTATCGTGACGCGATATTCAGTACAAAGGTAAGCGTACTTTGAATACACGCGTACCTAACCACGTGTACTTGGGATGAAGAGGAGTTTGTTGCTGATTTCTTTTTTGATGTGTTGCTTATTTTTTTACTGTTAAGAAAATGTTTGTCTGAAGATTATTACAAGGATTTTCACCTAACTTTTTCCCAGTTAAAGCACTAGAAAGTGGTGAAGGGGCGCGTTTTGGGAGACAGTCTTATGACGTTCAAAAAGTGAATACTGAATTTTGATTTTGTTTTAACAAGATAGATAGATTAATCATTTATTTACAATTGCAATTTACAAACAAGGGAAAAGTGTCTCTAAAATAGTAGGAAGGTAGAAGTGTCTGCATAGCTATTCAGAACCATTCGACCGGCGTTAACTGATTTGCCTTGCCTCCGACAACAACTACCTGTCGAAAGTGTGGCGGTCAACTATTTGGTTGAAATGTTCGGGTTTTGAGATGTGTGAATAGCGTTTAGCTCTTTCGATAACAGTGGTTGAAGTTCGATTCGTCACGGAAGCGTATCGATTGGTTGTAAATAGCTATGCTAAGAAAAAATGGATAACATACATTGATCGATCAGCGAGATCATCTCAAACTTTTGGATGTGAGACTATGTTTCGTTGAACGTGTAAAAAGTTTGAGCTGTGGTGCACCAGTGGTAAAGGCCGTGACTTCCAAGTCATAGGTCGTAGGTTCTAACCTTCGAATAATAAGTTTGAACCCAGACAGACGCTCTCAAAACGGTGAAGGAAAACATCGTGAGGAAACCGGCATGTCCTAGAACCAAACATTCGAAGTGACATCTACCAACCCGCACTAAGTGCGCGTGGTGGATTACGGCCCACTCCCTCTCACCGAGAGGACCCAGCAGTGGGAATATTACAGCTTATACTTTGTGTAAATAATAGTCACCCATCCTCGTAGACGTTTTTACCACATTAAGCAAACTGCCCTCTATTCCACAGCTTAAAAGCCTTGAAGGCTCTCCTTGCCTAAACGAGTAGGTACCTAGGTCTTATAATTTCTGTAACCACAAAAATAGTTGTTGCGGCCAGTCAGAAAGTTCAAGGTCAGACGAACGATCTAACGTTCCAGTATTCTCCACTAATTGGGTTGCGTTGCGGTCCTGCGAAGGTCACTGAGGTCAGCTGGTAATTGTAGTTGGTCCGTGTGGAATAACGCTAACCGATATTTATAATTTGTACAGCGGTTCTGCAACAATAGGCACCAAGCGATTTGGTCCTATAGTAATCAGACAGTACCTACTCATGATAGTGAGTAATAGCGATAGTATTTTATTTTCAACTCCTTTTAATACAAATTAAACAGTGTCACGACTCATGACTAATTCGCACTTAATGTAGGACAATAAAGAAATAGACACATAGCTTAGGGGTTTATTTATACCCAAATGTTGCTTAAAGTTAACTAGTGGTTAGCGGCTATTTAACCATATATTTTTGACATTTAAGCAACGTTTATAAATAAACCCCAAATTGCTGAAGACAAATTATTAATAGGTAAGTATATGTATATTACCTATTATTATTTGTCTTCAGCATTTTGCGTAGGTGTATGTACAAAGAATGGAGTTTCCGATACGCCTCCTCAATTTGAGGCACACTTTCCTGCTAGTTTCTTACATTGGACTTTACTCTTTTCATTTGTTTTTATCTGTATGTATGTGTATTGTGTGTCTTTTAGTCTGTGTTAAATAAATGTATATGTAGGTAATACTACCGCACACAGAACAGATGGCCGATGATGGGTCCGAAAGGTTCTGGAGTGGCGGCCGCGTACCAGAAGACGTAGTGTTGGAAGGCCCTCCCATAAGGTGGACCGACGTCGCCGACGTTGTGAAGGCCGCTGGAACCCGTTGGATGCGACAAGCACAGAACCGGACGAAGTGGAGGTGCTTGGGGGAGGCCTATGTCCAGCAGTGTCGGCTGAAATGATGATAAGTAATTAAGTAATATGAAACAGTATGTTAGCTTAAAATAGACAGCTATTTTCTTTAGTTGATATGTCAACCATAAACTGCAATAGTTGTACCATTATACTGTAATCAACCTCAAAGTACCACATACAATTATTTGCACAACAGCACTCAGAGTGATCATTACATCTACCGTTACGCACTTTAATTGGGTGCAAAGGTAATCGGCCGGTCCAGTGCACATGCACTGAGAATGCACTCGGCTAAATGATACTTTTGTTCATTGACAATTGAACTCTCTCGAACAAAATGATGAGGAAGTTTTGTTACTCACAATACAGGAAAGCGGTGTTAGTCATCTGATACGAGTTTGGGATGATATATGTCATAAAACGTTGTCTGAATTTAATTTAATAAATTGAATGCTAATGTAGCAAGTACGATGCTAGTGATTATGAATACGAAATATTATGCTAACTGTATAGATACATAATCGAACTCCTTATTTAGCACCCTAGTCTAACTAAATAAATGATCTATTGCCGCGTGTACGAAAGACACTTGATCACTTGAGAATGACTCGACCGATGTGGCAGTTTTTTTTTTTTGTTGTGTTCGTTATTGTCAGGACAAGGTTTGTATGAAAGAATTTTTAGGAAAATTCACAGTCGGGGGTGCGGCGAATGTACAAGTATCTCCCGGGCCTCCGACTCATGATGCAAGAAGGAACAGTATGGTTTTAGTCGGTAGTACATAACCCTCCGTCTGGGAAAAACGGATGAGGATATCCACACGAAAAAAAAAAGGAAAATTTACCTGATAAATCGGAAATTCACCCGAGCGATGCCGGGAATAGCTAGTTTATAATAATAGTATTGTAGCGATTGAGACCTTACTTTTTTAATTGTCTTAGCCTATTTTTTAATTTTTTTATTGAGAAGAACAGCAAACAGTTACTTTATAAGGACTTACAACTAGTTTAACAAAATAGCAATTTGGTTGTAAAGTAACCCACAACGCTGTCCACAAGTAGGCATAGAAGTTTAAGAAAAAAAAAAGAGCTAATCGCTAGGAACATTAATAGCAGTACGTGTGGCAAATACTTAATTAAAAATTAAATGATAAAATAAATAAAGACTGGAAACAAAAAGAAATATATACATATACAATGTGTAACTGAATTAATGCACATTATGAAAGTAGTTTGTTGAGAATCGTTTACTAAATCGATTTCTGTAATTTTTAATATGGGTAATATTTTATCCCAAAAATAATTAAAACTACGTAAATTACTATCACACTTCCGCTGTGCAGTCAAAACAAACCAAAATGGATGAAATACACACTGGGCTAGACCCTTATAAGATTGCGACTGTGTGTATGCGTAAATTTGTAATGTGACCATAATTTTCTCCCACAATCAGTAAAGTAATTTATTTAAAAAACAATGTTTTTTACATAATAATAAAAATTCAGTGTATGTATTATGATTATAACATAATATTCTAATTGGGGTGTCTGGTGGTGTGCGTTAATTCCGGGACAATAAGTCCCCATAAATAGTTAAAAGTAAAAGAAAACAAAGACCTTTTCCCTTTTCGACGAATGGGAGAGCGTGAGACAAAGCTCGCCATGCCTTACTGGAATCTGTATCAGCCCGGCTTGGGATTTGCACACTATCCTCCATTATTAATTGACATAATTAACTGAATGATGCAAATTAATTACAAAGTCATTTGGTACAAAGAAACGAGTCCAACTCAGTACACGTGCACTTAAAATGCACTTGATTCAACTACTTTAGGTTGCCTGTTTTTTTTTTCTTGTCCATTGCTAGCTGTGTTCATTATAATGTATGCTATATATACGTCAGTACTTTTAGCTATTAAATGCAAATGAATGTGGTGTGAAGTAACTCAGGTAACAGTGCATTGTCTAGTTAGTCGTGGTAGTTAGAAATCATACCCACTACGTCTGCGGAGTTTCGCTAGCTAATTTAGTTTGACCCTGTATAAGGTGGCAGGAGCCATGAATTCAGCACATGATTTTGAACCCCGTAGCGTAGAATTTTTCCTCAATTATCAAAAAAGAACAACTGTTTCATAAAAAGTGCAATACCTAAGTACAAAATGCAAGAACAGCATATTTATTTTTTTCAGAATCATGTACTGATTGGGCGTCGATGTGGTTCAGAATCATGTACTGAATCCATACTACTTGATACTACCCTGTATACTGTCGCTCGATATTAACCAATCACGGGATTGATAGCTTAGGAGGAGCGACCAGGGTCCTTATTTTTCCAAGCCCCTAGCTGCTTTCAGGAAATCCTCTTACAATTTTCCGAGAAATCGGCCCAGAGTTGAAGATTATCTGCCGGTAAGTAATATTGTTAGTTATAATGGAAAACTTTAATAAAAGCCGCAGAGGTCGATCGATCAGGTTAAACTACGCTTGCCGCAGTTGGTCCGTGGATGGGTGATCATTTTCACATACCAAGACCCCTCCATGTGTCTAACATAGTTGGATTTTCCCAACTAGGCAGATGACGAATGGAAAACTTTATGAACCCAGTTCCAAGTTATCTTAGTTTGTAATTTAAACAGATGACACTCGTAATTAATGACCTTGTTTTAATGGTCAATGGTTTTTGCAATTTACTAGTTAATGGCCTTGTTTTGATGGTCAAAGGTTTTTGCAACTTACTAATTAATGGCCTTATTTTGATGGTATTACAGGATTGGCCATAGCAACTGATTAGTTGATTCCAAGAATGACTGAATTAAAATATTATTACAGCAGTCAGATGGTTCAGTGCGCGTGCACTCAAAATGCACTCAGATTGACATTGCAACATTTTTATTCCATAAATAACTTCAGTATTTTTCCGGTTCTTTTAATTATAACCAAGAATGTCAAGAGGTATCGTGTGTGTGTATGAGTCCTTCGGATGCTTCCTTTCACTTTTTTAACTCTCATGTTAAAACAATATCTTGACAGCCGTACGGGTCGATCGATCACGCTTGCAGCGGTTGGCCTGTGGACCCCTCCGTGCCTCGGTAAAGCACGTTAAGCCGTTGGTCCCGGCTGTAATTCGTGGATCTTGGACCGTCGTTACGGGTCGCCAAAAGCCCGAAAGTCTGACAACCAGTCTTACCAAGGAGTATCGTATTAACCAGTAACTGGGTTGTGGAGGTCAGATAGGCAGTCGCTCCATGTAAAATACTGATATTCAGCTGCATCCGGTTAGAGGAAGCCGACCCTAACATAGTTTGGAAAAGGTTAGGCAGGTGATGATCTTGACACAAACATTGAAACTTGTCAAAATTTGCATTAAATTAAACTCTATCAGAATTGAATCTACGAGTAGTATTGATCTGGCTTTGAGTTTTGAAACCGTCAAAAATGTACACTAAACTAATATTTAGTCTAAGTCTAACTAATACTAGTCGGTTTTGTTTTTAACTTGAATTATTTCGTTAACACTTGTAACAGAAATACGATTACCTACATTTTATTACCATTCGAACTTGCCTAGTAGGACTCCTTGCAGAGTCTGCTGAACAAGCATACACCCTCGTCAACCGCAGCATTATATTCTAAAAAGCAAATGAAAATCAAACCTATTAAAAAATATCTTAGAGATTTTCCCAACTCACAAATAACGACTTTAAATACTTCTATGTAAAACTAAAATATTCTCATCTAACCTCGCCTACAGCCATTTGATTACTAATCCTTTACCTCAACACCTATTAAGTAACTGTACATCTAGGTACAAAGGTGATCGTTCGAACCGGTATACCACAGTGCACGCGCACCGAACGCACTCGGCGAAGCAAGCGACTTGTTTAACGACAAACACTCTGTGGCAACCACAACGTTTTATGTTATTTCATAATATCCGCGACAGACGGACAATGAAACCTCGTCTCTTTATGTATCTTTTGGTGTGAAACCCGAAAGGACTGAATCTGTAACATTTTACTACTGGCGATGATAGTAGCAGTTTTATCGAGGTCCAAACTACATAGTTTACGTCATGTCTGGCGATAGTCGACCTGAATAAAACACTTCTATTAGAAGCAGTAAGACGGGTAGCAGGCGCTGCTATTTTTGTCAAAAGATAGCCTAGAAGTTCTGACGTCACAAGAATCTTTACCAAATCTTTTTAGCGTTCGCGGGGTAGTTGCGTAACACACTGTCAGTAGCAAATGGGTTTCATTTTGACAGTTCAACAACATTCATTGCGTTTTTACGTTGTTGAGCAGACACATTTTTCGAACATATGAAGCAACTATCCTTTAAAATGAACCAGATGGAGACTGATATAGTGTGTTACGCAAGTATGGCGCCGTTTGCGAGGCGGTTGAGTTGGTTTGACACTTATCATCTACGACCAAATAATGTTGGCGGTCCATAGCAGACGGAACTCTCCGTATGCTGCTAAGAGCACTAACATTTGGTCCCTCCTGAATCTTTCTGATCTAAGGTATCCACGGGCTCTAAGGAAATTCTGAGGAATGAGCCAAAGACCCTGGAATCCCACTGGTGAAAATTGACGGACCATTCTCAACACACGTGGATATCGAAATTGAGATGCGTTGGGGAGGACACGTCATACTCGAAGAGGTTCTCTGCACCGAAAAATCTAGTCGCGGGGTAGAACATTTCCCAAGATTTACTTAGAAAACAAGGAAGACAGTTCTTCAAATAATCTTGAAAGTCTCAACAATAGCGCCAATTCCCTTGTTCACAAACTAAACTTAATTTAAGTTCAGTGCATCATCTCAAGGACAAAAGATAAAGTTTAGTTTAGTCCTGTCAAATTAAGACGCTCCATAGACAGTTTAGACGAGATTAAAAACATGGCTACTAAAAATACGTCAATTTACGTCTGTCGCTGACTAATTTGATAGAACTAAACTAATATTTTATCTTCTGTCCTTTTCTTAATGAAATAGAAAGAAAAAGATGCACTGAACTTAAATTTAGTTTAGTTTGTGAACAAGGGAATCGGCGCCAATATGTCCTTAACCTCAATAAAAACAAATACAAAAACAAAGGTGATTGGCCGAGTACGTTTGCACTAAATGCACTGGACGTGGTCGCACCGCTGCATCGTCCCAACAGCTCTCTTGTGTTTAATAACTAAGCTTGCGGTTTCACGTCCGACATTGTTTGGATAGTAGCTGTATTCATCATCAGTTTGGTTTGTATAAGAGTGCGTTTGTTTATATTCAACTGAACTGTAGGTAGCTGTGGGCAAATACATGACTAACAATATCATTGCGCGGTTGTGTTGCCATCTGACCGTTTGGTGGCAAAAATAACGCTGTCAAAGCAATTAAGGAATTAGTCACCTTATCCTCATAGTTTTCATTAAGAGATTATAAAAGAGTAGAATCACTCGAAGTTTTTTGGCACGAAGGTAGGCAGTCGCTCCATGTAAAATCCTGTTACTGAGCTGCATCCCGTTAGACAGGAAGCCGAGCCCAACACAATTGGAACATGTCTAGGCAGATGATGATTTAGGCCTAGGGAATGCGAACACTTCGTGGCTCTCATTTTCAGTGTTTCAGGCTTTCCTTTTTCTGTGGTTTCGTCAGTCACGAAACGTTTAGATAATGAATATGATAATTCTATTACCATTCTGACTTTTGGCCTCCCGAGCCCTCGTACGGTAGTACGATACACTCCTCAATGATGTAGAAAGTAGGTACAGCGGTGACTGGCCTCAGTGCGCGTGCACCTAACGCACTCGAAGACGCAACTTTTGTTTAATAACTGGACACTTCGGGGTTTCTCCATTTGTAAATGATATTATGTAGTGAAAATTGACATGTGTTTTGGTTCTCTTTGTCGTCGATTTTATACAACCTTAATTGTTTTGAATAATTTGAATCTGGTTCTTTTATTTGTTTTGATGTTTTATGGAATATAATATGCATGATGTTTCTGGTATAAGTCTGTGGCCGCAAAGTCTCGCAAAAATTCAATCCCAATTTAATGTGATGTTTTTAGAATTTGACAATATGACATTTTGCGAAATTCCAATACGTCATTTCGCGAATGTGGCATTGTGCGCCGAATCCATTTGGATAGATAAGTTCAAAATGCCTTATTGTACGAGCGGATGCACAGCACTAGAAGATGTACATACTTAGCCTATTTTTTCCCAGACAGAAAATATATTTGAAAATGTGTGCCTATTTAGCAGTGTCGCATGTCGTGAGCATATAAATGTTAGAAAACAGAAACTTCAAAAACTTCTTTCCTTTATCTATGGTCGTGAGTGACACTGCCACAGCTTAGCTGCCGTTCGGGCGAGTGCCGTTGCAATTAGTTCTTTGTGTGGAATACATTCATTCGCTGTCTTAAAAGTAAAAAAAAAAAAAAAATTAGAATAAAAATAATAGTTACAATATTTGTGTACGTTAACGACCGCATTAGTAAGGAATACTAACTGTGTCGCGGCCAGTAGCGCCCACCTCCAGGAAGGAGACGACAGCGTTCCAGGCTTTTATATAAACACAGTTAAATTTTTTATTTTTTTTTGTTTAGATTTCGAAATAAAAAAGAAAAAAAGTTGTACAAAAAAAAAAGGAAAAAAGTTGAATAAAACCTTAAGCACTAATTACAATATTAATACATGTGAATGTGTTCATATTAGAGTGAATGTGAGTGTAGTGTAAGTGTATGCGAGTGAGAGAATGTGAGTGTAGTGTAAGTATGTGTTTGCGAGTGAGTAAATGTGTGAGTATGTGTATGCGAGTGAGTAAATGTGAAAGTACGTGTAGGTATATATGTGTGTCTGTTAAGTGATTTGGAAGGCAATGGAATGGAAGGGATTTTTTTTTCATTTTTTTTTTTCATTAAAACTCAACAAACAATAATATTTATGCTAACCGACATAACTATCGACAACAGTCACACTTCATAATAGGTATTTAGCACTTAACAAAGACTAGAGAACGAAAAGACCTTGAATAGTTTTTATAAGGAAATAAATACTTCATGTATCAATACTTAATAGGTACAAAGTACTGCATCTATTACTAAGCATGTAGGTATACTGTGGTTTTAACAAGAGTATTATAGAAAAGGTTACTCTTTTGGTCCGAGGGTGTCGTAAACAAGTAAGTAATGCCTGTACCGAGACGTCAATTAACTATAATGGGTAATATGTTTCAGAGGGTGGCCGTTCGTGGGTAGCGGGATCGTCCGAAAGGGTTACCGCTGCCCTGGAACTTAAAGGGCTAAGGAAGGAACACGGGTGGGTTTTAGTCAGTAAGAGTCTGACACTCTCTCCTGCTCCACCCAGAGCGGGAGGTGTCATTTGATGATTTCCCATACTCAAAAAAAAAAAAAAAAATGGTGGCCGTTCGTGATTTTGTCAAGAGGATGGGCATCAGAGTCTTGCCCAGCATATGCTATAGACAATCGCTCGATACGCTTCCGTGCCGAATCGAACGTCAAACAATGTTACCAAAGAGACCCCTTATATTCTGAAAATTTTGTCAGAACGACCGCCATTCTTCCGACAGTGTCGGAGGCAAGGTAAATCAGTTTGAAAATGTGTCATTTTCTATAAGACAACCTGTCGAATGGTCGTAAATAGCTATGCAGTCCTAAAAAAGTGGTTATGGTTTGACGAAGTAATGGCGAACGAGTGATCGTTAGTTCGATCTCTAGACGTGGCATTAATGACGTGAATCCACTTCAAACAAACGCATATTTAATTTAAGTTAGTTGGAGAAATAAACAGGAGTGAAAATAAACAGGCCATATACCTATTCGGTCCACATGACTCTCTACTTTCCCGTTCCATTTTCAGCAATGCTAAAAGATGACGAGCATAGATTGTGACGCAGTGGTGGCCCAGTGGTCCTGAGTTACGAGTAACTGTGAAGGAATCATCATGAGGAAACTGACATATCCTAGGACTAAAATTTGGAAGACATGTAACATCCATCAACCCACACTGGACTCTTGTAGTGGATTTTGACTATGACCCAATCACTTTCACAGAGTAGGCCTGTGTCCCAACCTTTTCTATATCTATGGTCCCAACAGAGGGAAGATTATATACTGACTAGCAGCGCCCCGCGGTTCCACCTACATTAGTCTCGATCCTGTGAGAATATCGGGATAAAAAGTATCGTATGTATTAATCCTGGTTATAAACCATCTGTGTCCCAAATCCGTTTAGTATATTTTGCGTGAAAGAGTAAAAAACATCCATCCATACATCCTCACAAGTTTTCGCGTTTATAATATTAGTAGGATCATGCTAAAAGATGACACCTATGGGGGAAGTAAGTAAAATACTTAGTAGATTCCTACTCGTAATTTATGTACAGATGCCAGCACATCAAGCTACTACAATCTGTCAAATTTCTTTAATAGACTTTCACTTTATCGCTAAAGCATTAAGGTTCTAGATTGGTTGGGAATATTTGACAGTTTCGGGTAGCTTGACCTGCTGGCGTCTGTACGAAAAAACTTCTTCTACCTATTCGTATTAGAGAGGAGTGCTTCAACAAGGAACATTAAAATAGTAATAAGTTCAATTTAATACTTTCACTTTTATAACAGTTCGACTGGTGTAGTGCAAATTGTAAGCTAGGTCGCTGTAACTAGGTGACTGTTGCAACTGATAAATAGAGGCAAAGCAAATAACAGTACTTAAAAACCACTTATCTGCTAAAATTGTTGAGTTAATGTTGCTATTGAGTGTTATTTGGCTGTTCCGTCAGACTGAATTTAATGTAATTTTATCCCTCGGGCCGTGGGGTCAGAATGCTCATGGCTTGTTCAATGAAATGTCTTAACGGCTGGTTGATGCTTCCCGTGACCCAAGGGCTGGCTTATACCTCGGCCAGAGGATAAGTATTGCCATACAACGTGGCAATGCCGCCAGTCTCTTGCGTACATCACAAGTCAACAGCGATGCGGAGAAATATTTCGATGCAATATTTTATTTTTTTAATAGTTTTAGTTAGGTTAGGATATTGTATTATTATTAATTTATTTGGTATTAGAAGTTCGTTGTACCTACGTATTATATAAATAAAAGGAGATGCGAACTTTGAGAAATCAATAAAAAACACACATAATAGTTAATGTAACATAATTATACTGGAAAAAAAATAAAGAGTGCGCAGACTGTAGCAAAAATTCAGCATGAGTCAGACCCCTAGCGTAGAAAATTTTTATCGGTTATACAAAAAAAAATTAGTTGTTCCATACATTTTACCGAGCAGGTATTGCACTTTTCTATGAAACAGCGATTTTTTTTTTGATAACTGACGAAAATTTTCTACGCTAGGGTAGTAAGTAGGCTAGAATCACGTGCTCAATTTAACAGTTTGCGCACTAGTTTTTTTTTTTCCTGTATAACATAACATCACGCCTGTAGTCCACGAAGGGTTAGACAGAGCTGTACCTATAGTAATATTCACATTTTGCCAGTTTTGTTTAAGTTCCATATACTTAATAGGCGAGCATATTTTCATCAACTGGGCAAAAATCCATTCTCCTGGCTACTACTGAGAAATTCTTAATTTAAAAAAACCAATAACTCTTTACCCGACCTGGGTTCGAACCCAGGACCTCATGTGCAGCAGTAGCGCTTTCGACTATTAGACCAACAGCCAGTCACCATTACATAATACCACTACGATACCACCACGATAGACACAGAAAATTAGGTCACAATTGAAACAAAAGCCAATCATTTTTGCGGTTTTGTAACCACAACCGTGAACAAAGAAAACGGACAAGATCAGCATTATTCGGTAGGCATAACAGACCCGACTGAAAACGTTAACATTGTAATGTTAACATTCAACAACCGACAGATATGTCAGTTTCTTTTTAATTGAATTCAAGTAATGTAATTGAAACAATCACAAGCGTCGGAACTTTTTTCAGAACTTTCAGATTCAGAACTTTGCTTTGGAACAAGAAGAATCGTGCGTGAAATTTTGTTCAAATAATGTAAAACGTTTACCAAAAGAACCACGAAAATGATGTGAAAAAAATACCGAGTTTGTCGAAATAAGGTAGAGATACTTAAAGTCAAAACTAGTTAAAGTAAATAAAAATACTGTCTTAGAACATAGGTTTCCATCCTTATTCTGCCCACCCCAACATCATCGTCTGCCAAGCCTTTTTCCGACTATGTTGGCTTCCAGTCTAACCGGATGCTGCTGAATACCCACTGCCCATATGACCTCCACAATCCAGTTACTGGGTAATACGATACCCCTTGGTAAGACTGGCCGACCCCACCATAGTTGGGAATAGGCTTGGCAGATGAAGTACTTACCTACTATGTCACGTTTCCAAAAGCTATTAAACTCGCTAACCTCGAAGACTTAAGTTCAAGTTGCAAGGCCCATCGTTTAATGACATTTATGAAGGACAGCAGTAAAACGACAATAAAAAGCAATCTCAGGTTAGTTTTATGTTAGGATTAGTGTTAAACTCAGTTTAAGTTTGGATTAGAGTTTATGGATAGGGATTACGTGTGTTAACTAAACGTGTCATGAATCCTGAAAGCGTTAAAGAAGGTTATCAATGTTATCATATAAATTGAGGCACAGCGAAATTATGAATATTCCCTTAAAATAAGCACGCTTAGGGTGGCTGATAATCTAACATAATAATTTACCTACAAGTATTGACCCTCAGGGGAGGGGCGGTCTTTGCACGTTTTTACGACCTCTAAAACATGGAGATTCCTTCATTATAATACATACTATAAGGAGGATTGTGCACATAAATCTTCATAAATAAATTATCTAAATTATGGTCAAAACCCCATATCGCAATATCCGTTGCGTGGGTAAAATCGAATATCCGTTGTGGGGGAATACATTACTGATAAAAATGCTTAGCTAAACCCTGATCCTGCTCCATAAGGACGCATAAATAAATTGATTAGTATTTGAATATACTGTTGGAGCTGCTGAAGATTTTAAAATACTATTTTTGCATTAAATAAATTCAATCTCCTAGTATTGTATAATTGTATAGCACATGGGTGCGTTTACAAACATTTAAACTCACATACACAAACAGCCAGACCCGGAACAACTACTTGTAGGCCATACAAATATTTGTTCCGTGCGGGAATCGAACCCGCGACACGCAGCGCAGCAGTCAATCGCGCCAACCGTGCCGTCTTATCATCTTAATTTCTAAAATGAATGATGCAACCAATACTTTGTAACCATATTATTTTTATTTAAAAGAGTGTCAATGGAGTTTCTTGCCCGTTCTTCACCATAGGTACACTACGCCTTGGAATGGGCAACTAGCTTCATTTTTCTGACTGACCGACCCCTTGACAATTCAAGTGCCTGTAATTGGTTTAATTGAAATAAATACTTTGAGTTTTGAGTTTTATTTTTTTTGGAAAAGAACACACAGATAGACGCGAAAAGCGACTTTAATTTAATTATAATATGTCTGTTATCTTGTATATTATATTATTATTATATACAAGATAACAATTATCAATCATTTCGGCCTGCCTGACCTTTAGGAACCACAAATTTAAAGTGGGGGGACCAATTACAATATTTACAAAACTACACAAGGCTCTCTTCCAAAATCGGAACTAATGCCTTGTTTTTAATAAAAACGGAGAGGTGTTATAAATTTCAAAACGTCAAACAGACGACGGTTATACCCAGCAATAATAAATGTAACACGAGTTATTCTCGTATCGATCGTGCCAACACGAGATATGATGAAGACGCTAATTCAGCGTCTTAAACATTTACAAAAGGTTACAAAATAATTTTCACGTCAATCCATTCTCTAAATATAAAACAGCAATACAACTCTGCGCTATAAAATACCGTAAACAACATCTGTTCAACATTAGATTGCAAATTACATATTAACTAACAACGGTCCGAGTTCACAGAGCAAACGCTATAACTAACCAAGCGTTGCCAGTAAAGGAAACCAGCCCCGTATGTTTAGCAACCGGCCGGTCACCGGTGCACGTGCACCGAACGCACTCAAACCGCCTCAGTACAACGTCGGAATTTGGTGCAAGTGATAAGCGGAATTATGACATTTTATCGCGTTGTTTGGGTCATCGGCGAAGGTCTCTCTGGCAATATTAATATTTTTTTAATGTAATACTAATAACAGACTGTGACTGAGTAAGTAAAACAGGAAAATAATGTCGAAAAATAAAATTAACATAAGTGTGCATATCTACCAGCTATTATGTATGGTACATTATTTGATACATAGAATATAGATCCGCATTCTCAACGAGTGCCGATACTGAATGGAATCCTTGCTAAGACTTCTAACTTTGAGCGAATATTTACACAACGCATACCTTGGCTTAGCTTAGCTAAGCTAAGTTCTCGTGTAGCTTGTGCCGACAGCAAAGAAGAAGATTAAATTCTGAAATTTTCCTATATTCTCCACCCTATTGCATAATTACATGCAATGTTTTTCTATGTCTAATGGAATTAATAATATTGATATTAGATTCTCAATCCTGTGCAAAATTCCGCCGTGGTGAAAGAATGTTTATGACTATAAGATAAAAATTCCTGTCATACACAAAATAAATCCAGGTATTATATTGTGATCTTTTCATCCAAACAAAAAGTGACCTCCGGCAGTGCGATTCTGTATCCATCTCAACGTGAAAACTTAGGTGAAGTGAGCGTAGAGTGAGCTGTCATTCCAAATAATGCTAGGGATTGACACTAGTGACAACTCACATCAAGCTCACTTCACTTGAATTTTCACGGTGAGATTTTTACAGAATCGACCGCCTGTTCCCAGTAGGTACGTTACACCTTGTGCAAACTTCCAGATATAATATGACAATGATTATTCACTAGATACTAAATACTCTTATAAAGTCAATAAGCCAGAAGGTTTGAGTCACACTTGGTTTTAAGATAGCACTATCTAGGTGCACTTTCGTGCCTACTGAAAATTCTGACATAAGCAATTTAATTTTTATAAAGATGCGACATGTTGTGACGTTATCAATATAATGTAGAGTGCTTATCACTTATACTCGTATTTATCCATATCTCTTGATAAATAAAAGAAAGCTATTTTCATTCTTCGCTACAATGTTGCATGTCATTAACGTTTTGGTTATCAAATAATATTTTTTATTCTTGCTGCAATTACTTCCTATTTTGCATGGAACAAACAATAAACGGTTTGTCCATTACTTGCTTTATCACCACTCTTGCATAGGTGGTGTTCTTTCGCATCAATCACCAATTCCAAGTGATGTGATGACATAATGTCAATACTGCAGCTGTATCTTTCCAGTTCCCGAGTTCCCGCTGTTGGAGTATAGGCTGGTGATCGCAGTTTGTGGTTAATATCTGCCAATGGAACGATGTCCCATTTCCTAACATTGCACGTCATTCCACGCAGGGCACCACACGAAATCATGAGTATCATATTATTAATAGGAACACCCATTTTTATTAGTGATTATTTTGTATTGTCAACGCAAGCCTTCCATTCACCCGATTCTAAGCCACCACTAATCAATTACCACAGTGGAGTAAAACAGTGATCCGTCGTTATGATAATATACTTGTTTTTATACGTGTTTTTATTTTATTTTTATTTTGTTTTCTGTGAATTTGGTGCATACTTGTACTACTAGTTTTTTAAGTTATTCATAGTTTTAAATTGTAAGTTAAGTTAATTTTATGACCACGCTATCGCATTAGGTATACACCTGTAATGATAGTGGTAGCGAGATTTAAAAAAATAAATAAATAAAAAAACTTCCTAAACGCAATCTGCACAGCCGCCCGCTGTACCCCGCTGTCCCGTAACTTGGACCAAATCAATATGTACAAACTCGTCACCCGGCAACGGTGAGTCAGTTCGGATCCATTGTGAACATCCGTCTATGATACATGGCTTTGTTTTGCATATTAGGGAACTCTGATAGGACATGTAGGGGTTGCAATCGAATATTCGAATATTCGAATTATTCGAATACACATTTGAAATTCATATTCGAATAGTAAATTACAAAATATTCGAACATTCGAATATTACCACAGCAATTTTATTAAAGTTACAACATTATATTGTTGATTACGAACGCGACATCTAACGCGTGTTCGTCAAATCTCTGAATAGATCGGCACTGCACGGATTGACGGCCATCCGACCAATCAACGGCCTCCATTCCTCTGCTGACTGCAACTCGCCGGGCTCTAGCCGCCATTTTGAGTTTACTTTACAATCACAAGTACAGCACAACAGTCGCGTAGTTTCTTACAACAGAGCGGTGCATTTTGTTATTTTGTAAAGAGATTTTGGGCTGACTGTTTATACATAAGTGTATACGGATTATCCAATTCAATGTAAGTACAATTTTTCATTCTAACTTCTTCAAAAAATGTGCAATTTAACACTAAAATGAAATTGAGTTTATATTTTAACCTAAAATAATCCTATTTTATTTAATATTTTTTCATTCCAAATCAAACTCAATAAGACTAGAATGCTAATTGTTTATAGTAATTAGGTGGGAGGTTGTTAGTAAATAGTAGGTATGGATAAGACGCGCGAAATTGACTTATAACTTAACTTCCAGAACGATATCGAACGTACTCAAATAGAAGTCTGTTACGTTTCGTAAATAAATTCGGAATTGACTTATTTACCCAAGATGTGGAAGCGTATCACTTCACTATGCACTGACTGATCACCAAATGCGTGTTTTTACAGCTATGCAATTTAATTGCAGACTGCCTTTCAATTAACCATGGATAAAAACAAATTAGTTAAGAGTAAGTACACAAAACGTACGCTTGACAAGTCTTCGGTTTGGAACTCGTTCTTACGGACTGAGGATGGAAGTCATGCAAAATGCAAATTGTGCAAAAGAATTCTCCAATGTTCAAACACCACTACGTGTTTGCACAATCACTTGAAAAAATAACATCCAAGTGCAGGTTAGTTACCTGACTGACACATCACTTTTACTCTAATTAAACCTATCTATATACGTAGTACTTACTATAGTCACTTACCTTCATTATTTAACAATAATACAATGTATTTTAAAATTATTGAGATCCACATTGGATTGTAATGTAAATGTAACAGACAGAACATAAAAAATAAAACTGAACTTGCTTTATGTTTGTGTGTAAACTGCCTGTTGGCTATCATTTTTGACGTTCAAAAGAGATTTTATGTGTCTATTTGAAATAAATGCTTTGACTTTGACATTCCTGGAAAGTCGGAAAAAATCCTGCACGTACGCTTTTACTAATATAATTTATTTGATCTAAATCTAAGAAGAAATACACTACTAACATTAGCTTCGACTACAACGCCTATTACTCGTACTTCCACAATTCCAACGCCAACTACTACCGTACAAGAACAAGCACAGCAGCCCAAGCCAAAAAGAAGGAGAATTGATGATTATTATCACACTAAAGAAGACAGTATGGAAACTGTGATTGCCAAAATGATTGCGTGTGATGGTCTCCCGTTTAATGTGTGTAAGTCTGAATCTATACGTCAACTTTTTACAAAAAGTAGATTCGAAATTTTTCCGAAATCTCCAAACACAATCGGGAAGATGGTTGTAGAAAAAAGTGATCAGCTGAAAACTGAACTAAGAAAAGAGTTGTCATTGTTAAAACATGTTATTTGATTTTGCTAGTGAGATTTTAATTGTGTTGCTTTTCTATAATTGTTTAAGTATTAATATTTTTTATTTCATATTTTCATAGTCGAAGTTCATATTACGAGTACATCTAACTTTATTAAAAATTTGTTAATTATTTTATACGATTAAAAGTTTTGTTTAAATATTGGTTTTCTGATTGGGATGTTGCCCTACTTACATAAAAAATATGTTACTAGTTTTTAAGGCAGTAAAACGTGAGAAATTATATAAATACTTTTTTTTCTAAAATATTCGAATATTATTCGAATAATTCGAATAAGGCTGAAAAAGTATTCGAATATTCGAATACCAAAAATATCGAATATTTGCAATCCCTAAGGACATGCCGACGTTCATGCCGACGTTGTAAGACCATCTTTGTACTGATGTGATCTAATCATGACCTCTTTTGACACCGTTTAGTTGTAGTGAGCTGTAGTTTTCTCTAGAGAAAATTAGGCAAGCTTCTCTGCTTTATTTCCTAGAAAGAAAAGTACTCAACAGCACATGATTTAGCAAGTAGTTAAATTAAGAAGTAGCAGAGCCTAGAAGTAAAGAAGTAGATAAAAAAATCAGCTCATTCATAAACGATGGTACATTGAACTCAGATATTCCTCTATCGAAAAGTAACACACAGACAGCTGGTGTATAATTCGGTGCCTCCCCTAGAATTAAATAGGTACCTCTAAAAAAGGGGCTAATCCATTAATTTAAACGTGCATACATAATGATTATGGGTTAGTCCCGTTATGATATTGACACTGGCCGGCCGCGTGCAAAATACCTACCTACATGAAACAATGGAGAATGGCTGTTTATTTTGCTTGAAGACCATAGAGCACGGAGACGCCTCATTGGCTGGCAGCGCGGTGATTGCGAGCGCTGCGTTCAAAACAGTATTCGTTCCAGCCGTCGAAGGTGATCGATCTTGAGGGTGTCACAGCCAGCCACAGACGGTTTAGAGTTTGGTTTGATCAGACGGAGGGACAGAAGGTAGAACTGAGTAGCTGACCTATAGGTAAAATAGTGTATTTCTAATCTTCTACAAACCCACGAAGACCCGACGGATCACGGACCGACTACTTGTGATGATAAATTAATAGTACCCAGATCTGACAATACACAGAAAATGCTTTATCATCAGAAACCATGCCCGGCCCACTCCGTCCACTGCTGAAAATGTTTTAATCAGTGTAGGTACTATTTACGGCCAGGTACTGTTCTAGGTCAGCAAGTTCCATTATAGTTCCCATAACACCGCCTGCCAAAATATACTGGGCACGCTGTAGTCGTAGTTCTCTTACTAATCACTATTGTTATTCTAGTAGGTCACGAAATAATAATTTTTTATGTGGTAAGCCTATTAAATTAGTTCCAGATAGACTCATTAGTCATTTTTTTATAAATTGAATCGTACGGTCAGTTTAAAAAAAAAAGGAATAACATTGTATAAAGGTTAAACTTAGAAGTAGAGTTCTATTCTACGAATGATATCAACGCAACGTTTCTAATTAAACAGAATGTAGAACCAAACCGTGGCCTGGCCACTGCCAATGCCCTTCATAGTTTATTAATAATGTACTCTGTGCTCTTCATGGTCATTTACTAAGCTAGAATTTTTTGACCCCTTTTATAGTTTACTCTTAGAAAAACGAGATGGAGCTCACATCGTTGCAATTTCCTCTAGTAAAACAAATTAAAATAAAACAAGATGTGATGTGACTTAAATTAAAAATAAAATGAGTTTCTATTTATCACTCAATATAATAAAACTAGTTAATCAATTGAAATTATGTAATTATATTATTTAGTTTTAGCTGCTTCCATGAACGCTTTTTCTTATTGGTTTTTATATTGGCTAAATTGAATGGCGTTTAGGTTGGCACTGCTGTTTTGGTGTGGCAAGAGGTAAAATATTACCCAAGTTTCGAGATGATATCATACAGTACAAATAGAAATCTATAAAAAAATTAATGGTTTAAAAAACTTTATTTATAATAATCGCTGATTTGGACTCATCCATATGTAGACTGAGTAAGATCTTTTGTTGTTGTTCTGAAACAGATTATTTTACGTTTATTACTAAAAATCTGTCGATAGAGCCAGCGACCCAGCGCATCCGGAGTAAAATTGTGCCAAAATGGTATTAACAAATGCCTTCAAAATAAAAACATACATCTATTTCTCATTAAAATGCAATATCATAATTGCTTATATACAGGTGGCAGGGACATCAACGCGCAAACTGTACCTAACCATGGATTCAGCACATGAGTTTAGACCCCATAGCGTCGATGTCCCTGCCACCCTGTATATAAACACCTAATTTGGCAAACAGAAATAAATGTGGCTTCAGGTAGCTTGCAAAAATTAGAAATTAACAAATTGTTTCTGCAACGCCACGAATGTAAAATAAATTCGTGAAGCAAATGCTTGCAGTGAGTAAATTCCTTTTGAAATAAAAAAAAAAACAAGTTACTATTTTTTATAGAAGTAGGTACTTTTCAGAAAAACAACATCAAAACATTCTCTGTCATCATCTCGTACGATTTCAATTGAGTAATTACTAACACAATCATTATTTAGCCTTATTTTAAATATCGGGTTTTATTTTTTGATAGGGAATGCAATATTTGAAATTAGGGGAAATATTTTGGTCGCAAAGTCACAAATAGGAAAGGAGGTAGCTTAGGTAGTTCAGTTCACAGTCTGGCAACATTTTAAAAAGAAAGTGAAGTGAAAGAAATGAATTTACGAGAATAGGTCGCAAGTCGCATAGATTTTTGGTTGATTTCCTTTTCACTTTTCTTTCGTATTCTCCATAAGATCTAATAAACTAGAGCTTATTTGTGTTCCTCGTTATATTTTGATTCAACGGACTCGGCGCCGTACCACCTAAAACAGGATAAGTACAAAAGTGAACAGCATCTTATTGATTTTCTTCCCTTGCATATGCTTTCAACCAACGCGAAGTGGTGGTGTTGTTCTAACTAGGGAAGAACGTGGATCTATGTTTTAACTCATCCGTTTTATATATTTTGTAATAAGTCACAGATCCTGTGACATTTCACCTAATTTGGTGTAAACATAGAAATAGTAAAAATGATGGCAAATACACTCGACAGCGTAAACGCGAACCAGCCCACGCAAAATGGTAGCAAGGTCCAACCTTGCAATAATGAGTCTAAGACCAACCTAATAATCAACTATTTACCGCAAACGATGACACAGGAGGAGATTAGATCGTTGTTCTCGAGTGTCGGCGAAGTAGAAAGTTGCAAGCTTATTAGAGACAAAGTGACAGTATTCCCCGACCACATTCTGAACGGGCAGAGTTTGGGGTACGCATTCGTGAACTACCACAAGGCGGAGGACGCGGAGAAGGCTGTGAACACGCTCAATGGCCTGAGACTGCAGAACAAGATCATAAAGGTATCGTACGCCCGCCCTAGTTCCGATGCGATTAAAGGCGCCAATCTTTACGTGTCGGGCTTGCCGAAGCACATGACACAGCAAGAATTAGAGAAGCTCTTCAGTCCGTACGGAACCATCATCAGCTCGCGCATACTTCATGAGAATGTGAATGTCGGCCATTTACTGCAAGTGGGCAGTGACGAGCCGACCATCGTCGGGCCTTCGAGGGGCGTCGCTTTCATCCGCTACGACCAGAGACACGAGGCTGAGAACGCAATACGTGAGTTGAATGGCACAGTACCTCCAGGTGGTACAGGTCCCATCACAGTCAAATGTGCCAACAACCCAAGTAACCAGAACAAGGCACTGGCCCCACTGGCAGCATACCTCGCGCCTGCTGCTGCCCGCCGCTTCGTAGGTCCTGCTGGAAAGGCTCTACTGGCTATCAACAAAGGTCTCCAACGATTTTCTCCTTTAGCTGACCCGCTGATACAGGGAAATGCCATCGGCGGCTCAGGTTGGTGCATCTTTGTGTATAACATTGGAGCTGATACTGAAGAGAGTGTACTTTGGCAGCTCTTTGGCCCATTTGGTGCCGTCCAGAGTGTTAAAATAATTAGAGATCCCACAACCAACAAATGCAAGGGCTACGGTTTTGTCACCATGACTAATTATGATGAGGCTGTCGTTGCCATCCAATCCTTGAATGGATACTCGCTAAATGGCCAGGTACTCCAGGTCAGCTTCAAAACGAACAAGAGTAAATCTTAAATGAGCCAGTTTCTAGTCAATAAATTGTAGCTAATGCAAAAATGTTGATCATTACTTTGTCATGGTTTGAAGTTTGACTAATTACTGAGTGAAATACGGAATAAATGTGATTCAAATCATGACATGATGTCAGTTTGAACCGATGTTCATACATTATAAGTACAAAATAAAATCATCACAATAATATCTAGAAAAATTTCAAAATGACTGACATTATACACCAAGTATTCTACAAAATTGACCTAATTTTAATTTACGAAGTCCATGAAATACCTGTCTAGTGAAATACCTGATATAATATGTCCTAAGATATTAAAGTTAGTAACAAGTGATGCAGTACTTAGATGGATAAACTTTGTGTAATATTTTAATGGCTTACCTGGCTAACTGAATTATAAATCAGACGGAGTCAGTAGCTTAGTCATACTCATATAAATTGAGAACAATGACATACAAACATATAAATAATTAACTGCATACTTTTTGCTAACTCCATGTTTATGTATTTATTAACTTATGTCCATTGGTGTGAGTCTTTTTTTTAAGACTAAGCTGTAGAGTTCTGGTATTGTAATAGGTTAAAGATGCCAACAAGATTCTAATATTTAACCGTAATTCAGGCAATAATTATAATATGTTTAACGATTGACAGTGCAATATTAAACTTTTTTTACTGTAAGTAAAAAATAAAAAAAATATTTTATTAAAATATGTATATTGAAATGCTGTGCAATTTTTATTGTACCAACAACTATTATTATTTTTTCTTTTGAAAAATAGTTGCAATAATAAAACATAGTATATGTAAACAAAATGTTCATTGTATAATTATTACCAAAGATGTCAGAAATGCATTGACTGATATATAAAATGATGTTTGTAAGTAAAACTTTTACTAAAAACTATACTTCCATTCATTTTGATAAAATAAGGATGGCCCCATTATTATAATAATATTGGATAATAATATAATTCTGGAGCTTGAATTGTGCACAAAGTCATAAGTAAGGTGGATACATTTTATATAGAACAATTATAATTAGGATCATAATTATTATTTACTTATGTATAATTTGATTCCATTCATAAAATCTACTTGAAATCTGACAAGAAAATCTCGATTGAAATTATGTATAAGGACCATGACATTACAACTAAATTAGTTATTGATCAACATTTTATTATGACTTGGATACCTCCATGTATCACATTGGGCACATAATTATTATAGTGATTGTATAATAGTGAAAGTCAAATTGATAATTATTGATTGGAAAATTTTTGTGTGCATTTAAAATCGAAATTTTAAAACTTAATGCAATTTTCTCCAGAAAGTTTGCATATGTTGCACAAAGCAAAATGCATGACATTTGACTTTCACATCATGATATTGTCTCTCTAATTTGATTGTATAATCATCACTATTTATTATTAAATTTAAGTAACTTAAAAATTCATTGTAAACATAATTTATTGTCATAATCGTAATAGAAATTATAGATTTCATTTCGATGTTTATATTAATATATTGAATGTAGTGTAAGTTCAAAATTAGTTGGGTAATCTACTCAGTACTATACCTTATCCAACTGTTTGTATCGGTTCTGATATTCATAATAGTAATTTCTGTAATAGTTAAATTATTGATAGTCAAATGCATATCATAATTAAAGTTGAAAAAAAAAAAAACCGTGGCGAGATATTCACAAACACCTAGATGGGCTTGTATAATGCATTTTGATTAAGTATTTTCTTTAATTTCTATGGTAAGGATAAATGTTTCATTAATATTAATTATTTATTTAAAGTACTTAAAATACGCGAAACTAGTCAGTTATAATTTTGCGCAACATTTAAATCTTTAAGTATGTATACTTAAGTATTTAAAGAAAACTGTGTTCTCTAATTTAAAATATAGATTAGGATTTTGGTTTAAAATTATGTTGGTGTGGTGTTTGGTTTAATATAAGTAATATACCCATATAAAGCACACAATACATAAAAATACTAAATGGTGTGTATCAAACTAGTCAAAGGTAGATGTACCTCTGAGTTATTGCTATGATGTGGATGTGCTGTACTTGTGCGCGATTGTACACGCCGACTCTGCGAGTGGCAATTAGAAGCGTCTAACTTTTAATTGAAGATAAATTAGAAAGGGTTGATACAGAGTCGAAATTCGGCTGGAAGGAAATGGCCAAAGTTTATCAAACCCAATTTATAACTTGAATTTTATTGCCGCTTTCGGCTTCCCGTGCTAACATGCAAACATTCGCGCATAAAATAAGCAAAAATCCATTTTACAATTACTGATAGTCTATGTTGTGTCGTCCCTGAATGGTATAAACAAATACGCTTGCTTTCTCCACCGAAAATAATACCAGTACACACCTGTCCACTTATTCGTTTTGTTCAACTTTAGTATTTTGTGTTCTAAGTTGTGGTATTTTATTTATTTAGAATAGTTTCTGTTTAATTTATATAAAACTAACATCTTTCTATTTAGTGTTTATTTATCCCATGTTTAATGATTTGGTTTAGTTTTTTTCGTTTGTATTTACTTTGGGCAGGTTTGGGTATTGTAGGGTTTGGCCTAGAATGTAGCTAGAATTATAAGACAGAGTACAAATCGCCGATAATGTATGAAAAAGTGTTTGGCTTACTTACATTTAATTTTTGAAATAATGTCAACGAATGTAATCTGACGTAGGGGATATTGATAGAAATTAAATATTGACCTTAGCAATAATACATATAAATAATGTTTTATTTCAAAAACTCTTTTTAATTTCCTAAACTTCGCTATAACTTCAACCAAATCTAAGTATTTAAATCCAAAGCATTTCCTCTATTTGGGCTTATCCGCGCCATCGGTCGGATTACGCCATTTGCTAGGGGGTGATTTGCCTGAGATGTGGGTTACGATTATCGTCGACTCCCCGTGGCACCGCCCTGGAATTAAAACAAGCCATATATTTTATTTCATTCAGTAAAAATCCATTCTACTTGGTTAGATTTATCCTTAGCGAAATGCGGAAGACGCCAAAACCTGGTACCTAATGTAAGCCGGGGGTGTATGTACGCAGTACGCATGCATCGATCCAAACTACAGACAGCGAGGCGCCACGCCCGTTTTATTTAGCTGGAAACTCGCGAATTGGATTCCAAACAAAGGTTTGAAGACTCACTCACTGGCTAGTAAGTATAGAGCAGTAGGCTTTCCGACTCTAGTAGGTAGGTACCTATGAGCATTATAACGTGGTTTTGGTGAAATTAAATTTCTCATACCGTAGTCTCCCCCCGTTGGTGAGCTTCGATTTTTTGAAGCGGTCCGTTTTTGACGGGACATCTTGAAACTCAAAATTAAATCAGAAATGATGCCTCCATAATATATGAAAGCAATAAGTCCTGTAATCCTGTCCTACGCATATGACCACGCGATACTATTTGGTTAAACCTTACTACATGTCTACCTACTAAATTATTTAAAATATCTAGCTGTTGTTTCAGCGTATAGTTATTAATTAGGATCAACGATCAAGCATTCTCAAACTCCCACTTTAAATAGGCATCTAACTACTTAGGTATCCTTGAACACCTAGTCTTGCTTGCGAAATTACGAAAGGGAATTGGATGTATCTTTAATTACCTTGTTCATTGGCTGAATAAGTATTATACGAATTACCAATCGTGTTCTAATGACATAAAATAATTTCAGCAGTCTTTGTTGCCAGTCATTTTGTTACACAACCATCATAAAAAATGATGTCGATGGCCAACTAAGGCCAATGACTGGATAACTTAAAACAATAATTACGTGCTACATTTGGACATTGCGTTTATAACAACATGTGCATTAATTAAACCAGGGGGTGAATGCTACCCCATTTTTAAATCAGTGGGTCAATGACCCCGCAGAAGGATACTACGAGCGAACACATCGATAGCGCCTGCTATTAATGTTATAGCAACTATGTGTATGCTGGGATTTGCAAAATGGTTGCCGTGTCTATAGACACGGAATTCATTCACCTAAGTGAATTTATTGGGTAAGGTAAATGCAAGATTCTACAAAACAGTTAATAAAAATATATATTAAGTGGAAGAGTATTCTTGTAAGGGTTTAATTTCTTACAATTTAATAAAATTAATCGTATTTAATCTTTTTTTTATGCTATGTATTTTTGTGGTGTACATTAAAGTATATATAAATAAATAATAAATAAATAAATAATCTCTGTTTGATAAACAAAAACAAATTAATCATTAAAGGTATACACAAATGGTTTACCCTTAATCATTATTAAAAAGTGGAATCTATGGGTAATTTTTGTAAATTATTATATGTTAATTCTTGCACTGTGCTTAGAGAGCTTTTCGAATGCTACTAAGTTCCCGGTAGTGATTTTGATATCGTCATCCCACGTGGTCATCGATTCGGGCCACCAAAAGTTCCCTGTTGCAAACTTACGTAAATACGTAGGTACGTACCTACTCTAACACAGGGATCAATAAAAATGTAGCAAAGCATAAAAAATTCTTCCATTTAGAAAGGAATCTAAATAAATTCAGGACTTTATTCAGAGGGTACTGTAATACTATAG
This sequence comes from Apamea anceps, assembly GCA_951799955.1. NCBI lineage: Eukaryota > Metazoa > Arthropoda > Insecta > Lepidoptera > Noctuidae > Apamea > Apamea anceps. The sequence continues at coordinate 2,264,443 of OX637506.1, forward strand.
AGAGACTTAATTTGAAGAACATATTTTGTCCAACCTTTTTTAGTAATTATCAAAATAATCCAATCTCTTACCAAATGCGTAGAGTAAAAAAAAATTCCTCATTCGTTCATGCGTAATGTGACTTTGGTGACGTGACGTATAATGTCATATTACTTTACGTCATAACGTCAGTCAGTCTGTGGCAAGGAACATATTTACTCTAGGTCTGTGGTCTGCTGTGTCAGTCAAAGAAAATATTATTGAATTGCAAAAAAATGAATCAAGCAGTTGAGAGAATAAACATTAAGTGTGAGCAAACTTGCGTAGTGAAATTGTTATAAATCAAGACTCCTTATCGTTTATCGTAGTGAAGTCCTAAACAATTAGTAACTCGTGTCCAGTGTGTCTTAAAACGTAAACAGCAGTGGTGAAAAATCATGGAATCATTATCCAAACAAGAATTGATATCAACTATTACCAAACAAGCTGATCAAATCAAGCGATATGAAGGTCGTCTCAGAGGTAAGAGGATACAATTGAAGCACAAACACAAAACCATATGTTTTGGTAAATTTTCCAGTTCCAATGTTCCGATAATAAGCGTAGTTTTTTAATGCTACATTATAAATACGTGGTTAGCACTTGTATGGGATTTCTTTTTACTATGCTCAATGATGAACTGTTATCCCATTGGGACAAATCGATAATTTTTATCTAATAGGTATCTTCAATACCTATTATTGTTAGCTAGAAAGCTTGAACAATTCGTGGAAGTAATTGTACGACTATTGCCATTCTGTCCTTGACCTGTCCAACTGTCCAAAATCTTGTTTAACATGTTGCGGGACGCACTGCATTAGCAGTAGATTTTTCGGTGTTGAAAATGACAGTATGGGCACCGCCATACAATTTTAACCTCATCTGAACTACCACATCAATCCGGCTATGAAAGTACTGTCAACGTATATTATTCTTTAGTATTGCTCTAGGGCGGTACGGATAAAGCAGTGGTCGGAACTTGTATGGAAAATTTTACTGTCATATCGCATAATTTGAAAAAGTCATTACGTTTCCGCAATGTGTTAAACTTTTACTACAATATTTGTAAATGTTTTAAAGTAAAACTGCAATTGTGTCTATTAGATTTTTAATGAAGACAATCTCAAGGTTGGTAATTATAACCGGAAACCAAAGTAGTAGTTTTGTTATTTTTATTATCAGAACATTTCAGAATCAGAATCAGAATTTCCCTTGGTCACGTCATAACTTGAGGACGACTACTGATTTCATCCATGTTTTTTTTTAAGTTTTCTAATACTTTGTAGAAGGTTCTTATGGAAAAAAAAAACAAGAGAAGACAAAGTCGCGGGGAAAAGCTAGTATTATTATAAATGTGAAAGTAACTCTGTCTGTTTGTTACCTTTTCACCCTTTAACAACTGAACAGATTTTGATATAATTTCTATCACAGGTAGCCAGTAGGTATGGTGGGTTAGCCGGTAGGTATGGTGGGTAAGACTATCCCAATCGTACATTCCTGTGGGATAATATCTTACCTACATGTGGGTGAAGCCATTGACAAAAGCTACTTTCAAGTAAAAGTAACACGATCAGCTACTATACTATACCACTTCTGAGTATACCATGCTTGGCATCATCTCTTGTTTCTAGATAAAATTCATTTCAACAGATTTTTTTTTTTTAAATAACTAATTCTTTTTCAGACGTTGTTGCTGCATACAAAGGACTTATCAAAGAAAAGGAAGCATTGGAGATCAGTTTGAAAGCTCTGAATAAAACTGAAAGCCCTGCTGAAGGAGGAGGAGGCGGAGGTAACCAAATTTTTTCTGCTGCCATTAGCGGAGTCCTAAAACAAATTTAAACAAATAGCTAGTCTCTAAGACAAATACTGCAAATGTATACTGTATTGAATTTAATGTTGATTTAGACATGTTTCACAAAGGTACTATAGTTTGACCGAAACTGCTGTACCGCGCCTTAGGAACGCGCGGCGAGGTGGGAGGAATGCGCGGCGAGGCGGGGGGCGGGATGCCGTGAGCGATGACGAATGAGCGGCCTGCACTGCCCCCCCGTCTCGCCGCGCACATACCGAAGGCGCGGTACAGCGGTTTTGGTCACACTATATCCACCAGCTAATTTGGAATAAGGTTTTGTATGACATTATCCAAACTAGGACTTCTGGAAGTAAGGAAATAGACCAAAAAAAAGAAACTCCTGCCTGAGTGATTCCTTGTCCACCTATTCCATATTAGTTTCCTTAGTAGTGGCTTATTCCTTGACTGCTTGCTTGTTTAATGTCACTGCAAAAATTAAGAACTTTTATCTCTCTTTTTCAGAGGAAAGCAGGGATGAGTCGTTGTCAGCGCTCATGCTGTCTCTATCCACTCTGACAGCAGAGAAGTCACGGTTGGAAGAGGCTTTCCAGGCAGACAAGAAACTAACTAGAGATAAGGTATGTTTAAAATGAAGTCTTTCCAAGTGCCTGGCAGCACCTTTGTAAAAGAATGTAGATAGTATTGCGGAGTATTGCCCCAATTAAATACATTTTATATCAAGCTTAACCCTTCGTATACCCGAACGTGGATCCACGCGACGCACAATGGCTTTTTAAATGTTTCTGTAATTACTGCATTCAACCGGTTAATCTAAATGTCTACACAATCTATTACAAAGTGGGTAGACACACAAACAAATAATTGTTTTTATAATTTATTGTGTCTAATGATTAATTAAAAGGCTAAAGTACTTATTAATGTCTTATCTTTGAACAAGTAAGTTGGGTAGGGTGTAGGTTAGATGAGAGAATGCGATCTTGACATCAGTCAGTTTCATACTTACTAGTATTAGTTTGTATGAAACTGACAGGTGAGACACACAGTAAGAGATCTACTAAAGATAAAATTCTCAAAACAAGTATGTGTTTATTCTTTATTAGCTTCTTGAATTGTCGTACTGACAGGTGTCAGGAACGAATTCTCTCGACGGTCAGACTTTAGGCAAATCTTATTACTTATGTACAGACGCCAGCACATCAACCTACTACAATCTGTCAAATTTCTTTAATAGATTTTCAACTTTATTGCTAAAGCAGTAGGTTCAAGGTTGATTGGGAAAATTTGACAGTTTCGGGTAGCTTGACCTGCTGGCGTCTGTACTTAAAAAGGCAAGGCAAGTACATGTCCTGGTTGTCTTGTCAGCTGCACGTTAAAGGAACTAATGGACGCTAGTGATGGCGCCAAATACGTAGCCGAATTCTGGGAGCACCATTTAGATTGCCATTTGTTAAATGCCCTAAGCAGAAGTACAGCCATTTACTAAAAAGTCCAATTAATTCTGTTCCTTTATATGTACTTTTGCACACAATTAAATGTTTAGGAAGTCAGCAGTTGGTGTGGCATACTTAAACCATTATGTCATCAGCAACTCCTTTCAATCATAACAAGATTGTTATCAAACTATAATATTAATTGAACACATTCATTTATACGGGTAATAAATGTAGAACAAAATAATTAAGTGAGATTATGATTTGAGTTTCTAGTAATTTGATTTTGACAAGATAAAGTGAAATTATTAAATGATCTTTATTTCTGTAAGTATTTCTTTGAAGACATTTTTACACGTCATTTTTTTTGCCAATATTTTAAAACTAGGTGGCACCAGCGTTTCCTAGCTTTCTGATCTTTGAGACGAAATGACGAAACAAACTCTGAGGTCTCTTCTAAAGTCATACTGTGAGTGATCAATGCGCGGCCATGTCTGGAAGGGCCTTTTGAAGAAAGAGGCATTGTAGCTTTGAGTTGACCCGTTCCTGACAGCATGCATGCAACAGTAATCGTGTAGCTCAACACAAATGACAACATATTGTTTATTTAAACCTTTTAGGCTACTAAAAACTTTTTTGCAAAAAAAAAAAAAACAACCGACTTCCAAAAACGACACTTCAAAGTGAAAAATAACTTTAATTTCGGAAGTCGGTGTCGTTGGGTTCGCATTTTCGTTGTTTGCCACCGACTTCCGAAATTAAAGTTATTTTTCACTTTGAAGTGTCGTTTTTGGAAGTCGGTTGTTTTTTTTTTTTGCAAAAAAGTTTTTATTTTTCACTTTTTAGTTGTAATTTTTACCAGTAATTTTGGTTTATAAAGCAAACTACTAAACCGTTTTTGATGAAATTTCTATGGGACCATTTGGGAAGTATACCCTTTCCAACAAAAAAAGAATTTTTCAGATCGGTTGGCAAACGACGGAGTTATGCGCGAACAAACATAAAAAAAAAAATACAAACATCCGAATTGAGAACCTGAGAACCTCCTCCTTTTTTAGAAGTCGGTTAAAAATACGCGTATTGTATTGACGTGGAGTTATGGACATAACCCGTTTTACGTACCTGTCTAATCTAACTAGCCTGTATTGTCCCACTACAGAGCAAAGTCCTCCCTCTCCCACATAATTCTGTCGTTTGCGAATGCCGGCCACACAGTCCTCGCGGTACAAGACAAGGTCGTCCCGCCATCTTCGTCTTGGCCTGCCGCGATGGCGTCGTGCGTTTAGTGGGACCCAAGTGGTGGTTCTCTTAGCCCAATTGTCACCACGCCACTGGGTTGGGCTAAGAGACTACCTAGGCACTAGGTCTAGGTAGGCTTTTTAGTACCTAGAACCTACTTAGGCACAATAAAGATGTTCCTGTTGTTGATACAATTCGGGTTGCAACAGCAGTCATTCAGGTCATTGCACTTCCTTTAGGCCACTCTTCGTAGGAATTTAAACAAAACGTTTTCTATTGTGACACAAGTGTTGACGACATTGATAGATATCGATTGAGGACACGAACGGCCGTTGTTTATGTTTTTGTACTCGAATTTGTTAATAAATTACAATGTTGTTACATTCTGCCGCTGTAAGCAAAAGGGGCGCATCTGCGGAAAATAAATAAAGGAAAAAGAGGGTGTGTGCTTATGTGATATAGAAGTGAAAACTTACGACTGGAACCGAGTATACGCGATTCAGCGCCGAGTATACCCGATTCAGCGTCACCGATTCGAGAGTGGCGGTTCAGTTTTGTTCAGAAAGAGCACCTAAAGACGTTTTCACTTCAAAAATAAGTTTTACTAAGCAAATGAAAGCTTATTTATCTTTATTTTTTTTCCTCAGATACAACCCTTTTGCTTACAGCGTCAGTATTTGGTAATAATATCTTGATTTAAAAGAGTGTCCATGGAGTTTCTTGCCCGTTCTTCTCCACAGAGATCTACGTTTTGGAATTGGCAACTAGCTTCAACTAAGTGACTAACTGACCGACTATTTAATTTTGACAATACAAAAGTGCCTGAAATGGTTTAATTGAAATAAATGATTTGAGTTTGAGTTTGGGTAATGGCCACCTTATACAGCAGTAACTTAACCATAATAGTTGTTAAGTTATTCATAGTTTTAACCACTCTGCTCGACTAGATTTTGACATATGACATATCAGCTGACTCGACGGAATGTTGCGAATTACGTCATGAAATTCAGTAAATTACATCAACTTTCAGCAATCAAATTTATTAAGAAAAATATGTTTCCGCGCTTATTATATACAATATATTTGTGGCAAATATCTTTAATTATTTGTTGAGTTCGGTCAAACTTCGTTAGTCTACTACGAAAGTTGTATAAAATAGGTATTACTACACCTATCCAAAAGGTAGGCACCTTAAACTCACTGGAAATATGTACATAAACAACCTATTCTCTTGCTGAAAATATGCAAAAGGGAAAAATAAAGATATTATCATTCTCTCCGCGTTCTTACTTTTACCATTTTTCTTACTTAAACTACTTATAAAACGCAATCAAGTCTTGATAAAAATTACAAAAAATTGTGTTTCGACATGACACTTCTTAGTGCTGACCATACGTCCAGTTTTCTTATTTCGATTCAAAAATTGCATAAAGCCTAATCGATAATCGGAATTTACAAAAAAATAAAATAAAAAAGGTGTAGAAACTATATATATCCTCTTTGGTATATTTTTCATGAATTAATTTATTTTTGAAATTAATCATTTTAATTACCGTACCTACACGTACGGTGTGGTTAGGTGTGTAATTTTTTATGGTTCCGTACGCCCAAATGAAAAAACGGAACCCTTGCTGGATCACTTGTGTCTGTGGGTCTTGTCTTTTCTTATTTGCTTCGAATCTACTGGACCGATTAAATTGAAATTTGGTACACATATGAATTTCTGTGACCCAAAGACGGACGTGTAACGTAAATAAATTAATTTTGAAAATGCGGTCACTCTTGGGGGGCAAACTAGAAAAAAAAAAATCTTTGCTGTACCTCTGTGTGACATATCAAATGAAAGGGCTTGTGGGGTTTTAAATATATTTGCTTAGTAACTAAAACAAAAGTTATGTGGCCGTCTGTCTATGTGCCGGTCGGTCTGCCTCTGTGCCGTCTGTATAAACCTAAACTAACCGCAAAATCTAGATTTTGACCAATTTGCACCGGCCAGCCTTTCTTACAGGGTTAACGCGGGCGTTTTCGTGGACGCGCGTTGTGGGACGAAGTAGGCACTCCTTATGTCCCAAGCTGCCGTTCTGTAGCTTGGGATAAAATTTTAAGAACTGTAATTGTCTGATTTCTAATTTAAATGATCTGAAAATACTTTTACGGAACCCATAATTTCGTCATGTCAGTCTGTGCGTGCGTTCGGATGTCAATGCCATTAACCATTTTACTCGTAGACGTTAACGAATGGTAATAACACTATATCGTATTCGTATTCTATGCACGCAAAATGGTGTAGTAAAATTACGATAAACATAATTAGAGGTAGCATTCCCCATGCATGTACCCGAGGGTTGAAAAAAATCTATGCACACAAGCGTGTGGGGGGTATTGTTGGAACTTATAATTAAAATTATAAAGATGTTTCTAATTGACTTAACTTTTAAAGTCAATCGTTTTTGACATATGGGATACTTTCATTTAAAACCGCAGAATTAACTTGGTTTTTTACAGTTTTTTCGAGAACTTTTATGAAATACTAACTTATTTCTGCAGTCGATCAAATTAATGATATGCGCTGTGCATGCGTAAATATTCATCCCAAGTACGGAACCTTTCGCTGTGCATGGTCCGACATACACTTGGCCATTTTTTTTTTTTAATTTCGTTGGGAAGCTACCACAAAAAGTAAACAATTTCTGTTACTCAAGTAAACTAATATAAATAAAAACTACCAAGCTCATACAACTAACAAAACATAATGAAATGTAAAGTGTTTGCGGAATACTTAATTAATCTATCATCATTTCCCAAACTTTTGCTAAGCCTATCTAAAAATGTATACTGGGCATTCTGTAGCAAACTATTAGAAAGTATCAAAAATTAATAATTGCACAATAAATAAAAATAATTTTGAATAGCAAGCGCATTCCGAATATAAATTTAAATATAGAAACAATTCGGCGCGAAATTGAAATGACTATGGTCATAGGTCCTCTGTTATTGATTCAGTTTCAATATAATGTCCAAAAAACGATTAAAATTACATTAGGAAAGCATAAGTCATTATTATAAATAATGCTTGTTGTATTTAATGCTTAAAATAATTTTATTTTAATTTCTGAGAATCGATTTCTGACATTCGTCATATTAATTACTCGGGTCAATCGAAATTAAAAAAAAAATCGTTTGGCATAATCGCTTTCGCACATCATTACGATAAAAAAAAATAACAATGGTCGGCGATTTTGAACACAAATTAAGTAGTGGTAATGAATAATACGTGTTATTGGACCTGTGTTTCAATATTACGTTAGGATTTGGGCATTTTCGTGTTTTTTATAATATTTGTAATAATATTTTTCACATTTTACATCTTATCTACATGTGTGTGAGTGACTTTTGTGAAAAGTAAAAATGTAAACACGCACGGTTGGCGCGAAACTTCGACTTTAGATATCAAAAAACTACATTACCACTACCTATTTAACATGAACAATGGATGAATTCGTCAAATAATTAAATCATGTAATATTCATTGCCCCTGTGGTGGAGTTTGGATTTTCGAAATCCCCAATTTTTATGTTTTTTAGCCTCGACCACCACTGTCATCAAAATGGCGATTATCGCATTTACAGACTTGAATTTAATAAAGGTAAATTAATAAACTTGCGCGCTAAATATGGAAGATTGAATGGCGATAACATATGAGTTTTTTATCCAACTCTCTTAATTAACGCACATTCATAAGATTTGATGGGTAGCATAATCAATATTTACATTATCAGTAAGGGTGTCGTATGTCGTCATTTCAAGGTCCAATGGGACCCGTTACTGAGCCAGCGGAGGTTCGTGTGTTCGGGTCCATTCGGGGGCGCTACCGAACTATACGGTTAAATTGTAAGTTATGGTAATTTTAAGACCACGCTATCGCATTAGGTATACACCTGTAATGATAGTGGTAGGGAGATTTTAATAAATAAATAAATAATCCACTTATAACACCCCATGTTATTCATCTTTACACACCTGTTATCCACAGTATGAAAATCAGATAGCAGTAATGAGAGAAGAGACCAGAACATTAGTGCAACAACACTTGGCTGAGATAAATAACTTGAAGGCTAAAGTGGCGTACGAGATACAGGAAAGAGAGAAAGAGAGAGCTGATCATCAGGCTATGATGAAGTGAGTATTAGTATTACATTTAATTCCCGAGGCAGTATGACAATAGGCATTAGGTCCGGCGGTAGGTTGATGGCAATAAGCGCGCCCACTATTACATAGAACTTAAACATACTGGCGAAATGTGGTGTAGGTACTATAGGTGCACCTCTGGCTTACGCTTCGGGAAATACGGGTGTGATGTTATGTAATGTTACATTTAATTTTATGAACCACACAACTTTTCAGTATAAAGTCATGTAATAGTTTTAGTTCCGCAATAACTGGATCTTGTATGCAGTATTCAGTTATTGCAGAATTAAAACTAAATATTTTATGGCGACCTTCTTCGACTTCGCACGGTTTTTACAACTTGACAAAACACCTAGATTTCTATATTTATATTACTTTCTTATTAAAGTGTTATATATGTAAACCTTCTAGAGTAAATTCCTGAAGAAAGGTAGGCTTAGCATGAGTCAAGAATTAATGTTTAATTTTCAGAGAATTACACCTGAAATTGAATAGTGAGAGGAAGACAAAAGAGAAATTAGAAGACAGGGTTGTGCATTCCAGTGAGGCTCAAGGTAAGACCTAGTTTAACACTGCACAAATACATATTTCTAACACTGCACGCATGCTGCAGTTTAACACTGCACAAATAGTTCTAACACTGCACGCATGCTGCAGTTTAACACTGCACAAATATTTCCAAAACTGCACGCATGCTGCAGTTTAACACTGCACAAAGCCGGCATAAGTATTTTATGTATAGGTCGTACATAAAATGCTTGTCCCGGCTTTGTGGTTATAACGTTTAGCTTCTGTTAACAAAAAGTCCTCCAGACCGTATTCCGGCCATGGGCGACCAATCTCAACAGAGACCTTCCCCGCACTCTCTCTTCCCTCATTTTCATAGTCCGATGGGACGGCACGCGATCCGACACTCGTGGAGACCGAAGCATGTGCTTTTCAGGGCACGGGGGTAACACACCGCCGACTTCCAAACCCCGCCAAAATTCCTTATGGAAAAACCCAATAACACTGCCCGACTTGGACATACAGCCCAATTAATAAATGGCACTTTTGTATGAATAATAGTATAAAATACTGCCACTGCTACCGTACGTGGTACCCTTATAATTTAAGCATGTCTTTTTGAATTACGGTGCACTTTCTTCTTAATGTAATTTAATCAATTATTTTAAAACCCCCAAACACCGCGGGCCTTGGTGCCCGCACCACTTAGCACCTTAGTAGCTACGCCACTGGATAAACACATGTTGAGTAAACATCTCTTTTACAATTTACTTACACATCAGCACTTTACATCTTTCAGCATCACAAGCAGAGCTAGAAAAGCGTGTCCGCGACCTGAGCAGCTCGCTGGACGCGGCGCAGCGCCGCCTGCAGCGCGCGGAGGCGCGCACGGTGGAGACGCCGGCGCACCTCGTGCGCCTGCAGCACAAGCTGGCGCTGCTGGAGCAGTCGCACTCGGTGGCGATACGAGAGGTGAGGGCTGTGCTTGTGTGATCTACAACAATATCACAACAAGAGCTACACAAGCGTGTCCGCGACCTGAGCAGCTCGCTGGACGCGGCGCAGCGCCGCCTGCAGCGCGCGGAGGCGCGCACTGTGGAGACGCCGGCGCACCTCGTGCGCCTGCAGCACAAGCTGGCGCTGCTGGAGCAGTCGCACTCGGTGGCGATACGAGAGGTGAGGGCTGTGCTTGTGTGATCTACAACAATATCACAACAAGAGCTACACAAGCGTGTCCGCGACCTGAGCAGCTCGCTGGACGCGGCGCAGCGCCGCCTGCAGCGCGCGGAGGCGCGCACGGTGGAGACGCCGGCGCACCTCGTGCGCCTGCAGCACAAGCTGGCGCTGCTGGAGCAGTCGCACTCGGTGGCGATACGAGAGGTGAGGGCTGTGCTTGTGTGATCTACAACAATATCACAACAAGAGCTACACAAGCGTGTCCGCGACCTGAGCAGCTCGCTGGACGCGGCGCAGCGCCGCCTGCAGCGCGCGGAGGCGCGCACGGTGGAGACGCCGGCGCACCTCGTGCGCCTGCAGCACAAGCTGGCGCTGCTGGAGCAGTCGCACTCGGTGGCGATACGAGAGGTGAGGGCTGTGCTTGTGTGATCTACAACAATATCACAACAAGAGCTACACAAGCGTGTCCGCGACCTGAGCAGCTCGCTGGACGCGGCGCAGCGCCGCCTGCAGCGCGCGGAGGCGCGCACGGTGGAGACGCCGGCGCACCTCGTGCGCCTGCAGCACAAGCTGGCGCTGCTGGAGCAGTCGCACTCGGTGGCGATACGAGAGGTGAGGGCTGTGCTTGTGTGATCTACAACAATATCACAACAAGAGCTACACAAGCGTGTCCGCGACCTGAGCAGCTCGCTGGACGCGGCGCAGCGCCGCCTGCAGCGCGCGGAGGCGCGCACGGTGGAGACGCCGGCGCACCTCGTGCGCCTGCAGCACAAGCTGGCGCTGCTGGAGCAGTCGCACTCGGTGGCGATACGAGAGGTGAGGGCTGTGCTTGTGTGATCTACAACAATATCACAACAAGAGCTACACAAGCGTGTCCGCGACCTGAGCAGCTCGCTGGACGCGGCGCAGCGCCGCCTGCAGCGCGCGGAGGCGCGCACGGTGGAGACGCCGGCGCACCTCGTGCGCCTGCAGCACAAGCTGGCGCTGCTGGAGCAGTCGCACTCGGTGGCGATACGAGAGGTGAGGGCTGTGCTTGTGTGATCTACAACAATATCACAACAAGAGCTACACAAGCGTGTCCGCGACCTGAGCAGCTCGCTGGACGCGGCGCAGCGCCGCCTGCAGCGCGCGGAGGCGCGCACGGTGGAGACGCCGGCGCACCTCGTGCGCCTGCAGCACAAGCTGGCGCTGCTGGAGCAGTCGCACTCGGTGGCGATACGAGAGGTGAGGGCTGTGCTTGTGTGATCTACAACAATATCACAACAAGAGCTACACAAGCGTGTCCGCGACCTGAGCAGCTCGCTGGACGCGGCGCAGCGCCGCCTGCAGCGCGCGGAGGCGCGCACGGTGGAGACGCCGGCGCACCTCGTGCGCCTGCAGCACAAGCTGGCGCTGCTGGAGCAGTCGCACTCGGTGGCGATACGAGAGGTGAGGGCTGTGCTTGTGTGATCTACAACAATATCACAACAAGAGCTACACAAGCGTGTCCGCGACCTGAGCAGCTCGCTGGACGCGGCGCAGCGCCGCCTGCAGCGCGCGGAGGCGCGCACGGTGGAGACGCCGGCGCACCTCGTGCGCCTGCAGCACAAGCTGGCGCTGCTGGAGCAGTCGCACTCGGTGGCGATACGAGAGGTGAGGGCTGTGCTTGTGTGATCTACAACAATATCACAACAAGAGCTACACAAGCGTGTCCGCGACCTGAGCAGCTCGCTGGACGCGGCGCAGCGCCGCCTGCAGCGCGCGGAGGCGCGCACGGTGGAGACGCCGGCGCACCTCGTGCGCCTGCAGCACAAGCTGGCGCTGCTGGAGCAGTCGCACTCGGTGGCGATACGAGAGGTGAGGGCTGTGCTTGTGTGATCTACAACAATATCACAACAAGAGCTACACAAGCGTGTCCGCGACCTGAGCAGCTCGCTGGACGCGGCGCAGCGCCGCCTGCAGCGCGCGGAGGCGCGCACGGTGGAGACGCCGGCGCACCTCGTGCGCCTGCAGCACAAGCTGGCGCTGCTGGAGCAGTCGCACTCGGTGGCGATACGAGAGGTGAGGGCTGTGCTTGTGTGATCTACAACAATATCACAACAAGAGCTACACAAGCGTGTCCGCGACCTGAGCAGCTCGCTGGACGCGGCGCAGCGCCGCCTGCAGCGCGCGGAGGCGCGCACGGTGGAGACGCCGGCGCACCTCGTGCGCCTGCAGCACAAGCTGGCGCTGCTGGAGCAGTCGCACTCGGTGGCGATACGAGAGGTGAGGGCTGTGCTTGTGTGATCTACAACAATATCACAACAAGAGCTACACAAGCGTGTCCGCGACCTGAGCAGCTCGCTGGACGCGGCGCAGCGCCGCCTGCAGCGCGCGGAGGCGCGCACGGTGGAGACGCCGGCGCACCTCGTGCGCCTGCAGCACAAGCTGGCGCTGCTGGAGCAGTCGCACTCGGTGGCGATACGAGAGGTGAGGGCTGTGCTTGTGTGATCTACAACAATATCACAACAAGAGCTACACAAGCGTGTCCGCGACCTGAGCAGCTCGCTGGACGCGGCGCAGCGCCGCCTGCAGCGCGCGGAGGCGCGCACGGTGGAGACGCCGGCGCACCTCGTGCGCCTGCAGCACAAGCTGGCGCTGCTGGAGCAGTCGCACTCGGTGGCGATACGAGAGGTGAGGGCTGTGCTTGTGTGATCTACAACAATATCACAACAAGAGCTACACAAGCGTGTCCGCGACCTGAGCAGCTCGCTGGACGCGGCGCAGCGCCGCCTGCAGCGCGCGGAGGCGCGCACGGTGGAGACGCCGGCGCACCTCGTGCGCCTGCAGCACAAGCTGGCGCTGCTGGAGCAGTCGCACTCGGTGGCGATACGAGAGGTGAGGGCTGTGCTTGTGTGATCTACAACAATATCACAACAAGAGCTACACAAGCGTGTCCGCGACCTGAGCAGCTCGCTGGACGCGGCGCAGCGCCGCCTGCAGCGCGCGGAGGCGCGCACGGTGGAGACGCCGGCGCACCTCGTGCGCCTGCAGCACAAGCTGGCGCTGCTGGAGCAGTCGCACTCGGTGGCGATACGAGAGGTGAGGGCTGTGCTTGTGTGATCTACAACAATATCACAACAAGAGCTACACAAGCGTGTCCGCGACCTGAGCAGCTCGCTGGACGCGGCGCAGCGCCGCCTGCAGCGCGCGGAGGCGCGCACGGTGGAGACGCCGGCGCACCTCGTGCGCCTGCAGCACAAGCTGGCGCTGCTGGAGCAGTCGCACTCGGTGGCGATACGAGAGGTGAGGGCTGTGCTTGTGTGATCTACAACAATATCACAACAAGAGCTACACAAGCGTGTCCGCGACCTGAGCAGCTCGCTGGACGCGGCGCAGCGCCGCCTGCAGCGCGCGGAGGCGCGCACGGTGGAGACGCCGGCGCACCTCGTGCGCCTGCAGCACAAGCTGGCGCTGCTGGAGCAGTCGCACTCGGTGGCGATACGAGAGGTGAGGGCTGTGCTTGTGTGATCTACAACAATATCACAACAAGAGCTACACAAGCGTGTCCGCGACCTGAGCAGCTCGCTGGACGCGGCGCAGCGCCGCCTGCAGCGCGCGGAGGCGCGCACGGTGGAGACGCCGGCGCACCTCGTGCGCCTGCAGCACAAGCTGGCGCTGCTGGAGCAGTCGCACTCGGTGGCGATACGAGAGGTGAGGGCTGTGCTTGTGTGATCTACAACAATATCACAACAAGAGCTACACAAGCGTGTCCGCGACCTGAGCAGCTCGCTGGACGCGGCGCAGCGCCGCCTGCAGCGCGCGGAGGCGCGCACGGTGGAGACGCCGGCGCACCTCGTGCGCCTGCAGCACAAGCTGGCGCTGCTGGAGCAGTCGCACTCGGTGGCGATACGAGAGGTGAGGGCTGTGCTTGTGTGATCTACAACAATATCACAACAAGAGCTACACAAGCGTGTCCGCGACCTGAGCAGCTCGCTGGACGCGGCGCAGCGCCGCCTGCAGCGCGCGGAGGCGCGCACGGTGGAGACGCCGGCGCACCTCGTGCGCCTGCAGCACAAGCTGGCGCTGCTGGAGCAGTCGCACTCGGTGGCGATACGAGAGGTGAGGGCTGTGCTTGTGTGATCTACAACAATATCACAACAAGAGCTACACAAGCGTGTCCGCGACCTGAGCAGCTCGCTGGACGCGGCGCAGCGCCGCCTGCAGCGCGCGGAGGCGCGCACGGTGGAGACGCCGGCGCACCTCGTGCGCCTGCAGCACAAGCTGGCGCTGCTGGAGCAGTCGCACTCGGTGGCGATACGAGAGGTGAGGGCTGTGCTTGTGTGATCTACAACAATATCACAACAAGAGCTACACAAGCGTGTCCGCGACCTGAGCAGCTCGCTGGACGCGGCGCAGCGCCGCCTGCAGCGCGCGGAGGCGCGCACGGTGGAGACGCCGGCGCACCTCGTGCGCCTGCAGCACAAGCTGGCGCTGCTGGAGCAGTCGCACTCGGTGGCGATACGAGAGGTGAGGGCTGTGCTTGTGTGATCTACAACAATATCACAACAAGAGCTACACAAGCGTGTCCGCGACCTGAGCAGCTCGCTGGACGCGGCGCAGCGCCGCCTGCAGCGCGCGGAGGCGCGCACGGTGGAGACGCCGGCGCACCTCGTGCGCCTGCAGCACAAGCTGGCGCTGCTGGAGCAGTCGCACTCGGTGGCGATACGAGAGGTGAGGGCTGTGCTTGTGTGATCTACAACAATATCACAACAAGAGCTACACAAGCGTGTCCGCGACCTGAGCAGCTCGCTGGACGCGGCGCAGCGCCGCCTGCAGCGCGCGGAGGCGCGCACGGTGGAGACGCCGGCGCACCTCGTGCGCCTGCAGCACAAGCTGGCGCTGCTGGAGCAGTCGCACTCGGTGGCGATACGAGAGGTGAGGGCTGTGCTTGTGTGATCTACAACAATATCACAACAAGAGCTACACAAGCGTGTCCGCGACCTGAGCAGCTCGCTGGACGCGGCGCAGCGCCGCCTGCAGCGCGCGGAGGCGCGCACGGTGGAGACGCCGGCGCACCTCGTGCGCCTGCAGCACAAGCTGGCGCTGCTGGAGCAGTCGCACTCGGTGGCGATACGAGAGGTGAGGGCTGTGCTTGTGTGATCTACAACAATATCACAACAAGAGCTACACAAGCGTGTCCGCGACCTGAGCAGCTCGCTGGACGCGGCGCAGCGCCGCCTGCAGCGCGCGGAGGCGCGCACGGTGGAGACGCCGGCGCACCTCGTGCGCCTGCAGCACAAGCTGGCGCTGCTGGAGCAGTCGCACTCGGTGGCGATACGAGAGGTGAGGGCTGTGCTTGTGTGATCTACAACAATATCACAACAAGAGCTACACAAGCGTGTCCGCGACCTGAGCAGCTCGCTGGACGCGGCGCAGCGCCGCCTGCAGCGCGCGGAGGCGCGCACGGTGGAGACGCCGGCGCACCTCGTGCGCCTGCAGCACAAGCTGGCGCTGCTGGAGCAGTCGCACTCGGTGGCGATACGAGAGGTGAGGGCTGTGCTTGTGTGATCTACAACAATATCACAACAAGAGCTACACAAGCGTGTCCGCGACCTGAGCAGCTCGCTGGACGCGGCGCAGCGCCGCCTGCAGCGCGCGGAGGCGCGCACGGTGGAGACGCCGGCGCACCTCGTGCGCCTGCAGCACAAGCTGGCGCTGCTGGAGCAGTCGCACTCGGTGGCGATACGAGAGGTGAGGGCTGTGCTTGTGTGATCTACAACAATATCACAACAAGAGCTACACAAGCGTGTCCGCGACCTGAGCAGCTCGCTGGACGCGGCGCAGCGCCGCCTGCAGCGCGCGGAGGCGCGCACGGTGGAGACGCCGGCGCACCTCGTGCGCCTGCAGCACAAGCTGGCGCTGCTGGAGCAGTCGCACTCGGTGGCGATACGAGAGGTGAGGGCTGTGCTTGTGTGATCTACAACAATATCACAACAAGAGCTACACAAGCGTGTCCGCGACCTGAGCAGCTCGCTGGACGCGGCGCAGCGCCGCCTGCAGCGCGCGGAGGCGCGCACGGTGGAGACGCCGGCGCACCTCGTGCGCCTGCAGCACAAGCTGGCGCTGCTGGAGCAGTCGCACTCGGTGGCGATACGAGAGGTGAGGGCTGTGCTTGTGTGATCTACAACAATATCACAACAAGAGCTACACAAGCGTGTCCGCGACCTGAGCAGCTCGCTGGACGCGGCGCAGCGCCGCCTGCAGCGCGCGGAGGCGCGCACGGTGGAGACGCCGGCGCACCTCGTGCGCCTGCAGCACAAGCTGGCGCTGCTGGAGCAGTCGCACTCGGTGGCGATACGAGAGGTGAGGGCTGTGCTTGTGTGATCTACAACAATATCACAACAAGAGCTACACAAGCGTGTCCGCGACCTGAGCAGCTCGCTGGACGCGGCGCAGCGCCGCCTGCAGCGCGCGGAGGCGCGCACGGTGGAGACGCCGGCGCACCTCGTGCGCCTGCAGCACAAGCTGGCGCTGCTGGAGCAGTCGCACTCGGTGGCGATACGAGAGGTGAGGGCTGTGCTTGTGTGATCTACAACAATATCACAACAAGAGCTACACAAGCGTGTCCGCGACCTGAGCAGCTCGCTGGACGCGGCGCAGCGCCGCCTGCAGCGCGCGGAGGCGCGCACGGTGGAGACGCCGGCGCACCTCGTGCGCCTGCAGCACAAGCTGGCGCTGCTGGAGCAGTCGCACTCGGTGGCGATACGAGAGGTGAGGGCTGTGCTTGTGTGATCTACAACAATATCACAACAAGAGCTACACAAGCGTGTCCGCGACCTGAGCAGCTCGCTGGACGCGGCGCAGCGCCGCCTGCAGCGCGCGGAGGCGCGCACGGTGGAGACGCCGGCGCACCTCGTGCGCCTGCAGCACAAGCTGGCGCTGCTGGAGCAGTCGCACTCGGTGGCGATACGAGAGGTGAGGGCTGTGCTTGTGTGATCTACAACAATATCACAACAAGAGCTACACAAGCGTGTCCGCGACCTGAGCAGCTCGCTGGACGCGGCGCAGCGCCGCCTGCAGCGCGCGGAGGCGCGCACGGTGGAGACGCCGGCGCACCTCGTGCGCCTGCAGCACAAGCTGGCGCTGCTGGAGCAGTCGCACTCGGTGGCGATACGAGAGGTGAGGGCTGTGCTTGTGTGATCTACAACAATATCACAACAAGAGCTACACAAGCGTGTCCGCGACCTGAGCAGCTCGCTGGACGCGGCGCAGCGCCGCCTGCAGCGCGCGGAGGCGCGCACGGTGGAGACGCCGGCGCACCTCGTGCGCCTGCAGCACAAGCTGGCGCTGCTGGAGCAGTCGCACTCGGTGGCGATACGAGAGGTGAGGGCTGTGCTTGTGTGATCTACAACAATATCACAACAAGAGCTACACAAGCGTGTCCGCGACCTGAGCAGCTCGCTGGACGCGGCGCAGCGCCGCCTGCAGCGCGCGGAGGCGCGCACGGTGGAGACGCCGGCGCACCTCGTGCGCCTGCAGCACAAGCTGGCGCTGCTGGAGCAGTCGCACTCGGTGGCGATACGAGAGGTGAGGGCTGTGCTTGTGTGATCTACAACAATATCACAACAAGAGCTACACAAGCGTGTCCGCGACCTGAGCAGCTCGCTGGACGCGGCGCAGCGCCGCCTGCAGCGCGCGGAGGCGCGCACGGTGGAGACGCCGGCGCACCTCGTGCGCCTGCAGCACAAGCTGGCGCTGCTGGAGCAGTCGCACTCGGTGGCGATACGAGAGGTGAGGGCTGTGCTTGTGTGATCTACAACAATATCACAACAAGAGCTACACAAGCGTGTCCGCGACCTGAGCAGCTCGCTGGACGCGGCGCAGCGCCGCCTGCAGCGCGCGGAGGCGCGCACGGTGGAGACGCCGGCGCACCTCGTGCGCCTGCAGCACAAGCTGGCGCTGCTGGAGCAGTCGCACTCGGTGGCGATACGAGAGGTGAGGGCTGTGCTTGTGTGATCTACAACAATATCACAACAAGAGCTACACAAGCGTGTCCGCGACCTGAGCAGCTCGCTGGACGCGGCGCAGCGCCGCCTGCAGCGCGCGGAGGCGCGCACGGTGGAGACGCCGGCGCACCTCGTGCGCCTGCAGCACAAGCTGGCGCTGCTGGAGCAGTCGCACTCGGTGGCGATACGAGAGGTGAGGGCTGTGCTTGTGTGATCTACAACAATATCACAACAAGAGCTACACAAGCGTGTCCGCGACCTGAGCAGCTCGCTGGACGCGGCGCAGCGCCGCCTGCAGCGCGCGGAGGCGAGGTTGTAACTTACAACAATATTCTATGTGTTTTATTTTTCCTTTAGAGCCCATAGAGGGTAAGTTATTATTATGGAGTTATAAATTATAAATGTTATGTCTAGTCGCAAACTTTAGGTAAATATAGACGAATTACTTATTCCAAATAACATATTTTTTTAATGTATTTAAAAGTGTTGTCCCGAATTTCGGGACAGATGTCCCGGAAAAAATTTAGTCCTAAGGAAGTCTCCGTTTCTTGTCTCTGTTCTTCGAAGTTTAGGCAAATAGGCACTACCTATTCCTATCACTGGTAATGATAAATGTTGATAAATTATATTTGTTTCTGTAAATTGTTTAAGAAAACATTTAGACGTCAAAAATAACTTATATTTTAAAACTAGATGAGTTCGGTGTTTCCTATCCTAATCTAAGAAAGACCGAAACAAACTCAGAGTGGTAATAATATTAGCCAGTTATCACAAAACTGACCTGTGAAACTAGACCATTTCCTATTCCCAGAATTATATAGTTACTTTTTAAGATTGTATGGCTAACAGAAAGTAACATATCATCACGAAAAGGATTAAATTTGTAGGGTTACGTATAAATATCTGTATCAATGGCGAGGCGCTCTAACAAGCCGATTCCCACCGGCTCCCCTTCGAAAATTCAGAACACAACCACTCTATAGTCAAATTCATCATTGAAATATAATCATATATCATACTGTAGGTATTTATTACACCATAAAATTAAAATATTGCAAAACGCCTACAGTGCATTTTTTGTCATTCTTTCCAAACAACAAAATAAATTTTGGTCTAAAATAACACGCAGGCCCGTACGACTTGCCGTGAGTTCAATTTCTATACAAAACAAACTCATCATGACGTCACTTCAGGTCACATGGCTTGCTATTTTTTGAGCGCCCGGTAAGCCGGTGAATACCGAGTTACTATAGACACAGTACGGTACATAGAAAATGCGTGCGCGTGAACGAGATGGAGCAATATCGCCATTCGATCGGTTTCGCTGAATTTCGTAATGCAGGGTCGGAGTTCGGACATTGACATACTTAAATAAAATTCATGTGTAGGACAATAATTTGACGTAATAATTTGTTTACACTTGTAGTTAATTTGCATTTTGTTCGTTGTATTCATTGAATTTATTAGTAGGTATAATAGTTGGAAATTGTTTGTTGGTATAAAACAATAACTAGTATTTAGTATTAGAATTATAGTTGGAGGTTTTTTGTTTTTGTGCAGTGAAAGTTATTATTAAGGCATTATTGGCAGTAGATTGTTGTTTGACAGATTATTTGCTTTGTGAGGAAACATCTCCCTAGACTAAATATGTTCCATAGGAAACATGCTTTTCAAGGTTAAGTTTTGAAAATAAAAAACACTTATTTGAGTTAGGCCGTGTTCGCCCAGATATGACTATAAATGTTAGTTCTATTAGTTATTCTGTGCTATAAATTACAAACGCCGCGATGGATTTTTCAAACATTCTATTGTCGTTCTTTACAATAAATATCAATGGCTGACTGGCAGTTGTAAATTAAATGAAATGTATTGTTTTTCCCGTGTTTACATTCTAGTACCTAGTTTATGGAATAAAGGGGGTTTTACAGATATTAATAATCTGACGAGTTCATCAAAGAAACATCTCACAACTGAAAAACAAAAGAGTTGGTTAGCATTACATGAATTCGGTACTATATGCTGGTAATGGGATAGAATCATTTTTCGCTAATTCGCATAGAAAAGTAGATCGAAATAGGATTATAGGAATTTGATGAAACGGTTTATCGTCACCGTTATTTTGATAAGTAAACAAGAAGTAGCTTTTTGTGGCACGATGATTTATTGTGAATATGATTGATTGATTGATGAAAGTCCGAATTCCCGAATTTTTTGTGGGTAGGGTGAACTTATGACAGAGGTAAGCCGCCTCTGTCATAAGTTCACCCTACTCCACTGATCTGTATGTATGCAATTATCTGTACATAATGATTTGGAGTTGCGGACACTAGTCTGTTTTATAATACCATATCTGTATGCTCAGCCAAGCCAGCTCAAGCTAAGCCTTTATTCCATTTGTCTACAAAAGTGCTACAGTTTTGTTGACAGGTCAAACAAGGGAAAACTAAGTTACAAGTACTTAACATGTTATATTTCGATCCACAGGAGCAAATAAAAGCTAAACGCGCCGAAGAATCCGCTCGCAAGATATGCGCCCGTCAGGAAGAAAGGGTTGCCCTACTGGAGAGTAAAATAGCCGAGTTGTCGGAGACGGTGGGACAGTACGACTTGAGACGAAGGCATGACCAGCAACTTATACAGCAGTTAAAAGACTCGGTTAATGACAGGCTGATGGATAAAATCGCTGCTAATCCTGATTTTGGTAAGCATAATTATAATATGAATAATCCGTGCCATAGAACGAATTAGAAGTGGCGTTAAGAGGATGGTGTGGCCGCCATTTTTATTTGTTTTTTTCATGGTGCAGGTTATATTTACATATTTTAGTAATAGAACAAGAGTTCTATAACGAAGATGTTATGGAGCTCGTCCAGGGAAGTATTGCCATTACAACTTACAGGTGCCAAGCAAGGCTGTGTTACAGTTTGAAAGGTATGAGTGCTGGTGAAAAGCACTTTAGATATTTCAGCTTTATTCCTGGAACGGCAACGCAATGTCTCGTATCCTAGATGTCCATAGACTGCAGTGACCAATTTGCCTTAGGTTTTGGGTCGTTCTGTATGCCAGTCTATCACAAAATATGAATCAAAATATCATATCTTGAAATGAGTCCTTCAAAATGTGCAACATGGTTTTTAGAAACTTTAATTTATCATTTTCATTCAATAACATTTGTGCAATTGATTTACAGAAGAAACAAAAGAAACATCACAAAAAAGCGAGACGGACAACGAAAAGCTAGCTGACAGCGAATACCTACAAACACTCATAGACAAGATACACATTCTAAAAAAAGAACTCATAGCCGAAAACGATAAACTAGGCAGTCCCATAGACATTTCAACAGTTTTCAAAGTCCAAGGCTATGAGAACGTACACTTGAGGTGTAGAGAAGAATATGAAACTTTAAAGGTGGAGTTTGATCTCTATAAGCAGCAGATGAAAGTGAGAGATGCTGGGAGTGAGACGGATGACGTAGGAGACTTGAAGAATGAGATAGCATTGTTAAAAGAGAGGGTGGAGACTTATAAAATGGTGTTGGAGGAAGAGAAGCAGGATAAGTTGGATACTTTGAAGTTGTATGAAGAGGTAACGTTATGTCTTTTGTTATTTTAATGATGACTTACTTTTCTCCGAAACATGTTTCCGCGGAAATTGTAAGGGGACAAGAAAAAAACATACTGCAAAAGCCAATCCTAAAAGTCTGCAAAACATTGTGATTACGACATCCTGAAGCCTATATTTAGCAGTAGACGCCTGTCCTAACAGTCTGTAGCTTACAAGCGTTTATGGTTAGGTTATGAAAAAAACTGGTTTTTGTGCTTTGAAACACTTCATATTGTTGTTTCTACTAGGAACTAGAAATCTTAATCAAATATAAATCTGTAATATTAAACTTATACCAAAATGGTTTAGTAGCAGCAACTAACTCTATTAAAATCTAACATAAGTAAACAGTTATTGACACATGAAGGAGGCAATATTTCTAATATTTACTCCTAACGTTTCAGAAAATCAAAAACGAGCAAGACTACCAAAAGGAAATCGTGTCAGACCTGAAGACTCGTATCCTCAGCTTAGAGAAGCAAGTACAAACTCAGCGCGAGCGCTACTCGGCGCTGCTGGACGAGACCGACAACTACATCCGCGCTCGCAACGACCGCTCGCGCCGCCTCAGCGCCGAGGAACACACGCATTTCAAAGAAGGGATGTTAACGGTGAGGAATCTTGAACGAAAGCTTTTGTTTCCCACAGCTACGATTTCCTAAAATAACGTTTACGTCAAATTTATAACGGACGTCATGAAAATCTGCCGTTTTCACAAATACTTGTCATTAAGGTGTCGAAAAACGCTATTTAGAAATTACGGCCGCAATGTGGCAGTTACCGCTCTCGGCCGCAACGACGGCCGTCCTTATTGATGGCGTTTTTAGTCGACGTAAAGTCAAACATCGGTGTCGTCATTTTCATGTCGGCTGTAATGTTTTGGCGACCGATGTTTTAGGATACAGAAGTTTTAGGTTGCTGTAGGTAAGATATAATTATTATGTGACTTGGGCTACAGGCCACCAATCAATATTTAATATCTCACGGGAGTATAATTTGTCGTCTTCGTCGACTGGGTCGGACTTCATGCTTCTACAAGACGTACGTACTACATACTTCGAGGATATTATGATGCACTAGACTTTTACCTTTTTTATTTCGAAGGAAACCTTCAAAAGGCGCGGTTTGGGGAGTGTAATTTTATTTCATTTAATTTATTCATAAAAACAATTTACATTGTGTTGAGTATAATGTCAAACAGTTTTCAATTTAATGTCAAAATATTCTAGATTATTGAATGTCAAGTGATTAAAAATAAAAAAATAACATCTATTGTGTGACATTAGTTCTGATATATTGTACAGACATTTTTCTAACAAAAAGGCTTTTGTTTTAAGTAGTGTGGGGATGCTGGTCAGTACCCGCACATGAACCTCTAGACTTTTAGCCAGTGCTAACATTAGCTTTAAGTTTCTTTACTAACACTGTATGGATTCTCTGTTGTCTGAAATAAAGTTTTATTAGTCGTCATCGCCTACACAATACCCTTCAGCGGTAGAGACGAATATTTTGCTGTAAAACGTGATACACGACGTTATTACAGTGACCATTTTGGCAAAATATAAAAATTGAAATTGAAATTGTTTATTGAAATAATTGATTTACATAAATATTTACAAAATAGGACCTTAATACTAAAAATAAAAATTAACTACATCATAAAAGGAATAAGGACTGTTGTCAACACAAACAAGGTTAAGAATTAAATTATACAATGCACTGTCGAATGAAAGAAGTGCCCAAAACTTTCTTTGATGGACAGTGAGAAAAAAAATAACTCATTCATATCATATACTCTTTATAATTTTCAGGACGTGACAGCACCGCCGCATATGCTACACTATGCGCACGAGTTGGCTAGGAAGGATCTCGACATATCGCAGCTCCGGAAGGAGAAACATATTATGGAGGGACAGTTTAGGTATGGAGCATAATATTTCATATTTATTTATTTCAGCTATAATAGAGCGGTAGCGGTTAGTATTTTTTGGAACAGACCATAGTCTGTTCTAAAAAAACTGATGAAAGTGTAAACAAACCCTGTTCAGGTGAAATATTTACGTAAGGCCATTCGTAACACATTCTTCTGTATTTAGAAGGTATTAATATCATGTCTCACCAGTTTTTGTAACAATTAAAAATATATATATATATATATTAATTAAAATTATTAAATTGTAATTTTCAATTCACACAATTTCAACCTCAATTGTTAAATGAAAAACATCTTTATGGTGATTTCATAAAGATTACAAGATTTATTTTTTATTTAGAATTTCGGGTTATAGCACCTATTCATTGTATTACCTTTTCATTGTATACTTTTCGAACAGACTATGCAATCTGCAAAATTATTCCTATACCCCTGAAAAGATGAAGATAATTTTGTCAGTGTCATCAACCAACCTGGGCCTCACCAAAAACTGCATCAATCGATATTGTCACCAGCAGAGCGGTTTTTATAAACACAGTACATGACTGTCGAAGAGTGGGTATTATACTGTATACATATCTGCCTAACCCCTGCTATGAATACCAGCGTGATGTTATTTTACAGTCGTCATGATGGTTTTATTGATGTGAAAGTGGCGTAGTATTGGATTGGGCCAGTAAAATATAATAGTATCATGGACACGAAAAAGAAGATATTGATTTTAGTTTTAATTTGTGCTATTATTTTTACAGAGATTGTCAGCGAGAGGCTACAATAGAAAAAGAACGCTTCAAAGAAGTTATAAGGACGCTGAAAGAGGAGATTGACAGGTAATATATTTTGTGCAGAACACATCATCATCATCAGCCGACAGCAGTCCACTGCTGGACATAGGCCTCTCCTATTGCACGCCATTCAACATGAATGAATTTTGCATTGTACAGACGCCAGCACATCAAGCTACTACAATCTGTCAAATTTCTTTATTAGATTTTCAACTTTATCGCTATAGCATTAAGGTTCAAGGTTGATTGGAAAAATTTGACAGTTTCGGGTACCTTGACCTGCTGGCGTCTGTACATACGCAATACAAATAGATATAAAATTAATATGTGAGATTCTTTGCACAAGTTGACATAGCGGCGGTTTCAATTAAACTTGCAGCAAACCATTACGTTGAATGTTTCCACTGAATAATTTGATTGCGATCGTAAACTTGTGTTTTAAAACGCCTTATGGATAGTGTGATGCGCGATAAAATTTCATAGGTGACAATTGAGTCTAGTAGCCGTCCCTTCACCCTGATTTGTAGCTCAACATCAGACAGTAGCTGATGACTCAGGTTGATTCTAATGACCTAAAGACTCAAGCGATCAGTGGCCCTGAGAATAAATTACATATAGATCGTCTAACTTAAAATGGCACGCCCCTCCACTAAAATTTCTATACAAACATTCTAAATGTGTATGCAACAAGCAGTGGAGGGGCGTGCCATTTTAAATTAGACGATCTCTAACATAAATAATCAGCCTATAATGTTCCCACTGCTGGGAAACTGCCTCGTCTCGGTGAGAGGGAATGGTCCACGCGGGCCCGGGTTGGTAGATGTCACATGTCTTCAAATGTTTGGCTCTAGAACACGCCAGTTTCCTCACGATGTTTTCCTTCACCGTTTTGAGAGCAGTGGTGATGAAATAATTTACACAAAGTAAAGCGCTTATCTGGGTTCGAATCTCGTAAGTCGCGGCCATTATCACTGGGCACTGCTCTCTTGTATCTCAACATTTGACATACTACATATTATTTATACAGTCTAATCCAACAGTTCTTTTTGTATAATCAGATTTGATTTGCTATAATTTCTAAGACCCATCGGCATCATATAAATTGGATCTAATGGCAGCCCTGAAATCATTTCCAATTTTATTAACCCTTCCTCATCACCCTTTGCAGGTTACGCCGCATCCAATCCCGCGAAGGCGCGAACCTGGAATATTTGAAGAACGTTGTAATGGCGTACTTAATGTCGACGGACTACGCAGGAAGAAAACACATGTTGAACGCTATCGCAGCAGTACTGCACTTCACTACAAACGAAAAGAATTTGGTGTCGACTAACCTTTAGAAAATTTGATTATGATTTATTAGTATACTTTTTGAGAAATGGATGTGCTTCCAATGCTGTAAGGGTTCCCTTAAAAGGAAACGCGACTATTCCAAAATCTAATTTCTCCTAAGTAATGATTCTGAATTTTCGTTCCTTTGGTGACTTTTAAAATTAATGGTTCCTAATTTGCAGAAAAAGTTTCTGAAAATTTCTCGTTTCAAAAAAAAAAAAAACTATTCTGCTCAAATCTTCAAAGGTTTGTTCTCCAAATTGTTTTGTTTTAAATTGTTTTTAGGGCAGATTTTTCCATCGCCAGATAACTTTCAATCGAGGAATAAAATTGACGTTTGACAGTTTTTGTATGAAATAACTGTCAAAATTTCAAAATTATTCCTCAAATAAAGTTATCAGATGATTGAAAAATCAGCCCTTAGTCAGTTTACTGACCTTTTGTTGTGTTTGTGAGTACCTGTAGGAGTTAATAGTTTGCTAAACAAATGTTTGTTCTTTCTTTTTAATCTATATTGCAAAGTCGCCGATTTTGGCTGTACTGAGGGTTTTGGCTGGTGCGTCTCGCCTTGTAAATGACGCGTGTGTATAATATCACACCCTGTTTACACTAAAACCTGATCTACACGTCTTCCATGATAAACTGCGTATTTTTTTAAGCAAAATTTAAAGTTTGTCCTGAATTTTAATTCGAAAATTTTTTTGTTTTCAAAATTTCTTTGATTGTGTATTATGTCAAATGGCGCCCCGAAAAACAGTTACAATAACGGGTGTAGACGCACTTAATGAAGCCGAGAGTTACTTGTACTCCCCGTCATTGTAATCATTTTTTTGGCCTGGACCTGGGAATCTTCTGGTTATGGAGATATTGAAGGTCATGTGTCATGTTTGACCTGTTTTCAATATGGGCTAATTTAAACGAAAGTTGGAAAAATCAGCCCATAATGTTATAAACTTATGGCGAAAGCGTCACGTTATTTGCAATTTGCGGGTCACTATCAGGTTGTATATGTTGATTTAAAAAGTATTCATTTATAGCATCCTACTAATATTATAAACGTGAAAGTTTGTGAGGATGGATGGATGGGTGGATGTTTGTTACTCTCACGCAAAAACTGCTGAACAGATTTTGATGAAACTTTACAGTAATATAGCTTATACATCAGAACAACACATAGGATACTTTTTATCCCGATATTCTCACGGGATTGACACTTATGCGGGTGAAACTGCGGGGCGCTGCTAGTTATAATCATAAAATTCTTCCACATAAGTTTGGCAATTCTTTGGGCTTTGTCTGCTCCCTTGGTTGGTCCTCCTGCAGATCTCTTCATTTCCGCGCGGCCGAGTACTGTGCTATAACAAAATATGATCTTATAAGTACCTACTTTGTTTTAATTAGGAAGTCAGGGCCTAGCCCTCGAGAAAAATAACGTGATTATGTAACAAGTTACAAAACATAAATAATAATGATTACAAAATAACAAAACATATTAAGTTATTATAAGTACGAATTAGAACGTAGAACAATTACTTCTCTAGGACGAAAAGCGAATTAAAACAATTTTGATAATATTGTATATTTTGGTAAGAGATTTTTTGTAACAGTATTATTTACATAATATATTATACTGGAACTTATCACAATTATATTTAACGAGATAATATGACACGATTTTCTATGTAAAATACAAAATGTGTTGCAGCACTGTTATCAACTATCAAAATGTAGGTGTTAAGATACCTCTACCTATCCCTTCGGGGCATAAAAGCGTAATGTTATTAAGTATGTAATTATTAATATTATGGTCTGAGTGTATTTGTATCAACGCATGTAACCAACTGCATAATAAAGTTAAAAATATTGTACTTTGTTCACCAAGTTTTCTGTAAATTGGAAAGACACAGTAATAATTGATTAACTTGATATTTTCTTACAAAGACTACGGATCATAGTAAATAATATTTTCTATAAGAAAAGTTCACGACCCATAAAACAAAATAAAATTAAAATTTTGACTTCAGCGCCATCTAGCGGAAAGATGGCCACGAGCACCTTAAGTAGGTTCTTACATAAATCTGCAATTTCTCATTAAACTCGGTGAACCTTAGGGCCGACATACTTAGGGCTTCAAGTGTCGACTGCATAGTGAACTACAGTCTTCTACGTACACACATACACGAAATCGCTTGAGCAGTTGCAACTGCTTCGAGCGGTCGTGCGGTCAAGCAGTCGCCAGACATACACTGACTGGTCGAGCCGTCGACTGCTCTCGCGCAGTTACCTGATTTGCTCTCGCGCAGTTAGTATCAACTGCTCCAACAGTTATCAATGGCAGTTTCAAGCTGTTGACTATGACTGCAAGAGCGGTCCGTCTATGTTGATCAATCGCTAACTGCTCGAGCAGTCCGTGTATGTCGGCCCTTAGTGCAACTGAGAAGTAGTCATATACCCTATTACAAACAATATTTATAGATCTAGTTTGTGACATAGTAACGATTTCTTAGGTACATACATCAAATTCACACTTTCACCCACTCAAATTCGGTATGTAAAATGCTTGATGTTAATGATAGGGGTACAATATTGGTTTGTAGTTGGAAAGGGTCCTATTTAAACACGCTAACATTCCTGTTGTCTATTTATAATAAATTAAAATAAAGTTTATAAAAATTACAGTAAAAATATATTGGTTGATTTGTTTCATTACCTCCTTTGACCAACCTCCTTTCCTTTGCTCATGTATATCTTAGTATCCACTGCTTGCTATTCAGCATAGACGTGTCATTGAAAGATTGTAGTGAAGCGTGGAGCTCTTACTACAACGTTACAGTATTTTTTATCTCACGAAGCGACGCGAGCTTTACTTGTGGTACAGCCTAGGAAAGCGCTGTGAATGTGTGCGTGAAGACGAGTAGCTTCAGCACATAACTCGCTTACGCACGCTTCCGACATCGCCATTGTCTCTGACGGTACAGAGAGCTCCTGCGTTTACACACACATTCACAGCGTGTTTGTTTACTTGGGAACCACGAGTCAAGCGTGCGTGGCTTCGTGAGATAAAAATACTATAAAAGCATCTTTTGGCGCGTGACTAAGATCGGAACTAACGCCCGCTATCATGTTTTTTCAATACAAGTTCTGTTTACCAACAACGCTCCCCTGTAAATGTCATTCAGGCGCCAAAAGAACCCGGTGGCCCCGTACCTACGTGAAGAAAGGAGAAGCACAGAAGCAGATTTCTGAAAACAAACATGTCTTTTCAAAACATAACTATTGGTACGAACGCCATCTATGTTACAAGTTTCACAACTTGAGTTTTGGCAGTCCTGCGTGAAGATTTTTTATCGGTTCCACTTTAGACACGGAGATGGCGTTTAAAAATATGAGATTTGGCCAACTTACAAAATAGGAGGTTCTCTCACAAATTGTAATTTATCAATTAGCACAGATTCATCTTCAATCTAAGGTTTATCTTTAGGAAGACAAGCATTCTAGTTTTCCATATCTATTTAGGTACTTATGTATATCTACTAGATATTAGAGTCCGTTGCACGAAAGAAGTCCCGCGGCAATCATAATCAGCCTATAATGTTCCCACTGCTGGGACACAGGCCTCCCCTCTGTGAGAGAGAGTGAGCCATAATCCACCACGCGGGCCCAGTGCGGGTTGGCAATAAATGGCACTAATTATTAATCTAGTTAGCAAAATCCCTACAATAACCCTCGTACCTCATACACCTTTCTCTTTTTAGGATTAGGATTGTGTATTTTTTTTATTTATTTTTTATTTCAGGTTCTCCCATATTAAATCTGATAAATCCAATATCTATGATTCGGTCGGACGACAGTGACGTCACTTCTGCAAGACTTCTTTAGTGAGACCTACTTTATTTACAAGTTGCCAGTCTTGCCACGGTATCATACTCAAGCTGTAAAGCTGCCTAGTCCCTATATTATGAGCCAAACATTCAGACACCTCATGTTTTTACGATCGCACTTAGCGATCAGACCAATCGCTTGAATATTTCTGTATCCTGCAATATAGATCCATGTTCGGACCCACTTCCAGTAATGTAGGGTTGAAAGTTGACGGATAGTGTCTATAAAAGTGTACGGTCGTTTGGATGTAAAATTGGCAAAATATGAAATGAGATGAGGTCTCGAAGGATGAAGTTAGTACCTAGAATAAAGCTTCAGAAGTAATGTTAAAAAGGTACTACAGCAAGGTAATACAGCAAGCTACATAAGGCTACGACGGGCGACGGCAAACGTATTTATTAACAATTATATAAAAAAAACAATAACATGACTGATGGTTGACAGGCGAGAATGAATGAAGAAACCTGCTGCGCAGATCCCAAGTAACATGATACAAGGACTGGAAGAGATGATTATATTTTTAATCATGAGGGGCTCATACTGCCCGTACCTTTTATGTACCTATACGCGCGGTATAGATACATACAACGACATATCAAGCCATACATTTCCAGTTTTACCTGACCTCGCATTGTTTAATATACATTATAACTTCTTTTTTTCTTTTCGTACATTATGAGAATACTGGCAATGTATAGTTAGATATGTCGTAGTGTGTAGGTAGCTATTCCCGTACCTAGTTTCGGCCGGTTTGGCGCTGGTGGTTTGATTTCGTCGTTTACAAGCAAGCTATTTAGTTGATATTATTTTTCTAATTACAGAAACTACCTAATCTTCTTCAATGCTGTCAGAACGAAACCTCACAAACATACATTTCATTAAAAAGTATTACAGAACAGAGTACTCTGTGTAGAAGCGTCTCAGGCGATACCGCTCATCCATCATCGCTCTTTTGTAGGTGACATCCACGTAGGGCGACCATGGTTGTGAGAGTGATTAATTAATAATACCCAGTAAATCAGTGTAAAATACTGGCTAAGTATTTAATCTGTATTATAAACAAAAAAAGTTTCCTTAGACGGCCGACTGTGCTATCTGAAATTCGCTTGTTATTATAGTTTTTGAAATTAGAATAGGACGAATTCTTTTTTTCTCTATGGTGTGAAACACAAAAACAGAACCTACTGGCTGTTAAAATGCTTGTGCTAAATAATACCAAACAGTTATAAATATTGTGAATTTATTATATACATTTATAAATAAAAGCGTGTTAAAAAAGCAACGATTATGACTAAATTCATTTTATTCAGTTGGTAATAATTTGCAAGTTAAAATAGCGATGCTTCTATATTATTTCGAATTTCGAACTGATACCCTGACCAACCTATTGCTTATTGCAATAATTGTTAGAAAATAGAAATTCAAACATCGACACATTTGTACTGATAACCGCACTCAGGTAAGTGGTAACAAAACCAGTATAATAAGCTGGCTTCGTATTAATGAGAATAAAAATCACTTTGATTTTGATAGTCATGCAAAATCAGGAAGAAAATCCAGTGTGAAAATTGCAAAAAAACGTAAGAAAATTTATGCTACCCTGGCGCTTTCACTTTTAAAGTACCTACCAAAATTATCTATGAGTTCCACAAAAACTGGTGCTCATGGTCTCCCTAGGAAAGACGAAGCGTTTTGCGGCACCGCGCGATTATATCGATTGTCTTCCAACTCTTTTGTCCCGCGAACATTTGCTAATGGACTTGGCGACTTGATTAATACACTGATACTTACCCCTTTTGTTCCTAAATTAGTAGGTACCTACCTACTACCTACGTATTTCGTTCGGTAGATTGTAAAGGACTAGGAAGTGTTACCTATAAGGTATCTTCCACAAAAAACTGAATTACCAAAACCAATTCAATATATTTAAATGCAGTACCTAGCTACTTCAGTAATTTCAAAATAAATAGCTGAAACTCTTCAATACACGATGTCAACTAGTTTTTTTGTGGAAAAGAAGTTGTAATAATAATTATTGTTATTATTTATTTCAGGTAAATAACACCCATTGATAGAACATGTACGTATTTATGCACGTAGTTATAGGGGCGCAGCAACCCAGAAAAAAAATCAAGTTTCATCCGCGCATCCTTGCCTACCTCTCATCAAACACGACGAAAACAAAACACAATCCGTTCCCGCCAGCAGAAATCAAATTGAAGATAAGTAGGCTATTTTTCTAAATTATGCTGTTTCTACCAACATACAGGTTTAACTTCGGCTTCAAGGAACCTAGGTGCCGAGGTAGGCACCAGTAACAACCTACCTGTATGCCTAAAGTAAAGCTTTATTATTCAGTTGCGGTGCCGACGTTCCTATAGTGTGTGTTACTCTCTTTGTGTTGCTTTCTCTGGATAATCCTGTGGATAGTCTAGTGTTTTCTTAGGCGTCACACTAGAAACTAATCCTACCTTGGCGACGACACTCATCCGCACACAACTGGTTTATTTATTTGTTAGGAGATAGGAGTATTGGCGGAAGCAAAAAATATAAATTACTTACGCCAAAAAAACATCATAGGGACATGGCGGTGCGGTGGTTGATATACATAAAAATAAATATTTGGACTAGTATCATTAACCAGGGAGAAAACAGGAATACGTTAGGGTAATTAAATGCCGAAGATGCCTCACTGCGGTACCTCACGGTCGCGGTTTAGCTCGCTATCTCGACGTCACTTCCATGTAAAACAAATGCATGCTAATAGATACGCACGCACATGCCGAAGCATACCTCACTGCGATACATCGTGGGATGCTTGGGGGTTTACCTCAAGGTTTATAAGCAAGCATTTGTTTTACATGGAGGTGACATCGAGGTAGCGAGCTAAATCGCGAGGTATCGCAGTGAGGTATCTTTAGTATGAAATGAACGGCAAAGACCACGTGACCGGGTTTCCTTTTAAATATATTTCATGAAAAATATAAACTTCTAATGAAACATGATCGATCCATTACCCTACGTAACAGGCAAGGAAGTATTCCAGCATCCCCTGGGTCCGTGCCTATCCAGGCGGCACAAATAATATTTTCCATGCAGGAGGTTACTTCCTTAGTGCACACTCTCTGGTCTGTTGAGATTTGATTGAGGAAATCTCGGGTTTTTTGTTTTAATGTAATGGATATTTATGTTGTATTTCCTTTTATCAGGAAACTTGCTTCTGCTTCCGACTTGCGTCCACGTGGAAGTCAACTAATGTATTTAAATACCATAAAACATATCCTTTGGTGCTCGGCAATAGTGTAGCCTTCTATCAGTAAGAGTTTTTGTATGCATTTTGACATACATGTTATATTCAGCGGGGTATTTGCGTAACGTACTAACACTAGCAATGGCTTTGATAGTTCAACAACATTCATTGCTTTATTTACGTTGTTGAGCAGACAAATTTTTCGAATATAATTATGAAGTAATCCTACTAATAGTATAAACGTGAAAGTTTGCATGGATGAATAGATGGATATTTGTTACTCTTTCACGCAAAAACTACTTAACGGATTTGGATGAAATTTGGCACACAGATGGCTTATAACCAGGATTAACATATAGGATACTTTTATCCCGATATTCGCACGGGATCGAAACTTATGCGGGTGAAACCGCGGGGCGCAGCTAGTGGATTATAAATATATGTGATCGTCTTGCTAATTCTTCTCGTCTTGTCTTTTTTTCTCCATGACTGTACCTAATTTACTACTAGTAAAAATAATAACTTGAAAGACAACTAAACATCGAGTTACCTTGAATGTAAGCCTCCTTCTCGTCTCACATTTGCGCGGAACCGAGACGTCTGAGATAAAAGCGACATCGTAATAAAATTGTCTGTCTGCGACACTTTTATTCTTTTGTCATATCTCAGAAATGATTGAGCTTCTATTCGTAATAGGTAACTATAACGGCTATTTTTGTTTCAAATAACATTGTAATATGTAGGTATGCCACTTACTGTGGCAGGACACAGGTATACCTCGTACTACTACAAACTGTAACCATGAATTAAGCACAAATAATTCAAGCAGATTTTTTCATTGATATCCGACGAAAAATATCTACAATTCAAAAATCTGCTGTGTCACAGAAAACTACGGGGTAATTGCGTAACACACTAACAGTAGGAATGGCTTTCATTTTGACAGTTCAACAACATTCATTGCGTTATTACGTTGTTGTTGCAGACAAATTTTTCGAACAATATGAAGCAATGGATTAGCAACATCCTTCAAAATGATTCAGATTGAGATGGTTGATAGTGTGTTACATAATTAGGGTGCTGGAATACCTATGCGGTCAAAATATACTTGTAATGTGTGTAAATGTGCAACAGCAATTTTTAGGTTAGGTTTAAAGAATTTATTCTCATAAGAACAGTATATAGGTTCACTTACAATGAGATACAAAGTAATTGCTCTAAATTTTTCTTTTTAATAACCCCCGTTGACTGTCATGTACTGAATCCATGGTAACAGGTTGCTCGTCGATGTCCCTGCCACCCTGTATAATGTTGTTAAACCTCATAAAGTATGTGCACAAATAAACCTATTTCATATAATTTGATTTCGTTTTGCGTACTTTGTCTAATTCTGTGTGAGAATAGGACAGGCAAAGGCGTCATAAACACCCGAGCCTGTTATGCTACGGCTACATTGTCGCGATAACGCGAAATACATTTCGCGCGCTCTCTGTTGTACAGTAAGACATCGAGCGGTATGCTAGAGAGAGCGCCCGAAGTGTAGTTCGCGTTATTGCGACAATGTAGCCGTAGCATTAGATGTTTATATTTTTTATCAATCTGTCAAGTCAATTGACACCTTTAATTTGTTACTCCTAAATAATTAATTATTATATTAATACCTTAAATGTCATCATTTATACAGCCTATCCGAAATCTTTCACATGATAACATCCCAAGCAAAACCGTATGTTAAACAAATACGATAACATACACCATCTCTTTCCGTCCAGTGCGTGCTCAAAGTCTCTCTAATTAAAATTAAACTTTGTTAAACTTATAAATTATGCTGAACTGTCGTATGTTAGGTATCTGTTTTGAGTTCTAAGTGCGGATGGGAATATGATTAAACGTTTTGCTGTTGGAATTTAAAAAAATGTGGTGATTTATTACATTCGGTGGGCAGGTACTTTTTTTAATATCCAACTATCATATCCTACCAATATTATAAACGTGAAAGTTTATAAGGATGGATGGATGGATGTTTTTTACCCGAAAACTACTAAACGGATTTAGATGAAACTTTACAGCTTAATGCATCAGAATTACACATAGGATACTTTTTAGGTATCCCAATATTCTCACGGGATTGACATTTATGTGAGTGAAACCGGGGGGCGCTGCTAATAAAAAATAAATTTAATGAGCCAACTATTGGTAAGTTACCAATAGTTTTTTTTTTTGCATTGAAGAACTGGTGGGTTGGAATTCTAACACAGATTAAGCACTCACAAATCTCAATCACTTCAGTCCAGCCGTCGAGAGAATGCGTTCCTAACACTCAGTGTAACGATTCTACTAGCTAATAAAGATCAAAATTCGTTTGTATGAAAACTGAGAGGTATCCAAAACGCATTCTATCGTCGGCCGCACTGTAGGTTTTATCGTGCTGCATTTAACAAACAAAGACCCTTTTTTTTTTTTGTCGCTGAGAAATGCTTTATGCATCCCCGCCTCCCGGGGGACAAGACGGGGTATGTGGGACTCCCTGTCGGAATGACAGTATACCCACTAAAACTCAGCGGTGTTCCCGCGTCGCCGTGATGGGAGGGCCATGGGAATCCGGCATAGCCTTTACATCCACAGCCCTCCCGGCGCATGCCCGCCAAGATGGTATGGCGGGCCCCACATGCCCCCCAGGTTGGGGGGCTACGGGAATGGCCGGGAACACCTGGCCATTCCCGTCCCACAAGGTGGAGGCCTGTGCAAAACAGGCAACGGAGCCCCCGCACCCGTTGCCTGCTGGCCTCCACGCCCGCCTAACAGGCGGGCCCCGCATGCCCCCCGCGTTGGGGGAGCTACGGCCGCAGAGGATAGGGAGAGCGGCAACGAAACACCAACACTCCTCTTCCACTGCGGCCCCGCCGCGTCCGCCATCTCACGGTGGCGGCCCCGTCAAGGCCGCGGAAGGAAGGGAGAACCCCTCCCGCCGCGGCCTCTGTCCTCAGCCGTAATGTCTCCCTCACGGGGGACATCGCGGCCCGCCTCAGGTAGGTCGCGATGTCGCGGCACCGCAACCTACCCGTGGGCCGCTACGTCGGGCTAAACCGCACAGCCCGGACGAGCGGCCCCCGCTGGGGTTCCTCTTAGCTTCACCGTGGCCCAGCTCGCCACGGCTACTGAGCCCCCCCGCCTCGACAATGCGGGAACCCACCGGGGGGGAACAAACAAAGACCCTAACTCAACAATAACAACATTCTTACTTTTAACTCAGTTCACAACTTCAAAAACCAGTATTTTGTACTTGTTACTACTACAGCTTCCAGTCTTCAAAATCTAACTGTCAAAAACCCACACCGATTTGTAAAACACGGTGCTGTGCCAGAGCCGTGGCAATCAGTCAATGTAACCACAAAGTGGGAGCATAGTCGGGGCTCATTAATCACTGGCCACCTATGACGGAACCTCGTCGCCATTGTATTTTGGCGCCGATTCTGAATACAGAAGCGCCGTAATGTGTTATGCGACAGGTAAAGAATCTCAACATTATACGAGGAATTTTTCATTTTTTTCACAAATGTTGAATGGATTTTTGTGGGTTGTGAAATTGGTGTTTTTTTCGTGTCAGTTACAGATTTGTCAAATAATAATAGCCGCACGGGTCGATTTTAAAGGTAAAGCAACGTTTGCCGATGTCGGTCCGTGGATGGGTGAGCATCCTTTACATACCGAAGCCGTTAGCCCCGGCTGTCATTTGTAGATATTTGACAGTCGTTGGAAGTCAGAAGCCCGAAACTGAATACCATACTCGTAGTTACCAAGGGGTATCGTGTTACTCAGTAGGTATCTGGGTTGTGGAGGTCAGATAGGCAGTCGCTCCATGTAAAAATACTGGTATTCAGCTGCACCCGGTTAGAGTGGAAGCCGACCCCAATATAAGTTGGGAAAAGGCTAGGCAGATTGATTGAATAAAGTCAGAATTCATTTTCCAAGAATACAGCGCAGACAATTTCCGCAGGCCAATTCTCGTAATTTAAAACGATCAAAATCTAGTCGCAGTCTCATCTCGGCGACAAACAAATGTCAAAAACTTGACAAAATGTAGGGAAATTTGACGCATTTTTGACAGATTGAGACTGAGATCAGACCGTGAACGTTCTTAAATTTACTAGAATTGCCCCTCTGATTCTTTTGTAATAATTTTCATTAGGTATTGTATCGAACTAAATCACTGTTACTGTTAGATACTTTAGCAAACTGCTGGTCACACAGGCATGTCCCAAGATCTTCTCCCTTCCTAGTCTACTTCAACAGTCCATCAGCTATTCAATGATAGTTATAATGTTTTATGTAAGGCGTTCATAGATCATCTCTAACATTTCTCTCATTGAGCGTTTTAAAAGAATCTTTTTTTTTTATGTAATCGAAAGTTTTAAAGTTTTCAAACTCAAACTCAACGCATTTATTACATTTAAACCATTTACAGGCACTTTTGAACTGTCGAGGAGTCGGTCAGTTAGAAAGATTATGATAGTTGCCCATTCCAAAGCGTAAGAGGTACCCTGTGGAGAAAAACGGGCAAGAAACCATGGATACTCTTTTAAATTATATTAGTTACATCATTTTCGTAGCATACCATCGGAATAGTTCCCTTAAAGATAAAAACGTCCACCATCCTACAATTATGAGCCATAACAAGGAGACATGAGTGACGGCGCTCACTTGCGTTTCTCGTCACGACGCGCGCCTAAATCGCCTCATTGTGGCGCGCGTGTGGCGTCGATCCAAATCCGATACTCGTCATTGTCTTTAAACTTACGATATATCGTCCTAGTGTGATTTACTTTAGTTTTTCCTCGGAATGTTTTTATTTTTATGCCGTGGACGTAGCGGGAACATTTCTTCATCGCGTATTTGGCTTTGCTCAGGTCTTTTGTGTTTGCAGGGTTTGATTTACTCGTACGAGTATTATTATTGCATAGGTAATTGTTTCATCCCATAATCAATTTCAAACTTAAACAGGAGCATTTATTTCAAACTTGGCACTTTTGAATTGTCAAGGCATTGGTCATTCAGCAATAGGAAGCTAGTTGCCCATTTCAAAGCGTAGTAGGTACCTAGATATGCAGATAGACGGGCAAGATACCCAGAAGAGTTCTTGTGATAACCTCATAGCAAAAAGAAAAATAATAAAAAATAGTAACTTTATAGAATTACCTACCTTACTATCGGAATCTACGTTCTTTTCTTTTAACGCAGTGCAAGCGCGGCTTACTGATTCTTTTGTGTAGCGGTAAACGAGTTTAGATAGAAGTACTTATGAGTATGTTAGCAAAATAAGTGGCAAAATCCTTCAAACATATCTAGTAAAACGAGTGAGCTAGATTTATACAAACGACTCTTTGATACCGTCACATGAAAGAGTACTTAGACATACTCATGCGTTCTCTCAACCTAACATAATCATAAACTTCCTAAAAAAATTCATAAAACATCAGCTTTGTGAAACTTGGTAAAAAAAACCCGGGACATGTGCGGTCGACATGTTGTTGGGCGACAGTTTCTTGGCACGAGAGGGTTTAATTACAATCTGGCCGGCCACTCGGGACCACAAACATCCTGGCCATATAGGACACTTGGCAACCGCATGACCGAAAAAAAAAAACGTAAAATTGTCCCCGTAATTGCGATGTGAATTTGTGAATGGAACGTTTTGTGGTCTTAGCCTTTTTAGTGGGATGAATTGGCAAGCTGGACGCCGAATGTGCGGATGGAAGTGCGCTTTTGTTATGTTGGTCAGGTATAGGTAGGACATACGTATAGAAAGGCAATTCTATATTCTGTGGGATGGATTAATTTTGTAACTAAAGTGTCTTTCTAGAGCTAAAACGATTGATATTATTCAATGGTCCAACAAAACTGTGATTTTTTCGAAGAATGATTAGCTACTACGACGTAGCTTGAGTAGCAGTACTTCCGTAGCTACTAGCTTCGTCGTAGACTTTTTGTTTACGGAGCTTAGGAAATAATTTCTCAGTTGTAATTCCTTCATTGCATGGTTAAAAGTGTATGCAAAACAAAACCAAAACGTATAGCTCAAACTTGGAACAAAGCCTATAAAACAACGTTCATTAATTCAAAATTATAAGAATCAACAACAAACTGATGCAAGACGGAGGCGCCTTTCAAAACTGAATTATCAACGGAATTTTGTACCACCAACGCAATAGCTACTCTATCTTTACCACTGAAAGTTCATTATCGTTTACCTAAGCTAGTTTTTGAATAGGATTTTCCCGGCTATAAGTCTTTGTTTCGTAAATTCGTACACAGTTAAGGACAGACAACACGTACTGTCGTCACATGTACTCGCGACTAAATCGTACTTTTATGAATGTTATATTTTGTTCGCTGGCTCCTAGACTATGTTCAAAGGATGATTAAGAGCCTTAATTTAGATGTCGCGTGTGCGGATGTTCGCTTTGAATGGCAGTGGCCGAAACTGTGTTGTTGTGCGCTGTTTTGAGAGCAAAATGTTGGGTATTTTGGACTGGTTTTGGGAAAACGTGGGACGTTGTGAGGTAGCAATCGTTTAGGCTAAAATAATAAAATAAGTTGCAAGTTGTTCAAAGCAAGGCAATCAAAATATCTTTTAACACTGCCTTTCGTACAACTTTAAAACGAGTTCACGAACAAATTAAATAATCAAACCCACTACCCATCGTACAGAAGCGGCAACAAATATTACATTATACTACTATTGTGCAATGTGTAGGGTCACCAAC
Organism: Apamea anceps; assembly: GCA_951799955.1. Taxonomy (NCBI): domain Eukaryota; kingdom Metazoa; phylum Arthropoda; class Insecta; order Lepidoptera; family Noctuidae; genus Apamea; species Apamea anceps. The sequence continues at coordinate 2,304,336 of OX637506.1, forward strand.
CCCATCATCAAAAAAATATCTTAAAATCAGCCCGTAAATTCGATATTATTATGTAAAAATCCCAAACTGATAACCCATTAATTTCATTCATAGGCAAAAGTAGATCTAATAACTTATCGTATTTAACAACATATAATCGATATCGTTTACCGTTTACTGCATCACTATTTTTTTAATGAATAATAATATACTTACCACCGTGCACCGGACCGACCGTGCTGTCTTCACTCGGTCGCAGTAGGCATATCTACTCGGCGAAAAGTTACGCAAATTACCCTCAGTTTAGAATTATAATTTTTTTGTTTAGCCTCATCGATGATAATGAAATATTTAAATCTAAGTTATATTATAGTATCGTTTGACGTTCAAAAGTGCCTTTTATGTGCCTATTTGAAATAAATGATTTGACTTTGACTTTGTAATGTGTGTGCTGTGTGTGTATGTGTACTTTGTGCTCCAACTAGTCAGTGAATGCATTACCTATAATAGGTAAACAAGTAGTATGTAACTAGTATGCGTTTAAAGTCAGTGCTAAGACTTTTGTGCTTTTTCGAATATTAGTGTGTTTTTATGGATTTTTTCTAGAATAGTAAACTCAGTGTAAAATGTTTGTAAAGGTAAGTTAGCCTAAGAATTTGTTATATACGAGTATACGGTTGTACACAATTAGAATAAGATCTTATTGATTACTTTGTGTTATTATGTTAATTATAAAGACTTAAAATCAACCAATCATCTAGGCACTTGACATTAAACCTTTGCAGTGTTTGGTTGGTTAATAAAATAGGTATAGTTTGTTCCAAAAGTATGTGATAAAAGAATTACGTTCGGCTGCAGTTGAGGATGCAAATAAGGCCAATATATTTTACTTAAAGAATTTAATTAAGATAATTATTACAATTAAATTGGTAAAACTAAGATGTATGACAAATGTTCGATGTGAGAAACAAGAGTGATTCACAAATACGCTAAATCAATATTAATCACTGGCACTGCACATTGCACAATTTTCGGTCTCACGCCATCGGATTGCTGAGAAGGCGAATCTCACGGTGCAGAGCGCAACGTGGTGTTAGTCATTGTCTTAAGAATTTAGGGTTCCGCAAGTAGCGACATAACATCTCCCTCCATGAGATCGGCAACTATTTGAAAACTTTAGTCGAAAATAGTGTCGATGGCGAAGCTGGATCAATCTCGGTGTTGCAGGCCTTCTTATCTTTAGTCTTAATGTCTATTCCATCAGTGGCTTTCTGTAGTTGGTTCAATCTACGACGACGAAGTATAATGATGACAAAGAGTACACATGCACCGGATAGTAGAATGTAAGTAGGTATAGTAGTGTGGTATATTATAGCTTCAGTGTTCCATGACTGTAGCGTTACAGGTTCTTGTAGAGCTATTTCAGAGTTACTTGAATGCAAACTGCCAAGGTCAATGGTATCGAGTTTTATAGTTTTCATTGGTACATTATACGGTTTTTCCTTTATAATTGGTAACATAATTTTCAATATCTTTCCCTTAGTTTGATCATGAAGATTGCTTGCAGTAAATGCTGCAGTTCTGAGCACGCAGCCTTTAGGTATGATAGATAAGTAGCTCCCTTTCAGCATTCTATAGTTCTCTTCAGAACAAGTTAAACGAACTTTCGTGGGTTTAGGAAAGCTTACAATGAAGTGTTGATCGTCTAGCTGTTCCATAGCTTCAGAAGATAGGATGACTGATGTAAATTGACAGGATTCATTAATTTTCTGATGTAGTATAAGCTGCTGGATACAGTCCGATTGTTTGTCATGGTGGTGACTTAAATTATCCTCGCAAAGGTGACCGTGGCTATACTTCGGGCATTCTGTCTCCATGTACAATAGATCTTTTTCGTGAACCGCTATGAAAGGATAAGTTGGAATCAGGACCTTATTCTCATAATTAGGAGCCAGGGATAATTTATATAGGATAAAGTTAGTAGGATAAAGTATCGGAAATTTCATAACTATCACTATATTATTCCCATTGTAATAATATCCTAATCTAATTATGTCAAAATATTCTCTGAAACTAATATCTAGAAATTGATCCTTATTATATAACATACTTAATCTATTTATCATGTCCTTAAACATAGCATAGTTTAATATAGAATTATGAATACTTCTAGCTCTAATAAATGCCAGTAAATCTTGCAATTTGTCAAGTTCTTTAGACAAATTATCTATATTGTCTCCTAGTATCATTAGTAACTGTGCCAAATGAGCGTAGTTAATGGTATCGGTTTCATGTTTAACATTGCTAGCTAAAATATAATTGATAATTTTCTCGATTTTATCTTGGTTTTCTACTATTTTATCTGTAACGTTTGAACTACGCGAAACCCACTGCTTACTTAAACTTATTTGGTGATTCATTTCAGAAACTAAATTATTTTCATTCTGTTTTAAGATTGCAATGGCATTATCGTATTTTAATGCATCTGTATAATCCAAATTACCTGAAATGCTCTTGATAACTGAACCAAGACCATCTATGAGACCTCTTTTGACACGCTTTACCTCAAGTGTTTCTAACTGTTCCGATATTTCTTCTAATTTAGTACCTAGATATGTAACGTGGGGTTCATAAAGAGATCGCGACATGTTATTCAATTGTGGCGTAAGATTTTGCAATTGCTCGCTAACCGTCTCTAAACTATTGCGCATATCATCAAGGTTTATAATTTGGAGAAAGGAGTGGAAATGTGAGATAATTCTTGTGGATCCCAGGTTGAAGGGCAAAATACCTGGTCCATCGTTAAGACTGTCTAGCGTTATCTCGTCCGCTTGGGCCAGGGCCAGGGTCAGGACTAGTAGTATTTTCAGTGTCCTGTAACAAACGAGCACTATTAGGCACCCGTTTTAGGCGTGATTTAGGCACAGTGCCTTTTTTCTTTTTAGTATAGATATGAATAGGCAAATCCGCTAATACCGTATCATGAGTATAACGAGCTGCTAATTTTTGCCTATGGCATAAAGGATTCCTAATAAAAACTTGTTGCTCTGGTTCGTAATCTTTTTCAGGTTCACGATTCTTATTAGCGTTTTCAGTAATTTCAGTGCGGCGACGAAGTGAAGTGTCGTTGAGAATATCGTATACTTTTATCATTCGTTTACGGTGTTCTTGGGTATATTGTTGTAAGAGATGTTCTGATAGATTCATATCTAAAGAATCTCGGGGATCAAAATGACCGGTAACTATATCGATAGGCCTACATTTTGTAAAGCTATGTATTGAGCTATTATATGCCAATATAGCATAAGTTATAAGATTAGTAATTGATTCTCCTCGCTGTTCTAATTTTAATATACGCAAATGTTCTAACAGTGTAGAATTTAGTCTTTCTACCATTCCATTTTCATTGGGTGTATTAGGACAGGTTTTATGGTGTTGAACTTTGTGCAATCTAGTAAATTCAGAAAATATTTGATTATTGAATTCCGGACCATTGTCGGTTACAATAGTTAAAGGCACTCCGTGATGAGTCGAAAACTTTAATAAGGCTTGCACGACACTAATAGCTGTAGCATCTCTCAAAAAGTATGCTTGACCATACTTAGAGAATGCATCTACTATTATAAGATACTTATTCATTTCAATACTAAGCAGATCTAAATGTACCACCTCAAAAGGCTTTGTAGGTGGAGGTACAATTTGTAACCTTGGTCTAACTGGATTGCGATCATATTTAGCTTGCCCGCATATTTGACATTCATTGATATACTTTGTTACATGCTCTTTCATATTTGGCCAATAGCATCTATGCGATAGTGCTAGATAACACTCATTGATGCCTCTATGATTAGTCTTGCCTTCATGATATTTCTTTATAATTTCCTGTTGCTTGAAATAATCTTTAACATTTTCTACTTCGGTTTTGGTAAGTACTAATTTCATTGCAGAATTTTTAAAATATCGTTGAATTATAGGTATTATAGAATACATTTCTAATGTAGGATTAATTAAAATACCTGTCTTTACTTTTGGATTAACGTATTCTTTAATTGCGTGTATAACGTCGTGTTCTAAGCTAGATTTTGAAATTTGTATGATAGTTTTAGTATGTGTTTCAAATGGCTTAGAAATACTAGGCCTGTTTTTTATATCTCCTGTAACGTTAAGATATATTTGCTTAGTAAACTTATTAAGGGGATCGTCGGAAATAGGGATTTCTAATATAGGACTTTCTAAATCACTATGGGCACTTAAAGTTCTAGAATCCGCGCTTTCAGTTCTAGAATCTGAGTCTGAAGGTGCACCTTGTGAGGTGTTAACTACTATCGAACTAGCTTCTTCATGATGAATTTCTATTCGTGACAAAGCATCTGCATTCGTGTTATGTTTTCCTTGCTTATACACAACTGTGAAGTCAAATTCGCTTAGCCGTAATCTCCAACGGGTTAAACGGGAATTCGGCTCTTTGATATTCATCACCCATTGCAAGGGGCGATGGTCTGTCACTATTTTAAATTTTCTTCCGAATAAATATGGCCTGAAATATTTGGTTGCCCAGACTATAGCCAATAATTCTTTTTCAATAGTGCTATAGTTTATCTCACTAGAGTTAAGCGTACGCGAGGCATAAGCTATTGGTTTATCAGATCCAATAGGCCCTTGTGACAGTACTGCTCCAATTGCCAAATTTGAAGCGTCTGTAGTAAGTATAAATTCTTTTTTAAAGTCAGGGTATTGAAGAATTGGATCATTAACCAGGAGGGTCTTACATTTTTCAAAGCATTCGACATAATTTGGATCAAGTGTAATTTTAGAGCCTTTCTTTAAGCTTTGATTCAATGGTTTGGTTATTTTAGCAAAATCAGGGATAAATTTTCTATAATATCCAAGAAGTCCTAAAAACCTTTTAATTTCGGTTGGGGTTTTAGGTAAGGGGTAATTTTGTATTGCTGAGATTTTATCTGGATTAGGCTTTATTCCATCTTTGCCTATAATATGCCCTAGGTAAGCCGTTTCTAATTTAAGGAACTCCGATTTGTCCATTTGTATCTTAAAGTTAGATTCACGTAATCTTTTGAAAACTTTTTCTAGGTTGCCTATGTGTTCTTGCAATGATGTACTAAAAACGATTATATCATCTAGGTATACTAGACAAATAGTATTCTGGAGTTCTCGCAACACGTTGTCCATTACTCTTTGGAAGGTAGATGGACTATTTTTAAGCCCCATGGGCATTCTTAGAAATTCAAAATGCCCATGTTCAACATTGAATGCTGTTTTTGTAATATCTTGGGGGTCCATTTCGACTTGATAGAATCCACTAGCTAGGTCTAGCGTAGTAAAATACTGACAGTTACCTAATTTGTCTAGGACATCAGCTATATTGGGGATAGGGTACTTGTCGTCTATGGTTTTTTCATTAAGTTTCCTGAAATCTACCACTATACGCCACTTTGCCTTTCCTGAGGCGTCAGCTTTCTTAGCTACCACCCAAATAGGAGAACTCCAAGCAGAATTTGAAGGTCTAATTATACCTTGTTCTAACATTTTACCTATCTGTTCTTGTACTTCCTGTCTATGAATATATGGATATCTATAACTCTTTGTATAGACTGGAGCCTCATCTGTGGTTTTAATTGAATGTTTGATTTTATTTGTAAATGTTAATTGTTCACCTTCAATATAAAAAACGTCTGCATATTGTGAGCACAATGATTCTAGATTAATGCGTTCTTCTTCATTTAAATGGTCAGTACGAAGGCGCGATAGCACGTCTTTTACGCGTTGCTTCTGCTGTTTAGTGCGCGTGCACTCGACATCATGAACCTCTGCAGGTATAGCACAATCCATTGAAAATATTATATCATTTCTACTTGGATTCTGTACTTCTAATATACCCCTATTCTGTTTAACTGTAGTAAGGCATTCATGTATGATACAGTTTGAAATAGATTGTTCAGGAATATAAGCATCTCCATCGCGAATATTAATCGGAATCTTTAGTAACTTAGATGAACCTGCTGGAATAATATCCTCATATAAATTTGTATTACGTGAATCATAGATTCTAATAGGGTTTGAAGCGAACTTAGTTGTAAATAATTTATTTTTGTAATCTATCGTAGCTTCCCATTTTTCTAGCAGATCAGTACCAATAAGTCCATCAAAGTAATCGTGGAACTTATAGATATCGAATGAAACTGTACCTGAATCATTAAATTCATCAAAAATAGGTAAAGTAATTGAATAGTCGTTTCTAGTTTTAGCATGAACACTATGCACTTCGAACGGAGAATAATTTAATGGAAAATCACTTAGGTATTTTTCGACAGCATTAGGACATAGAAATGACTGGTTCGCACCTGTGTCTATTAAAAGCTTAAGAGGAGGGGACGCGATTTGAACGTATGGGAGGTACCGTTGAGTTTGGAGATTTATTTCTATTTTAATTTTTCGGACTTCGTGGTTTTCTGAAAATCCGGCTCCTTAGATTCTTTAGTGTCCTCTTTTATGCTTTCGGACTGCTGGGGAAGTTCTAAACTTTCCTGAGGTTGATATTCATAGTACAAATTTTCTGGGTACTCATAGTAATCGTAGTAAGTTCCATCATAATCGGTAAAGTAACCATTGAACGAAGGATCATTATAAGAATCACTAAAATGCATCTCCCGAGTTTTGAAATAATTATTGGCTGGAGGATTGCCTGACTTGCTCCAATCATGCCTAGAAAAAGCGTTAGTAGGTGGTAATTGTCTATTCACGAAATGGCTAACACCACTCATTGGGCGTGGTTGCGCTGATCCACTAGGCTGGTTAGGAGAATTCTGCTGGGCTACTTGAAATGGGTTATTCTGATGGTTGTAGATTGGTGGGGGCGCCCTGAATACTAGCTGAGTTCGGGTCGGACCAAACTGGCGAGGTTGGAAAGAAATCGGTTTCCACTGCGGCGGTTGTTGAGCTGGAAATTGGAATCGTGAAGGTCCTGGCATGCTATAATTATTAGGCCTTGGATCGGGCATATTAAACGGCTGAGAGGGCATTTTAAAATGATTACCGGGTTGGTTATTGCTATTAATTCTTTTATCAGGCAAACGGTCGTTTCGATTTTGCAGATACATGGTATTGGTTTCCTCGTGAACAAATTCTAGTGCTTGTTCTATACTTTGAGGGCGCATACAACGTACGCGTGATCCTACAGGATCTTTTAATCCGCGCACAAAAGCCTGGAGCGTTAATTTCTTATATAAATCCCTTTTAGCGTCTATAGTAGTTGTTAAGACGTCGTGTAAGGAAACATAAGTCATTATTGTACTGAAAATATTCTGACAACGCTCATAGAACTCTTGCGGAGTGTTAGAGCCCTGTGTTAAAAGAGATAAATCGCTATAAAGAGCGGTCTCATCCCTTTGGTCAGCAAAATTATTTATTAATGCCCTACGGATGCCATTCCAATCACTTGCTATACCATTCGAGTTGATTAAGCGAGCAGCAGACCCTACAATTTTATTTAATATACCATTAATAAGTGCAGTGTTAATTAATTCGGAACCACCTTGAACATTATAATATTCTTTAACTAAATGATCACACAATTGAATAAACCTAGTCAGCACGTTCGGGTTCCCGTCAAATTCGGGTACTAACCGAAATGCTTTATAAACGGTATCTAAATCTAAAGACATTTTCCCAGAAAACGATTCTGTGTCCTCGTATAATGTATCTAAATTAATATCTCTTCTAGAATCTATCTCTAATTCTCTACTACTTCTAACTATCCTAGTATTCCTGGATTTTCGTGGAAAGAAAATTTTGGAAGGTTATATTAGTACAGGCTAGGAGAAAGCGGACACTAGAAATAATCTAATGTACTTACTTGAACATTATATCGGCCCCTTTGCGTAATCAATGTCTGGATTCCTCGATACAGCACGACGTGTAGATTCTGGATACTCTGGAGCGACTGGATAGCCGCACGGGCGGCTTTACGATTGCGGAAATCTTCCTTTTTACGCGAAACCGACCGCGAGTATCCTACCGACTGCGCCAATTACGTTCGGCTGCAGTTGAGGATGCAAATAAGGCCAATATATTTTACTTAAAGAATTTAATTAAGATAATTATTACAATTAAATTGGTAAAACTAAGATGTATGACAAATGTTCGATGTGAGAAACAAGAGTGATTCACAAATACGCTAAATCAATATTAATCACTGGCACTGCACATTGCACAATTTTCGGTCTCACGCCATCGGATTGCTGAGAAGGCGAATCTCACGGTGCAGAGCGCAACGTGGTGTTAGTCATTGTCTTAAGAATTTAGGGTTCCGCAAGTAGCGACATAACAAAAGTGTAAACAAACCCTGTTTATGTCAGGGAATTAGTAACACAGTTATCAGAAGGCAAATTCTCGTAATTTAAAACGTTCAAAATCTAGTCGCAGTCTCATTTCTGCGGCAAACAAATGTCAAAAACTTTGTAGGGAAAAGAGGGTTTTTGACAGACTGTGAACGGTCTTAAAATTACGAGAATTGTCCCTCTGTATTTAGTAGGTTAGACTTTATCCCATCACTTTTTCCAACAATTATTGTTACATTATTAAATTAAAATTTAAAAAATCATCGACGAAACAAAAGGTTAGTTAAAAAAAACATCTTTAAGGTGATTTTAAATTAGAATTTCGGGTTTAAGCATTAAAATAATCAAATCAAAGCACTCGATTTGTGGCAATACAAACGGGCGTCCACAGGTACGTTTTCTGATCCATTTGCTTACATTTTCATCAAATACTTTTGGAACAGCCTATATGCGTATCTAGGTTAGAACAAGGTAATATATTAATGATAGGATCGTTTTCAAGATTCCGTGCATTCATATAAAGAAGAAAGAAAGAAAGAAAAAAAGTATTAGTGTTAGTATTAGTGTTAATATTAGTCTATTTAGTAGTAGTATTATCGACTATAATTGTGTTTTTCTATAATAGTCCTCTTCTTTAATCGACCGGTTATTTTTACTTAGAAAACTACCATTTATATCTTTATTTTTACGGTTAGAGGTCCACAAACTCACCAGCCATAATTCAAGCGTGTCCTACGTCTAAACCCGCACCATAAACTTGGAATTGAATTGGATAACTAGAATGCATTCTGGGTGAAGTGCAAAAGGCGTTACTGTGCTGGTATCAGCGAGCGCACTCAACATGCAAAGTACGCGTCGCCTTGAGAAGGCGTCGCTAGTGATGTGACTTGAGAGAGTGAGCTGGATTATACACTTATACAGTATACAGGAGTGAGGTTGGAATTAGTGTTCGTAATATCTGTTAACTGTATAGTCTATGCAGTGCGTTTGGCTTTCTTCTTTCATTCGTTTGTGGGAATATTTATACACAGTTTGAACTTGAGTTCATTGTGATTGATCTGTCAATAAGTTTTTACTTATAAATCAAATATGGAACATTTGACTAACTAAATAGATCTAATTTTCTTTCGGAACTAGCCTTTTTCTGGCAAAAAAGCCTTTAAAAAAACTCTTTGGGTGACATATGAGTATAAAGGCAGAAGTTGGGAGTTACAAACTTACAAACAAATCTTCTTCCTCACAAACGACTAAGAAGTTTCGTTGTATTTACACAGCCTTTGAAAAATCCATACATTCCCCTACCTTCCTTCCTCATGTGTTTACCTTAGCGTGTCCCATCCCTATCATCCTTAACATATTAGGGATCGTTCGCTACAGACGCAACACTACTCTGGATTTTTCCGCACCGTCTTGTGTTTGTGCAACTTAAACTGATTTACAAATAAATTGAAACATTATGACTTGTAAATTGCGACGCTCCGCTCTATATGTAAGTTGGAAAAGCAATTTACTTTTGAAACAGTTTCAAGAAAAATGAGAAGTGACATTTAGGGGTTTATTTATAAACGTTGCTTAGTGTTAAGTAATGATTAGCGACTGTTTAACCATACATTTCTGACGTTTAAAATCTTTTAAGTTTAAGCAACTGTTTAGACGTTGATTTTTGAGCTTAGATCGAGAAATAGATAGATAGATAAACCATTTATTTGGCGCACACAAAAAAGACAGCACAACACACAAAAGTTCACTATTAGATGATAACCAAACTACCCACATGATTATAATATAAAACAAGGTGCCGATAAAGAAGACAAAATGAAAAACACACAAATATCGAAATCAAAGTGATACTATGGCGAATTAAATTAATAACGACCTTGAGACGCACACCGCACTGTGTATGTTACACAGTGCGGTGTGCGTCTCAAGGTTGCACCAAATGGGAGTCCAGCTCAGCATGTGTCAGGCAAATGTACCTAACGCTGATATTCCGCTGGATCCCTGCTGTGACACACGGACGTTGAGAAGACGAGATAAATAATAGTGTTGTGACAGATGTTAAGTGCAGAGTGAAGCTCTGTAAGTATACCCGACACTATAATTATGTATTCTACAGTAAGTTTTGCATTGGGTAACGTTCTTGTTCATAGGTATCTTAGTATTGTGCTTTGATTACTTGATTCGTATATCTTACAAAGTTACATGCAGTATATAATGTGTAAATGAATAATATTACAATTATAGTGACGTTGGTGCGAATAAATGAAAACAATTTGGCTAGAATAAAATTAAAATTGAATGCGTTCACAATAAATAAATATAGGTAAATAACATGTGTACGTATTATAACTGTTATCCAACACAAGATCCACAGACTACTCAATTACTATATCTTTGCTCACAGGTTGTAATCACGTGATACGCTAAATAGACAGATTGATTCGGGAAAGTCACGACAACCATTTATATAATGGACTTGTTCGAAGCATTCATCCCTAGATTCTTCTGCGAGGTGATAAGAAACTGCCGTAGTCGAACTCTGAAGGTACCAAGAAATTTAAGATTCCTTATCGTAAGTAGGTCCTAGTAAGTAGTCCTAGGATCCTAATCTTAAGTAGGTGAGTGTTTAGATCAAATTCTAGGAATAATTGACACTATGTCATAGTTGCTGAGGCAAAACTACAGTCATTTAACAGTTATTTTACGTATGACAGCAGCAACTCAAATACAACCTTATAGTAACGTGAATAAAGATCACTGTGATTTTGACAGACTAGTCAATGGCAACAACCAAACAGCAATCTTATCGGAATGTGAATAAAGATCAGTTTGATTTTGACAGTAATGCAAATTCAGAGGTCTTGTTTGAGTAATTTGCCCTAACTGAGTCGGCCACAAAACTTTCATATCAAAATTAAGTCAATCATTTATCATCAGGGTTCATCGTCTTAGAGAACCCAATGTTTAGAATCTATATTTATCGCTGTGGGAGCGAAGTATGAAATAGGAGCTTGCCAAGGGTTTTCTTGATATCGTTAATATTGAAACCAACCTATACCTACCTATGTCACGGTTGTCAAGAACTGTTCAACCGATTTATCCTGTAAAAATCTTACCGTGAAAAATAACGAATAGTGTCAATCCCTAGCATCAGGCATACCTAGCTCTCAAAACGGTGACGGAAAATATCGTGAGAAAACCGGCCTGTCTTAGAACCAAAAACGGGAGACATGTGCATGCACATCTCTTCGAGCGATCAACACGCACTGGGCAGTCTGGGCACGCGTGGTTGATTACGACTCTAGTTCCCCTTATAGAGACATGTCCGAGCAGTGGGAATTATAGCTCACTTTAAGCTTATTTTCACCTAAGTTGTTGATTTTTACAGAACCGGCTGGTGTTTATAGCGTGCCAGCAAAAACGACAACAGAATTTCACGTTAAAGCATAAGCGGATTTACCTTACTGTCCAGAGCCAGACGGTAGTATCAAACGATACTACTAATTTGTCCTCTTATTCATTTCACCATACAATATCCGCCATCTTGGCACTGTCTCCAATCCGTGCCAATACATAAACACATCGTTTATTTTATCATTCTATTGAGTATCGTCGCGAACAGGCAATCCATCAACAGTGCAGTTAAAATCCTTTCGTACGAAGCGCGTTACATTGTCGTTTACGACCAGCGGCCGACGGAGTGCGGCTAAGCGATGCGTTAATGTATTATGTTGGTAAATAAAAGTGACTTTGTAAGCTGTATATGTCGCGAAGTCTGGCTATAAAGGTGCGGGATATACTGGTGGGGAGTTTAGGGGTTATGATGTGTGTTTGAAGTATGGTGGAAGGTGGAAAAATAAACTAAGTTGTCCAAATACAGCTATGTTACGTTGGTTTGAGCAATCGAGCATACGATTGATAAATCTATATCTATATCTATCTATACTTATAATAAATCTGTAGAAGTGAAAATTCTGTACATTGAAAATATCAAAAAAAATAAATGGCAGGGGGTGTTACTAGACCGACACCGAACCCAAAAATGTGATTAAAAAATTTTTTGTCTGTCTGTCTGTGTGTCTGTCTGTCTGTTTGTTCAGGCATCACGCAAAAACTACCGGTTCGATTACGTTGAAACTTGGTATAATTATTCTTTAATATCCTGGGCACCACACTGGGTACTTTTTATCCCGGAAAAGTATATACAATAAAAAACAAACTTAATTTTGTGGTTCGATCCCTAGACCCGATTACTGCACCAACCGCAAATAATAAGTTTGTCGTAGGTCAAGTCACCCGCAATGGAGTTCATTTTTATTCCTTTTAGTTTTTAGAGTTATTTAGGTTTATTTTTATATAAGTCGTAGGTTTAGATTTTAATTTTAAAGTATAGGTAGTATAATTGATAGTGTACGTAGTGACCGTAGGTTATTTTATAATACTGTTAGGTAGGATTAGTCATTCGTATAGATATTAATTTTTAGGGATTTTGCTTATTTATTGAGTTTAGATTAGTTATCATCAGAAATAGGTTTATTTAGGTAGGTAGGCATTTAATTTTCTGTTATTGAGTTTTTTTTCTTAATTAGTTAGGTACTTAGGTAAAGATATCATATAGGTACCCTCTTAATCACCACTAATGAGACACAATTGGTTTTCTATTGTAATTAGCCACAAAAGGCCCGCGTGGTAGATGGCATTCTGGGGAAGCACATACATAGGTACATTTTATCCTGTTAGCACGTTCCCGTGGGATAATTTCCGACATCCACGCGGGCGAAGCCGCGGGCAGAAGCTAGTAATTAATATACGAGTACCTTACATAAAAGGTCTCGTAGTCCCAGTAACCTGTCTGCTGTGCAAAGAATTTGCATGAACTTTAGGTATTTTTGTAAATGAGCGATCTCATCATCATCTGCCTAGGCTTTTCCCAACTATGTTGAGGTCAGCTTCCAGTCTAACTGGATTCAGCTAGTACCAGTATTTTACATGGAACGACTGCCTATCTGACCTCCACAACCCAGTTACTGGGTAATACTATGCCCCTTGGTAAGACTGGTGGTCAGACTTTCGGGTTAATGACGACCCAATGAGTACATAAGCGTCCTATAAATGTCAAAATGGATTGTACCCTTTGGTAAGACTGGTTGTCAGACTTTCGGGATTCTGACGACCCAATGAGTACATGAGCGTCCTATAATGTCAAAATGCTCTTCACTCACAAGCTTAAATTTTTATTCCATCTATATCACCAAACTTAGGAATACAAAATGTTTAGGTATCCGCGCTCATCATAAAACCATATCAGTCGCGAAGCTCAACGCTCAACTCTGGACAAAGCGACGCGATAAACACGTGGCACCTCGGAGAGCTAATAAAGTAACGCTAAAAGATTAGGATGATGAAAAGCTTTCAATGATTTTGTAATGGATTGGTGACATGTGTGACGTAGTTAAGTTGGGGTACTTATGTGGATCGATATAAGAGTAGGGGATGACAAAAGAATCGATGGATAGACAGTCTGTGTGACTAATGTTATGGCTAGAAAATACTTCTGAGATGAGGAATAATAGAGAAGTATGGAAGTTTAGAGGTAAGAGAAACAGGGTGTAAAAGTTCACTCATGCTCCATACAAAAGGGAGGATCCTTAGACCAGACGGGTATTGTGTCCTGATGGGCAACTGCCCGATGATTGATGTCGGGACGTTCGCGCTGTAAACTCTGATTGTGCGATGCAGGATTTTGCGTGACGTCAGTGTGATACGTAGTCCGCTTGTGGCGATGTAGATGCCGCTGCATCATTCCCCTGAAGCCACAAAATGATGGTGATGTTGGTGATATGAGTTATAGCAATGAATTTAGCAAGATGGTATATAAGGGCTCTCTCGAGTTTCACGTGATGATACTGAGGGTTTTGGCGGTTGTTTATTGATCTGTACTCTAGTTAATCTAAATATCTCAGTCTAATCATTGTTTTCATGATGATCATCGTCCTCCTGCCCTAGTCTCAATTTGTAATCGTCAATACAGTATAAATTTCCTATACAACAAAAAATTGCTGTGGCTCTGTCTTGCATAGGAACGCATCTCGTTGCATTATGCTGAGCGATGGCTCTTTTGCGTGGATGTGAAACATATTTTCCCCCAACTTGTTCTTTTTTGTGTTTGTGTTTTTTCTTTGCGTCATGTTTCCCGTATATAAACGTATTTGTTTTTTCTTTATATTACAGTAATTTTTCCTCACCACTGATACGTACCTACTGCTGCAAACGTTCCGTATAATTATTCCTTTTTTCCACGATCCAACTACCAAACAATTTTTCTTACACAGTAATTTTCCTATATTATCTGAGAATATTCTTTCTGCGGAACAAAATGAAACAATGACTCGCAGGCACCTGCCAAGTTTACCCTTATGAGCCTACAGGCATTGCACAGATATTGACAGTTTCTTGGCGCGCACCGATTTAATTATAGACCACTTTTTACAGGCCGCCGCGGTTCAAAACCGGAGCCAAACTGGTGGGTAGTATAGGGACGTCTATTGTGTAGGAAAACGCTGCGTTTATTGCAGGAAATGTTTACGAAACGTTTCGGGCCCAGGTAATAATTCAGATTTGTTACAGTTGTAATGGCAATCATGTCATTTGGTTTAAATAGGTTTTTATTATTTTAACTAGCTTCTGCCCGCGGCTTCGCCCGCGTGGATGTCGGAAATTATGCCACGGGAACGTGCTAACAGGATAAAATGTATGTGCTTCCCCAGGATGCCATCCCTCTCGCGGGCCCTTTGTGGCTAATTACAATAGAAAATCAATTGTGTCTCATTAGTGGTGATTAAGAGGGTACCTATATGATATCTTTACCTAAGTACCTACCTAATTAAAAAAAAAAATCTACCTAAATAAACCTATTTCTGATGATAACTAATCTAAACTCAATAAATAAGAAAAATCTCGAAAAACTAATATCTATACGAATGACTAATCCTACCTAACAGTATTATAAAATAACCTACGGTCACTACGTACACTAACAAATATACTACCTATACTATAAAATTAAAATCTATACCTACGACTTATAAAATTAAACCTAAATAACTCTAAACACTAAAAGGAATAAAAAGGTCGCACAGATAATACTGCGGGTGACGTAACCTTCGACAAACTTATTATTTGCGGTTGGTACAGTAATCGGTCTAGGGATCGAACCGCAAAATTAAGTTTGTTTTTTATTGTATATACTTTTCCGGGATAAAAAGTACCCAGTGTGGTGCCCAGGATATTAAAGAATAATTATACCAAGTTTCATCGTAATCGAACCGGTAGTTTTTGCGTGATGCCTGAACAAACAGACAGACAGACAGACAGACAGACAGACCGACAGACAGACAAAAATTTTTGTAATCACATTTTTGGGTTCGGTGTCGGTCTAGTAACACCCCCTGCCATTTATTTTTTTGATATTTTCAATGTACAGAATTTTCACTTCTACAGATTTATTATGAGTATAGATTATCTTTTTAATAGATTCTTTTACATTTGTGAACGTGAGAAAGTTGTTGGTCTTGTAGTAGACTGTGGATTTGAAGCATTTTACCATTTTCTATTTTGTTAAGTACCTGGTATTTGTTGACAGTCCTACAATGTCATCCCATACCTGTTAATACTGTAATTTAAAAACACTATAAAAGTCAATTATTTTTAAAAGAGTAACCGTGGAGTTTCTTGCCGGCCCTTCTCCATATGAATCGATCAATTTGGAACCGTGCTAGTTTCTGACGTTTCATGTTTTTTTGTTTTACTAACTTCAAATAAGTAATAGTATTTATTGTTAGGGGGAAACTAAAAGAGGTTTCAGTGCCATAGGATTCTATTCTGTTCACCTTTGATGCACTTTTGTTTTTAGATGGTAAAGTGAGCCGGTATATCTATTTCTGCCCCCGGACATTCAGCTTATTCTTTGGGATGGAAACACACTTCTAGTGATGGTTCTGGGATTGCAGATGTCCTTAGAAACGGTGGCGGCCTTCAGGTAAGCCGCCTACTAGCTTGTCATTCAATTACATAATAATTATTTACCCACGTCGTCACCGCTCGCAATTCACTCCTGTACATCCACCAATTTTCCTGGCACAACCAAATCGCAGTCGCGAATGTTTTCATGCTCTGTAATTTATAAAACAATTGTCTCCTGTACAACCGGTAGTGCAACTGTTGCTGTCTACAGCCATTGTTTTATTGGCAGCCGTTTTATGAGCACCACTTGCATTTAAATGGGTGAATGGATTAAGTGTTTTGTTGATTGTTTCTTTGATTTATATAGGTATTAATTAAATTGTACTATTTTAAACACATTTTCATGAAGATCTTGTAGAACTTCCCTGTAGTTTTAAAGTAGCTGTGCATTTATGTTTACTATGAACCGACTAATCTCCTCAAGTGGATACTAAAAAAGTAAGAAATACGACGTATGAAATGATGATCGACGGCCGCCATTGTCCACGTACAATGGTCCACTTGAAGGACTAAGTGCGGAAATCAATCCCGATAACATACCTAGATCATAGAAGTAAGAGATACCTCATTTTACCTTCACCCCGATTATGAGCACCTCTTATAGACGGCAGTAACGATGCATTTCTATGCCGCTGAAGTCATAAGTCAGTCAAGATCAACTTTGAAAGAATACTTGACCTTTACAACCTTCTTAGTATAATCACCTTATAACATTCCCACTGCTGGGACACAGGCAGGGGCAGGGGCAGGGGGGGTCTCGGTGTGAGGGAGTAGTAATCTACCAAGCGGGCCAGTACGGGTTGGTAGATGTCACAACATGATGATGTGTTGTCAACCTTAATGGCGGATAAAACATAGATCATCAACAACGGAAAGAATTAAGTATTTACCTTACTTTCCGAACAGTCTGTTTAACAAACTCACCAATTAGTTCTCACAGAACAGCCACACTACAGGTAAGAAGCTGCAGTCCACCAAAAACAGGAACTAAACGTTCCCCAATCAAGCTTGTTCTAAACACATATTAATAGCCGATTTCCCTTCGGTCTCATTATACTCCACGATAAATAGTTGGTTGCACACACAATCGGTTGCCGCTCAGTCACCGATGTAGATGGTTCCCAGGATTAATCGCGCGTCGGCCGATGTAATGGTTGCTGCAACCAACGAGTGATGTGTTGCAGTGTTCGGATAAATACTGGTTGTGTTAGATAAGCGTTGGATTAGCTGTTAAATGTTCGGTTCGTGTTGTCGTTTGTTTTATTGTGGGGAGGTTGATTTGTGTGTGTCGTCAGGCTTTTTGACACGGTTTTAATTGTACCCAAGTGTCGTCTACATAATTATGGTCGCGTTCAAGGTGCTCCTAGTGTATCTTGGAAAGGCAACCACGCAATTTTTTTCAAATTTTTTACTCGAAAAGGCTATCACGCAACATTCTTCTAACTTTTAACACCTAAAGGGTGTTGAAATTGTTACCCCTAGCCACTTGTTAAACTTATTCTAACTTTTGACACCTAAATTTTCCTTAATAGTCACTTGGCCAAACTTGCAAAAGTTAAAGATATTTAAAATGTGCAAATGTTAAATTTCCCTAACCTTTTTAGTAGAAATCTGGGCATTTGGAGTAGTACATAGTTGGACAGGATATAAAAACCATCTGACCCAACCTTTGAAAATTTTGCCAGCATTCGATCGTATCCTTTGATAATTCTATGCATAAATTCCGTCTACAAAATAACCAAGACAAAGCACAAACTATAAAGGACATAAAACAAGACTGATATACATCTAAAAGCTTTCAACATCACCTGCAAATGGCTGAGACCGCCATTGGCGTCATAAAACAATATCGGTGTGACGTCACATTGGCTGCTAAAATCCGTTACATTGTCAGTTTACGATGCGGTGTAAACCATGTATGTTGCAGTTATGGCACCTATTACGTAATGTACCTATTTGTTGATTGTGTTGAGATTACCAACTCCAATCAAACCTAGGTACCGAGCTTTGATTGGAGTTGGCAATCTATCAACTATGTATTTCATGACATTTTGTTTTTAAAGACCTGGTCTTTAATTGACGAGTAGTATTGGTTAAGGTTTACCATAGATGAAAGCTTACGCTTAAGCTTACTATCTGCACAACATCCTTATTTTGTAAGATTGAAGTAATAAAAACGCTTTCGATTAACCATTCAAAAATTTGAGTTGTTTGAAGCTATGACTTACCAAGACGAAGCTTGAAAAAAGGTTACATGGTAGTAATAATATTTTAAGGTTTTGCCAACCTTATGATTGATGAGAGCAGTGGTGGTCCAGTGGTAGCGGCCCCGATTTACGTGGTCGTGACTTCGAACCCGGGCAGGCGCCTGGGCTCGACGGTAATATTAAATAAACAAAGTAAAGTCCCTACTTTACTTTGTGTATTTAATTTCATTACGACTGCTCTCAAAACGGCGAAGAAAAACATCGTGTGGAAACCGGCATGTCTTAGAAAAAAAAATGGAAAACATGAGACATCCACCAACCCGCACTGGGCCCGTGTAGTGGACTCCCTCACCCAGAGAAGAGGCTTTTGTTCCAGTAGTCCACGTTATAGGCTGATAATGATGCTTGATCTGTGTCCACCTGCTGCACAGAAATTCTGGTCAGGCTGCTGCATGGTGAGAGAACTGCTCCTTTACAAAACTAAGGTAAAAAACAGCGAAAAGACTGAATTTTTGCAAGGAGACTTTCGGTGCATAAAATTATGCACGTGCAAGTCTTAATTACCAACAAAGGCCTTATTTATCGGGTCAGCGGTTCTTACTATCTTGCGTATCCTTTAAAAACTCATAAAAATGCAAGACTTACCGTCGGGTGTTATAAATATCTTTAATGACTATATTTAATTAAAGTTTGCCGCGATATCGTTGCGTGATAGTATTTGCTAATGAGAATATTTTTAAGGAAACTTCGTGTTTAAATTGTAAGAGGATACTTTGTAAATAATTTTGTTTTGTCTTGATTAAGGCTGCTGCTGTGGACTCGGGTGGAATTAAGAATGTATTTAGTAGCTCTTGGCATCAGAGGAAATTTGATGGTCATAATCCCCAGGTGATACCTCATTGCATGGCAATAGATAATAAACATCTGATGCCTCATTCCTTATCCAATACCTATATTCCAAAAAGCTGTTCGTTACGTTTTAGTTTCTCTACTGTCAATAATATTATTGCCACTTTCTTAGGCTTACAATCCTTGCTTTCTTAGGCTTCAAAGAAATCAACGGAAGAGATATTGTATGTGCCTTATTCATCTTTTTCTATCGTGTCCATAGATTGTCATGTAACGACGCTTTATTTGGCGTACATCACATTACACACTACCTTCGCCCGCGTAAAACTTCTCGTTCCGCAGTCCCATCCCGTCGCATCGCATCGTCCGCCCGCGCCATTAACTTGGTTTTTGCTTAGTGTTCTTTTAGTTTTTTTTTTGCTTGGCTCCTAATTGTCCTAGTGTGACGTTAAATAGCCTATAGCATTCTTTAAAATTAGGCTATCAAATGCAAAAAGATTTTCTAAATCCGACTGGTAGTTTCGCGTTCAAACAAACAAACTCTTCAGTTTCATTATTAGTATAAATTACTCTTATAAGGTTTTTAAAAGAACTTTATGACCCCTCCCGCTCTGGGTGGAGCGGAAGGGAGTGTCAGACTCTTACTGACTAAAACCCACTCGTGTTCCTTCCTTAGCCCTTTATGTTCCAGGGCAGCGGTAACCCTTGCGGACGATCCCGCTACCCCGGCAGGCTTCGGCCCTATCGGGCCCCGTCACTTATGCTGACATCTCTTTGAGGCGCGCGTGGAACACATACGCGCCGTCCAGCACGGGCCTGGTTCTGATCGGACGGTGATTTTTTATTTTAGTCATTACTCTCCACCCGCAGGCCCGCGCCTACGGTGGCTGGGAGTCGTCACGCGGCTCCCGACGCCCGGAGCGTCTCCCGCGGCGGCTGAGGCGTGAGGTTCTCTCCCTCATCCATCCCGCCACCTCCTTCGCTAGTATGTTTGCTTCGCAGAAGGAGGTGACTGCCTCCCACTCCCTCTCGCCCCGGACCATGGCTTGAACCAGGGCCGGACGCGAGAGGTCGCCGCCGTTGCTGATCGCCTGTACGAGGATACGGCGGTGCTCCGCCCAAGCAGGGCAGACCTCCACCGTATGCTCCACCGTGTCCTCTGGGCGATCCTAGCAGTGATGACACCCAGCCGTCTTCTCCCGCCTGATGATGTGCAGGAACCTCCCGAAACATCCGTGTCCGGAGAGGACCTTCGTCAGGCGGTAGGTGACAACGCAGTGACGCCTCTCTAGCCACTCCTCAAAGAGGGGTCTTATCGCCGCTATCGTGGCGTGCCCTGCGCTGGGTTGCGAAAGTCGCGCCTTCCATGCCATCATGAGATCGCGCCGGAGGTCCGTCCGCTCCGCCAGAACTTTCCCCTTAGATTCACGCAAGTATGAAGTCAAGTAATTCAGACAAAGACGACTCTCAATACAACTAATAGCACAATACCCACACACATACCTATATAACTCCCAGATGAGACGTAGCAACTAGTACCGCTGTAATTATTCTCCGCAGTACTTCGGGACTGTCGTTAAGTCATTTCGCAGCGCCTACCTGTCCCGCGCAACAAAATTTCTACACTACATTATAGTAAGAAAGTTTGTTGTACTATGGGTTGACGATGAGTTATCGCTCTGGATGAAATTCGACTAGTTTAGGACTGGATGAAGCTATTAAATCAAGCAGTCGTAAAGTTGCTTCTGACGGTGCATTGTACAGACGCCAGCACATCAAGCTACCTGAAACTGTCGATTTTTCCCAATCAACCTGGAACATAATGCTTTAGCGATAAAGTGCAAAATCTATTAAAGTTTGACGGATTGTAGTAGCTTGATGTGCTGGCGTCTGTACTGTCTACTGCATGGACCGTAGACCATGCACGAGTCCATACAAGTCTCTGGATCCCATTTGGTGTAGTACCTTGGTTTGCAGTCATGTGTGTTTTGCTTGGAAGTTAGTGCATGATAGCATAATCAGCCTATAATGTTCCCACTGCTGGGACACATATCTTGGTAAGATGGAGTGGGCCGTAATCAATAAAGCGGACACAGTGCGGGTTGGTAGATGTCACGTCTTCATATTTTTGGTTCTAGTACCTACACGCCGGTTTCCTCGCGATGTTTTCCTTTACCGTTTTTGAGAGCAGTGGTGATGAAGTAATTTACACTAAGTAAACCGCCTGCCCGGTAAGTTAGTGACTATAATAATAATTTTATACTTGTGCGTCGTCATAATCAAGCCTATCTGCAACAGTTATTTTTGACATAAATTGGCCTGATTGTGTAATGTAGCGTAGCTTCAGCGTCAGTTCTCATAAAGTTTTTACTGTAGTCATTGCATCCTTTGAGATCATTGAGATACTATAGTCATTACATCCTTTGAGGTAATTTTAGTTGAGTTATGACTTAGATATGTTGTTAATTGTGTTACTTGTATTAGGAATTATATTTTTTTATCGTTTTTATCATATGGAACGATTTCAAACACAGTTTTTTTTTTATTGACAATGGGCTCACTCTTGACCTCAATCCAGCCCAGAGGCAGGGATGAGATATAAATGTAAATTGTTTGTGAATAAATAAATGAATGATCGAGTGATGGGTGGACGCTGGTGGGACAATTTCATCAGCAATTATTTTCTTCACCGAACAAACAGGAAAATCAACACGAAATAATCCAACTACTTTGCAGACGAGTTTGCCTCGAGTTCCCACGTTAACCCTCCTCAGCTAGGTATTCATTTTAACATAGTTTGGGACAGTTTAAGAATTCGTGCCAAGATCCGTGTAGCCGGGACCTTTCAGGTACGGATTACATTTGGCCGCTGATCAAAGTTTTGAACGCTATTTCCTTTTAGAGTTTTGTGGTCTTAAATGCATCGATTCAGCTACTTTTGTGTTAAATTGTATAGGGATAGTCTGGGAAAATGGTTGGACTTTTTTTGTAGTTTGCAGTGACCAGTGATTTTTTTTTTTTGCAAAATCACATCTTTCGTGTTTTGAAGATAAGTTTTAAATGATAATTCAACAAGCATTTTTTTCAAATCTTGTAGTACCTAGGTACTTGGGTTTTCATTAACACAAGGTGTCGTTTTGCATCCTCGTAAAATTCAAAGAGGTAAAATAAGTAGGTTTTTTTTTCTAATTTTCAGTAATCAGCATGTGTGGGACACGCATTTTAAAACGCGGCCTGTGTGAGACCGCACTGTAACTACCCTTTTACACACACATAAAAACGCGGCCGCTTATGCGATACCATAACGCGATTCTGTTTTTTGAAAGTGGTGTATTCTGAAATACTGTCAAACTTAAATAACTAAAAAAACAAGTATGTATTCATTATTTTATTTGATTATTTATGTCTTTCATAACAGCCACCTGAAATTTGACGAGGATACAAAATAACAGCGTGTAGAAAGTGGTTACCACCATCTTTGATCATCTATTTCTCCCGTATACGTCTCTGCAATCCTAGTAGCAAGATCTTCTTGAAAAGTAAATTAAAATAATCTACTAGGGCACCTAAGCTTTTCAAACTTCTTGAAATCAACAATTATGGTAACAACAATTTAGAATATATGGTGTTGCCATAATCTGCATACCCTTGGCCGCTTCTTACGACACTCATGGGAAGCTATGGGCCCCCTTTTCCCATCCATCCCATAATTTATCATAGTACATTTCTGAGGAAAACTAGTTGTCTGAGCTACCCTTTAAAATTATTTGGTACGCCATTTTGTTAAAAAAACAAAACTTGTCCGGTAAAAAACTAAGCGAATTTACCAAACGAGAATATTGATGTTTTGTTTTACTGATGGTTGCGTTTTCGATTACAAATATTTGCATTGACAATATGTATACAGAGTATTTTAATGTTATCCGTTAATATTCAGTCATGTATAATCCGTTCACTTTTTTTTACCTCTGACAGCAGCAACCAAATAGCACCTTAAATAAAAATCATTGTGATTTTGACAGAATTGGCAATGGCAGCAACCAAATAGCAACCTTATTGCCACAGCAATAAAGATCACTGTGATTTTGACAGTAATGCAAAATCAGAGGTAAAATTACTGTGAACGGACTATAGTATTATGTACAATCATCAAAAGAGTTTGGTATGCAGGCAAGAAAGAACTAAGCATCTTTGAATATTCATAACATTTTAACATAAGACCATAAGACGAACGATGTCAAAGACTTGACTACACAACAGGTTAAAAAGAAAGCCCTTTGCATAAGATAAAAAAAGTTTGTGTACCTTCATATACGGAGACGACAATAAACTAAACTTCGTATATCTGATGACGTTCCCAGTCTCGTAAATACAAAAATTCAATCAAATATATGTTCAATAAAAAATCACTTATTTTCTATGTTATTTTATTGTATTGCCAATGTTTCTCTCCATATTATATCTATATCTTTTGTTAATTCCGCACTAAACGAAACGACACAGACAAATAAAGCCAAATTAAGGAAACATCAAAAGCAAACGATTTAACGATCAACATTATTAACAAATAAATAGAAATAGTACCTACCATTGAATTAGGCTAATAAATAAAACCTGTACCTACCTATCTACTGAGAGATCCCATCAAACTCATCCGTACGTAGGATCGTTCATATAACGTAAAACCATTTTACTGACAAAGTTATTAGCGTTGTTATTGGCTGTAAAAAGCTACTTGCGAGCCGACAACGGCCCCTCATTTTACAACGCCTAACTTACATGTTAGTCATGTTAAATAAGAGGTAACAAAAGGTTTACTTTACCTACAGTGCGGCCGCCTGTGAGTGCGACAATTCTAGTAGCTAATAAAGATCAAATTCGCAAAACACGTATTCGTTTGAATGAAACTGACAGGTGACAAGAACGCTTTCTCAAATCGGCCGCACTGTAATATGAAAATATCCAAACGGCTGAAATTTCGTTGGTCTGCCTAATGCTTTGACTTTATCTGCCTTATGTTGAATAATAATAATAATTTATTTACTCAGACAACCATTGATCCATTACATTAATATTAATACATTTAAACAAAACAGTAAAACAGTACAAAACAGTAATACTTTTTTATGTATATTCAGGCAGCGAAAAAGACTAATTCTCTTTCCTTTTAAGAGCTTATCTATAAACACATATGTGCTACATAGATGCTGAAGACTTTTAAGGTAATTACATGTCGTAGATGGTTCACTGCGATACCTCGCGATCGCAGTTTAGCTCGCTATCTCGATGTTATTCTCCATAAAAACCAAATAATAATAATAATCTTTATTTCAAAAAGCCAAATACAATTGGTCCATCTCAATCAAACATAAAACAATGAATTTCACCGCTATGCACTATTTGAGACAGAGTGAACGTCTGTGTCTGTGTTACAGACACAGGACATGCATGTCATACATCGCGGGCTGCTTGGGGGTTTACCTCTACACCTACATACGCCGAAATTACTCCTTATAACATCAGCTATCTGCCAATGGCAGTTTGAGTAATTAATGCGGCCTACCCAAATGTCCTTTCTTTGGTATTGTTCGTCGAATCGTTGAGCTCCTTAAGTTTTGAGTTGAGCTGCACGATTTCTGACATACGCGTGCACTGACTGGACAGGTCCTCTGAATTTGTGTGGTTCTTTCCTCAAAAGACCATCTCAGACATCGACCTACTTGGTCTTCATATGATCTGACGAAGATTATGTCTGGACTTTCAAACTCAAACTCAAATCATTTATTTCAATTAAACCATTTCAGGCACTTTTGAATTGTCAAAATTAAATTGTCGGTCTTTAAAAGAGACTGTGACGTCTGAGTTTGTTTCGGCCTTTCTTCTCAGGCTAGTCAGATAGGAAACGCCGGCCTCATCTAGTTTTAAAATATGATTGACGTGTAAAAGTGTTTGTACAAACCTACTAACAAAATAAAATCATTTATCATTTAATGAAAGTCCGGTCAAAATCGGTCCAGCCGTTTCGGAGATTAGCCGGAACAATCAGATAAGCATTTTTTTTTATTAGTAAAAAGCTGTTTTTTTTTACATTACAAACAGACACTTCAATTTTATTTATTTGTTTGTATGTAATGTATATGTATAGATGACTATAGAACTCAGAACAAAATGGACCTTTTCACAGTCCTGCTTGTTGTATATTTTGTGCTATCTAAGCTAATAAAATTGTTTGTTCCCCGTATACAGTTTGCGAATTACCAAATTTATGTCAAAGACATGTTCCGGTTGAAGTAATTCAAAGCGAAGTAAGGTCAATTCACAGTCCTGAATTACGAAAGGGAAGTGCGCAGTAAAAATTATACCTGAAATAAAAGTTATAGAAGTTGATACTATCATGGCAGGATATATCATGTTTGTTATGTTGGTAGTAAACAGGGTAATATAACTCACCTTCTTTATCGTTTCTTGAGGTACTGGATAATAACTTGTACTGTGGTGAAAAAAATATTATGTTAGCAAGTCAACAACGCGTAGGAGGGTAATCTGATTTTACTTTTGGCAATATTATGTTAAAAAAAGTGATATTATTCTCTACAAAATGTATTTATTTATTTAGATGCTACACAATTACACGCAAGTATACATAGAACAAGTACATAATATATATAACATATATATAGAACGAGGGCAAATACAAGTGTGCGCTTCAAATTATAGGAGACCACATCATTTACTTATAAATGATAAATGATAAATGATTTTATTTTGTAAGTAGGTTTGTACAAACACTTTTACACGTCAATCATATTTTAAAACTAGATGAGGCCGGCGTTTCCTATCTGACTAGCCTGAGAAGAAAGGCCGAAACAAACTCAGACGTCACAGTCTCTTTTAAAGTCCAGACATAATCTTGGTCAGATCATATGAAGACCATGTAGGTCGATGTCTGAGATGGTCTTTTGAGGAAAGAACCACACAGATTGAGAGGACCTGTCCAGTCAGTGCACGCATATGTCAGAAATCGTGCAGCTCAACTCAAAACTTAAGGAGCTCAACGATTCGACGAACAATACCAAAGAAAGGACATTTGGGTAGGCCACAATAATTACTCAAACTGCCAGACCATGACAAAAACTAACAGAACAGAAAGTAAAAATAAAAAATAAAATGACCCACATAGTCTTCACATTCACAATAATTAAAATAATAGAATACTTTACAAAGTAAGTAAATGTCATAGATCAAATTCATTAATGTCAAATTGTATATATAAAAAAAAAAAAAAAAAAAACAAACAACAACCACAAAAAAAAAAACATTCAATATGTAAAAATTGGAAGCAGCTTAATCCCAAGCCTTTTTGTCCTCGATATAAGCCTTAACGGTATAAAAGGCCTTCTGGCACAACTTACGTTTAATGAATGATTTGAATTTATTAAGGCTTAGATCTTGAACGAGGCTTGGAACTTTATTGTAAAAGCGTATACATTGGCATCTGAACGAGCCACCTATTTTCTTGAGCCTTGTTGTCTATGTATAATCTAGGGACAGTGAGTTTGTTATTAAATTTTGTTATTAAAAGAAAGTATTTTAAAACAAATTAAAAAACATAAACATCATACCAAGGAAACAAAGTGAATTAGCTACATAATAATAATGATATAAATGAATAATCTTCTTATTGGCGTGTCGATAGCAATCTAAATGGACTCGGCCCAGCATTCGGCCACTCGTTTGGCGCCATCACCAGCGTCCATCAATTCCTGTAACGTGCAGCTGACAGGACACGCAGGACACGATATTAAGTGTCCCATCGTTTGTGGAACAGCACCACATTTACACTCCAAGGCGGAGTCGTCTATGAATAATGAGAAACAAAGAATAACCCATACAAGACAACAGACAATTATAACAAAATTATTTACGACTTAGATACTATCGAAGTTTATCTAGTAAATGTCTAGTATTATATATCTAGTAAATGTCTTTGTGGCACTGGACGGGACACACTTATAGGGTGCATCCAGACAGATGGGCCAAAGTCGTCACACAAGACGGGCATCGTCATCGAGGCTTCTCCGTCCAACCGGTTAGGAACGAGAAGGCACAGCACAAGGAAAGGTGGAAGAATATAGGGGAGGCTTTTGCCCAGCAGTGGGACAATAAAGGCTAACGGAAACTGTCTTTAAAAAAACACTATAGAACAATCATTTGTACCTACTGTCATGCATGCAAGTTATAATCGCTGGCGGCGTTTTCGGCGGTTGGTCGCTGAGTTAGATACGGATCGCAGATATTTTACCAACCCAGGTAAAATTGACCTCAGCGTTTATGTACGCAATTTGTTTTTATTTGACCGATCATGAAGTATCCAAGTCCCATATAAGTTATGTTAGTGCTAGGGTCAGTTTTACGATTGAAGATAGGAAGGAAATATGGTTAGTATAACTGGTCTATAGTTTAGGTCACCTTGTCATCAACTCTTATGGGTTGGAAGAATAATGCTTGGGTTGGTTTTATTAGGGCATTTATTAAGTTGGTCTAGTGGCACCAAGCGCTACCGGAGCATGAGATCCTGGTTTCGATTCCCAGGTTGGGCATGGTGTTATTGGGTGTTTCTGTATGGAATGTATCAGTAGCAGCCCGAAGTCATTGTGCCCGGTTGACGGCAATAGGCTTGCCCCCTACCTACTACTTGGTAATTAAACATAACTGGTGAAATGTGGGTGTACTACCTATAGGCCTCTGCCCAACCCTGGCAAACAAGGCGTGATGATATGTATGTTGAGTTATAAAAAAAACTTTTTTGCAAAAAAAAAAACAACCGACTTCCAAAAACGACACTACAAAGTGAAAAATAACTTTAATTTCGGAAGTCGGTGTCGTTGGGTTCGCATTTTCGTTGTTTGCCACCGACTTCCGAAATTAAAGTTATTTTTCACTTTGTAGTGTCGTTTTTGGAAGTCGGTTGTTTTTTTTTGCAAAAAAGTTTTTATTTTTCAATTTTAAGTTGTAATTTTTACCAGTAATTTTGGTTTAAAAACCAAACTACTGAGCCGTTTTTGATGAAATTTCTATGTGACCCTTTGGGAAGTACCTATACCCTTTCCAACAAAAAAGAATTTTTCAAATCGTTTGGCAAGCGACAGAGTTATGCGCGAACAAACATAAAAAAAAATTACAAACAGCCGAATTGAAAACCTCCTCCTTTTTTAGAAGTCGGCTAATAATAAAAATGTGACTTTGCTAAAATCCTACTAATATGTATTATAAACTCTAAAGTTTGGATGGATGGATGTTTGTTACTCTTTCACGCCAAAACTACTGAACGGATTTGAATGAAATTTGGCACACAGGTAGTTTATAAACAGGATTGGATTGGAACATATAGCATACTTTTTATCCCGATATTCTCAAGGAATCGAAACTTATGCGGGTGAAACCGCGAAGCGCAGCTAGTTTTAAATAAATTTGCTAAGACTGATAAGATCAGCGTAACAAATAATCATTTTTAATTAGATACCCAAGCAGCACACAAGCGTTTTCAACATCAATATACCAACCTATTTAGAACTTAGAGTTCTTTTAGAGACGTACAAGAGTGTTATAAAATGCTTTTGTCTTTATAAGAGTGATTTATGAGTTATTATACAGCTCAAACTGTATAAAATCTTTATTGAGGGATCTGCGTAAGCTTGGGGTGCTTAAACAGAATATTAAAATTCTACTATACAGCTTTAAGTATTTTGTGACACTTCAATCTGGTTTCATCGTTAAAGCTGTATACAGGCTGTATTATACATGTGATCACTTACTTATTACAACTCTAAGTGTTATTACAGTATCACTTGATACTTGTTTCTGTACAATGGTGTATGCAAACTCCGTTCTCAAGCTTATTTTTATGGCGTAATTGTACACTATTGTAAATACAGTGGTTTTATGACTTCTGTCTATGAGGGTGTTTTAAAACTAAAAAAATAAATGACAGCTATAGTACAGCTTTAGTCTGTATTACTGACACAGTCACTTGATTGCATGACGAATAAAATTAATGTTTTCACTGTGAAGAAATGCAACATGTTGAAAAAAATAAAAAGATCTGGTGCAGTCAAGAGGAGGATTAAAAGGGAATATTTGAATATTACAAATTATCAACCAAGTAACAGTTATGATAGTGAACCATCATTTATTGAGGAAGCAAGAGAATCATTAATAAATCGGACAACCTACAGTCAAGCGTCAATTCCATCGACGTCCAACGAAGAAGGTTCCGTAGCAAAAACATTAAACAGTGATAATAATGATCATAACAGTTATATCAAATGTGTAGATTTAGGACAACCTTCGGAACCTGATAATGAAGTTTTTTCATTATGTGCGAAAATTAGTGTGATTTAAATAAAAAGGCAACAGGCACATGTAACGTGTATGAGTTTTTAATAACAAGTAAAAGTGACACATGAATGATGTGCGTACGAGCACATAACAAAAACATAATACATAGTTTAGGTAGGACGGAACACTTAGAGCTATGATCAATGTCGAAGGCGCTCCAACATTCCCCCGAGCGTTGAAAGTCGAGCTTTCAACCAGACTTCGATTCTGGTAATGGGCATATCCTGTTGAAGGCCCTCCGGATGACTCCAGTAGAGGTCTTTATATCTGCTACCCGGACAATTCCATCAGTACCTGGATGTATGGCGATGACTCTTCCTAGTCTCCACTTCAGAGGTGGAAGATTCTCCTCTTTCATGACTAGGAAGGCTACAAAAACAACAATAGAATTTTTTGTCTCCGGGACAACCACAGCCACGAGATTACGTGTTTCTCTTAAATACTAACAAGCTCGTATAAATAAAATTTAATAACAAATAACATTTACATAAACGTTGTGACTTAAGGACAATGGACAATCAAATTAACATGATTATTAAGTGTTTCTCTATGAAAGGTTTAAAAAGTAAATTAACCTCTTGAAAAGATCACCCTATAAAAGTTCATTATTGTAAAACTAACAAAGAGATTCCTCCTCCTCTTCTTCAATAATTTCTTTTTCGCCTGTAGCGTTTTTGTCGATTTTACCTTTTTCACCTGTATCCATTTTATTTTGATTCCTCTCGATTTCCCTGATCTGATTCATTTTCAGCTATATTTTTTTAAGCGCATCTTTTTTGGTTCTCATACTTTTAGTTGCTCTTTCATTCTTACTGAGTTTCCTCTTCACAGAATTTTTCAAGACGTTTCTATGATTTTAAACGGCATATTTTCCTGAAAATAAAGTAAAACAGGTAAAACAGATATAACATACACAACACACTAATAATACTTTGCAATAAGTTTACTTAGGTATAATAATGTTCATACAAAACAATGTATTTTATATGAACGAGTTATAAACTCTACTTTTCACTTCGATTGCGAGTAAATCAAACAGTGATATAGCAAGTTAACATATATTTTAGTTTAAATTAACAATTTTTGGAACAATTTTTCAACTTTTTTACCTGAGTAAATAAACATTAAGCTTGTGTGTAGGAGAACTATACTGCCAAATCACAAGTGCGTTTTAATAAAATATTATTGATAAAGTGAGGAACGGATCAAAGTAATTTTGAGCTCAGGGTTTTTCATTTCTTTAAGCGTAACTCTAAAGAGCATTATAAGTTATGCATAGAGAACTAATATACAGCCTAAGTAATAAACATATTCTATTATAAAGCTGATTAAAAGCCAATAGCTGTACAATGTAATCCATAACTTACTTAGTACAGCTATTCAGACTATAATACTCTCCAAATATTATGTAGGCTGCTTAGCTAATTGTCGCCATTTTCGAATGTTTAATAACAAAATTTAAAGTATAATTAAAGGATTTTTTTACAAAATCTTAAGCCGCATCATGATAATCAGCTTGAATAATGATCACTGTGCCCTTATATCTATTACTTTAAAATTATTTTTTTATTCTAACCTTAAAAACAAACATTTACTTACCGTATTTAGTATTTTTCTTTATGTCAGCTCGATTATTTTGCTGGCGCGTGAATATTTTGAAGGAAAACATACACAGGTTCACAATAAATTTAATTTGCACTTTCAATTCACCAAATAACAACATCAGATATACAAATCTACGGTTACCTTTTACTTCTAGTAATAAATATTAAATAATAGTGTCGCCATTTCTACTACACGCATAATGTCATCGAAAATAGTTTTGTTTTATTTTTATTCTTTTGTAATCCTCTTCAAAAACCTATTTAGAACACTTTTCGTTACAAAAGAATTATAAGATAATATCTGTAGTATAATGGTTTCTTTGTACACCGAATAACAGCTTTAATACAGCTATTGTACAGCTTCTCTTTTGCTTGTACAGCTACTATACAGCTCTAATAACGACAAAAGCTGTATAATATGGGCCCTTTTTTTACTTACAGGGGCTGTTTAAGCGCTTAAACAGCCTATATACAGCCTGAATATGCAGCTTCTAGTATAAAAACCAACTTAAATACAGCTTGTATACAGCTTGCAATGCTACTTGGGTAGTAGCTGTTTGTGATTATTCTCATCCGGAGAAGTACCTACCAGCATACTGAAGCTTACCCAAGAAGCATTTCTGTGTTGTGGTTTCAAAGGTGTTCTAGTGAGTGCAAAATAAACAGTTCATCTTTGTCTCTGCGAGCTTGTTTCTACATTAACTGTTGTCGATACATAGACTACTGCATTAAATGTGTGCTGCGTTAAAGTATACATTTCAATGTTTGAGAGAGTTACTACCAGTAACTCTCTCAAACATTGAAATGTATACTTTTATGGTTTCCTCAGGTTGTTACGATAAATCAAGGGCGACTACCAAAAGAAATTAACAAGGCAGATGTCAGAAGGACGTCCTAGAAGTACAGACGCTAGCACATCAAGTTACTACAAGCTGTCAAATTTCTTTAATAGATTTTCAACTTTATAGCTAATGTCTTACGGTTCAAGATTGATTGGGAAAATTTGTCAGTTTCGGGTAGCTTGACCTGCTGGCGTCTGTACGTTATAGTTTTTGCCTCAGACAAGTTAGGTGCGTAGTACTCGCAACCGGAGCCCGTTAACGAAGTAAAAGGAGTAAGTAAGCTTCGTAGCAGACGGCGTTCTGTAGTTTCTGCCTACCTCCGTGGGCAAAAAGTCGTGAGTTTATCTATGGATGTACATATGTAACTCTTTCAAATAATTTAAATTAATGAGACACACATACTCTGGCCTTATCCCTCTTTCTAGCCTTAACTTAATTAAATAAATAAATTCATCTTATTTCAGGTAAAGAACACCCATTAATTACCACACAACACAAATTAGTAGAAAACATAATAAATAAATAAAATTAAATTAAAAAGATAAAAACCAAATTAGAGCACATCAAATCAAATAAAATGAAATCAATATAAACAAAACTAATATAAACAAAAGAAATTAACTTAAAATAAATAAAAATAACTCGAATAAAATCAAATCAAATTAAAAATTAATAATCAAAACAAAAATATAAAAATAAAATTAAAATATATAATAAATTACAAATTTCGGACCCATATGATGACCATTCAGTTAGTATACACACAACTTACTCGTATAAACTAGTGTTAGTTAAAAAAATAATACAAACTATTCATTAATACGGCACAGTGGCATGTAAGCGCATCCAATGTCCCAG
Source organism: Apamea anceps (assembly GCA_951799955.1). Classification (NCBI taxonomy): domain Eukaryota; kingdom Metazoa; phylum Arthropoda; class Insecta; order Lepidoptera; family Noctuidae; genus Apamea; species Apamea anceps. The sequence goes on from OX637506.1 coordinate 2,337,452, forward strand.
TATGGGGCTGTGCCACCTATCAGCTATAGTTTTCAGGATGTTGTTGATTAAAAGTGAACATGCACTATTTAATTTAATCAAGCTATAAGTTCTTAGTCTAAAGAATTTTACGAGTGCTGTCGTTAAATACTTTTAGTTTAGCTTGAAAGTCTAGAAAGTGCCATCGTATGTGTTTTTATGACCAGTCGATAAAAGAGGTTTTAATCTGTTACTTACTATGAAATGTATAGCCGTGGTGATGCTGGCTGATAAGAATTTATGGGTCCTTGTGTGTCAAGGAGATCGGATGAATTTATGTGTTGTGGTTGAAGTTGATACTGGTTGAACATAAAGATTTGTTTTTGAATTTAGAAGAGTCTGTATTTGTCGGTAAACAAATACTACAGTTTTTTCACAGTTATTTTACCTCTGATTTTGCATCAGTGTCAAAATCACAGTGATGGTTATTATTCAAATAAGGTTCAAGGGTCAAAATAATTGTGATCTTTATTCTCGTTACAATACGGTTGATGTTGCTGCAGAGGTAAAATTACTGCGAACGAACTGTAGAATGATTTTTTTAATTTTATGCCTAAAAATTTCAAGGCAATATAGTACACAAACTGTGATCATCAATAAATTAAAGGTCAGATGATAGGTAAGCTTGTGTATTTTTCTCTTTGAACGTTCATTGTAGTAGTTCGATTTTTGTAGCACAATTTTTCCCAACAAAATAAATTGCCAGCTCAAAAAAATCTATCTATACGCAAACGGGCTTTAATACACTTCAAGCCATCACCGGCCATCATAGCCCAAAAACAAAAGCCTCATACATATTGCATTGAAAACTTTATCAATAAATAACGTTACGCCATGAAATACGGCACTTTTACAGAACCCGGTAATTCACGTGAGCTTTGGAAATATTTTAGAGTTCAATGGTAGAATTGTAGGATGGGAGAATTATGATATAGTGTTGCGCTGTGCGGGCACGGGCCGCAAATGAAAATTTACGCACGGCGGGTAAGGTATCGTTGTTTATAGTACCGTCTCTGATGCGATTATGTTCTAACTGAGCCACTTTCCGGTAACTATGATTTAGGGGCACTTCAATAAGGTTGTATATTATGAACTGTGGTTTTTAAAAGCTGTATTGTACTTTATTTCCTACGTGTTTAAAGTAGGAAAGAGAAGCTGTCTTGCTTCTCACCATTATTCTTTATCGTTGGTATTGTAGACGAAAAGGTAGTTAGGTAAAATGTACAAACCCTTTTACAACTCAATCATATTTTTTAAAACTAGATGAGGCCAGCGTTTCCTATCTGACTACTCTGGAGAAGAAACGCCGAAACAAACTCAGAGGTCACAGTCTCTTTTAAAGTCCAGACATAATCATGATCAGTCAATTAACAATTTATTTAAATTAAAGGTTTAGACATCAGAATTCTCCAGATTGCTTTGCTCTTTAGCATAGGACTCCCCAGTATTTTCCATAGCTCACGATCGTGAATTTTTCTCCATCAAGCCCAATATAAAATATAAATACCATAGCAAAATACAAACTTGGGCTGAAAAATGACTGAAGATCTTATACTGCTGAAATTATACTGTACCTATCTGTACAATTGTTTTGAAATTTAAATTTCAAAACGTAGACGTAAGAATAAATGTTTTTTTTTTAAATATTTTATAAACCCTTCAAACAATTTAAAATATTGGTACAACCAATATTTTAAATTATTTTGAAATTTATTTGCATGGATTATTAAAGATTAAAAAAAAACGATTTGTACGTCTATAATCATACATATAGGTACTTACAGCATAATTTCGGCAGATAAAAAATCTATAATTCCAAAGAAAAAATACTCCAAAATGATGTTCTAATCACTCCAACTTGATAACAAACTTTATACGAAGACGCGCACATTTTTAATAGGAGTCATGTTTCACCACAGAGCTTCGTTAAAACTTAATGAACCGCAAAAAATAAACTTTAATTAAGACATCTTAATCATCATTGTTTTAATACTCTGCCTTATGTTGTTAAAGTTAAGTAAAGCAATAAATTGTGGAGTTTTGTTTTTATTTATTGGTGGATTTTTTAATTTAGGCGCTTAGGAAGTTGTGAAAATTGGTTTATTGAGTATTAAAACATAATCAGCCGATAACGTTCCTACTGCTGGGACACAGGCCTCCTCACAGTGAGAGAGAGTGGGCCGTAATCCACCACGCGGGCCCATTGCGGGTTGGTAGATGTCTCATGTCTTCGAATTTTTGGTTCTAGGACATGCCGGTTTCCTCACGATGTTTTCCTTCACCGTTTTGAGAGCAGTGGCGATGGAATAATTTACACAACGTAAAGCGCCTGTCTGGGTTTGAACCTATGACCTACAACTCATATGTCGTGGCCGTTACCACTGGTCCACCAGTGCTCTCAAAAAAAAGTAGGTGCGAGAAATCAAAATTAAAATGAATTTATTCAAATTAGGCAGAGGATCTCTGGGGCTGGAAAGAAGCGGCGCAACAAACTCTCCCTTTGTTTGAAGGCATTTTCATCTAGATTCAATTCTTTGTCTGAGTTAGTAATAAATATCAGGGCTTCTTTGATACACCTGTAAATTCAAATTTACAACATTTTATTACATATAAACCTATATTAGGGTATAGGGCACTTGTGAAACGTCAGAACGTGGGTGCACAGTTCCAATTGAGCATTAAGGAGTTTGCCATGCCTAGCCAATGTGGAGTCTTTAAGGCACGTGATTACACCAGCACTCATTCCGTACGAGCATGAGGATAGCAAAGCTGCTTAACAGCTAAAATAAGTAGATAAAGTAGTTAACGCTCAAAAAGCTTTAGAATTCATAAACAAATAGACAAAGTCAAACAGGCTAGTTTAAAATAATAAAATATTGTATATAAGTACAAAAATCGATCTGCCTAGCCTTTCCCCAACTATGTCAGAGTCAGTATCCAGTCTGCTCGGATGCAGCTGAATACTAGTATTTTACTTGGAGCGGCCATCTGAACTCCACAACCCAGTAACTGTATTGTATATCGGTACATTAGTCTTTATTTACTCACCTATACAAATAACTGACGCTACAACTAACTCCAAAAACATCTACAGGAAAGGTATCTCTGCCAATTTCCCCCCAGGAACTACACGCCATATGTTACAAAATTAAAAACAATATCTCGGCAGTTGCCAACTAAAAATATTCCCAACTTGAAATTCTCAGAGTACAGGGTATTTGGCATAATGACACAATTTTGCCAAGATTGCCAGCAACATGCATAATGGAGGTAGGCCTTGCCAAAGAGTGTTTCCGACGGTATATCATGTCTTACCGCTGGTGTCTGTTGCTAATGTTACTACATTTTTATGGATAAACTTATTTGTAGTTTATTTTTGTGTTGGCCTGGAATTTAGTCGTGGCTTTATACAGTCACGAACACTAATATGTCAACACTTGGAAACTTTCAATAGTCATTTTTGCGTGAAATAACGAATGCAACGTTAAAATACGACACATCACATAAACCTATGGGTTCGAAAATACTATGTTCGTAATAACATAAATTTTCATTTTAAAAAAAAGGTGACAATCGCATTTGAATAAACCCAAGTGTATACATATTTATGCTCGTGACTGTACATGAATTTTTGCCATATTTGGAACTTGTTATCTGATCATTGGAGGGACTGGAATCAAGTTGTGTTGGGACTGCTTTTCTTAAATAATATTGCTTATTCTGCAGTCTTGTCAACATCTGCCGAACCTTTTCCCAACTAAGTTCGGGTCGGCTTCCAGTCTAACTGGATGCAGCTAAGGGTAAAAACGGGACCCTATTACTGACTTCGCTTTCTGTCCGTCCGTGTGTCTGTCACCAGGCTGTATCTCAAGAACCGCGATAGCTAGACAGTTGAAATTTTCACAAATTATGTATTTTTGTTGCCGCTATAACAACAAATACTAAAAACAAAATAAAATAAATATTTAAAGGGGGCTCCCATACAGCAAACGCGATTTTTTTGCCCTTTTTTGCTCGATATCCATAATGGCAACAGATAGGCACTTGAAATATTCACAAAATACTCAATTGTATTTTTTTTTAATAAAATTAAAATAAAATAAGGGGGGCTCCAATACAACAGACGTGATTTTTATAGATAATGGTACGAAACCCTTCGTGCGCGAGTCCGACTCGCACTTGGCCGGTTTTTACATGAAGCGACTGCCTATCTATCTGACCTCCACAAACCCAGTAACGAGACCCCTTGCAGCCACTTGTAGCCTTACTGCAGTCTTGTGATTCATATAATTGCTTTTCCACGTCTTTTTCTTCCCAGCGATAGCACTGGAAAGTGGTGAAAAGCGGGCGATTTGGGGGACTGTCTTGTAATTTTGACGTTCAAAAAGTGCTGATTCTGAGCCTAGTTTGGATAAATGACTCTTGATTTTGCTTTTGAAAGAAACGATTACTTACTGATTTATTTTACAATACAGTGACCGGTGCTGAATATTGCTTTATTCCGCTTCCATTGAAGCTTAAAATCGATGTTTGTCCACTGAAACTCTACACTTATTTATAAAACAATTGACAAACGTATATATTCTGTACAGTTCCACAATTCAACAGAAAACTTTATTCTTTCACCTTACAAACCTTTCAAAAATGTTCACTCCGCTCCATTTTGCTGACCTTTCCAAAAATAATATGAAAACGTGTGAAATATACTGACAAAACAAAACTGTACAAAAGTGTGGACTCTTGTGTGTACTGGTAAAAATTAACGTCACAGCCATTCAACTAATAGTCAGCGGGAAGAGAAGTAGTTTGTTGTATTAGATTTGTATGAAGCGGGCCGATTGTGTGAGCGCACGATATGGTCAAAGCGAGCGGTTTAAATTGTCGGATGATCTGAAATCAAATAAAAATGGTTTCATTAGTGTCTTGTGAAATTCAATTTTCAAGAGTAGGTAGTAGTACTTTTATAATTTAATAAAGGTGCCGTAATTAGTTACATACAGCAGAGACAACTGCGGCCGCCGTTTTAATTTTATATTTTAAATTGTTTTTTTTTTAAGTTGTTCTCACATATAGGAGCAATAAGAATAATGTACCCAGGAATTTGTAATAATAACTTGATTTAAAAGAGTGTCCTTGGAGTTTCTTGCCCGTTCTTCTCCATAGAGATCTACGTTTTGGAATGGGCAACTAGCTTCAACTTTCTGACTAACTGACCGACTATTTAATTTTGACAATACAAAAGTGCCTGTAAATGGTTTATTTGAAATAAATGATTTGAGTTTGAGTTTACAACTTGCCGCTCGTGTAATTGAGCACCGTACTCAAATACACGGGCGGCACGTTGTCGACGGCTGCAGTTGTTTCTGCTGTTGACGCGTGTCGCTCGTGTGTATGAGCACTTAGTGAGTATCACTGTGTGCTTTTTAGAACATTTTAAAAACTGCTGAAACAACATATTTTCCGCCTACCGTTGCTACAGAAATAAATGTTATAACACTTTTGTTTAGAAAATGTTTCAGCACGTACTCTTTTTACTTGCAGAAATGTGTACAAAGACTTTAGCAAAGGGTGTAAATTGAGCTACAGGATTTGCCTACATTTATGTAAACGCGCAAATATTTTTTTGTAGAAACTGAACGTGTATTGATTGCAATTCAGTTTTCATAAATAATGAATAGGATTGTAAACGTTAGGTAATTTAACTAAATTCGAGGTTTTTCAAGCCACTACACAATTTTGTTTTAATTAGTGAATTTGGTTGGAATTGGTTCCTCTCTTGACCTAAATTTCACTGGATGAAAAGAGAAAAATTATCTAATGCTGCAGAATAAAAGCGCTTTCAGCAATTGCTGCAAACTCAAGTGAAATAAATAAATACTACCTGCTAAGTGGCGAGTCTAAGTTTTTGTGACAAGCTAACTTCCTCCCGAAATCTTTGAGTATTCTACAATTTGTTAATTACTAATGATCCTTAAATAGATAAATAATGAATAAATACAATTTAAATTACAAAAAAAATGTTAGTGTTTCTGGAGAGTAAGGCGCCTCCACATCGCTACTAAACAGTATCCTGGCCACACCCCTGATGTCACTATCTATTCGTTATTTTGACAAACGGGGAAAATATCTAGTGGTTTAAGAATAAAAGCGCTTTTAGCCATTGCCGCGCGACTCAATTTGCGTGTCTAAGTTTTTATGACAAGCTGACTCTCTCCCGAAATGTTTAAGTCTACGGCAATTTATTTATTTTTTATTTGTTATTATGTCGACTAGGAAAAATATCTAGTGTTGCCTTAATAAGAGCGCTTTTAGCCATTGCCGCGCGACTCAAGTTGCGAGTCTAAGTTTTTGTGACAAGCTAACTCTCTCCCGAAATGTTTGAGTTTACAGCAATTTCGCAGTTCGCTACTGACGACGCTTCGCGACATTAGTACTAGTTAAATTGAGTTTCTCGCTGTATTCATGTTGGCAATCAAATTAGACACGTCTTTGCAGTTTTTGGGTTGTATTTTTGAAAAAAAAAAACCTATTGTTTCTGGTTTACGGTTTGTTTCTGTACCTGTCGAATGGAAGATCTTGGGTCAATTCCTAGGTCACGCAAAGCGAGATGTATGAATTGGAATTGCTATAAAACTCAACGCAATTAAACGAATAATTTGTAATTAACATACCAAATGATTATAATTCAATCCTCCTATAACACCTCCACAGAAACAAACTCCTACTCAACTCTTTACATACCCACAAACATAAATTACGCCTCTTTTCAATATCGCGATAAAACAACCTTACCCAGCACCTGAAAGGATCCCATTAATCTCTCCGATAATTCACGCCATACAAACTTCAGTGTACAAGAAAAAAAAGAGCGGAGTTTCTTCGACAATTTTCCCCGTTTCTCGAATCCACTCTATTTAGAAAAACATCCTTACGTACACAAAATATCCGCAAAATGAACCGAACACGATTTGAATATCTAAATTGGCAATCCTTCGGTATTTCCAACTTTCCTCATTACAGTCCCGTTCACCTGTTAATTTTTCGGGTTCCGTAGAAAAGGAGGAATGGGATTTAATCTGATTTTGCAGAAAACGTCTTTGTTCATTTTCTATAGCGAATTTTCAGGAATTTAGGTTTTGTACGTTAGGTTAGTACCAGTCTCGTGATTAATTAATTTATATCGAAAATAAGGCAGTTGACACCACGTTAACTAACATACAGTTCACATACCTCGTATTTAATTCATTTAGTCTATGTAGGCACTATTTGGTTTTGATTATAAAATGTTCATTAGTTTATCTTTAATATTCGTCTTTAGAGAATGAGCTTTCGGATCAGATAGGATAAAGCGTAGTGGAGATAACGATATCTCTGTTGTTAGGGATGAGTAGGTATGTGTGAGGTAGGAGTATATAATTAGGTAACACGTCATAATTCTTGTGCCCATTGAATATATATCAATGACACTGGTAATTACTGATCTCAAAGAGGGAAGGCAATAAGCGGCGACGTTCGTACTAATGTAACATGTTAAAGCACCACTTTCACGCCTGCCACATACGGCTGAACGATTTCGATGAAATTTGGCACACAGGTAGGTTACGACCTGGGTTAGGATACTTATTATCCCGGTAGTATATTCCCGTGGGATAATTTCCGACCTTCCCACGAACAAAGCCGTGGGCGAAATTCAGATTCTGACCGACAACAATGATCCAGAGGTTAGTTAGTTAGGTTCAAAAAACTTATAAGCGATGTTAGTGTCTTACAGTTATAATTACTAAGCTCACAGAAAACCAAATAGATCTCCATACAGTCATCGGATGCAATGAATTACTCCTGCCTCGCCAACACCTGCTAGTATTAAATAAATAAGAAATGATGATAATATGAAACGAAATTAATAAAGAATTAATGAATAAAAGTTTTTTTTTATTTTCAACAGACGAAAAGAAAACAGAGGAGGTTCCCATTTTTTTTTTTATGTATGACGAAGCATAACTTTTTACAGAGTAGTCCGATTTTGGAAACGATGATAGCAACAAAAATTAAAAACTGTGTCGCAGCTACAAACTTATGAATAAGAAACACATTGTTCCAGACTTAACTATGGCATGGGTACAGTTTAGTTAAAATGAATATTGGAAACATGCAAAAATAATAAAATAACGCGTGGGATCAGTGTGGAGAAACGCCCTTAACAGAGGCTGCGCATGCATGGCAGATGCATGCGCAGCTACTGTTGTCAAAAGTACTTAATTTATTACTTCACCCATTTAATGTTATAAACTCAAACTCAAATCATTTATTTCAATTAAAACATTTCAGGCACTTTTGAATTGTCAAAATTAAATCGGTCAGTTAGTCAGAAAGTTGAAGCTAGTTGTTATGGTTAATGAATAGTTAGTCAAATTGAAAATGTGTACAACAATACTCTATTGCTAACTGTGGAGGCTTCTAAATAGCTTGTCGTCAATTACCTCACTACAGCTTCTGTATTTGATAGCTGTAAGCCACCCAAACACAATAAAATAAAAAATAAAATTAAATTAAAATAGGAAAGTCACACAAAATCAGTACGGAACACCTGCACCCAGCATTCACCCACACTGAAACATTGTCTCCCTACTTCGGTTGCGACTATCTTCACGTTTTCCGGGTAATTTTTATTGTAATTTATCGAGACCACGTGACTAGGCACTTTAGTTAGTACATAATAGTCTGCCAGGAGGCAGAATTATAATTGTACTTCAAAATTTCATGTGGACACTTTGTGGGAGCGTTTTATAGCTTTAGTGGGTAGTTTGTAATGGAGTAAGTTTTTGATAGTGGTTGTAATATGTTTGAAAAACGGGTTTAGTGCGAATTCGTGTGGTAAAAAGGGTTTAATTGTAGTCGTTCTGTTATTACCCGCTCTTTTTACGGTAGGATAAAATTGCAGTAGTACAAAAGTCGTTTAACACTGTTACTTTTACATGTCCTTTAAACTTTATTCAATAAATTGCTTATCAGTATGTCACATACCATCACGCCTGTAATTTCCGAAAGCCAATAATGTTCCCAATAATTTCCAATAATGTTTAGGTCCCATGTAATAACCCTATTGACATGAACCGGACACAAATCCAAACTCAAAAACTAGTTATTATTATAATTCTATATAAATAAAAACAAGAATTCTCAAAAAAAAAAAAATGTTGTTATGTGTGTGACTTCAAAGACAACTTACAGAAATAAAAATTTCATTTCATCTCATTTTATGTTGTGCCAATAAAATTATAATTATATTCTTTAAGTTTAACGCGATATTCCACCTCATTTAATGCTGTGCTGAAAGTTAATCTTTATGTAGATACTGAGATGCGGTGTCACGATTAAAAATTCTAATCTGCTACGACATCGCTCTCGGGAGTCAATGCATCTAATTCGTTCGGCTCCAGCGCGGTTGAGGGTCCGCCCTTTATTGATTAAAAAGAAAAAAGTTTATTGGCAACAGATTAGGAGCTAGGTAGGTTTTCATCGGGATTCGATTTCCGTTTATAATTGACTGTATTTCAGGTGAGGTTCTAATCAAATGCAAGCCTGTACCAGTAAGTAAAGAATTAGGAAGCCGATGAAAAAAAATGGTGAAACATTGCTTCAGTAATTAATTATTTGAAAATTGCTGGACATAGCACAATCGCACTAATTTTCGAAATGGTTTGATTAATTAGTATTTACTGCCCCGTTGGTCTCGTCGTTGCAAGCGCGACTGCTGAGCGTGTGGTCCTGGGTTCAAATCCCGGGTCGGACAAAGTGTTACTGGGTTTTCCATTAGGAATTTCTTGGTAACAGTCCGGAGATTGGAACGTTGCTGTTGGTACTGCGCTTGATCTCCCCCCGGTTGTGTCAGATTGCCGTCCTATCGGACTATGAGAGTAAAGGAATAGAGAGTGCATCTGCGTTTACGCTCACACTTGTTTTTTTTAAAATATCCCTGGACATTTCACACAGCGCCATCTAGTCCCAAGCTAAGCAACCTAATGCTTGTGTTATGGTAACAAGATGGCTGATAAACTACTTATATACATTTTTTTTTTTGTAAATACATACATATTATAGATAGAAAAACACCCAGACTCGGAACAAATACATCTAGGACTTACAAATATTTGTTCTGTGCGGGAATCGAACCCGCGACACGCAGCGCAGCAGTCCGATCGCTCAGCCACTGCGCTAACCGTGTTGTCAACTATACTATTTCTTGCGTACCTGGCTAATCTCTGTTGAGGTTGGCCACCGTGACCGAAATCGGTCGAAATGCTTTTATATTAATACTTCTCGTACGGTTTACGGTGTATATCTACGGTTTCCTAGAATAGCGGCGGCCGTCGTATTATAACGGTCGCTGATATTAAAGAGTAAAACATTACTCTGTACGTCATAGGAAACCAGAGCTTTATAGACGCTAAATAACTTACCTCACTCTAACAAGTTTCAGACTTTTCCGCGAAGTAAACCCAGTAAGAAACGGTACACACAGTAACGAGGGTCATTAATCGACATTGCGTTACAAAAACTAAAACCTTAACCTTAACACTTAAACAACGAAAACCCGAATAGTCGGCACTCGACACGAGATTGTAGTTCGATAGAGGGCGGGCGTTCGCGAGACCGTTGTCAGTACCGCGTGACTCCACAGCCGCCACGCACGCGCCACGCGTGGCGGTGACGTCACGGACACATGTAGCGCGTAACCGGCGGTTTTACATTTAGATCCCGTGCGTTTGTTTTGGATGTAACACGGTAAGTAGCTGTGTTTAGAGTGACGTTTTGTTTTTAGGAAAGTGAGGTTATGTTATGTAAACAAAGGTTACTCATCCATTGTTTGGTTTGTTTGATCAATGTCGTGATAATTGGTGGGAGAGCGTGTTAATGAATGAATTAATTGATTAAGCTGATGGAGTTGAAAGCGGCTTTCACGATACGAAGATGCGATACGAAGATTACTTTTAAAACTGCACATACATATATTATCCGATTTTAATTTTATTTATGCTACGGCTCATTAATTCTAAAAAATTATTAAATCATTGCATGGTATTGTTAGCGATGCTGAGAAATAGAAATAGTGAACTATATGCATGGTTCTATTTTAATTAAAATCGATATTTTGTACTTATCAAGAAAACAAACGGTGCACATTCATGAGTTAGTGTTTCTAAATATCAAGTGAAGAGTGCGTGGCTGGTAAGGGTTTGGGAGAGAAGGGTGCATGCACGTGGCCTTGTACAAGTATAGTTGATGTAGGTTTAGGATACAGTACTATATTTTGCGACTTCCTCCGCGTGAAGTTTATTATTTTAACTTGAAACATATTCTATGGCACTCGGAAATAGTGTAGCTTTCTATCAGTGAAATCGGATCGGTACCTACTTGCAGAGATTACCTACCTCTTGCAAATAAATAGATACACAATTTATTTTCTTTTTTCCTAAACATTCATTTATATTTACATTAGATATACTAGGTGTGGTCTTGCATAATGTACCCTAGTACCTAATACCAGGGCGAACATTTTACAAGGATCCGTAGGTTCCTTGGGAAAATGTTTTGCATATAGGTACTACAATTCAACAGCTTCATCTGCGGATGATGAGATGAACAGCATCATGACAAGAGATGCAATGCTATGTAGAGCATTATAGCTGATACCATTGAAGATCAAGTGGAGGCACGGTGAGCCAGTTTGGTAATTAAAGTTTCGTCGCATGTTCATCTGCCTAGCTCTTTCCCAACTATGTTGGGGTCAGCTTCCAGTCTTACCGGACGCAGCTGAATACCAGTCTTTTACATGAAGCGACTGCCTATCTGACATTCAATTGGTAAGACTGGTTGTAAGACTTTCGGGCTTCTGACTAACCGTAACGGATGTCAAAGGTTCGAATGACAGCCGAGGCCAACGGTTTAACGTGCTTTCCAAGGCACGGAGGGGTCTCGGTGTATGTAACGGATGGTCACCCATCCACGGACTGACTTCGGCAAGTTTCGTCTAAGTAAATAAAATCGATGAACATTATTATCGATTACTGGTTCGTTTTAAACTTGTGTATTTGTTTCAGTTATAGGCCAGTCATTACATTAAAATCGCAAACTAACGGCTAATTCTGATTTTTTAATATGTTGTTAGGATCACTACCAGTAGCGTATATCCAAGTTTACAGCTTCGAAAGACCTGTGCTAACTTTGCAGCACTCGAAACACGGCAAAATTTTCGCACGTTTTGTGATATTCTCAAAATAAGTTATAAAATATACGTTTTTGAAAAAACAAAATCTATACGTTTTTAAAGTACATATACTAAAATTGATGTTATTATAAAAGGCGGGGTGCCTTGTATGATATTATTATCATACAGGGCGGTGTCATTATAATAATGATTGTGTACCTACGTACAAAGGACCTTTAACGATAACTTCGTAATTGCTGGAACTAATCAAAGTTGAGGCCGATAGTTGGTAAGATTATTCTGAAGTTAGATTAACAATATACGTGGGAGTATTGTCATTTAGAGTTTAAGTACGAATAGGTTTTAATAATAGGTATTATGCTGCTCGCTGGGTTGTGGAGATCAGATATACCTATCTGATCTCCACAACCCAGTTACTGGGTAATACGATACCCCTTGGTAAGACTGGTCGTCAGACTTTCGGGCTACTGACGACCCTACTAAACTCCCGCAAAAATGGCTAAAACTACTTCTCAACCCCTGCCTTACCATCGCATTCAATTACCTCAAAAAACGAATAAAAAGCGAAACATTTGCCAAGTAAACCTGTGCAGCAATAAACCACTACAAGTCCGAACTAATTGAGTTATTTGCCACTAAGCAAGCTATTTTTAGGCCCAGCCTGCTTTGGTAAATCGTTTCCTAAATATCTTAACTACATTTGTATGGAATATAAATGATGGTATGTTTAGTTATTTGGTTCTGCCGAGGAGAAACATAATTTAGTCATGTGAAACTTAGTTTAATGTCTAACGTTTGGCATTCTTGAAAAAAGTTTTGAATTCTACCTCGTTAGTAGAGTGTGGTCACAGTGGAGTATAGCTTTTGATCCTCGGATAGGGCAAAAGGTTTATGAAGTTTTATATTATGCTAAGGCTACATTATCGCGATAAAGTAAACTACACGTCTTCGCGCGCTCTCTGTCTACAGCGAGACGTCAAGGGGTGTACTAGAGAGAGCGCGCGAAGTATAGTTCACCTTATCACGACAATGTAGTCGTAGCATTAGAAATTCCTCAGTAAGCCTAGGTGCGCCCGGGCTAGGCTAAAAACATCGATGTGTTAAAAACACATCGATGTTTTTAGCCTAGCATTAAAAATCCAACAGAGTACATGCCAGCGCGACAAAAAATAAAAACTGTTGGGTTTTCAACTGTATAGAGGTGATTTTTTACCACGCATCATGTAACTGAGACGGCACGGTTGGCGCAGTGGTTAAGCGATTGACTGCAGCGCTGCGTGTCGCGGGTTCGAATCCCGCACGGAACAAATATTTGTATGGCCTACAAGTAGTTGTTCCGGGTCTGGCTGTTTGTGTATGTGAGTTTAAATGTTTGTAAACGCACCCACGATACAGGAGAAATTCGTAGTGTGGAGCAAGGCTAAAAAAAAAAACTCGGTCGGCGCTAAGCAGATCGTTGAGCTATGCTTAGATACATAGTGCACGGTAAAAAATCGCCTGTGGGTACGAGGGCTAACAGGAGACAGGATTTGTGCACAGCAACAGCAATGCAACAGGCACGCTCCCTACAAAATGGGACCCAAACATGACTGGCGAAATATGGGTATGTTTAATACATAATTATACACCTCTTCAGCAAATAGAGATATAATTCGAGGTATAAAATTACGTGTGTATGTAAATCTAACCCATTTTCACATCGTAAGTATCTGCCAACGACGCTGCCAATGACGCTGCCAATACAGGCGTGGTGATATGTACTGAACAGAAAGATTTACAGCAGCAAGAGTAAAATAACTTAATACTTATATATGATGGCGATTCTGTTTGCTGTGTGTGAGATACTGGTAAAGTCAGCAAGATGCAGAGAGAACACCTGCCTTATCACAACTCGTGTTAAACCCTCACTTAGCAGCACGTCACGGCATTTCATAGCAAAGAAATGCCGTGACGTGCTTATGTTTCCTGCGGCATACATACCGCAGTATGCACAAGTCTTCTTGTGGTGATATCAACGAAATGTGAGTTCTAAGGCTGAATGGGCTCAATCGGGACTTATAATGAAAGAAGCAGTGGACTGTATTAAAATAGGTGTAATACCATAATTTACATATCAACATAATTATGAACAATGAAATGCCCGTGGTCAAGCGCGTCTGTGAGCTGAGTGGCGTGGAGGGCGCGCAGCGGCCGTCGCGTACCGTGTTCGGTACCCCGACGCCCCGCGCCCTCCCTTCGGTCAATCACGCGCATATGTGATGCGCCGACATATTCCCCGGGTTGAAGGGAAGTCTTCAATCTTCGACTGGAAGGGGGCAGATGCAGTTGAACGCACGACGAATGGTGCCCCGCTTCGTCTTCAGTTCGGCCACTCTCGTAACCCCGTCGACGCCGGGATAAGTCTTCGTGACTCGGCCCAGGGACCAGAGCAGAGGTGGCGTTGTTTTGTCCTTTATCAGGACTAAGGACCCCGGCTTCACTTCACCTCTGGAATGAAACCACTTGGATTTGGCCTGCAGCAGAGAAGTGTATTCATTATGGAATCGTCGCCAGAAATGCTGCCTGATGTGCTGGATTCTCTTCCAGCGATCCAACCGCGTGATGTTGGCTTCAGTCACCTCAGAATGTGGTACTGATAAGAATGGCCGTCCAATTAGGAAGTGGAAAGGAGTGAGTGCCGAAAAATCGTTAGGGTCTGAAGAGAGAGGTGTAAGAGGGCGTGAGTTAAGAACCGCCTCTATGTGAGTGAGACAGGTAGCCATCTCTTCGAAGGTGAAATGAGTAAGATGCAGTAGCCGTTTTAAATGATGCTTACATGACTTTACAGCAGCTTCAGCCAATGAGTTGAAATGAGGGCTGTATGCAGGCGTGAAAATGAATTCGATACCCTGCTGCGCCATTTCAGATGCAACATTTGATGATTGCAAGAACCTATACATCTCGTTTGATGCGCCTACAAAGTTGGTCCCGTTATCGGACGTGATGCTTCGAGGCTTGCCACGACGCGCCACGAAACGATTTAGAGCGGCCATGTAGGCCTCAGTGGTAAGGTCGGTGACGAGCTCCAAATGTACGGCTTTTACTGCCGAGCAAACAAAGATGCACATATAGGATTTTGTAAGTTTGCATCCTCGGCCTTTGCGATTGGCCACCAACACTGGCCCAGCATAGTCAACATAACTATTCAAAAACGGAAACTCAAGATTTGTTCTTGAGCTCGGTAGTTGACCCATTATAGGCTGTATGTTCTGAGCCTTATGTCTGAAACATTCAAGACACTTATTCACGACAAATCTAGACAAGTTTCTGCCACCTAGAGGCCAATAAGTTTGTCGTATATGGGACAATAACAACTGTGGACCTGCATGTACAAGCTTTAAATGTTGCATTTGAAAGATGAGTTTCGTAAGTATGTGCTTACTGCATAAAACAATAGGGTGTTTCACACTAAAATCGTAGGGGGAGTTATCGAGCCTCCCGCCCACGCGAATGAGGTTATGATTGTCAATGAACGGTGTCAGAGGAAGCAATCTATTTTTGCGTGGTAATTTTTGTCCAGACTTTAACAAATTATACTCTTCTGGAAACATTTCAAGCTGTGAATAATGTATAATTTTATTTAATGAGTTTTCTAGTTCTGTTGTAGAAAAATCACCATGCAATTTATTTTTATTTTTTACATTGTAAATAAAGCGTTGTACATATGTAAATATATTTTGAATTTTTGTTAGGCTAGAATACTTTAATAATAAATCATGAATGATTGATGGATTTATGTTTACGTTACAATGATAACTAATTAATGAATGATTTTCACTATCACTACCAATGAAATGAGTCACTACTTCCGGCAGATTATCTCTCCCGCTATTTGGCATGCTGGGCCACTCATTTTCACTATGCTGTAAAAATGAGGGTCCAGACCACCAAAGAGGTGTGTCTATGATAACGTCGGCCCTCAGACCACGGGAAACAAGATCCGCCGGGTTGTCCTTCGACGGTACGTAGCTCCAGGTATGACCACAAGTACTTTCCTGTATCTCATTGACTCTGTTTCTGACAAAAGGTTTAAGTTGATTAGAAGGAGTAGAGAGCCAACCCAGGACTATGGTTGAGTCGCACCAGAATCTACATCTATGAATGGGCATGGTAAGCGATTCCTGAACCTTAGTACACAGCCTTGCACCTAACAAAGCTCCACAAAGTTCAAGTCTCGGTATCGTCGTTGGTTTGATGGGCGCTACACGATTTCTAGAGACTAGAAGTTGTACGCCTATGGATCCACTGGCATTACAAGACCGAATGTACACACAAGCGCCATACGCCCTCTCGGACGCATCGGTAAAGACGTGTACTTCATGCGTAATAGAGCCTTCACGCAAAACCCAACGAGGAATTTTGAGCTGATTTAATGCTGTTATTGTGCCTTCAAATGTAAACCAAAGGTTGCTGACTTCGTGCGATACTTCGTCATCCCAGTCATACTTTTCTAGCCATAGACGCTGCATGATTGTCTTTGCTTCGACGACGCATGGACCTACGAGGCCCAGTGGGTCAAAGATTTGGCTGATGACAGAAAGAACATGACGTTTGGTGACTTTAGTAGTGGAGGTGATGTTTATAGTATAAGTAAGTGAATCAGAGTCACAAACCCAGTTAAGTCCTAAAGTCTTAGATTGAGATAAGTTTGGACCTTGCTCAGAAAAATTTAAAGTATTATGTAACTCGTTACTATGTGTAATTTCTTTAAGAATTTCAGAATTATTTGACCGCCATTTACGTAAATTGAATTTTGCAGATGATAGAACCGAATGTACCTTTTTTGAAATGTCAACAGTTTCAGCTATGGTATCCCCTCCACTAAGAAAGTCATCGACGTAGAAGTCACGTCGTATGGCACATTGGACACGACTATCCTCAATGTTATCAGCCAAACTCACCAGACACTTAGTGGCTAAATAGGGTGCAGAAGCGGTTCCATAGGTAACCGTATTTAAGGTATAGGTCTGAAGAGGTTCTGAAGGTTCAAACCTGAAAATTATTTTTTGAAGAGATCGTTGGACTGGATTTAATTCTATGGCCCTGTACATTTTTTCCACGTCACTTGAGACCACGTACCTATGCTGACGAAAACGTGTTAAAATAGAAAACAGATCGTCTTGAACTACGGGACCGACCATCTGAATGTCGTTAAGTGACACCCCCGAACTGGTAGAAGCTGATGCGTCGAATACTACGCGTAGTTGTGTAGTGGTGCTAGAACTGCGAATGACTCCATGATGCGGAATGTAATATGTGCTCATGGAGTTTTCTGGTGATTGTGTACAGTTTGAGTCCAACGTCATATGACCTAGGCGCTCATATTCTCTCATGAACTGATTGTATTTGTCGTGAAATAAAGGATCGCGTTTAAATCGCTGTTCAAGGGAAAGAAAACGATTCCTAGCATTCCTAAAAGAATGACCTAATGTACTAGGATCCCCTTTTAAAGGCATAGTGACGACGAATCCCCCACCATCATTACGAACGGTGGTTTGAGCAAAAGACTGCTCACACATTCTCTCCTCCAGTGAGAGTGAATGTTTTGGAGCGACGTTGTCAAGCTCCCAAAATTGAGTGAGGTCAGGAGTGACGTTGGAATGATGGCAAAGATGATTAGCGGAAAAACATGATTGGCGCGAAATACTACCTGAAACTAACCATCCTAACTTGGTCTCGCATAATTTAGGTAGGTTTTTCCCTAAGTCTATTGTTTTGCTACCTAAGACATTCCAGAAAACTTCAGCCCCTACCAGGATATCTACGACCGACGGAACGTTAAAGTTCGGGTCTGCAAGCTTAAAACCTGAAGGAATAGGGACGTGATTAATGTGCACGAATGAAGACGGTAGAACCTTTGTGATTTCAGGCAAAATGTAACACTCGATATCTACAGTAAAGGCACAGCATAAGGACTCCATTGAGAGGTGACAAGACTGTGTACTGGTGGATATGTGACTATTTATACCCGTTACCTTGGTGCTCGTACCGCGTCGTAACAAACCCAGCTTCTCTGATAAGCTCTCCGTAACAAAGTTCGCCGTACTACCGTTGTCCAGCAGTAGGCGCGCAGTGTACTTCTTACCCGTCACGCCAGTCACGTTCACCATAGCTGTGGACAGTAAAACATGCGCAGAAGTAGCAAGCTGCATGGAATTGACTGAAAGCACAACATTTGAAGAAGGCGAAGCAGAAGGCTGTGCAGAAGGCATGGCAGAAGGCAAAGGATTGGAAGCAAGTTTGGGCTCGTTACTTTCTAAATGTAAAAGCGTATTGTGCTTTGTTTTGCAATATTTGCAATGTGAAAATCTGCATTTTTTAGAATCATGTCCAAAGCGTAAGCAATTCATACAAACATTAAATTCAATTGCCTTTTGTATGCGATTTTCTACGGACAAATTTCTGAATGATTCACATTTAAATAATGTATGTGCTTGGGAGCAAAGTGGACATTTATGGTTTTTATTGATGTTGTCCAATTTTTTATTTGTTCGATTGTGTTTAGAATCAGTTTTATTTGTATGACTGTTATTTAAAGCGACAATATTATTAATTTCAGAAGACCTATGATTGGACTCCACTGATTCTAACCAGTCCGCTTTCCTACTTAAAAAAGAACAAAATTGCATTAAAGTAGGATCATCTTTAAACATATTGTTTCTATGCTCTTCCCAATCACGACTTGTTGTTAAATCTAATTTTTTACCCATGAAATAAATAATAATATCATCCCAATACTGAGTGGGCTTTTTTAAAGTAGTTAGTGCCCTGACATTTTTATTAATAATATCAACAAGGTTTCTGATGGAAACACTTGATTCTTTTGTGATGGGTTCGACATCAAATAAAGCCTGAAAGTGATTATTTACAAGAAGTCGGTTGTTATTGTAACGTTCGCACAACAAGTCCCACGCAAGATTATAATGATCGGCTTTAAAATCAATGTTTTTAATAATTAAAGCCGCATTTCCCTGGAGTGAAGCTCGCAGGTAGTGGAACTTATTAATGTCACTTATGCTAGAATTGTCGTGAATCAATGACCCAAAAGTATCCCTAAACTCAAGCCAGTATTGGTAGTTCCCATCGAAATGAGGTAGATCTATTTTAGGCAAACGAACAAAAGAATTCCTAAATGAAACATGTGCACCTGAGTCAGCATCTTTAAAGCCCGCCTCCGACGCAGCACCGTTGGCCGAGACACCGAGCAGGCTGCGCGTGAGTGCCACCAGGTTGAAGAACTGGCGGTCAAAGTCCTCACGCTCAGCCAACGCAGACTCGTCGTCATCGGAAAGCACTTCGATCTGTGTCTGTAAGGCATCAAAGTAGGTGTGTAAGATTTCGAATTTATTAAAACGCTCCTCTAAATCTAACCGTTGCAACTCAGATATTGCGGAACTACTTTTTACTAAATTTAAATAGTTGCTGTAAATAGTAAGCTTTGATTTAATCGAACTACGTTTCTTTATCAATGTTTTTAAACTATCTGCCATTGTAAAGAAGTTAAATAACAGCTGTGCGCACTGATGCTAATGAGCTTTATAGATAAAAAACTGCAAAACAGCTGTGCGTTAATGAAAGGGATCGAGAAACAGTGTCAAGGTCAATGACTCAACACGTTAACAAAATGTGAACTAGCTAATGACTAATCGTTTTTGATGCAAAATATGCGTGTTTTAACAAGCAGTGCCGTAGAAAACACTATGAAAGCACTAATATTGAAGCACACTGTATGAAAATTGAAATATAGGAAGATGAACAACGATTTTCGGCAAGAAAAAGAAAGCAGAAAATTAACTAATTGGAACGGACTCACTCAAATACAGTTATATACTCCCAAAGAATGACTTCAGCTCCCACGATGACGATGCAGGCTGCTTCGGGAACGACTTCTCTGTTCTTTTCTTCGTGGTCGTACCGCGTGGTGGTCGCGAGCGGTCAAAGTCCGCAAAGGTGAACACGACGACCGAAGATGATGACGGCGTTAATTACGGCAATACCGGTATTATTTTGCGCAATCGAAGGACCAATGAATGGGCTCAATCGGGACTTATAATGAAAGAAGCAGTGGACTGTATTAAAATAGGTGTAATACCATAATTTACATATCAACATAATTATGAACAATGAAATGCCCGTGGTCAAGCGCGTCTGTGAGCTGAGTGGCGTGGAGGGCGCGCAGCGGCCGTCGCGTACCGTGTTCGGTACCCCGACGCCCCGCGCCCTCCCTTCGGTCAATCACGCGCATATGTGATGCGCCGACAAAGGCTATAAAAATAAAATTCAAAATAACTCCCGCTTACGAAAATCCTTTGCCATGCCATGCCACGCCATGGCTCCTGGTAAGCGCCGCCGACCTGTAAGTTACTTTAGTTCTAGCATCCTAAAGTAAACTACAACAACCTTTCCAAAAGCAACATCCTTCACGAAACTACTAATTAAACTAAAATAATATCCGCGCCTAAAGACAGCATCACACCGAGTGATATGCAAATTGCAGCTTGTTTACAATGAATCAACGTACGCAGCTGCACAAATATGTGTGTAAATATTATGTGTAATTGCGTCGCTAGATGGCGCTGCACGTTGCCGCTCTGTCAGGATTAGGAGCCCGGGCTAATTGGATGAGGAGACGCGTTCAGTGATTACGTGTGATTATGTATTGTATGGCGTGATATGTTGCTTATGTTGCTATGAGATTAGGTGGTAGTGCATTTAAAGGCCCATGTGAAGCAGTGTTCGGGCATGAAACTAGATCTGACAGATTTCGCGCTAATCTCTGCTTTAATCTGTTTTTGGATCAAGATTCTTCCTGGACCCTAATTGCGTAACACACAATCAATCAGAATCGGTTACATTTTGACAGTTCAACAAAATTCATTGCGTTATTTACGTGTTGAGCAGACAAATTTTTCGAACTTATGAAGCAATAGATTAGGAATTTGCTTCAAAATGATTCAGATTCCGATTGATCGTGTGTTACGCAATTAGGGTGCTGGAATCAATAACTCTGTATAAATGTTTGTAAGGGGTTCGATTGTTCTTTTTCAGTTAATATTTGGTCGTGCTAACTGGTAGGTATAACCTATCCATGTATGACACAGAAGTAGCCCAATAATCTAATGACTCCTATTCACAGTACCAAAGCCTGAACAAACACCCGTCATTCGACATCCCTGTTCAACATCAGAATTGAAGTGCGAGCATCAATCCACGACGTTGCGATGCATCGATGCATAATGCAGTATGCAAATCTGTTGCCCACAAACTAGCGACCGACTGATTGGTAGTTCTAACGAATTTACATTTTTTTCCATGTCTCGTATTGCCGATTGGTCGTTTGAAACAATTGGATTACTTGTATTTGTGCCCGGTGTGCCTGTGGCAGTGAAGTGCATTCTCTTTTTTTTTAGAATTAAATTATATTTTTTTTGGGCTCATTGGATCTTTGTTTTTTACTGAATTATATAAGAGCAGAGAGAGAGAGATTTGACAGAGAGTATATTCTGTAGCTTTACTCTGAAACAGAAATGCCTAAACTGTGATGTTTTATTTAACAATGACAGCAACGATCGACCTTTTTTTTGTCAATAGGACATTGTTTAGTATTAGCTGTTATTTTGGTCTAGCAAATTAAAAACCAGAGTTTAGTTTAAGTTAGTGAGAGTAAGAGTATGTTATGCTAAAGCAAGCAAATCCTTAATTATAAAGAAAAGTACGTGCAAACCAGTTGATATCTGTAAATTTTAGTTTAAAAAATACAATACCAAAAACATAATAAATAAACACACAAAATGTAAAAAAAAACATTACTTACTGAAATCCCCTGCTGAAAACCTATCACAACAAAAAACCCAATCAAACTACTATTCCATACATCGAGCCACAACTCTCATCATTCATAAAACAGAATTTATTCGCACGCTCCCTTCGGTACCTTGCGAAATCCGTCCCCCATTCGATTCGAGCATAGATTATGACTGGATAGAAGCGACACTCTCAATTCGAACGCACAGTACACAGGGTCTTAGTCCATCCAATCCAAGACAGCAGTTGAGCCTTCAACACAAGGGTCAAATACAATTTTTCGGGCGGTCAAATACATCTCGAAAGTATAAACAACTATTAAAATTAAATAGGTACATGTTGTCATTCATTCTTATTTCTTTTCCTGTTTTAGAACGGGGAAAGTATTAAGCATGAATGACAACACGTCACTCCGTATCACTCACGGACATATGATTAGTCAGATGTATGTCCGTAAGTGATACGGAAAAGGATTCGCTCGTAACTTCGACAGAAACTACGGATTTCGTGCTTAGGGAGTAGACCCCAGTTTCGGAACGTTCAAAACGTTTAAGGCCCCGTTTACGACCTCAAGCGATGCGATTTGCGTCAAGTGCCACTCGCGCGCGTCGTTTGTTTCCGTCGGTCGCTCCGCAAGTCGCGCCACGATGACTTGTGGCATGCTCTAAACAACTTCTATCATTTGTTTTCTCTGCAGTCGCTGTCGCAAGACTCATGTCGCTTGAGCATGTAGCTCGTGACCACGGTTTAATACGTCCAGGATTGTATCGCCACTTGCGGCATATGTTACGTGTTCTGCACTTGCATTGACCATCGTCCAAATTGACAATCCTGTTTTGTTTTGGGCTAGCGCCTGGTTATAGTGGATGGTTGGGAACGGCAGATGAAAATCGCAGTGGTATCGACGCACGCACAAAGGAATGTACACGGTACAGCCCCTAAACAAACAGGACATTTGCGTTCCGTTCGAGTGTGTGTCCAACTGCATCAGCACAAACGGAACTGAATTGTGATTAAAGTTTAGGTGTGTGAGTTACGGATTGACCAGATTAAGTAGGACAAAGATTTATTTAGTAAAGTGGAGCTATCGTTGCAAAGCGTGTTTTTCAAAACAGACAGGAGACATAAAATACAAAATTAATTTTGACACTTATGTAGAAAGTGGCATTCAACATCAACATGGCAGAAGCATTAGCATCATAGCATTAAACTGTAGGTTTAAATTAAAACCTAAAATTTAATGCCCAATTCCCTTTTCTGTTGTTGTTTCACTTTTTTTCCGCGTCATCATCATCATCAGCTTATAGCAGTCCACTGCTGGACATATGCTTCTCCTATTGCACGCCGCTCAACTCGATTTTCGGCAACTTTCATCCAGCTGCTACCAGCCATCCTGCGAAGATCGTGGCTCATGGTGCAGACTCTACAAGAGTGCCACTTCTGTACTCTGACTTTTTTATTCTATGGCACGAGCTATCGGTACATTATCTTACACATTTTTGCCACACAGTCACATAAAGTGACAATACATTATTGGTACCGTTAAAATGGGTACGTAAATGTATCGAGACGTTTTGGTTAGGGACTGTTTATTTATCTGCGCAACGTTATAGGTCGTTCGAAGTGTGTTTTTATGGGAATGAATGATCAGAGGTGGAGGTTATGGAATCTGCGGAATAATTGCGTAACACACTAACAGGAATAACTTTCATTTTGAAAGTTCGACAACATTCATTGCGTTGTCACGGGTTGAGCAGACAAATTTTTCGAACATATGAAGCAATCGATTATTGAGCAGACAAATTTTTCGAACATATGAAGCAATCGATTAGCAGTATCCTTCAAAATGATTCAGATTAAAATTGATAGTGTGTTACGCAATTGGGGTGCTGGGTGACAGAATATAAGATTTGATGTCAAGGTTGCTTCAGACAGTCACCTCGATTAACATTGTGTTTCCCAACTATCCCTCTAAGTATGCAATGAAAAGCAGCAACTTTTAATTGCATAATGAGGGATAGAATCTCTGGCAAAGTCAATAATGACATACAAAAGAAATAAGAGTAGGTCAACTGTCTCTAAGGTCGCCTTCACGCTAAAACGGAATCACAGATTTGTATGAAATTTTGATCATGACTTGACTTTTTATCCTGATATTCCCACGGGACCGAGGCGCATGCGGGTGAAACCGCGGCTAGTGCCATTTTGACTTTTATAATCATGGATTGCAATAAACATTGCAATCTATGATTATAAAATTAAAAATAAATGTTTTTGATCTTTAAATTATTGAACTGAAAATGCTAGAAAAACAATTGCGTTAACGAAGTTGTATCACTAGACAGAGAGAATGACAGACATTCGATAAATATGACGATTAAAAACTGGTTTCGACATGAAATTCCTTGAAAATTTTATTAGAGCGTGCTCGACATTACAATAGACAGAAACAGTGCAACGAACTATGCAGCAGAACTCCACATTCCATCTGTTCAACTTTGCGGTTGATTGCGAAATAAAACAGTCATAACCGAACGAATCTGTTTAGTCTCTAAGGTTGTGGATAGATACAAGTCAGAGAGGTTATCTGTGAGAAAGCAAACGTCTTCTTCAAGAGGCTATCGTAATGCACCCAGCACCCTAATGGCGTAATACACGGTCAATCGTAATCGGTTTCATTTTTACAGTTCAACTACATTCATTGCGTTATTTACGTGTTGAGCAGACTAATTTTTTGAACTTATGAAGCAATGGATTAGCAATTTGCTTCAAAATGATTCTGATTCCGATCGATTGTGTGTTACGCAATTAGGGTGCAGACTAGCTAGCGGAGAAGTAACTATGAGCGTTCAGTTTGTTTCCGTTTGAATTGTTTAAGTATGCTCTATAGGGCAGGCCATGTTTGTCGAAGGACCAATGGCCGGTGGAGTTGATGAGTCCTGGAGTGGAGATCGCGTATCGGCAAGCGTAGTGTGGGACACCCCCCAGCTAGATGGACCGACGACCTAAAGAAAGTGGCTGGGACAGACTGGATGCGGAAAGCGGAGTGTTGTGGCGCAGCCTGGGAGAGGCCTATGTTCAGCAGTGGACTGCAATAGGCTAAGTTGATTGATTGATTGATCCTCTAAACGCCAAGAACTCGTCAGCGTCAGGATGGCTGGACCAAACGAGATATGTCCTTGAGACCATGTGCACTATTTATTACCTACTTGCTACTATTTACTACCTATAGTGAAATATTTGCTACCTTTTCATTAAAAAATTTATCAAAGAAATAAAGTGGTCAGCCAACCTGACGTCAGGTTGGCTGACCACTTTCAAGTTCTATAGTTTTAGCGTTGTATTAACCGCGTTGTTAATGTAAATATTCACTACCTGATTGCTACCTTCACATATATTTTTTACACAACTCTATGAAGCTCCTATAAAAAGTTATTAATAAAAGCCATTTAAACGCCTGTACATCAATTATTAACATCTTTTCTTCTCAGAACAATTGCTAAAAATGTTTTTATAGGCGCTTAGTAGCTTATGAACAACTTGTTTCTGGATAATTTTATAATTATTAACATATCGCATTTATGTTATAAGTATGTACATACATACTTATAACATAAACGTTTAGTTCATTTAAAATGAATGTAAATATTACTTTAAAGTCGAAAAGCAAAAAAAAAATTCTAGTGACTTCTTGGCGGCCAATCTCAACGGAGACTAACCTTCAGCGCAATATTGTAGTGAACAAGTGTATGCGTAGCCACAGATGTACTCTCTCTACCCTCACTCTCATTGTCCGATAGATGAATAGATGGTTTTTGGTGTGATAACCTCGGAAAGCACGTTAAGCCGTTGGTCCTGCGCCTGATCCGTCTCCGGTCGTGTCGGATTACGTGCCATCCCCGGAGTGACTTTAAGGGCATCACTCTTCATAATTGTCGTTAAATAAAAGTGATTGTACAGACGCCAGTACATCAAGCTACCCGAAACTGTCAAATTTTCCCAATCAACCTTGAAGCTTGATGCTTTAGCGATAAAGTTGAAAACCTGTTAAAGAAATTTGGCAGATTGTAGTAGCTTTATTAAATTACGATACAATATTTGATAATAATTAATTGACATCTTTGATTATTTTTATTTAAAACTACCTACAATACTCACAACTATGATGATAAATTATTCTGTTCAAGTTCAAGTTTTGTTGTTTCTGACGTGCACACGTTAACAATAATTTATTAAATTCTTCCACAAAGCCAGCATTGCATTAGAATCATAGTAGGTATCATAGGCAACCGACAGTGGGTAAATGGGTCGGTTCCCTGTCTTCTACATTCATCAGAGTATTTGCTATTTTATTCTTGACTACAATAGCAGACTCGTATTTTAACTCATTAGCAAGTTCACATCGTTGAATAGGAGAAAGCTTTATCTTTTTCGCTAACTTATGTGAACATTCAGTAAAATTGCGTATCGTACAAATACATTTAGCAATTTTATCAGTTGTAGAAGACAGGGAACCGACCCATTTACCCACTGTCGGTTGCCTACGACAAATAAAGTACGAAAACAGAAAAAGCTCTTACTATGATTCTAATGCAATGCTGGCTTTGTGGAAGAATTTAATAAATTATTGTTAACGTGTGCACGTCAGAAACAACAAAACTTGAACAGAATAATTTATCATCATAGTTGTGAATATTGTAGGTAGTTTTAAATAAAAATAATCAAAGATGTCAATTAATTATTATCAAATATTGTATCGTAATTTAATAAAGCTACTACAATCTGCCAAATTTCTTTAACAGGTTTTCAACTTTATCGCTAAAGCATCAAGCTTCAAGGTTGATTGGGAAAATTTGACAGTTTCGGGTAGCTTGATGTACTGGCGTCTGTACAATCACTTTTATTTAACGACAATTATGAAGAGTGATGCCCTTAAAGTCACTCCGGGGATGGCACGTAATCCGACACGACCGGAGACGGATCAGGCGCAGGACCAACGGCTTAACGTGCTTTCCGAGGTTATCACACCAAAAACCATCTATTCATCTATCGGACAATGAGAGTGAGGGTAGAGAGAGTACATCTGTGGCTACGCACACACTTGTTCACTACAATATTGCGCTGAAGGTTAGTCTCCGTTGAGATTGGCCGCCAAGAAGTCACTAGAATTTTTTTTTTTGTTTTTCTACTTTAAAGTAATATTTACATTCATTTTAAATGAACTAAACGTTTATGTTATAAGTATGTATGTACATACCTATAACATAAATGCGATATGTTAATAATTATAAAATTACCCAGAAACAAGTTGTTCATAAGCTACTAAGCGCCTATAAAAACATTTTTAGCAATTGTTCTGAGAAGAAAAGATGTTAATAATTGATGTACAGGCGTTTAAATGGCTTTTATTAATAACTTTTTATAGGAGCTTCATAGAGTTGTGTAAAAAATATATGTGAAGGTAGCAATCAGGTAGTGAATATTTACATTAACAACGCGGTTAATACAACGCTAAAACTATAGAACTTGAAAGTGGTCAGCCAACCTGACGTCAGGTTGGCTGACCACTTTATTTCTTTGATAAATTTTTTAATGAAAAGGTAGCAAATATTTCACTATAGGTAGTAAATAGTAGCAAGTAGGTAATAAATAGTGCACATGGTCTCAAGGACATATCTCGTTTGGTCCAGCCATCCTGACGCTGACCAAGAACTCGACATCAAAAAGCGTCTTATCTGTTCTGGTTTAAACGTGCATCCTCAAATACTTCAGACATGTCTCGAGGCGTGAGGGAGACTATATAGAGCGCCTTGTTGTGGAGGGTAGAGTTGAGGGCACTAGACCACGCGGATGGTCACCCATGAGATGGACTGACCGAATTAAATCCGCAGTGCACTAAGGATACCAAAAATCGGAGTAGGTGGCGCGAAATCGTGAGGCGAATTACATCAGCCCCTAGACAAGAAACTACATGAGGTCCCACGGCCGCTTTTCTTCGCGAAGAAGAAGAAGTATCCGAGTTGGTGATCGGGTCTCAATTTACATACTCCCAAAAAAGCAGGCACTTTGAAAAATACTATACTTACCGATGGAAAAAGTTAATTAATGATAACTAATAATAATTAATGAGGCGATTTTATTGACTATCTGGCAATTTGATTTTGAGTACCTATTTCCATTTCTTTTTCACTATGCGTATTATAATTCTTACATTTAACTCTTTCCTAATATGGTACTTTGAAGTAGAATTTGATACTGAGGAAAACAATTGATGTCGCTGGCACCAGCACCCTAATTGCGAAACACACGATCAATCGGAATCGGTTTCATTTTGACAGTTCAACAACATTCATTGTGTTATTTACGTGTTGAGCAGACAAATTTTTTGAACTTATGAAGCAATGGATTAGCAATTGGCTTCAAAATGGTTCAGATTCCGATTGATCGTGTGTTACGCAATTAGGGTGCTGAATCACACAAATTCTTGTTGCCTAGTGAACACGCAGCTTTACACCCGAACAACCTTACGTTGAGAATAGATGACTCACATCATCTATTCTCAACGTAAGGTTGTTCAATGTCGCTCACTGCGTGACACTACTCGATTTAGACTATGTTATAGAGACAGTTAATACAATAATGTTTTCCTATCGCAATAAGATAGGAACATTGTGACCAATCTGATAATATCTTAGGACTACGTTGCTTTTTATTGAGACACTATTTATTGGGTTTCTGCGTTCAGATCTGGAATCCTCCGTCCTATACATACTTATGTTTTTTTTTTGTTGTCTAATACAATCATCATAGACACCCACTTTTTGGCGCAAAACTACCAAAGCACCGACTAAAAGGCAGGCACACGTTTTTGAAATCGACAGCGTCACGTGCAAATTGTGGCAGAATATTCTCCCTTCATCCACTCCATACCTACCACGAGCTTCTTCCTGCAGGGTCTAACCTTCTGAGGTCCATCTAGAAGACTCTGACCGCTTCCGAACCCAAGTGGGAAGATGTAACCACAACCAAACAATGCGGGGCTACCTCAACGGAACGGCAGCAGGCTGTGATGTGGAACTGTGTCGCAAACTATGCTCCACCCCCTATCAGCTAAAGTGCAGCTAAAGTGACCTCTTCGCTGGCACCGTCGACGTCGTAGAAGTGGCGAAGATTTGGGCCAATTTTCTCCCTCTTACAAAGAGGAGGCTTGTGTCCCAGCAGTGGGAACATTATAGGTTGATTATGCTTCTGACGCGACGAAGTAGGTACTTATGTAATGTATACTTACACATCTGGTTACTTTCCTGATTCTACGATTGGTTGTGGATTTCAGAGACGCTGTGTTGAGATTCTAGGTTCACATAATTTTCAGTTATTAGCTGAAACTAATTAACCTTGAAAAAAGCTGTCTGACATATTTCATACTAGGTATTATATTGTAAATCCTACAATCTACTCAAAATTCTCAGAAAAAGTAACAAAGGCGCTTGTCTTATTACGAGACTCATCTTTTTCTTCCATTCTCTTGAATTTCTTTATGTTTTCTAAATATTCTGTTCTTCTAGGAAAATGTAAGAAAATATAGCTTTTATGTAGAAAGTAAGGAACATTAAAATAAGATGGGACAGGACAATATTTCAAGTACAAATTGCTCAGGACGCCAACATAATTTTTATCATTATATTTTGAAATGTGGTCACATTTTTTATCATTATTTTCTTTCAATTTATTGATGATCTAAACATGGTTGGCAGGTGCGTTGGTGCTTAGAAAAAGGAAAGTTGCTGAGTTTTGACCGTGGAAATAAGGAGTTGCGTTACACGTTTCCTAACATGATAAATGATTAAACTGTAGATTCGTAAAGAACACTTTTGCACGTCTAAAATAAATTATGTTTTAAAACTAGATGAGGTAACCAAGTAGTGTCTTCAAGTCTCAAATGAATAAGTTATAATGTAACTTATTTTATAACTATTAATGTCATCGTTTAACTGATAGATAAAAAAAAGAGGTCGACCTGGGAATCGAACCTAGGAGCTCATTTTCAGCACTACTACTGAACATGATTACAGCATGACTGCTCAGGTGTAAAGATTCGGTATTTTTTCTGAATCTCTGTACAAGAAGCGACTACAAAATCAATTAAAACACAGCCAGATTACCAACAAAAAGCGACAAATCCTTGACACATAATAAACACCAGTTCGTTTTCAAATTACTGAAATTTCGTTAGCAAGTCTGCAAGTGCCTACAAAATGTAACACAAAGATAGGTAGTCCCTGCTAATGCGGCCCGCCGTCACGAGAATTTTGGCAGTGATGCATGGTTTGTTTTGGCTATGGAACTACGTCCCCGCTTCAAAGAACTTTACTCACTAATGGACCCCGTTTTCACATTAAAAATTTCTCGTAGCGAATCGTAAAATTCGTGACGGATTTTTATAGTTTTGAATTTTTATGTTGACAACATTTTTCGATGTTATTTGATGTGTGGTTGTTTGCCTTTGTGTTTGTTTGTGAGGTAAAAGTTTTATGTGGGTTGGGAATAAAATGTATTGACTTATTTACTGACTCGTGTTCATAGGTATCTGGGTATAACATCAGTTGGTAATAAATAATAGTTTGACTGCAGATAATATTACGCCAGTCATCGTAGACACAAAAATCGCATTACGTCGCAAAAAAAGCACTGTACAAATTTTTTTGGGATGTTGTTAGGACAGATATCAATAGTATCACCAGGTTTGCAGCTTCTAAGGACGTGTACTCACTGCGTGGTGCTTGAAAAAGCTCAAAATTTTCAGAGTCAGTTTTTGTCTTATCTATACATATAATAAAATCGTAGGAAAGTCAAAACTGTACATTGAAAATTTTTTAAAAATAATACTTGGGGCGTGATCTACAATCGATATCGAAGCCAAAAATATAGTTTTTAGAATTTTTGTCTGTTTGTCTGTTTATCTGTTTATCTGTTTGTCTGTTTGTCTGTATGTATGTCCGGGATAAAATCAAAAAGTACTGCATGGATTTAATTCAAATTTTGCATGAATATTACTAAGAGGTCGGGTCAACATATAGGCTACATATTATCACGCTATCACTTACGGGGGAGGAGCTGTAAATCTTTATTTTTCTTACGCATTCTGTGACAGCGTGTAATCTAACGACGCATATTTAAATGTTGTTTTTGAGTAAACCATGCTATTATCTAGCTGTACACTATAAAAACTACGCCATTTAAGTAACTTGGGCAGAGAAACATACTCTAATGAATGTTAGTAGTATAAATACAACTTTAAAGCAGCGCCATCTATGAGATTTCATAAAAATCAAATCAAGTTACATGTTAACATTTTTTTTGGAAATTAATCATTTAAATTTGATCATGTTGGCGAGGTTAGTAGTTAGTTATTCTTAAAATTCATAGATGGCAATGTGCATTTTCTTCATAAAAGTTGTATCGTATAGTTCGTTTTGACAAATTCAAGTTCCAACAAAACCCTCAAAATCTTGAGCAGAGTTGAGGAAGACAATTTTAAAAAAATGCGGTGTTAAGTATTACAAAAAAGTTATGTTCATTGATGATGATCATCTCTTCATCAATTTCATGTTATTAGTACAAAATAAACATTTACTGTTAATACTTTTTTTCACGTTGGGCAAAACCAGGGTAAAATGTTTTTCTTGGATGCTCCTGGTGGAACAACAAACACATTTGTTACCACTGGCATACTTGCAGAGGTCAGGAGGCAAGGCAAAATTGCTACTGCTGTAGCGTCGTCGTCGGGAATCGCTGCCACACTGCTTCCGGGTGGCAAGACAGCACATGTCATGTTTAAAATTCCCATCGATTTAGAGAGCGCCGAAACGCCTGTTTGTGGTGTGTCACGTAACAGCGATAAGGGACACGTGCTCAAGGATTGCTCTCTGATCATATGGGATGAGTGTACGATGGTCAATAGGAAGTTGAGGCCGTGGACAGAACCCTGCAGGACATCCGCAGGACCGAACATTTGATGGGTGGTGTCACAGTTCTGTTCAGTGGCGATTTCCGGCAAACGCTTCCCGTGGTGACGCGGGGTCGAGGGCTGACGAGGTGAATGCTTCGTTGAAACGATCTTCGTTGTGGTCACGAGTTCGTACGCTGCGCTTGACCATTAATATGAGAGCTCGGCTCGGCGGCAATGCACGTGCTTAAGAATTCTCCGATGTCCTTCTAAGTCTTGGCGAAGGCACTCTACCAGAAGAGAAAGGTAGACAGGTGGTGCTTACAGAGTCTCTCGGTAGAGTGGTATCCAGCTTAAAAGAACTCATTCGCTGTGTGTACGGGGACATCAGTCGTATACCGCACCAGCAGAATTCTTGGGTGTGTGAGCGGGGCATTTTGACGCCCAAAAATGATCAGGCTGCAGCAATTAACGAATGCATTCTTTCGGAAATTGAGGGGAATGAAGTGGTCTACACCTCGATAAACACTGTTGTCGAGCAAGATGACGCCACACATTATCCCGTGGAATTTCTGAACTCCCTGTCAGCAAGTGGACTTCCAGCGCATACCATCAAGCTGAAGGTCGGTGTCCCGATTATGCTTCTTCGGAACCTATCTCCTCCGAGGTTGTGTAACGGGACCCGTCTTAAAGTCATCTCGTTCCACAGACACATCATTGAGGCGGAAATTCTTACGGGTTGTGGCGTCGGCGAGGCAGTATTTATACCACGTATTCCCCTTATACCTCATAACTTCCCGTTCCAGTTCAAGCGCGTACAGTTCCCCGTGAGTGTTTGCTTCGCGATGACCATCAATAACTCGCAGGGGCAGACACTGAGGGCAGCGGGTGTCGACCTCAGGACGAGTTGCTTCTCACACGGGCAACTGTACGTCGCTTGCTCCCGCGTCACCAGTCCTGACTCTCTTTACATTTTGGCTCCTGGCAGCATAACTACCAACGTAGTTCATAAGGAAGTGTTGTAAGGTATAATACCTTTGTAGGTACGTATTTTTACTCTTTTGTGTCCTGGAATGTATTCCTGCATTATTTTCTCTATTTCCTTCAGTCACATCTTAGGACTGAACTCAGCAGGATTCCCATATAACTTTCTTCACTTGCTTCGCTTGCAAAAAAAACTTATATTTTAATGCTATTTTAAAAGTTGTTTACTTATAATGCTATAGCGATACTGGCATCCTAGGTATTTTTGGTGCTGTACAGCCTTCACGCAGACGACGTCGCGGGCAGCAGCTAGTATGTTATAAAAGGTGCTATACATTTTTTAAGTATACATTTGCT
This sequence comes from Apamea anceps, assembly GCA_951799955.1. NCBI lineage: Eukaryota > Metazoa > Arthropoda > Insecta > Lepidoptera > Noctuidae > Apamea > Apamea anceps. Next base: position 2,370,829 of record OX637506.1, read on the forward strand.
AGAATTTGAGCTACGAAGTCTTAAATGACTGGGCTGTATGCTTCATCTTAAGGAGAATAAATCAACTTTGATCGCATTGGCTAGTCACTGCGTTTCAACGATTTTAGATATTATTATTATTCCTTCGTCAACTATTTAATTCTTGAATAATAGCTATATTTTATGCTTATCATGCCTAAAATCACCAAAACGTAAAGCATTAGCGGAAGTAGTGCACTAGCTTATATCCGGAATTCTCTGATGACGGTAAATGTTATTATTACGGGTAAACCTTATCGCAATTTATAGGCTACCGTTCCAACCCTAGACCATAACAATGTCAGTTTATATTACGGAAAAACTAGGCTTCAAAGTTATGAAGGTACTAGCGAAGGTATTAGCAGCGCCCTGCGGTTACACCCGCATAATTGTCGATCCCGTAGGAATATCAGGATAAAATGTATTCTATGTGTTATTATATGTCTAGCTATTACTGTAAAGTTTCATCAAAATCCGTTCAGTAGTTTTTGCATGAAAGAGTAACAAACATCCATCCATCCTCACAAACTTTCGCGTTTATAATATGAGTAGGAAGTATGACTCGGGCGCGGTCCGACGGGGGGGGGGGGGCGTTATGACCCCTAAAATCATTTAAGCTGTCGAGAGTCTGCATGATTTCCTTGCTTTATTAACTTAAGTTACTAACTTACTACTTGGTGACCCCCCCAAACATCCTAGCATTACATAAACAGAAAGAGGATTTATTTCTACTTCTTTTATACAAAGAGCATACTAAAATAAGCTTACTGCAACATCCAATCCGTTCCACAATAATCCGTATAAATTAAACCGCACGGTCTTTCACAATGCCACCGTTTTATGGTGCCCTGGTACATCTAATCAGATTCCTCGTCTTTATTGCCAGACCTAATCAAAAGACCGCATGATTAAAATCCAAAACAGGCGGGGAATTAATTAAGAGAGACATCCAAAATCCTCCGTAAAAGTGTGGATTTTGAAGGCTGACGTTGAAAATAACATTGTGATTTTAATAAAATGCAAATGTGGTGTTGTGGCGGGCTGTCGCGACGGAGTGAACGCGGCCATGTTTTATGTGTATGTTGTAAGTTTTGTCTCGAGATGCGCTTCAATGTAATGGCAGTGTAGAATTTGGGATGTCTTAGCATTTCCTGGTGTGGCTGTGTTATTTTTGTAAAACTAAAATTAATCAGTTAATTTTGTTCTTTAGATTTCACGATGTGTTTGTTTCACGATTCATAAAGCTTCAGTATTTTTCAAGTGAGCAGACATAAGTATTGAAGATAGGTCTTTCACGACCGACGCAAAACCATTAGCAAGTCATTGCAATGTAACACTTGTCTCGTTAACTTAAGGTATAAATTAGATTGATGGCCAAAAGTTTTGTCAAACTCACGGCAATCATTCTAATTTAGACTTTATTACAATGAGATAAGAGTTAAATTGCAATCACTTACTAATGGTTTTACGTCATTCAAATTTGACCGTGAATGTCGGGCTTGATGTGACTCAGTCGCATGATACATTTCATTCTTTAACGTGATTTTGCTTTTTCTTGTTGCATCCATCTTGATCAGACCATTTCAGACGAACCACTTACAGGAAGCAATTGCATGGCTTATGCTCGCCCGAGAACCACAAGGCGAGGGCTAAGAACAAGCCACTCAATCTCTTCTCCTAAGTGTCCTCGGCGACTAAGAAATTATATTAGGCGGATAGCACAACGACCTAGTTCGGCCTGGGATGCATAGAGCCTAGTAGGTTAATATTCTATAGAGTGCATGCAGTACACGTGCACTGTAGTATGATTGCATGGGCCTTGAAAAGATGGATGCGGTATCAGCAGTACTCTCACCTTATATGAACACAATATAATAACAACACGTGTGTATTCTCCGAAGGGTTACGCAGTGGTGACCTATAGTGCACCCACATTTCGCCATTTATGTATAAGTGAAAGTCAAGTTGTATGTGTGTCAATTATACAAAAAATGATGAAGATATCGCCCGTTATAGTTCCGTGTGACGTCACGCCTTCCAACACTTTTTAGCATGGCGTGAAGTCACGACCACAAATTTTGACGCGCTTTATCTTTGTAATTTTTTGTTTGATTGACAAAAGAAAAAATAGATATCCATTATTTTTCGATAATCTAACTGACGGACTAAATAATAATAATTATTTTTTTTACCCTGGAAACTACCCTATTAACATAACTACACTCAAATTAAATTCTTTATCCTGTCCGTACTCACCTATTCAAGTTCAAACGGAACTTAGTGTGTGTTTATCAAAGCTTAGTTCTGTTTTACTTAGACCAGATTAGGCTAAGAGGGTAGGTTGGCAGAGGTTAAAATAATGTTGAGACTGACTGAGAGGACTGAACTGGACGTTAAAAGACCCCTTTTCGCGTCTCAAAGTGATATTTGCATATGTAAGCGGTGAATGTTTTTTTAATGTACGCATTTTTTTTTCTCTCTGCCTGTCCTTTTGAGGGATACAGGCGTGATGTTAAATTTATTATGATCTAGTCTGTTTTAGTTACTACTGTTTCAATGAGCATAATCAGCTTATAATGCTCCCACTGGTGAACGCAGGCCTCCTTTTGGCGAGAGGGAGTGGGCCGTAATCCACCACGCGGGCCCCGTGCGGGTTGGTCACACGTCTTCGAGTTTTTAGTTCTAAGACATGCCGGTTTTTTCACGATGTTTTCCTTCACTGTTTTGAGAGCATTGGTGATGGAATAACCGTTTCGACTCTTCAGTTTTAATAAGAAAATTAAACAAAAAAGTCAGTAATGAAAATACTCAGAACGCCAGTTCGTTTTATTAATTAAAACCATCAAATACTTATTAATTCATTTTATTTTCAGTTTTCTCTTTCAAAGAAATACAAGAACCACTTTTAACGGTTGTTAATTAATATAATATCGTGTTTAAATATTGAAAGTAGAGTAGTAAAGCTTGTCGCAAACGACTGTAATTAAATATCTCTTTTACTTAATTGCTGCATTAATAAAAGACCATGTGTGCATGATGCCTTTCATCCGCAGTGCACGATGAAACATTCGTGAAAGGGAAAAAAGATTTAACAAATTAAAAACGCTGGTAATATAAATGTATGTGATTTATTTTATGGAAACCAGTTTATTTTCGAATGAAAACTGTTAATGATGCCATTAATAGGTTACTGTGTAAGTAATATTGTTTCTGGTTTTTCATTGGCTGTAATTAAATTATTGTGAAGTCGAAATAAAAGTAAAAAAAATAAATAAAAATAATAATAAACTTACAATAAAAGTTAATGAAAATAACATTATCACAGCGTAGTCAAAACTAATTTACATAGCAGCCTATAATGTTCCCAGTGCTGGGACACAGGACTCCTCTCGGTGAGAGGGAGTGGACCGTAAACCACTACGCGGGCCCAGTGCGGGTTGGTAGATGTCATTTTCTTCGAATTTTTGGTTCTAGAACATGCCGGTTTCCTCACGATATTTTCCTTCACCGTTTTGAGAGCAGTGGTGATGAGATAATTTACACAAAGTAAAGTGCCTGTCTGGGTTCGAACCTACTCGTCAGTCGCGGCCGTTACCACTGGCCCACCAGTGCTCTCGCAAAACTAAACTTACATTATTAAAGTCTTTCAGTTGTCTATGATATTCTGACTAATAAAATCAAATAGTTCTAAATTAGTAACAGGTTCAACTTAGCACTACAGTCAGTAGCTAATTGAACCGTGAGACGGTATTGACGAGTCGTTTCGTTAGTGCCTAAATACAGGATCCCTTGTGAGTAGTCGAGCTAGAAACTATTAAGTTCTGTCAATTAATTTGTCTGAAAATGGCTTTCTATTTGTGGCTGATATTAACTTTAATTTTTGGAAAGTCGTGAGTGTTTGTTATGCCATAGTAAGAATGAGATGCATTTAAGAGTGAATGTAGACGCAAATCCAAAAAAAAAAAATGGTGTCACCTTTATTGGTTTCTCCCACAGATTTTTACATTGGTTATCTAATATATAAAATTCTCGTGTCACAGTTTTCGTTGCCATACTCCTCCGAAACGGCTTGACCGATTTTGATGAAATTTTTTGTGCTTATCCGGTATCTATGAGAATCGGCCAACATCTATTTTTCATCCCCCTAAATAAGAAAAAAAAAAAAAATTATTAGGGAATTATTTATATGGCAAAACAACGTTTGCCGGGTCAGCTAGTAACTTTATATTATTATGGCCAAAGTATAAGACAGCGTTATTTTAATAAGTACCTAGGTGGGTACTCTAAAGTTAAGACGCGATTATTAATCAAATAAAAACATAAATCAATTTAAAATTAGTAGTAAATAATAATAATTCACGGGTTCAGCTCCAAAAATAAGGTTAGAAAAACCTAGCTCAGGTACAGTCAACAGCAAAAGTAGATGATCAAAATCAGAAATTCAATACTAATGAACGGAGTCGCGTCAGAACTGTGTGCCGTCGAAGTGATTCAAAAGTATGTGATTGTAAATTATACCAGACATTTACTACTAGTACAGCTGCCATATAGCTGCGAACTCCGTTCATTAGTATTGAATTTCTGATTTTGATCATCTACTTTTGCTGTTGACTGTACAATTAGAAACTTTTGTCACAGTCACAGCGAAGTTTCCACCTAGTCTTCAAAACAAAGATGAATATTTTAGAAGCATTAGGCTTGGGTCAGACTGGGCAGTCTGCCCCAAGCCTAATACTTCTAAAATATTAACTGACCGCACAAGATATGAATGACAGGCAGACAATTTTAGATATCGATTCCTAGAAATTGTCGCTAGACGGCAATACGAGAAATAATTTAGTGGAACGAAGACAGATGGGTTATTGTAGAGGTTTATTCTTTGAAATTTTGAAATGAAATTGCAACATTGTAGAATGTTGTCTTTTGTTTGGCTTGTAAGGCAACTTTACGTGGTACAGACAGCAGGTCAAGCTACCCGAAATTGTGAAATTTTCCCAATCAACCTTGAACCTTAATACTTTAGCGATAAAGTGGAAAATCTATTAAAGAAATTTGACAGATTGTATTTATTATTAATTAATTTATTTATATATACTTTATTGTACACCATAAAAATACATAGCATAAAAAATACATGGCACACTACAAAATATACAATGGGCGGCCTTATCGCATTACTGCGATCTCTTCCAGGCAACCTTAGAATGGACATTTTATATTGTAGTAGCTTGATATGCTGGCTTCTGTACGTTTAGAAACAGTATAGTTAAGGACCTTGCTGATAGGATGTATCACCTACCAAGACCTACAAGTTGTGGTTGAAAATAGGTAAAAAAATAAATAAGTAAATGTCTTTTTTTAATGTGCAACTGAGGAAAGGCGGTAATTAATTAATTTATTTATATTTGTGTGTATGTAGGAATGCCATTTTAATTGTATTCTTTTTTGTATAATTTTATTCTCGTGTTTTTTATGGATCGTGTGGTCGGCAATAAAGATTTTTTTTTAAATTTGTTTGTAATATATGCCACAGATACAATCGTAAATGACTAACTAACTAACTATATAAATAAATACGAAACCTGCTCAGAAGATTGGCAGCATTGCCACGTTGAATGGCAATGCTAATTCTTTGACCAAAGAACGACCAAGCCCTCTGGTCACGTGAAATGTTGACCAGCAGGCGAGAAATTTCCTAAAAAGGAGACGCGCACTCGAGCCCCTTGACCCGAGCGTTTCGACCACAAACGGCTCAAAGCTGTAGTTAGCCCATTTATTTATTCATTTACTGTCGTCTACTCGTAAGACTGAAAATTCTGGTTAATTTTGAAGTTGTAGAGCTGCTGTTTGTGAAAAAGTTCGTTGTTAATTTCGTTGTTGTTCTACCGCTAACTAACCTATTTTCCCACCAAGCAGCATTGTTAAATAATAATAATGCATAGTGCATAGGGATCATCGGTTTGCGCCTAAAAGCAGCTAACGGCCCCTCTGTGAGTTGACTTCGTCCCCTCGTACTCCAAAGATCCGGGACCCGACGGTCCCGAGACTAAGACTTTAAGTCTGAAATCACTAATCTGTCGATGTCAGATTTAAATTAATCATAAGTCCAAATTTATAAATTATACTTCCTACTTACTTACTTACTTATTTTCTTATTTGTAAGGAAATTGAGTTTTTATAAACCGTACTATTATTTTATTATATTAATATACTACGCATCTAACCGAAGCCAACGGCACCCATACACGTCATTGCTATAAAAATGCAACGTTCCCTGTCGTGATAAAAGCATATTTGATTCGCCATTTACTTTATAAGATTATTATAGTATGTGTTTTTACGGCAATTATGCCCAGTAAGTACCGTTTTTAACTTTCGTTCAGTGTTATTAAAATATTCCCGTTTTTAACGATAACTTATCGGGCGTGTTTTGTTTTATAATGTTTTTTTTTTGTTTTAATATGCGATAGAAGTGTGATAGGTTAAGGGCGTTATGAATGCTTAAAATAAAATCGCGTGTTATTTTTGTGTTTTAAATAATCTAAAGTATAATCACACAGGGTGCAGTGGTGGTCCAGTGGTATCGGCGTCGACTTACGAGTCGTGAGTTCGAACCCAGTCAGGCACTTTACTTCGTGTATTTAATTTGATCATCACTACTATTATTAAAATGGTGAAGGAAAACATTGTGCGGACACGGCATGTTCTAGAACAAAAAAAAAAAATTAAATATTTGACCTCCACCAACCCATACTCGGTCCACGTGGTGAAATATGGCCTACTCTCTGCGTGCGTCCCGGCAGTGGGAACATTATAAAAATAAAATAATAATAATACACAAAATAATTACAACAATACAACAATAACAATAATTATTATGTTGTTAATAGCATAGGCTATTAACAACATAATAATTATTTATTAATCCTTTTATTAATTAATCAATAGTAACAAATCTATAGTAACGAATCTATAGTAACAATGACAGTCCCACAGGGCTCAATTTTTGGTCCTTTATTGTTTCTTATTTATATGAATGACTTGCCGTACCTCATAAAGGATAATTATGATATACTGTTGTTTGCAGATGACACTTCACTTTTGTTTAAACTTAAACGTCAGCAACATGTTACTGACGAAGTAAATAGCGCAATCTCTAAAGTAGTCCACTGGTTCAATGTTAATTATTTACTTTTAAACGAGAAAAAAAACCAAATGCATTCTGTTTAGGCTACCTCACGTTAGTCAGGTGAAAACGAATGTGTTGATAAAGGGCGAAGAATTGAATCCTGAAGACAGCACAGTATTCTTGGGCATAACCACAGAACAGATAAAAGAGGTTAGAAGGGCCTTATGGGCGGGGCAGGCGCGCCGCAAGGTTGATCAGACGCTCAAAGTCAACAAAAGTTTGAATCACCGCTCAACAATTGCGCTCTTGTTGTGACAGCGTTCGAAACTCCGCGGAAAAAGATAATTATGCCGTCTTGCGCTATCATAAAGTGTCGGAAAAGAAGTCAGGAGTGTAATGTGGCCCGAGGAGGGATTTCTTATCACCGGTAAGTCCAAAAACCTTAAAATACGAGTGATATTTGTAATTATTGCAAAAGTATTATGTAGTTTGTAGACAAAACGATAAAATCGCATTCAGATGCAAAATTATACATTGCTTGCAATACATGGGTACGATCTTGTACGACGTGAGCGGTCGCGCAATGTATTGCGTTCACTGCGAACGCCGCGTGTGTCGAGCCAAAGCATCTATTCAGGGAAATCTATGCGCATCGACAGTGTTGTACCAAATTGTAAACAATGTCGATATTAAGTATGTGTATTATACGAATGATTATTTTCAGTAATGTTACAATTAATACAACTTCGTTTTTATCAACACTAATTTTATTGTTGTATAATGTGGATTATTATTATTATTAATTTAGTTTCTTAGTTGGGTTTTCGTCTAAAATTTGATTTGGCGGGCACAGCAATTAATTATTAACATTATTCATAAATAAACATGATACAGTTAATAAATACATTTTTCACAGAGTAATTCACAATACATTAATTAGATTATATTATGTTAATTCGACTTAGCATTCGATATGGCCGTGAAATTTAAAATTTCGTTTTAGTTTTTTTGCATATTGTAGCTTTGTTTTACGTTTTATGTTATTCAAAATGCTATTTTTCTTTCTTTCTATTATTATGACGTAAAACAGAGCTGCAACTAGCATAAAACGAAAAAAAAAAAAATTTCGCGGCAGTATCAGATGTTCCTCCTTAAATTGACTTTGATTTAATTTCATTTATATGTAATTAGAATGTCCACATTATTCGTACCGTATCCGCAACTAAAAAAATTGCAAAACTTTAATTAACAAAATTACAGTAATTTTATCGATATGATTAATCGATCTTTTGGTCGCGGTAACTATTTGCTTTTACACGTGTGTGAGTGTACGTCCAGAGCAGTATTTGCGTTAGTGTGAGAACCAATAGCAAACACGCGATCTAAGTGCATGTGGTTTATTTGTGTGCGTAATTCGCGTACGTATTGAAGTCTTGCTTGTAGTGGAGAGACAGGAGTAGGAGACAGGCGGCGACACGCGTTTTAATACAAATAATAATAATAATATCCCTGGACATTTCACACAGCGCCATCTAGTCCCAAGCTAAGCAACCTATTGCTTGTGTTATGGTAACAAGATGGCTGATAAAACTACTTATATACATTTTTTTTTTGTAAATACATACATAATTATAGATAGAAAAACACCCAGACTCGGAACAAATACATGTAGGTCATACAAATATTTGTTCCGTGCGGGAATCGAACCCGCGACACGCAGCGCAGCAGTAAATCGCTTAACCACTGCGCCAACCGTGCTGTCAAATCAGGAACTATTTCCTTTCTAACCTCTTTTATCTGTTCTGTGGGCATAACTTTGGATGCTAAGCTTCAGTGGGGTCCACAAATAGATAAATTGTCAAAAAAACTAAGTTCCGTAGCATACGCTGTTAGAAAAATTCGTAATTTAACTGATATAGAGACAGCCCGTTTAGTGTACTTTAGCTATTTTCATAGTGTAATGTCGTACGGTATTCCATTGTGGGAAAATGCAGTTTGTTTTGCAGAAGCCAGCTGTTTGATCAATTTATAAATTAAGTCCGAGATATTCGCTCAAAGACAAATTTAAAGAGATTATTGTTATGACTGTGCCGTCTCAGTATATTTATGAAAATATTTTATATGCCCATAAAAATATAAAATTGTTTAAAAAAATCAGTGATATCCATAATATAAATACTAGGAACCAACACAAATTAGTTGTACCTACAACCAGGCTCAAGAAAATAGGTGGCTCTTTCAGATGACAATGTATACGCTTTTATAATAAACTTCCACGACACGTTCAAGATCTAAGCCTTAATAAATTCATATCATTCATTAAACGTAAGTTGTGCCAGAAAGCCTTTTATACCGTTTAGGATTATATCGAGGACAAAAAGGCTTTGGATTGAGCTGCTTCCAATTTTGTAGATTGAGTGTTTTTTTTTTCTTTCGTTGTTTTTTTTATATACACATTGAAATTAATGAATTTTATATATACAATGACATTTGTTTACTTTGTAAAGTATTCTATTATTTTAATTATTGTGAACGTGAAGACTATGTGGGTCATTCTATTTATTTTTATTTTTCTGTGTTGTGTAACTTTTGTCATGGTCTGGCAGTTTAAGTAATTTATGTGGCTTAACCAAGTGTCCTTTCTTTGGTATTGTTCGTCGAATCATTGAGTTCCATAAGTTTTGAGTTGAGCTGCACGACTTATGACAAATGCGTGCACTGACTGGACAGGTCCTCTCAATCTGTGTGGTTCTTTCCTCAGAAGACCATCCCAGAAATCGATCGACATAGTCTTCATAATATGATCAGGATTATGTCTGGCCTGTAAAAGATACTGTCACCTCTGAGTTTGTTACGGCCTTTCTTCTCAGACTAGTCAGATAGGAAACGCTGACCTCATCTAGTTTTTAAAATATGATTGACCTGTAAAAGTGTTTCTATAAACCTGCTTACAAAATAAAATCATTTTTCAATTCTTTTTTTATATATTTATGTTCTGTACATTATAAAGAGAATTCTATTCTATTCTAATCTCTCATCATCACGAACACAGTAAAAAGTCAATGTACCTAAGACTAAATACAAATTAGTGACTGTTGTAGGTAAAACCTGGGCCCGTATTCCCGTAATTTAAAACGTTCAAAATCTAGTCGCAGTCTCATCTCAGCGACAAACAAATGTCAAAAACTTGTCAAAATGTAGGGAAATTAGACGTATTTTTGACAGATTGAGACTGAGATCAGACTGTGAACGTTCTTAAAATTACGAGAATTACCCCGCTGTTTTTCTGACAGATCGTGTATTCCAAGGATGGTGATAGCATGGCTAATTGACAAAGTCAATTCTAACTCAGCCAATTCGTATTAAAAATCATTATTTAGACCTGCCATGGATAGCAGGACACATAGATTGCTACATATTTGACTGTCAAAAGTTTTATATAAATAAGGTTGTCATATAATTCTCAATAGTGTAGGGGCAATCTTAATACGTTATCAAAGTACCCACAGACAATCTAATTGGATTACCATAGTTATAAAATTTGGCACGGTGATCAACAATTTATCATGTTTTAATAGAGTACCATAGTCATCTAGCGTTAGTTATGGAATTATTAAGTCTCTGTCCAAGGTATGAGCGGAAGCGTCAAGGTGGGTGTTAGAAATAATTATTTTGGTCTGTGAGCAAAAATAAGATGCTTCTACGTTTCGTATCAAGTAATATTTTCTGGGAGTTAGTTTAATGTGCCTGCGATCAATGGTCAACGATTTTGAAGTTTTCATTAAGGGTAGTAAGAATTTGGACCGTAATTATGCAATTGAAATGAGAGTACAGTTTGATATAATTTTATGAGCTCATCAGGCTCTTCTTTAGGTACGGCATTTTCTTTCGTAATTTGTATGATGTATGAAATTATATTCAACATCTAAGCAATGACGTATAAGCATAATTGTCTAAAATCAACTAAGAAATAAATGATACTAGGCATATTATTTAGTTATGTGATGAAATATAATGTCTTACTAAATCGTAATATTATTAGTAGATAATTCCGGTGTGGAAGGCATGGCAGTATCCTTGCGTTACACAATAAAACTGCTTACCCTTATAAACCTCTTCCTTGCACCACACCCTAAGAGGTTAATATCCCGAACATTCCAGGTCGCAGCAAGTCGAGTAAGCCGATAGTTCGGGAATCTCAAGACCTCGCTAAGACGCTTCAGGGTTTTAATTAATTACCCCTACACTCGGATAATTTGATATGCCTATCATCCGTGAACACTTCTTTAACTTGCCAAATGAGTTTTGTTGAGTTTCGAGTAGAGTTTGGAGGTAGATGGAGTTATGTAGTGAATGTTGGCTCGTGTTCTTGTTTCGTGTAGTTTAATTGCACCTGTGTGTTAAGCAAAAGGGTTTTGATGAAAGAGTTTTGATAATTTCTGGCAAAGAAGAAGGCTGTCTGAAGGATTTGCTGTCTTTTTCTGAGACAGACATGGGAAAAAGTGACAGTAACAAAGATGAAGAAGAATAGGTGACTGCACTGTATCCGCACCCTAATTGCGTCACACAACACACGATCAATCGTAATCTGAATCATTTTGAAGCATATTGCTAATCCATTGCATCATAAGTTCGAAAAATTTGTCTGCTCAACACGTAAATAAGGCAATGAATGTTGTAGAACTGTCAAAATGAAACCGATTCCGATTGATTGTGCGTTACGCAATTAGGGTGCCGTGCCTACTCACATACTTGATACAGTTGTCTCTGCCCATTAAACTGCTTTTAATATTTAGGCTAGAAAATTGAATATCAGAGGGTCTCGGCGAAGTGATATTCTATCAATGATAACGATAGTGGAAAACACATATTTTTTGACACTGTTTATTTAAATTACTACCTTACTCAGCTAATATTTGCATACCAAAATATGGCGATATAATGCACATGAATGTTTATTTACCACCTTACACAAAAATATGGGACTGACATAAGCTACGAGGTAGGAGTACGAAACGCTTTGAAAGCGATTGTCCCTTGTCTCGGCCTTCTTGTTCAATCAGTCGATAAATAGTGATAATTTATAGCAACTAGCATCTCTGGGGTTAATTTACAAACGATGATTTAAGTGAAGTGACGTCCAAACGTCAAAAATGTACGGTTAACCAGTCGCTAATGACTACTTAAACAAGTAAGCAATAGTAATGACTACTTAAACAAGTAAGCAGTAGTAAGCAACTTTTATAAATAAAGGGGTGTGTGCTTAGAAAGCCGGACTTAAACAAAAATAGGGTGACGAAATTCAACTCCAATTCCACCATCAACACCTCGCATCCCGAAACTAATAAACTGCTATAACTTGACCTCCTTTTGTACCTTTTTGTTGTGAACCAAAACTTCCTAAACTTTATGCTATGGCCGGCAGCGAAATTTCATAATATACATTTTTTGCTCACAGCCCGAACGCAATTTTGGGACCACAGTGCATACCTATTCGGATAACCGATTTTGGGGAAACAAATCGTTTGTAGGTGGCCTATAAAATGCGATAGTTTGAACTGGGTTTTATCTATGACCCGTTTTTGTTCTTGTGTATTGACTTGCGAATACAGGGGGATTGAAAATAGTTTGTATGCGGAAATTGTTACTGGTCTGACTAGTCAGTTTTGAGTGTTATAATAATATGGTTTATTGTAGGTATCGTTCTGTTGTTTCTGCCTACCCTCATGGGAAAAAGGCGAGGGCTTATGTAGGTATTGCATTGCTTCAGCAAATGAAATGCTGATTAAATGGTCTTATAGTCTAATTTTTTTTTGTTAATTACAATACAAGGCCGAAGAAGTAATTAAGTCTGTAGGCACACTAAGATTTTATTGCAACATTTAAATTCAAATGAATCCTCGTTAGCCTAGAAATAAGATTTTAAGATTCCTCGCTTAATATATTCTGCACCAGGCCAAGTTTTCTAAGTGAAAGAATAATAAATTGTGTTTAGTTTGCTGACATAATATTAATTTTAAATCAAATTATAGCAATGGCTTTGGCTAACAGCGTTACACGTGCCGCGTATAAAACATACGTTTACTACAGTACTTTGTCGATCTCTTTCCAAAATCACAACATTTTCTCGACTCACTGACACGTAAAAGCAGGACAAACAAACTAATAAAACAACTCGTATTACTAAGAATTTGTCAAACCAATCCCTATCTTTCGATCGCTTCTCGTTCGCAGTTGTCTATAGAATAGGCCAGGCCGAAGTCCAAGCATCGGTTATTGAAGGCTCTGTGCCAAGAAATCGGCCTAAACGCTATCTCCAGCCGACACTCCGTATCACCTCAGGCCTCAGGCCTCCGGGCCTCGGAATTATTCAAACTGGATTACATTACGGAATTGTGTATGAAAATTTTATGACCACAAGTATTGGTATTGATGGTGTGGAATTGTTAAATGATTGCTGTTAAGTTTGTGGGCTCAAGTACAATTTTGGGAGTGCTGTTTTCATATTTATCATGTAGAAAAAATCAAAGGCTCAATTTAGGTCATTCTTGGGGATTAAAATAGGCACATGTCAAGTGATGCATAAATAATATGAAACCAATAAGTATTTAATCTTAAACCAGTTGATTGACTTGTTTTATGACCAAATAGTTTTATTAAGTTTAACCTTCAGATGAAATTACAACCTCAAACTGTAATGTAACCTTTATAACTTTGTAAAATTCGCACTACAGAGACAAGATACAAGCATCGCATAGTTTGTATATTTATATAATGAATATGTCACATTGTATTGTTACTTTTTTATGAATAAACTTTATTATTGTTATTAATTAACTAGCAGCACCACGCGGTTTCACTCGCATAAGATTCGATCCTGTGGGAATATCGAGATAAAAATCTTATATTTTACTCCTGGTTATAAACTATCCGTATGCCCAATTTCATTCGAATCCGTTCAGTAGTTTTTGCGTGAAAGAGTAACAAACATTCATCCACACAAACTTTCGCGTTTATAATATTAAGTAGGAAGTACGATTGTGAGATTTCGCGCACTACATTATAACATAAACAAGGTCTTAGCAGTCCTCAAATAATCATTCCGTATACAGATTACGTAAAAGTTAACTTTAAAATGCGTAATAAAATAAATATATAAGCTGCCTTATCTTATTGAATTATCTTATTTATGGCTTCTTACAGACATTTTAATACCGTACGTGTATCAATAAATGTATTGTGTGTTGCTGCAATCTCTAGTTCCATCTGTCAAAAAACGGATTACTTATACCCTATACATTGACAAGGTGTGAGTAAAAATCACCGTTACTTCGTGTCGATAAATTTAAACGGCTCATCGGTTCGCATTTGCTCGTTCGCATTCGTTAGTTCGCTCGTCACTTCGAACATTCATCGGGAAATAAAAATATTATAAAAGTCAAATAGCCCGTAAAGTTCGGTTAATATTCGCTGTGCTAAAATTTCGATGACTTTCGATGTTTTATATTTGAGAATTTTCACACTCGTAGAGAAACCTAACATATTTTTTTCTTAATATATTTGTAAGTGGCATAACGATAACTGTTTTGAAATAACTTTGCTTTTTCAAATTAATCTAGTCAATTTCTTGACATGGCCTATTTTTAGCCCAAGTAATCTGCATAGCCATCCAACGTGGCAATGCTGTCAGCCTTTTGGGCACTTATCCCAATGACAGTGACGCGGACGAATTTTTTGATACCTAATGTGCTCCTCCCTTTTTCTTTAACTTTTTATTATATCTAGTCAATAGAGTTAGAATTTGTAAGTTTTCTGGTTTTTGTCTGTATTTAACGATTCGACGATTCATATGAAAATACCTAGCCTATGTAAACGTCTGGAAATCACACCACATCGACCACATCCTGTCCTTCAACAACCAATCAATCATTATTTGTAAAATAAAGAATGATTGATGTAACATAAGTTAATTTCTCTCAAATTGTCGCGAATCGTATGGAATATCTGGCTGTTTTTTTTATTTTTATCTTTTTTAGTATTGACTATCTTAACGTGCACGTGTTTCTACATCGCTCTCAAATGTATAATTTCAACATGAATGATGTATTCAATATTTTGTAACAATTTTATGATATAAAAGAGTGTCTGTTGAGTTTCTTGCCCGTTCTTCTCCATATGCACTTACTACGCTTTGGAATGGGCCACTAGCTTCATCTTTCTGACTGACCGACCCCTTGACAATTCAAAAGTGCCTGTAATTGGTTTATTTGAAATAAATGCTTTGAGTTTGCTAATATTATGACAAATGACTGTAATAGCCAGTCAGCAGAATGTAGCGCCGCTCACTAGATACACAGTAAAGTACCTCCACTCTAAGAATTTTATAAAAGTAATTAATAAATTGATCTAAATAAGTGTAATAATAGTGATATAAATAATTTCAAATGTTTGCATGCCGATTGGTAAAATGTGGCTGAGCTAAATGTAATCTTAAGAACTATTATGTATTACCCATATTTGCAAAATAAAATTCTATTATATTCTATTCTACTCATCGAGGTTATTTTAATGTTCTCTCCAAGTCACAAGAAGAACTTTATCACTTTCCTGCCATTGTCCCATGTTACTTAGGCGCAATACGTTTTCTTCTTCCATTCTCCCCTGTCAACCATCACGCTATCATTTACTCCCTTTTCTTTACTTAGAACATGAATAGTTTATCGTCAAATTTGTTTCAGTACGGTTAGTGGAAGTGCTTAGGTGCGGTTTGGGCAAGTGCTGTTGAAATCAGTGCTCTAAGTGGAATACTTCGTCTAATGTCTAAACGTATAAAGAAAGCTCACAAAAAAAGAAACAAAAGATAAAAAAATATTTTATTAGGCACACACACACGAAATACAAATAGTAAAAAAGAAGCATTTAAAACTAACAAACTTACATTAAAAACAACCAATAAAAATGTGCAAGGCCAAAAAGGCTCCTATCTCAGCATAATGCTGCGATATTAAAAAAATTAAATACCCATATACCATAGCAGTATTCTGATAGAACCCACTGTGATGCCACGGACAAAAAAAAAGGCCTGCATCATCTAAACAAAATAAAATACCATAGCACTGGTATTCTGATAGAACCCGCTGTGATGCCACGAAAAAAGCTCTGCATCAACCTAGCTTTATCCCACTAACTAAAATGCCTTAAACCTTTTATTCTCAAAACTGTTCAATAAATCCGAGCATCACCCAATGAATGGTAGCAGTCCAGTCGGCATCGGTAATGGCTATAGAATTATTCATGACCAGCATCTTGGATCATATCTTCATCTCGCGGTAATGGCGGCTGCGCGGGGGACAGGGGGGGCAGGCCACTTGCACGTAATGATGCGATTGTTGCAAGGCTTTAGTTGGGTTTGGTGTTTGGCCTGGTATAGTTAGGTTTTGTGGGCTTTGAATTAAGTAAATTTTCTTTGTAATGTTAGCCTTTAATAATACTGCCTAAATATGTGTTTGTTTGTGGTAAGTAATAAACATAAATATTACGACTTTCCTTGATAAAATGAATGAAAAAAAAGTCTGTGTTTGTCTTTCTTCTTCCATATAGGATAGAATGAATTATATTTATTATATACAAGATAACACTAAAATAACAAAATAATACCCTAAATTAAATAAAACTATTTACAAACTAAAATATAGCGTCGAAAAATTCATCGCCATCGCTGTCGACTGGTAAAGTACCCAAGACACTGGCGGCATTGCCACGTTGTATGGCAATGCTTAGCCTCTGGCCAAGGTAAAAGCCAGCCCTTGGGTCATGGCAAGTGTCAACCAGTCTTTTTGAAATTTCCTTAAAAAGACCATGCGCACTTGGACCCCACGGCCCGAGGGTTTCAACCCCAAACGGCTCGAAAATATAATTATTAATGAGGTTATTATATTGAGATGATTATTATACGCAAGAGTATCGACACAAGTTGCATCCCACACTAAAGGCCTACCTACCTTCCATATTGAAATTGAAATATAAGTATTTTAGGATAATATTCAGAAATACTTCTCTTTACTTCGTGACAGAACAAACTCAAAACTCGAACTCAAAGCATTTATTTCAATTAAACTATTTACAGGCACTTTTTAACTGACAAAATTAAATAGTCGGTCAGTTAGTCAGAAAGTTGAAGCCCATTGCAAAACGTAGATCTCTATGGAGAAGAACGGGCAATGAACTCCGAGAAAACTCTTTTAAATCAATATATATTACAAAATCCTGGGTACATTATTCTTGTTGCTTCTATATGTGTGAACATAGTAAAAAACAATTCAAAATATAAAATTAAAAATAAGCCCTGGCAGTTAAGAGATGACCAGTCTCAACCGACGGTGCCCGTTCCTAATAAACTGACAAAGGATATAACAACACAGAAATGTCACTACGTAATTTCTATAAAAGCTTAATGTACCTAGTAAACCCTATTAATTAATGAAAGCTACCCAAAACAATTTTAATACGACTACCGCAGTAACAATACGATTAGTTGGTTAAATTAAATTATCGTATTAGTATATTGATACTTATACAAACAAAACAACACAATAAACAGACAATTCTCACGAATTTCATTTCAAATGAAACTGCATCCGATTGTGATGAAAACGAGGCGTGAATGACAAAGCACATATTGCGTTGCTACGGCGTAGCTTCGTAGCACTCGTAGCGCTCGCGTAGCAGATGCGCTACGGTGACGAATTATTATAAAGGTAAACTGAATTATCCGTCTTTAGATAGTGCAGTTGATATAATAAAATGCAAAATGAAGAAATTAAAAAAGGACAAGGCTCTCAACTCGGATGTTTGTATTTTTTTATGTTTGTTCGCGCATAACTCCGTCGCTTGCCAAACGATTAAAAAAAAAAAAAAAATTGTTAGAAAGGGTATACTTTCCAAATAATCCCATATAAATTTAATCGAAAACGGTTTAGTAGTTTGGTTTTTAAACCAAAATTACTGGTAAAAAGTACACTTAAAAGTGAAAAATAAAAACTTTTTCGAAAAAAAAAAAAAAACAACCAACTTCCAAAAACGACACTACAAAGTGAAAAATAGCTTTGATTTTGGAAGTCGGTGGCAAACAACGAAAACTCGAACCCAACGACACCGACTTCCGAAATTAAAGTTATTTTTCACTTTGTAGTGTCGTTTTTGGAAGTCGGTTGTTGTTTTTTTTCAAGAAAGTTTTTATGAAAAAGAATTGTTAATCACATCATCATCGTTAGAGACGTCCACTACTGAACATAGGCCCCCCCAAGCAATTCTGTGCTTCGCATCCAGCGAATTCCTTATATTAAAAGATCTACTTACTGAAATAAACATCATTCCATTTATTTATTTATCTCTTCAGTTTTCTCCATTTCAGTCCAAAAGTTATATTGGCGCCGATTCCCTTGTTCACAAACTAAACTAAATTTAAGTTCAGTGCATCTTTTTCTTTCTATTTCATTAAGAAAAGGACAAAAGCTAAATTTTAGTTTAGTCCTGTCAAATTAAGACGCTCCATAGACAGTTTAGACGTAATTAAAAACATGGCTACTAAAAATACGCAATTTACGTCTGTCGCTGACTAATTTGACAGGACTAAACTAATATTTTATCTTCTGTCCTTTTCTTAATGAAATAGAAAGAAAAAGACGCACTGAACTTAAATTTAGTTTAGTTTGTGAACAAGGGAATCGGCGCCACTGTTAGATTTTATGTGAGTCTAACAATGTAGGGTCATGTCTGGATGAGCCGTTTGAAGAAAGAGCCATTCCAACTTTGAGTTGACTTGTCCCGATAGACGGCATGCAGGCATCTGTTAATACTAAAGTACAATTTATGTGAATTGATACATTTAGCCATTTAAAACATGCAAATGTTTACAAACCACTGAAACGTCACCTAAAAGCTTATTCCACTATAATTACATTGTTACACTATAATTACATTTTATTCGAATTATATTACATTCATTGAAAATAATTAATTACCTGCCTGCCGTTCAACAGGTAAGCGATGCTAATTTATCAATTCATTGCACAATTCAAATAAATATTATTCAAAACGTTCATTGGTATTATTTTGACAAATTAATTAGCGAACATTCACTGTTAATCGTATATTGTTAAGGTCATGTTTATCAATTAACAAATATGCTACATAATGAATTCCGGTGAATTGAATTGTCTAAATATAAATCAGAACTCATTTATGGAAATAAATTTAACGGCACTTTTAACGGTCACAAAGATTTGAAGAATCAGTAGAGCATCATGATTCACGTATTCTGGTTTACCGTTCATGCATAGTGGTTTTAATTTTCCTGGAGGAAAATATGCCTCATTTTCCTCCAGCATTTATTCATTTTCTATGTCTTATTACCGCCGCACGTGTAGGTAGTCTAAATCCGATAAGACCGAAGCTTCTCAAAAGTGATGTGTTATAAATTCAAATCACCAATAGCCTATAATGTTCCCACTGATGGGACACAGGCCTCCTCTCGGTGATAGTGGGCCAGAATCCACCACGCCGGCCCAGTACGGGCTGTTAGATATCATATGTCTTCGAATTTTTGGTTCTAGGATAAGCCAGTTTCCTCACGATGTTTTCCTTCACCGTTTTCAGAGCAGTTGGTGATGAAATAATTTACACAAAGAAAAGCTCTGTCTGGGTTCGAAACTACGATCTATAAACCTACAAATCATCAATGAATAGCCAGAATGTCACAGCACTAGTATTGCTGTGACTGTGTGAATCACAAACTAGTTAATAACAGGTTAATAAGTCGTGTCGGGTTACACGTTGCTTTAGAGTAGCGTCGTGGACGATGGGCTATACTCCTGGACTACGAAATCGAGCCTCCAAGCATTTCCGTTTTATGTACTACTACATCAAAATAGTGTTAAGTCAAACAAAAGTTTTGATGTAGATTTGGAGCCGACATACTGGCCATCATTTTGGAGTCCTCATTATCCCAAACTAGCGATAGCGGCGCCCCGCGGTTTCACCCGCGTAAGTGTCGATCCCGCGGGAATATAGGGATAAAAAGTATCCTATGTGTTATTCTGATGTATAAGCTATATTACTATAAAGTTTCATCAAATCCGTTCAGTAGTTTTTGCGAGAAAGAGTAAAAACCAACCATCCATCTTCACAAAATTTCGCGTTTATAATATTAGTAGGATTAGAATTCACAACCACAAAAGCCATACCATAAAAGCTATAGAACTTGCTAAAAAAAAAAAAGCGGGGTAGCTCGATTTAAGAGCCCGGGAGTATATAATATAATACAAGACAGCCTGAAAATTGGCAAAAAGACAATACCCAAGCCTGGCTTTCACACGACCATTTAACGCCGAAACGGTTGCCAAAATTAGCATAAAAACAAAAATTCAATTCGCTCACTTACATGGCTGTAACTGTTTAACACAAGTACGAGGCAACTGTGCTCGCCAACCTACTCCTTGACTGGAGGCCGAGGGGCCGCCTGCCAAAATTTCTGCCTGCTATCTTCTACACCACACTCCAACCCACGATTTATATCGAAACTTGCTGGCACGGAAGACAACCTGAACGTATTAGCCCACTGTACACCGTAAAGCCATATAAAAGTGTTCAAAAGTTAGTTTTCTGGCACGGATTTTAGTTACAATTTTTGGACTGTCCTTTTTTGCGGGTTCGAAAATTATGTTCTTTTTTAAGTATGTTGGAGTTATTGAAATATAGTGTGTGTGAGTATTTTTGCCATTTTTGTGGAAGATAATTTCTTGTTTAGGCTTTGCTACAGTCACGTGATCACGATTGATAAAACTTGACAGGCACGAAATGGCGAAAGTTATGTACAACGTTCTCTTTGCGTTGCTAAGCTTATACTTCATCAATAGTGTTAATAAAATGTTTTATGGACATAAAAATGTATTACATTTTCAATTGAAGCCTGACTCTTGAGCCGGGCGGTACCCGTGTTACAGGAGTCAGTGTCTTCACTCGTTTTTGGAACATTAACAATTTTATGCAATAAAAATAAAATAAAGTAAAATGAAGGAAATTTTGTGCATGCATGCTCGTGAGTGTTTTGTATTTTGTGTGTGTAAGTGATTGTGCTACATTCCATTTACAGTTATTTTACCTATGATTTTGCATCCTGTCCAAATCACATTGATTTTTATACTCCTTATGATAAGGTTGCAGTTGGGTTGCTGCCACAGAAGTCTGTCAATATCACAATGATCTTTATTTTCGTTATTATAACGTTGCTGTTGAGTTGCCGCTGTAAGAGGTAAAAAAGCTATGAAAGGGCTGTGGGTGGCTGAACTTACGGTTATATCTGAGAGATTGTTTGCCTACATTACTACTAAATTCATTGGCAAGTGCTAGTTGCTGATTTCACTTCAATTTATTTATTCCACGTGTACCGAAGTCTGAGACTTACGTAAAAGCTTGCCCTTAGGTCAGCCTTGACCTAACCCTGTCTTTAAAAGTACTATTTCGTTGAAGTGAAGGTCAATAGCATTGCTTACTAAGTTACGAGTGGCACTGAGCCAGATAAAAATCAATGTAATTTAAAGAAGGTACCTAAGAGGAAAAGTGGAATTGATACATAGTTGAACGAGATATTATTTTGTAAAAGAAAGAAAGAAATAAAAAATGTTTCATTGTCACAGAAACACGTGCATATAAAATAAGACAAGTTCTCTAACTAACTCGCCTTGTTAAAACATCAAAGGACAATGACCAAAAGTCGTACCAAAAAGTCTCATGCATCAAGATCAAAATATTATAGTAATTATTTTCATAATTTTTTACGACATTACGCGTCGGGATTTCATTTTTGAACGTGGAATTTAATTTAAAGTAAAAAAGTGTTGATAATGTTTTATTCCCTTTACATGACGTTCCGTATCAAATGATATGAAAAATTATACTTTACCGATTCTACATTAATTAAAAATAACTGGAATAAAATAGAATATAATTTTTATTTAAACAATTACCATTTTTTTAGAGCAATAATGGCCGTTCGTGTGTGACATGTCAAACAAAATAAAGTACCTAGTTTTCAGGTTATTTCGATTTTTTTGAAAATCTCCGAAACTTTTTTTTTTTTTTTTTGAGGATGGGAAATCATCAAATGACCCCTCCCGCTCTGGGTGGAGCAGAAGGGAGTGTCAGACTCTTACTGACTAAAACCCACCCGTGTTCCTTCCTTAGCCCTTTATGTTCCAGGGCAGCGGTAACCCTTTCGGACAATCCCGCTACCCTGGCAGGCTTCGGCCCTATCGGGCCCCGTCACTCATGCTGACATCTCTTTGAGGCGCGCGTGGAACACATACACGCCGTCCGGCACGGGCCTGGTCCTGATTGGACGGTGAGTTACCCATTACTCACCGCCCGCAGGCCCGCGCCTACGGTGGCCGGGAGTCGTCACGCGGCTCCCGACGCCCGGAGCGTCTCCCGCGGCGGCTGAGGCATGAGGTGCGCAAGGCGCGTTCTCTCGCCCACCCCGCCACCTCCTTCGCTAGCATGACTGCTTCGCAGAAGGAGGTGACTGCCTCCCACTCCCTCTCGCCCCGGACCATGGCTTGAACCAGGGCCGGACGCGAGAGGTCGCCGCCGCTGCTGATCGCCTCTACGAGGGCACGGCGTTGCTCTGCCCAAGCAGGGCAGACCTCCACCGTGTGCTCCACCGTGTCCTCTGGGCGATCCTGACAGTGGTGACACCCGGGCGTCTCCTCCCGCCTGATTATGTGCAGGAACCTCCCGAAACATCCGTGTCCGGAGAGGACCTGCGTCAGGCGGTAGGTGAGAACGCCGTGACGTCTCTCTAGCCACTCCTCAAAGAGGGGTCTTACCGCCGCTATCGTGGCGTGCCCAATCTCCGAAACTCAAGTTTTGTTTACAAAAAGAACTTTTGTAGATATATATACTATAACTATAAAAAACAAAGTTTGACTTTGCATGGTACGGGATTCCGTACATCCATGAGCATTGTCCATTAACTTGTCTTCTCACGGCGCTGCGTCTAGCCAAACGTTGAAACTATCGCTCTGTTATTTAATATCAGTTAAAAATACTATTTGTGCTTTTATATGAATAAAAATAAGTGAACTAATAAAATATCACCTAATACTTAAGTGACAGTGTTATACACGGATTTCATACATAAACTGTGAAGTTAATACATATTATACTGTGAACAATAAGCTGTGCTTTATAATAACAAACACGACCATAAAATCAACAATAACAATGAAAATAAACTAAAGATTGCAAAATGTATAATAATCTGACTTAATTCAACGAAAAAATTGTGGAAAAATAAACAATAACAACAAAGACAAAGTGAAAAAGTGACTCACACAGTGATTTGAATTTAAACTGTCACGCTGACCTGCCTATTGAAAAGAAAAAACATCTGTTGCAATAGGTCGACAAAGGAGATGGCTAAATAGAAGTATGGACGACTTTTCAGCAATGAATAAACATGGCACCTAGCGACATGTAATTCTGAATAGCTGGATATTAGTATTTCATATAAAAAAAGTTTCAGGAACTTTTAATATCTTTATAATCCTGAAAATGAAATCGTGTAGCTCCTACGTCAATAGGCATACAAAAACTGCAAATAAAAGACATTGCTATGAACTTTTACCTAGGCGTTTAGATGTATCTGCGATAATATTGATAATTATTGTATTTTTGCCTAGCGACCCACCCCGATTTCGCACGGTGGTACTTGAGTAAATATCTACAAAAGGGTAATTGCACCAAAAACCGTGATACAACGAGCATTCTACAATCCGCGTAAAAATGACTCCCCGCCCGCGTGTATTTAAGTATTAAACTCTTATAAATCCTAAACTACTTATTCAAATGAGTTGAAATAAAGACAGTTTTCACAGATAATATAAGTAGTGTTTGAAATGATGAAAGTATTTGAAAATAAGGATTAATATTAACTGAAAATAAATGGACTCGAGAGGCGGATTCTGGGCGCTGATTGGGGCAACGCGCGCAAGGATAACACTCAGGCGGCAGGATTTTTCTGACTTGAATTACATTGGTCAATACAATCTACACGAATGTATACCTAAACTTCCGGAAGAACCAATCTACCTACTAGTGACAACCCCATCAAAATCTGTTTGTCAATACATCCGTACAGACAGACTGACAAACAAATGCACCTGGGGGACTTAGTTTAATTAGTATGTGGTGATTGTTAAATCCTGGGAATTTATTTATTTATTCTGTGAATCTTTTAAGAACATTATCTAAAAAAGTTAGTTTAGGTTATCTGTCCATTTGATCAAATCATTCTGATTGGATGCTAGCCCATTAACACAACCAGAGAGAGATAGGTCAGGGACAGTAGTTCTGACGATTTATAGGTCGAGAAACTGAATATCTGAAAAGGAAGATGATCCATGCTACCGGATGGGCATGTAAATATAAAAGAACACACTGTATTTAAAAAACAATTTATTTACTTGATGGAAAGCTGGATGTGACGTTGGTAAATTCTGTAACATTCAATCGTTTCTTTCCACTGCATTATATACTTCTCACAGAACGGCCACAAGTATTGTATGGCCAAATAAACGTACATCACTAGTTGCTTCTGAATTCAGCAGTTCATAGCAAGAATGACAAATGTTGGCATTCCTTGGAACCTAGAACAAACTTAATTACCTTAGTACCCACATGAATTATTTATAATAAATAAAGCAACCAGTCTGCAAGCAACCACGTCTTAGTTTCAGAAAATAAATCGTTTTGATACCTGTTATCAAAAATCGATATAAGTATAGTTTTGATTTGACATTCTAGAAAAGCGACATGACCCGTCCCTAGTTTGTAGTACTGTATTATTATTCTCCTTGAACTTGTCATGTCAATCAAAAAAAGCAACTAAGATACTTTTTTATGTCTAACAGTTCACGAAAGTTCTAGGAAATTATTAAACGCTTCATAATTCATGAACGAATATTTAAATATTACGAGTTAATGTGAGGTTACTATTCATGCTTGGGGCAGTCATTTAGCCATGTCCTTTGACCAGCCCATGTAATGTGCAGTTGGCGTAATAGCTATCGCTTCAACTTTTGCAGTTTAACGAGCCTCACACGAGTGGCCGCGGGTTCAAACCTCAGTGACTGCATCACTTTTCGTAAATTCCAAAATTCATATTTGGAATTTATAAAGAAACTAGTACAACAATTATTGCAAGATGGCAGCACTAGTAACATGTCATAAATGCAAAAAATTAGTAAACATAAAAAGTACTGCTTTGTGTTCTGCCTGTGATAACCGGTATGAATTGGATTGCGATGGTTATCCAGAACATACATATCGCCTCAAAGACGCGGAATCAAGAAAAAAGTGGAGATGTAAGGTATGCATTAGACGCAAAAAATACGCTAATACCGACTGTACACCCAATATTACCGTGAGGAAAAAAGTAACACCGATGAAAACACCCTCACCAACGGAACAACCACAAAGCACTAAGGATGTAGTACGTGATGACTCGTTTAAACGTCAATCTACAGCTCAAAATTTTGCAGATTTACTTGATTCCCACATATTGACTGAGTGTGAAACATCCATTGAATCGCATAGTACTCCCAACAAATTGTCAATGAGTGTTGACGGTACTGTGTCTGATTTAGTATCAGCCTCAGAAATGAAGGAGATAATTGCACAGCTCACTTTAAAACTCGAAATTACCGAAAATGAACTAGGAAATATACTGTTGGAAAACACCGATCTACACAAACAAATAAACAAGTTAACTTCAGAAAACAAAACTTTAAAATCTTTATGCCAGTCGCCCTCCATTTTTTCAAGTCCGGGTCCAAACACTAAGAAAAAGAGGCCAGCTCTGTCAACTCCATACAACATACTTTCTACACCATCGTCTTTACCATCATCATCGAGAAAGTTTAAATCCAAATCCAATGACAACGCAAATGTGTCATCCCTGGAACAAGAAATCGTAACCTTACAGCAGCAATTAAAGGTTGCACAGCAGGAGATTGCAGCTCTCCATGAACGCATTGCAATCATAATGCAAAGTAGTTACAATGTCTGTGAACCTACCGTAAGTCAAAAACTGAAGCGAGACACTGTGACCACCGCCAGTGCTCAGACATGTGTTGCCACAGACGGGAATAATATCCCCAAAAGGAAGTTATTTATCTTCGGTACTCAGCGTTGTGTCGGACTAGCAGCAGCCATCTCACACTCAAGGACTAATACGCAGTATGAAAAATACAGAGTCGTTGCTGAAACAAAGCCAAATGCGCCTAGCAACGAAATCATAGCAAACTGCAAAAATACTAAATTGACCACTGAAGACAAACTGGTAATATGCATAGGTGAAAATGACAGCAACCCTAACCTGTTGTTATCTCAATTGCAAATTGTATTAAATACATTTATAAATAACACTATTATTGTGTTAAATGTCGTCAATAACAGGTACCTCAATGTCCGTAAGTTAAACTACTCTATAAAAAATGTTTGTAATCGTTATAAAAATTGTCACTTCGTAAATCAAACATCCACGAATCTATCCGATGTTTGTAAGTCGATAAATTATCTTATAGACTGTTGTGATTATAGTGATAAGTATTTAAATCCGAGCAAAATACGAAAAATAATAGCGAGTAACAAATCAAGTTCCAAACTATACGTTTCTACAGATAAACCCAAAAAAGGGACAATCCCTTACTACTTTGGTCGTATTGAGGGTACAACGCCCCACGAACATAGTTCCTCTTTGCAACACAACTCAAAAGGTCAAATAGGGACTATACCTTATTACTTTCCTGTGTTAAACAAGCGTGTCTCCTTTTTTCGTGTCTCAAACTAATAAAACACACCAGTTTAGAATACTCCATCAAAATATAGCGAGTTTATTATCTAAACAAGAACTACTTGAAATTACTATTCAGGAGTTAAAAGAAGCGAATAATGATCCAGATGTTATATGTCTATCTGAAACCTTTGTAAAAAAAGGTTATGAAAATTACGTGAAAATCTGCAACTATCAGTTGGCTACCAACTACTGTAGAGAAAAGCAAAGAGGTGGCACATGCATATTAGTGAAAATGGGCTTACTTTGTAAAGAGCTATCATTTGTGAAAAACTACGCAACTCAAAACACGTTTGAAGCTTGTGGCATAGAAATTATAAATAATAAATTAATAATAATATGTGTTTATAGAACACCACAGTCTGATCCAAATCTGTTTTTGACAAAATTACACAATCTTTTGTACTATTTGTCAAATAAATATAAGTCCAAAATAAATATAGTTGTGGCCGGTGATTTAAACATAAATACTCTTAAAAAAGGTAACATCACAAAAGGATTGCAAGATTTATCTAACAATCATAATTTAAAAATCCACATCACTGTACCAACTCGCAAATTGACTTGTATTGACCATATTTTAAGCAACATTGCCAACGCAACTGCCACTGTACTGCCCCTGTATCTGTCTGATCACGACACAGCACAAATGTTAAGCTTTCCAATAAAAAAGAAACCACAGAAATCAACAATATACTATATTTATAAAAGAGACTATAACGTAGACAACATCCGAAAATTTAAAGAATGTCTGGAAAATCTTTCTTGGTCCGATATTTATCTCAAAACTGAAACTAACTGTGCATTCAATGATTTTCATGAGCTATTGTGTCTGTTGTATTGTCTCTGTTTTCCTAAAGTAAGAGTTAAAATCAATAGTAATAAGGAAAACAAACAAAAGTGGATAACTAAAGGTTTGAGACAAAGTTGCAAAACTAAACGGAAACTACGGTATGGATATTATAAAAATAAAAATGTTATCAATAAAACTAAATATAAAAACTACTCCAGTCTGCTAAATAAATGCATTTATAATTCAAAAAAGAGTGCAAATATAAAATATATTCATAATCATGACAACAAGTGTAAAGCCACATGGAATGTCATTAAAACCGAAATAAACAGTAACACTCACAAAGACAACATAGAAAGTATTAAATTCAACGAAACAATAACTACAGACCCCGTACAAATAGCTACTATATTTAATAATAATTATGTCAATTTAACGCATGTACAAGGGGGAAAAAGCACAAATCAAAACCGCTTCAATAGTACGTGTGTCAACTCTATGTTTCTTAGACCAATGGAGGTTAACGAGGTAAGACAGGAAATAATGTCTCTGTCCAACACTAGGTCGGAGGGCTATGATGAGATCAACACAAAAATCGTCAAAGCCTGCTGCAACGAACTGACTGGTATTCTGACGCATTTAATAAACATGTCATTTTCACAAGGCACCTTTCCTGAAAAATTAAAACTGTCTTTAATAAAGCCCTTATTCAAGAAGGGAGATAAATGTGACATCAACAATTACCGACCTATAACTCTTATACCCATATTGTCTAAAATTTTTGAAAAATGTATGTTTAAAAGGTTAACCGAATTTTGCAATAAATTTCATATTATAAGTGACCAGCAGTTTGGATTCCAAAAGAACAAGTCCACATCGTTAGCTATTTTTTCCCTCATGCAAGCTATACTTTCAAATATCAATAATAATTATATAACTACAGGCCTCTTTTTTGATCTATCGAAAGCCTTCGATCTGGTGTCACATGACATATTGCTACAAAAATTGGAAGCTGTTGGTATTAGAGGACCGGCACTTCAGTGGCTGTCGTCCTATTTAAGCAATAGAAAACAATGTGTCATCATCAATAAAAAAAATGAAAATAATGTAATAATATCCTATTCATCGGAATATAAACATAATAAATATGGCGTTCCACAGGGAAGTGTGCTGGGCCCAATATTATTCCTCATATATATAAATGACATTATAAAAATAAGTCCCCATAAATGCGTATTATTTGCTGACGATATTTCTATTATAGTGACATCTAATAAAAAACTAAATACCATTTCAGAACATGAACTTGACATTAATAATACAATTGACAAATTATTGCATTGGCTTGACATTAACCATTTGATGATAAATTTAGACAAATCCGTTTACATCCAATTTAATCGATCAAATAATTCCAAAAATGACATTAAACTCAATATTAATAAAATCAATGAAGTAACGCGTACCAGATTTTTAGGTGTAATAATAGATAAAGACATTAACTGGAAAGAGCACATAGACAATGTTAGCACTAAAATTAATAAATTTGTTTATGCACTAAAACAAGTAAAAAATGTAACTAATATAAAAACTGCTGTGATGTCATACCACGCGTACGTCGAATCGTTGTTACGTTATGGACTAATAATGTGGGGTAACAGCACTGACTTCCAACGAGCATTCATCGCTCAAAAAAAATGCATGAGAGCAATTTGTGGACTTAAGCCCGACGACTCATGTCGACCAATATTTAAAAAACTTGGTTTGTTACCGTTACCGTCGCTTTACATTTACGAAATTTGTGTGTTTGTTATGAAAAATAAGCAACTATTTAAGACTGCAAATGATGTCAATCCTCGGAACCGACGAGATCCATATAAACTAGTGTTAAATGATTTGCCTAGACTGTCTAAATACAATAGTAACTGCTTAGCAATGTGTGTGTGCATTTATAATAAAATACCAAGGCATTTCAAAGCTTTAAATACTAAATTATTTAAAATTAAATTTCATAAGTGGTTACTCGAGTGTAGTTTTTATAGTTTAAAAGAATTGATAGATAAAAAATGTTGATGCTTTATTTTTCTTTAAAAACCATTGTTGTTGCTAAACTTGTCTTTAAAATTTTGCATGCTATGTTTTATCCTAGCTAAACATGCTTGTGCCTCAATTTGTATTTAACACCCCTGTATACCATGTTTTACGCAAATAAATATTCTATTCTATTCTATTCTATTCACTTAATGCACTTAGATGGAAGACTTGAGATGCCTGCGTAGTTGAAAATATGAATTCGTTTAATTACGATAAAATAATGATGATGTTCATGACAACCAGTCTTACCAAAGCGTATCGTATTACCCAGTAACTGCGTTGTCGAGGTCAGATAGGCAGTCGCTCCATGTAAAATACTGGTGTTCAGCTCAATCCGGTTTGACTGGTAACCGACCCCAACACAATCAGGGACCATATTGTAGCGAAATAAAAATAAATATTCACTTTAACACGTTTTAATTTTGTTTAATAGATGAAACGGTACACAAAAACTTAATAAAGGACACAGCACGATTCTTATTAGATTAAAGAATAAAATTGTAACGCTGACACGACGTCCTTGGTGTTAGAGCCCTATAATAAATTTCATAGTTGGGAAAAAGGCCAGGCAGATGTTGATGATGATGAATGATGATGATAAATTATATTTATTTTTGAAGTGAAAACTTCTTTAGCGGCGTTGTGCACTTTTGTTGTGATGGGTAAAAAATGTTAAGCTCGCGTTAGGACACGTGACCTGATTGAAAATTCGTAAGACGGAGCTCGCGTCAGGACACGTGACCTGATCGAAAATTCGTAAGACGGAGGGAGAGTAGACCGCATTCTAAAATATTAAAAATGCACATCGTAAATATTCAAGTTTTCACTTCTGCCGGCGATTTTTTTTGAAATAAGTATGTTCCTACAAACAATTTTGCACGACAACAATATCATTAAAAAAAATGTGTTTCCTATCAGTTTACTCTTAGAAGAAACACCGGAAAAAACTCGGAGGTCTAGATCTATTGTAAAGTCCAGATAATATTTTAATCAGATCATGTGAGGACGTCATGCTTAAAGTGTCTGAGATGGACTTTTGAGGAAATAACCATACAGATTGCTTAGTTATGTTTTTTTTACTTATTTTATTCTAAACACTTGGTAAAAGTAAAACTACAGTAGACAGATATACTTACGAATGCTTTCCAATATATAAAATACGCCCATCCAATTCAGATTTATCTATTGTCAGATATTGCATAGATTCTGCTTGGGCACAAATAAAAGGTTTTCTTACCTAGACAGTTTAATCGAGGCCGCATTTGACCTAAAATAGTTTCCAGACATGTCTCGATGTGATTGCGAAATATCAAGGCTTTTAGTGTATTTGTTTCTAGAGTTTGTATCTTACCAAGTTACATGTCAAAGTGACAAAAAACGCGTAGGTTTGTGTAAATAAACCTGTTTTTCTTTCATTCTAAATATATTATAACTAAATCCAAAAAACCAATCCTAAGAATGGTCTCACAGTTATTGAAGCTAACTTATAATAATAACTTTAATATGAACACTGCACTTCGCGGAGAAGCAGGTAGGTATAGCCACCCACCAAGGATACCTACAGTTTGCTAGCCGTATTGGTTAACGGCCAAACCCAATAACCTATTGACAGTTAGCTACTGATGGTAGCCAGTATAATTATAACTGTCAGTTCTATATAATCGTACAGATCGGATTATTGGGACGTCAAAACCAGAGATACTCGTAGATAGGTTTTTCTACCTCCAGTGTACCAAAACTGGTGATAGATAGGTAATTAATAGGCCATTTAATGGTTGGACATGGTTGTGATTGAGCTTTTTATGGTTGGACATACAAACAGTAATTTTAATGACATTCGATTCTCAGTTGATTTAAGTAAAATTGAATAATTAAGGTGGTTTTTGTGCTTTTATGGTTTGACATGTAGATAACGGTTTTTGATTGATAACATAGTACTATTTTTATTTTTGTTTGCTATATGTTTGGTTATTGCTTAGCTGTTATAATTTAAAAAGCAATTATTTTGTAAAATTCGAACACAATGTAAATTGTTTGATGAATAAATGAATGAATTGGGTTCGGCTGTAAGACAATCTGTCACTTATAGGTTACCTAGATCGAACAGGTGAGCAATTATATGTATGTTTTTAGTTTAATATGATACACGTACGGTATTATAATGTCTGTAAGAAGTTTTAGATAATTCAATAAGATTAGACAGTTTATAATGATATTTATTTTACTACGCATTTTAAAGTTAACTTTTACGTACTCTGGAATAGTTCGTTATAAGGCAGCTGTCAAAAAACGGTTAACCTAATGGACAGAGATGGATGAGATGAATGGTTGTTACTAGTCCCATGCTCGGCTATCAACGTTAATGATCTAAAATTACAAGTAATATTAAATTTCCCTTGTATTCTAGACTCAAAATAACACTAAAAACTTTCCTTAAACCAATGAAACACGTACCTTGAATAAGTCTCCGAACAAGTTACAATCCGTCGCACTGCACGGCCCAGCACTGTATGAACTTGTATGAAACTTAGCTAAACTTGAGCTAGGCGCGTGTCATACATTCTAACAGTATGCAGCTTTTGGCAGGATTCTTACATGTTTCTGCCAAAAGGTTGTATTGTGGTAGGCAAGGTATTGTGTGGTAATTTATGAGAAGAAAAGTAGCGGAGTTTTATTTTATGCAAAGGTGGGTGGCTATATACTAAGTTAGCAGCGGAAAATGTTTTGAAGAAAAATAGTTTTGAGAAAAACCTAACGTTAGCTAAGTCATGCATGTTAGTTAACATGATAAAAGCACGTGTACCACAAAATAGGTAAGTATGGAGTACTAGCTGCGCCCCGTCGTTTCACCCGCATAACTTTCGATCTCGTGGGAATATCGGGATTAAAAGTATGTATGTGTTAATCCTGGTTATAAACTATATATGTGTGTCAAATTTCATCCAAATCCAATTTCATAACAAACATCCATCCATCCATACAAACTTTCACATTTATAATTGTAGTAGGATAGTAGGGTTGATAATTTTTTACACACTGCATGTTAGCGGCTCGAGATCTGTATTGTGCAATAATGCTGAAGAAAGTGGCCTCAGTAATATCCCGAGTGAGGAGAAGCAGCAACAGCATTCTGAAGGTGTTTGCAGAGAGGCTGGATGGGTCTACAATGGGGAGGTATACCAAGCTACATGTTGGCAACACAGCTTGTTAAACCTTCCAGTTATTGTGATTGTCTTTTTCTTTTTAGTGTTCCTGCAAATTACTAATAAAGTTTTTAAGTAAGATGTAATACTAACACCGGGCCTTGATGCTTCACAATAAAATATTTTTTATTTTTTTTTAATCCTCATGTGGTTCTTGTTTAGGTATTGACACGTCTGTGTCCAACATTGTCTTGAAAAGTAGCTTTGCAGCATTATCACCATCATAATAATCGAAAGGCCTTTACAACTAAACATTGGCCTTACCCAAGCATCGCCGCAACGACCGGTGTCTTGCTTGCTTGCATCTGGTGGATTCCACGACTTCTACCAGGCCCTTATACAAGGTAGATCTTTAGATAAAATGGAAAAGGTCACGTTACCGAGGTACTCTATTAAAAACTTACCATTGTTTTTAAAAACGTGAGAAAAAGACAGTTACGATAAGAATTTTTAATTAAGTCACTTTCGCTTCTGATAATAATTTCGCAGGTGTTCGCAAAACTTTTGATTTTTGTTCTAAACCTTAATGGACGCGACCTCGTTTTGAAGTTCACAACTTTAATTGGGTGCGATGTTCAGTGAACTATGTGGGCGGGTTTTTTGTCTTTGAGAAGTTGTTGTTTTAGTGTCAAAATTCATTAAAAGTGGTTCGGATACTGTTTCTCATTTCATCATCATCATCTCTCATAAACGATAAATAATTTTATTTTGTAAGTGGGTTTGTACAAACACTTTAACACGTCAATCATATTTTAAAACTAGATGAGGTCGGCGTTTCCTATCTGACTAGTCTGAGAAAAAAGGCCGAAACAAACTCAAAGGTCAGTCCAGTCAGTGCACGCATTTGTCAGAAATCGTGCAGCTCAACTCAAAACTTAAGGAGCTTAACGATTTGACGAACAATACCAAAGAAAGGACATTTGGGTAGGCCACATCAATATATAGTCAGTAGGTATTCCGTAGGAAGACCGTTAACTCAGACTTTTGGACTAATTAATAACCTTTTTTAACGTAGCCCTTTTAAGTCCACTGCTACACAAATTTAACTTTAAACTACGACTTTAAACTTTTTAATTATTAACTTTTCTATCGAATACTTGGCGTTAGTATTAACGTGAATATTTTTCGTAATGTGCGTTTTATATGCGCAGAATAAACTATTTTTATTGCCTTAACGTTTGTAGCATCACAACTTTGAGGATCCCCTTGATTCTGAAAGTGGAAAAAAGTACCGGCTGACTCCGTTCGCCGTCTTGAAATTGTCGTCTCTGTAGATAATCTGCTGCCTGTAAATAAAGAAGAAACAATTAGTAGTCTAGTAACTGTACAACTACATTTAAGATAGTTAGTTAAAGAATCCATCTAAATACTTAACCCCTTACCCGTCCATCCACTCAATATCTGAAGACTCCATTACTCGATTTGCATACTGAACGTTGGAGACTCAAACAATTAACGGGCACTACATGCCGTCATGACAATGACGTCATCGGCGCCGCACGCACGCTCGTCTCCGCCATAAAGAACCATGGCGCCTCCATGCCAATACTATTAACGGTAACCATTTAACTTGACCCCTGGAGTTGGTACTATCAGCCCCTGTGTCACCTTGATGCGGTCAGTGAGGAAAGGTGAGGGGGATCAATGTAAATTGGTGAAGTAAAAATGTTTATGCCTCTGAGCGCATTCCCTCCGTGCTTGAGTACAATGATGCTTCATGTGGAGTGTGTCTCGTGTAGGTAGGTGAGATGTATGGCGATCTGAATTAGGTATTGAAGGTATTATTGATTGGGTGTTTATATGCATGTCTAGATTGGATTAAGTTGTAGTTGTTATTCCGTATTAAGACGAGGGGCTTGTAGCTAAGTAATAACACGGGTCGATCTATCAGGTTAAGCTACGCTTGCCGCGGTTGGCCCGTGGATGGGTGACTCGGAAAGCACGTTAAGCACGTTGGTCCCGGCTGTCATTCGTAGATCTTTGACAGTCGTTACGGGTCATCAGAAGCTCGAAAGTCTAACAACCAGACTTACCTAGGGGTATCGTATTACCCAGTGCAACTGGGTTGTGTAGCTCAGTTAGGCAGTCGCTCCATGTAAAATACTGGTACTCAGCTGCATCCAGGTAGACTGGAATCTGTCCCCAACACAGTTGCGAAAAGACTAGGCAGATGAGGTTTGCATATTAAGACGATGTAGGGATGTAAAAAAGTAAAGCTGTTGGATAGTGGGTACCGAATATACGTACTATTACGATGTGTCATATGAGGGTTTGACAGTAGGTCTGTGTTTATATCATGGGAACTGTAACTAAAATAATAATAACTTGATTGTTCAGGAAAAACATTACAATATTCAAATAGCACTAGTCTTCACACTAGGATTCCCTGTGTCGTGGAGACTGGTCTTCTTCGACCTGAGACGGCAATAATTGAGTGTTCTTCCAAATAAATAAATTCATTTAAAGAATTTATTTATTTTTTATTTTTTCACGTCTGTATAGATGTCATGTATGGTTTAATATAATCTAATTATGGTTAAATATAATTTAAATCTTTATAATGCCATAGCTATATATAGGTACCTATGGCATTATAAAGATTTAAATTCAAAATCTTCTAAACGAAAGCACATAATGAAGGACGAAAGCACAAACGGAAAAATACAGAACTCTCTCTCTCGTTGAATTCGTGTAATAACATTAAAAGCTGGAGGCACTATCCGTTTCAACGAACCAAATAAAAAATACGAAACTAATTTCCATTTTAAGTTGAAAACGTTATTGTTGTAACTCTTTCAATATTATTCTGGGCTACCGTCCGTTCGTAAAAAGCAAACACATTTTAGCCGTTAGAAATACATATTATCGGACCGATCCGTGGCTCACTATTACAGTTTACATTCACTGATTTGGTGCAAGTTATAAGCTTATTATTGTTAAATTATTTTTTTACTTTTTTAAACTTGCATGCAACTACACTTAATTATGTGGCTTACATGTGTGCTTTATTTATGTTTTAAATAGTTTAAAAAATATTACTACAAGAATAGAGAACGATGAACGGATTGTTTTGTAGCGACATCTACACTGTCAGATGCGAACGGCGCATCATAATGAAACGCTCAAAATCCGGGTAAATATTGAGTATTGGTATAATGGGTGTGTATGCGCTGCTGAATGGATCGCACACACCTTGTATGTTAGCTTGAATGATAAGTCACGGATAGCCAAAGATGATGGTTTATTGAATATATTTAACTACCACGTAACTAATGCTATATGAATGTTGTGTGAATGAGTACAGCTGACTATGAACGCTGATCGTGTACTGTGCGTTACACTATAATTTGTGCAAGGCAACGGAAAAGTGCTGATCTATGCAATGCGCGCGTGCCATGTACGATACATGACTCGTACATATTCCCGGGCGAGAGAGAGATGTGAGTGGATGATGAGAATGAGTTTACAGAGTGCTTAAATGCTAAACTTATAAATTTCATCCAAGTTACATTACATAAATTAAATCTATTCTTAGCCGCAACTTGAATTAGTCACTGTCACCAGACACCGGTGCGACGAATGTAGGAGGTGTCCTCTTATGGCGCTTGATGCTGCTGAGTAAGCTAGAAAAGTTTTTTAATTCAACCGCCTCTTCTCGTGGCTGTTTCGAGTCTCTAGTGCGTGGCGTCGGATCGACGACGGGGGCCGCGTTCTGTCTTCGCGCCTGCGGCGCCGGAGGCTGCGGCTCGGAGTCCGACTGTAAGTTGGCGCTCCTCTGGCGACAACGACAAATCCACCGACACATATAAACTACGGCTACTAGTACAGCGCCCAGGAACAACACGTAGATTGCTGAATATTGATAGATATCGTGGCTTGAAATTCCCGAGTTCAAGGCGTTTTCTGATTTCATCTGCTCGATCTGTTCTTTGATGTGTCGCAATGAGGTTTCGTGATCAGTGATGTTGAATTCAACTTGTGGTAAGGTGACGTTGATGATATGGTTGATAGGTGCGATTTGCTGTGGTTCCAAGTCAACCGTAGTTTTGATTTCTGAGTATCCCAGTTTGTGTGAATAAACTGTAAAGTCTTGTCCTTTAATTACGCAATCTGAATCCAGTGCTATGACCCCGGCCTTAGCGATTTGTATTGCGGTAATGTGATACTCGCATATGACACGAAGTGCGCACTGTCCGCAACAATAATAAAGGTAAGTATTTATTTTGTTCAATTCCATCCAATTATTGCGGCATGCTGCTATGTTTGTAAGACATCTGTTTGTGCCCGTATCTTTGATGCACATGCTGTCTTCTGACTTAAACTGGAAAATGGGTTTTCGGGAGTGACAGAGGCGAGTAGCCTCGTCGTACTGCACACATTGTTGTATGTCCCTCGCCGTCATTGTCAGATAGGTGTCTTTGCGTAAGTTAATCGCGATGTAATCTGATATCGGCACGACGGCGACTGTAGTGTTACCATGTTGTTGTGGTATTGATATGAGTTGATATAGGTCATAGCTCTCTCTGTTGACCAATGGTATTCTAATTTCAAATATGAGGTACTGCGGGGTTACCCTTGTTTTGACCTTCAAAAGGTGGTAAATTTTTGGTAGTTCAGTCTGTATGTTTTCTATCGGTAAGGATAACTCTCGCGATAATTGTCCTGAGATTATACTGAGTTGATCTCGTAATTGCTTCGGCGATAGCAAATGAACGCTGAACATTCCATGATGGACGTCTGTTATTGTGTCGATTATTGTATCTTGTATAGATTTAAGCTTCGTGAGCATATTTGTAGCTATGATGGTGGACAGTGCTAGCTCGTTCATCACTTCTTGTTCTTGCAAGTTTTTGTTCAACGTATTGGTGGCCTTTGTAAGATTGTTTAAATGTTGATTGATGGCCTTGTGTTGCCGATTAGTGGACTCTTCAGTTCTCTTGAGTAGATTATATTCTGCTTCTACTACTGAGGTCTGGTTTTTCCACAGGAGTGCCAAGTGATTTTCATTTTCTTGTATAAGAGAAATGTCCTGCTTGTATTGATCGGCGAAGCGTTGATCTAGAACTCCAAATAAACTGTTGGCAGCATAACCCACACCGTCGATGAGGCCTCGGCGCCGTCGTGTGCGTTCTTCGAATTGCTGATTCAGTAACATTCCATTGTAGTGCATCAGTTCGTCATGTGAGTGACGTAGCTGCAGTAGGATGATGTCACAGAGAACTTTGTTTGTTTCTCTTTCACATACGCTGTTTATTTGTTTGAGGTATTTGTCGAAGGTTGCCGAACCGTCCCAATAAGGGCTCATGTCGTGATACACGATGAGTTTCCATTCGTCGCGAATGAACTGCATGTTTGATATTCGGTCAAAATAGATTGCTTTGTGTATTTTTGTCAAAGTATATGGAGGTGATAACTGTTCGTGGCCAAAGACGGATGTCATGAAGAGAAATAGTGTAACGAGAGTTGCTATCAGATTAGACGCCATTCCAGGTCGTCGTTTTGATTGGCTGTCTGATATTTTCCCTTTCTGCTCGTCTACTGTAGTTGATCTGGGTTCAGATACCAGCACTGATAGTTTTATCACTGGGCGCTTGAGGTACCCATTTTTTGTTTTCAGGGTAACAACCCTGACCAGTCCATCGGTACCGAGATGTAACTCAGTGACTCTGCCCAGAGCCCATCTTCCTGCGGGGAGGTTAGGCTCGTGAATGATGACAACGTCATCTACTCGAACGTTTTTGTGAGGTGTCTTCCATTTACTCCTAGTGGAGAGTATCGGAAGATATTCGGATTGCCACCTTTTCCAAATATCTTCGAAAATTTTCTGTGTTCGCTTCCACCTTGTCCTTTCATCTTGTTCGGTGTCTAAAATAGTCAGTATGGGTCCACTGCTCAAAAAGTGTGATGGAGTCAGATAATTCAAATCATCTGGGTCCTCTGTAAGTGCGCACAGCGGCCGACTATTGAGACATGCTTCTAGTTGAGCCAGTAAAGTACTGTATTCCTCGAACGTGAGTTTTTGCTCGCCAACAACACGT
Source organism: Apamea anceps (assembly GCA_951799955.1). NCBI lineage: Eukaryota > Metazoa > Arthropoda > Insecta > Lepidoptera > Noctuidae > Apamea > Apamea anceps. Next base: position 2,410,016 of record OX637506.1, read on the forward strand.
CGAAGATGATGCTTCAGACTTTTTACTGCTGCTTCCCAAAGACCTCCTGCGCTTGGCCAGGCGGGGGCATTAAAATGCCACTGTATTCCCAACTCATTGATCTCTGTATAAAACTCGTCGTTGAATGTCTTGCGTAGGTCTGCCAATTCTTGCTGCAGTGCTTTATTGGCCCCAACAAAATTGGTACCATTGTCACTGTAGATATGATGTGGTTTACCCCGGCGTGAAGACATGCGTTTTAGAGCCGCTAAGAATGCCGATGAGGTCAAGTCTGATACGAGTTCGAGGTGCACAGCTTTTGTCGCCATGCACACGAACACTGCGATGTATCCCTTGCATGTCTTGACTCCTCGCCCTTTATTGATCTTCACGTCAACGTATCCTGTGAAATCAACGCCGGTGTGCTGAAAAGGACGCGATGGATTGCTCCGAGATTCAGGTAAGTCCCCCATCATTTGCTTTTGTATGACAGCTTTATGCTTCTTACAAGTAATGCATGCATGTAAGCGCTTCTTTACAGCTCTGTTTCCGCCTAATATCCAGTAGTTTTGTCTGATATTCGCGAGCGTCGTGCGAGCCCCCGCATGAAACATGTGGCGGTGGGCTTGGTCGATAATAAGGTCAGTAAGGTGGCTGCAGTGTGGTATGATTAGTGGATGCTTCATATTTTCGTCAATATTCGCATGCTTGAGTCTGCCTCCCACTCTCAAAAGTCCATCCTTGTCCAAAAATGGGTTGAGGCACAAAGTTTTGCTTTTGTTATGTACTTGCTCCTGTTTTCGCAACATGCTAATTTCTTCCGAAAATTCTGATTCTTGTACATATTTTATAATCCTATGTTTTGCGGTGTCCAATTCATTTCCGTTCAAGTAAGCAGTGCGCTCGCTGTGACGTCGTATGATACGTAGCACCCATGCAAACACACGCACGGCCCGTGTCAAATTACTGTTTCTTTGTAGTATGGATTGTATGACATCATCGCTATGAGGTTGACGAATAGTGACATTGCTTTGTTTTGATTTTCGTTCCTCTTGATCCGTGACGTAGATGCACTTCTCTGCAACTGATGACTCATCGAATCCATAGAGAAATTGCGGGCCGCTCCACCACTGATTATGTTGCTTCAGTTGCTCTGTCGTAATGCCACGGCTGGCACAATCAGCTGGGTTATCAGCTGATTTAACGTAATGCCAATTATCTGATGGTATTACGTCTTTAATTTGTTTGACTCTGTTCGCTACGAATGGTGTCCAGCGATTGATGTTGCCTTGAATCCAGCCGAGAACTGCAGTGGAGTCACTCCAACCAAAAACTTTGATTTCGCGTCCGTTGAGGGCTTGCTGTACTTTTCGCATAAGTATTATAAGTAAATGCGCCCCACTTAGCTCTAGACGTGGTAAAGTGAGCTTTTTGTTCTCTGGTTTGTACAAGTCTTGTTTTTGCCGCGACGAGTGAAATGTTGGTACCAATTTTACAATAAACAACACATGCGTATGCTTTTATTGAAGTATCGCAGAAGCCGTGCAGTTGAATTGTGTCTTGTTCTTCTGTCTGATACCATCTTTGTATTTTAAACTGGTTGATGTTTTGTAGCTCTGCTTTTATTTTTTCCCACTCGGTGCTTATTTCAACCGGAAGCTGGTCATCCCACTGAATATTGGAACGCCAAACTCGCTTGAATAGAAGTTTTAATTTGGTTGTAATCGGAGCTAACCAACCGAGTGGATCAAATATCTTTGAAATGTCTGATAGTAATAAACGTTTTGTATGCTGTTCTGTTGGTTTTGTTTTGCTTATTTTTAGCTCGAACGAGAATGTATCTTCATTGGGGTTCCATTTCAGCCCGAGCGTCTTTGTTGATTCTGCTTGCTTGAAATCGAATGATGATTGACTTGAGGACGCTCTGCTGACATTTTGAAGTAATTCTTCGTTGTTAGCCGACCATTTACGTAAGTTGAAACCTCCCGACCGTAGTAACCGGATCAAATCGCCTTGCAGTTGTTTAGCTGACGATAACGAGAAGCTTCCACTTACAAGGTCATCCATATAGAATTCTTCTTGCAACGCTTGTGTTGCCCTGCTGTGCTGATACTTGTGGCCTTCATCAGCTGCCAACTGTTTCAAAGTCATCATAGCTAAGAATGGCGCTGCTTTCATGCCGTAAGTGACTGTCGTGAGCTGATATTCTCGTAAACGTTGGTCAGGACAATTCCTCCATAGTATCTTCTGATAGGCTTGATGTTCAGCGTTGCAGAGTATCTGTCGATACATTTTTTCTATATCCGCCGTATATGCAAACTGATATTGCCTCCATCGCAAGATCAATGACATGAGGTCTTGCTGTAAATTCGGGCCACGCTTCATGAGGTCGTTCAAAGTATGGCCCGTGGATGTTTTCGCCGATGCATTGAATACTACTCTTAATGCCGTAGTCGTGGAATCGGCGCGCTGAACACAATGGTGAGGTAAATAGCAAGTCGGTGTCACGTTACTAGTACACTCGACCATATGATTTTGTGCTTGATATTCTTGGATGAACTGTCTGTATGCTTCTGCTAATTGTGGCTGTTTGTTAAATTTTCTCTCAAGTTGTCTGAATTGTGCCAAAGCCATCGGTTTCGTAGCTCCTAGCTTTTCTTGAAAGTTTGGTTCGAAGGGTAGCTCAACAATGTAACGACCTTCTTCGTCGCGAGTTGTTGTGTTCTTGTAGTGCTGCAAACAATCCAGATCATCCTGCGACATTCCTGAGTTTTCTACTATGTCTTCTATGGTCCAAAATTGTTGAATTTCTTCAATGTTATTCATCACAACGTTGCATTGAAATGTTGTTTGCACAGTTCCGCATAAAATCCAGCCCAAACGTGTTTGCTGTGCGACTGGTTGTGATTTGCTGTGCCTGATGATACCTTCTTGGATTATGTTTGAGTATATCTCAGCCCCTAGTAAAATGTCTACAGGACGACTCTCATGAAAATCTGGATCTGCTAGTGGGATATCTTTTATAAAGGTCCATGATTCTGGTTTTGTGAATGATTTGTTAGGCAAATTGTTGATTAAATTGCGCATAATCAAAACATCGGTGTCAAATGTATAATCACCGTGAATGGCACTGCACGTGATTCGTATGACACCTTTGCAATTATTTTCTTTCGCCCCGACACCAAATATGACACCTTTGCAGCGGCCACGCGGTAATCGTAGTTTTTGTGCTGCTTTTTCCGTTATCAGGGATGTTTGTGAACCCTGATCAAGGAGTGCTCTTAAAGTTATTAGGGACCCATCATATGCTTGCACTTTGATTAAAGCGGTGGTAAGCAGAGTTTCTGTTACATCTTCTTCTTGAGACACGTGATTGCTGCTGTCGCTTGTTGTTTTCTTACTATCAGTGCTAGCTGTCGTTTGTTGTACTGAGTTGCTGTTAGATTTCTGTCCTCCCCATTTGCTGTAAGCGTCGTGAAGCAGTGTATTATGATCTGAGTTGCAGACGCGGCATGTTTTTCTTGACGCACATTCCTTGCCATTCGTATGAACATTTAGGCAGTTTTTGCATAAATTGTATTTCGCAACTGCCTTCCGTTTTGCGTCAGGTTGTAATTCAAGGAATGTTTTGCACGAAAACAACTTATGCTCTTGATTGCAATGTGGACAGTTTGTTGCACTTTCGTCGTCTTTTGTCAATGAATTTGATTTGTACTTATTGTTTTTGTTCTGATTAGCGCTGAACGCTTTATACGAATGAAATTTCTTGTTATTCTGTGCAGGCTCTGACTGAGATGATTTTGCTGTTTCTGGCCTACGACGAGATGATTCCCATGATGTAAATTTTCCTTCTAGAAAATTGAGAAAGTCTACTATGTTGGGTAGCTCACGTGGCTCCACCAGTGACTCTAAATAGTCGTTATGAGTCACCGTATCCAACTTTTGTGAAAGCAAATGAACCAATATTGGGTCCCACGATGACGTGTCTACACCAAGGTTCTTGATTGCATTGATGCATTCTTTCGTCGTGTCGTGGAGTTTTTTGACCGATGCTGCTGATAAATGTTGAGTGATAGGAACACCGAGCAATGAATTGAGATGTGACGTGAAGATCAGTTTTCTGTTGTTGTATCTGCGGTTAAGGATCTCCCATGCAGTCTCATAATTTTCCGAGCTGATCGATAGATGCTGAATAAGTTTCTCGGCTTCGCCTTTCACTTTGCTTTTGAGAAACTGCATTCTCTGTGCGTTAGAAAGAGACGGGCTAGAATGGATGGTCTCAACAAATAAATCTTTGAATGCTGTCCAGTGCTCGTAGCTACCACTAAAGGCTGGAATTTCGATCTTCGGCGTCGACCTTTCTCGGTGAGTAACTGACCACATTTTGGAGTTGATGGTTGCTTTCATTTGGTTGTAAACGAGTTCGCACGTATTGTAAGACATCTCATATTGTACGCCGGCTTCATTGGGTAAACTGTCAAGGTCCCAATAAAGTGAATCAACTGCTTTCCACCTGGACTCTAACACCTTTAAGGCGTCTTCAAACTGCCAATTTTCTTTAAGGAGGTCCACATTGAGGTTTGATGCGGTTCTTTGGAACGCTTTGATATTGCTCCTTTGTTTGCGTAGCATCTCGTCTATTTTGCTGTTACTCGCGAGCTCAGCTATTTCAGGCACCTTTATTGAAAGAGGTGATTGGTTACCTAGTCCAGCTCCACCTGCACCTTGTTCTTGAAGGAGCTTTGGCTCCGATGACTGCGAGGGCGACGGTGCCTGCTCGAAAGTAAAGGCTGACGGCTTTAATACGGGTGATGCTGGTTTTTGTTCTTGAATTAAATACTTGACAAAGAATTCCCTAGTGCTTCTGTAAAATTGTCTTGTCTGTTCATGAGAATCCTGCACAAAGTATTGATGAGAAGGATCTTCGCGTTCGCGAATCTTCTCGTGGTTATTTTGAAATTCTGCCCAATACTTGTCGAGAAGGTCTATTTTCTTCTGCACACTGTCGGGAGTTTTACGGCTTCCTCCGTCTTTTTTGAAATTGATCAGAAGTTTATGCATTGCCTCCATGACTTGATATTGAGTTTGAATAACTCCCTCCATGATGGAAAAAATAACTACCTTAGGTCACCAAATCTGTTTCTGACGATACTGCTGATGCTTCGGTGATCTCTTGTATTTGCTGCTGCTGGTGCAATGATCTCCGCGGTCCGTATCCTCTGTCCAGGTGCTGCTTCCTTTCTTGAGCTGGTCAGATGCTGCTTCTGGTCTGCCAGTCCAACTGAATCGCCACCGCACAAAGAAACGCGGAACACTTATAATCTTGAGGCTCGAAGGACCAAAAAGATGTATGCGCTGCTGAATGGATCGCACACACCTTGTATGTTAGCTTGAATGATAAGTCACGAATAGCCAAAGATGATGGTTTATTGAATATATTTAACTACCACGTAACTAATGCTATATGAATGTTGTGTGAATGAGTACAGCTGACTATGAACGCTGATCGTGTACTGTGCGTTACACTATAATTTGTGCAAGGCAACGGAAAAGTGCTGATCTATGCAATGCGCGCGTGCCATGTACGATACATGACTCGTACAGATATAGAATATTGAGATTAATTTCTGCTTATATTATAGATATATGTATGAAAAAATACAAGCTTTGCCGAGTCTAAATCAATTGAGATAAGGACCAGAGCTATGTACAAAAATATATTAATATAACAATAAAAATAGCAAATGATGACGAGCCATGATGACATCACGATGATGACATCATCGGCACGGTTGACATCTGTCGGGAACAGTGGCGTGCATTGCATATAGGCACATAAGCAGTGCCTACCTCGACAAATCGATAAACCATAAGCCTGACAATTACATTTTAGCGTGTGTGCCCCATAATATTTTTTGTAATTGCGATTACTTACACAAACAAATTGTAAATAAGTTGCCATCTGATCACAGTGGACAAATAATAACATTTAGTGCCTACATGCCTATACAAAAAATTGAAATAAGGTTTAGGCCAATTACATGTAAAAATTTAGAGAAATTAAACAATTCTTTGGCCAGTAAATTATGTGATCACAGTTTTAATAATATAGATGACACCAATGAGTTCTACGCCGAGTTCTTTTCACTATTAAACGCGCAATTTTATGACACTTTCCCACTGAAAACCAAAAGTATTTACACAAAGTTTTTATTCAGTGACTGGGCTACTCCAGGTATTCGTAAAAGCAGGGAAAAACTTTTTGAACTTTATGGTTTAAAGCAACATATGAAAAATACAAACTTTCATCAGTATGTTGCAAAATATTCAAAAACTTTTAAAAGGGTGTGCCAAAGAGCTAAAGCTCTTTATATAAGCAATAAAATAAAATCAGCTGATGATAAAATAAAAACTACCTGGCAAATAATAAATAGTGAAACAGGTAGGAAAAAACAGCGAAATAGTGAATTTAATTTAGAGACTGCACATGGTCCCATCAATTCAGATGTAGAAATAGCTCAGGAATTTGAAAACTTCTTTGCTAATATTCCCCTTAAGACTACTGAAGCATTAAATTCTTCCCCCACGCTTTCTGCTGCCTTACTTATAAGGAATGTAAAGGCATGCCCTTTGGAGCTTAGGTTTCAGCATACAAACCCCCAGGCTGTTATAAGAGCTTTTAAAGATCTTAAAATTAAATCAACAGAAGATCTCTGGGGTATGTCGGTAAAAGTATGTAGATCTCTCATCGAAACCATTGCGCCCTATTTAGCTTTCATATTTAACACCAGTGTTGACCAAGGAGTCTTTCCGGATCTAATGAAACATAGTAAAGTAGTACCATTGTTCAAATCCGGTGATAGTAAAGAACCAAACAATTATAGACCTGTGTCAATTCTGCCAGTTCTCAGTAAGGTGTTTGAAAAGTTGATGCTCAATCAAATGTTACGTCACTTTAATAAAAATAACATCTTTCATGAACACCAGTACGGCTTCACCAAAGGGCGTTGTACCACTGACGCCGGTGTCACCCTAATGAAGAACATTTTTAACGCCTGGGAAGAAGCACAAGATGCTATTGGAATCTTTTGCGACCTCTCTAAAGCGTTCGATTGCGTAAACCATGAAACGCTTCTGATGAAACTCGAGCACTATGGGATTAGGAAAACAGCACTTGACTTGTTAAGATCATACCTGAAAGATAGAAAGGTTAAAGTCCAAGTAAATGGCGTAAACTCATTGGGGTCTGAAATGACAATGGGCGTTCCTCAAGGTTCGATATTGGGTCCATTCCTCTTTTTAGTTTATATTAATGATTTACCCCAATTACTTCAAAATCAACCGAAGATGGTGTTATTTGCAGATGACACATCATTGATCTTTAAAATAGACCGAAGGTCACAAAATCTTGACGACGTGAATAACTCTATTCTTCAGGTCCAAGATTGGTTTACGGTAAATAATTTAGTACTTAATGAAAAAAAAACCAAATGCATTAGATTTAAATTACCTAATGTTAGAAGTAGCGAATGTGACATCATATTGAATGGCCAAAAACTAGAATTTGTTAATCAAACAGTTTTCCTGGGAATCACGCTAGACGAGAAATTACAATGGGGACCTCATATAACATCTATTGCGGGGCGGCTAAGCTCGGCGGCTTATGCTGTTAGAAAGATAAGACAGCTAACAGATGAAGAAACCGCGCGTTTGGTCTATTTTAGTTACTTCCACAGTATTATGTCATATGGCATTTTACTGTGGGGTCGGGCTGCTGACATTGAATCCATTTTTATTTTGCAAAAAAGAGCTGTCAGAGCCATTTACAATCTACGTCGCCGCGAATCTCTTAGGGAACTATTTAAAAGGGTTAATATTATGACGGTACCTTGCCAATTCATTTATGAAAATATTATGTATGTAAGAAAAAATCAACATCTTTTTAATAAAATAAGTGATAGACATAATTTTAATACTAGAAATAAAGATAAATTAGATCAACCTTTTTTCAGATTATCTAAAGTACATACATCTTTTATGGGGTACTGTGTTAAATGTTACAACAAAATACCTTGTGAAATATTGCAATTAAATGAAAGAAAATTTAAAACTTACATTAAAATTACACTTTGTAAGCAAGGATATTACAAATTAGAGGATTATATCCAAGATAAGAATGCTTGGAAACATGCTGGTCCTGCTCCATAGGACAATCTCTAGAGTCTAGACAAAATCAAACTGGTTGCTAATGTAATTGTATAATTTATTCTTTTTTTTATTCTCTTTGACATTGATTTACATTCTGTAATTACTTAAAGTCACCCGGACTTATTACTCCTTATTATTTATTTATGAAAATAGTCTACTTTTGGAATGTTTGTAAATATGTGAGCACCATGTACCTATCACATAGTCAATTTATATGTCATGGTTTCATTAATTCATTTTAATTTTTTTTTTTACCTATTGCGGTATAGTAATTTTATGTTTAGGTGCATCGTCTTCACATATAATTATATAATTAATGTATGCAAAATATTGTAAAACATTTTAAAAGAGTAACGGTGGAGTTTCTTGCCCATTCTTCTCCATACGAAAACTACCTTTTGGAAGGGGCGACTAGAATCAATTTAATTTTAATTTTGACGTTCAAAAGTGCCTTTTATGTGCCTATTTGAATTAAATGATTTGACTTTGACTTTGACTTTGATAATTAAGAAACTCACTAAATTATCATACTTGACAAAAAATAAAATCTTCATACAAACACGCGGCAGTAGGCAGTCGCCAGACGTCCTACTCGGCTCCCGTACTATTCGCACATTGTCATTGTTCTTTACTCGTTCAAGTTAATACGACGAAAATGGAAATATCACATTGTACTGGGAATGATCCATCATCACTGACAGGACCATTGTTGCTAATAAGCCTGATATAGTGGTGGTGGATCGATCAGAGCGGCGCGCAATGATTGTTGACATAACCGTCCCGCATGATGAGAACCTCCTGAAAGCCGAGAAAGATAAACAAATCAATTATCTTGACTTGGCTCACGAGTTGGTCGACATGTGAGATGTGGACTCAGCGATCATTGTGCCGATAGTCGTGACAGTCAATGGCTTAATAGCCAAGAGCCTCGACCAAACACCTCAGGAGGCTCTCGTTGGACAACTGGATCAAGGGCTTGATCCAAAGTCCAGAAGTACCGACTTCTGGACACGGCTCGCATTGTCAGGAGGTTCCTCTCTCTGGAGCCCTGACCGCCGGTAGCTTGGACCGTGTTCCCGATACCGGTGGGCTACTATTTTTTATATTTTTAAACGTTTTTTTTTTAATCTTTTAAACATACAAATATTTACATATGTAAATGATAAGTGTTTGAATGAAATAATGGAAAAAATAACAAAATATGAAAAATCAAATGGCAAAGATCAAATGGTCTGAACATGACTGAATACACTGCTATGACGGCTGATAGAGATGTATGAATGAAGACAAGCTTTGCTGACATTAAAAACATTTGGGTAAGACAAGAAGATTATATTATTTATCAAAACTAATAGATATAGTGTGTTCGCAACCCTCAAGATGAAACAATTAGCTCTACAAATGCATCCTTATTACGTAATACACTATCAATCTCAGTCTGAATTATTTTGAAGGATATTGCTAAACCATCGCTTCATAAGTTCGAAAAATGTGTCTGCTCAACAACGTAAATAACGCCATGAATGTTGTGGAACCTTCGAAATGAATCCATTCCATTACTACTGATAGTGTGTTACGAAATTACTCCACAGAATAGATGACAAAATACTATCAATTCAAATATAATAGGCATGATGACAAATTTTGAAAAACTGGTTTTTCAGGTTCAGAAATAAATATTATATACAATGTATATCAAATTTCTGCTTAAAATGAGGAATCAATATGAAATAAAATACATTTTACTTTAAATTTTTTTCATTTCCGCCAAAACGCTTCAATCTGTCATGGCGTCGCTTGTGACGTCACGTTCGATGTAAACATTGACGGCTAGTACGGCTACAGTATTAATTTTGCATTGTTTGTGTTTTAAAAGTTCTAAAATATGAGTTCGAGACCATATAGGTGTTGTGCAGTGCCTCTGTGTACTAATACAACTATAAAAAGCCCGGACAAGTTATTTATATTCGTTCCCTATGATAAAACAATACGAAATAAGTGGCTTAAACTTGCAAGACGTGATATAAAAGGAATATTGCCTAATACTCAGCTTTATTTCTGTGAAGATCACTTTGACGTAAGTATTTTACTTATATTTGTAGATTCCACATAGTTTCCAAACCATTATAAATATAACGCTGTTCAATATGTTCTGTATGATTTGTACTTACATGGATGTTTTTACATTCCTAAATTCTGACGAACAAAAGTCTTTATTTGACCCTAGAAACGCTCCTAGAATCAACAAGTCGACTCTTGGCAAATTTGTGCTGGTTGCCTTTGTAAATCCTGGTTCCATTTTTGTATTTTCACTTTCTATTTTATTTAATATATTTATGAAAACAAACCAAATTATCCACTCGCTATAGAGGGAAACTAAGAAGAGCTGTCATTGTAGTCGAACGTGACGTAATTCGCTCTGATTGGCGTTCAACATAACATGGCGGATTGTCGTATTTTGTGGTTTTATTTTATTAAAATATTAAATAATCTCACTCATAATTAAAAAATAAATACGTTTTTTGCAATCCATAATTTACATTTCATTACATAGATGCATTACTTTAGTGACTTTTGTTTACTGTCATCATCCCTATTATCCTACCTACCTTCAAAAAAGCTAGACCTTTTACTAAAATAAAATATAACCAGCCTTTCAAGGTCGCGTCTCAATTTGGCTCAACCTTTCCATCTTACTCAAGTAACTTTATAAAGTTGGTAGTTGGTAACTTAAAAGGTCGTGGAGATTATTATAACAATTCAGCTCAGAATTTCTTACTGTTTTACTCAAATACCATCGAAAAAAACACAATTTCATAAATAAATGCTACTAGAGCTTTTGTTTAAGAAATTGTGTTTTTATCAAATTAAAACGTTATTAATTCATATGGATTTTGTATTACATATTTTTATACTCAAGTGGGATCAATAAGTCATAAGTCATTTATTAATTAGTTGAACATAGGTACAGTCAACAGCAAAAGTAGATAATCAAAATCAGAAATTGAATACAAATGAACAGAGGTCGCAGCTATATGGCAGCTGTACTAGTAGTAAATGTTTGGTATAATTTACAATCACATACTTTGAATCACTTCGACGCCACACAGTTCTGACGCGAACTCCGTTCATTAGTATTGAATTTCTGATTTTGATCATCTACTTTTGCTGTTGACTGTACAGACGCCAGCAGGTCAAGCTACCCGAAACTGTCAAATTTTCCCAATCAACCTTGAACCTTAATGCTTTACCGATAAAGATAAATTAAAAATCTATTAAAGAAATTTGACAGATTGTAGTAGCTTGATGTGCTGGCGTCTGTACAATAATGATGTTATATAAAGATAATACAAACTGCGCTATGTTAAGCCGGAGAGCGTACAAATGTTTGTGATTTAGCAATCATGCCAGCCAAGTCTCGACAGTAAAAAAATAATTATAAAAAATGACACATTTTGACAAATTAATTAATAATAAATAGCAATGGAAACCAGTCACTAAAACAGAAAAAAATAAAATAGGTACAAAATAAAATGAAAACCAATAATAAGAATACGTCAATAAACAATACTAATGTCAATATACAATACAGATGTCAATATGTCAATAGCGTAATCTATTTTTTATACACATGAATTAAACAAGAATGCGGCATCGACGAATGGTCGTGGGAAGCTCATGCAGTGGAAGTAAGCAGATATGACGGTGAATGTGACGATTATTCTAAGCGTTATCATAACAAACGCTTAAGACGTAAACTCTCTGGCGAATTGTCCGTCAGAGTATTTACTAATGATATTACTGACTAGCTTCTACGTCGGAAATTATCCCACGGGAACGTACTACCGGGACATACAAAGCCGAGGTCCTTCCCCAGAATGCTATATATCTCCTTGCCAATGTTATCGAAATCCGTTCAGTGGTTTACGCGTGAAAAGGTTAGATACAGACATAGTCACACAACATTAGTATGAATTAGCAACAACGAAAATGGGTCACGATAAAAAAATCTTTGAAGAATTTCAAAACTCGCTCCGCTTCTAACTCAGACCAGCATCCTGCATCTATCGCGGAGATTGTCCTGGGACGTATTCAATTTTGCACGGTGCCCTATCTGCAGGCTCTATTAGCTGACTTTGATGTTGCAGATTGCATGTCCCTACTTGTTTGAATAACCGTATGGAGATCGGTAATTAGGGAACACTGATTGGATGCTGAGCGGTACGTTATTGGGGGCAGGAAATTGTGAATTGCTTTTTAGTGTTCGGTTCGAAAATTGGGAAAACGGGACGGTTCGACGTGACTGCGTCTCAGCCGCGTATTTTATAAGTTTTTGATAAAAAAAAAAAAAAAAATTGTTTTAAAATCAAAAACTTATTAAGTAAGTGAGAGGGCCCACAGTGGAAGTGAACTTGTTTTTTTATTTAAATAAAGAGGGGAAAGTATTCCGATTAAATAACAAATAATCATGATGTATCTTGCTTATTATGTCTCGTAAAGTTAGTTACTTACTATTGTATAGAATCAAGTTCTTCAAAGAGAACAGACAGCTGTGCTGCTGGGGAGTTTGTTGCGCTACTTCTTCTTCTCAGCGAAAGCACTAGGAAGTGGTGAAGGGCGTGCGTTTTGGGGGACTGTCTTTTGTAATTTTGACGTTCAAAAAGTGCATTCTCTCATTCTTCAGAAAGTGCTGTTTTGATTTAGATTGTATGGGGTCTTCGATTTTTAAAACAACAAGCGGCCATTTAGCCTACAAAATATACTCTCTTGTCTGTCATATATTGAGGTGTATAGTATCATCTATCTCCATGTTTCGGATACAGTCAACAACAGAGATATTTATAGTCTTGTTAATAAACTAAAGTGGGAGAATATTGATTGGATGGCAATTCTTGAAATTGAAAACGTCAATCAAATTACTTATAGGCAGTTAATTGGTGATTGATATGATGGAAGTACTTTTAATATCATTTACCGGGAAATTGATCGGTAGGTAATTAGTTTTCAATCGGGTACTGACAGGAGTTCTCATAATCTATGCTTAAATGTTTATTGGAAACACGAAGGTATTCATGATTATTAATTATTTGTGTTATTATCTGATTTGGTCCCGGCCTTTGCCCTAACAAAACAATAATAATAATTTGGTTTTTTTTTTAAAGTGTTTAGTTTTGATCTTCCTTGCCAAGTCGCAATAAATACTTTTTCTTTCTTTCTTTCATTGTTCAAGAGCCAAAAAAAAAACCGGTCAAGTGCGAGTCGGACTCGCGCACCGAGGGTTCCGTACAAATTTGTAGGTATGTAACTGAAAATTTACGGTTTTTGCAATTTTTCCTTTATCTGTGCTATAAGACGTTGCTTCGTACCAAGTTTCAAGATTCTGAGTTCACGGGAAGTACTCGTACCCTGGTTTTGATTCCCTTGCGAGTGTCGAAAATTTGCGGCATAAACGGCTGTATCTTTGGATTGCGTAGGCTTAGAACTTTCATTTTTTCACAGCTCCAAGGATCAGTAGACCTGAGTATTTGATATAAATTCCAGCTTAATACCTCCACGCGTTCCTGAGAAAAAGGGTCTTGACAGACAGACAGACGTACGGACGGACAACAAAGTGATCCTATAAGGGTTCCGTTTTTTCCTTTCGAGGTACGGAACTCTAAAAATCAATGACTTATAAGCAGACATACAGTTACTAAACAATAATTGAAAGAAAAGCAAAATAGATTTTTCTCCCTGAAACATATACCAATAACAAAGATGTATAGAAGGTGTTTAGACAAATCTAATCTCGGGTAAGTTCTGACTAGATAATCAGGCAGATTTTATACAAATTCCATGTTTTATTATTTTACAGATATTGCTTATCCGGTCACTGAAATAGGTCCTAAATTTTCACAAAAAAATGGAAAACTGAACCAAAACAATCGATATCTTCGCTCCTAGCACACTCCAATTAACAGGATTGATTTTTCGCCTCACCTGCTGTTGTTTATAGTTTCAATTTCGCTGAGAGGTTGCTATGGTGTTTTTAGGGTTCCATGCGACAAAAATGGATACTTTGTAGGACGGACGGTGGGCCACCCTCATGTCAGAGTATTGTTTAATGAAACTGAGATGGAAAACGTAAGGACTGCTCTCTTACTTAAAACTGAGGTATAAATCACTTTTGGGATGTCGTTAGTGGTCATGTCGTGTGTCAGAAAGAACGATATTTCTTTCTTTCTTTTTTAAATTTGACTAATAAACCATTTTGCTTTCTTTTATTTTTCCTAAGTACTATTATCGAAACTTATTATGAACATTACCTGTTCACAAGTTATTAGCATCCGTTATATCCACAACACATTATTATTAAGTTTTCAATACGGATCTCTCAGATATTGTGTGTATATGCACTTGGCAAGTTTTTTAGAGTACAAAGCTATGGTTTTCGTATCGAATGGGTACGAAATTTGGTCACATGTGAAAAAATTTGTAGTGTCGTGTATTTTATGGAGGGAATCCATCTGGAGATGGGCTGTATATCATGATGAGGGTATTGGTGTAGGGTGAAAAATTAGGTGTTGGTTTTGTGTTGTGTTGTTCTTTTTTTTCTTGATGATTTGTGTTTGTAGGTAAGCAGGATTGTTTGTGGGTGTTTGTGGGACTCGTGGCTAAGTAAAAACCACCGCACGGGCCCATCGATCCGATTAAGTTACGCTTGCCGTGGTCGGTCCGTGGATAGGACAATATTTACAAACCGAGATCTTTAGGTGCCTCAAAAACTACGTAAAGCCGTTGGTCCCGGCTGTCATTCGTGGATCTTTGACAGTCGTTATAAGTACTCAGAAGCCCAAAAGCCTGACATCCAGTCTTACCAAGAGGTATGGTATTACTCAATAACTTGGTTGTGGAGGTCTGATAGGCAGTCGCTCCATGAAACTCAATCACTTCATTGCTCTCAAAATGATGAAGGAAGATATCGAAAACAAACCGGCATGTCCTAGAACCATAATTCGAAGACATGGCATCTACCAACCCGCACTGGGCCCGCGTGGTAGATTACAGCCCGCTTCTCTCGAAAAGAGGAGGCCTCTGACCCAGCAGTAGGAACATTCAAGGCTGATTATGCCATGTAAAATACTGGTATTCAGTTGCATCCTTATAGACTGGAAGCCGACTCCAACATGTTGGGAAAATGCTATGCAGATGATGCGGTGAGCAGGACTGTTATAGTTATAGGTAATGCTATTCTATATATATCATTGTTGCTTCGTTGAATGGCCTCATTACAAGGCAACAATGACTGATTAAGTAGGTGTCTTCTACGTCATAGATGACGGCATCATTGCGTGGCTTCATAATTTTTCATAGTTTCCTTAATTATCTGCGAATGAAGCAATATATGAATATTATTTAATTATATCCTCACTTAGAGCCGTGGTGCCCAACGGCAACGGCTGCGACGTACGAGATGTTAGTCGTAGGTTCGAACCCAGAGAGGCAGACCAACAGGGTAACCCAGACAGGGTACTTTGTGTACATTATTTCATCACCACTGGTGAAGGAAAACATCGTGAGGTAACCGGCACATCCTAGAAGAAAAGTCTAAGACATTTGACATCTACCAACCCGCACTAGACCCGCGTGGTGGATTACGGCCCATTACCTCTCACCGAGAGGAAGCTTGTGTCCCAGCAGTGGGAACATTATGGTATTTACATTATACTGGTTATGCTATCCTGGCTTAGAGAATCTTGATTGATTCTAAATTAGAATGTGAGTCACCAAAATAAATTGCTAATATTGTAATATTTACTTGACAAATTGCGTGCACTAACTAGACAGGTCAATCTGTGTGTATTCCTCAAAATACCATTTCAGACACCAATCTACATGATCTTCACATGATCTGACCAAGATTATATCTGGACTTTAAAAGAGACTGTGACCTCAAACTCAAACTCAAATCATTTAGGTAATTCAATTAGACCAATTATACTAGGCACTTTTGAATTGTCAAAGGGTCGGTCAGTCAGAAAGATGAAGCTCGCCTCTGAATTGGTTTCGGCCTTTCTTCTCAGAGTAGTCAGATAGGAAACGCCGACCTCATCGAGTTTTTAAAATACGTTTGACGTTTAAAAGTGTTTGTACAAACCTTCTTACAGAAATAAAATCATTTATATCAGTCTGTCTGAGTATTGAGACGAAAATTTCATAATACAATCACCTAAATATCGAGAATATTGAATAATAAAAGACTTTGGAAAGTTAGTCTTGGTGAAACGCGATGAATAATTCAGACTAAATGACTGGCTGCTGATTTGCAAGAGAAAGGAGTGAGTGGTTATATAAACTATATAATTTTCTCGACTTTGTTTGTCGCCACAATGCGGGCTTAATAACATTTCTGAGGCTGAGTTGGAAAGAGACAGATATTCATTTGAGTTTTCTAGTGTTCATTTCTCTTTCTGTGGAAGGAGTTATATATCGTCTTGCAGTAATATTTTTGTGGTGCTACGAGTACTTTATAAAAATAGAAGTATTATTTTCCGCAAAAAGGTACTTAAAAGATTGTATTTATTATATCTGATGTAACTTTGTAATAATTCAGTTAGTATTTCAATTAAAATACAAAAAAGATTCTCAAAAAAAAAAAATATTTGGCTAAAGCTAATTCAATGTGTGCGGGAATTTTATATCCTATAGGTAAGTTCAATGTAGGAGGAAAATACATAACAAACTATACTAATATTTACTTACTAGCTTCTGCCCGCGGCTTCGCCCGCGTGGATGTCGGAAATTATCCCACGGGAACGTGCTAACAGGATAAAATGTATGTGCACCAGGATGCCATCTATCTCGCGGGCCCTTTGTGGCTAATTACAATAGAAAACCAATTGTGTCTCATTAATGGTGATTAAGAGGGTACCTATATGATATCTTTACCTAAGTACCTACCTAATTAAAAAAATAAATAAACTCAATAACAGAAAATAAAATACCTACCTACCTAAATAAACCTATTTATGACGATAACTAATCTAAACTCAATCATCATCTGCCTAGCCTTTTCCCAACTATGTTCAGGGCCGGCTTCCAGTCTAACCGGATGCAGCTGAATACCAGTATTTTACATGGAGCGACTGCCTATCTGACCTCCACAACCCAGTTATTGGGTAATACGATACCCTTGGTACGACTGGTTGTCAGACTTTCGGGCTTCTGACTACCCGTAACGACTGTCAAAGATCCACGAATGACAGCCGGGACCAACGGCTTAACGTGCTTTCCGAGGCACGGAGGTGTCTCGGTATGTAAAGATGGTGACCCATCCACAGACCGACCGCGGCAAGCGTAGCTTAACCTGACCGATCGACCTGTGCGGCTGTTATTATTTAGCCACGGGCCCCTCAATCTAAACTCAATAAATAAGCAAAATCTCTAAAAACTAATATCTATACGAATGACTATTCTACCTAACAGTATTATAAAATAACCTACGGTCACTCCGTACACTATCAAATATACTACCTATACTTTAAAATTAAAATCTATACCTACGACTTATATAAAAATAAACCTAAATAACTCTAAAAAGTAAAAGGAATAAAAATGAACTCCACTGCGTGTGACCTAACCTACGACAAACTTATTATTTGCGGTTGGTACAGTAATCGGATCTAGGGATCGAACCGCAAAATTAAGTTTGTTTTTATTGTATATACTTTTCCGGGATAAAAAGTACCCAGTGTGGTGCCCAGGATATTAAAGAATAATTATACCAAGTTTCATCGTAATCGAACCGGTAGTTTTTGCGTGATGCCTGAACAAACAGACAGACAGACAGACAGACAAAAATTTTTGTAATCACATTTTTGGGTTCGGTGTCGGTCTAGTAACACCCACTGCCATTTATTTTTTTGATATTTTCAATGTTCAGAATTTTCACTTCTACAGATTTATTATAAGTATAGATTTTTAATGTTTATTAAGGACCTCAGATGCTTTTTCTGCAGGGTTGGCTACGTCGCACTGCCTCTCATAGAGAGGAGGTCTGTGTCCCAGACGTGGGCCCATTATAAGCTGATTATCCTTATTCTATCTGAGGTCCTCAAAAACCATAAAAAAGAAATTAAATAAATTAAATTAAATTATGTTTTTTTGTCGATCTTACATATTTTTCTTAATCTGTTGGTTCGTCAATGCTTTAGTAATAATGTTACTCAATCAAAATATAAATAAAAATACTCCAAATACCACAAATTTTTTTACGCAGTACACCAATACGTCACACTAATCGTCACACCGCATGTGACAGCTAAATACTGCCTTGTATCGACGCAAACCGAGTAGTTGGCCTGTCGGATCTGTATAGATAATTCAGGCCATTGTCCGTCTGTGTGGCTTGTTGTGGTGTTTTCACGGTGTTTCGGGATGCCCGGATTAACACTGGTCTTTGGTAGACTGGTATTTGTAGGCTGTGAATTGAAGGACGATCTTTGAAGGCATTTGTGGGATTTGGCAGGTTTTTGAACTAAAATTACTTTCTAGTGTTGATGATCAAGTATATATACCACCATGGGTAGTTAGCATTGCTACTAACTTTGTAATCCTAACTGGCCTATGTTTTTCAAGCTTGCGCTACTTTCGTATCGCTCAAGCCTAGATTGTGTTCATTAAACAACATTTAAACACGATAGTTTAAAAGATTTTTTCGTAGTACAATTGTTGTTGTTGCTGTATCCAAGTGTGAGTTTGGAATTTTTAGTTTTTTCCGTTAGCCTAGTTTGTCCCACTGCTGACAAAGGCTTGCCCCATATTCTTCCACATTTCCTTGTGCTGTGCCTTCTCCATCCAATCGGTGAGGAGCAAGTCCAAATCGTCGTTTATCTATCAACAATAAATAAATCCGGAAAGATCACCAACCCTGCACAGAATCATAACAAACCCGTTTGAAAACGTGCACTCTAGAATACGTAAAAAGTTCAACATTACAAAAATCTGTACACGTGTTACCCAAAATTAGATTTACACTTCCCTAAAAATCCAACAGTCCCAATAAAATTCACAACGGTTGCAAAGACTGATCACATTATAACTGACGAGCCTTAAAGGTTCAGGCCTTTCAAAATGAGTCATCTAAATTCCGTGAAGGGGCCAAGGTGTCAGTCTCCATACCTTCAATTTGAGTGCCCTTCTAAATTACAAAGGTCTTCTCATAAATTGTTCCAATATTCTACGACGCCAACGGCATGTTAAGCTTAAGTAGGATGGCTGTTACACCGGTGCGAGCGTTATAGGGTAATAAGACGCTTGGGTTAAAAAAAAATATATATATTTTGGTTAAAAAGTAAATCATCGCTGATTTTGTAACGGTGATTATTATTATCAGTTTAGAAATACTTGTGCACTAGCTATTGTCTGCGACTTCGTCTGTATTTCAGGATGAACAGTAGCCTATGTCCATCTTTAGGTCCCAGGCTACCTTTACGTCAAATTTCATAACAATTCAGTTCAGGTTCAGTGATTTAGGCATCAAAGGGTAACAGAGTTACATTCGAATTTATAATATTACTTTGGATAGTTATGCTGTTATAATCTACGCGACCGTAGTATGCCTACACATGACTTTGCTTAGAAAATGAATCTTTTTGAAAAAATACATTGACAATGTCAAAAACCCACTCCTTATTCCCATGGGGTTAGGGTGAAGCTATAGAACTTGTTACGATTTAGACATGTCCTTTTGTTCTGCCCCCGTACATAGATCTGGCCTTACAAATGCGCCGGTAGCGAGTAGAGACTATACACATAACCTTTTTCATTTAATTCACCAATAAGATCAGTGCTACTTTGTATATCCCAATTAATTTTCACTAGACGAAGGAGTAAACACGCATTACACTTCGGTGTAACAGGCAGCCTTTCAGTCACGTAACATCGAACGCGTCGACGGATCGATGCCGAATGCCGAAGCGTGCGTATTTTTCATTAGCGCCACTCGCCAATTAGATATACAGCCGAGCTACCTATTGTCATAGAATAATAATTGCAATAATGCTGGAGGAAAGTGATTCGGGTACCAATTAGCGGCCTTCCTGTGAAATTAGTTTGGGTTTGTAATTGGTAGGAAGTTTCAGAATTTAGATTCAGCAAAAATATGTACGTATACTTTGTCTGCATGAATATAGGGATCTCTGAAAACTTTTAACTAGGTGGAAAACTAGAATTGTCTGCATGTGTGCCAAAAATTCAAATACATTCCTCCAGCCTTTTCGGCGTATTTGAACCGCAATCAAATATCTAAAGTTTCGTATTTGTGATCTCATTCGTATTTAACCGACTTCAAAAAAAGAAGGAGGTTATGCATTCTATACAATATGTAAATTATATAATTTTTATACAATATGCCATATATTTCACGTGACTGGGCTGGGTCGTTATTTGGCCAAAGAATTAGCATTACCATTCAAAGTAGCAATGCTGCCAGTCTTCTGGGAACTTTTCCGGATGACAGTGATGCGAACGAGTACCTACTTCGACGCCAGCGTCGTTTTGTTTTTGTATTTAATTGTATAGTTAGTCATTCAATTTAGTACCTAGTGTAAATAGTTAGAATAATCAGCCTATAATATTCCGACTGCTGGGACACAGACCTCCTGTCTTCAAGAGGGAGTGGGCCGTAATCTACCACGCGGGCCCAGTGTGCGTTAGTAGAAGTCACATGTCTTCGAATTTTTTGTTCTAGGACATGCCGGTTTTGTCATGATATTTTCCTTAACCGTTTTGAGAGCAGTGGTGATAGGATTATTTTACACAAAGTAAAGTTATCATCATTTGGGCCACCACAGCTCGTAAATAGTTAGTTGTGTTAAATATTTAAAAAAGAATATACCATATCTACTTAAAATCTTATCCAAACCACAATTCAAAAGATTTACAAGAGTATTTACAAACTAAAGCATCTTACATTTTACTTGAATATCCGTCGAGTCGAGTCGGGAACACGGAAAAATACCAGCTTTTAATAAAGCGGCAAGAATAATCTTCTGCGGCTTAGACAACTGAGACAAAGGCACAAAGAGTTTATTTAAAACATGGAAATAATCAATGAGGAGACGAGCTACATGAGGCTTTAGAGATGGAGAGAGAATCTTTTCTTCCCTGAATATTATACAATGTAAAATACAGTTTGTCGTGCATCGTTCACAACATTTTAAATTTTATACAATGTCATCATCTGCCTAGCGTTTTCCCAACTACGTCGGGGTCGGCTTCCAGTCTAACCGGATGCAGCTAAATACCAGTATTTTACATGGAGCGACTGCCTATCTGACCTCCACAATCAACTTATTGGGTGATACGATACCCCTTGGTAAGACCAGTTGTCAGACTTTCGAGCTTGCAATTGTCTTAAAATTTGGCAAACAGGTAAATAGTTTAGGTATTTAAAAACGTGTCCGTGAAGTTTCTTGCCCGTTCTTCTCCATAGGTACCAATTACTCTTTGGAATGCGCAACTAGCTACATCTTTCTGACTAACCGACTCCTTGACAATGCAAACGTGCCTGTAATTGGTTTAATTGAAATAAATGATTTGAGTTTGAGTTATGGGGCAATGAAACCGGAAAAAGACTACCTATAAAAAACGGGTCACCCCTATAATATGGAACTTAAACATAGCTGGCAAAATATAGGTGTATTATACTCGTAAGTACACGTCTGCCGTACCCTTCGGAGAAAATAGGCGTAATGTTATGTGTAAAACGGGTTCATTGTTTTTTATTTTTTATAAGTAAAGTGATTTCAAACGTAATTTTAGCGTAACGCCATCTAGTAAAATTATACAAAATTCAAAACTTGACTTGATCCCAGGGGAATAAAGAAAATATTAACCGAGAAAGCTCAAAGAAAAACTCTAACCCATTCCATTTATTTAATTCTAAAACTACGAAAGTATACCCACACCACAGACATCCAAAACGTTCTCACAAATTTACACAACAGTACCACACAAGTCACTCATCCTACACTAAAGGAGAAAATAAGAAAATCTTTACATTTACGTAACAACACCAAATCTTCGCATCTGGCAACACTATAGCGCGTTGTGCACACAAAATGCACATTCCGTACAAATTGCATGAGAGTAATAAATGAAAGTTACACATTATTACGGCGAGCCCGTAATAAATACATCTAAAACAAAGGGTTCCGTATATTTCAAACTACTCGCTTTTACAACTGCATTCAATCATTTCGAGTCCAATTTCGTCTCGGTGGAAGTTGTAAGTGATACGATGTAGCGGGTATTGTTAGCTGTCATCTCAGATGCTTAGGGTGAACTACACTATTGATGAACGTAGGCTTGGTATTAAATGATTTAATCTAATGTTATATTATTTTACGAAATATTCTTTGACGTATTTACGGTAGATAAATGGAAATATTTTGTAAGTTAGCTATCTAAGGTAATAGCATAATCATTATAATGTCCCCACTGCTGGGACACAGGCCTCCTTTGGGTAAGAGGGGGCAGGCCGTAATCTACCACGCGGGCCCAGTGCAGGTTGGCAAATGTCACATGTCTTCGAATTTTTGATTCTAGGACATGCCGGTTTCTTCACGATGTTTTCTTTCACCGTTTTGAGAGCAGTAGTGATGAAATAATTTACACAAAGTAAAGCGCCTGTGTTTGAACATACGGTTTACAATTTGTAAGTCACGGTCATCACTGCTCTGACAGGCCCTTAATAGTAGCTTTCGCTTATGCCTTTCACCACTTTGCTAGACGCAAGCGTTCTCTGCCAGTCCCTGTGGACTCCTATCGCTGAGAACCGGGCGAGGCTTAATCTAACGAATGTAACCCTAACACAAGTTACTACAAATGGAATTCGATTCAGGATTTAACTAAGAGCTTTTATATATAAAATAATATTCGCTGTACATTTGCCAGTAAACACTTTATTTCGTTTCTTATTGTATCGGGGATGCAATGTAATGAATTTGGCGTGAAAGGCTTATCTGGTTTAAGTTTTTCCTTTCATTTGTTTGTACGAAAAATACACATATGAAAAATACTGGCCACCTACAAAAGGCTGAAGAAAAAGTTGCATAAGGAATGTTAGGATCGGAGCATGTACAGACGCCGGCAGGTCAAGCTACCCGAAACTGTCAAATTTTCCTCATCAACCTTGAACCCTAATGCTTTAGCGATAAAGTTGAAAATCTATTAAAGAAATTTGAGAGACTGTAGTAGCTTGATGTGCTGGCGTCTGTACTTAAATAAAATAAAATAAAGTCCTTTAAACCGAATTTTGGCCATGGCGAGCAATCTCAGCGACCAGTCTTCGGCGCGGGAAGTTTTATAGTGCACAAGTCACTCTCATTGCATAGCACGTGCTAAGTCCCGAAACGACCTATCCAAATTGGACATTTGTCTAGTAAGACGATATTTATTTCTAGTATACCTATCTACCTACTTATTGAATGAATAAAACTGAGAAGAAGATAAGAAGATCAATCTAAATGGAAGACCCTGACATCATCATCATCTGCCTAGCCTATTCCCAACTAAGTTGGAGTCGGCTTCCAGTCTAACCGGATGCAGCTGAGTACCAGTATTTTACATGGAGCGACTGCATAAGACCCTGACATACAGACAGCAAAATTTATTATTCATCAAATAGTAAGAAGATCAATCTAAATGGGAGAGACCCTGAAATGCAGTTAGAAAAACTATTTTCTCATCAAATTGACATACTACATTAATTTGCCGTATTATAGCCATTTCATACATCAGTGTCAAAGAATGAAAATTATGATTTGAATAAACGCACAATCTAAGTTGGCAGTCAATTTTATAAATAATTAATTTTCCTGACTTTACCTAACTGTAATTGTTTTGTCCGTCGATACGAGTATCAATATTTTGTAACAATTTTGTGATTTAAAAAGAGTGTCTGTGGAGTTTTTTGTCAGTTCTTTGCCATAGGTACCTACTACGCTTTGGAATGGGCAACTAGCTTCATTTTTCTGACTGACCGACCCCTTGACAAATCAAAAGTGCCTGTAATCGGTTTATTTGAAATAAACGCTTTGAGTTTGCGTCACTTTAATCATTCGTAATGTCTAGAATGTATGTATATTGTGTGTACCACCAATGACGTGGATGGATACACATGTGTTTAAAGCCAATGAACAGACAGCTAATGAGGCTAATTGTTGAGCAAAGATAATGGACTACGACCTCCTGTTCATATGGGAGTCCTCTATCATTGGGAGTAGATATTACGTATAACAACATAACATTGTACAGTCAGGGATATTAATTGATTAGCAGATTGACCACAAGCTTAAATTATTGTGCGTATATTGAAATCACAACTGTCATTGTTTGCGGAATATATGCGTCACATCCACGCAAAACGGCCTTCACTCAGCATAATGCTACGACCCCATGCGAGACAGGACCTCGGCGCTGGTTTTCAGCGACAGCCGGAGTTGACGTGATGATGTAAACCAGTGCAGCATACTATAAGATAAATAAAATAAATTATACAGAACTTCTCATTGGTCAATACCAATGCTTGCTCAATGCGGGTTAGCTAGCGATTTCAGACCATTAAAATCCTGATTTCCTCAAGTTGTTTTACTTTACCACACAAGGGCTCATATAATATAAACACAATATTTATTTTTTCAAATCCTACTATAATACATTTATAGCAGGATAGTAGGATTTCAAATCCTACTAAAATGAATTATATTAGGATTAAAAAAAAAATTGTGTTTATATTCCCCTTTTTTGAGCCCTTCTAAACGTGTGACGTGTTCTTTAAACGTAAAAGTTTGTATGGATGGATGTTTGTTACTCTTTCACGCAAAAACTACTGAACAGATTTGGATGGAATTTGGCACACATTTGGTTTATAACCAGAATTAACATATAGGATACTTTTTATCCCGATATTCCCACGGGATCGAAACTTATGCGGGTGAAACCGCGGGGCGTAGCTAGTGTTAAATAAAAATAAACCTCCCGAATACCCATTAATGAGTAATTTGTGACGTAGTGACGTACCCCAGTTACGTCGACGTCGGCGGCGTCAGTGTTTGATTTGACGTTATCTGTGGTGACGAGGGTCGACCCGCTACTGTCAATGTATTGTGTGCCCGTTTTAACAGAGAGGGTAGGCAGAGCAGTAAGGGGTAGACGTTATGGTAACGGTTATGAATTTTGTATAAGTTTATACGAGGTTTTTAAAACCTCAAAGCCTGTTTCTTTATGTCATCACTGAAATAGCAAAACCACGGAAATTTTCCTGGACTTTTGGTCAATAACATAAGTCTGAAATTTCGAATCAAAATCAAAAGTCATTTATTCAAATTAGGCTGAGAATCAGCACTTTTCGAACGTCAAAATTACAAAAGACAGTCCCCCAAAACGCCGGCCCTTCACCACTTCCCAGTGCTTCCACTGGGAAGAAAAAGTGGCGCAACAAACTCCCCAGCAGCACAGCTGTCTTGAAGATGCGTAGTGATCAATTCAAGCCTTTAGCACGAGAAGAGCCTTTTGCGAAGGGCTCTTGTGGGATAATAATAGGTTTAGTATAATTGTTAAATATGTTTCTAAACCCCAACAAATTTTTAAAAAGCAGCTTAAATTGTTCCACCAGCTTCCCATGACCTTCACCAGTCCCGTCTAGCCTAACAACACCTTAAAAGAAACTGCTTACATTTTAAGTGAAATAAACATATTTCACCCCTCTAGACTCGCAAGGGGCCGAGGCTCGTAAAATAGCCTTTTGGGATCCTTCACGGAATAAAAGTTAGCGTTCAAAGTTTGATAGAAAGTTCCGTAGTTCAGTTGGTCGGGATACCTAGGTCTTTCAGGAATACATTTTTATTTCAGTACTAGTGTGAATATTCGGGGTGCCACTCTGAAATTGATTGCTATGTTTTTGTTCAAGGTTCATTTTAGTTGAATATTGCATGGAATTTTCGATATTTTTAAAGTGCATTGGTCTGTTAAAAGTAGTTGCATTGAATTTATGAAGATTCCAAAAACGAAAATAGAATATTTTTCATGTTTTAATTACTTGAAAAAGGTGCCGCGACTTCGTCTGCGTGGAAGTTCTTGTCCTTCCGACTCGCATCGCATGGCCTGCCCGCGCTAATGCAAAAATATTTTTTTCAAATCCGACTATTAAACTCTTCTTATTGATGAAAATTAAGGTTAGGTAACTTAATTTTCATCTTCTGTCTTCAGTCAGAATTTAGTTTTATTTCAAAGTTTGAAATAAAAATATAATATTCTAACCTAAGTTAAACTAATAACAAACTAAAATATGGCGATGAAATATTCCTCTGCATCACTGTCGACTGGTAATGTACCCATGAGGCTGGTGGCATTGCAACGTTGTATGGCAATACTTAGTCCCTGGCCAGGGTAAAAGCCAGCCCTTGGGTCACGGGAAGCGTCAACCAGCCGTTTGGGGATTTCATTGAACAAGCCATGAGCACTTGAACACCACGGCCCGAGATTTTAATGTTTCATATTGAGAGCAATATACAATCATTATATGTCATAAGAGCAAATAATTATACTGATGAAAAATGTCCATGACATAAACAATTCTTAAATATTGTCGTTGAAGAATTGTTTCGTTGGATAAAATAACTATCTTATTGCGACATTTACTTTAACACCTCCGTTATACATCTAATCAAACTCACAAAACATACCACGATCATCGTCGCGTATTTTCAAACAACATAGTCAGAATGCTTCAGTTAAAAGTTGTATCCGCAAGCCAACATAACTCGGCTGTTGTATGCTATCGAAAATAATTTAATACTGTTAAATTCGGAGCGTGTTGCGTTCCAAAAACCGCAAGCCTTACCATTTGCTTGTGATATTGATATTTTGTATTTACGCGTCTTAGCTCGGCTGTGTAGCGTGGAATTCTTGGTTTCTGAGTATGTGGTTCAGGCAATGTTTGGGTTGAAATATTAAACTCCTGAATTTCTGAAGATTGGGTATTATCGTCGTCATACGTCACTGTAACCACTTACTCCCAAAATACAAGCTTGACTTAGCCTGGAAGGTAGATCATCATTTATGTGCTTTTTTTTTTTGCTGCGCGGTGGATATTCTCATGGACTTCTTCCATCGTAGAGGTGACGACAGAGGGTCATGCCGGACTCTTACCGGCTAAAACCACCGCGGTGTTCCATCTCTGCTTATGGGTGCGGGATTCGCATAAGCATTCACCGCTCCCCATCATTTATGTGCTGCTGTAAAACCATCAAGCACATTCATTAAATGTACTTCATAGATTAACTATTTATTGTATACGATTAGGAATAGACACTAAATACAGTGAGTTCTCATATAGGATCAATATTATGGTGTGAGGCTTTCTACCACGATCACAAACGATTTTCGGTTTTAATTGCAGTATGTTTTCTCCTGTTACAAGGTCTTGATAAACCTAGAATAAAAATCATACCTACGCCTAAAAGAAAACATCTATTGAAAAACATAAGACTCAACTTCTGCTCAATTACGTTTGTAAAGAAACTGGGGTGGTTACAAAACTAACAAAAGTTGTGCAAAGGACTACTCCACAACACACACACACACACACACACACACACACACACACACACACACACACACACACACACACACTAGAAAGTCACTAATTTCTCGCTCCAATTAACAACTGTACTCCTAGTAACTGGACATCGTCAGGCGCAAGTTAGCCAAACAACTTAGTGGAACTTAGGTAGCATTTGTAAGACGTACCCCAGCCAGCCCAGTCATCGCCAACCGGCGTGTGATGCTAATTGTAGCATTGTTTTTGTGTTAACATGTCTACAACTAGTACAGTTTAGGGTCTTATAATTTTCGAATGATTCCGTCTCGTTACAAAAGGAGTTTTAACTGTAGTCCAAACTGACACCTTCAAGGCAATTGACTGGAAACACAAACCTTCCACTCAGATTTATTATATATTATTATTATTATTATATTTTGAACTTTATTTCGACAAGCGTAAAGTTCTTAAAAAAGCTGACTTTAGTAGGTACCAAGTCTAAGTTGTTAATTTTGTATTATGATCGTTATGGTGGTCGGAATAAAAATCCTCTAAGTGTAAATTCGTATAAAAAAAAACTTTTTAAAAAACAAGCTTTTATTTAAATGCGCTACAAAGAAAAAAAAAACTTTTGCTTTAAAACTTTTACTATCCACTTATAACGTCATTACACAATTTATATGATATAAAATATATATATTTTTTACTTTTTAGTTATCACTGGACACTTTTCTCAGTCTGTTAATCTCATTCAACGCATCATTGCAAGGTCGTTTGCCGGTTAATTTCGAACAGTCTAGCTCTTCAATAAAGCAAAGCTTCAGCAAGCCCTTTCATTTGATACCCATATTGTAGGAGTGCAATAAAAATAATTAGACCGCCATCTTGGGTGTGCCGCCATGTCGGATTTAGAATGACGTCACACAGTTAACCATGCATTTTCATCCAAACTGAACGTGTATACAAAATTTCAGCTCAATCGGTTATCGAAAGATATCTGCATAAAAATTGAATTGCAAGATTCCACCCGAACAAACATACATTGCAAGTTAAATAAAAGCTTGTAAATACAATGAAAACAAAAAGAAAAAAGTCCTGTCTGAAATCGTTACTTTCATTTTCCGGTTTGGCATTATAATAGACATTCTATTCAAATAAAAGAGATTTTTTCATGTCTTCACATTTATGATAACAGGACAATTTACTTCTAAATAAAAGAACAAAAAATAATCATAATGATGTTCATGTTATTATAATTGAAATGCCTCACTACAGATCACATCTCAAAGAAGCTCGTTAAAATACGGAGCAACTGTGCGTCGAAGAAAAACAATTGCCAATCACGAAAGAAAGAAATAAATCACGCGAAAATAATGAAGATCATTGTCAATAGCCTAACGACAGAAAAACAAAAGAATATTCAGAAGTTCTTTATAATACTGGCTTCTTTAACACGCGATAAAGACTAACATTGAAATAGTGATGGTTAGGTAACCTTAACCGTATATGGGAATAACTTCCTGAAATAAATGATTATTTAATTTAATTTAATTTAACTGAGGCGGCTCATTCGGTGGAAAGATGTGGAATGTTGGATGGTGTTGGATGGAAAGAGTGCGTTGCAAACATACGGAAAATGTTAAAATGCCTGACATGTGTGTGATTTCAAGAGCCCTCAAAAACGGAGCACAGCTGGCGGGCGATAAAAATATGTATGTTAGTAAAGTTAAAAAATTGAAAAGCCTGTGACAAAGTTGAAGAAACAATAAAAGTTGCCGTTACCGTCTAAACAGCGTTTTTTTTTTGTTTGTTTTTTAAAATACGTTGCCTCACACTAGGAATTTCTCCTGTATCGTGGGTGCATTTACAAATATTTGAATTCACATACACAAACAGCCAGACCCGGAACAACTACTTGTAGATCATACAAATATTTGTTCCGTGCGGGAATCGAACCCGCGACACGCAGCGCTGCAGTCAATCGCTTAACCACTGCGCCAATCGTGCCGTCAGAAGATGCACGTCATTCAATTTTACTGCATGCGATATGCAAGAAACTTGCATCGTGTAAATGGGACAGACTTCCCTGGACAATGAATTTGTCTCTTATCTCATAGTTCTCATTGAGTTCCTTTAATTGTGTATACTATTCATACTAAATTCAGTTTTAAGTGTTCACTTAGTTTCGTTACATGCGAAGTCCTGCAGACTGGGTTTTCTGAACTCTCTTTTGTGTAAGGCGTCCTCATTCATTTGTCTGTTACATTTTAATTGTATTTGGATCACAAAGCCAATGATCTGTTGATTGTGCTGCTAAGTCTTGGGACTGTGGTCACGGTTTTATGAATGTGTCGGCAGTCTGTTGAGTAGGATTTGGATGGCTTTCATCTTCTTCGCTTTTCCCTTTTATTAATTTTAAATAAGCTTTGACCAGTTTTCGGCCGCTTACACAGCGTAAGTGTTGTCCTCGCAAAGGTCTTCCATAGTGCAGGAGGCAAATTCCCTTAAATAAAAGCGTTCAAAATCTTATCGTAATCTCATCTCAGCGACAATCAATGTCAAAAACTAGGGAAATTAGAGGTATGAAAGATTGAGATTGAGATCAGACTGACACCGTTCTTAAAATTACGAGACTTCAGGTGTTTTCGCACAGCGAGCTAGACAAGAGTTGAGGTAACGATTGTGATATAGGCTCTCTGGCTGGTTTTGATCAGTATATCGTGTAGATATTTGCTAAGTAAGATTACAAATTAATAAATGTTTCTAATACATTGTGATTTTTCAGTTTCTATCACATTGTGATTGTTTCCTTCATTCTTATCGAATGTTTAGATTCCTATATTAGTTAAAGTATTTCTAGATGTACAAAACCTAAATGAGAAACAATACTAATATATAAAGCTTCCTCAACAATAAATCCCATTCAAATTAAACCCCAAACTCGTTTATCCATTGAGCTAATTCATCATAATCTGAAACTTATACAATTCTATTGTGCCCTGACTTAGTCCTTAAGCTTTGACGTCGACAATTCATTGTAATAAAGCAGAGGCGGTTCGTCTTTCTGCCAACGTAATCCCTACTTACCCACATTATATCTAGAGTGAGACTCGTTTGCTTTAGGTAAACATTAATAATTCAGCGGTGTTCGCGGGCCGCAACAAACACCACCCCTGCATATTCATAGGACGAGCGAAATTTATTTTTTGTCGCTCCCACAGTTGGCTAATTACAAAAGTCTTCAACGTTTTCTACTTTTTCCGATTCCCATCTGCCTTTGATTGGGTATCGAGACAGGGGAATATGAATCGACGATTTAATTAGGCTTGCCTTCCATTCGAAGTTTGTTATGAATGAGATCGTTAGCGACTGTTGAAACTCGCTTTAGATTGATTACAAAAGTTGACAAAGATTTTATTCATATATTCATTCGTTGGACGCTACTTATTGTTTCTATTCGTTCTTTTATATTCTCTCTAATAAGTTTGGAAGTGGCGGACGTTTGGAGTGATCCCGAGGGGACGAATGATTAATCGAAATGAAACCAACGTTTTTACTTCTACCAAAGATGAATTAGAGAAATAAGGCGAGAGTAACAGATTACTTTACTGATTGTGCTTGGGGGCCATCCTATGGATTCTTTTAGTATTTTCTCGCTTATTTCCGAATTCCATTTCCCATCAACGCTATTACGGTTTTTTTTCCCTAACCACATAAATATTATACTGCAGATCGCTTAATACTTACATTCAATCATCTTTCCTTAATTGTCTGTAGTGCTATACTTACTTACCAAAATTAATACTATGGTGGCGAACACCAAAACATAAGTCAGTTTCTCGTATTTTTCTTTAAATTCAAAACCTATACAAACAATGAGTAGGCATTTACTTACTTCTGCTAATAAAATAAGTTGGTTAACAACACTTTCATACATAATTGGCTGGCGGAAGCACTTGTACCGAGCGAATCGATAGAAACTTTTCTTTTGTTTGAACTTGTGTTGTACTTCAATGTTCTCGCTGTACGTTTTAACGTTGTTTGTTGAACGAGTAGTTTATTTTTGTGCTTTGATGGGTAATTTAATTACCTAGCTTTAAAAAAAAAACATATTTTGAAGCACAATGACCAAATTTATAAAATAATTACAACATCATAACCTCACGAATAATAAAATACTAATACCTCAACATAAACTCCTCTAAATATTCAAAGAACGTAAAATCCAACATAATATTTCGGAAATTTCATCCTCAAAAATTCATAGGACTCATTCTGTGGAAAATACAATGATTTCAAATGAAATCCGCACAGCGCGGGATGTGTTAAATTCCATAATAGAATTCCCAGGCGTGGAAATTTTAATTATGTCCGAAAATGCAAGTTATGTAAACGCCTAGTCAGCCGCTGCGAGTTGGCGAGAGGAAAGCAGACGAGCGGCGACGGGAAATGTGCTTGTATGTATGTGTGTGTGGATATTGGGACGTACTGTGTAGATACATTGTGTGGGATGGATTAATTCTTCTCGAATTTTTTTGGTACTGGGAGCATTTGCTTAATTTCTGCTCATTTCCTAATTTAGTTTCGTCTTGCTCATTTCGATATGAACTGTGATCTTTACAAGAATGGCTCTGGTCGTAGTAAACGTTTTGCCAGTCAGCGATACTAGGAGTGGGTCTGACTGCCCATGCTGCGTCAAAATACTTATTATTAGCCATTAATGTCCCACTGGTGGGCACAGACCTCCCTACTCTCCTTCTACCTCTCTGTCCAGAGCTGCCAAGGTCCAATCTTTATTAAAAAAGTCCAGCTTATCCCACCACATACCTAAGTTAGGGAGATAGTCGTTTGGAAGGAGCAACTGCAATCAATTCCATTTTCTTGTAAGTGCTCTCTTTTTAATAACCTACTTCAAATAAATAATTCACTTTGATTTTAAGATGGTTCTCCGATTTTTCAGATTCGAATTTCATTTCCACTGTCACAATTTCTTGTGTATGTTTCATTATGTGCAGAATCATTTAAATCGTATGAGCATTGCTTACTCGTATTCTATTTTTGTCCGACAGTGTAATTTCCTGCATTGGCTTCAACAGCTATAGTTTAATTTAAATACAGGTCTTAACAATGTTGACGTGACAAAAGCAGAATTTTCAACGTACCTGCAACACATTCCCATCGTAGCAGAATTAAAACAAAGTTTAAACATACATTATTGAATTATCTAGAATACTCGACGGTGTTATGCGTGAGCGCTGGCATGCCAGTAATTGAATGAAATGGCACTAGGCACGCTGTTTGGCAATTAAAAACTGGCGTTCTGCCGCTGACGTGCTGTTTTGTACAACGTGCATCTGAATGGCTGACAAATTATGTTTTTTTAGGTTATTTGGCTAACTGGGGAGTAGCGAGCTTGTCAATGGCTTTGTTTGAAGTTTTTTGTTTTAATTGGTTTATGAATTTGGCTGTGGGTATAGTGAACTTATTGTTTCTCTATTGAATTGTAATGATTCAGTCAGAATATATGTGTATATTTACCGGTAATAGTGAATTTACGCGGATATTAGTAGTTTAATATTATATTAGTTTAGAACTTGCACAAATTGAAAATGATGAAGGAGAGAAGACAAACAGTGGAAAAAAATACGGACATTTATTTATGTTATTTATTTATTAAGGTAACGACAGCTTCTGCGTATAATATAACTTAAGTACTATAGGTAACAATAGCCTTGAACCTACACAGTCGCCAATTACAGGTTAGCCAACAATCTCAGAAATAGGTGATAACACATGATAAAATAGAGTTCATGTGTATACACCGTTAAATTTTGATCGTTTTAATCCTTAAAAGAGGTCATTATACTCATCGTTATGAACAACTTTTACTACGGGACCAACCCTGAAATCGTGAAAAAAAAATCAGTTATGCGAACATAAGTCTATGGATCAACAGATTTTTTTTTTCACGATTTCAGGGTTGAATTGTGAAAAAAAAAAATCTTTTGATCCATACATTATGTCGAGTTATGTTATGTTATTAGTTATGTTGTTAGTCTATGGATCAAATGTTTTTTTTAAGTCAATCAATATAAATAGACATGGCAAATATGTATAAATGACTAACTAACTTACTATACAAAAAAAAAAACAAAAACTAAGGACACTAGGCGTCGAAGTACTCGTTCGCATCGCTTTCATGCGGAAACGTGCCTAGAAGACTGGCAACATTGCCACGTTGAATGGCAATGCTAATTCTTTGACCAAAGAACGACCCAGCCCTCTGATTACGTGAAGTGTCGACCAGCCGAGGAGAAATTTCCTTAAAAAGGAGATTCGCACTCGAGCCCCATGACCCGAGCGTTTCGACACCAAACGGCTTAAAGCTATAGCTGTATAATATAATTTTGTATTTCAAATGGTAATTCTGTAGATAGATAACGTATTTTTACCATTTTTCTTCAATATAACGTACCTACAACGCAATGATTTATACCCTACTAATAATACTTAATACTAATATTATAAACCCGAAAGTTTGTATAGATGGATGGATTGATTTTGTTACTCTTTCACGCCAAAACTTTTTATCCCGATATTCCCACGGGATCGAAACTTACGCGGGTGAAACCGCGGGGCGAGTAGGTATATAGTTTTGTATTTCAAGTGGTAATTCTGTACATATAACGTACCTACAACGCAATGATTTGTCACCATTATGATACATATTTTAATAAAACAAAATTAAACGTATCAAAGTAACCAGTCTTTCAATTCCAGAGTTAATTTTCGCTGTGAGCTTACACGGGACAAGGGAATCAGTGTCACCTGTCACCTTTATTACTACATTAAGAATGAAAAATGAACGTCTCCGTCATATCTCACAGCTGTTACCTGGATACAGCTTGTATTGGATTACGATTTAATTGTCTTTATTTTAGGGGAATTTGACGTTTTGGCTAATAATTATCATGTTTCGTGAGGTGTATTGTCATTTGTATTGTCAATGTCAATTAATATGTGTTGTCTTTGGTCACTGGCTCTGACATCAAGCAAAGGACAAAAATATCAACTTTTTATATGCTTGAGTACGAGGCTTTTGACTACGTTGTTGTTGTTGTGTTATATTTAATGCCTTTTTTTTGTAATGTGCGTTTGTTTTGTTTGTGCAGAATAATCAATTATTCCTTCTTACTTTTATTTCTAGGGATAATGAAACGTTTGTTTTCTATTTTTTTTTATCAAGCTTTCCTCCATTGTCCTAATGCAGAGCAAAGACCTTCCCCTCTTCTCTCCCCTTTACACTCATACTGTCCAGTCAATGCAAGATCAAATCAGGACCCAAATTCAATATGACCACTTAAAGATTCCTTACTTCGGAACCACGTCAATTTCTTAGTTAATCCCACTAATCTCGCGTTGATTTCGTGCGGTTTCGTTCATTGTGTCATAGAGAATTGCGGCCCAGGAGAAGACCGTTTACAAAACCCTTTGGCATGTACTAGGGTACTAATGCTCCACAGTGGCTCATTTTGTTACTAATAACTAGCTCTGTAATTAATTTCAATAGTTTTAATCAATCAATGTGAACAAAATTTATTCAAAATTCAACATTAAGAATGAAAAATGAATGTTTCCGTCATATCGCACAGCTGTTATCTCTCACGACCTGTATTACATTACAATTTAATTGTCTTTTTAGGCTCCACTAAGGGGTGAGGTTTGGGTTATTACGGTTTCGTTGATAATAATGAAAATCCTCGAAAGAAAAAAAACGCTAGGAGATACCTAACCTAGTGTAGGCCACCAACTAATTTCATATTTCCGATTCATTCCGCCCATTGTGTCACCCTTTGTAATATGTCTATTTTTTTTGTCTGTAATTTATATGGTGCACATAATAAAGAATATTCTATTATATTCATTGACAATTCAAAAGTACCTGTAATTTTAAATTGAAATAAATGCAAAAATATTGGAACGAAGTTCCTTATCGCGCGTTGCGAAAGGGGGCTAGATGGAAAAAATTAAGACCAAAAGTTGGAGCCGTGCGGCGTGCGCGTATTTCTCTCTCTCTCGTATTTTACTAACACCAAAATACTAACAAAATTATGGACCTAGTCTGAAATACAGTTTTATTTAATTTTAATTTAATTTTATATAATAAGGAGTACCTATTCCATTCTATAACGTAAAGCGATAAAATATTATATATTAAAAAAAGTGCCTTTAAAAACGGACTCTTAATCTCCGTTACAAAATTTCACGTGCAACATAATTCAGAGCCCGATGCACTAAACTTTTACACGTATTATGTCACCTGCTAAACCTATTAGTTCACCGTTTAAGATTGATTACGGCTAAGCTCTCGGTGCGTCGCTTTAAACCTCAAGTTGGTGGCTGAAATCGCTTCGATCAATCAAAATTATATTACCAATAAATCTACGGCGGCTCACGGTTCGTGAGCAGGCGCCTTTATGAATGGCGATCTTGTATCGGTGTCGAATCGTTTCTGGGAAAGAATGTTCTTCTGCCTTTAAAAATGATAATATCAGGAGTAAGAAAAATATTCTGGGCCAGACGGAAAAAAATTGGAAAAGAAAACTATTTATATAAAAGGGTATAGTTAGTTGGTTGTAGACTGAAGATGTTATGGAAGAAACTGACCTGTCTAACAATTATTATCTTATTTTTTATATATTTTACGTGCGGCCTCAATGGTTAAAAATATTATCGATTTCATCTCAATTTTTTTTAACGTTGTCAGAATTCTTCTGAGATGAACCATCACACATCGTATCGTCCCCGCATCGCATCGTCCCCGTATCGCATCGCCGATAGAAAACAGGGCCCAAACTTTTGCCATACACTGATTGCTTCATAATAATTTATAGTCCGTAATCTGCAAGCCATCGAGCGTGGTATATTACTCATCGGAAGCCGGTAAACTCGGTTACGGCTGATGTGTTCCGATTCCGCGTTTTAATTTGGATTAATATTTTTCATTTAAAACGAATTTTGGGACTTTAAAATTAAATGGGATGGTTTGTTTCGAGATTTTCCTTTTAAGTCTTAATTTCTGTTCGTGCGAATTCGAATGATTCATTAAACGTGAGCTTCAGTAATTATTGGAATTATTTCTTTCATTATAACAAAAAAAAAAAAAACATTATTCAGGCAAGTGCCAAAGTGACTTTTACAATACAATGTACTTTCTAAGTTCATCTTGAAAGAAACAACATACATTTATTTAGCACAGACTAAAATACACACAATACACCAGAAACATAGTACCTACATCAGAAAAAACAAATAAAAAAACAAATAAAAAGTGTAAAGTCCGATGTAAGAAATTAAAATTAAAATTGTATTAAAATCTTGGACGTCATTGACATCGGTGAAGGCAAACGTCGTGAGGAAACCTGGATTAATTATTAATCATCATCATCTGCCTAGCCTTTTCCCAACTTTGTTGGGGTCGGCTTCCAGTCTAACCGGATGCAGCTGAATAGGTACCAGTATTTTACATGGAGCGACTGCCTATCTGACCTCCACAACCTAGTTACTGGATAATACGATACCCCTTGGTAAGACTGGTTGTCAGACTTTCGGGCTTCTGACTACCCGTAACGACTGTCAAAGATCCACGAATGACAGCCGGGACCAACGGCTTAGCGTAAACCTGGACTAATTATTAATATTAATCTGAAATCGCCAACCAGCCTTGAGCAAGCGTGTTGATAAATGCTCCGTCTCTGTATAAGAAGTGACCTTTACCCAGCAGCGGGACATTAATAGACTGGTCCCATAACAAAAAAAAACATTGCGAACTACAAAAGTTTATACATTTGTACGACTAGTTAAATTGAAAGAACTATAAATATCTAAATCGTCCAACCTACCTAGCTACCTAAATTTCTATTCCCAATGCAATATCCTTCGCAAAAAAAAAAAAAAACATAAAATATAATAATGCAAAGAATTTAAACGTATTAAGTTTCTTGGCTGCTTTTCAACCGTCAGTCTAGTCCCCTGGCAGCTTCAGATCCACGCATTTATCCCCGCCTGACGACTCCGAACTATTTAAATTCAAATAAAGTTTCATTGTGAATTGTCACGACTCACAATTGCGTTCAAGTTCGTTGTCATTCTTTTAATATGTATAAGTTGGGAAGAAGTTAAATTGATCTAGCTCTTGGATATTGTCAAGTTGTCACTGTGATGGACTATTTAGATTTTGACTTGATCAAAGAATATTTCATCTATTATCATTCGTTATGAATTAAATTCTTGTCAACTATTTTTCATTTGATAAGATCTGTCTATTTATTTTATTTGAAATTAATTTAAATGTATGTAGATGGCATGATTATAATGATATACGGTGAGAGCGTCAGAAAATTTCTTCAGTAGATTCGTCAATCTATGTAGATCTATCAGAATTTGAGTAACCTACCAGAAACTGGAACTCCGCTGAGCCATTTAATGTCATGAGTGCAATTCCAGTGAGCGAAAAGCATTTAGTTTCAAGTGAAAATACAAAGTCAATTTGCATCTGTCGGTACAGCGGCTCAGGTACACAAGTAAACGAGGAAAACCCATGCACAAGCGCACTTGTAATAAATAAGTATAAAACCAATTTACTCCTGTTTCACACTCGTGACAAAACATTTAAATCACTACTCACTACCAAAAAATACGGTTTAATTTTCACAGTTTCTCAATGAATGTAATAATTAGTGGAATTGCCGCTTTCGAGGCGTACACAGCACCGGATAATTAGTTCAAAGCTCTGAAGTGAGCGCCGCGCCTAGGTGAGATGCTACTCGACGTTCGCGTTTTTCATCCCCCACTTTTTACCCCTATTTCACCCTTCTCTGCGGGCAACAACCATTACAATGTAAAATTCTAATTCACTCGTTAAGTCCTCTGGCCTTTTCTGGGCACTTTTGCGGAATATAAAACAGGTTAAATGGATTTGTATCTGTATAGGTAGGTCGGGAATTATGGTAATACACGTTCCCTTGTTAGTGAATATGGATGGCCGCGTGTATTTTATATTATTCTATATTTTATGTATTTTTCCTTTCTTGTTATTTTATGTTAATTTGTTTCGTAATGAATTAATGTTGTTCTTTGCTTGTAAATCATTATGTGGGGCACTATATCTGCATATTAATAAGAAAGTTTTATAACAATGTAGTAGCGTGTTCGCAGCGTAATTATGAGTTTAAACAGTATACTCGTAACAACAACGATAATTACCCTTGAACCACCTCTTTTATTGCCTATTAACATATGATTTCTTTACATTAATAATTTTGAGTTCAATAACTGTAGAATACATAATTAAAGTGTAGGGTATACATACAAAACTTCACTCTGCACATAACACTGTCACAACAGCAACACCAAATTACCTCGTCTGCTCAACGTCCGTGTGTCACAGCAGGGATCCAGCAGAATATCAGCGTCAGGTATATTTGCCTGACACATGCTGAGCTGGACACCCATTTGGTGCACCCTCGAGACATACACTGCACTGTGTCACTTTTACTTCGACATGTGTGTTTTTCTTTTTACCTTGTTTTTTTATATTATATTCACGTGCTTTTGTGTGTTGTGCTGTCTTTTATGTGCGTCAAATAAATGGTTTATCTATCTAATATCTAGAGTATCATTCAGAGAACTTGTTTGCACCCTACGCATCTTGTTAACATATGGAAAGCAGGTCGTCATTTCAGTTGAAACTGTTGCTACGTTCACCTCACGAGTTAGTTTGTGTATTGATATTAAGGTAACTCTTTCTTGGAATCTATATTGTATCCAGTACACTTCTCACAGGATAGTCTTTAGTTTTGTTATGTATTTATATAACAGGCTTATATCCCACAGTAGACTGTGATAGACGGAATTGATTCTATTACTAACACTCTGTATTTTTGCAGTAGCTTGTTTAAATGTTTTTTTTTTTTTTTACGTTGCCCCACACTAGGAATTACTCCTGGATCGTGGGTGCGTTTACAAGCATTTAAACTCACTTACACAAACAGCCACACCCGGAACAGCTATGCGACAACCTGTAGGCAATACAAATATTTGTTCCGTGCGGGAATCGAATCCACGACACGCAGCGCAGCAGTCGATCGTTCAGCCACTGCGCCAACCGTGTCGTCGAATGTTTAATGCAACAGCAATAACATTGCCAATATTGTGTTTTAGAGACAAAAAATATTTGTAACAACTTCTGGACTATTTTGTAACTTTCAACAATGTTTCCTAACACAAAAGTTACCTTGATTTCCTTAATTTACCTTTCCATAGCTCCCAATGAAGCCCCTCAAAAATCGACACGTGACCTCATCCAAACAAACAAATGAAGATCGCTCCTCATTCCAAACCAACGACGTGTTTAAATCAAACCCATTTATAATCCACACTACATAGCGGCGTATTGTTATTTCACGATATGTGCCAGTCGGTGCGTCGGCTCACATCGCCCTGTCACTTGTGTTAATTAAACGTGCTATCTGCTGGTATAGACCTCTATGGATGGGGTAGTGGACTTGGGAGGGTTTTGGGCTAACATTAGACACAGTAGCATTTTCTGTTACTAAGCCTTGATAATTTTGGACATAGGCCTTTTGAATTGCATGTCACTTAACCCGATGTTCGGCTAATCTCACCTTGAGAAGATGATTAGGCACAAGCCTTCAGGCTATATGGAGAAACCAGTAAGGAAGCCGCACGGGTCCACAGATTAGGTTAAGCTACGCTTGCCGCAGTTGGTTCGTGGATGGGTGACCATCTTTACCAAGACCGCTCCGTGTAAGCAAGCTTTAAACCGTTGGTCCCGGCTGTCATTCGTGTATCTTTGGAAGTCGTTACGGGTCGTCAGAAGCCCGAAAGTCTCACAACCAGTCTTACCAAGGGGGTCTTACCTGTAACTGGGTTGTGGAGGTCAGATACGCAGTCACTCCCTGTAACATACCGGTATTCAGCTCCATCCGGTTAGACGGGAAGCCGATGCCAACATATTTGTACCCTACTTTTGTCAAGTCATGATCTCCTGCAGTTATTTAGTAGTTGACCAGCTGAAGAACACGTTAGTAGAAGGCTCAACCTAGAAACTTTTGATCCAAGGAAAAAGGTATCGTTCAGCAACCTTTTACGTGCTTCATCCTAGTCTGGAGTCAAAATCTTCTCAGCAAGCATACTGTATCGCTATCCGTTTATGGTGTAACTCTGGAAAAGATTATCTAATTAATAGAATATTGGTCAAGTTTATATTATTTTACTTCAAATACAAATAGGCTATCCCTTCCAGGCATACAAGTTCTCCGTTGTCGCATTTACCGTTTCCATATGCGTATACATACACACGTCCGGACAATGCTCGGCTGTATTTATGTACAGTTTTTCCGTAATTGGTTTTCGATTTAAAGGCAGAGGGTGGCTATGTAAGGCCTTACACAGAATTATGTTTTTACAGGTGTCCGAGAGTGTACCTACGGTTTCAATTGGGGTTTCTGTAATGATTACTAAGTTGGTCGACTGTTTGTTTGTGTGGCTGTTGGCGTGTTTGGGATTGTGCTGGAGTGTGTAATAGGGGTAATTGGGTTAATTAAGATTTGATTTTTGTGCTTGTATAATTATTGTGGTCGAGATGTGTTTTTAAGCGAAAAATAAAGGAGTTTAGAGAAGAGAAAAAAGTTACGACCACGAATTAGTAAACTATAAAAAAAAAATCGTGTGAGGTCGGGGGACCTCTGTCAGGAACGAAGTTCCTTACGCGATACTCGCATACACACACATACACCCCCACACCCCCACAAACACTCGTATATAATAGAAAGAGATACAGGGACAGACAAAGCATGGATTCAATACGCGTTTTTAATATAGAACCCTCCTAGAAGCCTCGTTATAGAACTTCGTTCCAAAACTCTTGAGGAAAGGCCACGGGAAAATATTTAAGTAGTTTCGTTATTCACCTGTCAGAGCCTTAAATAAAGTCTAATAAAACTTTTGTAAACATAAAAGTAACGGATACGGTTTACCAGCCCAATCCTACCGTATAACTCAAACACACAATCACCATATTTCCCCAAACTCCAACTCCAACCCTTTTCGAGCCAACACTTTTCCATCCTAAAAAACTCGAGCCGCGCAAACTATTTCTTACAGTTTCAAAAACCAAAAAAGTTTTCGACTAAAATTTGTTACCATCCTTGCAACTCGAAGTCAAATGCTATTAAAACTTTTAATGACTTGAAGCATTCTTTCGGTTCTCTGTTCGAAGTGGTATTAATTAAAAAAGAGAGGCTGGATCAAGCACCCGTGGGTTTCCAGTTGGACCAGCTGTGATCCACGGCTGGGATGGACGTACAACTTCGAAGCCAAGACTGCTTGCCAAAAACAAAGTTTGTAGGCAAAAGTTTCCGTAAAAATGTTGTGTTTTAAATCGAGTGCTTTATTGACTGGCTCTTTTTGGCTCTGGTTTAGTATACCTGTCTGTGGGATATATAATAATAAATAATATGCATCGTGGATATATTTACTTTAGTTGCTTCCGGGATATTCCGGTTTAGTTGCAGTCAATTATTTTTGAATATTGATTATACTAATCACATTGATCACTCATATCTATCATTAAGATAGCAGCAGTGCGATTCTGTAACCATCTCACCGTGAAAACTCAGGTGAAGTGAACGTGGAGTAAGCTAGCTGTCATTCCAACGAATGCTAGGGATTGACAATATTGACAGCTCACTCTAAGCTCTCTTCACCTAACTTTTCACGGTGAGATTTTAGAATAGACCGGCAGGACCAAAGACGAGATAATAGAATACTCTTTATTATCTACACCATATAAATATATGACCACCATAGACTGATATAAACGTAGAAACTTTGCAAAGAATGACACAGTGGGTGCTCTTATCGCTAAGAGTGATCAAATAGAATCTTAAAAGTGCCTGAGAAGCGCCTTTAGTTAGATAGTAAGTAACTTTTTTACTAACTCTGGACACTGCATCAAAATGCATTTAATATCGTTACAAACAAACTTTGAAATCTTAATTTGAATAGCATGAAGTAGTAGGAACTAAGTCCTCTTTAGAAATGCTTTATGAAAAAATTACAGCATTGAAAAAGTGAAAAAAATTGAACATCATGTGAGCGCACAAGACCAAGACTGCAAGGAAGGCGAAATCGTAATCACAACTTGATTCTACCAGTATGGCGGTTGCTTGCCATTCTCCTGATTCACTGAACAAGAAAATTCCTAAGTCACGACAAAACGTTCACAGATAATTTAAAAACGAATCATATTCGAAAATGGAACGCTGCCAGCAATCTGTATGATCTGTGACGCACGAGCGCTTTTACAAGCTCATCGCTGGCTCGACAAGCTACGTGACCGTGTGTAGTCGCAGTTCTTACTTCACTCGCGAACGAATGAATCGGGTCTCGTTCAGTCATATTCAATGCATTGAATCTAGGCACTTTAACTATGCTGCTATTAAGTAGTGGAAAGATAAAAATTGCAGGTTTCAGATTTTATTTTTGTATTGAGTATTTCTTTTCATAAAACTGTACCTGTATTTGAATGTATCTCACATCATTATAGGTCTCATCGTTAGCTGAATGAGATAAATTTGAACAGGTAATTTTTCGTTCAATTCCTCGAACTGGCAGCATTGATATTACTGGCGAGTTAGTAACTTTCCCTCAAGAAAATACTTTGTTATTGTTGGTTTGTGGCTTGGCTGCTATTTGGAATTGATATCAATAGATAGTGCATCTTATGATAGTCACCAGTCTGTAATAAATGCTTCCTTGAGTAGTGACAAGGCGGTAGGTATGTACTTACGTGCACCTGATGTTGACGTCGAGTTTGAATAAATTCATTTCCTTCTTAATCTCTTTCTGAATAGCTAATTACAACCATCCGACAGGCTCATCGGCAACAAGCGTATCAAAACTGACGCTTTTCCCTACGATAACATTTACTAATGTTCGATAAGGTACGGAACCGTATCGAGTGGTTGTGAATAGCTATACTGATCTATAACAACTTCATCTACGTCCTTCCTACAAGAAATACGAACAAACTAGAAGCTATTGTATTAGCAAGGGGCACGTTTTTCAAAGGACCAGTGCATAAATAAAAACTCTAGCGCGGACGTTCCACGGTAATTGGGTTTGGCTGTCCAATTCCGCGCTTCACCCGACGACGTTGAATAGCCTCCGTACAAAAGCGGAGATAGTGACTGGCATCTCAGAAAAGATCGCTTTAAACTCAGGCTGGGAGAACAGCGTTTAGCC
Organism: Apamea anceps; assembly: GCA_951799955.1. Classification (NCBI taxonomy): domain Eukaryota; kingdom Metazoa; phylum Arthropoda; class Insecta; order Lepidoptera; family Noctuidae; genus Apamea; species Apamea anceps. The sequence continues at coordinate 2,454,117 of OX637506.1, forward strand.
TTTGTTGGGGATAAAGCGATGATTTTTTGTTAAGTACGTTAGGTGCTAAGCACCTGAGCTACTAACCTGGCTGGCTGGCTAATCTTTTTAATAAGATATAAGCTTGTTAATATTGTATAAAGTGGAAACGGGTTTTTGTTTAATATTGGACACAATGTTTTTTTTTTTTTCATGATAGTTTTTGACCTATTTGATTTGCACATGTAGCACCAAAACGTTGTACAGACGCCAGCAGATCAAGCTACCCGAAAATGTGTAAAATTTTCCCAATCAACCTTGAACCTTAACGTTTTGGCGATAAAGTTGAAAATCTATTAAAGAAATTTTACTGACTGTAGTAGCTTGATTTACTGGCGTCTGTATGATAGGTATAACTCGGCAACAAATAATAATCATTTATTTGAAGATAATCGTGGCGACATATACATCGCCACAGGCGAACTACAGGGCAGTTGCCCACCAGACACGATAAGAAGATAACGGATTTCTTTTTTTTTTGATAGCCTTTACTGTCCTACTGCTGAGAAAAAGCCCAAATCCTTCCAGGAATTCTTTTCTCGCAAGTCATAAGTAGAATTTTGTAAAAGTCTTGAAAAAACAGCACGATCAGGATTGACTTTTTTCCAAACGTTTGTACGCTCCAAGTGGCTTCCCACGAAGTAAGTGGCCACCCCTAAATAAAATAGTGAGAAACCTACATAACTGACATGAAATAAATTAAGTTAACTTTTCATGACAGGCTGACACTCCAGTTTCATGGCCACAGCGCGATGTAAAAGAAAACGCGATTGGACGAGGCGAGTAGATTTTGTTTATTCTCTTAAGATGTAAAAAATTGCAAGCTGCATCGTAATCTGCGGAAAGAAAGTAGATTCCGCTTGAATTGTTTACAAGTTTGCTTAACAACTTGTATTGGAAGTGATGGACCATGTGGATAAGAGTTTTAAGTTGATATAAATGTTTTAAATGAGGGGCTCCTGGCTAAACTACAACAGTCGCACGGGTCGATTTTCAAGCTTAAGCAACGCTTGCCGAGGTCGCTGCATGGATGGGTGGCCTTCCATTACATACCGAGACCCCTCCGTGCCTTGAAAAGCATGTTAAGCCGTTGGTCCCGGCTGTCACTTGTAGATCTTTGACAGAAGCCCGAAAGTCTGACAACTAAGGGGTATCTGTAACTGGATTGTGGAGGTCTGATAGGCAGTCGCTCCATGCAAAATATTGGTGTTCAGCTGCATTCAGTTAGACTAAAAGCCGTGCTATGTTTTGAAGATCAAATGAAAGTATTCTCTGAAAACTACACTATCATAGTCGTCATCTACCTAGTCTTTCCCAACTGTTTTTGGGGTCAGCTTCTAGTGTAACCGGGTGCAGCTGAATACCAGTATTTTGCGTGGAGCGACGGCCTATCGGACCTCCACAACCCAATAACTGGACACTGCAAGAGCACGTAGACCAAAACAATAAGAGAGTGTCCTCACATGTTTTAGGTACTGAAAATAGACGTTGAAGGTAGGAGTTAACGTAAAAAATAACAAGGTGCCTAATGACCACGTGAGTGACTAATGACAACAAAAACAATGGTTACACGAAAAACGAACTTGAAATGTAGGCCGAGAAAACGTTTCGGGGAAAACGAAAATTATTTCTCCGCATACATTGATCGAAGCGACTTCGGGTAATCGAATATGAATAATTTATATTTTCACAAAAGTCCTGAAACTCGATTGAAAGAAAGGGGTTACTGTAATATCGGGACGTGACTTTTACAATATTTCTGAATCGTAAAGTGTTTTAACTCGATGCGTTGAGACAGATTCAAAGGGGGTTGCGTTTTTGTAACGAAAGCGATGTTTAAAAGAGTAATGTGTAGAATTACGATACTATTGATTTTTGAAAATTAATGTTATTAAAAAAAATGAAAATAAAATTCGAACAGTATCAGAAAACCAAAGTACAAAGAGTTTTTCAAAATGTTTTTCAGAAGTGTGCTGCCATTTGCAATAGGTACATTGTATGCTTAATAGTCGGGGAGCGAATAGGTATTACTGCTCACAATAATTCGATACACAAAGTGGAGCACATTCCATCCGTACATCTGTCCGTACCGTGTCACGTTGAGTATATTATATTTTCCAAAATGTTGACATGGAAGCCGCATCTTGGGTTTCTATACATGATCAACTTATAATGTTCCCACCACAGAACAGATATTATCTGTTCTGTGGTTCCCACTGCTGGGATACAGGCCTACTTCGGTGAGACGGAGTGGACCGTAATCCCCCATGTCAGACGTCTTCGAAGTTTTGGTTCTAGGATATGCCGGTTTCCCTACGATGTGTTCCTTCACCGTTTTGCAGACGTGGTGAAGAAATTATTTACACAAAGTAAAGCGCCTGTCTGGGTTTGAACGACCTGCAACTTACAACACTGCTCTTGGCCGTGTGAGTTTCTATATTCTTCCATAAATTATTCTTAATTCGTACCTTTGATCACTATCCCACACAACTACCCACATCTCAATTGAAAAACTTCGTCCTCCATTCAAAGAAGGAAATCCCTTTAATTCGAAATAATATTTTTATCTAAAAATATCCGGGGCCATGGTAAAGTTTAATAGAGTGGGCTATATAAGTTGTGTAGAGTATGTAGCACAAAGGGGCATGTTGCCCGTCAGCGAGTTTCCGAGCTATATGTTGGGACATACGGAGGCAGAGCATGGGAAACTGTGAAAAATGAGTAGATGATTTTTCGTAAAAGAGTATGAGTGTTTTTGTATATTTGAGTCATAGACAACTGACATGGGATGTAAATGATGGAGAATCATTTGAATTAGCTTGTGATTTTTTTAAGCGATTAATGCCTGAGGCGTTTTGTATTAAACTTTGAGTTTGTAAAGTTATGCAATATAACAAGCATCACATCAGTTATTTTGAGCACCGTCAAAAATCTCAAAAAAGCAAACTTGTATGATTTTATCGAAAAATTCTAGAAAACTGCTTCCAAGGGTGAACTCAGACATTGCAAATGCATTTTTTTTATAAGATATTATGTTAGATGACTTGTGAGGAAACCAAAAGTCCTAGAACCAAAAATTCGAATGCATTTGACATCTGCCAACCCACACTGAGCCCCACACTGGGCTGGTGGCTTACGGCTAACTTCCTCACACAGGAGGCCTGTGTCCCAGCAATGGGAATATTATAGGCTAATTATGCTATAATATGCAGATACCTCTTCCTGAGGCATGCGTCACATGCGTAGCTTACCATTCGATGCACTATCAGGATGCAATTTATAGAACACGATGATTTAATGTTCATTATGTTTGCCTTCAAGAAAAATACGTTATCAGTTGAAAAAAATATCAGTAGGTTCAGCTTGCTATCCCATCCATCTGTATGTCCCCCAACACAAGACTGGTAGTGCCGCCGGCGCCGCGCGCAACACTAAGCCTCGTTTAATAATGTGGACATTGGACTCTCATAAGTCGGTAATTCTGCCATCTGATCTAGACAATCGTAATTAGTTGTCGGATTTATGTCACTGTTTTATCCTGTAGTGCTAAGTGAGTTAGGAATTTTATTCTTTGATATTGGTTTAGCATGATGGGTTCGGCTTTTGGAACAACAGATTTTCTGGGTGCAGAAGGCTAGAGGGGCAATTCTCGTAATTTTATCAGCGTTCACAGTCTTATCTCAGTCACAATCTGTCAAAAATACCTTTAAATTCTCTAAATTTTGGACAAGTTTTTGACATTTGTTTGTCGCCGAGATGAGACTGCAACAAGATTTTTAACGTTTTAAATTACGAGAATTGGCCTTCAGAGGATTCGATACTTGCTTCTTAGGCATCAGCATGCCAATTCTCGTTATTAAAAACGTTCAAAATCTAGTCGGAATCTCATCTCAGCGACAATCAATTTCCAAAACTTGTCAAAAATGTAGGGAAATTAGAGGTACTCGTATTTTTGACAGATTGAAACTGAGATCAGACTGGGAATGTTCTTAAAATTACGAGGATTGTGTATCAGGTTAAAACCATTATTTTTTGTTTTCAAGGTCATTGTTAACACTATCCATAGTTAGGTAGGAATATTGGAGCTTATCAGTGAGCGTAATGATCATAATTGGTTCTATCTCTGCATGAGAAGCAGTCTCTTTGCTTAAGTTACCAATAAACATCAAAACAGACGAAGCCATCTCATGGGTCGTCACTATCTTGGATATACCAGACGCATTATTACGCGTCATAAGATAAAATTATAAGTCTCCAAACCAAAATCCATCACCGCCGCTTGGCTTAGTGGTAACTTGTACCAGACAAACTCTTTAACAAAGAGCTTGTGTAAGTTGAAGCCATTTTGTACACAAGGCCATGTAAGTATTAGGTTACACAAATTCCTTAAACCGACGTTGTCATTGTTAATTGGAGATGTATTCAAGTTGGAATAGTTTTAGAATTCTGTTAGATACTAAGTAGTTAAGTTTTGAAGGCGATGTTGTTTAAAGTGTAATCAAAGAAGTTTTGCGTAGCTGGCGTGGAGCTGCGCGGAATGTATAACAAATGGAAAACACTTGGAATAGTAACTTGTGAGTTTAAGCTGTGTTTTATTATGATAAGCTTAAGAGTGTACATGTACAGTCACGAGCAAAAGTATGTATACATTCGGCTTTATTCAAAAGCGATTTACTCCTTTATTTTTTAATGAAATTTTAAGTTGTTACGAACATAGCATTTCTAAACCCATAGGTTTATGTAATGTGCCGTATTCAACGTTGCATTCGTTATTTCACGAAAAAGTCGCAATTGAAAGTTGCCAAGTGTTGACATATTGGTGCTCGTGACTGTACTACTTAGTACCCCTAAGTTGTGTTGTTATTTTTACATTAATTAAGAAACTTGCAGAAGCTCACGAAAGGAGACTTCATCACCATGTGAACGTCGAGGCAATCTAGCTTCTCGACCACACAAACATAGTTACAAGACTAAAAAGAACAAATCCGTTCGAGCTAGTGTTAGCGAATATTGTAACAAACGCAAGAACGAAGTGTATTTGCCTTAATAGAGACAATAAGAAAAGTGTTATTGGACACATTCTTAGTAAAGACAATTTAATCATTTAGGTTATAATTAACATACTTATTAGTCTATTTATAAGGCTAGTTTGTAATAAGATTAGGGTCCATCCTAGTGTTGAACTAGGACAAGGAAAAAAAATTAAGAAATTACGTCAAGGAGATGGCAAGCAGAACCTGCGTGTGCTAATGTATTTATTGAGACTGGTAGATATAATCAAGAGGTAGTTTTTGTTTTGCACATAATTATGTATTTTTAACCGACTTCTAAAAAAGGAGGAGGTTCTCAATTCGACGGTATGTTTTTTTTTTTTTTTTGTGTGTTTGTTACGCGATTTCTCCGCCAATTGTGGACCGATTTTCAAAATTCTTTTTTTGTTCGAAAGAAGATACTTCTGAAGTGGTCCCATAGAAATTTCATCAAAAACGGTTCAGTAGTTTGGTTTTTAAACCTAAATTACTGGTAAAAATTACAACTTAAAAGTGAAAAATAAAAACTTTTTTGCAAAAAAAAACAACCGACTTCCAAAAACGACACTACAAAGTGAAAAATAACTTTAATTTCGGAAGTCGGTGGCAAACAACGAAAATGCGAACCCGACGACACCGACTTCCGAAATTAAAGTTATTTTTCACTTTGTAGTGTCGTTTTTGGAAGTCGGTTGTTTTTTTTATTAATAATTTTATATTCCTGTGCAGATGACCTACTACTCAGGACAAAGGCCTTCCAACTCTCTTTCCATTTGTCTCTGTTTAAAGCTGCTAATGCGCCTTGTTGAAGGAGTCCAGCGCATCCCGCCATCTACATTATTAGACAGTTATTTATTTGACCATTTCATATAGAAGGTATTCTTAGGCTCCATTTTGTGGGTAGCGGGATCGTCCGAAAGGGTTACCGCTGCCCTCGAACATAAAGGGCTAAGGAAGGAACACGGGTGAGTTTTAGTCAGTAAGAGTCTGACACTCCCTTCTGCTCCACCCAGAGCGGGAGGGGTCATTTGATGATTTCCCATCCTCAAAAAAAAAAGGCTCCATTTTGTCACTAGATAATTATTAACTTTTTACATTCTTCTTGGTATCCAAGTGTTTTTTGCCACTTACCTACTTACATTAATAAACTTTGGGTACCTTAAGTTTCAGAAATACCACTTACAGCTAAATAGCAATAGTTGTCGATTGGCAGCTCTAAAGCCACCACCAATCATATTAGGAGACATTAAATTTAACAACAAATTAAATTATGCATATTAAAATATGCGTTCAGAAACCCTTGACGTAATTGCTAAAACTACAACCACAACCTTTCAAAAAACTGAACCAATAGAAATAAATACATCTTGTAGCATCCACATGAACGTTTACCGATCTAATATCGTGGTGCACGGTGCATGCTCCAATAAAAAGTAATTAAAGTCGCAGCCAGCTCCAGGCAGATTTGTCTCCGCCGATACATGGACATATGAAGAGTGGCTTGTTGCGAATATGTGTGATTTTTCCTGACAAAAAAAAAATCCGTATTTTTGTATGTAGTTTGATGCTTTGGGGGAGAATATTGTTATGTACAGTCACGAGTACCAATATGTTAACACTTGGGAACTTTCAATTGCGATTTGTTCGTGAAATAACGAATGCAACGTTGCAATACGACACATTATATAAACCTATGGATTCGAAAATGGATGACCTATGGATTCGTAACAACATAAAATTTCATTCAAAAATAAAGAAGTAAATCACCTTTGAATAATGCCGAGTGTATTCATACTTTTACTCCTGACAGTACACCATATAAATTGCAGACATTAATTGTAGATTTTTTTATTAAACTTCTATACTAGGTGCTTCTACTACTAAGTGTACATATATTAAAAAAGCGGCTAAAATTATATTTAGTTGGGAAAACATACTACAGTATTTTAGAATTTTTAAATGACAAGGTTACGAATTTATGAATATTTACTGACATTTTATAATTTTGACAATTTATAATTAGATTATAGGACAATTTAATTAAAATATAAAATTTATTGATTAAATTTAAATTTTAGTTTAAAAGAAAATTTAATAATATTTTTAGCTTTGTTTAAATACCTATGAATGACTCCTTACGTTTGCTTGTAAGTTTGTATGTAGACCCCTACATACAAACTTACAAACAAACGTAAGAAGTCCTCTGGAACTACAGTCGGATTTGAAAAAATCTATTTGCATTTGAAAGCCTAATTCTCGAGGAAGGCTATAAGCTATTTAACATCACCCATAGGAGCCGGCAAAATGAAAAAAAGGCAGAAGGAACGCTAAGCGAAAACAGGCCATGCGATGCGACACGGTAGGTCGGGGGTACAAGAAATTTCACGCGGACAAACTTGCGAAGAAGAAGAAGCTAGTTAGTAATATCATTAGAACGGCTCCAAAAAGACTAGTTTAGGCTTCAAGTAAAATAATAAGTCCTTGTTTTCCCATAAAAATCTTGTTGACGATTCAGCTGCAGCAAACAAAAACTCGTCGGCGCATGCCAAAGCCTGCCTGAAAAAGAAAACTAAATTACAGACTGCAGCAAAACATGAAACCTTAACCTAAAACCAAACGGAATTCTAAACAAACAAACAAAAATAGTACCAATAGAATACAAATAAACAATAATAGGAACCGTGCAGATACCGTATCTGCCAGTTCACGCTCGTTGCGGCCCGGATTTGGCCGGACGGCGCGAACTTGGTCAAATCTGCCGATGGGTCCGGAACTATTACTGAACCGGATTGAATTCAGCCAAATTTATTCGGAAGCGAACGTGTTGCCCATTCAGTTTTATTTGCACTGTTTTTTTTTTTGGAAAGTTTCTGTTTAATTTTGTTTTTTGGGTTTTTTATTAATTTTTGTGGCGCGAGTTTTGGCGGGTTATTTAATTCTAAGCTCACAAAACATTGATTGAATATTTTTCGTTTTCTGATACACGAAATAAATATTGAATCAATCAATCAATGTATGCAAAGGATGTTTATCGGTATATAATATATTTACATACAATCAGCTATAACAATACTTATCATATTATTCAAAGTAGTTGTGCCCGCGACTTCGTTCGCGTGGATGTCGGACAACTATCATGTGTCTCTTTACTAATTATTTTTCTGAAATGAAAAGGATGTGGTGATGATAATTTTATAAGGAGTCAGTTAGGCTGTTATAACATCAGCTATCTATCAGTGAAAGTTCGGTTGAAATCGGCCCAGCCGTTTCGGTGATTAGCCGGAATAAACCGACAGTCAGACAAAATAAAAATACTTTTTTGTTATAAGTACCGTATACACTTTCTTAAGCATTTAGTAAAAAATGTTAATTTGATATTACAAACAGACACTTCAGTTTAATTTATTTGTATATCTATAGATATTCGGTGTGCACATTATTAACACATTTTTATTTTTTTACAGGTGACAGAAAATCATCCAAAATGACGGAAACACAGTTTACGTAAGTTTCATACCAACCTATTACATTCACCGATACACTTCAAATTTCATATTATGCAAGTCTTATTTACCAGACCACCTGCTTACCCTATCTGCATGCCCAAAGTCGTGTGTCGTCGCTAAAATGAAGAACAATACTTCTTTGAAAAGCTGCCAAACACAGGTGTCGCTTACAAGCGGTGCAGACTCAACAAAAAACGCCGGGAAACTTCCCAAGCCGCAGGTACATACTTCGGGAAATATTCCCGAGTTGTTTTTTTTTTAAAACGCCCAAAAAGTCGAGCAACTCATTAGCCGAATGAGCGAAGGTTTCCGTTTTTAGTAACTTTGAGCCGGTTTTGGTTTGCAGTCTTACTATTTGTTTTTTGTTTTTGAAGTGATAATTAGACGAGTTTTGGTGTAGCAGAACGCGAAGCAAGGTTTAAGCAGCCTTGCAACAATCGATAATTGATTTTTTTGCATGTCCATACGTTTGTAATTACTGTCCCATCGGACCATGAGAGTGAGGGAAGAGAGAGAGAGTGTATCTGTGTCTCCAGTGAAATTGGCCGCCATGGCTGAAATTCGGTCTGGAGGGTTATTAGTGCTCCAGACCAAATGCACATACGCATTTACATTATTTATTTTAAATTTTATAGACAAAGATTATAACTATTGATTCTGTATGATTATCATTTACTTCAGCATTGTTATTTTTTTTATTTATATTTTAATTTTTTATATTGTATATTTTTTTATGTCGATACTACATCACTTTACAATCCCTCCTTAAGTCTTCGAGTACAATTAGTAGCAAACGTCAGTAATACCCTAACACGAAGTTGTGCCCTCAGAAGACCACAAGTGTAGCCCAAATATAGGCGCCCCTCTAAATTATTCATATGTACAGTTACGTGGACCGAGTTCTAATGCCTTGGAAATTACAAACTTTTTCACTAAAACCTTTTGTTTCGCAACGATTCCGCTTATTATTGCTAAGTGGTTTTGTTTTATGAACGAACAGATTATTATATTACTTGTTATACTGAGACTTACTTCGGAGACTTGATCAGGATCAGTTTATTAAATATTACTTGGAAGTTATGGGTCCCATAAATAATGCTGAAAATCGTTCGTGCAAAATGTATAATTTAAACATAAAACGATTTAGCAAGAACATCATTTTGTAAATTATTTGAATGGACATTTATCTGTCTTCATATATATCAATAGAGTTTCCGGCCAAACCTGATTATAGTTCAAAGATTACGTTATAATAGAAACACAAATCATCTTCAGTCCTTAACTCGAATAAACGTCTTTCGACATGATCACAAGCGTATCTCCAAATTAATTTAATAAAGAGAAAATACGTATGTACAAGTATGTATGTGGATATAACCTTTCGTCACATCTGTTTCCGGATGGCAAACTTCAGAACACAACATGTATATCTCTTATATTGACTAGTCACAAAAGGGGGAATTAATTCGTTATTAGGTTTCAACAGCTTGGTACCCACCCAAAGCTATATATGTTCTTACGTAAACAATTTAAATGTTTAAAGTATGGCCATTTTAATAGGTAACATTTGACGTCTGCCAGTTTTATCTTCATAGTGAGGTGACCTGCTTAAAAACATCGACGAAAAAATCATCAACGAAAAAATATATTATTTTATGCCCGCCGTTATAAGGTTACGTTGTTGAATTTTTATGAATTGTCAAATGTTACCTATTAAAATGGCCATACTGTAATAAGTAACTATATTCCGGATAATGGTACATACTCGCAAAGAGATGTGGTGGCCGAGTGGTAACGGCCACGACGAGTTGTAGATCGTGGGTTCGAACCCAGGCAGGCGCTTTACTTTGTGTAAATAATTTCATCACCACTGCTCTATGTAAAAACGGTGAAGGAAAACATCGTGAGGAAACCGCAAGTCGTAGAACCAATAATTCGAACTTTCACACTGGGCCCGTGTGGTAGATTAAACTCACTCCAGCATCCCAGGAGTGGGAGCTCCTTATTAATACATACTTGCTGGCTATTTCAAAATCTCATGACCACACACAGATTTTTTTAGCTGAATTGTCGCTACCGGTGCTAAAATCTACGTAAGGACGTGAGATGAGAGTCGCTGACGACTGAAGCCACTGCGTGTGTACCTAGCATAATAGTCTGCCTGACATCTCTCACTTTTACTACCACAAGACTGGAAAGCCCATACAGATTGTATCACCTGTTTATCTTTGCAAGTAAAAATTTTACATGCCCGTATACTTAGTGTTACACTTGCACGTCCATGGCAACAATTTGAAATTAACAGCGGCTTTAAGTCGGAGCAGTAAGAGTGGTTTTTGAAGTCTATGTGTACCGGTCCACTGTACCTAAGTTTTGCGGCGATGTACTCGTAAAGTGCAGTTTTATGGCGCGCCCAGCAGTAAAGTTGAACCTTTTGCGTAAAGTGCAACTTGCGTAGTTAACGACCGTACATATTTTGATACATAGTCAGGTGGGTCGTCGTTTGTACGTTAACTTTGTCTATAAAGTTGCATAGTTCTTTTCCTCGTTTATTCATGACAGAATTTGTGATAAAAACGGTTAAAGGTTCATTAGAAAACTAGCGTCAGACAGTATCTGTCTGGCATTAATGCTGAAATGAACCTTTTTGGTGCAGCCGTGAGGCACACACTATTGTTGTCTGAAACATTATTTTTTATTTAACTAATTTTGTATTTTGTGTTTCACGAACTGTGTCCAAATAAACTTTTTTCTTTCTTTCTTTCTTTCTGATATGTTATGTGACTCTGCAGCCATAAACTCTACCAGATTTTCTTATCTACCATTATTTCTTTTTGTTTTCTTTCCACTATATCTAAGTACCGCGGACTATTATTATTTATCGATATTATTTTTGCAAAGTGAAGTTTTCTATAGATTGGTTCTTTTATACGAATATGTCGTGTCGACCGGTTAGAGATTAACCGGCCGGGTTACAACACAACGACCATCAATCATTTCTAAATGGCAACTACCCCTGGATATGAGTCTTTGTCGAGTTGTCCTAAAATAGCACCGTTTTCCCCCCCAAGGGTAGAAAACGGATATTTAGGTTCCAGCGTAGCTAGACCCACCTTGAGATTACCCCTTGGATTTTCGCATGTGACAACACTAAATTCCTACCCTACCCACACCCTGCGCGCGCGCTCTCCCCCCCGCAGCACGCACGCCGCCATGTTGCGCTGGGCGATCGCTTCGCTTGTTCTTCAGTACTCTCTCAAGCCGGCAAGGCCTAAAATGGTGGGTCTAGCTACGCTGGAACCTAAATATCCGTTTTCTACCCTTGGGGGGGAAAACGGTGCTATTTAGGTGTCCGAGCTATGCTAGACCCACCTTGAGATGTGTTTATTTTCTGCCGGCGCTACATGACGTGCTGTGATCGGGAATACATTAAAAAGCATTTGAGGTATTGGTCAATGATTGAAAATGTTCTGATGTTTTGGTTAGGGTGATTGATATAAAACAAAATTATATAATTTTGTAAAAAAGAAAAACGTTTATTTTTTTATTTTTTATTATGGCAAATGAGATCAATGAAAACATAACATAACTTTTCTTTCAAGTACCTACTTATCACAAAATTATTACATGAACGTAACATGGCATTTCTTCTAGCTTTTTATTGATTGACTACATTCATGAGGAGAAAAATCACACCGGTGAAAATAAATCAGTAAGATTTGCACCGCCTAAATCTCTATTTTGATTGGTTACCTCTTTAAAGTAATATTTAAGGAACGTATATCTACTTCTCCAATTACCTCTTCTTAATACTTCGTCAATGTTAATATTTCTGTTAACTAACATGTCAGAGTTCACTGCAGCTCTAAAACTGCCGGGGGAGTCTTGAATTTTGACCTCTCGGAAAAGGGTCCTGATCCATCCAGCGATAATTGTTCGAGAAGCCGCATTGACTTTACCTCTAGTTGTAATAAAAAGGCTGTTTAAATTTTGTCTAGCTCTCCTTCGCTCATGTGATATGCTAATTAGTTTTTGAACCCATAAGACAGGGTTTAGTCTTTCCGGGCCGTCATTTGATAAGCGCCACCCAGATTGTCGATGCGTTGCCGAGTCAGTTTTAGATCCAAATCTGGGCCAGAATATCACATGATCACCATTATTTTCGAAAAATTCCGGGCTTATGTCCAATAAAGTGAGATCATGTACCCTTCTTCCCGTGCACAGTAATAAAAGCGCCGTGACATGACGCGATATTTGAAATATACTATCAACATCGATGCTATAATGTTGTAGATATTCAATTAAACTGCCAGCCTCCCAAGTGGAAGGTTTGCGAGGTGGAGGTTTTGTTATGGCTATAGCTTTCATTATTTGCTTAACTAATGGATGTCTGGCTAGGGCTTCGGATTCCTTAGGGTTTGCAAAAGTGGCCACTACAGACTTGTGTACGGCTATAGTGCTAGCTGCCAATTTAACATCACTGTGTAGGTAGCAAATGAATTTTGCGAGGTCATCGGGTTCGGGGTTATCTATTTGGCACTTTCCTCTGGACCATAAACGCCACCTTTCCCAGGCGGTCTTATATGTCTTCAAAGTAGATTTGCGCCACGCCGACTCTAGGAGAGTTTTATTTTCTTCTTGCCAGGTTTGAACTAAACCGGTCCAGCCTGAACCCTCCATACCTGCAAAAATAGCTTCTCTACTTCTGGTGGAGGTTTCCCCGTTTTCAGGTCTGTAAGATGTTGGCGCAAGTTGTGGATCACAAATGGGGGATTTAGTGCCCGCTGTTTCAATTCCGCTTTCCAAAAGGTCTTTTCCCAATTCGGGACCACGAATAAGTATATTCCCGTGCTCTTTTTCAAGTGTCGTAAAACTCGAGGTATCAGTGAGGGTGGGGGAAAGAGCCAGCCGAGGTCGTAATGCCATGTTTTGCTGAAGGCGTTCACAAATGCACATACTTGATCTCGTGCATCTTCGCTTACATATCGTTTTACCACTGCTGAGTGAGAGCTCGCGAAGAGGTCTATTGATGGTGTGCCCCATTTGTTGAATATTGTTTGTGTTAACTGCTTCGACAGTGTCCATTCTGGTGCTTGGCGGAATCTCGAGAGGCTGTCGGCTAGTAGGTTGTATCTTCCTGGCAAGTAGCGAACTACAAGGTATATTTGATGTTGATGTGCTATTTCCAGTATCTCTGTCGTCAACTGTAGTAGTTTTAACGACTTTTTTCCCCCTTCTTTGGTGATGTATGCTGCCACAGATCTGTTGTCCATTTGAGCTAAGATTGTTTGACATCTGTAAATATGAGCCACATCTTGAAGCACCATCTTTAACGTCCATAGCTCCTTTCGGTTGCTGTGCCATGGTTGTTGATCGGTAGTCCAGGTGCCGCTTAGGCTCATGTCGTTTACTGTGGCACCCCATCCTTGATCTGATGCATCGGTCGTAACAAATACCGTGGGATCTCTGTGGTGAATTGGCGATGTCTGATTGACATGATCTAACCACCACTGAAGCTCTTTCACGACACATTTTGAAAGGCTGAACTTTTTGTTTCTGTCGTCCACTGGGAGTAAATTTGCTTGTCTTTGGATTGGCCTGCAATGAAGTCTCCCCAATGGAACAACAAATGACGCGAAGCTGAGGTTTCCTAAAATCATTTTTGCTTTGTGCCACGTCCACCAGTTTTTCTTCAGTGTGTCTTCTAATAGAGTTCTTATTTTTTGTGTTTTGGGCTTTGGGAGGCATTTGAGGTTTTGTTTTGTCTTCCATATAATTCCTAAATATTCTATTACTCTTGTTGGAGTCGTGATCGACTTTTCTATGTTGACACACCATCCCAGGTCTACTAGACATCGCAGTACCTGTTGGGTCTGTTGTAACAAAACATGCTGATTCGTGTGCATTATTAAAAAATCGTCTAGATACACAATGATTCTGATGCCTCCTTTCCTGAAATAATTAGCCAACCAATTAGAAATATTCGCAAACGTGTATGGGGCAGTGGCCAGCCCAAAGGGCAAGCATGTCATTTCATAAATATTGTTCTCATAAGCAAAAGCCAGGAATCTGCGGTGTGTATTGGCAATAGGAATATGAAAATATGCTTGTGACAAATCTAATTTTGTCATGAAATCTGATGTATTCAAGCAAAATGGTATTTTGAAATGGTTGACCAGGCGAAATTTTGGTGGTTGCAAAAAGTAGTTCAAATTTCTTAAATCAAATATAGGGCGGTTGGATCCATCAGATTTCTGACGCAGAAATAAAGGCGATAAAAAGCCTGATTTGTGGAGACACTTTTGGGCGGCGCCTGACTCCAACATTTTTGCTATTTCTTGTGACATCCCTTTGGAAGTTTTTGTTTGATAACGATGGCAGGTCTTTTTGCTAAATCTGTGTGATGGTGGAATGCTCACAAATGGTATCCGGTAGCCTGATAATATTGATAAAATATTCTTCGGAGCCCCTAGTGTTTCCCAGACGTGAAGTTTTTTACTAACCTGCCCTGCACGAAATTTAGAACTTCTTGTTCCTATTTTGTTTAGTGGGGACGCGTTTTGTTTGAAATCGAGGCCTTTCCGGCTTTCGATTAGTCGAGTTTTTACCATGATAGTTCGGTTGAGATCTGTCTCTGATTTCAGTCGTCGTCCCAGGTAATATTCGTCTTTCCCTAAATTTCGCTCGATTCGCGGACGTTGAAGCAGGTGTGATTTTCCGAAACTTGCCGGGAAAAAACTTAAAAATGCCTCCTTGCTCTTTTACTACTTCAGATAGTTGAGGTTCAGCAAATAAGTGATTTTCTGACGGAGGTATTGAATGAAGTAATTCACTTAAAATTTTATTTTGGGGTTTGTATATGGCTCTTCTTTGTTGGATTATCTCCGAGCGTTTGCCACAGGTATATTGTAGGAGCGAGTCCGAGACTTTTCGAAACGATGACTCTGATTCTAAGAACTTTTTGCTTATAAATGCCTTAACTGAGGTAGGAGCGTCTTGGTAAATATCTTGGAATGCTCGACGTTGTTGTAACAGGCCATGCGTTATCGCACCAAGGCATAGATCCATTTTTTCAAGTACTGAAACCAGCTGCCAAGGTGGAGTCACTGTAGCAAGGTTGCTGTTGACTTTCAGTGCTGTAAAAGCTGGGGATGCCTGAAACGTCTTCTGTACTTCAGCATAACGTATGTTTTGCCAGCTTTCTGAATTGAATCTTTGGCAGTCAATCCCTTGTTTCACGAACATTTCATCAGCTTTTGTAATCTTGGCTTCGGTTTCTTTTGTTCCCGGGGTGAAATCCTGCAGTGGTTCCTCTGTAATGTTCAGTTCGTTTGCATCAGCACTTGCCAGTGGATCGGTGATAATGGGTGGCGCATTCCAGTTATCTTCTGGCGCTGAGGGTTCTTCATCCTCGCTATAATTGGAGTGCAGACTTGGGGACAGTGGGCCCTGAACTGAACCCAGGAAATGGGCCTGATTTTCTCGATTGATCATCAGACTGACATTTTCATTCGTGGTCTGCGCTAATGTGCAAAGTTTCTCTAATAAAAGGTTTTGTTGTGCCATGAAGTCACTCATTTTTGGTTCTTTAGCAGCAGAAGCAGGCTCGTCTGGACTATGGCTTCTTTTAGAGGCCCGCGAGCTGCCTGAGATGGAGGCGATCTCTGTGTTGTGCGTACCATCTGTTTTCAGTATCTCAGAAGCCTCGTGCCTTGAAACAAGTTCAGCTTTAATCATATTGATCGTCTCCGGAAACTGGTTGTAAGCTTGCACCGGATGTATCTTTGCCATTATTGCCAAAGGAGTATAAATTAATGCGCGACCCAATGGCCAGGTTAATAATATTCTTTTTATCTTTTTATAGCGTCGCTCACTAAGTGTATTTTCTGGGCTGTGGGCCTTAGCAAGTCTGACTGTTGGAATTGCAAAGCGTAGTCTGCATTCGGTGTCCGAGGAGATTGCTTCCCCAAAAAGGTCTTTATAAGTGGTTGTATTGACGACCCAGGCCCTCCATTTGTCTGGATACACTTCATCCAAGAGGTTTACAATGTTATTAAAAAAACTTTCTTCTTTTGCCGGAGGTTTCCACGCGGTAAGCGTGCCCAGTGTAGTTTGCTCCATCTGGAAGCATTGCAGTGTGTGAGCTTTCGTAATTATGTTCTGCTGGTGTAATGCACGCAGCTGACATTTGACAGTTGATTCTGTTAACCACAACACAAGTCATCCGCCCGACAGAAAGAATGACGGCTGCCCGGCGGACGACACTTCCTAACCCACAGCCGACGTGTCGTCTGCTGACGAACAGACGTCGTGTGCTCAGCGACTGTCGGCTGCAGAAAGGAAAATGCAATAAGTACGATAAACTAAGGGCTTTCCATAGTATCGAGTGTACATTTGCAAGCAATACACAGGGCTTTCCTGATTATTCGTTCGTATAGACGCATCCGAATTATCGTCTGCACACTTAGCCGACTGTCGGCTTCAATATTAATAGATGCAATAAGTACGTTAAGTTAAGGGCTTTCCTTAGTAACGTACCTACATTTGCAAGCAATAACAGGGCTTTCCTGTTTATCACTTTACGGGACATTTGTAATAAGACGACACATAATAAAAGTATACAGATACCTCTTATAGACGTTCAGTGTCCCGTAAAGTGAAGTTTCTAAACTAAAAACTTAATTGGATAGGACTTACCTTTGTTTAAATGTAAAACAGAAGTGAACTAAGTTTCTAACACTAATACTGTTTCTAGTTTCGATACAAAGTTATCACTTCGAAAATCCAAGACGTACTGAAGAACAAGCGAAGCGATCGCCCAGCGCAACATGGCGGCGTGCGTGCTGCGGGGGGGAGAGCGCGCGCGCAGGGTGTGGGTAGGGTAGGAATTTAGTGTTGTCACATGCGAAAATCCAAGGGGTAATCTCAAGGTGGGTCTAGCATAGCTCGGACACCTAAATATCTAGCTATTTGTCTCGACCTTCATTTAGAGCATGGTCACATT
Organism: Apamea anceps; assembly: GCA_951799955.1. NCBI lineage: Eukaryota > Metazoa > Arthropoda > Insecta > Lepidoptera > Noctuidae > Apamea > Apamea anceps. The sequence goes on from OX637506.1 coordinate 2,471,675, forward strand.
ATTATGCCTTCACATCATCATCATCTGCCTAGCCTTTTGCCAACTATGTTGGAGTAGACTTCCAGGCTCGCATACGTTCCCATGATCCCCGGTCTAAGTGTGGGAAGGGAACACCGGGGTGGTGGCCGGTAAGAGTCTGACTGACCCCTCCGCCCGCCCCAGGGCTGACGAGGATTTCCACTGGGTATCAAAAAAAAAAACATTCCATTCTAACCGGGTACAAGTAGAATACCAGTATTTTACGTGGAACGACTTCTTATCAAACCTCCACAACTCAGTAGGTAAGTGTTAAAATGTTTTTTTTTTAAATATAATATCTCTGAATATTTCATAATTTATAATATAATCCTTAGAAGTCCGAAATGTTACATAACATAACATAATAACCCTATAATGTTCCCACTGCTGGGACACAGGCCTCTTCTCTTCGAGGTTGTGGGCTCCATTAAGCGGGCCCAGTGCGGGACGGTAGACGTCACATGTCTTCGAAGTTTCGGTTCTTGGATATGCCGGTTTCCTTACGATGTTTTACTTCTCCGTTAAGAGCAGTGGTGATGAAATAATTTACACAAAGTAAAGCGAAATAGATAAGCGTTTTTGATCTAGTTTTCTGCAGTCACAACGTGCGTTAGCGAGGCTATTAAACCGGCGAGCCTCACAGGAGAGCTTTATGCGCCATTTATGGGGCCGCGCCGTGCTCATCTTTTTTATTTACACTTAGCAACTGTCACAGTTGGTGTACATTTTGACAGAAGCTAGTTGGGACGAGTTGGTCAAGTCAATAAAGCCCACCGACTTAAAACTTGACAAAACTTTGTCATCTGCCAAACCTTTTTCCAACTATGTTGGAGTTGGCTTCCAGTCTAACCGGATGCAGCTGAATACCAGTATTTTATTTTTTTTAACCCCCATTTTCATAAATTTTCCGCGTCAATCTGACCTGACCGCATTTTTAAGTACGAGTATGACAAAAAAAAACAATCTGTTTCGTAGCGATCTGTCTGATTGAATATAAGAGTTATTTTATTTTGATATAATCCTAGCACATCTCTATTTCACCTCTCATATTATGTGTAATTTGTTGCAAATTCGCAACAGTGTTCTCCTGTAGCTATCAAAAACAACATTCAGCGATTTCATAATAGGTGTCCCGAAGACTTATTTAGGTTAGCCAACATTGTTCACACGATATATCTGTTTCTTTATCTTCCGTCATTAATAAAATAAATAAATCAGCCTGTGTTGTCCCGCTGCCTTTACATTCTTTCTTTTTTCCACTCCACCATAATCTTCTATACATATTATAAATAGTCACTTCTCGTGTCTGACTGTGTGACCGCGACGTTTTTCTAAACTACGCAGAGGATTTTGATGAGGTTTTCACCATCATATAGACTGGAAGACACACTAGAATACATAAATATTTAACTAATACGTAATAATGAAAACACAGTGTTTTGCCAAGTCGTAAAAACCGCGAAACATGGGCGGGTCGCTAGTTTTCAATAAATTGCTTTATTATACATTTATAAGTGCACCAATTAGTCACAGTCAAACACTACATGCACCATGTATGGTTATACAACATATTATTATAAGATTATTGTTAATAACATAGGATGTAGATTATGAATGTAGCGGTAACTACAACGCCACATACGAACTATGCGTCATATTGACGTCACGAAAAATCCTGCATCTCGCAAGCAAAGTTTACCGTGCAACTAGCATATATACAGCGGCCCGACATGAGTCATCGGGCAGTTCCCTACCAGATACGACACCCGTCTGGTCAGAGGATCCTCCCTTTTCAATGGAGGATGAGTGAACTTTACACCCTGCGCCTCATGGCTCTATATAAGGGTAGGTTAATCAAAATTTCATAATCAGCTCAGTAAGCTTTCACAGGCATAATATAAGCGCAGAAAGTTCTTATTTGCTCGATCGGTTTCCAAGTGGCATTATATTCAGGTGCACCTAGATGCATACTAAATCTTATGAATCAAATTGGACTGGTGCCAAATCTGTCCAAATTACATCTCTGGAACGCCTCTAGTCAAAGACAAACTTATTCGCAGACACCTCAAGGGTTTCGCTTTACTCCCGCGAGAATAATTGGCGTAGTAAGTTAGTTATAAAAAGGATGAAAATATAAGCCCTTATTTTCTTATGAAACATGGCTAAATAGTAACAGCCGCACAGGTCTATTGCAGGTTCAGCTACACTTGCCGAGGTCGATCCGTGGATGGGTGACCATTCATAACATATCGATGAGACCCCTCCATGCCTCGCAAAGCACGTTAAGCCGTTGGTCCCGGCTGTCATTCGTGGATCTTTGACAGTCGTTACGGGTCGTCAGAAGCCCAAAAGCCTGACCACCAGTCTTACCGAGGGGTATCGTGTTACCCAGTAACTGTGTTGTAGAGGTCAGATAGGTAAACTCACTAAAACACTGGTATTCAGCTGCATCCAGGTAAACTGTACGCCGACCCCAACACAGTTGAGGCTACACGGATTGATTTTCATATGAAACATGGTAGGTATTCAAGTTAGAAAGAATACCCTATATAGTTTCATTTCTTCTTACTTTTATTGTCAACAGTCACATCGGTCATCAGAAACTGAAAAGAAAGAAAATACGTTTATTTGCGGTAAACATGACGCAAGAAAGAACATTAAAACAAATAAAGAAAAAAACAATAAGAAATGGTTGACATGCGTTACATCCACGCAAAACGGCTATCGCTCAGCATTATGCTGCGACCCTATGCAAGACAGAGCCCCAGCGCTGGTTTTCGGCGACAGCCGGCACTGCCCAACCTGTTTTTATATTTAAAAGATCTTAGTACTAAGTATAACATTTTGCATCAATGTCAACCCCATTTTTAACCGATGAAAAGAAACGGAGGAGGTTCTCAAGTCGACGCGTATTTTTTTTTTTCATGTACGCATAACTTTTTACAGAATAGTTCGATTTTGATAATTCTTTTTTTATTGGAAAGGGTATACCCCAAAGTTGGTCCTATATAAATTTGGAAAAAAAAACAAACCCTAAGGGTAGGAAAATAGGGGTGATTTATTGTTCACTCACAGATTTGAATGCTGAGTTGTGTGTTATTACTCTACTCAGTGCCACATATGCCTGCCCTTTTGCAAACAATTAGTAGATCATAGCCACAAAACATTATAAAATAAAAACTTTTTATCAAAAAAATTAAACCGCCGAAAAAACTGAAAAGCAAAAAATAATCAACCTTTTTTATTCAACTTTAATAACTAAGTTCTATACTCTTAAGTAAATAATTTTGAGTCTGCCTGTTTACTCCAAGGTTGCCTGGAAGAGATCGCAAAAAGCGATAAGGCCGCCCATTGTATGTTTTGTATTTTTTTTTGTTATGTTTTTTCTGGTGTACAATAAAGTATATATAAAGAGATCTTTATTCATAACATAAGATTTACATTATATACATTTATTATATTTACATTTAAAATAATATATAAATAAATAAAATATGAGTTGATCATCCTGGCTACGATTGATCTAAGACTATTTCTATGTTCGTTATTAGTACTACTCTGAGGGTTCTACATAAGGGATGTTGCTATATGTAATAATGTGGTACCTCTAAAGAAAGGAGGCCATCTTGTTACTCACAGTGGCTGTCAAATGCTTTTTTTCATGGCTTCACGAAGTCACGTGACAGTGTGATTTTTATGAGAGTTTCGGTGTTACCTTTGGTTCTCGATAGCGGTAAGATTTCTTCGTTTTTTTTTTCAAAGTTTCTTGCAAAATGACCATGATTACTGACTTAATTTTAGATGTACACTCCATGTCAGACGCTAAACAATTTTTAAATGCTGCATTGTAATACTTTGTCTATTGTATCTAGGGTGCGTTATACACAAATTTCACATGCAGACTTTTCCAAACGCACCTTTCACTGAGCTCAATTGAAAGGGTTTCTGGTCTTTTGTACCAAAAATCTGTAATTTATAAGCTTTAAATTGTTGGACCGTATGAAAGAGGCTCTGATACAGGCTCAGTTTTTCAGTGAGTTCATTTCATACTGCCTCAGTTTTTCATGAGTTCGTTTGCACCAGGCTCAGTTTCTCATGAGTTCGTCTCTCGCCGGTAGTACCCCCCAACGTGACAGAGTCATACGGTGACTTTACGAGCGCCGACAGTGATAAGAATTGTTAATTTTATAGAGCGAGCGGGGACGTGTGCATCAAATTCAATGTCTTCGGCTGAAGTTTGTTTTAAATGCACGAGATATGATAGAGAGATGAATCTTTGACGAAGTAGGCTGGTTTGTTTTGGTCAGATACTTTGGAGTTGCGGTGGGCCATGTAGATGGACATTTGTAAGTTCTTCTGTGTGTTGATGATGAGTGGTCCTAAAGTTCAATAATTCATGTCTAGACATATGCTAGCCCATTACAATAATAAAATCGGTTTCTCGAATGTTTTGAAAGCTCATAGTGTAGATATTTCGATTTTGATAAATTTATAAATATACTCCTTCGGGCGCATTCTACCAAATTTTTATACAATGACATAGAATAAGTCTTATACAGAGAATACATTTTGAATTTTTGACAGTTTTCCATACTAGAACTGTCAATTTTATTCCACGGAAAAAAGATATCAAAAGACCAATTCTCGTAATTTACATGTAAAACGTTCAAAATCTAGTCGCAGTCTCATCTCAGCGACAAACAAATGTCAAAAACTTGTCAAAAAGTAGGAAAATTTGAGGTTTTTTTGACAGATTGAGACAGATCAGAAATAATAAACTAGAAGGTTTCAATTTTGAAGATATAGAGCCCATGACATCACAGCGGGCCCTATCAAGAATACCAGCGCTGCGACATTTATTTTTTAAATGTAGCAACATCATGCTGAGATAGGAGCCTTTTGGCCTGTTTAAGACGTTTTGTGTCATTTTTATATAATTTGGTTTTTATTTTTGATTGTGTTTAGTTTGTGATCTTCCAGTACGAGTCGCAATAAATACTTTTTCTATCGTTTATTACTGTTTTTATAACAAGCTATTTCAGGCTTGTTTATATATCTTTATTATTTTTATTTATGAGCGGAGTCTCCTAACACAGGCATTACTTGCTTAACAGGAGGCTCCAATCACCAACTAATGTAAAACTCTTTGGTTCAGAAATAAATTTGATTTGATTTGATTTGATTATCTTCATGTTTCGGAATTAGATAGACCAGTCTCCTGAATATAACTAGAATCCTATCAATTTGTCAGATTGATATTGATTAGTAAATGGCCACGTATTATATTATACTTTTGTGTTAAACCTGTAGTGCAGGTCGAAGGCTTGCATACATTTTGTAATCAATGCGATTGGGAAAGGAGTGCCGAGTGTAGAATGGCTTGCATTGTGTATTTGTAAAGTTAACATACAGTCTGGCATTTTTGCTGAACTGGGCCTTTTTGGCGCAGCCGTGAGGCACACTTTCCTGCTAATTTCTTGCATCGGAATTTACACTTTTTATTTGATTTTTTATTTGTTTTATCTAATGTATGTATCTGGTGTCTTTTTGTCTGTGCCAAAGAAAAGTACTTTCTATCATCTTTCTTTAATATTTGAATTTTTTATTGACTTCAAAAAAAGGAGGAGGTTTTCAATTCGTCGGAATCTTTTTTGTATATAGTATGTCCAGCGATAACTCTTTACCATGGCCTGTACCGTGCGGCGGCCGGTTTTTATGATTTTTATTAGAACGGCGTTTGTTGTTGTGTTTGATTCATATTTTGCCACCAACTTCCAAAACTAAAGATCATTTGCTTTTTGTATTGTTTTTTTTTTGTCTTTGTAAAAAAGATTTTGTTACCTTTAGGTAAGGATTGTTTTTGTTTATCATCAAAATCTATTCGAGACAGATATAACGACAAAATTCGCATTAGAAATAGCTCGTCTTTGAAAATTTATAGTGTCACCGTATTCACACGAACTATCAGCCTAATAAATTAGTAAGACAGCTCACAAAGCGCATTACGTGGAATACACGGTGCCTTGTTGCGGTGTGTTGTCGTGCTCAACCTGAGTACGCACTCAGCGCATTAAGTGCTCCTCACTGCCTCATAATCGATCTCCATATGGTGCTGCGATGATGTTCACGGGATTCACTTAGGAATATATCATACATCCATAATGCTCACGAGATTTTCACATGGGGGTCGGCAGGCCGCCTCGAGCTTAGTTATACTTCATACTGCCTACTTATTGGATAGTAATATAAACAACAATTTTTTTAGTTGAAAATAAATATATTTGTGTTTTTAGCTAACTGATGGTCAATTAAAACAGCTGTCTGTACGTCTGTAAAAGTGCCTCATACGTTTCTGCAAATAAATTAAAACCGTTGTACTAAGCAGTAATTAGAAATCTATTATGTTAAAAACCGTGTGCCCGATGGGATTTCCCACTTCCATATAAACTTTCAGCTTCTATTTAACAATTTTAGGAGGTGAATTTTCAAAAATCGCTCCTTAGTGCTCATGGTTGCTATATAAGGAACCCTTTTTTTTTTTTTTTGCGGATGGGAAATCATCAAATGACCCCTCCCGCTCTGGGTGGAGCAGAAGGGAGTGTCAGACTCTTACTGACTAAAACCCACCCGTGTTCCTTCCTTAGCCCTTTATGTTCCAGGGCAGCGGTAACCCTTTCGGACGATCCCGCTACCCTGGCAGGATATAAGGAACCCTTGTGCAAAATTACAGGCTTCTAGGCTCACCGGTTTAGGCTGTGCCATGTCTGTCAGTGACTAAATGAATGAAAGTAAGACACGTAATAATTCAACGTGAAAATTAAGTTCCGACTGAAATAATGAAGCGTTTGTTAATAACCCAAAGGTTATTCATTCATTACTCAATCAATAAAATCAGCAGAAGTTAGTGTGGATGTCACAATGCGCAAACATTGGAACCGGGACAGAATACCGAGAACACCTCAAAACTTTGCGACGCTCCGCTTCGGTAATAATCGCTAGTTCACAGGGCTGGCACAATGTGGAACGGGAAATATTATATGGGTGTAAGATCTATTGAGTGCTATAGGGAAGAAGGGGGGTTTGAAGTAAGTTGGGTTGGAAATAAAAGAGAAAAGAGAGAGAGAGAAAACGTGAATTTAATACGCGTTTTAAATACAGAGCCATCTAGTAGGTACAAGTTTTTAGAAGCTCTCACAAAGTTGTCGCCATCTTGGATTTTCATTTTGTCCTCACTATTGGCACCCTCGAAAACCATGAAAACTATCTCTCTCTCTCTTTGTCTGTCTGTGAGAGAAAGCCGTATGAAATCATAACGCTTTTTCATTCATGACGTTTTTTTAGATTATTTCAAACAATGGCTTGTGAAGACCACCAAATTAAGTTTTGCCAATGAGTTGAACGAATCGAATGACAAACTACACAAGTGATGACCCTACCACCTTCCTGAACAAAACAATTGACACTACCTACAAAACTCTCGCTATTGGTGGGAAAAATTTATGAGTTTTGTTCCTTCAGATAGTTCTCGTGTTACCTCTTGCTATAGATTTTGTACCAAACGGTAAATCGTGACTTAAATGAAAACTGATAATGAGACTTTTGAGAAATTGCGGCCATTTTGCGGTTTGGTGTCTCAGTTTTATTGGGTGCAATTAATAATATTTCTTGTATTTTAACACCTTTAATCGCTTTGAAACAAAACACACCATGGCACATCGCCGATGTTGGTGATAAGTCTGCGAGGCTGAAGTATGCACCTTTAGGATGCATCCAGACAGATGGGACAAAGTCGTCACTCAGTGAGTACCTGAAGACGGGCGTCGTCACCAAGACAGGCCTAATAAATGCTGGCGTGCTGATTTGGACTCGTTCCTAAACGATTGGATGGAGAAGGCACAGCTCAAAGAAGGGTGGAAGAATATAGGGGATTCCTTTGCCCAGCAGTATAGGTATAGGTTAACTGAAAAAAGATCGCCTTGAGTCTAATACTTAAAAAAAAAAGATTTTTTAAGGCATTTTTTTTTTGTGAATATTTTTGATGACGTTGAAACAAAATACGTCTACTACAAGTCTGTTCATAGTTATTTTATCTCTGATAGCGGCAACCTAACAGCAACCTTATTGTAACGAGGTTGAAATCACAATGATTTGACAAACTTGTCAGTGGCAGCAACCCAACTGCAACCTTATTGGAATGAGAATAAAGATCACTGTGATTTGGACAGTGATGCAAAATCAGAGGTAAAATATCTGTGAACGGACTGTACTACCAACTGAGACTATTAATGCCTGCTTTCTGAATTATGAACTTGAATGTAGATAGACTTTGCTGGATGGCTCCATAAAATCGAATCGGAAATAGTTGAATACAGAATTCATCATCTGCCTAGCCTTTTCCCAACTATGTTGGGGTCGGCTTCCAGTCTAACCGGATCGAATACCTGTATTTTACATACAACGACTGCCTATCTGACCTCCACAACCCTGTTACTGGGTAACATGATCCATACTCCTTGTTAAGACTGGTTGTCAGACTTTCGGGCTTCTGACTAACTGTAACGACTGCTAGATCTACAAATGACAACCGGACCAATGGCTTAACCTGTTTTCCGAGGGGTCGCGGTATGACCGACCTGTGTGACTGTTATTATTTAGCCACGAGCCCAGAGTTGTTGCAAAATTACCTAGATACAAAATAATAGATTCATATTCTAATCTACGTTAGAGGTTTATAGCAACAGCCAAATACTCGTAGCTATTATGCATGCATTCCGAACTATAAACTCGATATATTATTACTGTGTGTAGATTCAAGTGGTATCTATGCCTCTTAGGTCGAAACTATCTTCTACTATATAGTATAGTTATGGTCTTTACATACCGAGACCCCTCCGTGCATCGGAAAGCACGTTAAGCCGTTGGTCCCGGCTGTCATTCGTGAATCTTTGACAGTCGTTACGGGTAGTCAGAAGCCTGAAAGTCTGACAACCAGTCTTACCAATTGGAATCGTATAGGCAGTCGCTCCATGTAAAATACTGGTATTCAGCTGCATCCGGTTAGACTGGAAGCCGACCCCAACATAGTTGGGAAAAGGCTCGGCAGATGATGATGGTTACTGACGTAGGTATTTTAATATACGGACACAGCTAACACGGCATAGCACGATAACAGCCAGGAGTTTGGAAGTTGGCGGTGTGATACCCCCGCGCTTCGGAAAGCACGTTAAGCGGTTGGGCCTGCGCCTGATCTCTCTTCGGTCATGTCGGATTGTCGTCCCATGGGGCAATGAGAGTGAAAGACGAGAGAGTGCACCTGTGTCTACGCACACACTTGTGCACTATAATACCTTCCGCACTGAGATTGGTCGCCAAGGCCGAAACTCGGTCTGGACGATTTTCCTTATTTTATAATATACGGATGAACTTTTTGTTGGAATAGAATAAAATATTTTATTTCAAGTTAAACAAATATCAAATAACACTAATATACACTATATACAAGTATATAATACGAAAAAATATAGAAAAAGGCAGGAGCTCATTGGGCATCAAAAAATTCGTCCGCATCACTGTCAATGGGATAAGTGCCCAAAAGGCTGGCAGCATTACCACGTTGGATGGCAATGCTGATTCTTTGGGCTAAAAATAGGCCAGCCTTCTTCTGGTCACGTGAAGAGTCAACCAACCGCTTGGCGATGTCACGAAAAATTCGATGATTGTGAATAGAATATATATTATTATACATATTGCACATTTAATTGGCACAAGAAGGGCTCAAGCATGTCACGACCGATTCATCGTTGCACTTTTTAAACCACTCACAGTTAAAATTGGCCTCAGAGACACAACACATGTTGCAACATATGACCATTCAATTCCTTTCAACCTAATCAAAAAATCTATGTAGTATCTAAAAGACAACTTCTTGAAAATATCCATTAAATAATTGTAAAAATAAATAAAATTCCACTGCCCACAAGGATTCTTGCAACATTTTAAACGGTGCAGATTTTAATTCACGCGGAAATCCGCATGTATTCAAAAAAGGCGACGCGGAATCCGGGCCTTGTGTCCGCACACGGAACGTACGGACGGACGCATGATTAAATTTTCAGGTGTATATCGGAGCTTCACTAGTGGGGGGGGGGGGGGTCTTTCATTCAAATGATGTTGCTTTCCTTTTTTGGAGGATTTCAAGCTCTTGATTGGTTTTGGTTCATCAAACTCGATAAGCTTCTGCTTGAGATTAGGGTTAGCAAAGCATTTATTTCAATAAACTATTTACAGGCACTTTTGTCAAGGATTTGGCCACTCAGAAATATAAAGCTAGTTGTCCATTCCAAAGGGTTTATCATGGAGAAAAACGGGCAAGAAACTCTTTTTACATTCTTTGAAATGATATTGTCACAAAAATATTAGTTACAGCATTAATGTTGAATAAGGATATGTGAGAACGATGTAAAAAAGACGTACACGTTGAAATCCTCCAGAGTAGGTACAGCAAATAGAAACAAAAAACAAAAATAAAATAATTAAAAGCCGTGGCAGCTAAGATAATTATGACCAGTCCCAACAGGCGGCGCCCGTTCACGAACTTGACGCACCATGTAAAGCGTAAATTAGAATACATATTCATTTATCCTTGACTAGCTTCTGTCCGCGACTTTGTCTACTTGAAAGAACATCCTGTGGCATTCGGCAATAGTCTAGCTTTCTTTCAGTGTAACAATTTTTGTAATTGGATCAGTACTTCCAGAGATTAATTCTAACAGCCAAAAAAAAAATACGTTTTCATAATATTAGTTTAGATAACAACGGCTAATAATAATAAGTAATAAGTCTCGAAACATTTTCGTTAACAGTCATTATTTTTACTTGACTCATTTACCTCCTATCCAATAAGCAATAGCCGCCCGGGCAAATAGTGGCCCCGCTAGTGTGGGCGATTACAAATTGAACCCGTTCTGTTTTGGTTATTAAGTACTAACATAGGCTAAGCTATTTTTGTTACTAACACTATAGACCATTGTAGTCTGAATGAATAAAGATCATTATTATTTAGGTACTTGGAGTTTCCCTGCGTGATCGAATAAGAAATGAAGAGGACCGCAGGAGAAACAAGGTAACCGACATAGCTCGAAGAATTGCCAAACTTAAGTGGCAGTGGGTAGGGCATCTAGCGTTGGAAGGCCTCCCACAAGGTGGACCGACGATCTTGTTAAAGCCGCAGGAACCCGTTGGATGTGAGAAGCACGGAACCGGTCGAAGTGGAGGTGCTTGGGGAGGCAGTGGACGTCTTCCGGCTGAAATTACGATAATGATTATTTACTCAAGTCGTATTGAAAGAGCGATTCTCTAATAAGAGAAGAAGCAGAAATAATATGTGTATACTACAAATACCTACGAAGTATACAAATGTCTCGTGTGTATATTTTTCCCCCTTAGCAACACACATCGAACTAGCTCTTTTTTGTATTACAATATTGCTTGAAGCGATAGCATCGCATGGAACTAATTAAAGAGTCTTATTAAGATTTAATAGGGTATTCTTTGCGCCGTAAATAATGAGTAGAACGAGGCAATATTCTCTGCGGAAGATAAATGTTTTATTTATATTTTATGGCTTAATTAGCATGGAAATATGGATAGCGGAATAATTTTAATGTTTCTGTTTTCTTCGAGTTTTCCCAAGTGAGTCTGGTTGGGTGGGCTTTCTTTCTTACTCAATGGGCTGAATATTATCTGTGGTTTTTAGGGTTCCGTACTCAAAGGACAAAAACGGGACCCTATTACTAAGACTCCACTGTCCGTCTGTCTGTCTATATGTTTGTCTGTCACCAGCCTGTATCTCATGAACCGTGACAGCTAGACAGTTGAAATTTTTTCAGATGATGTATTTCGGTTGCCTTTGTAACAGCAAATACTAAAAACAGAATAAAATAAACATTTATGTGGGGCTCCCATACAACAGACGTGGTTTTTTTTGCCGTTTTTTGGTTACGATATTAATAACGGCAACAGATAGAGACGTTTGAAATATTCATAGAATATTTAGTTGACTCCGGGACAGGTGAAACTAAAAAGAGGATATAATATAGTGTCTAATGTTGTATAGATAATGGTACGGAACCCTTTGTGCGCGAGTCCGACTCGCACTTGGCCGGTTTTTCTAAGTGAATTAATGTTTGGTCCAACTCTACTCAGTTTTGCTAGGTTTTTTTTCCTAACATATTTTGCGGTTCTAAAGTAGTGTAGTCGTTGATTATATTTTTCAAAACATACTCAACTTTAAATAATATGACGCAATTTGAATGTCTCTTGGTAAAAGTTCACTTAGCTCAGAGAAAAGGTACGGTCAACAACAAAAGTCGATAAACACTGCTATTAGCATTTAATATTATGAGTTAGAGTTGGTTTGTATTCTTTAAATTTAATATCTGTTCCGTTTTTAATAAAAAAACTGTTCAATAATTAAGATTTAGAAAAGTAAAGTGTTAATCGACCTTTTTTGCTGACTGTACCTAGCAGATTGATTCAGTGCACTCTTAAAAATGTTTTTAGCAATATTTCAGCCATGTAAAAATCCCCAAAAATCACCATAAATCCTATGAATACTAAATCATCCCTTAAAAAATATTCGCCACATAACCAAAAGTCAGTTTATTTTCATTTGTTTGAAGCAGTCCATGTAAAAACTAGTATATTTTAAAGCATGCATTTCAAAGGGCCGGAGCGTGCGAGTAAATTCAAATTACCTTGACAAATAGCCTTTCGGTTTTACATAAAAAGCAGATCCACCGGACGGGGCGCTTCGTACAAAAGGCTGGAATATAAACGGAAATGGTGGACTAGAATATTATAATACGTAGGGAGTATTTGTAGGGAGATTTTTACATATTTTTGCAAATACAGTTACTATTGGTAAGGTTGTAGAAAAACCCGTTTTCTAGGTTTTAGCTCCAACTGAGGAAGTTGTATTTCCACGTTAATGGAGAACGAGAAATACACTGCTGGACGTAGGCCTCCCCCAGGCTGCGCCATAACACCCTGTCCTCCGCCTTCCGCATCCAGTCGGTCCCAGCCACCTTCTTTAGGTCGTCCGTCCATCTAACTGGGGGCGTCCCACACTACGCTTGCCGATACGTGGTCTCCACTCCAGGACTCGTCTGCTCCACCGACGAGAAAGCTTATGAATAATTTACATATACATAAAGAGTTTCTGCTAAACAGAAATGAATAATTTAATTAGTAGTTATTAGATTTTGAAGTTATTAAAACATTAAGTAATTTAGGTTTACTGCATTTTTTCTTGAAAGTTTAAATTTCAGAAGCCTATTACGAGTATTAAGCAAAATCGAATTAACTTGAAATAAAGATGAATTTTGTTAACAAAGCCTAAGCCTTAACGTCGTAAATTATACTATAATCGGCTAAATACATAAAGCAATGAAAAATTACATTAAAATATAAAATACGGGTTTAACTGAAGAACTTACAGGTACTTGCCAGTTTTTCGGTGTTTCATTTTTAAAGTAAAAAATAGCGAATTCATGAAAAAGTAAATTCCGCAATTACGTACCTCCACAATTCACGAAAAAACACACAAACAAACCCAGCGCAGAACGTACCTAATTCATAAACATACATTTCATTTAAAAATGAAATACAAAACTTGTGATTTGCATACTCGCACGACAATTCAATTCGCATATTCATGCTAAGTCCGTCTCCGCTGAAACAAATTTAAAAATATTGCTGCAACATACAGCTCGCTTTTGCGTATGGACGAGTGCATCTAATTTTCTATATTGAAGTCATTCATCTATTGTTCTATTTCTCGTGTCTTACTGGCCGGTATTGGCAAGTTGGTTATCTTCAACGATTGTATAGATCAGAAATTGTAGTTTTATAATGATTAAATAATATAACATCAAGCTTGTAATCCCCGAAGGGTTAGGCAGAAGTGTACCTATATTACACCCTTATTTCGTTAGTTATGTTTAAGTCCTTTGTAATAGGGGCGAGCCTATTGTCATCAATCTGGTTGTTATTGAGAAATTCCTGATGGTACTTTACCGACCTGGGAATCGAACCCAGGAGCTTATGCTCAGCAGTAGCGCCTGCGGTCACTAGGCCAACGAGGCAGTAAATAATTATAATTATTAGTTTGTTTACCTTTAATTATTTAGATGTGATTTAAGGTAAAAATATTGCCTCTAAAATGTTTCCATGTCTCTAACTATTGATCATTTCGATAAAGCACGGTTGTTAAGAAAGCGATCCGTTTTATAATATAAGAACCTGACATATTATTTATCCACACCCTACTGAAAAAGCGCTTGAAAACGTAACAGTGTAAAATCTCAACAAATCCTAGATTACGACGGGGCAATTTTAACACAAAAATACAAGTGCAATTTGAGCGGCCATAAAGCGAGGCCCGAGTTCAGAACGTCTTAATAGTTAGTTGGCAAGCTTTGTTATTCTCGACACCGGAATGTGAATCTGTGTGGAGTGTGCGGTCGTAATCTGGGACATACTGTCCTGTAATTGCGATCCTAATTGTCCCCCCCTTCCCCTTCTTTATTCTGTCCTCCTTGTTATGTGCCATGTTGCCGTTTGTCTGCCACTGTCCGGCCCGACCGCTCTTGTTTCGTATTGTGTGGGCCTACGGTTGCAGAATTTGATGCCTTGATTTTAGTGAGGCCTTTGGGCCATTGTTGTGCGGTCCCTCATGGTTCGGTGGTGTTGTTCTACTGTCAAAAGGTCTGCGTTGGGTTGAAGATGTGCATGACGTGTGTACAGTAGTCTAAAGTTCCCTATTGAAATATTAATTTTCCGTTCATGTATCTACTTATGTACTTAATTCACATAATCTGCCAATGACGTTCCCATTGCTGGGACACTGACTTTCTCTCTTCGAGAGGGACTTTTTTTTTGTTTTTTTTTTTATACGTTGCCCCACACTAGGAATTTCTCCTGTATCGTGGGTGCGTTTACAAACATTTAAACTCACATACACAAACAGCCAGACCCGGAACAACTACTTGTAGGTCATACAAATATTTGTTCCGTGTGAGAATCTAACCCGCGACACGTAGCGTAGCAGTCAATCGCTTAACCACTGCGCCAACCATTTCGTCACCAAGTCAAGTCAAGTTCGCTGTAATCCGCCCCGCGGGCCCTGTGCGGGTTGGTAGACATCACATGTCTTCGAATTTTTGGTACTAGGACATGCGGGTTTCCTCATGATGGTTTCTTTCACCGTTTTGAGAGCAGTGGTCATGATATTATTTACACAAAGTTAAGTACCTGTCTGGGTTCGAACCCACGACCTACAACTCGGTAAGTCGGGGCTGTTGCCACTGGGCTACCACTACTTAGTTATCGTAACTTTATTAGGTAAAAAAAAAACCTCCATTGATGGACTTAAGATGGATAAATAATACTTATGGAAATGAAACAAAACATGTTTGTAACTTGGAAGAATAAGTTGCACAGTAAATGGCATACATTTTTCATTTCATTATTCACTCATTTATTCTTGTTACCACTTACGAAGCCAAACCACAAATCTCCACACCCATTTGGCTGAACAACCTCAATAAAAAGATTACAGATGCAATCTCCACACAAAGCAAGCAAGCGGAACACTGGTTGTATCTGGTCCAGCTTGTGCCATCTGTTGGCAGGCCTGGTAGGCCTGCCGCCAAGCACGATACATTCCGCTAATGGCTAGATTACAAATCGTTGGGTTCACTCAGCCGCTGGCATGGACCGACGATTTAATACAGTGTGTGAGCACAGACCGATTGCGGGATGTAGATTGCGGAGTATGCAAGTTTGAGAGATAGTTTTGAGTTGATTGTTTTTTTATGCTTTTTGGAGTATGTTTTAACACAGGCAAAATTAAAAATTGTAAAGTGTATTTGTAAATTCATTGGCATTATCTATATAAGGACTAATTTTTCCAAGGCCAAATAATTTTATTCGAGGAATACATTTGAATTTTTGAAAATTCTATCATACAAAATCTGTCAGACGTCAATTTTATTCCTCGAATAAAAGTTATCTGGCATTGGCGTTGGTAAAATCAGCCCCAAAAAAAAGTCGGAATAGTTACACCATTACTAACTCGAGAACGGCTGGACCGATTTCTATGATCTTTGATTTGTTAAATTGGATGGGCATGGGAAAACCTCACGAAAAAAAACTTGTGAAGATAATTCATTTTCTCATACATTTCCAAGTTCGTCGGGTCAGCTAGTTTTAGATATTTTAGAGGTTTGATTTTGGTTATTGTTGGTCTTTGAGAAAGTACATTCACTTACTGAAAGATTGCCAATGAATTCAAAATTAACCTGTAAAATGTTTAGTAAAAGAAAAGGATGACTACTGACTAGGCCTCGAATGCGTTATGGTGGATTGACGTTGATATAATTATTTTCCTATTCCAAACTACATGGTTTTTAAACAAAGAAGGAAAGAACGAAAATAAAAGAGTTTATTTGGACACAGTTCGTGAAACACAAAATACAAAATTAATAAAATAAAAAATAATGTTTGTGTACCTCACGGCTGCGCCAAAAAGGTTCATTTCAGCTGTAGCCTACAGACCAGTATCTACAGACCACTGTAGTTTCTACAGACCAGGTACTTCAAGAACTCCAGTATAACTTCAGATCCCGAGAGAACAAAAGTTGTTTCGCGGGATTTCTCAGTAGATGACCGTTCTGAAGTTACTAATACTGTTCCATAATGCCGCCTGGTACACAGATTCATATTCACAGAATGACGTCACCAAGATGTCAGTGCTTCATAAAAATTCAAACTACCTACACCTCTTTTATGACACTGAATCATGGTTTATTTATTTCGTCTTCGTCGGAACGTCTCGCCATGCAAATGTCTACGCTCAATGAAGTGCAGTCTCAAGTAAGATGGAAGGCATTCTGAATAGTGCACTGAGTTTAATTATAAGCAATTAATATGAAAAGCCTCCCGTTTGCTAATGTTCTATTATTTTTTATCTTATCTAAGGTGGGATTGAATCAGCCCCTGCACTCAAACGATCCATTATTTTCGAATATTATCATTGACTGCCTTTAAGCTTCAAAGTTTTCACGTAAGCAAGACCTGCGCAATACTTATCCTACAAGGTGCAATCAAAATTTAACTCGCTCAAACTTTTGTTCAATCGTTGCGCAATCTTCAATATTAACCTTGAACGGTCAAAAACATTGCGAAATTCATGATATTGTGCAATATATTTGATCGACAAGGGCTCGGAAACGATGTTTTACAATGCATGGATTTTATGATTCTGGCAAAGACCACCCTCATCTTTTTTTTTTTCGTTAATCTTTATTGTCCCACTGCTGGGCAAAGGTCTCCCCCATATTTGTCCAGTTTTCTTTGTGCTGTGCCTTCTTCGTCCAATCTGTTAGAAACGATTCCAAATCGTCACGCTAGCGTTTCTTTGGCCTGCCTCGGTGACGACGGCCTAGGAAACCTATGACCTCATTTAGCTTACAAAAATATTATTGACATGTAAAAGTGTTTGTATAAACTACTTACAAAAATAAAGATTATTTATTAAAGTTATAACCATGGAGATTTTCGCCCGTTCTTCTCCATAGGAATTTACGAACGTTCTGACTAGCTGACAGACGTCTTGACAATGCTAAAGTACCTATAAATGCTTTAATTACTTAAATACTGTTGTAATAAATGCATTGCATTTGAATATAAACTTTTACTTCTTACCAGTTCCTTTGAATTCATGTTCTTTTGATTTTTGTTTGCTAACAAACCCTGCATCGTAGTTTAAGTTATCTTTTTTGTCACAAAAGCTAACAAACTACTACGCTGAGTAAGCTACTAGGTTCAAGTAAAGCATTTTGCGCTGTTGCAATGTGATTGATGCAAACGAATTAAGTTACAAGCTTTAACTTAGGGGAACTTGACTAATGGGATTATTAGCTTGCTTGTTTAATTTCGTTTTATAGTACCATTTACAAATTATGTTTACAAAGGGTTGGTGTGAATATCATTAATTTTAATGGCTACGGTATTATTAACTTCGATTGAGTTTATGTTTTGAGTTAGTGGCGTCATTTAAGAAAAAATAAATGTTTATTTGTGACAGCGTAAGTATTTAAGAGGTTGCTGTTTAATATGCATAGCTTGTAGCGCAACGTTATTTAAATGGCTTTTAATATTCTAAACAGCGCGCCCAGTTAGTATTTTTAATTACTTTGCAAAAAAGTAACTAAACTTTTTCATATTTATGCTGTAAGTCTTCATCAAAGAGAATTTATTATGAAATTAATTTACATATTTTTGTAAAAAGCATGAGAAGTAACGGTTAAATGTAAAGTACTTATAATATTTATCAACTTTCGCAATATAGGATAATAATTTTAGGTTCAATCAATATGAGTTGTAATTGCCACGTTGGTACTGCGCTATTGCTGAGCATAAGGACTGCTTACACTGATGGAGGTCCTGGGTTCGATTCCCAAGTCGGGCACACTGTCTTTGGGTTTTTCCATCAGGAATTTAGTCGCAGCCTGGAGTCTGAATTTGTACCCAGTTGATAGCAATAAGCTTGCCACTATTAAATGGGACTTAAAACATTACTAATGAAATGTGGGTGCACCGGTGCACTGTAGATACAGCTCTGCCTAACCCTTCGGAGAAATACAGATGTGATGTTATTTATAAGTGGTAAAAATATCTACTTTAAAGTTGAATAGGAGATCAATTCAATTGATTAGTTGTAGGTAGCTATCGCAGTCAAACTATATCAACTTTTTACCCTATTCTATCATCACACAAAATTTTAATTAATGTTTTTGTGGCGTCATCTAGATCGCCACGTGCGAACTACGCATCATAAAGACGTCACGCAAAATCCTGCATCGCGCAAGCAGAGTTTTCTGCGCAACTAGCATAATACATACAACGTCCTGACACCAATCGTCGGGCAATTGCCCACCAGATACCTGTCTGGTCGGAGGATCTGCCCTTTTCTATTGAGGTTGAATGAACTTTA
Organism: Apamea anceps; assembly: GCA_951799955.1. NCBI lineage: Eukaryota > Metazoa > Arthropoda > Insecta > Lepidoptera > Noctuidae > Apamea > Apamea anceps. Next base: position 2,490,750 of record OX637506.1, read on the forward strand.
CACCTTTGACACCTAATAAAAAATATTTACACTATACCTTGTAGAGGTACTATAATAAACAGAATAGCACTATTTCACATAGTAATAGGTTTTCAAGAGCAAGGTAAAGAATGTCACTATAAATGCCGCTTACTCCGTCAGTGTACGCAGTCCTCAAGTGAAATCAAACATTGGGCCTTTCGATTTACGTTGAAAGTGTTTGATGCTTTTTCCCTTTTAGATTTTTGGCAGCCAATTTCAAGGTTTTATTCTTCTTCATGTCGCTGTCACAACTGAATTTCATATCTTGTTGGCCCAAAACTTTGCCACTTCCACGGCCTCGTCAGTGGTAGCGCAGAGGTTACTTTGAATGCATATTTTGGGACATAGAGCGCAGGCTGGACCATGGTTTTATTCTGTTTAGATAGAAGGGAATAATGTACGACGTTGTCTTGAAAAATTGAAAAATATAATTTAACGTTATGACGCGTTGATCTCGGTAGAATTCATCTGAAGTCTGAGAACTGGCATTAAACTGGCAGACTTGGAAATCACGTGGAATGCACACTCAAATAAAACAACTGAGCAACAACATTTTTATGTTATGTTACGCAATTTAATATATAAACAAAACATCGTGAGGAAACCGGCATATCCTAGAACCAAAACTTCGAAAACATTTATCAACTTGCACTGGGTTCTCGTGGTGGATTACGGCCCACTCCCTCTCACCGAAAGAGGCCTGTGTTCCAGCACTGGGAACGTTATAGGCTGATTCTTTACACGAATTTTGTTTTACCCATTTTCTTATCTTAATTTAGTCCGTCTCTCTCGCTCTCTCTCTATCTCTCTTTTACCCTTTAATTAACTCCAGGAAAACTTCGCCCAAACAATTACACCCAAATTCAACCCTCAACCTGCGAAACGCCAAAAATCTTGTTCACTTCTGTACCGTAACTTCGGTAACACAAACAGCCCTAACAAACGGTGCCACAATAACGAGAATCACCCCAATAGAAGGCAAGACAGGTGCAAGCCCCGACCACAGAGTATATAGCTACAGAAGGCTGGCTCCGTAGAACGAGTGAAAATGCACGCACATGACGCGTAGCATAATCAGTCTATATTTTTCACATTGCTGAGACACAGGCCTTCTCTTCATAAAACGGAGTGGATGTCACATGACTTCGAATTTTTTGATTCTGGGACATGTCGCTTTCTACACGATGTTTTTTTTCTTCGTTTTGAGAGCAGCCGTGATGAAATGAATAACACATAGTAAAGTCTGCCTGTCTGGGTCTGAAATCAGCACCTACGACTCGTAACTCGCGGCCGATACTACTGGGCCTGCACTGTTCACGACGACACGACGCGTATGCATAATATCGAACAATAGGTATAGTCACGGAATCAAAATATTAAGCACTTTGTTAATTTTTATTTGCACGTTATTATTTTTTTTGAATGAAAACGACAGCTCGAAAAGAGGACATGCGCCAGCTATGAGACAAAGAAATGTGTTTGAAAATGGCTAAACATATTCGCTCTGTGACCGTACGTGAGCTGTGTCTATGTGTGCGTGCGTTTTTGCTTGTTATGTAGAGCTGTCCTTCTGTACCTATCTATTGTATGCATCAACGTAAATAAGCTATATGAACAATTTGTGGCGAATGGTTAGCTGAAGCCAAGCTCGCCGGTTTAGTCAAGACTTGGTGCGGCTTAAATCTACGGTTGAAATCTGGATTCGGTTGAAGATATTTTTTAATAACATTTTGGAATTGTTTGTATATTTTTGCCGGAGAATTTTTAATTTTCTTTGAATTTGTTTTACTTTAGAATGACTTTAAGATATTTCAAGAAAACTTTATTTATTCATCTTGAGCGTGTTTCTGTACCTTCCTATATTTAGACAGACCTTATGAAATTATGAACTTCAGCCGTAGAGGCAGCAAAAATAGGGCGAAATTTTCAGACGTAAAAAAAAACAGCACCAATAAAACTTTTAAAGAGCCCAAAACAGAACATCTTACCCAATATCACGAGACCAAAACCCATAACAAGCCTTAACAGCATGTAAAAGGAGACCCAAAACACTAAAATAAACAAAGAGATAAAAATTCCCAAAAGGATTTGCGGCAAGTGCCCTCAAAATCACAATTCAGCCCTTTGGCGATTACATGATATCGGCTTTTTGCGTTACAATCGCGAAATTCAATAATATCGATGCTCGTAAAGGGGCGGGGTGGCAAAAAAACCGGTATTTGGCTCACTAAACCGTTATTGTCAACCGCTGCAAATAACTGGGATGTTTTTTCTTGTTATTTCATTTTAAAAGGTCCACGGTAAATGTTTGCGCTAATATTGGACGGCTTTTGGATCGCTTTTGGAAGGTACGTTATGGTGAGCACGTCTACCTATAGAAAGAAAGAAAAAATAAAGTTTTTTTGGACACAGTTTGTGAAACACAAAATACAAAATTAACAAAATAAAAATAATACGAGATAGATAATATTGTGCTGAGGAAAGTTTAAAAAACTTGCACCCACACTCGCACCAATATACGTGTAAAAGACTTTAACTCAAAGATCGAAAATGAAAAGCCAAGAAAATATATTTCTTGAAAGTTCTAACACGCGATGGATTATCTGCTACGATCGCGTAGCTGTGTCATCGTCGCGTCAGCTACGCCGTAGTTACATATCGACGCGTCAGCTACGCCGTAGCAACATATTGACGAACGAAGTTATCTTTTTCGCTGACTTCAAAAAGGAGTAGAATATTCTGTGAAACAGTTTAAGTTGTTTAAGTTGTGTTCGATGTCTTTTTTTCTACCAATTTTACTGTAAGTTTAGCTTATTATTCAGGCCAATAATTTAAATAAAAAAAATAAAACAAATATATTATTATTTTTTATTATTTTTTTATTTTTTTAATATTTGCCAAAACTTGTGAGACTGACAACTTCCTAACTGTTGTGACAATGCACAATTAAAAACAGTAAAAAGGTGAACAATTTTAAAGTCTGCAATGGTGCGTAAACAGGGTCCGGTTAGTATGTCCCGCGAGTTACGAACGAACGCTGTTTTGCTCAGTTGACTTTTATAACGCGTGAATATTTACAGTGTAAAAATATGCTGCTTCATGGCATGGAAATACTTCCATTTGTGGGTATTCTTTTGACCGTGAACGTTACATGGTCTTTATTGGTGGCATGCTAAATAAAATAAATACTACAATGACCAGTAAACTCTAGTAAATCATGGAGACTTAAGTATTCAAATGCTTTGATGAATGAGATTTTTGTGGAATTTAAATAAGATAGTAGATTGTTAGAATACTCTTTTTTGTACAAAATGTAGGTACTTTATTATAATTTATCATCCTCAAGGCCAATTCTCGTAATTAGAAACGTTCAAAGTCTAGTCGCAATCTTATCTCAGCGACAATCAGTGTCAAAAATGTAGGGAAATTAGAATTATTTTTGACAGATTGAGACAGATCTGACTGTGAACGTTCTTACAATTAAGAGAATTGCCCTTCTGTTTTCAAGTAGGTCTAACGATATTTAATGTTTTTTTCTGTATATATAAAAAATAATCCCTATTTCCTTCGGTCACGCTATAACTTGAGAACGACTTTACCGATTTCATCATCTTTTTTTAAAGTTTTCTAACACTTTGTAGAAGGTTCTTACGGAAAAAAAATTAAGAAAGTTGTGTGGAAAATAAGAAAATTTAAGAATTACGCTTTTACGCTAAAACAGCTGAATGGATTTAGATGAAATTTGACACATGGGTAGACCATGATCTGGAGAAGGACATGGGCTACTTTTCATCCTGGATCGCAGACGAAGTCGCGGGCAACAGCTAGTTGTAAATAAAGTTAGAGTGTATTTTTACCCATAAGTCAAATAAATTATTAGCATTAATTAATATTCCACATCAAACTGCCTCATCATTTCACACCACCACACACTGCCAGCCCACACGTGGTCGCTCCAAAATTATTAGCAATAATTAATATTCCCCATCAAACTGCTTCATCATTTCACACCACCACACACTGCCAGCCCACACGTGGTCGCTCCAAAATTATTAGCAATAATTAATATTCCCCATCAAACTGCTTCATCATTTCACACCACCACACACTGCCAGCCCACACGTGGTCGCTCCAAAATTATTAGCAATAATTAATATTCCCCATCAAACTGCTTCATCATTTCACACCACCACACACTGCCAGCCCACACGTGGTCGCTCCAAAATTATTTGCATTAATTAATATTTCCCATCAAACTGCTTCATCATTTCACACCACCACACACTCTCAGCCCAGACGTGGTCGCTCCAAAATCCTCATACCCGTCTATTAACAAAGGAACGGAACTAAAAACTAAAAAGCAAGCCAACGTTTTCAGTATCCGATGCAATTTGTGAGTAGGCGGAGCATTCCCTCAGATTCCGAGCGCGTACCGAACAAATCCGATAACGCGTCACGCCGAAACTTGCAGACTCAATTTCAGGAACACGATTACTCCGCGATGGGAACAAGAGTTGAATCTCAGAGTACCTGACTCGGGTCTGTGAGTTCATTTTAAGGTGTGGAATGGTGTTTAGCGGGACAATGGAGCCATTTGGCGCGAATGTCTTGTCTAAGTTACCTAGTCTGAAATTAACCTATTATGTTGTTACTGCACTTTGGAATTATGTTAAAAAGTGTGAGTGTTACATTAACAAAAAAAAAAGAAAAGACTAAAGCCTATCTTACACATTTGCACAAGTGGTACAATAAACGATTATTGACATTTATGAGTGTTCAAAATAAAATTGTACAAAAAATAAAACCTTTTAATAAATAAATCTAGATTCGCATATTATGTACGATGAAATGGATAGTGACTGGTAGATGAAGAAAATCAAGTTGAGATTAAGAATAATACATAGGTAGTACAATAATGTCAGTTCACCTGAAGACTTCCATCCAGCAGGGACATGCTGAAGTAGGAAATAAAGGATGGCTGATGGTGGAAACTTAAAATCAGCTAATGTACATAAAGCAAATAAAAAATGCATACTGCATATAAGAGCTAAATTTGCAAGATAAGCTTTAAAAGAAGTCCATTCGTTTTTTGAAAGACGCGATAACCTAAACAGGAAAAGTACATAAAGAAGCTGTAGGAATTGGTGTTTTCTCTACAAAACATACAAACTACCAAAAAAAAAACGTACTACACCAACAAATTTAGCGTACAAATTCAAACTTGCAATCAGTTACACTCCCATTGCCTGCAATGTCTGACATTAACATAATTATTCTATATTAAAACAGTAATGTAATATTAAAACTCTGAAGACGTCGCCTGTTTAAAATAACAGATGGCAGCACATGTATTATTCATGGGGCGGTTTTAGTCGGAGTCCGATAAGTTTGAAAGGCGTCGGATAAAGTTGATGGTGGATGGTGACATTTACATTTTAATTGAACGCATTCCAGATGGACAGATGAGGAAATCTATAATAATTGCTTTTAAATAGAAGCTTTTAAGTAAAAAAAAACTGGTCTTGACGGCTACTGGCCTGGATGACTGGGCAAGTATACAATTGTTCAAAAAGGATTGGACCATTCTAGTTGGTACTTTAGATGTATATGTACGACTGATGTCGGAAAGTTTGTATGTATGCTAATTGCGCGGTAAACTCTGCTTGCGAGATGCAGGATTTGTGTGACGTCAGTATGACGCGTTGTTCGCATGTGGCGTTGTATGTAGATACCGCTACAGTACTATAGACAGTCCAGGTGGCGAAATATTATGTCAGATATGTTTGCAGGAAAAAAAAACGAATTGCAGATATTAATAACTTGCAATAGAGATAAGATGCAATTTATGTCTTCTGTTGCTAGTGAGTTACATACAGGGTTATTTTAAAATGGCTAGCTAAACTCCGCAGACGAAATAAAAAAAAACTTAACCTGATTTTTTTTTGTGCGGTCATCGCCAGCGTGGTAGATCATAGTCCACTCCTTCTTGAAGAGAGGAGGCCTGTGTCCCAGCAGTGGGAAAATTATAGGTTGATCATGTAGTGTATTTAAACGTAGGTAGTTAGGTACTCACTGTTGTTTTGTTTATTTTCAGATTGGAGCTGCTGCATCTCCTCGAGATGGAAGCACTCAGTGCGTACGAGTTCACTCCAACTGTGTACATGCTTAATGAGGGGTATTCTGGTAAGTACAATAACTATAATTTTGGCTAACCTTATGATAACAATAATATGGTAAAACGCGAAGAACGAAGACTGACTTCGCTTCGCGTCTATTTTAGATACGTACAGTATTTTGTGATTTGTATGTTTTTAACTACAAAATACAGTAGGTACTTCAATTATTCTAAGATTTTAGCTATGGAATAAAATAAAAAATAATACTTTCAAAAAAGAGAGAGAAATTTAGTAAAGTAGCAGCACTGCAGCATATTTATTCCAGAGTCAATACCAGATGAGTAAAAGTAAACACACAACCTTCCTATACACATTAACCCATAACTTCAACGCAGTTCCTACTAAACGCTACTGAATTATAATAGACAGTGAACTCCTTCCAATCAGATCACGAACCAATCAGCGTATAATACGTGTTTACGTGCCAGCGGCGTTAGGCACCGATCACACTATCGATTCGGTATGCACATGCTTGACACTTGCATAGCCGCGCTAAATATGTGAGGGTTTGTCTATAATAGTGTCTATGTGTCGTGGCTAAAAGGGAAAGTTGATTTAGAGATGGATATGTGCATGTTATGTTTCCAACTGCTTTTGTAACTGGTAATCATTTGTTTCCTTTCGGTGTAAAAAGATTGGACACAATTCGGAACAACACGTTCCGCGTTCCAAAACGGGCATATTGGATATAGTAAAGAAGGCTGCCAGGCTCAAATGAGATTAGGTGCATGCACGATGACCGCTGGGCAAACGTCTCCACACAATGGGTGCCTGAAGATGGCTGGCGCCGCAGATAGCGGCCCAGAAAGAGATGTCAGCCAGATGGCCTGGACGCGTACCGCGAGGGCTACTCGTAGTTCGAGGTGGTGCGGGAAAAGTGTTCTTGGAAGGATTTGGGGAAGGCTTTTGCCCAGCAGTGGGACAGTATGAGCTAACAAAAAAAAAAAAAAAACATTTGTAGTAAAGCTCCTTGTAACACAATTCCGTTTGGAAAATAAGGGCATCTGCTGAAAATCAGTTTGTTGTTTGAAGAGTATGCGCGCTGTTGATTTGTGGCACAATTATGGAAAATTAAAAAGCAGATGGTTACCATTTCCAACCAAGTAGGACGTTCGTCCCGTTGGTCTATCTATAAAACAATGAAATTACTGATTTTTCGCACCGGTTTGCTTGCTATTATAAATACTTACTACGTAGGTCTCGTATATCTATGTCACTGTAAATAGGCCCCATGCGGCGTTTCCAACTCTTTTAAGCTCTTACGGCCGCGGAACTGTTGCGAGTTAGTCTGTGAGCTTAAAAATCAATTTGAATTAAAAACTATCGCGAACTGTGTTCAATTGTTTTTTTACCTTTAAACGAGCTTTTGCTTTCCGCTTTACATAGATAAAAAAGTTGAGCCCACGATTCACTTTGTGACTAAGTTCGTTGTGTGATCAAAGTACTCAAATGACTATATTTTTAGTAGTATAGTCTTTTTAACCAAACGGTTGATTGACAGGGAATGCCTTGAGTCCGTCTTATGTATTACGTGTTGATCCTCTTCATATTAGGTGAAAAAGAAGCGTTTTTATTTATTTATGCTTTATAAACCTATACCTATATACCTAAAAGTACGCGTCCTTGTTATCTCATAAACCCAAATACATTAGGTTATTACAGCTAAATCTTTTGAATTATTCGGTGTTAGTAGGTAAATATGTGTTATGTTATGTATGGATGTGAACTTATTTATTATCTTCATTTGCGAATCTCTCTTTCGCACTGAGATTTGCTGTTAGTGAACCCAATTTTAAATTAAGCTCACCTTCGTAAATAAGCTGTCCTTATGATGGTATAACATTGTTTTTTTGTCATTTTTGTGTAGCATAAATAAAATTTTTCCTCAAAAAACTTAAGAAAATTCTCTAGAATTCTCCGCCAAACAAACGTCTGGCCTCACACATAACACAACAGCGAGTGAGACTAACAACTGCCGCCATCTCGGGGCTCTCGGCGCAGCTGCTGCTCCCCAGACGTCGTGAGCTCTTTGCACGGCGCTAAAAAGAGCATAAACCGGTATAGCCGATTGTGAAGACGTGGTGTAAGGTACAAAAGGCAGCGGGTAAGGTATAAGTCAGGTGTGCAGAGGGGAAATTCTTGTAATTTTAAGAACGTTCACAGTCTGATCTCAGTCTCAATCTGTCAATAAACCTCAAATTTCCCTACATTTTGACAAGTTTTTGACATTTGTTTGTCGCTGAGATGAGACTGCGACTAGATTTTGAACGTTTTAAATTACGAGAATTGGCCTTCTGGTTTAAGTATACACAAACAGGTCATGTTGTTTTTCCAAGAAAACCACGTATACTGAGTGTTCTCACCTCTGTACCTATTTTTTCGGTTCTGTTTTTTCTTGTCTGTTTATATATGTGTGTACAAAAATGGTAAAATAAAATAAAACGGTAAAATAAATAAACAATGCAATAATAAAGAGCAAATATCGGCAATTTTTCGTAGACCTTGTTTTAAAACTCACTGTTTTCTCCTGAGTATGGAAATTTGGTGAAAGTCTGCTGACTACGTTTTTATAAAATCATTCGACGTTCTTGGATAAACTAAGGAATCTATTTAAAAGTTACACAGATTTTAGAGGTAGGTAAGCTTGACTGGAGCTTTGACTGGATCCTCTAACAAGTCTTTTGAATTTGTGCTATATCCTAAAAACTTAAGATACAAAGTCTGGATAGATTCTCCTCCACCAGAAGGTTATATTTTTTTGACCACCAAGTCAACAGCTTTCTTCCTCTCCCTTACGCCACCTCCTCAAGTCGAGGACAGTACTAAGTGCTCTCCAGACAACTAGTGTATTGCAGATAGTTGTCCAGATTTACGAGCCCCGCCGCTCATCGTAACGTGCAAGACTTAATTCACACGTGCCTGATCTGGTACATTCATTCAGATTGATAGTTTATCTGGTGGGCGTTTTATGGTAGATGATGAGGATGGGCTGGGTTCAGATGTATCAGCAAAATGATGTGAAAGTCAGAGGCTTCTCTTTCCTGTGGCTATCGGGTAAGACGACTTCAGTATTGATGTTAGTTGTATGGTAAAAATGTTCCTCCGATAAAAACGTAGAATCCTAAAACCAGCCCAATGATAATATAAGTATGACTGCTGCTCATTTCTGTTGTCTTTAGTTTCATATTTATTTTTAAAAGAGCCTGTTTCTGGTTTATTTGAAATAAGTAGTTAGATTTTGACATCTACGGTTTCTGCTAAGTATCTATCAGTTGTCAAGATTTACAAGCTTTGCCGCTCATCGTAACGTGGAAGACCCAATTCATACGTGTCTGATCTGGTACATTGATTCAGTTTGCTAGTTTATCTGGTTGGCGTTTTATGGTAGATAATGTGAATGGGCCGGGATTTTGATGCTAACCGTCAAATGGATGTAAACAAAGAGTATGGAACTTTTCTTTCCCAGTTTTTTTTTTAAAGAAAACTTCTCAATCTTTTTCGACACACTTGGGTTTCGTGCAAGACGACAAACGTGTTATAAGGAAATAGACATTGATGGTGTTTGTATGGTGAAGTACCTACTAGGAAAAGGAATACTCAAAACAATCAGTTAATGCCTAACGACTTTAAATAAATGTAGCTGTTACACCAGTGAATATTCCATTAAACGTTAACCTTGACGATTGATATAGTTACCAAGTAGTTAAATTCAATCAATTAAGGTGCTAAGTCTAGCTATCATGAATTTATCAGATCCGAGATACTGACATACTTAGTAAAGATAACATCTCTGATTCAACATTTGTATGTTACAAGTCAGGCATGACTCATCGGAAGAAATAAAAGCATACAAAGTAGGTACATTGAGGTCCAATGCCAAGAAAATCCACACATGCAAAGCTATTAAATTACCATTCGTAGAAACCGAACGAGTTTGAAATCGACACGAGTTTCGCTATTATTTTCTTAGTAATTTAACATGTGCAAACATGGCTGATGGTATCAAATGTTTGATTATAAGTCGATTGAACACTGCACGGGGGCAGGAAGCCTCATCATCGGCCCGATGCGGTGGAACGTACGGGGCGAAAGTGTGGCGAGTAGACTAGAGTCGTGTCTTTGAAAAAAGGAATAAAATCTACTTGCATGAAACTGAGTTAAATAAAATGGTAAGACCTACACGCAACACAAATATATAAACCGCCATTTTTCTAAAAGAAAGTTTTGCTCATAAATTAAATAAATGCTAACTGGTACCCACAGAAAAAAAACCGTAGCTTAGGAGCAGTAAAGCATATTAGCTTATCGCTTTACTGTAGACTTAATTAATGTCAATCTCAGATAATAAAACAAAAACTTCCACTAAATGCGTTAAAATCCACACAACATACTTCACCATTAACGTCACAAAAATAATTACAACAACAGCCCTACAAGTATAAACAGTGACAAACCCGACAGGTCGCACACGAACGCCACAATAACTCACTTGGACAAGTTAGACAAAGCGCGACATTCATGTTTTTCTCGAAACACGCTAAATAAACACGATACAATCCTTACATTGTTGGGTGGTAGGCAAGTCCGTGTGTGACAAACTAAGCAATAGACGTAGGTAGCTATTAAACGTGCATGCAACGCCGCATGCAAGCCGACTGTTATGCAACTTATCGAAGATCGAGACGCTTCATACTTCGTTGCAATGCTCGCGCTAAATTACCCTGTGATGGGTACAATTATTGCTTCAGAACACATAAATGTTGTGATAAGGAAGGTGGTTGTGGAGTTGGATTTGAAAATGATGTTTGCTGGAATTGTAATGAAGAACACTCAATTTGCTCCAGATTTTATCGAAGTGATAGATAAATGGTATGATGATAGGTAACAGATATAAGGCCAAACGCACAACCGCAACTAGTTGCAGCGCAACGCATTTTCGTACGAAAAAATGCGATGCGGCCCGCATGCTCATAGAAAATGTACGAATGTAATGAAGGAGACTTTTGCATAGCATTGCGTTGCGGTATGGCCCGCCCAAATCTGCACTTTAATATGAAATGGCCGAATTGGGGTTAGTATGTAAACCAAAAGGGCCACACGATAGAAGTGAAAAATTACCACTGGAGCTGAGTATACGCGATTCAGTGTCACATACCCGAGCGTGACGGTTCATTTTTGTTCACCGTTCAGAAAGAGCGCAAAGTGCGTATAAAGTTTACTCTTCAAAAAGTTTAAAAGCCATTTACCGCCATTTTTTAAAGACAGTCAAGTGAGATTCGACATTGATTCTATCGATGACAAAATGAAGACCTTTGATTTTCGCCATTTTTGAGCTGACAGCAACGTGAGCGTCTGTGGAACTAATATTTATGAGCTATCATAAATATTAGTTCCACAGACGCTCACGAGTTTTACAAGATGCGCATACTGTCATGATAAAAATGTTCTAAATATCTCGTAGTAAACACAAATTACACAAAAAAGTTGAATCCACGATTTAGACCTAAATTATCAGATACGTACCAAAAGAAAACGATGGTCATTTGCGGCAATTTGTCAATTTTAGTTCCTGAGACGCTCGAGCGGGGGCGCTTTGAATCGGCACAAAAACAACTGTCATTTCGTATAGCATATTTAGTCCAGCGTACTTGAATAATATAGGTCAGTGATTCTATCTTTGGAAACTCAGTAACTCATTTCGGGCCAGCCTAACCCCTGTGATAATAAATTTTCAGTTTTAACAATCTTGATCCACCATTGCATCCGAACAAAACAAAACATAAAATTAATACGGGAATAAAACCGTCCTTTCCGCATTGTCCCTGCAATTACAGGCGTTATAACTTTACAAAGAGCACCCTAATTAAAAGGTCCGTCATAAAACAGTATCACAATGCATGATAATTTTAATGTTGCAAGATAAAAATATCTCATTTAAATTTGAAACATGGCGACCCCATCCCTTAGCGGAAACGGAGGAAATTGTAAGTGAGGTCGCGTCTCGTTCCGCTTCCCGCGTTTTTTGAGTCCCGAGGCCTGGCTATAGGCTGTGGCCTTACGCTGAGTGGCGAGGCCTGAACCTCTATTACCGGGAATGGGGACATTTTAAAGTGATATTATTTGTTGTGGGGTTTAAGTAGGCTGTCTGCTGGCTGTATGTAATGATTTTATAAAGCAATATTGATTGTCTAAATTATTGCGGTAGGGTCCAAATTATTGCAATAGGTTCCAAATTATTGAATAAGGTCTAAATTATTGATTAGGTATCGTAACCGCAATAATACTCGGTTCAACCTACGGATATCGAGTTCAACCTGTGGTTTGTGTAAGTATGTTTATGTGTTAAACCTTTTTGAATAACGAACTATACAAAAAATATGAAAACTGGTTTGCTTTGATTGGAAAGAGCAGTGAAGAAAAAAGTATGGCCCTCATTGAAAAATTCACTTTTACGTTATAGGGTATAATATTTTCCACCCGCGGCTTCGCTTACGTGGTATGTTGATAAAAATAAAACTATGTCCTTCCCCAGGGCTTAAAGTATCCCAATATCAATTTGATTAACTGGAACAAACAGACAAAAAATAATAATAATTATAAATAATTAAACACTGTTTTTTTTATAAGTATCTTATATACTTTCACATGCATTTAGTAAAATGATGATGCTGTATGCAAATTCAAAGACCTAAACATTGAATTCCTACCCTGCACATTTAAACCAGTCATCCGCACTAACGCTAGCACTCTATGTACGTGTTCTCCTCACTCGGCTTAGACGCTGTAAAAAGTAAATAAACGACGCGGAATTTATACGTTTAGTCGTAAAACTCGTCGCTCCCCGTGGACGAAGTGCGTTTAGTGGGCTGTGGGCTGTCTCGATGAATACACTGTCATACACGGTGCAACTCAGAGATGAATATTTATGTCATGGTTTGTCATTTGTTTGCACAGTTTTAATGCGGGCGTTAGAATACTGGTATGTTTTATATTATAACGAAGCCTATTTAATTACACAGATGTGACGCACGGCTTAATTATTCTCATAATTATTGTTTATTTGTTACAAAAGTAGTTATTTTTCCACTGTGCAATTGGCATTTGGTTTTTGTTTTGATTGATGTGGTTTTGTTGTCATCTGCCAGTATTGCGGGCGCATCACGGATTAATTTATATTGTCATTGTCAATTTGGTCTCTGGCCCTGACATCAAGCAATGGACACAATTGTCAACTTTCTATATGCTTGAGTATGAGGCTTTTGACTACTTTTTATTTGTAATGTACTTTTTGTTTGTGCAGAATAAACCATTTTTCTTTCTTTCTAATTGAATAAGAAATATGATTTTATATAGATCTAAAATTTAGGCTATGGCTTGGAATAAGTTATGCTTTATATTCGGTAACAGTAGTCACCATACTTTCCAAGCCTAGATTTTTAGAGTATGCTTCCTGTTATCAAATATAGATTTATTTTCCCAGGCACAAAAATTAAATATGAAGTGAATTATACAAACATATGTCAAGCATTATTCACAGCATTTTCGCAGCATTATCCACTATTCAATCTCTCAAACCGTTACTTTCCTCTTTCAACAACATCTACCAACAAAAATATCTTCCAGTAATCCGAGTTTTTTAACCAAAATATACATTTATTCCGCTGCCCACTGGCTGCGACGTTTTATTGTTTCCCAGTTAAAAGTTAAGAGATTAGCAGGAAAGCCTATAACAGTGCGCGTAAAAATTCCGACCAACCGACCGAGCGCCGCGAGTTCGGAGTTCCCTTGGCTCTGTTCATCTTTTGGTGTGGGCTGAACGATAGGTCTTATATATTCTATTTACGACGGCACTGATTTTACCTTTTAAATCGGCTGTTGAAATAAACGACTTAGCTCAGGTTTTAATAACTATTTATTATAAAAATAGCAATTTATGAGTACAGTAATACACGGTCGCTTAATATCACGAAATAGAGAGAGACAGAGATATCATTGAGCGCGTAAGCAACATAAATAGGCGCGAAATTCAAAATTAGAACATTACATTCAACAGGAAGCAAATCTTCCTAACAGCTGATCAAAAAAATATGGTGTTTTTTTTTTAATTTTAATATCTTGTGAAATATTGAATATCTGACAATATTACGACAGCATCGTACCACTTTTTATTCGTAGATGGGACTAAATGGCTGGACTGCTGTATTGTAAGTCTTTGCTCCAGTATCTCAGCTGGAATGCGGAAGCAGTGATTGTTTTGTTGTGTGTTTTTGTGTAATTGTTGTTGTAATTGGATCACTAACATAGTTGTAAGTTTATTTTACTGTTACTAACGCTCTACGAGTCTCATGGTTACTCTCAATAAAGAGTTTATTTATTACTATTATTGTATCCAGTATCAAATCCACCTTAGTTTGCAATGTTTTGTAGATTTGCTCATTTGATAAAAAAACCGACAAGAATTTTTGCCACATGTCTATAAATGATTGTTAATACAGACTAGCTTTGATGTACTCTTCTTGGGCGTAACAAGAGTCGCTTAATTCTTATTTATACGGGACCTTAAAATAATCTAGCAGATCGAGCTTCACTCGGTTTTTTCGCCATGTTGTTTCCATTTGAGGAGATACGCTCATTCGTTCGCGGCTCGCCCGCCACTGTGCCCGACTGCCCGCTCCAAGCCCTATTGCGTTTCCAATTTTATCGCTTTTTTTCTCACTAACTAGTTTCCGTAATTTGATATTTTTTTGCGGTGATTTTTGTTTTGAAATTTATGATATTTTGCCTATGATAACTGAGATATTTTACACATTGCGATCTCTACATAGGGCCGGTTGGTTAACGTAACATACGTACGTCAAGTAATAACGATTATGTACTCGTCAATATTTGTAATTTGAAACAACGCTTTTTTGGGTTTGACAATACTTAGTTAGCGCCATTTTTGATGTATGCACATGCATCAAGTGGACGTGAAACAACCCGCCATAATATTGCAAACCAAAAAAGAAAACAAATGAATGCAAATAAAAAAGAACAATAACAATCGAACATAATCTAATGTTGTAATTTGAATAGATATGAAACAAATGAAAAGGAAAAAATGGCTGCACGGGGTTAGCCCATTTGTTTTGTCAGAATGGGTGACCAATGAACGGGAAAAAAGCGTGGGCGATGTGATGGATCGGCAATTTTAGCAAGAATTTAGGTCAAAATCGATGCGATAAACGCAGAATTGGGCAAAGTTCATGCTATATGTTGTAATTTGACTGTGCAAGATTATAATGATTTTAAGTTCACCACTCCCAAGATATGTTTTATTAAAATAGCGTGAAACGTTAATTTTATTTTTAGGACGTAGATGTAAGTCATGATGGTTAGACACCACGCCAAAAAGAACGACGACGTCGAAGTGAGGGCCCTTTTCCGAACCTAGGAACACAACAGAGTAAATAAGTACCTACTCTTTCATGAAAATATGAAAATAATGAGTTTAAAACTAAAAAAACAAAACGAAAAAAAAGTAAGTAATTTTTTTTAAACTATTGCAATTATTAAGTTCTATCTTTCATTCTAAACAATGTAATAAAATCCATTGAAAATTGGAAACCGAAGACGATCTCAACCAAAAATTTAATTTTCACCAGAATATTTCCATTTCGCCAACATTTGTCGTGTCTGTCACAAAACGATTTTATATCGCGACGAGCGACGCTGAGAGGCGATGATAAAGGGCGAACCTATTCTCTTTACTTCAATCTTTACGACGTGATAAACTGTTGGTAACCAGAATACGGACGGTTCAGTTTTCTTTTTGGGAACAGACACTGTCGTCTGCTGTAGATATCAATATAGTCAAAGGATATTTCATATCATAGCTTAAGCGTGGAAGTGTAGAAAAAAGTCGCAAAACGGCGAAGGAAGACGTCGTGAGGAAACCGGCATGTCCTAGAACCAAAACTTCGAAGACATGTGACATCTACCAACCCGCACTGGGCCCGCGTGGTAGGCTACGGCCCACTCCCTCTCACCGAGAGGAGGCCTGTGTCCCAGCAGTGGGAAAATTATAGACTGATTAGGTTGAGGTCTACAACTTTTAAATAAACGCGTAAGTAAAACAATAACCAAGGAAACAATTATAATTGATCGTGTTCTAGAGAATCAAAATAGTGATTAAAGAATCCAATGATTATTTAATCGCAATATCATAGTCACACACACGGCTCCACATCAAGGTATTTTCCAGTTTTAGCTGACCCCGTATTCTATAGGTTTTTAGTTCAATGACAAGTCTTACACTAGAAATGTATAGCTTGAACCTTGATAGTTACGTGCGTACCTACTTTCAAACATATTCCACGAAAAACAATAATCCTTATCACCTTTCATATCCCACGTGAACCACAAAAAGAGACAACAATACATCTCAGAACAAGACAGCACGATACTTATTAAATTCCTCAGTCCTATCATTCGTTCACCTTTCCCATTATTTCACTCCTACCAATACCAACTTCCTGCGAATTCCTCCACTATGGCATTCGTACTTCTCTGTACGTCACTGGGCATATAAAGCGGGGATTTATGACCAACGCAATAACATTTAATTATCGATGTTGGGCGATAAGCTGCCTGTTTTATAATGTGGATTGATTGTGCTAAAGATTTTACTTGCACGCACTTGGTATATGGGACACGGGTAGTACGTTTTAGTAGAATTGTTAGGTTAGGAAAGTAGTTTTAGGTTAGAATTTCTTCGTTCCGGTCAACAGCTAAGCTGAGGTTCTGTGAACGTTTATAAGAAATCTATGTGACGGGATGAAACAGTTCTTTTGAGTGTCTAGTTACTGCATTGTAACCTGATATCAGAAAAGTCGCCAGAGAAGAATAAGTATAAATCCTCTTTCGAATATCAAATCTCCTCGTTAAAACTGAGAATGGTTTTGTGACTGCCGTGACGACAAGAAAGTGGCTTTTAGCCCGATAACCAGACAAACTACCTTCCCTTATTTATAAATAAGGAAGTAATGCAACTCTCATGACCAAAACTACACTAAACTAAACCACATCTGAACTAAATCATATAACGCATTTTTTTTTTATAAAACCTAAAATTGCTATACATTTTAGTTATATCCCTATTAATCTTCATTCAAAACCCCCGGAAAACGCTAAAATTAAAAAAAAAAAATCCTCCAAAAGGTAATTGAATGCGTGAGGTTTACGAGACTTTCGGTGCGAGTTTATTTATCTGTTGCTGGACCGTGCAAAAATCTGAAACGGTGGTGGCATCACAAATTACGTTCCCCTGGGTATGTTGACCGACTCACAACTGCGAAATAGGTTAATGATTTATGTACTGTAGGTAGATGTTGACATTGATTTTGTGTATTAAAAAGATATTACATATGTTCAATTATGATTTCCATAATCAAGCAATTTTGTTAAAAAATTTTTGGTGTTATGTTGATACCGGTTTTTTGAGGTAGGTTTAATAATAATTATGAAAAAAAAAATCAAATGAAATATTTTATTTCCTTTATATCATTTAAATACATATAAATTACATTTTAAAATATTTTTATAAACAAAAACATAAAATAAAGCATGTCGGCGGACATTAGAATGTTATTGTCAAGAGTGACAGGTGGTCAACGTCACTCTAGCGGAGCGTCGGGTCGATGGTAGCGGGGCGGCCATCTTAGGATGGACTTTCTTGGAGAGCGGTCGCCAGCGCACCACGTTTTCGACGAATCGCTATCCATCAGCTTAATCAAAGTTTATTTTAAAGTGATTAGTGTTGATCAGAATATTAGTGATTTTCATTACGCAATTGTAGAATTATTTTAATGTTATAGAAACTAAATCGTTGTTTCGAAGACAATACCCACGTTGCAAGATGGATTCTGATGAAGGCCGTCCTGAGCTTTTATCAGAAGTGGGATCGAATGGAGTGCAGAATGTAGTAAAGCAATCGGATTTTAGAACTGCTGAGAAGCTATTGAGCAGCATGGAAGCGTGGCTTTCTCGAGTTATAGCAGCCCAACAAACACCGCTTGCGCTAAAGAGACTGCGTCCGAATCTGCTCTTCGGTTATGGAATCTCATCGAACGAATACCTGAAAGTACGATGCCTGAGAAGGTAATTACTGGATTTGCGATATCCGTGTTGTATCAAAAGGACAGCTTGATACGTCGCGAGTTAAACGCACAAACAATAACGACTCGAGCTCAGTTATTTCGAATACTTGGTGGAATATCACTTAAACGACGCACGGATACCGAAGTCTAAGAACCTGAAGCAAAACGTGCCCTTATAACGGAGAAATTCATCAGCAAATGTCACCATTGTGGGTTAGTTGGACATCGTATCGCCGATTGTAGGAAACGTTGAGACGAAATTAGAACGAACCCGCAAGATACTTCGAGTTTATCACGAACCGTGGAGAAAAAGACGACCCCGACCTGCTACACGTGTGGTCAGCCTGGGCACGTGGCGACTGTATGTCCAGACACGAGGAACGGCAGTGGAGCTGCAGTTAAGGAGGTCCATCAGTGTAAGCACCGCCCCTCCAAGAGCATCTTGGAGACATCTTCTGGTGAGCGAGTCCCTTTTTTATTTGATAGTGGGTCATCATGTTCTCTTTTAAAAGAAAGCCTTTGTGACAAACTTGCGGGTACTGTACGTAAAAACCTCGTTTACCTAAGGGGCATAGGCGGTGATGATATTCAATGTACCACTCAAATTCAAAGCGATGTAGTCATTAATAAACTCTCTGTAAATTTAACGTTTCACGTAGTTCCTGAGAGGCTTATTTCTGATCCTGATGTTGATAACGAAATCAAAATATAGGATGAACAGGATATTCCGCAATCATAGGTATGTCGTCAGTATGTTTTATGTCTTGCATGAGTCTGTTGGTTATTGCAAGCACTATTCAATCCAGAATTGCCTGGCCGAAAGGAGAGTGTCGTCCGGGCCACACCCAGTGGGGTTGGTTGAAGGGATGCACTCATCCGATCTAGAAGTAATATCCATAGTCGATCCTGGTCGGAGGGACAGTGTCGTCCGGGCCACACCCAATAGGGTTGGTTGAAGGGATGCACTCGTCCGATCTAGAAGTAATATCCATAGTCGATCCTGGTCGGAGGGACAGTGTCGTCCGGGCCACACCCAATAGGGTTGGTTGAAGGGATGCACTCGTCCGATCTAGAAGTAATATCCATAGTCTATCCTGGTCGGAGGGACAGTGTCGTCCGGGCCACACCCAATAGGGTTGGTTGAAGGGATGCACTCGTCCGGTCCAGATGTGTTGGTGTTGGTTGACAAGTTGATGGACTAGTGTCGTCCGGGCCAGATCCATTACGGGCTGGTTGAAGGGATGCACTTGCTCATTTCAATGTCTTAATATGATTGACTCTGTGTTTGACGCTACAATCGAAAATCCATGTAAAGTCCTGAATGTAGCAGGATGGACGAGCGGATGTCTTGGTGATTAGACATTGTTTGTTCCAGGAATACAATAACGCCCGAGGACGGTCGTATGTCAGTCTGTCCGTGTCGGCGGACATTAGAATGTTATTGTCAAGAGTGACAGGTGGTCAACGTCACTCTAGCGGAGCGTCGGGTCGATGGTAGCGGGGCGGCCATCTTAGGATGGACTTTCTTGGAGAGCGGTCGCCAGCGCACCACGTTTTCGACGAATCGCTATCCATCAGCTTAATCAAAGTTTATTTTAAAGTGATTAGTGTTGATCAGAATATTAGTGATTTTCATTACGCAATTGTAGAATTATTTTAATGTTATAGAAACTAAATCGTTGTTTCGAAGACAATACCCACGTTGCAAGATGGATTCTGATGAAGGCCGTCCTGAGCTTTTAAGCATTTAAAAATATAAAAAATAGTAGCCCAGCGGTATCGGGAATAGGGTCCAAGCTACTGGTGGTCAGGACTTTAGAGAGAGGAATCAAATATAATTTAATTAAGAACGTACAGTTTCAATGGGGCAGCAATAAAAATATTAAAAGTGGTTAAAATTGACACATTCCTGTGCCAAAATTATTTCTCTTGTGGCAATGTTGCAATTGAATATTAATCGATTGTTTTACCATAGCTGGTGAATGGTTAAATGTTATTTGCTTTTAGGGCTTTGGAAAGTGATTTACTGTCTGTATTGTATGTATTATTAATGATTTTTTTATTTAAAAGTTAATCCTTATCACTTTAAAAAACCTGAAACCCGTAGTCGCAAATTCAGATTGTCCCATAGGTCAAGTGGACGAAAGCTTACGAAATTAGGGAACACCAAAAATGCAACATTTTAATTTTTTCTTCGAAACTTTTGTCATTCAGATAGCTTGTGTTTTATGGTGTACATAATATTCTATCTACAGCTTGATGTTGTAGCCCTCACCATCATTATCTGACCAAGAGTATTTTTGGACTTTAAAAGAGACTCTGACCACTGAGTTTGTTTCCGCCTTTCTTCTCAGAGTAGTCAGATAGGAAACGCCGACCTTATCTAGCTTATTTTTTATATAATATGACGTGTAAAAGTGATTCCGATATCCAATTTACACAATAAACAATTACATTTCATTTCAATTTAGATTAATCCTTGAGGTACCTTAGATTTTTATATTGAGGAACTATTTTCCGTGGTCACTGCCCTGCACAAACGGACGGTTGATCGCAGTTCTGCCACTTTCCACTGACATTACACCAGGTGAAGTAGGTATTCACTTCCACCTCATATATTTTTCTGCAGCTCCGTTTAAAAATGTGTTAAAAATTCGAAGCGTCCGTACTCGCAATTTGCGAACGCCCCTCAGGGCAGTGTTGACCGAATATTACACATCTGCGAATGGTAAACACTGCCAATGCTTTATGTTCTGTGGTCGATGTTACGTATAATTTGTTAAACATTGATTTTGCGGGTTACTGTTGAATCAATTAAATTATTTCGTTTTAATTCTAGAAAGGAATTAAATGGGCATTGAACTGTGATCGTTTTTGTCAATCACAAGGGCATTTCTCGTAATTTTAAGAACGTTCACAATCTGATCTTAGTCTCAATCTGTAAAAATACCTCAAATTTCCCTAAATTTTTGACAAGTTTTTGACATTGATGTCGCTGAGATGAGATGGAGACTAGATTTTGAAGAATTTTAATTACGAGAAGTGGCCTTCTGTTTGCTGTAAAAATAGAGTACCTACCTACTTAATCCCACCGATCTCGTATGAACCAGCTGTTTATAACAAAAATAGACTAAATGACAATAAATATAATCGTGAAAGCCGTTGAGCGCTAACATATGAATGGCTCCTAGTTGGCGATCGTTTGACGGGTTAACTTTACAACTCTGTACATTCACATATCACATTTTTCTATATATTCAACCACAGTGGAGTGATAAAAGCCTTTGTAAATCACAGTTTATTTACAACTAAAGCATAACTTTAACATTTTTGTGATTTTCAACCAAACCAATCAAATGAAATAATATTTTACAGCGTCCCATAAAATCAAAACATAATTTAATAATGTACAGCCAACTAAGTGCAAACACTTCCATTTTGTAACAAGTTTACGACAAAATGTCAAACATCTAAAATGGCTCATTAACAAAATGGCGCCATAGGCTGCGGACCGTACTAATTGAACATTGGGTACCTAACATTACAAATGGGGACACGGTTCTTGAGAAATTCGACACTGATTTTAATTTAGTCAAATAACTCCTTGTAGGTTGTAGGATTTTCAAAATTTCTTAGTAGATTTTCCAAAACCATTTTCTTTAATTAAGTCAGTTTAATTTATTGTTGGAATGGAATTGGGCTGGGCACATCTGCCGCATGACAGACGATCAATTATGGGCTAAATTTAAGACCCAGTGGGTCCCGCTTAATGGCAAACGACATCGCGGCAGGCCCAGACGGAGATGGCGGGATGAGCTGGACTCCTTTCATAAAGATTGGTCCTTGGCAGCTCTGAACAGCTGAAAGTTGGAGAAGTGGAGAGAGAGGAGGCCTTTGCCTGGCAGTGGGGCATTAACGGCTAATATTTTTTTTTTTTTAAAGTTTGGCTTAATCTTTTCTCAATAAATTTGTTCTTTCATATTTTACAGACACACACAAAACCACATCCACTGGGAGTCCACTTTCCAGTCCTAACTGTTATTAGGCTAATCACTATAATCACGACGTTGTACAGTCACGAGCACCAATATGTCAACACTTGGTAACTTTCAATTGAGATTTTTTCATGAAATAACGAATGCAACGTTGAAATAGGTATGACAAATTACATAAACCTATGGGTTCGAAAATGCTACGTTCGTGACCTACATGTATTTGTTCCGAGTCTGGGTGTTTTTTTCTATCTATAATATGTATGTATTTACAAAAAAAAAAAAATGTATATAAATAGTTTATCAGCCATCTTGTTACCATAACACAAGCATTAGGTTGCTTAGCTTGGGACTAGATGGCGCTGTGTGAAATGTCCAGGGATATTATTATTATTATTAACATAAAATTTCATTAAAAGATAAAGCAGTAAATCGCTTTTGAATATAGCCGAGTGTATACAAACTTTTGCTCGTGACTGTACTAACAAGTCGATGATCGAATTGGACTTTTATGATACCAAAGAGGATGTAGCTGTCCTACTCAAGTTACCATCAAACCTATGTCTGAAAAAGAATGGGATTCTTGTCCCACAAGCCCGTTACTTTTAGCAGAACTTTCTTACATTTACGAGATTTTTAATTTCATCTTGTACTTAATTTTAATTTCTCCTCCCTCGACATTCCTCATGTGCTCTGAATATCAGCGTGTCTCATTTTCACACCGACCCCCACATTCATACTTGCCCACATTTATACATTCTTCATACTTAATTAACTCCACATATTTTTCTGTGTACTTTAACTCCAACATTTCTGTCGTATTTATTTTACCAGTGTTCTTCTGTAGATTTTTCTTGTGACGTATCTCGTATTTTATGCATGTAGTCTGTTTACTTTAAGCTGTTTTAATTATAGCATTTTATATTACATTGTAGTGGTGACCCAGTGGTAACGGCCGCGACTTACGAGTTGCAGGTCGTAGGTTCGAACCCAGTCAGGCGCTTTACTTTGTGTAAATTATCATCACCGCTGCTCTGAAAACGGTGAAGGAAAACATCGTGAGGTAACCGGCACGTTCTAGAACCAAAAATTCGAAGACATGTGACATCTACCAACCCGTACAGGGCCCTCGTGGTGGATTACGGCCCAGTCTCTTTCACCGAGAGGAAGCCTGTGTCCCAGCAGTGGAAACATTAAAGGCTGATTATGTATACTCCAGTAGAGTAGTTTTATAAAAGAGGTAAGACAAATATCGCCGATTTTTCAGCCTGGAGTCTGAATTCTTGCTCGGTTGATGGCAATAGGCTCGCTTTTATTACATGGTACTTAAACATATGTGGGTGTAGGTACATCTCTACATAGCCCTTCAGGAATTGTAGGTGTGATGTTATGATATACGAGTATGTAAGAAAAATTATTATGATGACTTAAATTATTTAAAGCCCAAAGTTCAATGATAGAGAATAGGAAATCTACGTAGAATCTTTAAACATTGCTAAAAACGTTTAGGAATTAAATGTAACGCAATGTATAGTTTTATATTCATTGCTATATCCATTGATCCCTGTCAATTCTTTATAACAAACATTTCGAACTCCATTCTCCTTTCCCAGATCGGATAGCACGAAAACTAGATTTTGAAAAAGTCGTTGTAGAACAAAAATCGGAAGCGGCTGACATTTGCAAATGACCGGTCGCCGTGTTGGACCATTGTTATATCATACTCGGAGTAAACCTTGTATGCGCTACGAGCTGCAAACTGACGCATCGGCCGCTATCTATTCGATTTTATGGATTCTGTTTTTGCTTGTTGTTACAATCATATGAGTAATCTTATCTTTAACAAAATATCAAAGGACTCTAAAGAGTTACCTAATCTTCTATACTTATATCCCAAATTAATATTATAAATGCGAAAGTCAGATTATTTGTTTGTTGTGCACTAGGAAGTGGTGAAGGGCGGGCGTTTTTGGGGCAGTCCCCCAAAAACGCCCGCCCTTCTTCCTCTTCTTCGTCTTTTGTAATTTTGACGTTCGAAATTGCTGATTCTCAGTCTAATTTGAATAAATGAGTTTTGATTTTGTTACGCTTTCACGCTAAAACGGGTGAACGGATTAGAAATGTCATTTGGCGCATGGATAGATCATGATCTGGAGAAGGACATAGGCTTTTTATCCCATTATTCCCACGGGATCAAAACTTATGCGGGTGAAATGGCATGGAGCTGCTAGTATCCATATAAACTTTCTATTCCAGAGGCACTTAACTACAAACGAAGGATCACTTGCATCCATTCCTTGCTCATTACCAACTTTCACACTACCGTCTCCTGAATTTTTAAAACACTCACTCGCATTTCGTCCTTTAGGATCCAACGTTACAATTAACATAACATTAAAAAGCTTTGGGTATCAAACCGAGGGAAATGAGATTGACGGGCGACATTTCCTTTATAAAAAAGATTTCTGTATGTTAAATTGTACAAAAAAAAGCTTCTCTCCCTTATGACTGATTTTGTTAGTTCAGCTGAGTCAACGGTTTTGATTTCTGGCTCGGAAATTTCTTTTTCAAAAATTTTATGATAAAGTTTTAGTGTTTATCAAAATCGGCTCGTGACTCCTTTGAGTACTTCCTACTAATATTATAAGCGTGAAAGTTTGTATGGATGGATGGATGTTGTTATTTTTTCACGCAAAAACTACTGAACGGATTGGGGTGAAATTTGGCACACGGATGGTTTATAACCAGTATTAACATTTAGATTACTTTTTATCCCGTTATTCTTACGTAATCGAAACTTATGCGTGTGAAACCGCGGGCGCAGCTAGTTTTACTATATATCTCGGATAAGCCTTACACGTTCACTTGAAAAATATCGACTCTTATAATATCTATCCACCCGATTCAGCGTCACCGACCGACTAGAGCCAAGTACACCCGATCAGCGTCACCGACCGACTAGAGCCGAGTACACCCGATCAGCGTAACCGACCGACTAGAGCCGAGTAGGTATGCCCGATTCAGCGTCACCAACCGACTAGAAAACATGTACCTACCTACAACAATGCAAATGTTTAATAACTCTGCCAACTTGAAACTAGCCTGTAATAAATCATCCCAATCAAAGTAATAACAGCGTCATCAAATTCCTGAGTGGTACAACCGTCGTAACGTTGTTTGTCAAGATTTATAGTGTCCACTAAATTAGTTCGGGACTGTCGCATGATGAATGGCCCGAATTATGAATGGCTTGACAGCGGGACACTCGATGACGTCACTGATGAAATGATATTTTTTATTTAAGTATTAATGTTTTGTTGATGGATGCTTTTTGATGTCCTGTGATTTATATGGTAATGAAATATGTCCTTAACACGTGAGATGTTTTTGTAGTTTTTAGTAGATGTTGTTGGGCAAAAAGCCAAAACGACATCTTTATTATTTATAATAAAGATGTCGTTTTTACTTTTTGTTTAAAATTAACAAAGTGGAGGACTAGTTTATGAAAAAGCCTCCTCTGTTCGCCCGTCTGTCTGTCAGCGGGCTGTATATCATGAAGTACACAGTTGAAATTTTCACAGAGTGTATTTCTATTGTCACTATAACAACAAATACTCAAAATAAAATAAAGTAAAAAATATAGGGTCACAATACAAGAAACTTTAAAAAAATATGCCTATATAGTGTTGAATATAGTACCGGAACCCTTCGTTTACGAGTCCGACTCACACTTGGCAGGTTTTTTAAATATAGGAAAGCATTTTTGTGCTGCTATTCACAAAGAAAAAAATCTTTAGTCAAGAGTTTCGGCCCTTCCATAGCATTTTTATGGTGTCCTCATGATTGGCGGCCATGACACTTTTTATGTCGCGATACTCTCGAAGATGACGCGCAAAAAGTGGAAGCGTGATCAGTATTTATGAGTTTCTGAGATAACATGACTTGACGGGATGAAATTGATTGGAAATATGATGGCAGAAATAGATAGCGTATGGTGTTATTAAAGTATTTTCTAAATATAGTAATTGGTTTTAATATTAAAGAAGCTTTAAGACTCAGTTCCCAGTAACAATCTTGCTGACTAATATTGTAACTGCCCTGTTGGTCTCGTGGTTGCAAGCGCAATTGCCGCGTGGCGTCCTGGGTTCGATTCCCGGGTCGTGCAAAGTGTCATTGGGTTTTTTCATTAGGAGTTTTTTAGTAATAGCCCGGAGTTTCAAAGTAGGTTGTGTGATACCCCCGTGTCTCGGAAAGCACGTAAAGTACGTGTTGGTCCTACGCCTGATCTCTCCCCGGTCGGATTGCCGTCCCATTGGACAATGAGAGTGAGTGCACTTGTGTGTGCGCACACACTTGGGCGCTATAATATTTTCCAGACGCCATGGCGAAATTCGAGGACTGTTTTTTTTTTTGGAGGCCTTTACTTAAAAAAAAAATCTATCATAGATCTATCTATCTATATCGTAAATTATCTTTTTTTTAAATTTAGTGTGTGTTTTATTGTACACCCACAATAAAACACACTAAAACGGCTGCTTAACCGTGGAAGGAATACAGCCGTGATGTTATGTGTGTGTTATTGTTAACATAGTTATAGCAAAATAAGAAGAAAACACTACGGAAAGCAGGTGTACTTTACGATTTCACTCCTCTGAAAAGGAAACCCAACATACTCGTATCAGTCACATATAAACGAAAAATATCCTTGGCAGAAATATAATGCCAGCATTACAAACTAAAACTTCCAACAAACTTGCCAACAACAGCAAGGCTGACCCTTTTGATTAATGGAATGACTACAACAAGTAGAGCAACCTTTAATAAATTTAAATTCATAGAGTTATCAAGGCGGTATGCAAATGAGCCATATAAAAATGTTAATTACTCTGCCCTTAAGCTTAGCTTGCATATGCGAACGGGTGATATGAACCAGCGCCTACTATTTTAAACTGGGACAACTCGGAGCTTTGTGCTGGCTTTTGTAGTTTAAAAAGAATATACGAACAAAATATCACAATATTTTGAGAACTGTTATGCATGTGTGCAAAGCGCGCACACTCCCGCGCGCCATCTATTGTAAAACGAGTCCAACACTCGAATAAAGCAGTGCGTTGCTAGCCAGCGATCGTTTCACTTGTGTTCACCCCTGCCCCCGCGTACTTAACAAGAACATAATGTTAGTTCTAAGGGTTTAATTAGAAAGAAAATACGTTTATTTGCGGCAAACATGACGCATACAAAGAACACAAACAAAAAAACCGGCCAAGTGCGAGTCGGACTCGCCCATGAAGGGTTCCGTTACGTTACGATTTATGACGTATTAAAAAAAAACTACTCACTAGATCTCGTTCAAACCAATTTTCGGTGGAAGTTTATATGGTAATGTACATCATATATTTTTTTTAGTTTTATCATTCTCTTATTTTAGAAGTTACAGGGGGGGGGGGACACACATTTTACCACTTTGGAAGTGTCTCTCGCGCAAACTATTCAGTTTAGAAAAAAATGATATTAGAAATCTCAATATCATTTTTGAAGACCTATCCATAGATACCCCACACGTATGGGTTTGATGAAAAAAAAAATTTGAGTTTCAGTTCTAAGTATGGGGACCCCCAAAATTTATTGTTTTTTTTCTATTTTTGTGTGAAAATCTTAATGCGGTTCACAGAATACATCTACTTACCAAGTTTCAACAGTATAGCTCTTATAGTTTCGGAAAAAAGTGGCTGTGACATACGGACGGACAGACAGACAGACAGACAGACAGACAGACAGACAGACAGACAGACAGACAGACAGACAGACATGACGAATCCATAAGGGTTCCGTTGCCATTTGGCTACGGAACCCTAAAAAATAACATGTTGGGGGAAAACATGCGTCACATCCACACAAAACGGTCATCTCTCAGCATAATGCTAAGACCCTTTTCAACACAGAACCCCAGTGCTGGTTGTCAGTAACAGCCGGCGTTGACGTGATGACGTCAACCAGTGCAGCATACGACCTTATCAGCCTGTAACCAAACATAACATAACATCAAGCCTGTAATTTTGGATGGGATAGGCAGAGCTGCTGAAGGTATAGAACACCCACATTTTGCCAGTTCTGCTTAATTCATTTACAGACTGCCTCGTTGGTGTAGTGGTCGCTAGCGCTACTGCTGAGCATGAGGTCCTGGTTTCGATTCCCAGGTCTAGCAAAGTCTTATTGGATTTTTCCACCTGGAATTTCTTAGTAGCAGCCTGGAGCCTGGATTTGTACCTTGTAGATAGGCTCGCCCCCTATCACACGGGGCTTAAACATAACTGGAGCAATGTGGGTGTACTTACTTCTGCCTAGCCCTTCGGAGAATACAGGCGTTATATTATTTTATATGATATGATGATACCAACCCAGAGATAGAAACTAGCATGTTTTAACTACGCAGCGAAACTACAAGCTACAATGCTTGTAGTTGAACTCCTTAAGTTCTGAGTCAAGCTACACGAATACTGTCAATTTTTTTTATTTTTTAAAAACGTTGCTCCACACTAGGAATTTCTCCTGAATGGTGCGTTTACAAACATTTAAACTCACATATACAAACAGCCAGACCCGGAACAACTACTTGTAGGCCATACAAACATTTGTTCCGTGCGGGAATCGAACCCGCGACACGCAGCGCAGCAGTCAATCGCTTAACCACTGCGCCAACCGTGCCGTCAGATGACACTGACTGGACAGGTCGACTCAAATCTGTATGGTTCTCTCCTCAAAAGACCGTCTCAGACCGTGGGTCTCATATGGCTCGACCAAGATTATGTCTTAAAAGCCACTGTGACCTCTGATTTTGATTCGGTCTTTCTTCTAATCAGTTATGAAACACCGAACTCATCTAGATTTAAAAGCACAATTTAATTTTGACATGTAAAAGTGTTTTTTTAGCCAATTTACAGAAATCATTATCATTAATCATCATCACCATTTATCATTGCAGTTACATCACAACTCCGAAGCCGATTTGTTTGCGCCGTACGCATAGGGATTTCGGAAAAGGGGAGGCGACCTCCATTTTATTATGTGTAACACGATATTAGGGTCTCTAATCTACCTACCAGGCGCGGCCGTAATTACAGCATTATCTGCGCGGGATCTCTGATCAAGGTTATGACTTCATGCTCAGTATTTGAAAACGGGTGAGGGGAAATTATATCAATTGAGGTGAAATGATGTAAGAAACAAAGAAAATACATTTATTTGCGGCAAACATGACGCATAAAAAAGAACATAAACACACAAAAAAAAAAACAAAGTTGGGGTAAACATGCGTCGAATTCACGCAAAACGGCCATCGCTCAGCATAATGCTAAGACCCTATACGAGACAGAGCCCCAGCGCTGGTTTTTAGCGGCAGCCGGCGTGACGAAGAAGTATATTTTGGCAATGATTCAAAAGAGTGGTTATCTTACCCGCTCTTCTCCATAGGCACATTCTGACTGACCCACCCCTTGACAATTCAAAAGTGCCTGTTGGTTTATTTGAAATTAATGCATAATAGTCTATTTTTAGTAACCATTCGGATAACTGTTACTAAACTAAACTAGCTAAACTGGGATGGAAAGGATGTATTTTTTTACAAATACTGAAGGTTACACATTGTTTGATCAGCACAGTATAAGATAAAAATATACATCAGTGCCTATGAGATGTAGGTAATAAAAATTAAATAGAAGCTGAAAAGTTTGAATATTTTGTTGTGAGGCGCACCTGAAAATTGACATATTGCGGAAATCACTTGTAGTATAAAGTCAGATACTGTTATTTTTCAATAGCGTATCAGAATTTCAATCAATTCCATTTAAATTGTAATCTCCGCTACGCAGAGACTTGTGAGTTTGCCTAAATTGATGTCAATAGAATAGGCAATTCTATATAATATACTGACATCAAGTTAGACCCCACTTACGCTTCTCTACATTGCGAAATTACCGTAAAAAATCCCCACAAACTCGAAACAAATCAATATCTTTTCGTTTTAAAATTGCTACCGTATATAGGTATACCACTTCTAATCCAAACGGCCTCGGTGGATTTACATTCAATGAATATTTGCTCAAAACATTTTGGCGCTGCGCACTCTGCCATTGTCAACTGTCTACTCTAAACTATCCTTTTGTTAAACAATATTGAACTTTATTATTGGAACAATAAGGCACCTGTGTGTGTTTGTTCGGTTTTCAGTCTATATGTATTCGATTTAGCTGCGAAGGGGTTTTGTTGTACCGGTTTTCAATATGTCGATGAAATGATAGAATAATAAGATTATTTTAACGTATATCGTGGGTAGGTAATACACGAACGAAATAGAATAAGGAATATCAAAAACAATCCTTCATACATGGAGACCTGTTTCTGTCTTGGGGACTATGTTAGTTCATTGGTTCCGATTTTCACACGAATTCTATCGATACGACTAGTCAGAAGCCCAATATTCTCATAACTGATCTTGTTTTGGATTTCTATGGAAACCAGTAGTTGAATTGCGGAGGTCACATGGCTGTTGCTCTGTGCAACATACAAATACCTACCTACAGGCTAATCCCAATTTAGTTGGTTAAAGACGAGGCTGGTTCATAGTCATTTTATTAGGACCTTGCATTGTTTCTACACACATTTGTAGGTTCTCCACGCTTTACGAAGATCGATTTATTCAGATCCTAGACGGCAAAATATCCTAGGACGGAAAACATGCGCTCTACCGGCTGACTTTTTTTTACCGTCTGGACAAAAAGTAGTGGCGTAGTAGCCTACGGCACAGAAATCTCTTGTTTTTTTTTCCAAAACGAAATTAACTTATCAATAAATACTATTACTTATTTGAAGTAAACATTACAAAAAAAAAAACAAATGATTTCAACTTATTGGCACCCTACTCTACGCGCTGAAATTATCAATGAATTCGTAGCGACATGCAATCCTTTGATTGAAGCCAGCCAATAACTTCAATCAAAGGATTAAATATAAAAAATAGAGAGATTTTTTATTTTTTGTGAAAAATAAAAGAGATTTCTGTATATAGGCTTCTACTCCGTTCACCTTTTATACCCTGTTTTCCAGTTTTGTCCAGGCGGTAAAACATCAGCCGATATATCCTGAAAAACACGACACAGCTAATAAACTAAGGTAAGCAGCATCATCGGAAAGGCAAACGGCTATAAACACAAAAAACTAGATGACAGACCCCGATATAAAAAGTTATATGTCCTCTAAACAAAGGGCTATCTAACGAAATGAGAAGGGCTATAACTCTATACGTCTACGGCCGGTAATAAAGGCATCATAGCCGAATAACTTTTTTTTACTCCGAATAAAGTAACAGGCAGTAAAAGTGGGGAAAGACGTATTCATAATGCTGGGGGATTAGAAAAAATGTGTTTTTTGTAATGATGTTTTTTATTAGAAAGGTTTTTTAGTATGAGATTGTTTAAGAGTTCGTTGTGGTTGTGTTTTTGCATTATTTAAATTTTTTAATACTTTTTTTTCTGAATACTAAAATCCTAAAAAAGTATTATATTATATATAAAGAAAAACTGTTTTAAAACCAAAGCCTGATTTACACTGTGAGATTTAATTTCCTAATTTATCATAACTTGAAGCAACTATAAAAGTTGCACTGTCTAAACGGTGTTTAGAGGATGCAAGTCTGTTGTCGGTTCAATTTTACTGTCATACCACAGGCATACAAAAAACTTGCACCGTGTAAATGAGGTTTAAATAACGCCCAGCGAGACTCGAAAATAAATATTATCTTACTATTTTTTATAAGAAAAAGTTTACCTTTTCCTGATGCAGCAACTGATCTTCAACTTTGACTTTAAAAGAGTTCTTTCATTGAAATATCTTGATGCATGGAATCTGGTAAAAAGTATATCTTTTTCTATGTAGGACATCATCTCTATTATGGTGTTGTATCTAAGCCTTGTATATTAATAATTCTTATTCAAATGCCAGTTGTCGCATCAGCTCGCTTGGCACTCGGTTAATGTATGCTCGAGTACGATTGTAGTTCCGGACAACATTACTGAAGGCGTTAACTATTCATATCCACTGTCTTCATATTTGAATATAATATACAACGTTTAAATTGTATTATTTGAAGTTTTCTTGGTTGCATTGGGTGCATAATAATGCGCAAAGTGAAAAATAACTTAGTCAACTGTTGGACATATGTTCCTCTCTCCTCAAATTGCGCTACGTTTTCCGTTTCTTGACCCGTTTTTGGTGTATGATATATCATCATCATTTAAATCATACAACAAAAACGGATTATATTCACTTCGCATCTATGCCTTCGTATTTTGGTATTCATCAATTACTTTATTAAAATGTTCTTGTAAAAACTTCATAGATTATCAAAATATTTTTTTTGCATAAAGGGTTAAAGTTAGTAAACACTGACATAAATGTTGGAAATTCTTTATGCCATATTGTTATTAACAATAATAAGGAAATAAGGAATGACTAACAATCGTTTGTATCTATAAAACAATAACATAAACAGTGAAACCAGAACGCATATTTGCATGTGCTCGTGTCAGGCCCTTACGACCTGCGGGACAATAAAACGCACTCGCTGTTGTGACCGTTGTGAAGAGATGACCGACTGTACTAGAGTAAGCTGTTCTCTTTGTAACTGCTTTATTTTTGTTTTGTTATGTTATTGTACTTATTTAACCAATATAAAGCAAGGAAAATTTATTGTTAAGCAAGCTTACTACCATCTTAAATTGTCCGTATATTCAAATCCTACCACTGTATTTTTTTACAGTTGCATGAAACACGGTAAATTAACGTAAAGTATACAATAAATTTCACAGACCGTACCTAATTGTATACCTACTTGTATCACACACACTATGGGTAATATTCGTGATGTTAAAGTTTCACCTTTGAAATATAATTTATTACAAATATATTTCTTGTACCTCGAGAATACCTATGTTAAAATTCCGTGATACAAAAAGAATAATTATGATAGTATCGGTTCATTTTATAACTGCCAAAATAAACATGAAGGTACACAATAATCAATAAAATAGTATTAAGTACCTATCCAACTGTTACAAGCAGACAGATGGTCGAAGTAAAAGCGATATATCTAACCATTTTCTGGACTAGTACATACATAATAACGCTGCCTAAGGGACTGAGTGATGAATTCGAAAATAAATAAATAAAAAAATATATTAATTAATAAATTATTTTCAAAATGCCATTTTGTTCACTACTAAGGACTTGGAAGCCTTATCAAAACAGTTTGTTGAGGGTTCATCATTGAGAGGGAGTTGCTGTGGTGACTAAGGGCTGTATTTTATATATCTTTGCTAAGCAACCCCTTAACTAGTAGGTACACCATTTGAAAGTCTTCATAAATTTAAATACAAAATATCAGAGGGGCGATTCTCGTAATTTTAAGAACGTTCACAGTCTGAACTCAGTCTCTATCTGTCAAAAATACCTGTAAATTTCCCTACATTTTGACAAATTTTTGACATTTGTGTGTCACCGAGATGAGACTGTGGTTAGATTTTGAACAGTTTAAATTACGTTTACATTTCGTTTTAGAGTAAGTAAGTTTTTTACGAACTTTCGCATTCTTTATATATATATTCCAAACTGTCAAAAAAACTCTTATCTATATTACTTATAATAAATCTGTAGAAGTGAAAATTCTGGACATTGAAAATATCAAAAAAATAAATGGCAGGGGGTGTTACTAGACCGACACCGAACCCAAAAATGTGATTAAAAAAATTTTTGTCTGTCTGTCTGTCGGTCTGTCTGTCTGTCTGTCTGTCTGTCTGTCTGTTTGTTCAGGCATCACGCAAAAACTACCGGTTCGATTACGTTGAAACTTGGTATAATTATTGTTTAATATCCTGGGCACCACACTGGGTACTTTTTATCCCGGAAAAGTATATACAATAAAAAACAAACTTAATTTTGCGGTTCGATCCCTAGACCCGATTACTGCACCAACCGCAAATAATAAGTTTGTCGTAGGTTAAGTCACCCGCAATGGAGTTCATTTTTATTCCTTTTAGTTTTTAGAGTTATTTAGGTTTATTTTTATATAAGTTGTAGGTATAGATTTTAATTTTAAAGTATAGGTAGTATATTTGATAGTGTACGTAGTGACCGTAGGTTATTTTATAATACTGTTAGGTAGGATTAGTCATTCGTATAGATATTAGTTTTTAGGGATTTTGCTTATTTATTGAGTTTAGATTAGTTATCATCAGAAATAGGTTTATTTAGGTAGGTAGGTATTTAATTTTCTGTTATTGAGTTTTTTTTTTTTTAATTAGGTAGGTACTTAGGTAAAGATATCATATAGGTACCCTCTTAATCACCACTAATGAGACACAATTGGTTTTCTATTGTAATTAGCCACAAAGGGCCCGCGAGATAGATGGCATTCTGGGGAAGCACATAGGTACATTTTATCCTGTTAGCACGTTCCCGTGGGATAATTTCCGACATCCACGCGGGCGAAGCCGCGGGCAGAAGCTAGTTAACTTATATAAGTACATTTTCGACAAGTTTTTGACATCGATTGTCGCTGAGATGAGGTAGCTACTTGAAATTTAATGCTTTTTAAGTGCAAGAATTCGCTTTCTTAAGTCAATTAAACGCTACATGTTTCAGGCATTAAAAGACGGGAAGATATGGCCAAAAATACCTACCTACTTAGAAGATAGGTAGGTATTTTTGGCCATATCTTCTTTTGGTACTTAGTAGGTAGGTACCAAAGGAATGATGCCTGAAAAACTTTAGAAATACATTTTGTATGATGGATGCGGGAAGCACTAGACCGGTCGAAGGGACGGTACTTGAGAGCCTATGCCCAGCAGTGGATTTCTTTCGTCTGAAATGATAATGACGAAACTTCCTTTGATACCTACCTTATAACAAGAATCTCCAAAATGCCTAACATTAATATTAAATGAAAACGAGCGTAAACCCTGAGCTAACAACAATATAATTTTCAACTGTTTACCATATTCAAAGATGATTACTTCATCGTATGAACCAGCGATACACTGTGCATTATCACAACACAGCATCGCGGTGCTTTCATCTCATTCTTACCTCCCAAGTTAAAACAAGACAGAGTATACTCCAAGCAAAGTTTCGTTACAACAGTTAGTGGAATCGTGTTTACTTTGTTCAGGCAAACTAGTGGATTAATGGAAAACAAATATGGGAGGTTATACGATATTTTACATGTATGCGGCAGATGAGAGTTGGATGTTTCGAATTTCTTCACTGTGTTGTGTTTAGGTTTGTGTGAATGAGATAAAATGGCGGTTCGGGAATATGTTGAAAATGAGACTAGATAAAATAGCAGCTAGCTTTTAAACAATTTTGGTGAATTAAAAATGGAAGTGGGTAAACATTTCGATGGTAATTTAATTGTGCTCTATTTTAGATAGTGTTTTTGCTTAACATAAAGCTAGATTTGTGTGGCAAAAAAAAGTGATAATTAAGCATTTGTCTGTAGTAATAAGCGACAATTTACCTTTTAGCGGAGTCTGAATAACACAAATAATTGAGTAGATAGATAGATAAACCAATTATTCAGTGCACATTAAAGACATATCACAAGACACAAAAGCACAATTAAATGACAACAAATTTCATGAATATATAAAAACCAGGTAAAAGAAATTCATTTTGTTCCACTCTCATACGCTGGATGTGCAATTCCTTCGAGGTCTTTCACCTCACTTTATAATTAGAACTAAAGCAAATTAATTGATAAGAGTTTCTACCAGTTTCTACTTTTTCATAACCATTTCTCAATTCGCACTCCAAACACATATATTTAAAAAAAATACAATATAACCACAAAATAAAATTCACACTTCTCACCCTCAAAAACCACAAATAACAGGCAAGCATATTTCAATTAACAGCATAACTCTTCTAAGCCCCAACACGCAAAAAAGTCAACAGAGCGGACGATATAAAAACACATGCAATGGAATTAAACCCCGGATGAATTCGACCAATAACACGAACACAGACGCAGCAATAAAAGAGTCGTCCACATATGTTGCATGAAGTACGCTGCAGCTTTGTTTGTACTTATCTTCCCCATTTCGCCTTGTTATGAGCTAAATCACGGGAAAATATCTCCTCGAATCCGAGAGAAAGATGTTTGAGTTGAAATTTTGGGCTGAAGATTTGATACCCAAAATGTAACTGACATTTCTATTAAACGTGTAGTATAAATTCAAGTTTTGACAGAAATATGGCAACACAAGGTTGCACACGAATCGTGTTACTACAATTTTCTTTAAAATTACAGACGTGGTAAAAATGTTAAGGTTTGAAATTATTAAGACCTCAGCGCGTGACAAGAAGGAGAAAGGAAATACTGCGAATTGTTATAGAAACCTGAAATTGTTTTATACGAGAACAGTATTCACAGTGCTTTCCTTTCTTATAAGTTGTAGTTCTTCTGGTTCTAGTCAGTTTCTCTAACTTACCTGAGTTTGATTACCAGCAGCAGCATAAGTTTTTCTTACCTTTCTCCACTGCAGCTTCAATGAATATGTCAGCAAAGATCATAAGGATGATGTTTTCTACATTAACACAAAAAAAACTTCGTGGAAAGTAGCTATATACTTTGCATCAATCCAGTCACAATAGTCGAGAGCCAATACTATTAGTGCCCAAGTGTATGTGCGGTCACTGCACTCCACTGCAACATGTGCCGGTGACTTTTTTATACCCTGCGTTTGTTTCCGGCCAGCTCTATGGAATGCTGTGTCTATATTCCGCCATTTTCTAATTAATGAATGAAATAAAACGTATGGGGAATATGAGTTCTGCATTAAAAAAAAAACTGAAATATAATAAATTCTAGCACAAACAGCCAATCGATTCTGTAAAAATCTCACCGTGAAAAGTTAGGTGAAGTGAGCTTAGAGTCAACTGTCAATAGTGTCAATCCCTAGCATTAGTTGGAATGACAGCTCACTCCACGCTCACTTCACCTAAGTTTTCACGGTGAGATGGTAACAGAATCACACTGCAGTTCTATTGCTGGTAATAAAATTCTAACATAAAATAAACTTGTCACACAAAATCCAACAATGATAGTAATAGGACACAAAAAATTGTAAGACATTCCAATGCTCCTGTAAAAAATATTTTACCAGAACCCAAACATTTTCTATTTGTTGCCAAACCGGTAGACGTTAACAAATGGTTACCAGGCCTACATACTCTATCAAACCCAATTTGCTCCATAAAAAGAATCAAGATGAATTGCGCCATTCAGTTCCAGGTATACTCCGAAATTCGGTTGACACCGTTTTCGCAATAACAAATATGGAGATGCAGGCCTTCGACAAAAGGAAGGGTAGTAAATAATTTGTTCGGGCGACATCTGGGTACTTCCCCTTCGTTGTAGCCCTGTGAGCGGCGAGCGAATTGCAAAGCCGAGGAGACGGCAGAATAAAACGGTCACACCCACCATCCTATTGAGTTTTATGGGAGACACACTGTGGAATGCTTCAGGGAGCTATGTTTGACCCACGATTGATTTAGTCGTTAAATTAATAAATAGGTTCTTACAGTCAAATTAATGAATCATGTTGATTCAACGTTCATCATCTGCCTAGCATTTTCCCAACTATGTTGGTGTCGGCTTCCAATCTAACTAAGCAGCTGAAGACCTGCTCCTTATCGCCTGCCTCCTTATCGCGCGTTGCGAAAGGGGGTTAGACGGAAAAAATTAAGACCAAAAGTTGTAACGACACTTTTTGCTATAGTTGTAAGCCGTGCGGCGTGCGCGTGTTTCTCTGTCTGTCTCTCTCTCTCTCTCTTATAGAAATTCCTTCACTAATTAATCTTTTATATTAAATAAACGTTGCCCCACACTAGGAATTTCTCCTGTATCGTGGGTGCGTTTATAAACATTTAACTCACATACACAAACAGCCAGACCCGGAAAAATTACTTGTAGATCATACAAATATTTGTTCCGTGCGGGAATCGAACCCGCGACACGCAGCGCAGCAGTCAATCACGTATACGATACCCCTTGGTAAGACTGGTTGTCTGACTTTCGGGCTTTTGACGTGACGACCTGATGGCCTGACGGCTGTTAAAGATCCACGAATGACAGCCGGGACCAACGCCTTAACGTGCTTTCCGAGGCACGGGCGGGTCTCGGTATGGAAATATGGTCAACCATCCACAGACCGACCGCGGCAAGCGTAGTTTAACCTGATGGATCGACCTGTGCGGCTGTTACTATTTAGCCACGGGCCCATCTCTTAACTTCCCTATGATTATACGTT
The DNA here is from genome assembly GCA_951799955.1 of Apamea anceps. NCBI lineage: Eukaryota > Metazoa > Arthropoda > Insecta > Lepidoptera > Noctuidae > Apamea > Apamea anceps. Next base: position 2,529,437 of record OX637506.1, read on the forward strand.
ATCAGCTTCAAAGCGTTTTCCCTAATGAAACACAGAGATTGTTTACAACATAGTGAAAAGTTTCAATTTGCAAAGCAATGACAGAAATGTTACCACAATATTTAATTTAATTTATTGTCACGTGCAATGTTTTTCTTCGACACATAATAAACTTTCCAATATCGCTACGCTACTTAAAAACAATTAATCATTCTTCATCAATCCTCCAAAAAATACTAAACTAAAAAACTTTTCAGATCTGTATCATTAATCTTTGTTACCGTGTGTCACCATCTACCTGAAGGTGATGGTGGTGACCCCAGTGTTCTGAAAAGGTGAATATGGATATAAAAAATCACCCGAGGCATTTTTACCGGATAACTCTGAAATGGATTTTTAAAGATACCTTTAAGGTTTTCTCCTTTTGATGACGACAAACAAAGCCGAAATAATAATTTGGATCCCTTTTTGTGAAGCGTCAATTTTCGTCGTTAGTATTATTGGGAAAAGGATATTTACTTTTGTTGAACAAAAAGTTGGGTATGAAATTTTCGTTGCTTTGTTTTTGAAGTTGCGCAAAGGGCTTGTTTGCTTTAGTGAAGACAATTTCGTTAATGTACTAGGGAGTTTCGCAAACGACTGTTATTTTGAAAATACAGAACAGAAAAAGGCCAAAGTTGCTCACTCATAGCATTGTTAAGGAAAATTCAGTATTCGAAAATAAACTTTGAGATCAAATGGTTATTGACAAAATAAATGATTGGCAATTGAAATTAAGTGAAGAAGCAGAAACTAAAGATGCGGATTTTTTTTTTCATTTTCATAAAAATATCTCAGCACTTGGATGTATCGCCAATCAACTTGGCATCGCTGCAGAGTCTCCAAAAAAAACCAGAGGGGTAATTCTCGTAATTTCAAGAACGTTCACAGCCTGGGCCCGTATTCTCGTAATTTAAAACGTTTAAAATCTAGTCGCAGTCTCATCTCGGCGACAAACAAATGTCAAAAACTTGTCAAAATGTAGGGAAATTAGACGTATTTTTGACAGATTGAGACTGAGATCAGACTGTGAACGTTCTTAAAATTACGAGAATTACCCCGCTGATCTCAGTCTCAATCTGTCAAAAAATACCTCTAATTTCCTTACATTTTTGACATTTTTGTTTGTCGCCGAGATGAGACTGCGACTAGATTTTTAACATTTTGAATTACGAGAATTGGCCTTCTAGTCTCGATAGAATCAAAAGCTTTCTCATAGTCCACAAACGCAAGACATAGGATCCGATTATACTCTTCGGACTACTGTTTCATAAATAAAACATAAGTCACAAGGTCATAAAGAAGAAAATACGATCTTGATATACCAAAATCAGAAAGCTCAGCAGAATTTACCACGTACATATTTTTCCCTTATACGATCAGAATGAACCAGGCAGATACAACTCACTTAATATACCACCGTATTTAGATAGTTGGTTCAGATAAACATAGGCTCTACCTTTGGAGCGGAAAAAATGTTGCAATAAATCTTTTGGCTGTCAAGCAGACACACTTAGCAGTAACAGAATAAATCAAGACTCGTCTACAGATAGATTGCATCGATGGTAATGTTGGCAAAAAAAATGATTCTGATGAATGGGGTTTTATTGAAACAGTGCACTGATTTGGAAAAAGATTTGATGTTGCAGATAAGGCCTGATTTGTGGAGTTTAAAATGTCAACATTGCTATCGTAGAATTTGCATGCTTCAAATTTATTTAAAACTCACATTTATGATCGAAAAGATTAGGAGATAAGATGAAGTTCCAATCCAATGAAAAAATGCAATTAGTAGGCAGGGTGTTTTTGAAACTGAGCTTAACATGTTTGGCATCAAACACTGTGAAGCCTGACTATCAAACCCAAACACAACAAAATGACAAAAACTCCATATCAAAATTACATCCAGTTTGAAACCCGAAAAAAAAAAGAACCAAAAACCATTAATAAAACTTATTCTGCAATTCGTACTCCGCTCTCACATGTTAGTTCGGCAAAGTTCGGCAACGCTCGGCTCGGTGGGATGCCATTAATCTATCTTTATTACCAGCATTTGATCACGATGAGTCCTCACAAAAGTGTTTATGTGAGCGCAATGACTGCGCGGGTTTCCAGTACTCAACATTCTGTGGACGGAGCTTATAATGTATGGTTTTATTTTACAGTTTTCATTGGGTTTCTATTCAACATTTTGTACGAATGGATCAGAAATAACTTACCGATCCCTTTGTTAATCTAACTGATATAGCTTTGTGAATACGTGGCAGCAATTAAGGGGTCGGGCTATGTAATAACACAGGTCGATCGATCAGGTTAAGCTACGCTTGCCGCGGTTGGTCCGTGAATGGATGACCATCTTTACATACCGAGACCTCAGAAAGCACGTTAAGTCCTTAGTCCCGGCTGTCATTCTTGGATCTTTGACTGACGTTATGAGTCGTCAGAAGCCCGAAAGTCTGACAATCAGTCTTATCAAGGGGTATCGTATCACCCAGTAACTGGGTTGTGAACGTCAGATAGGTAGTTACTCCATGTAGAAAACAGCAATTTAGCTGCATCCGGTTAGACTGAAATCCGACCCCAACATAGTTGGAAAAAGGCAGGCAGATTATCAGTGGCAGTAATCGGTAGGACTTGACTGGACTTTGTAAATGTTAGAAGTCTGATTTGAGTGTCTTTGGCTATGTCTCTTACTTTTATTTAAATTGTGTTTTATAACACATTATTCTCATTCTCTGCTTCAATAATAACATGAGATTGATTGAAAACATATATTGCATCAATATTACAAAATCAGCCAATCAATGTCTCCACTGCTGGGACACAGGCCTCGTCTTTGGGAGTGGGCGAGTGATTCACCATGCGGGCCAAGTGCGGATTGGTAGATGTTGTCTTCGATTTTTGAAGTGAAAACTTCTTTAGCGGCGTTGTGCACTTGTTTGTGATTTGTAAAAAAAATGTTAAACTCGCTTCAGAACACGTGACCTGATCGAAAATTCTTAAGACGGACTTAGAGTTTTTTGTGATGGGTAAAAAATGTTAAACTCGCCTCAGGACACGTGACCTGATCGAAAATTCGTAAGACGGAGCTCGCGTCAGGACACGTGACCTGATCGAAAATTTGTAAGACGGAGGGAGAGTAAACCGCATTCCAAAATATAAAAAATGCACAACGTTAATATTCAAGTTTTCACTTCTGCCGGCACTCCCGGAGTGCAACCCGTTTTTTTTGGTTCTAGCAGATGCTTGTTTCCTCACGATGTTTTCCTTCACCGTTTTGAAAGCAGTGGCGCTGAAATAATTTACAAAAAGTAAAGCGTCTGTCTGGGTTCAAACGCATGACCTACAACACGTAAGTCAGTTCCAATGAACCACTGGGCCATCACTGGTCCCATCAATATTGGTATGAACATATTCTGCTGCAACTTTTAGCTTTAGCAACTATAAATATTTTTTATTTATTTTACAGTATTCTGTTTTGTGCTCGAATAAATCACACCAAATAGGGTTCTATTCTAGTGCTATCGATCACTATCTGATGGTAACCGCTGAATATTCTGACTGTGTCAACAGACGGTTTGATCGCGGTTTGTTTGATGTAAATATTTAATGGTTCAAGCGTTTTGCTGTTTTTTTTTTTAGACTTTAACTGATTTATTGCCTATCGGTGAGTTTTGAATTTGTATTATTTATCACAAATATTTATATTCAAATACAAACAGTATACCAAGCTTTCCAATATGTGTAACTCGAACACAAGTTCTAACTCAAATTAAAATACGCACCCTAACATTTTTATATAACGTTTACAGATGATCTGCCATAATGTCAACACTACGTCAAATAGCTTTCTAATGACATACGTATAACTCTATGCCTTTGGTGGATGAGAGCATGATTCTCTTTTATAATATAATAACTAGCTGTGCCCGCGACTTCGTTTCCATTTTTATTCTTTTTCTAAAATATCAGTAGTAGATAATAAAAGTAAGTTACTCCTTAAAACATCAGCAATCTGCCAGTCAAAGTCCCGTCAAAACCAGTCTAGCCGTTTCGGATATAAGCCGAAACAATGACAGACATTTACTGTAAAAATAGCTTTTTTTGTTAAAAGTACCGTATATACTTTCATAATTATGCATTTAGTAAAACGTTGTTATTTTGACATTACAGACAGACCCTTTAATTTTATTATTTTTTATTATATTTGGGTAGATAATAACGGGTGTAAAAAGACGCACTTCTTCCCTCCATTGTGATATTTTAAATTTTGGGATGTCGGACAATCAGTGGGCCAAACTTACGACCAAGTGGGTCCCGCTTAATGGCAAACGACATCGCGGCAGGCCCAGACGGAGATGGCGGGATGAGCTGGACTCCTTTCATATAGATTGGTCCTTGACAGCTCTGGACAGAGAGACGTGGAAAGAGAGTGGGGAGGCCTTTGCCCAGCAGTGGGACATTAACGGCTAATAATAATAATAGTTAGCCGTCATCTACGCATTCTGTACAAAATGCGTTGTTGATGGCTTTGTGATAGTCTTTTTAACCGACTTCTAAAAAAGGAGGAGGTTCTCAATTCGGATGTTTGTATTTTTTTTTTTTTATATATTTGTGCGCACATAACTCTGTCGCTTGCCAACCGATTTGAAAAATTCTTTTTTAGTTAGAAAGGGTATACTTCCCAAATGGTCCCATAGAAATTTCATCAAAAACGGTTCATTAGTTTAGTAGGTTTTTAAACCAAAATTAGTGGTAAAAATTACAACTTAAAAGTGAAAAACAAAAACTTTTTTGCAAAAAAAAAAACAACCGACTTCCAAAAACGACACTACAAAGTGAAAAATAACTTTAATTTCGGAAGTCGGTGGCAAACAACGAAAATGCGAACCCAACGACACCGACTTCCGAAATTAAAGTTATTTTTCACTTTGTAGTGTCGTTTTTGGAAGTCGGTTGTTTTTTTTTTTTGCAAAATAGTTTTTTACACCCTAGTATAATAAATTGTAAGGTTATATCAACTTAAAAAGTTGCTGACCTAACCAACCCTGAATGCATATAAACCCGACTCTGTTCTGCTCATCTCAAAGCACAGTATCATCTACCTACTATATACATGGTTTCATCCACAATATAACTTTCCCGTAGATATCTTCATCCTATTCTGAAGATTGTTTGAAGTTAAGCTCGGAGACTCAGGTCCATCCTATTTGCCCCGGGCAACACAACTTATATCAGTGTAGTCACTACTTCTGCGTACGTGTTCTATGATACACTGTTTTCTAACTTGTACGAATATTTACGTATTAATTTGGGATCTAGTAGGGAAGAAAGTGAATATAGTTGAATATTTTTCAATACCGACCTTCGCTCTATCTTTCTGAGGGTGTAATGAAAATATATTCATCATCATCATCATCTCCAGTCCAACTTCACCAATTGGACCTCTCTTTTCTTGTGCCAATCACCACACTTCTGTGCCAGTCTCATCCAAGCTTTGCCCACGATGGCAACAATGTCGTCTGAACATCTCGAAAAAAAAAAGATATTAGGTAAAGTCATACATATTCTAGGCTTGCTCGTTCCATCATAGACCTCATCTATCGCATCCACCAGGCGAGATCAAGGTCAAGAGCTGGCTAAAGCAAAGCAGAATAAAACATATTTTCTACTGTGGCGACCAATATTTCACCAATCATGATGATTATGGTAATACTGTTGTCAAATCCTTGCATTATATCTCTTTCAAATAATATATCTACAGGAGTATAAAAAATATTTTGTTAATATTGCTATATTAACAAAATGTTTTTTATACTAAAGTCAATAGTAAATTATTGATTTTTTCTTCAATGCCGCGTATTGCAGTTGACACCTACGGGGTACTTGCGTAACACACTAACAGTAGGAATAGCTTTAATTTTGACAGTTCAACAACATTCATTGCGACGTTGTTCAGCAGACAAACTTTTCGAAAATATGAAGCAATGGATTTGTAATATCCTTCAAAATGATTTTGATACATGGTGTGTTAAGAAATTAGGGTGCTTGCCGGTGTCTTACATTTCATACCTGCCTACGTTTTCTCTCATTTCAGAAATAGAACCTGGAACAACAGCAAACTATGGACAATGTGACCAATTTTATAGAAGTTAATGTCCAGTTTAATTTAAATCCACCATCATAATTGTACCCTAGCATTAAAACGGAATAGCAATGACTTAGAAGCTTCCACCCAGATGAATATTATACAACTGATGGTCTATATACCGCAGCAGTTTATTGGCTTAGCATATTAGCTACAGTTGTGGAAGCATTTAATTAAATCTTAACTAGTTATGGAACTTTGGGCCCTAGGGAGGTCAGCAGAGTGCTTGAGTAGGTCGTCCGGTAATATGGAGTGGCTGTTATCAAAATTGTGAGGGTATTTTGGTATATTGTCTTTGGTTTTGAGGTTTTCGGTAGGTCATAGAATGGGCACACAAACGTAGTGCCAATTTCACCCATGAAATTGAACGGCGATCAGCACATAAACTGTGTTTAAGATCTGTCAATGCCAATACTTTACTGACAAATGCGTGCACTGACACTGGACTGGAGGTAAACTCAATCTGTTTGGTTCTTTCCTCAAAACACCATTTCAGACACCAATCTACATGGTCTTCACACGATCTGAATAGGATTATGTCTGGACTTTAAAAGTGACTGTGACCTCTGAGTTTGTTTCGGCTTTTCTTCTCAGAGTATTTAAAATATCATTGACGTGTGAAAGTGTTTGTACAGACGCCAGCAGGTCAAGCTACCCGAAACTGTAAAATTTTCCCAATCAATCTTGAACCTTAATGCTTTAGCAATAAAGTTGAAAATCTATTAAAGAAATTTGACAGATTGTAGTAGCTTGATGTGCTGGCGTCTGAACAAACCTACATACAGAAATAAAATCATTTATCATTTAATAATCCACAATATTGACGACACTGACTGTTCTGGAACGCGGTTTAGATTCAGTGGTGAAATCCACCGTTAGTATTAAATAAAATAAAAAGGAATTTCCAACTATACCTACCTGCTACTCGTAATCAAATAAGAATTCTATGTAATCCAAAAATGTTTATGTTACGTATATCAAAAACCTTTTTTTAGGTACAGTGGCCTCTAAAAGTTATGATTTAAATAAAATTCTAGTGATCCAATTGTTTGAACTGCTATAACGTTTTCATTGAATTGAAGCTGATTTTTCTAACGCTAGATAACTTATCGGAGGAATAATTTTTAATTTTTGTCAATTCTTCCATACAAAAACTGTTAGACGTCAATTTTATGCCACGAATAAAAATTATCTGTCGGTTGAAAAATCAGCCCTAATTTAACATGTGCGTGTGAACTGAGGGACCGCACTTGGAATTCGCGAAATGAAAATCCTAGGATTTAGTAGTAGACTTAAAACAATTGTAGAATGAATCTGGGAATTTGTAAATAAATATATTAAAAACTACGACCCATAAAGTGTGGTCCCTCAGTTCTCACAGACGATCAGCCAGATCTCGGAAAGTATCTTAAAAAAGAAGGTTTTGTGAAAACAGACATTTAGTAAAGAATTTGTAAAAATATTTACAAAATAACAGACCACAAAGCATTAAAGGTACAAAAAAAATATAACGAATGAACTGTGGTCCCTCAGTTCACATAACAACGATAAATATTTTAGTGAATATTACTGAATAAAATTAATAAAACCGTTCTTTTTCTACATAAAGTTTTAGTAAAAGTCTTAAAACATTTTGATAAATGATTTTATTTTTGTAAGTAGGTTTGTACAAACACTTTTACACGTCAATCATATTTTAAAACTAGATGAGGTCGGCGTTTCCTATCTGACTAGTCTGAGAAGAAAGGCTGAAACAAACTCAGACGTCACAGTCTCTTTTAAAGTCCAGGCATAATCTTGGTCAAATCATATGAAGACCATGTAAGTCGATAAGATGGTCTTTTGAGGAAAGAACCACACAGATTGAGAGGACCTGTCTTATCTTAAACTTATCTGTCTTGACTTATCTTAAAAAATAATCAAGTAATTCTTTAGGAGTACTTGATTATTTTTCTATTATAAATCATAAAGTGGTCACAGCTGAAGTGGAAAAATGTCAAACAAACTTTTGGAGGCCACTGTAGGTGCTTATACAAAGGGAGAGCCGATCTTAACTGTAATATTTCACATAATTAGAAAAACGAAAATTTTATCAGCCAAGGGTAATTTAGGAACAGTCACATTTTATAAAAATATTTGTAACCCAACTCATTTACAGTTATTTTTAATCCTTAAAACCGTAACCTACACTTATTTTCATTTATACCTCGCACCTTTTTGAACCGTGTACGGTTGCGAAACCCTTTCCTTTTGATCTAAAAAATATATAATAACGGCAGTAGTAAAATTAATACTCCTTTTAGAACTTTCAAGGAAATTACGAAAGTAATTTGAAGGCACGAGTATTGTACTGGTCGGTAGGCACTTTTCCTAAAAGCCAATGGGTCACGTGGCCCCTTTATTTCCGGGACCACGTGAGAAGTGGGGCTTATACCCCTTTCCTACCCTCCATTCGATACCCCCAAATATCACTTCATAACGGCTAAGCTTTACTAATTATACCCACCGAGTTATACAGGGTGTGACTGTGAAAGAGTTATTCTTGTGTTTGAAATTATTCTAATTTGATTCTACGTAATTTTACTAATGGTTTCTGCGTGGGTCATTTGTTTAGATTTACACAAATATAAAACTATAAAACGCTTATGAAGAAAAGACAGAACTAGAAAAAATATATAGAATCGGATACCATTGCTATAAAGTTTTTGAAGAGCTGCGGTAATTTTTTGAGGTGATCATTCAAAGTTTTTATCAAGTCATGTACAGACGCCAGCACATCAAGCTACTACAATCTATCAAATTTCCTTTAATAGATTTTCAACTTTATCGCTAAAGCATTAAGGTTCAAGGTTGATTGGGAAAATTTGACAGTTTTGGGTAGGTTGACCTGCTGGCGTCTGTACGTTGGTTCTTATTTTTGTGATTTTTCATTTAATTTCATTAGAAAATATATCTTTTGGTATAGCCGAATTACCCATAGTTAGCTTAGTTCTACAATCAGAATCACATTTACGTCATTAAGCCATCAACTTTTCATCATAGTTTATAATCCTACTAATATTATAAAAGTGAGAGTTCGTATGGATAGATGGATGGATTTTTGTTACTCTTTCACGCCAAAACTACTGAACGGATTAGGATGAAATTTGGCACACAGATACTTTATAACCACGATTAACACATAGGATACTTTTTACTCCGATATTCCCGCGGGGCGCAGCTAGTACCTATATTATTTCTAAGACTTATACTGTATTTTATTATTATTATTTATTGATAATCAAGTAACAAAAGACTCATACTAATTATTAGGCATACAATTCCAATAACAATACAAACATAAAATAAATTAAATTAAACTTATTCAATACATTACTGGCCACAAAAAAAAAAAATATATAAAAAAACAAAACTAAACTTCATAATTACAATTTTCTAGTCGGCATAGGAACAGCAACATGCCTGCCACAGCAATGTCGGACATAAGGGCAGTCCAGCCTGTACGCAATCATTGCCAGGATAGCATTGGGGCTGGCCCGCACCCGGCGCACCTACCTATTTATATTTTGGAATAAATATTATATTATAATTTTTTATTTGCCCAACTTTATCGGCAGTCATAGCATAATTTAAGTACTTAATACCAACCACTCAAATAAAATAATCCTGTATATACCTCACTTTGGTGTGAGCCTGACCCACATTCATAGTTCGCGATGAGTCCGAGATGCGACGATACCCGATCCCTTCCAACTATCGCCCTTTATTACCCACAGAGGATCGGCAGATATGTATGGACGGTTCGTTTGTATATTTTTAACCGACTTCTAAAAAAGGAGGAGGTTCTCAATTCGGATGTTTGTATTTTTTTTTTTTTTTTTTATGTTTGTTCGCGCATAACTTCGTCGCTTGCGAACCGATTTGAAAAATTATTTTTTTATTGGAAAGGGTATACTTCCCAAATGGTCCCATAGAAATTTCATCAAAAACGGTTCAGTAGTTTGGTTTTTAGACCAAAATTACTGGTAAAAATTACAACTAAAAAGTGAAAAATAAAAACTTTTTTGCAAAAAAATACAACCGACTTCCAAAAACAACACTACAAAGTGAAAAATAACTTTAATTTCGGAAGTCGGTGGCAAACAACGAAAATGCGCACCCAACGACACCGACTTCCGAAATTAAAGTTATTTTTCACTTTGTAGTGTTGTTTTTGGAAGTCGGTTGTATTTTTTTGCAAAAAAGTTTTTTTTAAGATAGTCGTTTTATCTGGTGAGGGCTTCCGGTATTATCTTAAGAAAGATAGTTTGATGGTTATCAGAGTCATCAATCAATCAATCAACTCAGTCTATCGCAGTCCATTGCTGGAAATAGGCCTCTCCCGGGCTGCGCCACAACACCCTGTCTTCCGTATCGTCTGTCCCATAGGTCGTCCATCCATCTAGCTGGGGGGCGTCCCACACTACGCTTGCCGATACGCGGTCTCCACTCCAGGACTCGTCTGCTCCACCAGCCATCAGAGTCATAGATGATTGAATTTGCGTGATGTTTGGTATAATAAAAAAAGGACTGCGATAATGGTTTAAAAACCACATTATTCATGACGAAGTTTCTTCTAAGAAATGATAATTATTTAATTCTAATAAACTTAATGATAATTATTAAATTTAATTCTAATAGACTAATTATGATGTTGGCTTATGATAAATGATAAATGAATGATAAATGATTTTATTTTTGTAAGTAGGTTTGTACAAACACTTTTACACGTCAATCATATTTTAAAACTAGATGAAGTCGGCGTTTCCTATCTGACTAGTCTGAGAAGAAAGGCCGAAACAAACTCAGACGTCACAGTCTCTTTTAAAGTCCAGACATAATCTTGGTCAGATCATATGAAGACCATGTAGGTCGATGTCTGAGATGGTCTTTTGAGGAAAGAACCACACAGATTGAGAGGACCTGTCCAGTCAGTGCACGCATATGTCAGAAATCGTGCAGCTCAACTCAAAACTTAAGGAGCTCAACGGTTCGACGAACAATACCAAAGAAAGGACATTTGGGTAGGCCACATTAATTACTCAAACTGCCAGACCATGACAAAACTAACAGAACAGAGCGAAAAATAAAAAATAAAATGACCCACATAGTCTTCACATTCACAATAATTAAAATAATAGAATACTTTACAAAGTAAGCAAATGTCATAGTATATAGTATATATCAAATTCATTAATGTCAAAATGTATATAAAAAAAAAAAACAACAACAAAACAAAACAAAAACATTCAATATATTGTAAAGATTGGAAGCAGCTTAATCCCAAGCCTTTTTGTCCTCGATATAAGCCTTAACGGTATAAAAGGCTTTCTGGCACAACTTACGTTTAATGAATGATTTAAATTTATTAAGGCTTAGATCTTGAACGGGGCTTGGAACTTTGTTGTAGAAGCGTATACATTGGCATCTGAACGAGCCACCTATTTTCTTGAGCCTTGTTGTAGGTACAACAAATTTGTGTTTGTTTCTAGTATTTATATCATGTATATCACTGTACTTTTTAAACAATTTTATATTTTTATGGGCATATAAAAGATTTTCATAAATATACTGAGAAGGCACAGTCATAACATTAATTTCTTTAAATTTGTCTCTGAGCGAGTGTCTCGGACTCAATTTATAAATTGATCGAACAGCTCGCTTCTGTAAAACAAAGATAGTATGAATATCAGCGGCATTTCCCCACAATAGAATACCGTACGACATTACACTATGAAAATAGCTAAAGTACACTAAACGGGCTGTCTCTATATCAGTTAAATTACGAATTTTTCTAACCGCGTATGCTGCGGAGCTTAGCTTTTTTGATAATTTATCTATATGTGGACCCCACTGAAGCTTAGCATCCAAAGTTATGCCCAAGAATACTGTACTGTCTTCAGGATTCAATTCTTCGCCCTTTATCAACACATTGGTTTTCACCTGCCTAACGTGAGGTAGCGTAAACTTAATGCATTTGGTTTTTTTCTCGTTTAAAAGTAAATTATTAACATTGAACCAGTGGACTACTTTAGAGATCGCGGTATTTACATCGTCAGTAACCTGCTGCTGACGTTTAAGTTTAAACAAAAGTGAAGTGTCATCTGCAAACAACACTATATCATGATTATCCTTTATGAGGTACGGCAAGTCATTTATATAAATAAGAAACAAGAAAGGGCCAAGAATTGAGCCCTGTGGGACTCCCATTGTTACTATAGATCCGGGAGATCTTTTTCCATTAACATCAACGCTCTGAATCCTCTTACTCAAATATGAGGTAAGAAGATCCAGAGCAGTGTTCCTGATTCCGTAGTGGCGGAGTTTCCTGATTAACGTTTCGTGAAGAACGCAATCGAATGCCTTGGACAAATCACAAAAGATGCCCAAGGCATCGCATTTATCTTCCCAAGCATTATAAATTTGTCCTAAAAGTTCAACACCCGATCAGTAGTTGAACGACCCCTTGTAAAACCGAACTGTTTGCTATGTAATAATTTATGTTTATTAAAAAATCTTTGCATTTGATCTAAAATTAATTTCTCAAAAATTTTACTAAAGGTAGGTAGTACAGAAATAGGTCTATAATTTGTAGGGTCTGATGTACTACCTGATTTAAACAAAGGTATTATTTTACTATTTTTCATGAGGTCAGGAAACTCCCCACTGTCAATACAACTATTAAAGATAAGAGCTAGAGTAGGTGCTACAATGTCAATAATAGACTTAGCAACTTCTACAGAATTACCCCACAGATCTGCAGTCTTTTTAACATTTAATGTGTGAAAGGTTTTAATTATATCTCTACAGGTAATATGTTCAAAATGAAATTCCGAATCACAACCATTAACATTTTCCTTCAGCAAAGACTCAGCAACAAAAGGTGATGAGTTTAGGGATTTAGTAGTTGAAACGGGAATATCTGAAAAGAAATTTTCAAATGCCTCGGCGACTTGTGAGTCTGATTTTACTATGTTGTCATTAATAGACAGGCTGTAGTCAGTATCTCGTTTACTAGATCTTCCCGCTTCACTATTAATAATAGTCCAGGTCGTTTTAATTACATTACTGCTGTTTTTAATCTTTGAACCTAAATAACGAGACTTGGCCATATAACAGACTTTTTTAAATAATTTTGAATAATTTCTAACATACAAATTAAATTCATCAGTGTTAACATAAGGCCTTTCATTGTACAGTTCATAAAGCCGTGTTCTACTTTTATGAATACCAATGGTAGCCCAATCACTGAAAGATGCGTTACTGTTAACCAAGATAGTCTTGGGAATAAAGGTGGAATCAAATTGTTTACAGCCTATATAATAGCCTTCTAGCGTCTTGCTATGATAATAACGTCACGTTTCGTAATAATATATTCCACAGTGGATAACATTCAACAATCTGACTCAACGACGCGAAGTCATTTAAATTACTTTCTTACATAAGTATTCCTTCAATATTTTATTCCAGTTTTCAATCTTATCTATCTCATTCCATTGTTCTGTTCGAGAAAAACGAATCATTCACCTCCACAGAAATTCATTCGATTCGTTCATCAGATACCACCGAGCGTCGCCTTCACTCATTTATATTTCATTCTATTTCATCGGTCTTTTTGTCACCTCATAAATATAGCTGTAATAAACCAATATTGAAATGTGGCTGTGAATTGATTTCCATTATTGATTGTTGAAGAAGTATTTTTGTTGTGTAAATAATCGTGTAATATTTATGTACGTTCAAAAGAAAAACGAGTTGTGTTTTTTTTATAGATCATCTCCGGGTTTTGTATCAGCGTACAATATTTAGCATTACACATGGATATCTATGGCACTACATATTGTTTCTTGTATGGGGATATCCTTTAATTTTTACCTTAATTTTATCTTATATTTTGTTGTTAAAGCAGTCTTAATAGCACACACTCTGTGAGTATTTCAAGTGTCCTATTACGGTTTAAAAGATACATCCCTGTGACAGACGGACGGACAAACGGACAGCTTTGTAATAGGGTCCCGCTGGCACTCTTTGGGTACGGAATCCTTAAAATCACTTTTTTTTATATAAAAAAAAAAAAAAATTATCAAAATCTTATGAAACTACCAATTAGTGAGTACAGTTTCTCTCAAAGATAAATCAACCGTAGCTTTTCCGAATTCTAGGATTGGTTTTCTTTGCTTACTGAGTAGACTATTACATTGCCTCACGACAAAGTTTCTTATGTTAAATCTTTAATGATCATCAGAATCGTCCTGCGCTCCTAATTAATTTCTCGCCAGCGCAGTGTTTCCTCATCTTTCATAATATATCATAATAATGGTACAAGAATGCTGACACACAACGAGAAAGAAAGTGTAACGATATATAAAAGTGTGACGCTGAATAAAAGTGTGACGCTGAATAAAAGTGCGACGCTAAATAAAAGTGTAACGCTATATAAATGTGTGTGAAACGCGACACGTCTTTAAGATGACGAGCGGCGGTGCGGGTATAATGGAAATCAATAACGATCCAAAGTCCAAGTCCTACTCTTAGCGCACAGTTTTGGGGGACAGAGGATATGTGGAGTTGCTGTTGAAACTTCATAGTTTTTCTAGAATAAAATAATTAATCCTGAACCCGCGTCCTAATAGAAAGCGATCGTCGCGCGAATACGCGATCGTCGTGTTCATATGTCACTTTGTTCGATGAACCGCCACGCGTGGTCGCACCGACAGAGGACGCCTTCTGAATTCCGAATAAAAAGTGACATACAGGATAATTTTTTATTCAGTGCGTAAATTTTTACAGGGTGTTCTACCCATGAATATGAACAACATTCACTATGGGACCATCTCTGAAATCACGAAAAAAAAATCAGCAGATTCATACATTTTGGTCGAGTAGGTATTGAACTTTTATAAGAAACAGCTGATTTTTTTTTTGTGATTTCAGAGATGGTCCCATAGTGAAAGTTGTTCATATTCATGGGTAGAACACCCTGTGAAAATTTACGCACTGAATAAAAAATTATCCTGTATAAACGCGACGAACGCGTTTTCGCGTGACGGTTGCATTTTATTAGGACGCAGCCTTAAATAAAAGCGATTACGTTGAATCAACAATAAGCCCATAGCCTGCTTGCTTTTTTTTATTGCTAAAAATAGACCCCTCCAAAGTCAATTCGCTGACCTCGATTCTCATAGAACATCTTCACTTGTAGGGAATTGAAATTATAATTTAATTTTGTTCTATTTGAATTCTCTGCCATACATTCTGGTACATACGTTTTGGGCAGTTTTCCTTGAAGCAACCTTAGTTTTATGGTTTGTTCCAAAATTAAATTAATTAATTTATCAGAGTTTTTACGTGTTAGTGACCAGAGGGCTGTTATTCTTTGGCAAAAGAATTAGCATTACCATTCAACTTGGCAATGCTGCCAGTCTTCTGCGCACGTTTCCGAATGACAGCGATGCGGACGAGTACTTCGACGCATAAGTGTCCTTTTGTATTTATTTGTATAGTTAGTTAATTAGTCATTGAATAAAGTACACTATGTAAATAGTTACTTGTGTTAAATATTATAAAAGTTTAAAACATAAAAATAAATTATTTTATAAAAAAACGAAAAAAGGGACTCTAAAAACAACTCCACGCCACTCCGAATCTCACATCACACATCCATCTCCTTCGCCTTTAAATACGACGGGGACGATTCGATAGAGGCACAGCCCCCACGTGTTCAAACCCTTAGTGCACACAATCACACGACAGTGTACGAAAAATGCCGAAAGTTCTCGAAGATGGACGAAAACTATTTGGTCATCGATAGTTATCTCGGTTTTGTGGACACGCACAAGTGGAGTTTGTATTGCTTGGTGTGCTTTGATCATGTTTAGGGAAGAGGGACGTTGATGTTTAGTAAAGTTTTGGAGTTTTACTCGTTAGGTATTTTATCCTGGAGAATAGAAAGGTTTGGGGAGCCATCTTGTTTACTTGTTGGCCTCGGTAGAAGTAATGCTGTGTGCCTTTTAGCCTGTGCTAAATAAATATATTTATTTTTCGTTACGACGCATATTGACTTTTTTCTTTGCTGACTACAATAAAATTATTTGTTTTTATAATTGGTTGGTAAATAAACACATCTAAAACATGTCCCAGAATTAACGCACACAAACAAACACCCCGATTAGAATATTATGTTATAATTATAATACATAGGTACACGGAATTTTTACTAATAGGTATGTATAAAACATTGTTTATTTATTAAATTAGTTATGGTTGTGGGAGAAAATTGTAGTTTTATTACAAACTAGCTGACCCGGGCGAACGTTGTACTGCCATATTTGAAAAGATCTTTTTTTCTTTTAATTTTCTTCTATACGAACCTTGTCCTGACAATAACAAACACAAAAAAAAAGAATAATCCAATTTGGTGTAGTCAATCGGAAGTTATGCGCGTACATACATTCCGGTGATTTATTTTTATTTATATAAGTAGATCTACGCACGCACACAGTTGCAAACGTATCTAGCGTAGTTACTTTGTTCATTTTGATTCGTTTTGAATATACAGCGGAAGTGTGACTGTAATTTACGTAGTTTTTACAGAAATTGATTTAGTAAAATAATGATTCTGAACAAAATACTTTAAAATGTGCATTGTTTTTAATCAATTCACGAGTTTTTTTGTAAAATGTCCCTGTAATTTTTTTTCCCTTGATCTGGCATGAAAATACAGTCATAAGATTTAATTCGAGTTAAGTGATAATTATAATTATGTAAAATGTATTGTTATATTTAATAATATGGTAAAAATAGAAGTGTGTAGTATATAGGTATATAATATAATAATTGAAATAATATTTAAAATTAATTTATTGTAAATTGAAAATTTATGTAAGAACTTTATTTAATTGTAAATTGATTTAGCATACCGTTAAAATGGCGAGACATGTAGCACTATGCAATTATGAACACCTTTGTAAACACCAAAGATATAAACACCATGTTTCTGGCAAATCAATATTCTATTCTATTAATTCATCATATTGTATATCTGAGCAAAATTGAATAATTCGAAAAAAATGTGCGACTCATTTGAGTTGTTCCTTGATAACTTTTGACATCAAGTTTATTAAAGCCGGGTATTTCCGTTGAACTAAAAGAGGGGGTACTCTTTTAGTTCAACGGAAATACCCGGAATAAGTCACACTATTCCGTTGTTATGATTCTTATCGTAATTTGTTAGAAAAACTGTTTTGGGTGTACAAATATCACGCTTGAACACCAGGGGACAGAAGATTGAGTTGTATTTTGTTACAAATGGCGCCGATTCCCTTGTTTACAAAATAAACTGAATTTAAGTTCAGTGCATCTTTTTCTTTCTATTTCATTAAGAAAAGGACAGAAGATAAATATTAGTTTAGTCCTGTTAAATTAGTCAGGGCCTGACGTAAAATGACGTATTTTTAGCCGCCATGTTTTTAATCACGTCTAAACTGTCTATGGAGTCTCCTAATTTGACAGGACTAAACTAATATTTATCTTCTGTCCTTTTCTGCGCCAATGTGTGTTGTTTGGAAGAATTCCGTGTATGGGCGTGGCTGGTGACATGACTAAACATTACCCCGGATTTTATGAAACTAGTTTTGTGATGGTTTTGTTTATTATTTTCAAAAAAGATTGCGCAAACTCAGTTGTTCATTGATTCTATTTAAATTAAATCCAGCTTTATAGGTACTTCTGCAATGTATATAAAAAAGAAATCTGATTAATTTAAAAATTATTGATTCTATATCTGAGTATTGTGCTTAGATTATAATGTACGCTTAATTCATGCTTGAACTGATGCAGCTGCATAAACAGATAAAAAAAACATTCGAGACAATTTTCACCCCCGTTTTAAAAATATTAAAATACTTATTCGTAAAAAAAAAAGAAAATCACACGACAGCACTTTGTTGATCACCCGAACCCCAGGGACACACCTATGCCAAAAAACTAAATTATCGATTGTTTCTCTAGTAGATTCACCCTTAGTTTTGGGCCCCATGGTTCAACGACCTTCAAACCGTATCGTATCAGGGGTGAGCTGTCCACGCGCCAAGATTCTGCTCTAACTGGTCCGAACTGGTTTGGAGCGGATTAAAAAGAGGGTTCTGATGTTGATACGGTGACATAATAAATATCATATTGAATGACATGCAGTGGTTTTATTGTTATGCTCTGGTGATTGTAAATTGCTTTATTATTGCAGATATGTAAATTAAAAGTGGTGTTCAAAAGAATATTACAATGAGATATTTATGAGTAGGTATGTTATTTACAAGAGCAGTGGTGGCCCAGTGGTAACGGCCACGACTAAAGATTTGTAGGTTCGAATCCAGACAGGCGCTTTACTTTGTGTAAATTATTTCATCACCACTGCTCTCAAAACGGTGAAGGGAAACATCATGAGGAAACCGGCATGTCCTCGAACCAAAAATTCGAAGACGTGACATCCACCAACCCGCAACGGGCCCGCGTGGTGGATTACAGCCCACTCTCTCTCACAGACAAGATGCCTATGTGCCAGCAGTGGGAACATTATAGGCTGAAAATGCTATAATAATAATAATAAATACTTTATTTCATGGTGTCCATTTTATTAGTAACAATATTCTTATAGGCTAGTGTTAGTAATACTTAAAACTACCCACAACACCAAACATATAAAAAAGTAAACTCAACAACAATCACTACTGCGCCATTCCATAAGAACTGGCGCAGCAATGATTGATGTAATTACAGTCCAGCCGACCAGCGACCATGCTAAGGATGCTGTTGGTGCTGCCGCGTACTCTACGCACCAGGGATGCGCATCTTATACGCATCGTAGCGTAAAAGCAGTCTACGCGATGTTCAGAAAACATCCCTAATGCACTACAGAATCGCTGCAGCCCCAACAGTACCCTGAACGCATTATTATATATTTTTTTTAAAACGTTGCCCCACAATAGGAATTACTCCTGTATTGTGGGTGCGTTTACAAACATTTAAACTCACATACACAAACAGCCAGACCCGGAATAACTATCTGTAGGCAATACAAATATTTGTTCCGTGCGGGAATCGAACTCACGACACGCAGCGCAGCACTTGATCGATCAGCCACTACGCCAACCGTGTAGTCAAAAAAATTGGACTCGGAGGGCACTGTAAGACTTTTGATACAGGCTCGTTAGATAACCTGATAACTAGCCTATATTTATATATATATATATATATATAATTGACGGCACGGTTGGCGCAGTGGTTAAGCGATTGACTGCTGCGCTGCGTGTCGCGGGTTCGATTCCCGCACGGAACAAATATTTGTATGACCTACATGTATTTGTTCCGAGTCTGGATGTTTTTCTATCTATAATATGTATGTATTTACAAAAAAAAATGTATATAAGTAGTTTATCAGCCATCTTGTTACCATAACACAAGCATTAGGTTGCTTAGCTTGGGACTAGATGGCGCTGTGTGAAATGTCCAGGGATATTATTATTATTTATTGTCTAACTGCAGGGCAATCGCCTCCCTCTCTCTTTTCCACAGAATTCTGTCTTTTGTTAGTGATTTTTAAGATTAATCAAGAAATATATCTTGACCAATTAACACAATAGATACAAGCCATTAATATCAATACATCAATAATAGAAAATTTCCCATTGTGATGTTAGTAACCCAATTTCATACCGTTCAACATTGTATGGTGAATGACTAGTCACCGGACAGTTCGACGCAAAATAGTAGTGACGTAGCAAAACTCCATTGAAGCGAGCATCTGGTCGCACAATGGGGGTGAAAGTGAGAGGCGAATTATATAATTCTTTGTTGGAAGACGTAACTATTATGTCGTGTCGAACTGGCGAAGGTGATTTCGTTGAGGTTTTTAAGTAGGCCTTTTGAGAATTGTAGTTTCTGGTTAGCGGGACTGTATAGACAATGTAGAGCAGTAGAGATATTTATTTAATTAATAGGTAGATAATTTTAGTTCATTGTTGTCTGTGGTTTGCTATCCTTACTTTTCCGTGGTTGGGTAATAGTAATTTTAGTTATAAAAAGCTTTTTATTTATCATCCTTTAATTTTAATATACAGGGTTATTTTCAACTGTCTAGCTTAACTCCGCAGACGCGGTGGGTATCAATATCTGAAAATGATAAAACAAAAAATCTTTATAAATAAAAATGAATCACCGAAATATATGTATGCGTATAACTTCCGATCAACTGCACCAAATTGGATGAAATTTTGTGTGTATATTTCAATGGGTAGTTTTAATAACATAATTATCATTAAACAGCGGGAAAATAATCAAACCGGAGTGATGAAATTATTTGCATAATTCCTGTAAATTAAAGCCATCATTATTTGGAAATTACTACAGAATAATATAATATAATATTCCAACCTGGTTGAGAGTTATATGTTCGAGCCGTTTGGGGTTGAAACACTAGGGCCATGGCGTCCCAGCGGTTCCCCAAGCGGTTAGTCGACTCTTCACGTGACCAGAGGGCTGGCCTGTTTCTTGGCCAAAGAATTAGCATCGTCATACAACGTGGCAATGCTGCCAGCCTTTTGGGCACTGTTCCTGTTGACAGCGATGCGGACGAATTTTTTGATGCCCTAGGATTCTTTTGCTTATTTTTGCACATGTAAATATTAATATTTTCAATGTTAGCCTACAGAATAAACTTACATATTGTCGTTGGAGCAATATTGTGAATTTGTGTGCAAGTAATGGAAGTAACGGGGTAAGTGTTTGCGTTTATTTAACGAAGTGTAGATTGGATGATGGAGATGTTTTGCAAGTCTGACTGTTCTCATTATGTCCTCAGCTTGCGGAAAAGTAGCCAATTTAAAATAACCCTGCATAAACAGCCTAAAATATTCTCAAAACTAGTTTATTTTAAAATTAAAGCTAACAGTTAATTAAAACAGAACACTGAAATTGCAATTGCGTCTTATTACCGCACTTAAACCTTAGTATTCATATAACTTTATAGACTAACAAGACTTAAAGTCTCACTAAACACAAGTTGTACTCGTATATCTTCGGCCAACTATCCGACAACATTGCGTGCTCCCCAAGCGGTCTGTCGTTATAATTTTAGTGTGGATGGCCAACTTATTGGCCCCAAGACATTGGTCTGGCCAGTCTTAGAATATGTAACTTGCTGCAGTAAAAGGATAAGCCTCGGGCATATGTATTTGGGAGACATAATACTGGGCTCTGTGGGAGAGATTGTAGTTACATATTGAGGAAAATTGTTTGTAAGGTTTATAATAAATAGATAGCATATATTATATTTTACTAAAATAACATAATAGAAAATGACAAAAGAAAACATTTTTTTTTTCAAAATATTGGGTATGATTTTTTCTTTTGAAGTACATAACGCTTTCTTAAACTGTGTGTTTTATATAGTCCTATTAATATTATAAACGTGAAATTCTGTATAGATAGATGGATGGATGTTTGTTACTCTTTCACGCAAAAACTACTGAACGAATTTCGATAAAATTTGGCAAACATGTGGTTTATAACCAGGTTTAACATATAGGATACTTTTTATCCCGATATTCCTATGGGATCGAAACTTATGCGGGTGAAACCGCGGGTGCAGCTAGTCCATCATAAAACACACAGTTTGAGAAAGCGTTCCCTGCTCTTATTTTGTACTATAGTAAAAAAACTTGTAGTAACAAGTATCAGAATCATTATCATAACAAGAATATGACTATCTACAAAATAGAAAAGGACCATTATTCGCAAACGCATGACCTCTTTATTTCTTTCTATACAAACAAACTAAAAAAATAAATAAAAGAACGGCCCTCAACGGCCCCCGAAAATGATGCCCAGATTTAACAAGGTCTGTTCGCAACCCTAAGTTTAGGGCTTTTAGGGGTCCACTGGCCTCCTTTGTTCCGAATAGTAAGGACGTAAGGGGACTATTTGAACAGTTTGTGGCAACTTGTGCCGATATCTCCATTCACTTTTTGGGCATAAGCTTTCCCGGTCGGCTGCTCGTGCACAGCCTTTGTGCTAAATTATTCCTGAAGCTGCCTTGTTAGTTGGGCGATTTAATTATTTTTGGTGTGGTTGGGATTATGTTGACATTTGTTTATGTGTGAGAGAAAAGTTTTGATTGGTTTTTCGGGTTGATACTAGGATTATGAAGCTTGCTTGTTGCATAGTTTTACTCTCATATTCACAAACATTACTATGAGGTATCAAAGTGTGCGCGGATGCACAGAGTCCTAAAAACCTATTCACAGACTTGAGTGGCGATGGGACCTATTCCCATAATAGGTCCCATCGCCACTCAAGTCTGTAAATAGGTCCCGCGTCCCTTAATATTTATGATTTGAAAGGCTTGTCATGTGAAACGCATTGAGAAATGCCTTACTTCGCATACTATTACTACCTAACTGAGACAAGTATTTATTGATTTATTTAATCTTTTCGCACACAAAAAGGTACAATATTGTTTGTGAATACAGGTGTTAGTGTGTTTTGTAAAAAAACGACACTACAAAGTGAAAAATAACTTTAATTTCGGAAGTCGGTGTCGTCGGGTTCGCATTTTCGTTGTTTGCCACCGACTTCCGAAATTAAAGTTATTTTTTACTTTGTAGTGTCGTTTTTGGAAGTCGGTTGTTTTTTTTTTGCAAAAAAGTTTTTATTTTTCACTTTTAAGTTGTAATTTTTACCAGTAATTTAGGTTTAAAAATCAAACCACTGAACCGTTTTTGATGAAATTTGAAAAAGAATTTTGAAAATCGGTCCACAATTGGCGGAGAAATCGCGTAACAAACACACACAAAAAAAAACATACCGTCGAATTGAGAACCTCCTTTTTTAGAAGTCGGTTAAAAAAAGAATAGTCTTTCCTCTTTGTACACGTGACGACGTTTGGCATATTCGTTCATATTGCTGCCAATAACGACATTTTAACACTGCAATCATCAAGTGGGGGCAGTGGTGGCGAAGTGGTAACAACCGCGACTTAAAAGTAGCAGGTCGTGAGTTCGAACCCAGACAGGCGCTTTACTTTGTGTAAATTATTCTCTCAAAACGGTGAAGGAAAATATCGTGAGGAAACCGGCATGTCCTAGAACCAAAAATTCAAAGACATGTAACATCTATCAACCCGCACGGATTACGGCCCACTCCCTCTCACCGAGAGGAGGCCTGTGTCCCAGCAGTGGGAACATTATAGGCTGATTATGCACCAAGTATTGATGGTTGACTATTGCCGTTGTGACCCACGAAATTAATTATATCTTCCACCAAGTTTAAGTTGAGATTTTCCACCCAAACAGCAAAAAGATCCCGAATTGGTCAACCACCAAAATCTTATAATAACAAACCACTACAAACAGTATACATGTATTTTTTCCACAAACCATTTCGAGCCCTTCAAACAAACACCTACGAAATCCTGCAGTTGACAGCGTGTATTTCGTAGGTAAAGGGTGCGTGAAAATGTACACTTTACTTACCCTCTGCGTGCGTGCGGTTTTGACCGGCGCTGACACATCCCTGTTGTTGACACCTTCCGCTGGTGTTGTTCTGACTTCAACCTGTATGTTTTTTTTTGGGTGTGAAGTTTGTTTTGTGTTCGTTAGTAATTAGTGTTACCTTAGTTGTGTGATGGTGTAGACGTGTTTACATGGGGTACCAAATACAGCTTTGGTTGGGGACAGGGATGCTTTTGTACCTACAGCAGTGAGCCTTATTATCCTAGGGACATTTAAAGAATTGATCTAGCCTGGACCAATGTCAGTAGCTCCGTATTCAAAAGTTGGCAGAATTGATCAATCCTACTAATATTATAAACGCGAAAGTTTGTGAGGATGGACGGATGATTGGATGGGTGTTTGTTACTCTTTCACGAAAAAACTACTGAACGTATTTGGATGAAATTTGACTCACTGATAGTTTATAACCAGGATTAACACATATAATAATTTTTATCCCGGTCTTCCCACGTGATCGAAACTTATGCGAGTAAAACCGCGGGGCGCAGCTAGTAAGATATAACATTAAGGAATACCAACACAGAATATAAATGGTGCCAACATTGGTAACAAATCTTTCGAGTCGTAATTTAACATTGTGACGTTAATATTTTAATCTCAATATTTTGGAAGGTTTAGGTGATTGACTTAATTATAAATATTGGTTTGGAATGTTTTAAATAATTGTTTGCGAGATAAATTAGTAGTGTTCATCATCGTTCTCTGGCCTTTATCCCAATTGGCACGGTTGGCGCAGTGGTTAAGCGATTGACTGCTGCGCTGCGTGTCGCAGGTTCGATTACCGCACGGAACAAATATTTGTATGGCCTACAAGTAGTTGTTCCGGGTCTGGCTGTTTGTGTATGTGAGTTTAAGTGTTTGTAAACGCACCCACGATACAGGAGAAATTCTTAGTGTGGGGCAACGTTTAAAAAAAACATATATTTGGGATCAGTGCAATAAATATGTCTTCTTATAGACAGAAAGATTAAATAACTGTCGTGCCAGCGACGAAACGACGAATAGGAACAAGAAGGTCTTCATCGTGTCGCTCGCACGACAGTACAAGTATTTTGAATGTTATTTTTCTAAAACTTTGCCACTTCCACGGCGTTGTCGGTGGCAGCGCAGAGGTCAATTTGACTGCATGTTTGGGGACACAGAGGGCAGGATCACACCCTACTGGCGTTCGGTCAAGGTAGCCCCACTTCACCAGGTTGGACTTACATCTTCCCACTTGTATCCGGAGACGGTTCAGAGACTTCCAAGTGGACCACGGAAGGTTACACCCTGCAGGGAGATACTCCTTTGGTCCTCCTCCTTTTGGTAGTAAGTAGGAGATGGAAGAGTGTTTTGCCACAGTTTGCAACGTGCATCGGACGGGTTTCCTGACAGAGACGCTGTCGATTTTAAGAATGTGTGTCTGCTTTTTAGCCGTTGCGTTGGTGGCTATTTAAGTTTATCCACTGCGCCTGCAACTTCTCTTCGGACTTGTGGTGGAGCTATGCTCTGCTAGCCAGCTGTGGGATATAGTGCCCTGACCGGGTTCGGTTGCAGGCAGCCTGTAATTAGAAATATAGCGTTTATTAAACCTAAAATAATATGTATGGCCTTATTTAAAAAAGTAGGATTACATACAAAAATATACCTACCTGCCTTTCTAAAATTTCCCTCTACGGAATAATCAAAAGTTCTAAAAGATTCAAAGTTACAACAGTGCACAATTAAGTGCATAAAGTTGCTCTTATCTAAGCCTTTGTTTGTGCACTAAGAACTCCACCAGGCTCGATTATGTGTAGCGGAATCACTTTAAGTTTTTCGAAATTGTATACACGGAAGTTTGGTACAGAGTGTTGAAGATAGGTGTAGCTGAAGGAAGCTGCACTAGTCATATAGGGGAAGTGCGAGATGTCTGAATTTAACATTATTGTGCGGTTTAAAGAATCTATGGGTGTAAAGGAATTGCAGTTATAATCAATTGAGGTTACAGTCACGTAACTTGGCCAGAGTCTTGAGTCGGTTCTCTCCTTTCCTTAACTTTCTTTACAACAGATATGTTTAAAAATAAATTATGGCAATAACCATAGGTAGATTTATGATGTGACAAAAACTTTTTTGCAAAAAAAAAACACATGACTTCCAAAAAAGACACTACAAAGTGAACGGTAACTTTAATTTCGGAAGTCGGTCTCGTTGGGTTCGCGACCCACGGATGCCCCTCAAGTTGAAGGGGAAAATTTATAAGTCCGTGATAAGGCCTGTCGTACTTTATGGGTCTGAATGCTGGGCTGTGAAGAAGACGGATGAAAAAAGACTGCATGCAGCGGAGATGAGAATGTTGAGATGGATGTGTGGAGTGACGAGAATGGATAAAGTAAGAAATGAGTATATAAGAGGAAGTTTGAAAGTGGCGCCAGTGACAGAAAAGTTGAAAGGAAATCGTTTGGGCATGTGATGAGAAGGGACGAAACGCATGTGACTAAAAGAGTGATGAATATACATGTTGATGGATGGAGAGGTAGAGGAAGGCCGAAGAAAAGATGGATGGATTTTGTGAGAAATGATATGAAAGAGAAGGGAGTGAATGATAGCGTGACGGTTGACAGAGGAGAATGGAAGAAGAACACGTGTTGCGCCGACCACAAGTAACAAGGGATAAGGGCAGGAAGATGATGGTGTCCCAACCAACTTCCGAAATTAAAGTTATTTTTCACTTTGTAGTGTCTTTTTTGGAAGTCGGTTGTTTTACTTTTTTGCAAAAAAAAAAAAAAATTTTTGCTTTTAAGTTGTAATTTTTACCAGTAATTTTGGTTTAAAAACCAAACTATTAAACCGTTTTTGATGAAATTTCTATGGGGCCAATCTGAAAACATATTCTTACAAATAAAAAAAGAATTTTGCGAATCGGCTTTTAAGTACCGAACTTCTGAGGTAACAAACATAAAAAAAAAATTACACTCGAATTGAGAACCTCTTCCTTTTTAAAAGTCGGTTAAAAAGTGCAAATTTTTTTGTTGCACTATAGTCCATTTATAATAGCATTAGAAAAAAGAGGCTCGTAGAAGCAGGAATGCAAAACATTTTATTTCAAAGTTATGATAAAACAATTTTAAGGGAGATGCTTAAATTCTAATTTTCTTGCGTTTTTTGCAATTTGCAGGTCAGTGTAAGGTTGTATCTTAATAAAAATAATATGATGCGCAACAATAAGAAATATGTAGGCAATCATACAATTTTAACCTTAAAAATCATCAATACATCCCTTTAAATTAGAATTGCTCCGAATTCGTCTGATTTCGCGGGCTACTGCAGCGCATCCACCTTAATTAAAATCAAATTTGGTAGAATTATAGTGAAACGAATAACGTTCCAAGTATTGTTCATCCCTGCTTCTTTTAGGTTTTTGGCATTGACACTGTAATTTTAAATTGGAGTTATATAATATAAATAAATTAAAGCCACATAATTTCATAAGATAAATAGTTAAAATGGTTACAATTAAGTGTGACAGCTGCTGTAAAAATAGATCATAATAAATTCGGCGTCTATCATAATGTAACAATGTATATTGTATTTTTGTTACAAAGTGTGCATTAAAAATAACCTTTTTTAACTTCTTTCTAATGCTATTGTAAATGGACTTTAAGTATACACGCGCAAAGTTACTCCCATTACGCTAAAACCTGGCCAAGTGACGTATTACTGTACTACTCCGTAATAAGTGATCTATCTGTCATTTCCATTATTTATTCATACTAAGTGCGCCCCGCGGTTTCACCCGCATAAATTTTGATCCCGTGGGAATATTGGGATAAAAATATCCTATATATTAATCCTGGTTCCAAACTATCTGTGTGCCAAATTTCATACAAATCCGTTCAGTAGTTTTTGCGTGAAAGAGTAACAACCATCCATCCATATACACTTTCACGTTTATAATATTAGTAGGATTTCATGATATCATAACATCGCGCCTGTATACCCCGAAAGGTTAGGCAGAGGTGTAGCTATAGGACTCCCACATCTCACCAATTATGTTAAAGTCCCATTGTAACAGGGAGCAAGCTTATAAGAAGAAAGAAAGAAAGAAAAATCATTTATTTAGCACAGACCAAAAGACACACAATACACCAGATACATACATCAGATAGCAACTAATAAAAAAATAGAAAGTCGATGTAAGAAATTAGCAGGTAAGTGTGCCTCACGGCTGCACCAAAAAGGCCCAGTTCAGCAAAAATGCCAGACAATAGTGCCTGACGCTGGTTTTCAACCGAACCTGATGTGTGAGGTGACGGATGTAAATCAGTTTTAAACTGCAACGTGACGTGTGTATGCATACTTAAATAAGATAAATATGTGACAGATAAAAAATAGTAACGAATATATACATAAATAGTGTGAGTTGAGTAATATTGCATAAATAAACTTAAAAAAAATACTGAAAAATATAATGAAACGACCGCGTGATAGACCTTCGTTAGTATGTCAATAAATAAATTCTTCGAAACGACTCAGAACAACATAAACGAGGAATTCCAGGTGAATAACCCAATAACAATTTTCCCGACCCGGGAAATTACGAAAACAAGACTTACTTTCAGATATTTTAGGAACTAACGAAAACAAGACTTACTTTCAGATATTTTAGGAACTACCGAAAACAAGACTTACTTTCAGATATTTTAGGAACTAACGAAAACAAGACTTACTTTCAGATATTTTAGGAACTAACGAAAACAAGACTTACTTTCAGATATTTTAGGAACTAACGGAAACAAGACTTACTTTCAGATATTTTAGGAACTACCGAAAACAAGACTTACTTACAGATATTTTAGGAACTAACTTAAACAAGACTTACTTTCAGATATTTTAGGAACTACCGAAAACAAGACTTACTTACAGATATTTAGGAACTAACGAAAACAAGACTTACTTTCAGATATTTTAGGAACTCGAATGTATTCATAATCCCATACCAGTGACAGAACAATTCCTCCACCAACATAAAGCCTATTACGATGATAAAAACATGTGTATGCTCCTCAAAATTTCCGTGTCAATTGTGATATTTTTACGAGTGTATGACGTACACTGTCACCCCACACACCCCTCCCTACCGTGTTGCATAACTATAAAGTCATCATTATCTGCCTAGCCTTTTCCCAAATATGTTGGAGTTGGCTCCCAGTCTAACCGGATGCAGCTGAATAATACGCGACAGCCTATCTGATCTTCACAACCCAGTTACTGGGTAACACGAAACCCTGGACTTTCCAGCAGCAATTATTTATTACACTTAAATTCAAATACCAATGATCATGACATCAAGCATAAAAAGTAAGACGCAAAGACATTTTAAGAACTCAATCAATCCCAACCAGTGACAAAAGAATTCCTCCACCACTGTAAAACCCATTACGATAATAAAAACACGTGTATTCCCCTCCAAATTCCGTGTAATTGTGGTATTTTTACGAGTGTGTGCCGTACTCTGTCACCCGACACCCCCTCCCCCTCCCTTCCGTATTGCGTAACTATAAAGTGGTCGCCGATAATTGTCCCCTTCGTTGATTACTTCAATGTACTCGTAACTCGTGATAAAACTTATTAAGACGTGTGTGTCTATGTTTATTAGGCCAACTGTGATAGGATTATGGTATTTCAGTGGCCATTTTCTTTTCTGTGTGAAAGTTACAATAATTTTGTTATGACCTATCAAATGTTACTTATTTATTTGTAGCGTATGTTGTCCCACTTCAAAAATTATATGCGTTTATGTGTGAACTAACATAGTTTTAAGTTTTTTTTACTAACAATATGGATCTTGTTGTCTTGTTGTTTTTGATGGCACGGTTGGCGCAGTGGTTAAGCGATTGACTGCTGCGCTGCGTGTCGCGGGTTTGATTCCCGCACGGAACAAATATTTGCATGACCTACAAGTAGTAGTTTCGGGTCTGGCTGTTTGTGTATGTGAGTTTAAATGTTTGTAAACGCACCCACGATACAGGAGAAATTCCTAGTGTGGGGCAACGTTTTATTAAAAAAAAATATATAAATAAAATAAATAAATAAAGGTCTCCCTTTATTCTCCTCCATCACACTTCCAAATGCTACAAATATAATTGGGATTTGCATTTGAAATCACAACTTACATAGCTAGAAGAAGTTATTACAAGGCTTTTTCTTCTGTAATAATATTTTAAGACATTTCTGTGTAGCCACAACAAGTAGCCATGGTGCTTAGGTCATTCCAAAACCTAGAGAAGAAAAAAATGCGCAATATTGCGTATACCATTCCTACCTTCGTCATCATTTTCCTGCACTTATCACAATTTATTTTGGGTCGGCGGAACATGTCCTTTTTCTGCCATAGGTACTTCTCTATTAGTTGTCAACTGGGTCTGCACTTCCTATACCTACAATATGTATTTTATTACTTGCAATAACATAACAAAATACATCACCAAAGCACCCCCCCTCCCCCCTCTCATCCCTTTCCTGCAGTATTCACTACCAACCTATTTCTTTCCAGAACTCAAACAGTTACAACTACACAATCCTTTACAACTCACACCAGCCCTAATTAGATCTATTCCATTCCATGTCACTCACACATTCTGAACAAAAGCCTCGTGTCAAAGTTGAACAAGATCCGAAGACAGTTCTAACCACAGTTAGCACATAGCCCGCTCAAATATTCAATACAAAATGTAATATAAGTAGGTCGTAGCCCCTTTGTTTAGTTAACAAAGTTCTAGGAATCTAAAATTTTGTGGGTATGACGAAAATATTTGTTGGGATTGTCTTTTGAAAGAGTTGGGGAGTTTTCGGATTCGTGATTGTGAGGGAACTATAAAAGTATGAAGCTCCTTATGAACTATTTGTGTAAAGTTCATCTGGATCTACAGCGTGGCGCTTTAATGGCGGCATTAATTTAACACGCGTATACGGTTTTGCGTTTTCGTTTGATGGACATATTTTAATTTCTTTAAACACTATTATTTATTCGTTTATTTATAATTTTCTAAAATAGCATCTTGGAGCAACCTGACTTAAAGAATTGTAGTGCAGGGGTTATTTGCCGCGGTCACAGATCATAACATCGCATCAATGAAATTAAAACGAATAACGTGCAAAGAGTAGGCGAATTGAAGAAAAGAGAGAGCCATATCAGAGAGCGAGCAGGCGGTGGTTTTCAAATTACAAATTATGTTATGTTGTTATATTTTTTATGATTACTGGCCACTAGCCCTACCCGTGTGTTAAATTAATGTCGCCATTGTAGCGACACGTTGTATATTTTGTAAAACTCTCACCGTGAAGACGTAGGAAGAAGTGATCTTGAAGTGAGCAGTTGCTAGTGATGGACACTATTGACAACCCATTTTAAACTACATTTCACCTACTTTTTCATGGCGAGATTTTTACAGAATAGACCAGCCTGTATTTGAAGTACTCGTGTCTCGGTGATTCAAAGATTTTTGATATTATTTTTTTGGTCCTTCAAGACCTTTTGTGTTGCACGGAAGTAAACTTGGTTCTCCTAAGAAAGCGATGTCATCTAGCTGCCGTAAAATAACAAAAGGCATGAAAATGACAGTGGGTATTTTTACGGCGTAAAATGACGACACCGCTTTTTAATGAAACCCGAGCTTAAGCGGAAGTATGAGTTTGCGATTTATGAACTTGTCAAATCATTCCGCTGATTTTCAGTCTCACTTGAGATAATTACCTGGTACCTACCTATAACGTAGGTACCGACTAAATGAAGGCCAATGAAGTAGATTTTTATAGTCGTAATATAATCTGCCTAGCCTATTCCCAACTCTGTTGGGGTTGGCTTCCAGTCTAACCGGATGCAGCTGAAAACCAGCATTTTACATGGAGCGTCTGCCTATCTGACCTCCACAACCGTTACTGGGTAATACCCCTTGGTAAGATTGGTTGTCAGATTTTCGGGCTCCTGTCGAAGTAACGACTGTCAAAGAATACACCATCCACGAATGACAGCCGGGAACAACGGCTTAACGTTCTTTCCGAGGCACGGAGGTGTTTTGGTATTTAAAGATGCTCACCCATCCACAGACCAACCGCGGCAAGCGTAGCTTTATTTGATCGATCGACCCGTGCGGCTGTTATTACTTAGCCACAAGTCCCTCTTTTAATATATGTAATACTCTATCCAAAAATACATCTTACTTAGAAGATTACCACAGAAGGTAGTGTTGACGAAGGTGCCTGTTACCGGCTATATTAAGATACGTTATAAGGTTTTATCTCGATCATTTTTCGGTCATTACATTTTTTTTACATAAAAGCACAATGCGCAAGGTTTATATAGGTTGTTGCTAGTGATTTAGGGCAGTTAAAGAGCATGCCCTGTAGGCAACTTTTTCAGACGCTTACTGCTACCGTCTATCAAATTTCTATAATAGATTTTCAACTTTATCACTAAAGCATTAAGGTTCAAGGTTGATTAGGAAAATTGACAGTGGCGTCGATTCCCTTATTCAAAAACTAAACTAAATTTAAGGCCAGTGCATCTTTTTCTTTCTATTTAATTTAGAAAAGGACAGAGGATAACTATTAGTTTAGTCCTGTCAATTTAGTCAGCGCCTGACGTAAATTGATGTATTTTTAGTAGCCATGTTTTTAATCACGTCTAAACTTGCTATGGAGTATCTTAATTTGACAGGACTAAATTAATATTTTATCTTCTGTCCTTTTCTTAATGAAATAGAAAGAAAAAGATGCACTGAACTTAAATTTAGTTTGGTATGTGAACAAGGGAATCGGCGCCAATTTCGGGTTTCCTTGTTCTTTGATGGATACATCTTCTTCGTCGTACTGATGATTCCCTTTTATTAATATTATATAGCTTCGGCCAAAATTTGGCCACTTAAAATATTTATATATAATAGTCCTTCGGTACAAACCTACTCTTCAGCAATTGGTGTCTATATTCATATACAACATCCTAAGTTATGCTTAAATATCACAAAAAAACTTCCTTTCATTAATCTATTTATTTTAAAAGACTACAAGCACTTTACTTCACCCGAGTCTCAAATACATGTTATCATTTTTAATTATATCTTACTAGCTTCTACCCGCATCCTAATTGCGTAACACACGATCAATCGGAATCGGTTTCATTTTGACAGTTCAACAACATTCATTGCGTTATTTACGTGTTGAGCAGACAAATTTTTCGAACTTATGAAGCAATGGATTAGCAATTTGCTTCAAAATGATTCAGATTCCGATTGATCGTGTGTTACGCAGTTAGGGTGCTTTACCTTACCCTACTTTACCCAGACACATCTCGTCGCATCGCATCGCCTGCCTGTGCTATTTCTCCGTTTTCACTTAGCATTTTTTCTGACTTTCTTTGCTCGACTCCTAAGGGTCCTGGCGTGATATTATTATAGCAAATCCGACTGGTAGTTCTAAAGATGAGTCCGTTCAAACAAACTCTTCAGCTTTACTATTAGTATATAGATTAAAACATACAAGCAGATAGGCACCAAAATATATTTCACTAAACCGAAATAATATATCGGTCATATTCCAAATACACGTAAATCGAAATACGTATCAAAAACGTAACATTAGTAAAATCAAAATATCTAGCGTTTGACCAAATGTTTGCGGTTAACAGAATTTGGTCGGCGCTCGCATGCGACTGACGGTTTGGGAGCATGAGACCGCACCAAACGGGCCTTAATTGATGCACGGGAGATGCAAAGACCACTGACATGCATCTGTGATTCTGTAGAATAGAATAGAATAATTTATTTTGCCAGAAACATGGTTACAGGGTGTTACGTTACATTATACATTGTAGAAGTTCAGCATGTCTCACCGTATAATCGGTATGCAAAATTGATTCATTTACAATTTATTGATACAATTAAAATGTCATTCTTATTATTCACATGTCATTAATTAATTTAGCAATATTATAAAAAATAAGTCATTTCTTCAATACAAAAATTGATCCATAACCTCCAATAAAAAAAATAAAAAATAAACGTATTATGATTTACATGTCATGAATTCGTCAATATCATAAAAACATTTTTCAAGAAGCCATTTCTTTAAAAATGCGTTAATTTAAATGCGTAAGGGGCAATTCACGAACAGATTTAGTACAAATGTTTATGTTAGGGTTTTTACTGTCGATTCTAGTTTTTACCCAACCTACGGCTTATTTTAGGACACTGAGGCAGGCAATAATGAGCATGTCTGGTGACTGTGCCGAAGGACCAATATTTTTTAAATTTGATATCTGTAGTTGTGATTTTTCCAGAAAGCTTTTCATCTGCCTCGTAATTATCTAGTTGTTTGTTAGCTTGTAACAAAGGTGTTGCTGGACCATTTATTGCTTCACTTTTTCATTCCTTTTTAAAGCACTAGGAAGTGGTGAAGGGCGTGCGTTTTGGGGGCTGTCTTATGTAATTTTGACGTTCAGAAAGTGCTGATTCTCTGCCTAATTTGCATAAATGACTTTTGGTTTTGATATAAAAACTGGTAAAGTAAATATATAAGAGCATAATTATGGGCATTCAAAATGACTATGTTTTAAACAGGTACATTTTAATGGACATAAATCATAAAAATCTACTTAATGCCTTCATTTGTAATTTTTAAATTGACACCAACCAACCTTTGAAAACGTAGTACGCATGAAGGATTAATTTGTTGAAGTTTTAACCGATCAGTTTATTATGCCTGTGTTTGTTTTAAATTAAGGTGTCAATTATAAAAGCAATTATTATGTATTTAGTAAACTGTAATTATTGGAACGTAATCCACTCGTCAAAACACTGAATGCCTGTTAAATGTAATACAGAAACTTGCATCAATTATTAAAATGTCCTGTGTACACTTTCTAGTGGGAATCCCACTGTTGGAGTCCCACTTGAAGAGCCACTTGGGAGAATAATTTTAGGTGAAAAGTAGGTCATGTATTTCCAAGGACCAAGGTAAAATTTCATCAATATTAGCTTTGGGAAATATTACTAAACTAACGTGTTCCATAACTCATTTTTATTACAATTTTAAAATTAAATGTTATAGTATTATGTCACATATTATACGCATCTTTTAATATTTTCTCAAAGAAAATGCAAAAAAAAAGGGATTAAAGCCCTACAGAGTAATAAATAATAAACTTCGTTATGAATGGAGAATAAAAGTGACAAAACAATGCATCAGCTGTTGATTATCCCACGGTAAGGGCTCTCTACCTACTTAAATATTAAAATAAAATTCTACGTAGGCATAATTTATAATAACCCTTGACACAATTTTGATTTTAAAAGAGTCTGAATGTAGACAATATTATTGTATTATTTATCTGACCTAGATAATAATATTCACAAATAAAACAGTCGACATGTCAGTCCTAAAATAGCTAAGTCTCAAAGAAAATCATAAAATAAGAAGAAAAGCTAATACCCTCCTTTCTAAGAGATTATTTCACAGATAATTACGACGCGTACCTACATAGTCAAACCCACACGCACCCTCCAGCGATACAGGTACAAAACAAAACAAAAATAGTACAACAAACCCCTTAATTAAGTCCGCATATTACCATATTTTTATACTTCATAAATTAAAAAAAAATCATCCTCGAGAAAACTCAAGGAGGGTTTCCTTTTTTATGTATTTTTCTAAACAGCCATTACGAGTCGCGTGCAAAGATCATCGGAGGCTGAGGTCCGGGGGGTGAGGCGCGGGGGTGAGAGGGGGCTTCATCCCCTTCGCTATTTTTGGGGCTTGAATTATAGCTCGACCAAACATTGAAGACCTTTTACCGAATTTGCCATTGCGTTTTACGAGCGACTGCTAAGCGTCCGTGGGCTAAATTATTCAGAACCAAAGGTTTTTTGCTAACACTTGATGTGGGTTTAAGCTGTGTTTATTAATAATGATACATTGCTGTTTTTTTGGTTGGCACTTTTAGAAGGATTATTTTTGGGTTTATTTTAAAATTCTAAGCAGTACAGGATCCGGGTCATACAATTTATTGCGACAAAATAGAAATGGAAATATAATTTTAGTGAAACATAAGCGAAGTTAATTATTTATTATTCTGTCGGGATTTTTTTCTATTTTAATTTAACCGTTTAAAAATTTAAAATATAAAATATTGAGTAAATTATAACAGTATGTTAAATCACTGTAACAATACAATTTATAATACTTCGTTATATTTTATTATTAAACAAACCGGAAAAACTAAAAAGAACGTGAAATTCGTATTCATTAAAACTCATAAAATAAGCTTTAATCCATTCCAAAAAATCTGAAAAGTAAGTAAATATAATGTAAATATTTAATGAGAAATTCACTTCGCTGAAAAACATAAAAACACGCATCATTTCAGTAAGTAATCTACTAAAACGCGGTAAATTTTCAACATAATTCAAGCCAAAACCTACACGCGTCTCAACACCGTCAACGGAATAGCGAAACAAGAAATTTCAAATAATCAACCTATTCACACAAAGCGAATTTACTCGCGTATCTAAGGGTGAGTGAAAGGGAGGATTGTATCAAGACTGGAGGCTCCCCCATGGCGTGCTATGAGGGGACCTCGGAGGGAATTTTAGGTTAGTGGACATGTAGGCATATAGACGGGAACACGGCGAATTTGTTGTCTCATTTAGTTCGTGTTTTGTGCTTTTCGTTTGTGCGTCAAGTCATGGTTAATCGTCGTCAAGTGCTAATATAAGTTAGATTAATATTCTAGTGATAAGTGTGTCAGTTAAAAAAATATTTACAATTTTTCTCGTTAACATTTCTCATGTGTACAGTGACAAATTGTGTGTGAACAATTAGAGGTAAACGGTGAAATAAAAATAAAAAATATAGAAAAAATAACGTGTGTCGGACCGCGGTTTGTTTGTAAACAGAGCCCCGTGCGACGCCGCTCTCGCTACGTAAACACTGACTAACATTATACACTTTTTCACGTGTGAAAAACTCTGTAACAACATTCCAAATTAGTGGAAAAATTTTAAGACATTTCGGAAAACTGTGTTAGAAAATTTTCGCTCAAAAATCAATGTGTAGAATTAGAGTCGTGCCAAATTTTTTCTCAGTGTTAATTGTAATTAATATTTAAATTATTTAAGTAAATGTTTGTTACTAAGTGTTAACTAAGGTGTAGTTTGTAATTAAATCGATGTGCAATATTTGTTAAATAACTGTTAAATAATAATATTATAAAATAAAATATTAATAGAAAAAATATCACTCATAAAAAAACTGAAATAAATCCGCGTCAGTGAGAAAAACAGGGGGACGATTGTACTGCCTACTACCGTTACTATACCGATCGATAATATTACGCATTACGGGGTGACTGTGAGAAGAGACGGCACGCACACAGCCGCGATCTGCCGCACACCCACACACGCCAGCCCCACCTCCTAAACACTCGCCCTCCGCGAAAAACGAAAGTAAACACGAGTGAGCTTTAAAAAAACTTGCAAACCGAATTTATAGATTAAGGCAAACGAAGTACAAAGCACTGTGATTAAAAATTTGTGTTCATTAAAGTCTGTTCTGTGATAAACATGATTGTGGGAGCGAATATGCGTAGCGTGAACCCGATGTTGTTGGGCTACAATACGCAGAATGTGAACATGATGAGCGTTCCTCAAAGTTGCGACTCGAGTATCGGCACCGCGCCGTCGACGCCGGTGCACAGCCTCGGTTCGGATCCGAAGCGCGCGTCGCCGCTGACGCCGGCGGAGCGGACCGGCGCGCCGCCGGGCGCCGGCAGAGACGCCGTCAAACTGTTCATAGGCCAGATACCGCGACATCTGGAGGAGGACGACCTCCGGCCCATGTTCGAGGAGTTTGGGAAGATTTACGAGCTCACGGTGCTTAAGGATAAGCACACGGGCATGCACAAAGGTCGGTAATGATTTATTGTCGATTAGAAATATGTTGCGCGGTAAGTGTTCGTAAATTTTATGTTCGTACCCTCCCAGAGATATGAGGGAATATTCCAAGGTTGACTGAAGCGCCAATTTTGGAGCATATAAAGACGTTTTCTTGTCTTAAGGAAGTAAACTTTGACAACAACTGTAATTGGCTGGAGCCTAGTCAAGGTCGTATTTATATTTTTGTTACGCAAACGACACAGAAAGAGAGAGATTTGTATTGTTCAATGTCACAATGAAATGTCAAGTAAATGCGGAAAGTAGGTCCTATTTCGTAAGCATGATGCGTCAAAAATGTAATGTTGATGTAAAAGTCGTTCCGTTGAATGTAAGCAAACTATAGGAATATGTTTTTCCTTTCGCAGTAACAGAAGACAAATAATATTTTCACAGCTTCTATTTATACAAGGATTATTGCACTTGTATGGTGACAGTAAGTATTTATCAGACCTTTTCATCAAGTGTAACATTGATAGCTGAAGCTCATAAAAGCCATGTGTTTTTATTTTGTTTCTAATAATAACGGGGTAACAAAAGATAATCTTTCATACAAAATAAAGTAAAATATGTTTACGCTATTTTATCACTTTTAAATAAAATCAAGATCCAACACAGTAACTATTGATCGAAAGGTGAAAGTAAGCCAGTGCACCGGCCATGTATCTCCTCAAGTTGTAAAAGTCAGTCGAGAGGAACGGTTACTTACCACTGTTCCGGAGAACTGTTCACATGTAGTGGGCACAGCACTATCGATTAGTGGGTACAACACTATTGTTTCTCACATGATGCATTGCTATTGTTCTTTAGATACGGTTGGTGTTAAATGGCGCTTGAAAAGTGATTTTTATTGTTAGACATGTTTGTACTTTGTAGTATTGAGAATCTTGTGAAGGAATTCGTTTGGCAAAGTGTTCCCAGTTTATTTCTGCAGCTCAATAACATTGTAATTTTACAGTGTAAAAGGCATTGTTGCCGTTAACTTTAGTACCTGTATTCTGCACCTACAGGTATGAATGCAGGTCGTACATGGTACACAATAAATAATATTATTGATTGATTGATATACATTTTCAACTTTATCTCTTAGTGACAGCCACAATGCAGAGTTATACGTTAAGCATACCCTCGGTTAGCATGCTTGACACCCAACCTCATTCACATTATTCGCTGGGAGTAAGATAGATTGATAAAATAGTGAAGAAAGTTAAGAATATAATCAGTAGGCTCGGTTAAAAAAAAAACTGTATTAGGTCTACCATTTACAGAACAAGGGAACTGTAACGATATTAGTGTAAGCAAGTAATGCATCCCTATCCACCTTTTACTATCCTCCGAGATATAGTGGGGTAACTTGCAACCCCGGTATAAAATGGGGTGATGCTGCCATCTTTGCCTAGGGGGCACATAGCTAATATAAAAACGTTGTAGGATTCAACTAAGGGTTGAGGATAAAAGCAACGCTCGGAAGTTACGAACTGTATTATTAACCGAATTCAAAGATGAAGGAAGCTCTTAATTTGACTGATTTTTAAGTGAAGTGATTTAGGAGTCCCTCTGTGTTCGTTTATTAGCCCATTATAAAAATAACGTTTATAAATCGTACTGACATTTGAAATAAAATTCACCTATGTTTTTGTTTTCATTTTGACCAGGAGAAGATTAATATTTTTTATCGTTGACATGGTGTAATTAGGTACAACGATGTTTGAAGGAACATTTTCAGGCACTATCTATTTTTTTTTTTGTCTTTTTCTTTAAGTATTAGTGTTAAGTATTAGTGTTAAGTATTTACCTATATGAGTTATGTATATTTATAAATAACTTCATTAGCAAAACATAAAATGGCCAGCAAAGCCCCCTGAACTATTTTAAAACATAAAAAAGTGTGCCGAAAAACTGACGCAGTCTTCACAATTGTCCCAGGTTAACGAATCGGTTGTCCCGCGTGTGACGAATGTCACGTGTGTGACGTCACGGCACAGCGTGATTCGTGTTTTTTTTTATTACTGTACGTCGTCCCGCCATAATCTTCGGGTGACGTGACTCGAGTACCTTATTTTCATTGTTTACTTTGATTTTCCTGTGTTTTTGTGTGGGCGGGGTACTAATGTGTAGTTATGATGTCTTTATGTAGTCGGAATATGGACTGGATATTTTAGACAATTTTTTCTAGACAAAATCAAACTGGTTGCTAATGTAATTGTATAATTTATTCTTTTTTTTTTATTCTCTTTGACATTGATTTACATTCTGTAATTACTTAAAGTCATCCGGACTTATTACTCCTTATTATTTATTTATGAAAATAGTCTACTTTTGGAATGTTTGTAAATATGTGAGCACCATGTACCTATCACATAGTCAATTTAAATATGTCATGGTTTCATTAATTCATTTTAATTTTTTTACCTATTGTGGTATAGTAATTTTATGTTTAGGTGCATCGTCTTCACATATAATTATATAATTAATGTATGCAAAATATTGTAAAACATTTTAAAAGAGTAACGGTGGAGTTTCTTGCCCATTCTTCTCCATACGAAAACTACCTTTTGGAAGGGGCGACTAGAATCAATTTAATTTTAATTTTGACGTTCAAAAGTGCCTTTTATGTGCGTATTTGAATTAAATGATTTGACTTTGACTTTATAACGTGCCCTTGTATTAGTGCTGAAACTGGGTTGGAAGAAAGATCTATAAAATGTACCATATGTAAATGGACCAAGTAATGTGACTGTGATCAAAATAAAGATAGCGTAGTTTTTGTACAAAACAATACTATACCGTATCGGGTTTAAATGATAACTCCCACATCTTAACGCGGGAAAGTGCTGAAACGAGCGAGAGAGTCGAGTCAACGGCCGCTGACAAGAAGCTGATAAACACACCCCGTCTCCCTCACTCCTATACAAAACCAAAATTATTGCGGTGGAAAACGGTCGTAAAAATAACAAAACACCTACACACAAACATACATCAATGTAACACAATCCAGAAAAATAGCTTCATCGTTTTTTCCTCGCGTGCCCGTTGCAACGCTTTTCAAGTTTCGGCATCATACATTTTTATTTGTACAGTCACACGCAAACTGTGTTATGACGCCAAGTGAAAAATTTGTCGCGGACACACTTTTATTCGTTTTGGTGCAGTTTCGTGTTTCCCTGTTGTTTGTGACTGTACGGTACGAGT
Source organism: Apamea anceps (assembly GCA_951799955.1). NCBI lineage: Eukaryota > Metazoa > Arthropoda > Insecta > Lepidoptera > Noctuidae > Apamea > Apamea anceps. Next base: position 2,570,344 of record OX637506.1, read on the forward strand.
AGCTATGGTTTTGACTGCCCTCATTATGGTCGGTATTCGTGTAATGATTTTGGTATGATGTTGCTGTGAATTGTTTAAGACGAATGTAAGGATTAAGTAGCAGACAGTTTGATGGCTTGAACTAGCTGACTCGGCGAACTTTGTACCGCCTCAGAATCAATAAGTCCTCCATATAAAATGTAACTATGAGAAAAATAAATTATCTTCATAATTTTTTTTTCGTGCTATTCGGGGCTGAGACAAATCAAAGATCATAAAAATCGGTCCAGCCTTGAGTTATAAATGGAGTACCCTTACTTTTTTTTTATATTGACAAAGGTTTACCGTTGAATCAATTTTCCTAGTAGAATTTGTGAATTCCGGCGAAATAATTACCATACATTAATAATTATCCGGAAAAGAACCGGAGTTACCGACATAGCTTACAGAGTAAGCAAACTGAAGTGGCAGTGAGCTGGCCATGTTTGTCGAAGGACCGATGACCGGTGGAGCAGACGAGTGTTGGAGTGGAGACCGCGTATCGGCAACCGTAGTGTGGGACGCCCTCCAGCTAGACGGACGGATGACCTAAAGAAGGTGGCTGGGACAGACTGGATGTGGAAGGCGAAGGAGGAAGGTGTTGTGGCGCAGCCTGGGAGTGGCTTTTGTACAGCAGTGGACTGCAATAGGCCAAGTTGAATTACCATACAGTGGGATACACAAATTCGTAGATCAGGATATGAACTTTATTCTCGTTCCTCATCCATCACTTCGCCTAAAAATTCCAGCAGCACATATTCAGTCCTCTGTCCCTTAGCACTTTAAAATCCAATTCAAGTTACGGAAATAATTAACAAAACGCAATTTATAATTACAGCGGACACATTACAGGGCTGCTATCATCATTAATAATTTCAACATCGTAATTACAATAAGTGGGTGTATTGTGAAGGAATGCCACATAAAATTTAATAATGGTTCCGTATGAAAAGGACACTTATATTTATCAAGGGTGACAGGAAAAATGCGTCTTCCTTGAGTATAAAATTTTGTAGTATAAATTCTCACCCCTTTTGTTATGGTTAGGTATATGAAATTGGCTTGGTCTGAACCCCGTGGGGTTTTGATTTAATGTGTTTTTAAATAGGCTTTGTTTTATGTATTATGAGTTTATTAAGGTTGGGTATTGACGGGTTGGAACGAAGTTTGCTTAGGATTTATTGGTATACTGGTATGTTTGTTGTTTGATGGGATCGTTATTGATTACTTCAGTAAATATTTTCATGTTTGTTTATAAATTTTGGTCCTGTTTTTGTATATAAGGAACAAATTAATTTAAAAAAAATTAACCGGTAACTTTTTGTGTTAAAGTGTTCTACTATCCATGTCATAACCACTGCTCTCAAAACGGTGAAGGAAAACATCGTGTGGAAACCGGCATGTCCTAGAACCAAAAATTCTAAGACATGTGACAACGAGCAACCCACACTGGGCTCGCGTGGTAGATTACGGCCCACACCCTCTCGCAGAGAGAAGGCCTGTGTCCCAGCAGTGGGAACATTATAGGCTGACTATGCATGTATGATTATACTATCCTATGTCAGGGTATCACTTCTCACTCATACAGACAAGACAAATCTTATCTCTTATCGATATACGTAAGTTATGTAGATCAGATGGGCAATTCTTGACTTTTAAAGAACGGTCGCTTTCTAATCTCATTCTCAACCTGTCAAAAGAATGTAAAAACATATAGAAAAGGATTAGAAGCTTTGTGCCTCTAATTTGCCTATATTTTTTTCCTTATTTATTATTGCCAAGATGAGATAATGACAAGACTTTGAACGTTATTAAATACAGAAATTGGCCCACCTGAGACTAACTTACATCAAATCACTTGGAGCTTTACCAGTAAACGTTACAACTTACTCCTTTGAGGGATCCAACATGCACAGCACACAATACACTTAGTACCATCAAGTCGTGCACAGCTTCCCTCATACATTCGAAGAGCATTAGATAGTTCTGCAACGCACAAGTTATAACAGCCAGTTCAAAGTTCTAAACCATAAATGACATAAGAGTCAAAACTTGGCCCATAGTTATCGGATACACGGTATAGTTTAAAAGTCGCAGGTGCTTAGAAGATGTTGAGAGGCGAGGCTGAGAATTGGCTAGCCTATTTGCTCCTGGGTATAAATATACCACTATTATTATGTGTGCTTAATTAAGTAAGTTAACATCAGTTGGATAATGATAATTTATTTTTTATTTTCGTAAGTAGGTATTTTTTTAAACACTTTTACACGTTATTTTAAAAACTATATGAGGTCAGTGATTCTATCGGTCTGCTCTGAGAAGAATGACCGAAACAAACTCACACGGGTCGGACGAGGTCACAGTCTCTTTTAAAGTCCAGACATAATCTTGGGCAGATCTTGTGAGGATGTAGATTATAATGTCTGAAATGATCTTTTGAGTCATTGAAAGCATAATTATTTATTTGTTTTAGTGTTGTTAGCATCGTGCGACAGTTTAAAACGATTTTCCAAAAAGTGTATTTACTATGTTGACAAAAAAAAAATCAACGGGTTGCACTCCGGGAGTGCCGGCAGAAGTGAAAACTTGAATATTAACGTTGTGCATTTTTGTTATTTTGGAATGCGGTCTACTCTCCCTCCGTCTTACGAATTTTCGATCAGGTCACGTGTCCTGACGCGAGCTCCGTCTTACTAATTTTCGATCAGGCCACGTGTCCTGACGCGAGTTTAACATTTTTTACCCATCACAAAAAGTGCACAACGCCGCTAAATGAGTTTTCACTTCAAAAATACTTAATGTTCTATGAAATGAGTTATTTAGATGCATTTTTCTTAGATTTGACTTTGATGGAAACAAGTGAGCTCATTAAGGCTGAATATTGCCTAACTAGCTGCTTCTTGAGACTATAGTGACTCTTGTCCGGATTGACATCTCGCTGAGAATGTAAGTTGACTCACGTGGTAGTCATTTCGCATGATAAGGTAATAGGCAGTAGAATTATTTTCTTATCCTTGGTGATTATCTCCATATCTTCGTTTATCATCATAATAACTTTGACAATGCAGTATCTCCTTTACATCACATCCACATAAAAACAAAATCTTACAGGAAAAAAGTGACAAAAATCTGCGCCATCCTATTATTTCACCATAACCTTTATTCCCTGGACATAAAGTCGTAATTGCCGGAATATTATCTTTACGGTCGGTAGTCCGGAGGTTGCAAAATTGACGGGTACGTTAACGAACGAATAAGCCGGTTCAAAGAATAACTGGGGGGGTTTGAAGAGAAGCAAAGGTAAAAAAAACGGCGCGTTTTCTGCTCGATTGGACGAAAACCGGTGCTCACAGGGTGTGTGTAACGGGTTTTGTAAAATAGGTTAAGTCATTATTTTATACATACTTTCATTTTTCTGAAGGTTATGAAGGTTCTCATCTTAAACATTTTCCGTAGCAAGTAAAATTCACAAAAAGCTATCTAAGGAAATAATTATTCAAATTTTGCTTTTATGAATATGACATGTATGTTTTCAACTTCCCTCGAAGGCATTACCGTGACCTATATAAAAATGAGCTTTATGATTTCAGTGTAGAAATAACTTGAACCCACACGGGTAACTACCAACACGCTGCTCAATCGGTTAGGAATAACTTAGACTGTGATTTTAAAGTTGTACGCATAGTATATTCGATAGATATTCTAACGTTTTCCTTTGCGGATCAGTGGTGGCTCAGTGGTAACAGCCCCGGCTTAGGAGTTGTATGTAGGTCGTGGGTTCGTACCCAGGCAGCCACTTTACTTCATGTAATTTATTTCATAACCACTGCTCTAAAAATCGGGGAAGGAAAACTTCGTGAGGGAACCGGCATGTCCTAGGACCAAAAATTCGAAGACATGTGGCATCTGCCAACCCGCACTAGGCCCGCGTGGTGGATTACGGCTCACATCTTCTCACAGAGACGAGGCTTGGTTATGCTTACCTTTGTGGTGAAGTAAAGATGTAACCCACTATCCATACTTAACGTGACCAATAGATAATTCTAGAGAAGATGCAGTGAAGTTAATGGACTTTCTCAAATTGCCATGATTATAATTTTATTTTTGGACAATACTAAATTCTGACATTTTCTCAGCTTGACAGTGTTCATATTTTTACTGTCTTCAGCTTTGACTATTTAAAAGCGCAAATTAGATTTCAGCCATTTTAATTACTCGCAAAATTAATAACAAATCCCAAAGTAAACACCACACAATACTGATATTAAACCATAAGTTATGATTGAGTGTTGTGTTGTTATTATCAGACGTAATTATGCAGCTCGCTTGAAAGTAGGTTACCCTATCTAGATCTAAGCTGGCATAGCTGGAAGCCACGCATGGCAATAAACGCTTGAAATATTGCAACGCATAATTGGTGACGGGCTGACTTGCAATCATTACGGGATATGTGGTGGAGCGATATCTGGGTTGCTGGTGAAGCAAATTGCAACGGTCATTTAAGAACTTGTAGGTCGTAATTTGTTTTTCTTCAATGGATTTTAATTACATGAGTTATGCCTTTTTTTTGCGGATGGGGAAATCATCAAATGACTCCTCCCGCTCTGGGTGGAACGGAAGGGAGTGTCAGACTCTTACTGACTAAAACCCACCCGTGTTCCTTCCTTAGCCCTTTATGTTTCAGGGCGGTGGTAACCCTTTCGGACGATCCCGCTACCCATGAGTTATGCCTGACTTGGAGTAGTGGTGGTCAAGTGGAGACGGCCCCGACTTACGAGTTACAGAGTTACGGTCGTGGGTTCAGCCCCTAGCCAGCGGTACTTCTTGTATATTTCATCACAACTACTTTCAAAACGGTGAAGGAAGACGTCGTAAGGAAACCGGTATGTCCTAGAACCAAAAATTCGAAGACATATGACATCTATCAATCTGCACTGGACACGCGTGGTGGATTATGGCCCACTTCCTCTTACCAAGAGGAGGTCTGTGTCCCAATACTGGGAACATTACGTGGGCTGATAAAGCTGTGTTTATTTTTTTTTTATGAATTTTAAAAAGCGACCTTTTGACTCTGTTTTTAAAATGTGTGTTCTTGGTGACGAGCTGACTTGCAATCATTGTGGGAGTTGATATTTTGGTGCATTGTTATATGCCTACCGATGGAGGAAATTGTAACATTTATTCAAGTAGTAGGTAGTCTTTTAGTTTTCTTCGATCAAAAATTGACAAAATTTAGAGTTAGAGCCGAGCGAGAGATGTTGCGCTGACCCAAAATAAATTAGGTAGGAATGAGAGAATGATGATGATGAGAGTTAGAGGATGATCTTATTTAGGGTGAATTAAATGGATGAGACAAAAGGAGTACCTAAGGATCGTAGCAGGTGGCGTTCTGTAGTTTCTGCCTACCCCCATTGGAAGAAGACGTAAGTATATATAAATTGTATTTAAATGGATTTAGGCTTACATACATACGTAATCAGCCTATAATGTTCCCACTGCTGGGACACACACCTCCTCTCAGTGAGAGGGAGTGGGCCGTAATTCACCACGCGGGCCCAGTGCGGGTTGGCAGATGTCACATGTGTTCGAATTTTTGGTTCTAGGACATGCCGGTTTCCTCACCATGTTTTCCTTCACCGTTTTGAGAGCAGTGGATTTAGGCTTAATAAAACAATATTATGCTTCTTAGTAAATTGTACTTTTCAGTGTTAAGGGCATGCTGAAAAGGCATTGTCAATGCTCAAACTTATTGCAACTTGTAATTCAGTTCTGGGCTTAAATAATCTAGATTTCAATCGACACGCTAAGAAGAAGAGGAACATTGCAACTTTAAATTGGAACATGAGGATACTATAAGTCGTTTGCTGCAACTTTAAATTGGAACAAGAGGATACTATAAGTCGTTTGCTGCATCTTTAAATTGGAACATGAGGATACTATAAGTCGTTTGCTGCAACTTTAAATTGGAACAAGAGGATACTATAAGTCGTTTGCTGCATCTTTAAATTGGAACATGAGGATACTAAAAGTCGTTTGCCGATTGATAGAAAGTACAATGGACCAAGACGACGGCGACAAGAAATAAAAAATGTCAACCAATCAATCCACTTCTGGACAAGTGGTTTCCTCAAAAGTATATTGCCCGAGCCACGCAACAATGATCCACTCCAGGACAAAATTAAATACCTTTCTTCTAAAGGAAAGTCCTTACCTACCCACAAATATGTTACAACATATAGCCAGCAAATGAAACAAGTGGGTAAAAAAGACAGGCCAAGTTCGTGTCGGACCACGCACAGTGAACGGTTCCGTTGCTGTAATGAATCTTTACGCATGTATTATTGATTTTATCAACCGCAAATATAAGTTTTTTATCTCTCTTTTAGTATTTCTCGAAAACATAATGAAAAATAAAGTTATTACTGTGGTTGTAACCGAAAATATCCCATATCTCAAAAACTTTTGACCTAACATCCAATCTTGATAGTTTTAAGTAATGTCACTACATTGTATGAAGTGCCAATAGTCTCCGAGTAAAATTACTTTGTAACATTTGGATGAGGGCAGACGGTCAGACGGGACATGACGAAATTGTAAGGGTTTCGTTCTTGCCATTTGGCCACGGAACCCTAAGAACGGCTTTTTTCTTAATTTCCTAAACTAATACAAAGATCCTCGAAGCATGTTTCATAATATCCTCCCCAAGTCTCGCGTAAACATCTTAATAGTTACTTTTTTTCCAACAACATAATACGCGACGAGGTCGATCAGGTCAGACACATTAAAATTAACGTCACAACCAAATCTGGCTAATATCCAAAATACTACAATGTCTTTGAATATATTTTAAGACACTCTTGAAACTTTTTAAAATGGAAAACTTGAATTCATATTTTTATACAGGCTGTGTGGGAGGCTAGAAACGTGACTAGAATAGGCATAAAATAATATGATATTAAGGTTAAAATTAATACTGAAAAAGAAAATACATAATAATATTTTGATTGAATAATAATATGTGATAAAAATAACTGTAAGTCCTAAGAAAAAACTAAGTCTACGAGTATATTTGTAAAATTATTTATGACAACTAATTATCTCAAGAGTTTCAAATAATGTTTTGGTATTGTGATACGACCTTCAATCGCCTAGTATTAAGCACATTTCGATTCAAATAAACACCCTGTATGGGTAATGCTACGAGCCCCCTACGGCGTAGCTGCACTACGAAGCTACGAAGCTACGGTGCTACGGTTTCACAGGTATAAAATGGGTCAATTGCTTACGTATTTCTAAGATCATATTATTTTATGTAGTGTACAAAGTTCTTTAGGAAATTTGAGTGCTCAGAGCCATTTATTCTTGTTTTGGTCGAAGGAAAATGTGTGGAATATCATAATGTGTAACAAAATATCAGCAGCCAATTTCTTAAAGTGCCTACGGATGTCTCAGTTTTACATCTCATCTGCAAAGATGATATTTGGTACGTACCTTGTCTGTGTCAACGACTTTTTATTATCGAGATACGTCGCATAATCATATTATCTAAGATTAGGGATGATTTAGGAGAAGTAAGCAACGTCCTTAGGGTGTTTTAGGTATATTAGATGACTTCCATTGAACTAAATGATAAATGATTTTATTTCTGCAAGTAGGTTAGTTTGGTACGAACACTTTTACACGTCAATTATATTTTAAAAACTAGATGAGGTGTGCGTTTCCTATCTGACTACTTTGAGAAGAAAGGCTGAAACAAGCTCACAGTCTCTTTTAAAGTCCAGACATAATCTTCGTCAGATCATGTGAAGACCTGTAGATTGATGTCGGAAATGGTCAATCAATCAACAAGTAAATGTTTAATACTATGTATTTATTAGTTACTTAAAACACATACTATCACATTTTAATAATAGATTTATGGTCATGACAGCATTGGCTTGCCTTCTATAAACCTAGATTAAAAATCTATTTTGGGAGTAGAGTACATACATACTTGAAAATGCATCATTATCTGTCAAGCCTTTTCAACTATGTTGGGGTAAGATTCTAGTCTAACCTAATGCAGCTGAATACCAGTATTTTAGATGGAGCGACAGCCTATCTGCTCTTCACAACCCAGTTACTGGGTAACACGATATCGTTTGGTAAGACTGGTTGTCAGACTTTTGGGCTTCTGACTACTCGTACCGACTGACAAAAATCTACGAATGACACTTTACGAGGCACGGAAGGGTCTCAATATGATGTAGTGGATGTCTACCCATCCATGAGCCGGCCGCAGCAAGTGTAATTATAATATTCTTCGATCGGCCCGTGCGGCGGTGATTACTTAGCCATGAAAATACATTGTATTTATAAAATACAATGTATTTACAATGTATTTAAAAAATACAATGTATTTTTAAGTATACAATGCACTTCACCAAAAACAAAGTCATTCCAATATAATTACTCCATAATCTCTGCCACATAATCGCCAAATGTTTGAACAAAACTGTGAATTTCTTCGTTAATCCACCCTTATTAAATAAACAGGCCTAACCTTTACAAATACGATCGACCCTCAGAACTGTTATGACGTCATTGTCATCCTAACCTCAAACAACGTAATCAGAATCAAGAGCGTACGTGTGCTTACTACTGAATTTAACAATGGCACTTGTAAATGTAAAGGATTAGACTAGGCTTGGCGTGCGATGTTTCTCGGTAGGTAAGGAAATCTAAATCGAGGAATCAAATGGGTATGACATGTGACATTGAAAATGTTGATCACGGACGTTCTACATACTATTTGAGCTTAGAAATATTATGTAGTTACTATTATAATTTTTATTTTATATCTTAGTCTTATCAATTTCATGAAAAATTAAATTGAAGATCAATTTTTGCCTAATTTCCCCTCTCAAGCAACGAGGAATAGGCGACTTCGAAAAACAAACGATTTTCAGAAGAATGGACAGCAGAACTAAAATACACAACTTATAGAGTAAAAAAAGAAAGGGTTTCTACGATTACTGATCGGTTCGATAGTTTATTTTAAAAGTGGACTTTTATAGACAAGATTATGATTAAAAAACAATCGATTTGAATCTGATTGATTAAATCCCACATACCAAAAATCCCGTCAACATACTCATACATAAACAAATTGACAATCACAACCTCCTCTCCCTGTCTTTCTGTATCTGTAACTCACGCACACATAGCCGCACACGTAATTGACTCACACACACATACTTATAGCCTGTTGGAGCAAACACACACAATCTCATAGAAGGAAAACGTTTCATGCACACAGAGGATAACCACCAAGTTTGTTTGTTAATGTGAGCAGTGTTTTACACACACAGATGTATGCCTTCAGCTGTGGATACATCGGATTTCGTGCACAGTGTAACCCACACAGGGGCATTCGTGTAAGTATAACTGCCCACTCGTGACGAGGTAATTAAGTAAGGCTGGTAGCTGATTGACGGCCGCTTGATTGCGTCCGACCCGATCTGCGACCCGCTATGATCTTTGCTCACCCCTCCGGTTTAACGTTTGAAGTATACGTATGTATATTGGGGAATAGTAACTAGTAATCCCTAAATTCTCGACATCAAAGCCATCTGGTCCGATATCCATTGCTGCAACTTTTCAGGAGCGCAAATAAATAATTGTTCTATAGTTTTGAAGATTACACACACGAACATGGAAGACGGAGAACACAGCTATAACTATAATTATAGCAGTGTTCTCCTTAATCTTCAATTATTTATTATCAATGTTTTTTTCGCTCTCCTGAAAAATTGTAAAAATGGATATCGGACCAGATGGCTCTGATGTCGAGAACTGAGGTTGCGTTACTTGGATAATTTATTGACTTATTGATAAAATGACGTGCAATATAACATCCTGTTTGCGTTCAGTGTTTATTAACTGCTGTTTGGTATTTCAAATCTGTATTTATACATATTATAGAAAATAGTCTCTTTTCGTGTCTGTTTTTGTGACTGTGACTACTTCTAAACTTCCCAACGGATTTCGATGCAATTTTCCCCATCATTTAGAAAATTGATATAATACACTAAAATTAACTTACATACAGCTAAAAACTCTCGATGTTTTGTCAAGTCGTAGAAACCGTGCGAAGCAAGAGCGGGTCGCTTGTTGCTCATAAACATAAGTTTGTGTGTTATGCAGTATAGTTAAAGTTTATGCAATATGATCTGTAGGCAAATCTCGGATCACCTTACCCATATGATAAGTCGTTGTTATTTTGGTGAATCAATCACATAAGCTAACATGCGTTTTGGCATGTCGTTTACTTATAAGAGAGATTAGAATTTTTGTTTGATGTAAGTACTCGTAAGGTCAGCCTATATTGCTATGACACAGACCTCTTTTCGGTGAGAGGGAGTGGGCCGTAATCTACTACATGGGTCCAGTGTGGGTTGGTAGATGTAACATGTCTTTGAATGTTTGATTCTAGGACATAGGCCGGTCTCCTCACGCTGTTTTCCTTGACCGTTTTTAAGAGAAGTGGTGATGAAATTAATTACACAAAGTAAAGCGCCTGTCTGGGTTCGAACCTACGACTTAGATAGAACCCGTAAGTCGCAACCGTACCACTGGGCCACCACTGCTCTGAACTGCACTGTTTGACGTCATATCCCTTTATGTTTTTTGTTTGTTAGCCTGCACTGTCCAACCCATTATTGCATTTATAGGTGGCATTCGGGACCGCGGTCCCAGTCCCAAAAACCCCACGAACCCTGGGAAAGACCTCCCTCTTTTCTAAGATTTACTTACTTTGCAGGAATGATAAATCAAAATGAAAAGTAATTTATTGAAACTAGGCTGAGAATCAGCACTTTTCGAACGTCAAAATTATAAAAGTAAGTCCCCCAAAACGCCCGCCATTCACCACTCCCTAGTGCTTTCGCTGCGGAGAAGAAGTGGCGCAATAAACTCTCCAGCAGCACACCTGTCTGTTCAGTTAGAAAAAACTTGATTGTATACAATACTAGATAACTAATCTTACTGATATACTTATTTCATAAAACGTTCAATGTACTTAACAATCTATAAATTCCTGACATTTTTTAGACAACTTTAACAATTTACACATTTACCTAAAACACAACGCTTATTATTTCAAAGACCTAGTTATAGCTAGAGGAGACTAAAAGCTATTAAGGGTCTTATTAATCTAGTTACAGTTACTGGAAGTGGCCACGTGGGCGACCGTGGAGTGGACAAGATGAAGTAAGCGTAATGAGATAGGGGTAGGGGGGACGTACACATGTCTAGAGAAGTTGAGCACAAGGCACTATCTATCTATCCGTTTGGGAGATGAGCCGGAACAAACAGACAGAGAACGACAAACAAATTTAAAATTGTTTTTTTTTCTTATAAATACCGTATGTACAGACGCCAGCACATCTAGCTACTACAATCTGTCAAATTTATTTAATAGATTTTCAACTTTATCGCTAAAGCATTAAGGTTCAAGGTTGATTGGGAAAATTTACTACGCATTAAAAAAAAAAGCTTTTAAAACAGACACTTCAATTTTTTAACCGACTTCTAAAAAAGGAGTAGGTTCTCAATTCGGATGTTTGTATTTTTTATTTTATTTTATTTTTTATGTTTGTTCGCGCATATCTCTGTCGCTTGCCAACCGATTTCAAAAATTGTTTTTTTGTTGGAAAGGGTATACTTTCCAAATGGTCCCATAGAAATTTCATCAAAAACGGTTCAGAAGTTTGGTTTTTAAACCAAAATTACTGGTAAAAATTACAACTTAAAAGTGAAAAATAAAAACCTTTTTGCAAAAAAAAACAACCGACTTCCAAAAACGACACTACAAAGTGAAAAATAACTTGAATTTCGGAAGTCGGTTGCAAACAACGAAAATGCGAACCCAACGACACCGACTTCCGAAATTAAAGTTATTTTTCACTTTGTAGTGTCGTTTTTGGAAGTCCGTTGTTTTTTTTTGCAAAAAAGTTTTTATTTGTAAGTATGTATGTAGGTATTTAGTAAATACATAAAGATTTTTAATTGAACAACGATGTCTACACGTGCTGTGACATTTACACAATTTCACAATTTATTAAAATTGGTATCAGTTATTTATTTACTAAGCTCACTAACGACATAATTTCAAGGATATTAACAATAGGCAATCACGTTAGTTGTGATTGAAGTATGAGTAGACTTTGTCTATAGGCTATGGGACGATAATGAACAATGTAACTTCAAAAAGTTCGAGTATACGGGTGGCAGGGATATGGACGCGCAAACTGAATCCATGAATTCAGCACATGATTCTAGACCCAGGGTAGGAATTTTTCGGGGGTATTTATGATTTAATGACATTGTATTTATTTTTATATATTGTGATTTGTATTTATCTCGTGTTTCGTAACTTATGATTGTAATATGGGAGAAGCTGAAATAGGTGGATTGAAAATTTATTTATTAAAAAAAAAACAGCTGTTTTATAAAAAAGCGCGCTACGCGGTCAAAATGTATGGAACAGCAATTTTTTTTAATAATCTTCTAATATTTTCAACGCAGCGGGTTTCAGCATCATGTATTAAATACATAGTGAAAACAGTTTGCGCGTCGATGCCCCTGCCAGCCAGTATGTGCAGAAAAATCTGTAATATAGTAGTGTATGTTAATGTCATGTTCAAAATGTTTTGTTAAAATATTGTTATCCTACTAATATTATAAACGTGAAAGTTTGTATGGATGGATGGAAGGATGGATGTTTGTTACTCTTTCACGCAAAAACTTCTGAACGGATTTGGATGAAATTTGCCACACAGATGGTTTATAACCAGGGGGTCTACTCCGAAGTAGTATCGGCCGAATGTTCGGCCGTTTCCTGCTACGAAGTTACTATTTGGTTCGGTCGGTTCCGATCCTACACTCCTACACTCTGTCGAATATTGTCTATGGTCCCGACCCAACTGAGCCGATCCGAACTTTTTTCGCATTTTTCAATAATATTCGGTTCGGCCATGTGTCGGTCCGATCCGAACATTCGCACTTTGCACTTCGGAGTAGGCCCCCAGGACTAACATATAGCTCACTTTTGAAATACACATTGATGCAATAGTCGCCAAGGCCTCAAAATCACTGGGTTTCATAATGCGGCTATCCAAGTGCTTCACTCAAGCTAAAACTTTAAAAATTCTATACTGTACTTTTGTTAGAAGCCACTTGGAATACGCGTCTGAAATATGGAACCCATGTTACCACAAATATATTAACCGCATTGAAAGCATCCAAAAAAGGTTCATAAGGTATCTATGTTATCATCAAAAAGTACCGTATCTTTCGGAAAACTACCGTAACTTGTGTAAAAAATTTCATATATTACCTTTACTCAATCGCCGCGAGATTTCGGACTGTATGTGTTTGTTGAAAATCTTTAACAATTCTATAAACTGTTCCGATATTTTGACAAAATTTTATTTCAACACTCCCATGAAGTGTAAGCGATACAATCCACCATTGCGCGTGCCAATTGCGTCAACCAATTATAGGCAGAATTCGTACATTGTGCGTGCAAGCAGAAATTTAAACAAGCTTTGTAAACAGTACGATATAGATCCATTCCTAACTAGTGTGTCGTCAGCCAGGAAGTGCTTAAGCCGTAACTTTTTCATTTAGTTTATTTTGTTATGATTGTTAAGCAGTTCGAGCAACATAATATGCTGTAGTATATAGTAGTTGGTGTGAATGTCCTTAGAATTTACTTTTTCTTTTCTGTATTTTATAAGTGGAGACTTGTAATTGGCTTTCAGACTTATGTACTGTCCTTGTTCTGTTTGTTTTAGCTGTAAGTCTCCCATGTTATTTAAATAAATAAATAAATATAGGATACTTTTTATCTCGATATTTTTACGGGACCGAAACCTACGCGGGTGAAACCGCGGGGCGCAGCTAGTTAAAAATAATTATTAAAAGCCTGTGAAGTCCCACTGCTGGGCAAAGGCCTCCCTACTCCCTTTCCACTTCTCTCTGGTTAAAGCTAAGGTAAGGACCGGTTCTTGAAGGAATTGGAGGAATCCAGGTCATCCCGCCATCTCCGTCTGACCTGCCGCGATGTCGATTGCCATTAAGTAATAATAATAATAATAGTTTATTTCTCATCAACATCGCAACAGGATAACATATAAGAAAAAATAAAATAAAAAAAGTATTTATTATACAGTGAGTATACTACTGTCATATACATTGTACAATAATAATCATCACACACCCCTACACACACACAAACACACCCCACACTCACACACACACCCCCACACACACACACCCCCACACACACACACCAACAGACTAATGATAATCTTTTCTTTATTAACATGTTGCACTAATTGTATAAGATATAAAAGAGCGGCGCCTCCTGGCACAGGCATCTATATGCTTAAAAGGAGATGCCACCAACTGTATAATTTATAACGTGTAATAATGAAATAAAACCTTTTTGATTTTGATTTGATATTTGATTTTGATAATCCCACAGCATTTGTGGTGGTAAAGAGAGGTTTATTAGGGTATTGACTCTATCTTTTGAACTAGGCGAGGCCTGTATCTCAGATGATAGAAAAAATAGATAAGTAAAAATATATTTAATATTTTTATCAACACTTTCATCTTTATACAGCTGACTATACATATTATACTATTGCAAATCCGGCTGAATTAAGTAGAAAACGAAAAAACATATATTTCGACCAGACTGAATTTTCAAAGTAACTAAATTCAAATAGGTACGGAGCGTTAGCTTCCGGACCAGGCGCGAACTTCCGGAAATCGCTAGCGTGAGTGTGCGTAATACAAATGACTTGATTTAATTCTAATGCGGTAAACGCAATTATCTTGAACTGTTCTTCATTAGCCTCTGACGAGCTATTCACGATAATGTTCTAAGGATAGTAAAAGAGTAATGAAAAAAACTCGTAAAATTAAATAGACCCCGTGAGTGAGCTCTGATCGGTCAGCCCCGTTACCTATTTTCATGACATCCACACATACCATGACATGAATGTTACCAGTCTGTTTTGGTTCCTTTGCAGGACTAAGGTCCCTCCACATACAGAGAAGGCATGAGCATCGATCATTATCAAGTTATTGTTGCTCAAGGTGGATGGGCAATTTTAGGCTTATATCGGCTTGAATATATAAATATGTATTATGGAGATGTCTGTAATCTTTACCATAATTTCAATGCTACGAAGAATATCTTATAAATACTTTAAAAAATATGCAACAGTGTTTTTCAAGAAAAAAATTTTCGTATCATTTTTTGAAAGTAACAAAATTATTTTAATGATTTTATCTGAAACAATAACTACGTCCCAAGCAATAATAATACAAATTAATAGTTAAACATATCACTAACACAAAAGGAATTGAAAGGCTTTAACCCATCAATACTAATTTACAGCGGAGAAAAAGTTCATTCAACTGTATCGTAGCAACGTGCTACGCGTTCGTAGCGGCGTGCTACGGCGTAGCAGCTGTAGACATTTTATTAACCGTTTTGTTAGACAGACAACTACGTGTTTGATATTTTTATTTCATTTTATTTTTGTCCCTTTAAAGATGCGAAGTGTTATTTGTAGAAGTGGTTTTGTATCGTTTATTGGTATAGAAGTGGTTTATTTATTTTCGATACAAGCATTGAATTTGACAAAAAAAAAACACGTATCTTCATTAATTGTGAAATAATAAAAAAAACAACGTTTCAATTCTAAAATTAATACATTAATCTTTTATAGTCATCATCATTACTTTTCTAATATGAATCTGATATTACAATTCTGCAAAGGAATTAATATTTCTGCTTACCCTTTACAAAAATACAATCATGTCTCATTAATAATCCAAACAAAACCAAATCATAATCCTCTAACATTATCATCTAAAAAAAAAACAACATAAAATAGAGACTTGAACACAACACTCTATCGGACTCTATATAGAGTCGACACTATCTATGTAGAGCTCTATCGGACTGTTGTGTGCTTGGCTAGTTAATAATGCCCTTTGTAACGACTCTACGTGGGAGGCTCTATTCAAAGGGTCAAGGTCTGCGAAGGATGTGTCGAGGCTCTTAACGAATTTCTTTTTTTTGCCTTTTAGGGAATAAGGAAGGCTTTTTAAGAAATTTGTTTATAAAGAGAGTGAATTCTAAAATATTTTTTTGCAATAATTCATTCATTGTGACAGTCACTTTTTTCTATATAAGATAATATTTACATAGTAAATTAGTTAGGTTTAAAAAAATAATTACAATCTTAAATAACAGTATTAAAAAATAATGATAATATGTACATAAATATAAAGTAGAAGCGAAGAATCATAGAGCATCAAAAAATTCGTCCGCATCGTTGTCAACAGGAAAATTACTACCAATTAGTATATAATACATTTATTTGTAGTACCTGTATGTATGTATATTGTACATAAGTATAGTAGCTTTATTTGTAGTACCTGTATCTTGTATAGTAGATGTATATTAAAACTATTAGAAGTACTCGTATAAGGCCCAACAGGCGTTAATTGTGTTCATCAAGCCCAGTATTGTGTAGTTGATAAGGTCCTATAGGACCTTTGATCTATAGATCGATATTATATTAAGGTGTACTATTAACTATTTAAAAGTGCCTAAAAAGCTGGCAGCGTTGCCACGTTGTATGACAATGCTGATTATTTGGCCAAAAAATAGGACAGCCCTCTGGTCTCATCATTAAATGATTGTTATCAGTCCAGTTACGTCTTTCATAAAAACAAGGGCGCCAAAAAGGCGTTTACAATTAACCAATTCCTGAAAAAACGAGTCCAAATTAATCTTTTAGAATTTTGAGTATAAATTATTTTGCGGCTTCAGTCAAAAGGAGTCATTCACTACAGAAATAGGTTTGGGTTCACCTAAAAAGTAACAATAACTGAGCAACATCAAATTTGACAGGAGTCATGTGAACAATTCCAACACAACAATTACCTACATCTCATTCCATCACATCAACGCCAACTTAATTAAACTAATAAACATAACTTTTGGCTTCGTTTGCTCTGCACACCGTACATAACTCCGGCACTTCCAAAACTTGCATATAACTAAGTTTGCGTAAGACGCACACTGTGTGTCACTCGTCGACACGTGCGTTCTGATCGGGTAGCGCAAGTGTGCGTGCGGACGCATGCGCCGTGGCGCGCGAGGCTGAGTGTCATCTGACGTCACGGTCGCCTCCGACATCAGTCCAAAGCAACCAACGGCCGCGCCACACGCCCGCCGCTCCGGCCAAACGCGAAAACACGCGCGTAAACAACAATAATAACAAGCCAATATGAACGCACATTTATGATACTACCCACGACGCGCTAAACCTATTCGGTGTATTTAGTTCACAATTTTGATGTATTCATTTCAACGTTGATATTTAAATAAAATTATTATAAAATAAAATATTGTTTTGAGTGTTGACGTTCGGCGGCGGTTATTGCTGTGTAACAAAATCGATTATAAATCGTGTCTTTTTAGTGCCATTTTTAATTCTAAAAAGTGATATACTAGTAGTAGCGCTAACGATACTTATCGCCAGTACAAAGTTTAATATTTCATTGCCTTCACGCCTCTAAATATAGAATTTAAAAATCTCTTAAAATAGCCAAGCTTTCGAGTTAGACGCGCTAGTTAGATAGAGACATAGTCAAAGTTAAATTAGTCGATTTTATAAATATATCAATCAAAATTACCTCAATGTCTCTTATCTGTGGAGGTAAGTTAAGCAAAATAAAAAAAAACCTAGGATTTGTTACACGTTAGCCTAAAATCATGTTTATGTATAAAGTCGTCATAAACTCAGCGACATTGTCCAGCTTGTGAGTCATAACATAACATGAAAAACAAACAAATTATCACTCGCACTGTGGTTCGATGACCGAGGGTTGGGGCAAAAATAATGACAAGGCAAAAAAAAACAAAACTCTAAAATGATGTTGTGTTTTAAAAGTAACTAAAAACACAAAATAAAGTTAAAGTGACGGAATGGAAATGTGTTAAAAGGCTTAAAAGCTTTCTTGAGTTAGCAGACACGTTAGGGAAATGTAAAAGGAAAATATTAAAAATTAAGAGTAGCGTGGTGAGGTTTTAGACATTGAAGGTAGATCCTTTCTGTTAAAGACAGTGAGATCTTAAGATTCGAAGAATAACGTTTAAAAACAATTGAAAGGTTTTTGTGGAACAGATTTTAGAAAATAAATATAAATATTATTTAATGTATATATTTATTTATTTTCTCCTACAAGTAACAAAATATGTACACAGCGTATGCTGAAAAAGTCTGAAGAAGGGAGACAGGAGCAAAACAGAAACCATTTATCCTATCAGGTTTTAGTGACCATCGTTTAGATGGCCAAAATTTTCAATCATGATCATGAAATTCAATACTCTACAAAACTATGGAGCATTTTGGTAATACAAATAATATTTTATGAAATATATATTGAGGTTCTATTCATCCTTCAAGACAAGAAACCACTGAGACAATTTGAAGGAAAATAAATTTCTTGATGTACCTCCCGCTATCTCAGTTTAGCCTACCGACTCAAACTTGGCCTGTGATTTATGGCTGTACTAACTATATTTGACCTGAAAATTAATTAGGGAAACTTCACTGAATTTCGTAAGGAAACTGTTTATAAATTAAGTTTTCTTTAATGAAACCAGTGTCTTGTAAGACAATGGAAATTATGTCGAATGGTGAAGTCAGTTTTATAAGAGATCATTTTATTGTTGTATGCATTTTGGAAAATAAAGTAGTCCCAGCTCTGAATTTTCATATGTGATAGTGAGTTTAATTTTTTTAAGAAAGTGCCTGTCTAACTGAATTGTTCCTTTTTCTAGTGTTATAAATACTTAATAAGCTTGTAATAAAAACATCCTCACAAAAACGAATACTTACTAATAATAGTAGTTTAAAATTATTGAAGATAATCGTTAAATCAGTAAACGAGACCAAAAATAAACAGTGATATAAAATAAAAATATTAACCCTAATACCGCACAACATTTCCTAAACACATTTCTCAATAAAACCACAGTGCAATAATGAAAATTTAATAACAAAACAAACGTTATCGCTAAAGTGAATGTTTTCCTACTACACCTTCATAATAAGATTTCAATTAAGATAAAGTTATTTAAATGTTACGGATGCATCATATAATAATTCGTACCGAGTTTCTTGGCAGATGCTACTGGACCAAGTTTGGAGCTGGAATAAGTGTCATTATTGCAGGAACGATGGAAAAATATTTTAGAACGTTTTATTTCGTTATCACACTGACAACGTGGTTGGGAGTGGATGGAAAAGTGTGTTTTATTAACTGTCAGTGCTTCATTGAATTGTGGGTTAAATTGAAATTGATTGTAGACAAAAATGTTTGGTGGTTGTGACTTTTGCTGGTGCGGTGTTTTTTGTTTGTGAAAATCGTGAAGTGTGTTCTGATATATTGTTGTCAGTGTTTTTATTAATAAGTGAAATCGCTCTTTTCATAACAAAAATCCATTTACGAAATTAGTTTACCTATCAATATTTCCCGGTACCCAATAAATAAATAAGTCAGGCATAATTTATTATTCCTTATAAGAAGAATTTACTCTAAAAAAGGCCTCAGGGGACCTTGATAAAATCGAAGAAGTCTACCGTATTTGGATCGACAAAGCAATTTAGCTGGAACCCGTCTTTACGAAAACTTGCTTAAAGGTTCAAATAGATTACCGAATAAAGTTCGATCTTTCAGGTAGCCTTTTTATAATGGATGAGAATTTGTCGAAAATAATACCTACATAAAATACGTAATTGTTATTAAGAGTGATTAAGGTTGTTTAAATGTAAATAATTAACGTTTCCGTGAACTTGTATTATAAGTGTTGTGTTGTGTTGAATAATTAATAATTTTACCGACTCATGAATAATTTGTTATGTGCTGTGAAATAAATGAAATTACGAGAAATTATGTTTCCATTTCGTGTTGTTACATATGATGTACGATTTTCCTAAAAGTGTCTAACTGTTTTTCCATAAATGAAAAGGAGTAACTAAAATATTTTGAAGTAGATGAAAATAAATAAAGTCAAGAGATAGTGACATAAATAATGAAAACACAGTATATAAAAATATGAAACCTAGAAACAACCCAAAGCCAGACAATGCCGCAGTTTACTAAAAAAAACTCATAAAATAACTAAACAAAAACCTATCGTGAACAAAACAACGTTTTTACAGGTACGAGGTAATAAATACTGATATGATAATATCATGTTCATATTCAAACCCCTCGTGAGATAAGGATCGAACATTTTGTCCAGCGATAACACAATAAGTGGCTAACGTGTAAAAAATCCACAGCAAAACGCTGGTATTCTGTGTTTTTAACCGACTGCGGTGAAAGAATGCCTGTAATTTCAGGATTGTGTTCGGTAAATATTGTGAATATTTTTTCTATGAATATAGAGAAAACAGCTCTCTGTGTTATGAAATATAATTTTATTTTGATATTTAAAAACAGTTTGTTATTTTACGTTACATTTTACAAACAAAAAAAAAATACTTTACTCTTAAAAGCATTTTAAAGACTCCAACAAGCAAGGAAGAACAGAAAATTATCCTGTATTCCTTTTGCTTTTTGTTTCAGTGTTCCATAAACTTACAAAAGCTTTCCATCACGTAAATACTTTTCCTAATAAATAAATAAATATACAAAAACGTGTAGCACGTAGCACCGTAGACCTTGCTACGCCGTAGCGGTGTAGAGGCGTAGACTACGTGCGTCTACGTTCATTTAATCCGCTATGTCTATAGCACTGAAGTGTTTTTAAGTTTACTTCAAGGACAAAAGCTAGACTTCTGAGGTTAGTAATATAGTCTTTTGTTGTTTTTCGATTTGCAAGAAGATTTTAATTGCTTGTGGTTGGATATAGGGTGTCTGTTACGGAGATATGGAAGTTTAAATGAATCTCAATTTCTGTTTTTTTTTTCCATATTGAAAATGTAACTTGTTGTCATAAATAATGAGTGATAAGACATCTTAGTGCATTGCGCTACCTATACAACCTTATTGATTATAGAATCTTTAAGACTATAATTTTGAATATTAACTATGGATGGAAACTTTTTGCAAATGTTGTGGAAAAGTATTTATTTCAAATGGTCTGTTCAAAAGTGATACTTTGTTCTTTTAAGCTTAAAAATTAAGCAAAACAATATATTTTGTTATGTTACTTACGGTTAATTAAAAAAACACAAAATCAAAAACAGAAAAATTAAATTGAAAACCAAATCCTTCAACATTCACCGTAGTCGGTTCTCCACTAACAACAATATTTCCAGTGTCAATACAACAAATAAACAATTACTTTTCAGAGCCGACCGGTCTGATGACAGAGCCGATATTGAGCCTATACAAATCCCCCTTATCAGGTATGATAGTGTATCTCTATATTATCGTATTTCTACATAAATATATTAAGGTTTAGATAAAATAAGTACACGTTAGTAATCGTTTATTTATTGTGTTATGTTTTTATAATGGTGATGTTTTTGTGTTAAATGAGTGGAGTTTCTTGTTGTTAAAGGGTTTTTTTATTTCGTTTTGACACACAACAGGCATTTTAATATTGTATCCAAGAATACTATGTTATTGCAAGCCCGATGGTGTAGCACAGGAGACTCAAGAAAGAAAGAAAAAAGATAAAGAAAAATTGTTTATTCAGCACAAACAAAACGCACATTAAAAATAAAAAAAGACAAAATATACCCATACAACGTAGTCAAAAGCCTCGTACTCAAGCATATAAAATGTTGCCAATTTTGTCCATAACGTTCCCAGTGCTCAGACACAGGTTTCCTCCGATCTCTATGAGAGGGCGAACTGTAATCCACCTCGCGGGCCCAGTGCGGGTTGGGTTGTAAACACTTCACCGTGGCACATATTCTGTATCTATACAAATAAATAAAATTGAAGTGTCTGTTTATAATGTCCAAGTAATAACTTTATACTAAAAGCATATGCAAAAGCCAAAACTAACATATACATTTTTTTTTAGATTTTTTGTCTGAAACGGCTGAACCGATTTTAATGTTTGGTATGAAGATACTTTGCAAAGAACGTGGCCGAAGCCGTGAGCGTAATTTAGTTTAGTATATATTTCTGATTAATACAGAAAATATATTCTGAATTATACTTATACAATTGTTTCTATTTAAAATTGCACAAGCCTACGTAATCTTTATTTTTACTAACGATCAATCTTTGCGCAATACTCAAAACATATAACTCTCATAACTATTATTCTCTAGATAATTTCTTGCCATTGTTGGATAAGTTATAAAACACTCTCACCAAGCAATAAAAATACTAAGGTCACCTAAAACCAGATAGTATTACAAGAAACTGCTAAAATATTTGTAAAATATAATCAAGGTTGGCAGTAATTCACTCTTAACGTCTTTATTAAAAATACAGTTTTACTTCAAAAGGAAACTCTTTCAGAGTGCTATTCCTCTAATTAAAAACTCGGGATTGAATGGGATGAAGCGATGCCGCACATGTCTACATCTCCTGTCTGGGAATTTGCTTAGAATTTTATTTTAATTTTTTAATATAAAAGATGGGAAAATGTTTTTGTGGAGCTTTAGAAGCTAGTCGTCAAAGTATTTACAAATTCTATCTGACTTTTTCTAGTTTAATGAGTTGTTTTAGTAAAAAGTTTTTAAGCTAAAAGAGAAAAATTATCGTTTTGTTTAGTGTATAGTCACGAGCACTAATATGTCAACACTTGGAAACTTTCAATAGCGAATTTTGCGTGAAATAACGAAAACAACAATGAAATACGACACATTACAAAAACATATGGTTTCGAAAATACTATGTTCGCAGCAAAATAAAATTTCATTAAAAAATAAAGGAGTAATTTGCTTTTGAATAAAGCCAAGTGTATACATACATATTTTCGTGACTGTACAAGTCACTCTGTATCAGTGACTTGTACAGTCACTATCATATCAAACACCCATCTATTTCAAACATGATAGATAAAGTAAAAAAAACATGCGGAAAAAGAAATACAAATACTGGCTATATATTACGGCATAATAGTCTATTCATGTGTTATTTATTGCTGCAAAAAATACCTTCCGTATTCTTCCCCACAAGGCAACAGATGCCGATAAATCACCACTATCTTGGCTAAAAATTACCGTAAAAAATTCCTAGAATATATTTCTCCAACAATATGTACATGTCAATCACACAATATGCAATGTATATCATTTTATTGCCTTTATTTTGTATACAGTAAACACGCCGTCCGCTGGCCCGTGTCATCAATCACAGGCCTTTCAATTTATTACAAAAATGCCTAAACTCGTTCGACGTGAAATTTTTAAATTTCGACGTCGCCATCTTTTTATTTTGCATTTTTTCGATTCGTGTTCGTTTTTTTGACAGATTTTTGTCTTTTGTGTTATAACTAAGTTTTTTTTTCAGTTTTCATATAGAGTGACCAAAAATTATTTTAGGTAAAACTTTTTTGTAAACTTCGTTCTAGACGAAAATAATGACCACTTTGCTTAAAATTTGGTCCCTTTTAGCGACTCACCCTAGCTTTTTCCTTAGTATATTGAAGTCTGCTTTTAGTCTGGCCAGATGCGGCACAAAGTTGGGTCTTGCTCTGCTCGCTAAGTAGTTTTTCGGTTGACCTGGGAAGTAATTACCGCTGAATTGGATTAAAAAATCCATATTATTCGGAACCTTCAATTTTAAACGCGATGACGGCGTCAGGAGAGCTTGGTAATGATTGTGGTTTGAGCATCAACCGCTACAAATTGACTCCATTCATGAAGTGCTGCAAATTTGATGACAGCTCCACAGTATGTATTTATTGCTCTGTGGTGGCGTCGAAAAATGTTTGATGCGAGGCTTTATGATTGTGAAATCATTATTTCTGTGCTGTTTGTGTTACGGAGTGTGCTTCGCGATGATGTTTAATTAATGTTCGTGGTCATTTTCAGTAATGGTGTAGGTAAGCTGTAACTTAATAGTGTTCGTAAAGCATAATCAGCCTTCAACGTTCCAACTGCCAGCAGACCAGACCTGTACCTGTGCATGTGCCAGACCCGTGTCTCAGGACACAGGTCTCGGTTAGAGGGAGTGCACCGTAATCTACCACGAGGGCCCAGTTCGGGTTGGGACATGTCAGATATTTTCGAATTTGTGGGTCTAGGACATGCCAGTTACCTCACGATGTTTTCCTTCACTGTTTTGGCAGCAGTGGTGATAAAAATATCAACACAAAGTAAAACGTCTTTTAATAAAAGGGCTGGGTTCCAATCCATGACTCACGACTCGAAGTCGGGATCGATACTACTAAGCCATCATTGCTCTTAAGCTCATCTCTACTCTATCACTCTATCACACCACAAACACACACACCAAAAAATGTTTGTTAGTTAAGAGGAGAAAGGTAGAAGAAAAAAAGAAGAAGATTGTAATGTTCATCTAAAGCTATCCTTTCTTTGTTTTATATTCTTTTTTTTATTTTGATTTTTTTTTTATTTGACATATTATTATAGCAACAAAACTAGGCGAAGACACTGGTCCCTATGATACAGTTTAGGGGCCAGGGGATTCATATTATTTTGATGTAACCTTTTTATGTCAATAAAAAATTATTATTATTATTATTATCACTGTTCGTAAAAGTTAACCGATAATACAAAATGTTAAAATGACCTCGCGGTCACACGTCATAGGCACATAGTAATGGCAAAGTACTGCCACGTAATATAGGGGAGGCCTATGACAGTCAAAAGGTCTTTAATGACTGATCAAAATCGCAGTACCAGAACTTCAAAATACAATCAACGCGGCCTACTCAAGTAAAGGTCATTGTTTGTCGAATCGTTGTGAGCTGCACGATTACTGACACATGCGTGCACTGACTGGACAGGTCCACTCAATCTGTGTGGTTCTTTCCTCAAAAGACCATTTTAACCAAGATTATGTCTGGATTTAAAAGGGACTGTTACCGCTAAGTTTATTTCGGCCTTTCTTCTCAGAGTAGTCAGATCTCGTCTAACTTTTATAATATGATTAACGTGTACGAGTGTTTGTAAAACCCTACTTGCAGAAATAAAGTCATTTATCAACATTTAATATGACAAAATAGTCAATCCCTAATACATAATCACACGTATAGCGTAGCGTATACATTCCACACACACAGATATTTATTACATATAACTCATATCCTATCAAAGAGGAAAATATCGTCGGTAAATCCACACGTTAACAATCAGTTCCGTGAATTGCCATAATCAGCGGCACCTGTCACCTTCATACAAATTGTAGGTTATACATCCGTGCCAAGTCTCCTTATGAGTTGGAAGCGGATCGTGACAGGGGATGTTATTTAGTGGCTATGTTTAATTGTAAAGGCAATAAGGTTGTTCTACTTTAAAAAAATCTTAATACAGTGACGATACTCATCATCTGCCTAGCCTTTTCCCAACTATGTTGGGGTCGGCTTCCAGTCTAACCGGATGCAGCTGAATACCAGTATTTTACATGGAGCGACTGCCTATCTGACCTCCACAACCCAGTTACTGGGTAATACGATACCAATTGGTAAGACTGGTTGTCAGACTTTCGGACTTCTGACTACCCGTAACGACTGTCAAAGATCCACGAATGTCAGACGGGACCAACGGCTTAACGTGCTTTCCGAGGCACGGAGGGGTCTCGGTATGTAAAGATGGTCACCCATCCACAGACCAACCGCGGCAAGCGTAGCTTAACCTGACCGATCGACCTGTGCGGCTGTTATTATTTAGCCACGGGCCCCTCAATACAGTGACGATACTACGTCATTGAATAAAGACTGACATGATAATACGTGAGATTGCTTAGAATATAGATCTTTTAAACTACACTGGATTTTGATGATTTTGACTCACCATAATTTAGAGTATTTTTTGCAAGACTGTGTTCGATATGATTCTCATATAAATTATCTGTCTGGGTTTTGGGGTTGAAACGACTTTATATGGCCAAATTTTATAAAATTCTGTCTCAACCAAATGGTGATGTTGCGAAATGTCTGTTCAGGTTCATTCATGGTACAAATGTAATCCGTAGCAGTGTGTGTTTAGGGTATGATGGGACTGTCATACGCATTACAGTCATAAAAGTCTCAAATTAAATAAATAATAATAAAAAAGAGCATTTACTTAGAAATGTTTATGTTTATAAAACATGAAGAAATCTCGATTTTTTACATGTCGCCACTGTACCCGTGCGAAACAGGGTTCGCAAGTTACAAATACTAGACACTTATCGGCGTTTGTTATAACAATAATTGCACCGATTCAATCTTTTTAATTTTACAAAAATACTTTACGAGTTGTTTTCGATACGTTATTAGACATCATTTTAGTAAACGCTAAAAGTAAGGAAAATATCTCATACCGTACTAACATACGTTCTTAATAAATAACCATGACTGAACTTTGAAGTGAGTAGCCATCTTGCCATCTTGCGGAACCCTGCGGCATACATAAATTACGGTCCGATCACATACCAAGATTAGACGTCAAAGTCGTTCACAGAAAAAACTTTCTTCAATATCGAGTTCTCTATGTTATCCCAAGTCAATTGAGAGTCCAAGGATGACACGAGGACGTCATTACACCCACGCCTTGGGTCACCCCTTCGCTGACAGTAGATTACAGATATAATTTGATAAAAAAAAGTAGGTTAGCAACGTAGATAACCGACGAATATCTCAGAGGAGATGAAAAAAGTAATTTGTTTTAGGTAGGGAAGTGTTTTTATTAAGAGCTTTATTGAGTTTTGTTTTTGATGAGGATGCTGGTAAAACGATAAAAAGAGATTATAGAATATTGAGCTGCATAGGCTGGCAAATTTTAAGTCACGGAATTTTTTATCCGCGTGCAAGGAAAGGCGGTCGTACATAACTTTGCCCTTGACCTTACAAAGGTCATTTAACTGCCCCGTTGGACTCGTGGGCCCCTGGGTTCGATTCCCAGGTCAGGAGTGTTACAAAATTTTTCCATTGGGAATTTCTTAATAACTTCCCGGAGTTTGGAAGTTGGCGGTGTGATACCCCCGTGCCTCGGAAAGCACGCCCTGCGCTTGATCTTTCTCCGGTCGTGTTGGATTGCAGTCCAATCGGACTATGAGAGTGAGGGAAGAGAGAATGCACCTGCGTCTGCGCGCACACTTATGCTCTATAATATCTCCCGCGCCGAAGACTGGTCTTTGCCGATTGCTCGCCATGGCCGAAATTTGACGGAAATTTATTTATTTATAGGTAATTTTGAGACCCATGTTTAGTGGTGAAAGTACGCAGGCGGAATGCATGATGATGATGATGACCACGCCAAGTTAAAAATACATCTACCATAAAAAACTAATTTTCTTAATGCCTCTTAAGAAACTAGAAAATCCATTCCTAGACCATAAAATCGTTCAAAAACTTTTAAACGGAAAACGAATATTGCTTCCAAGACACATTAAATATTAGCACTCACAAGATCAAGCTATAAATAATAGAGGTTATCCGGAGCGAAAATCGGCAAATTTGAACATCGTAGATACACAAAAGTTCAGCCATTAACTACAGCTTACTATGAACCCCGGTCTGTTATGACAAACGTTCTGCAGTGCCAGCTAATAGATCACAACTGTCGAATGATTTTAAATGTATTTATGTGATCGGGGAAAGTTTTGATATATTAAGTGATGTTCAGTGTTTTTGTTCGTTTTCGTTTTTTATGAAGGATACTGGTTAAAGTTGGCAGAAAAGAGAGATTGTCCTATTGGAACATATCGCTAATAGTAAAATTATTACGGTCCTACTTGACGTAAATATTAAATGAAGAATATCTCGACTTGGCTCGCGAGGTTGTCGACATGTGGGATGTGGACTCACCGATCATTGTGCCGATAGTTGTGACAGCCAATGAGTTTATAGCCAAGAGCCTCGACCACACCTCAGGAGGCCCTCAAGCCAATCAAGCCCTTGATCCAGCCAAGTGGACCAAGGGATTGATTCAGAAAGCGGTACTTCTGGGCACGGTTCGCATTGTCAGAAGGTTCCTCTCTCTGGAGCCTTGACCGCCGGTAGCTTGGACCCTGTTCCCAATACTGGTGGGCTACTATTTTTTATATTTTGTTTGTTTATAAAAATATTTAAAAATGAAGTTTATAAGTAAGTATTTAAATAATACATAATAAAGGAAACGTAGAGCAAAAATTCTATGAATGGTCCCCAAAAGAATTATGAAACATAAAACAGTAACAAGCCAATTCATAAAGTGTAAACAAAGAAAGGTCTTAAAATTACAAAGGTTCATCACGAGACGAGTCCCAAAATATTTACACAGACGGTAATAACGACTTTTTTTTTAATAAAAAAGAGGTTCTATTTACTCTGGCAACAGAGGGTCTGATCGAACAGAGATAGCGCGTTGCAGCAGCCGCTCCGAATGAAGATTTTAAGCAAAGAGTTAAAATGGCCGAAACATAGATTTTGGGAATAATTCTTGAAGAAACTTTTTCTGGAGAGACTAAAATGGAAATGTAAGAGATTGTTTTGATGCGGATCTGTTAGTGGAAGAAATTAAAGAAGATTTTATTATAATAGCAACTCAAGTTGAAAGAGTTGAAGATAATGAGACATTTTCGTCTAAATTAGTGCTATAAACTTGTAACTAATTTAGTCGGTCTTGATAATAGTTTACCGTGGACAGTGTTATCTATGAATTACTTACTTACTCAGCATCGCCATACAACGTGGCAATGCTGCCAGCCTTTTGGGCACTTTGCCTGTTGACAGCAATGCGGACGAATTTCTTGATGCGCTAAGATTCTGTGCTGTGATTCTTCCTTTTTTATATACATGTACATATTATTATTATTATTTTAAGTCTGTTAGCTTTTATATATGTAAATATTATCTTATTGAAAAAAAAACTTACTGATCGACATTCTGAATAAAACTATCATCCTATTTGCTGTGTATTATCTGAACACAAATAATCTACGTTTAATCTTGACTCAACGTATGATAATAAACTATAGAAATTCTCATCTAATTCCACGTCAAACTCAGACATAAGTCACAAAAGCAATAAAAACGAAAAAGACTATCTGCAAATCGGAGAAAATTATAAAATGGGATTCCATTTGTGCTTTAATTCAGATGGGAATAAAATCCTGTGTGACTTTCCGACCTGGGGTGGCTTGTGCGATAATTGAAAATTTTCTTCAGCCTCAGTGGCACGCAAAAAGTTACGAGATGGATGGAGATAAATGTTTTTCTGCGGTTGTTATTGCAAATTAGTAGGATTTTTGGGAAGCTAACGGAATGTTCTCGATTGTGAATGGTAGAGATTTATGTGGAGTACCTCCAGCAATTTTGATTTCAAGATTTTTGGCATGCGTACCGGGCTCTTTTGGGTGAATGTAAATTTTCGGATGGTGAGATAAATTGGTTTCAATTTAACTAGTCCTTGACCGCCGGTTTTTCAATTAAATGGTTCGGGATTCTTTTGCACAGTATGACTATAATTTACACTTTAAAATTTGGCACCGGATGTGGTAGAAACTCAAGTTGTCTCTGCCAATTATCAGATGGTATCAACCTTTCGATTCGGTTCCAACTTTTCTTGTACAACTTATTTGGATTTGAATTACAGTGAGTTCATTCCAGATAAGTGACTTTTCGGACATTTTCGGTTTTTTTTATGTTTCCAATTTACACCAAAACCTGCAAGCGAGTTCCCTTTCATTCCTTAACGGGCAGTCATTAAAATAACTCTACATCCGATCAGTAACCGCAGACACAGCTTGTCTTATTTATTTTCCAACTGAGGGCAATTCGCGTTCCGTATTTATTGGCTGTCGTCGAACGTTCGTATCAAGATTTATTGGAATACACGTTATGGGATCTGTGTTTATCGTGGAATCAGTCTTCGGTTACATTGTGAGTGATCACACCATTATTTTGGTGGTACATGTTGTTAAACTTGGTTCTTGGTAGCTGCTGACAGATTTGCCTTTTCATTTTGATAACTTGCGTCATCATTGCTCTCGAAAACGGTAAAGGAAAACATCGTGAGGAAACTGGCATATCTTAGGACCAGAAATTCGAAGACAAATGTGATATCTACCAATCCGCACTGGGCCTGCATGGTTCTGGATTAAATCCTGCAGGCCCTGCATTGAACTTTTTTGTCCAGTGAACAATAAACAAATCAGCTGTTTCATAGAAAAGTTCGAAGAAAAGTGTGACCTACGCGGTCAAAATATTTTTTTTTTAAATAACTGACGAAAAATTTCATCGCAAGGGTGTTCAAAACACTACTGAACTACGGTGTACTGAATCTATGGTTATAGTTTGCGCGTCGATGTCCCTGCCAGCCTGTATAATAATAAATTACGTTTAACATTTCAACAAAAGACAACGTAGGTAGGTAATATGTCTCCAGTGTCCGGGCTAATAGTGACGCCTTCTCTTATATCTACTATAAACCCCTTAATTATGGCCCAATCACCAGTGATACCATCCTTACATTATATTGACAATACCATAGTGTCATCACCAAATTAATATTGATGGCTACTGAATTTTGAATCCAAACACACGTTCATCATGACAGATCGCTACTTCATTAGCAAGTCATAACTAAACAACGGCTATGCAACAAAGCGTATCATAATACGGCTATATGTACCCATATAAGCACGTATAGATAATATACTCCTATCTGTACTAATAATAAAGCTGAAAAGTTTGTTTGTTTTTTAAACGCGCTAATCTCGGGAACTACCGGTCGGATTTGCATACCTACTATTGTATAGAAGCAAGTTTTTTTTTTTAACTGTACTGACAGCTGTGCTGCTGGGGAGTTTGTTGCGCCACTTCTTCTTCCCAGCAAGAGCACTAGGAAGTTGTGAGGGGTGGGCGTTTTGGGGGACTGTCTTATGTAATTTTGGCGTTCGAAAAGTGTTGATTCTCAGCTCATTTTTAATTAAATGACTTTTGATTTTGATTTGGAAAAATCTTTTTGTATTTTAAATCCCAATTCTTGAGGAAGGCTATAGGCCAAATTAACATCACGCATGCTACGTAAAAAAGAAAAAACAGCCGAGCAAAAAAAAACAATTCAGAAAAAACGCTAAGTGAAAATGAGGTAATAGCGCGGGTAGACGATGCGATGCGACGCGGTGGGTCGGGGGAACAAGAAATTTCACGGGAACGAAATCGCATGCAGAAGCTAGTGAGTTCATATACACACTAATTTAAGGTACAGACGCCAGCAGGTCAAGCTACCCGAAACTGTCAAATTTTCCCAATCAACCTTGAACCTTAATGCTTTAGAGATAAAGTTGAAAATCAATTAAAGAAATTTGACAGATTGTAGTAGCTTGATGTGCTGGCGTCTGTACAAAATAGTACCTGTGTAAATAGATTTAAGTCTTGAACGAATAAATATTGTTTATTGTTTGTTTAATATTGTTTACACATTCACGTTCTCACATGAGTACATAATGTCAGTTACTCTCATTTGACTATAACAATACGCGGGCATCCTCCGACGCTTTGTTTTCCTTTCATTTCAATCAGACTGGAGTCAATACAATCAATTTGATACCATTGTGGCATAAAGGTGAATGGACGGATTTTGGAATTGTTTTATTTGGATTGTGATTAAACTTTTGTGTGTGTTATTATTTTATGGAAAGCTAATGGATAAAGTGGATTTCTAAAATCAGTTTTACCTTGTGTGTAAAATGAACAGAGCTTGTTTAATTGTACGCAAAATGAACAGGGTTGAAATGATCTGCAGGCTAGATGCAGGCACAACTTATCAAGCAAAATGTACAAAACAGGGGCAACTAGAATTACTTCTATTTTTTGTTAATTTTGATGTTCGAAAATGCCTTTTATGTAGGTACTTAAAGCCGTGTCTCATGCGCGTGTTGTTTCGAAAAATTACACAAAAACGTCAAAACAAAAAGGCGTGGTCATACAGATTTGTGTATGAAAACACGATGTTTTTGCTTTAAGAGCTGCGTGGAAAACATTCCCCGCGCGGGTGAAGAGGGGTAGGTCTGTTTCATTTTCAACCGCCACGCG
Source organism: Apamea anceps (assembly GCA_951799955.1). NCBI lineage: Eukaryota > Metazoa > Arthropoda > Insecta > Lepidoptera > Noctuidae > Apamea > Apamea anceps. The sequence continues at coordinate 2,602,604 of OX637506.1, forward strand.
TACCGCGCACATCTAGCATTTAGCATTTTGAAAGCTAATTCCAACTGACAGAGATTATGAAGTTAAATTGTCTTGTGAATAGTTGACACTAATCTAAAAATATTTTAATACAGGAGACTGATTGTGTATGAAAACAAATGTTTATATGTAAGGTTTTTTGTGTAATGTTTAGAAAAAACACGCGCAAGAGACACACACGGCTTTATATAGATATCAATCAACAATCAACTCAGGCTATCATAGTCCACTGCTGGACACAGGCCTGTCCCAGGCTGCGCCACAACACCCTGTCCTCCTCCTCCTCCAGTCCGTCCCAGGAACCTTCTTTAGGTCATCCGTCCATCTAGCTGGGGGGCATCCCACACTACGCTTGCCGATACGCGGTCTTCACTCCAGGACTCGTCTGCTCCACCGGTCATCGGTCCTTCGACAGACATGGCCAGCCCACTGCCACTTCAGTTTGCTTACTCTGCGCGCTATGTCGGTAACTCCGGTTCTTTTCCGGATAATTTCATTCCTGATTTTATCCTTCAAAGAGATTTATAAATGTTAATTCCGCTATGATAAGCTGCGGTGTAGACACAAGATTACCTGCAGACCTATAAGATTACCCATTTACTAAAAATATTGAAAGAAGCATAGCTTAAGTTAATTACATTAATGATAGGACTATAAAACAGTTATTTTTTACAGTTCTCTTAAATTTTCTTAACATTAGCACAAGTAATTTGAGGGCCCAACAAACGGTGGCCATTCAGCAGCGTCATTCAATAATTAAAGTGCAGTGTTCGCCGCTGTTACAAAATACGTAATTGCTTCGATAATTACAAACACAAGAGTGTAAACAAATGACCACGTAGTTTCAAGAAACTTCAACTTTTGTAGTAAGGAGGTAGGTGACCTTGTGTTTGACCCTTTGACTTCTATTGTTAGAAATAGTGATAGTCCATTTATCATAGTAAGTAATCTATCATTACCAAAAACATCGTCATATAGTAAAAAAGTTCAACGGTTCAGAAGCTTGCTTGCATCTTTTACGATAGTAAACATAAAAGATGATAAAGGAATGACGTGAAGAAGCAGAGCAATTGCCTCCTGTTACAAATAGCTGCAGTCATCAGTCCGTCTGCAGCTAAGCTCGGAGATTATGGCAATTGCGATTATAGTTGTAATTTCAGCGCTGATTCTGACATTGACACTTGGTTAAACTGGATAAGCGGAGTGATTTCGTAACACACTTTATTTTGACAGTTCAACGACATTCATTGCGTTATTTACGTTTTTGAGCAGTACATTTTTTCCAACTTTTGAAGCAATGGATTAGCAATATCTGTCAAAATGATTCAGATTGTGATTGATAGTGTGCAAGTAGGGTGCTGTTTGATAAATGATAAATGATTTTATTTTGTAAGTAGGTTTGTACAAACACTTTTACACGTCAATCATATTTTAAAACTAGATGAGGTCGGCGTTTCCTACCTGACTAGTCTGAGAAGAAAGGCCGAAACAAACTCAGACGTCACAGTCTCTTTTAAAGTCCAGACATAATCTTGGTCAGATCATATGAAGACCATGTAGGTCGATGTCTGAGATGGTCTTTTGAGGAAAGAACCACACAGATTGAGAGGACCTGTCCAGTCAGTGCACGCATATGTCAGAAATCGTGCAGCTCAACTCAAAACTTAAGGAGCTCAACGGTTCGACGAACAATACCAAAGAAAGGACATTTGGGTAGGCCACATTAATTACTCAAACTGCCAGACCTTGACAAAAACTAACAGAACAGAGAGAACAATAAAAAATAAAATGACCCACATAGTCTTCACATTCACAATAATTAAAATAATAGAATACTTTACAAAGTAAAATAGTGTCACGTGACCTTTTTATTTTTTTAAACTATATCTTAAATAACCATTTGATGTGTTACGTGTCTTTGCAGCCCAATAACAGTTAAGGTCCTGCTCACAGCGGGCGGGGCGGGGCGGGACGGGACGGCGACGCGGCGCTGGCGCGGCGGCAGTGTTCACACGGCGGGCGCGATCACGTCCCGTCCCGCCGCGCCTTTCTTTCATCAAAAAAGATGTTGAGCGATTCAGACATGGAAACGCTATTGCTCATAGTTGCGCTAGCTAAGAAAAAACAACGTAAACGAAAATGGGTGCATGAAATAAATCAAAAACGCGCTCGCGTCCCGCCACGCCCCGCCCCGCTGCTTCTGACTTGTATTCCCGCTCGGCGCGGCGGCGGCTGGGCGCGATGGTTACCGTCGCATCGAGCGGGGCTGCTCTGTGTGGCGTCGTCCGTAATATCTAGTACATTACAACTGCTCAGCGCCGCGTCGCCGTCACGTCCCGCCCCGCCCCGCCCGCTGTGTGCAGAGACCTTTAGTCTCCCATATAAACAGTATAAAACTACTGTGGTTACATTTAAGTAACACAAATATTCAAAGCTACTTTTAAGCATTTTTTACATTTAACACTGAGTTACTGATTTAAAATGTTAAACGGAACGAAACTATATTTAGATGGTATGATTTTGAATGTCTGAGACAGCCCTATACAATACACAATATCTAGGTATACATTGAAGATGTAGGTTTGAACCAAAGCACGCCTGAGTGAAGCGATTGTGTAATAGACAATCGCTTTAAGGCAAGGTGGGTTTGTAGGTACCTGCCTTCTTTTGTGTTGCAAAGTTTATACTTGGGCGAAGTTCGAGTGTACGATGCTATCTTTGTCCAGTTAATGAGCATAATAATATGACTTAGGGAAGGTCGCGAAGGTCATTTGAGTGATAGTCGCTTGCAACACCGAATACAGGGTGGCAGGGACATCGACGCGCAAACTGTAACCATGGATTCAGCACATGATACTAGACCCCATAGGGTCGAAATATTTCTCGGTTATTAAAAAAAAAATATTGCTGTTCCATACATTTTGACCGCGTAGGTATGAAACAGAAGATTTTTTTTTTTTTGATAACCGACGAAAAATTTCGACGCTATGGGGTCTAGTATCATATGCTGAATCCATGGTTACAGTTTGCGCGCCGATGTCCCTGTCACCCTGTATAGAAATAGGCAAAGGAAGTATGTATGTTCTGTAGTTTTTGAAATGTGAAATGAAATGAAATTGTTTATTCTGCAAACAGGATATCGGAATCACTTTTAAATGTCATATTATAAAAAAATAAGCTAGATTAGGTCGGCGTTTCCTATCTGACTCTCTGAAATTATACCACGGGAACGCACTACCGGAATAAAAATATGTTGATCCAAGTTATAAACTATTTCATCCAAATCCGTTCAGTAGTTTTTGCGTGAAAGAGTAACAAACATTCATCCATCCATCCTCACAAACGTTCGCATTTATAATAATTATTAAGTAGGATAGGATGTAGAAAGAGAAAGCAAAGATTTGTCTAGGACATGTTTCCCTTTTTCAGTTGTTAATTTATTTCGACTTCCGGAGTCCCTAGCCTAATAATTACCTTCCTGTGAATTTCTAGATGATATTATATCACGTTGCGTATTACTTACGGAACCACTCGACTCAGATCTGCGTTTACCAACGTAGTAGGCGTGGGAAAATTCAAGAATTTCGAATAATATTTTAGACTTTAGAATATTCAGATCCAAAATTCTGAGACAATTGAACCAAATACCTAGTATGGTAAATAAATTCTTTATTGAGAGTAACCATGAGACTCAGAGTGTTAGTAACAATACAATAAACTTACAACTATGTTAGAGATACAATAACACAAAAATACACAACAAACTAATAAAACAACTATAATTTTTAATATGCTTTGATATTCATTATTTTTCTTCACAAAATCAAAATAGAAAAGTGAATGACTTCCTTTACGGCATATTTTTAAAAGTTAACCATCCAGCCAATTTTTATTGCAATCAGCAAAGGTAAGTACTTTAAAATAATTTGAAGACTCGTGGAGCTACTGTATTAAAAAAAGTACATTATTAAAATATAAAGAAATATCCTGACAGTAAAGATATTTTTCATAGAGTCAAGGAGAGATCGTAAATGAATATCTTTTTATGTGTCAAACAGATGTTACCCCCACTTGATTGAATGAGAACACGACATTTTATTCGGGATATTATTTCGTTCCCATATTAAATTTCCGTTTTATTAGCTACGAAGAAAAGTTAATATGTACGACTATGTCATGCGTCTCGTTAAAATTATTTATATAATGTACTGTAGGTTATGTAATAAAATTGTGTCACGACTCTGGTTGGGTACATACTAACGCGACTTTGCATTAACTAGACCAACACACAATACTTTATACTTGACTACTTTAACAGTCAAGTATAACTTATTATGGTCAAACTTGATTTAGTATCCTTCCTACTAATATTATAAACGTGAAAGTTTGTATGGATGGATGTATGTTACTCTTTCACGCCAAAACCACTGAACGGATTTGGATGAAATTTGGCACACAGATAGTTTATAACCAGAATTAACACTTAGCATACTTTTTATACCGATATTCCCACGGGATTGAAACTTGTGTGGGTGAAACCGCGGAGCGCAGCAATTTTAGTTTGAATTGAATAATATTCAAAAGAATTATTATTTATTTATTAAAATCTCCAATTACTATCATTACAGGTTGTACCTAATGCGCTAGCCTGGTCTTAAAATTAACATATACAATTTAAAACTATGAAAAACGTAAAAAACTAGTATTACTTACTTATTACAAATATTGATATGATATTATGTTGGTATTCATGTGGTAAGTATTAGTTGTAATTTTAGTTTGAATTGTAATAATCAAAATAATAGTGAAGGTATATGTTTTCGCTGTGAAACGCTTTGTTCTCTCGGGAATATTTTACAATCCATCTTTGATAACGGCATAAAATGCCCATTTTCTTAATGCTATAATTTCGCATCTTTATAGGGTAATCAGTAAATTAATAGTGATGTTCAATAGGCTAGATGTTTAAAAAAATCTAATTAGTCCGTCAGTTAGATTATCAAAAATATTGGACCCGTATTTTTTCTTTTGTCGATTATATAAAAAATGATGAAGATATCGCCCGTTAAAGTTCCGCGTGACGTCACGCCTTGCTACACTTTTTAGCAAGGCGTGACGTCACGAACCCCTTCTTTTTTTTTGTGGATGTGAAATCATCAAATGACCCCTCCCGCTCTTGGTGGAGCAGAAGGGAGTGTCAGACTCTTACTGACTAAAACCCACCCGTGTTCCTTCCTTAGCCCTTTATGTTCCAGGGCAGCGGTAACCCTTTCGGACGATCCCGCTACCCTGGCAGGCTTCGGCCCTATGGGGCCCCGTCACTTTTGCTGACATCTCTTTGAGGCGCGCGTGGAACACGTACACGCCGTCCGGCACGGGCCTAGTCCTGATCGGACGGAGAGCTACCCATTACTCTCCGCCCGCAGGCCCGCGCCTACGGTGGCCGGGAGTCGTCACGCGGCTCCCGATGCCCGGGGCGTCTCCCGCGGCGGCTGAGGCGTCACGACCCCCTGCTCCCAAATTTTGACGCGCTTTATCTTTGTCACTGACGGACTAAATATAATAATCATTTTTTTACCCAGGCAACTACCCTATTCATGAAAGTCATTTTCTACAAAACAGTACGTTATGAAAGCTCCCGAGTAATAATATTCCGCGGTCATGACATTTTAACCTATCTCTCTCTTCATCGCATCATGATTTACACGCTTAGTTCTTTTTTGCTTCTCAATCTGCCGAGCCTTTTCCCAAATATGTTGGGGTCGGCTTCCAGTCTAACTGCTTGCCGCAGAGTACCAGTATTTTATATGGAGCGACTGCCTATCTGACTACCGCAAACCAGTTACTGGGTAACACGAAACCCATTGGTAAGACTGGTTGTCAGAATCTTAGGCTTCTGACTATCCGTAACGATTGTCAAAGATCTACGAAAGACAACCTGGACCAATGCGTGCTTTCAGAGGCACGGAGGGGTCTCGATATGTAATGGATGGTCACCCATCCATGAACCAACCGCGGCAAGCGCAGCTTAACAGCGGCTGTTATCATGTAGCCACTCGTCTGCTTCTGTTTTTGCTTCTATTCGTATTACCAATAAAATCAGCCGTCCAAAACCGGAATCATTCACCAAAAAACCTAAAAAACTCAGAAACGAGGCACCATTCAAAAGGCCTAACAAATACAATGTAAAGTTTGTCGCGTAAAAACTCCAAACTTGGAAGTACTTTTAGTTTTTTACAACACTTTAAGGCGCAAGGTTCTTGTAAAAAGAAACAAGAAGCCTGTAGCAATCGTAAATGTTGCTTCAATGAAAGTTTTGCCGTTTAAACTTCTCTATCGATATATGTTTATGATGGATTTGGAAGAATAGTTTGAGAAAGTAACATGTATGTACTTACGTAGGGGGAAAGATGTTGATGGATTCGGTTCCCCTTTGTAAAATTTCTGGAAAGTTTCAGTGATAAATCAGACTTTCTGTGAGAATTATAAGTCTGTACTTTTTCGTAGGGACTTTGATTGTTTCCGTCTTCTCCTGAATATATGCTTCTTAAACGGTGCACAATAACAGTCAGTTTTCTTTTTGCTACTTTTGTTAGATTGATCGATCTATTCGGTTTTATTGTACAGTCGCTAAAGGGGATTAGTAATCAGGGACGTCGGATGTAGTTGAAGTTTAGTAAGAAACCGATGGATTTCTTCTAATGAAATTTAATTTGATAAATGAACTGTTTGTTTTCTATTAATTAAATTAAATTTTATTCGACAGAATTCGACACCTTGTTTGGCGCCATTACCAGCGTCCATCAGTTCCTGTAACGTGCAGCTGACCGGACACACAGGACACGATATTAAGTGTCCCATCGTTTGTGGAACAGCACCACATTTACACTCCAAAGCGGAGTCGTCTATGAATCTCCACCTGAACAGGGTTTCCTTGCTTCGGCCAACCTGGGTTCGGAGAGAATGAAATCACTTATTGAAATTCATTCACCTATTATTACACACAACCGGTAACTGCACACTTCAACGCAAATTGCCAGAAAAAATAAAATCGACCGATAATCACCACTCAACTCACTTGTTAAAACATAATTAAAGATGCAATCATTGACTAATTGTTCGCTAATAATTACCGCGTAAAGTGACGAACGTCCGAACGTAACACCTATTACAGTAGGTAAGTATAGCCGTTCACTTATCGAGGGTCGAGTGGCAAAGGTATTCTCGACTGAGGACACCAATTAGGGATGTCGATGACTCGAGTGTAACGTTATTATTGAAATGGTGATGTACTACACTTTATCATTCGATTTACTGCCTCTGCTTGGCTATTTTATTTCTTTGACGATTTTTTTAAATGAATATAATAACCACCAGCGTGCGCGTCTGACCAGCCGGTGTAAGGTTGTCAGTCCGGGAAGATGAGTAAAACAAGTGACTCCATTGGTATCTCGTGTATTACTACTCGATCATGAGTACTATCCATAATAAACATATTGATTCTTAATATTGGAATACAAGAACACACATACATAAGTCTTACACACTACACCGGTCTATTCTGCTAAAATCTCACCGTGAGAACTTAAGTGAAGTGAGCTGTCATTCCATTAGCAGTGCAATTCTGTAACCATCTCACCGTGAAAACTTAGGTGAAGTGAGCTGTCATTCCATCAGCAGTGCGATTCTGTAACAATCTCACCGTGAAAACTTAGGTGAAGTGAGCTGTCATTCCAACTAATGCTAGGGATTGACACTATTGACAGGTCACTCTAAGCTCACTTCACCTAACTTTTCACGGTGAGATTTTTACAGAATCGATCAGCTGATGCTAGGGATTGGCAGTAATGACAGCTCATTTTAAGCCCACAATTTCTTTAAGTTCACCAAAGTTATCACGGTGAGATTTTTACAGAATAGCTACAGATGTATGAACGTAAGCGAAATAAAAGGAGTATAATATGTGGATCACAGCAAGTGGCATTCTGTAAAAATCTATTCATAGTAAGTTTCTGATTGTATAATAATCACAAGTAACTGATGACCTATTTTGTCAATATCATCAATAGACTTGAACAGTTCAACAGCGTGAGGTTTTCTGTCGAATTCTGAAATGTAATTTAATTTTATGTTACCGTTAAATCTCATGCTCATCTCATGTTAAGTTTCCTGGTCGCTGCCACCCATAGAAACCGCATGGCAGCGACCAGGAAACTTTTATGGACATAAAGTTAAGTTTCCTTTGAGAATTCGGAGGGTAGGAACCTTCTGTTATTATCTGCTGAGCCTTTTGCCAACTATGTACCAGTATAACAGTATTTTATATGAAGCAACTGTCTATATATACTGGGTAATACGATACCCCTTGGTAAGGCTGGTGGTCAGTCTTTCGGGCTTCTGACTACCTGTAACGACTGTCAAAGATCGGTGAATTATAGCCGGAACCAACTGCTTAACTTGCTATCCGAGCCACGCAGGCTATGCGGGCGCTATGTAAAGATAGAGGTTACCTATCCACAGACCAACCGCGGCAAGCGTAGCTTAACCTGATCGATCGACCTGTGCGGCTGTTATTATTTAGCCACGGGCCCTTAGGTACAGACGCCAGCAGGTCAAGCTACCCGAAACTGTCAAATTTTTCCCTTCAACCTTGAACCTTAATGCTTTAGCGATAAAGGTGAAAATCTATTAAAGACATTTCACAGATTGTAGTAGCTTGATGTGCTGGCGTATGTAACTTCTGTAAAAAAATATTAACATTCAGTTTTCCAACAAACACTTTATGTTGCTCATAGTAATTTAGCATATTTACTGAAAATACTTTGACTATCAACATTTTCCAAGCCAAACTATAAAAAAATAATTGCCCCACCTAAACGCCTTCTAATTGTCGGCTATTAATGACGTCACGTCGGTGTACCCCGTCACTTATCGACGTCAAGTGGCTCGGGTGGCTCGTGGCTCGGGTTGCTCAGGTGGCTCGTCTGACGGCCACAATTAGGGACGTCGATGGCTCTTAGACTTGGACTCAAGAGCGATTCAACTGTTAGGGTCTTAAGGATGGGAACGGGTAACAATGGGGTGTAGTGATGTGTGAATGCGGGTCTTTTTTGGCGTTATTTTTTGTGTGGAGTATATCTTGTGTTAGCAATATTGCGTAGCGAAATAATAACGTGTCATGTATTTTTCTGTTAAAAAGTAGTTAAAAAATAAATATACTATGAGAGTTTCTTCACTTTTAATTTTTTTTTTTCAAGTCTTTATATACTAGCAATGAAGCTAAAGAGTTTGTTTGTTTGAATGCGTTAATTTCTAGAACGACTACTCAGATTTGAAAAAAATATTTTTGCATTTGATAACACAACTCTTGAGGAAGGCAAGCTACTTAACACCTTTAGGAGCCACCCAAAACGCTAAGCTAAAACGGAGTAATAGCGCGGGCGGGCAATGCGATGCGACGCGTTAGGTCGGGGGAACAAGACATTTCACGCGGACGAAGTCGCGGACAGAGACTAGATCATTTATAAAATTGTTTGCTAGTAAAAGAAAAGAAAGAAAAAGTATTTATTGCTACTGGTACAGGATCAAAAACTAAACTAAACTAAACACAGGGCCTGTATTCCTGTAATTTAAAACGTACAAAATTTAGTCGCAGTCTCATCTCGGCGACAAGCAAATGTCAAAATGTAGGGAAATTAGACGTATTTTTGACAGATTGAGACTGAGATCCGTCTGTGAACGTTCTTAAAATTACGAGAATTGCCCCTTAGACTGTGAACGTTCTTAAAATTACGAGAATTACCCCTCTGTTAAAAATAAAAATGAAACAAATTATATAAAAAAAAAGTGACAAAAGGAAAAATGAAACAGAAAGTCCTGTACGAGGCCAAACGACTCCTATCTCAGCATGATGCAAAAAAAGATTCTTAGTTGCCTTGTTCCTAAAATTATCACGAATTATTCAGGACTCATTATTTAACTCATCATAATTTATATTCTCTATTTGTATCGTGTTTACACCTAGTTTTAAGTGCATGCTGTGATCTTCTGTAATTGAAGGAGCGCACGTAAAAGAACCTTTTTTGTTATTGTAAATTTCTATTGTATATGTGTATCCTTTGTTGGAGATTCTCAATAATTAAGTAATAAAATATAATGCTTCCACCCAGACTAAAATTACTTCCGATTAATTTTTATTAATCGGAAGTCTAGTACTAATTCAACATTACCGTAGCGTAGCGAGATATTTAAAACCATGTGTTTTAAAATAAAAAAATAGACGATTTCCAACGCACTTACAAAATGAACCACGTTTAGTGAATACTAATGTGAACAAACCCTGCTTTGTTTGTAGTATATTAAGTTTGACTACGCTATTAAAAGTTCGCCTGTTACCAGCGTGTTGCTTTTGAAGAGTTAATTCGGATCTTCCATGTGAACGCATCAGGTTGTCTTCTTTGTGAGATTAGATTCTAAACGAAGAGGAATTTGAAGTACAGGGAGTTATCAGGTTGTGTTCACCTCGTTTACTTATTTTTGGAACGAAATTCTTTAACGCGGCTTGTGGTAGGAGTAATCTGGTAGAAATCGTCACGTAACGAAAAAGCGATATGCATGCGAATTTCTCTCTCTCTCTGTCTTTTTCTATATATTATGAGAGTATCGCGTAAGGAACTTTGCTCCTGAAGGGGATCCCCCGATCGCACAAGTTTTTTTTGAATTTTTGGTGTGATTATCTAAACAGCATCTAATATTAAAGATAAATATTATGTACTTGTCCTAAACATGAATATAATCACAACGCATGCATGATGTTACAATAAAAAAGTGTGTGTGGGGGTGTGTGTGTGTTTAAAAATTATCACAGTCATGTTTAATATTGTGTATTCAATATTTGTTCTTCATTCAATCTTTGAATGTAAACTTTGTTCTTAACTCTTATTTAATTACTAAAACTATATTCTACTTTCGTAGTCAAAAATCAACTATCTTACCTCTTCTATTTCTATAAAAAAAACATGCTTTCAAGTTTTATTAAAAAACCGCGACATCAAAAATGAAAACTTAAACCAACCTTATTAAACCCGCTGTCACCGTTTCAACATCATTAACGAATTTAAATTCAGAGGCATTCACGACAACCTCAATATTGAAAACATGCATAATTTCATTCATCCTTCCATTCAACCCAGATTTATATTATTTTATTTTAATCCAGAAGGCCAATTCTCGTAATGGAAAATAGTCGCAGACTCATCTCAGCGAGAATTAATGTCAAAAACTTGTGAAAAATGTAGGGAAATTAGAGGTATTTTTGACGAGATTGAGACTGAGATTTGACTGTGAACGTTCTAAAAATCACGAAAATTGCCCCTCTGAAGAGAAACCGTATTTTATTTCCAAATTCACATCACATCGCCAATCGGTGTAGTCTGTACGAAATTGTAAGGAGCAACAGAGAAATATCAGTGAATTAAAGTAAATACAAGATGGCTGTTCGGATTCTAGTCACACTGTTTAAATTTGAAACTGTGGTACAATATGAGGTCCAATCCACTTATCATCGTCGTGGATAGTATTTGTTCTGCCAAGTGGATTACAGATAGTGTATGTACTGGAAGAGTCGCTCGGTATTTGTGTTGAAAGTAAATTGGAGATTGGATTTACTTTGTGTTAGCTTGTCTGGGATACAGGGATGATATTGTGAGCATGGGCTTTGAAGTTTTCTTTCTTATGCTTTTTTTTATTCAAAACTAATCTGCCAAGCCTTTTCTCAACTATGCTAGGGTCGGCTTCCAGGTTTTACGGATGCAGCTGAATACCAGTATTTTACATGGAGCTGTCTATCTGACAGTTGCTGGGTAACACAATACCCCATGTTTGTCAGCCTTTTGGGCGTCTGACTACCCGTAACGACTGTCAAAGACCTACGAATAACTCAAGCCACGAAGTGGACTCAATATGTATTGACGGTCACTTATCCACGAACCAACCGCGGCAACTGTAGCTTAACCTTTGATCGACCCATGTGGCTGTCAATTTTTAGCCACGAGCCTCTTACCGAGCTACATTTTATTCTAAGTTATAAATGTCTACTGCTGAGTTTGAGGTGTAAGAAAACATTGCACAACGGTTTTAGTGGTGGTTTTTATGTTCATTCATTGTCTCCAAAGTATTTTATTTTGCTTCCCTAGAAACCACTTGTGTAGGAAACTACTGTAATTGCTATGGTGACAGTTCGAAAATTCAGTCTAAATCCTGCCTAACGGTACTTCCAGACATTTTTTGAGATGTCTATAAGCAGACATAGATAATCACAATGTGTGTGTATTCAAACACAAAACACAAGCTCATTTTCATAAATATTTAATAACCCTAGCTCTTCCATGTCTTCTCACATCGGCGTGCGCTCGTGAAATTCCAAGATGCCTTAAATTCTGGCGACCCACTTGAACTCAGTTCATTGTAGGATGACACCTGAACTCAGCCAAGACCGCCATCTCGGATTCCACTGAGTATTCGCTATGATAACTGCTCTAGTCTGTTACCGCGACGGATTTATTAAATTTTGTTGTGTCACTGAAATATTTTAATTATTTCAGAGTGCTAAAGTTGGAAGTGTGCGTGAAAAATTTAATATATTTAATATATTCTAGTCTTGTGGGTGTAATGACTTTTGTAATGTGTTTGTGGACGGTTGACAATGTTTAGTGTTTTTACTTTGAGCTGGATAACTGTCTCTCAAGCTTGGTTTTACGAGACTTTATACACATTGATGTTGATGATAATTTTATGTTCTTTAATAAATATAGCTATAATATGAAAGTTCTAGAGCTGTTTTGGTATAGGAGAAAGTAATCGATCGATTGATGTGACGTATATTTTTCCAAAACTTGTTCCTTTTTGTGTTTGTGTTCCTTCTCTGCGTCATATTTACAACAAATGAACGTATTTCCTTTCTTTCTATTTTCTTTCTCATCAAAACCGATTTTATTTTGTGTTATAAATATGCCAATAAATGTAAGCGTATAGCAAATGCTGTGAGTGGCACCAACCCGTTGTGAAACTACTTCAGTTATCCTATTCAAATTCATGTCATACATTCAATCAATCCTTCGCAAAACACATCGATATCTACGTATCTTTATATGCCAACCTTTTTATAGGCGGCCTTGCATCTCCGCCGCCACACATAGTCGGCGTCCTTCCACTTACGTCTCCCATCGGCACGCAATCTACTTGTGAGCCATTTACATAGTTTCAGCCGTCAAATTGACGCCGCGCTGAAGGCAAGTAGGTACTAACTACTTTGAGAATGGAAGAATAGAGCTAATATGGTGGAATTGGTAAAATGGGTTCAATTTGTGCGTTGACGTAGGTAATTGGCTCAGAATATTGGCTGTAGAAGTCTTACAATATCATGGTGATAGTCAGATAGTCGTTTCATTGAAAATGTTAACAGTCAGCCGCATCTGGCTTCTTGTTATACAAACCAGAAATATAATTAATTTTATGTCCATTATTTTTCCATCAATGTAGACTTATTAAGTGGTGCCATATAGTTACAATTTGTGCATAATAGAATGCTTAGGTACTATAAAATTCAATGTTAATTTGCTACAAAAACAAACTAAATAACCGGCTATGTTTACTACACTGGCGAGGTAGTAAAAATACTCGTACGTGGCACCTTTCACACTATTTATAAAGCACTGCATAATTACACTGGCATTGACCAAAGGTTAAAAACTTTACCACCTATTTTTAGAATTTAAAGGCAAAACATGTAGGTACCTGCCAGCCAGAAAATATTTAGTTATCCATAACCTCAATCGCATACCATTTATTTCAATTAAACCATTTACATGCACTTTTTAATTGCCAATGGAGTCGGTCAGCTTGTCAAAAGGTTGAAGCGGTTTTATTTTGACAGTTCAACAACATTCATTGCGTTATTTACGTGTTGAGCACACAAATTTTTTGAACTTACGAAGCAATGGGTTAGCAATTTGTTTCAAAATGATTCTGATTCCGATTGATCGTGTGTTACGCAATTAGAGTGCTGGTTGCCCGTTCCAAAATGTAAATCTCTATGGAGAAGAACGGGTAAAAATTAGACACTCTTTTAAATTAAGATATTACAAAATCCTGGGTACATTAACCACAAAACATGAACTCCGATTTTCAATTAATAAATCACCCTTCACAAACACTTTTAACTCTCTCAAATTCTTCTTTCTTTCTTTCCAATCGAATGCAACAATCGTTTACGTGAACAACAATATTATGTTTATAAAAAGACACGGGCATTAGTTGGCAGTGCGCGTAATAGTGTCATGCATTAGGGCTCGCGCCGGGGAGTAATAAAGGGGTAATCGCCCCGCCACGGGAGGGGGGAATTACTTAGGGCGAGTTGAGTGGACCGAGAGATGAGTTGTCGCGATTTTGAACTACTGTTTTCTGTTATGACAGTACTAAGCTTTACCCCTAAGGCTGCAGTCTTGACATTCATAGCGATCGCTTTTCGACCGAATTTGGTCGCTAAGTCCCTGATTGACGCGTGTAATGTATGGAGTGACAGGACTTTGCGACCGAATTCGGTCGTACAGCGATCGCTATGAATGTCGGGACTGCAGCCTCTGATGTCCAAAACAGTTGATCCATGATTCGTCTTGATAATTTTTATCAGAAAAAAATACTGTTGATAAGGGATGACCTCAATGCCGTGTTAGCGTTACCAGTGACCAAATAACAGATTTTAGAGTTATACCCACTGCATTGCTGATCAGTAGTGGCTCAGAGCTAGCGGCCCCGACTTACGAGTCGTAGGTCGTGGGTTCGAACGCAGTCAGGTGCTTTACGTGGTGTAAATAATTTCATGACCACTGCTCTCACAACGGTGAAGGAAAACATCGTGAGGAAACCGACATGTCCTAAAACCAAAAATTCTAAAACATGTGACATCTATCAACCCGCACTGGGCCCGCATGGTGGATTACGGCCCACTCCCTCTTGAAGAAAGGAGGCCTGTGTCCCAGCAGTGGGAACATCATAGGCTGATTAAGTATGTTGTACTGCACTCCAAGGAAATTTTTCCTTACCTAATCTGCTCGCAACCGATTCGCTCAAATGAGGTTTTCTCTGAGTGATGAAAACTGATGGTATTCTTAGGGCTGGTATCTTTCTGCTCTTCCCAGCTCCACTGGTCCGCAATTACTACCAGCGTGTATAGTAACTAGCAATTATTTTGCTTTTGCAGACCTGCAATAAAATCAAAGAAAGGGTGCATCATGGGCCTGCCACCTGAATGGTGTAGACCAAGCTTCTCATCTCGCTTCTCCTATGACTGGTGCCACGCTCGCGTCAGGCTAACGTTTAACTCCAACAGGCACTGGCCGCTATTTATTGTATCAGATGAAACGTATAATTTCTGATTCTTGTCGCTTACAATACTGTTTTATTGTAAGGTTACTGTATTTATTTTGTGTAATGCCAATAAACGCATATTTCTTTCTTTCTTTCTTATTTGTAGAAGGTCATATAGCAGGTTTATTTATTTTCTCTCTATCCCTGAAAAAACTAAGAAACTTGGCAACAACTATTTTTTCCCAAGAAAAACTCTTTGAAACGATTCCATACAACGATATTTTTTCGCGTCTGCCTGTATGACTGCTAGAATCTTCAAAACTACACAATGGATTTTGATGCAGTTTGGGCCATCATTGAGAGCATTTTTTCTAGAAGATTTATGTGTGTAAAACACTATTAGTTAACTAATTATTGCATAAATTTATTTAACATACACTGATTAATTACTATTTTTATTAGTTAACTTAAATAGAACAACGAAATCTCGATGTTTGGATATGTCACCACTACACCCGTGCGAAGCAAGGGCGAGTCAGTAGTTTCTATACAAATATTACAAAGCAGCTTTTGATTTCGCATTTTTAGCTTTATTCAAAAAAGTTTATGGAGAGGAGTTCGTTTCCCATTTCTAGAGAATTTTGAACTGTTTAAGTATCAGTCCATAACCACACTGGTGAAAATCAGTTTCAATTCCAAATAGCCTTTAGTAAAACTAGTTTTACAATTTATTTAAATTAAAGGTTCTGAAATCTTTAGATTGCTTTGCTCTTTAGCAAAGGCTACCCAGGCCAGCCCAAGGTTTTCCATAGCTAACAGTCGTGAGTTTTTTTCCTCCACGTCCCTTCCGCAGCAGTTTTCAAGTCGTCTTTCTACCTTTTATATGGTCTTCCTCTTTCCTGTTCCCTTCTCTGAGATGCCATTCTATTACTTCTCTGGCCTGGAGAAAAAACGTAAAAATCAGTTACCTAATTTACGACAAATAATCTTTATCCTTTTTCGGATAAGGATTCATTCAAAACAATTTAAAATTCGCAACATCCCATCGGTTAATTCGCCGTCTCGTGAGTTCAATCTATAAGTATTTACTTATCGTATTGTTGACGTGAACCCACATTAATTACAAGCGTACTTGGAAAGGTTAACAGGAATACCATTCATATAAAACCCATAAGTAACGCCATTACACTTTATATTAACTTCTTTTTGTTTCGCTTTTCTCGTGTTCCGTGTCACACGGTTTGACTCCGGCACGACTTCGTATTTATTGTATTTGATGAAAATTAGATTACCAGAGGGGCAATTCTCGTAATTTTAAGAACGTTCACAGTCTGATCTCAGTCTCAATCTGTCAAAAATGCCTCAAATTTCCCTACATTTTGACAAGTTTTTGACATTTGTTTGTCGCCGAGATGACACTGCCTTCTGTTTAGCATCCTGCGATGCCAATCGGCCACAATTATATGGCTTTGTGTCTGATGTCTGTCAACTAATATTATACTTCATTTTCTCTTTAAAAAACAAGCGTGACGACTATGTTTGTTAATTTTTATGTTCTCACTTACGTGTTTTTCCGGATTTCCTGACTAGTTTCAAGCTCAAACGTAGCAAAATCAATCAAATATTCGGCCAGTGGCCTGCCCCCTGATTGCATAACACACTTCCAATCAAAATCTGAATGATTTTGAAGGATATTGTTAATCCATTGTTTCAGTTTATGTTCGATAAACTTGTCTGCTCAACAACGCAATTAATGTTGTTGAACTAACAAAATGAAAGCCATTGCGACTGTAAGTTGTGTGACCTCTTGAGTTTATTTCGGCTTTCTTCTCAGAGTAGTCAGATAGGAAATGCCAACCTCAACTAGTTTCTAAAACTATGATTGACGTGTAAAAGTGTCCGTACAAACCTAAGAAATAAAATCATTTATCATTTACCCCGCTAGTCAAAAAGTAAACATGAAAAATTAAGGTTAGTTAGTTACAGAAATTGGAGTCAAAAATGACAACGGAACTTATATTAAATACACAATAGATCTACATTCTTTTGTTTTACAAATCCGACAAAACATTCGTGACGTCACTCGTCATGATCTTACATCAACAAACATAATGTATTCGCAATGAACGCTGTCACAATACATATAGCCATATATTGTGGCCGGTTGGCATCGCGGGATGCGAATTTAATATCTGTCAGGCACAGAGTGCCCCACGAAGGGTCGACTACCCGGTATAGTCTGGGCATTCGAACTGAGCGAACCAAGCGTGTACATATAATTAGAACGTGTGTGTGTGGGTTTGTTTTGTATGTGTGCAGGGACGTGGAAGTGTAGGGCATGAGGCTGGGGAAAATATGTGGGTTGTTTGTTAATCGGGTTGTGATTTTTATTGTGATTGGATTTTGTTGGTTTTATTTTATTTAGGATTATTTTTCTGTAGTATCAGTCGATTTTTGTTTTGAGGAGATTTTCTGATAATGAAAATTATATTTCCAGCTTTGACACTCCGTTTTGAGTCACAAAACAAATAAATAAACAGAAAAATATATAATATTATACATAAAATTTAACGTAGGAAGTTGTGAAAGATGTATCTAATGCGATGACGTCACAGGGCACGTCGCTGTGCCGACGCGTATGCTTGTATTATGAGACATCTCTTTTCACTTGTTTTTTCCTTTTGTCTATACATACACTATATGCTCTAATACATGCCCACTAAACTTAACACGCATACTTAACTTGCAAATAAATAAAAGCGAAGCAAGTCGTGACAGAAACATCTAATGCGCTAACGTTACAGAGCACGACGCGACGTCGTACCGACTCGTATGCCGGTGTTATGAGACATCTCATTTCACATGTTCTGACCTATTATCTATTCATTGTCTATCTTTAATGTCTTTCGTGACTGAAGCATGTAATGCCCTGACGTCACAGAGCACGACGTCGCCGTCGCTGCGTCGTACCGACTCGTATCCCGGTGTTATGAGACATCTCATTTCTGATGTTTTCTTCTATTGTCTATACCTACTGTAAATACCTGTATTATACATACCTACTTTTAAACGTTTTATTTGATTAATCAAATAAAACTTAAAGAGAGTGAAGCAAGTCCTGACAGAAGCGTCTAACGCGATGACGTCACAGGGCGCTTGACCCCGTTGACCACTGGTATCTCTGTCATGATGTATCTCATTATGTATAGTATATTTGTCTTTTCATCTTTAATATTGCACATTGAACTAACAGTGAATCAAATGTTGACAGAAGCATCTAACGCGCTGACGTCACAGGGCACGACGTCGCACCGACTCGTATCCCTGTGTTATGAGACATCTCATTTCACGTGTTCTGTGCTATTGTACCCGATGGTTCTCCCATCGGGTACAATAGCTCTTGTTTACTAAACGATTTTGTAAGCTCATACTATTTTTATGGTACTGCTTCGGAGGTGAGGCTGAATTGCGTAGGGATCGGCGCCTTTCGAATATTTTTACGGATATTGGTGTGCTATCTTCGACACATAATGTTTTTACATATACTACCTGTGTTTAGGTTGCCCTTAGTGTTATGGTTTGTTTGCCTGCTTTGCTGTGTAGATAACTGGAACATGAAATATAACTATTGAAAATTTTTCTATTATTAAAATTGCATTTCAGCCTAATTGTGTACTACACAATTAATCTCAATTTGAATCTTCTGTCCGAATTTTTCTGAAGCAATGGCCGGTGGAGCAGACGAATCCTGGAGTGGAGACCGCGTATCGGCAAGCGTAGTGTGGGACGCTCCCCAGCTAGATGGACGAACGACGTAATGAAGGTGGCTGGGGTAGACTGGATGCGGAAGGCGGAGGACAGGGTGTTGTGGCGCAGCCTAGGAAAGGCCTGATGTCCAGCAGTGAACTGCGATAGGCTGAGTTGATTGAATCTTCTGTCTGTCAGTCTGACTGCTTCATATGTCGGGTCAAAAATATAAATTACGCAATGAATGTTGTTGGACTGTCAAAATGAAAGCCATTGCTACTAATAGTGTGTTACGTAATTACTGCGCAGGTTTCTTATTTTATTTTATTTTTTTAATGAGAGGAACAGCAAACAGTTACATTATACGCAATTTGGTTATAAAGTAACCCACAACGCTGTCCACAAGTAGGCATAGAAGTTTAAGAAAAAAAAGAGCTAATCGCTAGGAACATTAATAAAAGTACGTGTGGCAAATACTTAATTAAAAGTTAAATGACAAAAAAGAAGATAAATAAAGACTGAAAACAGAAAAAAAATATATATAAAAAATTAAGAATAATTTGTTCAAAGTTTAAGTAAAAAGATAACAAAACTAGACAATATTAGCACTTGTTGTGATATCTAATAGGGAATGGCGAATGAGGCTTTTAAATTTACTTATTGTGTAATTGATGATATCTATGTTTACAATGGTACTGTTGTATGTGTCAACCATACGGCGGACAGGTAAGTGCAAGCCTGAGTTAGTTCGGCAAGTGTTCAAAGCGAAAAGAGTACCTGCGCGTTTTTATTTATACTACGTTTAAATAAATGCGCTTGTACCAGAGGCAAAATCAATTTATTTATTTAAACTTTTCGCACAAAAAGGTACAAAGGCGGACTTAATGCCTTAGGCATTCTCTACCAGTCAACCAAGGGTGGTGAAGAGATTAGATGGCAGGTGCTTTAGTTGAGAGGGAAAATAATAATAAAAAAAACTCTTAAAACTAGGTACACAAATACATAAATAGGTTATATACACATACATATTATTACTAAAATATATACTTATTATATATATATACAAAATCAAGGGGGAGATGTGTTGAGGTGACTCGACGCTATTTTTTCAATTCCACGTATTAATATAAACAAAAACCTAGCTTAACGTTAAATTCAATAAGTACCTATAACAAACCAAGAATACATTTTCCAACGCCAGTAAAATAAAATAATAGATTCAGAAAGAGCTTTCTAGAACATCGCCACTAAACCTAAACGGGTCAAAGCAACCGTAATACATATTTTATTGAAAAATAGTGCTTTAGTTCAAAATATTCAGCGGCACACAGATAGGAGGTAGGTATTGTCGCCATATTGACAGCTGCATTTTATTTTAGCTGCATGCTTTAGTTTTAGCTGTACCTTTTGGCGATAGCGTCGCTTGTCATGTTCGATATGAACGGGCCGGGCGGTGGCTGTAGTGTTACAGTCGTTTATTGAACAATTATGCGTTCGGTTTTTGTTTTGAATTTTTTAGCCCGCATGTTGTCTGAGATTAGTGGATGTGTTGTCACAATGTTGTCACTGCTGGGTCACAGGCCTCCTCTCTATCAAACGGAGTGGGCCATAATCCACCACGCGGGCCCAATTCGGGTTGGCGGATGTCATATGTCTTCGAATTTTTGGTCCTAGGACATGCCGGTTGCCCCACGATGTTTTCTTCACCGTTTTGAGAGCAACGGTGGCCCAGTGGTAACGGCTGCGACTTAAGAGTTGTAGGTCGTAGGTTCGAACCCAACATAAACTTTACTTGGTGTAAATTATTACCACTGCTCTCAAATCGGTGATCTCAGAAGTACCTCCTAAAAATAATAAGTAACTCATACGTTTTACCCCATTAACTATATGACTTTTCTATTTCACTTAGCATGAGTACGAAGTCTACTCGCTCAACTTCAGGCATTTTTCATTTAATTTCTTACTATGCTACATTAATATCCCTAAACTAAATTATCATATAGGTACCTACCTATCATCATTACCAAAATGTTTAAAAAACATTTATTTCAAATCTCTCATCAATTGTTGTACCTACTTCAATATATAGACAAATTATTTCCAGTGTCCACAAATGTTAACCTGTAAACGACCATGAGTACTACATTTGAATCCTTGTAAAAAAAACGTAACCACAAGAAAAACATTCAACGTAAAAACATTGAAAGCTTTTGTAGTTTACAAAGTACTAGCCATGTGTTACCCACATTTTTCACACAGCTCATAATTTCGCTGCAGTTGTAAAAGTTAACGGAGATAAACACGTCACTATTGTGTTGTGTTGACTAACATCTCTTTGTGGGGTTTGCGGTTCAAATTCAACGCTCAATCATTGTGGCATCTCTCGTTTATTGCGATTGAATGAGAAAAGTTTCGATTTAATCGCTTAATTGGGCAATTATGCACCTTTCAATACGGGACAGTTTGCCCAAATTTGGGCTAATGACGTCATGACGTTGTCTACAAACACGAGACCAGTGTTTGGTGTTATGCAGGTATTTGATAAAGGTTTAAGCAAGCAGCTGTCATAAAACTTCTATGCATATTGATGAACATGGATTTATTAGATAACCTCACATTGACTTATTAAAATATCAATAAGAATATGTCTATAGGTATACGTACCATTGTTGCCTTCCACACAAGATGATTATATTCCAACCGCTATCATTTCTTTGTTGACATTTCTGACACGAAAAAGATGAGGTTACCGCATACATAACTCATGGAAGAAATCCAATCTTTCACAGATATAACGACTCCTATATTAATAGCCAGCAACAAAGCCCCATAAACTCCCTCAACAATAAACCCTTTGAAATATTCCAAAACCTCAGAATTTCAAAACATCTAACCTCATTAACAGCGTACAATATTTTAATTCGTCTCAGTAACTTGTATCGTAGATTTTCATACAAAGCGTTGGCGGTGCGTCTCGTGAAACTTTTCGATCCCGGGAACAACTTGGCGGATAAAGGAAACATTATGTAAATAGGCTCCAAGGTTCATGATTAACTTCGGAGTACGTAGGGGATCTTATCTGGAACGCCTGGTACCGTTTTAATACACGCCTTTTTGTTCCACACTGGTTCTTTTTTGGGTTCGCGTTTCATGTAATGTTTTTGAATTGTAATTTTATGGATTGTCCGATTTCTAGAGTCAAAAAATAAATTAAATTGGTCTGCATTGGGCACAAACGGATGCTGGATACGACTCTGCTCTAAAGTATAATAACACCATGATTGTTTTTATCCGAAACGAACACATTTCTATCTTTAAATACGCGCAAAATATAAAACCAGTCTGTTATTTTTCTGCTGCAATGACCACGCATGTTATCTTATAGGATATGTTTCGTATCGGGTATATTTTTTGCACCTAGTTGTACTCGGCTAAAACTAGGTGTAGCCGCACTTCGGCTATGAACCGTAACATATACATACAATAATGTTACCGCTCAATAAAAGGAATAGTTATATAAAAAAGATAGCACAACTGATTTTCATGTAAATGAGAATTCTCTGTTGCCAACAAAACCTAGAATGGGCATGTATTCAAGCACATTACATAAATATGTAGCAGGAAGATGTTGACGCGAATTAATTCACTTCACGTGGGAAAAAAGAAAATTATGATAAATGAAAGCGAAACAATGCAATGTTTGTTTGAATTTTAATTTATGTTACTAAATAAACATGTCTGTGTCCTAAAAAAATAAAGCTGGATATTTATAATTTTATGTGCCTGAAGGAGTTTGTAGGTATTTATGTTTTTCGTTATTGTCTGTGACTTTTAATTATCGTAGAAAATACTATAATTACGACTTGGTTTTGAATCATTTGATTGAATTTGTTTCGAATTCGGTAACAGTTTTAATGGAAGACGGCCAGTCGATGCCACTTTAAAAGAAACTGATGAAATGGAGTTGCATTTTATGAAATTTATTTTGTTTCTCTAAAAAATGTTGTTTCATTTTAATATTATAATGCTTCAAAGTTGTTATTTGTAAATTCGAGTAACATAGCTGGGTTGTGGAGTTCAGATAGGCAGACGCTCCGTGGTATTCAGCTGCATCCAGTTAGACTGGAAGCCGGACCCAACATAGTTGAGAAAAGGCAAGGCAGATAATGAATTCAAGAAAACTCTATTGATATAAGAGAAAGAAAGAAAATCACATCCTTCATCACATTCTTAATAGCATGGCATTCTTGTAGCTGTCACGAATCGTAAAAATATGTTACATGTCACGCCCAACACCAACTGACAAATCGGCGAGTCTTTTGTACCACGCAATGTTTAGCATCCACTTGTATTTATGTCGTCGGAATTAGTAGCCAACGGATTTAGTACGCTTATCTAATTTGCATTCCATTACGAGCTTTATTATTTTCTTAGTACTTCCGAACTGAATTTGGTATTTTTTTCAGTATTCTGTAAAATGTTTCTCTTTCTAATGGATTTTAATGAAGTGAATTTTCAGTTTTGTGTTCAATTTGTCTGTAGGTACAATATTTTATAATACATTTCATTTTATCCAGAGTTTTAGATGTAAGCTTATAATATTATTTGAACGGCTTCCCCACGTTTTTATGTTAGTTAATAAAAGCATTGACAAAATCAACATAACTATGTATGTAAAAAACGCGAAAGGTAATTCGTGATTATTTTCTGAATATATTATTTTAAAGCTAAACCAGTGAATCAAAATGTTTTCAGATCCAAACAAACTTTTATCCCAAAATCCATCTAAAATCCCGATCGCCGTAACTAAAACGAGTTTCCCTATAAAATCGGATCACAGTTTGCACAACAACGAAAAAAAAAAACATCAAAAACCTCCCTTACATCGGTGTAAACCGAGACCACTAGCGGCCAAAAATACCACACAGGCCAAAACAAGACCGAGAAACAGAAACAAATTCAATTGGTTTCCAAAGGCACGCATCAAACGGGAGGCCGCGTAAAGAATTTCCAATCTAACCGGGTATATAGGCTTAACGTGTACCACAGAAATAAATATATATTTTATGGTAGACGTGACAGAATTAGGATGATGAAAAACATACGGTTTTTTTTTTCAATAACTTGATTTAGTGATCTCTAATTAGCAGAGGTCGGAGTAGGTAGATTGATTTAAGGTCGTTGACGCCAAATGTAGAGGATAATATGGATATGCGTCCAAAATACCGGAACTTCATATTTATTGTGATATTTGTTCCGGAATTTTGAAATTAGCACGAATTTGTGTTTAAGGTGAAAAACGTATTAATGATATCAATCTACGCTGCCAGTGTTAGCTAATGGTGAAATCATTCATATAATAAACGATTTTGTTAGCCTATCTGTATGTTTTTTTTATTTTATTTTATTCCATAATTCCAATCCCGGAACTTTTTCCGGTACTTCCTTCATATTATGGATAAAATGGCATGTCCATATTATAATATCTTGACGCAAGTATATAAAATCAATCTACCTACTCCGACCTCTGCTAATTAGACATATGGTTGACTTTTCTATCGCCAGATAATTTTTATTCAAGAAATAAAATTGAAATTTTGACAATTGTTTCATACAAAAACTGTCAAACGTCAATTTTATTGCTTGAATAAAAGTTATCTGGCGTTGGAAAAATCGCCCTAACAGATTTTGTATGAAATAACTGTCAATATTTCAAAATTATTCCTCGAATAGAGTTATCAGATGAGTGAAAAATCAGCCCTTACACATTTACACACATTTTAGTTCCAAACTGGTTCTTTTTGGATTAGCTTTTTGTTTGTTTTTGAATAGTAATTTTATGTTTTTTTTTTTTTTCAATCATGAAACGATGAATTAGACATTTATAGTCTGTATGAAGATGATAATAAAGTAGAGAATGATAAGACAACATAATATGCTGATGTTGTCTTCATCTATGTTTATGTTAATTGCATAAGTAATGACAAATTGTCTGTACTTGTTAATGACATGAATTTCGTAGTAATTAACTGTACTCGTAACGCGACATGATTTAAACCGTTACACAATGACGGAAGATTTGGTAGAAACTATGAATTATCTATACTTCATCACATTGTTGCGCGCCACAATTAATGCCTGGTACATGATGACATGACACTAGCGCCATCTAGTATCGATCAGCAGAACTAATTTACCACTAGCGCCATCTAGTATCAAGTAGCAGAACTAATAGATCCTTCTAGAAATTTCTACATTTGGTCAGTCGGGGCCGGTATGTACTCGAACCTTCTAGATGTTTCTACAATAGAAGGTTCTGGAACTATCTGCGGCACTATATAAGGCCGGGATTAGCGCCGACCAGACAGATTTGGATCAGTGTTACATGCGAATACATCGAAAGCGATCTTCAAGTGCGATTTAAGAGCAATTGTGTTTTATAATTAGTGTGTTTGAGTTGTTATTAGTGTTGTTTAGTTAAAGTTTAATTAATATCGGCAGTTTTTATTGTCACGAACCCGAAGCTCGTAACAATATTATAAATAGGCCGAATTAGTTTGTATGTATGTAAAGGGTAATCTCTGGAACTGCCAGTCGGATTTGAAAAAATATTTTTGCATTGGATAGTCCAATTCTTCAGAATCACGCTAGAACCGAGAAAAAAAAACAAGACAAAATGCTAAGCATAAACGATGTAATAGCGCGCGCAAGTGATGCGATGCGACGCGGTGGGTCGGGGGGACAAGAAATTTCACGCGGACAAAGTCGCGGGAGAAGCTATTGCTAATTATACACTTTGCAGAAGGGTAATTGCGTAACACACTATCACTAGTAATGGGTTTCCTTTTGACAGTGCAACAAAATTCATTGCATAATTTACGTTGTTGTGCAGGCAGATTTTTCGAACATATGTAGTAATGGATTAGCAATATTCTTCAAAATGATTCAGATTGAGATTGATAGTATATATATACGTAATTAGGGTGCAGATGATTCCAATTGTCATCCATGCAGTGTTATCAAACAGTCGTTTTGATAGAAGGTCCAGATTGATCAATGATGTTGTCCATAACAATTGACTTAGCAAAAACGCCTAGATAATAATATCGGCCATGTAAATTTTAGACCCCCGTCTACATAGTTTTATTAGTCTGTACTCAGCCTCCAAGTGAAAAGGACTGCTCGTCGCTCATCGAGGTGGTTAGGTCAGCGAAAACGTGTGTAATAAACGTAGAACGAGCCTATAAGGGTACCCGCATATGAGCCGATAGCGATTTGGGAATCCGCGCAATAGATCCAAGATGGAGGCGAAAGCTTTAATGTTATGGACAAGATAAGTTCTACATGGTTGAGCTAGTTTGTTGTACGATATTTTGCGAAGATCAGCTTTTATAACTGTACGATTATTTTGGGAAATGATAAAGATGAATATTATATAATAAATTATTATCAATCAACTCAGCCTATCGCAGTCCACTGCTGGACATAGGTTTCTCACAGGCTGCGCCACAACACCCTGTCCTTCGCCTTCCGCATTCAGACAGTCTCAGCCACCTCTTAAGGTCGTCCGTCCAGCTAGCTGTTAGTTAATAAATTATAATGTCATCAATAAAAGGTAAATATAAATACTATAAGCCTTTTCCTCCAACACGTAAAAACTCAATTAAAAGATACGTCAATTCGTCATAACGCACTAGTTCCCACAAAAGTAATAAAAATCGTCCACCAAGCTCTCAGGCAGTTATTGGAATTGACTGTTCATTATAGCATAAAATACTCAATACACAATTCTGAATACATTTCAGTAAATCCATTTTGAAATATAAAACCCATTTCCATGCATCGCACGATTCAAACGCTTTTCTAAACCGATACAAAAGTGCAACACGCGGCCGCCGTACACTTCCGTCTGGAGCACCCTTAACAATACTATTTCATTCCAACATACGTACCATGGCTGGTCTTCATTTCCCGTCCATTGTTTCATTTTTAAAACTGCCAGCCTCCGCACCGGCTGACCCGAATAGGTGAGCGTACATCGATGATTTTGCATAATTAAAACTGTCTAGTGTTCTTTTAATAGAGAACTTTAGCTGCCGTGTATAGGAAACGCTGAGAGCTACTCAGATTGTTTGAAGTTTTTGAACTGTTTTTTTTTTTCAATTAAGAATTCAACATGAGAGCAAAGAACATACACATAATTCTTTGAGCATTGATTGTTATGGAGAAAGAGTATGTGGCAAAAATTGGTAATGACATTGTTTAATTTTAGTCTCTTCATGAGACTAAAATTAAACACTATTTATCTGTAAACAATATATCTGTGTTTTTGGAATCAAATTCCAGTGCAGATTGTCGTCAAAGGACTCATGTCAACATCACCATCTTGCTTGACAAAAATTATGAACGAAGTTTCTTACGATTAAAAGATCCATGAAAACACAGGGGACTTGAGCATTTTTGCAAATGCTCTAAGGCATGAACTACTTAAGCATAAGCGTTGGGCTTAAGTGGGCCAGTAAGCAGGCTACTTAGTAGTCCATCGCCTGAGTGCACCATTAAATAAACCATTTCCCCTACTTGAGTTTTTAAGAATATCTGAGTATGTTTCTTGATCGTGAATTTTTATCTTTATTTTTCTCTGAAGACGTAGTTTTATTTAGGTTTTACAGTCACTTTGGTAAGAAGTAAGTTAGGTAAGTATTTATGACACCAAACCCATTAGTACACACTTTAGCAATAGTTTTCTATGGCATCATTTGACTTATCTTTTGCTCGGTTCCTATAAAAAAATTCGATTCCACCAATGGAAACATTTTTTATAGCCAAACTGGGCATATAAATAGATTCGTAAGCTAATTTTACTTCCATATGGGAGGGTCTACAGTGCAAAGCTATGAGGTCTTTGCTTCATTATTGCTAAAGATACAAGTCTTAATATTAACCACTAACGAGAATCAGCCATTATAGGCGTGGCATAACCCCTTACGCAAGTAGAAAACAACCGCTGTTCTATTGTTTTTCATTCCTTTGCCATTTAAATTTTTTGTTCGTATTCCCACTTATAAAAAAAAAAAAATATGACAAACTATTCGCCTGAGTTCGGGCCAGTACCTCAAGCCGCGAGCGAAGCGTTAACTTTTGAAGATATTACTAGAAATTCCGCTTTGCGCACTGAATTCTGTTTCGTTTTTCAACTAAAAAGGCTCCACTGGCAAGTTTCTGTCAAGGAGAATAAAACTTACGCCAGATTTGGTCTCGCGTCTCCCCGCATGGGAAATCTGCTGACTTCCATTCTAAAACTATATTTTTCGTAGTCTTTCAATGAAGCTTTACATAGATACTGCTGTATTTTTATGCTGTAAGGCAGTGATTGGTTGTTTCCAGTTTGTTGGGTTTATATTTGCCGATTCATCATCAAGCGCTTTTGCTGTTATGAGCAGGAAATTAAATGTTCATTGAAAATGGCGTGATCAGACAACGTCGCGTTCTTTGCTGTAATTATTTGGACGTGCAGACATTTAATTTGAAACGTTATACATTCCACTAACATATTATCACCTTACCAAATCCTCCGCTTAAATATCCGGTTTTCGCTATGCGCTTTCATTCCATAAAGCTGAATGGAAGTATTTAATCAGTCGACATTGATAATATAAATTGCTCCAATACGCTATTTCCTTTTTAAATCCACACCGACATGGAAATAAATTGACGCCACTATCCATGTCAGTAGGTATACAGTTTTTCATTAAAATTTTATACAAAAACAAAAATCTGATGCTCTGTAACGGAAACGGCCTTTCATAAAACAGAGACTGACGGACCTTTTAATAATATTGTTATTTTATTTCATAGCCGCTTTTCCTTTTAAAATTATTAATGAGTGTACCACCGTTGCTCATTTCTGCTCGCGAGCAAGCAAAGAGAGGACCTAAGTGCTTTATAATTTACTTGTTCAAGGCTTACGTTTTATTCTTATGATTTGTGTTTCTGTGAAAAGTTGTGTTAGTTTTGGGTAATGACAATTATAGTTCATTAGCACTTCCACTGACCATAAAGTAGACAAATATATACATAATCAACCTGAACTATATGTGGTTTATGGGACAGAAAATGGGTTAAAAATTTCCGAAACTGTAATTGACGAGAGCCATTTCATATGGGTTATACACGGTGGCAGGGACATCGACGAGCAAACTGTAACCATGAATTCAGCACATGAGTTTAGACCCCATAGCGCAGAAATTTTTCGTCGAATAACAAAAAAAAAAATCTGTTTCATAGAAAAGTGCAATACCTACGCGGTCAATATGTATGGAACACAAATATTTTTTTTTTAATAACCGACGTATTCATGTGCTGAATCCATGGTTACAGTTTGCGCGTCGATGTCCCTGCCACCCTGTATTATATTCATATAATATTCCTATAATATAACAAAATATTAAAAAAAGAAAACAATATATAATATATTCCTATATTAAGTGGGTTGTTGAGGTCAGATAGGCATGTAAAATACTGGTATTCACAAGCATTAGGTTGCTTAGCTTGGGACTAGATGGCGCTGCGTGACATGTCCAGGGATATTATTATTATTTATTATTATTCAGCTCCATTCGGTTAGACTAGAAGCCAACCCCAACATAGTTGGGAAAAGGCCAGGCAGATGATGATAATCCATTTCATGTTCCCGTTTCATGAATAGGAAAAGTATTTTAGTGTGTGTTTATATTAATAATCGCTTACATGATTGAAATGGTAAATCAGAAGCAATTAATACTATAACTAAAAACCAAGTTTAACGACACGGTTGGCGCAGTGGTTAAGCGATTGACTGCTGCGCTGCGTGTCGCGGGTTCGATTCCTGCACGGAACAAATATTTGTATGACCTACAAGTAGTTGTTCCGGGTCTGGCTGTTTGTGTATGTGAGTTTAAATGTTTGTAAACGCACCCACGATACAGGAGAAATTCCTAGTGTGGGACAGAGATTAAAAAAAAAAAAAAGTATGATGTATCATAACATACTTTGAACGCAACACATGGGTGTTGATAATTTCTACAATATCATCCAACGACTATAACTTGACTGCTCTAAAAAATCTGGCAATAGCCAGCAAGCACCCAAAACTTTTGTTTAGAAAATACGGTCTGTGTTCTTTACATGGGCATCGACGTTGAAATATGAGGAGCCGCTTCCTTTCTTCGTCGCGCGCCAGAGGGGGATGGCAGGCTTTGAAGGCCTGCCGTCCCGTTTGTTATACGTTGTCGGCACCGGCCCAGGCTTTGTCGGCTTTCGGCCTCAAGATGATTAATGAAAGGAGGGAAATTTTAAATTTACACGGCCCTAGCTATTTTTCTGTTTTAATTACTCTCAATGGGTTGGTCCCTCTTCAATCTGGGGCGAGTTGATCACGTTGGAACAGCTGTTGTGGTTTACGTAATTTATCTTGTATTTTCATATGATAATGTTCGCAAATTATAACGGTCTACAAGACAACTAGATGTTGACAACAAACGCCGCAATATATGATATCGATATAAGTATCGAAAATCGCTTGTGACTAAGTTTTTGTAATCCTAATCGATTCAGAAGTAAACTTAATCGAAGAAAATAGAAAGAGTTGTAGCAGGACCGTAAATTTGGTTTAATTTACGGTTTGAAATCACAGCTTTCAGGGATCGGAAGTCCGCAATCTCGCCACGTTTTCATTAACACAATAATAAATTCTACAAATTTGGCACACAAAGTAACCGTTAAACTAGAAATAGCAAAAATAAATTGTGTAATTATTGCAGATTTTAATGTATAGATATCACGTGATCAGTTTCTATAACTTATTGTAATGCCAATCCGATAGACGTTGTTTTTGGCAATAAGGAAATTGAACTGAATCTGAAAATCTTGAACTAGAAAGTACTCGAACAAATTCAGACTGATATTTTCTAGACTTATTTTCTTTCTTTGCTTTTTTAACGCCATTTTCCTTTATTAGGCCATAACTTTTTATAGCATAATCAAAATGACGATTTAGATCATTCTATGAGATATTACTCTGCGAATAATAAAATAATGCCATGGTAATTTCAAATGGTATTTGAAAATGATGGTTGTATTAAAATGATAAAATGTTACTTAAAGTTTTATTTAGTATTTATTTTCTAGCTGTGCCGCGACGTCGCTCGCAGATTTCATGGTTTTTGTTATTTAGACGGAACCTTATTTCTTTTTCTAAAATTGAAGTAGCCTAAGTTACTTCTTCTTCAAAATCGGCCCCGCCGTTTCGGAGATTAGCCGGGACAAACAGACAGACAAAAATTTTAGAAATTGTTGTAGAATATGCTATTAGTAAAAAGCTTTGAATTTTGACATTACAAACAGACACTGTAATTTTATTTATTTAATACATAGATTGTGTCGATTTAACTTAACCATTTATGTACAGACGCCAGCAGGTCAAGCTACCCGAAACTGTCAAATTTTCCCAATCAACCTTGGACCTTAGCGATAAAGTTGAAAATCTATTAAAGAAATTTGACAGATTGTAGTAGCTTGATGTGCTAGCGTCTGTACACGGAACAGAAACATAAAAAGGTAAGTACAAAGGTGATGCTTAAGCTGATATTTTAATGAAACAATAAAATCTGTCCCATATCAGCACCATTTTGTATAATTGTAATGATCTTAAAGATGTTCTGAATTTAGGAACAGCAGCCAAGTTGTAAAGTTAAGTTAAATATATGTCTGCTTAATCTAAAAGAGATTTGGCGTGAGGATTGATTTAGTTGCTCTCCGTGTAAAATGAGTCTTAAACAGTGCCAAGAAATTACACGTGCAAGTGCATGCTATTTGAACTTAAGTAAATTATCAAGTAAACATTGTAAAATGTGACAGAACTGTCTTCGTAACATGTACAACTATAGTTGATGAGGTAGAGATAAAAGATCAACACCTAAGCAGAATACAATTCAAGAATCAGTAGCATGGCAGATCGCAAAACCAAGAAATAATATTCTGTCCTATAATCATAATAATTTCACAAACAAAACCCTTTAAACTTACGACAGTGATAAGCACAGTTTACGTCTCCTCTCCCCATTCCGGGACACAACTTAAATCATTTGTTACTCCTTAATGTCTGCCCCAACAGCGACCTCTAAGTATCATTGCGATATCATCACGGAAACTTCCATTTCTCCTTTATTTTATTAGTAATAGTCAATAAAAACGTTCACTGTATTCTTTCGCGCGGACACAGCAGTTTGACACTTTTATTAGAGCTATCGATATTAAAAGCCTTAGTGCCGAGAGCGAGACGGTCTAAATTAAACTTTGGAACGAAAGAATAAGGTTTGGAATTGAATGTGTGGTGGTGATTGAAAGCAGGGCCAGTAATGAGCCGGTCAGCAGTTATTGATTCACGTGGAACCATTAGGCCAGTTGTACACAGTGCGAATTCAGCGCGACAGGGAACTTAGTAGATAGTGATCATATATGTTACTCTACAGGGGGTGGCTTCATTGTCTGCCCACTTTATGTTTTAACTGTCCCTTTTCTGCTGATGTCGCTACCTATACTTTTTGCCGTTACGTCTTACTTTAATGGTAGTTTATTGGGGAACTCGAATTAGTTTTTAGCTGACACCTAATTGATCGGAAGGAGTTTGGGAATTTGTGGGTTGTTTTTGATGAAACTTATGCAATAAATTTTGATATAGTGACGTGATGTTACAGTGTAATATTAGATGCAAAAACCACTACTAAGGGTTAGTTGGTACTATAATAATGAATCTATGATATACCAGCATGCGGGCTTATAAACTTTTAATTGGTTAATAACTCTCTCAACAAAACTGTGAAATACATTGCTACTAGAATTTCAAGCTACTCGCTTCCAACAGAATTCTACCAGCGATGTTAATAGCCAAAACAAATTATGTTATTTTCTGGAAGCGTTGATGTAAAGGCTTCTTCTTAAGTCGCATAGAATTTCCACAAAAAAAAAAAAAAAAACTAAGGTACATGACATTAATTAGTACGCATCTGATAAAGAATGGGTACCGGGTAATTGTTTTTTCCGACCTTTGAAATCTAAAAGCTACCTACTTTCATGTTTATGACTACATTTGGCAACTCTTCCATTTTCTCCACTTTGCAATGTTAAATTCAAAGTAATTAAATCGAGACATTTTATGAATCCAATTACTGAATGTCTTACTTAAGCCCAAAATAAAATTAGCAACACCAAACACCATATAAAGGTATAATCTGCCCATAAACTTGTACTTAAAAGTACAATTAAGGATAATATGATCCGCCATTCTTAATCCAGCCAGTGCACATTATACCTATTTAACGGGATACCCCGGGATATCCCGGGACTGTTATGAGTCCCGGACGTAATCCCTGTATAATTGTTGTCCGAGGAATGCCTCCGAAGTTGGCGGTCGTAATTGAGGGCATAAATATGCAGGATTCGCACTTTTGAACCCGGGATTTCGGGGTTTCGATAATTTGAATTAAATTATAGATTAGATTGTTCAGGCATTAATCAGCCGACCAACGGCAATTACGAGGGAATGCGGTAATGTTCCCGGAATTGTTTGGGAATGGACGACAAATAGAGCATTAGATATTCAATTTTCGTAGTTGCAAAACAAATTGGAAGAAAGATAAGGTAGGAGACAGGTGGGTTTGTTTTAGTATAAGGTCGATACCAAAATAAGAAAGAAAGAAAAAAAGTTTATTTGGACACAGTTCGTGAAACACAAAATACAAAATTAATAAAATTAATTACAAAAAAAAAAAAAAATTAGTTAAAAAAATAGTTTATGAATAGCCAATTACATATTATATAGAGCAATGGTGGTCCAGTGGTAACTGCCACAACTTACGAGTTGTAGGTCATAGGTTTCAACCCAGACAGGCATGCTTTGTGTAAAGTATTTCATCACCACTACTTTCAAAACGGTGAAGGAAAAGATCGTGAGAAAACCGGCATGTCCTGGAACCATAAATTCAAAGATATGTGACATCTACCAACCCGCACTGGGCGCGGTAAGATGACGGCCCACTCCCTCTCACAGAGAGGAGGCCTGTGTCCCAGCAGTGGGAAAGATACAGACTGATTATGCAATTACATCTCGCTATCGGTTAACAGTAGGTATTTGTCATCATCATTATTTCAGTCGAAAGACGTCCACTGCTCGACATAGGCCTCCCCCAACCATCGCCACTTCGACCTGTTTTGTTCATCTCGCATCCAACGGATCCCTGCGGCCTTCACCAGGTCATCGGTCCATATTGTGGGAGGCGTAGGTATTTGTAATAGATAAAAAACACAACACTGCCAAAGCCTTCGGAAATAATAGACACAATTTATGAAATAATGCGAAAAAATAACCCAAAAAGTGGAATAGATTAAGGAAAAATTCTTTTTTATTTGCTTTTTGTGTAATGATCCAGACCTAAGTATCTTTCGTATTCTAGGCTAATAGCGGCTTTTATACGCAAAGGGTCCATTTAATATTTATCAACGAATTACTACATTGTACATGAACACTAATGGATAGTTTAATGTAGGCAACACTAGATATAACTGATAAAATAATAGAGATATATACTGGCAACTAACACGGATCAGTTTTATTTTTTTCAAGAACTCGTATCGCTATGCGAAGAAAAAAATATTTAAGGAGATCCGTCGACGTAGTCTGCGATATTCAAAATGACTTGTCATCAAGCTCTCGACATTATATTTGCTGCTATCGTCATATGTTCACGAAATAGTCTTATTTCCATCAAATATTATTTCCAGAGCTACATATATTGGTATTTTAAATTATTATAATTTACTAATCATTTTATTATTTTACCCGCGTATTGAATTTTGATCAACATACAAAACAGCGCAATTTCTCGCAAACCACAGCGAATGATATAGAATAGACAAAGGAATATAGGTGGTTAATGGGAAAAAAAGGAGAATAGTATTTGTGTTGAGAATACATTTTAATATTGTATGAACACTTTTCACAGAAGAATTACTCAAACCATAACTTAAACAGAACCAATCAGGCACCCACTCACACAGACACACTTTCACTTACTCATACATCTACACTCACACATACACAGCTACACTCACACAATCACACACACCCGGCACTTATGTACGAGTATGTAGTTACTCTCTTTTCCTTTACCTTCCTCCCCCGTTTTTTATCTTCAAAATTATTATTAGTCTACTTACTTACTCTAGTTTATTTTTTACAAAAGTGCACATTACTAATTTGTACGTAATTATTATAATAACCAGAATGGACGGATGGATGACCCCTGTAACACAGGTTTTGCCCAGCATGGGGGTCATTGATCATTTATTATGTACCAGGCTATGCGCACGCTTAAATTAAGTGTCACCCTGTATCTATGTACCTTTTTTCATATGTAATAAACTGATTATTATTATGTCGTTTATTTATTTAATTATCTTATTTTATTAGATTTAAAAAAAAAAAATATAAAAATTAAGTTAAAAAAAATACATTTAAAAATAGTGATCCACCGATGTCGGGAGGAGGGTCCAAGCTACCGGTGGTTAGGGCTCCAGAGACAGGAACCTCCTTACAATGCGAGCCGTATCGAGGAGTAGGTACTGCCTTTTGAATCAGGCCCTTAATCTAACCGCCTAACGAGAGCCTCGATAGATGTTGATCGGTCATCCAGGCCATTGGCTGATACGACAATCGGCACAATGATAGCCGAGCTCACATTCCACATGTCAATAACCTTGTGTGCTAAGTCGAGATATTTATTATTATTATGAACAATTAAGCCTATCGTATTCCACCGCTAGATATATACCTCTCTCAAGTTAGCCGTAACACACAGTTCTCCGACTTCGGACTGAACTACCAAAACAACAAAAACAAATCAAATGTAAAAATGTGTTTGTAAATGTATGTGTATGTATGTGTAAATGTGATTTGTAGGTATAAGTAGGATCCGAACTAAATCTTTTTATATCCGCATATATGTTTCTGTGGCAGTAAAAAAAAAATCCTTTCTTTCAAATGATTTACTGCACCCCCAACACAAAATTGTTGCCCAGTCCCCTAGTTTTCGATAATAATGTTGCCATAATAAATATAAATCAGCTATAAATAGCAGTCTTTCCTCACTCCCATACGACAGGCACGCCATGATAATTGGAGTGAGCTGTTTACAAGACGTTGAGCTTTCTCGCTGACACATTTCACATTACGTTAAGAAAAATATGTTTAAATTATTTTGTGACTGTGTTTTTGAGAAATTATTTCGTTTATTTTTTTGACATGACGCTGACGGTGAGAAGTGCGGTATCGCTGCTAAGACTGAATCAAAATTCACTGAATTTATTTTTAGTGTGACATCTACCAACCCGCACTGGGCCCGCGAGGTGGATTATGACCCACTCCCTCTGACAGTGAGGAGGCATGTGTCCCAGCAGTGGGAACATTACAGACTGATTATGCTATGCATATGTATAGGTATCATATAGGTTATTTGCAATCATTTTGAATGATCAGTAAAAAGTACAGTTTTATACCATTACATAACATCACGCCTGTAACCCCCGAACGGATAGGCAGAGTTGTACCACATTTCGGCAGACTTAAACATAAGTCTCACGTAACAGAGGGTGAGCCTGATGCCGTCAACCCGGCACAAATTCAGACTCCGGGTTGCTACTAAGAAATTCCTGATGAAAAAACCCAATAGCACTGCCCAACCTTGGAATCGAACCCGTGACCTAATGCTTAGCAGTAGCGCTTGCGACCACTTGACTAACGAGACAGTTCAGTATACTTTTATAGATAATATTTTATCCATTAAACACTGTCAACTGTCACTGGCAACTTAGTTAGAAATCGCGTTCGTAATTTCTAATATTTCTATGTGCACAAAACTTTAAAATTCTTGTTGGTTACTCGTATATATTTACGAAGCAGAGCGTTGTGTCCTTTATCAAAATACACTTTAAGTAATGGTTGACATTTTCAGTCTACACGACATTATGTTCTCTAGGTACTGATAAATTCATGGACTGGTCTTGGTTCGTCGTCATCACAGGCCAAGAATAGACTGGGTCGTTTCTATCAATATTCGATTTTTAGTTAGGTGTGCTGCTTAGGTTTTTAGAGTTTCGAATCCAAAAGGTGCCAACCGTCCGTCCGTCTGTCACAGGGCTGTATCTTTTGAACCGTAAAAGGTGGACACGTCAAATGCGAGTGTATACTACTATGGACCTAACAACAAATACTGAAAATAAAGTTAAAATTAAAGGGATCCCCACACAAGAAACGTTATTTACTAAAGTATTAAAAATATATATATAGTGCGTTGGTAGATAACTCTTTGTGTGCGAGCCCGATTAACAATTGGTTGGTTTTTAATTCTGCTATCAGTGTTCACACCAAAGTACAGACGCCAGCACATCAAGCTACTACAATCTGTCAAATTTCTATAATACATTTTCAACTTTATCGCTAAAGCATGAAGGTTCAAGGTTGATTGGAAAAATTTGACAGTTTCGGGTAGCTTGACCTGCTGGCGTCTGTACCTCAGCCTTCGAATAATGGGAATAGAATAGATATCCTCTTTACTATGTAGACCATGAATATTGCAGATATAAATGTTGAAACTTTACAATGGGTGACACAATGGGCGGTCTTATTGCTAAGAGCGATATTTTAAAGGCAACCTTTGGATGGATTTAGAGAGAAAGGAGACACAATACTGCAGGTAGTCTGTGGTGTACCATTAACGTATATGGAATAAATACATACATACAATTAATAATTTATTTTTGCGTCACTCCCGGAGATCCAACATGTCCCAGTAAGATTAAATAACATGAGAATCGAAAGAATCATAAAAATGTTTCGTAAAACAAAACACAACTGAACATCGAAACCAAAAACAATCTTCATAAAAGCTACTCTCAACAAGAGTCCAAATAATTTTAAATTACCCTCCTTTAGTACGAAAACGATCCCGTTCCCAATTTAATATTAGAAAATGCATAGAACATAAACAGTAAGAAGTTCAGCCGATAAGCAATACGATTAGCGATTAGAGTTGGCAAAATTTTGACAATGCGCATGGTCCTAGTGATAGCGGTTTATTGCAAGCGGGGATGGGTTCCAACAATTGTATAATGGCTGTTGGCTTGCTCCGTTTTCTATGTACTTGTAAGATATAAGTACTGATGTCGATACCTTTATTGTGGACGCTAAAGGCTGTGTTAGAACAACCTGGATGCTTAGCTTTGTTTGGTGGTTGCAGAGTCAATAATTCGGGGCTTTTAGTACCATTATGACTTCGGTACTAAAGCGGTGGTTTTGTATTTGTTTCAATGCAATGCTTATTACATCGTGCTTCATGAACTTTATCATGGGTTTGCTACTACATAGTGCATTTGAACTTTGTATTTTCGGAAGTCAAAGTTTTTTAATACATTTTAATTATATACTCACTACGTACGTTGTAATTGTCAGTTTGTGAATGTTTACAATCTCATTGTTATCTATGCGCACGTAGAGATGAAGATATGCAGCTTCTACTGCACCGCGTCAATGATTCTATCAATTATTTGAATATTGCCTTGAGCTTTTTGAAGGCTTTATAATGTTTATTTTTTTCAATCATCATCATCGTCATTATTGGTAGCCTTGTTCCACCCACTGCTGAGTATTTCTCCCTTTTATGCCATGCTTCTCTGGTCTGTGCGAGTCTCATCCTAAATAAGTCTATTTTTCTTCTTTATATCCAAGTTTAAACAATAGATATTTATTTTATTTATTTGTCCTCACACTGGAACGCCATACAGCAATTACACCAACGGAGCAAAAAATACTTCATGTTCTGCTTTCCATCCATCCTGTGCGCGGTGGACATCGAATGGGCGACGATGGATCACGTATCAAGACATTTCTCCATAGCCCCATCACTCCTTCCATATAGCGCACATTCTTTCATTTAAAATGTATATAAGTAGTTTATCAGCCATCTTGTTACCATAACACAAGCATTAGGTTGCTTAGCTTGGGACTAGATGGCGCTGTGTGAAATGTCCAGGGATATTATTATTATTATTTAATAGGTAATCAATACTACTATTGCTTGCTACACCGCTATCACTCCCACCAAGCCCTTTGTTGCCCAAACGCTGATTGTATCACGGCTCGGTTGAACGCCGAATATTATCAGAACAAATTGGTACAGTCACGGCATAACATTTGTTATTTTTATTTATATTACCAATAATGTTTTGGAGCGCGAACGCTGTACCTTTGACAATAAATCTATGGGTTCAAGGTGGAGTATCATTTTGAAAGTAAATGGAGCTTGTTTTTCGGTTTGAAGGGAGTCAGCTGTTTAGCATGGCTTGTAGATTATGGGTGGCAACATGGCGGTTTATGTTGTATTTTTTATCATTTGTTTTGCGTTATTGTACAGTATACTGTTGAAAGCGTTCATCTTCATTTTAAACTACATAAATAGTATTTTTTGCTGCATCTTTTACTTTGAATGCCATTCTGGTATCTACATTCTTACTCCTTGTTTATTTGTTTATTTCTTACCACTCAACATTCACTCTGCCATGCGTTACGTTTAAAACACCCTTGTCCACAAGAAAAAAAGGGTTCAAGTTCCTGCATAAACTTTTGTGGGGGTAAAAAAATCAACTGTTTATACTAATTGTAAGTAGCAGTAACTGCGCGACTATACAAAAGTGCCACGCACGCGATAAGGCTCACGCACTCGCGTTCCTGTTTTCTATTTCTTTCTTGTAACGCGACGCAAATGCAATTCAGTTGCCAGTGATCATATCGCAGCGTTATTGATTGCCACTGCAAAAAAATAGTGCGTGTGTTACCAGTCTAAGAAATGTGCTTTTTAATTTATGCATTTACTTAGAAAAAAAATTAACCCCTCGGAAATTACGTGAATAATTTGAATTTAAAATTATTGTACTGTTTGACGTTACTAGTCGTAGTTTTCATATTTTTACTGGATGCTATTTGGATTTCTTATTCAATCTAGCTTTTTGCTGGCCTGCTGCCAGAGTCCTGCGTTTATAAGCAAGAATACGATCAGTTCCGCCAACCATGATATGGCATTTTATGCTTCCGTCACGGCGTTGAGAGAAATGCTTAGTGTTTACAATGTGCAGAGAGAAACTGCGGAATACATTTTGAAATAAGGAGACGAAAATAGTTTTTGATTGTTTTACCTGGAGTCCTGTTTACCAGAATGATCATTAACTAGATTCTGCTCGCGAATAAGTCGTAAGATACACAACATACTAAAATAACAGCCACATTTTAATAAAACTCCCTTGGCCCCCATGTTCCCACGTCACATCGCGTCGCCCTACCGTGCTTTTACTTCTTATGCTCGGCTCCTAAGTATCGTAGCGTGATGTTAAATAGGTATATCCTTCCTCAACATTTGGGCTATCAAATGCATTTTTGTTTTTTTCTTAAATCCTATGATTTCAAATTAGCGCTTTCAAACAAAAAACAAGTTCTTCAGCTTTATTCTATTAGTATAGGCAGTATAGTATAGATAACCTTTAACCAGACCATTAAAAATACTATTGGGCATTCTAATGACACCTATAGAGATTGTCGTGAAGAAAACTTACGTAACGATCGCGTTTTGGCATAGAGGCTTGTGAGCGCAGTCTATCGAATTCCATGTCGGCTCTTCTACATACATGGAACATAATATTTGGAACTGTAAAACTTGTATAATGAAATGAGTTTTGAATTTGTGTTTTTCGATATCTGTGCATAGCAAAATGTTGCCCCATCTTATTATTATAATCCTGACTAGTATAATAAACGCGAAAGGTAGTTTGTTTATTACGCTTTCACGCTAAAACGGCTGAACGGATTTGGATGAAATTTGGCACATACGTAGACTATGACTTAGGAAAGGACATAGGTTACTTTTTATCCTGGGTCGCAGTCAAAGTCGCGGGCAACAGCTAGTTATACAAACAGCTAGCAAAGCACATACTACAATGTAAAGTCAGTATATCAAGTGACATATAACACCTCAATTATATCACAAATATTAACTGTTACTTACTCTGTATAATATAAAAGGCGTGTCCATTTCAGCGAACAATAGTACCTACTGGAAAGTTGTTTCGTATCATGAAACGAATGTAAATTGTTGAGCGTACAAACTCTAGCCATTTGGCTAAGTAAGTTCTGAACTGCGATGAAGCCGTAAACTTGTGGGATTTCCACTTTATTAAATAATAAACAATGTAACTACATGTTATATGGAATTATATTCAGCTGAATTATTAACTATTTTGGCTAGTTTCTTGATGAGAGAATACATTGTGGTTAAATCTGCTGTTAAATTTCCACTTTATTTCCGTCGCATACTTTGATAAAGGCTTACAAATTCATATATTTTCTTATATTATATCTTTAGTAGGTTCAGTTTGGTAGCATTTTCAAGCAAAGTTTTATTGGTTTTAAAAGGATATAATATTTTAATGATTCTTGATGCAATCAGTGTATTTACTATACGAGTATTATTATTATATCTATATAAAATTCAAAGTCCTGACTACATACCTGATACATCAGCGCACAGCCTAAACCGCTGGTCCTAGAGACATGAAATTTGGAGGGTATGTTCTTCGTGAAGAGTAGGTATCCACTAAGAAAGGGTTTTTCGAAATTCCACCCTTAAGAGGGTGAAATGGGGGGGATTTTGTTCGTATGGAAATTCTTATTCCTTGAGTTAATAAACTTGAAACTTGGCACCAATACTAATCTAAGTAAATTATGAAGTTTGCCATTTTAATGTTTTTCTAAACTAACCCCTAAACGGGGATTGGGGGGTTTCAAAGTTTGTATGGAAGAATTTTAGTGCGCGGTCCGATTAACTCGAAACTCAGTTTTTATACTTAAGACCAAAAATAAAGAATAACATTTATCAGAGTTTTTAGAAAATCTACCCTTAACGGGTTGAAAAGGGGTAGTTAATTTTACAGCGGAGGATTATAATGCGTGGCTTGATTAACTCAAGAATTAGTATTAATAAACTTTTGACAGAAAATAATTAATAATAAGTATGTAAAGTCGTCGAAAATTGACCCCTGACAGGGCAAAAAGGGGTAATTCGATTTTTAAGGGAAGGATTTGAACTTGAAACTGTATGTTACATTTTCACACCTAAACCACTTAACTTCTGATGTGGCAAAGAGAGAGATGGCATCCTAGCACGTTCCCGTGGGATAATTCCCGACATCTACGCGGGCGTAGTCGCGGGCAGAAGCTAGTCACTTCATATGCGATTTATAGTTTTAGCACTCCCCATCATGGAACTGACTGTGGTATGCATTTCCCGATGATTGGG
Organism: Apamea anceps; assembly: GCA_951799955.1. Classification (NCBI taxonomy): domain Eukaryota; kingdom Metazoa; phylum Arthropoda; class Insecta; order Lepidoptera; family Noctuidae; genus Apamea; species Apamea anceps. The sequence continues at coordinate 2,645,170 of OX637506.1, forward strand.
CAGTGAAAACATTTATAAAATTCTTTCTTTATCTACTGTAACTGAATTCAAATTCCGTCCATTGACTTTCCATCACAAATTCTACATCAGTAATCCAACCCCACATTTTATTTGCATTAAAATCTTCCACATTCACGGTATCTTCATCCCGCCAGCAGTCAGTTTTACCTTCAGGAAAATATGCAACTTCAAATTTTTAAGTCCAACTTTTTCCGCGTGGGAACGCTAGAAGAATACTAATTCCCGAGGCGGCCACCGGAGGATTAACCCACACCCGAAACTGTAGCGTCTATAGTGTGAACGAGACCTAGTGTTTTTCGCTGTACGGTTCCCGCTTTTTGTTTCGTATTTTCGAGCGTCTTTTTTTTGGTCTTTTTCGGCGTTTCTGCTTTGGGTATGTGGTGTGTTGTTTGGTAGGAAATTATAGTGTGGAATAAGATATACTTATACTAAAAATATTTTGTATAATAAGACAGTTTTATCTAGAGCTTTAACATTCTTCTATTTATTCAGGTCATTCCCGTCTCCTCTGTTTGTAATCTAACACCAGACATTCTGTCAACAATTTCATCAAAAAACTATTCCCTCCATCTTGATTCTTACGAGATCAAAGAAACAAAATTAGCAGAAACAATGTCAAAAACAAAAAAACAAAAACATTGACGGGCAAAACTTCAATCTGGAAAAACGCCGACAAAAAAGTGCAAAACAAAGTCCTGTAAAAAGACTGGGCTCTGGAATCCACTGTATTATTACGTAATTAAACAAGAAAAACGTTGGCCACTGTTGTAAAAAAGCCAACAAATCTGCCGCCGAAAGGAAACGCAAACAGCAAGGTAGCTATGTGGAAATTGCCAAGAAAGAATTTAGTTGAAAAGACTAGCAAAAAGTTTAGGCCGTTGGACGATGCAGGGTAATAAACAAATGAACGTACGACCCACGGCCGATCAGCAAGATTGTGGATTATATTTTACTAGCCACGAATTTTGTTTTTACATTAAAAATGAGAATACAGGCTTACAATGCTGTGTCACGAACGTGTGTAGTTTCGGGGATATAAATTCTTTTGGTTTATTGAAGCGGTTTTGTGTTTTAGGTCGAGCTTTGGAAGACTGCATTTGATTGTATTGTTGGTGAATTTATGGATGTCGATAAGTCAAAATACCTGGGGATTTCACGTTTAATTTATGATTTTTTTGAACTACCTAATATGTAAGAGCAAAAATGACATATATTTATAGTCCTTTTTGAGGATACACGGTTATGAAAAATGATCCTTATGATAAGATGGGTCCTATTATGTGCCTAGAAGGACTACTTCTACTACTTGACATTCTACAATTGTGTGTCTTTTTTGACTTTGTTACCAAAATATAAACTGTCTACACTCTATTACTATAATGTACAAACTTCTTTAACACTATAAACTTCAACAAGATTATCCCAAACAGTTTTTGCAGCTCCTCATTTGTCTGTAGACCCGGGTACTGCAATAAATTTAGCGATGAATTCTCTATTAATTAACGTGCTAATGGCAAAGTGTCTTAATTCCGTGTCTTTGGAATTATTACTTGCAACTTTGTTTTAATCTCTTCTAAATGTTTTAGTGCGCTTTCTTTATTAGATTTTTGCTTATGTGCTGGCATCGGCTGAGAAAGATAGAATAAGGATTGGATTTATTGAATTATTTATCGTAGTTAAGTGTTTACTTGATTTTGATATTTTAGATTCTATGTTAAGGTTCCCTTATCTCGAAAGCAACTAATGTTAAATTTTAGTTGGAAGTATTAACTACCCAAAAATCATGTTTTACTCCTTCATGTCTTAGGTCAATCGAAATAAGACTTGACACTATCACAATGTGACAATATATCTCTTGCATTTCGAGAATTCCTACGAATAGATACTGGTGATATACCCACCTACATCCTCATTTATACAAATTTACGAAGTCTCAGAGGACAACACCAGCATTTTATATTTGGAATGAGGATCTATGGAGTATAAAGTGACAAACGAGGTTAAGGTTAAAACGAGAATTTATGGAGTGTGAGAAAATGTTGCGAAATGAATTCTTACATAATCTAGTTTATTTTATATAGTGGCCAGTGTAGCTTTATACTTACTTACTGCTTTAAGTAAGCTTGATGAAGTAGTTTTTTTAACGCGATTCGGTTTAATAATGGTTGTAATTATCGTGAAGTAGTTTTACTTGAATGTAGTGTAATAGTTTGCATGTGTTTGGTCAATTATTATGCTTGCTGAAACTCACTGGTTTATAGTAAATGTTTCTTGGCCAATATCAAACGTTCACTATCTTCAAAGCTGACAGAATTATGATACTCTTTATTTTGTACACCGTATATTAATGTAGAAATTTTACATGGGGTGGCGGTCTTATTTTATTTATTTATTTGGCTCACCAACAATTGAATACACTGATACAAAGATATGAGATACATCCAATAGACTTTAGAATAGTGTACCAATTTCTTACGGGTAAGCACATCATGCATTACTTGTTTGTCGATTGATATCTATTATAGTGTTTATTATATAGTGCATATTTATATAGTGAGTGCATTTACTCTCTACTCTCTATTGTTTTTCAACCAAATTCCAAATTAAAGTCATAATCATAATTAAAATCACATGCAATCAAAATACAATTAAAATTGATAAATACATTGTTCAAATTATCTAGACAGTTCATTTTGAACATGAAACCGGCACAAGACAGTATCAGCACGTTTTAACAGACGATCTAAGATCAATGATCCAAGAAACCACATCAGAAAAAAATACATTCAGGTAATTTCAAACACAGAACAGCAGAGTGGTGGCCCAGCGATATCAGCCCCGACTTTCGAGTGTTAGGTCTTGGGTTCGAACCGACGGAGGTGCTTTACGTTGTGCAATTTATTTCATCACCATGTCTTTCCAAAGGGTGAAGAAAAATATCGTTAGGAAACTAGCATATCATAGAACCGAAAATTTGAAGACATGTGTTGTGGACCAAATCGCACTGGGCCCGCGTGGTGTATTATGGCCCACTCACTCTCACAAATAGCAGGCTTGTATCCCAACAGTGGGAACATGGCTGATTATGCTATAAGCTAATCCAAATACAACGCTTCCATGCGACTTGCAAAGCAATGAAACCATATTTCTTTATGAAAATATACTAAAGTGCTATTCTCATATTTCTTTACGAGAAGGCTAATTAAAACACGGTGATAATGCAATTCCGCTCGAGGCACCCATCGGGCCTTTAGTTAAGGCGTGCCTCAAGATGGCCTCGCCTTGAAATAGATCGAATTATTTTCAAAAGAAAACTGTATTATGAACTTTTAATTTCGCTATTTTTTGCTGTCATCGCCTAGAGGAAACGTAAAGTCGTTTTTGATTGTGCTTTTTATTTTTTAGTTTGAAAGTTTTTAAAACGATGATTTTTTATCGTTTTAATTGTATTTATATAAACGTTAGTTTGTGAAACATTTGTTGTTGTTTAAATATGGTTTTGAGAGCAGTGGTAACGGAGACTGGCGCTTTACTTTGGGTAAAATATTTCATTACCACTGCTTTCATAATGGTGAAGGAAATCGTGAGGAGACCGGCATGTCCTAGAACCAAGAATTCGAAGACATGTGACATTACGAATCCGCACTGGACCCGCGTGGTGGATTACGGCCCGCTTCCTCTGTCTGAGAAGAGGCTTGTGTCCCATCAGTGGGAACATTAAAGGGTGATTATGAAATATGTTTTTTTGGAGTTAATCCGGCTAGACTAAAAACCGACGTCAATATGTTGACGAGAACGACTCGAGGGCCTCAAAAAAAATAAGATCCATATATTTCTTATTTGTTGTTGCTGAACAAACTTCTAATATTACTCTGGATGACACATCGCTAGCCACTTATACCTACTCTTTCCAAATATATAAGTACTTTTATTTCTTTCATATTGACTTCCAACTCACCCTTGAAAGCGTGAGCAAACCCTATAAAAAAGGCAGTATTACCAAAGTACACAACTGATGACGTGCTATAGACAATCTTATCGGCTTCCTGACCGATCATTTCAATGCAAATAAACCGGCTGCCGGCCGGCACGCAACCGACCAACTAGATAGAATACACTTTATATCTCTTCTGACATTCAACTGGAACTAATTTCACCCAACAATGTAAACTTGAAAGCGAACTTTTGCACTCCTCACAAAAAACGACCTTACCCCAACCGATTCACGATTCGAAATAACTCTTAAAATCGAATTCTTAAGCCAGCTTTTTCAATGTCAGCGAAAGAGAGTTAGAACGTATTTTTTATTAAATATTTTTGTAGGGAACCTGCAGCGTTGCATCTTTTCACTCGTCTCTTAAGGAAGAAAACTTTTCCCGAGTGTAGACTTCGGGTTTCATGGATTTTTTTTCTCATTAACGATTCGAAAATTCATAAGTTAAGGATATTCTCTTTAAAATAAACTTTGGTGGCGTTCTTTTATTTGGCAGCCATAATTGCTCAGACTACCCGTACGTGTTTATATTTAAGTGTATTTTATGAGGTAATAAAAATTTATCTCTATTTGTTTGAATTATTCAAACACTAAGTATTTTACTCATCGTGGTTGTAAGTTTGAATTTAAGATCCTACTGCTGGCTGTACTTCTGATTATTGTGGAGATGTAGTGCACAAAGAAAACTAATTAAAACAGTAGTTTACCTGTTTCACAAGGTTTATTTGATAGAGAAAACTTTATATTTTAAGACTATGAAACTGTTATATTCAGCGTCTCTTGTTTTCGGAGTCAACTTTGGAAAGTGGGTTACCGACTTGCTTTATTTTGGAATAAAATAATGGCATGTCTTCCTATAGCTTTTGCATCTAAACTAACACTAATTTATAAACCCCGCATTATATTATAGTCAGTCTTAGCTAGTTTATACACTTATCCACTAGTTTTAGCCACATTATCCCAATTACTCGTAAACTAACTAAACCACTGACCACAGCCTTCACCACCTTCAAAAAAGACCGCAACGATTTTTTAAACACCGAAAACCGTATGTTAGAGCCGCATAGGCACGCCTGCCGGCTGGGCGTAACAGTAGCAGATTACAGCGGCTTAGATAACGCTAGCTCGGAAATAAAAGCGGCTAACTACTAATTAGCAGGCTGTGGTTCGTTGCGGCCGGCGTCGATGCAAATTCGACCGGCCAGCGTAAATTAGCGCGGTGTGCTAATCGCGTGCTTTTGCGCTTATTTGATACGCTACAATCGGTTTATACAAAATCGTGTTATCGTAGATGTGCAGGTTTTTCGCGAATGAGTTTGTGTAATTTATTTTGTTGGGAGTTTATTTTATTTAGCTTGTAAAGGGAAGCTACGAAATTCAGTAGCCTAAACCGGCTTGCAGTTAAATAAAAATAACAAACATGAAAAAATCGCGCCGGATTTAGAGAACGCGTTAGGACTTACCTACTCGTACCAATCCGTAAAAAGTTTATCTGGTTGTTTGTTTTTCTTGTGTGGTAGAGATCCATGAATAGCAAAACAAAGCAAAATGTCCCATTAGCAAATAGTCTACGAGTAAATTCTCATATTATTAAAAAAGCCATTTTCAATAAATTTGTATTATAATTATCAATGACGAACCACAGTGTTTGTCTAGTCAGTCTCTCGAACCTCACAAATTAGGCCCAAACTTAATACTCAACCACAATACCAAACTAAATCCCGCAATCCTTTGAAAATCATCTACCTACATACTTCCCTAATAAAATTTGAACACGTGCAAGTCCAACATTAAAACAAGACTATTATATCGTGGCTGCAAAGCTTTGTGCTTGATCAAACAAAACAGTCTCATTTGTTCCAAGCCGCTCACCTAATGAAATGATATTCAAAATCGTGTCAGGTTTCTGCTGCTCCAGAAATTGTGTTCATATTTTTGGTGTGGGATTGTGGAGCTAATTTTCGGAGAGAGAATGAATTGTGAAAGTTTTGAGGTATTTCCTTAACTTATTAAGCGTCCATTTGTGACTGGTAAACTTAATAATGAGTTTCAAATTATTGGGCAGATTCTCACCGAACGTTCCTATCGAAGAATTACACATCTTATTAGATTGGGATTTACGAAGTACCAAGTATCTACTGTGTGACGAAATTATGAAAACTTTTATCCATAATTGATTTCTTAAACCCATAAGCACCAAAATGGCATGTTTTAAGATGGGAGCTGCAGCTAACAGTTAATGTTCTCGTCGTATATCAGAGCTGTCTCATCCTTAGATTGTTTGTAGAAAATATCAACAACATTAGGCACTCGCAGCACAAATCACTAAATGCGTTTAAAAGTAAAAATATACTAAAGCTTATAAAATATACTAGCTTTTCTAAAAAAGCGACCGAAAACGTGGAACTAACTAAGCGGGCGGGAAACTAAACACAGTCATAAATAAAAAACAAAATTATATTTAAAAAAAGAAAAAAAACAGAAAGTCCAATACGAGGGCAAAAGGCTTCTATCTCAACATGAAAAAATTAAAAGAGCGTTTGAAGACACCTTATTGTCAGATACTGATGAAAATGACGAGATTTTCGTAACGGGGGTTACAATATGACGGAACCACTTTCCTAGGAAACCAAATCTTTATTTAAAACATCATACTGTCTCTGTCGGAGATGGCGGGACGACCTTACTCCTACCGTAGGGACTGGCGGACACACGCAAAAGACAGAATTGTGTGGGAAAGGGGAGAGGGAGCCCTTTGCCCAGCAGTGGGACAATACAGGCTTGTTAGATATATTAGATAGACTGTCTCTGTCATCCTCAAACGATTGACAGAAACAGAACGATGTTTTGAATTCGTTTATGCTAAACGTATTTAGTGATAGGTATGTGGAAACGGGCCTTTATCTCGTTCTGTTTAAAAAATGTTTAATTAAAGCAATGGTACTACAAAAATGTTGCCAAATCCTGAAACAGTAGCTAGCTAGTGATTGACAGCCTCTCTCGCACATGTCACCCAACAGCTACCAATTGCATTTCGTCGCTAACAACCTGCGAATACACCTCAGACTGAGCTGTATTGTGTTGTATGTATTGTGTGCTAGGTTAGATCGAATTACATACAAGATTGATGGACAGGCTTGAGTATTAGTTTGACATGATTAGGACAATGAAAGGGTTTGGTTACAAGATTGGCATAAGATAGATCTTTGCCGATAATTGAATCGAATTTTCCTGCTTCATGATCAGTCTATGATGTTCCCACTGCTGGGACACAGGCCGTTATCCATATAACGGCCCACTCCCACTGAGAGGAGGCCTGTGTCCACGCAGGCCCAGTGCGAATTAGTACATGCCACATGTCTTCGAATATTTGATTCTAGGACGTGCCGGTTACCTCACTATATTTTCTTTCACCGTTCGAACCCACGACTCGTAAGTCGCGGCCATCACCACTGGAACACCACTATCTTCAAATAAAATGGTGTGATCTAATATATTTTAGAAGTTTCAATAGAAGAATCTATGCTGATGATGGTAGAAGAATCGATGCAGTGATCACTATTAAATTAATAAGCTTTTTGATTGAGACTTCGAAGCATTACGTGCCTTACTCTTTGCTCTTGAAAGTTTTCCAACGTTATGAACATACTTAGCAGTCTTCCTCCAAACAATGGAATAGTTCGTTTTATATTAATATTACAATGCGCTTAGAAAAAAGACCATGAATGAATAACAATATTGATAATGTCAACGCTCAACGAAGCCACGGCATAAATCAAACGCCAACGAAATAGTCGCACCGATTCAAGAACAATGACAACATTGGATACTAAAACATCCACAGCTAACTTTTAATCCTGAAACTCAGCGTAAATCTATTATCGACAGATATTATAAATCACAGTTAACCCTTTAAAAGCGTTGCAACACATTACCATACGTCATAATGGAGCATTTCATCTGCTGCGTCCAGCAACACGAATAAATCGGCTGGCCAGCTTCCGAGCAGCCATCTTGGATTGCGCTAACGGGTTCATTTCCTGCGCCTATACATTTCCGGTCCATTCGATGTTGCCAAGTCATAATTTTTAAAGCTCCAAGTTAGCCTTTCGTTTATTTTCGTGAAGAAATGTCCCGTTTTGGAACAGGACGTTAATTATCTTGGGTATTAATTGTAGGGTTGAATTGTGTTTATTTGTTAATGTTTGGGTAGAGGGTAGGATTATTTGAGTAAAGAAACCGTGAAGTCGAGATTATTTGTGTAATGGAGTAATTCGGGGTTCCTTATTAGGTGTTAATTTTGGGGCCTCTGCCCGTTCACTTAAAAGGGTACTTATTGGATTAAAATGTTGGGTTTTATTGTGTAATTTTGTAAAGGACTTTGCTTTTAACATAAAATAGGAAGATTTACTAGCATACCAGAAATATAACCTTTCATTCTGCAAATTCCATTTGAAGAAAGGGCGAAATTATCTCTTTGTAAACTTGGAATCGCAATCTGAGGAAAGAATTGAGAGTGATTGGCGCAGATCTGAAATGCCAATAAACCTACTGGGTGAGTTAAAAATAATCTAGCGTCAAACCACCATGAATTCTGTTAATAACAACGTGTTTTGTCAGCTGTCGCTGAAAACCAGCGCTGGGACTATCGTATAGGGTCTTAGCATTATGCTGAACGATGGCCGTTTTGCGTGGATGTGACACATGTTTTCCCCAAACTTCTAATTTTTGTTTTCCGTTTGTGTTCTTTTCATGCGTCATGTTTAACGCAAATAAACGTATCTTATTTCTTTCTTTTTCGAAAAAAATTGTGCTGACAAGGAATAATTTTACTGGAAATGGCAATAAAATACTCTACCTGGATTACAATATTTTATTTTTGACTGAAAGAAATTTATTGTAATATGTGCCAATCCACCTTAAGTAAGCGTAGTATTTATGCCCATGCTTTCTCTGTATGAGAACAGGTTTCTGCACTGCAAAGGAACAATAACAAGATGTTATTATTTTATATTTATTTATACTTTTTTACTCCACAGACATAAAACTCCATTGCTATATAAATGCACATAGAACTTCTGCAGTCTGTCCTTTTAAAATGTGACACAGACAAATGGCCGGGACACGCTACATGACAGTACGATTTTCTACGTCCCCCGGCGGAGGAGACTCGCAAAATTATTAAGTGACGCCTGTGTTATCACCGGGCTTCTTTTGTTATTTTTTTGTAGACAGTACTTGTGCTAAGTATGGGCTTAGAAGAAATTAAGGAGAAGTCGTGAATACCGTTTTTTTTTGGAAATGAATGGGAGCTCTTTTGCTTTAAATTATTGTTCTTCTTGTCGTGGTTCCTTTTGATCTGCTAGGAGTTGTTAGTCTGTTCTGTATTTTTAAGTTTTTTTCATGTAATGAAACAGGTCGGCTGTAGTCGCAGTCCCAGACCTTTCCCTGTTTCACAACCACAACTTTTCTAAACAGCGTCTTCCGCTTGGCTCAAAACAATAAAAAAATATCATTCACTTTTTGTATTATTTATCTAAAGACAGTAAAAAAAAAAACAACAACAACAACTTTTGAATACAAAAGTTTGTACTCAAACCCTTTTACTCAAAAGTTTTAAGTCGTTTCATAATTCATTTTGCATTTTTTTGTTCGTTTTGATTTATTTAATTTCACTTTCAATTCCTTCCAGCCCTATTATCTCACATCCAGAAACACAAAACTACCCACCGCACACAACACAAATCTATCACTACCGCCACTCAAACACCTCAACTTCCAGGCCATCAGTACGTTGCACTTACATCTATCGGGCCGTCAATAATACGATCGGTTCATTCCTATTCGACCAACATCGTCGCCTACAAATAAAGCTACGCTCCGACTGTAATCCGAACACATATCAGCTGCCATTTTCGACGCGACAAACTGCAGCGGAATTTTAATTTTTTATTGTGTTTGTTTGCTGACGGAGATTACGTTAAGCTGGGTATCAGGTGACGTATATATAATATGTATATATGTGGCTCGCCTTGGAGATAAATCTTAAATGAAGGGTTCACTGGTCTTTTAATGGGATATTTTTGCATTCTCATAATTTGCGTAGCCTTTCCCAACTATGTTGGGACCAGCTTCCAGTCTAACCGGATGCAGCTGAATACTACTATTTTACATAGAGCGACTGCCTATCTGACCTCCACAATCAATAATTATTATCTGCCAAAAGATGTCTGGTGCTGAATGTCGATCTCCCACAAGCATCGGAAAATACCGAATCTGCCCAGTAAGAATATTAAATAGTAGGATTCAGGATCAACAAAGCTACTTCATGGCTTTCTGCTGCTACATTACATCACAAAACAAAGTTTGCATTTTCTAAAAAGAATTCTTACAGTCTAACAGACGGATAATTCCCGCACTTTTAAGAACGTTCGAATTCTGAAGGCCAATTCTCGTAATTTAAAACGTTCAAAATCTAGTCGCACAAACAAATGTCAAAAACTTGTCAAAATGTAGGAAAATTAGAAGTATTTTTTGACAGATTGAGACTGAGAGATCAGACTATGAACAGTCTTAAAATTACGAGAATTGCCGCTCTGATCTCAGTCTCAATCTGTCAAAAGTGCCTCTGATTCCTAGTAAGTTTTTGACTTTGATTGTCGTTGAAATTACAGAAATTTTGCCTTCTGATTGTTAAAAGTACAGGGTGATGATTGATTTTCTTTAAGTTCGTGGTTAAGACAGTTTCAACTAGCCTCGATCTCGAATTGCCTGCATGTTAAGTCGTACCACATATGTATACTACGACTTCTGCACGACCACCCATCGAAACCGCTTAGACTGTCTTACTGAGTACAGCTGCTCTGTGGCACACCTTACCTTCGATCCGTACAGAGCGTGTCAACTATATAATGAACAGAGGCAATTATAATTAACTGTCAGGATACTGAATTATTGCTAATTCGATGATGATGTAGGCTTGATTACAAGCACGCGTATTAGTTTACGTCAGAGAATATGCTCTACTTAGTTTGGTACAAAGTTAAGATAATTATTGTGTATTGTTGTGGTTCTGTGGGAGAAAGTATGCAAAGTTTACTGTTCAGCGAACTTCGTACCGTCACAGAATCAATAATTACAAAATGTATGAGAAAATAAATTATCTTGCAACGTGTGACTTAATATTATATGATCTAGACGCTAGAGTGATGTTATTCGCTTATTTAGTCACACCATGTACACTCAAAATCTGTCTTTCACTCTCACACACACACACACCCCAACACGCCCCCTCTCACACACTCACGCACTTATACAATTGATCGTATTCTCTTTCTTTCTTTTTTTTTTTTTTGTTACTTACCTATTTGTAATTTATAATGTAAGGGAAGAGCGGAGCCTTCAACTACAGGCATTGCTATGCCTAAGTGGAGACTCCTCGACATGCAATGTAAGCCAAAATGATACGAAATAAACTTATTTTATTTTTATTTATTATTGTTTTTTTTTCATGTTTTAATATATAGTTATTCTGCTATTCGAGACGGAGATAAAACCCAACAAATCATAGATCGGTCCAGCCGTTCCTGAGTTATAAATAATAGATTACATCCCACTCCCTCTCGAGTCCAAGTCCCAGCCGTGGGAACATTATAGGCTGATTATGCTATGCTAGTATTATAACGTATCCCTACAAAACTTTTTTAAAAGGAGCTCTACTACTACCTGACTAATTGTGTATCATTAAGTTTTTCATGCCTAATATTTTATTAACCGATGAAAAACGGAGGAGGTTCGCAAGTCGACGCGTATTATTATTATTTTCTATGTAGAAAAACATAGGTACTTTAATCTTATAACCATATTATGTGTACTTTAAAATAAAACGACTATCGGCCATTTGCAATATAAATGGCCGATAGTCGTTTTATTTTAAAGTAAAAATACACTCGCGAGCAATGAAAAAGTTCCAGTGACATAGCACCAAATCAATCAAAATCAATCAAAAGTCATTTATTCAAACTAGGCTGAGAATCAGCACTTTTCGAACGTCAAAATTACAAAAGACAGTCCCCAAAAAACGCCCGCCCTTCACCACTTCCTAGTGCTATCGCTGGGAAGAAGAATAAATTACTGCTAAACGGGAAAGGCTGGCTTAATGACGCCGTCTGCAATATTGAAGTACATTTAACAGCGCATCAGAATATTACCAACTAAAAACGTAAATATTGTGTTCAAATTTTAAGTTATTTTAATTATTATTATTATATTGCTCGTCGGCATTTTGTGGGTGGAACTTTTTCATTGCTCGGCAGTGTATAATTATTATTTTCTACTTACATATTTTTTGCTATGAAACTAACAGGTATTTTGTTTTTGTTACAGGGTGTGCATTTTTAACATACTTTAACCCGGAGAGCGCATCCAGCGCTCAAACGGCTCTACATGAGAAACGGACACTACCAGGGGTAAGTAATAGTGTATTTCCTTAAACTATATAAGTAGCTAAAAAAACAAACACACATAATCTGAAGCTTTACTCTCAAGTAGGTATACACAAGCTACAGAATGCCACCTTCTACGATTTTATCAAACTCCTTTTGATAAGTTCACGTTGATATAGCGTTACAGAGTCATTATGCCGCGTGGCCAAAATTAGAACTAACGCTGCCATCTTAATACATTTCAAGTGACAATTGCTCACATCTTTACCAACAGCGCCCCTTACCAACGTAATTCAAGGTCAGAAAATCCTTGTAATAGCGCTGTACATTTGACTATCCTATAATTAAAGCCTTATTTACACTACGCAATATTCAGGGACCCTTTCCGTTAATCTGGATAGGGTAGTGAGAAAAAGGGAGGAAGAGTCCCTATTAAAAAAATACATCACCTAAATATCGGGCCCTAAATGGCGTATAGTCTAAATAGGAAACCCTATTTAGACTATACTATAGATACAATCTATTAATGGGTACTTCTGTTGTGTAATAAGAGGCTAGAATAGAATAGAATAGGCTATTTTAGTATTTGCGACGATATCGTTATAATTTATTATAGGCATTTTAGATATTGCGTATTCTATAAAGTGCTTACTTTATGCTCCTCTTGAATAAATTTTATTTATTATTTAGGTACAGTACCTAGGTAAGTCATCATCTACCTAGCCTTTTCCCAACTATGTTGGGATCGGCTTCACAGTACCTAGGTAAGTACTGTACCTAAATAATAAATGAAATTTACTGTTTAAAATTATTGCCTTTTGTCTTCACGAAGAACCTATGTACCTACAAAGGTTCTTCGTAAAGACAGAAGGCAATTATTTTTAACAGTAGGTACCTTTTTTTTTGGGTGGGAAATCATCAAATGATCTCTCCCGCTCTGGGCTGAGCGGAAGTACGTGTCAGACTTTTACTGACTATAACCCACCCGTGGTCCTTCAGTTGCCTGTGCTAGGGGCCACGGTATCTCTTTCGAACAACCCGCAGCCCTGGCAGGCATCGACCCTAGCGGACCCCGTCAGTTGGTGCTGATACCTCTTAGAGGCGCGCGTGGAACACAACGCGCCATCGACCCGGGCCTGGTTCTTACCGGCGGCGAGCTGCCCGTTGCTCGCCGTCCGCAAGCCCGCGCCTACGGTGGCCGGGAGTCGACCCCCGTCCAGTCCAGTACAGTAGGTACCTGAATGGCATTTTAGAAAGTACATCAGCGAAAGGAATCACTTTGTCTATTGAAACGTTCCACATTTGAACACTAAATCATCATCATCATCTCCCAAGCATTTTCCAAACTATCTTGGGGTCGGCTTCCAGTCTAACCGGATGCAGCTGCATACCAGTATTTACCTGATCGATCGACCCGTGCAGCTGTTATTACATAGCCACGAGCACAGATATCTATGGCCACGAGCCTACCCCATTCGAACACTAAATTTAAAGTATTAATTACTACCCTAGCATAAGCATAACCAGTCTATAATGTTTCCCACTGCTGGGACACAGGCCTCCTCTCGGTGAGAGGGAGTGGGCTGTAGTTCACTATGGGGCCCCAGTGTGGGTTGGTAGATGTTTTTGGTTCTAGGTTACTGCCCTAACAAGTATTAAAATATTTTAATTTCATACTTGGATGAGTCAAAATGAGTACGTGTAAGCCCGTATTAGGGCCTAACCACACTTATTCAGCTCTGTTCAGCTTATGTCCATAGAAAACAACGGTTTTGTATAGAATGCGTACGCATCCGTTCAGCTTTACAGACGAGTACGCATTCCATACAAAATCGTCGTTTTCTATGGAAAAAAGCTGAACAGAGCTGAATAAGTGTGCTTAGTCCCTAACTCATGACCTTTCAGAGAGTAAAAACAAACAAAAATTGACGACCTAGACTAGTCAAATAAAAGCTTTAATTTATGTGTACCTACCCCAGTACGACTTTCAAACAATTCAAATACAAAATACACGGTTTTGTTAGACTTTTTATATTAGCATATGGTTTAAAATATATAAAATACACACATAAACTTACGCCTTCTTACCATGGGGACAGGCAGAAACTCCAGAACGCCACCTGCCATGATCTACGGATCGTACCAGGTGGCGTTCATACATCTGCGCCCTAATTGCGTAATACACTATCAATCACAACCTGAATCATTTCGAAGCTTATGGCTAATCCATTAATTCACATGTTCGAAAAACTTGTCTGCTCAACAACGTAAATAACGCAATGAATGTTCTATGTTACGGGTTTGGTTTCCGCACTTAGTCCTTCAGGTGGACCATTGTGCGTGGGCCATGGCGGCCGTCGGTGGTTATTCCAACCAGCCCACCTCTCTCCAGAAGCTTATTAGGTCTCCTGGTCTGTCGAGAACATCTGTGTAGGATCTGGTTGTCACGAGGGTTTCTGATCTAATCTGGGTGACGCCTGTGCACTCAAAGAGCACATGCGCGACGGTTTCATCAGCCTCCATGCAAGCTCTGCACAGGGGGCTGTCCGTTATGCCTATCGTATGGAAGTATTTGTTCAGTTTGTGTCAATAACGCAATGAATGTTGTTGAACTGTCAAAATGAAAACCATTGCTACTGATAGTATGTTACGCAATCACCCCGCTGCCTGGTCATACCAAAGAACCCCATTGAATCATTCTAGGACTTTATACTTTCAACCTAAACTAAATAACTCTCCTATTTAGCTGAAACAACAAAGGTGTAATATTGAAATTGAAGCAAAAGTAATACTTAAATTGTTCTGTGTATATTTTAAGTCGAGATGTTAAATTAACCACTACTCAGTATTCAGCCTTCGTCTAAGTTAATTTTATTAAAGGGAATAAATTGTATAATGTATAATGAGTTTAGTATAAACGTGAGTAAGGTCTAATTACTCTAAGTTCTGTAATTAAAACGGATACCAACATTAAAATAAACATTAGGGGTTCATAGCTATAATATACAATGGTCAAATGCCTTGTATCCTAATGTGTAAATAGATCACATCGCTAGAAAACCTTTAGTACTGAATGATCAATGTCATTTTTTTTTTTGTTGAGCGACGTGCGCAGTACTTTCTTGTAAATTGCATAAACTGTACAATTGCACAAAAACATGCATGGATTTTTATTTTTCTTAGTACTGAAACTGGTATTATTGTTGATATTGGTCTTAGGGTGAATTTAGAATAAGTCTTATCCGGACAAAAAATTTAGAATTTTTTATAGTTTTTCTGTAAGTACTAGAACTGTCAGGCGTCAATTTTATTCCACGTATAAAATATGTCGTGCTTTGGTTAAATCAGCCCTTAATCGAGTTATACAAAAGAGTATATAAAAGACAAATACATTACATTTAAGCAATAAAATACACATAGCTGTGCCCGTGGTTGTGTCTGCCTGTAGGTACAGGCAGACATAACCACGGGCACAGCTAGCACCCCCATCATTTTCAGAATAACCTGCTAACGCTCCCAATATTCCATACAAAACCGATGGACCCCTATTTTCCTTAACCCTAAAATATGCACGCTTATATAAAGGTGGCAGGGCGCACATGTGCCCTACCCGACCCGGGCCACGGCGAGCGAGGTGTTAATATCACACCTACCCTCGCAATGACGTAAAACCTTTATGGTATTATGCATGCACAATTTTGACACGTTTTCATATTAATGGATTAAAAAATATGAAAAATAGATGTTGAAAAAATTTACTTCAGGCTTGTAGGTTAGTCTTTTATACTACGAGGTCGAAGTGATAAATTAATAAAGAAAATCATTTTTATTAAAAAGCCAGTAATTAATTCGTGAGTATTGGCGGATAATTTAATGTTCCAGAGATTGATTTCTCTAAAGAATCGTGTGTACGGTCAATATATATTTGGCAGTAGGAAGACGCAAACCTAATATTATAAGAATAATTATTAAAAAAAAATGCTGATAGGCCAGATTTTATTCTAGGACAATGCATAATATAATCTTCTACAGTAGCAGATGTATTTTAAATAAAGTCTTTCATGCGTTGTGATTTAGCGAAAAGAGAAATCTATACAACTTCTAATCTAAACAAATAAATAAAATTGAAGTGTCTGTTTGTAATGTCGAAATAATAGCTTTTTGCTAAATGCTTAAGAAAGTATATACGGTACTTATACCAAAAAAACATTTTTTAAGTGTCTGCCTGTCTGTTTGTTCAGACTAATCTCCGAAACGGCTGAACCGATTTTGACAGGACTTTCACTGACAGATAGCTGATGTTATAAGAAGTAACTTAGGCTACTTTTATTTTAGAAAAATACATAGACACATTTTTTTTCCGACCTCCACACAATCGAAGTCGCGTGCACAGCTAGCCCAAAATAAAAAAAAAGCCAGTGACTTACCTTTTGGTAACAAAGACATGATGTTTTAATAAGACATGTTAATTTAACTATGAAAATCTTTGCTCTTTCGTCGAAAATGCTAATTAACAGTAAATTCTATTGTGCGGTGTACATGCTTTTGTGCTTTTAACCAACAATGCGCTGCTGACGCTTTGTGCTGTATTGTGACGTAATATCTCAGCTGTTTTGATATGAACTGTGAACGCGTGAAGTGGCCCGTTTACTGGTTTTACTGTGCATTTTAGAATGACATTTTTGAGCTGTTTTCTGGGGTTATTTCTTAGTGTGATGTGTTTTTTTAGGGTTCCGTAGCCAAATGGCAACGGAACCCTTATGGATTCGCCATGTCTGTCTGTCTGTCTGTCTGTCTGTCTGTCTGTCTGTCCGTCCGTATGTCACAGCCGCTTTTTTCCGAAACTATAAGAGCTATACTGTTGAAACTTGGTAAGTAGATGTATTCTGTGAACCGCATTAAGATTTTCACACAAAAATAGAAAAAAAACAATAAATTTTGGGGGTCCCCATACTTAGAACTGAAACTCAAATTTTTTTTTTTCATCAAACCCATACGTGTGGGGTATCTATGGATAGGTCTTCAAAAATGATATTGAGGTTTCTAATATCATTTTTTTCTAAACTGAATAGTTTGCGCGAGAGACACTTCCAAAGTGGTAAAATGTGTGTCCCCCCCCCCTGTAACTTCTAAAATAAGAGAATGATAAAACTAAAAAAAAATATATGATGTACATTACCATATAAACTTCCACCGAAAATTGGTTTGAACGAGATCTAGTGAGTAGTTTTTTTTTAATACGTCATAAATCGTAACGTATTTATGGTTGCTTGGTAGCAAAAGCATAAGCATGATCAGACTAGGCCTCCTGAGTGAGAGGGGGTGGGCCGTAATCTACCACGCGGGCCCAGTGCGGGTTGGTAGATGTCACATATCTTCGAGTTTTTGGTTCTTGTTTGTTATTTTTGGTTTTTGGCTTAGGTAATAGTTTAATAGGAAAAGTAAGATCATTGGTTCGGGATTGAACCCTAACTTCTTGCTTAGGATGAAATAATATCAAATGTGTTTTTCATAGCTAAAGTGCTTGCAGCTTCTACTCGTAGTTATTTATTTTACTCTTCGTTGTATGTGTAACAACACCACATGAGGTACCTACAGATTAGGACTAAGTTTTGATTAATTTTGAACAATGGACGGTCCTATCACACAGAGCTCTTCCACACAACCCTAGATGTAGACATCTTGAATCGAATTTAGGCACAGCCGAAAACTCGTTATCGGCTAGAAGATCAGACTCATTCCGACATTATTTTATGATTAGCACACGTCATTCCATTCACACGCTCGCGAACGATCCTCATAACCCGAAACGCAAACGATACGCGAACGTAACGTATTTTAATTTTTGATCTCATCCCTAATCTTTCCATAAAGTCATACTCCTGAGTTCTGAGCGTCCTCTCTGAATATAAATTGTGTCATTTTAGCGAAACCGTAATGCAAAAGCAGATTAAATAATTCAAGCGTAAGAAATTTTGAGCCCATAACAGTATTCATAAATAATGAGGTTAACACATCGGGCGCGTGCGGCCGTTTTCGCATTATGCCGCGTAGTGTAAGTATGTTGGGGTCCCCGGCGACGCTCGCGAAATTTTCTAAAGAAAAAATTGGCTCCGAATTTCGGAGTATATGGAAGTAATGGTGATTGTAACCATGTCATGCCATGCTCTGGAGGTAAATTCAATTCAGTCAGTCAGTAACATGCGTGTTGTGTTTTTGAATCATCTTCAATGGAAAGGTTGGTTTCGAAAAGCTGATCTTCTTCGTTTCGCTGGTACGACTGTATTTTAGAACCTGTTGGCGTAATAGTTCGCTATTTCCACGACGTTGTCGATGGCAGCACAGAGGTCATTTTGACTGCATGTTTTGGGACACAGAGGGCTGGATAGGCGGTGGAGCATGGTTTGCGGCATAGTTCTACAACCGCACGCTACTACCGTTCCGTCGAGGTACCCCACTTTACCAGCTTGCAAGTACATCTTCCCAGTTGTGCCCTATGATGGTTCAGAGACTTTCAAATGGACCACGGAAGGATACACCCTGAAAAACTGATGAAAGTCAAAAACGAAAAGTACTCTCACATGGGAAATGTTCAATGCGCTAAAGAATATTAAGAGTAGTACACACTAAATGCAAAATGGTAGAACTAAGGCGTGCTTATTGCTCGGTACAATTTTGGCACTCCTTTTACGTGCGGTGTAATTAAGTGGTTTCACACAACTGCATCTACATTACATTTTCTTTAGTGTGAAAACTGTTAACAATCTCGAAGCATTTTTGTAGGCGATTTTGTACTGATTGTATTATAAATTATTAGAAACGATCCGCCACAGGGGGTCTAATCTTTACGTGCGTTTACGAAGATAGTTGAGCCGTCAAAACGAATGACAAATTAAATTTTTCGGACGGATATAAACACATCGGGATTAAGGACAACTGTCAAATCGTGTTTTTGTTCATTCTTAGTTTGGGCCCTTATCTAATTTTATGTCCGCAAGTGACATGAAAGTTGGAAATTCCCGTAATTTCGGCTGAAACTACGTATATCGTGCTTAGGGAGGAATCCCATGTTTCGCACGGTTGCAATGGCGACATGTCAAAACTTCAAGATTTTTGTGCTATACCTGAGTTAAATATAAATGTACAATACACATATCATAAAGCTTCCGGAATGAATGCTCCAAAAGGTGAAGAAAACCGCATCAAAATCCATTATGTAGTTTAGAAGATCTATGCGATCGCACAGACAGACAGGTAAAAGCGACTTTGATTCAAACTATACATGTTCATTTGTGCAACTATCTCTACGGAGATTCTCAAGTCGATACGTATATATTTTTATAACATCCCAATTCAATATTTCGAATAAATTCTAGCGAACAGACACGCAGACGGACAAAACTGTATGGTTTTAGTGTTTATTATAATGCGCATCCCAGAAAGGACAGACACGCATCCCTTCTCGTATTACTGTATATCTTTTGGCGCGAAAAATATTCCCTATACCCGAAAGTAGGTAGAATAAATCGTTGAGATAAAATTGTACCGCAGCTAATGATTTATGGAGAAAATTTTGGGATGAACATTTTTTGTTTAACTTTTACCGTCTGTTTATAATATGGCCGCGAACACGGTGTGTTGTTCGTTTTGTATCTTTTGTGGTGTTAAAATAGTTTGTCTGTTTTATATTTTGAAGATTTTGTATAAGCAGGTGCCAACAAGTATGGATATTAAAGATATCAAGTACAGTATAGATTTCAAACTTTGCCGGTTTCCAAATTTTTTCGTTAATCAAGTCAGGAGACTTATTATCTTATAAAATAGAAAACTTTTATTTCAGACAAGAGTCCATAAGGATAGGCTTATGAAGTTAAGGCACTGAGTAGATTATCTATATATGTAAAATTCAAAGTTCTGACTGACTGATACATCAACGCACAGCCTACTAAACCGCTGGTCCTAGAGACATGAAATTCCACCCATAGGAGGGTGAAATGGGGGGATTTTGTTTGTATGGAAAGTCTTATTCCTTAAGTTAATAAACTTGAAACTTGGCACCAATACTAATCTAAGTAAATTATGAAGTTTGCCATTTTATGTTTTTCTAAACTACCCCCTAAAAAGGGGTTGGGGGGTTTCAAAGTTTGTATGGAAGAATTTTAACGCGCGGTCCGATTAACTCGGTATGTATGATTATGATTGTCTCAGTATGTATACCTAAGATCGAAAGTAAAGAATAATGTGACAGGATTTTTCGAAAATTACCCCTGAGGGCCGGAAAAGGGGTAGTAATTTTTACAAAGTCAAAGTCAAAGTCAAATCATTTAATTCAAATAGGCACATAAAAGGCACTTTTGAACGTCAAAATTAAAATTAAATTGATTCTAGTCGCCCCTTCCAAAAGGTAGTTTTCGTATGGAGAAGAATGGGCAAGAAACTCCACCGTTACTCTTTTAAAATGTTTTACAATATTTTGCATACATTAATTATATAATTATATGTGAAGACGATGCACCTAAACATAAAATTACTATACCACAATAGGTAAAAAAAAAAAAATTAAAATGAATTAATGAAACCATGACATATAAATTGACTATGTGATAGGTACATGGTGCTCACATATTTACAAACATTCCAAAAGTAGACTATTTTCATAAATAAATAATAAGGAGTAATAAGTCCGGGTGACTTTAAGTAATTACAGAATGTAAATCAATGTCAAAGAGAATAAAATAAAAAAGAATAAATTATACAATTACATTAGCAACCAGTTTGATTTTGTCTAGACTCTAGAGATTGTCCTATGGAGCAGGACCAGCATGTTTCCAAGCATTCTTATCTTGGATATAATCCTCTAATTTGTAATATCCTTGCTTACAAAGTGTAATTTTAATGTAAGTTTTAAATTTTCTTTCATTTAATTGCAATATTTCACAAGGTATTTTGTTGTAACATTTAACACAGTACCCCATAAAAGATGTATGTACTTTAGATAATCTGAAAAAAGGTTGATCTAATTTATCTTTATTTCTAGTATTAAAATTATGTCTATCACTTATTTTATTAAAAAGATGTTGATTTTTTCTTACATACATAATATTTTCATAAATGAATTGGCAAGGTACCGTCATAATATTAACCCTTTTAAATAGTTCCCTAAGAGATTCGCGGCGACGTAGATTGTAAATGGCTCTGACAGCTCTTTTTTGCAAAATAAAAATGGATTCAATGTCAGCAGCCCGACCCCACAGTAAAATGCCATATGACATAATACTGTGGAAGTAACTAAAATAGACCAAACGCGCGGTTTCTTCATCTGTTAGCTGTCTTATCTTTCTAACAGCATAAGCCGCCGAGCTTAGCCGCCCCGCAATAGATGTTATATGAGGTCCCCATTGTAATTTCTCGTCTAGCGTGATTCCCAGGAAAACTGTTTGATTAACAAATTCTAGTTTTTGGCCATTCAATATGATGTCACATTCGCTACTTCTAACATTAGGTAATTTAAATCTAATGCATTTGGTTTTTTTTTCATTAAGTACTAAATTATTTACCGTAAACCAATCTTGGACCTGAAGAATAGAGTTATTCACGTCGTCAAGATTTTGTGACCTTCGGTCTATTTTAAAGATCAATGATGTGTCATCTGCAAATAACACCATCTTCGGTTGATTTTGAAGTAATTGGGGTAAATCATTAATATAAACTAAAAAGAGGAATGGACCCAATATCGAACCTTGAGGAACGCCCATTGTCATTTCAGACCCCAATGAGTTTACGCCATTTACTTGGACTTTAACCTTTCTATCTTTCAGGTATGATCTTAACAAGTCAAGTGCTGTTTTCCTAATCCCATAGTGCTCGAGTTTCATCAGAAGTGTTTCATGGTTTACGCAATCGAACGCTTTAGAGAGGTCGCAAAAGATTCCAATAGCATCTTGTGCTTCTTCCCAGGCGTTAAAAATGTTCTTCATTAGGGTGACACCGGCGTCAGTGGTACAACGCCCTTTGGTGAAGCCGTACTGGTGTTCATGAAAGATGTTATTTTTATTAAAGTGACGTAACATTTGATTGAGCATCAACTTTTCAAACACCTTACTGAGAACTGGCAGAATTGACACAGGTCTATAATTGTTTGGTTCTTTACTATCACCGGATTTGAACAATGGTACTACTTTACTATGTTTCATTAGATCCGGAAAGACTCCTTGGTCAACACTGGTGTTAAATATGAAAGCTAAATAGGGCGCAATGGTTTCGATGAGAGATCTACATACTTTTACCGACATACCCCAGAGATCTTCTGTTGATTTAATTTTAAGATCTTTAAAAGCTCTTATAACAGCCTGGGGGTTTGTATGCTGAAACCTAAGCTCCAAAGGGCATGCCTTTACATTCCTTTTAAGTAAGGCAGCAGAAAGCGTGGGGGAAGAATTTAATGCTTCAGTAGTCTTAAGGGGAATATTAGCAAAGAAGTTTTCAAATTCCTGAGCTATTTCTACATCTGAATTGATGGGGCCATGTGCAGTCTCTAAATTAAATTCACTATATATACAGGGGAGGATTTCACTGCATGGCTTGATTAACTCAAATTTTTTTTTTTTAAACGATTTTTTTTAAATTCCACCCCCGTGGGGGTGAAAAGCGAATACAGATTATATGAAAAATCTTCTTCATTAGGTTAATAAACTTGAAACTTTTCAAGAATACTCGCCTAAGTATGTAATAAAATTTATCATTATAAGTTTTTCAAAATTACCCCGCAAAGGGGGATATAGGGGTGTTGAAGTTTGTGTGGAAGAATTTGAATGCGCGGTTTGATTAACTTAGAACTCAGTGTTTATACTTAAGACCAAAAATAAAGAATAACATGTATCAGGGTTTTGAAAGTCTACCCCTAACGGGTTGAAAAGGGGTAGTTAATTATACAGGGGAGGATTATAATAAGTGGCTTGATTAACTCGAAAATTGGTATAAATAATCTCTGAATCCAGTTATGAATACATCCCAAACGATTTTTCAAAATTCCACCCTTGTGGGGTTGAAAAGCGGAGATACAGTTTATATGAAAAATCTTATTCATGTAGTTAATAAACTTGAAACTTGGCAATAATACTCGCCTAAGTAAGTAATAAAGTTTATTATTATATCTTTTTCAAAACTACCCCTCAAAGGGGGATATAAGGGTGTTGAAGTCTGTGTGGAAGTAATTGAATGCGAGGTCCGATTAACTTGAAACTCAGTATTAATAGTTTTGACAGAAAATAATTAATAATAAGTATGTAAAGTTGCCGAAAATTGACCCTTGACGGAGCAAAAAGGGGTAATTCGGTTTTTATGGGGAGGATTTGACTTCTGAACTTCTGATTTGGCAAAGAGATAGATGGCATCCTAGGGAAGCACATACTTTTTATTCTGGTAGCACGTTTCCATGGGATAATTTCCGACATCCAGGCGGGCGAAGCCGCGGGCAGAAGCTAGTTGCATATGAAACTATATTTAAATAACCTAACTGATGACAAAGATCTAAATAGAATACACCTTTTACTAATGTCGAGTTGACATCAACCTTAAACCTTTTTAATGGGCTGGACATTAAAAAAAATTGTGAGTTTATCAGAGTCACATTGTTCCTGACATGTAAAAAAGATGGGTGATTTTCATTTTGCATGAAAAATAGCCCTAAAGATGAGAACATATTTTGGATATGACTGTACCCAAATAAGACGAGATTTTAGTAAGAAATGTAGAACATTTTTTGACGATTCATAGCAAATAATTTATGAGCCAATTAAAATTCAACACTGGTTAACAACCGCAAAATCTTTTGAAGTGAAATTATTTATAAATGTCGAACTGTTACATTAAAATGTCCGTAATTATAAACCATTTCATGGTTCTGCAAAACTTCTACTAGCGCATACTTTATGTATTTTGTGGAAACGATAAGTTTCAAGTCAATCGGATAAATAGTGAACAATGATAATCATCTCTCTATTTATCTAATGGTATTAAAAAAACCTCACACCTTCTTCCCGTGGGCGCAGGCAAAAGAAAAGAACGAAAAAAATCTTGGTATGTAAATATTTTGTACTAGCTGCGCCCCGCGCTTTCACCCGCATAAGTTAAGATCCCGTGTTAATATCGGGACAAAAAGTATCCTATATATTAATCCTTGTTATAAACCATCTGTGTGCCAAATTTCATCCAAATCCGTTCAGTAGTTTTAGCGTGAAAGAGTAACAAACATCCATCCATCCATCCATACAAGCTTTTACATTTAGTTTATATATAGTAGGAATAATAGAGAGTAGGATCTACTCAATAACCAATGATGACTATGATTTTCTGACACAAATTAAAATACAAACAAATATTATAAACTTCCAGATTAGTAACATGAGCTTACAAAAATCCTGAAATGGGAATCGACCAGCGACCCCAAAACTGGACGCTCCTCCTCGACCACTCGACTCGTCATTTATTTATACTTTCTTCGTGTTCCACCAAAAATAGTCCACAATTTATAGTTATTAGCTCTCATTAACTAAATTGGACTGCAGGGCTAAATATATCATAGCTATAGTTTTGTTAATCTTTTTAAAATAGAAGAAACGACATGTATTATGTGCCGTTTGAGAATAAAACGGATTAAATTTTGAGAGATATTATATATAGGATTTAAAAAGGAATCATTTGTTAGGGTCATTTACATGGCTCTAGAACAGTTTACTTTATTGGCTCTTCTATGTAAAAAAGTGATTTAACTCATTCACTTGTTGACCTAAAGCTACCATTTACCTTCTTTAAACTACTAGAACTGTCACCTTCATAATCAGTCCATACTGTTCCTACTGCTAGGATACAGTCCTCCTCTCTTTGGGAGGGAGTGGACCGTAACCCACCACACGAGCTCAGTGCGGGTTGGTAGATGTCAGATGTCTTCGAATTTTTGGTTCTAAGACATGCCGGTTTTCCTTCACCGTTTTGAGAGCAGTGGTGATTAAATAATTTAGACAAAGTAAAGTGCCTGTGTGGGTTCGAACCCACGACCTACATCTCGTAATTCGGGGCCGGTACCACTGGGCCACCACTGCTTCTAATTCACTAAGGGCCGATTTTTTGATACATCGTAGTTGACTCAACCAATTGTTACAAATAGTAACTAATGGTAAAATATTTGCAAAATGGGTATTTTCATAAATTTTTAGTTTATCTAATGATATAATATCATTGCTGATGGTCAAATAATTAACTATTAGTTAAAAAATCTACCATTGGTTACTATTTTTAACAATTGGTTGAGTTAACTTCAGATCAAAAAGCCGGCCCTTAGTTATGATTATTGTTCCGTTTTTCTCTTTTTCCTTGTAACCATTGGTAACAGTTGTATAATCATCTTTTGTTCTTATTTAGGAGTATGTATAATTATGGTTTATTCTGGCGCCCTCATAACTCTTCAACACTCAATACTTTATTGCATTCCACATGTAGGTATTCTTAGGTGGTAAACTTACAATTAGATTATATTGACCCTGTCGGGCACAGCAAAATAAGTGAGTTAGGAGAGAGGAACCCTTAATTGGTAATTTTATAACATTACTTATCAAACTAATTACAATTCATGTGGATATTATATGAGATAAACTAATAGCTTTAATATAAAATGCAAATATAAATAGGTATATATTGAGAGATGTACATAATAATATAATTAATTGATAAATAAAATTTAAAGTCTCGAGTACCTACTTAAATTAGTCTATCACTTAGATATTCGTTTACCGAGTAGTCTTTATTTAGCAAAAATTGTTTATGTTTTTTTAAAAATATGTTTATTTTCTCTTCTTTTTTTATTGGTTCGGGTAGCTCTTCGATTAAAACACCATTTCATGACCTTTTTACATGTCTCTATCTCTCTCACCGACCAATATTTTTCTTCACTTCCCGCTAACCAAAATAAGTGTATCACTCGTAACCACCGAACCTATTTTCCCAGCACATAGAAAATGCCGTATAATATTTTCATAGGTAAATTTAAGTCGGTAGCTCGGGGCCATCTCCAAGGGATTGACTCGAGAACATAGTCAGGCATACATATGCTATTTGCGTACGTGAAGTTTTGTGAAAACATACAAACACATACATACATACGTGGCTGGTTTGATAACGTCTATTTGCGTTGTAGAAGATTCTGGAAGGATTTGATGGATATTAAAAGATCGGATTTATTCGTACCATTTGTATGTTTTATTATAATAAAAGGTATTCAGATAGATAAATATTATTTACTAGCTGCGCCCCGCGGTTTTACCCGCATAGGTTTCGATCCCGTGGGAATATCGGGATATAAAGTATCCTGTATGTTAATCCTAATTATAACTCATGTGTGTGCCAAATTTCATCCAAATCCATTCATTAATTTTTGCGTGAGAGAGTAACAAAGATCCATCCATCCATCCATCCATACAAACTTTCATGTTTATAATATTAGTGGGATTTTGTTCTTAGCCTATGTTGTCCAATGCAAGGTGCCACTTTTGCCTCCATTTTTCCTTTCCACTCCTCCATGGATAGATAAAGGATCCCACAGACACGAGTGACGCGACAGCGCGTACAAATTCCATGAAGTTTTCATAGAAACTAGTGGCCACAAAAAAAAAAAAAAAAATCCAGCGCCAGATAATTTTAACGGAGGAACAATTTTGAATTTTTGACAGTTCCTCCTTACAAAATCTGTCAGACGTCAATGTTATTCCGTGAATAAAAAATATCTGTCAATTGAGAAATCAGCCCTTAAAGAAATAAAGTGACAGTTAATAACAGTAATACTCAGATTTGACGGACAGATTGGTCATCGCCAAAATATTGTTACTAGAGTAGAGAATACCGTAAAAAGAGACGACAAGACGTTTATGCTAACACAAATAATATGTATGTTAAAAAAAAACATCGGCCCCAAATGAACCACAACGAATCGAACCCATTCATCACTTTCACCATATCAAACAATCTGTATTCCATAAATAACTGGGTTCTATTTCAGTATCACGAAACACTTTCTTTCATATTCGTTCGCCACCATTCGTCATCAGAATTGAACTCAAAGGAGTGTCATACACAAAGTACTGTTTAAATAAACCGATGACTCACAGAAATAAAATAATTGGTATACAATTGTATAAAAAGTGGTTGAATAATAGGTACATAATACAATTGTGTAAAAAGTGGGTGTCCTAGGTACACCTCTATGTAACCCATCGGGGAATACAGACATAAAGATATGTATTATGACTGTATACATTTGTTAATCATTATACATCAATCTGCCTAGACTTTTCCCAAATATGTTGAGGTCAGCTTCCAATCTAACTGGAATCAGCTGAATACCGGTATTTTACATAGTACCTACGACTGTTTAGACTAATTTACACAATATAATTTATACATAGTACTTAATAGTATACATACATAGTAAGTTATACATACCCAAATGATTAAAATAATTTCCCAATTTGACCTTTTGTTTACCATTCAAAAGAAACTGTATTTTTTTCATTAATTTGATCAATTTGTTTGCCACTGATTCATCATCATCATCAGCCTATAGCAGCCCACTGCTGGACATAGACCTCTCCTATTGCACGCCATTCAACTCGATTTTCGGCAACTCTCATCCAGCTGCTATCAGCCATCCTGCGAAGATCGTCGCTCCACCTAGCCTGAGGACGTCCAGTTTTATGTTTACCGATTTGCGGTCTCCACTCAAGAACACGTCACCCCAACGGTCATCAGTTGTGCGGCTAATATGGCACTGATTATGTATATTTTATTAACCGTATAGTTTACAACCAAATCCATCCAGTAAACATTGAGTCTAATATAAAAACTTGTCCGATTAAACATTTATTTTCTATATTCGGATTTCGTTTTCCATCTTTTATATTAAACAGCATAAAAACCACAAACGACCATCACTGAATTCCGCGAAATAACGACATAGCCTTACAATAAAATTTTCACTTACAAAGCCTTAATATTCGTGCTCACTCCACTCGTAAACCGTCAAATAAAAAGGCAACAATTTTCACACCGCAAAGCTACATGAATTACTGTTATTTAAAAATGTTGTTGAATTCAATTCTTGTAGAGTGATGTTTCTCACGCAACGTTCAGTTTAGTTGTGAGCTTGATAACTTAGTTTAAACAAAAGAGAGCTAGCGTCCCGCGGACCGGATAGTCTGAATGTATGTACTTCCTAACTAAACCATGTACTATGCCGAGATTGTTGAAGGCTTAGCAGCAGTTGACGTATTTTGGCTGAAATGAGACCATGATGGTGATTCTGTGAAAGCCATTACAAAGCAGGAAACTGATGTATAAAGTCTCTGGTGTAAAACTCTATTCAAAAGATAATAAAGCCACCGGTTTTTCCTGCATAATCAAGAATTTGAATCCTAAGTATTCAAAGTTGCTAAATTTCGACGTTCTTGTCTTGTAATCTGAAGATCAACGATTAAACAGCAAACTATTATTACGTACTCGTATACATTTACACAAAAATCACATAGATCAAACCTCAGAAAAATCAGTCTAAATAATCCGTTGAAAGCAACAAAATTCTCACCCACATTCTCATACAAAGAAAACAAAACTTCAAAACCACGCTATTTCTCACCACAACAACACAGAAACACATAATATCCTTGTTTAAAAACCGCTTCAAGAATTCAATTCAGTTCCTACGCACACTTGGCACCGAATGGTTGCGAATTGAAAAATGTAAATGATAACTACAATGGTTTTATTTGACTATATTTCACTTAAACACTGGAATGGATCCAGTTGTTACCGCAACAGGTCATGCGTGTGACCGGATTTAGGAAACAATGAAGGTGGTATTTTGGATTGGGCTTTGATTGGTGTGGTGAATTATGAGCCTAATAATGTAGGTATTAGGTGTGCAAACAGTTTGACGGCCCTCTTCTTAAGAAATTGGTTCCCCATCTGTGGATGCTCCATGGGATCACCAAGGAGTTGCTAGAGTCTTCCTGCTTCGACAGGCCAACATTTTAACAAGCATATGTGACCTTTTTCACTAAAGATTATCTAAGTTAAAATGTGACTCTAATTTATTACATTTTATAACCTCATACCCTTTAGGTCTGAAAATAGCAATACTGATTCGCAATCTGTATTGTTAATTGTTTATTCATTTAACCATTTATGTACACATACCTACACAAACAGACATGAAAAAAATAACAGGAAAATATGTACAAAGGTGATGATTTTTTTTAATAGAAATCGCTTCCAGCATAAGATAGTAAGTTTTTTTTTTTTTGACCTCTCCCGCTCTGGGTGGAGCGGAAGGGAGTGTTAGACTCTTACTGACTAAAACCCACCCGTGTTCCTTCCTTGCCCCGTACTTGGATCTTCTCCTGTATCGTGGGTGCGTTTTAAACATTTAAACTCACATATACAAACAGCCAGACCCGGAACAACTACCTGTAGGCAATACAAATATTTGTTCCGTGCGGGAATTGAAACCGCGACACGCAGGGCACCAGTCGATCGCTCAGCCATTGCGCCAAACGTGTATTCATCATTTAATTTTATGGTAGAGGAAATCTCGTCTCGATTCCCCTTTCCCTCGTATCCATATTTGTTGTCGTAGCAACATTCACACAAGAAAACGATAACACTACACCAATTTATTAGCACACTATTATGACACTTTCATTCATTCACCCACCAATACCCAAACGGATGCAGCAAATTACACCATCGTAGTAAAATTAAATGATTCGGGAGTAACAGATCGTCACGTAACATTTCCTCAATGAGTGTATAAATACTGTATACTGTATCCACGCGTTTAGAGCGGATGTCGCACGTTTAGTCACCTGTGAGTTAAAAGATAGCATCTGTGAATGAAAGATAAGATTTTCACACTATCTTTTTTTTAAACTATTTTGTAGCACTTTCTATTAGGAAATAGTGTTAATGCAATGCGTGCATGCATTTTTATCGATAGTATAAATCACGTCGGAAAAGAGCATGCTCATTAATTTTCCACCCCTCATTTAAATGCATGCTTTATAACACAAAAATTACTAATATTTTCAGTTTAGAGACTCTTTGGCTTAACATTTTTTAAGTTTCAAATTTGTTCATCAAAGTCACAGACTTTTATAAACATTAACAAGTATTTTCAGTTAAGCTAAGTAATCCATTCCTATCAACGGATCTATACAAACAAAAAGAAAAAAAAACACCATCTTGCTCCTCTAAACTGCCAAACCACATCCTATAAAGACCGTTACACACTCCCGATTAAACCCAGCGATTATAAAATCGCACATCCACAACTTCCTAAGCCGCCGCGTGGTCGGACGATGCGTTGCCAGACCGCATACAGCGATCACGGTGCAATAAATTGCCACGATGCGGTATGTAGCGTCGGCTTAGCGGAGCGTTTTATATTGCGAATGTCTTGCTTGTTGCATAGGCGTTATCCATATGTAGGATCGTTTGCAGAAGGCCTATCTCTTTTTAGCTGAAGAAAAGATCCATGTCTCGTGCCTTGACATGAAAAAGAAAAGAAATATAAATTGGTTTTAGCATTAATAAAGACGAAAACAGAAAAGACAGAAAATTAAAACGATTGCCATTTGCAACTTTAGATTACAACACCTCAGATGCTGGTACTTCATCAAAAAAAAAACCCCAAATGCCAATTTATCCCGTTCTTCATTTTAATTAATTTTAAAGCTGCTATGACAGTAATTTAAAACCAATGCCTTTTCCAAAATACAAGAATAAGCCTCTCCCAAAATAACGTCACTTTGGTTAGCAAGTCAACAGAACAACTCCTTTCGCTTTGGAAACTCAACCACCCGTTACCAACGTGGGTTCGAAGACGACATCCTGTCATCTGCCGGTCGTCAGAGCATTGTCGGTCACTACGGGGTGCAAAGCTTGGAAATGACGTTGACATTAGCAGAACAACTGGATGTTGGAGTCTTCCCTCTAACAAAATGAAAAGTGTTCTTACGGTGAATTAGGATTTTCTTGAAGCGTTGTTGATTGTTTACGTTGTTTAGTGACTTTTTTATTTTAATCAGAATCTGCATAATGTGTGTTTTTCATGAGACACTTTCATTCCTTAGTTTCCTTCGGGATTCGGGCAAATATGAAAAAACCACGTAAGAAAATCGTGCGTTTCCTTCTCATTACTTACTGTAAGAGTAAACCTTCTGTACTTATGTTTATTTGTGCTCGTTATAATACATTTGTCGCCGCATCTGGGATACATATATCGCAGCATTTTGGTTGAGACTTTTTCTAGTATCCGGTCGTGAAAATGGGGGTGATAATTCTTTTAGTGTTATTAAGCTGGCCGGGAAATTGTGATATCTTTTTGCTTGGTTTCGTGGACACGACGATGTAATTGTATTTCAGAACGTAGTGCTTTTGCTGTTTTACAAATAAACAAAAGTTATTTATTGTGACCCACAGTCATGGTCTGTCATAATGTGTGAACACAGTTTAAGATATTTTAAATGATTCTAATATATTACACATTAGAAACATTTTAAATGTGTTTAATGTATGATACATTAGAAACATTTTAAAGAAAAAATGTGACGTTTAAAGTCATCTTTAAAATGCATAGTTAAATAACTTTACTGCCAAAAATAATATTTTACAATAAAGATAATCATAGACAGAGCAATTGCAACGTAGTTCAAAAATAACCAGACCAGCTTTCATAACGAATCATAATGATTAAACAGCCTATCAATCCTGAACTCTGAAACAAACCAGAAATATTCTCGGCCGCGGTAAATTCAAAACTTAGTTGTTTAGATGTTATCTATTTGAATAGCATTCAACGCGAACCAAAGCTATTTATTTTTATTGCGCATGCGGTTCCTGCGTTACAGAGTTTTTCATAGTCGGTGTGTAAACGTTTATACAGAAACATACAATAAATCTGGACAGGTAATTACAGATAACGAGGAAAAGTATACAGAAGACCATAATAAATAACGTGTGGCCATATTGGTTTTAAGGTCGAATTTAAAAGGTTTTTTATTGAGCAAACAGTAAGTAAGTAAATATTTATTTACTAAAAGTCTTAGCCTATGTAGCATCAGTGTTATTTCAATAAGGGATGGGTATGACTATTACAGATGAGTAAGACCTATATCCTTCAAACTCCTGTATCTTGAAGGACATTGTACTTTAAAGTGATTGACACGTTTTATAAAATATTCATAATTGCGTAATAACTCAGAGGGGCAATTCTCGTAATTTTAAGAACGTTCACAGTACATTCTTAGTCTCAATCTGTCAAAAATAACTCTAATTTCCCTACATTTTTGAGTAGCTTTTGACATTGATTATCGCTGAGATGAGATCGCGACTAGATATTGAACGTTTTTAGTTACGGGAATTGACCTTCTGATAGTAACAGAAAGAAAGAAAAGTATTTATTGTGACTCATACAGGATCAAAAACTAAACTAACTAAACATAGAGAGTTCTTTGTTATATTCATCGCCAATCTATAAAAAAATCATGATCAATCTAGCTGAACCTGGACGAACAAAGTGCGATTTGGTTTCCATTTTCTGACTGGGATTGAATAGTGTTGATAAAAGAGGACCCCTTTAGGATTGCTGAAATTCTCATACTTCTTGGCTATGAAAGTTTTTCCGGTTTCATCACTTACATAATCAACCTATAAAGTTCTCACAGCTGGGACACAGGCCTGAGAGCGAGTGGGCCGTAATCCACCATGCGGGCTCAGTGTATGGTTGGTAGATGTCATGTCTTCGAATTTTTGGGTCTAGGGCAGGCTAGTTTCCTCACGATGTTTTCCTTCACCGTTTTGAGAGCAGTGGTGATGAAATAAATTACACAAAGTAACCCGCCTGACTGGGTCCCACGACGAATAACTCGTAAGTTGGGGTTGTTACTATTGGGTCACTACTGCTCTCGGGTTCTTCACATATTTCCTTTAAAATATTTTTTTTAAAATAATAATAATAGTGAGCTCGACTGTCATTGTGCCGATTGTCGTATCGGCCAATGGCCTGATGGCCGAAAGCCTCGATCAACATCTATCGAGGCTCTCGTTAGGCGGTTGGATCAAGGGCCTGATTCAAAAGGCAGTGCTCCTCGATAAGGCTCGCATTGTGAGAAGGTTTCTGTCTCTGGAGCCCTAACCACCGGTAGCTTGGCCCCTGCTCCCGACATCGGTGGATCACTATTTTTTTATATTTTTAAATGTCTTTTTTTCTTATATTTAAAAATGTAATAAAATAAGGAAACTAAATAAATAAAGGACATAACAATAATGAAAAAATTTATGTTCACAACATTATACTAATACTATGTGGCTACAGCCACCATTTCTAGTCTCTAGAACGCATATCATAGCAGTACAATCAGCTATTTCATTAACACTTTCCTCCACCCGCATTTCACAATAAACTACAAACAAAACAAACAATTTATTTTTTTAAATACATTTTCTATTTCCGCTTTATTCCTGTATAAATCGTACCGCAACTTTTCCATACGAACGTAAATTAAAAAATAAATAAGTCTACTAAGAGCGGGCAAAGCGGATTGCACTCGAGCCCTAACAATATGAATCGGAATAAAAATTTCCGTAGAAATTATAAAACAGACCGACATGTTTGAAGTAACTCATGAGTCGGGCACACGCTATAACCCGCTTCCTCCTCGAGTGGGATTCAGTGGAGTTGTTGAAGTGTGACAAAAGAAGTTTTGGTGTGTCGATGTTTTTGCGTTAACCTGTGATCGTTATGTAAGTAGTTTAAGTGAAATTACTGCTGAAATTCTTAGATTTTTAAAAGATGTGTGAATTTATACTTACGCATTTTTAGTTGCAGATTGTTATGTAGGTAAATGGTTAAAGTGGGCTTGGCGCTATACATGTTAGATTTTTATAAGATGTGATAGATTATGCGTTGTGCATTTTGAGTTGCAGAATGTAAGATGGATACATTTCTTGAATCATTTATTTATAGCCACTGATATTATAATCTGGCACTGATGAGTAAACGAAAAAATGTTATATGATGCCAAAACATAAACATCACCAACTGTTCCAGACGAGCGTCACAGCACGTCGAAATACTTTATAAAAACATCGCATCCGTAAATCAAAGACACAAGTTCACATTCTAAACGCAAGATGAATTTATTTTTACGTACCATTCATCTTCCAATCACATCACATCTCCGAACAATACGCCCAAGTCAACACGGTAACAACATCTCTATATAAACGCTCCAACATCAAAGATTTGTGTTTAAAATTTGGTCTTAATTTAGCTTTACAGGCGTTTGTACGTCAGTTGGGTCGGTCAATGCGTCTTATATCGACGGAACGCACGGGGAACATACGCTATTTCAACCATTCACCTTCATTGGAAAAGCCTCAATATAAAAATATAGTGATAACGTGTGCTGTGGTCGTTCATTGAAAGTTTTGTTTGTCGTGAGTGTGTAAGTGCAAGTGTGGAGGAGACAATGGATTACGATTCGCTGATATATTCACATATTGCGAATTACTACGATGAACTGGTGAGTCTTTAGGGTTTAACCTTTACATATTTTTTCAGGAAGTACCTAGTCCTGAAAATGTATCTTCATACAGAAATGATTACTCTTTGTTTACGAAAACCAGAATATAATTGTCAGAAATGCTTGGATTTCCGGAAGATATTTGCGGATATAATGTCCTATATGAGTGTCAATTGAATTAGACAATGATATAAACTATTGGAAATTCCTGATCTGTGTGATTCATTAATCACACAGATCAGGAATTTCCTTTAGTTTATATCATGAAAACACAATTTTGTGTTGTGCTTCATTAAGCACAACACAAAATTGTGTTTTTATTAATCAATTAGTAACCACTGAGAGGATAGTACGATGAAATAAAATACTAACATTTGTGTCCTGCCTGACAACATCATCTGTACATCTTGGGCGGGAAAAGCCAAGTGATGCAAACTCTTAGCCATAGTTTGGGAATATTTCTTCTACTTTTAGACTTGTATTGCTCAAAAACACTTTTCATTATGCGCAAGATCAGATTTTAAATTCATGTACACAAAAACAGCAGTAGTAGCATTTTTTAAATAAATACAAAGCGTCAGTCATTTGTTTTTTCTCGTTGAATAAATCAGCTAATCTAATATCGCGACATATTCGCTAAAAATTTAAACAAATATGAGTTTATGGAAAAATAACTTTAATTCCTACACAATAAAGTTCAGTTTACGCTACAAATTCAAACATTTTTATAACTTTTTCAATAGTGCTAGTCACTCTGAAATCTACTTAATTATCATTAAAGCAAAGTTGGTATTTGTTTAACTTGAAATAAAGTCAATTTGAAACAAATATAATTTGAATATATATAGTTTATGATTTTCTTTAATCTAACTGACGTCTGTCATTATAGTTAAGAATTTAGATTTTCAACCTCTGTTATTCCATATTTTACTATGTTAATACTGTATTTAAAAAATAAATGGTTTTGTTAATTGTTCATAAACCAGATGTTAGTCAAAACATTCTTATTTAGATGTGTAATAACTATTTTTGTGATGAGATTATGTTTGTTGATCATTATATTTTATCGAGGCCACATAATCTAAAACTCAAAACAAATTGACATAACATGTCTCAACAATAACTGTGTGATCTATACAAATTAATAAAATTGAAGAGTGTGTTTTTAATGTCAAAATAACAGCTTTTTACTAAATGCATGTAAAAGTATAATACTTATGGTACTTATAACAAAAACAAGAAACATTTTTAAAATGTTTGT
The DNA here is from genome assembly GCA_951799955.1 of Apamea anceps. Taxonomy (NCBI): domain Eukaryota; kingdom Metazoa; phylum Arthropoda; class Insecta; order Lepidoptera; family Noctuidae; genus Apamea; species Apamea anceps. Next base: position 2,681,518 of record OX637506.1, read on the forward strand.
CTGTCTGTTTCAGCTAATTTCCGAAACGGCTAAACCAATTTTGACACATAGCTTATGTTGTAAGGAGTAACTTGAACTAGTTTTACTTAAAAGTAGCAGTAAGCAACAGTTAGTAGTCGAAAATCTAGTGTAGTCAGCCGTATCTTCATTTAGGCCTCCATGATGGCTATATTCCGCTCCCGCCCACAGAGAGGAGGCCTGTGTCCCAGCAGTGGGCACATTATAGGCTGATTAAGCTTGAGGGCTGAAGTTCCAAAAGGGTCGCTGATAACCCCATATCTTCATTTGGATGCCAAGCGAAAAAGCCTTCAAAGCTTAACCTTAATAGACGATGATTTCTGACAATCCTAATACCTCCTCCTCTCAATCTGTGTGGTTCTTTCCTCAAAAGACCATCTCAGACATTGACCTACATGGTCTTCATATGATCTGACCAAGATTATGTCTGGACTTTAAAAGAGACTGTGATGTCTGAGTTTGTTTCGGCCTTTCTTCTCAGACTAGTCAGATAGGAAACGCATGGGACATCGACGCACAAACTGTAACCATGGATTCAGCACATGATACTAGACCCCATAGCGTCGAAAATTTTTCGTAGGTTTTCAAAAAAAAAATTCTGTTTCATAGAAATTGCAATAGCTACGCGGTCAAAATGTATGGAACAGCAATATTTTTTTTAATAACCGACGAAAAATTTCGACTCTATGGGTCTAAACTCATGTGCTGAATCCATGGTTACAGTTTGCGCGTCGATGCCCCTGCCACCCTGTAAACTACAACTAGTGACCATATCAAAACATAGATTTGACAAAATGCCTTCACTTCTTTGTACCAGCTATTAGAAAATTAACAAAACAGTACTTATGTCATCTTCTCTCTTTATGTATTAAATCTCATAGTACGAAGTACCAACTTGTGAACATATTTTCCTTAAAGCTTTGATTTGCTTTGCTTTGATTTCGACGGCACGGTTGGCGCAGTGGTTAAGCGATTGACTGCTGCGCCGCGTGTCGCGGGTTCGATTCCCGCACGGAACAAATATTTGTATGACCTACATGTATTTGTTCCGAGTCTGGGTGTTTTTCTATCTATAATATGTATGTATTTACAAAAAAAATGTATATAAGTAGTTTATCAGCCATCTTGTTACCATAACACAAGCATTAGGTTGCTCAGCTTGGGACTAGATGGCGCTGTGTGAAATGTCCAGGGATATTATTATTATTTTATTATTATTTCTTGAGAAAGCAGTTCCGCCATATTATAACGACGTTGATGAAAATCTGTCATTTTCACCAGTATTTGACATGAAGGAGTCAGAAGACGCTCTGCATTTGTAAAAAATCAAAATCAAAAGTCATTTATTCGAACTAGGCTGAGAATCAGCACTTTTCCAACGTCAAATTACAGAAGACAGTCCCCCAAAACGCCCTCCCTTATCACTTCCTAGTGAATTCGCTGGGGAGAAGAAGTAGCGCAACAAACTCCCCAGAAGTACAGCTGTCTGTTCAGTTAGAAAATATTTGATTGTATACAATACTAGGTATGCAAAGTACTTAACGTTACAAGACACAGAACATTAAATTAAATTATTTGCCATATGTCAGCTGGCCACGCCAATATACCAACAAATACAATAAAAACTATACGTACTCAAGCAAAAAAATAATAATACGGCACAGACAAGACAGACGTTATTGTGTGTCCGTTCACCGCTTTTCTATAAAACCAAGGGACTGAAAATTGTGCTAAACTGAAAACTATATGTAAAATAGTAGGCACCGGTACATCCTTTCATGCGGAAAATATCGAGTATCGAATTTTGCTTAGTAATTTTAGAAACGTTGATGTTATAATAGCCCAGTTTCCAGAACACTGTGCTAAATACATTTAGGTTAGCGTTATCGAAGCAAAGAACCGCCTGCATGTTTATAATATCTTCAATCTTTTGCTTTCCTAGTACATGGCTATAAAGTTTGTTTAGCAATTTATTATGTGCGATGCTGGTTTGGGAACGAGTAAACAAAACGCAAAAGCATTTCGAATAAATTTTGAAAAATTTATGATTCTAATATATAATTTTGAATGTTTCGTAAGCTGAATCTATTCCAATTTTGTCTCATTTTTGGCCTCTTTAGGTACTTGGTTAGGCAAAAAATTAGTTCTCCTTTCTTTCACGATAAGGCCATAGGCTAACATTGACCAACGAAAAAGTTACACACGTTGGCAGGGACAGCGACGTGATAACTGTAATCATGAATTCAGCACATGATTCTAGACAACGCAGGGTGTTCAGAATCATGTACTGAATCCATGGTAACAGGTTATGCATCGACGTCCCTGCCACCCTGTAGATTACTGGATGTTGCTATTGTTGTTGCTTGTTGTTGTTGTTGATCTGTATGTATTTTCTATTTCATATCTTTAAAATACAAATACTGGATATCTACTGGATGAAACGTAACTATACTGTAAAATCATAACTAATATCTGGAATACTAGTAAAGAATTATTGACTGATATTGTCAATAATTCTTTGTTCATTAGTTTAGGAGTGAAAAGGTAACAGACAGACAGATAAACAAACAGAGTTTCCTTCGCATTTATATTGGTGATGGTGATAATAATGAATATCACCCATTTTATTAGTGAGCAAACTATTCGCGGTTACAAACCCTCCTATCCCCCCCCCCCCCTACAAACCATCTCTATTCACCGTATAAATGGCTGTACCCCGGCGTCGCTTGCACTGCTATCGAACTTTTCCAAATATATTGGGATTTAAGTCATTGAGAAATTATCAGCATAATAACAAGAATTACAAATTGGACTTTTACCTATACACTTACTATCCAGTTCCTACCGACATCCTTGAATAAAACCCATTTCCAATGCACGTGTCATCGACTGCTGCCAATACACTTAGTGCTGTTATCGTTTAGAGCTCTCAGCTCGTAACGTTTTTATAACAAGCGTGATGGTTTGAACGTTGCAGCGTCTGGATTCGGACTATGATGACGCATGTGATGATGTAACTGGAGTAGTAACGTTTTCTGGTCTAGGATTTGAGTATCTGGAATTCTGGACATGTATATTTCTGAGGAGCAATTCTCGTAACTGTAAGAACGTTCACAGTCTGAAGGCTAATTCCTGTAATTAAAAACGTTCAAAATCTAGTCGCAATCTCATCTCAGCGACAATCAATGTCAAAACCTTGGTAATTAAATAATTAGAGGTATTTTTGACAGATTTTTAAATTACCAGAATTGCCCTTCTGATCTCTGTGACAATCTGTCAAAAATACCTCTAATTTTCCTACATTTTTTTTTCGCCGAGATGAGATTGCGGCTATATTTTGAACGTTATGATTTTTTTTTTAAATAACGAGAATTGGCCATCAGTTATTGTTGCTGCATTATGTTTATTTATTTCACATCAGGACGATCTAGTCCACCGTATAGGGCAGTAGTTTTTAATTTCTGCTGCCTTTTTTAGGGTTCCGTAGTTAACAAGGAACCCTTATAGTTTCGCCATGTCGTCTGTCTGTCTGTCTGAAATTTTGAAAAAAATAATTATATAGGGTATCTAAAGTGGGGATGATAATTTTTTTTCGTCCTTCCCATATTGTGGGATATCATTGGATAGGTCTTTCAAAAATATTAAGGATTTGGCAAGACCATTTTTTGATTAAGTAAACCGTTCGTGACTTATCAAGGTTTAAAGTACCAATTTTCGTTAGAGTCAAGTGTCCCCCCCCCCTCTACCAACTAAACGGTTGTAGTTAGAAATTCAAATGTCACGGCAGTTATAGTACCTATATATAACGAAGTTTAAAGGAAAACTATCACACTTACAGTGGGCTTTACAAGTTTACGAGTAATAGTCGACCAGTATTAGACTCGAAAATTTCGAACAACCCCATAGAAATGTCGATAGATGGCGCTAAGCGTCAGTTATATCGCGCTATTGTTTAATTCCTAAATAAGTTTTATATAAAAAAAAAAACAGTTGCTACACCGGCTATGACAAGTCTTATCAAAATCTCAAAAAAAAAATTAAAACTTTCCGTTCAAAATTGTCGGATCAGGTGAGGATTTGTATAGGAAGTCAAATTAGGTAGGTAGTCATGTTTGGCTTTTAGTTAGAGCATGGTACGAAACTATCAGTCAGGGAATACGACCCGCACTTGGCTGTTATAAAAACTACGGAACCCTACACTGCCCGTGCCCGACACGCACTTGTTAAATTATAAGGTGGTACTAAGAATAGGATTTTAATAGATAAGATTAGATTTTAGATTGATTACTCAGTTTCTAGGTACCTTGCTCTATCATCGGTCGTAATATTGCATAATTAGGTATAATTATTATGCTATTGTTGCTAGTTTAAATTTATTCCGTCACATTTAAATTGTAATTTTTATTTATTTCATAAAACGTTTCCCCACACTAGGAATTACTCTTGTATCGTAGGTGCGTTTACAAACATTTAAACTCACAAACACAAACAGCCAGACCCGGAACGACTACCTGTAGGCAATACAAATATTTGTTCCGTGTGGAAATCGAACCCGCGACGCGCAACGCAGCAGTCGACCGCTCAGCCACTGCGCCAACCGTGTCGTAATGTGTAACTGCTTTTTTTTTGTTAGCCTATACTGTCCCTCTGCTGGTTAAAGGCCACCCCAAATCCTTCCAGGAACTCTTTTCCCGCGCCACCTCAAGCCAGCCCTCGGGGTACTTTTATTTACTTTTTTTTGACGGCACGGTTGGCGCAGTGGTTAAGCGATTGACTGTTGCGCTGCGTGTCGCGGGTTCGATTCCCGCACGGAACAAATATTTGTATGACCTACATGTATTTGTTCCGAGTCTGGGTGTTTTTCTATCTATAATATGTATGTATTTACAAAAAAAAATGTATATAAGTAGTTTATCAGCCATCTTGTTACCATAACACAAGCATTAGGTTGCTTAGCTTGGGACTAGATGGCGCTGTGTGAAATGTCCAGGGGTATTATTATTATTATTATATTATGTTCCAATACACTATTATTTATTTTTAGCCTATGTTCTCCTTCTGCAGGGTAAAGCCCCCCCTTTCTCCCTTCCACTGTCTTGAGTGTGGACCAATCCTGTCTGTTGGCGTCAAACTCGATGTCGCCGGACGTTTTCTGAGACCCACACGGTGGATGATTTGGCCCATGACTCGTTCGACATGCGGCAAACGTGTCAGTGTCCAATAAAGTAAAATTAAACCTAAACAAAGGTAAAATATGATAATCCAAAATGAACAAAATTATAAATTCAGACATTTTCATCAAATACAATTTAACATTTACCAACGTACCGCCCACCACAGGCTAACCCTTTAGCCCGTCAAAAAGCAACAAAGAAAACCCAATCTAATTTCAAACCACAGCCTAAAATAATATCTCAGCGCATTTTCTAAGCAACAGAGTTCTATTGTTTGTGGCAGTGAGTCATTGTTTCGACGCCTCCGCCGCGAGGTGGTCTCTAATTGTTATTGAAATCGATCACTAACTCACGGTAGGCTGATTGTGCACTAATTGTAGCATTGTGAAAGGTTCTATAGGGGCTGGTTAACACTGCGGTGTAGTGTGTGGTCCGTTTTGTGTATATTGAAAAGGTAAAGAAAATGTTTGAGGTGGATTTGGATTACATAACGTTTTGTTCTAAGGCTCTAGAACTTAACAAACGTCCAATTATGTAGCTTATTAGGCAAAGTTTTAAACACTCAGTCGGATTATAACTCTTTATTTAATTATAAGGAAGGTCTTAAACTAGACTTTAAGACAGTTTTTTGATCTGTTGATCTAGTACCTACTTAAAAAACTATCAAATTCAAATTGCAATCTCATCTTAGGGACAACCAACGTAAAAGTGAAAATATAGGTCAATGAGAGGTTTTTTAACAGATTGAGTGCCAATATACCAATTTCACGAACGCGATCGGCACATCTGAACCGCGGTCAAGAACTGTCTTTACTGTTACTAATCGCGATAAGTTTAATTTGTAAAAATCGCCCTGAGACTAAAACTTGAATGCGAAAGTTAAAAATACCGAAATTATTGTTGCAACATTTTTTTTTGAGAATTGTAACGTTTACTAATTTATAACAGCATAATAATGTTGTATTACAAGATTACCACTCTGCAAAATATCTTGTTTCTGTGTTATGTTACAATCTAGTGCATAACAATCCTAACTCTATTTGATCAATGAAGCCTTACACCAGTGTTTGGAGATGTGTTGTGAAAACTGTGCACATGGTTTATGTTAATGAACGAGCTTCTAGCTAAATTTTTGTGAGAATATGTGCGAGTTTCGAAAGATTACGTTGTAGTTTGCTATCTATGAGATGTTCTAAATAAAATCAAAGTACGTACATGACTGTAATACATCGTGAAGAGAGCACTGGTAGCCCACTGGTAACGGTTGCGATTTACTTTGTGAATAAAAGGTGAAGGAAATCATCGTGAGGAAACCGGCATGTCCTAGAGCCAAAAATTCAAAGAGAGGTGGCATCTGCGCCCGCGGGGTAGATTACGGCCCATTCCCTCTCACAGAGAGGAGGCCTGTGTCCCAGCAGTGGGAACATAATAGACTGATTTTCCTGGTATGCAGTAAGATGGTAACGACGTTGAAAGTCCAGGATGCACCTGATGTTGCATACGTTTAAGGATTGCTCCGTCGTGGTAGTGTAAAAGCAGGTTGTCGTCAAGCGGCTGTAGACGCACATTTAGGTATAAAAGGTGATGGTGGAAAGCGAAGCCATCTTCAGGCAGCTGTGTGGTGCTGGTTCCACTGGACAAAAACGTGCTTCCATGCGACACCGGGAAATGAAATAAAATTGTTTATTCTTTAAATAGGATATCGGAATCACTTTTACACGTCACATTATAAAAAAAAATAAGCTAGATAAATTCGATATTTCCTATCTGACTACCTCTGATAAGAAATGGCGAAACAAACTCAAGTGTCAAAGTCTCTTTTAAAGTCCAGACGTAATCTTAGTCACATTATGTGAGGACAATGTGGATTGGTGTCTGAAATGGTCTTTCGAGGAAAGAACCACACAGATTTGAGTGGACCAGTCCAGTCAGTGCAAGCATTTGTCAGTAATCGTGTAGCTCAACGAACAATACCAAAGAAAGGACATTTGGGTAGGCTGCTGCAATGTATGCGTAACGTATGTACCTTAACAAGCACGTAGCACCAACATTAAATTTTGGTAAATATAGTAGCTAAGTTCACGTAAACCTTGCCAAAACTATACGGAAAGTCACAGTACAACTAGTTAACATCTTAACTGCCGTGACAGTGACATACACAACACTTCCAAACCTATTTGTAAACTAAACTAAAGTCCCGAGTGAGCTATCATAGTAATGAACACACTACTTTGTAATAGTCAGCGTGTCAACTGTAGGAAATGATATAATTAATGGTGGTAACGTATGCGACGCGGCGGTAACCTGTCAATGTGGGAGAAATGTTGTGATCTGTATGAGTAGTTCTATTTGTTTGTGTTGTAGCAATTTATGTGTAGGGATATGGTGAACTTATTAAATAGTTTTGCCTAAACTCTCTCCGATCGTGTCACATTACGTGGCGTCCCGTCGGACTTTGGGAATGAGGAAAGAGTGATCGCATCTGTGTCTGCGTACACACGTCTGCACTACATATATCTCCCGCGCCGAAAGCTAGTGTCCATTGCGATTGGCCACTATGGCTAAAGACACCCACGTTGTACAGTATCTTGAATTATTGTAATTTGTCATCACTGATTTATTGTTGCATCTTGCAGTACGTTGGAGTGTGTGTGGTTACAGCGGTGTCAAATAGTACTTTCATAATAAAAACACACGGGCATTTCTCGTAATTTTAAGAACGTTCGCAGTCTGATCTTAGTCTCAATCTGTCAAAAATACCTCTGATTTCCCTACATTTTGACAAGTTTTTGACATTTATTTGTCGCCGAGATGAGACTGCGACTACATTTTGAACGTTTTTATTTACGAGAATTGGCCTTCAAATTTTCTCTAAAGCTGAGTAATTTACAGTACTTTCGAAATGGTATGAAGAGAATATTGATGGCATTCATAATGTTTGTCATTTAATTATAATTATTATTATACCTTTTAATGGCGTGGACTCTACTTAAGAGTGCGTATAAAGCAAAATTACCAATCTTATATTTGATTTTACATGAAAAATTCCGGACCAAATCTGAAAATAAAAATGTATGAATAACTACATGATATTTCCGAGGATTCAATTTGATCAAAAACATGAAATAATAACATTTCGTCGATAGAAAAAAATCACGAAGTAACCTCTAATTCTCATATTTTTCCGTTTTGTACTCAATACGGTAATGCCTATTGCGACAAAAATTTGATAATTAATTATATTTATACAAGAGTAAAGGCTGTGCTTAGGCATTTTATGTAATTCCTTTCAGTTTTGGATTTATTACGATATAGCAGTTTTGGCGCATACTACGTTTGTTTTTTTTTTTCTATTCCAAAATTTTACTGGCTTTAGGCGCGCTCTTAAGAGGGGAAACAAAGTAATTTGACAGTCTACCTTTACTTACTTCTTACAGGAAGTCGATGCGGACATTTTCTGACAGTAATTATGCTGACGGTTGAAGGTTCCCACAGACAGGCGCGACGCAACTCTAGTATAACAATTTGCATGAAGTTTTCATAGAAATTGTTCTACTCTACTTGCGTTGCGCTGTTGCGTCGCGTCTGTTTGGAGCCTTGAAGCGGTTGGAGAGGAGGAGCCAATATCCTAAAGTTTGATATTTCTCAAGTGTTAACAAACGTATGGGTATCATATAGACTTTGAAACTACTGACAGCCATAACATAAACCCGTGGAGCTATCATAACTTTTCCTTGAAATACAATTACAGATTTCCGGTACCCTAAATACGAAACGGGATATCAAACTCCAAATATAATGCAATATATCTAAAAAGCACTTACGTTTGTGTGCTAGATTCGTGCTTGTACTCTTTCGTCAGTCGGCAACCGTGATGCTAAATATAAACTGTACTTATCAATGTTAGGATGTTTACACAACGGGGCTAACTGACGCCGCGATTTGTTACTGAATTAAAACCAATCTCTCATGGAAAATTTTGAATAAATATAGTAATTAATTTGTAACTGTTGGGTAGTATTGAGTACTTTTGAAATCATACTAACTAGGGTTCAAAATTGGATGGTTACCGAGCTGTGTCGGTTCTTCGATTTCTTAGAAATTTTCTGACTTGTTACTAAAAAAAAAACTACTCCACTCCAAACATTTAATTGATACTTTTCTGAAAGTTGACAAAATAGTGATCATTTAAAAAAAATGCTTGCAAAACTTACATAATCTCAGAAATAAAAGGTCTTTAATAGCTCAATTTTAATTTTTTAACTATCCAGTTTTGACCCCTAGTTGACTGGACTAAATTTGTTGCTAATGACCTTTGTTGCTAACCCCTTCCAAGGAATACGTCGAATTTCCCTGTCACCTTGTAGATATATGTATAGATCGATAGAATATAATTTATTGTACATTAACATTGAACAAGCGTATCCACGACTATTGAAAACGTCTTCTTCGTTTGGTCTTATTTTTATTACAAAAGTAGTGATTTTTATTTTTATACATATGTTCATGTATGAAGGAAAAAAATATTAAAAGCCTGTAATGTTCCACTGGAGGGCAAAGGCCTACCTACTCTCTTTCCGTATCTCTCTGTTCAAAGCTGCTCAGGACCAGTTCTTTTTGAACCAGTCCAGCTCATCTCACCACCTCCGTCATCAATAAATTATTTGATCTTAATTAATTATGATCTTCTCAAGTTCAAAATTACAAGATAAAACCCAAATATTTTTCTCGCTCAAACTTTATGAACAGAACACTCAAACTACCAACTTTGAACAGAAAGTCAACCCAAAAACACTGACGCAACACTATTTACACACTGAGTTGAACGTTCGTTATTCTTTAATTAGCGGTAGGTACAGGCGCGTACCGCGTTGCAGTCTGAAAGGGCCGTACACACCAGTGTACGTAGAGCAGTAAATACCTTACCTATGCTAAATAATAACGGCTGCAAGAGTCGATCATAGGATAAGCTACGCTTGCCGCGGTCGGTCGGTGGATGGGTGACCATCCATTACATATTGAGACCCGCAGGCACGAAGTTGCCTCGAAAATCACGTTAAGCAGTTGGTCCCGGCTGTCATTCGTAAATCTTTGACAGTCGTTACGGGTAGTTAGAAGCTGAAAAGTCTGACCACCAGTCTTACCAAAGGGTATCGTGTAACAGGGTTGTGAAGGTCAGGTAAGCAGTTGCTCCATGTAAAATATTCAGCTGTATCCGGTTAGACTGGAAGCCGACCCCAATATAGTTGGGAAAATTCAAAAGCACTTTTCTCGTGAAATAAAAACTGTAACTTTGAGAAGACACTTATTTCATAATAGTATGGTTTTGATATACTATGGTCTTAACACTATAAAATCAACGGATTTAGGGAGAAAATCGCCTTTGAATCTAGCGCAAGTGGTAGATATTTCTGCTCGTTACTGTACCGACAGCGTCATAAACAATGTGAAGTGATGTGCCTTGTGGTCTCGGTATAATTCATCTTTTTATAGATTTATAGTTTTGATTCCGTTTGTTATATTTATAGAAAAGTAAACGCGATTGTGTTGGGCGTGGTGGAATAATGAAAGATTTTGTTTAGATATTGGTGAATGCTTGCTTTTTAAAAGATTCGTTGTAATTACATATTACATAATATTAAATACACAAAAAAAACGTCCCAGTATGAGTCGATCTCGCACACTCGGGGTTCCGTGCCAACGTATTGTTTTTTTGTTGTTATAGCGGCAATAGAAATACACACTCTGTCAAAATTTCAACTGTCTACCTATTGCGGTTCATTAGATACAGCCCATTGACAGACAGACGGATTGACGGATGGACGGATGGACGGACGGATGGACAACGGAGGCTTAGCAATGGGGTTCCGTTGACATCCTATGGGTATGGAACCATGAACACAATGTATCTTAATCAAATCTTGTGTCATGAAAAAACAGAAAGGGTGATTACCAAAAGAAGAATTATTTGCTATAAACCTATTGCTAAACTAACAATACAACATTCTTTAAATTTCGCATTGTTTAACTATGAGAAAAAAATAAATCGTAAAACACAATAATTAAACATACATGGTGCAAACTTTGTGTTTGCACCATGTATGTTTAATTATAACAAAAAAGTTTATCTAAAAAAGAAAAATCTAATTTAACTTCACAAAAACTCAAACACAAACTACCCTCGCTTCACCAACAAACTAATAATTCCATCGACATTATAATAATATTTTTAATTAAAAACAAACCGTTTTGTTTTCCCAATTATCGGCCGATATCGCATTATCTTCACACAAATCTGATTATCGCTGTATAATGCTGGTTGGAAATTAAAATGAGTTTATTATTGAAAGGAGGCTTGCAATCAACCTGGTAATTGCGATGTTAAAACAGGTGGGTCAAATGTGAGGACAGGACAGATTCAGTGCTGCATTCATGAAATACGAAATGTCGTTGCTATAATCAGAATAATCTATGTAGAGATATTTTTTTTTGTATAATGTTTATTTTTGCATGTGCTGTACAAAACTCATTTTTTTTTTCATATTATGTTTTGGTTCATAGTCGCCATTGGCTAACGTTTCTATATATATTTATTGTTAGTTCACAAAATACAAGTACCTACAGTACACAAGTATTAAATAATATAGCACTAACATTAATTATAAGGAATTTACTAACACAGTGGATCTTACGTTGTCAGAAATAAATAATTTATTATTATTATAATTAAAATGTAATGCAGTGAAAAAAAACAACTTTTCCAAATAAAATACAATTTTTTTTTATGTGAAAAATGCAATTTTCAATATTTTTCACGGCCCACCGGCGTTGGGAGCGAGATCCAAGCTACCAGTGGTTAGGGTTCCAGAGACAGGAACCTTCTCACGATGCGAGCCGTATCGAGGAGTACTGCCTTCTGCATTAGGCCCTTGATCCAACCACCTAACGACAGCCTCGAGAGATGTTGCTCGATGCTTTCGACCATCAGGTCATTGGCCGATACGACAATCTGCACAACGACTGCCGAGCCGAGCCAATAGGTCACACTTTCAATGGTTAAATGTAAGATTTTTTTAAATTCTAATAATATCCAGTCTAGTCAATTTATTATAATAATTGACTAGACTGGATATTAGAATTACACTGAAAGTACACTGGTGCACTTGAAACATAATTATGTTTCAATTGCACCAGTGTACTTTAGCACACATCAGTGTACAGTACATAATTTTAGACCATCTCGTTAAATTACCTACCTTACCTTGGACCAAATCACTAATATGAATTTACGTAGGTACTCTGAACAGTACCGCCGTGACCTCGTTAGAGCCAATAAGTGTGAAAACGTAACGTTCCACTTCCAGACTAATGATGCTTGATACGAGTTTACTTACTTACTCATTTGTATGTTTTTTGCTGATTCGTAATAGCAGATTTGAAAGAGATAGCGAGTTCGTGTAAACCACATGCTGTTAGCCTGGACCTGTGTTACAAGATTGCTTCAGCGATCTGGTATTGCTGAAACATGATCATGTTTGACAAGCTAATATGGTGGTCACAACCAGCATAATGACACTATTGATTTTATAAGATTTCTAAGTCAGCAGCACTAGTAATCTAAGTCAAAATTGTTATAGTTGAAAACATTGTTGCTCCTCAACGGATCATCTGCCTCAACTTTCCCCAATTATACTGGGATCGGCTTCCATTCTAACCGCGTTCGGTTCAAAAAGCTGCATTCAGCTTAATACCCAATAGTTTACATGGAGCCTGCCTATCTAACCTCCACAACCCAGTAACTGGGTAACACGATAGATACCTCTTGGTAAGATTGGTTCTCCTCAGCGATGATACAAACTGTTCCAAAATTAACAGTAACCTGTATAATTTCATGAAACAGACAAATCATAAACCAATGGCTATAACCAAATAGTTATTAATGTGCCAAGTAGTGATAGCTTGCAGGCTCGTAAACCATTTATAAATACACCCAGAAATGGGTTACTGACGAGCGACGACCTAAGAAGTCCATTAGACGCCATTTCCTACAGCAGACTTTTATTACCAGACTTCGAAGATAAGCAGATTGTACACTATAATTATGGTTTTATTGCTGGAGTAATCGTGGGTGGGAACGTTATCAATTTTGTTGCTTACTTTTTGGCAATGAAGGAATTTTAAGATGTCTGGCTGTGAATGCGATGGTAGCGATGTATGCCGCGGGTTGTTCGAAAGAGATACCGTGGCCTCTGGCACAGGCAACTGAAGGAACACGGGTGGGTTTTAGTCAGTAAAAGTCTGACACGCCCTTCCGCTCAGCTCAGAGCGGGAGAGGTCATTTAATGATTTCCCACCCAAAAAAATAAAAAACCGGCCAAGTGCGAGTCGGACTCGCCCATGAAGGGTTCCGTTACGTTACGATTTATGACGTATTAAAAAAAAACTACTCACTAGATCTCGTTCAAACCAATTTTCGGTGGAAGTTTATATGGTAATGTACATCATATATTTTTTTTAGTTTTATCATTCTCTTATTTTAGAAGTTACAGGGGGGGGGGACACACATTTTACCACTTTGGAAGTGTCTCTCGCGCAAACTATTCAGTTTAGAAAAAAATGATATTAGAAACCTCAATATCATTTTTGAAGACCTATCCATATATACCCCACACGTATGGGTTTGATGAAAAAAAAAATTTTGAGTTTCAGTTCTAAGTATGGGGACCCCCAAAATTTATTGTTTTTTTTCTATTTTTGTGTAAAAATCTTAATGCGGTTCACAGAATACATCTACTTACCAAGTTTCAACAGTATAGCTCTTATAGTTTCGGAAAAAAGCGGCTGTGACATACGGACGGACAGACAGACAGACAGACAGACAGACAGACAGACAGACAGACAGACATGACGAATCCATGAGGGTTCCGTTGCCATTTGGCTACGGAACCCTAAAAAAGCGATGTATCAAGGGAAATCATAGGGAAATCAGAATGAATATTTTTTGTTTGACATTTGCTCTTTGATTGATTTACAGTATACCAAGTCTATAGGTGTACCGGCCACTTTTATATGTAGTACTCGTATTGGTGTAAGTCATTTGCGTGAGATAAGTTATTTGTTTATAATTATAAATTTACTTTATTGTATACTCGCGCAAAGCCGGCTACCGATGGCCACTATTTAAATCGTCACTCATTGCGGCTGCTGAGACCCTCAAGTAGCGCAAATACTGTAAACCTTATGGGTAACTACAGCGTTAATCCCTTTGGGGTCGAAACGCTCGGGTCATGGGGCCTGAGTGCGCGTCTCCTTTTTAAGGAAATTTCTCGCCAACTGGTCGACACTTCACGTGAACTGAGGGCTGGGTCGTTCTTTGGCCAAAGAATTAGCATTGCCATTCAACGTAGCAATGCTGCCAGTCTTCTGGGCACGTTTCCGGATGACAGCGATGCGGACGATTACTTCAACGCCTAAGTGTCCTTTTGTTTTTGTATATTTTATTTGTATAGTAAGTTGGTTAGTATTTTATTTAGTACAGTGTAAGTATTTATTTATTATATTTTATTTTGTGTAAATAGTTAGTTATCAATAATAATTATTAAATTCTGGATGATATGAATCTTAAAATCAACAACAAAGTAATGAAATGCTATTGAAACACTAATTCTTATTGATCCGAGACCCAAAATCAGGTTTAGTTTAATTAGAAATTCTACTCAAAATTGTCTCCAAGCGTACTTCTATTAAACTAATTCACACACCACTTCGCAAGTTAGAAATGATGACGTCACCACCCAGTATTTACACACGCATGGTGCAACGTTACTCATGTCAGTAATACCGTCGGATCGTTGGTAATACGCGCAAAGCCGGCTACCGATGGCCACTATTTCTATTTTAATCACGGCACATAGAGTAAGTCGTAAATAATCCCTCGGCAGAATCGAACGTGCACTGTTGTTAGTGTTAACGCTAAAAATAAGTTAATGTGTGTTCGGCGTTAGGTGCAAGAATGCTAGCTTGTGGCGCGAATAGTTGGATTTTATAGCGAGAAATATAGTTTGCTGTTTGTTTGGTTTCGGGTTGCTTTTCGGAACTTGAAATATTACGTTTTGTTGACAGAATAGAAACAAGAAAGAAATAAAAAAAAGTTTTCATTAGGACTCTCACAGAAAGATCACAAACTACTCAATTATATAAAAAAACAAAATTATATATTTTTTTAAAGAAAATAAAAAACAGAAAGTTCTGTACGAAGCCAAAAGGCTCCTATCTCAGCTCCTATATCATGATGCTGCGGCATATAACGTATACACAAGGTTAGTAGTTAAAGTTTCAACCAAACATTTTGTAAAACTATTAGTAACATAATTTATATTCAAACATAATTAAAATTTCTGCATACACTTTTACCGTGTCCTTGTTGATGTATGATAAAAAACAATATTTAATTGGCAGAGTTTTCAAAGACAGTTGATAAAAAATATATCTCTTCTTTCGTCTACAAAAACGTATGCATAATCCACAATATTCCCTACCTGAATCAAGTCATAGACATCTTCAGCATACCGCTCAATAGAATCATTATCCTTATTTTAAAATAGCTCGTCATTCAATTACCATACATCCCTCGATGGTAAACAAGATAATATCCGCCTGTGTAGATAAAATACCTTTTTCCCATTACTCTGGCAAACAAACATTTTAATCCGGGACCAGTGTAAGATGAAACTAAATAATGTAGTTTGAAAAACACATGAAGATCAGATAAATAGAGCCCAAGTTATAAGCGAAGAGTTACTTTGTTACACACAAAATTAAAAAAAAAAAATTTCATTGCTGCATTACTGGGCTAATTTCACCAACGAAACTGAACGCGTTCAGCATTTTTAAACCACGTTCAAGAGCATTCAGTGTCAATATTACACAACATCTTGATACTGACAGCTCTTGAATGCGGGTTAGTTGTGAAATCGGCACAAAGAAGTTTGATAAAACTCGTGCATGAAGATGAAACAATCGATAAAAACGTATTTTTAAAATAGGCATGACAACGATGGGCCTGTTAGAACACAGGCCCATCGTTGTCATGCCTATTTCAAAGCGATAGTCGCACAATTGCGCGATCGTCACGGTCATATATGTCACTCATTTGTTAAGAAAACCTACGGAAGTCGTCCTCTATCGGCACGACGACGCATTAGGGCTCTCCGAACAAAAAGAACGCTATATTCGTGTGCTCACGGGATGATCGCTTTGGCTAGTACATGGCCTGACTGAATAAAACAATAGAGTATATAAAATGAAATGAGATTCAATATGAAAATAGGAATAAAAAACTTGTAACATGAGTGCTCTCTGTAAAGGTTCACCAGGATTAATTTATGTAACAGCTCTGTAACAACTCGTTAGTAGTTTTATCTATGGTTGTTAGGCAAAAAAATCACGTAGGTACAGTCAACCGCAAGTCAGTAGTAACATTTTGACCTTAGAAAGTACAGAATTTCAATAAAATACGAGGCCACTGACGCTCGCCATTAATGCGCGACTGAGCGGGTACACACGGCGACACATCAATCTATATACCGTTCCAGTTTAAGCTGACCTCGCATTGTATAAATTTTTCGTACAATCAGAAGTCAGCTTATACTGATTATGTATAGCTTGATGTGTAGCCTGTGCATACTACTTTGTTACCTCTGACGTGCCTACCTATCCACTCTAAACCATTCTATTCAGGGCCACCTCTTGACAACCTCTAGTGTTTTGTGGATACAAAAATCGCTTATGCTCACCAATTAAACTCCTCGTATCCACGTTTCATTCGCTATCTCCGAGCTAGACTACGTACGTTTATTTTCTTTTAATTAAGTCCAATTGAAAAACTCCTGTAGAAATAGAAGCGTAGTCAATGATCGCGACGCTATTTTAAAATCCTTTATTAGTAAGCTTTAAGTAAGTTCGTATCGGTTTTAATTGAATTCCTATATAAAGGGTAAGGTAATTAGGTATTAAATGGGTTGTTAATAAGGAAAATTGATGGTTGTAAGAATTTTTAATGCTTTATTACATATGTTTACATTCATACACCGGCGGAGTAATTGCGTAACACACTATGAGTAGCAATGGCTTTCATTTTGACAGTTCAGCAACATTCATTGCGTTATTTACGTTGCTGAGCAGATAATTTTTTCGAACACAAGGAGCAATGGATTAGCAACATCCTTCAAAATGATTAAAATTGAGATTGATTGTTTTACTGTCGTTGACGTCATTTTAGGACGTAACGGCTAAAAACAAAATGGCCGGCTGAAATCAAGTGCTTTACACAGCTTCGGCCAGCGGTCGTGCACTTAGTGGGTGCATTAGCACTGATAAATGAATTACTGGTGCTTGTTACAGCGGAATT
The DNA here is from genome assembly GCA_951799955.1 of Apamea anceps. Classification (NCBI taxonomy): domain Eukaryota; kingdom Metazoa; phylum Arthropoda; class Insecta; order Lepidoptera; family Noctuidae; genus Apamea; species Apamea anceps. The sequence continues at coordinate 2,699,119 of OX637506.1, forward strand.
ACCGTAGGTATAATATACAGGATGGTGCAACCGTAGCTGTATTCAAATTGTTAAAAAATTGTTTTCAAAAACTTCCAAAATACTCTAGAACAGCACAAAATAAGAATTTAACGTAAACAAGCCCCCTATCCATTTAGTAGCCACGAAGTTAGCTGGCGGGAAGAAACTAAATTCCCCCAGTGGCCAATCTACGTAGGCGTTACTAGGGTAGCGTTGAGAGGGGCCCCGTAGTATGTGGACTATCTGCAGTCATTCCTATTTATTTGGGGTAGAACCCTTAAGTTTTTGACTACAAACTTTGGGGTACGAAAGTGGGTTCGCAGGAAAATAGGGGTGCGAAAACTGTGACGAAAAATTTTGTGTTTTAATGACTGCACCGAAAATGCGGTATTTGCCTGTTTTTGGTCGCTATTTATTTTAATGAAAACCACAAAGTATTATGTGCCTATTTAAAAATGACTCTCATCGTTTTTTTTTACCATGGAAAAAGTTTTAATTAGGTACTTTACACTTTTTATTTGAATTTTTGTTTGTTTTTTTCTTTGTATTTGTGTGCCTTTTAGTCTGTGCTAAATAAATGTATTTTCTTTTTTTTACTTCCAGCCACAATACTGAATAAGTGACAAACAATGGACAGTTTTTCAATTGGCTTTCTGGCAATTAGCTTGAAAAGTCGTTCAGATGACGAAAAATAACCTAAAAATCTTCTAACAAATGTCAACTAAGCATTTTATGCTTGTTCTACATTTCTTTCATTTTCCTCTTAGCTCCTCATTTCCGTAACGTCAGCTTTGCTAACACTCTTTCTTCCTCGCTCATCTCAAATCGTTCATTCCTCGCTTAGCTTCACAGAAGCAAAGATGTTTGGTTCGCAATACCCTTGCGATGTATACAGCATGAGGTATTTAGGTATTATTATAACCTTGCTATTTAGGCGGTTGGTATAAGTTTTAGGCGAAAGCGATTAAGAATGCTTGGAATATCTGAATTTTTTAGTTTTTGTGCTTAAAATGATCTTAAAATAAACGTTTGGAATCAGGAAACCGTTCGACTGGGTCTTTTGCCATTTTGGCTCCAAGTAAAGACCAATTTCAAGTGGTTTGACGGCACGGTTGGCGCAGTGGTTAAGCGATTGACTGCTGCGCTGCGTGTCGCGGTTTCGATTCCCGCATGGAACAAATATTTTTATGGCCTTCAAGTAGTTGTTCCGGGTCTGGGTGTTTGTTTATGTGAGTTTTTAAATGTTTGCAAACGCACCCACGATACAGGAGAAATGACTACTGTGGGGCAACTTAAAAAAAAAAAAATTGGCCAATTTAGTTGACTTAGCTGACAACTATTTAGAGGTTTCCTATTTGTAGCAAAGTCTACATCTGCACAGATTCTCGAAATTATATAGAAAACATTATAACAGATGGTTGTTCGGACCAGTTGCCGACACTCTAGGATCAAAATTGCTCCGTCTGCGCAACGCCTTAGAGGCTTCATCATATTAACAATACTTCTACAAAAATGTTCAGAGAACTTTTAGTTGTTGTCAGTACTACCTATGGACTCAGACAGTCATAGTTTTTAATAACAATAGTATTTTTCATTAATACTTTCACAATAACACGTAATTGCATAGCGTTTTCAGGAACACTGTTCGATAATGTCTGCCTATTTCGCAACATCGCCCTTTCTCGTTCAAACACCATAATTATATTAAAGAGTTTTGTATCGCATGCCGTTATCAATGCAATAAAAGGCAATTGACTTAATTGCAGTGCTCCTACAGTTAACTGTTAAATATAATTATGGCTAACCTATTCCGCTTCCGTAAATTAAACGGGTTTTATGAAAGTTTTCAACTTTTTAACGGCCGTTTAAAGTGAGCGCCGCAAAATAAACACTCGTTTAAATATTTTGTTGGTAAAATGAAACAAAAATGGTTTTCGACTTAATTGAATACAGTCATCGGTTTCAATGTTATGGTTTTAGCTGAAATTGAACACGAAATGGACGTTTATGAGCTTAATGTTTTCATTATTAGGTTGGTACTTAGTATACAGTGTATATCAGAAAGGTGTGGTTATATTTATGGATGTGGTACAGACCATTAAGATGAACAACTTTCTCCATGGGACCAACATCCTAACTACGAAAAAAATATCAATTGTCTCATACAAAATTTCAATAACTCATCATTTGCCTAGGCTTTTCCCAACTATGATGGAGTCGGGTTCCAGTCTAACCGGACGCAGCTGAGTACTTGTATTTTACATGGAGCGACTGCCTATCTGACCTCCACAACCCAGTTACTGGGTAATACGAAAACCCCTTGGTAAGACTGGTTGTGAGACTTTCGGACTTCTGACAACCCGTAACGACTTTCGAAGATCCACGAACGACAGCCGGAACCAACGGTATCGCAATCTGAGGTATCGTGCTTTCCGAGGCACAAAGGGGTCTTGGTATGTGAAGATGGTCAGTCATCCACGGACCAACCGCGACAAGCGGAGCTTAACCTGATCGATCGACCCGTGCGACTGTTATTACTTAGCCACAAGCCCCTTTAAAACAACAAAAACTACTTGACCCAAATGTATAGGACGTCTTATTATTTATTCTGGAATACAATGTTTGTCCCCTGGAGAAAGCTGTTCAGTTTGGTGGTCTGTACACGTTGTATCGGTATACCTTTCCTAACCTGACCTTTCTGATACACGCTGTATTGGCACTTAGATTACTGAGTATTATTTAAGGTAATGAAAGCGGGCTATTTCTGAGTTCTTGTGTAAAGGTGTGCATAATTTAATATTTTATTGTTCTTTTACACGAGTTTACTGAGTCATTGAAAACTAGCGACTTACGTTGCTTTCAAGCGCGTTGCTTCATGTTTAACGAAGCAACTATGAGTTTTTTTTTCTTATTTAGGATACTTACAGGAAATAATTATCAAGAACCAAAAAAAAGCAAGCTGCTGTATTTTACTATTGTTACCAAAAAAATGTATATATATATTTTTGGCGCTTGGGCACTGTCTCGCATTATGCAGAGCGATGTTTATGTTTTGTGTGGATGTGGCGCATATTTTCCCTCAACTTGTTACTTTTTGTGTTTGTGTTCTTTCTTTGCGTCATGTTCGCCGCAAATAAATGTTCTTTATTTTTTTTCTGTCTTTTAAATTAATAACATTCCTCTCCCGCTGCCTCCTATCACAGACGACTTGATAATACGTTTACATGCCCCAGATCACGCTACATTGCCTCTCTAAGACTCGCCCCTTTGAGTTTAATTGCAATTTCGGTAGGCTGTACTCGGTCTCAAAAATAAAATGCTTGGCTGAGACACGTTGGTTGCACACGTAATTAAATCAACGTTTTTGGGAATATGAAAAGAGTATTAATAAAACAAACGTACGTATGAAATTAAAAGATTAATTTGGTATACAATTTTTAATTAGGACTTCGAATTCTTCGAGGAATAAAATGTACGCCTAGTTATTTAGTAGGTATCATGAGCGTCGTCCTTATACATCTCAAAATTTGTTGGGCTTGGTATAACCTTTTATAACAACTCTTCTTTGCTAGACTTGCCTTTTAATGCGTTTAAAGCTCAAGTAAAATCCAACCTTTGTTTAAAAGCATACTATTCCATCAACGACTACTTACACGATAAGAATAGTTGGTCGCCCTAATTTAACGCAAGAGTTTATGTTCTTTCTGCAGGATTAGCTTACTGACAGGTTATTGTTATTAATTTATTTTACTTCGATGGTCTTAGTTTATCATTTGTGACTTCAAGTGACAGCTATGTGAACAGAACTCGAATGTAAGCTGTCACGCCCTTTATGCCTAGAGGCTTTTATTTGGGTAGTAAGTTTTTATTTACATTTTAATTTTAATTAATTATGTTTTAGCTTGAGTACGTATAGTTTTTATTATATTTGTTGGTATATTGGCGTGGCTTGCTGACTTACGGCAAATAATTTAATTTTATGTTCTGGTCTTGTAATATTAATTACTGAACAAAGGTACCTAGTATTGTATACAATCAAGTGTTTTCTAACTGAACAGACAGCTGTACTGCTGGGGAGCTTGTTGCGTCACTTTTTCTTCCCAGCGGTAGCACTAGGAAGTGGTGAAGGGCGGGTGTTTTTGGGGGACTGTCTTTTGTAATTTTGACGTTCGAAAAGTGCTGATTCTCAGCCTAATTTGAATAAATGACTTTTGATTTTGATTTATACAACTGAAGAATCGAATCAACAATGCTTAGATGAAGTTAAAATGTATTGGCCCTAGCTAGCCATAACTAAACTAGATTTCTACATTTTTACTGCCAGAGCGAATAATCACGTTTATCCTTATAAACGCGAAAGTTTGTATAGATGGATGGATGGATGTTTGTTATTCTTTCACGCCAAAACTACTGAACGGATTTGGATGAAATTTGGCACACATATAGTTTATAACCAGGATTAAAACAAGATAGTTTTTATCCTGATATTCCCACGGGATCAAAACTTATGCGGGTGTAACCGCGGGGCGCCGCTTGTTTTTTATACAGGGCAAAACATACACATCTCACGAAAATTATACACATATTTCTAACTGACAGACAATTAAAAAAATTGACTATATATTTCTTAGGCCAGATCAGGATTTCAAACGCAAAAAAATCTTTTTTTATCTTTTAAACTCATATTACACCATAATACCAACATAAAAAAATCCATTCATCACGTCTTCTCCAATATACGGACAAATAATTCGTCATTTCCACATAATTGCGTCAGGACAATAATTCTCGAGCATTGAGGGAAATTATTAATATGACAGTCGACGTAATGGCGTGACTTTGGTATGCGCTCCCATTCTTTACATTGCATGCCAGGACAAGCAATAGCGGCTTTATTAATATTGCTATATATAGTGGTTCTGTATGGATATGTTTGAAAATACGGCATCTTTGGAGTGTGATCTTTGTGATATAGAAAAATTGATAAGAGTTGGGGATTATTTTCTGGTTGATAGCTTTGTAGATTATGGTACATAATCAGTCTATAATGTTCCCACTGCTGGGACACAGGCCTCCTCTCTGTGAAAGGGAGTGGGCCTTAATCCACCACGCGAGCCCAGTGCGGGTTGGTAGATGTCACATGTCTTTGAATTTTTGGTTCTAGGACATGCCAGTTTCCTAACGATGTTTTCCTTCACCGTTTAGAGAGCAGTAGTGATGAAATAACTTACACAAAGCGCCTGTCTGGGTTCGAACCTACGACCTACAACGCGAAAGTCGCGGCTGTTAATACTGGGCCACCACTGCTCTATTATGGTAGCCAGTCGTTAATTACTCGTAAATTGAATAATCAGTTTTTTGCAAGGTTTTCCATGTACGTACCATCTAGTGTCCAAGTCATTGTTGTTGGATAAAACTCCTTGTGGACTTTATATTGAAAATTCGGTTTAGAGAATTCAAAGTGCTCGGCTTCCATAGGTTATAGACAAATTCAGAAAATATAGATAAAACTAGTGTTGTTATATTAAAAATATATTACTAACACTAGCTCCACCCCGTGGTTTTACCCGCATAAATTTCGATCCCGTGGGAATATCGGGATAAAAATATTCTATATGTTAATCCTGGTTATAAACAATCTCTGTGCAAAATTTCATCCAAATCGGTTTAGTAGTTTTTGCGTGAAAGAATAACATAACATCCATCCATCCATCCATGCATACAAACTTTCACGTTTATAATATTAGTAGGAAATATGAAATAGTAGGATAAATATAAAACTAGTGTCCTCATACTAAATGCAGAAAGGTAAACCAACATTGGACACTGATATTCTCACAATTTTATTGTTAACTACTTATTATAAATTTTATAATTAGATTATAATTTGGGTGTTTTCAAGGCTAGAGTGAATAGGCTCATAATAAATTAGTGCGCTTACCATCAACGATTGCATCTCTGCTTTCCATCAGGCGGGATCGCAGTCAAGCGCTAGTTTATAACATAAAAAAAGAAAAAAAAAAATTATGTTACATTTATGTTCTGTACTGAACAATTACTATATCTACATATTGTTGTTCAGTACCTAACTCTTAATAAAAGCCCAATGTACGGAGAAGGTCGACGACTTATCTTCCAGCTTATAACCGATGAGTCACTGGACATTCCCTTAAACTGATTCCTCACTCACGCGAGATGAGTAACCCTATCCTTTGGAATTTCCTGGGAAAAGACTGACTTCTTCAAATAGCTAAAATTCCACATTTAACTCCCGATGCTTATTATTGTTAAGCTTTAAGTCCAATACTGCATGGCAAACAGATCGTAAATAAAGTTTTATAGCCCAAAATATAAAACAGTAGTCTTGTTTTCGGGTTTGCAGTTTTAAAATGTGCTGATTTCTGAATTGATATTTTTAGGAAAGTAGGTGCGGAAAAGTGGTTATTGTGGATGCTTAAGAGAACCTTGGAATAAGTTAACTACAATAATAAACAATAATGCCTACATAAGGTATTTGAGCTTCCGTTTAGCTTTTTCTTATGAACATAACAGCACCGTCACAAAAACATCATTAAAAATCATTTATTCAAATTAGGCTGAGAGTCAGCACTATTACTACTACAGCAGAACGTAAAAATAACATGAACCAGTCCATCAAAACGCCCGCACTACCTAGTATTTAAGCTTAGAAGAAGAATAGGGTAGATGGCTGGGTAAAAAAAATGATTATTATATTTAGTCCGTCAGTTAGATTATCGAAAAATAATGAACACGTATTTTTTCATTGGTCAATCAAACAAAAAATGACAAAGATAAAGCACGTCAAAATTTGGGAGTAGGGGGTCGTGACGTCACGCCTTGCTAAAAAGTGTAGCAAGGCGTGACGTCACGCGGAACTTTAACAGGCGAAAAAATACGGGTCCAATATTTTTTGATAATCTAACTGACGGACTAATTAGATTTTTTTAGGCATCTAGCCTATTGGCGCAACACGGATTGGGCTGCGCCTCTTTTTCAGCAACACACATGTCTGTATATCATAGTCATTCTTATCAGTTGAATAACCAATCTACAAGTGCCAATGGCTCCTTGGCTGGTCTTTCAAGCAGCAGAATCTGTCTGTTCTACTGTAGGCGTAATTTTGAGCAGTGATTAATCGTACATCGTTATATCGATGTACAACAACAACAGTACAATTTATAATTGGTCTTTCTATCCGGATAGATGGTAAGAGTCTTCACCGACAACTTTCCCTGACGACTCAACAAAACATTATATTCGATCATCTCACGTTCGTAGCGTTGTTTATCTGTCAAGATTTTCTATATGTCGTAACATCCAATCGTCTTCGAGTACAGTTTGCTCGGCATTTATTTAATAAAAACGTCATGTTGGCAAATAACGCGTGGATATTGATTAGGGTTGTGAGCAATAGATCTTGGCGTGTTACAAGGGAGGGGTTGGAGCGGGAATTTGATAGTTTAGTAATAGTTTTAGGAATTTGTGAGCTTTGATAAATATCGGCCTTTATTTATATACAAGAATTTGTCCAATGCCTACCTAAATAATACTTTGTTTTGAACTAACTGCGCCACGTGGTTTCTCCCGCATTAGTCCTATCCCGTAAGAATATCGGGGTGAAAAGTATTTCATGTCCTAATCCGGATAATTGTCTACCCATTTGCCGAATTTCATCCAAATCTGTTCAGCCGTTTTAGCGTGAAAGCGTAACAAACAAACATACGAAAAATCTAATTAATTCTTTCTATGTTTCTTCTCTTTATAATATTAGTTTAGACAAATTTTAAGGTCCACGTGGAATAGAGAGGCATTGCAGTACCTGTCTTTTTATAGAAGCAGTTAAATAAACTGTAACAAATTACCAAAATCTTTATCAAGGGTTTTTGGATAGAAAACGGGTTCAGCAGAACATTTTGGTATGAAATTTTTTACCTACCTGGATCCATAACATTTTCATTCACAGCGGGCCATTTGGCCCCAAAGGCCAACATCTTTCTGCAACTACTTAAGCTAACCACAAACGAATAATCCTAAAAACTCGCTCGCTATTTTAACTAATTTGTACCGCAGCAGCACAGTTCGTACGGGTGCGGCCCGCCTATCTACACTGTATATCGGAGGCGTCGGCCGTTGTAATTGATTGATATGTCCAACGGGTTGCCCCCGATGTTTTGTTTAGATGCACACTTGCTCAACACCACCCCAGGAAATTGGATTTTTTGTATAAAAAGCACTCGACTTTCAGCTGTGTTAATTGATCGAATGGTTTTTGGTTGGAGTTTTTCTCGCCTATTAAGGGAAACTATTTTAGAAGGGGAAATAGCGTGATGCTAATACTGGAAAACATCCTGTTTGGTCGAACGTAGGTGTACATTTCTTAATCTCAAAATAGCCGTCTATCGTTGGTCTTGAATTTCATTACTACTATATCAACATGCTTAATAAATGGTTGAGTGGTAAGATGAGCTTGTAGATTTTATAATATTTTTCTATTACAATTTTTTCAATAAGATGAAACAACCAGTCAGTTGGCCCCAAATACTAGCAACCGGCAACGCAGTAGGCAAGAAGAGTTGGCGGGAGGACCTCGTCTGTTTTCGTAAGGAGTTTGTAAGGTCACAAACAATAGAAGATTGACACACACACAGACAGAGACACAAACGGCTGATAATAATAAAAATAATAATCTCCTTTTTATCATATCCTTTTAACACCTAAAAGAATTTGGCATGCCGATGTCTATTCTCATAAAATAAACTTCCTTTGAATCAAAAGACATTGTACCAGCGCTCTGAGAAGTGTTCAAAATTCGATTGTTGTGTAAGTGCTGGAGAGAAGTTCAGGCACTTTTGACTGTATTATATTTTGCTATTTCGGCTTACAGCGGTGACGGTAGCACAGCGTGATAGCTTTTAAAATTTTGTTCGGCACGATGCCCCGATGTCAAGGGAACCAAAGCTTACCTATGGCCTGGAGATGTAGCTTGTGAATGTGGTTAGAACTAGCTTGAAATCTTCGCTGGCTTTGTCGCGAGCTAGGCATAATGCCTACAAGCCAACAACGCCTTTGATATTTAACTATTTATGCTTGTAGCTTGGGGTAGGACTATATCCAGCAGTGAAAAGATGACGATGATGATGATGCTTGTAGCTTGAGCAGAATATATAACGATTTATCCGGTGCGCTAATTTTTTTTTTCATACAAAAAAAAAATTCTTTGGAGAAAATAATGTTCCATAAACCAAATATTTACACCAATATTGAAAAGGGTTATTGCAGACAAAAATTATATTTTCAATTTTTTCATAACATTATTTAAGTCTCCAACTTTACTACCCTTTCAAGTTAAATATAATATAAGCCCCCAACTCCCTTTTTACTTTTACCAGCCATCCCACAAACCCATACATTTGTGCTAACAAAATAAACGCATTATCCCTTCGCTGAAGTTCATGTTCAGTCCATTCATGACGTCATCCGGACAAAAGACGGACGTTGGTACGGTACGAGTCCCATGGGCCTGTGTGTTTATTTCTTCTTCTTCCTACGTAGCTTTTAGCTGACCTTACAGTTTTGCGTGTGCACAATGGAGTAAATTTTCTTCGCAGTGAAATTCTAAGTTTGTTTTTGAATATTTTTTTAACAGCAAAAATCTTGGTTTTGTCCGATGCGTAGAACTTCTACCAATATTGTAATATTTATAGGTATTGATATTTGAAAACCCATTCGAACTTAAAATTACTTGCAGCGTGTAATCAATCTATCATATTTCTTTTGTTTTTTCACGCTTGGCGCAGTGGCTGAGCAATCGACTACTGCGTTGCGTGTCGCGGGTTCGATTCCCGCACAGAACAAATATTTGTATTGCCTACAGGTAGTTGTTCCGGGTCTGGCTGTTTGTGTATGTGAGTTTAAATGTTTGTAAACGCATCCACGATACAGGAGTGACTCCTAATGTGGAGCAAAGTTTAAAAAAAAAAAAACTAGGTGTCCATGCCATTATTATAACGTCATCCCGACATAAACGATAGTTGGGACAATAAGAGTTCTATGAACCTACGTGTTTCTTTTTTCTTTTTCTGAGTATAGCTTTTATAGTTAGTTTGACAGTATGTCCATTGCTTCATAAGATCGAAATGTTTGTCTGCTCCACTACATAAATAACGCAATGTATCTTGTTAAACTGTCAAAATGGAAGCTATTCCTACTTTTAGTGTGTTACGCACCTACCCCGCTGGTGAGTAGCTGTTTTACGTGTGCGATGGGATTGATTACAAACACATTAGCATCGCATGTTTTTGTTTATATTGAGAATTTTGATAGTCAAAGTTAAAGTCAAATCATTTATTTCAAATAGACACATAAAAGACACTTGTGAACGTCAAAAATAAAATTAATTCTAGTCGCCCCTTTACATTCTTCACTCTTGACCATTCATTTGAACAAAACATGTATGTGACGGCAGGATCATTTTTCATTACAGCTCCTTTAACACGTCACTGCATTTAGTGCTCATTTCTAAACCCTGAAATGTGTTTGTTCTTTTGCATCGATATTATGATAAGTAGTTTTGCCACAGACGATTCCTCCATATTTCATAACTTGTTTACTCAATCCAAAACGGAAATCCTATAATTACTGACTTACCTTCCTATGTTTGTAGACTCTAGTATACCTACATCTGTTTCACGAATTCCAAACCGACTGTTAACTCAACGTGCAGGTACTAAAGTCACATATTCGGGTCGTTACGTAGCACGTTTCCAAATATCTGTGGAACGATGCTAATGATTCCCCGTATCGTGTTAATTAGGTACCTACCTACTTCATAAGGTTTGGTAAATATCTAGTCACGCGGTACACTTCAGATTTCATTTGTTTTGAAGATAGTAATGAGACATGTGACCTAGGGACATTTGTAGGCAGCATTAACAGTTTTATAATTCATATTATGTTTACGTAATATTTATTATAACAACTGCTAACTAATTAAATAATGTTGAAAAATTTTCGACTCGATACTTATTATTTTCGACGAAAAATTAGGTGTGTATTATTTTGAATCAATTGTTTTCAACGAACTAAAAAACTGCTGTTCAATTTATTGTGCAAAAAAGGATGATTTACCGATTTAAGAATACTCTTTTTACTCTAAAGTGTTAACATACATAATTAATAATAACAATAAATTGATTGTATTCGAAGTAAATGTCACCTTTTCAAATCCTTAGATGAACTCCTCTTTTTGCCATTACAAAGCATTTTAGGCTCCCATTCCAACATTCTCCAACGTTTTGACTTCGTCTTTTACTTCGACATGATCACACAGACGACATTCGTGACAGTTGCTACGGTTTCCTCATACAATATTAGTTTGAGGCTCATTGGCTAAGACTCGCGCACGATGAATACCGAGATGAGACAATTCTGTATCTGTGTAGTCATCAACATTATAGTCTTTATTTACATTATTTACTTACTTTAGTTCTGTTTTATTCTTGAGTTTTTCAGACAAGCGCTATATGCATAACTTATGCATGTAAGCCTTTTTTCTTCCTTGATACCCCTCATAAGTTTTTACTACGAGATTCGTTGTTTGTGTGCAGAAATAAAACTAGATTTTTACAGCTTAATAATGTAATTAAACTTTTTTTGGTATTGAAATAAACCCAACATGCAATGGACGCTCAAGGGAAACCCAAAATCACCACATTTTAAGTTGGAAAAAGAAACCTTTATCAAGAGATCATAATTTTTTGGAATTTATTGCCGAATTTTAATAACCCTCAAAATAAACACGCGGTTCCACTCGTAACATTTTGTCCCCCACGAAACCACTGGCCAACCAAAGTTATTATAACTTAACAATACAAAGTCAGACTAAGATCAATTCGTACCAGAAGATGAAACCTATAACTCGAAGCTAAAGTTGAAAAGCATCACAAACAACATCGACCATTTCATACAAACAAAGAACTCGACTCCAAACTCTGGAATAAAGAACCACTTCAGACATCCAATCGATCGGATCTCATAGAAGCGTTAATACCGGCGGTACATTCAAAAATCTGTAGCGGAATAAAAAGGTTGGCCCCTATTATGCGGACAACAATGGCCCCGACTGAAAAGTACCCCGGATACCCGCTGCAACATTATAATAAAAGGTAACTGCGAATAGGTTTCCGGGATAAAATTTTATTGTGAGGCATCGACAAAGGACTTCGCTGCGAACAAAAGTCCGTGGAGATCCGGGACTCGGTGACGAAGATATCGCGCTGTAATATTATAATTATATGTATCCTGAGTGCGGGGTATTGAGTCTGTTGGTGATCAGCGGTGAGTGGCGTGTGAGATATGAATGTGCGGTGGGTTGCTTTGTTTTTAGAAATGTTTTGTAAAAGGAGATTGATACCGGTACAAGCCCAGAAACGAACATAAATAAAACAAAATGTATTATGAAGCATTAATAGTGTTTCAAAACCCTGTATAATATTTGTTCGTCGTAAAACTTCGTGATGGGCCATAAGACATATAGATTATACAGTCTATAAGACCGTTTCTAAATCTGATGACAACAAACCTGTCAAAAAAAATGAAATCCAAACATATCGATCGCGGAGTAATCCACTGTCTTCCTACAGATTGAATTTCACTCAAATCTAACGACTGTATCACAAAATGATTCATTTGCTATGCCCCAGTTGTCCGAGAAATCATATCAATTCTTGCAATAAGCATGTCCCAATTACCATCTTATTTCCAAAACTGGCAACATAATCGTTAAGACCTCCCCAAATACTTGAATAAAAATAAAAATAAAATATATATATATTTTTTTTTTTTGTACAAAGTAGGTATTTCCAAGTAACGAAAGCTGTGGTGGGATTTTAAATATTATCAGTTATTTTTAAATATTAACAAAATCCATGTCTTTTACATTTCAATAAAGCTACGTATAATGCCCTTTGTACACGGCACGGTTTTTTGCAGCACAGTGCGCTAACCGTACCGTACAATAATCGTGTGAGCTTGTATACGCAGAGAATTCGATGGCGCCGTGCCGTAGAGCCACCGTATCTGTCAACAAGCTTCCATAGCGATCCATACAACACTGACGACTGTGCCTAAATACGACGAGACCTATTTGGAATAATGTGAAAACAGATTTTTTCAGTGTATCATTTATTTGTCTAAGATTATTTTGGTGCTTATAAAAAGCAACGCTTAGTTCGGCTATTATCTCACCAATGTGTATTATAAAAACTCATTTCCCTTATTTATACTCCTCCCATATATTTAGTCCCGGAGTTATTACTGTTTTCCCCGCCTATAATGACTCTAGTTTGTACTGGAAACGTACAGGGAAATTCATATTTCAACCCCAAATTATGCACTTAGAAAAATTACTTCATACCATTTGCTGACTAATAATATTTAATTGTTACTCGCACGTTCGTTTGCAAATGTGTTAACATATTATTTTGCTATTGTATTTCTAAAACGATTGTATAAACATGGCAGTAATAATGTGTCAGAACCACTGACAAGTTATTATACAAGTTCGCTGGACAACATACTATCAATGACAACACGAAGAAATTTTTTTTTCGATATTAGCAACATGAGCGTCCGTGGAACTAATATTATTGATAGTGAGTTTTACAAAATGCGCATACTCTCATGATAAAATGTTCTAAATATCTCTTAGTGAACACAAAGTACACAAAAAAGACCTATTTCACGATTTACTAAATCATCAGAAGCGTACCAAAACAACGTAACGGCCATTTGCAACAATTGTATCAATTTTAGTTCCTGAGACGCTCGAGCGGGGCGCTTTGAATCGGCAGGTATATTTAATTTTAGTCCAGCGTACTTGTTTATTAGAGGTCAGTGATCAGAACTCATTTCTAAAGTACAGGCCTTGACCTGTACCAATGTCACGTTAAAGGCCGTGTTCACACCGAAGCTTATAGTCGGTCACCGATTGTGAGAATGTATGAAAAAACTACTTCAGCTTCCCTGCCACTGTTAATCGGCGTCCGAATAGTACGTTTGGTGTGAACGCGGCTTTAGATAACATGTACTTTCTGATTCACAAGGATGCCTCAACTTAATGAGGTATTTCTAGCATGCAATGAGCGAGCGTGGTTATGAATACCGAGTTATGTGAAGTGATTGAAGAGATCTTTACCCTACATAAACAACAACTTATAGTGCAGTCATAGTATTAAAAATAAATCACAATATAAGAAAAGCAAAGAGCTTTGAAGGTCCGTAGCATACCTAATTGTCCGCCATTTTGATTTTTTTCTTAAATGGCGGCCACGCTTGATCCCTATATAAATCGATAACTGACATCAATTCAAACAGAAAACATAATAAGACCAAACCCCGTAAAGTATCACATTTCCGAGATGTTAACATTAAAAGTTGATCACGTGACATCCATATTTTTTTAAAATTGCTTACGTCTTATTGATATGATCATCATCAGCCAGTCCACTGCTGGACATAGGCCTCTCCTATTGCACGCCATTCAACTCGATTTTCAGCAACTCTCATCCAGCTGCTACCTATCCTGCGAAGATCGTCGCTCCACCTAGCTTGAGGGCGTCTCACCTTACGTTTGCCGATTCACGGTCTCCACTCAAGAACACGTCTATTCCAACGGTCATCGGTTCTATGGCTAATATGTTGATATAGATGTTTATTATATCTAATAGTTGTTTCAAATAATTGAGGGAGGCCTTTGCCTTGTAGAGGGACACAAACGACTGATAATAATAATAAAAGCTACGCCAGCTAAGCTATAGCCATTTAGATATTATTACCATAGTTATAATGACAGAAATTCCTAGTACTCGTAAAACATGCGCTAATAATATAGCTTTCGTGACTTATTAGCGTCGATTACGTCGGGTGTGTCAGCGGCAATCGTCACCTGTCGTGTTAACTGTGATGGCCGACGGAAGTGCCTGTAATGTTCTTTAAAATGTTTTGAGAACAACACAACTAGTATTTAATATTATGTACAGTGGTAGAAATTAATACAAATAATTAAGTTTTTAAGAATAATAATACTGGCCTGTTATAAATAAAACTGAGGGAAAGAAATGTCTTCGCCCAAAAAGAAAGAACGTACATTGATAACTACGCTTGCGTATTGCGGATTTGCGATATCAGACTATTATCTATTTCTACACACATTCTAATCTAATGTCGCGTTTCTTGTCTGTCTGTGTAACGGCGTGGTTCTTCTATAGTACGAGACGGAATTTGACGCGGTTTTCACCATTATTTTAGAGAATTGATTCCGGAAGGTTTATGTGTATATTCACTAACTTAATACTCGTATTCGTAACAAAATCGCGACGTTTTGCCAAATCATAAAAACCGTGCGAAGTACTATTATATAAGTTACGACATTACTTCTTCGGTGTCCATGGTCTTAAACAGTCATATGTGTACGAAATTGAGCGTCGCATAGAATAAAAAAGTAATTGCTAAGTTCCGAAACCGAATCCTCATGCTTCACATCCCTTAGCGTTCTGGCCATAACAACTGTCATTTTATAAGCTAACGTTGACCTAATTAGTGTTACCACGGTGCAGATCTACAAATCTTTAGTTAGTAACACAGGTTAGCCAAAAACTATGATTGGATTTTCTTTTCACAAAAAAATTCAGGTAGGTTCGGACCGAAATTGGAATTGTGCCCGATTACTAGTCTCGCATGGGATTCTATACCAGCCATCACTAGCAAATTGATAGGTTTTATTATGTTTGTATTTGGCATTGAATTTTCGTTATTTGATGGTAAATTGATATTGTCATAATATGTCAGCTGTATGATGATATTTTATTCCATTCTGATTTTTTTTCGCGTAAATATGACGATTTTATTACTATTTGCCTTCACCGAGATAGAACGAAATAAAACTGAAATTTATATAAATATTAGAGAAAGTAGCTTCGGGAATTAACGATAACTGTTTATCAACCTTTGTGGTTGTGTGTCACGATACCTATTTCGATTCTTAATAGGCCTATTCCCCGAAGGGCGGGCACGCACGTATCCATTTTGATATTAGCGATCACACACCTAAATTATTAAGTCATAGCCCAAGGGAATATTGCGGTTAAAATATCGTTATTTTCGTCAAATTTTGTTTACGACATTTTTAATTTAATAATGGTGGGTGACATCATTGTTTTTGTTTTGTAGAATGCAAATGGCGTAAAAGCTATCGACATTTAATTTAAAAAAATTCTTACAACTTTTTGCTTACTCTATGAATAAAGTAATTAATAAAAAATCCGAAAGCTTTTAAAGAAACTAAAATCAGCACAGCTGTATCTTCAAACAGAAGCTATTTCTGTATCCTATTTCAATTTCTTTTTTCTTGAAAACGTAACATGATACAGTAAGGAATGATAAATTACGTCTTGACTCAAATTATCTACAGTATTGTGAAATTAACTGAGAGAGAATCTAGCACTCGATTCACTTTTCTTTTTTTTTCTTTTCTTTTCTTTTTCTTTTTTCTCGATTTCACTTTTGTTTTTCTGATCACGTAATGATAAACCAACAGAGCTGCAGTGGTGACGTGTTGCAGGTCGTAGGTTCGAACTCACACAGGGGGCTAGGAGCTTTACTTAATGCAAATTATTTCACCATCACTGCTCTCAAAACGGTGAAAGAAAACATCGTGAGGAAACCGGCGTTTTCTAGAGCCAAAAATTCGAAGACAGACATGTGACATCTACCAACCCGTAAACTGGTCCCACGTGGCCCTCTCATTACTCATGGGAACATTACAGTTTGATTATGCTAAACAAACAGAGGTAACTTTCAGAATTCATCACAAACCATTCCTACAATTTTCCTAAACAGTACATTAAGCCGTTGTATCCATTATTAACACAAGGAAGGGTACCAAACTTCCAATTTGCATGGCGAAGTTCTGACGAGCAAATTCTGTGAGTCATGGTGACTAATACTGGGAGGTCATGAACTGTCCATTATTTTACATGAAATTGACTAAACTTTGTCGTTTGACGCGAGGATCTCAGGAATGTCTGGAATTATGTCGGCATTTGATTGATAGTGAATTTGTGGGACAAATTGTATTGACATGGTGTTACGTTGTTCAAATATTTGGTTGGGCCGTGGTTTTCTGTTGGGTTCCTTAGAAATTATTGGCTGTGAGTGAAGTTATAGACAGCTTTGTAATGTGTGGTAAAATATATAGTTTGTAGTAGGTAACAGAATCGTTATATTTGTTTTTGATTGGAAAATTGTATCATCAACATGTAATATTATATTATAATGCCGATACGATCAATCTCAGTTGGATCATCATATCCTTCTGATTTATCATCAACATCTTCATAGCAACCTAATTCTGTAACCCAAAATCCCAACCCAACATCCAGCATATTACCATCTCCAAGACTCATGAACTTTGACACAAAACAAAACACAACACAGCAGAAACAAACGGAATTCATACAGCACTGACCGAATCCGAAACACTTCGCCTTAACATCCGCTATCGTAACAATTTATATCCAAACAATCCAATCCAAACATAAAATATAAAAGTAGAATACAGGCCAGATGCAAGACTCACAAAAGGATCTCAATACATTTGCGTATGCATCGCTTATATCGCCTCCATAATAGACTTGAACGGATGCCAAGAATGCACCAATTGATTATTGATATTGCTATAGTATTGGTTTTCGAGAAAATGAGCCTCACTCTTAACGAAGAGTGTGCTTGAGTTATTTCATATTATTTTTAGGCTTTGTGGACTTCGTGAGCTTGTTTTTGAAGTAAACAAGATGTTTGTGCTGTTTCGTTGCGAAGACAATTCGTTGCTTGTGTATTGTTTTCCGCAGTACTTATTTTGGAAAATGAATGTTGTAGACAGTGAGTTTTAGTGAGTTTGAGGAGCTCGCAGCTAAGTAATAACAACCGCACGAGTCGATCGATCAGATTAAGCTACGCTTGCTGCGGTGCAACCGTAGATGGGTGACCATTTTTACATACCGAGACCCCTCCGTGCCTTGAAAAGCACGTCAAGCCGTTGGTCCCGACTGTCATTCTTGTCGGTACGAGTCATCAGAAGCCCGAAAGTCTGACAACTCACTAAAGGGTATCGTGTTACCCAGTTACTGGGTTGAGTAGGTCAGATAAGCTGTGGCTCCATGTAAATACTGGTATTCAGCTGCATCCGGTTCGACTGGAAACCAACCCCAACATTGTTGGGAAAAGGCTAGGCAGTTTCGTTTGAGTTTTAGTGGATAATAGCTATTTAAGTGGATGATCTAATTTAAATTTTGTTTGCAATAAACTTAAGTTTATGGAGCTTCAACATGAAGAAATTTGCCTAACCCTAGCCAAAACCCTACATTAACCTAATCCACAGTTTACCAACCAAACCAAAAATTACCATCTACTTCAATATTCAATTGTGCCCTCCTTATTCCGTTAGTACCATACAATTTAGGTAACCAAATTACACAGTAGACGTTATCAATTACAGGATAGGTAATAGCCTAGGATAAACGTTGATCGTGTGCGCAACGTATGTGTAGTTGGGTTTATGTAAATATACCGAAGCTTCGTCCGAACACTGCCAAGAGCTGGCATCTAGAATCAATTTGCAAATTACCTAGTAGCTTATATACATAGAAGCTGTAGCTGTTAGTGGAAATATAGATTGCTTGGCCACACATGTAGGTTTAGATGTTACACCAAAATTCTGTATTAGCGATTAACTTGTTTGTGGAAAACTGAGCGGAATTTCAAGCAGCTTTCAACTGATTGAAAGGTGTTTGAGGCTTTTCGGTTATTAAAAATTTAAGTTTTGGAGAATTCTGCTTCGCTGAAGCTGAAGTAGGAGTGGATAAATAGTAAGACAAGTATCTTGTTGTAAATCGTTTGAAGTCAAACCATTGTTAATAACCACACATTAAGAACACACCCACATAATAATATTACGTTACATTACATTAAAACAAAAAGCGTCAAAATAATAAATTCATCACAATTATAATTAGCCTATAATGTTCCCACCGCTGGGATACAGGCAGGAGGCCTGGTGAGAGGGAGTGGGCCGCATACATCCTTGGAAAATGAATGACCTAATCAATTAACATTCTTAGACAATGGCGCCGATTCTCTTGTTCACAAACTAAATTAAATTTAAGTTCAGTGCATCTTTTTCTTTCTATTTCATTAAGAAAAGGACAAAAGATAAATTTTAGTTTAGTTCTGTCAAATTAAAACGCTCCATAGACAGTTTAGACGTGATTAAAAACATGGCTACTAAAAATACGTCAATTTACGTCTGTCGCTGACTAATTTGACAGAACTAAACTAATATTTTATCTTCTATCCTTTTCTTAATGAAATAGAAAGAAAAAGATGCACTGAACTTAAATTTAGTTTAGTTTGTGAACAAGGGAATCTGCGCCAATGTCGTACCAAATCAGCAGAGCCACATAAAACTCTCTAAGTAAGCAATGATAAAACGACTGCAACACACTTTCAAATAAGAAATTTGTTAGTAGCAAAAATGCATAACTATCCCCAAAAAGACCAACCTTTATTTCTGCCGATTCCTACATTTTCTGTATCACAAACAGGCCGCACCTTGTTCGTTCGGCTGATTGATATTGGCTCGCTTATTTCGGTCTAATGTTTACGGCCGCATCAAGGTCTGAACGGATCGCGTGAAGTGGGCCACAGTGCTCACAGCGTTTTATGGATGGTGTTAAAAGTTGCAGTGTCTCGTGGTCGTGTGCTGTGGCCTTTATGTTGGGTGCCTTGTAGGTAAAAGTTTTTGCACGTTTTGGTTTTTGTAATACTGCTTACGTTCGGAAGAATTCTACTTAGTAGTAGGAATATATCTAATAATATTTAATTGTTTGAATTGCCACTTAGCTCTCTTCCTTTCTCTCGACAGGGTCCATATTGATCTTTTACCTTGTATATACCTACCATCTATGAAACACATATGGAATGTAATAAAGATTTGAGTATTGTTTATGATGTGAGATCTTAATTTACTCATTATTTTAAATATTCTGAATTACAGCATAATAATACATATAAATATTACAGTTCTTCTATATATAGCAGTAGGAATTTCGTCGTCATTATAATAAATAAATATTACAAACATAGAGGAATGAGATGAATCTTTATGTATTATTTAAAGTTTCTTTCCGTTTTCTTGGTTTTTATAGATTCTAATAAACAGTGGCAAGTTGATACCCTATTGTCTAAGAGCAGCGATAAATACCTGTCGCGCTTCGTAGTGCCATAAAACCTTAAGTTATGAGAAACCACCATTCAGTTCTGCCTTCATTTCTTGGGTAGCATAGAAAAAACGCAAAACAAAACTGTGTATATAAGATTTCATTAAGATACTAGTGTTCCAGACACATTTTAAACTTATAAAATGTTTTTAATAAAGGTTCAGGGGAGAACAGAACTCGCTTAGCTTAAAACTAAAAAAGTATCACATGAATAGTAACGTAATTCAATACAATAAACAGCGCACTGGGCATGTTTTTATCGAGAAAAACTAGATAGGTTCGACAAACTTAGGAAAAGAAAGAAGAAAGAAAGAAAAAACGTTTATTTGCGGTAAACATGACGCAAAAAAGAACATAAAAACAAAATATAGAAAAAAACAATGAGAAATGGTTGACATGCGTCACATCCACGCAAAACGGCTGTCGCTCAGCATTATGCCGCGACCCTATGCAAGACAGAGCCCCAGCGCTGGTTTTCAGCGACAGCCGGCGCCGACGTAATGACGTCGTCCGGTGCAGCAAACAATTATTCATCAACAAGTATAAAACGATTATTATTGCCTATTTTTAAAGTAAACAGTTATTAGGACGCTGTACTGGTACAGCGTACATAAAGCAAAATAATACAATTCAATTAAAGTGTGATAGAAACAAACAGGAATATAAAAAAGAAACAAAAACGAGGATATACATGCTAAGAGAATATCATCCTTAATAAACATTTTACGCTTTATGTAGTGGCAACATTTCCAAAGCGTCCTATTTGACGTACGCGCACCCAACATGCACCAAAGAAATTATGATGTAAGGAATTACAAAATGGCCAATGATGTAATGTGTTATGCAAAATTTATGTGTCAGTGCTGTAAGCGTTTGTGAGTGAATTTCAAAAATGAAAGATGAGATGGACCCGATAACTAAAACTAGAACTAAAACTAGGTATCATGTGGCCACAGCATACATATTGTATACATAATCAGCCTATAATGTTCCCACTGCTGGGAGACAGGCCTCCTCTCGGTAAGAGGGAGCGGGCCGTAATCCACCACGCGGGCCCAGTGTCACATGTCTTCGAATTTTTTGCTTCTAGGACATGCCGTTTTCCTCACGATGTTTTCCTTCACCGTTTAGAGAGCAGTGGTGATTAATTATTTTACACAAATAAAAGCGCCTGTCTGGGTTCGAACCTGCGACCTACAACTCGTAAGTCGCGGCCATTACCACTGAGCCACCACAGTTCTTGATACATATTGTATGCCACAAGGTAATATTTTAGGTCCTCACAGACCTAAACATTAAGTCCACTGCACATGTCGTTATTCTCTCATGTCCAAATAATATATATAAAACTGGTGTTTAGAGGGGAAATATAAAAACACGTTCCTTCTACGAACTTGGACGATACCATAAAATGAAATGTAAATATTATAACTGCGGGGATGAACGTAAAAATGCCATAAAATATTGTGGTGCTATCTTTATTGCTTTAATAGAGGAATTATTGGCTGGTTTCTATTTATATGTTAGTGTTGCCATTTATTTGGGTAATTCTGCCTTGGAAGTTTTATTTTTTTGCGTGTGTTTGACGTGATTAATTGATGTTAGTGGCACGCTACTAACAACTAGTCAACCAATAAAAAATTTATCTTAAAATCAGCCAGAAAATTCTATATATGTAAAAATGCCAAACATGATATTAATTAATATCATCCATACGCAAAAGTAGGTCTAATAATTTATCGTATTTAACAACATATAATCGATATCGTTTACCACATCACTATTTTTTGATTGAATAACAATATCTAAAGTTTGTTTTAATTCTTTTGCGTTTTCGTTTTTTTAGTATAGAAGTTTGACATTACACCTGTCAAATTAGTATCTGGGTTTAAAAAACGAACTTTACCTACTACCGGACCGACCGTGCTGCCCTCACCCGGTCGCAGTAAGCATACTCGGCGAAAAGTTGCGCATATTACCCTCAGTTTAGAATTATCATTTTTTGTTTAGCCTCATCGATGATAAATGTTTAAATCTAAGTCATATTATGTTATTGTAATGTTTTACCCTGTGCTCCAACTAGTAAGTGAGTGCATTAACTTTAGTTGTAAAATGCGTTTAAAGTCAGTGCTAAGACTTTTGTGCTTTTTTTAAATATTAGTGTGTAAACTCTGTGTAAAATTTATGTAAAGGTAAGTTAGCCTAAGAACTTGTTATGTATATGGTTGTACACAATTAGAATAAGATTGTATTGTTTGCACTTTGTGTTATTATGTTAATTATAAAGACTTTTAAAATAAAGCAATCAATGTCATGCTAAATGAGTCTCAGAACGAGAAAAATATGAACAACAGCTTAATAGCACTTCTAATAGCACAAAAATAAGGTAAGAAAAGTTAGAAAATAATAATGTGAAAAACTTAACTGACACTGCTATTGAAAAGATTTCTATAGAAATGTCAGATAAAAATATTGAAGAAATTTTAATTGCCTACATTAAATATACTTGATCTGAATCAAGTCGAATCTGCTGTGAAAAGTAAGAAAGCGATAGACACTTTTCCAACCATTTGCCAATACTTGTTGGACTCGAAGATTGCAATAGTGCACAATAGTGACATCATTGCATTGAAACATGAACATCTTACAAAAGAAACCTCAATCATCTGTAATATTGCAAAGTGAAGCTAAAGGCAAGAATATTCCAGCAATAGAGAAATTGACTCCAATATATTGGACTATTGTAGTTCCTAACCATGATATTAATTAACAAAGCTAGCGAGGTGTATATAGTTTATACGCCTTTAGAAATTGCTGTCTTTTTAAAATATCTCAGTCAGCTTGAAAACAATTTTACTATCAAAATCCGAAACACAGACATAAATAATAACGACCAATACGTAAGAATTTTAAGACCAACAAAGCTGGATTCTTAAGAAAAATGCGCCAATTTATACCACCCGATACTTTTATATATCACAATAGATATACCGTGAAAGCTGGGTAAAAAGCCATTTCCTATTTATCTCAGTGCCGCAACTGGGTAAGCAACAAATGTACTATAACTGAATCGACACATCCCTAGGGTGCAATTTACCGCCACGGTCCCAGATGTTAGGAAACTACAGTTGGAAGGACCGTCTTACAAGAGCCATCATTTTTTTTGTTCGAACTTATCTATCGCGGATTGTATATACTTGAATATAGTTCTTGTTTTGTTTGTTTGAGATGGGACTGCTTATCTTTCAAGTTGAAGGAGTTTGCGGGATGGAATGTTTTTCAGAACATTGTATGCCTTGGGCTATGTATCTCTTATAGTATTATACCATCTATCTCTTTATATCCTATATATCTCTCTCGTTGGGACAAATATTCATACACATATTCAGTCTATCAAAAAGAATTAAAATAAACAAGAGTCACATGTATGTAAAACGTCATCATGGCAGGTTATTCCCGATTTGCATATTTGCTTGCCCAGCGAGCAATGCCAATTTGATTGTTACTGTATGATATGCCCACGGAGCACCAGCTCTGGTTTTATGCTGACTAAATAAAAATACGTGATCATTTAAAATATCCATGGAAAAATCAGACGATGAAACAAAATAAATATTCCTTATTTATTTAATGCTTTATGCAGAAGTAAAAACTGCAGATTGATTTAACGCATTAGCCTTTTTCTTCTTGTGGGTGATACAGAGACAAAATAGCAATATCTGTCAAAATAGCAATAGCAACGTCTCATAAATTCACGTTGATTGAACTCCAATAATTCATTCAACAAACAGAATAGAATCATTCAAACCAAAATTTAAATAAAAGATATTGCAAGCAAATAGAAATAAGATTCTCAGTGAGGAAGGCACGGAGATCGAGAATCGGACAGTACAGGATAGTAAAACAGGAAAAGTGTATTGTAGAGGTGCCGGCGAAACATTTGTATCTGCAAGTCGTTTCAAAGTATAGAGTTACGGTGTCGAACCCCCAGAGTGTGTCTGTAGAGCGCATGTTCCTGAGAATTGTATCGAAAACTTGTCGAACAGTTCCGTTTTCAATTATGAAAGAGGAATTTTAGTGAAGTTTTTAAAAAAGGAGTCGAAGGAAAAGCTTGTTGGGGATGTTACTTATAGAAATTGCTTTTCTTATGATGTTTAAGAGAGACCGCTTAATAGCTATAAACACTGTTTAATAGATACTTGGGTGATCTATATTCCCTCTAATTTGCTTTTTACGTGAGTCATTTTGGCTGACTGAAACCGTGAAATGTAATGACTATTTTACTCAAATGTTTTTTCACACACAAATTGTAAACCTTTCAAATGAAGATAAATTCTGTAATTTAATTACAGAGTACGTAGCAATAAAACTAACATCCTCTCACAATGACGTAAACAGCAATAACGTTGAGAATTTTCAATTACATACGCAGAATTTCAATTTAGAAACATCCAATACTTGCAGGAACGCTGCCATAACAAATACCCTCATTTCCATAAACACATCCAAAGTAATCGCCGAAACAAACGTTCGCGATGATACTATAGAACACAATGTTTTGTTAAATTGCCCTATTGTGCTTCGTTATCTCTTTATTGGCATATAGATATAATCTAAAACATTTTCTTGTGTTAAAGAAGCAAGTCCATCGGAACGAGGCAAGTGACCGGTCCCCAAGTCCAATTTAGCTTTGCGGTTTCCCAATGGCGTGTTCTGTCCTTCTAACCCCGCAAAGTGCAGTCTGAATGTTCATGTAAAGGCCTGGTGTGATATGGAGCGACAAATTGTTGCGGCTTTTGTGTCGTGTCGATCAATGGGAGTGCGGGCAAGTGATGAATATTGTCACAGTGTATGTGGATGTGCTCTTCGGTGTTTTGGAAAATGATTTAGACGTCTAGGAGAAGTGACTTGTATTATAATAATGTGTGATATTATAGAGGGAAACACGGAGATTGTAAAAGTAAGCGCAAAACTGACAGGAAAGTGTGACAAATTCAAACTAGACTTTTTTTCGTATTTGCTTCAAACCACAGAAATAGTTCAACAGAATTACAAGTCTCTAAGCAGAATGTTATACCGTGTCCATAAAATCGAATCGCTTTTATTTAATTACACCAGCTTCTCTTCCGTCCCTTTTAACAGTACGCATTTACTCACGGCACTTTTACTTTTTCCTCGTTAGGCGAGTCAACCATTACTTACTGTGGCACGCTGACCGCTCACTACATAACCGATTCCCGACCGACGGTCGAATCGGCCACACCTCGTCTTTTTCTGTCCATTTAAACGGATAGGCGCGGTGTCGCATCGACCACGCCGGGGATTTGAATCACGAATTACAGATTAACTACTAAGTAAAATTGGCCGGTCTCTGTTTGTGTTTTGTTGGCATCGTCTGTGTTTACATGTTCGGGGATATTCGGGCGCCATCGGCTTTTTTGCAGTCGGCAGTTTGAACGTGTTAATAACTTGGATGAAATAGTGGATGTATTATCATGCTAATGTTTCACGGGTGAATAATGGGCATTCATTAAGTGCCATTATGATTAATGCATTGTGTTTTGTTTCAATGCCCTCTTGATAGGTCAAAGCTTATGATGTTTATTGATTATGGTCACTGAATTTCATTTGTTATGAAAATGTAACTCAGTTTTTGTTAAAATGACAAATGAAAACAATGGATATTTTAGCATTTATGTAGACTGCTAATACTCTAATTACTTATTATTTCATCAAAACGCGAGGTTCCTTAAAATTCTTGACATTACTGATAGTAACTTACTTGCTCTACTTGGAAAATAGAAACAAAATAAAAGAAAAATACCTCTATAAAGGCGTCTAGAGGAAAGAAATGTTCTCTTATTTGGACATTTGATACCTATTCGTTAATGGTGTGAGGGTAAGACTATGTACAGTACTGTGTATGTTGCTATGTTTGTACGAATTTACCACAAAGATAACCCTCATTGCAAATGTGATTTAACCATAACAACAGCTCGTAACAATAAATTCTGAGCTTATCCTTGATGAAGGTATCATAAAGACAACTTCTCAAGTGATATCAACACAAGATTCATAAACGGTCTTTGAAGGCACAGTTGGGCTTAATATATGGGGGCAAAAGGTCCATATTCGTGCATAAATTGTCATAGTTTACTAGCTCCTTGCCTACCGATATCTTTGTAACCCGATTCCCCAAGAAATAGAGTTGCAACCCAAAATTTTCCATATTTCTCCTAGATACTTTGGGTCTCGGATACTGTTATATACTTTTATCTCACATAAACAGCTTGGGGTTCGAGTGGTGCCCTCAATTTATGCCAAGTGTCATTATAAATTCCACCCGAACGGGTCTCGAGATGTACCGATTATGAAACGCTGAAACCTCTATTTTTAATTTTATCTCAAGTACCATCGGGGTGGTTCAATGTTCTACATTGTCGACGTCATAATAAACGCCACTGCATGAGAGTGAATGAACTTTGAATCGAAAGGTGACTAAAGTCGTAAAGATATCGGTTGACAAAGTACCATTGTGATAGCTGGATCTTGGAACGATGCTTCTGAAGAGATGAATTTATATTCCACAACAAAAGTAATTGTGAAAGTTATATCAGTATAAATAAAAAGTATTTTTATTACCAAATTTGCTGACATTTGTTTAGTTTCAAGCAATATTTAGAAACAAATAAAAATCCCGATACATGGTTATATTACAGTAAATAAAAACAACAAAACAACAAACCTGGCTTTAGGTATTTCTACCTTCAGTTTTATTAACACTTCGTTTAGGTTGAATTTAACATAATGTGTTCTGACTGAGCAATGACATTATTAATAACTGTAACATTTACTCCATTTGCGTTCATATCATCCTTAATTTAGATCTCAGTTTTGAATGGCAGTTGCCTTTTATAATCTTATATTATACACGTGAAATACATTATGCAGAACCTTGAAACTTTCGGCTCCCTTTTCACCTTTTGGACGTCAAATTTCGTTAAATCCCTTCTTATCTGTTCCCTTGTTATTCTATTTAGAAGATTATAGAATATATCGAGCAAGTTACAATGGCTGATTTCACGTTCACACTTTTTATTAATACTCACTAAACATAATTCTTATTTTACGTTACTTCAACAAATATTATCAACACCATCCCCTATGTAATTAAGCAGTTGAAAATCCTTATCTATGACGCCTATTGTACTAAGAAATCGATTCGATTCTCAGTTCAAGGCTAAATCCAGAGTCTGCTGTACCCCGTACTAATGTTCTGGCGTGAAAGAGCTACCCAAAGACTTTATTGAGATTTACGATGTACCAAATTTATTTATACGAAATCGATGTGGCATTCGATTACCATTTCGTTATACCTTTGTTAGAATTTACTTTCAGATGTGAAGGATTGAGAACATATAAATTGGGGTGGTTAATAGCTGGATGGATTAGAATCTTTGAAGGTGTTTATCGTATTGTATTCCTTCTGATGTTCAATAGGATAACACTGTAGGTAGTGTACCAGTATGTTGGCTCAAAAGATTACTTTGATCTTCTTCGCTTTTGTAGCCTTTGGCTGCATTTTGCTGTGGTCTGTTTGCTTAAAGAAACTGTTTGTGTGCTCATTAGCAAATGCATGGCGTTTCTCTATGAAATTGTGAAATAGGGTTAACTCGAAACTTGTCAAAAAGGAATAAAAAATACACCTGGATAGAATTAAAGAGCTTAAATATAATGTTCTTGATGTTCCGCTTATTAACAAAGTCAAAATGAAGAAACATTCTAGAATAAATTAAAGGAAGCAAATCGATATTACCAAGCTGAATTTGTATATACATCTTTTTAGTTTAGCGCAAAGCGAGCTGGGTAATTAATCAGCTGGACTGTTTGGTTTCAGTCCACGAGATGCTTGTATATTCTAACGTAATTTATTACAGGAATACCTATCACTTTGTACTGGATTCTGTATTTTGCTAGCATAAACTGGTAAAGTTAGTACTTTGGAATGGATTCAATATGCTTGTGTTAGAGTATTTATGAATGTATGGTCTCGTGTTTTCTGTTATTGGATATAGAATAGGAATAATGTTAGCACGAATTGTAGGTATTGCTATGGCCTTTGGATTCAAATATATAACATGAAAATATATATTGTGTTATTGCAATACCTATTTGTTCAAAAGATTGTCATGATGGCGTTGTTTCTTCGATGCTGTCTTATATTTTTCAGTTACATAAGACTTTTGTCCGCAGAAATATAATTTTATACCTTTTCATCAAAAGAGTAAAGAGAGAGTGGTGTTTAAAGAGCAGTGGTGGGTGGTAAAGAGGTGATATCGGCCCCGAAAAACAAGACGTATGTGGGTCGTGGGTTCGAACCCAAGCAGGCGCTTTGTTTTGTGTAATTTATTTTATCACCATAGCTCTCAAAACGGCAAAGGAAAACATTGTTTGGAAACCGGCATGTCCTAGAACCAAAAATTCGATGACATATGACATCCACCAACCTAGACTGGGCCTGCGCCCCCACTTCATCTCACAGAGAGGAGGCCTTTCATCATATTAACATTAGACACAATGTGTAGGTATATTTCACTAATTTCTCATTACCATATAGAAAAAAAAAAATTCATAAAATGTCCTAAGCCACTAAAAATAGGTAAGAAACTCAACTCACCTCTTCTCAAACTTTTTCCAATAACCGCATCGATCAAATTCCCAAAAGTATCACCTTTGGCACAAACTTTTGGCAACCGCTTCAAAGTTTCCAACTATAAAAAAGTCACATGCAATTACTCTTTACAACATGAAGTCGGACTACACTTGTCAAACTCCGAAGCACCAGGCTTAGTTTCTAATCGAACTTTGCCTATCTAAAGAGACAGGAAAGTTCTCGAAGTATTCCTGTGCCTACTGAATTACTTGCGAACACGTGACTGAACATTCTTCGAGATTCTAGTTCGAAGTTTTAAAATTCGGGTTCATTTTGTGAGTGTCTGTATATGCTGTTGAAAGATTGAGTTGTTCATACTTTTTGGCACTTGTGAATGATATTGTATTTTTGCATACGGTGCTTGCATTTGAAGTGGACTTGGTTCAAGCAACAACGATGTTTTCATAAAAATATTGGTTTAATATATCATGATCTTATGATTCTTTAGATCTAGATAATAATTATCTTTGTTATTGTTGTCCTTTCTTTTTCCGTACTACCCAGTAAGTGGGTTGTGAAGGTTTGATAGGCAGTCGCTTCATGTAAAATGCTGGTATTCAGCGGAATCCGGTTAGATTGGAAGCCGTCCCCAACATAGATGGGAAAAGGCTAGGCAGATGATCTTTGTCCTTTCTATACGAGCTTTTGGGTAATATAGCCAGGCTATTTCAGAACATGGTCAAAATATATTTGCAGGTGATGGAAGTTACTGTTATAATCACAACGTTTGATAGAATGATAAATCAAAATCAAAAGTCATTCATTCAAATTAGTCTGAGAATCAGCACTTTTCGAACGTCAAAATTACAAAAGACAGTCCCCCAAAAACGCTCGCCCTTCACCACTTCCTAGTGCTATCGCTGGGAAGAAGAAGTGGGGCAACAAACTTCCCAGCAGCACAGCTGTCTGTTCAGTTAGAAAATACTTGATACATGATTGTATACAATACTAGGTGTTAAGTAATTAACATTACAAGGCACAGAACATAAAATTAAATTACTTGCCATATGTCAGCTAGCCACGCCAATATACCAACAAATATAATAAAAATTATACGTACTCACTATCGTACGATAGGTGATCAGAACGCAGTTTTGGAAGCACCGTGTGGTTTAATCAAAGCCAAAATAACTTCATAAAAATACTCAAAATTCTTGCAACTCCTTCAAAAACTCTGCTCACAAATCTAGACAAATTAACACTTACAACATATCACTTAAGGCGACAACCTACACCCAGTCTAATGCATTCTACAAGTACATCATGTTACCAAGTAATGCTTTCGCAACTTTTTTCAGTCTAATGCTGTTTTTGCTTCAAGTTTAACGTACGAACCATTTGCTAGTGAACATTTTGTAAAGCAGCATTAGCTCTGAGCAGGGTTGGGCAAATTCTGGTTTTTTAAATTTTGTTTTTATAAAAAAAAAAACATTAATTCATTTTTATTTATACAGTCGTGCTCTAGAAGTCAAATTTGCAGTATGCGATTAACATTGTATTAGTCACGTGGAAAACTGCTTCTATATCTAAACTAATAATGTTTTTTGTATGTTTATTTATTACGCTTTCACGTAAAAACCGCTAAACGGATTTTACCATGACCTGGAATAAGATATCGGATATTTTTTATCCCAATATTCCCATGGTGATCGAGACTTTTACGGGTGAAATCGCGGGGCGCAGCTAGTTTCTTATTAAATTATGTTGATTATTAAATTGCGACATAAATTTGCATAATTTGGTAAACACATAATTTAATATTGTAATTCCTACAATTTTCCATGTTCATATTTTTATCTGTGAAACGTTGCGAGTGTTCAATAATATATTTTATTTCATTAGTTTGGTTATTTTGATTTCAAAAATCAAATTGATTTGAGGCAACCAACCCTAGCTCTAAGTAAAGATCGTTAAAACTTTGAAGTAGCGGAGTGCATTAGCCGCCGCTGTGGCTTGTCGGCGGGCTGTGACGTTATGTGGTCAACTTATGGTCATTATTTGTGGCCAGTTTGATGGGTTACAAGTAATGGTAGAGTATTTTTCAAGTGTTATGAAGTTGCAATTATAAAATAATGACCTCTCGCCTTTTTACATTTTCCTTTTGAACGGGGTTTGAAAAAAAATATAGAAAGATACGTGCTATATACGCGGATCTTTACAAATATTTTCTCCTTCCGCTTATTATGGTCTGGTCGTTTGTGTGTTCCGAAGGCCAATTCCCGCAGTTAAACGTTCAAAATCTAGTTGTAATTTCATCACAGTGACAATCAATGTTAAAACTTGTCAAAAATGGAGGGATTTTCGAGTTATTTTTAACAGATTGAAACTGAGATCAAAACGCCAATTCTCGTAATTTAAAACGTTCAAAATCTAGTCGCAGTCTCATCTCGGCTACAAACATATCTCAAAACTTGTCAAAAATAGAGGGATATTAGAAGTCTTTTTGACAGATTGAGACTGAGATTAGACTGTGAACGTTCTTAAAATTACGAGAACAGCCCCTCAGACTGTGAACATTCTTAAAATTACGAGAATTGATCGTAAAATTATTCAATCCCAAATTCTCGGAATTAATCAAAGTTTTATTCTTTGCTATTAAAGTGACACGACATTGTTTCTTCTTTTGTTACAAAATTGCTTTTACTTTATCTGCATCTGCATCCATTTAGGAAAATTATCTAAAAGGTCGACAGTCTCTATGGTTACAGGAGCTGTTATAAGAACTTCCGTTGTCCTATTCAAAGCTTTCTTGGCAATTATTGAAATTTGACTGTACAATGTACTGTAATCAATTCAAGTCACAGACGGGGCGTGCATAGTTGCATACTAATCGTCATGTTATGAGTTTCTGAGTGGACACTGCCTTTATGAGGCCCCGGGGAATTGATAGGGTGGGTGGTCCAAATGTTAGCAGGAAGCTGCCGCTGTGTTGCCATTTTATTAAACTTACTGCAGTGATATTTATGTAAATATTTTCTTTAACATTCCATAATGTAGGTATCAGTAGGGTTTGGTTTTTAGATTACATTGTTTTTCGTAATAGCAATTTTCCAAACCAATTTTGCAAAAAATTTTTCACCGTTTTTGGAAATTATAATTTTAATGACGGGTTATCTATACCTACTAAAAATAAAACTTAAAAGAAGAGTTTGTTGTTTGTTTAAATGCGCTAATCTCTGGAATTATCAGTTAGATAAAAAAAAAAATTGCGTTTGGTTGGTCAATTCTTTAGAAAAGTATATTATTAGGCTATTTAACGCTACGACCCTTAAGAGCCGAGAAAAATGAAAAGAAGTCAGAAAACGAAGTAATAGTGCAGGCGGGCAATAGAATGCAACGCCGTGAGTTGGGTCCCAAAATTTCACGCGAAAAATAGTCGCGAGCACAAGCTAGTCATTAGATATAATAGCTTACAAAACTAAAAATTGTTTTAAAAAATCTTTTAGAATTTAAATGCAAGTTCTACCATTATTTTCTATTACAAAAGCACTTTCGACATTTCACTCAGAGTTTTCAGCACTTTACAACAAAAAAACCAGTCGAAAACAAAGCAGTGTACAGGCTTGGTAAGGCTCGACCGCCTCAGAACCAACTTCTTTATTCAATTAAGGTTCTACAAAAATTACTGCGGGACACATAAATCAGGCGTAACTGCTTCCAGTATT
Source organism: Apamea anceps (assembly GCA_951799955.1). Taxonomy (NCBI): domain Eukaryota; kingdom Metazoa; phylum Arthropoda; class Insecta; order Lepidoptera; family Noctuidae; genus Apamea; species Apamea anceps. Next base: position 2,731,851 of record OX637506.1, read on the forward strand.
ATTTATTTATGTTAAATAGGCTTAAGCACGTTCGTACTCGGTATCTGGCACCCTTTATGAGCGAAGTACCCATTCTGAGTAGAGAAACAACACATCTGTGTACGTTTAAATTATTTATCGAAATGTTCAAAAGTTTTTGAAATTGTTTTATGGGTTCTTATGACTTACTAGCTTTTACTGGTGGTTTTACATACATAACTTCACGCCTTCTTACCATGGGGACAGGTTGAAACTATAGAACGGCGCCTGCCACAATCCTTACGAACTCCTTTTGCCTCGTTTATGTTCATACATCAAAGGGGCAATTCTCGTAATTTTAAAGAATGTTCACAGTCTGAAGGCGCATTCTTGTAATTTAAAACGTTCAAAATCTAGTCGCAATTTCATCTCGGCGACAAACGAATGTCAAAAACTTGTCAAAATGTAGGTAGGAAATTAGAGGAAATTTTGACAGATTGAGATCAGACTGTGGACGTTCTTAAAATTACGAGAATTGCCCCTCAGATCTCAGTCTCAATCTGTCAAAAATACGTCTAATTTCCCCACATTTTGACAAGATTTTGACATTTGTTTGTCGCCGAGATGAGACTACGACTAGATTTTGAACGTTTTAAATTACGAGAATTGGCCTTCAGGTCATACACGCACGCCGGTTGCGAGTACTACTCATCTGACCTTTCTGAAGAACATCACCAATAAGGTCATTATATGTCCTCCTAGGGCGTACACTCCTGGCTTTTCCACTCACATCTACCTTGTAGTATACCTTTAGTTAATTATCTTGTGGTTTTACTCGTAATCCAAAGGGTTACTAAATTTTCTTCAGATAATCTTTCATATTTCAAATATTGTGTCTATCACCCTGCAGTCGACTTATTTCGTCTCCAGGTTTAACTTGTAATTTATCAAGATGCACCTCAATATTATTAGTATTGCAGAAGAACCGACTGCCATCTCCGCAGATTATTTGCTAAGAAATACCGTTATCGCAAGGTTAGACCGCTCGTTAGACGTCGGTAGACCTATCTATTTATTAATCTTAGGGAATATCAAGAGCTATTTCTTGGATTTAATTGGCTACAAGTAGTACAGTCACGAGTAAAAGTATGTATTCACTCGACTTTATTCAAAAGCGATTTACTCCTTTATTTTTAAATGAAATTTTATTTTGTACAAACATAGTATTTCTGAACCCATAGCTTTATGTAATGTGTCGTATTTCAACGTTGCATTCGTTATTTCACGAAAAAAACGCAATTGAAAGTTGCCAAGTGTTGACATATTGGTGCTCGTGACTGTACAATGTCTGTAAACTTTAACAGTGTTTCTGGTTCAATTTCTTACTTGTCTACTTGACCTAATGCTAAACAAGGTGCTTGCTGCTTACCTCCATATCATGCAGAATTCATGTCTGAAACTTTCCCGTTACGCGTGGTCGGCTTTCCCAATCCTGCGACGCCATTTATTTCGGTCATTTAGTTACGTTGCCATAACAAACCATAATAATGCTGCTTTCAGGAAGGGATAACATTGACGCCAATAAAACCAAAATAAAGTTCACAATAAAACCATGTGGCTCGAATCACTGTGATTTTTTTGTTTTGTTTTGAGTAGCCATTAGTATTTTTAAGAGCTAGAAAAAAATACAGTTAAATCTTTTACTATTCTTCCTTAATAAAAGGGTGAAAAAAGCACATATTAAATAATATACTTCCGACCGATTTCGGTCACGGTGATAACGGAGATAAGACAGGTACCTACCCAAGAAATATTATAAAGCATAAGCATAAGGGTGTGTACAAACACAATTGCACCCTTTGTTCCATTACTCTTATAATCCGATAGGACGGCAACCATACACGACAGATCAGGCGCAGGACCAACGGCGACACGTGCGCACTGAAGTACGAGGGTATCACACCACCAACTTCCAAACTCCCGGCTGCTACAAAGAAAATCCTAACGGAAAAACCCGATATCACTTTGCTCAAACTGAGAATCGAACCGAGGACCCCAGGCTCAGCAGTAGCGCTTGCGACACGAGACCAACGGGGCAGTTAAACAGCATACACGCGTTGCTTAAGATTACATCGGGATACTGGGAAATGGGTATGCTAGCAATTTTTTATTATAGCTTGGATTAGTCTTCTATAGTCTCTACTCTTGAGCAGTGCTGGCCAAGTGGTAACGGCCGCGACGTACGAGTTGACAGGTCGTAGGTTTGAACCCAGACAGGCGCTTTACTTTGTGTAAATTATTTCACCACCACTGCTCTCAAAACGGTGAAGGAAAACATCGTGAGGAAACCGGAATGTCCTAGAACCAAAAATTCGAAGACATGTGACATCTGCCAACCCGCACTGGGCCCGCGTGGTGGATTACGGCCCACTCCCTCTCACCGAGAGGAGGCCTGTGTCCCAGCAGTGGGAACATTATAGGCTGATTAATATAGTCTCTACTTCTATAGATCTTCTTGGCCAAATGAGAGAAGAACGAACTTTAATATAGCTCCTAACACACTCACCTGTCGTGTTTAAGAAGCAATTTCCTCTTCGCTGTAATCACTACATATTATGAAGCGAAGTTCCCAATCACGTCGATCTGTTTCAAGCTCGAACAGTTTGGAAACTATTGAGTGGACTGTGATACGAGTTCCATCACTAGTTAGAGTATTTTCACCAGTTTTATTTTAGTATAGTAACAAGTCTTTGTGAGCCTTTATAACTTAATTTTTTTTGCATGTTCATAATCTTTACTTAATCGGTATATACTACTAATTAATTTCTTTCTATTACCTTTACACAAATATCTTCTGGCTGTTGTCATAAGTTAAAAAAAAATCAAAATATTTTATTTGACATAATATCAACATGGGCACTTATGAAACGTCAGAAGCTAGGTGCACGGTTCCAATTAGTCGTTTCTTATGGAGAAGAGCCGGCATGAAACTCCACGGTTACTCTTGAACAGTAATGTAACAGTTGAACAGAAATGTGAGAAGGAAACTATATCTGAATTCCGTTGTAGCTTTATAATTGTTTACTTAAGTTTGTTTTTGCATTGGTTTTCTTCCCAAATAAAGTAAAAAAATATAAATTATTGTAAGAATTGATCGTTCTTCCGTAGATAACTGCTTGATCAGTTTCTTATCTTTCAAAAAATGGTCATTATTATCATCATCATCATATCAGCCAAAAAACGTCCACTGCTGGACATAGGCCTCCCCCAAGCACCGCCACTTCGACCGGTTCTGTGCTTCTCGGATCCAGCGGATTCCCGCGGCCTTCACGAGGTCATGCTTGCACCTTGTTGGAGGCCTTCAACGTTATGTCGGTACGCGGTCGCTACTCCAGAGCCATTCGACCCAATCGGCCTTGTGACTTTAGTTTGACTACTCTTCGGGCTATGTCGGTTAACTTGGTTCTCCTACGGATCTCTTCATTTTTGATTCGATGGCGTAGGGAAACTTCGAGCATAGTCCTCTCCATTGCCCTTTGGGTGACTTTCAGCCTTCTAATGTGGCCTATTGTGAGCGACCACGGAGCCGCTGTCATTATCACCACTCCTGATTTCTGCAACAATGTGTTTGCCCCCAAAGGTATACATAATTGTTAACAAACTCAGAGATTACAATATTTCTCACTCAGAAAGAAAGACTAAAAGACACAAAATACACCAGATACATACATCAGATAGCAAATAATAAAAAAACAAATAGAAAGTTTAAAGACCAATGTAAGAAATTAGCAGGTAAGTGTGCCTCACGGCTGCACCAAAAAAGCCCAGTTCAGCAAAAAAAATAAAACTCAGTTGGGCATCATAATCATGCCCATACAAGTTACAGCGGTCACTAAAGCCACAACGTCACAACCGAGGATTTATGGCATTATCCGCACGTTTGCGATGAAACTAATACAAAGGCCAACATGGATATTCACTTCCAAACAAAACCAAGAACTCTGTTCCAACAATACTTAGAACAACATACAACAAGAACGTGTTTATTGCAATGTTTGCCAGCTTATCACCAACACAATGTTTGCCGTTGGAATGTTTGCGAGCATCACCAACAGCCAACCTCAAAATGCCTTGGCCTCAGTTGGTGAATTTAACCACATTCGGTATTATACCTTACACGTTAGTTCTTGGCTGCACCTATTGTTTAGATAGAAGACCGACGTCAGTTTTAAAGTCAGTCAGTCGTCAGTCTTCTTTCCTATCCAGCGGATAAAGTTCCTTGAAACTTCTGAAAATGAAGAGTCTTAATTGTAGTAATTTTATTAGTAGGTACAGACGCCAGCAGGTCAAGCTACCCGAAACTGTCAAATTTTTCCAATCAACTTTGAACCTTAATACTTTAGCGATAAAGTTGAAAATCTATTAAATAAATTTGACAGATTGCAGTAGCTTGATGTGCTGGCGTCTGTACATCGTCTTCACTTATGATTATAATGAATGTATACAAAATATTGTAAAACATTTTAAAAGAGTCACTATGGAGTTCTTGCCCATTCTCCTCCATACGAGTCTACCTTTTGGAACGCCTAGAATCAGTTTTATTCTGTTTTCTTGTACATTTTTAACCGACGAAAAACGGAGGAGGTTCCCAAGTCGACACGTATATATATATATTTTTTATGTATGATGCATAACTTTATACAGAGTAGTCCGATTTTGATAATTATTTTTTTTGATGATAAAATTACCTTTTGATGGATTACTTGAAATAAATTATTTCACTTTGAAGACCTTTAATTGATGGTAGACGCCCAGTCGACAAATTAACATTTCTGTTCCCGCCATAGTGCACAGCATGAGATAACTGTTCCTTGAACGTACCTTTTCTTATCTTATAAACCATCTCAGATTTCATAAGATTTTATGTCCTACCGGTTCAGATGAAACGTTGATGAAAAAAATGTACATGGCTGAAAATAGGCATGTACATTTTTGCAACTTGTTTTCTTAAACAGGAAAAGATGGAGATTCTTCTATCTTTTCCTGTTTGGCTGAAAACTTGACCTGAAAAGTGTTGTTTTTGTGTTTATTCAATAAAACCATCTGCCTAGCCTTTTTCCCAACTATGTTCGGGTCGGCTTCCAGTCTAACCGGATGCAGCTGAATACCAGTATTTTACATGGAGCGACTGCCTATCTGACCTCCACAACCCAGTGACTGGGTAATACGATACCCCTTGGTAAGACTGGTTGTCAGACTTTCGGGCTACTGACGACCCGTAACGACTGTCAAACATCCACGAATGCCAGCCGGGACCAACGGCTTCACGTGCTTTCCGAGGCACGGAGGGGTTTTGGTTTGTGAAAATGGTCACTCATCTACGGACCAACCGCGGCAAGCGTAGCTTAACCTGATCGATCGACCCGTGCGGCTGTTATTAATTCAATAAAACCAAATGACAAAATCTAATGACGGCGACAACTGCGAGGTAGGTAAGCAAAAAATCTTTATTACTATATTTTCGATAATGGTAAATAATGCCTCAAATTTTTACCACTATCGACTCATCAAAGGACCAATTGTCACACCATTTTAATGATAGTAATAAGAAAACAACGTTCTATAACAAGGGGAGATCCAACCCCCCGCCTCCTGGCGGGGCGGTTGGTACTTAGCGAAGCCTTCAAGGCTATGAATAATTTAGTGTTAGAAATAGGGCGCTTGGCTAACCACCGTGATAGACGGGTACGAAATATGGACAACTAAATGTGGGGTTCAGCTCCCTATCTGTTTCTATAATTTGGAGTGATGAACGGATTTTAGGGGGGTTCCTGTTCTATGTGGGAGAAGTTACAGTTTTATTTGCCAATTACTAACACCTACGGACATAGGATTTTTTTTTAAAGAAAATGTTTGATGTTGGAAATGTAGGTTTCGTATACGTATAACGGTCAGGCTTTTACTTAAATTCTGGTTGTTGGTAGGTGTGCATGTAAAGTGACCGTTAAAGAACAGCAATTTTATTGTATTTCATGTTGTCATTCAAAAAGCATACTGAGCGTGATTTCATGAATGTATATTTTTGATTGTTTAATAATGGTTTTAATTGTTTTATTGCGGTCAAATGCTTGCACAATACCACTCGACCGTTACGCAAATAAATGTCGAATTAAAACATAATGTAATGGGTGGTTTACGTGGACACATTAAAATTCTCGCGGTATGTTTCAATAAATCAAAACATTTAAATCAATTTATGAACTTTAAGTAGATGATCCATTCGGATTTTAATTCTCGATTCATAGTTAAGTGGTTTATTATTGTAATTTTATTTCATTGGTTTGCACTATGAATATTTATGATAATGGGAATATTATTTCGGAAAACGTAATGAAATTTGAATGATATATTTTAAAAGTATTCGATTTTATAAATGGTTTTTAATGTAACGGAAACACAATTTTGTAACGGAAACCCAATTCAGATTGAGGACAATTTTATTTGTTTATCAAACATTATCAACCGTGTGTCGTCAATAAGAACTTTGTCACCGGTACAAACTGCGACACCGAAATATCAAATTTTCATTAATTTGAGAAAAAACTTATTTAACAGATGTTTATTTATTCAGTTACCTCTGGCGGCCGTTTAAAGGCACTGTTTTGATTTGCTTACGAAATATTAATTTGGTAAAAAAAGTTTTTGGGGATTTTAGCCTTACAAGTTCCTAGCGTGATACGGAAGCAGAAGGGTTAGTTGACAAGGATAAAAGACTTCGTCGTGAAACTTTGGACTGCATTTTACGTTATTAATGTGTCTATCAATTTGAGCAAGAATATTATGATTTGAAAAGAAACAAACAATCAACTGTAGGGTTTGCAGATAGGTACAGTTAACACCCAGACCAGGAGAAATGAATAAAAATCTACTAAAGCAAAAAAAAAAATGATTTAATTCAGACATTTACAGTCCATACATTGTTAGTAAAAAAAAAAAAAAAAAAACAATAAAAAAACCAATAAAGAAAAACAATAAATCTATAACCATATATCATGTTTTCAAAGCATAACACAACAGCCAAGACCACACCTGTCTAGCCTTTTCCCAACTATGTCGGGGTCGGCTTCCAGTCTAATGATATCAGATGCAGCTGAATACCAGTATTATACATGGAGCGACTGCCTACCTGATCTCCACAACCCAGTTACTGGGTAATACTCGTACACAACCAGTCGTACCCTTGGTAAGACTGGTTGTCAGACTTTCAGGCTTCTGACTACCCGTAACAACTGTCAAAGATCCACGAATGACAGCCGGGACCAACGACTTAACGTGCTTTCCGAGGCACGGAGGGAGCTCAGTATTTATATACTGAGCTCGATCGATGACCATCTTTATAGATGGTCATCGATCCACAAACCAACCGCCGCAAGTGTAGCTTGACCTGATCGATCGACCTGTGCGGCTGTTACTTAGCCACAAGCCGCAAAGGCCAAATTATGTCCATAATAAAAATATTTTTAAAAGATTGCTTTTGAGTACAAATTATAGATGCGGGCTGAAATTATCCTCAAGCAAGTAATCTCCTGAAAAGAAACCGCCTACAGGCATGAGATATCAGAATCAAAGAGAAACAAAATGCAAAAGCAGCAACATTTTTCCTTTAATTTTTCGGTTTATAAACTTCTCAAAGGCATTAAAGACGGTACGGAAAAAGTACAACACTTGTAAAATTTACATCAAAAGCAAATAATAGGAATACTTTCAGAAAAAATATGTTATTATGGTTAAATTGTTCGGGGCGATTTTTTTGCGTACCGTATCTCAAACGTAAAGGAATTACGGATATTGTTGTCTGAGACTCTTTGTATTAATATCATTTATAATTTAAGATGTTTTGTTTTTACGGATTTGCTCGACTTTCGGCTGGAAAGGAGATCGGGATATTTTTGAATTTATGTCTTAAGCTTCAAAACTCAGCTTAGACCAAATAAGACTTTTATATATTTACTAGCTGACCCGGCAAACGTTGTTTTGCCATATAAATTATTTCTAGCTGCCCTGCGCTACTTCGTACGCGTGGTGTCCTACCCCCTACCCTACTCCTACACTACTCCTATCCTACTCCTACCCTACTCCTAATCTACTCCTACACTACTCCTACCCTACTCCTACCCTACTCCTATCCTACTTCTACCCTACTCCTAACCTACTCCTACCCTACTCCTGCCCTACTCCTAACCTACTCCTACCCTACTTCTACCCTACTTCTACCCTACTCCTACCCTACTCCTACCCTTCTCCTACACAACTCCTACTCTACTCCTAACCTACTCTTACACTATTCAAAACGCTTAATTTAATACGTGCTTCAATTCGAGTGTACCCGAGTCTACCGTACCGAAGGGACTATCGTCGAATGTTTGACAGGAAAGTAGGTAGAACAGTTTATATGGGAAAGTTATTTTTACTATCTTCCTCGTAATTTTACCATATTTTCTCAAAACGTTTAAACCTTCCCTGGACTACAACAAACATTTCAAAACCAAAATCAGCTAAATCGGCCCAGCCGTTCTCGAGTTTTAGCCACTCAAACGAACAGCAATTGATTTTTATATATATGTATATAGATAGATATACTCGTAGATTTATTCTTTAATTAAAACAGTTTAAAACCAATTACAGTAATTAAAGATACAATTTGTATATACACGAACACAAGATAAAATACTTTTATTTTATCTTGTGACAATTCAAAAGTACCTGTAATTGGTTTAGTTGAATTAAATGATTTGAGTTTTGAGTTTTGTATATACAAATTAAAAGAACACAAAAGATAAAATATAAAATCAGGAAATAGTGTGATAGAACAGAACATGGAAACTAAGACTCACAGAGAAATATCTATGTACAGACGCCAGCACATCAAGTTACTACAATCTGTCAAATTTCTTTAATAGATTTTCAACTTTATTGCTAAAGTATAAGGTTCAAGGTTGATTGGGAAAATTTGACAGTTTTGGGTAGCTTGACCTGCCAGCTGGTGTTTGTAATAGGACTACAGGAAATAGGACAGGACATTCAGAAATCATCATTTATGAATGTCCTGTGATGGCAGAACATGACAAACTATAGAGAAGTGTCTTTGTACCCGATACCCATGTTTGCAAAGAAATTCTTATTGATTTTTAACCGACTTCAAAAAAGGAGGAGCTTCTCAATTCGACGGTATGTATTTTTTTTTTGTGTGTTTGTTACGCGATTACTCCGCCAATTGTGGACCGATTTTCAAAATTCTTTTTTTGTTCGAAAGGAGATACTTCTGAAATGGTCCCATAGAAATTTCATCAAGAACGGTTTAGTAGTTTGGTTTTTAAACCAAAATTACTGGTAAAAATTACAACTTAAAAGTGAAAAATAAAAACTTTTCTGCAAAAAAAAAAAACAACCGACTTCCAAAAACGACACTACAAAGTGAAAAATAACTTTAATTTCGGAAGTCGGTATCGTCGGGTTCGCAGGTTCGTTGTTTGCCACCGACTTCCGAAATTAAAGTTATTTTTCACTTTGTAGTGTCGTTTTTGGAAGTCGGTTGTTTTTTTTTTTCGCAAAAAAGTTTTTTCATTAACGACCTAGGTATCTTAAAAAATAAAGTGTATGAATTCGTCTGACTTCACAGCTAACTATGGCCATAAATATGAAGATTTCTCTTGTACAAAATACATTAGCCCAAACCGTCTTTTACTCCAAATCCTGGAACCCAAAACCTTCTCTTGTTTCGCAACATTTCAGGGATTGACAAAGTACAGCCCAGTCCCAAAAGTAAGAGCTATTGAGTGAATATAAATTCATAATGAAGTTGGGTGCGATCCCTTGGAACTTTCCTAAGGGTTGGATCAGTACATAAGTACCCGTTTAACCATGTAGCAGTAGGTATACGTTTACGTAATTGTTACTAAGCGTGCGGCAGGATGGTGTTGCCAAGATTATGTTTTATTAGCTGACAAATGCTCTGACTGACTGGACACGTCAAATAAAATCTGTATAACTTTTTCCTCGAAAGATCATTTCAGACACTAATCTACATAGTCCTCACATGATCTGCCCAAGATTATGTCTAGACTTTCAAAGAGACTCTCAATTTGTTCCTTCCTTCCTTGCGTTTGCCACCACTGGAACAACAAGGCAGTCAAAAAAATCTTCTTCTTAAAAATAACACAGATAAATAGGTATCTCTTGTTAAGCTTGACAGCAGGTTAGACAGTAACAGAATATGCCTCCAAGTGACGATAGACAGCTTTAGTTAAGCAAATTTTTGAGATATCTCAAAGTATCCATAAACAGCCTCCTGGTACCCAACCAATAAACGATGTAACTCACACACTAAACGAGTATTCCAAATGCAAATATCCACTTTAAAAGCCAGACACAAAAAGAAAAGCATACAAGTCGCGAGCGGTTTAAATCCGATGAATTATAGGAGAGCCAGCTGCTACCTATAATTGTTTCCGTAAGCAAGATATAATGAATACGCCGTTTTTCGATCACATATATCATTGGGTCATGTTTTATGGGGATGCAGTCGAGCAGAAAATGGGCAGAAAAATAGGCAAAGGAGCTTGTCAGATGGAGACCATGATTCGCTCTGTATCATTATTTGTCTTATCCATTTTTCTGTTTTTGTTTACTAGGATTTAAATTGGTTTTCTATCTTTCTTTCTTCCTTTGGTTAGGAGCTTGCCTCAAATAAGTAAGATAAAGATGCCCAGAGGGGCAATTCTCGTAATTTTAAGAAAGTTCACAGTCTGATCTCAGTCCCAATTCTGTCAAAAAATACTTCTAATTTCCTTACATTTTGACATTTGTTTGTCGGCGAGATGAGACTGCGACTAGATTTTGAACGTTTTAAATTACGAGAATTGGCCTTCTGGTTATAATTATTTTAAGAAAAATAAATAAATAATGAGTTGTACCTACCTATATCAATGGCTGAAATTGAGTTATCAGTTAGGTACTTACTGTCCTCATCTTCTGTTCATAACTGGACGGTTACGGATAGGTATCATTTTCAAATTAGTTTTACGAGATTTTTTTTTTTTACGAAATGATCCTGCTCTTGTCCACGATTTCGCCCGATGGAAAGCGATGGATGAAGTTAATGATGCGTAACACCTATTTAAGCTGACATTGAAAATTAATGCATTTCTTTGTAGCTTTGACATAACATAACCCTTTTCATAGCTACGTTAGTACGAAGCAGTGACAGCTTTTGAAGCTTGCATTTAGAAAGCTGAATGTAACGCATTCCCTTTTTGATAGAAGCGTCCCAATACGGCCAGGGATCCATTTATAAATGCGAATTCGAAATTGCAATAGTGAATGGAGCCACGCCAGTAATCGAGTAAACTGTTTGACGATGCAATTGTCATTTAAATGCAAAACGATGGGTTAACTTAGTTCCTCGGTACTGTGCTATTCAAGCGTTCATTAAAGTGTTGGTAGTTGAAAGAACGATTAGTTTAAGGATGATTTAATCTGTAAAAACAAGGGACAATATTTAAGTGATCTTCTAAAAACTTAAGGGGCTTTTAATGATGGACACTTTTTTAAATTAATTAACCTCTAAAAATATTTTTTGCCCTTATCAGCCTCTTTTTTTATGCTTTTCTCGCAGTTGGTCGCAGTAACTAAGCTAAGATACCCCGATTAATCGAGTTAGATTAGGTTAGAATAGTGACCAGCCACGTGCGAGCTGAATTGGTCGTAGTAACTAAGCTAGGGCCGACCAATTGGGTTAGGTTAGATTAGAACCGTGACCTCTCGCTCTCGTTACATCCAAGTTGGTCACAGTTTAATAAATACTAAATAGTCAAGTGCTATTTAGTATTTTTAGGACACTAAGAGGTTCATAAATAGAGGTTCAATCATTATATTAGACTGTTCAATAATATTTTTAGGAGCGCAAAATGGGATTTATTAGAGGTTCGATTAAAAAATGCCATATATACAACAGTCGATTTGTCGGCATATTTACTAATCAGGGACTTGGTCCTAACAAAAATTGTATAATGAGTTTAATGATTATTTGTATTTACTTAAAATAAATTTAAATTGTACAGACGCCAGCACATCAAGCTACTAGAATCTGTCAAATTTCTTTAAAAGATTTTCAACTTTATCGTCAAAGCATTAAGGTTCAAAGTTGATTGTGAAAATTTGACAGTTTCGGGTAGCTTGATCTGCTGGCGTTTGTACATAAATAACATTTCATACCTGATTAATCAATAAAATAAAAATATAACACCTAACCTAACTAAAACTAATAACAAATTGGCGCCGACAAATTCCTCCGCATCGCTGTCGACTGGTAATGTGCCCAAGAGATTGGCGGCATTACCACGTTATATGGCAATGCTGTGTCCTGGCCAAGTTAAGCCTGTCCTTGGGTCACGGGAAGCGTCAACCAGTCTTAATAAATACTATAAAGAATACATTTAAATAGAGAATAAGTGATCATGGAATATCTTACAATAACACATCAAATTATTTAACTGTTCACCTGCAATAAACACGTTCTCACTACAAATACGAGAAATCAAACCAATATCAATAGTTATCCCATCGGTACATTCTTTCATTTTTCGTACTTACGAATAAAAATTATTGGAACATTCATAACATCCATCTGGCGTCCGTGCGAATGCCGTAAATACGAAATCGTTTACAGATTTAAAATGAAATACATTGTTCGAAATATAGACGCATTATTTTTGTAAAATGAATTCTTTATTCACTCTATAAAAATGCAATTCAGATTGCGAAAGGGGCAAATTGGAATTTAAATGTAATTGTCGGTATATTTTTATTATTTGTTCAGTACCTTCAATTTAATTACCTACAGGATTTTTATTTTAAAGAATATATGTTTACAAGGCCAATATGGCCAAATATCGCACAAAAGAGGTTTTTAAGGAACAGGGGAGGCTTTTGCCCAGCTGTGGGATACAATATAGGAAAGCAATAAAATAAAGTTAAACGCACTTTAACTGATGCCGATTCTTGTCCCTCTATTGTCGCCTAAAAAACCCGTACTGGGAACGAGGATATTCTTTTATTGACAAAACCCATAGCTGTTTACCTCATAGCATATGTGGAACCTAATACTGTCATTGATAAGGGACATGAGGACTAGTAGGTACCCTAACTATCTCTGCCTCCTCAATCCTTTGGGAATAGCAAGCATTATGGCTCTCCTAGAAACCGACAGTTATTGTTGTGAGTTTTAAGAGCTCAGACCTTAGAGAAATGGGTTTTAAATGTATAGCTTCCAGCTTTCAGAGTAGACTAGCTTTTGTCGACGGCTTCACGCGCGCGGAGATCAAAAATTATACCACGGGAACGTGCTACCGGGATAGGATATCCTATGTCCTAACCCAGCCTATAGTCTACCTGTGTGCCAAATGTATCTAAATCAGTGCAGCCGTTATGGCATGAAAAGGTAACAGAATTTTGCATATAATATTACTAGGTGTGCCCCGCAGCTTCACCCGCATAAGTTTCGATCCCGTGGGAATTTCGGGATAAAAAGTATTCTATGTGTTAATCCTGGTTATAAGTTATCTGTGTGCCAAATTTCATCCAAATCTGTTCAGCCGATTTTGCGTGAAAGAGTAACAAACATTCATCCATCCATACAAACTTTTGCGTTTATAATATTAAGTAGGATAGAATATTATGTGGATTATGTAATTTACAGATTACCTAGTGTTTTTTTTGCCTTAATACAGTGTAAAACAAGCAATATATACTCGCATACTTATCTCAGAGCTTCAATATCAACCTAAACCTAATAATAATTAAGACAAATCGTCAAAGATAACCGCATTACATCTTGCAGCGGACTACACCCACCACTACTTGCACCCCAGTTCTCCTTAACACGTTATTTCTATTCGTAGCTCAAGAGGATTCAACTTCATCTTAGCTGGCGTCGTCGTTCGGCTTTCAAAGAACGGCTTCCTATCTCATTTATGTTGCAAATGTCTCAAGTTAGGACTTGTGTACCGTAATCCTTCGTTACTGTGGGTCAACAGCGGAGCGTAATTACGTTGCATGTCGTGTAGGAGCGTAGGCTTGTTACGGCAATGTCTTTTGAGATTTCTCGTTAGTTTGTTGTTTTATAGGCAGATGTTTTGGTTGTGGTTTTTAATTAGGGGACGTTGTATTATGGGACAGCTGGTTTGTTATTGTTCTTAAAGGGATTGTAAGGAAATATGTATAGGAATGGACGGCAGTCACCGACGCGTCAACGGCTGGAGTTACCTCTACCGTTGACGCGTGCCGCTTGAGTGTATACACACTTAGGCTTTTGTGGTTTATCATAATTCTTCGTAACCGTCAACTGCTTCTAAATGCCTTCAAAATACTGTCACATTGAACGGCTGAAGTGGTGATTGGCTTAATTACCACGTTTGGCAGACGAATTGGTGACCGCACTTTATTATTATTAGCACACAAGAAGGTACTGTTGCCAAACTCTTGACAGAATTACTTAGTCACTTTCCGACACCCAGCATTGTCTAAAAGACATAATTATTATTTTTCAAGTCTTTGATCCTGTACAAAGGAGACACAAAACACTAAAAACATAATCACTCAGACGTCCAGACTCTAAAATTTCAAAAAATAAAACTCACCAACAAAATATTCTGCTCCAATAAAATTGCTATAACGAGGATACTTTTAATGTCACCGCATTGCCGTCCGTCCATATTACATCAAGCAATTACTTGCAAAACAGTCTTCTATCCTCGTCGTAACCCGTTTGAGATGACCTCCAGTGAATATTTTACATTTTACTGCAATATAACGCGATGAGACAGCGTGCTAGTGTCCAACGTATGACGTTATAGCGTATTAATGTGAGTTTACTATGATGCACGTGTTAGCATACACAATAATCGACTTCTTAACTAATATTATTTGTGGGTTGCAACATCGTCATTTTTAACATTTGATGCTTTTGAAGTTGTGGCAACCCATAGATAACTTTTGATGAAAAACGGCGGGAACGGGTTGGAAGGTTTTTCCTGTCAGTTAGAGATGATGAAAGTGGTCTCGAGTTAAAATTACTATTTTACTGTGTAGAGTTCCAATAAATTAAGTTGTTCAAGTATTTGAGTTTATATTTCTATCAAGTCAGAAGTGTGCTAATGTTTATCTACGTGCCTGATGCTGTGGTATCCTGGACCAAGGACAGTTTAAGTTACCTAATATCATATGCTACGAACGGACGACGCGACACGGCGCGTGCGTGAGTGATTATTATCAATTTATTGAACTACCGTGCGATCTGGACAGCGCGCCCGGTGCTCGTCAGCCCCCTGAATTGGCCCAACAAGTTGAGCCCGCCGGCGCACTCAAAATGCAGAGTGCGCCTGGCCTGGTATAACTTCGTTTACCTGTGATTTTGTGACAAACTTGTTGTTTGTATAAAACGTGCATAAGCATGCACGAGCGTGCTTGAAATAAGAAACAAGGTTCAAACATTTAGTCAGTGATTGTTGGGAAGTACCTACCTAGTGAAACTCAGTGAAAGTGATACCAGTTTTGGTGGTTTATTTACATTAATTGTAATCAAAGACAATAATTTGAAATGAATGCTTCTAAATAATGGATTTGAATAGTCCATAACTGCTACTGCGATGGAGTTATTATTTTAAGTATTACCATCCTATTGTTTGAATATTTCCAGTTGCTAGTTGAAGCGGTCACATTACTTTATTGATTAACTTGTGTTGGAAACTGATTTCAGCTGGATTTATTATTATTTTATTTTGTTAGTTATCTTTAGCATTGTAAATATTAATTTTTTATTATCTAGTTACCTGTCAAAGTGATACCAGTTTTGGTGGTTTACTTACATTAATTGTAATCAAAGACAATAATTTGAAGTGAATGCTTATATATTATGGATTTGAATAGTCCTTAACTGCTACTGCGATGGAGTTATTATTTTAAGTATTACCTATCGTTTGAATATTTCCAGTTGCTAGTTGAAGCGGTCACATTACTAATTGATTAACTTGTGTTGGAAACTAATTTCAGCTGAATTTATTATTATTTTCTTTTGTTAGTTATCTTTAGCATTGTAAATACTAATTCTTATTATCTAGTTACCCATCTAAATTCGTTGTTGGTGCATTTAAATAATTTTGATTTTATTTTGAATCACTCAAAATCGTTTAACGTGGCAATGGGCAATTCTAAGCGAAGGCGACGTGAGACAAGTAGTGATAGCTCATCTGTAAATAGTAGTGATAGTGATAATAACCACCATAGGTTGCGGCATAGTAAAAAGCGAAGTTATGTTAAAAAGCATAGTAGTAGTCATAGACAACATAGTAAGAGAAGTAGGAAGCAAAGGCATTCTAAACGTACTGATCGTGAGTCAACAAAAACTCCTCCGTTGACATCCGTAACACCACATGCAGTTACTAAGCAGACTTTTCCTAACTTATTGAATAATATTCCAGTAAATGTGAACAACCCCGTCTGTAACTCTGCGTCACTACCAGCACCCAATTTCTGGGCTCAAAACAACTTTCCTGTTGCTTTTAGTGTTGTACCCGAATTTGACCCTAGTGATAATAGCCAAACAATAGAAAATTGGATTAACAAGGTCAGTGAATGTGCGCAGATTTACTCTTGGAATGATCGTCAAATATGTCACTATGCCCTTCCCAAATTAAGTGGGTTAGCCAAGAAGTGGTACCAGGGTTTACCCTCTGTACTATTTGATTGGAATGAGTGGGTTCAAAAATTAAAACAGGCTTTTCCTTCCAACGAAAATTATGGAGATCTGCTGACAGCAATGTTAAGGCTTAGATGTAAATTTGGTCAGTCTTTAGAACATTATTATTATGACAAAATGGCACTTATAAATAAATGTGAGATAACGGGCAATAAAGCAGTTGGCTGTTTAATACACGGTATTGACGACAAATTTGTACGAATGGGAGCAGGAGCCTGCATGTTTAATGAACCGGAACAAATCCTTAATTACTTGCGTACTGTGTCCCAACACGACAATAATACACCTTCCAACTTCCGTAACCGGAATAACGCGCCACCTAAAAATGCCAATAAGATTTCTAATGAGCAAACAAAAACCAGCACTAACGATAACATTCGATGTTATAATTGCAATGAGCTAGGGCACATAAGTTTAAAGTGTAACAAACCCATTAAACGATGTAACTTTTGTTTTAAATTGGGACATGAAACTAAAGACTGTCGTAGAAGAAACGCAAATAATAGTGACTCTTTAATTAAAACGAATACCGCTACAGAGCAAAATAAAACTATCTTGTGCATTACTAATAGTGAATCCGCAAATTTAAAATATTACAAAGATGTCATAATAAACAATGTTATCCTGCAAGGATACGTTGACCTTGGTAGTAAATGTACTCTGGTAAGAGAATCAAATGCAAAGCTAATAGTAAATGATTGGGATATCAAAAATTTACCCATTTTACAGGGATTCGGAAATTCCGCTGTAAAGCCGCTAGGCAAGTTTATAGCAATTTTGGAAATTGGCTCAGTTAAAGCTGAAACGGAAGTTCTAGTTGTAAATGATAATTATTTACAGACAGCGATATTAGTAGGGCAGTCTTTTACAGAAAAACCAAACGTTATTATCTTAAAAACAACAGATGAACTGGTATTTATGCATACACCAGATTTTGAAGATAATGTGTGTAAGACTAAGGTATACGCAGATGCTGATAAAGTGATAAAACCTAAAACTGTGATGCCAATAGATGCTATTACCAATGACGCATATAGTGGTGGCTTGTGGGTACAATACAGTTTTCGGATTTTACCGCAGAATGAATATGCTGTTTTGTCTGGGGTTTTTGAGTTTGAAGCAGGTAAAGGATATTTAATGATTGCAAATCTATCATCTAACGATTTAAATATTAATAAAGGAACTTTATTAGTTCGGGGTCAACAATACCAAGAAGTAAATAAGGAATATATAGGTTTAACAACGGAAACCAAAACTTATGAAGAGTTACCTTTATCAGATATAAAAATCAGTACGGAAGTAACTGAACAACAAAAAGTACAGTTATTTGATTTGTTAAAGAAGTATAGGGATTGTTTTGCAATGAACTTAGGAGAGTTAGGAAAAACTAATCTAGCAAAAATGGATATTACTCTAACAGATAATAGACCAGTAGTATATAATCCTTATAGAATATCACACAGTGAGCGTGACCACCTAAATACAATAATTGAAGAATTATTATTGAACGGTATAATACGCGAAAGCACTTCGGATTATTCCAGTCCTGTTATCTTAGTGAGCAAGAAAAATGGGGATAAACGGCTTTGTATCGATTATAGGGCCCTAAATAGAAAAACGTTAAAAGATAAATATCCGTTGCCTCGCATCGAAGACCAACTAGACAGATTAGGGGGCAACAAGTTCTTTATAAGCCTTGACCTCACTTCAGGATATTACCAGGTACCAATGAGTGAGGCCAGTAAGCGATTTACTGCGTTTGTAACACCGGATGGTTTGTATGAGTTTGAAAGAATGCCTTTTGGACTTGCCAATGCACCTAGTGTTTTCCAAAGGACGATTAATTGTATGCTTAGGGGTAAGCAAAACTTGGCGTTAGCTTATATGGACGACTTATTGCTGACATCACGTTCAATTGAAGAGGGTTTAGATAAGCTGGAAAAGGTTTTTCAATTATTAAGGTCTGCTCATCTAACATTAAATCTTAAAAAGTGTGATTTCTTTCAGACTCGTATAAATTATTTGGGCTACGAGATTAGTTCGGATGGCATCCGACCCGGGGTAGTCAAAATTCAAGCTGTAGTAGATTTCCCTTTACCTAAGAACGTTCACGAGGTTCGACAGTTTGTTGGCCTTACAAGTTATTTCCGACGGTTTATTCAAAATTATTCTATGATAGCAAAACCTCTAACGATTTTAACAAAGAAAAATGTCTCTTGGTGTTTTGACGAACCTCAAATCAAAGCATTTAATGAATTAAAAAGTAAATTAACCACCCGACCTGTTTTGGCACTATATGAACCTGAGGCTGAAGTAGAAATACACACCGACGCTAGTAAAATCGGTATAGGAGCAATTTTGCTACAACGGGTGAATTCAGATAAAGTATTCCATCCTATAGCCTATTATAGCCGTCAAACGACACCAGACGAAAGCAAACTACACTCGTATGAGTTGGAAACCTTGGCGGTAGTTTGTGCTTTGAATAGGTTTAGAGTTTATGTTTTGGGTAAATCGTTTAAAGTCGTCACTGATTGTGCCGCTATACGCAGCACAATGACAAAAAAAGACTTGATACCGAGAGTAGCGCGTTGGTACATATTGATGCAGGAGTACGATTTTACTGTAGAACATCGCGATGGTAACAAGATGAGTCATGTCGATGCACTGTCACGCAACCCAAGTGACTCTGAATCCAATGTCGTAGCACAGGTGGTTGATGTTTTAACAATAGATGACGATGCGTGGTTGCGCACAGTGCAGGAACAGGATTCAGAAATACAAAGGATAATTAACATTTTGAATGATTCAGAAACAAAAGATATTGTCGAGATCCATAAGAACTATACTGTTAAAAATGGTCGTTTGTACAGAATAACGAAAGATAAAAATGATGTAACCAATTTAAAGTGGGTAGTACCAAAATCAGTGAGATGGCAAATAGTTCGAATGAATCACGACGATGTCGGTCATTTCGGTTTTGATAAAACCTACAGTAGGATAAATCAGATTTACTGGTTTAAAAAAATGAGACGTTTTATTAAAAAATATTGTAGTTCGTGCTTAAATTGTGCCCACAATAAGTTACCAGCTGGAGCTAAAGAAGGGGAACTTCATCCAATCCCAAAAATTAATAAACCATTTGATACACTTCATACCGATCACTGTGGTCCCTTTCCTATCAGCAAGAAAAAGAATTGTCATATTTTAGTGATCATTGATGCATTCACTAAATTTATTTATATAAAGCCAGTAAAAAACGTTAAAAGTAGTACTACTGTGCAGGTATTTACGGAATATTTCTCGCTATTTGGAGTGCCACGTCGTCTGATATCCGACCGCGGTACTAGTTTTACAAGCAAAGAGTTCTCAGATTTTATTAATAAAAGGGGCGTTAAACATATCTTAAATGCCGTAGCCTCTCCCAGGGCCAACGGTCAAGTTGAGAGGTACAATCGGACTATTGTTGATGCTATAACGGCTGCTAATCACAATAAACAAGAAAATGAGTGGGACTTGTGTTTACCCCAGATACAGTGGTCTTTGAACAACACAATAAACAAATCCACAGGTCGTACTCCTTCAGAAATGTTGTTTGGAGTTCAAACCACCGGCGTTTCGGATGGTTTTATGAACCCACTTGTCGCGGAATCTCATACCCCGTTAGACCGCGATGAAATTAGAACGGATGCAGACTCGCGAATTCAATTAAGCCAACAACTACAAAAAGAGCGTTTTGATAAGTCTCATAAAAAACCAACGGAGTATAAAGTAGGAGATTTAGTTCGTGTAGAAAAAGATATTCGCACAGACCCTGGACACAGCCGTAAACTAATACCAAAATGTGTAGGACCGTACAGAATTTCTAAAATAATAGGCAACGATCGTTATGAAATAGAAGACACTCCTATTACTAGAAAAGAAGGTTGCAAACCATATAGGTCGGTTTATGCTGTTGATAGGTTACACCCTTGGCTTGTTTTTAATCATGATGCGATGTCGAGTGATTCAGAGTAAGAGTCGGCAATAACTATTGTTGTAGTAATATAGTAATTGAGATTGTTAGACTAACAGTGAACGTAAATATTGTAATTTGCCAAGATTGCTTGAAGTATGGTCTTGAGATATAATTAATTTGATAATGAAGTCCCACTTGGACAACAATTAACTTCAACTTAAAGAATTGTACACAGATAATTATTTATTAAAGCGATATCTAATGACTTGTATCTTATGAATACAGAGAATAGTACTGATTATTAAATGCAAATGAGTTGAAGAATGTTTGTTATTTCTTACTAAATATGTTGATTTGTGAACAAATTAAAGTGAACGAACTTGTTGCAATATACATAATTAAAATATAAGCGAGATGTAGCGTTATTGAAGATAGTGATGATTCATGAGTCACTACAACTGAGTGTTTGTAGTCGATGTTTAGTTATAAAAGTGAGTCACTACAACAGTGTTTGTAGTCGATGTTTAGTAATAAAAGTAAGTCACTACAACTGAGTGTTTGTAGTCGATGTTTAGTTATAAAAGTGAGTCACTACAAGTGAGAGTGCTTGTAGTCGATGTTTAGTTATAAGAGTGAGTCACTACAAGTGAGAGTGCTTGTAGTCGATGTTTAGTTATAAGAGTGAGTCACTACAAGTGAGAGTGCTTGTAGTCGATGTTTAGTTATAAGAGTGAGTCACTATAAGTGAGAGTGCTTGTAGTCGATGTTTAGTTATAAGAGTGAGTCACTACAAGTGAGAGTGCTCGTAGTTGATGTTTAGTTATAAGAGTGAGTCACTACAAGTGAGAGTGCTTGTAGTCGATGTTTAGTTATAAGAGTGAGTCACTACAAGTGAGAGTGCTTGTAGTCGATGTTTAGTTATAAGAGTGAGTCATTACATTTGTGAAAGGTCTTGTAGTCGATTAGACGAAGTTCAGAATTTAAGAGCGAATGAGTTTCTAATTAATAGTAAGATTTTGATGTACGTTTTCTTTTTCTTTCTCTTTTTCTCTTTGTTTATTTTCAAATTTTGTTAAACGCGAGGCCGCGTTTGTCGTCAGGATTAGCCGAATGTTAGCATACACAATAATCGACTTCTTAACTAATATTATTTGTGGGTTGCAACATCGTCATTTTTAACATTTGATGCTTTTGAAGTTGTGGCAACCCATAGATAACTTTTGATGAAAAACGGCGGGAACGGGTTGGAAGGTTTTTCCTGTCAGTTAGAGATGATGAAAGTGGTCTCGAGTTAAAATTACTATTTTACTGTGTAGAGTTCCAATAAATTAAGTTGTTCAAGTATTTGAGTTTATATTTCTATCACACGGCAGTTTAAGGGTTATTTGAAGTAATAGTGGTGATTCGGCTAGAATATTATTTGGGCCGTGGAGTAACTATGATTACAGTCATAGTTACTCCACGTGTGTGTATGTGGCTGTTTGTGTATATGAGTTTGAATGTTTGTAAACGCACCCACAATACAGGAGAAATTCCTAGTGTGGGACAACGTTTTTTTTTTAAAAGAAAGAAAGTCACGAGCCACAATATGTCAACACTTGGCAACTTTCAATTGCCATTTTATCATGAAATAACGAATGCAACGTTGAAATACGACACATCACGTAAACCTATGGGTTCGAAAATGCTATGTTCGTAATAACATAAAATTTCATTCAATAATAAAGGAGTAAATCGCTTTTGAATAAAGCCGAGTGTATACATACTTTTGATCGTGACTGTACACGGAGTATTGAAAAAGATAGGGGTGTCTGAAAGACAGGTTTTTATATGAAAAATTAGACTTTAACGTTTTCTTGTTCTAATTTGAAAATTACTTCTATGTTCTAATCTTATAGATAATCTTGACCTTCTCGAGGCGACTAAACTTAGTATCAACACCATCTGTCACTTTCATATTGTTTACTTTGTTTAATTAAAACAGTTCTAGCTTCTACAACTTTAAAAATATTGTTCGCAATTACCAATGTTTGAAGCAATGAAGGGCGGGGGTTACTTTTTTTTTTTTTTTTTTTGAGGATGGGAAATCATCAAATGACTCCTCCCGCTCTGGGTGGAGCAGGAGGGAGTGTCAGACTCTTACTGACTAAAACCCACCCGTGTTCCTTCCTTAGCCCTTTATGTTCCAGGGCAGCGGTAACCCTTTCGGACAATCCCGCTACCCTGGCAGGCTACGGCCCTATGGGGCCCCGTCTCTCATGCTGACATCTCTTTGAGGCGCGCGTGGAACACAACACGCCGTCCGGCACGGGCCTGGTCCTGATCGGACGGTGAGTTACCCATTACTCACCGCCCGCAGGCCCGCGCCTACGGTGGCCGGGAGTCGTCACGCGGCTCCCGACGCCCGGAGCGTCTCCCGCGGCGGCTGAGGCGTGAGGTGCGCAAGGCGCGTTCTCTCGCCCACCCCGCCACCTCCTTCGCTAGCATGACTGCTTCGCAGAAGGAGGTGACTGCCTCCCACTCCCTCTCGCCCCGGACCATGGCTTGAACCAGGGCCGGACGCGAGAGGTCGCCGCCGCTGCCGATCGCCTCTACGAGGACACGGCGGTGCTCTGCCCAAGCAGGGCAGACCTCCACCGTATGCTCCACCGTGTCCTCTGGGCGATCCTGACAGTGGTGACACCCGGGCGTCTCCTCCCGCCTGATTATGTGCAGGAACCTCCCGAAACATCCGTGTCCGGAGAGGACCTGCGTCAGGCGGTAGGTGAGAACGCCGTGACGTCTCTCTAGCCACTCCTCAAAGAGGGGTCTTACCGCCGCTATCGTGGCGTGCCCTGCGCTGGGTTGCGATAGTCGCTCCTTCCATGCCGCCATGAGATCGCGCCGGAGGTTCGTCCGCTCCGCCGCAGTCTGCCGCGGATGCGGAGTTTCCCGGCGGCGGGGGTTACTTAACTTGCACTTTTGACATTTAAAGACATTTTAGAAAAGTTCAATTTTAGGCGAAAAACGTCAACTGCTGAACATAAGCCTCCCCCAAGCACTGCCACTTCGACCGGTTCTGTGCTTCTGAAATCCTGCGGCGTTCACCAGGTCATCGGTCCACCTTGTTGGAGGCTTTCCAACGCTACGTCTTTCGGTACGCGGTCTCCACTCCAGAGCCATTCGGCTCAATCGGCCATCATCAGTTCTGCGAGCAATGTGCCCTACCCGCTGCCACTTAAGTTTGGCAATTCTTCGGGCTATGTCGGTTTGCTTTTGGTTCTCCTACGGATCTCTTCATTTCTGATTCGATCGCGTAGAGAATTTCGAAGCACAGCCCTCTCTATTGCCCTTTGGTATCCAGCAATCAGCAATTCGATTTTCAAGCTCATAATCCATTTTGTATGACTGTGATATTCCACAGTCTTTTGGAGTATTACATATTATAGACAATTTCAGATGACTTAGGATTTTGAATCTTAAATCGCCTAGAAACAACGGCTTACAATGGAAACGTGTTACTTACATAAGAAATCGTAAAACTTTGACTGACCGTTGAAATGCGGTCGTGATCTCATTTTTCGTTTCTTACATTACATTATGTTGATATTAATAGAATGTATTTGCATTCCATTGAGCTGTGTATTGGGTTTGTAACATTCATTAGGTATTAGGTATCTCATGAATAAAACATTTATTTGAAGGTTCGGGTATTTGAAATGAGTTAAAGTAGTTAAATTGATTTTGGAACTCATTAGGAAGTTCGACGTAAATTAGGAAAGATAAAAAAAAAGTCTTTTTACTCATGTTTTACCCATAGTTTTTTTTTTTTCTAGTTTACGCTATCCTACTCGTGGGCAAAGGCCTTCCTCCATTCCGCGCGTCCTCCTTCTTTCTTCTTCGTTTTGACGGAACCTATCCAGCTCGTCCTGCCATCTCCTACGTGGTCTGCCGCGACCCCACCTCGCTGTCTCAGGGCACCAACTCTGTGCTATTTGGCCCACAGTTTGTCCGACATGCGGCAGATATGACCTGCCCAGTCTCATTTTAGTTGGGCAGTCCTTTGAGCCACGTCTGCTATCTTTGTCTGGGAGTGCAGTATTGTGTTTCGAACATAAACAAAATATATAACCCATAGATTATCAACTTAATATTTTATTGATACCTACAGTAAACATTGAGTAACAATTTCAGTTTTCAGAAACGCAGACCAGTAATTGGCAATATTTCGAAATAAACTTCCACATTCATGCGGTCCGCGCGGAATTTTTCGTGTATTTCAGATCACCGGTCCTTATTATTTTAATTCTGTTCATAATTGTCATTAAATATACATTTCTGAGGCCAGTACAATATACACAGTGGCCAATTTATTTGTGAATGCAATTACAGAACGTTTAACGTTTAATATTATATTTACCAGCAATGTTTCAATGTTATTGTCAGCTTTAAGTAAATTAATATTAAAGGAACATTGTGTGTCGGCTGTGTTTTCGAAGCAAAGAATATTAATACTCGTATTGTTGAGTTTCGCGGTTTGAACATGAAATTGTTGTTTTTATTTTAAAGTTTTTGTGGAAAATGTTAGTAAGAGCGTGTGTATAAAGCTTTATTCGGATGGATAATTAATTAAACAGTTCCCATCATAGCCATCTTTTCAACCTTTAATAATTTTCCATGTATCTGCTGGCAAATAATCAAACAGCTACTTAAAACATTTGTCGGAAGAATTGTCCGTTAATTTCCTCGCGCACTCGAATTAGCCCGAAGAGTAATGGAGGCCGTTTTCATAATAACGTGTAAAAAATTTAATGTAATTACTTTCCACGACTAAATGATAAGCGTTAGTTAATATGGTGTTCAGTCGACGCCTGTCGCATTAAATATGATTTATTGTTTGTTTGAAGCCATATTGAGATAATATGAGCTCACGCGAAGTTTATTAAAACAGCATTTTAATGTACGAAACTAGAATTTTCTATGTCCTAAACGGAAAGATAAAAAAAGAAAGAAAATACGGAGCTCTGCGTCATATTTACCAAAGGAAAATATGCGTCAAAAAAAGGAGCAAACCTGATTTGGTCTTCTAGCTGCCCGTTTTTATGAAGAAATGCTGCAGGCTCATCATCATCTGTATGGCCAGACTGATACTATCATGAACAGTATGCAATTATTATGGGAGTAAGGATGATACCTCGTCATCTTGTAAGTGAATAAATTATATTAAAATTATATAAATAAACTATACGTTAAGTAAATAATACTTAACGCCGCAGGATAGCCTTTACCAGAAGTGGTTATCCTAATAATGGTTCAGCTGCTTCAATATCATCAGAAATGTGCCGGAATATAGCAGTTCGACAGTGCTGTTTTTTTTTTCTTTTTTTAAACGTTGCCCCACACTAGGAATTTCTCCTGTATCGTGGGTGCGTTTTACAAACATTTAAACTCACATACACAAACAGCCAGACCCGGAACAACTATTTGTTTGTTGGATGTAGTACGGGAGCGACTCCCCGGACATCATCGCTATCATCATAAGACAGCCGCCATGCAACCATCGATGCTTAGCTCTGCTCACTCTGCAAAGTCACTCTTATTCGACCTTTTTGATGATTCCATTAACTTCGTTACAAAACGAGGCGGCGTCACTGGCTGCGCCGTCATACTTATTAAGACTCTCTTTTTTTCTTACTTGGCTTAGAAAAGAATACCTATAGTTTTTTCTTCCCCGAGTAACATCGTGACACGCTGTGCTGACACAGCGTGTCACGATGTTCCAGTAATGGATATCGTAGTACGAAGCACCAGGCACTTTATGTCCGTTAGTAAGCGGAGATATTTAATTGAGTGCTGCGGCCAGTACTTGGCACTGTGTCCGTTCATGGTTTTCCGGTGGGATAATGTATGTAGATATGCGTTGAATGGCAAAAATTATTCTTACGGAAACTCTTTATTATTTTAGAATAATTATTGCGATAGGATAAAATGGTAGTTTCCTAGCATTGTGCTGGTTGGCAGAGCAACTGGCACCAAGACCCGGGTCTTGAATTGCTCTTAGAATGACTCTTACGGTACCTATAGTAAGTATCGTACTGTATATACCTACTGATGATGATGGTTAAGCTACTGTTTCCTAGAAGAGCGGTGGCCGCCACATAATGGCCGCAGTGACAGTTATAATGAAAATGATGGTGGTTTGAGTTTAAGGTGTCAAAAAACGCTCTCTAGGAAAACACACTAACTTACTTTCATAAGACAACGTTTCAGTGACGTCATTCACCGGTAAATGGCAGGTGCTACGTGGCGGCCACTGCTCGTCTAGGAAGCTATAGTTTTATAGATCAACTCCAATATTTCAAAAAAATCACAGAACTCTACGACTCTTTACAAATAAAATCTAAAACAATTTGCAAAATATCGAAACATTTCAACAGTAGAAACAATTGAAAAGCAAAATTACTCGATTCCTAAAACACGTTGTGGGCGCACCTCTAAAGCCAGTATTTCGACCGATAAGTTTATCGCGTATCAAACTCTAATGCCGCACTAAATCACAATTACACGGAATCTGAAAATTTTCGACCAAACGGAACATTATTCAGCGCGCGGCTAATGCGCTGGACGAAGATGTAGATTTGCACTGGAAGCGATTGTTTTAATTTTAATATTAAAAGTACTTGACGGCACGGTTGGCGCAGTGGTTAAGCGATTGACTGCTGCGCTGCGTGTCGCGGGTTCGATTCCCGCACGGAACAAATAATTGTATGACCTACATGTATTAGTTCCGAGTCTGGGTGTTTTTCTATCTATAATATGTATGTATTTACAAAAAAAAAATGTATATAAGTAGTTTATCAGCCATCTTGTTACCATAACACAAGCATTAGGTTGCTTAGCTTGGGACTAGATGGCGCTGTGTGAAATGTCCAGGGATATTATTATTATTATTATTACTTGAAAAATGGCAGTTTTTGAACTACATACTCGTCTGATATGGAACCGAGTTTTTCAACAACACATTAAATACAGTTGAGAGGTGTCGTGGGACAACCGGTTGAAACGCAGTTCCTTTCGCTTTTCCACACTTGGCGATTGAGAGCTAGATACTCGTAAAAAGGGTAAAATTTTGACCGCTATGACAATTTTGTTACGTAACAAAAGCGCCAAGTCATCATCTACCTAGCCTTTTCCCAACTATATTGGGGTCGGCTTCCAGTCTTACCGGATGCAGCTGAATACCAGTATTTTACATGAAGCGACTGCCTATCTGACCTCCACAACCCAGCTACAGGGTAATACGATACCTCTTGGTAAGACTGGTTGTCAGACTTTCGGGCTACTCACGACCCGTGACGTCTGTCAAAGATCCATGAATGACAGCCGGGACCATTCCGAGGCACGGAAGGGTTTTGGTATGTGAAGATCGTCACCCAATCACAGACCAACCGCGGTAAGCGTAGCTTAACCTGATCGATCGACCCGTGAGGCTGTTATTACTTAGCCACAAGCCCCTCAACAAAAGCGTCAAGTGTGCAGAATATAACGTCCGATAACAAACATCGTTCCGAAATCATTCCAACGCCACATCAGGGGGGCAATTCTCGTAATTTTAAGAACGTTAACAGTCTGATGTCAGTCTCAACCTGTCAAAAATACGTATAATTTCCCGACATTTTGACAAGTTTTTGACATTTGTTTGTCGCCGAGATGAGACTGCGACTAGATTTTGAACGTTTTAAATTACGAGAATTGACTTTCTGATCTCTTTACATCTACGTTCCGTTTTTCATAGCTCACTGTGCATGAACTAATGCAATAGTATTCCTCAAAACATAATTCGGCTCAATCAGAGCTCCGCACGCAATTCTTTGGTCGTCGGCTTTCATTACGAATTTGTAGTGTTGCCATTGTTTAGGCAATGTGATTAGTGTTGTTCGAGGTGGTGGCGTTTCGAGTTATGACTTCACACTTTTAGTGGTTTGAATTTAGGGGTTATTTGTTTGATTTTTTGTTAGTGTTGTATTTGCTGTTTTGCGATTTTGTTTCCGACATTTTTCATATTAGTCTTTTTATACCGACCAGTGATTAGTTAGTCTAGTGGTCGCAAGCGGTACTGATGAGCATGAAGTCCTAGGTTCGATCCCCAGGTTGGGCAAAGTGTTATTGGTTTTTTTTATCAGGAATTTCTTAGTAGAGTCTGGAATTGTGCCCACATACATAATTGGGCTGTAATGTTCCTACTGCTGGGACACAGGCCTCCTCTCGGTGAGAGGAAGTGGGCCATAATCCACCACGCGGGCCCAGTGCGGGTTGGAATTGTGCCCGGTTCATGACAATAGGCTTACGTTATATTACATGGGATTTAAATATTACCGGTGAAATGTGAGTGTACTATGTGAGTACACCTCTGTCTAACGTTTTGGGGATTACAGACGTGATGTTATGTGGTGGTGTGTTATGTGGTGGGTGGTGGTAGTGGTGTGTTATGTGGTGGTGGTGGTGGTGGTGTGTTATGTGGTGGTGGTGGTGGTGGTGGTGTGTTATGTGGTGGTGGTGGTGGTGTGTTATGTGGTGGTGTGATATGTGGCGGTGATATGTTATGTGGGGGTGGTAGTGGTGTGTTATGTGGTGGTGTGATATGTGGCGGTGATATGTTATGTGGGGGTGGTAGTGGTGTGTTATGTGGTGGTGTGATATGTGGCGGTGATATGTTATGTAGGGGTGGTAGTGGTGTGTTATGTGGTGGTGTGATATGTGGCGGTGATATGTTATGTGGGGGTGGTAGTGGTGTGTTATGTGGTGGTGTGATATGTGGCGGTGATATGTTATGTGGGGGTGGTAGTGGTGTGTTATGTGGTGGTGTGATATGTGGCGGTGATATGTTATGTGGGGGTGGTAGTGGTGTGTTATGTGGTGGTGGTGGTGGTGTTTTATGTCGTGGTGGTGGTGGTGTGTTATATGGTGGTGGTGGTGGTGTGTTATGTGGTGGTAGTGGTGGTGTGTTAGAGATTGGACCTGTGTTTGCGCACACACTTGTGCACTATAATATCTCCTGCTAACCTGGCTAATCTCCGTTGATATTGGCCACCGTGACCGAAATCGGTCGGGAGGATAATTATTATTATTATGTTACGGTATTTTTCCTACAATAAAGAGATTTGTGTTAGACACCATTTATAAAAGATATAAAAGTTTATACTGTAATCAGTGTGGTCCTTTGCGACATCATCTTCAAGTATTTTTGGTTCGATAGTCCTTATTGGTCATTTATGGAAGAAATGTATGGTTAGTTCGAGGAACGGAAGAACGGTAAAATACAGTATTATACTTAGTACCAATAAAGTCCTTAGGTTGTAAGAGTGCAAATAATTTCGTTAACTGATATATTTTGCTATTCGTACTGTAAATTGATACGTAACAAAAACCACGCATACTTAATTAAAAACACATAGTTGTGTATCGTACAGTAATCTCCGGCTACTCCCACTAAAACCACAAACACAGCCACACTTGAATAGTGTCACTTCCATAAATTACACAGATGCAACAAAAAAAGGATCAACACACAACTCAAAGCTGCATACACAACGACACAGAAATACATTTCAGCTTCCAACATTAACAGATTACGAGAGAATTGTGACACAGTGTTTGTAGTTGGAAAACAGTGGTCCGAAATACCCAAATGAACCCATTACGGGGCTGATATAAATCATCATAATACAGCCAGTGTAATGCCAGCACACCATTAACTGATTGATGATTGAGCGAGTTTTAAATTTACATCTCTTTTTTTCAGGTAAGTGCTTTCGCCTGTACATTTGGAGTTTCGTAAGTGTTTTATTAATCATCGGGATGTATTGTAAGTTGTTTTCTTTTCGTTTGTTTATTTTAATTAGTAATGGGAAAGGAAAGCAGTATTTGAGATACGTTCTTTATGCAGGTAATTAAAAGGTACGTAGGTACCTCAACTGTCTGTAAATATTCAGGGCGGCAGGGGCGTGCGAACTGTATTCAGGACATGATTTTAAATACCCTAGCGTCCAATTACTGGCTATTTAAAAAAAAAGCTGTTCTATACATTATGACCGCGTAAGTATCGTACTTTTCTATGAAACGGTAGACTTTTTTATTTTTTGATAACCGACGAAAAATTTCTACGGGGTTCAGAATCATGTGCTGAATTCATAGCTACAGTTTACGGCCACCCTGTATTTTCAGAAGGATCAGATTTACAGGGTAAGACATAGACTTTATGATTTTGTGTTATTATCATAGCGCAGGAGGTATCTTTGATAGTCAATAAATTAGCACAGAGAAATAGTATTGTGATTTAAAAACAAAGGAAATAGCGCAGTCCTGCACCCTAATTGTTTTAATCATTTTGAAGGATATTACTAATCCATTGCTTCATATGTTCGAAAAATTTGTCTGCTCAGCAATGTAAAAAACGCAATGAATGTTGTGGAACTGTCACAATGAAAGCGATTGCTATTGATAGTGTGTTACGCAATTACCCGGCTGGATATTACAATAATTAAAATGTAATCTAATTTGAACTATGTCGGTTTCCACTCACAGCGTTATTTTAATTAGGTTTAAAAAAACTTTATCTATCTATATATATAAAACTATATATATAAAAATCAATTGCGGTTCGTTTGTCTGGCTAAAACTCGAGAACGGCTGGGCCGATTTGGATGAAATTTTGTGTGTATTTTTCAACGGGTTCCTGAATGGTTTCTGGGTAGGAGTAGGTTAGGAGTAGGGTAGGAGTAGGTTAGGAGTAGGGTTGAAGTAGGGTAGGAGTAGGGTAGGAGTAGTGTAGGACTAGGGTAGGAGTAGGGTAGGAGTAGGGTAGGAGTAGGGTAGGAGTAGGGTAGGAGTAGGGTAGGAGTAGTATAGGAGTAGGGTAGGAGTAGGGTAGTGGTAGGGTAGGGAGTAGGACACCACGCGAACGAAGTAGCGCCGGGTAGCTAGAAATAATTTATATGGCAAAACAATGTTTATCGGGTTAGCTAGTTCTCAATAAAAGCATAACATTGTTACTTACTTGAGATCAACATTAATCATAGTTTAAATTTACTAATTTAATTAAATACATAGCTAACACAATACTAATATAATAATCAAATTCTAACCAATGTGCAATTATTTACAAACAACCTCTCTAAACTATAACATGAATTAATGAATAGCACAAATAAACATACAAAATGATCTCTAAACGGACTAACGGACTAAAAGTTATGCATTTGAACAGCTAAACGCATTATCAGACTAAACGCATTGAATATCAATGACTGTAGTAACTGTTACACATAAATTATATTTGAAACATCGATAATTTTAAACATTAATGTGTGCCAATACTAACGTTAGGCAGTTGGACTAACATTAGGCAGTTAGGCTAATAATACGCAGGTATTATTAAAATTTGTGGGTAATAATGCGCGGATAATTTTGACCGTTAGAATTAGTTTTAATAGTATTTTGTTTAAATTTGGCTATTCATAGTGTATTTGTACAGAGATAGAAGTATAGATATTAAATCTCTCACAGATGGCCGATGGGGCCGAAAGGTTCTGGAGTGGCGACCGTGTACCGGAAGACGTAGCGTTGGAAGGCCTCCCACAAGGTGGACCGACGACCATGTGAAGGCCGCAAGAACCCGTTGGATGTGTGAAGTACGAGAACCGGTCGAAGGTGGCTGGTGGAGGTGCTTGGTCGAAGCCTATGTCCAGCAGTGGACGTCTTTCGGCTGAAAAGAGGACGATGATAGATATTAAACAGACAGATAAAATTATTTTTATTAAGTATATCTTTTTTATATAACAGTTAAAAAAAAAACATAATAATACATAGGGAGACGCAATGGGTGGTCTTATCGTAAAAAGATAAAACCTATATTTTATAGGTAATTATTTCATGATAATTTTGGTAGTGGATAAAAAATGCAGATTTCATTTGTATTAAAGTGGTCATTCAGTACTTGTTCCTAGAAAATTAAACTAAAATGTATAATAAACTTTATTGACACCGAAATTAATTAAATGCTGTGAAGGGACTCTTGAGTTAAAACGAAGTAAAACTTGTAATAATTATGAAAGTTAAGGAGCACTCGCTTAATTTTTAAATTCTGCTAAAAATGCTACAATGTTGCTACCTACTTTCGTGGCACTTCTACGGTCAAGCCGTTCCATTTACGAGCTGCAATGTAATAGCCGAGCTAGGTATAGTTAAGTCAGAGTCCACGTAAAAAAATGTTTAGCACCTGATGCCCGCATGCTCGTATACACAATGGTGGTCTGGCTATCCTAAGACACACATTCAAAACGCGATACGTTTAATCTGCTGCAAGTGTGAGCCTCTATATTTCTATAAAAAACAAGTTTCATGGTTTCCCTTACTTTGGATTATATAGAGCTTGTTTTTTATGACTTTATTCTGTGGAAGCTGGCATAGTCACATTCACCCTACAGCGGCATCATCATTTTGATATTTCTGAAAAGTTGGGGCACACGATGAAACTGGTATACAGGGTTATTGGTAAAACACTAACAACCTCTCAGGACAATATTACCACCATCATAAACAACAACTTTTGTTCTATGGCTTTTAATAATTCATCAGACTTTCATACAAAAATAAAAACATTTGAATCCAACACGAAATGTTACAAACTCTACGCGAAGCAAAAGAAAGCGCGTGTTGGGTAAACAAACTGTCATGTCGAGTACAAAATGCAGCAGAGGGGAGCGGGGGTTAGATAGAACAACGAAATCTTGAAGATTTGTTTTCGTAAATGTATTATGTTTTGTAAAAAGTCATAGAACAAACGTTGTTGTTTATGATGTTGATAATACGGTCCTAAAAGGTTGTTAGTGTTTTACCAATAACCCTGTATAATATGGATAGAAGTCACACACTCGTAAACGAACAAAAAATGTCTGGAATATGGAAATTATGAAATATGGTTCTCTATTATGATAGTGTCACACTGCCGAGATATTTATGTATATGTAAAGATCTCATTTAGCGATTTTTATGATTTCTGTTTTATAGCACTATATCCAAGGACATGTTTTGTTTAAGTGTCCTCTACTCATAAACACAAGTATCATACGTCACATCGTTAAAGAAAAATGAAAATGGCGACGGGGTGACTATGTTACCTACTGCAGTTCTACGCCTTTTAACTGCAACCCTGCAATTGCAGCTTAGTAGCAATAAAACCGTTTAAAAGGACCAAAACATACAGTAATGTATAATACGCGACTTAATAACTTAACACTCTTATACGTGTGCACGATTTATATAGCGTCGAAACAGTGGCGTCGGGCAGTTTTCCTCATAAATAGATTATACAGTTGTCAGCGTAGTTGTGAGCCGAAGCGAATCTATTAAGCGCGTTATTTCCGTTCGCACAGTCCGAGCGCGGATGTCGGCGACTGGATGTGACGGCGAATTGGATCGTGTGTGAAAATGTAGGTCTTGTTTTGTTTATGCATTCGATGTGTAGGGAAATGGAAGCTTGTTTGTGAATGGAATTTTCTATTGTTTACTAGTTGATCGTTAATTGGGTGATTTCAAAATGGCAAAATGGGTAGAATAGAATAGAATACTCTTTATTGTACACCATACAAATTACAGAACAAAAATATATACAATTTAACAAAGGGTAACACAATGGGCGGTCTTATCGCTAAGAGACTTACCCTGTGGTTTCTATCTACGATCAGTATGCGAGGTTCATGTTATTTAGCGAACACAGAAAATAATGGAACTAATTTGACAAAATTTATGTAAGACCACTAAACTTCTTAGGCTCGCTTGCACCACGTATTTAGTGACCTCTAAATACGTTGAGCACTAACCGAATTTAAAACATAATTTTGATTCTATCAAGATCAATCAATCATGTTTATTGTTGATCATAGGTACAGAAATAGATACAGGTGTTAAGAATTACAGTGGTGTTGATCAGCTATGTCCTGCCTTTTGGGCATACAATACAAATTATTAAAATTATTATTTATGAAATTAACATTACTATTTTAATAAATTAACAATGAAAAACAAAGAGAATCATATCTTATGGTACCCGGTTGGAACATAACTACGATATTTTCTAGATTATAATATTTTATATTCAAAACCTTTAGTCGATACCATAGTTATTCTGCCCCTAACGCAGGAATAATAATAATTAGAAGCGTACCTATACAAAACACCCACACAAAAATCGCTAATGAACCCCATCCAGCGAACGAGTATCCTCGCAATTTTCGCCTACAATTCGAACGTAAAGCTTCTAAAGCAATCGATTTCCGGCCTATTCGACTTTAAACGGGGAATCAAACCTGATATCCGAACGGATTTAGTTGCGGACTCCATAGTTGTAATGAATAGAGTCGAGTGGGCCACTTCGATTCAGTTAACTTTATCCTTTATATATTAATCACTGTTATGGGGTTTGAGAGAGGAAGTTGGGTCTGGGACGTTGAAGGTGGGTTTCGAATTGGATTTTTGTGGGTCAATGATATAATGTTCCAGGGGATCTTGTAGTATTCATGTACTACAAGATCCCCTATAATTAATATCGCCTAGGCGATATTTAATCTGTTTGAAGTTTAATTCGACCATCGTGCATGTTAAACTGCAACAATTCCACATTTTCAGGACAAAAAAAAAATATATCACAGAAGTGCATAAAAAAAAGTTAGTTCGAATATCTACTTAGTAAAATATACCTAACTAATATGAAATAAAAATCACGGAAAAAGTAAATATTCAGCAGTTGCACGTTGTTAATGTGACAAGAAGGCTCCTTCAGCTTTTTACCAAAAAATACGTATCTTTCTAACACCACACACGGAACACGCATAACACACATTTTAGTATTTAATTTGCATATATCACAAAACTTAAATATTTAAGTAAAATCCCATCAAACTATCATACCAAAAGGCTCAACATCTATGCGTTTAAACCGTCTGATTAAACATCGTGGGTGTATAAACTTTTACGAATCCGATTGGCCACTTTTATTGGCGGGGCCGGCCGGTCCTTATCTCGCCCGCCATGCATTGGCAAACGCCAGTTATTATTGAACCTCAGATAAGTTGGTACGACTGTATCTGTCGTAAAACTATGACTGATGAATTGAGGATAGTCAATATTTGTTTGTTTGTTTTTGGAGTTTAGAAAACATTGCGGTAAATGTTGGGTTATATTAAAAACCTTGTCATCATTTTTTTTTTGCGACGTTTTTATATATTTATTAACCCACAATAAAAAATGCACCTCTCATGTTATCTCTCTACCACCTTCGGTTGATTGGCAAAGAATGCCTAAGGCATTAGTTCGCCTTCGTACCTTTAATGTTATATAAAGTTTAATAAATAAATAACCTCGAAAAGTTAAAAAAAAGATATTGACGCATGAATACTTTTTGTCAAAGCTCTTTATTAAAATCTCTTCAAAATTATTTTCCCAATCTCAAACTACAGGGCCAAAATATTAATCCCCAGAATCCAATCTTATACCTAACCCTTATCATGTCCATGCCGGTCAGAAAGCCTTCAAAGTCAATACGATAGAAGATAAGGTTTCAATCCGCGTCTTACTGTGCTCGGATCAAAGTAGAATCGCCTGTAGCCGTCGACGGATCGATTGACTTTTATGGGGCAAATGGACCTCGTACTCACCATGTCTGTCTTGGTTTTGGCATTCAAATTGAAAGGTTTGATGGTGCGGTTTGATAAGGGTTAAATAAGATATGAGGGAATAATTTTGTATGGGTGATGGTTGGCATTATTAAAATGAAAGGAAGGTATAGATTTTTTGCAAGGCTGTCCCTTTCAGTGAAAATGGGTTACCTATCGTCTTGGAGATTTTGAAATTTATCCACCACATAATGAAAAAATTGTACAGACGCCAGCACATCAAGCTACTACAATCTGTCAAATTTCTTCAATAGATTTTCAACTTTATCGTTAGAGTATTAAGGTTCAAGGTTGATTGGGAAAATGTGACAGTTTCGGGTAGGTTGACCTGCTGGCGTCTGTACAATACATATTTGTCTTTACAAAAAAATACATTGATGTTGTGGAGATTCCTAGTAGGAACAGACCGGAGCCTGCCAGCCTTTACTAGGAATACCTGTGTTAAATGGCTCCAGGTATATTAAGCGTTGGAAAAGGTATGTATTAAAATCCCGAAATTTCATAATAACTATGACTAAAATACCGACGTCCAAACCAACGAAATTCAAAATACCAAAAGTTTTAAATGCTGATAGCCGTTATATCGAAACACAAAATACCGATGTCCAAATGCCCGAAAGGATGAATACCCGAATGGACGAAATACCGATGGACGAAATCCCAAAGAGCGGTGACGTAGTTCCCGTGATTACTCATAGATGGCACTACAACACCGTTATGACGGTTGGCATTCTGCTTAACATGTTTTAATATTTTTTTATAGCGGGGGTTGATCTCGAAAAATTATTTTTTTGCGTAATATTTTATTCATTCGTAGTTACTGTTAGCTACTTAGTGGGTATATATTTGAACGTCGAAAATTAAAATACCTACGGGTAAAATGTCAATGTTCAAAACACCGAAAACTTAAATATCGATTGTATCAAAATATCGAAAACTATAACCTAATACCTACCTAAGCTTAAAATGTCTAAAATTGAAATGCCGAGTGATTAAAATATCGAATGTTTAAAAGGTTTGGTTTTACATTCAAAAATGTATTTCTGGCACTCGCCGGCCGCTGCCACGGTACCGCTTGCTCCGCTCGCTCGGCTCGTGTGTTGTGTGGTCACAGTTTGAACCTAACCTAATCTAGCTGTTTTGATGTAAAAAAGATATATGCGTGTTACGCATGCGGGTACAGATACATGTTTTTGAATGTAAAACCAAAAATTTGAATAATTACACGTTGTCGTTGTTTTTAATAATTATAAAAAAAAAGACACTGAAACCCCGTTATAAAAGCAGTAGGAAGTAATATAATAAGTACCCACTTACATATCTAAAAGAGTAAATTCAAGTTAACAAGCATAAAGGGCATGAAAATACATAGCTATTAACGGCTACTGCTTTAACATTAATTTGGTCAGTTTATATTAGTAAGTAGATATAAATTCAAACCTGCCTACCTACCTATTATAACTTTTTCTTGTTTACTCCAATTATTGGAGCTTATTATTTTCATTGCTACCATTGCAAACACAATGATTTAAAAATACATTATTTTATTCATGTTCAAATTATCCGATGAAACAAAGAGTAATATAATAATACGAAAGCGATGAAATTTATGTATTTTATCTGCCAAAGTTAAGACAGATAAAAAATCGTAGTTTTGACAAGTTTATTCTAAAAATTCCTTTTTTTAGTCATTTTGATTATAATCTGTGCCGAATGCATAATTTCACCTCTATTTCACTTCGCTACTAATCACCTGCTAACTAGCGTTTATGAATAAAGAAAAGTTAAGCATTGATTAAGAGTTAAATAAATGGTTAGCTGAACAGTAGCTAATGAGTGATTAGCGAGATATTTATGAATAAGGCTGTTTAAGCTTAGGTATAATCATTTTTGATATTTCGATACAATCGATATTTAATGTTAAGTTACCTATTATGTTAAGCTCCTTTTTTGGCATTGTCTAAGAGATCTGAGAGTCTGGCTTTGAGATTTAATTTCGGGATTTTGAACTTCGGGATATGGATCTTCGGGATTTTAAACTTCGGGATATGGATCTTCGAGATTTTAAGCTTTCGGGCAAATGAACTTTCGGTATTTAAAACTTTCGACCAAACAATCATTCGGCATTTAATTTTTCGGGATTTCTTCATAGGTATTTAAAAAACGGTCTTTTAAATTTCGGTATTGTAATACGTACCCGTTGGAAACGCTGCAGTCTCTACAATCCATACTAATATACATATTATAATAATATTATAAACGTGAAAGTATCTATCTTTCTGTCTATTTCCTTTTCGCGCCTTAACGACTGAAAGGATTTCGATAAAATTTGGCGCTCAGGTAGACCATGACATGAGTTAGGGTATAGGATAGTTTTTATCACAGTAGTACGTTCCCGTGGGATAATTTCTAATCTCCACGCGGGTGAAGTTTGGGGCAAAAACTAGTATTCGATAAAGTGTGAAATACCAGCTATGATTTCACCTATCATGACATGAATCATGTAATTTCAAAAGACCAAAATTTAACTAATAATATAACCACTAATAGCCCTCAAAGCATAATTGGCAACACAAATTAATACCTCATAACACATAACTAGAACATAGCACTAATCGCTTTATACCTACATACTAATACATAGGTACGTTCCAATGTGAACGTCCAATATTAATGTCAGTTTGCGAAGTTTACACGTCATTAACTCTCAGTACTAAAGTTGTATGAAATTCATCGATTTTGCACTTGCAGAGAATTTATGTGCAATACAATGTAGATATGTATCGATATGAGTTATATTTTTCCTTTGTTTGTGAAGATCGGTTGTATGGGATCGGAATGGATGAAAAATTGGTCCTTCGAGGCGCGATTTTTATTGGATGTCGTTGCTTATTTTATTTTTAATACAGTAGACTGATAACTTTGGATGTGTTTTAAACCTCTGAGAATTCAGTTTTTTATAATGATAACATACTTTTTTTTTACTAGCTGCACCCCTCGGTTTCACCCGCATACGTTTCGATCCCGTAGGAATATCGGGATAAAAAGTATCCCATGTGTTAATCCTGGTTATAAACTATCTGAGTGTCAAATTTCATCCACTCAGTAGTTTTTGCGTGAAACAGTAACAAACATCCATCCATTCATCCTGACAAACTTTCGTTTATAATATTAGTAGGATTACGTTTTAAAGTTTGGCCTTTAGCGGCTTTCTAAGGTTCTATCTCTAGAAGAAAACATTACAACCAACTTTTTCAATCAAATTTTATTTTTCACATTTTAAAACTAACTTTAATTCTACAATATCTTTTATCGCTTTTACTTTCTCTTCGCCACTAGAACCACTTTATTTTTCTTTCATTAACTAATCAAGATTTGCATAAAAAGAAGGAAATTCTTTTAAAAACCTTGTTATAAGTGGACAAATTCTCGCTTGAAACGTTCAACGCGCACTTAAAGTAAATTAAATTAAGACAAAACTAATTAGTGAGTAATTAAATGCTCTCGAACTAACCGACGAAAAGTCTTTTACTCTGGGTGGATTTTTAACGCATTACTCTAACGATTATGGTGGGTAGATTCTGATGACAATGGTAGGTTTTGGTTAATTTTAATTCCTGTATTTTTCTAGAAAGGCTCCTAAACGGTTTTCTAGAAACCTTCATAAAACCTTTAAGATTATAAGTAAAATATCCACTTAATGCGAGAAATAAAAGAGCTTTTGTTGTGTCATTACTTAAAGGTTTATTACAATCGGTAGGACTTTTTTTTTTTTTTTTGAGGATGGGAAATCATCAAATGACTCCTCCCGCTCTGGGTGGAGCAGGAGGGAGTGTCAGACTCTTACTGACTAAAACCCACCCGTGTTCCTTCCTTAGCCCTTTATGTTCCAGGGCAGCGGTAACCCTTTCGGACGATCCCGCTACCCTGGCAGGCTTCGGCCCTATGGGGCCCCGTCGCTTTTGCTGACATCTCTTTGAGGCACGCGTGGAACACATACGCGCCATCCGGCACAGGCCTGCGGGGTAATTCTCGTAATTTTAAGAACGTTCACAGTCTGATCTCAATCTCAATCTGTCAAAAATACGTCTAATTTCCCTACATTTTGACAAGTTTTTGACATTTGTTTGTCGCCGAGATGACACTGCGACTAGATTTTGAACGTTTTAAATTACGGGAATACGGGCCCTGGTCCTGATCGGATCGGCTCCATTGGTATATGGTGGGCAAGTGGGGTCGGGAACACCCGATCAACTTAACAGTAGAGCCTCTCTCTATCTGTTATTACACCGCCCTACCTAGGAGATAGGGACCCTACCGATTGGGTAGTGTATTAAGCGCTTTAGGCCTATGTCCAGCAGTGGACAACTTTGATTATTTAATGTTAATAACAGTAGGCTAATTCCCGTAATTAAACACGTTCAAAATCTTATAGCCGCAATCTCATCTCAGCAACAATTAACGTCAAAAACTTGTCAAAAATGTGTATGGATTTTAGAGAAACTTTTGACAGATTGAGACTGGGATCAGGGGGGCAGTTCTCGTAATTTTAAGAACGTTCACAGTCTGATCTCAGTCTCAATCTGTCAAAAATACCTCTAATTTCCCTACATTTTGTCAAGCGTTTGACATTTGTTTTTCGCCGAGATGAGACTTCGACTAGATTTTGAACGTTTTAAATTGCGAGAATTGGCCTTCTGATGGTGAACGTTCTTAAAATTACGAGAAGTACCCTTCTGAACACTCTTGAAGTCTTTTACCTGCAGCTTCCATGTATAAAGAAGTCTTAAAGTCCCCATATATTAACGTTGTAACATCGAAACTGCCTTAAAACTTCATAAAACTAAAGTCTTTTAACTTAAAAAACTGAATAGCCATTATTTTACCATTACTATCTGCAGTAGAGTGCCATATAAGTTCTGAACTTCATACACTTGCTTACCGGTAATACTATAACAGTAACCGTATTACCGTTAAAAGAAACTACTACCGCTAAACGAGTAACACGGCCTCATTACGTATTATAGCTGCCTTGCTTTTCTTAACGGGATTTTCAAATGGCGATCTTTATTATTTTTTGTGGAGCAAGGATAATGGAGATTTGGTTTTGAAGAAAGATGTTATCCGTTAAAACATATTTTTATTTTTTATTGTGAAAATGTACATTACGTATCAGTACATGGACCTCGTCATTGAATCAGGCATAGGAAAGATTCAATGACAAGGAAACAGGGAGAAAATTGGAAATCCTTTGCATAGTATTGGGACAGCATAATTTGACAAATTACTGCTGAATATCAATCTTAGCTGATTGGAAAAAACTACAAAAAAAAAAATGAAAAAATTAAATGTTAAGTCGGTGCCTCTACCGACGCAACAGATATGAGATACGATTCAATTCAATTTAATACAATCTTTATTGCATCAATAATGTACACATAGGTGCAGGTGGTAAGTATAAATCAATACAGCAGACTGCTCAGCTGCTGCTGGCTGCTAGGCTGATTGCTCAATATTTACTTAAGATGAGTCCATTTTTCTGCTGGAAAACATTTTAAATGTTAACGCAGAAAAACTGTACACACATCTAGGTTTGGTACAGACGCCAGCACATCAAGCTACTACAATCTGTCAAATTTCTTTAATGGATTTTCAACTTTATCGCTAAAGCCTTAAGGCTCAAGATTGATTGAGAAAATTTGACAGTTTCGGGTAGCTTGACCTGCTGGCGTCTGTACATAATATAATACCTAACTTAGATCACAATCTACCTGACGCTCCCAGTTTCCTAATCTAAGCTTATAAGTGCCAAATCAATGATCAATCAGTTAGTTTAATTTTCAGTTTAAGCTTATGCTTAATCTCGGCTTAGCAAAGACTGCCTGATGAGCTACCTTCATTAGATAATTACCAGCTGACTGGTGTATTAATCAAGGATATTAAGGTATTAATTAGGTTATTAATCGAATTAGTTGAGAGATCGTACGTATCGTTGTTTGGAGGATGCCTAATTGTTGTGATTTGTAAGATCGAGGGTAGAAAGATTGCAATAGGTACAGACGCCAGCAGGTCAATTTACCCGAAACTGTCAAATTTTCCCAATCAACCTTGAACCTTAATGCTTTAGTGTTAAAGTTGAAAATCTATTAAAGAAATTTGACAGATTGTAGTAGCTTGATGTGCTGGCGTCTGTACATAATAGTTGATAGAAAGCTACAGAAAATCGTTGCTTTAAAAATCACTTGAAAAATAAACGAATGAAAGTTGTGTAGATAAAATTGTTTAAAGAAAATGTGGATAATTTTCTTGGAACCATTTTCTTTTTTACATTTTGTGCAATAATTTCTAAATACTTCAAGTATATCTTAGTTTCAGTAGGTAAAATCAAAATTTGCTGCCTCATAATTTTGTATCTTAACATTGAAAATGAGTCATTCATTCACACTGGGTCAGCGTGGTGGATTACGGCCCACTCGCTCTCACAGAGAGAAGGACTGTTTCCCAGCAGTGTGAACATTATAGGTTGATTAATACTATACACACTGACAAATGTGCTAGCTACTATTTTCTTTTGCAATAAATTTAATGAACAACACAAACTAAAGAAGACGTTTCCACAATTTTTCTTTTCATAAACGCTCCTCATTCTTACAACTACTGTTGTCTCACATACCACATATTTAACACAAACCGCACAAGGCCCGCGCATCACACATCTAACTACACCATCTCATTACGGAGTCCAAAACAAAACTGCACATTAAAATAAACTGCGCTACACACGCCACCAACTCTTAACTCCTACAAAATATTTCCACGATTTTTTTTTTCCAACAACATTATGATAAAAAGGACGTCCTGCATCGTCACAGAATAGATAGCTACAGAAGCTTCACACAACGGGCGAGAACGCACGCACACATAGAAATACTACATGTACAGCGAGTGCACACGTAACTGGCATTGGTTTGAGATCACCCGCCTGCTTGTCTTACGTCATCATCATCATTTCCGCCGAAAGACGTCAACTGC
The DNA here is from genome assembly GCA_951799955.1 of Apamea anceps. Classification (NCBI taxonomy): domain Eukaryota; kingdom Metazoa; phylum Arthropoda; class Insecta; order Lepidoptera; family Noctuidae; genus Apamea; species Apamea anceps. The sequence continues at coordinate 2,775,322 of OX637506.1, forward strand.
AGGCCATAGGCCTCCCCCAAGCACCTTCACTTCAACCAGTTCTGTGCTTCTCACATCCAACGGGTTCCTGCGACCTTCACAAGGTCGTCGATCCACCGGTCGTCGTACGTAAAGAAAGAAAAATATTTTATTTGGAACACGCTCATGAAATACAAACAGTGAAAAAGGAGCTTTTAAAACTAACAAAATTAAATCAAAAACAAAAAACAAAAACAGAAAAAAAATACCTTTGCGAGGCCCAAAAGGCTCTTATCTCAGCATAATGATGCAATATTTAAAAATATACGCGATAGGCAGGCATGTGCTGGGTACGCTCGTTTCATCATAGACCTCATCCATCGCTTTCCATCAGGCGTGATCGAGGTTAAGAGCAGGCTCATTTCAATAAAAAAAAAAAAAAATATGTATAGCTATCGTAACGCACGCGTTTATGTGTGCGGCCGCCTGTTTTCGCTCGTTATTTAATTTTGGAGCCGGTCTTCTGTACTTATCTATTTTGTGGCTTGCAAAAACATCGCAAACCGTTCACAGGAACACTTCTGCATAATATACGACCGAAAAACAATACAATATGACGGTCCAAAAAGTGGACTTGTAAACACGGACTCGTGTTTTGAATGTGGTTTTGTGAAATTTAGTAATAAGGACTTGTAATAAAGTGGGGGTGTTATGGTAATGATCCCCGCTATAATTTTTGAACGCGGTGTGACAGGATGTTGTACAATGTTGTAATAATATAATCGCATGCTTAAGTTTTACATAAAAATTCTGGAACACAAAAATGTACCTTGGTTTATTTGGATAAGGTCCAATTTTCCTTACGTAACCAGGCATGAAACACAGGGTCAATGAAATGTAGATGTTTGTGAATTAAGGACTGCCACACATTTTGATCATAGTCATGATCACTATTATCGATGACTGCGCAGAGTTTGTAGCCCTTAAGCTTCACCATCAAAAAATTATGATTCATTTCTGAAAGACGTCCACTGCCAGACATAGGCGTCCCGCAAGCACCACCACTTCGACCGGTTCTGTGCTTCCTGCAGCCTTCACCAGATCATCGGTCCACCTTAAGTTTAGTTTAAAATAAATGCCATACTTTTTAGTTACATCTTTTGCAAAATAATACCTAAGTAGGTACAATACCACCACCATCCACCACCCATCCCATACCTGCCATCTAATCTCTTCACCACCCTTGGTTGACTGGTAGAGAATGCCTAAGGCATTAAGCCCGCCTTTGTACCTTTTCGTGCGAAAAGTTTAAATAAATAAATAAATACTGATTCTAAAAGCGCTAAGATCTATTCTTGCAGCTAAAACCTTTAGTCGTGGTTGAAAGCTCAGATTTTTCAGATATTTTTCGAGGCGTTCATCAAAGCAAGTTTTTCCGAATCCAAATCCGTATCGATTTTAGATTTAGCACAGATTTGAGTTGTGTAACTAAACAACGGAGCGTACTGATGGTACATAAAGCCTCACACGGACGGACAATTTTAATCGGTCATCGACTTGGTAAAGTCTGTATTCAATTTTAGAAGTACCTAATGTATATGGATAAACCTGCACTATTGAATATAAAACTATAGTCATACCCAATAATCGTTTATTTAGAACATTCTTATTTGACTGCCTCATCGGTCCAGTGATCGCAAGCGCTACTGCTGAGCAAGTGACCTGGCTTCGATTACCAGGTCGGGCAAAAAAATATTTGGATTTTCCATCTGGAATCACTCATTAGTCCGGAATCTGGATTTGTGCCCGGTTGGTGGTATGAGGAACAGGGTGTAAAGTTCACCCATACTCTATAGAAAAGGGAGGATCCTCCGACCAGACGGGTGTTGTGTCAGGCGGGCAATTGCCCCACGACTGATGTCGGTAAGTTTGTATGTATGCAAATTGCGCGGTAAACTCTGCTTGCGAGATGCAGGATTTGCGTGACGTCAGTATGACGCGTTGTTCGCATGTGGCGTTGTAGATACCGCTACAGCTCTTACTTGGGACTTAAACATAACAGGCGAAATGTTGGCATACTATTAGGGTATACCTCTGCCAAACCCTTTGGGGATTACAGGGTCATGTTAAATAAAAATAATTGGAAGAGGTAAAACTGTGGCGCAGCTACCAACGCTCGATTCCTAAAAATATGAAGGGGCAAAGGAAAAATTTGGTATTGATCACAAGATTGGTGGTCTGAATTTCTTGAAATCTTCAGATATAAGAACGCTACAGCGCATTCCTTCGAGACAGTCTCTTAGAAACCTTTTATGACATTCACAGTTTTTCTTTTATGAAGGGGTGCAGTTAGTTTGATAGCAACCGCAACAAAGACTTTATTCTATTTCTGATCTGTCGTCGTTATAAGTTAAAGAGGCTGTGAAGTCACTGTTATTTTGGGTAGTTTGCGGGATTCATGAACCAATTACCGCATGAGCGACAGTGCGGGGGCGCACACTAGCGACACCTGAGCTCTTGATGATGTTAAGACGCCGCCAGCGAGCGGAGTTCATGCAGCAGAATTTTGGGCCAAAGATATTTATTTGAACTAGCGTATCATGCAATACCATGGATACGCTAAGAAGTACCTATGCCCAATAAACTGTGGGCCGATATAACCACCACGTGGAGCCCGGACTCGGACGAGCTGGACCAAACAAACGACCAGTGGTCTACTTTAGCCCTAGATCGAAAGACCTGGAAGTCATGGGGAGAGGCATTTGCCCAGCAGTGGGATGATGCAGGCTAACAGTAACGCTAAGAAGAAGAAGAACCAATTACCTAAACCATTTGACCGATGGAATACAACAGTTTGATCGCCCGTTCATCCACAAAACTTTAGTTTCAATATGTACTTCAAACACTGTTGTATAAACATATTAGGTCAACTAGTTAACCATTCTGTTTCACGGCCCAGCTTTAAATACGGCAGCTGATCAAATTCCGCTGGTTTAGCAGGGACTTCAGCATAAGCGCTGTTGACAGCGGACTATTGAGAGTCGCAAATTGAGCCAAGTATTGAGTTGATAGATATCCTTTATTGTATACCGATTAAGCCAATAACCGTGGTATATTTTGTAAGCATTTATGAGGGACTCGTTGCTAAATGATAACAGCCGCACGGCTCGATTGCAGAGTTAAGCTACGCTTGCTGCGGCTAGTTCGTGGATGGGTGACCATCCGTTACATATTGAGACCCTTCCCTCCGCGTCTCCCAAAGCACGTTAAGCCATTTGTCCCGGCTATCATTCTTAGATCTTTGACAATCGTTGCGGGTATTCAGAAGTGCAATAGTCTGACAACCAGTTATATCAATGTGCTTATCTTTTTCCCAACTATGTTGGGGTCGGCTTCCAGTCTAACCGGATCCAGCTGAATACCAGTGTTTTACGTAGAGCGACTGCCTGTCTGACCTCCACGACCCGTGACTGGATAACACGATACCCCTTTGTGAGACTGCATGTTAGTATTCCTACCTATAAATGTATTTTCTTTCTTTCCAAGTGAATAATAGAAAAGTTTTCGTTTTCGTGATTAAACCAAAAGCTTAGATTTAGCAAGATAAACTGTATTTTTTTCCAAAAAGTAGTTTTTGTTGAAAAAATCCACAGTATTTACTCGCTACACATTTTTCAAAACTAATTTAATTTTTGATATGCCTTTGTTACAACAAAGCATTGTTTGTGTTAACTTAGTTCGTTTTTTTGGCGAAATATAATATTCATTTTTCTAATGAAAAAATAAGTTGTGCCGGCAGCTTTAAAAAAAATCTAGTTACATACCTTCTTCGTTTTTATTATTTCTGTACATTGAATATCCATAGTGGTCACTTTAAAACTATACGTTACAATGTAGGTGCAATAAGAGTTTTTGAACTGAGAAGTTTCATCGTTACGGTTTGTTTGTGATACAGACAGCCTCCAAAAATCTCCAAAAAGAAAAAGAAAGATAAAAAAGGAAGAAAAGATGTTACAAAGACAAGAATTCATGTAATTGTCTACAATCTTTGTTCCGTAATAATATATGTACGAGTAGCTACAAACATAATTATTATACATTAGGTACTTAATCGTAGCTACACATTGCTACAGTATCATGGAATACAAATTGTAGACAGCCAAATCATTTCTTGTCAATGTTTACGTCTTTTTGACCTACGTTTTGTACCTGTCGTAACTTGAGTATTTCTTATAGTATTTTGTGTAGTCTTATTTTTATTTTATTTTTTTATTTTTTATTTAAAGGAACAGCAAACAGTTACATTATAAAAACTTACAACTAATTTCACAAAGAAAAAAAAACATTTTAGTGATAACATAACCCACAACGCTGTCCACAGGTAGACATAATAGTGTAGGAGAGAGAAAAAAAAAAAAGTGTAATCGCTAGGAGCTTTAGTAGCAGTACTTGCATTAGTTGTATATAATGAGCATTAATAAAGTTTAAATTTAGAAAAAGATGACATAGTGTAAAATAAGACCTTAGTAAAGATTTTCAGGGAGGGTACACGCATGTATATTATTTAATAAAGAAGAGCGGGTGAGGCTTTTGAATGTACTCATTGAACAATTGAATATATCAATATTTTCAAAAGTGTTATTATATGAGTCAACCATACGGCGGACTGGTGAGCGCTCGCCTGAATTAGTTCGGCAAGAGTTCACTGCAAAAAGAGTACCTGCACGTACCTGTCGCCTGTGAAAGGTTCTAGGTACAGCGTAACAAATCATGTTATTTAAATTTATACAATTGAACTTATTTCTGACAATTTTATATAAGATAATGGCTTCAAGGTATTTTCTTCGAGAGCTAAGGGGCAAAAGCTTGTACTTGCAGAGTAACTGAGAGTAAGGTAGGTAGGACTTATGGCATCTATAGTGCATGCCACGTAAAAATTTGTACTGAACATTCTCAACCATATCAGCATATTTTTTGTAGAAGGGGTTCCATACTGACACTGCATACTCCAATTGTGAGCGAACTAGGGCTTTATACAAGCAGAGATACGACGCGGTTCTCTTGAAATCAAGGGCAGATCGCATAATAAAGCCATACAGTTGGTAAGCTTTATTTACAATTTTGCTGACATGTAAATCCAGGCATAGTTTGGAATCGAGTATAACACCGAGATCGCGAATTGAGTTTAATTTAGAGAGAGGCACGTGACAAAGAGTGTACGCGAAGTTAACAATATGCTTGTTCTTGGTGAATTTAAGGTAATTGCATTTTGGTAAACTTAGCTAAGTTTGTTTCTATGACAGTAGTCTGTTAGTCTGTCCAGGTCGTGCTGTAATAGAATGCAATCGCTAACGGTCTTGATGGATTTGTAGACTTTCAGATCATCTGCATATAATAGGAACTTAGTGTTTTGAAAACAATAACCTATGTCATTAACAAATATGTTAAATAATAACGGCCCAAGGATAGAGCCTTGTGGGACACCGGATGTGACTTCGATAATGTTTGATCTATATCCATTAATTACCACCCTTTGGCAGCGGTTTGAAATGTATGATGCAAACCACCGCAGCAAGTTACCTCGAATTCCGTTGAAGGCAATTTTATCCAGCAATAATTCATGGTCCACCTTGTCAAAGGCCTTGCAAAAATCTGTGTATACTGCGTCTACTTGCAGGCCATTATCGAGGCTATCAAATAAAAAGTTAGAAAAAGACAGAAGGTTTGTGGTAGTCGATCGCTGCTTAACAAAGCCGTGTTGTTGCTGTATAATGGAGTTGTGCAACGATGGGTATATCTCGTTGTGAACGAGTCTTTCGAAAACCTTTGACAAGGTGGAGAGAATAGAGATAGGACGATAATTCTCCACATTACTTTTTGAGCCACCCTTGTGTACAGGTGTGATGTTTGCACGTTTCCACTCCTTTGGAAACACTCCCTCAGTAACACACTTATTATAAATTATAGTCAATGGTTTGCAGATCTGAGTAGCAGTGTACCGTAGAAAATATGCGGGTATGCCGTCAGGGCCTGGACCTTTGGAAGGATCTAGAGACTTAAGTTCTTTAAGGATCTTATGTTCGTCAACGTGCAGGTTGGCAATTATGTCAGTAGCTGAGGAAGTTGCTTCAGGCGGCTGCCATTGAGATAAGAGTGGTGAGGCAGGTTCGTAAACTGAGTGGAAAAAGTTTGAAAACATATCACAGATGACTTCCGGTTCACTGGATTGGGTGTCTTTGTAGTGAACCCTTGCAGGGATGCATGGTTTATCTTTTCGGTTTGCTACGTATGTCCAGAAGTGTTTAACATTTGTTTGTAAGCTATCTTCTACCGAGTTAATGTACGCAGTAAAACATTTACCGCACATTTCCCTAAAACCAGCTCTATGCAATGTGAATGTTTCATAATCGGATATATTTCCATACTTCTTCCACCTGATCCAGGCTTTCTGTTTCTTTTTAAATGTACTGATCAAGGGACGTGAAAACCAGACTGGGAAAGTGGAAGATTTAGAACTAGCCAAAGGTGTGTGTAACTTAATAATCTCACCCAGTTTGTCATAGAACAGAGATAGGGCTTCTTCAGATTTTTCATTTGTGAGAAGTTCCGGCCAATCAGTTTTCTGTAGTAGGCTATTTATTTTTTCATAGTTTGCCTTGTAAAAATTGTATTTCTGCAGCGATTGCCTGTCCAGGGGAAGATATTTAACACTAATATTTATGTCACAAACAAATGGGGGGTGATATACGTCAGCAGGTAGCAGAGGAGAGGGCTCTTGCTGTACATTACAGGGGCTGTTAGATATTAAAAGGTCTAATATTTTTCCTTTACTGTTTAGTACGCTGTTATACTTAGAGGCACTTAGAAGAGACATGAAGTTGTTTAGAAGATCACAAGACACAGTAGAGCCAGAACACAGAGGAAGACTTGTGGGAGTAGTAGTCTGCATGTGCCATGTTGCTTCTGGAAGATTATAATCTCCGACTAGATAAAAGAATTCGACGCTAGGATCACTCAGAACGTCATAGAATAACTCGAAGTGTTTTTCATATACAGGCGAGGGAGTCTTGGGTGGTATATATACAGCAGCCACGATGTGACGTTTCAGACCTTGACCAGTAGGTATTTCGACAGCAATTTGCTCGATGTAGTTGTGTAGCGGAGTGACATTAGCGGAAGTGTATAAGTCAATTTCAATAGGCCGGAGAGTTTTTAAGATTGCCACTAGTACGCCGCCACCGTCTAGTTTTTTTGTGCTAGTCCGATCGCGATCACACCTGTACACAATGTAACGCTGGTCAATGTATTCGTTGTTATTAATTTCCGGCACTAGCCATGTTTCTGTGAGTACTATGACGTCATATGTTCTCGTGAGGATGTTCACAAGTAAAGTATGCAGTTTCGTACGGTCTTAGTTATGATTGTATTTAAAGTGTGCCTACGAGTAGGTTCTTTGACATAATTATATCTATAAATTTTCGTCTCCACTTTTTTCCTCATCAATCATAGGGTTTTTTTTTTCTATAACAGGTAAATATTTTTTTTTTTTTTGCGAAATTGTAAGAAGGGATTATCACAGTATGATATACCGTGATGACATAGCACAAATTGGACTCTTGAACTAATATTTTTTTACTGAGCACCACAAAATCCTTACCATCGTAAGTAATCATAACCTACATCCCTAAACGGAAGTAATACCAGAGTCGGGAAGCATTTCAAAAAGTTTTAGTTAGAACAATCACAAATCACACAAGACAAGGCAGCGTGCTCGTCCACTGGAAACTAAATGAGTGGGCCCCTGAAAACTGCGGGTATTTTTTTGTTCTGTTACACTTTTTGGACATGGCTTTGTTTTTAATTGATAAAAAACTAAGAGACTCTTTATAAAAGTTTGACCTTTCACAAAAATGTTTTGTAAAAAAATCAGAGGAATAAAATACGGGAATTACTAGTCCCGTAATTTTTAAGAACGTTCGCATTCTTATCTCGGTCCCAATCTGTCAAAAATGTTGCTACATTTTCGACAAGTTTTTGACATTGATTATTGCTGCGATGAGCTTACTTTAATTTGAATGTTTCTTAAATTCGAGAATTGGCTTTCTGAATAACGAACTTTTATTGTTATTTTTTTTTTTGTTGTTTAATCTACACTGACTTGGTAATCCGATTCCTTTTATTGACGTATTTAATTTCATTTAATTGGATAAGTCTTCATGACGTCACGTTTACTGGGAGACAGCGCTCATTGTGGCAGCTAAAGTCAAAGTCAAGAATGTAAATTAAAGAAAAATTATTAAATGTTCTGAATATGATTTGAATTCATACAATGACATGTATATTGTATAAGCTTAAATGAATATTATACTAATCTGTGTTGCTTCCCACATTTCTACTATTTTTTTTAACTAAAATGGAAATGTGAGCTTAGATAACAATTTCATACATCGCCTACCACGAATACCTACTTTTGAATATCTAAAATTGTCAATTTTGGCCGTCGAAAATCCTTCAAAATCCTTATTCATAAAGGCAGTGGCAGAAATCACGTCGCCCCCACAAAGTTGACTAACAAGACAATAAAGCATAACCCTGGCTCCCTGACTACCTACAGGAAGCGTTTGTGTCTATTTCACACCAGAGCACGGAACCTGCGAGTAGTCGGCGCCTCAACTTTACTGTTCAACGTTTTGTGTCCGTCATGCGTTGTTTAAGAGTTTGAATCTCGACAGTTTATTGTTGTTGTTGTCGGTTGTGAACTATTGAAATTGTTACACCGTACTATATTTCGATTATTAGGTTATATTCACATCTATAGCGTCTTCAAGTCCCGTATAACCTTGCTAACTAGAGTTATCTTTTTACAACGGATAGTCATTAAAATAAGCTCTTAAATCGAGCTGCATTGCAAATTACAATCTAAGTATGTTTACCAAGCGCGGGGATCCTGAACTATTTTTGCTACACTTGCTAAACTGATTGGCGATTGAGAACATGTTATTATAAACTAAGAACTCTTAAACTAGTCCACTTCATTGAATTAAAGCTGGACCATTAAACAGGATCATTTTTCATAGTACCTAGTCTCATAATCCATAGGCGTGTAACACTATTATGTAACAACAACATCGCAACATAACTAACTACAAATCCATTCCCTGCGTAATCTTGTGTCGTATCCGTCACGCGGGCGTCCCACGCGCGTCACGTCACAAATGGCGGCCGCGTCATTTGTCACGCGCCTATTGATTTGCAGTTACACGCTGACAGCTTTGGATTGTTGTGGCTCATAGTTCAGTTTCGGAAGGGTTCAGTAGTTGCTGTAAGAATATTAGGTACTTATATTAATTATACTTGTATAATAGAGGTGGACAAAAGTATCCGATGAAATCTGACGCCGGTGTCACCTTATTAAAGCACATCTTTAACGCATGGGAAGAGGCACAAGATGCAATAGGCATCTTTTGCGATCTATCCAAGGCATTTGACTGCGTGAATTACGAAACACTGCTCTTGAAACTTGAGCATTACGGACTGGGTAAACTAGCTGTTAGCTTAATAAAATCATATTTAAATGATAGATTTCAGCAAGTTCAAATAAACGGTGTGAATTCATTGGGTTTAAAAGTCAAAATGGGTGTGCCGCAGGGCTCAATATTGGGGCCGTTCCTATTTTTAGTATATATAAATGATTTACCTCATTTACTAAAAACCCGACCACAAATGGTGTTATTTGCTGATGACACATCACTGATTTTTAAAGTAGACAGACGTGCACAGCAGCTTGACGACGTAAATAATGCTATGCTTATGGTCCATAATTGGTTTACTGTAAATAATTTAGTATTAAATGAGAAAAAAACTAAATGCATTAGATTCGCTTTACCGAATGTTAGAAGTAGTGAATGTCACGTTGTATTGAATAGGGAAATACTTGAATTCGTCGAAAGTACGGTTTTCTTGGGTATCACGCTTGACTCAAAGCTGCAGTGGGGTCCTCACCTAACATCACTTGCAGGGCGGCTAAGTTCAGCCGCTTACGCTGTCTGGAAAATCCGTCAATTAACAGACGTGGAAACCGCAAGACTGGTCTATTTTAGTTACTTCCATAGCATCATGTCTTACGGTATTTTGCTGTGGGGACGGGCTGCAGATATTGATTCTATCTTCATTCTGCAAAAGAGGGCTGTCAGAGCCATCTACAATCTCAGCAGACGCGAATCTCTAAGGCAACTGTTTAAAAAAATTAACATCATGACGGTTCCTTGTCAATATATATACGAGAACATTATGTACGTTCGAAAACATCTACATCTTTTTAGTAAGATAAGTGACAGGCATAACTTTCACACTAGGAATAGGAACAAACTAGATCAACCGCGCTTCAGATTGTCTAAAGTAAAAACTTCTTTTATGGGGTACTGTGTAAAATGTTATAATAAAATACCACTCGATATTCTTCAACTAAATGAGAAGAAATTTAAAACATGCATTAAACGCACACTATGTAGACAAGCATATTATAAGTTGGACGAGTATATAGTAGATAAAAATGCTTGGCTTAATGCTGGTCCTGCTCCACAGGCAGTTGGGCTTACAAGTTGATCACAATTTCAATATTTGGAAGAGATGCTTCCCCTTTTTGTTTTTTTTTTAGTGTTTATTTTATTTAATCAGGATTAACTTTTAATACTTCAGTATTAAATACCTCTTCATGATTGGTAGTTATTTTTTTTTTCTCTCATCTTGATTATATTGCAAACTATAGTTTTGTATAATTTAGAAGCATTTTTGAAAATTTTGTAAATGTAAGAACCATGGATCCGTTTTTTATGATATTTTGATGTTGACTTGAAAGAGCATGGCAGTTGAGAATATGTCATGCTCACTTAAATGTCTCACTGGTGGTGGCGCGTGTGTTGGATCATTCGGTTCCCTACGAAATGGTTGAGCTGGGTGGTGCTGATCCACGCGTCATGTTCGTGAACGGGCGCCATCAGTTGAGACTGGTCATCTCTTAACTGCCAAGGCTTATTTTAAATTTTATATTTTAATTTGTTTTTTTTACATTGTTCTCACATATAGAAGCAATAAGAATAATGTAACCAGGATTTTGTAAAAATGTCTTGATTTAAAAGAGTGTCCATGGAGTTTCTTGCCCGTTCTTCTCCATAGAGATCTACGCTTTGGAATGGGCAACTAGCTTCAACTTTCTGACTAACTGACCGACTATTTAATTTTGACAATTCAAAAGTGCCTGTAAATGGTTTAATTGAAATAAATGATTTGAGTTTGAGTTTGAGAAAATCAATCGATTTCTTGGCCCTAGATAATATGTAATTTAAACTCAAGACCGCAACTCGCAGGTCAGAATTTCCTAATATTACAATTTTCTGGCTTGGTTTTTGACCTGAGATTCTTAGTCCAAAACTAGTCAGAAAAGTCTGTAGTATATGCAGCTGTACCTCTTTTCTGTATTATGCATAGGATGATATGCTGAAACTGAGTCATCAGGAAAATCAGAGGCACATACAGAATTATGAAAAATAAACTCCCGGTTATTTTTTTGAGGCAAGCTGTGCTTTTTGTACTTTAACGTTGCTAACTCCGGGGACATTTGGGGATCGCTATTTGTAGTGGTGTTACTGTGTTGCAGAGATAACACTGATGTGACAAAAATGACCTCTGGGCCTGGTATAGAAGTTTGTGTGCAAAATGGCACTGAAAACACAGAGAATCCTAATGCGACGCTATTAGCGCGAGTGCGCTTTTTCGTTTAGGCGTCGAGTGAGCTAAGCATCCACATTAGTTCCAAAATTTCTGCTACACGATATACGTTCATCCGCTATCCAAGCGTGAGTCTGTTGTAGGATTTGAGCTCACAAACTCTTGATTGTTTCCAACTAACATTGGACCAAAAGGGATAGCGGAAGTGATCACTTATGTAACTTTTTCTCCTTGTACTATCTATATATGTGTGTCTACTAAACACAGGTTGTTTTGTAACCTATCTAGGAGTACGCACTCACTAACTAGATTAAGAAACTTTTTGCTTGCGTTTTATGTTATATTACTTTGCCATGTAATTTAGTCCTAGTTGAACAATACATCTTGATTATTTTTTATTTATATTTACAAATTCTATCACTAATCTTCAAAGCACAAACATTATACACCACATTATTGCACCTTATTATTTTGTTTTTTTGCTTGTTAATTTTCATGTAGAATCTTATTCAAGAAACAACAATACGCTCCATTTTAATTACGTCATATCCTCACCCATCAATTCCAGAGATTAATTCATATCCAACACCCACAACAATAATTGATAACTGGCATATTTATGGGCACTAGCGCATTCATCAAGTAGCTATCAAGTATACTCGTCACGTCGCCGTCACGGCCTCGTCACGCTCTCGTCACGTGGCCGTCAGACCCCGGGCACTCGCGTCCCCATTTGGGTTGCCATCGATTTCGCATTAGCCACCTTTAGCTTTATCAGCGTGTCGTTTTTGTTTTCCAATGACGGCTTCAAGGGTTCGAAATCTTTTTATTAAAAGCCGCGGAATGTGTCTTATTCTCGTACGTTTTTTGGTTGGATTTGTCTTTGTCAATTGTCTCAGTTTTTACTTCTGAGGAACAGTTGGTTAAATTCCTTTGGCAAGACATTGCAAGTAAGCTACAATTTTTTATAGCTTCACACATGCATGTAGACATAAAATGTTGAGCTGGGTCTAGTGGTGAGGGTGTTTCCACAAACTGCCCGTCAAGAGCAGGATTATGATTATGATTATGGTTATGATTTTTGCGTTACTAAATCAAAGTTCCAAATCATAATCATTTCAGTCAAAAGATGTCCGCTGCTGGACGTAGGCCTCCCCCAAACACCGCCACTACGACCGGTTCTGTGCTTCCCGCATCCAACGGATTCCTGTGGCCTTCACAAGGTCATCGGTCCACCTTGTGGAGGCGTCCCACAACGCTACGTCTACTTCCAAATGCCAAATATTACCACCATATTAATCAGACTTAGAAAAAAAAAGCCGCAAAGAGAAGGACAAGAAATGTCAGAAACACTGAAATATGGGACACAGACAAAACAAAACATAATCTGTCTTGAGACGCAGCAATATCTCAAGATGTTCCAAGCCACAATCAAATCAATTACAATAATCCCTTACACATACGCACGTGACGATATAGCAGTAGTACTTGTAGTAGTTAACCGAATCAAGCAATTGATACCTCATCAGCTTATCAATCAAGCATTCTATAATTGCAATCAGACGGTTGGTCGGAGAGGTAATTGGCCACACCCTGTCGCTTACACGTTACACGTAGGTAAGGAATGGGCCGTTTAAGCTGCATCGTGACTTAGGTCAATTAGATTGTAGGTGTTTCCGGGCTATATTGTCAAAAGTTTGCATTTTATGGTATTACTAGCTGTTGTTCGCGATATCGTCTGCGATCCAAGATGAAGTATGTCCTGACAAGTCAAGTCAAGGTCTATCTGTATGCCAAATTTCATCCAAATCCGTTCGGCCGTTTTAGCGTGAAAGCGTAACAAACAAACTTACTTTCCCATTTATAATATTGGTTAGGATTGCGGTGGTCAAGTACCTACAGGTCGCGTCATGTAAAAAGAACGCTGGAAGAAAGTGGGGGGGGTTTGTTTGCGCATGGGTACACTCGCACACGAAAGTATTAGGCATATTGTTTTATTTTTGAACTAGCCTTTCGCCGGCAAGCATGCGGCGCGTCACTCGCCCGCCCCGCGCCGCACCTCATGCCACCAAATAGACCGATATATCGCCTAAGCGCAGCTTGACCGCCAGCGTTCTTTTTACATGACGCGACCTGTAACATAGATTATATTTAAGCATAGACCAGAAAGTCAAAGTTTCATATTTTTAGTTGATTTGATAATAAAATGAAAGCTTTGAGAAACATCTTTGTGATAATAATTTGCCTGCGAAGATTTTAAGAAAGTGACTGTGAATCATCCTACTAATAAATGCGAAAGATTGTATGGATGAATGGATGGATAGGTAGATGGATGTTTGTTACTCTTTCACGGAAAAAATACTGAACGGATTTGGATGAAATTTGGCTTTGGTACACAGATAGTTTATAACCAGGATTAACACATAAGATACTTTTTATCCCGATATTCCCACGGGATCGGACCTTTAGCGGGTGAAACCGCGGGGCACGGCTAGCTAATCATATTACTAATTGCTAAGGATAATTACACAAGAGCAAAAATGCAGAAGATTCTGGCAAAGAAAAAAATAGAAATTCTGGGAAAAGGATAGAAATAATACTCCTTGCAGCTTGAGTTGTTATCCTGAAATCTGCATACGAATGCACCACATCTCCTTTCACGCCCACACATAAACTAACACCAACACATACGCACATGCTTATGTATGCTAATGAAACACTGCATAACCCTGAATATAGATTGCTGCTACTAAGACATGATGCTAGTTAAGTGCCCACTAACATTTATAGGCTTTTCTTGAGTGGAATTCCTGTGTTTACTGCCAGGAAATAAATTGGAAACGGCAGAGGAAATGGATATAGACAGGCTGTGATTAAGTTTGGGATAAATTTCCATGTTAATTTGGAAATAAAACCAAGGGATTGAGTGTCTTGGACAGAATGGACAATGTGGGATACACATAATTAAGTTGCAGTGATTGGTAGCATGTTTATTAGTTGGCTATTAACTTGAAGGACTTCCTTGTTTGTAAACCAGCTAAGCCTCAGACATCAATAAAATTATTCATATGCAACCAGTATCCCTCCGCATATTATATTCTGTTGGTCAACTGCATAGAAATTGTTACTCTAAAGTCATTTTATGCTATCATGGCCTGCACCCTAATTGTTAACCACATTATCATAACAATCTGAATCATTTTGAAGGATATTCCTAATCCATTGCTTCATATGTTCGAAAAATGTTGTCTGTTCAACAATGTAAATAACGCAGCGAATGTTGTGGAACTGTCAAAATGAAAGTCATTGCTACTGTCGCGCTGTTTGCAGTCTTATAATGTATTAATAAAGATAATGTACTGATATTGATTGCTTGTCAACATCTATAAATAATCCCATGACAGTGTAAACTTGACTAAACCACCATTAAATCGAATATTAATCATCCAATTCATGCTGTTGTTAACATGCACGACAGTAACACAAATCCTGGTGCAGCTGTCACAAGCAGAATCAGCAGCCAGCAATATTTCACAGCGAGAGGCTACTTGAGTCCATGCACGCATCGAGTCGTTTGTCATGTCACAATAGACGCCTTCAGCGAACAGCACCATCTACGGACAGGCCTTGAGTCACACCGATGTGTATCGATGGGACAAACCTATCGGTACTGAGATATCGTGTACGTTACCCCTTTTTTAGGCGTTAAACAGGGGTCTCCAAATATTGAAAAGAATTACTTTAACATTTTTGCTGGGAAAATAGGAAGCCTGTAAACATATTTACGTTTCTAAAAGTATTCAGGGTGGCTGGGACATCGACGCGCAACCTGAAAAATGTTTCTACTCTGGGATCTAGAATCATGAGCTGTCTGAATTCATGGTTAGAGTTTGCGCATCGATGTCCCTGCCACCTTGTATAAAGTAATACGTATTACTGGTCAGTGAAATTAAAAACATGTTCTGTTAGTTTTGGAAGCCCAAAATAATGACCATCAATAATATTCGTTGGCATGACATTTTACAGCAGTTTTGTTCGGAAAACCCATTCAGTCCCATTCGGAAATCGGAGCTACTACGGTCTATTTGAATACGCCGAGTATTAAAGGCCTCACATAGCCACTCCATGAAAATTTATGACTTAACTAATATAAAAATGTTATTTTAGATTACTACTCACAGCAAGCTACTAGCCACTAGCCTCCTATTCCTCTCAGCTCAAATTAAATTAATTTTAACTATGATGCACCCTAAATAATATCATGTTCCTCGTCACGTGACGGTAGCCCCCTCCCCCTCCTCGCGCTGCACGTGGCCCGCAAGATTTATTGCGTCTGCTGCGGCCGTGTCTCAACTCGTGTAGGAGAAAGTTGCTAATACACCAGCTGATACTGTATCTTGTTATATTTTGTTTGAAACTGCTCGTGTTCGTGTATTAATCGTTAAATAAAATGGGGGAAGTAACTTTGTAATTATTGTTTGATGGGCTCTTCCATTGAATATTCTGTTGTATTCTTGTAGTGGTAAAGCTCTTTGTAAAGCTCGTCCTAGGAAATCTATAAACAGACCTATTTCTGCTGCCAAGCAGTGTTGCTGTTCCGTTTTGAAAGGTACATGAAAAACCTTAGCATTGTCTCTGGGTTGGCAAGCATTAATAATAATAATAAATAATAATAAGAATTTATTGCATAAACAAAAATCGCATTGCACTGCATACATTCAGTTGATTCAATACAACTTTAGCATAGGAGTACAATAAATTTCAGCTCTATCCCTTAAACTAGGTCTGGCCTGTATCTTAAGAGATAGGGTTCAGCCATTATGTTGGACTAAATTATTATATTTATTAAAAGACAATAACAAGTTAAACCAGTGACGATGTGGTACCTAAAAACGTACATTAATGAGTAGAATAAAAGAAAAATAAAAAATAAAAAGAAATAATAATAAGGTATGAGGTATGAATCGATTGCATATATTTGAGTGGGTGAGTGTATGATGTTGAGTGAGGTGTATGTGTATAGTATGATGTGATGGTAAGGGAGATGTTAAGTATGTTTGAATTAAGAGATGTATGTCCGTAGATTTTCAGTTGTGATGTAGTCCTGCTGAAGTAGCCACTGAGTGATCTTGTGTTTTAGCGCGTATCTGTTAGAATCCAGTAAGTTAAGTTTACGATGTAGTTGCTTGTATAAATGTGTACCAATAACGTAGTATTGGTGCCTTGCAAAAGATGTTTTATGGACATCTACTTTCTATGGGGCCGTCACGCCGTCAGTTTGCACGACATTTTTATTTTGAATTAAAAGACTGACTGTCCTACTGCAGGACATGCCCTCCCTTCACTCTTTCCAATTATTTGAAATCTAATAAAAAATATGTCGTATTTTCTTCTGTGATCCTAACTCTAGAGCAATACCTTGGAAACCATTGGTACAATTAATAGAGACGATCAACAAGCCCACAAGCCCACAGGGTCACATCATATTATATTGAGCATCAATCGACACTCGATTACCCCGCCCAAGGGCATATCGCTTGGAGATCTATAGTGTTACATGTCGGTGTGACAGCTTTTACAAGTGAATGCACCACATGGCATAACAACATTTGTGAGGCTAGATTTCGATAATCCGGAACCAGTCCTCCGTATTGTTTTCGAACTGCATTTTGGTATTGTGGACGGTCTCGTAACGACAATTTGATAGCATGTGTGTCTTTATAGAGATATTATAATCATCTGCTAACTAGCGTTTATAAATAAAGAAAAGTTAAGCATTGATTAAGACCTAACTAAATGTTAAGTTAACAGTGACTAATCAGTGATTAGCGATAAAATATAAGGCTGATAGTGTTTTAAATGGATTAAGCACTGTTTAATAAGATACAGTTAGATTTTTGGAATCTAAATATTTTAAAACATATCTTACATTTTTTTTATATTTGTTTTTTTTTTTCGATACGATTTTCATCCTCATCATACTCAGTTTTCTTCAACTCAGGGTTCTTACTGATTCCAATTTTGCATCTAAAATTTTTACACAAAAATTTTAAGCCCACCCACCACATCTCACACCAAAAATCGTTCCTCTCACGATCACAATACACAACAACAAATGCACACAGTTACACAACGGTGTGACAACCACCAGTCACTTATGCGGCGTACGGAGCGCCAGATTTATCGTTGTCTGCCGTACACGCGGTGGACACGTCTCAGCCTGAGACGACCGGATTTATGATGACATTTATTGGACGAATTAAAACTGTGGGCAATTTGTCTTTTTGAGATTTGCGGTAATTAGTGCTGAATTATTTGAGGTTTTAATATGTGGAAGTGTGTGGTCGTTATTTGAACCTTCGTAAGAAGAGTCCATTTGGATTTTGTATTGGCTACTTTGTACATCAGTTCCTGTTAATACCTATACTACCAACCTTAAATATTCCATTTTTTTTTTATTGACCATGGGCTCACTCTTGACCTCAATCCAGCCCAGAGGCAGGGATGAGATCTACGGTGGAACGAGCTTGCCCAGAAGAAGCCTATTCACTCTCGCCTTGAAGAGATTCGGGTTGTATGAACTCGGGAATGCAGACGCAGGCAGACGATTCCACTCCTTAGCTGTGCGCATCAGAAAAGATGACGAGAAGCGCTTAGTGCGTATATAAGGTATATTAACCAAATAGGGGTGGTATCCCGCAGTGCGTCTGGACTCCCGATGGTAGAAAGGTGAAGGCGGGATGAGCTCATGTGCCAGACAGGCAACCCTTATACCATATTGCAGAACGAAGAAATGTTCAGAAAGAATAATCATTTAACTTCATCATGCTTGTTCACTGCATGCTCAACTATTTGTTCATAAAACCCAAGTTTTTTCCACTATTTTCCATTACAACAGAGAGAAATTAAAACTGAATTATTTTAATATAAAATGCCTTATCAAAAAAACTTAATCTATAGATACTGTAAGAACTCGTAACGAGCATAAGCTTAATTAGTAATTTCGTTGTAATGTCAATGCATTAAAAAACCAGCAAAATGACTGCGCAGTGAAAAAGCAGACACAAAATATCAGGTAAATAAACACTTCAGGTAGCACAAAAACTACTTTATATAAACGCCCAAATCCCAAGATACATAAACACACGAATCTTACGTAAACTCTACACCTTCAGACGCGGGGGACACACTCATATAGACGACTATACAGAGTGTTACGAACACTAGTCTGCAGCTCGCAAGAAAATATCGTGGGAACCTCACCACATCCCTACAGGTGTTTGCAACGCGATTTTATTTTTATTTTTTTTCACCGCCGACCTACCGCATTTCTCAAAGCAATGCCCTGTTTTTAGTGAATTTTTTTTTTCGAGGTTTTCCGTCGAATACAGCTTTCGGATGCGCGGAGTTTTAGTAATGATCTCGTTATAACAAGTGTTATTTGGTAGTGATTTTTGGATTTTTGAGGTAGTTTTTCTTTCTAGAGCAGGCTGTTGTATTGAATGGATTTCTAGTTTCAATTGATTGAAAGGCAGATCAATTAAAAATCAGTTTTTGTGATCTAGAATTTATACGATGGAAAATGTTACTACTGACTACTCAATAATGCCAAACATTTATTACACAAAACAAGGAAACGGTGCAAGTTTTTTTTCGGTTCTGTATACAACTAAATACGTCATACCGATTTGCTTTAGGTAAACACCGGTTTTTCACCCAATACTAGAATAGTAGTTCATTCAAATCACATTTTCATTCACTTCAGTGAACCACACACGGAGTCGGCAAAGCGTTCCAACAATATAATCATCATAATCAGCAGAATACAGTGGGAATACATTATCACAGTATAAACAGTGCTGGACCATCACGCAGAATGTTTGCCAGCGAATTATTGAAGCGACTAGTGCTGTCAACGGACTGGTTACTAAAATACGGGTTACGTTTTAGATTTTTTTACTATTTTGGATGTTATTTTCGAATTGTGTTACAGTTTATATCTGGTTGAGGAATGAGGAAAATATCGTGAGGAAGTTCTTGAGTCTGACTGTGGATGGCTATTAGAGTAGGGGAAGACCGAAGAAACGAAGGATGGACTGTGTGAAAGAAGATATGGCTAAAAAGGGGGTGACCACCGAGATGACGACTAATAGAGAAGTATAAAAGAAAAAGACATGTTGCGGCAACCCTATATTTAGGGTTGCCGCAACATGTCTGTCTGTCATTTCTGACAATTTATTAATTGGAATTAAGGCAGGAGAATGATGAATGATGATCATGGTTTCATTCGGATGAAATTTAATTAAATATCTTAGAAAAAATATTAAATTATTTTTTCTTAGAAAAGGTGTTCTAGCTTCTAATTAGGTTTAACTGATGTTGTTTCAATTTGAAGTTTACCATCTACTAGACTATTCGATAAATATACACATCTTGTTAACACGATGATTACTTAGCAAATTAACTTACACTTTACATAAACTTAATTCAAGATCTTGGAAGCGTAGCTCGAACTTTCTATAGCAAGCATATTGGTATTGAAGATATTGAGCAGTAATTGGCAATAAAGTGAATAGGGATCTTCAGGCAAGCGCTCTGAACCTAGCCACACTTGGACGCTGTCTTCCTTTGATGGATTACTAACTTTGAAGGATCTCTTGTATAGAAGCTAAAATGTTCAAGTATGTGGGACAATTTACTTGGAAGCCATTACATTAATTCATTTGTATTTTACTAGCTATAATTTTAGTCGACCACACCTGTCTGGTCGGAGGATCCTCCCTTTTCTATGGAGGATGAGTGAACTCCATTAAGTTAGGCAGTAGTAAGTTCCACACACCTCTATACAACTATAGTAGTATTTGAAGCCGAACCGTGGATGGTTATGCATTTCATTCTTTCTCATGGTATTTTTTATATTTTCTCAAAACCGACGTTGATAATGGAAAAAAAGATAAAGAGATTTGAAGAACTTTTCTTTGCAGAAATGATCTGAGCTTACAAAAACAATTACATTTTTAATTTACAACTGCAACACCTAACTTCTGAATTCTGAACTAAGCCTTCTGTTTGCCAACAATATTTCCCCTTCAATTTAGTAACCCCGCTGTAGCAACACTACGCATGGGACTCGTGCGAAGCGGCCTGCAGCTGACAGCCAACTGAATTATGTAGCGGGACGCGTCAGTCGCAACTGTAATGATCGCTTTAAATACGTATTGTTTTATTCTGGGCTATATTTTGTGGAAACTGATATGACAGCCAATAACCGGGACAGTGGGGATGAAAAATTATTGACGGTATTAATCGAAAAGACTGGGGAAGTAAAAGTTATTATAACATGAGATTAATAGATGGTAGTATTAAAGATGAACACATTACTGTTTCAGAAACCTAGAGATGTAATAAACCTAAGATATAATAAAGAATTAGGTAACAGATACCAAAAAGACTAATTTATGAAATTATTTCATAAAAACAATAGCTTCTGCCCGCGAGTTCGCGTGGATGTTGGAAATTATCCAACGGGAACGTGCTACCAAGACCAAAAGTTGCCTACGCTCTTTCCCAGGATGCCATCTATCTACTTGCCAGGTGTGAAAAGGTATCATACAGACAGCGTTACTTTCGAATTTATAATATTAGTATGAATTTGTCGAATAAAGAGACACCCATGTCATAAGCATAAAATCATGGCATGTCATAATTATTTCATCACCACTGCTCTCAAAACGGTCAAGTAAAAAATTTTGAGGAAACCGGCATGTTCTAAAACCAAAAATTCGAAAACATGTGACATCTACCAACCCGCACTGGGCCCGCGTGGTGGATTACGGCCCACTCCGTCTCACAGAGAGGAAGCCTGTGTCCCAGCAATGGGAACATTACAGACTGATTATGTTTATGTATATCATAAACAGAGATAGTTAATTCCAACCCGTAGGAGTTAACTCTAATAAGAAACGTACCCTTAAGTAACAGAGAAAATATCAGAAAGAACAACAACAAACATGCTAATTATGAGACTGAAGCTCAAACAGAACCAGACGTTGATAATCCCAAGCAATCTAAACTTAAACAAAAGAAAAAGGGTTATTGTGCCGTTCATAGTCGACGGAGTCTACAAACACCACAATTAACTTTTTTTCCTTGGTTTTCTCTAACAAATTACCTGTCACTGCAGGCACTATTGCAATCTTTAAACTCAATATGTGGTTGCAAAAAGTATTATTTTTCAACGTGGTTTTTGTTCGAGCCACTACAGTTTCTGGTTCCGTCTGACTAAAAAATCGAGGCAATGGAGCTATGGTGTAGCTTAGAAAATAGTTTCGAAGCATTCAGTGTCGTTTTTGCAGACGCTAATTAGTTTATATCTGAAGGTTTTGACCTGAAGGCCGATAATCTAGTCACAATCTCAACTCAATGACAATCAATGTCAATAACTTGTCAAAAATATAGGTATTTTTGGCAGATTCAGACTGAGATCAGTCTGTGAACGTTCTTAAAATTACAAGAATTGACCCTCTGGTGTGTAATAATTTTTATCATAAAAAATGGTCTATCATAGTTTTTTTAAAGTTGTATTAGACTAGAGTATGTAAGGTCACCAAAAAATCAGTACCTACTATTGGATGCTTTCTGAGCAACAAGAATAAACGTGTAGTAATTTAATTGAGTGAACATTTCTGTTGATTGTTCATTCTCATTCATTAGAAGCTCTCACATACTATTCAGTACCTCTTCAATATAAAACAGCATCGACCTATTCCATTTAATTCCGATGCACCAAGATTTTACACCGATTGAAATTCCAGCAGCGTTTCCTTACAAGATCTGTTGCAACGTCTGGCAAACAC
Organism: Apamea anceps; assembly: GCA_951799955.1. Lineage (NCBI taxonomy): Eukaryota > Metazoa > Arthropoda > Insecta > Lepidoptera > Noctuidae > Apamea > Apamea anceps. Next base: position 2,797,863 of record OX637506.1, read on the forward strand.
AAAGATACGTACGATCTTAATTCGAGTTAATCCGGGTAAGAAAGCGGGCGTCGCATGGTGGACACACTATGTGGACGGACGTGTGTTGAATTTTAGCGAGATGAGGGCAGAAAGTAAGCGCTTTGAAGCGCTGCAGCGGGCTTTGTTGGATTTGGGGGTTTGTGAGGTAAACTGGAAGGTGTAGCGAGTGAACCGTCTACTGTACTGCCTACCAATTTGTGGAGTTCTATGCATTAAGCTGCGTAGGCTTATCATTTATCCTGTATATCTTAACCTCATGAAATCACTAAGATATACCTTTAAGGGCTTGTACTACCTGACATAGCGAACATTGTCTTAGCATAAGTGGCTGTCGTTTCAACAGGACTGCAGCATTCATTTTGTAAATAATACACAGTGAAGATAAGGACTATTGCTAAGTGCTGTACGTGGCAAATGACGATTGCATAAAAGAAAATTGTTTTTAATTCCGTCAACCGAATTCGCCGTCAAGTTTATTTATGCTAGTAACGTAATTAAATTTGGCAAGTAATTAACTATGCCTCGCGCTTTATCTTAACGTGTAAACAAATTTTTTGTAAAGCTAAATTAATTATGCTTTAAGCTTAAACAACTCGAACACCATTTTAGTACAACTGGTCCACTTCATGCAATCTAATTTGCTCAAAAGCTTTTACTTTTTCTCTCAGCCGTTTTAATGGCCGCGAATTTAGTCAAACTTAATTCGTTCTATCTAGTCTAGTCACTATGTCCTTAATGCGTTGTTTGATAACTGGATTGTAGAACATGTTTCAACGTATACCGTCTTTGTTTCATTTACAATTAATGTTCTTTATGTGCCTTCTTTAGTAAATAATGGAGTTCGCGTAAGAAGATAAAGTTTAGAAATTACTCGCGAATGAACATTTAGTTTGGTTTCTGTTTAAGATCATTATCTTGACGAGAAAGACTCGAGCTACGGGAGAAAATCAAATTCCCATTTTTTTTAAATCTCAACAACCATTTACACATACACATTATCAGTCTATAACGTTCCCACTGCTGGGACACAGGCCTCCTCTCTGTGACAGGGAGTGGGCCGTAATCTACCACGCGGGCCCGGTGCGGGTTGGCAGATGTCACATGTCTTCGAATTTGTGGATACAGCCATTTAATAAGCAGTAATTTATTATGATCTAACTTTTATTTTCATTGTCAGATTATGGCAAAAAATTGTATTAAAATTTTGTTGAAGACATAATACAAAAACTTCATCCGATTTAAAAGTTACTTTCAACTCGTACCCTCTTTTCTTTCTTTGTTATTCTCATTCCTTACCTTTATTATTCCGCAACAAGCAAAAAAATATGAAAGACAAACAGCGCTTCCAGCAAAATTAAGAAACAAAATATCCACTCCAGAATAAATTCAACTGTCAGTGTCACACGAAACTCCTAACTCCATTCAAATTAATCGTTTTAAGTACATTTTAAATCGACTTAGAAAAGTTGGATGGCACGACAAAAAACAATTTTAACTTGGAGGAAAAGAAAAGGGAAGGTATTCCGATACAAAAAGGCAGCCTGAGAGAGCTGACGCTAAGTGAATAAGTGAATAGTTAAAGTCTCATAATATTTACATAAACCGAACATTAGCGGAGTGCCTTGAGATGGGGGCTGTAGCGGGTGGATTGATCCTCGGCATTTCATCAAATTTTCAAATCAAAGATTTGATTTATTCAAATAAATCAAATCAAGTACCTACTGATTGGAGATGTTCATCAATAATGTACGCTGACTCGTCTTATCAGTAATAGTGGACTGGCTAAGTGCAAACATGTAAATAAATGATAAAATATTACTATTATCATAATAATTTATTTGTCAGAATATGGATGGTCTTAAGATTAGTCAGCGGTAGAATAGAATAGAATATAATAGAATTTTATTTTGCAAATATGGGTTAATAGTTCTTAAGATTACATTTAGCTCAGCCACATTTTACCAAGCGGTATGCAAACATTTGAAATTATTTATATCACTATTATTACACTTATTTAGATCAATTTATAAATTACTATTATAAAATTCTTAAATCATCAACTTAATAAAAAATATATGTTTGTATTAAATGAAAAATATAAATTAGTATCATAAGATTATAATATCATGTCATTACTATTACAACTTTCATTATTATTACAATTCCAAAATCAAAAGGTCAGAAATCAAAATGTCAAAGATCAAAATGTCAAAAATCAAAAATGTCATACACAAAAATTTCAAAAATCAAGACGTCACTAATTAACAAATATTTTTCTCCGATAGGAACTCAGTTATACTGTAGTACGTTTTATCTACCTCCGCAATCTACTCTTAAATTGTGCTGTATTTAAAGCTTTCCAACTACTCAGTAATTTATTGTAAATAATGGGGTATCATCACATTCTGCCAAAATGTGGCCTGTAAATATTATAAAAATTCTTGGTGCAAGTATATATTTGCAGGATATCTTGCTAGCTCTTACAAACCGCTAATCCCCATACTTTGAGCCATCAAAATAACAAGGCGAAGCGAGCGTATGGATCGTGGTAAATGAACCAAAAAAAAAATACACAAGCCGCGTTGATCGAATACTCTCTTTGATGTAATACCACCCCTACATTCTATGGTAGCATGACTGTGTGAATATGTAATGATGTAATAGAATTGCCAGCTAAATGCCGTGAAAATGGCTTTCGTGTAATATCCCGCATTTTCTTTGGCGATTTGGAATGTTCCAGCCGTTATGAGCGTATGTGGATGATATAGATATTGCTTTTTGGTGTGAAGCTAGAAGCTTTTAATTTGGAATGGTCCAAATTTACATTTGTAACTTTGGAAATTTTGCTTTTATATTTAAAAGACCTACAACTGCAACTCATTAAAAGAATATAACTATGGTACAGGTTATTTCAGGAGAACCGTGGTGGCCCAGTGGTGAGGTTGTAGGTTCGAACCCAGACAGGCGCTTTACTCTGTGTAAATTATTTCATCATCACTACTCTCAAAATGGTGAAGGAAAACATCGCGAAGAAACCGGCATGTCCTAGAACCAAAAAATCGAAGATATGTAACATCTACTAACCCGCACTGAGGACGCGTGGTGAATTAGGACCTATTCCCCTCTCAACGAGAGGAGACCTGTGTCCCAGCAGTAGGAACATTTTAGGCTGATTATAAGTAGATAGGTATACAGATCTTTATAAATATAATTTCAGTTTTAGTTATATTCCAGCTACATCAATCTACCAAATAATACATTGCAATAGACAAACGACTTCCTTAATTTTAATTAATGGAACAATGCAATGTCTTTTTTAGCTACAACGTATTTCGCTAATCCAAATACCAACAGCTACCGTATCCGTGCCTTACAATCAAAGCCATTCACTATTCAACATCGCATACCATTCAACAACTGCCAAAGCTATTAAAAACTTATTATTTATTTATATGAGTTAATCTTCAAGACGGGCCCCTTTACGATATAATTATTACAACAGATTAGAGTCAAAACGTTTCAATTAATTTTAAAGATGCCTGATAGTCCCCACAGGAAATTTGCCAAGTTGCCAGTCATTATGAGGGGCACAAAATGCGTTGGAATTATTTATGGTGCCTGCTTTGCGATACAGTTTCGATGTTCGCAGCCATAGATGGTACAATAGTGTGAAGGGGAGACGGAATCGGAGAAAGTGAAAGAGTTATGTATTTCTAGATTTCATTGTTTTTGTCATTGGTTTATGTTTTCTTCCCATGGTTATGTCGTACAGTCAACCGCATAACAATTTGATATTGACAGCGTCTTGATGTTGTAGCAGCAAAGGCGATTTTTGTAGTGCAATTGTTACCACTGTATGTGAAGGAGTATACCTACTTAATGTGGCCCACTATTTATCTGTTATTTACTGTACATATCTTTTAATGGACATCTTAAATAAGTAAATAAACCATTGATGTGGCTTTTAAAGTGTTTATCATCCAACCTATGACATAGATTTAAAAGTCAGGTTGCCTACGTGTTTTATGATGTTGATTATCATAATAAACAACCAACGCTGCAATTTTTTCTGATTTTATTGTAACTGCAGGATAAAATAAAAAAGGAGGGAGTGGGCCGTAATCCACCATGTGGGCCCAGTGCGAGTTGGCAGATGTCACATGTCTTCGAATTTTTGGTTCTAGGACATGCCGGTTTCCTCACGATGCTTTCCTTCACCGTTTTGAGAGCAGTGGTGATTAATAAAATTGCTAAAGTTAAATTAAAAAGAATAGATTAAGATTTGAACATTTTGAAATATGGTTATCAGTTCTACCCACTTAGGCATATTATGTTTTGATTTAACCCGATCAGTTTCAAAATAATACAAAGCTCAATATTTTAAGGCATCATGTTTCAAGGCATGTTTGAAATTGAATCCCATTGAACTACCTAGGTATACATAAGCTTTGCTATTTTCTAATTAATGGCAGGTCAGACTCTATCGCCTACAAGAAATGCAGTAAAACAAAGCGACTAATTCACCCCAGCTAACCTTTAGTATTTGCGTGGGATTTAACGCGTTTGTAGCAATAATTAATTCGTCTATTAATTAAACTCAACCTTCAGCTTTTTTTTTCGAACAACATAATAGAAAATAATTTATCTTTGGTCTTTGACCGAGGCTTGGGACTCCAAACTCAAGGTTTTTTACGGAGCGATGTAGCGTGTAACATTTTAAAAATCATGCAATACCATAATACGCTCCAAGACAGATATCGCCGATGTTGGCGACAAGTTTGCGAAGCTGAAATGGGACTGGGCAGGTCACGGGATGCATCAAGACAAATGGGCCGGGATCGTCACACTGTGGGTGCCTGAAGACGGGCGTCGTCGTGGAAGGATGCCTAAGAAACGCTGATAGGTGATTCCACTAAACTCTTTAGTTTTCATTTAATCTGACGTAGCAGTCACCTATAAAAGCACAAACACTTTTTACGCTTGCGTGTGAAGTGTATGGTGGCCATGTTCCTCTTTTGACAGTGAGTAAGTACCTGATGATACCTTTCTAGGTATATCTTCAAAAAAGGTTGTTTATTGTAAGCAAGGTCACCGGTAACTTGTAGTGCAGAGGCATTATGACGTCACTTGACAAATGGGTTCAACAAACCTACTGCATACCTTTGTGCTATAAAAATGTTTGGAATTCCAAATGTGGAGAGGTGTATGAATTTCTAGCGAGGTTCACAGAACTTATGTAAGTCGCGGTTCTAAGACACGTTTATTTTAAACTGACGGCTTAACCTTTGCTCGGGGTTTCGGGAAATGGGTGAGTTAACGTGTTTAGGAATATATCGAAACTACCTAGAACAATTTGACGTATAGGCCAAACGATTCACGCCTTCTTTTCTCAGAATGATATATACTTTTCGTATCTGTATTCTCGTGTAGTTGTCTAAACATGGGCGGTATTTGTGTAACACACTAACAGAAGGAATCTCTTTCATTTTGACAGTTAAACAACATTCGTTGCGTTATTTACGCTGTTGAGCAGACAAATTTTTCGAACATATGAAGCAATGGATTAACAATATCCTTCAAAATTATACAGATTATGATAGTGTGTTTAAAAAAAACGCTTTGTTATAAAACTCCTTTAAATCAAATCCATGTTGCGTAAATGATCTTGTTTTTGTATAATTTATGTTAATGTTCACTAACAAGCTCAACAGCAAACCAACATTGTATATTTTGCAGTTTCCTAACAGGGTTCACGTACTAACAATTAGGAGAAATATATATATCAATTTAATGTAAATGAAAATGTAAATTGAATGTAAAATACCTATGTGATGTGCAAATAAATAAATAATATAAATCGAAACATTAAAAATTTATATTGATAAACATAACGTAAATCACATTTAAGCCCGATGTCAGTTGGTGTCAAACATATTGTGTATTCAATAATTCTGTCACAGTTTCACCGACCGAATCCATTTCCTTTTGAAAGTAATAAATCAACAATAAACACAACCGCTCTAACATTGCGTGTGAAGGTTGCAATAATGCATAAACAGTTTGCTCACCCATCGGCAAACTCCACATTGACCTATTTGCCTCAATTGACTTCAGCATGTGCAAGATAAGCAGCTGTTCTAGTCTGAAGTACCACTCCATATTTTCCTTCCATTGCTGGATCGACGTAAAACGGCAGTAAATACTCGCTAAAAGAGTGTTCGTTTTAAATTTTCATTTTGTTTTCGAGTTTCAATCTTCACACTCGTTATTCTTTACGGTTCGTACTTTAAGCATGTGGGTTTAGTGTAATATGAGCGCCGGCTCTTCATATATCAAAGCTGTGTGTATAAAATGGAACGTTGCTATTGGTTACGATAACTTTTGACTGATAATTTATTAGGCTCGTTCTGTGGCAATCTATGCCTGCCTATCGCCCGATTTTGTAAGTCTTTTACACGATTAAAATATTGAGCTTATCCTAGACTATAACAATTCCATCGTAATATACCAGATAGAGAACTGCATTCAGATTTAAATTCCAAGTATTTTGCAGGCCTTTAATGACAAGTCAATGGAGTATTTACTCATTTAAAAACAAAAAAAAAACAATAACCCATCTTATTAACAAACTTGACGCATATACTCATAATAATATATTAAACAGAACTGTCTGCGATGCCGAGGACACAGAAGTGAGACACTTTAATATACCGAGTATTACACAAGTTGAAAGTTTTACAAAAGGCATTATTCGGCTGCGACGGTACACGGTAGCCGCGGGGTAACACGGACGTTTTCCAACTGATATATGCGATGACACTGTGTTAGAATGTGAAGGAAATGTTATGAGTTTGACTTATTGCTTTGTACAAGCAATGCTGTATGTAGTAGCTGGAAGATAGATGAAAATGATATAAAAGACACTGAGTTAATGGATTTTGTTATTAATGATAGCAATATTTCTAAAGAATGGATTTAAAAAAAAAAAGAAAAGAAGGAGTGGAGGAAGGCCTTTGACCAGGAATGGTACTGCGTAGGCTAGGAAAGAAAGAGAACAAGCATAAAACAAATCAGTCTCCAAAGAGTTACCGTTGACACTCGTCTATTATTTCCAACAAAATATTATATGATCAACATTGAAAAGATTTTCGCCTCAACATAACAGCAACAGAATCGAAACAAAACCTCCATTAAAAATGTACCCATCTTAAAATATTCAAGTCAGTTTATCTCTCATCAAATATAAAGACGAAACAATCGGAATCAGTCGACACTGCCGATAGCCAACAGTTTCTGAACACGACGACACATGACAATGTACTGAACTAAAGTCTCTCGTACATATTCAAAGTTTAATCCGAATCAGCTTTCGTCTTCTTGCGAGGGTTTAGCTCGGATGGTGTCGCTAAGTCGGGTGATACAGTGTTGGGATGGATTTCGAGTAATTTTGTTGGATGTACAAAAAATGTTGTTCGATAATGTTTTTCTGGAAGAATTTATGATGTTAAGGATGTCAAATAGTGAGCAAATAGATGTGATACAGATGGAACGAATAATATAAAAACATGACTAGAAACTTGTATTAGGGTTATTTATTAGCTTTTCGAAGCAGACGAGGATGGCGAGATGAGCTTGATTCTTACAAAGAGAATGAGTCCGCACTAGCTTAAGAACGAGCTTGTAACCAGCCTATAATGGTCGCACTGCTGGAACACAGACCTCCTCTTTCTGTGAGAGAGAGTGAGCCATAAACCACCACGCGGACCCAGTGCGGGTTGGTGGATTAATTGCAGTTGCCCTACTGCGGGAAAAGCAAAGGCCTTCCTTCTTTTTTCTATAACTAAACAAACAGGCTTAAAATAAACCTTTTATAAGACTTGTCTTATTCATAAGTCCTGTCTAACAAGCAAGCCACCCAAATTCCCAGCCAGTATGTGCCCCCTAAGCCGTGACTCCATCATCAGCTCAGCTAGATAAACTTGTACTAATTAACAGACTTGCTGTCACGTCACCACCTGCTCCAACTTGCGAGCTGCATTCCACTTTAACGCTACGTACTATTGCACTTAGTGTCAGTTTTGTATCAAATTGTTACTTAAAATAATTAGTAGGTGCTCTCAGAATTATGCCACGCTAATGTATATTTTCTCGCGTTTTGGAGTAATAACTGTTATGGCACATTCGTGGGGAGCGTTCTAGCAAGGTTTTAAGTGCAGGAGAGTTAGTAATGTAAAGTTTTGTGGCATTTAGTGAAAGTCACATTGCTGTACATTATTGTCATCTCTTATAATGCTAGTTTCTAAACTCAGAAGGATGTATGTCATAGAAAAATATGTAGAATTGTTTCAATTATATTGAAAACATAATAGAAGCATTGCCATTCAACGTCTTCTGGGCACGTTTTCGGATGACAGCGATGCGGACGAGTCCTTCGACGCCTTAGTGTACTTTAGTTTTTGTATTTATTTGTATAGTTAGTTAGTCATTTAGTTTAGTACGTAGTGTAAATAGTTAGTTGTGTTAAATATTGTAAAAGTTGTGTAAACAAACAAATAATAGAATCAATATCATCAGCATAATCTTCTACCAAGTCAGCGGTAAAATAATTCAAATTATAATTCAAATACTTAATGCTGACGGTAATAATAAGAGCTTCATTCTCCGACGGGGTTAATCCCGCTTTTCTTTCATACCTAATACCCATCCCATAATACGTTCATAAACTCCATATTTAATAAGCGTAACTCACTGATTTAATAATGTAGCGTTGTTCTTTAGCCGCTATATATTTTTTAAATTAAACTTTTTATTATGAGAAGCGTGTGTTACGGCTTGATGAAATTTGCATTCATTAGTGAAGTGCCCGGGCGCCGGCCGTGGACAAAATATCAACTGGGCTTTTTTTTTTCTTTAAAAAAACCCTCACAATATTAATGCGCAAGGTTTTTTCTCTTTATAAAAGTTTTACATTAACTCATGTCGCTGAAATGCGAAGTTAGATAAAGTTGTGTTTTTGTATTATTCTTCTTTGGTTTGTATATTTTTTTTTCAGCTGGATGCTAATTAGCGTGGTAACATCAAACTTTAACTTGTATGTTGTTCAAAGAAAATTATTTATGGCTGAAGTTGTTTGAGAATATTTTCGCTCTTTGTTTACGTTACTAATAATCTTCGGCTTAACGAATTTTGAATCTAATTCTACGTCATTTATGCTTTAGGTACTTTGCTTAATTGAAAAACACATTATTTAATTATTGTTCTCTTTTTAGTTAATTATCCTATAATCGCACACATGGAATAAAAATTAATTTAAAAAAATACAAAAATATTTATTTCAACTTAAACATTGCTGCATAGCTGCCTCAATTTATGTAAGAGAATACTTACATAAATTGAGGCAGCTCCAGTAAGATACAAAAGTATTTATATCGGAGCTGTCTCACTCATTTCCATTTTCCTTCGTCTCTTTTCCACCATACACGTATCTTATATTGAGCCTATTTTCTAGCAAAACACATATGTGTTACCAATACCTATTATTCTTGTTCCCTAAGGGGCTAAAATACTAGGGAGAATATTACCTCAAACAAGACTCCTAAACTAAAATCAGAACTTCTCTATGAAAGCTATCAAAGCACGCTGTACAAAACTTAATCCGCTATATAATAAAACTCGATGCATTTCATCTAACCCCTCTTCTCCCTTGCCCCTTTAACCCCCCTTAATAATCAAGTTTGCGAGTTGTACGTCCAAGATGTCGCTACGGACCGAGAATATTCAGACAACATTGTCCCTTCTGAATATCTTACAGTCTTGGCTGAGTAAATTAACATACAATTTACGAAGACTTATAAGTTCAAAAAGACAGTTTTTAACATATTTTTGTTATAACTGAGGTATATATTTTGTGGGTTATGAAAATTTTCTGGAATGTTTAAACAACGCTTTGTTGACCGTGGGGTCCGAGTGCTCATGGTTTGTTCAACAATATCTCCAAAAGGCTGGTTGACACTTCCCGTGCCCCAAGTGCTAACCTTGGCCAGAGGATAAGTATTGCCAAACAACGTGGCAATGCCGCCAGTCTCTTGGGTACATTATCAGTTGACAGCGATGCGTAAGGATTTTTTGACGCCATATTTTAGTTTGTTTTTAGGATATTATGTTTTTATTTTAATAGTTTCTTAGTTTATTTAGTATTAGAAGTTTACTCTTTGTTAAGAATGTTACGTTATTAATTAAAAGCGTGTCCACGAGTGCTGATACCTAATTAAGTAGGTATGTCTGGCTCACCCTGAGCGTCTCACTACCAAGCAGTCCCGTCTGGGTAATCTTTTCAACATAATGAGCTATTTTATACTAACACATGGCAAGCAAAGCATATTTTTTTAAAGATTTTTGGTGTTCCAAAATATAAAATGACACAAAAACAAATAAACATTGAATCAAAGTAAAACCTTTACAAATATCTTTGGGTACTTGAACCAATTAAAGCTATCAAATCCTATCTTTACTTGTGTATTTAGCAGAACCATTTGTTATATTTTCCAGAACGTCAATGCCTGTAAATGGCCGGCATTCGTTGCAGCGCGCCAACTCAGGTCATTACAAGCAATTAACCTGTGAACGACATCAACATATTTTACGTTTTTTCTGTTTAACTACGAGTAAATACGTACCTACATTATTTTTCATCATTAGGTATATTACTAGCTTTCGTCAACGGCTTCACCCGCGTGGAGATCGGAAATTATCCCACGAGAACGCACTACCGGGATAAAAATTATCCTATATGTTAATCCAAAGGGGTAATTGCGTAACACACTAACAGTAGGAATGGCTTTAATATTGATAGTTTAACAACATTCACTGCGTTATTTACGTTGTTGAACAGACAAATTATATCTTTCGATATGCTTCAGTTTCTGATTAATAGTGTGTTACTCAATTAGGCTGGAGGTTATAAACTAACTTTGTGCCGAATTTCATCCACATCCCCTTTTGCGTGATTGAGTAACAAACATCCAAACATCTAAACATAATAAACTTTCGCATTTATAATACTATCATAGGATTAGTTTATTTATTACACTTTCGTCAAATATTTTTTCTAAAGCAGTAAGAAATGTTCATTTAACAGTTACAACTCTACAGGGACATTTTCTTGTTTATTGAAAAGCTACAGACACCATTTGAATTAAAAAGAGTTGGAGCTTGGAAAGTTATATAATAATAATTAAGTAATGTTATGTAATTAGTTATCAACATAACATTACATTAGACTTCATTTGTATTACCTACAGGCTATGCTGAAACACAAACACTGTTCTGTATAATTCAGGCATTCTCTTTGATAAAAACTTTAACATCAACATAATTTAATGTTGTGACGTATGTTTTAAGTTCTAAGAAATGTTTGAATACTGCGTACCCTGCAAATGACAGGCCTCGGCATTCACAGCTCCGCCTAGATTTGCCGCAACCACCCTACCTAAATCAATTCGGTTGGAAAATATTCGCGACTCAATCCGATGTCTGTGAAATTTCATCCGTCTACGATTCCATCTCTATGCTAATATGACACCGTAGTAAGTTTCCATATTTTTTTTTTGGGTATATATTAGTTTGATATTATATCTTGTAGTAAAAATATGAAAATCAATAAAAAGAGGTCTCTTAATGTAAGATTATCCTAGGTAATTTAAATCAACAAAAGTATGGTAATGACAGATAATGCACTACATATAAACAGGACACACTATGACAATGCACTAGCTATGAAACATGATGAAGATAATGCTCTAATCATTGAAAAAGATGAATCAAAATCTAGTAATAAACTGCTTAAATAAGTCGAGCAAAAAACTCGTACTCTTTATATTTTAGAAGAAGTAAATAAGGACGAAAAACTAAGCTTATCTTAGAATTCTTCGCGTACAGTGTAAGTCCCTGTGTGAAACTTTAATGAAATTCTTCGTTGATAAGTAAAATGTGTCCGTTTTTGTTGTAAACTTGCTCGGGAAATATTTACTGGGTAGCTTTAGTTTTATCTCATGTAGTCTTTGTCTGCTTCATCAATCTTATCAGTTGATGTTCTCGTTTTTATTCTAAACTCTCCATCTGCAAAAATAAACATGATTTTTTATTTAGGAGTCATTTCTAAACAGCTACCTTTAGAAATATCAATTTCTAAAACCGATAGCAAGCATCATTACGATCCATTCCTATTCACTGAAATTTTAAACCGACGCGAAAATTATTTACTTCGCGTTTCCATTTTTAATTTCGATAACAGCGTGGAAACAGCGAACGCAGCGAAATGTGAAAAGTCGTGAGTCTTTGTTTTGATTGTTTTTACAACAGACCACCATTTAAATAGTGACATTACAAATGTACTACTGCCTACGTTAATAGTTTTTTGGAAGAAAAATGAAAGTAATTAAATTGTACCTACTGGATGTCGTGGTGATTTGATTCAATATCTTGAGGCACAAATCAATAACTCCTTCCATAAAGCTCATTCTAACATACCCGTTAATCTTTCAAATTTTTTCTTAATACAATGCTCGTTGTTCAAGAGCGGCATTGTTGTTGGGGCATACAAAAAGAGTAATGCACAGTCATACGTCTCGATCGAAAATTTCATTTGTTGGCACGGGCACACTGGAGTAGAACGCTTTGTGTGTCGTATGATAAAGATATAGAGTTGACAGATACGGTACCTGGGATGTCGTGCCTCTTAGAAGCCGTGTACGTGTTAGCTTTCGGTTAGTAGAGAATAGTACAAAAGAAGGAGACGATGACTATAATAACACAAAAGAAAAAAATACTATTCTTATCTGTAAGACTAGGCTCTTGTCTGAAGTACATAAGTAATAGCAAAAATGTAAGTTTCCAGAACATAGGTTTAAAAAATGTTTACATTTTATTTCTGCAGAAAATCTTGAACTTCATAAATGAACCACTTTCACACTGAAAGTAGGAGTCAATTATCAGAAACCATAACTTCTCATCATTTCATTGATTGGACCTCAAAATATTAGATGTATCCTTTAAAGTTCACATCCAGCATCACAAAACCCACGTACCCGATTCATCACGTGTATTTGTACAAAATAGTTTTTGTCCGTCTTTGTAGTTTTATTAGCAACAGCTAAATTGATGGCCGGCATCGTGTCCCCAGCATTGCGGGCTTCGTCTACGTTGATCGATGGCCCTCCACCAGGCATTTCAATTTAATCACCACTTAAATCAGAAACCTCTGTTTCTGGAGTATTTCATATTATATTTTTTGCTACAGTTTTGTCATTGTCAGTGCTATGTTTTATAATAATATCTCTTGTCTTTTGTTTTTGTTTAAAGTTGATACGGTTCGTTGGATAAATATTTTGTTTGCAGTATAATTTTTCAATTATGAATACAAACACGGTATCTACTCGTAAAACTGTTATATGTATTGTGAATGAAAACTCTAACATCATTATCTGCCTAGCGTTTTCCCAACTAAATTGGGGTCGACTTTTAGTCCAACCAGATCCAGCTGGATACCACTGTTTTACATGGAGCGACTGCCTGATCTCCAAAACCCAGTTACTGGGTAGCACGATACCTCTTAGTAAGACTACGGCCATTCTATATAGGAATTAACAATAAGAGATGTGTGATCAAAATATAAATAACAAATGAACCCAGGAACATTGAAAATACAGCTTGCAAATGAAAGATAACAGTAAGTAATCAGAGTAACTGTAAACATTAGTAACTGTAAACTGATAAACAAAAGCACCATACATGAAATTGAATGAACCCATACATAGATAACATCTTTACTAAGTAAATTACTGTTGGAACAGTTCATATAACAACGGCGCTCTCTTACATGATTTATTGTTGAACTTTATTAATTATAATCTGTTCCGCTTGTTACTTTGTCTTGTGATATGTTTAATGGAATAACTGAGAGTAGGGTGTATTTACGAGTATGTCGTGTCTTAGATTTTGTAGTAGATCCTTTTTAAGAGCACTGCACTCATTTTTAGGCCATCCTAGAGGTGCAGTGGCGGCCTAGTGGCATCGGCCGCGATTTACGAGTTGTAGGTCGTAGGTACGAAACCAGACAGGTGTTTTACTTTGTGGGTAATTATTTCATCACCACTGCTCTCAAAATGGTGACGGAAAACATCGTGAGGAAACCGGCATGTCCTAGAACCAAAAATTCTAAGACATGTGACAGCTACTAAACCGCACTGGGCCCGCGTGGTGGATTCTGTCTCACTTCCTCTAGAAGAGAGGAGGCCTCCATTCCAGCAGTGGGAAAATTATGGGCTGACTGTGCTATGCTATGTGAATGATATGCTATTTTTCACATGCTTTGTTATGAAAGGGAAATAACCACCACCTTAATCTACCACTTCCTTAGGTTTGAAAAATTCGTGCACATGACAATGTAAATAACGCAATGAATGTGTTGTTGGATTATCAAAATGAAAGGCATTGCAATTGTTTCCTTTTTACGCAATTAACCAACAGGATCTTTAATTTTCAAGTTTTGATGTTCTGATTTCATAAGTTACATTTACCTACTACGTTATCACATAGCAAAACTCGTAGTTACCTATAAGTTTTGCTATGTGATAAGCTCGCGCGCGTGTGTGTGTGTGTTGATTTTTAGTGTATGTAGTAGGTACTCGTAAATGTAACTTAATGTACTTGGTAATCTTATACTTATTATAGATTACCATCGCGATATAAATGCCTTTCATAGGAATATGAAAGGCATTTATATCGCGCTAGTAATGAGAATAAGATTTTTCATTTCCTTCTCTGTTTACCTCTTTAAAACGTCGGGGACTATGAATATATTCTCTAGAGATAGACGTATTGCTCAACCTTTTTCTTGAGGGCTCTATGCGGTATTGATACAGTATCGAGTGGAGTTGAGAGCTATTTCAATACCGTTCTTCAAATACTACGCAGAGCTAAGATCTTGGAGTGGCACTAGTGATACGTGTATTGTAAATGCTCTATTTATAGTTATATGCGAAAGGGAAGATGAGGTAAACGGATTTTTTAGTGATCACGATTTGGTTGTAAAGAGAAATGAAACAAAATTCGTTTTATTACCTACCTTAGCTGCTGAAAAAATTGCTACGGTAAAGCTGATCTGAATATACGGAAGATATGAATTAGTTGCTTAGACTTTAACCATAACAATGGAGATTGAACAACAGACTTCATATTATAAGGATATCAATATCGTTATCTGCTAATTGGAGATGAGTGGCAGTAACTTTATTCATCGAGAAATATATCTACATAAATGCAATCATGTGTTTAAAAGTCGTAACTTATATTACCTACCGTAGCAATATTTTCCTGTTACAGTATCAGAAATACAGACACACAGTAACATATGAATTGTGAGCGTTTACAAATACTGTAGTTTCTACTAACATCCACCATTGCTTTACCGCTATTGTCTCGATAAATATCGGATTTATACTGTCTACATTTACATCCATTTCCGTGCTTGGTTTGACCTGCACGTAAATAAAGATCGAAATTCAAGTCTTTCTCTGCTATATACAAGTACTCAAACGTGACCTCATTCTTTTAGAATAAATTTACAAAATCGCATTGAATCATAAGAAAAATATTAAAATAATCACAAAATTGCAGATATTAATTAATAAGGGCGTTTCAAAGTAAGCTGATTATGAGTATTGCAGCAGTCCTGAAAATATGTACTAGGGGAGCAGCATTAATCTGGTAACAAAGAAGAGCTTAGCGGGCGTCAACGCTGCCGCCATACTAGTAGGGTTCGTTGCCCGTTAAAAGTCACTTTCGCCAACACAATTTCAAGATACGTCGCCTCCTACAATTTATGGCGCTGTCTCTAAAAGTCACTCACTTTTTACAAGAATCCCGGGGTGGTATAACTTGGGATCTTTTCTTTATTTTTTTTAATAATAAATTCGATGGGCCCAAAAGTTGGTGCCAAAACATTAATGAAAGATGGATGCTCCGTTTATTTTAAGGGTAGTGTTTAGGCCTACTTGTGTTATGAGGTATTTCTTATTTACGTTTATTGATTCTTATTTAGGTTTTTGTGGTGGGTCGCACACAAAGACAACATTTTTTTTTTTCAGAGAGCTATATGTAAGCCATCTGTAACATTATCATATAAAACGCATACATATTTAACGCCGTTCTTTCTTAACAGACTTTTAGCTTTATAAAATAAACAAGTACGTTACGGTACACCCCAAGATCTAAAATCTTAAACTAAAAACATATCTCACCTCTTATAGTTGAGATGTATTCAACAACGAAACAATTTGAAACTCTCAAGAAACTCATACATAATTAATATTTACCTACGGTTAGTGCGCTTTACTAATAAAATATTCTGTTAATGTATTAAAGCAATCTTTGCGGCATGCATGCTTGCGTGTGCTCGGGGGGTATTACACTGCTTGCTCTATTAGAAGCGCGACGCTATAAGATTAATGTATCGATTGCACTTTAAACTTTATAGGGCAAGCTGTTGTACTAGTTAACAGTTTTGAATTGGCTTGTCACAATTTGATTGCCATTTAGTCATGGCTGGTAGCAGGTGAGTGAAAGTAGCCAAGGTTTGAATTAAAGGACTTGTGATTGGAGAGCCTTATATGCAGCAGTTGATTGCTGTAGGCTCATGAAGACGATGAATAATAATGGTATATATACTACCCTTAAGAAAAGGGTACATTTTCTTGTCGTAGAACCTTAAAGGTAACTTTGTTAAATTGAAGGGTGAAGGCAAAATAAAGGGTCCGGGTTTCAAACGGAGAAAGTACCAATCGCAAGGAAATCTGGACTTGACAGTCTTCAATCCTTTAACGCGCAGTTAGTAAGAATTTTGATAAATGCTCGTTTCCTCCCTGTGAAAGTATGTAGTAATGTTGTGAGATTACATGTCAATATTCTGTTGTGATTGGTTGTTGTTGTTTTTTTATTGTAATCATTTGTGTGTTCTTTTGTTTTAGTCGAAAGGTTGTCTTTATATACCACTTAAGTCTACTCCGTGGATCCACAGTACAACAGGAATATACACCTTGAATTTCGAGCCGAACCACACCTCCAACGTAATCCACTCACGAATCCCCAGAGTTCGTAGTTTTTAAGCAATTCCCGACCTGTACATTCAATTAAAAATTAGAGTACTTTAAACAAAGGGGCTTGGGGAAAGTGGAACGAGCTCACTTCACGTTTGAAACGCGTTTTAGTCGCGTTTTCTCAGCTTCTCGTGGTGCAGGAAAACAATTAAACCCTTCGCTTGTTCGAGGGAAAGTTTGTGGGGGAACTGCAGCATCCGTCTTCTTTGTATCTAAAGTGAGTGATCTGAGGGATAGGAGACAGCGGTATTGATATATTGGGAAATTATTGTAAGGAATTTTTGAAGAAAAAGGTGAATTTTATGTTTGTTTTTCCTTAATTATAGCCTTGGAATTTTTAAAGGAAAAGGCAGCCATCTATTCGTGTTTGTTTTTTTTTACTAACTCTCTCTTTAATTCCCAAACATTTTTGGGGTTCCGTATCAGGGGAGTGCAGACTTGCCAACGCTATTTCTAAGTCTATGAAGTCTGTCTGCCTGTCGGTCGGTCCGTCTGCCTGTTGGTTAGTCCGTCATAGAGTTGTTTCTTTAAAACCATTAATTTCTAATTTTTGATATATCATCTTTGTCATAAATTATTCAATGCAGGTAAGATTTTGTTTTAAGTTTTTCGTAGTGGTACTTGAAAAAATAAGAAGCGTCGAAGTGTCTATGCTTGTAAAAATTCTGAGCCGGTGCCAATTTGTGGCGAGTGCTTGGCACTTGATAAATCTACATTATGCCATGCCACGTCCTTGTAAAGTAGCAAGAGTTTAGCCTCTTTTTCTAAGAAAATTCTGGCGTACTTATTTTATTCAATGTCATTTTTTAGAGTGACCATTAAGGTGAAATCAATTTATGTATATTTTTTATACAATATTTTTAGGGCCGAGTCTAGAGGGACTCGAGCATAGGGGGACAAACCGAAAAGTCTTGGTTACAAAACGAAGCCACCATATTGTTTTTTATTTTACACTTTATTGACGTGTTGTTTTTCTTGTCTTATTGCCATTTTTTTAAATTGAATGGAAGGTAAAGAAAATCATGGAAGATTTTTTTAAATAAAAAAACTTGGGACAAGCAAATTTTTTAAAATAAAATATATTGCATTGTTCGCTTTTAAATCAGGCCATGACAGAGACTAGAAGCGCTCGCGATGAACATTCGCTAAATACAGCTCTTCCAGCTCGTCTCGAGTCAGTGTTGAGCGCTCATAAGTTGAGCGGGCGCCCACTGTTACATACGAATCGGATCCCTAATATTTTTTTTTTTGTTATAATAATTTGTCTTTTGTAAAGTAACATCGTAGTTTGATAACTTCGGCAGTTTTCTTCTATAAATATATTTTTGCTTACCAATTTAATTACTCGCTCTGCCCGCGACTTCGTCCGCGTGAAATTTCATGATCCCCAGATTCACCGCGTCGCATTGCATCGGCCGCCCGCGCGATAACTTCGTTTTCACATAGCATTTTTTTCTGACTTTTTTTCTTTTTGCTTGGCTCCTAAGGGTTATAGCGTGATGTTAAGTAGCCTGTAACCTTTCTCGAGAATTTGGCTATCAAATGCAATAGAAGTGTTGAAATCCGACCAGTAGTTCCAGAGATTAGCGCGTTCAACAAACAAACTCTTTAGGTTTATTATACACCGTTAAATGTTGATCGTTTTAATCCTTAAAAGGGGTCATTGTACTCATCATTATGAACAACTTTTACTACGGGACCAACCCTAAAATCGTGAAAAAAAAAATCTGTTGATCCATACATTATGTCGAGTTATGCAAACATAAATCTATTGATCAACTGATTTTTATCTAACTTATAGTTACTATTTTAATTACTTATTAGTAATTAGTTACCTACTATTTTAATGAATAAGTTTGCTTCTCAGAAATCATCGCTTTTTAAACATTTAACTGATTTAAAATGAATCGTAACTTAGTGGCGTTCGTGTTACCTTGTAATTTATTTAAGTACCTATTCGCTTTAGATCTGCATCCTTAACTTTACATCTCAAAACATAGCCACCCAAATAACGCTATTACCCGTCTAGACTTCGAAGAAAAACATAGAACAACACTAGCTTATTTTCATATAATATAATGACATGCAACAAGGGAAAGAAAATAGGGTCATTACGGTAGTCGGGAGCGGCAAGTAATCAGCTTGTCACTACATGCTTAACCCTTCATGTTATGGGAATATGAGGTATTGGATTGGCTGTGTGATCTTTAGAATATACCACGTTATCATGTCTAAATTATTAACAGCTGTTAAATTCTGTAGTAATCTCACCGTGAACACTTTGGTGAAATGAGCTGTCAATAGTGTCAATCTCTAGCATATGGTAGAATGAACACTCACTGCAAGCTCACTTCACCTAAAGAAGAATTGCAGTTTCACTGATTCAAGGGGTTGCAGTCTTGAGTATTTGATATTCATTTCAATTTGATAACTGCACGCGGTCCGGAGAAAAAAGGTCTTGACAGAAAAAACAACGAAGTGATCTGACAAGGGCGCCGTTTTTCCTTTTGAGGTACGGAACCCTACAAATAATCAAGTAATTCGTTAGGATTACTTGATTATTTTTTATGACAAGTCTTAGGTAAGTAGTTAAATTGGTCAATAAAAACGTTATAGCAGTTCAGACATTTGGACCACTAGAATTTTAAATCATGATTGGTGTTTCACAGCTGAAGTGGAAAAATGTACACTAACTTTTGGAGGCTACTGTATATTTTGTCCACAAGCAATTTTCTCAAACAAACCAAAACATACCGCAAAAAATCATCATTTAACTCCAAAGAATCCTATTTTATTTCACACAGTTGCATAACACCGCCCGTCACACCGAAATGTAACGACCACTCCGTTTTCAATTACACCGTAATTGTGACTAAAGCTGTAATAACGTCGGTACCCGGCAATTTAGTACGTCGAACGTAAATTGCATTTGTTTTTCACTGTGTAATAGGCGGTTCGTCAGACGGTAGCATCGGTCTAACAATCTGCCATTTTGGGGCATTGTTAGGTACGTCATTTTATATCGTTTTTTATTGGATTACGTCAGACTTTCTTAAACCTAGGTTCCTACCGTGTCTTTTCCCATGGGGATAGACTGAAACAGAACACAATTTTTTACGATTTTCCACCCTTTTGCTCTCTTTCTCTTGCTTCCCCGTTACCCTTCTCTCACTTCTTCTTTTTCTAAGGACTGATTTTTCAATCGTAAGTTAATTTTTATTCGTGGAATAAAATCTGTCTGTCTGTCAAAAATTCAAAATTATTCCTCCGATAAAATTATCTGGCAATGGAAAAATCAGCTCTTAACCAGTAAAAAAATCCATTTTTGAGCATCAGGGCCCTGGTTGGCAGAAACATTAAGGGGTTTAGTACTTATAAACTTTGCTTAAAGTTAAGTAATGATTAGCGACTGTTCTCCACCATACATTTTTGACGTTTAAATGTATATTAGCTTAAAGCAACATTTATAAATATAGGGGTATACGAGTATCCTTATTAAGTGGTCACACACGGTAAAGACCTTCTCCTCCAGCGGATTTTTTTTTACAAAGTAGATTTTCTTTGCTTTTCAAAATACAAATGTATATATAATAATACTTCAGACTACTAGACTAGACGACTACTCTTGAAAAAAATTGCGTGACAAAACGAAATAATATGTACTGAGCAATTTAGTACGATTACAACCGACATTATAGTTTTTTTATTTATATTTTAATGGTGGTGAAATGACACTCCATGACAGCTCCCTACCATTAACTCTTTTCTGTAATAATGGGTACAGTTTATTTCATAATGCAGTTGCAGTCGTTTACTGCTTTTGTATTCATGTAGACAGGTACCTGAGTTTTCAGACTGGTGAATGTTTAAGATTGTCTGTGCACAAAACTTATAATATAAGCTGATATTTTTAGGGTTCCGTACTCAAAGCGTGCCAACGAGCCAGCCGGGTATTACTAAGCCTCCGCTGCCGGACCGTACGTCCAACCGTTTAGTTTGTCTGTCCGTCAGTCTGCTTTTCAGCGGACTGTATCTCATGAACCGTAATAGGTAGACAGTTGGATTTTTTACAGAGTGTGTAGTTCTATTGCCGCTATAACAAAAAGGGACTACTTTCCATACAATGTTTTTTTCCACGTTTTTTTCCTGGTGGTACGAACGGGTTGGACCTTTCGTGTGCGAGTCCAACTCACACTTGGCCGGGTTTTTGTTTAAATTCATCTTCTATACTTATAATAAATCTGTAGAAGTGAAAATTCTGTACATTGAAAATATCAAAAAAATAATTGGCAGGGGGTGTTACTAGACCAGACCGACACCGAACCCAAAAATGTGATTAAAAAAATTTTTGTCTGTCTGTCTGTCTGTCGGTCTGTCTGTCTGTCTGTCTGTCTGTCTGTTTGTTCAGGCATCACGCAAAAACTACCGGTTCGATTACGATGAAACTTGGTATAATTATTCTTTAATATCCTGGGCACCACACTGGGTACTTTTTATCCCGGAAAAGTATATACAATAAAAAACAAACTTAATTTTGCGGTTCGATCCCTAGATCCGATTACTGTACCAACCGCAAATAATAAGTTTGTCGTAGGTTAGGTCACACGCAGTGGAGTTCATTTTTATTCCTTTTACGTTTTAGAGTTATTTAGGTTTATTTTTATATAAGTCGTAGGTATAGATTTTAATTTTAAAGTATAGGTAGTATATTTGATAGTGTACGTAGTGACCGTAGGTTATTTTATAATACTGTTAGGTAGGATAGTCATTCGTATAGATATTAGTTTTTAGAGATTTTGCTTATTTATTGAGTTTAGATTGAGGGGCCCGTGGCTAAATAATAACAGCCGCACAGGTCGATCGGTCAGGTTAAGCTACGCTTGCCGCGGTCGGTCTGTGGATGGGTGACCATCTTTACATACCGAGACACCTCCGTGCCTCGGAAAGCACGTTAAGCCGTTGGTCCCGGCTGTCATTCGTGGATCTTTGACAGTCGTTACGGGTAGTCAGAAGCCCGAAAGTCTGACAACCAGTCGTACCAAGGGTATCGTATTACCCAATAACTGGGTTGTGGAGGTCAGATAGGCAGTCGCTCCATGTAAAATACTGGTATTCAGCTGCATCCGGTTAGACTGGAAGCCGGCCCTGAACATAGTTGGGAAAAGGCTAGGCAGATGATGATTGAGTTTAGATTAGTTATCGTCATAAATAGGTTTATTTAGGTAGGTAGGTATTTTATTTTCTGTTATTGAGTTTATTTATTTTTTTAATTAGGTAGGTACTTAGGTAAAGATATCATATAGGTACCCCCTTAATCACCATTAATGAGACACAATTGGTTTTCTATTGTAATTAGCCACAAAGGGCCCGCGAAATAGATGGCATCCTGGTGCACATACATTTTATCCTGTTAGCACGTTCCCGTGGGATAATTTCCGACATCCACGCGGGCGAAGCCGCGGGCAGAAGCTAGTTTGTAATAAAATGTCATAAATCTTGCAGTAAGAGTGTGTGACTGAATTTATTTGAATGTTGTGTTCTAAGAAGTACTTGCTAATTTCTTGCATCGGTCTTTACACTTTCTATTTGTTTTTTTATTAGTTGCTATCTGATGTATGCATCTGGTGTATTGTGTGTCTTTTGGTCTGTGCTAAATAAATGTTTTTTCTTTCTTTCTTTCTTTTTTTATGATAATCTTTTTGTATTATAGTCTCCTATTACCTCGTTATTTTACTAAGGGCTGATTTTTCCGACGCTAAATAATTTTAATCGAGGAATAGTTCTCAATTTTTGTCAGTCCTTCCGTACAAATTCTACCAGACGTCAATTTTATTCCGCGAATAAAAATTATCTGTCGATTGAAAAATCTGTCCTAAATAAATAATTGAATTACAATCAGTACACTGAGTACCTAAAAGTATTCACTTCGTCAAAGAAAATATAATGAATTAATCATACTAATCATAAAACCTTTCTTTGTTTCCAGGTAAGTTACTGCTGGCGCCATCTTAAGATAAGCCCCACTTTATCAAACAACACTATCATAAACATTCCCAGTAAGTATCAATAAAAAAAACTTTTCCCACAACTTTCTCTGCCCGTAAATTCTCTCCCACTAATATAATATTTTGTCCCGTTTCTCTTAAACAAAAATATTGTGGGCCTCGCAATTTCCAAAGTTTTATAGGTGGGCTCTGTACCTCGGAGTGTATTTACTTAAAGTGGTCCATAAAATTATTTAAACTTAAAACCGAAGCAAACTTTGCGAGCGGTAATAACTCCGGCGAGTGTTTGTCAAGTACTATTGGAAAATATCTCTAGTCTTGAGGAGATTGTGAGAATTGAAGTGTGTTTAATGTGATAATGTAGTGAAAGGAAAATTAATTTTTGTTTAAAAAAATAATAATAATAAATTCGTAACACATTCAGCAGCCGGGACCAACGTATTACGAAGCCAAGAATTCCTCAGTACTACATTTTGATTATTACACTTGTTTAGACATAGTTTTTAAATGAAGGTTACGTTACGGATACGGTTAGGTTACGGTTAACGCAAACTAACCTTCATTTGGCTAAATGATAACAGCCGCACGGAATGATAAAAGGTTAAGCTACGCTAGCCGCGGTCAGTTGGTGAAAGGGTGAACATCCATTGCATATCGAGACCCCTCCGTGCCTCGGAAAGCACGTTAATACGTTGGTCCGGGCTGTCATTAGGTGATCTTTGACAGTCGTTAGATGAGGGTAGTCAAAAGCCTGAAAGTCTGACAAATAGTCTTAGCAAGGGGTATCGTGTGCGGAGGTCAGATAGGTAATACATAAAATACTGGTATTCAGCTGCTTCTGGTTACACTGGAAGCCAACCCCAATATAGTTGGGAAAAGGCTAGGTATCTTGATTGATCATAGTACTTTGTTTTTTCAGGTAATTATTTTACGCTGTTTACATGATTGATTGTTCATTTGATGCAATCTCACTGGTTTAAGTTTGATACAAGCCAGTCTAAACTTTTTACAAACTCACAAAATTCTCACCTCAATTTTCTCTCCTGAAATCGACCCCAGTGAAGACGACTCATAGTAATCCTCAAGTCGGAACTCACTTACTAATTCAAACTTAACGAAAAATATTTTAATTTGGCAATGTAGCTACGGACCCACATCTAAGCAACTCGCACAGTGCAAAACTTTCCTTTACGACTTACTTAACATGGAGTCGTGGGCTGTGTCAGGTTAAAATTCTGTGGGGACAATAAATTTGTAAATTTTACCTGACGCTTCCACTTTATGTCCATTTTGATAGAGAGTGCCATTAATAAAATAAGAGGGTTCACAAAAATAATATATTTTTGGATTTACATTAAAATTTTCATGCGCAAAGGGTTGGAAAAGTCTAAATTAAAAGAGAAATAAAACAAGGTTGCTCTTTAAGGTACTCTGCATATTTTCTTTGCTTTTACCAAGATGAAAAACATGTACAAAGTTGTTTCAAAATGTACTTGAATGTTTCAGGGATTTAAGTTTTCTTTTTCGGAGAGAAATGTTTTATTTAAGTAGGTAGTCCGTTATTATTAGTTTTGTACATTTTTGATGCTTTTAAGCGAAAGTACTAATGAAAATCCTTTGTACTATTAGGTAGCTGTGGAAATTGCTGAGCAAATTATATGAAATAACTTTTACCGAAAAGTTAATTTCGGTTTAAATTAAAACTGGTTGACATTTTTAATTTATGGACTAAGAAAACCGCACCTGACATTTTAAATTAAAATATCTTTCTGCGAATATTGAAACCTTAAGTTTTATCAAGATGGTTGAATTTGAAAGCTGCCTCTCAAGGCTTCCTTTTAAAAGATAAGTTTCTTAAGATCCATCTAAAAGTTAGGTCACCTCACGTCTCACTATTTCTGAGAGCATTTTTTACCATTTCAAAGTAATTACATCAAGTATTCATTTCGAAATGCCTGAGTTAGTGAAAGTAATGATAATCTGCGATAGAATGGCCTAAGAGCTTGAAATAAAGTATTTTGAAATGATAATTGTAAGAATATCTTGTTATCAGATTATTATTATAGAAAAATAAGTACGAAAGAAAAATTGTTTAGATTCGTGATAATTATCATAGGTATCTTGTTATAGGTTACTTACTAGCTGCGCCCCGCGGTTTCACCTACATAATTCTGGTCCCGTAGGAATATCGGGATAAAAAGTACTGTATGTCATAATCCAGGCCATGGTCTACTCATGTGCCAAATTTCATCGAAATCCATTTACCCGTTTTAGCGTGAAAGCATAGCAAACAAACATACAAAAATCAAATCTTTTCTGTTTATAATATTAGTTAAAAGATAAATAATTCTGGTTCTTATAAGTGACCACATACTTCGATGTACTATAGAAATTCACCATTCCCTAATTCTCCCCTTTCTATCTTCAATACATCTTCAGATAAACCACCCAATTTCAAAATAATTACACAGAACCATACGGAACGCCGTACATCACTGCACCCCACCCGCCACGGCCCGAGTCGGGCACCCGCGACCACCAATGTATTACCGTCAAATTGATTTATAATTTTCATCATTTGCCCAGTCAGCTATGCTCCACGGGAATTGATTTCCATTCAAATTTATGTTACGCATCCGTAAATAACTCATAACCAAATAAAAAGTACGGTTCATTGGTCACTTTGCGAGTTAATATACGGAATTTACATTTTTATAATAATTATTGTTGAGCGCTGATCGCGGGGAGTGTTTGTGATAATGTTTTGTCGACGACATTTTGTCGACGATTACATCGTGGTATTTGGTTTTGAGTTCATATTTATACTAATCGCTAGAAATGCCTGTCGGATTTGAAGAATTATATTTGCATTTGATAGCCTAATTCTTGAGGAAGGCTATGGGCTAATTTAACATCACGCTAGGACTCCTTTTTTTTTTGGGTGGGAAACCATCAAATGACCTCTCCCGCTCTGGGCTGGGGCTGAGCGAAAGGGTGTGTCAGACTTCTACTGACTAAAACCCACCCGTGTTCCTTCAGTTGCCTATGCCAGGGGCCACGGAATCTCTTTCGAACAACTCGCGGCCCTAACGGCATTGGCCCTAGCGGACCCCGTCAGTTAGTGCTGACATCTCTTTGAGGCGCTTGGAACACAACGCGCCGTCAATCCTGGCCTGGTCCTTACCGGGCGGCGAGCTGCCCATTGCTCGCCGCCCACAAGCCCGCTCCTTCGGTGGCCGGGAGTCAGCTGTTGACTCCCGTCCAGGGCGTCTCCTGCGGCGACTAGGGGCGTAAGGGCGCAGTGATTCCCTCTCCCCTTTTTTTTTTGTTGATGGGAAATCATCAAATCACCCCTTCCGCTCTGGGTGGAGCGGAAGGGAGTGTCAGACTCTTACTGACTAAAACCCACCCGTGTTCCTTCCTTAGCCCTTTATATTCCAGGACAGCGGTAACCCTTTCGGACGATCCCGCTACCCTGGCAGTCTTCGGCCTTATCGGGCCCCGTCACTCGTGCTGACATCTCTTTGAGGCGCGCGTGGAACACATACGCGCCGTCCGGCACAGGCCTGGTCCTGATCGGACGGTGAGTTACCCATTACTCTCCGCCCGCAGGTTCGCGCCTACGGTGGCCGGGAGTCGTCACGCGACTCCCGACGCCCGGAGCGTCTCCCGCGGCGGCTGAGGCGTAAGGATCTCTCCCTCATCCACCCTGCCACCTTCTTCGCTAGCATGACTGCTTCGCACAAGGAGGTGACTGCCTCCCACTCCCTCTCGCCTCGGACCATGGCTTGAACCAGGGCCGGACGCGAGAGGTCGCCGCCGCTGCCAATCGCCTCTACGAGGACACGCGCGGTCGACCCGGGCCTGGTCCTTACCGGACGGCGAGCTGCCCATTACTCGCCGCCCGCAAGCTCGCGCCTACGGTGGCCGGGAGTCTGCTGTTGACTCCCGTCCAGGGCGTCTCCTGCGGCGACTAGGGGCGTAAGGGCGCAGTGATTGCCTCTCCCTCATGCGCTCCGCCTCCTCCTTTGCGAGCATTACTGCTAGGACTCCTAGAAGCTGAGTAAAAAGAAAACAGTCAGAAAGAACACTACGCGAAAATGAAGTAATAACACGGGCAGGCGATGCGATGCGACGCGGTGTATCTAGACTCCAATTTTCACGCGGACGAAGTCGCTGGTTGAGCTTATTGATAAGTTGTAAATAGCTAAAAACTAGTAATTGTAAAGCCTTGATATTTATTTTAATCCACTCAAGTTTCTGATGGCCAAGGCGCATTTGAGGTGCAGCATTGTATAAATATGATGTTTGTATATATATTTAAAACTAGGCGTTGTCTATTTATTTTATTTTTCATTTCTTACTGTGTTATTTCTATCGCACCGTATGCTGCACCGGTTACCGTCATCACGTCAACGCCGGCTGTCGCTGAAAACCAGCGCTAGGGCTCTGACCCTAGCGCTGGTTTTAATACATAATGCTAATGATGGCCGTTTTGCGTGGATGTAACGTATGTTTTCTCCCAAATTAGTCTTATGTTCTTTCTCTGTGTCATAATCGCCGCAAATAAACGCATTTTCTTTATTTCTTTCTGTTACTTACATACATGTCTTACAAAAAGTACCAAAGAGATTTTTTTCTTACCTTTTTTAACGACGCTTTTAAGTACGTTTTAATATCTTAAAACCGTCGCTAAGCATCTGAATTACAATGAAATTAAAATTGTATAACCTACTCAGTTAAAACCCTAATAAATCTTCTAACTTCAGCAGACATTTCAGAAAATCTTTGACTCCTTCTCATCATACTACGAAATAGTCTTTAAACTTACTACATGAACTCCGTAAAACAGTGACTTCATCTAGACACGGTTTCGCCTATTAATGTGACATTAACAAGTTTATTACTCCTCTCCGCTCGTATGGCTGAATGCTACTTATTATTCACCTGAAATTTCATTCAGTCACGTGCACAAGTGATAACACCGACTAATCTCCTGAAATTATGCATCCATGAAAATGTACTAATTGAACCACGGAGCGCGACGGAGTTTTGAGTTCCGTCATTTAATGTTGAAGTTTGTGTTATATCTTTTCACTTTTGGCAGTGACTGTTAGTATGCTCATAGTATAAGCATAATCAGCTTATAATGTTCCCACTGCTGGGACGCAGGCCTCCTCTCGTTGTTATGGAGTGGGCAAAATCTACCATGTGGGCCCAGTGCGGGTTGGTAGATGTCACATGTTATCAAATTGTTGGTTCTAGTACATGCCGGTTTCCTCACGATGTTTTCTTTCACCAACGACGTTTTGAAAGCCACTGATGAAGTAAAGCGCCTTGCATCGTGTCGCGGTCTTTACCTATGAGCCACCACTGGGCCGGCACTGTTCTGTACAGCAGTGCTGGCTACCACTGTTTTCGACTGTATGCTCATAAAGTACAATAAAACCCGTGCCTCGAGATTGAGTCGTTATTTCAACAAGTCGGTCATTATGCAAATTCGGGGTGGAAATTTTATATTTTCCTTTTACAGTTATTTGATTAGGGTGCACAAATTGTTTCATCCCTTAAGTTTACTTAGGCGAGTTCAGTACGTCGACGAAAATCCACTGCGAGTAGATTATTCGGGTTTTATAAGGGTCCCAAGTTACCTTCAGGATTTTCCACGGTGAAAACAAATTTGCTTTTTTATGCTCCCATAAAATTGATGGCTCCAAATATGCTATATCTTATTTTCTTAAGTGTGTTTTTATTTGCGTTATTACGTTCCGAATATTGATTTATTGAGACGTTTCCTGTTTTATGTAGGGACCGGACAGAAGTATTTTATTTGGAAAAATATTTACATTACATGCTTTAGTCAAAATAAGCATAGCACTAACTAACATTGGCCTAACTAATGGAAGAAATGTAGCCACTCATACACTTACCATAAACTTTCTACACCAAATTACCACATTTCTTCCTTCTCGTATTAAATATTTCAACCAACACTTCCAAGCAACTTTTCTAAACCTAGACTTAAAACGCAATTGAAAAAAAAACCAAGAAAATATCGCTATCTACACCGTTAAATTTTGATCGTTTTAATCCTTAAAAGGGGTCATTGTACTCATCATTATGAACAACTTTTACTACGGGACCAACCCCGAAATCGTGAAAAAAAAAAATCAGTTGAACCATAGATTTATGTTCGCATAGCTCGACATAATGTATCGATCAACTGTTTGTTTTCACGATTTCAGGGTTGGTCCCGTAGTAAAAGTTGTTCATAATAATGAGTACAATGACCCCTTTTAAGGATTAAAACGATCAAAATTTAACGGTGTATATCTAGCTTCTGCCGCGACTGTGTCAGCGTGTTCTTGTTCCCTTGATCCACCGCGTCACATCGCATCGCCTGCCCAATAGCACGGGCAGGCGATGCGATGTGACGCAGTAGATTTCGTTTTGCTTTGAGTTCTCTCTATTTTTTCTTTTGACTTAGCTCCCAAGGGTCCTAACGTGATGTTAAACTTTAGCGTTCCTCAGGCATTAGGACTATCAAATGCAAAAAATATTTAAATCCGACTCATGTGCAGAGATTAGCGCGTCCAAAAAAATAAACAAATTCTTCAGCTTTATTATTAGTACATATAGATTTATATGGTGTACATAGTAAACTATGGTATGTAAAGAAAGAAAGAAAGAAAGAAATATGTATGTAGTAGAATTTTTATTTTTTTGCTGAACTGGGCCTTTTTGGCGCAGCCGTGAGGCATATTTTCTTGCTGATTTCTTACATCGGACTCACTTTTTATCAGATCTTTATTTTTTTAACCGACTTCTAAAAAAGGAGGAGGTTCTCAATTCGGATGTTTGTATTTTTTTTTTTTTTTTATGTTTGTTCGGGCATATCTCCGTCGGTTGCCAACCGATTTGAAAAATTCTTTTTTTGTTGGAAAGGGTATACTTTCCAAATGGTCCCATAGAAATTTCATCAAAAACGGTCTAGTAGTTTGGTTTTTAAACCAAATTTACTGGTAAAAAAATTACAACTAAAAAGTGAAAAATAAAAACTTTTTTGCAAAAAAAAAACAACCGACTTCCAAAAACGACACTACAAAGTGAAAAATAACTTTAATTTCGGAAGTCGGTGGCAAACAACGAAAATGCGAACCCAACGACACCGACTTCCGAAATTAAAGTTATTTTTCACTTTGTAGTGTCGTTTTTGGAAGTCGGTTGTTTTTTTTTGCAAAGAAGTTTTTTTGTTTTTATCTGGTGTATGTATCAGAAGGCCAATTCTCGTAATTTAAAAAGTTCAAAATCTAGTCGCAGTCTCATCTCAGCGACAAATAAATGTCAAAAACTTGCCAAAATGTAGGGAAATTAGAGGTATTTTTGACAGATTGAGACTGAGATCAGACTGTGAACGTTCATAAAATTACGAGAATTGCCCCCCTCTGGTGTATTGTAGTGTGTCTGGTGTGTTGTCTATGCTTAATAAATGTTTATTCTTTCTTTCTTTTAAAGAGTATTCTATCAATTATCTAGTATTCAAATGCCTCGGTAGAAGTGAAACATGGATTATTGACGTTCGACTGGTGAGTTACACAAGCCGAGCTAGTTCATATAGTCTGCAAGCTTAAACATTTATAGCTGCACATAAAGAGAACTGATTGATATGGAACGAGAGCCAATGTATCCATCTTGCATGGATTTATTTTTAGTATGTGAGTGGTTTATGATCGTGAACCTTGGGGTATGGAGATGGGTTCTAATTTGAATCTTATAACAACTGACCGAACTACCATTTTTGATGTTGATTGCATAGTGATTAAAAATGAAAAACAAGAACGTTATCCTACGCTACCAGGATATCATCTGTCTAAGCCTTTTCCGAACTAGTAGGGTCGGCTTCTAGTCTAACCGCTGAAACCAGTATTTTACATGGAGCGACTGCCAATCTGACCTCCACAACCTAGTTACTGGGTAATACGATACCCCTTGGTAAGACTGGTTATCAGTTTTTCGGGCTTCTGACTACACGTAACGACTGTCAAAGATCCACGAATGACAGCTGCAACCAACGGCTTAACGTGCTTTCCGAGGCACGGAGGGGTCTTGGTATGTTATAGATGGTCACCAATCCAAAGCATTGTTTTTGTAAAAAAAAAATACCAACCTTTTGTATCTAATGACTTTTGTACCTTTTGCTGTATATACTTGCTTAATTGTAACCTAAATAGAAAATTCCCTGGCTTCTCAAATACATACCTGTATTTGAGGAGCCAGTGAAATCTAACCTAGCTCTGATCTTAAATTTTTCTGTAACCCTCAAAAGGTAATAAAGAATTTACTTATTTATTTATAAGTTTCAATTTGTATCCGGATGATGGCAGTAGGGTCGTCCCCTTTTACATGGGACGTAAACATAAATAGCAAAATGTCGGTGTACTATAGGTATCTTTACTTTGCCCTACTTGACATTCCTCTAATTTCAAGTTCAAATAACAAAGCTCAAGATAGTCCTAACACCAACTATGTTCCCAATTTCTTCTCCCAAATGAGAACAATGTAAATTCAAATGAACCCAAATCAAAGTGCCAATTAAATTAATTGCTCAAGCGTTTAAATTCGTAATCTAAGTGAAGAACGAAAATTACGTCAAAATATTTGAATGGATGTAAAGGTCGAGGAGATTTTATCGGGGTGAGAGAGGTCACCTTTGCCCAGGTCGAGGAGGTTAGAAACGTTGTAAATTGTGACCTTGGGGCCTAAAAAGGTCACTTTGGCGGAATCATAATAGGATAACAATATGAATCATATTAAAAATCGTAAAATGGTCACAAACTGACAATTCATAATATGATCTGTGTGTAATTCATATTGACAGTTTTGTATGGAAATCCGTAAAATGGTCCACCAATATTTACACCAAATATAATTGAGATGAAATGAATTGTAGGTGATTAAACTATTATGTGTAATCATTTAATGAAAACTAGAGGAATTGCTAATGATCTACTGGGAATTCAGAAAATGAATAGCTTAAAAAAAAAGCCTAAAAATGGCCACTTTAAGCAATACCTCTAAAAGTATTGCTTAAAGTGGCCTTTTTTAGGCCCCCTTAACTACTGACCCTCCGACTGATACGTTTAATTGTGATTAGGTATAGTTCAATAATTTGAGAGGGGATAGAAAACGATCGGTTCGTTTTCTATTTTATGAAGTAGATAAACTGATTTGAAAAGTTGCTCGTTTGGCTTGGGTTTGACCAAAGATTACTTAAGATTTATTTTGAACAGTGTAAAATTGTACAATTCGTGAAATGAAAGACGAAGATGTTGTTGGGTTTTTTTTTAATATTTTATGTGCGACACATCGTACCACAACAAGTCATCGCGTTCTTTATTTTGATATCGATGTGCAGGAACATTTACCTACATGCCTTGCAAGGCAGCACATAGTGACACAACATTTTTTTTATTTTATTCATTATTATGTTAATAATTAATTGGATAAACAAACTGTTTGTTTCCTATTAATTTATTCAAATTTGATTTGAAAACATTCATCGCTTTCTTACTAAACTTAAACTATATCCGACGACGCTGGGGGTGTAGACCCCCTCCGAAGTAGTATCGGCCAAATGTTCGGCTGTTTCCTGCTACGAAGTTACTATTTGGTTCTGTCGGTTCCGATCCTACACTCTTTCGAATATTGACTATGGTCCCGACCCAACTGAGCGGATCCGAACTTTTTTCGCATTTTTCAATAATATTCTGTTCGGCCATGTGTCGGTCCGATCCGAATATTCGCACTATGCACTTTGGAGTAGGCCCCCTGGTTACTCATCTCCTTTGGTGACCGTACCACTACATTGTACCTTTATGTACAAATAAATAAAATTTTAATTTTAATTTAGTTCTTGAACAAAACATGATTTAATAACACTCAGTCACGATAACGTATGGGTGACTGAAGAACTGGAATTTTACTCTCGCAGCTGCAATTTTCGTTTCAATTGGAAGGAAATGAAATGCGGCTGCGTTGTAATATATGACTTTTATTCATAATGCTACGAATGTGATATCTATGAAAGTATTAAAAACCAAAGAGTGCCTTTTACTCGCAGTTTAAACTGGAGTAGAAAGCTAAACATAGAATAAGATTAAAAGACAAGACAAGACAAACAAGACATTATTACACAAACCAGACATTATTTAAAAGACATCATTCAAGTTCGAACAATTTATACCCAAAAATCAAAGTAACAGTAAACGTATTCTGACTATTACAACACACGAAGGGCGTTCAATGTATTCGTGGAAACAGGGTGGTATACAAATTCAAATTCAAACTTTTTATTTCAGACCAGTGGATCCATATAGAGTTAGTATGAACTTATCCTATGTTAGTAAACAAATAACAATAACTTAAAAATACACTAATTGGCTACATGAACATGTGCACGCACATGTCTGCCAGCCCAGAGCCTAATAAAATGTCCGTCAACCTTGTCCGCCAGTGTAGCTAAAATACTGTTAGGGCTACCCCGAAAGCGCCGCAACATCGATGCACGCCGTTTACGTATGATGGCATGAAAGTCATCTATTCACGATTCCGCAAACATGCCCGATGCACTGCAAAACCGAGGCAGCCCCAATAATATCCTCAGCGCATTATTATACTGCACAGCCTTCTGCGTATACCTAACCCACAAGCTGCACGAGTAAAACGACTGGCAGTAGGATCTGAAGAGCGTCAGTTTTACCTCCTCAGTGTGACCGTAACAGATAGCGTTCTGTCGTTTCTGCTTACTCCAAAGGAAAGAAGGCGTAAGTTTGAGTGTTAATACATAAATAATATAAACACAAATTAATAGGTAAGCGCTCTTTCTTCTCTTTCCTACCATGCTGTGCTCGACAGGGTCCATAATTGTTTCATTAATTTTATGTCTACCCACTGTTTTACCAACATTATGGCATGCAATAAAGAATTGTGAATTGTTTATGGTATGTATGTAAACAGAGAAAATGACAGAATCTTTTTTCTATGTTGTTTAACTTCTAAATTGGCTTAAAAACGATTGCTTTAATGATTAGTACAAAATTGTAAATCTGTACAAAGTAGTCACAGGTGTGTTACAAAATTGCATCATGAACATAGTAAAAAGTTCACTTTTATATCCTACGATCATTAACTGGTCTGAGTTAGTTAATTTAGTTGCACGCTATCTCGTTTCTAGGTACCTAATATAAACCCAGGTACAGACGCCAGCTATCCGAAACTGTCAAATTTTCTCAATCAACCTTGAACCTTAATGCTTTAGCGATAAAATTGAAAATCAATTTAAGAAATTTGACAGATTGTAGTAGCTTGATGTGCTGGCGTCTATACATTATAATATTTTTAAGGTTCAAAGTACCTACTCGTCAATAGATCGACTTTTGCTGCTGATCAAACCTGAAAAATGAAATAAAGAAAAATAAAAACCCACCCAATCAAAATGTAGTTATCCATGAAACAGCTGATTATGTTGTTTAATATTCATGAGTAGGTAGGTATAGAGGTGACTTTTATGTGCAATTGTGTAGATTTCAGGGATAATAAAAATGTTTTAAATTAATTTTAAATACTGATTTTAGTAATTTTGTTTCATAATGAGTATGTTTTATTATTTTTTGTTAAGTTTAATTCTAATAGTCTGCCATTTTTTAAATAAAAGAAATATTTTATCATTTTGTATAAATAGTTTTAGTTGTGTAACTTCTAAATTTGGTTGACCGTACTTTCCCAAGACATTACTTTGTTTATTTTATTTGTGGTCACAAAATACCACTCAAAATAATTATTATATTTTTAGGGGGAAACCGGGACCGCGGTCCCGGTCCCGAAAGCCCCCCGACCCGGTAATTACCCGCAAAAAAATTCTTTATATATGTAATAAGACGTCAGTGACTAAGTAATAACAGCGCACGAGTCAATCGATCGGGTTAAGCTACGCTTGCCGCGATTGGTCCATGGATGGGTGAACAACTTTACATACTAAGACCTCTCCGTGCCTCGGAGAGGACGTTAAGCCGTTTGTTCCGGCTGTCATTCGTAGATCTCTGACAGTCGTTACGTGTAGTCAGAAGCCTGAAAGTCTGACAACCAGTCTAACCAAGGGGTTTCGTATTACCCAGTAACTGGGTTGTGGAGGTCAGATAGGCAATCGCTCCATGTAAAATACTTGTACAGTCACGAGCAAAAGTATGTATACACTCGGCTGTATTCAAAAGCGATTTACTCCTTTATTTTTTAATGCAAATGTATGTTGTTACGAACATAGCATTTTCGAACCCATAGGCTTATGTAATGTGTCGTATTTCAACGTTGCATTCGTTATTTCACGAAAAAATTCCAATTGAAATTTGCCAAGTGTTGACATATTGGTGCTCGTGACTGTACTCAGCTGCATCCGGTTAGACTGGACATCGACGCCACCATAATTGGGAAAAAGCTGGGCAGGTGATGATTATCTAATAAGACGTCAGTATCTACGACGTTTAACTGTAGTATACCTAAATACCTATATTTTCAGTCAGCGTACACAGTTTCCTCTAAATCTCAGCCCACCTTTAAAAGATAAACCCCCTAATACACTGTATAAACCATGTCACCACGTTCCACCTCCTAATTTAAAGGCTAAAATTTTAAGCTAAGTTTAGACTTACGTAGCCTTAACAAAAGCTTAGCGTCCGATATTAGGTGCTTGAAATCAATTACCTGTCCGCTGATTGGACAATTTGTCGTTGGCTAATCCCCAGGCGATCGATATTAACTAAATTATCTCGTCAGGTGGTACCGATAAACTAGTTAATCGCTTTTGAGAAATTGCTGGTTTGCATAGAGTAAGTTCTTTTTGTTAGAAAAGAATAATGGACTTGGCCATGCTTGGGGAAAGTAATGCACTTACATGTGTGCCTAGGCTTTTTAGGTAAGAGTTACAGTATCGGCTTTCGCCAAATGTTTGTGTCGTTACACATTAAATGAACACATCATTATGATCAGCCTATATTGTTCCCACTGCTGGGACACAGGCCTTCTCCCTTCGAGAGGGAGTGGGCTATAATCTACCACGCGGGCGCAGGCTTCGAATTTTTTATTCTAGGACATGCCGGTTTCATTACGATGTTTTCCTTCACCGTTTTGAGAGCTGTGGTGTTGAAATAATTTACACAAAGTAAAGCGCCTGTCTGGGTTCGATCGAACCTACGACCTAAAACTCGTAAGCCGCGGCCATTACCACTGGGTCACCACTGCTCAAAATGAACACACGTTAACATTAATCTGATCGAGCTGTATTCATAGTAGCACTATGACTACAAATCTATCTCTACTTGTCTTGGCATTTCTTTTCCTTATTTTCGACATCGCGTCGTAAAAATCTTCTACGATCAGTAATTTTGTCTTTCCTTAATTTATTTTGTCTTATCGGTAGTCATGCTATTCGTGTTATTAGGTACAGACGTCAGCACATCAAGCTACTATAATCTGTCAAATTTCTTTAATAGATTTTCAACTTTATATCTTCGGCTTACAGAAAATCTGTATTTAAATTTAGGCATTTATTAGAGACAGCATTTAGAGAGCCAAAAATAAACCTGAAGTAATAAAAGTTAATTCATTACAAAAAATGTTGCTTACCGCAAATTTTTTCATATTATGGCACAGATGATGGAGAACTTATTACTTTAGATAAGAGGATCGATTTTAAAGTAAGTGCCTCATCAACTGCTTGATTAAGCGCTTAATCGCTTGCCAGCTTTCCAGACGAGCGATGTTTTGCATACATTAGGTTTTATAACTAAAACGCTTTATGATAGAGATTGATTATGCCTTGGTTTTAAACGAGGTGTCATAGTTTTTTAAGGATAAATCGAATCTTAGGCCAAGACTAAAAACATTACTTAGCACATACTTTGGCTAAGCGCTATTCATGTCACTATAGCATAACTGTCAAACTTCAAATGCAATATTATAGAGACAGTAACATGACTAAGGACTGATTTTTCCATCGCCAGATAATTTTTATTCGAGGAATAAAATTGACGTTTGACAGTTTTTGTATGAATTAACTGTCAACATTTCAAAATTAATCCTCGAATAAAGTTATCAGATAGATGATTGAAAAATCAGCCCTAAGATAAGCACGAGCTAAATAACATTTATAGATCTCGGCCTTAGATCTAAGTCATAGATTTATGGTGACAAGATCACATCAATCTGCAAATATATACTGCTAAACATGGACCTTTTAACAAACGATAAGTATATATCTCTGTAACCTCCAAGATTGAAAGGCACATCTATGATGAAATTTTGTTGTTTTACCTGGAAATAGGATTCTGTGATTTGCTATTGACCTTTTTTTTTTGTCGTGTGGATATCCTCATGGATACCCCCCGTCTGGGAAGAACGGAGGGTTATGTCTTACCAACTAAAACCACACTGTTCCTTTTAGCACCATGAGTCGGGGACCCGGGAGATACTTGTACGAGTACATTCGCCGCACCCCCGACTGGGGGCCATTCATCAGTGCACCATTACCTTAATGACCTAAACCTTCAATTATTGTGTTCTACAAAACACAAATATGAAAAACTTTTTTGAAAAAAAAAACAACCGACTTCCAAAAACGACACTACAAAGTGAAAAATAACTTTAATTTCGGAAGTCGGTGTCGTCGGGTTCGCATTTTCGTTGTTTGCCACCGACTTCCGAAATTAAAGTTATTTTTCACTTTGTAGTGTCGTTTTTGGAAGTCGGTTGTTTTTTTTTTGCAAAAAAGTTTTTATTTTTCACTTTTGAGTTGTAATTTTTACCAGTAATTTTGGTTTTTAAACCAAACTACTGAACCGTTTTTGATGAAATTTCTATGGGACCACTTCAGAAGTATCTCCTTTCGAACAAAAAAAGAATTTTGAAAATCGGTCCATAATTGGCGGAGTAATCGCGTAACAAACACACAAAAAAAAAAACATACCGTCGAATTGAGAACCTCCTCCTTTTTTGAAGTCGGTTAAAAAGGAACATTTAATACATTTTCAGTAAAAAGGCTACATTGTTAGTCTGAACAAAATCTCCGAAACCTACTAGAAATTATCTTCAAAGCTCACCAAGGTCGCCTTGTGACCTAACCCTCATTAGTGAGACACTAAAGTTACACGAGTAAGGACTATTATTTCTAACACAACCACATATTTGTGTCGGACCACTGTAATCAAAGTTACAATACCTACCGAGTCCATAATTTGATTCCCTTGACTTGATTACTGCGTACGCACGGTTCAACCTTGCTTGTAAATCTAAAAGGAGGTTGGCTAATCAAGTTATCTGGAACTTTTTTGTGGTGTCTTACAACTCTTCTTTGAAAAATAAATAAAAATGTATTGTGATGGTTCATTGAAGTTTTCTTTCAATTATGCTATATTATAACAAACTTTACGGCCACGTGCGCACTGATAGGTGGCTAGCTTATACCAGCTGTCCATTAGGTAAACCGTTTTTGACAGATGGAACTAGTGATTGCAGCAACACAAAATATATTGATTGATACACATACGGTATTGTAATGTCTATAAGAAGCCATAAATAAGATAATTCAATAAGATAAAGCAGTTTTTATACTTATTTTTATTACGCATTTTAAACTTAACTTTTACTTTTTTAATCTGGAACATGGACATTCTAAGACAGCTGTCAAAAAACGGTTAACCTAATGAACAGGATATAGGGCCTACAGCTTAGTGAGTCACATTACTAGTAGTGAAGTGAAACGATCTAGAATTTTTGCAACCGGCCGCAGTGCGCGCTTGGCGCCTTCACTAGTAGCCTAGCGTGTACCGAAGGCTGTTAAGTCACGAGGCTATAGGTGCTAAGCGCCACCTGTCAGTGCGTACGTAGCCTAATTGTTCATCAGTCACTGACTCAATATTTTAACTACCTTAAAAACTTTATCTGCTGCGATACGCGGAATATAGAGCCATAATCACGTTCCTTTTTACCGAGACAAAACAAAGCACTCTCATTTATGTAGGTATTAAATAACAGATCAGACCTTTACAACTATTGCCGAAAGAAAGATAAACACAAAAACTGACTTCTGTTTGCCCTCTCACGAAAAAATACGTGCGACTTTTACGAAGAAATGAATAACCTTCTCAAAACTAGGTCTCACTAGATTACTAAACCTAATTCTTTCACCAATGACCCCACTACCTTCTTACCACGTATAGAACCTGCATTGCGTCTAAGGGCAAGCTCAAGGTCACTTCTCCCGCCCTCGCGAAGAAAGTAATCCTTTACTAAGTACTCGTGCACAAGACAGCTGTATTTTAGCTGAAACTATGCTTTTGGGAGCACTGATAGATAGACATTGAAAGGGGATACAAAGAAAATACCAATAGATACAGTTGGTTTCGGTAAGGCCTCAGAAATTTTCTTTATAAATACGTAGGTACTTATTGTTGTTTTTATAAGAGTGGACTGCTTTTTAGTTTCGTGTGGGTAGTATGTAGACTAAAAGAAACTCACACACTCTTTTCATCGCAAATGGTTCTCAAGAGTTTGCGGTTATGATATAAAAAACTGCCAATACTGATTTATTTATTACTAACAGCGCCCCGCGCTTTCACCCGCATAGGTTTCGATCCCGTAAGAATATCAGAATTAAAAGTATTTTGTATGTTAATCCGGGTTATAAACTATCTGTGTGCTAAATTTCATCCAAATCCATTGAGCAGTTTTTGCTTGAAATAATAATAAACATCCATCCATCCATCGTCACAAACTTTCACGTTTATGATATTAGTAGGATTTGGGCAAAATATATTATTAATTCTTTTTTTTTATTAGTATTCTATTCTATTCTATTAATTTCAACCGTTACGTAATTTTAACAGTCATTGCGAAGCCCATTTTCTGCAATTTAAAATAACTGATTGTAATGTAACAGAATATAACATCAATCAATCTTCGTAGCCATTTCCCTACTATGTTAGGGTCGGCTTCCAGTTCTCGCATATTATGTACATATACAACATAAATATCCTACAGTAAGTTGATATTTGAAGTCGGGCTAAACCTGGATGAGGCTGGCACAGGAACGTGATTAGCACAAGAAAAGAGAGGCCATGTGTGCAGCAGAGTGTGAAGTCGGGCGGACGATGATGATAAAGCTGATAGCTACGACACAGTTTATAACTTTTCCAGCTATCACCATTTCTATTCCAAGTATGCAAATTTGTAAATACAAATAAAAATATTTCACTTTTTAACCGACGAAAAAGACGGAGGAGGTTCTCAAATCGACGCGTATATTTTTTTATGTATGACCACGCATAACTTTTTACAGAGTAGTCCGACTTTGAAATTTTATTTTTATTTTTTACCGTTAATTTAGTGATCTTTGTTTATTGATTGTTTGGCGCCGACTCAAAATTACTTAGGTATACTTACATTAGTTTAAGAACTTAGTTATTAAGGATAAATAAAAAAGGTTTATTATTTTTTGCTTTTCAGTTTTTTCAGCGGTTTAATTTTTTTGTTAAAATGTTTGTATTTTCAGTAGGTAGCGCTTCACGATACTGCCAGGCTCTTAAATATATTCCTGCCACTAAAAAGAATATCATCATACATACCTCGATATAGATAAAAGTGTCTACTGCATGGCGCTTGTCATTCATAACAAATTGCCGAAGACATGGAAAGAATTTCCGCTATCACTATTTAAAAAGAGACTCCGAAGCTTTTTAGTGGCGAAAGCATTTTATACTATTAAGGAGTTCCTAACTGAGAAAGAGTTATTAAGCTAGTGCATAATCATGATGTATAATGAATTAAAAGTTTAAAATTGTATTTTGTGTGTAATATTTTAAAATTGTATTTAGTTATAAGTCGATGTTAAATCTTTTGCATGCCTACGTGGTAAAATATGGCTGTACTATTATATGTTTTTTTTTTTTCACCGCTATATCTTACCCATATTTGCAGAATAAAATTATCTTTATCTTTATTGCTCGCATTTCTATACCTCTAATTGTAACGTTCTCCAATACGAACGATTGTTGTATTCACACGCCCGCGCTGCTGCGCTAAGCACGGATTAGTACGTGTCACAGTTCTCAGTCTATATTAATGCCTATACTTAAGTAGATAGAAGAGTATCAGGCTCAATTCTAGGTAGAACAGTAAGTAGTCGAAATTTCAATACTTTATCCTTCGATAAATGACGTTGTATTCCGAAAAATACTGTAGTATTAGGTATTTTTCTGTTGTTTTCTGAAAAAAGAATATGGACTTCGACTGGTCATCGAGACCTTACATCATGGCAAAATTGTACTTCCTACGTTGCATGGATTTTGAGAAAAACTTCTGTGACAGACGAACACAACAGTAAACTTATAAACGTTCCGTTTCTCCTTTTTAAGTCGGAACGTTTACAAAACTACAGTAAGTAACGATTATAATGTGGCAGTTCAATATAAGCGGTCCAACTTAATTTAATACACTCCACTGCAACATAAGCCCTCTTTTAAATCAGAAGCCCCGTAGTCAGAACAGGGATTGGTGAGCAAAGCTTTAACGACACTGAAATGAAAATGAACTTTCTGAATGGGGTAGTGACGGTATTTCTACAAATCCCACCAGTGGTTATGCTGTAATCTTTATTTACTTTGACAGCACTTTTAGGTGTCCATGCCCATTATTGACGAGTCCTCCGCATCAGTGTACTACGTAGTAGTACTTAGTACTGCTGCGGCTGCCATGGCACTGTAGTGCATCAGGGATGTTTGCGGATAATAATGGTTTTGCCGATATTATGAGTAATAGATGCGCATCCCTGATGACGCATGTTCCTGGGAGCACCAACAGTATTCTCAGTGTTTACACAGATCGGTGGGATTGGATCGGCGGATGCAGCTCCACGCTGAATTTTAATTCTATAATATGTTAACCTGTGTCTGTAACCTACTAACTCTGAAAGCTAAGTAAATTTTTTTACTAACCCTATAGACTCCTGACCGAAATAAAAGTTTTCTATTCTAATGCAACCATCTGTCAGAGTCAAAACTGAAAAGTCTTATGAGTCTGTAACTTCATTGACATTTAGATATGTCATAATTCTTTAAGTAAATACTCTGTCCTCAGCCAAATATCCCAAAAATGTCCCCAAAACGCACACATTCATTACACAGTCACTTACAAAGGGCGATTGCCAACAAAAGGTTTTAGAAAATTTGCCTCGCCGCGTTTTCCGATGTAAAAAGCTATACGGTATAACAAAAGTCATGAAGTTCTCTTTGACTCCTTTTTATTCCGTGGAAATAGGGAAAAAGTGTTCCGAAAACCGTTCGGTTCGGTGTTCGCAACCATTCCAGATATACTTGGAGTATATACTTTGTGCAAACGAGCGTTTGATAGGGGCCCGCGTGGATTTAAATGCTGTTTGCTAGATGTGTCTGTGCCGGGCGGAGGAACGTGCGAAGTGGCTGTTGTTTGAGGAGGGGACAGACGTGTCTTACTGAGTTTGTTGAAGTTTGGAGGGGGGGGGGGGGGGAGAACAATGTAATCGTTTTGTATGCAGTGATGGAAAAATAACGATTATATGTTTTTCGTTAATATTATGTAAAATGATAAAAATGATTTCTAAGAGAACTGTGGTTAAATTTAATCTGCACTATTTATAAAAGTTAATAATTAGAATTTTATCATCATCATCTGCCTAGCCTTTTCCGTCGGCTTCCAGTCTAACCGGACGCAGCTGAATACCAGTATTTTACATGAAGTGACTTGCCTATCTGACTTCCACAACCCAGTTACTGGGTAATACGTTACCCCTTGATAAGACTGGTTGTCAGACTTTCGAGCTACTGACGACCCGTAACGACTATCAAAGGTCCAAGAATAACAGTCGGCACAACGTTTAACGCTTTCCGAGGCACGGAGAGATCTTGGTATGTGAAAGTGGTCACCCATCCACGGATCAACCGTGGCAAGCGTAGCTTAACCTGATCGATCGACCCGTGCAGCTGTTATTACTTAGCCACAAGCCTCTACAGCCAAGCAATAATTAGAATTTTATTATTTATTTATTTTTATCCTCCTTTCCACTCCTCTCTGTCTTAAACAAGTGTGGACCCATCTTGTCTGTAGGCGTCAAGCTCGTCCCACCGTGTTCTCCTGGGTATGCGTACCACGATGTCACCGGACGTTTTCTGGGACCCACATTTTGGTAGACTTTAAATTTGGCACCCGATTTAAGATTATTTAGATGGATGGATGCAATTTTAGAATCTTTCTCCTTAAATTAAAGCGTCGTCTGGTTAATATGCAATATTCTTTCTGAGTACTCATCTCTATTCTGAAAACCGCTGAGATCACTGATTCTAAGTAGGTACTTCTAGGTAGGTTGCCTGGAAGGGATCCCAAAAAGAGAGAAGGCCGCCCATTGTATTTTGTATTGTTAAATTTACTTTTTGTTACTTATTTTCTGGTGTACAATAATGTATATGTCGGAGTCATTCGTTTGACTATTCGGAACGTTAGCGCCATCTCGTGGCGCTAGACAGAGTCTAGCGTGAGTTCGTGGGGAGACGAGAGCAACAGCTACAAAAGCGGTGTGAGCAGAGCTCTCGGGAACATAGAAACATTGGACATCGTACGAACAACATGTGCATAGAAACTGTTACGCGTTCCGTATCGTTGAGTTGTGGTGTGTTTATTAGTGTGACTAACTTGTTCGTAAATTATAATCTGATTTGAACTGTAAACCGTTTTTCTATTGTGCTATAACCAACACTACCCATAGTACGCCACAGTAATTAAAATATGCCTGATGTTAACGAGAGACAAACATACCTTCTCCGTCATATATATAAATAAATACTTTTCCCAAATAACTTCGAGCCCAAAACGCTTCCATACCCCCAGCATCATTGTCAGCTTATACATATCGTATGGTATCGCTATCTGTGAAGCGGCGAGAGGGATTACCACCCAGGATTATATCTTTTATGATAAAATGTCGGCTAGGCGAGCCCTAATATTTTAGCTATAACGTTAATTAATCTTGCTCACTGTGTTTTCTTTTATCTAGGTGCGTTCATGTTGTTTACGCGTTTGTGGGGGATTAGGTAACTTTATCGGGTGGTGATTTTGTGGTGGTTATGGGTTATTTTGTTGGGCTTTTGAAGTCGTTGTGATTTAAATATTTAACAAAGTAGAATCATTATTTGAGATCATTTTTTGCTGACTGTACTCGATTAATTCTTTGTTTATTTAACCTCCTTACACGTTTTAACGTTCCTATCATTTTTTAAGCAAATATTTTTTATTTAAGTAATATATTCTAAGAAACGCAAGCGTAACGATTTGGACTTGTTCCTGGCCAATTGGCCGTAGAAGGCACAACATAAAGAAAACTGGAAAAGTATGGAGAGCTTTGCCCAGCTGTGGGACAACACAGCTTAAATAAAAAAATACTTTTTAATCAGCCCATACTTTACTACAGGTGGAATAAGGGCTGGTTTTTTGATCCGTAGTTAAACTCAACTAATTGTTAATTATTTCATTGCTAATGGTCAAATAATGAACTATTAGTTAAAAAAATAACCATTAGATGAAAAAAAAAA
Organism: Apamea anceps; assembly: GCA_951799955.1. Lineage (NCBI taxonomy): Eukaryota > Metazoa > Arthropoda > Insecta > Lepidoptera > Noctuidae > Apamea > Apamea anceps. The sequence continues at coordinate 2,842,707 of OX637506.1, forward strand.
CTAAAAATTGATCAAAAAACACATTTTGCAAAAATTTAACCATTAGTTGCTATTTTTAACAATTGGTTGAGTTTAACTACGGATCAAAAAATCGACTCTGTGGTATTTTATTTCCCGTGTATTGCTTTTTGTCGGTCAGCACGGCAAGACCCTCAAATTCAAATAAAACAAGAGACACTCGTTTATCAAGACTATAAGTAATATGTAAAATATATATCTCTCCTAGACAACGTGAAGAATGTAGGTGCCACATGAATTGGAGAGGCACTCTATAAAATGCCTATCTCTCCGACCAATCAGAGAGTCCCGCAAGACGGATAGAGGTAATATTGGGTTAGTCGGCGACGCAGTGCCAAACCACCACTATTTGACGGCATTTTGAATATTTTCTGTTGAATACGAACTTGTAATTTAGGGTTTCTTAAAAAGCATGATTATAGAATAGAAAACTTTTATAATAAAAGTAAAGATAAATATTTTATTCTGCACAAACAAAACGCGCATTACAAATAAAAAAATAATATAGATAAAAAAGAAATAAAAAAAAAAGATTCACATATTCAAGTCTCGTACTCAAGCATAAAATTGTTGACACTTTTGTTAAAATTCTCACTTGTTTGTGTAAATGTTCACTTTTTTTTTAAATTGTTACCTACTCGTATTAACCCTATGGACATCTGGAGTCCATAGGGTTAGTAACCATTTTACTTAACTTCTAGTGTTAGTAGGTTACAGACACAGATTGACATAAAACAATTAAAACTCAGCGTGGAGCTGCATCCACCTCCGCAACATCGGGGAACCCCACCAATCTGCGAATACACTAAGAATACTGTTCGCAGTTTCACAAACATGCGTCATCAAGGATGCACATCCAGCACATCTATTCCTAATAATATCGGCAAAACCATTAATATTATTATCCGCAAATATCTCTGACGCACTACAACACCACGGCAGCCGCAACAGTCTATACTCGTAGTGCATTATTATATTCTAGTATAATTATTATATTCGTTTTATGTATAAGTTTTTGGTAATGCAGATTACTTGCTATTGATTTCCCATACCAAATAAAAAAATAAATAAAAATATATAATAATAAAATATATATAATAATAATATCCTTGGACATTTATAATATATATATATATATATATATATATCAAATATGATGATCAAATTCTATTTAGAAATGTATACCCACTTTTTACTAAAGTAAACAGTGGACAAACCGAATCCCTATCCTATTAAAATAACCTGTACAGTGTACAGTCCGGCCCGAGCCTGCACCCAAAAATTTGCATACATGCACAAAACATAAACAAAAAAAAAAACACGTGCTCCTTTTCTAAAATTCCCCAGACACCCTTACACAGCCATACGGCAGTCTAAAAAAAAGAGAAAAAAAAACAACCCATCTTATCCAGTGGCGGCAATTTACTCCAATTTTTCGCGCTAGATATAAAATCTTTTAGCATTTAAACGCCAGCGTGGAAGCGCTTTTACGAATATACTACGATAACTGTATGATAGACTCGTCTGTCTGTTGGGATGAAGGATTTTTTAAACTGGTATTTTTTATGTGAATGTTATTTGAATGGGGATTACTTTTGCGATACGGCGACGTCAATCTCTGCATGGTAATAAAAGGTAAGTATATTGTACATATCTCGGAAATATAGAAAATAAATAAAGAAAAATGCGTTTATTAAAAAGAAAATACGTTTATTTGCAGACAGAAACCCAGCTCTGGTTTTCAGTGACAGCCGGCGTCGATGTGATGATGTCAACTGATGCAGCATACGATAAGATATAAAAAAAACAATAAAAATAAAAATACATTGCCTAGTTCTAAAATTTGGTATAAACAAGAAATGAATTGGTAACACCGGTGGTGGTTTTTTTGGTAATGGTTGTGGTGGATATTGGCATAACAGCAAAAACAAAAACCTTAAAACTATAATTATCAGAAAACAATGCATATAATGTCAAAAGGGCCAGCTCAGCATAATGTCAGACGACAACACAAGGTCACCACCTGACGCTGATTTCACACTTAGTACTTCGTATTTGGTATCATGGTATTTAATACAAGTCGTATTAGTTTATTATCTTCCGTTTGTTTGTCTGAAACTAAATAAAAGTAAAATTGACTAATATAGCATGCATATTATCATAATAACAGTACCAGCCTATTATTGCCCATTGCAGAGCAAGGGCCTTTTCTCATACAGAGAATTAGGCTGGAGCATTGATCACCACGCTTGCTCAAAATGGCTTGGCTATTTCAGATTTATAATAACTAATAATTCGATGCATCTTGTCATACAACGAATAATTCACTCAACGCTCATAAGTTTGAACAATTCAGCGAACACAATAACCCAGATGCGAGCGAACTCGAAGCTGCAAGCATGTATCAAGCGGCACAGCGGCTGTATTATGCGAAATCTTCCGTAAAATTGACGTTTCAAGTCTCAAGTCTCTCTCCTAGCTTCGTATAGCCACGTCGCTTAATAGAAAATTTAAAAACACTCCTTGCTTTTATAAAGGGTGATGCCGTAGGCGATTTTTAGTTTGAATTTCGTTAAAACTGTTAATGGGTTTTTGTGGGTTTTGTATTTTTTTAGCTATGATGGAGGCGAGATGGGATTTAGTTATTAAAGGAACGAAATAACCTTTAAAAGTTAATCTTAAACGTTACTGGTTGAAATTGAAATAAATCATGGCGGAGAAAAAGTCCTGTGACAAAATGCTGCCATCAGTTCAGTCTGGGTTTTCTTGTGAGATTTTCCTGAACCAGTCAGTAGATTAACTTCAAAGCGTTTAGATATTGAAAACTTGACATTGGTACATGCGGTGTATAAAAGTCGCAAAGCGGTATTCAAAAAGGGCTTTTGTATAATGGCCGCGACTTACGTTTTGCAGGTCGTGGTTTCGGACCAAAGCAGGCATTTTGTCTAAATTATTTCATCACCACTGCTCTCAAAACGGTAAATTATTGTGTGTCACGTTTTGTGAATAATACGCAATGTGCGGGATTTATGGTCCAAGAAGTGAGAGACATAATCATCCAATACATAAGTGCTAAGGGTTACCGAGGCAGGATTAGGGAAGCATGATACAAAAGGGCTGCTGGGCTGCCAATGATGATGATGAAGGGTCTTATTGCACAGTATTTTGTTCAAGAATGAGCCTAATTGCTTGTTTGAAATGTGCAGCACAAAATATGTGTAGGAATTACTAATCGTCTTTTTTTTTGCGGATGGGAAATCATCAAATGACCCCTCCCGCTCTGGGTGGAGCGGAAGGGAGTGTCAGACTCTTTCTGACTAAAACCCACCCGTGTTCCTTCCTTAGCCCTTTATGTTCCAGGGCAGCGGTAACCCTTTCGGACGATCCCGCTACCCCGGCAGGCTTCGGCCCTATCGGGCCCCGTCAATTATGCTGACATCTCTTTGAGGCGCGCGTGGAACACATACGCGCCGTCCGGCACGGTCCTGGTCCTGATCGGACGGTGAGCTACCCATTACTCTCCGCCCGCAATTACTATTCGTCTGCCAGTAACTCCTATTAATAATTATGATAGATTGAAAACTTTTCAATATTTGTTGGTTTTGTGGCGACATTTCCGAATGAGGAAATTAGTGACTATTAGTGACTACATTGTTATATTGGGTGTCCACCAAAACCTAAAATGTCAGTGATAATAGTAAAAAAAAAAAAATATAAACTATTATAAGGCAAAGTGCTAAAACATCCATATGCTATTAATGAACAACATCTTGACTCCACCAATTTTGAAACCATAGACTCCATTCAACGCCATTCCCTCCCATCTTAACCCACAGCCAAGACGAATCGTCTCGCCGTGGCAGTCCGAACGTTAGCAAATTACTCCGATCAATTTCTGTGCTCTGCCCCAGGGATTTGCAAGCGCTGCAATCTTCGACTTGTCATTGTCACACTGAGGTCCGCGGGATTGACATGGGAATCGCTATCGGGTCTGCGGTTCCCATACCCTGTTATTTGGGGTAGCACCCATTCATTTTGCAAGTGTTGGGAAGGAAAGGGGGTGTGATCGTTGGATATAAATGTATAGTCTGGGATAATAAATAAGAAAGGTAAGAAGAACTCTTCTATGTAATCTATTTATGTATCTTCTTCTATTTGTTTTTCTTAATACTTATGACGTCACCAAATAAAGTAAAGTTACCTATTCAAAATGGAAGGCTTACAAAATGAAAAGGCAGAACAAGATTTTTATTATGTCTTCATACATTATTAGATTTAAGGAACTATTTTAGGTAGGTACTGATTTTACATTGTTAATAGCTAGACGCTGCATAAATATGAAAAATGAGAAGCTTGTAATGCATGACTATTGTCATGCCAAGCGCTGTTCTGCATTGGCAGTTACGAGGTTTATGAATTCTGAATAGGCTTCATCAGAGTTTTTAAATATATGTAAATGATATTACTAAACTGACCGACGCAGATTATTCACATAAACTCTGACACTTATATAGCAACTAAATGCGATCCCCGAAAAAGCTACAATCAAAATCCACCTCTAACCATACCAGCTATTCATATCCATCAACCTCCCAACCAAGTTGCCCACAATAGCTCAGAATGCACCCCATAATGCAACAATAACTCCTTGGTGCACGTCGGCAACTCGCGGTTCGCATGACAAAACCTCGTGGCATTCTAATAAATTTCTAAATCGACATAAGTCGTTCCGTATTCAGTGTAGCGACGGGATTCGCGAACACAATAAGATCATGTTACAAAGGACTGTGTTTTGCATATCTGCGGAGATCGTTGTTGGAGACGGTGTTTGTCGTACGATGTTTTGCTCTGGACGGTTTTTTTCGCGTTTTTCCTATGCGGTTGCAGTTTTCGCGGGGTCGGTTTTGTCTTGTATCTTTCCGCAACTGGAATTGTTTGAGTGGGTTTCATTTAATGATATCCTTTTTTATTGCAAGCTTTAACAGCGTGCTAACGTGGTAATGCCTGACCGATGTACAGTCACCAGCACCAATATGTCAACACTTGGTAACTTTCAATTGCGATTTTTTCGTGAAATAACGAATGCAACGTTGAAATACGACACATTACATAAACCTATGGGTTCGAAAATGCTATTTTCGTAATAACATAAAATTTCATAAAAAAATAAAGGGGTAAATCACTTTTGAATAAAGCCGAGTGTATACCATACTTTTGCTCGTGACTGTATATTAAAATTTCAAGAATGTATGTTTTACAAACTGCAAAAGGTGTCAAAGATTATACAAGGCGCCATTGACGCGTAAACTGGAACCATGAATTCAGCACATGATTTTATACCACTAGCGTAGAAAATTAACATGGGTTATCAAAAAAAAAAACTACTGTTTCATAGAAAAGTACTATAAGGTACGCGGTCAAAATGATCGAATCGCAGTTTTTTTTTTTTAATAACTGGCCAACATTTTTGTTGTTCTTTTCGAAGGTCTGTTCAGACTTCAGAATCATGTACCTACTGAATCCGTTGGTTGCCGGTTGGGCGTCGATGTCCCTGCCACGCTGTTTATGTAAATAATAACTATTCTCTACTCTCTCTATCTGTCTGTATCTTTTTAAATTTGTTGGTGAACCAACAAAGGCTAATTTATGTAAAAATGTTATTCACTAAAATTACTACACAAAAGAGCTTAGCTCATTTAAAAAGGCTAGAAAGGGTTCGCTCATCCCCTATTTCCGTAACTACTAACATGAGATTCAAAGATGCTAATGTCAGTACATTTGTGTGTCGTGTAGTGTGGTCCCCTCACGAGGGTGTTCGAAGGGTAGAGGGGTTTATAACGAGGGTTATCTACGCATGTAGGTAAGCAGTAGTCACGCATAAAATGGCGTAATCATTTCGCATCACTGCATGATTTCATCATGATAATGATATGGCTATTCGGTAAGTGGGTTGTGGAGGTCAGATAGGCAGTAGCTCCATGTAAAATACTGGTATTTAGTTGCATTCGGTTAGACTGGAAGCTGACCCCAACAAAGTTAGGAAAAGGCTAGGCAGATGATGAGACAATGAATGATGTGGCTATCCGTAACAGATGTCATAAAATCAATACAAATTACTTGCAGTTTAGTCAAATTTAGTGCACGATAGTTATATCTTGAGCAATCTGTAATAGAGTTATTTTCAATCAACACAAAATAACTCAGACCACTACTGAATTTCATCACAACATTCAGGCCTCAATTTTTCACATACAGGCTTAGATTCCCCATTTCTTTGAGCTCGAATTTTCGTATTCACTTCAAAAATCTCCTACTCCTACAAACTTTCAGCTAATACCCGAAAATTCGAGCCCAAACTCTAATTTAACCCTAAAAAACCCATTCGACCCGTAATTCAACCCTGCAGTCGCTGCCACTGATTCCGTACCCCAAATATACCTAGTAAACGCTCTCACTACGACACAGTATGCCGAAGTTGCTCCATAAAAGCTCTTTTGCCTTTCCACCTTTCCTTTGGCATTTTGTGCCCGGTATATTTTTTCTTTTTGAATTTTTTACAGCTGGTTATTTACGAAATATGGTTAGGTTATTTAGTAATAATGTCATAACGAGTGAATAAAATACAATCGCGTTTTTCTTTTGTTTTGACGAAGCAATTAACTTCATACTCTGTCGACGGTTTTAGCAATGTTATATTTCGTGTCCTCTCAATTTGAGATTAATCGAACTAGTTGGAGAGACAGGGTTGCAAACATAAATCATATCGAAGTAATCATTCATCAAGAACGTCAGTATCAATTATGGCGATGTCACTATCTATTGCATTCATGAATCAATTTAGTAATTAGGGAAACATGAATTTCATGGCGTGGTCATAAAAAGTAGAACGTTGTCAAAATTGAAAGATGACCAACCCAAAATAATGACCACTAAACGTTTGTGGTCTCGTCACCTGGTAATAGCTAATGGCAATTTGATTGATTGGTTATACAACATAGTTCATAGACTTGAACAGCTATTTCATCAACTTTTCTTTCAATGAAGGACTCGAAGATGTTTTCGTCCACGAAGTAGGCAAAGCGTTGGAATTAATAATGTTAAGAAATTACTTTTCTCACAGATCAGCATTCAAATAAAACCCTTAAAACACAGTAAGGCCCGAACCCTCTTAAAACAGTATTTTACGCGTCCCGTTTTATAAACCATAAACTGTTCCGATTTGTAAGTAAATCGGATCGTAAAAGGGATCGTAAAACTATGTTTTGACGCGTAAATAAGCTATTCAGTTATACTGTGTTACACTCGATGGATTGGTCTGATAAGAGTTTTATCTGGCGAAGCAGTTTCTAAGTTCTTACGTGATAGCGATGATGTTATGTATGCCAGCGATATTTCTGGATTTGCAGTGTGAATTGCTAAAAGAAAATAATGAAAACATGATTTCTTACGCAGTAGGCTAGTACAAATTCTAAGCTTACACAAAGGCTAGGTAATGTTTTGATCTTGAAGAAATCTAACGCTTGCAGATGTCAGGTCACTTCCATTATCCAGGATAGTAATAATAATAATAATATCCCTGGACATGTCACACAGCGCCATCTAGTCCCAAGCTAAGCAACCTAATGATAATAATATAATAATAATACCCTAATAATATAATAATAATAACCTAATGCTGCTATAATATGACAAGCTTATGGAAACTGTCCGTTTCATTCAGTATTACTATTAATCTTGTTCTCTTATGGTGTTTCTCATCAAATTGGCAAACCCGCAGTATAATCAGCCTATAATGTTCCCACTGCTGGGACACAGGCCTCCTCTCAGTGAGAGTGAGTAGGCCTTAATCCACCTCGTGGGCCCAGTGCGGGTTGGTACGCAGACCCTCAATACGTTGAAAATAAATTGAAAACGCAGCCTATTCCTCAAACCCTCTTCTAACAACATTATAATCAGCTACCACCTAAATCAGCCAAACCAACGCAAACTTTACCTCAATTACTATGAAAACACGAATTACGTAACGCAAACTATTCAAAAGCGCCCATTGTAGTATAAAGGAGGTATTCCCTGATTGAATAAAGAAAATTGCCGAGTCAGCCTTGCCACCTTCGACAATGGCCAACAAAAGAGGTATGGGAACGAAAAAATGTTTGCCCCTGTGTCTAGCGTTTGGCATTTTCTAACTGACTTTTGGCATTTCCGTACGATTGGTGCACGTACGGTAGTTTGGTATTTTGTTATTAGGTTAAACGTTAGATCGTTACTTGGTCTTGAAGACTAGCTCTTGTACTAATGAAGTTAGTTTTTCTTTCGTAAATTTTATATTAAAAAAACGGATCGTAGTTACTTAAGACAAGAACTTGAATTTAGATGAAGATTTCGTAATATTATTGGGGTAGCAACCCACATGGAGTGTACCAACAATCATTTGCTAAAATGCAGCATTGCTATATAAACTTTGAATGTTCAACAAAATATCACCATTACAATAAAATAGGGTAAAAGGGGTAAAAACTCGCACCCAATTCGCGTTTACAATTCTAAAACAAAAAGTAATAATCACAAGGTCGACGATAGCGAATTGGTTCAGTGCCTCGGATAGCACCCTTAAGTGGGGCCTTCAAATGCCCCGTTCGCACAGAATTCGGGATACAATGGCACCCCATATTGCGTAGATATTATCCCAAAGAATTTCTTATGGAAATTTTCAATGTAAAATATCAATTACGTTATAATATATGGGTTATTAAGAGGGTTTATAGGTTAAATTATTTTAGAATATGAATATAAAAGGTCTCTGCCTATTTCGGGACCGGCCCGGATTATTGAGTTTCGGGACACAGAGATAATTGATGTTTTAAACTGTCGAAAGTTAAAGTTTTAATTAAAGCTTTTATTGGGGTTTTATTTTTAAATTCAGATTGCGTGGGCTGTCAGCGCTGTCCTAACTTTTTAGACCTTGAAGTTTCGATGCTTTTATTTGTCACGTGCCTCCGCGTGGCGCATGGCGGTATTACTTAAATGTGTGGCTCATTTGGAAGTCCCGGAACCGTCTCCGGACAAAAGTGGGAAGATGTAACTTCAACCTGTTAAACTGGGGCTACCTCGACGGAAAGGCAGCAGGGTGTGGATACGGAGCTATGTCGCCAACTGTATCCTGCCCTCTGTATCCCAAAACTTGCAGTTAAAGTGACCTCTGCGATGCCACCGACGGGGCAGTGGAAGTGGTGAAGTTTTGGACCACCGAGATCTGAGTGATCCAGAAGTCATGCCAGCGACACGAAGAAGAAGATTATTTTAATCGTACAGACGCCAGCACATCAAGCTACTACAATCTGTCAAATTTCTCTAATAGTTTTTCAACTTTATCGCTAAAGCATGAAGGTTCAAGGTTGTTGATTGGAAAAATTTGACAGTTTCGGGTAGCCTGACCTGCTGGCGTCTGTACATCGAAATCTATAAGTACTCAGGAACTTTTAAGTCTTTCTCATTCCTACAATATCCTGAACCACCTACGCATAGCATACGCCCCTTACGTCATTTTCAAATGGGGTAAATAGTAACGCAAAGATAAGCAGTGCAGCGGTGGCCGAGTGGTTACGGCCTTGTCTTCCGACCTGTAGGTCGTGGTTTCGAACCCAGGAAGGCTTACTTTGTGTAATTTATTTCATCACCACTGCTCTCAAAACGGTGAAGGAAAACATCGTGAGGAAACCGGTATGTCATAGAACTACCTAGAACCCAAAAATCCGAAGACTTGTGACATCCACCAAACCGCACTGTGCTTGCGTGGTGGATTACGGCCCACTCCCTCTCATAGAGAGGAGGCCTGAGTCCCAATAGTGGGAACACTATAGACTAACTATGCTAGGGAGAAATAACTCACTATGACTAATATATCCCACCAAAACGAACAATCCATACCTGTCAAATACCGACCACCGACATTCAATCTCAAAATGGCGTCAAAATGAACTTTGTTTAAATAGGGCCGCGACAATAGCTGTAAATGCCAAGTGTTAATTACCAATGACTCGCCCTTTGTCTTGGTTCGGTTCACACTGGAGGTGTTGGAAGGTAACCGATGGGTTTGCTAATCCACAATATAGGTAAATATATACTGTGTTTGTTTTGGTAATAGGTGACGCTTGAATTTTTATTACTAGGGGAAAACATTTGGGTTTGACTGGCAGTGATAGAGGGTTTTGTTTATTTGTAAGACATAACTCTTACACAAAATGTTGGCGATCCCCGATGAGATAGACAGACGGCCTTTTAAAGGTCGCGTGTAGTCGTTAAATGCAAGTGAGTTTGAATTGTATTGTTGTATAAGTTGTAGAAATCTCTGAGAAAAGCTTTTTCGGGATCATCTGATGAAATATTGCATTGAATTTCAATAGCGCTATGCGCTGAAGCGATCCTCACTGAACCACTCCTAAATTATTTCTCAGTAATTAAACAAAGAAAGTCACAGTAACCACAAATCACCGCAGCCCTAATTACTCAACGATCAAACGGTCGAATGCGAAAAATTAAGCCGTGGACACACGAAAAAACGAATCGCCGAAACAACAGCACTAATGCCTCGGCGACCGCATGCGGACGCGGATTTATGTCGACGAAACACGCTCGGAATTTGGGCAAAACGGACAGGGACGAAAAACGTCTAGCGATAAGTGCGGAACCCGACACTATTTTGCATAAGGTTTTTTGGCACTGTTTATGGGTTACTGTCAGGAGGGATTGAATTTTATTATATACGATGTGTGTTTCGGAAGTGGCTGGTGAAATAATAAATTTTGGATGTGATTTATTTATTTATTTTACCATTTATGTACACACATAAATAAACAGACAAGAAAAAACAAAAGAGAAAAATAGGTACAGAGGTGATGCTTATTTCATAAGAAATCTCTTCCATACCTGCGGTAGGACAACAGGTAGAGAGATGTAGACAGCGTGTGAAGGGGTAAAGGAGACTTGTGATGTGATGAGATCATTTATTAATTTAAAACCATGTAATGTATCATATTCGGACAAATAAATAAATTTGAATTTGAGACTAAAAATTAAAACATAAAATCAAAAACAATTCACTTAATAAAACAAACAAAAATTATGAGAATATACTTACATACATACAAATAAACATACATACATACTTCTAAAATAAATATCACTAGAATTATAATAATTAGACCGTACTCAAAATAATAAATACATACACAACTATGATAAAGTGGACAGATAGTGATTTCTTGGGAACGAAGGTACAGACGCCAGCAGGTCAAGCTACCCGAAACTGTCAAATTTTCCCAATCAACCTTGAACCTTAATGCTTTAGTGATAAAGTTGAAAATCTATTAAAGAAATTTGACAGATTGTAGTAGCTTCATGTGCTGGTACATTGTTATATACCTACATCATCATCATCATTTCAGGCCGGAATCACCCACTGCTAGACCTGCTCTTTTTTCTGTCATAATTCCGGGTTCCCAGCGTTGCAAATCCAGGTCTTTCCCGCGACTTTGATGATATCATCAACCTAACGCGCTTTTGAACGGCCATGGTTTCTATGGGCTACATCTACCTACAGCTGCAGCTCGTTTTAATTTTGTCCAGTTAGTAAAAAAAATACAAGGTATAAGAAAATCGCAGAATGTCTTATTCATGACCATAAAAACTGCAAGAATATTACCTAACCACTTAAAAGATAAAATAATGTTACGTTTCAAATCCCCATTATCTTTCTCCGTCTTCAATAAGTTATAAAAAACGCTCCGATAATCGAATATCCCACAAAAATGCATTCCCGTTTTAACAACGCTTCCGGAAAATCGGTTTTACATTAAGTATCCTAAGTTTCGAAGTAATCTGGGGTAGACATCAATTCGGCGCCTTTATTCAAACAGTGTCTCAGGAACCGTAGTGTTTCCCAGAAACCGTTAGGAACCCTGGCTTTTCTCAGAAACCGTTAGTAACCCTCCTTCATAGAATTCCTACTTTTAGTTTTTTTCGAACGTTACATTGTTTGCTCATGCAATCGGAGGACGCAATCAGAAATTCGATATTTTCGAGCTTTGACCTACGTCATGGCAGAGGTGAAAAGTGTCGCGGCGTGATGTCAGATGTCTGCAGTCGATATTGTTGTTTTTATTGAAGCATTATTTATTTGTCTGCTGTGAGGTAATCTTATCCGATGTTGGTAAGAAATCAGAATTTATTTGAAAACTAACATTGTGTTTAATACTTTGAAGTTAGATTGGCGTTCAAAGACCAGAAATAATACATAAGGGCAATGTGTGGCATACAAAGCATAGAAAGCTGTAAGCCACATTTTCAACAGCTAAGTACTAACATTCCCGTGTCTTTATATATATGAAATGGCGAACTTTGTCAAAGCGAATCTACATCTTTATACCCATCTAAGAAGTGCACGACACAAAAATAAAATATGTGTAAGACGTCATAACAGTATTTAATAAAAACATTTTGGGCATGGCACCAAAAGTATACAATAAGTTGCCAAAAAGTATCACGGACCTACACAAAATGAACCAATTCAAATTATGTTTGCATGAATTCATAGTTGCAAAATGTTACTATTCAATTAATGATTATTTAAATGAAAGATGAGATTTTTTCTGAAATGGCACCACAAATTGAAATTTTGATCTGACTTGTGTAAAATAATTTGTCATTTTTTTATTAATGTAAATCATTTAAAAAAATATTTTGTACCTAATATATTCATTTGCACATCTCAATAAGTTATATTATAATACATTGTATCTTTTATACTTGTAACACCATTTTAACATGTACCTACATTTATGCAAATAAATGATTTGATTTGATTTTGAAAAACATTTTATATATTTACTAGCATTTGTCTATACTTCATCCGCGTAAAATGTCTTGTTCCTCAGACCCACCGCGTCGCATTGCATCGCCCACCCGCGCTATTACTGCGTTTTCACTTGGTGTTCTTTCTGGATTATTTTTCTTTTTGCTCGGCTCTTTAGGGCCCTAACGTGATGTTATATAGCAAGAAATAGGCTATCAAATGCAAACAAAGAAAAAACTAATCCCACTGATAGTTCCAGAGATTACCGCGTTCAAACACAAACTCTTCAGTTTTATTATTAGTATTGATAATAGATTTTCCAACTTACATCTACTGACTCTACTTTCATTAAAATGCTTATCATTGATCGTTTTTGAAGAACCGGAGTGGAGTGGGGGACTTATGTTATAGTGATGCCCGCGAAAGTTTCAAGGGAATACATAGGTAATCCACGTGCGTCACTCAGACCCCTGACAAACGCAAATCTGAATCAACGTCTGTATTTGATACTCGTAACCGCGGCGCCCGCCACCACCAACCTTTTAAAATTCAAACCTTTTATTTTCACAAAGGTAGCCGCAGTACGTGAAACTCGTACAAATTTACATTCAACACGACACGAAAATTCGAAACCCAATAACACAGAAGGAAAATAAACAACACTAAAGTGTCGCAAAATAGTGTTGGACACCGTTCGTGGGCTGTGAAATCGTAGCCGCCGGTGGGAGCGCTCTCGGCAAGCATGTCGCGACACTGATAGTGTCTGACACCGCAGACGGGACACCTGCACAAATTGCAAGCAACCCCGCGGCACGTGCCTAGTGTAATTTATTCGTGTGTTTTGTATGTGTTTGTTTTCGGTAATGTGTTTTGCGGGACATTAATTTTGTATCGCTGAAACTTATTTGGAGACAATGTTAGTTTTTATCTACAAAACTGCAGAAGTTTCCAAGACACGCGCAAGCGTTCAATTTAACACTTCCGATGCAATATGCGAACAAAAATGTACCAGAAGTATACTGCAGTCTGTCACTGTCTGTGTTAGTAAATTAACTATTACCTAATTATTAGGGTGATTACCAATTACCTCGCGAAATTGGTTTTGCTCGCTACCTCGATGTCGAAACAAATGCATGATACTCGTAAAAGACATACACGCACATGCCGAAGCATACCTCACTGCGATACATCGCAAGCTGTTCGGGGATTTACCTCAATGCCAGGCATGTACGTGCGTGTCTATTAGAATGTATTTGTTTTACATGGAGGTGACATCGAGGTAGCGAGCTAAATCACAATCGCGAGGCAGCGAGCATCTTCGACGACGTGATATGTTTTTACGAACAGATCTGCTTCTCAAAGTAACAGTATCCCAGTAAATTCTCATTAAAGAACAATTATGACTTTTGACCGATACTATGTCTTAGAGCCAAAAATTCGAAGACGTCTGTGACATTTACCAACCCACACTAGGCCCGCGTGGCGGATTACAGCCTACTCCCTCTCACAGAGAGGAGGTCTGTGTCCCAGCAGTGGGAACATTATAGGCTGTAGGTACATAAGTTAGACTTTTTCGAAACACGCAAAATAATAATCATTATTTCGCTCCTAAACCATTTAAGAATAAAACGATATTCAGATTTTACCTTGTAATATTATCTACGTCTCGAAAAAGAAAACCTTAGAAAGGAAACTCGTTAAGGCTTTTTTTTTTTTGAAGAAAAATGGCGTTCGGGAATGTATTTCAAAAGCGGGTAAAATAATGTTCTCTTTTGAAGCCTTCGGTACTTTGATAATGAGGTCCTACGCATTTTTCCTGTCATGAAAAAAGAACAAAATATGATATGCCTATAAACTAAAACTGTTTTTTTTTTTGTAACAAAAAGATAAAAATCTTGCTACATTCTATTTTTATATTGATAATTATAAAAAAAACGTTTAAGTTTTTAGGTTACCTTTACCTATGTTTAATATGAGTTGATAGAAAGCGTGTGTTTTTATTCGGAAAGGGTCCGATATAACCGTCTGTTTCCCCAGGGTGAAAGGATATTTCCTATGAGGATGGCCCCAAAAAGCGCCTATTCTCCGCATCTGGACTGCGAACAAACTACGCAAACAAATATATTGTCAGAGAGTGGTACTTAATTGAAATTTTAAAGATAACTTTGGTAAAATCACCAGAGTCAGCTATCTTTTATCCGTGGAATTAAATTGACGTTGTATGGAAAAACTGTCAAAAATTCAAAATTTATTCTCAGGATAAGACTAAATTCAAGGTAGGTAAGTATAAAAGTTTGGTGAATTGCTTAAATGAATGTTGTCATATGAAGAACAGTACCTAAGTGTGCAAACTTTGGCTCGCTAAACGTAAAATAAATTCTTTGTAGTGTAAATATTCAAACAGAAAAACAAAATTACATTATAACTGAATTCTGAAACTTTAAATAAACAAAATTCTAAAAAACACCCCCCTTTCTCAATCCTCCTTATGGCGCCATCTCTTCGAAAACCGTGTCTACGGGGATGAAACAAGTCAGCTAGAAGTTTCACCCCGACGGTGGTGACATCTACCAACGTTGAGCGAACTACGTAGCCCGCCCGTCCCACGCGAGCCGTCCAAGCTTGGTAGTACGCTGTATTGCCGGTAGATGGCGTTGAGGAATTTTGAATAAAAATAAAGATTTGATTCATGTTATTTGTGGTTTACTTATAATTTGATATCTTTTCATAACAATCCTTAATGAGAGTTATTGGAATACTTTGATCAAGAACCAAATACAAGTAGTCCTTAAACAAACATGGGTAATTACAGAGATTTTAGTTTTTGTCTCTATTTGCCTCTATAAGTATAAAATTGAGGCTAAAAACACATTTGGGTCGTTAATCATTGTTCAATCTACCTTTTGATTTGTTCGGATGATAGTGTATTTTCTAGGGTAGTTTTCCAGCTGGAAATTGGTTGTTAAATACCCAGATGGCGTCATGATCCCTGTTATTTGGTTTGCTGGAACGAATAAAGTTGCTTAAATGATGTAGTTAAAAAAGAAGACATAAAACCTTTTCTTTAAAGTTTTAGTTTTACGATATTATCTAATTTCATGCATTGTTCGTTCCTTTAAATATTTTAGTCCGCTTGGTGCATGGATTATAAAAATCATCAAAAAAGACTTTTAATATTGTTTTTCATTCATTAATTTCATTTAAACATTCATATTTCTCTCTTCTTGTTCTCACACACTATTGTCTACAGTTATTTTTTACTTCTCCTTTCGCAGGTCTGCTGGAAGAAATTTCTTAAGAAATAAGCAGTACCTTTGACTCATATTATAAATATGTCATATCCTTATGTATTTTACTGTGTGTACATAAATAATAAAATAAATAAATAAACATATGTATTATCTTTGTTATTAAACTTCCATTTACAAAATTAAATTAAAACCATCAGCTAAATTATACTAAAGAGATATTTTGTCAAAGTGTCGCCAAACTTATTCGAACTATTTTTGTTAAAAAAAGATGTTAATTTTATTTTATTCTACGTTTATTACCTCATTTATTTAATTAAATACATAGGTATTTTTTTTTAAATATAAAAATATTTAAAAATAGTCCACCGGTAGCAGAAACAGGGTCCAAGCCACCAGCAGTCAGGGCTACAGAGAGAGGAACCTCCTGACAATACGAACCATGTCCAGAAGTACCGTTTTCTGAAACAATTCTACGTTTTAAACTCAAACTCAAATCATTTATTTCAACTAAACCATTTCAGGCACTTTTGAATTGTCAAAATTAAATAGTCGGTCAGTTAGTCAGAAAGTTGAAGCTAGTTGCCCATTCCAAAACGTAGATCTCTTTAGAGAAGAACGGGCGAGAAATTCCAAGTACACTCTTTTATTATTAGTAATGTAATTTGCACATAAATCTGTTCCTGCATCTATCTGAGATGCCTATCTCAAGCATCTACTTAATAATAATATATAATAATAATGTTTATTGGAACTAAAAACAAATTACAATAAAAAATTATGTACGATAATGATTGCATTAGTTATAAACTGTGTCGCAGCCATTAACGCCCATACAAAAATGTTTATGAGTAAGCGCTCCAGCGTTGTGGAATCATATTTAACTTAAAAAGAAAAAAAATACAGAGAAAAATGTTAACCAATAATAAATAAAAATAATAATAATAAAAAAGAGAACATAATAATAAAAGAAAAGAAAAGAAAATAACATACAAGCGAAAAGTTATGGTAATCAAAAATAGTCAAGCGTGGTAGTGATGTGTTGTGCGTGTGTGTAGGTGTAGTGTGTTGTGCGTGCGGAGTGTTGTACATTGAGTGTGCGTGCGATGTGATGTGTTGTGCGTTTGTGTGATGTAGTGTTATGAGTGCGTGTTTATGTATATGTTACGTTTTAACTAAATTTTCAAGTTCTTCATAAGTAAGAGTATGAAGCCATTTATCAACGGTGACTCGACACTCTCTGAGATTAAGTGGATATATGTTACATACCTCATTTACCCGGTTGTACAAAATAGAGCTTTGGTATCTGTATTGACGTCTAACTACTTCGGTGCCGACTGGCTCGATTAAACAGACTCTAATAGACCTTCGTCTGTGCTTGATGAGGTTAGCATCGAAAGCCAGTTCGGAGTTAGCCACTTAAGCATGTTATGATAATTATTAAAATGTAATATTATAATATAAATTGGGTTACCTCGGCTTGTTAATGTAGGTACATGAGTGAAGGAAAACATTGTCAGGAAACCGACTTGTCCTAGAACCAAAAATTCGAAGACATCTACCAACCCGCACCGAACCCGCGTGGTGGATTACGGCCCACTCTCTCCCACAGAGAGGAGGCCTGTGTCCCAGCAGTGGGAACGTTATAGGCTGATTATGTATCTAGTTATGTAATGTAGGTACAGACGCTAGCAGGTCAACCTACCCGGAACTGTCAAATTTTCCCAATCAACCTCGAACCTTAATGCTTTAGCGATAAAATAGAAAATCTACTAAAGAAATTTGACAGATTGTAGTAGCTCGACGTGCTGGCGTCTGTACATATGAAGTACTTTTACATACCAATTTCTTTTCCATTGAAAGGCGCTAATTAGGAGTTTATTGATGAACGTTGACTAAAGCTAAGAGACGTTTAAACGTCAAAAATGTATGGTTAAACAGTCGCTAATCATTACTTAACTTTAAGCAACGTTTATAAATAAAGAGCTTAGTAGTTTATAAAAACACACATCGCTTTTTCTTCATCTTCGTTATACAAGAAGAATACAAACAAAGGAATAAAATAATATTTAATTATATAAGCACACTGAACACAGAATCCCATCTTACACGTAAACCGATACCCATCTAAATACAACTACACCGTTTCATTTGAAAAGCAAAGTATTAAACAGCAAACAAAAGGCCGTACCTACATAGTACCAGCTATCATTCAGCAGGACTGTTATAAAACGAAACAGGATCCCACGGCAAAGAGGTCTCGATAAATAATGTCCAATAAACAGCGATGGCAATGTTTATTTGTTGTTCAACTCGTAATGAGGACTTTGAGATCGAGGGGCGTGGTACAAGGTAGAGGTTAATAATTTAAGTCGCAAAAAGTTCAATAAAAAAACAAAGGGATTTTGTTTATTCGGCACAGATAAGACGCAAATTATATAATGAACATACAAATACACACATTAATACGAAGTAGCCAAAAGCCTAGTATTCGACAAATAAAAACCAAACACAATTGTTTTTTTTTTATTTTTATGTTAAAAGTCTTCATTATTAACATAATAACATAAAGTGCATACAGTAAAATCTTATTCTAATTGTGTACAACCATATACATAACAAGTTCATAAGCATTTATTTCAATAATATCAACTAACACTAATATACACTATATACAATTATATACAAGTATATAATACGAAAAAATATAGAAAAAGGCAGGAGCTCATTGGGCATCAAAAAATTCGTCCGCATCACTGTCATAAGCTAAATTACCTTTACTAACATTTTACACTGCGTTTACTTTTCTACAAATACGAGGGCGGAGTAATAAGTCTGGTAAAAATCTATTTTGGAATGAAATGATCGCAAGTTGCATGGAAACTCCTTATTCACAACTCTTTTGAAGGACTTAATTAAAATTTTCGGCCAGTACTGCCGATTAGTTTTTTTTTTTTTTAACAGCCATTAAAGAAAAACAACTGAACACGTTTTTGCAAAGATAGAGAAAAGTGAACTTCGTGTCGTGATTAAACATTATTTTCTGCACAAAAATACTATAACGGTAATGAAACAAAAGCTTGATAAATATTATGGGGACTCTGCTCCGTCGATTAAAATTATTCATAAGTGGTTCAACGATTTTCGGTGTGTTCGTTAAAGCACAAGTGATGCTGTGCGTCCAGGACGCCCAGTTGAGGTCACTACTCCAGAGATGATCGCTAAAATCCACGATATAGTGTTGCAAGACCAAAGAGTAAAAGTGAGGGAGATAGTCGAGATAGGAGGCATTTTAGACGACCGTGTTTGCAATATCTTATACCAACATTTAGATATAAAGAAGCGATCCGCGCGATGGGTGCCGCTTTTACTGACTGTTGATCAAAAACGCATGCGTGTGACCACTTCGGAGGCAGGTTTGGCGTTGTTTCAACGGGATAAAACCGAATTTTTGCGTCGATTTATAACAGTAGACGAAACAAGGATCCATCACGATACCCCAGAAACCAAACAACAATCGAAACAGTGGATTGCTACCGGCGAACCAGCTCCAAAGAAGGCCAAAGCAGTTTTATCGGCCAATAAAGTGATGGCTACAGTTTTTTGGGATGTAGGGTAATCCACATTGACTACCTAGAGAAGGGTAAAACGATTAATCGCGCATATTATGCCAATTTATTAGACCAATTTGACAAAATTTTACGTGAAAAACGACCGCATTTGGCTAAGAAGAAAATTCTCTTACACCATGACAGCGTACGAGTGCACACCTGCGCGATTGCCATGGCCAAACTTCATGAGTTGCGCTATGAGTTGCTTTCTCACCCACCGTATTCGCCAGATTTACCCCCTTGCGACTATTTTCTGTTTCCGAATTTAATAAAATGCCTTGGTGAGAAAATATTTGGCTCCAACGAAGAGATCATGCACGAAACCAATGCCTATTTCGAAGGGTTACCCAAGTCGTACTATAACGAAGGGATCGAAAAGTTAGAGAAACGATGGATGAAGTGCATTGAGTTACAAGGAAACTAACGTTATTACGCTGTTGAGCAGACACATTTTTCGAAAATATGAAGCAATGGATTATCAATTTACTTCAAAATGATTCAGATTGAGATTGATAGTGTTACGCAATTGGTGCTGATTTATAACATCACTAAGAATTTATAAAGAATTTGTTATTAAATTATTATTATTGGAATTAACTGCACTAATTAATATAGCTAAGTACATTTTATTTTTTGGATATACCTAGTTATTATTTATCAAAATCATTTTTATGATATTGACCAAAATATAAACAGAAAAACATCAAAATAATTTTCCACCATTTCCCTTTCTAAGCCTCTTAAATAAAATCCCTGAAAAAAAAACAGCTTTTACCTTCATAAACTTGGACCATATCCCCGTACCTCGCCGGGAACCAAGGCAACTGGGATCACCAATGGCAACAGCCTCCCCCCAGTATCTATGGTAACTCCCCCCCACTTCAAGTCTTTATGAAGCTCGCGGCCGTATAACGAATAAATTTAATAACAGGCGGAAGGCAACTATGCTGTGAATTTGAGAGAACTATTGAAGCATGAAGCCTGTACTAGTTAGTATTAATTGTGAAGTTCAAGCCTTTCAATGAGTTAGGAGTTCAGTGGGTTAAGGTATTGTTTTGTTTATAAAATAGGTGAGCGGTGCAGTTGTTTTTGTGAGGTGGAGGTTATGGATTGTTTTCGTGCATTAATTATGGCTGGTTAGATTTTGAGAACCAACAATGGTCAAAATAAACACTTCATTAAAATTGCTTAGCTACATAGTTAAAATGTATTTACTGATTAATCACGTTTGCCTGATAAGCATTGCCTAACTAAACACAGTGTGATGGAAAAGATACCATAGATTTTAGTAATATTTAAAATACAATTAATAAACATCTAACTATTTATACAAGGTACTAAATGAAATCACTGACTAACTACACATATAAATACAAAAAACATAATATTTTAGTAATGTTATTTCAAAAATAACATGCAAAATGCTCTGAAACCTATACCTCGTAGCAATATTCAATCCTTTGACTGAAGCAGGAAAAAAAATGATTAAAAAAAAGGGAATACAAGAAATTTCTATGCCATAGGCTTCTACTCCGTTCACCTTTTATACCTTGTCTCTTTTTACCAGTCGATAAAAAGATTCAGCTGGTATATTCTTTAAGTATTTTACTCGAAAGAAAATCCTAGCAGCCGTAGAACACAGCCACTACTCTACCCAACAAATCCTGTGCTTCAATAGACACACTTCAATACACACTCAAATCGAAGAGCTTTGCTAAGGGGCTCAGGCATTTTGAAACATCCATTACGAACCCATTTGAGTAATCCCATATAGTTTAGCGCGCCCTAATAAAATTGTAAATGGAACAACGCACCCCTTTCGAGCGAAACTTTTCATAATTGAGTTGTAAATATTATTTCGTCGTTATTATTTTAGACTGTACGGTATTTAAGGGATGATTTTGTACCTTTAAACAACTTTGCATTGGGTAAGTTGTGATTGGAAATTTATTGTGTGCGGTGATATTTTAGTAAGAAATTGTAATAACAAGACATGGCATCGCGCCTGAAATCCGCGAAGGGTTAGGCAGAATTATACCAACCCACATTTCACCGATTATGTCTAAGTCCTATGTCTATTGCCATCAACTCGGGCATAGCTCGAGACTCTGAGGTGCTACTGAGAAATTCCTGATGGAGAAACTCAATCACACTTTTCCCGTTCTGGGAATTGAACCCAAGACCTCATGCTTAGCAGTAGCGCTTGTGACTAGACCGACGAGTAGGAGGAGATTATTTGTTTTTTTTTTGTAAGTTTTTCACTAACTCTGCTGTAGATAGGTCAATACCAATATTATTTATATCGCAAACGTATACTCACATCTTCTTATGGGGGTAGACAGAAACAATAGAACGCAACCTGCTTCGATCCTTACACCTCGATCACACCTCGATCCTTACCCCTGCTTCGATACTTTCGGTAAATAAAAAAAAAGCAGTATTGCCTTTGTTTCATTTGCCTTCATACATCAGAAGGCCAATTCTCGTAACAGATTGAGACTGAGATCAGACTGTGAACGTTCTTAAAATTACGAGAATTGCCCCCCAGATCTCAGTCTCAATCTGTCAAAAATACTTCTAATTTCCCTACATTTTGACAAGTTTTTGACATTTGTTTGTCGCTGAGATGAGACTGTGACTAGATTTTGAACGTTTTGAATTATGAGAATTCGTCTTCAGACTGTGAACATTCTTAAAATTACGAGAATTGCCCCTCTGGTTAATCACGCACGCCGGTTGCGGGTACTACTCACCTGACCTTAATTCTGAAGAACATCACCAGTAAAGTCACTATTATGTCCTTCTACGGCATCCAGCGTTTCCACTCACATCTACCTTGTAATTCATAATTATTATAATTGGTTTCAATATTGTCAATTGTTCAGAAATTAAAAAAATCGTGAATAGGTACAAGAATACCTCAGTAACCGATTCCAGACTTCCGATATTTTCCCCAAATACAATCGGAAATAATAACAAGACATTAGAGAGGGGAAACTTCAAATAAACCTGATCTATATCACATGGCGGCAAAAATAAACCAAAAATGTGGTCGCATAAAATTCAAATAAAGCCAGTTTTACATGAATTACGCTGGGGAAGCATTCGTGTATGAAGTAAAGAATGATATTGTATGCATTTTGTATGAGAGAGGTATTATCGGATATGGCAAAGTATTTGAATATTCCGACCCCGATACTACTAAGGGTTTTCGATTAAAAGTCGATAGGGAATAATAGGGTTAACTTTCGGATAATGAATAAAACTCTCCGAAGAAGTAAACGGTAAATTAATGCAAATTGGTGAATATAGTGGTTTACGTTATACAATTTGCCAAACTACATTTTTTTGTATCATCATAAAGATTGTTATCCCCAAACTTTCTAACTATCTTCTATCCTTAAGCATAGTCCCTTTGAGTAAAAGTGTTCGATATATGTATCTATGTATTAGTATTTATTATTTTTAGAGTTATATATCCCCTAATGTTGCACTTGACATGTTTTGTCTCAACATCACCCTAAGGTTGAGGGGCCCGTGGCTAAATAATAACAGCCGCACAGGTCGATCGGTCAGGTTCAGCTACGCTTGCCGCGGTTGGTCTGTGGATGGGTGACCATCTTTACATACCGAGACCCCTCCGTGCCTCGGAAAGCACGTTAAGCCGTTGGTCCCGGCTGTCATTCGTGGATCTTTGACAGTCGTTACGGGTAGTCAGAAGCCCGAAAGTCTGACAACCAGTCTTACCAAGGGGTATCGTATTACCCCGTAACTGGGTTGTGGAGGTCAGATAGGCAGTCGCTCCATGTAAAATACTGGTATTCAGCTGCATCCGGTTAGACTGGAAGCCGACCCCAACATAGTTGGGAAAAGGCTAGGCAGATGATGATCACCCTAAGGTTGACTGGTAGAAAATGCCTTAGGTATTAAGTTTTTTGTACAGTATTTTTTTTACTGGTGCATAAAGTCTTAATGAATAAATAAAAACGGTTCTTTATAATATTTAGCAAAATATCCAAATGATTAAATAAATAGTTAACAGGATAAAAACTCATTTCCTCTCTAAATCCTGCCCAACCGACTTTTAACCGACTTTCAATCGACTCACCATTCTACCAGGAGACAATGGTATAACCAGACTACTCTATATAGAGTACACATGATCCAGCTATATGTTAACTAATATGTCATCGCGAGGCCCGAGCCATGGGGACAAAAGCATTCTTCACCATTATGGGACCGGTAATGTTCGGCGAAACTATTTTGCTATATTTTTGAACATGCAAAAATTATGGAAGCGTGCTGTTATTCGTGTTGTAACTGTATGTGAGCGGTATAGTGACATAAATGTAGTTGTTGAACTGTCGAACATATTTTAGGAGGGATTAAGCTCATCTATTTATTATTAAAACGATTAATTCGTTTTAGTTTCGTTAAGTGTGTTTTTAGATATCGTCGACGATACTGCAATAGCGCTGATCTACTATTTGCAATAGTGCGTAACTACAAGGTTGATAACTTTACAGGAGATAGAAAAGACTTCATAATTTTAGTATTTAGAATCGCATCGCGCTATTGCAGCGAAGCGTCAGAGAGGTTCTGATTGGCTTATTCAAAGTAGTGTGTTCACTAACACGCACCAATGACAGACTAGGACAGCGCGGCGCGTTTTGAATTTCGCTACTTTTTGCAGTTTCGCGGTATTGCAGATGGTAGTTCAGCGCTATTGCAGTATCGTCGACAATATGTAGTATTTCTTGCTGTACAAAAATGCTTAGTATCTACTATTGTTTACTTGGATTTTCTTATCAATTTACTTTAAAATAACACAAGAGCATTTATGGCAACTCATAGGCTAGTTGCATGGCTAGGCATAGGCTAGCATGCCAATTTATGGTCAAATTTTTAATTGCACAAACAATTTATATACCTACCTATCACATATTATACCGCATTTGGTGCAAGTAGAACCTAAGCCAAAATATCAGCTCCAAATAATTTTGAAACCAAAATATTCTAAGATCATTTTCTCAAAACTGCTCAGCCAGGTAATACCTCATCACGACGAAACGATAAATCCTAAACAAGCAATCGGTTATCGACCGGCAAAGTATTATAAGACACACTAAACCAAAATCTTAATTTATGTGAGACACTTAAAAGTTGGCGACGATCACCGCTTCACTTCAGGAAAGTTTGTCAATATTTGAAGGAGACGACGATTTAGTTGATGATACTGGATGAAACTTAGACGTTATGGTAAATACGACGAGTTTTGATGATATATGGTGAGTTTAGTTTGTTTGTAATGGTTTAAAGATCCAGAACAGCACCCGAATTGCATAACCATAATAATCTCAATCTGGATCATTTTGAAGGATATTACTAGTCCATTACTTCATATGTTTGAAATTTGTCTGCTCAACAACGTAAATAACGCAATGAATGTTGTTGAACTGTCAAAATGCAAGTCATTGCTACTGATAGTGTGATACGTTATTACCCCGCAGGACCTACTTAAGGCTTTAATGACTGCAGATGATTAGATTTGGCGTAATTTATTCTTACTTTTTGTGCCTGTGTCACTTATCTGGCTAAATTGTCTACCACAGACATGGTACACCACAGACTACCTACTATACTTGTGTCTCCTTAATTTTTAATCCATCCAAAGTCTTGTCTTTAAAATATCGCTCTTAGCGATAAGACCGCCCATTGTGTGCCCTTTATAAAATTTTATATATTTAAGTTCTATAATTTGTATGGTGTACAATAAAGCGTATTCTATTATATTCCATTCTATTCTATTGTCTTTTAAAGTTTTAATCCTGAGTTTTGGCTAGATCAGAAAATAACAGAACCTTTCATTAGTTTAGTTTTCCCAACCAAATCTTCATAATAATATCATACCATATCAATTAGTTTAATGACACACACATAACCTCCCGCCTTCTACTACGAGACTTATATACTCCTTTCGCTTCGTGTCTTTGCTTCATGATTTTTCAAAATATTCCGACCACATCTAGTCAGCTATTTCTCAAACCTTCTATTCCATGGTATGTCACTTTCTGAAAATTTCTCATTAAGCTGAATATACCGTCCAAAGCAAAGTTAGATTGAAGTACATGTTTTATTACTGAATCTTTGATAGGCAATATTATACTCAATAGAGTATAATAGGTACTATACAGAATAAAGTTTATTGTAAATTATTTTCTTTAGTGTTTCAATTTAAGACAAATCAACTGCAATTTACATTGTAATTATGAAAGTAGATAATGCATTTTGATGTGGTCAATGAGACCCAATTTTGAACACAGATATGATTGATTATGATATTAGAAGGTTAGATTGACTTTCACTTGCGAGCTATTCTTAAATCTCATTTTGTTATTGTACACAAAACATAATATATGTGTCGGAGTCATTCGTTTGACTATTCGGAACGCTAGTGTCATCTCGTGGCGCTAGACAGAGTCTAGCCTGAGTTCGTGGGGAGACGAGAGCAACAGCTACAAGAACGGTGTGAGCAGAGCTCTCGGGATAATCGAAAAGTTGGACATCGTACGAGCAACATGTGCTTAGAAACTGTCGCGTTCCGTATCGTTGAATGTGTACCTACAGTGTGTGATTAGCTAGTGTGACTAACTTGTTCGTAAATTATAATCTGATTTGAACTGCAAACCGTTTTTTCTATTGTGCTATAGCCAACACTACCCATAGTATGCCCACAGTAATTAAAATATGCCTGATGTTAACGAGAGACAGACATACCTTCTCCGACATATATATGTTTAAACCTATCTGGATCTGAGCTATCTGATTTATATGCAGATATATTTATGCCGATGACGTCAGTGGTCCTCACGGTATGACCATTGTCATCTGCTTAAAGGAATACCAAATAAGATTTCACTTTTTAATGCAGGACGCATACATATAATAATGCAAACATTAACGAAAGAAGATAACGAAGCGATGGTGTACAACCAACACACAAGTTTAAAGGATAGCTGATGATTGCAGTAGATACTAGACGAGCTTTTAACCAAGTCAAAATAACCTGACATTAAAACGAAAACTGACCGGTGTTAACTTCCCACATAATAACTTTGTGGAAATATCTCATTAAGTAAAATACCGTCCGCAGTGAACTTAGATTGGCGCAGGTTTGATTACTGCCAACTCTTGATAGGCAATTTCCTCCTCTTTGTACAAAGCTTCCTCTATCCTTCTGTGCGCATATTCCGAACAGATTTTAACATTTCGTTGTATGTTTTTGATGTCTCCCTGCGTTTGTTTTGTAAGGGTCGGGTTGAGTTATTTCGGTTTATGATAAAATTTTGTGTTTTGGTTCGCAGAGCCGATATTGCTTTTGCTAGGGATGGAAAATGTTGGTTAAATTAATGTTGTGTCATTTAATGTCGTGTTTATTAAGATTTTCCAGTTTTTTATGTTTGCTTTTAGTATTATATGTATATCTAATGTTGGTATTGATATTTGGTTTAGTTATTGTTTGTTTTTTAACAAAAAATATATGTATTTAATAAGCGAAATTATTTTTGCATTCATATAATTATCATCTGCTTATAGCTGAGCAGTCCACTGCTGGAAATAGTACTCTCCTATTGCACGCCTACCTATGT
Organism: Apamea anceps; assembly: GCA_951799955.1. NCBI lineage: Eukaryota > Metazoa > Arthropoda > Insecta > Lepidoptera > Noctuidae > Apamea > Apamea anceps. The sequence goes on from OX637506.1 coordinate 2,870,083, forward strand.
TTGCATTACTAATCAAAAATTAAAAAGTGTGCCTTCAATTAATAATAAATATAAAATAATACCTACTAGGTACATAACAAAATTATAATTATAAACTTTGCCACATTCTCTCTACAAGTCAAGCTATTTTTACCTTTGCATACGGAAGGCACGGTAAAAATCCGTACAAACAACAAAATAAATGGACCAAAATCAGGTTTAACCGTTCCATTCTTATTATGGTGGCCTGTAAAGGGATAACCTAATCCGATGTGGTAAATGTAAAAACAGTGTAGACGGTTCTACCTGCAGTCAAGGGTTGAGTGTGATCATTTATAATGCCAAGATGACACTCTATTACCCCTCTTACCACCCTCTTTAACCCCTACCTGAGTACCTCAGTACGTTTGTCATTGATGTGGTTTTTTGAAGATATGCCGAGTTTGAAATTAAGTTTGAGCTTATTTTCTCATTATATTATAGGGATTATTATAATGCAGATGATAATATGGTCCACCAATCCCAGTAGTTACAAAAACTCCTTTTTTAGGGTTCCGTAGTCAACAAGGAACCCTTTTAGTTTCGCCATGTCGTCTGTCTGTCTGTCCGCGATTTAGCTCAAAAACTATTGGTACTAGAAAGTTGTAATTTGACATGAGTATACACGTTAATGACGCCGAAAAAGTGGTAAAACAACATTTTGAAAAAAAAATATTTAGGGTACCTCCCCTACATCGGGGATGATAATTTTTTTCGTCCTTCCCATAGTGTGGGATATCGTTGGATAGGTCTTTCAAAAATATTAGGGGTTTGGAAAGACCGTTTTTTGATTAAGTAAACCGTTCGTGACTTATCAAGCTTTAAAGTCCCAATTTTCGTTAGAGTCATGTGTGTGTCCCCCCTCTACCAACTAAACTGTTATAGTTAGAAATTCAAATGTCACGGCAGTAGTACATAAATATAACAAAGTTTAAAGGAAAACTATCACACTTAAGTGGGCTTTACAAGTTTACGAGTAATAGTCGACCAATTGTATTAGACTCGAAAATTTCGAACAGCTCGATAGAAATAATAATAATAATATACGCCATCTAGTCCCAAGCTAAGCAACCTAATGCTTGTGTTATGGTAACAAGATCGATATATTGCTTGTGTTATGGTCGATAGATGGCGCTAAGCGTCAGTTGTATCGCGCTATTGTGTCATTCCTAAATAAGTTTTATAAAAAAAACAGTTGCTACACCGGCTATGACAAGTCTTATCCAAATCCCAAAAAAAAAAAATTAAAACTTTCCGTGCAAAATTGTCGGATCAGGTGAGGATTTGTATAGGAAGTCAAATTAGGTAGGTAGTCATGTTTGGCTTTTAGTTAGAGCATGGTACGAAATTATCAGTCAGCGAATACGACCTGCACTTGGCTGTTATAAAAACTACGGAACCCTACACTGCGCGTGACCCGACACGCACTTGACCGGTTTTTTTTATTTTTCAGTGTACTTTAAAACCTGCACAAACTAGAATTGGGACTAGACGAAATTGACTTAACTTTTATGCACTTACGAATTCTCAGTGGCCGAATTGACCGATAGATTTTAAACCCATTTCTAAAAGCGATTGAACTTAAAGAAAATAGTAACGTAATTTATCACCAAAAAGGTTCCAGAGCGAGTCTGCGCTATATTTTCTCTGGGCGATTTGTGTAACTTTCAGACATTGCATTTTTGCTATAATATCATTTGTTAAAGTCAAATGCGTCGTTTCACCCCGTACTCAGTTCTATTTCATTGTGGAAAATGAAAATAATATCGGATTTTAAGTTTCTTTGTTAGTTTTGTTGGTGAATGTTAGTTTTTATTGAATTTCTTCAGCTTGGTGAAGATGTTTTACGTTTTTGTTGAGTTAAGAAATAAAAATTGTTGTAGACTGATTGTTTTGACTTTCTATTTTTATTTGAGTAAGCATTTTCTTTCTTCAATAGCAAGTACACAAATGATTTATTTTCGGCTCCTAGAGAAGTCTTATAACAAATTAAGACATATAAATAACCAAAAAGCTTTGTGAATGTGTGAAGGAAAACGTAGACGAACTAATAGAATTGTTATTAACAGATCATTAATAACCAAAATAAATTCTCTAACAGCTGGATCATCTTTATACAGGGTGGCAGGGACATCGACGCGCTATCTGTTACCATGGATTCAGCACATGATTCTAAACACCCTCACGTCGATAGATTTCATTGGTTATAAAAAAAAAGTTAGCTGTTCTATATATTTTGTCCGCGTTGGTACTGCATTTTCCTATGAAACAGCAGACCGTGTTAACCGACAAACAATTTCTACGCTAAGGGGTCTAAAATCATGTGCTGAATTCATGGTTCTTTTTCTTCGCTTAGTTACTACGTCTTTGGCAACAACAAGACCTAATTAGTACATATAATATTACACCTTAGTCACTGTTACAAGTACCTACACAATACGATATCTCGAAATTTCTCCGAACCCAAGCCTTTTTGTATAAGAAAATATTAGCAACAATGCCCTACTTTACGTAGCACGGGCACACAAATAGGCGTGTATTGACATGTTTGTACAAGATATTCAAGGAGCAGGCACAAACAGTACGAAGAAAATTTTCGGCAGAAGGTTCGATACAAATAGGTATTAATAATGCTAGTACTGATGCAGTCTACAACAATGAGGAACACTGACTTTGAGGTTTTGCGTGTGATTTGAGATAAGAATTTATGTAAGGCAAAAAATTGTAGTTCTTTGGTATGTTAGTTAAGTAAATTGTAAATTTACTAACAGTGCCTCAGGGGATAACTCTCGGCCCTTGCCAGCTTTTAGTGGCGAAGTGATCAGTTTCTAATTTGAAGAATAAAAGCTAGAAAGCCTTCTAGCCTATATTCTTCTTATGAAGTAATCTAGCAAAGTAACTTCTCGCCAAACTTTTCTAGTTAATAACGTTAACCTGTGGAAACATGAGTATTGTATGTTTTGGCTAAATATCACATGTGTTTCGAAGTTGGCCTTCTGTTGTCTTCCAATGGATGCGAACAGGTAGAAACAAGGTTAGGCGATTATATCAGGGCGTAGGTTGCCCCTTAACGAGTGAGTGGGCTTCAGTTGTATACTATACGAATTGTTCCAGAAACATACTTGCTTGTAAATAAAGTTGGCAACTTGGACATATTTTCATGAAGCGCGGACAGACGGCGCGCGGCATGCGCGCACCGTCACGCCAAAAAGAAGTACAAGGGTAGGTAGGCTAGTAGGTAGGCATACTGTAAACAATAATATTATATTAATGTGAGCCTGATATTGACGCCACAGAGTCTTGGATTGGAAAATTGAGTCAAATCATCATAAGATTACGTACAGAGCATAGAAAAACTGATTTTACCAACCTACATATTGAGGATTGTTCATAATCATCGAACCTACTATAGACTAAAAATTAAATGAACACATACCGAATATATCCTAAGTCAAAAGCCGTAACAGTTATCCACATGTGACTTTTCCTACATTACCCTGAGCTGATTTTTCTTTTAGTTTTTCTTAATTATGTTAATTCCATTTAGGATAAAAACATAAAATGTATAATATTATTTCCTTCTATAAAATAATACACCACTTTCTTCACCGTTCACCTCTCTATTTACTAAAACCATGCTACTTCGCCATTGGCCATTGTGTAAACGCCATAACAATTCATAGCAATAGCATCAAACTCTATTTTAACACGTAATATGATAAGGGGGTATTGGAAGTGCTCATTAGCGGTGATCAAGAAGTACACATACATACATGGGAGATGTCACAATTCGATACCACGTTTCATCCCCTCGATAATGGACCGTATCAATGGGATATTTTTATCATTGACGTCAACACAAGTTCTATACAAAGGCATGAGTTACATTACTCATTAGAGACCTGTGACGAGGTAGGTATTTTCCATTTATTTTCCCTGTAGTTTCTAATTCTTGGTTCTTTACTGACATTGTAAAGGTTAGTGAGGTTTTGTGACTGCGAATTTTTAACAATGACTTTGAAATAGTTTACCATATGGAACCAAAATTATTTGCCTTAATCTGACGTCAAGTTAATTCAATTCAATTCATTTATTTTTCAGATACAAAAAATATACACAACTTAACCACTAGTGTTAGTATCTTAGTGGCGGCGTTAGTGGTAGATCCATAATAATTGTAAGTAAGTACTCGTAAGTTTGACAAGTTAAAAATTACGAGCTAAGCTATTTTAATAATAAATAGACAGCAAACGTGAGACTTGATGGTGATGAACTGATGGACATTTCTTAGAATACTATAATATTTATATTTCTTAATTCGACTAACAGAAAAGTATGAAAAAAAAGACAGGATGCGCCGACCCCAAAAAAATTGGAATCTGCACCCTAATTGCGTAACACACGATCAATCAGAATCTGATTAATTTTGAAGCAAATTGCTAATCCATTGCTTCATGAGTTCGAAAAATTTATCTGCTCAGCACGTAAATAACGCAATGAATGTTGTTGAACTGTCAAAATGAAACCGATTCCGATTGATCGTGTGTTACGCAATTACGGTGCAGGGCAGGAGAATGATGATGGTGATGACTAATACGAGCATATTTTCCATCAAAATATTTCCTTGCTTTTGCCAGAAATTCCAAGTAGAAGCTTCCAATTCATAGAAAAGCTTCTGAACGCGTTATAAAGGAACTCCTCATAAATTATTACACTGTTCATTTATTTGATCCCACTCCATGCTCTTGTGCAATACATAGCTTAAAATCTGATTTGCAGACGAGAAACAGTATTATTATTTTCAACGTTATCCTTTTGAAGAGCCTCAACATAATATTCAGAAATTTTCTCAAGTACGTCATAGATACTGGGTGTAGGTGTGTTTATGTTATGTTATGATGGTAATATAAGACGTTGCTAATTACAAGTCAAGCATTATTGCGGTTAGATACGTTGATACGAGTCTCGTTAATTAGGAACTCTCGGGTTACCATCTCTTTGAGACTAACATTACAGGGTCGTGTGTGTGGGTTAATAAGTGTGCAACACACGAGCGGACTTAATAACATATGTCTCAATTTTCTGATGAATATTCTGATTAGGAAGATGATTTGTTTACTGCTAACTGCTTTAATTATTTGTTGCAGAATTTAGAGTGACTCTCGTCTCGTTTTTTAAAGTCTGTACATCCTCAGTTAAACCTTGCGTAAGCTTGTGTAGATATTATTGATATTTTAGTTAATTAATTGAAAATTGCCAACTTCTTCTTCGTCATATCGACGATTCCATTTTGATTTCCCAAATAAGCTTCGACCGATTCGCCAATTAATATGACAATTTGACTAGGTACCAATTCTAATTATTATGTTTCTTTGTTGCAGGTAAGTCTGAAGTCTTTCGCTGCTGCTGCTACAAACGTCTTCAGGGTATTAAATAAGCTACTATTTATTACCAACTAGCTGAACTTCGTACCGCCAGTTTTTTTTTTTTTCGTGAATCGTTCCTATGTTTTAATAGTTATTCTGCTATTTGGGGCGGAGATAAATCCAGCTAATCAAATATCATAAAAATCGGTTTAGCCGTTCTTGAGTTGTAAATAGTGTAACTAACTCGACTTTATTTTTTTTTAATTTATACAGATAAAAGATTAAGTACTGCGTCTGGAACTTTGATTTCTTAATAATTACACTATTATAGCACGATTCCAATATTAAAATCCAAAAACAAAAGAAAATAACACCAAAACGGTTTAGACGCATAATGACCAATATGTATTGGTGAAAATAACGCAGAAGGACCAAAACGCGAAATAACCAACACGCAAAATAACCAATACGCAAAATGACCAATTTCAATTACTCATATTGACCAATCTTCTTATTACGCATATTGACCTATATTAATGATGCAAAATGACCAATATCAAAGGTACGCTTAAGAGTCAAAGACTTTCAGTTAGGTACACAAGGAGTGACAAGGGAGCTTTTTGCGCTCTTGCTGCAGGATAGGCCATGGTGTCCGAGGCAGTCGACAGCTTCACCGCAATGACAGCGATGTGGAGCTCCGCAAGGAGCGCCCAGACGCAAACATGTAGCGAGCCGGAATGTGGTGTCACCCAGCATAGTGCCTATATTGGGTGACGGTAGCGCCTGAAGCCAGAGGCCCGACTCCAATTCACCCACAGCCAGGAGGCGGGCACGCTCAGCAGTATTGGTGGACGTGTTAATAAGTTTAGTTTCTATTATTTTAATTATTGTGAATGTGAAGACTATCTGGGGTCATTTCTTTTTGTATTTTTTTCTCTCTGTTCTGTTAGTTTTGTTGTGGTCTGACAGTTTGAGTAATTTATGTGACCTACCCAAATGTCCTTTCTTTGGTATTGTTCGTCAAATCGTTGTGCTCCTTAAGTTTTGAGTTGAGCTGCACGATTTCTGACAAATGCGTGCACTGGCTGGACAGGTACTCTCAATCTGTGTGGTTCTTTCCTCAAAAGACCATCTCAGACATTGATCTACATGATCTGACCAAGATTATGTTTAGACTTTAAAAAAGTCTGTGACCTCTGAGTTTGTTTCGGCCTTTCTTCTCAGACTAGTCAGATAGGAAACGCCGACCTCATCTAGTTTTTAAAATATGATTGACGTGTAAAAGTGTTTGTGCAAACAAAATAAAATCATCATTACCATTACCATAGAATATATATAGTTTTTTATTTTATTTACTAGGTATCATTCCCTAGCCTTTTCCCAGCTATGTTGGGGTCGGCTTCCAGTCTAACCAGATGCAGCTGAATACCAGTATTTTACATGGAGCGACTGCCTATCTGACCTCTACAACCCAGTTACTGGGTAATACGATACCCCCTGGTAAGACTGGTTGTCAGATTTTCAGGCTATATCAATTCTATTGTCCAACAGTGGACAACTGTACGCTATGGATTGCATTAGTTGGTTGTTTCACCTGTCATTTCACGTGTGGGTCATTTAGCGTATTGGTCATTAAGCGTGTTGGTCATTAAGCGTGTTGGTCATTTAGCGATTGGTCATTTCGCGTATTTATAACGATAACCATCATTGGTCATAATGCGAATTAGTCAATATGCGTCGTAACGACCAAAACACGTCGTCCAAACCAAGACGCCAAAAACAATAGCCGCTAATAATACCACCTCCAAGGTCCCACAAACGCATAAATAACAACATCCTATTCATCAGCATTGAATCGGCGTCGCACACCCCACGGGAATAATTAATGAGCCCTTGATATGATTAAGCCACCACAATGCCGTGTCATCAACGTCATCACACCCACACATACACACCATACACCCACACATACACACGACATACCCACACTGTTGCAGATGACGTTGTGTACACACGATTGTCAGGTAATGCGATTAGTGTGACGTAATGTGACATGAATATGTCTTTGATTTATTCATGTCAAATATTTTGGTAACTATCTGCTGACGTGGCTTGGTTTGGTTATTGGGATTAGGCGTCGTGGCTTGGTACGAATGTTTATTGTTTTCAAGTCGTTAGAGATGCGGCACAATGCAGTCTTGTTACTATAGACATGTTTGTTTCGAGAAAGTGGACCGGAATATTGAAGCTTGGGTACAAAGCTCCGTTGATTGAAGCTTTAGAGGTACCTACGAGGCTACAACTATTTTGATGTCAGTCAATATTACAGGACGACAGAATTTAAAAGTCGTTATATTCTCCACTGAATAACTTTGTGTTCCAGCCATGCTCCTCCAAGCAGGTTCCTTAAAAGATGATTGTCAAAATGGTCCTTATAATCTTGTTTAATGCCAAGGAATACACACCGTTAAATTTAAAAAAAAATCAGTTCATCCATAGATTTATGTTCGCTTAACTCGACATAATCCATGGATCAACTGATTTTTTTTTTCACGTTTCGGGTTTGGTCCCGTAGTAAAAGTTGTTCATAATGACGAGTACAATGACCCCTTTTAAGGATTAAAACGATCAAATTTAACGGTGTATATTCCTTGGCATTAAACAAGATTATAAGGACCATTTTCACAATCATCTTTTAAGGAACCTGCTTGGAGGAGCATGGCTGGAACACAAAGTTATTCAGTGGAGAATATAACGACTTTTAAATTCTGTCGTCCTGTAATTGACTGACATCAAAATAGTCGTAGCCTCGTAGGTACCTCTAAAGCTTCAATCAACGGAGCTTTGTACCAAAACTTCAATATTCCGGTCCACTTTCTCGAAACAAACACGTCTATAGTTACAAGACTGCATTGTGCCGCATCTATAGCTACGTCAATGTAGCCACCTAGCCTATACACAAAGACACAATCGGAAGGCCACTTAAAAAACGTTCAAAGTCATTCCATAATCTCATCTCCGCAACAATCAATGTCAAAAACTTGTCGAAAATGTAGTTGAATTACTCGTAGATTTTTTTATTTTTTGTGATATTGAGACAGATTGGAATACGAATGTTCTTAAAAATACGGGAATTGCCTCTCAGAATATAGACTTAAACAGGTAGCACAAATGAACAAATTTCACAAGAAATCTGAAACTCTGATTCAAGGCATCCATAATGAGTGCCTTCATTAGTAAGGTTATCAAAAAGATGAGAGGTACATTTTGTATATTTAACTCAAAGCTATGAGATATTTTAACCTTAAGAAAAATGCTATTTGGCTAACATACTAAGTAGACCCATCTTCATTATTCCACATCACAGCCACAGACTTCAACAAACACTCCTACGTAATACTGCGTACAACCGTATCTATAGTCACGTTTCACGTATAGATACTGGTCCGCTATAGACACAAATAGACATAATCGGAATTAGTGTGGCCGGCGAGGCGTGAAGTACAATATGAATGACCTTTGTCAATGCCTCTGACGCCCCGCTACCAGATCCCGAATTATTTAACCCGAAAGCTGTTTATATTGTGCGATGGTTGAGGATAGGGATAGAAGGGTATTTGGAAGTCATTGTCTTTGGTAACCATCACATTCAATTGATTTTAAATGTTTAGTCCATTTTGAGTATATTAAGACTTTTGTCTTCCCATAAATAATTTCCATAATTTGTTTTTGTCTTTATGAAAAAAATACCAGTATTTTAGTGACAATATTGGTAGAAATATTGCACAAAAGCCATTTTCTTATGTTATTCATAGCACAACAATTTATGCTTTCAAGCCTTAAGTTCCAGCCTTCTTTTGGCGATGGCTGGAACTTAAGGCTTGAAGGCTTCTTCAAATATCAAAACTGTTCACCGAATCGTTGTCGTCCCGCAGTCGTAGACACAAAATTTACTTTTCCACCCCAGAGCGGACATCCGACTGTCTTTTGTCCGAACATTCGAGTGTATAGTTAATTAAAACGAATATTGTTAGCGAAATATTGTGCCTAAATAATTCAGGTTTTGTTGCGTTTTCAAGAGATATTCTAAGAAATATTGTTTCATTATAATGAAGGGGTTTTCAATATCAGCAAGAATTTACTAAAAGCATTTTCTTAACAATCATCTTATTTAATAGTTATGTCCTTTAAAAACGACAATACAGCATTGCAGGGGTGGTCCAGTGTCAACGGCCCCGATTTACGAGTTGTAGATCGTGGGTTCGAGCCCAGGCAGGCGCTTTACTTCGAGTAAATAATTTCATCACCACTGCTCTCAAATTGGTGAAGGAAAACATTGTGACGAAACCGGCATGATCTAGAACCAATAATTCGAAGACATAACATCTACCAACCCGCACTGGGCCCGCGTGGTAGATACTAGCCCACTCCCTCTCGAAGATAGAAGGCCTGTGTCCCAGCAGTGGGATCATTATAGGCTGATTATGCATAGAATCTTATTGAAGTTTGGTGTGTGTTGATCAAACAATGTAAACCAATGACCGAGACTATGAATCTAATAGAAAAGCCTTAAATTATCTACATATACCAGTCAGACTTGTATTCATAGCCCACCTCCTGACAAAACAACGTTCCTACTCGTCTTTCCTACTACGCGACACTCAAAATTTTCCAACAATCTATCCAGAGCCAAAACTATCACAACCAACATGTTTACTAAAGATTTTCCGTCTTGAATACCTTATATACAGATAGAGAGACTTTAATACAGCGAGACGGAACTCCCGTGGGTCGTCTAGTACCCAATAATCTTCATATTATTCGAAATATTTTACAATAAAGCCGCCACTTGTGACGCCACGATTGAATATTTCACAAATCAACTTACAAAGGAAACCGTGTGGAAATAAAAATGTGTGTAGCTTGATGGAATTTGTGTGCAGCGGATTGACAAATTGGTGGTTGATTTGATGTACAGTAATTCTGAACAAATAGGTCACGATATTCTATCGTTTGAGGATTTGTGGATAGGAATAAAAAGCGTTTGAGCGGATTTTTGTTGGGGTGGCGAAAGTATTTTTTTGAAACAGACCTCATTCTGAAAAAGATTTTCGCTGCAAGCAACATTCTGTAACAAAGCATTTTCATTTTTCTCCAATATCGTCCAATAATTGATAACCCAATTACCTTTGCTTCGAATATTCGACTAACAAATTGCAAGACAAGATGGAATGCAGGCAAAACACCTCTAGCTTGTAATATTGCAGTCTGCCGGCCCGATACACTGAAACAATAGTGAGAACATCTCTGGAGATCTCAATCCTCACCTAGGTACCTATATTGATTGCCTGCTCCATCAAGCATATCTTCGGAAGCGCGCAAAGCTTTGTTTGGGGAGCATCAATCAATAAACCACTTGGTAGAGGTAGTTCGAAGACCGATTTGGCTACCTTACCGATATTGATACCGACGATGCCATTTGTCTTGTTTATTGTATTGAGATTTTCATTTTCTTATAATTAGTTTTAGTTTTCTCTGTCATCGTAATTCACATATAAATTCAACCCTAAGATTAAATAATGATTAGCTATCTATTTCTTTATATCACTATGCCATCTCAACTATAGCAGAATATTCTTCTAGGTATTTGAATTGTCCCCTTGAAGTCACCCAAAATTTCAAATACTATGAGCTATATCAAAAGACGAAAGCATACGGTCATTGACCTTGCTTCTATAATGGTCATTCTTTCCTCACTAGATAGGTAGGTACAAATTTTCAGTGAAGTCAATTCATAAAACTAATTGTGCATATTTGTAAAGTGGTTCTCATCCTTTACATTGCGAATGCACTGAGGCGTGGTATTAAATAAGAAAAAAGCATCTGTTAGAACGTTGCAGGCGAAACTCAAGCTTCATAATAAAAACTGCAACCCCATAGCTTTTCCCCAACAAATGGCTTGCATGTGATCTCTTTGTGTGGTGCAAGTTATAAGAGATTTGAGATCGCATGATTATATATGAAAGTTTTCCTTGCACATTATATCAAGTTCTTAAACTCTAATTAGTCGTTAGACACCACGGCAATGTAAAATGAAGCCGTTACTTTCTGTAGGTAAGCACTTTTGATTGTAAATTTCTCAGTACGACATCTTCCATAAAAGTTGCCGGTATTTAAACGTAGTCAAGACTATATTTTCGATCGATGAACTAATACAAAACGTTTGATTTAAGTATTTATCAAACTGCAAGGTTACTTGCTGGTTATGAAGCTCTTTATTCTATAAAGGCTGAAATACACATACTATTAAAACGCATGTAAGCATAATTATGTAGCATTCTCTCCGTGAGGGCAAAATAATCATACTCTTTTCGTATACATATTATGCTAAATTGTGTGGTAAAAATTTCCATAATTTTGTGTCATAAGATAACATGTGAATTCCAGGCTTTATTCTCGCCTTTGCACTCGCTCTCGCTCCTCCCATAACTCGTACCAGCCATGCAACGTTTATGTAAAAGAATGTCGCGGTAGATTGCACTTCTTGTGTCATAGTATCCAGGCAAAGCGCCAAACCACGTTCGTTACGTGTCTTCATCTAGCGTCTGAGCAAGATTGTTTAATGTTATCGTCTTTTTATTGGTGCTTACGTTGTTTTTGATACGTCTGGTAGTTTAGTTTTTGGGTTTTATTAATTGGAGAGCTATAATGCTGACTCATCCGTAGTTAGATAGTCTTTTGTCAGTCAGCATTCTTAGGACCCAAATACTGCACCGGCTTGAAACCAAATTTACACATTATGTGAACATAATCAGAGAGGAAATTCCCCTATTTTTAAGAATGTTCACATTCTATTCTCAATCTCAATCTGTCAAAAATATCTATAATTTTCATAACTTTATGTCAAATTCTTGACAGTGATTGTCGCTAAGATGCAATTGCGACTACATTTTCAACGTTTTTAATTACGAGACTTGGCCTTCAGCATGGCTATTCACAACCATCCGACAGGCTACCTTATCGAAAATGACACATTTCGATAAGCTGATTTGCCTTGCCTCAGACTGCAAACAGCTGTTGAAAGAATAGCGGTCGTCTATTTGGTTGAAATTGACAAAACTTCCGGGTTTTGGTCTTGTGACCAGCGTTAGGAAGGCTCCTGCGATACCACTAATTTTATTGATGTTCGATACGGTACGGAAGTGCATTGGTTGGTTGTGAATAGCTATGCTGGTCAGATTCGCAGCCAGATAAGAACAAAAAGTACGCGGATATAGTTTATAGGTAATAAATAAATAATATATCAGCGGGGTAATTCTCGTAATTTTAAGAACGTTCACAGTCTGATCTCAGTCTCAATCTGTCAAAAGTACGTCTAATTTCCCTACATTTTGACAAGTTTTTGACATTTGTTTGTCGCCGAGATGAGATTGCGGCTAGATTTTGAACGTTTTAAATTACGAGAATACGGGCCCAGGTTTAAGATTACAAGGATCTTTATCAGTTTTCTTATGCAAATTCCATCCAGACGAAACCAGATCTGTATTGGTACTCAAACGAAAGCAAAAAGGCAAAGTTTTTTTCCAGATTTCTCAATGCTGTAATATAAGAAAAATCACATCACACAGACGTCTTAACTTTAATCACATTTAAAAAGGAAATCTCTCCGCCAATAGACAAACGGTATCATATAACGCAGTCGAGAGATATCATATAAATGTTGAGTATAACTTAAGCACATACGTATAAGTTGAGTAGAAATAAGTTGAGTTTTAATTTAGCTTGAACGAGAGTTTGAGAGGCATCGGGTTCTCCTTACTTTTGAAATTAAACGTAGTTATGTTTGTAATGTGACTCTGTTTGGCTTGTTGTTCTGTGTTTTGGATTAGTTTTTGTTTTCTGTGTTGTTGGTTGTGTAGATTAATTTGTGTTTAGTTTTGAAGGATTATGGTAACTTAGAAGTCAGTTTACTAGTATTGTGTACAAGTAAACTAACTTTTAAGATATAAAGACAAAGAAATTGTATGACAATGTGTGTCTTCATTTTAAGAATTTTGAAAAAATTTCTTGATGCTTTTTTTATTAATACCTATTTGACTTAGTTCGATGGATTTTTTTAATTAACTTAATAATATGAATTTTACGATTGTACGTGACTGTTACTTTTAATGATTTTATTGAGAATGTAATTATTGCAGTGTTTAATCTCTAAAATCTACACAACAACCTTTTCCAATCCTACTAATATCCTACTATAATATTATAAATGCGAAAGTAAGTAAGGATGGATGGATGGGTGGATGTTTGTTACTCTTTCACGCAAAAAGTACTAAACGGATTTGGATGAAATTTGGCTCACAGATAGTTTATAACCAGTAACACATACGGTTTTATCCCAATATTCCCACGGGATCGAAACTTATGCGGGTGAAACCCCGGGGCGCAGCTAGTACATAATAATGCCAAAAATATCACAATAAGAAATGGAAAAATCAAATTCTCAAATAATAAATGCCAACAGATACATACTTAGGTACCTCAACTAAGTTCACCCCTAAGCAAAAAGCGAAAAAATGTACCACGGTAAACTGAAGGCATCCCAGTATTTATTAAATATGAATCCGATAATAGGATCTTAAGAGGGCGAAAACGGCCTCGTTATGAGCCAAGCGAAAATCTTTAGGGGGACGAGTGAGGTTAATAATTAATAATGGTAATTGCATTTAGGGAAGTTATGTAGAACGATGTACGGAGGTTGGGAAATGTAGATAGGGATGAAAGTTGCATGGCAAAAATAATTTTCTCATAGAAAATTAAAAGTAATTTTCTTAGTGATAACAAACAGGAAATTTAGCTATGGTGTCAAGTTTTGTGCTATCGCCATTTCTTATCAGTGTCAAAGAATGTCAGTTATTGAGATTTGAATATACGGACAATTTAAATTGGTAGTCAATTTGCTTAAAAATTCAACTTCCTGACTTTACAATTACAATAGGTTATTGTATGACTTGACTTGGTAACATGTGACAAAAAAGGATAGAATACTAGTATCCTGAAAATAATGTTACAATACTAGTAGGTTATTATTTAAGCCATTCGTCTTTTAAAAGGTCTGGAAGATAAATAAAAATTCCTTATCACCAATAAAAATTTAATAGTCTGCCGACTGCCTTCAACATTCCTTGCATGAGCAGACCAAGCAAGCTTTATCCCAGCCTTAACCAATAGCCATTCTTCTCCATATTATAGCCTATAATGGTTTTGATAAGGCGTTAGAGACTACCATTCGTAGCCTTAAAGGTATAAGACAATGCCAACCATTCGGCAGAACCACCCAGCCGACGGCAAATAAAAATATTCCGCAATATCAACAAGTGCAAGATAAATAAAACTTTCAGAAGTATCGTGGCGCGTAAGAGGTACGTATATACCCACACGTAAACATACACGCTAACCACAACAAGAAGTCGAGTTGAATATGTATCTGTGTGAGTTTGACACCGTTCTGGCTGACCAATAGCGTTGCGAGTATCCATGTGTGGGTTTCGTACTAACTTTATCAAGACTAGGCTTTCTTTTCTTTCTTACGGCATGGACTGTAGGCGTAAAGATGCAACGAGATGGCTGGCATCATGCCACGCCACGCCTAGCACCCACCATTGGTTAATATAGTTAACCAATTGACAAGCACTCGGATGCTATTGGTTGATACATGCAGGTCACCTGTACGAAATTAGGTCACCCGGTGGCGGGAGGTTTGAAAAATTGTTTGCGATGTGCCGGGGGTCAGTAGCGGTGGAACTATGCTGTGTATGTTGATATTTGCATTTTGTTGCCTTTTAGTTAATATTTTCATGCATTTTTGCTATATAGAATGAGCAGAAATTGTGCAATATGAATTTCAGATTCAAAACTATGAATTTAATAGAAAAACATTACTTCTATCAAACACCATGACCTCGTAAACTATTACTGTATACCAATACTGTTACCACACTGAACTCTCTGTGCAATCGTGTCCCTGAAACTATAATGCAATGTCCTAAATTCAATTGTCATTCAAACTCAGTTGAAATGTTCAACAATTTAAATTAAAATTTTTCACCAAAACACAACATTCTCATAACATCTCGCCCGTAATCTCCGAAGGGATAGGCAGAGCACTTAAAATCTGTCAAAATTTCTGACATAACATCAGACCACTATTAGCAGCACGGCAGTTTTAGCAAAGTAACAAGCTGTACTGTAGGGAAGTCGATTATTTTCAGCGCGTCAATTCCGGCTTGCACGAAAAGCCGACGGCACGTGACGGGCGTGTCATATGCATCGACAAACTAGGCTTAAACTGTAGCTTACATTTTGTAAGCTTGGTAAACCAGGACATACTGACAGTACATTCGTCAACAATAATAAATTCGCCTTTTCCAAAAAAAAATTTAAACACAAAATATCGGGACCATTTTGTAAGATAACTCCCTTAATACGAGGTGATAGTCAGCGAAATTAATATTTTATCAAATTGACACAATGTCAATAATTTCAGGAAAATATATTCCTTTTTTATGCGTCATGTTTGCCGCAAATAAATGCATTTTCTTTCTTTCTTTCAATATATTATTTAAAGTTGGTTAGTAGTCCTAGTCTATTTTCATAAACGGTTAAGACAACTTACTTCTGGCATACCCCATCAACCTAATCACCACTCTTGTTGCTGGCTCATATTTTTACCACAATACGAGTTACGATACTAGAAAAGACGACCACTTTCCACAACCCAAATTCCTCAACTCAAAATCGATATCTACAATATCCTGCCGACGTTATAATCGAAACTAGATGTCCAAAGACACCACAATCCCTTCATCTCCGAATCGATTAATGCATTCGAAGCGTCACAGTATTGTATGAACGTTGAAAGCCCGGTAATCCTTGTCCTATGAATGGCCCGGTGACCTAAATTCGGCCTGACCTGCATGAGATAGCAACTGTTATCAGTTCCCGTTAGTACCTAGCTAAGGTATGAATTTATTGGCGATGGACTTTATGATTTTGCGGTGTATTGAATTGTTTTTGAAGTAATCGTTGTATTGTGGGCAGGCGATACACGTTTACGTTTATATGGAAACACAGTAACTGATCTGTTTACTTGTTACCGTCTACTACAAATTCTAGAGTTTATAAAAGCATGTTGTTTTATTATTCTTCCACGGGAAATGTTTACTTAAGTGATAATCAGTAATCACTTTTTACTTTAGTATTTAATCTATGATTAAGGAACTGAGATGCAATTTTCGTAATTTTAAGAACGTTCACAGTCTGATCTCAATCTCAATCTGGCAAAAATACCTCTAATTTTCTTACATTTTTGACAAGTTTTTGACATTGATTATCGCTGAGATGAGATTGCGACTAGATTTTGAACATTTTTAATTACGAGAATTGGCCTTCTGATCATTGAACTAATTAACAGTGCTTCTGAATGAGACCAAGAAGAGATTGATCATTCAAACTCCACACGTTACATTAATGAAATGAATCCATTATTTACCAGTTTGTTTTCTAAACAAGAATCCCTAATTATTTTTGAAATTCAAAATAAACTCCCCAAAATACACCTCTCAAATCACCAATCAAACAATATCCAGACGAGTTCAATGAATTCACAGACGGAAATAATTCAAAGGCGAAGATGTGAATACGGATAATATGACAAGCAACTACCTGTGTATAGAATTAGTCTGTGTATCGATCGGTACTAATTGGAATCTGGAACCAATTATCTCCGCGTTGTATTGTCGGTAGCGTTAAAGATCTTGCAGGAGTGTGCACTAAGTCTTGGAAGGCGTCGAGGCTTGGAGGACGTAGCATGATATCTTTCGACAAGAGTTGTAAGGGGTACGGAAAACAGTGATATACAAGGCTGTATGAATTTAATCTAATATCGCGATATATTCGCCAAAAATGTAAATAAATATGAGTTGATGGAAAAATAACGTTAACTCCTACACAATAAAGTTTAGTTTACAACTTCAAACATTTTTATAACTTTTCAATAGTGCTAGTCACTCTGAAATCAACTTAATTACCATTAAAATAAAGTCGATGTTTGTTCAACTTGAAATAACGTCAATTTGAAAGAAATAAAATTAGAAATTACTGTCATTGCTGACCGTGCAATAGGTATTTGGGTGTTTGTTCAAAGAAAAGTTTTTATGGAAAATTGTAAGAAATAGTTTAAAAAGGCTTAAAAGATTTTAGTACCTACCTGTAGAGCATAATCAGCATAAAATGTTCCCACTGCTGGCACGCAGGCCTCGGAGTAGGTCATCGTAATTTAAAACGCGGCCTAGTGCGGTTTGTTAGGTGTCTCAACCGACGGCGCCCGTTCACGAACATGACGCGTGGATCAGCTCCACCCAGCTCAACCATTTCGTAGGGAACCAAATGATCCAACACACGCGCCACCACCAGTGAGACATTTAAGTGAGCATGACATAATAATATTCTCAACTGCCATGCTCTTTCAGGTCAACATCAAAATATCATAAAAAACGGATCCATAGTTCTTACATTTGCAAAATTTAAAAAATGCTTTTAAATTATACAAAACTATAGTTTGCAATTTATTAAAGAGATGAGAAAAAGAAATTACTACCAATCAGGAAGACGTATTTAATATTGAAGTATTAAGAATTAAATCTTGATTGAATAAAATAAACAACAAGTTCGTACTTAATGTCAGAAACACTAAAAAAAATAAAAAAGCAAAAAATGTTTAGTTAAATTTTAATTTCTGTTTTCCAAACTTGCAATAACCCCTATGTACCACACTTTGAAAATGTCGCAACTCTGACTCCCAAGATACAGGCAAATGCCTAGTTTGGGGGTCGCCGTCTCTTCTATTCTTGTACAAATTGTGATTAATAAATAATTTGAATAAAGAAAAATTCTACAACCACTTTATTCATAACTATCAAAGTAGGTAGGTATGTTGAAAAGAAAAACAGTACCTACTTATTATGTAAGTTATATTGTCAGTATTTTTTTCTTTCTTTACAAACATAAACTTCCCTTCCTATCATCAAAGATATTGCACCATCCTATAAAACAAACATACTTAGACATCTTGTAGATACGTCTCAGAACTCGGATATTCTTGGAAGTTATAACGACGATGCGTCGATGTGTATAGTAGAGGCAGGCACAGCGAAGCGTTTAGACGTAGTTAGTGTGTGCATTCACGTGGAAGTCAACGGCTTGTTATATACCCACCTTACTATACATTCTAGAATGGAAGTCGCTGAGAATAGACTTTGTAAAATGGATTCTAGGAATCTTTCTTTGAACGTGGAATAGTTGATTGCACCTTGGCTTGTGTGGAGTGTCTTTGAAATTTGATTTAACAAACAAATTGTGATGGACGCATAACATATTAAATATCTTGAGAAAATTCTACAGACACTTTATTTGGGTACGCCTACACTTGTAAAAGAAACCTGAAAAGTGTCACCCTAATTGCGTAACGCACGATCAATCGGAATCGGTTTCATTTTAACAGTTCAACCACATTCATTGAATTATTTACGTGTTGAGCAGACAAATTTTTCGAACTTATGAAGCAATGGATTAACAATTTGATCGTGTGTTACGCAATTAGGCTGCTGATTATAACTAACCCCAAACCACACTCATATTGCAGTCCTTTTTCTTATCGGCAAAAACTGGCAGGTAAGGTACAGTATTTTTATCTCTCGGTATTACAAATACGATCTGAATGTGTGCGTGAAGACTACACTACACACTTCCAACTACGCCATTGTCTCGGATGGTACTGAGAGCTCCTGCGCTTGCACATACATTCACAGCGTGTTTGTACAGACGCCAGCACATCAAGCTACTACAATCTGTCAAATTTCTTTAATAGATTTTCAACTTTATCATTATAGTATTAAGGTTCAAGGTTGATTGGGAAAATTTGACAGTTTCGGGTAGCTTGACCTGCGCTGGCGTCTGTACACTTGATAACCACAAGTAAAACGTGCGTCGCTTCGTGAGTTAAAAATATTATACCCACTTAAAAATGTAAGATTTCTTAAATGTTTGATCTATAAAATCGTAGTCCATTAGTTATAACAAGCAAACGAATAGTTATAATATTCCCAACATTTCATTATTTCCTTCGACCCAGTGAACTATGCCACTCAGTTACTACTGCGATTCCTCAAGCAAATATCAGTTCTCGATATCAGTAGCTAACGATTGTAAAATGTACTGTAAACTCTACTGTAACTGTGAACTTTAACCTTTTGTTGACATTTCAATAATTGTTCAGGAATTGAATTTATTCGTCTGTGCATTTTATTTTGTTGTGTAAGTTGAGATGTTATTGTAAGAAAGTGTTTAAAGGGATTTATTTAAAGACTTTGTATCTTAGAGTTAGCGTTTTGCATTGTTTTTTTTCTTCTTATTTTCGTGACGACGGTACTTTGATTAAATTTATTAATTGACAGTAGGTGGCCACGTTGATTGCGACATCAGTTGCTTTATATTGTTTGAACTTAGTTAGAAACTGAAGCGCTGAAATATCTTACAATACATGTTTTATACTCACATTTTAACAACCGCGATCTTCCTAGGTACGTGTGTGATCAGAAGGCAAATTCTCGTAATTTAAAACGTTCAAAATCTAGTCGCAGTCTCATCTCGGCGACAAACAAATGCCAAAAACTTTTCAAAATGTAGGGAGATTATAGGTATTTTTGAAAGATTGAGACTGAGGTCAGACTGTGAACGTTCTTAAAATTACGAGAATTACCCGTCATATGAATACTTGAACGGAGCAAAAAGAATATGTAAAGACCGAAGCAGGTGGCGTTGTGTGATTTCTGCCCATCCCCATGGGAAGATGGCGAGATATTATGTATGTGTGTGTACGTACTTACATTACATTTTGTTCTACCTAGTATTTTTGGACTTTCCACTATTGCGACAGAAATCAAAGTAAAATTGAATTTATCTCAACAAAGCATTGAGTTTCACAACTACAAAGCCTTTATTTCACGTCGAATATGAAAATGATGATTAACAATGTCCGCTTTCCGTAAGGTAAGTTCACCAGTTACCGTCCACGTTTAATAAACGTGCAGCGCGCATCATTATGAGTTGCCTATTGATTTCCTGTCACCTGCATGATCGCTTACCCTGGAATCCATGGCCGCCACCACAAAAAACGATACAGAAGGTTGGCTTCATACAACGGGCTTAAATAGGCACATACATTTAAGATGAAGCTAAACGAGCGTAATTTTGCGAGATGTGAGTCACGTTTTTTGAGTCGCGTAATTTACGCTGCATTCCGTTACAAACAAAAGTCCAGTTTCTACTAAACATCGACACAAAGTAAAACAGTAGACTGTTTGTTGAAATTAATTTCAACGTAAATTACGTCACTGATTTTTTGCGTTCAAAATTACGCTTGATATGATGTGAAAGTATGTCAAAACAAAATCTAGTCGCGAGCGTCTGTGCACGATCTGTAGGCATACGCGTCTCTACGACGATGAGGATACAGGACGGTGTGCGTGCACTTTTGCTCGTTGTTTGGAGCCAACCTTCTGTACCCGTCTATTTTATCTTATCCTGCCCATATTAATTGTTTCGGCGCTTTGTGCATGTGTCGTTGTAATCCTCTAATAATTGCATCGGTAGGTATAATTGTGTGTTTGTGCGTGTGTCTGTAGTGCTAGTGATGTGGTTAGTGGTTATTGACGGGTGGTGGGCCTGTTGGGCAGAATATAGGAGTAGCTGGTGATAGCTCTACAAGTACATGCTAATGTTTATATACCTACTTTGTACTTAGTTGTTTGAAAAATGGTTGAGCTGAATGGTGCTAATCCATGCGTCATGTTCGTGAACGGGTGCCGTCAGTAGGGACTGGTCATCTCTTTGCTGCCATGGCTTATTTTATTTTAATTTAATTTAATATTTGAATTGTTCTTATTTTTATTTTTTGAAACTTTTCATTACGGACGCTTTTAACGTTCTGCATCGTTCTCACATGCATAATTTCTAACATGAATGATGTAACCAATACTTTGTAACCATATTATATTGATTTAAAAGAGTGTCCATGGAGTTTCTTGCCCGTTCTTCTCCATAGGTACCTACGCTTTGGAATGGGCAACTAGCTTCATTTTTCTGACTGACCGACCCCTTGAAAATTCAAAAGTGCCTGTAATGGTTTAATTGAAATAAATATTTTGAGTTTGAGTTTATCAGCCTATATTAGTTTTACGCCGCGGTAATCGAGATTGAACGAATTTCGTGGCTAGGACTACGTTCAAGCGGCGTTCTGTATTTCGACTACATAAACAGATAACAGCTGTTATTCCAAGAAAAATATAACATCGTCGACGGCAATTTATTCTTGCACCTTAAATTATAGCATAGAAAATCTTAATGCGAGCTTAACTTCGTAACATTAGTAGAACGCATTTACCAATAAAACCTAATACACCCGAAAAGCACTCGCACAATTTCAAAAAACAAAAACCAAATATATTCCTTCAATAAAAAGCGTCTCTCATTTCCACCTTGTTTATTCCCATTCCCATCTGAATGGGAAACCGTACACATGTCCCGACTACGTTTCCGCGCCGTTGGCCCGGGCCTCAAGACAGGCCGAGGCCGACGAGCCAACGGGCCGACGGGCCGAACATATCCCCACACTATTCATATCGAGTGGAAAACATTGCCGTGACGTAATCCCACACCTGTTTAGGTTTTTCTCTTTGAGAGTAGTGTTCTTTTCTGATAACACGTGAACTTGGCTATTTTTTTTTTTTTGTACAATATTAGTTTTGGGTGTCTTTTGACGGTAATAGGTATGTCGGGGCAGTGTGGTATTAAGTCGTCAAAAAAGCCTTAAAAGACGTTTCATCACAACAATCTTCTAAAAAAATATTTTTATAAGGCGAGGTGACAACTTGGGGGACTTTTCTCATTTATGATGTATCATCTGTAATCTCACAGGCAGTACGATCGTGACACAGCAGCACTGTTATTTGGTAGTATAACTATGACTGTAATAGTTTCCCGGCTGTGCCATGTAAAAGGAACAAAACAATATCAACACTAATTTATTAATTTAAATTAAATTCCTTGTTCAAAAATCAAATCCCTGACGCGTAATCTCGTAAAAAATATGAAAATAATTACAACAATATTTTAATCTTGATGCATGAGACTTTTTGGCACGACTTTTGGTCATTCTTCTTTCCTTACTTTTTCCACAAAAACCGTAACAACTTTCAAAACTCTAAAAGAAAACACGCATAAACATAATCACCCCGACAGCGCGCCATAAAATTGTAAAATCGCAGTCACACCGTAGCCGTAGCCACGAAATTCGTTTAATTTCGATTATCGCGGCGTAAAACTAAGCGGGGTGGTTTCGACCCCGTCATTCGTTCTCCCATAATCCACATTAAGAGCCACAAGCCGCAGTAATGCCCCTTTTGTCCTGTTTCTTTCTTATCTCGCTGCAAAATTTGTCTAGGCGATGCTGTAAAATAGTCTAAAAGTGACTGACTGTTACACCGTAGTGAATGAAGTTGACTTATGTTTGTTAGATTCAGGAAGAAAACTATACATCTAAGATTTTCGTGTGTTCATGCAGGTTTCAATAGTGACCGATGCTATCAGCCGATATGGTTACAAGTTAGCATAGCGGCAGTACTTAGCTTAATTGAAGTGACCATCGTCAACCATTTGCTAACTAGGGAGAAACTAATCGTTTATCAAATTGATATACTAATTCAATTTGGCGTGATCAATGTCGACCGTGTCATCTCATACTGTCACAGAATGATAGTTGTAATTCGAATATACGGACAATTTAAGTTGCTAGTCCATTTGATTAACAATTAATTTCCTGAAGATTTTTTCGACGTCATATTTTAGTTTGTTAATAGATTTAGTTAGGTTAGCATATTATAATTTTGTTAGTTAATTTAGGATAAGAAGTTTATCCAGTGTATAAAGAAAGAAAATACGTTTATTTGCGGTAGGTAAACATGACGCAAAAAAGAACATAAAAACTATTAAAGAAAAAACAATGAGAAATGGTTGACATGCATGCATGTATAATATTTTTATCCACACAATAATAAATAAAAGAGCTATGATTGGTTGGTTTGATTGTTGTTTGTTTGTTGTCATTTGCCAGTGACGCACAAGAGATTAATGTGAATTGTCTTTGGTCCCTGGCTCTGACATCAAGCAATGTACAAAATTCTAAACCTTTCATTGCTTGAGTATACGGCTTTTGGCTACTTTATATATGTGAATTCTATATCATTTTTATGCAATGTGCGTTTTGTTTGTGCAGAATAAACAATGTCTCTTTCTCGTCTTTTCCTTTTTTCTATAGTGTAGGTAATCTAAATAAAATGTAAAAAATATTAGTTTCCCTGACTTTACACATGTTTATTTATTTATATATACTTTATTATACACCAGAAAATACATAACATTTTTTTATATACAATGGGCGGCCTTATCGCTTTCTGCGATCTCTTCCAGGCAACCTTGAAATGGACATTGATTGCATGAATATAATAAGTGGGGTTACATATCAGAATCCTGAAACTAGTTAAAGAATGAACCTATCTGTCAAACGCAACATGGTTGCTTTAGTCACTGTATTTAGCCCCTAAAGCTTTCTAACTCCACAAAGCCATTCTCCTCAAACATTCTCATTACTCCAAAGCACTCACAGTGTCGATGTAACACTACATTGTAATTGCGGCCAGTTTAAGTGGCAGATGCCTACGGACTCTCCCACGATTTATTTGAGGCGAGCTGCAGCGGGCCTTTATTGCTGTGCTTGTTAAAAACGTCTCACTGTTTTATATTTATTTTATTTTTAACTAATGAGAATCTCGATATAAAGGGTTTAAGTTGGATGGCTTTATGTTTGGGTAATGTTTGGTGTGAGTTTTTTTCCGTGTGCAAATTCAACATGTGGAATTATTCGCTTTAAATGATGTAAGTGACGTAGTTATTGTGAAAAAAGACTGAGTTTTATTGATAAGAAAGAAGGGCTACTTCCTTTAACGTAATGTGATCGTCTGTCATCATCACCTGCTTGCCTTTTCCCAACTATGTTGGGGTCAGCTTCCAATCTAACCGGATGCAGCTGAATACATTACATGGAGCGACTGCGTGTCTGGCACCCACAACCCAATTACTGGGTAATGTAATCAATTTATTATTTATTTTATTATTTATATACACACAATACAATATATATTGATATGACATAATCATAATATGAGTACAAAGGTACTGCTTATTTCTTAAGAAATTTCTTCCAGCAGATCTGCGAAAGGAGAAGTAAAAAAGAAATGCAGCAAATCAACTGTATCGAGTATAATAATTATTACAAGAAATGGAGCAATCAGCACTTTTACAAAAGTACTACTTCAAAATAGTTTACTTTGTGTGTATACTGGAACGTTCAGGGCTCAGAAATAAAACTGAATTAATTAACCAAAAATAATCAATGTATCACCTGTACCATTCTAAAAACGAAACCAATTTGTTATGACCGCGCCCTCGTCTGTCTAAGAAACAAATTCTCAATGCGCACGCTCCAAAGATTAATTATCAAAATAAAATGGTGCATTCCCATTGCACTTCAATTAGTGGCCCACCCCGCTAAGCTTCGGTCTCATAATAATAAAAATATAAAGAAGCTTGTTGGAGGTTCCGTGTAGAATTTAATGCCTATTGTAATTTGTATAATTGCTAATGGATTTGTGGGAGGTTTTGAATAATATAAAATGGAAAATGGTGGCCCAGTTGTATTGGTTCCCACTTACGAATTGTAGGACGTGAGTTCGAACCTAAGCAAGTGTTTTACTTTGTGTAAATAATTTCATCACCACTGCTCTCAAAACGGAGCTCACTCACCTAAGTTTTTACAGTGAGATTTTTACCGAATAGACTGGCTGAAATATTTGTGGTCTGGTCACTTAGCTGTACATTAGTAAACGAGACACATTTCCCCGAGTGTGATGACACGTCAGAAACAGGTAGGACGAATAGAGATGCGTCAGTCGCAGCAAACCTCGTATGTTGCTAAGGTACTGAGTAGATTTATATTAGGTACTAGCAGCGCCCCGCGGTTTCACCCGCATAAGTGTCGATTCTGTGAGAATATCGGGATAAAAAGTATCCTATGTGTTAATCCTGAGTATAAACTATCTGTGTGCCAAATTTCATCCAAATCCGTTTAGTAGTTTTTGCGTGAAAGAAAATAAAAGAAAAAGGCAACATCGGATGGATGTTGTCTTTTTCTTTTATTTTCTTAAAGTTTATATGGATGGATATCTATATAAACTTTCACTATAATATTAGTAGGATTAGGTAATCTAATAGGTCAAAATGTTTATTTTTAACATGTACGACTTATTTACATTAACACTATTAAGGGTTGGATTTTCAATTGACAGATATTTTTTATTCGTAGAATAAAATTTGACATCTGACAGTTTTTGTATGTAAGAACTGTTAAAAATTAAACATTATTCCTCGGATAAAGTTATCAGGCTTGGAAAAATCAGCCCTTAAACAACTAGCAAGTAGGTGTTCCAAGATTTGAGTAGTCACGTATATTATATTTTCGACATTCACCTAGCGACCTTACACATGATAAGGGGCACCATTTATGTCGAAAATATTCTAGTTTTGCCAAGCATTTTGTGTGAAATCAGTGTTTTAAAAAAACTACTTTGACACTATTATATACCTAAGTAGATCAGATTCTTATATTTTAAGAACTATGAATAGAAACTCTGTTCCACAAAGTGATGTGAAGCTAGAGGTGCCCTAAAAAGAAACGAGATTAAGAACCTGCACGTAGTTCTTGTAGCTCGATGGAAAAATAAAAAATTGTTGGTAAACATCTGACGCTTAAGCCGCGCTTTATTATTGTTTTACTACTAAATGCTGGATTCGGACTCGGTTTGTATTTTCAATGAAATAAAAGTAGAAAGATTTCAATACCAAAACGATTGAAAAAAAAAATTACATTGAACTATGAAAAAAACCAACAAAAAAGGTTTATACAAGACTTCGATATTGTTTTTTTTTATATAGCCGTAGTCATTACTAAGTCTTGTAATTAAGGCATAAAGCATACAGATTACGTTAACTAAAAAGTTTTCAATTAAAATGGGCTTAATTGAAATCTTTTTAATTTGCCATAATAAGCCGTCGGTCCCGGCTGTCATTCGTGGCATCTTAGACAGTCGTTACGGGTCACCAGAAGTCCGTAAGTCTGACAACGGGTACCTACAAGGTCACATAGACAGTAGCTCCTATGTAAAATACTCAGTTGCATCCGGTTAGACTGGAAGCCGACACCAACATAGTTGAGAAATGTCTAGGCAGATGATAATAATGGTGACGATTACATTTCAAGGTAACATTGTGTCTTTCACTTCTGAGATTTCATGATGTCACCGGACTTCACACTTTTTATTTGATTTTTATCTAATCTATGTATTGTGTGTCTTTTAGTCTGTGATAAATAAATGTATTTTCTTTTCTTCTTCTCTCTTTTCTTTCTATGTCTGTTAACATCTCTGTCCATTAGGTAAACCGTTTTTTGACAGACGGAACTAGTGATTTCAGCAACACACAATACATTGATTGATACATGTACGATATTATAATGTCTGTAAGAAACCGTAAATAAGATAATCCAATAAGATAAGGAAGTTTATGTATTTATTTTATTACGCATTTTAAAAGTTAACTTTTACGTAATCTGGAATATGTACGTTCGAAGACAGCTGTCAAAAAACGGTTAACCTAATGAACAGGGTATAGTGTTGTAGTGAAAGGTAGGTAAAGGTTCAGTATTGATACCTACTCTATCCGACCCATGAGACCTGAAAACAAACACAAAATACTTTCCAATGTTTATTTTCTCGACAACACATCCAATTGTATGAAATGAAACGTTGTAATTCGAGTACCATAATTTGATTGCACAGTGTTGGGGTCGAATTCTGTGTTTTATTTTTAGGAACTAATTCGTATTGGAATTTTTGTCTGCATTTCAGTTGGGATGGTTTGCAAACAAAGTCCCTCCAATGTAATATTTTTTGTATGAATACGCTGTAGCACTTTATTCGCTTTTTATTTTCAATGTTCCGCTTTATTTTGTTACATTCCGGTTTTTCCATGAATTTATTTGGAGTTTTAAATCCGATGTTTGGTTGGGAGTGAAATCATAGTTATTATTGGAAATGTCGGAGTTTCAGAATTTTTGCCAACGGTGTATAAATCCTGCATATTCAATTGTTTAACTTTTTAATCAAATCGGAATGTTTCACGGTTCGGATTTCACGGTTGATCATGGTTCTCCCAGACGGATTAGTAATCGCTGTTTAGACAGAAAGATGCTGCCGTGCATCCATATCCTTTAAAACATTCTTTAGTGTGCATACACACGAGCGACACGCATCGGCGACAGAGTCAACTGCAGCTGTCGACGTGTCGGCGACTGCCGTCGTCAACAAGCCGCTCGTGTATTTGAGCACCGTACTCAAATACACGAGCGGCACGTTGTCGACTGTTGCAGTTATCTCTGCCGTCAACGCGTGGCGCTCGTGTATGTATGCACACTTAGTGGACACCGTAACAAACCATAAAAAGTACTAACACATGAAGCCAATAAACGAGACCACTGACTGAACAGCCCTGCAAAAAATATCTCCCTATATTTCCAAAAGAAAGATTATACATACACACACAACACCACATAAAAACATTTATATTCATAACAATTCCCGTAACAATACAATCAGAAACTAAAGCAAAAACCCGACAGTAAAAAGCACTAAGACGCTACCACAGAGCACGGAGACTCCTCGGCGGCCACTGCTGGAAGCGGCATTGTTAACACTTTAACATACAAACCAAGCGTGTCACCGTTTACACACACTACGACACTAATATGTTATCTCATCTATCTCTATGTTAAAATTCTAATTTAAATAAATAAATTATATTATGAAGGAATTTTTAAAAATAAAAAATATAAATAAAAAAATAAAAAATATAAATAAAAAAATAAAAAATATAAATAAAAAAATAAAATATAAATTTCTAATAAATTACTCGTACAACTCTGTTCATTTATTTGATCCCACTCCATGGTCTGGCAACAGCTTGAAATCTGATTTGCAGATGAGAAATAATATTATTATTTCCAACATTATCCTTTAGAAGAGTCTCAACATCATCATCTGCCTAGCTTTTTCCCAATTATTCTGGGGTCGGCTTCTAGTCTAACAGGATGCAGCTGAATTACTGGGTAAAACAATACCCCTTGGTAAAACTGGTTGTCAGACTTTCGGGCTTCTGACGACCCGTAATGGCTGTCAAAGATTTAGAAACTGACGACTTTGAAAAACCCAAGACCGTGACAGAAGTAATGCACTCAGCGCGTCACGAATTTTATTAGCACTGCCCTCTCTAGACACTGTAGCGGCGATTCCATGCTCTGTGGACACTACGATATAAGTCGCCTTCAGAAAAATCGCACCGATTAATATCAGAAGGGAGACTGCAGCATCATATTTTTCATCATTATGTTCTCATTAAACGAAGCAACGTCAGAAAATCGGATCACGAAAAAAGGGAAGATAATTCTGTCTGGCTGTCTCGTGGCGTATTCAATCTGTTTTGTGTTCGGAGTGTTTTGAATGGAAGATTATGTTGTAAATCTGATTAGGTTTTTTTTTTGGGAATGTAAAGTAGTGAGGAAATTCTTAATGACTGTAAAGAAGGTAAATGATGGAAGCACTTAGGACGTATTTAAGAAATCGGGAAGAGGTGGGCAATTGTGCACTGTTCCCTCATTAATAAACACGGGTTACATGATATGCCAAACTGAAACCTTTCAAGTTTAGGGAAAAACTATTGCTTGTTTTTTTATTGATTGTAACTTGACTCCATGTTTATTAATAAAGGAGTTTCTATTATTTTTAATAGTTTTTAGCATCGATTACTGGCTTAGTTTTGGGCAAAAGTTTGATTTAAAAGTTTAAACGTCTAATCGCCCAAGATGTTTGTATTTAGACAATTCTCTTTTGTCTTGTGAATGCCGTACAAGTGTACCTTAATTCTAGCATGAATAGATCTGATCATAGAAGATTATAAAGACTAAAAGAACAACGGCTTAAAGAACATAAATTACATAAAAAAACTAATTTCCCTTACAATAATGAAACAGTGAAAACTAGTGAAATAGTTTCGGAGCGCAGTCTTCACGAAAATTACCCCCTTGATTGCCGCCAAGATAAATTATTCGTGTCTGAAGACGCTGGCTACAAGGATGCGGGTTATACTGGATGAGTCAAGCGGTCAAACTTAGATGTAAGTAAGAGCCATAAGTTTGATTACGTTATAAATAAGCTCAAGATTGTAATGTATGCATTGTACAAGACAGAACGAAGTAGACAAATATAGTTTACGATCTGTGGTTGCTATCATAGTACCTATCTATTGAATTTGATATAGCATTATACTGCGTTGTAATACCAGCAATTACAATGAAAGGGTTTAATAAACGAATATTATTGGGGACAAGTGGCTTAAACACTTTGCTGGATATTTTCTCAGCATTGGAAATCAAGGCCTCCATGAAGAGAAGACTGTTACTGCCCAGAATTAAGACAGGTTCCAACAATCAAGTATGCCTAATGAAATCTATATACAGTCCCTATTTATAATAATGGGCCGTGGTAGCCCAGTGGCAACTGCCCAGACTTACAAGTTGTAGGTAATGGGTTCGAACCCAGGCAGGAACTTTATTTCATCACCACTACTCGCAAAACGGTGAAGGAAAACATCGTGAGAAAACCCGTGCCAAAAACTAAAAATCTGAAGACAAGTGACATCTACTAACCCGCACTGGGCCCGCGTGGTAGATTATAACCCACTCCCCCTCGAAGAGTGAAGCCCTGTGTCCCAGCAGTGGGAACATTATCAGCTGATTATGGTACTGTTGTGCGTGTTATTAGTAAGGTCCAGATAAAAGATACGCGAAACGGTTTTATACTGAAATTGTTAATATATTAAATAAAGGTTAAAATATAACTCAGATTACTTATTATAGTATATGTGGACATGGCAGGGTGATGGTATGTAAGCGACTGCCGAGCACAGTGCTCGAATTGCTTTACTATATCAAAAATGCGATTCAGCAGTCGCGTCTCTAAGGTCGCTACACTATTAATAAGATAAGATAATTTTATTAAAATACGTTGATATCTGCAGTGCGATTCTGTAACCATCTCACCGTGAAAACTTAGGTGAAGTGAGCGTGGAGTGAGCTGTCATTCCAAATAATGCTAGGGATTTACACTACTGACAACTCGCATCAAGCTCACTTCACTTGAGTTTTCACGGTGAGATTTTATAGAATCGACCGGCTGATCCAGGTTTCACTACAACCATAGCAACAGATACTTTATCTCAGGTAACTATCACATCCAGTGCCACTCATCTCCGACCCCCAGTTATAAATGTTGAGGGACTAAAAAGGTGTCGCCTTGATCCAGACCGCGGCTGCAGTCAACTGATAAATACTCCGTAAGACGGTCGGTCGTTGTTCAATTTATATTAATATACGTATTCTTATGGGTATGGCTGTTCATGGGGAGTTGTCACTCATGAACAGTGATTTATTGGAGTGTGAAGGATGGTGAACCTAATCTGTAAGAGTCAAGCCCTGGTTCCAAATATCCACCAACCCTGTTTAGCCGGCAGATGATTTGTAGTTTAATATTTTTATTAGCTTCTGTCTGCGACTCCGTCGTCGTGTTTCTTGTTCCCTTGACCCACCGCATTGCATCGCATCATCTACCCACGTTACTTCTTTGTTTTCGCCTAGCGTTCTTTCTGACTTTTTTGTTTCTGTTCGGCTCCTCAGGGTCCTAGGTCCTAGCGTTATGTCAAGTAACCTATAGCCTTCCTCAAGAATTGAGATTTCAAATGCACAAACTCTTTAGCTTTATTATTAGTAAACATACAGATAGATAGATTGAACACCAAATATAATTTTAACAAAGAAGAATGTTGCCTAGGGAAGTATTCGTTTAGCATTTTTCTCATTCCTGCAATGTACTAACTGTGTGTAACACTAACAAGAGACGGAATGATCTAGTAGGTATGCATGTCTAATGCAGCCTCAAAACATGTCTTTGTAGAAAGATTTTTAACATTCTTAGGTCCATTCCTGTACAATAGATTAAATAGAAAACTAAGTATCTATAAACTAAATTACTATAGCTGTAAACAAATTATATTTAATTATTT
This sequence comes from Apamea anceps, assembly GCA_951799955.1. Classification (NCBI taxonomy): domain Eukaryota; kingdom Metazoa; phylum Arthropoda; class Insecta; order Lepidoptera; family Noctuidae; genus Apamea; species Apamea anceps. Next base: position 2,901,864 of record OX637506.1, read on the forward strand.
ACTAACCATCGATTATGCACAGACAGAAGACCTGCTTATTGTCTACAAATAAAACTTCTAACATGCTATTTTACTTTTATTTCACTAAATGATAAATGATTTTATTTTGTAAGTAGGTTTGTACAAACACTTTTACACGTCAATCACTAAGTTTTTAAATTAAGTTTTTACGTTATATTTATTGTTAATTTATTTCATTAAGTAAATACTTAATGAAGTGCTTACTGCGTGCTTGTGCTTAGTGCTTAAATAAGCACTTTCTAGCCTGAAGCACAGGTTCAACCTAGTTCAGGCAAATTATAATAGCAACTGTGCGCTATTTTTAAATTTTTAAGGTATTACATGTTAATGTATTCCCTTTTTATAAATAAACGATTATTATTATTATATTATTATTCACGAATGAAGAACATGCAAAATAAATACTTCCCTAGATTATTATCGAGATGACGACCAATAGAGAAGTATGGAAGAAAAGATATATTGCGCCAACCTCAAATAAATTGTACTAAGGACAGAAGAATAATGATGATGACTAAACATTCTCCATTCATCTACTCAGACAGAAAAAAAATGTATTCCATTATAAAAACCCCGCATCTCCAACATATCAGAACCGTTTCATAATTTTGTAAAACTCAAAGAGTTTTCAAAGTTACGGCAAGGGGTAAAAGCACCAGTTCTCGTCATATCGCGCTACAAGTGGGGTGAGAGTACCAATAGTGTCCTACGAGGCTTTGACGTCACGTATCTCATATGGCCTTACCCGATATTGTGAAGCGGGCGGTTACTTCCTCGTGTATTTTATTTTCAGCCTGTATATTAAATTGGAAGGTATTCTTTTTAAAGTAATAATGTGTACTTGTGAAAAATGTTGCAAATAATTTTGTTATGTTTTGGAGATATAATAACAGTGCCTATCTATAATATCTTTGAGACGCTTACTGTAAATAATACTACACATATATTTACAATAATTTTATCGATAAGTAAAATAAATATTGTACAAAGGCGGACTTCATGCCTGAAGCATTTTCTACCAGTCAATTTTGGGGTTGTGCAGAGACAAAACAGTCATGGCAGGTGCAAAATCAGGGATAAATAACTCTGGTAATATAATGTTTGTTTTAACTTTTACCTTTAGTAAACAGCCAGCTTTTAGGCATTTTAGGGGGTTACATACCTATGCTTTCAAAATAACAGATCCAAGATCAAGCATAGAAGCAGTCTTGTATCTGGTAATGTCCACTCTGTATCAAGTGCAGCTGGATCTATTCTGTAAAAATGTCACCCCCAAAACTTAAATAAAGTGAGCTTGAAGTGAGCTATCAATAGTGTTAATCCCTAACAGGTGGAATGACTGCTCACTTCACCTGCATTTTCACGATGGAATTTTTACAGAATAAATCGGCTAGTATAAAAATGTTTTGGCAATAGCACACTTATACTCGTACAACAAATGCATAAGGACTGCCAAAACTACACTTTCAAAAAACTATATTGCATATACATAATAATCATGATAATATGTTGTGTTGTTTGCAGATGATACTTCACTTTTGTTTAAACTTAAACGTCAGCAGAAGGTTACTGACGATGTAAATAGCGCGATCTCCAAAGTAGTCCACTGGTTAAATGTTAATAATTTACTTCTAAACGAGAAAAAAGCCAAACGCATTAAATTTGCGCTACCTCACGTTAGGCAGGTGAAAACTAATGTGTTGACAAAAGGGCAAAGAATTGAATCCTGAAGACAGCACAGTATTCTTGGGCATATCTTAGGATGCTAAGCTTCAGTGGGGTCCACTTATAGATAAATTGTCAAAAAAGCTAAGTTCCGCAGCATACGCTGTTAGAAAAAAATCGTAATTTAATTGATATAGAGACAGCCCGTTTAGTGTACTTTAGCTGTTTTCATAGTGTAATGTCGTTCGGTATTCTATTGTGGGGAAATGCCGCTGATATTAAGACTATCTTTGTTTTGAAGAAGCGAGCTGTTCGATCAATTTATAAATTAAGTCCGAGACATTCGCTCAGAGACAAATTTAAAGAGATTAATGTTATGACTGTGCCTTCTCAGTATATTTATGAAAATCTTTTATATGCCCATAAAAATATAAAATTGTTTAAAAAACACAAATTTATTGTACCTACAACAAGGCTCAAGAAAATAGGTGGCTCGTTCAGATGCCAATGTATACGCTTTTATAATAACCTACCAAGCCCCGTTCTAGATTTAAGCCTTAATAAATTCAAATCATTCATTAAACGTAAGTTGTGCCAGAAAGCCTTTTATACCGTTGAGGATTATATCGAGGACAAAAAGGTTTGGGATTGAGCTGCTTCTAATTTTTACGTATTGAATGTTTTTTTTTTTTTTTCTTTTTTGTTGTTGTATTAATGAATTTTATTTAAACAATGAAATTTGCTTACTTTGTGAAGTATTCTATTATTTTAATTATTGTGAATGTGAAGACTATGTGGGTCATTTTATTTTTCTCATAAATCATTAATTTATTTGCATTTTTCTCTGTTCTGTTAGGTTTTGTCATGGTCTGGCAGTTTGAGTAATTAATGTCACCTGCCTAAATGTCCTTTCCTTGGTATTGTTCATCGAATTGTTGAGCTCCTTAAGTTTTGAGTTGAGCAGCACGATTTCTGACAAATGCGTGCACTGACTGGTCAGGTCCTCTCAATACTTTCCTCAAAAGACCATTCGAGACATCGATCTACATGGTCTTCATATGATATGGCCAAGAATAATCTTGGCCAGATCATATGAAGACCATGTAGATCGATGTCTGAGGCTGAAACAAACTCAGAGGTTACAGTCTCTTTTAAAGTCCAGACACAAACTCGGAGGTCACTGTGACTGTGACGGAGAGACTGTGACCTCCGAGTTTGTTTCGGCCTTTCTTCTCAGGCTAGTCAGATAAGAAACGCCGGCCTCATCCGGTTTTAAAATATGATTGACGTGTAAAAGTGTTTGTACAAACCTACTTACAAAAAAAAATGATTTATCACGCGTGATATGTGACTAAAGCAACTCAAATACCTTAATGACTTCCACCAGAACCCAAGGCTCCATCAAATTCAAATCAAGGCATACACATATGATCTGACATCACTTACATGCATACGATACGTCCGGTTTATCCCAAATAGAGGCAGAGCATGCAAATTGCATGCATACATAGCACCCTGTATTCGGGTTCGCAGATTGTAAATTGCTTTGCCCGGGTGATCTAAATATTGACTGTGACCTCCCAGAGGGTGTAACTTCATCGATGTGTAATTATGCCTTCCTACCTAAAATATTATAGGTACGAGATAATATCATGTTGTTGTAAATACAGATTGGCACGGACATCAACGCGCAAACTGTAATCATGGATTCAGTACATGATTCTGAATCTGCGTTGAAATGTTGCGTCGTTTATCAAGGAATTAAATGTAGGAAGGTTTTGGGTAAATGGGCAAAGTTATAAAATACTAGCTGCGCCCCGTGGTTTCACCCGCATAAGTTTTGATCCCGTGGAAATATCGGGATAAAAAGTATCCTATAAAGTAAGTTAATCCTGGTTATAAAGCGTCTGTGTGCCAATTTTCATCCAAATCCATTTAGTAGTTTTTGCGTGAAAGAGTAACAAACATTCATCCATCCATCCACATAAACTTTCACGTTCATAATAATACTAGGAGTAGCATTAAGTGAAACGATGGAAGACAAAGGTTTTTCGATATCAATTGAATGAATAATTTCGCCTTTATTACACACAAAACTAAGATATTTATAACAGGCTTACTATTTCAAAGACCAAATAAACACAGAAATATTACGTAGAATTTATTTATCAAAACTTAAAATTACGTAACAACAAAATAATATAAACTTGAACAAAACCAACTGAGACTTACGAAGACCGCAATAAATACTCGTGTAATTACAAAAATGAACAATTGAATAGATTATAATAAACACAATAGTGAGTATTTGAATAACAATTAATTTTAATAGACATGCTTTAATTCTAAGTTTCTAAAGACACCGATACAATTGGAAAATGTTTATGTTGAAGCTGAAATATGTTGAACATTAATTGAAAACGCGTGGTATTTTAATTTCACCACGGTACGCCGATCCTTTATCTTTAAACCACGCATAAACAATTCTCTTAATTGTAAAGACAATACAACTTTTTAAGTCAAACATACCTGTTTAAGCTACAATTGCACACGAATTTAAGGTTACAATAATTATTTTAAAAAGAGTATAGTATAAAAGTTACATAATATCTAAGTACATACCTACTTGATTAATACAATGAGTATACCCATGCCTACATAAAAATGAATGTATTACAAATTGAGTATTAAAACTCTTTAAAAAAAAATTAAAGTTCAAATCCAACATAATGTTTAACACTACTCATACCCACAGAAGACTGTGAAGATTACATAGGCAGTCGCTCCATGCTCTACTTTCGGTCAGATTGAAAACAACCCCCAAAACAGTTTGAAAAAGACTTGGCATGATAAATGCTGTGAAAAAAAAAACGTTGAACTTATTTTGAACAATGTTGGATTTGAAAAGCGAATAAGTGCAAACTAGATTTAAAAGTTAATTTAGAACAGCCGATTCGTATGTTGGTATCATGTACTTTATGTTGATGAATGCGTCCGGCCCTCCGTATCTCTCCAACAGTTGAAGAGTACTTTCAATGAGATCTGCGACATTCTCTCCTCGCGACGCCGAGTGGTCTATTCCGGAACCCATGTTACCTTGGAAACAATAACAAGAAGTTAACAAATAGATATTAGGAAAGTTTAAAGATGTCCATTGCCGGATATTATAGATCTCCTGCAAACATCACTATAACGACCGATCTTGTGCTTCTCGTAACTGGAGGATCCTACGACCCTCACCAGTTTCAGCCATCTTGGGCAGTACCTTGTGCTACCTTTACGTCACTTCTACGTCCGTTCGGGTAACCACTGAAAATCAGCGCTGTGGTGTGGGTGTGTGGAAGCCTTCTTTTCACAGTCATGACGTGCAGCTGTTGACTATTTCTGTTTTGTGCTTGTGATTATAGATCAATTTTGTTTTTATTTTAATTTATTATTGGAGTTAATCATTTTATTATGCAAGTGTTTTTGTGACAAATAAACCCTTTTTGTTTCTTTAATTGAATTGAAAATGTTTCTAAATCTGGAAATGTCAATGAAAAACATTTTAGTTACACAAATATCATTGGGTAAGTCCTACAACTTTGCAAGCCCTGCCATTCTCTTTAGTAAAGTGCCAATCTATCTACGTATTGAACGACTATCGAAGCTGCTTGTACCGGTAGACCATTTTAGCGTCTGACCGGTGACGCCTTTGTGCATAGCCCGAACATCTCGAACACACAGGCTTTGCGTTCAACGGTATGATTGACTTCGACGTCATCGCCCAAGACGGCTGATACGAGTACAAATTGGTTTCATGGTATGCATTTCTCGGAAAACAAAGGCTGACAACGTAAACACGTTCACAATAATGTAGCTTTAAGAACATGACTAAAAGTCGTGTCCACCTACCCATATTGTATAGTATGTATATAATTACTTAAATAATGTACAGGTAATGTACATCGACGCGCAAAATTTTTCGTAAGATATTTAAAAAAATAATAAAACAAAAGCCATTTCGGAGATTAACCGGAACAAATAAACAGACATACAATTTATTTTTTTTGCTATATGTACCGTATATACTTACATATGCATTTATTAAAAAGCTGTTATTTTGATATTACAAACATACACTTTAATTTTATTTATAATATGTACAGAATCAGCATAGATTTTAATAAATGTGGAAAATATACCTACTAGCTGAATAGAGCCATTTTGAAAACCACTTCAAAAACTGAAAGGAGGTTTTGGTATATTAATTTAACGCGTGCAAAGTCGGTGACAGCTCGCTAGTTATAATTAAAATATCGAAAAAAAGTTCCGACAAGCGAAGTAAACCGCAAAATGTTGGGATTTATTTTTTGTAGCTATTCAGAATTGAAATTGACGTGTTAAATGAATTTATTATACGAACGTATTTGCGTTTTATTAAAATCTGCGTGTTTGATTACGTGTACAAAAAGGTTTTTCACATTCTCAACGCTTTTGAATGGTATTGAAAATATCTTTATTGGTTTTTTTAATATGTTGGGTATCAATAAAGTGTACAAAAAAGGATATTTTCAACAAAGCTTCAACTCAAGTTGATGCTCTGTATCATAATTTTGTTACTGGCCCATCTAATTTAGTTGGCCGTATATTGGGAATACCTATAGCAAAGCCAATATTTATTCAAATAGGTTGCAATACAAACCTATTTGAATAAATATTGACATAGGTATACCACGATCAATTTGGATTGCCGTAATTTCTGATAGCTCCTGTAGTTTGTAGTCTGTAATGAACGCATTCCATTCGCTGATGTAAACTGAATTCTATATATTATATAGGAGTGATCAACAAAGTTCAACAAATCAAATCAAATCAGAATATTTTATTTCACATAAACCAACATGGGCAGTTATGAAACGTCAGAAATTGTACTTTATAATCTTCAATTCAGAAGAAAGCTTGAGCATGTTCATTACAGTATCTAACATAAAGGTGAGGTGCCTTTAAGTTAAGTTTTCACATAAAACTCAATTTACACAAGTGCAACACAAGGTTTCCAATGTAAAATTGCTTGTGTTGATAAAAAAAAAAACACAAATCTCGCAGTTTACGCTGAACAGAGTAAAACATAAATCACATACAATATCAATCAAAACTCAGCCAGTGTTCCAACAAAATGGCGACATCACATGAGTCAAAAAAAAACAAACAAAAGAGCTCCTTTTCCACACAAGCTTCGAATTTCAAAACCTAATTACGTCACCACGCCCGATTTGCGTCAATGACGTCATCAATCATTTTCACCTCATAATTGACACGTGGAGGGCCGAGAAGATATTGTTTTCAGCCTAATAGACTTGTCGGGGCATCCGGGGTAGATTAATTACATGTGGCTGTGAAATTCGGGGCGGTTGGGGTGTTTCGGGCGTTTGCCCTCTCACCGGCGGTGACAACGCCGCATTGTTACCGAGTTCCGCGTCTCCAGTTTTTGTTGTTTAACTTGCTATTTTGATATTTTGGTGTCTGTTACTGCTTTTGGTTATGACGGGAAGGAATTTAAGAGATCCCTCATTCATGTTTTTCAAAAGTACCTACCTACAAAGTTTAATTAAAGTAAGAACAGAATGAATACCACTTTGTAGTAGGCTATTTTTCACCAAGCTGTTCATTATAAGGGTAAATAAAACCATCGTCATTTTAAGACTACGTTCAAAATACCAGCAACAAAATCATCATAACCGATTACAACTTGATTAAGTAAAAAACTATTACCTACGCAAAAACCGTTGCCAGTGAACAAAACTAGACGCCATTACTCCCGTCAGCGAATAGGTCTGGCGCGTCGTTTTTGCGTGCTACACTCCTACCTGAAGCTAATGCTTTGTAAATTGTCCGTCATTAACATAGTCCCCAGCGTTTTAACAAATATATGAGCTTTATTAAGGCCCAAATTGTGGCTCGTCTGTGTCGTTGTCACTGTATCGTGTTACAGATTTTTAATTGGGTTTTTTGAGGCTTCGAACCGTTTTTTTTTTTTTTATGTAGTCGGTAAAAAGTGAACTATCCACTATTTGTCTACGGCTGTAATATCATAGTATAACTACATACTGAAAAAAAAATAAGTTTATAGTAATAATGGCAGGCTGGAATATTCCCGTTCAAAAAAACCTCTCAATTTTTTTTATTTTAGAGCCACAGGACAAGACAATACAGTATACCAACGAATATTTGTTAATCTTAAGAAACGTACTAAAAAAAACTAAAACTTACGGTTCTTATCCTTGAACAAGTTGAGTGTGGGAAGTATCTGCCGGTAGTAGGGCACGAGGGCTTCACCAACTCTCTCACAGCCACATACTAGCATTTTGATGCATATAAGTGCGTGACAGATCACTGCAGGACGTTTTGTTGCCAGGGCGTCTGGGAAAAAATGAGATATAATGCAATTTTTATTTTATAATAACATCTTTTTTGTAAGAGATGAAAATGAACATTGGTCAACAAGAGCTTTATCTGCGCTTTGGCGATTGATAATAAATGAGATCAACGTAAAAAAAACGACAGTGATAGGGTACGCATTCGTAAGAAGTGAACTAATGCAATTCCTGACTAAAAACAATATTCACAATTCAACAAAATATTTTTGCAGTAGTAACAGTATACTCGTATAAACCTACCAGAATTTTTCTTAAGTTTATCCATGTACTTTGTTTGTGCAAATAGACAGAATATTATAAAGAACATTATAAAACTAATAAGTGTTTTTCATTAGTAACAACCTAACAAACGGCTTTTATCGTTACATCAGAGTTTTATAATGCGGAACACAGAACACCACATCCATAAAAAAGTAAACCAGATTTGCAACAGTGTTTAGAAGACAATATCATGCATTTTAATATCCTTACATCAAAACGACTGCTCAAAGAGCTAAACCCGTAAAGTGAACCTGATCATGCAAACCCTAGAAGGCAGATATTAAGAATTGATGTAGACTAGAAAATGCAGTATGAAAAATGTAATGTCGTACACAAGGAGTTTCGTTTAGATGCACTGAAAATTACTCTCAAAAGAGAGTGCTCTGTGGCGCTGAAAATGCTTATAAGTTATTATCTGGGTGGAGTATATTTTCTAGGCTGTACCGGGTAGGGATGACTAGATGATTAGTAGGTAAAGCAGTTGCTTTAACATGAGCCACTATAATTTGCATTATCAAAACACTAGCTGTGCCCCGCGGTTGCACCCGCATAAGTTTCGATTCCGTAAAAATATCGGGATAAAAAGTATTATATATGTTAATCCTGATTATAAACCATCTGAGTGCCAAATTTCATCCAAATCCACTTAGTAGTTTTTGCGTGAAAGAGCAACAAACATCCATCCATCCATACAAACTTTCACGTTTATAATATTAGTAGGATTAACATTTGTTGTTAGGATTTATTATAGGTAATTGAAAAAGAAAATGGTTTGATGATCAGTTAGATGCATTGACAGATCTATAGAATCATGGCTTCACGCATGGACTGGTAATCTCAGTTTTTTTTAACATTCAAAGCAGCCCTCTTACGAGTACCCATTATTTTGATATAATACCGAAGTGGCTTTTTAAAACACAAACCACACTATAAAAGTAAGCAGCTCTGTACATCTTCGACTGGAGAAACCTTTGATTTGATTTTTTTTTAAACTTACTTTTAATCGGTATGATAAGCTGAGGCACCACAGGCAGGACCTTGTAGGATCCTTTGGTGATCAGGTCATGGATGCCTTTCTCCACGATGAAGTTGTAAGGGTAGGCGCCCTCAGAGAGGCCGTCGAAGAACATCGGCAAGTAGTGGTGGAAGTCCAGCTTTTCTATCGGCACCTAGAGAAGCAAACAAAGGATAAATATATTTTGATAAAATAATCCGACATAACAAAACATCATAATAAAAATAACAGAACACCACGCCTGCAATTCCCGAAAGGTTAGGCAGAGATGAACCATAGTCTTTGATTTGTGGTTGATGGTAAAAGCTCGCCCTTTATTTCACGGACATAAATGGTTAACTGTGGTGTCATATAGGTACGTACAACTCTGCCTTAAATAATCTAATGATTTAGACTAAAATAGTTTCCTAACATAGAATTTGATAAAATGAAACTTGATTGGTTTTCATCATCTAGCTGTATAATGAGTTGAACTTGATAACACTACGACACACACTTTGACGGCACGGTTGGCGCAGTGGTTAAGCGATTGACTGCTGCGCTGCGTGTCGCGGGTTCGATTCCCGCACGGAACAAATATTTGTATGACCTACATGTATTTGTTCCGAGTCTGGGTGTTTTTCTATCTATAATATGTATGTATTTACAAAAAAAAATGTATATAAGTAGTTTATCAGCCATCTTGTTACCATAACACAAGCATTAGGTTGCTTAGCTTGGGAAGCAGCGGGGTGTGAAATGTCCAGGGATATTATTATTATTATTATATTATTACTACTTTTTGAAAATTCCACTCAAAATTTGCCGGCTTCAGTTCAAAGAACTAACTTTTTTGCTAATGTAAGGACATGAAACGGTGCATGGCCATGTTAGGATGCTGACTAATCGGGAGGAAACGCCAGGGTGTCACCACTGTGTGGGTCGCCCGGAGGACACGGTGGAGGTCTGCCCGGCTTGGGCGGGGCACCGCCGTGTCCTCGTAGCGGCGATCGGCGGCGGCGATCTCTAGCATCCGGCCCTGGTCCAGGCCATGGTACGGAGCGAGAGTGCATGGCAGGCCGTCACCTCCTTCTGCGAAGCAATAATGCTCGCGAAGGAGGAGACGGAGCGCGTGAGAGAGAGGCAATCTCTGCGCGCTCACGCCCCTAGTCGCCGCAGGAGACGCCCTGGACGGGAGTCAACAGCCGACTCCCGGCCACCGTAGGCGCGGGCTTGTGGGCGGTGAGCAATGGGTAGCTCGCCGCCCGGTAAGGACCAGGCCCGGGTCGACGGCGCGTATGTGTTCCACGCGCGCCTCAAATAGATGTCAGCACGAAGTGACGGGGTCCGCTAGGGCCGATGCCGCCAGGGCCGCGGGTTGTTAGAAAGAGATACCGTGGCCCCTGGCATAGGCAACTGAAGGAACATGGGTGGGTTTTAGTGCGTAAAAGTCTGACACGCCCTTTCGCTCAGCCCAGAGCGGGAGAGGTCATTTGATGATTTCCCACCCAAAAAAAAAAGGGATGCTGACTAATAGAAGACTCGAGGAAAATGAACTCAAAAGCTATTAACTAAACATAAACGCAGATAGAAGTTTTTACATTTGACAACATAAAATAATCTTACTAATCCTGCTGTTCTACTAATAAAATATAATATATACATTAAAATAATATTATAAACGCAAAGGTTTGTGAGTATGGATGGATGGATATTTGTTACTCTTTCACGCAAAAACTACTGCACGGATTTGGCGCACATATATAGTTTATAGCAGGATTAACACATACGATACTTTTTATCCCAATATTCCTACAGGATCGAACCTTATGAGGGTGAAACCGCGGGGCACTGCTAGTGATTTTAATAAACCCAGCGTCTCATGATTGTAGGCGATGCTCAACAAGGTAAGTCTCAAACCGATTTACCAACAAAGACCTAAGACTCTAATAATAACCCATCGCTTAATTTTATTACTTCCAGAGGGTTACCTATAAATGGATATTCCGGTCCACTTTCCACAGAGCTGAATATATTATCATCCAATAAATCTAAGGTTTACTTCATTTTCCTATTCGCTTATAGAAATAGAGCATAAAATGGATTAAATTCCATATTTCTTAGACTGAAAAATATTCCGTATCCACCGAAGTAATATATTTCTGAGAATCAGAAATTAAAGGCTCATAGAAGATGTCTTATTAAAATCGGTATAAATGATAAATGATTTTTATTTTACACATTTACACGTCAATCATATTTTTAAAACTAGATGAGGTCGGCGTTTCCTATCTGACTACCCTGAGAAGAAAGGCCGAAACAAACTCAGACGTCACAGTCTCTTTTAAAGTCCAGAAATAATCTTGTCTAATAAAAATCATATCTGAGCTTACTCCGTTAGTTCAGAAAAACTTATGTACCTAATGGTTTTAATATTTTTTCTGAGTTCTGAGTTGATTAGGTAGAACTTACCAAGGGGTATCGTATACCCAGTTACTGGGCTGTAGAGGTCATATAGGCAGTCGCTCCATGTAAAATACTGGTATTCAGTATCCGGTCTGCAAGCCGACCTCAACATAGTTGGGAAAAGGCTCGGCAGATGATGACCTGCGTTTCTATAGCACTCTCTTTTCTTATTTTAATGATATTTATGAATGATCAAAACTAGCAAACAGTTCACACGACTTATCAAACATAATCCTTGATCAAAAACTTGTTTTTCTATATTTTTTTGTGTCATAAAAATTGGTTATGATGTAGTAAGTTACTTACGTAGGCGACCACCAGCGCGCAATTACGATAAGTACCGGAAAATTCAGGTATCGTTCCTAACTGACATAATGAGGCGACCTGGTTACGGTTCCAGAGAGTACACTGAACTTGAGTCACCTATAGGGTCGAACAGCAAACAGTTCTTAAAGAAAAAATAAAATTTGATAGTAATTTCGTAGGCCGTAGCAACTTTTGTAGCGGCTTTCGTAGCAATCTAAAAAAACGTAGCTACGAGCTCGTAGAGCATCAAAAGCCTTTCGCCAAAACAGATAGACTAAAATTACACTTGGCCGTTAGCTCGCAGTATACACAGGTAACTTTATCAAATTCAGGTGTCTGACAAAGCTGGATGAAATTATCTTATCTAGCCAAAGATATTCGACATGATTCATTGTCCTAAATGAATCACGTCGAATATCTTTGATAACGAATTTAAAACATAATTCTATTACTGTATATCTCTTCAAGTTGATAGAAAGAGAGAGATGTTTTTAGATACGTTTAAAGTTTAATGCATTTGGTGATTTGTGGTGCAATTGAGCCTTATTTGGTTTTAAGTTCGAATTTCATTGGAATACCAATACGATTGACGGACATTAGTTATTGCTCTTTAAGAAGGTACTCACCTTCCAAGCCAACCGCTTGCCGAAGTTGGTGAACTCGATGCAGACGGGAAACTCTCCTCGTTGATAGCACTTCCTGAACATGGTCGGTCGAATAGGCAGGGGGTCGAACACGCCGCATTTCGGCGGCGGCTGCACTCTGGTATTCTTTTGCAAAGCTGGAAAAAGAGAAATGAATGTATGTTATTAAATTTCTATATCAAAACACATTTATTAAAAACTAGCTGTGCCGCGACTTCGTTTGCGTGGATGTGCGTATGCTTTAATAATTATTTTTTTAAATAAATATATTGGTCCAGCTGTTTCAGAGATTAGCCGAAAAAACATAAGGGAAAAATTAAAAAAAAAATTGTAAGGACTACCGAACTACCGGATATTTCATGTGCATTTAGTAAAAAGCTATTATTTTAATATTACAAACAGACACTTCAATTTTATTTATTTGTATAGATGTATTCCAAGTTTCTATTTACGGTGATATCATCAAAATGGCGGGAAGCCCCTGGATGAAGGAAGCACAGAACCGGAAAGTATGGCAGAAACGAAATAATGCCTTTATCCAGCGGGTGATATCAGGTTGGGACAAAAGAGGGTCCAGTTTCTGAATGGCAAAACTGCAATACGAATCGGCCAAAGAAACCAGGGGGTCTACTCCGAAGTAGTATCGGCCGAATGTTCGGTCTTTCCTGCTACGAAGTTACTATTTGGTCCGGTCGGTTCCGATCCTACACTCCTACACTCTTTCGAATATTGACTATGGTCCCGACCCAACTGAGCCGATCCGAACTTTTTTCGCATTTTTCAATAATATTCGGTTCGGCCATGTGTCGGTCCGATCCGAACATTCGCACTTTGCACTTCAGAGTAGGCCCCCAGGGTCGTCCTAAAGCGCGCTGGGTTGACGATATCGTCAGTCGCGAGAAACGCCTGGATGAGAAACGCACAGAACCGGGAAGTATGGCAGAAGACACGAGAGGCCTATACTCGTACCCAGCAGTGGATGATTTCGTGCTGAAATGGTGATGATGAAAACCACAATAAACAGTCCTGGACAGGTCCACTGTTCACCGTATATTTATAACATCTTTGTACAAAGACTTGCAAATATCAGTTCAACAGTACTTTTACTCACTAAAGGATTTAGTTTCCTCGCGGCAGACGGCACGTGCAGCACGATCAACACACGGCTTAAAATGAAACAAACACAAATATTTATTTTGCTATAGCAAGTTATTTCTGCTATGAACTTTCAGTTTTACATTTTGCCAGTTATTTTTGTAGGTAGGTAAGTGTACTTCGGGTGAACATTGATCGCCATTGGTACTCCCATCCCTGCCATGAGATGTTCAGTCTACAATGTTTAAACTTTTTGCCATCGATACGTTAAGAAGAAGATTTTGCTATAGGTTATAAGCATATATTATATGCTTAGCTATTATTTATAGCCATTAATGTCCCACTGCTGGGCAAACATGGGAGACGTTTGCCCAGCAGTGGGGCATTAATACTCTCTTTCCACCTCTCTCTGTCCAGGACCAATCTATATGCTGAAATAACTACCATATTATGGTAAAAAACTGAAAAGAAAAAAATAATAAACCTTAATAAGGTAAGTTCTTAAACTAATGTAAGTATACCTAAGTAATTTTGAAACAAACAATCAATAAGCAAAGATCACTAAATTGCCTTAAATTTAAACGGCGCCGACTCAAAATTATTTAGGTATACTTACATTAGTTTAAAAACTTACCTTATTAAGGTTAAATAAAAAAGGTTTATTATTTTTTGCTTTTCAGTTTTTTCGGCGGTTCAATTTTTTCTAAAAAAAAGTTTTTATTTTATAGTTTTTTGTGGCTATACCTAATCTACTAATTGTTTGCCAAAGGGCAGGAGGCATATGTGGCACTGAATAGAGTAATAATACACCACTCAGCATTAAAATCTGTGAGTGAGCAATAAATCACCCCTATTTTCCCACCCTTAGGGTTAGTTTTTTTTTTTCAAATTTATATGGGACCATCTTTGGGGTATACCCTTTCAAATAAAAAAAGAATTATCAAAATCGGACTACTCTGTAAAAAGTTATGCTTGTTCATACATAAAAAAAATATATATGTGTCAAATTGAGAACCTCCTCCGTTTTTTTCGTCGGTTGATAAAATATAGGGCACACCTCATAGTACTAATAAGAAGCTAAGGGCCGATTGATTTTTGATCCATAGTTAAACTCAACCAATTTTTAATAATAGTACAGTAACTACTGGTTAAATTTTTGCAAAATGTGTTTTTTGATAAATTTTTCGTTTATCTAATGGTTATTTTTTTTAACTAATAGTTAGTTATTTGACCATTAGCAATGATTATTATATTATTAGTTAAACTAAACTAAAAATACATTTTGAAGACCACGAGACAAGAGAACATTGAATGTATTTTTTTGACGTTTGCTTCTAAATTAAACATTTCCGTTGCAATAATTTCCAGTTCTGGATACAGACATGCCTATACCATTTTAATGTTCCAGTATTAATAGGTGAAGATGGGTTGCTAGCCAACCACACCAATAAAACACCATAGTAACCTACTACCCTAAATAGATTCCTCGAACGTCTCTAAGAATCAACTCTATTGGCTTTTTTATTAAATTCAAAACTGAAGGGATGGCTCAGCAACAGATTAGGGTAGGTGATTGATTAGCACACTGTTGCTGGCTTTAGTGTTATTTTTTAACAAAATATTGTACGGAGGGCTTTGAGGAGCAGGTAATCCTATTGCCCCAGAAACCTTTGCTATAACCACGCCAACTATATAGGTGTTTGGATGAGTAAGGAAAGGCGGTATAGTATCGTACATCATGCCCTTAAAGCGGTATAGAAATATGTACTTAATAAAAAACTCAAGTAATTTCTACCTTGTATGGTGAACGCAGGGACAATCCTGGGTTTCTTTGTCTTATTTCCATGTGGATAATTGGGACTCGGTTTCTTCAAAGAATGTCGAAAGTCTTTCCCGCAACGCTCGGGAAGGCACGCCGGCAACAACACCCTCTCACGCATTTTCACTCACTCACCAACAAAAAAAAATATCACAAAAACATGCTCCGTACTCCAACGAGTAAATAATCTTATAATATCGATCTAAAATGTTGACACAAGTAATAAAATAACTGAGTAAATTTGTTCTAGACGGGGGCCCGAATCTGATTGTTTATTTTGCAACATGATCGTTGCTAGGCAACCGGCCGCCTATCGATTGGTCGACGGTGGCGCCGCCAGCGGGTATTGCGAGACCTCTGTGGACACAGGGAGGTTTATTGCGTACGTGCCTGCCGACCCTGTTTAATTTGTTGACATAAATAGTGAGGGCACTCGGGCAATATGATGGTGTTTTAAAAATAAGGTGGAGATATTAATCGATGTTATTGCCGGGTTAGTAAATATTGGAACAATTTTGAGGGCGTGTAACTAGGATTTGTTTGTTGACCTATTTGTTAAATGACTTTGTCAAATAAAACGCGCTCCCTTTTAGGAAACACCCCGCAGTTATATACACTTCGAGTTTTTTGAAAGGCTTCGTAGATGGTTCTTAGAAGGAAACTTTCCTAAGAATAGAATTGAATAGAATACATTTATTTGCTTTAAAACATAGTACATTAAGGTCTTAATAATAGAGTAATAGAACGATCTTAAATAACAAAACTTTATTTAGAGTTGATTCATTAGACAGTAATCTCTTAACTGAAGAGTAAACACTACCGTTTGAAAGCTTTTGTATAGAAAATAATGTCAAACTGCTACATTTACACAAACACAACCACACACACATGTCATTAAAAAATCGAGCCTCAATCAAATATTCCCATTGGACGCGAATTGACAAGCGTATGTGTTGCCACCGTTAGGCCTGGTCCACGCCACAGAATTATATTAGCGATGGAGAATTTTATTACATTTTAATATGAGGTATTTCCACAACATCTCTATTGGAGGAAAATTCTTTTGAATTTTGCTCTGTACTCTCTTTTATGTGGGCCAGAGCACAATGCTCCTTGATTTTATTTTCGTATTGAGAAACTTATAGGGATTCTCAACAAATCGAGCGATTGATATAATAAGTTGTAGAATTATAGTTTTCTGTATTATAATTTTTTATCTACGCACAAAATAATTATTGTACAAATGTCTAGTTTTTGTAAATCTCTCAACAATATCGACTTATGTTATAGTTTTAATATTCTCATGTAAGTGAATTTTGTATTCTTATGAAAATAAAGTTATCTCAAACCTCAAAATGTACTCGCTATCAGATAGATAGGCTTATTAGTCCATTCGCACCAATATACTCGCCCGAAACGGGCGAATTGACTTTTTTTTAGTAATAATATTTTTTCTATTGGCGATTCACACGACGGTCATTTATTTGTGGGCATATGCCCGCGACATTCATTTATTTGTATATTTCAGGGAGGCAATTCTCGTAATTTTAAGAACGTTCACAGTCTGATCTCAATCTCAATCTGCTAAAATACGTCTAATTTCCCTACATTTTGACAAGTTTTTGACATTTGTTTGTCGCCGAGATGAGACTGCGACTAGATTTTGAACGTTTTAAATTACAAGTAGGTATTTGCCTTCAGGTGTCATCGATTTTCCCACAAATAAATTAACTTCGTGCGAGTCGCCTATACAAAAAATAATATTGTTTAAAAAATGTCGATTCGCCCATTTGGGGCAAGTCAATTCGTGAGTATCGACTAACAGGCAGATAGAGGAAAACCTACTTAGCGTAGAAACTTACTCAGACAACAAACAGGCTGAAAAGTCTGTTTAAGAGAGGCCATTACTGCTCAGCACACATACTTATATGTGTGCTGAGCAGTGATGGCCTAGTGGTAGCGGCCGCGACTTACGGGTTGTAGGCTGTAGGTTTAAACCCAGGCAGGCGCTTTACTTTGTGTTCATAATTTCATCACCACTACTCTCAAAACGGTGAAGGAAAACATTGCGAGGAAACCGGCATGTCCTAAAACCAAAAATTCGAAGACATGTGACATCCACCAACCCGCTCTATGCCCACGTGGTGGAAAAAGACCCACTTCCTCTCACCGAGAGGAAACAGCAGTGGGAACATGCTATTAAGTATGTAGACTGGGTTTAATTTCCCACTTTATAACTTTAAAAATTAAAAGAAAAAAAAAACTTTTTAAAAACAAGCTTTTCATCATCATCTGCCTAGCCTTTTCCCAACTATGTTGGGGTCGGCTTCCAGTCTAACCGGATGCAGCTGAATACCAGTATTTTACATGGAGCGACTGCCTATCTGACCTCCATAACCCAGTTACTGGGTAATACGATACCCCTTGGTAAGACTCAAAAAACAGTTAAAAATAATTTAAACCTGATAAGAAAAATACCATAATTTAGGTAACTACTAAATAAAAGCGTCTTACGTTTTGATGGAACATTATAGAACATTTAGTATATTACACCTTCATTATTTTTCTTTTGCAATCACAATGTAACACGCTTTTATTTAGTAGGTATTTTCTTATCAGGTTTAAATTATTATTAACTTTTTAGGTCTTTGTATTAACAAGCAATAAAAGCTGCTTTTTAATTTTTTTTTTCTTTTAATTTTATTTTTAACTTTTTAGTATTTTTGATGCGAGATTGACTACTTCGTAGTTCGTAGCGCGTAGCGTGTTTTTACGTTAATGAACGAACTAACTTATTTTCCCAAAGATGGGGTTGCATATTCACGTCCACAAAACCACCACCACACAATCAAACTCGATGCGGTTGTGTCGCTTAATTACTGAGTTCCTATGGCCATCTTCCAGCTCCATCATCAGACTCTGGTTACCATCTAGCACCAAAGTACTCGTCAAGACGAATCAAACGAACCCAAAATCGATGGGGTTATGTAGTTTAATTACTGAGTTCCTATGGCCATCTTCCAGCTCCATCATCAGACCTTGGTTACCATCTAGCACCAAAGTACTCGTCAAGATGAATTATACGAGCCCAAACTCGATGGGGTTGTGTCGTTTAATTGTCGAGTTCCTATGGCCATCTTCCAGCTAAATCATCAGACCCTGGTTACCATCTAGCACCAAAGTACTCGTCAAGACGGATCAAACGAGTTCAAACTCGATGGGGTTGTGTCATTTAACTACAGAATTCCTATGGCCACCTTCCGGTTCCATCATCAAATCAGCTCCATGTCATAATAATTTTGCATTGTCATCCGATTTACACATACATGCAAAATTTCAGCTCAATCGGTAACCGGAAAGTGGATCAAATTTAACTTACAAGTTTTGATTACAGACAAACATCGGGACAGGTAAAACTAAATAAAAGCTTATAATAAAAAGGGCACTTTATTCATGGTATTTTTAAAACAATTCTCTGTTCATGATGCCTTTTAAAAAGCTTTCAAGCTCGTTCAAAACTGCGTCCGCCATTACCTGGAACCATGGAGCCTTAATTGATGAAATGTTTGTTAGTGACAGTACCTACATCACTCATTTATTATACGTACTTGTACCTATGTACATATAACGTATTATGCCTCGAGGCCCACAGGCATATTATTATGATGTTTTGTGAGCACTTAGTATTGTAGTGCTTCATTTCTATATACTACTAGGTTGTTTTGTTTCGTTTGGTTGTTTGAACGCGCTGATCTCAGAAAGTACCAGTTTTTTTTTGTCGTTAATATCCCACTCCTGGGCAAAGGTCTCCCTACTCCAGCGCCCTAATTGCGTAACACACTATCAATTTCAATCTGAATAATTTTGAAGGATATTGCTAATCCATTGCTTCATAACTTTGAAAAATGTGTTTGTTCAACAACGTAAACAAAGCAATGAATGTTGTTGAACTGTCAAACTGAAATCCATTGAAACAAACTGATAGTGTTTTACGCAATTATCCCGCAGTACTACCAGTTGGATTCGAAAAACTCTTTCCGCATTTGATAGCCCTTAACATAAGGTTAGAATTCCAAGGACCAAAAAGCTAAGAACTCAGAAAAACTAAGCGAAAACAAAGTAGGTACTCGTAATAGCGCAGGCAGGCAATGCGGTGTGACGGGGTGAATTGGGATACAAGAAATTTCACGCGAACGAGCTCACTCGCAGGAACTAGATCCTAATAAATTGTATTGACTTAAGGTAGAGCAAGGCCGGTAAAACTTGCAAGGAATAAAAATGTACTCAACAGGTTTCAATATTGTATATACATGTTGTTATTATAAAGGAATAATAAAAATGCTAATCTTAACTTTGGGCGTACATTTTATTTATGGTTTTACGATCAAACATAATTTTACTTAGAAAATTCGGAATTATGTCTATTTGAAAAGGCTTTTGCTGGCTATGATTTGAGCTCAACTCTTACTACTAGATACTAAGGGTTTTTTGGTTCGTAGTTAACTCAACCAATTGTTAAAAATAGTAACTAATGGTTAAATTTTTGCAAAATGTGTTTTTTGGTCTGTTTTTTTGGTTTTTTTATGGTTATTTTTTTAACTAATAGTTAATTATTTGACCATTAGCCATGATATTATATCCATAGATAAACTAAAAAATTGATCAAAAAAACACATTTTGCAAAAATTTAACCATTATAGTTAGTATTTGTAACAATTGGTTGAGTTTAATTACGGATCAAAAAATCGACCCTTCAGAGGTCACTTTGACCGTTTTGGGACACAGAGGAAAGGATAGGACGTGGAGCATGGTTTGCGATATAGCTTCACAACCCCACTCTACTGCCGTTCTGTCGAGGTAGCCCCCGCCCGATTCTGTAACCATAATTATCACCGTGAAATCTCAAGTGAAGTGAGCGTGGAGTGAAGTGTCAGTGTCATTCCACCTGATACTAGGGATTGACCAAGCATACATTTACAATCATAATCGAGATTTTTATAATATTTTTATGCTAATTCTATTGCTCATTTTATATAATTTCAAAACTAGTATTTTAGTAGTCAAAACGTTCCTATTTTGTGGGGTTATAAAATAAAATAGAAAAACAGAAACTCAGTCAAGATCTCAATGTTGTATTTTTCTCTTTTTTTCTAGACTAGTCCTTATATAGCTTGAAGTGCGACCGTGCACAGCTACTAGACTGATGTAAATACGCATCGACATTGTTTGTTATTATGAGCGATTGTAGATGGAGTCTAGTAAAGACTGCAACGATGTTCAGCGCTGATAATAACCCAAATCTATTCAATTAGAAGAGATAACCGAGTGTGTCAAGTCATCGAGTGCTAACGGTGTGCCTGGCTGACGGACCAGACTGAATTCAACCCGACGACGTAGTAAGAGTGGCGTGATCACTTCACGCGATTCATGACATTTCGCTCGTGAATCGGGTGAAGTGATAAGATCACGCCGCGCTTGCGCGTTAGGCACTGCCATTTCCAAGAAGTGAACTTGTTTTTTTTTTTGCTGTCATTGATGACCATGTACATATTATTATTATGTCTGTTCGTATTCGAGTTCAGTGACATAAATTAGTTCCTAATTATTTTAATGCTTTTAGACATTTTATTGTTTAAATCCACTGTCTTTTATCTGCCTAGCCTTTTCCCAACTATGTTGGGGTCGGCTTCCAGTCTAACCGGATGCAGATGAATACCAGTACATGCACATGGAGCGACTGCCTATCTGACCTCCAGAACCCAGTTACTGGGTAAGTAATACGATACCCCTTGGTAAGACTGGTTGTCAGACTTTCGGGCTTCTGACTACCCGTAACGACTGTCAAAGATCCACGAATAACAGCCGGGACCAACGGCTTAACGTGCTTTCCGAGGCACGGAGGGGTCTCGGTATGTAAAGATGGTCACCCATCCACAGACCAACCGCGGCAAGAGTAGCTTAACCTGACCGATCGACCTATGCGGCTGTTATTATTTAGCCACGGGCCCCTCCTCTAAATCCACTGTCTTTGTACATCTAAAAAGTTAATTTTATCAGCCTACAATGCCTACATTTGGTTTTCAACAAACTGATATTACTTACTTATGTAACCGTGTAGTTCGGAAGCGCCTCAGATTGGTCCCTAACACACGAACCTCCGTCGGCATGTGCGTTAGTTAAGACAATTGATAAAAGGCTCCTTTCAAAATTAGGCGCACAAGTTTAATTTACTTACAATATTCAACTCTGTAAATGCGTTAATCGCCATTTTCATGATAGTGGTGGTTGAGGCTAAAAAACATCAAAATTGGGGATTTCGAACATCCACACCCCACTACAGGGGCAGTGAATAATACATCACTTAATTATTTGACGAATTCATCCATTGTTCAAATTAAATAAGTAGTGGTAATGAAGTGTTTTGCAGTTTTGTTATTCAAAGTCGAAGTTTCGCGCCAATCTTGCGTGTTTACATTTTTACTTTTCACAAATATCACACACACTCATATAGATACGATTTGAAATGTGTCAAATGTAATTTAAAATGTTTTAAACAACAAGAAAGTGCCCATCTCGTAACGTCTTAAACAAACACAAGTTCAATAATACGCAATATTCATTACCACTAGGTACTCAATTCGTGTTCAAAATCGCAGAGTTCGCCGGACGCCGAGTCGCCGACCATTATTGTTTTTTTTTTTTATTGTGTTGATGTGCGAAAGCGAAACGATTATTATGCCAAACGATTTTTTTATTTCAATCGATTCGAGAAATTAATATGACGAATTTCAGAAATCGATTCTTACAAATTGAAATAAACTTATTTTAAGCATTATATACTAATCTAATAAAAGCATTACACATAGATTGTATCCCGTAAACATAATAAAACCCGTATTTTTGATGCTAGTAACCCTTATATGAACAAGTAGTTCGTGGCACTGGCAACCCTACGCCGAAGTGATGTTGCCATGGGTTACGAGCATCGCGTGAAGGGAGATTTTGTACATTCCGAACTACGCTGTAATCGATTTGTGCGTGCTCACACCTCTTCCGAATTAGCGTGTCATGTAGCGTGTGATAAGGATGTCCCGTGAATCGAAAAAGATGAAGTCTTATGAGTGAGCGCTGTCAACGGTTGTGATCTAATCGGATCTAAATCGGAAGGGAAATTATATATTGTTGAAGTGAGCGCTGTGGGCGATGATGGCCTAATTCGGAATAACCTAAATCTCCCGCCGCGCAAGCGCGTTAGGCACTGCCATTTCCAAGAAGTGAACTTGTTTTTTTTTTGCTGTCAATTGATGACCATGTACATATTATTATTATGTCTGTTCGTATTCGAGTTCAGTGACAATAATTAGTTCCTAATTATTGTAATGCTTTTAGACATTTTATTGTCTAAATTCTCCTATGTCTGTAATTTAAATGTAATTTAAAATATTATAAACAACAAGAAAGTGCCTATCTCTTAGCGTCATAAACAAACACAAGTCCAATAACACGTAATATTCATTACCACTAGGTACTCAATTTACGTTCAAAATCGCAGAGTTCGCCGACTATTATTGTTTTTTATTTTTATTTTTATGTGTGATGCGCGAAAGCGAAACGATTATTATGCCAAACGATTTTTTTTATTTCAATCGATTCGAGTAATTAATATGATGAATTTTAGAAATCGATTCTTACAAATTGAAATAAATACCAATCTAATCTAATAAAAGCATTGTTTATAATGGTGATTTAAGGCGGAAACACATTGTTAAAACCCCCCGACAGGACAATATTTAATCAAAAAATTTCATACGTACGTACGTACGTGTTCGTACTTACGTAGGGTCATAATTTCAAGGTTATTTTTTTCTTTATATAGGGTTTCACGCAGTCGGAGGTTTTTAAATTTTTTATTTAATTTTTTATTTCATGCTTTTTTAGGGACTCGTTATTATTTCTTTTCTTTTATTTTCTTGCGTTTTAAGATTCTGGTAATTTTGTATTTAATCAGGTTTTTTTAATTCGCCATTTTGTTGTGGCGGCCATCTTGGATTTGAAATTTATCATAGTATTCTACTAATCAAGCCCTTTCATTTGATACCCATATTGAGGGAGTTGTAAAAAAATATGTAATCCGCCATTTTGTGGCGGCGGCCATTTTGGACCGATTTTCATCAAACATAGCTGACACTCCAACACAACTGAACTGAACACTCCTGACAAATTCTCCTTTCAAACAAAAAAAAAAACAAAATCAAAATCGGTTCATCCGTTCGGGAGCTACGATGCCACAGACAGACATACACACACACACACACACAGAGAGAGAGACACGTCAAAATTATAACACGCCGTCATTTTTGCGTCGGGGGTTAAAAACGCGACGCGACGCAACGTGTCGACACCCGATATGCACCGTGCACATTACCAACACGCGACGTCACGACATACTAGCAAATTCTGAATCCAGTTAGCTAACAAGCTAACAGCAGTGGAATCGTATGGACTTATGTACTATTAATTAATTGTTCGTCGGTCATTTCGCTAAATAAATACAAAAAATAATATTAAATTAGCATAAACTCCGTTTGACAGTTTGAAGAATAGGGAACGCATATAATTGCTCTGTGACAGTTCTCGAACGGCTTACGCGTGGCGTTGGGTGTTGTCTAGAAACATACCGCGCGCGCCGCGTCGGATGGCGTGTTTACCCCCACCATGGGCAACACACCGACCTGGCACGTCTGGATCGAGTGGCGTGTGCGCGCATGGCGTCGCGTCGGATGTTCATAGTGTGACTCTGGTCTATAGAAAACAATACATTTGATTCGACTCAAGACGCATCGCGTTTCATCGGGTCGCGTCACGTTTTAATAATGTGTTTCCGCTTTAAATCACCATTATAAACAATGCTTTTATTAGATTAGATTGGTATTTATTTCAATTTGTAAGAATCGATTTCTAGAATTCATCATATTAATTACTCGAATCGCTTGAAATAAAAAAAATCGTTTGGCATAATAATCGTTTCGTTTTCGCACATCATAGCAATAAAAAAAAAAAAACAATAATGGCCGATTGGCCGGCGAACTCTGCGATTTTGGACACAAATTGAGTAGTGGTAATGAATATTACGTGTTATTGGACTTGTGTTTTTTTATGACGCTAAGAGATAGGCACTTTCTTGTTGTTTATAATATTTTAAATTACATTTGACACATGTTAAATCGTATCTATATGAGTGTGTGTGATATTTGTGAAAAGTAAAAAATGTAAACACGCACGATTGGCGCGAAACTTCGACTTTGAATATCAAAACACTTCATTACCACTACTTATTTAATTTGAACAATGGATGAATTCGTCAAATAATTATATGATGTATTATT
This sequence comes from Apamea anceps, assembly GCA_951799955.1. Classification (NCBI taxonomy): domain Eukaryota; kingdom Metazoa; phylum Arthropoda; class Insecta; order Lepidoptera; family Noctuidae; genus Apamea; species Apamea anceps. The sequence continues at coordinate 2,926,940 of OX637506.1, forward strand.
CACTGCCCCTGTAGTGGGGTGTGGATGTTCGAAATCCCCAATTTTGATGTTTTTAGCCTCAACCACCACTGTCATCAAAATGGCGATTATCGCATTTACAGAGTTGAATATTGTCTATGTAAATTAATAAACTTGTGCACTTAGTTATGAAAGATTTATAGTGGCGTTAACATATGAGCTTTTTATCAACTGTCTTAACTAACGCACATGCCCGCGGAGGTTCGTGTGTTTATCCGTTTGTTGAAAACCAAATGTAGGTTGATCAATTAACTTTTTAAATGTACAAAGACAGTTTATTTAGACAGTAAAATGTCTAAAAGCATTAAAATAATTAGGAACTAATTATTGTCACTGAACTCGAATACGAACAGACATAATAATAATATGTACATGGTCATCAACTGACAGCAAAAAAAAAAAAAACAAGTTCACTTCTTGGAAATGGCAGTGCCTAACGCGCTTGCGCGGCGGGAGATTTAGGTTATTCCGAATTAGGCCATCATCGCCCACAGCGCTCACTTCAACAATATATAATTTCCCTTCCGATTTAGATCCGATTAGATCACAACCGTTGACAGCGCTCACTCATAAGACTTCATCTTTTTCGATTCACGGGACATCCTTATCACACGCTACATGACACGCTAATTCGGAAGAGGTGTGAGCACGCACAAATCGATTACAGCGTAGTTCGGAATGTACAAAATCTCCCTTCACGCGATGCTCGTAACCCATGGCAACATCACTTCGGCGTAGGGTTGCCAGTGCCACGAACTACTTGTTCATATAAGGGTTACTAGCATCAAAAATACGGGTTTTATTATGTTTACGGGATACAATCTATGTGTAATGCTTTTATTAGATTAGTATATAATGCTTAAAATAAGTTTATTTCAATTTGTAAGAATCGATTTCTGAAATTCGTCATATTAATTTCTCGAATCGATTGAAATAAAAAAATCGTTTGGCATAATAATCGTTTCGCTTTCGCACATCAACACAATAAAAAAAAAAAACAATAATGGTCGGCGACTCGGCGTCCGGCGAACTCTGCGATTTTGAACACGAATTGAGTACCTAGTGGTAATGAATATTGCGTATTATTGAACTTGTGTTTGTTTAAGACGTTACGAGATGGGCACTTTCTTGTTGTTTAAAACATTTTAATAAATTACATTTGACACATTTTAAATCGTATCTATATGAGTGTGTGTGATATTTGTGAAAAGTTAAAATGTAAACACGCAAGATTGGCGCGAAACTTCGACTTTGAATATCAAAACTGCAAAACACTTCATTACCACTACTTATTTAATTTGAACAATGGATGAATTCGTCAAATAATTAAGTGATGTATTATTCACTGCCCCTGTAGTGGGGTGTGGATGTTCGAAATCCCCAATTTTGATGTTTTTTAGCCTCAACCACCACTCATGAAAATGGCGATTATCGCATTTACAGAGTTGATTAATGTAAGTAAATTAAACTTGTGCGCCTAATTATGAAAGGAGCCTTTTATCAATTGTCTTAACTAACGCACATGCCGACGGAGGTTCGTGTGTTAGGGACCAATCGGAGGCGCTTCCGAACTATACGGTTATGTAAGTAATATCAGTTTGTTGAAAACCAAATGTAGACATTGTAGGCTGATAAAATTAACTTTTTAGATGTACAAAGACAGTGGATTTAGAGGAGGGGCCCGTGGCTAAATAATAACAGCCGCATAGGTCGATCGGTCAGGTTAAGCTACGCTTGCCGCGGTTGGTCTGTGGATGGGTGACCATCTTTACATACCGAGACCCCTCCGTGCCTCGGAAAGCACGTTAAGCCGTTGGTCCCGGCTGTTATTCGTGGATCTTTGACAGTCGTTACGGGTAGTCAGAAGCCCGAAAGTCTGACACTGGTTGTCAGACTTTCGGGCTCTTCTTACCAAGGGGTATCGTATTACCCAGTAACTGGGTTCTGGAGGTCAAATAGGCAGTCGCTCCATGTAAAATACTGGTATTCAGCTGCATCCGGTTAGACTGGAAGCCGACCCCAACATAGTTGGGAAAAGGCTAGGCAGATAAAAGACAGTGGATTTAGACAATAAAATGTCTAAAAGCATTAAAATAATTAGGAACTAATTATTGTCACTGAACTCGAATACGAACAGACATAATAATAATATGTACATGGTCATCAATGACAGCAAAAAAAAAACAAGTTCACTTCTTGGAAATGGCAGTGCCTAACGCGCAAGCGCGGCGTGATCTTATCACTTCACCCGATTCACGAGCGAAATGTAATGAATCGCGTGAAGTGATCACGCCACTCTTACTACGTCGTCGGGTTGAATTCAATCTATGGTCCGTCAGCCAGGCACACCGTTAGCACTCGATGACTTGACACACTCGGTTATCTCTTCTAATTGAATAGATTTGGGTTATTATCAGCGCTGAACATCGTTGCAGTCTTTACTAGACTCCATCTACAATCGCTCATAATAACAAACAATGTCGATGCGTATTTACATCAGTCTAGTAGCTGTGCACGGTCGCACCTCAAGCTATATAAGGACTAGTCTAGAAAAAAGAGAAAAATACAACATTGAGATCTTGACTGAGTTTCTGTTTTTCTATTTTATTTTATAACCCCACAAAATAGGAATGTTTTGACAACTAAAATACTAGCTTTGAAGTTATATAAAATGAGCAATAGAATTACTTAGCATAAAAATATTATTAAAATCTCGATTATGATCACAGAACAGATAAAACCTCTTTTATCTGTTCTGTGATTATGATTGTACCTAAATGTTTGCTTGGTCAATCCCTAGCGTCAGTGGGAAGACACTGACAGCTCACTCCACGCAAGATTTCACGGTGAGATTTACACAGAATCGACCGGGGTAGGAGTTACATCTTCTCACTTGTGTCCAGGGACTTCCAAGTGGACCAAAGTCAAAGTAATCTTTGCGCTGCCACCGACGACGCCATTGAAGTGGCAGTCTTAGGCCAACAAGATCTGAAATACAGTTGTGCCAGTGACCCGAAGAAGAAGAAGTTATGTGCTAATGTAAGTGTAAAATAATCAGAAAAGCCTCTGTAATTTCGCAAAGATATAACCAAATTAATGTTAATAATCTATAAAACAATCGCTATAATTCTCGTCTGAGGATATAAAGCACGTATTTCATACCTAAATCTCAAATAACCGTCACGCAAGACAATAGTAAAACCGTATAACGCTATTACGTACATTACGATCTTTTAAATCGCCCGCCTGCAGCCGCCATCAAAACCGTTATTTTTAGTGTCGTGTGTTCACGGCTTCGAACAGAGATTTCGCGGCAAATTGAATGTCGGGCGACACAAGCGTTCGATATTTAAAATTTAATATTGCATCAGCTGCCGGCAGCATTATGAAAATTTTTATACCGCGGAGTTTACAATGAACCTCCGTGGTTAAAGTTTGGTTGAATTTGAAATAGGTTGTAGTGGTTTTTCTGGTGATAAACAGTGTTAATACTTTCTCTGGCTTGTGTCCTGTAATTCTTCAATCAAAAAGTAATGTTTAACCGCACGGTATCTGAATAAACCGCGATGTAGAAATCGATCGAAATAGTACAACGCCATCTAGTGACGAGTAAATAAACAAATTTTGCTGTGCGGCTAAACAAAGATACTGTTGTCAATAAAATGCCAGAAATCAAGATAAGTACTTCAGCTGTACCGATTTTCAACGAGACGTTTTCGTCACTAGTCGAATTCAGACGAAATAAGCTGGGTACAATTAGGCACTCAAACCCGTATGAATTTTTCTGGACATAAAAGATATTAGGAAAAACTCTATTTTGACCCGCTCTGAAAAGTACAACATAAAAATACAGATGAATATAATAAGATATAAACAGAAAGTGAATTATTTTATTTATATAGTTAAATCAAAATCAAAAGTCATTTATTCAAATTAGCCTGAGAATCAGCACTTTTCGAACGTCGACATTACAAAAGACAGTCCCCCAAAAACGCCCGCCCTTCACCACTTCCTAGTGCTATCGCTGGGAAGAAGTGGCGCAACAAACTCCCCAGCAGCACAGCTGCCTGTTCAGCTTACTAGTTTTTCCCGTGGATCCGCCCGCGTAGAGGTCAGAAATTATCCCATAGTAACGTAGGTATTAGCTCTTTGAGATTCTATATTCTGTTGAATCTTTCGATGTATATCGTTCGAGTAAGTATATAAATGTATTTTAACTACTTTAGTCTTCAACCATAAAATCGCGATCCCAGTCTCATGGGACTCGAACGATTAGACTCGAATTAGCTGGAGCGCTAGCCTCTTTACTCTTTAGTCCATTTTCTTAATTTGTGAATTAACCGAGTGCTTTTGCTGAACTGAACTATTAGGTAGTTTTGGGACTGTTTTTAGTTAGTTTGACTTGTCACGACATACTTATTGCAATTAATTTAGTAGAAATACGTTAACTTTAACTACTTATACTTATCATATTTTAAATTTATTCGTACCTCAAGGGTGGCAATAATAATAATAATAATATCCCTGGACATTTCACACAGCGCCATCTAGTCCCAAGCTAAGCAACCTAATGCTGGTGTTATGGTAACAAGATGGCTGATAAACTACTTATATACATTTATTTTTTTTGTAAATACATACATATTATAGATAGAAAAACACCCAGACTCGGAACAAATACATATAGGACTTACAAATATTTGTCCTGTGCGGGAATCGAATCCGCGACACGCAGCGCAGCAGTCCGATCGCTCAGCCACTGCGCTAACCGTGTTGTCAATGGAATGGAACCCTATTACTCGTACTAACACTTCGCTGTCCGTCCGTCCGTCTGTCACAAGGCTGTATCTTTTGTACCGTAATACACTTGAAATTTTCACAGTGCGTACTATGGTCGCTATAACCCTTCGTGCGTGATTCCGACTCGCACTTGGCCGTATTTTTTCCTTTAGCGCGCATTTCCCAAAAAGCAAGCAAGTCTTTTTTGAAGTCGATTTATAAAATAGTAGGACACGATTTTATTAAATCGACTTCAAAAAACTTTTCGGAAGTCGGTGTCGTTGGGTTCGCATTTTCTTTGTTTGCCACCGACTTCCGAAATTAAAGTTATTTTTCACTTTGTAGTGTCGTTTTTGAAAGTCGGTTGTTTTTTTTTTGCAAAAAAGTTTTTATTTTCACTTTTAAGTTGTAATTTTTAACTGTAATTTTGGTTTAAAAACCAAACTACTGAACCGTTTTTGATGAAATTTCTATGGGACCATTTGGGAAGTATACCCTTTTCGTATAAATCGGTTGGCAAGCGACGGAGTTATGCGCGAACAAACATAAAAAACAAAAACAAACATCCGAATTGAGAACCTCCTCCTTTTTTAGAAGTCGGTTAAAAAGACTTGCTTGCTTTATTTTTAGAAGTCGCCACCTACACAAAACCCCGATCGAAGTGACTACTAAATCGTGTCTACTAAAGTGTTACGCATAACGATTATTACTTATTCAAGCCAGCGACACTTTTTCATAATTTCCAACGAGTAAATTCACTACGCCTCAATAAAAAAATAAAAAAAAACTAAAAATATACTCGAACAAAATCGCCCAGTCATCGCATCAGCATTATTACTTTCCCCTACAAAACACAATAATAACTGCTCCAGTCGATTTGGAACCATCCAAAAAGGTGAATAAAATCGAAGCCGTCGGCTTTCGGCTTTCGGCTTTGCCGGCGATTTTTTCGTTTCACACCGCGAACCGTGCTGGGTAGGCAGAATCTGGCAATTTTAAAAACGATTCGCTGGGAGGTCAATTTATTTTTGTTAACATTATTGGAACTCGTGGAGATTTTATTTGGTTCGCCGTAGTGAGTTGTTGGAATATAAAATTGTAGACTGGTGTAAGCTACAGTACGGAAAATATAGACTAGCAATATGTGCTTTCAAACTTCCCTGTTTTGAAGCAAGCAAGCAATTATTACGAGTATATAGCAATTTGACCTATACTTATGTCTTCTTAGATAACATTATACGTAGTCATGTTTGGTGATCACAATGTTTAGCATGAGCATAATCACCCGTTAATGTTCCCACTGCTGGGACACAGGCCTCCTCTCTGTGAGAAGGAGTGGGCCAGAATCCACCACGTGGATCACAATGTTTATAGAAATTCAAAGGACGCCGCTAATAATGTCTTTTTGAAATTATATTGCAGTTTCTTCTTTCATTTCTCATTCAACCCAAGTTATTAGATTTAACTCAAGCACTGTATGGTTGTAGAAAGCGGCTTCTTACCCAGATCAAGGTCCTATCACCAATCAATATTTACACAATATCCGTTTCATATAGCATGCCATTTTAATGGCGACATTAATTTAACAGACGCATACGGTTTCGAGTTTTCATTCTATGAATATATTTTAATTTCATTTAAAGTTATTATTTATTTAAAATTTTCTAAAATATCATCTTGGAGCAAAGTATACTTAAAGAACTGTAACGCAGAGGTAATTTGCCGGGGTCACGGATCATAATATCGCATCAATGAAATTAAAACGAACAACACGTGGAGCCCTGACACAGCTAGAAGGCGTCGCAGCAGAGCCCGTAGAAGATGGCGGGAGGAGCCGGACAAAACAAACGACCAGTGGTCTACTTTAGCCCTGGATTGAAAGAACTGGAAGTCATCGGGAGAGGCTTTTGCCCAGCAGTGGAATGATGCAGGCTAACAGCAACAGTAACGTGTAAAAAGAAGGCGGAGGAATGAGAGAGAGAGCCCTATGTCGACGAGTGGCGCAGGCGGCAGTTTTCAAATTACGAATTATTTTACGTTGTTATAATTTTTATTATTACTGGCCACTAGCCCTACCCGTGTGTTAAATTAATTTCGCCATTGTAGCGGCACGTTGTATATATTTGATTGATATCAACACAAGCATTAGGTTGCTTAGCTTGGGACTAGATGGCGCTGTGTGAAATGTCCAGGGATATTATTGTTATTACTGTTTGAGTGGCATCTTGTCAAATGAAGATATTCCAGGTATTAATTACATAGATCATGACTTGAAAGCTGAACACAAAGCTGAACTGACATTGAGTTTACGTCTATTTTCAAGTATTTCATTGCTCTAATTAAGAATTAATTTGTATCTATTTACCGTCTGTTGTAGCAATTAAAATTCCAGTTATAGTTTGTCCCCAGAGAAACATTCATTTAAGGTTTGAATCAAACCTTATCAGTTTTTTTATAACATTATATGTTTACGCGAAACGTACCTATTTAAAATATACCTCTGTTTCTGTCAATCCTTTGAAGATGATAGAAGACCAGTTCTAGTAATTAAAAACGTTCAAAATCTAGTCAGTCAGTCAGTAGTCTCATTTCAGCGATAATCAATGTCAAAAATGTAGCGAATTTAAAGGTATTTTTGACAGATTGAGACTGAGGTCAGACTGTGAATGTTCTTAAAATTAAAAGAATTGCCCCTCTGATATGCCTTGTCAGCTGTGCATGACCTTATGACTGCTTCAGTAAGCGGAGTTCGTCCAGCTGAAATTTGGGCCAATAAGTTTGAACTTTTTGCCTTCGATACGCTAAGGAGAAGAAGCGCTGAATGCATTATAGTAATTTGTGGTGCAAGTGGGATTTAGTGTCCAAAATATGTTCCTATAAATTATTTACTACTACCCAAATGATTCGTCACAATATTTTAAACCTACCTAATCATCATTGGGGACATTGAGGAGGAAAGTTTAGGACTTTTATTTGAATTCTATGTTTTTAATGTACAGCGTGGCAGGGATATCGACGAGCTAACTATTGCCATGGATTCACATTACACGTGATTCCTAACGGACGAAATATTTCCACGCAGAGGGCAAATTGTTGCATTTTGACCGCGTAGGTATTGCACTTTTCATTAACACAAAGAAACAGCTGATTTTTGTTTTGACAACCGACGAAACATGACGACGCTACCCTTTAGCGTAGTAATGTTTAGAATCATGGTTAAATTCATGGTTACAGTTCCCGCGTCGATGTCCCTGCGACCCAGTATTTTCAGAACATTCATCCCTTAGTTTTTCAACCTCAATAAAATCACAAACATCCCTTCCTATAAAAGCCATCATACCCGTTAATACATACACATATAAATAACAAAGTTTAAGTACATAAACTAGGTATATCGTCTGGCTGGATTTACGACTGGCTAAGTACTAGCCTTGGTCTCACGTTCATACCATAAAACAGTTCAGTTGAAAGACTCGGGAACGGAATGGGTGATACGTCTCCGCCTCTGAATAGTTGAGACATTGCTGTTTTAGATTTTTAGTGCACGTCGTTTCGGTTAATTTTAGGTCGGTATAGAGAATTTTAGAGGGTCTGTGTGGGGTATAAAGATTTAGATTTGGTCGTGTTGTTATTCAAATTTTATTGGCGATGCAATGAATTTCGTAATTTGGCAGGGTAACTAAATGGTTTTTGTAAATATACTTCTTCCTAAGATCATCAGTGATGGATGATGCTGGTTTTTATACTGACATATAAACAACCCCTAAGAGTCTCTAGTGTCTTTGACAATAAATGTTAAATATGTTTGTGAAAATTTATACCTTTTTAACTGTTAAGCAAAAACATTGTATGCTCTTGTTATTTTTTATTTTACCAACTTTTTGAAGTGCAAACTTCTCTAACGGCGTTGTGCACTTTTTTGTGATGGGTAAAAAATGTTAAACTAGCGTCAGGACACGTGACCTGATAGAAAATACGTAAGACGGAGCTCGCGTCAGGACACGTGACTTGATCAAAAATTCGTAAGACGGAGCTCGCGTCAGGACACGTGACCTGATCGAAAATTCGTGAGACGGAGGGAGAGTAGACCGCAGTTTTCACTTCTGCTGGTACTCCCGGAGTGGTTGCACTCCGGGAGTGCGTTTTTATACCATGTTTTTAAGCAAATAAATATTATTCTTCTTCTTCTTAGGGATGATTATTCAATAATCTTATAACTTTATTCGAGGAATAATTTTGAATTTTTGCCAGTTTTTCCATACAAAATCGGTCAGAAGTCAATTTTATTCCACGAATAAAAATTATCTGTCGATTGAAAAATTTGCCCTAAGACAGATAAACAGTACGAAGTAATCACGTGTCCTTGTTACCTTCTTCTATATCAAAATTAGGGACATTTTGTGTTTAATACGCCATACCCGGTATATTTTCTCTTTAATACTTTCCTTGATGATTTCCACTGAAATCAGTTTCATCATAAGAAAGTCACTCATCAAATACCACATACTGCTCTCCATAATTTGAATCCCATAGATTTATTAAGGAAAATGGAAACATAACGCAATCATACCTGCCCAGGGGTCCTGAGTACAGTCTAATGAAGTTCTTTATACGTGGTTAACATAATAAGTGACGACTCAAAGCGCACTAACGATGCTCAGGGTATTACTATTCGGTGCTGACATACTTGCGGTTAGGAAGCAAAGCCAAATGTAAGTATGGTCACAGCATGGTACAGATTTATAGCAAATGAATTTACATCTTTGGAAGGAGTAACAGAGAAGGCAAGAAAGGCGGCTGGAAAGTGCAAGTGAGACAGCAACTGAACTGTTAAAAGATAACATAGGGGCGATTCTCGTTCAGTCTGATCTCAGTCTCAATCTGTCAAAAATATCTCTAACTTAGCTACATTTTTGACATTGACTGTCGCTGAGATGAGATCGCGACTAGATTTTGAACGTTTTTAATTACGGTAACTGGCCTTCAGTTCTTATGCTGCCCGACTTCTCAGCAGTCTGTTCTTCGCTCTGCTAATATCGTCAAATGACAACATTTGTCAAACTATTTAGCCGTTTTCAACGTTTATTCTAGCAAATGTTATTAAGAGGCATATGTTTTGCAGTGGGTTTGTAAGTGCAAAGTTGATATGATAGAAGGGTCAATAAATGACATCAAAATGTCAGTGGTGTTTGATAAACAATTTAATTTCAGTGGTAAAAATCTGAATGGTACCCTTAACATGTAAAGTTCGTAGGATTACAAATAAGTTTCTCATTCATGGCATCTGTGGGTCGCAACACAAATTCACGACGTCGCCAGACTTACACGAACCCGAATTCACCAGAACTACGTACAGCACACACAAACATAGATCAAATATAACTCCTCGTGTATATCATCAAAACGGGTGCCAAGCAGAATTGAACCACGAATAACGATATATCTGGCACTAACAAAATAATACATATTCTATCGATATTCCTATTATTTATGGAACCTCCTGGAAAGGTGTAATGGAATTTCGAGATAACTTTTGTGAATGTGTGAATGGAGTGAATGGAAATATGGTTAGGATGAATCATACTAGTTTTAATCTGAAAATAGATAGTGGAAATAGTTTTAAAGGTGTGTATACATACATGTTCCATTTGTGAAAAGGTATGGAACGAAGCCGAAAAAAGATAATGGAAAAAAACTCAACGTAACCTATTAAAACATGGTTTTATCCGTAGAACTTATGTTATCATTACGCCTGTATACCCGAAGTGCTAGACAGAAGAGTGCCTATAGTACACCTGCATCATATGCTATCATTTTATCACTAACCTTAACTTAAGCATCGCACCTGCATTTTATACAGGGGAAGGCAGAATAGTACATGTCACCCACAAGTAACCAGTTGTGGTTAAGTCGCATGTAGGTAATAGAGCGGACAAGTCTGTTATATATAAGTATAGAGATTGAGCTCAAATTCAATCTCCGGGCAGCTTCTGAGAAATTTTTAAAATATTAACTCTGTTCCTTGGAAACGAGATAGAAGATGGTTATGGATTGTTACTTGGGAGAACAAAATTAAATATATTGAAGCAGTAAGATATAGTTGTTATTATTAGCCATAACATCCGCAGGAGAACCAAGGTAACCAACATAGCCCAAAGAATTGCCACACTTAAGTGGCAGTGGGCAGGGCACATTGCTCGCAGAACAGATGGCCGACGGGCCTGAAAGGTTGTCGTGACCGGGTACCGGAAGACGTAGAGTTAGAAGGCGTCCCACAAAGTGGACTGACGACCTTGTGAAGGCCGCAGGAACCCGTTGGATGCGAGAAGCACAGAACCGGTTAAAGTGGAGGTGCTTGGGGGAGGCCTATGTCCAGCAGTGGACGTCTTTCGGCTGAAATAATGATCATGATGATGATTAACTATAAATGTCCCACTGCTGGGAAAATGCCTCTCTACGTTCTTCCCACCTCTCTCTGTCCAGAGCTGCCAAGAACCATTTTTTTACTATCGGAGTCCAGCTCAACCCGCCATCTCCGTCTGGGCGTGCTGCGATGTCGAAAGCTGTACACAAATTAAATTAAGTGCAAAACCTGGAACAATATTCTGATATTGAAATTAAAATGGTTGATATTTTAAATATTCTGATATTTTAACGGTGTGGTGTGACCTATTTTCCACATTAATTGATTGTTTTAACTTGCATGACAGCCTGCTGATGCACTTAATCAGTTATGGAGAAACAATTAACTTTTAATCAGGAATAATTTACCTGTGGTCTCGGATATTGGAAGAGGTTGGGCCATTATTGAATCGCTTTTGCAGTGAAAATGCTTTATAATGTTTATCACTCAATATTGAAATAATGTTACCTATAGTAACATAATTATCAAAGCATCCTAGGAAGCCCCAACATTGCCAAAAATTTATCATCATCAGCCTACAGCAGTCCACTGCTGGACATAGGCCTCACCTAATGCACACCATTCAACTCATCCAGCTGCTACGAGCCATCCTGCGAAGATCGTCGCTCCACCTAGCCTGAGGGCGTCACCACGTCACCACTGCTCTCTATTAAATTTCATACAGTAAACTTAAAATAAAAGGCACATTATCTGTCTCTTTTACATTTTAACTTTATACAGGATACATTTTTAACCAGTGTGCAAACAGAAACCATGAATTCAGTACATGATTCTGAACCCACCTGCGTTAAAAAAATTGCTCTGCCATACATTTTGACCGCGTCGTCGGTATTGCACTTTTTATGAAACAGTTGATTGTTTTTTTTTTTGGTAACCAACGATATATTTCTACGCTTGAGGGTCTAGAATCATGTGCTGAATTACAAAATGGCAGCTACCTGCTACTTAGATGGAATATTTAAAAAAATTAGTTAACATTTTCATTCTGCAAGTATAGCTGTATATAATTCCCCCTTATCCCAACCCCGACCCACAATGTAACAGCCCAAGATAATAATAAACAAGGCAGTACATCCAGCCGGCCAATTCGTTGGCGTGGCGGGCATCCGTCTCGGCCAATTACAATTACAACGATATGCAAACTGCTCACAATCACGCCCGGAGTAATTTTAAACCTAGACTCGGGATTGTTTTCACTGGAACGGGCTGGGGCGTAATTAAATTAAATTATTTGCTTATGTTAGGAAAATGGTTGGCTGTGAAATAATAATTTTGCATGCCTGTGTTGTGTCTAAGTCTATAATATTTATACATATATATTATTAAAATTAAAGTCACTTTTCGTATCTGTCTGTATGAGACCGCGATGTTTTTCTAAACGGCGCAACATACCTATTCAGATGCAGTTTTCACCATCATTTAGAGAATTTATTTCGGACGGTTTATGAGTATAGGGGAAATTCTCGTAATTTTAAGATCGTTCACAGTCAGAAGGCTAATTCTCGTAATTTAAAACGTTCAAAATCTAGTCGCAGTCTCATCTCAGCGACAAACAAATGTCAAAAACTTGTCAAAATGTAGGGAAATTAGAAGTATTTTTTGACATATTGAGACTGAGATCAGACTGTGAACGGTCTTAAAATTACGAGATTTGCCCCTCTGATCTCAGTCTCAATCTGTCAAAAATACGTCTAATTTTGACAAGTTTATTTGTCGCCGAGATGAGACTGCGACTAGATTTTGAACATTTTAAATTACGAGAATTGGCCTTCTTGTCATTAATATTAAACTTACATAATAATCGTACAAAGCAAGGGCGGGTCGCTCGTTCTTAAAAAGTAACTACATATTTACATTGTTATTATAATTACCAACCACAGCGTGAGAGCGATAGTAGCCAGTGGTAACGGCCGTTCCGAGTTGTAGGTCTTGGGTTTGAACCCAAGCAGGCGCTTTACTTTGTGTAAATAATTTCATCACCACTGCTCTGAAAACAGTGAAGGAAAACTTCGTGAGGAAACCAGCATGACATAGAACCAAGTTATTTTTCCATAAACTCATATTTGTTTACATTTTTGCGAATATGTCGCGAATGCAGATTAGGATCTATGGGTATAGTTTGACCGAAACTGCTGTACCGTGCCTTAGGAATGCGCGGCGAGGTGGGAGGAATGCGCGGCGTGGCGGGGGGCGGGACGCCGTGAGCGATGACGAATGAGCGGCCTGCACTGCCCCCCCGTCTCGCCGCGCACATACCGAAGGCGCGGTACAGCGGTTTTGGTCAAACTATAACACAATATTTTTATTTATGAATTCGGTAAAAGTATAATATTTATTTTCTTTCCAAATTTAACTACGGTCACAAAGTAGAACAAAATTTACTCAAATGTTACACGAAACACACAATTATGATGTAGATTTAAAATGATTACTTACTTGAAGTGTTTAAAACACTAGCTTACTCCATTATATAAACTGTGAAAAAACAATTTACGTGACAAAACACTATGTTTGATGTCGATATCAACAGTTTTACACTATTTTAGTCCGGAAAAGTAAAGTTTTCTGTCATAAATCTACATGGATACTTATGTAACGTCAGAAACTAGGTTCACGGTTCCAATTCGTCGTTTCCTATCGAAGAAAGCCGGCATGAAAATCCACGGTTACCCTTTAAAAAAATATTCTTTATCGATGTTTTCAAATTACAGGGTTAAAGGGAGGACATTATAGGCTTGTCAACAAGTAAAATAGAAAATACATGCACACAATACGCTCCAGTACTCGGCACATCCAGTATCTCCACACGTTATCCATGGTTTTCTAGACTACGTATCTTCAGCACTCTCCCGGCGGGAAGCGCTAATAAGCTTGTAATAAATGACTCGCCTTGCACAAAATATTTAATGTGTGCTGCCAACTGGTACAATTATAATTATTACAATCCCAGCTACACGAATAATTATTGTTTGTTTATTTGGCTTATTAGAATACTGGTTTTGAAGACATTGTTTCGTTACGGGAGTTTGTGTTTGGTCTGAACGGGTATATTTTTTCTCGGATTTTGAGAGCAAAATATTGTAGTAAGGTACAGAAAAAATCGGAAAACGAACAAAGGTAGGAAGGAGCATTTTGTATCAGTACCTATATCGTTAGTAACATAGTGATGAAAGGGTGTAACAACATGTCTTCTAGTCATCATCATCTGCCAAGGTTAGACTGGTAGCTAACCCCAACATAGTTGGGAAAAGGTCCCAACTATGTTGGGGTCGGCTACCAGTCTAACCGGATACAGCTGAGTACCAGTATTTTACATGCAGCGACTGCCTATCTGACTTACATAACCCAGTTACTGGGTAATACAATACCTCTTTGGTAAGACTAGTTGTCAGACTTTCGGGCTTCTGACGACGACGACGTAACGACTGTCAAAGATCCACGAATGACAGCCGGGACGAGCGGCTTAACGTAGGCTCCGAGGCACGCAGGGGTCTTGGTATGTAAAGATGGTCACTCATTCACGGACCAGCCGTGGCAAGCGTAGCTTAACCTCATAGATCAACCCGTGTGGCTGGTATTACCTAACCACAAGCCCCTTTATGCATAGATTTAGATTGTAACACAACAATGACACTCTTTACTCTTTCACACGCTGTCTATATCTCTCTACCTATTTTCCTACCGCAGGTATGCTGGAAGAGCAAACCTTTGTACCTATTTTTCGGTTGTGTGTTTTTTTCTTGTCTATTTATATGTGTGTACATAAATTGTAAAATAAATAAACAAATGAGAACATAAATTAAATCGTTTAATATCCTATTATAGGTACAGTCAACAGCAAAAATAGATGATCAAAATCAAAAATTCAATACTAATGAACGGAGTTCACAGCTAAATGGCAGCTGTACTAGTTGTAAGTGTTTGGTATAATTTACAATCACATACTTTTGAATCACTTCGACGCCACACAGTTCTGACGCGAACTCCGTTCATTGGTATTGAATTTCTGATTTTATTTATATTTATATTACTTTTGCTGTTGACTGTACTTACCATACAATCAAGTAAGTACAATCAAGGTAACTTGATTGTAGGATTGTGGATTCGAGAAAGACATGTACCCAAATCATAACTTTTAGGATTTTGCAGTGTTTCCTCCCTCATAATTTTTCAGTATATCCTCCCTCATAATTTTGCAGTGTTTCCTCCCTCATAATTTTGCAGTGTGTCCTCCCTCATAATTTTGCAGTGTTTCCTCCCTCATAATTTTCCAGTGTTTCCTCCCTCATAATTTTGCAGTATATCCTCCCTCATAATTTTGCAGTATTTCCTCCCTCATAATTTTGCAGTGTATCCTCCCTCATAATTTTGCAGTGTTTCCTCCCTCATAATTTTGCAGTGCATCCTCCCTCATAATTTTGCAGTGTTTCCTCCCTCATAATTTTGCAGTGTATCCTCCCTCATAATTTCAGCCAAAAGACTTCCACTGATAGACATAGGCCTTCCCCAAGCATCACACTTTCGACCGGTTCTGGTCCTCCTCTGGGCTCCTTCCTAAGTTGAAAATAATTACTTACCGAAAATACTCATTGTTTATTTTTAATAAATTACTTATTCTCAGAGGCATTATTTTCTTTTCCTGTTACACTAATGAACCCGGATTTCCCATTTTCATCGAAATTTTCACGACAAATTAAATAAAAGAGAATTCAATTCTGATCAGAAAACCTTTTACGACTCATTTTTAAATCACAAGGTAAAGAAAATACGACAAAAAAACAAGAGACTTACGAAAAAAAAAAACAAAGTATTTTTTCACAACAATTAAGAAGGCTTACTACGTTCTTATATTTTTTTCTTTTTTTTTGTTGCGGGTAAGTTCGAGTTTGACGGACTAAACCAACAACGGCTGTGCGAGTTTGTTTTCAGTTTCCAAAGCTGGTGAAAACGTACAAAAATATTGTAAAAGGATAAAAAGGTGTAGTTCTTAAGTCTAGCCTATCAGGGAGCCAGACGTTTTCAAAATGGCGGTGCGCGAAAATTGAGAGTTAACAAAAAGAACTGGGAAAGGTGGCTTGCAAATTATGTGAATTCTAAGTACAGTGGTGTGTTTTCGTTCAAATACTTGCTCTGTAGACTTACCTTCGTTCTATCAAGTCTTAAACCAGTCATGAACAGTTTATTTATTTCACAATGTAACCTAAATAAGATCATAAAGCAAAATTCGAGATTGTAGCCAAGTTATTTGGATGAGTAAATTCAAACTTTAAATCAACTTGTCCTATTATAGAGCGTTGCATGCCATACGTACGAGTACGTCTCATAACACCCACTTTTCTGTTCTCACGTCCAGCCCTTCCAGAGCCGTAATTGACTATGACCACCCTTACGTCGAAACCACATCAATTTTTTACCTTCATCACGACATCTGCTATTATGGTATTCTCTATGACACAATGACGTGGTTTGAACTGTCAAAATACATGTTTTCCGTACGATGCCTTGCCGTAAACAAGCCACGATATTGACGCGGTTGGCATGTGAAAACCGCATCAATATCGTGTCGTGTAATAAAATAATAATACAGAATTGGGGCCAAGTATTACTTAATTTAACTTTTTTTTTGAAGTATTTATTGTTGACAGGCTACATACAAAACACAGACGATACTTTAATGTCCAAAATAACAAGTGGGAGGCTGGTAAACAAATGAACCGCGCAGAAACGAGGCAAACCTCTCCATGCATATCCTACGTAGCAGTTGATAGACTTTACAAGAATGAGGTACTCCTATTTCTAAACTTCAACGGTTTTGGTGATCTTACATACTTGCACGAGTATTTAACAGAACCATTAGGATTTGTGTCGTCGAAACCTAATAACCTCTTTGATAAATGTGTCAAGCGACAACTTACCTAACCCTTTGAAGTCTCCATACCTCCCGGTTATATGAAATTTCAAGCCTGCTAAGTATCTACTCACATCATTTGCCTTGCCTTTTCCCAACAATGTTGGGGTCGGCTTCCAGTCTACCCGGATGTAGCTGAATACCGGTATTTAACATGGAGTGACTGCCTATCTGACCTCCACAACCCAGTTACTTGGTAATACGACACTCCTTGGAAAGACTGATTGTCAGACTTTCGGGCTTCTGACTACCTGTCAAAATCAAAATATTTTATTTCACATAAATCAACATGGGCACTTATGAAACATCAGAAGCTAGGTGCACGGTTCCAATTGGTCGTTTCCTATGGAGAAGAAACTCTACGGCAAGAAACTCTACGGTTACTCTTTTAAAAATAATTGGCTTTTACAATGTTTTAAAATTACAGAGGTATGGGAGGACAGCATAGGCCTGTCAACAAGTACCAGGTACTTGATAGAATAAAAAATGGTCTACAGATCTAAAGTCTACAAGGCCTACAAAGTCCTCACATTTACAAAATATAGAAGAACCCATCAAAAGGACAGATAAAATTTAAAAACCTATTAAAACCAAGTGACACTTACAACCACTAATAAAGAGTTGAAACTAGAATTGTCCGTATATAATGTCAAATAATAAAAATATTATGTCAATTTCATTTTTAGTACGTATATTTATATTATGGAATTCGCTTCTTATTTTGAAAAGTCCTGAGGTTTTGCGAACATACAAAATACTTTCTAAAATGTAAAGAGAAAACAGAGTTAGTGTACCTATCAATTTCTTTGAATTTGTTTCTAAGATCGCGAGGACCCATTTTATACATTGCGCGGATTGCCCTCTTTTGTAAAATGAAAATTGAATCTACGTCAGCTACCGATCCCCACAGCAGAACACCATAACACATAATACTATAGAAATAAGCAAAGTATACTAACCTAGCTGTGGCTATATCTGTCAACTGCCTTATTTTTCTTACTGCATATGCAGCTGAACTTAATCTCCCTGAAAGAGCTCTAATTTGTGCGCCCCATTGTAATTTTGAATCTAAAGTAATTCCCAGAAATACAGTCTCCGTAATAGCATCTAGTTTTATTTTAGTTTTGTTTCATGCCATCAAGTTTTAAATTTAGACCCACTTGAGGTACATTTGGTAATGCGAACTTAAGACATTTAGTTTTGTTCGCATAAAGTAAAAGATTATTAGCTGCAAACCATTTCGAAAGAACAGCCTGACTATCGTCGACATGTAAGACATCTGTATCTTTTCTATCTATGTTAAAAATACGAGAAGTGTTATCAGCGACTAAAATTATATCCGATAGGTTAGCCATCGTATCTGTAACGACTGACTGCCGGGACTAACGACTTAACGTGCTTTCCGAGGCACGGAAGGGTCTCGGTATGCAAAGATCACCCATCCACAGATCAACCGCGGCAAGCGGGCTTGTGCGGCTGTTGTTACTTAGCCACGGGCCTCTTCCCTAAGTAATGCTTAGTATCAACTATTATAATGAATATACTAATATAATAAAACTGAATTAATTTTTTTGTTTGAACGTGCTAATCTCTTGAGCGGCCCGTGGCTAAATAATAACAGCCGCACAGGTCAATCGGCCAGCCGTTGGTCCCGGCTGTCATTCGTAGATCTTTGACAGTCGTTACGGGTAGTCGGACGCCCGAAAGTCTGACAACCAGTCTTACCAAGGGGTATCGTATTACCCAGTAACTGGGTTGTGGAGGTCAGATAGGCAGTCGCTCCATGTAAAATACTGGTATTCAGCTGCATCCGGTTAGACTGGAAGCCGACCCCAACATAGTTGGGAAAAGGCAGGCAGATGATGAACGCGCTAATCTCTAGAAAAAATATTTTTGCATTTGATAGCCCTATTATTGAGGAAGGTTTTAGGCTAAAACATCACGCTAAGACCCATAAGAGCCGAGCTAGAAGAGAAAAAGTTAGAAAGAAGGCTGCGCGAAAACGCAGGAATAGCGCGGATGGGCGAAGCGATGCGATGCGTGGGTTGGGTGAGTAAGAAATTTCACGCGGACGAAGTCGAAGGCAGAAGTTAATATAATAATCAATAATAGTAATTTATTTCTCTCAAAAAGGCACAGTTTTTATTGATAGGATCGAGTTACATTTTAAAGTTTAATCTTTGTGAGAGCTGGAGTCTATACTGGATTCGGGACCTGTATGACAGATCTCCAGACTCACACCCTTAAAATTACAATATTTAATGGCGCTTACGTACTACAACACTATAAAAGCTCCAAGTACTGAGAGGAAGAGAATTAATAGAAAAAAAGGACATAATATGCTAAGTCTATGTGTGTCTTTGGAGAGTGTTGTGTGTCCTGTGTGTGCACTCACGTGCAATATCCTCACGCCCAGCGCCGCGAAGAGCACTGGGCGTGAGCACCCACTTGCCCAATAGTGTGTTTATGTGGTTAACAAGGTGAAACGCGATCTAAGATTAATTTGAGTAGATGAATATTTCCGATATTATTACTTTTAATTCTGTATTATTATTATATGAAATTATTTTAGAATATTTAGTATATTTTCAGTCTCCGCATAATCTAATTCAAGTAGCCATTTTGTAACAGTGTAGGTGACAAGTACTAAGATATTTTTTCTCAACTTTAGTAAGTTGCTACTAGCAACGTCAGTACATAGCTACGATTCCTATTAACGCTTCCTACGCAGTTATTATTATGCTAAGAGTGGGTTCATTGAAGCCTGGTGTGGGATTATATATAAAGGTCACTTTGAAAAACTCGATTGTGTTTTTATGAAAGGTTGAACTCTTGATTGTATGAAAACTTCATGAGTTGTCTACCAAAGTCGCGACGCGCCTGTCTACGGTAGCCTTTAATAATAATTATTTATTTATTTTAGACATAATTGTAGTCCATAGATTTTACACTTTTACATTTAAATTATAAACTAATTTAAATTAACGCAACTTGCGTCAGCACTGTTGCTGCCAGCCACCTTGGTCGCACTGTCCACTCTTCGTCAGCAGCAGCGGAAGACGCCGCTGAGAGGAAGAGGGTGAAGTACGCACCGTTGCTGGACCGCTATCATTTTGTGCCCATTGCCGTGGAGACCATGGGTGCTTGGGGCACTGAGGCCAGGAAGCTCATTAGTGAGATAGGGCGCAAGCTCCGTGACAAAACAGGTGACTCCCGCTCCGGCTTGTTCTTGGTGCAAAGGTTAGCCATTGCAATCCAACGTGGCAATGCAGCAAGCGTTTTGGGCACCTTTGCGCCGGGAACAGTTAGGGGCGGGTTATTTGACTAGGCGGACGTGTTGTTCTTGTCCTTATATTATATTTGAGTTGTTTTATTAATACTCGTTAAATATTTTGTTTTCATTTAAATTATAAATAGATAAAAACCCAAAACAAAATAAAATAAAATTGTGATTAATTAAATTTAAATATTTAATAACTCATTGAAAATAAAAATTAAATTGTCAAAAAATGATAAAATGTCAGAATAAGATTAAGACTTGAGCTTTAACTCAATCAAGAGTTCAACTTAATTTATCATCAAGCGAGTATTAACAAAAGCAAGTCAAAAACTAACATTAATCAAAACTATGTAGATTAAAATTTAGGGTTCCGTATCCAAGGTTGTTCTGCCTTCAGCATTAGTAGGGACGCAACGGGCGTTTGTATGACGTACGGAATCCACAAATCCGCTATGATGGATTGTGGTAAATGTGTTTTCTGTGCATTTCGGCAAGTATATTGTGGCTGCAGCACCGCAAGCGCGGTAGTGTTGGCAAATCTTTGGAAATAGATCAAAATATCTTATTGTGCTTATTGTAACTGTTATATAACAGACTTGCTTCGTGAAATAATATTGTAGTATAGGAATAAAAACTTCTTCAATACCTCATTTCAAACACCTTCCTTGAATACCTCAATTCTACTGTCGTTTTGATTCAGTATCTCAATCTGCAGTGGCCTTTAGGGAAAGCTCTCAATCGATTGCGTGCCCAAGTAGGCCGGTGCAGACACGTCGAAGTGGGGGATTACTGACCCATCCAACACCCAGGGCGACTGCGGTGCTTCTGATGAAACCATACCCCACTTGCTGGAGTGTCCTAAGTGCCCGTTCACCTGCACCATGGATGACCTAAAGAATGCCACTGATGCCGCAATTAACGTGGCCACCTACTGGGCACCAACTATACCTACACCGTTAAATTTTGATCGTTTTATTCCTTAAAAGAGGTCATTGTACTCATCATTATGAACAACTTTTACTACAGGACCAACCCTGAACTCTTGAAAAAAAAAATCAGTTGATCCATCCATTATGTCGAGTTATGCGAACATAAATCTATGGATCAACTGATTTTTTTTTCTCGATTTTTTTTTCAGAAGTAAAGATTTCTTATTGCACAAGCACCTATTTACAAATAAAGATGCAATGGAAACTAAATAACGTACAATTCAGCCTTCATGAAACTAACTAGAATCATTTGTTGTTGGGGTAGACATCCAGTCTAACCGGATGCAGCAGAATACCAGTATTTTACATGGAGCGACTGCCTATCTTACCTCCACAATCCAGTTATTGGGTAATACGATACCCCTTGGCTTATCAAGGGGTATTGTATTACCCAATAACTCTTCTGACGAATAACTAGCAATATAAATAATTAGATAACATTGCTTCCAATAAAACACGTACACTTTTGTACCAAAACAGTAACATTTAACAAACTATAAAAGTCACAAGCAAAGCAAAACATACGATACCCCTTGGTAAGACTGGATGTCAGACTTTCGGGCTTCTGACGACCCGTAACGACTGTCAAAGATCCATGAATGACAGCCGGGACCAACAGCTTAACCCCGGTTCAATCTATCATCAACAATCTAATTTTTACTTTAGCCCCGTAGTTTCACCATGATTTGGTCCCAAACTGACGGTTGATAAATGAACACAGGGCACACCGCCAGACTAATATTATGAAGTTAGGAAAGAGTTCATAACTGAAGTGTAATGTGGACACGATGTTATAATAAACTGCAGGTTTATTGCAATAACTAAAATCTACTAAAGTTGAAGCTTACCGTGCTAACGTTACAATGAATTTATCTCTATAATCTTTTAAAAACTACACTGTATTTTTATTTTGCTAGCAGCGCTCCGCGATTTCACCCGCATAAGCGTCGATCCCGCGGGAATATTGGGATTAAAAATATCCTATGTGTTATTCTGATATATAAGCTATATTACTGTAAAGTTTCATCAAAATCCGTTTAGTAGCTTTTGCGTGAAAGAGTAACAAACATCCATCCATACAAACTTTAACGTTTATAATATTAGTAGGATTTACGTGCACAGCATTACTGATTTAAAATATCCAAGGTGTTGCAGTACAGTTCAGAAAGTGAATTGTAAATGTTTACAATATGCAGATATTCCGTCTTATTTTCATCCTTCTGATAAAAACATAAACGGCAGTTTATCTTGAAACAATGTTTTGTTGATGTACAGACGCCAGCACATCAAGCTACTACAATCTGTCAGATTTCTTTGATAGGTTTTCAACTTTATCGCTAAAGCATTAAGGTTCACGATTGATTGGGAAAATTTGACAGTTTCGGGTAGCTTGACCTGCTGGCGTCTGTACTTATCATTGTTTCACCTTAAACTCTATCCTTCTAAACCGAGCTTACCACAGACAATTTTAATAGTATGAAATGTAAACAGCACCCTAATTGCGTAAAACTCTATTCTATCTCTATCTGAATCATTGAAAGATATACCATTGTTTCAAATGTTTGAAAAAATGGTCTGCTCAACAACGTAAATAACGCAATTAATGTTGTTGAATTGTCAAAATGAAAGCCATTGCTATTGATAGTGTGTTACACAATTACACAGCTGGCTTACAAAAAAAAGAAAATCCAATTTCACTTCTACACACCTTCCCACTTCTCCATCTTACCAAAAACTCTTCAAAAGCTAAGCAAACAAAATAAAGCATGCATCTACTTCTCTTTTTTAACCCTTTAGTCTTCACCATGAGATCTAAGCTAAACCTCAAAACGATTGCCAAAGCAGAGCACTTCTATTTCCTTTCAATATCGCCAGAGGAGTGCGCATAAAAAGCGCCTAACGGCAATAGATGGGTTTCACTGCATCCATTAAACAGATGAAAGTATGAACTCAGGGATTATCCACTTAATGCAACTGGAGCTTATATGGTGGTGTGTGTGGTGAGAGGTAGCGGCGTGTCGCAGGCTGTGATATCGATTATTGGTTGCGACATTATTTTGGGCGACAATTTTATGTGAATATGTTTCATGTCGTGTGCGTCGACTGGGTATTGAATGAATAATCAGTCTATAATTTTCCCACTGCTGGGACACAGGCCTCCGCTCGGTAAGAGCGAGTTGGCCGTAATCCATCACACGGGCCCGGTGCGGGTAGCTAGATGTTACAATATGTCGTTGAATTTTTGTTTCTAGGATAATTATGCCGGTTTCCTCGCGATGTTTTCCTTCATCGTTTTGAGAGCAGTGGTGATGCAATTAAATACACAAAGTAAAGTGCCTGCTTGGGTTCGAACTCACGACCTACAACTTGTAAGTCAGGGCCGATACCACTGGACGTCCAGTGCTCATCATTCATGTTGAATGCAGAGTCAGAATTGCAAGGAACAGAATTGATCCATATAATTGTGGTAAAATAAATATTTTTTTTGTTCTACAGTGTCGTTGTCTGTGTGTGTAATGTGCGTCTTGTTTGTGCAGAATAAACATTTTATTTTTCCTTTTCCTATTCAGAGTACACAATAGATAGATTTACTTAATTCATATAAATACCTACTACTTTGTTCAAATGCGACACAATGAGAAAACCTACGACAGCTATATTCGCAGACAAGCACAATTATTAAACGATTTTTTTTGTAAGTGAGACACATGCGTAAAAAGTAATATTTGAGGTCAATCTCGCAGTGGCCTGCAACTAAGATACTACCAAAATCCGTTCATACTACCAAAATCCGTTCATATTAGAAATTTAGCTCAATATCTCCAACATACTTAATCTAACACCACTCCAGCAACTTCACAAATTCCTAAAGAATTTAGCCATTCAAATTCTTTAACACGTCCAAACGCTATCTTGTTATAACTTGGACAGCACATGTGGAAGTTTCGCCGTATGTTCTCCTGAGCTGTAAAAGTGACTCCGTAATTTATCGGCAATGAAGAAAGTTCTCCTTAAGGTTTCGTGCTCCTGCAATCTTACGTGGACAGCAAACCCTGGGTTACCGGTTTAATGACACCGTCTTAAAAACAAGTTAGAACAAGTTATATTTAAGATTTTTTACTTGAGGTTCCTGAGGGATTTTGTTTGTTTATTCTTCGTTTGGTTGCGTGTTTGGGGGCATCAAGGAGGATGTGTCTCTGAGGGATTAGCTGGATAGTTTGTATGGCTGCGAGTCACGAAGTGTTTCTTTTATTTTGTTTTCAAATTGAAATGATGCAATAATAATGGCGCAACTAGCTGATTAGCTTGTTGGATTAATTATTTATCAAGAAACGCAGTTATTATTCAATTACGTAAAAGTTACAGAACCATAGCAAAATTTGAAGGTAATCTTCAAATTCACACCACCATTCACCATTTTCTGTTCATAATCAGCCTATAATATTCCCATTTCTGGGACACAGGCTCCTTTCTTCTTCGAGAGGGTGACTGGACTAATAATCCACCATGTGGGCCCAGTGTGGGTTGGCAGATATCACATGTCTACGAATTTTCGGTTTACCGATATACCGGTTTTCTCGAGATATTTTCCTTCACCGTTTTTTATACCTTATGGTAACTAATCGAGAAGGTTCTTCAAATTCCAAATAAATCCTGTGAGTTGCTTCGTCCCTATTTTCAATTTCATTATTGTACTAAAACAAACAAAGACAAATAAATATTACATCTCCACTCTTCGTAACTTACGCGACAGTTTTACTTACGACAGCACCTTGACGGTAACAGCAGAAGTTGCGTTATAAAACACGGTACAAAACCAGCAATTTACAGCGTAGTACTATTATAAACATCTTAATGAACAGTTAAACATTTGATGTACTAAGTTTGTATTGCAATCTTTGTGGAATGAGTTTATTCAGTGTGTACTAGCAGTTTGGAATAGTTCACAAGTTTGGTCTAAATATTTAAGAAGTTGGTCGTCGCTTGTTGTACAGCATGTTTTAAAAGTTAATCGGCTAGTATCTATGTTATTTGTATCGTGGATTTACTGAAGGTTTCGAACTCAAGTGGGCCGTAGCAAAGACAATCTCCACAGGTTCACGGACGCCTCAGATCTCGCGTGCGTTTGCAACGCCTCCTCATAGACAATGGCCCACCTTCCATACTGCGCCGCATGCCCTGTCACCTGAGCACTTGATGATCTTGTGACTGCGTCAGTGAGCGGAGTTAGAATTTTGGGCCAAAGATGTGAGATGTGTGATGAGTGATGGTGTGGTGTGTGATGATGTGTGATGTATGATAAAGTAATGTATGTAAAGTCTGACAACCAGTCCATTGGTGTAATTGCCGTATGGCGTTCCAGTGTGAGAATAAATAATAAATAAATGATGGGGTGTGTGTGTGTGTGAGATGTGTTGTGTGTTGTATTGTTGCTTAACTTTTTGCCATCGATACGCTAAGAAGAAGAAGACTAGAGGATTGTATTATCATTAAACCAGCCATTCTGCACCCATCTTGGTTTTTTAAAGGCACAAATAAGTTAGACCCTAAATAAAAAGCAGATTTGCTTTTTAAAGAAATCAAACAATAAAAAGCTCTGGCAAGCACTTTTTTTTAATAGGTCTAGCCATTTAGGTGATATTTTGTATGATACTTGTATACATACTGACAATACATTCGCTGCAAACATGTTTATTTCACAAAGCACATCAAGATTTCATCTTATAATCCATTGCGTATTCCCCGCAATATCACTTAAACAATAAAAGATTCAAGCACGTTATGGAATTCAACTCACAATAATGTGTTTTCATATCATGTTTGCATACCTTACCTACGCCATACTGGTTTTATAAAAGCTTGAAGATGATAATGTCTTGTATTTGCGCATGTTCACGGCAAACTTGTGATTTTTATCAATTCATTACAAAAACGCGTAAGAAAATTCCGTTAGCCGTGTTTGAAGATGTGTAACAGAATGATAAACTGTTTCTTGTGGTTTCGTAAAACAGTGTTGGTAAAGCCTATTAGAAAGTCAAATAATTGATCTCACTCTTCTTTCAACGTGGTTTCGTCAAACCCAGTCAATTGAGTAATTAACCTTCAAATAAGAAGAAAATATATTCATTAATTAATGCTTACATGTATACAATAGAATGCTATTATACTCGTACAACTAACGTTTTCCACTAGGTATACAAACATCATCACCATCTGCCTGCCTTTTCCCAACTATGTTGGGGTCGGCTTCCAGTCTTACCAGATGCAGCTGAATACCAGTATTTTACATGGAGCAACTACCTATCTCACCTCTACAACTCGGTTAATGGGTAATACGATACCCCTTGGTAAGACTGGTTGTCAGATTTTCGGGCTTCTGACGAATAACTAGCAATACAAATAATTATTATATTAAAACACGTATACTTTTGTACCAAAACAGTAACATTTAACAAATTATAAAAGTCACAAACAAAGCAAAACAGAACAGCGTTAATATTTTTAACAATTCCATTCCCTTTGTATTCCTTAAACATCTCCTTGACGACACGACACTGACTTTAATGAGAAGAATTACCCTCCTGGGCAGTCGGCTAAAAAACAGGCTTACAGCCACCCTCATTGTTTTGTAACAAGAGTACGGATTATCGTATTTAATTAAACGCTATCATGATGGTATCAGATTTAGACAAATGGTAATTAATTGTTGTTTTCTTTTCAAGGTGCAAATGGTTTTTTTATTTGATTAGATCTAAACAGATGATTTTAAGGTATTTTTGCTGTTGTAAAGACAATGCTGGATAATTTATAAAAAACCCTTTTCATCAAGATTTAGTGAGTTTTTGTGGCAATAAGTTGTGGTTTAATTGCGCTTATGTAAAGAGCAGTGGTGGCCCAGTGATAACGGCCGCGACTTACAAGTTGTAGGTCGTGAGTTTGAACCCAGACTGGTGCTTTACTTTGTGAAAATTATTTCATCTCCTATTTCTCTCCCATTGTTCTCAAAACGGAGAAGGAAAACGTCGTGAGAAAACCGGCATGTTCGAATTATTGGTTCTAGGACATACCGGTTTCTACCAACCCGCTCTGGGTCCGCATGGTGGATTACGGCCCACTCCCTGTCACAGAGAGGAGGCCTGTGTTCCAGCAGTGGGAACATTATACGCTGATTATGCTGTTATATTATACCGTGTGATTCATTTAAATTTATTGTATGCTTTGCTATCTACAATAATATGCCAGGAGCATGTCCTCAGCTTTTTTGGACATTTTATGCGTTCAATTAAGCATGCTCTTGAAAGGCTTATGATAGGTAGGACCGGGTGAGAGGAAAACGCGCTCAAGGCAGAGCACCGGCAAGATGGTCAGACGCTATCAACCTTCTTGATAGCGTCTGACCGTCTTGCCGGCCATGCTGTTGGAGGCAGCATCTACCGAGTGGTCCACACTGCAGAAGACCACGATCCTCAGCATAGGAACGACGAAGAAAAAGAAGAAGAATCAAAACCTCGTTTCTTGCTGTCTTATCATAAACTCAGTACTCAATACATTTATTTGCATTCCATAATGTGAACTTAGAAACTGTCCTGCTGACTAAAAAAAACTTTTTTGCAAAAAAAAAACAACCAACTTTCAAAAACGACACTAGTCGGTGGCAAACAATAAAAATGCGAACCCAACGACACCGACTTCCGAAATTAAAGTTATTTTTCACTCTGTAGTGTCGTTTTTGGAAGTCGGTTGTTTTTTTTTTTTTTGCAAAAAGGTTTTTATTTTTCACTTTTTAAACCAAAATTACTGGTAAAAATGACAACTTAAAAGTGAAAAATAAAAACTTTTTTTTTTCACTTTTAAGTTGAACTAACTAAAACGTTTTTATTGTTCACTTTTAAGTTGTAATTTTTACCAGTAATTTTGGTTTAAAAACCAAACTACTGAACCGTTTTTGATGAAATTTCTATGGGACCATTTGGGAAGTATACCCTTTCCAACAAAAAAGAAGACGGAGAAATGCGCGAACAAACATTAAAAAAAAAAAAAATACAATCAGCCGAATTGAAAACCTCTCCTTTTTTAGAAGTCGGTTAAAAATATAATACGCTGTCCCTCCTAGAATATTATGTGTCATAGAGTAAAACTTTTATTTACAAGATTTTCTTAACAAAAAACCTCTCACCTCCCAATCACATTCATTACCAACTCCTGCAAAGTTGAACGTACTACAGACTTCAAGCTACAGACTAGAGGCTCTCACTCATAGTGAACAAAACTTTATAGCGCGATGCTCTTAGCGGGAGGGGCAGCAAGCTATAACGTGACATTGACCCGGGTTCGAATGGTATGACATGGTATAAACCTATATAGGAGTTCCAAAGAAGTCTCGTATATTTTAAGTAAAGTTGTGGAATGTAGAAAGGATTAACTTAAGTGAGATAAGTGAAGGTGTTTGAGGAATGGGTTTTTATTTTATTTTATTTATTTATTGGTTCACCAACAATTGTTACATCAATACATAATAAAAAGAGCACAAAAAATTTATACTAGATGTACAATATTAAGAGGTAAACACCACATGCAATATATAAAAAGAACAACTTTAAAAGTAAACAAAAAGACCAGAAACAATTTTGTGTTTTAGTTAGTTAGTATCACAAATATTTTTGATGACGATGAGTGAATAAGTTGTGATTAAAAGTGGGTACCGAAAAAAGCCTTCAGTTACCATTTGTGTTGAAATATTTACTATTCAATTGTGTAACATGTTCCTTGATGATCATTAACGTTGTGGTAATGCTTTTTATTGCTTTGGACAACCTAATTGGTTTTCAATTTTTTTTTTTTTGCCTAGGTTTTGGTTTAGCCTTCATATTTTTAACCAAAGAAAAAAATGGAGTACGTTCTCAAGTGGAAGCTCGTATTTTGTAATGAGTAGAATTTTCAAGGGAAAAAAATCATAGAAAATATTATTGTACCAACAGAATCATATTTCAAACAATATCAAATTGTATAACTACAGCAAATCATACCCGAAGCCATACATCGCTAAAGCCCTAAAATGCCGCCATCAGGCGAATACAATTACGAACATTACGCGTCAATCACAGGCGAAAGTTTCCTTCAAAAACCTCCTAGAGTTTCGCGCAATCACAAACATTGAAAGAGGCGTCGTCATAGCAACGCACTGTGCTATGCGCAGTCGCGCCATTTCAAGACTCCGCCCCTACGACAGCCTGTTGCTTGCCGTATCTGCCGGACGCCAGTTACCTTTCAGCATTCATGGTACCACATCCAAAACAATATCATTCCCGTAAACACTAAAATCAACGCCAATAAGGCTTAAAGTCCCATGACAAAAGTATGGTTTAAAAATTATCAAAGTCAATTTTTAATGTGCTATTACTGTTGAACTTTTAAAACTTGTACGTGAAGTTTACCAGGCTGTCTCGCTTCTTCACATTCGACAACGTGCCTGCGTCTCGCTCGCGCGTTCATGAAGGCCTGCGACATCAGGTATCTAAATGACATTATGTTGAAATGAAAATCTTGACGAAATACATTCGTAACGAGATTTGTTAAATGTTGTTTGTCCCTATACATTTGTATTTTTTTCGTCTAAATGTAGCAGACGATTTTATTCTGTGATCGGATTGACGTTTAGCAAAAAAGAAAACCTTGTTTTCGTTGGTACTTAATTGTATTTATTTTTGTTACATTATCATCGCTTATTAAACTCGTTTGTTTTCCGGGAAATTCATAAAACAAAACACGACATCATCTAAAAGGCTTCATTCATAATATCTTCTCCATTTATTCATTATTTGCATTTTTCTGAAACTATTCTTATCTATATTTACAAAACTACGACCATGTGCGTCTAACGTGTACTTTTCCACAACAAAGTTGTAAGAACCACGACTGAAAAGAAACTGTAGTTCCGGAAATCGCTACGGTGTGGCGCTAGAAGTCTCTGAACGCTCTAACCGGGAGTTATTTAGCTAAAACATCAACATGACTGGTACTTTAGTTTATAATACCAATAGTTATGTTGTATTAACATTGAATAATATAATTACATAAGTAACAATTTGGTTCGTCAGTGATAAATCCTTGTTCAATCTAATCTGGTTAGCAAAGCTTTTCATTTAAATTCGATATTGAGTTGGTCGGATCCAAATTGCCTATTTGCTAGAAACGTTGATTGCTATGAAATTACTCAAGAAACTTGAATACATATTCTGTATAAAAGGTTGTTAGAGGGTTCTTTTCTACCTAGAAGTAATATAATAGTTGCTAAACATGACTTAAAAAATAAAACAAAGGCATGGTAAAGGTAATAATGATATACGGGTATTTTCAGTATTCAAACCTTGTAAATTAATACTTAAACAACCCAAATATCCCATTACTGCTCCATCTGAATACAACATCATAACGGCACCGCCTCAAGGCGATCACCTAACACCTAATAAGAACAGTATAAGCTCCTTATACAATATGAGACAGAGAAAATTACGCCATCCGTCTGCCTTGTACATGCAAATTAGACTGTTTGCGGACACATATAAATCGCCTCTCTCATTGCGTTGGAACTTCAAAGTGCTGTTACATCTATTATAATCCCTTTGAATTTACTACCCAAATAACTGGCATTTATATGGGCTCGGAATTTGTATGGTTTTTGTTGTGATTGCTTTTGGTGTTGTGAAGAATGTTGGTTGCAGATGCATTGATATATACACTTGGCCCTCTTAGATTAGGTTTTCTGTCGTAAAAATGGCGGTATCGCTAGGTATAGTTAACAGTTAAACTTGCATAGTTAATTGAAAAATAGTAGATTCTATATTATTAAATCTGGATGTTTTTCAAAATAAATAATTATGTAAGTCAAAGGTAAATAAAAGTAAAGAAAAATTATATTTTAAAACTGTGCTGTATGTATAGCAAACTACAGAATAAATAAAAATATATATAAAAATAATGCTTAAATTAATAAACTGAAAATCAGTCTCTCCAAGCAAAGCTACCATTGGCAAGACGCCAGATAGAGTATAAGATCACAAAGAAGATACACAAGCAACGTTAGATAATTTAATATATCACCAACAAAGAGCTTCACTACTTGCGAATTTGATTACACTCCCAACAAAATTAATGCCCAGGGCGCGTAAGAAGAAGACAACCCTAACTTTTATGACAAATCGTATTCTGATGAATCCAAAATGCTTATAAGAAGGCTGTAATCCAAATAGACACGGATTGTTTCAGAAACCTGTCTAAACAATGTCAAACAAGTTCTTCGAAGTGTTTCAATCAAACAGTCCGTAGTTTCTGACAATTAATTAAAATCTGAATGGCACTGTAACAAAGTACAATACAAATTGTATCGATTTACCAAAACTTGTTGAGGTAGACATTAATGTAACACGAAATATGTGCGGAGTTATTATGCTCCTGGATTATAATTACTGGAATCCATCTTTGTTGTTGTTTTAAACATTAGAAGTGATATATAACGAGTTTTGTGTAAGTTTGACATATTTTGTTACTAATTATATCTCCTGTGATGGTATTACAGAAGTTTCTTTTTGAGTAGGCGACGTGTATTACTAAAATGTCTTACATTACACATAAATATTCCACGATTATTAAATTGACATTCCAACCATGTTTTTGCTGTTCTGATTATTTTCTTTACCTATTCATTGTTGTTCGCATATCATGGTCTTCTTTCTCTTGTGTATTTCAAACTGCAGAAACACTTATGTTTAAAACGTCAACCAAAGCTCACACTACATCTGACTGCAATGCATTATTCCTTTCTTCCTAGACTCCTTGTCGAAACTCTTCGGCAGGATAGTTTAGAAGCAGCATTGGTGCAGCCATGTAATCTGGCAAGTTTAATTTGAGTGTGAATAAAAGCGGGTCCCATCCTCCTATTGTGGAATGGCAAAAGTTAGCTTGTTTATTCTCACTTTAGAGGTACTGTGGCACGCAAATGTTAGGTGTGAAATACACCCTGACTTATTGCTTTAAAGCGGTACCGAGGATGGGATGTTATTGTGTACTTTTAAAACTTTTTTAAACGTATTGTGCGCTTTAGTATATTGTTCGTCGCGACGGTATCAAAAAGTTTTTATTTATAAGCGGCATTCGGATTTTTGGATGGGAACAGCGCAATAAAAGGTATTATGGGTGGAAATTACGGGTAGGTTTTGTTTCTATTTGAAAATAACACTTGAGTTTTTGCGAAAACGGTCCCAGCAATTTTGTACATCTATACTTATGCAAATATTTGGTTACTATAATCATCGTTTGATTAATTCTCCTATGGATCAACGTTTGTAAACAAAAGGTTTTAAATGTTCATTTAGTCGAAACTATTCAACTATCTACATCTAGTTACAAATTCGAACCGTTCCTTAATGGGTTCCAGACCGAAATTTGATTTGTGCGACTACTGACTTACCGAAGGCTTTCGCAAGGAAATCAATTTGGCCCACAACTATGTCACGATCGCAACACGGCTGCAGATTCGTGCAATCAAACTAATGAGATGAGTTCTGCCCTAATCCCTGTTAGAGCATTATTGACGGACCCGGGACCCGAAACTTGCACAATTTCGGGATCCC
Organism: Apamea anceps; assembly: GCA_951799955.1. Taxonomy (NCBI): domain Eukaryota; kingdom Metazoa; phylum Arthropoda; class Insecta; order Lepidoptera; family Noctuidae; genus Apamea; species Apamea anceps. The sequence goes on from OX637506.1 coordinate 2,959,968, forward strand.
TCTCTAGTAGAAGGTAGTTGGAAAATAGTTGTGTACGAATTTTACTATAGTGATTATTTTTAATGATATTATGGCTTGGGATTTAATTTGATATTGGACCTGCTTAAAAATTTTGCTTGAATTATTCCTTACAGTTGTTTTAATGTTTGTTGTTCATACACTTTTTATGGGACTTAAAAATATTCATGCATCAAAGCCACTGTTCGTTGCATAACTTTCCAAGCTGAGTTGACATAATCACTCTTCGGAGAACAACTAAGATATTTTTAAAGTCATACTTCCAACTTATTTTTTAAATTCATCTTTATAAAAGTAACTTTCGTGTCAAATTTTTTTTGTGTCACATTTTCCTTTAGGGATAACTTAAAAGCTAATGTAATTGGTGTAGATATCACTTAGTTTACTTCGAGTGGTTCCATCATTAATTGCATTGGCGCCCCTTAGTGCGGAATGCAGTCCTAACACGCCATTATTAATGTCATTTGCTGTCAGTAATGTCGCGTGTGCTAAGTGTAGTCCTGCGGGTATTGTAATAGTCAATTTAGGATTACCTGCGTTGAGTTACATTTGATCTATGAGTGATGAAATCGTGGCTACTGAATAAACTTGGTTATTTATAAGCTAACTGAATAATGTCAAACCTAGGTATGTTTGACCATAAATATATATGGATAAATATGGTTATGGTTGATGGTAATATATTTGGTTTGGTTTGGTAATAATAATAGGTATTAATACTATTACTTAAAACTATTATCCAGAATGTGATGTGATTGCGGTTGAATGGAGTAAAATTGTTCCATCTTAGTTTTAAATATAATTACATACAACATAATGACTGTGAACGTAATAATAGTTTCTTTTTAATTGTTTTTTTTTTAAATATTTATAATTAATGTGATTGCTGCGACCTTTTAATTAACTATAAATAAATAAATTACTAGTATATATTCTCTCTATTATTGTTTATGAGGTGTGGTTGTGACTGCAATAATCTTTTTAATACAGTAGCTCAAGACAATCCAATCAAAATTAATTGTGTTTTTCTTTAAACGAACTATCGGTTCAGAGAAAAAAAGAAAGAAAAATTGTGTATTGTGCACAAGGACGCACTTAAAAAAGAACAAAATAGACAAAATATACATACTAATACAATTTAACCGATCCATCGTTTAATTAATAAACAGAATACTAATTACCAATAAAACTTTTTCCAATACTAATTTCTCCCAACATCTGCACAAAGGTCGAACATCATAGCACAAAGCAAAACAAGAAACTGCTTGTCAAGCACAAACTGAACTTTCTATTTTGGCACAAAAACGCTGTCCCCAAAGGATTTAAGTCCGATTTCATTCACAACGGATGTACGGAGTTTAAACTTCATTTCCTAGGAAAGGATATTAAGGATTAAAAGTTTTCTAGCCCTAATCCATTGAGACAGCCGGTTTCTGGGCGAGGAGAGAGAACCAAATCTAGGGATCTAAGAATCCAAGGAATTTTGGTTTTATTGTTCTATTCTGTCCCGACATTGGATTTTATGACGATGATTAAATACCGGTAACAGTAAATATTTTATGTTTTGGTTAGTGAGGAGAATAATCGTTATAATAATGGTACGCAAATGTATATTTGTGTCAAACGTTTCGTTGTTGACGTTGATTTATTTAATTGCGTTAAAAATAACAATTATAAACTAAAATGAAAGCCAAATCATAAATAAATGACACTTCACCAATAATTAAAGATCCGTCCATCAAAAAATTAAATATCATTACACAAAACGAAATTAAAAAGGAACACCCATCACAGGTAACCGATTACGCAACAACAAAAGGCAAAATTAATTCCGAGCAAACGAGATAAATTCAAGTTTTATTTTAAAACAAAACTCTCGAACAATTTTGGGAATTGGCGGCGCGATTAAGATTCATTATGCCTGTAAAGTTTTATCTTGAGCACCGAGAACCAGCTTGAGAACTTGTTCAAGAGCAATAAAGCATTTTGGCAGATTTTGAAGTGGTTGGGAGATTAAATGTGCATTACGCGTCGACTGCGACAGATGTAGGATAAACGCCCGGGCTCCCGCAACGCAGCGTCCTGGGCCCTCCATACAATCCGCTTCGTTTTGTTCGAAAGATTTCTAGTGTTGGCGCCGTCAGCCGCTATTGAAACATTTGACGGTTATTGAGTTTTTCCACCGAATACACTTTTATAAATGTAAGAGGGATCGGGAGGAATTGCGATTTGGACACGTGAGATATTTACCTGTGTGATGAAATCTTTTGTTACTGAATTTTTTGGCAATGTAGGTATATTATAATGTTATGTTTTTTCCTGTTGTAGACCATTATAGTCAAATTTAGTAAATTTTTCAATTCATTTACTCAGTAACAATTCACTTCACATTGCGTTCGAAAATTATTCACCATAAAATATAAGTAGTAGATGTACAGACGCCAGCACATCAAGCTACTACAATCTGTCAAATTTCTTTAATAGATTTTCAACTTTATCGCTAAAGCATTAAGGTTCAGGCTGAGGCTACAGTAGGCAGCGATTTGCGATGCGACTGGAAGAGCGAAACGAGATAAACATGGTATGGCTACATTATAAGCGAAAATCCGGCGTATATTCGGCGATGACGTGGCTACAGTACAATGCGATCAATATATCATCCTATACGCATAATGTAGCCACACGCATATTTAGTAGCACTATTGAACTAGTCGTGCAAGTGAAAAATTATCTAATAAATTCGCTTTAATTTCGCTGGTACGTTGAAGTAGCCGATGCCGTGATTACAGTAATGTTGTTCCTATCGCAGAAAGAAATCAAAGATCGCTAGTAATATTTGATGTACAGTGTAGCCATATACGTAAGCATTCATTTATTTGTTTTAATCGCTCATGTGTCGCAGGTCGCGTCGCGGCCTAATGTAGCCTCAGCCTCAAAGTTGATTGGGAAAATTTGACAGTTTCGGGTAGCTTGACCTGCTGGCGTCTGTACAAATATATGACTAAATTCAATCCAATAAAATATAATTATCATAACATGTAATGTAAAACTTGAACATACGATTCATCAAAATGAAAATATGAGAATTTCAGCCAAAAATCGCTCCTGTAAAATAAAAGCTGAAGGAAGCCTTTCAAAACTGTAATCAAAGTCAAAAATCGGTACGCGGTGCGCGGGAAACTCTTCGTGGAATTTTAATCAACGTAACAGATCCGAGTTAAAGCGGGCATTTAATTATACCGTGTATATTTGTATAACTAGCTGGATCTCGTGACTTTACTTACGTCGCTGACTCGGGTAGTTTACCTTACAACAATATTTGGAAGCAGCTTAGCGGATGAGTTCAGAACTCGGTTGAAATTGTTGAGCAAATTATCAAATATTAAAGTAGCTTTGAATTGGAATAAACAACTGGAATTGAAGTGGATGTAGGTACCTACTATGAATACATATCTATTCACACTGCTATTAAAAACAAATGATTTAGTAACGTCCATTTCCTTGATGTGTGTGTAGGTACTGAATGTAAATGGTACACCACAGAATACCTGCAGTATGGTCTCTCTTTTCTCTCTAAATCCATCCAAAGGTTGTCTTTAAAAGATCGCTTTTAGCGATAAGACCGCCCATTGTGTCACCCCTTGTAAAATTCCTACATTCATATCTGTAATATTTATGGTGTAATGAAGAATATTCTATCATATTCTAAAAGAACTAGAAATAGCTTAAAATATATTCCTTTTCCTAATACATAATAACGATTTAAAAGATCATATGTCATCTACGTACAAAGATTTCAAATAAAGTTGAATCAGAATGAACGAGTGTTAATTAAAAACAACAGGAGACAAAGAACCTATTATAAAAATGAAAATATCCGTAACACCCTCGGTGACGACTGGTTACGTATCAAACAATGTGACGGACTGACAGTTTTTCCGTATACAGCGGTAGTGTAGTGTTACTGCAACTGACAAAAACACGCTCCAAGCGTAATGGATACCGATGTGCTTTTAATTATTCCATTTATTGGTATATTCAATGTTGAAATGGATGAGAGTATATTCTTGTGTTCTGTGTATGTAGGCGGGATGTGTGTGATTTTTTGCTTCGGATTTTTTATGTAGTTAATTGTGTCACGTAGGCGTGATTTTCAAATGTGTTTGTGACCTTTTTTACCAGACTACGGCAAAGACAAAAGGAAGGGCCTTTGACCAGTTTTGTACCTAAGTCTTGATTCTGTCTGAAATATTTTCTTGTTTCGTACTTTTTAGATCACTCTTATTTTTCCGTAGTCGGGTGACAGTTTTTTAGGAAACATGAATAAGTAGGTACCGTATTACAATATGTTGTGTTTGTTATTCATGATAAGTCCAAAATTGGTCGTTTTCTGTTTTTACCTCACTAGTTTTCCTTTCGTCTGATCAATCCTTTGTAAATCTCCTGCTGCTACTTGTATAAGGACATGTAACAGTTTGATCAACAGATGTAACTATTCCGATTTGTAGTACCTACTATTATTTAAAGTTTCAAATGTTCATACTAAAAAATCAGATTTTTGGACATAATTATGTACCGGACACCACAGAAGTAGGTACACATTTTTGTGAAAATTTTGTAATTGACTCACGATTGAGTAAGTGCCTTTACTAAGAAATTAAATTTCACGTTTTGGCTTGATTAAGAACTAAATAGAAACTTTTACAGAAAACATTTTTAATAAGAAAAAGTAAATTACAACATTAAAATTACAGTTTCATGATCAAGGTTAACGCAATTTAGTTTAAAGAGGCAACTGGACAAATACACATACAAAATAACAGATTTTTACTAAATGCATATTATTATTATGAAAGTATAATTATACAGTACTTACAAGAAAAAAAAATATTTTTTAAATGTTCGTCTGTCTTTCTGTTCCGGCAGATCTCCGAAACGGTTAGACCGATTTTGACGGGACTTTCACTGGCAGATAGCCTATGTTAAAAGGAGTAACTAAGTTACTATACTACTACTATTTTGGAAAACGAATTAGGGTTCCGCGCAAAAATTCTAAAACCCGTGAATGCCAATTTGTTTTCCGACAGGCACGCGAATGAAGTTGCGGGCACAGTAATTAATAAATATACTTCATTCAAACCCTCAATATATCCAGAAATACATCAAGGATGTCTTTACCCAACTCAACATAAAACTTAAACAACTTTTGTTGTTGGCAAAATAACCTTTTCACGACCATAAATCCACCACAAAAAATAAATATCCGTACACATGACAAATGCACCGGTTTCGTCCTTTTTCCATTTACACGATGTAGGTACACTTTGGAATAGAAAACTAAATAAAGTTACTCCGATACCCCTCTGGAGTCCACGTCAGTTTTTAGACAAATAAGGAAGGAAGGAACATTTTCCGTTCCGAGAGACGTAGCTAGAGGGTTGGGAAAAAATGGGTGAATGTTTTCTTCGGAATGGAGTGGTTCTGTAGTTTTCTGTTTTTTTTTTTTTTAATTAAATTTTTGGTCGAGTCTGGGTGCAGTTGTGCATTTTTATTCATAAAATTTCGTTTGGTTATGTCAATATAATAAATTTTCAAAATGAAACAAGTCAGAAAATGTACAATGTCAAAAATAAGTGGTCAAAAAGGTAAAGAAGGTGAAGGTCAAGGTATGCCCTGAAAAAACCGAGGTTAAATGCGATAGTGTAAAATAAAAGTATGTTTCATAAAAATATTGCATTTGCATTTCTATGCAACGAAACAAACAAAAAGCGTTTGAAAGAAATCAAAACTGAACTCCACAAACGAGACGTCACTGCCACTGAAGAGGTTTTATTATTAAGTTAGACCGGTCAAGGAGCGCGTACTCCAGACGGTTGGATGTAGTGCATTGCAGGCTCCTTACACTACGTATAAACCTGTAGTATAGTGAAACGAGCATTGTACGCCGCTCAAAGCGGAGCGCCCTTTACTCGGGATAATAACGTTATGTAAGCTGAAATTTTCGTAAGGAACAGTTGCAAAAATCGCGGTGCTCTTGTTAGGTAACTGCGAAATTTGCTTGCGTACAAATTTCAGCCGAAAAATAACATTTTGAATATCTTAAAGACTATTTCAATGGTAATTTGAAAGAAGTTTTTTTGAAAATACTTGACCAAGTTAGTGAATGAGGATGAGGAGAAAGTTTTTGAAGACATAATGCAGGAAATATAAATAAAAGAACTAGTCATCATTTTGTTTCGAAAGACCAATTTTTTATATTCCTGTACCTTCTAGATCTATTCTGAAAATAACCTTCATGTAATTCCAAATACAACTCCTACTGACAGTCCCAAACACCATAAGCAAGATTATTTTTTCCTGCGAGCACAAACAACGTTTTCTACCACAAAATAAATAAGGGCGCAAAGTTATTTTCGTTCACAACACGACGCTTGTAGCACAGCAATCAATGTCACAATGACCATCCGAAATCTGATTAATTCATCTAACGAACTCTATTATTTATCGCTAAGCATTCATTAAATTCGACACGGGCTGCTGACACTGACGTCAGACCCGTCAGGCCGGCAGAATTCGCTATAGTGTGGTCAGCCGGTACCCTATCATAATTATCTGCAGAATGCGGTTAGTTATTAATTTTGTCAGTGATTTTGTCGTGTACATTATTTTGTTGTGTGTGTTTTGATTTGTTAGAGGGAGGGTATGTTTTGTAATTAATGTTTCCTTGTTTAGCAACTAGACTGATTTTAATTATGATTTCGTTTTGTGTGTAGTTTTGTGCTGTAGCGTTCTTAATTTCATCATCGTTGCCTTCTGTAATATGGTTCTTTCTGTGAGTAAATATACAGGTGGACATAGTTTTTACAGGCACTTTCTGAAGTAAAGGAAAAGTGTAGTATCTTTAAACCAGCAAAATACTGGTTCCTTCTTTTGTCTCGCCCATCATTAACGATTACCAAATTGTACTTTGTCGCTACTAAGATGAATTAAAGCAGCTAAATCTATAGGCCCAAATGATCTTAACATTTTTTTCCATATTATTCTATCAGTTATTTTACAAAAAAATTCTTAGCTACTGTTTCTTTATAATAGTCGTGACGTATAATTAAATATTTTTTGTTCTCTCTCCAATAACAAACACGTTACAAAAAATATTTAGGTTGGAAATTTACTGGCTTTATTCTTTTGTTTTCCTTGGTTGTATAAACAAATTTTAATTAAGTCTAAGGTGTTTTGAAACAAGACGCTTGTTTATAATCTTAGGAACAGTACCTGTTTACATTTGATTGCCGAGAATTTGAAGGATTTGACGAAAAACAATGTTGTTTATGAATGGTCCTAATTAGGAAATGTTGGTTATAATAGTACCTAAAGGAAACACAGTACCTCCTTATTTCATTTTATGAGTGACATTTATTTATTTATTTAGGTTAGCCCACAATTGTTTACACAGTACATTTAATAGATCATTTCCTTAATAGTACATTTATAAGTGCAACTGCACTTTATAAGTGTACTTGTAGTCTAACATAACATGCACCATTTATGGTTTTAGATAACAGTACAAAGCCAAAAAGGATATTCACAATTATAGTTATTCAATGACATGACTCATTAGTAGTAACTTTGTTAATATTTTGATGTTATTTATAATTATTCTAATTGGCGTATACACATTGAGGAGCTCAAAAACTAAAAATAAATTCCGTGGTTGATTTTTGCGTGGTAGTAGGTAATAGGTTTTAAGTCAAAAGATATTTACGTACATTTTTTTTTTTTCATCAATCAAATAAGTGTTCGACACTGGATTTGTGAAATTATATTTTTGTTAATTTTACATATGCGGTCGGAGACGCACGGGAACACATGAAAAAACTTTTTTGCAAAAAAAAACAACCGACTTCCAAAAACGACACTACAAAGTGAAAAATAACTTTAATTTCGGAAGTCGGTGTCGTTGGGTTCGCATTTTCGTTGTTTGCCACCGACTTCCGAAATTAAAGTTATTTTTCACTTTGTAGTGTCGTTTTTGGAAGTCGGTTGTTTTTTTTTTTTGCAAAAAAGTTTTTATTTTCACTTTTTAGTTGTAATTTTTACTGTAAGTTTGGTTTAAAAACCAAACTACTAAACCGTTTTTGATGAAATTTCTATGGGACCATTTGGGAAGTATACCCTTTCCAACAAAAAATAATACAAACATCCGAATTGAGATACACCTCCTTTTTTAGAAGTCGGTTAAAAACATCTTGACCAAAATTGAAAATCATTTTCATTTATTCTTTTTATAGGCTGCCAGCCTAAAATACAGTGTAACATGGATAAACGGGCCCTGGATATGTAAGAAACCTGATACTTAAAATGACTGATATTATTATAAAGTTACAAAGTATTATTAAGTTCCGACACTTTTGCATTGAAATACCTCTGCTAATCGGAATGATTAAACCTTTATAACTGAGAATGCATTTGTAAGACTTTTTCGATTTTTACTTTTATAATTGGAACTTTGTAGTTAATAGCCTGTATAAGTAAGATAGTTATTATTATCTATATAAATTTATCATTTTGAATATTGGTTTGGACATGTTTAATGGTATTTTGAATGAATATTTTCGCCTCTGTTCTTTACGACCTGTCTTAGCAGAGGCAAATAAGACAATTGTCATTTCAAACCTGAAAACTGGGTAAATGAAAAGTGTCTTTAAGTAATAAATAATCCGTCCCTTGAGATCCAAATTATCCTGATTTCGCTGTATTAATACTCATACATATAAGCTCTCGCCTTCTTTCCCGGGGTAGGCAGAAACTACAGAACGCAACCTGCTACGATCCTTACATATTCCTTTTACTTCGTTTACATCAGTCATGCACGCACACTGGTTGCGAGGGTTCACCCTTGTTTGGTATAACAACGTTTTGTCGAAAATCGCTTCGGCTAATTTTAGTTACAATAAAGTCATTTCGTATAATTATTCATTTGACCGAATAATGAATTGGTAGATTTTTATTTAGCATATTTATTTCTTTGAAATAATGTCATTTGACCGAATTTTCAAATGCACTAATTTTAATATAGTCATTTATTTAATACAAATAAGGAAAAAAAGAGATTATTGTTAGCAGGCTATCAAGAACCAAACTAGTTAGACGAAGTTAATTTAAAAAAAATGGTTAGGTTAGGTTAGGTTAAAACTGTGACCTAAGCCGAGCGAGCCAAGCGAGCGGTGCCGCGGCCGGCGAGTGCCAGAAACGGCTAGATTATATAGAAAAAAAATGTGGAAAAATACAGGCTACCCGAGACTGAACTAGTTAGACTATAACAATTGACTGAATAGAAATGATAAATTGAAAACTGACGATACTAAATATTTGGCAAATTTTATTTTGCGTAAATAAGTTATTCCAACTGAAATATTTGACTACATAAAAATTGGTAAAAGTACAAGTTGGTAAACAACTTGTTTAAACGTTCACATTACACCAATTGAATATTCGATAAAATACATGTTATACCACCTGAACATTACATCAAACGAACATTATACCTTTTGATCAATAGCGCAAATGTTGTTATCGCAAATAAATATTCGATGAAATGAAAATTATGTTAATCGATATTATACAAATTGATTATTTTCTTATTGTTCGAATTAGTAACCAAAAGTTGTTATACCAAACAAGGGTGAACCGGTTGCGAGTACTACGGACCTGAACATTTTGAAGCACATCACCAATCATCATAGGTCATATATTCTACTAGGGCGTGCCCTCCCGGCGTTTCCACTCACATTTGCTTTGTAAATATGTTTTTGTTAAGCGATAATAAAAAAATTATCTCCCTGTCCATCACTAGATATCCGTGTTAGATGTGTAAAGTGTCTCTTAACGTCGCACTCACTCTTCACTGAGTTGTTATTTTGTCACGTTTTTTTTTTTGCACGTCCATTTTATTTTGGCCCAGTGTTTGAAGAATTACGTCGTGTTTAGACTGCTCTAGTATTGTTACTATGTCATGTCATTTTGTAATAAATGATACGTACAATTATGATATTCCCACCCGTACGCAAAATACGCGCATTGTCGTGGAATTGCGGACACCAGCCCGCTGTACCTATAACCTATTACGTACAATTATCAGATACGTAGGTATCTCTATACCTAGTACTGTTTTTTTTTATTTGTTACCTACAATCATTATTATATTACTACTACGTGTTATTTTCTCTTTTTCGCATAGGTACTTATGTACCGACTTATAAATAAATCTTTTATTTTAATTTTATTTGAAGGTCATTATCTTTCTTTTACCTTTATTCCAATTTATTTGGAGTCAGCGCAATATGTCTTATTCTTCCATACTTCTCTATTACTCGTTATCTCGGTAGGCACCCCCTCTTTAGAAAGGGGGCGTCGTGGTTAGCCACGTCATCTTTCACACAGTCCAACCATCGTTTCTTTTGTTTTAAGATAGATATTCAACATCATATTTAAGTATTTCTGTACTTTTACTAAATCATAAACTATGTCACGATGAGAAATAGCAAAGATCTTCTATTTATTTTATCTTTTATGTTTCATTTGCTACTTTCCCACACTTTCTATTGAAAATATTAACTCTATAGAGGAAAACAGTAACCCTCCCTCAGTAACACCTTAATCTTCACATTTTTCTTCAAAGGTGCTTCTTTGACATAAGATTATAATCTGTCCATTCATCTACGGTCCGTGTTTGAACCAGAACTTAGAAAAGCGCTCCATGTTCTGCTATTACATTATTCTAGATAATATCTCCATTCAATAAAACGAATTATTAAATAAATCCTTGTCTATTTTCATTCTCAAATACATACTCACTTAGCTTAGTCACTGTTAATCTAAAAATAGGTTCAGTTGTTTCAATGAAACTATTTGATCAAGTTATATTGGTTCTTTTTCAGTTTCGTATGCCTTATAAAACTCTTTTTGTAAATTGGCTTTATTGGATTCTTTGCTTAAAGTGATTACTTTATTTTGAGCGGTGACTAAGAGTTTTATTTTTAGAATCTTTCTTTACGGCGAATGTTGCGAAGTAATTTAGGTTGCTACTTTTGTACCTTTTCAACCCTTCATTATAAATAAATCCAAATCCTGCATTATTTCATGTGTAGGTATTGGTCACTAGCTTTTGCCCACGTGGATGTCTGAAAATAATCCACGGGAACGTACTACCGGGCTTAGTATCTTCTGTGTTAATCCAGATTATAAACTATCACTGTGTCAAATTTCATCCAAACCCATTCAGCCATTTTTGTCCCAATTCAGAACATATATGCAGACAAACAGGCAAACGGACAAAAAATCTAAAAACTATATTTTCGGCATCAGACCTCGCAGCAATTACTTTTTTTCAAAAATACTAATTGTACAGTTTTGATTTCATTAGTATTTTATTATATGCATTTATATAGATGTTACTTAGTCAAATCAAGTGGACCCGTTGTCGAAATGATGCGCCTAACCAAATCTGAATTTCAATTTCATTGAATTTCAAACCAAAGTCAAATTGTCAAATCTCGATTATAAACAAAACAAACCCAACATTAATAATAGCTACTACAAAATTAATTCCCATCATAAATCTCCCAAGTACTGGCACGTCTAGATAATATAAAACTACCCGCGACATAATTGCGTTACAACAAGTCGCGAGTTTTGCTCACCGCACAAAACGTCGTAAGTCCCGGCCCAACACCTGCTACAGTCAGAACCAATTACACTAACATTGCTTTACTAACATGCGAGACACACGGATGTGACGTTCGTACAGCTTCTGTTTCCGAGAAACTTGTTGGGTGCCTTGGAATAATCCAAACTTCTTTTAATAAAATAAAATATGCAATTTAATTTTAGACTTCAAAATACTTGAAATGTATCATAGTATTATAATTGTGACACGGTTCTAGTTAGCTACACCTAAATATAGCATAACATTGCTTAAAATTCACTTCAATTGATTTATTATTTTAATAAGTCTAGCACAACGAGTACGAATAACTATTATTTCTAATTATAACGAGTAATCAAGCTTAGGTATAGGATTTTAAGTATTCATGTAATATTCAGAGGAATTTTTTCATCATATTGTGATGTTAACAGTGGTGAATTTCACCGCATTTACAAGCAAGCATATAAGCAAGCAAGTCAAGTAACGTGTCGTTGTTTTAATTGACTCTTTGTTTCATTCTTGTGAATACGTCAACACACACAACAGTTTATTCAACAGTCTATGGCAGCTTCCTCATCATCATCATTTCAGCCGAAGCAAGGCGGAAGTAGCCACAGTTCCTAATTAATAAAAATCCAACAAATCACCCAGCAAGCTGGCCATCCTTAACACCACTACACCCCACTCTTAATCCGGCGCACGTAAATCATCGCGCCAACTTAAAACACACAAATAACAAGTTTGATACAGCGCTCGCAGTCTGCGTCCCAAGTTAGCGCTAATTTGCATACATTATCATCTCAGGTGTTTCGACTGATGCGAGTGGCATCGCGACTTCCACAAATAGAGGTGCGGGTGTAGTAAATGGTAAGAGTTATATGGATTTTGGCGGGAAGGGTAAAATATTGTAACTTAGAGATACGATGTTTGATGAACTGAAAAGGTCTGCATAGCCTATAATTTTTCCAGTCCTGGACGCGGGCCTCCTCTTGGAGAGAGAGAGTGGGCCGTAATCCACCACGCGGACCCAGGGCGGTTTGATAGATGTCAGAAGATGTTTCGTCACGATATTTTCCTTCAGCGTGTTGAGAGTGTTGAAATAATTTACACAAAGTGAAGTGCCTGTCAGGGTTTGAACCAAGGACCTAAAACTCAGTCGCGGCCGTTACCACTGGGTCACCACTGCTTCGATAACTACCATTGAGAAGGTGTGACTTACTAATTAGGTCTACTACAATCTAATCTTGTAAATTTCATCGAAGTAAGGTAAAAAAGAAGATCCCCGGCTTTTGAATATGTTCTGACCCAAAATTACGGTTAAAAATAATTGTAAGGTTGTGTGTTATAATAACATTGTATGTCTGTCTATGACATACCCACTTTTTGTTCTCATTATAATTATTTTCCATGTTTACATCATTAAAATTCCCCAGCCTTTTGGAATATTTAAAATACTTTTTCAGGGTTCTAGCCGAATAATTTAATAACATTACGTCGTACGTTATAAATGTCCAGGGTTGAACTCATTACATTACCAACCCTGCTCCCAAAACTGATCGCAAGAACCTTTTTCATAAACCAAATTACAGTGGAAGGGTTGCCTGGAATATTCAAAATCAAACAATTATTTTACGTAAATTGCATTCCCTTTGCGCTAACAATTCTAAATTAAAGCCAAAGATACACTGGCGAGGGGTGCGAGAGGTGGGCGGGGCGAGGGCGCAATTTCCACGGATCTCCAGATCAATTAATTAGGACGCCCTCTAAATTGAACTGGCCATTTTTAAATTAAGGATGCGGTGCTGGTAGTGCCTTTGTAAGGAGACAGGAAGCTCACCAGTCCTTTTTTTATTTTTTCGCCAGAGGAAATAATTTAGCTATGTTTTTTGGAAAGCAGTTTTCAACTTTTAAACACAGTTAACATTATTACTATGTTAATACCAATTCAAACTACCGGGCATCCTAATATCATTGAATTTATAAACAATGCAGACTGAATAGTGCAAATCATAAGACCATCAATCAAATAATCAAGAAATGATTCCCAATAAGACTATAGACATCTGCTACAAAATCTATAGCAAAAAAACCCGAGATTCCTCAAATACATCAATACAAAAACCGCAGGTATTAAGTATCCGCTTGCTCTAAGTATCTGCTAAGAACCGTGTGATATATAGCGGGCAGTGATCAAGTGGGCCCCGCCTGACCTGAAATATGTTACCGTTGTGTCGGATGAACCGGACGTAATTCGGCCCGTAACCGTATCGGAATTAAATGAAAATTTTGGTACAAATATTCGGTGGAGTTACATAAAGAAGGATTGAAAAGATAAGTGTATCATTTTTGTTACAAATAGATTTGCCATAGGATTTAAAATTTGGGAATATTTCTCATTAAAAGAGTACATAGCAGTAAGTAAATACAGACTACCAGCAGTATTATCTCATCTTCTTTCCTTAAATTGATCCAAAGGTTGACATTAAATTTCGCTTAAAACGACAAAACCACCCATTGAGTCACCCTTTGTCAAATTTCTACATTTATATATGTAATCAGCATGGTATACATAATAACGAGTATCCTTACTTATTCTACATAGCGAGCACACAGACAAAAAAGTAGCCAGCACTAAAAACAGAACCTTTTTTTGCACTCGGGTAAAAGAAACTCCTTAAACTAATCGATGTACATTTCTCATTTTTCATCTGTGACATATACCTAGTTGTTTAAAATCTATTCTTCAGTTACATGTACCCTATTCAGAAGTGTATAAGATAGACCGGAGAGGTAACGATACATTCTGTTGTGCCGGATTAACAGACATGTGTATGAAATGTAGCCGGGCGTACTGGCGAGTGGCGAGTTGCTGAAATATGTATTTCTCTTGACATCTGTAAACAAGGCATGTGTACAGGTCAGTTAGTAAGTGGCTTTAGAGTGTTGTATTTGAAATCTGTTTGGATTTGTTTCAGCAGCTGTCATCTTTAACTTAGAAAGCCATAAAGAAATCTTATATTGATAATGTTTATGTGATATAATAAATCATCTATTAAAATAATTTGTTAACCTTACATTAACAATTTATACATGCACCTTGTGCAAATTAACCTTCTCGTCAAACAAAACAAAACAAAGTTAAACAAAAGAAAGAACTTGCTACTCTCATCATTTTAAAATATTCTTTTAAAAACATTTTGCTAAATAAAATGCTGGTAAAGCTCATGAAACAAAGTAAGCTGTACATGATATATGCAGTACTACGTCATAGATTACTACTTACTACGTGTATGTGTAGGTATACTCGTATGTCCTGTTGATTTTTCATCTAACAAACAAACAAGTTTATGCTGCACGACGCCCAACAGACGTTGTAAGACGGATAGGGGACAAAATACAAACAGATTTACCAAATATATTATGAATATTTTATTTATTTGGAAAAATCTTTTGTGGGAGAGCGTGAGAAATCTTTTAATACGTATTTGATACCCCGTTGTTATTACTTTAGTAAGCCCTAAATAATGCTATAATGATGATCTTGACATTTTAAATGCAGTTGGAATATGTCGAGGATCAATCATAAATATCCTTACAAGGAATTCATCAGCCATTAAAATTGTAGTTAATATGACAAAGTCTGCCGTAAGGCTTCGTTCTAGGACCATCCCTAACTGAGCCGCACTTTGTCACCAAAATATTCCTACCCTTTCATTCTATTTGCCCTTTATGCGAATATAATCGTGAAGATACTTAACGTGTATGTTGTACAGCGACTTGCGCACCACTTGGTCCGTGTTTCTACCTCATTCTAACTTGTAATTTGTTGCGAAACGCAATTATAACGGAACGCTCGGCAGCTAATAGCCGACCGGAATTTTGCGACTCTTCGGCCGAGTCTTAAATGTTAAGCTTTAAATAAAATATGGACCGTTCAGTAGTAAAATTTAGAAAATAAAACTTGAAAATTTATATTTTTAGATGATTCGTATAAATAAATTGATTTAGTTGATTATTAGCTATACAGATGATCCGTCTACTTGGTAACAAAAACCGTAATAAAAAAAGTTGGCCGCAATAATTTTTGACGACCACGGAACACAAGCCAAAGTTATGCATACCTTCAATTTACCGAGCAACGAACCTGACATATTAGAAATGGTCTCAAACAACTTAAAAGTATCTATATCCCCGAAAGCCACAGCCATAAAGACAAACGGAGCAAAGACAGACATAAATTAGATTAAATCACTTCACACACCATTAGCAAAAACCTTTCTTTGTTTGCGTGCCCAGACAAAATTGATCCTTATGTTCTTATACATATTGAGAAAACTGGGTCATATTGGCTTGAAGTTTCGGAAGAAGTATCTAGTTACCTTTGTATGGGGGATCATAGTGAAGTTAATACAGTAAACAATTAATCAGCTATGATGAAGGTGTGATATGACAACAATGTAAATGTGTAGGGATACTAAACAGTGTAATGAGTTGATATTATGTTAATGGAAGGAGGAACCTGAAATTATAACATAGATAAGTACCGATGTTAAGACAACGCAGTTAAACTCGGGTTATTAAAATCGTTCAATGCAAAAGCGATGTCATTTTCAGTAGAATAACATGTCTCCTAAATGGAAAAGAATAAAAAAACATCCAAAAAATAATCAGATCAACAGAAAACATTACATTGCAGCGGGCATAATCCTTAAATTTTATATCCAAGTCCCGTTCAGCATCTGCGCCCGAAATGAAGACATTTGCCGTTAAACCAATGTACATTGCGCGCGTTAAATGTGCCGTAACACAGTCTATTGTTTGTTCTTTTACCTATGCGACCTTGGTACGAGGTCCCTAATTAAAATTGGGGACAGTGTTTGCTCTATAGGGATAGGGAATGACGCTTGATGGCGATCTGTTTATTGGGAAGCTGATATTATTATGTTGTGTTGGATTTTTGTATTAGGTTTATTCGGTATTGAGTATTAAAATTGTATATACAGAACTTGGAACTAATCAGAGGGGCAATTCTCGTAATTTTAAGAACGTTCACAGTCTGATCTCAGTGTCTATCTGTCAAAAATACCTCTAATTTCCCTACATTTTTGAAATTGATTGTCGCCGAGTTGAATTTTTTTATGTACGAGAATTGGCCTTCAGATAGTTTTTATCTTCTTTTTACGAATTATGTCAACTTAAAATGCTGGTCGCGGTTCCTGCAAGATTAGTTCTATAGACCAACTAAGCTTCTTATTGGCCAATCAAGTTTTACTGCTAACTTCATGCAGTTGATAAACAGACATTTGTTTACTATTTGGGTCCACTGGCATTTACAACATAATTTTGTCCCTGTTATTTTCAATCGATTGACAGACACAGAACGATTTTTGAAACTGGTTTCATCATCGTCTTCATCCACAGCGCGACTTTGCCCACTGCTGAGCATTCGCCTCTTTTTTCTTCTGCCAATATCCACGCTCCTGTGCCAGTCTCATCCAAGTTCTACCCGTGATGGCAACAATATCGTCCGCCCATATCGCTGCCGGACAAAACTCGTTTACTTAGCGCGAGTCTTTAGAGTCTTGTCCCCTTTTTTTTTTCGTCGCTGAGAAATGCTTTATGCATCCCCGTCTCCCGGGGGACGAGACGGGGTATGTGGGACTCCCTGTCCGAATGACAGTATACCCACTAAAACTCAGCGGTGTTCCCGCATCGCCGTGATGGGAGAGTCTTGGGAAACCGGCTCAGCCTTTACTTCCACAACCCTCCCGGAGAGTCTTGTTCCCTGACCCAACAACATTGGCCTCTTGAAATCTCATAAACACTAGTAGATTGCATCAACCACATACAATTTCCTCCACCATACACAACAACAAATTAATGAAGACAACCACAAGAGCCAACCGTTTGATGGCGCGTCAGCCACTTGCCATTTCCGTGTCAACCGCACGCAATCCTTCGTCAACCACAAGCTTACGGTCAACCACAACTGTTTTATCCCGTAATTTGTCCTTAATGATGTTCTGGTGACGACGGATACCGTCCTGTTATTGAATGTACCCATATAGTGACGAGCTCACATATGTATATACTTCGCAAAGTCAAATCAAATATGTTTTAAATAGGTACATAAAAGGCACAAAATTTACAAGAAAATAGAATTGATTCTAGTTGACCCTTCCAAAAGGTAGTTTCCTTTGGAGAATAATAGGCAATAAACTCCGCAGTTACTCAATTAAAATGTTTTAGCAAAATTGAAAAGCGATTTTTTCATGGAATGATGTGGATTGTAACTTTATACTAACAAACGACAAGATAAGACCTACATATATCTAGTATGGGTTCCGAAATACTACGTTCGTAGGAATATAAAATTACAACCAATAATAGAAGAAAATCACTTTTAAAAGTTACTAACATAACTCAAGGCTTTTTCCCATGGGGGTAGAGGAATCAATAGAATACTCCTTAAAATATGTTAAGTGTCATTGCATGTGACTGTAACTAAGTATATGGAAATATCTTGGCTGATATTCGCGCGAGATTGGAAGGCGATAATGTATGGAATTGGTTGGTTATAATATGTAGATGTTGTAAGTCAACATCCGTTGTATGTTATGTATGAATATCTTTATCGTTATGTTCGATTGGTATTGCATTTCCCTGCGTACTAGTAATTTATTACCTATATTTGAATCGGGACATTTCCGCCAAAAATGTAAACAAATATGAGTTAATGGAAAAATAACTTCAATTCCTTCACAATAAAGTTCAGTTTACGCTACAACTTTAAACATTTTTATAACTTTTTTAACAGTGCTAGTCACTCTGAAATCAACTTAATTTTCATTAAAATAAAGCTGATATTTGTTTAACTTGAAATAGCGTCAATTTGAAATATAAATAAAATTTTAATATAGGTATTTCGGTAACATTCAAAGGTTTGACGCTACGGTTTTTGGACCAATTAAATCGATGGCTTGTCTTGTTTGAAGAAATAGCTGTCTACTACAATATGAGCCTTTTCACTGCAAAGGACATTGCTCTGCGTCCATACATTGTTGGCCCTGGAGCCAAGAGCATCGGATAATTATGTATTGTATTCTCTATCATTAGTAGATTCTTAAAAGATCTTGTATTTGTAGCGGACTAGCTGCAAAAAAGGTATATTTCAAAAAAAGTATCAGATTTTGAGGTTATAATCTAACCATAACAACGAATATTAAATGTAGGTACCTACGATTTTTCATAGCTCTGAGTGATATGCGTAGGATCTAAGTCCGTTTTAGAGTGCCAAGTTATCGCTCGAGCGGTACACAGTTCCGAAAATCACAGCCAGGTACCTAAATCGTTTTTTAAAGCAATCCAAGTCCGTTAAAATAGCCAAGTCGTAAAAAAGTCACCAAAACACCGAACACAAGAAAAGAACACAGGAAAAGCACAGCACAGGAACTGTAACTTTGCCAAAGTGACAATAATAACGGACGACGCGACGTGACGTTCACAGCAAAACTAGGGATGTAGTACGACACCACACCAATAATCGATTTTTTCGATTAAGATTTACTGTGTTCTTAAATTATTTCTAACTGTCTGTTACATCACCTTTGTCATATAAACATTACAAGTATGTATGACAATGGTTTATTTTACGCCGAAAGAGAAATGTTATTTTTGTATTAATTGTAAAAAATTAATTAGATAATCAAAATAAAAAGTTTTGATTACTGTATAATATTATTCTTACTACCTATTTAAATTAGAGTATGACTGCATACATAAAGTATTCTTATTAGGTTTTTAAAAATACACTTTAGAAAAGAAAACACAATCGATCGAATAATAATTCAATCAATCGATTATAATTGATTGGACATCCCTATTTCACTTCTGACACGACATGACATTAGGCGAAGATGGCGATCTTATGTTATTAGTCGCGTTAAATTCTATTAAAAGTACATTTTGGAATACAGCTAGTCCGTGATACAGAAGTATTTGCAACTTAAATAATAAAATAGGCGATTAATTATCGTTTAATCTGATACTCTTTATTGCACAGGGCCAATTTGGACATTGTCCTTTTTCAATAAATAAAATTATGTCTGTCTGTAATTCAAAATTTGCGTAAGCAGATGAGCTTACCGCGGGCAGTTTGATTAAAGAAATTTGCACTAAATGTGTTAGTTATACATAGCAAGGTTACCTGGTTGGTCTAGTGGTCGCAAGCGCTACTGCTGAGCATGACTTCCTGGGTTCGATTACCAGGTCGGTCAAAGTGTTAATAAGTTTTCCCATCAGGAATTTCTCAATAGTAGTCTGGAGTCTGGATTTGTGCCCAGTCGATGGCAATAGACTCGCCCCCTGCTACATGGAACTTAGAAATAACTGGCGTAATGTGGGTGTACTAAGCCTTTGCGTAACCCTTCAAGGAATACAGGCGTTATATTATGCTATAGTATATAGCCAAATCGGGACTTTATAAAATCTTCGAGTCCCAATCTGTCCTTGTGCAATAAATCGTGTGGGTGGCTAACTGAGACATTATTAAAAACCGTCGCAGCCGCTGACCTGTCCGTTGTGACCTATCAATATCGAGACATCTACCGTAGCGTCATATTTCGCACGCGTTACAATGCACGTGTAAGTTATGGGAGATTAGAGGTTTGGGTCTATGGGAACAAGCTCTGAAATAGTAGACAATTATTATAGACTTTTTAACTTGAACCATTAGCTTTACAATTACTTTTAAAATTGATATTCGTATAAACACAATCAAGTAAACTGTAATTTTAGGCGAGTCAAAACACGGTTTTGGCAGCATCACCTTATTTACTTATCACTTACAAGCAAACTTTACTCCTTACAAAATTTTGATAGTTTTATAAAGTTCTGAAAACGTACCAGTTGATCTTTGAGTCATATTCTGAATTAGGTGACTTTATTAGTGTTTAGCACACCTGATAAACCACCACCAACTAAACCTGCACATCGCAATCACACACAATTTCAAACTCAAACCGAATTCCGAACACGAGGACACCCGAACACTTCCGAAGCTTGCACCACACGCCAACTTTCCACAGGACACGTTCTGATGCGATACATCAGCGTACTATTGGCACGGTCGCACCCCCCCCCTGCCTGCCCCCCCAATCTCCCCCCATTTGCATGTAAATTGAATAAGGACGACGTAGCACAGCTTTGGTCGAGAAACGAACGCTTCCCAGTTTGTCCTTTCAAGATGTCACATGTAACGGTTCGGGGATAAAATGTTGGTCAGAGTGTGTATGGTACATCTCATTGATTGCTGTACTGACCTCGAACCCTGAACCCGATTCAGTCATGAAAATCTCCTTTACGTTACTACGTAAAGGAGATTTTCATGACTGAATCGAGTTGCTTCGTAATTTTTGTATGTGTATTACCCAAAGTATCAGGGGTAGGCATGAATCTTGGGATTATGCGGTCCTAGAATATAACGGTCTAACTATAATTGGTGTGTGATTCCGAGGCTATTGTTACCTATAGTACTGTTAAGATATATTATATTATTCACAGAAGCTGTTGGTGTACCTTCAAAAATAAATAAAGGTTACGAAGGTCCAACAGCTGCCGTTCTGTGTGAAACCAAAAGGCTGTCATGCCCTTGTTAGTATGTAACACATTCATCTGATATTTTTATTAATTTCGTTACAAAATTATAGAAGAAAATAATATTCAAATTCATAAAAAATCTACACCAAAACTACAATTTTCAAAAGGTTTTCGCGTTTTTGTGATGCTGAATTGTAGTGAAATTTATTACATACATATATTAGAAAAAAAATTACGAAAATTTATTTTTGAATAAGGAGCCATTTTAATGTTAATATTACATCAGCACATGGATTTTAAATCTTTTCATAACATTTTGATGACATTAGAAGACGTCTAGGTACAGACGCCAGCAGGTCAAGCTACCCGAAACTGTCAAATTTTTCCAATCAACCTTGAACCTTAATGCTATATCGATAAAGTTGAAAATCTATTAAAGAAATTTGACAGCTTGTAGTAGCTTGATGTGCTGGCGTCTGTACACTAAAATAGCCATATTACATACATAAAAACATGCTTAGTTATACATATTTAAAACAAACAGTAAACTGGCAACCATACAAATTGCGCTAAGATTTATTATTTCATCTGATTACTTATTAATTATATTTTTCAATATTTTTGTAAACAAAAAGATAAAAAAAAACATTAAAAAAATATAAAAAATAGTAGCCCATCGGTATCGGGAACAGCGTCCAAGCTACCGGCGGTTAGGGCTCCAGAGAGAGGAACCTCCTGACAATGCGAGACGTGTCTAGAAGTACCGCTTTCTGAATCAAGTCCTTGATCCAGCTGCCCAACGAGAGCCTCCTCAGGTGTTGGTCGAGGCTCTTGGCTATTAAGCCATTGGCTGTCACGACTATCGGCACAATAATCGCTGAGTCCACATCCCACATGTCGACAACCTCGCCAGCCAAGTCAAGATACTTGATTTGTTTATCTTTTTCGGCTTTCACGAGGTTTTCATCATATTATTATTATAGCTAACAAATTAATTATCTACGACTATGCTACGGCATAGCTAACCTTACTACGTTAGCGGGCCCTATCAGAATACCAGCGCTGCGACATTTATTTTTTAAATGTTGTAGCATCATGCTGAGGTAGGAGCCTTTTGACCTCGTATAGGATTTTCTGTTTCTTTTTTCCTTTTGTTACTTTTTTATATAATTTGTTTTATTTTTATTTTTAACTGTGTTTAGCTTAGTTTATGATCCTGTACGAGTCACAATAAATACTTTTTCTTTCTTTCTTTCTACGTCGCAGCCCATAGCAGTGCTACATTTCAATCGCTATACTAAAATATGTAGTCAAGTCGTTATTTTAAAGTGGTCTACGTAGATGCTAATACATTATATAATACATCGTGGCGCTATAACGGCTACATTAATTTATCACACGTATACAGTTTCACGTTTTCGTTTTATGAACATTTTTGAATTTATTTAAACGTTATTATTTATTTATTTTTATAGCATCTTGAAGCAACCTGTACTTAAAAAACTGTACCGCAGGGATCATTTGCTGGGGTCACGTATCATATCATCGCATCAATGAAATTAATAAAAATCCAAGATGGCAGTTGCGAAAATTTTAAAATCCAAGATGGCGTCAATTTCATGAGAGCTTCTAAAAACTTATACTAGATGGCTCTGTATGAAAACGCAAATAAATTTGACACTTATTTCTCTCTGTGTGTGTGTCTCTTTCTATTATATACGAGTATGTGTGCGTGCGAGTATCACGTAACTTTAGTTTTCTAGTTTCTTACGGGTCGTAAGAAAATTCTTACGTTCCTGACGGGGTCCCCAAACCGCACACGTTTCTTGTTAAACAAGGAGCAAAGTAAAACTGAATGCTGCAACTTATTTAACATCTTACTATCATTTACTTCTCAAAAACAGATGTGTAGTACTCAGCTTAAAACACACACACACACACAAACCTTCTCGACAAACCACTACATATTTCGTACCCCAACATTATTACATTGCCGTACCTCAGGACCAGGACACAATACGTGTGAAAATATGAAATAATCGCATTACAAGTTGGGACGTCTAAGATGCTATTACAGCACTTGGGCGCGTTAAGAGCATTACTGGGCTCTCTAAATAATGTATTGTTAGGGTGTAAACGGTGACCGAGAGACACAGTAGTGTTTCTTGAAGATTTCTAACGTCTGTTTTGATCTAAGATTGCTGATTTTAAACCGATTCCAAAAAATTTCTACTGTCTGTATTTTATTATACGTTTAGCGTTAACTAATGATGTTTTTATTTTTGTTTACAGGTAAGTCACCATTTTGATTTCTTCCAATGAGCGCTGTGGATTTTGGTCTTCAGTACGTAAGTCTTTTTTAACAAACACTGAGGACTGCATCCTAATTGCGTAACACACAATCAATCGGAATCGGTTTCGTTTTGACAGTTCAACAACATTCATTGCGTTATTTACGTGTTAAGCAGACAAATTTTTCGAACTTATGAAGCAATGGATTAGCAATTTGCTTCAAAATGATTCAGATACGATTGAACGTGTGTTACGCAATTAGGGTGCTGGTGTTGTCAGGAAAAGATGATGAAGGTTTTTTAGTATTAGTAAGAAACGTAAAGTGTCCAGTATCTTCTAATTTATCTAATAATCAACTTAATTGTTTAGTAGTTTTAAATTTACATTGAATTAGTCAAAAGCAAGTATTTATTTCGGAGTAAAATATTCATATATTATTATAAATAAGTGAACATACTTAAAATAATATGTGCATGTTTATAAAAATAAGGAAAAGAATCATAGGGCATCAAAAAACTCGTCGGCATCGCTGTCAACAGGAAAAGTGCCCAAAAGGCTGGTAGCATTGCCACGATGTATGGCTCGTTATGTTACAACTGTCAAATTATCACATTGTTTCGGGACATCGTTAACAAACTTCATGTAAGTCCATTCTCCAAAATAAACATGCACAAAACAGAAAAAACGTAAACGTGACGTAACACGAAAAATTTTCATTTGCAAAAATGTTTACCACATATTTTTCTTTAACAAAACTTTTGCGAAAAAGCTGTAAACGTACATTCAGTGGAACAAAAACGCGACCGTTGCCACCCTAACGAGTGTAAATCTCATCCTTTAATTTAATGAGCTCTAAAACACAGGCTTAGTTGAAAACAAAAGGGTGTTGAACGTCCCACCCCGTCTTCATTAGGGAATCTTTCTTACAAGCGAGTCAGATACTCGGTTAGCTTTTGAAAAGATGTGTGCACATGTTTTGTGAATTTCGCGTAATTTTGCTCAACAAAGCCTTCAGGTTTTACGTTGAGACATTGCGTTTTGTAAAGGCTCTGCTATTCAGGGGCTGTATCGAACGAGGAGTGGTTTCAAGTGCCCTATCTGCTTTGATATATTTTCTAGACTTTTTAGCTTTATTTTTGAAGTGAGTTTGAACTTGGAGATGCTCGTATATTTTTGAATAGGTATCAAAAAATCTCTGTTTCTTCTTTGTTTCTTAAATTAACAAACATATTTTATTTTTTTAACATTTCAGTATTCATGAAGACTTTCCTAATAACACGGCATAACTATCTTATTTGAATACAGAGAGTCTCGTAACTAATTACTTCGTTCTCCTTTTTATTGTGATACCGTCATTGGTAACATTGTAACCAAAATCCCGAAAACATTTTAGTACCAGCCATCACAAAGCAATTCTCTCCGGCACTATACTCTGGAGTTCTCACGTACAGAAATTGCCGTTTAATGCCGGATCAGTGCCGGATTTAAGGTGCATCTATCTAAACCTTGCCTGATTTATTCGTGACGTATGCACTCGCAATAGGGATGCTAGAGAGGAACCATGATTCTGAGACAGAATACACTGAAAATTGTACCGTATTTTGCTTTGTGGAGATGCAAAAGATTTGGAAGAGATTTTAGAGGAGGCGAATCAGTTTGATATTCAAATTATACTTCTTTGAAATTGTTTTGTTGCTTAACGCCTGCGGTGGCAGCTGGTATTGATAAAAAAATTATATAAGTTTATAACAGTATCAACACGTAAACATGAGAGTCCAGCCCTGGCAAAATCAAATAATATAAAGACACATTTTTCTTACGCCCCCAACAGCCGCTATTGCTACACTAAAATGTATATCGCTTCATGCAATCCTACTTAATTGCCAAGGCTCTGTACGCAGTAAGACGAAGAAAACATAATGAATTGGAACATGCCAAATATCAAAGTTAAAAAAGACCTAAAAGTATTATTAAAACGTTTTCTGTTATATATGATTTTTTTTAATTATTTAGTTTTGTTGTGTGTTTAAAATTAATTTTTATTGCTTATTTTTTTATGATTTTCGTTTATTTTATTTTTTATATATTATAATGTTTTTATCCTTATCAAACTTGCAGTCCCTAACAATGCAATGGCGATGCCAAAAAAAAAAAAAAAATTTTTATTATCAACATAGAAACTCACAATTACCACACATCACAATTTAGCTACTAATTCTTATACAACAATAAGTACCTTATCGTCCCTAAATACCAGAGATAAGGCTGGTCCTTCCACTCTAACGGTCTTGGCACCCCTAAGCAAGCAGATTTGCTCGTCGACCATGCTTTGATCAGATTTAATGAAGTTGTTTGCTTGTCTTGTTCGCTCAGAGAATATGCAAATTGTTTACAGTATGTCACCGTTTCAATGTGTTAGATCATTTGGCAAGCGGTTCCTAACAAGGATTATGGATTTTGGGGGACTTGAAGGGTCATTTGCGTTTGCTTCAAGTGTTGGTACATTTGATATAGAGTAACTTTTGTGGAATGATTTCTGGTTATGACCAGAACATGTATTTCTGGTTGTGGCTTTTCAGCCGAAGCAACAGAAGTAGATTTAACATAAATGTACAGTCACCAAAGGAAATAAGTAACCAGGGTCGTCGGATTTAGTTGAAGTTTAGTAAGAAACCGATGAATGTTTTTGAATGAATTGATTCTCTTTCGACGTAAAAGTGGAAAAACATGGAAGTAATTCCATTATATTCACTAACGAACTTTCCAAATAACAACTGTATTCACTGATGGCACTTTAATAATAAACTCAAAGTAAATGTACTTATAATTACAACTTCCGCAAAATGTTCTCAGGTCAATTACATAAAAACCCTTTTTAGCGGACCTTTTATATTCGACGTAACCTTAACAAAGAAAATATTTAAAAGGTCTTTGTTATTGAAATTAATTACGTTACGAAAGTTAATAAAAAGTTATTTGAATGTATTGGGACGTTTTGTTTTTTCAAAGCGAGAATTAACTCGCTCAATTAAGAATAAAAATGTTTAAGCTTTTTCGAACTTTCCACAATATCTTCATCATGATTTCCTTCCGTTCATTATCGCTCCATAGTGTCAAGGTCCTTAATTTAGTTAATCTCTCCATTTTCGGACCTCACTTAAAGCGAAGGCAACTACAAAATATTTGAGATATTGCACAGACTCGTTGTTCACGTTGTTAGTCCACCGCACGCAATCACCGTTATATCACCCCCCGTTAATTGACTTTTACAAATAACGCTATACGATAAACATGACAGCATCTATTCATAGCAAATTTGTTAACATGCAAACTTTAATAAATTACGTGGCTGTCTACATGCTTTTAAACTGCTGTGAAGGTTGTGATAGGTCAGGGCTTATATTTAATTCACTATCTATAGCCAGGGTAGTCTTGCCTTTCATGTGTTTTATTTGTATAAAGGCATTTATGACCTATTATTATCTAGCTAATTTGTACTCGTAACGGAGCTTATTAAAGTTGGATTTTGCTTTAACTTTCTCTAAAATATGCAAGTGACTTTTTTCAAAGAGGTACTCACAGTGTCATTGAAACTAAACATGTCTAATAAAAATAACAAACACACTAAACTAATCACTCAGACATGTACTAACAACAAGTAACACACCTAAAAACCATTTCTTTATAAACCAACACACCCACAAAATAACACCTGATCACTATCGCCATTTACAACCGACCACGTTCATGACAAGAGAATAAAATGCAGCTAACGAATTAAGTCCATTAATGGACTAACGAACCACGTGTATTCATTAGTATGCCAAGTTAGACGGTTGGGCTAATTCATCACACACGACGCTTCAATAAAATTAACTATGATGAATGGAAAAATTGTCGGTGAGTCCCATCAATCATAGGACTTGATGACGTGTACAAGTTTGCGTTTTTATAATTAGCGGGACGACGTGTTGTATTACTTTAATGTTTTTTGTATCTTGTTGGTCATTAAATTTGTTTGCACACGAAGTGACAAGGTTTGTGTGTTGAACAATGTTTGTTTTGGGCTACTCGATGATTGATTTTGTCTGCCAACTGTAGGATCGGGTCCGTTAGAATCTGCATGGTTCTTTCTCTAAAGACCATTTTGAATAAGCCCTACAATGATCTCACTATAATCTGATTCTATAAGAACTGTCTGAACTTTGACCTAAGAGAGTTCAATTGTTTCTTCTTAAAAGACTTAAGATAGGAACCGCTTGTTTTCATCATACGCTACCGACACGACATCTTCTTGAGTTTTTCCTGTGACATCTAAATGTCTCAAGCTAAACGGCTGCCACTAATAGCATTGTTATTGTGATAAGCTTCAGGTTTTTAATCATCCTGGATGACATCGGTGTAATTTGGGACCCTTTCATCTTCTTCGACTGGGCGTGGTGTCGACACATCAATTTCTATTATTGTGGGATGAGCTCCAGAATATTTGTGATAATGAAGCCCTCAAGGTGTATTGTTGATAGGTGTTTTGTGTCGTATTGTTTTCTTACTGTTTTCTATACGAAGGGCTGTAAATGCTTTGATGTGTTTTTGACACTATAGAACTGATTGAATTACGGTTTACCATTTGGTATATTCGTAAATTTTCCCTGGTATAAACAGAATTCGAAGAGTACTAGAGAGGTATTTTCTAGAACATTGTGTATAAATAACACTGGTAAATTAAGAAAAAAACTGCTTTAAATAGCAAAGGACTTTTCGCAAACACAATACCTGAAAATCACGAACGACAAACTGAATTGAAACACAAAACTCTCGCATTTAAAAATTAATATAAAAAGAATTTCATGCTGGACACTCGCTCCCATAATTGAAGTAGACTACGCATACAAGGAATATGTAAAGTTTTATTTCAGTTTCCCTTTGCAAGTGAACTTATTTGTGTGGAATGTCCACTCGGTACATTTGCACAAACGCTTCGACAAGCCCGCCGGGCGAACAGTATTAGTAAAGTCTTCGATATCTTATCGTAGGGTATTTAAGATTAACTTAGTGCTTAGAAGACATTGAAAGTTTTGTGTTTGAACTGTTTCTTAGAATGTATTTTATCATCGACCTTATAGCTTATCTGGCAATGTTAAATATAGAATGCATTAAATTGAAGTTTCCTCGGATTCGTAGGTACTTGAGTTAGGAAACTGATTAGGCACAATAATAATACTCGTATTAAATTTATTTTCTAGCGTTTTAGAAGAAAATGATGTGATAATTTTAAATAATGAATTCAAATGTATCAATATACCTCTGAATCTCTGAACAAGTCATATTGACATTAGCAGTAGGTACTGCTGGGAGAACCTGCGCCAACAGAAGCGTGTGACACTAAAATACGAGTCGTCTATACCACCGCCTTTGCGACTGCTAATTATGCAATGCGTTCGCCCCGATGATTTCCCATAGGAATGGTGTCCTGCACTGTTTTAATCATATACTCGGAATGGGAAGAGATTGCATCTGAACAAATAACTGGCGTGTTCCGGTTTGAACTGAATCGCTGTGTAATTTACTGTTACGTTTGTTGTTGGCTGTTTGAACTCTCCCCCCGCCCCTTCCATGCCATCCCCGCCAGTTTGTTTTTCGGTATGTATTTAAAGTTGATTCCGCGGACTTCATTTCAGTTTCAGTTCTGCGACGTTGTTTGTGCGATGTGCTTATTCGATTCAGTTTGATAGCGTCTTCCTTGTTGACTGTTGTTTTCGGCGTTCTACCTGATGCAATCGATTGGGATTTGAATTTTCTTGTGTTTGTTCAAGATGCAAGTGTCATGGTCGGTTTAGCATGGCTATAAAATTCCTATCGGAATATCATTTTAACTGAGAGCTTAATAAAAAATGACCTAATTACTGTTGTAATGTTTTAGAAACTGTTAGAATCTGGAAGTTATGATGTGAATTTTGGTCAATATTTTGATCAAAATACCTAAAAATTTGTTAAAAATGTAGTTCACAAAAGCTTCAGTAAATTATAAAAGCATGGTTGCTAACATAAGAGCAAAGAAAGATCCTAAAAAGCATATCATCATAAATTATAAACTGAGACACTGTATCAAGACAAGTTCGCTGAAGGGCGAGCTGCAAAAATGAAAAACTTCGCTGAATTATGCTAAAATCCTCTTTATCAAAGTTTTACGACACAGGTGCTTGCCGTCGAGTCAATATACCTATTGACGGCCGCCAGAGATTTAAAACAACTGGAAACGTAAAACATGTTAACGTTCTTAACTTACTTTTATGGCCTTCTCCCTGACGGAGGGAAGGAGGGAAAGGGCTCTGAGGGACATAAGATTCTTCTATTGCTTTAGTCGTAGATACAGCACATGCAGAATGAGGTTTTAGCGTCATATAGAATTAGGCTTTTAGTGTGAATATCATCAAACATTTCACTTCCACGAAACAGTATTTCTAAAGAGTTTCCCAAACTTTCAAAATTTATCGAAAAAAAAACACTTCATAATGAAAATGGTTTACTGTAGACTAATTGACACTACTTGTGCGGATACAAATAGCTAATATTACCATGCTGAGCAACTCTTATCAAATCAGCAACAACTTACCCCCAGAAGCATTTTACTTGCACAAATGCGTACCTACCTACAAAATGAATGCCTTGAAAATAATTATTTCTCAAATCTAATAAACGTAAAGTCCAAGCAAAACGAAATGACTTACCAAAACAAAACAGCGTCGATCTCTATTTTCCAGATAAAATGGGTCCCAGATTAACAGTATAATAAATCAGACAGCACTATGACAATCATTCTGCGGAGATAGACGGGCCCCGAGAGGCCAAAGTCTAGCAAATAGTAAGTTTATATAGTTAGGTGAATAGTCCGTGATTTATAATGAGGCCTTGTAATCCTCTCATGAAAGGGAGCGGGATATGAACTCGGGCCGGCACTAGTTAGGCTTTGGTTAAGAGGAAATAGTTTCAATTTAGGAGCTATATATTTAGAGGCTTTAAAAGTATGGAATAGTTTTAGGAGTTAAGACGTTTTGTGATGAATTTTATACCGATATAGAGTACTTAACTTTTTAATAATGAGATTTAAAAATAATTGGTAAATACAATCGTGCTTTACATTAAATTGTAGTCAGGAGATCTTAACTCTTCTTGTTTTAGAAAATAAACGAACGCAGTCCAAACACATCGTAAAAAGTAATGCATGTCGACGCATCGTGTTGCCCTACATCCTTGTAATACCTTGAGGGTCTCACGTACCCTCCAAAATACTTTATAATATTTTTTCGTCAACTTTCCGAAATAGATAAACTTGGAGTTCGTATGTTTGTCTTGACAACTGAAACTAATCTTGTCACGGGTATGGAGTTTCTACGTTGTTTTATCTGATTTTATGTGACATATTATTAAAATGTGCCTACGTTTTTTTCGCAATCTTCAAGCGGATTGATAAATATTATTTATTTATGGTTGATTTTTTTCTGTGTATTTTTATGTTCGTTTTCTACTTTAGTCCGACACGTTTGAAATCTTTTTAGGTGTTATTAATAAAAATATTGCGCCAAGCAAAAATGTATGACTTTCGTTAAAATGTACGTTAAACATTTATTTATGTGTTTGTTTAATTAATATTTAAAAAAATGCGGTTCAATTTGAGATTCAGCTTAGAAGTAGGTACACGTAATATAATTATGTTAGTTACTTTCAGTTTGCCTAACAACCTTACATGAAAACACATGAATAACATCACTCCCCTTTCATCAAAAGTAGGCTAGAACTAACCTTTGTCATGCACAAAACACATCACGTCCTCGCAGAGTTATTATCGGCGTGGTAGCTAATAAATAAGCAAATAAAGTGACGTTCATTAATATTCATGACTGTATTACCGAGCGACGTGTCTGTTCGTCACAACAGTGCGACTGATTTCACGGGATTTAGGATTATGTTGAGAGTTTGTTTCATGATATTCTAGGTTTAAATCATTTGTTCTCATAAAGACAAAAAACGCCACTCACATGAGAACAGACATTCAGTAAACTTATTTTAGGTAACCATCACCAAAGTATATGTATAGTATTATAATTATATAATTATTCTATACTCATTCAGCAGTTCAACTCTCAACCATTTAAGAACATTGGAGGACTTTAGTCAAGGCAGTTTTCAATTACGTGTTTGGATAGCCGAGATTTAAAACTGCTGAGAGAGCTAGCATTTTTTATGTAAGTGGGTAGATTATTAAATAGTTGTGCTCCTTCATATGTAATATTCTTTCTAGTGTAATTAGTGCGTATTCTTGGCAAAACAAGTAGACTTGTTCGACGAAGACTGCGATTAGTTATTTGAGATTTTTTAGTAAATGATAAGTTAGCGTGGATGGTTCTGTCTATAATTTTTCTAATCAGAACGCAAGTATTATATGTATAGAGTTGTTTGATATTCTTTAGTTTGTTTCTTTATAAATTTTATAGGTTGGATAGCGAAACAATATCTTTATGGCCTTATTTTGTACTCTTTGTAATTCTTGCAACATCGTTTTTCCGGCACTTCCCCTTTCTATGAGATATAACAGATCTATGCGACGATGGATGGATGGATGTTTGTTACTCTTTCACGGATGGTTATAATCAGAATTTTCATATATGATACTTTTTATCCCGATATTCCCACGGGATCAAAACTTATGCAAGTGAAACCGCGGGGCGCAGCTAGGATGACATAAGTATTTGAATAATATCATCATCTGCCTAGCCTTTTCCCATCTACGTTGGGGTCAGCTTCCAGTCTAACCGGATGCAGCTGAATACCAGTATTTTACATGGAGCGACTGCCTATCTGACCTCCACTACCCAGTTACTGGGTAAGTTTGGTTGTCAGACTTTCGGGCTTCTTACTACCCGTAACAACTGTCAAAGATCCACGAATGACAGCCGGGACCAACGGCTTAACGAGCTTTCCGAGGCACGGAGGGGTCTCGGAATATAAAGATGGTCACCCATCTATAGACCAACCCGACTTGTGCGGTTGTTATTATTTAACCACGGACCCCTTCTATTACTTATTCAATAATGTATAAATTACAATATAAAACTAGTCGTAAACATGTTATGCGTGGATGATATCATCAAAATCTACCAAGCGTCAGAATCTGTTGCTGCTAAGATAAAAAATATATCATCATAACTAAATATAAAAAAAAACAACATAAATGAACTGAGACTTTGGATAATTTTGCTTATCCATCATCGTTACTGAATCGCGGTGATGCTGTTAACTGGGTTAGGGAAACAATTTTGTATGGGATTTGTTTCAGCCGAGATTTTGATGATGGAGTTGATTTTAAAAAGGAGCGTTAGATTATTTTTACTCAACTCTCTTTTGTTATATCGAGTGTTATTACCGAAATGATGAAGTTAGGTGTAAATATTTTTTATTATTGGTCACATAAAATATACGAGACAGAATTCTGTAAAGAATAACTTGTAAACTTGTTGGGGTTTCATATTACCCAGTAACTACTGTGGAGGTCAGATAGGCAGTCACTCCATGTAAAATACTGGTACTCAGCTGCATCAGGCTAGACTCGAAGACGACCGCAAAATAGTTGGGAAAAGTCTAGGGAGATGAGATGACGATGAGACTATGTTATTTCATGTAACTAGTATTTTAATTCGTCAAAATAGGGTATTTAACAGAGCACGGACTGCACAGTAACAATCTCCATCTAACACTACCTTAAGACGATGACACAACAAAAAATGAGCATGCCGACTGCCGACAACTTAAACACAACAACATGCAAATCCAAAAATCGCTTACAAAGAAACTGCATTGTAAGAGATAGCGGGTAAGCTGTCTTAGTTCACGTACACACATTAAGCACAATGTTAAATCTAGTAAAGTAGTCTAGCTGGTATCGCA
This sequence comes from Apamea anceps, assembly GCA_951799955.1. Taxonomy (NCBI): domain Eukaryota; kingdom Metazoa; phylum Arthropoda; class Insecta; order Lepidoptera; family Noctuidae; genus Apamea; species Apamea anceps. Next base: position 2,993,521 of record OX637506.1, read on the forward strand.
GTGCCAAACCAACTGAGAAAGTTTATTCGCAAATTGACTCCACGTATTCGCTTTAGGTGCAGTTTCTTTCATCCGAGCTCAGCTTTTGTTGTGGCGGTAGTTGTAAGCGCGGGCGGGTTAACTTGGGAACTTATGACCTTCTTTGCTTGCAAGGTCAGCTTTATAGCGGTCACTATAATAATTGAAATCCCTAAGGGTTAATGCGTAAGCTGTACGACCGAAACATCATTTTACACTTTATTTGATCTTAATTTTTTTGTTTTTATCAGAAGGCAAATTCTCGTAAATAAAAACGTTCAAAATCTAGTCGCAGTCTCATCTCAGCGACAAACAAATGTCAAAAACTGTCAAAATGTAGGGAAATTAGAAGTATTTTTTTTCCGATTGAGACTGAGATTAGACTGTGAAAGTTCTTAAAATTACGAGAATGGCCCCTCTGGTGTATTGTGTATCTTGTAGTCTGTGCTAAATAAATGTATTTACTTTCTTCCTTCTTTTTTTTCTATTTTAAGCCAGTTATTTTTGCGTAACCCTATTGTATTTTCTTAAATGCGCTCAGTACAATAACCTGACAATGGTAATTAACTTCTTGTAATGAAATAATTTTTTTTTTCTTAATTTATATTTTATTTTTTAGATCAAATAATGACGTTGTTTCACTCGTTGTCTCAGTGAATACCAGTTTGTTTTTAAAACATTAGGCCTACACAGTTTACCTAGAAGATCTTAGTCTACTTTTCTCCGCCACCTCTCCTCACCGAAATCAAAGCATTAGGTTGTATTAAGAAATACGAAAACTAAGCAGAATGGCATCCTAAAGAGTTCTGCATCACAACTTTGTTTTGCATGAGTTTACCCGTTTGCCGGTTTTAAAATCTTTTCGCGACTTGAATGCATTAAAGTATTTAACTTGTTTGTAGTTTCTGTCTATCGGACGGAAGTAAAACAATGTATTGTTTGAAAATATTTTCCCGAATATTTTTGTGCAAGTAAAGTGTGGATAATGTGCTTGTATGTTTTCACGGTTTTCATAGCTTTGACGGTTTCGTATAAAGTTTAAAGTTTAGGGTATATCAACAAGGAGTTGCAGCTGGAATAATGTTCAAAAACAAAGTTAATATCCCTCTAGTGTTTTTTATGCGGGCAGTAAAACTAGTCAGGAGAAAAATCAGGATTCATTCGATTTCAGAAACAGGGTAGAAAGATTTCAATGCCCGACAAATTGGCTTCAAAAATCGTGATAAAGCACGAAACGTGACAAATTGCTGAATCATTGTCTACAAAAAACTTACGCTCAGCAATGGCCCAGTAAATGTCTTATTAAGTTACTCGATTCCCCTTAACTTGCTCTTACAACTAGCGACGATAAAAATGTTTTATGCCTTCCTCCCATTTGCATAACTTTTAGCAGCTGTTAAAATGTGTTAGCGCATTTGGAATTAGGGGAATTACTCGATTGTTAAGATTTTTACAACTTTTTTATCGTGGGTTCAGATAAACAAGAAAATTAAGAAATTCAACATGAGAACTAAACGTACCTTTCTCTCTGACACTAAACAAATATCACCATGTTTGGGGCTCAAAGGACTTAGTAAAATGTTTACGATGTAATTTTTCGTAATATGAATTAAATTGAAGACGTTAAACCAGCGTCTAATCGCCCCTAAACAGGACTGCGCTATTAACTTAAATCCTTTTTAATCTCAAGAGATTTGTCGCAATAAAAGTTTTAATACATAATTATGATAAAACAAGAACATCCAACTGACAATTAACGTCCGCTGCGTTCCCCCAACAAATAACATTTGTAGGAGAAAGCGAAACTCGACTCTCTCACGCACGGCACATAAATTTGTTACAACTGATTACCAAGTTTGTTGGGACTTGTCATCGCAACTCTTCCACCTTGGTGGGGGAAGAGAATTTTTTCATTGTTAACGTTATATCTGGCGAGGTTTGGCATCGGAGTTCATGAGCGCCGCGCACGCCGCGCCCACTACGTGATCCGAATACAACTTCTCATATTCATCGCTTTAAAGCAACACCGAGGTGCGAGAGGGACGCCCCTATACGACAGACACGGCGACACCTTTCGGCAAGATTTCGTGACCTCTCAGCGGCTTCAGTCCGCAGAAATATGGACGGTAATAACATAAATCCCTTTGGCATATAAAACACTAAACGCCCCCTGAAGTGTCCCATGGTTTTTACGACGCGAATTCTCGAACGCTGTAAAGTATTCGAGCGTTTATGAAAATTGTTGGAATTTTCTAATTAATTATGATTGTTATAACGGGACATTTTATTAATTTAATTTCTTAGTTTTAAAAGTTTATCACTAGCTCACTTTCTAAAGTTCGAGAAGTTACAAAATCATTATTAGTTTATTCATCAGTAACATGTTCTCACCACCAAAGCTCAGTAAAACAAAACAGGAAGCTGTTTCTTCTGTGACATGTTCTTCAAACACATTATGAGTTGATTCCCGATGATCGTCGGAACACGTATGACGGATGACGAGTGACGTGCCCTCATCGGTATGCGTCGCCAACTCGCCACCTAATCATAAATAGGGCTATGCTCGCATTGCTCGCGCCTTTTGACGCCAATGCTCATTTTTGGCACTGGATTTGTATAGTGCAACGTATGTTTGAAATTTTGTGGAAAATTGGGCAATCAGAAGGCCAATTCTCCTAATTTAAAACGTTCAAAATGTAGTCGCAGTCTCATCTCAGCGACAAACAAATGTCAAAAACTGGTCAAAATGTAGGGAAATTACAAGTTTTTTTTGACAGATTGAGACTGAGATCAGACTGTGAACGGTCTTAAAGTTACAAGAATTGCCCCTCTGATCTTTTAGTCTGGTTTGGGTTTATTTGTCAATAACTTTTAGTTTTCAAACTTTTTACAAAGATATATATGCATTTGAAATACGTAAGCATTCAATTGTTGTATTTCAAAGCACTTACTACTTTATTCAGACGTTGGACCTGTTTATGTTGTACCACACACAACATGTCTGGCGTAGTCTTTAAAAAAATAAAAAATAATAAAGCTTTCAAACACTTAAGGCTAAACTTTAAAAACAACTAAATCATTCAATAAACTACTAACCCAAAACTATGCCAATGCAAGTGTCGTGCAAAAATCACTGTAATGAAAATCGTAAAACACCGAAAAGAAAACGCGCCACTTCTATGGTTTTTATATCCAAGGAAACGGCGTTTTTGTCTCAAAAACGGGTCACATTCCGGAGGATGTTCTATAAACGCTCAGCTGATGGTACATAAAGTTTCGGTCCGATGCTGGCGACACATAAAATCTGAATAAGTAAATGATAGGGGATAGTGGATACTTGATTGATTCACGTGGGGATGGTGCAACACATAAGCTAACAGCGGGAACTGGGACAGATAGTCTGTGTGACATTTTTTTTTATTGCAAAATAGACAAGGAAGCCCAGAAGATGACTATTCACTTGACTTGAATTATTTGATTTTAGTTAATGTATCAAGTGGGTTGTTATAATTTTGGCGACTTTTTCGTTATATGTGTGTGTGTTTGTTTGGCTTCGTAGCTCCTAAACGAATGTTCCGATTTCGATACGGTTATTATTAACAAGCTGGGACGAGGTTTTCTGTGAGTGAGGGGTGTCACGCATAAATAACCCCATCCCTAACAAAATTGATTTTTACAGGAGTACGCTGTTACTATCAAAAATTATGAACTGTATTTTATTCCTTAACTTGCATGCTTGATTCCACAATCATCATCATCATGATTGTAGCCGAAAACGTCCACTGCTGGATATAGGCCTTCCCCAAGCATCGCCACGTCCACTGGTGTTGTATATCTCGTATTTGGATTCCTGCGACCTTGACAAGGTCATCGGTTCACATAGAGGGAGGCCTTCCAAAGCTACATCTTCTGGTACGCGGTCGCCACTCCAGAACCTTTCGGCCCATCGATTCTACAAACGCTATAATCTTATTTCTTGTGCCAGCAGTCTCCCGATAGTATTGTTTATGTGACGGACGAGTTACGACGTTTACGATCTGCGGAATGGTGTATTTGCAATTTATAAGGTATTCTCAGCAGACGACTTTGCGTCTTATGCGCTCAGGTTACGGTGCAATTTGCAACAAACTATCTGCGTTAGGTAATTTAAGGTTGATTGATAAATGTTGACGAATTCATTAGCATAAAAGTTTTAGTGAAGGAAATCTGGGCCTTGATGTTTATGTGGCAGATGAAGGGAGTTTAAGGCATATGAATAGCTTACGAGAAACAAATAAACACAGTAGACTCTGAGAAAAACGAAAGAGCATGCAGAACATACTTAAATATTTCATTAAAAAGGTAACAAAATAGACGCACCGTATTCTTTGCCTAATAATGGTGTTTTTTTTTATTGACAATGGGCTCACTCTTGACCTCAATCCAGCCCAGAGGCAGGGATGAGATCTATGGTGGAACGAGCTTACCCAGAAGAAGCCTATTCACTCTCGCCCTGAAGAAATTCGGGTTGTACAAAACAACAGAGGGGCAATTCTCGTAATTTTAAGAACGTTCACAGTCTGATCTCAGTCTCAATCTGTCAAAAATTCCTCTAATATCCCTACATTTTGACAGGTTTTTGACATTTGTTTGTCACCGAGATAAGACTGCGACTAGATTTTGAATGTTTTAAATTACGAAAATTGGCCTTCTGATCACTTCGGACTAGGATATTATTTACACTCAAGTTCTAAGCATAATAATCCGCCTATAATGTTTGAGGGGGAGTGGGTTGTAATCCCCCCCACGCGGACCCAGTGCGGGTTGGTAATGTCACATATTTTTAATTTTTTGACATCCGGGTTTCCTCACGATGTTTTCCTTCACCGTTTTGAGAGCAGTGGTGGTGAAATTATTTACGCAAAGTAAAGCGCCTGCCTGGAACCGAACCCACGACCTACAATTCGTAGGCCGGGGCCGTTACCACTCTTCCACCACTGTTTCCAGGTTTTAAACTTCATGCAAACAGGCCTAATTACAAGTCTACGATAAAAAAACATTCCATCTACATCGAATAAGACGCACATAACTAAATTTATTTCCCTCAAAAAAGGTGCACCTTCGAAGATGGCTCATTAAACCACTCCTGGCGATCGTAAAACCTTTACAAAATTTTCATTACGCCTCTACCAAGGGAATAATGATCGGACCTACGTTTAAATGGCATCATCTCACTCTTTGAAAGCAGAATCTGACTCCTTGAATGCATAAAGAACTATAAACGTCAGATATCATCTAATTGAAGTTCAAGTTATGGGGGTAGGGATGTCTAAAAGTATCGATGTTAGAGATAATTTTGAGCTAGGCTTTTTCCTTTATGGGTGCTAAGTTATAGACTATATTCTTACCTGTGCTAACTAAGTGTCTAACTGTATTTTAGGTACGTGAAATTAATCCTAGATATTAGACTAGAAAGGTATGAATATATAGAATGGTTGACAAGATGAAAACTGTTGTAATTGAGTTATAATGTGTTAGTATTAGAAAAGTACCTTTTAAATAAGGCCGATGTCAGTGTGATCATGTCATGCTTGCAGTTTTCAAGTGACCTCTGCATTTTGTAAAAATAGTTTATTGAAACATTCGATTCCTCGTTAAAATGTTTACTCAATTTTCCATCGATAAATTGAATACAAAAACATCGACACATTTCAGACATTGCTTAGCGAGGCGTTGCCCATTAAAATGTAGGAACGTTCGATAGCTCTATTCAAGTGTAAAATATTTAAATTTACCTAGCAACAATTGGAGGCAGGAATTTAAAATGGTAGGAACAGGCTCAATTGGACTGGAGCCTTCCAAATTAATTGAAATTTATGCTCATTAGACTTTGATTTTTACTGAATTTTTTTTTTTTGATGGAAGGGTAAAGAATGAAGAGGATAAACCGGAGACAATTGTGATGACTTTTTATGCAAGTCAGTTATTCTTTTGATAATTATGGGCTTGTTACTCACGTCGATTTATTAGCGATAGATTTGTTCGCTAGCTTATTCGGGGCCATAAGTTTATCTGTAATGCTAACATAGTCTTCTAACTATGTTAGTATTACAGACAGAGAGAAGTAACTAGCAATTATTATGGATGTACTAACACTGATGGAGTTGTGGTATTCTAATAACTAATAAAATTAATTTTATGATCTGAAAAATAAATAATAAATTGATGATTATGCGACCTCCTTTCGCAATCAGTGCAGTAGGTACTGGTCATCGTAAACTCTTGTCATGAAGTATAAGGGCCGGTTGTTTCAAATGGTTGGTTAACGTAACATATGTACGTACGTCAAATAATAACGATTACGTATTCGTTATTATTTGACGTACGGCAAGGCCATAATTTTGTTATTGTAATTTGAATTTTCTATTTAATTTTGACAATTCAAAAGTGCCTGTAAATGGTTTAATTGAAATAAATGATTTGAGTTTGAGTTTGAGACAACGCTTTTTTTGGTTTGATGATAGTATGCGTCATTTTTGACGTACTTATACGCGTGCGACAAGTGGACGTGAAACAACCCGCCCTTAGTAAGTTCAAGTACCTTTTTCAATAATTAAGAAGGAGATTGTTTCGGTTCCAGATCTTCTGTTTCATTTTATAGCATTGCGACTTTATAGATAAAGGCTCTCACTAGGGTTTACTCCTGCATATTTAGGATTTGCGCAGTGTTCAACACCACTGATGCCGTGATTGGCGTGGCCAGGTGACCATGAATGATGAGTTGGACCCACATAATATTGAAAACGCTTTGTATGGGTGGATGGATGTTTATTACTCTTTCACGCAAAAACTACTGAACGGATTTAGATGAAATTTGGCACACGATAGTTTATAACCAGGATTAACACATAGGAGACTTTTTGTTCCGATACTCCCACGGGATCGAAACTTATGCGGGTGAAACCGCGGGGTGCAGCTAGTAACACAATATAATATTTATTTTTTATTTTTGCCATTCACCCGAAAAGGGGAAGTAATTTAGATTGGTGTTATTTTTAAATACCTATATTTTTAAGTTGTACCTTGTTCAACCTAAACTACCATATAATAAAAGTCAAATAAAACTGTTCGTACAAAAACCTGGTTACTGGCATGACGTGAATTGTTCGAGAATGGCGGAGGAGTCTTAGGAATTTCATATCGCAAACAAATTTCTCTTGTCATAATGAATTCCTGAGCCAGAGACGGCTATTGGACTAGCCAAGGCATGTTTTAAACATTTCCCGTTTTTAGGAGGTGCGTACGTTGTTGTACTTTTCAAATAATTTTGTTTTTTGTTCGAATATTTGCTGGCGTAGACATTCTGCATAATTACCAAGGGACCGTTTGAGAGTTGTTGTTGCACGTTGGCTATTCTATTGGGGTTTTTGAACAATTTTTTTTTTTCTCAACCTTTTACCATGGATTCAGCAAACGAAAATTTCAAATTTTCTTCTATTTTATTTTTTATTCGGTAGCGACCAAATGTTTCTACGCAAGAGATCTAGAAGCATGTGCTGAATTCATGGATGTAGTTTGCGCGTGGATGTCCCTGCTACCCTGTATAAGTTTTATTAATGACATATTTAACAAAATCTACATAGTTACAAAATCACTTCGTCAATCGTTAACAAAATCTGAAGTGCTGGTAAAGAATGCCACACGAACACTCAGAATTTGTTTTAACATTCAAACTCAAACTCAAATAATTTATTTCAATTAAACCATTTCAGGCACTTTTGAATTGTCAAAATTAAATAGTCGGTCAGTTAGTTAGAAAGTTGAAGCTGCCCATTCCAAAACGTAGATCTCTGTGGAGAAGAACGGGCAAGAAACTCCACGGACACTCTTTTTTCTCACATTTAGGTATTAAAAATCTCCTTTTCACAGAGACTATGCCTGTGTCCAAGCAGTGGGAACAGTGTAGGTTGATTATGCAACAATCTCATTAGAATGAAACACAACGTTCATACCACAAAAGCCAAAAACTTGATTACAATATAAAAAAACAGCTTCCCAAAAAAGTCGAAACCACAAATAGTTTGTATTAAAAGATCCAAATTCAATATTAAATACGAGCTTTTACAAGTGGACGGTATTAGGGACCGCCCTCGTAGGAATCAATGGGCCTGCCCTTCACCGGATGTATCCTACGCCTTTGGGTAAATAAAGGCAGTTTCCTGTGACAAATATTAAAGCCTTCCAGTCCTGTAACGTTATACGTATGTTTGAAACGTAGAGGGCTTGTTTTCGTTTAGTAGAAGATTATTTATTATGTATAGTAAATAATGTGATGGGCCCGTGGCTAAATAATGTCAGCCGCACAGGCCGATCGATCAGGTTAAGATCAGGCTTGCCGCGGTTGGTATGGGGATGGGTGACCATCTTTACATACCAAGACCCCTCGGTGCCTCGAAGAGCACGTTAAGCCGTTGGTCCCGGCTGTCATTCTGGATCTTTGACAGTCGTTACGGGTTGCCATATGCCCGAAAGTCTGGCAGCCAGTCTTACCACTAGACAGATGATGAGTAAACAACGAAGGGTAAAAGATCCTCTAAGAAATCTGACGATGACCCGGAGATTATTTGTTTGCTTCCCAAGCTTGAACCCTTCGTATGCCGCAACGTGGATCCACGCGAGGCACAATGGCTCTTTAATTGTTTCTAACCGTCGTATTTACGGCAAGGAATTGGTCTGTGCCAAATTTTGAACTGATTTTTTAAACATCATGGGTAAATAAACTCATGAAGTCTTAGTTTCGCGTGGACACCTTTGACTTACGAAAACTGCGAATATTGTTACCTCAACTATGTAGTTCATTATCTAAAAGTCCCAATACACGTAGCGATTAATGCTTCATCATGATCTACATGAGAAAAGGTAGGTATAATACTTCTCCGACACCATATTTTTAAATGAGAGCACTATCGAAACTGTGAACGTCATTTCTCTCACTTTAAAAGTATTTTACGAGCAAAATGTAATCACTATAATGCAAACTGAACCTCAGCTATCCATTTATTCCTGAATAAACTTGCACAATGTGTTTCATCCATTAACTGTGAACAAAACACTGCAATAAGCTCCAAAGTCATTCAAAAACTATACAAAGCCATCTAATTCAATTAACTGTACTGTATCCTTGATCACATTAACAATGTTTGCATACAAATATCTCTGCAGGGGTGCAAGTACACGTTTTCTATGTAACTTTAAATATTTGCTGTCGCGTGCCACTATTCAAATAAATGTGTTAGTCTCTCTCTCTTTGAGCAGCGTTTCCTTCTGTCATGTTATTCCATGCTGCTTGGCTGGTTTTCTTTACATGATTTTTATTACTGGCAAATGTTGTTTGCCATCTTTTAAGATGGTTGCGAGTTGTTTGCGTTCGGTGATGTGAATTTTTTGTGAGATTTTAATGGGAATATGGATGTCTTTGAACGGAATATTGACGGTGTTGGTTTTTTCATATGTGCTCTGGTTTATTTAAATACAAGTTTGCCAAAGGGGCATGAAACGAAGCATCCTAAACATCAGACTTAGATACAAACAACTAAACACAGCAATCAAAATAAAATTCAAGGCGTAGATGACCTTCAACATGCTCAAGAACTGTAGTGGGGATGGGCGGGCCGTCTGGCGCGACGAATACGACAGCTGGACCCTTAGAACAACCGCTTGGAATGGCCTACGTGGAAGGAGAAGAAGAGGAAGACCAGCAGAACGTTGGTACGACGAGAAAGTGGAATTCATTTCAAATTATGGCCTGTGAAAGCAAAAAACAGGCAAAACTGGAAATTACTGAAAGAGGCCTATACCCGTCGAGGGGTCCTTAATTAATTAATTAATATTACAAACTTTATTAAGAACTTTTTTTTTTGTAATTAAGAAATAATACTTACAGGATTTTTATGTTTATTTATTATTTAAGCACAGCAAACGATTTATTGGGACAACGCAAATATTGTTCTCAATCCTTAGAATACTTAACGTTTACATACAACTATAATCCAAGGATCATCCCACAATCACATAAATCTCTCACCGCCTATACCGCAAAACAATTACTCACCCGCAATTCTGATGATTTGTGAACAGGGTGGCGAAAAAAATGAAAATCTTCTCACAGCGGAGCACGGGACGATACAAATTGTAACACCTGACAAAAGTGCCATGATTTATTAGCAGCGGCAGAATCGGCAGCCCGGATAAAACCACCGCATTTCACAACGAGAGCTGGAAACTCGTGCGATTCAGTAACAAAGCATTGTTGAACTCTACTGCCATTAGCTTCAATTGTTTCGGCTCGTGAAATAGTTGAATTTGATATTTTTTTGTAGATTTTGGGTTGTAATTGAGTTTTGTGTTTTTATGTTGATTGACGAAAAATCTGGTTATTGAAAACGGGGTATTGAAAAACCATGGCCAAAAAGCAACTATAGTTTTAATTTTTCAAAAATATTAATCAAAATTAATATGGTATATTTCCCGCTCTATCCTCCAACCTAATTGCGTAAGACACTATTAATCACAATTAGAATAATTTTGAAGGATATTGCTAATGCATCATAAAATATGTTCGAAAAAATTGCCTGCTCAACAATGTAAATAACGCAATGAATGAAGTTGAACAGTCAAAATAAAAGCCATTGGTACTGATAGTTTGTAACGCAATTACTCAGACTGTAAGTGTGGAAATCCCAAAACGATTCGTGATTTTATACACAACAACAAGATTGAAATTGATACCTATCTGCGACAAGAGTTGCTATCCCAACATGATGTTACAAGAGAAAATTCTTTAACAGAATCGAAACAGCCGCCGTTTCCTACAATACCGTTCGCGATCAAATAGTCAAACAAAATTTATGTTCCCTCCCGCCGGGGATTAAAATATTAAAACTGCTGAGGTGTTTTCGCAACAATTTTTATTTATGGCCCGAACAATTGCACGGTTTTTACATTAAAAAAACCAAAAGAATGATTTGTTATTCACAAAATGTAGTGGAAATATTGTGGTGTAAGCTGACATCGGGAATAAAGAGGCGAGATTAATTATTGCAGACCAGATAGTGCTGGTAGTGTAGTGATAGACCTGCATTAAGTACTGCAACATTAAATGCACCGCATTTAGCATTCGAAATTATTAATTAGTACGAGAGAGATAAAGGGACAACCAAAACAACAACGACTTCGAGAAAGATGGGTCGACGAGATCGAGAAGGTAGCAGGCCAGAATCGACCGACAGCACAGGATAAAAAAGAATAGCAAGAAAGAAAGGAGGCCTGAGATCTTCAATGTCAGCACGAGTGACGGGGCCCGATAGGGCCGAAGCCTGCCAGGGTAGCGGGATCGTCCGAAAGGGTTACCGCTGCCCTGGAACATAAAGGGCTAAGGAAGGAACACGGGTGGGTTTTAGTCAGTAAGAGTCTGACACTCCCTTCTGCTCCACCCAGAGCGGGAGGAGTCATTTGATGATTTCCCATCCTGAAAAAAAAAAAAGATCTTTACCCAAAAAGGGCCTAAAAGAATTTCCACAATTTTATTTATTACTTTTTTAAATGTTACTGTGTTTATTTTTTAAGAGGCTTTATTATAATTTAGCATTCACAGTGTAATCTCCGATGTTTCAGTTTTCACTAGTTTTGTGCAGTATGAAAGTTATTGCGAAAGTTCACTCTAGGATTTGATTTGATAGGATCTCGATTTTGTATCGGTACACCTATGTCAACTTGGTTTTTCAGTCTTCTTCTTTGCCGTATTTCTGGCACAACAGTTCAAATTTTGTTGGCCCAAAACTTCGTCACATCCACGGCGTTATCGGCGGCAGCGCAGAGGTCACTTTGGTTGCTTTAGGACACAAAGGGCAAGATAGGAGGTGAAGCATAGTTTGTGACTCAGCTCCACATCCGCACCCTGCTGCCGTTCCGTCGAAGTAGCTCCACTTTACGAGGCTTACTTCGACTTACACCTTCCGACTTAGTTTCGGAGATGGTTCAGGGACTTCCAAGTAGGCCACGGAAGGTAACGGGCTTTTAGTGAAACTGCCGCATTCATATCGATGTCGAACACTGATCAAATACTGCACGAAGTAGTTTCCCACACTGTTTTTAGCTTACAACACAGTAATCATAAAAATAGGTACATAAATATAACTAAATGGTCACACCTGCCTAGTTTGACTGCATTCTTCATTAATAAATACAACTCAACTCTGATTTTTCATTTGCTAGGCCAAAATGATCGCTAATATTTACAAAATAATGTCATTTTGACATAAAACAACCGGTCAAGTGCATGTTGGGCCACGCGCAGTGTAGGGTTCCGTAGTTTTTATAACAGCCAAGTCATAGTATAAAGAGAGGAAGTAGGCTATCTCCGGCACAATCCGCGACATAATTGCCTACTGTCTTAGGGTTGTCACTTTTTGTTAAATTTTAATTCAGTGCCAATAAATGGGCAAGGGTCGGGATGTTGTATTTTTTACTTGTATTGTCTGGGTACCTAAACGATGATGAAACCTTTCACGATGAAAGAAAGAGCGACGGGCCAGCAGACGGGCGGCGCGGGGCGGTGATGAGCACGAGTAAACGGTAGGTTACTGATAGTACTGTCACCAATTCATTAGTTTAAAGCCCGGCCCTTGCCAAAGATAACACATATCTCTGTATAACTAATTCAGTGATCATTACTCAATAAAGTTCAACAATGGTTTTCCTAACAAACACAAAAATTTTTCAAGATTCATAGCAGTATTATTTATAAAAAAAAAACATCGTAAAACAACATAAAGAAACTAACGCCTGTCTCTTAAACTATAATCAAATTTTTATTCTGCTGTTATGATTCGAACTTTGCTCTATTTATCTGATTCACAATTAGTCAATTACTTATTTTTTAAGTACGATTTTATAACTGTAAGTAGGTACTTAGTTACTATACCTACAATAGGTACTGAGAAATCGGCATGACTAAACATAAACAAAGCAATAGCGGCAAATCAATTGACAGATCAAAAGTACCTAGTACATTCTAGTGGGAAATTAGGCCTACCTACTTCCTCTGTCTGATAGAAAACTTATACAACAAAAAATAAGTAAGTAGGTAGGTATCTCATCATCAAGTAAAAATGATATGCTAGAAAAAGTGACTTTCTTACCTTTCCTGTTCAATAGGTAATTTGAACAGAGACAATTCTGGAATCGATGAATTATTAAGACACCCAAACATACAGCAATACGTTCTCCTGCGATTATCACACATTTTTCATTCATTTAGCGGTGCCGCAAAGCCGTGACGCGCGAACCTCGTGCGATGTTAGCCCCGTCTGGCGCGCTGCGAAACGGGCCGAGATTTGTGTAAGTGTGCGTGCGGCGACGCATAGTTACTTTGGCGCACACATACAAGCCGCGCGCGGTGCGTTTGTATGAAGATAACGTACTTCCTCTCTTTATACTATGGCCAAGTGCGGGTCGTATTCGCTGACTGATAGTTTCGTACCATGCTCTAACTAAAAGCCAAACATGACTACCTAACTAATTTGACTTCCTATACAAATCCTCACCTGATCCGACAATTTTGCACGGATAGTTTTTTTTTTTTTTTGAGATTTGGATAAGACTTGTCGATACAACTGACGCTTAGCGCCACCTATCGACATTTCTATGGAGTTGTTCGAAATTTTTGAGTCTAATACAATTGTCAAGTCGACTATTACTCGTAAACTTGTAAAGCCCACTTAAGTGTGATAGTTTTCCTTTAAACTTCGTTGGATATAGGTACTACTGCCATGACATTTGAAATTCTAACTACAACCGTTTAGTTGGTAGAGGGGGGGGGCACTTGACTCTAACGAAAATTTGGTAATTTAAAGCTTGATAAGTCACGAACGGTTTACTTAATCAAAAAACGGTCTTACCAAATCCCTAATATTTTTGAAAGATCTATCCAACGATACCCCACACTATGGGAAGGGCGATAAAAAAAAATATTATCCCCACTTTAGATGTAGGGGAGGTACCATAAATTATTATTTTTTTCAAAATTTTATTTTACCACTTTTTCGGCGTCATTAACGTGTATACTCACGCCAAATTACAACTTTCTAGTACCAACAGTTTTTGAGCTAAACCGCGGACAGACAGACAGACAGACGACATGGCGAAACTATAAGGGTTCCTTGTTGATTACGGAACCCTATAAAGGTCAATCGCAACAGCTGTCATTATAATAAAAATTAAAGTTTAACAGTAATTACTAAAAGATTGATAGCAGAAAGCATAATAGACAACTCCATTTAAATTCTTCTAGAAACCTACGAGTACATATATATTTTCCCATTTCAACATGGAAAGATAAACGTAATATATTTTAGAAAACACAGGCAAGGCCGGGGAGGGCTCATTTCAATCTAAACTTGTTATTTATTTTGCTGGATAGTTAATGCTTATTTAATAGGAAAAGTTGTCGGTCAACGAAGCCTCCTACAGGTCAGAAATACTATTTATTACTATTTGAATTTCAAAATTCATCAGCCTTTGTGGCTGTATTATTTGTCTTGATGATACGGTTCAGTTAATTAGTTTTATTTTATTGAAATTTTCGTTATCTTCAAATATAAAGAGGGATTTAACGAAAAGTTTTTAATACATTTTAGTGATCATATTCATAACTAATCTTACTTTTAATTAATCAAACACATTATTTGCCTAATCTACCCTAGGTGTGATATTGTAACATTTTGTTTGAGTGAGTTAGTAATTTCAGCATATTACAGCAATTTGTCGAGTCACGATTGTTAAATACAGTACAACACGCAAGACAATTGTGAAAATGTGTTAAGGCTTTCGCAGACAGGCGCGACGCTATGGTGCGACGCAATTCTGGTAGAACAATATCCATGAAGTGTTCACAGAAATTGTTCTATAGAGTCACGTCGCCCCGCACGTTGCGCTTATCTGCGGGAGCCTTTATGATAAGTGCTCCAAAAACTTAAATCATGGAAGTTATCTAACCCACCATTTCTATAACCAAGCATGTCTTTCAATAGTGTAATAGGGCTTAGCCCTATTTTAAAATCATAACAATTTAGCTTTTGTAAATTTTTGCTCTCATCAGCATTTATTTCTTGCTTCATTTAACATGTCTTGCTAATTAATTAAATCTTCTTCATACACCGATTCTAACAATAGCCATTAGAAATTTATTAAAATTAACGTTAAATCCTTAGATCTTAGAATATAATCCGCAAATCATCGGCCGTCACGTCAACATGTCACGGAGGACGTGACGACAACACGCCTCAGCGTGTTTGTCAAATGTAAACAATTTTACGGAGTAGATGGTGACATTACCTATACATATTGTGGATATCGATGATCGGCTTTAGAAGGGGTCGTCTCAATCAAGACGTTCTTGCAACAATCTTACTAATATTATAAACGCGAAAGTTAGTATGGATGGACGGATGGATGGATGTTTGTTACTCTTTCACGCAAAAACCACTGAACAGATTGGAATAAAATTTGGCACACAGATGGTTTATAATCAGGATTAACACATAGGATAGTTTTTATCCCGAAATTCCCACGGGATCGAAACTTTTGCGGGTGAAACCGCGGGCGCGGTTAGTCGGATATATTTTATTTTATTGCTTATCAAAAATAATGATGACTCATTGCTTTCTTGCGAATTTCATCCATTGACTTGTATGCAACGTTGCAGGTGAACGTGATTTTCTTTTAATCCTCTTCCTTGTCTTCAATGAATAAAAATCACCAGCCTACGGAGTGGCGATTGGAGCGGTCGGTTATTACAAGTTGTTATCTGTCTGTTAAAATAATAAAATAAAAATAGAAACTGAATTTTAATTATTGATATAAAATTTATTGAATTGTAATTTATATTCTGTAACATTTATGGTGGACATGACAAAGAATATTCTATTTAAAAACTACAAAATTGTGTATATTTTAAATATGAATTGTAGATTACGTGGCTTCAATTAATGTGATAACATAATCGCCACAATTTATAAAAATCACATCCACATGCTTCTGTAACAAGACCTAGTACCATAATTAAAGCCATCACAAAGTCTTTCAACATTATCCAATTTCTTAACAAAACAGGCACGTCATGTTTAAATTGTATGAATGTTTTTGAATTTGAATTACCTGAATGCGGTTTGTGGCTACCGCTTTGTTTCGCCTGTCGCTCGTTGGCTTCGCTACTAAGACCGGAGTTTCTGTCACCCGCGTGTGACGGTTGGGTTATGAAATCGGCGAGCGTATTATGGAAATTGATTATTTCATGATTTACAAACATTAATAAGATTTTTAGTGATTTTAACCAGCTTTAGACAGCATCCGTCTGGCATTCATGCTGAAATGAGCCTTTTTGGCGCAATCGTGACGCACGAACATAATACTATTATAGTTAAAACATTATTTTCACTTTTTTATTTTGTTATTTTTATTTCATGAACTGTGTCCAAATAAACGTTATTCTTTCTCTCTACTGAATATAAAATTGAAAGTATGTGATTCGCCTCAAATGATTTGTGTATCAGTGTAGTCATGAAGTGTAAAAATATCTCATGTAACAGTTACCGCAAAAGTACTGGTTTTTACGGAACGGAATGGAAACATGATGTTTCGAGCATTGCCTAGTTTCTAAGTTAGTTCTCTTCGAGCTTCGAAACCATAAGGTTGTCTTCAATGTATATATTGATATTATATTGAGTACCTAATTAAATAGTTTGTTAAATATTGCTATAATACTAAGTTTGCAGGTGCGCAAAAATATAAATACAGAAAAGTTTATACTGGAAAAGGAGTATTCATTTCAATTACTTGGTTTAGGTTCTCATACATAGGTGTCGAAGGACCTTCTCATAAGGATGGTAAGCTACGTGACAGCATCATCCTTTCCGCTTTGAACGTGAATAACCACCGCTAAATGAATCGCTTTAACTATCAAGTTACAGCGATTCATTCAGCGGTAGTTATTCAGTGCATGTTTATAAACTGACAAACTACATTGTTCTCACATGATCTGACCAAGATGTCTGGACTTTAAAAGAGACTGTGACCTCCGAGTTTGTTTCGGTCTCTCTTCTCAGAGTAGTCAGATAGGAAACGCCGACGTCATCTAGCTTATTTTTTTTTTTATAATCTGACGTGTAAAAGTGAACCGATATCCGATTTCCAAATGGAAAAACATTTCACTTAACATTAAATAACAAGCTTACTGGGGCTACCGATTCGTAATCAGACTGTAATTCAGTTATCACAGATTAACCGAGCATACCATTAAAAAGCCGTCAATTAACAAAAACTTTCGATTTGTAATTTATAACTTCAGAACATACTATGACGGTAAAACACAAACAACTCTCCGATAGTGTCTCGGGCTATCAGCGGCCCTAACCACACAATTTATCCTTTAATACCCAAGAACCTAGACCCACATCTCATCCCGCAAGCACTAATAACCACACACCTCCACCACCTTTATAACCCAACCAACTATATGTATAACCCCCCAACTATATGTATAACCCGCTACCTCTATAACCCGCCGCACTCTGCGCCCGCCTCTAGCGGTGTTGTGAATTAATTTTCAACTTTGACGCGAAATAAATCACGCGGCCCGCATCCTGATTAGTTGCGGTGTTGCCATTTTAAATCGATTTCACGTTTTTATTTACGATTTTTTATATTTTGGCTTAATTGAATTTTATATAACGTTGTTCCTGATGGTTTGATAATTGGATGTTGTTGTTTTTATTTCTGAGTTCGAAGAAATGAAGGTAACTGCAAAAATATGGCTGAGATCAATCATAGAAGTTGATAAGAGATTTATTTTTGAAAGAAAGCTTTTGAAGCAGATTTTTTTTTGCAAAAATAGGTTTTATTATTTTTAGCCAAGGTTTTAGTATCATATCGACATCTAGTTGAATCGTTTCGATCAGGCATAATATTATAATCTCACAGCTATAGTTTTCTGTTTCCAATCCCATGCACGTGTAACTTATATTTCGATAGAACGCTTAATAGCTAGGATATCACTAGTGATAAAAGCTATAATTGTAACCCTCACTAGTTTGAGCCTACAATTTTTTTCCCCCTTTTTATAAAGTATCACAATTGGTGATACTTTATTTACATTACAATCTAGCCTATTAGCTAATAAGTAATTTAAATATAACTTAAACTGCTAAGTAACTATATAATTAAGAAATCGTCCAATAACGTCTTTCGTATTCACTATAAGTTATGGGGAAGACACTTGTTTCACGTGTTCTTTATAAGATTTAGCACTTGCACTACACTTCACTTACACTGCACTTAACTAACTCAAAAGGTTTTACCCTTATTTAGTCTTCGCACTATTCTTCTTCTTCTTCTTCACTTCGCAATATTGACGGCACGGTTGGCGCAGTGGTTAAGCGATTGACTGCTGCGCTGCGTGTCGCGGGTTCGATTCCCGCACGGAACAAATATTTGTATGACCTACATGTATTTGTTCCGAGTCTGGGTGTTTTTCTATCTATAGTATGTATGAATTTACAAAAAAAAATGTATATAAGTAGTTTATCAGCCATCTTGTTACCATAACACAAGCATTAGGTTGCTTAGCTTGGGACTAGATGGCGCTGTGTGAAATGTCCAGGGATATTATTATTATTATAGCCTACAAGTAAAAATTATAATTATACCTTTTTCAGTAAGGCAACTCTCGAATTGAAGCAGCCTTCACTGTTTCAGTACCTAATTACGACTTAATAAGAAATGCAATTTCATAAACACCGGGATCGAAAAAGACCAACATATTCACCATTTAACTTCCTTCACGCGATTACTAAACAACTTTGGTAAACTATACTTTGACTGCTTCAAAACAGTACGCAAGCATCTTTTTCCGAGCAGAAAAAAGAAAAGCTTTACAAAAGAAACGAGAGTAACTCTTTCTAATGAGAACAAGGGCCGGGTGCACCATGGCGGGCACCTAACCCGTTCACCGCGACATTAAAACGAAGCATAATAAGCAGTATCGACTGTGTAGCAGTAGGCGATAAGTTATCTCTGTTTATGGGGGCATTGAGATGACTATATTATGGTACATTGAGATATACCTCTCGAAAAGAGGAGGCCTGTGTCCTAGCATTGGGAACATTTTAGGCTAATTATGTAATGTTTTGTGACATATACCTACTAGAAGTACTACCTTTCTGGAGATCATTTAGTAATTTTAAGAATAAGATTTTTATTTATTTATTTGATTTTACTATTTATGTACCCACATATATAAACAGACAGTAAAAAAACAGAACAGAATAAATAGGTACAAAGGTGATGCTTATTTAATGCTGTTATCGTACAATGATATACAGTCACGAGCACTAATATGTCAACACTTGGCAACTTTCAATTGTGATTTTTTCGTGAAATACCTATGGGTTCAAAAATGCTATGTTCATGACAACATAAAATTTAATTAAAAATAAAGGAGTAAATCGCTTTTGAATAAAGCCGAGTGTATACATACTTTTGTTCGTGACTGTACATATCTCATATTTTTCTCTTCTTGTTCTCACAGTCTTCAATTTCTGGTTTCGCATGTCTGCTAGAAGAAATTTCTTAAGAAATAAACAATATCTTTGTACTCAATAATTATAAATGTAGTTAGTATCAGTATATATTTAACTGTGTGGACATAAGTAACAAAATTAAGATAATCTTACAACTGTAACATGTATTAGTAATTATTATATGTATATGAAACTAATATAATAATCAGTTTATTTGGTCGGTGGTCCCTAAAGTAGGTAGTTATCTGTATCTTGGGGACCTGAAACATTGGGCTTATTACTTAATGAACATTACGCAAAGGAACATAGATGAAAACAAATATGCTTTTTAAAGAACCTTACTGAATAAGCAAGGTTAATCGTGGTTTTAATTTCTGTACGTTATCTTACGTTACCATTACTGTTATTTTCTTATTTTTGCCAGAATTTTGAACTTTCTTATCCAGAAATGCCTTAAAACCAATTGAAATAAGTTCACTTTCTGATATCCTCGGAAAGAGATAATCATGAGCCTGTTATTGATGCATCTGTTATCCTACTTCCTAATAATATTATAAATATGAAAGTTTGTATGTTTATTACTCAATCATGCCAAAATAGCTCAACGGATTTCTAGGAAATTTGGCCCACAGATATTTTATAACCTGGATTAACACATATAACCCTTTTTTTATCCCGATAGTACGTTCCCGTGGGATAATTTCTGACTCCCGCGTGGATGAAGCCGCTGACAAAAGCTAGTCTGTAATAATAACGAGTTTTACTTGATTTAAAATACAATTTCTTTTGGCGAATAGAGAACACTTTTGCAATATAGATGTTACTAAGAGTTTCATACCCAAACCACACAGAAAATAAGCATAGAAAAGGCAAACCGAAACATAGACTACAATAACTGACAATATTGCAATGATACACAGCCGATAACTTCTCTTTATAGAGAGGTAATCGAAATATATCTATAAGAACCGGCCACTGCGGTCGCGAGAGCGTATTGTGTGCTGGTAAGCTAAAATATTGCTGGAACTGTGGTGGAATGCAGATGTAAAATATGTGGATGTTAGAGCTAAAGTAGGGTAGGATCACACCGGCTTTTGTTTTGTTTATATGGCTCATTCTTGTTTATTTGTTTTAAGAAATGTTCAGCCACCTTATTAGTTGCTGGTTTCAGTCCATCATCAACAGCTGTCTCTTTCACCGTTTCATTCAAATGATAGCTTCCTTTGAATAAAACTGCTATGTCTAAAAGTTTTCTTCGCTTACAGGCCTGGCAATGCCCTTCACTGTCGCATAGAGCATCAAAGCATAATTCATCTTATTGAATATTTTTAACACCACATACAAATTATATTAAAATCACTTACAACCCACGCTTAGTTCTGTGTATCAACTTACTTGTAACTGAGCTAACCAACTCAACTATATTTTCAGCATTGAAAAACACTCACTGTTTTAAATCAGTCATTATAACTCCCATAACAGCTTCGCAAACATATTCCTAAATATTCCACGAAACACCTTGCATCATACTCAAAACAGAAGAGCATCGCTTATTTATGGAAACGCCCTTGTTTTTCTTTAAGTGCTAAACTTTTTGCGCCGAAACGCGGTATTGTTTTACGTTTCGGAAAGTCGAGGACTTCAACATTCGTTTTTATTGATAATATCTTTGTGGATTTTAGGATTGTTAAGGTTAATGCTACATCGAATGTTTCGAGTTACATTGAAGGATTATTTTTATGCGTAACGGTTGTACTTGATTTGATTTTTATTTTCTTTGTCTTAGTTTGTTTTGACAGAGTTTTATATCACGTTGGAAAAATAGCTAACCATTGTTTTAACATTCTATGTTTATACAGTACTTACCTACAATAACATAATCAGCTATAATGTTCCCACTGCGGCAGTGGAAACATTATAGCGGCAGTTACCTGTATAATAAATTAAACGAAATCTTGTCGATCTACCCCCTCACTAAACAGCGCTGCAAAAAAACGGTGTTTAATTGGCTGAAAAAGCTGGATTACGATGGCACTGAGCAAATATTGTTCATTCCTTCCTAATCATCTACTCCAACTGCGATGGATCCAGTGCACGCACCATACTCACTACACACAACATACACATCTTGTCTCGCATATTATCATGAGCTTACTCCCGATTACCCACAAGACTGAGACAAGTACACCGTACACTCACACACTTCTCACGACTCGCACAACACACCACACACGTACACGCACCTCAATACAGATAAACAAACCTATTTGCATGATATTATTATTTAACATTTACTTTAAGAGCGTGTACAACGGGCCACTAGCGCCACTCCTTTAAAAAAATACTATCTCGTGACTGAGAAGGAATTATGAAAATCTGCTCAATCAGCGACCTCGGTAAGTGTGTCTAGAATTTTCTAATACCTTTTATTAAGTTTCATATTGAGACACGAAGCAACTAAATACGACATACAGGAATGTGGCCGCTTTTCTTTAGATCGAATTTTGTTGCTTCGTGTCTCAATATGAAATTTTATAAAAGGTATTAGAAAATTCTAGATACATTTACCGAGGTCGCCGATTGAACAGATTTTCATAATTCCTTCTCAGTCACGAGATAATATTTTTTTAAAGGAGTGGCGCTAGTGGACCTGTGTGCACCCTCTTAACCTATTTTTCTTTACTTCTCTTCCATAGAAGTTACAAAATGTTTGTTAATTGTCCTAAAACTTGTGTAATGTAAGTACAGCACCTAAACACTGTGGTGGGCCTGGAAATCTGTAACACAGGGTTTCCCTAGCACGGACTCCAGTCTCTCGCAAAGGAGCTTTTGTCTTATTGTTTAGTCCTAAGGTGTTATTTTATAAGCTAACCTTTGTGGAGAGGTTTAAACTATTATTATTATTACTGCCGGGATACAGGACTCTCGGTAAGAGGGAGTGGGCAGTAATCTACCACGTGGGCCCGGTGCGTGTTGGTAGATGTCTGGTTTTCTCACGATGTTTTCCTTGACCGTTTTGAGAGCAGATAGTGATGAAATATTTTACACGAAGTAAATCGCCCGTCTGGGTTCGAATCTACAACTCGTAAGTCGCGGCCGTTACCACTAGGTTACCACTACTCAGTACAAATATACAATAGTTTGTCTGCAATAAGGCAAAAGCTGTCACTACTCAATACTCAAAAACATTTAAAGCAACAAAAAAAAAAAACACAACGCCGCGTAAAAATCTAATACACTTAAAGCCGGCAGTCCATTTTAATATGTGTCACAAACGGCGTTCCGTTCGGCCTCCGCCTCGGCCGTCGGCCCCCGGCCTAGGCCCGGCTTCGGCGTCGGCCCCAACAATTGTTATTCAATACCACTTCATGAAATATGTATTTATTGTGTACTCACGGGAGATCTCTGTAAATTCATATGGTATATTAGAATTACGCTTCTGCGTGTGTAACTGTGTTTTTGGGTTTGAACTGGTGGAGTGGTATTAAAAGTGTGGTGCTTTTTGTTTGATTGCATGGAAAACAAAGTGGTGTCGGTGAAAGTGATGAGTTATTGAAACGTGTTTCGTGAGTGGATGGGGATTGATTGAAATCGTATAGTCAGGTGAATCTGAATGTTTATGAAGAGTATATAGTTACGTAGTTGTATATGAGTGGTAATAAAACCAGTATAGGCTGGCCACTTATTCTATTGAAACTCTGTACTATGCTAGGATCGCTCAAGGTCAAAATATTACCACCAATGTACGGTCGACTGCAGTACCAATTCACAAGCTCAAGAGACTCCGACTATTTGAAGTATCTATGAAATCAGTTCTACTTGTACGATCAAAATTACCAACTTAACTGCTCACCAGAATCAATTTCGCGTGCCGTAGAGAATTATGTGTCGTAATCGTAACCGAGATAGACTATATGGCTTGCTGGCAATAAATAGCTACACGACATTACTATTAGCTCTCATAGTAGGTAACTAGCCTACAAGCTCCCGAAAGTCTGACAACCAGTTAAGACTGGTTGTTAGACTTTCGGGCTTCTGACGACTCGTTACGACTGTCGAAAGATCCACGAATGGCAGCCGGGACCAACGGTCTTCTGTTCGTGTCGATGGTACTCTTTCTCGTTGTTTATTTTTATATAGTTTAAGCCCAGTAGGTGGCCATGTTGATTGCGGCATCAGTGGCATTCTTTAGGTCATCCACGGTGCAGGCGAACGGGTACTTAGGACACTCCAGCGAGTGACCATAATGGTTGGTAAGTTACTAACGTGAAAGACGAAGTTAAAAAATTCCAGTCTCTTTTTTGCACACACTAAAACACAAATAGTTATGACAAAGCTCCCGAGGAGCTATACTACAATTAATAAATCATCTTCAGTCATCATTTTGAGATTATGTAGTCTGTTGACATCTCACGTAAGTGGCTCTCACTTTCATAGGTATTTTTTTTACGATGAACGTAGAACATACACGAAAAAGACTTCATACTTCCCAGGTTTTAATTTGCATGTTTCAATATATTTTACTTGCTAAACACTATGAAAGATCTGAAAAACAAAGTTATACTGTAAAAATATCTATTACTGCGTCCAAGAGACTGCTTGAATATCATTTAGTCAGAAAATTGTCAGACAAGTTTAATCTTAGTTAGAAACTATATAAAGTTATATCGTGCAAGTAACTTGTTTGTGATTATTAATTTCGAACTTAATTCATTATTGTAGCTTTGTTTACAGTGAAAACAAATAATTTCACGAAAGTTCAAAACTGTAATACTGATGCATATAGCTACTAAGAATCGACAACAGATGTTTACCCGGATGAATACCGTTATTACAGAAACAGTTAAAATGCTATTGTATCTCGCGTAGTTCCGGTATACGAAGTTAATGGTTGTACCATTTCTGTCCTTAGTTTAAAACAATTGAACCCATATTATGACAGTAAAAATATAGACGTCAATAGTTTAAATAATACAACCCAATTAATTTCCCACTTCTGGACAAAGCTCAAGGCGGATTGGCGATTTCAGACTTATGTTAATTTTACGCACATGCAGGTTTCATCACAATGTTTCCTTCAGACCACAGTGAGTGCTTCAGTTATTCAATCAAATTTCAAAGAAAATGAAGACTCGGCTCAAACCGCAACACCTTCTCTAGACATGCATAATATACTCCAATTAAAGTCCTGGAAAAGGTACCTACTTAAACAATTTCCTAGAGCAGCGGTAGCTCATTACGGACTGTATTATTTGTTAAATTGCTTATGATTTATTGCTCATTCACCATTTTCAATATATCACCGGCGCAGCGATCTTAATTCGTGGGACGCCCTCCTGTGTCCTGTGAGGGTGGTGCAAGAGAAAATAATAAGCGTATTTGGTGGGCTTCTGGCTAATTGTTGGTCTCATTATACTCTTTAAATCCGTCTTCTGAAACCACTGATGGCTGCGTTAAAGATTGATTGTAATAGTAATAGTCTCTCCTCGTTATTTAAAATTGTCAAAGGGGCCTCTACAAGTTGGGTTCAGGCCCTCATACAGCTTCCAAAGATCCGGGAATTCCGAATGTTCCGAGATATGTCAAAGACATTTTTAAAATATTCCATTTATTTATCAGAATGAAGAAGAGGTGGTTTTCAAAGTTCATAATATTCTGCCGTTTCCGGCAAAAAATACATTTTCAGGGTGTTTTAGTTAGTTTCTTAAATAAACATTGAATTATATGTATAAGGATAACATTCAATTTGCAACTTAGTAACAGAAATGTCTAAAAGATTAAATTAAGTCAAAGAGATGTTAATAAGAAAATATTATAATTATTTCCTAGTATTTAAGTAAACTTTTCATTCATAAAATAATTGGTTAAGTAGTATAGTATAGCATTTACCTAAGAGATAATTGAATAATTTACATTTAAACGTCCTAAGTTCGAAGTTCTACAACAATCTGGTAGTTAAAATTTGGTCGCCATACAAAATAAGTTATAAGAAAATAGTTTATATTGACTCTTAGATGAGACTTAGAACAGATGATATAATGCAAGTGACTGCATTTTAAGTGGAAGTTGTAAGGAGATGCAGTACTAACAATGATGATGCATTCTAAATGTTTGATTTTACTCATGTGTAGTAGTGCTGCCCTTGGTTTAATGAGCTTCGTGTGGTAGGTAGATCTATTTTTTTTTAAATAAGATGTATTAACTTTAAACTACTGCATCTAATTCATTGCACTAAACCTAACTGAATTCTTTTTCTTGTTTCAGGTAAGTTTCCGCCGCCATATTAACATACGCCTACATTAAAAACGTGCAATATCCATTTCAACTTCACCACGTAAGTACAAAAAGAAACTAATCTACTAATTGAATAATTACGTCGCACGCTCCCGGCCGTCGCTCACACCGTAGCGTAAGGCTTCAAGCAAATGCTTATTTATGTTCGAGTCACAATGAACTTGTCCCGTTCTCAATTCGTTTCGCAGCATTAGTACGTGCCATTGTCCCATACAATAGTCGGTGCATTTTACTCTTGAGATTTAAATAGGCTTCGGCTGATGGCATCGTTAATGCGATCGAGTTGTTTACGTACTCCGTCCACTCGACTTGCTCCGATGTCGATTATTTTCAGCTGTGCCTTGTTTTTAATTGACGGTTGAAATATCCGGACGGTCTGACGTTTATAAGAAAACGTGGGTTATTGATTTTATTTTTCATGTCTAGCCATTGGATTGCGTATAAATAAATTACAAAGCATGTAAAAAATATTAATGTCACTAAGGGTTGAATTTTCCATAGTGCTGACTTTTCCAGCCAGATAACTTATATCTGAGGAATAAATATGACAGTTTGGCATATTTTCTATATAAAAGCTGTTATACCATAATATTAATTCCTTAGATAAAAAATATCTGTCTATTAAAAATCGGGCCATAGTCAGATAACTATTATCTGAAGAATAAATCTGACCTTTTGACATCATTATTTTCTATACAAAAGCTGTCAAACCGCAATATTTATTCCTTAGAAAAGATGTCATCTGGCTATTGAAAAACCAGCCCTTAGACTATTTTGTCGATGAAAGTATACCATGTTTCCAAAAATAAACAAAAACTAAAAAGATATAATATGTAATAGTGAGAAGAACTGCTGTTGATGATATTGATATCACTTTTCCTCTTGCATGAACACAGAAATGCTGTTCGCACTTTGATTTCTTGCTTGAAACCTGGAAATCTCATCTCCCTATGGACGCAAGGTAAAGAGGGTAGATACGAGGTGACAGACGGTCATTGTGACCCCGAAGACCAAGCGAGTAACTTTTAGAAATGTTTGTACTAACTTTCATCTGACGGAAAAGAAATTTAACTAAGTTTGTCTGTTTGAAGTGTCTTACTTCTATAAACTCACTTGATTGGTATTGATAGTAGGAAACAACGAATATTTTATTTTAAAAATAGCTGCGACCCGTACTTTCGATATCGTGAGAATATCAGAATAAAAAAAAAGCTACCCATGTGCCAAATTTCATCCATATCCGTTCAACCGTTTTAGCGTGAAAGTGTAACAAACAAACATCAAATCATTTCTCTTTACTATAATATGTTAGTTTAGATAATCGTCATGCGAAAAATGCATACAAGCGACACAAGTGGTTATTTTAGTATTTCTAATTCAACCAAATATAAACATAAACATAATTTATTAACTCAACATGTTACTGCCGGCAGTCACGCTACCAATAACGAAACCACTTTACTCAACAAAGAATAAAACGCAGACTATGTACATCAAATAATTACATTTCACTTCTAATGCAGGTACACGGCCAACCAATAAATTCCATTACATACACATCAGCATGCAATATGTTACTTGTCTTCAGCAAATTGCCACTAAGGCGCCAATTACACCGTACACCGAGCGTCCCCCGCTCGACTAAACACCGAGTTATGTTGGGTAATTCGAGAAGTCTCCTTTCATCGAGTGCATTTCGCGGAACATCGGCCCGCAATAGTCCCCCTGCACTTCCATTAACCGTGAAAATGGTGTGACGTCACACAGTAGCGTAATGCTACTGATTTTAGATATCAGGTGGAACATTAGCTTTATTGTTATGTGAGAGTATGGCAATTATTTTATATGGTAGTAATGATAAAGGCATTTTATGATGGAGATGATGGGGTTGGTAAGAGATTAGAAAAATGAGGTCATGGTTTGATGTATAAAAATGTTATGTCTACACGTAATAGTAGTATGGTGGGACCAGCTGGAGAAAACAAACCACGGGTGTTCCACTTTGGATCAAAAGAACTGGAACTCACTGGGACGAGGCCTTTGTCCATCAGTGGGATGATGAAGGCTAACAGTAACAGTAACGTCATAGTGAGATCATGCTTGTAGTTGGGTTTTTAAGAGTAATGAAGTTTCTGTTGATTGAATCCTACTTCCTACTATTAATCCTACTAATATTATAAACTTGAAAGTGTGTATGGATGGATGAATGGATGGATGGATGTTTGTTACTCTTTCATGAAAAAACTACTGAACAGATTTGGATTAAGTTTGGCACACAGATGGTTTATCACCAGAATTAACATATAGGATATATTTTATCCCCCTAATGCCACGGGATCGAAACTTATGCGGGTAAAACCGCGCGGCACTGCTAGTACAATAATAATCTAATTGTATAATATATTAAAACAGATTTACTTTAAATAAATTATGGAACGGACTCAATGGGCAATGAAATTAAAACAGCAGTCAATTTCATTAATTAATATTCCGAAATTGATTCCTAACTGTCCTGAATAATTCATCCAGGTAGAGTTCATCTAAATGATTTACATTTAAACTGACAGACGCGAGACGTCTTCTATTCCTTTCTATTACCATTACACAAGCAACTTTTCCATTTTTATCTACTTTGTTTTTAATCAATCTATCGCTGATCTGAAATACTTTCCAATTCAATCTAATCTAATCTAACTAGCCTGTATTATTCGACTTAAGGGCAAAGGCAAGGCCCTTTTCCACACAATTCTGCACCCTAATTGCGTAACGCACGATCAATCGAAATCGGTTTCATTTTGACAATTCAACAACATT
Organism: Apamea anceps; assembly: GCA_951799955.1. Lineage (NCBI taxonomy): Eukaryota > Metazoa > Arthropoda > Insecta > Lepidoptera > Noctuidae > Apamea > Apamea anceps. The sequence continues at coordinate 3,022,260 of OX637506.1, forward strand.
CATTGCATTATTTACGTGTTGAGCAGACAAATTTTTCGAACTTATGAAGCAATGGATTAGCAATTTGCTTCAAAATGATTCTTATTCCGATTGATTGTGTGTTACACAATTAGGGTGCTGTTTTCTACCAATGGTGATGTTCTTAAGAAAGGCCAGTCAACCGGCGTACCAGCGGGGTAACTGCGTAACACACTCATCATCTGCCTAGCCTTTTCCCAACTATGTTGGGGTCGGCTTCCAGTCTAACCGGATGCAGCTGAATACCAGTATTTTACATGGAGCGACTGCCAATCTGACCTCCACAACCCAGTTACTGGGTAATACGATACCCCTTGGTAAGACTGGATGTCAGACTTTCGGGCTTCTGGACTACCCGTAACGACTGTCAAAGATCCACGAATGACAGCCGGGACCAACGGCTTAACGTGCTTTCCGAGGCACGGAGGGGTCTCGGTATGTAAAGATGGTCACCCATCCACAGACCAACCGCGGCAAGCGTAGCTTAACCTGACCGATCGACCTGTGCGGCTGTTATTATTTAGCGTAACACACTGTTAGTAACAATATGTTTCATTTTGACAGGTCAACAACATTCATTGCGTTATTCACGTTGTTGAGCGGACACATTTTTCGAACAAATGAAACAATGGATTAGGAATATCCTTCAAAATGATTCAGATTGAGATTTATAGTGTGTTACGCAATTGGTTGCAGGTGTATGAGAGTATACGAGACAAAAAGAGGATCGTAGCAGATTGCGTTCTATACTTTCTGCCTAGCCCCATGGGGAGAAGGCGTGTATGTATATATACTATGGATATGTGACTATCTTTTCTAGTACCAATCCAATTGTGTACTTCCAAACAAATACAACCTTCATAATTGAATACCTACTCGTACTTCTATTTCTTCAATAGGTATGACTAAAAAAATTAAAATACGTTTCTGGCAGAGTTAAAAAAAATATTTTTAAAATCACACAAAATTGTAGTCCTTACTTCGGCAAACAAGAACTTGCATTCAATTCACGTCCTAAATAGCACTCTCCAATTTATTACAACAGCGAATTACAGTACGGTGTAACAGCGCCCTCCATTAAGTGAGGAAGACAATTCGCGGGGAGCATCGCACGAACAAAGACCAGCCCCAGGTGCCACCAATAGCCGATCTAATTAAACGTGGAAAAGAACCAGAGCGTTGTTTAAGTGAATTAAAACGATTTTCATTGCGTTCGCCACGGTGTTAGTTAGGATTTACGTTTTTTAGAAATGGACTAGTGGTTAATGAAAGTGGTGAAGTAGGTTGGACGGTATTAGAGAGTGGTTTGGTCCAGAATAGATTTCAGTCCCAACGGGTGTTTGGACTGATAACATCATTAACGTCTCTGGTACAACATCCAGGTGACATGTAATTCACCGTGGTACGTACATTTATTAGTAATGTCTTGTGTACAAAAGCTACAGAGGAACGCGTCACTCATGACCATCTGCCTGCCTTTCCCCAACTATGTTGGGGTCGGCTTCCAGTCTAACCGGATGCAGCTGAATACCAGTATTTTACATGAAGCGACTGCCTATCTGACCTTCACAACCCAGTTACTGGGTAACACGATACCCCATGATAAAACTGGTTGTCAGACTTTCGGGCTTCTGACGAGCTGTAACGACTGTCAAAGATCCACGAAAGACAGCCGGGACTAACGGCTAAACGTGCTTTCCGAGGCACGGAGGGTCTTGATATGTAAAGATGGTCACCCATCTACAGAACAACCGCGGCAAGCGTAACTTAACCTGATCGATCGACCCGGAGAGAGAAGAGTGTCACTCTTAAACAGTATAAAATCCTTTTAAAGTAGTTTCTCCGTTTCTTGAAGCTCAGCTTACAGCCCAACAAAAATGTCATGAAGAATGTTCAGGACCTATCAATGAAACACCATCAATTTAATCCCTAATAGATTGATTTCAACACCAAATCTATCAATTTATAACATAGAAATAATCGCATCTTTAATACGTGAACATTGGCGAGTATGTAATGACTTGTGGGTAGTCATGAATATTAATAGCGTGACGTGTTTATATACGAATTTGATGGGAAAACAATATTATGGCTCAGCGAGTTCGTATAATGTAACTAGGGGTCAATAGTTGTATGTTATAACAAAAGCAGATACATAATGTTTCGCTAAAATTATATTATTATTGCTTACGTGATCTATTTTTACCGGTACCCGCCGGTTAGCGGTAAAAATAGATTTTTCCTGTTGTGGGTTAGGCACGTGGATCAAACCAAATTCGATTGTTATGATTGGCTGGAAAAATTGGTATCTCATTGGACTCAAATCATGAAGTTATGGTTTTATAAATCTCGATACAGCATAATCAAAATATTTTATTTCACTTAAACCTACATAGGCACTTATAAAACGGCAGAAGCTATGTGCACGGTTCCAATTGGTCGTTTCCTATGGAGAAGAGAGGCATGAAGCTGCACGGTTGCTCTTTTAAAAATAATTGGCTTTTACAATGTCTTCAAATTACAGTAGGTATGGGAGGACAGCGTAGGCCTGTCAACAAGTCCCTAGACTCAATAAAATAAAAAATGGTCTACAGATCGAAACTCTACAAGGCCTACAAAGTCCGGCGTTGTTCAAAGTTTCATCATTAATTTTACTGTGCCCGACACGGTCCATAATTGTTTCCATTTATTAATACTTACCACCTGTATGTGTAAATTATAGATTCCACTAAAGATTATTGAATTAAATTACTATCTTTACTTAGTTTATCTTCCCTGGTTATCATTTTAAGCTAAAGGAACATTTGCAGCTGATTTGCAATTTCAAAATATGGATTGTTCTGCAATCGTGAAATTGCTATAAGTCATTATATCTAAAACTCGTCATCATGCTCCTGTCCATACTTCTCTATTAGTCGTCATCTCGGTAGTCACCCCCTTTCTAACTATCTATCTTCTATCATCACAAGTGAAGGGCGGGCGTTTTTGGGGGACTGTCTTTTGTAATTTTGACGTTCAAAAAGTGCTAATTCTCAGCCTAATTTGAATAAATGACTTTTGATTTTTACACAGTTCATCCATCGTTCCTTCGGTCTTCCCCTGTTATTTGTCCTAAAACTGCATAACTTAAATTTCTACTAACATCTGTGCCTAATGTTATATCAGGAGTCTCTCCGCAATTTGCATCCTAAGTAACCTCAAAACAACCAAGCACAAATCACGCAGATTTGTTAAAATACTGGATTTCCTTGGGATTAACTTTATACAGCTTTTGTTTACTTTGGTAATCCTTTTGCTGTGGCAGTAGGGTAAGCCGGCCGGAGGCTAACCGTGTGGTGTAGGCGAAGCCACTGTGGCGGAATATAGCCAGGCACGAAGATTATAGGCTACGCTAGCCTTGGTCTTGGTAGAGGCAAAGTACTTTTTAAACAGAAGATGCATAACATTTAAAATAAAATTGAGATTTAAACTTTCTCTTACAAAATAATAATAATAATATTTGAAAATGTAATTTGTAAGTATTTAAATGAAATGAAGTAAAACAAATTATATCATCGTGACATCTTTTTCTTTTTTTGTTAGCCTTCATCGTGCCCCGTGCCCCACTGCTGGGCAAACACCTCCCCTTGTTTCTGCCAAACCTCCCTGTCTTGTGCGATCTCTGGCCATATTAGCCATGCAAATGTTACCACATCGTCGCACCACCTTCGCCGTGGTCTACCTCGACGGAAATGTCCTCCCTCAGGCGTCCAGTGAGTGACGATCATCGTGATTATAATAAAATTATATTATATAAGCATATCCTTATGCCGATATGGTCATATGGCATAAAACTATGGGGCTGTACTAAGCCGACCAACATCAAAATTCTACAAAAATTCCAGAATAAGGTACTCAGGGATATTGTTAATGCGCCCTGGTATATAAGGAATGACGACTTCCATCGTGACCTAAAGATGGTACCCGTCACCGACATAATCCAAAAATTTTCTGAGGCCCATGAACACCGACTCCACCGAAATGTGAACATCGAGACAATTCAGCTGTTAGACCAAACAAATATAGTGCGAAGACTAAAACAAACAAAACCTTTTGAGTTAGTGTTGTGTAAAAAAGTGTAGAAATAATGACACACATAATAACACATGAACAAAGTGCTTTTATCATCATATCAGACTCTAAGAAAGTGAAACGGACTTGTATAAAGTACAATAACACTATTCTAAGTTTTAAAATTATTATCACGTAATACATTAAGTAAGATTAAAATTGCTTATTAGTCATATAGGCTAGATTGTAATTAATTATTAAGAACCTAGTTCTTTTTAATAAAGAATAAAAAAAAATGATTATCAAGAAATGGTAGAATAGGCATGAGTGAAAATAATTATTTTTTTTTTTCTGTTCAATCGAAGAAAGTGACAATATTGATCTTGAACTACAGTCTACATACAGTAAGGTTAAATGACTCCATTCATTAAGCAACAAATCAAGTCCAAAACATCAAACTCCTGCGCCGCATATGAAACTATAAGACAGTTTACAATTCTAACTCGATCCGTCTAAATGCATCGAATTACCATATTAATACCCACATTCAAACTCTCTCGTAACTCGTACCAAACAGCAAAGAGCATCCAGAAACGCGACCTACCCTCTAATTAGAGAACATGAAGACTCCCCTATGTAGCCACTGGCGATGGCCGAACGGCTTTTTAATTTAGTCCAGAGTATGATGCACATTGCACACCAGTATTTCCTCCCTTCCCACTTTTTATCAAAGGCATAAAGTTCCTGGGATATCTTGTCAAACGAATTTGTACTCCTAGTTATTACTAGGGAATTAAATGGAAAGAGATGTTTCTGTAATCCGTTGCTCTTTTGCTGGATTTGTTTTTCTGTTTCATTAGATCATGTCTGAGTCAGTCTTTAATGAGGATTGATTGAGTAATTAAAGCAATACATTCTGTGTCGAATTGTTTAACTGATTTGGCACTGATGTCATTGATGGTATCAATTCCACAAACAATATTATTAGCACGACGCAATACAATTTAATTTCAAGCTCTTCACATATGTGCTTCAAAATCCGCTCGCACAATAGCCGCTACTAATCCCTTTGATCTGTGTTTCACAAAACAGTCGCTAAACCGACAAAACCGCCATTATGGTCAATCCATACACAGGAACTTCAAATCTGCTTTGGCGTGCTCACTTGTCCGTAAGCGTGACGTCGATGTGGCACGTCATAGACTGATGCACGTCATGACGTCATAGCAATTGTATTACTGGTCGGCAAACAGTCAAAATGTTAATCAAGTCCAATCAAACGGAGGCTCCTACGTATAACGACAAGTGTGCAGACTAAAACTGTAATGGAAAATGGAAGGTAAACTGACAATGCAATGCATTGTTGCATTAGTGGATATTGGAATGTTGATAGGAAATAGCTGATGTGTTTATGGTTTGTGAATATTTACAAAATATATGTTAACATGCTTAAAAATACTGAATAGTAATATGTATATAAAAAAATTAAAGAGGGAAAGAATCATAAGTCGTCCGCATCGCTGTCAACAGGAGAAGTCCCCAAAAGGCTGCATGCATTACCCCGTGAATTGAGTTGATCAAAGTAAATATAAGTAAACAATGTTTAATTAACGTAACTGACTTCTGCTGTCTTGGTGACACTGTAACTTTCACTATAGCAGAGCGGAAACTTATAAAATATTGGTGTATATGGAAATTAATTTAAAACTACCGAAAAGTTTAGAAGGGTTATGTTATGTTAGCACTACGAGTACCCGTGCATCGTTGCAATTTTTGACTGAAAATTATTTTTGATAAACTTCACTTTTACATTTCATTCCCTGAAAACTAATTTTAGAATATAAAAGTTTCCAAACTTTATCCATTTAAGGGCTGATTTTACCAAAATTAGATGTTTTTTATTCGTGGAATAAAATTGACGTCTGACGGTTCTAGTATGGAAAAACTGTCAAAAATTCAAAATTTATTCTCAGAGTAAGTCTTAGCGCGTCCCAAAGGGTCATGGCTGTTCGGCTGATCCGAGGATACCGCACGGTCTCCGCTGAGGCGGCGAGCCTCCTTGCCAGATTGCCGCCAAGGGATCTGGAGGCCAAAGCCATCGCCCACATATGGGAGTGGCGAGAGGAGGCAAAACGCCGGGGCGTAACTCCGCTGCCGCGAGAAATCACGGTACAGCGGACAGAGCTCCGGCGGGATCACATAGCGGCATGGAGAGTGCGATTGTCACAACCTAGTGCTGGGCACGCCACAGTTGCGGCGATAAGTCTTATCGCCGCAATAAATCAATAATGGCAACAGGTAGGCACTTGAAATATTCACAAAATACTCAGTTGTATTTTTACTTTAATAATAAATAATAAAAGAAATATTTAAGGGGGCGGCGATAAGACCCCTCTTTGAGGAGTGGCTAGAGAGGCGCCACGGCGCCCTCACCTTCCGCTTGACGCAGTTCCTCACCGGACACGGTTTTTTCGGGAGGTTCCTGTTCAGGATAAAGCGGGGGGAAGCGCCAGGGTGTCACCACTGTGTGGATCGCCCGGAAGACACGGTGGAGGTCCAGGTCATGGTACGGAGCGAGAGTGCATGGCAGGCCGTCACCTCCTTCTGCAAAGCAGTAATGCTCGCGAAGGAGGAGGCGGAGCGCGTGAGGGTGAGGCAATCTCTGCGCCCTCACGCCCCTAGTCGCCGCAGGAGACGCCCTGGACGGGAGTCAACAGCCGACTCCCGGCCACCGTAGGCGCGGGCTTGCGGCGGCGAACAATGGGCAGCTCGCCGCCCGGTCCAGGCCTGGGTCGACAGCGCGTTGTGTTCCACGCGCGCCTCAAAGAGATGTCAGCACGAAGTGACGGGGTCCGCTAGGGCCGATGCCGCCAGGGCCACGGGTTGTTCGAAGAGATACCGTGGCCCCTGGCATAGGCAACTGAAGGAACACGGGTGGGTTTTAGTCAGTAAAAGTCTGACACGCCCTTCGCTCAGCCCAGAGCGGGAGAGGTCATTTGATGTTTTCGCACCCAAAAAAAAAGGGTAAGACTTAAATTCGCCCTAATAAATAATGTCTAAAAATTGAACCTTCTCCTAATCTGTTTTTGACATGAAGCTTCGTTACCTACGTTTTTGACAAATATTATCCACCTTACTAACATCAGTTAAATTTCAATTTTCATTAGAAAAATCCAATTCCATGTCACGGGATTTCGTTCGGCAGCTTGCCAATGAGCAGGATTAAGATTACCCAGATTCATTATTCAGATTTAGTGTGGCGAAATGTTGACAAATTGAATTTGATTCGCTCACGTCAAAGACTCTGGGTCCGTAATTGGCTTAGTGCTCAATGAGGTTAGGGTAAATAGTGGTTTCCACGCGACGATTTCGGTGTCAAATACTATGTGACGTCAGAATCCGGTGCAGAAAGGAATGGTATATTTTGTGTTCGCTTCACCTAGACTACCTATACTAATGAGACTATTTTTAGGTACTTTCGATTTCCGGTTAATAATTAGTAGGTTTTACCCGCGACTTCGTTCGCGTGGAAGTTGTAAAATATACAATATACTAAAACTACAGTCAGTCACATGTTTATAAACTTCCTCGGCCCTCGATTCAACGCGTCGCATCGCATTTCCTGCCCGCGCTGTTTAGTTTTTACTTAGCGATCTTTCTGATTTTTTTCTTTTCGCTCGGCTCCTTACAGTTGTAGCGTGATGTTCAATAGCCTCTAACCTTTCCCGAGAATTCGGTTATCAAATGCAAAAAGATTTTTGTCAAGTTGTTCCAGATATTAGCATTCAAACGTTACAAACAATCTCTTCAGGTTTATTATATTACGAGTAGTACTTATAGACTTTGAAGTTTAGGTTGCAGCGTTGTTTACATTTTCCAAGGTTTTTTACTATGACACCATATTTTCTAGTGGCAGTGATCGATATCATCATTATCGTCATAACCCTGGTCTTACCCTCATTGATTTGGGGTTGGCAAAGCTCTTATTTTGCTCCCATAAAGTTAAAATCAAAATATTTCACATAAACCTACATGGGTACTTATGGAACGTCAGAAGCTAGGTGCACGGTTCCAATTTATCGTTTCCTATGGAGAAGAGCCAGCTAAAACTCCATAGTTACTTTTTTTTAAAATAATTGGCTTTTACAATGTTTTCAAATTACAGCGTGAATAGGTATAGGAAGACAGTGTAGGCGTGTCGACAAAAACCTGGTTCTTAATTAAATAGAAAATGGTCTTCAAGGCCTACCATCTCACATTAATTTATAAAATATAAAATAATCTAACTAAACGATAAATAAAATACTAAAACCAAACGACATGATTGCCACAACACCTATTATCTCACTGTTCACGTCCTTCGCGATTGATAATAATCTTTTTAACGACAAATATTTTACTCTATCATTCCTTTAAAACAATCCAAAACCCAGGCCCATACACTAACTCACCCCAAAACGCCTAAACATTGTTTTTGCAACAGCAGTAAAAGTGACCGTCCGATCAGATACATGTATCCGTATAATTTGACTGGACAAATCGATAAAAACAGAATGTACCGTCCACTGACCTGTTCGAAGATAATAAAAAAGTTGAATGATACTATGCCCGCCCTATCGGAAAATAGAAGTGGATCTTTAGTTCTTCGAGTTGCCAGTAACAATGTCGTCGTACAGTCGCGCGCGGAAGCGATATGTTCCGTATAAAAATTTATATTATTGCTCAACTCGTTGCCTGGACGGTGACGTGTGATTCAGCGGAGAACTTTCCACTGTAATAGCTTTTCGATATCATGTCTGTCGATGCGTTTAATAGTTTTGTAAATAAAATTCTATGGCTTATACACAATAATGCGTTAAACTTTATAATATTAGGTTCAGTTTGGTAATAACAAACTTGCTAAGTCACTATAAGTGATTTTGTAGAAACAAACTTTGCAGACTGTAATTAGATATTTCTTACTAAATTCGAAATTGTTTGTTTCATTACTCAATAACATGAAATTAATAATCTTCTACACTGAATCTCAAAGTCATTGATATCAAAGATATTGTTGAACGAGGCAGAAACGCTTAACAACATTCATAAAGTTATAAAGCTTATTATTTTCTCAGTAATAAAGTCATAAATTCCAAATCATCAGTTATATTACATAATAAATCAATAGCCCATACAAATTGCGTCCGTGACAGTACATTCGAGGGTCCGCGAGGCCAAAGCGGAGTAAATCCGTAGTCGGCCGAATTCCCGCGAGTCTTCTCTCGAGTTTCGACAAACGGCACGATATCCTTCGGCACCAATAACGATGGATGTCTACTTACTAGTGCATTAAAAATGCAGACATTATCTTCGAAAGAAGTCCTTATTGTTAACAAGACCTCATTAAAGGAGATGTAGTATTCAGAATATTTTAGTAAGTAGGCTATTAGGAACAAAAGAAGATCGTTACACGTAATGTTCTGTAGTTTCCGCTAGTCTTTGCGATAAAGAAAGTATGCGTTTGTGATATAAAAATAACTTGTTATCGCATAACCAGCCTATACTGATTCTACTGCTGGGACACAGGCCTGCTCCCTTGGAGAGGGAGTGGGCTTATGATCCACCACGCGGGCTCAGTGCGGGTTGGTAGATGACACATGTCTTCGAATTTTTGGTTCTAGAACATGCCGGTTTCCTTACAAGGTTTTCCTTCACCGTTTTGAGAATAGTGGTGATGAAATAATTTACACAAAGTCTGTATCAAACCTACAACCCACAAGTCGCGGCCGATACAACTAGGCCAGTACTGCTTTGCAGGTTATAATGATATGTTATTACCTAAGTAATTGTAAAGCCGTAGGTACCTAACAGCTGTGCTGGAAATACTTATTTTTTCTGCCCATCTAACAGAAAGTAAACATTTATATTATAAAACAAAACCAGACAATGCACACAGTATAGTTTTAAAAAGCATAGAGATTTTTTACTTCTCTCTACTTAGAGGAAATGAGTCAATAATGTTATATTATTGACTCATTTCCTCTAAGTAGGTATGTTCAAGCTTATTTCTTTATATTAACAAAACCCCATCACTAACACACATAACACAATAGAACAATCTTTTAAAACCACATTTATTTATTTATAGCGGTCGCAGTGAGCGGTCGGCTTTACCGTCCCGCGCGGAGGATTATGTATTTTATCCTGAATCTCTTACCGATGTCGCTGTGTAATTGTGGATTACTCTCGCTCATGTTTCCATTTGTCCTGCATTCTGTAAGAAGTTTTTATTAGAGCTCTCTTTGATTTGTTATCTTTATGTTCTGATGAAAGTTTTTGCTGAATCTGCATGGTGAGGGATGGTTGATCAATCACCTGAGGAGATAGTATGGAGGAAATGTTTGTGATATTTAGATCCGTCAGAAAATTATTTTTTTTTGTTTTAACTGTGACCTGAGTTTTAGTGTTCTACATAACATAACATCACGCATGTAATCCACGAAGGGTAACGCAGAGGTGTACCTAATAGTACACCAACATTTCCCTAGTTATGTTTAAGTCTCATGTAACAATGGGAGAGACTATTTCCGTCCGGGCACAAATCTAGACTCTGGAAATTCCAATAACACTTTTTTCCCGACCAGGAAATCGAACCCAGGACGTCAAACTGAGCAGTAGCGCTTGCTACCATTAGACCAACTAGGTAGTCAGTGTTCTATGATGTAGGTGTATTTGTCAAACGGTAGCCAAAAATACGAAGAATTAACGAATGATCATGATGCCAGTCATAATCAACAAATATCAAAACGATGAATGAAAACATCGTGAGGAAACCGGCATTTCCAAGAACCAAAAATTCGAAGACATGAGACATCTACCAATACGTACTGCACCCGCGTGGAGGATTATGGCCCACTCCCTCTCACAGAAAAAGGAGACCTGTGTCCCAGCAGTGGGAAAGAAGGCTGAATATGCTTATGCTAATCAACGTGACGCGGTATTTTATCATATCGATATTGGCATTCATATTAAAATATGCACCATTTGTGCCGAACACAGTACATTTTGCCATATCAAATTCCGATTTCAAATCAGACACATCGAATACTTGCAATACTAACTCAAATACAGCATCAATTGATGAACATGATTCCAAATTCCTCAGTAAACATCATCAAACTAATTTCAACACAAATTCCGTTCATCCTTACGCTAAAATAATTTCAATCCACCGAGCAAATATTTAAAGAGACCACGTAATGTGTGCCGTGCCGAAGTTACTTAGACACCGCAGAGCTTGTAAGCAACTTACTTCACTATAAAGGGAATTATTAACTGGCGTGTCTAGTAGTTGGAAAACAGTCCGGCTTTAACCCTTCAGGTGTGTGGGGGAGGTTGAAAGTCGAAATTTTAATTGGTAAAACGGAAACTTTGGTGAGCTTACCGTGTTAGTATTGAAATGTTTTGAATGGATGTGTTTTGAACATCTCCTTTGGAATTCTGCTGACGCCTGCCTGTGGTTTGGTTGGGAAGAGAATTTTGGTGAGTTTAATTTTATGAGTTGGTTACTTGGTGTACAGTACAGTACAGCGTGTAGAGGGGCTTGTGGCTAAGAAACAACAGCCAGGTCGATCGATCAGGTTAAGCAACGCTTGCCGCGGTTGGGCCGTGGATGGGTGAGAATCTTTACATACCAAGACCCCTCCGTGCCACTGTTGGTCCCGGTTATCATTCGTGGATCTTTGGTAATCGTTTCGGGTGGTCAGAAGCCAGAAAGTCTGACAACCTGTCTTACCAAGGGGTATCGTATTACCCAGTAGGCTAGGCTAGCATGAAAATTAATGGTTACTTGGTGTACGTTTGCATTTACAATATCTTTAAGTTTGGTATTTTGCATAACGCGTTGGTGTAGTTGCAAAATACGTTAGAACCCAAATATGTACTCATAAACACAATGTATACTAAAGGCTAAATGTAAGAGTATTATAAGTACACCTGTACCTAACCAGCCGGACAAAAAAAGTGCGATGTTACGTGTATTTAATTGTATAGAAATTACCAAAATGTTTTTGGAATTTAGTCATTTTTTTAAACCTTTCGCAAAAAAAAAGGTACAATGGCGGACTTAATACCTTAGGCATTTTCTACCAGTCAACTAAGGGTAGTGAAGACATTAGATGGCAGATGCTTTGGTTGAGTTGAATGTTTGACGTTTTTTTTTTTCGTTGGCCTATTTTGAGTCCCACTGCTGGGCAAAGGCCTCCCCTTTTTCCTTCCAAACCCTGTCTTTATTGATCTCTGGCCATATTGGCCCTGCAAACCTCTTAAGATCGTCACATTACCTTCGCCGTGGTATAGCCCCACGGCGCTGTTCTCCTTCAGGCGTCCAGTGAGTGACGATCTTATGACGATGTATACTTAATAAAAATTTGCATGCTTCCTTGCAGGCAGAATACAACGATAAGTAGTTAATAAGATCTCACCTTTACCAAAATAATGTATTTCTAGCAAATAAACGTTTGATTTGATTTTATAAATTCATAAAGTAACATGAGTGTAGGTACAATAACGATCAGCTCACACACTTCAGTACAGAGCAATATAAAGCTATAACATTAATTCCTCCTTCAATACAGACAAGTTAATATATGTGACATCGTTAGTTATGAGTGAAATTGATTAATTCCGCCAGGGAGTCGCATTCGCTGGACTGCGCAGGAAAATACGCGGTATGTCAACTTGATTTGTCTTTTGAAGAAATTTTAATCATTTATCTTTATACTGCTAAATTTGCAAGGCAATATTGTTTTGAAGGCATGAAATTATCATGGAAATTAAATATTATTAGTCACCAAAACATTATTTTATAAAAGTGTTTATTAACATATTCCACAGTGACGAGGACAAAGATTCGCAGAAAGTAGTCTGTTTATGTTTTGTTTTCCTGAGAATGCTCCTTTGCCTAAATCTATAAAGTAAAGGACATGGAGGTTATAATCTAATCATAAATTAATTGATGAATGATTGATGATGAATTATAAACACTCAGCATTATTCACGAGAACAAACAAAACATCCGTCTGTTCATCACGCCTCGAAAGTACCAAGTCGTCCAGATAAACGAAGTATTGCTACAATTTTCAGTTCACTTACTGCCCATCTGTACGTATCGCCGAAGGGGGGCAGGAGGCCAGGGGGAGGGCCACCCAGGCTCGCACGCGACATTGGTCAAAGTCGAATAATGCCACGACTGGAACTTTTTGATAGGTCCACCGGTAAATGCAGTCAGACATCGGCCAGATTATTGTACCTCTCATTCGGGAGGGCACAACTGAATAGTCAAAGGGCCCTTTGATACAGCTCAGCTTTGTCGTCTAAATATATAAATCTAATTACATAGATGACGTAATTATATTAATGTGGGAAATGGGTCGCGTTTCAATCATGTGAAATACATTTTTGGCAATACATAATAGGATTATCATCTCATGAATGATTGAATAATTCGTAAAGTAGATTATTTTTGTTATATAAAAGTTGACTTTGTTTACGCGGCTACCCGGCTGCTACAAAAGCAAGGTTGTAATACAGCACCTTAACTTTATTCCGGATTAAAAGTACACCGAACTTCGACACTACGAAATAAAAGAACATCCCTAAAGTGAAGATTGGAACCAAGAAACGTGTAAGATTTAAACAAAGCCGAACACCGTTTTAAAAGTCGGTTTGTTCTAACAAACCTGAACTACCCTCAAAGTGGGTTTTAGCGGAAATGAATAGGAGCGTATTGTCAAGCACGAACACTCGACTTCGCCTATCGCTGACAAAGCTTTATTTGCTGTTTTTCACAAATAGTTGGAAGAGCCTCCCCGGAGGAGCGGAACGCAGCGAACAGGGGTAGGTGCTATCTTACTGAGGAACAAGGTAAACGAAGTTTTCGGTTATGTTAAAGTTTGGCAGCTAATGTGAATGGATGAATCTGAAGGGAAAGAATTACAACACTCGCATGTCGTTCTAAGTATCATTCATTTGGACTAGGGGGAATCAAATTCAGCGCGTCTAACAGTATTGCTGTATATTTGCATTATTTGTTGTGTGTTTATTTTCTGTGCAGATATTATGTAAATTGATATTATGTCAAGAAAATAGATTTAGTAACTGCTTGTTATTACCGAAATTCGTACATACCTTGTTTCGTCTCATTCATGTAAAACGTCTCATCAAAACACCACAGCAGTTAGGTACTTTGTGTAGTTTGTGTGAGACGGTACACAAAACCGTGTTACAAAATACTGCACAGAAATGAGAAGGTTAAACTACCTTCAGTTCATAAAAAAAAACTCCCATTTTTCCGTTACTCGCTTCTGAAATTGAAAAGACGAGCTTCACAGAAAGTACCGAACAACTTGGGACTTTGAAGGTTCGCCTTGTGTAAATAAGAGCGGAAGCCTTAGAAGGCCCGAGGAGACTGGAGGGGGGGAGCAGTCGCGAGCAGAGAGCCCGGCGAATAAAGCCTTCAAAAACTATTTAAAGAGGCTTCGGAGGCAATTGGCACGGGACTCCAATGATGGCACGACCTTTGAAATTACAAAAATGTTCTTAGAAATTTCTAAAATGTAAACAAGAAACTGATATTTTAGGTGGATGCATCTGCTGAGAATGTACACAGGAAGAGCAATAAGCGAGAGTGAACCACTTTGAATGGATTAGCTGTTGGTGTATTCGGTAATTTAGTATTGAAGCTATTGCGGTGAAAGCGTGTGCGGAATATGCAAATCACTTAGTTATGTCATATGCTGTAAACCAAATAATTATATTTATAAATCACAAACATGATTTCTTGCATTCGTTAGTAAAGAAGTGAAACTGTTAGGTAAGATTTATGGGCTGGGTGTTATCAAATCTCAATAAAAAAAACTTGTCTATTTTTACGATATACTAATACATTTTCTCGCTACCTATTCTCTAGAAAACTTTATCGACCAAAGTTCACAGTTCAATTATCTTAACTACCAACCAAGAGGGTTAATCGACATATTGAAAATAATAACTCCATCAGCGTTGGATGCAATATTCAGCGCTGAACGTAAACCAGCGGAACTTCCTGTTTGTAGCGGAGTGCGGAAATTCAATTATCCGACGATAAAAGTGCGGGGCGGACGGTAGTGATGCCAAGTTCCCGGAATGCCTCGGGCCGTCCCGGGTTTTAGATACAGATATTAATACGATATATTTTTACTTGGTCATTTATTTGGATGATTTTTGTAATCTGTTTATGATTCAGCTGTCGTTAGAGATTATTACTTGTCGTTTGGTATTTGAGTAGCAGAAATTAATTCATATTTTTCTGATTTAATTCACAATCTTTTTTCAATTACTGCTTCATCATTTATGACTCCTCCATCTACATAAAATATTCTTTATATTCTGAAAGAGTTAACTGTATCCTTTTTTATTTTTTACATAATAATGTGTTTAAATATTTGTATGCCAGTCCTTATGTACATATTAATTTTTTTAAGCACAATATTATGTATAAATTGTAGCCACAAACTGACGCCATCTTCAAGATGTTCTATTCTATCCCGTAAAACATGTAAATCCCGCAGCATATGTTAGTTAGCAACACTAGCGGGTGGCCGGGGGCGGGCCAGGGGCGGTCTGTCCGCACCGGAGACGTGCCGCATGAACTTGAATTTTCGCGATTTTACTCCCATCATAGATATTATTTCAACTTTCTTAGAGAAATTCTGTTTTCTCTATGCAGTGTTTATGATTAGTTTGTAAGTTGGTGAACGTTGGTTGCAGCTTTTGTATTCAATATTGTGTAGTTTTATGTTCACTAAGTTACTAACTTACTCTCATTCGGCTCTAAGAATTTGGAAAAACAACTATTTGTGTTAAAATTACCTTAACGAAAAGGAATTAAAGGAAGGCAAGATGGAATTTGTGACATCTGCCAACCCGCGCTGGGCCCGCGTGATAGATTACAGCTCACTTCTTCTCGCAGAGAGCAGACCTGTGTCCCAGCAGTGGGAACATTATAGGCTAATTATGCTAAGAAGTAATTTAAAGATAATAAGACAGCTGAATAAACTAAACTTGGGACCTCTAAATCTACTATCCCATTACCACGTAGTCCAGTAGTACGTAACAAAAAATAACACAAACAAATATACCAGCGGATTATAATCTGTAATTATTTTGAAAGTACGACCATATAAGTATGGTCTAAAATGTTTCACACCCCATACGATGGCTAAAAGTGGCAGGGTCGCCATATACGGACGGGACTTTAAGGAGAATGAACATCTCAGATGCCGAGTAAATACTGAATATATTTGGTGTGTTGATAGATCTTATAATGTACTCACACTGGTATATACATAGATAATATACGTATCTCACAAAACAAAGCCTCAAAATATGATAGCCACCATCATATTAGTAGATGTATAAACGTCTGCAATATAAAATTGTATGTCACAATAAAAGTCGATATGAAAACTTTCATAAGCCGTAGCAATACCCAGTTTACTGTGTACATCGCTGGTATAAAAAGCGACGTTTCATGCACAGTAGTAAATAATAAGGCGATGGAAGGCGTGTATATAAAATTTTTAGGGTTCGATACAAGAGTGATAATGGATCTTTTATTGCTGGAATTATTCCGGATTACTCTTCATACGGTCTACATGGAAATTGGGAGTCATTATGCTCATGAGTTTACATGTACGAGTGAATATTTGAAACGTTTTATTTATAACATTCGTAGATATTCTTACTTTCTTATTTGGTACCAGAATTGCATAATATATTCTTTGCTACTACTTATAATTTTCTGCGCGTTGAAATCCATTGTGCGCGTTTATAATTTTTAACGTGTCGATATTATTGGGGACTTCCACGTCACACACTTTTAAATTTCCGTTATACACGTATGTATTTCCATAAATTTTATGGACGTAAACGTCCACTATAATATTGTAACGTTAGAAATTGTAAAAGCTCACAAAGACTGTAAACAGTCCTCTGTTAATTCTTAGTATTTACCTACATTACTTAAATCATTTTTGTTCAATCAAAGAACTTTGACAGGAATATTTCCTGTACCATTAATAATTTGAACGCTAGAATCAATCAAACCTAAGGTTACTGGGTTAAACTCAACGTCACCAAGACAGTATGTTTCGAATTGTCGACTATTTCAAACTTTGAACCGATTGAGATTGTTTAGAACATTGATAAGCAATGTATCTCACTCACACTTTGAATGTTACAATAATTTAAGTTCTCATGAAGACGATATATGTGAGAGAGATAGAAATACAATATCAATCTGACTAGCCTTTCCCCAACTATGTTGGGGTCAGCTTCTAGTCTAACCGGATGTAGCTAAATACCAGTATTTTACATGGAGCGGCTGCCTTTCTGACCTTCACAACCCAGTTACTGGATAACATGATACCCCAAGGGTTAGACTTTTGGTCGTCTGACTACCCGTCACGACTGTCAAGGGACGAATGACAGCCGGGACCAACGTCTTAAAGTGCTTTCCTATATACGGAGGGGTCTCGATTTGTAATGGATGGTCACCCATCCACGAACCAACCGTGGCAAGCGTAGTTCAACCTACGATTGACCCTTGCGGCTGAGAGAGATAGAAATATGTATTGGAAGAATTCATAAACTTGGTAGATAGTTTTACCAAAACTGCAGAGTCGGTTGAAACAGAAGCATCTATCAATGAATTTATGTACCGATAGCGAAGTTATTCCTCTGTTGATCTGAAGACGGCATAAAAACACGAATGTATCAGCTGCCGCCGTCATAAAAGTCATCTACACAAAATGGATGATCTGTTTTGATGGTTTTCTTTCTTGTGATGCTTGTGTGTCATCTTTCACATAACTGATGGCACCTTCGTCATAATTTAGGTAAAGTTGTAAGTACGTTAGAAAATACTGTACCTTAGAATTCAAAATTTTATGTCTTTTGGTAAAATAAACAGTTCCTATCTATAACAGGAGACACATTGTAAAGTTCATTTAACACAACCAAAAAAAATACATTACAATTTTATACAGCCCACCAACACCAACAACTATAAATCCCATATGTAAATACGCCCAAATGCACGAATTCGGTACACTTCCCAAAAATTTCCCAGCACCCGCAGTAATTGAATATAAAAACCGCTGGTGGCTCCAAAACGAACTTTGACACTTGCCGAGTTTGTTTTTATTTTGGTCGTCCGGCACGTAAGGTCGATAAATTTCATGGTGCTTATGTGGACGTCAGAGGCATTACTCTTGGGCCCTCGAGACTCCTCCGCCAAATTGGCCGATCACGCCTCCTAGGTGGTGCTTCCGAGCCACTCTCGATGGCTTACTTTTTGTTTTTATTCCTCGACAAATGCCTGTTGGGGTTATGCTTTATTGTGTGAGTTTTGAGTAATGATTATGCGATTTTGGAGACTTTTCGGTGGACAGCGTTTTGTTTAATGAATGTGGTTTTGATGAAACACAATAGCTATTACTAATAGAGAATGTAAAAGTTGGGTAGTAGATCGTTTTAAAATTAGTATTGCCGATATATTTATTTATTTAATATTTTTGCACACAAAAAGGTACAAAGGCGAACTTACTGTCTTAAGCATTCTCTACCAATCAACCAGCGGTGGTGAAGAGATTAGATGGCAGGTGCTTTGGTTGAGACGAACAATAATAAAAAAAAACTACTAAAACTTCACACATACTACTACAACATCATAACAACAACACAACATATTTCTTTATAACGACAACCTAATTAGTAACGTCCAAAATGAGAACTAAACACTGCCATTTGAATACTAACAATATGAAAGTTCCAACTTTCATTAACAGTCGAGAACGTTTCAGTCATCCCAAACGCTCCACATAAAGAGCTAAAACATTCCACCATTAGCGTAAATTCGTTTAAATCTCAACTAACAAGTTGAACTTCGCTCGCTCAGCTCTCATCGCTCAAGCTGAGCCAGTTTCGAGCAGGTATGAGTTCATCACCCAGCAAGCTTTTGACTCGCGAAACTATTTGTTAAGTACTTCTGCCGATTGTTAGGTCGCAGAATGTCGCCTATTACGTTCGTCTGAGAGGCAATTTTGGAAGGCCAATTTCGTGAAACATTGAAGTTATGCCAAATAAAGTTTTAATAGGAGTGTAGCGGTTGTATGCCGTTTTTGATATCTGGAATATTTATCACGATCGGGACTGGGAAGTTTTTGTTAAACTCTTAACGCATAACGTCGCGAGCACTAAGGGACAAGATAAAGTTAAAGGATTTATTTTTCGCCTTTGATATTTTATCGCAGTTTTACTGCTCCATGAAAATATTTAATACAAAATCACAATTCATTAAACATCCGACGACGGAATTCGAGTCTAAATACCTGCCCGGTAAAGTCGAGGGTAAAAAATAACTTATTCATAGAGTTTAAACTCTAATTTAATAAGCAAATACCTACTTTCATTACAAGCTCAATTTAATCACAAAGCTTTGTAAAATGCAGGGGGTACTTTGATGCTATTATCTTTTATTACTAAATCAAAGCAAAAATCCTACTCATAAAAATTACATTGTTTGTTCATTTTAATCTGCTCATTACTTTTGAACCAATTTACTGCTTTATGCTCACTCATCTCTCAACATTTAATTACAAAAGCCTTCAAGTATAAGACTGACAGCGCTACTGACTGAACTCGAGGCGACGGGACCTCATGTATTACGAATACGTCATTCCTCTGTACAATTTTACGACAGAATTTTATTGAGTTCAGGAGAAACGTCAGGTAAGTTATGACCTCACATGTCTATGGATATTTTTGTGCATGTGACGGGAAAATATCAGGAAAATCAAATTTAGCTGTAAAACAGCATAAGTAAACAGTTGAACGGAAAAATCAGGAATTCAATCAAGTGAACAGACTACCAGTTAGAAAATATACCAAGAACACTTTCCTCAAAGTAACTTATTCTTACTTATTAATAGGCTTGATGTTTCCAAAGATAAAAAAACTGTAGAATCATAAAAGGATAAAAGTTAATTGTTAATATTCTTTTGTTCGACGATTAACAAAAGAAATCTTGAATCCATTCTAATTTTATGAATTCACAAAACAAATTGATTCCTTTGACGCTTTCAATCAAACGGTAAAAAATGGCCTGATTCTCGGTGGCGACGAATATAAATCATTGGTAGGATTCTAGAAAATACTAAATTAAATAAAGTTAAAAGCAGAGGCTGATATAAATAAAAGACCGAGTGATATGAGAGCAATGGAAATAAAATTAAAGGAGTCGCCGGAACATAGTTTGTGAATAACAAGGGTTCCGTACAAAAAACGGCTTCCGGTCACCGCGTCGAAAACCAAAATCAAACTACATGACAAGGGAGTTTTTTCTGTCTGCAGCTGAATATTATGCTCTAGTTCTGCATTGCAGTTGAATTATGTCCTGCCTTCACTTCATTTTGAATATTTTTATCTTCAACATCATTTTAGTCTCTCCCATTGTAAAGACGCCAGCACATCAAGATAGTACAATCTGTGAAATTTCTTTAATAGATTTTAACTTTATCGCTAAAGCATTAGATTCAAGGTTGATTGGGAAAATTTGACAATTTTGGGTAGCTTGATGTGCTGGCGTCTGTACTTACCAGTTTAAACGTCAACAATTTCTTACTCTGCAGCAGTTTTATCAGTAAACGAAAAACTGCCGACTCATCTCAAAATTTCTCAAACAACACAATGCTCAGTCGAAGTCTAGACTCTATTTATATTGGCTTATTAGTGTTTCAGGAATTCAGTGGATCGCTAAGTTAGTTGCGGGTCAAATTATGAATCTCAATATTACAAAGGGGGTCGCCCCAAGCCCGGGGCACGGCGCCCAATCGAATATTTATGAGAGAAATTCACAGCTGATAAAACTTGAGTACGGCCACGCTCTGGCACTGTAATAAGCGGATGTTTTATTTGTTGTGCGCTTCTATTTATTTTTTAGGTCGTCCTGTAATTTGTTTCATTAGTTTTTTCGTTTAAAGTTTTAAAATGATGTTTACGTTTTTGATTACAATTGTAGTCTATTTATGATTGTGATTAATATCAAGGAAGAGTTTTAGAAATCAAATAAGACCGGGAAAAGTGACAAGAGGGATGGGAAGGCTATAATAATAATGAAGACTTAGAAAGAAGCTCGTGTTTCAAATACAAAAAGCTTATTTGGTTTTCAAATAATTTCGATAATTCTAGTACTTCCATTTCAGCATATGCTTTTAGTACGCAATATTCATTAGTATCCAAACTGTCATACAGCTTATGTAATTAAATTTTCATCCACTCTCAGACTTTAGACAAACACTTTAAAACTACCAACATTTGTAGAGGCAAGGCGACCACTCAGAGGTTTGCAATACAACTTATTATTTGTTTGCTTTGTCCCTTTGCTCTTTACTTACCAGTATATTAAATTAAATTGCCTTGTTCGGCAAACATAGGTCATTATCATTGCATGTCTCCATAGTAACCACTTTTTTTATAAAACTGCAAGCGTTTCGAATACAAATTCCCTTTTTGAAATCTCGAAATACAAATCAACGGAGCATTTCCATTGCCTCTTTCTTTCAATTAACTCACATTTTCCCTTTGCTGTTTTTTTGCACAGAATTTGAAAAAAAGCGGCCACAATGAGTTCAGTACCACCGTACAGTATTTAAATAATAAAAAAACATACTTAAGTAATACAAAATACGCTGGAAAAAACACGTTTCTTGTATGGCCTACCATATTTTTTTACTTTGTTTTATATTAATACTAGCTGCGCCCCGCGGCTTCACCCGCATAAGTTTCGATCCCGTAGGAATATCGGGATAAAAAGTATCCTATATGTTAATCCTATAGTTTATAAACCTAAACCATCTGTGTGCCAAATTTCATCCAAATCCGTTCAGTAGTTGTTGCATAAAGGGTAACAAACATCCATCCATACAAACTTTCACGTTTATAATATATTAATAATAATATAGTAGGATTTAATTTTATAGCGGCTATAGATTGTACGCACTATGTGGTCAATTTCAAGTGTCTACTTATTACGGTTCAATAGACAGCCCTGTGACAGACGGATGCACGGACGGACAGCGGAGCCTTAGTAATAGAGTCACGTTGGCACCCTTTGGGTACGGGACCTTAAGAAGAAAAATGTTGAAAAGTAATAAATATCTCAAATATGTGCGATATCTGGCTGGGGCTGCAGTCTCGACATTCATAGCGATCGCTTTACGACCGAATTCGGTCGCAAAGTCCTGTCACTCCATACGTTACACCTGTCAATCCGGGACTTTGCGACCGAATTCGGTCGTAAAGCGATCGCTATGAATGTCAAGACTGCAGTCCCTGGTCGTAAAGTGAGCCTTATATACCTAACCGTGCATGGGGCATGACGATTGTTTTGTCCTTATATTGTGGACTATGTTGTGCTAGCCATTGATACTATGAATGGAAGCAGCTTTGTTTCGAGCCCTTTTTGTTGCCTGGATACTTTTGATAACCCAGTATTTTTTCCATAGACCTGTAGTTTCTATTCTCAGTATATTTATTACTTAAAAAAGTAAAAACCAATAAAATAATGTAGGTACCTGCTACCTAAGTTTATTTTATATTAAGTTAATGGAAATTATACTCATAATATTTATCCATCTTGTTTATTGAAGTCGTTCGATCATTACTGTAGACATCACCTAAAATAATTTATTTGATTTGTTGATTAATTAAAGTAACAACATTATACCAATAACATTTTAATGTCAGACTAAGTTGCATAAATGATTATTCATATAATTTAAGGCGATAAGCAAATAAACGGTCTATAAAACTACGTCGAAACCGACGTCCAGAATCCAACGTCCGTTCCAATTGAACCCAACTCTCGTCCGCGAAATAGGTTCATAAGGTTTCAGTGGTTTAGAAACCGGCCCGTTCACCATAGCAATAATCATTTATCGGCGCCACGTAACCCGTACGCGATATACGTGACGCGGTTCCGTATGGCGCCTTTGAGAGAATCGACTTTTGTCAAGACCGCTTTCAAAGCCTGCCGTTTACTGCCAAAACGGTTTAGTGTTTCAATAGCTGTCTTTGTTTATGACGTTTTGGTATTCGGTTTCAACCGTTTCGTACAATGTACGGTTTTTGTTATGATCTTTGAGAGAAGACGTTGGTTTGAATGGATATAGACTTAATTTTCGGTAGGGTGTGTTTTATTTTTGCTTTAGAAATTGATAATATTCGGTAGAATTCATCAGGCACTAAAGCTTTTCGGAAAATAACAATAAAACATTCATGTAGTCCTTGCGTATCTCAAATAAAACACACTCAATTTACAAACACTAAAAACTTTCACAATCCACACACATAACCTTAAAATTAACCCTAATAAATCCGTACACAAACTCAAAATCTCAACCCTTTCTCGCCGCAAATAATCCATAAAAAATATATTCCAACACAACACTTCACGAGTTGTAAATAGAAACAAATGAGAAATTACAAGTGAAGTGTTCCTTATTAGCGCGGTTTCATGTCCGGGGTGCGTCGGGGGTGTGAGTTGTGTGGGGGTGTACGGGGGTGTCTAATCGGGTTAGTACGTACGCGTGTTTACGCCGTCGCACATACAACGCTTGACTTGCATTTCAGTTCAGATGTGAAGGTGTTGAAGATAATTACTCACTCAGTCGTTCGTTTGATTGTATGAATGCTTTTGTAATCGTGTTTTGTAAATTAGGTTGCGATTGGGTAATTAGGTTGTTGCTGGTGATCTGGAAGGGTATACCGAGTACACGTTTTCGATATACGGATTTCGTGTGACATGAAATTAGGGATTGATGAAATTATAGATTTAAATGCACCAAAATGTTGTCCATTTCTGAAATGTTTTACTTTATTATATCTTCTTTGGATGCTGAAATTATTCATGTTATTTTTTCAATGTACAGACAATAAGGCTATTGTCTGTAAGTCATAAATACTGGTATTCAGCTGCATCCGGTTAGACTGGAAGCCGACCCCAACATAGTAGGGAAAAGGCTAGGCAGATGATGATGTCTGTAAGTCATTGTATTGACAAAACATAAGACAGGCCAAAAAAATGTCATGTCTGTTGCTTGTCCTGTCTTATGTTTTGTGGGTGCACTATATGGTACACCTTTGCTTAACCATTCGGGAATGACAGGCGTGATGTTATGTTGTATTTTTGTGAACTGCAAAGATAATAATGTCTTATACTTGAACTGCATTATTATTATTACTAGCTTCTGCCCGCGGCTTCGCCCGCGTGGATGTCGGAAATTATCCCACGGGAACGTGCTAACAGGATAAAATGTATGTGCACCAGGATGCCATCTATCTCGCGGGCCCTTTGTGGCTAATTACAATACCACCAAACCAATTGTGTCTCATTAATGGTGATTAAGAGGGTACCTATATGATATCTTTACCTAAGTACCTACCTAATTAAAAAAATAAATAAACTCAATAACAGAAAATAAAATACCTACCTACCTAAATAAACCTATTTATGACGATAACTAATCTAAACTCAATCATCATCTGCCTAGCCTTTTCCCAACTATGTTCAGGGCCGGCTTCCAGTCTAACCGGATGCAGCTGAATACCAGTATTTTACATGGAGCGACTGCCTATCTGACCTCCCCAACCCAGTTATTGGGTAATACGATACCCTTGGTACGACTGGTTGTCAGACTTTCGGGCTTCTGACTACCCGTAACGACTGTCAAAGATCCACGAATGACAGCCGGGACCAACGGCTTAACGTGCTTTCCGAGGCACGGAGGTGTCTCGGTATGTAAAGATGGTCACCCATCCACAGACCGACCGCGGCAAGCGTAGACCGCCGATCGACCTGTGCGGCTGTTATTATTTAGCCACGGGCCCCTCAATCTAAACTCAATAAATAAGCAAAATCTCTAAAAACTAATATATAAACGAATGACTAATCCTACCTAACAGTATTATAAAATAACCTACGGTCACTACGTACACTATCAAATATACTACCTATACTTTAAAATTAAAATCTATACCTACGACTTATATAAAAATAAACCTAAATAACTCTAAAAAGTAAAAGGAATAAAAATGAACTCCACTGCGTGTGACCTAACCTACGACAAACTTATTATTTGCGGTTGGTACAGTAATCGGATCTAGGGATCGAACCGCAAAATTAAGTTTGTTTTTTATTGTATATACTTTTCCGGGATAAAAGTACCCAGTGTGGTGCCCAGGATATTAAAGAATAATTATACCAAGTTTCATCGTAATCGAACCGGTAGTTTTTGCGTGATGCCTGAACAAACAGACAGACAGACAGACAGACAGACAGACAGACAAAAATTTTTTAAATCACATTTTTGGGTTCGGTGTCGGTCTAGTAACACCTCCTGCCATTAATTTTTTTGATATTTTCAATGTACAGAATTTTCACTTCTACAGATTTATTATAAGTATATAGATTATACTCTCGTAACAATATTCCCTGCCTAACTTCAAAAACTTTTCTTGACAAGCAACAGACACCATTGTTCTATACTCCTGATCAGCATGTAAGAAAATCCCCATATTCTAACTAAAAGCAGTCTATCAGAAGGCTGGAACTATATACATCGCTGGCTGCACATAGCAAACACTGTCCTCTAAGTGTAAAGTACCCTATGTAAACAGCCATGTAAAGCGTAATAGTTTCCGCTCTCCTGTTGAAACTTTGCGGAGAGGAAATTCGATCAAGCTGTGATTAAAGTGGGAGAGATTTTGTTAGGATACTTTTTGTTTTTTGATTGAGCGCGGGGAATTTTTAATGGAGTATGTTAAGATTAATGCTTGACTTTAAGCTGGTATGGTAAGCATAAGCAGTGATAATTTCATTTCCATAGTCGAATTTTACCGACACTTCTCTCAGTATTGGCATAATTATTTTAATGACTATTATTCATCATGATCACCAGACCGAAGACTTTCGCTGCTGGCACTGCTGGCCTTCATTTTGCTATTTACTTTCCTGAAACTTGAGATTTAAAATACTCTCTGGAAACATTTTGATATTTCAAAGACAGTAAGTACATCTTTATTTTATCAGCTCACAATATGTCTTTCAAAATGTCGGGGTCGAAGCATCCTTGTAGTCCATCTTAATCTACTTTCCCAACTATGTTGGGGTCGGCTTCCAGTCTAACGGGATGCAGCTACCACCAGTATTTTACATGGAGCGACTGCCTATCTGACCTCTACGACACAGTTACTGAGTAACATGACACCCCTTGGTAAGACCCCCCACCACCCCTTGGTGGTTGTTTTTCCATCTTGTTCTGTGGCATTTGAAAAATTCTATCAAACATTACAACAAAACAGTAGTGTCTTCAAATTTTTAATCGAGGTCCTTATACTATTGTTAGCTCTAAACAGGATAATCAACTGTCTCATAGTGTTCTAATATAGTTGCGGAGATAATTCTAACTTCGGACTCCCTAAGGTGTAAGTTGAGCCAAATAAACGGATACAATACATTAGTGTTCTAATATGGCCTATAAATTCTATTATGCAGTATTAGTGCAGAGTTACTGCTAAATTATTTGGTGTCCTTTGTGGTAGTATAATCATATCGTAATCAGCCGATAACGTTCCCACTGTTGGGATACGCCTTCTCTCTGTGAGAGGGAGTGGGCCGTAATCAGTGCGTGTCGCTGGATGTCACATGTCTTCGAATTTTTCGTTCTAGGACATGCCGGTTTCCTCACGATGTTTTCCTTCACGTTTTGAGAGCAGTGCTGATGAAATAATTTATTCAAAGTAAAGTGCCTGCCTAGGTTCGAACCCCCGGCCAAAAACTCGAAGTCGAGGCCATTTTCCGATCGTATGTTAGATCCAAAACTCATCATTTTCATTATAAATATTAAGGTTTCCATTTTTTTTAGATGTTTTTACGTCTTTTGGTTGAAGTTTTACTGAAAAAATTATAATTTATGAACAGCTCCCTAATAAACCCATCAATGAGAAAGCCATATTTTTCTCTTTTGATTCCCAAACAATACTCAAACATGCTTCAGACACACAAATCTTTCTTTATCCTTTTATTACCAGTAATTTCCACTGGATTCCCAATGCTCTCCGAATATACCTTTTGTAATGGCAGCAGAGAAACAGGTAAATTGTGTCAAAAAATGTTCAATACACGGCCATCCAGTTCGAATCTTTGTTTTTGCGATGTGTACTTCTTTTTGCGATGTCTCTCCAACTGGCTGCTGCTTTGTTTATTTCTTTTATCCGTTTCGAGTCGAAATAAGAACTTCGAGGACTGATAATTCTAGAACTGAACTCATTTCAATATTCGATATTTTAATATTGTTTTTCGTGAGTTTAAACTTATTGTATATCTACTTGATTCCCAATCGATCAACATCATGATCGTCATCATCTTTCTGTCCTTATCAACGTTGGCTTCAATTATCATAATTACCTAGTAACATAAATATGTGAGTATTTCTTAATCTTAGGGAACTGTTGATTATCAGTAACATCAATTAACCCATCATCATCCGGGGTCAACCAATCTTTGTTTTTGCGATACATACTTTTTTTTAAGATAGCAACTGGCTGCTATTTTATTTCTTTCTTTTATTCGTTTCGAGTCGAATTAAGAACTTCTGTAACTGAACTCATTTCAATATTCGAAATTTTGTTATGGTTTTCTGTGAGTTTTAACTTGATTACTCTTACTTGATATAATGATTAACGTGGCGTTCAAATATTTATTGCGTGAACATAAAAGATTGTGTTTTTTTCACAATCGCACAGGACTGATTGACCCATCGTCATCATCGGGATCAACTAACAGGACCTTCGGATCAGATGCAGCTGAAACACTTGCGCATATGCGCAAGTGTTTCCAGCAGTTTTTGCGTTTGAACTTAGAAACAAAACCTTTCTTCAGTCATGAAAACCGAATTTAATATCTATATGACAATATTTATTTATGAATACAACCGCTGTTTTCACACACGACAAGAACTCTCGTGTATCGAGTTGGGCGCAACTTCGCAAAATTCCTACCGCGTGAAGCATGTCGCACCTAACTTAATTAAATTCTATTATACTGAGAGCGAAGATAAATAACTCCCGCCCGTTAGACGCCCCTGAACAACTTGGAGAGTTGAAATTTAGAAAGAATGAAGTAATTTCTTTTGTGGAGGGCGCAGTTCAAATGAACGAGACGTAATTGTTGCTGCCTGTCTCCGAGATGTGGAATGTTGATGGTGTTGACAATTAAAATATAGTTTATTTTTTAGTTAATTGTGCTGTGTAAATAAACTGAATTGTATGTATTGATGATAAATAAACATACTGTTAAACTAACTACAAACTTATAATTGTTTTTCCCAATTTTGAAGTAGAGTGATTCGGTATTTGATCATCTTCTATCTCGTTTTTTAATAACTTTTAAACTGTATTTTATTTTCTGTTGCATCAAGCATTTTCATGATTATTTAAAAAAACATGTTTTCCAAAAAATTGTTTTGTATTTGTCTGCTTTACCATTTTAACGAAAAACAAGCAAACTTAAAATCTTATATTTTCAAAAAATCTTTCTTGCCGTTACAAAGTATTTTCCAACACAAAAAAATAACTACGAATCCAAGAACATCTCATAAAAATAACCACAGAACTGTTACGAACGAGCGCTTTTAAACAGTGCAAAGTGAGTTACGTATGCACGTAGACCACGCTTCCCCGTGTCCCGTAGTTAAATGCAATTATCTGTATTACAGCGGAATGACGGCTGTCTTCTCCTGCCACTGCGCTCCTGGTAGCTTCAAAGTGAATAAGGATGTAGTTTTGAGGGCAATTTATGTGTGTTGCCGGGATGAATCGATTTAGAGGTGATGATTTTGATCTTGATAGTGTCAGGTGAGAGTCTGAGATTTTATTTGTGTAGTATGGATATGGATAGCTTCGAGAAGGAAAACGTAAGAATAAAACACAGTAGATTATTTGGCAAGGGCCTTTGCTCTGCACTGGGATAGCATTGGTTTAAGAACAAATTTAGTATACACAGACATAAGTAGGCAAATAAAAAAAAAAACTTCATAGTTAATTACCTACGTCCTAAAAACAAAATGAACTTATTTCTACTAGGTATCCAAAAATGTATTGAAGAAACTAAAATTACACATCTAATTTCATTATAAAATCCAATCCAAATATCAAATTAACTCGGTGCAGCAAACTTTCCACGAAATTCACAAAAGAAAATTCGCCTCTGCCACCTTCATTACAGACAAATCTAGATCGAAAACTTTTTGAACAGAACCTCATTCCTGCACCTATACCTTCTCATGCAATTGTCCATTTGCCCTCGCAAATAAAGGAAACTCTTTCAAACTCACAAGATTTTATCTGTCCAAGTCTCGATATTACTGTCTGGAAGTCAGTGTTAAATGTTTGTGACGGGGAGGATATAAAAGACATAAAGGGTGCTGGTACCTCCTCACAATATCCGCTGCTGCAACTAAACTATTCTCTTTAAACGTTTTGTTCTTAGATTGGATAGGAACACGTGATCTTATAAATTTGTCCTCGATTGCATGGAGCTGTGTTCAAAAGAAACGGGTATTTTCGATATTGGGTGACTAAATTCGGTAATATAAAAAAATATTTTAGTATTAAAAAAGTATGATTTTAAACCTATAAGAACGTTTACAACTGTGGCTAAAGTAAAGTAATACGGCATTACAAAAACCGGAGAGAACAAAAGTGGTGTTGAATCTCGAAAGCTTATATCCAATATTGAGGAGAAAAAGTCCGATAAAGTATGTAACGGTAATCCAATCCGTTTGGGCGCCATTCGAACTCAGATAGAGTGGATTAAGAACAGTTGTTAGTTCAGAACCCCTTACAGCCCTCGCAAGCTCCTTGATTGAATCAACTAAATCCATAATCTTATCCACGAAGTCAGAAATATGAAATTTTACAGATCTCAACAAAAATTGAGATCAGAAATGCTTTTATCGTTTGAATATTTGAATTTGTAGCAGGCTTATCGTACTTGAACGAAAATTCTTAAAGGTATCCCGTGAAATCGTTCGTGATCGCAGCCTTAGCATACTGACCCGAAGTCCAAACATGTTTATGCGAATTTTCTACTGATGCAACATTTTTGTGCGTTGAACTGTAGGTGAAGGATTTGACTTTATGTTATGGCATAACTTGGGCTTGTAATAAATTGATAAATTATGATAGAATGAAAGGTATGACTAATAAAAGAAGATCAGTGGTTTGTTATGAAAGCTGTTTGAACAATAGATAAAAGTAATAGCAAAACCTAAGTTGAATATACTCTTTAGATATAAAAAGAACTTACTTAGTTCAGAAAACTTTATATCCAAAAATGAAGCTATAAATACATAACAGTATCTAATAATAGCAAGCTCTCCGTGTTAATAACATTGTTATCTGAGTTACCAAAAGCTATTACCTGATATTACAAATATATTAGATAGTTGTTATAATAGAACAGAATACTCTTTATTATGTACACCATATTTATAAATTACAGACATAGTAACTTATATATAGTAGTTTCTAGGATTTACATAAATCCCGTTTCTAATATCGCCAGCAAATTATTTTGAAAACTTTCCACTGTAACTTTGTACATTTTTGTTGTAAACATGTACGAATAGTCGAGTATGTAACATGTAAGCAGCGTCGCGTCAGTTTGTTTTTGGCAGCTCCAAATGAGTAATAGTAAACTGGAGACCCATTCGCAAAACTTCCTTTTGTTTTGTATTGAAAATTTGTTATTGAATAAAGGTGCTAGGGCAACAGAAAAGTATTTCTGTGTATAATGACAGGTTGATGGATTGACCCTGATTAAGTTATTTATAAGAAAGTTCCGAGCAGAAGGGCGGCGAAAATAAATATGGCAGGAATTTGCATTCACCAAGTTGTAACAGGTAATTGTGCGAATGTTAAAGGAGCAACGTTTGTCTTAGAAGTTTTGAAAATTTGTGAAAAGTTGGATGGCGGAGCGTCTACGTAATGCCTTGCGAACGAGATATTTTTTTCTGTAACATGATAAAGTTTTGAAGGGAGATTTTGTTCGCCTGCTTTACAAGGAAGTGTAATAGATTTGGACGTAATATTAATAGTCGCACCAAGATAAATGTTTTATACAGGCTGTAAAAAAACCCATCACGAAGCCATCATCTACGTATTCTGTACATCATACTAAATAACTTTATGCAAAAATGTTTTCTGGGAAACGACTTTTAAGTATTTTTCGTGTGAAAATTCGGTGTTTACGTTAGTGTCAAAACATTGTATGGGTGCATGGAACGGTATAGTGATCGCGGGAGTTTTTAAAGTTAAGTTATAACATATAAAAGCTGTTTCGTTAAAAATTGTTAAAACATTTTGTACCTTCCATATTTCCGTAACCTCAGGTATGGTCCAGTACAAAAAAATATTATAGTATCGGGAAGAACAAGTAACTCTCGACGTCTGAATGATTTGTTTGGCACTGATTCCTTATTTTACTGATGTTTTCTTTTTTGTTACAGGTAAGTTGCAAACGTCGTAAGTACGTGTAGTCTAGAATTCGAAAAACACATCAAATTCAAATAATTGATTTTGTCTTACAACAAGCTTAGAATCTATGTGACACTAGTTTGTGAGAGACTGGTATCTGTAGTAGGATTACCTGTACCTGCATCAGCATCATCATTAGAGTCCCACCACACGGTATGTAAACATAATCAGTTATTTAGTAAATGTGAAGGGATAGGGCATAATATAAAAAATCTTCCCTACTATTCCTTGGAAGCTAAACACATCAAAACAAATTGACTTAAAGTTCCATCAAATTCACTTCACCATCTCGATCTCACACATCCACGAATGAAATTCTTTTCAAAATTAAAAATCGTGGATACAACAAAGGAGTGACAAGCATTCGAAATGGACCTTTGCGAGCACTCTTTATCAGCAGACAAAGAAGTCTGCTCCCTTGCAATTGATGGTCTCTACCATTCTAGCGATTGTAGAAACAAAACATTCTGCAGATGTTCGTGAGCCTTCTGCAGAAAATATTCTGCAACACTCGATATTAATTCACTCTGTGGCATCTATATTGTTATTGGTTTTTATCGTTTTGTTTCCAACGGCTTTGTTTGCTTTTTCATTAATTTTGTTTTCATAACAGAATTAATGTTTTAGCGGAATACATTCGTTTTATAGCTGCTGTTATCTTTTCTGGCAATAGTTTATCCTTGGTTGATGTTTTAACCAAATAAAACAATTTTCCGAAATAAGTTCCGAGTTATCAATATTAACGTTCAATTAGATTTAAATCCCTATCGTGAACATGATAAAATGATCACTGTATTTGAAATGAACTTTACACAAATTACAATTTACTTTATCAAAATATACATCTTTAATGATAATTCCGAATTCAATAACGAAAACGTAGCAATCCCTCTTTTGACATGAAAATTACCAAAGCTCCTGTTCATAGTGGGTCTAATTTAACTGTATACGACTTATCATATTTCAAACGTTCTCATTAAACACGGCACGAATGATTGCTTTTAAATTTCTATCAAATTTCGTTGTAATTATACCGGTAATTACCTCCTGATTATAAGTTTTGATGTCAACTCAGGTGCAAAACGAATTAAGGTTGGTAATAAGGTAGGAAATTGCTTTCCCATCTATTCCAAGTCCGTTCATGTGATACCTCTCCGGGGAATCAGCATGAGTTTTGTATACGCAAAAGTTATAATGAGTAATATTTTTATCAAAGGAAAGTTTTATGATATCGAGGATCGCTATTTTGTGAACTAGCCTGTCGAACAGGTGATGATTAAAAATGTTTGTACTTTGATGTTCCTTCACTTTGATTTGGTTTATAATGAGATTACTTTTTTGCCGTTCAGAATTTTGTTTTTCATTCTTTTCGTAACTCTCGGCCGATTTGGAAAAAAATACACTTTCCAGAAACTTATCGAGGGTAAACATATAAGAAAATTTTCTTTATGGATTTTGGAATAAAGTAAACTGTTCAAATATCTATATTACATTTAAGAAAGTTTCTCCAGGGTATATATTTTTATCCTCTTCAGATATCAACTGTAAAGTAATAATATCCCACGCAGTTGTATAAGTACGCTGATCTAGATGAAATAAAAGGTTTCTGTGTATCTTAGACACTAAGGAATTTTAGGTAAACCTGCTGGTAAGATATTTCCCACTTGAATGGTCTAAATGGCTACTAAGAAGTTTCTGACAGAATAATAATTTCCTTACCTTTGGTATTTACGTTCTTTTACACAGTTTTTGAAAGAGGAATTTGTTACACACTTATAACACAATTTATAAGCACCAACCATATAAACAAAAGCAAAGTTAACACCAACTAAAAACGACAATTATTCAATCGAAAACAATAAAACAACGCCTAGGTATATTTAGTTCTAAGAATCTTGTCTCAGCATGCACACTACGTTCGGACATGTCCATACGTCTTCCCCAATTCGATAGTGACAGGAACAGGTGTCAGCCGTGTACGGAACCAGCCAGCCGTAACAAGACACGTCCATACAAACGATTTGTATATTCCCGAATCGAAATGTACGGAGAATGTTCTTCGTTTTATTTTTATTGTTATCTGGGCCTTTAGTGGACTGCAAGCAGGTTTTATTGTTCGAGTTTCTTTTAAGTTCAGAGTTCAAAGAAAGTCATGGAGTAAAGTTGTTTGGAATTTTATGGGATGTGATGACTTCGTGATTCTAGAGTTTTTGTTAGACTTCCTGACTTCAAAGTTTTGTTTGTTAAAAGTTTTCTGTTTCAAGAAATACTTGACAATTTGAAGTGAACCGGATTACGGAAACATTAACCCTGCGACAAATGTGCCAGAAAACCCAAGATGAAATTAATCTCATCCCAATTTGCGCAAATTGAAGTAACAGTCAAAATATGAAAATAAGCATTTTCCCACCTAATCTTGAACGAATTTCCAACAGCTTCGTCCAAATAAAAATCGCTGTACAATTAAAATTGCGATTACTGCGTAAAGCGAAACCCGCCGGACATTCGTGTCAAATGCACGGCGCCGCTCAATTAAAAACATAATTGAGTATTTGGGCGTCGGGAGGGTTGGCAGCGGAGTTGTAAACTGAAATGACACTTGTATTCTTGAAGTTTAATTATTAAACGCACGACTGGTAGCTTTAAGCGCTGATAGATTTCACTCAAACGCCCCTGCCTTCAAATCATTAAGTGCATTCGGAATTTCAATTTCATTATTCAACGCTTGTTGACGATAGGAATGAAAGGTAGTGTTTAGCCTTAGGCTAAGTTGTCACAGGTTGCTAACTTGTCAGCTTTAAAGTTTAGCAAGCGATTTCACCTAGTTAGCGAACGGAATAATAATTAGGTTACAAACTATATTATACAACGCAGCATTATGCTGAGACTTCATTGGCACAACTACGACGTACAGCTTCGTCGTCATTATTGTAACTTTAATTATAGCTTCTTGTTTTATTGTTGTTGCTCTATCTTTGAGTGCCTATTAATCGGTTTTATGGCTTCGAGAAGAAAGAGGTTTCTCGATTTTTGTGTAGGTTACTATGTATGTTATCCCTAGAGAGTTTATTTATTACGGATTTTATGCGAATGCATGTTTGCAGTCGCCCGCGTTTTTCGACAACTTTAAGTTACATATAATCCGGTCTCTACAACGTATCATAGATAACATCAAGATAACTATGTCATCTATGAGATCATCTCTATGTAATCTATGATATAATTTCTATAAGATCATTTATGATACGTTTTCCAATTGTATCGGGCTTTCGGGCTTCTGTAAACCTGTAACGACTGTCAAAGATCCACGATGACAACCGGGACCAACTGCAGTTTAACGTGCTTTCCAAGACAAGGAGAGGTCTTGGTATATGAAGATGGTTACCCATCCACGGACCAACCGCGGCAATCGTAGCTTAACCTGATCGATCGACCCGTGTGGCTGTTGTTACTTAGCTACAAGCCCTGCCCAATTTATTTGTATTCAAATATACAACCTATATATTATATTCTAATTTACAGCCACCTTCCATCAAACTCCGCAGAGGCGCATAAATGCCTAACGTAAACCTGTACAAATAATCTTTGATATCACTAACAGAACTGTTTTTGCTTACTCTACCCAAAGTTCGATACTCTTCATTATTAAATCTTGCCTAAATATTATCTCAGTGTTTTGTGTGTATCTTCAATGAGTTTTGTTGAATTTTGATGAAATCTCAAATCTCATAAAATACTTTTGAAATGTTAGTGTGTTTAAATTGTTTGAGTCAGTGCTAGCTTACAGTTTTATGTTTGATGAAGATGAAAGAAAATTAGTTTAGTTTATAGTTTTAGTATCAAACAGTGAGTAGTAAAATTAAAAAGATATCTTCTATTCACTTTAATTGAAATTAAATGATGGTATCATTAAAGCAATGATTTAGAATTTATAAATGGCGCAAATAAACGATTGGGTATATTTTGGTATGGTATATGACCTACTACATGAAAACTTATTTCATCACAACAATAAATTAGGTTATGTTTCCAATTATTATGTTTAGCCTGTGATGTTCAACTGCCAGCAGTGGACCCTAGGCCTATGTCCAGACATAGGCCTCTCCCAGGCTGCGCCACAACACCCTGTCCTCCGCCTTCCGCACCCAGTCTATCCCAGCCACCTTCTTTAGGTCGTCTGTCCATCTAGCTGGAGGGCGTCCCACACTACGCTGGCCGATAAGCGGTCTCCACTCCAGGAGTCGTCTGCTCCACCGGCCATCGGTCCTTCGACAAACATGGCCAGCCCACTGTCACTTTAGTTTGCTTACTCTGCAAGCTATGTCGGTAACGCCGGTTCTTTTCCGGATAATTGTGTGATTATGTGACTGTGGACCGCTTTCTTAGGATATCAAAGATTTAGTAAGCAATATGAAGAAAACTCTTGTAATTTAAAAAAAAAAACAACAATTGATAGCTAATCACCAAACAAAACAGAGGGGCAAATTCAAGAACGTTCACAGTCAGATCTCAGTCTCAATCTGTCAAAAATACATCAAATTTCCCTACACTGTGACAAGTTTTTGACATTTTTTTGTCGCCGAAATGAGACTGCGACTAGATTTTGATCGTTTTAAATTACGAGAATTGGCCTTCAGATCTCAACACCAACGCACAAAGTGACGCTTAATTTTAATAAACAAGCGGGCGTTGAACCGAATCAAACAGTAACACAGTAAATATCAGATACAAACGTACTGCACAGCGGGTTTCTATGCAAATTTCATTTGTCCGTAATCCACTCAGTGAGATTGGTCTTGATTGATAGGCGCAAATTGGAAATAGGTTGTAGCCGAATGGCCGACGGCGGGACACAAACGGTGCGCGCAAAAAGCCGCGTCCGCAGGGTTATTAAGTTAGGCAGTGAACTGTGATTTATTTTCTCCTTATGAGTGATTAGGATTTTTGCTGGTAACGGTATCGGTGGCTTAGGGCTAAGGGTTAGGGTAAAATATATCGAAACAAAAATGTTAAATATATAGTAATGGTCGCTATTTAATGGACTCGTTTATAATATAAGTCCTTTTGTATGCGTGTGAAGAAGTTGTGTAAAGTAAAGCTGACGTTTATAAGCTATAACTAATTTAAAAAGGTCTTAGTTAAATTACACATTTAATTTTTTTTGGTTACACGTGTCAAAAATACGTACTCTTCTAAAAACTTCTTTTTTTCTAAATTAAATATTATAACAAAGAGTACAAAATCACTCACAGATATTAAACTTTCAAGTTAAACAAGTCAAAAAGTCTTAGCTTGAATAAATCATTACATAGCAAGGCCTAAAGACTGAAAAAATAAAACAAAAAGGTATTTTTTAATTTTTTTTTTTTTTTTGGCAAATAACACGTGAATCTGACACTCTGCCGGTCAAGCCGGAACAAACAAGGCGGAACGGCCGAGGGCGACAACGTGACAAACAAAATGTACCACCCTGTATACAGTATACACCTGTATAATTCAAAATACTGCAGCCTGTATACAAAAAGCCTGCGCGTTAACATCGTTATTAGAGAAAATTTTAATTAAGCCACGTAAATTGTGTTTCAATGTAAACATAATTTCCCATGTTATTAATTTTAATAATGAAAGCCCGCATACATTATGGGCATAATTATATCTGGTGACAGTTTTTTATGAAAAAAAGATGGACTTAGAATGTCAAAGACTCAAATTTTATTTTGTATAAAAAATTACCTGCATACTGCTTTAAAAAGATTTTTATTGATATAATATTTCAGGAAATTAGAAACATATTGAATAACATATTTATGAGTCGTAAATACGTTATTTGATATGTCCTTAATTTCCTGGAAAATAAAACAGGAGGCTTTTATTTCTTTAAAATTATTATAGCCAATAAAACCGGTCATAAAAACACTTCAAATGAACCCATATCAGAATAAATAATTACAAAGGTACTCTATCAGATATTACATTCGTTAACCATACTACACACAAAAGTAAACCATAATCTTTTAAAAGTAGAGTTTATTTTTGTTTGTTAATTTTTCCACTATCCGTGTCCATACATCGTAGGGTCGGCATTAAGCCTTCAGCACGAATTCGTTATTAGTTATAACACTGTTTTTTATAGCTTTAATTGAAGTTGACACCGTTTCGTGTTTTTATAGTTCCCTTTATTTGTTTTTCCCACTGTGAAAATTAAAATATAACAGTTATTTTGTTCGACACGATTTTTTATGCTTTTATTTTAATGTAAGCTTCCGTTAACATTTCTGCTATGTTTTTACGGATTATTAACACGTTTTGTATTTGCTTTTTACGGTGGAGAGCGCCAGTCACCCTTGAAGGGGGAGGAATTATGAAAATGACCGGGGCCTTCTTTCACAACTCGTAACCTTTCACTTGTTAACATAAGCATAAATGATACTGCTAGACTAGCTTATATTTATACTTGGTGACAAGCCTACACTGGCCTCTCATACCTATTAACAGTGTAATTTGAAAATATTGTAAAATACAATATTATTATTTTTAAAAGAGTAACCGTGGAGTTTCTTTCTTGATAGGAAACGACCAATTGGAACGGTGCACCCAGCTTCAGATGTTTCATAAGAGCCCATGTAGGTTTATGTGAAATAAAATATTTTGTATTTGCATCGTTACTTAAAAAGAAGAAATTTCCAAGCACCGTCACTCGCGATGGCTTTTTTATTTCTTACGGGAATGGAGTCAATGAAATGTACATGAAGTTGGTTTCTTCATTCAGCAGTATACTTAAATCTTT
The DNA here is from genome assembly GCA_951799955.1 of Apamea anceps. Taxonomy (NCBI): domain Eukaryota; kingdom Metazoa; phylum Arthropoda; class Insecta; order Lepidoptera; family Noctuidae; genus Apamea; species Apamea anceps. The sequence goes on from OX637506.1 coordinate 3,060,790, forward strand.
TGAACAGCTAATAAAGACACACAATGTTGCACAGTATCTACATAATGATATATAATTATTATGATAAGTCTCTTAGCAATGATATGAAAGGTGAAATGGCAAGTTTTTACACAAATACCATCACCTCACACCACCACCACCATCTGTACCTGCCATCACCATCCTTGATTATCTGGTAGAGAATACTTAAGGCATTAAGTTCGTTTTTTTATCTTATTTGTGTGCGAGAAAAATTAAATAAATAAATACACTTATTGAGGAGTCCTCTAATAAAATATTTTCTTCATCACTCCATCATCATCATCATCATCAGCCCGACTTCACCCACCACTGCGCATAGGCCTCTCGTTCCTAGTGCCAATCCCCACGCTCCTGTGTCAGCATGAGGCTGACACAGTCAATACAAACTTCTGAGTCTTCTCAGCAGTCTTCTCCATCGCCTTAAAACTATGCATAAGACACGCTTCAATATTTCAGCAAATACCGTCGGAAGTCGATAAACACAAGTTAGTATGGGCCTTGCGGACGCTTATTAGAAATTTCCGAGACAAGTAGGTATTCGATTAGTTAAATGCTTCAAGTTCAAAGGTTTCGCGCCGGATAGCTTTCTGTACTGGAGTCTGTACTCTGTAGTATGTAGTAGAGCCGGCGAATTTCGACATACAGTATTACATTGTCGCTTGTTTGGTGGACTAAGTCAGGATGTGATGGCGGGTAGCTGGTTTCATTTCTGCTATAATGCACGTTCTAGTCATGAAAGTGGAATATTTGGTCATTTAGACTAATCTAAATGACCAAACATTCCACTTTCATACTTTCCCCTGATGCATATTTTTGATATACACAATTTTAGTAATCATCACAAAAAAAAATGATAAAAATTACTAAAAATCTTCTTTGTTTTTCATATTTTTGGAAATAATGGATAGCTAAGTGGTAAGTGACATCGACAGACGACAAAAGTTATTTAAGAATGATTAAAAAAATCTTAAATACGCCTCATTTCACTTTTTTCTGACTATCAAACACAAAAAACAACATTTAAGCCCACTTGCACCACAAATCACAAAATACATTAAACGTGTTTAAAACATCATTATGTCTCTATCATCTTCAAACGTTTGACAGAAAAAGTCGTAGTAAAACATCCTTAAACTGATTTCCAATCACTGATTACCGTCTATGATTGCGATAACTAAACGACTCCAAATCTCGCTCCCTGCCATCACTTCCACCTCAAAATCCTACGACGATTGTGCAACTGCAGAGCATCTTGAGGTCAATGGGTACAACGACTCTTCTACCCACCCTCCATCCTCCGTTCTCCATCCTCCATCCTCCATCCTCCTTGGACCAACACGCCTTTGTTTTCGGCCATAACACTAACGATCAACGACTGCAACCAGGATTAGAGAGACATTTGAAAAAGGAAGCTGGAGTAGTATTACTTTATTACACGATCTGGCTGGTTGGTGTGCGTTATTGAGTTCTTAGTGGTGGCAGTCGTGATTTTGTGTGGGGGTATAGTTATGATGTCTTTTAGTTCAGCTTTTCTTGGTATTTGATTAGAAGTATATAATATTTAATATATATATAATAGGGCAAAGGATTGTTGCTTTCCCTTTTCCACATATGTAATTCTGTCTTTAGCGAATGTCAGCTAGTCCTTACGGTAGGAGTAATATTTACTGTGTGGCCCCAATTATTTACAATAAATTACCAATAGTTTGGAAAGTCAAAAACAGTAATTTTTTAAATTTCTATATTTATATCTGTAATTCATACGGTGTACATAATAATTATTCTATTTTGTTTTTAATGGATAAGACGTACTACAGTGTGACTGTTTTATCGGAGAAAAGATTTGCCTGAATTGCTTTGGATTGATGTATCTGGATTTTGGTTATGTTTAGTGAATGTTATTATAAATTGTCTGATAGTGGACATTATGGAAGTTTAATAATAAAAACTCAGTTTCTTCACAAAACCGCTTTAATCCTTTGATTTTGGAAATTGTTGCAAAGACAGACGATTTTAGATCTCGACGCAGCGGTGTACCAATAAAAAGTAAAAAATGTAAAAATGTGCGGGTATAAGTAAAAAGGTTAAAAATATTAGAAAACGAGTTATAGCATTGAATGTGCGATTTGGTGGTATCACAAAAACATCAGGCGATGGCGCAGACATAAATGTTTGCATGCCGATTGGTGAAATATGGTTGAGATTTAATTTATCATAACACTTAGTTATTATGTATTACCCATATTTGCAAAATAAATGTATATTCTATTCTATACAAATAAATCATACTTCCTGCTAATATTATAAACGCGAAATTTGTGAGGATGGATGGATGTTTGTTACTCTTTCACGCAAAAACTACAGATCGGATTTTGATGAAACTTTAAGTAATATAGCTTATATATACATCAGAGTAACACATAGGATACTTTTTATCCCGATATTCTTACGGGAACGAGACTTATTCGGGTGAAACCGCGGGGCACTTACTAAAGTAATCGTATAAACTACTGTCAATACTGTATGTAAGGTTATATAACGTCAATTTTAATACGAAAACCTTTATCAAAATTAGAAATTAAGCAAGTAAAAACTTCTTTAATGAAAATTAAATAAAAAGAATTTTAATTACAAGTGATTCTGAATCATAGACTAATTGATTCTTTAAACTTCTTAAAAATATTATTCTAAAACACAAACAAATCTCGGAAAAGTCTACTCCATTAAAGCTGTTCAAAAAATAAACAGTTTTTTTATCTTTATTAGTGAGAATCTGTATCGATTAACATGAATCTCAATTGGGGAGAAAGCGAGAAAGCGATTAAGTCGTTAGCAAAAAAAACTTTTTTGCAAAAAAAAAAAAAAAAACAACCTCCAAAAAAGACTATAAAGTGAATAGTAACTTTAATTTCGGAAGTCGGTGTCGTTGGGTTCGCATTTTCGTTATTTGCTACCGGCGTCCGAAATTTAAGTTATTTTTCACTTTGTAGTGTCTTTTTTGGAAATCGGTTGTTTTTTTTTTTTTCAGAAAGTTTTTATTTTTCATTTTTAAGTTGTAATTTTTACCAGTAATTTTGGTTTAAAAACCAAACTACTGGACCTTTTTTGATGAAATTCTAATCTCACAGTATATCCTTACGGATAAAAAAAAAGAATTTTGCAAATGGGCTTGTAAATAACGGAGTTCTGAGATAACAGACATAAAAAAAATACAGTCGAATTCAAAATCTAAATATTTTATTTCACATAAACCAACATGGGCACTTATGAAACGTCAGAAGCTAATGGAGAAGAGCCGGCAAGAAACTCCACGGTTACTCTTTTAAAAATAATTGGCTTTTACAATGTTTTCAAATTACAGTAGTTATGGGAGGACAGCGTAGGCCTGTCAACAAGTACCAGGTACTTGATAAAATAAAAAATGGTCTACAGATCTAAACTCTACAAGGCCTACAAAGTCCTCACATTTACAAAATATAGAAGAATCCATCAAAAGGACAGATAAAATATACAAACCTTTTGAGAAACTACTACTACTAATTGAGAACCTCTCCTTTTTTGAAGTCGGTTAATAAACATTGGAGCCAACATCATTTGTCTTAAGTTTGGAAAAATTTTAATTTATCTTCTAAAAGGCTTGCTACTACTAAAGAAGGATTTTAATCTCTAACTTGTTTGTGTTAATTCAGGTTACAAACTATCTTTGTATTTCATTCAAATCTATTCAGCCGTTTTAGCGCCAATTCTAAACATACATGCAAACCGACAAAAATTCAAAAAACTATATTGCGGCATCAGATTTTTTTCCAGACAATTTAATGTACAGTTTTGACTTCATTACTATTTTATTAATTATGTAAAGATTATAGTAGATCATAGATTGCGCAATACAGGAAAATTTACTGTTTTGTGTTTCGGAATTCATTTCTTCTTTTAATAAGTCTGAATTGTCGAACTAGGTAAGTAATAAAGGCGGTGCTTTCCACTATAAGGTGAATAAAACTCCATTTGAACCTTTATTTTTTCAACACTGTCTCAAGTGTCTGAAACAAAAAAGATTATGTAGGTACGAAACTAGCCAATGACCGTATGTCTTACAAGATAAATAGCATAATTTATCACGAAACCAATTCACAGAAGCAAATTGTATTGGAGGTGTAGACAAAAAAACATCAACATTTACACCTCACAGCTTCGCCCACAGAAAATCTACAGAGAATTTATTGTTGGCCACGAAACAGGCGTAGTGTGAGACGGGTCTAAATCACACACAATTTAACAGTACAAAAGTAACTTTACTGTTAACATTCGCTTGCGTTATATCGCTAAGCTCGGGGTTAATTGAACAGGGTGGAAAATTATACAAAGTTCCATGCTAACATTAATGCTAACCGACGTTTTGTAAGGCGAGGCGTCCCGTACTCGTGGTTAGTCAATATTAATAGAGGATCCGTCAATTATCAATGTTTATTGATGCTTAAAATCGCGGTCTCCATCGATAAGGAGTGTTGTACAACAGATTAACATCGTTACTTGCGCAGCTCTAGTCCTTAGTGTTGTTTTGAACATGTAGATAAAGGGCAGTAATTTTTTGATTGGACGATCGTTTTTTGTTTATTGTAACTTTAATATAAGTCAATATAGCTATATTACGTTTGGCTGTAAGGACGTAATATTGTATGCATGATAGGGTTGTTCGCTTGCTTCTCAGACGCGAATAATATGCTCCTCTCAGCGCGTTATTAAAGCTCATACATCTTATTGAAGCTTCAGCACTAAATTGTGATGTGCTATGTCTGCTTATTCGGAAAATTGTGGGTTTTATTAAGTATAACGTACCCATGTAGTTTATTTACTTAGTAATTATTAACAATCACGCAATATTTTAGCTTCCTGCGCATCCCAAGGTTGTCTGCAACAGATCGCTTTTAGCGGATAAGATTTCCTACTTGTTGTGTTAAAAACAAAAAACTGTTAAGCAAAATTACATCCTACTTCAATTTGTTGGGGTATTGTCATTTCAACACACACAACAGCTGTCAAAAATGTCATTTGTGATTTGAATATACGGACAATTTAAGTTGATACGTGCTTAAACCTTAATTTCTGCTGTACATGCGCTACACCGTGCTTTATTTAAATGCATATAGCATTTAAATAAAGCACTTTATCTTAAAAAAAACCGGTCAAGTGCGAGTCGGACTCGCGCACCGAGGGTTCCGTACAAATTTGTAGGTATGTAACTAAATATTTACGGATTTCGCAATTTTTCCTTTATCTGTGCTATAAGACGTTGCTTCGTACCAAATTTCATGATTCTGAGTTCACGGAAAGTACTCTGTAGGTTTCGATTCCCTTGCGAGTGTCTAAAATTTGCGGAAATTTGCGGCATAAACGGCTGTATCTTTTGATTGCGTAGGCTTAGAAGTTTGATTTTTCACAGCTCCAAGAGTCAGTAGACCTAAGTATTTGAAATAAATTCCAGCTTGATACCTCTACGTGTTCCGTTAGAAAAAGGGTCTTGACAGACAGACAGACGGACGGACAACAAAGTGATCCTATAAGGATTCCGTTTTTTCCTTTCGAGGTACGGAACCCTAAAAATTGGTAATTAGGTCCTCCAGACCGTATTTCGGCTATGGCGGCCAATCTCAACGGAGTCTAGCCTTCGGTGCTGGAGATATTATAAAGCAGAAGTGAGAACGCAGACACTAGTGTACTCTCTCTTCCAGCACTCTCGTAGACGGGACGGCACGCAATCCCCCACAACCGGAGAAAGAATAGACGCAGGACCAACAGCTTAACGTGCTTTCTGAGGCACGGTTCTATCACAACGAACTTCCAAACTCCGGGCTGTTAGTAACCAATTTCTAATGGAAAAACCCAATAACACTTTACCTGACCTGGAAATCGAACCCAAGACCCCATGGTCAAAAGTCGACCACGAGATCACCGGGGCAGTCCCAAGCCATTAAGAGAATAATTTAATAATAATAAGTATTTAATAATAAGTATTTATTAGCACAATACAAGTTTGACACATTAAAATTCACATAATAGTCACTAGTGTACATACATAGAAATTAAGAAATAGCAATAGTGTACAAGAGATGGGAAAAGTACAGTCAATACAAAATTTAAAGTTCCTATGCCCAAAATAAACTAGTATTCACACGTAATACGCCAAGGTCTCCAGCTCAATTACAGGCACCGTTCACTTTGAGATGATAGCTAACGTAAAACCCATTAGATTGTTTGTAAAGGACACGTATGTAGGTAATACGGTAAAGAGGTTTATCCAAAATGATATTAGTTAAAACAACGTTATGTTCGAAACATTATACTTTGAGACTACTCTTGAAGTTAATGTTGTAATAATGATGAAAGGACCTTTTAATGTTTCTTAAGAATTTGCTTGTTTATCGATTTTTTTGTAAAGAAAATATATTAAACATAACCCCCATATTCATAAACGTTGCTTAAAGCTGAGTGGTCATTAGCGACTGTTTAACCATACATTCTGACGTTTGAACGTCACTTAACTTTAATTATCGTTTATAAATAAATCCCAAAATGACAATGTATACATATATATTTTGAAAGTTTATTTTTGGCTAATCGTTGTTATACATCTGTGTACCAATAACTCATGCTTGTAACGTACCCAGTAAATGATTTGATTTGAACAATATTCTTTTTTTAGGTACAGTGCCAGCAAATATTTTTTAATACTTTTCATTGAACATGACAAAAATATCAGTGAGTTTTGAAGCTGACCATCGTGATAATTCCTCCTCACCGAATCAGAGATCCTCGCCTCTCAACCTGGATGATACAATTCCCCTTGGTGAGACTGGTTATCAGACTTTGTGTTTCTGATGACCCGTAACGACTGCCAAAGATCCACCAATGACAGCCGGGACCAACGGCTTAGCGTGCTTCCCTTTGATAATTATTTTAAATTGGAAGGTGTTAGCCATATTGTTTAATTGACATGTCGAAATATATTGAGGAAAAGTAAATTTATTATTTTTAAATTGTTGATAATTTATGAAATTCAAATCTCATTTATATTATTGGCTTATGTTTAACTTACCACCAGATATAGTAACATATAGAAGACAAAAATAGTAAACGATCACTAAAATTAAACCCGCATTTTAATGTAAACTTATAACCAAAGTTTTAACATCTCGCTATCCTATTTAAGTAAAATGACTCCAAATAAATCATGTTCGGTTCTCGAAAGCCTGCAAAAAATAATCTCTTTTTTTCCATATTTTTTTTTCTATACAATCTAGTCGTTTCTGGCACTCGCCGGCCGCACGGCACCGCTCGCTTCGCTTGCTCGGCTCGTGCGTAGGAGGTCACAGTTTTAACCTAACCTAACCATTTTTTTTTAATTACACTCGTCTATCTAGTTTGCAGCAAGCCGGAGACATAACTTAATATGGCATCATAATACTTTATTTGGTAATAAACCTACATTTTATGGCAATCATAGTGGTTTATTTAGGCAGAAATAGCGCATTAATTTGCTCGCTATGATTTATTGATCATTTACTACATTTGGTGTTCGAATACAATTTGAAGTGCAAGAACTAAGGGTATCAAAGCGTTTTATGGTGATGATGGTGGTGGTTTTATGGTGGTGGTGGGTATGGTGGTGGTTTTTTGGTGGTGGTGGTGGTGGTATAGTAATTTTGTGTGTAAATTCAGATACAAGTTACTTGTTTAGAAATAAATGACTATGACTATTTCCAAGCCACGGAACGGTCTTAAATAGTCTTGTTATGTATCGATGGTCATCCATCCACTGACCAACCATGGTAAGCGTACCAACCTGATCAATCGACCCATACGGTTATTATTAGATACTTAGCCGCAAGCCCCCTTGAAATATACAACATATCAAAAACTACAAACAAAACAGTAAATCGTTCGATGACCCAATGAAAATTCATTCCAATCAAACACATTGGAACGTAAAACTCATACGAATTAGACCTTTGATGTCACGGACGCATGAATATCCAACATGAAAATACCTACGGATTAGGGTATATTGGAGATATTGGGCCGGAATACACGTATAGGATTGTTTACATTTACCTAGGACACGCTCAAATGTACACATTTAATATCGGTTGCAGGCGGCCGGGCGACCTATCGACGCAATAGGCCCAATGTCAACACTCGATGTACGTGTCGCTTTTAACATATAGATCAATTTATTTATAGCTATTTGTATAGGCAGGTACATAACTAGCCCGTGGGACTTGTATTGTGGATGGTGATCGAGTATATATGGGTAAGTATTTGTAAGTTGGATAGGTTTGAAAAAATCTGATTGAATCTAATTTATTTTTTAAAGAACTCGATTACGTTTACGTTTTGGTTACGCTCGTAAAACCTATTTACGTATAAATATTTACTTATCAACAGTCTACATTCATTAAATATGTTCGATTGTAACCAGAAAACCGAAAAATTGCCAAACTTAAGTGGCAGTGGGCAGGGCACATTGCTCGCAGAACAAATGGTCGATGGGGCCGAAAGGTTCTGGAGTGGCGACCGCGTACCGAAAGACGGGAACAAGGTAGACCAACGAACTTGAACCCGTTGGATGCAAGGAGCACAGAACCAGTCAATGTAGAGGTGCTTGGGCGAGGCCTATGTCCAGCAGTGAACGTCTTTCGGCTGAAATGATAATGATGATGATGAACTAGAAACCTACTGATCAGCTTTACACAAAAGTGAGGTTTTGATTATTTCGCATTGCCTAATAACAGAGATTTACTTTCTCAATTCTTTATTGCGTACCATAATGTATATACCTACATAGTTAGTAGGAAATAATTAAATTAGTCACAATTATGGACCCTGTCGGGCTCAGCATAGATCAAGTAGGAGAGAGGAGGAAGAACGCTGGGATTTTTTTATTTATTTTTTTTATTCTGGATTTTTTTTATTAGTTAAATAGTTAGCAAGTTATACTGTTTTATTAATACAGAATTAAATTTAATTATATACACTATTTTTTAGTAATATGTTAAAAAAAAAAATATATATTTTTATTTATTACGTAATTAATATTTATGATCCCTAAGTTAAGTTATTTATTGGACGCTTCATGAGTCGATCCAGCTGTTATCCTTGTAGTTCGTTGCAACTATTTTAGAACACATTCATAGGCTAGTTAGTCTTAACTATTTACAGCTTCCAGCGCGGTAAACGAGACACAATAGAAGTTTTATTGTTATGACTACAGCCGTATAGCGCCCTTGAAAGTGTTAAGATTGTAAAATATTTTAAAAGAGTAACGGTGGAATTTCTCGCCCATTTTTCTCCATACGAAAACTACCTTTTGGAGGGGGCGACTAGAATCAATTTTATTTTAATTTAATTTTTGACGTTCTAAAGTGCCTTTTATGTGCCTATTTGAAATAAATGATTAGAGACTTTAAAAGGCCACAAAAATCTTTATATATTTTAACATTTTTATATTTTTTTCCAGAACCAAAAAAAGGGCTAGTAATAAATCATAAAATAATATAGCAAAACAGACAACTACAAAGTTAAACACTCACCTGGACGGGCGGTTGTTACCGAGACGTGCTCCGAATTCATAGTCGTTATGATTAATGACGTCACTGACAGGACGCCCTTCAACCTAACTACCCTTTTTATTTTATAGTCGCTAATAGTTTTAGATAGTATCAAAAGAGTTAGTCATGATAAATCGTCATTAAGCAAATTAAGTAGCAACTTAAACTGTCCATATATTCACATTACTACTGTCATTCTTTGACAGTTTGACAGTTGTACGAAATGACTCGATATGTATAGCAGTGTCAATAATCTCAGAGGGGCAATCCTCGTAATTTTAAGAACGTTCACAGTCTGATCTCAGTCTCAATCTGTCAAAAAATACTTCTAATTTCCCTACATTTTGACAAGTTTATGACATTTGTTTGTCGCCGAGATGAGACTGCGACTAGATTTTGAACGTTTTAAATTAAGATAATTGGCCTTCTGATAATTTACATTCCATCGCTACTTAATTAATTATTTACTTTAGTGAAATGCTTTTTAAGTTGATTTTTGAATGAACATTTGTAACAAAAAGGTCCTAATAGGATTTTGGTTACAATGGAATTTCAACTTTGTCAAGTGTGACATTCAGTTTGTTGTTCCATAACTTGAAGATTATCTCAAATTCTTAATCCAAATATAGAGTGCCAATTTGTTCAAGAGCTGATTTTTCGATCATCTGATAACTTTTTTCGAGGAATAATTTTGATATTTGAACAGTTATTTCATACCAAAACTGTCAAACGTCAATTTTATTCCTCGAGTAAAAGTTATCTGGAGATGGAAAAATCAGCCTTAGAAATTATAATTTTTCTGAGTATGTATATGATGATATTTGGTTATTGCAATTTGTATAACTACCACCCAATAGTCTAGTCCCTTAAGGCACATAATCCTTTGGGCGTAATGCACACAAAGGCAATAGGACGCGAAAACGCGAAAAATTTGACAAGGCACGGACGCTTGTCGTTTTTTCGTTCATTGCATGTTAATAAAATGGCGCAATGCACACATTGCGCACAGAGGTGACAGGGCTACCAACTCCGCCCCGTTCGAAGCCTACTTTTTGATGGGAGCTAACGAAATTGGTTTATATTCCGAATATATTCAGTCAGAACCAAAAAAGGGAACGTTGCGTTAGTGTACTGGAAACTAGCAGTACGAGATAAATAAAAAATTGCTTTATTAGAGAAATTAATTGTTAAAAAAAAGCTTTTTCTTCAATTGATCCCTCATTACTGAGGTCATTATCACGGGATCCCTTTAGAGGACAATATGCCTCCATCGATTCTGGTCCAAAGATGCCATCATCACCTGCTGAAATTTTCGTGAGGACGTAGCTTGTTTTACTAGGTCAGACCATCGTGTTGCTGACTGGCCTCGTGCTCTCTTTCCTTCGGTATTGCCAACAATGACCAGTTTTTCAAGTTTCTTTATTTATAATATGCTGTAGGTAAACAGGAGACGATCGGGTCTTGATATCGAGTTGGGAAAGGACAGACACATTTGTACATTTGGCTGTCCATGGATGGTTTTCGGAGCATCCGCCTCCAGCACCACATTTCCCATGCGTCTAGCTTCTGACTTACTCTTGCTCGCTTAGAAAAATACACCCTAATCAATATGCAGTTTTATAGTCATTTCATACAATTGACAAAGAATGACAATTTTATATACGGACAATTTAGGTCGCTAGTCAGTTCGCGTTACAGTTAATTTCCCTGATTTTACCAAGCACCGTGATATATCAATAACCGTTAAAACATTTTCAGCAGTACCTATTAGTTTAGTATTAGTAGTATATGTTTAGTTCATTGATAAATTATAGCGAAAGCGATTTTACAAAACGTTTCAATATGAAGCTCTTTTTCTTCAAAAGGCCCTTCTAAACATGGCCCTGAATTGTTAGACATAAAATCCTAGTAACGTAATGTTTGGAGTCTAAAAGAGACCTTCGCGTTTGTTTCGGCATTTCATTTCAGGGATCAGTCAGCTAAGAAACGCCGATGACATCTATAATATTGACGTGTAAAAGTGTCTTAAACGATCTGCTTACTTACATAAATACACATTTCATTTCGAAGCATTGCCTTATGCATAATACCGAGGGTAATCTTCGATGCACCAATTTGAAATTGATTTCAAAACCACTTCGAGTCAATACACAGCTGTAACAAACACATATACTCCGTATTCCATATGAGGTAACATTTACAAATCTTCGAGTCAACTGAACGTATACAGCTTTGATGTATCAAAGTAAATTCTATTTCCGTTCTCGTACCGTTTTGGCTACTGTTTCCGATAATTATTATGTTTTGTATTCGGTAACGTATATATTTTGGTACTGAAAATAATGTAGATCTGTGCATTTTGGTCATGAAATTTAATGAGACATTCTTCATTCTGGATCCACCATCCACACCGGTAATCAACATCTGCGTAGCCTGTTCCCAAGTATTTTGGGGTCGGCTCCCAGTCTAACCGGATGCAGCTGAATCCCAGTATTTTACATGGAGCGACTGCCTATCTGACCTCAACAATCCAGTAACTAGGTAACACGATATCCCTGTAACATAATGTACATACTCACAGTTATCTTCATTCATTCCTCCAGGTCAGAACAAGCATTCTGTTACCGTTAGGCGCTGATCTGATTATTTCTCACGACACGTTTTATCCACAATCAGTGCACAGATACAGCTCCAACTTTAACATGAGACTAGGTACGACGATTTAGTGACATCCAAGGGTTGTTAATTTCGCCCACATTGATGGATATCATTTTTCCTATAAACACTATACTTCTAATACAAAATAACTATAGATTTTATTGTATTTTAGTAATAATATATTTTATTATGACAGCTTTGACAACGACGTTTAATACGTCGCCATGGCAACCTTCTTTTGAAATCCTTACCGGCCTGTATCTTTTTAGCGGATTAGATATGCAAACTTATGTAAAATAATCACTGGCCACGTTCATATCCCAAATTCATATTTTCTACATGATGTTATTCTACAAGTTCACTTAATAGATCCACGCAATGCAAGGATCAGTTCGGGTTTCGCCTCTAAAGCGAATACTACAAGGAGCCTGATACTCCAGGGCCACCTATCCCGGGAATACCCAGCGTACCTCTCCGCTCCGGTACCTGACGGACCCTGCCTACGCTTCCGTCCTCCGTCCTCCGTGAAGTCCTCCTATATCTATTGGGCCGCGCCTCACCCGAGGGCCGCCTCACCTGGCGGGCTGACAGCGTCTCCGCCGTGCCTCTCACTCCTGCTGCCGTGCTGCGTCCTGGCCTGCGTGGGCCCTCCTACGGGTGTCCTCCGTGCCGCACAAGCACCAGCTCCTGCTCTCACCTGCACCTATACCTGCTCCTGCTCTTACACCCGGACCTGCAGTTGTATCTGCACCTGTCGCCAGAACCTGCCTCGCGTCCACCTCCTCAGCTCTAACTGGATCTCCACCTCAGCCTCCTCAACCCACCTATCACGCACCGTCATCCATACACCCCACCTCCACATACTACACACCACTCTTCAGTCCATCTCCATCTTTTACTTGTAAATATATCTCTAATTGTTTTCTACCTCCCTTTCTTTAATTTCATTTTATCCCTTAATTTTAAAGTTTAGTTTTCCTTGTCGCTATACGACATCCTTTGGTATGACTGGTTGTCTTACTTTCGGATTTCTGACGACCCGTAAAGAGTCTCAAAGATCCACGATTGACAGCCGGGACCAATGGCTTTACATGCTTTCCGAGGCTCGGAAGGGTCTTGGTATGTAAAGATGGCCACCCATCCACGGACCAACCGCAGCAAGCGTAGCTTAACTTGATCGATCGACCCATGCTGTTGTTATTACTTAGCCACAAGTCAAACACCGGTAAATTATTTTTAATTTGATATTTTTCTGTGTAATTTTAACTTTATATTTAGGTACATATGTCGATATTCGTGTCTTCCGAAGTTATGGGAGATAAAATCTTCTAATGACACCACTGACCAAATATAAACTTTAACAGAATATAACTTTTTGTAATTCCAACGAACTAGTTATAGGTACCTACTAACTTCATAATATCCAGTTTTTATTGATCCTCAATACAAATGCAAACCAATAAAAACTTTCCCAAAACAACAATAACGCAACCTGAAGATATTAACACTGGGAAAACACTGGAAAAACGCCCATATCGCGCTCAAACACCAATATAGCATATTCTTTTGAGTGCAAAACTTGCGCAAACGTTTGCGTTAGGATTGGAACGTTTCAGGCGGTCTGAAATCCGTTCGTTTCATGCGAGATCACGCGCCGTTGCGTATCGCTCGCGGGTGTGATCTTTACAGGGTTGCTACGCCGAGTTAGGTACGGATTTTTGCCGTGTTTTTTGATACTGGGAAAAGTGTGTTCACTGTTTTCTAGGAAAAGCCTGAGGCAGTAATTCTGTTATGTCTATTTAATTTTTAAACAAGATATTTGAATAATTTATACGCAAGCAGTCTTAAAATAATAAATAGATAATAATTATTATGTACATACATAATAGTAACAGTACCTATGTATCAAAAAATTCAACCACATAGCGATGTGGTTGAATTTCAACTTTTTTTGTCAATAGGAAAAATGCCCAAAAGGCTGGCAGTATTGCCACGTTGAATGGCAATGCTGAGTCTATTTAATTAAATCATGTAATGGTTACTAATTTCGTTTTATTCATATTATATTGTAATAGTAAGTAGGTAGGTAATTATTTTTTTAAAATTATCAACCACATTAGATACTAACCTGTAGACTCATTTGATAATTTATTGACTGAATTTGAAATCGAACATTAGAGACTCGAGAAAAAAAAGGATAGCCTAGCTTAATTGGCAAAATATCTTTATAAAGAATTCGGAAGAAATGTTAAAAAAAAAAAAATATTGTTTATATCAAGCTCGTGACAACCTTATTCGACGAACAGTATTTTATGGGGCACACACTTTTACGTTAACGGTTTTTTGTTAGATGTTCGGTTTTGATACTCCCTTCTTTTTTTTAAACTACCAGCTTGTTAAATTTTGAAGGGAAAAACATTTTTCAATCCCGTATTTTTTGGGTATTCTAAAAATATAAAAGGTTTTATATTTACATGAGATTCTTTACCTATCTAAAATCTGGAGTTCCATTAGGTTTTTTGCAGCTACCCTTTTCTTTGTTAAGAGTAGATACAATCATTTTATTAAAAGAAGACGATTGACATGGAAATAATATTAATCGGAATTAAGATTCCTCTAAAAATACACAATAATTGTTATTGTATCAATAACATTAATTTACCAAGTAAAATATTAATAACACCAAAAGGTGGTGGATTCCATCCAGCCATCCAGACTCCATGTACTTGGACGAACAGATGACCATGTCGTGAAAAAGTGCCTTTCCATGGCTAAAAAGAAGAGGGTAAGAGGAAGACCTCAAACTAAGGGATGACGAAGGTCCAAAAGGACATGAGTGAGATGGGACTTATGGAAGAAGACGCACAAGACCAAAATAAATAGACCAGAGAAGAAGAAGACAGCTATTACCTACTGACTTCTTATACACTGATAATGAATATACTCTGCTAATATGAGGTCAGCACATTGTGAAGCAGTAATGCTCGCAAAGGAGGAGGCGGAGCGCGTGAGGGAGAGGCAATCTCTGCGCCCTCACGCCCCTCGTCGCCGCAGGAGACGCCCTGGACGGGAGTCAACAGCCGACTCCCGGCCACCGAAGGCGCGGGCTTGCGGATGGCGAGCAATGGACAGCTCGCCGCCGGTAAGGACCAGGCCCGGGTCGACGGCGCGTTGTGTTCCACGCGCGCCTCAAAGAGATGTCAGCACGAACTGACGGGGTCCGCTAGGGCCGGATGTCGCCAGGGCCGCGGGTTGTTCGAAAGAGATACCGTGGCCCCTGGCACAGGCAACTGAAGAAACACGGGTCACCCACCCTTCCGCTCAGCCCAGAGCGGGAGAGGTCATTCAGCACATTGTTTTGCGCAGTGAGCTGTTTTCAGTAAAACTCATATTATACATACTTCGAAAATAGAACTCCTGTTGGTTCTCTAAAGTAATCCCTAAAAGTGGTCCACACCAAAGTGTATCCAATAATAACTAAACACGCATAAAACGGAAATAATGAACAGCACATCAGTGTCACCAATCCAGTTCAGTACGTTTCTCTCGACTTTGTAGGAGTGCTGAAATCTATAATTACTCGTATCAACTATGTAATAACTTGTTTGTGGTTCTGACTCCCCACCTATACAAAACTTCGTCTTGGTATTACTTGTAGTTTAAATTTGTAGTTATTCGTCACTGCCGGGTGTTATATTAGAATGTTGTGAACGGAAACTTTAATTTGGTAAGCCGAAAACTTGAAGTAATTTTGACATGGAATGTGAAAGTGAGATAGTTTCAATTCTGTCTTCTGGGTTAAAGGATATTATATTACGAGACAATTTCGTACTACGTATGGCGTGATTTTACCTGTCAATAAACACAGAGGACGAAACCAAATGCATCACTGATTCCCAAAAGCGCCTACATCTATATGACCCGCAAACATACACGAAGTACGTAGGTATGCCATTCCACACAACACTCCGCGTTCCATACAAACGTGAACATTCGTTTGTCACCGTCCACCACTTCGCACGTTTCATATCCCGACGAAAAACTTTTAACTCCCGACCAAAGTTTGATTAAATATAACTATATAGGCTACTAGCCACCCTTTTACAACCTTTCACGTCATGATTTTGTACATAGAGTTTTACTGCCTTTTTTATTTTAGTGTTACGGCCGAAAATATTATCCGTGCAATGACGAGTTTCACATTGAAATCCCATAACAAGTGACCCCTATAATGGTTCCGCTTACGATGTCGTAAAAAGGTGATCGGTTCTCTTTTTTTTCAATATTTTCGGCTTACTGGCTTACTGTGAGCAATAAAGTTTGAAAAATTAATTATAATTTTGGATTTATATTTTTGGGGCTCTTCCGGGTTTGTTAGGATTGTGACATTTTAGGGTGTGGTGTAAGAATGTAGTTTTGTGAGACGTAATTGGGCAATCATTGCAGTTGCTGATGTCATTTACATAGTAGGTACTGTTGGAGGTTTTATGAAGTATGCGTCGCGTTGGGCCTTCAATGCATGAAAACATGTGCTCATGTCAAAGACTTTAATTAAGATTATAATTGCTATAGCTTAATGCTGCAGAGGGTAGCAATACTTACTCTGCAATATTAGCCACTTGTTTTCACAGGTCATAATAGTCACAAAGCTCACTGTAGTCTTTCGTTTCTGACATTAACCCTTACTGAACTTAACGTAGACATTGCTTAAGTTTTTCCAATACTATTCAAGATTAGGGAGGACATTGCTTAAGTTTTTCAAATACTATTCAAGGGTCTAATAAAGTCAGCTTTAAACTAGATCTAAACATTTCTTTCGTACAATTTTGGCCAGAAATAGAACACTTAATTTAACAATTGCAAAACGATTTATCCCCCACTACGGTTCAAAAGATATTTAGAATACTTATTTCTGGATCTGTCGAAATCCATCAAAAGATGATAGAAACGAAATGCTTGGCAATATCTTGAGCGAACGGTCTCATTACACGTTTAGTGTTTGTTGAAACATTTCAATCTGACAAGGTTTGTTTTAGCTAGCAGTGTGCTTTGTTGTGGCCTCTCCGTTGGCGTTTGAAAGGCTGTACCTACTACTTTAGTTACTATATCTATTTCTTTAGCCAGTAATATGGCCAATGCTATGTATGTCCACCGATACCTCATTTCTTCTTCTCTGTCTGACGACTAAAGTGATCAAGGGACTTACCACCAGCTCTTATAGGAGGGCAGAAGTTGAACTGCACTGCTTTTTTGTTCTATGATTAAGTACAAAAAAGCAGTGCAGTTCAACTTCTGCCCTGCTATAAGAGCTGGTGGTAAGCCCTCAGGAAACTAATTTTCTTAGGTTTATTATTTTGAGCCGAAGACTATTTGTGTCTCTTTCGCTTTGTCATACATTTTGCCACGTTAATCCTTATATTATCAACTGCTTTTTTTAACAAATAAGTCATCTCAATTAAGACTTAATTCACAACATTCATCACTACTACGTAACTAAGAAGTTGTGACCCAGTGGTAAAGGCCGCGACTTACTTATTGTAGGTTCGAACCCAGTCAGGCGCTTTACTTTGTGTAAATTATTTCATAAGCTCTGCTCTCAAAACGGTGCAGGAAAACATCCTGTGAAAACAGCCATGTCCTAGAATCAAAAATTTAAAGACATCGACCAACCCTCACCGGGGCCACGTGGTGGATTATCTGAGAGGAGGCCTGTGTTCCAGTAGTGGGAACTTTATAGGCTGATGATGATGACGTAATCAAAACAAAAAAAAACCTAATACCAGACTCATTCCGTCCATATTAACGTAATAAACTATTAACAATAACAGCAGCGATACACATTGTTATCGCCTTTCTTTTGGCCATAACCTCGGAGCGCTCACTCCGTTTATTTACTTAATATTTTCACGAAAGGGCTCACTCGGTGCTCGCATGGTAGATAATAAATAATGTGCCGTTTATACGTCTTGGCCACTTCCAGTTCAAGATTTAGTAGGCTCTGTTCGGTGGTATTGTGTGGGAGAATTATTTAGGATAGTTAGGAGCGTTCTGCGTAGAACTGGTAATAGGCACGAAGATATGATAAGTAGTCACGTTTTATAAGAAACGAAAATTAAAGGAATGTATCATACAGCACTATATATTTCTTCTGTACGTATTGTATATAGGTGCGCATCTCATCAACATCATCAATCACAGTACAGAAAAACGTTTGAAAGAACTTTAGACCCAAAAAGAATACTATTTATTTTCTTATATATTAGGAAGAATTTAAGGAGGTTTTCCCCTTTCCAAGACGGCGCGCACTGAATTGACCTTCACAGAAAACCCGCAGAACCCAGTCCACGGTGACCACAAAACAAATAAAACGATAACGTTATAAAGATTTATCTGCGAAATTTCTCACGGGACGTAGTACTGTTGTAATTTGATTATAAATTCATTAACTCGCCGCGAGCCCGGGGGAATAATTTAGTGCAATCCACACGGCCCAACACCTCAGTTCCACGGGCTTTTTAACAGACTTTTAGATGTAGACTTGAATTATGGTTTGCTTCTTGTGGTGGTGGTGGTAGAAATGTTGTGAAGTTTTTGTAATAGAAAGTGCAGGTTTTTTTATATAACATCTTCGCTGATGTTCATTTTAAGTCGTGTGATAAGAAACCAGTATTATGACGTCATTATGAAAATACCGCGTTGGTCTAGTGGTCGCAAACGCTTCTGCTGAGCATGAGGTATTGGGTTCGATTCCCTGGACATACAAAGGTTTATTAGGTTTGGAATTCCTCGATAAAATCAAAATCAAAAGTCATATATTCAAACTAGGCTGAGAACCAGCAGAACGAACGAACGTCAAAATTACAAAAGACAGTCCGCCCTTCACCACTTCCTAGTGCTTTCGCTGGGACAGCAGGGGTAGCAGCTCAGAGTCAGGAATCGTACCTGATTAATAGCAATAGGCTCGTCGGCCACTATTACCTGTGATTTAAACATAACTGCCGAAATATGGGTGTACTATCGATACACCTCTGCTCAGACCTTCGGGAAATACAGGCGTGATGTTATTAAAAATAATAGAAAATTAAGTCTCTATAATTTTACATAAAGAATATTGATTTACTATAAAATAACGATTGATGTATTGAACATCAAAACTGCAGTTACTTTAGAAATTAAACCTAATATATAGTTGATCTAGAAAACAAAACACAAGTGCATAATATTCAGAAACTCAGCAAAAATTCAATCACAAATCCTCTAGCACTCCGCTCCTACGCTTGGACGAAAAAATGGTAAATACTAAATATATCAATTGCATAGCGAACGCGAGAGAAACCGATCACGGATGTTTCACAATACTACACAAATACAACAACAAGGAAGCTACAATATAAACTGAAAAAATATTACTAGATGTACCTTTTATAAAATTAAAAAATCTGAAAGGAAACACAAGTACAATTTTAAACTGATCTATCCATCTACCAAGACTATCGTAGAGTCATCATTATCATTCCAGCCAACGTCCACTGCGGCCTCCCCCATGCACCTCCGCTTTGACCGGTTCTGTGCTTCTCGCCGCCTTCTGGTACGCGGTCACCACTCCAGAAACTTTCGGCCCCATCGGCCATCTGTTCTGCGAGCAATGTGCCCTGCCCACGTGTCGTAGAGTAGGTAATGTTTTTTAAACGGACATTGTGTTTATTAGGCTTACATTTAGGTTTTTATTTAATGTGTATTAAACAATAATTTAAAAAAAAAATTATACACAGGGAAAACACGATTAGCGGTTCTCCTGGACACAGCGCTTATCGTAATTACATTTAACTTTGTAGCAGAAAGAAGTAAATAAAAAAACTCAAGGATAACTCAATTCATTTTCGAATGGGGTCATAGAATCACACAGCAGCTTTCAAAGATAACCAACACCCAATCAGAACCACGCTCAATCACACCGCACATGTTTGTCCAGCACGATGAACCACATCCAGCATTCAGCATCCTCGTCTCTCAGTATCGACATTCAGCACTCGCCGCAGCGCAATCATCAAATATTTGCATTCCACTGAAAAAGTAATATGATTATTAATTTACCGACGATTCATCGGTACGCCGGTTCGATTCCGTTCAATAAACGGCCGCTCCATTCGAGATATTCACTGTATGCAAAACCTGTGAATTTAGTTTGTGATTTCGAATGGAAAATATTTCGAATGATGTTTAGTTTTGTTTCTTTCTTGTTTTTTTGGTTGGGCGGAGTGTTTGGAATGTTTTTGTACTCTTTTGAAGAGGTTTACAGGTTTGTATATTATGGAATATACCATTCCAAGTCGTAGCAAGAGTAATAACGATGGAAATTATTTTTCTTTTTTAATTTCTCAGATTTGTTCTCTCAGCATATGATACAATTCAAGTGTCAGTCGAACTAATTGACGGAACTACTGGAAATTAACCATAATATGAAGCCCGTTATACACGTGGCTGAAATTTGCAGAAAAGTAAGCAAGTAGGTAGCTTACATGCATTGCATTGTGATTCAGAAGTTTTTTTTATCACACAATATCACTCAAGCTATAGCTGTAAATAAATATTTTGGCGCGTGTCTAAAATCGGAACTAAAACCGCCATCTTGTTTTTTGCATGCAACTTTACAGCTGTTTTTCTTTTCAATGTCATTCAAGCGCCAAAAGATCCTTGTAGAGCTGTACCGTCGCAGACACTAGCAAAGGCAAATTTTCAACCTTGTTACTTAAGTCATAAGGTCGTTAAAAGGTCAACCGCCATTGATTGTCCGCAGTTGTACTTGCATCCTTTTTTGCAAGTTATGTGTGTATTTGCCTCACACATTTATTCAGCGCTAATTAAACAAAACAACAGTTCTTAGTTTCTATTCAAAATTTCAATCACATTTGCTATACTTCAACCAAAATGGTAATGCTACTATAGCTTTCCCAACAAAACAATCTAACACACATACAGACAAGCCTCGGAAATCGACGACAACCACTGTATACTCTTGTCTCTCAGTTTGATTACCGTAAGACCACGGAGCGCTCCAACTTTCTAAGCATTTGATGTGCTATAGCCTCCATGAGTTCGATAAATTGTACCACAAGTCTTAAAAGAATCTTAGAGTGCAACTGTAAGTAGTTAAATGAATAGTGAACTGAACTGCTGCCGGGTGTGCTATAGAAATTATATTTAAATACAGGTAGAGCGAAGTATCTTAGTCGATAATTCTGAAGCAGTTGTATTGAAGTCCTTTACTCAATCTGTCGAAATGAGAACAATAAATTGGATTTTAGGGCTAACTATAACGATTCGTAGATTGAGGAATGTAGGAATTATAGAGCAATGGTAGTCCAGTGGCAACGGCCCCGACTTACGAGTTTTAGTTCGTGGGTTCGAACTCAGGCAGGCGTTTTAATTTGTGTAAATTATTTTATCACCACTGCTCTCAAAGCGGTGAAGGAAAACATCGAGAGGAAAACGGCATCACCTAGAACCAAAAATTCGAAAACATGTGACATCTACAAACCCGCACTGGGCCAGCGTGGTGGAATATAGCCTACTCCCCCTCGTAGAGAGGAGGCTGTGTGCCACCAGTGAGAACATTATAGGCAGGAATTCTGGGTCGGTGGGGTGACAAGAAAAATAAGTACCTTCTTGTTTCCAAAATTCTGAAGAGTGACATGTTTATATATTTTAGGTATTTCTTTCATCCACAAACCCATGTAAATAGGTAAAAAGGTCCTCATCAGCTTTATCGCAGCTTCTTTCTTTATTTTCTTCCACATTCCGCATTTTTTCATTTATTCCCTGACGTATAGAAAACTGCCACCAATCTCCATCATCAAAAAGGACAAGTCCTATGTCTCTACTAAAACTAGCCCGCCCTATCGCTAGGCAAACATTTGCGCAAGTTACTGCAAGTGCACTTCGCTCTGCGTCCCTTGGAATCAACTACCCCAGTCTATTATATGATGCTTAGACCTCGATTCCTAAGTACTGTTCAATTATTAGCTCTGGAGGTCTAAGTGCCAGGAAATTTCTGGAAGTACTTACCTATGTATTTTAATATTGTTTTTATCGCCAATCCTCAAGGTAGATTGCAAGCGTGGTGTTAAATGCCCTCCTCTCTATCAGAAGAGGTATTTGCCCCACAAAGGGACAGTATCTGATAAAAGTGTTTTAATATTGATCACTATATATATTTTTTTAATCTTTATTTTAAGGGACTTTTGAACACAGTTTACGCCAGTCCCATCATAAACTAATCTTAAGTTACGTTAAAAAAAACTACTACAAAACAAAAACAGTGCTTAAATAGTAACTGGCTGGGCCAGGAAATGATTAAATATGACAAGTCTAGTCTATTTATTTTTGATTCTCTAATAATTTCTATTTCTCTCAGATTCGTTCCTGACACACTCCACCAAAAGATGCTGCACATCTTCTCTTTTATCGCAAACCTCGAAATTAAGCGAACTAACTTTTTGCATATCTACGCAAAAATTCTCAGCGGCATGTGTCCGGAACGAACCCGATGAGCAGTTACTATAATACCACGGCCAATGATATTACTGTGAAATATTATATTTTGATGATTGATGTGTTTTTAGACTTGTCTGATTTTAGTACTAGGTACATAGGCCATTTTTCTAAAAAAATCTAATAAGTCCGTCAGTTAGATTATCAAAAAATATTGAACCCGTATTTTTTCTTTTGTTAATTATATAAAAAATTATGAAGATATCGCCCGTTAAAGTTCCGTGTGACGTCACTTGCTTGCGACACTTTTGCAAGCAAGTAACGTCACGACCCCCCACTCCCAAATTTTGACGCGCTTGATCGTTGTCATTATTTGTGTCCATTATTTTTCGATAATCTAACTGACGGACTAAATATAATTATTATTTTTTTACCCAGGTAACTACCCTATTATAATTACTAAAGATGCATCTTTTAACATTTTACGATTTCACTTACATTTCAGACACGATCGGAAACTTGATTCATAAGCTACGTCCTTACACAAACAATTTAATGAATACATATTACTCACAAAAGTAGATATACAAGGTGGCAGGGAGATTGAGGCGCAAACTGTATTCAGCACGTGATTCTAGACTATTGTCGATCAATTCTGTGTTATTAAAAAAACCGCTGTAGAAAAATGAAACAGAATCATGAACTGAATTCATGGTTACAGTTTGCGCGTCGATGGTCTATACAGGGCCACCCTGTATAGGCCAAAAGTTACTGAATAATCAATGTTGATGAACATTCTTTATTCAGTATTTAGCACGTTTTTAGTAGATAGAATAACTTCATCATCTGCCAACTATGTTGGGGTCGGCTTCCAGTCTAACCGGATGCAGCTGAATAGATAGAATAACTTATCTTCCAAAAATATTTTTTCTGTAAAACGTATTGCATGAAGTACCTACTTATATTTAATTTTATTGCCACTCGTAAAAAACTGTTGAGCAGAAAAAAAAGCTAAGGAGTTGGTGGGAGGTTAGTACCTAATAAAATCGTGGTGAGGACTTTACGTAGATGCATGAACTCTAGCCTAGACATGGTCACCTCTTGTGGGTGTCGTAAGAAGCTTAACAACTACCTATTTTAGCGAATAGATAAAATCAGGATACGCAGGAAGAGTCACGAAGAAATGGTTAGTAGTTTTTCCTTTTATGCATTACTAACTGTTGTCCACGACTTCATCTGCAATCCAGGAAGAAAAGAAGCCTCCGTTCTTCTCCAGGTCATGTTCTACCGATATGCCAAATTTCATCCAAATCCGTTTAGCTGTTTTAGCGCGAAAGCGCAACAACCAAATAAACAAACTCACTTTCGCATTTATAATATTATTTATTTATTTATTATATTATTTATTTACACACAGTAAAATATATAGGGATATGACTTACTTATAATTTGAGAACAAAGGTACTGCTTATTTTTATATGTATTAGTTAAGATCCAGATCCATAATCATTCGTATTTAAAAACTTTTAATTTATAATAATTAAGATACCTTTATAACTAGTAGTGTAGTGTATAAGTATATTAGTAGTAGATACCTATGTTACATCATAGTATTACAGAACATATAAATGAATGAACGCAATTCGATGAAATCATCATTGTTTAATACTCTCCACGTAGGTATCTTAAAACTAACCTACTCAACACAACTCCTCTCACATGTAAAGATAACAGCTGATACATTGTTATTCTCCCATCCTCGGACTCACAAATCAATAAAACACAATAAATAAAACATGAGAACCAAAAATCATGATATCTGTGAGCACTCACAACAATCCGACAGTTTATCCGACTATTAAAATATATTCCAACCGTTTTGTATCACGATAAGTTGCGTTCGAAAAATATTCTACAATTCTACATATCGGCAATCACTTATGATCGTCGTGGGGTAAGTTTTGAGCGAACAGCGTGAATAAACTTTTGGAGACTCATTTAACCTTGAAAATTCAGTATACTGATACCATATTTTCACAAGCCTGTTGTTATTGAAATGTTATGATTTTTGGGGGTCGCTGCAGCTCTAAGTTTTCAACAACTTCAACTTTTTGCCCACCTCTGTTGTCAACTAAAAAACTGTACCGATGTGGTTGTGGAAATCCGATGGTTGGATGATAATTTTGCTCTAGGATAACAAAACTTATTTGCTAGGTTAAAAAACTATAGAATGTGAATGAAAAAACAGTGTTAATTCCTTTAAACCCAAATTCATTCGATCAGGTCCAATGTCTATAATTAGATAGGTACCAGAAACAAATATAGGACGATAATGTTGATGTTGATGTAATTCGATGAAAGCAATCATCATCATACCGCTTCCACGAAGCAATTAGGTATTTGAAAACTGTTGGCCTAATTAAGAGAATTAACGGGTTTAACCACCAAATCCCGTATTAACCTACAACTTAGGCCACATAACATCATGATGTATTATCGAGAGCCCTGAAGCTGTGTTCCAATCGAATTATAACATCGCTACATTTTATTTTACATAAAATTTTTGATCGCTGAATTTTAGTGTGTATTATTTATCATGGTAGAACATTATTTTCACAAAGAAAAAATAAAATAAAGGCAATATTTCAATGTTCATGAATTGTTTTCCCGTAACTTGGTTCGTTTGCAGGCGATACACAGTTGTATGTGCGAGATTGATGCTAACAAAAGCATTGTGTTTTATGATGAGCAATCTGTAGGCCATGAAAATATTTTTTCATGTGAGAATTAAAAACGAGACTCGGCAGAAGCGTTTCACTTAATGACCTATCCAACGGAGTAGTTAAAATAAAAGCTACTCGAAATCTAGTCGAGTATAAGTATACATGCAAATCAGTCAATCAATCGAATACCTAGCAAGAACACACAACTATTAGTGATGTCAAATTCACCAATAAAAATGCCCTTCCACACAGTGTTTCTCTCATCCTTCACAATAACAAAACAGTCAAACTTGGAACACTCATACCTATAATCCCCATAACTACCCATACACAATATATACCATACAATAATAATGGCAGTTGGAATGCCGTCAACGTCAATATAAACACTGATCAGTTTTGCGTTTAATAAATTCCCAACCCTCCCCACTAAAAATTATTCGAATTCTATCATAATTGAACTTAATTGAAATGAGCTTTCATAATTCGATATTAAATTCCGTAATCATATTTAAAGTATTTCGGTGTGATATGGTAGGTATCGATGTTGTGTTTGTATGATTGATTATGTATTGTATTATCCATAAATATAATTAAATATAGTGTAGAGGCTCGTGACTAAATAATAACCGCTGCACTCGTCGATTGAAGGGCATGCTACGCTTGCAGCGGTGATTCCTGGATGTTGACCATCCATTACCTGGATGTTGACCCTTCCGTGTGTCGGAAAGCACGTTAAGCTGTTGGTCTCGGCTGTCACTCGTAGATCTTTGACGGTCGTTACGCCCATAAGGCTGACTTCTGACTGCCCAGTCAGAAGCCCACAAGTTTGACAACCAGTCTTAACAATGGGTATTGTGTTACCCAATTACTGGGTTGTGAAGATCAGATAGGCAGTTGCTCCATATAAAATATTGGTATTTAGCTGCATCCGGATAGCCAAACTCAGTATAATTAGGAAAAGGCTAGGTAGATTGTTTTTGTATCAATAAACATAAATGTGTACGTTAGTGTCGACGCTGGAAAAGCTTAATAGGTAGATTAACACCTTTCAATGGTACACACCATTAATTGTGTTAAATAGTCTCCTATTTAACATAATAAAGACAAATTTTGCACGAATACTGTATTAAGCATATCATTCTAAAGCATAACTTTATTAAGCATAACAATAATAATAAGGCGTAGTCGACGGAGCCCTGCTTCGCGGGGCCCTATTTCTGTCTGCAGGGTTTAAAGAAAGGAGTCGGGGTGCCCCAATTCCCGAGCTCGCTTCGCTCGCTCTTGCATCTTAAGTTCTCATTGCCTTTTTACTAAATCGAGATGTGTTAGACCTTGGGGCACCCCGACTCTTGGAAAAAGTGATTCAGAATCGTGTGAAAATAAATACGTAAAAATAACTCAGATTTGTTTCCGTTATTTCTATTAATTGTATGCCTAAATATTATTATGCTAATAATCATTAGGCCTAGTAACGTTATGCGAATTAAATTTATGCCAAAACAAATTAGCCTTCAAGATAATTATGGCAACATAAACTGTACGCCAAAAAAAATATGGCAAAGTATTATTATGGCAAAACCAATTATGCCAAAATCGTTATACCAAAGAATATTATGCGAAAAGAAGGGATCCCGTAGCAATGACATTAGAATTATGAGATTACATCATTATCTTTCTTATTGTCTACAATATAGTTCTAGTTAGTGACGATTTATCTTTATATTATGTATTTACCCATTTTATTACTATCTAAGTTCAAACCTCCAGTACAGTTTCATTTTATAGTACGGTCTTAAATGTATTGAAACGCTACAAATGCACCCCGAAAAGTGCATTTGTAGAATTTGAAGCCATGTATCCGAAGCCAGAGATGCAGTAGTAGCTGAAAGCTAGAATTCTGAAACTGCAAAAGAATATAATTATACTGAAGTAAAAGCTTAGAATGAAAAGCTAGTTGGATATTTAAATTTGGTTGTAAGTAATGTTAATGACAATGAAAAACGTGGCGCTAATATTATCAAAGATAGCTACGGAAGAAAGTATCAGGCAAAGTATAAACTAAAGTGTAGAAGTGCCATAAATCATTGTTTGGAACAGATCCTCCAGGTCTGATCTGATGCCAAGACATCTCGGATACACTCGTTAAAGTATGTAAAACTGCGTATCACAAACACTAGTACTATGACAAACAGGATAGTAAAATTTTATTTGTATCAATAAAAAATATGATATAGAAACTGGAAGATCCGATGTTTGCTCGCTGTGACCCGGTTAAAATCAGTTTCAATGAAATGGTTGAAATTATTCAAAACTTACAAAAATAGGAAAGAATATACTGAAAATATTTTTGTTCTCTGAACTTATAACGATAATAAAAAAGTTATCTACGTTGGTCTCTTACTATCTCACAGTTGTATTGCTCCTTACGTTTACATCTTCAAACCTGGGTTTATGTGCTACATCAGTAAGAGGAGAAAATACTAAAGAAATCGTGCGCTATCAAAATACAATCTACTTATATTTTATTTCTACATTGTACGCTTACTCCTCTACAACTTCCCCAATATCTGCAGCATGACTAATTTCGTTGGAAAAATTGAATACATAAAGCGCAAAACGTCTTAGAGCTTCGAGCGTATCTATTCAAATCAGATGATGTTCAGCAATACTGCGAAATAAATAACATTGTTCGGTAGGATATGATATACCGTTTATGAGCAACTTAAGTGCACTATTGTCGTTTTCTTCTCACCCGTCCCGGTTTTATTGCTTGAGCTATAAAAATGCATCGAACGTTGCAACGGTTTTGTATTACTGTGGTTTATATTCTTCATCACATGACGGACCGTTGCCGATTTCTTAGTTAAGTTTATCGTTACTGCTATATATATGAGATATATCGTTGTTTGTACAAATAGTTACTTGTATGACACTTACATAGTTAAAGCAAGTGTTATTTTATAAAGTTTCGTTCAATCAAAGTAACATTTACTAAAAAAAAATCTTGCTACTCCTTATTATTTCAAACAATGTAATAATGTAATGTTACCTGTAATCTATTGATGCCTGTATTTCACATTGTCAAACAATGTAGGTATGCATGGACTAACTCCGTGACGCACACAACGTTAAACTCGATATAGAATCCCAGAAATTCAAATATCAATCTCAATGCAGCGAGCAATAGTAGTAATTAATTTATCTGCACAGAATTCCCAACAAATCAATTCCAACCGAAAATTCAGGATCAGCAGACAAATAGATCATTGCAAAGCAACGCTCACGTACGTAAATACCTTTCAATCAACGTATCAAGCGCACAAGCGAGAACATCGCACGAACAAAATTTAATTCAGCGAGCATGCACGCGATATTCGAACGGCACATAAATACCAATGTGACTGAATAAACTAAGGTTTTCCAACATCCAAGTTTAGAGACACCGTGTTCACAGTTTGGGAGCGTATGAAGACACCGTGTTGGGGAAGTTAACACTAAATTTGTGAGTTGTTGTAGTTGGAAAGCACGCTAAGATAGTAGCGTTGCCGGTCGCTCGTCACTGGGAAGTAAGAAAAGTGAGGGCGGCACACTCGCCCGCATACAAATAGTTTACAAATGGCATGTTGTCGGTGCGGTGTCGCCGCGGCGTGGCTACGACACTGTGCGACTAGTGAGTGCAAGTTACAAACGATATGGCTTTGGATTAACCCCTCAATAAAGTTTCATTGTAGAGGGGATTGTTGGAATTCAGATTCATTTTGTTTCTTTGTATTTAATTTGTTGTTTCGTGGAATAATATTTGGTTTTACATTAGTAATACGTTCTTTAACATATACATTGCCTTATTTGTCTCTTTTCAATGAAACTTCTGAGTACGATGGTTTTCAAACCTATCATCTTCATTCCATATTCTGGCAGTAAAATCATTCACATCTAAGATTGTACGACTAACTTATATTTCCGTTTCTAAATCGCTAGTATCTCGTTGTTCACACCCTGTAAGACAGCACACGCGACGGCGTTGGTCGCGTTTAGTCGGGATAACTCGGAGAATTTTTAAATTATCAACACTAAGTAGGTAACGTATGGGAGTATTGAACCAGCTTGCGACTGCAACTCTAGTGACGCATCGTCTGTACATACAGATTGTATTAAAGCTTATGGCTGTTGAATCAGGTCTTCAGAAGTTTTAGTTTTTAATATCTTTACTGCAAATACACTTTTTACCTCGATTTATTTATAGTATACCTTTAGGTTATAAACTTAGATAAAGAAATACGATTGGTTGACACATTAAAAAGAAAACGAGTAAAATGTTACATACATTTTATTCGTTTTCTTTTTCCGAGACGTCAGCAGGTCAAGCTACCCGAAACTGTCAAATTTTCCCAATCAACTTTGAACCTTAACGCTTCAGCGATCAACTTGATAATCTATTAAAGAAATTTGACAGATTGTAGTAGCTTAATGTGCTGGCGTCTGTACTTATTTCAAATTGACTGCTTACTGTATTCGATGCTCCAATTTGGTATCACGAAAAAAAGTAGAAATTGAAAATATATCTCAAGAATGTTAATAAATATTTTAGTTTAAAACTTACATCAAACAAAATAAGAATGAGATACAAATAAATAAAATCGTTTGAAGAGAGTTCAAAGTTACATAAGAGTGAATAGAAGTAAAGCAATAGTAAAAATAAAAAGGTTTTAATCCTGTTTAGCGAAGTCTGCGAGGCGTCTGCGAAGCCAGAAGTCAGGTGCGATGTAAAAGAAAACTCATTACTTCTTATTCACCGTCGACGTCGGATAGTGTTTGTATTGATGCGATATCTTTGTCGATAGTCGATGAAAAATGGCCAAGTTCTATTGTGAATTTTCGATTTATAAAATCTAAAATGTTTTGCATGGAACTTTTAAGTCTTGAGGTAGTTCGACATTCAGAACATGAGCCACTTCAAATGAAAATATATAAATGACTATAAAGGACATTTATTTTTAAACCCTTCATTTTTTTTTTTTCAAATTTCATGCTTTATTTACGTTATATAAGCTAACATTTAAAATAATAGTACATATGTACATGTGAAAAAATAAGCAAAAGAATCATAGGGCATCAAAAATTTCATCCGCATCGCTGTCAACAGGAACGCTCAAAAAGCTGGCAGGATTGCCATGTAATATGGCGATGCTAATAATTCTTTGGCCAAAAAACAGGCCAGCCCTCTGGTTACGTGAAGAGTCGACTAACCGCTTGGCAATATCTCGAAAACCAATTGGGCGCTCGGACCCCATGGCCCTATTGTTTCAACCCCAAACGGCTCGAACATATAACTCCCAATCAGGTTGGAATATTTCCGCCGTTTGAGATTTTCTGCACCAGCAGCAGCCGCTCCAGCACAGCCCACCGTGCTAGGAAGATGGGATGGCGCAAGTGTGTCGACAAATGTTGCATCCCACACCAAAGGTCTGCCTAAGTTCCAGGGCATTATGGTAATTCCGTCTGGTCTCTTCCCATCGTCGCGTGTCAGGCCGTTGGGTTCTTAAACAGCTGGCACCCCGGCAGTGACGAGAGCACGACGGATGATGTCATTAATACTGGCGTGCCGTGCTATCCGGCCTGCACTCCTACTGCAGGATAGCCCATGGCGTCCGAGGCAGTCGACAGCTGTACTGCACTAACAGCGATGCGGACAGGTAGTGAGCCGGAAGGTGGTGTCACCCAGTATAGTGCATATGTTGGGTGACGGGAGTACTTGAAGCCAGAGCCCCGACTCCCACTCACCCACAGCCAGCAGGCGGACACGCTCAGCAGTCTGTATTGGTGGACGTATTGATAAGATTATTCCGTACCAACCTACAGAGCGGCTCATCCCACTGTCTCTGGGAAGATGGGTTTGCGGGCCGATCTGTATCCGGGCAAGCCGCCAACCCTTATATTATATTAGTTTAGTATTAGGTATATTTATAGGTAAATACACCAGAAAACGTAAAATCTATTTGTGCTGCCACAGTTGCTTTTTCTTACAATACGATGCATAAATGATTGGTGCTGCTCCATAAAGCATTACTAATTAATCTCATAACATTCTCTACGTTCAAAATTTCATCGACACCACCACAACCCCAAGTAAGAGGTTGCAGCAATAAATTTTAAAAGTAACACATCAGTATGCCAGCCTCGTTTCGTCGTCTACACATTGAATGGGACAAAGCAAGATGTATTGTAGCTACATATGAGCAGCGCATTACGATGCCAGGCTTCCGACAAAAATCGATGGTTAAAGGCGATTTTGGCGCTCGGTTCAGTTTTAGGATGAGTCGTCATGGAGTCAAAATATTTTAATTATTTTCATTGACAGTTACCTATTATTTTATAGATGAATGATATTTTATTTATCTATACTAATAATAAAGTTTGTTTTTTTTTTAACGCGGTAATCTCTGGAACTACCAGTCAGATTTGAAAAAATAATTTTGCACTTAATAGCCCAATTAGGAGCCGAGTGAGAAGAACAAAAGTCAGAAAGAACGCTAATCTAAAATGTAGTTATAGCGCGGGCAGGCGATGAGATGCAATGTGACGCGGTGAGTCGGGGAAACAAGAAAGGAGATGGATTTTTTGTGGCAAACCGCGGACAAAAACTTAATAATCTTGAAAAAATAACTGATAATATTTGAAATCTAACCATAGCTTTCGTTACTTGGCAAAAATTTGCAGAAAATATTTAAATTTAAAAGATTATTATTTTGATTCAGAGGGGCAATTCTCGTTATTTTAAGAACGTTCACAGTCTGATCTCAGTCTCAATCTGTCAAAAATACCTCTGATTTCCCTACATTTTGACAATTTTTTTACATTTATTTGTCGCCGAGACAAGACTCTGACTAGATTTTGAACGTTTTAAATTACGAGAATTGGTCTTCTGGTATTCGGGGAGGCCTTTATGTTGCCAGTTTTGGAAATAAGATGGTATTAGCACATGCTTATTGTAAGAATTGATATGATTTCACAAGTATTTTTAGAATATAGAGTATCAAAACTGTATTTAAACCGTATTGAATAATAACTACACTGTTATGAACATGATATTAATAATTGATTAATGCATAAATTTAATTTTTATACAGATACATTAGTCCAGTTTTAAAAGTATGCAATGGCAGCACCTGCTTTGTCTTTCATAATCACTGTCACTGCCCGTCATTGTCATACATTTGTCATATGTCATTATTTTATGCTCTGCACAGAGCTATGACTAACTAGGGTGCATTAAAAGATAAACAATGCAACAGAATATTTTCTTTTTTTATGTGAAACATCCTGTGTGTTAGAAAGAATAAGCTTTAGTGCTTATGTATATGCCATTAGTTATTTTTTGACGTAGAAACTAGACAGTTCCAAAAATATGACCGTAAGTGATTGTTGCACTCTTTCATATATACCTTTAGTATAATACTAGCGTAAACAATAGTTAGTGAACCAATAAAAATAAATAAATGACCCTGGTGGTCATAGGTCATATTTTTGAATTCG
The DNA here is from genome assembly GCA_951799955.1 of Apamea anceps. Classification (NCBI taxonomy): domain Eukaryota; kingdom Metazoa; phylum Arthropoda; class Insecta; order Lepidoptera; family Noctuidae; genus Apamea; species Apamea anceps. The sequence continues at coordinate 3,093,827 of OX637506.1, forward strand.
TCTCCTCGAGCCCTTTATTTTGACGTAGTAACAACTTTTTTCACGACTTTACTTATTGGGTCCTAAAGTCCGCCATGTTATAATCCAATAGCTCACCTATTGGATTATAAATTTTCATCAAAATCCTTCGGATTGTGATTGAAATCGAAGTGCGTTACGCTGGACGATCACCACAAACCTGACGCCATGTTAATCATTTAAATGTGAGAATAAAGTATCCTACATACATAGAGAATAACTATGTACTATAAATCGACTTGTGCCAAAAACATAACCCTTCTTGTCAGTCTAACTGTTTCTAACTCTGTGGTATGTGTGCATCATGAATGTTTTGTTGTGATTTCTTGTTATTTGTTCAAAAATATTATTTACTGTGTTTCTGGTTATCTTTTTTGCATTCCTGAGTGACTTCGCCTTTCTTGGACTATGGATTTTTGCATTACAGTGTACCTCGGCTACAATAACAGTACCTATAACTCGCATCTCGGACAACTCTTTGCCTTGTTTCCAATTACGGCGATCCAGCATTTTATATAATATCAGATACAGTGTTAGATTTCAGTGAAATTCAATCTGTTGGAAAACAGTGGATTACTCCGCGATCGTCAGGTTTGAATTATTATTTTTTGACAGGTTTGAAGTCTCAGATTTGGGAAGTGTCTTATGACTCTTCACAAACTTTTACGAAGAACAAAACTTTACAGGGCTTTGAAACACTATTATTGCTCCATAATACATTTTGTTTTATTTGTATCCGTTACTGGGCCAAGCTTGGGACATGACAAATGGGACAAAAATCCATCTCCTTTAACACGGACAAAGTCGCGGGCTGAAGCTAGATTATTTTATACTAGCCTCTGCCCGCGGCTTCGCCCGCGTGGATGTCGGAAATTATCCCACGGGAACGTGCTAACAGGATAAAATGTACCCATGTGCTTCCCCAGAATGCCATCCATCTCGCGGGCCCTTTGTGGCTAATTACAATAGAAAACCAATTGTGTCTCATTAGTGGTGATTAAGAGGGTACCTATATGATACCTTTACCTAAGTACCAACCTAATTAAAAAAAAAAAAAAAACTCAGTAACAGAAAATTAAATACCTACCTACCTAAATAAACCTATTTCTGATGATAACTAATCTAAACTCAATAAATAAGCAAAATCCCTAAAAACTAATATCTATACGAATGACTAATCCTACCTAACAGTATTATAAAATAACCTACGGTCACTACGTACACTATCAAATATACTACCTATACTTTAAAATTAAAATCTATACCTACCTACGACTTATATAAAAATAAACCTAAATAACTCTAAAAACGTTGTTTATTCAAGTGTTCATATTAAGTTAAACAAATATCAACTAACACTAATATACACTATATACAATTATATACAAGTATATAATACGAAAAAATATAGAAAAAGGCAGGAGCTCATTGGGCATCAAAAAAACTAAAAGGAATAAAAATGAACTCCATTGCGGGTGACTTAACCTACGACAAACTTATTATTTGCGGTTGGTGCAGTAATCGAGTCTAGGGATCGAACCGCAAAATTAAGTTTGTTTTTTATTGTATATACTTTTCCGGGATAAAAAGTACCCAGTGTGGTGCCCAGGATATTAAAGAATAATTATACCAAGTTTCAACGTAATCGAACCGGTAGTTTTTGCGTGATGCCTGAACAAACAGACAGACAGACAGACAGACAGACAGACAAAAATTTTTTTAATCACATTTTTGGGTTCGGTGTCGGTCTAGTAACACCCCCTGCTATTTATTTTTTTGATATTTTCAATGTACAGAATTTTCACTTCTACAGATTTATTATAAGTATAGATAAGGTAGCTTCACAGCTGACAATAAGCATAACATTATTACTATTTTAAACATTACACCAATAATGAAGCACACAGATAAATAAGATTGGCAGAAAGTAACATAATTATTAATATTTATAATTTGTGCGCGCGTGTATCGACGTAGCCTGTGGGTGTAACGAGACGATGTGACTGTTCCTAAGTTACCCTAGGCTGATTTTTTTTTAATTTTTCCTAATTGTGTAGAAAATTCAGGAATATGGGTCGGTTCCCCTTTCGGGGAAGAACATCACCCCTCCCTGTACTGTTCTGTAGAGCCTGGCTCCAGACTGGACACTCTCCCACCGATTGTAATGAATTCCCAAGAAGTATTTTGCCTTGTCCCTACTTAGGAAGCTGTAGGATAAGGAAGGGGTACAAGAAAACAATTGCAATACAAAATAGGGTTGGAAATTCATAGATAAGGTGATTAAGGAAAGGAAATCTATTTTTTTTTTATTATGAAAGTTACAAGAGATGAGAGGAATACAAAAAGGGTAATTGACATGTAACGCTTGCGTTGGAGAATACATTGTTTTGAGTTACGTTACAGAATGTTCTTACAATAATCGAGGAACCCACCCCAGAGACGTAGGGCCACTTTACAACAGCTGTTATGTCGTGCGTGTACCACTAGTCCTAACGTGCACTGGCCTAGAGAGGACCTGCTGCGGTTCCAGCAGAACATGCTCCCTACACTCAAGCATGTTTTACTCAATCCTAAGGTAAAGGACTGCTAAGTGCCTCTTCCATTGAGCGAGACAAGTTTCCAAAAGTGCTGGACGCATACAGTAGTAATAACCCCTCATAACGGCCTACTCACCCTTTACTAAGACGATACAAAACTAGCGCAAGCGTACCGCATCGGCAGTCGGCTGCAGAATTCCTTACGATTGCCTTGCTATACGCCGAAGTGGTTATTTTAAACCGTCACTTCGCACTTCCTTAATCTACCCAATTTAGAGGATGCTTGCAGTGTAATCAGCAGCCGTGCGTCCATTCTTGTCTACCTATATATTTATGTAGCAACGGAGCCTTTCGATCTGGGCATCTAAATTATGTGTCTCGCCAAATATTTTTTTCTTTCAGTGATAGGCCTGCGGCCGGGGGTGATTTAACGAGACACAATTCCTAGCGTTCTTTAGAATGACTATCAATCAATGCAAAATATCCTGCAGTTAGTCTGTCCATAGGGAAAAGATAGCCATTACTAACGTTTGGTTGGTTTGTGCAAACAACAGACTATAAGGAAGCACTATAATTTAAATTGGCCCTAACGAGTTGCGAGTTCGGTCCAGCCTTCCATAAGCGGTGTGACTGCCATAAGCGTCATGTCTTGGTTGTGGTTGTCTATAGTCTATTGGTAGAGCATTTGTCTACAGTATGTTGGTTGGTTGTTGTGGACTAGGAAGTCCGTATCCTATAGCAGTTCGACACCGACTGCCCTCACCGTCTCGTTATAATTTCTCATATCCTCAAAATCGCCATGCTCAGGCGCTCAGACCCTTTTCAAAGTCTCTTTTTTGTACGATTTCTCAATTGTTCCAAGGATTCGTTCAGGTATCGGTCCCACGGCCTATGGATCCACCTTGTATCGGCCTTCTTAGAATTTTTAGACTCTTGGAATTTCTAAGAGTTTCAATATTGTTTTAAAATAAACTCAAAACTCAAACTCAAATCATTTATTTCAATTAAACCATTAAAGAAATAGGATGTTTTATTATTGATTAGGGTAATGTCGAGCTGTCAGACCATAAAATTGAGATTTAATGCGTTTCTAAGAGGGCCGATAACGTGGGACAATGTTAAAATAAGAATTTAGAATAAGATATTTTGTTATTAAGTAGTAGTAAGTGACAGACAGTTACAACGACAAATGTAAAAGTTGTTTCTGTTTCTCAAAAAGAATCCTAAATTCACGAGTTGGCACGTGTAACGTTAATATTGACGGACTGTGTGTCAATAGTATTAGTGCTGCTGAGTCCGTCAATTAGCGTTTTTCGGAAGTTGTTGGCGGTCTGTGAGACCTATGCAGAAGCGCACGGACTTGTGTACAACGTGCAAAAAAGCAAACTGCTTGTGTTTAGGGCGACGCATAAAAAAACCAGCACATAATATGCCGCCGGTTATGTTAAGGGGTATGACCCTTGAAAGAGTGCTAGATTTTAAGTACTTGGCGCACATAGTTACGGAGGACTTAAAGGATGATGCTGATATGGAAAGAGAACGGAGTGCGTTGGCTGTCCGATGCAATATGTTGGCCCGCAGGTTCGTACGTTGTACACCAGAAGTAAAAAAACCTCTTTCAAGGCTTTCTGTCAATCATTGTACACGTGCACTCTGTGGGTTCGATATACGCATACAACGCCCTCAGAGTTCATATAATAATACTTTCAGGATTTTGTTGGGGCTCCCACGTTACTGTAGCACATGAGGAATGTTTGCGGAAGCACGTAGGTTTTAGTACCATTCTACATACGTAAGAAGACTACTTCTATGATGGGCAGAGTGCGTGGGACCGGCAATGACATTCAAAAGGTCATTAGTGTTAAGCCGTGCTGCACCATTTTGGCGCATTGGGTACGTGTACATGTACACATACCCGGTGCGTCTGGTGAGTGCAGCAGATATATGAATTAAATCTTGTTTTTCGTTTGTTACTAACAAAGCTTATAAGTAGAGTGTATTACTAACATCATATGGATCAAGGTCTGAAATAAAGTTATTTTATTTAATATTTTTACATAGAGCGCATCTATTAATACAATCAGAGGTCTCAGTTTCTTTTCATGTATCTTATTTCTTTTAATGTCTTTAAGAGTCCAGACCTTGGTCAGGCGTTATGAGGATCATGCAGATAATTGTCTGAGATGGTCTTTTGAAGAAAGAACTACACGATTTTGAGTAGACAATCTGTCAAAAATACCTGTAGTTTCCCTATATTTTGACAAGTTTTTGACATTTGTTTGTCGCCGAGATGAGACTCTGACTAGATTTTGAACGTTTTATGTAACTAGAATCGGCCTTCTGTCCAGTATTAATATTGACAGTTTGGCTCCATTTTTATTTTTCGTTAGCCTATTTGGGGTCCCACTGATGGGCAAAGACTTCCCCTTTTTCCTTCCAAACCTCGCTGTCCGGAGCGATTTTTCGCCATGCAGGCCCAGCAAAGTGCTTCGGCTCTACTAACTAATATTATTATAAACATGAGCTTGCGGTCAATTTTGGACACAAATAGTATATTTGCAAATGAGGCATATAATTAGTTGGATCCTGTGTACAAAGGGAGTTAGAACACTAGACGTCAGATATCGGAAACCATACCGACACAAATTATGTCTATTATCAAGGTTTTCGGTTTCCCACTAGTTGCTGTGCAGACCAAACAACAGCGCAGCAGCAGCTAATTGCGTTTGCGCCGTTCTTGGTCTCACGCATCGCATCATATTACATACTAGTGATTAGTTATTATGATAATTGGAGATGATTAGTAATCATATCAATAAGTAAACCAAAACCGGATAATCAGTGTGGGTAGCAAAATAGACACAACATAGAAATTATACTAACCATTTTGATTAAGAGGGCAGTGGTGGCATGGTACGAGTTGTTGGTCGTGAGTCCGAGCCCAGGCAGGCATTGCTTTGTATATTTAGTTTCATCACCACTATTCTCAAAACGGTGAAGAAAAACATTGTGAAGGACCAAAAATTCGAAGACATGTGACATGTACCAACCCGCACTGGGCCCGCATGGTGGATTATGGCCCGCTCCCTCTCATTATGAGAAGGAGCCTGTAATCCAGCGGTAGGAACATTATAGTCTGACTATGCTATGTTGAATAAGGCAAAGATTATAATCGTATTGACGTAATGCATTATTATAAATGATCCTTCTATAGTACAAATAATGAAACATATTACAAAAAAAAAAAACAATACGTCAACAGGAAAAAATCTTTTGATAACAAAAACCAAAGCAAACCCATTTGTTTCACATGATACTCCCAACTTTTTGCGATGACAAGGCGCTGACGCATTCCGTCTTCTTTTCATTTCCAACGTGAAAACTTTTGAAATGTAAGAAAATATATCCAAATTAGATTTATACGCGAGCCTAATACGAGCTGTGGAGTGTTCAGGTGATTTGGGAGTGCGGCCTACAGATTGAGTTTACTTACGACCCTTGAGAGATGGATACGGGGAAGATCTTAACATTTCTGGATATGCTTTAAAATATTTTTAAGGTTTGTACTGAGATAACAACTCGTCTTCGTTCAATGTTTCTGTTTAGACTTGATCGTGGTTTATCATCAAATGGAAGTGGGTGAAAGCTTACGTTAAACACTAGCAATAAATTGAAACGTAATCTTGTTACTATCCTGAAAAAGACTAGTTAAAAAAATGAAATTTGATTTTAAAATAAAAGTTTGACAAACGATACTTTTATAAATGATTTATGTAGCTAGATGATTTTCTCACTGTCCGAAAAAAATACAACATATAATTCCTTTTATCCACAGATCCTCAAGACACAAAAAGAAACATACATAGATAATTAGATTGTTAGTGTGCTGTATCGCAATTTTCCGACATTGTCAAGATTGTAAACTCGGTACATCTAGATAAAATTCTGCCAACAGAATCTTCGCGAGTACGCACCCTACGCCCCCGGGGGCCTTTTTCCCCCCATTACTTCTATAACATCACTTTATGATACTCGACTGTGCTTTTTTTATTATTCATGATAATACGCCTTACATTAGCGTGTTTTTGTTCCCAACATCGTCTACTGCCGTTCAGTTTTTCGTCTTTACGAAGCCTTTGTTGTTGTTTACATCATAATTTATTTGTTGCATCCATTGTTTTTGAGCTGGTAGTGGCCAGACATCAAAACATTGTAGTGTGTGAAAGAAAACTATCTTTTAAAATATTGAATTTCGATTATGAAAAGACAGAAATTATTTATAATATTGGTTAGCTTCTCTAACTGGTTTTACTCACTCTTGCATAGTTATGAAATTATTACAATCAAGTCTTGCTATACAATAAAATGTCACAATATTATTCGTCCAAAATATACGCATACGCTGTAAGCTTCAGATACAAACACACCTCAAAAGAACATATTTAAAACCACTAAAATAAACATGAAATCTCCAAACAAATTGACATTTACTTTACGGAGTTTAAATGTATGTAAAACCTTTCATCGCGGCCTCTCAAGTCAAAGCTTGTGACCCGATTCGGCTTGTCTTTTGACCCTTGCTCAACATTATACAAATCCTTCTTACATCCACTCTCTGTATTTATTTGCGTGTCTTGACCTACAATTTTATACGGTATCTTAGGGGTATCTTAGTATATGTACATAAATTTAGTACAAGCCCTCGCTTCGAGAAATGCGACTGAACTGGAGTTAGGGAACTGAATCTTGAGTTCATTTTAGATTTTTGTGACTGGCAATGTGTAAATAGAGGAGATGTTTTTATTGGGCAGTAGGACAACGTTATGTATGATGATAATAAAATACTAGATGATATTCTTTTCATGAGTTTCACAAAAATAAATGCATGTTCTGCTATACATCCACTGATTATTTTACTACACGTTAGCGTTAGCTAGCGTAAACATTAGCAAGACTTCATTCAAATCATGTTCAGTCATGCTAATACTAACTAAGATCCCAAATAACTAAACTACAACAGAACGAATTAATCCAACAATTTCTCAACTTCCAATAATCAGCTAGCTAATAGTGTAGCTACACACGACACCGACCCCCCATACTGTACGTACGAGAAAGTCTACACAATAATTACGTAATCTAACTGACATGTAATTAAGCGCTGCAAGCGCTAACTACATCAATTATCACGTGGATGACTGCTTCATTATTACAAACTACGAAACACTACGCATAGGACATGACGACTTGTAATTAATTGGCAATTACGTCTGACCTTCAAGCGATGTGCAAATTACGACGTTTTAGTTCGAACGCACTGAACGGAACTTGGTAACGAGGTCAGAAGGTCGAAAATTTTAAGAATCCGAAAAAATTGCACTTAAAAAAAAAAAGGGTTGCACTCTGGGATTGCCGGCAGAAGTGAAAACTTGATTATTAATGATAAATAAGCTTCCAGATTGAACGTATTATTAAAGAGAAGATTGAGAAAAATATAACAATAAAACATTTAAAAAAAACGGGTTGCACTCCGGAAGTGCCGGCAGAAGTGAAAACTTGAATATTAACGTTGTGCATTTTTGACATTTAGGAATGCGGTCTAATCTCCCGTCTTACGAATTTTCGATCAGGTCACGTGTCCTGACACGAGTTCCGTCTTACGAATTTTCGATCAAGTCACATGTCCTGACGCGAGTTTAACATTTTTTACCCATCACAAAAAAAGTGCACAACGCCGCTAAAGAAGTTTTCACTTCAAAAATCTTAAGGATTTTTGAGAATTTGAAAAAAAAATTGAGGCTACTGTTACAACAAACTAAACAACACCAATAAACTATTGAATGACTCTGTGAATGATGTGACACTTGTACGAGTATCTATGTAAGTCATCATCATCATCTGCCTAGCCTTTTCCCAACTATGTTGCGATCGGCTTCCAGTCTAACCGGATGCAGCTGAGTACCTATATGTATGGTGTCGAATAGTGTCAAAAGTAAAAAAAAAAAAACACAAATTTAATTCATAAAACAAAAAGAAATAAAATATACTACAGTAAAATAATTTATACTTACATTGTATTCATTAAGAAAGTACTTAAAAGTACTACACTTCTATAGGCACAACCTTACGTAACATCTAATCCGTATAACTACATCTATTCAGACATCGTAAAACACCCCTGTTACTAATACCGCCGTAAACATATACAGTGTGTACATAGAGGCCTTCAATAGTGTAGATTGTAATTATTGGGCCTTAATTGATTTGCTTTGTATGTGGATTACCAATTAATTAGCGTATAATGTTAGACAAGGGCATCCGGCAGCCGAGTGTTACATAGCCACATGTATCATTATGAATGTGACGGCACGGTTGGCGCAGTAGTTAAGCGATTGACTGCTGCGCTGCGTGTCGCGGGTTCGATTCCCGCACGGAACAAATATTTGTATGACCTACATGTATTTGTTCCGAGTCTGGGTGTTTTTCTATCTATAATATGTATGTATTTACAAAAAAAAAAATGTATATAAGTAGTTTATCAGCCATCTTGTTACCATAACACAAGCATTAGGTTGCTTAGCTTGGGACTAGATGGCGCTGTGTGAAATGTCCAGGGATATTATTATATTATATTATTATTATTAATAAAGAGAAAAATATCGATCACATGGAAGATTTTGGAGATGTTGATTTTGAAACAGTCAAAACGGCGTTTTTCTATAATACGTTTGAATTTCGTGATAGTTTTGAGTTTAAGATTGAAACCAAATACTTCCCTGCAGAGCTTATTAATACTGTAGAAAGTAATTCAATCCGTCTACATTTTGAAATTTCCGTCAGACCCTAATCATTCCCTAAAGGCACAATCAGATATGAACATCAACATTCCTAAACAATTCACGAACACCTTTCACTTCCAATCCCTAAATAATAATCTGATATTCCAAACTCATAATTCAGGAAACCGAGCCTAATCCGACCAGCCGTCTAAACAGCGTTTTGTGAACCAATCACTGCGGCGGCCAGTATTTCGTCAGCTAATTGTAACACCGTGAATGCAAATCCAATTTCTCAACTGGTGAGGTGCAAGACACCTCGAGCGGGTGGTTAATTTAGACAACCCTACCGGATCCAATCAACCTTTGGATCTTCGTTGGAATTGTAACAATGTTGTTGTAGGGTTGCCTGCTTACAAAAACCAGGGGATAGAAAAAAATTGACTCCTATGGTCATCTGAAATAATTTGAGTTTTTTTACGATTGGTATTTTTAAACTATTTTTTCGAGTTGAATCGAAATTCTAATCTTTGAAATGATTTATAACCAAGTTTGGAACAAGGTAGCAAACAATAGTCAGCAATGTTCAATTACGGTAACTACGACATGTGCCCAGTCCAACTGTAAATAATGACGAAGTTTTGAACAATAACCGGCCTCACAAACTCACATAATAGTGCAATACTCAAAGGGTACTGCTCCATGAACGCACACACATATACAAAAGGCTTAAATCAAAGGGACCTTCCATACGAAATACCCTCACACCAGCTTTGCAAAATATTCGATATTCCCAAATATGACGTGTACCTACTCGTACATCAAAAAATATCACTGCCCGGGCCTGCTTTTGTTTTACAGATACAATGTTATATCGGATTCCGAGTAATATTTTTGTATCCGACTATTGTCCATTGGTTCACAGAATATTACTGTACGTTCATGTATGGAAATATTAAAAATTATTATATCGAATTCGAACATACATAAAAGGTACAAATTCCATTCAGTACGCACCTCGAAATTGGTTTCGAAAATAATCCAGCACTCGTTATTGTTCAAAACGTTCGGGATTCCATAGAAAGCATGGGTTTTGTTCATTGATACAGGTAGACAGTTTAATTTGTGCTTTCATATGAGTTGAACTGTAAGGCGATTTCGGAGCACGTGACGCGTTTTCCAACGACACACAATGATAAAATATATTGTATTACGTTCATATTAAAACACGGTGTTTTTTGCATGACAATTGTACCGCATGAAAAGAAGTTGAACTTTTGTGTTGGATCTTTTACATATTGTTACGTTATTTTCTTGCAAAAAGAGCAGTCTTCTAACTTGTGTATGTATCCATGTGGTAATAACATATTTTAATCTAAGCTAAGTATATTTATGTACGACTTGTAGGACGAGCAGTAGGTCGTAGGGTCAAACATAGACCTGAGGGGCCATTCTCGTAATTTTAAGGCCGTTCACAGTCTGATCTCAATCTCAATCTGTAAAAAAATACTTCTAATTTCCCTACATTTTGACAAGATTTTGACATTTTTTTGTCGCTGAGATGAGACTGCGACTAGATTTTGAACGTTTTAAATTACGAGAATAATTAACCTTCAGAGCGTTTTACTTGTGTAATTTATTTCATCACCACTCTTCATAAGGTTCATAACTCATTCGTTGGGCTTGGTATAACCTTTTATAACAAGATATCCTCTTCTTTGCTAGACTAGCTCAAGTAAAATCCAACATTTGTTCAAAGGCACACGGTTCCATCAACGACTACTTACACGATAAGAATAGTTGGTCGCCCTAATTTAACGCAAGACAATGTTTATTTTCTATCTCCAGAATTAGCTTACTAACAAGTTATTGTTATTAACTTATTTATTTATTTTACGTCGATAGTCTTAGTTTATCATTTGTGACTTCAAGTGACAGCTATGTGAACAGAACCCAGCAATGCATAAATATGTAAGCTGTCACGCCCTTTATACCTGGAGGCTTTTATTTGGGTTGTAAGTTTTTATTTACATTTTAATTTTAATTAATTATTTTTTAGCTTGAGTACGTATAGTTTTTATTATATTTGTTAGTATATTGGCGTGGCTAGCTGACATATGGAAAATAATTTGATTTTATGTTCTGGTCTTGTAATGTTAATTACTGAACATAGGTACCTAGTATTGTATACAATCACGTATTTTCTAACTGAACAGACAGCTGTGCTGCTGGGGAGTTTGTTGCGTCACTTCTTCTTCCCAGCGATAGCACTAGGAAGTGGTGAAGGGCGGGCGTTTTTAGCGGACTGTCTTTTGTAATTTTGACGTTTGAAAAGTGCTGATTCTCAGCCTAGTTTGGATAAATGACTTTTGATTTTGACTGCTCTCAAAACGGTGAAGAAAAAGATCGTGAGGAAACCGCATGTCCTAGAACCAAAAATTCAAAGACATGTGACAGCTACCAACCCGCAGTCAGCCCGCGTAGTGGATGACGGCCCACTCCCTCACACCGAGAGCAAGTCTGGGTCCCAGCAGTGGGAAAATTAGAAGCTGATTATGCTATGCTTATATGTAGCAGAACTTTTAGTACTTGAGTAACCGATTCGTAGTCTGTACACACACAGTAACACATAATAAAAAAGCCGGTCAAGTGCGAGTCGGACTCGCGCACCGAGGGTTCCGTACAAATTTGTAGGTATGTAACTAAAAATTTACGGTTTTCGCAATTTTTCCTTTATCTGTGCTATAAGACGTTGCTTCGTACCAAATTTCAAGATTCTGAGTTCACGGGAAGTACCCTGTAGGTTTTGATTCCCTTGCGAGTGTTGAAAATTTGCGACATAAACGGCTGTATCTTTTGATTGCATTGGCTTAGAAGGTTGTTTTTTTCACAGCTCTAAGGGTCAGTAGACTTGAGTATTTGATATAAGTTCCAGCTTGATACTTCTACGCGTTCCTGAGAAAAAGGGTCTTGACAGACCGACGGACGGACGGACAACAAAGTGATCCTATAAGTGTTCCGTTTTTTCCTTTTAGGTACGGAACCCTAAAAACATCTTTTACTTGTCAGTATCCATTTTGTCGAACATATCCATATTCACAAAATTGTTTACTCATTACTGCCTCAAAGCGAGTATACCTTTACAAGCTACAGTCTCGGTACTGCAGTAACTCGAACTTAATTTTAGGATCTCATACAACTATTCAGCGAGTTTGGCCCAGTTCCCGTCTCCTATCACGACTTGTTTCGTAAACTCAAAGTATGTTTTTAATACGTTCGCCGTATTCATGCAAACAACTCAGATGGAAATTTAAATAGAATTATTCCGTGTTGGGTATTAAAAACTTGGTGAACATAAGCGGCCACAGTTCGTCGGGTTTCGTCGCAATGTGTCGACGTTTGTCATCGACGACATTGTTCCAACGTGAGAAACGGACAGCTTGTCCGTTTGTCTTGTTTTAAATCTTTTGCGTTTATTTATTTCCATACGTGTTTTGTTAAAGGAATTATTAAACTGTTTTTGTTTCGTTTCATATACAGGCTTATTGTGAAGTAGGAATTTATTTATACTAATATTCGTATTATAAAGAGAAAAGATTTCTCGTATGTTTGTTTGTTACGCTTTAACGCTAAAACGGCTGAACGGATTTGGATGAAATTTGGCACATAGGTAAACCATGATCTCTAGAAAGGCATAAACTGCTCCTCAACCTGGATTGCAGATGAAGTTGTGACCAACGGCTAGTGTATTAATAAATCAATAAATCTAGACACTGAAAAGCCCACATAGCTTATGAAACAGTTCAATGAAATAATGAAGCTTATCAAGGCTTATTTCTACACACATCAAAAGTGTCTAGGGATCAAACTGTACGTTTTAGAGTATCGCCGCAATTGAGGATTATTATTTCAGCTTTTTTGGATCGTTATTGATTCTTTTTAGTTAATTTCACTATTTGAATAAAGAATTTCCTTAAATTTACATTAAAAATAGAAAATCAACTGTCAATCAGGATTCCTATAAATGTGTGTATAGCGTTTTTACAAAAACCATTACAATTTTCGCATCCGCAATGAAAAAATTTGCATTGCTATAGAGCGACGACATCATTTGACAGGAGAAGAGATGATGAGCGCCGTCAGAATTTGTAAGCTGGTTCCAGGCAACGTACTATGGCTGTCGTTCTTGGTACTACACAGAGCATCATAAGCTGCCTCAGGACACGCTATCGTATCACGGGTAGCGTGGCTGAGCGACATGAAGGACGATCTCGCATCACCACTCGCAGACAGGACCGGTACATCCAAAATACTACTCGACGGAATCGTACCATGACCGCCATGATGTTGGCTACGAGGCTCCACAGCACTTCCGGCTTGCTGATAAGCGACCAATCCATCCGAAAACGTTCACGTGAAGTGGTCTGCGTTCCCGAAGGTCACTGAGAGTTCCATCTATAGCACCCCGCAGTCGTAGGGCCCGTTTACAATGGGCTCGCGAACACAAAAATTGGGAGGAAGAAGACTGGCGTTGTGTTTGCTTTTCCGGTGAATCTCGTTTCGGTATGAGGCCGGATACAAGACGTACTCGAGTTTGGAGGACCTCTGGACGATGAGAACGTTTAAAATTTTGTCAGGAAGTTCATTCATATGGAAGGGGAGCAATAATGATTTGAACCGGTATTTGGATCGGTGGAAGAACCGATCTCATTTGGATCAGGGGCAACCTCAATGTTCAGATTTATGTGGAGAGGATTGTTTCAGACGATCCCTTTGTGAAGCCGGTGGGTGATTCGTTTCGACTAATGCACGATAATGCACGTCCACACACGGCTAGAGTCGTAACACGCACTCTTGCCGATGCTCGCATCAACGTTCTGCCGTGGCCTGCTCAATCGCCTGAGGTCTGGCGATTGAGTACGCATGGCATATGCTCCAAAGAAGAGCTTATCCGAGCCTTTTTGACTTGTTAGAAAATACGTGGTCGGCCATTCCTAAAAGTGATTTTGATGAACTGATTTCAAGCATGCCAAAACGCTGTGATTTTGTGATTCGTGTCAATGGTGGAAACACTGATTATTATTTTTTTTATCTTCAAATATTTTTTTTTTATTCTGATTTTTGCCTTTTTTTTTCATTTAATTGATGATATTAACTTGGGTTAATTTTCCACAGTTTGCAAAAATTGTCATTTTACTTAATTTTTTACAAAATATAGGGATAATTTGTTAACTTAAACATAAGAATTACAGTAAGAAGCCAGTCTGGAAGACTAGATTTGGTAAATATTAATTGGATATTTTTTTATACTTAAAAATGTACTTGATCCCAAGACACTTTTGATGTGTGTATAAATAAAAAAGTTGTAGGAGAGGAATGGTATTGTAAAATAAGAAATACTGAGGAAAGGTGGGAGTAAAGAATGTAAGTGACCTACGCGGGTAGATATCCACGTGTAAGGACATCGAGATAGTAAACAAACCTAAAAATAGCCACAATACAATTTTATGAGTGTTTTAAATACAAATAGTAGATAATAGATTCTATTCAATAAAATTACTGTGAATTATCTGCAGCTAGCTTGTCTGAAAATCGATTTCGACGTATATCTACGTAATATCTTCGATCACAATCATATTGTTGATTTCGCCCAAGTTATGTGTCGATAAAAAGTATAACCAATGTCCTTTCCCAGGGTTTAAAGTATGCCGAATTTGATAAAAAATCGTCCAGCCGTTTCGGAGTTTAGCTGGAACAAACAGACACACAGAAAATATTATTAAAAAAAATTTTTAGAAGTATATACTTTCATACGCCTATACTATACCTAGTAAAAACGTTGCCATCTACGGTAGTCAAACCATTATGTACCATACAGTATTCTCCTAAACCTAGCTAAACAAACTCACAAAGAACCCCAACTGCATCAGCAATCAACCACTATCTCCCTTTAGAATTATCAGTAAGAAAATCTCGGGATGTTACTTCCAATGAATGGAAGCCAAGACTTCGAAGCCACTAATCCAACGAGGCGTCAACATGATTAGATTGTGAGTAATTTTATAGCGAATTCGCGCTCCGAGAAGCACGCCGGGGCGAAGACGGCATTGCCATGAATTTTACATGAATCTATCCGTGTGACAAGCTTCGTCATTCATTTTCTGGGGATAGTAAATGTTGTTTGTGAGCCGATTGTTTAGGTGAGACAAACATGTTTTAGGTGGTGCAGGGTTTAGTGCTATGCATGTTCTTCGGAATAAAACAGATTATCTAAAGCTGTTTCTTATTTTTTTTTTTAACCCAAACTAGATTTTTTTCAGTTTTTTGTTGTATAGTGTGCCTTAACCTGGGTCAAATATTTCCTTTCTATCTTGTATGATATATCTGGTCTGCTATTTTTATAAATTCATCGTTCCAACACGATCCCATTCCCATTCCATTGTCTTTTTGCTTAAAGTTCGTAATCTGCTCGGTCAATGGTCTCGTAATAGAATTGTGTCATAATGACATTGTCGTATTGCCATTATTATAAAACCCGTTAGTAGAAATGATTTTCGAAAAACTACCACTACTTTATTTATGCCAGATTTCATTTATATATATTTTTACATATTATTTATTAGTGTTGTATACAAGTCAAGTGTTTTATGTAAGTCTGTCATTCATTTATCATTATGTACGAGATTACCATTCTATGAAGTTTCTTTCAATGGAGTGTCAGTGGTTGACCACTGGAAAGTCATAATGACGCCATTATGTTAGTAGATTACCAAACTTGTCAAAATCAACAATTATGAAATCAATGATAGACCATTCTGACACTATTGTAATAGCAGACTTGGGGCCATGGCACATTGATGCCTGAGGACTTTCTCTTGATATTATAAATTGTTCTGATTCATAATTTCCTTCTCTCGTGGCTATACCAAATAAAACGTTATCTTATTATTTAACTTTATACTTGTTAAGATAGGTTATCTATACCTAAGTATACATATACAATATACAAATAAATAAAATTGTTGTGTCTGTTTGTAATGTCAAAATAACAGCTTTTAACTAAATGCATATGAAAGTTTATACATTTTTTTGTCTGTCTGTCTTTTGTTCCTGCTAAACTCCGAAACGGCTGGTCCGACGGGGCTTTCACTGCCAGATAGCTGAGGGACAATTCTCGTAATTTTAAGAATGTTCACAGTCTGATCACAGTCTCAATTTGTCAAAAATTTCTCTAACTTCCCTACATTTTGACAAGTTTTTGACATTTGTTTGTCGCCGGGATGAGACTGCGATTAGATTTTGACCGTTTTAAATTACGAGAATTGGCCTTCTGATGTTAGAAGGACTAATAAAGCCTTGTTGTCCCAGAAGCATGTTCCCGTGGGATAATTTCAGACAACCACGCGAGCAAAGCCGCGGGCCGAAGCTAGTGTATATCTATAATATTAAGTTAGGTGACGCATCTGAATGTCATTTGAAATTATTTACGACTGACGAGTTCGTCTGGAAAGCATTTCTCATAATAAAAATCTCTTTCTCGGTCCTTAAGTACCGGTATATTTAAGAGTAATACCGGTATCTTTCTTACACCCGTAAATACCTTATGCATTCCATTTCACACGATCTTCTTAGTTTTTCCTGCAACTCGATTTCTTTGTTACAGATGATTTATGCTGATACTTAAGCATTTTCCAGCATTCAACATTACTCATTCTTTCTTTGGAGCTCATTCAAATTCTTGCTCAGTTTTTATAAAGAAACTTTATAAAAATTGTAGTCGTGGATACCAAACAAAAGATGATAGAAAATAGCTATAGACTGTTGTTTACTCGTTCGAGTTGTCATAATGAGCTAACTGATTGCACGAGTACCTGAAGTAAATTAAAATGAAGTCAGGAACGTTAAAAAGCCAGCTACAATTTCTTTAGTGGTAAACACTTCATGTAATTTCGTTTCACTTAATTAAAAATTTCTCGGCATTAGTTTAAACAAAGGCGTCAAAAAATTTGGCAGTTACAAAAAGTTTGCTCGCTAATTAAAAATTAACGAGCCGAATCAAATTACTCTGACCATTTTTATCAAATAACTGTCTACAGATGTTTTTAGAGTCCACGTTCCGGATAAATTCTTAATAAACTTTATAGGGAACATTCGCATTCCGAGCGAAATATTAATATTTCAAAAGAAAAAACCTACTCGGCTCATTTATATTTTATTTTGCCTAGAAAAAAGGAGTGAAATCAAAAAGCGGGGTAAATTCTTTAATTTTCTTAAGAAATTCCTTTTTGGAGGAAGTTCGAATTATTCGTTAATAAAGTCTCGGTACTAGGCGTCGGGGGTGAGAATTCCTTTGATGCGAATGAAATATTGCCAACTAGGTGGCAGGGACCAATTCTCGCGCGCATGACGGGCAAAATCCGAGCCTACAAATAAAATGAATTTGCCCCGGAGCAACAGTAGAAAATTGGAAATGTCATTTTCGCCCTTTTTTTAATGTTTGCGGTGGCATGGCGGGGCACCCGACGCGATAGGATTACCGCCGGCACGGCTCGCCCCTAGCGACGCGAGCATACCGAGTTTTACCTGCCACAGTCGTTTGACACAAATCGATTGTCGAAAATAACGTAGCAATTGGTAATTTTTGAGAAATACGCTATGTACGGGGATCGCACAGATTTTTCTGTTTGGTCTTGGGGTGCGTTATCTATCTATTCATAAATTTCTTAGTCATTTTACAAGATACTTGCTGGACTGCTGGTGTGCGTATTTTACATCTAAAAACCTACGTATCTGCCTCTCAATGTAAAACTATTTAACACTTACTTGTCATAAATTCTATGTCAGATTATTAAGCCGACCTCAACATAGTTGGGAAAAAGGCTAGGCAGGTGATGATTCACCATGGCTTACCTCTTACATGTAACCAATAAAGTGCGCGCTACGCTACCAACGTAATGCTACACGTCGCGGCACGATATCCACATCATATTATTATGTACCGAACACAACCGAAATTTCACATCCTTCCGTTCTAAATCAGTCAGTACAATACAGAACCTCTCCGGAGCTCTCTCGCTACAGTTTATAAGAAACGAGGACGTACACAAAGCAAATCCAATTCAATATTTCACCGGAACAAAATTATTATTCTTTATTACGCTCATCAAAGTATTCCGTTCTATCACACGGTCTCACTGCAAGAGTGAAAGAGACAGCGCATATTCCTTCCAATGCAAAGAGGAAGTGCATCGCAACGGAAACGGGATGGGAACGGTGGAAGCGGCAATTTGCGGAGTCTCCGGGCAATGTTGTGACTCGCCGGTGATGTATGAGAACAACTTCGCTCATTGAAATACCTTCGCGCTGGATGTTAATTTATTTCATGTAATAAGGCAAAATAGTACCTAAAAAGCCCCACTAGGCATACCTTTTAAATTGCTCCTTAAAATTGGTAGGTTTGAAAGCGCTTTCTCTTAGTAAGTACATTTCGTTGTTTCGAATCTCTGAGAGCGAAACGTTTTCGTTCTGAACAACGTCTGCGTTTAAGTGTTTATCTAATTCGTTATTATTTTTTAATGTAGTGTGGGCTTAGCAAACCTGCAAATATTTTCATTAACTTATTTTTCTTCAGAATCAATTGCAGTGGTATATTCTTTACTTATAACTAACACAATTTTTGTATTGTTTCAGGTACGTCATCATCTTCACTCTCAACCTTACCTTCAAAATCTTCATCATCTTTAATCATATTACCAAATATACTAATATTAAAACCACAAGTCACCATGAGAACCGTTTTAAGAGTCCTCCTCGATTTCCCCAAAAAATTGTCCACTCATACACCAGCGAAGTGAACGAAATTGATCGTGGCAAGATAGCTGAGCGGTTTGGCCAAGGAAAACACGCTGCCAGGCTTAGGGTCTCGTGTCAAAGCAACAGGTTCTTACGTTAGAAAAATATTTTTATCCGCTTGTAATGTATCACTTCGAACCAAGGCGTGAGACCGATTTTTAGTGAGGGTAATTTGTGGGTGTATCTTGATATCGCAGATGAGGTCGGGTTCGGTGCGTCTGTAAATAATAAGCTGAGAATAGGTAAAACGATAAAATAGTTAGAGTTAAATGGCTATACAAGTGATGCTACGATATATATAGCCTATTTAAAGCTATGATTTACAAAATAATAATCCAACATTATTCATCATCATCATTATCATATCAGCCGAAACACGTCCACTGCTGAACACAGGCCTCCCCCAGGCACCGCCACTTAAGCCGGTTCTGTGCTTCTCGCATCCAGCTGATTCCTGATTTCTTGATTCTATTCTTGTGTTTGATAACATTGTAAACACTTATTCAGCTCAACGATTTCAAATCAAGAAAGAGTACTTCGTACTAAATATCAATAAACTTAAACAGGCATAGCCAAGAAGCAAATATTAAAAACAAACAAACGTAGACACATCTCAAACAATAAGAACAAAAACTTACCCCACAAATTCTGCGCCATTCATCATATTTTTCTGAATCCAGAAATTCACGCGAACGAATCCGCCTTCAAAAGCTAGTTACAAATATTCCCGTTATTTATGTCTCACGTTTGGCCGTGATATAAGGATTTTATTTGCCTACCCCCTATCTGTTACCTCTCGTTTTAATTGAATCGTTAAGTTTGATTGGTCGGTCTGAGCGAGCCCCTGATTTGCAAGCGAATTTTAGGCTTCTTTTAAGAATGCGAATCTTGCAATTAGTGGAATTTATTGATTGAGGGTGTTACTTTAATTTATTAGGGAGAACTGAGAAGGTGAGTTTCTTTTATCGTAAGTTATTAATGTGAGAATGGCGTATTTAATTTTGTGACTTTGCTTAGTATTTTTAAACCACTATTGAATCTTCTAAATGTTTAAATCAAGGCTTTTAATGTTGTCTTCAACACTATTATTACTTGTAAGAAACATTACGACAGCATGACAATTTTGGTGTTGTATTAGATAATAGTTGCCTCTCAATTAAATTCCCTATTTCTCTCTTGCCACATCTACGAAAGAAAGGAAAAAAGCCTCCTCGGAAACTACATAGCCACCCACAACAACAAACCTCAACTATAATATTTATCTTGTATCTCTATCGATAAAATCACAACACTATAGCGAAGGGCACTATTACGAATGAGATTTCTACTACACATCTTATTCGCGAATGTTGCGAGTCATTCTATTATTATATTTGAACAAAGAGAACAAACCACGTGCATGTGTGGGAGACTCGGGCCATATGCCGCAGGTTTGGCTTACGTCACGCCAATATATTGGACCTGAATTGGGAAGTGTGTTCTTTCTTATTATGATTGTGATTTTTTGAGAGTGTGTGAAGAATTAGGGAAGAGTTGAAGATGCTGACTTTTGTTGGTAGTGTGGGGAAAGACAGTGGTGTAAATGGAATGCGTTGCTATGTTGTTCAAATCAGTTTATTGTTAAATTAGCTCATGTTATGGCCCAATGCTGGGCATAAGCTACCTATGTTTATGTTTTAAAGATGCTGGCTTTGGTTGGTAGTGTAGGGAAAGACAGTGGTGTAAATGGAATGCGTTACTATGTTGTTCACATCAGTTTATTGTTAAATTAGCTCCTGTTATGGCCCACTGCTGGGCATAAGCTACCTATGTTTATGTTTTAACTATGTACAGATGCCAGCACATCAAGCTACTACAACCTGTCAAATTTATTTGATAGATTTTCAACTTTATCACCAAAGGATTAAGATTCAAGGTTGATTGGGAAAATTTTACAGTTTCGGGTAGCTTGACCTGCTTGCGTCTGTACCTATGCCCTTCAAATAGAGGGGTAATTGTGTAACATTCCATCAGTAGCAACGGCTGTCGTTTTGTCAATTCAACAACAGTCATTGCGCTATTTACGTTATTGAGCAGAATATTTTTTCGAACATATTTATGAAGCAATGGATTAGTGATTTCCTTAGGATTGATTTCAGATTGAGATTGATAGTATGTTTCGCAATTAGGGTGCAAAAATAGATCATAAGGGTATTGTGTCAGGGTATTTTTCAATATGCTAAATACGTAGCTACATGTGTGTACATCACCAGTCTTACCAAAGGGTATCGTATTACCCAGTAACTGGGTTGTGTAGGTCAGATAGGCAGTCGCTCCATGTAAAATACTGGTATTCAGCTGCATCCGGTTAGAATGGAAGCTGACTCCAACAGAGTTGGGAAAAGGCTAGGCAGATGATGATGTGTGTACATCACTAGTAATTGCGATAAGTACCGCATATTGAATGTTATGGCCTCATCAACTCCACATTCCATTCCCCACCTAAATTACAATTACAAACTTAAGAACCTAATCAAGCCATAAATATTACACGCGTATCAAGTTATCAATTAATTAATCACTAATGCGATGAAACATAATTACGTTTTCATAATTTTCGATGAACGTTCGTGTAGGGGTTGCGTCCAAAGTTATTAAAGCTCTTGGTGCATATAACTTGTTGTATCGCACGGAGCAATCTACATGCTCCATTAGAATCAATATTAATGAACTTGTATGGTGTATTTTGTTCAGTTCAATACTTTAATATATTATTACTGCAAGAGATTTGAACTGCTATGTTCAGCTTTTAGCAATCTCATCATGGATGTCTTCCTGATGTATATTTTTATTGCTGAATAAATATAAAAATATAGTATCGGAGAGGCCCGTGGTTAAATAATAACAGCCGCTTAGGCCGATCGATCAGGTTAAGCTACGCTTGACACGGTTGGTCTGTAGATGGGTGACCACCTTTAGATACTGAGACCCCTCTGTACCTCGGAAAGCACGTTAAGTCGCTAGTTCCAGCTGTCATTCGTAGAACTTTGAGAGTCGCTACGGGTAGTCAGAAGCCCGAAAGTCTGACAACCAGTCTTACCAAGGGGTTTCGTATTACCCAGCAACTGGGTTGTGGAGGACAGTTAGGCAGTCGCTCCATGTAAAATACTGGTATTCAGCTGCATCATAGTTACACTGGAAGCCGACCCTAACATAGTTGGCAAAAGGCTAGGGAGATGACGAAGGGCCTGGAAAGCGATGGATGAGATCTATGATGGAACGTGCGTGCGTACGTCTTGTTACTTATTTTCTCATACTACAGAACAAGATATTTCAAGCTGTTACATATACAGTAACTTATTAAAGTCAACAGTTCCAGTAGCTGCTGTTTTCCCTGTACCCTTGAAAATTAATAGTTATGCTTGAGTGACGAAACACAATTCGAAAGAGTTTTCGAAGTCTGTTTTGCTTAAATAAACTTGAAAATTTTTTGAATAGGATCATTTTGTTTCAGATGGTAAGCAGTGAATAAAATGCTGAGTAGAAGACAGGCTGACCTAGTAAGATCAAGTAGGACAGATATATTTAGATGCTGGGAAAATAGGTCGCTTCGTTCCTTCGTGTTGGTATCTGGTGGCTCCTGTCCATCAGGAGACTCGGTGTTATTTTAAGAGGAACCGGGACCACCCCGATGTGCGGATGGTGATCACCGGGGTGGTTTTAGTGAGGTGAAAATTTCACACTCCCCGACTTCACTCCCCGGACGTCGGGTGCCTTTTGAAGGTTTCCCCCCGAAAACAAAAAACAAAAAAGGAGACTCGATGTACCTAATGGAGAAAGGGAAACTATGATTGATGTGTCGTACAAAGTTGATGACTAAACAATTAATAGTGTGAAAATCTAGCTACACTAACCCAGACTAACTACAAGAATACTAAACAAACATAAACCTATCTCCTATCTCAGGTATGCTGGAAGAGATTTCTTATGAAATAAGCATCACCTCTGTACCTATTCTTTTCTGTTCTGCTTTTCATTGTCTGTTTATACATATACTAGCTGCTGCCCGCGACGTCGTCTGCGTGAAGGCTCTACAGCACCAAAAATACCTAAGATGCCAGTGTCGCTATAGCATTTTATGTAAACAACTTTTAAAATAGCATTAAAATATAAATTTTTTTTGAAAGCAAAGCAAGTGAAGAGAGTTATATGGGAATCCTGCTGCGTTCAGTCATAAGATGTGACTGAAGGAAATAGAGAAAATAATACAGGAATACATTCCAGGGCACAAAAGAGTACAAATACGTACAGTCAGCAACAAAAGTCCATTAACACTGTTACTTTTACAAATCATCTAAACTGATACAAAATGATGCGATACATTGATTTTCTCTATTTCATGTAATAGCAAAGAGTTAATTATTCTTAAATATTCTATTACTATATGTCTGTTAAGAATATTTTGCTCAATATTTAATATTGAAACAACTAAAGTGTTAACCGACTTTTGTTGCTGACCGTACAAAGGTATCATACCTTACAACACTTCCCTATAAACTACGTTGGTAGTTATGCTGCCAGGAGCCAAAATGTAAAGAGAGTCAGGACTGGTGACGCGGGAGCAAGCGACGTAAAGTTGCCCGTGTGAGAAGCAACTCGTCCTGAGGTCGACACCCGCTGCCCTCAGTGTCTGACCCTGCGACTTATTGATGGTCATCGCGAAGCAAACACTCACGGGGAACTGTACGCGCTTGAACTGGAACGGGAAGTTATGAGGTATGAGGGGAATGCGTGGTATAAATACTGCCTCGCCGACGCCACAACCCGTAAAAATTTCCGCCTCAATGGTGTGCTGTGGAGCGAGATGACTTTAAGGCGGGTCCCGTTACACAACTTCGGAGGAGATAGGTTCCGAAGAAGCATAATCGGGACACCGACCTTCAGCTTGATGGTATGCGCTGGAAGTCCACTTGCTGACAGGGAGTTCAGAAATTCCACGGGATAATGTGTGGCGTCATCTTGCTCGACAACAGTGTTTATCGAGGTGTAGACCACTTCATTCCCCTCAATTTCCGAGAGAATGCATTCGTTAATTGCTGCAGCGTGATCATATTTGGGCGTCAAAATGGCTGAGAATGGCTCACACACCCAAGAATTCTGCTGGTGCGGTATACGACTGATGTCCCCGTACACACAGCGAATGAGTTCTTCTAAGCTGGATACCACTCTACCGAGAGACTCTGGAAGCACCACCTGTCTATCTCTCTCTTCTGGTAGAGTGCCTTCACCAAGACTTAGAAGGGCATCGGAGAATTCTTGAGCACGTGCATTGCCGCCGAGCCGAGCTCTCATATTTAATGGTCAAGCGCAGCGTACGAAATCTTGACCACAACGAAGATCGTTTTAACGAAGTATTCACCTCGTCAGCTCTCGATCCCCGCGTCACCACGGTAAGCGTTTGCCGGAAATCGCCACTGAACAGAACTGTGATACCACCCATCAAATGTTCGTTCCTGCGAATGTCCTGCAGGGTTTTGTCCACGGCCTCAACTGCCTTCCTATTGGCCATCGTACACTCATCCAATGGGATGAGTGTACGATGGCCAAACACGTACTCAAGAATTGCTCTCTGATCGAATGCGATCAGAGAGCAATTCTTGAGTACGTGTCCCTCATCGCTGTTACGTGACACACCACAAACAGGCGTTTCGGCGCCCTCTAAATCAATGGGAATTTTAAACATGGCATGTGCTGTCTGGCCACCCGGAAGCAGTGTGGCAGCGATTCCCGACGACGCTACAGCAATAGCAATTTTGCTTTGCATTCTGACCTCTGCAAGTATGCCAGTGGTAACAAATGTTTTTCCTGTTCCACCAGGAGCATCCAAGAAAAACCCTGGTTTTGCCCAACGCGAACAAAAGTATTAATAGTCAATGTTTATTTTGTACTAACAACATGAAATTGATGAAGAAATGATCATCATCAATGAACTACTTAACACCGCATTTTTTTAAATTGTCTTTCTCTACTCTGCTCAAGATTTTGAGGGTTTTGTTGGAACTTGAATTTGTCAAAATGAACTAAACAATGCAACTCTTATGAAGAAAATGCACATTGCCATCTATGAATTTTAAGAATAACTAACTACTAACCTCGCCAACATGATCAAATTTAAATTATTAATTTCCAAAAAGTGTTAACATGTAACTTGATTTGATTTTTATGAAATCTCATAGATGGCGCTGCTTTAAAGTTGTACCTATTTATACTACTAACATTCATTAAACTGTGTTTCTCTGCCCAAGTTACTTAAATGGCGTAGTTTTTATAGTGTAAAGCTTGATAATAGCATGGCTTACTCAAAAACAACATTTAAATATGCGTCATTAGATTACACGCTGTCACAGAATGCGTAAGAAAAATAAAGATTCACAGCTCCTCCCCCGTAGGTGATAGCGTGATAATATGTAGCCTATATGTTGACCCGACCTCTTAGTAATATTCATGCAAAATTTGAAGTAAATCCATGCAGTACTTTTTGAGTTTATCCCGGACATACATACAGACAAACAGACAAACAGACAAAAATTCTAAAAACTATATTTTTGGCTTCGATATCGATTGTAGATCACGCCCCAAGTATTCTTTTTAAAAAATATTCAATGTACAGTTTTGACTTTCCTACGATTTTATTATATGTATAGATGTGTGTACATAAATGGTAAAATAATAATAATAATAAAACATCAGCATCATCATCAGCCTGTCGCAGTCTACTGCTGACATAGACCTTTACATATCGAGCTAATCGCACATCGATTCAACTCGATCCTCCACTACCCGCTATCAGCTAATTTGCATATCATATTTAACGAATAAAATCATGAGCATAATCAGCCTATAATGTTCCCACCGCTGGGAGCACACAACCTCCTCTCGAAGGGTTCTCTAGAGGATTTGGCTATCTATAATCTAGCACGCGGCCCAGTCCGGGTTTGTGGATGTCACAGGTTTACGAATTTTCGGTTCTAGGAGATACCGGTTACCAGCAGCAGAGCAGTGGTGATGGAATTATTTACATAATGTAAAACGCCTGCCTGGGTTCGATCCCACGACCCACAACACGTAAGGCCACGCCACCACTGCTCTACGAGTAAAATAACAAGCAATAAAAAGGTATCAGACCAATGAAATACAAACGGGCAATACCTTTGACAATTCTAAATTGCTTGTAATACACTAATTGAATTGAAAAAATGCGTCTGGATAGAAATTTAGTATTTTCTTTAACTCTGTTCGCTTTGATGGTTACGAAATAAATCGCTTTTTTCATTCGTGAATTGTAACCCTTTTAATTTGATTGACACTGCTTTGCCACGGGAACTCGGTACGTATTGCAATTTTGAATCCCCATGTTTCAGGTATTAATATCTAAATTGGTATTGCTCCGAGCACAATTTGCAATATAGCGAGCAATAAAGGTATATTAATGAAATCAAATACGACTAAGATATTTGAAATGGGGCTAAGCAGAATAGTGTTCAGCTGCCGATATTGGTTTCAAGTTCATGTAAAAGAAGTTATGATAATATTCTTACTGACTTTAACTAAGATATCAGAAGGTCAATTCTCGTAATTTAAAACGTTCAAAATCTAGTCGCAGTCTCATCTCGGTGACAAACAAATGTCAAAAACTTGTCAAAATGTAGGGAAATTAAATGTATTTTTGACAGATTGAGACTGAGATCAGACTGTGAACGTTCTTAAAATAACGAGAATTGTCCCTCAGAGCTAAATAAAACGCTAATAAACTTTGTTGAAAAGGATTCCCAAAAAGCTTCAGAGCTTAGGTTAAAAAAAAAAAAACTTTCAAAAAGGTCGATTAACATCAACGACCTCTTCCCCTAACAGTTCCCACCTTCACACATGAATCATGAACCACCTCCCGTATCTATCTCATTACCTACTTACTGCGCAATTGAATACAAATCCAACAACACAATACCTTATTAAACTTCCCCAGATCCCCCTTGTGATTTGAGCTTTCAAAATTATTAAAGCCTCATTTTACACAAAAAGAAATGAACTCCACCATTGAGTGAGTGTAAAATGACTCAATCCGAGGGCTGGGCTCAGATTAAAAGTGAAAACGGAAACGGAACGCAAACACTGAAATACCATTAAGTCATTGGACGCCAGACGGCGTTAACTTTTAATTTTACCAGAATAATACTGTCAAGTTTAAATCTTTGGATTTCAGAGGGAACGGGCGGCTTTGTAAAAGAATTTTGATTTAAAGAGAAAAGAGTTGATTAAAAAATGTTTAACTAGACTTGTTTAGTGGAGTTTTATAAGGTTTCCTGGGGTTTGGTATAAAGCTGCGATTTTTTTTTTCATAATAATTTGACGTTTTGGCAATTGGCGGAATAATAAAGATTTCCTTAAACGACACTTCAAATCTTCATGTAAAAATATTGTATTAGTCAGGTCATCATTTTTGGGATTAATTCTAAAGCACATAAGCAACAGACACTTTGGATGTATCACGACATTCTTTACTGAGTACCTACTGTACTTGTGCATTTCTCTCGTATGTTCTATGTTTAAGAGAAAAATCAAGGTAAGAAGGCATTTACTATACAGAAAAAAAATAACCGGTGCGCAAACTGTAACAATTAATTGTATAATTCTAGACCAGCGTACCTATAAGCCCTAGCTTATATTATAACTTTAATTACATTTTGACCGCGTAGGTATTGGACTTTTGGATGAAACAGCTGATTTTTGTTTGATAACCGATGAAAAGTTCTACGCTAGACATCTACAATTTTCATATTTTTTTAAATTCATGATTACAGTTTACGCACTGGTTCATAATTTTCCCTGTATTTTTATTTCACAATTCAGACATATTTCTTTATACATCCAGAAAAAAATATTCTGTGTTTAATAGACCACTAGCTCAAACCCTAATAAACTGTCCAAAAATCTCATAAAGAAAGTTGGCACACCTCTATTAACTACTCACATAGGTACAGGTAAGAACAAAAAACATAATTATGTACGCTCAGTTAAAAAGGATCAGGAATCTAATAAAAAAATTGTGACGTGACTAATGAGTTGACCGTTTTCATGGCCATTGAGGAAAAAGTGGAAGCGAACGTTACGTTGAGGGTAGTTTTGGTGGGATTATCGTTCGAAATTGTTTCTTTTTTCGTGTGACATTGTGGTGAAAAGTAGTGTGGTTAAAAATTAAGACTGCTTAGGAATTCTTTATAAAATTTAGCAAATATTTAAAAAAATCGCAAAATAACATCGTCCGATTTTCACTTCAATAAGCATCTCACAGACGCTTATTGAAATGAAAATCGGACGATCGACGATCCATTTTAAATGTTTCATATTTCATTAATGGTAGAAATATACTTGCCGCAGTAAAGTTAATAACATTTTCCCGTTAATTTTCAACCTGCGACACCATAAAATCTTGCTGCATTTACCCCGATATTATCATTACCCCGATCACCATTAACATCATTAAAATCTAACGCGACATAAAAATCTAATAAAAAAAATCCCCCGCACGAGAGCCGATTGAATTTGTGGCGCTCGATTACATTAACAAGTAGTAAAGAACATTTCCGGACGGAACCGGTCTAGAGCGGTCTTAACCGGTTTAGAGCGGACGAAGCCGGCTCGCGTCGGTTCTATAGTTTGTTGTAATAGCGTTGTGTTGGAGTGGACTTAATCGCGTTCCGTGGTTTCAGAAACGTGGTGCCGAAACGTGGTCCTGAGATCCGATGGCGTACTATGGGATATTACTGTTTGTTTTCGCAAATAAGTATCGGTATGCTTTTAGTCCTTCTGGAATTAAGTAACAGTGTGATTCTGTTTTACGTAGACGTCGGACGTAGACGGATCGAAATAATAGGTATAATCATGGGACAACAATCACTCTTGAATTAAAGAAACGGGTTGAAGCCACTAAAGAAGAAATTACAAAGAAAAAAACCCCTACATAAAATGCCTACACTAAACCGGCACTAAGTCTTTATTATTTATAATATTAAATACATTAATAAATTTGTATATTACGAAGTTGAAGGAAACCTCACTACGAGTTTAACTTAAACGAATCATTTTTACAGTGTTTATTCTAGCATAACATTCGGAATAATCCTTTATTATGGAGACAGTAAATAATAGTTATAAAAGTAGTATATAAAACAATTTGAAAGCAGGCCAATAGTAATAAAACACACAATAAGCTCATCCGCATAAACACTCATCAAAACGTTTTAATACAAAATCAAAATAATTTAACATCAGAATTTAATAAACGCATCGTATGCATGCACACGTTTAAATATAAACAATTAAATGGGCATACATTCCCACTTAATTGTACATTACACTCGATTGCAATAAAACACACCGAATAATAATTACAGTGAAGCGCGACGTCAATAAACACACGTCACATGTGATACACATAGGTGCACGTTAACATGGCATGTAGTAATGAAGGCCAACCTAGTTAGTGGGCACGCCAGCCGGAACAATTGCATCTTCGCACCGACCGATACGCCAGATGATACGCGCCGCTGTTTAGTTTACTTGCACTACAACAGTGCGATTCTGTAACCATCTCACCGAGAAAACTTAGGTGAAGTGAGCGTGGAGTGAGCTGGCATTCCAACTAATGCTAGGGATTGACACTATTGACAGCTCACTCTAAG
Organism: Apamea anceps; assembly: GCA_951799955.1. NCBI lineage: Eukaryota > Metazoa > Arthropoda > Insecta > Lepidoptera > Noctuidae > Apamea > Apamea anceps. The sequence continues at coordinate 3,123,728 of OX637506.1, forward strand.
CTCACTTCACCCAACTTTTCACGGTGAGTTTTTTACAGAATCGATCGGCTGTATATGATAAGGTTTTGTTCAGTTATTAAAAACTAACTTATGCTCGCGACTTGGTCAGAGTGTAATTTCGTATTTTAGCATTTTTATCTATGACACTGGGCAATATAGTAGCTTCCTATTAGTGAGAGAATTTTCGGAATCGGATCAGAAGTCATTGTGTTTGAGTTGTTATTAGTGTTGTTTAATTAAAGTGTAACTTTTGGTAATTTTTATCGGCAGTTTTTATTGTCACGAACCCGAAACTCGTAACAATATTGTAATAGAATATAGTTCTTCAGACCATATTTCGGCCACGGCGGTCAATTTCAACAGAGGCTAGCCTTCGGGTGGTAGTTATAGTGCAAAAGTGTGTGCGCAGACACACGTGCACTCTCTCTTCCTTCACTCTCATAAACCGCGGGAACGCCAATCAGACACGACCGAAGAGATAACAGGCGCAGGACCAACCGCTTAACGTGCATTCCGAGGTACGGGGGTATCGCACCGCCAACTTACAAACTCCGGGCTGTTACTATAAAAATCTTAATAGAAAAACCTAATAACACTTTGCACGACCCAGAAAACCTGGGAAAATTAATAATAGTAAAGATATGAAGTGATTTTTTTAAATAGTTTCGTTGATATCGAGTCGAAAGCTTAATTTCCAAGTTTTTATTTTTATTATTAGTATAGATATTTACATTATACATATAAGCTAACATTTAAAATAATGATATGTACATGTGAAAAAACGTTTAGTCCACTCTCGGCCCCTCGATCCCCAAAATAATCATAGGGCATCAAAAAATTAGAGCTTAAATGAGGTCCATAGTACTCCTTTTTGAACAGTGCCTACTTACAGCTGATTACGAGTATTTGTCACACAAGAAGATTAATGTATTACAGACTTAATACAATATATTTTCGAAATAATTGAACATTTAAAGCTTCGTTCAATGAGATAAATCGTGTATTTTTCGTTCACAATCGTATATGAAATCGTCAATAAATTGAAATAAAGCCGATTTAAGAGCTTTATAGAACTCACGATCACTTCATTAAATTCGTTATGCGTGTACAGATTTATTGCTGTAAATATAAAATAGTCGCGAAAAAATCCTTAAAGACTTTTCTGAAAAACTCAATTCAAATTGAAAACATATTACTGTGATTCAGTCAGACATTTTTTTATATTTTAATTTTAATAGAACTTACATACATAGCGCACAATTTAATACTTATACAAATAAATTCTATTTATAACTACTTTTCATCAAAGCTCTCAGACACGAATAGAGGTAGTAGAAACTTCGGTTTGGAAGGGCAAATCTGCTGTTCTGACTGCCTCACTGATGAGCATGAGGTCTTGGTTTCGATTCTCTGGTCAGGCAAAATGTAATTGGGCTTTTTCATTTGGAATTTCTCAGTTTGGTGTCTGGATTTATACCCGGTTGTTGGCAATAGGCTCGCCCCTAAACATAACTGGTCCAATGTGGATGTACTTGGGTCACCCCTGCCTAACTCTTCAGCGAAAACAGGCGTGATGTTATAAACCTGGCCGTCTAAAACAATATTAAATACCCACTAAGATTTACAATATAAAATAAACAAAACGTATTTCTTAACCCTCCCACTGCAATAGTAGGTACACAAACCCAATACAATATTATAAATCGGAACATCTTCAACAGTCAATAAGACAGCATTGCACACAATATTGTGTACTTAAAAATCCAGTATGCCCGTTTTATTTACATCCAACAGTGCCTCAGTACATGTGATTTAACACAATATATCCGACCGGATTGCGGAGTCCCGTGCGGAATCAATTTTGTTCGCTCACTCAAGCGTTTTAACTTTATCGGGTTACTGTACTGCTACTATCTGAGTTTCGAAGAATGCATTAAGCGGAGAAATTTTAGGTATCTAATATGCTTGTGTTTTCTTTTAAGAATATTGTGGGAGGTCGAAGGATATTGCTTTTGGGATTTGAAATTGAGTAGAAAATGGTTTAAGACGTGAATTTTCAACCTGTGAGACGTACTTCTGTACTCGTTTATTATTATCAACTATAATTATGGATATGCTCGACCCATATTACAAGCGAAAAGTGGATGTAATCTAAGTACACCTCTGCTTAATCCATCTGGGATTACAAGCTTGATGTTCGTTATTCTATATCAACAATAAATATTTTATAAATAAAATGAATTACTTAAAAAGAAAAATACAGATGGTAAAGACAAAAGGTTAACAAAGAGCTTTGAAGGTCCGTGTCATAACTACTTGGGCGCCATTTTGAAAAAAAAAACAAAATGGCGGGCAGTATTTTTATATGGAGCCTGGTATAGCTACCAGGCTCCATATCCTATTTGATTAAAACATACTAGCAACCGTTCTTCCGCCATAGTAGCTTAGCGACATGCACAAACAAACAATAAAACTAGACGTACCTAGAAAACTAAAACCCTAAATGTATTCCGCAAAATCCACCCAGATACAAGCCAGCCAGGTCAAAACAATTTTGTCTGGACGCAGTAAGATCGGCCATGATTCTATTATAAGGCCCGCTAAGCAAATTTTCAGAGAGGACTGAAATTCGTAAATTCCCGAGCAGAAATCCGCAGCATCACGGGGTTGATTTTAGTGGATTAAAGACACATATTTTGGTGTTGGGTGACGTCACTGCTCATAATTTGATAGGCAACGTTGGTCAGATATTCTGGGAACTAGGTTTTAAGTCGGAAGTTTTGATAGTGGGCTGTACTCATAATTTTAAAGGGTTGATGACAGCGGATGTTACATGGTTATACTTTATTTGTTTGCATTTTATGTACATATATACATACAAACAGACAATATAATATTTTAAAGCATAACTTTATTAAGCATAACATTCTAAAGAAGAATATTATGCGAAAAGAAGGGATCCCTACATTAATACCTAATACTAAGCCTATGTAAACAAAAAAAATCAAATAAATCTCTTTCAGCATACTTGTGATAGGAAAGTAGATAAAAAGAGATACCTATATCTCTTCTTATCTTATCACCGTGTGTAAGAAGTAGAAGAAGAGAAAATAAAAAAACCTACATAAAATCAAAAAATATTTTATACATATATTATGAGAATATACTTACACAATTATGTACATACATACTTCTTACTTGTACCTTTGTAGATTACTAACATCCATCATAATCATAATATTTCACTTACTCCTATCCTATAGTTTTAATATCAATAAAGATTGAACAAAACTCCCTTAAAACCGACACGCCTGCTCTCACAAAAACATGTTACACATCCATAAAACAGCACTTACATATCATAATAAAAATTACATCGTCACACGGCCAAAACAATAACCTGGCGCATCACGGCGAAAAAAATGTAATATAACTCCAACATTAGCGACATAATAATAAAACCGTTCTTTCTGTGCAACACAGTCTGATTCCCTCTTCCTTTATTAGCCGACATCCAGCTTTACAGTGACGACCTTTTTATTTCCGGCTATCCGTCCCCTGGCGGCGTTTTTGCTATATTTTTTTAAACACACCTCGCTGCGCGTAAAATAATTTTCCACGTAAACATTTTAGGGTTAATAAAGATGCGGCTGCGTTCGGAAGGTTGACGTAATTATGTACTGTAGGCTATTGAATGGGGGTTTGAAAAGTTTTTTAAAAGCGCTAGCAACTTAATGGATACATTTTTAAAACACGTGTTTAACACTGCAATTTTAGGGCTCGTGCAGTCAGGCGCGTTACGATACTGGTAGAACTCATTCCACGGAGTTTTCATTGAGAAATTGTTCTACTAGTGTCGAGTAATGCCTGTCTGTCTTTATGGGCGACAGGATATTCCTTAGTGAAGTATCAACTACCCACTACCTAAACAAACTTTATTATAGAGGTCACTGAGTCCATCAATAACCACTTAATAATACACTAACATATCCCTCATAAACGCCGATCTTCATCCCTTCATCATAACATCATTATCATACTGTACTGTACTGTGTGTTGTATTTTTGTGGTGTACAATAAAGTATATATAAATAAATAATAAATAAATCATACGCTATTATTGTGAATACTTCCTCTTTTCCCAAATATACATAATATTAAGATGCGAGATATATCACTACAGGTAGGTACCTACATATTAATGGGTAGAATGCAAAGGGCTTTGTCGAATGCAATATAAGGTTATCAAGTGAACAGGCAGTGTCCACGAGAAATGATATCATTGACTTACGTCATCCCCACTTATCCTAATATCAAGATGCGAGACATCTCACTGCAGGCAGGTCGATATCTCACAGGTAGGTGTACGTGATATCTCAATGCATCTTAATTGATAGAATACAAAGGATGTTGCCAAAAACAACATAAGGGTATCAAGTTAACAGGCAGTGTCCATGACAACTGATATCGTTGACATGACGTCATCCCCAATTAACGTAATAACTAGATGTGAGATAACTCACTGCAGGTAGATCTATATCTCACAGGTAGGTGTATATCTCACTGCACCTTAATGCAATGAATACAAAGGGCTTTGTCGAATGCAACATAGGGTTATCAAGTTAATAGGCAGTGTCCGCGACAGCTAATATCGTCGACTTGATGTCATCATCATACGTTAATTGGTGATGACATCAAGTCAACGATATCAGTTGTCGTGGACACTGCCTGTTATATAAAGATACGAGATATCTTGCTGCAGATAGGTGTATATCTCACATCATCTTAATGAGTAAAATACAAAGGGCTTTGTCAAATGCAACATAAGGCTATCAAGTTAACAGGCAGTGTCCATGACAACTAATATCGTTGAGTTGACGTCATCCCCAATTATCCTAATCCTATCCTGCAAGATATCTCACTGTAGGTAGGTCTATATCTCACAGGTAGGTGTATATCTCACTGCACCTTAATGAGTAGAATACAAAGGGCTATGCCGAAACCAACATAAGGTTATCAAGTTAACAGGCAGTGTCCACGGGAACTGATATCGTTGACTTAACGTCATCTCCAATTAACTCAGTATGGTCATTGATTTCTGTAAGGACTTAAGTCATGTTTGTATGGAATTAGCAGATATTAAAAAAGTATCGTACCGAAGAAGATGGTTTATGAATGTAGCCACTAAGACATCATTAAAAATAATGTGGAAAATACCAACTCAATAAATCTGAGAATCAAACACACAAGTCAAACACTGCAGTAAGATTTGATCACTGAACATAAAACTAAGACTAAAAATAAACTTTCAACCTTATCTGACTAAAAGAAATCCATGTCCTCTGAACTGCCTATGCACTGCATAAGTTGTAAAGCCTACTTTGACAACGGATTATCTAATGGAACTTTAAAGTACCCGAAGTAACTTTTCACTACTTACACGATTGCAGTTAGAGATTCTGATGTTCTTTTCTTGAATACGTTCGGCAGTGATTTCAAACTGGCTGGTTTGAAACAATTTTGAGTTTTGTAACTTTTTCTATAGCTTGAAACAAGTTAACTTCAAGAATGACGTGACGTGGTCTTTTGTAACTGCCCTTTTGTTCCTTCAGTTTTTTGGAAATGATATAAATGGTGAAACTGCCTTTCTTGTTACTGAGCCCTCACTTATTTTATCGATTTCATAGCAAGGCATAATCAGCCTATAATGTTTCCACTGCTGAGACACAGGCCTCCTCTCCTCGAAGGGGAGTGGGCTGTAATCTACCATGCGAGCCCATGGGGGTTGGTAGATGTCGCATGTCTTCCAATTTTTGGTTCTAGGACATACCGGTTTCCTCACGATGTTTTTGATGATTTTCTCGATTATTGGGAGATACCTATTCACGTCAAAAGTAGAGACGCGATAAAATAAATTTAATCAATATGGCAGAATTTACAACATTTCGGGAGATATAGCATAGTCAGCCTAGTATGTTCCCACTGCTGGGACACAGAACTCCTCTCGGTGAGATGGAGTGGGCCGTAATCCACCACGTGGCTCCAGTGCTTTTAGGTTTATATTCATGAAAATTATGCTATTCTTCTTAGCATATTCTCAGAAACAAACAAACAAAAACAAAATATGACTATTTCAATCACAACTTATTAAAATCTCCGTACCGCAAAACTCTGGTATCCTCGACGCATCTCAATAAAAGGGAGAGTATGCCACAAAACGACGGATGCCCTAAAATTATCATCTTCATTGAAAAAGTGCTGACTGTACTTTGCCAAATGCTTCGGGACGCAGCAGAAAATGAACCATAACTCTGAAATCTTGCGGCGTTTCATTGCCTTCATAAAAGTATTTACGGAAAATGCGTAGGTACGGTAATACTAACGCCTATTCCCGCGATATGACTATGAATAGTGATGTACGCTTGAAAAATCGAATCGATAAATTAATTTCGAATTTAGAGCCTTTTTTTGAATAGGGTTTTTTTGAAGAACGTTGAACGACTCGTTACCTTCTGCCACAAAATAAATACAATTTACGTTTATTTTTAACAACATAATAAATATTTCAGTCGTATTTAGAGAAACATAATATTTGTTAAACCTATGACATTTGTTTGATAATCATAAAGCTGAGTTTCTATTAGTCCTATATATTTTTTATGTTGGTACCTAATTAAAAATAACGGATAAAGAGCTCATATTGTATTCACAAACCTTAATTTAAGTGTCATACGTTCTTTAGTTAAATAAAATTTGGTGTGGCAATGGATGTTAAGACTCCTTTTCTCTTCATAAAATAGACTGTTACTTTGGAAATTTTAATATACCTTTCACAAAACCGTTTACAAAATTCAACTATATTACTTACGCACTGAAACATTGTGGTTTTGGTTTTATTATATACTATTCTTCACTTAATAAAACTATGGGAGGTTATTTTCATCTAGACTTCCGTTTGTTTGTTTGACAAAAAAGTATCGATTAAATCCCAAATCGATAGGTACTAACGCCAAATCGATACTTTAACAGCACTATTCAAAATCAATTTCACAACGAGTTATTGGCCGTAATTGTACGTATTCAAAAGGAATGTAAAGTTTGTCGAACGCCTGAGATTACTACATAAAAGACCCGCTAAAGCCCTGAAGGTAACGTTTCTTTGGAAGAGAATTTTGGAAACGATTCTACCTTTGTACTGGTTTAAATAGCTCTTTGTAGGACTGGGTTAAAGGCGATTAGTTTTAGCACTAACGAAGCATTCATAATTGATTTAGTCATTTTTTCATTATGTTTATTTATTCCCTTTGAAATGATGATATAGCATGATAACATCATAAATACTATCTCAAATTAGTATTTAAATGTAATTATTTGATATTTTTCAACAATTAAGAATTGCAGTCAGCTGTTTGTAAGAATATCAAAGGCAAAAAAAATATTTTTGATAAGTATTTTATTAATTATATACGAGTATTTGAATTAGCTACGCCCTGCGGTTTCACCTGCATAATTTTCAATCTCGTGGGAATATCGGGATAAAAAGTAACCTATGTGTTATTCCTGCTTATAAACTATCTATGTGCCAAATTTCATCTAAATCCGTTCTGTACTTTTTGCGTGAAAGAGTAACAAACATCCATCCATCCATCCATCCATCCTTACAAACTTAGTCCCACCAAAAATACTACTACTATACCTTTTATCCCGATATCCCCACGGGATCGAAACGTATGCGGGTGAAACAGCGGGGCGCAGCTAGTGATAATAATATTTAAAGTACAATATAGTAGCAAACTATTTCCAATATGTAGCAACTTCCTGTTTAACGTATAAGTTTTTAGGCTTCTGGAGCACGTTTACTTGGAAAGAGGTGGTTCTTTGGCTTCCACCTGCTTTGAGGTCCGAACTTAGTTTTCTAGTTTGTCAGCATAATGTGTGTTACGTGGTATGTTGTAGCTTATTTGCAAGTTGAAAGTAAACGGAAATTTAATGTTTTTGAATAGGGTTGTAATTCTAAGGTCTGTTACTATACGGGCTTTCATCGTAACCAGATTTTTGAAACACCATAATAATGTTTTTGGGAGGCACACTTAATCCTATATTTTTATTTTATGTTAGATTTTAATTTTGTTCAGAGGGGCATTTCCATTATTTTTAAGAAAGTTCCATTCTAACCTTAGTCAAAATCTGTACATTTTTGACATTGATAGTCGCTGAGAGGAGATTGTGACTTGAATTTAAACGCTTTTTATGTACGAAAATTGGCGTTCTGGTGTGTTCCTAGCATGCAGTACCTACTGTGCCAAATAGATATCTTTTATTTCTTTTTATACATGAAAAATTAAAACGACATAACTATTTTTCCCGTTCTTGCTATATAACATTTTTACAGTAATTTGGATATCATTAGGCATCAAGAGACATTGACGTCATTTTCAAGTTTTAATACCAGGACACAGACCAGCTTCACGAAAGGCTAGGGACAAATTCAAGCCATCGCCAGCCAGTTTAACACTTACAACTACATAAAATAAAGAACTCCCACAACACAGCCTTCAAACCCAAAATGACATCAACCCAAACCCAACAAGCCCGCACAATCAAATCGCTATATTGAAATCTTGTACCACAAACCAAGATCCGGGATCCCCGAATAAGGTCGGCAGTTGGATCCACTCTGGCCGGATTACCATAATTGATATTAATGTACTTGGGTAGGTTTAATTATACCGGACAAAGTAAGATGCGAGCAATCGTAAATTCGCTTGAGCACTACTTGGAGCATTTCGCACGTCCCTAAACGGCTTTTATTTTAGTTTATATTGCGTTACAAGGTTTTGTGGCTGTGGTGGTGAAAAAATTTAGATTGATTTGGTTGTAATTAGCTGTGTGGGATTTGCTTTCTTTCCCAGGTTCATCGCCTTGGCTTATTGGTTGATTCGCACGAATTTACTCGCCCTGCTGAATAAAATATTAACTTGTACAAATCGTCACTAGTTTAAAATTTATGCACCGCTACTGTAAACTAGAGGAGCGGAACTACCTACTACAAGCACTCTTTTTTGCTTAAAAGGTAGTTCCTAATTTTGTAATGTTACTTACATAAGTTGATGAAATAAACATTTTTATTTATTTTTATTGTACAAAAATAAATGAAGTGTACTTTTTTATTGCATAAAATACAAAATGTACCAATTAACGAATACGTATTTCTGGAATTGTCGATTCGCCCACAAATATATTAACTTTGTGCGAATCGCCTACAGAAAATAAAATATTATGCCAAAGTGTCGATTCACCTGTTTTGGGCGAGTAAATTTGTGCGTATCAATCAAAAATCCGTCGCCTTTAATGTCTGATTATCTGCACAATGCTAATTCGACGTTCTATTTTTTGCAGAGCTATTTTATTAAAATAACAGTAGGTAGGTAATTTGTATTACTATATGCAACTAGTTTATTATTCACAGCTTTGTCCTCGTGAACTTCTTGTTTTAACATAAAATATATCCTATAATACTCTGCAATACTATAGCTTCCCAAATAGTGAAGGAATTTTCGGATTCGGATCGGAATACTCACAAAATAAACAAACACACAAAATTCGACCTCTTTATAGGTATTATTAGTATAGATCAAGAACCTCCACATATCCATAGCCTTACAACAAAATGACTGAAGAACATTCTGATGTATTTCTAACACTGACAAAGAATAAAGACATGAACACACTAACTCTATAAAATAGTAATACCGTAATGTAGATAAATAGTAGCGTAGTACGAATTCACTCTATTTCGTGTATCTGAAGCCCAAGATAAAGAATTACTCAAGACCCACGTTATATTTCTGCCCTTAAATCAAATTTATGAAGACATAAGTTTTTTCTTCTCGCCCTCAGACACTCTCAGGGGTCAACACTTAGTTAATTTCTTGGAAATAAATAACAAAACAAGTGAGGTTAAGTGTATAAGCTTTTATTTTTAACTTTTGTTACAGTGTGAGTATTTTTTTAAACAATTTTAGTATTGACCTGGTTTTACCTGGTAAATATTCAATACAATTTAGTAGTCCAGCCAAAAACCCACATTTGCGTTTATTGCAGTCATTCACAGTTGGTTATTTTGAAGTTAATTCTAGCGAACACAAAAATGAATCCTCATTCAGTAAAACCATTTCCAATGAATCACTTTTTAGAACGACATTATCCCAAACTAACAACCAACTTTAAAATCAAATAGAAAAATTCAATAAAACTTACTTATAAACAATACACCAGACTGAACGGTAAACTAAAGGGAATCAAGTGAGTTTTTCCGATGGCCACGTATCGCACGGCCGTCACGTTCGTTCGCAACAATTAAATCTTCGTGTAACCGTGTGAGGCACGGATCGCCCGGACCGACCGACATGGCATCCATGATAAAATTCCACGGTTACCTACGATTTGAGGCTGAGTAATGAAGTGGTGAAGTTTTTTTTTTTTTTGTAGTGTATTTTTTGTTTATTGCGGTGTTTTTTTTTTTTTGCAAGGTGCGATCAGTGTTCCAAGTGGTGCTTATTTTAGGCCAGTCACTATTGTAATTTCGTTCTTTTAACGGCAGAAACCTATTTACGTATATGACATAATTTAAAAAACCAATAGTCTTAATATTTTAATAATAATATGTACAAGTATATAAAAAGATGGGGAAATAATCAAAGAGCATCAGTTAATAATTTGTCCGCATCGCTGCGTTCAAAATCTAGTCGCAGTCTCATCTCGGCTACAAACAAATGTCAAAAACTTGTCAAAATGTAAGGAAATTAGAGAAATTTTTGACAGATTGTCTCAATCTGTCAAAAATTTCTCTAATTTCCTCCGAGATCAGACTGTGACCGTTCTTAAAACTACGAGAATTGCCCCTCTGATGTCTATTCCAGAAATATGTATATTCTTAAAATTAACACAAAAGGCATTGTCCTGGCGAATGGGGATTTCATGGTCATCACCCCCCTGCCCTTATTCCAATTTATATGGAGTTGGCGCATTATTATTTTGTAGTGTGTCAGTTATTTTTTTAGGCTATTTATTTTTGTGGTGTACAACAAAGTATAATGAAAGGGAGAGCCGATCTTATCTGTAATATTTCATATAATTAGGAAAAACTAAAATTTTATCAGCCTAGGGTAATTTAGGAACAGCCACATATGGTCAATGAATAAATAATATGTCTTCTCCTGTAACTACGTCTCTATTTTACGTAACGATTCTTAGGTTTTAAAATACGAATTTCACTAATCTGTGAGCGTAGAGATTATTATTATATCACATCCCGTTACGTAATATACAATTGGAAAAAATAATGAACTGATCCGGGAGAAGAAAATGCAACAACTTGTTTACTTTCAACAACTACAACAAATAGTTTAATTATCCAGCAACAATTCCTCTATTTTAGTCTCGTGTATTTGTTCTACACGGTCCAGAGGTCATGTCCTCATATAATTGCACTAATGTGCCATTGGGGATATTTAACCAAACGAACTATTGCAGAGAGGTGCGACATGTGTTTATACACTCATATTTTAGTTTAGACTTGAATAAGAAGTTTTTGTTTGGGCATGGATTTACTTTAATGACACACAGTGGTGAAACAAAATAAATGTTTAGTTTTGTTGATAATTGTTAGGACTTTGGAGAATTGGAGTATTGCACTTGAAACAGTATTGTGTAGCCAATGATTTTGATTACATAGACATTATTATTAACTAGCAGCGCCCCGCGGTTTACCCGCATAAGTGTCGATCTCGTGGGAATATCGGGGGTGTTATTCTTATATATAAGCTATATCACTGTAAAATTTCATCAAAATCCGTTCAATAGTTTTTGCGTGAAAGAGTAACAAACATCCATCCATCCTCGCAAACTTTCGCGTTTATAATATTAGTAGGATAAACAAAAATAATACATCCAATAAAAAAGGTAAAAGGTAGGGGTACAGGGTAGGTTAATTTTTATTAATTTCAATAAAAAAAGAATGCACGCAAGTTTAAAATTGTTACCATGTTCCGTTCAATCTTAATATAAACAGTCTATCTGTAAATTACGACAGTGACTGATGTTTACATTACTCCCCGAGTTAATAACCAAAATAATTGCATTAACTCCACACGAAAGTACCTTCAGTAATACTGCCCACTTTTCCTTCGTATAAAACTACGCTCCATCCCTTTATTACACTATCCTGAACTATAAAGTAAGAGTAGGGGCTGTGCAGCCATTTTCGTCTATACGAGAAGGTACGGCAAAAGGTGAATTGGTTAACCCCACAAATGCCGCTGGCGGATATATGCGTCAAATAAAAATGAAGTTGATATGCGATGTCATAAAAATGCGTCAGGCAAAAAAAGTTTTGTTTGCTACCTACTTTTTTGGGATGGACTGTCTAGCAGGCGCGAGTAATATGACTGTATTTCTTTTGTTTGAGGAATAGGAGAAACAGTTACAATTTTATCCGGCTTCAAAAAAGAGGGAGATTTTGTTTTGAGAAAGCGAATAAATTGCACTTTAGGAGATAACGTGAAAGCCGCTTCAGAGCTAACGAACGAACTTCCAAAGCATGTTTACAATTTTGAAACGAGTTATCGTTCGAAAAAAAGCGTAAACCTACAAAAAGGCACACAAAAAGCCGTTGAGCAATACAAACTTTCAAGTACTATCAAGAAAAAATTAAAACAAGTTTTTAACTCCTGATTAAGTTAGCTGCAAAATGTTTCGCGAACTTGTGCGAGCAACAATGATACAAGTTTCCAAGTGGCGCTTCTTGATTTTCTAGCTTGTTGGTTTTCGTTGGAAAAAGTTTTATTACAAAACATTAATTACATTTAAAATAATATATTTCCTGTTGCTGTTATTATAGTCCACCACATTTAAGTTTAATGTCAAGAATGAGTTGAGGTATACTAATATGATTTCACATTGTACAGGCACCTATTTCACTCCAGAATAACACGTACACACACATACACACATCACACATTTTCAATTATTAATTCAATTAGTCATCACTTAACTAATTAAACCAAAAAATGCCTACAATTCAATAAAAACTATACTAAGTCTCTAAGAATGACTTCGCGGACGGTTAGCTGCCATCGACCACCAAACGCAATTTCACCCTTAAATGTATACAGTAGATACTATCCAAAATCTAATCAGACAGCTTCAACATCACAAAAGTACATTTCCTATCAAACTACCCGCATACTACTAGAATTTCAAAGTCCAAAGACTAATGCCAATCCTTCAGAAACATTCTAACAGGAGCGCGCCATAATTGGTGTAATAAGCCAAGCGACGGTGATATGCAATTCTCCGCAGGGCAGGGCGGTGCAAATGACCAGCCGTCTGAGGGCTAATGCCCCTCTGAGGGAGCCAGTCAACAGTGAAAATGATTCTTGTCACTGTGCTGATGTTTTGATGTTCATATGCCAGAGTGAGATGATGCGTGAATGTAGATCAATTTTGTATTTAAGCAGGAATTTGTATTTCTGCCATATTGTATTGGTTAATTTATAGCTAGCGTATAAATGTGGGTATAATACACTTCTGCCTAAGCCTTCGGGAAAAGCAGGCATACTGTTATGTTATGTTGTATCGGCATCATATTGTGGAACTTACCACGATTACGCGTCTTGGGTCTCCAAAGAAACAAAACGTTACCCTATTTATTTATTTGACCATTTATGTACACACATATATAAACAGACAAGAAAAAAAAACAGAACAGAAAAGTAGGTACAAAGGTAACGCTTATTCCATGAGAAATCTCTCCCAGCATACCTGTGATAGGACAATAGATAGAGAGATGTAAACCCACCCATTTCATCTGAAATCATATTATTAGTATACCTCAACCCCATCAGATCATTACTAATTTAAATAACAACAATGCCACAGTAACCTGAATCAATACAGACATACGTCCTTACGCTCACAGCCTCACAGTAACACGATCACAGGCCGGAAGGCACTAGTTTTTTCCCTCTTATTCGAAGGCTCGCCCGGGAAGCACTTATATATTACGTTTCCGGCCGTTTGAAATATGTCTCTATTGATATCAGTAGGCTTTTATTTTGCAGTTGCATTGTTTGTCCGGATTTAGTTTCAGTCTTCATATGTAGGTTCGAGTAAGGTTCGTTAAAACGGACAGCGTTGCTTGGTTTTGAACAATTGTTTTTGGAGTTCATTTCTGTTTTTGTAAATAAATATTCTATATTTTTTAATATTTTTTGTAACTCGTGTAGCGGTGTACTATGTACACTTCTGGCTAACCCTTCGGGGAAAAGGGCATTTTATATGTTTACTTATTTTATTTTATGCTCTTCGGGAAACTTACATCTAATATAAACAGTGTTCTTAAGCAATGTGTAACTGAAGGCCATGTACAAGTTTCCATTGATAAACACTAAAAACAAAGAAGGTCGGTCGGACAATCATCATCATCTGCCTAGCCTTTTCCCAACTATGTTGGGGTCGGCTCCCAGTCTAACCGGATGCAGCTGAATAACAGTATTTTACATAGAGCGACTGCTTATCTGACCTCCACAACCCAGTTACTGGGTAATACGATACCCCTTGGTAAGACTGGTTATCAGACTTTCGGGCTTCTGACTACCCTAACGACTGTCAAAGATCGACGAATGACAGCTGGGACCAACGGCAAAGGCAAGGTCGGTCGGGCAATACAAACTAAAAATCATTTAGACGCAAACAATTACTTTTCTGAAAAGAAGCTTTTCACCAAAAATTGCTTCAGCCGAAAAACACTATGTTATTTTTATACATGTGGTTGATTCAGTCTTTTATTTTGACAAGTAATAGCATAGCAACCATAATTAGAATTCTCAAGAAAAAATTACCTGCACACTCACTCTGCTTAAGTATTCTGCCGTCATAACTAAGAATTCAGTAATCGCAAAATGGCGGTTAAGAGTAAACGCAAAAAAACATATTTCATATCATCTGAGCAAGATGCATTATGCAAGTACGGCGAAAATCATTACATAAAAAACATACTTCGAGTGAATTTTTTAATGAAAATATGTCTTGGGATGCCATTTCTGGGAAAAATTGAATATCTCAAAAATGTCGATTACTGCATTATTTGTTACCAGGGCAGTATTTCTGATCTGAAGGCCAATTCTCGTAATTTAAAACGTTCAAAATCTAGTCACAGTCTCATCTCGGTGACAAACAAATGTCAAAAACTTGTCAAAATGTAGGGAAATTAGACGTATTTTTGACAGATTGAGACTGAGATGAGACTGTGACCGTTCTTAAAATTACGAGAATTGCCCCTCTGATATATTTAAACCATAAACAATACTGACCTCATAGTTCCCAGTTCCTGAGTAATTCAGTGCCCGGTCTACCTTTCCCTCCCGTCTTGTAAAAAACCAGCTTTTCAATTTGTTCCGCCGGAAGAAAACATTCAGATGTCCGCCACTCAAGATACATTTCTTTTTATTTTTGCATTTGCAGTCCTTCAAACGTCTTATGATTTTTCTTCGTAGCGGTCTACTGCTACGGCGTAGCATGCTACGAGTACGTAGCGCTACGAGAAATTATTGCTTGATTAAAAGTGCTTGCTTGAGTAAAATCAATGTTTATTTTGATTTTAACATTTTACAGGCAAATATTTAAGTATTTACGTATTAGTAAGATAAAATAGTAACAACTTTAAACACTTTTGTTACTTTTTTATTTTGTTATTTTAAATAGGCAAGTTATACATTACATAAATAAGGATTCCTTAATACTCATTTTTTAATGAGTATAATCATTATATCTATAAGTAGAATGTCTAAAACCACTGCTAATCGCGCCACTTAAAAACTAAAACATCCATACTTAATTGCAAAACACAGCAATCCACAGACATTTTTAAAAATACATTTCGTATCGTTGCCGACAACATGTGACATAATAAAACGGGTTTACCTTTAAAATATACGGTGAAGAGCGTTTCATTTCAGATGCAGTCGATATCCAATCCAGGGCGGAAACTAGCTCGCAGATTTCTTTGACATACAGGAAATCATCTTTTCAAGCACAAGGAGATACAGTTTGTTTTTGATTTGTTATAATCTTAGTTTGCTCTTCTGTTTTTGTAAGTTTTAGATAGATGTTCTTTGAGATGGATTGGTTAGGTAATTGGCTAGTTCGAGTGTGGTTTTTTTTTTTTGTTCAGATCAAAGAGAACTGGATTGGATTTTAGATTGCGAACTGAGATAATACTTTTAGTTTGATTTTGCAAATGTCATTTCGTGATAGTACTACACGGTGGATAGACTAGCTTTCGTGTTAGTTAAAAAGTCTGATGATAGCTTCAAAACAATTCAACGCTAAGTATTATGGTCATCAATTTGAATGTCCCTTCTTATATTCAAATAATTTTGTAATGTCAAATATTTCATGTAATTACTGCTTTCCATCCCTCACACATATTTATTACAACTGTAATTCTATATTAACGTTCACAACAAATACATCTCATTCTCACCACACAACTCACCAACAATGCACAGGACACACGAGAAAAAACCAATTACAAATAGGTCTCACGTAACAGATTGATTGTCAGAAGTTGCTCTCGAAATACGAACGAGTTTCATAGGAGACGAGCGGTGGAATAAAATCATGTGAACGCTCGTCCGGGCCTAAGGGACCGCTTACTGGCCTAGCCAGGGTTAATGCATAAGTAATGGTGGCGTGCCGGCTTAGGCCTTGGGTACATTAGGACAGTGGAAAGGTTTCGAGTGCAGTACTATAAATATTCATGGGCTAAAACGTTGAATTAAGAAGTGTGTCTTTTTTGTAACATTAAAATGAGGGTAATTTACTTTTAAAATGTAAGTCTTAAAATAATAATAATATGTACAAGTATATAAAAAGAGGGGGGGGCGAAAGATTTACTTTTGAATTAGCTTTTAAATACACCGTTGCGTCAAAGTACTTTTTTTTTCAAAATATGCATCTGTAACTGTAAATTTGTGTAGGTTTGAACGTTGAATTTTGATGTGTATTTTTGTGACAAAACATAAGGGTCATTTAATGTTACATTTGCTGTTTTGTTGACACACAATTCACGTTTTTAAGTTTTCTTTTCCGTAAAATAAAAAAAATACATATCGGTTTACTGCTCTCAAAACGGTGAAGGAAAACAATGTGAGGAAATATGTTTTAAACTAAAAATTCGAAGACATGTGACATCTACCAACCTGTACTGGGCCCTCGTGGTGGATTATGACCCACTACCTCTCATAGAGAGGAGGCCTGTGTCCCAGCAGTGGGAACATTATAGACTGACTAGTGAATATCGGTTTCAGGAATTGTATTATTAGAATTTATTAAATACAACATTTATCAAGGTAAGATAACCTTGTTTAGTGACAGGCATCAAAACACAGCGATGTATCGACATTCTAATCAGATTACTATCGAGGCTCTTTGCTTTAGAAAGTTCGAATTTCCCTATTACGTTGAAAGGAAGTTCCGCTTCCTGCACCTATTATTTTTCTTTTAATTGAGTTCGTTACAGCAACCAAGGAAATTTAACTTCCTGTAGAGCTCATCATGCCATGGCAGTTTGATTACAAGCCGAGTTTGTTGTACTAGAACAAATAGTAGACCTCAGCTCTTGTGAATGGCCATTTGTCTGCCGAATAATTGAATAAAAAGAGAATAACGTTCTAACGGAAAGTATTTTGAATACGTGTACAATGTGGAGACAACAAAATGAAAATACAGGCAATACTTATGCATAGAAATATTTTAAAAATATCAAATAAATCCTAACATCGATTTTCAAAAAGAGATTTTTCCAAACATTCTAAATATGTAGTACTGATGGGTTTTGCCAATCTCTATTGGACATATTTTTGTATGCAGACTGAAAACGTCATAAGATAGACGAAGTTTAACTTATTGTCGTATTGACGTCTCCATTTTGTTACCTCGAACAAGAAGAAGAGTTACCTTTGATACCTTTTGCTTAGCTTTCAACCAGTATGTCCCACACCTACCCTTCTAAAGTAAACTAGACCTTATGAGCAACCTTTTAAGGAAATTTTCCCCTAGCTGAAGTCTCGTTTCGACCATAAATGCTTTCTTCGTGTGGTTCAATTACATTATGATAGATTGGGCGGTCTCTTACGGAATAGTCTAGTTTTTTCTGAAAGTTTTGTAATTATATCCCGTTTGTGGGACGCGTCAGTTATGGATAAAGTTTGTGATTGGGTTTTATTTTGGATGGATAGAGAAAATAAAATAATAGATAGTAAGGAAAGGTTGGTGGTAAAATGCTGAGCAAAAAATATCTGATCGGATTTTTTTTTTCTTATATTTTTTGCGGACTGGAAATTACTGTTGTTTGATTAAGAACTTACTGCCAATTCTTATTTCTCTTTTGCTATTTTTTCCTATGAGGTGCCCAAACCACTCAATGGAAATTGAATAAGACGAAAACACACGATAATCATTAATTAGTAAACGGAGAACCTATCGATTTCCGATTTCAGTAAGGTCCAGTCTGTAGGAAATCAATTCAAATATTTAATGAGGTAAAACACCATGTGTTTTCCATGACACCCACATCAGGTATAAACACCACACTTGTGCATAAATAACAACATACTACCACAAACTGAAACCTTTTAGACACTCACGGAAGTTTCAGTTTACAACGGAATTTTAACACGAGTCTTTGTTGGGGCGTACTATGTGTCGTATTGAAAATGCCTGCAGTACTTTTAACAAAAATAATCAATAATAGATACAGGGAGATCGAATGTAACTCTTTATATTACAATTTTTTACAAGAATTTATTGAAAAATACGACATCAAGTAAATCTAGATGCTATCAGCGTTGTACCTCACAAACACGTTGGATAGAACTTTAAGCGATCCATACTCTATCTTCCTAAAATAGTAGCCAAAAAGTCGTTATTTATTTATTTACACAAATTATTGCACACTAAAATTTCAATAATAACAGACATATTTACAATACGAAGGAATAATAATAAGAAATAATACACACAAATAACTAACAAACAACAATCAAATAGTATTGGCACAAAAAAACATACTCATTATTATTTTTTACTTGTTTTACATATATATATTATTATAATATATAAATAGACAAGGTCATTTCCGATATGTTACCAAAACATGACTCTAAAAACAAACTATATGTCACATGCCAAAACTAATCCTTTTACAAAACTTTAAACTTCAACCCTCAACTGCTAGAGTTTTGCATCAATCTGTATTCGGACTCACATCACGCACAGGAATGTGACACACCATTATAAATCTCATTGAAGATACAGAGCCATCCATCACTGAAAGGAAATGAATCCGGGAGCGAATGCCGGCTGCTGTCGCGTGAAGCCGCGTGGCAGACACTGGTGTTGGCAGTGTGTAAAAATGTTGTGTCAGTAAATTATGTCGCGGTTTTTTGAAGGTTAAGGCCGAGAGAACAATGGTCAGTAATAAAGTAAGGTTTATTAAACAAAACGTTAATGCAATGTGACATAATGTCAATAAACTACAAAGTACAAACTAAGCGCTGCAGATAACAGATTTCATGCTAATCTCAAATAAAATCTGGGTTTGATCCGAGATTCAGGAACATTCAAAACTGCATCGTTCTATAGTTGGTAGGTATTGATTATGAACTGTGACCCTTTTTTTTTTTTGAGGATGGGAAATCATCAAATGACCCCTCCCGCCAGACTCTTACTGACTAAAACCCACCCGTGTTCCTTCCTTAGCCCTTTATGTTCCAGGGCAGCGGTAACCCTTTCGGACAATCCCGCTACCCTGGCAGGCTTCGGCCCTATCGGGCCCCGTCACTCATGCTGACATCTCTTTGAGGCGCGCGTGGAACACATACACGCCGTCCGGCACGGGCCTGGTCCTGATCGGACGGTGAGTTACCCATTACTCACCGCCCGCAGGCCCGCGCCTACGGTGGCCGGGAGTCGTCACGCGGCTCCCGACGCCCGGAGCGTCTCCCGCGGCGGCTGAGGCGTGAGGTGCGTTCCCTCGCCCACCCCGCCACCTCCTTCGCTAGCATGACTGCTTCGCAGAAGGAGGTGACTGCCTCCCACTCCCTCTCGCCCCGGACCATGGCTTGAACCAGGGCCGGACGCGAGAGGTCGCCGCCGCTGCCGATCGCCTCTACGAGGACACGGCGGTGCTCTGCCCAAGCAGGGCAGACCTCCACCGTATGCTCCACCGTGTCCTCTGGGCGAGAACTGTGACCCTTGGTTCCTGAAATCATACAACACATCATTTTTGCTTAACGTTCTCTCTGACTTTTTTCTTCTTGCTCAACTCTTGAGGGTCGTAACGTGATGTTAAATAGCCTATAGCCTTCCTCATAAACCGGACTATCAAATGCAAAGTCACCTTTGACAGTCGTTACGGGTCGTCAGAAGCCCGAAAGTCTGACATCCAGTCTTAACAAGGGGTATCGTGTTCAAAGCCATAGTCAAAGCATTTGTTTCAAATAGGCACATAAAAGGCAATTTTGAACGTCAAACGTCGTGTTACCCAGTAACTGGTTGTGGAGGTCAGACAGGCAGTCGCTCCGTGTAAAATACTGGTATTCAGATGCATCCGGTTAGACTGGATGCCGACCGCAACATAGGTGAGAAAAGGCTAGCACAGGTTGATTACTTGTGACACGGCTAGATTACATTTTTAAATTGTATGCAATACTGCAGCTTAATTGCGTAATACACAATCAATCGGAATCGGTTTCATTTTGACAGTTCAACAACATTCATTGCGTTATTTACGTGATGAGCAAACAAATTTTTCGAACTTATGAAGCAATGGATTAGCAATTTGCTTCAAAATGATTCAGATTACGATTGATTGTGTGTTACGCAATTAGGGTGCAGGTTCTTGTTACTCTAAAGACAAAAGCCTTTCCACCTTAGTAAAACAAGTGTCAACACACGTCAACTTCAAGTTTGATGACCTCTATACATCACCGACGTCATCCATGCAACGTACCATACACGTGCCACTACTGTACAATACCATCAACCTACACACAAAGTTGAACCTTATAATCCATCAGATAAGTACTTTCCTTTATTATTACCGACCATCAAATCAATAGCCCGACACAATAAGCAGCATGCATAGGTACCTATATTTATATAGTATAGGTAATTGTTTCACTATACATTTTTACCGCAAGATGCTCGGTGGGTAAGTCAAAACACTAATTTTCTTAATGGAGTAAGGCTCTCGGTAAGCTCGGCGACAGAAAACGAACGTCGGCGGAAAGTCACGAGGTGTCTCCGTGCGTAAACACTGACTGTTGCTCTACTCTTGTAGGGTTACCAACTACTAAAAAAAAACTGCTACTGTCCAATGGTAGCAAAATGACTGTGTTTTTTCTGGATAATATCCATATATGTAAATCTAACGGTGTTATGTACAGGATTGATTCGCGTATAACAGGGCCATCCACCTTACCGGCCAGTATTAGATAATAATTAATTATAAGTGTGGATTCCCGCCTGAGTTGGAGTGTATCTAAACCTACCATTCCTGAAACAAACATAGAAGGATAGAGAAAGGGGTAGTATCTATTTTGACGTTTGTATAGGCAAACACGCGCGCATTAATTACATCTTATTTTTACATTGAAAATATTCCCATCTAGATCCAGCTTAACTTAATTAGTTAAATTATAGTCACATCTGCAATACCATAAAGCAAATACAAATGACCAAAGGCACACACTCCTACAGTCCAATAAGAAACTATCAAATATCTTAAGACTCCTTCAAAGGTAGGCAGCCCTACAACCCCGCGCCCCCCTTCCGAAGCCCCTCTCTTAATTAATTAAAATGCAGACCACAGACTATAGTGAGTTTAATTCATCTCTCCGTGTACTTACGATTGCCACTTTTGATTCGTATTTACAGAAGACAGATTAGATTTTTTTTTTATAAACTTTTTTTTAATGTGATGTGGCAAAGGCAATGCTTTTGCTTTTATTTGCAGCCAGCTAGCAGTTTTTCTCGGCCTCGTTCCAGTTTGTTTGTATTTTGCATTTCTTCAGTTCACTTCCTTTAAAAGTTATGGAATGGTATTAATTAATTGGATTCATTACGTTGTGAGAATTCTTATTACGTTTCAAAGAAAATATATACGGCGTAATTAAAAATCAAACAGACTTGCTTGTCTTGCTTTTTTTTAATAGGTTTAAATACTTTATTCTCAAAAAGATAAAAAAAAAGCCATTTACATGGGAACATAAGATAACATACTGTAATAAACTTATTCTATGTAACGGTCACTGGTTCAATACAATAGGCTTGGAATTATTTTATTTTTTTTAAGAAATATAATACATGTGATTTGACAAGTGAATTGTAAATGTTTAAACGCAGTTTTTTGGTATACATTGACTTATATTGCGGAGTGATCCAATAAGTGAGGAAATTTTATTTCTAATATAAATAATTAATTTGCTTGTTCCATGTCAAACAATTTTCGGTTCTAAGACCAAGGTATTTTTCGTAGGTTGTTTGCTCTAATGGAATGTTTTCTATAGTTAACGCTCATGCTGCGGATTTTTATATTATTTAAATTTCTATAGGCAGGATGCAGCAAAATAGACTCAATCCCTATACAAATAAATACCAGCTACAATTCGAATGGCATTTATTTTTCTCCTAGGTACGGTGTCAAAGATAACTCAGATATTTATCTCAAACTAAAATCACTCCAAGTCACCATCCTCTTAGACACGACAAAGCACCAACAAACACATTTATAATTCCATCTCAAAGCTCAAAGAAATAACGTCGCCGAGATCCGTGGCGCAAACACTAAACGCTCTGAAATCAGTACATAATGAACCACGTATCCGAGTTACCGCATTATGTAATGTGGGACAGAAGGCTCACCTGTAGGGTGTAGTAAGGAGGAGTATATTTATTTAGAAGTTGGTACAGATTATATGGAAAACCACAGACAACTAGTAGGTACTGTTGCGTTATAACTGTTGCAGATTGTAGGGGATTTAGCAGAAGGCAACTTAAAAAAATCTTGGTATGATGTTAAGGTATTAACATAACAAATGGTTAGGATATTTTAGTAGTAGGACTTTGGAATTACGTAACACCACAGACAGTCAGTAGTACAGTTGCATTATAACAGTTGTAGATTGAAAGAGCTTTAGCCTTACTCGACATAGTTTTTTTATTCTGATGTTAAGGTATAATAATAACAAATGATTGGGGTATTTTGAGGGCTTCAAAGAATGTCCAAGTTCAATAATTGGGTAAAAGTTTAGGTTATGCTTAGACCAACCGCTTAACTTGCTTTCCGAGGCACAGAATGAGACCCAATCATACGACAAATATTTTGAAACATCTGACGTACGTTCCCGGCCTTAGGCACATAAAGTAACATTGTATAAACAGGGAGTTTATGTTTTAATTATATAAATAAAATTATATAAATTTAAAAACATTTTTTCAATAAAAAATATTGTCAAACTCAAACTCAAATCATTTATTTCAATTAAACCATTTCAGGCACTTTTGAATTGTCAAAATTAAATATTGTCGGTCAGTTAGTCAGAAAGTTGAAGCTAGTTGCCCATTTCAAAACGTAGATCTCTGTGGAGAAGAACGGGCAAGAAACTCCACGGACACTCTTTTAAATCAAGATATTATTACAAAATCCTGGGTACATTATTCTTATTGTATTATTGTAGTCGATAGAGCTACAACCTTCCGATGCGAGTACATCTACTAAATTCGGTACATTCTAAAATATTACTGATCTATTATCTCGTGTGAAACAGATCTTCTGTATCTCTTTATTTAGTGATTTGCATCAGAAATGCGCACTAAGTTGAAGGCGCCTTGCTTCTGCGCAAATTGTATCCTCTATGCTTCTCGTTCCAACGGCGTTTGTCAAAAGAATGAGTCTTTTTACCTGTGACGTGGATTTAAGTGTGACTGGAAATGAAAATACAGCAATACGATATTAATTTCAGGCGCAAAGGTGCAGGACACAAAGATATTCAATATAATTTAATAGGTATATTATTGATATTACACTAGCTACGGCACGCACACAGTTCACATACACACCCTTGCACGTCGTGAATGTTGCACGTTTATTATTTTTGTATTTTTGTTTTTTCTTTAGTACCTAATTTTGTATGGATTCCCTATATACAGGCATGCCTAAATTGGGAATCCAGTAATTCAATAATGTTTTTTTACTACGGACGCTTGAAGTAATGTTACTAGTGAGGTGATGGAGCGGCCCCAGTGTCTGTAACACAGGTTAATTCCTAGCACGGAACTGGGTTTGCTACACTATCCACTATGATATTCTTAACTGTCGCTCATGATGACTGTAGTAATTAAGTTACCTGTACTCTAAGTTGTTTGAAAATAAAGAATTATTATTATTATTACATATATCACCATATGTTACCTTTTTTTCATTTTTTTTTTTTTTGTTACTTACTGTCATTTAGACGTTACTTTTAAATAAGCTCTAAAAATATGTTTTTAGTTCTTTTTCTTCATAACCTTTTACGAGTATGTTTGGATGTATAACCTGTTTACACTGTACGGCGAACTGCAAGTTCTTACTTGTACACTATACACGTCGTCTTTGCAAACCATCTTATTCCATTGATACCTCATCTAGCAGCTATAATTCGGCAGCATCCGCACAAAGCACGGAACCGGCACCGGAAAGCGACACACTTAAACGAAACGCCTACGAAGTTGCCAGTAATAGGAGCAGGGAAACAGAAATCTTGAAGAGTTGTGGCTTTTTTTGTGTGGCATGCAAAGAATCAAGTGGCGACGCTTTGGGATAACAATACAGGCATGGTTTCAGTATCATAGCCTATAAAGTAACCTATAAAGTACTTGACCTGTTTGAAGGTCATGCCCATAATATTTTAAGTATACGCATTTTTCCATGACGATGTCAAGTTTTACCTGATAAATTATATCCTTGAACGCATCTAGTTTCTACGACGCCATTTTCGTTCACGTTCACTTACAGACGCCAGTAGGTCACGCTACCCGAAACTGTCAAATTTTCCCAATCTACCTTGAACCTTAATGCACTGGCGTCTGTACATTACAAACGTTTTCTTGCTTATCCTAACATGGTTTTCACATCATAAAACTGGTAAACTTAACATCAATTTAGCTGCAAGCAAGAAACGTCTTCCATTTAGGTTCAAGTAAAAATAATTTTAACTTTGGGAGCTCAAATTATACTCCCATGCTCAAAAATGTTCACCTCTAATTTGGACGAAATACACAGCATACTCACTCCATAAAAGATCTTTGTATGATATAACCAGACGGTTAAAGTGACGTAAAATCTTTTCCAACGTCAGCCCAACAAAGTCTGGGTAACAATCATGACCAGTGACAGCTATTGTGAGACCAACACAGTTAGAAGTAGGAGTGCAAAATAAAGCTTGTGGGGTAATGTCGTAAATGCAAGCCGGTAGAGACGGGGCAGCCATTTCCTTTAAGTTGTGTTTGTAGTGAGATGGGTAGCGAGTTTGTGGATGAGAGAGGTTATAGTGGCGAGAGCGGTTGAGAAAAATGTTGGGGTGAGTCTTTCTCAGCTTAAAGTGTAAGTAATCATTACAAAAGTCGCTGAAAAATCAATCAAAACAAAAATCAACATGAAAAAAGTGTCCATAATTGAACCCATTTAGAGTAAAATACAGCATTACAATCTTGGTAACAATTTCAATCGAATTTCAATAAAAAAATCTTTTTATATTTGTGGTTTATTACTCTAAGGTTAAATGCAATCAGTAGTATATTCCAATTTCCCTCTCCAACATTTGTTTCACATTTAGCTTGGCCAAAATCAATGATTTTTTAGATTGGCTGTGTTTATCACAGTGATTTTTAGCAATTTTCTTTCAGTTTTAAAACAGGGGCTTCCTATGTACGCAAACCGCAATGACAATTGAAAGCTTTTAACTTAGGTAGCAGTGGGTTGAGAGCAAATAGGTACGATATTTAGATTCCAATATTTATATACTAAAATCTATCTCATTTATCTATTTCCGCTCTCACCCCCGCTCCGCTCGCCACCAAGCGCACACGCACTTATGCACGCTCGCCGCCGGAGAGAGCGAAGATTTGTAACAGCAAATGCGTTTAATAGATAAAAAGGCTCGCTTTATTCCACCCCTATATTTTATTCAAACCGCCACGAGTGCCATGAGAAACGTTCCCTAATGATTTTTTTGAAGGTGCCTTAAAACGATACGCTTAGAATCCGAATTACTTTCTAAATGTTCGCTCCTTTGTTTGTTTGTGAAATGTGTGGGATAACGTGGTCTGCATTATGTATTCCTTTTGCAGGTATGGATAAGTGATTGTTGTCGGTTTTACCGGCAGGAACGTTTACTTTTTCCTTTCTCCAAATTCATGCAAGTTTTTCACTGATTTTCACGTAGATAAAGGTCCATAAGGATAGGTCAGACCAACTAGAGAAAACTAACTTTTTATTAAAATGGATATTTCGCAAATAGTGTTTAAATTCCTGTTTTTTTTTCAACTTTTTACTGTGGTCTGGTTTTCCACACTATATCCGCTTTTCTTTGTCTCCTCCTACTACAGTAAATCTGTACTGTATTTATACCGGTTTAATTCATCTATACTAGCACCACACTCATTATCAAACAGACCAATAAAAAAAATAAAAATAATCAATAATATTGTCCCTGTCGCCGCCTATCCTATTCAGTTGAAAGCCCCATTTCAATACAGCATTAAACTATAAAGCTCGGACTGTTTTTAATCCACTTACGTATAGATAGTGAGAGACAGCTGTCGGAGGCTGTTAGGCTGTCCATTACGTACTGGACACTGGGACCCATTACATGGACTGGTCCGAATCTGTGAGCCAATAAACCAAATCCAACTGGAGTTAACAACTTGATGCGAGTATCCAGGTTTGCTTTCAGATCACGAGGGAGACTAATTGGATATTCTCCTTAATTAGATAAATGAATTCGAGGAGCTGAGCGCAAAAATTTTCACTCATGTGCTGTTGAGCTGTTTTCCATGTAGGAGACAAACGAATTAACACTGGCCATGTCTATTGCAAGACGACTGTTGTTATTTGTTATAGCTGGACATATTTTGTACTTTAATTTTGATGATACATTTTATATTAAAATGAAATGAATTTTTTTCTTCTCGAAATAAAATCGGTATCACTTTTACACGATATATTATAAAAATAATAAGCTAGCTGAGATCAGCGTTTCCTATCCGACTACTCTGAGAAGAAAGACTGAAACAAACTCAAAGAACACAGTATCATTTAAAGTCCAGACATAATCTTGGCCACATCATGTGAAGACTATGTAGATGGTATTTTGAGGAAAACATCACAAACAGAATGGAGTCAGAGTATTTTATACAGTTCTTGTAAAACTACACTCAACATAACCCACCCAGTATATTATTTCCTAGAAGCACCTCTTACTCATCCTTCCATATAATGATAACAGAAAAGTGCTAGCAATTTAAATAAAATCTAAAGAAAACAGGAACCCAGCAGCCTTTTAGCTCCACAAATACTCGTCTAAATAGAAATAATTTCCACTTTGTAGTGCTTGAAACAATTTACAGCGCAGTGCCAACACCCTGTATGTAATATTCTGTGGTGCAAAGCTTTCGTCTGATTAGATATTTGTTTTGCACTATTTTCCTGTAGCCTGCGTTGTTTGTGGTTGCAAAAAGTACAAGTAGTGAGGTGTCTTAGATTTGATTAAATTGTCGGTGCGTTTTAATATTATTGTACCTGGTTGAAAAAGTGAAGGGAGTTTACAGAGTCGTTGAGTACTGAGAATTTTCTGTTAGTTTTAGTTTATTTTATAGAAAATGTAGAATACAGGTTTGGTTAGTACTACTGTAGCAGTAGATATTGCTTGATTTCTGCGACCAATTTCATACCGAATAAAATATATTCCTAGTAGTTGTTTAACATTTAACTATCATAGATATGACAGTCAGTCGCCGCATCCAAGGGAGAATCCAAAGTTTTAGCATGGCAAAGTTATAAAATAAAACTTATGATAAACTAATGTCATACCGCACCAAACCCTTATGGGATGTTTTTTAGAACCATCTTCAAAACCAAAAAAAAATTGTCAGCTGCACAGAATTGGGGGGGGGGAGATCTAATTAGGTCAGCCACTTAAATTAACACCATTATTGCTATAGCACACCAGGAAAAACTATTTTTGGTATGATTTTCAGCCGGTACAAAATTACTTCTTAAAACAAACGTACTAAATTATTATTTTTTTTTAATATTTCGGACCCATAAGTGTAGTACATTTGGTTAGTATACATAAGACTTAGAGAGATAGAGATAGAGATATTTTATTTTGCAAATATGGGTACAAGTCATGATGGTAAATAATATAAATACAGAAACAGCCACATTTTGCCAATTCCAAGGCATGCAAAAGTACAGAGTTTACAATCAAAATAAATATTTACTATTCCATTAAATAACATATGTATTTCTAGTCCATCATTCACTAATAGTTAACAATGTTCAACTATTCAATTCATTCAATAAATAAAATAAGTCTAATTCATCAGTCAATAATATAATTAATGTCACAATTTAATGTTATTTAAATACAATACATAAAATAGTCAAACAATTTCTTTCTCCAATAAAAAATCTGCAACACTATAATAAACTTTGTCTACTAAAAAGTTCCGAAGTCTTTTTTTGAATAATGTCAAATTATAGTCCTTCCAACAACTTGGTATTTTATTATATATCACCGGTGCCATGCAGCAGACACCCTTGTGCATCAGAGTTGTTCTAGCACTAGGGATACATAGACTACTATTGTCACTCCTATTCCGTGGAAATACGTCAGCCATTCGTGCGAAGCGATCAGGGTTTAATTTTACGAACACTGCCATTTCTCAAATGTACAAACATGGTAGGGTCAATAATTTATATTGTTTAAAATAGGGCACGCAGCTATCAGTACTTTTCAATTTAAAAATAGACCGTATGCATCTTTTTTGTGCCTTAAATGCGGTTTCTTTTTCTGTTGAGTTGCCCCAAAAGATAACTCCGTATCGCAGATGGGCTTCAACTATACCATAGTACGCAGTAAGGCATGCATTCAGATTTACAATAGCCGATAAGGTATATAGAGCATATGCAGATGTAGTTAGTTTCTTGCAAAGTAACTCAATGTGTTGTTTCCAGCTAAGTTTTTTATCTATTTCTAAGCCTAGAAATTTAGTACTAACTACCTTATTAATTTTATTACCGTTATATTTCACATTGAGATTGTCAATATCTGTCATGCGTTGGTTAAATTGGATTAAATTGGAATTTGTTAAATTGGACTTAGAAACTAGTGTTAGTACTTACTACCAGAAAAACAACACAAACTATTCATTAATACGCCACAGTGGCATGTAGACGTATACAATGTCCCTGTATGGGGCTGTCCCACCTATCAGCTATAGTTTTCAGGTTGCTGTTGGAACTAACGCGTACAGTGCGGATAATGGAAGCGCAACGCTTGCGCATGATAGCGTGAAAGCTATCTATTCTCGCCTCTGTGAATATTCCGGATGCACTGCAGTAGCGCGGCAACAACAAACGCGGAATACATAAACAAATTCAGTCTATGGTTAATTTGAAGTTAATTTCAAAAGAAGGACAAGAGACATAATCATTAATATTTCCTACAAGGTCATTAAGTACTGAAGGAACATTATAACATACTAACTGTGCCCCACGGTTTCACCCGCCTAACTTTTGATCCCGTGGGAATATCAGAATAAAAGTATTATATGTGTTAATTCTGGTTATAAACTATCTGCGTGCCAAATTTCATCCAAATCCGTTCAGTAGTTTTGGCGTGAAAGAGTAACAAACATCCATCCATCCATACAAACTTTCGCATTTATAATATTAATATGAATATGATAATGCAGCTAAGTACTTTTACTTTACTTTTTAAAGTATTTGTATCAATTAGGAGTTTTATCATGTGTGACTTCATCAAAAAACAATAAATATGTATAAGAAGATTGTAAGTAAGCAACAAAACAGACTCTGTTTACGTCTCTACTTAGCTAAAGGAGCCTAAAATATATCCCTCAATAGATACAGCGCATTTCGATTACATCGCAGCTCATTTTAAAACAATATCTTACAAGCAACAAAAGCGCTTGGGGCAGCCATTCAGCGGGTCCTAATAAATTAGCTTCCACTGTGAAGTTCTTTACGGGGTCGCTTGAAGCGGTGTAGGGGTATAAAGGCGGCTATGCCTGTAAGGCTCGATCTTAATTATGTCACGTACGGAGGATTTAGCCAACTTTCAACTAAGCTCAGCCTATATGGGGAGGGCGCAAACATCACGCGCCCGTTTCTTTCAAAGATATGCGTTAAGCCCCCCTCAACAACTACGGGTAATCCCAAGACGCTTGTTTGATGCTCGATATATTAAAACTTGAAGTTTTATAGTCATTTGAGGATAATGTTTGGATTCTGTGTTCGCAACAGAGGTGATATTGACGTTTGGAGGTTATTCTACGGTCATTTGATAAACTTAGGTACTGTTATGTGTGGACATCCATCAAACGTTATTCAAAGTGTATGAATTATAAAAGAGAACTATACATGTTTAATGCGACTGGTATTTTCCATCAAATCAGACTGAAATAACGCGATATTTAATGCCGTACGTATGTATCTTTAACGATGACCGGAAATTAATTTAGTTGTTATTTTATGTTGGAGGTACTGTATAGGTATTTTATTGTACCGAAATTAAAAAAAATTAAAGAAAAATATTTTATTCTGCACAAACGAAACGCAAAATAAAAAATAATAATAGATGCTTATCTCACTACTGTTATATGTATAACTATGACAGACTACTTAAAATTCAATGTAGTGATATAAAGGTATTATAAATAAACCTGGGTTTTATTATGCAGCAAGACAGTTTTTTGGTCGGAAACACGACGGTATATTTTTTCGTTATATAATAATTATCATCAAAATCATCAATACAACCCTCTATGTAAGTTCATATAACCCTATTAATTGATATTTCATGGAATATCAATTCAACAACAGGGTAGTAATAATAGTAATTCAATTTTAGGGTTGA
This sequence comes from Apamea anceps, assembly GCA_951799955.1. Classification (NCBI taxonomy): domain Eukaryota; kingdom Metazoa; phylum Arthropoda; class Insecta; order Lepidoptera; family Noctuidae; genus Apamea; species Apamea anceps. Next base: position 3,154,999 of record OX637506.1, read on the forward strand.
TGGTTATAATTCAGTAAATACATACTTGTTACGGTTAGGGATGAAACGATACGAGTATATAATACAAGTACTTTATCGATACTTTTCTTTCGATATCAAGTACTTTTGGCATCGATACTTAAGAATTAAGTAACGAGTGGTATCGTGAAGTGAGTACAGACGCACATCAAGCTACCACACTCTGTCAAATTTCTTTAATAGATTTTAAAACTTTTCGCTAAAGCATTAGGTTCAAGGTTGATTGGGAAAATTTGACACTTTCGGGTAGCTTGAGGTGTTGGCGTATGTTGGACACCAGCACATCAAACTACTACAATCTGTCAAATTTCTTTAATAGATTTTCAACTTTATCGGTAAAGCATTAGGTTCAAGGTTGATTGGGAAAATTTTACAGTTTCATGTGTTGGCGTATGTACTTAAATCGGTACTCGGTCGGTCACTCACCACTGCTGAGTGATAAGTTATCAAAAAACGCGCGTGTGCCCAAGAGATTATTTGCTCTATGGTAGGGTGCCCAGTTTGAATTTTTGTTTCGAGCATATCTTTTCTACTGCTCAGTTGGCAGCCTTGCTCGTAGATAGAATAGACACAGATGCCATTATGATGATTTTGTTTTGTTTGCAATTTTCGTCAATCACTCATCGCGTGCGGCTTACGTTGTTTATTTGTTATCTGTGACTGAATTTTAAATAAGGTAATTAAATCAGTAAAAATGGGTCCAAAAAAGTTTGAACTGTGGCTTTAGTACATATATACATTACACACACACATATAGGCAATAGTACATTAAAAAAAAAAATAGAAAACAGCCACGTGCAAGAAATGCTTCAAAAACTTTAATAAAGTTCATTAAATACTTAGACCATGTTTACATTTTCTTATTTGCCTCTAATACTTCCTACGAAAAAACTGTCCGATACAAGTAAGCATCGATACTTTTCATCCGATACCGAGTAGGTATCGATACCTTATGACCGATACGGTATCTAGTAAAAGTATCGATACCTAGATGGTATCGTTTCATCCCTAGTTACGGTCGCGAATCATATTTTGTTCAACATACAACCTGACACAGGCCTGCAAATTGCAAAAAACAAAAGAAGATTTGTATTTCGGGGGCTACCACGGCGCTTCCTTAAAAAAAAATTATCTCCTCGCATTCCATCAACCGTTTCCAAATCTCTACCACATTTTCCTTTACAACTTAAGTCCAGTAATTGTTTCCGATAAAACAACATGTATAACATGCCAGGTACATTATTTGGCATCTAACCCCCCCCCCCCACCACTCTTACCCCCGTCGTTCACCCCTCTACCCCTCGTCAACGCTTTGTTATTTGCCGTCACGTTGTTAGCAAGTTGTTCGCCGATGACAGAGTGACACCTTTTTATTTCCAATTTTATTTGTGTAACTCGTTATACTAACGAAAACAATAAATTGATGGACGGTGGCTTGGTTGTGGGTTAGTTGATTTGGATATTTGTTGTTCGTTATGGTTGTACAGTTTTGGTTATAAGAAAATTATATAAAGCTTATTAATTTAGTGGCTGATTTTTCCATCGCCAAATAACTTTTATTCGAGGAACAAAATTGACGTTTGACAGTTTTTGTATGAAATAGCCGCTAGTACTTATACTAGCGGGTATTTCATACAAAAACTGAATTGAATGCACAGAAAGAGTGCAGATTTATTAAAATCTGCACTGTTTTGATGCATTCAAAAGTCAACTTAGCCAATATATGTGTAATTTATATGTATGTTTTAGTATTGTTCTCAAGTGAGTGACATTCGTCTTTATTGAGAATAAAGTGAAATATGTCAGTCATGTAGTCAGTAATGTAAAACCAAACCACACAGCCGCAGCGCCACAGTTATAAAATGTGTAAGATTGATTCTAAATTTATAATATAAAATAGGAAAGTTAATATAAAAATGATGACCGATTTCGGTAAAACGCAATTCAGGTGGAAAAATATAACGTCAGCAATTAATATTGTATTAATATTTCGGAATTTTCAGCATTTTATTCGGTCGTTTCTTTATTTGTATTCGCTTATAAGTTGTCGAAAAGTTAGTATTTAAAGCAGTAAATTTCATATTTTGAGTATGCTCATATTTTAATTTTTTTTCGGAGCTTTTATTACTACACTAGCTTCTGCCCGCGGCTTCGCCCGCGTGGATGTCGGAAATTATCCCACGGGAACGTGCTAACAGGATAAAATGTACCTATGTGCTTCCCCAGAATGCCATCTATCTCGCGGGCCCTTTGTGGCTAATTACAATAGAAAACCAATTGTGTCTCATTAGTGGTGATTAAGAGGGTACCTATATGATATCTTTACCTAAGTACCTACCTAATTAAAAAAAAAAAAACTCAATAACAGAAAATTAAATACCTACCTACCTAAATAAACCTATTTCTGATGATAACTAATCTAAACTCAATAAATAAGCAAAATCCCTAAAAACTAATATCTATACGAATGACTAATCCTACCTAACAGTATTATAAAATAACCTACGGTCACTACGTACACTATCAAATATACTACCTATGTATACTTTAAAATTAAAATCTATACCTACAACTTATATAAAAATAAACCTAAATAACTCTAAAAACTAAAAGGAATAAAAATGAACTCCATTGCGGGTGACTTAACCTACGACAAACTTATTATTTGCGATTGGTGCAGTAATCGGGTCTAGGGATCGAACCGCAAAATTAAGTTTGTTTTTTATTGTATATACTTTTCCGGGATAAAAAGTACCCAGTGTGGTGCCCAGGATATTAAAGAATAATTATACCAAGTTTCAACGTAATCGAACCGGTAGTTTTTGCGTGATGCCTAATTTATTCTTTTTTTTTTTTCTTAAATGTAATGAACATAGCATAATTATTTTTTAAATAGTAACCGTGGAGTTTCTTTGCCGGCTCTTCTCAATGTGAAACGACCAATTAAAACCGTTCACCTAGCTTATTAAGTTTCCTAAGTGCCCATGTAGGTTTATGTAAAATAAAATATTATTTTGAATTTAAATTTATCCATTTCTAAAACTCCATTACTTACCCGAAAGTTTACCAGTATATACTAATTTTATTTATGAACTAAACATTTAAAACTACTTTCTAACATCCAAGACTACACTAACCCTAAACATTAACGAGCATAACATCCAATCTCATCCAAGGGCTTCATTCATCCATTAGATGATACGAGCAAGTCATTTGTCGCCCCCAGAGGGCAGCACTATCCAACAGTTAGTCTCCGTTAACTTTAAATTGACAATTACATTCCCAAGAGCAAACATCATTGGTAATTACTGATGTTGTTTGGTAATGGACCTTTGAAATGATCTTGTTTCTATTTGTGGGATAAATAAAATAGTAGGGATTTAATAATTTAATCGTTTAGTAACTCAATATACACCGATAAATTAAAAAAAAAATCAGTTGATCCATAGATTTGTGTTTGCATAACTCGACATAATGTATGGATCAACTGATTTTTTTTTCACGATTTCCGGGTTGGTCCCGTAGTAAAAGTTGTTCATAATGAATGAGTACAATACCCCTTTTAAGGATTAAAACGATCAAAATTGAACGGTGTATATGACGGGGTCGACTTATAGTCTAATAAGAAAATGAATACCAGTATTTTACATGAAGCGGGAGACGAAGAGCTTAGCGTGCTTTCCGAAGTACGGAGGGGTCTCGATATGGTCACCCATATACGAACCGACCACAGCAAGCGTAGCTTTACCTGTGATCGACCCGTGCGGCTGTTATTATTTAGTCACGAGCCCCTCAATATCACATACCACTGCTGGTCAATAGCCTATCTTCTCTCCTTCCACCTGAGGCCAGTCATCCTTCTATCTTCTTCTGGTTCTGCCTATTTTTATATCTGCAAAGATATATGAAGATTCTCAACCAAGTGACAGCGCCAGGCATTGTTGGGGAAAAATCCAAAGTACGAGGTATTGTTGGATAATAAGTTAGTAATAAGTATTTATTACTTACTTATTCTCAACCAAGTAACAGCGCCAGGCATAGTTGGGGAAAAATCCAAAGAACGAGGTATTGTTGGATGATAGGCGCCAGTCTGGTATTCTTTACAACACTTGTATGCATGGACGGGGTTGCATTAGCCCTACTTGTGTCTGAGGAGGTGGGATCTTCCATGTCCCCAGTAAAACAAAACAGTAAGAAGTTTACAGTTGTCTACGCATCGAACGAACCACTGGACGTCACGAATGTAGTTCCGAATTCCTCCACGCGCCGCGCCTCGGTCATTCAAAAAAACTCGCTCGAATAACACGCATGTGACATACGTAGGAATATAAGGAAACCCTGTAATTCTTGATTATACGCCTTAATACTATCGAAGAGGATTTTCATTCATCTCCAAAACATATTTTGGTCCTTCGAGCCGGATTCAGTAGAAGAAATCGTTGCGACCAGCATAAATCGGACGCACGAGGCCATCAGCGAAGTCATCCACGGTACCAGCATAAAACGGTCAGGTCAATCATCATTCTTTATCCTTATCCCTTTTTTCTTATTAAGTGCTTCATTTGTGTTGATATTGTGTGAAATCCTAGTGTTTTATTCCCGTTAAATAGTTAAAACTCGTAAAGATTTTCGTTTTGTCGCTACCCTCAACTTAAAAATATAAATCTTTTGCTAATTTCAAATTCAAACTAACTATTAACTTTAACTATTTTCCATTGTCTTCCACAATCTTTAAAATGTCTAAAACTCCATCAAAAGAAAGTCGTAGCAGTGGTGAGGATATATTTCGAGATTTAAATAAAAGAAGAGGTGTTGTTCGCGGTAAATTTCGACTATTCATGAAGTATGTAGACTCTGTGGAAATAATGCCTATTACTGAAATCATAAAAACAGAATTACAAACGCGTTTACAAAAGGCAGACTTATTGTTGCAGCAGTTTTCAGACATTCAGGATGAAATAGACTTAAAAATACCTGATAGTCAAATAGAAAAGGAATTGTCTGAGAGGGACTCCTTTGAAACCCACTATTATGCTTATGTGACTAAAGCTAAGTGTATTATTAACGTAGATAATGCTCAAAATTGTTCTAAGGTTTTTAGTAAAGTTCAATTACCTACAATTTCACTTCCTTCCTTTGACGGTTCTTATGATCATTGGTTGGAGTACCGCGATACTTACATATCTCTCGTCCATAACTCTAAAGAAATAGATAATGTGCAAAAATTCCATTATTTACGGTCTTCTCTTACTGGCAGTGCATTATTGGTTATTAAGTCATTAGAATTCTCTTCTGAGAATTACAACATAGCATGGGAGCTATTGGAAAACAGATTCAATAATAACCGTATACTTGTGCAAAACCATGTCAAGGCTTTATTTTCTATTACGTCACTTAATAAGGAATCATCCAATCAAATTCGTAAACTTATAGATACCGTTCTCAAAAACCTACGTTCCCTGAAAAACCTTGGCGAACCGACCGAGTCTTGGGACACATTGATTATTTACTTAATTACATCTAAACTTGATTCAGTTACCGAAAGAGAATGGGAGACTCATAAAAGTTCAATTATAAATGGTCATAATCAGTCAAATTCACGTACATCTCTTGATTATTTGATTACTTTTCTTAAAAATAGGGCTGACGTACTAGAAACTATTTATTTAGCACATAGTAGGTCTCCCACAGATAATAACGCAAAGAAACCATCGCAATCACAACAACAAAACAAATCACATAGTTACACATCATCACAAAATAAACAAAATAATAATAAAAGTTCTAAACGTCCTCGTATTTGCACTATGTGTCAAGCTAACCATCCGCTTTATTCTTGCGATTCATTCTTAAAATTAACTGTTAACGATAAAATTAAATTCATTAATGAAAAGAAGTTATGTTGTAATTGTTTACGTGCTAATCATTCGGTAGATGAGTGTTGGTTCGGTCCTTGTAAGCAATGCAACAAGAAACACAACAATTTAATTCATGATAAATGTGACGATAGTGTGAATGTATCCACATCGTCAGCTGTTGCTCTTAATTCACAGGCATCGTCGGAGGATACAAAGAGTGGTAAGTCTTCAAATACTACCACATTACATTCTGCATCTCACACAACACATCAAAGTACTACTCATTCATTATTAGAGACTGTACTGCTGTCTACAGCTTTAGTTGAGGTTGCAGATAAAAGTAATAATTATCACACTACCCGTGCTTTATTAGATAACGGAAGTCAGCATTGCTTTATTGCAGAATCTTTATGCAAACGACTTAATCTTAAATTAATACAGTCCACTGTGCAAGTCTCCGGAGTAGGTAACTCGGTGACTAATTCCACACAATCATGCGAAGTTAATTTGAGGTCTAAAACTACACAATATAGTGCACGCTTTAAATGTTTAGTTTTAAATCAAATAACAGCTCAGTTGCCATCTTTAGGTATAACATCACACATAAATATCCCTGATCATATACAGTTAGCAGATCCCAAATTTCATTCGCCATCAGGAATCGAATTATTAATTGGGGCAGATAAGTTCTGGGAACTATTAAATGACGGACTAATTCGACTAAGTAATGGTCCATATCTTCAGAATACTAAGTTGGGATGGGTAATATCTGGCTCATTGTTGAATAATAAAACTTCACGCAACAATCGAGTACAATGCAATTACTCACAATCATTAGACGCTCAACTTGGGAAATTCTGGGAGTTAGAAGAAATAGTTCCGCAAAATAAATTTACTAATGACGAGTCTTTATGTGAAAACTTGTTTATGCAAACTACGTACCGCGATAACACGGGTCGGTTTTTTGTGCGCATTCCATTAGCAGAGTCCAGTGACACACTAGGAGATACGTATACACTCGCGCTAAATCGCTTTCACGCACTTGAACGTAAATTAGATAAATCTACACCTGAATATAAAAATTTATATTGCAATTTTATGAATGAGTATTTGAGTTTAGGACACATGAGTCGAGTCAATCACTATCCATCACCAAATTATTTTCTGCCGCATCACGGTGTTTTAAGAGTTCATAGTAGTACTACCAAACTTAGGGTAGTTTTTGATGGAAGTGCGAAATCAACATCGGGCAAATCGCTTAACGAAATTCAGTATATTGGCCCTAGTTTACATAATGACGTTTTCTCAATTTTATTACGCTTTCGACAATTTAGATTTGTTGCATGCGCTGACGTCGAAAAAATGTATCGACAAATTAATATTCAACCAGATCAAAGAAATCTTCAGTTAATTCTATGGCGTGAAAATAAATCGGACGAACTAGGTGTGTACCAACTTAATACCGTGACATACGGTACTGCGTCCGCTCCTTATCTAAGTATTCGCTGCATCAAACAGCTGGCATCTGAGTGTAAGGATGACGTCATAAAACAAGTAATAGACGAAGATCTGTTTGTAGATGACTTAATTACTGGTCATGATGATAAACAATGTTTATTAGACATTTGTACCAAAGTAAATGATGTTTTAAAATCTGGTTGCTTCCATTTACGTAAATGGTTGTTTAATTCGGACATTTCTACAGCAGATCAACCAAAGGAATTGACTTTAGGCGAAAGTTGTTTAACTAAAACTCTCGGTCTTGGTTGGTTGAATTATTCAGATTTATTATATTTTACTACGAAAATTGATCAAACCTCCACTCATGTGACTAAGCGGGTTATCTTGTCTGTTGTCTCACAGGTGTACGACCCATTAGGCTTGTTATCACCCTCAATTATAATTGCAAAAATACTTTTACAAAAATTATGGCTTTGTAAGTTAAGTTGGGACGATCCAGTACCTAACGAGATTTTGGTTATGTGGAAAAAATTTATTGACACGCTTCAACACTTACAAAACATAAAAATTCCTCGTCATGTCAGACAAGTAAACACAAAATACACAGATTTACATATTTTCACGGATGCATCACAGGATGCATATGGTGCATGCGCATACATAAGAACATACAACGACAATACACCAGTCACTGTTGGGCTGCTTTGTGCAAAGACCAAAGTCGCACCAATTAAACCAGTTACAATACCGCGACTTGAGCTGTGCGGAGCCTTGGTTGGTGCCAAGTTATATCAAAAAATAATTCAGTCATGGAGATTAACTTTTGATAATATATATTTTTGGTCTGACTCCACGATAGTCATAAATTGGATTAAAATGTCACCTAACTTGTTAAAATCATTTGTCCAGAACAGAGTAGGGCAAATCAATGAATTGACTGGTGAGTTGCCGTGGTTACATGTTGCTGGTAAAAACAATCCGGCTGATCTTTTATCTCGCGGGCTCACGCTCGACGCGCTTCAAAATTCAGATATTTGGTGGCACGGGCCAGCATTTTTAACCGAAATTAACACCAATTTTAAACAAGATAATCACGATGAAATGATTAAACCGCACAATTTACCAGAAATGAAATCAAATTCTTTATTTACACAATTAACTTTTACTAGCATTTTTACCTTTGAACGATTTTCAAATTTTAATCGCATGAGACGTGCAGCCGCTTATTTGTTACGATTCATTCATAATGCACGAATCAAAGTCAAAACAGAACGTAGCACTGGTCCGATTACGTCTGATGAGTTAAATAAATCAACTTTAGTTCTCGTACGCTTAGCACAACAAACTTCACTTCCAGACATTTATACTGCAGTCATAAAAAACATACCTGTTAAGTCGATGAGAAACATATCTAGTCTTGATGTGTTCCTGGATTCTGATCGCGTTATAAGAGTAGGAGGCAGACTAGTAAATTCACACACTTTTTCCTATAGTAAAAAACATCCTGTATTATTATGTTCGAAACATACCTTTACGCGACTTCTTTTTCAATTTGAACATAAACGTCTACTCCATGCTGGTCCACAATTGCTCTTGGCTACTATCAGAGAAAGTTGGTGGCCACTCAAGGGCCGTGATTTAGCCAAGCAGACAGTACATAAGTGCATTACATGTACTCGCCAGAAAGGGAAGGCACTGTCAGTAAAGATGGGTAACTTGCCTCCTGAAAGATTGGAGCCGGGTTATCCTTTCATGCGCTGCGGTGTAGATTATGCGGGACCTATGTTCATATTGAATCGCAAAGGAAGGGGTTCAAAACTTGAAAAATGTTATGTTTGCCTATTCATATGCTTTACTACTCGTGCGATACACTTAGAATTAGTCACAAGTTTAAGTTCTGAAGCGTACTTATTGACTTTGAGAAGGTTTTTATCTCGTCGTGGAAAACCCGCACAAATATTTTCCGACAACGGAAAAACGTTTGTAGGCGCACTAAAGGAATTCTCAAATTTTTTAAATACTAGTGAAAACGATATTTTAAATTTCGCTGCAGACGAAAATATTAAGTTTAGTTTTATTCCTCCGTACTCACCACATTTTGGGGGTTTGTGGGAGGCAGGGGTCAAATCCTTTAAATATCATCTCCGGCGTGTAGGAAACGTAAACCTCACGTATGAGGAATTTTCCACCTTATTAACACAAATAGAAGCTCTCCTAAACTCCAGACCTATGTATCCCATGTCTTCAAACCCAAACGACCTACTCCCTCTTACACCAGCCCATTTCCTTATTGGCCGGCCGCTCGTTGCACCTACCTACGAAGACCTCACAGCTGCAAATACATCACGCTTGGTCCGCTACGAGCGCATCGAACAGATGAGGCAGAACTTCTGGAAACGCTGGTCGCAGGAGTACGTTTCGGAGCTGCAGACAAGAAGTAAATGGCAGTCCAACACCGACACAATAGCACCCAATACCTTGGTGCTCATTAAAGAAGACAACCTGCCACCTTTAAAATGGCGTCTTGGACGAGTCATAAGCACTTCACCTGGGAAGGATGGACTAGCACGTGTAGCTGACATTAAAACAGCTAACGGAGTGATACGAAGATCATACCCCAGATTATGTCCGCTGCTAAAGGAGGAAGAACCCTAATCTCTCTCTACTTCTTCGTTGGAGGTTGTTACTCCAAGGCGGGCGGCATGTCTACGCATCGAACGAACCACTGGACGTCACGAATGTAGTTCCGAATTCCTCCACGCGCCGCGCCTCGGTCATTCAAAAAAACTCGCTCGAATAACACGCATGTGACATACGTAGGAATATAAGGAAACCCTGTAATTCTTGATTATACGCCTTAATACTATCGAAGAGGATTTTCATTCATCTCCAAAACAACAGTTAATATTTTTGATTTCGAAAGTACCACAGAGTTTCGGTAAAGGAATCGTCGTCAATTGTTACTATGCAGTGAGCTAGTGTCGATCAATTTTCGACCTTCTACCCGCCCTCTGTTCTGCAGTAGCTTAATAACGGGCTGGTATTGTGAAAGGATAAACGGAAAACAGATTATTCAGGAGGCCTTTGTTAAGCTATAAAGTGGTACAGGCTGAATTTTGTAGTTTAGCGCAGCTGGTAGCAGTGTTGGCCTTCTGGTATCAGCGTCGACTTCGAGTCGGCCTTCTGGTATCAGCGTCGGTCGAGTTTGAAACCAGGCTGGCACTTTACTTTGGGAATTTAATTTCACTAACAAAAAATTCGTAGATGCAATGTCCACAAACCCGCACTGGGCCCGCGTAGTGGCTTATGGTCCACTCTCTCTTACAGAAAGGAGGCGTGTGTCCGAGCAATGGGAACATTATAGACTGGTTATGCTAAAGGTACTAACAGCTTTAGAGTAAAAAAAAAAGGCATGCCTTGCGACAGGCATAAATCGTGTTAAGTCTATTTTTAATTAATACTAAACCCTCGCACACACTCAATGCTAAACAAAGTATTAATTACAATCGCAAACCAGCCTTAAATAAGTAGCCCAGCCTATTTATTCTTCTTAAATTGACCTTTAAAATTTTAATGAAACAACCCTCTTTGATTTTCTTTTACCCGGCCAACGCGTAAATTACGGATGCACGAGTAAACCGTATTTACATGGCAATCCAGCGAACCCGAAAACTGATTTTATTGTAAGTAAAATGCCACTTAAAATGTAATAAAAGGCAGGATTTAATGAAGTGCCTACCGCGCAGTACCGAACCTATTAACATTTAATAATTGTTTCCCATTTTGTTTTACTTGAGAACAAAATGATTTCATTAACGGCTCTCCGATCTGTTTGACGAATACTTGGTATTATTTCTTTAGTGCACGCTTCGCTCGGCGAGTTTGTTCAGTCAATTTTAATTAAGGTAATACTAGGAAGTGAAGAGTTTGAGTTGTTGCGTAATACTGGCCGTCCTAAACTAGAGTTGAGAGACGCTTATTATGTTGTTTTCTCATATCGTTTGACTTGCTACTCTGAGTTTATATTCATAGGTTTTTTTATTTATCAGTATTTGCGACAACACAAAACATACTTTGGTAATATCGTTTCCATTTTAATAACATCGTATTGCTTTTGATTCACCACCATGAATAGTTTTTAGGGTTCCGTACCCAAAGTGTAAAAAGGGACCCTATTACCAAGACTTCGTTGTCTGTCCGTCTGTCTGTCACCAGGCTGTAACTCAAGAACCACGATAGCTAGGCTGTTGAAATTTTTAGAAATTATGTATTTCTGTTGCCGCTATAACAACCAATACTAAAAACAAAATAAAATAAATATTTAAGGGGGGCTCATACAACAAACGTGATTTTTTTGCCCTTTTTTGCTCGATATCAATAATGGCAACAGGTAGGCACTTGAAATATTCACAAAATACTCAGTTGTATTTTTACTCTAATAATAAATAATAAAAGAAATATTTAAGAGGGGTCCAATACAACAGACGTGATTTTTATAAATAATGGTATGGAACCCTTCATACGCGAGTCCGACTCGCACTTGGCCGGTTTTTTCCTTCTATCAGTATGAGTGATAGCTCTCCTGACGAAACAAAAAAACCAACGCAATCATCAATCAATTAATAAACTCTATCAGATTTCCATTAAAAACTGCAGCACTTCCACCGCGACCACTCACCAACGATATCGATCACGGCCGAAAAACACGCCGAAATTCACACGCCTTCACATGCTTTTAAAGAATGAAAGATAGTATAAAATTGGCGCGTAATCTAGTTACTTTGTCGCTGTAATGTCAAATTGTGAATCAGTCTACGTCAAAGAGGCCCGGTATGGACACACAAATCCAATTTGCCTGTTTCGACTTTCACAGGCTAAATGCTTGTGCCAATTAAGCGATGCGTAAAGTGCGTTCGGTGCCCTTTTCAACCCTTTTTTGATCAGCAATATCGTGGCTCCGTGTGGTCGGGGGGACAACTATTTGGGTCCACTGAACAGGATGAAAGTGGACCGGAATTCCGACTTCGGAGCTTAATTACGTGCCACAGGTTTGTGTAATATTCGTTTGATATGAGATGGATGTGTCACTGTGTTTGAGCGGTATGTTTGGAACTTCGACTAATTAATTTGAGATATTTTGAAAGGTCCGTGACGAGTTTTTGTGGATATCTTTTGAAGTAACTTTACAATTTAAGAAACATTTAGGATCAAAACATTTCGCTACTCAAATTCCAACCCGTGATTAACACAACGATGCGTGAAACTAGGTCCGTTTACACCTACTAGATTCATATTACTTGCCTCCATGTTCTGGCTCACATGCATCGAGCGAGCGAGCGTCCTACAAATAATGAGTTCTAATTACTATTTCCTGCTACACTACTACACTGTCTATAGACTGACCTACATCCCAGTTATTATGCGAGCGAAATTGAGCATTAGTTTCAAACGTATCTGCAGACTGAGTTTTATGCAAATATTGAACAAGATAAACTAACGTTCCACTATAGGTAATGTTGATTGACTCGGTTAAGTTCAACAAAGGGGATCGCCCAATTAAATCTGTCGGTGCCGAAACGATTCGGATGCTGCCGTTTGATTGGCTAATTGTCGGAGATAACTTTGTTTTCAAAAAGTTTGGTGTCGAACTATGCTGGTGTAGTGGGATTGTTGTCGAAGATTAGATACTAGAGTGGAATAGAACATTATCTATTTGTCGAGAGCTCTTCAATTAATTATCTGGAACAGTTCAAAAGAGTATTATTATCTTAGAGAGAAATAATAAGGCATACTATAAAATTCGGTTCTTTTGAATCAAGGATTTTTAATTTCTATCTATAATCGATTTTAAAGGATTGCCAACTAAACCGTTCGCCAAAATCCAGCTAATCTCCATTAATTTTCAAATCATTAGCTCCCACCTTTTCCACGTCACAAAATGACTTTCATTAACGTGCGCGTGTTCCGCAGCGACGCGTCCGATGCGTTGCGGCCGGGCGGTGCAAACGGGTGCAACCTCGCACCCACTGTCCGCAACCACTAGTTTACACAGCGCGCACGGTACACAGTGTTGTTGTTCAACGGTGCGGGTGACACCACTGTTCAATTAAAGAACGGAGTTCATGGCTCTTTTAGCAGTGCGATTTTTAATTTGCATCCGCGTTCGATGTTTACGCTGCTTTAATTCACCTTTGATGTTGCTGTTGCGGAATTCCTGTGACTTTATTAACAAAATGTTTTTGTATTGTTTCAGGTATGCATCGTTTTATGGATACGAAGTACATTGTGATGACTTAAATGAAGTGTCGGGGTTTGTAAAATCATATATAGGTGAAGCGTTGCTATCAAGATTTTGATCACAAAATATATAAGACAGTTTAAAAAAAAATTGCTAACTCTCAAAGACATTTTTCGCACCCTATAAACTTGTAAAACAAATTCCGTAATTCATGAATAAAAAGACATTAAATAAAACGATTACATTAATATAAAAACCCTACAGTCAGTCGAATCGCGCCGCGAATGCTGGAAAACGATACTAAATCATTACGGCGAACTCCCCTCATAAAGAGAGAAACAATTATTATTGCTTGTTAAAGAGCCTCTCGAGGTACGGGAAATAATAAAGAAATTGTTCCCTCACTATCGGGAGCGTCTCGATCGCTTTATTACTACCATATAAAAGCGATTGTTTTTCGCAAGGTATTAAAATTGAATGTTCAGTGGCAAAGTTCTGAATTTTAAAGGGGTTTTAGTGCTACCTTGGTTGGAGAAACTTAGGGTGAATGTCTTTTAATGGTTGATAAATGTGGCCATTGTCCTTTTAGTATGAAAGCGGTTGAGATAGATAAGACAATCGGACGTAGTTATCACATATCAACATCGGTAGTCAATGAAGTACATCTAGTCAAATGCAATATATATTTTTTTTTTTTTTACAAGCATGTGTAATGGGTCTACACACATAGTTTTTTATAATGAAGTCCTCAATGTTCTACCGTCACATGGGCATGCAAATCATATTTAGTTATCTACGTTACGTTTATGTATCGTTGTAGTAATTAACATTTTCGTAATTTAAACGAACGGCTCTCCTGCACACAGATAAAACCGGAGAGGTATACATTGCGTGACTTAAAAAAAAATTATAGTTATCTTATTCTTAAGTAATTATAAAAATACAAATTTAAAATTATAACTTAACTTAACTATCTAATCTACTATGCCTCACATTTCTTTGTGTAAAAATTAAAATACTTCACAATAAAAATTAAATGTTGTATCTTCGGAAAGAAAATGACAATGTTAATTTTTTCTTCCGACTAACAACGTTTTTGAAGTCCCATCTTCCTTTAGCATAAATGTGTTTGACATTATATAACAATTATTTACTTATTTAGAAAACTAATTTCCGTCCAAAGATCTAACCGTCTTTATATTAAACTCAATCTACAGACAATAAAGATCCTTTGTGAACCAATAACCATCAACTACCCTTCAATAAAATTAATAACAGAATATCGCTTTAAAAATTATTATGACAAAATAGGGAGAATGGTTCGTCCTGACAATGTCATTATGGCTCAGTAAAAGCAGCTTTATGCAAACGACGTTTATGATTAAAAATAAGTTTGCTAGTGCCGCCAAAGGTTGCAAAACCCAAGCTCGGCCTAATAATTTCCTATTTGTGAGTTGGTCAAAGATGTAGACGAAAGCGGGGGGCTTCTTTCTAAGGCCGAAATATCGATAAACGTTACTCGGCACGTACTTTGACCTGTGTAGATTTGCGGGGTATCTGCGTAACACTATCAGTAGCAATGGGGTTCATGTTGACAGTTCAACAACATTCATTGCGTTATTTACGTTGTAGAGCAGACAAATTTTTCGAGCATATGAAGTAATGGATCAGTAATATCCTTCAAAATGATACAAATTGAGATTGATAGCGTGCTACCCAATTAGGGTGCTGTTCCCATTTCTATTTTGCACTGGTGATTTAAAAGTTATGCCAGTGACAGGAATAACGCTTAACCAAAGTACGGGCTGAGTAACGTTTATAGATTTCGGACCAAGACTTTTGAACGACAGTGTTGGTCAGGATTGTCAGCGCTTCACTCCAAGACCAAGACGTCTCTTTATAAGATAGAAAGAACACTGATCACCTCATAGTGTATACTACTACATACCCCATTTGAGAACATCAAAGTTTTAAGATCTAAAATTCACATAAAAGTTTTTTTTTTTATATTTACGCAAAAAGTGTCTCGAATCAACCTTGAAATAAGACTAGTTAGTTCACAGTCGGATATGTTAACGCTTGGTCACTGACAAATTACTTTTTAACAACTACAAAATAAAAACAATTTGCACAACCAATTTCAATTTGGGAACTTTTAACAACTCGCCAGCCATTACAACTTGCACCAGCCCACTTGGTAGGATGGTGTTTTGACAGGGGACCCTAATCCGACCCGCTCCGCAGGGCGGCACAGTGCGCATGACGTTTTTCAATTATAACCATTTACTATGTAACACTTTTGCGACTACCTGTACTGTTCCAACGAAATCCGAATTTTCACGAATTCTTCCGAATTTTCACGAATTAATTTTGTTCTTCGAAAGAGTGTCCAATTTTTAATGCTTTTTCAGTACTTTTGTCGATCATGACGTTTAGTTCTGTTTCCAATTTGTCGATAAAAAGGAACAAATCGTGGAACTGTAACATGCTTCGAATTGACATAGTTAGTTATTGTGTATATGTGTGAGTTCAATTCAAAGTGACGTAAACATATTGAAATGGTATTGAAGATTTTAAAATCAATTTTAGATAAGATTTTAGGTGAAGCCCACGCTCATGTCAGTGTTTACTGACCTATCACGATATATGAGAACTAACATGAGACTGACATAATCTGGTACTTAAACTTCAATAAACAGAGTTATAAATTATGTAGATCATGCTTGATAGACTAACGATACAAACTATTTTACTAAGTCTACCTAATTCCAGTCTACCTAAACCAGGCTATTCGCACGCTTAAATTAAGTGTCACCCTGTATCTGTGTACCTTTTTTCATGTCTAATAAATTATTATTATTATTATCTCCTTTATTTCATTTATATACTTACAAAATACATTTTTAAATATTTTAAATATTATTATTATTATTATAATTATTAATATAGCACAACCAGCCTATAATGTTCAAGGGTGCGGGCCGTAATCCACAACGCTAGCCCAGTGCCGGTTGGTAGATGTCACATGTCTTCGAATTTTGGTTTTAGGACATACTGGTTTCCTCACTATGTTTTCCTTCACCGTTGTTGAGAGCAATGGTGATGAGTTAATTTACACAAAGTAAAGCGCCTTTCTGGGTTCGAACCTACGATCTTACAACTCGTAAGTCGGGACCGAATTAAAAGTTAATTTCAATAATTGATTACAATGATTACAAATGTCTTATAGACTATATTTTCTTTTTACAAATGAATTAGACATCTGTAGCTAAACTAGGCAAAAGCCTGTATTTTGGGCTATCAGTGCTAAACTCTCGAAATAATAAACAGTAAAAAATAACCATCAAGCAGAAATGTTAATATTTATAGATTTTTTTTTTTAAGTGATTATAAATAACTTAATGACTCGATACAATATAATCATTATATTTTTCTCTTACTTTTTTTTACTAGTTTTTTTTTTTGTTCAATTATACGAGTATTGTCATTATATAATTTTTTATCATTAGTTAGTTACCTAGTGTCACGCTATAAAAATGCGTTATTTTCATCCTAGAAAAATATACCAACAAAGTAAAGTTATGCGTACCGCTGTCATCTAACATTATCCACAACTCCCCACCTCCTGTCAGCATTCAAGGCTCCATACAGTTCTATACAATATTAATATAACTAGGTAGATATGTACTCGGTAGAGACGAACCGAACTCTCGGTACACTTTGGATCAATTTCCAAAGTTTTACTTCGATCTTTACTTTCGTGGGGCATGTGTACACTGGAGGGGAATTGTTCCCAATTACGAAAACAGAGAATCTGAGAAAATTAACCGTGATATAACATTGTTTAATGTTTATATTGATTTTGGAATTTTATAATATTATGTTTGTGATTTAATTTCATATGAGGGTAGATGTATTTTTCTGCTGTTCTTTTTAATCGTAAAAGAGCTTTATCCTTCATTCGAAAGGGACGTGGTAATATTAAATTCTACACTCAAACAATCCATCTGCCTAGCCTATTCCCCACGACTGCCTATCTGACCTCCACGCACCAGTTACGACTGTCAAAGATCCACGAATGACAGCCGAAACCAATAGCTTAACGTGCTTTCTGAGGCACAGAGGGGTATTGGTATATAAAGATGGTCACCCATCCACGGACAAAGGTAGCTTAACCTGATCGATCGACCCGTGTGGCTGTTATTAATTAACCACGAGCTCCTCCACAGTCAAACAATATCATACTAAAATATATTACGCGAAACATGTCTAGGGTTCACATAAAAAGTTTACTGACCTTAATTGAACACTACAGTGTAAATATACCTAAATCAATTAACCAATTAGCGACATTAGGCATACACCTACTAGTACTGACTCATTCTGACGTATTCAATTCAGGGCCTACGTGACAATGCACTTAACCTACTATTTCAGCGGGACGGCTAGACAAAATTAGTCTGCCTACAAAGACTTAACTTCCAAATGAAAACAGACCTAATTTATTTAATTACTGAATTGGCTAACAGATAAACTTGATGAAATAAATTCAATTGAACAAGTTTCACTGAACTTTTATTGGAATCGTTCTTGTAATAAATTGTTCTATTTAATTTGCATGCATTATTTGGATAAATAAAATTTAATTCGGAAATCTGTTTAGTATCATTAATGTTTTTTTTATACGTTGAAAAAAGATTAGGTATTTAATTCAACATGTTTAAATCTCTACTAATTAAAAAATAAAACTTGAATTCTACACAATTATCACATTTATTAAAATAAAATATTTCTAAATATTGACATTAAAATTAAACTTGATAACCACTCTTGTCATGCTGTCTTTGAACCAAGTTTGACATGCTACACTACAGTGTATCCCCAGCTTTACACTCAAACGTTGAGCCTGTACGGAACTTAACCATCCACTTTATTAGCAAACTTGGCTATGAGTACAGTCTTTCAGTAATTAGACTGGATTATTTTCGGCCGACTGCGCCACAAACTTGTTTATAAGTCACGAGAATATTACACCAAATATATTTTTTACTTTGCATTTGATACTTTGCAATTTGTTGACTTTGAAAGTTGTTTTAATCTTGCTCCTGTTGAATGTTTCGTTAAAACATTTTCTTTTGGTTGTGTATTGGATTTTAAATTACAATATTGACTTTGGGCGCTTTTAGCATTTTATAAAAAATGTAGAATCTTTTTTTATATAATTTGTAACATTTTTCTTTTTGTGTCTCTCTTTTCAACCATTTAAACAGTCATGTTTTAATAAAGTTAGCAACTGTTACGCTGAAAATGTAATTATAAAATTCAAGTGACAATACATTTCTCATAATCATCATACAAGCTCAAGCCTTAACACCAGTTTACCTAATATCAACAATAGATTATGATAATTTATTTACCGTAAAATAAATTATGTCTCCGCACCTTCGAGGTGACAGCGTGACAATGGTTACAATAGGCCGCCGTCAGATAGGTCTATGTCATCCCTTTTTTAAGGGCTTTGTGATACAAGCGATGATTAATGTTTGAAAACTGAGTGGAAAATATGAACAGTAAACGGCGGATTATAGAAGTGAGCTATTAATTCTTTGCTGTTTTATTACTGTTGTTTCTTGTTTATAAATGTTTTATTTACTGTTCGGTGTTCTCACTTTATATTTTGTATGAAAAAAGCGGCGCAGATAAATAATAAATCATACTTCCATGTGCTAGTTTATGTATGAATTTTGATGAAATCCTGAACGTCACCGTTAGGTACCTAGAAATCTAAAATTCCATCAATAATCCCCGAAACCGAATACTCAAACAACGTCAAAATAATTTCATCCTGTAATCAACTTATTTATATTCAGACGACATTAAATTATACATGAATCAAATCGGAATACATAAAAGTGTGAAAATGTCGCATCGTGAGCGTGTATTGTGCGATATTTCACGGCATGGAGAGACGTGTCGCGCGCACGCCTCGCGCGAGTGTGCACGAGGGCTTAGCAAATACGCCGTCGCGCGATACAGCATCGAGTGTGTCTCGATACGTGTGCACCTACCCTAATACATGACGGGCAAACACCAAATTTGATAGCCGAAGAGAGATGGTTTATTTTCGGAGTTCTCAAAGTATATACGGCGAGCAAGCCTTCTGAGTAAACCAAGAGGACTGTTCTCACCGCTTCAAAGGTAATAGCAGCATAGTTGTTAGATTAAAAGATGTGAATTTGCATAATAACTGCCAACGTCGGATAAGAAGCACGTATGACCATAATAACACATTTTTCTTCAACTACCCATTCGGTTTTACAACCTGCTAATAAAAGGCAGCTGATATTATAATACTTCTGCCGTAGCTTTCAAGCTGTTCAGAGTCTTAAAGAAAACAGATAGGCAAATCTTGTAAAATTCCTATCAAGTCCTACTTCTCTTGACAAATGTGACGGACAAGGAGGAACGCTGACATGGCACCTGAGATACAGGACATGCCCTAGTTTGGGTGTCAGGAGTTTCACATAACGAGCATGTACTTTGCCTATTAATATGAGGATATAAGTTATTTAAGTAATGCATTTTTGATCCTTTTTCTCACCGTCTTGTAAGTTTTTTTTTTGCCTATTCTGTCCCACTGCTGAGCAAAGACCTCCGCCAAATCCTTTCAGGAATGTATACTTCCTTATTGTATTAGGCTTACGATTTTTTCTTTTTTTTTTACTTATGACCCTGGGGTCTCGGACCTTTGGAAGGCTTAACAGTGGCCGAAGCCAACTCGCAGAGGCCCTTTAGATAATTTATATAAAAGTGCATCCAAGGACAACCCCCGGTTGGTGCAGAACTATTGCATCATATTTGTGTATCTATTTTAGGGTATTATACACATAATATTTGCACCAACGACAGTCCCATTTTATGTCAAGGAAAATCACTGTCCATTCTAAGGTTGCCTGGAAGAGATTGCAGTAATGCGATAAGGCCGCCCATTGTATATTTTGTAGCGTGTCATGTATTTTTTATGCTATGTATTTTTGTGGTGTACAATACAGTATATATTAAATAAATAAATTAATAATGCAGAACATAAATTATTATTACTTACTAAAGAAAATAATGACACGTGAACAAATACGTAAGCGGGCTTGTAACAGCAATACTATTCCTATATAAACCTAGCCAGTATCCCAATCAGAACACAGTACTGTTTAATCAGCTTTTGACCCTCAACCTCTATGCTTAATATGATTTCAAGCTCCATATTGACTGCAAATCCGTAAATAAAATAGAATAGAATATTCATTTATTTGCTCAGAATGTAGGTATTTACAATAAAGTGGTTACAATAATTTGAATGAATCCTTGTACATTCTACCATTTTGGCATGCAAACATTGATGCAGTTCATCATCAAACATACAGATATTGATAAAGTCTTTACTTTATCCATATCTGTATGTTTTGTCTGTTGTTTTATGTGATCCTTTGATCACAGGCGCATTATTGCAAATACCATATACGCGGAACTGTTTGTCTAAAGAGGTATTCGCTGTATTCAGTGCACATCAAAGTGGATTCAACGGAGTTGAGAGCTGATTTGTCACATCATATTATAGCCCCGGGTCGTATTCAGCCCCTGTGCAACGTCCTGCCGTCTAAATTGGCTTGTGCCACCGGTCACTTTGGTATTAATTGATCAGTACAGTAGCTAGGATTTGTACTTTGGGAATTATCCAATGGTAATTTATTAAAAGTGTTCGATTGTCATCCGACAGCGATCCGATGAATTGGATTGCTGAGTCCCTGTCTGCATATGCCAAGGGCTGAAGAAAGCTTTTCAAATAATTGCGACAGTGGTCATGCATTAAAAAACACTCTTTGTATTTGAATATTGTTGACTACGTTTTTTAAGAATTTCTCTTCATTGGCATACAAATAAAGGCTGATCCAATTCGAGGTTCCTAACTTTTTAATTTTTTTTTTTTATCGATTTTTAGTCTTATTCATTAATTATAGAAAATTATTTCATGCGCCTATAGCGCTCACCGTTGACTGATACTGTCACCTTCAGCATTTTCGCGTTGAGCAACAATTTTGTAAATTTATTGTTACTAACATTTGACGACTGAAACACGCGCCATTACTAACAGCTGTCAAAATAACAGTGTTGCCAATATAAGCACCTCGAATTGGACCACACTTTATTTTGAAGCGTCATAAAAAGTCAAGAAATCTAATAGTAATGGCAGGCTATGCTACGCTAACGGTCACCAAGACAGGTGAACACCTTCATTCATTGACCTATAGGGCCTCATCGTGTTTTTGAGAAAACGTTGTTTCTCTGTCTATTCCCTTGAAAGTTGTGAAGATTTAGAAACTAGAAAGTCTGACAACCACAGTTCTAATATTGGGATCTTTCCAGTAATTGGGTTTTGAAAGTCAGACGACGGTCAGTAAAATTGATTTTCAGCTTTATTTTTATAAGTTGGAAGCCTAGTTGTCTCTCTGTACATAGTTTTAGAAAAGGCAGATGATATCTAGCATACATATTGTCAGTAGCGATAGACTTGTCAAACTAACCCTCACCTCAAAGAAAACTAAAACCACTTTATTTTTTCTAAAGTGACTAAAACCAAAATTGCGATGTAACAGCCGTGTCTATTGTGTGCTTAGGTATTGAATTTGTTGAATATTTCGGCTCGTTCCGACCAACTTTGCTGGCTCCTAACTCCGTACCAAGTTTTATTAGGATACTTGTAAAATTTCCGCCTATTTTATTGGAAGTGCTTTCGCCTGATTAAATAAGATGAATTTATTGACTTAGACACGGCCGAAAGTGCCCAAGAATTCTAATATCTGTGTGTATAGGTAAGTTTTTCGTGTTTTTCAGTTCTGATGGTTCTGTGAGTTGGTTCGGAATTTTAATTAAATTCTGTTTTGTTGTTTTAATTTGGTGTTTTCGGGTGTTGTTAATGAGTTATAATTTACTTGGAGATGGTAAAGTATTTGTTTCTTTAATGAAGTGACTTAATTTATATTGCCATTGAACTATTTGGCATCAGTAAGATTGTATTGTGTCTACTTCTCGACTAGCTTAAACCATTGCAGTCCGAACACACTATGCCAACCCGAATTTGCCCCTACAACGTGGAAGCAACACGCCTTCAAAACCCACTAAATACAACCCAAACTAAACACTACTTAATAATGATGTTTACTAAATATTAAGCACACATGCACCCACAGCTCAGAAACTTGCAGAACACTAAGTTCAAAGAAGATTTGCATGACGCTCGGATCGTTCGAGTGCCCCTCTAACAGATCCCTGCTCGTAGATCTACACCACTGTACAGACGAATACAGAATGTTTAAGGAAACAAGGTATTCTCTAAGTAAACTATTTGTCATTTAAATTTCAAGTCAATTGCACAGTGGGAGGGTTTAAAACCCACGAGTTTTCGATCGACATTCTGAAGCCTAACTAAAACTCAATCTTGTAAAGTAATAGAAGTTGACCTTGCTTAGGTAGTCACATTCCCACCTAGCTGATTGAGCTATTCTATTACAGAAGAGGATAGGAATTATAGGCTATTACCAGTTTGTTTAGTCTAAATCTTGCTCAGTGATTCTTTGCTAAAGATCGTTAGTGCAGTTAACTTGTGGAAAAGGGTCCTGCGTTACTAAAATTTCCTATCAATGTGCGACTATATCAGTGGCAATGTTTTGGGAAAACCAGATTTAAAATACAGTCGTGCCAGCGACGCGAAGAAGAAGAATGAGCGACTTGAACATTAGGGACTGTAGTCGATACCCTGGTCCAACCACCATTTTCGCCTGCGACCTCTAGAGTTATCAATCGACCATACTTTCTGTCGTACAACCGGAACTTCTGTAAGTTTTTATTTCCTGCCTAAGCTCCTGTATAACCGGCCACTATGCGCAATACCCTCCGCCGGCCATTTTGATATTCCATTCAATTGTGCCGATGCAAATGGTGAAATATTTTGAGATAACCGCGTATTATGGACCAAGCTAATGTATTATGATGTGCATCCTTATTTATACTTTTAAATTCTAACACTTAAATTAAATGAGGAGTTTTAAAGAAAATCTTATTTTAAGATTCGGATTTTTTTACCGTAAATACTGGGTCAAATTAAATTAGCTAGCGAAACTTTGCAGACGATATCTTAAAGTACATTAGTTGTGTCAGTTTAAATATTCTGGTTTTTTTTATTAATTTTTACCGGCGTGTGGGGTCTCAAAACGATAAAACAAAAGAAAACAGATTTTTTCAACTCATACTACAAGTAAAAACAGGTGTCGTTGACCCCAAAAAAAAAAACACTAAATCTATTTTATCTTGTTTTGATATCAATAATCATCACGTCTGCAGAGTTGCGCTAGCTAATTTAATTTGACCATGTATGTTCTATAGAACAAACATGGTCAACGTTTTGGAAACACGTGGAGGAAATAAAGTTATAACTTTGTTTCCTCCACGTGTTTAAAAACGTTAAAAAAGTCAAAGGGAGCCGTTTTATAAAATACCTAAATAATAATTTTATACTAAAAAGATATGACAAGAGGCCGATTTACAAAATTTATTCATTAAAAAGTTCTGCCGAGGAGATGAAAAAAAAAACTTTCTAATTGTACGAATGAGGTACTAATTATTCAAACAATTACGTTAGCAAGTTAGGTTGGGCAACTTAACATTTTTTTCGGCTTCATTTGCCAACAGCCCCAAGAAAACTCTTAATCACGGAACTTAGATAACAAATGCCTTTCAACTTAGAGCCAAACAGTTTTTTTGTTACTTTGATGAAAGTAAAGAATTGTGTATTTAAAATTCTGAGGAGTTATTTTTTTTTATTTTATAAGAAACTTATTTGCATTCTGGTTTGTAATTAAAGAGGTTAACGAATGCCAAGGGCACTGGGCGGTCGGAAAGTGGGTGAACCGACTTGACTGCCGCGAGATTGGTTAGTGAAAGAATTGTAACTTTTAGTAATTTTTTTAATATTGTTTTTTTCAAAAGTTTTTGTTTTAGATTTGGTCCTTTTGAACAAAGAAACCTTTGTTTCTTATTTCTTGAATCAATGGTGTCTTAAAATAACTTCAAAAGTTTATAAACCATTGAAAAAGTAGGTAACATTTAATTTTGAACCTGAAAAGACCTGGTGCTACGCAAATTCGCTAACTTGTGAAAAACTCATAATACCCTTTACCCAAATAGCTATTATGGAGGTAAATCTGAAAATATATTTCCAGTATTAGTGTAAACACTTCAAACCCTACTTCCTATTTCAGCAAGATAATTTCCATAGATGGGGTAGAGAAATTCATACCCGCGTCGGAAGCGAGCGTATGAAATAATGAAATTAATGTCTTAATCTTTGAAATTTATTCATTGCAACCGCCGCGTTGCTCGTTGCTCGGTGTAATGCACTACTCTATGTGCTTTTTACTTGTAGGCAATTTGCTTTAAGATGTGTTGTGCTTATATTAACTTTTGTGAGTTATTATGTGTGTAAGAGAGTGTAAGTTCTGATTAAATGTTATGTTTATTCATTCACTAGCCCTGCTTAGGCTGCTTAATTGTTACTGAGGATACTCTATTATCCAAAAAATACCAAACTATTCGTATCAGAAAAACACAAAAAGGTATTGTGTGAATTGCATTAATAATTAATCTAAATAAAAGGGTTCAACCTAATCGCTTTCATAAATATGTTAACAATTTTGTCGTATAGATCACGAAAAAATAAAATTACGAAATGCGGTTCCATCGATTACATAAATGGCAAGAACTTCCTCAAAGCCGCAAGCTTCATACTTGTAACATAACCATTTTAAGCCGAAGTTTGTACTCAAAACCGCTCATACTTCGTGGCTATTTTTACCGGCGTGTCAATAAGAAACCTTGGCATAAATAGGGAAGGAGCAGCTTCGTCCAGTAAGTAATGAGGGAGCACTGTAAACATATAATGTAACCAGGGCGTGCCGTTAATTGATTGCCTGCCGCGCCCGCCATACAGTGCGACCATCGCTTTAGAAGCATTGCTTTTCTGAAGTGTCTCGAGGAATTGCTGAATTTGCATGGACTGGTTTTTTTGTTTGATGACGTGCCTGTATTTTGAGGAAAGGGTCCGTTAAGGTACCTATCCTAAGGATGAGGATAGGGAGGTCAGGTCATTTGCTTAAAAAGTACCATAAATAAGTATTGTAAAGGATTACATTACTTATTTATTATCTAAACTATACATATAATATTAATAATATTATAAAGAGAAAAGGTTTGATTTTTATTATGTTTGTTTGTTGTGCATTCACGCTAAAACGGCTGAATGGGTTTGAATGAAGTTTGGCACATTTA
This sequence comes from Apamea anceps, assembly GCA_951799955.1. NCBI lineage: Eukaryota > Metazoa > Arthropoda > Insecta > Lepidoptera > Noctuidae > Apamea > Apamea anceps. The sequence continues at coordinate 3,180,952 of OX637506.1, forward strand.
GATAAGGACGTAGAATCCTTTTTATTCCGATATTCCCACGGGATCAAAACTAATGCGGATGAAACCGCGTAGCGCAGGTAGTTGATACTTTCGAAGCAATCAACATTCAAATTAATTATAAGAGTTTTTTATGAATCATTTCAGGCTATCTATCAGCCTGTAACAATCTTGAAATTTACGTTCTACTGGACCGACAACAACATGTGAGTCGTGTTCTTGCTATATTCGGCATACTTGGAAAGTGTATTGGAGATAGTGGCGCCGATTCCCTTGTTCACAAACTAAACTAAATTTAAGTTCAATGCATCCTTTTCTTTCTATTTAATTTAGAAAAGGACAGAAGATAAATATTAGTTTAGTCCTGTCAAACTAGTCTGCGCCTGACGTAAATTGCCATATTTTTAGCAGCCATGTTTTAAATCACGTCTAATCTGTCTATGGAGTATCTTAATTTGACAGGAGTAAACTAATATTTTATCTTCTGTCCTTTTCTTAATGAAATAGAAAGAAAAAGATGCACAGAACCTAAATTTAGTTTAGTTTTTGAACAAGGGAATCAGGGCCAATGGCTTCACCTAAACATAACATAGCATCTAGTTGAATGGATGGACAGAATCCATTTCTACAGCAATATTAAATCCGCCGGTGTATATACAACATAGGCAGATGCAAGGGTTTCAAAGGCTTAAGGTAGGACCATGAACCAATGGAGCGTAATTTTTCGCGTCTATATTTGAGTGCTGAGTCTATAGGTCGGAGGATAGATGCACTCAAGTCCATTAGCAAGAATAACGTAGCTTAAAGTTCTGAACCATCACTTACATAGAAGATTAGAATCCCTGTAGTTTCGGCGCTAATAGTGCATGTGGAACTTCTACAAAAGTTAACAAAACACAAACAAAAAAAAACAAAAACAAATAACAAAAACAAACAAAAAACAAAACAACAAAAAAAAAAAATTACAAAAAACAAAAAAAAAACAAAAATTAATAAATATTTTTGTTTTCGTTAAGGGTTATTTTGTTATTTTCTAATTGCTGAAACCAGCACACAGTTTTCCACTTAAATTCTGATTAGCTTTTGATGAAAGTAAACTTGATTCTTGGAAAGCAACATTGGTATTTTTCTTCCCAGAAAATTCAAAACTTCGCGCATATTACATAAGTAATATTATCGTTATCAAACCAAAATCTGCTATGTGCCGTTTTTTGAGATTTCAAGATTTTGACCACAGCTTATAGGTCACTGCCTTATTTCTCATATAAAAGAACTGCTATGTGCAGTGCTAAAACTTTGTCAAATAAAAACTGCTATGTAACATAATATGAATGTTCTATTATTGGGAATATAAATGCCACAAATGTAATGTTTCTAACAACTACTAATTTAATTAACTTTTTTATTTAACTATTTTTTTTTAACTAATTAATTTATTTAACTAATTTATTTATTTATTATTAGCCATTTACATCCCACTTCCGGGCAAAGGCGTCCCTACTCCACTTCTCTCTACCCAGAGCTGTTCTTCATTAAAGGAGTCCTACTGATCCCGCCTCTAGACCATCTGAGACATCTGAGTCTGCCGCGATGTCGTAGCTGCGAAAATTGTCCTAGCATGAATGGCTGTAGTTTTAACAGTACTGCAGTATTCACTCTGTAATTAATTAAATACGAATATAAAGGTCAAATTAAGAAGAAATGAAAGCATGACAACGTATTAAAACAGATCATAATCTAATAACTCTTCAATAAGTCTCTAAATACCCACCAATGGTCGGATGATGACGAATCATATAACTTCGCTCCAATACAGGGACGAAGAAGAATTTCACGCAACATCGCCCCCACTGCGAGCTGAAACTGAAGCACAATAGCAGTATAGAACTTAATCCTCATTGGCTCTCTGCAGTCACGTTGTGGAAACAATGTTGCACGGTCTTAGGCTCAGGCCGCGGAATAGGCGATGCGATGTGGACTGGCCTGATAGTGGAAGTATTGGCGTTGTTGGGGAAGGAATTAGAACCGTGACTGGCTTAGAATTGCATTTAATTGTGTAGTGGCTAGATTTTATCTGGATCGATAAATAGGAATAGTGATGGAAATTGAAAATTATCAAGTACCCGGAACGATACATTTGAGTGGATTAATTACACAGCATTCAGCAGCATCACCATCTGCAATTTGGCATATAAAATATAATTATGCCAAATTGCAGATGAATATTTATTCAAACTGCAATGACAATCATCCCAAATTGCCATTATTTGTGATTCATAGTTTGAATCAATCAAAATAATCATAATAGGCTGTCATGTAGTCAAAAGTGAAATTTGTCAAATTAATGTATCTCCGCAGTCCACTCTCGGCCTTTCCATTTGCAAGCTTTTAATAACTGACAGTTCACAAGGACATACTTCAAGCCTAACCTAAGCCTAAATAATTAAAATTAGAAAATTACGTCAATCGCTATCCCTAAGGCCACACAGACCGCAGGCTGATGGTACGCTCATGATCCGAACGCGTTGGGTGCATGGCGTGAATGGGCCCGGCCTATTCAAACCAAATTATATACAGGTCAACCATGACATTTGCATAATTGGCTAATTAGTAATGATATCTTTGATCTGATAATAATATTTTATTTGGACTGGAGTCTTTAAAAAAAAGGGCATTTTTTCGACTAAAATAATTGATATTATTAGGACTGGAGTCTTTAAAATTTAATTTAGAGGAATTTTTTTCGCCTACCTGAGAATTATCTCAGGCTGCTTAAAACTGTAAATATGGCGTTTTGTTTCCAACCTATCGATACCTATAAAAAAATCGGATTTTCTGAAAATAGTACCCACACCTACATAGGTGGGTCCGAGTTTTTTTTTTGGTTTTTGCCTCAGTAACTGGGATAGCTTTATGATAATTACAAGGATGACACTACTAACAAACAAACTATGATGAGACACCAGAGGGGCAATTCTTGTAATTTTAAGAACGTTTACAGTCTGATCTCAGTCTGTCAAAAATACCTCTAATTTCCCTACATTTTTGACGTTTTTGACATTGAGTGCCATTGATACGAGATTGTGACTGGATTTTGAACGATTTAATTACAAGAGTTGCCCTTCTGGTCTGGTCATAGTTTGTGACACAAAATCAAGTTAAAAGGCTACCTATATTCAACCAACGCGACCAGAACCCCAGTCCAAAGCTTCATTTCACTAAACACACACACACACTACATACTTTCGTTGTCGTCTCCAAGGCCATATTTCAGATCCCCCAAATAGTACGTCAGGAGGTTTACGATTCAACATGTGTTACGTGGCATGAGGAGGCATAAGTGAATCAGATTATATACCGATGGACTATCCACTTTGCATAATTTTCACTAATTGATAGTGGCAGCTTGAATAGTGATGTTTATTTGATTATTTAATTTAAGTTCGGTTCAATTGAGTTTGGATAATGAAATATTTAATAATATAATAAAGCCTTTATTTCCTTAACCAAAAATGATATAATACAAGTGGATTACCAAAATTATTTGTTGTCATAAGTAGAGTAGTAGTATTAAGTGTAGTAATTATATGTTTTCATACACAATTACACATCTTCTAACACCCCCCATATCTTGTGTGCTGAAACTTTATTATTTATTCCCACACTACAATAAAAAATAGACTGTGAAAAACGACTTAATTAAAACTAAACTTTATTTAACTAGGTTATGGCTCATTTTCAGGTACAAGCCTCCTCCAATTTTCTGCAGGTTTCGCTATTTTGACTTTGACCGTCTAGTTTTTGTCCATGTTTTGTTGACTTGATCTACCCAGCGATCCGGAAGGCGTCCTCTGGGTCTTCTTCCTGTTGGTACCGACCATGTCGTAACTGTATGAGTCTATCTTGTGACTTTAATATCATTAGTCCTCTTTAAAAAATTCTTACCTATTTAAGTAGAAAGACTTATCTATTCTTCTTCTTCTTCTTTTTCTTTCTTTCTTATTTTCTTTCTTTCTTTCTTCTTTCTAATGCTTCCATGATATGCCCCAGATGATTTAAACTTTCTGCTTTTTTTACAGTTCAGTAAATAAATTCACAAAGAAATAATTAACGGAAGCCAGAAAAAAGTTTATTCGGCCCAAATAAAACGCACATTATAAAATAAACATACAAGTACAAATTAGCCAAAAGCACAGTATTCGACAAAAGAAACAAAAGCGAGAAATTAAAAAAATAAAAGTATTACAAAATTATCTATTTGAAACATGGATTGATAAAACCATGTTTGATCAGCGATGTGGATTGACGATTCAGATTATGTCATTTTATTACCTATAAAGTAAAATAAACACAAAAACAAATATAAAATAATCTACCATAAAAATAAAATATTAATTCATTTTAACTTTTACAAAATCAAAATTAAAATCCGATGTAAAACAGAAAGTTTCAAACACAGCGCAGCTCAGCGTTTGTCATATGAAAAAGTAATATTTAACATGAGCCGAAACTCATAAATAAATAGCAAGTCTGTTGATATTTGGAACGACAGAGAGCCAATATTTCGCATGTCAGTCAGAGAGTCCCGTGTTTAAAGTTCCCGGAAAATTTGAAATGGTTTTTTATTTTGTAACAAAATCATTGGGACACAAGGATGGTTCAGAGTAAGTGTGGTTATTTAAAACAATGTCATAAAATATCAACCTACTTTGTGATGATAATTTCCGGCTGTAATCAATTCCAGAGTAGTGATAGCTTGTGAGGACTTATGCACCTGTGTCTACACACAGAATTCATCATCTGCCTAGCCTTTTTCCAAGTATGTTGGGGTCGGCTTCCAGTCTAACCGGATGCAGCTGAATACCAGTATTTTACATGGAGCGACTGCCTATCTGACCTCCACAACCCAGTTACTGGGTAATACGATACCCCTTGGTAAGACTGTCTACACACACAATTGTGCACTATAATATCTCCCGCGCCGAAGGCTGGTCTTCGCTGAGATTGATCTCTTAGGTCTAATTTCGTTCTGGAGGACCATTACTCGCAATAATCGTCAGTCAACGTTTACAATCAAATAGAACGGAATTTCAGATCGAACATCAGAAAATAAAGCAAAAGAAAAAAAATTCCAACGCCCAGTATTAATTTACAAAATAATACAAACAGTAAAAATAACTGAAATAACGTTGGCAACACCGCATGCTACGGTTTATTGGTATTCGTTTTAACAACGATGACTCTATGTTTTCAGATGTAAATGAAAACCCCTATTCGAATGGCGAGCGAATGCACCAATACTACCGAATATTTCAGTGTATAGTCACGAGCACCAATATGTCAACACTTGGCAACTTTCAATTGTGATTTTTTCGTGACATAACGAATGCAACGTTGAAATACGACTCATTACATAAACCTATGGGTTCGAAAATGCTATGTTCGTAACAACATAAAACTTCATTAAAAAATAAAGGAGTAAATCGTTTTTGAATAAAGCCGAGTGTATACATACTTTTGTTCGTGACTGTACACTACGCGTTATACGAATTCATAGTTCCACGTATCATCGGTTTTTTGAATACGCAATGTGTTGTGGTGTGGATTCTGGATACCATGCTAATGTTTTCCTAGACAGCGATTAAACAATCTAGTATAATCAGCCAGTAATGTTCCCGCTGATAAAAGTCTTACTGCTGGTACACATGCCTGTTCTATGATAAAGGTTGTGGGCCGTAATCCACCACGCGGGCCCAGAGAGGGTTGGTAGATGTCACAATATGTCTTCAAATTTTTGGTTCTATGACATGCCGGTTTCCTCACGATGTTTTCCTTCACCGTTTTGAGAGTAGTGGCAATGGAATTATTTACACAAAGTAAAGCAGTAATGTAGTAAGCCTGGGCTTGAACCCAAGACCTACAACTCATAAGTCGCGGCCGTTACCACTGGACCAGCACTGCACTCAAAAATTAAACAATTGAAAAGTCAGCAATTCATTCATGGGGTACTCGAAAATCTGGACCAACTTCTCCGAGGCAAATATTTCATAATAATAATTATTATTAAAAGCCTGTGATGCCCCACTGCTGGGCAAAGGCCTCCCTACCCCTCCCTCTCTCTCCTCCCCCTCCCTCCCTCTCCTTCAACTTCTCTCTGTTTAAAGCTGTTAAGGACCAGTTCTTGTTGAAGGAGTCCAGCTCATCCCGGGATCTCCGTCTGGGCCTGCAGCGATATCGCTTGCCATTAGGAGGGACCCAGTGGGTCGTAAGTTTTGCTCATTGGTCGTCTGATATGCGGCAGATGTGTCCAGCCCAATTCCATTTTAGCGTGATAGCTTTCCAAGTGACATCAGTTATTTTTGTTAGAATAGAATAGAAGTCATTTATTTGCATTGAATGTAGGTACATATATGAGATGTTACAGTAAAAAAAAACATTGTTACTGGTACATTCTACCATTTAGCATGCAAAAACTTATACTTATAAACGATTATACAACTTCAATTTAAAAACATTCACAACAAAGTATCAAAATATATAGGTAACAAAAAATAATAATAATAACAATATCAGAATTAAATAAAGTAACAACAATAGCTATATTTGATCTGTTAGGAAATCTGACACAGAATAATAACACTTTTGTATTAAAAAAGACGAAAGCTGTTTTTAAAAAAATCGCAAAGGTTGCTCCTTGATGCTATTTGGAACCTTATTATAAATCACAGGTGCCATGCCTAAGACACTTTTCTTTAATAAAGATGTTTTGTGAGCACCAGTACATAACTTATATTTATATTGAGACCTGATTGATGTACTTCGTTTAGTTGTGTCCTCTAAAGTAGGGAATATGTGACTATTACTTTTAACAAATATGGAAAGCTCTAATATGTAAAGACAGGGAAAAGTAAGTAATTTATTATTAATGAAAAAAGTTTTGCAGCTGTCTGTTACTTTTAATTTAAACATTGCTCTAAGACAGCGTTTTTGGGCTTTAAAAATATCCTCTCGATTACAACAATTGCCCCAAAATATTACACCAAACCTTAAATTCGACCCCACTAACCCATTGTTATGGAACGGATGGTCGTATTCCTAACCCGGTCTGTTCCTTTGATACCCAGAATACTCCGTTCCATAGCCCTCTAACAAAGCTCGAGCGTGAACTTCTGCTGATTTGTCAAAGACCACGTTTGTCCGCCATATGTGAGGATGGGAAATGCACACAATGAGTCTCCTCTTAAGGGACAAAGGAAGGTCACCCTTCATTAGATGTTTCGTGGCCCAATAGCTCTTCCAGGCATTTTCGGTGCGTCTTGCAACCTCTTTGTTTTGACAGAGAAAGAATTTTCTGGAAAGAGACTATTTGACCAAGATAGAGATACTCTTAAACGCATTCAACCTTCCCACCCGTCACTGTGATCCTACGATGCGGGCAGTTCGTCATCAACTTGGTCTTTGACATATTCATCTGAAGTCCGTCTACCATCTGATAATATCATAATAATATGAGGTGGAAATTATATTAAGCTGCAAAAAAAAACTGACTATAATAGATTACAGATTTAAAAAAATTAAACCCTTTCAGCGGAGTACTAAGTAGCGGGAACCAACGAGTTTCCCCATACAATTTTAATCAAATAAATCATATAAACTTCTGTATTAATTCTCTTGCTAAATCTCTTAGAAGTGAAAAACATAATGCTTCTACGTGAGCAAATCCTATTCCCATACGTTATGTTTTGAAAAAACTGTACCGTAGACATAAAAAGAGAATAAAGAATATTTTTCCATAGACTTTGTTGGGGACGGTCCATGCGGAGTTTCGGCTTTTGTCAACAGATCTCTTTTTATCTTCTTTGTTTTTTTATTAAAAGAGGATGTCGGTAATGTGTTGTGGTACTAATGATTGCGGAGAACTGAAGCGTTTTTATTTGTTTTTAGTTGGCTGTACTGAGCGGATTACGTGTGGTCTCTGCCAATCCGTCTACAAAAATAAACGGTACCTAAACGCAAGTCTTTTGGAAATATAAAAAAGTCCAAACAAAACTAAACTGGCTCTTACACCGTACATTATTTAGACGAATGACGTATGGCTCATCCCGGCAATAATCTTTTTATAGTTCCATACATCCTGAGGCCAAGCATAAACCTCGAAAAAATCTCCGAAATTCTCATAATAACAATGGACTTTATTACCTAGACACTATCGTCCTTTCTCGGACACTGAGTCTAAACGAATGGCTCGTATCTTCACATTTTATAGGCATTCTGCTTGTCCTGTGTTTTAGAAGAAAGGTTAATTGAATTCAAGTTTTATGGTGCCTCTAACTGACAATAAAAAAAACTTTACGTGGACTCTTTGGAGGGGACTTGATTAAAACAAATGAATTACTATTCATTCTTGCTGAAGTTCTTAGCTTTGAATCTAAGAAAAGAATGATTGTTCAGAGACTTGTCTCTTAAATGTTTGATTCAACTTAAGGTCGGGCTTACCTTTTGAATTACCCAAAGAGGTTCTCGTAAGTTAATCTTTGAAGATTTGATGGGGATCAAGTGGGAGCATGTAGGTAACTAATAGAAGAGAGCGAAGTTTTTGTTATGTTAAATACGAGTTATACGTGTAGATGAAGTTATTTCTATGTTAAGTTTGCAGTTAAGTTACAATGGCTTATTTATACCTAATCTTACTTCAAGGAAATCACCAATGACCTTTCTTACAACAGCAAATCTTTCCAATACTACGTGGAATAAGTACTAAAAGACTTTATGTGGCATTTTGATTCCGGCATTGCTCGTATTAGGTTATCTTTATAATAACTTAACGTATACTTACATCTACAAATAGATTGCCAAAGATACTTTCTTAGCTAGGTTTTATTCAAACGCATCGAATCACAAAACTTTCTAACTTAGAAACTACGAAATAGAAGCAGTTCGAGTAACGATTTAATTTTTGTTATTGCCTAAAATGTTTCCAATTCCCAGAGTGTAATTTCTAAGAGGTCAATACTGAAATCGACAGCAGACGTCGACGAGTTTAAGTAAGTGGTAAAGAGTGTTCTCTAAGATACAAACTCAAAGCGTTTTGCTAACTTTTGTACATGAAATTACCAAACGAAGCCTCTTTATGCCTTTTTTGTTTTGGGAGGGAAATCATCAAATGACCTCTCCCGCTCTGGGCTGAGCGCAAGGGCGTGTCAGACTTTTACTGACTAAAACCTACCCGTGTTCCTTCAGTTGCCTGTGCCAGGGGCCACGGTATCTCTTTCGAACAACCCGCGGCCCTGGTGACATCGGCCCTAGCGGACCCCGTCAGTTCGTGCTGACATCTCTTTGAGGCGCGCGTGGAACACAACGCGCCGCCGACCCGGGCCTGGTCCTTACCGGGCCGTGGCCGGGAGTCGGCTGTTGACTCCCATCCAGAGCGTCTCCTGCGGCGACTAGGGGCGTGAGGGCGCAGTGATTGCCTCTCCCTCACGCGCTCCGCCTCCTCCTTCGAGAGCATTACTGCATCGCAGAAGGAGGTGACGGCCTCCCATGCACTCTCGCTCCGTACCATGGCCTGGACCAGGGCCGGACGGAAGAGATCGCCGTCGCCGATCGCCGCCACGAGGACACGGTGGTGCTCCGCCCAAGCCGGGCAGACCTCCACCGTATGCTCCACCGTGTCCTCCCGGGCGATCCAGACAATGGTGACACCCTGGCATTTCCTCCCGCTTTATCCTGAACAGGAACCTCGCCAAACTCGCTCGCGAAGGTGAGGGCGCCGTGGCCCTCTCTAACCACTCCTCAAAGAGGAGACTTATTGCCGCAATTGTGGCATGCCCAAGCCTCTTTATGCCTCAACTGGAATTCTTAGATAAAAGTATTTTCCAATGTGTCATGCAATTTTCTTTGGTTACAATTCACATACTCGTATCTTACTGAAGAAGTAGGAGAGGGAGGCATTTGCCCTGTAGTGGAACAAATAAGGCTAGTTAGATTAGATCTTAATGAAGCTTGTACACATAAAACTAATAACAAAATATTTTGAAAACGTACCTTTTTGGCAGTTCGAAATAGTAACACACAGGCTTTGGAATATTTTCCAATACGTAGCTAAGACTATTTGAAAACTATTTTACAAAATTATTGAGACAAATCTAGAGGGTCCATATTATTATTTCCAGTGGCAGACATCTTATAAAGACCAAAGTTTGGTCTGTATAAGATGTATGATTTCTTGGTCTTTGTAACAACCGCTGACACACCAAACTTGGACCACAGTCTTAATTGGTTTCATTTTCGAGTGAACAGGTCCGGTCCGGCGTGACACGGCGGACTTCCGACTTCTAACACGGCAAGCACCATCAATGCCAATTATAGACCTTGTTCCCTTGTAATAAGGATTATCTGGGCTTAAGTTAATGATTCTGGGTAAAATTAATCGACCTTGTATGAGGTGTATTATGAGTTTTTCGCTGGCAGGCAAAATTTTTGGCAAGGAGGTGAAAGGTGTGATTATTATTAATACTATTCGACAGTAATCTCTCGCTCTCGCTCTACATTAATGGTAGGCAGTTTCAATATTAATACCAAGCTTTTTTTAAACCGTAGAGTGCTTAAAATAGATTTTTTTAGAATATTATTTATCATCTGCCTAGCTTTTTCCCACCTGTTAGCGTCGGCTCCCGGATGCAGCCGTTTACAGGGAGCGACTGCTTGTCTGACCTCCACAACCCAGTATCGGGGTTATACGATACCTGTAAAATAAGAGAGAGCCCGAAAGTCTAACTAGCAAGAGTCGACCCGTAACGACTGTCAAAGATCTACGAATGACAGCCGGGACCAACTTAACGTGCTTTCCGAGCCACGGAGAGGTATATGTAAAGATGGTCACCCATCCACGGACCAAGTGCGGCAAGCGTTAACCTGATCGATCGACCCGTGCGGCTGTTATTACTTAGACACAAGCACCTCAAAAATATTAAAAATATTATTTATATTCATTTGAATGTTTAGTGCCTCTGAAATAAAGTCGTCTAAACAAAGATTAAATTCGATGTCAAGGTTTCATTACTTTACTCAAAACGTATCGCCAATCAAATTGCAGCCGTTCAACCAATCAAGATGCCTCACTAATACCCTTGTAATCCTCTACTTTCATTTAAATGCATTGAACTTAAACAATGTCTTTGAAGCTTAACATTTCAAAGGAGCTTTAATGTAATCATTAAAAACAGAAGCCATTCATTTGAAACGAAGCCTTTTGCCGCCAGTATCAATCATAGTACGTTTTGACAAGACGTCAAATGATTTTCAGTAGAATTTTGGCTGTAATACTCGCAGGCATAGATGAGACTTTTCGTGCGTGGCTCGTTTGTACATTTTCTATGCAGTCGGGTCGGGTCGGGTCTATGCGCAAGCGATAACCGCGCCTTAACCAAAAGTAATTGTCCCACCAGCACGCGGTCTTCACATTCATATGTCACTGTTTTTTTTTAACGATCCGGCCCGCTTGGTCGCGCCAACAGACGGCGTCGGTCGTCAAAACAAAAACTGACTTATGGACGCGACAATCGCGTGCTCGCGCTTTTGTTTAGGACGCGGTCTGACGCGACTAAAGAAGGAATCGCAGTGTCTGAAACAGTCGCACGACAATTCACGCCTGTGAATAGACTTTGCACCAGGTTGATTTATGAATTTGAAGGGTCACCCTGATGCGCTCGAGTTACTAGCTTTTACGAAGAGAGTGCCCCTCTCATAATGGCTGGGTTTGGCTGTCAATCAAGATATAGCGAAGGAAAGAATTTTTAGACAAGAATAGGAGAAAGATTAAGGTGTGTTTTCATAATAGAGGGGAATTTAGTAGTTGTTTACGTTTTGGGTCACCGATTAATCGAGATGTTATGGCGAAATATCTACAAGTTTATTTTCTATTTTTATCAATGTTTATTGTCCTATTGCTGGGCAAAATTGTATCCGGTAAATTTCCATTGTTCCGTGTGTGTTGTCTTCTCCGGCCAATCTACCGTAAACGCATCTAAGTCTTCAAACCAGCATTTCCTAGGCCTCCCTCGGTAACGACGCCCGTCTTCTGGCACCCACTACGTGACGACTCTGGCCCATCTGTTTCGATGCATCCTACATTAATGGCTCGCCCGACTTATTGCCTAAATCGAAGATTCCTACTTTGGAGCGTATCGTATATATCTAGAAGTTAGGACTTTATTAAGCAAATTGAAGACTAACACAACACTCTTATGAAAAAAATATACTTCATTGATTAGGCTACTTGATGAACAAGCAATTTCAGTTCCTAAAGAACATCTGCTTCACACGAGCCTCATTTTTACAAAATGGCGACTTTTCTCGACAATTTGAGCGAAGAAAATCATTCTGGGAGTCCAAACGTCCGGCATTGCATAAGATTCGTACATTTCAGAGTACTATTGAGCTAATTTTCTTTGGCTTCCCTTCACTTACTGCATTTTAAAGGACGTCTGCCACTTACAGCATTTTCCCTCTTGAAAATTGTGGGAAACGAATGATCATTTTTATGGGTGCGTCTGATAATATTATATGAAATTATTTTATATTTTTTCATTTTAATAATGGTCTCGAGATTAATGAACACGAGATACACCAAACCTTGATAAAATTTCATTACATATAACATACAATCATATTATTATATTCAAATACTATTTTGCTTATTTTCATAGTAGATAATATAACCTTCATTTGTTCGAAAATCTTTTAAATGTTAGAAATTTTGTGATTATATCATAAATTACTTTCCCGTTTTTTAGCCAAGTCCTAAAAAAGGAGGAGGTTCTCAATTCGGTTGTTTGTATTTTTTTATTTTTTTTATGTTTGTTCGCGCATAGCTCTGTCGTTTGCCAACCGATTTGAAAAATAACTTTAATTTGGGAAGTCAGTGGCAAACAACGAAAATGCGAACCCAACGACACCGACTTCCGAAATTAAAGTTATTTTTCACTTTGTAGTGTCGTTTTTGGAAGTCGGCTGTTTTTTTTTTTGCAAAAAAGTTTTTTATTCCATTTCTTTTTCCTGTTGTTATTAAAATGCAAAGGATTGCCTGTTAATTTACTCAATACGTTTATAGCATTTTTTTTATTGTTTAATTTGATAACTGATTGTCTTTCACTGTAGTTACTCTAGTGGAAAGTCGCTAATTAATTTACTGTAGTACCTACCTCCTAGTATTATTCTAGTTTTTCTGGGAATAATTTCGATTCCGAGACTGTGCCTCGCAGCGTTGTTATATCAAATTCCGACGTTTTTAGGGTGCCGTACCTCAAAAAGAAAAACGGAACCCGTATAAGATCACTTTGTTGTCTGTCTGTCCGTCTGTCAAAACTCTTTTTCTCAGGAACACGTGGAGTTATCAAGTCGAAATTAATATCAAATACTTAGGGCTGCAATCCCTTGAAGCAGTCGCTCTCAGTCTCAGCAATCAAACTTCTAAGTCAACGCAATCAAAAGATACGAGCGTTTATGTTCCTTTTATGCCGCATATTTTGACACTCGCAAGGGAATCAAAACCTATAGGCTAATTCCCGTTGACCTAGAGTCATGAAATTTGGCAAGAAGCAATGTCATGAAGCACAAGTAAAGGAAAAAACCCGAAAACCGTAAATTTGTTACATTCCAAAAAAAGAACGGGCAAAATATTGGAGACACGATTCCCGTGACAAACTATTTACATACCTACAAAGTACGGAACCCTCGGTGTGCGAGTCTGACTCGCCCTTGACCGGTTTTTTTTTAATTAAAAGTGCTATCGAAATAGTAGTTGTTCTGTGCAGATACTACAAATCCAAATCCCAACAAATTATGAATGAAGATTTCTTTTTTCATTTAATTTTTAGAAGAGTAAGGTTTTGAAGCTCATTTTGTAAATTAATAATAATACTACTGTTTTCTTGCACATACCCTCCAGTAATAACATTTCGAGAATATTCATAGCTTCCACAACATTATCATCAACAAATCCCAACGTTCCTCCCATCTCACACCCACTAAACACTATTAACCACGAACAGGTAAAATTACATAAATCGCATTGACGCGTTACCATGGCAACCGCTCAGGCGCCCGGTAAACCGAAATTAATCCGTCCGTATGAGCGCAGAGTCGAACTTAATTAGCGGCTCTGCTTGTGACTATGTTCGAGCGAGCGCGATGATTAGACGATAGATGTGGCTGCTTGATAATAAGTGTCTTAGCTGAAGAGATAATGAACTGGGCTGTTGTTTGGTGAGCTGTTGGAGATTTGTAAAGTTTTGTTATTGGTACAATCGTAAACAATCATAATGTATATCCGGTCCGTTTCCATAAAAAGGCAATAACTCAAGGACCCAAGAAAAAGATAGCTATTTAATATTCTTTACTTAAATGTAAATAAAGCAAATAAATAGACTACATACAGTTGTTTTTTACGTTTTTTTTTTTTAAGTTAGCTCTTACATCTGCACTTGGTTATATTGGGATCGATCTTAATTCATTGCTCGTGAGAGTATTCTTTGTTCATGGCTCTGTCAAAGCTTGCATGATCCTATAAACACCCGAAATAGAGATTATTAGTGGCTCCTTAGCCACTAATAAGCAAGATAAGAATAAGCACAGCAAGAGATATACTATTTTCCGCCATAGCACCTTTGCTATGGCGGAAAATAGTATATCTCTTGCTGTTCAACACCTTCCTTCAACTTTCTTAAGGGAGTAAGTATCTCCTTATAACATTCACCAGTCGTAACCAATATATGTATTGATTTAAAAGAGCGTCCATGGAGTTTCTTGCCCGTTCTTGTCCATAGGAACCTACTACGCTTTGGAATGGGCAACTATCTTCATCTTTCTGATTGACCGATCCCTTGACAGTTCAAAAGTGTCTGTAATTGGTTTAATTTAAAAAAAAAATGCTTTGAAATTGGTCACCCAATATTACTGCAGCTCCAAATCAGCCTAAAATCGAAGCCAGTTATAACAGAAATCAATAGGAACCTCCATAAACACTACAGCGGCTAATGCCAGCGCGGTCGAATGATTGGTTTAAGCGCTCTTTGCCAACTATCTTGCTCTATGGGTTCTGATCTGCAAAACTCACTTCTAATCCAATTAGCAGAGGTATTGTGGTGTGAATGAGGAATGAAAGAGGGCTTAGCGAATGTTAACTGGAGTAGGATTTGGATGTTATAAGGAGCTATTAAAATAGTGGATGAACAGGAACTAGAAATGCGATATGTTTGGTGAAGAGAATTAAAACGAGCCAGATTAGGTCGTTTTCAGGGATTCTGTTGCTGTACAGTCACGAGCACCAATAAGTCAACACTTGTCAACTTTCAATTGCGATTTTTTCGTAAAATAACGAATGCAACGTTGAAATACGACACATTACACATTATGAACATAAAATTTCATTAAAAAATAAAGGAGTAAATCGCTTTTGAATAAAGCCGCGTGTATACTTTTGCTCGTGATTGTACCTACATATGTAGTTGGACATACCTTCATCAAAATGCGTTCCTATATCAAAATTGCTACTTATAGTTTTTGTCTAGCTTGAAATCTGATTAAACCAGAGGATTCTTATAATATAGTGTTATGTTACTATATACCTGTGTGTGATTGTGAGGTCAGATAGCAGATGTTTTTTCAATCATTTACCCTTTTTAAAAGACAGCCATTCATAGTACAGTTGAAATGGCTAGACAGTATGTGTAAGCTAAGTTAATATTTTATAAAAGTTAGACCAAGCTAATATTTTAGGAGAGAGTGTAGCTCTGTACCTGCAAAGAGTTTTGTTAAAGCTTTCTCTTATAAATATTTTGGATTTTTACCTCCTAGGGTTCACCAAAACACACACAAGGGAGATGATACAAACAATGGAGAAGGGTATAAAGTGAATGTGAAATAAAAGCGTCGTGGCCCCATTTTGAGCCACCAAAATAAGTATGAGAAATATAAAAAATACATCTTTGCCAGCTCTTACTAGCGAGCATAAAATGTAACTATTTCAATAAAAAAACTACTCTGCTAAGTAGGTACATAGTTAAATTTTTACGGTCTGATAGCTGGGGACTTGAGTGAAATCTGAGAAAAAAGAGTCACAATTAAATTATATAGCACTGGAATAAAACCACTTACTCCTGGGATCTTTTCAAATGTTATAACTATGACCTAACAGGACTTAACACACTCGTGATGACGTAGCATATTTTGTACCTAAAACTGGGACCGCAATACCTGAAGTCTCAATTCATAGGTACTATTGAGCCATATGACCCTTAACGTGACCCCGATATAGTTTTTCTAAGTATCGTAGTAGTAGTGTTATCGTTCTAGTGTGGCTCTTTAGCTGGTTTCTCTATATAAATAATAACATATAAGAACATGGTCTAAGTATTTATGAAAGTTTTTGAAGCATTTCTTGCATGTGGCTGTTTTCTCATTTTTTTTTTTTTTTGTAAAATATATCTACAGCTGTTCAGACTTTTGTGGTCCCATTTTCAAATAAACAAC
This sequence comes from Apamea anceps, assembly GCA_951799955.1. Lineage (NCBI taxonomy): Eukaryota > Metazoa > Arthropoda > Insecta > Lepidoptera > Noctuidae > Apamea > Apamea anceps. The sequence goes on from OX637506.1 coordinate 3,197,479, forward strand.
GCAAGCTGCACACGATGAGTGAGTTACGTAAATCGCAAACAAAACAAAATCATCATAATGGCTTCTTACAAAATCGTGAATGATTTCGACACAATTCCGGCCCCACTTACAGACGGATACGGATTTATAAGCACAAATACGGATTTACGAGTTCCAACCCGTTTCGTCACTAAAATACTACAATGCGGCCCATTTCGTCAATTAAATAGTTTTAATGAAATCACAAAAGTTGTGCGGCATATAAAGGCGTCGACACACTCGCGAGCGAGACTCAGTTTCGTGGACATATTAATTTATCTTTATTTTAATATAACGCTCATTCAGCATGTGTGCACAGTACCGACTTCAATGTGAAATTGCTTTTTCAGTTATAAAATATGGCGACAGTATCTTGTCTTGAGTTTTGGTTACGTTGTACCTGAGTGCTGATTCAATTATATTTTATTGCCTGTGAAGAAGATTTTGGTTCTGTTTAGACTGTTAACGAAGTAATTCCTGTTAATTGAATTGAACGCTTTGTGTACAACTTTTTGAATGGTGGTTTCTATAGACCTAACATTCTCTGATGCAGTGCGAATATAACAGAAATGTAACTCTTCATTCAATTACCTTTTACTGGCTTTATTGTGCTTCCCTTACTAGCATAACTGGCGAAATGAAGGTGTACGATGGATACAGCTCTGCCTAACCCTTCAGGGATTACAAGCGTGGGGTTGCGTTATGTTATTAGCCTATTAGGCAAACTTCAAAAACTCTAAGGGCTGATTTTTCCAACGCCAGATAAGTTTATCGGAGGAATAATTTTGAATTTTTGACAGTTCTTCCATACAGAAACTGTCAGACGTCAATTTTATTCCACGTATAAAAATGATCGGTCGATTGAAAAGCCCTTCTATCTAATTAAGCCCTTCTATCTTCAATCTAATTAGGCACTACAACTTTATTACCTCTTAACGAAATATTTATAATTTCATAACCTTCCAAAGTTTAGGCTGTTTACTCAAAACTATCAACAATCTGTAATAATTCCAAACGCTTACATATCAATAAATAAATCCAAAAGGAAAAAAAGGATTTGAACTTTCTCTGAGAATGATAATTCTCAGAGAAAGTTCAAGCTCACTGGCAATCCTTTACAGTGCGAATAAAATTAAAACAGATTCAATCTCATTAGCACTCGGTTTATTTAGTAGCTAGGCTAGAGAACTGCGCCATTCATCATCTCGTTTGCGCTGAATCAGGACGTCTTTTAGTAATGGAAGGTTTGATAAAAGAGGTTTTTGTTATTAGGTGTCACTGGAAATCTTTGTTAGATTCAAGCTTTCGGAAATGATGGTTTTCTTCTTTTTCTGTCGATGGTACTTTGTTTGGAAATGTTATCACAGTGATCTTATTCTTATTGTGATAAGGTTGCTGGTGGGTTGCTGCCATTGACTTTCGTTTTGACAATCCTACTAATATAAACGCGCACGTTTGTGGGGATGGATGAATGGATGGATGTTTGTTACTCTTTCACGCAAAAACTACAGAACGGATTTAAATGAAATTTGTTTAGAATACTTTTTATCCCGATATTCTCACGGGATCGAAACTTATGCGGGTGAAACCGCGGGGCACAGCTAGTATTTTATACTTACAAAAATGTAATACATAAATATCTTCTTTGGTTATATTATAATAAACTCTCTCCATTGTCCTTTTGCCTACACATCGATAAGCACAACAAAGCTCGCAGTACTTTCGAAGTTAACTTCCTGAAAACAGGTAGATACATTAAACATTTTAATGGCCCACCGCAAAGCAATAAAGAGCTACAGAATGGCCCAGAGACCAACTATAAAATATAATTACCAGGATGCTTGCCAACGGAAAAATCGTGTCAACACTGAGCTATGTTATCGTTTCTTATATCATTTTTATAATACTGTTTACAAGGACAAGCGAGTCCACTCTTGGAGATAAACTTACAAAGGGTCTGCTAAAATTAGACTTTTACTCTAACTCACACCCTGACTTACTTGTAATATGTTTTTTATAAAAACCGTCTACTTTTACAATGTTTGTAAATATGTGAGCACCATTTTATATGTCATGGTTTCATTAATCCATATACATTCTTTTACCTATTGTGGTATAGTAATTATATTTTAGGTGCATCGTCTTCACATATAATTATATAATTAATGTATGCAAAATATTGTAAAACATTACAAAAGAGTAACGGTGGAGTTTCTTGCCCATTCTTCTCCATACGAAAACTACCTTTTGGAAGGAGCGACTTCTATTCTATTTCATTGTAATTTTTGACGTTCAAAAGTGCCTTTTATGAGCCAATTTGAAATAAATGCTTTGACTTTGACTTAAGATAGAATCACTAGCACATTTGGCAAATTCATAGTTAATTGTAGAAGATGATCCGCGCCGTCATCGTCGTTGTGTATTTTTTTTTTTTTGTTGTTGTTCACTACCTCGCAATGTTGTGTGTATCACAAGAGTGCCAAAACTGCGTAGGTACAGTCAGGGAAATTAATAGTACCCATACAAAAAAAGTTAGCTTAGTTATTGAACTTTCAAACAAACTAAGCGTCGTGCTCAGACGCCACTTGGGCCACCCCCGTCCGATCTCCTTTACATCCTACGTTAATTTGGCGTGTTATAGGTATTTCATACAACTGTCAAAGAATGACAGTCGCAATTTGAATAAACGGTCAATTCGCTTAACAACTACACTTTTCCTGCAACCACCAAGCGCTATTGCTACGCATGAGGTCTTTTTTTTTTGAGAATGTGGAATCATCAAATGACCCCTCCCGCTCTGGGTGGAGCGGAAGGGAGTGTCAGACTCTTACTGACTAAAACCCACCAGTGTTCCTTCCTTAGCCCTTTATGTTCCAGGGCAGCGGTAACCCTTTCGGACGATCCCGCTACCCTGGCAGGCTTCGGCCCTATCGGGCCCCGTCAATCGTGCTGACATCTCTTTGAGGCGCGCGTGGAACACATACGCGCCGTCCGGCACGGGCCTGGTCCTGATCGGACGGTGAGCTACCCATTACTGCGCATGACGTCTTAGGTTCGATTCCCGGGTCGGGCAGTGGGTCATTGGGTTTTTCTATCACGAGTTTCGTTCGTAATAACTGGTAAAATGTGGCTGTATGATACACCTCCGCCCAAGTCTTCGGGGAAAAAGGGCGTGATGTTATGGTATATTATTTTCCCTGAACCTTTCAAAAACGAAAAACTTCGCCTAAATCACACCCTACTAAATACTTAAAGCTCTTGGTTTACATAAAAAGCGACTAATTTCATCCGTAACAAGTAATTTTACATGATGTTGAAGTATGTTATTAACTTGGTGATTTCTCCATTCTGATAGTGTAACTTAATGATTCAATTGGTGTTCTCAAGTTTACACTATATAAGTACGTACGTAATAACATACTTTAACGATATTTAGTCACGTGAGCCTTATTAACACCGAATAATCAGACCGTTTAGTTTAGTAAAAGGTTTTCTTTGGGAAATACTCTAGTAGGAAAATAATAGAAAATTTGTAAGACCTTTGGAAGGCCTACGGAGGCTGACACCAACTCGCAGAGGCCCGCTACACGTTAATAATTAAACGAGGCATCAAATTATTATTGATAATTTATTTCTGTAAGTAGGGTCTGTACACACACTTTACACATCAATCATATTTTTAAAAACTCAATGAGGTCGTCGTTTCCTATCCGACTACTCTGAGAAGAAAGGCCGATACAAACTCAGAAGTCACAGTCCTTTTAAAGTCCAGACAATCTTTATCAGATCATGTGAGGACCATGTAGATTAGTTTCTGAAATGGTCTTTAGAGGAAAGAACCACAAAGATTTGAGTGGATCTGTGCAGTCAGTGCAAACATTAGTCAGTAATCGTGCAACTCAACTCAAAACTTATTTTTAGTTACGTACGTATGTGAAGGTACGTATGGTCCATATTTATGTTGAGACCACTGGACCGATTTCGTTATGTGGGCCTCTACTAGGATAAATTAGTTCCTGTCTGGAGGACTCGACTGCTCAAAATAAACTTTTACTCCTTTTTCAATCGACTGAGTTTTAAATGAATATATTTCTATTTAATCCATGATTACTACGCGTTGGAATGGACAACTAGCTTCATAATTATATCTGACTGATCGACTCCTTGACAATTAAAAACTACATGTAAATGGTTTAATTGAAATAAATGCTTTCAGTTTGAGTTTACCTCGAAGTATTGATTTCTATTACTAGTTGTGAGCCTGCTTTAGTAAGTAATCAATCAATGATAAAGATATTAAAAACATCTATCTAAGGTCTATTCAAATTTACGTTTCCAATTGATGTTATTTCAAGTTGAATAAATGTCAACTTTATTTCAGTAGTAATTAAGTTGATTTCAGACTAACTATAACATTATTTCAAATGTCTTAACAATGTTTGAAGTTGTAGCTTAAACTGAACTTTATTGTGTAGGAATTAGAGTTATTTTTCCAATAACTCATATTTGTTTACATGTTTGGCAAGTAAATCGCGAACGCAGATTAACTACAAAGCTTTTAAATGGTGTTCTTAAAAAATGTTCTTGTCATCGTTTAGACCACAGTCAAGATCGCCTCATAAGTACACTACATAACGTACTTTCCACATTAAACATTTACCAACCTAACAAGCGAAGCATGAAAAAAAGAGTTATATTTTTATTCTTCAAAGAAAAAAGCGCGCCTCCATCCGATTGGCCCACGTCAAGGCTCCAAACTTGACAGTAGAGAGATAAGCGAAAAAAGATCTATACCGTCGATCATCAGAGCTTGTTAAAAGTTGCCCTAGACTGACAGAAAAGTTTTAATGGCCACCAGATAGGCAAACGCGATCAAAAAAATGCTTAAATATTTATTTGTAAATAAATATAAAGGTGTAGAAGTTTATGTAACAAAAGTTCTTTTTTTTAAGAAAGAATGTTATGAAAATACGTCATCTTTTTTTCAGTGAATTTATTCAGGGTTTATTTAATTTTGGGCTCGGACGAGCGATAGGGAACTCAGTGTGTTTTATTTATTTTTAGAAACATGTAGATTCTATTTATTTATTTAGGGATTACCAACGAGATACATTACAATTTTATTTTACAATAATAACACTTGTGTATTATGTATACCAATATATTACAGGATAATGTACTGTGTAATGTAATGTAATGCACACTTAATTACAGGTAACCACAGCTTACACATGCTCTGAATACATAATAAACTTATCCCCAACAACAATAAAATCTAATAGCAAAGTGCTCAGTCAATTAGATAACTACCAACAACTCAAACGTACCTCACTTTACGACTCCGAATAACCTTCTGATAGCCATTCGCTTGTGTTTCTTTTATTCCCTAATCAACGTCCTACAATCCCCCACTAGGATCCCTTACATAATACCTACATTATAAACGTCGGTCTCAAGGATCTAAGGGTCAATTAAACGTACCTTAAATTAGATCCACTGAGTTACGTTTTTTCCTCACCGATATTAAAGAGGGAGTGTGCCGTGTTTCTGTATAAACCTCGTCGCTGAGTAATGCGGGCCATTACTCTGGCAGGCCTTCTTTCTTTATGAGGGGTTGTGTTTTATTAAAATTTATAAACATAATTCTGTAGTGTTAGCTGCTTATCGCATGTAGGAATGGGGTTTGAGATTCATAGGGGAAGACGGCAGTTACTTTTTTGTTGTGATAAGCCCGAATAGTGATAGGTTAGTGTGAAGGCATTGTTCGTGCAGTGGTGACCCAAATAGCGTTTCAAATGCAACTTTAACCAATAAAAACCGGTCAAGTGCGTGTCGGGCCACGCGCAGTGTAGGGTTCCGTTGTTTTTATAACAGCCAAGTGCGGGTCGTATTCGCTGACTGATAGTTTCGTACCATGCTCTAACTAAAAGCCAAACATTAATTTGACTTCCCATACAAATCCTTACCTGATCCGACAAGTTTGCACGGGAAGTTTTAATTTTTTTTTTTTTTTTGAGATTTGGATACGACTTGTCATAGCCGGTGTAGCAACTGTTTTTTTTTATATAAAACTTATTTAGGAATGAAATAATAGTGCGATACAACTGACTCTTAGCGCCATCTATCGACATTTCTATGGAGTTGTTCTAAATTTTCGAGTCTAATACAATTGGTCGACTATTACTCGTAAACTTGTAAAGCTCACTTAAGTGTGATAGTTTTCCTTTAAACTTCGTTATATATAGGTACTACTGCCATGACATTTGAATTTCTAACTACAACCGTTTAGTTGGTAGAGGGGGGGGGACACTTGACTCTAACGAAAATTGGTAATTTAAAGCTTGATAAGTCACGAACGGTTTACTTAATGAAAGACCTATCCAACGATATCCCACACTATGGGAAGGACGAAAAAAAATTATCATCCCCACTTTAGATGTAGGGGAGGTACCCTAAATATTATTTTTTTTTTCAAATTTTATTTTACCCCTTTTTTGGCGTCATTAACGTGTATACTCATGCCAAATTACAACTTTCTAGTACCAATAGTTTTTGAGCTAAACCGCGGACAGACAAACAGACCGACAGATGACATGGCGAAACTATAAGGGTTTCTTGTTGACTACGGAACCCTAAAAATGAGCTACAGACCACAACAGAGCACCTGATTTTTAACTACATACAATAAAATAAGATTTGACCCGGCATGGCGTCATAACTTGGTCAAAAGGGGGAGTATGCGTTTCTTATTTTGCTTGTCCAGGCATGGGTTCCACGCGCGCCACTCCAGAGTGGGTGCGACCATTGTAGGAATGGCTGCACGGGGAGGTGGGACCCGCTGGCGAACAGCGTGTCTAAATATTATATAATATCTAAATATTATTTTTTTTCAAAATTTTATTTTACCCCTTTTTTGGCGTCATTAACGTGTATACTCATGCCAAATTACAACTTTCTAGTACCAATAGTTTTTGAGCTAAACCGCGGACAGACAAACAGACCGACAGATGACATGGCGAAACTATAAGGGTTTCTTGTTGACTACGGAACCCTAAAAATGAGCTACAGACCACAACAGAGCACCTGATTTTTAGCTACATACAATAAAATAAGGTTTGACCCGGCATGGCGTCATAACTTGGTCAAAAGGGGGAGTATGCGTTTCTTATTTTGCTTGTCCAGGCATGGGGTCATAACCAGAGGTGCAATTCTCGTAATTTTAAGAACGTTCACAGTCTGATCTCAGTCTCAATCTGTCAAAAATACCTTCAATTTCCATACATTTTGACAAATTTTTTAAATTTGTTTGTCGCCGTGATGAGACTGCGACTAGATTTTGAACGTTTTAAATTACGAGATTTGGCCTCCTGGTCAAAAGGAGGACGATATAACGCGAATCTCTTTCTAAACGCTCCCGCCACAATCCACGCACTTCTAGCGGAACGCCCCTTGTTCCCGCCCGCCAATGAGAGAGAGAGTCGAAGCTTCTAGAACATTCTAGAAACTTCCTATAAAACATACGACGCGCACCCCTTTTTGACAGAGTCGTGTGACGTCCGTCAACTGGGAGCTGCGCACCAAAAGCATATATATTTTACTAATCTGTATCTTCGCCCCAAAACCCTATTGTTTATAATATACATCATTGTGTGTATGTTAAAAAGGTAATTTTTGAAACCAGATCAAAAAAGTATTTACGATTAGGTTTCTCCTATTCAGACCTCCTTGTCAGAAATGTAGGGATTTTAGAGGTATATTTGACAGATTGAGACTGACAGACGACGAGAATTGCCTCTCTGTTAATCATGACAGCCTGTATTTATTTATATAGAAAGCTTAACCTTTTCAGTATGCGATCTCTTCTAAGAAACAAGCATTCATCACCCCCACGCAAGCTCACTGCGTGTTGGTAAATTGACTCCATTAACACTAGTTTTTCCCACAATATTTTCCTTATCTGGAAGTCAAAGGTATCATTAATTAACTTACAAACAGTGAAAATATTTTAGCAATGTATTCATGCTTAAAAATAAAAACCAACGTAGAAATCACAAACAAATAGAGAAATAGATCGTTAAATAAATTGATTTTTTTTTTTTCCGTATCATACAGATCACAACAGATTGCCATTCTTTCTCAGTCGTATTAAATGGGTATTAATCTGTTAAACAATTCTTACACATTATTCAGATAGAAATCAATTGTTTATCAAATAGACACACTACGCCAATTCACCGTATTATAGCCATTTCATGACTTTCATTCAGTCAAAATGACAATTATAATTTGAATAGACGGACAATTTAAGTTATTTGTCAATTTAATAAACAATTAATTTTGCTGACTTTACCAAAAAGGTACCTTTCTTATTTTCTCGACTATATGTACCTTACCTAGATGAAAAATAATCTAACGTAGACGTCACAACAAGACAGTAATCAAGTATCGTATCACGAATTATTCCATAGATTCAGCCTCCCCTTGTTTAAACGCCGAGAGCCCATGTACTATGCTAATACCACAGAAATAGAATTACAGTATCTCCAAACATCTTCATAGGCACCATCAGGCATTCAGGTTCGACTGCCCAGCAGCTGTGGCCACCTGTTAGACGTTTCCCGCATCGCAATGAGCTGCGATCTGCATCCAGAATGATTGATGATCTTAAGACATGTCTGGAGAAATGTTCTGTCTTTGGAACATGTGTCTCGGATTATACTGTGGTGTCGGGTTTAATGTTATGGTGTCACTTTGTGTTTACAATTTGGTGTGTTTTATTTGTTTTAACAACAAATAGTCGAAACATAAATACGGTCTACAAGTTAATTCTTGATCTTCTTGGTTAGATGAAGTAGTATTACGAAAAAAAACGCGTGCTGTCGGGGGCGGTCCCCCGACAGCACGCGTTTTTTCTAGGAACAAAGTTCCTTACGCGATACTCGTAAATAATAGTAGGTAAGTGACAGTGAGAGAGAAAGTCGTACCTATGGTATCATCAAGTTATGAAGAAGCGTTATGCAGGGGGCATAAGGCTTTTTTTATTTGTACTAGTCAACTCCTACCACAAGCCGTTAAGGTTGAAGAACTTCATTGCAAAAAAGTAACCATAATGACGCCTTTATGGTATTTTTTTTTTAACATTACCAAATCTGACAATTACGGTGTCATTGATCGTCCATCCAGACTTCGGCCTATGAAAGCTGAATTCAAAATATTCATAAAGTTATTCGGTTCTGAAATCTATTTCACTGTCAATATTTAATATGCATAACTAGTACTGAACTTTTTATCTGCAATATGAATTATCGTGAAAGTATTCAAAAAATTTGAATAGACCGTTGCAAAATTACAGCTTTATCTATATAGTTAGGTCTGAATTTGTAAAAAAGAAAAACACTTATTCATTTAAATGTGACGAGAAGACATCATTTTTTTTCGCCATTCTAAAATGTTAAAAATTATTTCAACATGTTGGGGTTGCATCCTTTTTTTCATTTTAGTCTGAAAGTACCATTTTACTTTGTGTGATATTGCCATGCATATTCTCGTTACTGCTGTTATAAAAAGGAACACAGTAACCTATTTCCTGTTCGTTCCTCGTTGTGAGATCATAACTGACACTCTTTATGACTATGTTTTCCTCTTCGCAAATGCAGGTAGGTACCGTCCTTATTTGTTGACATTTTACCGAAAAAAGGTACTTAATATTTGTATATCTATTGGAAACTTTGCTTGTATTTTTTTTTATCTTTTTTTGTCTACATTATTGAGAAATAAAAAGAAAAATACTTGGTATTGGTTGCTCAAACAATAATTATGGCGATTTTGCAACGCATGTAAAAAAATCATAGTTGGCATAAATGACGCCTGAAAATGCAACCTCTGTAAATCTAGGAAGTCAATTTTCAGCATCGTAAACGTAATATAGAGTTTTGTGCTTTAGAGTAAATATTCAGCGACGGTAGGTACAGTTTGAGAGACGAAACTATTACTATTATTTTACAAATTCGTCGAAACAATATTTTATTAAAGAAACATTTTCCCGCTTTTTCTTTTTATCTTTTTGTTTCACGTAAACTTTCCCGTTAATTTCGGGAAAAAAGCCTCAGCATAAAACAAAATAAAGCCGCCGGTGAGAACCCCCTTATCCCCGTATATATTAATATTGGCAAACGACAAGTTGACAACCATCCAAAAAATCATTATTTCGTTTGTTTTCGTTCCAAAGTTAAACACTACGCAAACAAAAACTGCGTTACTCGAAGGTGGGACACTCGAGTTGAATCATATAAATAAAATTCCTCAAGAATGAATCAACTTTACTTCTTATTATATTTCTTCAGGAACTCTATAAATAACAGCGAGATAAAAACAAAAGGTCCAGCGGACTGACAACGTAAATAATGCGTTATCAGTACACACGGAAGGCATCGTACACACGCGCCGGTCGAACCGACCGATACGGACGAAGACACGATGATTTATTTAAAGCAACGCGAAGATCTCTTATCTGCCACCTAGCGTTATCTTATTGCGTGTTTCCTAAATAATTAATGCAATATAGGGCATCGATTGTGAGGTGACGGGCGGGCGCGGGGCGGGGACGAGAGCGCGGGGGTGCGCGCGGCGCACGCACGCGATTGGCTGTCAAGCCTGCGTGAGTGCGTACCTCCCCGCGTGCGTATGCCTTCGCCCGCCCGTGTTTCAGTCTTCTTCTGAACTCCGTGGGAGACAGACGTGCCGCTCCGCGTTACAAGTGACGTACGAAAGTCGCGACCGCGCGTCCATCCGCTCCCTCCCATCAATTACCTTCACCAAGTTTAATTTAAAACTGTGACAATTTCATCTGTCCATATGGTTCACCTCGTAGATATATTTCGTTCGGCGAAAGTTGAATATCCGCCGCCTGTTATTGTGAGTAAACATGTAATTTGCATTATAACAATATTTTTTGAAAGTGTATTTTTGTTTGGTTCTGTTTGTTTTCATTTATTTTTTATTTTTCTTTACAGGTTAAGGTATTGCGGCATTATTTTATGGCTGTTTAAAAGTCAAGTTGTTAACTTATTCTGTGCGGTTTGGACACAAGCCATATGTTTGTTGTTTGTTTTGTTTAAGTTATGTTTACGCCAATTGGATTGTATGTTGTAAACTAACCGAAAATACAAATTATACTAACCCCATTATTTAGTGAAAAATATAAGTATCGAATACTATTTAAGTCTGTGTTTTTATTTTATTTTTGAAAACTTAGTAATTCTTTTATAAAAAAACATGTCAATTTTTATAAAATTAGTTTTATCAAAAGTGCTCTAATCTACTCATGCCAAGTTTTATAAGAAGTGGTGAAAAAATATAAAAATGTCTTTGTCAATCAATTATTATAAATCATATTCTCGAAAAAGAAACTGTTTTGATAAAAAAAAAATCTGATACCAAAGTCTAAACGGCATATTTTCCGAAGTAATCTCCTAAATCAATAAACTTGTGCAAGTTGGAGTTAAAACAATTGCCTCTCGTCTTATCAGTGTTCTCATCTTTATTACTTCAGAGATCGAAGTGATAAGGTTTAAGACGCTCCGTCATTAGGGATCTGAAAGGCTACTTTACTTTTATTGCAAAAAGATTTAAATTGAGGGCTTAATACGATGCATATAAAAAGAAGAAAGTTTAATAATGTTTTTCTAAAAGTGAGTGAATAAAAAGTCATTATCTTTTTTGACATTCAGAGTTCACGCTGAAAAGAGTTGAAGTAAAATTTAAATGAACATATTTTTTAATGGTTTTCTTTTACATAATTACTGGGAATTATTGAACTTAGTGGAAAACGAACTTAAAAAATTTACAGTTGTTGCATTAATTTACGAAAAGTGTTGTACTTGCAATATAATATATGGTTCTTTCGTTAAAAATTACAAAGTGGTGTTTAAAATCCCACTCGTCAGTTTTTAATAACCAGTCATTCAATACGATTAGTGTAAAATAAAGTGTGAGAATGTTCTTCGATTCTCGGCATCTTAATAAATATTGTATTAAGTGAGTACACGAAAAACCTCCGATTACTTTAATAAGTAACCTCCGATTACTGTCTGTGTTTGTAAAGGGCTTTAATTTTCTTCTATATTTGTAAAAACAAAATCTTACTGCTGTTTTTTTCTATGTAGGTAATAACAGATTTTTTTACAACACTGTCAAAAAATACCTTCAACTGTACTAGAGCAATTTTTGTGCAAATCTAAAAAATCCAATGCAGTGACATCATTTCATTCAGTGTAAATACACCCTTAATAAAAAAACGCAACCGCAATTTTAAAACGCAGTGGTTTTTCGAATATAATCAGTGCCATACAACTTTTACCCTTCTAAAAAGAAGTATGAAACGTGATGTGTATACGATGTACTCCGCGATGTAAACAGGGACAAATTAATGCAATTTTACACTGTTCTTGCTGACTGAATTAATATTCAGTTCATGCGTGCAGTTGGGAGGCTCTATCAGCACGGCTTCATGTGTTGACCATGTCCTTAATTTTGTATTGTGGAACAAATGTAGTGGGACGTGGGTGCTTTGAGGAAAATGCGGTTCGAATGTGACTTTCATCTTTGTATGTCTGTGTGAATTATATTTATTCGCGTGCGGGATTTTAAATATATTGTGTTAGTGATTGTGTTTTGTTTTTATTTAAAGTGTGGTGAAAACAGATAGGTTCCTAGTTTGTTAGATGTTTTTGCTAAGTGGTAACAAAGTGAGCTTTTTGCAGCTTGATTAGCTAGATTGCTAGATATAGTGGCTTTCCGCTGAAGATGTGCAGATAGTGTCGTAGCAGATAGGAGAAATCGTGTTCTTGCACTTTATATCACCGTATGGTGTGTGGCAGTGAAAACAAATATTGAGAAAGTTAGTTAGTTTTAATTAGTTAAATATTCTATATTTTTTGTATCAGTGAAAAATATGCTCAAAACTTCTTAAATAAATATCTTATCTTCAAACCACAACAAATAACACCAATAAACCAATAATAAACTTTGGACCAACACCAACAACACAACAACAACAAGAACAGTGATCCAAAACAAAAACACAGGAGCATCTTCGCAGCCCATAACTCCACTTAGCTCCAACTCGACTCCATATATTCTCATACTGCGTTACGACCGACAACGCGTTATGGATTCCAAACTGCGATATCACATAAGCAGAACATAAAAAGTTTTATCAGAGGCCCGAGCAGTAGCCTCCCAAAACTTGTAAAAGATATAGATATATATCCTTTCTACGCCCCATTACCTCACTCCGTTATGTCGGGTAAACTTCATTTTTTGGCCAAGTTTCGGGTTGACGATTTGTCCAGTAGTCATTGAATTGTGTCATTGAGCAATGTCTCTAGGTTATAAGAGATAGGCTGTAATAAGTATAGTGAAGTTCTTTTACGAGTTATGTTACAAAAATTATATGATTGGGTAGGTATAACTTTTACCTATAATCCTAATTCTTTTTCTGAGACGACTGTTTGATGCGGGGTATTGATAACAGCGTCATGCAGTTTTAAAAATATTTAGCGAAATGTGGATATTAATACTAAACTCCTCAGTAGTTGTTATAATCATCAACATTCAATGGAAATTGCTATATTTCTATGCCGATTTCAGCTACAGTGACTATTTCTGTTATTGTGCGTATGCTCTTGGCTATGGGGTAACCCATAGCCGTGCGTATGCTCTTATGTGGCTAATGTGGCCTATCTTGGCTGTAATCTAGCTTCGATGCAATTTTGGAAATTGCTATAATCATCTCTTTGTATTTAAGACGGATTGGTGACTGCAGTCAGCTATTCATAGCAAACAGGACTCTACTACATGTCCCAACAGCATAATCTCTAAGTTGTCCTTTAACGACACGCTTGAGAACGATTTGGTACTTTCTTCGTTGGGATCCACACCAAATTTAGTATTGTGACACTGCCACAAAGTTTGTCAGCTTTGAAAATATGAATGTAATTGCCTGACATGAATCATTTAACTAAAGTTGTAGAACTGAAGGTCAGTTCTCGTACTTAATTTACGTTCAAAGTCAAGTAGCAATCTCATCTTAGCGACAAACAATGTCAAAATCTTGTCATAAATGTAGGAATATTATAGGCTTTTTTTGATAGATAGGGACTGAGATTAGAATGCGAACGTCTGACTTACCACATTCGTAGAAGCAGACTACTTGAAATCTATTGTCAAGGGTATAATTAAGTGAGTCAGCTGGGAGATGAGCAGAGCATAGACAAGAATATTCTCTACATTGAATTGTAGCGGTCAGTAACAAAGATCAATTTTAATCAGCAAACATTCACGAGATTTTATATTACAGAGGTTTTTAATTTCACAATCATGCACCAAAAAAGGTAACAAAAATGAAAATACCTAACTCGCTGGCCTAATGCCTAAGGCCAGCAAGTTAGGTTAGGCCTTGCCTTTGGCGGGGCCTCTGAAACGAACCGCCTTTGTCGACCCGCACCAGATATTTTATTAAATTACCTACAGAACAAATTCTGTTTAAATCTCAGATTGGATAAATGAATGTTAACTTACGATCAGTTTTACTGTTTACCATCGCAAAAGCTAATAATGACCTTTTGGAATTTTCTCAATGCTAACCACATCTATAGGAATTTGATAATTTAATATTATGCGTTGGAATTGTGCGTTCGAACTTCGTTCACTTGAAATTATTTATACAAGTACTTCGACGTCTAAGTGTCCTTTTGTTTTTGTATATATTTTTATGGTTAACTAGTTAGTCATTTAATTTAGTACCTGGTGTAAATAGTTAGTTGCGTTAAATATTGTTAAGGTTAAGTTAGGATTTAAATAAATAAATAATTATAGTGGCTCTAAATTATTGGTAATTAGTTTTTAGAAAAACATAAAGTATGCTGGGGATCAATAATTTAACTTGTAAATATTTCAGTTGTGTTTTATTTTTCTTTACTGTGCTTACGAGTTGGAAAGTCAAACATATATTTAAAATGCTATATACTATTTTTTTCCTTTTACGACCGTCTGCCACTACCAACACAATTTTAAAGTAATCACAAGTCAATAGTTGACCCAAAATAATTAAAATGCCCCAAAAACATTATTACGCACTTTTACTAACGAGACATCATTAATAAAACACGACTTTTCTTTTACTGTCACCTAATGGTCGCATCCATTAGATGGTCGAAAATAATCTCTCGCTACATTTACGTTTGTTGTCGCCACATTGCTAGGCAACAAGGTGTCATCATGACAATATGTCAGTGTCCATTGACAGTTAACCACGTGACCACTGAATTTATTCAAGCCGACACTCACTGACAATGAAATGTTTTCCTGAGAACGATTTTGTGCCGAACTGTTTTATTCGAGAATTCAAGTTGTATTTTTGTGCGTGTTGGTTTTCGTTGATAAATTATTATTGGACGTCACTGATGTTTGTTTAATTTAATTATTTTTCCTGGCATGTTTATTTAGTTTCTGATTTATTGCCGATGCAATGTTTGCTTGCAGAGAATTATTTTACGGGGCTCTTTAAAATGTCAAAAGGTATGTTATGATCAGAGAGGCCGCTCTCGTAATTTTAAGAACGTTCGCATTCTAATCTCCAGTCTCAATCTGTCAAAAATACTTCTAATTTCCCTACATTTTTGACATTGATTGTCGCTGAGATGAGATTGCGACTAGATTTTGAACGTTTTAAATTACGGGAATTTTAATTCTGATGTATGAACGTAAACGAAACAAAAGACGTACGAGTATGTAAGGATCGTAGCGTTCTGTTGTTTCTGCCTATCCCCATGGGTGAAAGCGTGAGTATTTTACACTACCAAGACTTACTCAAGTGATAACCACATAGAAAAATCATTCGCACCTATTTCCAGCTTCAAGTTTTATCTAACTTAAAAAAACAGCAGTATTAAAAATAATTCGTTGCAGTAACATTTTATAACAAAACGAACTAAAAGCGTCAAATTATCGCCGTATTGTACCCGTTGCAAAATATTCGTGGGCAGATAGGCATCTACACACGGTGACTAGTGGCTAATTGTGCTTGCCGTGTGACGACCTGTCTGTGCATAACTGGGAGCGGTCACGCCACGATGGACAAATAGTTGGTTTTTAGATATATGTGGACCTCCATTTAATGTGACTTTAAAAGAGACTAACACCTGAGTGAGCTGTGCTGCTGGTGCTGGGGAGTTTGTTCCGCCACTTCTTCTTCCCAGCGATAGCACTAGGAAGTGGTGAAGGGCGGGCGTTTTTGGGGGACTGTCTTTTGTAATTTTGACGTTCGAAAAGTGCTGATTCTCAGCCTAATTTGAATAATTGACTTTTGATTTTGATTTTGAGTGTTTGGCCATTTCTTCTCAAAGGTAGTCAGATAGAGAATGTCGACTCCATCAATCTCATTTATTTTAAATATGATGTTTAAAAGTGATTACGATGCACATGGGATATGTGCAGAATAGACATTTTCATTTATTTATTTAAACTTTTCGCACAAAAAGGTACAAAGGCGGACTTAATGCCTTAGGCATTCTCTACCAGTCAACCAAGGGTGGTGAAGAGATTAGATGACAGGTGCTTTGGTTGAGGGACAGTGATAAAAAAAACCTCTTAAAACTAGGTATACAAATACATAAATAGGTTATATACACATACATACTATTATTATAATATATACTTATAATATCATATATCTTCATTTCGCGCTTCGAATTTCAATGGGAATTGGTGATCTGGAGATTATTTTTTCGCATTTATTAAATTATGGAACTTTAGCAGACTGCTGAGCCTAAACTTGGTCAAACTAGGGCCAAGTTTGGGGCTAATTTAGGTACTATTTATTTAACAGAAACTGGAGAACAATCGATAAAAAAAATGTACTGAATATCACTGGTTTACGACACAGTAAAAATTACACTTTCTTAGTGTAATTTGTACTGTGTCGTACAGTGGCAGTACGCCAATGTAAAACTTAGTAAACGCCAATAAAGATATGAATATGAAGTAAGTAGTTCTAGAAATTGATCATCTAGGTATACTAATAAATGTTTTTTATATTGAACCTTAAGAACGTTAAAAAGTTAATTTTAGTCTGTTAGACTTTAACAAACACAACCAAAGACAAACCTTTGCTGAAATCACTACTACACTACTACCCTTTGGAATGGGCAACTAGCCTCATCTTTCTGACTGACCAACCCATTGACAATTCAAAGTGCCTGTAAATGGTTTATTTGAAATAAATGCTTTGAGTTTGAGGCCACTGCTAAAATAAATCAAACTAAAATCTCAATCGCCATCATTGTCCCATGAATGCACGACGACAAAGCATCAGTGAACGGTTCGACCTAATGACGACCACATATTTAAGCCATTATAAACTTGGGAGCTATTACTTCTTCCATTGTGTTTGGATAATATAGATGTTATCCATAGAGTTATTACTGTAGAGCACCCTAAATTATAGTGCCTGATGGACGGACAGACAATGGACATCGTAAAGTTTAGAGCCAGTGTGTTGGTTCGTGTTTGTTTGTTTTTTGGATGATAGTACCTAGTGATTTGTAATCAAGATAAGGTACTTGTTATAAGCTTGTTAGTCGATTATGTGAATAAGTATTGCTCAAGAAATTATTGCTTAATTTACCATTTATAATTTTAACCAATGTCTAGCAATTTTCTTAAGGCCAATTTAATACAAAATATTTTAATTTGTATTTTTAAGTAATATTCAATTCATTACTCCATAACTTAAGCTAATTTCTTATTCATTGTAATTTCGAATTTTTACTGACTTTAAAATGGGACATACTCATTTAGTACCTACCCACTTTCATTAAACATTACAGTACATTCATTAAAATCCGCCAAAACAAACAACCACACAGTTCCAAATTGAAACCTTTGCCCTATACAGCATTTTAACCCACTTTCAACTCTCAAAACAAAACAAAACAAAAAAAAACTTAACCCAAATTAAAAAATAAGGCTCGTGACAGTCCATACCTAAAGTTATAGAGGCGTTGAGCACAAAGCCCCGCCCACTGCATAGCGCATATAATTTCGTCTCTTTCCCACATCGTTCCACTTGCTAATTCACAGTATAAACGCTCACTTTAATATACCTAAAGGCCATTAGAATAGTTTTACATACACTACATTTGAAATTTAAAATCTTTTTGAGTACTCCACTTGAGTAATACGTTTTCTACGACGCATGTTGGAATGGTCGTAACTTAGTAATAGTCCAGAGCTAGTTATGGATAGTTCTGGGTAGAAGTTATTGGTTTCGGAACTGGGAGTGGGTCAATAACATGAAAGTGGTTTGTTAAATTTAACATAAGCGAGAACGAGAATTAAAAATGTACGCGATCTTGTCGTCAGCTAAAAATAACCTGTCCCGTTCCTTTTCGGAGGTGTGTCCGTGTCTGTATAATATTGTTTTATGTGAAACTGGTTCCTTTAAGGCTCAGATTGTTACTGGACAGATGATCTTAGGACACAGACGTCTTTTGGTCCTTGCCTTCAGCCAAAATAGATTATTGCATAGTGACTTACAAACTTTCCCCATCATGAGCTTAATGATTAGGACCTGCGATTGAATGAAAATTTCGAGCAGGCAATATTTTCAAGACACCAGTCTCTAAATACTGAGGGAATGCTTGTCTCCTTACCTTTTATACTTATCATATTACATATTTCATCTAGATACTTTGTTGAGAATCTGTCTCACTACTTCCTACGAATTCCTTCCTACGAACTCATTCCTTTAATTTTGACAATTCAACAGTGCCTCTAAATGGTTTAATTGAAATAAATGATTTGAGTTTGAGTTTGACGAGTGTAAAAAGCGAATTAGAAATCACGTGAAGGGGATTAGCAACATCATCATCGCATTGTTTAACAACGAGTTGCTAAAACCAATCACAAATGATAATTTTGATGATCCAATTATTCTTATAAGTGATCTACGTTCATGCTCGACAGTGGATATAAGAAATAGGTATATATGAGTATAGAAAGTAAATAAAATAAATATTTGATAATAAGGCTCTAAGAACGCACTCTCCTTCTCTCCTACTTATTTAAAATTCTGCTGTGCCCGACAGGGTCCATAATTGATTCCATTGATTTATACTTACCACCGTTATGTGTACAGACATCAAGCTACCCAAAACTGTCAAATTTTCCCAATCTACCTTGAACCTAATGCCTTAGCGATAAAGTTGAAAATCTATTAAAGAAATTTGACAGATTGTAGTAGCTGGATGAGCTGGCGTCTGTACATTATGGACGCAATAAAGATTATATGAATTGAATTGAATAGGACAAAATCTCAAAAGATGAATCAGTGCAGGTTTTTACAAATCACATCAAAACACATCGTAACTCAGTGGAATTCTCATAACAAGAAATATAATGAATCTCTTTAAACTCAAAACGGAGTCACAAAGGAAGAAGTAATACGTATTATGTCAAGTCAAGTGATCCTCCACTCGCCTTATAGATTCAGAACGCGATCCCCCAAGTGTTATAAATGTAAGTGGCCGTAAAAACAGTTCCCCGAATGGAAATGTAAATAAACGGCGAGAACAGAGTGTTGGCGGATGACTGGGCTTTGTATTGTAATTAATAGACAGGGGAATGTGAAGAGTTGTTATATTTTTCGTCTTAAAAATATATCATGATAGTGGGTGAATAGTAATTATAACTTAGTAGCATAGTTATTGTAATTGATGAGCGCACCTCGAGTATCTTTTGTATCTTCTGTATCTATAATTTAAATACAAGGTGGCACGGACATCGACGCGCCAACTGTAACCATGAATTCAGCACCTGAGTTTAGACACCATAGCGTCGAAATTTTTCGTCGGTTATTAATCCATCTTTTAGAGAATTTATACCGGTAGGTTTGTGTTTGTAATATTATTAAACTTACTGTAATAAAGAAATCTCGATGTATTGTTACGTCGTAATAACCATGCGAAGCAGGGGCGGGTCGCTAGGTGTTAATTTTATTAAGGATAAATTGCAGTAATGGACATGCTTTCGTGAAATGTAATAACTACCTACCTATAGGCTATATTTCACGACGGGTATTTGTTGTAGGAGTATTTATAATAATTGTGTGAGGAGTTATATAGTAGGAGTATAGTTAATATCGTAGAACGTAGCGTTACCTAGTTCTAGGAATAAGACGTGGGCTGTTAAGTTCAAA
Organism: Apamea anceps; assembly: GCA_951799955.1. Taxonomy (NCBI): domain Eukaryota; kingdom Metazoa; phylum Arthropoda; class Insecta; order Lepidoptera; family Noctuidae; genus Apamea; species Apamea anceps. The sequence continues at coordinate 3,217,754 of OX637506.1, forward strand.
AACCTTGATCAATGCAGCTGAATTTATTTTTGTCGTTGCTGCTGCACGCCTTGTGCATAAGTAAAAACACGGCATACATTATTTTAATGTGTCTTGCGACTAGAATTGTTAAGGAGTTGATTTATATTACATGCAAGCTTAACTTGGGTGAAATTAGTTTACTTTCTTTCTTTCAAGCAGCTTTCTATGAGAAAATCCCACAGCTGAACAAAAAAACAGCCTGCTCAAGGCTCATGTAAAATCATAGTAGTCAGATTCACGACCTCTTAACTCCTCAAAACAAAACACTATACGACAATGACTCGAAAACTGCTAACTTCTAAACCAACTGATCCAAATGACAATGGAATAAGACTGTAAAGTTACACTGAATTAATATGTTAGAGCTGTAGATACGAGTGTAAAACAAAACTGTCACCAGTCCTACCCTGACGCTACACTGCATTGCAATGCTTTGCGTCTTACAAATAACGCTGAATACAAGCGCCGAATATTCGATGGGCGAATTCGTGTGTCCTGCAGTGTACGCTACAGTTTATGTGAAAAACATTGGTGCATCTGTGTGCACTGTTGTGCAAAGAATTTTGAATGTTGATTATTGTGATTATTTTTAAAGGGTTACCGCTGCCCTGGAACATAAAGGGCTAAGGAAGGAACACGGGTGGGTTTTAGTCAGTAAGAGTCTGACACTCCCTCCTGCTCCACAAAAAAAAAAAAGGCCTCCCTACACTCGTTCCACCTCTCTCTGTCTCGCTGCCAAGGACCAGTTTTGAGTCGAGAATCGAATCCTGCCATGCCATCTCCATTTGGGCTTGCCATGATTATGACTATTATATAATATTAACTTGTTAGTAAGCTGTTAAGTTAAGGCTGTTTTATGAAATGTCGATAAAAAGGTAAACATTTTAACGAAAACATTTTTGCCAAGACTTTCATTGATATGCACAAAATAATTTGAATTTTAATATTTCTTCGTAGTCAGTACGCATGTCTTAGATGTTACCTAGTTATACAGGGGAACCTATTATCAGCCATACAACACTGTAATACACACACTCTGCAACATACTATATGTTTCGCTGTTGGTTGTCTAAATAAAGAAAAAGTTGGGTTAGTTAGATCATTTATAACTCAGGAACAGCTGGAGCAATTTGTATAATCTTTGATTTGTTAGATTTGTCTCCGCCCCGAATAGCAAAACAACTATTAAAACAAGGAAACTATAAACGAAAAAGAAAAAATTAACATACTTAATTCATTTTCTCTTACATTCATTAGTTCTTATTAAAAATTGACAACATTTTATATGCTTGAGTGCGAGGCTTTTGACTACGTTTTATGTACTGTATATTTTAGGTCTTTTTTTAATTTGTAATGTGCGTTTTGTTTATGCAAAATAAACATTATTTCTCCCTTTTTTTTCTATTTATTGATTCCAAGGCAGGACGTAATTCCTCGGTTCAGCTAATAGACTTATAAAACTTTATCCCTTTAAAATATCTAATAAAGCTTAGCTTTATTAACGAGCTAGATTATGAAGAAATAAAAAAGATAAAAAAACGCAACAAATTTCCGTCTACATTTAATCCGATGCAATTAAGAGTAGGCTATAGTAGCCGTAAGCTTGCATTCAGTATCCAGTTAATTATGCGAGCCCATCAACACGGCCGTTTATTTTAGAATACATTAACGCAAAATTAACATTTATTGGAATAAAACACAATGCAGAAGCGGTAATGGTGATGGAATTATCACTAACTACGACTATTGTGGGCTGCTTCTAATGCTGTGTGCTTAGTTGATGATTGACTGACGGATTGTGTTCATATTTTGGTATGTTATTTATTATTTTACGAGTCTGTAGGTATTATTGTATCTTAGGAGTTACCAAATGCCAGACCACCGGATCCGCACCTTAATTGCGTAACATACTATAAATCTCAATCTGAATCATTTTGAAAGATATTACTAATCTATTGCTTCATATGTTCGAAAAATGTGTCTGCTCAACCACGTAAATAACGCAATGAATGTCTTTGAAAATGAAACCCATTGCGTATCCATAGTGTGTCACGCAATTACCCCGCAGGACCACCTATTTTTATTCTTGATTGCTAGTAATCGTCTACCAAATGGATCGTGACGGACATATTATTTTAAAAATCGGCCCCCCAGTAAAAGTAATTGCTAATCCCTGTTGTATCTATGTTCTTGAGCACACACGAGAAAAATCGAATATATTTTGTAACTGAATTTAATTATAATTTAATTAAGTAAAAAAAAAATCATTTACACTTAAAATGGACCCGATAATAAGCATCACTTTTGTACGTATTTTTCTGCTCCTTTCTTCTTGTCTATTTATATTATTTGTGTACGTGAACTCTAAAATAAACAAATAAATTAATGATTTATTTTTATTTTGACTCTGATACTAACCCAATAGGTTATTCTCCATTTCAAATTTATCAGAATACAAAAATTCATAAATTATTTATAGGCATAAAAAATGTGTATAGAGAAGCCTCAGCTCCAGCGCTAGGTAAAACACCTAAAGACCAATTCCCATGATTAAAAACGTCAAAAAATCTAGTCGCTATCTCATTTCGGCGACAAAACAATGTCGAAAATGTAGGTAAGATAGAGGTATTTTTCACAGATTGAGATCAGACTGTGAATGTTTTTGATATTACGGGAATTGACCCCGTGTTACAGGAACTAGTGTTTTTTTTTTTGAGGATGGGAAATCATCAAATGACCCCTCCCGCTCTGGGTGGAGCGGAAGGGAGTGTCAGACTCTTACTGACTAAAACCCACCCGTGTTCCTTCCTTAGCCCTTTATGTTCCAGGGCAGCGGTAACCCTTTCGGACGATCCCGCTACCCTGGCAGGGAACTAGTGTCTTCTCCCAATCAGTTGGAAATTAACCAAACTTATCATCAATTTGTTAAGTTTCTAGACTAGATATTAATTTATTCTTTTTTGTTCCAGATGAACCGGGCAATACAGGTGAAACCGGCGGACAGCGAAAATAGAGGAGGTAGATATTATTCTCATTAACTTACATAATATATTTATAATCTCTAATGTAGATTTGCTGATTTACTGTAATATTTTTTCAAATGTGCATTTTACTAATGAAAGGTGTATTAATAAAAATGTTATTTACAATGCAATTTATGTATTACGATCTCCACATACTCATTTAAAAGCTTTGGCTAATTAATGAAGAAAAATAACAAAGAAAAACAAATTAGCATTACAAAAGTTAGTTCCAACCATTCATAGTTGTTCAGGGTCTGCTTAACATACAAAGTATTCTACACATGTAACATCATGAGTCCTTAGTGATTTGTTTATCCATCCCTGAATTTAGAAATCAAAATTAGGTACAGGCTTGATATTAAGGGCTAGTATTTATTCGCATCTCATGGCAACGCTGCTAAGCGCAAGCTAAAATAGTTACGGGAAAATAATTATCAATACATATTATAAATTGAAGTGGCTTCGTGTCTGTCTGTGTGACCGTATCGTTCTTCTAAGCTACGCATCGGATTTGGATGCATTTCCACCATCATTATGAACATTTATTCCGGAAGAATTTTGTGTATAATACATTAATATTAAACCTACTCATAAATTAATAAATCTCGTTGTTTTGTCCAGTCGTAAAAACCGTCAGAAGTAGGGGCAAGTCGCCAGTAAAAAAGAATGATTTTTAGTTGTCTATTACGCAACCTATCTAGATTCAGTAATCCTTAATAAAGACTCAGTAAGGTATCTAAAAATTCATTGCTTATCAAATTGACTAGCAACTTAAATTGTCCGTATATTCAAATCACAACTGTCATTCTTTGAAAGTTGTATGAAATGGCTATAACACGACAAATTGACGTGTTATTTGATTTAAAAAAAAATCCCTGACCTGAAAATTTAAATAAATACCTAAAACAAAAAAATCAAAATCAATATTTTTGTTATGTATTTTTGTGGTGTACAATAAAGTATTATATAATAATATAAAATAAATAAAACCTTAAGTAAGGTACCTTAAAACAATTGTAAGATAATACAGGTCTAAGATTCTTTACCAAGAAAAACTTGTACCCAAGTACTTGAAAGTAAAAGTCCGTGCGATACTCCGATCCGTCTCCGATCCGACGCGACGGGATCCGTTCCAAGCGATTAACTTTATGAAATACGAACTAATAATTTATAAAGTAAAACCTTTTTGATCGCGACTTCACCATTATCGAGTTCAGTAATCCGCTTTCTGTTTTAAATAGCGTTGTTTGCCTTTTAATGAAGACCGGCCGATATTATCTGCTGTGGAAACAGTGTTTAAAAATAATTGTGTGCTTTTCTCCCCGTGGTCAGATTTATGGCGTAGCGACGGACTGTCGGGAAATTTAAATTGATATTTTTTCCTGTTTTTCATGAATGAAAATAGACAAACTGTTTTTAGCAATAATTAAAGTGTTAAAGTTTTTGGGGTCTAAATGGGTGATCTACATCTAAAGTGAACGTAACGTAGATATCTGGAATTTAAAAGAAACTTTGGCCCTTGAGTTGGTTTCGCCATTTATTTTCAGGGGTAGTCAGATAGGAAATATCGACTAAGAATAAAGACTAAAGACTCCATCTACTTTTCCAATCTACAGAATACCTAAACAATATCATTTGATTTCAAATAGTGGTCTCAATCAGTCTTTGATCATCGCCTCCCCTTTCATAAGCGATACAATCAAAAACCCAATTACCTATTTGAGAAAATAATTTCCCAAAAAAAATCTCAACGTTTCCTTTCAAAATCCATAAATCGAAAACCATCAAAATCAATTCCGGAACTTATTCAAAATTCAAATCACTTAACATCTCAAGGGCGTATTACGTCATGAAATTATTATTTGGCACGTTAAAATGAATGACAGCTACACTGGTGACAGGCGGTCGCCGGCTTTAAAAATGTATGGATATAATGCTCTCACCTTTTCCCGGGACAATTGGGGTCCAAATTGACGGCTCCTTTACGAAATACACTGAATTACGACTCTTTTCCTTTTTTGGGATTCCGGATTTTTCAGGACGAACTTTATGGGCATTGTTTTGTACCTATGATTCATATTATTATAATATAGGTAAGACACGATTATTAAAATACATTTATTAGCCCAAAGATTAGCTAGAAGATATGATTTTTGTGAAGTATAGCCCGAAAGTCTGACAACTAGTCTTACCAAGGGGTATCATATTACCCAGTAACTGGGTTTTGGAAGTCAGATGGCAGTCGCTTCATGTAAAACACTGATATTCAGCTGCATCCGGTCAGACTGGAAGCCGACCCCAACATAGTTGGGAAAAGGCTAGGCAGATGATGATTACTGATGATTATTTCTTCTTTATAGTAATAAAGAAGAAGTAAATTATATATTTAAATTACTATTTAAAAATGCATTCATAATATACCAAATACATTTATTTTATTTAAACATTATGACCTACCTACCTTTCGTACTTTTGCAACTGGAACTGTATTATACACGAAAATATCTTTCACGAACATTTATAACAGACTAGCTGTTGCCCGCGACTTCATCTGCGGTCCGAGATGTAAATCAGGCTATATCCTTCTCCAGGTCATGATCTACCCATGTGCTAAATTGCATCCAAATCCATTCAGCCGTTTTCAGCGGGAAAGCGTAACAAACAAACTTTCGCATTTATAATATTAGTCCTAAATTATGATAACATCCCTCACACATCTACCAAAATAATCACAAATAACTAAGATACGAAACGACCTCTCTAGTAATTCAATTCTTAGGTCGAAATGACCCGAACAGGTTGAGTTCAGTTAATAATTCACAGTCGCTAGCCATCGTCAAATACACCATAATCCCTCAGGAAATTATCGAAACTTAAACACGGAATGAGTTAGCGACGGGCTGAGTGATTCCAACTCGAATGCTATCGATTCGGATAATATCCGAAGATAGTAATGTGTGCGGACATATCCGAAACTGTTATGTGTTTATAATTATGTGTTAACTGCTTGTGTGGGGACTAATTACTTGTTAATGGGTGTCTGACAGAAATTAAGGGGGGTAGGAATGTTGATGAGTTGATTAGGATGAGCAGCTGAGAGTTCGTGACTTAATCTATGTTGTTCACTCTGTTTTCATAGTACAATTCATTCATCATCAACGAGTAAAGAAATGAAATAGTTTATTCTGTTAATAGGATATTGGAATCACTTTTATACGTCACAAATCTTCAACTGTCATTACATAAAAGACAATGGTAAAACAATGGCCGCCGAACTGAATCAGCTTGCGTGACGGCTGAGGGGATTGAACCAATCAACATTTTCTTGAAGTGGTACACATTTTTAACTGTACTCTTAGTTTAGAATCTTCTAAGCTACCGGAGTACTATTCCGCTCTGGTTTTGTCGAATTAAAATTTTCAGACGAATAACCGTTATGGACACAAAGAGTCTCATTCTGCTAACATTCATTACTCTTTAGTCACCCAATAATAGTAAAAAAGACCCAGGAACCTAGGTCTATCAGGATGTTTAGTACTTTAAGACATCCCCATTTGTTAACAGAACCCAAATGTGTCTAATTTTATGATTTTTGGATCAGACATAATTTTGAGAAAGACTTCCTTGGAGTAATGGTATCGGTCGAAGATGTATGTGATTATTTTTAACCCCCGACGCAAAAACGACGGGGTGTTATGAGTTTGACGTGTCTGTGTGTGTGTGTATGTCGGTTCATCGTAGCTCCCAAACGGATGAACCGATTTCGATTTTGTTTTTTTTTTTTTGTTTGAAAGGTGAATTTGTCGGGACTGTTCTTAGCTATGTTTGATGAAAATCGGTCTAAGATGCCCGCTAGAAGAATACTATACACTATGAAAAATTTCAAATCCAAGATGACCACCAAAATGGCGAATTACAAAAAACCTGATTAAACACCAAATTACCTACCTGAATCTTAAAACGCAAGAAAATAAAAGAAATGAAATAATAAGAAGTCCCTACAAAAAGAATCAAATAAAAAACCCCCCGACACAAAATAATAATAAAAATAGTATGAATGTAAAAAGCCTAAAACAATTAAAAAAAACCGGCCAAGTGCGAGTCGGACTCGCCCATGAAGGGTTCCGTTACGTTACGATTTATGACGTATTAAAAAAAAACTACTCACTAGATCTCGTTCAAACCAATTTTCGGTGGAAGTTTATATGGTAATGTACATCATATATTTTTTTTAGTTTTATCATTCTCTTATTTTAGAAGTTACAGGGGGGGGGACACACATTTTACCACTTTGGAAGCGTCTCTCGCGCAAACTATTCAGTTTAGAAAAAAATGATATTAGAAACCTCAATATCATTTTTGAAGACCTATCCATAGATACCCCACAACGTGGGTATGAAGAAAAAAAAAAATTTGAGTTTCAGTTCTAAGTATGGGGACCCCCAAAATTTATTGTTTTTTTTCTATTTTTGTGTGAAAATCTTAATGCGGTTCACAGAATACATCTACTAACCAAGTTTCAACAGTATAGCTCTTATAGTTTCGGAAAAAAGCGGCTGTGACATACGGACGGACAGACAGACAGACAGACAGACAGACAGACAGACATGACGAATCCATAAGGGTTCCGTTGCCATTTGGCTACGGAACCCTAAAAAACACTGTTGAAAAAATAGCCACAAAGAACAAAAAAGGTATAAACATGAAACCCGATAAAAAGAAAAAAATAACCCGCTACTAATTTAAACTTTAACAGAACGTTAGGCTAATAATTAGAGCGGTCCCCCAACGGGACAACATTTAATAAAAAAATTCATACTTATGTAGGGTCATTATTTCAAGGTTATTTTTTTCTTTTTATAGGGTTTCACGTTTATATCTTTTTTATTTTCATGAGTATCTTAATACTTAGCTTACAATAGGTTAAGCTGTGGAATCGTGATTACATCTCAGCATGATTTCTTCACGGATCTTCTAAACACATATTGTAAAGAGAAAAGATTTAATTTTTCGTGTGTTTGTTTGTTACGCTTTCACGCTCAAACGACTGAACGGATTCGATTGAATTTTGGCATATGGGTTGACTATGACCTAGATTAGAACATAGAATACTTTTTATCCCGATATTAGAGACTTATGTAGGAGAAACCGTGGAGCGCAGCTAGTCTCATATTTTTGGAATACTTTACGTAATTTGTTCGTCTGACCGTTCACATAGATTTACAATATTAGGTGGGTAGGCACACCCACATGGTTATTTATCAATACCCTGTCAACATCAATTTCTCCAAGAAATATGTACCTACCATTGCGTAACAACTTCTCACTCACCCTATCCACATCAACACCTTCACTAATAAATTAACACCGCTAACACGTGGTACCACTAAATGACATAATCCACTAAAGTAAAAGTAAAAACAATTAGGTAAACACCGCGTAACATTTTTCGATTGATATCTACGGAATTTAATTTACCTAACATCGTATACACACAAAATAGGTGGGCACAGAAGGCCAGTTCCATAAAACAAGCGAAAACAGACGCACGCACGCATATCCTGCGATTGCAGTTTAGTTTACAAAAATATAAACAAATAATGTGTTTTTGGAAAAACAACCTAAATATACAATACACATAAAGTTCAGTTTACGCTACAACTTTAAACTTTTTATAACTTTTTCAATAAACTAGTCAATCTAAAATTAACTTAATTTACACTAATGTAAAGATGATATTTGTTTAAGTGAAAATATAAATAAAAAATAAACAAAACAAATAATAGGTAAACAAAAATAAAAAAATATTAAAAACAATAATAATATTAATAATTGAAAACATGGTTTTGAATAGAATATAGACGCTCATATACCTACATATATGACCACCAAGTCATCACCTACAGGTCTTACCAAGGGTAATCGGGTTACCCAGTAGCTGGATTGTGGAGGTTAGATAGGCAGTCGCTCCATGTAAAATACTGGTATTCAGCTGCATCCTGTTAGACTGAAAAATGAACCCAACATGGTCGGAAAAATGCTAGGTAGACTAATTGATGTGCCTACAGCTCTCAAACGAATACCTACCAGTCTTAAGTACGCTTGCACTCGCTGTACATGTCGTATGAAACCGGCCTTCTGTGCCTACATATTCTGTGGTTTTAACGTGAGCAGTACGGGAATTGCTGACGACAAATATAACTAATTGATGTCGCCACTCATTAGAATTACTGTTATTGTTAATATGGCGCACGCGACGCGTTCACATGAACTGCTGAAATGCTCAAATATTTTTTGAGGTGACTTTGTGGTGTGGAATGAAATTTGTTGTTGTTGAGTGTTTTTGACGTAAATTTTCTGAAGTTCTTTGTTTATTGTGTCTTTAATATTTCTGTCTATTTTGATTTGCCATTGACAAAGGTTTAAAAGATATCGGTGTTACTTGGTTTTATTGTGGCACAATATAAAAGCTTATGTGAATAAATTTTCTCAGTGTTTAATGTATTTTTGTTATGATTTTTCTGGTGTACAATAAAGTATATATAAATAAGTAGTAGATATAAATAAGTAAATAAACATCCTTATATCCTTCTAGTATACTACTGATCGTTCTAATCAAAGCTGTAAATAGCCTGGTGTACATTTCATTCTAGTTCTGGGAAAAGAGAATACATATTTTTACTCTTATCATTAGTTTACTTCATTTCAACATACTTTACAAATACTTAAGAAATAAAACAAGGATTTATGTTTGCAAAATACTCCGAACAAAATCCTCCGACTTCACTATCAGATTGCAAAGACGTAGAAATTGTAAACTTAAAGTTCTTCTTCAACTTACTGCGAAAATCATCTTTCCCATTCAACGTTTCGTTTTACACTCCAAAAACATTCTCTCATATTCGTTTAACATCACACAAAGCGAAACATGATTAATTTGAGCCTCGAATCTTTGTAAAACCGACACTCGCACATTGTAAACAAACCGAAATATATTTCAAATGAATGCACCGAGAGTGAGCTAGATAGAGCTATACAGATGTAGTGGAACAGAAAGAGACAGATGTAGACGGACACGGTATGGAATCAGTGCGGTTTCCATTCGGAAGACTAGTGCGGTTGAGGAGGCCTTAAAATTAAGGTCAGCGCCGATTGGAGGACTGTAATCGTGCGTTTTTATTACGATTTCTCTTCTAGCTATAAAATCCTTTGGATTTAATATTTGCAGATTTTGCAATTACGCTATTTTCAAGCCATTTTAGCTCACCGACTGAGCAGAATACTAAGTGGTTTTTACACTAAGTGGCTCGCTGCTATTTTAAGATACGAGTAAGTAACATGGATCAAGGAAACTAAGAATTTCTTCGGGTTCCATTTAAGAGAATGGTAAAATATTGCAGGCAGAAATGTTTCAGATTAATTGAATAGAGTACTTTAACTTAAGTATAGTATTTTTTCTTGCAAACAATAATCATGGTTTACTTTTGCTTTGTCTAATTTTGAGCTGTGTTAATGAACCTAAAAAAAATATAAAGAACCGTCAGTCAAAAATTTTACATACAATAAAATTTGAGAAACCAGTAACTATGTTTCATTTCCTTTCACGTATGAGTTAGCACAAAAATAAAAAAAATTGCAAAAATTTATACTTTACACACGCTGTTCTACCCTCCAAAAATAAGAAACTCGTTCAACGATACTCTTATGCAAAATCACAAAATCAATGTTGACTAGATGTTTAGTCGTAAAATCACAGCCATTACGTCAGTGTGGTTGTGACCTAACGGTGCTGGCGCCAGAGCCGTATTCAACTGAGCGTGCCTATTAAATGCTGCAAGCAATTAACATCTGGTGTACGTACGTGCCCTCGCCATTATTGCCCCGTTAAATAGTTATTTAAATTCAACTCTGTACAGTCTTAATGATAATAGTTTGTGCCGGATTGGCGCCAAGTGATTTTGTATATATCCTGGGGAAGAGGTCGCAGATTTTTCTTGATTAAAATTCTGCACGGATTCAGGATATTGGATTATTTTTATTAGCCTAATTTGTTCGGAATTAGGTTTAATGGTGCTGGGGGCTGTTGAAGTTTTTACTTTTAAATAGATTTTCTTCCGTTTTCGTTCACGTGCGAGTTTAAAAAGTAACGAAAAATGTTTAACGTTTTTAAAAAACCATGAAAATTAAAGGAGCTAATTGCTACGATTTTACTGTTTCGTTGTTGTAAGAATACTCAATGTTTTATTTTATTTTTAAATGGGTCGATAATCCAGGTTTACACTAAATCATGAATTTAAACTGATGCAAGGGTCGTACGGAGGTACTAAGGTTTCCGTTTTTGAAGTTTCCCATTAAAAATGTACCAGGTAATCAATCCAAATTCACTTTGAAGCAAGCCCCGAAGTGGGCACACACAAAATTGTGTGTTGCGATCAATCATTTTGTGAATGATTTGATTTAATTCCTCTTCGGGAATATTTGTTAGGCTAGACGGCTTTTTTTTATTTTGATCTGAATTTATTTTTTTCCAATGAACTTGCTGCTTGTCCATTTTGTTCAGGGTTGATTAAATTGTAAAAAATGTCGGCTGTATTATTTTTATTGGTTAAAGGTTTTTGGTTTTATTCTAATTTGCCTACTAAACATTGTTAAGTAGGTAATAAAGTTGGTGCTCGATTCATCAATAATAAAGAGAAAGCAAACTTTTGTATGGATATCCACTAAATCTTAACATTATTTTAAATAGTAGTACTATTAGTACACACGACGACACATCAAGCTGTACTTTTCACGTTTTGGCTGACCTCGCACTGTATAAGCTTTTTGTACAATAACAAGTCAGGTTATACTAGAAAATTAAAGCTGGATATATCGCCGTATGTAAAGTGCATACTTAATTACTACCTTACTGTTAAAAATAAGTTATATGACAACAACGCCGAACACAAAAATCTAACATAGCTGAACAAGTTCCTACGTGAATGACGTGATCATTAAATATTAAGCACTACCCACGATCATTAACATCGATAATTCCCCACGAAAACGATGTTACTTCACCCCCCTACTTTATTAAAACTTATCGAGGAAGTGCTCTTGAATAAAATATGAAGAGTGCTCATAACGAAGTGTGTTATAACGACAACTATTTGTCTGTTCGCGTGTTCGCACTCGTTAAATGCCACTTTATGAATCTCAACATCATTACGAAGGCGCGTTTTAAGTAAAAAGTTTATAGCCCCTTTAAGTCTTATAATGTAAATGATAGCAAGGTGGGAAAGACTTGAGTTATGCGGTGATGCCTGCGTTTTTATTACCTTTTTTAGTTTATGAAGCCTTATGGTAATCTATGAAATTGATATATACGAGTATTGCGCCTTTTTGCTGAGGTCTAGATAAAAACTCAGGTGTCGTAGATCTATCTTCGCTAATGCCTTTTTGCCTTTGAGGGTCATACGTCTTGTGTCTACATTTTCTAAGTGACGTTTATTTCTAATAAAATGTACGTTTTCTGTAAAGCCTTCTATATTTATTTTTCCTTCAACATCTTCAATGATAATGTTGCGTCATTCCTTTTTACTGTATGAATAATAGTATCAGCCTTGAAATCTCAGTAATATAATTAAACCTTTTTTTTCTATTTGAGCTCATTTCTTTTTAACACCAGCATCTAGATCAATCTCAGTATCACTATATAGCCTAAGCAAAGCCAGCGTTCTTGCCCTGTTTAAAATTCATTACTTATTGGAAGTTCATAACCCTGGATATTTACTCACTTAAAAATTCTATTATCTCGCCTCAGCTATATTTTAAAGGAGTTTCATAAATAACACCGTGATAGATAGTGATGTTCGTGGCGTGTTTTATTATCTACGAGCCGTGTTGACTGTCAGCCGGAGTGACTGTCGCCATGACGTGGATAAATCGACTGCGCACCGCCGGAAGTAATGAGATTCCAACGGTTTTAATAGCGATTGGTTTTCCTTGTGATTTTCATTAATATACCTCCTGCACCTGTGGGAGAAGATCATTATACCGTCGAGGTAGATCATTCTTTTTTTATGGTCCATATATTTTGTCTTGTCATCTGATGCCAATTTTAAGCTTCGTATTTAAAATCTTTTATAAAAATCTATAGGTTTTAGCAGTTCCGGCGTTCGTTGGAGCTAAATCTCACATGATGTTACTTGGTTAAGATAAAGTTTTAGCTGATAGAAAGCAGTTGGTTAGTCAAAAATCCAGATGTCAACCGGTCTCTCTTAACTTGGACCTAGATGATCCTGATCATGCTATTTTCTAATTAGCCATTGTTGTCTGGCTGCTTGTGGATGGTACATAAAACTGTAGTAAACACAAATATTTTCAATATTGCATAATTTCAAAACGGAATATAAAGTCAGGTATTGAAAGTCAGCAGAGTGCGAAATATATGTTGTAAAGTTTTCAGACGTTTCCAAGATTTTACAAGTTTATAACAAACTCGGCATCACAGTATCGGATCTCCATAAAACAAAACAAGCGAATGAACTTCCCGAAATCTTACATCACCGAACTTTTAAACACAAATAAATCCAACAAAAATAACAGAGCAAAGATAGATTATACTCTAATGTGGAACTTCCGCACTCCATCGACAAACTATAAATTCGCCATACGACTCGGCGAATTTTTCTTGTACTGCCCAAGTTCGAGTCGTAAATATTTTAAAGTAACTTCCGAAGGAAAAGTGACACCAAATGTTGACGCTTTTGCGGCAAACTTTGGAGGTGGCCATCGACAAAATAACCCTGTCGAAACTGAGAGACTGCCGAACTTGAAATATAAAAGTTTGCAACTGAAACTTTTAGAATGTGTTGTTTTCAAATGCATCTCGAGACTGCCTCTGGGGACGGTCGAGGATTCGCTTCCCTTTTATCATGCTTTCAGATTGCAAATACGGCCTATCAGTAATTCATAGTATTTATAACTTTAACGTAGTTGTTATATTCATCTGTAACGTTATGTTTCTTAAACGTTTGTCTCTACTTTAAAAGTATGATTCTACATATTAGAAAATCACATTATTACCAATCTTACTTTCAACGAGACGAACTATATTTACATTTACCAAGGTTAGTTTGTATCGTATTTATACGTGTACAGCCTTTGGTAGGACAAAATGATTGACCCGGAAAAATATATAGCCTTCGTGTCCAAAATCCTCTGGGTCCCATATTCCGCATATTATATCCCAATTATAATTTTGTCCGGGAGGGGCCAGCCTGCCAACCCGACCGCTTGTTATCCACTCATAAATAGCTTAGCAAGGAAAGGTTCCGTACCAATTCAATTTGGTAGGGCTCTTAATGCTTTTTAGTTCAACGTTTTTGGGACGTAAGCCTGAAACTTTTACTAGAGTGGTTCGTGCGCGTGTCACCGCTGCAGTATGTATAAACGATAGGTAATCATGTTAGTTTAATTAAAGGGTTTAACACCATTCGCGTTAAATGGATTTACATAAAAGTTATTAAATTTTACCCTCCATAATTTTATTTTCTTCCTTTTGGTTTATCAGAAAATAATAAATATTTGTTAAAATAAAACTTGCTTTTAATTCAAAATACTCGGTCTAATTTACCTAAAACAAAAAAGAAGCCCTTTGAAATTGAAAATATTTATGTCAGACTAAGCACACAGTAATTGATACAAGTCCGTATTATGTTAGTAAGTAGATACTTATAGCTATGTTAGTAAAATTTTAAATAATTATTATTTTGGACATGCATGAGTGACCAATGCCTCATGATTTGGCTGTCCACTCTGTCCGACACTACGCTCAGGAGCGTGCTCGTGCTACCCTTTACCCGAGACCACAGGGAGGCCGTTCTTTTGCGAAGAACCGCCTGAAAGCTGTCCGTGCTGAGGTCGGTGAACATGCCGGAGGCACTGCGCCGCCACGGTAGCCCCAACAAACCTCTGAACGCGTTGTTATACTGGACGCGCAGAGCATTGCAGGCTTTTTTACGGTAATTGCCTTTACCATCCAACTTCTCAAAAATTCATCAATACTCAGTCCCGAGGCTACCAAAGAGTTTCTTCAATTATTTTTCCTCGTACAGGAAAAAAAGGAAAATTGAAAGGCATAGCATCGAATGGGTGTAGACATGAGCACCCAGGTGCGTTGAATTATTTATCTCAGGAGCCAGCACGAGCCTCTGGACTTATGAATGTACACATTTTAGCACTTATGACCTGTTAATAAATTATAAGTGGGAATCCCCCTCTGATGTTAACGTCTCACGAAATGTGCAAACTGTCAACACTAGGGATGTTACTTGTAGAAATGTAACTTACATTTGAAGATCAGGCATTTTTTTGACACGATAATGTTTTTTGGATATACCGGCAAAATACCGGAGTAGCTGTTTGTCCTAAAATTGTAAAAGCCAATTATTTTTAAAAGAGTAACCGTGGAGGTTCTTGCCGACCTAGGAAACAGCCAATTGGGACCGTGCACCTAGCTTCATTCTGACGTTTCAGAAGTGCCCATGTTGGTTTATGTGAAATCAAATATATTGAGTTCCTGTATTTTTACAGTATCGATGTAAAGTGACTATTTATTTGCCCAATAGAAAGCAAAGCATCTACTACTTATTATTATATTCATTTATTTCAGATTTTCATATACATTCATAAAATCATTAGGTAAGACGGAAATGCTTATGAGAAACTAATATTAGTAATGACATGAAACTTTAAAAACAAAATACAAAAAATACATTAATAATTGAGTACTTCTTTATAGTTTTAAACTCGAACTGGAAAACTAAACCTTGTAAAAGAATTTCGAATATATATGTGGGATTGTAGGGCAAAAGAAACTTTAAACGGGCCAAATTGCCTTTAAACTGTTTATTGCAAACACACAAAAAATATCAGCGCTAACACCGTCTGTCGTGAATCTAATAATCGCCATTTTTTTCCTTTCTCCCTCACACACATCCCTTTCTTTCATCATTCGTTGCGTTCCGTTTTAACAATTTATTATAAGCTGCGTTCATACTATGACATACAATATTTTTATCCCACATATATATTTCAATGACTAACTAAGTATACAAATAAATACAAATTGAATATTTTCAATGCACGAATACGAATATTTGTGAAGTCCAAAAATATTTCAATATTCCCGTCCAGTATACAATCAATTAATAAACTTAAATTAATATTTTCACTTCAATAGACATGCTTTATGCTTTCGCACTTCAATATTCGCCCAATCAGTGTACATTATCATAGCTTTATTATGACTTTATTAATAACCACTCTGCATAGTTTCACAACAATTTGAGTTTGTTAATCGAATGAAAAATCGCGTTTCATTTCGAGTGGTATATTCGATCATTCGATTATTCGACTGTTAGTTCTCGCACCAGTAAGCGTAGTACGAGTGCTCTTGCCTCTAATTCCTGAGTTATTCGTGCAACTCACGGCACGGAGTTTAAGAGGGAAACACTTTTTGCAAGTTTCCATCATTGTGTACAACCTTTTTCTCTGTAGCGGTTTGACGAAGGAGTTTCTAAGGAATGGATTTATGGTCTTTTTTTTTTGCAACCGGGGGTCTGGTTGCAAAAAAACGCTATTCGTCTACTGCATCCATTCCATTCTTCAAATTTTTGTAAAACGAAGTTATTCTTGCACGGTCAATTTTAAATCTTAGTCATCCCAGTGCCGACGTCATGCCAATATAAGAATCCTCCGTCTCTTATAGAGGCGATCTAAGCTCGAAGCTCGAATAAACCATTATTACATGACGTAATGACTATTAAATTCATAATGTATGCATCGAACAGCCCGCGTAATGGATAGCAGCCGTTTTGATGGCATCGCATTTACTTTACGTTGAACTTTCAATGTACGACACGTTATATAAAACCATTTCGAAAAGTATGTAAATAAAGAGCTAAAAGGTTCTACGATTAAATTGGAACTAACGTCATCTTGTTTTTTCAATACATATATATCGTAGGTTGCTCGAACGCTCTAACAGCATCCAAAAAACTTTAATGGACAGTGCCTTTGTGCCACCGTGAGTTAGGCCACGTAATTTATAGTTTGTAAAAGCTTACTAATATAGTTTTTAAGTCATTATTACTAATACTTTATGAATTGTGAGTACTTGTAGTCCGAAATAAAGAATATAAATATCACAAAACAATTCCACAGATTATGTTTACCAACAGCTCCCCCCTGTCAATTTCATTCGAGCTCTTTTGGTCTCCTTTAAGATCCAGTAAAAACAGTGTAGTAGGTATCTAAGATTGCATCTAAAGATCCCAAGGATACTGCAGCACTTGTGTTGTAGTGGATCTTATGTTACGTTTTCAGTCCAGCCAATGACTCTCACAACATGAGAAATTGTCTTCGTTTAAGTATGAAACATTTTTTTTTATTTAATAACTTCCTTGATCATCATCTGCCTAGCCTTTTCCCAACTATGTTGGGGTCGGCTTCCAGTCTAACCGGATGCAGCTGAATACCAGTATTTTACATGGAGCGACTGCCTATCTGACCTCCACAACCCAGTTACTGGGTAATACGATACCCCTTGGTAAGACTGGTTGTCAGACTTTCGGGCTTCTGACTACCCGTAACGACTGTCAAAGATCCACGAATGACAGCCGGGACCAACGGCTTAACGTGCTTTCCGAGGCACGGAGGGGTCTCGGTATGTAAAGATGGTCACCCATCCACAGACAACCGCGGCAAGCGTAGCTTGGATCTATGGTCTTTTTTTTTTGCAACCGGGGGTCTGGTTGCAAAAAAACGCTATTCGTCTACTGCATCCATTCCATTCTTCAAATTTTTGTAAAACGAAGTTATTCTTGCACGGTCAATTTTAAATCTTAGTCATCCCAGTGCCGACGTCATGCCAATATAAGAATCCTCCGTCTCTTATAGAGGCGATCTAAGCTCGAAGCTCGAATAAACCATTATTACATGACGTAATGACTATTAAATTCATAATGTATGCATCGAACAGCCCGCGTAATGGATAGCAGCCGTTTTGATGGCATCGCATTTACTTTACGTTGAACTTTCAATGTACGACACGTTATATAAAACCATTTCGAAAAGTATGTAAATAAAGAGCTAAAAGGTTCTACGATTAAATTGGAACTAACGTCATCTTGTTTTTTCAATACATATATATCGTAGGTTGCTCGAACGCTCTAACAGCATCCAAAAAACTTTAATGGACAGTGCCTTTGTGCCACCGTGAGTTAGGCCACGTAATTTATAGTTTGTAAAAGCTTACTAATATAGTTTTTAAGTCATTATTACTAATACTTTATGAATTGTGAGTACTTGTAGTCCGAAATAAAGAATATAAATATCACAAAACAATTCCACAGATTATGTTTACCAACAGCTCCCCCCTGTCAATTTCATTCGAGCTCTTTTGGTCTCCTTTAAGATCCAGTAAAAACAGTGTAGTAGGTATCTAAGATTGCATCTAAAGATCCCAAGGATACTGCAGCACTTGTGTTGTAGTGGATCTTATGTTACGTTTTCAGTCCAGCCAATGACTCTCACAACATGAGAAATTGTCTTCGTTTAAGTATGAAACATTTTTTTTTATTTAATAACTTCCTTGATCATCATCTGCCTAGCCTTTTCCCAACTATGTTGGGGTCGGCTTCCAGTCTAACCGGATGCAGCTGAATACCAGTATTTTACATGGAGCGACTGCCTATCTGACCTCCACAACCCAGTTACTGGGTAATACGATACCCCTTGGTAAGACTGGTTGTCAGACTTTCGGGCTTCTGACTACCCGTAACGACTGTCAAAGATCCACGAATGACAGCCGGGACCAACGGCTTAACGTGCTTTCCGAGGCACGGAGGGGTCTCGGTATGTAAAGATGGTCACCCATCCACAGACAACCGCGGCAAGCGTAGCTTGACCTGACCGATCGACCTGTGCGGCTGTTATTATTTAGCCACGAGCCCCTAATAACTTCCTTGATATTTCCATTAATTTGATTTGAGTCATCTAGAGTGGTATCGTATCACCCAGTAACTAGGTTCTGGAGCTCAGATAGTCGCTTCTTTTAAAATACAGGTATTCAGCTGCATCCGGTTAGACTGGAATCCGACCACAACATAGTTGGGGAAGGCTAGGCAGATGATGGCGATTTCCATTAATTTGATAAAGCACCTACACCACACACGCACACACCAACACACCCACTCACACCTCATGTAACTACACAAGCCCAACAAAATGTAAACTATTTTTTGAAGTGAAAACTTCTTTAGCGGCGTTGTGCACTTTTGTTGTGATGGGTAAAAAATGTTAAACTCGTGTCAGGACACATGACCTGATCGAAAATTCGTAAGATGGAGCTCGCGTCAGCACACGTGACCTGATCGAAAATTCGTAAGACGGAGGGAGCGTTTACTTTTCTTAAATGTATGTCTAGAATTTGACAGATGTGTTATTGTTATATTTTTCTCAATCTTCTCTTTAATAATACCTTCAAACTGGAAGCTTATTTATCATTGATACTCGCACTCCTGAGCCACAAGATAAAACGACGCTTAGTTTGAATTTGGCTAAATCTTATTATTACTTGATTAAGAAACTTTATTATTATTATTTTTACATCTCTTGACATTTCTCGAGACCCTGAGGTCCCGGACCTTAGGAGGGCGTACGAGGGACCGAAGCCAACTCGCAGAGCTCCGTTAAACGTTTTTAAAGAAATGAGGCACCAACCGACGATTATCCCTGTTCGTACTATGCAAGTGCCCCCAAGGACAACCCCCGGTTGGTGTAAGACTATTGTAGAATATGGAAACAAGGCAATTGGATTATGGGTTTGGAAATGGGGATGGCTAAAGTAAACCTGTTATCTAGGAAGACTATAATGTTGTATATAAAATACACAGATTAAATGGTAGGGGGTGGCTTGTATTATTTATCTGCTACTTCCAAACATTCGTCACTTGTCGTCAATCTCTGCTTTAACACACGATATATGTAATGTGTTGAGAAGTGTTCGCTTGTGCACAACATTGTGACGTCCACGCCCGTTACAAACGGGATTTATTGGTGCTATTAACATTAAAATAATAATTTCCAACTTTATAGACTATAAAATCGTTTAATATCTGCTCGTTTGATAAATAATTCAATTTGCGAAGGAATTTTAGGTTGCGCGGGAATTTCTGCAATATTGTTGGTTGGTATTTATCATGTGCTATTATTTTTGGGGTATCTAACGATATTGTTAAGATTAATATCCAATAAAAATTATACCTACTTAGCTTGCAAAGGCATTTAGGTCAAACAATTAGGTCCCTACTCATACGAGTAATGAATTATACAATATTTTGCATACCAGTCAACCCAAGAATGTTCTGGCGATATCGGAATTAAATTATTCGCTCTTCCTTCTTTTCAATATGAAAATATACATATATATATATATTCTCGGATATATCATAAACATAACAAAACATCACGCCTGTAACCCCTGTAAGGTTAGACAGAAGTGTATATTATTATCAGAATGGCAGAGTGAATAACAGCTGCTGAAACTTTTAAATAGGTAAATACAATAGATATATGTATAATATCCGGATCATTACCAAAAGCTTAATAAAGTTGTAACTGCAATCACCACGTTTTAGATTTCCTTACTTCATCATCATTTCAGCCAAAAGACATCCACTGCTGGACATAGGAGTCCCCTAACCATAGCCACTTCGACCAGTTTGGAACTTCTCTCTTCTTTTCCTTACTTGCTGAACCTTTACCCTAACTACCCAATTAAATAGGGTAGTTTCCTGCGTAAAAAAAAAATATAATTATATTTAGTCCGTCAGTTAGATTATCGAAAAATAATGGACACGTATTTTTTCTTTTGTCAATCAAATAAAAAATGTCAAAGATAAAGCGCGTCAAAATTTGGGAGTGGGGGTCGTGACGTCGCTTGCTTGCAATAGTGTCGCAAGCAAGTGACGTTACGCGGAACTTTAACGGGCGATATCTTCATCATTTTTTTATATAATTGACAAAAGAAAAAATACGGGTTCAATATTTTTTGATAATCTAACTGGCGGACTAATTAGATTTTTTTAGGAAAATAGCCTAATACTCCAAGCCCCTAAAAATAAAGACATTCCCATAAGGTCACCCATGTACCACGGTGTAATTAAACCATTACTGTTGACCCCGCGTCTCCTCACCAGTCAGAACTTTTATCACTAATTCAAAGGGAAATCGATCAGCTATGGCCGACACTCCTTAATAATAGATCGTCTTCTACTCGTATGACCTTTATCAAAGTCGGACGCTAAGTGAGTGTAAGTCGGAATGTGAACTATAAATAACTTTGAAAGATTTGATGCATTTGAAACTTTTGAATGTTTTGTTGAAGTAATATGATGTGATGGAAGGTTATGTGGGTCGAGTATGTTGAAGGGTTTGTATTTTTAATTATTTTGGGAAAGTCTGGAGTTTGTTTGGACTACTCCTGGCTACCTCTGGCTAGGTGGAGCGACGATCTTCGCAGGGTGGCTGGTAGCAGCTGGATGAGAGTTGCCGAAAATCAAGTTAAATGACGTACAATAGGAGAGGCATGTCCAGCAATGGACTGCTATACGCTGATGATGATGACTACTACTGAGGCTGAGATGTATAGGTACACATCTTTATAGTTTGTAAGTATTGCGATAAGGACAGAAATAACGCTTAGCTAAAGTACGTTCTAAGAAACATAGACCTCGGCCTGAGATTAAAAGTACATCATACCCTTACTTATTAAAAGTACATCATACCCGTACTTATTAAAAGAACATCATACCCTTACATACTAAAAGTACATCATAGCATTACTTATTAAAAGTACATCATACCCTTACTTATTAAAAGTACATCATACCCTTACTTATTAAAAGTACATCATACCCTTACTTATTTTTTATCAATTTGATAATAACATCTAATCATTAAAATAAAACATCCGATACACACAGTCTTGTTCCATATCTCGGGTGTTATTCGCCTCAGTGTAGCCAAAGCTTAAAGGCTCAGACAGGAACGACGAGACAGCCGGACGTAGCTCTAGTCTAGTAGAACAATTTCTTTGAAAACTTCATGGAAATTGTTCTGTCAGAATCGCGTCGCACGATCGCATCGCGCCAGTCTGCGGAGGCCTTAAAGTTGTTCCAATCTAAAAATACCCTCAAACAATCACATACCCCACACATTTATCCCAAACCTAATTCCACCAACAAATGGACTAGCCGCAGTCACAAATGGAGCAATTATAAAGCTAAGAACAGAAGATAGAGATAGTATCGCGCCATTAAACAATCAATGGTCGTATTAGTCGGGGTTCGAACCCGGGCCGGTCATTATCGGCGGCTGCTTGCGGCAACACCGCCATTAAGTTTGCCGTCGTGCCGGATTTGTTATTAAATTTGAATTGTTTTGTTATTGTTTTTGTATTGAGATAAAATGAGGCTGGATTGTTGGTATGACTTTGAGCCGAAACTCTTTGTAAACTGCGATTGTTGTAATTTTGCGAGTCATTGATATCAATAGTATTTTACATAGATTTGAGGCCCTAATTAGAATGGAAGCAAATTATTTTTGTAATCAAAAATATCAAACTTGATTAAAGTAAGTAAATTATGGATGAAGTACCTACCACCTACGCAGTTTAGTAAACTAGAAAAAAAAAGTACATCTTTTAATTATCTCATAAGTATATTTGTATTAATACAAAGTTATTGATCTGTTACAAAAACATAGACTCATGATTAAATCTGTGCGCGTCTCATACAAAGTGACATGATGTTTGCTTATTTAAAAAGTAGCCTGATAAATACTTTCGTAATTATCACTGTATTCATACATACATAATTAGCCTATAATATTCCCACTGCTGGGACACAGGCCTCCTCTCTTCGAGAGGGAGTGGGCTGTAATCCACCATGCGGGCCCAGTGCGGGTGTATATAATATGTCAAATCTCTTCGAATTTGAATGTTCTAGGACATGACGGTTTCCTGACGATGTTTCACTCGACCTTTGAATTACGGAAAAAGTTAAGTACAAATGGTAACGTACATCCTTATACTGTATACATATATTCTTTTAGATAGAAAGAAAAAAAAGTAAATAAAGAACAATTGGTTATTCTGCACAAACAAAACGCACATTACAAAAAAAAAAAACTTTAAATATACACCAACAACGTAGTCAAAAGCCTTGTACTCGAGAACTGCTTGATTTCAACCCTACAAGTAATACAATGTTAAAAGTAGAAGTAAAAAGAGAAAAATCTTGTTAAAATTACGCAATTTATGTTCCAAAAGAAATTCTTTAAAACTCTTTATGAATCGGCTCAGCCGTTTAGAAATTAATTTCTTATTAACAAAAGTTTCGTTTTCGTACGAATAATTTTAATTTACCACCTGGCTTCACTAAGTAGTTATGAATGAGCCCTAAGTTCCAAACTTTAAAAAAAAAAGTTGAATCTTGTACATAATCAAAAGCTTTTGTAATGTCAATAACTATTGTAACTGTTTCAAAGTTTTTGCATAAGATTTTTTTCACTCTCACTGCCATGTGGTCCGCCTGCCGCCCACACAAATTTCAGTGCAGCAAGCCACTATAGATTTTTTAATTTTTACTGGGAGGCCATGTGGGCTGCGCGCGTACCACAACTACAATAGTACTTGCTGTAGCTTGTAAATATTTGTAAGGGCAGGCCACACATGTAATTAAGTCAGTTGCTCTCTTTCGCGCCAATTTCGCACAGACTTCGCGCGCGTGTTTAGAAAATGTCGAATTCTAGTGAATCTGATTATCAACCACCGTCATTTTACGATCGATCCGGGTCTGAATCGACTAGCAGTGAATCATGTTTGTCTTCTGACGATGGTTTACCTCTGAACGAGCCCCGGGAGGCAGCGCCAGCGTACACGCAGCCGCAGGCTGACTTTATGTGAGGAACCGTTATGATAGGAACCAAGCTGCTGGAAACTATCTGCAAAGGACGCCAGAGACCGAACAAAAAAACTAAATACCATGTGTCTAAAATGCCCGACTCAACCTAGTGTTTGTGGTCAATGTTACGGAGAAATTCAAATTAGAAATTAATGCTTAATTTTCTATGATTATAATATTTTCATATAATATCTCTTGTTTTATTTTTTGTCAAAATAATGTCTTTTCTTTGATTTAATTTTTCTTTGTGACAAGATACTCAATAAAAATGACTTAATAATCTAGTTTTTCTTACTCGACTTTGAACTTTATAAATCTATAAATATAGTCCGATTTTCATCGATTTTTTTTTTCATTGGTAGCTTTTTCCTCACAATTTAAAGCAGACGACATCGAATCCCAAGCCAAGCTCTATAAAAATAAATGAATTTGTGGGATCGCAGCTGACCACACGGCCTTCTGGTAAACTTAACAACGTGTCCCGCCGGCCGCCCACATGGCGTGCTGCAAAAGTTACACAAAATCTAGCGTGGCGTGGTGTAAAAGACATTGCATGGCCCGCGCGCCGCCCACACGGCCTGTTGTTCTAGAAAACCTATAATGTGTAAGGCAGTGAGAGTGTTAAAAAGTTTACGAAACATTGTAACAGGTGTTGCACAAGCCTAAGGGAGAATGAATGGGCTATGTAACTTATTTAATTTTTTTTTTTACCTGTACTGTAAGGCCTGTAACTGAAAATTCACTATTACACAGCTGAAGTTGCCTCATTTTTTAAATTGAATACCTTTATTATTAACATTAAATTGCTTACCTTTTAATAATAATAATAATCAATTATTCCACAACTAACTATTAACGCTAGGGACTAAATTAAATGACTAACTGACTATATAAATAAATCCAAAAACACAAACAAAACGACACTTATGCGTCGAAGTGCTCATCGTCATCGCTGTCGTAATTATTAAATGTGGTAAACGAATTTAGTACAGTCTTCTTTCGTTTGAAACTACAGATTGTCACTTTCTTGTGAAAAAATCCAAAGCCTATCTCAATTACAGGTTCACTTAAATCGTTCGTGTTTGGATTGTATCAAAACAAACTATAAATTAAGCGTTCACAAACAGACAGCTCAACATTGACGGATGGCCGTGGTTCCCAGCGACGCCCCGTCACGTGGCCTGCCTCCACCTACCTACTACGTTTCGTTTGCCCACCGTGAGTTTCTTGAGCACCGTGAGTTGTGAGGAATGGAAGTGACTTGAGCGGAGTTAGTGACTATCCCCAAAAATAGAGGCTGAATGGGTCCACATTTTTTTTTCTTGCTGTTATTACAGAGTTTAGCTGTCATATTGATCCCATCTGACAATTTCGTCGATGTTTCGTTAGATCTCTATTATAAAAGGGTCAAATGCTTTATACCAAGGAATGATGTCACTGCGATTATTTGTGACTAGTTTATTTTTTCATTAGCTATTAATGTCCCACTGCTGGGCAAAAGCCTCCCCACTCTCTCTCCACCTCTCTCTGTCCAGAGCTGCCAAGGACCAATCTTTATTAAAGGAGTCCAGCTCATCCCGCCATCTCCGTCCTGCCGCGATGTCGTTTGCCAATAACCGGGACTCATTGGGTCGTAAGTTTGGCCCATTGATCGTCGGACATGCGGCAGATGTGACTACTGCAAACTTAATGATACAAGTAGTGTATGATTAAGTTGCATTACATTCGTTACAAAGGCACTAATTACTTAGTCCACACGATTAGACAGACACGCAACAATACACGCCCCAAAATATTTTCAATCGTTTATCCACTTCATAACTCTTCCCCGCACCAGAAAGGGTTTCCTAAATTAATCAACAAGGACAGCGGTCCACCGATGGGATAAGAGCTACACTCCAAAACTTTCCTGCCTAATGATGGCTTAATGAAAATTGCTCCGACAAAATGGAACGATGACAGTTAATCACCAGCGCCAGAAAATATCGGTTTAAACTGGTTTAAACCACGCGCGTGTTAAGTGGAGTGGCTAGAAGTGGCTTGTGGTGGTAAGTTAATGGGTGGTTCGTGGTTTCATGGCGTCATTCCCAAATAATTGTTACAAGTGATCAAATAATTTATAAGGAAAGGTATCTTATATCGAACAGTTCAGGAGATAGCCATGAGTTACACAACTAGACGCAAACAGCAGTTCTCAAATCAAAAGGGATGAATCGAAGACTTTATTGGCAATACTACGGTATTTTCATTCTGTTAATACTAATTTCTGCTATACTTTTCTGAGGAAATATTCTTCGTACCGTAGTTATGATGCATAACATCACCTCAAACATTAAAAAACCACATTCAAGTTCTGAACTCCCAAGTTACATGCGAAGGGATTTCCTGAAACCTTCGGTTTAATGACAAAACCGAACTTTGTCTAAGTACATCCTACTCTAGCCACGCCCCCCGGCTTTGGTCGACATTCTTGTTAACTTTCAAGTTTCGGCCCAATAGTTGGGAACATCTTGAACTAATGAGTCAGTGGTTCAACCTTTTATTATCCGAAGAGAGGATGAAACGTTACGTTTGTCCATCCCTGGGACAAGTTCACTGTCTTATGCTTGTACTAATAGTTCTTCAAAGGATATTACTCAATTCAGTGAAGTGAAAGAGACCAGTGATTCAGAATATTTCGACCAAAAATGGGACTCCTCAAAGACATGAAGAGAACTATCTTTAGAGCGATTTGGGAATTATCTTGTTCGTGTAAGGGATAACTTTGAAAATATTTTATGATTTATGAATACCAGCGTCACGTTTATATCGGTCAACAGGACCTTATCAAATACACAATATAATGACTTGAATACCACGATTTAAACCCCCGTTGGGTCTTTTGCTACTAATAGTTCTAGTATGCGTAGTACACACAATAGGTTTGATGCACACTAGTGGGTGGTATAGAACAACCCTGCCCCTGACCACAGTCTTGCTGTATAGATATTGACTGCCGACGGTCTGCTTGAGTACCTACCGTTTTGCAAAATTATGACAGTTAACTATCTTCACTAGCCATGGCAAGGTATCAGTTATTTCCCACCGTTGCAGATATTCCAAAGCACACTAGTCAACTGTCCATCCAGGAATAAGCAAATGATCTTGTTTCCTTTCACCAACCACAATTTACACCACAACCCAAAACATATTTTTTCCCACAAACCCAAACTTCCTGACATAAACACTATCGACGCAATTTATTAACATGGCGGACATCAAATGTCGGAAACAGACATACGGTGGTTAAGTTTAATAGTCATAATTGGTGGTGTCCGGTTTCCGCCGGTTTCCACCGGTTTGATCTGGTCGAGCCAAATTGAGCCAATGCAATTAATTTCACGCGAAATGGTACGTTTTACTGCAGGGTTAGTATGTACCTGTGGTTACGGTCAAAAATGTGGTTGGAAATTATGGTTTAGAAATTATTGATGTGCTGCAGTTTATATCTAATTATGTATGTTTACAGGAAATACAGGAGGTTAGGTCAGACTAGGAGTTAGGTTTTTATAGGTTGTTATTCTCGAGAAGTGGGAAAAGATTAAGAACTGTTGAACAAGTCTAGATAATAATAATACACACGTTTCATTTCAGGATATACAAGCTGTAACTATAAATGCAAGTCCTGAAAGTAGTATGTTCATAATTGACTACTGAATCGATTTCATTAACTTTTAATATACTTTTTTTTTTTGAGGATGGGAAATCATCAAATGACCCCTCCAGCTCTGGGTGGAGCGGAAGGGAGTGTCAGACTCTTACTGACTAAAACCCACCCGTGTTCCTTCCTTAGCCCTTTATGTTCCAGGGCAGCGGTAACCCTTTCGGACAATCCCGCTACCCTGGCAGGCTTCGGCCCTGTCGGGCCCCGTCACTGCTTTTAATATACTTAGATATTTTTTTTAATAATATTTTGCCATGCTAACCGCCGATTGAGCCAGAGAAAATTAAATTTTATTTAAAGGCAATAAGACTCAATTTTAAATACATAAAGTATTGCTAGGAGCAACACAATTTTCTTAATAATATTCGATGCTTTAAAAAAAAATAGATTTTGCTCTTTGCATTAATTAGGCTTTTAACTCAATACTCTAATTGGGGTGTATCTGTATGAGGTCTTGCGTTAATTATGTTACATCATTACGAGTATTGAGTAATACTACACATTCCATTGAAAATTAAACACCTGAATACATCTCTTAATAAATTTACCAACTCCAGTGTACATAATATCAAACATAACACTATTTTACAACTAACACAACCCAAAATCCCTCACATAAATACGAAACTTCACGCGCCGTGTTTACTTAAAACCTCTAATGAGCCACCTTTTTGTAGTTATTATAAAGCGATTTTCGTCACCGCTTATCAGATTAGCGGCTCGAGCCACTTTCGAGCCACACTCCAGCGACGCTTACTTCAGGCATGAGATGGGATGCGGTTTATGATACAGGATAATGTTAGTTATGTTTTAGTTTTTGCTCAACCTTTTGGGCCGCGGTTTTAGGTGCTAGAATATATATATATATATATCCATAGTGTTTAGTGTAGAGAGTACGATACGTACGAGACCGCAATCGGTTCAGGATCTAATCCCTAAGAACGAAATCCGTAGTTTCGCCCGAAGTAACGGGCGTTTCCTACTCCGTATCAGCTACGAACATGTGATTAATTCGGGCCTCAAACTAAAAATGACAAAACAATTTGACAGTTTGATATGTGTTTGCCCGTCCCAAAAATGGAATTTAACACTTGTTTTGACGGACCAACTACTTTCGGACGGTCCGTATCTTCGTTGACGGACTTAGTGAGTAGACCTCCTGGTTTTAGTATCTGTAAGCACCTAAAGACGAACATAGAACGCATTTCAAAATCTTAACTGATTGAAACTTAACTTAACTTTGGGGTTTATTTGTAAAAGTTGCTGAAACTTAAGTAATGATTAGCGACTGTTTAACCATATATTTTTAAACGTCTCTTAACTTTAAGCAACGTTTAAAAACAAAGGGGTTAATCGTCCATGTTTCAATACAGCATTTTCTGGATTGTCTAAATATTGCGTTTGCCTTGGCCTACTATAAAATTCTACGTACCCACCTACATATTACAAAAACTGTTCTGCACCAAGGACACCTACCCTCGTTTGTGTTGTCCACATCTATGATGCCACTGCGTCAAACATGTCTGTCGATGACACGACCGGCGCGCACCTGTCTGCTAGCCGCCCGGTCTGCTCTGATTAATGTTGCCATTCACTGTTATGTATTTATATTGTGGTTTACCGTTTACATTATTTAACTATTTCTTTAGAAGCATACAATATTAATATATATAAAGCTTACAATATTATAACCAAAATGCTTGATAGAAAAGTTAAATAAGATTTGATCTGTGACTATATTTTTTATTGTGCCACACAAAAAAAAAAAAACTTTAAAATGTTTACTTTGTCTTCGTCTTATGAGTAAAATGAAGCGGTTATCGTTTGTACTTCAAAAGTCAATTAAAGATGCATCATCTATCCCAGAAAATACCTAAAAGGTCGCCCATACGTGACCGACAATGTTTTAACAAAATATGCATTGTTAATATTCTAGACAAACAAAAATCCCGACCACTTCCCAAGTTTTAACAAGTCATAAGATGGACTAGCTCATAGCTGTCAAGCCAGTGCCTGCGCTAACTCAGATAGTCTCAAGTGGAGTGTTTTAGCACGTAGTAACTGCACTCCGGTGGCGCCCCCTGGCCGTAAACAAGCTATATAACTTTCACATAAACTAAATAGAATCAAACTCCGAGAATTCGTCACACTAAAATCGGTGTGTTAAGTTGTAAGGTTCAAGCGAGTTTCTTTTGTTTTACTTTTATGTCGGATTATTTCAAGCGATTTTCGTTTGTTTTATCTGCATTTTGAAGTGGGTATTTGACTTTACAGGTCCTGATTATAAAAACATATTTATTTGTTTTCTTCTCGTCATTTAGCAAAAGCTTTAAGAGTAGTTTTGGTTGTTATCTTGCGTGTTTAAAGTTCTTTAGTCAAGAAATGGGAACCTTATAAAAAAAATCAACGGGTTGCACTCCGGGAGTGCCGGCAGAAGTGAAAACTTGAATATTAACGTTGTGCATTTTTGATTTTTTGGAATGCGGTCTACTCTCCCTCCGTCTTACGAATTTTCGATCAGGTCACGTGTCCTGACGCGAGTTTAAAATTTTTTACCCATCACAACAAAAGTGCACAACGCTGCTAAATAATTTTTCACTTCAAAAAAAAAAAAAAAAAATCTTATTATTCAGAATTTTAAATGGCCCAAAAAGGCTGCAAGCGGACAAAAGTAAGTATCTACCTTAACTAGTATTTTACTTGATAAGGTGGAGATTTATCTCCATCCACTGTCTGCACAGTTTGCCAGAACTTAAAGTCACAAACTAGGTCACTATATGGTCCGACAACTGCAAGTTCACTCCCTCGTCAATCTCCTCACTTGCACCAAACCACCGCCGTCTTTGTCGTGAAGACACCTGCGCGACCTCCAATTATCAATGTAATTGGCTATTCAACTTCGCTCGATGGGAGAGCACAGCATGCCTAATTAATGAAATCAACTGAACGTTGAAATTTTCGCTTCAACGGTTTTAAGCTACCTACAGCCAATTTATAAACGAATTTATGTGAAACTGAAAGTGAAGGGTCCTTTTTAATTGCTGTATTACATGAGGAGGTTGATCCATGCAGAATACAGACAGATTATTACATGAGGAGGTTGATCCATGCAGAATACAGACAGATTATAAAATGAAGGATTTTTTGTGGACTTCCTATAGGTTCGGTTGATAAAATATTTTATGACACATAAAAATTTTGATGGTCGTAAAAACTGAGTGGTTTGGTCCGTCACCTGAAAGTTTTAATTTAGTAGCTTTGAGATATATTATAGATAAAGAATCATAAAAGACTTAAAAGCTATCTTTCAATAACGGATCAAGTGCATCAAGCAAACTCATTCTAAACTACTTATACTGGGTGGCAGGGACATCGACGCGAAAACTTTAACCATGGATTCAGCACATGAGTTTAGACCCCATATTGTCGATATATAAGGTCGGTTATTAAAAAAAAAAAAATGCTATCCCATACATTTTGTCCGCGTACCTTCTATGAAACAGAAGATTTTTTTTTTTTTTTGATAACAGACGAAAAATTTCGACGCTCTGGGGTCTAAACTCATGTGCTGAATTCATGGTTACAGTTTGCGCATCGATGTCCCTGCCACCCTGTATGTGTACAAAACCGTATGGTTTTAAACTATTTCTAAATATGGATAATAATGCAGGCTACTACATCAATCCTTCTGCCTAGCCTTTTCCCAACTATGTTTGGGTCTTTTTTGAGTCTAATCGCATGCAGCGGAATACATTATTTTACATCAAGCGACTAGTTGGCAAGACTGGTTGAGTCACTTTTGGGCTTCTAACTACCCGTAACGACTGTCAAAGATTTACGAATAACAGTCGGAACCAACGGCTTAACATGCTTTCCGAGGCACGGAGGGGTCTCGATATGTAATGGATGGTCACCCATCCTCTTGCCGACCGCAGCAAGTGTAGCTTAACCTTCGACCGTGCAGCTGTGTTTCATCAATGTACACACAAAACAGTGCCTCAAGCTCCCAGTCCAAAACACCTAAAATCTCCTCATTTTATGCAACCCCGATTAATTTCCATGCCTCCAAAAATAAAACAGGCGCGGCTACCAATCAAGCCGCTAATGTAGCATGAAACCTATCAGTAATATTGCTACCCCTCATAAATCCTCGTTGGAACGGAAACGTTATCCCTTGCAAGCAAACAATATGTTGTTATGATTGATTGGGACGAGGCATTACGCAGAAAAGGTGCGAGAGAAGAGCCAACGAAAGTTTTTATGGACAAGCTCGGAGTGTAGTTACGAAATTAGATTTGTGCAGTTTGGGTAAGTTGGAGGAAAGGGATGGTATGGAATGTGTTACGGTTAGGATTTCAGTTAGGATGGGTCAGGAATTTCTTGTTGTATTCAGGAGATTATTGTGTTCTTGTGGCCTATATATCTACTTATATTATTATTTTATTTATACTAGCCGATATTGTCCCATTCCTGTGCAAGACCTACGTCCAATCTTTCCATCTTCGACTTATAAATTACTTACTTTATTTTTATTAAATTAGGGACATTTGAGATTTGATTAGTCGTAATGCGTATGACACTTCGTACCTTAAATACACACTGCTAAGGATTACATTCGGCCGTGAACCAGCCGAGAAATTCCGTAACACACTGTCAGTATGGCTATGGGTTTCATTTTGACAGTTCAAAAACATTCATCGCATTATTTAAGTTGTTGTGCAGACAAACTGCAACAGTTTGGCAGAAGTAAAATTTGTTTGGAAAATTTAGGCTGTCACCACGAATAAACGCTAAATAAATAAATAATAAACATCTTTCAAAATGATTCAGATTGTGATTGATAGTGTGGTACGCAATTGGGGTGGTAAACAGACTCTTCGCATCATCAACCATTTGGCTGAGACTAAACTCTACGGAATATGCCTAAATCAAGTCGGTTCTACCCCAAAACCCCAAAGAGATCATTTGTATTACCTTTGTTATTCTTTGGTTCATTTGAAGGATTATTGTGTTCTTGTATCTGATATAACTAATTACTGCTTTCTTAGAACCCTAGTTCTAATGCCATAGCAACATATTAGCCTATGGAGATGTTTCAAATTTATTTATGGCTTGCTTATCCAAGGCAGACATGGGGACCGCTATCAGAAGTGAAACCTTAAAACTATGAAATAACAGTGAGCCTTATAGCAACTGTATTGCAACATTAGCATATCGATAACGCGAAGTGATAAGATTTTCCCCTACCAAAAATTCCTCAACGTGCCTAAAGATGTTTTCGCTTCAAAAATCATCCATTCATAAATTATAGGAAATCAAGACCAAGTATTTCAAGGACGACTTTACCAATAGTCCCGAAGACTTTAGATTCATAGACTTCGGGAATTTCAGGAATGTTTAGGTCCAATAAGTTATTGACAGTGTAAAGACTTCAAGCATTTCTCAATAAACCTAGCGTCTGACTCTTGATCTTAATTTTAGTGTCCTTGTGACAATTTCGGCGACTGTTTTATTGTTAAGGTTGTTGTTTTAATCACTTCCAAGTTTGTGTAAATTGTACAGTCAGGGAAATTAACAATATGGTTTATTTTATTTCATTGTTAAATTCAATCATTTATATTTAATTACATATGTATTATGCTAATAATGCGCAGGGTGGCGACTTAGTCACCTGCATCCGTCAAAGGGGTGATTCTAACCAGCAATTTAAATAACTTTCGCTACGACACTCTTATCCGAATCGCGAAAAAACAAACAAATTCCTAGACAACAGTACACAGACTATTTCGATGCATGGTAAATTACCCACTGTACCACCGGAGGAGGTAATAATAACA
The DNA here is from genome assembly GCA_951799955.1 of Apamea anceps. Classification (NCBI taxonomy): domain Eukaryota; kingdom Metazoa; phylum Arthropoda; class Insecta; order Lepidoptera; family Noctuidae; genus Apamea; species Apamea anceps. Next base: position 3,251,349 of record OX637506.1, read on the forward strand.
GCCGCACAGGTCGATCGGTCAGGTTAAGCTACGCTTGCCGCGGTTGGTCTGTGGATGGGTGACCATCTTTACATACCGAGACCCCTCCGTGCCTCGGAAAGCACGTTAAGCTGTTGGTCCCGGCTGTCATTCGTGGATCTTTGACAGTCGTTACGGGTAGTCAGAAGCCCGAAAGTCTGACAACCAGTCTTACCAAGGGGTATCGTATTACCCAGTAACTGGGTTGTGGAGGTCAGATAGGCAGTCGCTCCATGTAAAATACTGGTATTCAGCTGCATCCGGTTAGACTGAAAGCCGACCCCAACATAGTTGGGAAAAGGCTAGGCAGATGATAACCACCGGAGGAGGTACGGCTGGGGGTGTATCTGCAGTGAATTCAGCATATGATTCTAAACCTAGCAGAAATTTTTTGTCGGTTATATAAAGTAAATTGTTGTTCCAAAATTTTAACCTTGTAGGTCACACTGATATATGAAAAAACTGTTATTTTTTTATAACCGTGGAAAAATGTTTACGCTACGTTAAGAATCATGTGCTGAACTCATAGTTACGCACTGGTTAAAAAAAAAACTGTATGTAAGTTCAAGCTTAAGATTAAAGAAGAGATTCAGGTATTTCATAATCTTACGCAACTATCTGACAGCATTTACAACATAAACTGGAAGCATATAGTTATGCTTAGCTCAAAACCACAATTACACAATAAGCAATATAATTATGTACCTAATCTGTATAGGGCTAGAAACTTGGATCAAACATAACACACCTATCATGTTTACACTTACAAATATCACCAAGTCAGAATAGCGTAACTGCCTTACATAACAAACCACATATTAATAGGTAGGTAGATATATAATAACCAATCAAATCCCAGTACAAATTGGTGGCCATTGAGCGTATAATTAGTTTATTTATCGCGGCGTTAAGGGCCTCAGCTATAGTGCAGCATTAGTGCTTAATGAGGAGCATTGCGGCTGCCGGATCGCCGGCACCGCAGGGTACCGGGACGGGAATGGGATGGTTACGAGAAGGCTCTGGCTAACACGACGAGCTAAAGGTTTAAAGTAGCTTTATAAATAAAAAGGCGGTGCGACCAGTGGAAAAGCTAAGATATTGCGAGGTATTTTTTCGAAATAGATTTATTATTTTGTAGTTCTAAGACGACTACCGAAAATTTTGGTCGACCTAGGGCTGATTTTACCAAAGTCAAATAATTTTTTTCCGTGGAATAAAATCAACGTTTGACAGTTCTAGTATGGAAAAACTGTCAAATATTCATAATTTATTCTCAGGGTAAGATTTATTCTAGATAAAAAAGGATTGTGAAATTCGCCCCTAGTATCTTACTCTAAAATTAAGCTCCAGATTTGACCAATTTTGGCTTTACAGCTAAAAAGTTGAATTTGCACGGCACAATCCTACTGCTCAACTTTTTTTAAAACCTCGCATGATGAAATCTACTTATCCCACTTATTTCCTATAGCCTAGCTCCCAATACTCATGCAGGCATACAATGAAATGCTATGAAGTTGGGCCCCAAAGCTTGCAAAGGCTACTCGCAACAGATTTACAGAATTCTCTGTCTAATTAGCTCGCTCAAGTACTAACCCAGTGCGTAGAACATCCACATAACACTGGTAGCTGTTGCAATACGGAAACTAACCTTACTACTACGACATAAAGGCGCTGTCAATGTCACAATTTTTTAGCGCATAAATATAGGTACACTTAGCGATTTTCTTAAAGTACCTATTGGTTTAAACATGGTGTTACAAACATACATTCGTAATTAAAAATACAGCGGAATTAAACCTCCTTTTATTAATTCTTTGTTATTGAATGGTCTTTAAAGTTGCAATCGTTATTTCTCGAGAAATTCGTTTTAGAAAAGTGTATACTTATTAACGTTCATGTTTAGGTGATTTAAATGGGAGCCGAACGTTAGTATTGCTCATGCAAGCACTTGAAATGGTTCGCAAAGTGAAGTGGGATTATTCTGGTACTTAAAACCGATGTGCAGCAATCAGGCAGTACTTCGGTATTACAACGGATTTTATGCTTGAAACGTATTTTGGTTGCAAACTACACAGATATTGGTTTGTTGAAAATCTTGCTTTATATTTTATGAAGCCACAGGTATGTAATATTATTGTAAACACATAGCAAAGGGTAAAGGTTTTACATGCCTATTTATAGGTAAATTATGTTTGATAATGCATATTTTTTTCGATGACAACAAAAATTCGCTGCACCCTAATTATGCCGAGTAGCGTTTCTATATAAATCTATTCATTTTAGTAAATCTAAATTGTTATTTGTTTCATATTTTACACTAAGGGCTGATTTTTCAATCGACAGTAATATTTTTTATTTGTGGAATAAAATTGACCTGATGAACTGTCAAAAATTGAAAATTATTCCTCGGATAAAGTTATCTGACGTTGGAAAAATCAGCCCTAAATAAACTAGTCACGCAACTTTGTCAAAAGTTTTCTTTTTTTAAGAAATATCTATTCCTATTTATTTTAAGTCTAAGTTTAAGTTATTCCGTTTTATTTTATTTTAACAAAATTTATTGAATTTTTGTTCAAAATTTTAGTAAAAACCTAATGAAAAACATATTCCCATCTAATCCCTTTTGTAATAATTCATTCGAGGAGCAGGTAGGGACTGAACACCTAATACTTTTGACCTGTGTTTAAGAATCTCGGCTAACTTAATCCTCAGAGACATATGAATATGTTTCCAAATTAATTCGGGGATTATGTTTGAGAGATTTATTCTGAGGGTCACTCCTATTCTCTTAAGTCTTTGGGTATAAACGTGGTATGTATATGAGGATGCTAAGGGTTATTCATTGGTGAGAAATTTTATATCGGTAAAGGGGCTCTTTTATCAATGTGGAAATGTGGATCAACGTTTTATCTACATTTTTATACTAATATTATAAGGAGGTATTTGTTTGTTGGTATGTACGCGGTAATCTCTGTAACTGCCGGTCGGATTTGAAAAAACCATTTGATAACCCAATTCTCGAGGAAGGTTATAGGTTATTTAACATCACGCTGCGACCCTTAGGAGCCGAGCAAAACGAAAAGTCAGAAAGAAGGCTAAGCGAAAACGAGGTAAGAACAGGCGACCGATGCGATGCAACGCGGTGAGTCGGAGGCTGAAATTTCACGCAGACGAAGTCGCGGGCCGACGCTAGTAATAATAATAATATAATGGTTAGTAACACAATATTAAAACAAGTTATTATCTAGTGTTGGCACCAATCATCCTCCGCACAAACTGCTACACAATTGGAGAATTGAAGCTGTGCGCCACAGTTCTGTTATGAACCGGGCAGATATATATACAACATAAAAAATTCAACAACAATAAAATATGCCTACTCATAGATACATTGCTGGAATATGCAATTACATTTATGCGAAAAAAACTGGAATCTCAGAATACATTACTTACTTCCCAGAATACTTGCTATTAAAAATTCAATCACTGAATGGAAAACGAACTAGAAATGAAAAAAAAAATACCAAAGATTTCCGCTCCAAAAAAACACTGCACCTCATACATAAACCTTCCTAATCTTCTCTCCGCCACACATCTCACCCAGTGCGTATGTTCGCAGCCTTATTATCAAGTCCACTGTGAAATTATCTCAATTTACGTGGTCATTAGCAGCGTCGCACGGGAGAGATATCCGGCTGGGCGCTTATAAATCTGAATTTAATGACCGTTCCCCACCGGCACTAATATTCCGAACAATGTTTAGGGACAGACGGCCACGACTGTACGTGTAACTGTGCATTGTTTGCAAACTCCGTGAGTCCTTACCCTTTAGTTTTGTACCTGTTTGTTAGGCTAAAGATAGCTAATTGTTGTTTTGTTGTTGTGCACGGAAGTGTGGAGCAATTGGATTTATGGACGCATGCGTTTATAAAGTGCAGAATTTTGCTTAACCGACAACTGCAGGATAAATGCCTCTTCTTGTCTCTACAGGGTGGCAGGGACATCGATGCACAATCTGTTACCATGGATATAAAAATCTACTGTTTCACAGAAAAGTGCAATACCTACGCGGTCAAAATGTATTGAGCAGCAATTTTTTTTTTTTTTAATAACTGTCGAAAAATGTCTACGCTAGAATCATGTGCCGAATTCATGGTTTCAGTTTGCGCTTCGATATCCACATGAGAATATCCACGAAGGTTTTGTCGCGCAGTTAGGCGTACTGATACATATTACAAAACAGGAAAAAAAATGTTTATTGTCAAAATAAAGTTTAAAAATATTTATATTTTTAAAGGGAATTTAATCAACTAAAGAAATATCTAAAAACTATTCCACTGAGCCGTGCATATATTTTTTTCATTTAATGAAAACTGCAAAATTACTTTTATTTTGGTGGTCATTCGATTTAACTAACATTAAACGCATAGAGCTATTTTGAACCTTATTTGTAGCCGTGATGCGCTATAATTGTCAATTACCTAAAAATTTGCTTCTCGCGCCTTAAATCGAATAACGTATAAATTACTGAAACAATTAACTATCTCGTTTCCCTTACTGCAAATACCAGCCACTGTTAAAGAATGTTAGCATTTAATTTTGTCTCACAAAGCTGTTTTAATTAGAAAAAGAGCTCAGTAGTGTTCGAACTGTTGGATTTCGGTTCAAAATAAAATGCTGTTTTTCGGAGCGTTTTTTTAAAGTGCATTTAGTTTAGTTTCCATTCTACATAATAGGGAAATAAAGAAAACTAGAAGGTTTCAGTGTTTTAAGCATATATTGATACGCATTTTGTAAAACAGATCGGTCAGTCGTAACGGGTAGTCTGAAGCCCGTAAGTCTGACAACCAATCTCACCCGGGGTATCGTGTTACTTAGTTACCGAGTTGTGGAGGCTGTCTTACCATGGAAAATGCTGGTATTCAGCTTCATCCGGTTATACTGGAACCCGACTCCAACGTAGTTGGAAAAAGGCTTGGCAGATTATGATTGTTTTGGGAAACAAATAGCAATACAACTTTTAATAAACATGACTATCCTATGATACCTGCTTGATGTATTTTATTTGCTGTTTTGTAGTTACTGCTTGTTTCGCACGAAACAGCACGCGTGATTGTATTTTGTGTGTATTCTGTTTTTTTTTTTTATAGATCATGTGTGTGTCATGTTTAAGGTTGTTTTGCTATAAGGTAATATTTGGAGACATCATGTCGTTTGACACTTATCTTTAAGGCACAATTTTCAAATACAATTAAGTTCTCAATTATTTACGCATTGTATTTTATTGACCGTTAACTAATGTCAGACCGCTACAATATTTTGTGAAAAGTTGATTGAACAATCATCATTAATTTCAGAAATTGCTAACATTGATTTATCCCATTTTATGTGTGTATCTTTAGGTAAATTTTGGTAAAATACTAAGTATATTCGTTTTACGTAAACGGCAATCACCTCGATCTTCAAAGACAGGTGAAGTGACCACTCTTAGAAATATAATTGTCAAGATTATTTTTATAATATGTCATTGTAGGTTTTATTCATCTGTACCATAAGCCCTGTTCATCTGTAAACTGACGAATAAACTAAACAGTGTATCATATTCGATTTTTATATGGATAGAAATACCGATGTCGACAATAACTTAACTGAGTTGGTTTACTCATACTCCTCACAAATACAATGAGTGGAGCGGTGGAGTAAGCGTGTGTAGCATGTTCTTGTGTTCCAGGGGGCGAAGGGAGACGGCGCGCATAGGCGGACACAGGTAGCGTTTGTTGTGCGTGCCCTAGGCTGTACTGTTGTCACTGTCTGTCAAATAGCGCGCGCAGTGAGCGAATGTCCACGTCTAACCTTGCCGAGTACGCCTTGCCTACCCTATTCTATTTCATTCGTAGCTTCATGTGTGTGATCTGACATTTTTACAAAATGGAATGTCCTTTATTTTTAATTGAAAATGTTTGTAATAAAACCTTTTTGCGCTCGGATAATTGGTTTCTTGTCAAGGCAAACTCGACTGTTAACTATAAGATTAGACGTGGAACGCAAACCCTCACTCTGCACCATTAGTTATCGTCGTGCTGTAAAAACTATTTTATTTTTTCTGTTTTCGTATTCATTTCGATGCGTAATTAGTGTGGATTTATGTTATTATGTCATTAATTTTTATTAAAAAGTTCTACTATATTGAACGCCGATTTCTGTAAAGAGCCATTTGACGCCCGAAATTGATGCCGCTCGTTTAAAAAAAGAAGAAAAGAATTGGGTGCCGCGAACTTCTATGCTCACACAGAAGTCTTAAAGTAACAAAGCCCCAGAGGGTTCCGTAGGCCCTAATCGATGTGTGACCCCTAATAATCTACGGGACCCTCGTCGATTCACCATTGCAACGTTTTAGTGTAATGTGCTAATTTTTGTGTTGACCTGAATTTGAATTTTGTTCGTTGTATTTCATTAACTAAAACTGTGTGTTATGTGTTATCATAGAGCTGTTGTTGTTCCATCACATGTGATAGGGTATGGTGTATGTGATGACCTCACATGTGACGTCACACGGTGATGCAGGTGATGGGAGCGGGCGCGTGTAGTGGCGGCTCACTCGTCACCCTGTGATAGGGCGCTGATTTGGAAGGAAATGTGAAAAACCTTTACTATGTGCATCCAGAAATTAATTTAATATCCATTTTAAATAACATCAAAAGTAAGTGATGTGTCAGTCATCTAAGAGCAATTACAGATGACGCCACAAAAAGTTGCCCTTGAATTCTATTCACATATGTCTTGAGTTTTTGCTTGTGTCCTATAATCAGATTCAGTTATATCTTAATTTTGTGTCTCATAAATTCATAGTTTGTAGTGTTTTATCCATTTCAATTTGAGATCAAGCTTTCAATTTGAAAGTATTGTTCTCAAATGTGTCTGAGACTAAAATCAATTTTATGATTATTTTAGTACTTATTGAAACAGGTGTTCTGTTTTTTTCTTTTAGTAAATATCTCAATAAATTTCTCGATGCACCTCAAAATTTTAAACTCTCTCTCTAGGCTGTCTCTTCCTTGACTTAACATTGACAACAGTAGCAACTTAGTGCGCGCGCACACGGCGCTACAATCAGCCACGTAAATGCACATACATTCATGACATGTTGAAATTAAATCATTTCTAAAACAACATTATTTTGATACTTAATTGAGATATTAAGACGTTTCCAAAAAGTTTTTTTTTTTGTACTTGTGGGCTGCAATCATAGTATGCGCATTTACGTCCCATACTCATTGATTTTAAATGCATTGTAATCAAACCGAAAAACAACTTATTCTAACTTGAATTGTGCAAACCAAAGTATCAACCAAAATTAATAAGCTGTTTTTCTACACAAAATTAATAGGTACCGTGGTGCTAGCGGGAAACTGTCGCGCGACTGCGGTGCCACAAAGTGTGGCGTTGTGTACGCGCGCCATTATCCGAATGTAACGCGCTTCAGCGCCCTGTCTGAGGCCGTCTGCACTCGCCCGGTCGCTACTTGACAACCTGGTCCATTGGCACCGAAGTCCAGTTTAAGCCCGCCGCTCCACGCACCACCGCTAGGCTTACTGTGGTGTGCCTCTTTGTTTGACTGCGTTCTGTTGCTAGTTACGACTTCGACAAGCAGAGTTGCTAAGTCTAATCTAAATCAACTGTTTGAGTTTGAGCGTCGAGAGTTGTAGTAAAGCGTAGGCCCGGCGTAGCGGCGCGCCTACGCCGTAGCACTGCGTGAACGGCGTAGCAAAAAGGTTTGAATCATTCAATCACGTCAGTTTTGACTGTGTTATCGTAAATTGTACTGCGTAGAGTGTTTTCGACAACTCTGAATGATTGTTTGATATGAACTTGTAAAAAAAAATGTAATAAAACTCTGTTGGTTATCAAAATGCAAACCATTCAACGCTCAATACTCATATATGATCAGTATTACTTCTACAAACAGACTAGCAACGGAACGCCACTTAGCGATGCAATTTCAAGGTTCTAACCATGTATTTCTCATCACAGATCGGAAGCTGTTCGTGGGCATGCTCAGCAAACAGCAGACTGAGGAGGATGTCCGCCAACTCTTCACGCCATTCGGCACAATAGAAGAGTGTTCCATACTTCGCGGGCCCGACGGTGCGAGTAAAGGTCAGTCATATGTAGAATACCTATTTTCAGCCGTAGGGACGGGGGGACATAAAGACTATTATAGTTTGAAGAAGCTTGAAAACCGAACGTTTAAAAAAATCTCAATTTTGTAGACAATCCATTTGCAATCGTATGGGCAGGAAAATTAGGTGTATAATAGGTAATGGTAAGAAAACTTCTTAAAAAATTTACGATAAAAATATACGCGTCGACTTGAGAAGATCCTCCGTTTTCTTTCGTCGGTTAAAAAGAGTGTTCAATACTTTGCGGGCTAGACGGAGCAAGCAAAGTTCAGTAATTTGCAAAACCAGTTGCAGTCCTATCAACAAGGGAATTAGGTGTATTATAGTTAGAATATATAGTGCAAATATACATTATAAAAAAACCGGTCAAGTGCGTGTAGAGTTCCGTAATTTTTATAACAGCCAAGTGCGGGTCGTATTCGCTGACTGATAGTTTCGTACCATGCTCTAACTAAAAGCCAAACATGACTACCTACCTAATTTGACTTCCTATACAAATCCTCACCTGATCGGACAATTTGGACGGAAAGTTTTAATATTTTTTTTTTTTGAGATTTGCATAAGACTTGTCATAGCCGGTGTAGCCACTGTTTTTTTTTTATAAAACTTATTAAGGAATGAAACAATAGCGCGATACAACTGACGCTTAGCGCCATCTATCGACATTTTTATAAATAAACGATTATTATTATTATTATTTCTATGGATTTGTTCGAAATTTTCAAGTCTAATACAATTGGTCGACTATTACTCGTAAACTTGTAAAGCCCACTTAAGTGTGATAGTTTTCCTTTAAGTTTCATTATATATAGGTACTACTGCCGTGATATTTGAATTTCTAACTACAACCGTTTAGTTGGTAGAGGGGGGAACACTTGACTCTAATGAAAATTGTTATTTTAAAGCTTGATAAGTCACGAACGGTTTACTTAATCAAAAAACGGTCTTCCCAAATCCCTAATATTTTTGAAAGACTTATCCAACGATATCCCACACTATGAGAAGGACGAAAAATAAAATTATCATCCCCACTTTAGATGTAGGGGAGGCACCCTAAATAATTACTTTTTTCAAAATTTTATTTTACCACTTTTTTGGTGTCAGTAACGTGTATACTCATGCCAAATTACAACTTTCTAGTACCAATAGTTTTTGAGATAAACCGCGAACAGACAGACAGACAGACGACATGGCGAAACTATAAGGGTTCCTTGTTGACTACGGAACCCTAAAAAGTGTATCTTACCACAATTTCTGGCAGTCAACAGTGTTAGCTTAGCAAAGAATATGTACTCGTGTTAGTTCAATTTATTAAGTAACATTGGATGTTTTAAAATTAGGCTACAAAACAAATTACTATAGGTAATTATTAAATAGGTAAAGTTAAATTCGAAATCACTTTATAACTCATTTTATTTAACTTCTATTCTGAGTCAACAAAATTTAGTTTTGAGTTAATAATTAAAATAATTGTTTCATTCCAATTTCAACTTTATCAACGTTACAATAAAAAACAATTTTAACTAAAACAAATACAGAAACACCGAAGCAGCTAAAAATACCTCGTCACTATTACGTCTGGTTCTTTTAGGCAGCCGATATACGCACTCACTATCATCATAACAAATGCGGGTAGTCAATGAATTATTTACGTGCTGCCTACCCTTCTTCCAAGGTTTAGTGAATCACCCATATAAATAGTCCCGTAGAACTACTAACTCGGAAAACTTTACTTGTCCTTGTTAGTGGTCTATCTCTGTGATGAATTACTTCTACCTTTTTTTCTATGTCTCATTAATTATTTGTTTTTGATTGAATTAAATAGTATGTTGTTGTGTAGTTCGTTGTGAGATAAGATGGTGACATGTTTGTGTTCCACGACAGCAAGAATGATCGGTTTATTTCTGGATATTTGAACATAGCGTGTAGGTGGAAGAATAGTCAACATAGGTCATTATGTAAACACTTTAAAGCAGCTACACGAAAATCTAATCCCCCAAATCAACAAACCCAAAAGTAATATACACCAAATTATTTATCGTCAACATTGAAATCGTAGTATTAGTCTACCGCCTACGCCCCGTTATACGTCATATTGGGACGGGCGACAGACCGGCTCGATGTTACTCCGATTTAATTTCGTCCCGACCAACAAAATTGCCGAATTTTAATTGAGTTCCAACAGTAAACTTGGGTACGACGCAGCGGTTTGTTAGTCACCTAAACAGCGCTGTCTTTATATACACATTAAGGCTTTTTACTCCCGAAGAACGTTATTATTGAACGATAAAGTTATTAACTACAGAGTACAGATGTGCGGAATAGCGCTGCAAATTGTTAATTCGAGTTAATAACGAACGCCTCAGAGAAGCGATAAAGTAATTTTTTACGAGCATCGTCCGAACATTATCGTTAATGTTTTGCCGTTATAAATTAAGTGGTGTTTCGACCTCAATCTTTGGAGATTACTGAGTTTAGGAGTAATGGAATAGTCGACGATCGGAATGTTTTAACTTTAAGTGCCTGTAATTTTCTATTGAAGAGGGGACTTAGTTTACTTTCTCACCAAAAAAGAAACTGACTTTCTACGTGTTGCATATTTACTGTGTATGTCTGTCTATCGAACCTCACTTGTAGTTGTAGTAAATTGAATCTATCCTAACTCACTGATGGTGTTTACGTCTTTTTATATAAGATATCATTTAGTTTTACAACACCATCATCTCTACCTATCTCTCCAACGAACATAAGCTTGATGATATTCGTGTTGAATCCCCATAAAGACATCACACATACGTGCGAAGCTATAATGCTATTCTACTAATGAATCAAGATACTATTACGTAGCGGAGAGCGATAAAAATGTTATTTATTACACCTCTCTTCTTGTTCGCACTTCCGTATATTTAGAAGTATAATTTGGAAATGATCTTGGTATTAATATTAATAATAATAATATAGCCTTCTTATTCAGATCTCTTAAGTGATTACTATGCATTTTAAACTTATAATATTATTTTAATAACACTGAACTCAAAACTATTTAACCTAATATCTGTGGCTTGGTTATCTTTGCTAGATCTGTTTGCCAATCGGTAAAGGCCTCCTCCAGCCTTTTCCATTCCTTCCTTTCCTGTGCCACTCTGTTCCACGTGACTCCGGCCACCTGTCTAATGTCATCGACCCATCTTTTTTGCGGCCTACCTTTCTTCCTCTTGCCGTCTCTGGGTTACCAGTGGGTCACTCTTTGGCTCCATTTTTTTGCATCTTGTTCTTATCACGTGGCCAGCCCATCTCCATTTCAGTCTTTTGATTTTAGTTGTAAAACCCTCCAACGCCAATGGTATGAATATTAACTAAAGCTTATTGAAAAATAAAAAGTGAAAAAGGTGTTTTTATAATAACATATAACTCCACGCCTGTAATCCACAAAGGCTTATGCAGCGGTGTATGTAGTACACGTATTTTTCGTCTAATAAGTTTCCTCCCTCCGCCCTACGGCTTAATTATCTCTTTCAACAAATGAAAATTTTGACAATTGTACCTATTAGATTCTTTAGTTATGCCATCATATATGCTTACGTAGCATCAGTATTCAATGTACAATATGAGAAAACTTTTAGAGACTACATTTAAAAAAAAAACCTAATTAACACAAAATATCTAAAACATTATTTCAACCACAAAGCAATAAGGTTCTCTAATATGACATTAAAATAAATACCTTAACACAATTTGAGATTCATACGTGGCCAGTATAATCAGACATATAGAGCCGCTGATTCTACAGACAAAAGTCACTAGATGTTTAGTTAATGATTCTTAATAACTGTATACTTTATGTGGCTTTTTAGTAAATACTTATTGAGATGTCTATCCCAAATTCATAATTATTATTACAGCTTAAAGCTTTCATTCGAATAGATAGCATTAACATAATCAGCCTATAGCTTTCACTGCTGGGACACAGGCCTCCTCTCAGTGACAGGGAGTAGGCACTGAGCCCGCTTGGCAGATTATATCTACCACGCAGGCCCAGTGCCGGTTGGCAGAAGTCACATGTCTTCGAATTTTAACATCTACGTAATAAAACCTTAAATTCATTCATTCACTGACAGACAACAAACTACCTAAGCCTCTGGGTCTAAAAGCATGAAATTTTTCACAAGATTAAACTTATATACATAACTAATTTGAGTATTAGGAAAGTTGTATTCGAATTCATCCCCTAAAGGGGTTTAGTAGACGATGCGTATAGTTTTTATTATATTTATTGGTATATTGGCGTGGCTAGCTGACATATGGCAAATAATTTAAGTTTCTTGTAATGTTCTTGCATTACTGAACATAGGTTCCTAGTATTGTATACATGCAACTATATTCTAACTAAACAGACAGCTGTGCTGCTGGGGAGTTTGTTGCGCTACTTCTTCTTCCCAGCGATAGCACTAGGAAGTGGTGAAGGGCGGGCGTTTTTGGGGAACTGTCTTTTGTAATTTTGACGTTCGAAAAGTGCTGATTCTCAGCCTAATTTGTATAAATGACTTTTGATTTTGATTTTGATGGAAATTTGTAATTTCAGCCGATGGGAAATTCCATCGGGCACACGGCTTGTGTATCTATAAATATTAAACTTAATGTTCCACTGCTGGGCAAAAGCCTCCTTACTCTCCTTTCACCTCTCTCTGTCCAGAGTTGCCAAGTACCAATCTTTATCAAAGCTCATTATTAAGATTAATCTGGGCACTATATTAATCCTAGTACAGTCAACAGCAAAAGTAGATGATCAAAATCAGAAATTCAATACTAATGAACGGAGTTCACGTCAGAACTGTGTGGCGTCGAAGTGATTCAAAAGTATGTGATTGTAAATTATACCAAACATTTACTACTAGTACAGCTGCCATATAGTTGCGAACTCCGTTCATTAGTATTGAATTTCTGATTTTGATCATCTACTTTTGCTGTTGACTGTACATACTCTACATGTACATAATTATATAGACACAGGTTGTCTGTCTGCAAAGACTATAAAGAGCCTACATCCTTGGCTAATTACGACACTTAATTACTTGCCTTCGTTTTTGTATACAGTAATTAAGTGGAGTATGGCCGGGGAAGTCTCGCTCGTGTACCTATGATGTTATAATTATTATGATGCGAAAGGAAAAAAAACTTGGTTTTAAACATTATGTAGTGTTTGAAAAATTTATAAAATGTGCAACATTGTGAGCTACTTAAATTCAACAATTCATTTTAAAGATAACATTGTATTTTTGTTTAAAAAATACAACGTTATCTTTAAAAAAAATATGATTTTTTTTCCAGTTAGCGTAGTACGGAGTTATAGAACGGCCAATAGAACGCGAGGCCAGCTTATACAAGTACAGCCTACTGTACAGTCACGAGCATAAGTATGTATACACTTGGCTTTATTTAAAAGCGATTTACTCCTTTATTTTAGAATGAAATTTTATGTTGCTTCGAACATAGTATTTTCGAACTTATAGGTTTTTGCAATGTGTCGTATTTTTCTTAAACGTTGCCCCACACTAGGACTTTCTCCTGTATCGTGGGTGCGTTTACAAACATTTAAACTCACATACACAAACAGCCAGACCCGAAACAACTAGTTGTAGGTCATACAAATATTTGTTCCGTGCGGTAATCGAACCCGCGCCACGCAGCGCAGCAGTCAATCGGTTAACCACTGCGTCAACCGTGCCGTCATTTGATTCGTTATTTCACGCAAAAATCGCTATTAAAGGTTTCCAAGTGTTGACATATCAGTGCTCGTAACTGTACAGCCTACTGGTAACGCTCGAAACTCCAGTGGCATGCTACGCACTACATTGCTATGAACTGTGCGAGCACGATGCAGCCAGTGCGTGTGCGTGTATGAGTGAAATAAAATTATATTTCTGTTGCATTTAGAATACGCGTCATAGTGGCGACCTGTCCTTACCATTGCATTGCTAAAATTCGCGCAAATGTAACATGTGCTGGTAGCTGTTTGGGCTAAGCAACGGATTCACGATCAATGAAGTATGGAGGCCCGATAAAAGCCCGTTATCCTGCCCCTGCTGCACTCATCCATCCCCACATATTAATTTTAATTCGACCTGAGTCTGTATTAGGGATTGTGTTTTTATCACACCAGCGAGTGTTTTCCTTGCGCTATAAATGAAGCCTACCCTTTTGACTAGATTTGAAGGTTTTTATCTGAAAATATGATAGTATTCCAGTCAAAATCTAAATAATCCCGTGCGAAACGTAATTGTTCTTGTTTATGTATTTCTGTCAAAAAGGGCTTTTTAGCTGGTCTTCTGTGATTCAAGCCTTCAGCGTGGAGGGCACGGCGAACAGTTTGCAATGAGGTATCGAATAATACCGCAAACTGTCTAGTTGGTGTGAAACCATTTGTTTCATACTCGCTCACCATATATCGTCGCTGCGCCTCGCTATTAAGCGACGGCCTTCCACTTCGCTGTCGACTAGCAAGGCTACCCTCTTTCTCATATCTCTTGATCCAGCGACTTATAGTATTCCTCTAAAACAAAAAAAAAAGTGATATTAGGCAGCTATAATAAAATACCAAAGTGACTTCATTTTTATATAATATAATAATATTTATTTAATATAACAATATAATATTAAAACTTTGTATTTATAAATCCAATAATAAGCTCGAATTATTTATCTTTTAGGCCTCATAATAGATTTAAAAAACAATAAAAATAATTCATCCATATGTGACCAAATAATCTTAGGTAAAATTTCAAATAAAAGTTTAAGTTACAATTTATAAATATATTACATTCAGTCCGGTTTCATCAAATATTTCTGTTCTATTGAGACCACTTTTATGCAGCGCAATAATAGTCGCCCTCGCCTCAATATTAATATTTGCCTGCATTTTGAGAATAAATACAATACCGCTATCTATTAAATCACACATCACTCACCAACAACTACAGCCAAACAACAACGTTTATTCCGCTCAAGTTCACTCATAACCTCACAGAAATTTGAATTTTTATTTAGTTTTCTATGGTCTACCTTTCTAATTTTACGAAATGTGTGAACAAAGCGAACAACATAAAGAATATTATATTTCTGTCTCATTACTTCCGATCGAGTAAAAACTTACAAAAAGTCGAAGTACTGCGTGAGATTTGAACACACGGCTCACTGATTCACGCATCTATCTGCACGCGCCTACAATCACTTGCTGGCGACAATGTGTCTATTTTCTTGAAACTAGAAGGACGTAAGTCAAATTAAATGTCAAGCTATTGCTTTGTGAGATTGCCTATGCACTTTTGGTCGACACTGTACATACCACAGTTTCAAGTGTTAAGTACCTATTTCAGTCTTTACATTTTGAAATAACTCCCTGTAAAAATAAACTAAGACAAAGCTGACAACCAAATGAAAGATTCAGACTAAAGCACCGAGATGCGAAATTAAGGCCACTCGAAATACGTAACAGGCTCACAGGCTCATCTGTATCAAAGAAAACAAAACTAAATATTAACTGCCTCAACTTTTTAACTCTCGCTCCTCATCCACCGCACCAAAGAAACAATCTGTGCCTAATAAGGCCACGCTCTCTCTACCTCGTTTATGAAATTTCCCGTCCCTTAAGTGACATAAAGCGTTTGCGCGACATGAACGCAACTAAAAATCTAATTCCGCGAACAAAAAACACAATTTTCGTGTTCACCAGCTAAATAGGGAATCAAATCATTCTAGGTGAAGCAACAAACTCTACTAACGGTCAATAAATGTCATTTTAATTTGCGATTGGTGGCGTTATCTTCTCCGCTCACGTCAGCCGGTGTCGGGGGCCGCATTACGTGAAGCTATTATCGATAGCCGATGTCGAATAACGTTAGCGACCGCTTACGATCGCGTATTGGGACGCTAGAGAATTTTTAGAGGGCGATCTTATGTTACTTTTGAAGATGGTTGTGTTAAATTTTTGTGGTGTTATGCAGTTTCTGTGTGCTATAATTTTTAAGGGCTCTTCTGATTTTTTGTAAGCAAGAAAGGTTATCTGTTATCTAAGTATCAAACTTAAACTCTTATTCACTAACTTGTATACTGATTCATATTAATTTCAAAGAAAAAAATATAAGGATAAACAATGCTCCAGAAAATGCTCAGATAATAACATTTTCGACAAGGGCAGGCTGGCTGTACATCTATAAAGTACAGCCAGCCTTTTTATACTTTATAGTGAAACTTATTAAGTCTTTCCTTTATGCGATGGAATACGTAAATAGAATCCAAAATGTCTTGACAGGTTAATGAAAACAAAAAAAAAATCGTTTCATTCCTTTCAAGACAAAACCCCCCATCATTAATAACAGCACCACAATTAACGACCACCGAACTCCTTATTCATCTCAATCCTCCAATACGTTCGGTCAGCTACCCTGAACTGAATCGGATATTAGTCATAACTTCGGACGATCTCGTTACTCTCCATCGTTTAGCCTTGTCGTAATAAGGTCGCCGGGTCACGGGAATTCCGTCGTAAACCCGGGAACATCCCGACTCTTTACAGTCCCGGTAATGACTGACTCGTAAAATATCACCAATTTACTTCACACTAAGATACACCGGAGGTATGTATACTGGTATTTTTATTTTGGACGTTAAAGTGAGCTGAAATGTGTATAGTGTGAAAGTGCTGAGATATTTTGTCTGTGAATGTTGCTAGGATTGAGAAACCACGAAGTTATGAACTGAAACAATTTACAAAGTATCCTTGCTGACATTTAAGAATGAATAAGACCCCTTTTGTGTGTTATTTGCCTTTGATATCGTCATCATCACTCAAAGCCTCAAATGTCTCGCTGGTGGTGACATGTGTGTTGGATCATTAAGTTCCCTTCAAAATGGTTGAGCTGAATGGAGCTGATACGCTATACGCATAGAGCTGACGAACATGACGTATGGCGTCATGTTCGTGAACGGGCATCAGTAGAGACTGGTCATCTTTTAGCTGCCACGGCTTATTTTGATTTCTGAATTGTTGCTTTTATTGTTTGTTTTTCTTTTTTTATAACGTACGCTTTTAACGTGCACATCTTTGTACATCGTTCTCACATGTATAATGTCAACATGAATGATGTTACCAATATTTTGTAACAATTTTATGATTTAAAAGAGTGTCCGTGGAGTTTATTGTCCATTCTTCTCCTTAGGTACCTACTACGTTTCGGAATGGGCAACCTAGCTTCATCTTTCTGACTGACAGACTCCTTGACAGTTCAAAAGTGCCTGTAATAGGCTAGTTTCCTAATAAAATCTAATTTTATTCCGTCAGTTAGATGATCAAAAAATATTGGACCCTTATTTTTTTTTTGACAATTATATAAAAAATGATGAAGATATCGCCCGTTAAAGTTCCGCGTGACGTCACGCCTTGCTACTCTTTTTAGCATGGCGTGACGTCACGATCCCCCACTCCCAATATTTGACGCACTTTATCATTGTCATTTTTTGTTTGATTGACAAAAGAAACATTCGTGTCCATTATTTTTCGATAATCTAACTGATGGACTAAATATAATAATATTTTTTTTACCCAGGCAACTACCCTATTGAAATAAATACTTTGAGTTAAGATCCTTTCTCCACACCCTGTAATAAGCTATTCTTTTAAAGCTTTGTGTTTTACGTCACCCTAGCGGTTTTCTGCCAATGATAAAACAAAATATAAGGTCTAGCGTATAAATAAATAGCCTTTTTTCAAATCAATGTCAAAATTGAAATCTGTTTCACTGAATGCAAAAATATGCATTCAGTGAAACAGATTTCAATTTAGTAAGGGCCGATTTTTCAATCATCTGATAACTTTATTCGAAGAATAATTTTGAAATTTTGACAGTTATTTCATACAAAAACTGTCAAACGTCAATTTTATTCCTCAAATAAAAGTTATCTGGCGATTGATAAATCAGCCCTAAGATAAATAAAATTTTAATGGGTACATCGGGATCAGGAAATTAGATATCAATATACACTACTAAAAATTGCTATCAACAATCTGCCAGAAAGTTTCAAGATAGACGAGAATGTGGAAAAGCATGCAGTTTTAAAAACATGCAAGCTGCACAGAACAGAGGTCTATTACATTACATCATGTACGAATACAAAATGGGTAACATATGAGCTGTTCGCGAGGATGAAATGAAAAATGGTGCGCAGTCACTTGTTATTTTTAACATCATTCTTTAAAGACTGCTTATTGAATAATTTGGATGAAATGTTGTTACATATATATATCTATATATATTTTAAGGCTTATAGTGTGAATGTATAATATAAATATTTAGATATACAGGGTGAATTTTTCAAGTGGGCGTAGATAGCCAAATCCGCGACTATGAGGAATAGCGAAAAGTCCTCAAAGGAGTCTCGGGCTCGATTTCGATGAAAACTAAAACCTCATTAGATTGTTGAAAAATCAATAATTCTAGCCAGGAATCGAACCAGTTGATTTTGTTTGAAAAAACACCCCATATTATTACACCATTCGATAGTGACCCTAAAAAGGATCAAATTCTGGGAAGTAATACTACCTTACTTTGGGCAAAACTTAGTCGCTAAAAATGAGTCGTATGCTAAATAGTACACGATTCATTTTTAGTGATTAAGTTTTATAAACTAATTCCTTGTATTGCTTTATGATACAAATTTATATTAAATTCAAAAATTATCCGCGCACAACTAGCGACTCACGTTATACTAAAGTTGTGAGAGTCTGTAATGTAATTTTCGACTTGTCCATTATTGTGGCAACCGTGGAGGCAAGTTTTACTTGGTTTTGCCAGCCAAAAACCAAGTACCTATTCATTTGTTCCAATGTTACATACCTATATTACTTTTTAATTTGTAAATCTTTATTTTTTTGCTAAGCAGCATTGTTTTGTTTTCGTTTTAGGAGTTGTTAATGTAAGAAGCCACAAGAGGAATATTAAATTCAAGGTCGAGAAAGAATAGAATTGAATTAGGCAACTTTCAATGATTCCGTCAGATGAGAGATGAGAGTCCGTTCCGTGAGATGTCCGTCAGTTTGCCAAGACCATCATCATCTGCCTAGCCTTTTCCCAACTATGTTGGGGTCGGCTTCCAGTCTAACCGGATGCAGCTGAATACCAGTATTTTACATGGAGCGACTGCCTATCTGACCTCCACAACCCAGTTACTGGGTAATACGATACCCCTTGGGAAGACTGGTTGTCAGACTTTCGGGCTCCTGACTACCCGTAACGACTGTCAAAGATCCACGAATGACAGCCGGGACCAACGGCTTAACGTGCTTTCCGAGGCACGGAGGCGTCTCGGTATGTAAAGATGGTCACCCATCCACAGACCAACCGCGGCAAGCGTAGCTTAACCTGACCGATCGACCTGTGCGGCTGTTATTATTTAGCCACGGGCCCCTCAATCCATCAGTCAGTTTGCCAAGACCATCAAGTACAAAGACTTTAATAGTTTTTCCTAAACACTACTTCTCTAGTCGACTAGCATATTACCGGTTAAGATAGTAACACAACAATTTACGTACCAACAAAAACAACCAACTAAAACACAAATCCCAAACATTACAAAACCCGTTCGATTTTATCCCCAGACAAGTCTATAACGAAACAAAATGTAACTATTCAAATGTAGATCCTCCGAACGATTTCCTTAATATTGCGCGGCTTATAGAGGTCGCCAGAGCATTACGCGAAAAATTTGCGCCTATACTGTAAAAACATAATAAAAGCGGGGTCCCTAAGAAAAAGCAAGCAATTCTCGTCATTGCAAACGACCGCATTACGATCGTATATGAGTCGAATAACCCGTCGACTACCACCCAGAGATCAATACGCATGTATAAAAGGAAAATATTCTCGTCGGTAGCACACACATATTTTCCTACGTATTTTGTAAGAATTGTTTCGTTAGACTGGTGTATGTAAATCGATGTTTTGTTGTTTATAAATTGGCAGGGAAAGTGGGGGTTTCGTTAATTGATTAACTCATAGGAGTATTCATCTAAAAAAAGACAAAGGAACAGGTACTAAACAGAAACAAACAAAAAATAGTGTAGTAAGCTTTGTGTTCTACTTGACGTTTTACACATTAAACATGACCGCCTGCAAAATTACCACCATTAACAATAAAAACTATTATACCCTGTTCATTAAGTTCACTGTTTTTTGACAGCTGTCTTAAAACGTAAATTTTCCAGATTACGTAAAAGTTAACTTTAAGATGCGTAATAAAATAAATATTTAAACTGCCTTATCTTATTGAATTATCTTATTTATGGCTTCTTACATACATTATAATACCGTACGTGTATCAATGAATGTATCGGGTCTTGCTGCAATCACTAGTTCCATCTGTCAAAAAACGATTTAATCAATCCAGTTAAGTTCATCATCAAGCAATAATGCCAGCTATTCAAGAATCACTCTCGATAAACTCTTTAGACCACGACCGAGCCTACCAACCGAGCCCCACTTCCCGATCCAACGTCTCCTTTATATACCGATCAATCTCTTCGACACAAAAACAAACTTAACTACTTACAAAAACATTTGCAATTTAAGCCGCTTGAGGCTTACTTTGTAAGATTTTTATTATCAAAGCGAGTAATCCTTCTTCGCCATCCAACGCCGAACGAATTCTTTATTAACAAGGAATACAACATAATCTGGTAATGCCGAACCTTGGCTAATAAAGTTGTCTGCTAACGAAGAATCCTATTGGGCCCAGTTAGGAACAAATCCAATGTTTCGGTACTTTCCTAGGTTACGACGAAAACTATTACTAGAATTAAGAGTTCGGAACACGTCGGTAGATTCTTGGAACAATAAGTAAACTACTCCCAACAGGATTATTTATCATAGATACTTAACCTCACGGCTTCTTCCCACGGGGGTAGGTCAACGTACTCCTTGTGTTCCACGCGCGCCTCAAAGAGATGTCAGCACTAACTGATGGGGTCCGCTAGAGCCGATGCCTGCCAGGGTCGTGGGTTGTTCAAAAGAGTTACGGGTAAGGAACACGGGTGGGTTTTAGTCAGCAAAAGTCTGACATTTCCTCGCACTCCACCCAGAGCGGGAACAGTTATTTAATGGTTTCCCACACAAAAAAGGGCCTACATACTCTTTTTGCTACGTTTGCGTTCACATGTCTGAAGGCTAATTCTCGTAATTTAAAACCTTCAAAATCTAGTCGCAGTCTCATCTCGGCGACAAACAAATGTCAAAAACTTGTCAAAATTGTAGGAAAATTAGACATATTTTTGACAGAAAAGACTGAGATCAGAAGGCCAATTCTCGTAATTTAAAACGTTCAGAATCTAGTCGCAGTCTCATCTCGGCGACTAACAAATGTCAAAAACAAAATTGTAGGAAAATTAGACGTATTTTTGATGCGAGAATTGCCCCTCCGACTGTGAACGTTCTTGAAATTACGAAAATTGCTCCTTTGGTCATACACGCACGCTGGTTGCTTACTAGTACTACGCACTGACCTTTCTGAAGAACATCACCAATAAGGTCACTATATGTCCTTCTAGGGACCCCTCCGCGGCGTTTCCTCCCACATCTGTCTTGTATAAAATACATTTTTTTAGCCACCTTTCATTTATCCTCTCTACAGAACCAAACCACCTTAGTACATTCTTTAAATTGTTATCACTACATCTTCTTTTGCACATCGTTGCCTTAACATATCATTCCTCGAATTATTTATCGTTGTGGTTAAATTATAATTAGTGATTGAGAGAGTTTTTTTTCGTAGTTCCAAATCACAAATGAATATGAAGTTTTACATAAAGACAACTGCATAATTTTTAAATAAAGTAACTTGAATGAAATTGCTGAAATTGAAGTTTTCCTCGAATTTGGAAGTTATTCACGATAACTGCGAAAGTTGACCTTATATTTTATTCGTTCCTTCCTTTTTAGCTTACTCCGATAGATCTTGCCTGAATTCACGTTTTTATGAACCACGAATCTTTATTATAAATATTGGCTTCAGCGTTCAGTATTTTGGAGCAGTGATAGCCCAGTGGTAACGGCCGCGATTTACGAGTTGTCGTGGGTTCGAACCCAGGCAGGCTCTTTACTTTGTGTAAATAATTGCGTCACCACTGCTCTCAAAACGGTGAAGGAAAACATCGTGAGGAAACCGGCATGTCCTAGAACGAAAAATTCGAAGACATGTGACATCTACCAACCTGCACTGGGCCCATGTGGTAGATTACGGCCCACTCCCTATCAAAAAGAGGAGGTCTGTGTCCCAGCAGTGGGAACATTATAGGCTAATTATGTTCAGTATTTTTACAACAAAAATAATACTGATTTAATTAATGTATTGAGTCTATTTTAAGCGACCTGACAAGTCTCACATGACCCAAAAGTTTACTAAATCAACGCCACCCCGAATTAACATTTAAACCTACGAAAAAGGCTATATAGCTATTAGGGATGAAGACCCTAATAGCTATATGATATAAAATATGCGTAGGAGCACCGTACAGCGTTGGTGGAGGCACAGCTATTTTTTATCGCGCCGAAGGGGCCTTCGCTTAGTGCGAAACACTGTAGTGGCTCACCAGACGCATCCAGTACATATCCAAAGTGAAATATGAGCGTTTCAAAATATTCCGCGCGGAAAATATGTACATGGAAAATGTCGCTTGGGTACTCGTAGATATGGAAATTGTTGTTTTAGAGATTTTTGCGTTAATAAAAATGGGGGCGTAATAAGTGCATTTAACTTAAAGTTTCACATAAAGATAATAGTTTTGTTAAGAAACTGGTTGATTAAGAGGTTTGTCTTTCGGTTCACTATTTTTCAAAGCGTTTTTTTTTATATTTGTTTAATGTCCAAATGCTTGGCAAATGTCTCCCTACTCTCTTTATACCTCTCTCTATCCAGAGCTGCCAAGGACCAATCTTTATCAAAGGAGCCCAGCCCATCTCACCATCTCCGAGGACCCACCGGATCTAACACCACCCAAGTGAAAATACCAATTAGTAAATTTTCCTATATTTCAATAGAGATAGAAATCTTGTCAACATTACAATGACATGACTTCATCAAAAATTCCAAAAAGATCTGACGCATTCTTTCGGTACCCACTCAACCCTAACACACGCTTACAAAAAACACCGCGTCATGCAAATCCAGAAAGCCAAAAAGCGACTAACAGAATAGAAATCTTAATGGACACCGGTCCGTGACGCAACGGATCGCCGTATTTACTACCGACACCTTATCTCCCATACTTTACGAGTCCATATTTCAGAAGGCCCAAGTCAGAGGGGGGCAACAAGTCGTGATTTTCGACAACCCTACTATAAAATGACGGCTTAAGTGTTGCGAATGCGGGCACTGACTTAGTTTTTATTAGGCCATAATGTTTGAAAATTTGATACTGCGAAAGAAAATGAAAGTTTAATTAGCCGCGAAAAGGCTTTGCTTAAAGTTGGAGAAAGAAAATGGAACTATTTCAGTGTTACTAAAACCTCAAACGAAAGTATATCTCGCATAGTCAAAGAGCCAAATACGATTATCTTCCATCTTCCTTTTGTGATTTAATCAGAGCCACATGTGACGTCATTTTTATTGCAAATGTGCTGACCATGGCAGTAGGTACACATCCATCGTCCATGGATATCATAATAAAGCATTTCCCTCAATCATTTCCTATTATTTGTGAGCGGATAAGCAGCAAAAATATTATATTCTTGTGTCGATATCAAGTCAGACAAATATTTCCTTACCAGCCAGTAGATACAGTATAGTTATTTTTGGTAGTGTAACACTTTGCAACAGATCAAATAAATCTATTCTCTTCACTCGTAAAGGTTTATTATCAGTTTAATCATAAACATTTACTACCAATTTCCAGAATCTATAAAAAGTCTACAGATTTACTATCAAAACTTCACGCGTAAAATCTTTACGCGTAGCTATCAGTAGAATTAGAAAAAAGTTTGATGTACAAAGTAGAAAAGGAATAACAAAATTCAAAAATAACGTTCGTAATTTAAAACGTAAATGTTTTTTTTAAATCACTTGACGGGTGTTCTCACTTTTTGAAAAAAGGTTCAGTTGGCGTAGGGTGGCCGAGCACGGCGCACCGCATGTTATTTCTGTGCGGTCGATCTGCGGTCGGCGGCCGCAGCGCAAACGTCACGCGGCGTGACGGGCACGTGTTGCGGCCGTGTCACGTGACAGCGACGGAATTGCGTCCTGCAACTAATGAGCGCTTTGACGTCTTTCTGCGGCGGACCTTCGTTATGAGAAATGGGTCATGGTTTCTATTAATATAATTTTGTGATGGAAACGCCGTTCTGCGTTGTTGATGGATATTACTGTGTATGTGGCATGAATTATTACTAAATTTGACCCTTTTCTGATTTATACTAAAGCAAAATACTAATGTATTTTATGTATATACAAACCAATATTCTTCGACCATATTTTTATCCATCCCTGATCAAAGTAAGCTAGCGATTCTCTGACACAGGCCTTAAAATATCGCCGCCTATCTATCTTCGTAAGCATCTCATCTTAGGTCCATTCTGTAAGCTCCTCTTAGGTAAATCTTCCTTTCCATTAGCTCTAAGAAAACGGCGATAATATTGAGTATCAATCAATATTTCAGTTACTCATTTTCGCAATCACTTATCTTTAACGTTAGGAAATGATATTAAGACTTTCCTCCGAAAAAAAGGTTGTAGATATCAATTACATGTAAAAATTGGGAAGAAATTATTCAATTTTCCCTGGACGTACAACATTCCCCTGGTTGTATTTGCTATTGGTATCTCAGCTCCGCTTGTTATATGAAACATTTGGCCCGAGGCAGGGGAAATGCTCAACTATGTGGAAAAAAAGAAGTTCTGTGCTTTGGACCCCCAGATTAGATATGAAATACGTATTTAATTAAGCTTATTGTAGGGAAACGAAATTGAATGATAAAATTAGCGAAAGGCTAGCAGGGAATTCGGAATACTTTGACCGTCTGATACTTTGCGGTCAACTTGCTGACTGAGATTGGACGAGAAAATAAATGTAGAAACGTTTTTTTATATTAAAATTATAACTTTTTATTGCACACTAACTTTTGCCAGCGGCTTCATCCACGTTGATAGAAAGGATTTTGTTCATAATAAAATTGTTATTTTTATTGTACACTAGTTTATTCCCGCGGATTGTCGGAAAATATCCCACGGGAACATACTACCGGGATAAAATTATCCTATGTGTTAATCCAGGTTATAAAATATCTGTGTGTCAAATTTCATCCAAATCCGTTCAGCCGTTTCTACGCCAATCCGGTACATACATCCAGACAAACACACAAAAATTCTTCATAATAATTTTATTATATTTAATAATCAGCCTTTAATGTTCCCACTGCTGGGACACAGGCCTCACAGGCCTCTCACAGGGCTCACAGGCCTCTCGGTGAGTCCCCGGCTAGAATCCACCACGCGGGCCTAGTATGGGTTGACGGATGTCACATGTCTTCGAATTTTTGGTTCTAGGACATGCCGGTTTCCTGGTGATATTTCCCTTAATCGTTATAAGTAATAATACTAAGTTACTCACTCTATTCTACTTCTAGTCACGGAGCATATAATCACACCATCCAACTACAGCTTCCAGAAAACTGTCACCAAAAGAAAAAGAATCTCGAACTTCGACCGAAAAGCCTTCCTCCTGCAGACTATGATAAATGGCTTAATTAGGCACTTAATAGAAAAAGCCTCCGTTAGAACAATAGGCCAATGCAAATGAACCGGACAATGATATAGCTGCCCGGCACTAATTGTACCGTTCAAATTAAGCCTAGTTTTCAGAATTAATTACACAAAGTACTATTTAGATTACAAGAGATGAATAGTTACAAAAGTGATGAAGAATTTGATTAGACAGATTCTAGCCAAAATTGGAAATTTTACTTTGTATTTTACAAGAAAATAGTTCAAATCTAAATTACCTGCCTAATTGCTCAAGCGATTTGGGTTTGATGAATAAAAGGAGAAGTCCGGTAAATGATATCATCATTTCAACATTAATAGCTAGACAGTAGCCATTATTATCGCCCCCCAAAAATTGTAATTTATCGCCTCACCAATTAAATGAAGACAATATCTACGTTACACCCAATTTGACCTTTATGACACAAAGTCTTTAGGTAAAACTAGATCCTACAGGCTTAAAACTACCTAACTAAAACAAAATTAGATACACTAAGGGCCGTTTGGTTTCAGAACATACGTACGTACAATAAATAACGATTACGTATTCGTTATTACTCATATTTGACGTACGTCAAGGCCATAATTTTGTAATTGTAATTTGAAACAACGCTTTTTTGGTTTGACGATAGTCAGCGCCATTTTTGAAGTATACGCGTGCGTCAAATGGACGTGAGGACTTGTAACCCCTTAAACATTAACAAACAAATGCCCAACAAGTGTAAACGACTTATCTTAGACGTCGAACAGCGATTTCATTATACCCTGTGTCCCAACGGAGAGGCGATAGCGATTTATAATCTGTCATTACTAGCAATATCGTGGTAATGATCAGCCTATAAGCCAGTGCGGCTGTAATAGACCTGTAGGGGCGAGCCAGAGGAATGAGGTGGGACAAGAATAGAATAGCTTTTACGAACGTTCTTGGACTTGAGAAAAAATACACGATTTATTTTTAAAGTCTTGCGCAAGGCGTCTGAAAGGGTTTGTAGAATAATCTGAACGATAACGTTTTGAACTAGAGTTTTTTCATACCAGTATGTAGCTAATAGTCGAAGATCATAAGCCGGATTAAACTTTGTTTTGATTTTTTCATTTCCGAAATTAAAACCTTTTCGCTGAATGCGATTCTTCCAAAAAGTAAACTTTATCCCTACCATAAAGCTGCAAGCACAAAGCAAATATTTTCCTTATTCCGTCATAAGGTGCCACTTCTTTGTTCGCAAAGCTGAATACACTTGATGTACTTCCTCAATCAGCATCCAATTGCCTCCCCAATGTCTTGAGTACACTCGTAGACAATTATGCACTTCATTTAAAAAGAAACGCCAACAAAGAGCGTGTCAAAGGAATGATTCACATTAATCGTACCCTCTTTAAAACACAAAACAACGACTGCCGGTCCTTAAGCCTCTTTCACGCGAAAAACGTCTGCCGATTAATTCACGTCAGCGCGTGTTCGGCGTAAACGGCCGACAACGCCCGAGCACGCCCGATTCCGCTGCGTCACGGTGACGCGAATAAACGTCACGGTATAAGCCAAGTCACCGCCTATTTAAATTGATGGACGCAAAATACCGATATATTGGTGTTATTGAATTATTATTATTTATTGATGATGTTCACATAATTTTATTGTCGTTTCGTAGTAGCGTGAAATGAATAAGTCAATTTTGTTTGCTTTTTGCAAGACGTTATTTTTGGAATCAAGATTAGGTGAATCATGTTTCACAATTTCTTATAAGCCTACGGCGTATAGGAATTGGAACTCTCTGCCAATTCCACAGTTACGAATTACCACAGTTAAAATCACATTTAACGCCCAGCTAATATATCATTTCACGCTTACAAGTTTCCATTATTATCATAGTCTAAGCTCATAAAACGCACAGCGTACAATTTACCAGAAAACTTGCAATAACTTCATACTCGTACGTTCCACGGCGAGACGCTCTTGTGACGTCACACGGCGTCGTGACGCTAACCATGTATTGTAATTATTTCTCCCGGGGATGCTCGCGTTTAAATTTAATGAGCGACTTTATTCAACCATATTAAATTTTTCGTTAAATGTAGGAACGCTTGTACGGAGGTTGTTAGAGCCAAATTGAGCTGCATTGTTTTAAGTAGGTGACGATTTAAATAATGTGGCCAGGAAAAGAGAATACTTTGGAAGACGCAAAAGAAAGTGTAACATTATTATTTTTTCCGTAGATCCTAAGAAAAGACAATCTTAAAAAGGGCTTAGTATTGTAATAAACTAGTTGCGCCCCGCGGTTTCACCCGCGGCGAGATCGCAGTCAAGCACTAGTTTATGTCATTTAAAAAAAAATAGCACTTGAGAATACTAGACCAACGAGGCAGTATAGTCAATAATAGCAATAATAATAATTTTATTATTGCTATTATTGACTATACTGCCTACTATACTATACTGCCTTTTCAAAGAAAACAATTTATATAAATGAATAATCAGAATTATAATAATAATTATAATACATATGTACAGGTATACAAAAATAATCTAAAATATTTAAGTACCTACATTTCGCAGATAAAATAACACATAAATAATAGATAAGCTATATCTTATTCGCGATCTCCTGACTTTGATTATATTTAAGTTAAAACTTGTTCCCACAAAAACAACTTGCTCAAAGCAAACAAACAAACAGAAAACAGGAAGCCCTGTTTTATTAAGCCCTGATAATTAAGGACCCTACAGCGTCCATAATGATCTAAATCAGGTTATAGTTACCATTTAAGTACAAATTATGGTAAAGCAATAAAGATATTGAGTGATAAATGTGTGCACAGAAAATATAGTAATCCACCGAACCAAACTTGTCATGGCATTGTCTTTTAACTCAGAACACACAGAAACTTTGCTCCTCAATATCTGCCGATATCGAATACAGTAACAATTTTGAACTTAGTTCACAATTGAGTAACTCTGTGGACTAACTTAACTCATTGCCTGCCGGCACGATTGAAAATCTTACAACTAATAAACTCCAAACTATTACTCCATCGGCGTCACTATCATTAACATGGCTCCAAGTATTTCGGGGTTAGCTTGTAATCTAACATGATGTGGTTAAGACTGAGCCTATACTTCCACATCATCTATCTATACATATAATAAATTAAAGTCTCTTTTCGTGTCTGTCTGTGTTGTTCTTTTAAGGGTAGATTTTTCAAACGACAGATAATTTTTATTTGTGGTATGTGCCATCGACTTAGACCAAACTACTCAAAATGAATCAGTCCAATTTGATAAAAAAACAAGCCTATCATTCAGAAAATAAGCACTATTTCAGATTACATTCATAAACAAAATTCAACTTCATAACTAGAAGTACACTTATAAACAAAACGCATTAACTCGCGATAATCGCACGGAATCGCGAACGAACGTTTAAAAACGTAGGGTCGCCGTCAGCGATCCGTCACGGCGCGCCTCGTTCACTTGATCACCTCTCAGTTTACCGCCTTATTACGCACCTGTATAGGGTTGACACAACATAAAAATAATAAAAAACAGGTGCCTATTTTTTTTTTACTTTTTTTAATGATAAATGATTTTATTTTGTAAGTAGGTTTGTACAAACACTTTTACACGTCAATCATATTGATGTAATCATTGATGTAAGGCTCTTCAAACAAACAGTCTCCTTTAGAAACTTGAACTTTGAAACAGAACTAGTCTGAATTTGGGACAGAACTAGTCTGAAAAACATATAGACCCCCTTTAAGTTAAGAGACGTTTAAACTTAAAAAACATATGGTTAAGCAGACGTTGATCATTACATAACTTTAAAAAAACGTTTATAAATAAGGGGTTTCATGACTAAACTCTAATGATCCATGATTTTTTACCTAATTTATTGATAACGGTTTTTATTCAATGACACACAAACAAAAATTCTTATTTGAAGTAACTAGCTTTTTTCCGCAACTTCGTTCGCGTAGCTTACCATACTGTAGCTTACCATTAGTGAAAGAATTTTCGGAATCGAATCTGTAGTTCCCCATACATACAAACTCACAAATTTTACCTCTTTATAATATTAGTATATAGATATAAATGTAGAAGTATTTTCGATGTCAAGACATCCAAAAAATACTCCTCTGTTACTTTAATGCATGCGGTAAATCCCAACCCTACAGCATCATACGCCTCGCAATACGGCATTTCTGCTCATTAAGTCGACGACGAGACGAAATCATGACGTGTCGTGCACGAACAATTTGCGAGTTCCAACTGAGTGTCACGCTTAATTATAGAAAGCCATTTAGTAATGTTTTACAGGGGAACACGTGTTTTACGTTATGTTAATGGACGTTAGGGTAATAAGGGCATGATGACCGTTGCAGTGGGATCCAGGGTTGGACATCATAATTGATTTAATGATATTTCAGGCTTTGATTTCAATAACATTGATCTAAGCAATTGCACTTCTGCACGGTCCGATCGATCAGGGTAAGCTACGCTTGCCGCGGTTAGTCCGTGGATGGGTGACCGCCTTTACGTACCAAGACTCCTCAGTGACTCGAAAAGCACTTTAAGCCGTTGGTCCCGGCAGTCATTCGTGGATCTATGACAGTCATTACGGGTCGTCAGAAGCCCGAAAGTCTGACAACCAGTCTTGCCAATGGTAAGTTTATTAAACTTCTTTATTAATCTCTTGAACTGACATATGTATAACTTTGACATCAATTAATTAATTTGTTTATATAAATCCGTAAGCATGATATCTTATTGTTCTTGCCATCTATTTTGATTTTATTTTTATGAATTATATTAACAAGATTGTACAGGTTAAAATTAAATATTTGCACACCATATGTAATGGTAGAATGTAAATGGGCCATTATAGTTTTAAGATACATTGTAAACCTACATTCTGGCAAATAAATGGATTTGATTTGATTTGATTTGAAAGGCAAGCGTTGGGTATCGCATTACCCAATAACTGGTTTGTGAGGGTCAGATAGGCAGTCCCTCCATGTCAAATACTGGTATTCAGCTGTATCCGGTTGGACTGGAGGCTGACTTCAATATAGTTGGGAAAAGGCAAGGCAGATTATAATATCGAATTGATTGATCTAAGCAGTAATTTATTTTGGTATTTTCAGATACAGGTTTATCATTTTGTATTTCATCCGAAAAATATACTGTGGAAATAAAAATCCGTATTGCTATTAAAATTCGTTCATAATATGATATTGATAAAATACAAAACCGGTAGCTCGGCTGTATTATTTACAGTAACCTAAATATTGGAACAGATGGCTAAATATAAATGATCCTTATTAAAATCCCTTTATTAAAAACTCCTGAATTTATTACGACTCTATTATGCCCAATATTGCTTGAGCAATATTGTTCTAATACTTTTATTTATCTTCTCTTGCGTCTATTTCTGAATACACCAAATCTAACTAATAAAATCTTCATTCAATCTTTATTACAACAAAACCCAAACACAACCGGATAGCAAATAAGCCGTCCAAATAAAATCAAAAACCCCTGACCGAAACGGCGAATCATAAACGGAGGTTAGGAAATATACCCTCAAAAAGTAAATTCAATACACTTGTTTGACTAAGAATATTGAATGAACGACCCCAGTGAACCGTAGTGGAAATTAATTAAGTCCCCCATAGCTGTGTCGAATAAAGAAAAATCGGAAGAACGAGATTGGAGCCAAGAATTTTAATAAAGCAGGGTCACGTAAACATTGATGGTTTGTTCGTCTCCGTAACGAAATGGAACACGATGGTTGGTCCTTTTCGTGACGAAATGGACCAATACGGTTGGTACTCTCTGTAACGAAATGGAACACGATGGTTGGTCCTTTTCGAAACGAAATGGACCAATATGGTTGGTACTCTCCATAACGAAATGGAACACGATGGTTGGTCCTTTTCGTGATGAAATGGAACAAGACGGTTGGTACTATTCGTGACGAAATGAAACAAGATGGTAGGTTCTCTTCGTGATTAAATGGACCAAGATGATTGGCCCTCTTTCTAACGAAATGGAACACTGTGACCATATTATGTTTCAGTTAACCTACATAATTAAAGTTTGTGGTACGATACAAGATATATTTAGAATTTAGAGAAGCTTTTTTAGCTTCAGAGCTGCTGGTCGCTTAAGAAGGAGAAAATAAGAAAAAAAATCAATACTACTTAGCTCATAGATTTACATGACTGAATAACCATAAATGGTTAAACGTTATAATAAAAATCACACATAAATATATTTTAATCACCTTAGTAATTTTTACTTAACAGTCAAATAATAAACTACATTATCAGCGAACAATTTCTTGGCCACGTGCAGCGTTTAGTTTCACGTCCAAACCACGACGTCTTTAAGAAAATACTTGCATTATTAAAACATAAACATTGAATAAAGGTGAACTAAGTTTTGAAATAACAACCTGCCTTTGAGTTCAGTTCAGGCCCGTCAACGATGCTCCACTGTTTTTATATTACGGTGTTCGTATCTTTAACATAATAACATTTAACTTTAAATTGTACTCTTTGTGGGTCTTCCGTTTCAGCTAATCAAGAAGTAAGATTAAACGTGGAAGATTGCTTTTCAGGGTATGAAGAATTATTCGTCTTACTCTCTTTGTAGTATTCAGTTAGTAGTTTTTAGTCCGGTGCATCCTGGATAGTGAGTCTCGCTACTAACCCTGCTGACTAGCCATTGTTTTCACCACGGAGCTGGTCTTATACAAAGGGATCTTAACCTAAATCTTCCTCGCTGAAGCCAACGGTTATCGTGTTCTTGGGTCCAGCAATGAAGATTTTGGGTTGAGATCCTCTCACCTCATAAAATAGGCCTCCTTGTAAGAAGTCATCCCGTTTTAGGTTTTCCTGGAGTACCTACACGTCTGTGGTAACGGAACCAGTATAAGCTGGCCTAGTATTCTATTGATACTCCGTACCACGCTAGGCTGGTTCGAGGTCAAGGTGTTACAGACGTGATCGATTAGATTACGTCAAAAAATAGTCCTGCTCACCTATAAATCCTCTATTGTTGGTAAACTTGGAGTATTTTTTCTATAAATATACAGCTATTGTTTATTAGAACATTTAATAAACGCTGTGCGGACCATATTATCTTTCCCTAAAATACTTATCAATAAAATAATTACTATTCAGGTCGAAGAATGCAGTGAGAGGGATGATATTAATTGGGTCGGCTATTATTAACCCCGCGGGCTATGGTATTGTTTCCCATGGCCAGTGATTAACTATAGCCTTTTTGTGTAGCCGACCTATTGTTGGGGACGCGTGTGGCCTTTTGATAAACGTGCAATAGGTGTTGTGTATTTTTACGCACTTGCATGTGGCTTTATTTATAGTTTCTATATTTATTTACGTATTTTGTATACCTATTTATTAATACACAGTATATATAATGTGTATTTACAGTAATAATTATAATAGTTACAAGTTGTAGGTTTGGGTGTTGGCTACAATCAATAACGAAATGATATAAACAACATTTTTTTTTTAAACTTTATGCAAAAGTCAGAAAAACACTGTACAGAGGCGGACTTAATGCCTGAGGCATACAGGCAATATTTTGTGACAATGATTAGATTTAAAAGAGCGTCCATGGAGTTTCTTGCGCGTTCTTCTCCATAGGAACGTACTATGCTTTGGATCGAGCAATTAGCTTCATCTTTCTGAAAGACCGACTTCTTGACAATTCAAAAGTGCCTGTAATTGGTTTAATTGATATAAATACTTTGGATTTGATAGTAGGTAAGTAAAATATTATTACCTATGAAATTGCCGGTTTACATAGAAAAAATCTATTTTTTTTTTTTTTAAGTAATTTATTTATTTCATTAATCGAAGTACTGGCCATTTGTGAAGATGCACTTTTTCCATTTTATTGGAAGTACGTTGATGGCTCTGCTATAAAAATCCTGGGGACGGGAATCGATGAGCTCTTTAGAGGCGTTTTTCATTGTCTCGTTGGATTTTTAAAAAAATCCCTTATTTTTGTATTATATTAACTCCCTATTATGCAATGTATTCCAAAAAGTTAAGCGGGAAACGTTATTCCATATAATGTTATGTTATTCCATATTTTTAACTCCACTGACATTTCTCCTATAAAAAATTCAGTTCAAAAAACATTTCCAGTCACTCGATCATCCCGATTTCGAGATAATTGAGTCATGAAGCACTGTTTAATAAAATACCGTTCTGTCACTAGTGATGTGCCGACCGAAACAATGACGCGCACAACACTAATTAATTGGGCGGTGACAGACAATGGAGTATTCACATCGACGCAGTTGGTTTTAACAAAAATGAATTTTTCAATACGAAAAATATACCTACATAGTTTGGACTGTTTTATATGGCACACGAAAGGTTACCCGATACCTGGCGGGAGTGTGATTATTTTGAAAGGACAGGTAAATGTTTTCATTGCTTTTATTCGTAGAACTTTGACAGTCGTTACATAGTCAGAAATGCGATAGTCTGACAGCCAGTCTGACCAAGGACAATAGGTAGTTGCTGCGTGTAAAATACTGGTATTCAACTATAACTGGTTAGACAGGAACCTGACGTCAACATAGCTGGAAAAAGCTATGGTAGATTATTATTATTATCCATTGGTGTAATTGCCGTATGGCGTTCCAGTGTGAGAATAAATAAATAAATAATGAGGTAAAAACAATCCCGAAATAGAGCTACAGTTATACTGTTCTGTATTCTCCTCTCCATAACCCTACAACGCCTGGGGTTTTCGTTTACAATAATATGTCATCATCATCATCAGCCAGCAGCAGTCCACTGCTGGACCTAACCCTCTCCAATAGCACGCCATTCTCGGGAACTCTCATCCAGCTACTACCAGCCACTTTGCAAAGATCGTCAGTCCACCTAGCCTGAAGGTGTCCTACCTAACGTTCGCCGATTCGCGGTCCCCACTCATGAGCACGTGAAAACAATAATTAATATGTGTATAGCACAAACCACCTCTCTCAGTCAAATCTCTTCCTCCATCAATCCCCGCATTAATAGAGCCATAACTTAAAATATACAGCTAAACCGCTCCGTCACATGGGTCCATCCAATACCGCTGTACCGCTCCGTCACAGGTCCATTTGATACCGCTGTACCGCTCATGACGTGTGCAGCCGTAATTAATAACGGATGGTAACAAATGACCTCTGACGGACGGTCGTCGGTAGCGTTGAGGGTATCTCTTTCAAGTTAGAGAGTGATATCTTGGGGACTACTTCGGGTTATAGTGGTTCAGTGACGGGTTTCTCAATAAGCTGTAACGTTTTAAAAGTGTAGCTTACTGATAAAAATTCCGAAACTTCTAACTTGGCACAAATACTTAGTAAACAATAAAGCTTTATTGATTTATTTTATTTTAACTTTTAAACTACCCTTTGAAGGGGGTGTTGAATTTCGAAGGGGAAAGTACGAAATCCAGAATCCAGAGCTAGTTTATAATATTTAAAGAAATGTTGACGAAAAAGCCTTTTTTGCACAGGTGGCTTCCACGGAACAATTAATTTTTAACCGACTTCTAAAAAAGGAGGAGGTTCTCAATTCGGATGTTTGTTTTTTTTTTATGTTTGTTCGCGCATAACCCCGTCACTTGCCAACCGATTTGAAAAATTCTTTATTTTTATTGGAAAGGGTATACTTCCCAAATAGTCCCATAGAAATTTCATCAAAAACGGTTTAGTACGGTTTTTTTTGGTTTTTAAACCAAAATTACTGGTAAAAATTACAACTAAAAAGTGAAAAATAAAAACTTTTTTGCAAAAAAAAAGAACCGACTTCCAAAAACGACACTACTAAGTGAAAAATAACTTTAATTTCGGAAGTCCGTGGCAAACAACGAAAATGCGAACCCAACGACACCGACTTCCGAAATTAAAGTTATTTTTCACTTTGTAGTGTCGTTTTTGGAAGTCGGTTGTTTTTTTTATGATATAATTTCTTAAATTATTAATGTTATAACTTATACTAAGTCCTATATGAAATATTGTTTAAATTGCTCAATTCTGTGCTCATGTCCTCTCGCCAGACGGTTTGATGTCTAACCCTTTCGTACTAAGCCAACACAATAACTATTTTCTGCCTAATATTATAAACTAGCATGTGACTGTGCAGTACGCAACTAATGATCTGTAACAGACTCAGCTCGAGTGACGCGTCTCCCCGTCTCGATGTGTCATCGTCGATGCATCGTTACTATGACGCATATTTGTGTATCAACAAATATTATACTGTAGATTATGTACGTAGATTAATTATAATCTACCTCTTTTTCATGG
Organism: Apamea anceps; assembly: GCA_951799955.1. Taxonomy (NCBI): domain Eukaryota; kingdom Metazoa; phylum Arthropoda; class Insecta; order Lepidoptera; family Noctuidae; genus Apamea; species Apamea anceps. Next base: position 3,287,688 of record OX637506.1, read on the forward strand.
AACTGCGTATTAACACAGTATCACTGAAAAATATCAAAGAAAACTCTAACGCAAAAAAAATGATTAGTGATGATAACCTCGTATCAGACACCAATCTACGTGGTCCTCACGTTTTGATTTCACTTCAGATTTGACCAAGATTATATCTGGACTTTTAAAGAGACTGTGACCTCTGAGTTTGTTTCGGTCTTTCTGATTTTCGGTCTTTCTTCTCAGGCTAACCTGAAACGCTAACCTCATTTTTAGGGTTCCGTAGCCAAATGGCAACGGAACCCTTATGGATTCGTCATGTCTGTCTGTCTGTCTGTCTGTCTGTCTGTCCGTCCGTATGTCACAGCCGCTTTTTTCCGAAACTATAAGAGCTATACTGTTGAAACTTGGTAAGTAGATGTATTCTGTGAACCGCATTAAGATTTTTACACAAAAATAGAAAAAAAAACAATAAATTTTGGGGGTCCCCATACTTAGAACTGAAACTCAAAAATTTTTTTTTCATCAAACCCATACGTGTGGGGTATCTATGGATAGGTCTTCAAAAATGATATTGAGGTTTCTAATATCATTTTTTTCTAAACTGAATAGTTTGCGCGAGAGACACTTCCAAAGTGGTAAAATGTGTGTCCCCCCCCCCCCCCTGTAACTTCTAAAATAAGAGAATGATAAAACTAAAAAAAATATATGATGTACATTACCATATAAACTTCCACCGAAAATTGGTTTGAACGAGATCTAGTGAGTAGTTTTTTTTAATACGTCATAAATCGTAACGTAACGGAACCCTTCATGGGCGAGTCCGACTCGCACTTGGCCGGTTTTTTTTTATTTATTGTTACAAAATAAAATCATTTATAGACATTTATTTTGTGTGACTAACTTGTTACTACTAAAATAGTTTTTAAGTTACTTGTAGTACTAACCCACTATGGGTCTACGATACCTGTCAATAAAAAATTTAATATTTTATTTTAAAGATCGCTCTTAGCGTTCAGACCGCCCACTGTGTCACCCTTTGTAAAATTTATCTATTTATGTCTGTAATTTATATAGTGTACATAAATAATAAAGAGTATTATTAAAATTATAAGCTTTAAAATTATAAATTTATTAATTTTTAATGTTAACTATCCCATTACACTACAAACGGAAGGTAATCGTCGATACATATTAGTATACCATCATTACAGTCCATAAAAAGCAACAACAACTAAAAAAACCATATCAACTCAATAAACAATCAGTAAATAAATCCTTTCACCGAACCCCTCAAACCAGTATATTAAGACACCATCTAAACTCAACAAAAGTACAAGAAAAACAGAAAAAAGGCGCTTTATAATTTGAAAATTGGCACAGAACATTTAAAAGCAACAAAGCTTCCTTAATTATCATATTGTTGTATAAAATAGTCGTTAAAAGTCAAAAAGTCGATAACATTTAACTTGCGCCATTGTAAAAACAAGCCTCTTGAGAAAGTAAATAAAGCCGGGGTTACACGAGCCGCCTAGCATCGTGCCTCGTTTACATCGTTACATTTAGTAAAGTCACTTTTGATGAAAATTTGTCAGTGGAAAGATTTTATGCAACTGAAAGAGTTACACGTTACACGCGTGCAATCTGCACCAGACTGGTTAAAATTGACCCTTATATATAACTAGCTGCATCCCGCGGTTTCACCCGCATAACACTTGATCCTGTGGGAATATCGGGATAAAAAGTATCCTATGTTCTAATGCAGGTTATGGTCTACCCATGTACCAAATTTTAAGCAAATCAGTTCAGCTGTTTTAGCGTGAAATGGTAACAAAGAAAAACACAAAAAATCAAATCTTTTCTCTGTATTAAAATAATATTACTTTAGATACACTATTATTTTAAACATTTTCAATGAGTAAAAAAACTTTACAGAGGACTATTAATGCCACTGGCATGTTCTACAATTCCATGCGCTTAATGCAGAGATTATACCTACCTACTTCATCATCATCATTTGCCTAGCCTTTTCCCATCTATGTTGGGGTCAGCTTCCAGTCTAACCGAATGCAGCTGAGTACCAGTGTTTCACATGGAGCGACTGCCTATCTGACCTCCACAACCCCTACCTATATACCTACCTACCTACCTACCCACTACCTATATAGGTACCTACCTACTTCTGATTTACAACAAAAAAGATTTCTCCATTGACTTTCAATGAAAACAAATGCGTCAAATCTAATCACTCGCGAAAACTCGAGCGCTAGAACGCAGCATAATATTTCATCACGACAAAAAAATCTTAAGTTAGGTCACGTTGGTTCACTAATTCGCTCCCGGGGGCCGCTTTTGAAATCATGCCCGGAATTCACTATACGGACACTCATTTTACTAAATGAGGCGGTCTGAGCATATTCATTGGTGAACGTTATGAGTGTATGATGTTTGGGGAAGATGGGAATGTGATTATATTTGTGAAGATTTCTTTCTTTTCTTTCTTTTAAGTAAATTGCTGGATGTCATATTAGGCCCCGAAAATTTTTTTTTTTTTTTACTAATTGAAATATCATCTGCCTAGCCTTTTCCCAACTATGTTGGGGTCAGCTTCCAGTCTACCCGGATGCAGCTGATTACCAGTATTTAACATGGAGCGACTGCCTATCTGACCTCCACAACCCACTTATTGGGTAATACGATAACCCTTGGTAAGACTGGTTGGCAGACTTTCGGGCTACTGACGACCCGTAACGACTGTCAAAGATCTACGAATGAAAGCCGGGACCAACAGCTTAACGTGCATTTCGAAGCACAAAGGGATCTTGGTATGTAAAGATGGTCACCCATCCACGGACCAACCGCGGCAAACGTAGCTTAACCTCGATCGAACCGTGCGGCTGTCATTTCTTAGCCACAAGCCCCTCTAGGCTTGAAATATATGTTACTTTATTTTTGTGATGTGAAAGTCTTGTATTTAATGGGTTTAAAACATCACCATATAAATTAATTGAACGATAGGTAGGCTAGCATTACATACAATCCAATACGTATTTTAAACACATAATATTTTTACCAAATAATTCTCGACTATTTTTAGGTACCCGTACCTAAAACTATTGATCCTTCGATTGATCTGTCGGCAGATACCTTAACCATTTTCCTCCGATCACAGCCGCAACATGTATGTACCTACACACAAAATACGAACAACAAAACGGTACACAAAACTTCTTATCTGCTTATCTCCTGATCCCTACAGGATAAGTTATTGTGAATGTAGTTCAATGACAGTTGAAGTAGATCGCTCTATTTTCTACTTACCTTTACTGGCTTAGAAACGGGGTAAGCATTTTACTTTGATTTAGTATTTTAACCATTTTCTTTGTTTTTTTTTAACCTTGATATTTTCCATTCGCGGATAGACAGGTTGACATATTTTTTCTTATACCATCATCTGCCTAGCCTTTTCTCAACTATGTTGCGGTCGGCTTCCAGTCTAACCGGATGCAGCTGCCTATCTGACCTCCACAACCCAGTTACTGGGTAATACGATACTTACCCCTTGGTAAGACTGGTTGTCAGACTTTCGGGCTTCTGACTACCCGTAACGACTGTCAAAGATCCACGAATGACAGCCGGGACCAACGGCTTAACGTGCTTTCCGAGGCACGGAGGGGTCTCAGTATGTAAAGATGGTCACCCATCCACAGACCAACCGCGGCAAGCGTAGCTTAACCTGACCGATCGACCTGTGCGGCTGTTATTATTTAGCCACGGGCCCCTCATATTTTTTCTTATACCATTCAGTGTAAAAATTATTCTATTTCGGAAAGCATAGTGAAACCTTTCAATCATAGGATCCATTCATCTCTCGTTACTCGTAATTTCAATCATGTTGATAAGACCAGAACATATCCATTGTGATTAACAGCATTGCAGTAAAATTAACTTCACATTATTATATTCAATGTTCAGCACATTCACAATCATTTTATAAACCTACAAATAAACCTCCAACAGTCCGACACAATCGCGAAACAACTGTCAAACAATCGAACTGACAATAATTGAAAGTTAACAATAATTGCGCGTCGTAAACACGTGTCAGTTTAATACGTAATACGCAATGAACACCCCAATGCCACCATAACGCTGAAATTTTACATCCATTACATTTCGCGCCATTATTTTTAACGGCACATCTGATTTACGTAAACGACACGCGGCAAGCGCGGCACAGGCGCCCAAAAAAAAACAAAAGCCATACGAAATAAAAGAGAAGAGACATCCTGACGTTTATAAACAAAACTCAGTTTTAAAATGATGGTCCGGTGCTTCCCATCACGCATGGCGACGCGGGCGAGCGCGCGGAACGTTTTAATGTTCCCGAGCCCGCCGAGCTCGCCCAGTCAGCCCGCTCATGCCCCGGTAAGCGTCTATGCCCGACGCCTAACTCCTTTCAAACGGCTCACGAATAGCCCGTTTTATCCAAAGTCGTCCTCGCGCATTCCCGCTCCCTTTTGTTACGGATTGCCGCAGAAAACCACTCGGACGTTTTTGCTTTCTAATTTGTGTAGTATAAAACTGTCACGCGAGGACAGCGAGAACGGTTATTAGTGTCGTCGCTAATAAGAAGTAACAGCGCTCCCTTTATCGCCGGCTTTAATTCTTACGAATGCAAGGAATTTTCGGGGCTGACGCGACGGACGAAATTAAAGATACGCGATTTCAACCGGTGCGATGACAGCGGGGGGTGATAATTATGAAAAGTAGGGGAGGGCTCGCCCGCCGCTCGCGGTCAAAGAATGAGTTTGCCAGTAAAAAATATTTTAATATAATATGGTGCTGCCATGCTAAACGCTATCGAGACTGATAATCGCCGCCGGGCCTCTTTGAGCGCCTTAATGAAGTGTTCCGTAGAGGGAGATTATTATATTTTTATTAAAAGAGACTGCGCGTTGATGAGAAAATGTATATTGTACTATCTCTTCGAAAGGAGCCTTCAGTTTTGTAGGGAAGAGTTCTCAAAAAAGAGAAACAATTAAGGGCCGTTACGCGAACAAAGCGAGTAACAACAATAAAAACGTTGGGAACTCAATCTTGCCCGACCGTTACCAGAGTTAAACGACCGATGCCGATTTCCGAACATCCGTTACAAAATTTCAATACGAGTCATTAACATAAAAAGGAAACAATAACCGTTTAAAATTTCGATTCGGTATTGCCTTTTTTTTATTGGTGAAAAATCGCAATTTGCAAGAGTAGAACGTACGAAATTTAAATTTGAATTTCCGCCGGCGGTCGGCGGCGCTCGGTGGCGCTCGGCTCGGACCCCTGTAATTAGAGGCTAATGAGAGCAACTGTACGTCTTTCTGTCCTGCTGTGACGCTCATTTTTCTGAGCATATTTTGTACCGTTCCGCTTTTATTACGTGACGACTGCTCGTCATAATGTTCGCGAGTTTTTATACTTGTGTAGCTATAAAAAAAACTCATTAACTTTTTGATCGTAACCATGAGGGAATGTACTAATATTTGTTTTTGTGCTCCACAATACGATGTTATGTACAAACTTCTTCTTTGACTGTCGAGTACTTCATAAGTTACTGGTGTGTTGACCTGAATATTTTTTCCATTACTGGCTCTAACGATTGAGTGTAATAGTCACTTTGAACTTTGATTATTACGGCCCTCTTCAAAGACTTGCCAATAAATAGTAAACAGTCTTGGATCTACTTTCTGCGAGCTCTTGTGTTTGATCAGGTGAATTTATATAGGTACCCGAGCGCCCTACATTCTTTACACATTCTCAATTGCTTTTTTTCCCTTGTCAATTTTTAGTATGTGGACTTTGCGGTATGATTTTATCGGTCCTACTTTCCCGAATTTTTGCACTTCCTTACCTACTTCACTTGCTTCGTGCCAGTAATTCGGTCTGGCACTGCCAGTAATCTTCAAGAAGCGTAATTTCCTTGGCAACGAAATAGGTACATTAACTACAATTCCTACAGTGGCAGCTAGCACGGATACCTCGCGGGAATTTTTGACTAATTACACCTCTCGGCGTCTCCCGCTCCTGTGATCGTTCACTCGTTCATCCGTTCATTCAGAGACGCGCTCCCCCAGTTTTTCGTCGACAAGAAACTTTTGCCAATTAAGAGGCTGGCACAGCGGCGCAACTTCTCAGGGACTTTTGTTCGTCAACTAATTGTGACGTGTATATAAGACAAATTTTGGCTGCCTACACATTATCTCTTTTGCGTTTGTAATGTATTTCTGTATGAGTTGCGCACTTTCTTATTAGGAAATGAAACTTTAGCTAACATAGAATTCACAGAGTAGGAGAATTCCCAGTTTTAGAAATAACAGTGAGTTTCAACCAACTGAATATAAAGGCATAGTAAGCAGTCGTGCTCTGCGAACAACTTACATAAGACTGTTTCCCATCCATGCTGTATGTATTCCTTAAACAGTGCCTATATGAGCCCACGCTTTTAACTAACTATGTCATATCTGACCCTTCAGGCATAAATTAAAGATACTCTTAAAAATAGACAATTGCTTTTTCAGAGAATGGTTTTTATCTTTACCTAGAGTTAGTTATTTCAATAGCAACATTCCATAATATGACGTGGCCTTACAATGGCTAAGTACCTACTTAAGTTTCTACCTCCGGCTCCGAGGAAAACAAATTAAACGTTGTTGTATTTTATAATAACATTCGAGTCAAGAGAATATTTTTATTAAAACGAAGAAAATGTCTTGTGATAAGATTTGTCAATCTCCGCTAGTGTACTCAAGTTGGGTAGACTAAATTGTCAGTCAGAGTGGTATTATGTTAGCACTAAGTATGGCTAGTTGTCTGGTAAATTACATAACATTGCAAAATACAAATTTTACAGAATGACTTTAATGTTTCTTTGCAATCCGTTACTTCTGAATTAATTTTGTCCCAAGAAATTATAATGATTGACAAAAGCTATAAAGAATTACGTGTACCTTTTTTGTACAAATTGCTAAAAAAACTAATTTTAATAAGGTTTAACTTCCCAACTTCTGAGCTGAAACTGAACGTCAAACACCCCACATAAGAAACTCAAAAATATCTAATTTGTATTGTGAAAAACTTAAATATGAATTGCGTTAATTAGTAAAGTTTAGACAGCTGTCATAAATCACTGAGTAATGAAACAGCATCGCAGGAACACTGAAATTCAATTTATGTAATTTTAACTTTCGCTCCGGAGGGAATCCGTTCGTCTTCGTTTCTAAGTTATTTCAACTTGACATGTTACTTCCTGCTTTACTTGGGCCACAATATGTTACCAGAACATGTCTCTGACATAATAAACATGTAGGTACTTGTTACGTAGATATACCTGGAGACAATTGCAAGGTGCTTTGTTGAAAGATAAGTACGTTACAGCTAGTTTGACGAAGATGGCTTTCGTTATTTTAAGTAAACGAAATATGTCACCTATAAATAAATGTATCCAATTAAAAAGACATATGTAAATGACAATATATAAATGCTAACATATCTTAATAAGTATTAGTAAAACGTCAAACTCAAATCATTTATTTCAAATAGGCAAATAAAAGGCACTGTTAACGTCAAAATTAATAGAATAAACAAAAAAAAATAGAATTGAGACTTGCCGCTCCTTCCAAAAGGTAGTTTCAGTTAGCTATATATATTTTTTAAACCATAGCCACCCTTTTAGATTTAGTTATAAAGACTGATAAGATATAATGATCACATATAATTTTATAAAAGGCCCAGTTCAGTAAAAATGCCAGACTGGGCCTTTTTGGCGTAATCGTGAGGCACACTTTCCTGCTAATTTCTTACATCGGACTTTATACTTTTTTATTTGTTTTTATCTGATGTATGTCTCTGGTGTACTTGTAGTCTGTGCTAAATAAATGTATTTTCTTTCTTTTCTTTCATGTTACCACCTAAGTACATATTGTGAAATGCAAATAAAGTACGGAGTATTGAAACTGAATTACTATCCATCATTCTGTGTTATTTGTAACTTCGACCCAGACACAGCAAAATATCAGTAGCTCAACACAACACTACTGCACCCAGACCACCACAACCTAATTTGCGACTCATCTCCTGTAAAACCACAGAAATTACGCGGTGGTCCATTTTCAGTCTAACCACAGCACATCAACCATACACAATCAGCGAATAACAATCATTATACCGTTTGTAAATTACAAATAAAACACGAATCTGCGGTCTACCTCATATTTAAACCAGCTATCATCAATAATAAAGGCCAAACATAAAACATTGCCTATTTTAAAGCTTTTTGTTAAAGTGCTCATTAAAAGGCGAAAATCAAACGAAGCTATTAAGCCGTATCGGTCGACACGACAATACACGGAGTGCTTTTCACTAATGATGTAGGATATGTATATAATGATTACATGGATGTCACCGAATATGCTGGAAGCGCTACTTTGAAGGTACCGAGAGTAATTATTTTGAGAATAATTGGCGGAAAAGTCAGGATAAATTTGGTCACAATTTACACTACTCAGCAAGTTGTGCAAGTTTACTAATTGAATGGTGAAAACTGTTATGTAATGAAATTGGAAATACCGCTAGAACACTACAATTGTAATTACATCGCACTAAAGTGGAGGCCAATAATGTCATTATCAACTAATTAACTTTTCAACTTATCGGAACATAATTATCTAATTATTTGTACCTACAAAATATTTTATTGAATTTTCGTAGACAAAAATTCGAGTCTCGTCTATAGTAGTTAATAGGCGTAAGTACTTACTGCCGTATATCTTAAGAGGTATTTGTGAGGTTGTATATGTAGGGGCAATTTTAGGTACTTCTTTCACTAATGGGAAACTACAGTATTGCCAAGTGCACCTATTTACGTGTGTTTTTTTTTGTGTACCTATTTTATGTCAAAACAAGGCAGGCAAACATTATAAATTTTATTTATTTATTAATATATAACCAACTTATATTAACAGTTTGCACCACACATACAATAAAGACAGAAGATTTGATGTTTTTTGTTTGTTACCTAAAATGATTTCAATTAAATTTGGCACACGGATAGACCATGACCTGGAGAAGAACAGGCTTTTTTTCATCCTGAATCGTAGACGAAGCCGTGAGCAACAGCTAGTCGCTAAAATAATCACAGAATTCACACCTACCACAAAACTTACCAAACACAGACACCTACACAGCCCAACATAAAAAAATCATCAATCCCGCGTGACACATCGGACAATGCAAAACTGGAAACCGACCACAGAACATCAATTTTGTCCAATTTCCGCGTGTCGTTCCATCCAGATGCACTACATCTATTGTGCGCGATGGTCACCGCTAATCCATTAGCAATACGACTTTTACACAATGGCCCACTGATGCCGGGCGAAACCCGAAAACGCGCTTTGTTAGTGCATCGATAATATCAACTGTAGTTTAGGCCTATTGTGATTATCGTGTGCCTGTCGGGGTAATCTGAATAAGGACATAAATGTGAAAGGTGGATGAGGAGTTGTTCTGATGGTAATTAGTTAATTATGGAAATATTATTATCTGTCTGTAGAGTCCCACTGCTGGGAAAAAGGCCTCCCCGAGTCCTTCCAGGAACTCTTTTCCCGCGCTACCTCCCTCGCGGTGTGCATCCAGGTTCTCTCGCTACCTCTTTCTAGGCCGACCTCGGTGGCGCCGTCCATCTTCAGGCACCCATTGTGTAAAGACTTTTGCCCAGCTGTCATCATTATTGGGCAAAAATTGTTATTTGTTGTTGTTGTGTTTGTAGGTTGAAAATGTATGTTTAAGGTATTTTTCAAGTCTCTTCCTAATCAGTCAATCCAAGGTTATTTTTCTGAGCTGCACTGCGATTACCTCCAATTCATATAACTTCTCAGTCTAGAAAAAATATCTGTTTTACATTATCAAATAGACTAATTTTAGAAATTTGAAAATCTTGCAATTTTATAACAGTCTGTAGTATACATCTGTATACACATCAAAAGTGTCTAGGGATCAAATACATTATTAACTAAGTATAAAAAATTATCCAATTAATATTTACCAAATCTAGTCTTCCAGACTGGCTTCTTACTTTAATTCCTATGTTTAAGTAAACAAGTTATCCCTATATTTTATAAATTTTGAGATATTAACCTAAGTTAATGTCGTCAATTAAATGACAAAAAAGGCAAAGATGAGGATTTTATATTTTTTTATTGTTAAGATAAAAAAAGTGTTTCCACCATTGACACGAATCACAAAATCACAGCGATTTGGCATGCTTAAAATCAGTTCATCAAAATCACTTTGAGGAATGGCCGACCACGTTCTTTCTAACAAGTCAAAAAGTTGTTGTGGGATATGCACGGCATCCATACTCGGCAGACCTCTTCTTTGGAGCACGTCCCATGCGTGCTCAGTTGGGTTGAGGTCTGGCGATTGAGCAGGCCACGGCTGAACGTTGATGCTGAACTCTAGCCGTGTGTGGACGTGCATTATCGTGCATTAGTCGTACGAATCACCCACCGGCTTCACGAAGGGACGTCTGAAATAATCCGATCCAAATACCGGCCTAAACCATTATTGTTCCCCCTCCATATGAATGAACTTCCTGACAAAATTTCAAACGTTCTTGACATCCAGAAGTCCTCCAAACTCGAATACGTCTTGTATCTGGCCTCATACCGAAACGAGCTTCATTCACAACGCCAGTCTTCTACCTCCCAATTTCTGTGTTCGTGAGCCCGCGCTATAGGTGGAACTCTCAGCGGCCTTTGGGAACGCAGACCCACTTCACGTAAACGATTTCGGATGGTTTGTTCGCTTATCAGCAAGCCTGAAGAGCTGTGGAGCCTCGTAGCCAGCATCATGACGGTCATGGTACGAGTCCGTCGAGAAGTATGGGATGTACCAGTCCTGTCTACGAGTGGTGATGCGAGATCGTCCTTCATGTCGCTCGGCCACGCTACCCGTGATGCGATAACGTGTCCAGAGGCGGCTTATGACGCTCTGTGTAGTACCAAGAGTGACAGCCACAGTACGTTGCCTGGAACCAGCTTGAAACATTCCAACGGCGCTCATCATCTCTTCTCCTGTCAAATGATGTCGTCGCTCCATATCAATGCATTTTTTTTCAGTTCCGATGCAAAAATTGTAATGTTTTTTTTAAAAACGCTATTACACACTTATAGGAATCCTGATTGACAGTTGATTTTCTATTTTTAACGAAAATTTAAGGATTTTTTTATTCAAATAGTGAAGTTAACTAAAGAGAATCAATAACGATCCACAAAAGTTAAAATAACAATCCTCAATTGCGGCGATACTTTAAGACGTACTTGATCCCTAGCAACTTTTGATAAGCGCGTATTTGTAAAGAGACCTCTAGAAACGGCTACTGAAACCTACGGGTTTCAGTAGCCGTTTGGGCAAAAGGGCTACGGCCCTTTTGCCCAATTAAAATATAGCTACTGTGTGCAGAAAACTAGCAACGAGCAAAATAACCTAAATGTCTTCTCTATGTACTCATTAGTATGAATAATAATGTAAATATATACTCGTAGCTAATATTGCCGTCAACTTTTAATATCGCCACAGTATGGCGGTGGGCCTTCAAAAGCGACTAATTAAATTTTTTGATAAAACGCTTTTTGTGGCGTCGAAATTAATTTATGTTTCATCAGCTAGACTTTAAGTTTTTGGCTTCCATTTGTATCACTTAAATCTGATTCTTAGAAATGAATGTTACATTAATTTGCCGTTTGAATTATATTTTCTTTTGCTCTGTTTCTACGCGGAAAAATTGATATGGCAAACTGATTTACCAAATCATTCTTTTCAATTAATTTTAAGGGTTTTTTTTTTTAATACACCAAAATGTGCATGATCATCAATTACAAGAAAACCTTAAGATTCTGTAGAAATTCCAATCACAATTTAATTCAGCGTAAAACATCACCTTATTCAAGTTCTTTCAACAACAAAACAAATGCGCGATGAAAACAATCCTTTAAAATTCATTAGCACAAGAAACTCGACGTTCTTAAACAAACACTCGACAATCGTGTGAACGCGCCCTGTCTAAACAAGTCGAACGTATTAGAAGGCGTATCGGGTTCCTTGCACCTCATTATACGGGATGCATAGTAGTGCATATGGAGAGAAAAACTTAGTTTAGCGTACTCAATGAAGATCGGGTTCAAGATTGTGTTTTGTTTATCGGTTGTACGGATAGATTTTCTTTTATTTTTTGTATGGTGTCTGCGCGTTTTGTAAAGGTTTTGATATAATCTGTTACGGTAGCAAATTATATAATAATAATAATATCCCTGGACATTTCACACAGTGCCATCTAGTCCCAAGCTAAGCAACCTAATGCTTGTGTTATGATAACAAGATGGCTGATAAACTACATATATATACATTTTTTTTTTGTAAATACATACATATTATAGATAGATAAACACCCAGACTCGGAACAAATACATGTAGGACTTACAAATATTTGTTCTGTGCGGGAATCGAACCCGCGACACGCAGCGCAGCAGTCCGATCGCTCAGCCACTGCGCTAACCGTGTTGTCATATCAAAGCAGTGCTAGCACTAACATAAAACATCGTGCCTGTGATGTGTTCGGCAGAGGTGCACCTAATAGTACACCCACACTTCACCAATTATGTTACGTCCCGTGTAATAAGGGACGAGCCTATCCTAGCCATCAACCGGACACAAATCCAGACTCCAGGCTGCTAAGAAATTCCTTATGCAACAGCCATTTGAAATCGAACCCTGGACTCATGCTTAGCAAAAACGCTTACGACCATTAGACAACCATTCCGCTAATAGGCACGCACTTTGTGTGGTTCTTAATATATATCTAAGTTTACTAGAAGCGTTCCCAAGCTCGTAGATTCTGTCTTATTTAAAAATGCCATTAAAATGATAAACAAAACACAGCACCAAACACCCCAGCTCAACGTAAACATCCAAACGTCAAAACAAGAATTAAATAGAACAACAAAAATCGTAAACCGCTTATTAAGCCAAACAGAAATGCAACCGACTCGCCTCAAGACGAGAGAGAAAAAATACACTTCGAGGCAAAAAGTTCATATACTTGCGCCAAGACACAGTAATCAGCGCAAAATATAGTCGGTCTCACGTACGAATCAGCGCGGGGGAACGCGAAATAAAGTTTTGATGTAAAAAGTTCTTTTTATTTGCCATGTTGAGAACAAACTTGGATGGTGTGCTCCTAGCTATATGTATGAAAGTGTAATGATTTCTTTAACATAATTTTCGTGGATTTCGTGAGCGTTTTCTCTAAATTTTAAATGGTGAGCTTAGATGTTTGTTTTGGTTGTTGTCGCTTTTGTAGATGTGTTTTCTTTTGGGTTTACGGTTCTGTTACACGTGCCCGGATAAAGCAAGAAGGGACGTTGGACTAATAAGTTTCTTTGCTGTAAGACAATAAGACAAAACTTTAGAACGTCTCGTACATCGATAGCTAAAATTCAAAGATAAAAGAAACCCTATACATACCCAAAATCCCCAATATCGCACAGCCGACAAAAGGACATTTTTTTTATTAAAATAAAAAAATACGTTTTCACCCATAAATTATAATTTGACATCGCCATCGAATATCAGAGAACCCTCATTCGGCCATAAAACATCGATACGCTAATAGAATCTCCCGGTATTTAGGACCCGTCCGCGATAGAAACTTTTACCGGCCGGCACGGGCGGGTTACCTCGCGTTCGAAGGCGCGCGCTGAATACAAACGAGCGAATCTTAAACCTCAATCTACCGGGTGCATGCGAGTGGCGATAAACGCCTCACGTGAACATTGATTTTTTTAAATAAAATTTTAAAGGTCGTCTTTTTTGTCGGGGTTTTTATTGAAAGAAAGAAAGAAAAAAAAGTTTATTTGGACACAGTTCGTGAAACACAAAATACAAAATTAATAAAAATAAATAATATTGAGGTGATTAATTGTTTTTTTTTTTCTTTTGTGTCATTTTAATTTCAACTATAATAGTTTAGCAGTCTCTTGGTTCTACGATAGGATGTTATCATAATGCATGATGATATAATCAAGACCTAATCAATATTGAAAAACTTTGGTGTATTCACTCAATCGTCATAAATGCAGCTACATAAACGTCAAAATATCTTGTTTCTAAATCTACTAAATACAAGACAACAAGAGTAGTGCTAATGAATAAAAATATTTACAAATCCTTTTTCCCTAAACAAAAAAAAAAAAAACAAATAATTAACCACTTCACTTCAAACCACTCAACCTCAGATAATAACAAGGAGTACACTCCAAAGCATTGTTCTTTAAAAGAGGGACGTTAGAGGCAGTCGTGAGAGGAATCCCCAACACGTCGGCGACACATGTCAGCTCTCGATCCGATCTCGATCTGTGCGAAGACTTAATAAAATGACACTCTTAAAACTTTGACGGCTGTAAGTGACGAGCGAGTAGCGGGTTATGTTAATTCCAAATACTATGAGTTATCGTGACGCACAAAATGAAAAGAAATGGTTTATTATGCAAGTAGAATATTAGAATCAATGTCACACGCCATTATTTTTTACAATAATAAAGGTTAATTAAAGATTTAACCTACTAGAGACCTTTTTAACTTAAAACAGGTGTTAGACTTGAGCTAAAATCACCTTGTTTCAGTACTATTAAAAAAACGCAAAACATATTCACGTATCGATATCGATAAAGTTACGACATCGATATCTAAAATAGCAGCTTATCTATGACGCTGATAGATACTTTATAACTAATCAAATAGGTAAATCTTTACCAATAATTGCTAACATGATTCATCGGTCATTCGGAATTATCCCCGGCTCCGCCTATGACTTAGCCCACATATGAACCGTTAACATGTGCCACGGAGTCTGTCTTGTGATCCCCCAGATCTTTGTTACCCGAACACCCCCAGTCTATGCTTTTTTTCCTTCAACTTTATTGAGAATTCATCGGAATTCCGTGTTAACTCTTTTATGTAAGTATTTGTTTATCGGCTGATCGCTTTGTCATTGTTTTCCTTCCTTTCATATTTTATCAAGGAAAATGATAAAAGTTTTATATGTTCATTTTGTCTCACAAGCTGTTCAATTCATTCAATTATTTCGTAAACCTTCGTGCCACTAGCGATCACCGACGACGTAGATATATCGTAGCACTTTTGTTGCGCGTTCGTAGCGTGCTACGAAATTACGCAGACCTTTCGTAGACCGTTGTCTTGCCAGTAAATAAATTTCCAATGTGCTCGTTGGCGGTGCATTATTAAAGATAAACTGAGCATTTACCATTATGTAAGGTTATATTAGGGTTATAATGCACTGAAGTTTCAGTCTATAACCTTTTATGTAAGACAACAAGGACTACTAGTTATATTTATTATTTATTTAAACTTCTTGCTCAAGTAAGATAAAATTAAAAACTGGACAAAAGCGAACTTAATGCTTTGTTCGACGCTTGAACTTTCTCGGTAGCAAATTATCACACTGTCGTCAGACTCATTCGCCGAAACATTTAACGCATTCGAAATTAACATTCTAAATTAATGTTCCAAAACATCAATTAAACATGTACCGGTACAGAAATTTAACCGTTCACTCCTCTAAACGTTTGAATGTTCGACAAATGCATTCTAAACGTAATACCGTACTGCCTAATTCCATGGCACACTACACAATATAATTTTAATAAAACGTATTGAAACTAATCAGTATTGAACGTGATCGGTGTTGTGTCCGTTTGAAATGCATTCAAAATTGAGTGAACTAATTTACATCAGCGCTATATGGAGTGAACGAAACGACTTTTTGACCAATTCAGCGCACGATGCGGTTAGGAACGGTATTGTTAGTTTTAATTGGGAAACGAAACTGATTTAGAATTTTGGAGTATGTTATGAAATTTGTGAGGAAAGGCAAGGGCAAAAAACGCCGAAAGGATCGCTTGTTGTATGAAGCAACTTTATTTATTATAAACTTTATTTTAATAATAGATCGTCTTCATCAGTCTTGTTTATACTTTTAATTTAAATGAGCAATTTATACAGTGGTAGAAATATAAACAACTAGTTACAGCCCGTGACTTCGTCCGCGTGAAATTTCTTGTTTCGAGTTACATCACATCGCCTACCCGCTAATTTTCGCTTAGCATTATTTATGACTTTTTTCTTTTGGCTCCGCTCTTAAGGGTCGTTCGTAGTGGTGATGTTAAATAACCTTTACTTAGAATTGAGCTATCAGTTTTTCAAAATCGATTGGTAGTTCCAGAGATTAGCTTCCGCTTTATTATTAGTATAGATAGATATCTATTAAGAAATAATTATGAAATATTTTTTCAGATATTTATATAATTTATTTATTTACTCTAAACAAAGGATTATATTACAAAAAATACAGTTTTACAAAATAAGCACTATTTCTACAAACGTCTGGGTGAGCACTGCTCTCCTAGCTAGGTTATGGAAACCTGTGTTAATGAGACATACGTACGGAGAATTAGACATACGTATTTCATTTACCAGATTCAGCAAAAGACTACCGATTGTGCGTTTTATGATGCTATCTTTTAGAAACTTTACCCTTCAAAAAGTGCTAATTCTTAACTTAATTTAAATAAATGATTTTAAGTTATGTCCTAGCCACGTTTTCACCAAAAATATACAAAATAAACGAACACAAAACACAAACTAGCCACACCAGTAAACCGAAAATACAAACTCACATGTCTACCCCAGAACGCATAGTTTGAAATAGTTTAAAACATGTTATGTAAAGAAAGCAGCAGTCGTGTTAGTGTTTAAAGAAGTTTGTTCGCGCGATGACGGCTATAACATATTTCAAACAATTTCAAAGTGTAATGTGCGAAAAATAAGGTGCTCATATCGTCTGTGCTGGTTCAGGCAACCCGTCCGCGGAGATATAGATGCTGGATGTGGGTTTATATTGTGTTTTGTTTATCTTTTGATTCGTAGTTACTTAGTTATGTTCTTAGTAGACATAGGTTTATTTAACCTAATAATTTCATCTACCTAACCTTTTCCCAACTATATTTGGGTCGGCTTCCAGTATAACCGGATGCAGCTGAATACCAGTATTTTACATAGAGCGACTGCCTATCTGACCCCCACAACCCAGTTACTGGGTAACATGATACCCCTTGGTAATATCTTGCATGCTTTTGTATGTATACAATGTTTAAACAAATAAAGAAATCTTACCTTTGACGGCACGGTTGGCGCAGTGGTTAAGCGATTGACTGCTGCGCTGCGTGTCGCGGGTTCGATTCCCGCACGGAACAAATATTTGTATGGCCTAGAAGTAGTTGTTCCGGGTCTGACTGTTTGTGTATGTGAGTTTAAATGTTTGTAAACGCACCCACGACACAGGAGAAATTCCTAGTGTGGGGCAACGTTAAAAAAAAATCTTATCTTAAGACTGATTATAGGTTTTTTTAACCTGACTAAAATTATTAAAAAAACTAAAATATGGCGTCGAAAAATTCCTCCACATCGCTGTCGACGGGTAATGTACCCAAGAGACTGGCAGTATTGCCATGTTGCATGTCAATACTTAGCCTCTGGCCAAGGTAAGAGCCAGCCCTAGGATATTACATTTATATTTTAATAGTTTTTTTATATCGACGATATTGAACTTTTGTCGGCAGAATTTTTGAAATTTATGCGAATCTATGGAAGTTTCACATGGTCAATGTGTACGATAGTAGTAATGACAGAATACAAGAAAGTTAAAAGACATACATACGTTGTTCATATTCGTTTCTTTAAAATAGACAGGCGCTGGTATATGTATACGTAACTTTTATGTAGACTTCTACGTCTATGTCCACGCAATCACTGTCCATTCCAACGTTGCCTGGGAGAGATCGCAGAAAGTGATAAGGCCGTCCATTGTATGTTGTGTAGTGTTAAATGTATTTTTTCACTATGTATTTTCTAGTGTACAGACGCCAGCAGGTCAAGCGACCCGAAACTGTCAAATTTTCCCACCTTAACGCTTTAGCGATAAAGCTGAAAATCTATTAAAGAAATTTGACAGAGTGTAGTAGCTTGATGTGCTGGCGTCTGTACAATAAAGTATGTATATAAATAAATGAATAACTTTGTAATCCGGTTGAATTCTCATTTTACCTTTTCATGTAAGCTATGCATAGTTTCATGCACAATATATTCCACGATTTTTCTCTGCTCAACCTTCCATACAAAATGTTGAATAAAATTCATCCACCGTATCTAGGTAATCTGCATCTGCGTCCATCTGAGCTCCCCTTCTCTGTGAGAGCTAGATACAAGCTGATCCATTTTGTTTCCTCAATGTACACTCCTGTACCCCCCTGTCCCCCGCTGGCACACCACCCTCTGCTACCCTGGGTATCGAGCTCACAGAAAACTTTGGAAAAATATCCTTTATTTATATACGATATTATATCGGAAAGTTTATCGGGAACTTTTGACTAGGTTTTAATTTTTGATTCTTTAGGATCGAGTTTCGATTTGGGAGTTTGATTTTCTTGCAATTCTTGTGGACGAAGTTTTGACTTTGGTGCTGGTGATAAGAAAAGATTGCTTAAAAACTATAATCGAACAAAGTATACTCGTACATACAAGATTTGATGACGTGACTTGTTCTAGACAAAATCAAACTGGTTGCTAATGTAATTGTATAATTTATTCTTTTTTTTTTATTCTCTTTGACATTGATTTACATTCTGTAATTACTTAAAGTCACACCTGGACTTATTACTCCTTATTTATTTATGAAAATAGTCTACTGTTGGAATGTTTGTAAATATGTGAGCACCATGTATCTATCACCTAGTCAATTAATATGTCATGGTTTCATTAATTCATTTTAATTCTTTTACCTATTGTGGTATAGTAATTTTATTTTTAGGTGCGTCGTCTTCACATATAATTATATAATTAATGTATGCAAAATATTGTAAAACATTTTAAAAGAGTAACGGTGGAGTTTCTTGCCCATTCTTCTCCATACGAAAACTACCTTTTGGAAGGAGCGACTTTGACTTTGTACTCAGTAACACGACATTTCATAGAAATAAGCTTACTTTGATTAGACCGGCTCAGTTGAATAATTAACCTTTCGTTTTCAACGTGGATCCACGCGAGACACAATGGCTTTTTAATTGTTTATGATATTCAACCGATTAATAAACCAATAATTATAATTAACTGATCGCCTCAATGCTTGCTCTTCAAAGTCAAAGTCAAAGTCAAATCATTTATTTCAAATAGGCACATAAAAGGCACTTTTGAACGTCAAAGATAAAATAAAATTGAAATGGTAAAATTGAATCTTACCTTCCAAAAACGATCATAATGTCTAATATCAGATTCATAATAAAGTTTCATAACAGATACTGCGCTCTATAAAGCCATAATTTACAAAAAAATAACATTTCCAGTACCACTATTTAAATGTAAACGCCCTCAGCGCAGCACTCGTTAAAGCAGCGCCACTTTATAATGGCGTACGTTGCAAGAACTAATTTAGTTATAAATGAGATCTCACAGGCTTTCTCTACAAAATAAATAGGTACAGAAGGCCGGCTGTGTGCAATGAGCGACAACACACGCACACGTAGACACGCGTCTATATACAGCAAAAGACAAATTCCCGTAATTAAAAACGTTCAAAATCTAGTCGCAATCTCATCTCGGCGACAGAGAAACGTCAAAAACTTGTCAAAATGTAGGGAAATTAGAGGTATTTTTGACAGATTGAGACTGAGATCAGACTGTGAACGTTCTTAAAATTACTAGAATTGCCCCTCAGACTGTGAACGCTTTTAAAATTACGAGAATTGCCCCTCTGGTGTACGCGAACTCGCGTCTGTCATTTGTTTTGATCGTGTACAGCAGCGGTTGAAGTCATCACGTCAACGCCGGCTGTCACTGAAAAGCAGCGCTGGGGCTCTGTCTCCCATAGGGTCGTAGCATTTTGCTGGGCGATGCCCATTTTACGTGTATGTGACGCATATTTTCCCCCAACTTGTTCTTTTCTGTTTGTGTTCTTTCTCTGCATTATATTTACCGCCAGTAAACGTATTTTCTTTCTTTGTTTGAGATAGCTATACGTACTCGTCTATGTGTGCGTGCACCTGTTTTCGCTCGTTGAACGAAGCTGGCCTTCTGTATCTACCTATTCTGTGCCGCAGGCATTCGCGACGCGCGGCGGTGCGAGCCCACAAAGCGTCGCGATATTCCTCAAACAAACTCATTACTGTTCTCACGTAATTATAATAGTATGCTCGTTTGCTCTTTCTCAGATTTGTTAGGTTGTTCAAGGAGCTTCAGAGCGTGCATTTCGTTAATGATATTCTAACATGTTTCGTCTAAATTTATCCCGCGACTTGATTATTTATCAAAAAAAAAACATCGGATAGCAGGGTATTAAGTATAACTTCATAAAATATTCTGGCAACTTACATAATTCGCTTTAGCTATAGACAACTTTTTATGATACTCTAGCTGTCTTATACCTTGCCAAAATGATGTGCACAAAAACCCGGAAAAAGTTATAGAAATATCTGTCCCATGCGGAAAATAAACCCCTTATCACGGAAAGCCAAACATTAGACCACAAAGTCACTAAGGTAGCAGACGAAGTATCTCAAATGTGCGCCCTTCAATATCTGTAGAAACATATCGTGCATAAAAGATACTTTTACCGACGGTAAATTACGTATGTGTGTACTACGACGAAAAACCTAAAATCAATCGAATCCCTCCACATGTTCTTCCCAATCATAAAAATAATATCACCCCCACTGTTACCCTGCTACCCTGGTACTCGGCTTGTCAAACACCTAATTCGTATGACACATCACCCGGGGGTTTCGGCGAGATTTTACGATCTCCACAAATTGAACTTGTTCAGGTATGACTGATTAATATTTGTGTCGAGGGACCAGGGTACGATGGTCGTGAGGAGGTTTATAGATCTGGATTAGTAGGAATGTTGTGTAGACATAAAATTATGAACGGAGATGTCTTCTAAAGTGTTGTTAGTGATTAATTATTTAACAACATTTTATACAAATCTAATGCTGAAGAACATACGTTGCAATCGACACAAATCCTTGCTTTTAGCAGCTGTTCTTCCAAACTTTGTTAATGTTTATTAATAAAACCGTTTGCACGACCTCAAATGGCATTATAGCATTTTCTTTCACGTAGGTACATAAAGTAATGGTGACAGTATTAAACCTTTATCTTACTTCTTTCTTAAACGAACACAGAGGTCAACAGTCTAGAACAGAAACAAAACTCCCTGCCCCGTATTCTCTCCCTTAAAGCAACCCCTAAAATAGGTTGAGAAAAGAAACACGTCGAATTCCACTTCCCACGCATTTCAAGTTCTATTTTTACCCTGCAAACTCCCACCAATATATAACACGAGTAAAACAGTAGTATGGAAGTGTTGCCAGTTCATTTAATTCGGAGTAATGTCCCGCCATGTTTATCGGCCCCGTATTAACCGGTGATAAGTATCCGTGAAAAGTTTTCGGTGTGACCTTTCCGTTAATATTTATTGGTATCGATGTACATATACTTTGAGGTACTTGTTTATTGAGAATGTAGGCATTTTTGCCGTTTTGTATTGCAGGTGGCATTCGAAGTGAAACAGATGTTGATTTTTTTATGCTGACAAAGGGAATGAGCAAATTAGCATCAGGCCTGAGGCCAGCTAAAGCTATTAAAAAGTTACTAAAGAAGTTAAAATAATTTCTAACTTAAGTAAATACACAATCTAAGTATTTATCTTGAGATAGTTTTATTTTATGAACACAGGTTTTTTTTTTTTTGCTCTTGACCTCGGTTACGCCTGATGGAAAGCGATGGATGAGGTCTATGAACAGGCGTGCCCAGAAGATGCCTGTTCACTCTTGCTTTGAAGGAAGCCTAGACTGTACTTAAAGATAGCGAAGTTTCTATTGACGTCAAGATATTGGACTCAACACGCGCATGATATCACAGACATATCCGTCAATAAAAAATCCATTAACAGTTCATAATTGGAACCGACAAACATGTCATGTTTACGTTAGTCATGATTACGTTATTAAACCACGTCTCCATACAGAGACATCAGAGACTTCAAAGCGCAAGTCTCGAGGCGAACACGTTGCCTGACTCACATCTCTAAATAAAATAGTCGGCAACATTATTCGCTCTAACGATGTGGAAGATAAATTTCGGGGATCCCTTTACAGTTTACGAGGTGTAACGTGAAAGAGTGAGTGTGTGGTTTGCGCACCTTAGAATATACGAGTAGGTGAGGGTAGGAGCGCATTGGGAATGAACCGCGTCGCGACGTCGACGTCGGGCGGTGGAATAGTTTTTTATGGGCCACACGTGGATTAAAAGAGGTCTGAAGTTTAAGTGCTATTTGATAGACGTTGTGGGAGAATTACATAAAAAAGAAGGAGATTTTATAGTTTTGAATGTAGGTATGGATTGCACTGATACCTATGTCTCACGGCTTTTAAATAGGACTTCATGTGATTTATTTAGTTCAAAAAATATATTTGCGAGCTTACCAACAAGCTTCATATAAGTAGTTAATTATTGGTGTACAGTCACGAGCACCAATATGTCAACACTTGGCAACTCTCAATTGCGATTTTTTCGTGAAATAACGAACGCAACGTTGAAATACGACACATTACATAAACCTTTGGGTTCGAAAATGCTTTGCTCGTAACAACATAAAATTTCATTAAAAAGTAAAGGAGTAAATCGCTTTTGAATAAAGCCGAGTGTATATATAATTTTGCTCGTGACTGTATCTCAAAACGGTGAAGGAAAACATGGTGAGGTAACCGGGATGTCCTAGAACCAAAAATTCGAAGACATGTGACATCCACCAAACCGCACTGGGCTCGTGTGGCAGATTATAGCCGAAGAGAAGAGGCCTGTGTCCCAGCTGTGGGAAAATTATAGGCTGAATATGGTATGGCCGTATTATCACATTTCAAGAAGATAGCGGTCTAACGAGATGTATCCTATATAAAAAAGAATAATTAAGAGCCTTAATAAACCAAAATACACTAACATTAGAAAAGTAAACACCAACATTACAACCAGCAGAACAAATCCAGGTCGGTTCTTCCGCTCCGTGCGCGTCTCAACTTAACATATGCATAGAGTACCGAGGCACCTCAGGGACACGCGACAGCCACGTAATGTAATAACATCACTGAATATTGACGAATGAGCCACGATTTTTTGTTTTCTGAATAAAGGGTACTCGAAATATGATATTCACCGTATTGTACAGCTTTTATTTCGCGTTTCAGCCATGATGAAATATGAAATAAAGGTGGGTGTCTCGTTTCTGTGGATTTGTACGGTTTTATCTGACTGTGTATCTGTTAATTAATTTTGTGTTGTATTTTTTTTTTATATCGTGTTTCGTAAAGCATTTTCTGATTTTATTTACCTAGATTATATTTTTTGTCCTACGACCACACTATGCTACAGTGAAACGACTTCGGGTTCCGTACCGCAAAAGGAAAAAATGGAAAGCTTATAGGATCACTTCTTTGTCCGTCCAAACCGATTTTCTCAGGAACGCGTGGAGGCATCAAGTTGAAATTATTATCAAATATGTAGGTCTACGAAGCTTTAAAAAATTAAGCTTTGAAGTCAGCACAATAAAAAAAATACGGACATTTATGCGACATATTTTAACAGCCGCAAATAATATTAAAACCTCCAAATAGGTCTTTCCCGTTAACCTAACGTCATGAAATTTGACAAGAAGCTAGGTCTCACAGCACAAGTAAGAGAAAAAGTCCGAAAATAGATCACTTATAGTTTTATCACTTTTTTTGTGATGATAGACTTACATTTGGAAATTTGGCCGTGACATATACCGACGTATGAGATTAAAAAAATTAAAAAAACGTAACGTGTAACGTTTAAGTTAAGTTTATTCCTGGGATAAATTCATCCCAACTACGGAACCCTGCATTGTGCGTTGACCGACACGCACTTGTCGATTTTTTTTTACGAAACATGACTTCATGTTCATATATTCTAAACATTTTTGCCTTTTTAGGATTCCGTACCCAAAGACTTCGCTGTCTATCCGTCCGTCTGTCCGTCCGTCTGTCTGTCACCAGGCTGTATCTCAAGAACCGCGATAGCTAGACAGTTGAAAATTCACAAATTATTTATTTCTGTTGACGCTATAACAACAAATACTAAAAACCATACCCCAGACGTAACATAACCCCATACAACAGACGTGATTTTTATAGATAATGGTACAGAACCCTTCATGCGCGAGTCCGACTCGCACTTGGCCGGTTTTTTATTAAATAACTGCTGCGTCGCGCTACCGATTTGTGCTATATTAAAATACGAAAAAAAATATCCAGATATCTGGCAACGCCATATTACTTACTCATTCGACTTCATCGATGCACGTCATTGTAATCAACCAACTAACTATATTAAAATTTTATTTATGTTTCAAATTGACGTTATTTCAAGTTAAACAAATATCAATTTTATTGTAATGGTAATTAAGTTATTTTCAGAGGGACCAGCACTATTGAAAATGTCATAAAAATGTTTGAAGTTGTAGCGTAAACTGAACTTTATTGGGTCGCAATTAAAGTTATTTTTCAATAAACTCATATTTGCTTACATTTTTGGTGAATATGTCGCGAAGGCAGATTACATATATTTTTCGAACCCCTTTTTCCACAAACACGGATAAATATATCACCATTTCATTGCACTAACCGACTTTTCACCCACCATTCACGACTATAATATTTCCTGCAATACCGACCTCTATTACCGCCGTACATTCGGAAGGCATATGATTAAAACTTTGACTTTCATACACTTTTACATCCACACAAAACATTTATGAGTCACTTCACTAGTAATGGCTTGACATAAACCGTTATCCGGTAATTATTGCTGGTGAAGTTATGGTCACGTGATGTCCGATAAAAGAACATGGATTGAGTTGTTGTGAATATACAGGATTATTTTTAATTGGTTAGGTCAACTCCACAGATGCGATAAATATTTCTATCTAAACATGATAAAACAAAAAAAAAAAAATTGCCGTTATTGTAGTCATTTGAAATATAAGTTTACAAAACCTGTTTTTTATGTAAACTTCACAGACGCGGTGAGTATTGACATCTAAACGCGATAAAATAAAAGAAAACTTCAAATAACAACACCAACAGCCGTTGTTGTTGACCTCCCTAAGAAAAATATCATA
The DNA here is from genome assembly GCA_951799955.1 of Apamea anceps. Taxonomy (NCBI): domain Eukaryota; kingdom Metazoa; phylum Arthropoda; class Insecta; order Lepidoptera; family Noctuidae; genus Apamea; species Apamea anceps. The sequence continues at coordinate 3,313,030 of OX637506.1, forward strand.
TCTTATTATTTTTTATATTATCGTGTTTAGATATCCAACCCGTAGCGTCTGCGGAGTTTAGCTAGTCAATTAAAATAACCAGGTATAGTAAAGTAATACAGAATAGAATGACGTGTAATAAGGCGCTTAACGAAGCCGAGAGTCACTTACATCAATTCTGATTATGAAAACATTGAAGGCTAAAGCTCCCACTTTTTTTCTTCTTTGTTTTCTTTTTTTCCTTTTTATCCCTGTACCGTTGCATGCACCCATAAGTACAGTGTATGTTTTTACTTACATTGCGCGTTGCCGTAAACAACTATTATTCACACCAAAAATAACAGTCGTTTCCCGGCAATAATTTGTAATGTTACTTAGTTGGATGTTAGAATCCTAATCATAAACATTTATTTATCAGAATACATGGTACATTATTTAGATAATGGCATATAATGGGTCTGTTTACAATTTTACATTCTGTATTTTATTAATTCAATATTGAACATCAGTACAATAAAAAATTAAAGAAGAAAATTACATAGGTACCTGAATAAAAACAAACCGAGAATCATAAGGATGACACGGTTGGCGCAGTGGCTGAGCGATCGACTGCTGCGCTGCGTGTCGCGGGTTCGATTCCCGCACGGAGCGAATATTTGTATTACCTACGGGTAGTTGTTCCGGGTCTGGCTGTTTGTGTATGTGCATTTAAATATTTGTAAACGCACCCACGATACAGGAGTAATTCCTAGTGTGCGGCAAAGTTTAAAAAAAAATGGCTACTTATATAATAATATGTTTTTAAATATTATATAAAGAATTTCGCTATGGTTCAACTTTCTGACTACTTTCCCTGACAGACTACAATCCCAATGACGCAGTCGTTGAACTTCTACGAACAAGATTCTGCGGTACGGGTCGTAGATTTGATACCCGAATGACACAATAATTTGCATGGCTTTTTATATATTTATAAAAATTGTGCTTGAAAGTGCAGAATATTTCCTAATGTATGGCCACCTTTCAACGAATACTAAAAGCCTTTTAGGTGGAGGCCAAATGATGATGGACACTATTCCAAAGTCTTGAATGACGCCCCTTAGAGCGGCATTTCCCAAATCCATGTTAGGCATTCAACTTTAGGAGACACAGTGATTCTCAATTACAGTAAACCATTTTCTAAGTCCTAATCAGTTAGTCTGTAGTCTGGCACAACTCCTAGGGCACATTTACGAGTCACTTAACGCCTAATGGCTGTACATAAAAACTGGTGTTCTAATCAACGGCTGACGTCACAGGTATGTCCACACGCCACCGTCGAACATCATACACTAATTAGTTTCGACTATACGGCTTTAGGGTTAACGATTATAGAAATACATTTGGAATTATAATTATTGTTCGATGGTGAAAGTCACGAAAGTCAGAATATTCTGTAAAAATCTAACCGTGAAAACTTATATATTGTGAGCTTAAAGCGAGCTGGCTTTTCACCTGATGCTAATTACTGAGCTTGTTGGCACTTTACCTAAGTTTTCACAATAAGATTTTTACAGAATAGACCATCATCATCAGGATATGGTGTTACGAATAAGTTTTTAAAACTTATGTAGGTATTCTTGTATATCCACCCCACTGTTCTTTTAAATATCGAACTACAAGAATAGAGTCTCATTCCTACACGTTTTAATGACAGCAAATAAACAAATATTACATCACTAAAGTAAATTATTTTGCTGCTATAAGGCACACAATTTACCTACTAATTCGTCAAATTAAAGTCACATAACAGTTCACGAAATTATATTTACGTTTGGGTCATTCGCTAATAACCCACTAATAACACACATAACATTTCTAAGTAATTACTTATAAACATAAACACAACACCATATTATTTTCACAAACATATTTACATGGACCGACGTCGTTGCACTTAGCAGTAAAATTAAAACTACCAGCGGACCTATAAATATATCATTAAATTGAGTGACAGCCCTACTCATAAAGCACGTTGGACTAAACGTGGACATAGCACGCCAACAAAAAGTTAATTAAAATAAATATTCGAGTGGTTCCTAATGTAAAACATGTGATACCGGTCGCTAGGGCTGTGTCGGCTGTCCCGTTAGTATTAAAACGCCAATTACAATAATTGCCGGCAATGCACGCGCACTTTGTGGGCGAGCGCCCTGCACGTTAGTGCGCGATTTCTATTGCATGTGTTTATGTTTTATTTTAACGTTTTGTTTGTATAGTTTGGGTGCCCAAGCCTAAAAATTACGGGTAGCGGGATCGTCCGAAAGGGTTACCGCTGCCCTGGAACATAAAGGGCTAAGGAAGGAACACGGGTGGGTTTTAGTCAGTAAGAGTCTGACACTCCTTTCTGCTCCACCCAGAGCGGGAGGGGTCATTTGATGATTTCCCATCCTGAAAAAAAAAAGCCTAAAAATTACACGCGGTATAGTATGTTCAAATCACGCTTATAAGATAAAGTCTTAATAAATTAATCGATCGAGTGAGGCAACATTTCCATGACCACCACGGTTATCCAGCTGACTGGTCGCCGGGATTATAATACTGCTATATTAGATTATATACTTATTATTATCATTGTCAGCCATTTGAGTTCCACTGCAGGTCAAAGTCCTTCCCCCTCTGATTCTACTACTTCATGGGTAAGTAATAATAGCCGCAAAGGTCGATCAATCAGGTTAAGCTACGCTTGCCGCGGTCGTTCAGTAGACGGGTCACCATTTTTACATACCGAGACCCGCCCCCGACCCGACCCTACATTCCTCGGAAAGCACATTAAGCTTTCTCTTGTTGGTCCCAGCTATCATTCATGGATCTTTGACAGTCGTTAAGGGTCGTCAAAAGCCCGAAAATCTGACAGTCTTACCAAGGGGTATTGTGATACCCATTGACTGGGTGGTGGATGTCAGATGTCTATCGACCCCTTCCAGTTAAAAGTTATCCAGTTACTATCACGTCAGAGCGGTCAGTCGTTCCACGTAAAATACTGGTATTTACCTGCATCCGGTAATACTGGAAGTGGACCCCATAAATTGTTGGGAAAAGGCTAGACAGATCATATTCCAATATTCCAAATAATATTAACCAGTATTCACAAAAGAATGAGCTATGACGTCGCAACCAACATTGGGATAAACAATTGGGGCACTATTAATATTGTTGTGGCACAACACTACGGCTGAAACTCATCGGTAGCACAACAGTGATGAACACTGTTCAATGCAGCGGATATGTTGGTTGTGTGAATTGTGCTTGATATTCTGTTCGTCATTTGGTCCTTCAGGTCATGAAATTTGCTATCAAAATTAGGCCAATCTAGTACTTATTGTTTAACACGTTAAGCCCATGTAGCACTATACAGGGTGGCAGGGACATCGATGCGCAAACTGTAACGATGGATTCAGCATATGAGTTTAGACACTATAGCGTCGAAATTTTTCGTCAGTTATCAAAGAAAAAATATTCTGTTTCATAGAAAAGTGCAATACCTACGCGGTCAAAATGTATGGAACAGCAATTTTTTTTCTTAATTACTGACGAAAAATTTCGATGCTATGGGGTATAAACTCATGTGCTGAATCCATGGTTACAGTTTGCGCGTCGACGTCCCTGCCACCCTGTATAAGGTTAAGTAAGTATTTCTAGCACGATAAATGATTATAAATGATATTTATTTCTGACTGCCTCGTCAGGAGGTACTGAGTTGATTTCCCGGGTCGGGCAAAGTCTAATTGGGATTTTCCGTCTGGAATTTCTCAGTAGCAGGCTCTAGATTTGAACCCGGTTGATGGCATTAGGCTCGCCCTCTTTTATATTGGACTTAAACATAACTGGTGAAATGTGGGTGTACTATAGATGTACCTCTCGTTTATGTTATGTATTTCTGAAAGTTCGTTATTTAACTATAAATATAAAGGAATGTAATCTATTTACATTTTAGAGTAAAACGCAAAAACACTTATTCAACTGTTGTTATTTGACCGTAATTTTGTGTTCTTTTTATATAAATACCTAACACAACAACACAAAATAATTCATAATTCCGTATCAAAGGATTGTAACTTAATAGTCTTTAAAAACCAATAAGTAGACTTGTTTTAATTAAAACTAGACCGAACACATACAAGGCTAGTGATACACAGGCGGGGCTTAATACAGCCAGGGGTGGACAGTACAAACACAATTTAATGACTATTGGAACCGATCACCCCTCACATTGTTTTTTTCGCCCATAAGAGTGTACATTTTGTTTTTTTTTTCGTCGTATTTTTGCTATAAATCAGGAAGTGTGTGTTTGGGAATGTTATGAGGGTAATAATCTCATATTATGGAGATGGTGGATTTATTATAAATGATTCCGTTCTTAGCATTTTTTCTAGACATTGCTAGGGTCCGGATAAAAAAGGAATTATTATTATTCTTGTGTGAGGTTGGCTAAACATTGTAATAATCCTATTTTTACGACAGTAAGTAGTAACGTTTTATTGATAAACCTATGTTTAACACGTATGAAGCGTCTTAACATGACCCACAAACCTGTTACTAAGTATTTTTCTACCGTAAATCCCAATTTAAGTTCGAGCTAAGTTGTTTCTAACTTAGCTCGAACTTAAGGAAGTCCAACCACACACTTGGTAGCCAAATTCTACCAATGAAGTAATAAACTCAACATCTATAAATAAACACGTTCAACAAACCATTTCCACCTTAACCTCTGTAGTTAGTTAATTTTGTGCAGCGAAGGGAAAATAAAAAGTAATTATAAGTTGGTCATCTCCGACGATATTATCTCTGTTCCCTGGGGCGACGCTCCTCAAATGTTTGCTCTTATATTAATTTTTATTTGGTAGCTTCATCAGAATTGAGGAGGAGGGGACACTTGGTATAATGGAGTGTTAAAGCTACTATGAAGGCTGTTATACAGGATGTAAACAGACACATCACATAGCCGTCAACTACGTATTCTGTACATCAAATTTAGTAACATTACACAAAATTTATTGCTGGGAAACGACATTTATTTTTGGTGTGAAAATTTGCTTTTTTCGGTAGTGCGTATTGTAACGCATGCAAAACATTATACCTATGGGTGCATACAACATACAGGGGTCGTGGGTGTATTTAAAGTTGTGTTTCGCAACCAAAAGGTTCCCAGGCATGGTTCAGTACGAAAAAAAATATTACAATGACGCGAAGTGTAAGTGACTCTCGCTTCGTTTAGTGTCTTTTTACACCCGTTATAGGCACTTTTATACACAACATAACATCACGCCTGTCTGCCCAAAGAACAAGGTGTACCTAGAGTACACCCACATTTGACCAGAAAGCCAATTCTCGTAATTTAAAACGTTCAAAATCTAGTCGCAGTGTCATCTCGGCGACAAATAAATACCAAAAACTTGTCAAAATGTAGGGAAATTTGAGGTATTTTTGACAGATTGAGACTGAGATCAGACTGGGAACGTTCTTAAAATTACGAGAATTGCCCCTCTGTTATGTTTCTTTATACGTTATAATACATATAATATTAATGAGTTTATTTATTTTCTCTCAGCATGGCTTTGTAGTAATTTTGAACTATATAAATTCACATTGTGAGAGCTGGTGCCTGAAGTAGGTTTTAGAAAAAACCTCTATTACAGGTCACCAGGCCCCACTTAGTGGGGTAATATATTGCCGTAATATGTAAAATACTCGCATCCTTCTAACTTTACATATATTCAGTAGACAAGATTTTCAAAATCTTTCTAGCCTACATGAAAACAATACCAAAACATACAGAACCAGTAGATAACTGCATCGTATCGAAGCAACAGGTCTCTACGAGCAAAGTGAAATAAATTATGATGATCACCAATTTATATTCATTACGTTATGTTTTGTGTGCCGAGTAAATATAGTAAATGATACGGAGTGTCGTATACAGCTTATGAATATTGTGACGACAAACTTTTTCCTTACTTAAGAGGCGAATTGCGTATAAGATTATCTTTTTTTGTTTTCGTTTAATCTTTGAAAGTTCTTAGGAGGGAAGAACCAATAGTTCGTTTATGTTTGTTAAGCCAGTCTTACCAAAGGGTTTCGTATTACCCAGTAACTGGGTTGTAGAAGTCAGATAGACAGTAGCTCCATGAAAAGTACTAGTATACAGCTGCATCCGGTTAGACTGGAAGCCGACCCCAACGTAGTTGCGGAAAGGCTAGGCAGATGATGAAAGTGATAAAATAAACTGGGCCTTTCAGTTCATTTAGTATAGTTTCTAAATAATGTATTTGTAAAATCTAGATCTCTGACTAACAGAAAGCAGAAATTATAAAATGTACTCTGCCAATGTCAGAACTGAACTCCTAAGCTAGTTTCCCCACCACCACACCACAACATTCCCTTACTAAAAACAACGTTTAACCAGACTCACAAAACAATTTAAACTGAAAATAATAAATCCCAGTTACCAAATATTCATTAAAACAGTCCAATTAAGCGATATTTACATTTACGCTTAGCGCGTTTGATGAAACTCTTTTGTAACAACAGGCGTAAACATTGGAGCGGTTCCGACTCATTGGGGGCAAGTGTTTGTATGACCAGCCGACCGGACGGACGCTGCAATGTACTGGTGCTGTATGCTGGATGAGGCGACATGATTAGCCTGCTGCTGATTTTGCTTGATTATGTCGGAAAATTAGGCCTTTTTAGGGTTTATGCAGAAATCTCACAGAGTTTAATCGTTTACTTACTGCCTTATCCCAAGACTGGCGTTTAGACTACGATCTTCATGCTTGAAGGATACTTGAAGGACATGAAGTTATTGTGTATCAAGCCAGAGCGGTCAGTTTTCGCTCTTATCACACTTGCCAAAATAAACACCGCAAGCGAGAACGACAGCATCCGGCTCGAAGGACCAAAAACGACAACACCATTCATCATGCCACCGACGCATCCAGCATACTAACATCCATTCATTCATGATCGCGAATTAAAGCTGTGTTTTTGTACAGTTCCCGGATAATTTAATGAATAGCGAACGTACGTGTTCGCTGGACGGGCAATATTTGCCCAACACGCCCTGTTTGCCCGACCCCAATAATTTAAGGAGTATATTTTGTCGTTCAATTCGCGCTGGACATCGATACGTCTGTTTGTGTACGTTATTGCGTGATTAAATGCGTTATTGTTGTTTTTCGGTTGATTCTGTGTTTCGATCATTGTAGAACGATTTGTAACGTTAGATATTGGCTATTGATGAATTTGAATTTCGGAACTTTTTGTTTTATAATTTACTCCAATAATAGCATGCTTAATAGTTTTCAGAAGTGTATACTAGCATAGTAATAGTAAGCATGTAATAGTATAAGCAAATGATTTAAATATACCAAACGCTGTTTTCAATTAAGTCGCATATTCAAGAACTAATCCTTACATCCAGAAAAATGTCAAAGGTCCTTCCTACAAAAGAAATTCTTGAAAATCCCTTATACTCGTATACTTTGCGAAAGTAGGTTTTGATTAAGCATTGCTTACCTTAGGCCCGCATGCCAAGTTTCATTTGACGTAAAAGAAATGGTCCGATGATCTTGTCCCTTTCTGATAAGTGAACCTAAACGACCCAGATGCCTAAAGCGGGAAATACTTCAGCACCCTAATTGCGTAACATACTATCGATGTCAATCTGAATCATTTTGAAGGATATTGTTGATCCATTGCTTCATGTGTGCGAAAAATGTGTCTGCTCAACAACGTAAGTAACGCAATGAATGTTGTTGAACTGTCAAAATGGATCCCATTGCTACTGACAGTGCGTTACGCAACTACCCCACAGGACTACCTCCTAGCTACTCTCCCAAATTCTTTTGAAATGTAGATAGATGAGAAATTACATTAATTTGAGCTAAATCTAAACATCTGTTTGGTTTTTATAGTTTTGGGGCCTACAGAAACAATAGAAGCAGTTCTAAACTTCAATTTAAAATTATTAAACTTAGCTGTATTTCAAGACAAGAACTGAAAATAAAGTCAAAGGGTTTCATAAAAGAGTCTCAAATACAATTTCGCTTTGTTATTTACAGACTGTAAATTGAAACTACTATTAATAACTGAAATAAAACAGAAAACCCGTGTTCGTATTTATTGTGCGCTGAAGGAGAGAGGCAAGTCGCTCGGAGCGCCTCGAGGATCCCAACTCGAGTTTGGGGGATCAAATATCAATCTGCGGGTTCGATCCCCCATGCGGATATGATTGGGGGATACATTCCGCTCGCCTCGCTGAATACTGAACGATGAGAAAAACTTATAACATGTCCCCGAGACGGTACCGTGAAATTTGGATTTTTTGGAGGACGTAATAATTTTTATGTAGTACCTAAAAAAAATGAAATTAACGAGTACTTAATAATTAAAATTTCATTTGTGAAGAGATCAGTAAGCATTTACATAAGTACCTAAAGCACATCGTACAACACCAAGAGCCCAAGTGAAAACACTTCGTTTAGCCTCAGAAGATAAGAAATCTACCGCTATTCAAAAGCAAAATTTAATAACATATATTTAAGAATGAGTAATGATGGCCCAGTGGTAACGGCCATGATTTACGAGTTGTAGGTCATTGGTTTGAACCCAGACAGACGCTTTACTATGTGTAAATTATTTCATCACCACTGCTCTCAAAAACGGTGAAGGAAAACATCATGAGGAAACCGGCAAAAAATCGAAGACATGTGGCATCTACCAACCCGCATTGGGCTCGCGTGGTAGATTATGGCCCACTGCCTTTCACCAAGAGGAGAACTGAGCCCCAGCAGTGGGAACATTATAGGCTGATGATGCTATATAAGATAAGAAGTAAACACTTATAATTCATAGAATGTTTTTCCACAAATAACATAGACCATAGGAGATAATCACAACTGTATAATAAACACAGACTATATAAACACAGACTATTTTTCTTACGTCCTCAAAACACATAGAATTCGCGGAGATGTAATGAGGTCCCTGAATCGTGATGTTTTCGTTCGTAAAACATTCGAGATACGTCTTCGGAACTCATTACTTTGTTTAAATTTGCATACTTTGTTTATGTCTGCCAATTTAATTTTATGGCAATATGTGGCCTTTTTGTGTACAGAAATGTATTTCTATAAAACGTCATCAACAGACTTTTTTTTTCTTTTTTTTTTTTGGGGCAAAGTGGATTTAATCCTGTATACACTAATCAATTTTCAATACCAATTCTGTTAACCTATTTCATGAATTGGGCCTTCGAGCCGGCTAGACCAAGAGAAAAAATACCCCTAATTTTGAAAAACCGCACTTTTCCGTGTCCTAACGTACAAACTAACCGTTGCTACATTTCATAATTACACACCTCAAAGTCCCTTTTCCTCCAGGCTTAGGTTACATCGCCACCCACACTCGGTATGTCCACATACAGACATTAGAGTCCGACAGAAGTAAGAACGATGTACTACTCCACTGAACTACTCGCCACCAGTACTGAACTCATACCAACTTTATCGAAGTAACACGATCAATCTTACTTTCGCTTAAGGAATAGATTTTATTTCTGGTTCGTGAAATCTCGCCTTTACCATTATTACCTTCGTACCGTACCTTAGTTGATTTATTGATGCCCTAGTGATGTCCATACGACTTTCTGAAATTTTTCTAGAATTTAACGATAACATTGCTGAGTTCTTCGCACCGGTAATCGTATTGCTGCGTTCTTCGTTAAAGTTTTTTACAACTCAAGAACTTAGTTGTACTCTTAAAAGTTTTGAAGATAAGACCCCAGTGTATCTTTATTGAGAAAGAAGCTCGCGTTATTTATGTCTAGACCATTGAACTGACATGTACCTACAATAAACTACTTCAGTGTGATCTCACTCACTCGTTTATACGTAGGTCGGTACTACAGGACAACGAACATACATGGCGTATGTATGTTCTTTGTCCTGTAGTACCGACCTACCTGTCCCGTAGTACCGACCCCTTTCCATGGGGGCTTTCTCCTTTTGCTTCATTTGCGTTCATACATCTGCACCCTAATTGCTTAACACACAATCAATCGGAATCAGAATCATTTTAAAGCAAATTGCTAATCCATTGCTTAATAAGTTCGAAAAATTTGTCTGCTCAACACGTCAATAACGCAATGAATGTTGTTGAACTGTCAAAATGGAACCGATTACGATTGATCGTGTGTTACGCAATTAGGGTGCTGGTCATACATACACGTCGGTCGCGAGTACTACGCATTTGACCTTTCTGACGAACACTACCAATAAGGTAACGTTATGTCCTCCAAGGACATTTCCTTCCGGCGACAAAGAACAATTAATGATTTAAAAAAAGATTTCGGGCACCTAGGTGTGTACAACATTTGTCAAAGGCATTGTCTTGTTAGAAAACAAACCGGCACTTAAAATTACTTCTACGAAAGGAAAGATTTGAACGAGAGTCAACTAGATGCCTCAATTCATCTAGCCTCGGACTCTGCATCTTTAAACCATGCTTTGTAATAAGAAGGCAATCTAGCAAGATTAACAGCAGCACATAAAACTGATAACTCCAACCTGACAATCTAGTTTCCAGCCTCAAAACCGACGTAACCCTACATATTTGATCCAAGTCCCCACTTCGTCCCCCATTCACACCTGCATACTCCACGTAAAATATTGAACACAGGTCCCCAAAGGTCGGCTCTCCCGCCGCGATGCAAATTGGCTCAGGGGGCCGCCGTGCACTCCATATTATGTGACGAACGAATAGAGTATTGTGTTTTATTTTACATTGTGAGAAGAATACAGGTTTGTTGCAAATTCTCTGCTTAGAGTGGAGAGGTTTTTTAGAAATAGTGTTCTGGAATGAAGTTGAAAGGATTTGGAGTAAAATAGCTATGATAAAAATACTGAGTAGTTTTTGCCATTCATTGGCTAAATCCAGACAACTTTTTGTGACATTGCATCCAACTATGTGTAGTTATGGCCGTGAATAATTTCATCACCACTGCTTTCAAAAGGAAAGCCTGTGTCCCAGCACTGGGAACATTATTGGCTGATTATGCACTATGCATGATCGTAACGTCTTTGATTTTTAATTTTCAGCAAAACATTTGAACATTATAGGTAACATTTTTAACCATCTAAGTCGATCCACATTGAAGATCTAAACTACACAAATGCGAACAACCGACCAAAACTACATGCCAGCATTCCTTCCCAAATACTCGTAGTCTATCAAATCAACCAAAAAACACGACAAAAAGCCCTAAATCCATTCTCAAACGTACGTCCAAGGCCCAGTCATTCGTGCACGTTCCCTACATCTTGTCAGATGAAAATCTTCAATGCGTTATCGAAATCTATTTATAAGGTTGTGTCGCATCGCGCTGGTCCTCATAATGTGTTCGGGGTACATCGGAACCTTTTCACGGTCGGCTTGAGACCCAACAAGCTCGGATAAAAGGGGTAGGGGAGGGGATTAAATATAGTCGCCGAAACTCAGGTGATGGCTCGGACGTATAGTGATTGACAATACGTTTAGTGGAATACACTTTTGATGTCAAAGGGATGGGTAGCGGAGAGTGTGCTGCGTGTGAGGTTGTGAGTGGATTGGAAGGTTTTGTAATAGTTGTTGTTGAGTTGTGTGTATCATGATAGGCATATCATAGTTTTGGAACAGTCCTAGACCACGTAGCTTTGAAAAATAGACAGTGTCCGAATGAATACCTTTCACATGTATCTCGCGGTAACACTCACGCATCAGAGATTTTTCTCGTGAGAACTAGGTATTATTTACATAATTTTTCATCTGCAATAATTTTGAGAATCTAATATGAACATTTTAAAAGCTAATGTATATTAAAATATTGAAATGCTTGTTTCAGCCCTCTAGTATAATAGAGCACATGACTAATTAAAAGAAGACCCCCATTTATCTCTTGCCATTATCAGTTAACTAGCTGCGCCCCGCGGTTTCACCCGCATAAGTTTAGATCCCGTGGGAATATCGGGATAAAAAGTATCCTATACGTTAATCCTGGTTATAAACCATCTGTGTGCCAAATTCATCCAAATCCGTTTAGTAGTTTTTGCGTAAAAGAGTAACAAACATCCATCCATCCTTGCAAACTTTCGCATTTATAATATTAGTAGGATTATTAACAACTTTTCTAAAACCTCCTTCCCACCCGACCACAACCAGCGAACTTGACACCTCACTAATTAATACAACAATAACACAGGCTGCTCGTCAAACGTCTTGTGTTACACTGCGGTGGGCGCGCGTCATTATCGGCCACTGACACCCGATGCGTCACGTAATTATATGCGACATATTATTTGAGTTACCTGGCTACTAATGATGCCATGTGTAATGATGGGGACGAATGGATGTCTGTGATTATATGTAGGTAGATGTGTGGAACAGTGCGGGTTGGTCAGCAGAGTTAAGCAATGCTTGTCCCTTTTTCAACTTATCTTTCTATATATTTATGTCACACTACTGGGTAAGACCATCCATTCTCTTTTCCACACACTTCTATCTAGTACCATTGCGGGATTCAACTAATACATTCCAGATAATTTATGAGACACATTTAGCGCCGGTACTGTGCACCAAAAAAAGCAAGGAGTGAAATGGGTAGGTAAAGCAACTTTACTCACCCACTCTACGAAAAAACATAAAATAATTTATTTTGACTAAGTGTAAAGGCAGCTTTGCCAAAACATTCCTAAAATATGTATTTTTTACTAGCCTACGGTGTCCCACTCCTGGGCAAAGACATCCATCCACTCCATCCATATTTCGCGAGCCCGCGCGTCCTCCTTCCAGATTTGCTATCCAAATTCAAATTAATTCATTGTTTGCTACAGGTGGAAAAGCAGTTCTTACCATAATAATATGTATATCGATCGCTGTAACATACCCATAGGGCGTACAATATCTAGTAGTCATTCAAAATCTAAAATCCAGCCTAAAATATTTTCTAAAAGATTCTTCTTTTCATTTTACCACTAGATCAGGACCTCATAAACCCTTATAAACGGTAACAAATTGTGCCCTGCTCCGGCAGTAGGCCAATGTGCTGTCTTCTGTTACACTGTGGTGACGAGTCATTAGCGTCCTTTGACACCCGAGCCGCGCGCAGTTACGACATTATTCGCGTCATATTTTGAATTAACTACAAGTAATGAGGTTTTATAATGGCAGCTTGAACTTAGTTTTTAGGTGCTTTTGTGGTCGAGGGATGAGCGCCTGTCTGTTTAAAGGTAGTTTAATTACGTTGAGATTTTTCGGTAAAACTGAGTAACAAAAAGTATTAAAAGGTAGGTCCTAAAAAAGGTCAACAAAAGAAATAAGTATGCAGGTTCGTCGGATATAATTGAAATTTAGTAAGAAACCGATGGATGTGTTCTTATGAAGTTTAGATTGATAAATTAACTGTTTATTTTCTATTAATTAAATAAAATTTTATCGGAAAACATCAATCCGTTTCTTACTAAACTTCAACTATATCCGACGAACGTGCATACTTATCTCTTTTGTTAATACACTGTTGTGTTAACACCTTACCTAATAATAATAATTTAGAAAAAAAAAAATAATTAAGAAAAAAGAAAGAAGAAGAAGATTGGATTTTTTTTTATTATTTAGATATAGATAAACATAAAATAATGCATAACATCAAGCCTGTATTCCTCGAAGGGTTAGGCAGAGTGCCTTATAGTACACCCACATTTGGCCAGTAATATTTAAGTGCCATGTAATAAGGGGCGAGCCTACTGCCATCAACCGGGCAACAATTCAACTCCGGACTGCTGCTGCGAAATTCCAGATGAAAAAACCCAATAACACTTTGGCCGACCCAGGAATCTATCCTAGAACTTCCTGCGACCACTAGACCAGCGAAGCTAACGATTTAGATAAATTATTATTAAATTGCACTGTTCTCACGAACACGTCACACTGATGAAAAAGGGTAAACCAAAAACCCGTAGCCATAAAGTGTAAGTAACTCCGCGTTTCCCATCAAACGCGTTCAACCACGTTTATTGCAGTGCAGCCATTTCAAAAAGACTGCTCAACTAACCCCAGTATATTACACTGCCAAACATAAAGTATCATGTTCAATTTGCAAACATCAAAGTGTCGTTTAAAAACACAAGCGAGTAGACAGCAATAAACTGTGCGACAGTATTCGCGGGGCGCGCAATGAATTCTAACTATTTGTATTCGCACGCAACGGCCGCGTCGCGCCGTGTGCCGGAGCTCGCACTATATTCACACTTAACACACGCAAGCTTGCTACGGTTGCTTGACACGGTGGCGTGATGACAATATCTTCAGATTTTTTTAAGATATCTGGATCTGATTGGCACCTATTTTTTAGTCCAGAAAAATAATATGGGTTGAAATTGCGTACGAACGATTCTGGGGTCTAAACAAATCTATAAGTGGAGAAGTTAGTTCTCTTATATTCCAATGAAGATTTTGTGAATAGTTCTGAACGTACAGAGCCTTCATGTTAAATCCAAATGCTATAAACTCGTGTCGACAACATTCCTGTTGCAAATCTACCACCCTCTCCGTATCAGTAAACCGGATCAGTGCACAAATCGTTAGAAGTTCTCTGCACGTGTATGAAGTAGCTAGCCCCTTCAGTCCAATAACTTGCACGCTGCGACCTACATTTCTTTCAATGGAACACAAAAAATGCACAACATAGAAATGCTATATTGCTCTCTAACTCTGAAACGGACAAACACTTTTATCTGTGCGTACAATACCTTTTGCTCTTTGACCGGAGCTCAATGGTACGCTCGACGCTCACTCCGGTACGCCATCCAATAGCCACGCGTTGTATCATCGCGTTGTTTTATTCCTCGCCGAATAAAAACCAGTGACCGTAAACCGAAGAGGTCGTGATATGGAGGTTACAGTCACCTCGTAAATTTTGTCCTACCGCGACACACTCCTTCACACTCGCTGATGTCACATTTTCAGACCAGCGGAGCGCGAAATAAGTACATTTTTGCCCACACGACGTAATATAAAAAAATATAATGACATATTTTAAAAGTAAATCCTGGATGTGCGGTATTGACAGATGATGGAGAAAAGTTCCCTTCGCTCGCACTCGTTCCTTAGGAAATGATTTTTTGTCAATATTTCTACTTGTGCTTGAGATTTGTTGGACAAATATTTTTATTCGTAAACGTTTCTGGGAATGTTTGATATGGCGCGCATACTTGTTTTTTCTTTTCGGAAATTCGTGACAGGATATTGATGTAGGAGCATCAAACGTTGTTTAATAGGTTTGCATCGAGCTATCCAGTTTATAACATGTATGTTATAATGTATGAATTACCTACTGAAATAAGATTCGCGTCCCCAATTTTGTGCTTGAAAAACTTGAGAACGGCTTATCCATGCATAGTTATTGTGTAAGGTGACGACACTCTTTGAACTTTCGCCTTCCGAAATCCTCGTCCCATTTATTCGTGATACGATAGTCTTTGTCTCCGTTGACATCGTTCCTTCCACTTTTATAATTCAGTAAATACACATCTTCCTCGCCACTGAGCCGTCGACTAACCTAAATAACAGAACTGTGTCGGTTCAACCCTTCTAAAACGTTCTTAGACAAACTTTCTAACAAAATTACATTCATTAAAGGACTGAAGCAACCAAACCCGCTTAAACGTCATTTAAAACAATAGACGAAAAAACGTCGTTATTTACTTTCCGACCAATCTACCGCCGACTGTCATATAAATTGGACAGAATTCCTTCACAGGACAGTTTTAATGAGACCTTTACGGGCGCCGAGACTTTGATGCGATAACTTTTTTCGATATTTTTCGTCTCCCCATAGAAAAATAAGTACTATCCTTTTCTTGTGTATAGATTTCTCAATAGCTCCGTTCCCTTCGCTCGCAGTAACTGCAAACGAAGACCGCTCGAGGCATCTGCAATCAATGGAGCGTACAAATTGAAATAAGATAGCAAGATGTACCATAGCTCATAAGAAGAGGCTTCGCTTCATACTGCCTTTCATCCTAAAAGATTTGCTCTGTATGTAAAACTCGCACCCGTTAGATGCTTACGCGACTTATGAAAGTCATTCCTTGCCGTCATATGGGGATGATTGGGTCGCAAAGTAAATCAAAAGACGTTTACTAACTGCGAGGGATTGGGGATACAGGCGCTGTTCGAAACGTATCTTTATGTGTTTACAATTTATTTATCATACGTAGGCTCTGACTGTAATGGTTTTTAAAGTGTAGTCTGTATTTATAAAGAGGTAAAATTCGTTTGTTTCTAAGTTTGTATGTAGGGGATAATCTCTGGAACTACCAGTCGGATTTGATTATTCTTTTTGCATTTGATAGACCTCTTTTAGAGGAATGCTATAGGCTATAACGTTACGCTATTACCCATAGAAGCCGAGCAAAAATAAAAAGTCAGAAAGAAAGCTAAGCGATAGCGAAGTGGTAGTGCGGGCGATGCGATGCGATGCGGGTAGGTCGTGAGAACAAGACATTTCAAGCAGACGAAGTCGCGGGTACAAGTTAGTCACTTATATTCTAAACTCGAGGCCGGAAGGGAGGAGTAAAGTTTGCCTCTCACTTGAAGTTCTCCTAGTGTCACGAAACTTGAATTAATTAGTTAATTGATTGAGTTTTGGGGTTCAAGTGCAAAATAAGAATGTTATTGTAACAACAGTAGTTGAACATGTTCTTTGTTTTTTCCCAGGTATGTACCAGTACAACCACAATCCGAGCTCACATCATTACACCAGAAAGCACTTCAGAAGTCGTGGTAAGTGTTTCATTTCCCACCATTTCCATAGGCTCGTTAGCAAAGTAGTAATTAAAAATGTAATGCAACAAGTCCTAGCACGAATGATTCTGACGTCAGACATTCAGTAAATTGACGCGAACGGAAACAATTTGCCTGCAAGAACATTGAAGCCGTATTGGTTTGGTGCAAACTTGAAGTAGCAAGCGGTTGTAAATTTAAGTCGATTCTCTTGTGTTGTAGGCAAATTATTTTGAATTTATGAGATACTTTACGTTTTAAATGATACTATTTGCGTGTATTTACGAATCTACTTAGAGATATAACACCTAACTGAAGGCCAAATCTCGTAATTTAAAACGTTCAAAATCTAGTCGCAGTCTCATCTCGGCGACAAACAAATGTCAAAAACTTGTCAAAATGTAGGGAAATTAGAAGTATTTTTGACAGATTGAGACTGAGATCTGAAGGTCAATTCTCGTAATTTAAAACGTTCAAAATCTAGTCGCAGTCTCATCTCGGCGACAAACAAATGTCAAAAACTTGTCAAAATGTAGGAAAATTAGAAGTATTTTTTGACAGATTGAGACTGAGATCAGACTGTGAACGGTCTTAAAATTACGAGAATTGCCCCTCAGACTGTGAACGTTCTTAAAATTACGAGAATTGCCCCTCTGTTGTTAGGAGCTACGCCGCAGCACTTGAAAATGCTACGACGTAGCTCTACGAAGCGCTACGAATACTCGTAGCGCTCTGGAAGATTTAACGAAAAACTCTATTTATATGGTAAAGGTCATGATTGATTTTAAACACGATTTTAAATTTAACTAACCCATATTAAAATGAATCAGCACAGTTTCACTTGACAAAAAAAATATTGTACCTTTAATCCCGATGCCGCTCATGGCTCACACCACACCGCACGAAGTTAGCGCTACCGTGGGAGACAAGTAAGTTTCTCAGGGGTTTAATTAGCCTTTAACTTAATGGTGATTGTGTCCTCAAAGCGCATCGGCGTGCCTGGACTTGTACATGCAATGCATGGACTTGTACAGTCGAACACAGAGATAAGTACACAGGCTAATTACTTGCAACTACTACAATTTTATACGTGTCCAGAAAACAAAACAATCAAACAATTCTCAAAACCTTTACCAATCAATAGGCCAATTTTCGCAAAAACAATCCTCTTCATTTTAAAGGGGACATAATCCATCACTTCATATGTTTCAAAAATGCATCTGCTCGACAACGTATATAACGCAATGAATATTATAGAAACGTCAGATCATGAGTCGGTCAAGTTTGACGTCAGTTTTCTAAGATTTAAAAAGCACACAGTAAAATTAATATCGTCAGCGTAGTGGAAATATTAATATTTTTGCCGATACATATACTAAACTGTTTTTAGTTTAGATATTGTGTTACCCAGTAATTAGGTTGCGGACGTCAGTTACTCAGTCGCGTAAAATAGCTGCATCCGGTTAGACTGAAAGCCAAACTCAACATGGTTGGGAACAGGCTAGGCAAATTGATATACTAATCTCTTTTGCTGAGTGTACGTTAGAACCAAGACTTGCAATGGACCTGTGCGTGTCGGTCCGTTGGACTAAGTTGCCGAAGTCACGGTCAAGTCGGTTTACTGCTCTTGAGATCTTCTCATGTGATGTTGTTTTGTTTATCTTGGCTTTCTTCGAAGAACTTCTTTTTGTGAGTTTTTTTTGCAATTAGTCAAGTATCTACTACCTAATGTAATCTAACTAGCCTGTATTGCCCCAATGCAGGGCAAATTCCTCTCTCTCCCTTTCCCACACAATTCTGTCTTTAGCGAGTATCGGCCATAAGGACTGGCCGACACTCGCAAAAGGTAGGAGTCAAGCCAATTCCGCCCCTTCGCCTCGATACTGGTTGAGCTGAATGGTGCTAATCCATGCGTCATGTTCGTGAACGGGCGCCGTCAGTAGGGACTGGTCATCTTTTTGCTGCCATGGCTTATTTTAATTTAATTTAATATTTGAATTGTTCTTATTTTTATTTTTCTAAACTTTTCATTACGGACGCTTTTAACGTTCTGCATCGTTCTCACATGCATAATTTCTAACATGAATGATGTAACCAATACTTTGTAACCATATTATATTGATTTAAAAGAGTTTCCATGGAGTTTCTTGCCCGTTCTTCTCCATAGGTACCTACGCTTTGGAATGGGCAACTAGCTTCATTTTTCTGACTGACCGACCCCTTGAAAATTCAAAAGTGCCTGTAATGGTTTAATTGAAATAAATATTTTGAGTTTGAGTTTGAGTTTGATACCTACTACGATCGGGAATTTTGGTCGTTGAAAATTGGTCGTGTATTCAAGTCAAACTAAATCTATTACCTACTCCAATCAATTACACAAGCTAATCTACTAATACTAAAGCTGAAGAGTTCATTTGTTTTCTGTTTGTTTGTTTGAACGAGCTTGTCTCTGGATCAGTTGAATCTGAACATTCTTTTTGCATTTAATAGCCCAATTCTTCAGAAAGGCTATAGGCTATTATTATTATTATATACGAGTAAAAAGATAAAAGGCACACAGAACGCTAAATGAAAACGTAGTAATAGCGCGGACGATGCGATGCGACGCTGCGGGTCGGGGACAGAAGCTACTCTATTCTATTCAGTAATCACAGTAGAACCTATTTCAATCAACAGCTCGACAGAGGTGTCCCCCAAAATTAATACAATGTATAAATTACCGGGCGAGCTATTCACTGTCATGAATACATCTGCACTAACTAAAAACTCCAGCATAATGAATACAAATAACACATGATCATAATACGAACGTGTTTTACATTTTATAATGTATGAATAATGTAAATTTGTAAACAAATATTAGCGTTTACGTTGAAAAGTACCAAACAATAATAATTTGCAAATATGAGACAATTGGTGTGCGACGAAGCGGAAAATTAATGTTAAACTATATAAATATTTTATAAATGCTATGCAAACAAATTATGCCAATTAGCTACAGATTATTCACAGCTTTTAAACACTACTTCGATTTCAGTATAGTCAAATTTAATCACTGGATAAGCTTAAAAAATTATTTCATTACATTAAAATAGATTATCCATTATTACTGAAAACGGGTCATCAATGATCGGGATTACTATAATCAAAATTCCTCACTTACGCCAAACTTCAAATTAATAAAAAGATAGATAAACCATTTATTCGGTGCATTCAAAAGATATAGCATAATACACAAAAGCACAATTAAATGATAACAAATTACATGAATATAAAAACAACATATAAAAAACAAAACATTTGATGATGAAATGATGTCTCAAAAATTAAAAATCCAAAAAAAGAAACCAAATTAAAGAAACCAAATGTCATGTTATTCTCTCAGCGTTTAAAGCACTTTTATAAAAAAACCTAAATAGCTATTTAGATAATAATATGAAGCTGAATATTATTTCGAAACAGCTACCTTAAATCTCGCTACAATAGCATACAGTTAGTAATTTCAGCGCTAAAACGAGATAAGACAGCTTTTATGAAACTGAGTTTTCACAAAATTAAGCTCATTTTTCAGTTCATAGCTTGAAACTGCTCACGTTTACAAGAACCGTTGCTGACAACATAAAGTTCAGACAAAACAACAGAAAATTTTATTTTCAAATGTAACGAAAAATAAAGTAATATTTAAAAACTATTTTGTAATAAACCTTTCTTCTAAATGCGTTTCTTTTTCAACTTACAATGTACCTAAATTCTTTAAAAGAAAAGTTTTTATTACATCTTAAGAATTTAACCAATTGTACAATACATATAAAGTTTCCTAAAGACTGCCTGAATTTGTTACTCAAATAACCCGCTTATTTTATAGTATTTTTTCTTCTTACAAAAAACTGACAGTAAGTGAAATTGTGCATAAATAAGGATGATTGAATTTGTTAGAATTTTGAATAAACTTTTTCGGCGTCTACCTTTGCGTTGTACCTTTTTTAATAAAATAGAGAAAAAATGCCACTGTATACTTATACGTATTTACACTCTCTTTATATTAAATAAAAATGTAGGTATTACAAAAATACAACCTTCAAGCTTCTCGAATAAAACTGAATTACTCTAATAGACTCAAAATCACAGACTTCAGAGTAATCACAGCGCATTGTGCCTTTATTAGAATCTCGGCCATGTATGTTTCTGATGTGTTCTGGCACAAATGGATACACTGTGACGTCACAATGACTGTCCTACTGCGAACGATGACCGTCTGCCTCGAATAACGCATAAACAGCACTCGCGTGACCCGAGCTTGCTAAAAATATACTCGGTAGACGGGCTAAAGTGTCGTGGAAAAGTCATTTTAATTTAGGATTTTTATAACTTATGCCTCTGTGTGACTTAAGAGCCTAAGGACCAGTTTCTAATTAACGTTTTGTAATCTTTTTCTATGTCGCTGCCATAACAATATGTAGAACAACAAAAGCTCTATGTTTTATTTAAATAAACACTAAGCAAAATTATCAACTATTTTTCCGATATTCACATGAAGGTACTTTCAACCTATCGTGAAAAGTAGTGAAACACTTGGCATTTCCTTTCGGTTAAACCATGAATTTGCCTTATGTGACCCTTAAAAACAATCTCCGATTCACAATAGTGTGTGGTAGAGTAACAAGGCACTGCACATCCCACATTCCGGGACAATCGCACAACCAAATTGCTCCCACACTCCTCTATGTTGGTGATCGGCTCCTTTACGGCGCTTCGGCCAGATTACATTCCACCAACGTTATATCAACCATATGAAACTTTTTATCGCTACATTAACTTCTATTTTAGGTCGTGTGCGCCTGTTATTAAAGTTCTAATTCGGGTACCCTGCTGTGTTTGGTCCTAATTATGTGTTCCGACGTGTCATATTAAAACGTTTATTTCTATGGCCTGGGTGTTAAGTTGGCGAGGAGACGCCACATGCGGTCTTTATGGTTTTGATAGTGCTGTAGCCAACTTTGCTTTAATCTCTGACCATCTTTTGTTGGTTGAAAGCAAAGAGAGTCGGTAGTGGAATAATATAATAATTTTATGAATCAGTATGTTTATTATGCTACTTTAATTCGTAATAAAACATACATCCGTTACAAACACACTCCAAATTAAGTAAAGAAGGTTTAAAGTAAATATTGTTTAATAACCATTATTTGAACCCATTCTTAATTTTTTTTTTAAATTTGGGCGTGTGTTAGTCCAAAAATTCAAAATTATATTCAAACACTGAGAATATAGACTCAAAACAAACTTGGTCTAGGTTTGGTAAACGAAAATTGACGACGTATCCTGGGGCTGCCAATTCACGCAAAACTAACAAAACAAATCTAATATGTCTGTATCTATATTAAGGAGATATATTTAGAGTAGGTACTACCTAGAGCAACAACATTAGCAAATGCTTAGCAATATCTACTCATAATTTTAATTGTCTTCAACGCTGGTAAATAAAGGTACTGCCTCAAAGCATTTTCTATTTCCCCAATAGGCTTCCCAAATGAAGAAAACAACGCTCTAAGACACGCTCAGTCGAAGCTGTGAGTTCAAGCAACAACAACATCACGTATATCTAGTACAGCGAGCCCCTTCCCCCTCCGGTTAGGAAAATGAGCTTCAAACAAAATAATAAAGGTTTATTTAACCACGGAACAAAGTTTAGCCGAAAACGTATAAACGGGAGACTGGGAGGCAAATAAAGAATCCGTTTTATATCTGACGGGAAGCGCCAGAGTGCGGGGAACAGTAATTTGTCTACACTCCAAAACATAATATTTCATAAGTTTTTTTTTTTTTGTTTATTCATTTGTTTCGCCAGCGGCTCCGCTCGCAATCACGCTTCGATAGAAATTTGGTTACAGGAATGTATGTTCCACGAATATGTCTCGCTGCTCGTATCATAAAAACGTCAAGGGGTCGGCATTTTTTTCTTTTCCTGTTGTACATAGATATGGGTTTTTGACTTGCCTTTGACATGGCGAGAGGATGGTTCTCGATGGATTGAGAACGTAGTTTTTTTGACAATAAATGCAACCATTTTTTGTTGCTTTTTCTCCTTTCGCAGATTCATTTTTCATCAGTAACATTCAAGAAAGAATACATGGAAGTTCCATAAAATAATTACTTTCTTTTCCTTGAAAAATATTTATAAAAGGAAATGATTTACACCATATACAAACAAGTTTTTACCCGTATTCCATGAACACAAATATTTAGTTTCACTTGACTTACAAAACCAACAAAGTATTCTGAAAAACAAACTACATAGTAGCCTGCTGATTTACTCGCACTAGTCACGTATCCACAACCCATTGATGCGGTACTTAAGGCGTTTATGCAAATGTTTCTTATCACTCTTATCGGCACTATCACGCCGGAACTACCCACAAACAAGTCAGCGGTGGTCACTCGCTGTGACATTTTTATCACCCCTTGATATCACTTCTACAATTTAAATAACAATTGTGATAACGCAAGGGCAGTCCCTGAAATAGAAACACGTAAGCAGTAGACTATTTACCTATTTTTAGAATCTTACTAATACTAATAATATTATAAACGTGAAAGTTTGTATGGATGGACGGATGAACTCAAACTCAAAACTCAAACTCAAATCATTTATTTCAATTAAACCATTTACAGGCACTTTTGAATTGTCAAAATTAAATAGTCGGTCAGTTAGTCAGAAAGTTGAAGCTAGTTGCCCATTCCAAAGCGTAGATCTCTATGGAGAAGAACGCGCAAGAAACTCCATGGACACTCTTTTAAATCAAGACATTTTTACAAAATGACGTTTGTTACTCTTTCACGCAAAAACTACTGAACGGATGTGGATTAAATTTAGCACACAGATGGTTTATAACCAGGATTAACATATAGAATAATTTTTATCCCGATATTCCCACGATATCGAAACTTATGCGGGTGAAACCGCGGGGCGCAGCTAACGACAACAATGTATTGAAGCATACCAATTACTTACATAACATAACATCACACTTATAACCTTACCGTTATTTTAACTAATGAATTTATTTTACAATTTGACTTTATATATTTCAGTTATTTAATTTTAGTTATAATGGTATTATTGTGTATTATTGTGGCATGTATTTTAATCTTTGGTTACTAACATAATTTTTAAGTATACTAACATAACTATGGATCACTGTGTCTGACTTAAATAAAATAATAATAATCCCCGAAAGGCTAGGCAGAGATGTATCTATAGTGCACCCAGATTTCGCCAGTTATGTTTAAGTCCGATGTAATAAGGGGCGAGCCTATTGCCATCAACCAGCACAAATCCAGACTCCGGACTGGTACAGACGCCAGCACATCAAGCTACTACAATCTGTCAAATTTCTTTAATAGATTTTCAACTTTATCGCTAAAGCATAAGGTTCAAGGTTGATTGGGAAAATTTGACAGTTTCGGGTAGCTTGACCTGCCGTCGTCTGTACCAACCAACCAATACCAATACAAAATACCAATAAACCAATTAATAAGGGATTTTTTTGTGCAAAAGGACCAAATGTAGTTTTTATTTTTTCGCGATAGATTCCACGTTCCTCCATAATTCCATATCAACATGATGTAATCCAATGCTCACCCCCACAGCTAAAACAAAAGAAAGAATAACTGCGTTCCTTTCATTGGAAAATTAAACTCCTTTTCTTCAACAACTTCCTCAAAGAAGCGAGCAACAAAAAATTATCACCGGCCATTCCAATAATTATAAAAGGCTATTACGTTATCTGAATATCGCATCTCCTATAGAGATACAATCTCTACGAACTCGGTCCGTTCGG
This sequence comes from Apamea anceps, assembly GCA_951799955.1. Classification (NCBI taxonomy): domain Eukaryota; kingdom Metazoa; phylum Arthropoda; class Insecta; order Lepidoptera; family Noctuidae; genus Apamea; species Apamea anceps. The sequence goes on from OX637506.1 coordinate 3,337,707, forward strand.
AACAGAACAGTTAGATGATATTTATGAAGTTCCTAACTTCGCGAAATATGAACACTTTTCATTACGAAACCTCCCTATAAAACCTAATGATAACTACCTACGTTTATAAAAATATATTCTAAAAAGCATTTGCGTTTAGCGGGTAGGAGAAAGCTTTTGAAAACAATATCAAGGGTAGTTTTAAGGTAAGGTCATGCAAATGTTGAAGGTTTTTTAAAACGTTTGTGAACTTAAAAAGTTTTCTTACGTTATTTTTAACACTTGAATTTTATTTTTATGGACTCCAGTAAATTAAATTACTGCGTAGGCGTGAGATTGGGCGAAAACAAACTTTCGATTTTTTTATGTAAACTTGGTCGAGCTATTTTTGGCCTCATTGAGTTCTGATATGGTTAAGCAGGGGAACTTCACTAAGAAGTCTGTTGTACACTTTCAGTCTTATTTATAAAACCTTAATCAATTGCTAAGCAACTGATTAGCAAAATTCTTATTCATAAGCACTATTTAGCGCTAAGAGGATGCTAAGCAATTGATTAGTAGCTGTCAAAATTAAACACCACCGGACCACTGTTAAGAGGATGCTAAGAGGCAACATGGCGGATTTTATTTGAATCAGCTGATCGGATCATTGTACTTCGAGGTTATTTTGTTCATAATATCGAGTAGTGCGTAAATATGGACTTCGAATTTTTTTTAATTTCATTTCCAAAACGACGTAGAAGATTTTGAAACGCCGGAGGGAAGTAGAAGAAGGAAAACCTACAAAACTCGTTTAAATCCGCTACGAGAATGATTACCTATTACATATTCTTCATTCCGAGTACATATGATGAAAGGATTTATATTGAAAGCTCAATGAGAAATAAGAATTATTTTGTTGTCCAGGAAAATCACTGTCCATTCTAAGGTTGCCTGGAAGAGATCAGGCCATACAATAAAGTATATATAAAAAAATAAATGAGGTGACTCAGTAGGTGCTCAGGAGGTTTGAAGAGAATGAGTACGTGAAGAAGCTCGTCACAGATAGTGATTATTCAATATGTTATCCCATGTGGCATTGTGTTATCTTACGTCGCCAGTTCTAAGGTACAGAACTAAAGAAAAGCCATGTCGTGGCAGTCACACAGAAATAATAAGAGACAGTTTGTAGAAATAATTTATTTTGATACAAATAAAACTAAATTTTTGTTCTATATTCATTGTTCTTGTTTTCCAATACTCTTCCTCCAAAGACATGGGTGCCATTCTTTACTCATGCCACTCTCATTCCTCATCTTTGTCACATAGCATGGTCTTCTCACTCACCGTCTTTGCGAGGTTGAACAGTATTAGTGCTAAGTGCTAATAGTGGCTTTCATAGGAGCAGTCAAACTTGTGCCTGTAAACAAGTATAATAATTGTTATTAAAAGACACTGAAACCCCGTTACAGAAGCAATAGGAAGTAATATAATATAGACACAAGTACCCACTTATACTTCTAAAAGAGAAAATTCATGTTAACAAGCATAATGGGCATGAAAATACATAGTTATTATCGGCTACTGCTTTAACATTAATTTGGTCAGTTTATATTGGTAGATATAAATTCAGAGATAAATACCTTTTTCTGTTTACTCCAATTATTGGAACTTATTATTTTCATTATTACCATCGCAAACACAATGATTTAAACTTAATAAATTATTTTATTCATGTTCAAATTATCCGATGAAATTTCTGAATTTTATCACAGATAAAAAATCGTAGTTTTGACAAGTTTATTCTAAAAATTCCGTTTTTTAGTCAACTATTTTGATTATAATCTGAAGCGTTTATGAATAAAGAAAAGTTAAGCATTGATTAAGAGCTAACTAAATGGTAAGCTAAATAGTAACTAATGAGTGATTAGCGAGATTTTTATAAATAAGGCTGTTTATGTTTAGAAGCAGTGGAATAAAAACAAAAAATCGCCCTGAGAAACAACCACAAAATATTTGACACCCAAACGTTCCGTCCCACGTAACAACATTCACACATCCTCACTTGTCTACCACAAACATTTTTCTAAACATCACTCAGTGCTACCAATAACCCAGTTTACAACTCCGCCTTGTTATCTGAAACAATCGTATGTCCTGAGGCGTCCGCAATCACGGCCAACACTGAACCCTTACATTTAGATCATCGCCTGAGATAACGACTGTTTTGTACCACGAGGGCGACGGAGGGGGAGAGGAGCGGGGTCCGCGGGACGCGACAAGGGACTGAGTCACAACTTCATTACCATAGCAAGTCGGAGTCAGCAACTGAAGCTAGCTGAGTAGGCAACCCACCTTTTATTTGGAGATTTAACTCACTTAACATTCTGTCGAAAACGAATTTCGTGCGTCCCTTTCGCTCTTAGAGCGCCTGCTCAACAAGCAGCCGGATTCTGAACCTTATTCAACATAGTGCAGTTTTTAACACGACTTTGTGTCCAGTGCTTCCTTTTAAGTTTTGTGTAAATGGAATGGAGGCAACTCTATCTCAGAAGGTTTTTATTATTTGCGAGTAAGATAATGGATAGAAGGTTTTTAAATGTTTAAATTCAAGTCTTCAGCTTTGCACAGCAAAAAGTGAAAGAGCTCTGCATTCAAGTCTCGTAAAAAGATTTAACACTCCTCAAATATAACTTCCATACAATAATCATTTCACAAATTATATCCGACAACCACGTTACAGCACAGATTTATTATTACTAAGTATAAAAAATTACAGAATTACGCTACAGAGTCCCATAAGCATAAAAAATTACAATACCATGTAATAGTCATCAAGCGACACCTAGCGTACAAAACGCTCGTAAAATTCAAACGTCTGCGTTTCGGGCTCGTCGCGTCGTCAGTGAACAAGTGCCCTTGTAATGAGCGATGCCATCTCGTATGTAATTTCCTTATACATTCATCATGTATGCTGTATAATTTGATCGAAAGCAGCGCGGTCCGCGTCGTGGCGGCCATTTTAGTTCCTAATGAGCAAGCATAGAATACTGTCTTTTCTAATAATCAACATTTAAATATTAGAGTGGTTTTAGGTACTCTTATTTTCTCTTTTCCCTCATATATTTAAGCACTGTTTATACTCACATTATTTTGAAACAATGTAAACCGCAGAACGCTCTGTTCCCCACACATTATTATAATTTACAATCTATTAAATTCCTGTTCACACGAAGTGTCTATAAAATTTTAATGACCACCAGAAACCTTTACATCCACATTTACCAGCCAAAGTGATTACAGCAAGGTTTGTAAACAAAATTTTACGTACCAGAGGACCAATATCTGTATCGGTGTCGAGTTATTTTTGCGTTTTATGTCTTTATACGGCTTTGAACAATGGTGCTCGGTAATTTCGTGCAGTGGAATGAGGGCAATGTCGTAAACGACGCGAATCGCGTTCACTTGTAAGTAAACAGAACATTTATATTTTTAAGTTTACTGTCGGTTGAAGCTCGTCTGTCTCCTTTGGCAAGTCATTCTGTCATTCATTGCGTTGCTTTTCCTGTTCTGAACAAAGCCATTTCGAAATTGGTGTTTACTTTTTCCCGTGATGCAACGTGTTGTAGATGTTTTGTTTATTCGGAAAGATTTGTGTTTAGTTTAAGTGTAAACATAATTGAAAAAAAATATTTAAATTAGATGCTGTTCTTATTCTAACGCATAATACTTAGTATATAAATAATCTAAAACCTTATAAATCTGCAACGAAACTCCCCACAAAAAGAAAATGGAAATAATAATTCAACATCCCACGTATGTTTACATCAAAAGAAAACTATCACATAACCTCGCCGTCTCGCACTAATTCATTGGAACGCTCCGTCGAAAACAAACGCCTACGAGAGCAGTGTCATACGCAAACGCGTTACCCATTACTTTGTGCGTATTGTCTCTGGGCCGCGTACCCACGTACCGCGTACCGAAAGACCACGCAGAGATACGCCAGGTGACATAATAAACATAACGTGAACGCGTGCGTTTTATCGTCTAGTTTATAATAAGCCGGTCTTATGCATGTAATAACATACATAGTTAGGTGAAATGTGAGAACGTCCTTGGAGGTAGTAAATGAGACTTCGTAGTTACGAGTAAGTGCACGCTTTTTTTTGTGGTATATAAAAGGTTTAGGCTTAGCTTTTTCCATGTCCAGACATGGAAAAATCTAGACCTTGAAGCCTTGAAACCTTGGACCTCTGGCGAAGGCTTGGTTTTGAGATACCATCAACTACGCAGTTGCCTCTTGTCTTTGTTCTATGCCAGACAACTGTATGACTATAAGCTTTTCTCTGCAGATTGTCTTGATTTTGGAAAAAGGTTTATTGCTGAATTCTATAGAAGCACCTGCACCTGTGAGCACTCTTAAATCTACTTCTGTTCTTATTTGGTACTCAACTACACGTGTTTGTACTTCACTCTATATGGCTCTTTTATACAGTTGTTGATAACATCGGGCTATTATGTAAAATTTTAAGAACTTTATACCCCTTTATGTACGCAGTACTTATTATTCTCTTCCCCAAGATAAACAGTTACAACTTCAATTACGACTCATGAAAAAATAACGACATCTTACTCCATTCATATAGAACGGAATATTGTCCTGTATTAAGTACTTTTAACACAAAGAAAGTCACAATGAACCGAAGATGGCGGTTACGACGTTCTTGTAATAGGACAAGTGAGACGGTATTACTTGTGTTGTAATAAAAAATTACGACCGCAGTCGCATTCAAACGACATTTTATTTGCACGTTGTTATTAAAGTACTTGCCTTGTTTAATATTTTTATTTTTTAAATCGACTTGTCTGCCTTCAATATTTTATTAAATCTCCCCTAAAACACTAAGCTTATGTAAACTTTTTTTACGATTCACTTAAAGTTTTTTTTTTTAAGTAAATGGACGTAATTTTTTTCCTTTCATAAATTTATTTTCGAGGCGAAAATACCTACTTCACTAAGCCCATTAACTATAACAAACATCATACATCACACTCCCTAATTACAAGTTATCAAAACAGCTCCTGAACTCGTATAAGAGAGCGGGCACACGGGCGGCGCGTTAAGCGAGCGTATCAGATTATAATGTAATCCTTAATATCACGTTAGAGGTAAATAGCTCGCGATAACAGCGCACACGTCGGTGTGAACCTTGTACTGTTGGCATCACGTAGCTAATAATGTCTGTAAGTTTTGCGAGACATACGGGGCGGAAGGATTAGTAGCTAGATGGCAAACTTTTAGAAAATATTAAAAATATAAATTCAGTATAATAAAAATTCTGAATTCTTCATAAAAATCATAGAAATTGTCATAAACCATCTTGAAAATTAGACTACTGAATACTTTTTGTGATAATCATTAAATATTTTTTAAATTGTGTAATTCGTGCGACTCATGAGTCAGTCCCATAATAAGAGTGGAAAAGAGAGTCAAGCCTTAAAAAATGCTTTATGCCTAAGGACCAACGCTATACTTAAAAAAAAAAAATGGACAAAAACACGTCAAAAACTCTACAGCCTCTGCCTTACGCCAGAGAGCTCGACAAGCACAAACAGTTTCAGCTAATCGCCTTCCACAACCGTATGTAGGCCTCACTCCGCTAAGCTAAACTGAGTAACTTTAGACACCATAAAACAGTTCCAAGTGTCAGATACATAGTGGGTGTACGTGAAATTTATAAAGACAGGAGCCACGTGGTGGCTTGATGAAGCGTACCCACTGCTAAGATTGTTCTTAGTTTGTCTTTGAATTAGTTTCAACTCCGGCCTCCGTTACCCCGATGGGGTTAAGGAATCACGTTGTAGATATGTGTTGGGATTTAAGCTCGGATTTGTAAATTGTGTGTGGGATTATGAAGATTAAATTAGAAAGATGTTCTAATGAAGCCTCTTGACTTCTACTTCTAACCTATAACCGAGTCGAGTATGTCCTTCAAGGTTAAGAGACTCTTTGGAGACCGAAAAAAGGTGAACGTGGATATGCGGTCACCATTCCTCGCACTTACACGTGTAAAATTGTTTATTATAAACACAGATATATACGAATCGCAAAATAAAATCACATAATCTTATTTTTTTTTTAAACTAAAAACCACACATTCTAAATAACCCTCTAAAATTCAATACCGCGTACAGAACCTGAAAAGAGGAATAATTCAAAAGCGATTGCGTCGCGGCCAAAAATCATAGGAATAAATTATCTTTATTCGGTTTATTCGAAAGTCACCGCATTCTGTTGAGCTGTGGTGTTGGCGGCCCGCCAAACAGTGAAAGTTTAGAAGACATTGGCCTACCAAATTTGTTTGTACACGAACGAAGCAAGGGGGCTCGAGCCAAGATTCCGTGGCTGAAGAAATCGAAAGTAGAATCTACTGTAAACATTCAAAAATTTTATGGCAGGATTTTGGAGATGAGCCAAAACTTACAGCATTTTTTTCCTGATGTCTTTGTTATCGAAAACTGTCAGAGATTTATGCACAGAAATCTGATAACTATGTCTTTGCATCTTTTCATATGACGTGATTTTTCTATTTTTATGTCTAAAGAAACATTCAAAGCTAAGACAGTTAACACTAAGAAACACAGTTTCTCATAATTTAAACAAGAACACAACTTAACCACATCCACATATCATATTCAAGGCACAAATATTTTTACTCCGTCGTATTACGGGGTTCATTTAACCCAAATTACATAGATCAACTAAGTACGGCAGTACCACAATAGCTTAATATACTGATGCCCCAGGGAGACTGTGGAATGAGACGTCCATAGAAGTAAACAGACACCCATGAATTTACCGACAACGTAGGCGGAGGCGCGACTCTAAACAGAAGTTACGGTGTTAAGTAACAGCGGCCTTATACCTACCTCCGCATTATAGGGTTATACACGCCTTTCTGCGACGCTTTATGCTCGTCGTAAAGTCGCTTGTCTGCTCGCATATGCCCACCTTAGCAATGAGATATTGGTCTATAAAAGCGTTTTTATTTTAGCCACGTAATTATAAAGGGCAGCTCGGTGTAGGCTTGGTTTTGTGTGGCGACGCCCTAATACTGTGAATGGAATCGATCTATCATAGTCGAATTGATGACACATAATTATATGCTTTATTTGGCTGGCATATATACAAAAGCGTCACATAGTTAGCAGTCAAAACTATCAAGAATAATTTTGGGATATCAACAATTATAATTGAAAGGTCACATCGGAATAGATTAACCCTTCTGACCTTATCCGCAGCTATTTCAGTTCTATTAAATGAATATTCTCTAAATAGTACAATCGATCTCTTCTATTTCAATCCTTCGAGTGTGGCAAACGTTGTAGATGCTACCGAGGAATTCATTAATATCAATGTTATACCCACACTTACAAACAAAATCAAGTAAAGCTACTGTTTCGGACCGTTGTCATGAAAATTATGGCAGCAGGGTTTGACTTTGAAAAACACACCAAGTTACTTTCGTAAATAACATTTCAATGGCATCATTCGCCTGTAAATTACGACCAGCGTTCTTCTAGGAAACCGTAACTTTCGAAACAAAAAAATAATTTCCATTAAACATTTTTTGAATTCCAAACTCACGCTTTTCAACTTCCCGACATTTCGATGTAACGCGATTAAGTTGAGAGTACACTTAGCTTTCAGCGTAAAGTTAATTACTTCCAATTCTGTCCGGCCTTGTAGCGGACAGAACAAACAGACGGATTTGAGAGGCTCCTATGTAAATGACGCGGCCGACCGGTGGGGCTTGAGAGGCCTACAGACTACCATAAGAGTAGAAGCTCCTTAGGAGATGTGTGCCTATCTGAGACGTACACAGGGCAACTTTGACTTGCGTTTGTGTATCACGGAAGTGATTGCGTAGAATGACGTTGCAGGGGAGGACAGTTTGTAATTCATCTATTACTTATAATAAATCTGTAGAAGTGAAAATTCTGTACATTGAAAATATCAAAAAAATAAATGGCAGGGGGTGTTACTAGACCGACACCAAACCCAAAAATGTGATTAAAAAAATTTTTGTCTGTCTGTCTGTCTGTTTGTTCAGGCATCACGCAAAAACTACCGGTTCGATTACGTTGAAACTTGGTATAATTATTCTTTAATATCCTGGGCACCACACTGGGTACTTTTTATCCCGGAAAAGTATATACAATAAAAAACAAACTTAATTTTGCGGTTCGATCCCTAGACCCGATTACTGCACCAACCGCAAATAATAAGTTTGTCATAGGTTAAGTCACCCGCAATGGAGTTCATTTTTATTCCTTTTAGTTTTTAGAGTTATTTAGGTTTATTTTTATGTAAGTCGTAGGTATAGATTTTAATTTTAAAGTATAGGTAGTATACATATTTGATAGTGTACGTAGTGACCGTAGGTTATTTTATAATACTGTTAGGTAGGATTAGTCATTCGTATAGATATTAGTTTTTAGGGATTTTGCTTATTTATTGAGTTTAGATTAGTTATCATCAGAAATAGGTTTATTTAGGTAGGTAGGTATTTAATTTTCTGTTATTGAGTTTTTTTTTTTAATTAGGTAGGTACTTAGGTAAAGATATCATATAGGTACCCTCTTAATCACCACTAATGAGACACAATTGGTTTTCTATTGTAATTAGCTACAAAGGGCCCGCGAGATAGATGGCATTCTGGGGAAGCACATAGGTACATTTTATCCTGTTAGCACGTTCCCGTGGGATAATTTCCGACATCCACGCGGGCGAAGCCGCGGGCAGAAGCTAGTTTTGTAAATAAATGTGCCTTGCTGACTTTGGTGCTGTTTCCCGTGTCCTTCCTGCGACTAATATAATTTGAAACAAAGCAATATGACACCACAATACAGGTCATTACTGTCTTTTTTTTCCTAAAAGAAAAAGTTTCCCATTTTCATCCAAACAACTGCTATGATATCCCAATTCAACAGTGTTTTCGTTACTGAGTCGTTGTTCGTCCAGATTATGTTATCCCGATTCTCCCAATATTATCGTAACACACCCGACAATATCCCTCCGATTTCTTGTCACAACAAACGTCACATAATTCGAGTATCGCTGTGCGCAACACGCGTTTTTGTCACACGAGAAAATAAAATTTTCTGTAGCACCGCAAACACATTACACCGTCGAAATGTGTGTATTTGTGCGCCAGAGATTGTGTACCTATTTATTTTTCGTCCGAGGATCCCCCTCCCTCCCCCCGCAGCCGTGAGCCTCAAGTCCTGAAGCCTCGCCCCCCCCCCCCGCCCCTCTCGGCCCCGCGCCCCTCACGTGACACTCGCATTATTTGCGCGACCCCCGGCTGTTTGCGCACGTGTGTGAGGACGCCAAAACGTACTACTATATTTATGTGTTCGGTGGCCACAATCGAAATTATTTATGCTTTTTATATATGGAAATCTCGGCCTTTGTCCCGCCCGTGGTCGCTCGTATTTTTACCCCTAAATTGCTTTCATTCGACGACTAACTTAATAATATTTCTGTAATTAAAATCTCGTCCCGAACAATTTCAACGCGGCGGGGGTGTTATGAACAATTTATGCGATTTTTTTTTTGCCAAATGAGTATTTTTAAAAGCGGCAATTAATCGGCTTGATATTGCGGCAGGTTGCCATGTTTTCGGACTTCCGTAGATTAATTTAGGGGTAAAATACGTCGTTTATTTGTCAAGTTTTGAATGTAATCTGGCTCATATACATTGCACGATAAACAACACGTACGCAGACAAAGTTATGACGGTTCTTTCATTAAAAATTGTCAAAAACGAAATATTCTGTGTGTGTATATACCTTCAAATTTTTAACCTTTAACAATTTTTTCCTTTAAAACAAAAAAAGAGACAATTTATATTTAGCTCAATTTAGATTTGAACTCCCAGTAATTATTCCTTTTTCTGCAAAATATCTTTCCTATAAAGCCCCGTCATATTAATTACATACGTCTGCAGATCGATGGGCGCGCGGGGCACATACCCGGCGGCTCTCACGTCTCATTGATAGCGGATTATCCTCTAAGATTAGACCACCGCTTGGAGTTGCGACCTCCAACTATCCGTATGAGACTCCTTTATTATACGCATACGTATAAGTCGTAAGTAGGCTTTTGATTGGTTTTATAAGTAAGAGGAATATTTTGTAAGGTGAAGGATTACTTTTTGGTTTTGTTGGAGATGTCTCGTTCTTTTTTATGCGTATGCTAATATTTAATGGATGGGTTCCCTATCCATTTGCATTAAAGTCTAAGACCTAATATAACTTGGCATACTTTTGTTTGTCCTAATTATATTTTCGCATAAATTATTTACGCATAACAGCTTACGCATAATTTTTTTACGCATAATTTCTCTAATCATAATAATGATTAAGCATAACATTCTAAAGCATAACTTTATTAAGCATAACATTCTAAAGCATAACTTTATTAAGCATAACAATAATAATAAGGCGTAGTCGACGGAGCCCCGCTTCGCGGGGCCCCTATTTCTGTCTGCAAGGTTTAAGGAACCTAACCTATCCGAGTCGGGGTGCCCCAATTCCCGAGCTCGCTTCGCTCGCTCTTGCATCCTAAGTTCTCATTGCCTTTTTACTAAATCGAGATGTGTTAGACCTTGGGGCACCCCGACTCTTGGAAAAAGTGATTCAAAATCGAGTGAAAATAAATACGTAAAAATAACTCAAATTTGTTTCCGTTATTTCTATTAATTGTATGCCTAAATATTATTATGCTAATAATCATTACGCTTAGTAACGTTATGTGAATTAAATTTATGCCAAAACAAATAAGCCTTCAAGATAATTATGCCAACATAAACTGTATGCCGAATTAAAAATATGGCAAAGTATTATTATGGCAAAACAAATTACGCCAAAATCGTTATGCCAAAGTATATTAGGAAAAAGAATATTATGCGAAAAGAAGGGATCCCATTTAAATGGCAATATGGTTTAGGAATATTGATGCTGGATAGTGTTTTTATAGTTTAGCTATATACATCTCGACCTCATCGGAAAGATTTTTAAACTGTAAAAATGTTTTTAAAACCAATTTACAGAAAGAAAATAAAAACATTCATTGACCTAATCTGTTTCAATTTGTTAACATACTCGAAACAAAATCTCCCTGCCACATCAAAAAGCCGCAACACTTCAACATATCAAAACAGAGAAAAAAACAACATTTAATTTCCTGCCCTACTTACTTATCCTTCAAAAATCGATTCGCCCATTACCCACCACTCTCAAACACTCAAAACCAAAAGAAATTAAGGAGGAAAAAATTCGTGCAACACAAACAAAAGAGAGCGAACTCCTCATCCGTAATCTCTTTTACTGGCGTTTGAACGAAACTTTTCAACCGCACTCAATACAAGGCCTTTGAAATGGTCTTTACAAGCTCAGGAAACATGCGCTTGAGGCCCAAACACGGACAAACACGACTTCTTATAATTGAGCTGAGGACCATCTAAAGCTAGGCAAAGATGTTGAAGTAAGCAGCGTCCCCGCTTACTTCAACATCTTTGCTTAGCTTTGCCTGCAGGCATTTGGAGAAATTATAAAGGTGTTTTTTAATTAGGTCACTTTTTTATTTAGATTTGTCTGTCACGGACATAGAGAAAATTCTTCAGAGGACATAGAATTTACTTTGAGAATAATCCTCTGTCTCTCTCAATAATAATTATTTAAACAAGCAAAATTGCCTTTTTCAGCTAACTGCATAATTCGCACTTCAAAATTCATGCTATTCAACCGAGTAATAATTTCGTGAATAAACTATGCGCCGTCGAGATTAGGCCAATTTTTCTCGTTGACAACTTAAACGTGACTTATCTCCGCTTTATCCGACGCTGCAAGTGCTTTAAGCGCTTAACCTTAGAAGATTTGCCAGAATTAGTTAGTCAATGTGACCTTTTACGCCAACAGAATATAATCTTTTCCAAAACTCGCGGCCTTCTCGAGAAAGTGCAAAGTCATCTTACAAATCTTTTACGGCTGCTGTCAGATGGATAAAATCTCAATCGGGAACTCGATCACTTTATCAACTCCTTCTTGTCTCTTTGCTTTATTTAATAAACTCAAATTTCTTTTAGAACCCACAGCCAACTAACGTAAACCAACAATAAAATACGTAAAATTTAACAAAGAATTTTGACAAAATAAATACCCCTGTACATAAAGTCTTATCTAAAGTAATAAACCGTGATTTTAATTATCTCAGTACAAAGTTAATCGAGGAAATATACTTGAAATGTACCATCGCCTTCAAAGAAACATTCGTCAGGTTATAAAACCGGTGAAGTCAGAGTTCCCTTGCAATTGTACTCGACCCGGAACTGACAAAATAGATGGGTACAGAAGGCTGACTCTGTACAATGAGCGAAAACAGGCGCACACACAGGGTGGCAGGGACATCGACGCGCAACCTGTTACCATGGATACAGTACATGATTCTGAACCCAGACAATGAAATTTTTCGCCGGTTATTAAAAAAAAGAATTCCTGTTCTATACATTTTAGCCGCGTAGGTTTAGTGCACTTTTCAATAAAAGAGCAGATTTTTTTTTTTTGATAACCGTAATAATAAAAAAATCTGCGCTCGGAGTCAAGAACATACATAGTGCATGAGTACATCGTCGCAAACTGTGACTGCGTCAATATCTCCCTGTATAGACGTTTACTTAAGACGATCCCAAACAAATGTCAGTCGCAAGTGCGCTTGCACTCGCTGCACGTAGACGCGTGTCTATGATTGCTTGCGTAGCCGCTTGTTGTATGAAGCCGACCTTCTGTACCTATGTATTCTGTGACCCGGAACTGACTGAGTAACCCTTCTCAATGGGCAGTTATCACAATGGCCAACTCCGCTTTCCCCGGGAAATTACTCACAAAACGTATTCTTTGTCACTGAGAAATGTTTGAGAATATTGTATGGAGTTTTCGGTTATGATTTAGGGGTTCTGTTGATGATAAGGTACAAAGTTGGATGAGTTATTTATTGTACCTAAATGGGGTAGTTGCAGAAGTTGATAGACTTTTTGAAACATTTAGATATTTTTAACGAGTGAGCCAAGTTTGTGCAAATAAAATAAAAGAGCATTACACTGTAACACAATTTAAATCTTTTGCGGTAACAATATCCTTGGAGTCGGTTCACTAACTTTATTTGCCGCACGCACAAACAACTTCCCACGAAAAATACTCTCTTCCTCTTACATTTAGTAAAATATTTCACACTTTCCGCCTCAAAACAGCAACTTTGTATCATTTGCATTTTCCACAAAGTATAAGAGTAACAATACACAAAATATCAACACAACACTAAACAAAAACTTTGTATCTTATTTCTTAGAAGACTATAATAGGGGAAACTTCACACTTCGTTTAAAGGGGGTCAGATAGCAACGACCAAGATAATTTTTTATACTCGTAATCTTAAAAAAATCGTAAAAAATATATAACTATACCCTGTCCTTTAGGTTAACCGTTTTTTGAAAGCTGTCTTAGAACGTACATATTTCAGATTACGTAAAAGTTAACTTTAAAAAGCGAATAAAATAAATATATTAACTGCCTTATCATAATGAATTATATTATTTATGGCCTCTTACATACATTATAATACCGTACGTGTATCAATCAATGTACTGTGTGTTGCTGCAATCACTAGTTCCATTTGTCAAAAAACGGTTTATTTAATGGATGGGCATAATGCCCCACTTGCAAAGACTTGGGTCTCCAAGAGATGTTCCTTGCAATTGACCCAAAATATATTTTTACCGCAACTCAGACGAAGGTAGCAGGCATCCTGCCAAGCTCCCAACAATGTTTCCGTCTCCACTCTGCTAATGGAGAAATATTGTACCTAATTGGCATTCTAAATCTGTAATAAGATGGAATTAAAGTGGCTGTAGAATTATTTGAAACAGAAGTTGAGTAAGAAGGCGGTAGTTGGCAACTTGGAAAGCTAGTTGTAATAAGTGCATATGAGAATATAATTGAGGAAAAGTTTTCTTGGCAGCGAATAATCTGTGCAAATTCTCTCACTCATGTTCCTTTAAACTACTGAGCATATTTGACATTTATGATTTAAAAAGGTTACCTTAAAGTGTTGAAAATTTGACGTTTGATTTTGATTATTGCAATAGTATCGCAATCGCCGTATTTCTTTATTAGAATAGGATAGAATACTTTTTATTATGTCGTGTGTCGTGTATGTTGTGTGTGTTGCGTTTTGTCTTTGTTATGTGTGTGTTTGTGTTGTGTTGTGTGCGTGTGTCTATTTATTGATAGGCTTATCAAATAAACATATACACAGCATTATTATTATAAATCTTCCATGTGTCTAAATTAAATGAAAACACGGCACTATTAATTAGCATAGGCAGTTGTACATGGACGTATACCTAATTGAGAAAAACTTTCCAACTCGACCTCTCCTCATCCCCTTTTGAACGAGGTGTGAAGGTCCTCCATTGAAAAAAGAGGATCCTATAATGGACGTAACACAAGAACAATATCCCTCGTAACGAGAAGTGTCACGATCACCGCTACATTATTAGCACTCCCCGGCGATTTTTAATAACGGCCGGTGGCCACGATTTGCCTTAATGGACACTTTTAATGGCCAAATGAATATTTAAAAGTGAACGCCATCAAATTTAAATGTTATAAAATTAATTCAACGGATATCCTTCGCATTTATTGGTTTCCACGATAACCCAATCGTTAAGGTAACATTATCGGTGATTCTGAATAATTTTCAACAGTTTAATATATTCTGGTCAAATTATGTAGGTTTCATTTATTTCATTTTCCTGAATATTGAACTAGGGAAATATTAAGTGATGAAATTGAATACCTACATATAATAAAATATAGGTGGCCCAGTGGTAACGGCCGCGAGTTACGTTTGGCCGTTTGATCATAGGTTCGAACCCCGGCAGGCACTTTATGTAAATTATTTCATCAACACTGTTCTCAAAACGGTGAAAGAAAACATCGTGAGGAAACCGTCATGTCCTAGAACCAAAAATTCGAAGACATGTGTCATCCACAAACCCGCACTGGGCCCGCGTGGTGGATTATGGCTCACTCTCTCTCACAGAGAGGACACCTGTGTCCCAGCAGTGGGAACGTTATAGACTGATTATGCTATGCTACAAAGATATATTATTCATGAAACTAAACTTATCAAAAGCTATATCTACATTATTACTTTCAATACCTACACGTTGTTTTGTAAGTAATTACTACGACAAGCAACATAACATGCCTACGTTGTTATAATTCACTTAAATCCATACTCTACAACCTTGATTGTGTTACCCGCTGACGTTCGAACAACCTTCCAACTAAATTGCTATCGAATACATAACTTTATAACACACTGTACGGAGAAAGTAAAGAACTACATTGTCCATTAGGTGCTTGGCCACGTCGGCCGCGTCGACCACTCATTAATAGTAAAAAGCAACCGCAGCTCAGCACGGCCCGGTAGACAGCGAATGAAATGGGTAATAAAAGTAATAAAGTGTATTGTTTGCCAGTAGATCGATAGCCAAAGACCCATTTAATTAATGACCAATCTCCCGAGACTCACCGGCACTTACACTAATTAATTAAAGTCTGCTGCAAACGGAGTAATAAAGTGAAGTCTCATGTTTGCTTTCATTGTTTTAAAAGAAAGGCTTTTTCCTTCGCTCAGATATCGGCGTCGTGTCAATGTTATTAGGCGCACGGATGAAATTTCCCTATATATCGGCTCTTGACGCAATCAAGGAGATTCGATTGAAGACAAGATTGAGCTGCCGCTCGGCAGATTAGATGGAGCACCTATCACTTTGCGCCGGCGATCACCTGCCCCATCCCGAAAATGGCGACGTTTAAAAACTGGAATCCACTTTGCGATCCGAATGCGATGAGTCGCAACGATTGTGTTTACTCGACTGACTCGATTACTCGAATCGATTTGCTTATAGCACTCGATTTAATAGCATAATCATGTTTGGAATATTATTAGGCATTGTTTATTATTCCTACTTTAGTTTGGAACTTTTCGAATCTCATTATTAGGCAAGTTATGCTGCGATGACGGAGTTTGTTTTTCTTCATAATTGAAATTGATTAATAGGTCAGGAGTATAAACAAGCTTTGTATATACTTGCATAAACAAACATTTAGGCGGTATAGCCGCACGTAAGATGAAAGGTACTTTCTGTAGTTATTATTGCTAAAACCTATTTTTGAAGGACCTGTTTTCGAAGTAATATAAAAACGAGAAAACAGTGAATACATAAAATTGTTTCATTGAGTTCAATGGGAGGCAATATTTTGAGCTACCTTTGATGTTGGCTTATTTAAACAGAGGGGCTTCTATGCCTTTATTGCGTCACTCCAAAATGTGTTTTCTTTCGATGTATGTATATATAAGTCATGTATTAGGTAAACATATTGCGTCTTATATATTCTTTGTATCAACAACTCTTTAATATTATATGAATTTAATATCAGGTGTACTTCAACGGTTTCGTTATACGATTTCTCAAATGAAACCAATGGAAGATTTTGTTTTAATCAAACACAATACACCAATTAGATATGATTCTGAGGGATTTTCGATTTAATTTTAAACGAATCATAGAATTTGATAAACTAATCATATTTGTCGGAAGAATTAATATATTATTATATTGGCTATCAGCTGAGATTTTACTCAAAGATTTTCGGTTGAGTCCTATTAGTAATGTTTGCTCTTATTTGGCTCTTAACCGACTACATAAGTCAAAACTCCAACTCTGCAAAAAAATAAAAAACCGTGACTATGCAGAAACAAAACAACATGTTACAACTAAATTAGCTTATATAATTTCAATTTCTAATCCGAAAACGAATCTACGTGAGCGATAAAAGCACCATGCACAATATCCATTACAAAGTTACGTGCTGACCACGGGAAAAAATGGAAGAAATAGTAATTTAAAATGCAGTCTAATCTTTTTAAACGTATCGTTCGTTTCCACAGTTCAATATTAATAGACTTTTGAATAATACTGTGAAAAATTGGACATAGCGACTATTTAAAATGGCATTAAAAGTTTGTGGTTAACTTAAGCATAGTTAGTAGTTACTGCCCAGAGCCAAGGGCATCTAAAGACGTGCATGACTGAATACAAGTAATCTTGAGCAGTAGCAAGTCTTATCATCATGATGAATGTTCTTAACAAAAGTGAGTGATTGCTGGCATATGAAAAGGCTAATTCCAGTAATAAAAAACGTTCAAAATCTAGCCGCAATCTCATCTCAGCGAAAATCAATGTCAAAAACTTTTCAAAAAATGTAGGGAAATTAGAGGTATTTTTGACAAATTTAGACTAGACTTGAATGGGCAATTCTCGCAAAAAAAAAATTCTCGTTTTTTTGTTTGCAAGAATTGCCCCTCAGTTATCATGACCACCTACAAACAACGGTCACAGAAAGTGCCAAATAATAATATGACAACGGTTAGAGGCAAGTGCAAGGTCGCAAGGTCGACTTCCACTCGTTGCACTATCGAAGAGAACTTACGCTTAGCCTAAGCATATTACGTAAGCTACGTCATAATAATACGTGATCTTTTTATGCTGTTCACTATTATTACTATGTGAGATAAAAAAAAATATCAGGTTTCCTCTCCTCACCTCTATTTTTCCTAAACGTTCTTAGGCAACAAAATCGCTGACTTCCATCTAACTTTAACAACAAACTACTACGAAAGATAAGTTTGATATTATCTTTTATTCTCATCATAACAGTATGGAAGTCGATCTTTATTCAGCCTCATAATGGGAAGTAATAAATTATTCCATCAACATAATGACATTACGTCAAGTTATTGACGTACGGGACCTCGAGGAAGCGTGCTGTACTTACGAGTAAAAGATATAGAAGAAAAAAACTATACGTATAGGGTTTATGTAGGAAAAGAACCTACCTATGACTTGTTGAGTTATTATTTTTGTATACTGAGACGTCTTGCATTGTTATTACTCTCTTACTGAGTATATTTATTAGTCCGCTATCAATAACTCAATCAACTACATCTGCCCATTGGAAAAGCTAGGGATTTTGTCTAAGGCGAGCCACCTTCCAGCTAAACTAATCACAGTCATTTAAATAAAGAATCTTGACAGAGAGCAGAGGGACGGACAACGAAGTGATCCTGTAAGGGTTCATATTTTTTTCCTTTTGAGGTACGGAACCTTAATAAAAAGCGGTTAACAGTTAACAATTCTTCAATACTGTTGATTTTTCTAGGGTTGGCAAAAAAGTTTCCAGAGTAGGCATTGCTCACCTTAAACTCCCGGTTCTCGTCTGCATCCCAAGCTTAAGGTTGTCAGCTCATACAGCTGGTGGGCTCCAGGCTTCGCTTTCTGTTCTATAAACACAACTAAAATTGGGCGGTTTCAATCGGACTTTACGACTGAATCATGGCATTCAAGAAAAAAAGAAAACACATTTAACACAGACTAAATGGCACACAATATAAGCTGCAAAATAAAAATAAAGTATAATATGTGCATGCTAAATCCATTGCAGCTATGCTGGCACTATTATCAGTCAATTCTCGACTAAAACGGCAATGTACTACAAACAATGGCACATACTCTCAGCGACAGATTTAAACAGGGCCAGTACACACGTTCGATCGCAAGCCGCCCATTATTTTTACGGTCGCCGGCCACCACTCATCTCGGTCATGGCTGCAGCGCTGTGTGTACACAGCTTTATACGGCTTCTATATATTAATCTTAGCCGTGCCATAAAAGTGGTTGATGGTAGTGGGAGTGAGCATATTGTACTTTTTGTACTTTTTTTTATTAGGTTCTGTGTGGGAGAATTAATTTTTCATACTATAACCTGGGCCCGTATTCCCGTAATTTAAAACGTTCAAAATCTAGTCGCAGTCTCATCTCGGCGACAAACAAATGTCAAAAACTTGTCAAAATGTAGGGAAATTAGACGTATTTTTGACAGATTGAGACTGAGATCAGACTGTGAACGTTCTTAAAATTACGAGAATTACCCCGCTGATGTTCCTACAACTGCTTTGTTATCTTCTTCTGCATACAACCTCTTTTGTGGTCTATCGCTAATTCTAAGCAACCAGAATCATTTTGCATGACCAAATTTCCACCGTTATATCAATTCCAACACTATTCACTTTTTATGACGACTTAAACAAAGATTTATTATAGTAATGGTTACTGGCACTACATTGTAATGGTTTCGTAGAAAATGAAGAACCTTTCTAGTTTTTTATTAATTGTACCCGTAGGTAGCAACGTACACTCAGTACTTACAACTCCGTAGCCGCTGTAATTCAACACCGCTCACTTTTCTTCTTCTTTAATGATCTGAAACTGCACCAGCTTACCGTTGGCGTACTTTTAATGAAGCACTAGGTCTGCTGCTAGCGGTAGGTCGTTCGGGGATAGAAAATCACCTACTTAAGACAACTGATTAAAATACAAGAAATAAATAAGTTTCAATTAATTTTTATTGAGTCACGGTGCCTGGGCACGTGGTCGCCACATTGTTATATCATTCACACGGCCGTCAAAACCTATGCGTTTATCCTTAATTAGTTATGCCTTAAAACTAAAATTCATGTCTTCAAAAGTAAAATACAACAAGAGTTAAAGTTTCAAAAAGTTGAACGAATTCATGATCCTTAACTAATTTGCTATGGGAAATCCCCTGTTTTTTGTTTGTTCATAGTTTTAAACGTTCTAAGAAATGAATAGAAATGTAAATATGTAATGACTTTGGACATTAGTGCACATTCATACATCCACACTTAGCATAACATGACGTGTTTGTAATTTAGCATACATTTATATCGAGGGAGGGAGGAAGTTTAGTTTGTTCTAGAAATAATATAGAAACTAGTGTATTTAATAGGTAAAAATGGTTAAACCTTTAATATCTGTTACATCGTAACTAATTTGATCAATTAAATACAGCACTAATTCCTGTAACGCATCATAAACTGCACTTGTTTCAAAGTATAAAAGTTAAAATCAAATGCCGAGGATCAACACTTTTCGAACGTATCTTTTGACATTCGAAAAGTGTTGTTCCTCGGCATTTTATTCGAATGCCTTAATTAGGTATATGAAGTTAGTGGCACCGGTAACTGAAAAGTTTTGAGGAAATCTGATGTCATGATATGGGCATGTGTTACGGAGAAATGAGGAAAATATCGTGAGGAGAGTTTTGAGTATGAATGTCGATTGCTATAAGAGTAGGGGAAGACCAAAGAAATACTGGATGAAACGTGTGAATGAAGATATGGTTAGAGAGGGATATGGAAAAAAAAATACCTATATAACAGAAAAAAGGACTACCCTTTTTTTCAAAAACCAACCGCAATTCTGTTAATTTTCCACTAAACAGTCCTTAAATTACATCACCGACACGTCCCTGGAGCGCAATAATATAAACAAAAACGTTCCCAGCAAGCGTTACGTAGGTATAAAAATTAAGAAAAATGTCGGACAATAACAGGCACATTACCACGTAACGACTGGGCCTGTATTAGCATATTATTGAAGCAATTAATAACTCGCTGAGCGAGGCGCGGGATTATGCCGATTCCTAGATGGACGCTCACGTTTACGAGTAGGTACTGAAAGATGTATGTGTAGGAATTAGTTTAATTTGGGTAGGTTACCTATACTTAGCAATGGCTTCAATTCAATTGAAAACTTCTGAAATGAGTATAAAAAATCAATATATTTTATTTCACATAAACCAACATAGGCACTTATGAAACGTCAGAAGCTAGGTGCACAGTTCCAATTGGTCGTTTCCTATGGAGAAGAGCCGGCAAGAAACTCCACGGTAACTTTTTTTAAAATAATTGGCTTTTACAATGTTTTCAAATTACACTAGGTAAGGGAGGACAGCGTAGGCCTGTCAACAAGTACCAGTGGTAGATTTCAAGAATTCCTTACAAATAAATAAACACATAGTTTTGTTATCTTTCAAAATGTCTCAAGACTTCGAAAGCACCTAATATACGAAAACAAGAGACGATTGATCGGTACCAAAAGAAAAAAAACAAAAGACGAAATAACATACACGAAACAAGGAAACGGAAGATGTTTCAGTGACATTTCAATTTAAATCGCATAATATGTCAAAGCAGTCCATTTATATTTGAAACATTAATAATAACTCTTAAGCATATGCATTATTTAGCTTAGTTGGAGAGTTTAGCAAGAATTGAATGTAATATGCAAAACACATTAGTAGTGTTTCAAAATAATGTCAATATTGCAACAAAGCTTTCTAAAGTTACATAAATATTAAAGCAGGATTGATTAACTTACAGAACTAGACCGGAGCGGCAATTCTCGTAATTTTAAGAACGTTCACAGTCTCATCTCAGTCTCAATCAGTCAAAAAAACCTCGAATCTCCCTACATTTTGACAAGTCTTTGACATTTGTTTGTCGCCGAGATGAGACTGCGAATAGATTTTGAACGTTTTAAATCACGAGAATTGGCCTTCTGATAACGTATTCCCTATGACACAATGAACGAAACCGCACGAGAAAACGCGAAGTTGGCATGGTTTGAACTGTCAAAATAAAACCACGCTGTACAACCGTACGTGGTTATCACGTGGTCAGATTACGCGGGGAATGATAATTTTCATACAGAATTGGGGCCCAGCCACTTAAAACAGCTTTATAACAATACTAGCTGCGCCCCGCGGTTTCACCCGCATAAGTTTCGATCCCGTGGGAATATTGGGATAAAAAGTATGCTATGTGTAACCAGGATTTGGTTATAAACTATCTGTGTGCCAAAAATCCAAATCCGTTCAGTAGTTTTTGCGTGAAAGAGTAACAAACATCCATCCATCCATCCATCCATACAAACTTTCACGTTTATAATATTAAGTAGGATTTACATTATAAATAACTCAATCAATATTCAAATCAGAAACGTAACCACAAGAAATAAATGGCTTGTAATTAATTTTAACTATAAATCTTCCAAAAAATAAGGTTACTTATCGAGTGTCTCAACTTTCAAATATATATTTAAAGTTCGTGTTGATAGTAATTTGGGTGAGAGCCCTTTAGGGGTTTTTTGCATTGTTTTAATTTTGTTATCAACATTTAAGGGAGCTGGTTGTAAATGGTGAGAGGCTAAAAAATTGTGGCATTGCGTGCGTTGAACATGACTATAGGTTGTGGTCCAAGTGGATAAACAATTCAATTCAATTTTTATTCAGTAACAATTCACATTGCGTTCAAATACAATATATATATAATATTTTTAAGTTATATTAATATTGCATTGTATGTGTTTATATGGGCCAATAAATGGATAAATAAATAAGCCAGCAAGAAACACTAACAGACGTCATTTTTAAATGTACACCTCAAAAATTGCTTTTTAACTTTAAAGGATATGATTCTAAGTTCATTGTTGAGTTATTTTAACATACAAATTACCCACATACTTAAAAAAAGAAAACCAAATGAGGAAATTCTGGATGCTTGTGTCAAGTGCTTTACTTTACACTTAACACAAGCGTCCAGAATTTCCTTTTTCAATACATACCTATAGTCCATTTACAATAGCATTAGAAAGAAGTTAAAAAAGGTTATTTTTAATGCACACTTTGTAACAAAAATACAATAAACATTGTTACATTATGATAGACGCCGAATTTATTATGATCTATTTTTACAGCAGCTGTCACACTTAATTGTAACCATTTTAACTATTTATCTTATGAAATTATGTGGCTTTAATTTATTTATATTATATAACTCCAATTTAAAATTGCAGTGTCAATGCTAAAAACCTAAAAGAAGCAGGGATGAACAATACTTGGAACGTTATTCGTTTCACTATAATTCTACCGAATTTTATTTTAATTAAGGTGGATGCGCTGCAGTAGCCCGCGAAATCAGACGAATTCGGAGCAATTCTAATTTAAAGGGATGTATTGATGATTTTTAAGGTTAAAATTGTATTATTGCCTACATATTTCTTATTGTTGCGCATCATATTATTTTTATTAAGATACAACCTTACACTGACCTGCAAATTGCAAAAAACGCAAGAAAATTAGAATTTAAGCATCTCCCTTAAAATTGTTTTATCATAACTTTGAAATAAAATGTTTTGCATTCCTGCTTCTACGAGCCTCTTTTTTCTAATGCTATTATAAATGGACTATAGTAGAAAACAAAATAGCTTCACACACTTTCCTTAACTACTAGTAAGCTTGATGAATGACAACCTGCCAAATCCAATAAATGCCAAAAAATACCTTTAGATATTTAAAAAAAAGAGTCTACTAAGCTAACCCGCTCATCGTCACACACTTACTCAGCAGCGCGCTATTTATCGCGCGCTATAACGAGCCAGCTATACGCGCTATCACGCCCTCCTCGTTACACTATCTAAATGATGCTCCGCTATTAAACTTTCAATCTATTTCCCAGCGTTATGTCTAATTAATTACTCTACTAGCAAAGAAAACTATTTGACTAAATAGCTTGTCTCCTACGTTTTTGCAACGCCAACTGTCTGGCTGGATATATATTGTAGCTCGGTTCCCAAAGTTTGTTGTACAAACTCCGGTAGTTGTATTAGATAAATACGGTGCAGTTTGTAACGGAAAGTAACCTAGTGCTCTTAGTTGAGTTTTGCTACTAGTGCCCGAAAATTAGCAGATATTTTCGGGTTTTTCATTGGGCTTCGAATCTTTTTTTCCTCACGTATTTCTCGGTAAAGTTTTTTCCCGATGTAATTCCCAGTTTGCGCTACGACATGTTTTTCGATTAGGCTTTTGAATAATAAGTGTCCCTAAACTTTCTGCTGTTACTTCCCAGAAACAATTTCAGGTTCACTTTTTAAAATGTAATCTGTATTTCATTCCTAGCATTTTCGTACTTATGATTGATTGACAAATTCCTTCAGAAAAAAAGTAAAAATGCATGCTCACCAGCATCATAACATAACCCCAAAAACCAATTAAAACAAACCCACAACACCATTACAATTCACCATCAAAACAAAACACACTTCTCTTCGACAATATCCCAATTCTCAAAGTTTTTCCTCCATCAATAATCAATAACAGCCCTCTTCGTACAATAGGTGTTAATAAGGGTCTGCACTGACCTATTTCGTGGCTAAGTTCACGCTAAGAAGGGCTGCCGCTGAAGATAAGGCGCGGGCAAGCCGTCCGGTTAATTGTCCGGAATAGATACCGGCCCTGTTGCCGGATTGAGCCATGGTTTATATCGATTTTCCTGTATAGCTGTGTTGTTTTTTTTTTCTTTTCTTTGTCTATATTATGCTAATCTGGTAGTTTTGGGTCAAATAGTATATTTTTTATTGGTGTTTCACATTGATTTATGGTCAATCTGGTTTTATAATACTTATCAGTAGACTAAAATTGTGTGAATAATTCCATTAGGTTACAATAATATTATGAAAAAGTTTTACAAACTTTTGGGGCTGATCTTCTATTCTAAAAAACAAGGCCTTTATTCAGTGGGACACCCAAACACCGCCTACAAAATATCGTGAAGCCAAAAATACTCACACGACCATTGAATTATCTGAAGATATAAAAAGAAAAGTCATTCAGCAGACTAGTCAGGAGCACACGTAGAGGTGTTCAACGTTTGCACACAAAGCCACATCTGATATCGATAAAACCCCACTCGTATTATCATAAAAACACTCAATATTAAAAAGCAAACGATTCGCTATATCTCTGTCCATCGGTACGCACCATTCACACGAGATTCGTATTCAGTAGGCGCGCCGTAAGTTGGCGCTATATCTTTTCACTGCCTCCATAAGGGCTGGTGTACGCCAGTGTGCTTGCAAAGTAGTTATAAACTGCTACTAAAGGCAGCACGGGCCGCTCAACGCGAAGACACTTAAAGTATACGTGTGGTGCGGCCTTTATCTTTTTATGCCTCGTTTAATATTGCGGCTCGACGCGATTAAGGTTATTGGATCGATTTTCGGGGCGTTTCTTGTTTGTTTATTTCGTATTAAGTGCTTTTATGTCTTTTACGATTTCTTACGCTCGCATTTTTGACGCTTCGTTGCTCTTGGATTTAAATGTCCGGCCCTCGAGGTGTGAAATGGAACGAAAGCTGTTTTGATTTAAAAGGGCCCTTTGCCTTATTTGAAAATATTATTTTTTTAAATGTTTTTACAACAAGACAAAGATAATCAACTTCGCCAACGCCAACAAAGGCGCTAAAAATTAAATATTTAAAGTACCTATAGTCCATTTATAATAGCATTAGAAAAAAGAGGCTCGTAGAAGCAGGAATGCAAAACATTTTATTTCAAAGTTATGATAAAACAATTTTAAGGGAGATGCTTAAATTCTAATTTTCTTGCGTTTTTTGCAATTTGCAGGTCAGTGTAAGGTTGTATCTTAATAAAAATAATATGATGCGCAACAATAAGAAATATGTAGGCAATAATACAATTTTAACCTTAAAAATCATCAATACATCCCTTTAAATTAGAATTGCTCCGAATTCGTCTGATTTCGCGGGCTACTGCAGCGCATCCACCTTAATTAAAATAAAATTCGGTAGAATTATAGTGAAACGAATAACGTTCCAAGTATTGTTCATCCCTGCTTCTTTTAGGCTTTTAGCATTGACACTGTAATTTTAAATTGGAGTTATATAATATAAATAAATTAAAGCCACATAATTTCATAAGATAAATAGTTAAAATGGTTACAATTAAGTGTGACAGCTGCTGTAAAAATAGATCATAATAAATTCGGCGTCTATCATAATATAACAATGTTTATTGTATTTTTGTTACAAAGTGTGCATTAAAAATAACCTTTTTTAACTTCTTTCTAATGCTATTGTAAATGGACTATAGTTAAACTTAACAAAAACCAGAATTTAATTTAATTATGTAATATTATAATACCTTTAAGTAGGCACGCTAAGATAAGCACTTACCCATTATTATTTTAGAATTTATTACTTAACTTATCAAGTCAAACATTTAGGTAATTATTAAGAGATAGATGCTCATAAGTTGCGATATGATATGAACTCCAATATGAGAGGCTTCTAAAAGCTTTCTCATCAATTGAACTAGAACATGAAATATAAATGTGAATGTAATATTTTAAACATTACCACTTACATTCCAGTTTTCGCAAATTCACGTATCTATGAGTAACCACTCAATTATTTTATTGATTGAAACAGCATGTAATAGGTACTTAGTGTCAAAATGTTGAAGGTTTAGGTTATTGATAATATTGTGCCAAATAACGGTTAATGAGATACTTAACTAATTACTGGGTAATATTGAAGCATTACCCAGTAATTGGGGGTAGTAGTTTGAATAGACGTAAAGTTGACCCAAACATACGAATTTACTGGAAACACAAAACTAAAACGGTGCTTAATTACACAACCTAAGTAAAGAAACTAACTTAAGATTTTCCAACGATTCTCAAGTTTACAAAGCCTGCAACTAACTAAATATTTTTTCTTCAAGATTTACATACAAATAAAGCTGGATTACCGCCGAGCGATCAAGACATTAGCTCGATAGTGGCGCCACACAGCGGGCGATCGCGTGCGCGCCATCGCTATCGCGTTGCACTGACAGTTCTATCTACATCGCGATTCCCGCGGTAAAAACGCGAAGACGCGCGATTTGTATCGCGGTTTAATGAAATTAAAATTGGTTGAAGTGGGCACGTTATGAATAAAAAGTTGTGTGCGTGTGCGATAGTCGTTTTGTAATAAATAAAGGGTTCTTTCTTTTGTATTCACTTACGCAAGTGGTATTGTAAAAATACACTGGCTTATAAATTGAAATTAAGAGCGATTTTTCTTTCAGTACACTGTTGGTACTTAAATAAAAAACTATTTAAATCCTCTTCTTAGCGTATCGATGGCAAAAGTTCAAACATCTTTTTATATTGGGGCTGGTCATGTCAGTGGAGTATCTGGCCCTGAGAAGTGCCAATTAAGACATGTTTTTACCATCGCGGTGAAAGGATTAGCCAATCGTAGAAGTCGATTGCCCAAGGTGCGCCGGACACAATAGCATATCGGAGATTACCTCGCTCGGGGAGGCTCCTTTCATGCACCCCGATTTAAATAAGTCATCTTAAACTGATATCAAAATGAATCGGTGTAGAAAAAATAAAAAGAGAACTCAAAACTTGTCTTGCAACGTCTAAAGTCTAGCAATTAGGCCAATTTCTAATCATTCAAAACTAATATAATTGGATGCTAACTCAATACATCAAAGTTAACACAATTAGTAACTTTTCGCTGCGAAGTGTAACACAATTTTGTTACATAACTTTCGATACAATCAATAAACTATCTAATAATATTTGAAATATCTCAAGGCAAATTAAATTTTAATTATCAAATAATACGAACTAATTTTGTAGAATTTGAATAATGTAATTTAGGTACACTGTTAGTAATCAACATTTGAAAGAGGTTGGCGTAACGTGATTTATATTTGAAAGTAATTTGATTGGTGTTAATAGAAATGTAACGATCCGCGGATCATACTGCGTAGGTATAACTGTTTTTTGGGCTCGTCATTCTGATTAATTTGATAGATTAATTATTATTTAAAGTACATACCTATACTTTATATGAAGATTAATTATTTAACTTTACAGACGGTTAAAAACAAATTGAACTTTTTTTTTGTTTGTGGTTACCTGTTATACAAATACGATTGCGTACAGTCCGCGATCGCGCGTTCAAATTACGCAAACTGCGCGAAGTAAAGGCCTCCTCTAGAGACAAGCTCAGAACCTTAACCGTACAATTTTCGATAAGTTACGGTATTACTCACACGCGTGTAAAGGCCACGTTATGCCGTCTTCATCGGTTCATGGGCGGCCAATCGTGCGTAAATACTGTAATACTATAATACCGTTTCACCGTTTTAACACGCAAACTCACCCGGAGAATGTTTTAAAACGACTTCAACAAGCTATTGTTGAAGAGTTTGTAATGGACCCGTTGTTCTAATGTAACTTGATTGTAAAACAAAGGACCCCACGCTAAAGTCCCTAATAAACTTTGGCAGCGCGACAGTCTTTTGTACCAAAAGAAGCCGATTCGTATTCACTTTAAAAACGGTTCGAAAAGCTGGTTTGTTGGCAGCACTAGTTCTTATTGGGACGTGTGAAGAAGTTTCGGTATAAGGAATTATTGATATATTCTTGGTAAAACTTTTTACTGACAACCTTGTCGCAAGGTTCTCTGTTTTAGCCTTCTCAAATGTTTATTAAAGATATTTTTCCTTTATCCCTATCAGATAAATATAATGAACATGTACAAAATTAAGCTCGAAAAAGAACACCTAAAAAAGACCAGCCTTCAAATTCTCCAGCTTTTAAAATCTCTAACCTTTTTCCCAAGAATACATTTACATACAACGTAAATACGCCTGAAGCGCAATACTACGTCCAAGGCAACAAGCAAGCACAAAGTCGGGTTAACCCGTAGGCTGCAGGCGAGCGCGAACAAATCCCGAGAGAGCAGATTTTAATTAACTATCGCCTTACGTCTTACAGGTGTAACGGGCGAAAGAAATAACCCTCTCCGCGCTCCCTGAAACACGAGACCCATTTTGAGGTACTAAAAGACGGCTAATTGAAAAGCTAATATTCACGGTATAACATTAATTATCCTCTGGAGGGTTGCTGCGTAATCTCCAACGAGAAATCCTTATTATTTTAAGTGATACGCCGGCGCGGCGATGTTAAATATTAAACGAAACTGCGCCATGCCTTTTAATAATAAGTATAGTTCAGCTCCGCATGGGTTCTGGGAATAAAACACTGGGACCTTTGTTGATGTGTGTTATCGTATCGAATATTTTGAGCTTCGTTATTGCATTATTAATAGCTTGTTAATCAAGTCAGGATACGCGAAGTAGTGTACTTATATGCTCATGATGTGAAATACTAGTATTCAGCTGCATCCGCAGGGTAATTACGTAACACACTACTAGCAGCAATAGCTCACAGTTTGACATTTCAGCAACATTCATTGCGTCATTTACGTTGTCGAACAGACAAACTTCACGAAAATATGAAGCAATGAATTAGCAATATCCTTCAAAATAATTCAGATTCAGATTGCAACGCAATCGCAATTGTGTGTAACGCAATTAGGATGCCGGTTAGACTAGAAGCCGACCACAACATAGTTGGGAAAAGGCTTGGCAGATTGATATGCTCAAGATGCTGTTGATGACTGGTGATATTCTGTGTTGTCAAAACTCCATCTCAAAATATTTTTAGACTCATAAAGAAATGAAAAAGTAAAGTACAAAATATCGATCATGATTACTACTAATGCCTTCATTCAATACCGCCGGGAAATCGACTGATGTTTATTGCAGCGTGCTATTATTATTTCTACCCGCGAACGGAAAAATGGGCGAATCTTAAAGGGCTTGTAGTTCATAAGACAGCCGATAAAGCTCATTCAATCGTTTATAATTTCACGTTCCGTTTCACACGATACGGTGGTTCTATTTTTGTAATATTGTGTGGTGGTTGCAGATGTGACTGGTGAGCATAGGTAGGTACTGCGTAAGGTTGTAAGTTTGGTTCTCTGCTTAAATATAATTGAGTTTTTCCAATAGACTATTTTAGCTCTGAAATTTATTCGCCACCAATCTCAAAGAAGTCCGTTCTCTGTCCTTAAGTTTATTTCTATCCGTCTTTTGCAGAGATATTTTCGTGCTTTTAAGCTGTTGATTGTAATATTTTCGTAAGAAGGTGCTATCACAGACTTACAATAAAATATTGCTAATATTATTATGCCGATGCCTTACGTCTCAGACTCGTATTTATACTAAGTCATACCCAGTACCACCCTCTATTAATTTGACACGTAAAACTTCGGTACTAACTAACACTAACGACTTGCTGCATACATTATTCTCTTGTTTTGCCTTACTTACGTACTCTAGTATTGTGTAGGTACTAATACTAGTATTTCAAACTCAATCTAACGTCATCTTTTTTCTCACAAAACAAAATTCTGAAATAAAAACCCAAATGTTCCAAGCTCTCTAATTGAACATTTCGTTTACTGCATGCAACGAAAATGTAAATTGAAAGGTATTAAACGGCAATTCACTTATTTATGTAAATATACAATTTCTTCGAATAAAAAGTTACTTACAAAATCTAATAACATTGGTCCTCAGACAGCCTACAGCGAAATCAATATTCAATTTGATTGCATAAAACATTTTCAGGGCCTAATCGACGACAAATCCCCTATTCCAGTAAGTGTGATGTTTTCATTTGAAATGCCAAAAATTTCTACGATATTTCAAAGGCGGGAACAAATTGTAGCGATAAGAGCGTCACAGAAGTTAGGGTGTGCTTCACTGGAGTTGTTATCAGTTGAGGGCACTCGGGGCAGTTAGGGCACGCGGGGCGGTCGGGACAGCGGGGTCAGCGGACACGATCCACTAAATCGAATGAAAAATTGTACCAACTTCATTGAACCGATGCTTTGAAGCGACATGAACCTTCGCTGAATCGGCATAGGCGTTAAGCCACGAATTGGGAAAAACCTGGCAGTAGGGCAAATATGTGCATACCGGGAGGTATTTCTCGTCGAAACATCAGACCCTTGGGACACACGTAAAAATACACGAACCCCTTTTTAGGTAGCACCGCCTACTTCCAATATTCGCGTAATATTTTAGACGTGGCGGAATTCTCGTTTCCAAAGGAACAAGTGAGAACAAACGTTACCTACAAGTTATAAAGGTTTTGGTTGTGACTTTAGTTGCAAAAGAGTCTGAGGAAAACGTCTGATGGAAGTCTTTTGCACTGAGACGAATTTATAAATAAAAATATTATATATAAAATATTATTATTATTTATATTTTTATATAAATTTAAGTTAGTAAGGGTGGTTGGGTGTAAGGTTGGGTAGGGTGGGGGGTGGTATTTTTAGTTATTTAAGTTTTTTTATTATTTAGTTAATTAATTCTATTTTAATTTATTCGTTTTTTTTTGTGAAAATAGTAGACAACAAAAGGCGTTGTTTCCACGGAAAGAGTTTCCATAACACGGATGTCTCTCTATCTTTACACATCAACTTCAACTTACCCCATTACACTATTTCAGTCCAAAATTACCACATCTCAGAATCGCGACCTCTCAAACTTACACCTACGTTCAACATACATATAACACAAAATTACAGCTAGCACTTCCGTTAATGTGGTTATAATAGATCGAACGTTGTTTACCCAGCTTTCCCCAGTCTTCCCCACTGTTCCCCACTATTGCCCACTATTCTCCAACGTTGCAGCGGGCGGTGAACTTCATACGGACAACTTTAAAATGAAAGATTCGAACGAGCGCGCCGTGTAATATTAAATCCTCAACCACGTATACTGCGATGGGTTCTGGATGTAGTTATGTGTGATTAATATTTTATGTGACGATAGAGGTATTTGTTTTGCATATCTGATTTGTATTTGGCCTTTATAAAGGACTGTTTTCGCGCATCTAAACTTACCTTTAATAAACACGCCTGTAAACCCCGAAAAGTTGGACAGAGGTGTACCTATGATACTGGTATTCACATTTTTCCAGTTATATGTAAGTTCCATATAACAGGGGGCGAGCTTATTGGCATCAATTGGGCACAAATCCAGACTCCTGGCCTAACTGAGCCTTTAACATAGCTTAAAAAATATTTATTGTATTTTGTAGCACACGCTTTCATCTTATCCTAATTGCTCTTAGGCATACCAAAATATTATTCTTTTAGCTTACATATAATTTAAGTTAACAGAACCGCCTGTAACCAATCTTTACGTCAATAAAATTCTCAGAAGTACCTCCAAAACTAACCCACAGACCCACAAAACTGTGGCGAAGGAGTCATAAAGAAAATATAATCCAGTTTATACGAACGTTAATAGGTTGTAAGTATTGCTTCCATTGCCAAAACGGTCTCTAAAAAAAAGTTGCTGTATAATGGTCGTACTTTTCGCGCCCTTTTTCAATGACGTCATCAAGTTAAGGTTGTCAACGACGATACGATTCTATTCTTCGCGTTGACATGTAATCATTAATGGGTATATGGAAATGGGTCACTCTGCTGGGCTGGGCTAACAATAAGTCACTTAGCGAGACATTCTCCGGCGACCTAACACCTTTCAGACTGTGAGTCGTGACTATTCCTGAATAGACTTATACAATATGTAAATAGACTTGAAGATTCTGTTAAGACCTTACCTAATTGTCTATTAATTAAAGGATTTATTCAATATTTCTGACATTTATTTAGTTAACATACTCAATTTGCCAAGTACCTTTAGCTATTTTCATAGTGTAATGTCGTACGGTATTCTATTGTGGGGAAATGCCGCTGATATTCAGACTATCTTTGTTTTGCAGAAGCGAGCTGTTCGATCAATTTATAAATTAAGTCCGAGACACTCGCTCAGAGACAAATTTAAAGAAATTAATGTTATGACTGTGCCTTCTCAGTATATTTATGAAAATCTTTTATATGCCCATAAAAATATAAAATTGTTTAAAAAATACAGTGATATAAATACTAGGGGAACAAACACAAATTTGTTGTACCTACAACAAGGCTCAAGAAAATAGGTGGCTCGTTCAGATGCCAATGTATACGCTTCTACAATAAAGTTCCAAGCCTCGTTCAAGATCTAAGCCTTAATAAATTCAAATCATTCATTAAACGTAAGTTGTGCCAGAAAGCCTTTTATACCGTTAAGGCTTATATCGAGGACAAAAAGGCTTGGGATTAAGCTGCTTCCAATTTTTACATATTGAATGTTTTTTTGTTTTTTGTTTTGTGTTGTTTTTTTTTTATATATACACTTTGACATTAATGAATTTGATCTATGACATTTACTTACTTTGTAAAGTATTCTATTATTTTAATTATTGTGAATGTGAAGACTATGTGGGTCATTTTATTTTTTATTTTTCTCTCTGTTCTGTTAGTTTTTGTCATGGTCTGGCAGTTTCAGTAATTAATATGGCCTACCCAAATGTCCTTTCTTTGGTATTGTTCGACGAATCGTTGAGCTCCTTAAGTTTTGAGTTGAGCTGCATGATTTCTGACATATGCGTGCACTGACTGGACAGGTCCTCTCAATCTGTGTGGTTCTTTCCTCAAAAGACCATCTCAGACATCGACCTACATGGTCTTCATATGATCTGACCAAGATTATGTCTGGTCTTTAAAAGAGACTGTGACGTCTGAGTTTGTTTCGGTCTTTCTTCTCAGGCTAGTCAGATAGGAAACGCCGACCTCATCTAGTTTTAAAATATGATTGACGTGTAAAAGTGTTTGTACAAACCTACTTACAAAATAAAATCATTTATCATTACCTACCTACACAACAAAGTTCAGGTAATTTTGGCCTTCCTTTTATGCAATTGTTTACCTCTTAGTACCAGCTAAAGTCACCTTTAAATGAAGTAATATTACAGTATTCATAATTTCATATTCCCCCAGTAAGTTCATACATTATTTTCAATACACAACATAGGTAGACAAACTCATACCTGCGTCGGGGGCATTGATTATGAACTTCGGGCGATACCTAGATAGCCTAGGTAGATACTAGGTCTAGAAACTTTGCTATCTTCGCATATTTCATGTGCTATTCCAATTGGTCGGAATTTATTATGGAAAGATAACGCAGACAGAAGTTTCGGTAGGTTTAATATGAACTTGTGTAATATAGATGTATCGGCGAAAGTATTTTTTGTTGTTGCTTTTTGGGCTCAGGCAGGGCCTAGTCTTAGAGCAAATTATTTAGAAGTTTAAAAAAAATACAGACATGGGTCCTCAATGTATTTTATCTTTTCTATCGAGATTGATACGAACCTTTTTGACTCGACTCGTCTTCGAGAAAAGAAAAAGACAAGACAAAAAGGTCCCATTAGCTCTTATTACTTCTCACAATACCTAGCCACTGCTTATAGTGCTTATTTGTAGATACAGTAGAGCCACTTTTCTA
Organism: Apamea anceps; assembly: GCA_951799955.1. Classification (NCBI taxonomy): domain Eukaryota; kingdom Metazoa; phylum Arthropoda; class Insecta; order Lepidoptera; family Noctuidae; genus Apamea; species Apamea anceps. Next base: position 3,371,837 of record OX637506.1, read on the forward strand.
TCTAGATACCTGGGTAGCTAAGCTTTTCTGGAATGTCAGGTCGTCAATAACAAGCGTTGTAAATTGTGAAAGTCATACAAAGTCAAAGTCAAATCTATTTTTCAATGAGGCAAGTAAAATGCACTATTGTAGATCAACAGTTAAGTTCAAGAAAAATGAAGAATGAAATCAAGTTGGTTCCAAAAGGTAGTTTCGTATGGAGAAGAATGGACAAGAAATTCTTTACAAATAAAAAAAGTTTTACAATATTTTGTTTTCATTAGTTAGATAGTCATATTGCTATGTGAAAACGACATGCTTTGATAAATTTAATAAAACTCACACAAACAACCTCCTAAAAAGCAAAGGTTTCTTTAAGCTATAACATCAAAGGTCAACAAAATCAAATGTTGAAAAATAATGAAAACTTACCACATCAAGATGACCTCTACTTATCGTAAATATTACTTCCTATGGGACTAATTTACTTTAAAGAATCTTTTTGTCTCCGCATGAGGTGCATTCAAATGTAGGAAATGGCCCACTATGGTGCTAGAACCGATGAGCTAGCAACGTTAATTTATTGCTATGTTTACACCAAGTTGCTCAAGTTTTCCGCAGACGTACACGTGGGCCAACTTATACTTAGATAAATATTAGGGGAACTTGATAGCTGGCATGAACTTTACTTAAACGTATGTTTGTAGGTATAATTTCCCAAGCTTCGTGTGAGATGCAATTCTGAAAAAAATACTAACAAAACAACATTATTTTCATATCATAATAAAAAAGAACTTGACAAACAACGCACAAGAGAACGCTCGCACAAAGATGTTCTTTTGAAGAGGCACATGTCGACGTGCGCGACGCACCTGTTTACTTTACATGACGTCTGTCAAACATATAAAGAGCGCCTCTTCACGAAGCACACAAAAAATGCTGTCGTCAAAGGACCTTTGACAAATTATCCTGTTAAGTTGACGTGCAAATATTCCGCGAACGAACGCTTCCACTCCCATTGAATACTAGAAACGCTACTCTTTGAATTGTCAATTCGATAAGAAATAAAGACGTATCGCAAAATCAAGTGCCGAGTGTACTGCCACATTTTACATTATCGTCAGTTTTTAAGTGTCGCCGTAACTAACGTCGAGTGCCAAAGTTTTTAGCGTGTAATGCTTCCGATACATAAAACCATCCAATAATATTTGTGTTCGACGGCGACGCGAAAACATTTTGCTCGGAGGCGCCCCCTATCGGTCGGCTATAAAGGCCTTTCGCGCGATAAAAACTGATCTGTGAGTTTGTCCGCCAACAACAGGAAAACAGATCTTTGGCGAGCCGCCAAGTTACCTGGTGGCTCCGCGCGAGGTGCCGCCGCGCCGCCTGTCACGCACTCCCCCTGCGTGCACTATCTCCACACCAGTCGAGTCTGCACTCGCGATAAAGGGTTAACAAATTGCATCCAACTTCCAAGCACACGTCGCCGAATGTGGAAGCAGTAAATAGTTCCATGTTTGCCGGCGAAGTTTTGACTTCTTTCTCACTCGCCAACTGACGTTCTCATAATGGCTTTTCCGGAGGTAGGAACGAGCGTTTTCATTGTAACGCGCTGGCGTGCGGCCGCCCGCGGCGCCACCTCGCCGCGCGGTCCGACTGCGTCACTCCTCAATTTGCTACACCAATTGTTGCCATTTAAATTGTGTTCCTCGTACAATCCACGTTATTATTCTTTTATGCGCGCCCGCTCGTCGATCCCGAAGTGCAAATTGTTTTTTCCTCGCGTCTGTATCGGCGCTTACTCCGCGTTGTCTCTATCCTGCAGGAGGCGGGGATGTAAACATGGTGCGGGGCTTAAAAGTGCGTCCTAATTTATTTGAGGCGCCTTTTCGGAAAACGTTTCAGCTATGGTCTTTTATCCAGTTGAACAAAGGATAATACGAATAAAAGCCAGTCGAGCATAATCGTACTTTCCTCGAGAGCTCCGCAAAAGATAAAATAGTCACCACAATTTTCCCGGTAGAGTTTTTACCTTTCAGTGGCGTGGTTTTTTTGCGGGATTCAAAGCTGATTCAATAAGAAGTTACGAGCGTACTTAGCGAGTATAACACTCGTATGTATAGTTTTTATGTTTCCACCGGAGAGAATAATGTAAAATATTCGTTTTGATGTAACAAAGGGGGCGAGTTTGTTGATTGTTTATATTCGATTATCTCAAAACCAGTGGACCAATTTCGACGGCGCTTTTGTGAGCTCGCTTCTTAAACATCTCAGATCATAATAAAGGAGCTATCTACATAATCAATGTGGAACTGAACGAGATGAGTCTTACCTACCAGTTTCGTTGTGTAAACAAATTGTTTATTCTTTGGTGTCTGACGGTTGGATATTTGAAACGTTCAAGTTGGAATCGGTCAAGTTTATGGGGCATTATAATGATTTATTTAGAATATATAATATAGTGAGGCACCTGCCAGTCTCAATATATCTAAAGATCAACCCGTTACCGCGTAACTGATTTAGCTGCAGAGCGTTGCTGGCGGGTTGGGGTGTTGGTTACCTCATAAAGGGCCCCATCAGTCGTCATTAGGTGGATGACGCTGATACGCGTCGACGCGTCCTACGACCCGCGCCTGCCGTGATCGATGTACGTCGAACTCTACGTCGATGTATTAACATCAATGCATATGAATCTAAAAATAAATAATGCTCATGTATTGTTTTACCCTTTGGTAACAATGATTGATTCTTGAGAGGTAGATATGGTCTACAATATGTACGTTTCCAACAACACGTGTATTGGTGCATTTTATTTTAAAAAATAAAAACAATTTTGAAATTGAGAGACCTGAAGACCAATTCCCGTAATTAAAAACTTTGATCGTTTTTCTAGTCGCAAGCTCATCTTAGCGACATTCAATGTCAAAAACTTGTCAAAAATGTAGGGAAATTCGAGGTTTTTTGTTTTGACTGCGATCAGACTGTTCTAAAATTATGAGAATTGTCCCTCTTATTTTGAACTTACACAATCACTACACAGACATAGTTATAAAAGTCACACAAAAGCATTTGATTTATATCACCTTCACCGGACTATTTAATTACCCTCATACTTACTGAAAAATGAAATAGAAATACCCAAAAATCGATACACTACGGCCAAAAATATTCGGCTCGTATCACACAGTTGTTATTTGATTACACACCTTTGCGATTACCGCGGCCCCGGTCCCTTATACCTGCGGGGAGCAAGATTGATACTACCGCGGCCACAGCCTCCGACAGCCTGTTATTGAAAAATTGAGCGATAATCCCGCTGCGACCACCCTTGTTAAAAGATTTCCTTTTTTCTGCAAAACATTTTTAATAATTTCCCCTCGCACAATTTCGGCTTCTAAGATGTGATTGGATCAATGTGAATTTTTATATTATGTTTCTTCTGGTGTGAGTTAAGCGGATTGAAGGACCAAAACTCACAAACAGGTTTTGTCTTATAAAATCATTGCGATCTTTTACAAAGTCTCTTATAACTTATGTTGGTTTTTAAAAATATTTAATCTCATAAGAAATATAAAACGTAATATTATCTTCATAATAATTTCTCTGGTATACAGGTTTTACCTATTACTCGTTACTGTACCATCTTAATCTTAGTTTAAGAACGTACATCACAAGCTTCCCGTAGCATTATTAATACTTATGTTTGGGACAAAAATTTAACAACAACATGACCCCATCATCATACATCTCTCTCTTCATTAACAAACTGTAAGGTGTACCCCTCATATAACGCTCGATCTATTGTTGCAGGTTGCGCGTTCGTAAAGTTCAGCTCCCACCAAGAGGCGCAGGCGGCCATCACGAGCCTGCACGGAAGTCAAACTATGCCGGTAAGCACGCAACCACATTATCGGATGACAAGTCATGAGAGACCGCGGTGAACTTGACAGTTCATTAAAGACCAACTTCATTAGGACCAAAACTATGCATGCTTTTTTTGCGAATGACATACAAGCACATGATAATGATTTGACTAAAGGCTGGTGATGATTTGATGAAACCTAATTGTTAATAGAAATAAGATAATCTTGGCTAAGGCTCTTCGCCATAGGACCAATTTTTGTTAAAAAAAACTTATATATTATTTAAGCTTGTTTGGTTTTAAAATTCAATTCTAACGCTGCTCAACGCCCAGTAAATCAAAACCTACTTATTCTACCGTTCAACTGTTTTGGTCCTAAGCCAGTTCCCCAGCTTCCATCCTTATCTCCAACGGAAAACTATTTACAAATATTTTTCAACGGAAACAACTTATTCGCTTTCAATAAACTACTCTGCGAAGCTCCGTCACAATTCTGCGTCACACTTTTATTTAACTTCCTATATTTTTCCGCCTTCGTCTCCGGGACAAATTGATAGGAACTACATATTTGTTCATTTACAAGGTTAAGGAAGCCTGCCCCGATCAAATCAGGAATGAGTTTGCGGTACTTCGAGTTCAAATCTCCGGCGACTTTCGATAAGGATGTTAAGCCCTATTGAATGTTTTTCAAAATAACTTTATTTATCGTAGCATAAAACACTTCACGCTATCAGAAAAAAACACTCTAGTATCTGAACAAAACTTATTGAACAAAGGCAAATTAGTCCAGTTGATTTAGTCAGACCATTGCAGATGTCTCGATTCTACTTCGAATGAAGTATTCCTAGGAAAACATTAACTTAAAGTTATATAATCTACTAGTAGCGTCAAGACGACAATGACCTTCCCCGCCCCCGCTGTCGCTTATGTTTAAGACACATCACACGTCGACAAAGCATTGAGTTATTCGCTTACGTACGTACGCTGATAGAATAGTTAGTGAACTAACGCAAACAGAGTGAGCCGTGGCTTCACGCAACCCTGATACACTACAATAAAGATTGTGCTGATTTGAGATTGATGAGGGGGTCGTGTATACAGTGGGCCATGCTGGGCATAGTTTGAAGTCAAAGTCTTAAGAAGAGTAAAACTTAGAGACAGTAGAGTAGGTTCTATTTTCCTAAGGTATTAAAACCACCCGACCACGAAACGTAATAAAGTACTGTTTTTTTTTTTTATTGATTTACACTTTTATTGCCCAAAATCATTACAATATCACAATCTACCTAATCTACGGCTGGAAATAGGCTTTTTTAGTTTAATTTGTTTTGGTCCTTATGGTCGCAATGAATCACAGGTAACAATTCCGTGGCGAAGACCACTCCACCAACATATACATTATTAATATCAATCAATCAACTCAGCCTTTCACAGTCCACTGCTGGACATAGGCCTCTCCCAGACTGCACACACAACCTGTCCTCCGCGGTTATTAATATATTAAACCACCAACCAAAAATTTATAACCTTTTATTTATATTTTAACGGTCCCACAATAAAACCTTACGAGGGCAAGGCTAAAGTATGTGAAGCGTCTATATTTAGTCTTTAAGAAAGGAATCTGACCTTTTCATACCTCCACATGATCGTAAAAAGATGTCTCCGAGATGAAATTGATTCAGTCTCGTAAAGGTTGCTGTGAGCCTGTGCGGAGGTCAACTTGAGCATAATAATGATATGGGGTTATGTAAGCTTGGGGTTTGGAGTACATGATGAAGGAAATATGTTCGTGTGACTACGTATGTCAGGGTTTTGTGGATTGATGATAAGGTATGTATTTAAAATAACTAGAGTTAACACACGAGATTATGCTTAAAATTTTACATGTATACAAATGACTTAACTTCACGCCTAGTTTTCCCGAAGGGTTGGGCAGAGGTAAACTTAAAGTACACCCACATTTTCTCAGTTATCGTTATCAACCGAGCACGAAACCATACTCTGGGCTGCTGAGAAATCCCAGCTAGAAAACCCCAATAATACTTTGCCCAAACTGAGAATCAAACCCAGGACCTCATGCTTACTCGTAGCAGTAGCGCTAGCGACTACTAGGCAATGAGGCAGTCTATAAATAATTCATATTAAATAATTTAGTTCTCGTAACACCTATTACGATACTCGAAAACGAAATATTAGACAAATAACAATAATAACTAATATTATAAATGCGAAAATGGGTTTGTTTGTTCATTTGTTTGATACGCTTTCACGCTAAAACGTCTGAACTGATTTAGGTGAAATTTAGCATTATGGCTACCTGGAGAAGGACATAAGCTACTTTTTATTCTGGATCGCGAACAAAGTCACGGGCAATATCTAGTAAATATATAAAGCAGAAACTGCAATAGAATTCATTTAAAAACAAAGTAAATTCCTAGTTGACAAATGTTTGTATTCGCTAATTATCGTATTCCTGCCCACGTTCACTGCTTCTTACTCAATTAAATTCAAATTAAGTAACCCCTTCCCTATCTAGTTAACTTTCCTTCGGTCTTTTCATTACATGAACCAATTAAAACCAGTACAAGTATTAAAAACGAGCCAAACACTAACAAAATGCATACAGAGTTGTAAATAGGTACCTAGTGAAGTTCGGTTTTGGCAAAAAACAGTAAAATCGACTGTCCGAGCCAGCAGTTTAAGTTTTTAATTAGTGGCTCTGTGGGACGCCCGCCGTTGCCTACGCCGAGAATAAAACATCGATACTCATTAATTCGAATAATCGATTCGTTTTTGCTAATCTCTTGAATAATCTTTGAGTTAATGTCGTTAATTGATGTTCTCGCAGTTTTATTGCTTTTGTTCCCATTTGCTTTTAGACCATTTAAAGTTGAACCTGCAAAAATAAACGAAGGTTATTCTAACTTAGTTCATTCTAGACTTATTTTACGTGCTTGGACGCGGTAACGACAATATTTCTACTGCATTACAACTATATATATTACAAGTACTAGCTGCGCCCCACAGTTTCACCCGCATACGTTTCGATCCCGTGGGAATATCGGAATAAAAAGTATACTATGTGTTAATGCTGGTTATAAACTATCTGTGTACCAAATTTCATACAAATCAGTTCAGTAGTTTTTACGTGAAAGAGTAACCAACATCCATCCATCCATCCATTCATACAAACTTTCGCGTTTATAATATTATATATAGTAATGTAGTAGGAAGGAAATAGGATGTAACGCTAACAAAAACTTCTACTATACTGCTCATAACATAATCCCACTAGTTTCACCAAATTGTAATTAGGAAACATACAACTTACCCTCGCGTACCCTCGACAGGAATCCACTTATATTAATTGTTACGAACGGTAACTTAGAGTAAAAGCGACCCACTAAATGAAAGAAGCCGTCCTTTGCTTATTTGACCGCATAATACACCGGCCATTATGATATTAAATCTGGTTTCAACTTTATTCGCCGACCACTGAATAGCAATAAGTTTAATTGGTTCGCTGATCACAAAATAAATCGTCAGTGTATAATAACATATAAATTTTCAATCGATTCGTAATCAGTCACAATTTGGTTGCGAATGTATTCTGTTACATTGAAACAGAGCACTTTGATTAATAGCAATCTGATATTCATTAATCATTCCACTCAGCGTGACACTGTCCTCTTCTGGACATATTATGCAATTGTGTTATAATTGGTTTGGTTAGTTTTCAAGCTAAATCGATACACGATATCATTCCAAACTGCCTTCAACAACGAACCTATTTCAATTTATATATTTCCCTCGGAAACTAAATACGACTACTAAATTAAGAGCCGACACAAAGGACTGACTACATAATCCGGAATATAGTAAAAATGGTGTTCTGTAATCAAGTGCAAACTAGCATTGGACCGTTGACAAGCCGAACACAGTCAGTTCGAGTGAGGTTTTGTTGGAGTCAGAATAGAAATTCGGCGGGTACTCGGCGAGCCCGATAATTCCTTTTGCCGAGCGACGACACAAAAGCTCGCTCTCTCCCGCCCCCGGATTTGCTCTCAACTCCTCCTAATGACGTTTTTGTCTGGCCCTCTCTACCTCTAGTCTTGTATTCTGTACAAATATTGATTGACTTGTATGGCGTTTCGTTTGAAAACGTATTTCGTTGTACAAATTTCGAAGTCCTTATTTTGAGTTATTCTATTTAATTTTCCAATTTTGTCTGTATTGTTTGACCGTGGTGAAGTGTCTGACTGCTTTACTTTTAAATTGTGTTACGAAAGTAATTTGTTTGATAACTTTGTTTTAGTTTACAATGGCTTAACTTGCCAAGCTAATTGAATATGACGGGGCAGGGGATAAGTAAATTACAAGAAACTACACTAAAGTTCTACATATGTGAAATGAGTTAAGCGACAAAAGTGAATTCATTTAAGTACTTGCATATGATTCTGTCATAATTAAGTCTTGGCAACATTAACACACTCAAAGATAAAACTAAGGTAAATTAATTTCTTCTTCATTTGGCTCTCACAATCCCACTGAACTAAGCCGGATAAATAAAATACCCCTTCAGGTGGCCTATTCATCGCAGTACCGTAAAAAAAATCATTCAAATCTGTCTGTGGGTTCAGATAATCTTACCCAAGGTCGTGTGCATTATACCTTTTATCTTTTGGTCGCTCATTTGTGATACAGGAGTATCCTACTTTGACCTTATTTGTTTCGCATATAGATGGGAGTAGATAATTTTAATGATTAGGAACGAAAAAATAAAATTATTTTATATTTATGAGTAGAAGTAAAGGGTCTCATGTCTTTACTGATTTTTTTTTAGAATATTGATAAATTAATATGAGACTGCCTAGCCATTTACAACCTTAAAAGATCAACATAATTATTACAAGAGGTAATTTATTTCCCACATTAAAATCTTCCTCGTAAAATTAAAACATGCAACCGAACTCAAAAACCACATCGAGCATAAACTCACGTAAAACAAACGGGGATCTTCAACATAAACAATCGCCCAAGTTCGAAGGTCAATGAACACTGTTGTTTTTCATAATTGGCCCAGCGGAGCTTGAGCGGACCTTATTAAGAGAAAATTTCTAGTGCTTCATGCACACAATATGGCGCCCTCGGACCATGGAAACGGAAGCTTATTATACGAGCATGAGCATAATAATAATATAGGTATCGTCGTATTCTTTCGCTTTGAGTTTTTGAAGTGCTTCTTATTGTAGACGTTCTGATATTGGATTTGAGAGTTACCTGTGTGGAGGCTTTGCATACAACACTATATGTATTTTTGCGTTGAGAGTAACATACTTATATGTTTGCAAGAAATACTAAAACCATAACATCAAGTATATTTTGTCAACAACTGTTCTACCTAAGTGTGGTGAACTATGGATATTCATTGATTTTATTCGGCAATATTAAATCATTTATTTATTTTTATTTTTGTTTGCTGCTGACAGAAAGTATAAAATTATTATTATTCTAAACACTACGCCAATAATGAAGTACACAGAAAAGTAGGAATTACAGAGGGTGACATAATTATTAATATTTATAGTGTGTACGTGTATCTGTGCGGTGTAGGCGCTGTAAAAGTAAGTGATGATGTGTGTATGTCTATGTACGTATGACTAAACTGGCACAACTAAGTAAGCTGAGTATCCGGCGTTTGATGGAGGATTTAGATAGTCTCCTTTTTAAGTCTTTTTAAGTCGTGGTATTAAAGGGGTCCAAAGATGGGAATTTATCATTATAATAATAATAATAGCCTCCCGACCGATTTTGGTCTCGGTAGCCAATCTCAACAGAGATTAGCCAGGTACGCAAGAGATATTATAGTGCACAAATGTATGCGCAAACACAGGTGCACTCTCTGTTCCTTTACTCTCGTAGTCCGATGGAACGGCAATCTGACACGACCGGGGAGAGATCAGGCGTAGGACCTTTACGCGCTTTCTGAGGCACGAGGGTATTAAACCGCCAACTTCCAAACTCCAGACTGTTACTAAGAAAGTCCTAATGAAAATCCTAATAAGACTTTGTCTGACCCGGGAATTGAACCCACGCTCAGCAGTCGCACTTGCAATCAAGAAACCAACGGGGCAGTCACTTATCATAATATACGAGTAATGCAGGTAGACACAAAACACATTCTGACAACTATAGGCAATCCAAAAATTACTGCAAGGTAGTAAGTAGACAGAAGGCAGTGAATTGCTTAATGACTCCTTAATTACGACATTCTACTCAACTCTATTCATAATAGTTTGACTACAAAACCAGGTATCCGACGTCTCAAGTACGGAACCCGCAGGTATTCACACAGCCATATAACATGGGGTCATAAGACGGAGAATTGTGACAATTTTGACATATTAGATGACGAATATACACTGTACAAACGTTGTAAACTGTGGATTGGGGCTGTTTTTCAATCTACAGATAATCTTTATTCGCGGAATAAAATTTACGTCTGACAGTGTTTGCATGGAAGAACTGTCAAAAATTCAATTCAATTCAATTATTGTTGCCCTATTGTGAACACACTTGAACGTATCGAGACACTCTTCCGCCGGAATCTGACATGATTAACAAAGTAGGTACGAATTTAGATGCAATAATAATTCTGTGGTTACCGTTTGCGCAAATTACACAGTACAGGGAGGTATCTAAATGTACGAAAAATAACTCCACTTTATCTTATAGTCTTTAGATAATTAAAAATCTTATTAAAGTTATTAAGTTACCAAAAGTGTACGATGCAGAAACTTAATTAAACTGTATAACACAATTACTTATTATCTAAAGTAAACCTAGTGAGCTCTAAATTAATGAAGCCTTCTTCAATTTCTTACGAAAAATGTTACGTTAATTTCTCCGCAACCGTGGGTTTTAAAACATCCAAATTCAAGCGATCTGAAAACTTTTCGGCAATTTGTCTTTCAACGTAACAAAATTAATCTCCTAAAACTAAAATAGCGTAAAACATTTAAGTTAGCTCGGTAGATAAGTGGCCACACTATATTTTTCTTGGAGAGAAATATCAAAAGGGACATTAGCCGCGCTCGCTCGAAACTTGGAGGCTGCGATAACCGCCGTGAGAGGGCGCTGCGAACTATTTACCCAGCTTATGGGCGAAGCGGGCGCAAAATTAAGAGATTTTCCCGCGCCAGTACAAACAGTGTGAAACGACCCTTATTAAAACCGTCCCGTGTATTTTAAAATGAAGACGCGACGATGACGCGGTATTTGTTTAGGCATCGACGTTGCTATATTAAAAGAGAGTGCGCAAGTTGATAATGTGTGAGTCAACAGATTCTCAATTAGGTTTTTACATACGGTGTGTTTGAACTGCGCTTGTTTAGATTCGATTAATATGTGTGCATTTTAGATGCTCGTAGCCACGCCACTACATAAAACTGTTGCTTATAAAAGCGAATATTAATTAACTTTCCAAACAAACTAAAATGTTATACAACATTGCAAGTGAGTAAAACATGAAAACTCTCCCGTTAAACGTAGCTAGTACTTCTAAACACATAGATCGAAACTAAATTTAACACAAAGTGATGACAGTTTAGTGTTTGCAAAGTTTTACTTTAAACTAATTATTGAGTTTAGAAAATGATAGAGTAGATCATTTTACTTTCAAGGATTAGTATAATTTTTAATTTCAATCAATTTTATATACCACTGACAGCCTCGGTGGTCTAGTGGTGGCAAGCGCTACTGCTGAACATGATGGTCCTGGGTTCGATACCCAGATCGAGCAAAGTGTTATGTGTTTTTCTACCTGGAATTTCTCGAAGTGCCAGGGGCGTAGATTTGTGCCAGGTGAATGGCAATAGGCTCACCTCCTGTTAAATGGAACTTAAACATAACTGGCGAAATGAGGGTGTTCTACAGGTAGGTACACCTCTGCTTCACCCTTCGCGGTATGCAGCCGCGATGTTATGTTCTGTTATTTACTTCAACAACCGCACTGTTTTGACGTTACAAAGTACCCTTTACAGCTCTCCGACACAACGTAACGCTATTACACGAGAGAGTATAGTGTAGACAGTCAAACCGCGTTGTGTGACGAAATAATTCCGCAGTAACGCGTCATTCAATTAAGTGACGAGTCTGTTGTCACAGCGTGTTTGTCGTGCTTAATCTATGTCGCACCTCTGTCGACCTGACTGAGCGTGTCAACATTACCTTATTATTGTTTTATGGACATATCTCCAGTTTAAAGCCTTGAGTGGAGTGAGAGGTGGCGTATGTTATATGTTGCTCATAGGGGCTGTGTTCATTTTAGGATGATTGATATGATTTGCTAAATGTTTATTTTAGAACTAAGGCCCGCCCGTAGTACACTAGTTTTAAATATATGTTTGTAATTTTTGTACTATGTGGTGTAAATAAAATAGAAAACAATAAAATGGCTGATAAAAAAACGATGTAACTGGGCACAGGTGACATAAATCTTTTATTATTGTAAAGAAATGTAGTAGCTTAGGTATAATAATTCGAAGACATATGACATTTACTAACCCGCACTGGGCCCGCGTGGTAGTTTACGGCCCACTCTATCCCACAGAAAGAAGGCCTGTGTCCCAGCAGTGGGAACATTATAGTCTGATTATGTCGGTATATTTAATATAAGCTCAAAACAAATCCAAATGAAAATATACATTACGCATTCCAATTACGGTCAAAAGGGCAGAAAGCCAGACAATAATAACACTTGATTCGTTTAATAAAATAACACGAAAACAATCCTAATTACACACGAGGATACCCGACCACCTCGTTTATGTACAAACATGATATTCTAACCGAATGCCTCACAAAAATTAATTAAAACCTCGTTTTTTCGTAGAAATACTATATTTTCGGCGAAGCCACAAAAATGGCAGCCAAAGATCGCGTTTCGAGTTATGATTAAAACGTGAATCGGAGATCCAAAAGTCACTTTTATATCTCCTCCAACCCTCCTTTAATAAATACTCAAACATGTTATAATGTTAACGAGATTCTTTTATATTGTTAATTGTGGCTTTCCACCAAAGCACCTAATATTTATATGGCTTTGTGATTACAATGGCCGAGATTATACCCTCTTCGTTTAAAAGCGGGCTATTAATATAGAATATTGCTGGGAATTACTAGCCTGTATCATATTCTTGGGCGTGTTATTTACAGAATTTGATACTATTCGGTGCCTAGAATTTGAAAGCGTCTGTTACACAATGGCCCATGATGGACGATCCTCAACATGTATACAATATTATTCACAGTCAACTCAATTGTTTGCAAACAGAGAAAACATGCTTATATTCTGTGCGGGACTTTTGCACATACCACTCTTAGTAGAACTCTATGAAGAAAAAGGGACACAAAAAAATCCTAATATTCTAATATTTACGTTCACTTTACAAAATTACCGTAAGCTCCAAGCTTAAAAATTAAGTCATAACTCATCACAAAATGTATTAGAGACAAATGCTACGCTCGCTACACTGTCTACGCGGGCTGCTACGGCGCTACGAAATGCTACGAACTTACTTCACTTTCGTAGCACAGTAATTAGACTTACGGTATCTGTCTCGCGGCTGAGTAATATTACTTTGCTTTAGGAGTTATAATTCTGAGCTCTTTAACGTTGGATTTATTCAATTATTTTAATTAGAATTTTAATATCGACAGCATTATGCATGAGTGGAGAATTTTTATCGAGTCCCTCAACTGTAATTGTATATGAAATTAAATTATAACGTGATTAAAGTGTCCAATAGAATTAAATTGGAAAATTTATTACTACAATATAAGCGGCTTTGCTATTCAGTAGGGCAATTTGGGCATGTTACCCGTTGACAGCGTTATTAAGCTTAGCCATCAAAATAATCTTCTTTATAAAGAGTATTTTGATGGCTACGTTTAATACTGCATAATATCATCGTTCGTTTAGTTGCAAATTATTGTGTGTGATCAAAAGACAGCTAAAACTGTTTAAATGAAGTCTTTTAAATATTTTTTTAACTTTATATAATATTAGCTGCGCCCCGCGGGTTATGAACCATCCATTAATCCTGGTTATAAACCATCTGTGTGCCAAATTTCATCAAAATCCGTTCAATAGTTTTTGCCTGAAAGAGTAACAAACATTCATCCATCCATCCATCCATCCATCCATCCATCCATCCATCCATCCATTCATCCATCCATCCATCCAGCCATCCATCCATTCATCCATCCATACAAACTTTTACGTTTATAATATTAAGGGCAGATTTTTCCATCGCCAAATAACTTTTATTCGAAGAATAAAATTGACGTTTAACAGTTTTTGAATGAAATAAGTGTCAAAATTTCAAAATTCTTCCTCGAATAAAGTTATCAGAGGGCAAGTCTCGTAATTTTAAGAACGTTCAGTCTGATCTCAGTCTCAATCTATCAAAAATACCTCTAATTTCCCAACATTTTGACAAGTTTTTGACATTTGTTTGTCGCCGAGATGAGACAGCGACTAGATATTGGTAGGATAGGATATATAATATTCATTCATTCATATATACATATACCTGTTGTGGTATAGTAATTTCATTTTAGGTGCATCGTCTTCAAATATTATTATATAATTAATGTATGCAAAATATTGTAAAACATTTTAAAAGAGTAACGGCGGGGTTTCTTGCCCATTCCTCTCCATACGAAAACTACCTTTTGGAAGGAGTTACTAGAATCAATTTTATTTTAATGTAATTTTTGACGTTCAAAAGTGCCTTTTATATGCTTATTTGAAATAAATGCTTTGACTTATATCGCTGTATGTCTACGATCAAATAAAGTAAAGATTTCTTTCATAAAATACATTTTACACACTTAAACTCAAGCTAGAATGATTTGATCGCAATACAAAAACGAAATAAAGAGGCTCTATAACTCTAAATTATGTTTAAAATGACTGTTTTAGAACATTCGTTAATTGACTTTAATATTAAAAAAAACATTTGACTTTAAAATCTTTTCGTAAAGGCATTCACGTACAACTTGTTTTAAAAATAAACTATTGTTTCACAGAAACACGTACATATTAGTTAGAAAAATGATCACTGACATTTGTAACGTGTAACAAACGTCGCGACGCACACCTGTGCAGTACACTGCGGGACAGATTAAGGGGAACGTCAGGAAATAAAGAAAAATAAAATTTAAAACGTGTCTTGAGATTGAAATGTCAACATCCGTCTAGCCAGATGAATTACGTAACAATCATTCTATTTGTTTATAGTAAATTACAAATACGTAAATTAGCCTTCGGGATATTTTAAAAGTGCAGGGGTTAAAAAGAAAATATAGCTTTTGCCAAACAATATCATGTAAGTATGTGTATTGTACAGTCAGGAAAATAAATTGTTTGCAAATTAACTAGACAATTTGACGTGTCAAAGAATGACAGTTGGTAGTCAATTTGCTTAACAATAAATTTCCCTGACTTTACATACGCCATTATTTTTATGAGACAATTTTCTCAATGAGTGATATATCATTATATTTTCTACTTTTCATCACAAATTCTTTTCTTTTTTTTAATTTTCACACAAATCTGATCAGGGCCCGGGCATCTCAAAACCTTCCTGTACGTGTAACAGTACAGTCAGATAGGACCGGTGCAGATTATTGCGCTCGGTATAACGCCTACACTTTATTGTCATGGGCACCTCCCGTGTGCCGCTGTATTTATCTGCTCTACGGTTTCGTTGCTACGTTTTATTTTAGTGGACTGTTTTTTTTGGTAGAAATTGTATTATTGCGGATTTTTTTAAGTGGATTTGTAGTAGATTCAGGATTGTATTAGTCACATTGATGATTTAGTTTTTTGGCTCGAACGCCTTTCGAACTCGGAAAAACTACTTTTAAAAGTTGTTTTCCCAACTTTAATGTGTTACTTGTGAAGACGTAATTAGATTAAACATACAACCTTAGAAAAAAGGAGATATACAAATAAACAAAATCAACAATATTTATCTTTACCAGTAGAAACTCAAACATCATCTAAAACACATTACAAAATATCCACACATTTATAGGTAACCTAGAAATTCAGTGTGAAAATATGGTGAAGCGTGGGATGCGAGTCCATGATGCTCTGAATTATCATCTGTATACGCGGCGAAGCCCTCCGCGTCGGCAGAACCCTTATTGAAAACATTTACATATGTATGTACGTATCACCGGGACGTACGTGCTTCGCCCTCCATATTGTAAACGAGAACGCTCCAATATTATCAAAGTTAGCGATGAAATCGACGATTTACTACGCAGCTTAAGGTAATGATAGAATATTTTCGATCGACTTTCTCGAATATTCGAGAACGCTTTATCGAGACTATGGAATGATCGTAATGGGTCCCCGATGGCTCGGAAGCGGGCTGTCGGGAACAGATTGACTGTCGTGTAAGCTGTTCGCTCGGATCCGGTTTTTGTGTTTCAACTTGTTACGAGTATGAGACGCGATAATAACATGAAATTGACGCTCTCGACTCTCTAAGCGTTTGAATTTGATGGCAATTTGGTTTTTATTTTATCTCCGCTTTCGTCAGCGTTTTCTGTGAGGTGTTATACCTTATTGGTGGAATTCTCACTCGGAATATTTACATATGAAAAATAAAAGAAGACACTTCACTTCAGCAAAGTGAATAGACGTGTTTACTTACTGCATAACTACATTCTATGTGCCTTCAGTCTTGGTTATCAACGAACTCTCATTACAATACTAAAAGATCACTTACCCATGGCCCACGCTCTCTATGAGAACAACAGCTGATTCATTGTTTTTCTTACTACCCGCAGATCGATATGGAAATACAGTATAACTTTATTAACATAGAGTAACAAAGGCTAATTATCCGGGGGCTCACGCATACCATTATGTGCCGACCTCTCTGCCTACCCCAGAACACGCTGTGCTGGTAATTAAGCGAATACATAAATGCATAGTTTATTGAGCGAGCGAGAAGTTCGCGCTATGAGCTGATTTGAATGTGTAGATTTTGAGATAGCAGTTTTTGGTAAAGTGGAGATTGGTTTGGTATTATTTATTCATCGGGGTAGGGGAGGTACACGTGGCGTGTGTCGTCATGTGTTCATGCACTCCTTGTGATACGTGAGTCGTTGTATGAGCCGTAAACTTTGTCGAACCTGACTCTCTATTAGCATACTTCACTTAACAGACATTTCAGCAATTTGAGTAAATTATTAAGTTATAAACAGATATGAAAATTTCCTTGCCATACAAAGAGTTATAAATAAGTAGGTATTTTTCTTTATAATCCGATAAAATATCATGAAACACATGAACTAGTTACGCAAAAGCAGACACATCGGTTATGACGTCAACCGTTCGTCATAGGCTCCTCATACACCCAAAACCAATCATCAAACGAACATACTGCCTAGCGGTAAATCACACACTCGGCCAAAGAAACAAATTTCGCCAGTCATTTCAGGTTAGCTGCCCATCCGGCCGCAGACACTGGACCAGCACGGCCGGTCCGGCGTGACGAAGCCTTGATTAGAGTTCCGGCTCTCCGGCACGACGGCACGCTTCCACAACGCGGAATATCATCACGTTCTGCAAAATAAAGGGAATAGACAACTTTGTTTCAGCATTATAATACTGGAACGAAAAATGTGCAGTGTAAAATGGAACACGGTCTCATAAACGGGACGTATTTTGGATAGAGTTACAAGATTGGATTGACAGGTTTTCCATGACGTGCTTAACAGAATCAATAGCATTATGTTATACACACTACAACTTGTTGTACCTACCTAGATAACAGGTGAATGATGTGGTGTCCTATAATTGGAAGCGCACACTTGTATTTGTCGTTGTTTATTTTAATGTGGATGTAATTGTGTAGCATCTGTTGGCGATCCAAGACTACAACTGACTGATGGAATTGACTGAAATTGTTATGTAGTTTAGCAGACTTTATGTATCCTATTATTAACACAGATTTTCAATAAATAAAAATAATAGGTTCAAAGTTTTGATGACTCTGTAAAGGCATTGTCATCGATATGAAACAGACATAAAAGCGAACAGTGTTGAATACTATAACAAAGAACTAAAATATCATCATTGTACAAACCTTTGTCAAAACCGCCACAAAAAAGTCACTGACACAAAAGCACGTCGAACACAAAAATGTAGGACAAGAGCTCTTTCAATAAAATCCTCGAACTACTCAACGCCACTTCCATAAAGGTCCCCGAAACTTGCTAACAGCACTTTCGTAAAACGTTTGCCTAAAAATCCGAAAAATACAAAAAACTTTGGCTAAAATTCGTAAAAAATACTAATGGTATTCTGACAAGAGCGGGCTCTGTTAATAAATTCAATGGAAGTGCATGGCTGCTGGCTGCGGAGGGTTGAAGGGCATTTCTCAGGCGGAGGCCGTATGCAGATGTCTGTTTGTCTAGTCATTACCGCCGGGATGTTTGCCGAAGCGCTGCCATCGCAGGCCGGCCGCGGCGCAAGTTACTTGTAAATAACCGCGCGGAAATTAAAAGAGTCTGTTTGTTTAATCTAGATTTTTTAATGGAAATTATTATATAATTGTGTAACCTAAATGTATAAGATCTTGGATGGACCATCTCTTGTATAAGCGTCGGAAAACGCTAATACTCCTTGTTAAAAGATTGTATCCTTATGATTGTAATCATAATACCATATCAACGCGTAAACGTTCAAATGAAGGGTCACAATGCCCATTCCAAAATTACAGTGTCTGGCAGACAAATTGGTAGAATGACGCTACTGTATCTCGCTTTGATGTAATTTCTATTAATATTAAGGCGCAGTTAACTTGACGAAAACTAATCATCATACAATAAGTAATCACAAAGCCTCCAACATCATTAAAAGGTACAAAAAAGGGCAGCGGAAAAAAGTCATAAGGAAAGGTTTTCCCATAACTCGGACCACCCCACAAGAGAGCATTATGTATGCATCAGGGATCCTCATTTTTGCATTTGTAATAGGGATCATTGTGCAATTATTCAGTCGTTAGTGCGCCAATCTATGGCATAGACGCGCGCCCGTATTAAAATGCGAATTATTTTGTATTACTTATACTTATTAGTTTTGTGGCCGTTCAAATCGGCAGGTGGGAACGAACTTTGGTAGTCAGGCTTATTATAAATGCAGACCCAGTCTGGTGTAAAACCCATTGTTGTACTTTTTATTCAGATCAAAAAGTAACTTCGGAATTGTACCTACGAGAATAGCCGAATTATTCGCCCACAAGACCCAAATATTGTAAGGATCCGAATGTATCAAATACTAAAAGTATCATTCGATTAAGAAGATACCTATTCCAGGACAAGAGGAGTTCTAAAATAAACTCACGGTCATGAGCGGGTGACTACTTAGTCTCCAAAATTGGATCTGTCGTTCTTGTGCCTAAGAACAGGTGTACGTGGGAGTTATAAGAGGCCATTAAGCGATTATATTCAGCAAACGTGGAGCGTCTGGGCCTGCGTGACTTTCTTTCATCTGTGGTCAGACAGCTGACGCAGACGGGTAGAAGTCCTTAAGGAATAAAATTTTATGATAGATAGTGTAAGTAAATGCGTTGTTCTCCGCTAGGTCTCGGTCACCCTTCTTTCACATTAGTGTTGTTAAGAAATTACATCATAATCAGACTGTAATGTTTCCACTGCTGGGACACATACTCCTCTCTGTGAGAAGGAGTCGCGCCCAGATGCGGGCCCAGAGCCAGTCGTTAGATGTCACATGTCTTCGAAATTTTGGTTCTAAGACATGCCAGTTTCCTCACTATGTATTCCTTCACCGCGCCGCTTGCAATGTGCCTGTCGGGGTTTGAACCTACGACGTACAACTCGTAAGTCATAGCACCGTTACCACTGGGACAACGCTGCTCCAGAAATTACATATGTTTTGGTATATCACATGTCTTTCACAAACAATGGGCTGATCTGAGATAATAAAATATAATAATAATAAATTCTTTCTTTGATTGGCATAAACACAGGTAACAGAAAAAATTTAAAACCCTGATTCCAGAGCGAGGTAGTGTAGCTGTATTTCAGGAGCCAGAGAGTTCTTCCAGTTAAGTTACAAAACAAGTTTTATGTTTGTACAAAACAAGTTTTAAACTTGTTTGTTTAAATTTAATTTAATAGAATAAAGGAAAAAAATAAAAAAATTAAGAACCCATTATAAAATTTGAGAAAGAGATTAAGAAATATCTTATATGTTAGCATATTTCTACCATCAAATATGTGACTTAAAATATGCAACGCCCTGCCTCTGATGAACTAGACGTCATTATTCGTCAACTCAGATTTATTTCGCAGCCCAATAAAACACAGTGTATTTGCGAATCATCAAGCAGTTTTATATCCTTACCATTTGTTTGTTCCTACTCTGGGACCTATCTGATTTAATCAAGGTACTAGGTAAGATACGGCATATCGCGCTGGCAACGTGCCAACTAACACGTTAAGACGACGACAAAAATATACGGTAACTCACGACATGTGCGTGTGTGTGTGCGTGCTTTATGTAGGCATGTATGCACGTCTCTAATTCCTTAGTTGTTCCGCCGACCGTATCTTCTACACGACGGTGATCCAGATCTGTATCTCCTTGTTTATAATCGTCTAGACTCGGTAGATTAGTAAGTTAAGAATCTTTCAATTCCCTGAGAGACTTTTATTGAAATAACTTTCGTTTCTAATACTTTGTATACTCACAGGATGAGTTAAAACATCATTATGATACAATGAAAACTCAGACATTCATTCTAAATTCATTTTCAAATGTATGCAGAACATTATTCAGTTCTTTTGCTTTTTAGAAACTTTCGAGAGATTTAAAAATATTTACTTTTCATTTAGCTATAACAAGCGGCCCTCGGATTGTGGAGATTCTTTTTGAATATATTCTAAAACAACAACTCGTCCGCGGCTGCTAGATGGTGTTGATCTTCGTTAAAAAGATTCCGGTTTTTACACAATCCTAGCACAGATGAAAATCTGTAAACCCGTTTAACTAAATTGATAAATAAATCAAGGTAAACCACGACACTTAGTTAGAAATACAGCCTCAGCAGTGTAGAGTATTCCTAGAAAATACAGAAACAAGCCGCCGGTAAGCGCATAAATGTTAGCGCATTCAACCAGTTTTGTATGCAAGTTTCATGCAAAGGCGCGCACTTGAATAACTTAGGTCTGTTTGCATAAAAACTCGAATCTCCGAAATGCCCGTTTAGTCTACATTCGGCTGGGGCCTGTAATTTGCATAGAATAACAAGGGGAAGCTTGCGGTGCTCCGAATAAAGAGCACTTTGCCTCGAAATCTCAGCCCGTGATATTTGGACCCAATCATCGAGAGGTAACTGTAGTGTCCCGATAATCTTCCTAACTTTGCAATGATATTACCTTTATAAGCACTGCTTTTTTAACTTTGGGAAAATTTAAATAACGAAATTAGCTAGCTTTGTTCTTTCACGTTTGCTTTTAGAACTTGTGCTGTTCGGGATTTTTCGTTATTGTTGACTATTGTAGTATACTCCTATATTAGTACCTCTTCAGAATGTACCAGAAAGCTGTCGTCATATTTAAGGGTGTGGTACAAACCATCAAACTGAACAACTTTCGCCATAGGAGCAGCATCGTAATCACAAAAAAATAATCAGGCTCCCCATATATTTGTGTTAAATAGGTATAGTACCTATACACGAGTACAGTTTTCACAGTGACATCTCACAGTCAAATAAGGAAAATGTTTCAGTTCAAAACACCTAATGAAACTACAAACATAACAAAAAAAGTCGCTGTAAAATACTTAGAGAAACTATAAAAATAACGAGATTAATTTCATTTATTAGGAGTTCGTGTAACATAAATGAAAACATCATCTCAACTGTTCGTACCGTTGCTTGTGAAAATCACGGCTCCACGTCTCGACAGAAGTTCGCGAGACCGCACGAAAAGTATGATTAAAAAACTTGTAGCGAACTCACTGACCGTAATAAGAATACGAGGGAGCAGGTACATACGGGGAGGGGGTAATATCAGCGGGTCTCCCGATTGATTGATTGATACATTATTATTACCGTAAAAACAACTGGAATGTATTCGGGCGTCTGCTTGTCGGCATATTTTTCCATATGTACTCGCATGATACATGAGCTATTGGAAGCGAGTATTTCATCCAGAGAGGTTGTATACCAGTGGGATGTGTAATACATTCGTATGTATGTGTAGGTTCACACGCATAGCTACCTCTCTAAATATCATCCCTCGACATAACGCCACATAATTTCGCTCCGTCACAGACGGTTTAAATGTTTAAAAACAAAAACGGACCGTTAATATGTACAATTAAAGGGCGGATATAAATCACTTGTGAATGAAAGAATCCAGAATTTATGATGTCCAGTCATTTTCTGCGTCCGCTCTTAATGTGACGCCGCTTCCTGCGGTCGCTCGGTGCGCCAGTCAACGCTACGTGCCCTACCCTTTGTTACAACAGAGACGTTTTTAACGCGTCCCTACTTTTGAAAAGGTGAAAACAATACGTATTACGGGCTCTACCGACACGGATGAAAAAAAAATGAAACACTTTGAGCGGAAAAAGCGTTGTTTTATAAATAAACAGCGCGTCGCTATCAGTTGTCGACACTCGAGCGACTTGACGCGAGATTTAATAAAAACGGAGCGCTCCTCTGTTGCCCAGTATAAAAGTACCCTTATCACGTAGTATGGGAGCGTTCAAGGGTGAATTATGTTAGGTTGTACGCGAAAAGATGAAAATTAATGAGCTAAAAGTGAGTTTTGCGATGCGACGCCCCCGCCAGCGAAACTTAAGCGGTTAATGCTGTTTGATTCTTTTGAGTTTTTTCTAGTAAAGTGCAGCGAGCTGCTCCGCTGAATTAATGGCCGCCGGGTCGTTTGTCGCCCTCCAGATAATTTCAGTGTTAAATGAGTGGTATTTAAACTGAGACATTGTTTCCAATTGGAAATGGCGTGTGTTCAATTTGGTGTTAAAATGAATCGGTCGGCGGATCGCTGCGGACTGGTGTGTTTAATAAAAGTCAGCGGTGAAAAGTGGCCGACAGTCGTCGCGGCCGGGCAGTAATGATTCAATTTGTCATTGATGAGATGTAAATGTTTTCTGCTTGAAATGAGCAATAATTTATTTCAATTCTTTCCTTTTTCAAAAATATTTTACGAAACAAATTAAAGTATTACGGGATGTCTGTATCTGTGATGCTAATGACCCTTACAGAATTTGAAAAATGACCCACTTAATTATTTTATTGTTTTGTCATTGACGTCACATTCTCGTGCTTCAAAACATAATAACTTACTTCATTTAACACAACTAAAATACTAAAGTACGCACATAAACCGTAAATACACCGAGCAGCACAAACTAAGTCCAAACCAAAGTCATTACAACCCGATTTACAATGAAACAAACCCGAAAGTCTTTCGTTTAGCACAAATTGATAACTTAATGTGCACTCAGCGAACACAGGCCTAATAAATATAAAATTCCAAATCCATTAAGACAAAGTTTTGATATTAAGAGCGTACCTTAATTTTGTTGATGGAAAACTTGACTTGGGCCGAGTTGGGCCTAAACGCCTTATGAAAAAGTTTTTTAAAATCCCGTCTAGCGAGTTGTGGAGGCTAATGAAGAGAGAACTCGATTTTCTTGGGCGGGTTCCGTCGTCAGGTAAAATGTTCTTAGAAAAGTGTGGGCGCTCCGTATTGATTGGACGAATGAATCCAATTTGCGGGCACAGACAGAAGATACGGCTACTAAAATGTAGCCGGTGTGGCGTGCTGATAGGTATGAATTTTAAGAGAATGATTTATGGTGTGTTGTGTTTAGGTATGGTTATTTAGTTCCACTTAACGTATACTAACGGTTGCCAAGCCTGACTGTGATGTGTACGCGGATGAATGGAAGAAAATCTTGTCAATATGTCTGGAGTGTTGTGAGATGAGCGTGTGACTGTCGAGTAGTTGTATAGGTACTTGTCTTTATAGCTTTGATATCCTAAGAAGCGGTGAACAGTCATAAAATAACGGCTGTCCAAATACAGAAGGCTTTTTGACACCTTTAATCAACCCCCCCCCCCTCTTTCCTGACTCCAACCCTTCCTTCTCCCCTTCTTCCTTTTTTTTCAAATACGGGTGAAAATTATAGATTTTCATGACGGCCGTTATAGTTATAACGGCCACCGCTCTTCTAAGAAACCGTAGCTTAACTAATGTAATTGGCCTTGGCTTTTTTATGTTAAATAAATAAATACACGATGAATTTGCGAGACGCTTTACTGAAAAAAAAAGGGTTTACAGGCATGTGTTCCAACGAAATCAATATATACTTAAACATATAAAACACAAATATCGAAAAACCAATTTTATTCATTGTTTCATTCAGTAACACAATTATTCATGACCTAGCTGCGCCCCGCGGTTTCGTAAGTTTCAACCCTATGAGAATATCAGGATAAAAAGTATTCTATGTGTTAATTCTAGTTATAAACTATCTGTGTGCCAAATTTCATCCAAATCCGTTCAGTAGTATTTGCGTGACAGAGTAACAAACATCCAACCATCCATACAAACTTACACGTTAATAATATTAGTAGGATCCTAAAATTTGAACAAATTAATATTCCCCTTATTCAACCCACTAACATACCGAACGCGAGTCAAATAGGGGTCAGTGTGCAAGCAGAACAAACCGAGGGACATCATTGTCGATACCCCAGGGAGGGGGAGAGTCGGGAGTGATAGTCATCGATAGCCATCCGAGTAGAGTCGGGATATTTGCGACCAGTCCCGGCCACATTCATCATACGAGTCCAAGATTATATCTCTATCCTGATTGCTGGCGGCTTACTGGAAATAATGTGTTACTCATGTCTTCTCTTTTATCTTTCTTTCTTAACGTATTTGGTGTTATCGACAGTGGTTATCGACACTGCGGTGTGATATCGATGTTTGTGGGTTTCGAAAACTGTCTATTGGCTTTAGAGATGACATGGGAGTTCTTATTTACTAGTTTCTAGCCGCGAGTTCTTCCGCGTAAAATTTCTCGGTCTCCAATCCACTCCGTCACATTACATCGCCTGCCCACGCTATTCGTTTTGGCTTAGGGTTCTTTCTGACTTTTTTTTATTTTTGCTCGGCTCCGAAGAGCTGTGGGGTGATGTTAAATCGCCTATAGCCTTCCTAGAGAACTGGGCTATTAAATGCAAAAATAATTTTTAAAATCCGACCGGTAGTTCCAAAGAGCGCGTTCAAATAAACTTTTCTGCTTTACTAATAGTATAGATTATTATTATTAAAAGCCTGTATAGTCGCACTGCAGGCAAAGGCTTCTCTACTCTCATTCCTATGGGAGTAATGAATTATACAAAAATATCTAGAGATAAAGCGTAGGCGTATGATCAATAGGTACTGTAGATAAATTAATATGGGCCGAATATTTCGGCCAGTTTATTTATAAATAATAAAGTGTCAAGTTCTCGCACAAGTATATGGCTATTCGTCTTATATTTAACAACACGTCCGGCACATCTGCGCCCCCGAATTATTTTCACCCCTATAGGAGATTGCAGGATGTAGGCGGAAGATGGATTGTTATGGTACTAACTTGAAGAGAATGGCCGAAAAATAGGCCTTACCGTTACTTTTTCATTTACCATACCTAAATACCTAATGCATGCAATACAAAATGACCATTAAAAAAAACTAACTACTGTATCTTTGTAATTCGTCAGAATATTTCCATCTCTCTCTCGATTCAACATCGATAAACACTGATCACATCACTATTCCGCCGTGACTTTCACGGTTCGCGACGGTTCGCCCACTCTAATATTACCGGTCTTTTCTGAGCGAGTACGCATCAACAATATTATTGGTAATGTAATTTGTGTGTTCGTCTGAGAGACGTGCGAGACATATGACGTGTGGTGACCGTAAACGAATGATATGTGTGCCTGAGTTGATGAATGTTAGATTTTTGCGTTGTTTTTTTTGTTTTAGTATCTCTCATTTTGTTATGATTTATTTACAAAATGGCAAATAAAATTGAGGGAAGCCCAGTGGTATTAGCCCCGACTTACGAGTTGTAGGTCGTGAGTTTGAACCCAGCCAGGCA
This sequence comes from Apamea anceps, assembly GCA_951799955.1. Classification (NCBI taxonomy): domain Eukaryota; kingdom Metazoa; phylum Arthropoda; class Insecta; order Lepidoptera; family Noctuidae; genus Apamea; species Apamea anceps. Next base: position 3,397,915 of record OX637506.1, read on the forward strand.
CTTTACTTTGTGTACTTAATTCCATCACCACTGCTGTCAAAACGGTGAAGGAAAACATCGGGAGGAAACTGTGTTTTTAGATCAATTGTTAGGTTATCTAAAGGTTATTTTTTAACTAATAGTTAATTATTTGACCATTAGCAATGATATTACCCTTACCCTTACCCTTTCTGCTGACATAATATGGTTGGTCCCAATTTTTGAGTATTGAATTTTTTCTAATATTTTGTTTGAATTTATTTGAACATTATATAAAAGAGAAATTACTATTTTTAGTAGCTAACACTAAAATATATAAAAAGAAAATATAAATAAAGAAAAAACAAAAAGGCAGGAGCTCATTGGGCATCAAAAAAATCGTCCCAAAAGGCTGGCAGCATTACCACGTTATGTAGTATGATAGCTCATAAAACTTAACATTTTAATTTCAACTTCTCACCAAACATCTGTCTTGTCCTTTATGACCCACGGGCCACAACTAGTGGCGTGCCCCTCCTAGTGACCACATAAACAAAGGCGCGGCGTGTGATTCGATTCGATATTTGATATGCGAATGATTTATACGCGCCTCCGCGGGACTGATTGTGTTGTTTGCTTGCCCCAATCACGTGACGTATGGGCAAGATAAATAACGAGAAGTTGTTTTTACCAAGCCTTTGATAGGCTCTATGGGTTTGGATTCTATTTGTTTGAGTGAAGGAATAATTTTGTAATAACATTTAGGGAAATCCTAATATCATCTGTAAAGAAATTAAAAACGATTAATGCCGTGAACCTTTTAAAGGAAAATATTGCAACGTGAGTGATAATATTATCTATTGCCATAAAACCTACGTGTATAAAATTGATTGCCCAACCTAATGATGTAGAACCTTGAAATTAAAATAATAATTAACCTTTGAATTTATGAAGCAACAAGCTGCGCCCCGCGGTTTCTCCCGCGTAAGTTTCGATCCCGTGAGGATGTCGGGACAAATAGTCTGTATTAATCCTGGTTATAAACTATCAGTGTGCCAAATTTCATCCAAATCTGTTTAGTAGTTTTGGTGTGAAAGAGCAACAAACATCCATCCATCCATCCATCCATCCATACAAACTTTCGCATTTATAATATTAGTAGGATAAAACCCTGGTTCCCCACTACATACAACCACTGATTCATCTACGACTGTAATAGTAAGAATAGAGCAAATAAATAAATAAATATTGTTTCTTACCATGTATAAAATATCCGAAAAAAATGTGTGCCATATATCTCCAAAATATAAATAGTTAACTTTAAAAAATCCCAATTCTTTTCGCACAAAATTCCATCAGCTAACCTTTTCCCAACTATGTTGGGGTCGGTTTCCAGTCTAACCGGATGCAGCTGAATACCAGTATGTTATATGAAGCGACTTGCCTATCTGACCTCCACAACCCAGTTACTGGGTAATACGATACCCCTTGGTAAGACTGGTTGTCAGGCTTTCGGGCTACTGACGACCCGTAACGACTGTCAAAGGTCCACGAATGACAGCCGGGACCAACGGCTTAACGTGCTTTCCGAGGCACGGAGGGATCTTGGTATGTGAAAATGGTCACCCGTCCACGGACCAACCGCTGCAAGCATAGCTTAACCTGATCGATGGACCCGTGCGGCTGTTATTACTTAGGCACAAGCCCCTAGCACGAAATTCCGTTATCTTAAAATTAAGTTGATCCAAGTAAAGTATTGCCGGCGCCTCGCACCGGGTTAAGTGGCGTTTTTTTCTTAATTAATTAATAAATAAAAGTTGAAACCAAAAACGGAGCTTGTTAAAGCTCGCTATCATTTATCATCGCGGTTGTTTTAGTATGGATTAGCTGCAAGAAGTTTGCGGCAGCAGTCACCTGCTACTCCTGGACTTGGTATTTATTGCTTGAAGATTGCGAGGTCAGCAGAATAATATTGGGGAGCTGCTGTCTTTAAATCTAGTGGTACCATGTTTTGGTACACAATTTGTTTTGAATTCTCATATTAATGAATCCTGCAAAAATAGATGAATTCATGTTCTCCATGCTCCACCTATACCTTGATGTCGATAAAGCTTTCAATGTCTCAACTTATCTTTGTAATATAGTTACGTAGGTACCTACTTCACTATCCATTAAAATGTATTTCGCAATCTACCTCTTAAAAATCTTACACACAGTTCCGCAGAAACTTATCATAAAGAAACACCCCTTTTAACTTTAATTTAAACTCCACTAAACTCAAATTAGCGAAAAATATGCACGCTCTAATTAACACTATAAATTACTGAAACTTTACCGTAATAGAGCGGGGATTACCGGGTATTACCGCCAACCTATTGTCGTGTCCCAACACTGCGTCCTGTCGCGGATTAATTCGGCTTATTACATGGTCTCGTGGAAAAAAAAGATAAAATAAGGCCTCCTCTAATCCCGGGGAGTGCGGGGTGCGCGGGACTGCAATATCGACAGGCTACACAAATTAAACGAGCCGTAGTCTGTAGCTAGCCTTATATTTCTATTCTTTTTCCTCTTTCCTGTGCTCCTTCGTTTATTATTAAAATATTGTAATGAGTGACAGTCTTTGATTAATGGGTTTAATTTTAGATTGTGTCTTAATGACCGGGAGTAATCAATTTTTTTTTGTTAGTTAGTTTTCGTGACAGGTGAAAGGGCTTTACTTTTATGTAGGTCATTAGTAGGTTTTTGATACTTCTAAGCTAGGCACCCTCTATTTTTGTACTACCCAAAAGTATCATCAAAAGCAGTAATGTGCATACGCTTTGCTTTTCGTCTTTGCCTGTGTGATTTGGTCTGTCTTTTGTAATTTTGACGTTCGAAAATTGCGGATTCACAGCCTAATTTGAATAAATGACTTAATAAAAATCACAAAAAAAGAAACACACAAATCATCAATCAATCATCATTTAACACAGAAATCTTGATGTCTTAACGTGTCGCCAATGTAGCAGTGCGAAGCAGGGGTGATTCGCTAGTATACCAACATACATATAAAGGGACATCTACCGGGTAATTGCGTAACACACTTACTTTCGTAATACAACAAAAATAGTAGACAATACAACAAAAGCAGACAATTTTTTCGATCATATGAAGCAATGGAATAGCGACGTCCTTCAAAATGATTCAGATTGTAATTGGTAAATTGTATTGGTATTACGCAATTAGGGTGCAGAATGACTTTATTATGAGAAGAGTAATTTGTGTGTTTATATGTTTATGTGTATTAGCCATTCTCTAGTATCAAATTAATAGAACATAACAAATCCAACGTTATATACCATACCATAGTCGCGCAGAACCGTCACACATAAACACACATGACAGACGTACTCACATAATAGGGATGTGCTCGTATTAACGAACCCTCACAGTCCGCGGCCCCCGGGACTCTCGGCCGCCAATGTAATCAGTGTCCCTTCCCATGCCCAAATCTCGATGAGTACAAAATTTCAAACTTTCTACATTACGATTTATTTTACTTGTGTGTTCCGTTTGGGTAATCGTGTTAACATTAGTCTGTCCGAACTTGTTTTATACGTATATTTTATGTGTGGTGGTATCTCTTCACCAAAGGAGATATGTAAGTAACCAGGGTCGTCGGATACAGTTGAAGTTTAGTAAGAAACCGGTGGATGTTTTGGAATAAAATTTAATTTAATTAATTGAAAACAAACAGTTAATTTATCAAATTAAATTTTATTTAAAAACATCCATTGGATTCTTACTAAACTTCAATTATAACCGACGACCCTGATTACTCATCTCCTTTGGTGACCGTACATAAGGTTCACTAATTCATTTTAACTTTTACATAGGAACTCGAATATATATCAGGCGTAGCATATTGATGTTATACAGGGTGTTAAAAGATCCAATACAAAGCCGTCAACTACGCATTCCGTATATCAAACTAAGTGACATTGCATAAAAATAATTGCTGGGAAACGAAAAATGTCACAATGACGGGGAGTACAAGACGTGACGCTTGGCTTCGTTAAATGTCTTTTCACACCCGTTATAGTGTGTTTTGGTTGATTGTGTTTGGATAATTGTCAGGTTGGAATAAACCTTACGTATTATAAATTGACGACGAAAACACATATTGCTTGAACATTTTCCAATATAAATGAAAACATCCGCAAGAGCAACAAAGATCCCCGCCCCACTCTATTAACAAAAAGCAGAATAATACCGAAACGGACTCAATTCGGAACGTAAATAATAAATACAAGGTATTCATTCTCGTTCAACGGTTCGATCTTAACAACAAGATTTTCTCGTCGACGACATTTGATCTAATATTCAATAATGAAAATACGCATTGAGAGGGCCGGAGCCAATTGTTGAGCCAAACAAGCCCACTCCACCTGCTCTCTGAGCCAAGAACTGAACGGAAGAAACAGAAAACTGCTTTTACAATAATTGGTCGATGAATAATACAAGAGCCAGTTATGGCATGGCCCAAACTCGAAAATAAGCGGCAATCGAAATAACCTCTATGTATTGTGTACCAAGAGTTTGTATATACGTAGGCTTATGACGTTATTAATATGGAATGACTGAGAGGTGAATTAATTTTTAAGGTATTCTCACTTTTGGAGATAAAGTATGGAATAATGACATTAATGTCTGAAGAGAGTTTTTGGAATAGACTTTTAAGATAACTGCCAGGCAACTGATAAAAATGATGTTACCTAAGTATGTTTAACATCTTTCAAGTGAGTAGGTATACAATAAGTTTTAAACGAACTTTACATAAGTGCGCATATTATGTGTTTACAGCGTAAACAAGTCGTAACTCCAAGCACACTACCTAATAACTCTGCTCAAACAACGCTGAAAGTGTTCATAAACTAGGCAAAACCACAATATTGAATCATTAACAATAATTCGCAAACTATCGCGATAACAAACAGCTTTATTAAACAGCACGTAACGCTCCTCCCGTATAAAACACGAGACATCCCAACATCTGTTACAAGTTCATTGAAGATAAAGCCACGGTCGTACGAGCGACGTACTTAAGTAATTCAGGCTCCTTTATTGCCCAAGTAAACTTTAAAAGATTCCAATTAAGTCGGAGGCGTATAGAGCAGGGCTTTTAGCCCATTCCACCCTCTTAGCGAACAGAGAGGCGCGGTGCCTTCGACACCGGTCGCGTTTGTATGAAGGAATTACACCCGACCATCTATGGGCAGGGTCTAATAAAACAAGGGTAAAGCCACGTTTATACTGAGCTCGTTTTATAGTCGCAAGAAAGGTTTTAGTGGCGGCCGTTTGTGTGGAAGGATTACTCGTTAATTTTGAGTGGTCGAGATCATTTTTGTTGGGACCGCAAACTAGTTACGTTTGTGATAGTGTGCTAGTTTTGTATTATAAGTAAGGCCATTAACACTTTCGTGCCTCCCCATAATTCGCATAACATTTCGTCTCACATCGTCTGAATTACACCCACGCATGTTTAGATTATTTCCGTATCCCTATCATGCGTTTGATTCACAACATTACAGTTCGTCGACTCCCCGAATTATAATTAATATTCACGCCGGATGTACTATCAATACAGAAACCCGACTTGGATTGAACAAAACGTTTATCTAGCTAAGACAACTCAAAGTATATTAATTATTCATTAATCACAGTTTTGCAACAATTCGGTTCAAAACTGGTACATCTTCGAGTTCATGTAAAAACGCCCTAAGGTCCGCTCGACCTTTTAGCATTCGCACCCTTTGTCGGGGCTTTAAACCGGTTTGAACTAGTTTAATCTCGCCATCGCTCCAATCACACCTAGCTATTTGTGTTTCAATTAAGGCAGACCAAATTCGGTGGTTTCGCGATGATTAATACAAGTAATAACTATAGCTACTGCGCAGGGTACATCTGCTTTGAACCAGTTATAAATGATCCGACATTATACCGTTATAGTGAGCGATCCCTAGTTTTAAATTGACTTAACCCTATTTGCTTCAAATTCGGGTTTGTTCACGATTGTGTAACTCGTTTAGAGTTTCAATAACTTTTAATTAATTAAATTGGCGCAGAAAGATTAAAAATTGGGTTCGACGGAAAGGTATCTGGAAGTTGGACGAGGACTTTTAACTTTTCTTTTTAAACTTTCGATTTTACAAAATCATAATGCTTGCTTCGAACGCTATTTGCGTTCGAAGCAAGCATTATGATTTTGTTGAACGATGCATTGATTTGACTTGAGGTCAAATCAATGCATCGTTCAACCGAAAACACTTGAAATCTATCCCAAGTTTCGTGTTTTAAATGAATGTACCTACTTATTCAGTTAACTTGATACTACATATATTACAATTGTCGGTAAGCGGAGACATAATGTGCAGATGTGTGCAGAGCGGCGGTATCTGAGAGGCCATCTATCTGCGGTATCATACGAGACCGCTGGACCGACACACAGTCAGACACTGTGTCGGTAATGATACCCAGGGATACAGTGTGTCGGTATTCTGTGCACGCTATAATGCTGAAATGTGGGTAGTATTTATAACACATAATAATTATCAGTGAGAAGTATTTTGATAAGCATAGAGGAATATTTGTAGATGTGACGAGTAAAACGTTTGACGTTATCATAAAGTGAAGAGCTTCCTTTCGCTACGGTCCCTTGTCCGTAAGTCAATACTAGCGGAGGTGCCTACTTTAATTTATTCAAGTAAATCAAGAGGCTTCTCAATAAGGAGCCATTTTCAGATCAGATCAACCACATACGCTTAAAAGTTCTTTCTTATACTCGTAAGATAAGATTAAGGACTCTTGGCTTGGCCATTCATTTCACTACTTCACTTTACACTGCGGGGTAACTCCGTAAGACATCAACAATAGCAATGGCTTTCATTTGTACAGTTCAACAATATTCATTGCGTTATTTACGTTGTTGAGCAGACAAATTTTTCGAACATATGAAGCAATCGATTAGCAATATCCCTTCAAAATGATTGAGATTGTGATTACGCAATTTTGGTGTTTGTGCATAAGCCACTAGTTACTTTTAATCGCACATTAGGCTAAGCGCATACAGCACAGTGTCGCAGTAGGAAAGCGGCATGGATTGTGTGCGCCGCTTCGTTTCCGTCCCGCCGGCCCGCCCCGCTTCCGCCACAGGCCCGCACTCACTCATAAACACTTCATTCACGCTAATTACTGCGATATTATACGCTGAAGTCTCTCAGGAAGTGGTAGAAGTAGAACTTGTTTGCAATAAGAGCTTCTATAAGTATCATAATACGTCTCATAATAGATTGATTTTTTTGTGAATTGTAATGTAGTCATTTGTCTCAGCTTGGTAAAAAACAAAAGAAAAATAGAAATATAATTATTTTCCAGGTATCGGTCAATCGGAATTTGAATCATTTTGAAGCAAATTGCTTAGCCATTGCTTCATAGGTTCGAAAAATTTGTCTGCTCAACACGTAAATAACGCAATGAATGTTGTTGAACTGTCAAAATGAAACCGGTTCCGATTGATTGTGTGTTACGCAATTAGCTTGCAGTAAGCAGGTTCGCAAGTTATCAGCAAATTCAGACGACATGAGTAGCATAAAATACTAGCTACAGTTAGATAACAATATATTATTTGCCAGTGAGCCCCAAACTAGGCAGTTCGTCTGTATCTTTGGGCTAAGAAAATGAAACCTAAAAGCGTTTTTGAGTTATTTGTCTCTGACTTTAAGAGAAACCCATGTTCTATCCAGTAATTTCATGACATTATAAAATTAAATGTTACCTCAACTGATAGAGTATACCGAACCATCTAATAAGACGTGTCAAGAGTGAAACGTTCAACATATTAGCACAAAATAAATAATATATAAGTTATCAATGTGATTTCACGCGAAGCCAAACAACTACTAGGCATAGATCTCCCTATTTCCTTCAAAAGCCTAAATTATACAAACAAAGCCATAACTTAAAAACGAAAACACGAGCAACAATAACGATTATAATAATCATTAGTCTCTGTTCCCCTCTATTTTACGTAACATGGCGTATTATTACATATTTCCGTTCTAAGTTCGGCCCTGGCGCTCACATTAAGTGTCAGGAGGCAGGAAGCCCTCCGTCTCTGGCGGTGATTATTTACTGTTGATCTCGATCTGTCCACGGACATCTACACGTATGTAGTGCGCTGTTTGTTTAGGTGCTCTCTGTGGTGTACTGTGTTTATATCATAAGGACATGAGAGAGAGAGAGAGAGAAATAACAAATATAACGGGTTTAAAAAGAGACTTAACGAAGCCAAGAGGCACTTGTTCTCCCCGTCATTGTAATATTTTTTTTTTTGTATTGGACCATAATATTATAACGCAACTTTAAATACCCCTACTACCTCTGTACCGTTGCAAGTACCCATACGCACAATTACATTACGCACAACCGTAAACAGTAAATTTTCACACCAAAAATAAAAGTAATTTCCCAGCAATTATTTTTTTGCAATGTTACTTAGTTTGATTGCGTAGTTGACGGCTATGTGATGTATCTTTTTACAACCTATATATTACTAGCGACCCGCCCCTGCTTTGCATCAAGATTTCTTTATTAAATGCAAGTTTAATATTGATGAAGAATAAACAAATAAACCTTCCGGAATAGCATAACGTAGTCAGCCTATAAAGTTCCCACTGATGGGACACAGGCCTCCTCTCGGTGTGAGGGAACGGGCTGTAATCCCCAGGGCCATGCGGGCCCAGTTCGGGTTAGTGACGTGGACCCAGTGTGGGTTAGTGGCCAAGTGTGGAATAAATTCTCTAAATGATAGGGAAAACCGCTACAAATCCATTGCGTAATTAAGAAGAGTAATGCGGTCACACAAACAGACACGATCAGCGACTTTAATTTATAGTATCCATAGATATAGATTAATTCGGACTAAACAGTTCTACTGAGCTTGTAGAAACTGTATTAAAATTATGACAGCAGGCATTCCTTTCGAGTAATCGGATTTGCAATTCCATTCGCTTTAGATACGATTCTACTCGCAACTATTTCACTGTTTAACACCTACACGTATGTAGTGTGCTGTTTGTTTAGGGGCTCTCTGTGGTGTACTGAGCTTATATCATAAGGACATGAGAAAGAGAAATGACAAATATATATTACAAGCAACCCGCCCCTGTCTCCCACGGTTTTTACGGCTTAACAAAACATCGAAATTTATATATTAGGGGCTGATTTTTCAATCTTTTTTTTTAATTTTTATTCGTGGAATAAGGTTACGTCTGACAGTTTTTGTATGGAAGAACTGTCAAAAATTCAAAATTATTCCTCCGATAAAATTATCTGGCGTTGGAAATATCAGCCTTAAATATTATGTAGGTTTAATATTGATAAAGAATAAACACATAAACCTTCCCGAATCATCATTATTCTCCTGCTCTTATTCCAATTTATTTGAAGACGGTGCAATGTCTTTTTCTTCCATACTTCTCTATTAGTCGTCATCTCCTTCCGGAATAAATTCTCTAAATAATGGGGAAAACCGCTCCAAAATCAATTGTGTAGTTAAAAAGAGCATTTTGCAAATGCAATTGCAATTGTTTAATCCACATTCATAATCTATGCATACTCATATTATAAATTAACAGTGTGACCGCATTCACACTGTTCATTTATAATATGTATATGTCGGAGAAGGTATGTCTGTCTCTCGATAACATCAGGCATATTTTAATTACTGTGGGCGTACGGGCGTGTTGGTTGTTGGTTATAGCACAATAGAAAAACGGTTTGCAGTTCAAATCAGATTTTAACTTACGAACAAGTTAGTCACACTAGCGAAACACACACTGTAGGTACACAACTCAACGATACGGAACACGAGACAGTTTCTAAGCACATGTTGTTCGTACGATGTCCAATGTTTCGATGCTCTCGAGAGCTCTGCTTACACCGCTTTTGTAGCTGTTGCTCTCGTCCCCCACAAACTCAGGCTAGACTCTGTCTAGCGCCACGAGATGGCGCTACCGTTCCGAATATTCAATGAATGACTCCAACATATAGATTATAAATGTGGACTAAACAATTATACTGAGCTTGTTATAAGCTTAAGCATAATAATAATAATCAGCCTATTATGTTCCCACTGCTGGAACACAGGTCTCGTCTCTGTGAGAGAGAGTGGGCCGTAATCCACGGCACGCGGGCCGAGTGCGAGTTTATAGATGTCACATGTCTTCGAGCTTGTTATAAACTGTATTAAAATTATGACATCAGGCAATCCGACCGTGTTATCGGATTTGTAATTCCATTCACTTTAGATACGATTCTAGCAACTATTTCAATATTCAATAACTACACGTATGTAGTGCACGCTGTTCGTTTAGGTGCTCTCTGTGAGCTGAGCTGATACCCTAAGGACAAAAAGGAAGGAAATGCCAAATAATATTATATATATATTTTTTAATATAGTTATATTATGAATGTGGACCGAACAGATGTATGCTTAAAAGCCTCAGCATCAGGTAGTACATCTTGTTTTGTCGTCTGACATTATGCTGAGCTGAAGCCCTTTTGGCATTATAATCATTGTTTTCTGATTTTTATAATTTTTTTTCTGGAATATCAATAGACACATTTTTCTTTCTTTAAAATTATGCTAGTTAGCTTCTTCCAGGTGATGGCACGACAGTGTTTCTGTTGGCCCAAAACTTCACCACATTCACGGCATCGTCGTTCGCAGCTCAAAGGTCACTTAGATTGCAGGTTGTGGGCGCAGTTAGCTGAAAGGCAATCAGAAGGTCAATTCTCGTAATTTAAAACGTTCAAAATCTAGTCGCAGTCTCATCTCGGCGACAAACAAATGTCAAAAACTTGTCAAAATGTAGGGAATTTAGAAGTATTTTTTGACAGATTGAGACTGAGATCAGACTGTGAATGTTCTAAAAATTACGAGAATTGCCCCTCTGATGTCAGAAAGAAAGAAAGAAAGAAATCATTTATTGCTGACAATGTAGGTATACATATAAGTTGGAATATTTGTTAAGTGTCCTGATACAGTCAGTGCCAGTACATTGCCTTTCTGCGAACTGCGTCAAAGACCATATATGCTGCATGGCCTTTGACTATTTATTGCATAGCATTCAGATTGATCTTTTACAGTATTGGACCTGTACAGCACTCACATGATCAAGCAACAATGCGACTAAAATTGGTTCTTCGACTTCGTGTCGATAATTCCGTTGTCAGTGATTTAATAAAAGATGTCCGAAAAAGCTTTCCAACCAACCGGCTATTACTAGTGTTAATCTTAGTGGAAAAGGCTGCTGCATCGGGACCTTTTCAGAATATATAATACTAGCTGCGCCCCGTGGTTTCACCTGCATAAGTCTCGATCCCCTGGAAATATCAGGATGATTTAAATTTTTCAAATATCTTTATTTACCAACGGAACAATAAACAAAATGCACTTATCCTAAGTTCCATTCACTCATTATGATCCCTTGGAAATATCGGGATAAAAATTATCACTAATCCAGGTTCTGGTCTACCCATGTGCCCAATTTCATCCTAATCCGTTCAGCTGTTTTAGCGTAAACACAAAAAATCGAATCTTTTCGATTTATAATATTAGTTTAGACTACTGTGTTTTCAACTTTTTTAACTTATTTGGCATCACAAAAACTATAGTTGACACAGTGAGTTAGTTCGGAATATTTCCAGCTCGACTTGAGTACTAAATTGTAGTAGGTGTGTTGTTAACACGCTGCGACCGTGAACTGTGACATGTTTACTGTCACAATATTTATGCACTACCTAGATACTGGCCACAGTTCGTCGCCCGAGTACCGAGTATTTTATCGCTGTAGTAGTTACCTATTGATTTTATAGCTATTTTACTGTAAATAGTTAGTTTTATAGGTGAAGAGATTTCTTAGATTAATTATGGGTCGTTAAGAGTACTAACACAAGATGTATATTTGCAACTAAGTAAACAAAGCTTGATTAGAAAACGGTGCGGTTGAATAGTCTTGTGAAAACATGTTTAGACTAATTATGATAGTTAGAGATAGATTTTAATGCAATAGCAAACCAATCAATAAATTCTAGACTAAATATAAGTTTTAGTACATCATATTCTATAAAGAAAACATTCGAAAAAAGTCCGATTCCGGTCGTAACGTTGCGTACTACGAAATTGCTACGCCGTAGCATACTGTGCTACGCGGGCTACGAGTAGGAGCCAGCGCGAGCGCATTCGGTCAGTGTGAGACATTGCGGAAGCACATCGTTATAATGGTAGTGTACTGACACAGAGCCAGTCACTTACCTCCAGTACCGTACCACCTGCATAAACCGATACCTACCCTGCGTTGTTTGACAAATTAGTTAAAGAAATAGAGAAGAAGACCGCCCTGAAAAGTACGTACGTGACTCTGTTAAGAAACAAGAAGTTCGCTCTGAAAAGAACGGTTTGGGCTCAAGGCTGACGACATGCGTGAAGATCATCGAAGCAGCAGAGGTGGACACACGACGCGGTGACACGCAGAGATCTTCACGCAACGCCGGCAACCCGAGGAAAGGATGCGCAACGTCGAGAGATCACGTCGCCCCCGCAAGGGGGCGAAGCGAGCGGTACCGGGGCTTGGAAAGGATGCGCGTGGCGCGCCCGCATCTACTTATAGTCTATCGAGGTGCGCGCCGGACGACGTTGATTGGCTGTGCTATTATATGCGCTCCGCGCATGCGCGGCGCATGGAGCGACATCTGACGAATGTGATGGTTATGAATATGTAAATATCTTAGGCTAAGCATTACTTGTACCAAAGTGAATGTAAATATAAATAGGACAAGTTACCGAATAAACACAGATCATCCGGACACGTCCTTGAATCAAGATACCCGCTCACCCCCTAAAGTAGCATCAAATTGCTAAGTTAAAAAAAGATTCTCTTATATATAACAAGATGTTGAAATGAAAAGCAAATAATTTGTTATTAAGTTAAAATAAAACATAAATTAACACTCCACTACTTTCACACCAAACAACTATAAAATATACTGTATACCATAAACATATAAATTATACAAGCGAGAGTGAACTTACACAAGAGCAATTAAGAGTTTAATAATGTCCCGTTAATTGCACAGAAGATGTAACGAATGTGCCCCGTGTCCCCCTTACGAAGCTTCACGAAGTTGCACGAAGCTAGGCGACGCGACGCGATTGGCTAATAAAATACGCAATAAAGTTTAGCAAGGCGAGATTGTAAACGGTGAAAGGATGTAGGTATAGATTTCTGGTGGTGAGTGTGGTTGTTGTGTTGCTAATTTCTATATAATATAGTGATATTTTGTCATTGTTTAAACATTGAAGTTTGCATTTTGTTTCAGGGTACCTTACCCATTTTTAGCTGGATACTATTCCCATTCTTTCTACAGGGTTTCGTAAAGAGTAACTTAGGTTGGACAGCAGTAGATATGGATAAATAGCTCATAGCTCTCCGACTAACTAACGCCATGTTGCATTTGTTATTAAGGGTCATCGATTCTTAAAGACTTCAGATTCAGACTCAACACCTCAATCTTGGGTTAGTAAGTACTTATGTTGACATTGTTTGACTTAATCAAAACTTGTTTTAAATGTTAGCTTTGTAGCATTTCAGTAGCTCAATTAAATAAAAAGATCAAAGGCAACAGTTGAAAGATTTCTTAAAATCAATCAAAAAAACCAGCCAACCATTTGACCTACATCCTAAAAAGCAGAATCCCCAATCAATTCAAACGTTTAAATCCTTTAATAAAAATCAATTACCAGTATTTAGCTTACTTCTTCAGTAAGACTTCAGTGAAGCCACGTTTAACGAAAGAGAACCTGACCTCCAGGTCAGGTTCCCGTTCCTTAAACGTGGCCTGGAATTAAACCGTTTGAATCGCGTCAAAGATTTCAGGCTTTGAGTTAGCAAAATGACATTCGAGTTGCTTGCTTAATAAAATGAATAGTAGATGTAAATATCTAACGCGTATTTTTTAGCATTTTGATCATTAAGAGTAGACTTTCAGAGATTCCAAGAAGAAAAAGTTTCGAAGAACCATTTAAAAGGCTCGTGCGAACAATCAACTACTATGTCTATTCAAGGTTGGACTTCAGTCTAATTGCACCAGTGACATATAACCTGAATAGGATCGTGGAACTTACAGCCCTTTCAGTTTTATTTTAGTACCTCTGACAGCAACAACCGAATAGCAACCATATTGGAACGAAAATAAAGTTCATTGTGATTTTGACCGACTAGGCAATGGCAGCAACCCAATAGCAACCTTATTGCTAGGACTATAAAGATCACTGTGATATTGACAGCGATACAAAATCAGGGGTTAAATAGTTGTGAACAGACTATAGTAGATGTGTTTAGACTACTGTCACTACTGTGGAGATTCTAGGTAACTTAGAATAATATTGCTGTCGATAAGCGGTCATATTGCTGCCAAAGGCTACCAAACGACGATGATGATGATAAAAAAGATTATTATTTGCAAGACAGCATTTAAGTTGGAATAAACTGCAGGCACCCATCTTAAATTATCAATCGATGTGATATTCAGTCAATCTGACGTTCACCTTAGGCAGTGCGCACATGCACCAAGCAACCATCAGTCAACGTTTTGATTTTCATGGGGTCAGGGGGCTTACCACCAGCTCTTATAGCAGGGTAGAAGTTGAACTGCACTGCTTTTTGTACTTAGTCATAGAACAAAAATGCAGTGCAGTTCTACTTCTGCTCTGCTGCAAGAGCTGGTGGTAAGCCCCCAGGGCGTTGTATCCTGCTTATTACTGCAACCAAATATAGCAATCATGGGCAATCAAATATATATGTTACGGTAAATGTGATTAATTGAAATGATTAATAATTATCTTTCATTATAAATAATTACCTCATGATTTGGTAAATGTGAATATAAAATTGTAATTTATCACTTTTAGTAGTTGTTATTAATAATTTACTACTCTCGTCGATAAAAGTAATGAAATAAAATAAGACTCGAAGTTATTTGTCCACTAGGTATTTATTTATAATACCTACCACAGTATTTACAAATACATAACTAAAAGAAACTTACATGCAAAACCTTTTATCCTTTGGTTTTGCTTAAATCAAACAAGAACAGATGGCCATGTGATGGAAAGAGGCCGGATGGAATTACCATAATGCCTTGGAAGTTGGGTAGGCCTTTGGTGTGGGATGCAGCCTGTGTCGACACCCTCGCGCCATCCCATCTTTCTAGCACAGTAAGCTGTGCTGGGGCGGCTGCTGCAGGAGCAGAAAACCTCAAACGGCGTATATATAACAACCTTATTGAGAGCGATATGTTTGAGCCGTTTGAGTTTGAAACACTAGAGCCTTGGGGTCCGAGTACGCATCGAATATTTCGGGACATGACCAAGCGGTTGGTTGACTCTTTACGCCCAAAGAATCAGCATTTCCATCCAACGTGGTAATGCTGCCAGCCTTTTGAGCACTAATTCCATTGACGGCGATGCGGACGAATTGTTTGATGCCCAATAAGCTCCTGCCTTTTTCGTTCATTTTTAACCGACTTCATTTATTATATATGTACTTGTATAAAAACTACACTTATTGTTGTGTTGTTGTTAGCTTGTAAATTGTAATTTGTATTGTAAATTGTAATTTACTTTCCTACAGAAAAAAACAACCGACTTCCAAAAAAAAAACACTACAAAGTGAAAAATATCTTTAATTTCGGAAGTCGGTGTCATTGGTTCCACATTTTCAATTTTTAGTTTTATATTTACCTCACTTCTGTTGCTCGATCGAACAGAAAGACGCTTTTATTTTTGAAAATTTATTACAAACTCAAACTCAAACTCAAATCATTTATTTCAATTAAACCCTTTCAGGCACTTTTGAATTGTCAAAATTAAATTGTCGGTCAGTTAGTCAGAAAATTGAAGCTAGTTGCCCATTCCAAAACGTAGATCTCTGTGGAGAGGAACGGGCAAGAAACTCCACGGACACTCTTTTAAATCAAGATATTATTACAAAATCCTGGGTACATTATTTTTATTGCTTCTATATGTGAGAACAATGTAAAAAAAACTAAACAATTTAAAATATAAAATTCAAAAATAAGCCCTGGCAGTTAAGAGATGACCAGTCTCAACCGACGGCGCCCGTTCACGAACATGACGCGTGGATCAGCACCATCCAGCTCAACCATTTCGTAGGGAACCGAATGATCCAACACACGCGCCACCACCAGTGAGACATTTAAGTGAGCATGACATATTCTTAACTGCCGAGCTCTGTCAAGTCAACATCAAAATATCGTAAAAAAAAAAAAAAAAAAACACACATTTATTTATTGTTACTAAGGTTACATTATTAATAACCACCGATAAATGTGATTAATTTATTACTTTTGCCTCGACTTTCGGTAATTATTAATAATGATCGAGAATTATTAATAATTTTCAATTAATCACACTTACCTTAACATATATATTGTCTTTTATTTAGTGCCACTGCTAAATATGCGCCTTTTGGATTACTATAGCGATATATTTACATTTTTATTTTTAGTAAAATTTGAAAGCTAAAAGAAAATTTTAGTCTTAACAGCCAATTTTGTTTATACTCGTACCACGTAGGTATGACACAGAAGTAAGGCGACAAGCCGAGTGGGTAGATAGCGCTTTTCTCTTCTGCAACATACTACGATCTCCGATCTGGTTTCCAAATCATGATAATTATGGCAATTTAGTATATTAGGTCCATGTTCATGTAGCTTTTGAGAGCTACGAGTAGGTTACAATGAATATTTTGAAGCAGTTGATAAGTAAATCGTAGCGTTGACTATAGCAATAACCTAGTATATTTCAGTTATAATCACGTGTAGGTGTACCGCACACTGCTCTCACATAGCTAGTATAATCTTGCAACATTTGTTAGCGTCACCTCAGACGCCCACGCGACACGCGACGCCGAGCTGGTGCCATTTGTCGCGTCAACCCAAGCACAGATTTATACTCCACGCCCTGTATATGTATATACATGTAAATATTTAGATTAAATCAGATTGCAGTTTTAACCAATATTGTTGCCATTAATCCGGTAATTAAGACATTCAAGAACTTCACAACAGAACTTTTTCAAATATTTATTCATAACTTAAACATTAATCAACCGTTACCTAAAACAAATTTCGTAGAGCCTTAATACTACCATTAATCTTTTACGTTAATAATAATTTAATGACTTAACCAACTCCATTAAATTACAAACTTGCTTACTCGTAAACGTCGCGCGCTGTTTAGTTAACTAATTGCTAAAGTATCTTATCTTACTTTTATATACAACAATCATTTTAATATATTGATGTTTACAAAACACTTACTTTTTTATTTGAGAATAAAAAAATAAATAAAATAGACTGAAAGCTTTTTAAGCGGGCGCCACAACGTTTACATAAACCGGAAATCGAAAATATCAAACAATGGAATCGACGAAACAAAACGAACCGTCACGGAATAATTCAATAGTGAAATGTTATGCGCGGCCACGCTCGCGCTCAACTGTGAAACACTTTTTGCAAACACGCGCCGACAATTAGCGCGTACTTAACGCTGGTGCGGCGCGGCGGCGGCCGGCTGCGGAGATAGTGGCCAAGCCAGGAAGGAAGCCAGTTTTCCGCAAGAGAGGCTCCAGCCCGGACAACTTCGTGGAACGTCTCGGCCGATGCATTTTTGGATGTGAGCCCAAATAACTTGTTGCAACTATGGGGAGGAGACCTGTTGCGCGCTCGTGCCGGGCCTACCCGCGCCCATTTTTGCCTGTATTCCGACTGCAAATACATAATGAATGCGAACGCTGAACGTTTCGCTGGCGGTATTGTGCCGACCGTTTTGTTGTACCCTAGTTTGTGGGATTGCCGTTGTTATAGTCCGGGGAGCACTTTACGCGTCTGCTGTTGCAGTTTTAATATTCACGAGGGCTTTGTTGCTGCATTTTTAAAGAGGTCAACGCCGCAGCTCGCCCGGCGGCGGTGGGATTAATTTTCCTCTTTATTAGGGGTAAAATCAAAGACGCAAAGTGCATAACTTTAGCCATTTTCCGACATATTTTATGCACGTAACGTCTGTAATAACAGAATTAACATTATGCTGTTATTTATAATAAAACTTTGTAAAGTTACCTAAACAACGACTTCTGACATAATAATAACTTCTTATAAGTTAACTGCCAGCTTCTTAATCGAGCTGCCAGTGACAGTTCCCAAGCTCACCAAACCCCTACATTGTTGCAGGGCGCGTCATCGAGCCTGGTGGTGAAGTTCGCGGACACAGAGAAGGAGCGACAGTTGCGGCGCATGCAGCAGATGGCCGGCAACATGAGTCTGCTCAACCCCTTTGTCTTCAACCAGTTCGGAGCCTACAGCACCTACGCGCAAGTAATCACGGAACAGGTGAGTGGCACACGGAAGATTTGGATAGCCTAGGTGCTTTATCCATGATAGTTCACGATACGAAACACGATTGATTAATTTGGCTTATACTCGAACCTCCACGTAGTGAGGCACCTACGCAAAATGAGTACCTTGTGGATGGGTTGCGATAGTCAAACGATGTAGGACAATCTTCCCAGATTTTGCAAATCTACTGACCAATAAAACTTGAATCGTCGAATGTTGGTGTAAATGCTGCTGTAAAACTTTGTTTTAAATTTCCAAAATATCCGGAATTACATGCATTGTTAAAGAAATATTCCAGAACAATTTCGCCGCAGCTCAGGCTTATAAACAAAAGTTTTAATACCTGCACACGTTACCTACTTGATGAAAATTGATTGGCGTACAGCCTGCAATATTGCAACCTCAGTGGTTACAAACTTTTTACAACTTACTTCATAAATACCGCACGTTATGTGTCTAGACCCTTTCAGAGATAGCTTTAATATGTTGTAAATGAAAGAAAAACTTTTACATTCTCCTCAAAAAGTTTTAGGACGAAAATCTGGTTTCGAAAACAGATTTTATCGATAAGAATGTTATTACACGACTGCCCAAAACAAGGAGGGTTATGTTTTTTTTATTATTCAGTAGTGACACTTCGGAATGCGTAAGCTCCAATTAGGTGTCATTTTCAAAAATAGCTGTGTATTTGTTTCGCGAAGTCGTAGCCTTGCAGGTCGCTGATATAGTTGCAGCCAAACAAAAGCATATCGCTAACATCGTTTTAAATACCCATAAAATTATGTTTATTTCTGTAAGTAGATCTTTTCAGACACTTTTCAAGACACGCCATTTTTAATAATTACGTAACACACAAAAACAGAAAATAATTACGTAACATTTATGTTACACTTAACACACAATTACGTAATATTCACGATCATGTATGGAACATAACAATTAATCGCTTGGCGTAGCAAGTAGTACTACGCCTCGTAGACAATGTGCTACGGAGCTACGCGCTACGTAGGTACGGTATATACTACAAAGCTCACATTAACTTGATCCCGTTTAATCTCAATAGCCTTGTAGAGCTTCTTAGAAGATGTATAAATGTAGCACTAAGAAATCGATCGAGAGTTCCGTGTTACAAACGTATTGACTATTGAGTGATACAAATTGCGACACAAATGTGCTTGAATAGATCACGATCTCAGTAATCAGACTAAGGTGAAGGTAGAGATATACTCGTACCTTGTCACAAATGTTAAATACTTAAAAATTTACAGGTAACCTACTACTCCATAGACGTTTACAATTAACTCGATTGTGTTAAATTAACGCTACGAGACGAGACTTGTCGTAGCTACGATTCATTCTGTTTATTTTATAATATTTATTTATTTTATTATTTATGTACACACAGTAAAATATATAGGGATATGACAGAATTATTTAAAAATAATATTATATAATGTACAACGTGTTTTTTTTATATCCCATAACTCTAGGGGGTCATTGTACCCATCATTATGAACAACTTTTACTATGGGAACAAAAACGAAATCGCGAAAAAAAAATCTGGTGTTCCCTACATTTTCACGAGTTATACGAACATAAATGTAGGGAACAGTTGATTTTTTTCGCGCTTTCAAGTTTGGTCCCATAGTAAAAGTTGTTCATAATGATGAGTACAATAACCCCCTAGAGTTATGGGATATCAAAAAAAACACGTTGTATAATTATTAATATCTTCGGATAAATTGATAATGTATGTTCTTCTTGCAGCAACAAGCCGCGCTGATGGTGGCTGCGACAGCGCAGGGCTACATCAGTCCGATGACGGCACTCGCCTCGCACGCACTCAACGGCATGACTAACACTGCGCTACCACCCTCCTCAGGTCACTATACCTTTTATTATACTTACGTTCCTAATCATACAATACAATGCAATATGTATTTTCATATTTTCGTTTGACAAGTTATCGCCTATTTGAATTCATATTACAGTCACCAGTCACAAGGTGATCATAACACCTTTATTACACACCAGTTTGATATTGGGTTTTTGGTCAGGAATTTCTCAGTAGCACCCTGGAGTCTGGAATCGTGTCCAGTTGATCGCAATAGGCTCGCCCCAAACATAACTAAACATAAACATAACTGGCAAAATGTGGGTGGACTTATAGGTACACCTGTGCCTAACCCTTCAGGGAAAACATGCGTATTGTTATTTTTTTTTTTTTCAAAACCGTCCAAATATAGAGGAATTGTTAGCTGTATGTTCAAATTTAGTTTCGTAATACTTAAAAAAGTACTGACAAGTTCTACCTGTTCGTTTCCAGACAACTTCTCTGGTCTGGCGATAGGCACAGGCGGCGGGCAGCCGCTGAACGGCGCGCTGCCGTCCCTGCCGTCGCCCACCATGCCGGGCTTCAACATGGCCGCGCAGACCGCTAACGGACAGCCCCCGCCGCAAGACGCCGTCTACACCAACGGCATACACCAGACCTTTTCTGGACGTAAGTGTTCGAAACTTACAATATTTTTCTGATTCTAGGAAAAATGTAGCTAAAGTCAGGATCCTAATATTGAACCCTGAGGAATCCATGGACTTACCTTCGCATTTAATGGTTCCACCACGCGCTTAGGGTTGTTTTGAGAGTTTTGCATAACAGAGCATTTTAGTAAGATGTTATCAAATTGTGACCTGAATTATTCACAACACTATAGAACACAATTAAATAGTAATACCTTATTATTCATGCAGTCAAATGCTTTTGAGAGATCACAAACTTTTTCACAAATAGTAGTCCAAAACAGAATACAGACAGGACGAAATTATAAGGGTTACGTTTTAAGCATTGTGCTATAGAACCATATTTTTGTAGTCATTTTTGTAGACAGTGAATAATCAGACAGTGACTACTTGACATCGATATTGAACATGTTTTTATTGTATTTTTCAGCGGTGTCATTACCAGCGCAAGGGCTGCCGAACGGCGACGCTGCGGCTTTGCAGCACGCGGCCTACCCGGGCATGCAGCCCTTCCCCGGAGTCGGTGAGTGGCACTACCCCTTATCGTTCATCCACACCGCTTCAGTTACACGCTTCAAGCTTGACCAATAGGGAGTCTGAACAAGTACATTGGTTGAATAAGTTTTCATTAAAATATGATATACATAGTAGTATGAAACATGACTAGATAGTTTCGGTACTGCCAAAGATCTGAAAATGAGTCTTAATTGTAAACCTTTTGCGGAATTATTTTACAAAAACCAGTTTTATATTTAAACGTAATCCATGGTTATAACTATTGGTCAAGTCTAATTTAATGTTAACGTTTGTTGCTAAAAGAAAATTCAAAACGTTTTTGAACAAGTTACGAGGATTTTTAAAAGTAATCCTTGTTTAAAATCTTCTTTATAATTCTTTTAGCAACAATAGAGCAAAATTCACAAATTATGTATAGAATGAGTATTGAGTAATCATTGTAAGTCTAAGTATTTTGAATGGATGGTACATATTGTTACAATGTCAATGTGCAAGAAGAACGAATGTTTTGTTAACTGTTTATATTAAACCTACCGATTGATAGATCTGCTAGAAACTAATGATTTTTCACTGTTATAGCTATTTTAGACGAACGAAGTTATTCCAGCTGATCGATCAATTGCTAATAAATTATATTATATCGTTATGTATACCCTAAAGGGTACCGTGCGCTGTGCAAATCACGCTACCCGATATTATGGAGAATTTAGTACTCAAGTAGTTTGTGTTCAATGTTATGTCTAAATATAATTTTAATAGAATCATCCTCAAAATTAAATGATTTTTTTTAAATTACGACAATACTAATTGGCAAAGTTAAACATACTTAATTTATTATCAATGGATATGATTTTAGCTTGATAATTGTTATAATAATGTTGTTACATGCATGTATATGTACGCAACTATAGGTGTTCATTGTGAAAATGTGAAAATTAATGTTCTGCAGCTTATCCAGCGGTTTATGGGCAGTTTCCGCAGCCCATCCCGCCGCCGATGTCGACTATTGCGCCTGCGCAAAGAGAAGGTAAGTGGAGCTCCGAGGAAGACGCCATCGAACTAACCCAGTCCTTCAGCAGACGATTTCACCCACTGCCATTAAACAGCTCTTTGTGTTTTCAGAGTCCATACAAAATCAATTAAACTTGGCTACAAACCTAGCATTTGTGAAAAACATTTCACTTCAGTTTCATTGATTTTATTACCATTTGTTATTCAGCCAAAACCTTCTCTTTATCAAATACTGAACCGTTTCATTGAGATACAAAACCTGCTCAAACAGAAATCTGATTCAATGATCCAATAAGTTATAGATCGGTTTGTATCATCTTTTGGCTAGATAGCAAAGTTAATGGTTGCTGTCCAGACTCTTATGTATTACTGTGATAGTCGGTGTTCTTTCAAGTATACAGTGACACACAGACGGCTAACGTTCAGCCTCCTTCACTTCAAACTCTTCACTCGCTTCTGCTGTATTTACCTCTCGTCTGTCGCTGTACACTACCTGTCATGTGCATCTTTGTGTATGTTGTGTTGCTGTTCTATGTCTGTAAGTGCCAACTGTATTACATGTAATGTATTAATTTTAACAATTTATTTTTAGTCTTCAGCGTTAACAATTGTTACTTGTCTACTTTTATAATTCAGAATTAAAACAGTGTCATTCTTGTTGACTGCTGCATCTATCTCATCAATCATTTCTTTCATACTAACACATATTTTTAACAACTAAATAAATTCTCATTCTACTATCCTCCTCTTCCTCCCTTTACCATAACTTTTCCGTGCTGGTGTTAAGAACAGATTTGTGAGTTCTTTAAAGATTTTCTTATGTTCCCAGGCTGCTCTATCTCGGGCCCCGAGGGCTGCAACCTGTTCATCTACCACCTGCCCCAGGAGTTTGGAGACGCTGAGTTGATGCAGATGTTTCTGCCCTTTGGCAACGTCATCAGCAGCAAAGTATTCATCGACCGTGCCACCAACCAGAGCAAATGTTTCGGTCAGTTGGACTTTTGGTTTTAATGCGTTTGTTTGTATTTCTGTAGTTTGAATAAAGATTGTTTTAAAAGTAAAGCTCTTGGTAGTATATAATCAACTTTAACTTCTGGAATTACTGAAACAGTTTTTTTATGACTAGATCAGCTTTCTGATGCTGATGATGAACAGCTTTTTAGCCTGATTTGAATCTATCACTAACCTCGTTTTTTTTTTGTTCCAGGTTTCGTATCGTTCGACAACCCGACGTCGGCGCAGGCGGCGATCCAGGCGATGAACGGCTTCCAGATCGGCATGAAGCGGCTGAAGGTCCAGCTGAAGAGGCCCAAGGATGCCAACCGGCCTTACTAACCCAAGACGCCGTCCCTGCGCGCTCATCACGTGCCCATGGTATGCAGTTAACAACCCTGCTACTTCGAGCCTTTGGAAAAATGTTGTTTGATGATTGTTTATTCATGTTTTTGATGATTCATGTTTTTATTCATGTCATTGATGTGTCATGACGTGCTAACAGTAGAACTTGTCTTATGCAGGTGGCGGCCGGAGCGCACGGCACGCCCGAGGCGCGCCTGTTCGCGTATTATCAACAATTCTATGGAATTTACTACACATTTATTGTATAGCAAATATCATTAACTACATACTTACTAAATAAATTATGCAAGCCATCGGCGAGTATACTAAATTAGTTAAAAGTAATTTATTAAATCAGCGCGTAGGAATGCTTCATTCTTATAATTATCGATTAATCATTAAATTACTCTATTATATTATTATATATACAATTTATTAACTTTGATTAAATTATTATTATTATAAAAAAATGACACGTTATAAAAATTTTGTCATTTTGTAATCATACTAAAAATTCTATTCCTAAGTCTTAAAGTTTAACTGAACTTTTAACATAAATTTATTATACTAGTTATTTGCTTGAACTAAGCCAAACTGAATTTATTAAGTAAGTTGAAAATGTAAGAAAAAAAGAAGTGTATTTTAATGATTGTATATTGCAGCGCCGCGGGCGATGTAAGCGTGTGCCTGCGCAGGAGGTATGTACTGTGTGCGCGCTCGCGCCTCTGGCCGCGTGCTACCCTAAGCGATCGCTGCGTGAACACGCGAACATCGCGTTCATTTTTTTCGCCGGACGCGTGGTCGCGCCGACAGAGGGTGCCTTCTGTTTTCCGAACAAATTAGTGACAAATGAACGCGAAGGTCGCGTGTTCCCGCGACCGCTCGCTTCGGTTAGGACGCGGGGTCACACGCCGCCGCGGCGCCGCGCGGACACTGTTGTCTCCCACCGCCGAACTGATCACACTAATATAAGTGCTCGCATAGATCACTATTGGAGTATTTATAATGTCCTATATTTTGTTAAATTTTAACGAGCGTGTGTATATGTGTGTGTAAGCTATGTCGCTGGCTCGTACCACACGACATTCTCTTACGACGCTATTCGAGGGCAAACACAAATTGTAATATAGTAAGAGCACATCCTACACGAAGTTAAAATGTTACCCAGAAGACAACTATGTACACTGTCTATTCAAACGGCGACTTGTAAAATAGAACTTGTTGTAAGACCACGTCATATATTCAGTCTCACGTTGTTATTGACGCGTCTGTCTGTCCATGGTACGGCCAGCACCTCACAAACCTACATGTTAGTGAACGATGTTGTTACAAAATTAAATGTTTGTATTTAACGCTGTGTACAAATGAAAGTGCACTTCAAGACCGAATACTTAGGCCTTCGTTTCGAAAGATCGTGTTATTATGTGTTGTAAATTCCAAAATGGGCTGTGATATAAAAAATATAATATCAACATAATGGACTGTACAGGCCGTTCGTCTCTGTATTGCATGTGTGTGTACCGCTCCCGCGCCGCCCGCGCACCGCGCGCCCCTCTGGCGCCTGTTCATGTTGTTCACTTCATCTCTAGACTGTTCCTAAACTTTCTTTACATTCCAGCCTGGCTTCAATGTACAGCTTTCAATATAAAGAGGACTTTAATTTCCTAGCCTCACATATTAAAATAATTAAGCAAGTTTGTGGCAAGGAACTTAGTTAGGTATCACAGTTCAGGCAGTGATCATGGTGGAGGCACTTTCAGAAGTTTGCTGTATAGAAAATCACAATTTATTTTTGTACATACCACGAGGGAATTTCGGGAAATGTCTCTACACAACATGAAATCATTTGATTGCCTTTACAAATTCTTTTTGTAATTGCAACCGACCCAAGATGTTATTAAATGATTAAGATATGTAGATAGTAAATTAGACAATCCGCGCCAGTGAGGCCGCGTGACGCGCGGGCGCCGAACTCGCGATGTCGCGTTGTCAATTCACAAGGAGCGCGCTTCCCCTCTTTAGTTCTTGCTGTGGGTGTGAATAGTATATAAACATGTAAAAAAAAATCGTGTTAAGGTGTTAAATACAATAACTGTGACTAAATGCGTCCGGGGAGTCAACAGTGAGTGGTGCGCGAACTAACAGAATACAAAAAAAAACTAGTGTAATTTCTATTGAGAAAATAGATTCATAATCAAGAAAAGTACCAATATAAATATTAAATAATACGGAGATACCTTAGATATATTGTGTGCGCGCGGGCGAGTCGCACAGTGTGCGCCCGCAGTGCGGCGCGGCGCGGAGGTGCGGGGCCCGCGGCCCCCGGGCCCGCGGCCCCCGGGGCCCCCCCGCGACCCGCGCGAGCCGCGCCCGGCCCCCTCCGCCACGCCGCCCGCCTCTAGTCAAATATTACACTCACCACAAGACATAGAATTTTATATTTACACAAATAATTATATTATATTGATATAGTATTCTAGTTTTAGGCGATTATGATTTACAAGTAAGCAGTGTGTTTAAACGATATTCTTAAAAAAAAAAAACATTTAATAAGTAAAATCGTTTTAAGTGTGTCTAGTTCTTTTCTCTGAAAGTCTTATCTCATCATTGTGCAATACGTTGTTACGCTTTTTGAAATTGTTTTAGCGTCGTTTTTATTTGAAGCGTTAAGTGTTTATTTTATGAATGTTCCTTATGTTACCGTTGTAGATTATTCGTCGACGTGGTCTCGTTTCGTAAACCGACCGCGAGCCGACCGCACGACGCGCGCGTCTTGTCTGGTTAGGGAGTGCGTGGTCGCCGCTGGCCCGTCTGGTCGCCGGGCCCCAGTGGTCGCCACGGTCGCGCTCGGGTCGCAAGTATGTTGAGTGCTCCGCCGACGGCGGCGGCGCCGCGCCGCGAGCGACTTAGGTTACAGGTTACACAAATGGATGCCAAACCGGAACACGTATACTTAGTATATCGATTATCGATAATATCACCTCGTGGGTAATGTAGGCGTAATGCGCCCGGGCACCGCCCGGGACGATTAATAATATTGTGTACTTATATCTTTATACTGATTAAAATTAAATTCCCTAAAAATATATAGCGGAGACGCGAACATTTGTAATAGATTAATGAGTCCTCTCAGAATGTATAAAACAATCGCCCATAAAAGTGATTCTAGGATACAGGGTATGCTTTGCAATTATTTAAATGTATCTAAATAATTTGTCATGTAGGCAGACATTGCCGACTGTCTGCCGTAGAGTCTGCAATCGCTCAGTGCCCGCATCGCTCTCGGGTCCACTAGTCTGTCGCAACTTTTTATACTCTGTCGTCTATCGTAGCGTAACCGAACTCATCCTCATCTCACGCTCTCCATTCGCGACTCAACGAACGCGCTTCGCTTGGATCCTCTCCGACGGCCGAGCATCCTTCACCAGTTAGTGCCACTTGCGTTACTGAAGTATCCTCACTCACTTGTCACGCGTCACTCGCGCCGCCCGCGGTGTCCACTGTTGTACCGAAAGCGCCGGCTGGACACGGCACCGCGGCACCCGCGACACATCAACAACAACATTGTTAGTATTACCAAAATCGAATTTCTAAAAAAACTATTTAACTCCTGACATTTTATAAAATATTTATATCGTTCGCATACTCAAATACGTCGTAGCGCTCGCAGACGTGACCATCATCGATGCACTCAAGAACGTCTGAATCGTTGGTATGCGGTATGCGAATCGAAGGCGGGTCGTTAGTAAGCGTTATAGTTAGTTAGATCGTCGGCGGTGCGGGCGCGGCGTGACGTCATCGCGCGGTATACAACACGCCCGCTCTACACCGATCGACGCTAGTTAGTACATAAGATGAATGCCAATATTTTAATCAGAAAAAAAAAAAACAAAACTTAGAATTGGGAATTATTAATCATATTATATCTATTTATATAATAAAAATATGGAGAGAGGCGCATAGTGCTTATTATGAATAGTAGGTTCTAGTAATGAAACAAAACGATCTAGTCATATCTCCTTTCTGTTATTTATTTTTTCTATCGCTTAGCATAGTTTAGCTTCAAGCACACGTTCGTACTACGTTTATTATATTACTACGATATGGTACTGTCTCAGTTGTGTACTTAGAACGTCTATCCGTTACTGTTTGCGTTCCTCAGGTGTAATAGAGCCAGTTTATAATCATAGAGCAATTACTTATTATCTTATCAAGTATGTCTAACTTTCCTAACTTACTTAACTTCATTAGATCGACATATTTTGGCATAAACCTACTATGTTATATGAGATGAAAATATACTACTAATTTAATTTTGATAAGTTATCCAGAATACTGTTAAATTACGTCAGCATCCATTACCTTTAGATTAGTTAAGATTAATTGAGATAATTTTATCGGTATAGATCGGTAGAGACGAGTTATGAATGGTATAACCGTTTGGTTAAGTTAGAGGTTTAAAGTTACCTTAGGCAGGTTAAAGGAGTATGATTTAGGTAGAGAAGATATTACTCTCATAGTTCTGCTAAAGATTGTAAGTCGTGCGTTGATTGTACGCTGCGCGCGCGCGGGGTACAGTCAGCGCGCCACAATATCGCGCCGTCCGTTACGAAAAAGATCTCATCTCTATGTATACTGAAACCGATTCGATTCAGTTCCCTAGTTTTGGTTCAACTACCCTTCTGGATATATTAAGTAGTTATCGACTCTGGACAGACGTCACAGGTTTGGTTATATTATTAAGGTCCACCTCGAGCCCCGGAGCCTGCTTGTGGTACAACGTCAGTGCTAGCAGCACACAGGCCAAGTTCAAACTAATGAATATTAAGGACTGGGATTAATCGTAGTGTAGACAAATTATTAGAAATAAACTGCCATCTAACTCTACCCAACGTAACGTATACGCTTATGGACTGAGTGTCGCCGGCCGCTCGGCGGCTCGCGGTGGAGCTGCGTGTGCTTCTTAGTTCCACAGTATCGATTGTACATACATATGACGTCATATCTTTAGGAGCTTACTAGCCTTTTGCCCCGGGACCGCCCGGGCGGGTGACAGGGTGTCGCTGTGTTAATGCTAAGTGGAAATCATAATCATTAACCGTTTTTTAGAATGGTTACACGGCATACTTGATAAAGTGTACGGGTCACAGGCGACTGGACTGAGCAACCATTTAACTTTAGATAAAGTACAGCCTACGTACAATTCGAGTTTAAGATAGCTTTTAGCCAAATTCTGATTGTATAGAAGAAAGTAATCTCGAATATTTACCACGAGTTTCAGTCGCCTGATTAAACCCAAAATGTATAAAAAATGGTGAACCAAGTAAATACTCGTAAACTATGTCCCCCACATTGTTCTGGATAACTTATATTGGAATAGTTTAAGAGTTAACAAGGACGGCTTGTGTTCAGGATTGTTCGGGACCTGACACTTTAAATCTATGGATAAGGTTCTGTGAAAGGTTGATCTTATTACTAATTCATCATCGATTCAAAGTCGATGCCATCCACCAATTGTACATTCATAAATTAAACTGTAAAATAGTATGTGAAGAATATAAATTATATAACATTTAAATTAAATATATTACCTAATACCTACTTTGTAAATAAAAGACCATCTTAAACTTACGTATTCATTAAGGTAGTTGTTGCAGCCATTCAACCCTAAATATATGAAAATGCCTTCGGAATTCGTGTTTATATTTCCCCGAATAATCCTGAACATGGTTACCGCAGTCCGTACAACTGTTTACATTTATATATAGCTTACGAAGGGACACCAACCGGTGCCTGTGATATACGCTTGTAATGATCGTCCATTCAAACCTACACTATGTACCCTATACGACACTAGACTCGGCTTATGTTGCTGTCCTCAGTCGTATCGCGTTACCAAACTTGTACAATAAGATGCCATATGTTATATCATTTTAATTACTAACTCGAATTAATTATTTTAGTATTAAGACAATTATTATGGACGTCGATAGATGAGTTGAAAATAAAGGGTTCTTAAAACTAAAGGCTTCACGTTGGTTCTATGAAAGAGAAGGCGATATCGATATGGTATACGTCCATCCCTAAAACACAGCGCAAAAATAATTCATCACATTAATAATGCCGACTCCGAAGTAACATATAGAAAAATAAGCCTTGGACACAAATGTGTCCAAGGCTGACATGATGACAGCAGACAAATGGCTGCTGTCATCGCATCTATCGACATCGATAATGTTTCAGGCTATCTATCGATAGATAGGCTAATTACCAACAACTCCGGATGTTCGCGATATTTAGCTTTGTACAGAGACTGTCTCGCGGCAGTCATTGGTTTCATCGCTAACACTCAGCCCCAACTTGTTGTATTATAACAATTTAGTTAATACGTTAGACAAATATTGTTTGATGATTATCGTTTAATCGATCATTGAATTGACCAGCCTGTCCAGTCGAACACATACTCAAATAAACACGTTCAATCTTTAAAGAAAGTTTTTAAGAGACTTGCTAAAGTCGCCAACTAATTAACTTTTATAGATATTCAATTATAAGATTGCAGTTGTTATTCGGTGCGTGAGACTGGGCAGACTGCACTTATCACGTTAGCATAGTGATGTACCTTATGTTCCCAACACTGTGAACAGAGTATCAACTCCAGTGCATTGATAGCTAGCCATTGAAATGTTTATTCTCATATATTGTTATAGTTCGCCAAAGATTTGTAAAAAAAATAAATAAATAAAGAGTGTTATGATCACTTTTGAAACGTCGCTAGTTAATCGTTCATTTTAATTTTTATATTTATGAACTTTATTATTAGTGTAGAGTATACTGACAGATTATTAGCAAATTGTGGAATATGTTCATAGATACACGTTATTATGAAACTAATACAATAATAATTCGCCTACTTTGCATGTTTAATTTAGTTATTGAACTTTTAAAACTATTATCGAGTTATTAATATGTATATTGCTGAAATATTTTAAAACTAAATTACTATTCAATTATTTATTATTATACACTTATTACGTTTAGTATGCTAGAAATATGATGAAGGATAATAAATAATTTTAATTATATTACGGTATGTGTTTTATTTATAATAAATATTGTGGTCCTAAGTGTACAAAGATTTTATCAGGTACAGTGTTTAGAAGCTACATTACATAAATATCAAAGTACATTTAGCATGGCTAAAAACTAGCAAGAATCACGGATATCACGGTTCAGGGGTAAGTTAAAACACTATTAATTATAAAAAGAACTTATAAAAACAACAGACATGTTGGTAACCTAAAAAAGTAGCAGCATCGTACAGTATCCTCATTGCGTTACACACTTTCAATCACAACCAGAATAATTTTGCAGGATATCGCTAATATGTTCGGAAAAATTGTCTGCTCAACTGTCAACAACGTAAACAACGCAATTAATGTTGTTGAACTGTCAAAATTAAAGCCATTGCTACTGTTAGTGTGCTGCGCAATGGCCCCGCAGGTTACAGTATAAAACCAAGGGCTGACAGTGGTGACGTGAATGAACCAACAATAGGGAACCACTTATTTAAATAAGTGGTAGTAGTATAGTGGAGATAGATAGAATAACAGCCGCACAGGTCGATCGGTCAGGTTAAGCTACGCTTGCCGCGTTTGGTCTATGGATGGGTGACCATCTTTACATACCGGGACCCCTCCGTGCCTCAGAAAGCACGTTAAGCCGTTGGTCCCGGCTGTCATTCGTAGATCTTTGACAGTCGTTACGGGTAGTCAGAAGCCCGAAAGTCTGACAACCAGTCTTACCAAGGGGTATCGTATTTAATTACCCAGTAACTGGGTTGTGGAGGTCAGATAGGCAGTCGCTCCATGTAAAATACTGGTATTCAGCTGCATCCGGTTAGACTGGAAGCCGACCCCAACATAGTTGGGAAAAGGCTAGGCAGATGATGAGTATAGTAGAGATAGAAATTTATGGAGCGCGCCTGTGACGAAAGATACGCGATACTTTAAGAAAACTATTTTAAATGCACACGACAGGGAGGATTTGGGGCGGCCTTTGCACAGCAGTGGGTCACAATATAGGATGACAAAAAAAAACTTTAACATTAAAAATCTTTTAAAAACACTGTAGAACCAGAAACAAAGGCTTATTTTAATATTTTAATACCTGCGCCCGGCGGTTTCACCCGCATAGGTTAAAAACCCCGTGGGAATATCAGGATAAAAAGTATCTTATGTGTTAATCGTGGTTATAAACTATCTGTGTCTCAAATTTCATCCAAATCCGTTCAGTAGTTTTTGCGTGAAAGAGTAACAAACATCCATCCATCTATACAAACTTTCACGTTTATAATATTAGTAGGATTTAATAGTACGCAAAATATGCGCTTAGACGTGGAGTTGCGTACACCAGTCCGTTATACTATACTAGTACCACTTATTTTAATTACTTAAAAGGGTGTCCACACTGCAAATGCTAATAACAACACTGTCTTTGCTCTCATCATTTTGCCATAGAATTATTAACTTGTATTTTGAAGTTTTGTTTTTGCGAGAACATTAATGTAACAAAGCTATAAAGCGTGGACTAACATACACTTAAATGGTTTTCACAGACAGCTTAATAATAATCTCCAAAAATATAAAACTAAAACAATTTCATTAAGGGCTGATTTTTCCAACGCCAGATAATTTTATCCAAGGAATAATTTTGAATTTATTATTGTTCTTCCAAGCCAGATCTATCAGACGACAATATTATTCAACGAATAAAAATTATCTGTCGATTGCAAAATGAACCCTAAAAATCATACACACACCCGCACAGACAGGGCACAGTTAAAATCAAATGGGTTTCTTACTGAAATAATCCGTGATTTTTCTGCTGATACTTTTATTGTGTTTCGAAGCTGGCTCATTATCGTGTTCCATCGACGGGCTGCTATCATTTAGTAGAGAGTTCCTTCTTTGGTTACCGGCCAATGTATTCGATGCTGTTGGATTTTGTAGCTCACCGCCTTCCATTTTCGTCATGGCATCGAACAAAGACATGCGGGCATTTGATGGTGTCTTTTCTTCTATTTTGTTGGTGTCTGTTGGCTGCGGTCTCGTTGGCAGGTTGGATGGTGTGTGGGCCTGTTGGATTGACTTCTCCGATTGTATGGTGACCTCAAGCAAGCTCTGGTCCATGTCATCTTGAGAGAACAAGTCGGGTGATTTACTTGAGAGCTCGCTTTCGATTGCCGATATTGTCGCCGGTACGTTTTCTGTTATACTCTGAAATTGAAGATAGGGATAGGGTTAAATACTGAGATCTACGATTTAGAGGGGCTTGTTAGGAGCTGGCAGACAGAATTAAGTCAACCGAATCGTAATCGAATCGACTTAGGCACTGAACAACTAAATATGGTATGTTTTTGTTATAGCACAAATCTTTCTGTAATTATTAAGATTATTATTGGAAAAACCCGATGGTATTATAGTTTGAGGTTGGTTGGTTTGGGTTTGTTGAGGTTGGTACGTGCGCGGCTCCCGGGCGGCGGTGCGCGCTCACTCGTCAGCTCGCGGCGTCCCGCGTCCCGCCGAGCCAAGCATTCCTAAGGCGCGGTACAGCAGTTTCGGTCAAACTATACGCTTTATGGAGAATCGTCGAATGCTGCCAAAATTGCTTCATTACTAGAAATTTAGTATTCAAGAGACATGTTCAGCTAGCATCTATGTAGGAAATATCCACCTAGATAAATTAAAAAGTCAAGTAGAATTCGTTTGAAATACTCTGCCAGATAGGTTAGGGTGTATTCTGTTCCTGCCTCGTTAGTCCAGTGGTCACAAGCGCTACTGCTTAGCGGTGAGAGGCCGGAATCTAGTTTTGTGCCCAATTGATAGCAATAGGCTTACCCCATATTACAACATCACTGGTGTACTATAGTTATTTCTCTGCCTAACCTTTCGGGGATTACAGGCGTGAAGTTGTGTTTTTCTATACCTAAAGGCTATCTGGTGAAACAGGCCGTTAATACACAATGTTTATGTAGTACTTACAGTTTCCATGGCGTCATCGCTAGGATTAGGCGAAGGTTCCTTCCCTCCCTTCAACACTTGTTCCAGATACGGATGTAGTCGCTTGTATACCACGTCTTTCTCTTGAGAGAAACGAACTATGTACTTGTATAGTTGACCTAAAAAT
This sequence comes from Apamea anceps, assembly GCA_951799955.1. Classification (NCBI taxonomy): domain Eukaryota; kingdom Metazoa; phylum Arthropoda; class Insecta; order Lepidoptera; family Noctuidae; genus Apamea; species Apamea anceps. The sequence continues at coordinate 3,431,962 of OX637506.1, forward strand.
AATAGTATAATATTTGGAATAGTAATTTAAAACAAGCGGTTTATAAACTGAAAATCACGCTGTGAATAACGTCCTATGACCCGACGTCGGTCCTTAAGGTGGATGCTCCAAGGTAGCCCGCGAAATTCAAATTTTCTTACGTTTTTTTACAATTTGCTGGTCAGTACTAAGTTGTACGTTGATTAAAATACGATTCGCGGCCGTAACAAATATGTGTTTACAGAATTATAATCATTAAAGTCATCAACACAACTCTCTAAGATCAAGTAATCCTACTGAATGACTATTTCATGAAATCTTGATATTTTAGGATTATGCTAACTTAACAAGTTGTATTACTTATTCTAATGATTATAATTCTGTAAATACATATTTGTTACGGCCGCGAATCATATGTTAATCAACGTATAACTTAGTACTGACCAGCAAATTGCAAAAAACGTAAGAAAATTTGAATTTCGCGGGCTTCCTTGGAGCATCCACCTTAAGGATACGAGTCAATTTCGATTGTTCCTTTACTCTATTTTATTTAGTAATATGGACAACATTGACATCTATGGTCGAGCTAGTGGCAGTGTTTACAATACTATAATGGCACCGATTCCCTTGTTCACAAACTAAACTAAATTTAAGTTCAATGCATCTCTTTCTTTCTATTAATTTAGAAAAGGATAGAAGATAAATATTAGTTTAGTCTTGTCGAACTAGTCAGCGCCTGACGTAAATTGACGTATTTTTAGCAGCCATGTTTTAAATCACGTCTAATCTGTCTATGGAGTATCTTAATTTGACAGGAGTAAACTAATATTTTATCTTCTGTCCTTTTCTTAATGAAATAGAAAGAAAAAGATGCACAGAACTTAAATTTAGTTTAGTTTGTGAACAAGGGAATCAGGGCCATTGTTAATTTTTGTCCGATTTCAAATTATGCAACGAAAAAATAGACAAACACTACCAGCTCGACGGGTCACAAACGGATTAACTTAAGCAGTTAGAAATAAGCATAACCGGTCTATAGTTCTCACTGACGGGACACGGGCCTCTTCTTTGTGAGAGTGAGTGGGTCGTAAATCTATAATCCATTACGCAGGCGCGAATATTTGACAGACGAATTAGTAAACATTAAGAGTAATCATTGAAATTATCTACCTGGACAAGATACTAATACCCATACACATGATACTGATGACGTAACATCTATCATACCATACCATATTAACGATATCTTGGCTTTTACGATAAACTAAAAAAATATGCAAAGTACTCGTAGTTCCCCATTCTAGAGCTCTCTCTTAACCCTTGTACGGTAATAGCCATTGTCTTTAGACAGTTTTACAAGCCGTAAAAACGAATCTAATCTAATTATATTCAAATTTTATTTATGGTTAAAATTGACGTTTTTTCAATCTAAACAAATGTCAACTTTATTTTAATGGATATTAAGTTGATTTCAGAGTGATTAGCACTTTGAAAAAGTTATAAAAATGTTTGAAGTTGTAGCGTAAACTGAACTTTATTGTGTAGGAATTAAAGTTATTTTTCCGTAAACTCATATTTGTTTACATTTGTGGCGAATATATCGCGATATGTATTAGATTAGCCTGTATTGTACACCTACACGACAAACGCCTCCCTCTCCCTTTTCCATACAATTCATTTTAAAAATAAATAATATAAAAAATATTGCTTCACACTCACCAACAGTCACATTATGTCGTGCCAGCAAGTTATACATATTCACAATATCATCTCTCAGTTGTATATCTCCAAACGTAAAGTATGCCATGGGTCGTCGTGCTTCCGTGCATGCCATCAGTTGTAGCAAACTCTTCAGGTGAGGAGTTCCTCCGAAGGCCCCGCAACCCCAGTTGCCGGTAGCCACTCCAGGGAACTGCAGGCTATCTGATTGGAGGTCCGTGTCGAAGGATACGCCGACCCATGCCTGAGGATAATGCAATAGATTAGGAAGGTAATCGGCTGATGGAAAGTCATATACGCCTCTATGAATTCGGAAACTGAAAATTTTACGAGAATTCCACCGTCGGACATGATGATGAGGGTTAGTTATTCGACCATAATATCCAAAACTAAATAATGAAAATACATTTTCTTTAGGACTAATGACGATTTTGGTCATGAAAAATGACATTGATAGTAAGAAATTCTATTACCAATCTGAGACTAATAACCATTTTACGTCTTTGGAAGGCTCTAGTGCAAGGTATGAACGTAGTAACCTTTACAGGCTGATATAAAACCTGCATGTCCCACCAGTAAATGTCAAATGTAGCTGGATTGGGTCGCGATGTGGTTGCTAGGCTGGCTAAATCAACAAATTTCCAGATAATCTAAATATGCAGTTTTATTTTACACAAAATGAAGCCATTCTTGTGACCAATCGTGTAACATTTCTTATAAAGGGTTTTTCAGTAAGCGCTTCCTACCTTTGAATTTAAATAAAACAAAGTAAGTGTGAGATATCTTTGAAATTTTTATTCGTTTGAAAGGCCTATCGATATGGATAGGGATAGGAATATGACATCGTTCAAATGTCCGCCGCGGTTTCGATGGGTGGCGCGCATCCGAAATGTCCAATTTTCCATTGACTCTAGCGCATAAATCAAGCTGAATTTGACCGATGGCATGGGTTGTGTTGGCTTTGAGGGCCGCTGTGGTTTGTGGCTTATTCGCATAGACCTACGACTTAAGAAAACCCCACAAGAAAAAGTCTAATGGGGTCTGTGACTTTTTCGGGATGCATTGGACGCTCTTGGATCTCATGTGGATTGGTATCGTCACCAGTAGATCCAAATTTATCCACCACAATGCGAATAGACCTCTCGGTAGAAGGTTGCCCGAACCCAACACTCATTTTGATAAAATATATAAAAATATTTTATCATTTGCACATGTTTTTGAGCGCTATATCCGTCTATGGTGATTTGGCAAAACAGACTGAATAAATGACAGCCAATTTGACAGATAGCTTCAACAATATGGTCGCTATCAACTGTCAAAGTTCGGAAGTCCCTATTGGAAGACCCTTTAGTAGCAATCCTGCAAGTTACAAAACAAGGATATTTTGGCGCTCGAATGAGGTTGACAGGCGGCGCTGTTGGTAAACATTTGTGCAATTGCTTTGTGAAATATCACTTGAGATGTACTTATTCAAAAAATAAGATGGCGACGTTAGTTCGGATTTTGGGCACGCGCTGAAAGAACCTTGTAGAGCTGTACCTTGTTGAGCTCCCTCGTGACGGCCTCCCTGCGGAACTCGTGCGCGCGGGCGGCGTAGGGCTCGGCGTCGATGGCCAGCACGGCGCAGCGCCGCCGCCCCGCCGAGTCGCGCGGCGCGCAGTCGGGCCAGTCGCCCGCGAACTGGAACGTGTGCCCGTAGCCGGTGTACTTGCTGTAGCGCTCACTACCTGCGGGGGGAGGGTTTCAAGTTGGAGGGCTGTCGTTCCAAACTTAAAGGCTTCTATGACTGGTTGGTGATACAAAAGGTTCATATAATTTATGAGTGCTCATTTAGCAATGCAATATTATGGAGGATTAAGGAAAATTATAAATAAAGAAAAGATGACCAAACGAGTCAGAAGCAGAATTTAAACAGGTGTTTTCGATATATGCGTGAAAGCGTAACAAACATACAAAAATCAAATCTTTTCTATTGGTTTACACGAGTCTGATAAAACAATTACTACACATCGAAATAGACCTGAAACAAATAATTAAAGATGAAATATAACTCACCAATTATCATGAGTGCTTCATTCGGCCTCAATACTTCAGTGAAGAGCATAGATATCATCAGTTCGGGGCATATCACGAAACGAATCTCCTCTTGAACACACCCATGACCCAGTACACCACCACCTAAATACCTGTTTATAAGAAACATGCGTTGTGAAAAGGAATTTGAGGAAAATGTGATACGGGTTTTCTCATCATCACCATCCGGCCCACTCCCGCTCACCGAGAGGAGGCCTGTGTCCCATCAGTGGGAACGTTACAGGCTGATTATGCTTAAGGTGGATGCTCCAAGGTAGCCCGCGAAGTTCAATTTTTTTTACGTTTTTTGCAATTTGCCTGTCAGTACTAAGTTGTACGTTGATTAAAATTTGATTCGCGGCCGTAACAAATATGTAGTTACAGAATTATAATAATTAAAGTCATCAACACAACTCTCTAAGATCAAGTAATCCTACTGAATGACTATTTCAAGAAATCTTAACTAATGATTATAATTCTGTAAATACATATTTGTTCCGGTCGCGAATTCTATTTTAATCAACGTACAACTTAGTACTGACCAGCAAATTGCAAAAAAACGTAAAAAAAATTGAACTTCGCGGGCTACCTTGGAGCATCCGCCTTAAGCATCATCACCGTTATTTGTATGCAGTGCAGCATGAAAATCTAAGCAGGTCCAGCCACCTGCATGTAACTTGGCGGGAGTCGTTAAACGCGTATTTCCTTTCTTAACTTTCTCCAAAACAGAAATGTTTAAAAATAAATTATGGCAATAACTATAGAATAATGACAAGCAATAAAAGTGACCATATTTTTGTTGCACTCAGTGTACATGCGCGAACTTACTCCCGTCTCCCACTACGCTAAAACCTTGCCAAGTTTTTAATGATTAGTGACAATCCAACTTAGAAGGCCACTGGGAGCACCCCAAAAAGACCAGACCTTAAAGCCAGATTCCACGATGCCAATTTGTTGGCTGTGGTCTACAATAAATTTGTAGCAACAAATGACCTACATCATCTAAACATTGTTTAGGGGGTGCGACTTCTATTGTTATTACAACTTATTTTATGCCACAGGCAATAAAATCGTTCTTCGATCTTCGTGTAAATATGGATTTAGATTAAGTACTTAGTTTAGATTTTTAGATGGACACATTGGTGCCAATGATCGTTTCGTTTAGATACCTTACGTCAAGAGTCAAAATGCATGCATACAGTGACTAATTTGAAGTGACACTTACTTGTTAGCAAAGTCAACTTGTATCAACGAATCAGCATCTTCGATAGTGTTGTGTAGCTCGACGTGTAGCGGCAACGAGCCAATCAGACGCGTGCTGCGCGCCCACGGCGGACAGTCGCGAGGCGGCACCGAGCGCCGCGCGAACGTCACGGTACCGACCGGCACTGTACTGCAACGATACAGAGCATGTACGGACACATTCGACACATTATAGTCTGTTCCAAAAGTATATGATTAAAGTGTTAACAAACTCTGTTCATCATGCTCGAGTATGTGATCGTTAATTTCCTTTAGTAAAAGTAAGTAAAACAATCTGTATTCAAACAATTATTATTTGAATAACGTTATTAAATTGTATATACAATAAACAACTGCCGCTTTAAATCACCAGACTACTTTGAGTTTGACTATACATGATATACAACGGTATAGTTGTGGTCGAAATAGTAGTATTTTTTATTGGGATCAAAAACATAGTCATCAACAGGTAGGAGATACATACAATAAGAAGTGTTTTAAACTCGGAACTCTTCATTTAGCATTTAATTAATATACCATATGAAAAAGGATGTCACCTTTAGTTACAACTCTCCTGAAGTAATGGCAAATGCATTTAATTTTTTCCAAGTTTGCATCTGAATCTGTCGCTTCATAGAATCGGGATCTGTAAAAGGATTAGCTATTCATTATAGTTTCTTCGATACAGTGTTACTTGACTTATGCAAGGGGTGCTATACACATGTTCAGGTCGGCCAGTTTGGGCACAGCCGGGCAGCAACATCGAACATAAAAAATAATAAAATAAAATAAAAAAGCAGAGAAAGATGCCGCCGAACGGAGTTTACCGATCGGCACGATTGGAATGAAAGCTGAATATGTGTAGTAATTACTTTGGGTGGCCTTTATTTTCCATCAAATACTGCCGAACCGAATGTGAAGCACCCCTAACATAGAAATTACATATAATAGAATGCTTACGTGTTAAAATTAATGAAGGGATATGAAGCATATTCCGAGGTTCTCTTGGTAGAATTCCTCCTAGGAAATGTGCAGAAGAAGGCATTGGCGAGAAGACTAGCTATCTGTTGCTGTGACAGTGACACTGAACGATTCTTGTGTTGCCTGCAAAACAAGGAAAATTATATATCAAGGAAATTTATTTGTCCAGAGTCTGGGTGTTTTTCTATCTATAATATGTATGTATTTACAAAAAAAAATGTATATAAGTAGTTTATCAGCCATCTTGTTACCATAACACAAGCATTAGGTTGCTTAGCTTGGGACTAGATGGCGCTGTGTGAAATGTCCAGGGATATTATTATTCCAGGGATATTATGAAAATTATATTATATTATACAGTCCAGTGTGTGTGTAAGTCTGTGTTACAGTATTTATATGGCACAATAAAGGTTTAAAATTTATTATAGTTTTGAAAAGAGTCACAAAGGAAGGTATGATTGAAATAGATTTTTACACTACACAGCAAAACTTTTTGTTAAAAAAACAATATTTATGATCACTAAAAAAGAAAGTACAAATTCTTTATTGGAGCATAGGAATATCTCTTGATCTGAAATGAATCTCTCTATGATAATCCAGTAAATTTGTACACTCTTATTCAAAGTACCATTAATTATTACAACTTAACTTCAAAAATATCCTCTTCCTCTAATCATCTTCTTCTTTATTCCAAAATTATTATATTTATTTAATTACTTACTTACCTCAACAATGGTATTGGTGCCTGCACCAGTTTAGGCAGAGCAAGTGCAAGTTTAGCCATCTCTGGCAGAGTGACATCAAAGAAATATTCTGTTTCCTCTTCTTCCAAATACTAAAAGAAAAAGGTTTTTTTTTTTAACTACTTTACTGTTTTCAATAAAATACAATGGCCAAAAGTCGTACCAAAAAGTCTCATGCATCAACATCAAAATATTATAGTAATTATTTTTATAATTTTTTATGACATTACACGTCGGGGATTTGATTTTTGAACAGGGAATTTAATTTAAAGGAAAAAAGTGTTGATATTGTTTTATTCCCTATACATGACGTTCTGTTTCAAATGATATGATTAATATAACCTTGAATTTTTAATGATCACGTCTTTCAAAACACATGTAAAAAATTATACTTTGCCGATTCTACATTAATTAAAAACCGGCCAAGTGCGAGTCGGACTCGCCCATGAAGGGTTCCGTTACGTTACGATTTATGACGTATTAAAAAAAAACTACTCACTAGATCTCGTTCAAACCAATTTTCGGTGGAAGTTTATATGGTAATGTACATCATATATTTTTTTTAGTTTTATCATTCTCTTATTTTAGAAGTTACAGGGGGACACACATTTTACCACTTTGGAAGTGTCTCTCGCGCAAACTATTCAGTTTAGAAAAAAATGATATTAGAAACCTCAATATCATTTTTGATGACCTATCCATAGATACCCCACACGTATGGGTTTGATGAAAAAAAAAATTTTGAGTTTCAGTTCTAAGTATGGGGACCCCCAAAATTTATTGTTTTTTTTCTATTTTTGTGTGAAAATCTTAATGCGGTTCACAGAATACATCTACTTACCAAGTTTCAACAATATAGCTCTTATAGTTTCGGAAAAAAGCGGCTGTGACATACGGACGGACAGACAGACAGACAGACAGACATGACGAATCCATAAGGGTTCCGTTGCCATTTGGCTACGGAACCCTAATAAAGTACCTAGTTTTCAGGCTATTTCGATTTTTTTTAATCTCCGAATCCTGGGTTTTGTTTACAAAAAGAACTTTTGTAGGAGTTAATATGATAAGTGTTAGTCTATAAATAAAAAACAAAGTTCGATTTTGATGCAGCATGGTACGGGATTCCATACATCCATGAGCATTGTCCTTGAAAATTCTTTAACTTTTTAATTAATAAATAAATAAAATAAAAATACTTTGATTCAGATCCTGATCCATATGATGTTAGTAAATGTAAGTTGGTAAATTAGAAAATCTCAACATTTAACATGTAAGAATTAGTTTAGGTACCTAATCTAATGGAGTATCTGTGAGTCACTTTTACAGTATGTAAATGGAGTTTGCATGGCTGTATTTTGGACCCAAAAATACTAACTTTATTTAATGTACTTTATTCTAAAATAATTGAACACATTACAGGAGATTGGCCAGACAAGGTAGCAAACATGGAACAGTGGAAAATTATGGGGGAGACGTTTGCCCAGCTGTGGGATAATATAGGTTGATAAAAAAAAAAAATTATAGAACCATACCTCATTAAAAAGCTTGTGCAATCCTTTAAATTTCCAAGTATTCTTAAACTTTGTATTGTAACTCAGTATTGCATTAGCGAGGTCTGCGCTGTTGCGTATTGGCTTTGAAAGGGCACTCTCTATCATATCCCAACGCTTCTTGAGATGGGTCTCACCATTACTCTGAAATTATTCAAAAGAATTGTTTGAAAATTAAAGTAATCATGTGAAATCCAAAACCTTCTCTAAGTCATTTATGAAATGAAATGTTTCTTATATTTCTTTACAAAATCTATTTCCTACTTCTTTCCTCGTTTCTCTTCACTATCAATGATAAACAAACATCATTAATATAATAATTTCAGTACAGAACTGGCTGCAACAGATTGTAGTGTTTATTTTCACAACTAAACCATTACTCACATCTTCAACAGGATAAAGACTCTGGTCAGAGTAGGGCATTCTCACGTGCTCCGAGTCCCATTTGTCTTGTCCAATCTGCGGCTTAGGAGGCCTATCATTCGCTACACATCCACTACTCGGCACATGATACAACACTGCATGGTTATACGAAGGAGAAACAAGCGGGAACTCTGGAGCACCCCACGGTGACTGTGACCCGTATAACTCAGTCAAAGGTACACCCCGCCAACTGTTACTACTGTCCATGTCCATATTCATTGTGTACGCGCGAATTTGGTTACACTTTGCTGTAAATAACACCACCTTACAATGTGTTTTTAGTGCTACTGTATGTTTATATCGATTTGGAAAAGCACATAATAACTTTAAATGCACATTTAATCTAGGTTTTGTGATAAATCTCATCAATTTAATTTTACACGTAACGTTATTCAGAAAAAATATCCAATTATTTTTTTTTTAATTACGATTTCGAGTCACTCCAAAAATGTGTCACAATGTCACTGTCAGTGTCATCACGTCATGTCATTTTTTTTTTATTCTCTTTTGTCGTGTTCTGTGCTTTTGGTTCTATCGTTCATTTTTATTTTTCTTTAACCGTCGTTACGGGTAGTCAGAAGCCTGAAAGTCTGACAACCAGTCTTACCAAAGGGTATCGTATTACCCAGTAACTGGGAGGTCAGACCATGACCTCCCAGTTACTGGGGGCAGTCGCTCCATGTAACATACTGATATTCAGCTGCATCCGGTTAGACTGGAAGCTGACCCCAACATATTTGGGAAAAGGCTAGGCAGATGATGATCGTTCATTTTTATTTATGAAATAACACAATATACATTCAACAATGGCTTACAATAGTATTTACAAAAAGTTTATCTAATATTTGATACACAAATGATAGGTGTAAATAACATTTTTAGCGTAGCGAAATTATACTGGAAAATTAAGGGCAAGAGAATGTTATAGCGATATTTATAACAATTTAAAAAAATTTAGACAATTTTGAGATTTTATCCAACGTGCATCCATTGCCATTGGATATGCTAACTTACATTATCTACGTGTACACACGGCTACACGTCAAGCTATACAAAACCGGTTTGTCTTGGCCTCACTTTGTATGATATTTTGATATTTTCTCACAATGAACGGTCAGCCAATACTGGTTTAGCATAGCTTGATGTGTAGCCGTGTGTACATACGTACGTGTTCCATAAAAACTCCAACACAAATAACTGGTTGAATTTTGTTAAAATAATACTTGTGTAGGCCATAAAACCATTTTAAAAAGTATACGTTAAAAAAAATGTACTCAGCCAGTATTTAAAAGATGCTCTACATTATATTTATCCACAATCTTGTTTCTTGGAACGTAAAAAGCCATGCTGCCATGCATGAATGAAACTGTCAAAAATTGTCAATGTCAAAAGCGCGTCAGTCGGTTATGGTGAAGAAGTGATTGCTTCTTAGATTTTTGTTCATTTAGTTAAGTTTTAAGATATATTGTTCCGTAAGTAGAGGCATTTGTATATACATTTACACCAACTAAACCTAGTTTATTAAAATCATGAATTTGGAATTACTTGGTAAGTGACATCGGCAACAAGAACTTTCTGTATTTTGTTTTTGTTTACGATATTGACTAAACAATATTGTGTGTCCCTTTCAGAATCATTTGGTCAAAACTATCCTGAGGTAAGCAACTATTTATACTGGCGCATGTACTCCAAACAAACAAACAAACCAATGGCAAAGTCAAATCAGTCAGTTAAACTTAAATAAGTTTAACAGCCCGATTTAAGATTTCCTGAATATAAGCGCAGCGTTTTATTGATGTAAAGACAAATAAGTACATTCAATTCAGCATAATTTAGTCATAACTTTTCACTAACAAAACTTAAACAACCTTTTACTAGAAATATTAAACAATTTTTCCCAGGAATTTGATGGCACCTTGGACTCAATATCACTGGCAGCAACATGTGCCTTCAACAGAAGAGGAACTCTATTAGCAGTGGGCTGCAATGATGGCAGGATATTTATATGGGACTTCCTTACTCGGGGCATAGCTAAGTCAATATCAGCACATGTGTACCCTGTGTGTAGTCTTAGCTGGTCGAGGAATTGTAAAAAGGTATTTTTGATTTGTATTTGATTATGTATGTTTATTTTGTGTATTAATAGCAGATTTTTTTTTTATAACCTTTTTGTGGCTGTTTAAATTCTGCTTGTTTGCTTACTTTTTTTAGCCTTTGAATTGAATATAGAATGTTTCACTTTTTAACAACTTTACACATTGAGAGAAAGAGCATTGCTTTCCATCAGGCATGATCGAGTCAAGAGCAGGCCAGTTCAGCAATACAATAAATATTTCTAAGGAAGAAAGATAATGCTATGTTTGATTGATTGCACACCTCAAATTAAATCTGCTGGATACAACTTTTTTTTGTCTGCAGCTTCTTTCAGCATCAACCGACCACAATGTATGTATATGGGATGTTCTCTCAGGAGAGTGTGAACAGAGGTACAGATTTCCAACTCCTATACTAAGGGTACAGTTTGATCCTAGAAACGACAAGAGATTCCTAGTGTGTCCTATGAGGCATGCGGCACTGCTGGTTGATACCGATGGGGAACACAAAATATTACCTATAGATGATGATGTAAGTCCTAAGATATTGACTTCTGGATAATACAAAAAAAAAAAAAAACTGAGTAGTCATTTGAAACTTGATCCTTTGAAAGTCATTACGGGTTGTCAGAACCCTGGAAGTCTGACAACCAGCCTTACTAAGGGCAGGTAACCAGGCTTACCCAACTGGGATGTGTTCAGATAGGCAGTTGCTCCATGTAAAATACTAGTTTTTAGCTGCTTAAACTGGAAGCCGCCCCCAACAGTTAGGAAAAGGTTAGGCAGATGATGAATAATTTGAAACATACGATCATTTTGCAGATACAATTTCTTCTTAACATTTCAGGGTGACATAAACGTGATAGCATCATTTGATCGGAGAGGAGACCACGTCTACACAGGCAATGCCAAAGGGAAGATATTAATTTTAGACACTCAGACGTTAGCAGTAAAGGCTAGTTTTAAAATCGTTGTTGGCACATCAAGTACAACAAGTATTAAGAGTATAGAATTTGCTAGAAGAGGAGAGTAAGTACACAATCAATAATCCACCCCGTCACATTGCATCGCCTGCTCGCGCTAGTACTTCGTGTTTACACTTAGCATTCTTTCTGCCTTTTTTTTTCATTTAGCTCGGCTCTTAAGGTTCCTATCGTGATCTTAAGTAGCCTATGTAATAGCCTTCCTCAAGAATAGTGCTATCAAACACAAAAATATTTTTTTCTAATCTGACTTCGGTTTTATTATTAGTATAGATTAGACAAGTAACGGTCATCAACCTCTCGTTATTTCAATACAAACATATAATAAACTCCATTATTTCACATAACATTAAAAAAAATACAACAGTGCAGTAATTTCTGTTGTTATTTTGCTGTAATTTGTCTAATGCTATAAATAAATGGAGTATAGTTTCAACCAATAAAAATAAATATCCATTGTCAAGGCGAAATCTGTGCTTGAATAATGTTTTATAAAACCTGCCTCTGTTTAGACCTTCATGAAATTGATTAAATTTGTGTTTTAAAAACAATTTAATCACCAAAAAAAAAAACATTATTTTTATTAATGTGTGTTTAAAAATTCTTGGGGTCTAACACATTTTTATCGAAACATTATTTCAGCTGTTTTCTCGTAAACACTTCGGATCGCGTCATACGAGTTTATCAATCAAGCAAGGTACTCAAATGTGGATTAAACGGCGAGCCTGACCCTATACAGAAATTACAGGATCTTGTGAACAAGTAAGTATATCGTGTGGTAATAAGTGCTGGCCTGCTTCAGTTTCTAAAATACCAGCAGTTGGACCCTTGCACACCTGCACCCTATTTGTGTAACATTTTCAATCACAACTTTGAAGGATATTGCTAGTCGTTTGCTTCATATGTCCGAAGAATATGTCCCTAAGCAAGGTAATGGCGGAAAACAGTAACAGCAGCAATGGCTTTCATTTTGACAGTGTAACAACATTTACATTGCCGAGCAGACAAATTTTTTAATCATGTAAAGCTATTGATTAGTGATTTTTGTCAAAATCCTTAGGATTGTGATGAAAGTGTTTAGCGATTAGGGTATTTGTTAGAAGGCTACAACAAAGTTAAGAAAATAGCTCATTTGCTCACTCTCGCCGCCCGGTCTGGTCTTCTGACCGGTCTTCATCTTCCACGTCAAACTCACTCTCCCGTTCTTCATATTCCACATTCTCATCAAGTTCTTTAGAGTCTGGCGCAAACGCTGACCAGTTCTCTACTTGATTTTGTGCCCAGATTGAGCAAATGCCTGCTGTTTTCATATAATGCTAACTGTGTTACATTCTACTACCACATTGATTAAAAGTAAGTAGATGAATAGCATATTCTTTTCTTAGAACAACATGGAAGAAATGCTGTTTCTCGGGCGACGGCGAGTACATCTGCGCGGGATCAGCTCGGCAGCACGCACTCTACATCTGGGAGAAGTCCATCGGGAATCTTGTCAAGATCCTGCACGGCACTAAGGGAGAACTGCTGTTGGATGTCGTGTGGCATCCCATCAGGCCGATCATTGCTAGTATTAGTGCAGGTAATTTATGTGCGGTCCATTCCACTGCATTTTTTCATACCGTGTTACCATAGTAAAAGCAAACAAGTACGCCAACTCAAGCCCCGAGCGAGCGATAATAGCCTAAACTCGTAGGGCTGTCACTTATACTTTATTCAATCGTCAAAAATGCATAGTCAATCTCTATACAAAACAATGTTCCCCTGTAGGGTAAGCATCAGGGACCTTTAATACAAAGTTTTTTAAAATTATTTTTTCTACACACGGCTACACATCAAGCTATGCAAAACCAGTAGTATTAGCTGACCGTTCATTGTGAGAAAATATCATGCAAAGTGAGGCCAAGACAAACTGGTTTTGTATAGCTTGACGTGTAGCCGTGTGTAAGTACATAGACCAGAGCCGACTACATTTTTTTCATTGCCTACGTCATGTTATCTGTTTAGTTATTTGAAAAATTACGATCGAAATATATGACTAATAAAAACGTGGTTTTACTGAATCATGTATTTATTCAAATAAAATTAAATGATTATGAAGTCTTTGTAGTTAAAGGAGGTAGGTAGGTACACGTACAAATTATTTATTACGAGTAGCAGGGCAGCGGCGAAGCGTGCGCGGGCGCGGGCGATATTACCGGCGTCACAGCCAGGACTGGCGCACCTTTAGCAGCGATAAATTTTGTCGTCATACGTACGAGCGCGCTCACATACAAACCGCGCGCGGTGCGAATGTATGAAGATGTCGTACTTGTTTGCTTTTACTATGGTGTTACCCACCAATACTGTCTTACCATTCTTCTAAAACAGTGGTCCATTGGAGATTAAAGATACCACTGTTATTCTAAGCACCCTAAGCTGGCCAGTGTTTAAAAGCAAATAGAATAGATATCTCAATTCCCAATGCTTTGAACTTTATGAGAATGATGTAAGGTTCAAATTGAAACAAACAATGCATCCTCGTCGAATACTACTATTAAATACTTTACTGCTTTTCATTTCCTTTGCAGGTGTAGTCTCAATCTGGGCACAAAATCAAGTAGAGAACTGGTCAGCGTTTGCGCCAGACTTTAAAGAACTTGATGAGAATGTGGAATATGAAGAACGGGAGAGTGAGTTTGACGTGGAAGATGAAGACCGATCAGTAGACCAGACCGGCGAGAGTCACAATGATGAGGAGGTTGAGGTATGTGCAGCCGTAATTTTTTGTCATACTGGGTGTTAAAATACCCAATTCGTATCCGTTATCTACGAATTATTTACATCAAACTACATATTTAACATTGAGCAAAGATTATGACTGGTAAACGAATTTTTTCACACAATCTCCTGGTTCACCACTTTTCCAATAGAAAAACTAAATTATTTAGAGTTAGGCATTCCATTTGAAACAGGTGGACGTTACGACATGCGAGCCCGTGGCAGCTTTCTGCAGTTCTGACGAGGAAGGAGAGGACGAACACATGCTGTCCTTCCTTCCCATAGCACCGGAAATTGAAGACCCAGAGGTATATAGCTTAGTATGCAACTTTTAAGTAGAAATTTATATAGTAATTCTGATGTGAAACATCTAAAGGCGTACCTTGGGAGTCAACCCGACCCGTGTGCCAGCCCGTGACGGCAAACGACATGACGCTCTCTTACGCAGAAAAATATATTGCTTTTTTTCTCCATATTTATTTATTATTTTTGATTTTTGCAATCTACCGGGCGTCCTGTGATTGCAAACTTTTTTCCTATAACTTGTGAAGCCTTGTATAAGTATTTTAATTTAACTTTATTTGTAAGAGTAGAGTATAGATGAGTAGATGACCATATAGGCCAAAATTACTGCAAACGAGCATTGCATCTGTATACAGATACTATTTGTTTATAAATCATCTGCGAGTAGTAGGCACTTACGACGCACGCTTAACTTGTAGTTACCAAATGTAAAAACACGCTGTGAATGTGTGCGTCAAAACGAGTATCGTCAGCACATAAGACACACCCACGCACACTTCCGACTTCGCCATTGTCTCGGACGGTATCGAAAGCTCCTGCGCCTACACACCCATTAACAGCGTGTTTATACACTTGGCAACCACAAGTAAAACGCGCATTGCTTCGTGAGATAAAAATACTATACTTACTTCAGATTCATTATAGCATCATTCCTGCCTTTCGGGTTTCAGTAGTTGTTTATAACAGACAAAATTCAATTGTTTTTGCAGGATGGATGGGCAGCCACGCAAGAGACGGTAACACCTACAGAAACGCCTGAGAAAATGGAGCCAGCCGCCAAGAGGCCGAAGAGTAAAACCTACGACATATCGCTCAAAATAACGCCGGCTGGTGAGTATATAATACGGGTTTCATATTAATTTACTAGTTAGAGTCCGCCACGACAGTCGATTGACATCGTTTGTAGTGTTCCGTACCCAAAGGGTACCAACGGTACCCCATTACTAAGCCTCCGCTATCCGTCCCTCCGTCTGTCTGTCAGCGGGTTGTATCTCATGAACCGAAATAGGTATTTATTTTGCCGCTGTAACAAATATTAAAAATAAAATAAAGTTATAAAATTAAAGGGGTTTCCATACAAGAAACGTGGCTTTTTCGGCGTTTTTTGTCTTGTGATACGGAAACTTTCGTGTGCGAGTCAGACTCGCACTTGGCTAGTTTTAAAATTATGATTATTAAAAATAATTTCATGTTTTCTATCTAAATGCTCTATGCAGCATTTGTCATATAATTTTGTGTCAATTTAGAATTTAGATGGTATACAAACGGCTACTGACCGTATCAGGGATGAGGGCAATGTGCAGCAATTCAAACTGATGATAGATATGAAGCTGAAAGTTGTTTCTTTATACCGAACGACGTTTTATCTGAATTAGTCGGTTGGCTGACACTGAACAAGATCCAATTGAATTTTTATCGTTATTATGGCTTTGGGCGTTAGTGACCCTCAAAGTGTTAAATATATATATTTTTGATATACCTACATTTAGAAACAAAGAACTGCGAAAAGGGACTTATGTCTTGTTTATTCTTTTCAGAACAACCACTATCATTTGGAGGCAAAAACAAACAAGCAGCAGGAAGTAAAAAAGTCGCTGGGAGACCTCGTAAATAAAGTATTTTATAGTAACTTGTTTTGTTTGCATACCAACTGCTCAAGATGCATTTTGTCAATGATCACTTTTTTACAAATGGATAATAAAGCAGCTTACAGCCGGTATGAGATAAGAATTTATCTCCATCACACCAGCTGCGAGGCTCTTCAATAAAAGAGGATTTTTGAATTGAAATAATACATTTAATTTGTAGGATAAAACATTTATTTTTTCAAAAAAAATGTCATCGATCTCTTTAATAAAATTCGTATTCAGAGTATACTGTAAGTACCTATCGGTCGTATATAAATAAATCTCACTTAAACATAACCAAAATAATAATACATTCGCCTATTCGAGACCAAAAAGACTCATAATATATAGTATTTACTCCCTATTGCTAAACTAAATGTCCTACGCTAACACATAATATCGTACAGGGTGAGCCGCAAGGCGCGGCGCATAAATATAATTATCTATCGCGCGGTATGTACAGCGAGCACACTGGGTACGGGCGAGTCACGCGTCGATGTCGTCGTCCTCGTGCTGGCTCGAGAAGTAGCTCACGAGACCGCCGAACACCGAACCGGACGCGGCACCGGCGCCGGCGCCGGCTCCGCCGACTTCCGGCAGCCGGGCCGCGCCCTCCACGTCCGGCCGCGCACACAGCGCGCCCGGCGGCTGCACGCCCGCGCCCGGGGGGGCCGGCGACTCCGACTTCACCAGGCCCAACACCTCCTGCTTCACGATCCCCAGCGGCTCCAGCCGCGCCGGCGCCGCCAGCCGGTCCGGCGCGGCCTCGCGCGCGCTCAGCGGCAGCGGCCCGGCCGGCGACGTGCGCGACACGTCCGCGTAGTGCGGCGCGAACGGGCCCGGCGGCGAGCCGCGCGGCCCGTACTGCGGCCGCGCCAGGGGCCGCAGGTGCACGGGCAGGTACGGCGGGCCGTGCCCGGGCGGCTCCAGCGAGTGCGGCCGCTCCGAGGCCGCGGGACTCCGCGGTCGCGCCTCGGGCGCGTAGGGGTGGTGTAACTGCGGAGGGGGCCGGGGGCCCGGCATGGCGCCGCGCTCGGCGGGGCCGGGGGGCGGCGCGTAGGGGCCGTACGGGCCGTACTGCGGCGCGTAGGGCCCGAGCGGGAACCGCGGCCGTCGGTCCTTGTTCTCTGTGTGTTTGATCTTGGGATGCCTGGGCGGCTCGTCGCGCGGCGGCGTGGGCTCGCGCGCGGGCGAGCCGGCGGGCGAGTGGTACTCGGGCTCGGTCTTCACCTCCGCCTTGATGCGCACGGGGGCCTCGTGCTCCGCGGGCGGCGTGGCGCGCGGCGGGGCCGACGGGGACGCGGCCGGCTCGCGGGCCTGCAGCGCGCCGGCGAGGGGCCCGGCCAGCCCGGGGGGCATGCCGCGGTGCATGGCGAGCGGCCCGCCAGGCCCGGCCAGGCCGGAGGTCGGCATGCCGTGCGGGCTGGAGGTAGGAGGCATGGCCCCGGGCGCGTGCGGCCGGTGCAGGCCGAGCGGCCCGTGTCCGGGGTGCGGCGGGCCGTGCGGCGAGGGCCCGTGGCCTGGGGCGGGCGGGCCGTGTCCGGGAGGAGAGGGTCCGTGTCCGGGCGGGCCGTGTCCGGGAGGAGAGGGTCCGTGTCCCGGCGGGCCGTGTCCGGGTGGAGAGGGTCCGTGTCCCGGCGGGCCGTGTCCGGGAGGAGAGGGTCCGTGCCCCGGGGGGCCGTGTCCCGGGGGCATCGAGCCGTGTCCGGGCGGTGGGCCGTGGCCGGGCGGGCCGTGGCCGGGCGGGCCGTGGCCGGGCGGGGCGCGCGGCATGGCGGGCGGGGCGCTGGCGTAGGGCGCGCGCGCGGGGTAGCTGCCGGCGTGGTGCTGGTGCGCGGGGTGCGAGGGCGGCAGGCCGCGCATGTGCGGGTAGTACTGCGGGAACTGGCGCGCGGGGCCCAGCGCGGGGTGCAGGGGGGGGTACATGGACATGTTCTGTCGCGGCGCGTACTGCGCGCCTCCCGGGTACATCATCGGACCCCTGCAACGAACGTATCGATACCATGTCATAAAAACGTAAATAATTTTTGCCGAAAACTCCACAGCTTAGAATATTCTTAAGTTTTACGTTACATATTAAGATGTGTGCTGTGCGAGTGGGCCTAAATAACAAAACCTACAGATTTTAATATAAATGATCACCTGTATTGCTGGTTGATCATGTGCGGCATCCGTGTGATGATGCTGGGCTCCTCGGTGATCGGCTTGAAGGGCTGCGGCGATCCAGCTACTGAAAGCGTACCTGGACATTATGATATGAGTTGTAAGTAAAACCAATTCTGTTAAAATCGGAAATACAACTGTCACTAACACATTGCTTAGAAAATCTCCGAAACCCGGTTTTTGTTTACAAAAAGAACTTTCGTAGGAGTTAATATGATAAGTAGTGTAGTCTATAAAAAACAAAGTTTGACTTTGATGCAGCATGGTACGGGATCCCATACATCTATGAGCATTGTCCTTTCGCCTAGGCTTTATGGGGGGCTTAATTGTTGCAAATAGGTCACACTATCACGTTCTGGAAAGAATTCATCAAATTACAAGTCATCCTGTATGTCGGGAATTCGAGACCGCCTCGTACAGCACGTTATGCCGTTGGTCCCGGCTGTCATTCGTAGATCTTTGACAGTCGTTATGTGTACTCAGAAACCCGAAAGTCTAGTCTAACAACCAGACTGGTTGTTAGACTAGACTTTCGGGTTTCTGAGAACCAAGGGGTATCGAGTTACCTAGTAACTGGGTTGTGGAGGTCAGATAGGCAATCGCTCCATGTAAAATACTAGTATTTAGCTGCTTAGTCTGGAAGCCGACCCCAAAAGTTGGGAAAAGGATAGGCACATAACGACGGTGTGAATTTGTATAAGGGCTCATTTTTCAATCATCTGATAACTTTATTCGAGGAATAATTTTAAAATTTTGACAGTTGTTTCATACAAAAACTGTCAAACGTCAATTTTATTCCACGAATAAAAGTTATCTGGTGATGGAACAATCAGCCCGTATACAAATTCACACCGTCGTTATGTGCCTATCCTTTTCCCAACTTTTGGGGTCGGATTCCAGACTAAGCAGCTAAATACCAGTATTTTACATGGAGCGATTGTCTATCTGACCTCCACAACCCAGTTACTAGGTTACTCGATACCCCTTGGTTCTCAGAAACCTGAAAGTCTAGTCTAACAACCAGTCTGGTTGTTAGACTAGACTTTCGGGTTTCTGAGTACACATAACGACTGTCAAAGATCTACGAATGACAGCCGGGACCAACGGTATAACGTGCTGTACGAGGCGGTCTCGAATTCCCGACATACAGGTGACTTGTAATTTGATGAATTCCTTCCAGAACGTGATAGTGTGACCTATTTGCAACAATTAAGCCCCCCATAAAGCCTAGGCGAAAGGACAATGCTCATAGATGTATGGGATCCCGTACCATACTGCATCAAAGTCAAACTTTGTTTTTTATAGACTACACTACTTATCATATTAACTCCTACGAAAGTACTTTTTGTAAACAACAAAAACCGGGTTTCGGAGATTTTCTAAACAATCTAAATAACCTGAAAACTATACTGGAAGTGGCGGCCTTTCGCCAAAGGCAATAACATTGAACTTGCCTGGGAATTGATAGCTACGCCTCACTGATTTAATACGCACTTAATAGGATACACGTATTAACACACTCACTTTTACACCGTGTGCGTGTTTCTAAACTTTTAAATATACGTATATTTATCAATAAAAGCGAAAACTGGGACGGATTTTGAATTTTTACACACGTCATACGGCTGAGATCCTTTTTTGTTTCGTCTAAACTTATTTATTTCGTCATTGAAATGCTACTGATTGACATAAAAAATATCGACTATTTGCACAAAGAGTATTTAATACTCCTTTATTGAAAAAAAAAAATCAATTTAATGTATTTTTATTTGATATACTGACAATAATCGTGTTTTTCGGCTAGGATTTTCAAGATGCTGTTGGAACTAACCCGCGTTCTACTAAATAAAGGTGCGGTCTTTTTTACTCATTAAATAAAGTCGTACGTCTATTGGTAATACGGGGACTCCTCAAGTTTTAAAATACTATATTACTTTAACATTGAATTTATTACGACTTATAATGAATACTTTAAAAAAGAGCACGGCTTGACGTGGATTCGAACCAACGTATTGCCCAATGTCACCTTTCGGGTTCGAATGCGGAAAAACTGTTTCTGGGAATTGAAACTATCAATCATAGCCGCTTCAAGCGATCTTAAAACGCCCGAGCTAACTAGACTTCTAGTGTGTCGTTATACTTATATATGCATAGGGACAAGGCTATGACGAATAACCGGCAATATTTTGTGCAGGACGGTATGTTTGACATCTGAGGTAATATTCATCAATTTATTTCGATTACAGTTTGTAACTACGCGTTTTGCAACCAGTGCAAAATTATTATATTATTATTATGAAGATATCTCAATATAAAAAATACTGATGAAACACTATTAAAAAAATCGTAACATCGATAGCACCAAAACTTAAACTTCATACCACCACATCACTAAAACATAGGCAATTTCGAGCTGCCATTGTTGTTTTCATTTTTGGCGAATTTTGAAAAGCCGGACTTTAGGTACTTTATTTTGTTTGACATGTCATACACGAACGGCCATTATTGCTCAAAAAAAATGATAATCGTTTAAATAAAAACTCTATTCTATTTTATTCTAGTTATTTATGTTTTTAGATATTAATGTAGAATCGGCAAAGTATAATTTTTTTAAATGTTTTTTGAAAGACGTAATCATGACACTTTCAAAATTCAATAAGGTAGGGGTTAAAGTATAAAATTATTTAATCAAAATAATTACCATTATTATCTATACATTGCTGCCATCTAATAGGAAGGTCATTTATGCCTTTGCGATAGAACTCTCGTGATCTAGATTCGACAAACTGTGTGAAAGCATTTTGTACTGCCTCCTAAAAAGAAAACTTTTTATCACGTAGAAAATTGTCCAAATCACGAAAAAAATGGTAGTCCGTTGGAGCAAGGTCTGGCGAATGCGGAGGGTGACGAATGGTTTCTAAATGCAGTTCCTGTAGAGTTAAATCGGTTTCTCGTGCTGTATGAGGTCTCGCGTTATCATGGAGCAATAATAGTGAAGTTCGTTTCATGAGTCGGGGCTGTTTCGCTGCTAGTTTTGCTATCATTGTTCGGAGTTCGGTACAGTAGACATCTGCCGTTATTGCTTGACCAGATCGTAGAAAGCTATAGTGAATAACACCATGCTGAGACCACCAAACAGTTACTATTACCTTTTTATTGGTAAGCTTTGCTTTAGAACACTGTTGCGGCGTTTGACCTGGGGTCAGCCATTGCATTTTTCGCTTACGGTTATCGTAAAGAATCCACTTTTCATCACATGTCACAATTCGATCCAATATTCCTTCATTTCTGTATCGATTCAACAAGGCAACACAAGTTTCAACACGCGTTTCTTTCTGCAGATCAGTCAAATCATGAGGCACCCATTTCTCTTTTTTTTTTTTTATTGATTTGACGCAAATAAGTCAATATTGTTGGTAAGGTAATAACGTAACCATGCCGCTAATTCCTGGGTAGTTTGGCTCGGATCGGCTTCCACCATCTCTTTCAATTCATTGTTATTCACCTGTGTGGGCAGTCCTCCACGTGGTTCGTTCTTCAAATCAAAGTTTCCATCACGAAAGCGTTTAAACCAAAATCGCACGGTGCGGTCATTAGCAGTCCCCTCTCCAAAAGCAACATTGATATTGCGAGCTGTTTCTGCCGCGTTAGTTCCGCGTCGGAACTCGTATTCAAAAATAACTCGAATTTTCGAAGTATCCATCTTTCTTGTCTAAGCTGAATAAAAAAAACAACTAAAAGTCGATAATCGAATATTGTACGTTTTTTAAAAGAAGAACTTCATAGGTACCATGTGAAAAAAGTTTCACTCAAAAATCTCAAACCATGAAGGTTCTATGTCAATTCGAAGTACCTATTACAATAAAACAGCAATTTCATACTTTAACCCCTATTATTAATCATATCATTTGAAACGGAACGTCATGTAAAGGGAATAAAACAATATCAACGCTCTTTTACTTTAAATTAAATTTCCTGTTCAAAAAGCAAATCCCCGACGCATAATGTCGTAAAAAAATATGAAAATAATTACTATATTTTGATCATGATGCATGAGAATTTTTGGTACGCCTTTTAGTCTGGATTCGAGAACACTCAATTTTTATGGTATTTTTGAAAATTTCCCAGAATTCGTCACTAAATAACACTTTTCTCTAAACTCTCGCATTTAATGGCCTTCAACGCTATTCCATTGGACACCTAAAACACTTAACAAATATTTCGATGTAACCAAATGTTCTAAAACATCAAACAGTTAAAAGTTAAAGGAAAAAGTTTATTAACCATTTCCAAAAATCATCTACATACATGAACTTTGGCACCAGTTATCTCAAAAATTTTACTATGACATTAAGCGTACAAATACGGGGAAGATATCTTCACTTAATTAGCTATCTAACGAGGTACAAACATTAAAAAAATATTTAGAGATTCAACCATTCATTGATTTCATTCGACCCGTGCGGCTGTCATTATTTAGCCACGAGCCCCTCTTTACTATTTATACGAGTAAAATCAAAAATAATCATCCATCCCCATTTAAGCGAGAGATCAGTGTGCGTTAAGTATAGCAACCCCAAAGGCGGCAACAGATAAATGATAAATAAATGATAATGATAAAATATGATAAACGTACGTTACGTAAAATCCTCGTAAGTATAACTCATCCATAGTAACGGCTTCACACTATAGTTTGTTAAAACAAAAAATCGTCCGTACCTTCTCGAAGAGCAGAGACATGGTCTGGTCGTCCATGCTGCGCTCTCTCTTCGGCAGATAACACACCTCGCAACTCCGCGCGCACCTGGAAGTACACGTCACAAGTTTCACTTTTCGCAACTTCCACCTGCTCGATAATGATATGTCCTATAAACGCTAGTCAATAACGTGATTTAAAAAAAATACAAAAAAAAAATATCGAATTGCTTTATTATTTCGCACAAGATGTGAAAATTTGAGTATTCTCCCCGGGGATAGAGATGTCTTCATCTTGGACGAATTTCAATTAGTCTTAAGCCCCTCGCTGCGCTCAGGAGCACTCGAATCCTTCGTTACGCTCGGGATTCAATATAGCCTCCGTAGTATAAGACACGGCTTTATCCACTTGATGAATCTACTATTTCTTCCTTCTTAAAGTTAACAAAGGTCTGAAATGCGTGCGTAATAAATACTGAAGTTTACCTGCAACCTCGGCGTAGTAGGGAACCGTGGTTGTTCGTGGAAGTCATTAGGCATGCGCGGCGGAAGCCCGAAACCGTGAGGAGGCCTTAGAGGAGGTCCTGCCGGCCCGCCCGGGCCGCCCAGACCGCCCGGGCCGCCCAGCCCGCCCGGGCCGCCCAGCCCGCCCGGGCCGCCCATCCCGCCCGGCCCCCCCGGCCCGCCCGGGCCCCCGTACCCCATGGGGGGCCCCACGGGAGCAAACTCCATCTTCTCCTTCTTTATCCTCTTAGTTTCTTGCATGGCGAGTCGCGCGAGACGTTTCTCTTCTCGTTCCTTGGCTTTTTGTTCTTTCATTTTTTCTTTTTCTTCTTTCTTTTGTAATCTTTCGACCTTCTTAGCTTCGCGCTCGGCTCTTTTCGCTTCCCGTTCTTGACGTTTCTTTTCTCTTTCCACCTGTAAATTGAAAGACGGTTACTTATCATGGATAGGGGTGCTAAAAATGATTTTTTGCAGTATGTACAAAAAAGTGGGTGATCCGTGATTTTTCAAAACTTACCTGGTTAGGTTTCGTTGGTGAGCCGTCCGTTCTGAGATCTGTATAAACATAAGTTGACAATTTGTTGAGTTAACATACTTTAACATATATATGTGTACCACGATGATTCCAGTAGCTTTGCATTTAGGATCAAGTTGTATCAGGGATATTTTATTGTTTTCATTTGGTGTCAAAAAATGTGAGTAGGTTATGGCAGAACGAGCTTAGATGAAACCAATCAACAATGGGCCACATTAGTTCTTAGGACCGAAATAGCTGAAAGTCATTGAGGATTAAATAGGGCATGAGATTTTGCCATGGGGCGCACTGCTTGTTATTATTATAAACGCCATAGTGGTGACTAGGCAAGTGAAATTTACAGCCCGTAAAAATGCAATTTCCCTGTGGGACAAACAACGGGAACAGGGCCGCGTGAAAAACGAGTAGTTTAGACAGAATATAAGGTGTGTACCTTTGATCTTGACTCCGATGAGCTTGGCGAGCGCGTCGTCGCCGGCGCCCGCGTCGCCCGGGCCGCGCGCGACCCGCCCGCGCGCGCCTCTGCAATCAACACTGCTTCGTACAGAAGTACATCGTTATTATTACTAGCTTTTATTATTATTGTGGTGAGGCGAGGTGGCAAATTGTCTAAACATCGAGATTTGAAGAATTAAGCGGTCACACTGACAGATAAGAAAAGCGTCATTGTTCTAAAGCATATAAAGAAAATGAATGAGAGTGTATGTTACCTGCTGCCGCGGCCGCCGCGACTGCCTCGCCCACGCGATGGGCGCGCGCTCATAGCTGCTGCCGCCTGCGCGTCTGTAACCGAACAAGTTTGTCCACATGTTATTACATAAACAAGACAACAAACCCTTCAACATAAAAACATTTCTTACCTACCTCTAGTTTAAGGGCTGATTGTTCCATCGCCAGATAACTTTTATGCGAGGAATAAAATTGTCTTTTGACAGTTTTTGTATGAAATAATTGTCAAAATTTCAAAATTATTCTTTGAATAAAGTTATCAAATGATTGAAAAATCAGCCCTAAATCAATTATTTCAATAAACAATTTCATTTCATTCATTTCAGGTCTTTTTGGAATATATGTTTAAATTAAGTAGAAACAGAAAAAAAAAAATACTCACTAAGATGCGCCTGTAACTCCTCAGTTTTAGCCTTCGTAACATCTTCAGGCAGTTTCTCAAGCGGTACCACAGCAGTCTTCTTGATAAGGTCACTGAGAGCCTTCCTCTTCTCCTCATTGGCCTGTTCCGCCGCTTCTTCGTCTTCTGGCTTCTTACGCTTCTTCCGTTCGTCGTCAGAATCCGTTGACGCATCCGTGTCGATCTTGTACTCGTCAGAACTGTCTGGCATGTGTTTGCCACTGGATTTATGCATTTCCTGTTGATTTTGATATGTTTTTACGACTGTATCTGTTTGAGTATGGAAACTTTGAATTTTTGTTGAAAGAAGATTGTGAATCAGAAATTTTACTGTTAATTAAGCCAATTGTTTTGAAAATCGGTCATTGATGACAATAACATCAAAACCACTGGCAATTTTTATTGTTTAAGTTGCCTTCCGCAAAATTATGTTTTGATGACAGTTTCAGTCGGTAAAACGCGCTACAAAACGTCCTATTGTAAATAATTGGCCAGTGATAGGCTGTTACAACAAGCAATTCATATAATAAAATCGTAACTGGTCGCTGTCTGTACATGGAGGATATATAAGAAAAACTATTATACGGGCTTTATGAACTCGCCACTTTAAGACTCAGTGGAGCGCAGAGCTAAGAGACTCATTGGCGATATAAGGCTGGTGGAGGCAAAGCTTCATAGTTTGGCTCACCGGCGAAGTGTTGCCTGTCTGTCCGTCTTCTACAGACTGTACTTCGGGAGTATGCTCAATAGCTACATGAGCTCATCCCGCCTTCACCTTTCTACCATCGAGAGTCCAGACGCACTGCGGGATACCACCCCTATTTGGTTAATATACCATATATACGCACTAAGCGCTTCTCGTCATCTTTTATGATGCGCACAGCTGAGTGGAATCGTCTGCCTGCGTCTGCATTCCCGTAATACAACCCGAAACTCTTCAAGGCGAAAGTGAATAGGCTTCTTCTGGGCAAGCTCGTTCCACCGTAGATCTCATCCCTGCCTCTGGGCTGGATTGAGGTCAAGAGTGAGCCCATTGTCAATAAAAAAAAAATGAACGAAGTAGAACCCAAAACAATTATTTTTAGAATTTTTGTCTGTATGTCTGTTTGTCTGTACGTTTGTGCACGCTAATCTCAGAAAAGGCTTAACTGATTTGAATGCGGGTTTCACTAATGCGTTTTGGTTTGCTCCACTTAAAATTCAGTGTTTGTTTCATTTCAATCGGTTCATAAATAAAAAAGTTATATCAATCTAAAGAATAACATATAAAATGCTATAGAATAACCGATCAGTTGAGTTGGCTGAAACTTTACGTAGGTATTGCCTAATCATTGAAGTATATAATACAATGAGGAATGAGTGAGAAGCTCGATGGCTTTGTGGTCGTAGCGCTAACTCATGTTAAGCAACCCCGATCGTGGTGCCAACTAGGATAGGTGACCACAATATTATTATATAAAATTCAAAGTCCTGACTGATACATCTCGAAACTCGGTATTTATACCTAGGATCGAAAGTAAAGAATAATGTGTATCAGGGATAGTCGAAAATCTACCCGTGACGGGCTGAAACGGAGTCGTCAATTTTACAGGGGATTGATTTTACTGCGTGGATTGATTTACTTGAAAATTGGTATAAATAACGTATAAGACAAATAATGTTAAGGTCACAAAAGACTTCACAAAAATTATCGACTTTGGAGGTAAAAAGGGGGGATACAGTTAATATGAAAAATCTGATCCGATATCCAGGCGGGCGGAGCCGCGGGCGGACGCTAGTTTCAAAACTTGCCAGCAGGAATAAACACCATGCAAAAGGGAAAAAGGGCCAGAACCTCAACAGAGTTCCTCAGAATTTACCAAACTTACATCCTCCGATTCCGTGTTAGGCATCTCAGTGTAGTTGATCTTTTTCTGTCGTGTCCTGTGTTTGGGGGACCAGTCGTTTTGTCCTTCATCGCCACTCAGGCCTCCGTAGGTAACCCGAGCGCGTATGACATTGCCTTCAGCGTCGTATTGTGTGAGGCCGCTGCGCTTGCGACGCTTTTTGGACTTGTCGCGGCGTTTCATCTTTGGAGGCCGATGCGATGATTTAGATTTTGATGATCTGTGAGGAAATTTTATAGCTAAGCTATAGATGTTGCCTCGAGTGAATGTGAAATACTTATATTTAGTCAATAGTCAATTCTAAGTCTGCACGAAAGTAGTATGCAGTAGCTACATGGACAAAATTATGAAAGAAAGAATAGCATTTATTTACGAAAAGTTCATGAAACACAAAATACAAATTGAAAATAGTCATCAGTTTTTGGTTGCGCCAAACAAAAAGGTCAACTTCAGTATTAATGCATGACAAATGAATATTTCTTAACATAGACAAGATTATGCTAAGAACAGACTATAAATTTACAATGGAGAGGATTATAGTTATTCTATTGATTAAAACTTACTTAGATTTAGAGGACCACTCCTTGGCGCCCGCAGATTCCTCCGAGCTATCCTGTAAGTGGCCTTTCTTCTTCTTCTTCACTTCTGGCGACGATTCCGTCATTTTCGCGCGTTCTCCTTTATGAACAAAATATTATAATGTGTATTACATATTATATAGCAACTTTCTCATATTGATAACGACAACCGGGATCTTTTTGACGGACATCACATATCATCTTCTGCTTAGTTTTCCCAAGTATGTTGGGATCGGCTTCCAGTCTGCGGATATCGGTATTTTAAATGGACCGACTGCCTATCTGACCTCCACAACCCAGTTACTTGGTAATACAATACCACTTGGTAAGGCTGATTGTCAGACTATTGGTCTTCGGACTAGATCTAAAAATGACAGTCGGGACCAGCGGCTCAACGTGTTTTCCGAGGCTCAGAGGGGACTCGATATGTAATGGATGGTCACCCTTCCACGAACCGACCTCAGCAAGCGTAGCCCGACGCCCGGCGGCCGACGGCCCGGCATGGCGTACCTTCAATCGACCCGTGCGGTTGTTATTATTTAGCCACGAGCCCCTCTAATCGTAGACATAACTAATATTACCTAAAAGATTATAAGCCGCTGGTGCACAGTGCGAGCATGTAAAGATACGGGATATTTACCTTTCTTATCGGACCTGCATGTCCGTCGAATAGGCAGCGAGTCTGAAGATCTGGAGTCGCTGGAGCTGCCTCGTTCATTTGAGGAAGATATCTCCTCCGACGACGACATGCTTAAAGCACTGGAGAATTTATTGTTTAGAAT
Organism: Apamea anceps; assembly: GCA_951799955.1. Classification (NCBI taxonomy): domain Eukaryota; kingdom Metazoa; phylum Arthropoda; class Insecta; order Lepidoptera; family Noctuidae; genus Apamea; species Apamea anceps. The sequence goes on from OX637506.1 coordinate 3,460,708, forward strand.
AGAATAGATATACAGTTGTGGACATATAATTAAGAACTACTGATACCGAAATCACTTTTGGATAAACAGGTTTCTTTTACTTGTGTATCAACTTACAGATAACTTTGAACCACATAAAATAATCGCTTTATTAGTAGGTTTTATTTATTCATATTCAATAATCAAAATAATTGCACCTCCCTATAAAAATCAATTTATCGTAAAGTACTAGATCGTAAAGTTAGATGTCTCTTAAAATGATCATCAAGTATTTTACTGTGGTGGCGATATTTTGATGGGGCATTCAAGCTTAGCTTAGCTTTGGGGCTTAGCTTAGCTTTTAGCATGTTTTGATTAATTGTTAAAAGATTATTAAATTGTAAAACTTCAAATGACTAAATTCGCGTATGAAAAGGGACTGTTTATTACCGCAGTATTTACAAAAAAGGAGTATATTTATTTAGACCGTAGAAACGCTGGCGTGATGATTTGGACTCGTTTTTAACCGATTGTACGGAGAAGGCACAGGACAAAGAAAAGTGGAGAAATATGTGGGAACCTTTGCCCAGCAGTGGGACAATATCCACCGATTTAACGGATACGTAAAAGTAAAGGCCTGAAGTTCAGAAAGTATATTTACCCTGTATCTTTGAAGTCCTCGTCAGTTTCGTCGTCGTCCTCCGAGGGTACTTCCAGTGAGTTCAGCTTCCTTGGCTTTCGGCGCTGCTTCTTCTTCTTCCTCTCGAAAGGTTTACCCTGGAAGGATGTGGATTATTGTAAAACTAATGGTGAACCATTTTCTTTTGTTACTGTTCATGTCCTGCCAATGAACGACTAGTACGAATAACCAAAAACAGCTGGCGAACGAATTACCCTACTTTCCTTGTATTAAAAAAATAGACCCATAAAGTCCATACGTACAGTCGCGGTCTGAAACTGCTTACCACCTTAAGGTTTGTAATTGCATGCACACATCTATGTCACAGGGTCGAGGATATATGTGGCCAGCCTAATACTCTTTTTATTAGAATAGATGTTTCACAACTATTAAAAAGTAATAAGTACAGTAAATACTCTAGAGTCTAGTAGATATTTCAGACTTTACGCGGGGCGTGACAAACTACGCCAATTTGAAGTTTGCCAGAGTTTGTTAAGTAAAATATATACAACCGACCTGCTCCATAGCCTCTCGTTCTGCCTTCATCTTCTCTTCCTCAGCTGCCTCGATGATGGTCGATATGTCCTTGCCGCGACCTTGATTGCCTGCACTTGTTGTGGCTTCTACGTATTCCTCCTGTGGAAAAACATTATTTAAGAAACATGATTCGAGCTATTGAGGATTTTTGAACTCCCTTACAGCTCGGGTACACCTAATCCGTCATCGGCCGAACTATGTTCGTACGTCGTTGGCCAAACTAGGCCGATTGAACCTAATGACTTCCTAAAATATATTCCTGAGGCAGATCTATTTTTTGACTCTCAATGGACAATCGCTAAACATTGTGTATATTTATTTAAATATGAAGAAATAATTGTTGTAGTTTCTAATTTTATGTATAAAGCTGTATTTGTTTACAAATTTTACGTTAGGTACTCCATTTTGTTTTTCCTTCTTTTGTTTTGTTTTGTATTTATTTTTTATCGTCCAAAAAGTTTTAATTAAAATTTTAATGTAATTTTGTAGAATTAGCATAGATATAAGCGATTTGGTGTAAACTGTAAGCTTATATTTGATGAATGAATATGAATAACATATGTAAAATAAAGTGAGTGCGTACACTTTATTTTACAACAGACTTCGTACGAAGACGTCTGATAACTAGGTGTACGCACTAACTTTCTTATACATTATGTTTGGTGCGAACACCCGAGTTCGGCCGATGACGTACGAGCATAGTGCGGTCGATGACTTATAAGGTGTACGCGTCGCGTCGTTAAAATCCATCTTATAATTTATCATGTCGGACTGAGTCATTGAATAGAATAAATTGTTTTAGTTTATCTTCATCAGTCTATAGCAGTCCACTGCTGGACATAGGCCTATTCGATTGCAAGCCTTTTAGCTCTAACCTCGGCCTTTATTCTAGCTAGCTGCTACCACAGAAGCTCGCCACTCCTTTAGCGATATCTTTAAGAGTAACGGAAGACCAAAAAAAATGTTGAAAGACTGTGTAAGTTATAATTATGTCAAGAAAGGCGTAACTTCTGAGAGGAAATGAAAGTTTAGTATAGTATTCTGTAAATAGGAATCACAATTACACGTCATATTAAAAAAAAAAAAAAAATATGCTAGTTGCGACATTTCCTATCTGACTACCCCTGAGAAAACACGGCAAAACTAACTCAGGGAAAGGGTAATAACGACGCATCGAAGAAACAAACATGCTGCACCCACCACAAATAAATTGCGATAAGGGCAGGAAAACGATGATTACCTTGATAGCAGAGCTGATGAGTCGGTCGTACTCTTGACTGCGGTAGCTGACAGGAAGCTGCTTGCGAGCGCGCAGACGATACACCGCGCCCTCTTCAGATGTTGAGGACCAGTCACTACTGCCACTTGCTTCTAAAATAACAACATTGAAGAGGTTATTTGTTTTTCGCGGGATTTCGACCCCAAAACATACATACAAGTTCCTAGAGGGTAAATGTATAATTAATAAAAATGCCTTCTTAAAGGTTTTAACAAAAAGCCGAAAGTCGAAAGTCTGACAACCAGTCTTACCAAGGGGTATAGTATTACCCAGTCACTGGATTGTGAAGGTCAGATAGGCAGTCGCTTCATGTAAAATACTGGTATTCAGCTGCATTTGTTTATACTGAAAGCCGACACAAGTTGGAAAAGGCTAGGCAGATGATGATGAAAGGTTTTAACAAAAAATAATCTTGGACTATAGAATGTGAGGTCGCGAGAACAAACCCTGTTGCACTGCTGATCTAGAACATAGCTGTTACTCGTAACAAGCATATCATTTAGCTATATGCAATTCACGAGTCACGTGACTCTTATGTCACTGTAATAAGGTATAGGAATAGTTAACGCGCGCTCGTGAAATGATCCAACTGTGACCAGTAGCACGAAACCCACACTGCTAAACTATCTTTAAAAAAAAGTGACATTAAATTCTTACCACTGGATTTATCGTCCTCTCTATTTCGTTCTGTCTCCTTCTCATCTTCAGATTCCTTCTCGCTCTTAGGCTCAGGTTGTTCTTGTTTCTTCCGTTCTCTTTCGGCTTCCACCGTCACCACCAACTCGTCATACTTCGCTAGTTCAGCTTCTAAAGATACTATTAACATGTCCTGGAAACAAATGTTCTATATTTACAACCTGTTATTTCTACACAAGAGGAAATTGAATAGTTCTAGGCAAGAGCGCTTACCACTTAAACGTAGTTTTAAATGCGATCCGAATATCCCAAAATGTTGATAAGAGAATCTAATATGTAGACGTATTATCTACATAATATATTAGAATCCCTCATGATAAAAATACAATTAAATTAAATTTAAAAAAAAAACAACCAAAGAATTTTGTTGACACTATTGTTCAAGCCATCGGAATGTATGGAAATCTGTTGATATCCTTTCAACGTGTGTTATGTTACCTTGATTTTGGAAAGCCACAATAATCTATCTAATGTATGTACACGCATAACTTCCGATCGACTGCACCAAATTGGATAATTCTTTTTTTTGTGTTTGTTATTGTCCAAACAAGGTTTGTGTAGAAGAAAATTAAAAGAAAAAACGAAAAAAAAAATATGGCGGTACGACATTCGCCGGGTCAACTAATACTTCCAATAAAATCTCATAAAATTTTAAGTTACCACCTAAGCACACATTGTAGAATGCAATAAATCATCTTTCTTTGTCCAGATGGTCTTTCTTTGGAATGCGCTCCCTCTGAACATCAGGACGGCAACCAGTCGGTTATCTTTTAAAGTGAAGGCACGTGAACATATCCGTCAGAAGTTGTCCGAAACATCCCAGCATTGATTTGCTGGATTCGTTTTCTCCACTACCGATCGTTATTTATCCTGACATTGTTTATTTAGTTTATATGTATGTATCTAGACTTAAGTTAGCAACTAAGCGGTAATCTGGCGTCATTGTTGTCAAAGTTGTGTTTACCTGTAATTGGCATATATATTAGAATATTACCGTACGATACGTACGATCTGTATGTATATGGGTGTGCTGTGGGTGAACCTTTAAGTAAATAAATAAATACCTATGTATTAGTATTTATTCTTGTCTTTTTTTCGAGCTGTCTATCCCGTATGTTGTACCTGCCATGTTTTGTCTCTGCATCACCCTAAGGTTGACTGGTAGAAAATGCCTCAGGCATTAAGTCCGCATAAAGTTTTAATAAATAAATATTTGAGTAGCGAGTACTACTCACATGGTTACAAGGCGGACAGAACCAGTCGCCCTCGGGCACTACGAAGAGCACCGGCTTGAGGCAGCTGGCGTGGTAGCCGGCATCGCACTTGTCGCACAGCAGGATCCACTCCGGCTGCTCGCCGCTGCCGCAGCGCTTGCAGAATCCGTCCGCGTCTTCTTTACCTGAACATTCACGATTTTATTATGTTTTAGCTGAAGTATACATATTCAAAAGATATAGATACCTGTTCCAAAAGTATCTTATGAAAGTGTAAACAAACCTTGTTCAGGCTAAATTCTTTCTTAATCTCTCAGGGAATTACTAACATATTCATCCGTATTTAGAAGGTTTCAACTTTATATTCTTACTACTTTATCCAACAAATATGTGTCATAGCTTTTGCTTGTGGTGTTAGCAACATGGATGTCGGAAAATATCCCACGGGAACGTACTACCCGGATCAAAAGTACCCTATGTGTTAATCCAACTATCACGCCTGTTCTTCCCCGAAATATCGCTCGGGGAAAAACAAGTAGACGTGTGTAGTACTACTACTGAAAAAAAAAAAACATATATTACAGCGAGAAGTGACTTACCTTCTTGTAAAGTACGTGCTCTTTTGACTGGCTCGACGGGCTCACCGCTCTCCAAGTCAGACTCTGGTGAGAATTCGTGATCCGATTTGTTGAAGACAACTGTTGAAACGCAAATAAAATATATTTTTAACGTTCTTTTTCTTAGCCTGTCGATGGCAATATAAATGGACTCGGCCCAGAATTCAGTTACGCGTCCATTAGTTCCTGTAATGTGCAGGCAACAGGACACGAAGGATACTATACTAAGTGTCCCATCGTTTGTGGAACAGTACCGCCATTGCACTCCAAGGTGGTAGACGTACGGTTTAGTGATGTAGTTCTAGCTTTCTAAGTAACGTTTATGGATGCGTTTTAATAAAAATTTTACCATTGGCAAGCTTGTAATTAGCAAACCGGACCTATCCATCTTATTTAAGTTTGTAAATAGTCTGTACTTCAGCTTTCTTTAAAATAAAATAAATAAATGTAGCTGTCGCCTTGTAACCACAAACAATTTTTTTTTTTTTTCAGTAAGCGATGGTTTTTGATTAATGATAAATAAATGGTGATTTCTGTAAGTAGGTCTGTACAAACACGTCAATATTTTTCTTTTCTACTAGTTGATGTTGGTGTGTTTGACTACTCTGAGAAAAGTCAATGAAAGAAACTCAGAGTTCAGTCTCTCGTAATATTAAGAACATTCAGTCTGATATGCACCCTAATTGCGTAACACACGATCAATCGGAATCGGTTTCATATTGCCAGTTCAACAACATTCATTAGGTTGCTTAGCTTGGGACTAGATGGCGCTGTGTGAAATGTCCAGGGATATTATTATTATTATTATTGCGTTATTTACGTGTTGAGCAGACAAATTTTTCGAACTTATGAAGCAATGGATTAGCAATTTGCTTCAAAATGATTCAGATTCCGATTGATCGTGTGTTACGCAATTAGGGTGCTGTCTCAATCTGTCAAAAATACCTCTAATTTCTCTACATTTTTGACAAGTTTTTGACATTGATTGCCGCTGAGATGAGATTGCGACTAGATTTTGAACGTTTTTAATTACGAGAATTGGCTTTCAGATCATGTGGACCATGTTGATTTGATTTGTGACTTGACACTAGGTAAACTCACGTTCAGGCTCCTCATGTTCATGCAACTCAAACAGAGGTTCATCCGAGTCGGAATCCGGCTCGGGCCCCGTCGAGTGATCGGAGCGCCACTCCGACTTCCGCCGCCGCTCTCCGTCGGAACTACTGGCGCCACTCGCACGCCATTCCTTCTCATCTTCTTCTTCTTCCTTGTTCTGATGTAATGAAAACACGATGAAAACGGTAAAGTCCTAAACTAAATCCAAGCTATTGGCTGGTTCATAAATGATGATTATTGATAAATGGAGTCAGAAAAGCTATGTTCTTGGATACCGCGGATAAATTAAGGCTTAAAAGACCAAACCACTCTCTTCGAGCTGATTAGGCTCTCAGTGGTGAGAAAGGATCTTCCAGTGGGCAGAATCCATCTCATTCCGTGGATGTGGTATAACAAAATCGAGGATAGACTTAAGAAATGGCATCTAGTATATATAGTAAAGTACGCTAAGTAATTTACCGGTACCTTCTTCTTATGTATTTTCTTGAGTTCCCTCAGTGCAACTTCTTCCAAATGCCGTCTGTCAGCTTCTTCCTTGATCTTCATCTGCGCGATCCGTCGCGACTGCCGCACGGGCGCTACGTCAGAATCGTCCGAACCACCCTTACCACTCTTGTCCTTGTTGCCTGATTTACCCTTATCATTGCTAGCCTTCCCCTTATCAGTACCGGATTTCCCCTTATCCTTGACTTTGATCTTCTTTTTCACTAGTTTCTTCGTAGTTTTCTTGCCAGCTGAAAGAATAAGCTGCACATAAATATTTCGATCTACGCTGACTGCGCAGATTTTGCATTCAAGAAATTATTAAAGTTAAGTTAAGGTTATCGTGAATCTAGCTCGTCATTGCAGAAAGCACGAGGCTCTATGACAAAAGTAGACAACGTATATACAAAGGCCAACAGGCAAGTAAGGCCAACAATGAAACCATTTCAAGAAAATGCTAAATCATTGTCTGACATGAGAAAGTGCAACAAGGCTTCATTATGAAACAACGAATCAATAGATTCTTTACTTTACATTCACTATGATACAGTAAAAAACACATTACCTATACTATAGAGAGTCTCCTCCTCAGATTCGTCACTTGATTGTTTCTCTAGAAGTTTGGCTTCTACTTTTTTCCTGTAAAAAGAATGCGGTTTAAATGTAAATACTGTAATTTAAAGACAGCCTAGTTTTATAACTGAATCATGGATTATTGCGGCAGGTGTGTCGAAGCACGTCATTACGCTTAGAGTCGGGTCAAACTCAAACCATTTATTTCGATTAAACCATTTACAGGCACTTTTGAATTGTCAAGCAGTTGTCAATCAGAAAAAGGTTGGAGTGGCGATTTTAAAATCAATATTTTAGAAGATCATTTATTGTAGAATTCTGTAGGCGAAGCTCACGCGTGTCTGTATGTGTGACCGCATTGTTCTTCTAAACTGCACAATGGTTTGATGCGATTTTCACTATCATTTAGAGAGAATTTATTCTGGAAGGTTTATTTTTATTACATTCATATTAAACTCAAATATAATAAGGAAATCTCGAAGTTTTTACACTTCATAAAGGTATCTCGATATTTAACAATAAAGTTAAAGATAGATAGTTTAACAATAAAGAACATTTACATTATGTGTGGAGACATTAATACAAAAATAATAATAATTACCTGGTAGATGTGATGATTTTCTTAGGCTTAATTTTGAGGCGTTTGCCACTTGTGATGGGTTCGTCATCTTCACTTTCACTTTGAGATTCAGATTTATTCTTATCGCTCATCGTAACATCTAATAGAGACCGTTTTAAAGACTTGCATTCTTTCTTACCATTGTCATTCGCAGTTTCTTTGTCACTATTCTTATCTACACTGTTCTCAATCTTTTTAACTATCTTTTTTCTTTTAAATTTTCCCTTATGCGCTTTGATTTTCTTCCGTTGCGCTATGGGATTCCTTTCAACGTTATTCAAAGTGTCTTTCTTAGTTTCACTGGTTTCTACACTATCTCCTGTTTCATTGGAATGTGTGTTTACGTCACTTTCGGGAGTGGTTTCTAAACGGAGCTTCTTGGGAGGTAGGGGGTCTTCTACTTTAAGTTCTTTATCAGGACTCTTCTCTTTCTCATTCTCTGTGTTGACAGTATCTTCTTGATCTACAGAAGATACACTACTCTTTCTCTTCTCTATTATACTTGTTTTACTATCGTGACAATTATCAGTCTCTGAGTTAACTACTTCTGTACTTTTGTTTAGTTTTAAATTCCTGGTTATATTGCTTTTCTTTTTAACTTTACCCCTCCCCTTTTTAGCATTGTTCTTTTTAGGGCTTTCACTATCTGTAGTACTCTTATCATTGCTAGCTTCTCGTTTTAATTCGTTTTCAGTATTTTTCGTAGAATTCGAGCCATCAGATTGTTCCAAATCTCGCACGCAATGTTTTTTTGAGTCAGTACTTAAAACTTCTGTGCTATCATTTGATTGATTTTTTAAAGATCTTTTAGTCACAGAAGGTAAACTACTTTTTAACTTAACATTTTTGACTAAACTATTGCTTGAATTGGACAGTTCACTGTGCTCACCATTTACACACTCTTCATTACCGTTTTCCTCGGCAGAAGTTTCTTCAGGACTGTGTGCTTCTTCTATGGTTTCTGGGTTACCTGTGTCATTGTCGTAGCCCCAACCTTCTCCATAAAAGAACATGACGGGTTCTGAAATTTCTTCTCCAATGATATAGGAACTATCGCAGTCCGCTCCATTTCCTTCGCCAGTCACAAGCATTACCGGTTCTTCTATTGCTTCGCCCACTTCTTCGTTTTTATTTTCTTTTTCACTGCAAGCTGCTCTCTTTTCTTCTGTTGATTCCTTTTCTACTGGTGGAACTTTTTGTTCTGTTGTTTCTTTTTCTTCTGATATTACTTTTTCTTTTGATATTACTTTTTCTTCTGAAATTGCATTTTCTTCAGATATTACTTTTTCTTCTGATATTACTTTTTCTTCTGAAGCTACTTTTTCTTCTGACGTTACTTTTTCTTCTGGCGCTACTTTTTCTTCTGACGCTACTTTGTCTTCTGACGCTACTTTTTGTTCTGATGCTACTTCTTCTTCTGATGTTTCTTTTTCATCTATTGTTACTTTTTCCGTAATTTTTTCTTCTATTGGGGCTGATACATTTTCTTCTACTGTTCGTTCTGGCGACTCTTCCTTCTTGGGACTTTTTGCATATTCAGTTGACACTTTTTCTTCTGTTTCAATAATTGCTGGTTTATGTACTGGCTTATTTGTTTCTCTGGCAGGCTCATCACTTTCAGTAACATCTTCTGTCTCTTTTTCTACTTCTATGTTCTCTTCTTTCTCTTCTGTATTGTCAGTAGTAGACTCTTCTGCTGTAGGTTCAACTTTGTCAGATAGTGGATCTTCTTCATCTTTTTGTTCTTCAACTTCATGGTCTGATTCAGATTCTGGACTTAGGAACTCTTCTTCGTTTTCTTCTTCACCATCTGATTTGTTAGACTGTAAAAAGAAAGGATGTTTGTAATAGTCGAGCAATAACAGGAAAATATATTACGATAACATGATTAGATAGGTAAAAAGGCTCCTGGAACAAGATATATTACAAGAACTGTATTCATAATCAATTTTATTGCGATTTTACCTTATGGGAACTGTTTCTATTCAGGTGTAAAAATGCAGAATAATTAATATTACATATTGATGTTACATTGTAAAATATGACTTTCACAATTTGCATTCATGCATAACTTTCATAGTATTAGCTGTATTCTTCACCTCAACATGCACATAAGGTTTGAATTTAAAAAATAAAAGGTAAGTTACCAAACTACTATTTAAATAGGTCTAGTAAATTAGCCCACATAGAAAACATGTTAAAAAACTGCATTAATTATTGTTTCAAACTTCATGCTACTAAAGACTATGGACTTATGCTTTAGGCATTCTCTACCAGCCTACCAAGGGTAGTGGAGGGATAACATGACAGACATGGCATAAATGAGATTATGGATAGCATTAAAGCATGCCATAATAATATGTTGTTTGATAAAATCACCTTATCAGTTACCTCCAACTGTGGTGGAACCTCAGTACTGCTTGAGTCTTCATTGACATTGGAATTAGTTGCAAACAGTGGACACACATCTTCTCCACTTTTCAGTTGTGATATCACTTTCACCAGCTCTTCTCGTGTTCTGTATACAAAAGGACAATGTATAGCATAAAATCCTGTTTTTTACAGTAAAAACTATATAAAACAAGCAGGTGCAAATGCCAAACATTTACTTTTATGGACATTTCTGGGCATAGATGACATCACCTTTCACTCAAGAATTCAAATTGTTTAAATTACTTCCACATGGAAATGAGATTAATGTATCACTAACATTACAACTCATTCATTGTATGTAAAACAGGGCATTAGGAATTCAGTACTACATACCTTTTGACCTTATCTCCATATAAATTAAAATATCATTCTGTAACTCACCTGGCTACAAGCTGCCACGTCTCCTCATCCTGGTCTTCTTTATACAAACAGAGGTTGGCCTCATGGTCCACTTGAAGCCAGTACACACAACCATTCTTGTCTCTGCCCACAGGATCCAATCTTAACTCCTTACATGATATTGCATTGACAGTGTTCTTGAATTTGGGATGGCAAGTAAATTGGAACTCTAGTAACAGCTGTCAAGGAATAAAATATATAATTTTTATTCAGTGAAAAAAGTATTGCTGAAAAATTGCAATGTTTGTAGACCAACACAATTGACACAGAAACATGAAGAATCCAAAAAATTTTGGCAGCCAGCCATAATTTTTTAATAAATAAAATCACAAATATAAAGAGAAGCAATACAGTGGTTTGAATATTTTTACTTAGCACATGAGGCATTAAAATATGGTAAAAGTAATTTAAGTATGTAAATAAAAAGTAAACACATTGAGCTCATGACCATTACAAGTACCAAACATTGACAGCAGCACATACATAAGTATATGAATCATTTGTGAAAGTGTTTGCAATCAATGAGATTATATGCACATCATCTTTAGAAAAAACTGAGTAGGCGTAATTACCTTCAATACTTTCAATTTAACCGTAGTGCTAGCTTTCTTGTAAGAGAACCTCTCGATCTCCCAGGCTTCCTGATGGTGACCTTGTTGATGGCAGAACTTTATCATAAACCTCTCCCATCTGTTGCTCGCCACCGTTTTATGAGCACGGCGTAGAAGTCTCAAATGTAACTCCTTCAATGGATCCAACACTAACAACAAAAAACTTATAAGATGTTTGTTTATGATTTGAAATGACGAATCTACAAAGATAACTCACCTTCCTGTGTATTCTCTATTAATTCTTGTAATTTAGATATCGTAGGAACATCTAAACCGTACAATTTGCCAAATGTTTTTAAAAACGAGTAAATAACAGCGAAATTAGGATCATTCGCACACGAAATTTCACCATCGGACGCCATCGTCGGAACTTAGCAAGCTTTTTCACTAAACATCACTAATGGTTCTAAATACAGATATATGGTTATTTCACTTAGACCTAAAGGGAAGTTGTAAAACATGTACATGATTCACGAAAATATCTTCATTTTATGTGCACTCAAAGCTTCTTTTCTTATTTTCTACTTTATTAAAATAAAACTCGATGACATCCATCGCTCCATAAACTATTAATTTCTTTTTTTTTAAGTAAACATAGAAATAGTGACAGATAGAATAATATTTGTGTCAAAGACAATAAAGTTGTTAAAAGAAATCGAAATATTAGGCTTAGTATGCACTATAGGGTTTTCCCGCGGCTTTAGCTGTTTTCAGGCATAGGTGAAATGGAATGCCGGGGGTGCCAGGTGATCTACTATACATACAATGCACATGGAAAATGTAATGTACCGCAATCAACAATAGCAGTGTGTACATTAAATTAATAAAAAGATAACAACTATTAAGATTGAACTGATACACACACATAATATACTCATACAGTAAATTAATATAGAGTAAAGGGAAAATGTAATTTGATTATTTGACATCATAACCGAGCTTGCTTTGGTCATTTGAATTCACCCCCCCACTTAAGTTTTTTTTTGCCGGCTGCAAGCAGGCTGTCCACCGGCCATCATGACAGTGCCTTTAATAGTCTGCCATGAACGACATCGAAATGCGCGTATATTTAATATTTGTGTTCTCGTTTTTAGTTGTGTGTACAATTTAATTATTATCTGTTTGCATAGTTCCCGTGGACATCATTTAATTTACTAAATTACTAACTTTTGCTCGCGGCTTGGCCCGCGTGGTTTTTGGAAAAATCTCACGGTAACATACTTTCGGGATCAAAAGTACTCTATGTGTTAATTCGGGTTATAAACTATCTGTGTACCAAATTTCATCTAACTCTGTTTAGCCGTTTTGCGCCAAGCCAATCCGAAATATTCATCCAGTTAATCTAAAAACTATATCATCGGCAGCATAATTGCTACGAGGTGTGGGAACGAATTCATTTAAAACAAAAATTCAATGTTCTGTTTTTATTTTTTATATAATTATATGCCCACGATACGCACGGGTACATATCAATATATCAAGATTTTTGCTGAGGCGTAGCTATCGCCGTATAACAGCCCTATCCACGATACGAGGAACCGATGTGTCTAAGCCGAAATTCTTAAAATAGTTTCCAAAATCTCAAATTCTTATCGATAGGGGGCCCGTAACGCTTCGCTCGTTCTGGCAAAGCCTTCCGGATTAAATACTCTGAACGATCATGAACACCACATCAAAATGCTATAAGTAGGTTTTAGTTTTACAAACTCGAAAAGTGACTATATTCATTACTATCATGGAAAAGATAAAAAATATCAATATAAAAGTAACTAAAAAGCACAATTTTACTATTTTGAAAAAGTCATGTACATCACTACTCCTGTCAAATGATTCCACAGGCTCATTGATGTTTTATAACCTGTGGTTACTAAACCCCATTGAGTTAAACGAGTGTTTGGTTTCGTTTACTTTTGAGATTTGTGTGATTGCTTTGTTTCGTAGTCTTAAGCTAATTAACTTCTAATATCAGCCAAGATGTCTTCAGTATGTTGTGGAACAAAAAAACAGAAACTAAACAACTCGTACAGTAACAATATAGATCGACCTTTGAATGGTTACCAAGAGTCTGTAGCTATTCTTGATATGTGTTACTTTTGTTTCGATGTTTTGTATTGTCAGCTGCACAGTATGGACCCTCCACAGACGCCAAACTTTACTAATGATGCCTAGTAAGTGGTTCACTCTCGTAAGTACAAGTACTGCCTATCATTATATTTAAGTCTGTCTTGTTGGACATGCTTTGTTGAGCTGCCTCCACATCTTTTGTTTCAAATGAGGTCAGTCTAATGAATTAAACCTTTTATGATTTTCGTATGAAACCTTTCAGTAACCCACAAATACTTGCACATTTCCACTTTCACTCAATTTACATATTGTGTGAAAGTAAACATAAATGATTTATGTTTGTTCATATTATGACACCCACACAAAGGCAATTTTGTTTTTTATTCGCGGTCAATACACCTCCACTCCCATTACCTTCCGAAAATGTGCATGCTAATACATTCTTTATGTTAAAGCTCATAATGTTTATAATGGAGTACACAGTTTTGCTATTGTGTTGCTGTGATAGCTACTATTACAGAATGTCTAATGTGCAATAAAGTTAAACTTTACCTAATGTTTGAAGATGTTCATTGATTTATTCAGTTTTACTCATTGCTTTAACATGTTGTAATTTATATTCCACAGTCCTTTATTTGTGACATGGAAGATTGGTAAGGAGCACCGACTCCGAGGATGCATCGGGACGTTTAATGCAATGCATTTACACTCAGGTACGAGTTCTAACAATGGGTATCTCTGCAGATGTTTTGTATTTTATTGATTAAATATTTTATCATGCGAGTGTGTGCTTAAAGAATAGCTGTGACAAGGTCTGACCTTGTTCACTTATTAGTGGACAAGTGCAATAATAATACATTGCAACACCTCATAATCATGTCTCAATACTCTGTTATATTTTTTGAAGGAGATAACATTTTCATGTCAATACCTATATTCATCTAAAATCATTATAAAGTTATTAATGAGTAGACAAACATCATCTATAAACTGCTATCTTCCACAATACTTTAGATAAAAATAAAATTTTAAATGAGCATCAAATTATCAGATATTTGATGGACTGTGAGAAGCTAAAATTGATTGGAAAAACATTTCCTGGTCACACACAAACAATGTCTTTAAAACAAAGAAATTGTTGATTTTTTCAGCATATTGTAGGAACTGTCTTGAGTAAACCTTTCTGCACGTGTATTTTGTTTAAATAAAACACAGCAGTTGAGTGATTTTAGATTCTGTAGCTTTTTCTCACAGTCACAATGGCTTGTTGGATGCCACAGAACAGCTGACCATTCTTCATTGTTCCATTCATCATTGTTTTATAACTGACTTAAAAAGGAAAAGGTTCTCAATCCATCTGTATATTAAAAAATATATATATTTGTAAGTTGAAACCTTAAGCCTGTGATTTCCCACTCCAGGGCAAAGTCCTCTTACCACTTCTCGCTGTTAAACATGTTTGATTTTCATTATAATTATCAGCCTGATAATTTTACTGCTGCATGCTTTAGTGTAAACAATCCTGAGAACAGACTTGTGGACCACAGTTATAATTTTCACAGGGGAGAAATATTCTATGTGCCAAAACCACAGAATAGAAGCTTATTTTTCCCTAAATCATTTCTGTTTTCCTCAAGCTGTCAACTCAGACAATTCTATTTATATGTACTTTATTGTACACCAGAAAATACACAATAAAAACAAATATTTTTTTTAAAAACAAAAAATACAATGGGCGGCCTTATCGCTTTCTGCGATCTCTACCAGGCAACCCTATTGTATTGTAGTCCACTACGTACAGACGCCAGCAGGTCAAGCTACCCGAAACTGTCAAATTTTCCCAATCAATGTTGAACCTTAATTCTTCAGCAATAAAGTTAAAAATCTATTAAAGAAATTTGACAGATTGTAGTAGCTTGATGTGCTGGCGTCTGTATCTACCGAATTAAAAAGTTAAAAACAATTGATCTGGCGAACAATATTTATTTTATATTCTTACGAGTAAATATAGAACGTACAGACGCCAGCACATCAAGCTACGAGTACTACAATCTGTCAAATTTCTTTAATAGATTTTCAACTTTATCGCTAGAACATTAAGGTTCAAGGTTGATTGGGAAAATTAGACACAATTTCGGTTAGCTTGACCTGCTGGCGTCTGTACATTGTAAACTCCTTAGGCAATTGTGTAACGAAGTTGTGGAAACCAATATTCCTTTCAAAATTCATCAAGCGAATAAAGAGAACGCCTAAGCAAGTAGTCATGCCATAATCACCTACCAAATGGACCTCAACAGCCCCATCCTTCGTGAAAAGTCATCATCATTCCGTCCGTGCCGTCTCCAAATAATATAGGATAAATGCAGGACATTTATCCCAATTTATTTGGAGACGCCGCAACTCGTCTTCTTCAAAACATCTCTGTTACATCCCGATTCAAACTTCATTGCGGCTCTGAAGCTGCAGTACTTGACTCTGACACGTGAATTTGTTACTGCACAGTGACTCGCCTCGTGTACAGAGCCGCCATAAAGTTTGAATTGTGCTGTAACCGTCATCTTACTAGTCACCGCCGTTCTAGTATGAAAGTTCTTTATTTCTTTCTCTATGCATCACGTTTGGGTGCAAATAAATGTATTAAGCACACAAACTAATGAAAAAAGTTGGGGTAAATATGCGTCACATACGTATCATCTTTCACACAATCCCTTCATTGTTTTCTAGTCTTTCCCTTTCTCGTATAGCCATCCACTTACAAATTCAAAGTAGTACAAACAATAAACGAAGTAGACAGCGAGGTCAAGAGGCTCGCCCCAAAGCCTTTACATGGGACTTGGCGAAATTAGAGTGTAGTATAGTCAAGAACATCTCGGCCTTGTGCTCGACGTAGTTTTCACATATTATGTAGACAGCGATTCACAACCTTAATAACCCCTTTTCCTCAGGTCTTCGCGAGTACGCGATAACAAGCGCACTGAAAGACTCTCGGTTCGCGCCTGTCACTCGCGAGGAAGTCCCCCGGCTGACCGTGTCCGTCTCCATTCTCCAGCATTTCGAAGAGGCTGAGCATTACCTGGACTGGAAGCTGGGCAAGCACGGCATCCGCATCGAGTTCATCAGTGAACGAGGAACGAAGCGCACCGCTACTTATTTACCTCAAGTTGCTACTGAGCAAGGTGTGTATAGTCTTCGATCAAATAACAGATGATTTAAGATTCTCACACTAAACCCAAGCAGGGTTTAGTGTGAGAATCTTAAATCCTCTGGGGAAGTGTAGTCTTTCTGTTGTCTATTTAAATAAAATCGTAATTCTCTGGCAAGAATTTTCGCGCGCTTTTTAAATTTTTTCCGCCTTTCACAATGCAACATGTCAATTTACAGGCGCGAAAGGTTAAAAACGCGGTCGAATGTTGTTACTTTGAATTCATATGCCAAATACAAAGTGGTCAGAGGAAGCCTGTGCCCCAATAGTGGCATATGGGATCATTATGCTATGCTATACGGAGTGTGACGACCGCCCAAGTATCGAGACCACACCACGTTCCTACTTACCCCTTTTGTCAAGGCATGAATTAAAATGGACAGGTTATCCTGTGCTAATCAATGGATTGTCACATAGTGTTGCTGAAGTGTATATTTTCTGTTAAAAACAGCCTGAAAGTTAGTAAGCTGCACTGATGCTTGAAGCAGCAAGTGTTTGAATTGTTTCTAACCGCATCCCTGCTGATGCACTCCAGTTTACAGCACCTTGAACCAACGAAATGTCCCATGTCTAGCAATGATATGAGATTACTGATCGTGATCGGTATGTATTCATTTAGGTGAATGTACCAATACACTATTTTTTTTTCTCATTTAACACTATGAAAATTAATAATATATCTTTGACTTCATTTTAACCAGGCTTCATTATAAAAACACAGACAAATCCAAAAACAAAAAAATAGGGTATAAGTACATGTTTAGAATCACCAGTTACTGACCAAACCTCTTACGAAAACATGGGGTGATTTCAGGTTGGGACCAAATCCAAACAATAGACTCTCTTCTGAGAAAGGGCGGGTACAAGGCCGCCATCACGGGTGAGTTCAGGCGCAGCATCAAGCTGACGCGCTACCAGTCGGAGGAGATCTCCGCCACGTACAACGAATACATCAACCAACGCTGCTAGCAGACGGCACACGCGCCCGCTCCCGAGGCCCTACTTAATAACAATCGAAGACTTGTGTATCACTATACACCAGACACACATTATAATAAGCAAATATATCGGAGTCGGAGCGAGCAGAGTGGTTACAGATATTGTGTTAGTAATAATGTAGGTTTTAAGTGTACGTCTAGTGTCCAGAATCAGTTAACGAGAAGGCAATGTGGAACAGACGCTCGTCCGACGGCGACCGTCGTCGGAACTGTGGTCACCCGTCAGAATTATGCTCAAAGTGAATTGACGAGCCAGCCCAGCGAACGATCCTGCTTGATTCAAATAATTTAACGTTAAGATACAACACTGCCAACGACATTCCTCTGAGGATAACATCACATCAAGTGCCATCTTAATTACAGTAACGCTTATAATTAATGTTAATATCGACATCGCAACATATTATCCAGTAATAGTGTAACATTTGTATACTTAATGATTTGCAACAATATAAGAACCTAATTTCGAGCTACATAAATAAAAAATTAAGAGTGTGCTTTTTCATTCCGTGTCGGCAATACACTTTGACCAAAATTTTGGCTAAGGACAATTTGTATTTTGTTAATTCATTGGTGTATGGATATGTTACCGTGGGTCTAAAAGTAAAAAAAAAAAAAAACATTGGTTAGTGATTATTATGTGTAATTTGACTCATGGTTAGCTAGTTAAGGATTGCCCATGCTTCCATACTTTATGAATCTTCTATTACTAATTGAATCTTAACATTTCATGATGTGGTTACAATTTCATATTACCTTGGTTACAATTTACCTTGTAATAGTATTGTCTGTACAAGGCTAGTTTGTCGCATGACTTGTGTTCATTAACCTTACCCTACATTCAAACTACAAATGAATCGTTATGTATTCAAAACATCCTCTTTAGGACAGGTTTTAAAACGGATGCTTAAATAGGTACGACTCGTTTTAGGTACTTTAACAGGATGATATTAAAAGTCTGATCATTTATGTGTCCCACTGTACAGACGCCAGCACATCAAGTTTTGTGTAGCTTGACCTACTGGCGTTTGTGCAGACGCCAGCAGGTCAAGCTACCCGAAACTGTCAAATTTTCCCATTCAACCTTGAAACTGAACCTTAATGCTTTCGAGATAAAGTTGAAAATCTATTAAAGAAATTTGACAGATTGTAGTAGCTTGACCTGCTGGCGTTTGTACATACAAATGGTGATGAGCCTCATAGTCTAGTATACTTGTATAGTAGCAGTCGGACAAATATTAATTCGTATTAATAGTCTGACACTGGTCTTGGGAACTTCGTCAAGAGGCTCCTGGTAAAAACCAACTAAATCAAAAAAAAATGCGAAAGTGTAACACATATTCTTCGAAATGTAATCGGGATCTCAATGTAATATCTTTACAACAATAAACTAAAGATTTTATTTTTTATTAATAAACAAAAGTACTTACATGTGAAATTGCGCTACGCTTAGGTGAGCACTCCCCTTTAACTATCATGTAAGTAATATTATGTAGATCAAACGAAACAGTATGTTCTCGAAAAAAAAAATCAAAATGTTTTAAACAAAAATTCTAAAAAAAAAAAAACAAAGAATTAAAGTGAACAAAAAAAGGTTACTAAAGTAATTACTTTAAGCATTCATTTGTTGTAGAATGTAAGTGTCTTACTTATGTATATTAATTTTAAAGAGAAATTGTTATGTGGTGTATTCAACAACTTTGAAAGTTGTTGAATCGGCGATAAGTTGTTAATGGGGCATGGGGGAATGGGTAATTTCGTTATCTTGGTAATTCTTTGTGCCTCTTAGTACGGAAAAAACTCATTTTAAAAGCCAAATGTGCTAATTATCGCTTTTGAACTTTGAGTTGCTCTTGTACTAAAACTTAAGACTAAATTGTTGACTTTTTCACACTAGTTTTTGAGTCTTGTTGTTGCATTTCATAAGCACGCAGTAATCAGTGTAACTAAGTATTACTAACCGCAATCACCGACGCGTGTCGGCGACAGCCGTCAACGTTAATCGGGGTAGCCGACGACAACATGTATCGTGTATTTTTTTTTTTAACCCATTCAACTCCACAAGATTTTTTTTTTCTTTTTAATTTGATCCACTTATTATTTTTTCTTTACTTAGTTTTAAATTAGTATTATTACACAAATAAATATTCAATTATTCGAAAAACAAGCTGAAAATATAGAAAAATACAGAAAAAAAAGCAAACTCATAAGTTGCGTTGGTGGCACACAGCTATAAAAATATTATGGGCAAATCCGGCAACGCAAACCTCGCGTTGCTAGAATGGTCGGCATTATGCAATCATATCAAACCAAACGAAATCTATACAAATTATACCTATAAGTATTTTAATTCTTTATTGGTTTAGGAAATGAAAAATAATAATAACAAACGAAAACACACTATTTAAAATAAGTTTTATTAATAATTGTGATACAGTTTGAAACAAGACAAACATAACTTTGCCGTTGTAAAACAGTTGGCTCCATACATTGATATAGCACGTAGACAGTTTACCAACCGCAAATAAGTTTATACTCGAAAAAGAACTGTAATCAAAAGTATCGAGGGACAAACTTAACTTTGCCGTTGTAAAACTGTCTACCAATCACTATTTACCACCAATATCTAATAAGCAGACACAAAAATAATGGTCAGATGTAATATGTACCTATCTACTTACAATAACGAATTAGTGAAGATGTTTGTATAACACCATCCCACCAATTGTTGTTCGTATTTGCCATTCAACGCACCATTTGCGTTGAAATTTTAACTAGTATCGTTTTTACCGGAATCTAATTAAAAATGAGTAATCCACATTTGGAGGCATGAGGAACAGGGTGTAAAGTTCACTCATCCTCCATAGAAAAGGGAGGATCCTCCGACCAGACGGGTGTTGTGTCTGGCGGGCAATTGCCCAACGATTGATGTTGGGAAATTGTATCTATGCTAACTGCGCGGTAAACTCTGCTTGCGAGATGCAGGATTTGCGTGACGTCAGTGTGACGCGTTGTTCGCATGTGGCGTTGTAGATACCGCTACATCACTCCCCTCCGGAGACCGGAGGTCGATAGTGGGCTGAGTCTTGTGATGCTTTGCCAGGCCAGCTGAGGTTCCAGTGAGTCGGAACCGGTTGTCGCATAGTTCACGGTGAGTCGGAACTGTCTGCGGAGATGTCCCCAGTGAGTCGGGGTGGCGCTGCGTTATACTCCAGTGCGTCGGATGTCGTACAGCGCCGGGTTGAGGCTGGCTGCTGCGTCGACCAGGAGAGGGTGCTCTGCTTGTTGACCGGCCGAAGGTGCAGTGTGCTGTGCCAAGGTTGCTGATGAGGCTGAGGGTGATGACCAGGTATGCGCGGACGCTGCATGCTGGTGGTCAGGATACCCGTTGAAGCCGTGGATGCTGGCTGGCTGGGTGACTCGCTGCTGAAGCTTGCGGGAGTGATGATGATGACGTCACGCTGAAGTGTTTGCACGAAGGCTGCGCTGACGTTCATACTCGGGGTCACCAGTTTGGAGGCATGAGGAACAGGGTGTAAAGTTCACTCATCCTCCATAGAAAAGGGAGGATCCTCCGACCAGACGGGTGTTGTGTCTGGCGGGCAATTGCCCAACGATTGATGTTGGGAAATTGTATCTATGCTAACTGCGCGGTAAACTCTGCTTGCGAGATGCAGGATTTGCGTGACGTCAGTGTGACGCGTTGTTCGCATGTGGCGTTGTAGATACCGCTACACACATAAATGATAAATAGGAATAGGCACTTACCTTGCGTTAGCACACGTCCAATAACTATTTTCACATGAATAAATCAATATTTTTTGACGAAATTCAGAACACATTTACCGGCACAACAAAGACGACTTGAAAATATGACTTTTTGGTTTAAAATTGAAAAACCGTCTGAATTGACAATTGACAGTGACGTTTGTCCATGGTTTTTCGACTTATTTAATCGTTTAAATCTGAACGCAACCACAAAAAATTTGAATTTATGAAACTGCGGCCCCAACGCATAAGGTGCGTTGGTGGCACATGATAAAAAACGTGCAAAACGCGAGGTGTGCGTTGGCGGAGTCGAATGGGTTAAAACGTTGCCCCACACTAGGATTTTCTCCTGTATCGTGGGTGAGTTTACAAACATTTAAACTCACATACACAAACAGCCAGACCCGGAACAGCTACTTGTAGGTCATACAAATATTTGTTCCGTGCGGGAATCGAACCCGCGACACGCAGCGCAGCTCGTGTATTTGAGTACCGTACTCAAATACACGAGCGACACGTCCACGGCAGCCCCCGACGCGCAGTCGTCTGCCGCCGATACGCGTTGACGGCTGTCACCGACCGTCGACGGTTGCTGTTGCCTCTGTCATCGACACGTGTCGCAAGTCGCTCGTGTGTATGTCCAGTTATGTCGATGACACAATGACGAAACTCATAAACACTCTTGATTTGCAACAACCATAGCACTCGAAAGTTATTGTTGAATAGTTAACTAAATACTTTACTAAGCTAACGAAAAACCATCCAGTTTGTTGGACCTGTATCATGAATTATGTAAATATAAATGAGTTGTTCATACTTCAAGTTTATATCGTTTGATTTGGAGAATCAAGGCGCTATGTTGTGGCAGTAGTATGTTATATGGGAGAGAGAGGGAGAGAGTTGTATCGCTTGTCTGCTTACTCATAATTGTATTTTATGGATTTTATGAGAGGGTGTGTTATTGTTAAGATTTATCAAACTATAAAACATGTTTGGCTTGAAGGGAAGTTCCGAGTTGCTTATGATTTCAGTGTTTTTAAACTTATAAGGATTTAAAAATACTACATCAGCGTAGCTATTCACAAACACTTGATTCGCTTCCGTGTAAAATTTAACATCACACAATGTTATAGAATGAGTGCTCTAAACGTGTTAACTAATCCAAAACCCGATCATTTTAGACGACCGCTATACTTCCGATAGGTAGGTATTTGCTGTCGGGGGCAAGGCACATCAGGTAATCAAAATGTGTCATTTTCGACACGATAGCCTGTCAACAAGCCTGTGTGTTTGTGAACAGCTGTGCTGGTTAAAAACTTGTAGTCCTTGCAGCTAGTTTAGAGCATTGCATTTGTTTTAAACTGGTTTGCACTGGATTCTGACTACCTATTTGAAGTGCAGTGCGTCACCGTCCTACTATTTCGGCGCCCACTCACAAAGATGTAATCCAACGCTCATTTACGTACAGTCAGCAACGAAAACATGTATCACAATGACCTCACTTTTAGTTTCACTAACTTTTTGCTGCCGACTGTACAATTTGCCCAAGTAATTATAGTTTGATTATTTTTTATTCAATTGGCACATCTTCTCATGGAACCCATGCAGAAATAAATGAATTGTTATCCTCTATAGTGAACAGCTAGAAATTAGTATTAATACTGTAGTTCACTGGGTCGTGAAAGAATAATTTGTACGGTTGTTGCTAAGGAACGGCACTAATAAAATGACGAACTAAGCACATACAGAGTAGCTGTTTGACCTTTGAGTAGGTAAGGCCCTTTGTACACGGTTTCTCTGCGGTACGGCATATAAACCGCGTCGTAGAAAACACGTGTCTGTCAACAAGCTCCCACAGTGACTCATACAACACTGATGACCGTGCCTACACACGGAGAATAAACCGTAGTTTTTTACGGCAAGAAAAACGTGTGTGTGTGTAAAGGGCCTCAGTGATAATACACATATGTCGGATCGGTATAACTTTGTGCAAGCTGGTAAATCTGCGGCTATATAACATCGTTCCCTTTCTAACATCACATATGTAAATATTGTTTCATTGCCCTGACTGTTAAAAAACTATAAAGAAAGGCTGTATAAATAATTTAGTCATGACTAAAAAGTTATTATTAAACAAAAACTTCTTCCAATGCGGCTATTTCATTGTATGTGCTTGGATAAAAAAACTAATACATTTATGTACTTGCAGCAATATGAGTGACTTTAAATATAGAAACATATATCAATATATTTTTAAGCAGATATCTATAATAGATAGAGTTATAGTTTTACATTTTAAAACTAACTAAATTATGTTTTATAAGACTTCTGGCTCCCTTCAGCCCTACCATTTAATTCACTAACGTTTGCACGCCATCGGGGATAAAATACTCTTTGTTTAACTGTTGTTTTTGAGTGAAATATACTTCCGTTTGCTTTGTTTTACAGTGTAGTATTAATTTTTGTGTTCCTTGCATTTACTCAAGTTATGACTGGTCGAGTGATGAACAGCTGGCGGTAGGGCAGGAGCAGGAGCAGACCTGGCAAAGCGCAATACAGTGCGGTTTCCTGCCAAACAAATATCAACATTGCACTGATTACTAATTGAAGTTAATTTATATTGAACTTTATTTCAACTGTACACACTGCTATTCATCAAGCTACAGTGGCCGCCAAAAGTTTGTAGACAATTTTCCACTTCAGTTTTGACACACCACATTTTTATTTAAAATTCTAGGGATCCAGATGTTTGAACTGCTATAACGTTTTTATTGACTAATTCCTCCTTTCTTTTTTTCCTTTCCTTTAACTTATAAAAAATTATCAAGTAATCCCTTAGGAATACCTGATTATTATTTTATTTTGAATATAATATGGCATCACAGGTAAAGTGGAAAAATGTCGACTAACTTTTGGAGGCCACTGTATATACATTTCCAGTTTTAGCTGACCTCGCATTGTATAGGTTTTTCGTACAATCAGAAGTCAGCTTATACTGGTTATGTATAGCTTAATGTGTAGCCGTGCGTACAAGGTTGGTATTTGTTTTCTAATGAAGACTGAGCTGTGTTGCGCTTCGCCAAGTCTGCGCCATCCCTAAGAACCAATTTTATAAATACGCGTGGGTGGTAATGGGTGCTGCTCGAATATTATGAAAACGAACTGGTTTGAAGATTTGTCCTTATTGAACGTGCTCGAAGTGTCAATTTAGCTAAATTTGTCAATTTGGTGATTTAAATATTCTGAAGCTAGCCAAAAGTCAGGTTATCAGCGAAGTTATCAGTAGACGCCACAATAAGTAGTTTTGCAAATGATCTAGCATTAAGGAACGGTTTTGTACGTACGGAACTTATGCCATTCGGAACAGATGATCTTTTGAATGTGAATGAGTGAGGGAGACGATGCGAACAAGTACAGCTATCTCACTTACTCACATAAATGGTAGGTAGTCCTAAAATGTTTGTATGACGCATATCTATAGTCGGGTTTCTATGGTAACGGATATTTTTAATAAAGGTTTTGCATAATTCATTTTAGTTGTGTTCTGAATGGTTAAGTCGCAGCGAACAGTCTTGCATGTGTTCATACCTAGAGATGTACTATATCTGGTAACAGTTGTGTGCTTAGTTTGTTGTCCGTTTTTTGTATTTCTTAAATATGATTAACTAATAATATACCTAGGTTACTTTGAAGATATTCCTGAGTTTTATTTATCTATGCTAATTATTTATAATTAGCATAGATAGTGTTCAAAGAAACTCTGCAGCTTTAGCTGAAGAGTTTCTTTGAACTAGCGCGTATCTCTGGAACTGCCAGTCGGATTAAAAAAATACTTTTTGCATTTGATAACCAAATTCTTGAGGAAACGGGTCCTAGCTTCCTGCACGTGAGCCTATAGCCAGGCTCACGTGCAGCAAGCTAGGACCCGTGATCGTGATGCGACGGGGTAGGTCGGGGGAATGAGAAATTTCACGCGGACGAATTCGCAGGCACAAGCTACTAATCCATAGTCCATAAACTTGTGGCTATTCAATGTCTGAAGTATGTTCTAGCTAGAAACATATAGGGTGGTCTTTTTTAGTTGCAAAAAAGGGACACAATGTAACAATAACATTTTTATTATATATCTATTTACAAAACGCATCTACCTACATTTACATTACATACATTCAATGTTTGTGTTGTTGTTTCTCAAGAGTGGCTTCAATCTCCATAATCTTTCCTCTTATAGTTAAATTGTTGGTCATTTCATAATATGTGAGAATGGACGAGGCGAGGACCTGGAGTATGAGCATAATTGTTAATGTGTTGTTGAAGGGCCTCGTCATTTTCCTCACGAAATTGAATATAACCAGAGGACCTTCCCTCAGATCTGGCACCCTGAAGGTTGCGTATCTGTGTGCAAACTGAAACAATGAAAACAGATTTAGTTTTTTCAATTTTAAGATTTCTTCAAAATGTTTCAAATATTCTTGTGTAGTAAGTAAGAAGGTTCTATTTCTGAGACATATTTTTCATCAATAATTAAAAAGAGTGGCTGATGCACAATACTATCCACTTAGTATAAACAGCCTATAATGTTCCCACGGCTGAGACGCAGACCTGCTCTGTGTGAGAGGGAGTGGGCTATAATCCACCATGCGGGCCCAGTATGGATTGGTATATGGTCACTTACTAAAGACGAAACATTAAACAACAAAAGCACCATTTTTGACACTTAACATATAACATAATCAGCCTGTAATGTTCCCACTGCTGGGACACAGGCCTCTCTGAGAGAGGGAGTGGGCTGTAATCCACCACAGGCTGTATCCACATCTACCAACCACGCACTGGGCGCGGGCCCAGTGCGTGGTTGGTAGATGTCACATATCTTCAAATTTTTTGTTTCTAGGACATGCCGGTTTCCTAATGATGTTTTCATTCACAGTTTTGAGAGCAGTGGTGATGAAATAATTTACACAAAGTAAAGCGCCTGTGAACACAGGCGTGATGGAATGTAGATAACAAAAACATTATTAGCTTACCATCAATGCTGATGCAGGGGCCAACACCATCGGATAAGCTATCCCAAGAGAAGTCTGTATGGCAGCAGACCTGACCTCATAACATAACGGACATGCCTGGTTCTTCATCAGAAGTAAGTCTGTTGAAATTGACTGAAATTTAAATATGACACTTGAGTGTGACCAATATTGTTAGGGCTCATGAGCAGTTCACCAGATTCTCAACACACTGGATTCTCAACTCACCATATTCTCAATTCTTCAAAAGTACAATGAGAAACGGGGATCCCTTCTTTTCGCATAATATTCTTTTTCCTAATATACTTTGCATAACGATTTTGGCATAATTTGTTTTGCTATAAAACTTTTATTTGAGGAATAAAATTGATATGTGACAGTTTTTGTATGAAATAACTTCAAAATTATCCCTCGAAAAAAGTTATCAGATGATGAAATAAAATGAAATGAAATTGTTTATTCTGTAAATAGGATATTGAAATCACTTTTACATGTCATATCTATATCTATACTTATAATAAATCTGTAGAAGTGAAAATTCTGTAAATTGAAAATATCAAAAAAATAAATGGCAGGGGGTGTTACTAGACCGACACCGAACCCAAAAATGTGATTAAAAAAATTTTTGTCTGTCTGTCTGTTTGTTCAGGCATCACGCAAAAACTACCGGTTCGATTACGATGAAACTTGGTATAATTATTCTTTAATATCCTGGGCACCACACTGGGTACTTTTTATCCCGGAAAAGTATATACAATAAAAAACAAACTTAATTTTGCGGTTCGATCCCTAGACCCGATTACTGTATCAACCGCAAATAATAAGTTTGTCGTAGGTTAAGTCGTCGTAGGGAGTTCATTTTTATTCCTTTTACTTTTTAGAGTTATTTAGGTTTATTTTTATATAAGTCGTAGGTATAGATTTCAATTTTAAAGTATAGGTAGTATATTTGATAGTGTACGTAGTGACCGTAGGTTATTTTATAATACAGTTAGATAGGATTAGTCATTCGTATAGATATTAGTTTTTAGAGATTTTGCTTATTTATTGAGTTTAGATTGAGGGGCCCGTGGCTAAATAATAACAGCCGCACAGGTCGATAGGTCAGGTTAAGCTACGCTTGCCGCGGTCGGTCTGTGGATGGGTGACCATCTTTACATACCGAGACACCTCCGTGCCTCGGAAAGCACGTTAAGCCGTTGGTCCCGGCTGTCATTCGTGGATCTTTGACAGTCGTTACGGGTAGTCAGAAGCCCAAAAGTCTGACAACCAGTCGTACCAAGGGTATCGTATTATTACCCAGTAACTGGGTTGTGGAGGTCAGATAGGCAGTCGCTCCATGTAAAATACTGGTATTCAGCTGCATCCGGTTAGACTGGAAGCCGACCCCAACATAGCTGGGAAAAGGCTAGGCAGATGATGATTGAGTTTAGATTAGTTATCATCATAAATAGGTTTATTTAGGTAGGTAGGTATTTTATTTTCTGTTATTGAATTTATTTATTTTTTTAATTAGGTAGGTACTTAGGTAAAGATATCATATAGGTACGCTCTTAATCACCATTAATGAGACACAATTGGTTTTCTATTGTAATTAGCCACAAAGGGCCCGCGAGATAGATAGCATCCTGGGGCATATACATTTTATCCTGTTAGCACGTTCCCGTGGGATAATTTCCGACATCCACGCGGGCGAAGCCGCGGGCAGAAGCTAGTTAATAAAATAAGCTAGATGGAGAAATGGTGAAACAAACTTAGGGCTCATTCTCTTTTAAAGTCCAGTCATAATTTTACTCAGATGATGTGAGGACCACACAGAACCATGTCTGAAATGGTATTTTGAGGAAAGAACCACACAAATTTTGAGTGGGCCAGTCAGTGCAAGCATTTGTCAGTTAGTCTAGTAGAAATTAAAAAGAGAAAAAGAATGTGATATTTTTATTCATATAGTTTGGATCATTTTTGTTCCAATAATAATAGTATTAATAAGTACACTATCACCATAAATTCACCACACGCTGCATTTACTTGGCTTTGGCCCGTAAATGTGGCTAAAACCAGCCTTAGTGCTGAGAAAAAAGAACACCCTCGATAATATTAATAATATTTTATTCAGTATTAAATTGGTAAAATATTTACATAAAGTCTTAGAAATAACTTACAAAGGTATAGAGAGAGGTTAGAGGCCTGTACTAGGATAAACCTGTACCACAGGCGGCATGAGCATACTTTATGGTAATTGTAGGATAATAAAATTCTTAACAGTATAAGGCAAGGCATGTCCTTATATAATTCCAATATATTTTGAATCACCTCCTTTTCTGTACCTAGTCATTTTGTTTTGCGTACATATTACCTATGCATACATACAATCAATGAAAAACATGCGCTAGCGATGGCAGGCGAGCAGCGACTGACCGTCTTAATTGCTTTTTTTTATTACACCCTTCAGATTTAGGATACGATATAGATTTAGGACGTCGGAAACCATTATTTTCCTAAATCGGATCCTTCCTTTCTAAATGCGATTAAACTATCTGCTATTTGCTCTGGATCTTCTTACCTCATACTTGAGTAAGAGGATTCAGAGCGTTGATGTTAATGGAAAAAGATCTCCCGGATCTATAGTAACAATGGGAGTCCCACAGGGCTCAATTCTTGGCCCTTTCTTGTTTCTTATTTATATAAATGACTTGCCGTACCTCATAAAGGATAATCATGATATAGTGTTGTTTGCTGATGACACTTCACTTTTGTTTAAACTTAAACGTCAGCAGCAGGTTACTGACGATGTAAATACCGCGATCTCTAAAGTAGTCCACTGGTTCAATGTTAATAATTTACTTTTAAACGAGAAAAAAACCAAATGCATTAAGTTTACGCTACCTCACGTTAGGCAGGTGAAAACCAATGTGTTGATAAAGGGCGAAGAATTGAATCCTGAAGACAGCACAGTATTCTTGGGCATAACTTTGGATGCTAAGCTTCAGTGGGGTCCACATATAGATAAATTATCAAAAAAGCTAAGCTCCGCAGCATACGCGGTTAGAAAAATTCGTAATTTAACTGATATAGAGACAGCCCGTTTAGTGTACTTTAGCTATTTTCATAGTGTAATGTCGTACGGTATTCTATTGTGGGGAAATGCCGCTGATATTCAGACTATCTTTGTTTTACAGAAGCGAGCTGTTCGATCAATTTATAAATTGAGTCCGAGACACTCGCTCAGAGACAAATTTAAAGAAATTAATGTTATGACTGTGCCTTCTCAGTATATTTATGAAAATCTTTTATATGCCCATAAAAATATAAAATTGTTTAAAAAGTACAGTGATATACATGATATAAATACTAGAAACAAACACAAATTTGTTGTACCTACAACAAGGCTCAAGAAAATAGGTGGCTCGTTCAGATGCCAATGTATACGCTTCTACAACAAAGTTCCAAGCCCCGTTCAAGATCTAAGCCTTAATAAATTCAAATCATTCATTAAACGTAAGTTGTGCCAGAAAGCCTTTTATACCGTTAAGGCTTATATCGAGGACAAAAAGGCTTGGGATTAAGCTGCTTCCAATTTTTACATTTATTGAATGTTTTTATTTTGTTTTGTTGTTTTTTTTTTTATATATACATTTTGACATTAATGAATTTGATATATACTATGACATTTGCTTACTTTGTAAAGTATTCTATTATTTTAATTTTTGTGAATGTGAAGACTATGTGGGTCATTTTATTTTTTATTGTTCTCTCTGTTCTGTTAGTTTTTGTCATGGTCTGGCAGTTTGAGTAATTAATGTGGCCTACCCAAATGTCCTTTCTTTGGTATTGTTCGTCGAACCGTTGAGCTCCTTAAGTTTTGAGTTGAGCTGCACGATTTCTGACATATGCGTGCACTGACTGGACAGGTCCTCTCAATCTGTGTGGTTCTTTCCTCAAAAGACCATCTCAGACATCGACCTACATGGTCTTCATATGATCTGACCAAGATTATGTCTGGACTTTAAAAGAGACTGTGACGTCTGAGTTTGTTTCGGCCTTTCTTCTCAGACTAGTCAGATAGGAAACGCCGACCTCATCTAGTTTTAAAATATGATTGACGTGTAAAAGTGTTTGTACAAACCTACTTACAAAATAAAAACATTTATCATTTATTTATCATTTATCCTAAATTTAGGAACGACTAAATATCGGATCCGGTATTTAGGAAGGTGTAATAAGCTCTTTTTAGCTTACAGTTAGGCTTGTCAGTTAGTCTAGTAGTAAATAAATTACTATTACTTGTAAAATTTCATACTCACATGTCTATGAAAAAGAGCTGTTAGAACTCCAGGCATAATGGAGATAGGAATGACTGATGCGAAGTATCCATACGGTCCCAGTTTTAGCTTGTTCCGGAAATGCCTGTTCATCATAATACCGCAAAAGGCATTGATGCCTCCGAGGACTACTGGAGCATATCTCAGAGCCCAGCTGAAATTTATTTACTTATTATTCCCAACACAACTATCATTACAGGTTGCCATTAACATTGCATTAGTATCAATTAAGATTATTTGATTTGGTTTGATAGTGAAGTTTAAGAGAATCCAAGAGGTCCTTGGTGAGAATAAAATAAACAGAGATATTTTTCTTAGTAGCCTGTGATAGGGTACGATACATTTAGTACCTATATTAGTAGAGACAACCATACATTTAGTATATAGTACTACAGCGAACACGCGCACAGTGCGCGCGCGCAGCGTACACGCTAGTATCCACTAAATCCACTATCAATATTTTTCTAATTTTTATTCAACGTTATTCGAGATCAGAGATAAACACGTCCCTCAGCGTCTGTGTAAAGTCTTTAAATATCCACCTTGGCATAACTCAGCCCTCATTAAAATACTTAAAGAAAAATTCAAATACTTTAGGAAATTTAAAGTCTACGGTAATATTTCTGATCGCCTATCATATCAATTACTTCGCGATAGAGCTAGTGATATTGAACAGCTTTGTTATAAGGCCTACATGACTAAAATCGAGGCCTCAATAGGTACTAACCCAAGATTATTCTGGTCATATGTGAAAAGTAAACGCATGAACAGTAATTTTGCATCGAGTATGTCATATGGTGATATTAGAAGTGACTCAGGGGGAGGAATTTGTGAGCTCTTTGCTAATTACTTTCGCACAACCTTTCTTGATGCTTCTTCCGCATCCCATAGCTTTGGTTCGACCAGCTGTACCTCCAACTGCGATATAAGTACAATCGAAATTGACATAGCGGTCGTTCATAGACATTTAAAATCCCTTGACTTAACCAAATCTGCCGGACCCGATGCTCTGCCTGCTGTGTTCATAGTTAAGTGCGCAGATGAACTGGCTTTGCCTGTATCACTTTTATTTAAAAGATCAATATCTGACGGTACTGTGCCTTTGTTGTGGAAATCTGCTTTTGTATCACCCATCCATAAGAAGGGTGCTAAAGACCAAATCGAAAATTATAGGCCAATTTCAAAACTTTGCCTGCTAGCTAAAGTATTGGAACGCATAGTCTATAATCAGTTGTACAACAGTGTGGTTTCTAGCTTGAGTCCCCAACAACATGGGTTTCTAAAAGGAAGGTCTACAGTCTCTAACCTGGTTCTGTTCACAGATTATATCACTGAGCACATGGATAATGGATCCCAGGTCGACGCTATCTATACTGATTATAGCAAGGCGTTCGATAGGATCGATCATGATATTCTACTGAGGAAGCTTTTTGATTTGGGCATTAAGGGAGACCTATAAAGATGGTTTTCATCATATGTGCAGAATAGGACACAAGCAGTGGTCCTCAGTGGCTTTATATCCTCCTGGTCAACTATTCCCTCTGGTGTTCCGCAGGGGTCGCTGCTGGGGCCATTATTATTTGTACTTTTTATAAATGATATCGGCGAGTGTTTCAAACATTCTAAATACCTAATGTTTGCAGATGACATGAAAATTTATACATCAGTTGTGAGTTTGAATGCCGCTAGACTTTTGCAGGCGGACATATCTAGATTAGTAAGCTATTGTAGAATAAATAAACTAGATCTTAATATTTCAAAATGCTTAGTTATAACCTTCACCCGGAAGAACACATCAGTCATATTTAATTACTCAATTGCCAATCAACCTTTATCTCAAACTCATGTCACCAGAGATCTTGGTATTCTTCTGGACAATAAGCTCACCTTTGAGAGTCATGTTGACCATGTCGCCAAAAAAGCATCCAAAGCCCTGGGATTCATTATCCGTAATGCCAGCTCGTTCAATAAAATGAAAACATTGAAAATTTTGTATTGTGCTTACGTCCGCAGTCATCTCGATTATGGTAGTCAAATTTAGAATCCGAATTATGCAGTGCATTCAGACAGATTGGAACGAATACAAAGGAAATTTACGAGATACCTAGGTTATAAATTTAAAATCCCTTATCTGAGTTACAATGAACGATGCGCTCGATTCCACTTACTTCCACTTGTAACTCGGAGAAATATATCTGACGTTCGTTTCCTAGTTAAGATAGCACAATCAAAGATTGAATGTCCTGAACTTCTTTCTAAGCTGTCTCTGAATGTTCCACCTCGGCATTCTCGCTTGAGAAATCTCCTTCATGTTCCTTACGCTCGCACAGTTTACTGTAGCAATTCTTATATGGTTCGCTCAGTTAAAGTTTTTAACCAAATCGTAAAGAATAAGCACCCTTCAATCGATTTGTTTGCTAGCAGCTTAGCGTCCATTACTACTGTTTTATCTAAGCAGTATAATATTGTTTCTGATACAATCTGACAGCGGCTGCGCATGCATGGCAGATGCATGTGCATCTGCTGTTGGAGTATGTGCTGTTACAGGTATTTAATTCATTAGTTAAGTAATTTAATGTTATACTTAGTATTATAGTTGACCTATTTATTAACTGTTTTTGCTTCATTAGTCAATTTGAAAATGTGTACAATAATACTCTATTGCTAACTGTGGAGGCTTGTAAATAGCTTGTCGTCAATTACCTCACTACTACTTCTGTATTTGATAGCTGTAAGCCACCCAAATACAATAAAATAAAATAATTTGGTACAATAACAGCCAAAAGCTAAAACCGAGTGTTGTTCACTTGTTGTGCAAGTTTTGAGGAATATAAGATTATGGGTGATTCAAATAGTAGCACTTGACGTTCCACACACTTTTTATGTTATAATTTATAACTTACGTGTCAGAAAGTGAATCCCAGTCGGAAACAATATTCCAGGCGTATTCTGTAGCTTCGATTTCATCCATGACCACAGCATCTTCGGGTATATCTTTAGATTTCATCAAAGCCATGTTGAAGGTCTATTACATGCGGTTGATATTTCAAAATGACGGATTTTTTGTTAGATTGTTTCACAACAAAATAAATATTTTTTTGTTTTAATTAATCTGGCTGTACTAACATAACCTATAAATTCATATATCAACTTTTCTGGCTAACTGTCAAAACCAGCTGAGCTGCTGGGCTCTAGTATTAGTATTGCCAACCAGTAAATTACAAATCGTTCAGCCAGTAGATATATTAATAAAACATTGTTTAGTCGATTTTAACGTTAATCATTTTCAAATTTTCATTCACTCGGATGAACCCCACTGCTCAGGTGTAATCTCGTTGCAGTAACTGATTAGATTACAGCGTTGCAATTTTGAACGTGTATAATGTATTTGTATCTCTTTTCCTGCGTTGGTTTCATCTTAAATCGCGGTTCCTTTTTTTGCCATTATTAAGTTTAGATAGATAAAAGCCAAAACTAATACACTATGGTGTTTATACACCACACCAAGCAGTGTCAAGCATAGACAAGGATAAATGTGTCACTGTCAAGTGTGCTATCAATCAAGCGTCGTTGTTCGTTTATCAATAAATTGTAAATAAATAAATAAATTCTAAACAACAGCCACAGATAAAATTATTGTGATGGCTCAGTCGCAGTTTTCTTTATTATGGAATGCGCACAAGAAGAATATATGTCATGGATTAAGCAGTTTGCAACAGGTAAAAAGTTCTAATCTTGAAACAGAAGACGATACTGAATGTTTTTTTTCAACAATTTTATCTAATTCTTTCCAGAATGGTGAGTTTGTGGACATGACTCTCGCTGCAGACGGCCACCTAGTGAAGGTCCACCAAGTGATCATCGCACTAGCCAGTCCATACATCAAGGAGCTGATATCTACCGCGCAGTGCCCGCATCCCGTTATATTTCTTAATGTAAGGCATCTTTTAATTATTCATTAATCATTTTAGTCGCCCCTAAGAGGACGCTCTGACTGACGTCGCGCTCGCCGTCTCTAGACATACGCCTCCCTGAATAATTGACATAGCAGATGTAGGTAATTGTTCCCGTTGCTGTGTCAATTTCTCAGGCAGTCCTATGTCCATTGCTTATCTGTTGGAGGATACTGTTAGGCAGAAACACTAGATAACTTACTACTTTTATTGATATGTTGACTGAATATTCATAGAATAGTTCGACTCTAAATACTGGTCTTGAACTTAGATCTTAGACTCAGACGGATATGTTTTAGCTGGGAAAAAAAAGTGGTGCTACAATTCCCCAGTCTGGCCACTTCTAGTCCGCAGACATTTGGGCGACCTCTCCAGGATCAGGGATGTTAAAACAGACATTACTTAAAATAAACAACCCGTTCGAAATATAGTGATGGTATTGTGTACTGTTTGTGTTTTTAGCAAATGGCTTGCTTTCTTTATTCTAATGTATTCACTAATTAAAATAATATATTTGTTTCAGAAAATTTCTTATACTACATTATGTGCCCTATTGGAGTATATTTACACAGGAGAAGTATTAATCTCCATAGATAATTTGAATGAACTTTTGGAAGCTGGCAAAGAACTTCATGTGAAAGGCCTCGAAGACATGGTATGTATATTTTGTTTTTAAGAGGGAAGCGCTAGGGGACCTTATGAAATCAAAGTTTAAAAAAAAATAAAATAAAAAATCCCTTGTGATAGATATTTCATGTAATAGTCATTCAATAGGGGTATATAAAGGAAGATAAAGTAACTCACGCAATAAGCAGTTGACGTTCAACCGGTTGATTGCCGTAATTACAGAAACAATTAAAAATCCATTGTGTATTGCGTGGATCCATGTTCCGATCAGGAAGGCTTAAAGGATGTTGATGTGTATATTACATTGCAGAAGATCTCAGATTCAATAACTACTAACCAGCAACTATCTCAGAATGAAAACGAAACGGACTGCAATATGGAGAGTCTGGATGAGGAGATCAGCTACTTCGAAATAACCAAAGACCATGATGATGAAAATAAATACAACATGACCAATATTATTGTGTAAGTTTAATAAAGTGTCCTGTACAATTTACTCTTATATAAGCATAAGCTGTTGCCCGCGACTTTATCTGCTATCCAGGATGAAAAGAAACGTATGTCTTTCTTCAGGTCATGGTCTACCCATGTGCCAAATTTCATCCAAATCTGTTCAGCCGTTGTAGCATGAAAGCGTTACAAAAAACTTAGTTTTGCATTTATAGTATTAGTTATGATTTAGAACAAACTATTGTCTGCATGGGACTGATGTGGCATAAGCAGCTAACAAATCTACATTGTGCCTTGCAAAATTAGGAGGTCACAATATTTTTATTAAATGCCATGAAATCGTGGATGAGTAGCACATTGGCTAAGCAGCTTCTGAACTCCTTCGTTGCTGAAGACATAGGTATTTAATATGATACTAGCGATCCATGCCTGCTTCGCACAGATTTGACGACTTGACAAGACATCGAATTTTTTTTTTTTATATTATCTAGGTTATGCTCGCGGCTTCGTCCGCATATGTGTTATACATGTCGCAGCCAACTGGTTTAATTAGCCGTTTAGTTAACCGCATAGCAATTTAACTAAACGGCGGCCGTTCAACTAACGGCCTGAATGATATTCAATAAATTATAGTTTAGGTTGGAACTGTAACCAATAACGCGCGAGCCGAATTGGTCGCAGT
The DNA here is from genome assembly GCA_951799955.1 of Apamea anceps. Classification (NCBI taxonomy): domain Eukaryota; kingdom Metazoa; phylum Arthropoda; class Insecta; order Lepidoptera; family Noctuidae; genus Apamea; species Apamea anceps. The sequence continues at coordinate 3,497,012 of OX637506.1, forward strand.
AACTAAGCTAGGGCACCCGAACCAAATGGGTTAGGTTAGAACTGTGATCAACCGCGTGCGAGCTATGAAAGCGAAGCGAGGCGAGCACTACTTCCAAAAGCCAGGCGGTTGACTAAACGGCTAATTTAACCAGTTGGTTGCGACATACACATTATAAACGTTCCGGAATACATTTTCTAAATGAACGGTGAAATCCGCATCAAAATCGCGTAGTTTGGAGGAACAATGCGGTCATACAGACGGGCACGAAAAGCCACTTTAATTTATAATAATATGTATGTATAGATATAGAGAAAAAAACAACATTTTCAGAGAAGCTGAAGATGGTCCCAGGATAATGAGCACGAGATCTTTAGAGGAAAACTACGCGGAAGAACAAGATTACGAGGACTCAATGCCGGTGCCGGTTGAAATCAGGGCAGTCCCTGAGAATACCGACGGCAAACACACTGGCGATAACCCCAGTAAGTCTTTTTCTATAAAGCAAAAGCATAGAATAGCCTACAAAATTCAAATCACAATCGATGTCACCCAAGACATTAGGACTTTACCTAGTGAAAAATAATTACAACAAAAATACGAAGAACATAAAAAAAATATATAATACTTACAGATGAATTGAGAGCCTCCTTCTTTTTTTAATAAGCCTGTTAAAAATAAAATAAAGATCTTATGAACGTTTTCAGATCTAAGCGTAATGCAGTTCACAGTATCAAACCAAGGCTCCCTACAAATGATCTTGAACCGTTATGTGTACTATCTAAAGCATACGAACAGGAATAATACGCGCCAGTGGCGCTGTGTGGACTATCTGAACAACGTCAAGTGTCCCGCGCATGTCTTTACTAGAGATGACGTCGTTGTGCAGAGGTGAGCTATCAACAATATAATCCTAGCCTATAAGTTCTCACCGCCTGGGACCCAGGCTTCTAGAAGCGCTAACTATATATGTCCCAGGAAAAGATGGCGCTTCGGGAATCATGGTCAATTTTTCAGAGGTAACTTGAGTGTAAAGGAATACGAGGAAAAGAACGCCTTATTTAGAAACTTCGATTTCTAACGACTGTTGACGTAGGTAACTATGGTGACTTACATAACATAGACTGCATTATTTCTGATGATTTTATTTTAAGTTATTAAAGTAGTTAAGAAGTAGTAGTAGTAGTTAGTTTTAAGTTTACTATTATAGTTCATTCGGGTTGGGGGCCTCGAATGTTAAGTGCCTGGGGGTCCTAGGTCTAAGTCCGGGCCTGGATAGAGCGGATAATTAAGATCAGTTATTAATTTCAGGATATCAGCTCACGTGCATCCATTCCACGACAAAAGGATATTAAAGAAGGTGAAAGCTGGCGCGGTGTTCTCAGCGATCCACGAGGCAGAACAACAACGGAAGTTTAAGAAAAATGACGGAAGTTTGAGCGACTGAATTAAATGAATGGAAATAAAATGAAATATTGTTATGTTTATAAGAAATAATAATTATTTTATTGTTTTTTTTTTTAAATATATTTTCATTTGTAGACCTAGAGCTAAAAAATACTGTAAAGATTTGGAACACAGATAATTTATAACCAGGATTAACACATAGGATAATTTTTATCCCGACATTCCCACGGGATCGAAACTTATGCTGGTGAAACCGTGGGGCGCAGCTAGTTGTTTCATATATTCGAAAAATTGTCTGCTCAACAACTTATAGGACAAGGTGTCGTTTTGCATCCTCGTCAAATTCATGGCGGTAACTATGCTACTGATTCTCGACACGAATCAATAATAAAATAAGTAGGTTTTTCGGAAATCGGCATGTGTAGGACACGCATTTTAAAACGTGGCCTGTGTGAGACCGCACTATAACTGCCCTTTTACATACACATAAAAACGCGGCCGCTTATACGATACCATAACGCGATTCTGTTCGTTGAAAGTGGTGTATTCTGAAATTACTGTCAAATTTAAATAACTAAAGAAAGTAGTATGTACCTATTCATTATTTACCAGCTTAGGGATCGTAATTTTATTTGATTATTTATGTCTTTCATAACAGCCTCCTGAAATTTGACGAGGATGCAAAACAACAGCTTGTATAACGCAATGGATGTTGTTGAACTGTCAAAATGAAAGCCACTGCTACTGTGTGTTCAGCAATTACCCCGCTGGACGATGCTTTGATATTTTAATCCACGGCTTTGAGTTCAAACTATATATAACTTTAGGGTCATCAGAATAGAATAGAATACTCTTTAGTATATGTACATACACCATATACGTTACAGATATAAATGTAGAAATTTTGCAAAGGGTGACATACCTAATGGTGGTCATCAAACTTCAACAGACACAAAATACTTTCAGAAGTGAGAATTTAACTATCGCCAAAGACATTGATGCGATGTTCTCGAATTGGATTAGGTAAGTAGCATTTAAAATAGCTAGTAAAAGGTTTTTGTTATTTTAAAATCAACTTTTTATATGATACCTACATTGTGACTACATTCATTTATTTTGTACTTTGTCAACGTTTTATGTAGGTACTGTGTTTTTCTTTTACTATGTTCGGATTTAGGTACTTGTATTCTTCCGATAGTAGGTAGACAGCACCATAATTAGGTATGTTGTGTTAGATCTTAGGTTTGCCTGGATTTGTTTTGAGTAGGTATGTACATAAATCCAGAAACATTCGTTTTGATAACTACGAGTAGGATGTTGAAGACACGTGCCCTAATCAATTGGTCACATGTAAGGTACAAGTGACCAAGTGCTTGTACAGACGCCAGCAGGTCAAGCTACCCGAAACTGTCAAATTTTCCCAATTCACCTTGAACCTTAATGCTTTAGCGATAAAGTTGAAAATCTATTAAAGAAATGTGACAGATTGTAGTAGCTTGATCATTAATGTGCTGGCGTCTGTACCTAAAGTTGTCAAAAAATAAAGGGCCCGTTTTAAAATAACATTTGAGAATTCGTTCTTGACACCTGTCAGTTTCATACAAACGAATATGTGTTTTGCGAATTTGATCTTTATTAACTACTAGAACTTTCAATGTCAAAACGGGCCTTTTATTTTTTGACATCTTTACTTGTACTACAAAAGTACCCGTGTAAAAGTGCACCCATGGTGATATACACCATGGGTACACTTTTGTAGCTACTTGCTTACAAACATATTAGAATACACAGCTAGATAGCTAAAGTCCATTTACAATAGCATTAGAAAGAAGTTAAAAAAGGTTATTTTTAATGCACACTTTGAAACAAAAATACAATAAACATTGTTACATTATGATAGACGCCGAATTTATTATGATCTATTTTTACAGCAGCTGTCACACTTAATTGTAACCATTTTAACTATTTATCTTATGAAATTATGTGGCTTTCATTTATTTATATTATATAACTCCAATTTAAAATTACAGTGTCAATGCCAAAAACCTAAAATAAGCAGGGATGAACAATACTTGGAACGTTATTCGTTTCACTATAATTCTACCGAATTTTATTTTAATTAAGGTGGATGCGCTGCAGTAGCCCGCGAAATCAGACGAATTCGGAGCAATTCTAATTTAAAGGGATTTATTGATGATTTTTAAGGTTAAAATTGTATTATTGCCTACATATTTCTTATTGTTGCGTATCATATTATTTTTATTAAGATACAACCTTACACTGACCTGCAAATTGCAAAAAACGCAAGAAAATTAGAATTTAAGCATCTCCCTTAAAATTGTTTTATCATAACTTTGAAATAAAATGTTTTGCATTCCTGCTTCTACGAGCCTCTTTTTTCTAATGCTATTATAAATGGACTATAGTGTATTTAGGATATCCTACAGACGCTTTAATGTAGGTACCCATAAAATATCATATAAAGCCTATTATTAGGTATGGTTGGGTAGCGGGATTGTCCGAAAGGGTTACCGCTTCCCTGGAACATAAAGGGCTAAGGAAGGAACACGGGTGGGTTTTAGTCAGTAAGAGTCTGACACTCCCTCCTGCTCCACCCAGAGCGGGAGGAGTCATTTGATGATTTCCCATCCTCAAAAAAAAAAAAAAAAAGGTATGGTTAGTCCCTCAATACCTACATAAAGAAGGCAATAAATGAGATGACACCACGTTATCTATTTATTACTTACAGTCAATGAACGTGTGTGTAAGTAAATTTTTAGGAATTTCTGACGCATAAACTGTCTCATTTCCTTTTGACCAAAGCACAAAGTAGGTATTTTAACCCTTTTTTTCTTTAAGGTGAAGGCGAATTCAGTCCCCCTACTTTCATATTAGTCATCCTCAATTCGATAACAACTGCGGAATGACGCACAGACATCCTTCACTCTTAGCTATCCAATAATAGATGTGTAGAGATGCACAAATTGCATATACGATCCTATGCACTCGTATTACTGCAGTTGGCCATCGGCTATCTTTATGTACAGACGTGCGCGAAAATAAACAAGATGCTACTTCCTATCGTGCTTATGATATTCGCGGGTGCTTGTCAAGGGTACAAAGTCCTGGCGCTCCTTCCTTATCCCGGAAAGAGCCATCATATGGTGTTCGAGCCAGTTTTAAATGAGTTAGCGAGACGTGGTCATCATGTTACTGTGGTTTCCTTCTTCCCGTCAGAGACGCCACATGTGAACCGTCGCGACGTGAGCCTGGTAGGACTAGCGCCGTTAAACGTAGAAGTCGTCGACCTACGGGATTATGACGACCCGTCTTTTTACGCCAGAAAATTCTTCGCACAATTTTCTCTAGCTTCCAACCTTATGGACTTTAATCTCAAACTTTGCGAAAAGCTGCTTTATTCGGATGTTTTTGAAGAGTTCGTTAATGGTGAAGGAGCTTACGATGTGGTGTTAGTGGAGCATTTCCATACGGATTGCATGATGGGTATAGCGCACAACTATGCGGCGCCTTCAGTTGCTCTGATGTCGTGTGCTTTGATGCCGTGGACTCCTGCGAGGGTCGGGGCTGACGACAACCCAGCCACCTTCCCCTCTATGCTGCTGCCTTTTGGTGACGAGATGTCCTCCCTAGAAAAACTCGAGAATGCTTTTAGCATAAACTTTTATAAGTACTGGCATAGTTACTTGACTAGGAATGAGCAGAACGTTTTGGAGACCAGGCTGGGCCGGAAACTGCCGCCGCTAGGAGAATTGGCGAAGAATGCCAGTGTTGTGCTCGTCAACACTCACTATACTCTGAACGGAGTGAGGGTGTTGCCACCATCAGTGGTCGAAGTCGGAGGTATACATCTTCACAACAAAACTGTTCAGCCTCTACCTGAGGTAAATCAACATTGTATGTAACTATGACCTTGTTTATTTTAATTATCGAGCTGTTTTGTGTTTTTATTACCTTCTTATTTGCCACATTGTTTCTGAAACAAGAATCTTTTAAAACAACAATGCAAATTCAGATATAGTCATCCTATACGAGTCTTTCGTTTCACTATAAATCACTTTTTTTTTCTACAAACACAGCAGTTACAAAAACTGCCGTGTAGTAAGCTGTTAAGAACTAATTAATAGAATAAGTTGGGATGACTTTTGCAATCTGCTACCTATTTGTTATTCATGCCTTCTGGGTCTTGAGATGATTAAAGTGGGCAAAAATTGTTGAAATATGATAAAATAAAGTGAGAGTTCAGAATGAATTACATTCGGTTAGCAATCTGAGTAAGACGGGCTTCGCTTCGTACCACTACAAAGCCTAAAGACGAGATGGTAAATAAATGATTATGCGGTTATCTTTAACCATTTATTTATATCTCCTATTTCTTCATCCAATACAGGACCTCGAGCATTGGGTGTTGGAATCAAAGCATGGAGTCATTCTCTTCAGCTTTGGATCTCTAATTCGTGGCTCATCGTTGCCGCCAAAACGTTTGGAAGCCATCTTGAAAGTTTTCGCGCGTTTACCACAACGAATCGTTTGGAAATGGGAAACGGAAGACATTACGGGGTTGCCAGAAAACGTTTTCGTGCTAAAATGGTTGCCTCAGTATGATTTACTTCGTAAGTATTTATAGAAAACTTCATAACTTATGTAGTTACTTTGCATGCATAGGTATCCTATAATTTGATTTTCTGCAGCCAATTCGCTACCATTAGATTAGCTGTGCAAACATAAGCTATTCGATGTGGGATATGTAATTATGCAAGTGCAACTAACAGGCAACTGCCAACGTACATAATCATATCACGAAATCTGGCTCCCGTGCATAAACCCATAGCACTCACGGTAATTTTACAATGCATCCAACATTGTCAGATGACCATGAATCGGAATACATTGTTGCACGAAATATACAGAGTGCATTGATAAATGATAATGATAAATGATTATTTTGTAAATAGGTTTGTACAAACACTTTTAGACGTCAATCATATTTTAAAACTAGATGAGGAAACATTTATTACTAACTTTGTTTTCAAAATGTAAAGACTGTCCTTTGTGTATCCATTTTATGTACCTATGTAGTTATGGCCCAGCCATACTTATTACTCTGTGTGAAGACCAAGATGAGTCAAAAAAACATCTTATTTTAATAAATATTATTAAAATAAGAACTATTTGAACTTTAGGTCAGACTTCAGAAGTCGTCTTTATTAGTAGAGGTAGTTACCCCTCAATTTCTTTACAACGCAGTCTATTTTGCAAGCGATCTCCGGTCAAACTGAGGTGAATCCTGCACTTGATGCGAGACGAAAGTCGCTCGTGCTGATTGTGGCAACCAACTTGTATGGAGGTGTTAAAACTGGCGCGAATAGTCGCGTGACTTCCTAATCATAAAACAGAGGTGCGTAGTCACGTCCTGCGTCCCGCGCGGAATCCGGCAATCTGCTTCATACACTTTATTGTTATTAGCCATTATTAGTGTCCCACTGCTGGGCAAAGGTCTCCCTACTCTCTTTCCCCCTCTCTCTGTCCAGAGTTGCCAAGGATCAATATTTATTAACGGAGTCCACCTCATCCAGCAATCTCCGTCTGGGCCTGCCACGATGTCGTTTCCCATTAAGTGGGACCCACTGGATCGTAAGTTACACTTGTCTTACTTAATTTCTAGACCACCCGAACTGCGTGGCGTTCATAACGCACGGCGGTCTCCTGAGCCTGACGGAGGCGGTCGCGGCAGGAGTACCGTCTCTAGTTCTCCCAGTCCTAGGCGACCAACCTGGGAACGCCGCGTACGCCAAGCGCGCCGGCGTCGCTGAGGCGTTAGCGATCTATGATGTTGATCAAGAGAGGCTGTATGAGGCACTCGTGAAGGTTTTGACGCCTGAGTAAGTATGATAATAGGGAATACAAATGCTAGTTATCGGCCTACTCCGGATGGCCATTTTGGATTTGGAGACGCCTGGTTGCAGCAGTAGGTAGATGTTTTATTGTTATAGGCTCAATAGTCAGCTAAGCATTAGAGTTGGAAGTTTTGGAACACAATTCATTTCGATAGAGGTGATTAGGTCCATTTAGAAGACTGGACGACTGTTGATGAAATAAAGTTATCCTAGGAGGCAAACCATGTACAATTCTGGAAGTCCCGTACCTATTTTTAGGGTTTCGTAGCTCGAAAGGAAAAAATCGGAACCCTTATAGGATCACTTTGTTGTCCGTCCGTCCGTCTGTCTGTCAATACCCTTTTTCTCAGGAACGCGTGGAGGTATCAAGCTGGAATTTATATCCAATACTCAGGTCTACTGACCCTTGGAGCTGTGAAAAAATTAAACTTCTAAGCCAACGTAATTAAAAGATACAGCCGTTTATGCTGCAAATTTTCGACACTCGCAAGGGAATCAAAACCTACAGGGTACTTCCCGCGAACTGAGAATCTTGAAATTTGGTACGAAGCAACGTCTTATAGCACAAATAAAGGAAAAATTGCGAAAACCGTACAATTTTAGTTACTTACATACCTACAAATTTGTACGGAACCCTCGGTGCGCGAGTGCGACTCGCACTTGACCGGTTTTTAATATTGTTATTTACTGAACAATATACAAAATGTTCTATAACTCAGTCTCGCACGGCTTTTTCAACAGGAAAGTGTTGCAAGTCTAATAACGACCGACTAATACAGAACAATGTAATTTTTAATTTCATAACGGTGTTTCAGAATGCGTGCCCGCGCTAAAGCCTTCAGCAGACGGTGGTGGGAGCGCCCTCTACCGCCGATGGACACCGCCATACACTACATAGAACTCACGGCGCGCTACGGACATCTGGACATGTCCTCACATGGACGTCTCATGTCCAAGCCACAGTTGTTGTTTTTCAAGTCTATTGAGTATGTGGCTGCTAAAGCTTTGCTCTTGTTCATTATTACTTTAATATGCTTTTGCTGTTGTGGATCGCGAAAAACGAAGTTCAAAGTTAAACGAAATTGAAGTACCTATTTGTTCGGGTAGTTCTAGTAAGCCAATTGTTACATTTAAACCTTCGAAAATATGAAAGTGTTGCAATGTTAAAAATAAATTAAACGTTATTATAAAAATACATTTATTGTCCCTGATTTCATTAACATTTATAAAAAAAATATACAAAAACATTTTACAAAAATATTTATGACGATTTCTTTATTTATCATTATCACATTATTAAATGAGCAAGTTTTTATGGATTGTAAAATGAGAGTGAGTTCACACTCGGGTGGAATGTGGATCAAACATATTCTATATAAATTATTGATGGTAAATATCATGCAATTTTCCCCTTTCCGATAGTTAAGCCTTTCGTGGATCACAGAAGATATGATGTGTATGTGTACATATTATATTTATGATTTTATTGACCGAGTCGACAGATACATCGAATGCCAACACTTTTTCATCTAACATGTTTTAAGTCTAATCAGAGGAAGTTTCTCAGTGTAAAGTGTATTTTTCTATGCAATAAATCCACCCTAAGGTGGATACACTCAAAACGTATGTCCGAGAATCCACCTATAAATACCGTTTATCCAACAAGGCCTAGGGTGGATAAATGGAACAATCCGTCTTATTAGGTAAACAAGTACTGAGACGTCTATCTTAAGTTTTTTATATTTCTAAATGATTTATTGGAAAGAGTTTTTGATGTTAGCCACCATATCATATGTTTCTTCGAAAGATTCTGACAGTGTGAGACTCCTGTTTTCCGTTTGTTTGTCTTATCAGACTTATTCTATGGAATAAATACACTACCTATACATTATTATCTCATCGAGTACAAGTATTAATCGAGACTAGAAAATCGTATAAATATTATTCTTGTTTAATTTTGTTATTGATAAGGAATGTAGCGGAATGGTAATTGACGCGTAAAGTTCGAACCGAGTATTATAAAGTAATAGTCTAAGTTTGTAGACAATAACACTTATACACTAATATAATTTTCAATTTCGTAACAGTAGTAGAACAATATTATAATTTTATTAAAGGCCGCTGGTTTACGGGTTACTTTTGTTAGTATAACATTATGCAGTATACTTTAAAATTCTGTCAACATCGAAATACATGAGCTGCTAAATGCATTTGTTTGGGGAATGTGACAGTCGCCATTAAAGCCTGATTCAAATGTCATGGCGGCTCTGAAGTGCGCTACTCGCTGCGCACTTCAGCGGGGGGGAGGGGGAGGTACCTCCCCCCTCACCCCGCTGACAGCTAAATTTGTTACTGCGCATGGACTCGCCTCATGTTCCGAGCAGCCATAAATTTTGAATCGGGATGTACTGTTATTTGTGGCACGTTTAATGATGGAATCAATCCATGCATTTAACTGTAAATTCATTTCTTCTCTTCTCTTAAATGAATTTAACGGAGGTTTAAAAATCATGTTAGAAGCGAGTTGATTCGAGCGTAGAATATAAAATTAGATTTAATATAAATATGACAAGTAGATTTAATATCAATAAACCGATACTAGTAATACCTGAGGATAAAATAAAATAAAATTCAATAAGCAGACTAATAGAATCGAAATGCCGCCTTACCTTATGATAAAACGTTTACACACTAAAAATAAATGCACATTTAAGTACAAGTTACACAAAAATGTATCAAGCTAAGCGATATTTTACGAAGGTGGGGAGCACGAACGCAGCTTTATGAACGTCGCTGCTGTAGTATCTCAAGTTCATTTCCTTTTCATCTTCGGCCGAAAAAAGGAGTTGGGGCTGATCGAAAACGATAGCTTTATCCAAGGAGCCGATGACGAAGCCTATCTGGCCGGACGGGTACGTAGGGACTGATGCGTAAGCGTAGGACGCGCTAGGGAACTGATTCTTACAAATCTTTAACGTATTGCAGACTAGTTCTAGATCGTTCCATATGGTGCCTGCTTGAGAGCAAACGATACCGTTAGGTTTGAGCGCGCTCTTCATAAGCGTGAAGTAGTTTTCTTGGAAGAGGTTGATGGCTGGCCCGACGGGGTCGCTGCTATCTGTGATGATGACGTCGAACTCCTTGCTATGGTTCTTCATGAACTCGAAGCCGTCACCCACATGAAGGGTCAGCTTCGGACTGTCGAAACCCACCGCCATGAATGGAAGGTACTTTTTCGATACTTCGATGACCTTTGCGTCGATTTCTACCTAGAATGTAAATGTTTAAGGGTTAATGACGCTTGTAGACGGTATCAAGTTCAAGGCGTGTTAGATCAGTACGTTATCTTCGGTTCAGGCGATAACGCGAACTTCTTGATTTGTCATAGACTTTGACATGGTCGAGTTGTCACCCGAATGCGCTCTTGGACTTCATTATCAATTATATTTCAGTTGTTGTGGGCTATAACGTTCATTCTAGTATAGTCTTAATATGTACCTTTTATTTTATACTTATTGTAAAACGTAACGACGCCGTGTCTGCCTGTCAGGGACCGTTAGTGCAATTATAACTCGAAAATAAATAGCGAACAACGTATCCTTCTACTTGTATCAATCTACATACATTGTCGCACTGCAGAGGAAAGGCCTCTGCTCATACACAGAAGGCATCAGCATTGATCACCACGCTTGCTCAAGGCGAATTGGCGAATTTATACGTGTATTAATTAAATTTCTTTATTACATTTTCATACATATTATATAGAATATTAAATATTTTTTAGAAAAACACAAAAATAAAAAAAATGTCCAAAGACATTAGAAACAGGGTCCAATCTGCTGGTGGTCAGGGCTCTAGAGAGAGGAACCTCTTCAGTATGAGTGCCGAGTCCGGGTGTACTGATTTCTGAATCAAGCCGCGCAATCAGAACCTTCTAAGGTGTTGGTCGAGGCTCTAGGCCACTTTTATTAGTAAATTACGATTTATTACGATAGATTAATTAGTATGGCTTTCGAGTTAGGACACAACAGCCTGACACTAAGAGCTGATACATTTAATACTTTTCCCCAAAAAAATGCCATCCTGTAGAAATGTTCCGATTCAATTATTATTCCCAGCTGGATCCCTTCCTGTTTGGTCAGAAAAGTTCTTATGGAATACGTTAAGTAATTATGTAGTATCGTCACTGATAACGGGGTTATAGTGTGGAATGTTATCAATGCCATATTGTCTCAGCTCCTTAATGTTCTATCTAAATGTTTTTCTTAATGTTTCTACTTTGTGGTTATCGCTATTGACACCATTAATTATTACATGTTCTGAATAGTTTTGTAAATACACGCTGAATACAAAAGCATGGTGTCTAAGCTGTTTGTTGTTAAAAATTTGAATAATCATCTATTGTTTTGGGTTTATAGTCATAAATAATTGTTAGCTAAGAGCCTAGACTGGTATGTTATGATGTGTTAAATTACACCAGTGCATTGATGCGAGTAATAATGAGATGAAATTATATAGGTAAATATTATAGCAACTCTAGGCATTTTGTGGTAGAGTTAGTTGCATTCGAAACTTTTGGAAGGAGCAACTAGAATCAATTCTATTTTCTTCTAAATTTTGATGTTCAGAAGTTGCCTACTTGAAATAAATTATTTAGCTTTTACTGATGCAGTCTTATTTAACTAAAGAACAGTAATCCAGATGTTTTTCTTTTAACTCAGTTATATCTAAACAAATAATCACACACACAGTGTCACAGTGGGCATCTTTCAACTGTATTAACAATTTTATTGAGTATAGTATAGAGGAACTATTTACCTGTGCAATAACTTGGATTTATGTCTGTGCATGGTTAACTCAAATAAATAAATAAACAGCAATTACCTGTACAATTTCTTTGACTAGAGGATGTTTGGCGACCTCACGCGCGACGCCGCCGTCACCGCCACCGACGATCAGCACCCTCTCAGGATTTTTGTGACAGCATAGAGGTAGGAACGAGATCATTTCCTGGAACATAGATTTTAATTCAAATATACTGTTTGGTAGGTAGTACTCTGGTGCCGAATACCACTACAACAACGCGCCATGCAACGGGGCTTGGGAAACGGAGCCAAATGCCCCGCGCGGAAATTCATTTTTACTCTCAAAAACTAAACACTCCTTTGCATGGTGCGTGGTAGTGCGAGATCCGGCTTAGATAATGGTTTGGTGATGGAACCACAGACTACACAAGGATGATTGCACCTATTTATACAGGGTTATTTGTAAAACATCAACAACCTTTTAAGAGGTCATTGTACTCATCATTATGAACAACTTTTACTATAGGACCAAACCTGAAATCGCGAAAAAAAAGTCAGCTGCTCCCTATATTTTGACGAGTTATGCGAACACAAATGTAGGCAACAGCTAATTTTTTTTTTGCGATTTCAGTTTTGGTCCCATAGTAAAAGTTGTTCATAATGATGAGTACAGTGACCTCTTTAGAGGTTGCTGGTGTTTTACAAATAACCCTGTATAGCTATGGTATCAAATAAGACTGTATTAACTAGTGAAATTCTAGGCCTACTAGAAATATCATCGGCACGGTTGGCGCAGTGGTTAAGCGATTGACTGCTGCGCTGCGTGTCGCGGGTTCGATTCCCGCACGGAACAAATATTTGTATGGCCTAAAAATAGTTTTTCCGGGTCTGGCTGTTTGTGCATGTGAGTTTAAATGTTTGTAAATGCACCACGACACAGGAGAAATTCCGAGTGTGAGGCGATGTTTTACTTAAAAAAAATATATAGTTCTAGTGAGCCCTAGAGCTAAAATCTAGGACTAAGCTTAGGACTCTGGGTTGAATTGCCAGTTTGGGCAATGTTATCAAGAGTGCTTTTAAATTGCTAAATATTGCTATTGCTAAATGTCTCTGCACACAGCTTACGGGACGGTGACGCGACGCTGAGCAGTTGTAATGTACTGGATATTTCGGACGACGCCACACAGAGCCGCCTCGCTCAACGCGACGGTAACCGTCGCGCCCCGCCGCCGCCGCGCCGAGCGGGAATACAAGTCAGAAGCGGCGGGGCGTTGCGTGGCGGGACGCGAGCGCGTGTTTAATTTATTTCATGCACCCATTTCGGTTCACATTGTTTTTTCTTAGCTAGCGCAACTATGAACAATAGCATTTCCGTGTCTGAATCGCTCAACAGCTTTTTTGATGAAAGAAAGGCGCGGCGGGACGGGACGTTATCGCGCCCGCAGTGTGAACACTACCGCCGCGCCAGCGCCGCGTCGCCGTCCCGTCCCGTCCCGCCCCGCCCGCTGTGTGCAGACCTTATGAAGGACCTAATACAATTATCTCCTTTGAATAAAGGTGAGTAGCAATTTTTTTCTTAGAAGTTTACTCCATTAATATGCATTGGGTATTAGATATTTACCTGATACGAAAACTCATCCTTTTCAGTGCACTGTATGATACCGTCCAGTACCAGCACTTTTCCAAAGCTGGTGGTGTCAAACACATTTATATCCTGGTATTCAGACTTCTCGGAGTGCAAGACCTCCTTCACTTCAATGGAGAATGTACCGCCGGGCCACATCTCACATGTTTCAGTGAACCAGTTGTTTTTTAGAGTATCCATTATTTGATGCTGAGGTAAAATCTGGAATTTAATAGGAAATAATTATTGCAATGAAAAATTAGTTTTATTACTTTGTTAAATTTTTTAAAACGTCAGCAACAAACTAAATGCCTATCATTTAGTTTGTTGCTGGCTTTTGGTTGGATTTAATAGTAAATGTTCTGGTTCTGTAATAGATTGATCCTATTAATTTGAATCACAATAACAGTACACGATGTTTGTAGATAGTGCACCATTAATCTTCTAAACTTTAAAGTACCAATAAGTATTTAAAGAAATACATACTTAAATAAGTTTTAATCTTACTAACAAAAATCTGGAAGAAGCTGCAGCTATGAAGTTATCAGTACAATACGCAGCACATATTGAATTTGCAGCTTCGTTAAAAAGTTTTTAATAATATTTTACGTAAAGATGAGAGAGTTGAATGAAAAATGTGAAAACGAAATACTACAATAAGTAGTTCTCGCTTAAAATTAATTGTCAGCAATAAGCCAACATATCGTAAACGTTGCAATTTCGTCACTATTCCATAGGGCCTGTACTTACAGAGATAAATTATTATCCCTAGTTTCTTGATCTGCCCGGACAAGTCACGAGCCGTTGATAGTATGAGTACGACTGAATAGAACAAGTCGTGGTTCAGTCGATAGCAGCACCAAACGGTTTGTTTAATATTTTTTATCACTTTACTGATAAGATTTGGGTACTTTTCATAAACTGTTAAAAAGAAAACAACGAAATCACTGTGCGCTGGATTGAGCTACACGTCAAAATGGAATTGAATTGACATTGACATTGACAGTATGTGACTGACAGATACTGGTACTCATGGTAGTGATGCGCCTTCTATCAAAACTCTGTATTCGATTATAATTATAACACTGAAAGTAAAATAATTTTAACTTTTTTTTTATTAATTGATTTATATGTAGTTTAGTTTGGCACCTCAATTTTACTTGCAAAACTAAGCGCACATTACAGATGCAGTGCAAAAACCTTTTATCCAGAATCCTCGGTGTTGACTACCATAATATGAAAAAAATCCTCAAATCTCATTGTTTTTGTTTGAATCATTGTTACTTGTCTTAGACTAACCAATAATAAACATGATTAATAATTTACGCGTATGCGAATTCGTATAATATTAACACTTGAACTACGAATAGCTCAAACTGGTAAGACATAAAAGTTGCTGTTAATGATGTGCGGTTGATTGTACTGGGGGCCTACTCCGAAGTGCAAAATGCGAATGTTCGGATCGGACCGACATGACACATGGCCGAACCGAATATTATTGAAAAATGCGAAAAAAGTTCGGATCGGCTCAGTTGGGTCGGGACCATAGTCAATATTCGAAAGAGTGTAGGAGTGTAGGATCGGAACCGATCGAACTAAATAGTAACTTCGTAGCAGGAAACGGCCGAACATTCGGCCGATACTACTTCGGAGTAGACCCCCAGACTTGAGAAAAATCGAACACAAACGCTTGTGGTCGTTTCCATAACAAGTGATCCGACAGCGTGGGCCACAGCTGTAGGTCAGTATACATAAACATAGAACAAAGTAACTAAAAAGGAAACTATAAACCATTTTACATTTGACTGAGAAGTTCCATATCTCGTTACTGAGGCCTGAAAAAAAAAAAAAACATTGAATAAAAAAAAAATAGTTTTCGCTCTCTAAGGCTAGGCTAAACTCTGGTACGCATTTTAATCATCAATCATTTATTTATTTATCCTCACACTGGAACGCCATACGGCAATTACACCAATGGAGCAAAAAATCACTTCATGTGCTGCTTTCAATCCATCCTGTGCGCGGTGGATATAGATAGAACGAGTGGCAATGATGATGTGAGATGACTAAGTGATGCGATCATCAAGTTAATAGTTTAGCTAGGTGAAACCAGTTTTTTTTTATCTGACTAACAAATTAAACTCTTGTATTTTGTGTAATATATGCAGTGATTTTTGTAGTAGAAGTAAAATAACAGTTAGCTGGCGCCACGTAAAGTCTATGTTATAGATAATTCTCATTCTACTTACTCTGTGATCAGTTTTTTAGTTCTGTTATCCCCAATGTTTACCAAGATTCTGAATTTCAGACGATTCTTGACTGACAGCAAAAGCAAAAATTACACTAACAAAACGACGACCGGTGCCAAAAACGATAAAAATTAGTTTTGTACCTAATTAATTTAATAAAATGTGGCTTAGTTAAATAAAGTCTATCATGGTCCTTACGATGTCTGCTACAACAATTACGGTTGAAGAGTTCCTTGAAGCAGCACAAGAATTCGTTAAAAAATCTGCGCAAATAAATGATGGGTGGACGTTAAAACAAGATAAAACAGATTTATTTACGACACACATAAGAAAATACACTTTCGTTCAGTGTCAGGTTAATGATGCAACATGTTTGTATAAAGTAGAATATGTGATATTTTACAATTTGAGTTATGGAGTACCTTCGTTCAGTTTCAATGTGTGGAACTCTTCTGGGATGTTAGTAACTTTGGAAGATATCAGAAAAATGTCCTTTATGGAGTACGTTATCATTTATTTATTTGTCATGGTATTAATTTACTAGATTTTACAATACTAAACCAAACATTTGAAAGTATGAGTGCTTCAGTCTTTCTAAATTCTTTTAAATGTTTGGATGGTGTAAATAAATTACAAGGGCTTCCTTTATTCTGCAGGTCTGCCTATTTACTACTAGTTATAAGCATGTCCCAAACCTCGCACCTCCATTGCTTCAAATATATCTCATATTTTTTTTTCGTCTTTTTCTTATCTGTATCTTTTCAATTACAGGATAAACCAGAAGGACTTCTACTCGGTGATAACTCAGCAAGAACACCCAATATTCCAACGACCATACTTCATTGTGCATCCGTGTCACACTGAAACGTTATTGGAAGCATTCAGAAATAAAACCAAGAATATTATTGTTACCTTCTTAGGGCTTATTACACCTTTGATCAGGCTGAACTTGCCTTTGGAGTATGGGTTATGATACCTAAGATCTTAAGCAGAAAACACATAAACTCTAGCCTTGTTTTCATGGGGCTAGGCAGAACCAACAGAAAATCATTATGCTATGGTATTTGCACACTCCTTTTTCATTTATATATTTTGAAAATTACTGCTTCTGCAATGGTGCTGTACTGCTAGGCATGAGGTCTTGGGTTCGATTCCTAGGTTGAGCAAAGTGTTATTGGGTTATTCTATAAGGAATTTCGCAGTAGCAGCCCAGAGCCTGGATTTGTGGCCGGATAATGGCAATACACCCTCTATTACATGGTACTTAAACATAACTGGTGAAATGTGGGTGTGCTATAGGTACACTTCTGCTTAACCCTTCGAGAATTACAGGCGTGATGTTATGTTATGTGTATTTAAAAAAGTTTGATTATAATTGTGTGTATGCAATACACCATTAGGACAGTATTCAATTCACCTCACACATTTATTCAGTATGTTTTACTAGAATTGGCTTAGTTAATTTTGTAGTCTTAGCATAATTAGCCTGTAATGTTCTCACTGCTGTAACACACATAGGCCTCCTCTCTGTGAGAGGGACTGGGCCATAATCCACCATACTGGCGCAGTGGGAGTTGGTGGATGCCACATGTTTTCAAATTTCTAGTTCTAGGACAAGCTGACATTTTGAGTGAGTTATTTTATTTAAATAAAAAAAAAATAACTCACCAGTCACCATGTCAGTGGCAACAAGATATCTAGAAAAGAGGCATAACAGTATTTAGTAAGTTCACTCACACTAAATACTTATTCAAAAATAATCCTTATAAGGTGGAGATAGGGTTCATTTTATTGATGTAACACAAATATATACTTAATTTTGTCCATTTAAGTATTTGTTTTATTTACTATCATCTATTGAGATGTAAATACGGCTTCCCCTATCAGCTTTATCTAAACAATCACACACAGTTTACAAGTCCATCATCTTTGGATTAATTTTTTCGTAGAAAAAATATTATAAGCCTTTGTTGTACTGTCTGTACTTAAATGTACTAAATTGGTAGCGGGATCGTCCGAAAGGGTTACCGCTGCCCTGGAACATAAAGGGCTAAGGAAGGAACACGGGTGGGTTTTAGTCAGTAAGAGTCTGACACTCCCTTCCGCTCCACCCAGAGCGGGAGGGGTCATTTGATGATTTCCCATCCTCAAAAAAAAAAAAACAATAAAAAAAAGCAAAGAACGAAAAATCAGAAAACTGTTTGCATTTCTAATGCAAACTTACAAAACATGTTGATTTTAAGACACCACTAATTTTTATAGGATGTGGGGTCACATGTAATAAAATTCTAACTTTCTAATCAAATAATTATCCTTAGGACATGCAAGCATGTGCGCTGGCGAGGCGACGACTCAGGAATCAAATCTGTAACCCTGAATACATCAGTCGAAGGCTGCGTAGGCGCTGCACCGACGGCGCTTTGCTCTTTTGCAATGACTGTTTTTTGGAAAGGTATGTAGTTTTAATAATAATTAATACCCGTTTTCAGTAACACTATACGACTCTTAAATGAATGCCTAAATAAAAGCACGCTGTTCCTTTTTCAATGCTTGGCTTGGCTCATCGCCGAAGGTTGAAAATCCAGCAGCGCATTTATGTCACCTAGTATTCGTGAAAAAGGGCATTATTGTCCTCGTAGTGGTCCCGGCAACTTAAGTATACAAATGCTTCTGGTCCCAGAACTCTAGGAATAGTCGATTTTGTCGCGCACTGGAATTTCAACTGTCGGTGTTGAGCTGAGCGTTGAAAATCCAGTGCGCGAAAAAATCCGACCGCGATATTTTAACGTCCGCTTAGAGCAAGGATTCTGCGGCAGGCTGAGGTTAAGAGTCCATTTATCAATATTCAAATTCTATCTCTTCATCTTGTTACCATAACACAAGCATTAGGTTGCTAAGCTTGGGACTAGATGGCGCTGTGTGAAATGTCCAGGGATATTATTATTATTATCTCGTTCTACGGCGGCAACTGGCCATTTTATAAAAAAAAAAAATATATATTAGCCGTTCATGTCCCACTGCTGCGCAAAGGCCTCCTCACTCTCTTTCCACCTCTCTCTGTCCAGAGCTGCCAAGGACCAATCTTTATGAAAGGAGTTCAGGTTATCCCGCCATTTTTTATGCCAGAAAAATAAGGCTTATAATAAATCGTTTCACTCTTCCTTCTTTCGATGATCGAAATTAGATAATAGTGCAGCGAGTACCTAATGCAGTAAAAGCTGTTTTCGTACATGAAAACAAGAGTTCATAAGAATAAAATACCTAATCTGAATCCGCGACATATTCGCTCAAAATGTAAACAAATGGAACTTTAATTCCTACACAATAAAGTTCAGTTTACGCTACAACTTCAAACATTTTTGTAACTTTTTCAATAGTGATAGTCACTCTGAAACCAACTTAATCACTATTAAAATGAAGTTGATATCTTTTTAACTTGAAAGAACGTCAATTTGAAACAATTATAATTTTAATATGTGGTAGGTACAGCTCAAGGAGGTACAGGTAATTATACAAATTACAGCTGTCAGATATTAATACATTTTCTAATTAATATTAACCTAGAACCAAACTAGTGAGTTCCAATGCTGTCTCGTGTTAATGCCACCTGCTCGGATTATTGGCGCCATGATTTTTATTTTTATTTTGGTAACAGCTGGCCGACGAAAACAAAATGAAACTTGGAAGGTCTGGGCCGACGTCACGCGGTGTCATGTCGTCAAACTTTTATTGATATCGTATTGAACACGATAAGATAGTTTTCGCTATCAGCTTAGCTGTACGACACTCATTGTTATATTTGCGTTTTACTTAAACGGTCATACGGCGAATGTTTGTGTCTAAAATGTGAAGCAAGTGTGATTAAAATGAGACGGTTTGGTGTAGCTATTTACAACTTAACGCATCGAGTGGTTTTGTATGTTTTCTCTTGGGTCGCATACGTCTTCTTCTGCTATGTAAGTGACAAATATTACTTGTTGTCGTATTATTTTATTCGTTGTGATATACGCGGATGTCAATGAACCAATAGTGCGGAGTCTGTGATTTAAATAGACCAATTAGATTACGGGATTTATAGTGTGCATTACTAACAACAGTTATGTACGATTGTACCTACTTGAACACGGAAGGGCATGTGTACTTACTGGTTACGTGTTCCAATAAAAAAAAAATTAATCTCCTCATTAAAAGTTAATTCGGAAACTATTTCACTGCTAAATAAAACGAGAAAAATACGAAAAATGTGTATCTTATCAGATTAGAGGACACGTCGATTATAGCAGTAATTATATTTCCATGTTTATTGTTATGTCGCTTTTGATAAACAGTCAAGTAAATAAATCTTCATATTTTATATGCAGGTTATAGCTCTTTATATTTTCTATGGGATGCCCAGTAACTACCTAGTCACCTAGTCAATGCCCCGGTGTGGAAAAAAGTTGTGGCTCTATCTAAACTTGTTAGGTTTTATTTTTTCTAACCTAACGGGTTGGGGGGGTCTGTCAGACTCTTACTGACTAAAAATGACCCAGGTTTTCCATCTCACACCTACGCCGGGGTCGCAGGAACGTACGATCCTTCCGCAACCCCCGACTAATGCAGGCCCGCCACCGCGGGCCTCCTCGGGTCAGGTGGGCGAGTGAGGTGTTTGACTTCCTCCGTGATGTCAAAGAGGGGCGCGCGTGGAACACTACGCGCCGCCACCTCGGGGCCTGCAAATGTGTGGGGAGCGACCGACGTCCGTCCCCGAGTCCGTCGCCCCTGGACCCATTTAGGGGGGCTGGAAGAGGGCGTTGTCGGCCCTCCGCCGACGCCCAATGCGCCTGCTGCGGGCCGGGTGAGTGGACGAGATCTCCCTCTCTCTTTCCGCAGCCTCCTTCTGGGAGACAACCGTTTCGCAGAAGGAAACCACTGCGTCCCAGGACTCTTCGCTTCCGACCATCGAGTCGACTACGGCTGGCAGCGACAGGTCACTGCCCGCTCCTGAGATGAGGGCACGGCGCGCACAGTGTCAGCGTATGCAGCGCCGTGTCCCCCCGGCAGTCGACGCAGTGGTGACACCGGGCGTCCGGCTCCCTGTTTATGCGACAAAGGTTCTTCCCGAAGCAACCATGCCCCGAGAGCACCTGCGTCACCCGAAACGACAGGGAGCCGTGCGTCCTCCCGAGCCAGCGCTCGAGTACCTGCCGGACCGCCTCTATGGTGACGAAGCTGGCGGTAGGGCGTGAAAGCCTGTCCCGCCATTCCGCCATCAGGACCCCGCGAAGCTGAGACCGACGCAGCTCCATGTGTCTCTGCATCAGTCGCTCGCCCCGCGCCCTTCCTCGCGCCACCGATACAATGACGCGAGTACTTTCGCCGCGAGGTCCCAGGGCGGGGATCCGGCCAGTACACAAGCTGCCTCATAGGAGATCGTGCGATACCCCCTGATGATTCTGACAACCATCGTTCTCTGCGGCATTCGCAAAACTGCGATGATACCGGCCGTCGGTCACCCAGACCGGGGCCCCATACAGGGCCATAGATCGCACGATCCCCACGTAGAGCCGCCTACAGGCAGCGGTCGGGGCCCCAGATTGGGAAGTAGCGTTGATAGCACCTCAGCCGCGCCCAACAACTTGAGCGCCAGCAGCCGGAAGTGGGGGCCGAAATCCATCATGATAGACTCGACAGCGATTCGAGCCCCCCGATACGATGTGCGATCCGGCCGGCGGCGCCCGGCGAAGACATGAAAAATCATGGCCTCCAACTTGTAGAGGGCCACCTCCAGGAACTTTTTTTTTATTTTTTTTAGATTCTTGGATCC
This sequence comes from Apamea anceps, assembly GCA_951799955.1. NCBI lineage: Eukaryota > Metazoa > Arthropoda > Insecta > Lepidoptera > Noctuidae > Apamea > Apamea anceps. The sequence continues at coordinate 3,518,797 of OX637506.1, forward strand.
TCATGAAAGTCCACTGCCCTGGGGTGGACGGCGGGGTCTGTCAGATTCTTACTGACCTAAAACCACCCCGGTGTACCATCTCACACCTACGCCGGAGGTACCTCCAGGAACTTAACGTAACTTAAAATTTCTAGTTGGGCATTGTTGTACCTTTATTCCGCCAAAAAATCACAAAAGTGTCTCAATGACGCGCGTTAAGCGAATGCTACTCGGATTGCGACTGAGTCAATTAGGACAACGTGGTCTAATTTATGAGGTCCAAGAGCTAGAGGCTAGTAGCTTATCTTCCGAGTTTTTAATAGATCAATCCCATAATATATCCATACCTACTTCAACAAAAAACATTGAAAACCAAACAAACAGACCGATTGGTTGAAGTGGCTAAACATAAGAACTTACACAACACAGCAGAAAGAATTTATTATATTTATGTTCTGAAGGTGGAAGAAATTTTTTGCTGGGTCAGTTCGAGGTTTGGTGTTCAGGGGCCGAGGGGCCCCCTGACCTTGGGGGCCCCGGTGCACGGCATCGCCTAGCCCTCCGATAGCTACGCCACTGCACCTAGTGTTCAAAACTATCTATAAAATATACGTTCCTATGTATGTATAGCCAAGCCGCAGTTTCACTCGTATCCTAGGGGAAACTAAGGGTCCCCGAAACGATCCATTGCAAGGTTGATACACATTGATGCGCAAATTGATGGACTAACAAATGCAGTTAAAGCGATTGTCAATATTATTGCTTCTATTATAGAAATTGATTGCAATTAATCAAGTGCAATTGATCGTTTCGGGGACCTTTTCTGAGTATTTCATATATCCAAACAAAAGCATTACATTTGATTCATTATGAGTCAACATTCGTTCGAATCTGTTGAGTGAGCCGTCCATACGTGATTGAGAAACAAACATCCAAACATCTCCACAAATTAACCTTCACATTTATCTATGAGTTGTATTTCTTGAGTTTGTACAGACGGCAGCAGGTCAAGCTACCCGAAACTGTAAAATTTCCCCAATCAACCTTGAACCTTAATACCTTACCCATAAAGTTGAAAATCTATTAAAGAAATTTGACAGATTGTAGTCGCGGTTGGTCCGTGGATGGGTGACCATCTTTACATACCAAGACCCCTCCGTGTCTCGGAAAGCACGTTAAGCTGTTGGCCCCGGCTGTCATTCATGGATCTTTGACAGTCGTTACGGGTCGTCAGAAGCCCGAAAGTCTTTCATTACCAACCAAGTAACTGGGTTGTGGAGGTCAGATGGGCTGTCGCTCCATGTAATATACTGGTATTCAGCTGCATCCGGTTAGACTGGAAGCCAACCCTAACATAGTTGAGAAAAGGCTAGGTAGATGATGTTTTTAAAAGCAAAGTTCCCCCTTCATAAATCAGACCTATCAACTCATCAAGGGTTAATTCCTAGAATCGGTCCCCCTTGCGAAACCATAACTACGAGCGTTAATACATTGCGGAATTTATCTAGGTTAAACCTATCAGCGACCTTGAAATATGACAATATTGAATATTGAATCATTCCGCGTCGGTATGTGGTTCAAGCTATACATATTTTATTTGAGTTTGCCTGCACTATATTGATTTGAGATTGTTTTATAGCTTACGCGTGTCTTCGAAAGTTTCTTGCAATCAGTAGGTAAATGATTCTAATTATTTTTGATTTCTCATGAGTAGCAAAATCAGCCTATAATGTTCCCACTGCTGGGACACAGGCCTCCTCTCGGTGAGAGATAGTGGGCCGTAATCCACCACGTGGGCACAGTGCGGGTTGCTGGATGTCTTCGAATTTTTGGTTCTAGGAAATGTCAGTTTCCCCACGATGTTTTCCTTCACCGTTTTGAGAGCAGTGGTGATGAAATAATTTTCACAAAGTAAAGCGCCTGTCAGGGCTTGAACTTACGACCTACAACTAATAACTCGCGGCCGTTACCACTGGGCCAACACTGCTCTCTATTGCTCTTGATTCTTATGAGTAATTTAATACAATTTATTCCACTTTCAGCTTACATAAAAGCTTAGCATGAAATTCAAGCTTAGTGAATTGCAATAAAGTTGAACGCCTATCTATTGATCTGCTGCCAACAAAGTTGACAAATATTTACATAGCTTTTTACAAATAATAGCATGCATCGAAAGTATTTTTTAATGGCACTGATGATCATCAGACATTGCCCACTTTATATTATAAAGTTACTAAGTAATATATTTTGTTTAGAAGCAAGTGAATTACGGCTTTAGAACCACTTACTTTCAGTATATTTTACCGCATTTATTTGGTGAAAATAAAAGTGGCTGGGGTGACCCTGAATTTAGTTATATCCCGGACACTTATGTCTTCTCGATCAAAATATACTTAATCGGTTTTTATTTCTTAGAATCACGTCAAATCATTGTAGTTTATCGAGCTGCCAATTATAAGAGATTAATGGATTTATCCACACCGCTCATGCGACTCGAACGCCGACCCAAAGGATGTGCGCAGAAATCCTACGATATGTATGATACTAAACTAAAAGCGACTGGCCTGAGTTGCCTAGTTGCTTGCCAGCAAATGTAGACAGAGCTTACTGGACAACCTCTAGTAGCTAAACTAGTTTATAGCTAGCCTTAAAGAAACATGCTTTAGCTATTCCGCAAATAAAAAAAGTTAGAAAAGACCTATCGTTAGAAATAAAAGTCTTATCAACAACATATTGAAAGTATCGACCCTGGTAATCTTCAGCGAATGCCAAGGGAAGCGCTAATTTACAGTCAGATGCTAGCCTTCTCACGATTACCTGCAGCGGTGCGTCAATGGCGACCGATCCTGACATTGGTCGGCTGTCCGAAGGCACGTCAACAGTGGGCCACCGATATGGTGCGCCCACCTAATTGGTTCCATTAAAAAGTTTATTTCGTTATTCATCTATCGGAATCCAATGGACAAATGAAGGTAATATTTTTTTATTTTTCTTTTGGTAGTTTATTTTCTTTAGAAACGTTTAAGTTGATTATTATTATTGTTTATATCTTGATGTCATAATCGTTTATTAATAGTCTTACAGCTTAGTAAACAGTTTAATGTCTTATCTAGAATTTTCGTAATACAAATTTTTTACGTGTTGCTACGTACATTATTGACAGATTCTCAAAAACTATAACTACAAAACATTTTATTTAAAAAATCTCCCAATTTACTTCAAGTATTATTTAAACTAGAACTACCGAACATCTTTTCTTCCTGTATCTTTGGGGCACTATTGAACTTGGTGATTGGATTTGTTATCTAACTCCATTGGGTTATCCCTATCTATTTCGATAGCAGCCTTAAACTGTCATCACACCTACTCAAAGAATGGGCTTAGTAAACCCAAGCTTAGTTAAGCCAGCTTCACACGATTGAATTTTCATAAATGCTTCGCCTAATTTGTATGCACTTTTGCTGTTATTGATTTGTTTCGTATTTGCAGTTCTTTTGCTTTAATCACTGTTAGGTTCGGATCGGATCCTCACGATGGTTAGTCCTGGCTTTCTATCACGATGTTAACCCATTGTATAAACCCTTTCCGTTGAGCTTTTCTTCAAACGCCTGTACCGTCTTTTTGAGATAATATGAATGATAAATTAAACACTTGTTAGCAAAATACATTAGGTATGGACTAATATGGATATCGTACGATATGATTAAAAAGATAATGTAGATAAGAACATAAAATCATACGATTTGATATAATGCGAAAATATTCGGTCTGTAATCGTTAATCGTTTTCTAACAACAGCTTTAGGTACTACGGTTAATGGCACTGCTTATTGCTTATCCTTTGGTAAACTGCTACAGAACTGCCGATTCGCAGCTATGCTATTTTCTTGGACCGAAAATGAGTACGCGGACCATGCGATATCAGCTTTAGCTTTTAAATGTATAATTAAAATCAAGATATTTTATTTCACATAAACCAACATGGGCACTTATGAAACGTCAGAAGCTAGGTGCACGGTTCCAATTTATCCGTTTCCAGCAAGCACCAGGTACTTGATAAAATATAAAATCGTCTACAGATCTAAAATCTACAAGGCCTACAAAGTCCTCACATTTACAAAATATAAATCTATCAAAAGGATAAATAAAACATAAAATATATAAAAAAAAAACAATTAAGTATGTAAGTACCTAAGTATGTTTGCCTTTGAGCCTATTTTGATTTAAAGGTGTCTATGGATTTCTTGCCCGTTCTTCTCTATACGAACCTACTACGCTTTGGAATGGACAGCTGACCGACTCCTTGGCAATTCAAAAGTTCCTGTAATTGGTTTAATTAAAATAAATGCTTTGAGTTTAAGCTCTCTATGCCTTTTTTCGAAGGTGTAGTGTCTGAAGCTATGGCTTCGGAATTTGAGACGTCTCATTCGCCCACATCCATCGAGCATAATTAACCGGTTAACAAAGTGATTTTAAATCAGCTAAGTAATTTCATTTACATGGGAAATTATTCTTAATTTCCTGACGTGCTGGACGGTGGTTTAAAAAAATGTCTACAGAACTTTAAATATCAACGCCAGAGTCGATATTTATCGATTAGTGACCATAGAAAAACGTAGGACCTTGGATTCACACTTCATTTCGCGTAATGTCCCACGGTGCTGATGGCATCATGCATATTTAAACACATTATGTCGGTATTTTTTTCTTTGACAACTTAAGTAAGGTTTGTTAACGCTAGATAATAGCTGTATACGTTCCTGAAGAATAAAAGGAACGAACGAAGGAATATTTATTCTTAGGAAAACACAAGTCTGGGCAAGAGGATTGGTAGAAAATTATACTTTCCAAATTTCATTTTGCTGCCCAAACAAGTAAAAAAAAAACTTATATTTTTTCGTGTTATTTTTGCTATTGACACGCTAAGAGGAAGAAGTTGCTGGACTGAATTTCAAGTTAGCTGGACAATAGAATTCGTATTCGGAACATGTCGCACTCGGTAGGTTTTGTGACTGCAGAGAACTTAGTTTTATTAGTACTTGCGTACGTATATCTGCTAACCTTTACCATAAAATTGGCCTTCACGGCGGCGCTTGCTTTTTATTTTTATTTTTGGTAGCTTTACTTTAATTAAATTAAAGTCGCGTGTTTTTATAAACTGTCCTAAATTATGGTAGCACTAGCTTTCTTTGAAAACGTATTTAAGTATTACCTAAGTCGTTCAACAACTTCAATGATATTACGTCAATGACTTTTACCATTTACATTTGTTCCCAATTTATGAAATTTGTTTTGTTACCATTGAAACTTTCGTATCAGTCATGTAATGTGTAATTATACACTTGGTACTTCAAAAGCTGACATTAATTTGTGTCTCGCATGGATGGAACCTGCTAGATTAACAATTGAAACCAATAGAACCCTATTACTAAGCCTCCGCTGTCCGTCTGTCTGTTAGCGGGCTGTATCTCATGAACAGTAACAGATAGACAGTTGAAATTTTCAAAGACTGTGTATTTCTATTCCTGCTATGACAAAAAATAATAAAAAATAAATTAATAAAAATTAAAGGGAGACCCTGTTAATTTTTATTAATTTATTTTTTATTATTTACAAGAAACCTGTTTTTTGCCTTGTGGTACGGAACCCTTCGTGTACGAGTCCGACTCGTACTTAACCGGTTTTTTAATATTCTATCTACTTCATAGTATGTGCCTAATGATTAAATAAAACTTATTCAAATGGGAAAGTCTAGCGAGTTTAAGTTGCCATTTCGCCACCCATGATCTATCTTATTTTTTAAGGTGTAGTAGTCTTATTTCTAATTTATGTTATAAATTATTGATTTGATTTGATTTGATCACAATAGCACCAGTTTACATCACCTAAGTAAATACCCACTGCTGTACCTGCTATACAACTACTATTACTTACTTTGGCGCAGCCGTGAGACATACAATACTATTTTGTTTTTTTTTTTGTTTTTGTGTGAATATTGTGTCCCTTACCTAACCTGGCTCAAATAAACTTAATTTCTTTCTTTCTTATTACATAACTCTGTTTGTCACCCACTAGTAAAAAAAATCCTGGGACGAACACAAATCCTTCTAGTTTAGGAGGTATGATTCCTCATACCTCCTAAACTACACACGAGGATGTAAGTATGTATGTTCAACCGCACCCTAATTGTCTTCTCACACTATCGATTCCAATCTGAATCATTTTGAAAGATATTGCTTCATAAGTATGTTCAAAAATGTGTCTCTCAGCAACATAAATAACGTAATGAATGTTGCTGAACTGTCAAAATGAAACCCTTTGCTAGCTACAGATTGTATGTTACGCAATTACCCTGGTGTTCCCAGTTGAACATACATACTTACTTAGCCTGTTAAATCATAACCCTCCTTTGACTTTGCCGTAGTCTGGTAAAAAGCTGTACTTAATATATTTTTGTCTATCTGCCAGGCTAACAAAGTATCAGCGTCGACGGAGACGCGGCAGGTCGATGTGGGGGCCACCATCGAAGGAAACAAGAAGAAGCACAACAAGATCAAGACCTCCAAGTATACGCTCCTGTGGTTCTTGCCCAAGAACCTCACTGAGCAGTTCCGGAGAATCGTCAACTTTTACTTTTTGATCGTCACTATTATCGCTGTTGTTATTGGTGAGTCGAGAATTTACTTATTCATATACCTTATACATATACAGGAAAACATCGTGAGGAAACTGGCATGTCCTAGAACCAAAAATTCGAAGACATGTGACATATACCAACCCGCACTGGGCCCGCGTGGTGGATTACGGCCCACTCTCACCGAGAGGAGGCCTGTGTCCCAAACTCCCAACAGTATAAGCTGATTATGCTTATACATATTCGCATACTGCCTTGTTGGTCTAGCGCATTAACTGCTGAATTATTAGCGAACTTTTCGCAAATGCTAAATATATAGCTCACTAACCCCTGTGTGACAAACGTTCATACGCGTTCAAATAATTTTCGTGTGGTGCTATGAACGCGCATGCGCGGTTGAAGAAAGTTTTACCCAGTGTGGCTGGCCGCATTAGTTGACGCTTCTGTGCGTTTGAAAATTTTCGAGTTTGCACAATGGACGCACCCGTGCGTCCATTGTGCATTGCGCCGCACTCGAAGAAAGTTAAGTAAATTGTAAGGACGCGCATGCGCGCCGCTAGCACATGGTCAAAGTATGAAAAACGCGCAGGCGCGTTGGCCGCAGTTGACGTGCTAGTCAAGGGGGTCGCAAGTGCTGCTGCTGTACTGTCATGTGGGGTAATTGCGTAAAGGACTATCAGTAACAATGGCTTTCATTTTGACAGTTCCACAACGTTCATTGCGTTATTTACGTTGTTGAGCAGACACATTTTTCGAACATGAAGCAATGGATTAAAAATATCCTTCAAAAATGATTCAGACTGTGATTGAGAGTGTGTTTTGTAATTAGGTTGCAGAGTTCGATTCCCAGGTCGGGCAGTTTTATTGGAATTTCCATATCGCGTGTTTACGTACCGCGCGGCTGTAGGTAATTATTTCAGGAACAGGGCCGAGTCACAATACTGTTGGATAACATTACCGTGTGGGGGGTGAGGGAAGGGGCACTGCGCAGCGAGTAGCGAACTTCAGAGTCGCCATAAAGTTTGTCGCGAACTATAGTTTACGTTAGCCACACCCAGAGCAGATGCACATGAAACAGCCACCGTAGCCGAAATCAGGATGGGATGTATTATTATTGGGAATCCTTAGTGGCAACCCAGACTTTGGATTTGTGCCCGGTTGATGGCCATAGGCTCGCCCACTGTTACATGGAACTTAAACATAACTTGCGAAATGAGGATGTACTATAGGTATACTTCTACCTAACCTTCGCGGATTACAGGCGTGATGGTATTTTGTATACCCACTTTAGCGGCTCAGGACACCTTTCTATGAGGGAGTGGGCGGTAATCCACCACACTCGCCTAATGCGGAAGACATATCGTGATAGTATGCTTTTGGTATAACACCAGCGGGGTAATTCTCGTAATTTTAAGAACGTTCACAGTCTGATCTCAGTCTCAATCTGTCAAAAATACGTCTAATTTCCCTACATTTTGACAATTTTTTGACATTTGTTTGTCGCCGAGATGAGACTGCGACTAGATTTTGAACGTTTTAAATTACGGGAATACGGGGCCAGTATTTTCGTACAACTATCACAACGGTCCTGTTGTGATATTTACGAACCCGACAAAGAAACCGTCAACTAGTAATAATTAGAATCAATTAATAAGTACCGTGTATACTTTCATAATATGCATTTATTATAAATCTGTTATTTTGTCATTAAAAACAGACACTTCAATTTTATTTGTTCGTATAGAGTATAGATATATTTGTATTGATTATGAAACCCCTTACCAATTACCATACCTCAAAGACCGTTTTGATTACTTACTTCTAAGTATTCAAACGGTCTTTAGTCGGTCGTAAGTAGTTAGTCTTTTGCATAATAAATTATAAGTACTCCAATAAAACGAATAATTAGCACTTGGTATTTGTTAAGCTTTAGTCTAGGTTTGCCAGTTTTAGAAGTTGACAAGGTTGTGTCGAAATGTGATTAAAGCAATAAATAGACCTCATTTTGTAAAAATATATACTTAGATATTTTTATTTCTGCTGGGGAGTTTGTTGCGCCACGTCTTCTCAGCGAAAGCACTAGGAAGTGGTGGTTTATTTATGTACACACATGCATATATTAAAGGACAAGCAAAAAAAAACGGAACAGTAAAATAGGTACAAGGTAAAATATTTCATAAGAAATCTCTTCCAGCATATCTGCGATAGGACAATATATTCAGAGATGTAGACAGTGTGGGAAAGAGTAAAGGAGACAAAAAAAATTACATAAAATCATAAACAATTCAAAACAAATATTATGAGAATATACTTACGAGTACATATACACCGTTAAATTTTGATCGTTTTAATCCTTAAAAGGGGTCATTATACTTATTATTATGAGCAACTTTTACTACGGGACCAACCCAAAAATGGTGAAAAAAAATCAGTTGATCCATAGATTTATGTTCGCATAACTCGACATAATGTATGGAATGTCAACTGATTTTTTTTTACTAGTTATACACTTTACTCCCATTCCAAATATACTAGATTTAAATTGAACTGTTCTACATCTAATAATCATTTTAGCGCCAATCCGGAACAAACTATCCAGACACACAAACTGACAAAAATTCTAAAAACTATATTTTCGATATCAGACTCGTTCCTATACCTAGCAGCAAATACTTTTTTCCCAAAATTTTCAATGTACAGACGCCAGCAGGTCAAGCTACCCGAAACTGTCAGAATTTCCCAATCAACCTTGAACCTTAACTCTATAGCGATAACGTTGAAAATCTATTAAAGAAATTTGGCAGATTGTAGTAGCTTGATGTGCTAGCGTCTCAATATGTGTACAGGGTCAAATCAAATTAGCTAGCGACACTCCGCAGACGTGGTGGGTATCGATATCTAAACACGATAAAATAAAAAAGGCAGATGATGATGACGTAGATTAACAGTAACTGGGTTGTGGAGGTCAGGGGGCCTAAAAAGGCCACTTTGGCAGAATCATAATAGGATAACAATATGAATCATATTAAAAATCGTAAAATGGTCACAAACTGACAATTCATAATATGATATGTGTGCAATTCATATCACAATGAAATAACATTTAAACTGTAGAAATAAAAAAACCAATTCGATTAATAAAAACTGTTATGAAAAATTTACCGATATAATTACGGTTTTTATTTTTCACGCAGCAATGTTTACACCAAATATGAAATGAAATTTTACGAAAATTAGAGGAATTGCTAATGATCTGCTGGGAATTCAGGAAACGCATAGCTTTTAGAAGTATTGCTTAAAGTGGCCTTTTTAGGCCCCCAGACAGTCGCTTCATGTAAAATACTGGTACTCAGCTGCATCCGGTTAGACTGTAAGCCGACCCCAACATAGTTGGGAAAAGGCTAGGTAGATGGCAGATGGTGATGATGACGTAGACTCCATATGTTGGCAATTCGAAAAATTTATGTGTGTCTTTAGAATTTCTTCGCCTGTCAAAATGAAGAGCTATTATAGTCATGCTGCTAAATTAGATGTTACAGTTCCAATACAAGTGTACTGTGAATAATATATGTTTTACTTCGAGGAAAAAACGTGGGAATACTTGCACCTTAAATAAACCATTATTATAGTATTGTGAAAGGGTTACACGAGTGTGTATTTGATCATTGTTATTTCCTCTTACTCGAGCATTATCAGCGCCGTAATTGCGTAACGTACTATCTATCTCAATCTGCATCATTTTGAAGGATATTGCTAATCCATGGCTTCATATGTTCCAAAAAATGCGTCTGCTCAACAATGTAAATAACACAACGTATGTTGTTGAACTGTCAAAATGAAACCACGCAACTGCTCCCTTCAAAATGGTTGAGCTGAATGGTGCTAATCCATGCGTCATGTTCGTGAACGGGCGCCGTCAGTAGGGACTGGTCATCTCTTTGCTGCCATGGCTTATTTTAATTTAATTTAATATTTGAATTGTTTTTTTTAATCTTTTCACTACGGATGCTTTTAACGTACTGCATGATAATTTCAATCACATGCATAACTTTAAAATAAATGTAACTAATATTTTGTAACCATATTTTGATTTAAAAGAGTGTCCATGGAGTTTCTTGCCCGTTCTTCTCCATAGGAACCCACTATATTCTTTGGAATGGACAACTATCATCATCTTTCTGACTGACCGACCCCTTGACAATTCAAAAGTGCTTGTAATTGGTTTATTTGAAATAAATGCTTTCTGATTCGAGTTTGAAAAAATTGTAATATCGTTCGGTTTCTGTCAATCGTTTGAAGATGACAGAGACGGAACGATGTTTTAAATATGCTTATTCCAGCCGATCGATTCTGTAATAATCTCACCGTGCAAAGTTAGGTGAAGCGAGCTTAGAGTGAGCTGTCAATAGTGTCAATCCCTAACATTAGTTGGAATGGCAGCTCACTCCACCAAAGTTTTCACGGTGAGATATGGTTACAGAATCGCACCGCAGGTTCGTTTCTCAAGTTTGCACTTCAAAGCTTTATAATTTATAATAGTTTAAGTTTTTCTGTCTAGTAGATAATCGATCGGAATACCCGGTAGACTCATTAGTCGCGACCAAAGAACACTGTGATTAGTATTTAAAATTAATAGTAAGGTTTTTTCGTTCAATTTATTGATTTTTTGTTTTATTTAGGGCTGATTTTTCCAACGCCAGATAATTTTATCGGCGGAATCATTTTGAATTTTTGACAATTCCATACAAAAACTGTCAGATGTCAATTTTATTCCACGAATAAAAATTATCACACTTTACCCATTTAAGTTGGTGCCAAGCCAACATAAACTCATTAGAGTTTTACCGTGTACCAAGATCGTCGAATACATAATTAAGAGAATTAAAACACTTCAGTAGGTACTTAGTTAAAGAGAAACAAAAAATAAAATTACAATGGGTATAAGCAGGGAGGCCTTTGCCCAGCATTGGGACAATATAGGGTAACGGAAAAAAAGCGCAATATTATCTACTACTAACGAGCGAACATCGGTGACCAATCTAGCCAGAGTGGTCACCGATGTGCAGTGTTGTACACAAAAGTGTTGAAAGAATGTAGGTTGTTCCTAAAATTAATTTTCCATTTTTTATGTGTTGTGGTATTACATAGACATTTATACTTAGGTATAAATTAGACATAGGTATATTTGTGTAGCAATGAAGAGCGACTGTGCCCGACTAAGTGCGACTGAGTCCGACTGTGTTGTATAAAAGCGTTGCACCGACCTCATGAGGCAAGAGCAGGAAAATAATGATCATAGTATTTGTGCTGGCCAGAAGACGTATAACATATACGACGTATATAATCGTACACCATAGATCGGCAGTATTCTTCTTCTTCGTATTGTTGGCACAACTTTCTCAGATCTTGTTGCAAAATTTCGCCACTTCTACGGCGTCGTCGGTGGTAGCGCAGAGGTTACTTTGACTGAAGGTTTTAAGACACAGAGGGCAGGATAGGAGGTAGAACATAGTTTGTGACATAGCTCCACAGCCACACCCTGCTGCCGTTCCGTCGAGATAGCCCCACTTTACCAGGTTGGACTTACATCCTCTCACTTGTGTCCGGGGACGGTTCAGGAACTTCCAAGTGGACCATGAAAATTTCACCCTGCAAGGAATCCTTTTAGCCTAAATTCTGAACCAAATACTCACGTTTTCCTTTGCTGACCTTCTAAATTATCTACATAATGGATTTTTGTAATAAACGCTTAAGAATGATTCGCAAAAGGAGCAATCATTTATGTTATCCAATAACGACGTAGATATCAGGTAGATTTATTAAATTTGATAGTCGTTATCTGTATTAGATTCCTGCTTAATGTGTGATGGGTGGCTGATTCATATTGTACTGCAGCGTCAGCCCCGGATTTACTCCTAGGGGCCCAGCCAGCCAAGGAGCCCCAAAGCTACCCCGATCAGGTAGCTTGCCTGCCTCAAAATACTTTGTGAGCATATTATTATGTACTAGCTTCTGCCCGCGGCTTCGCCCGCGTGGATGTCGGAAATTATCCCACGGGAACGTGCTGACAGGATAAAATGTATGTGCCCCAGGATGCTACCTATCTCGCGGGCCCTTTGTGGCTAATTACAATAGAAAACCAATTGTGTCTCATTAATGGTGATTAAGAGGGTACCTATATGATATCTTTACCTAAGTACCTACCTAATTAAAAAAATATATAAATTCAATAACAGAAAATAAAATACCTACCTACCTAAATAAACCTATTTATGACGATAACTAATCTAAACTCAATCATCATCTGCCTAGCCTTTTCCCAGCTATGTTGGGGTCGGCTTCCAGTCTGACCGGATGCAGCTGAATACCAGTATTTCACATGGAGCGACTGCCTATCTGACCTCCACAACCCAGTTACTGGGTAATACGATACCCTTGGTACGACTGGTTGTCAGACTTTTGGGCTTCTGACTACCCGTAACGACTGTCAAAGATCCACGAATGACAGCCGGGACCAACGGCTTAACGTGCTTTCCGAGGCACGGAGGTGTCTCGGTATGTAAAGATGGTCACCCATCCACAGACCGACCGCGGCAAGCGTAGCTTAACCTGACCGATCGACCTGTGCGGTTGTTATTATTTAGCCACGGGCCCCTCAATCTAAACTCAATAAATAAGCAAAATCTCTAAAAACTAATATCTATACGAATGACTATCCTACCTAACAGTATTATAAAATAACCTACGGTCACTACGTACACTATCAAATATACTACCTATACTTTAAAATTTAAATCTATACCTACGACTTATATAAAAATAAACCTAAGTAACTCTAAAAAGTAAAAGGAATAAAAATGAACTCCACTGCGTGTGACCTAACCTACGACAAACTTGTTATTTGCGGTTGGTACAGTAATCGGATCTAGGGATCGAACCGCAAAATTAAGTTTGTTTTTTATTGTATATACTTTTCCGGGATAAAAAGTACCCAGTGTGGTGCCCAGGATATTAAAGAATAATTATACCAAGTTTCATCGTAATCGAACCGGTAGTTTTTGCGTGATGCCTGAACAAACAGACAGACAGACAGACAGACAGACAGACAGACAGACAGACCGACAGACAGACAGACAGACAAAAATTTTTTTAATCACTTTTTTGGGTTCGGTGTCGGTCTAGTAACATTTATTTTTTTGATATTTTCAATGTACAGAATTTTCACTTCTACAGATTTATTATAAGTATAGATATAAATTATTTCGGTACTGATCAATAGATAATAGTAGATACGCATGTGGTCAGATATTGTACATATATTGTGTTCGTGTTCACGTATTACGATATATACTTAAATCATTATCTTATCAAGTGTAATGTGTCCGGAATAGGTTACAGTTTGCACGTCAATGTCCATGCCACCCTGTGTACTAATAATAAAGCTAAAGAGTTTGTTTGATTTTTGGTTGTTTGAACGCGTGATGCATTTGATAGCCAACTTTTTTAAGAAGGTTCTAGGCTGTTTAACGTCGCGCTACGGCCTTTAAGAGCCGAGTAAAACGAAATGAGAAAGAACGCGAAGCCAAAACTAAGTAATAGCGCGAACGGGGCTTGCGATGCGGTGGGTCGGTGGAGCAAGAAGTTCGGCGCGGGCTGAAGCTAGTTAATAATAAATGCTAAAAGTATGTAATTTCATTTAATTATGTTCTGATTGTAGACTAAAATGAAAATTACTGGCTGAAGTGGCCTGTAATTTTCATTTTAGACTACTATGATAAACCAAGGGACGGATAACTAATAACTCGTTCGAGGACATACCTATGTTATTAATCTTTTAACTTATTTAACTGAATGGTATAGTATTACGTCAAGGTCGAATTTGTTTCGCAACTCGGAATTTGGGTCGCTTTTAGACGAAATTAAAAGTTTTTATCCTTTCATCCAACTCTCTGTCTCTTTGCCTAGCCTTGTACCATTCCATTTGGGGTCGGCTATCTTCGTCATTCGTCGCCAGATGGTTCGGTACTGGGTCGTCGAGTCATTCACTTTGGCTTGCTTCAGGTCGTTGTTGACTAAAGACATCCAAGTGAAAAGGGGTGTACCTCGCTTCTTTGGATCTGAATTCATGTAGAGGACTTGCTTTTTCATGTGTTCTTCGGGCCTTCTCCAGTACATGGCCATACAATCTCAGGCGCGCTTCAGAGAGTTTTTCTTCGCTTGGGACGTAGAGAACGGCCGTGGACAAACCTTTGGGTCAACGGCGGCGTCCTAAGCCCCAGTAAGCAAGGTCTGTCTTAGCGTCAGATGGCAACCGGCCGTAAAACTAGAAGCCACAACAATCACTCTTCATCTTTCCATCCAACTCCTGCGACTAAATTTAAGCGACCTGTTAAAGCGCGTAGGTTCTATACAGCGAGAGGCCGTGAGTTTGATTAGTCTCACCCTTTGAAATATTGACGTTCAATAACTTTTAAGTACCCTGCTTTAAACCCAAAGTAATTTTAAGTTTGGTACACGGGATTAACCTTAACAGGAATATACATAGGTACTTAGAATGTGTACTCTTTAGTAGGTATCAACTGCTACATTGTTACAGCCTCTATAATTACCAAATACCACCAACCAAACGGACTAACCAAATGGATGTGAGTCCGAAGTAATAATAATAATAATATCCCTGGACATTTCACACAGCGCCATCTAGTCCCAAGCTAAGCAACCTAATGCTTGCAAGTTACTTGCAAGCAAGCAACAGCAAGCAAGCAAGTTGTTTGCTTGCTTGAAAGTTATTTATTTAAATTATCATCTCCTTTATTTCATTTAAAAGCATTTGTAAATAGTTTTATGAAATAGTAGCCCACCGGTATCGGGAACTGGGTCCAAGCTATCGGCGGCCAGCGCTCCAGCCAGAGAAAGGAACCTCCTAACAATGCGAGCCATGTCTCGAAGTATCGCTTTCTGAATCAAGCTAGCTGCCCAACGAGAGCCTCCTCAGGTGTTGGTCGAGGCTCTTGACTATTAAGCCATTGGCTGTCACGACTATCGGTACAATGATCGCTGAGTCCACATCCCACATGTCGACAACCTCGCGAGTCAAGATACTTGATTCTTGACTTGACTCGCAAAGATCTTCTTGATAAAGAACTTGACTTATACTCACTAACCTACCGCAAATGCAAAAACGCTTTGTCTAAATGGCTCAAGTCAAAGACCTATGACGAAGTGGAAAATATGGCGCAATCGATGAAACTATAATATACGTGTAATATCTCTCGATATCGCTTCGGTATTTTGCCGCTAATGGAAGTTAATATCCTACAGTATTTTCCGATCCCAAGACTAGTCGTAGGGTTAGCTAGCAAATAAAAAAAATCTGCATTTTACCTGAAATTACAGTAAATAATTAATCTCTTATCACCACCATGTTATACTGTGTAGGTTCAACCCTCCACTTCTACTCTCTCACTCCCACACTTACCCACACCCACTACTCACATACACATTCACCTCCACATCATCTCCTACTCACATAACACACATCACTAGCGCGTTTTTTGCCTTTCATAAAAATACTGTGATCCATTTCATTCTTTTGTTTTTATTTTTATTTGTATAAGTTTACAATATCTTGAAAAGGCTCAATAACAATTTATAACCTGGGGAAGGGCGGAGCATCCTAACACAAGCAAACTGCTTAAATGGATTCTCCCCATTGTAACTAGAATAAGTTATTTAAGACTAGCTGACCCGCGCAAACGTTGTTTTGTCATATAAATTATTTCTAGCTGCCTGGCGTTACTTCGTTCGCGTGGTGTCCTACCCCCTACCCTACTCCTACCCTACTCCTACACTACTCCTACACTACTCCTACCCTACTCCTACCCTACTCCTACCTTACTCCTACCCTACTTCTACCCTACTCCTAACCTACTCCTACCCTACTACTACCATACTCCTACACTACTCCTACCCTACTCCTACCCTACTCCTAACCTACTTCTACACTACTCCTACCCTACTCCTACACTACTCCTTCCCTACCCCTAACTTACTCCTACACTACTTCTACCCTACTCCTACCCTACTCCTACCCTACTCCTACCCTACTTCTACTCTACTCCTAACCTACTCCTACTCTACTCCTGTCCTACTCCTAACCTACTCCTACCCCTACTGCTACACTACTCCTACCCTACTCCTAACCTACTCCTACACTACTCCTATCCTACTCCTATAAGTAAAACGCTGATTGATTGATAGAACCTAGCGGACCCGGCAGACGTCATCCCACCCGAAAAAGCAGCGCCACCTACCGGGTCCAATTATGTATACAAACCTTATCCTGACAATAACGAAAATAAAAAGAAAAGAATTATCCAATTTGATGCAGTCGATCGGAAGTTATGCGCGTACATACATTTCGGTGATTAATTTTTATTTATACACATACAGATGACGCAATAATTTTTTATTTTTTTTATTTGTATCTTTCTCGGCTTTCACGAGGTTCCCGTCATGCGGGAACGCTATGTCAACAATCATTGCGCGCCGCTCTATTCGATCCACCACCACTATATCAGGCTTATTGGCAACAGTAGTCCTGTCAGTGATGAGGGATCTCAGTACAATGTGATATTTCCATTTTCGAGAAGTGGGTCGGGCATATCCCTGTACGCCACTTCCGATACCACAAGGCTGTATTTCAGAGCAAGTGCAATGGATAATCCTGGCTACAAGGTTGTGTCTATTATTATTATTTCCTGTCATTATTTTTATTATTATTAATTTATAACTTCCTTCTTCACAGACAGTCCAGTATCGCCTGTCACCAGCATACTGCCGCTCAGTTTCGTGGTGATGGTGACTGCCATAAAGCAAGGCTATGAAGACTGGCTCCGGCACAAAACTGACAACAAGGTCAACAACCAGATAGGTGAGATAACCAGAGATAACATAACTAAACACCATTGTCGAAATTGTGTGGTTTGTGGCACAATGTAATGTTGCAATTTATTTATTCTTCAGAAAGTTAAAAGTAATGTACAGACGCCAGCAGGTCAAGCTACCCGAAACTGTCAAATTTTCCCCATCAAACTTGAACCTTAATGCTTTAGCGATAAAGTTGAAAATCCATTAAAGAAATTTGACAGATTGTAGTAGCTTGATGTGCTGGCGTCTGTACAATAAGAGGTTACAGTCGCCGTTTTCACAAATTAAAAACCATGTATGTAAAGTCAAAATAAATAAATATACGCACAAAAATAAAATAGAATCTTCCAAGGGCTGATTTTTCCAGCGTCAGATAATTTTATCCGAGGAATAATTTTGAATTTTTGACAGTTATTCCATATTAAATCTGTCAGACGTCAATTTTATTCCACAAATAAAAATTATATATCGATTGAAAAATCAGCCCTTAAAATTCTTTTTTATATAAGCAAAAACTGACTGGAATAAAAACTAAGAATAAAGCAAAATGCAAAATAATTACATACATACTCAGCCTATAATGTTCCCACTGCTGGGACACGGGCCTCTCTGTGAGAAGGAGTGGGCCGTAATCCACCACGCGGGCTCAGTGCGGGTTGGTAGATGTCGCATGTCTTCGAATTTTTGGTTCTAGGACCTGCCTTTATTTTCTCACGATGTTTTCCTTCACCGTTTTGAGAGCAGTGGTGACGATATATAATTCACTCAAAGCAAAGCGCCTGCCTGGGTTCGAACCTTCGCCCTACAACTCGTAAGTCGCGACCGTTACCACTGGGCAACCACTGCTTTCACCAAATAATTACGTATTGTGCTTTAATTAGGAGTAAGACCACGTTCGCTCGGACGTAAAAATATCTCGGCGGGATTTTATCGCGCACTGGATTTTCAACTCCCGGTGTTAAGTCGAGTATTAAGAATACAACAGAGCACATCCCCCTACTCGGCGCTAAGCAGAGCAGTAAAAGCCCAGTACGCGAAAAAAAATCGCTGCGGGAAAATCGCGCCCGTGCAAACCTGCACCCTAATTGCGTAACACACTATCGATAAGTATATATTGATGTTGCTAATCCATTGCTTCATATGTTCGAAAAATTTGTCTGCTCAACAACGTAAATCACAATAAATGTTGTTGACCTGTCAAACTGAAAGCCATAGCTACTGATAGTGTGCTGCTTACCCGCTGAGCTCGTTGTATTTCGGTTTTTACCAGAGTATTCCTTTATTTATATACCAATGAATAATTTACCAACGATTGCTTTATAAGCATATAATAAATTAGAACTCTCTCGTTGGTCTGTCGATTCGATCCCCGAGTTAGGCAGTGTTACTGCGTTTTTTCAATAACCACCCTTATTAGGAACCCGGTTTCCAGATTGTTTATTTGTATGTATGTTAGTATATTCAGAAGTATTTATGTATGTTTATTTGTATGTATGTTAGTATATTTTCGTAATATTTGTTTGCTGGAAGAGATTTTTTATGAAATAAGCATCGTCTCTGTACCCATTTTTTCTGTTCTGTTTTTCATTGTCTGTTTATATGTGTGTACATAAATGGTAAAATAAAATAAATAAATAAATCGTTGTCGGATTGATGGAAATAGGCTTGTTTAGTTTTATTATTATGTTTATCGCTAAAGCATTTGATTTGTAGCTTAGAAAAATGGAAAAGGACTACAGCCCGATTCAAACTTTATGGCGGCTCGGAACATGAGGCGAGTCGCTGCGCAGTAACAAATTCACCTGTCAGCGGGGGTGAGGGGTGAGTTACTGCGCAGCGAGTAGCGCACTTCCGAGCCGACATACATTTTGTATCAGGCTGTATGTTAGGATCTTAGCTGGTGGCGTTTTGTACTTTCTGCGTACTCCCATGGGAAAAAGGCGTTAGTTTATGTATGTATGTGTAAAAATGCACAAGCTATTTAAGCTTATAATGAAATGCCAGCCATTTTTATAGTTTCCTACTAAGCTTACCATTACAAATAGACGGATAGTATAGTAAAATATAGAATACCCGTCTAAAAACCTTGAATGTCCAACAATTATATTTTATCTTTTCATGATTCAGCCATTCAATAAGTTGGTACTCTATTCGTTAGGGATTTCCGCAAAGTAAATAGGTAGGGCATTGTTACTAACGGTTTATTCAGTTCTGAATCATTTCGCTTCAATGCCAGATTATGAAATAAGTAAAAGTTAATAGGAATTATATATCAAATCTCTGAAATTAAAGATGGTGTAGTAGATAAGTAAGTAAAGTATGAAAAAAAAGCCAAATCATCGTTAATTTATTCTAGTAACTACAATACATACAATGGCGCCGAATTCCCTTGTTCACAAACTAAATTATAAGACGATGACCAAAAGTCGTACCAAAAAGTCTCATGCATCAAGATCAAAATGTTATAGTAATTATTTTCATAATTTTTTTACGACATTACACGTTGGGGATTTCATTTTTGAACAGGGAATTTAATTTAAAGTAAAAAGTGTTGATATTTACAGATGCGCTTGACGTAAATTGACGTATTTTTAGTCGCCATGTTTTTAATCACGCCTAAACTATGTATGGAGTATCTTAATTTGAAAGGACTAAACTAATATTTTATCTTCTGTCCTTTTCTTAATGAAATAGAAAGAAAAAGATGCACTGAACTTAAATTTAGTTTAGTTTGTTTACAAGGGAATCAGCGCCATTATCTTTTTCCCCTAAAGCAAAAAAAAAAAACTGAAAAGCAATCGTTTATCAAAGGACCAGTTTCATAAATACAACACATACATAAACTCACGCCCTCTTACCATGGGGGTAGGCACAAACCACAGAACGCCACCTGCTAAGATTACTAATGTTATCTACCTATAGATATTTTAATAAAGTTCAGCATAGTTTAGCTGAGGAGTTATCTGACTTGAAGAACAATGCAAAAGCAGGTTATCTCTGTCCGGCCATTATATATGACCATTGATTTCTCTTTCGAGTATTTAAAACTTGAAAAAATATGTAAATACGAGATAGGAAACTACACTCGAGAGCAATGAATCCGGGTCACTTGAAGAATCCTAAAAATCTCGGAAACTAAAAATGCTAGGTTAATGCAATAAATTGTATTTAATAGACAATCTAATACTCCTTAAATGAAGGTATTAAAACTTCTTAGTTATTGTAAAGTTATATCATAAAAAAATCAAATTTGAAAAAGGGCCACTTTCGAAGATGGAACTACGAAATTACAGCATTTGGTTTTGCTTTTGTTTGTAATCTGTCATTTATGTGGGTACATAAACCATGTTGATAGTGCTCTATATTCATTATTCAAGCTGAAATTATGTCGCTTACGCCTGAAGAATGCACCAGAATACTTACAATGCTGGAAACCGGCCGGAGTCAGCGCGATACAGCCAGGACTGTCGGTGTGTCGCTGTCAACAGTACAAAGAGTTCTCCGACGTTACGAAGAAACTGGTTCTAACCTACGCAGACCAGGAACGGGCAGAACCAGGTGTACCACAGCACGAGAAGACCGATACTTGGTGAACACCATGCTTCGAAATCGCTTTCTCACAGGAACTGAACTCACAAATCAGTTTCGACGCCTCGGAGGAAGTAACCCAAGTGCATGGACAGTAAGACGTCGGCTTGCTGAATCTAACTTAAAACCCCTTAGACCTGCAAACGGCCCTAAACTGGAGCGTGGGCATCGTATTTCAAGACTAAGATATGCCCAGAGCCACGTAAATTGGAGTATTGAAGATTGGTCAAAAGTTATGTTCTCCGACGAATCAAAATTTATGCTCTACAAGCACGATGGAAGACACAGAGTGTATCGAAGACCAGGGGAAAGATTCAAGCAAGCATGCATCGAAGAAAAAGTAGCCTACGGTGGTGGGTCTGTACTTGTGTGGGCCGGAATTTCTTCTGAAAGTCGCACAGAGCTGGTGATCATAGAAAACGGCTCTTTAACTAGCGTAAGATATGTGGAAGAAATCCTCAATGATCACGTTGGTCCATTTATGGTCAATTTAGGTGAGGATGCTATATTTATGCATGACAATGCCCGACCTCATACAGGTAGGATTGTGAATGACTACCTTCAAGAGATGAACATTACTCGTATGGAGTGGCCAGCGCGCAGCCCGGATATCAACCCGATCGAGCATGCTTGGGACGAGCTAGGCAGATGCGTAAAACAACGAAACCCTCCCCCAATCACGCTTCGTGAGCTCAAAATTGCTCTCACAGAGGAATGGGAGAATATTCCCCAAAATCGTATAAGGAACTTGGTGTACAGCATGCCAAACCGCGTAAACGCAGTAATGGAAGCACGAGGAGGCAATACGAAGTATTAAAATTCAAGAAAATCGTAATAAAGTTCAAAAATTTCATGTTTCCTATTTTTGTTTTAAGGAGAGATCAGCAGTTTTTTTCTTTATGTAATTTTGTGTTAATAAAATGTATGGTGACTCATATTTTTTTTTTTACTTTCATTTAAGGAGTATTACATTGTCTATTAAATACAATTTATTGCATTAACCTATCATTTTTAGTTTCCGAGATTTTTAACATTCTTTAAGTGACCCGGATTCATTGCTCTCGAGTGTACTTGATAACTAATTGAGAGGTTTTCATGACGTGTAACTTTAATTTCCCTATAAATGAATGACTCACATTTATTAATATAATGTCACCCCTGTATTCTTCGAAGAGGTGGTGTGTAAGTAGGTAAGTAGTTCATTCATATTGTAAGTTGAAAATTATCCCCGTACTATTACGTTTAGTAGATCTTTTAAAGAGAATAATTCCGTAATACATTGTATTCATATAACTCTATAGGTTTACGCGGCGCACGCCTGTAAAGCTCCCAGCCGGCATGATTTTTACCGACATCTTTTACTAACATCGTCATATTTTAATCAATTTACACAAAATTTTGCCCGAAGAATAAAAAAAATAAAAATTGCCTGTGCCCCAGCTGTGGGAACTTTATAGGCTGATACACGACATTTTAATGAATTATACACCTAAATTTTCCTCATGAATGACTGTCCACTGGTGAGAACCGTATGAAAATCCGTTTTGCAGTTTTTGAGTTTATCGCGTTCAGACCAACAGACAGACAGACGCGGCGGGGGGACTTTGTTTTATAACATGTAATGATGTTTCTATGGTTATGTTTAGTTTAGTTTGTTATCTTCCTGTGCTCTTCCAATAAACTAACACTACTCAATAACAATTATAAAGCTTATATAAGGAAGTGAGAACTAAGGAAATATTTTTGGAAATACACCTAAAGGAGTTAAATGGGGGTTGAACCGTGCACCGTGCAATTTTCTACAAATTAACAATTTTGTCGAATTTTAGACTGAAGTTTTGTGGTATAGGGCCCTGGTCTATGGAAAGAAGCCAAAACATCGTTCATTTCAGTAGCTACAATACATAAAATATGTTAAACGCGTATTAATGGACCAGTTTTGTAAATACAAGTGGTCTTCGTAATCGTTAGTTTTGGCAATGTATAAAAAAGTTTTTGAGGTAATCTGAGTATTTCAATAAAGTTCCATAGTAACTCCTTTCCTAGCCAAATTGTCTTTCACACAGCACATAAAAGAGAAAATGTAAAGATGGGAAATGCCATCGGGCGCAGGGCTTGTATTAATTAAGTCTCAACTACTTAGGGGTCTAGACAAACTAGCGAACAAAGACGCAGTCTATGTATCTGACTTTGAAGATAATTATACCGATCAATACCTAATGAGTAATGAATGAGGCATTTAACCGCGTATCCATAGCTAATGCGGTCTGTCTGCCTAGTATACAAGTACTTATCAATTAGGCCGCTTCATCAATAATACAGATTAATTTATTATCTTTTCAGGAAAGCATTTGTTTTTATTAAAAAGTGATAGTTTTACAACTTCCTTGTTTTGTTTTTTGACACATGTATATAAATAACTAGCAGCGCCTCGCGGTTTCACCCGCATAATGGTCGATCCCGTGGGAATATCGGGATAAAAAGTATCCTATGTCATATTCTAATGTATAAGCTATATCACTGTAAAGTTTCATCAAAATCCGTCAAGTAGTTTTCCGTGAAAGAGTAACAAACTTCCATCCATCATCCATCCATCCATCCATCCTCACAAACTTTCGCGCTTATAATATTAGTAGGATTTACAGTCCTTTCCTAGTTATTTTACCACTGATTTTGCATCACTGTCCAAATAACATTGATCTTTATTTACATGCAAATAAGGTTGCTGTTGGGTTGTTACCACTGACAAATCGGCCAAAATCATTGTGATCTTCATTCTCGTTACGATAAGGTTGCTGTTGGCTTGCTGCCACTGACGAGTCTGTCAAAATCATTGTGATCTTTATTCTCGTTACGTTAAGGTTGCTGTTAGGTTGCTGCTGTCAGAGGTAAAATAACTGTGGACGAACTGTAGGTGCTACCCATTAATTTGAGTTGAGTTATCTTAGACCTCATTGACATCGGTGAAGAAAAAATATCGCGACGAAACTTGGACTTATAGTTAATATGAGTCTGAAATCACCAATCCGTCTTGAGCAAGCGTGGTGATCAATGCTCGTGTCTTCTCTGTATGAGAAGAGGCCATTGGCCTGTAGTGGGACAGTAATATGCTGTTATTCTTTTTGCCCATTAATTACCGTTTACAAACAGTTTATTAAGGGCAAATTTTTCAACCGACAGGTAATTTTTTATTGTGGAATAAAATTGACGGCCTTTTGTACGACGGGATTTTGTACGGAAGAACTGTCAAAAACTCGAAATTATTGCTCGGATAAAATTATCTTGCGTTGGAAAAATCAGCCCTAAAACAAATGTCTAGAACTCTAGTCTCTAGATAAAGGAATTGGTTTCCCAACTTATCTGTTTAAATTCATCGATACTGATACCGGCCGACCTTGCTCTGGTGCATCACTCGAGATAAAAATAACAGTTCTTTATCTCAATATAAGATTCTTTAGATAGAACTGATAGTAACCGCTACTGATTGAACTGTAGATATAGTAAACTATAATATCATGTGTGTATACATAGATATGATAATATTTATCGCTTTTATTAAAATAGTTTATTTAATCTCCATTCGGCGAGACAGATAACTCGAAAAGCTGATTTGGAAACCATTTTCCTGTCCACACCTTATTTTTTTTTTACGGTATTTTGAGAACACCCTTAATTTTTTAAACTACACTGAAATAACAAAAGATATCTTATAGGTAGGGATATACTTTACTGCGCTGGCCCCATATACTCTATGTATATACAATATAAATAAAAATGAATCACCGAAATGTACCGACTGCACCAAATTGGATAATAGGGTAGTTGCCTGGGTAAAATAATAATAATTATGTTTAGTCCGTCAGTTAGATTATCGCAAAATAATGGACACGTATTTTTTCTTTTGTTTTTTCAATCTAACAAAAAATGACAAAGATAAAGCGCGTCAAAATTTGGGAGTGGGGGTCGTGACCTCACTTGCTTGCAAAAGTGTCGCAAGCAAGTGACGTCGCGCGGAACTTTAACGGGCGATATCTTCATAATTTTTTATATAATTGACAAAAGAAAAAATACGGTTTCAATATTTTTTGATAATCTAACTGACGGACTAATTAGATTTTTTTAGGAAAAAAGCCTATTCTTTTTTTTGTGTTTGTTATTGTCAGGACAAGGTTTGTATAGAAGAAAATTAAAAGAAAAAACGAAAAAAAAATATGGCGGTACGACGTTCGCCGGGGTCAGCTAGTTTGAAATAAAAGCTGGGCGGATGAACAATAATCGATCAATAGCCATGACTCTGCAATAAACCTTTGTCCTTCTAACTGTCTATCATACCAACATAAAACAAATGGCTTTAAGATCCGGTACGCTGCACTGTTTGTATTGCTGTCAGCTATCGATTTATATAGGTTTCACGCGTTGCTGCCATTTTATAAAATCTGGCTTATATAAAAATCTTCAAACCCCTTTCCAAAAAACTTTTTAAAACTTTTGAGTGACAAATGATGATTTGCGACCGCAGTAGGTAACCCGACAGAGAGAAAAATTCATACAAACGCACAATGATAGGTCCACCCAAAGCGCGACAGTACAAAACATAGAAGTTTTGCCTCTTTATAGGGTAACTCTGTGGCGCGACGTTCGTACTTATTCGGAAACACGAAGTTTCCCGAAGCGCATACCTTTTCTGGTTTATCTGTATTTGAATAACGTTCTAACTTACATTTTATCATTCGACAGTGGAGATAGTCCACAAAGGCGTTATCAACGAGGTCCGCAACTCTTCGATCGCGCCAGGCACCCTCGTCCGTGTGCGGCGAGGGAAGGAGGTTCCAGCAGACTTGGTACTGCTGTGCTCGGCAGGAGAGAAGGGAAAATGCTTCGTAACTACTGCCAACCTCGATGGAGAGACGAACTTGAAGACTTTGAGGGTACCCCCGCCATTAGTCGGCTTTACACCAGGTATAAAATTTATGTAACTGTGATTGATTTGTCATTGTTCATACAGCTTATGTGTTGTGTATTCATCTGTTAACTGTTTTTTGTGATGTGTTGTGTTAATTAAATTTAATTATCTTTATTTAAACTAGAATTGCCTAAACATTTGTAAAATCTCCCTTTTAAAATCATTTCATACTTCCATGGCAGGTTGTTTTTTTTTTGAAATAACAACAGCTTTGATACCGGATTTGGGAACTGGAATTTTATGAATGATAAGGTACTTTTAAACTTCTGTTCACACAGAAGCCATAATAAATCTATTAAGCTTTAAAATATTTTATAAATACGAAAATATAATTTAGATAGATTGTGATTGTGGTAATAAAGGTATTTGGAATCTCATGCGTGCTTTTATTTGTGCGACCATCGCGAACTCACTTTTCATTGTCATCCTAACTCGTTCAATTATGTTAGCTTAAGGTAAATACAACAAGTATAACAACGATCTGTCTCAAAATGCTAATCTCTGCAAACATTACACATATTCTGCACAAAGATACATTAATTTGCCCATTAAAACCTTATCTAAATATTCAAAACAACTGAAAACATTAGAAAATATTCAAAACAACTGAAAACATTAGAAGTGTATGACTTTACAGATCACACTAGACTCGTGACGTCTTGTCAATATCTCTGTTTATCACTATCTAGTATATTACCTGAATCCTTGTTACATCATACATTGAAATGACGCGTCACGATGTCGCGCGTCGCTGTGACGCGTCATTGACGTCGCCATTTGCATTACACTTGTATGGTATGACAACGTACTTACCATGGTCAAGGTTTTTCTACGCCGACTGTACTTAGCCCAGTATAGACTCCAGCCATCACAAAGGTTAGAATGTTGCTGTAACTTATGTAATCTGCATTCGCAACTTATTTTCCAAAAAGTAAACAAATATAGGTTTGTGGAAAAATAACTTTAATTCCTACAAAATAAAGTTCAGTTTACGCTACAACTTCAAACATTTTTATACCTTTTTCAAGAGAGCTAGGCACTCTGAAATCAACTTAATTACCATTGAAAGAAAGTTGATATTTATTCAACTTGAAATAACAACAATTTGAAACATAAAGGAGATGTCCCCTTTTTGTATGGACGTTGGTTTTTTATTCCAAGAAAAATCGTATTTAAACAAGAATCAAACTACATCCAAATAAAAGCTACAAAAATATGGAACTTTGAACCACTGAAATTATATTTTTAGACCCCCCCATTTCAGAGAAAAATTAAAAACTATTTAATGTTAGTACATATAATTTATTCGTTATGGGAGCCCAAATTAAACCTCCCACACACTTTGACAATGTCTAAATATGACAGATGACACTGTTGACCGTCAGGCAAGCCTCTTCCGTCTGATACGTCACACTAAAAAAATAATCTGACAAACAAACAAACTTTTCAGCTTTATTATTAGTATAGATTATTACAGAGGTAAATAAATAATCTGATTAGATTCGTTTCGTTCACATTGATAAACTCGCAAATCAAACATTGATTGACAGTAATGACAGTACCATGTTTCAATTTTGACAAGATTATTATTTTTTGGGGTGTGTTCACTTTATTATCCTAGACAATTAGAAAGGTTTGTTCGTTTTAGGGGTAAATTCACACTAAAATAAAAATAATTTCTTCTATGTCTATCCAAATATATTTAATTTATCCATGTTAGAATTATTAAATAATAAAAATCCATTTTTGGACATGATAAAAAAATGACACTACGATTATGATAAAAAAATGGCACCTTTATAAAAAAAAAGAAACAGCTATAAATATAATCATACTATCTGATTCTATGTGCGTTGATTAAAGAATTGTTGCCAGCTCATAGTAAGACCGATAGAACTCGCCTTTACATAGAAAAAAAGAAACAAATCCTTCTAGCTATACACTCATTTTTCCTTAGATATTCTCCCGCAAGGTATGCGGATAGAGGTGCCCAACCCTGTGGCAGATCTCTACACGTTCTACGGAAGGTTGGAGATCCCCTACCAGGACAGCCTGGTGCTCACCACTGATAACCTGATGCTCAGGGGATCTCGGGTCAAGAACACAGAGTGGGCTATAGGATGCGCTATTTATACGGGTAAGTTTAAACTACAAAGTTGAATGTTGCTGAAGGAAGTTGAATATATAGACTTTGGTAGAAAGTTTTCACCGTTTGTAAATTAATTATACAGGCTGGTCCAAATAGTAAAAATTGATTCCTCATACCCAGGGGTATCCGAAAATACCCCATGTATGTTCCGCGATTTTTGATAATTTTAGTCATAATTTCTTGTAAATTTTATGGGAACCACGGAAAAATTGATTCCTCATGCCCAGAGCATAAAGATCCATTTTTTTATGACGTCACTATTTTACCACCTTGACTTCAAAACCTATGTGAAAAAATCCTTGCCGAGGTTAATCCATGGCTTGGAAAGCGCATTCAGCCGTTGGTCGCGGCTGTTATTAGTAGATATTTGACAGTTGTTACGGGATGTCAGAAGCTCGAAAGTCTGACAAGACAACCAGTTTTGCCAAAGGTATAGTATTACCCAAATGCTAGGTTGTGGAGGTCAGATAGGCAATTACTCCAAGTAAATTACTGGTATTCAGCTGCATCCGGTTAGGTTGGAAACCAACCCCAACATATTTGGGAACAAACTAGGTACAAGATGACCACTTGTTTTTCTAAACTACTTGATCATCATTTGCCCATCTCTAATGAGGTCAGTTTCCAGTCTAAAAGAATGCAGCTGAATGAATACCTGTGACCCAAACGCCTTCTGTTACAGGTGAAGAAACAAAACTGGCTCTCAACTCAAAATACTCGGGGAACAAATTCTCGTCAAGCGAACTGGCGATCAACCAGTCCCTCCTCTACTTCATAGGTCTTCTAGTCGTCGAAATATTGGCCTCCTTGGTCGCAAAGCTATTGATCGAGTTACATAATACAGAGAGGGATCTATACCTCGGTCCTGGGGCCCCATACCCGATTCCACTAAGCTATGTTCTTCAAGATATGTTCTCCTTTCTGTTACTCTATTATTATATAATTCCTATGTCGCTGTACGTCACTATAGAGCTGTATAAGTTTATTGGTAAGTGTACTTTGTTTTATGAGATTTTAGTAGTTAATAAAAGTTTAAGTTTAGTTTTAGTTAAGAAAGTAGGGCCATCCAGAAGCGCGCTGGGTTGACGATATCGTCAAAGTCGCGGGAAACGCCTGGATGAGAGACGCACAGAACCGGGAAGGGTGGCAGACGAAAGGGGAGGGCTATGCCCAGCAGTGGGTGCTTCCGGGCTGAAATGATGATGTTGAAAATATTTGCTTTACGTATGCTATGTTGTATTTGCGCGTAATAACTCAAATATACGAGTTAGATACACTAAGGCGAAGATTCACAGATCTCACTTTGACTTTACTTTGATTAATCAGCGTTTCGTTCTTATATGAACCTTAATTTGATGCAAATAATGTTCATATTCATATAAGCGAATGTTAACAAGCGTTTCGTATGATTACGAACAATGTTCACATTGGTATGAAACGTTAACTTTTCTTACAAAGTAAAGTCAGATAGCGTCTTTGAATTTCGCCCTACTAGGAGCCGTTCTAATCTCTTGACTGTTCAGCAAACGTTTGTAAACGCACCCACGATACAGGAGTAATACCCAGTGTAAACAACGGGCAACGTTAAAAAAAAATCCTACATCTCTCACCGAAAACAAAACTGTATTTAGTTTGATTTCACCTCATTCATAACACAGTTTTCCCCAGGATCCTTATTCATAGCCTGGGACCAAGACCTCCGTTGTGAAGAGACGGGCAAACCCGCAGCAGCGAACACATCAGACTTGAACGAAGAGTTAGGACAAGTGGAAGTACTGTTCTCGGACAAAACCGGCACCCTCACCAAGAACCTCATGGTGTTCAAATCATGCACCATCAAGGGACAAATGTATGAGGAGAGGGAATCCAAGCTCTATGATGTGGAGCGGTTTGATGAGCCCGTGGATGTGTTTCAGGTCAGTTTTTTGTAATATCTGTGGTATATAGCTTAGCCTTTAGGCATTTATCCAATTATCCGCGACGACGATGAAGAGACTATTCGAAGCAACTATCGGCTGTTTTCTCGCTCAAGAAACGTACAATAGAGCGAGTTCTTGCAGTCAGCGATCAACTATTAATAAAATGTAAAATAGATGTAGATAATCTATTTTACGTTTTTTGAGCAAGAAAATAGTTCGCAGCTAGTCGCTTACTCATCGGCTCTTGCCACTGCTGGGACACAGGCCCTTCGTCCTCTGTGTGAGGGAGGGGGCCGTCCACCACGCGAGCCCAGTGCGGGTTGGTAGGACAGGTGCCTAGACTATAATATATAGCTATCTGATCAATTTATATATGTTACAAAATATCAGAATAATAAAGACTTGTTAGGAAGACTAAACTGTGTCTGACGGCCGGCCATGACAAGGGCGTTTCATGATTAATGCAATATGATTGGTTGATGTAGTGGATAAGATAGATAAATGTAATTTTCCACACTAATCTCTTTTCCCTTTATTCATAAGCGTTGCTTAAAGTTAAGTAGTGATTAAAGACTGTTTAACCAAACATTTTTGATGTTTATGTTTATGACACTTAACTGTAATCATCGTTTATAAATAAATCCCTTTATCTATAAGTACGAATTTCAGTGCTGCACGTCCTTGAAAAAGTATGAAATAACCCGAAAAAAATGTTTTTATCTCTATGAAAGATATAAAACTATAGTTTGACCAAAACCGCTGTACCGCGCCTTCGGTATGTGCGCGGCGAGACGGGGGGGCAGTGCAGGCCGCTCATTCGTCATCGCTCACGGCGTCCCCCCCCCCCCCCCGCCTCGCCGCGCATTCCTCCCGCCTCACCGCGCATTCCTAAGGCGCGGTACAGCAGTTTCGGTCAAACTATAGTTAAATCTTATCTTTGCAAATGGCTTTGCTAGTGGTTTATAGATTTAAACCACAGAACAGATAAAAGAGGTTAGAAGGGCCTTGTGGGCGGGGCAGGTGCGCCGCAAGGTTGATCAGACGCTCAAAGTCAACAGAAATTTGAATCACCGCTCAACAATCGCGCTCTTGTTGTGACAGCGTTCGAAACTCCGCGGAAAAAAATAATTATGCCGTCTTGCGCTATTATAACGTGTCGGAAAAGAAGTCAGAGGTGTAATGTGGCCCGAGGAGGGATTTCTTATCACCGGTAAGTCCAAAAACCTTAAAATACGAGTGATATTTGTAATTATTGCAAAAGTATTATGTAGTTTGTAGACAAAAACGATAAAATCGCATTCAGATGCAAAATTATACATTGCTTGCAATACATGGGCACGATCTTGTACGACGTGAGCGGCCGCGCAATGTATTGCGTTCACTGCGAACGCCGCGTGTGTCGAGCCAAAGCATCTATTCAGGGAAATCTATGCGCATCGATAGTGTTGTACCAAATTGTAAACAATGTCGATATTAAGTATGTGTATTATACGAATGATTATTTTCAGTAATGTTACAATTAATACAACTTCGTTTTTATTAACACTAATTTTATTATTGTATAATGTGGATTATTATTATTAATTTAGTTTCTTAGTTGGTTTTTCGTCTAAAATTTGATTTGGCGGGCACAGCTATTATTCATAAATTAACATGATACAGTTAAAAAATACATTTTTCACAGAGTAATTCACAATACATTAATTAGATTATATTATGTCAATTCGACTTAGCATTCGATATGGCCGTGAAATTTAAAATTTCGTTTTAGTTTTTTTGCATATTGTAGCTTTGTTTTACGTTTTATGTTATTCAAAATGCTATTTTTCTTTCTTTCTATTATTATGACGTAAAACAGAGCTGCAACTTCATAAAACGAAAAAAAAATTAAATTTCGCGGCAGTATCGGATGTTCCTCCTTAAATTGACTTTGATTTAATTTTATTTATATGTAATTAGGATGTCCACATTATTCGTACCGTACCCGCAACTAAAAAAATTGCAAAACTTTAATTAACAAAATTACAGTAATTTTATCGATATGATTAATCGACCTTTTGGTCGCCGTAACTATTTGCTTTTGCACGTGTGTGAGTGTACGTCCAGAGCAGTATTTGCGTTAGTGTGAGAACCAATAGCAAACACACGATCTAAGTGCATGTGGTTTATTTGTGTGCGTAATTCGCGTACGTATTGATGTCTTGCTTGTAGTGGAGACACAGGAGTGGGAGACAGGCGGCGACACGCGTTTTAATACAAATCAGGAACTATTTCCTTTCTAACCTCTTTTATCTGTTCTGTGATTTAAACCACGCAGTATGAATCAATGATGACTTTAAACTATATTGTAATACCTACTACAACTGTTAACTTTATCGTGTTGATACACACATTACACACACTTGTTCGGTTGGCACGGGCGGCATAATCGTATGTAGTTATGACTCGGGTCGGCTTTAGTGTTCAACAAATACTAACGAATTGAATGTGTCGACCAAGCGTATAGCATGCCTAAAAGCGTAAAGTACACAATATTTTTGGTTCTATAAAATGATGAATTGTTAATTAATTGGATTTTCCCACTATTTCGTAATGGCCGCGGAATTCAAATTATTTAGAATTGAATCGACATATATCGTGCACTATCAATAAATCGGGGATAGGTAGCAGCAGCAGACAGTATGTTTTGACATATCTCGGGACCCTGGGGCCCCGGACCTTTGAAAGGCATACTAGGGGCCGAAGCCAACTCGCAGAGGCCCTTTACACAATTTTAAATGATGACGAGCCACCAAACGATGATTATCCCTGCATGCACCATGACAGTATGTTTATTATTATCTCTTTTATTTCACTTAAGTACTTATAAATTACATTTTTGAATATTTTTATAAACAAAAAGATAAAAAAAACATTAAAAAATATAAAAATGGTACCCCACCGGTATCGGGAACAGGGTCCAAGCTACCGGCGGTCAGGGCTCCAGAAATAGGAACTTCCCGACAATGCGATTATTACACTACTACAGCGAAGAATTCACTATCGGCTTTAGAACCCTCGAAAACCATGAAAACGATACCCATGACGAAAAATTTTAGAAAATTTTCGCAGCCTTCACCATCTTGGATTTACATTTTGACCAAAAAAGGAAGTCGGAGGGGGCATAACATGTATAAACGCTTTTTCGATGACGATTTCT
Source organism: Apamea anceps (assembly GCA_951799955.1). NCBI lineage: Eukaryota > Metazoa > Arthropoda > Insecta > Lepidoptera > Noctuidae > Apamea > Apamea anceps. Next base: position 3,552,156 of record OX637506.1, read on the forward strand.
ACCATTCAACTCCTACCGCAAGCCACGTTAAAGAACTTCGTTCCAATAAACACTTTTCAATTTTACAAACAATAACAGTGACTATTTCAACAAATAGGCCCAGTTTCCATACTGTCCATATTTATACTGTGGTAACGGTTAACGCCTTACACCCTGTATAGTATAGATTGTACCATGTGCTGCTCTGTAGTTTCTGCCTACTCGCTTGAGAAAAGCCGTGAGATTATCTATGTAAATAACACTCCCTTTCTATTTCAGACAGACATTAAATTCTTCTTCAAAATCCTCGCCCTTTGCCACTCAGTGCAAGTGTCCAGCGAAGACATGAAGAAACTGAGCGCCCGTCTCTCAGTCACCAGTAACTTGCAGCTTATGAACTTCTTTAAGAGAAAGAAAGTCAAGACAAGTACTGCATCTAACGGCACAAATGGGGTTATAGATAACGTTACTTGGAACACTATAATAAATGAGAACGGTAACAAAATGGATTACCAAGCCAGTAGTCCTGATGAGAAGGCTCTCGTAGAAGTCGCCGAGAGGTACGGAGTGACGTTTTTGGGCGAGGAAGGCAACGATCTGGTGCTGAAAGTGGGCGAACATACGGAGATGTATGAGCGACTGCAGGTTATTGAGTTTACTTCGGAGAGGAAGAGGATGTCTGTTATTCTAAGGGATAAGGATGGGAAGGTAGGCTGTGCTTTTGTAATTTATAGGGTCACTTACTTTTTTATTATTAACTGCCCCGTTGGTCTCGTGGTCGCAAGTGCGACTGCTGAGCGTGGGGTCCTGGTTCGATTCCCAAGTCGGGCAAACTGTGATTGCCGTCCCATCGGACCTCGAGAGTAAAGGGAACAGAGAGTGCACCTGTGTCGGCGCACACACTTGTGCATTGTTGAGATTGGCCGCTATAGCCGAAATAGGGTCTGTAGGACAATACAGGGTGGCAGGGACATCGACGCGCAAACTGTAACCATGGATTCAGCACATGAGTTTAGACCTCATAGCGTCGAAATTTTTCGTCGGTTATTAAAAAAAATATTGCTGTTCCATACATTTTGACCGTGTAGGTATTGCAATTTTCTATGAAACAGAAGATTTTTTTTGATAACCGACGAAAAATTTCGACGCTATGGGGTCTAAACTCATGTGCTGAATCCATGGTTACAGTTTGCGCGTCGATGTCTCTGCCACTCTGCATATTTATTACGAAAAGTTCAGTTTTCATTGACATGATTGAAATATAGAAATATATATCATCACCGTAAAACTTACCGTAGCATCGGCGTTACCATGAAACGAAACTACAAATAATTTAATTAATAATTTAAACACGTAATGTTAATACAATTAGAAAAAATACTCGATTATTGAGAGACTATAAATACAAGTCTTAATTATGACCTCTTCAAACATATACTGAATTTTATTTGCCATAGTAACATTGTTTTTCGGAACAATCACAGTTTAATAACTTGTTTCTAATCTTTCCCAGATCTGGCTGTTCTGCAAGGGAGCAGAGAGTTCTGTGTTCCCTCTGTGCACAAACACAAGTCTCATAGAAGAGATCGACCGAGATATCAACGCGTTCGCTAACAAGGGTCTGAGGACCCTAGCCATTGCGTATCGGGTAGTGCCCGAAGAGGAGTATGAAAGAGTTGCGGATGGTAAGTCAAAATACCACTAGTTTTTTTTTAATTACATAGCTAGCTGGGAGTAAGCTCTTTCGAAGTTAGTTGGAGAAAATAAAATAAACTGAATAATAGACTAATTATATTCCAGAAGGCCAATTCTCGTAATTTAAAACGATCAGAATCTACTCACAGTCTCATCTCGGCGACAAATAAATGTCAAAAATGTATAGAAATTAGAGGTGTTTTTTGACAGATTGAGACTGAGATCAGAATGTGAACGTTCTTAAAATTATAAAATTACGAGAATTGCCCCTAGATGTATGACAAACGTAAACGAACAAAAGGATTAGATAAGAATAGTAGCAGATGGTGTTCTGTAGTAATTGCCTACCTCCATTGGAAGAAGGCGTCAGTATGTTTGTATGTGTATACTTTACAGCGGCACCCAAACACAGCCCTGGGCCCCTCTGGACCAGAATATACATACTACTAGCTAGTATTATTAGCCCACACAACAATTTTGACTTGACGTCCTGTTTAGACGACTTTGCGGGATATGTCATTTTTGTTATATAGCAAAATTGGCAATATCAAACACAAATTATACAAAAATTATTTAAAATGTTTAAGTTATGTTTTCCTAAACAATTTAATCTTTAACATTACAGCGATCAAGCGCTTAGACGGCAAGAGCGCAGACGCGTTACAACAAGTAACGCTACAATACAGAGTATTAGAGAGACAACTGACGCTAGTTGGCGCCACCGGCGTCGAGGACTGTCTGCAGGACGACGTGGCCGATACCCTCTCCTCGCTGCGGAGAGCCGGGATCAAGACCTGGGTGTTGACGGGAGATAAGGTGACGAATATTATAGCGTAACAGCAGGCGAATAATTAGAGCATGAAATGACAATACTAGAAAAACGATAATACGTATTTCGAAATCATTTGAGGAACGTATTGGGCAAGGTTGTATGCCTCAATGGCGGGACATAGCAGACTTACCTGTAACTAACACACCATCTTATGAACCTATGATCCACAATAAACTATTTTGAATTTGAATTTGAAGGTGCGCGTTTCCATACGAGTCAGAAGCTAGAGATATTATCCAGCAAGACAGTGGCGTAACTATAGGGTGGTAGGACTGGCAAAATACCACGGGCCCATAGCCAGGGGGGGCCCCGGCCCGAGAGGGCTATGAGCACAGGAAGATCCTAACATACCTAAGTATAGAAATGCTAACTTTTTCGACCACTAAAACAAAGAAGCGGTCAGGTATTCCATTTTGTAGGGGAAATTACGAAATCTACGCGGACGAACTCGCGGTTACGCGGTTCGACTTACGCGGGAGTAACAAAAAAATTATAGTGTTGGTTGAACTTTTTTACATTGAGGGAGGGCCCTACCAATCCCATGAATTTGCCACGGGCCCCCAAGGGTATAGTTACGCCACTGAGTATAGAGTGCTGGAAAGACAAGGTGATGGTATATGGTATTTTTAAAACACGAGCGTCCATCCATACTAACATAAGCATAATCGGCCTTTAATGTGGGCCTCCTCTCTTCGATAGTGAGAGGGCTGTCATCTACCACGCAGGCACCATGTGAGGTCCACCAACCCACACTGGGGTTGGTGGACCTCACATGTCTTCGAATTTTTGGTTCTAGGACATGGTGGTTGTTACGCAAAATAAAGCGCCTGTCTTCGGTTCGTACCGACGATCTACGCCTCGTAAGTCGGGGCCGTTGTCACTGGACCACCTCTTCCATACTAGCTGGTGATAGAATTACAATATAAAAAACCCTATGTGACTTCAAAGGAAAGAAAGTTGTTAATATATTTATTTAAGTACACTTTTCGCAAACAAAAAGGGTAAAAAGGCGGACTTAATGCCTTAGGCATTCTCTACCAGTCAACCAAGGGTGGGGGTGTTAATCCCGCTGCATTGTGGAAGGTGGAATGTCACGCTATTTTTAACCGACTTCTAAAAAAGGAGGAGGTTCTCAATTCGGATGTTTGTATTTTTTTTTTTTTTTTTTATGTTTGTTCGCGCATAACTTCGTCGCTTGCGAACCGATTTGAAAAATTCTTTTTTTGTTGGAAAGGGCATACTTCCCAAATGGTCCCATAGAAATTTCATCAAAAACGGTTCAGTAGTTTGGTTTTTAGACCAAAATTACTGGTAAAAATTACAACTAAAAAGGGAAAAATAAAAACTTTTTTGCAAAAAAATACAACCGACTTCCAAAAACAACACTACAAAGTGAAAAATAACTTTAATTTCGGAAGTCGGTGGCAAACAACGAAAATGCGCACCCAACGACACCGACTTCCGAAATTAAAGTTATTTTTCACTTTGTAGTGTTGTTTTTGGAAGTCGGTTGTATTTTTTTGCAAAAAAGTTTTTTAACAATATTTGACGGCACGATTGGCGCAGTGGTTAAGCGATTGACTGCTGCGCTGCGTGTCGCGGGTTCGATTCCCGCACGGAAGAAATATTTGTATGACCTACATGTATTTGTTCCGAGTCTGGGTGTTTTTCTATCTATATTATGTATGTATTTACAAAAAAAAAATGTATATAAGTAGTTTATCAGCCATCTTGTTACCATAACACAAGCATTAGGTTGCTTAGCTTGGGACTAGATGGCGCTGTGTGAAATGTCCAGGGATATTATTATTATTTATTATTATAATGCTCTCTTTCTGGGTCAGTCGGTTAAAAAAGGGTGTCAGTAACATGGTTGGATAAGATGGTTTAGGCTAGCTATAAGCATTCCTTGTACCAAAAAACCAGTCTGTAAAAACACTTACGAGTTTCTCGCACTAATACGGCTGATAATGGTAAGTGTGATAATTAGAGTATAAGTTTGCTAATTATCATATACTATTTACTTGGCAAATATGTAAAAATATCTAATCAAAATAATGTAGCGAGTGTCATGATAATCGAATGGAACAGTGTCATGAAAAAACATGTACGACTGTGATAAAATAATAATAGGTACGTACAGGTATATGAAAAAGAATCAGAGGGCATCAAAAAATTTGTCCGCATCGCTGTCAACAGGAACAGTGCCCAAAAGGCTGGCAGCATTGCCACGTTGTATGGCGATGCTGATTCTTTGGCCAAGAAATAGGCCAGCACTCTGGTCACGTGAAGAGTCGACTAACCGCTTGGTGATATCTCGGAAAACCAAGTGGGTACTCGGCCCTAGTGTTCCAAAAAAACGTGTGTATTGATAAAATTGATTAAAGATTACCAAATTCAAAACTAATTTTCTCCTAAATTATCGTTACCAACGCGTGAATGTACAAAAAAAAAAAAAATGACGCGATATCGATAACTAAATGCGATTATAACAATCAAACAATATAACAATGCGTTTAGGATACTGGTGGGGCTGCCCCGTTTCTGTAGTGCGTCAGGGATGTTCGCAGATGCGTATGTTGATTGCTTTTTCGCAACAATGCGTAAAAGGTGCGCTTCCCTGGTGCGCAGGGTGTGGGGCAGCTCCAACAGTGTCCTAAGCATGATTGCGAGTCGCCTAGACTGTGTGTACGTGGGTCACTGTTGTGCCGTCTCTCATGGGATGTCGCAACGGTGACCGTTAATTTTAGTGTCTGTGTTTTACTAACATAGTCGTAAGTTTTACTAACAAGTGAGTCTTTGTAGCTTGAATAAAGAAAAATTATTATTATTATAATAACACCTAATGCTTAATAGTAAAGATAAACCGGTTATAAGAATGTTTATGATAATAAAATAGTACGGACTGTAATTATGGCTAGAAATCTACAAAAGTTTTAAGTCTATAGAGTCACCGACCTTTAGGGAAAACAGACCTCATCTGTTATTTTTGTGTCGTAGCACTAACAGTTAGGGCCAGGCCACAACAGTGCGTTGCGGCGTCGCATCGCAAAAATCAACGACGCCGCACAACGCATCGTGGAAATTTCCGATGCGCTGCCGCAACGTACAAATCTGCGATGCGACAACGCTTTGCCGTTTAGTCGGTGTCCATACTTTGAACGACCTGCACGTGTTTTTTAAGCGATATGGCGCAGTACGATGTCGACCACCTGATATCTTTAATTTACGAACGTCCCGTCCTTTGGGACAAAACTATATCACAATTCAAAGACAAATTTTTAAAAACAGAAGCATGGAGGGAAGTGTGTACAAGTTTATATTCAAATTTTGAGGAGTTAAATAGTGTTAAAAAAACAAAACTCGGTAAGTACTTATAAACATTTATATTTTTGTTAACTGCCAACTAAGACCTCCAATGTTACTATTAAAATAATTACAAAAATCGTTTCTGATTATGTTAGCTCCTGTTCTACTTTCATGTGTTGTTTCGTGTAAAATTTGCAAAGAATCGTCAATAATCATTTCTTCAAACGTTTGTGCGCCATCTCGATTCAATACAAAGTTGTGTAATACACAGCATGCTTTTATAATGTCTATTGTGAAATCGTAAGAAACATTAATGGGTCGATGAAATATGCGCCATTTATTTGCGAGTATGCCAAAAGCGCTCTCAACATATCGTCTGGCTCGGCTCAAACGATAATTAAAAACTCGTTTTTCTATCGATAAAAACTTCCCAGAATATGGGCGCATTATATTATTTGTCAGTGGTAATCCTTCATCCGCCACGAAGACAAAAGGAATTTCTTTTTGAAAGCCAGGTAACGGTTTTGGCGGAGGTATAGATAATTGACCTTTTTTTAATAAGTCGTATAGATTTGAGTTCTGAAAAACAGTGGAGTCACATTCCTTACCTTATGCACCTATATCGACATATATAAATTTGTAATTCGTATCAACAAGTGCTAATAGAACAATGGAATTATAATTTTTATAATTGAAAAATAGGGATCCACTGTGATCCGGGCTCAATATACGAATGTGTTTTCCATCTAGCGCTCCTATACAATTAGGAAAGTTGGTCTTTTTTTCATACTCTTGAGCAATTTGTTCCATCAGCTCTGTTGTAATTTTTGGTAATTCCAACCTTTTAAGAATGTTCCATACAATACGACAAACAAATTTTATTATTCCTGTTATTGTAGATTTTCCACGATAATATGTGAAATGCATATCTTTAAAAGTATTTCCCGTCGCCAGGTACCTGAAAGAAAACAAAATAAATCATTATTCGTCATATTTTTTTAGGTAACGATGTCATAAAGAAATGGAGAGGAATCAAGGATAATTTTACAAAATACGAAAAAAAATTAAACGAGCAATGTAAATCCGGAGCTGGGGCCAAAAAAATTAAACAATATCATCTATACGACCAGCTCCTATTTCTGAAAAAGAATTCTCAAAATAAAACAACATCAAGTCTTGACGATGAAGAAATAAGACCAAGCACCTCAACCCAACAAAGCCAGCAACCTGTCATGCCACGTTACCAGCCTGCATCGCGTAAAAGAAAAATTGACGAAGACGAATTTGAGAAGAATATTATAGCTGCTTTAAAAACACCTGAAAGTAGACATTTGTCTTTTTTTAAAGGAATTTTGCCATCATTGGAAAAATTGAATGATAATCAAACAATAATTTTCCAAAGTCGTGTCCTACAGATATTAAGTGATTTACACCAACCATCATACTATCCCAGCCACTATCAAACTTCACAAACATCCGTCCAAGCAAACTATCAAACATCTCAAACAACTGTTCAGACTGGCTATCAAACAGCTCAAATGTCTATGCAGAGTGGCTACCAATCAGCTCAAATGCCTATGCAGAGTGACTATCAAACATCCATTCAACGCAGTGCCTTCCAAAGCGGATGCGAAACATCACCGGCACCTATGCAATCGTCTCCACAAACGCCAAGGAATGATGATGTAAATGAGCCAGAACAAATTCATTTCGATGAGGAACTAACAAATTTGACGAATGACACACAATCGGAATACGAGTTTTGAATAACACTAAATTATGAAAATGATTAAACAGTATGATTATAGTAAAAATAGTTTATTTTTTTCTTACCTTACAGTTAATCCCAGCATCTCCAGAGATTCGATGGGTTTTCTAAATATGTATTTCTTTTGTAAATGAGGCTTTATCAAACTAAGAAGTTCTTCAAAACTTACTACACTCATCCTAAAGTAATCGAAAAATTTAACCTCGTCCACTTTTAGCGCCTCATATTTCCTTTTGAAGTGGTTTCCATCTTTATTCATAATTGTCAGTAATGGGTGCACCCAGTACTTTCTTTTCTGTTTCTTTTTCTTAATACGCCTTAACGCAAGCAGAAGTAGAACACGCGCAGTGCGGTCCATGTCTCACTAGAAACTGAACTGACGGTTAGCGTCTTGTCGTACGATGTCGTATCCGATGAAATTTTTGCGTTGCGACATCGCATCGCATAGCTGTGCAATGTTGTTTTTGCGATGCGACGCCGCAACGCACTGTTGTGGCCTGGCCCTACGGTCTGGTGTCCGCAACTCTACAAAGCGGATATTTAGCGTACGGTCGTAGCGCTATTACATATTACATATATTAAACGCTGAAGTGGGTGACATCTGCCCAGCAGAGAGACAAGACGGGCTTTTAAAAAAACGCTGTTAATAAAACGCTACATTTAAAAAGTTGACACGCGTGCTGTCTAGCGATGCGATAACAACTACTAGGAAATCCTTTCAACATGAACCGACTAATATACCACTCAAATAACTTCCAATACTTTGATTTTTCAACCGACAGATAATTTTTGCTCGTAGAATAAAATTGCCCTCTGGCAGATTTTGTATGGAAGAACTGTCAAAAATTTAAAATTATTCCTCGGATAAAATTATCTGGTGTTGGAAAAATCAGCTCTTAGAATAAAAAAAATATTACTTTGAAACTGTTCGTTACATATCCGTCACTTGTGCGTAAACGTTCAATAGAAAAGTAGAAAGTATCTATCGGGCATTAATTCTGAAATGGATTGCATTTAACTTTTTTTTTTAATTTGTGTTTTATGTTTCACTAGCTGCGCCCCGCGGGATAACAAGTATCCTAAGTGTTAATCCTGGTTATAAACTATCTGTGTGTCAAATTTCATCAAAATTGGTCCAGCCGTTTGAGCGTGAAGAAATAACAAACATACAAACACACACACCCATACACACAAAATTTCGCCTTTATTAGTGTGACGAACAGTTGTTGCCAAATAAATGATTTCATTTCTTTCTATGAATTCCAGGTAGAAACAGCGATAAACGTCGCCCAATCCTGCGCACATATCTCAGAGAACGACAGAAGAATGTTTCTAATAGGCGTTGATGACGACCCAACATTACAAGCTCACTTGACTGAGTGCAGACAAATCATCAGCGAGCCGAGTTATAGAGAACTGACATTAGTGGTCGATGGGACCAGTATGTCCCAAGTTTTGGATACGGCATACGCACCCGCGTTTGTCGATATAGCGCTTAGCTGTCATGCGGTCTTGTGTTGTAGACTGTCGCCCATACAGAAAGCTAAGGTATGTTAATAAGATTGAACGATTTCCTGTTTTTGTGTGTTTTTCTTAAGCATGTAACTGTTTATAAAATTAAATAAGCTTTCCAATGACGATGTGACGATCTGATGACGTTTGCAGAGCCAACATGGCCAAAGATCGCACAAGACATCCCAGGTTTAGAAGAAAAAAGAGGAGGCCTTTGCCCATGAGTGGGACACAAAATAGGCTAAGAAAAAAAAAAGTTTTATAATAAAACCGTAACTAGGACCAGAGAAACAGACCTGCTCGGATATTGGATGATTAGTCCATTTTGCTGATTTTGGATCCGTTCAAGTTAAGCTTAAACTGCTACTCGTACATATCCGAAGCTTCTTGAATCACTTCTTGGATTGCTTACTACCTATAATTATCATACCTTACATTGCAGTTGAGTTGACATTGCAAAATTTCGCTCCTAACATGTATTTGTGAGAATTACACGCTATTTGGGGAAAAGCGTCACTGAATGTTAGAACCGGAGTTGCCGACATAGCTTGCGGAGTAAGCAAACTGAAGTGGCAGTGGGCTGGCCATGTTTGTTGAAGGACCAATGGCCGGTGGAGCAGACGAGCCCTGGAGTGGAGACCGCGTAGGCAAGCGTAGTGAGGGACACCCCCCAGCGACGATGGGCCGACGACCTAAATAAGGTGGCTGGGACTGACTGGATGCGGAAGGCGGAGGACAGGGTGTTGTAGCGCAGCCTGGGAGAGGCCTATGTCCAGCAGTGGACTGCGCTGGTCGGAGTTGATTGAATGTTATTAACGCATTAACTGCTGAATTATTAGCGAATTTTCCGCAAATGCTAATAAAATAGCTCACTAATCCTGTGCGACGAACGCTCACACGCGTTCAAATAATTTTCGTGTGGTGCTATGAACGCGCATGCGCGGTTGAAGAAAGTTTTACCCAGTGCGGCTCCGAGTGCGGTACGACGCTTCTGTGCGTTTGAAAATTTTCGAGTTTGCACAATGGACGCACGGGTGCGTCCATTTTGTGCATTGCGCCGCACTCGAAGAAAATTGAGTAAATTGTATGGACGCGCATGCGCGCCGCTAGCACATGGTCAAAGCTTGAAAAAAGCGCAGGCGCGTTGGCCGCAGTAAATGTGAACACAAGCAATTTTAATTTTCATATCGATCGTGGCAGGTGGCGTTCTGTTGTTTTTGCCTACCCCCATGAAAAAGGTGTGAGTTTATGTTTGTATGTCATTTTATCATTTTAATTTGGCAGATAGTAAAATTAATAAAGAACAGTCCCGGGCGGCCGATCACAGCGGCCATCGGCGACGGAGCCAACGACATCTCCATGATACAGGAGGCGCACGTCGGCTTCGGCATACTCGGCCGAGAGGGACACCAGGCTGGCAGGTAGATTCTTAGCTTTTTCTTCTTGTTCCATAAGCTTGTCTATAAGTGAATTCGTTCCATGACAAATGGCGTTGTGGTGGAGCAGCCAGTGCTGCGCCTCCTGCTTATAGAAGGTTCTTTTCAGATTGATAGATAAATTGATAATTTATTGCATACAACAGAAGCCCATTGTCGTAATTTCAAACGTTAAAAATCTAGTCGCAGTCTTATCTTGTAGGTAAATTAGAAGTATTTTTTGACAGATTGAGACTGAGATCAGACTGTGAACGTTCTTAAAATTACGAGAATTGCCCCTCTGAAATAGCACAACACACAAAATCACAATTAAATCCTAACAAATTACATGAATATTAAGAAAATACCCACATATGGCCAATGGACAAAAAATACACATTTTGCAGATGTTATTTATTGACAGCTGACACGATGACTTTAGGCTCCAATCTCAAGGTGGTTGAGGTAATTGAGGAAAATCCAAGAGCGAACTTGGATTTTTCTCGAATCACCAAATACACAAAATAATGTAGCACTGGCTTCAAAATCATGTTAAAGTTTATGCCGTTAGCCTGGTGATAATAAGTTTTTGTTTCGAAGAGGGTATTCGGTCAGACTTGTCCCAATACTTAGAGGTTTAGCCTTATAGGATTCGTTCTCAGCTCCTCAGTGATACGTCTACGGATCTCACTCTGCGGTTATTTCAAACTCACCATTTTCAGACTATGTCCTGTGGGGTAGTTGCGTAACAGACTATCAGTAGCAATGGGTTTCATTTTGACAGTTCAACAACATTCATTGCGTCATTTACATTGTTGAGCAGACACATTTTTCGAACATATGAAGCAATGGATTAGCAATATACTTCAAAATGATTCAGAATGAGATTGTGTGTAGTGTGTTACGCAATTAGCGTCCTGGCTATTTCAGTAATCTAAGCTCCATTTTTATTTTGACTGTCTGTTTCCCAACAGATCTGCTGACTTTGCTATCACAAAGTTCTCGATGATCAAGAAAATGTTGCTAGTGATGGGACACTGGTACAACCAGAGACTAGCCACGTTAATACAATACTTTTTCTATAAGAATCTAGTCCTTGGGAATGTTATGGTAAGCTTATTTGTCATATCTGAAGAAAAAAAAAAATCATTACTGTTATTATAGGTGACATGAACTGCCCGGCCCATCATCTGCTTTTGTCCATTAGTTTAGTAGGTGGTAGTAGACATTTATAGATGTGCATAGCTCACAACCACTCGATACGCTTCCGTACCGTATCGAACATCAATCAGTTATCGTAGGAGTTCTCTAAACGCTGTTCACAAGTCCAAAACCCGAAAATTTTGTCATTTTGAATCAAATAGACGAACGCTATTCTTCCGACAGCTGTTTGCTGTCGGGGGCGAGGCAAAGTAGATGTCAAAACGACACCGCGATACGAAATCACGTAACGTTTGAACTTCGTTCGTGCTTCATTTGCGTTTCATTTGAAAAAAAATACCGCAATTCGGGCCCAGGTTATCGAAATGCGTCATTTTCGAAGCGATAGCCTGTCAAGTGGTTGTGAATAGCTATTGCAACAAACTGAAATGTGTGGGTGTGACATATCTAATGAAAGAGCTTACTTTTTTATAATTTTAAAATAAATAGCTTAAAAGTTTTTTAAGAAAATAGGTGAAAATTGACCATTCCTCTCCCCTTAACTCCGAAACGAGACTGAAATGTTGAAAAAAAAAATACAGAAAATAGTTCTATACCAATAGATTAACAGGAAAACCTATAAGAAGTCTACGGTCTTAAAATAATATGGTAAATCTCTCAACATTGTGCGTACAAACTTACATTTGTAGTAGGAATGTATGGGAGAACATGCTTTTCAACTGCAATGTCAAGAATGTTCTTCGGATTTTATCCTAACTATGGAATCGTTCTGGGTGCGTGGTCCGACACGCTCTTGGCCGGATTTCTTATATATCTACACCTTATCCCACATAACTACAATAAAATTATACAAACAAATGTTAAAATTAATAACTTTTTTATAATTAATCCGCAGGTCCTGTTTCAAATCCACACGGTATTCTCAACGCAGTCGATTTTCGATTCGTTGTACCTGACGTTCTACAACTTGTTTTTTACGTCACTTCCGGTCCTGCTCCTGTCTGTCACGGAACAGACCTGGCCTGCTGACACCTTGGACAAGTATGTATACGACATATTATTATCGCTATATTAATCAATGATGACCCAGATGTCGTGATGGCCCAGAGGTTAAGGCTTCACCTCACATGCACGGGGTTGTGGGTGCAAATCTGGGCCAGCGCAGATATGACTTTTTCGATTCGTACGTACTTTTTAAGTGTTACCCAATAACTGGGTTGTTGAGGTCAGATAAGCAGTCACTCCATGTAAAATACTGCTATTCAGCTGCGTCTGGTAAGTGGTAAGGCTGGAAGCTTACCCTATAGTTGGAATAAAGCTAGGTAGATCATGATGTACTTTCTAAGAGAGAATGACCAAAAAGTCTCATGCATCAAGATCAAAATATTATAGTAATTATTTTCATAATTTTTTACGACATTATGCGTCGGGGATTTGATTTTTGAACAAGGAATTTAATTTAAAGTAAAAACAGTGTTGATATTGTTTTATTCCCTTAATTTTAGATTAATATAACCTTGAATTTTGAAAATGTCATGATCACATCTTCAAAACATGTAAAAAAATTATACTTTGCCGTTTCGAATAGAATTTTTATTTAAGCGATTATCATTTTTTTAGAGCAATAATGACAGTTCGTGTATGACATGTCAAACAAAATTAAGTGCTTAGTTTATACTTAGGTTATATAGATTAAGAAAAAAAAAATTCCTAAACCCTTTTGTAGGAGTTAATATATATAAGTGTAGTCTATAAAAAACGAAGTTTGACTTTGATTCAGTATGGTACGGGATTTCATACACCGATGAGCATTGTCCTTTTGGCTCTTGGCTGAGGAGTAAGTTTTCTTTTGTTTCCAGAAACCCAGAACTGTACAAAGACATAAGGAAGAACAAGTTGATGTCGCCGCCGTACTTCCTCGCGTGGTGTGTGTCTGCAACCTACCACTCGCTAGTCGTGTACTGGTTCGCGTACTTCACTGTCAAGTACTCCATCATCAGCCTTGATGGCCGCCCTATAGATATGTGGTAAGTGCACAAATGTAGGCCGGACGCGGCTTAAATAATAAAAATGTAAATAAAAACTTACTAACTAAATAAAAGCCTCCAAGCATAAAGGGTGTGACAGCTTAAATATTTATGCAATGCTGGGTTCAGTTCACATAACTGTCTCTTGAAGTCACAAATGATAAACTAGGACCATCGAAGTAAAGTATGATGTATAGATAATGTTTAGCGCTAAACGCATTCAGTGATTGGGGTGCAAACGGCCCTAACTACAAGTGATTCCTCTCAGGTGTTTCGGTGCAACGACATTCCACCTATTGACAGTGGTGGTGAACCTCAAGTTGTGGCTGCAAGCTCGCTACCAAACGCTCATCTTCGTGGGCTCCGTCATAGGGTCCGTACTGCTCTACATCGCCTTCAATACCGTCTACTCTTTACTTTACATGTAAGTATTAAAAACCAAAGCAACTTTTGTAGCATTTGCGATCATTACAGAGTTTTTAGGTGTCAGTGAATTAATGAATGAAATTAAGATTTTTATGAAGTACATTTTAGAATCTAGCCCTGACCGTACTTATTTTTTAATTCTAGCCAAATTGACGGCGACGTGCTTGGCACGTACATTCGTTTGTTATGCGCGCCATCGTTCTGGTTCCTCAACGTAGCGGTGGTGATAGCTTGCCTGATCCCCGACTACGTGGTGAGGATCTTGTCCGAGCGGCTCGGCAGACGGAACGTGCAGCCACGAGCCACCGCGCAGGAGTTGTTCACCACCAGACTGTGATGATCACTATAGTGGTGCCTGTTAAACAATATGTGCGGAAATCATGTTTGGCTCAGCGCAGTGATGACGGTTTTCTGATGACATAGAATAATAAACTTTATTATGTTGTCGCCTTGGTGATTTTGAAGCGGCATCAGTGTAACAGTGGATGTTCACGACGAACATTTAAAGAATTTGTTCCTAGCGTTAATACAGACAAATATTTTTACACATCGAAAAATTAAAATTAATTTACGTATCGAAGTATATGGATCAAAAGGACAACCAAATACGGGAATTGTAATTTAGGACAAGATAGGTGTATTTGAGAAACGTATGTGATAAATACAGGGTGTAGTTTAGTAGGCTAGACAATTCTATTGTACAAATTATATTAGTTGATTCGTCAATAAAACTAATACAATACAACTGTTTTGTAAGTGTCATGGGTACTTAATATGTAAGGTTTTTTATTTATAAACAACTAGGCAGTTGCGACAAAAAGATACCTCTGAAGTTGCAAATAGTACCCGTTTGTACATCTAAACCAAACTAAGTCTGTTCTGCTAAGCACGTAAAGTCTATTCAAATTGATGTTATATCAAGTTGAACAAATATCAACTTTATTTTAATCGTAATTAAGTTGATTTCACAGTGATTAGCACTATTGAAAAAGTTATAAAAATGTTTGAAGTTTTAGAGTAAACTGAACTTTATTTTGTTGGAATTAAAAGTTATTTTTCCATAATTTAGTTTACCTTTTTGGCAAATAAGTCGCGAATGCAGATTACATATATGTTGATACGTAACTCGTTGCAGCGTCAGAGGTTTTTAGTTTGGTATCTGTACCTAGGTACTTAGCAGTCAACATAGATTTAGAAAGGCTAAATAATGTATGTATGAACAAGTTATACAGTAATACGCGTTGAGTAAGTGTTTTAACTTATATCTGGGGCTGCAGTCTCGACATTCATAGCGATCGCTTTACGACCGAATTCGGTTGCAAAGGCCTGTCACTCCATACATTACACTCTTGTCAATCCGGGACTTTGCGACCGAATTCGGTCGTAAAGCGATCGCTATGAATGTCGAGACTGCAGCCCCTGGTATAGATTGGTGAAACGTATCTAACATAAATTGTAACAATGAAAAATAAACCGTCCAAAATGCAATGCGACATGAATTAATGTAACCTTTTCTGCTTGGCCGAGTTACTTCTACCTATTTATTTATATGTATTAACCTATCCTGCTGGTTTCAATTATCTCCTGCTAGGTAGTTGACGACCTGCGCAGTCTACTTGCAAAGCCCTAGCCTTTACAGTGGATTCTTGGTTTGTTACATCACTGGCGAATGCTCCCGGAGCAAAAAAAAAAATAGGCGTTTCAACGTGTGTTACATGTCAACTTTTTATATGCTTGAGTACGAGGCTTTTGACTAAGTTGTGTGTGTTTTTTTATTTGTGATGTGCGTTTTGTTTGTGCAGAATAAACAATTTTTTTTTTTATATTTTGTTACGTTTCACAAATCTGTATGACTGTATTATTCGTAAGTATTTTGGGTTATTAAAATGATGTGATAGGAAACGAATTTTCGACATATTTGTGAAGTATGAAGTGCATTTAACCTGCATACATAATGTTTTATTAATTTATATAGATTCTTGACTCTTTACGTAATAATATTTACTACTTGACATGCACAGAATAACGCAAGTGGGCAGGGTTATCCACTAGCAACTATTTTTGAACGTGGTTCTGAGGTATCTTACTACAAGTATTTGTTCGACCTAGTTTCCGAAATTGTGATGTTGTCAGGATGTACTGGAATCAATCTTGGCTTGAGTATTGTCGCGAATAAACTTGATATATAGTCTGTTCGCCGAGTTGATAAAGTCAGGGCTTCTTAACTCTTTACAAATTGCGGCCCGCTAATTATTTAAAAACTTATTTATACACGACATATTTTTTGTTACTTGTCGGGGTTCGAACTGGTTGAGTAAAACGCCGATATAGGTGACTAAGAAACGTTTATTAATCTACTCAACAAAAACCAAATAGTTACACTCATTCAGTACCTACTCGATCCCGTTTGAGCCGCGTTTGACAACAAGTGCGTGCCTCGTACCACAAAAACGGCGAAAGCGGGAGATAAGCGACGGCCGCCATAGAGAAGTATTATAATATTTATCAACTCTCCGCGAACAGACTTTAGTGGTGATAGATTCCATATGACGTCTATCTCGTAAAATATTAACCAATCAAATATCTCGACTTAGCACACGAGGTTTTCGACATGAGGATGCCATAATGGCTAATGGCGAATTGCCGTAACGGCCAATATTACCAATCAACATCTCATGAGGTTCTCGTAAGGTGGCTGGATCAAAGGCCTGATACAGACAGCAGTTCTCCTCGACACAGCACGCATCGCGTGTCTGGAACTCTAACCACCGGTAGAGTAGAACCTGTAGCTGCAGGTGGATGCCGACTTTTTACATAACTCTAATATTTAAAAAATAATATTTTGTAAAAATATTTAAAGATAACTACGGTTAATGATTTAAGTTTTACTTTAAGTAAAAGTGTAAGTTTTTCTTGTACAGACGCCAGCACATCAAGCTACTACAGTCTGTCAAATTTCTTTTATAGATTTCCAACTTTATCGCTAAAGCATCAAGCCCAAAGCTAAAGCTCAAGGTTGATTGGGCAAATTTGACAGTTTCGGGTAGCTTGACCTGCTGGTGTCTGAGACTGTACAAATAATTTATTGTAACAAGCAGTGCATTTATTATTGATATTGGCACTCTATTTCTCTCTTACGACAAACACAGACCAATGTACATAGGATAATATTTGCCTCGCATAGGGAACATTATACCTAGCTGTATAGGAATGATAAATAATAATATTTGACAAAGAATTTAAAATAGAAGTATTTATTTGTACAACTTTGTGTTTTATTGAAATACGAATACCTAGAATATTACATTTGATGAGAACGTAGCAAATGATAAATGATTTTTATTTTGTAAGTAGGTTTGTACAAACACTTTTACACGTCAATCATATTTTTAAACTAGATGAGGTCGGTGTTTCCTATCTGACTAGTCTGAGAAGAAAGGCCCTTTGAGGAAAGAACCACAGATTGAGAGGACCTGTCCAGTGCACGCAGCATAATACAATTGTAAATATTTTTTTACTTATTTATTTCTAGCAACCCGCCCTGCGTCGCACGGTTTTGCGATATGTCAAAACATCAAGATATTACCTACATGTACGTTTAATATTAATCTATTATACACATAAATCTTGCGAATAACTTCTCAAAATGTTGAAAACCGTAACAAAAACTTGTGAAATTTAGAAGAAGAACGCGGTCACACAGCCAGACACAAAAAGCGACTTTAATTTAAACAAGATGTTTAGATTCTGTGTCATCTCCAGACTGCACATTCATAGAACACGGTACGCACCGATCTTTCTTTGTCCCGTCAGCTTTATTTTCAGCCTCTTGGAATATTGAATAAATCATACCAAGTTGAACTTTTTTTAGGATTTTTTCGTCGTGGAACCCGTGATTGTGTGTGAATGATCTGAAACCAAAAGGAAAAGTTATTAATTAGTAGAAAATCGCAAGCACGCGGGATTGGTACGCTTTCGTGATATAGTTTTCTTCATGTTCGTGAACGGGCGCCATCAGTTGAGACTGGTCATCTCTTAACTGCCAAGGCTTATTTTTAATTCTATATTTTAATTTGTTTTTTTTTTACATTGTTCTCACATATAGAAGCAATAAGAATAATGTAACCAGGATTTTGTAAAAATGTCTTGATTTAAAAGAGTGTCCATGGAGTTTCTTGCCCGTTCTTCTCCATAGAGATCTACGCTTTGGAATGGGCAACTAGCTTCAACTTTCTGACTAACTGACCGACTATTTAATTTTGACAATTCAAAAGTGCCTGTAAATGGTTTAATTGAAATAAATGATTTGAGTTTGAGTTTTGAGTTGTTTGTTTCCCACTATTAAACAATAAAGAATCTAATCTGCGTTCGCCAATTATTTGCCAAACAAGTAAATAAATATGAGTTTATGGAAAAGCAACTTTAATTCCTACACAATAAAGTTCAGTTTACGCTACAACTTCAAACATTTAAGACTTTTTAAATAATGCTAGTCACTGAAAACTCTAACTTTATCATTATATATCATAAAAAAAGAAACATTGGCACAGTCCCTTGTTCACAAACTAAACTAAATTTAAGTTCAGTTCATGTTTTTTTTTCTATTTCATTAAGAAAAGGACAGAAGATAAATATTAGTTTAGTAATGTCAAATTAAGATACTCCATAGACGTTTTAGATGTGAAAAAAAAAAATGGCGAGTAAACATTTACGTCAGGCGCTGATTAATTTGTGTCATTTTGAGTGGGCGTTTTTGTCGTAGTTAAGTTAGGTTAGAAACTTTTTAACTTTCTTTTTATAGATACCATAGTTCTGAGTTATGTATGTTACGTAAAAATAGAATAGCTCACCTTTCTGTAACTTGGTTGTTTTCGTTTGTACAAATGTTGGCAGGACACTTCAGACTACTCGAGTAGTCGACGCACCGCCAAAGTC
The DNA here is from genome assembly GCA_951799955.1 of Apamea anceps. Lineage (NCBI taxonomy): Eukaryota > Metazoa > Arthropoda > Insecta > Lepidoptera > Noctuidae > Apamea > Apamea anceps. The sequence goes on from OX637506.1 coordinate 3,571,215, forward strand.
TTTTACGATTCTTCTTGCCAAAATATCTCAGGTGATATATGAATCTGTTGTAGATTACTTGCAGACCTCCCTGGTTTGACATTGTGTACTGCACTTTGTGATTCACTATAACAATAAAATTGTCCTAAGATAGAGTAGATACGAGTAAAAATGGTTTTTGAAGAGAAAACATCTTTAGGTACACTTTGTGCTTTGGTGATGCTGAATCGGGTATAATAGGCTCTAGTTAGTCGGTGACACTGAATCGGGTATACTTGGCTCCAGTCAGTCGGTGTCGCTGAATCGGGTGTACTCAACTCAGTCAGTCGATGACGCTGAATCGGGTGTACTCAACTCCAGTCAGTCGGTGGCGCTGAATCGGGTATACTCGGCTCCAGTCAGTCGGTGACGCTGAATCAGGTGTACTCAACTCCAGTCAGTCGGTGACGCTGAATCGGGTGTACTCAACTCCAGTCAGTCGGTGACGCTGAATCGGGTATACTCGGTTCCAGTCAGCCGCTGACACTGAATCTGGTGTACTCAACTCCAGTCAATCGGTGACGCTGAATCGGGTATACTCGGCTCCAGTCAGTCGGTGACGCTGAATCGGGTGTACTCAACTCCAGTCAGTCGGTGACGCTGAATCGGGTGTACTCAACTCCAGTCAGTCGGTGACGCTGAATCGGGTATACTCGGTTCCAGTCAGCCGCTGACACTGAATCTGGTGTACTCAACTCCAGTCAATCGGTGACGCTGAATCGGGTATACTCGGCTCCAGTCAGCCGCTAACACTGAATCGGGTGTACTCAACTCCAGTCAGTCGGTGACGCTGAATCGGGTATACTCGGCTCCAGTCAGTCGGTGACGCTGAATCGGGTATACTCGGCTCCAGTCAGTCGGTGGCGCTGAATCGGGTATACTCGGCTCCAGTCAGCCGCTGACACTGAATCGGGTGTACTCAACTCCAGTCAGTCGGTGACGCTGAATTGGGTATACTCGACTCCAGTCAGTCGGTGCCGCTGAATCGGGTATACTCGGCTCCAGTCCTAAGTTTTTGCTACTATCGAGTGGTAAGCACACAAATACATTTTTTTTATATATAGGTAGGTATACAATATAAAGAGTATTCTTATCTATTTTGGCAAGATTGATTTTTACAAGCAACCAACTATCTTTGATTAAATAATATAGTTCGTTGGTGTACCTAACAAATAAAATAAAAAATTCAATCGGTTTTAATTCTGAAATCCTGTATCAAAAAGGCATGCATTTAATCGAGCCTCAAATAATTCTTTTTTTGCTTCCCTAACAAACAATAAACACTAAATAAAAATAAAATAATTGTTCTGTTTTTGTGAACCTCAAATAATTCTTACTTCGGTGTCCTAAAAATTCTAAATCGCCGAGTAACTGCATGTCTTAATGCTTGAATAGGTAACATTAGGTACCATTATAGTATTTTTTATCTCACGAAGCGATGCGCGCTTTACTTGTGTTTACAAATCGGTGTAAGCGCAGGAAGTCTTGGTACCCGTGAAGTCAGGAAGTGTGTGTGTTATGTGCTGACGCTACTTGTCTTCACGTACACATTCACAGCGCATTTGTACACTTAGTTACCACAAGTAAAGAACGCGTCGTGTCGTGAGATAAAAGTACTGTAGCCACAAGGAGTTAGGATGTGGTGAGGTTTCAAGCATAGCTGAATAATTAAAACATTTTTTTTAAATTAATTTATTTATTTATTGCTTTTATTGTAAATAAATAGTTTCCGTCTTTAATCTTGGAGCGGGTAGATTATTCTTTTTACATTCAGAGTTTATTGACGCTTCGTGAAATTTCGAGTAAACTATACCGATACCTACTTTCCTTAGAATGTTCTTATCGTGGAATGGATGATTGTGCCGGCACGTTCTGTAACAAATAAAATAATTCAGGTGTAACCAAACAACATAATCAGCCTATAATTTGGCCACTGCTGGGACACAGGCTTCTTTGTGAGAGGGAGTGGGCCATAATCCACCACGCGGGCCCATTGCAGGTTGGTCGATACATGGGACTTAAACATAACTGGTGAAATGTGGGTGTTCTATAAGTACATCTCTGCAGTGGCGTAGTTATCGGAGGGTTAGGCGGAGTCGTGCACCGAAGCCCCCAAGCTCAGGGGGCCCCTCGATCCTTGACCAGCAAACCTCGAACTGACCTAGCAAAAAAATTCTTCCATCTTCAGAACATACAAATAATAAATTCTTTTTGTTGTGTTGTGTAAGTTCTTGTGTTTAGCCACTTCAACCAATCAGTTGTTATGCGACCGATTTATTAAAACTAACTTACTCTACCGAAATATTAGTAATGGTATTGAACTGCACTCAGTAAGAGTAAGAGACCCCCCCCCACCCGAACAGAGGACATTGATGAGGATATTCCACACCGGAACAAAAAAAAAGTTGGGTTCAAATTTAGAGGTTAGGTTAGAAAAATAAAACCTAACCAGTTTAGATATAGCCACAACTTTTTTTTTCGCACCGGGTGCCCTGGCTGGTTACGCCACTCCATCTGTATAAAATTTCGGAGAAACAAGGCGTTATGTTATGTATGTGTGTTGGTGTGTATTTGACGCATAGTATATTTAATTAAATAATACTCTAGCTAATATTATGTACAAAAAACTCACACGTCCGTAACTTGGTCGTTGGCATTCGTAAAAATAGTCGCCGAGCAACGAGTTTTATTGTAGTTAATACAACGCCAGGATATTCTACGATCTTTACTGATGTATCTCAGCTGGTACATGTATCTGTTGTGGATTATCTGTAGACCTCCTTGGTTGGATACTGTGTACTGCACCTTTGAACGCACTGTAACAATAAAATAATGTTTTTAAATATACAGACTCGAACCTCTTATCACGAACAAAGACGCTAAGGGTCAGTTCACATCGAGACGTGACACAACGTGACGCTGCGTCCCTTTTTAGGTTAGCGATACAAATTGAACTTGTTTAGTATCATTTTAGTATGAGAGCGAACGCGTGTCGAAGTAAGCGGAGACGCGCCCGCCGTGCTGCGCAACGCGTACACCTTATTGTATAGTGAATAATTTCGATATTTTATCACGATCTTACTAAAAACTTTTTTACAAAAAAAAAAAAAAAACAACCGACTTCCATAAAAACACTACAAAGTGAAAAATAACTTTAATTTCGGAAGTCGGTGTCTTTGGTTTTTGTATTTCGTTTTTCACCACCGACTTCCGAAATTAAAGTTATTTTTCACTTTGTAGTGTTTTTTAAATAAGTTTTTATTTTTCACTTTTTGGTTGTGAAAAGCAAACGACGCAATTTTATTTACTTGAATTTTTATCCGTAATTTAGGTTTAAACCAAACTACTAAATCGATTTTGATAAAATTTCTACGGGACCAATCTGAAAGTATATCCTTTCACATAAAAAACAGAATTTTGCAAATCGGGTTATAAATAACGGAGTTCTGAGGTAACAAACATTAAAAAAATACAGTCGAATTGAGAACCTCCTTTTTTGAAGTCGGTTAAAAAGTGCGCGTTGCGTCGCGTTGCTTCAAGTCTCGGTGCCATTTACACGCCGCCCTGGTGCCGTTTTAATGCCATCAAGATTCTGGGGTGAGAGAGAACCGGAGCTATACATGACCGCTAACACCATCCTGTTTTCGGACTAATGATAATAGCGTTAAGACTTCATAATACGACCCCTGAAGTGTAAATGTGGGTGGTGTTGTCCCACAAAAAATGGGGCACTTATTATCGTGTGCAGCGTGTCATGTTGCCTGCAAGTATAGTTTTTATTATATTTGTTGGTATATTGGCGTGGCTAGCTGACATATTGCAAGTAATTTAATTTTATGTTATGTTCTTTGAAATGTTAATTACTTAACGCCTAGTATTGTATACAATCCAGTATCAAGTATTTTGTAACTGAACAGACAGCTGTGCTGCTGGGGAGTTTTTTGCGCCACTTCTTCTTCCCAGCGATAGCACTAGGAAGTGGTGAAGGGCGGGCGTTTTTGGGGGACTGTCTTTTGTAATTTTGATGTTCGAAAAGGGCTGATTCTCAGCCTAATTTGAATAAATGACTTTTGATTTTGATTGCAAGTTGCAGGAGCTGATGGACGCTACTGAAGGCGTCAAACTCGTATCCAACTTCTGAGCTGTATTGTAGATTGCCATCGACACGCTGAGAATATGTCTCGGTGTGAGTTGACCCTAATAAGTACCTGCCTCAATATTTTTTTTTGATATCTCAGGTTTATATCTTCAAACAAACTGATACCATTCCTTTATAAAAAATTTGTATCTTTCGGCGCCCGCGCAGTATTCGCCTCAGTATGAGTCCATCTTAAAGCAGAGCTGGCAATAAGTTGATGATGATTGATTTAAGAAGCTTATAAGCTATTATTATTTATTGTAGTTTATTTAGTATTTATATACAGTATAAACATAAAACACACTTACCTACACAGTACCAACGTCCCACTTCACATTTGTTAAGAACACAACAATGAAATACACCTGTCCAGGGGGCCTACTCCGAAGTGCAAAGTGCGAATGTTCGGATCAGACCGACACATGGCCGAACCGAATATTATTGAAAATTGCGAAAAAAGTTCGGATCGGCTCAGTTGGGGACCATAGTCAATATTTGAAAGAGTGTAGGATCGGAACCGACCGAACCAAATAGTAATTTCGTAGCGAGAAAATTCGGCCGATATTACTTCGAACTAGATCCCCTACTCATTCACTGGACAATAACCATACAATAACATAAGTTAGAGTGAATAAACACATGACTCGTTTGAGATAAAAGCGAAATAAATATCCTTTTTTGCCGCTTAGTAATTACTCCACGCTCAAAGAAGGACTCATGTTTGTAAGACATCTATTTTTATTAAAATTATTAAAAAAGAGTAAATTCTTCATAAATACCAATGATATTATAGGTAAAATGAGGTAGATAGGTTACATACTAATTCCCAGGGCGAGTTAACCAAACTCAAAAAAAAAACTCAAATCATTTATTTCAATTAAACCATTTCAGGCACTTTTGAATTGTCAAAATTAAATTGTCGGTCAGTTAGTCAGAAAGTTGAAGCTAGTTGCCCATTCCAAAACGTAGATCTCTGTGGAGAAGAACGGGCAAGAAACTCCACGGACACTCTTTTAAATCAAGATATTATTACAAAATTCTGGGTACATTATTCTTATTGCTTCTATATGTGAGAACCTAATGTAAGAATTGACCTAATGTGAGAATGTAATGTATCATGAGTTAATGTATGTCAGTAGGCTAGTTGGCAGTTTTTGAAAAGAAAACTGATTAGTAAAGTTCCTCATGCTCAATTATCATATTTTTCCTCAAAATATGTTTTTTTATTACACAGAAGTACTAAGATTAACGTAATTATAATGTAATTTAATTTTGATCGTCAAAATGGTTTCTTTCTTTCAATATTATTATTTTTGTACGCACGACGACATATCAATCAAGCTATACATTTCCAATAGAAGCTGAGTTCTCATTGTACGAAAACCTATACAATGCGAGGTCAGCTTAAACGGGAAATATATTATGGACTAGCTTCTGCCCGCGGCTTCGCCCGCGTGGATGTCGGAAATTATCCCACGGGAACGTGCTAACAGGATAAAATGTATGTGCTTCCCCAGGATGCCATCTATCTCGCGGGCCCTTTGTGGCTAATTACAATAGAAAACCAATTGTGTCTCATTAGTGGTGATTAAGAGGGTACCTATATGATATCTAAAAAAAAAACTCAATAACAGAAAATTAAATACCTACCTACGTAAATAAACCTATTTCTGATGATAACTAATCCAAACTCAATAAATAAGTAAAATCCCTAAAAACTAATATCTATACGAATGACTAATCCTACCTAACAGTATTATAAAATAACCTACGGTCACTACGTACACTATCAAATATACTACCTATACTTTAAAATTAAAATCTATACCTACGACTTATATAAAAATAAACCTAAATAACTCTAAAAACTAAAAGGAATAAAAATGAACTCCATTGCGGGTGACTTAACCTACGACAAACTTATTATTTGCGGTTGGTGCAGTAATCGGGTATAGGGATCGAACCGCAAAATTAAGTTTGTTTTTTATTGTATATACTTTTCCGGGATAAAAAGTACCCAGTGTGGTGCCCAGGATATTAAAGAATAATTATACCAAGTTTCAACGTAATCGAACCGGTAGTTTTTGCGTGATGCCTGAACAAACAGACAGACAGACAGACAGACAAAAATTTTTTTAATCACATTTTTGGGTTCGGTGTCGGTCTAGTAACACCCCCTGCCATTTATTTTTTTGATATTTTCAATGTACAGAATTTTCACTTCTACAGATTTATTATAAGTATAGATATAGATAGCTTGATGTATCTTCGTGACTTCGTGTATTATTTTTAAGTACGCAAATTTCTCAATAATATAAAATAAATCATTTACAAAAATTAAGATATTTTTAGCTCACAACCAAAATTCATAAGCTTTTTTCTAACTGTCAAATAGCCTATAATTTATCATCGTTTTACTACTTTTCATTTTAAAGTATAGTGTTTTCCAATACGTATGGCACAACACAACTAGTTTTTAGAAAAAAAATCTGCTTGTAGTGTCTGTCACACAACACAATGCGTGACAGTCTCTTTCTACAGCTCAATTCAAGCTTTATGGCGGCTCGGAATATGAGGCGAGTCGCTGCGCAGGCGCAGTAACAAATTCACCTGTCAGCGAGAGGGAGGGGCGAGGTACTGCGCAGACAGTAGCGCACTTCAATGCCGCCATAAAGTTTGAATCGGGCTATAAAATCAATCAATCCGTCTTATTACAAAACGAGTTCTAACTTTAGTCCGATCCCAAACCAAAAACGATTCGATGGTTTAAACCTGGAACTAAAGATAAACCTTGTTTTGTAATAAGGCCGTATCTGTCTCATAATTACAAAACGATTTCTGTCTTTCGTCCAAACTTAAACCTTCAAGAGTTTTTGTATTCAAGACTTTATACTTGTCGGAATAAAGTTCAAAATACAAAAACTGGCTCGGTTATTAATAAATATTTTAAAGTATGTATTAACAAGGCAGTGTGTGTATAACGCACGGCACTATACCTTTTTTTTCGGGGGGAAACCTTCAACAGGCGCCTGGACTTTGGGGAAAAACACCAGGATGTGTGGGATTCTTACCTCACTAAAACCACCCCGGTGATCACCATCAGCACATGGAGGGGGTCCCGTTTCCTCTTAATAGAACAATCCGGAACCCCCTTAGTGCAACGCCTGTTAGGGCACGTCTCTGGGGAGACTATAAAGGGGTCTCCCTTGAGCTTCGCCATGCAAGGCAGCACTTGATCACAGACGGTACTGTACCTACATTTAGTAATATACTCACATAAGTTTTCCCTAGCTTCCTTAGAAGTCAGGCTTACAATAGATTCTCCAAGCCCAATTTTCGAGTTGTTAAGTGTGCCAGTGGTGTCAAGCTTAGTTTCGTCAACTGCAGTAGATTCATCTTGTATGTCTACAGGTGAATCTTGTATGTCTATGCTTGAATCTTCTATATCTATGGTTGCTTCTTGTATGTCCATGGCTAAATCGTCGTCCGTTTCATCAACATATATTCTGTGGGATAGAAATTTATTATAAAAACCTTTTTGCGACTAGTGCACAAGGTGCGTTTTGTTTTGTAAGAAACCAGCCTAAACAAACCAGCGGTGCAACTTGCGAGCAAGAGTCTTTAGCTCGCCGTCCGGTATAAAGACCAGGGGGCCTAAAAAGGTCACTTTGGCAGGATCATAATAGGATAACAATATGAATCATATTAAAAATCGTAAAATGGTGACAAACTGACAATTCATAATATGATCTGTGTGCAATTCCTATCCAGATTATAATTTTGTAAATACATATTTGTTACGGCCGTGAATCATATTTTAATCAACATACAACTTAGTACTGACCAGCAAATTGAAAAAAACGTAAGAAAATTTGAATTTCGCGGGCTACCTTGGAGCATCCACCTTAAGAAGTTAGAAAGAATACGTTTCCTTGACGACACTGGCGCCGATTCCCTTGTTCACAAACTAAACTTAGAGAAATTTAGAGATAAATATTAGTTCAGTCCTGTCAAATTAAAATAGACAAATTAGACGTGATAAATAATATTTATCTTCTGTCCTTTTCCTAATGAAATAGCAAGAAAAAGATGCACTGAACTTATATTCAGTTTAGTTTGTGAACAAGAGAATCGGCGCCAGTGTCATTTTTAGGGTCTTAGTTTTTCTTCCGCACATTCTTTCTGGAAAATAAATGATCTAACAAAAACTTTAAATTTGCTCATACTTGCACATAGGTACTGGTACGGGTACTGGTGGTGGTGGTGTTGTTTTCTCCTCCTCTTTGGGTTGTGCAGCTATCTTCTTTTCCTTCAGAGCTCTTAGCCTTTCAGTTATACTTTTTGTTTTCGGTGGACTAGAACTTGTTGTTAATTCAGAATATGCAGTTTGATTCTGATCCTGGAAGGGAGAACAAAGGTGGTTAAATAGGTAATTTTTTTTTCTTTATGAATACTGAATAAAGACTTTTTAAATAGTATTAATTTAAGTGCACAATGAATTTTAGTTTTTAGCAGTATTACCCAGTAACTGGGTGGTAGAGGTTAGGTAGGCAGTCACTCCATGTAAAATACTAGTATTCAGCTGCATTTGGTTAGACTGGAAGCTGACCCCAACATAGTAAGGAAAATGCTAGGCAGATTGATATTGCATTGTTTGTAGTTTGGAATTAATTTTGTAATACTTAATATCTTATTAAATAGCTTACTATTTCTCTAAGTCCTCGGATATGCAGTGCTTTTCCAGCAGTTATCAGGTCAGGCAGATGGTTTTTAGGCACATGGACTTCCCCTGTGTATATGTACTCCAAAATAGCACATAGTGTAGTGTAGGAAATATTCTGAAATATTCAATTAAAATGATTAATTAAATTTTAAATAGCATGTTTCCATTTTAGTAACCGGCAACATCAACAGGTACAGCCAGATTGAAACTTTATGGTGGCTCAGAATACTAGGGAAGTAACAAATTCACATGCCGTGCGGGTGAGGGGCATGTTACTGCGGAATGAGTAGCGCACTTCAGAGCCACCATAGTTTAAATCAGGATTTACTTATAGCAACATTTTGCAGAGTACTGTCATCATTACCTAAGCAGAAAAATCTTTTAGTACTATACTAATAAATAGATTGCTACCTACTTACATTGAGAAATATTATTGGATGTGCAGAGTGTGCTGTTGATATCAGGTCCTTTATGTACGGGCTAACTAGAGACAAGACCATCTGATGCACTTTGACATGGTGTCCGTCTGCAGCCAAAGTCATGTCAACAAACTCCCCATGCTGAAACATAATTACAACATCACAGATCATATTAATGTGATGCAGCTAAGATGATCTGAGGACCGAAAAGCAGGAAAGCTTCATTTAAACCAACTAGTGTCCAATTTACTCTGTATTTATCACTAAATTAATAAAATAAAGCGGGTTTTGTTATGTTTTGAAAAGCTTCCCAAAGTAATACTAATTGAGGCTTATATTTACGTATTCGTATTATTTTAATTTGGTTACTTTGAATTGTAGATGCAGAGTTAAGGGCAGTTAAGGGTATGTTTTTTACTTTTTTACGTTTGAAAACTCAACTAAAGGTTCACCTGCTGCAGTTGGCTCAATCCATTACATATGATCTTCTGATAAGAGTCCCACGATAGTGACAGCCGTTCAGTTACTTCAGTTTGCGCCATGTTTTACTTTGATTTGTGTAGACCATTAGATAGAATAGTAATTTTATAAAAAACAAAGAAGGGCAAATTCTAGCTAGAGACGCTAATTCCTGTATTATTATTATACTCTTTGATTCCTGTCATTTGACAAATTGATTTTTTTTTTTTTCCTTCGCCCTTCTTGGGCAGGCTAAGGTCTTGGACCATACCGCCTCGTCTTCAGTCTTTATTGTCCTTCTTGACTAAAAGTAAGGCCAAAGCCTCGTCTTCAGTTACATCCTTCTTGTTCAAAAATAAGTAAGGCTGAAGCCACGTCTTTAGTTTATTGACAAATTGATTGACAACACTCTTGACATTAGCTTTTCATGGCTACATTCCGAAATTCGCTGTAATCGATTTGACCGTGCTTACACCCGTTCCGAATTTGCGTAAGCGCGATTACGATGTTCTGTGGATCGACATAGATGACATCATGACATGCGCCATGTTGTGATAACGCCGACCAGTATCGAAATGCGTCATTTTTGATATGATAACCGACAGGTTATCGTATCAAAAGAGAAATACTGCAAAAAGTAATTACGGTAACTTACTAAGGGCTGATTGTTCCATCGCCAGATAAATGTTATTCAAAGAATAAAATTGACGTCTGACAGTTTTTGTATGAAATAACTGTCAACATTTCAAAATTATTCTTCGAATATTTATCAAATGATTGAAAAATCAGCCCTTAGTACAATAATGAACAGATGTATTTATTACGTAATTTATTCTTATTACTTGTACGATTCAAAAAGTGACTGTGGCGCGGCCAATGATATTCTAGTAAACAGATATCGTTGGTCCAGATGAACAGGGTATTAACTCAAAAAAGCCTATTTTTCAGGAGAGCGATTTGAAGTTTTTAAATCAATATATTTCCATTTCTATAAATAATTGGTTAACCTCACCTATATATTTTTCAAGCTTACTTTATTGATAACGTTTTTGTTCAGTTCATGACTTTCTCAATTATGCTATTAATGAGAAAAAATAGAAATTCTACAAACAAGAACATAATAATACCCTTTTACACAAAAAAATACTTATATACCAAAGTACTAACTAGAAAATAAAATTTTCTTAAAATGCAATTTTGGGGGTCTATGTTCGATCTTTCGATTATTTTTTTAAGCCACTATTTTAACATAATGTTTTTATTTGCTATGCCATCCTATTTTTTATGATTTTTTAATTCATTTAGTTATATCTAAGGAATATTCATAATACTACCATGTTCCACAAATATTAGGAATAAGTTTTTAAAATAATACAAAATAAAAACAGAATTTTAATAATTAAATGTTTATTTATTTTAAAAAAATCACATGGCAAATAGTTTTACAACCTGTTTTTAGCTATGCTTATTATTTAAAACTAATTTAAATCACTAGCTACGCTTTGAGCACACAAAAGGCCGTCGTTGGTTTTGTACTAATTTATAACAGTTTTTGTGTGGAGTACTTATAATTAACTTCGTTTATAATTAAATGATGGCACATTGCAACAATTCACTTACTTTACTAATCAGTTAGGCTCAGTTTAATTCGACTAGGATTATAGGAACCAGAATAAAAATAATCATAATGAAATCTTCACAAAATCTTATATTAGAGAGAAAATTAGACTTAAAAAACATAAAGAGTACTTCTAAATAAAATTGAAAGATAGGTAATAATCATAAACAAGTAAATAGTTTCAAAACAATCATGTCAAAGTCAACTGTTTTATATAAAAAAAAAAAATAGTTAGTTTTCATAAAAGCTTCTATAATACTGAGGAATTATATTTTTTTCAATTAAATTTATTTATAACTTAACAAGCAAATACAATATTGATAATCTTTAAAGGAAATACCCATAGATACTTAAATATAAGTAGGTATATTAAATATTTATACATAAATATAGGTATATCATTAAAAAAATACCTTGAGTAGACATACCCAAGGCCCCATCATGAGAAACTGAAACGGATACTTCTCTTGGGTCAGGTGGTTTGACAGCATTTCTGATTAACCTTATTCTTTGTGAAATCATTCTGTAAAATTAAAACTGTAGTTATATAGAAAAGAGTTATTTCCATAATTCAAACAAATACACCACAAATTATGTTGAAAATAACACTTTTTAGTTTAAATTCTATTATTTTTATTTTTTTTCTAAACGATAAAGAATCATAACCAATACAAACCATAAAAATCAAAATTATTTTAAATTTACATGATATTATTTCACGATTAATAATTTTTCATCGAGAAAGAATTACACTAAATTCAAAAAAACTTTTGTGAACATAGTAGTATCTCAAATTAGTTCTCTAATCTAGAAACACCCGTTAATAACCAAATGCAACAACTTATCGCAAAGAGTGTATTATCTTGAAGTTATTGCTCTATTTCACAAAATAATAGTATTCAAACAGAACTCACCTTTTAATGCATACAGCGTTTTTCAATGTTAAAACTGTGTACCACAAACGAACGACGTCTTCTCACCACAACTTCGCGAGTAAGACTGAATACGACAGTGTTGTTCAAACGGGCAGGCAAAAAAGTGCGAAAAGGACGAAGATGATAGGGATATTTGGTGGTTTGAAATAAATTAATACGTGAATGTTATAAACATTGTGTTTATTTTGTGTAAGAGAAAAAACAGATTAAAATCTTAGAAATGACACCGTACATCAATCACTTAGAATCTCTAGAAAACAAATTCAAAAATATGTCATAGAGAAACATGGACAGCATCACGACCTTCCAACACCTTCTCCTGATGTTCGTTCATGTTGCTGAAAAACACGTCTCTATATATGCATTAATCTTGCACAGTGTCTTTCGAACTTTACTTTTGACAGTGGTTTTGTCATTACGTCAGCCAACTGTATCTCTGTTGGACAGTAGCTGATATTGATCAGTCCGTTCACGAAGTGTTCGTGTATAAAATGGTATCGCACATCTATGTGCTTCGACCTTTTGTTGAAGGATCCCGATTTTACGAGTTGAATCGAACTTTGGTTATCAACATGCAAATTTATTTTTATATCCACATCGATTATTTCCTTCAACAGAGATTTCAGATGCAATGCCTCTTTGCAACAGTCTGCTGCAGCTATGTACTCGGCTTCAGTCGATGATAATGCCACTATAGGCTGTCTCTTAGATGCCCATGCGATTGGTCCATCAGCTATCATAAGCACGGAGCCAGAAGTGCTTCTTCGCGTCAATGGATCTCCAGCATAGTCCGAGTCGCTATAAGCATCGATATTCTCTATCGGTGTGTTTCGTTTGAACAAAATGCCTTTATCTTTGGTTCCCACCAAATATTTGAATATTTTCTTAAGTTTTTTGACATCTTCTCTAGTGGGATTTTCGACCTTCCTGCTAACTTGATTGACCGCTTGTGCGATGTCTGGTCTAGTTCTGGTAGACAGATACAGTAAACTTCCCACTGCCTCCCTATAGGGATATTCCTTCTCCTGGACAGTTTCCTGTATCGACTTTGAATCGCTACTTGCGGGCGTGTCACAAGGTTTGGCATTTTTCATATTATATTTTTCCAGTACGTCATTTATATAAGATCTCTGAGTAAGAATTATTCCTTCTTTTGAGTTTCTTATTTCCATACCCAGATAGGTACTTGGATTTTGATTCTTTTTCATTTCAAATTTTGTTTCAAGTTTCTTCAAAATAACTTCGATCTTATTCTTGTCTTTTCCTATGATAAGACCGTCATCGACAAATAATCCGATTATTATAGACTTACTTTCGTTTATGAAAACGCATCGATCGGTTTTTATCGTCTTGAACCCCAAATCAAACATCGCTTGGGTAAAAGTTTTATTCCATGTTAATGGAGCTTGCTTTAAGCCATACAACGACTTTTTCAGCCGGCAAACTACTTCAGTAGTATTGCAATTAGTTTTATAGCCAACAGGTAGTTTCATATAAACTTCATCTGTCAACTCTCCGTACAAGAATGCTGTCTTGACGTCAAATGTCATGAAGTAGTAAGATTTGGATGCGGCAACGGCTAATAAAGTTTTTAAGGCAGATTGACCTACTACTGGGCTATATACGTCTTCAAAATCCAGGTTTCCTTTCTGCTCGCAGCCACGTACGACTAATCTGGCCTTGTATGTACCGTCATCTTTAATCCGAAATACCCATTTGTTCGACAAGATTTTGTGTCCTTTGGCTTCTGACCTGTCAACTAATACCCAGGTGTTATTTTTCTGTAGTGAATCCATTTCAGACTGTATCGCCTTCTCCCAATTTTGTCTGTCGGTGCCCGTCACTGCATCTTGATATGTAAGAAATGAACAGTCATAGACATCATTACTATCTGATGTAAACATAGTCACGCAACGACTTAACTCGTAATCTTTGGTCCATGCTGGTGGTCTCACTTCTCTTTGTGGTCTTTCACTTGAGAGAGGTGGGTCAACTGGATCTTGACTGGAGCTGGAAGAAGAAAGATTAGTAGGTTCCTGAAAAAATAATGTATTATTCATTTTGGTTTTAATTTCAGGTATTTCAATCTCGATTAATTCTGTTTCTGGTTCTAGAGTTAAGTCTTCGTTTTTCTCAGTAGGAGTATCGCCATAATGCATCTTTTCGATTACTTTTACGTCTCTGCTGATAACAACGTCATTCTTTTCCGGTATGTAGATTCTAAAACCTTTAGCTTTGTTTGCATATCCCAAAAATACTCCTTCTGTCGCTTTGGCAGAGAGTTTTCCTTTTCGGTTTTTGTTCATTACAAAGGCTCTGTTTCCAAACACGTGTAGGTGATTTCCCGATGGGGTTCTTCCTACCCACTTCTCATATGGGGAGTTTCCTTTGAGAGCTTTTGCTGGGCTTCTATTTGTCAAATAGTTTGCAGTGTTCACTGCTTCTGCCCATAGATTTGCAGGAATGTTAGAATCTATCATCAGACATCTTGCTTTATCCATCAGCGACCGATTTTTTCTTTCACTCATGCCATTTTGCTGCGGTGTATAGGGTGCAGATAGTCTTCGGCTTATGCCGTTATCTTTCAGGAATTTATCAAACGCTTTCGACCTATATTCGCCTCCATTGTCAGACTGAAGGTTTTCAATTTTCTTCTTATGAAACAGTTCAACATAGTTTTTATACTCCTTGAATTTTTCAATAACTTCGCTCTTTTCTTTTAAGAAGTAAACACAGCAGTATCTTGTATAGTCGTCAATAAATGTAACAAAATACTTTGATCCTCCCATTGATTTATGCTCAAAAGGGCCACATACGTCACTGTGAATTATCTGCAGCACTTTGGTAGAGATTATATGTTCATGGCTTTGGAATGGTAGAGTGGTAAATTTACCCTTGATACAAGTCTCACAGGTACCCAAAGTTTTTTCATTAAAACCGAGTCCTCGCATCATTTTTTTTTTAACCATTTCCTTTAGATCTCTTTCATTGACATGACCTAATTTCTTGTGCCATTTCATAATTTCGCCTTCAGCACTGGGCGTGTAATTTGCTGTCTCTTCCAGCTCATCGAATTCAATGAAGTATAGTCCATTTCTTCTACTAGCTTTTAAGTAAACTATTCCGTCTTTTATGATACTGGCTTGTTCCTTTTCAAATAAAACTTTATAGCCATGATCTGTAATTTTACTTACTGACATCAAGTTGTTTGACAAATCAGGCACATATAATGTGTCAATTATAGTATGTTTCCAATCTTTTATATAGAGTTCTGCGTTTCCTTTCCCTTTAACTTCGGTCGAATGGTTCTCTGAAGCTAGTCTTAGAGTGTCAGATGCAGGGATTAAGTTACAGAGTATACTTTTGTCACCCGTCATATGTGATGTACAACCACTATCTAGACACCATAAATTGCTTTTAGTTTTTGACGTTCCTGTTGTTAAACAGATATTATGCGTCTCTTCTTGACCTTTAGTTTTATTAGAGTTATTTGGTCTCTTCTTTGACCAACAAGATTCTGTGGAATGGCCTTTCTTCTTACAATTTTTACAATATTGTACCCTTTTCTTTGTCTTGGCATAGAATGCTTCTGAAGTCTGTGGTTCGCTTGTTTCGCTTTGCCTTCTTGCTTCGTA
Source organism: Apamea anceps (assembly GCA_951799955.1). Taxonomy (NCBI): domain Eukaryota; kingdom Metazoa; phylum Arthropoda; class Insecta; order Lepidoptera; family Noctuidae; genus Apamea; species Apamea anceps. The sequence continues at coordinate 3,587,160 of OX637506.1, forward strand.
TTCTTCTATGATTTTAACTTTTAAAATGTCAGGACTTGGTAGAGCATCTCTCGACTCAATTGCCGTTCTGAAGCTATCAAAATTTGTAGGTAAACTGTATAACATCATAATGCTTAATAATTCTGGATGAATTTTGACATCCATATCTTCTAATTTACCCACTACGTCCATAAAATTACTGAGATGGTCTCTTATATCTTCTTGTGAAGTCATTTTCTTCAATACTAGTTGCTTTAATAGCGTAGCCTTTCTCGCGGGTCCTGAACTCTGATGTACAGATTTTAGTTTATCCCATACCTCTTTGGACGTGTTACATCCTTTAATTTGTTTAAGTTCTGGTGGAGATATAAGTAGAAGTAGCTCTGACCTTGCCTTTAAGTCTTCCTTTAGGAATGCACTCTTTTCTTCGGCAGTCGCAGTTGCCGCTAACGTTTTTCCACCACTAGCGTACTCCCATAGATCGTATCTTATGAGAATCGCCTGTGCTTGTAAGCACCAGGTATCGTAATTCGATTTTGTCAGCGGTTCTATGCTTCGACTTGAGCTCATTTTTTTTAAAATTTATTTTCTCATTTACTTACGGTTTTATTCCATTTGCCACTAATTATCCAACCACGCTCTGCTACCACTGATAGGGATATTTGGTGGTTTGAAATAAATTAATACGTGAATGTTATAAACATTGTGTTTATTTTGTGTAAGAGAAAAAACAGATTAAAATCTTAGAAATGACACCGTACATCAATCACTTAGAATCTCTAGAAAACAAATTCAAAAATATGTCATAGAGAAACATGGACAGCATCACGACCTTCCAACAGAAGATACTACCCCGCACCCCCGCCAATCTGACGTTATATCGTTATGCAACCACGTTCATTACAAAGATCGCATGATATTTAGTAGAACTGTATTTTTAGGTTAAAAATCGTAAATTTTGAGTTAATACCCTGTTCATCCAAACGAACGATATGTTATACACTTACAAAACAACAGAAAAAAGTGTTCCGCGCCGAGAGGCAGCACACATACACACTTTTCATTCATTTTACATTTCACTACAAGTAAAAAGGATAGAAAAAGGATAGCTCGATAAAACCAATAAGAAAAAAAGTGACAGCTAGATGTTGTCAATTGCGCGTGAATGTAAACAAACATTATTCGGGCCACCAATCACCGCACGTTGGCATCATAGACTAACAAATTAACTAGACAGAAAGTACAAACCGCGTGTACAGAATTTGCAGCCGGGATTTGTGCCTATGCAACGAATAAACACTATTAAAAGGTAGGTAGGTGAAAAATAAAACACGTTTTAAGAAGAAAGAAATATATTTATATTGTAAAAATAATCATACACCTTCGAAAAGATTTAATTTATTTCTTTTCTGTCCCTTAGAGAGCTTTTTTATTTCGTGAGCGGAATGGAGGCGAACTGTTGTATACTTATCAATTATAGTTTTTTTTTTAATTTATAATTAAATATATCAAACAAAATTATAAAGAAAAGTTATTAAAAGGGAAACTAGAACTCTGCTGTAAAGATGACTTTACTGCCTAATATTCGCATCTGTACTTTTATTCTATGTCCGGAGGGCACGCATCCTTGTCGTTCATACTACAAAAAATGTATTTTCCATCTCTTTCTTTTTTCTAACCTCCAAATATCAGAATATTAGGAAAATAATTGAAATATATTAATAAATCGACGTATATCGTGTACTTCTGTGTGGTATGAGATCCCTTGTGTTTTATTAACTTTTGTATCATAATTGGTACACTTTCTAAATACACAAGATGGCATTTTGGATGGTAATTACTGTTAGAGTAAAAACTCTTTTTAGATCAATGTGACACCTTGTAAAAAGAAGAAAAGTGTTGTGTCATGTTTATATACCTTTTGACTTAGAAAAAGAATTCTGTTACTAATAAAATTAAAATATTGTTTGTGTTTCTAAGAATATATATTTGTACGATAATATTAGTTCTGCTTATTTCTGCCTTAACTGGTTATGGGCCCAGACCCAGAAGTTTGTGAAATGGAGCTTTCGAAAATTCAAATTGTGAAACTTGACGGCCACAATTGGATATCATGGAAGTACCGGATGGTAGCCTTACTGAGAGGTATGGATGGACTCATGGATATCGTGGACGGTAAAACACAAAGGCCAGCTAGACCCGTAGATGGAAGCGGTGATGCTGTAATAGAATCGTACAATAAAAATTTACGTAATTTTGTGAAGTTAGAGAGTACAGCCTTGCTCTTGATAACTAATAATGTGACAGATGAGACACTTGGCAAAGTAATTAGATTGTCCACACCGAAAGAAGTTTGGGACGAACTCCATAGATTATATGAGGGACCTAATGAGGGCCGACTCTATGATATATGTTTGGATTTCTTCAAGCTTAGGAGGGATCCGTCAGATGACATGTCGACTCATGTATCGAAATTGAAAAACCTGTGGCACAGTTTGAAGGAAGAGTTATTAAAAAAAGAGAAGGTAGAGTTACCTGAAGTTCTCTTGATTTGTAAGATCCTTGATACGCTACCGGAAGTCTATTTCTCGTTCAAGTCGAGTTGGCTGTTAATGTCAAAGAAGGAAAGGACTGTAGAAAACATTACAAGCCAATTGTGTTCACATGAAAAAGCGCTTAATGCTAAGATGGCTGATGCTGAATCAAGTGAGACAGCGCTTTATGTGAAGGTAAATAAAAAGGTTGCTAAGGGATATGACTATAGAGACCAAGGAACACTGAAAAAGTACAAATGCTTTATTTGCAAGGAACGGGGTCATCTCAAAAAGGATTGCCCAAGAGTTGGGATAAAGGAGAAGGAAAACAAAGCTCAAGGTTCTAACATGATGTTGCTGACGGTGAATTCAACAGATTCTAACAATGATCGTGATGATTGGTATGTGGATAACGGGGCCACTCACCATGTCACTATGCGAGGAGATCTGTTTCAAAATTTTGAACGTTTTGGTGAAGCTCACACGGTAACGACGGCGGATGGGAATGTTATTCAGGCTGTTGGAAATGGCACAGTCCATCTAGAAGCCAATGTTAAAGGACGAATTGAGAACCTCTATTTGCGAGATGTTTGGTATGTTCCCCAGATTAGCAAGAATCTTTTCTCTGTGCTTAGTTCACAGGACAAAAACCCAACGAGCGTATTTGAGTCTCGGGTTACAAATTGTTCCATGAAGATCAATGGTAGGATTGTTGTAACAGGAACAAGGCAAAGATGTGGCGGTCTGTACAAGATAGATTGCAAAGTCGTACGCCCTGCTGTTTCAGTAAACTTAATTGAGCATGGAGATATGCTGCAACTATATCATGAACGTATGGGACATCAAGATAAGAAACATGTCAAACGATTGATAAAGAAGGAGCTAGGAATAGAGACGCCAAATAGTGGAGAACTATGCGAAGGTTGTATCTTTGGGAAAGCGCACAGACAACCATTTGGTGTTCGCGAAAAAGCTACGAAACCTGGTGAGCGCATACACTCTGACGTCTGTGGTCCCTTCCCTTCAAGTATCTCAGGATATCGATATTTCGTACTCTTTAAGGATGAATTCACTCGGTATCGTTACGTCTATTGCATGAAACAGAAATCAGAAGTCCCTGAGAAGATGAGTCAAATGTTAGCTGAAGCGAAGTCAGCTGGACATACCATCAAAGAGATTTTAAGTGATAACGGAGGCGAGTTTGATAACGAGAAAGTCAGAAAAGAGTTGAAGAAATATGGTACTCAACAGCGATTAATTATGCCTTACACGCCTGAACAGAATGGGTGTAGTGAAAGGGATAACCGGACAATCGTTGAGATGGCCAGAGCAATGATGCATGCTCATCAGGAGCTTCCTCAAGTGCTGTGGGCAGAGTTGGTAAATACAGCTACTTATATTTTAAATAGAACGGGACCAACTACTGTTGACCTCAAATCGCCGTTTGAGTTGTGGTTTGGGAAGAAACCACAAATTAAGCATTTAAGGATAATAGGCTCAACTTGCTACGTGCATGTTCCTAAACAGAGAAGGAAAAAGATGCAGAAGAAGGCAAATAAGTGCATATTGATAGGCTATGACAACGATGATGGGTATAGGTTTTGGCATAAAGAATCAAATTCTCTAATGAGGTCCAGAGATATCACTTTTGATGAAAGACCACTGGACTCTAGTTTAGAAGATGAAGGCACAATCAAAGAGGTACAAGAACTAGAAGTACCTTTGTATGTGAGAAAGACATTTAAGGAGACACATACTACGCCTGTCACTGAAACACACGAGGAGTCACTTTTAGACAGAAGTCAAGATGTTATAAATACTCCTTTTGTAAATAGTAGTGATGATGCCGAGTTTGAAGATGCGCGGCTAGACCTGTCTGACCAAGAATCTGTTGAATTAGGGGGGGAGAATGAGGAAAATGAGAGTGAGGTCGTAGAAGAGTTGGCAAGAAGTGCCATGCAACTCAGAGATCGATCACTCCTCAAACGCCCGGTAAAATTCAACGATTATGTAACTCATGTCGATACAAGCGTTGACTGTCACACAGAACCAGTGACTTATAAGGACGCAGTTTCTTGCTCTGATAAGGATTTGTGGCGCAAAGCTATGAATAAGGAGATAAAATCTCTGGAAGAAAATGGAACGTGGGTTCTTGAGAAATTGCCCAAACATCGCAAAGCCATTCCGTGTAAATGGGTCTATAAGGTGAAGTTAAACCCTGACGGGACAGTAGACAAGTTTAAGGCTCGTCTAGTGGCAAAGGGCTTTCGCCAGAAGAAGGGTCAGGACTATGATCAGACCTTTAGTCCTGTAGCCAGAATGACAACGGTTCGAGCTGTACTCAGTGTAGCAGCTAGTGAAGGCATGAAGTTGAGTCAGTTTGATGTATCAACAGCTTTCTTGTATGGGTCTTTATCTGATGAAGAAAGGGGTTTGAGTAAAGTTGGCGTCGTTTTGAAGTTGCGCGGCCAGTAATGAAACTATGATATTATGAAAGAACAGAATAAAGCGATCAAAAGTTATTATGGAGACATTTCTCTAAACCATATCGGAACTGAGATATTTGGTTTTGTGCTGCTCGTTAAAATCGAAGAAGTTATTATATTCTACTGCACTCTTTTAGGTTTCTGTCGTATTTTTTTAAGAATTCCAAATAAAATAAACCAAATACAATGACGTAGATGAATGGACACGAAAAATAAAATAAATAAATAAATCGAATACCTCACCATAGTCTTCGGAATCAACTAGGCGAGTATGTCATTGTCAATAATCTGAATAGAAGAAGGGCTGATTTTGAATATATTAATGCTGAAGTTCCTGGGCTGGATGACTTGCCTATTTTAAGTGCCGATGATTATTTTAATTCTCTAGGCACTTGGAACGTATCAAGTACAACAAGCTGGTAGCTACTACGGAGAACATGTAAAAAGTGACGGTTCGTATGTGATTGATGTATGCTGAGAACCCAATATTAGTGATTTTTCGGCGAAAACCTTAAACTGGAATGATACGTGGCTTCTTAGAGGCAGGATCCAATCCAAACATTCATCTAGCTAGACGGATATATTACGTGTATATTCTCGTAGAAAGGCTGGATACAAGCGTAAAATGCTGCATGCAATATTGGGCCACTATCGCTCATGTATTATTGGGACCTTAGGCTGCTGTTCGCATGTAATGTCCATTATATGGTACATGAAGATATCAAAATAATCTGATTCCGCTGGCACAGTTTTTAGATACGATTATTCGACATGACATTGTGAATGAAATGGACGAAGAGAGTTAAAAATGTGTTTTTACTTATTAATCTTATTATCATGTAATAAAATGCAGTAAACTATAATAATGTATTTTTATTATTCCCCCAAGACCGAAGACTAACGTCACATTGACAGACGGTCGTAAAACAGTAAAGCCAATCTCTAATATCAACCTTTTAAAAACATAACTAAGATTCCTTTTCACTTGACAGTAATTGAAGCATTTATATTGAAGACATTTTAAAAATCTTCAAATGCAAATATCTCAGGTTCGATATCACTTAGGACAAAAATAATTGAACATATATGTGTGCTTAACACAGCACAACAAAGTTACATTGAAATCATAGGTGGCCGCTGAAAAAAAAAATGACGCCACTAGTCCATACAAAGTTACTCAAACCCCTTTATTTGAGACAGCCAGAGGGCTATGATGACGGAACAGATCGAGTATGTCTTTTAAAGAAAAGTCTATACGGCTTAAAACAAGCTCCTCGCTGTTGGAACAAATGCATTTTGGATTTTTTCAAGAATATAGGCTTTAAGGTTAGTGATGCAGACCCATGTCTGTTCACTAGAGAGAAGTCAACGGGAAAACTTGTAATAGCCTTGTATGTGGATGATGGGCTCTTGGCTGGGACAAATCAGGAGCTTATTGATGAGTTTATCAATGAATTAAAAGGAAGGTTTGAAATAACAACCAAGCCAATCTCCTATTATTTGGGTTTGGAGATTAATGTCAGAGAAGGCGACATAAGAGTACATCAGACCTCATATGTGCAGAAAATCTTAAGGAGATTTGGAATGCAGGATTGCAGACCTGTAAGTACGCCGGTTGTGAAGGAAAGTTTTGGATCTGAGAAAGCTGAAAACAACGACGATTACTTCCTGAGTAACTACCGACAAGTAGTCGGAGCACTTGCATATCTGATGGTCGGTACCCGACCTGATATCGCGTACGCAGTGAGTGTAGTATCAAGAAGCTTAGAGAATCCAACTCTAACTGATTGCGTGCGATTGAAGCGCATACTTAGGTACTTACAATATACACCAGATATGAGCATCATATATAAAAGAAGCTACAAAAAAGGAATTTTGGAGTGCTACAGTGATGCGGACCATGGTGGGGATGTAGCAACAGGAAGGTCAACGACGGGAGTTTTATGTCTGTATGCTGGAGGTGCTGTATCATGGCTAAGCAAGAGACAGCAAAGCGTAGCTATTTCAACAACAGAAGCTGAAATTGTTGCAGCCAGCGAGGCAGCGAGAGAGAGTATTTGGCTTGCTCGTCTTCTACGGGATATAACAAATTTGAGCGATTTGCCTGTGCTAAACGTAGACAACGAAGCAGCTGTAAGACTGGCAGAAAACCCCGAGTTCCATCGCAGAACTAAACACATTAGGACCAGGCACTTCTTTGTGAGAGAACTTGTTACGAATGGAGAGCTACAGATAAATAGAATCTGCAGTGAGCTTCAGCTGGCAGATCTACTAACTAAACCGATGGCTAGGCCAAGATTGGTGAAGCTTGCAAAATTACAAGGTCTTCACATTGAGAGAAGGTGTTAGAGTAAAAACTCTTTTTAGATCAATGTGACACCTTGTAAAAAGAAGAAAAGTGTTGTGTCATGTTTATATACCTTTTGACTTAGAAAAAGAATTCTGTTACTAATAAAATTAAAATATTGTTTGTGTTTCTAAGAATATATATTTGTACGATAATATTAGTTCTGCTTATTTCTGCCTTAACTATTACGTAGCAGCGCGCACCGTGTCACTCGTAGACGTGCGTGACACAGACTAAAGGCAATACGTCCCAATTAGGACGTTTTCTAGTCTTCACGATTTGCGCGTTCATAACATATCTGTTTACTAAAATATCATTGGGCGCGGCCAGAAAGTACTACGCCATTTTTGACATTGATTGTCGCCGAGATGAAATTGTGATTAGATTTTGAAAGTTTTTAAATACGGGTACATATTGGCCTTCAGGGCCTTCAGGTCAACGTCTGCCGGGCCACAGATATTACATTAAATAGGTAAAACAAAAGTCTAAATGCAATAAAATGTTTGAATTCGTGTGTGTAAAGCTATCTAATATGGGTGGGGCTTTTACTAGTGCTTTTATGTTTCTAGAAATTATTATAATTAACAAAATCATCATCATTGCAGCCGAAAGACGTCCACTGCTGCACATAGGCCTCCCCCAAGCACCTCCACTTCGACCGGTTCTCCACAATGAAAAAAAAATGCTATGTTTAAACTTTTATTTGATAGAAACGCCTTTTTGCGTCAAAGTATTGTCTTCGTAAGTTTCGAGCACATCAGCCAAATGCTCGTTGTCTCTTGGTTTCTTGAACTGCCTTCTTTTTTGTGCTGCTTTCTTTCGTTTTGGCGCGACCGGTTTTCGTTGGCCATGGTCTTGCATTGACTTGATGCCTTGTTTCTCTAGATATTCTTCAATTTTCGCGTCATCCATTGCATCGACTGCAGTTGCGCGCCATAATTTTACGAATTCATCATCGACCTGAAGATAAAAAGCATCACATTATGTTTAGGCACCTCTTTAGAGCAGCACCCATCGCCCTAATTGCGTAACGCAGTTTCAATCACAATTTTTCATTATTTGAAGGATACCGCTAAGCCATTGCTTCATATGTTTGGAACATTCGTCTGCTGACAGCGTAAATGACGCAATGAATATTGTTGAAGTGTCAAAACGAAAGGCAATTGTGTGTTACGCAATTATGCAGGTGTTCCTAAGTACCTACCGTAGAATTTGCGCAGATTGTTATTACTGTAAACTCTTTGGCTTTCAACCATCTTATGACAAAACGAAATCTAACTTTAGTTCTAGCCTAGACCTTTGAGCCAGTATTTGTATTTCGAACTTTATTTCGATTTTGGCAAAGTTCTTACTAAAATGACAATTTAGCACCGAACTAAGCTGTAATTTTTGTATAAATAAAGAACTGCATTTCTCTAAAAGTTCAATGACTATGTGGCGGCACCTACATGGCCACATGCAAAGAACTTCATTTCTCTAAAAGTTCAATGACTATGTGGCGGCACCTACATGGCCACATGCAAACTACGCATCACAGTGACGTCACGCAAAAATCCTTCATCGCGGAAGCAGTTTACCGAGCAACTGGCATGTATACAACGTCCCGACATCAATCGTCGAGCAGTAGCTAGCCTACCAGACACAACACCCGTCTGGTCGGAGAATCCTTCTTTTTACTTATTTATTGCTAAATGGGCCTGCTCTTGACCTCGATCACGCCTGATGGAAAGCGATGGATGAGGTCTATGATGAAACGAGCGTGCTCAGAAGATGCCTGTTCACTCTTGCTTTGAAGGCAGACGGGTTAAATGTGGGGGTAACACATGCCGGCAGACAGTTCCACACTTTGGCTGTGTACATAATAAACCTTTTCTATGGAGGATGAGTGAACTTTACACTCTGTTCCTCATACCTCTATAAGTATAAGCGTCTCTCTGAATATTCAACTTACATCTAGTGTTGCAGTTTTGTCATTATAAAACAATATTTTCTTCTTATCGGTAGAGCGATTTATATACAGAATTTCTTGAGCTAAACTTTTCAGTGCCCTCTCACAATGAGGCAGAGACTCTTGGACATCTTCCAACAATACGCCTCCAAGACCTTTAAGATCTTGTTGTTTCAGTAATCTGGAAGGAGAAAGTGTATATTATATTAAAATGTCTACCTTTACAGTATTTTTATCTAACGAAGCGACGCGCGCATTACTTGTGGTTACCAAGTGTACAAATACTCTGTTAATGTGTGTGTAAGCGAGCGGGAGCTCTAGGTAGTAACTAATACCAACCGAGACAAAGGCGAAGTCGGAGTGTGTGTTATGTGCTGACACTACTCGTCTTCACGCAGGTATTCAAAGCGTGTTTGTACACTTGTTTACCACAAGTAAAACGCGCGTCACTACGTGAGATAAACATACAGGATCTACCAAGCAGTGCATTGGAAACTCTACAAGGATTGTTAACATTATATTATTTCTATCTCTAAACCCGCGTTCTAACCAAAAGCGATCGTCACGCTAATACGCTATCGTCGCGTTCATTTGTTACTTTTTGTTGGATGAATCGGAACGCGTGGTCGCACTGACAGAGGGCGCCTGTCGGTTTTCCGAATAAAAAGTGACATGAACGCGATGACGACCGCTTTTGGTGAGGACTAGGGCATGCTCCCGGGAAATCCCGGTCCCGAAAATACCGGGGTAACCCGGGATTTTTTAAGCAATCTGGTCTTCATCCCGAAGTCCCGGTTCTTTCGATACTTTCGGTACTTTATTATTTTCTTTCTTTTTTTCAATATAAAGTAACAAATCATATTCAATAAACTACTTTTTTATACAATAATGTTAAAATAAAACATTTTTAATTAAAATACTGAGAATTTTCGCGCCATACAATTTGCATGCTCAATTTTATAATTTTTTGTTATCTTAATCTAAAAAGCATTTTATTTTTGTTTTGCTAAATTTGTTTGTTTAATGATACTTTACTTTTATTTTAAAGAGAATAACGTTTGTTACCCTCAAATTTTGTTGAATTTTATATTTTTTTTGTTCAAATCTCTAAAAAGCATTTTATTTTTGTTTTGCTAAATTTGTTTGTTTAATGAGACTTTACTTTTATTTTAAAGAGAATAACGTTTGTTACCCTCAAATTTTGTTGAATTTTATATTTTTTTGTTATTTTGATCTCGAAAAAGTATTATAGTTTTGTTTTGCTAATGTTTGTTTAATGATACTTATAGTGGAAGGAACAAAGTGATTATATGACGTAAAAGACTTATTCTATAGTGAAAAAAACAAAGTGATTACGTGACGAAAAAAGGCTTATTTCTAATTCAAAATATACCTCGAATTTAAGTTCTATTTGATCATTTTTCCTAATTTGATCTCAAAAAAGCATTTAAATTCGGTTGTAATTGTGTTCTGATGATTATTGTCAATTATAGATTTACGAATAGAATTTAGACAGTTTTATTAACTACACCAACCCACATTTGTAATAAGTTCATTTTTCAACAGATTTAGATAGGTATAGGTAGTGTGCACGCACACGTGCCCTTCATACAATAAATTAATAGCGACATTTGTACGTAAGTACCGAAAGTACCGAATTTCCCGGGAAATCCCGCTTCCAAGTCCAGTGCCGAAAATCCAGTCCTGGTTCTTAAGAAGGAACCGGTACTGCATCCACTAGTGAGGACGCGGCCTTGGGGCTGCAGTCTCGACATTGATAGCGATCGCTTTACGACCGAATTCGGTCGCAAAGTCCCGAATTGACAGGTGTAATGTATGGAGTGACAGGATTTTGCGACCGAATTCGGTCGTAAAGCGATCGCTATCAATGTCGAGACTGCAGCCCCTGGTTAGGTTAGCCTTGTAGCTTAGCCATAGCCTTGAAGCTGCATCAGTGATCGCCTTTTAAAAAAAAGTCGAATGTGAAAAACAATAGTGACTGAATATGGATGCAATATTATACCTTAGTAAAGACTTCTTATCTTTAATTTTATACACAGGCTTAAATATATATTTTCCATCAGGAGTGCATTCTATTTTAGGATTGTTCTGGAGTGCTTCAGTTTGAAGCCACTGAAAAAAAAATTGTTTTTATTAATTTTTATGCAAAATATATTTTGACATGGAGTGGCAGACCTGTTACTAATTATTAATTTTGATTTTTGCTGTTTCTTTATAGTTCTACGTATACAGTATACAGGAAAAGACGGTTGTCTTTAATTTTACGCCAGCAATACTTCACATTATACCCTGTCTATTAGGTTAACCGTTTTTTGACAGCTGTCTTAGAAAGTACATATTCCAGATTACATAAAAGTTAGCTTTAAAATGTGTAATAAAATAAATATATAAACTGCCTTATCTTATTGAATTATCTTATTTATGGCTTCTTACATACATTATAATACCATATGTGTATCAATCAATGTGTTTTGTGTGGCTGCAATCACTAGTTCATCTGTCAAAAAATGGTTTCCCTAATGGACACGGTATAAGATAAAAATAATTTGCATTTATGAAGAAATTCCAACCTGCTTCACTTTATTCCCAACATCCAACTGGTTAGTTTCGTCCAGGACTTCATCAAGATTCAACGGATGGTCATCTCCTTCTTGATGGCGTGCCCTCATGTGTCTGACAATGCGAGCGAGCACACCAAACCGATATGATGAGCTCCCCGACATTGTTTTGTAGCTGGAGATACCATAATTTAATTATTTCTTATGACTTTAGCTAGGGATACCAATTAAAGCATGCTATTTCAATGGCTCTGAGGTGTATTTCGATCTTTTTCACAGGGTTTATGTAATACAATGTTGTAACTCACTTGTTAGCATCAAGCTTCGGTCCGGAGCTGACCGAGCTTGATGATTTAGACTTCTTTTTGCTGTCATCTTTGACTTGAGAGTCATCTCTCTTCTTCTTTTCGATACTGAAAAAGAACAATTCGTTATTAATTTCATTTAATAAAAGAGTTAGGTAATGTAGTTAGCAGACAAGGAAAAAACAACAATAATACATTGAAACTGCATTTATTTATGTTTAAACGTACGTGACATAATGGTTCAATGCAGTGTAAGGTCAAATAAGAAGTTAGCAATAATTCCCAATAGATTTTATAAAGATATCATTGTAAATAGATAATTAGGATTGTTGGTGCCAGTGTGTGTGAGCGAGAGAAAGTACGCGCTTGTCATGACGGTGCGACACGAACAGTGCCCGCGAGCTAACGGTGTCCACCACAAGCATGTAACGTACCTCGGTGTAGCAAGTGCCTTTTTCTTAAACGCTTCACGCTCCCGGAGTAGAGCGGGATCCATTATTCCTGCAGCAGCTTTTTAATACAATTTAAAATGTAAGTGCCTCAATTTTTCATGTTTACTCAATAGCAGTAAAGTTCATCTTTCACTTTTGCTTCGATTAATCAATGTATTGTTATTTATCAAAGTCAATTTCATTTGACAGTGATTTGACATAAAATCATCTGTCAAATTGAAAGTTTTTAAGAGAATTTCTAGAATTTATGGTACGGAATCAAAGCTTTTTGGCACAGAGACTGATAAAACTCTCATTTCAAAACGTTCATCATTGTATCATAATAACATAACTCAAAAAATAGCAATCATTGGACAGCATTGAAGATATTGCTGACTGCAGTCAATAATTAAAAAGAAAGATTTTCTCTGCATTGATGGCATATCATTGATGTAAATATGTATATATTATAGTTTTTCGGTCTACCTAAAACAATTATTAAACAAATATAATGTAAAAATATCAATAAATTATCGTAATAACTATTAAACTAAAAGAAAGTGTTTAACCACGGATTTAAAATTGTACAATAATAATTTTTTTTAGGAATAATAAAGGTTATTCCTGAAGGCTGTACGCTGTAGCGCTGCAGCAGGTTGCGATATAAACACGTTTCGTAGCACGCTTTACATGGGCGGGAAATCGTGTGTTCGTCAACATATGCCACTGGCACAGAACATATATATACCTTAAGCCACTGGCCACTGTCCCAGCCATCGCCGAGTAGAGTGGACGTAGTCGCGCTGTAGGTGCGTATTCGACATTTTCTTTATGTTTACGAACTTTTATTATACAAAAAAATTAGCAAGAAGTTTTTGGTTACTATAAATTGGTGTTTTTAAAATTAGGTTGCTATATTCAAAGCTTTAGTTAATCCCCTCATCCTAAAATGATAAAATTTGACGAGATCAAGAAACTGTATTTATAAAGATTTTGTTTTCATTTCGGTTTTTAAATAAATAAATTAGATTTTAATGTCAAAATTCAATGGATTTATAGCCAATTTATTACCATTTTTTTCAATAAAACCTTATTTTTTCACGTTGCCGGATGCATAAACAGCTTGTCGGGTTTCTACTTAACAAAAAAAAACATAATCTTCCTTCTGACGCGGTCGGGTAAAATTTGTCTGGTTAGCTCTGTTGGCGCAGTGGCGCTTTTGTGGGTCATGCGCAGGTTCGATTTTATTTCAACATGGCTTGTGATACATATTATTTTATTACTTATTATGATATTTCCCCTACATTCGCGGACACAAGGCATACTTACTAGTGGCCCTAACTTAGGTCCACAAGCCTTGTTCTGCTCGTGCATGTTTAGGAAAATAAAAAATTGTGAACTGTTTTTTATTTTTTTGCAAAAATTGATAAACAGTCACTGCATATCTAAAGGCTGGCAGTTATGAAACTATGTTACGAATGCTCTAATTACTCTGAACTTAATAATATCCATTTCAATAATATTCATTTATAATCCCTGTTTCAAATTATGTACTGAATTTCATCACTGACATGGTAAACTTAGGTATATTGATTTGATCGAATGTGTTAATAATATATATTATATATTAATGAGTCTTTATCTAATTAGAATTTTGAATTTGAAAATTTGAATTTATTATCTTATTATAAAGAGGTAATTTTTTTTTTATTTAAATGTATTTAGGGGGTAAACTCTGGAACTACCTACTAGACGGATTTGAAAAAATATTTTTGCATTTGATAGCCCAATTCTTGTTGAAGGCTATTGGCTATTTAACATCACGCGATGACACCCTTAGGAGCGGAGCAAAATGAAAAAAAGTCAGAAAGAACGTTAAGTGAAAACGAAGTGATCGGGCAGGTAGGTGATGCGATGCGACGGGGTGGGTCAGGGGAATAAGAAATTGCACGCGGGCGAAGTCGCAGGGACATGCTAGTTATAGCTAAAACTGTTTATATGCTTTAGTTGAAGTAGTTAGTATAAGGATCATTTTAAACTTAACATCAGAAGGCCAATTCTCGTAATTTAAAACGTTCAAAATCTAGTCGCAGTCTCATCTCGACGACAAACAAATGTCAAAAGCTTGTCAAAATGTGCGGAAATTAGAGGTATTTTTGACAGATTCAGACTGAGATCTGCCGATCGATTCTGTAAAAATCTCACCGTGAAAAGTTAGGTGAAGTGAGTTTAGTGTGAGCTGTCAATAGTGTCAATCGCTAGCATGAGTTGGAATGACAGCTCACTCCACGCTCACTTCACCTGAGTTTTCACGGTGAGATGGTTTCAGAATCACACTGCTGAATGTGAACGTTCTTAAAATTACGAGAATTGCCCTCGTGTATCTTGTACCTACTTTCTGTGCAAATAAAGAACTATTCTATTCTATCCAATGAAGCTGGTAGATAGGCACATATTCGGTAGAGCGCCTGTCATGTCTGTACCGTGGAATTTATTTGTGCTGCCAATTTTTTGCGACTTCATACCTAAGTATTAGTCGCCCTAGTTTCCTGTTACTTTTACTTTTGCTCACGATAGCATAAGGTCGTATTTTTTATCTTTCATTGAAGTTTTTAACGTACAGTAAATACTAGTACCTACTCTCTATTCACGATTTGTAAATTGGCTTGTTTAAAGTCTGTTCCAAAAGTCTGTGATGAAAGTGTAAACAAACCCTGTTCAGCATAGCTGTTCACAACCATCCGACAGGCTATTATATCGAAAATGGCACATTTCGATATCCTGATTAACCTGAATAGCGTCGTCTATTTGATTTAAACTCATAAATTTTACGGGTTTTTGACTTGTGAACAGCTTTTACGGGACTCCTACGATAACATTGATTGATATTCGATACGGTACGGCGTATCGAGTGGGTGTGAGTAGCTATGCAGGTTAAATCCTCACGTTTGTTGCGTAGATACTCTGTACTTAGAAGGGTTCAACTTGATAACTCACCACTTTTCCCAATAATTATAGATTAAATAACATTATTAAATTGTTACAGAAAAATCTTCGTTAATATGAGTCGTTTAGTGTGTGTTAGCTGGAGTGACGTCACCCCAGCTTCCTCATTCAATACAGGAAAACTAGTGAGGTTAGGGTTTTGGACTATAGTCAGAAAAATAAGGCATAATAGCTGCACAAGGAAGGAAAAAACTGAATGATACCCAAAGGGTTGAAATTACGACCAAAAACGTGTGTGTACCTAAGCTGGAGTGACGTCACCCCAGCTGCTCATGTCATATCTTCCAAACGAAAGAAGATATGATTATGTATTATAGCTCAAAAAATAAGGCGTAATAGCTGCCATCGGCAGCAAAATTTTCAAATCTCCAGGCCTCGTAGTTTCCACGTAATAAACAAAAAATCAGTTTTCGCGCCAACAACATCAAATTATTGCTTCGAAGGAAGTAAGGAGCGGCGCGGGCGTTGCCGTTCCGTGCGTACACACAAGAAACAGCAGTGCGATTCTGTAACCATCTCACCGTGAAAACTAGGTGAAGTGAGCGTGGAGTGAGGTGTCATTTCAACTAATTCTAGGGAATAACACTATTGACAGCTCACTCTAAGCTCACTTCATCTAACTTTTCACGGTGAGTTTTTTACAGAATTGATCGGCAGCACTCTAATTGCGTAACACACTTTCAATTACAATCATCATTCATTCTTTCATTTTTTCATTTTGAAGGATATTGCTAATTCATTGCTTCATATGTTCGAAAAACTTGTCTGCTTATCGATGTTATTAACGCAATGAGTGTTGTTAAACTGTCAAAATGAAAGTCATTGCATTGTATTGTTGTTCGTGTGTTACGCAAATACCCCGCAGGGCACTACAAATTGGCATCCACTGGTACGTGTGCTGATCCATTTGTATACCTTTTCATGAAATAGGTAAGTACTTTTGGAACAGACCATACCTACGTAAGTACGTTTAAACCACGCCGATGCTTTATCTTTTCAAGATGAGGAGTAAAATATGGGATTAGGTTCAACTATATTATTTCTTGCGGCAGAAAAATCCTAACGATTATTGACAAATGTTATTGTTGGAGAAATGGCAACAGAAGCTGGAGAATGTTGGCTTGAAAATCAGCAGAACCAAAACGGAATATATGTTCTGCGATTTCGGCGGTCTCTCCAGTTTTGGAACCATAACGCTTGATGGCGCACTTCTCCCAGTCTGCTCCGACTTCCGGTATCTCGGTTCACTCGTGCAAAGCGATGGCGAAGTAGATCGGACGGTTAAGCACAGAATTAACATTGGATGGATGAAATGGCGGCAGGTCACGGGAACAATCTGCGACCCCCGCATTCCCCTTAAACTTATGGGGAAGATATATAAAACCATGGTTAGACCTGCTGTCTTGTATGGATCAGAATGTTGGGCCATAAAAGGGATAAATGAAAGGCAATTGCATGCAGCTGAGATGAGAATGCTAAGAGGGATGTGTGGTGTTACACGAATGGATAGAATAAGAAATGAGTACATAAGAGGAAGTCTGAAAGTGGCACCGGTAACTGAAAAGTTGTGTGGAAATTTCATAGATATTGGTATTTAGACTACGAATAATAAAAGTCATTTAGATAATTCTACCAACAACATTATTAGAAGCCGACCGGTTCTTCCATATCTACATTCTTCGAACTTTAAGATAATTTATCATCTTGGTATTAATATTTATTTTATTCTGTTCGGGAATTTTACAGCTAATATTCAAATTCAAATTCGTTTATTGTTTGCAATATGTACAGCTGTTCTTAAACAATATGGAATTGAAGGTCAAGTTTCCACTGATAAACACTTAAAACAAAGAAGATCGATGCCAAATCTAACAGCTAATATTCAAATTCAAATTCAAATTAATTTATTGTTTGCAATATGAACAGCTGTTCTTAAACAATATGGAATTGAAGGCCAAGTGTCTACTGATAAACACTTAAAACAAAGAAGATCGGTGTAAAATCTTACAGCTAATATTCAAATTCATTTATTGTTTGCAATATGAACAGCTGTTCTTAAACAATATGGAATTGAAGGCCAAGTTTCCACTGATAAACACTTAAAACAAAGAAGATCGGTGCAAAATCTTACAGCTAATATTCAAATTCAAATTAATTTATTGTTTGCAATATGAACAGCTGTTCTTAAACAATATGGAATTGAAGGCCAAGTTTCCACAAGAAGATCGGTGCAAAATCTTACAGCTAATATTCAAATTCAAATTCATTTATTGTTTGCAATATAAACAGCTGTTCTTAAACAATATGGAAATTTTTTTATAACATAAATTTTGAAATAAAAGTACACAATCGACTAATATAAACTAAATATCATTCCCAACTATCAGACCCTTAAGGGCGAAATACTGTAACCTTATGGATAACTACAGCTTTGAGCCGTTTGGGGTCGAAACGCTCGGGGGTCATGGGGCCCGGTTGCGCGTCTGCTTTTTAAGGAAATTTTTCGCCGGCTGGTAGACACTTCACGTGACCAAAGAGCTGGGTCGTTCTTTGGCCAAAGAATTAGCATAGCCATTCAACGTGGCAATACTTACTGCCAGTCTTCTGGGTACGTTTCCGGATTATAGCGATACTTTAAAAAGCTAACAGTCTTAAAATAATAATATTATTATGTACTTACAAGTATAATTATAGAAAGGAGGGGAAATAATCAAAAATTCGTCCGCATCGCTGTCAATAGGAAACGTGCCCAGAAGGCTGGCAGCATTGCCACGTTGTATGGCAATGCTGATTCTTTGGACATCAATATTCATGTTTACTCTTTGATTCTTTTTTAATTCAGTTTTAATTTTATATTTTTCGCAGTAAGTAGGTAAATATATATTTATCGACCTCAAAAAAGCCTTCGATACCGTGAGTTATTCCCTCCTTCTAAAAAAATTATAACATATTGGAATCATCGCCAATGCGCTCAAAATTTTGAAATCATATCTAACGAATCACTTTCAAGTCGTAAAAATAGGTAAATATCAAAGTACTGCCCAGCCTATTACATGCAGTATACCACAAGGCTCAACTATTGGGCCCCTGCTATTCTTAATCTATGTTAATGACATATGCCAATTGTCTTTAAATGGCGAAATTAGTCTATATGCAGACGACACATGTATATTTTATGGTTCCTTTATAAACGAAATGATGGACTCTGCACAAAAGGATTTAGACAAATTACACGACTGGTTCCAATATAATTTACTCACAATCAATATATTAAAGACGAGCTATATTATATTCAAGGCAAAAAATAAACAATTACAAAACTGCCCTAAACTTTATATTAATAGTATTCAATTAAAGGAATCAATCGAAGAAAAATACTTAGGGCTAATTCTGGACAGTGGATTAACATGGAAGTCGCATATAAACAAAATAAGATCGACGTTATCGTCATTATCAGGATGTCTTTACGGTGTTGTTCGATGTTTGCCACGACAGGTTAGACTGAATATCTATCACTCCCTCGTCAGATCGCATCTAGATTATTTAATAGAAATAAGGGGTAGCGCAGCCAAAACTGACCCAAACTGCATCCAAAGAATACAAAATAAACTAATAAAAATCTTATTTCATTATAACTTTCTCACACCAACACATAAAATTTACTCCGAAACTAAATTAATGAATATAAAACAAATTTATTACTATAATACATGCATCATAATAAAAAAAAAATTAAAGATAAAAAGCACACTGAACTAATTTTTAAAACTAACACCGAAGAAGGGTTAAGATCTCTCCGTAGCGCAAATGATATTTGTCTCGCGAGAACACGTACAAATTACGGAATGAAAAGTATTACATACGAAGGGGTACAGGGTTCAACAAACTACCACGAGAAATAAAAACCTCTAAAAGTTTACCAATATTTAAAACCCAGTTAAAATCTTTTATTATTGAAAAAAATTAAATCCTGCCCTGGCTTGTGTCTTTAATTTACCCACAACAATTTGACTTTTGTTTCGCATGAATCCTTTGCTGCTACCTTCAATGTCTTGTTATGTATGTACGTTAATAATTGTTGTCTTCTTTTAATATTTTGTGCGTGTCCGTACGCTCATGAATGTCATCATTATTATATATATACTTAGTTAAAATATTTCTCATTAAGTGAAATTTGTAGTAAATTCCTTTTGAGTAAATAAAGATTCTTTAACCACAATTTCGTGTTACTTCCTCATAATGATCCAAATTAATTTGTATATATTCGTATTCCATAATTAAAACTTAGGTAGGTATATGTACTTTAGGTATTTATCACACGACCCAATTAACCAATAGACATCCACGCAACAATGTTGACTATGAGATAAGTATTATCATCTTCATCTCGATTGCTCATTGCTGAGGCAATTGGAAGCTGAGGCCTTGTAGACTCTGGATGGTGAGACAAGTGGGCATCTAGAAAATATTCTTCTATCTCATATTTATAAATAGGTACAAACGCCAGCACATCAAGCCTCTACAATCTGTCAAATTTCTTTAATAGATTTTCAACTTTATCGCTAAAGCATTTTTCAAGGTTGATTGGGATTTGACAGTTTCGGGTAGCTTGACCTGCTGGCGTCTGTACCTCGTCGGTCTTGTGGTCACAAGTACGATTATTGAGCTTGGTATTCTTAGGTCGATTTTTTGTAGAATTTTGTTGGGATTTTCAATATGAATTTTTCGGTAGGATTTCTGCCCGATATATAGCAATAGGCATGCCCATTGTCGCGGAATGTAGGTTTGGGTTCTGTACACCTTTGCCTTCGGACGTGATTTTATATGTTATATTATTTTTAGTTTATATGACTTACGAGTGTTCCACCACGTAGGTACCTGCCTAGTAGATGACACTATAATTCATTTCATACTTAATTCAAGTCACTTAATGCCATCAATGCGGTTTTATATAGAATTTCATACAAATGTAAAATAATCGATTTGATCACTCCTATGGTGAAATACGTACTGATCGCGTACCTCGATCGTTTATAAGGAGAAACTTTAAATATAGCTTAATTAATTACGGACCGTTAATTGATTATGTACCTACTTGGGTGTTTTAATGACTGTTTCCAAGCAATTTATGTTGCTTTTCTGTTAATCTTATCAGCATAGGAAATAGTCATTCTTTTCGGTCGGCTCAAACCGGCCTATCATAATTGAGACATGTGTAAGCAAGTATATTTGTATGCCACAAAGGCCGAACATGACGGATCTTTTTTTGTTTATGAACAACCTGCATGCCTTGTATGTATACTCATGTTTATTTATTTATTTGTAGAACAAATAAATAAATTAATCAATCAAGTTCAATGATTTCAATGATACACTTAAAATAGAAGAAAACTTTGACGATGGTCCCTGTCAGTATACAATGTCGAGATGACAATACGAAAATTAATGAAAAACACTGACAATACTCATGCATAAGAAAGAAAGAAAGAAAAATGCGTTTATTTGCGCGCGCGCGCGTTTTTTTTTGCGTTTGTAATTTTATATATTTATGTTCTGTAATTTGCATGGTGTACAATAAAGAGTATTCTATTCTATTTACTATGAATTTAAGAGTATTTTGGAACAATCAAATAAAACCTAGAATGGAAATTAAAAAGAAAAAAAAAAACAATAAACCAAATACATAGTAGATGGGCCTGGAGCCGACTTTGGGTTTTGCCAATCTTTGATTAGCTATAGAGACTTCAAATATTTGATTGAATTTTTGTATGCAGACTGGGACCGTCATTAGATATATCTACGCAGTTTCATTTATTGTCGTATCGTCGTCTCCACCCTGTATAAAATGTACTCTGTGGTCCCTGCCCCGGTCCAAACTGATGATCATTAGATTAGCACGGTGAGTGCTCAGCCGATCGATTCTGTAAAAATCTCACCGTGAAAAGTTAGGTGAAGTGAGCTTAGAGTGAGCTGCCAATAATGTCAATCCCTAGCATTTAGTTTGGAATAACAGCTTACTCCACGCTCACTTCACCTAAGTTTTCACGGTGAGATGGTTATCAAAATCAAAAGTCATTTATTTAAATTAGGCTGAGAATCAGCACTTTTCGAACGTCAAAATTACAAAAGATAGTCCCCCAAAAACGCCCGCCCTTCACCACTTCCTAGTGCTATCGCTGGGAAGAAGAAGTGGCGCAACAAACTCCCTAGCAGCACAGCTGTCTGTTTAGTTAGAATATAGTTGCATGTATACAATACTAGGAATCTATGTTCAGTAATTAACATTACAAGAAACTTAAATTATTTGCCATATGTCAGCTAGCCACGCCAATATACCAACAAATATAATAAAAACTATACGTACTCAAGCTAAAAAATAATTAATAAAAATAAAAACTTACTACCTAAATAAAAGCCTCCAGGCATAAAGGGCGTGACAGCTTACATATTTATGCATTGCTGGGTTCGTCACATAGCTGTTACTTGCAGTCACAGATGATGAACTAGGACCATCGATGTGAAATAAATAAGTGAGTTAATACTAATAACAGTAACCTGTCAGTAACTAAGCTAATTCTGGAGGAAGAACATGAACATTGTCTTGAGTTAATTAGGGCGACCAACTATTCTTATCGTGTAAATAGTCGTTGATGGAATAGTAAGCCTTAGAACAAAGATTGGATTTTACTTGAGCTTTAAACGCATTAAAAGGCAAGTCTAGCAAAGAAGAGGGTATCTTGTTATAAAAGGTTATACCAAGCCCAACAAATGAGTTATGAACCTTATGAAGCCGGCGAAAGGGGGCACGTAGTTTGTCCTTATTTCTAGTTTTAACACTGTGAATATCACTGTTTTTAGTGTACAAGTGCAAATTTTGCCTAATATATAGGATGTTGGCGAAGATAAATTGTGATGCAACCGTGAGAATACCAATGTCTTTAAAAAAATCTCTTAGAGAAACTCTGGCACCTAGCTGGTAAATTGCTCGAACAGCTCGTTTTTGAAGGACAAATATAGTTACAGAAACGCACTGCTGCTGCGACTGTTGTGATGTATACGATAATTGGACCATTTTTGTTTTTTGGTTCTTCTTTTTTTAAAGCCAAAGGACGTTTATAATATTACACTGTTGTAAGATAAATGTGCTGGGAGATAAAGTTTCCTACCTAATATTATTTTTCTTCTTTTCAGATTAAGATGTGGCTTCAAAGATATTTTTTGTGCACTATTTCTGTAGCGCTATTAACAATAATATGGTAAGTTTTATTTTTAATACATAATATCTAAAGATTAGATAGTTAGATCTTATCTTGAGTGGAGTGACGCTCTTTTTTATCATTGATAGCGTAATTTATGAGGCTGTAGGTACTTACGTATAGGAGGCAGGGACACCGAGGCGCAACCGTACAGGGCCCCAAGTCTGCTATTTTTATAAATTCGTCATTCCAACACGATCCCATTCCCATCCCATTGTCATTTTGCTTAAAGTTCGTAATCTGCTAAATTCTTAATGGCGATCATTGGTCTCGTAATAGAATAGTGTCATAATGACACTGTCGTATTGTCATTATTATAAAACCCGTTAGCAGACATGATTTTCGAAAAACTACCACTACTTTATTTATGCCAGATTTCATTTATATATATTTTTACATATTATTTATTAGTGTTTTATACAAGTCAAGTGTTCTAAGTAAGTCAGTCATTCATTTATCATTATGTACGAGATTACCATTCTATGCCATTTCTTTCAATGGAGTGTCAGTGGTTGACCACTGGAAAGTCATAACGACGCCATTATGTTAGTAGATTACCAAACTTGTCAAAATCAACAATTATGAAATCAATGATAGACCATTCTGACACTATTGTAATAGCAGACTTGGGGCCCAGGATTCTGAACATTCGAAAGCTGTTCCATACATTTAGACCACGTAGGTATTGCACTTTTCTATGAAACAGCAGTTATTTTTTTTTTTTTTTTTTGATAACCGGCTAAATGTTTCTATGCTATATGGATGCATGTCTAGAATCATGTGCTGAATTCATGGTTATAGTTTGCGCGTCAATGTCCCTGCCACCCTGTAGTTTGTGCACTATTGGGCCATTGTAGTTCTTCAGATTTTTTTCCGGTCCTGGATACATCGCTCATCTCATCGCATCTCTTTGAGTGTACGATGAGTTTAGCTCATACCTATGTACAGATGCCAGCAGGTCAAGCTACCCGAAACTGTCAAATTTTTCCAATCAACCTTGAACCTTAATGCTTTAGAAATAAAGTTGAAAATCTATTACGGAAATTTGACAGATTGTAGTAGCTTGATGTGCTGGCGTCTGTACTTACCTGCCTACTTTTCCGAATCTGTTTTGGCTTTGATTTTTAATATGCGTCTTAGGGCCATTTTTCCATCGCCAGATAACTTTTATTCGAGGAGTAAAATTGGCGTTTGACAGTTTTTGTATGAAATAACTGTCAAAAATTCAAAATGATTCCTCGAATAAAGTTATCAGATGGTTGAAAAATCAGCCCTTATTCATATTTTATGGTAGGTTAAGAAGAGCAAAGAATTTAGTTTTCTGTTTGTTCAAAATAAAAAATCTACATGATAAAAGGCAGATTTTTCCAATGCCAATTCCAATTGACATCTGACAGATTTTGTATGGAAGAACTGTCAAAAATTCAAAATCATTCCTTCGATAAGATTATCTGGCGTTGGAAAAATCAGCCCTAAATAAAGTACAGAAAATTACATCGCTCTCTTATTATCTCCTTTAATATCAGTGCGCAAATTTTACATCCTTAAATATTAGGTATTTTATAAGAAATTAAGCAATTATTGTTTCAGTGTTTTAGTATGCGTCACCAAGTATCACGCTGAGTAGGTATTGTTATCAATATTATTTTGTTGCTGTCTGCCATCCTTTAATACTTACTTTTTTTAAGCATAAGTACGTATTTCCATAACTCCTCGCACGGAGCAAAATCTTTCGAAAAAGTGACAACTAGCATTTAGTCCGCGTGGGTTTCGAACTTTTCTATACCAACAACATAACATAACATGGACCCATTTTCGCGCCTTTAATGGTTGTTTTTAACGCGCTTTTATTAGCTTCACTTGTAACTAAGAATGTAATAAAATCTTAGAAGTCAATTTTAACCTGCTTTTAATTGTCACATCGAAATGAAACTATATAATTATGTATATGTAGTTCGGATGACAAAACTATAATTTGGTATATTGGAGCTGATCTGATGATGGAGCCAGGAGGTGGATAGTGGAACTCTTTAGGGGCTACTAGTAAACCCTGTGGTCATATGATTAGTTTTGTCGAGTCTAATATATTGCACTTGGTGTCGAGGGTCATATGATTCGTATTGACCAGTCCAATATATTGCACTTGGTGTCGAGGGTCATATGATTCGTATTGACAAGTCCAATATATTGCACTTGGTGTCGAGGGTCATATGATTCGTATTGACGAGTCCAATATATTGCACTTGGTGTCGAGGGTCTTATGATTCGTATTGACAATTCCAATATATTGCACTTGGTGTGGAGGGTCTGATGATGGAGCGAGGAGATGGATAGTGGAACTTTTTAGGGACTACTAGTAAACCCGTCGAGTTTGAGTTATATGATTCGTTTTGACCAGTTTTGTATATTGCACTTGGTGTCGAGGGTCTAGTCTAGTGATGGAGCCAAGTGGTGGATAGTGGAACTCTTTAGGGGCTTCATGTAAACCCCACGAGTTTGCTAGTAGGCCCTAAGCGTAATACTTCGTTGACTTTATACTTATTAACTTAATAAGAATATACTAGACGCAAAAGTTAAAAATAAAAATTTGAAGTTTAAAAAACAACTAAAAACACACAATTCGTAAGTGCGTCATAAAAGCGTGATTTTGATTCTTTTTATTTTCTTTATTTATTTTATTTTGTACAAATAAAAGAAAATTGCTTAAAATGATTATTTATTCATTTGCTCTTTAAAAAAAATAGTAGTAATGTATTTTTAACTTTACTTATGCTACCTTATTACAATTTGTAATCGATCGTCTCAGTGAATGAATTTTCTTGGCTCGTTATTAAAAGTAGTTAAGTTTCCTGTATGGCGACGACGATTGACGGGTACAGATATCTGGATCATGTAACACCAGCACCCTAATTGCGTAACACACGATCAATCGGAATCGGTTTCATTTTGACAGTTCAACAACGTTCATCGCGTTATTTACGTGTTGAGCAGACAAATTTTTCGAACTTATGAAGCAATGGATTAGCAATTTGCTTCAAAATGATTCAGATTCTGATTGATCGTGTGTTACGCAATTAGGGTGCAGGTTGTAGGTGTACGTACCTAACTAGACGATAATTTCTTAACTTTATAAGGACTTTAGTGTCAGCGTACCTACTGAACTGTACCGAACCAGTTCTAATTGCTTAGGTAACAGCACATGCACTAGGTATACATACCTACTAATAGGTATACTAATCTAGTTGCCAAACATAAAAAAATAGTAATTAAATGCAGTTTTTTCAAATTCAAATTATTGTACCTACTTCTCATAAACCTACATGGGCACTTATGAAACTTCAGAAGTTTATTGTAGGGAAGAGCCGGCAAGCAACTCCACGGTCACTCTTATAAAAATAATTGGTTTTTATTTTTATCTATAATATTTTCATAGGTATGAGAAGATAGTGTAGGCCTGTCAACAAGTACCAGGTAGACTTGACAAAAACGTAAAAGTTGTAGATTAGGTTGACCTAAGTATTATAAAAAACTTTTTAACAAAAAAATTAAATCGCCGAAAAAACCGAAAAGCAAAACATAATAAACAAGCAGTACCTTTGTACTCATATTATAATTACGTCATATCAATATCTATTTTACTGTGTGTACATAAATAATAAAATAAATAAACTTTTTTTATTTAACCTTAATAACTAAGTTCTTATACTAATGTAAGTATTAAGTAATTTTGAGTCAAACAATCAATAAACAAAGATCACTAAATTGCCTTAAATTGAAACGGCCCCGATACAAAATTATTTAGGTATACTAACATTAGTTTAAGAACACGGTTATTAAGGTTAAGTAAAAAGTTATGCGGGGTCAAAAAAAAAAATACCCGTCGACTTGAGAACCTCCTCCGTTTTTTTTTCTTCGGTTAAAAAAAAAAGCGTTATGCCTAACTGTAAATGACTGTCTAATCTAACTAGCCTGTATTGTCCCACTGTTGGGCAAAGGCCTCCCTCTCCCCTTTTCCACACAATTCTGTCTTTTGCGAGTGTTGGCCAGTCCTTACGGTAGGAGTCAAGCTCGTCCCGTCATCTTCATCTTGGCCTGCCACGATCCAGTTGTGCGTTTAGTAGGACCCAATCGGTGGTTCTCTTAGCCCAATTGTCATCTGACAACACTGTTTTTAAATTAATTAGAGCAGAATATGACAGCTAATTATTTTTATTCGAAACAAGTTGTTTGGTAACGTTTGGTAATAGGTACTTACGGACCTATCGATAATTCGCCTACATGTAAGCTTTCCGTTTTTTAATCGACTTCAAAGGGAGAAGGTTCTCAATTTGGATGTTTATACATATATATTTTTATTGTATGGTCCGGCGGTAACTCCGTCATATATAGACGGATTTGCAAAATTCTTTTTTTAATGGATAACGTATGCCTCAGGCGTGGTCCCATATAAATTTTATTAACTTTGCTTGGGTATTTTTTGAGTAAGCTTCAATAATTAAGATATTTTTCCACTTAGTTTAAATTGATGATGCTTTAATAACTTCCTGTCCCTGATGTTTACATTGCAAGTAGTGTTATATGAATTTGTGTGGGGTAGGTACTACTAAAAGGTAAAACATATTTTTTTTTACAAAAAAGAACAACCGACTTCCAATTAAAGTTATTATTCATTTTGTAGTGTTTTTTTTTTTAAAGGCGGTTGTTTTTTTTTGTAAAAAAGTTTTTTTTTTAATTATTTTCCCCACAGCATGTAACATAGTCACAGTATTTAGTCTACTTTCGACACTGTGTATAATTTTGACCTCCATCACGCGATAGATTTTATCACCCAGCTATTCACAACACAATATAGTCCAGTTTGAAAGTGCGGAAACACTTCAATGATATTGAACAAAGTATATTTTAGCAACTATTTTTAAAAATTTAGGCCTAACTTCAGACTCTCCGACTCTACTTGTGCTTTTGGCCTTCAAAAGTTGAGGCCTGTGAGAGAGGCCTGTGTCCCAGCAGTGGGAACATTATAGTGGTTTATGGTGTACAGACGCCAGCACATCAAGCTACTACAATCTGTCAAATTTCTTTAATGGATTTTCAACTTTATCGCTAAAGCATTAAGGTTCAAGGTTGATTGAGATAATTTGACAGTTTCGGGTAGCTTGACCTGCTAGCGTCTGTACATAATAAGGAGTATTATATTTTGTGTTTCAAATACCTTCCATTTTTGCCAATTGCTTGAAATAAATTGATAGAGACAATGATGTTCAATATATTCCTTAATACAAGTTATCCTGATAACTTAGCAAGGGTGCAAGTTACGACAACTTCTAGTGCTATATTCACAAAGACATAAGTATGTAACGTTAAATAGCTGTATTGTTGATACGAATAAATACTATTATTATTATTATTTAGTCCTCTAGACCGTATTACAGCCATGGCGGCTAGTATTAGCGGGTACTATCCTTGGGCGCGGGAGATATTATATATAATGCAAACACAAGCGTACGCGCAGACACATGCGGACTCTCTCTTCCGTCACTCTCTTAGTCCGAAGGGACAACACGCAATCCGACATGACCGGAGAGAGATCAGGCACAGGGCCAACGGCTTAACGTGCTTTCACGGCGGTATTACACCGCCAACTTCAAAACTCTGGGCTGTCACTAAGAAATCCCTAATGGAAAGTCCAATAACACTTTGCCCGACCTGGGAATCTAACTCAAGACCCCACGCTCAGCAGTCGCGCTTGCGACCACGGAACCAACGGGGAAAATGTTTAGCGCTAAGCAGATTTAGGGATTAGTGCAGCAAGCGAGCCTTATTCCCTTATCCCTTCGAACTTTAAATAGGTACTTAGTTGCAGAAGAACGGGAATACACGGAATATAGCACCACGTTATGAAAGTATCCTATCACTTCCGTCGGGTCGGGCCCCAAACAGCGTTCCCGGGATATCCTGCGAGCTGTTCGGGATTATTTATGGCACTTAGGACGGTGGGAGTTGGGACAGCATCGGCCTACTCCATAAAACTCTATTAAAAATGATCTACCCACAACTTATTTATGTGCCCAGCAATTTCAATTGTGTGGGAGGATTTATTGAACTAGCTAAAGGCACATTGTTAATTAGGCTAAGTATTTAAAAATTGCTCTAGCATAACCATTTCGGTCGTAAATTATTAATGGATTCGTCGATAGCGGCCTTGTGAATCATCTAGCACCTGTCTACATAAGGCAGATATTTAATTAACGTTTAAAAGAACATATGTCATGTTAATTTGTTTGCTTTAAGGGATCGTCGAATGGTAAGCCACGCTTATAACGGCTGCCTAAACACGCACAGTCACGACCACCACTTGGCAACTTTCAATTGCGATTTTTTCGTGAAATAACGAATGCAACGTTGAAATACGACACATTACATAAACCTTTGGGTTCGAAAATGCTATGTTCGTAACAACATAAAATTTCATTCAAAAATAAAGGAGTAAATCGCTTCTGAATAAAGCCGAGTGTATACATACTTTTGCTCGTGACTGTACATATAATGGTCCACTTGAAGGACTAAGTGCGGAAACCAAACCCATAATATAGAACGGCTGCCTAAGGCTAAGGCATCTTCTAACATATTAATATATCATATATCTATGTTTAATGTTTGTATAAAGTTTTGTAGTTAAATGTTATGTTGTTGACTTCTTGCGCGCTTTGGTGTCTACTGTAAATAGTCCTCAGCAAGCAATTGTTATTGGTATAAATAAATAAATTTAAAAAATCCCTAGCGGCGCATACCTCGCTCTGTCTGGATGCACCTCTAAATAGATGAAAGGGAAACACACATTGCAAATAACAAGTAAATTCGCACTACATTGAGTTATGACGAAAGCGTCAAGGTAGCCCGTGTGATTCGATTTTTCTTAAGTTTTTACGCGCATCATAAATATTTATCGACTTCCTTACCTATAGTGCTATTTTTAAAACTGTTACCTAATTCTAGGCAAATTAAGATTCGCAATATAAGATTTATAAGAGTGATGTAAAGTGATGCAGCGATGCACGTCTCGGTATTAGCAGCCAATAATCTCCGACTTAATTATTATTGCCACCGAAGAACAGGCTTGCCTAGTGTTAAACTAATCACACTAATATTATACTCGTAAAAGCAAAAGTTTGTGAGTGAGTGTGTGTGTTTGTATGTTTGTTATTTTTTCACGCTCAAACGGCAAGACCAATTTTGATGAAATTTGGTATGGACGGAGCTGACACCCTGGATTAACACATAGGATACTTTTTATCCCGATATTCCCGTTGATCGAAACTTATGTAGGTGAAACCGCGGGGCGCAGCTAATATTATATAACTCACTGTTTCTCTAAATAAATCTTTATATAATATCTCAAAGTTTCAAATCTTCGTTTTAGCGCAACCGCCGAAGAAGCGTCGCCATGGAGGTGGTCGTGTGAAGATGGAAAATGTGTGAAGACCCGCAACGACCCTCAGAATAAGGATCCAGTTCTCAGTTTGGAAGCCTGCAAGATGTTCTGCGCTGATTATGGTGAGTCTTCTAGAAGATGGATCAAAGCAGTGAATGTTATTTTACCTTACGAGAAACTCACCATCCCTTATCCCAATTTATTTGGGGAGTCTCCTTCCATACTTCTCTATTAGTCATCAACTCAATAGTCAACCCTTTTCTAGCCATATCATGTTTCACACCGTCTATTCACCGTTTCTTTGGTCTTCCCCTGCTCTTATAGCCTTCCACGTTCATACCCTAAACTTTCTTTCACGACATTTTCCTCATTCCTTCGCATCCCATGCCTATACCATGACAACCGATTCACGATGACCCTTGACTTCTTTTGCTATTCCAAAATTCGCCCGGTAGCTTGCCTTTGCCTAGCTTGCCATGCCTTTACTAATGAAAAAAAAAAACTAAAAAGTTATAGCTTATGTATTAAGATACCTACCTAGTTTTGTTCAAGGTCTACGTTTACCTACGTCACTCTTTAAAATTGTTACGTATTTTTATCTGAACAGAAATCAGGAGAAATACGAGCACCAAGGTACGGCATTATATAGGCCAAAGAGTTTATAAGATTTGTGTACCTGCGTGTGATGTTTTCTCCACAACATTTTTTTTTCATAGATCTAGTGAAACAATATTCGATGTTTTGAAGATATTACTCGTCGAAATACAGAAAGAGCATACATTTATTTAGAAGAAATTAGCAGGAAAGTGTGTCAAACGACTGCGCCAAAAACCCAGCTCAGAAAAAAATCCAGACAACTAGTGCCTGACGCTGGTTTCCAACTGGACCTGAATTATTTAAATCTGGTGTTGTGTATTTTCCCGTTTGTTTAGCGTCTATTCCGATCGCTGCAAATTCCGATAGAGTTGTCAACAATACATCGTCGTTTAATGACAAAATGTGTTTGCATTCCATGATGTTGGTTGTCTATCTTGTATCATTTTGAATGATTTTGCTTCATAATTTCGTAAAATGTTCTGCTCAAAAACGTAAATAACGCAATGAATGTTGTTGAACTGTCAAAATGAACGCCATTCCTACTGTTTGTGTGTTACGTTACGCAATTACCCCGCTCCATGTGAATTTGTTACAGGCACGGAGTTATACTCCGTGGTTACAAGTGATTAATTTACTTGAACTAGATTTGTCTCATCTTAATACCTAGCCTACTTATCTGGTAATCTTATCTGAAGTTTGTGTTAGTTTTGGATACAATGAAGGCAACAGTTTGTTATGATCATAAAATCCAAAAGATATTCCTAATCAGAGTCAATGACGTACCGCTTTTTTTTTCACACATGGTGGAAGGATTATAGATATTCCTACTGCTGTAGTACGCACGGCTACAATCAAGCTATACACAACCAGTGTAAGCCGACTTTTGATTGTATGAAAAACCTATACAATGCGAGGTCAGCTAAAACTGGAAATGTTTAGCTTGATGTGTAGCCGTGTGTATCTAATTTTTTTTTTAGTCTGGGTTTGTGTTCGGTTGATGGCAATAGTCACATTACATGGGACTTACACATAACTGGCGAAATGTGGATGTATTAGTGTAGGTACACTTTTGACTAACCCTTCGGGGTAAATAGGCGAGATTTTATATTATGTAGTGTGTATAATATTTTAGGCTCAATATTTCCCAGACCATTATTCCTGTTGAGTTCAACACTCTACCCTTTATGGTTCGAAAACGATATGATCGCGAAGCTAATCGATTGTCGAACACGCAACGAATATTATTCGAGTCGCCACAAAATCGGAACAGGTTTTTGTATGTGTCAGGGTATGCGTCACCTCTGTGTAACGCGGGTCATTGTAGCGTTGTCACGGTAGGGGCCAAGTAAACAAGTTGCTGTAATATTGATTATGGTTATCGCCGTGGATCTGTAGATAAGATTCATGTTCAATCATGTATATTATTATCTAGCCCTCTCCTGTTAGTACTGCGTCATAACACCAGCGGGGTTTAAGCCCCTCGGCCATGGCGACTTTTTGTAGCGATGCAGTAGCGATGTTATCGCGCGTTCGCATCAATACAGTCGCGATGCGGTCGCTAGCTGTTTGCCCTCGCCCACACCATGATTCTCAGTCGCGATGCAAACGCGATACTGTCGCGCTTCTGTCGCGATGCAAACGCGATTCAGTAACGGCACAAAAATGCCACAGTTATAAGATGGCCTCCGTTGAGGCAACATTAGTCACGTTGTCTTTGGTGCTGCTTTTAAGTAAGCAGCCGAAGCGTGGGCAACGAAAGCGGTCGCGCGTTTGCATCGATACAGTCGCGCTGCTGTAGCGCGTTAGTAGCGCGTTGGCATCGCTTCTGTAGTGCGTTGCAAATGCGACTAATGCGCGACAGCATCGCTACAAAAAGTCGCCGTGGGCGAGGGGCCTTAGGGTGCCGCAGTTTCTTCTATCTTTTACCCTTTTGTTTTAACTTTCAAGCTAAAATCAATACACCCCCTTGCCTGTTAGGGTAAGACTATACAGGGTGGCATTGACATCGACGCGCGAACTGTAACCATGAATTCAGCTCATGGTAAAAAAAAGTACGCTACCTACCTTCGCGCTTAAAATGTATGGAACTGCATTTTTTTTTAATAACCTTCGATAAATTTCGATGCCGGGGCGTTTAGAATCATGTACTGAATCCATGGTGACAGTTTACGCGTCGATGGGTGCCACGCTGTATACAAGGAGCCTTCCAACCAAGTAAGTAGTCGTACTTTGTAGAGAAGTCAACCATATAAAACTCTAAAGGAGTTTCTTGATTTCCGAAAATAGCTTTCATCGGAGGTTATATTATTTTGCCGTGATGAAAATGCTTCGTCTATTATATACTTGCTTCTGCCCGCGGCTTCACCCGCGTGGATGTCGGAAATTATCCGGGGTTTAGGCGTGAAAATGTAACATACAGACAGAATTTATAATATTATTTAGTATAAGTAGCACTGACCGCGACTTCGTCCGCGTGTACTTTACTCTAAAAATTTCGAAGATGTATGTTTACGATCTTTTTACTCATTTAATTCGGGTTAATTTAAAGTTTATAGATCAAAAGAATAAGATTTTTTAAATTAACCTTGGCGTCCCTTTTTCCCACGACAGGCTTTGTTTTTAAAAAAGCGTGGTACGTTTCCATTGTATGACTTAAAGATTATTTATACCTATGTTCGAGTTAAAGGAAGTAAGCAGTAAAATCCACCCCTTAAACTTTATTACCCTTTTCCACCCCGGTAAGACTATTTTTGAAAAACCCATAAAACACATACTTTTTATTTATTGTTTTAAGTTACCCAAGTTTCGAGTTAATCCGTCCGAGCGGTTTAATTTTTTTTCTTTTTCACCCCTAAATTAAACTTTTAGTTTAAAAAAACTCCTCTCAGAGGTGAGAGGAGTTTTTTTAAACTAAAAGTGACCATCTGTATTAATTACTGAAGGTAGTATTGCCAAGTATCGAACTTATTAACCAAAGGAAAAAGATTTTTCATATTAACTGTATCCCGTCTTTTCACCCCACAGGGGTAGAATTCTAAAAACAATATTGGGATGTTTCCATAATTTGACTCAAAGATGATGTATACCAATTTTTGAGATAATCAAGCCACGTAGTAAAATACTCCCCTTAAAAAAAATATTACCCCTTTTTGCCACGTCAGGGGTCGATTCTCGAAAGACCAAAAGCCCTGTCCCTGTCAAAAGTGTTAATACTGAGTTTCGAGTTAATCGGACCGCACATTCAAATTCTTCTACACAAATTTTAACACCCTTTGAGGGGTAGTTTTGAAAAACTTATAATGATGAACTTTATTGCTTACTTAGACGAGTATTCTTGCCAATTTTCAAGTTTACTAACCTAATGAATAAGATTTTTCATATAAACTGTATCCCCGCTTTTCACGCCCCTAGAATTTAAAAAAATCGTTTGGGATGTGTTCATAACAAAGATTATTTATACCAATTTTCGAGTTAATCAAGCCACGCTGTAAAATCCTCCCCTGCAAAATTGACTACCCCTTTTCAGCCCGTCAGGAGTAGATTTTTTAAAAACCCTGATACACATTATTCTTTACTTTCAATCTTAGGTATAAACACTGAATTTCGAGTAATCAGTCAGTCAGGACTTTGAATTTAATCTATCTATATACATAAAATTCAAAGTCCTGACTGACTGACTGACTGATTGACTGACTGACTGACTGACTGATAGATCAACGCACAGCCTAAGCCGCTGGTCCTAGAGACATGAAATTTGGAGGGTGTTCTTCGTGAAGAGTAGGCATCCACTAAGAACGGATTTTTCGAAATTCCACCCCTAAGAGGGTGAAAAGGGGGGAATTCGTTTGTATGAAAAATCTTATTCCTTGAGTTAATAAACTTGAAACTTGGCACGAATACTTATCTAAATAAATTATGAAGATGAGCAGTTTTTTTTCTTCTAAATTACCCCCTAATAAGGGATTGAGGGGTTTCAAAGTTTGTATGGAAGAATTTTAGCGCGCAGTCCGGTTTACTCGAAACTCAGTATTTATACCTAAAAGTGAAAGTAAAGACTAATGTGTATCAGGGTTTTTTGAAAATCTACCCCTGACGGGCTGAAATGGGGTAGTCAATTTTTCAGGGGAGGATTTTACTGCATGGCTTCATTAACTCGAAAATTAGCATAAATAATCTTTGAGTCAAGTTATGAATACACCCCAAACGATTCTTTTTTTAATTCCACCCCTGTGGGGGTGAAAAGCGGGGATACAGTTTATATGAAAAATCTTTTTCATTAGGTCAATAAACCTTAAACTTTTCAAGAATACTCGCCTAAGTAATAAAGTTTATCATTATAAGTTTTTCAAAACTACCCCTCAAAGGGTGTTAAAATTTGTGTAGAAGAATTTGAATGCGCGGTCCGATTAACTTGAAACTCAGTGTTTATACTTAAGACCAAAAATAAAGAGTAACACGTATCAGGATTTGAACTTGAAACTGTATGTTACATTTTCACGCCTAAACCACTGAACTTCTGATTTGGCATAGAGATAGATGGCATCCTGGGGAAGCACATACATTTAATCCTGTTAGCACGATCCCGTCGGATAATTTCCGACATCCACGCGGGCGAAGCCGCGGGCAGAAGCTAGTATATACATATAGATCTTCGATCAATAATAGTACTAGCTTAAGGATCAGGAACAAAAATCAGTCGCTCAAGTGGCTATGTTTGCACACACGTAAACATCTACGTTTCTTAGAAAAAAGTTTAATAATATTATTAACAACTTCAGTTTATAAACCTTAATGCTTAAACATAAAGTTTAATTACCATTGCAAAATATATTTAAAATATCGCTTGAAAATAAAATCATTCTATTTTTTAATTTTCAGTCATTTATTCTAAAATGAAACTTAAAGTCTAAGTAATAAGGTTAAAAACATACTAATTTGAAATAAGACCACAAAAGTATTTGTGGTATTATTTTTCGGATCGTTTTTGAAGCGCTTATCGGGAATCTAGTACTATTATTGATCGAAGATATAGATTGAGCTATACCTTCGTTAATATACTTCCTCATTTATTAAAACTTCAATCACTAAAAAGTATCAAATAATATTTTTGCTTAACGCTTGAAATAATTATATATATACGGTAGTTGTGGTATTTTATCATGATGCTAGTCTATATATATTATATAAAAGGAAAAATTGACTGACTAACTAACATATCAACGCACAGCCGAAACGACTGGGACTAGGAATTAACTCGAAACTCAGTATTTATACTTAAGGCCAAAAATAAAGAATAACGTGTACCAGGGTTTTTCGAAAATCTTTCCCTAACTTGGTGAAAAGGGGTAGTTAATTTTACAGGGGACGATTTCACTGCGTGGCTTGATTAACTCGAAAATTGGTATAAATAATCTTTGAGTCAAGTTATGAACACTTCTTAAACGATTTTTCACCCCCACGCCCGTGGGGGTGAAAAGCGCCCCATACAGTTTATATGAAAATTCTTATTCATTTGGTTAATAAACTTGAAACTTGACAACAATACATCTTACTCGTAAGTAAATTATGAAGTTTGTCCGTTTTACTAAGACTTCGCTGTCTGTCCGTCCGTCTGTCTGTCACCAGGCTGTATCTCAAGAACCGCGATAGCTAGACAGTTGAAATTTTCACAAATAATGTATTTCTGTTGCCGCTATAACAACAAATACTAAAAACAAAATAAAATAAATATTTAAGGGGGGCTCCCATACAACAGCCGTGATTTTTATAGATAATGGTACGGAACCCTTCGTGCGCGAGTCCGACTCGCACTTGGTCGGTTTTTTATTTGTTGGTGTCAAAATTTGTACAGTTCGATAGGTGAAGAGCCCAACCGCGCCCTACTCTAACGCCGGTACAAAATCAACAAAATCTCTCAACATATATACATAGTATAATTTCATTGATAAACATACATACATAAACTGACGTCTTCTTCCTGGGGGTAGGCAGAAACTTCTTACGCCACCTGCTACAATCCTTACACACTCCTTTTGCCACACGCACGTTGGTCGCGAGGACCATGCACCTGACCTTTCTGAAGAACATCACCCATAAGGTCCCTGTCTTCCAAGGGCGTCCCATCCCGACTTTTCCACTCACATCTGCCTTGTAAATACCTTTTGTTAGCCGTCTTTCATTTATCCTCTCAACATGACCAAACTATCTAAGCATACACTTCTTAAAAATAAAAAAATCCCCCCGACCGATTTCGCTCACGGCGAAGATTAGCCAGCACCCTAATTGCGTAGCACACGATTAATCGGAATCGGTTTCATTTTGACAGTTCAACAACATTCATTGCGTTATTTACGTGTTGAGCAGACAAATTTTTCGAACTTATGAAGCAATGGATTAGCAATTTGCTTCAAAATTATTCTGATTCCGATTGATCGTGTGTTACGCAATTAGGGTGCAGGTTCGTCGGAGATATTATAGTGTACCACTAGTGTGTGCACAAACACGGTTGCACTCTCTGTTCCTTTACTCTCATAGTTCGATGGGACGGCAAACCGACACGAGCGGGGAGAGATCAGGCGCGGGACCAACGGCTTTACGTGCTTTCCGAGGAACGAGGTTATCACACCTCCAACTTCCAAACTCCGGGCTGCTACTGAGAAATTCCTAATGGAAAAACCGAATAACAATTTGCCCGACCCGGGAATCGAACCCAGGACCCCATGCACAGCAGTCGTGCTTGCGACCACGAAACCAACGGGGCAATACATAAAGAATAAAGTTATGATGCATATATTTTTCCTGAATACTGATAACAGTTTCGTTTCAAAGAGTATTCAAAAATAGGTACTTACTACAATTGAGTAATAATTTATACAGTTTCCTCATTAAAACAGTGAGCCAACCGATATTTTTATAATAATAACTAATTTTGCACGAACTTTATTTAATTTTAATGAGCTTGTTGTTTTTATTACAACCTGTTAGAACATTCGCGTATTTTTCGGTCTGTTATGGCATTGTTGCAGCTGATAATAGTAGGTCGTTGCGGGCGTAGACACAACGAGTCTATTTTTGAAAGCTAAAGGTGCTCACCGGGAGTTATCTCCTGTGGTGTAGCAATCCAAGATCACAGTGTAACGCTAGCCGCTAGGCTTTGCAAGTAGATGGCGCAGGCCGTCAACTGCTAGGTAACTACTACTTGCAAAGCCTAGCGGCTAGCGTAACAGTGTGATCTTGGATTACTACATCACAGGAGATTATAAAAGGAGAAACTGACTGTCTGAAAATGTACCCCCACGTCTGTGGGGGTGAAAAGCGCCCCATACAGTTTATATGAAAATTCTTATTCATTTGGTTAATAAAGTTGAAACTTGGCAAGAATACATCTTATCTAAGTCAATTACGAAGTTTGTCCTTTTTTATTGTGTTGGTGTCAAAATTTGTATGGAACAGTTTTAACGCGCAGTTCGATAAGTGAAGAGGGTGTTAATTTTTATCGAGAAATCGATGCACTGAAGTGTATCCATAGTGTGTCGACGTCAGTGATCGTTCAGCTACAATAAAGGTTCACGCTTTCTAGATAGCAAACGACTAGAACATGTAAGGTACGGAAGGTACCACTCTGGTTTGTTATATGCAGGTGAAACTACTGGACCAGGCATAATATTGCATAGTGCAGCACCAAACGATTGCCTATCTTCGACGCCATGACGACCCGCTTCCCCCATTTGATTGTGGCAGAAGATAAACAGCTAATGTATTTGTTATAATAGTTACAGTTGATACCAATGGAATTAAATGCATCGTTGCACTTAAAATCCTTGATTTCAATGCTAAAAGATTTAAATCGACTGATGTCCGGGCAAGTGAAAAAGTCCAAAACACTTTATTGGAAGATTTGGCGAATTCTATGTTTGGTTCGCGATACTCTCAGATATCAGTGGTTCTTGACCTTTTGAAACCAGAATTTGGAATTTTCTGATTATGTATGCCAATACCAATTAGCATGCATACTTTATGGCGATGTCTCGCGTTTAGGGTCCCAAAGCCAGTTAGAGATGTTTTTCGGGTCATCTTGTAATATCTTATTATGAACCTTGCCAATAACCGCTTTAGTTTTTTTTAACAAAGATAACTTTATTGATCGGGATCTCTTTAATATGGATAATATCAATAACTCCACGTTTTGGTTGTCGTTTCGTCGTGATGCAAATAAGAACTGGTTTGAAAGTTTGTGTTGGAAATTGACTGATTTCACAACTTTTGCTCCAACTGATTCAAGAGCGCACTTTATAATGCCAGTTTTCTCCTGCAGGTTTGCTTTGGCCGAAGCCGACTGGTACAACAGACCTCGGCAACTTCTTGTCGAAGATCAACATTAACAACATCGAGGTGAAGCTGGCGCAAGAGGGAAAGTCCGCTGGTCTTATGAGGGATGCTGGAGAAGTAAGTCCTAATTTATTTGGTAGACATATCAAATGTGACCACAAAAATTATAGTATTATTGAAGAAGCAAGCTTTGTTGTTGGGTAACGCTCGTTGCAGATAGGTAAGACAAGTGAAAAGCCCTAAGCGATAATTTATTTTAATTCAAAGTATAAATATTATGAAAACAAATTGGTATTAATTAACAACCAATCATTTGTGTCTGAATCATATATAGACAAATTTTCTTATATACATAAATATCGTTCGGACACAAATTATACCTGAATATCAGAGAATAAATAATGTAACATTTTTCGAGCAATTCATATTACATATATTACTTTTATTTAGTAACTTAGTACTAAAAAAAAAAATGTTTTTTTTTTTAAATTAGACGAGATCATGGGACTTGCATTGAAGTTTCATAAAACAATAATGATCACGGCTCACAGCTCACAGCTGACAGCTGTGTTCCAATTTTCAAAAGTCATAATTTATGACATTTCCGTGCCATACATTTTAGAAATTGCTCTTAAATGTAATCGACAGCTGTTTTTAACTTTATCGGAAAGCAGATAATTACCGAGATGTAACTTTGCGATCTCAATACCAAAACTTGCTACGCACAGGTTGCGGACTGCTTTGTTGAGGAAAAGTGTTTTTGGTATGGCACCAGCTATTTTCAACCACATTCCTAATTCCATAAAAGAGGAACCAGTAACAACTTTCAAAAAGAAACTAACTGCACTTCTATTGAATAAATGTTACTACTCCGTATCGGATTTTCTAGCTGAAAAATTTTAGTTGCATCAATGTCTGTATATTTGATGATGAACTGCATCAATGTTTGCATGCCAAAATGGTAGAATGTACAAGGATTCTTTCATAATATTGTAACCACCTTATTGTAAATACTTACATTCTGAGAAAATAAATAAATATTCTATTCTATTCTATTCTATCACTTTGCAAACATAATGTAGATATAAAATAACGGAATACAAAGATAAGTGATACAATTAATTAATACGCAATTACAATAATAATTATCATTTAAATTGATTACGTGGACAGTGTTTGTACTGGATTTAGTACCTTAGCTAATGTATTGCGGAAAGGACGAGCGACAATTC
The DNA here is from genome assembly GCA_951799955.1 of Apamea anceps. Lineage (NCBI taxonomy): Eukaryota > Metazoa > Arthropoda > Insecta > Lepidoptera > Noctuidae > Apamea > Apamea anceps. The sequence goes on from OX637506.1 coordinate 3,627,620, forward strand.
GATAGCAACATCCGCCTCTGTGGTTATAATAATTATAATAAAAAATAGATGAGGTCGTATCATATAGATATAGACCAAAAGTTTGCAGACTGTCAGATAGAATGAAATGCTTTAAGCCAAGTACCAACATAATTTTAGGACCAATATTTGTCCACTTAAGCACTCGTTTACCACAAAGCACAAAACTTATTTAAAACACCCATTCTGCTGTCTAGTATCATCTTCAATCGGTTGACGGAAACATAAAATAAAAAAAATAATGCTGCGGTTTGTGGTGCAAGCGGGCCTTAGTTTGCAATTCTTAAATGTTTAGACTTTGGCGCCGATTCCCTTGTTCACAAACTAAACTAAATTTAAGTTCAGTGCATCTTTTTTTTTATTTCATTAAGAAGAAGACAGAAGATAAATATTTGTTTAGTCATGGATCCAGCACATGATACTAGACCCCATAGCGTCGAAATTTTTCGTCGGTTATCAAAAAAAAAAGAATTCTGTTTCATAGAAAAGTGCAATACCTAGGTACGCGATCAAAATGTATGGAACAGCAATATTTTTTTTTATTAACCAACGAAATATTTCGATGCTATGGGGTCTGAACTCATGTGCTGAATCCATGGTCACAGTTTGCGCGTCGATGTCCCTGCCACCTTGTATGTGTGTACCTACATAAATGGTAAATAACATAACGTCACAAAGCCGGCGTTCTTTCGGCGGCTTTCGGCGTGATGTTAAGTGGTGTTCTGATACTGATATTAATATTATTGCCTACAGAGATTCAAGAACATGGTGTCAATGGCGGTACCACGCGGGGTCTCACCCAAGGAGACTGGGAAGATGGTGGCTGTGGAACTTTTCAATCAGAATCCTAATGCCGTAGGTAAGACTATATAATGTGGTAATTTACCTCCACATATATTTCAGTAATTGACCACGAGGGCCCGTGGCTAAATAATAACAGTCGCACAGGTCGATCGGTCAGGTTAAGCTACGCTTGCCGCGGTTGGTTTGTAGATGGGTGACCATCTTTACATACCGAGACCCCTCCGTGCCTCGGAAAGTACGTTAAGCCGTTGGTCCCGGCTGTCATTCGTGGATCTTTGACAGTCGTTACGGGTAGTCAGAAGCCCGAAAGTCTGACAACCAGTCTTACCAAGGGGTATCGTATTACCCAGTAACTGGGTTGTGGAGGTCAGATAGGCAGTCGCTCCATGTAAAATACTGGTATTCAGCTGCATCCGGTTAGGCTGGAAGCCGACCCCAACATAGTTGGGAAAAGGCTAGGCAGATGATGTTATATTTCAGTAATTCTATATAAATAAATGTCGCAGCGCTGGTATTCTGATAGGGCCCGCTGTAAACTTATAAACCCATTACTACTAATTTTAATTAATAATGTATCTACACTCGTCAAAAGTGTTATCAAGTAGAGCGACCCGCCTCTGCTTCTCACGGTTTTTACGATTTGACAAAACATCGAGGTTTCTTTATTAATTATAAGTTTAATATGAATGTATAATATACTTACCACGATAAATTCTTTAAATGATTGTGAAAACAGCACCAAAATCCGTTGCGTAGTACTCAAAAAGCATCTTTAATGTTTGTTATATGAATAAATAAATAATGATAACTCCATTGAATCTTTCTAATTTAAAATGTTCCAGTTTATCCTTAGCAACCTTCTTGCCAGGCAAACTCGTTCCAAGTTTTGTTGACTTTCCAAAGGAAACCGCGCGTCGCAAGCACGACGAGCGGCTTTATGAAACGGTTAATTTGACATACAACGACTTAGTAGATCCTGTGTACACACAAACAGATATTAAGTTTTGTTTTTACAGTATTGATCTGTAGTCTCTGTAGACCATTTTATATTTTACTAAGTACCCGGTACTTGTTGACAGGCCTACGCTGACCTCCCATACCTACTGTAATTTGAAAACATTGTAAAAGCCAATTACTTTTAAAAGAGTAACCGTGGTGGCTCTTCTCCATAGGAAACGACCAATTGGAACCGTGCACCTAGCTTCTGATGTTTCTCACGTGCCCATGTATGTTTATGTGAAATAAATTATTTTGATTCTGATTTTATTTCTGTCAGATTTTTTGTACAAAGATTCTTACACGTCAATCTTATTTTAAAAAGCTATATGAAGTCGGTGTTTCCTACACGACTACTCTGAGATGAAACATCGAAACAAACTCAGAGGTCACAGTCGCTTTTAAAGTCCAGATACAATCTTGGTCAGATCATGTGAGGAGCCACCAAGTAGATTAGTCTGAAATGGTCTCTTGAGGAACGAACCACACAGATTTGAGTGGACCTGTCCAGTCAGTGCACGTATTTGTCAGTAATCGTGCAGCTCAAGTGATTTATTCTGAAGTATATAATATTATCTTCTTCTTTGTACAATCTTGGACTTATGCCAGTGATGCATACAAGAAGGTGTCGTGTCCTTGCTAGCAATGCCTTTACTAATTGCCTTCAGAGTCTTCCTGCCTTTTTTCTTTTCAAACGAACAGTTTGGCATTCTTAAATCAAGTAAACGATTCGTTATCAATATAGGAACCGTCTATCGATAGTTTAATGAGCTTTCAAGAGGTTATTTAAAAGGTGCTTATCTTATCTATTGTACAGACACCAGCATATCAAGCTACCCGAAAGTGTCAAATTTTCCCAATCAACCTTGAACCTAATGCTTTAGCGATAAAGTTGAAAATCTATTAAAGAAATTTGACAGATTGTAGTAGCCTGACGTGCTGGTATCTGTACTTAAATCACTTTCTTCTCAACTATCAAGTACCTACTTACGTAGGTGATTCAGTTTGTAAAGTAGTATATATTGTTGGCAATGTATGCCACGTATACTCATTATTTCTACTCGTTCCTCGCAAACTTCATTACAGAAACATAAATGACGTTCGCACGACGACATGTCAAGCTATATATTTCCAGTATAACCTGACTTCTCATTGTACGAAAACCCTATACAATGCGAGGTCAGCTAAAACTGCAAATGTATAGCTTTATATTGGCACAGTAGTAATAGGCACCGCTCATTCAGAGGTCAATATCCTTGAAGGTGACATAATATTTATGTGCTCGTATTTATATGCCCAAACCGGTATTACGAACAATCTCCGCGACGGTGTATGACAACAGTTTTAAGAAAAAACCACGCGTGGGTTTGTGATTAGCATGACAATTGGTAGCAATACAATGTACCTACAGCGGTAGTGCATTGACTGGTAGTGAAGAGATCGAATCTGGCATATTGATAGATTATTTTATTGTTGCGAAATAATGCATCTACAATTCTACATAAACGTACATAGTTATTTAATTTGCCCCATTGTTCTCGAGGTCGCAACCGCGACTGCTGAGTGTGGGGTCGGTGCAGTGTTATTGGGTTTTTCCAACATGAATTTCTGAGTAGCAGTCCGGAGTTTGGAAGTTGGCGCTGCGATACCCCCTTGGTCAAAGACTACTATAGTATCTGTTGGTCCTACGCCTGAACTCTCTCCGGCCGTGTCGGATTGCCGTCCCATTGGACTATGCCAGTGAGGAAAGAGAGAGTGCACTGGCGTCTGCGCACACACTTGTGCACTATATTATCTCCTGCGTCGAAGGCTAGTCTCTTTTGAGATTGACCGCCATGACTGAAATACGGTCTGGTGGATTTAACTCCATGAAGATCAATATGCTTGTTGAGGATTTTTTTTTATGTTTCAAATAAGTAGCTGATTGCTTCAATATTTCAATAGTTCTCTGGTCCGGGTTTTAGACCGTATTAGGAAAGCAAAGAACATTTAATACTTAAATATTTCTTCACTAAAAGAAGCACTGCAAGGCCGCAGGCAATTTCGCCTACGTAGGAACGCAAGATTCAGTTCAAGTGCAGCAGTCGTCGCGGTCATCTACAAAGATTGATTGAGTAACAATCGTACTAACTCAATCTGCCCAGCCTTTTCCCAACTATGTTGGAGTCGGCGTCCAGTCTAACCGGATGCAGCTCAATACCAGTATTTTACATGAAGCTACTGCCTACCTCAGCTCTACAACCCAGTAACTGGGTTGTGGAGTCTGACAACCAGTCTGTATCTTAATAAGGGTAGTAAGACACAGACTGGTTGTTAGACTTTCGGGCTTCTGACGACCCGTAACGACTGTTAAAGATCAACGAATGACAGCCGGGACCAAAGGCTTAACGTACTTTCCGCGATACGGAGGGGTCACAATACATATAACGTAATAGATGATCACCCATCCACGAACCAATCGCAGCGAGCGTACTTAACGTTTGAGTCTGAGTAATTATAAAATTAGTGCTAAGAATAGCACAAATTTTATAAATTCTTAGCGTATCAATAGCAATCTAAATGGACTCGGCCCAAAATTCGGCTACGTGTTTGGCATCATCACTAGCGTCCATCAGTTCCTGTAACGTGCAGCTGTCAGGACACGTAGGATATGATATTAAGTGTCCCATTGTTAGTGGAACAGCTCCAAATTTACACTCCAAGGCGGAGTCGTCTATGAATCTCCACTTGAACAGGTTTACCTTGCTTCAGCCAACCTGGGTCCGGAGTCTGTTTTAAGACTTTCTGATTATTGTTCATCATTAGTGCTATAGATAAAATACTAAATGTTTTGCAGATTTTTCGCTGGAGATGGACGAGAGCTACACGCTACGCGTGCAGGCAGCTTCGTCCGACAGAATCAACGCCACTATCAAGGCTGGCACGTTCTTCGGTCTGAGACACGGTCTCGAGACGCTCTCCCAGCTCATCGTGTACGACGACATCAGGAACCATATGCTGGTAAGAGTGGGAATCAACAACATTATCAATGTATAGCTGCGCCCCGCGATGTCACCCTGGATGAACAAGGAAAATTGTGATAATAATATACTGGTTTTTTGTTGATGGCAAATGGCTCGCCCCCGGACACAAGGGATTTCGACATAATTGGCGAAATGTGGGTGTGCTAACCCTTTGAGGGAACGGGTGGTGTTATAATAATTATATATACAACATGTGACTGTTCCTAAATTACCCTAGGCAGATAAAATTTTCATTTTTCCTAATTATGTGAAACATCAGTATTTGGATCGGTTCCCCTTCTATATGTGCTTGATTATACCCCAAGCCTTATGGCTTTTTCACAGCCAGTCTATTAACCAGTCTTAGGTCATGATTTGATTTTACCATAAGATACTGCCTCTTTAGTCTAGGTGAAGGTATTGGTTTCCATTCTCAGGTCGGGCAGTGGTATTGGTTTTATCTATCAATTTGTCAGTAGCAACCCAGTTTGGGTTTGTGCCCGGTCAATGGCATGGCAATAGGCTCTCCCCGTATAACGCGGAACTTAAACATAACTGGCGAATTTTGGTTATAGGTAGGTACTATAGTTACATCTCTGCATAACCCTTCACGGATATAGGCGTGGTGGTATGACGATGCCTAATACTTAGTACTTACTAAATATAACAACGTCAGAGGTAACTGAAAAAAAAAACTTTTGTTAACAAGACGCACAGGTCTTCGTGAAGTTTCTCGACTTGTCCTGGCAATTACTTACCCATACCCGCCTTCCCCACACATCTGTATAGAGGTCCTTCCTCCTAAGGGCATCAGCAGGCAAGTATTTAGCCTCAAGTGGCGAACAAGTTTATATTTAAACTAACCGGTTCAGCTTCAGACCGACTCAATATTAGTTGTCACTTCTGCACATTAACATAAACAATTCAGGATCAAGAATCAAGGCAATATTAGCTTTTATATACCTATGTATATGTAATGGCGTCTCCAGGTCAGTCACACTGATTCGTTTAAGATTCAGTTTTGTCGATGTTTTTTTTTTTATTTTCACATTTTTGTGGTTACGAATTCATTTTAAATGAGGATGCCAAATTAATTTTAGTAGGTATATTTTTAGCTTGGAATTTAATTTGTTATGAACCAATGAACTCGCAGTGGTGGCCTAATAGTGGTATCGGCACCGACTTACGAGCTGTATGTATGTCGTGAGTTCGAACCCAGGCAGGCACTTTGTGTACCTATTTAAATTTCACCACCACTTCTGTCAAAAGAAAAATTCGCTACAAATTTTCATCGTGAGGAAACCTGCAGGTCCTAGAACCAAAAAATTCGGAGACATGTGCCATCTAACAACCCGCACTGGGCTCGCGTGGTGGATTATGGCCCACTCCCTCACAAAGAGAGGGGCCTGTGTCCCAACAGTGGGAAAATTATAAGCTGACTATGCAATGCACGCGCTTGCTTGAATCAAAACAGTTCACATAAAACATAACTATTTATCTTTTATGGCTTCGGCTTAGGAATACACATTAATTGTTCTGATGCAGTAATCCACTCTTAGTGAGAATGCAGAAGTCCTACCAATGCGCTAAGTACCTAAGTATTTAAGGTCGTCAACTGCACGTTACTAATGATAAATAAGGCACAATACCTACTCATTATAATCAAATCAGTAGCAGACAATTTTTTCGAACATATAAAGCAATGGATTAGTAATATCCTTCAAAATTATTCAGATTGAGATTGATAGTGTTACGCAATTAGGGTGCAGTTAGGAGTCTGGATTTGTGCCGGACTGATAGCAATAGGCTCAACCCCCAATGAATAAAATAAGTAAAAAACCGGCCAAGTGCGTGTCAGCACCCTAATTGCGTAACACACAATCAATCGGAATCGGTTTCATTTTGACAGTTCAACAACATTCATTGCGTTATTTACGTTTTTCGAACCTATGAAGCAATGGATTAGCAATTTGCTTCAAAATGATTCAGATTACGATTGATTGTGTGTTACGCAATTAGGGTGCGGGCCACGCATAGAATAGGGTTCCGTAGTCACCCATAATAGCACTTTACAAGTTAGGTCTCTATTACACCTGAACTAACAAAGTTATCTAAGCCGTTATTAGTTTTCCTTCAAAGTTCATCACATGGACTACCATCATGAATTTATTCTGATTTTTCGAGCCAGCCGTTATTTTAACAATAAAAAGCGCTTTAAAGTTGAATATCTTGCAAACGGATACCTAAATCAAAAATACCTATCTAATCATACCCCACACTATGGGGCAGATGCGAGAAAAAAAATCATCCCACTTTATGTGTAGGGGAAGTACCCCAAAAAAAAATATTTTTCGTGATTTTATTTTATCACTTTGTCGACATGATAAATACACATATAAACCATGCAAAGTTTCATCTTTCTAGCACTAACCGCTTGGAAGGTAAGCCGGGGACGGACGGATGGACGAACTGACGGATATGACGAAACTATAAAGGTTCCGAGACGTGAACTACGGAACCCTAAAAACGGGTAGATAGCTTACCTACCCAACACTCGATCTTCAAAAACGGTACAATGTCTATTAGATGACACGTGGAAGTTGGAGTCAAGTCCTGTAAAAAAGAGACAAGACGATACGTAAATTAGGCTAATTAATCAAGTTTTGACGTACCGCTTGCTGAGCGAGTATAATCTATCTACGTCATTTTACTTAAAATATCATTGGATCTCCCCTATTACAATGTGGGTGTCCTTATAGGTACACCTCTGCGTAACCCTTAATATACCCTTAATATACCCTTAATATACCCTTAATATATCCTTAATATACCCTTAATATACCCTTAATATATCCTTAATATACCCTTAATATAACAGACGTGATGTTATGTTATATTCAAATTGTATTATTAATATTCAATCGTCGGTGAAAGTTTGGCGCTCGAAGAATCGATAAAAGTATAATTATAACATAGTATCGCACTTTCGATCGGTCCAATGCTTCGCAAATGTACTGGACAAATATTATGTAAATTTTAATGTACGGTCACCAAAAGCAATAAGTAACCAGGGTCGTCGGATATAGTTGAAGTTTATTAAGAAACGGATTGATGTTTTCGAATAAAATTAAAACAAACAGTTCAATTATCAAATTAAATTTCATTCGAAAACATTAATCGGTTTCTTACTAAACTTCAACTATATTCGACGACCCTGGTTACTTATCTCCTTTGGTGACCGTACCTACATAGTTTATGTAATATATGTAACACTTTATGAACAGTTTATGTAAAAACACTGAGGTAATCATGTGTTATTACCAGTTTTACATAACCCGAATGATTTGTTGACTATGCAAATTACTGGGCAAATTACACGTATTGTCATTTTACATATTTTCTTTATGGTTTCATTATGCTATATTTTCGTAGTAGAAAGAAAGTTTGGTAGTTACCTACCTAACCTACATTCTGAACTCTCTTCTCTTTTCTCTCTTTTGTTCTCCTTAATTCTTTAAGGAAATAAATATTTTTATCGGGAACATGTGAGTGAATTTTATTTAAAAGAGTTTCTTGTCCGTCGTTCCCCATAGCATAAGCCTAATCAGCCCATAATTTCCCACTGCTGGGACACCTCTGTGAGAGGGAGTGAGCCGTAATCGACCACGGGGGCCCAGTGCTGGTTGGTGCTTCTCCATAATAACCTACTAAGTATTTGAAATGGGCAAGTACTCGTAGCTTCAACTTTCTACTGACCGATTCCTTGACAATTCAATAGTGCCTGTGAACGGTTTAATTGAAATGGTTTGAGTTAATTTTTTTTATCATGGGAAATGTGTTGTTTAGGTTATAATTATAAACATCCATAAAGCGTAAACCATACAATTATTTAAATAGTGTTATATTGACTATTGTTTAAAACCGCATGCCCTTTTACTTTGTCTGTTTGTACTTTGTAAATACCGCACAGACTTCTCCGAAACTATTTATTTAAAAGTATGTTTTCCTTATAGATCGTACGCGATGTTAATATCACCGACCGGCCGGTCTACCCGTACCGAGGCATCCTCCTTGACACGGCGCGGAACTTCTACAGCGTTGACTCCATCAAGGCTACCATCGGTAAATATAAATACCTGTCCTGTAGCAGTATTCATAATCACAGAAAATTTACATTTCAGTTGTCTACTTTAGTGAAATGTATTCTAAGTTGATTTTTGACAGACCAATTGTAACAAAAAGGTCCTAATAAGTTGTTGGTTGCAACGGAATTTGAACTTTGTTTAGTATGACATTCAGTTTGTTGTTCCATAACTTGAAAATTATCTCAAATTCTTAATTCAAATATACACATACCACTTTCCAGTTCCTTGCATTTGACACACGGTGGCGATGGTCATAATGAAAATAATGAGTAGGTATGACAACGTGCAAATTGAATGAGTTTCTAAACTCATGCTTCAAGTAACTACATACACTACTTGTGCTCGTTGACCCTGTTTAGATATTGATATCCATCCCGACTGCGGAGTTTCGCTAGCTAATTTAATTTGACCCAGTATAGAAAGGATAAAAACATTTCGTCTCCGAAATAAAAACAAAAAGCAGTGACAACGTAGTCTTTTGGCAAGCGCTTGCTGTTTTATTTTGGGTCAATCACCCTGGCTGAAGCATGTAAATAAAAAATGACATGGCGAAGTGGCTTGAGGATTATTTCAGTCTTAAATTAAGACATATACACAAATATTCTTTACTGTCTGCTTTTCAATATCTAGCTTAGAAAACATTTATTTAGCCTAACGTACAGACGCGGCACATCAAGCTACTACAATCTGTCAAATTTCTTTAATAGATTTTCAAGGTTATCGCTAAAGCATTAAGGTTTAAGGTCGATTAGGAAAATTTGATAGTTTCGGGTAGCTTGACCTGCTGGCGTCTGTACCTCGGGCATATCCTCACGATTATGCAGCAGGCCAAGCTACCCGAAACTGTCAAATTTTCCCAATCAACCTTGAACCTTAATGCTTTAGCGATAAAGTTGAAAATCTATTAAAGAAATTTGACAGATTGTAGTAGCTTGTTTTGCTGGCGTCTGTACCTAATTATATCTAAAAGATGAGATGACAGATTCTTAACCTTCTTACTTATGTACCTTTTTTTTTTTTTTTTTTTGTCGCTGAGAAATGCTTTATGCATCCCCGCCTCCCGGGGGACGAGACGGGGTATGTGGGACTCCCTGTCGGAATGACAGTATACCCACTAAAACTCAAGGGTGTTCCCGCGTCGCCGTGATGGGAGGGCCATGGGACTCCGGCATAGCCTTTACATCCACAGCCCTCCCGGCGCATGCCCGCCAAGATGGTATGGCAGGCCCCACATGCCCCCACAAGGTGGAGGCCTGTGCGATGCAGGCAACGGTGCCCCCGCACCCGTTCCCTGCTGGCCCCCACGCCCTCCTAGTTGGCGGGCCCCGCATGCCCCCCAGGTTGGGGGAGCTACGGCCGCAGAGGATAGGGAAAGCGGCAACGACACACCGACACTCCTCTTCCCCTGCGGCCCCACCGCGTCCGCCATCTAACGGTGGCGGCTCCGTCAAGGCCGCGGAAGGTAGGGAGAGCGGCAACGAAACACCAACACTCCTCTCCCGCCGCGGCCTCCAATCCTCAGCCGCGATGTCTCCCTCACGGGGGACACCGCGGCCCGCCTCAGGTAGGCTGTGATGTCGCGCAAGCGGCACTGCAACCTACCCTACGGCCGCTACGTCGTCGGCTTCTCCGCCAAGCCTTGACGAGCGGCCCCCGCTGGGGTTCCTCTTAGCTTCACCGTGTTACCCCTATACCACGGCTACTGAGCCCCCCCGCCTCGACAATGCGGGAACCCACCGGGGGGGGTCTTACTTATGTACCTACTTTAACCTTGTTGACCTTATAATATATAATATAATATATTAAAAGGGACTCAAAGCAAAAGGCTTTTGTTGTTACCCTTTTTTACTTAAGTATTTATGACAACTTGATAATAAAATGTTATCATATATTTCATACCAGATGCGATGGCGGCTGTAAAGTTGAATACTTTCCATTGGCACATCACCGACAGTCAGAGTTTCCCCTTCGAGGTCAGCAGGAGACCTCAGCTCTCCAAACTCGGTGCCTATTCTCCAGCTAAGGTAACAAATCACATGCTTTATGTCTATTTATTTAAATAAATAGGATATTTTAGCAAGCACTTGACATGTAACAGGCTGATTATTATTTATGTGTGAAAATTAACCCCTGGAGGAGAACTTAATATTAGATAATGTGACTTTGATCAGTGTCATCGTTTATTTGACTAGTCTTTAGAGCCGGAGTAAAGGATCAGCCACATAAGTTCATCTGTCTTTCGAGTCAAATGGACCAGAGTGGGCCTCGGTGCTAATAAAAATTTGGTACTTCGATTCGGATAGATCCAAAAATTTGTTCCTTCGATTCGGATGGATCCAAAAATTGGGTTCTTCGAATCGGATTTATTCATATAATAATGTTGTTACTAACTAAAGGCAACCATTGGATGATAACTTGCAGGTGTACTCGAAGCAAGCGGTGCAGGAGATAGTGGAGTACGGGCGCGTGCGCGGCGTGCGCGTGCTGCCCGAGTTCGACGCGCCGGCGCACGTGGGCGAGGGATGGCAGGACTCCGGCCTCACCGTGTGCTTCAAGGTAAACGGCAAAGTGATTTATTTGCAGTAAGGTAGCACAATCAGGTTCAAATTTAAATGACGCAAACCGCTATAGTCACATTGTAATAAAAAGTAAAGTGGTAAAAGTTACATTGTAATAATGTAACTTTTACCTCATTGTAATATAGTATAATTTAGAACGACTCCCGTGAGTTTGATAAAACTTCGGCAATCATTCTCATTTATACCTTACTTTACTGAGTTATGAGTTACATTGCAAATGCTTATTACTGGTTTTACGTTGATTGTGAATGTCCTACTTAAATGTGGTACAAAAGGTGTTATCTACCGGTACAGTATATAAATTGTTAGTGCAATTACACATTTCCTCATAAATTGGCTTGAAAATATTAAAATAACAAACAAATGAACGCAATCATTCGAAATTATATTATTTAAAGTGCAGTTTTAGCACAATGGATTTTCAACGCAATCGTCAGCGTTGAGAGTTGAAAATTCAATAGTGTGTTTTTTGACGCTCTGGGATGCACTTTGTTGGATTCTCAATGCTCGGCTCGACGCCGTGAGTTACAAATCCTGCGCGCGATAAAATCCCGCCAAGATATTTTACGTCCGTGCATACGTGGGCTTAGAGATTCCTTAGATACGCACCCAAAGGTTATCTGTTAAAAGTTTTAGAATGCATTAATAAAAAAAAGGGTTTTTACATTTTAACAGGTCAGCAGTGCGATTCTGTAACCATCTCACCGTGAAAACTTAGGTGAAGTGAGTGTGGAGTGAGCTGTCATACCAACTAATGCTATTGACTGACAATATTGACAGCTCACTTCACCTAACTTTTCACGGTGAGATTTTTACAGAATCGATCGGCTGGTCTGAACACTGCAATTAGCAGATGAGGTCAGTTTTAGGTATTTGCTGAATAATATTAGCAATTTTAAAATCCTTAATAAGACCTGTTAATTTACTCGTAAATACCAAATCCTCAAACAAATAACAGTTAAAATATGTTGTTGTTTTGTTCCTATCCAAAAGAGATATGATTAGGTATGTGACTTGTTTTTAGTATGCGAATTACGGTTTACTGCGTCTTCGTGATCTCAATCTTCGTGAGTTGAAGACGGATACAACGTTGTACTCGTAATAAGATAGCTAGTTTATTACCTACGTGTGCCAAACATAAATGTTTATTTGTATTTCTGGGTTTTTTGCTTGTCTAAGCTCAGTTCCCAAGCCGTTGTGATCTAAATATATTATAATGGTCTGAAGACTGATCAATCTCGCGTCTCATCGCGTCACCATTCCTAGGTCAGCACCCTAATTGCGTAACACACGACCAATTGTAATCAGAATCATTTTGAAGCAAATTGCTAATACATTGCTTCATAAGTTCGAAAAATTTGTCTGCTTAACACGTAAATAACGCAATGAATGTTGTTGAACTGTCAAAATGAAACCGATTCCGATTGATCGTGTGTTACGCAATTAGGGTGCCGATTCAGCCAAAGCGGAAAAGTAAGATATCTCGCAAAAAAAACAACCAATACACTACTCATTAAATTAATCGGCGATCCTTCACAGACGTGATGGGTATATACAGAAACCAAAAACCTACACTACCTGCGGCCGTTGACCCCTTAATCAGCTAAGCTTGAAGAAAAAGGTTCAGTTTTTTGTTTTATATAGTTTAGATATCGATATCGGTTTTGTTTGTGCAGAATAAAACATTTTTCTTTCTTCTTTTTCTACAACGTGTTTTTTTTTGATATCCCATAACTCTAGGGGGTCATTTTACTACTTTTACTATGGGACCAAACCCGAAATCGCGAAACAAAAATCTGGTGTTCCCTACATTTTGACGAGTTATACGAACATAAATGTAGGGTACAGCTGATTTTTTTTCGTGCTTTTTGTTTTGGTCCTATAGTAAATGTTGTTCATAATAATGAGTACAATGACCCCCTAGCGTTATAGGATATAAAAAAAACACGTTGTATATCCATAAAGTCTCTGAAGTTTCGCCAGCTAATTAAATATGAACCCGTGCAAGTGTTACTGTGATGCGTTCAGGCTAAACTAGGCTTTTAACACAAGCCCATTGGTTGTTCGAGACAGTCTCCTCCCCATCCAGCAGGATTCTGGAACTTATATAGGCTTCTTATAATCTATCAAATTGGTAATTTTTTGACCAGGCTGAACCATGGTCGAAGTTCTGCGTGGAGCCTCCTTGTGGACAACTGAACCCAACCCGGGAGGAGTTGTATGATTACTTAGAGGACATCTACAGGGATATGGCTGGTAAGTATCATGTGCTGAAATCATGGTAACAGTTTTCCGTGCTCTAAGAAAATTTGGGGTCTTTTATTTGGTTCTCACATAATTGAATTTGATTCTTTAATGCTATTTCAACATCTCTTAGATTTTCATTTGTAAAAGGAAACTTATTATTCTATCAACTCCTTTATCCTCAAGGATGTACCGGTCTGTCTATCGTATGTGGTGGAAGAATCATTATTAGGTACCAGTAAAACGGGGTGAATAGGAATGCAGGGGTGTATCGAGACGATACTTTAAAACGGATTTGTACTTTAAAATAACGTAGTTTGCTGCTAACAAGGACACTTAATCTTTAATTAAAAAAATAGTAAACACATTACAGTTTTTTCTGGCAAAAAGCTATATTATTTCAACGTTAAAATACATTTTAAAGTTTCGTCCCGATTCACCCATGCATCCCGATTCACCCCGTTTTACGGTACTCAAAAGCAATTTACAAAAAATAACATAAACGTTCATTATTTGACTCTCAGTAAATAATGAATTATTGATATTAGGGACCAGAGGCCACCAGACCAGACCAGAGGGTACCAGATTTCATCAAATCAACCAATTTTGTTTCCATATTTTCCTAGCTTTCTTTAATTACTCTATACTGTGTTTCCAGAGGTGTTCAACCCAGACATGTTCCATATGGGTGGAGATGAGGTCAGCGATAGATGCTGGAACTCCTCAACGGAGATCCAGCAGTTCATGATCCAGAACAGATGGAACCTGGACCAGGGCAGCTTCTTGAAGCTTTGGAACTACTTCCAGATGACCGCACAGGATAGGGCTTACAAGGTAATTGACAGTTTGTACTACCGACGGACTTTTGATTAGCTGCAGTAAAATTACAGCTTATGTGTTACCACTTTTAGGCGAAATTTACATAGTGATGTGACAAAACAATCGATTCAGTCAATTAACATTCTGTGTGTATAAAAGAGGATAGTAGATATATTAATAATAAAATTAAGGTTAGGTATAATACTTTATTCTCATAAGAATCAAATTAAGTCTAAAATAATAATACATATGTACAAGTGAAAAAAAAAAAAAAAAAAGAATCTATATAGGGCATCAAAAAATTCGTCCGCATCGCTGTCAACAGGAACAGTGCCCAAAAGGCTGGCAGCATTGCCACGTTGTATGGCGATGCTAATTCTTTGGCCAAGAAACAGGCCAGCCCTCTGGTCACGTGAAGAGTCGACTAACCGCTTGGCGATATCTCGAAACACCAAGTGGGCACTCGGACCCCATGGCCCTAGTGTTTCAACCCCAAACGGCTCGAAGATATAACTCCCAATCAGGCTGGAATATTTTCGCCGTTTGAGGTTAGGTAATATAAGTTTACGATTGTAAAAAAATACTAATGCTTAATTATTGTTTTGTCATCATATCAGTGATCGGATTGGATTTTTTTAAAT
Organism: Apamea anceps; assembly: GCA_951799955.1. Taxonomy (NCBI): domain Eukaryota; kingdom Metazoa; phylum Arthropoda; class Insecta; order Lepidoptera; family Noctuidae; genus Apamea; species Apamea anceps. The sequence goes on from OX637506.1 coordinate 3,642,868, forward strand.
GCATTCTAATCACAAACATTAAAGTCAACGTCAACGTCATTCCTAACGAAAACTTTAATTTATTGTAAAAAAAAAATATGTCAAATTAAGATACTCTGTAGCAAGTTTAGACGTGATTAAAAACATGACTTCTAAAAATCACGTCAATTTACGTCAGGCACTGACTAATTGCACGGGACTAAATTAATATTTATCATCTGTTCTTTTCTTAATGAAATAGAAAGAAACATATGCACTGAACTTAAATTTAGTTTAGTTTATGAACAAGGGAATTGGTGCCCATCATATCATGATGTTTTTCACACTTTTAAACACAATAGGACAAGTTTTGAAGGAAAAGCCAACCAGCAGCTGTTATAACTTAGCCCAAGCCTTTCCGATAACTAAACACGAAAAACAAAAAAAAAAAAAAAAAATTATGTTCATTTTTTTCGGGTTCACGCTGATAGTGTAATGTCTATATAAATTCATGTTTCCAATTTATTGATGTTATTGCAAGTTGAACAAATATCAACTTTAGTAAAGTGACAAATAAGTTGATTTTAGAATGACCAGTACTATTGAAAAAGTTATAAAAATGTTAGAAGTGGTAGCGTAAACTGAACTTTATTGTGTAGGTATTAAAGTTATTTTTCCAATAATTCATATTATATGTTATATAAGATAAGATATTATATGATAAGATTAATAACGCATTCTTCAAGCAATGTGCACATGTATTGGTGGGGCCGATTGCCTTCCTATGCAATCTAAGCTTAAGTACAGGTGTAGTACCCGACTGCATAAAAATTGCAAATATTTGTCCAATTTTCAAAAGTGGAGATCCAAAAACTCCCGCAAACTATCGCCCAATTTCTCTGCTGACAGCCCTCTCAAAAATCCTTGAGAAAGTTGTCAACAAGAGACTACTGGCATATTTAGAAAAAAATAAGTTACTATCGGATAATCAGTATGGCTTTCGGGTTGGCAGGTCCACGGAAGATGCAGTAACGAACTTAGCCGACTATATAACTCTGAACCTAGGTCAAGGACAGGCATGTACTGGGATCTTCCTGGACCTTGCAAAAGCCTTCGATACTATATCCAGAAAAATCCTTATCAAGAAAATTTCACTTCTAGGAATTCGTGGCGTTGCTTTGGACTGGTTTACCTCATATCTCTGTGATAGAACGCAAAGGGTGGTGCTGGGGGAACATTGTAGTGACTCAACCACCGTACATTTTGGTGTTCCCCAGGGAAGCGTGCTCGGTCCCACTCTTTTTATTGTTTACATAAATGGATTATGCAGCATAAACCTTCCACAGGCTAAAATTTTCACTTATGCTGATGACACCGCCATAGTTTTTCATGGAAAAACATGGGATGAAGTGCAACGCGTGGTTGGAGACGGGGTTAAGGCTGTTGCGAACTGGCTCCAATATAATCTTTTGACGTTGAACATTGAAAAAACCAAGGCAATCAACTTTGCTATTTCCGAACGTTCATCCCCTAAGTTAGTAACTTGTTTACGGCTGCACTCTTGTATTAGTTCCGACCAGCAGTGTTCTTGTCCTTACATTGAACAAACTGACTCTATTAAATACCTAGGAGTCATTGTAGACAATAGATTGACGTGGTCCGTACACCTGAGCGCTTTAAAGGGCAGGATCAGAACGATGCTGCGTATATTTAAACGACTAGGCAAGATTGCTGATGGTTCTGTCCTGAAGATGATTTACTTCTCCCTCTGTCAATCCATTCTCAATTACTGCATAGTAGCGTGGGGTGGAGCAGGCAAGACCTCGCTAATTAAAGTAGAACGAGCTCAACGTGCTCTACTAAAAGTTGCCTATAGACGGCCGTACCGGTACCCCACGAACAAACTATATACTGAAGTGGGAGTACTAAGGGTTAGACAGCTTTACATACTGTCGGTCACCTTACGATTCCATAAAACTGCCTTGAGCACTTGTGTCATCTCAAGTCGAAGGGTAAACTGGGATAAAATCCGATGTCGGAAAACCATCGGCAGAAGGTCTTACGGTTTTATGGGACCTCACATATACACAAAACTCAATAATCTACACAGAATACTAAAACTAACACAAAAAAAATGCAGAGTGACGGTAACAAATTGGCTGCTAACACTGGACTACGATATGACAGAAAGTCTCGTAGTATAAGTAAAACTCACACAGATTGACCATTCACAAATACATAACTGTACTCGCTTACATACGTATCTATAGCATACAGACACTATTACAACACTAACACAACTGGCACAAATCACACCACCATACATAACTCCTTATATGCCTATCTTAAGTTTTAAGTTTAAGAATGTATCATATTATATGAACTTGTAAACGGAACGAAGGACCCTGGATCTCACAACACAGGGAATCCTAGTGTGAGGTCTAGGAATTCAATCCACTCGAATGTAAACTTAGCTAAATAAATTTATTATTTATTTATTTTATTATTTATTTATTTATGTTTACATGTTTGGCAAATAAATTGTAAACGGAGGGTAGCTAAGTACTTGAAGTTAAGATTTTTTTTTTTCTTTTTGTTTTATCGTGTTTAGGTATCGATACACATCACGTCTGCGAAGTTTCGCTGAATAATTTAATTCGACCCTGTGATAATTTATTTCGTTTTATTTTTTACAGGCCTTTGGCAAGAACTTGCCTCTTATTCTTTGGACCAGTACCTTAACAGAATTCTCGCACATCGAGGACTTCCTGGACAAGGATGCCTACATTATCCAGGTTTGTTCAAAATTCTCATTTAGACACACCGTGTGTCTTCCCAAGACCAAAGCCCTTTCTTTAAAGCCGTTTCTTCTTATTTAGTTGAAGAAAAAAAAAAAAAAAACTTGATAGGTGTCAGGGGACACCCGGATGGAACGAAGTTCCTTTCGATTAATTAGTGAAGGAATTGTAATAATAACTGGCTTGCTTTCTATAAGAGAGAGAGAGAGAGACAGACAGAGAAACACGCGCACGCCGCACGGCTTACGACTATAGCAAAAAGTGTCGTTACAACTTTTGGTCTCAATTTTTTCCGTCTAGCCCCATTTCGCAACGCGCGATAAGGAACTTCGTTCCAAAAATTTTTAGGATGCTAGCAAGAATATTGTATGCATAGAAGTGATGCAGAGGTAACAGTCGCGACTTACGAGTTGTAGGTCGCAGTTTTGAACTCAGGTGGACAATTTACTTTGTGTAAATTATTTCATCGAAAAGGTGAAGGAAAACATCGTGAGGAAACCGGCATTTCCTAGAATCAAAATTTCGAAGACATGTGACATCTACCAACCTGTACTGCCACTGGGCCCGCGTAGAAGTGGATTATGGTCCACTCCCTCTCACCGAGCGGAGGCCTGGGGCTGCAGTCTCGACATTCATAGCGATCGCTTTACGACCGAATTCGGTCGCAAAGTCCCGGATTGACAGGTGTAATGTATGGAGTGACAGGACTTTGCGGCCGAATTCGGTGGTAAAGCGATCGCTATGAATGTCGAGACTGCAGCCCCTGTGTCCCAGCAGTGGGAACATTATAGGCTGATTATGCTTATACTAGTGACCCGCCTTTGCTTCGCTCGGGTGCAATCTACTAATGTGGCGACATGCCAAAACCTAGCGATTTCAGTGCGCGAGTTAAGTATTACCTACACATAAACCTTCCATAATTAATTCGCTTGAAATTATGGTGAAATCCGTATCAAGATCCATTGTGTAGTTTAAAGGAACAATGAGGTCACACAAACAGACGCGAACAGTGACTTTACTTTATAATTATGTACTAGCAGCGTCCCGCGGTTTCACCCGCATAAGTTTCAATTCCGTGGGAATATCGGGATCAAAAGTATCCTATGTGTTAATCCTGGTTATAAACTATCTGTGTGTCAAATTTCATCCAAATCCGTTAAGAACCTAGTTTTTGCGTGAAAGAGTAACAAACATCCATCCATCCATAAAAACTTTCACGTTTATAATATTAGTAGGATAGTATAGATTTTCAACACGTCTTGACTTGTCTCTCAGGTTTGGACGACAGGCGCCGATCCTCAGGTCAAGGGTCTCCTAGAGAAGGGTTACCGTCTTATCATGTCCAACTACGACGCGTTATACTTTGACTGCGGATACGGGGCCTGGGTCGGTGAAGGTAAGTGCTGCTGTTTGTGATTTCAACCTCAAGTCCTATTAGACTTAGGACTGATTTTTCATTCGACACATAATTTTTATTCGTAGAATAAAATTGACGTCTGACAAATTTTGTACGGAAGAACTGTCAAAAATTTAAAACTATTCCTCGGATAACATTGGCGCCGATTCCCTTGTTCACAAACTAAACTAAATTTAAGTTCAGTGCATCTTTTTCTTTCTATTTCATTAAGAAAAAAAAAAATTAATAAATAAATTAATTAATAAATTAATTAATTAATTATTAATTAATTAATTTTAGTTTAGTCCTGTCAAATTATGATGCTCCATAGACAGTTTAGACGTGATTCACAACATGGCTACTAAAAATACGTCAATTTACGTCTGTCGCTGACTAATTTGACAGGTCTAAACTAATATTTTATCTTCTGTCCTTTTCTTAATGAAATAGAAAGAAAAATATGCACTGAACTTAAATTTAGTTTAGTCTGTGAACATGGGAATCAGCGCCATTTTATCTGGCGTTGGATGATATTTTGATGTTGACTTGAAAGAGCATGGAAGTTGAGTATGTCATGCTCACTTAAATGTCTCACTGGTGGTGGCGCGTGTGTTGGATCATTCGGTTCCCTACGAAATGGTTGAGCTGGGTGGTGCTGATCCACGCGTCATGTTCGTGAACGGGCGCCGTCGGTTGAGACTGGTCATCTCTTATTTTAAATTGTTTTTTACTTTGTTCTTATTTATAGAAGCAACAAGAATAATGTAAGTAGTAGCTATGGTGATATCTTCATTTAAAAGAGTATCCTTTGAGTTTCTTGCCCGTTCTTCTCCATAGAGATCTACGTTTTGGAAAGGGCAACTAGCTTCAATTTTCTAACTAACTGACCGACTATTTCATTTTGACAATAATTCAAAAGTGCATATTGAAATAAATGCTTTGAGTTTAAGTTTAATATAAACTGTCTCTGTACAGGTAACAACTGGTGCTCCCCGTACATCGGCTGGCAGAAAGTGTACAACAACAGCCCACAAGCCATCGCCAAGGAACATAAACACTTGATCTTAGGTAAGTGCGAAGAGCTCTTAACGCTTTATTTTTCAGATACAGCTTCGTTCGTGAGTCTCAGGCCGAGATCTATAAACGTTACTTAGCACATACTTTTACAAAACAAGTTATACTTATTTATTTTTAAACTATCGTGCCACTTTGCATAAATCTCGAAAAGTATTGGCTTTACGATAATTTATACGTACAGATTTAGTACACGCGTATGCGCTTTTCTCAAAATTTTCTGAGCCTTATACTTACAAACTTGTAGAACCTAGCAGACATTCACGTAAAACGAATACTTTACGAAATATTACCAAAAAACTGATTTTCGGCACCCCTTCGGTGAATACAGACGAGATGTTCTATCAACAATCTAAAACGGCAATTTGTTCTGTACGTGCACAGGAGGTGAAGCAGCTCTGTGGTCGGAGCAGTCGGACTCGTCCACGCTGGACGGCCGGCTGTGGCCGCGCGCCGCCGCGCTGGCGGAGCGCCTGTGGGCCGAGCCCGACACCGCCTGGCAGGACGCCGAGCAGAGGATGCTGCACATTCGGTGAGGCCCAATCATAGATATCCGGAGATATGCCTTCATTGCGGAATAGTAAGGAGTCCCAGTGCCGCCGCTAATCTCCCACCCAAATACTTACAACATTATATATAGGCATATCCCGTGATATCCGTGGTCCCAATACTGACCAATGTTGGCCCCAGCGCACTGTTCCAACGTTGAAACCAACGCTGCAACGGAGTGGAGCCGGTGTTAGCCTACTGCAACAGTTGCGAGATTTTAGCCTTTACTAAAGTGCAGTCTGTCGCCCCTGCCTTTTTCAGGTAGTCGGTCTGTCTAACTGGGGGCTATTTATTTTTCTCATTCACACATTATACTCAATACTCAAATCTTTATTGCATTCCATATGTGTTTCATATATGGTATATACACGCTGTACCATCTCAGTTTACTTGGGATTTTCACCTATGTATTTACCCTTTTTAGAACAACTACATCACTTTTAACCTGATTTATTTTCCCACAGGGAGCGTTTGGTCCGCATGGGTACTCAAGCGGAGTCCTTAGAGCCGGAGTGGTGCTACCAGAACGAAGGCTACTGCCACCGATAAGATCATAAGTAACTGTGATGCCATGCGTATCACAACATTATCAGTACACATCATAATAATAGCGCTGGTCACGTATCGACGTGTAACCATTTTCACTTAACAATAAATGTTGGCAACACTTGTCACTTACCTACACAGAGTAGATAATAAATGGAGTGCCATTACGTCCCTTTATTTACGTAGAGAATCTTTTTAATTTTTTATAAAGAAATTATACCCACGCTCGCATCGCATTTTAACACTCCATTATGTATTACTCGGTGTCTCTTGCCAATACGCCTGATATAGCAGATGGTGCCTGGTTAATATATTGGCCAACATTTTTCAACATTCTCACTACCTATAACTTACACCCAACATTTGGCCAACATTTGTGACCAAATTGGCAGACATGAAATCGTGAAGTGAAACGTGGCTTATCTCTGTTATAAGACAATCACTGTGATCGACTCATTTACACTTAGGTTTTATATTGTAACACGTCTCGTAATGTTTTGTACGCGGATGTGCTAATTATGTCAAATTATGACTATAATTAGGTAAAATATTATTGTAACTTTACAGTCTTTTTGTAATAAATATTCAAAATGTAAAGGTTTTTTTTTGTTTATGTGGCGAGGTGATCATTTGTTGGAGTAGGTACCTAGAAAAATTGCTTAACTACAAAAATTTCAGCAGCCGAATTGCGTAACACACAGTGGCAATGCCTCTCATTTTGACAGTTGAAAGACATACATTGCGGCATTTACGTTGTCGAGCAGACGAATTTTTTAACCGACTTCTAAAAAAGGAGGAGGTTCTCAATTCGGATGTTTTTTTTTTTTTATGTTTGTTCGCGCATAACTATGTCGCTTGCCAACCGATTTGAAAAATTCTTTTTTTGTTGGAAATGGTATACTTCCCAAATGGTCCCATAGAAATTTCATCAAAAACGGTTCAGTAGTTTGGTTTTTAAACCAAAATTACTGGTAAAAATTACAACTTAAAAGTGAAAAATAAAAACTTTTTTTGCAAAAAAATACAACCGACTTCCAAAAACCACACTACAAAGTGAAAAATAACTTTAATTTCGGAAGTCGGTGGCAAACAACGACAATGCGAACCCAATGACATTTTTCACTTTGTAGTGTGGTTTTTGGAAGTCGGTTGTATTTTTTTGCAAAAAAAGTTTTCAAACATATGAAGTAGGTAATGGCTTAGAAATTTTCCCATATAATTCTCTCTGATTGTGATTGAAAGGGTATTACGCTATTAGGGCTCAGGTTCCACTTGACGAAACTAAAGAATAATTAACTCGATAACCTATAGACCACGTTTAGGAAACCCCAGGGTGTGTGCTTGGCCCGTTTTCAATTCTACAATACACAATTGACACGTAGGTAGCCTTTTGATTAGGTAGATACTCGTTCAATTAATCTTGAAATTGAAGTAGCGTCTACAACACTTTGTGTGTGAGGTAGACGTGTACATATGTATAAGCTATGTACGACGCCAGCACATCAAGTTACTACGATCTGTCAAATTTCTTTAATAGTTTTTCAACTTTATCGCATTAGGTTCAATGTTGATTCGGAAAATTTAACCGTTTCGGGTACCTAACTTGATGTGCTGGTGTCTGTACTAACCGCGTTTGCTAAAAATTAGGAATTCAGTATTATTTCAAAATTAAATTAAAACGAATACGTACTTGGTAAAAAAAATAGTGATGTGGGTGTACCTACCTACTATACACTGCTGCCCAACCCTTCTAGGAATACAGGCCTGATGTTATGTTATGTTAATATTATACTAAACATAAAGCTGGTGAATGCATTGACTACAGATCGCATTTTAAGGGACTGCAAAAAAGCAGGCCCATGCGTGGGGTTTTTTTGTTTTTTGTTATAATAAGACAACAATAATCCATTTTAAGTACTTTATATTAAAAAGAAAGCAATGAAATTAAAGAAAATGTAAAAATAAGTTTAGGATTCGCAAAGGAAATTAGAAAAAAAAACAAATTTTTCATAAAAAAAATCGTATATTTACAACTAAGTATGTTTTTTTACATATTAAATAACTTATAATCTAAGACCATCACATCCTAGAGTACCCTAGCTGTACCACCGACCGGTAACACAACTTCGGTAACGGAACCCAGAATATCGTTAATACCGATATCACCGGTTCCACATTCATAGGACACTGCACTGCTGCCGGTAGCTGGGACAACGCCTTCCAAGCCAACGGTCCCAACAAAGGGTAGGTTACCTGACACTAAAACAGCACCCTCAATGATCAGATTGTCAGAGAATATCGTCACTCCAGCCGGTCCGATGTGTGCATGAGGGGCTAAAGTATCTATTACTATATTTCCTCCGATGACACGGCCGTAAAACGGTGCTAATGGGGCAACACCAGCTAAGTTATATTCTTCGATGAATGGCGAGTTGGCAGGACACAATTGCTCCCGAGGATATGGGGTTGGTGGGATACATTGAGTGAAGACCGACTGTACCTATACAGAAATTAGCATCATTACAACATAACATAAATAGGTACTCTCACAAGGTAAAATATTAATTGGTTGAAAAAAACTTACCTCAAAAAGCACAGCTTGAATGCACAAACAGAATATTCCTTTCAGCAACATTTTTCACTCTTATATTGAACTAATAATAAAAATAATAATGTTTAATAAAAAAGGCGTCTTTGTATTATATAGCAAGTACGCTTATCAACAATTGTAACAGTTACATCAATTGCCTAATAATGTATGTTACGATCAATAAATTAATCTATTACATGATCATTAATTGCAAAACCTATAAACCTATTGCCGTTTGAAGCGATAATACCTACAATGCGCCGTTTGAATAGATATATGACCTTATCGGCCACCTCTATCCCAGCAACGCTTAAAGCGTATAGGTCTTCATTTTAAGAAAGAGAGTTAGTAGGTAACATAGACGCTAGTTCAAAAACTTCATAAGCATAGCTATCCACAACGATCCGACCGGCTATCGTATCGAAAATGACACATTTCTATAACTTGATTTGCCTCGCCCCCGACAGCAAACATCTGTCGGAACAATAGCGGTCGTCTACTTGATTGTTAAATCATCTGATAGCATTAGTCTGTTGTAATAGTAGCTTAATAGAATTTTATGTTATTGAATTACTGGCAGGTTTTATGTCTATGGTTTATAAAAAGATTATGTTGACATAAAGTAGTTTGGAATAGATTCGAAAGGGGTGTCTCAGGTCTAGGAGTCGAATGGAGTTTTATATATTATGTTAGATGTTTAGTTTTGTGTGACCTTATTTTGATAGATAAGTTATTATTGGTTTGATATGCGAAGTACATAATAAAATGTGATGTGTTAAACAAAAGTGTAGTTTACAAGAAGGGTCGCCTATTCTCACAGCATGAGGTTTGCAAGAAGGGTCGGTTTTTAACAGGTTATGGGCCCAGAGCTCATGTTGTGAGAAACAACAAAAGAAGAGCCCAAGAAAATGTTTTGGAGTAAAAGTTAAAATTCAAAAAGAAATTGTTTAAAAAATTCGCAAAAATGACTGACGATTTAAAGTTGTCAAAACTGACAAACGAGTCAGAATACTTGTTATGGAAACAAAAATTATTGCTATTTTTGACAGCTAAGGAGCTCGATTCTGTTTTGGATAACGACGCGGTAACAAAGAAAGATTTTAATAAAAAGGATGCAAAAGCTAAATTAATGATTATATGCGCTATTAGCGACAAATATATGGTATATGCAATTAATTGCACAACAACCAAGGAAATTTTGGAAAAATTTGATCTACTATTTCTAGGACATGAAGATACTCAAATTTCACATTTATTAGAGGAATATTATAAATTTAAATTCGAAAACAAAGATTTGATGACGGACATAGCAGAAATTGAACATAAAGCGACAAGAATAAGAAATTTAGGATACAAGTTTGATGATAAAGAAATAATGTCAAAAATTCTTTCAAATTTACCAGAGAAACTATATCATTTTAGAACAGCTTGGGAATGTACAGCATCAGCAGAGAAAAATTTGATTAACTTAATATCAAGATTAAATTTGGAAATAAGGATGAGACGAGAATCTACACATAATTTTGAAGATCAAAAACCTACAACATCTGACAATGCAGAACATACTGGCAACAGTTTTCATGTAAGGAGTTGTTTTAAATGCGGTAAGAAGGGACATATTGCAAGATTCTGCAGAACAATAACTGGTGACGGAAAAGCTAATAACAACATAGCTCAATGCTATAAATGCATGAAGAGTGGACACAGACATGCAGATTGTAACATAAAGTTTAACTGTGTGAACTGTAAGAATGACTCGCATTTCACAAAGTTCTGCCTAAAGCAAAATGTATGTAACCTTGCAAATAATAGTGCAGAAACAGAGGTTGAATTTGTAATTGATTCAGGCACCAGCAGTCATATTGTGATATCCGATAGTTATCTTAAAGATACAAAGAAGATTAATTATAAAATTATGACTGCAGATGGAAATATTCACCATGTCAACACTATGGGCAACATTTATACGGAAAACATTACTTTCAAAGATGTTTTATGTGTTCCCCAACTCAAGAAGAACTTAATATCTGTATCTAGCTTAGCTGATGATAATTATTTACTAAAATTTTTCAGAACGAGATGTCATATCGTAAGTGAGGGCTCTGAATGTATAGAGGTCGGTGAATTGAAGCAAGACGGTCTGTATTACTTGAATATTAAAACCAAGCCAGTCATATGTTCAAGGTCAGTAAACATTTGTCAAATAAATGCTGATTTCTGGCATCGTGCATTAGGTCATGTACCTATTAACAGGACAAAGGATCTTGTCCGTGGTATAGATAGAGGCCTGGTAAAGGAGATTGACATCTGTGAAGTCTGCATACAGTCAAAATTATGTAGGAAATCTTTTAAAACAAATAGACACAGAGCTAGTAAGCCTTTAGAAATTATTCATAGTGATATTTGTGGTCCTATTGAAACAGAAACATGGGATGGTTACAAATATTTTATTACGTTCTTGGATGATTATACTCATTTTGTTAAAGTTTTTCTAATCAAAAATAAAAACGAGGCGTTTTCTAAAATAACTAATTATATTAATTTGGCGGAAAATCATTTTAAAACAACAGTTAAAACATTCAGATGTGATAATGGGGGTGAATATACTAGCAAACAATTTAAAATGTATTGTAGTAACAAAGGTATTAATATTGATTACACTATTCCTTATACTCCTCAGCTGAACGGTAAAGCTGAACGATTAAACAGGTCATTAATGGAACGAACCAGAGCGTTGCTTTTTGATATGCAGCTACCACATGTATTATGGGGTGAAGCCGTTTTAACTTCTGCTTATTTATTGAACAGGAGTGCAAATACAATAAATGTAAAAACACCAGCTGAAATGTGGTTTAATAGAATACCTAGTTTAAAACATTTGAACATTTTTGGATCTTTAGCATATTATAAAAATAATTTTCAATTACATAAACTTGACTCCAGGAGTAGCAAAGGGCTCTTAGTAGGGTTTACTAACAACGGTTATAAGATATGGGATCCTTCAAGTTTTAGAATTGTTTATTCGAGAGATGTGGTGTTTAATAATAATAAGAGTGATGTTGCAGATTATTTGAAAATGTGTAATTGTAGAGTGAAACAGTGTGATTTAGAAAATTTATTTAAAAAGGTTAGTGTCGATATTGGTGGTAATGGTTTTCGTGGTGAAGGTGGTGATGATTTTCGTGGTGAAGGTGGTGATGATTTTTGTAATGATAGTGGTGATGGAGTTGTTGGTGATAAAGTAGTTTTTGAAAATAGAGGTGAAGTTAGTAATGAAGATGCTGAGGTTTTTGAAGGCAGTATTGAAGATGTTATAGTTGGAGTTGGTGATGAAGATAATGAGATTTTTGAAGATAGTGTTGAAGACATAGTTGGTGTTGAAGAAAATAATAGTTTGAGAGGGGAAGTTAGAGATGATACAGTAGTTGAGATTAGTGATGAGTTTGAGGATGCAATTGAACCAGTTATTAATGATGGATTGCGGATTTTACCGAATAGAGAAAGGAAATTGCCATCTAGGTTGAAAGATTATGATTTAGAGACTTCGTTTTTGACTTATACAGATGTTTTTAATAGTTTTGATAAAGATTTATGGAAACAAGCAATGAATGAGGAAAAAGATTCCTTAGAGAGAAACAAGACTTGGGAAATCGTTAACAAGTGTGAAGCAAATAATAGGAAAGTAATTTCGAGTAAATGGATATTTACTATAAAGCCTGGTGGAAGATATAAGGCTAGATTAGTGGCGAGAGGTTTTTTACAAAAATACAATATTGATTATAAGGAGACATATAGTCCGGTGGTAAATACTACTAGTGTTAGGTTGTTGTTGGCGATTGCAGCTCAAAAAGGTTTTAAAATTAAGCAATTTGATGTAAAGACAGCATTTTTATATGGAGAATTAAATGAGGATATTTTTATGGAAATACCTTTAGGATATGATATAAAAGATAGAGAGAATAAAGTATGTAAATTAAAGAAGAGTTTGTATGGATTGAAACAAGCACCACTTATGTGGAACAAGAGATTAACAGAATTTTTGAAAAAAATGGGTTTTTTACAATTAAAATCAGATCCATGTGTGTTTATAAATAAAGATAAAGAAATATATTTGGCTATTTATGTAGATGATGGCATTTTGATTGGTGAAAATGAGATTGATTTAAATAAAATTATTAATAAATTAGAAACAGAATTTGAAATGCGGAAATTTGATAAGACTGAAAAGTTTATAGGGTTTGATATTAAAGTAGAACGAAACTCTATTAAGATTTATCAGGAAAGTTATATAAATCAAATTTTGGAAAAGTTTAAATATGAAAGCTTAAAAGATAGTAGTCATCCAGATATTTTAGTCGATACACATCAAGAGGGGAAAGTGGGAGTTGATGATGTGCATCGATATAGACAATTGATTGGTTCATTGTTGTATTTGGTTAATAAAACAAGACTGGATCTGGCTTTTCATGTTGGTTATTGTAGTAGACATCAAGAACATCCTAACTTGAATGATTTTACAAATATTAAGAACCTTTTTAGGTATATTAAAAATACAGTTAGCAGTGGTATACAGTATGTTCGTGGTAACGATTTAACTTTAAAAGCGTATTGTGATGCAGACTTTGCAGGTGATCCTGATACTAGAAAAAGTACGACTGGTTTTATTATATTTTATGGTGGTGGTCCAATTCATTGGTGTTCACGTAAACAGTCAGTCACTGCTCTTTCCAGTACTGAGGCTGAATATATTTCTGCAGCCGAGTGTATTAAAGACCTATTATACATTCAGAGTTTGATCTACGAGTTGACAAATAAATTACCAAAAACACAGTTGTTTGTTGATAATCAATCGGCTATAGTATTGATTAAAAATGGAATTTTGAATAGAAGAAGCAAACATATTGATGTTAAATATCATTTCATTAAGGAAAAAATAGATAAGAATTTGTTGGAAATTCATTATTGTTCGACTAAAAATAATTTGGCAGATATATTAACTAAACCACTGGACAGAACAAAGTTTTTGAGATTGAGACAGTGTATAGTGAGTGATACGTAAAGGACATTCTGTAATGTGATGAGTTATGTAGGTTTATTAGAATATAAGGTTGTTTGAGAATTAATTTGAAATGTTTAATGTTTAAGTTAGTTAAGTAAGGTGTTTAGACTAATTAATTCAAAAGTTTGTTTGTTGTATTTAGTTATGTTGGGTGGGTTAATTAAGCTGGGTTTTATTTTGTTTAATGAGTTGATGGGAGTTATATAAGAGATGTTATTCTAATTGTAAGAAACATAAAATTCAGAGGGGATGTTGTAATAGTAGCTTAATAGAATTTTATGTTATTGAATTACTGGCAGGTTTTATGTCTATGGTTTATAAAAAGATTATGTTGACATAAAGTAGTTTGGAATAGATTCGAAAGGGGTGTCTCAGGTCTAGGAGTCGAATGGAGTTTTATATATTATGTTAGATGTTTAGTTTTGTGTGACCTTATTTTGATAGATAAGTTATTATTGGTTTGATATGCGAAGTACATAATAAAATGTGATGTGTTAAACAAAAGTGTAGTTTACTTGAAGGGTCGCCTATTCTCACAACATGAGGTTTGCAAGAAGGGTCGGTTTTTAACATAGTCGAGGAATAATTTCGAAATTTTAACAGTTATTTCATACAAAAAGTAACAAACGTTAAATTTATTCCACGAATAAAAATTATCTGTCGATTGAAAAATCAGCCCTCGCCATATTGTCGTCTGTCAAAATTGTCGTCTGACAGATTTTGTATCTTCAACTGTCAAATATTCAAAATTATTCCTCCGATAATATTATCTGGCGTTGGAAAAATCAGCCCTTAAACTGACATTTTAGGGTTTTGATAACGTTGATTCATGTTCGATGCGGTACGGAAGTGTATCGAGTGGTTGTAGATAGCTATGCAGGCCTCTTTCTTTTCTGTTAAGTACCTACGAAATTAAACACGGAGGGCGCCAATTAAGGGTACCCACGCACGCAAGTCCCCGAAGCATCGCCACTTCGATCGGTTCTGTGTTTCTTGTACCCAGCGAATTCCTTGACAGTATCTATAGTCTGTGTTTTACAGTGACAACTGGGAAATACTTACTCGCGGTTGAGGTCTTGCCAGTCTAGACATCTTTGGATTTTTCACAACTGACTTTCAACGGCCTGCAGAGTAACTTATTTCTATCAAGGAAACAGCTCTATTGTAGACAAGTAGCGTCAGCTTTGTAATTACCGCTGCAGATAACAAATTCAAGTTGCAGTTAGTGCAGTTAAGATGAAGATGATTGATTTTCTAATTGATTTAATATATTTTTTTGCATGAAAAATACGGTATAAAAAGATAGTAGGTATAACATGCTAATTCTGTAGGTAGTTCACATTAACTTTTTATATATCTTGAGATTACAGAATTTCTTTTCTATTACTAAATCGCGGTTTCTTTTTATCTTATCTCTAAACTTGTGTGATTGGCTTGCTGATTGCTCTACCCAAGCCCAAAAGGATTGCCAGATGTCATAATAATAAATCGATGCCTGAAATTGTAATTGCACAATAAATGGAACGCAGCCGCAGCTAACAAAACGTCACACTGGGGCGATAATTTGGGCTGTCACTTTTTATTTACCATCTCAAAGAATTGTTTTTCACTAGAAAAATTCGCAATATTCATCGTTAATTCTTGTTCAAATCAATTTCAAACATGAGTTGTTTCGAGAATATTACTATGCCCAGTTGTGTGTGGTTTGAAAGTGGAGAGAAGCGCAACATTCTAGCATCTATAGCATCAGGACTTTTGGTTTGTATTTGATGAATCATGCAGTGCAGTATTTCTATTCATTACACTTTGGAGTACTAATCTTATCCTATTAAAGAAAACCCTATTTGGTGTTTAAAGCTGTATTAGGATATTATCATGTACTATACCAATTCTTAGATTCCGAACCATTGTGAAATTGATATTGTGGAGACATCATTTTCGACAACATTATTATGAAAATAATCAATATTTTCGATTTACTTCAAAAGAAACTACTACTATCTATGCGTAAATAATTCAAACATAGTCTCCTATGAACAACTAAGTCATTAATGATTTATTTAAACAAGCAACTTCATTAGTGCCTACTAAAAAATGATTTATTTTTTCCTCAGTTCTTCACAGGATGGTGGTTCATAATTGATGCGGCATCGGTGTACCCTGGGAATCTGCCCAATGCCTCTCATGTCTGTGGCGTGATGGCCACTCTGTCCCTCATCATGGTCAACTCTGTTTCAAATGCACAGGTCAATCCCATTTTGTACACAGATAACAGTTTGTCAGCTTTTACTTTGTTTTTGTATCTTAAAATGTCTGTTTATGTAGGTCAAAATAAAATGTATTGCAACAAAGAAGATATTCTTTGTTATTGGGATTAGTTTCTGCACTTTTTTTTAAATTGCTGATTGAGCCTGGTCTTGACCTCAATCACGCCTGAGATGATCAGTGATGTGTTAAACAAGCAAGGGAACACAGATGCTGACTAAACTAAGTCCTTCAAGTGGACCATGGTACCCAAGCTACGGCCGCAATTGTTGGTCATTCCAACATATCCACGTTCCGCCAATAACCAAGATATAATTTTAAAGATAGGCAAAATATTTGGTAGATTAAAGATCAAAAGGTTCTGATCATGGTATGGATGAGCATTTTATAATTATATGAGTTCTATGTAACAGTTGTTTGATGTCAAGCAACTTTTATCAGCGTCTAAACAAAGATGAATATTATCTTATGCTGGGTTTGCAATACAAGCTATCTTATCACATTAATATTATTTTAATTCATAATTTCCCTGACAATTAATTTATTTCTTTAATTAATTTCACTGACAATAAATTGCTATATTCTTCTACCAACCAGTTTCAATAATTGCTAGACCAATTTTAATTGTTTTTTTTCCTAATTGCAGGTTCGAGGTGAGACTTACACCGGAGGTTGCATGGGACCCCGTGGGGCCCGTCTCTGGCTGTTCCTAGGATTTGTTGTTGGGTTCGCTTCCCTCATTGCTGCCTGCTGGATCCTTTTTGCCAACTATGTTAATGCTGGTAAATTGTTTTTTTATGATATTAATTGTTATTTTGTACTTGTTAATCCTTAAATTGGGGGTAATGCAAAGTGATAAAATAAAAGTGCTGGCATACTAGCCTGCCTCTAGGCGGTTTAGTTACAGTAGACTGCAACTGTGTGAAATGTCCAGAGATACGAGGGCAAGTCAATAAGTCCGTGACTTTTTTAATGAAATGCAGATTTTTGGATAATTTTATTTTTTATTTTTCGACGTACTCTCCTTTGAGCTCTATACCTACACTTTGACCAACGTTTCTCCAATTTTTTATCCCTTCCAAAAAATAAGATTTGTCGAGGTCATCAAAATAGGTATTTGTTTGTGAGATGATTTCACCATTGGAGTCAAATCTCTTTCCACCAAGCCATTTCTTCAAGTTTGGGAACAAGAAATAGTCACTCGGGGCTAAATCCGGAGAATAGGGTGGATGAGGGAGCAATTCGTAGCCCAATTCATGAATTTTTGACATGGAAACTGCACATGTGTGCACCCTTGCATTGTCCTGGTGGAAAAGAACTTTCTTCTTGGCCAAATGCGGTCGTTTTTTTATTAAATTCGCATTAAATTGACCCGATAAGTTGGCATAATATTCACCATTGATTGTTTTACCCTTTTGAAGGTAGTCAATATGGATAATATCGCGTGCATCCCAAAAAACGGTCGCCATGACTTTATTGGCTGACAAACCCACCTTGGCCTTCTTTGGCGCCGATTTACCCCGAGAAACCCACTGTTTTGACTGCTGTTTGGTCTCTGGTGTGTTGTGGTGGATCCATGCTTCGTCCACGGTTACGAAACGGCGCAAAAACTCGTCCACATTGCGGTTGAACAACGCCAAACACTCTTGCGAAGTTGTCACACGATTGCGTTTGTGGTCGATTGTGAGCAACCGCGGCACCCATCTTGCGGAAAGCTTTCTCATACCCAAGTGGTCATTTAAAATTGTAACCACTGAGCCATGTGAGATGCCTATGGCTTCCACAATCTCTCTTACTTTCAATCTCCGATCGGCCAACGCCATATCGTGAATTTTTTAAATTGTTTTGGGTGTAGAGACCTCAACTGGGCGTCCAGAACGTTCGGCATCTTCCGTGCTGGTACGGCCACAACGAAATTCTGTGAACCACTTCTTTACCATTGAAATTGATGGTGCAGAGTCCCCATAGTATTTATCAAGCTTAGCCTTGGTTTGAGTGATGGTTTTTTTCCTCAAAAAATAATGCTTAACGAGCACACGAAATTCACTTTTTTCCATTTTCTTCTCAAAATACGCGGCAGTCTGCTATCAATGGCTGTCAAAGACAAACCTAAAGACGCAGCTGGTTCAAATTTTGACAGAAGTCAACTGATAGTTGTCTGTTGACAGGAGCAGTGTTGCCCATTCAGTTAAAAGACAAGAAATTATAAAAGTCACGGACTTATTGACCCGCCCCCATATTATTATTAACACCCTTTACATAATTAATCAATCTACTATAAGACATAATTATTATGTCTGTCGCTTAAGTTCGAACACCACGTAAATAAAACATAACAACTTTACAGGAAAGTCACAAAATGGCATAATTTTACATAGATCTAATAGATATACTAAAAAATAAAGTTACATATTTAATAGATCCAATTTGAAATGTAAACAAATTATAAAATAGTATTGTCATGGTATCTTATGTAGGTAAAATTATGCATTTTTTTCACTCTCCTGTAAAGTTGTTATTTTTGACTTACGTGGTGTTAGAACTTAAGTATTACCGAAAATCACAATAAAATCTAATACAAAAATATCATAAATTATTCTAATATTGTCATAAGAAAACTTGTTGTAGAATTACTAAATTAAAAGGGGTAACTAAATCCATTTATTTGTGTTTGCAGGTGCAAACAAGTCTTCTTGGCCCGGTGTGAGCCTGTTCATGCAGAACGCATTCATCTTCGCTGGCTCGCTAGTGTTTAAGTTCGGTCGCACTGAGGAGCTGTGGGGGTAAAGCAGTGATCTTCTCTTTTCCTTGGTTGTCATGTCTAGTTATGATAGTGTATACGTAGGGCCACTTTCTCTGACGAAAATTATCACAAAATTTGTGTGACGAATTGTCAAGCAACCGTAAACTGCTGCCATTGGTGGAATAATATATTAACAGCCGCCAACAGGAATTTGTTATATTATTGTAGCTATAAGTTTCGTTTAAGAAACTGGTCCTTAGTGTGTTTTAATTATTTACAGTTGGCTTAGATGTTCTGTGTGTTATCTCACCCAAGTCTCTCAAATGTTAGAGATTGTTACAAATATTTGTAAAATCTAATGATGTATCCAACTATAGACTTGTAAATGACAATAGGCCTTATAAACTTGCTTATTATGCTTACTGGACTACACAATTGCTTTGAAATTCAGTTAAAGAAGTGTTTTTATCTGGATTTCATTCAGTGCCCTAGTTATCTTTCGTTAATTAATCACAAAACTATAACTAGCCATGAAAATCAAAGGATTTATATAATCTAGGATAAATTATAATTAAATTACATTAAATTATAAGTACCTAAACTTTTTAGTATATTTTACATAATTATTGTTCTCTGTTAAGGAAGAATTTTAGATTCCAATAATTATTTTTAATATTATGTTATGCTAATGTGGGAATGAACCAGTCAAAAATGTCTGTATAAATAAATAACTTTATTGATTTGGCATTAATAAATTACATTGATTGAAGTACATTAAAGATCTTATTAAGAATATTTATTATTTTATTCTAACATTTTGGTTATAGCAGGAACAACATAAAATCTTTGGGTATTTTCTACAAGTATTTGTTATTGGTATCTGTGGTAAGAATAGTATGTACTTGAGTTGCAATGTTGCAAGTAAGAAAAATCTACAAAATACTGCAAAACTGACTTTAACTTTTTATTGATTAGTTAAGGTTAAAATTAGGCGGGAGGTATGTTTTGTCAAGTGGTTAGACAATCTGGTTAGAACCGGTTAGTATATACTTGGTAACATTAAACTAGTGAACAGTTTACTTCGAAATTACCAAACATGGTTTATCTATTTCTATGACACGATTTGTATGATACGATAAAGTTGTATTCAACTGATGTACAAAATAATATTCCGTGTTTCATAATTTCGTAGTGAACTAAGTTTTGAAAGTTTGCTGGCCGATAAAATGCAATCATTTTCGTTTAAATACAATTTTATAATTAATTGGCTCATTATCCTTTTTTTTTCTCATAGATTTTTTTAAACAAAATATTAATATTGCACAAACTCAGGCCATAGTCCAACTCCGTAAGAGATGGCTAAATTACTTCAAACCCAGAACCTTTCATTCGGCCACAATCAAAACCTTAAACCTAACTGAATGACAATATATCTAGGTGCGCTGTTTTACATAAACGCTTTGAAAACTAAACTTGAATTCAGAATCTTAGTTACCCACTTACTCAACTATCTTTGTACCTACTTTTGTTTTTTGGGTGACCATTTGTAGTGTACCTAAATGCAATCGAATTTGAACTTTGTCTTTAATGACACTGAGTTTGTGATTGCTAAATTTTATAATGATCTAAGATTCTGAATTCAAGTTTAGTGCTTCAGGACAATTTATGGATAGTTCGTTTGAACGGAGCTGCGGAGGCGAGTACGGCCACTAGCAGTAGTGTTTCGTTCGAAGTTGCACGTCGTATTGATGTCGCTAACCTAACGTTGTTAAGGCGTTGCGCTAAGGTAGCCAGCGAAATTCAGTTTTTGTTACGTTTTTTGCAACTTGCAGTGTCAGGTTGATCCGACAAACCGACTAACGAATGTTAACAACTAATGAACGAATGGGAACTAACATGTGTTTACAAAATTCCTATAATTAGAGTCATCAATACTTACTACTCTCCTGTCACATCATGATTACGTTTTTTTTCGGTTGTGAATCATTTTGATTAACATAAAATCTGACACAGACTTGTATATACAAAAAAAAAAAAACAAATTTCGCGGGCTATACTAGCGCTTTCCCCCCTTAACCCTTAACTTAACGCCTGCTAAGGTTCCGATCAGCGTCTGCGCACGTCCTGCCGTTGTTGCCGTCGGGCAGACACAGCTGGTCGGCGCTGCAGCCGCCGTTCCTGTACGCACACACGCTCTGTGCTGGTGGGCATGTGTCCGGGGCTACTGCGACTCCGTACAATCTTCTAGATGCTGTAGCGATCGGGACCTGGCCACGGACTTGCGTTACCACGTCGATGAACTCAATTTTTAATCTGAAAGATAATATTATTGAGAATGTGAGTGTGTATAGCAGAAGCAGATAAGGGATGGACGGATTGACACCAAACAAATGTTTATCTTCCTCTTCTTCGTATCGAGGATTCCTTTTCAATATTTTTTATAAGCTTCCACCAAACTTAGGTTACCAAAACAATGGGATGAAATCTAGAGCTTGTTATGACATAGTGGCGTCATGTTCCACTATATCGAAGTACAGAGTTAAATGCAACGTAATTTGCATGATTGTGGGTATGATTTAAGGATCTCAAGGCGTATCTATTGAATAATTTAGGAGCCTTAACTTACGTTTTCCAATCGGTCCAGTAGAATTTATTGCCGTGGATCGCAAGCCCGAAAGGATACGAACAGTTGGTGGCAATGGTTTCCTTCTCCTGGGTTTCTATGGTGACGCACTTGATGCTGGCCAGGCCAGCGTCGGCGTAGCACAGGCGGTCTCGCTCCCAGTCGACGGCCAAAGAGTTGGGTAGAACCACGTCAGTCTGGTCCAGGAAGATGCCTCGTTGAGATCCGTCCATGTTCGCCCATTCAATTTTGGGATTTGTCCGTTTCCAGTCAGACCAGAAGATTTTTCTGTGAATAAGATGTTAGGTTGTAAATACTAAAGTTACATTTTTATTTTATAATTGTAGAAACTAGATTTTGATGTGTGACTTTACAGAGGTAAGTAAATGATTTTATTGCCAATACTAGCTTCTGCCCGCGGCTTCGCCCGCGTGGATGTCGGAAATTATCCCACGGGAACGTGCTAACAGGATAAAATGTATGTGCTTCCCCAGGATGCCATCTATCTCGCGGGCCCTTTGTGGCTAATTACAATAGAAAACCAATTGTGTCTCATTAGTGGTGATTAAGAGGGTACCTATATGATATCCTTACCTAAGTACCTACATAATAAAAAAAAAACTCAATAACAGAAAATAAAATACCTACCTACCTAAATAAACCTATTTCTGATGATAACTAAACTCAATAAATAAGCAAAATCCCTAAAAACTAATATCTATACGAATGACTAATCTTACCTAACAGTATTATAAAATAACCTACGGTCACTACGTACACTATCAAATATACTACCTATACTTTAAAATTAAAATCTATACCTACGACTTATAAAAATAAACCTAAATAAGTCTAAAAACTAATAGAAATAAAAAAGGTCGCACTGAAAAACACGGTTTAGAATTGCAAGTAGCAGTTAAAATAAGAACGAACGCTCGCCACTCAACACGTCCGTTCAAATCAAAGTTCAAAAAATATCCTTATATACGGTAGCGATCCGTGGCGGCCGCGCGCCACGCGTGTGCTGCGAACGGTGCAAGCCAAATTCAACCTTCAGCACTACATTTAGAGCATAACTTTAGTGAACTCCACTGCGGGTAACGTAACCTACGACAAACTTATTATTTGCGGTTGGTACAGTAATCGGGTCTAGGGATCGAACCGCAAAATTAAGTTTGTTTTTTATTGTATATACTTTTCCGGGATAAAAAGTACCCAGTGTGGTGCCCAGGATATTAAAGAATAATTATACCAAGTTTCATCGTAATCGAACCGGTAGTTTTTGCGTGATGCCTGAACAAACAGACAGACAGACAGACAGACAGACAAAAATTTTTTAAATCACATTTTTGGGTTCGGTGTCGGTCTAGTAACACCCCCTGCCATTTATTTTTTTGATATTTTCAATGTACAGAATTTTCACTTCTACAGATTTATTATAAGTATAGATAAAAGTCGGTTGATATAACTTTCTTGCTTTTCTGATCTAGTTTAGTTTTCTTTATATTTACCCTCTTCGCGGATGCACGGCGATGCCTCTGGGGTTGGATATTCTGTCTACTGCGAACAATACTTTCCGCGCTTTCGTGTCTAAGTTTGCTACTTCAATAGTCAACTTTCTAGAGTCAGTCCAGAATATGTTTCTCGATGACCAGTCCACCGCTATGCCTTCGGGTGACTTGACGCCTGAAATGAGTAAAAATGACATTTTAGCTTATACCTTAACTTTTTAACATAGTAAGTCTAAAGATATCAACCCTTAACTCACCTTCTGATAAGAACAGGCCCGCATCGCTACCGTCATACGCAGCAGTTTTGATGGCGTAACTAACAACATCGCCCCAGTATATCTTGCCAACTTCACAGTCGACGTCGACTCCAACGGCGATCTGCGATATTCCGCTGTTAAGCGGCGTCGCGAAATCTCTAGGTGTGACTTGGAAAGGTACTCTGTACACGGAGGCGCCGTCACTCGCAACCAAGAAGTTTCCAGCCTTTCTGGGGTTCAAGTTGCAGTGGCTTCCGTTTCCGTTGTAGCCTGCATTACATTCGCAGATGTACTGATCGTGCCTCTTCAAGCAAGACGCGTGCAAGTCGCACATGTTGGGGTCGTTCCTGCACGATTCTTCAGGGATGCAGCTGTACCCGTCACCGTTGTATCCGTCTCTACAGACGCATTGATACGTATTGTCGACAGGCGTGCACAGCGCATAATCGTTGCAGTCGTTGGCAACGTCACACGTGCGTCCTTCGGGCACGCACTGCGAAATAGCATCGCCAGTGTATCCGTCATCACAGTGGCAATAGTTTAGGTCTAATTCGGCATCGTAGAGACAGGAGGAGTGCTCAGCACACCAGGCTCCGTTGCATAGTTGGGCGTCAGGGATACATGCGTCGTTCTGATCTTTGATGTATCCTTTGACGCACTGGCAAATGAACTCGTTGCTCTTTGCGTCTGGGCGACATTCGGCGTTGTATTCACAGTCCGAGTTGTTCTTGCAACTGAAGTTTGGTCGGCAGGAGTAGCCGTCGCCGTGATATCCGAGGTCACACACGCAGATGAATTCATCTGTGCGGGTGTTGATGCAGTGTGCGTTGTGACCGCACGCACAGTTTGGTCCGGTTTTCTCTATGCATTCGAATGCATCACCTTCGTAGCCTTCCGGGCATACACAGTGCTTTCCTTCCCAATCGCCTGAAGCGTCAGCGGATAAGTAGGAGCAGACGGCGTTTGGCGGACAGTCAGCGTCCTCCTCACATTTAACTGAAAAGATAATAATAATTTGTGTTATTTCAATTAACGAAGTTTACTTTGACGATAGGTATTTTGTAGAGATAAATATTAAGTCATCTTACTTAGTGGGTCGCTGTTGTCCGTTGGTTGATAATCGGGTTGCTGGTAGTGAGGATCTGGCGACTGTTGGTAATTAGTTTGAGGAGACGAGTTGTAATTGTTGCCTGAAGGTTGTGGATTGTAATTTTGAGAATTCCCTGAATAGCTGTTATCCGTTGGAGGTTGATATTGATTCGGTGTAGGTGAAGGGTAGTTGTTGTCTAAAGTTTGTTGATAGTTGTGGTCCGGTTGTTGGTAATTACTGTTATCTGTAGATGGCGGGTATTTGTTCTCCGAAGGATCTGGGTAGCTGTTTACTGAAGGTGGTGGGTAACTATTTTCTGACGGTCGTTGGTAACTAGGGTCCCAAGGGTTCGGAGAATGATCGCCAGAGTCGGTAGGAGGTTGATACGCTACCTCTGTTGACGTTGGATAGCGAGGATCAGTAGGTGTTTGATAATATGGCTCTGTAGGTGTCTGATAGTAACTGTCAGTAGCTTGCTGATAGTTGTTCTCTGATGGTTCAGGTGGTGGACCATCGTATCCGAGACGACACAGCTGGTTGTTAAGTTCATCCCTGTAGTCAGAGTATCCTGGCGGGCACGAGCAGCTGTATGAATCGCAGTTAGGTAACACAAAAGTCTCGTTGTAATCAGCCTCGTTACTCTGAACGGGTGGTGGTGCACGTGTCGTTTCATCCCCACGACCGTTTTCGATGCAATAACGCCCGTCACCGGAGTAACCTGTATTGCATTTACATTCGTAATTATTGCCTGTGAAGACACAACTAGCATACGGCGAGCAGCTAGGACATGTCTCGTAATTCGGGAAACAATACTGTCCGTCTCCATTGTACCCAGGGTTGCACGAGCAAATGGGTTCTCCATTTGGGTTATCTATACATCGAGCATTCACATCACAATTTTTGTCTCGGCATGTAGATAGAGGTTTACAATTTATGCCATTTCCGATAAATCCTTGACGACACCGACATTGGAAGCCGCCGTCGTGGTTGTTACAGTCCGCGTTGCCATCGCAGTTATGTGTTCCTGATGCACACTCGTCTATATCCACACAGGCGAGAGCATTGTCTTGGTAAATGTCTGTAAAACCAGTTTCACACACACAAGCAAAAGAGCTTCCTTGGACCACACAAGTGCTGTGACGGCCGCAAGAATTTCGCCCTATAATACAAGGGTCTTCTTCACCCAGAGGGAATATCTTGTTACTCATTCCATATCTTACTATGTTTTCCCTGACTTCATATCCTAAATAATTTTTACTTATTTTCAATGTTGATGGCGTGTTGTCTTCGACTGATGGAGGAGCGAAACGACAAGTGTTGAATGAGAAGGTTTGTGTAACTCTTTGCTCGTATTTTTCACCAGTTACCTTGTTTGTGAATGTTCTTGTAGATTCGGAGCGAATGAGGCCTGGTTCTACGAGGGTGTATTGCTCTTCATATTCACTAATCTCCAGTTTTGTTCCGGCAAGTATTACTGGTAACGAGCCCCTGACATCTGTCTCTAAAGTGATTTGGTCAAAAACATCATGTCCGAGATACTCTTGATTGATTGTGACTCTATCGCCAGTAGCTGGGAACCATACGTCTGCGGTGTGGTTAAACAACGAGCCTGTGAGTTGGTAGCCGTTTTTGGCAGATCCTGATGGTCTGGCAAAAATCCAACCGACGACACCCCCGAGCACATGTAGTAACTGCAAACTGCTTCCGAGCCCGCTCGGCACGAGGGACAGCGCCGTGTACGCGCGGCCGTCTGCTACCACCACGTACGCCTGTATGTCTACATCATTCAGATTGATGTTATTTATAACGCCGTTTATTTTACCGTGAACTCTAAGTGGGACATCATCCTTGATACACGATTTCCCATTTCCGTAGAAGCCTTCATTACACTGACAACAAATTCCAGCTTGATAGTCGACGCACCTCGCTTGTATGTGACACACGCTAGGTCCGCTCTGCGTGCATGTTTTGGACTCTTCTTCGATTTCCACTTCATTCTGGTTGTACAGGTCGGGGACAACAACGTTACCGTCAAGAGGTACATCTCCGATGCGGAAAACATACCTTCCAGGTTCGCGAACATTGGACCATCTGGAATTAAATACAAACATCAGTTAGCCAAATATAATTTCGGAGCAATAATTTTTTTTTAATGTTAAATAAGCACTTACGAAACGATATTTCTGATTTGATGGCTACCGGATCCGCGGAGGGTGTAGACGCGTCCATCTTCGGACACAAAGCCAGCCTGAGCCTTTGCGTCAGGCAAACTCAATACTTGCGTATCTTTCTGAACCCACTGGATATCCCTCTCGGGATACAGGAACTCGACGAAACTTTCCGTGCCATTGTTGATAATGGCGGTTTGGAAGCGGTTCCTCCGCTCGTCTGTTCGTCCGTTAGATGTGTAGGTGACGTCCTCCCACGTAGCGATGAACACGCTGGTCGGCTTGAAGTCGTAGTAGTCGTGGAAGTTGTTCTGCACGCTCTCTTCAGCTTTGGAGAGAACGTGTGGTTCGTTGGTTTCTCTGTAGTAGACAGCGCCCGCGTTCGTCGTGTCGATGTTCGTGTAGAACGCTGCGATCGAGGGGTACGGCAACGGAAACTCAATGTTCAGGAACGATGGGATGTCTGCTCTGAAGGTCAGCACTCCATAGTTATTTACCTGCGAATACAAAGGTTACGTTGTTGAACTCTTTTATGGAACGACATTTTCTATAATTGTACCTACGTGTTTTCATCATTGTTATACTTAGTTTGCGTTTATCTAATCCGATTAGGCATATAATATAAACACGGCTGTGACCCGGTGGGCGATAGTGTGCTATCTCGTACATATTTAGGTAAATTCTACGAAAAGGTCTCGACTCTTGCTTAACTCGCTACGATAATTAAGTTCATTCTTAAATTCTAAATGAATGAAAAGTTGAGTTTAATTTAATTTTATAATATTTTTTTAATTTAATATTTTTTAACCTAAGTTCAGAATAAAATTCAAACAATAGTGTTATAGACCAGACAATACAATTTAATTACAGAGACTTCATTAAATTAAAATATGATTCACAGCTGGAATGCACGGGGGGCGGGGAACAGAGGCAACTAATTAAGTATCAATAAATCAATTAATTAATCGTTATTTTCGTTTTTTTTATAGTTTTAAAGTGTATTTTTTTTTGCTGTAAACGCATTTTTTTCTTTTTTTCTTACAACATTATGAATCTATAAATAACAATGATAAAAGTTTTTATTTCTGTGTCTAAGTAGGTTTGTACAAACACTTTTACACGTCAATCATATTTTTAAAACTATATAGATGAGGTATAAAAGTCACTTTTCGTGTGTGTGTGTGTGTGACCGCGTTGGTTTTCAACAGAAACTGCATAACGGACTTTGATGCGGTTTTCATCATCATTTAGAGAATTCCAAAAGGTTTAGGTACCTATAATTTAATATTAAAGTTACCTAACTAATATGTATAGGTAAGAAATCTCGATGTTTTGCAAAGTCTTAAAATTCTTGTGAAGCAGGGGCGACTCGGTAGTTATACGATAAAAAAAACAACCGACTTCCAAAAACGACACTACAAAGTGAAATATCGACGTTCGGAAGTCGGTGTCGTTGGGTTCGCATTTTCATTGTTTGCCACCGACTTCCGAAATTAAAGTTATTTTTCACTTTGTAGTGTCGTTTTTGGAAGTCGGTTGTTTTTTTTTTTTTTTAAAGTTTTATTTTTCATTTTTAAGTTGTAATTTTTACCAGTAATTTTGGTTTAAAAAGCAAAGTACTGAATCGTTTTTGATGAAATTTCTATGGGACGATTTGGGAAGTATACCCTTTCCAACAAAAAAAGAATTTTTCAAATCGGTTGGCAACCGACGGATTATGCGCGAACAAACATAAAAAAAAAATACAAACATCCGAATTGAGAACCTCCTCCTTTTTTAGAAGTCGGTTAAAAAAGGAGATCATCAGTTTAATTTTAGTGCTATTATCGAAAAACGAAGTTGCAAGCATAATCAAGGTTCAGGACTTCTGAAGTTGCTTTCAAACTTTTTGCCATACAGATTAGATAGGGATTAAAAAAAACAAAAGCTGCGTTCAGTGACCGACGCTATCGATTCCCGCTTTCCCGCCCACGTGCGCTTCCGTCCGGACGACTCGTCCCTGCCTGCACAAATGCGCAAACGCAATGCACTATCGATTGACTATCTCTCTGAATTTTTTCAGCAATTTTTTTTTGGGAATTTTTAGTGTGTATTTTATTGTGAAAGACTGACCTTTCGATGCCTATAGATCGTCTAACTTAAAATGGCACGCCCCTCCACTAAAATTTCTATACAAACATTCTAAATGTGTATGCAACAAGCGGTGGAGGGGCGTGCCATTTTAAATTAGACGATCTCTACCAGAAAAGTAGTCGATATAATTCTTAACTCCTAACCGTTTTGTTGCAGGCGGAAGTTTGAGAGTCGTATACAAAGGCCCTTGATGGCCCAGTGCGGGTAGGTAGTACCCGCACTGGGCATGCGTGGTAGATTACAGCCCACTCTCTCTGGAAGAGAGGAGGCCTGTCTCCCAACAGTGGGAGTTATAAGCTGATTATGTACACAAAAACACTTTCGCAGAAAACTTTAGTCAGAAGACAAATCTTGGCAACTAGTTTTGTTAATAATTTATGCGATTAGGTATGCATCCTATCTTACGTAGGAACTTACAGACTTAGATATTAAAATATAGACACGGAAATTGGACGAGAAATACTGAATTAACCAATCATTGATTGATTTCTCGTCCAATTTCCGTGGCCCCCACGAAATTACGCAAATAAAATCAAATATGTGCATAATGAAATGTGACATTTTGAACTGTTGCTATTAATTCAATAGGTAAGTTAACAATAAAAGTAATTGTGACTCAATATTACTTTGTAGGCATTAATTGTCATTGTATAGGTTTCAGTGCTTGAGGTCGTCGTGCCATTTCGAATTACTTACTTAATTGTGTTTTTGCCACCGGTATCAGCTATCATAAATGAAGTTCTTATCTATTGTAATATTTCAGATCACTGAATTGGGCGGCAGTTTTGGGAATCCTCATAAATGTATGACCTCTTACGGTATTTAAAAAAAAAAAACTGCACAGTGCACATAGAAGAATGACACTTATTTTCTGACATCCCGACGTGTCATCTGTATCTATAAAATACGAAATTTTATTTGTAGATACTCGTATATTTTTAACCCTATGGGATAGGGGAGGTCTCATGGGATCTCATGGTCAGATGGGTATAAGTCCAGCAGTGGACGTCTTTCGGCTGAAATGATGATATATTTTTAACAGATTAACTACAGTACACACAAAGTAACTACTTACAACATTAACACGAGTGATGGGCGAAGTTCAGTAACTTTTGTACAGACACCAGTACATCAAGCTACCACAAGCTGTCAGATTTCTTTAATAGATTTTCAACTTTATCGCTAAAGCATTAAGGTTCAGGGTTGATTGGGAAAATTTGACAGTTTCGGGTAGCTTGACCTGCTGGCGTCTGTACATCCAATCAACTATGATAATAATTTCATTAAAAACGTCTAACGGGTATCTGCGAGTTGGCTTCGGCCCCCCGTACGGCTTTCAGAGGTCCAGGACCCCAGGGTCCCGAGAAATTTCAGAAGAGTAAAAATAATAATAATACCAGCTTATTATTGTCTCTCTTCAGGGCAAAGGCCTCTTCTGATACAGAGAAGGCACGAGCATTGGTCTCCACGCTCCACGCTTGCTCAAGACGGGTTGCAGATCAACTAAGTATAGGCGTTTCAAATTATTATCATTATCCGAGTAAACTAAGTACTTAAGTTATAGCAGGAATAGTGAACCTACCTAATCTGCAGACACGATTTATTTGCTAAAAATGTAAACAAATATGAGTAAAATAAAGTTCAGTTTACGCTACAACTTCAAACATTTTTATAACTTTTCAATAGTGCTAGTCACTCTTATAAACTTAAATACTATTAAAATAAAATTGATATTCGTTTAACTTGAAATAATATTAATTTGAAATATAAGTTTGAATATGCTTTAAGTGTCCAGTTGCCTAAATAGGAAACCTAATAAAAAATAATCATTACAAGATATCTCCCTAAACTATAGTCACTTCTCTTATTTATCAAATTATCACAGTATCACCCATTGCATCACACGTCCGTCAAATTTTTAATGCATTTGTCCTTTAGAAGATTAGAGTTTAAAGTAGCATCACCACTAATTCCTTAGCATCGCGTGAGCTATGCCAATTGTGACTACAGCTTGTAATTAGGGCCCAGACAAGATGGTGGATAGCTTACAATATGATATGAATGTCTTCGTATTCTTGCATGTCCGAAATTTGGAGTACTTTTGATACTATTTGAGCTTGTAAGCCCCTGCGACTATGAATTGAAAAGTTGTATCGGCCACCACAAGTTAATTACCTTCACATGTCGAAGATATCGCTTAATTAGGCAGAGGGTGGTGTTTAGTACATGCCCATGTTTTCTGTCATGTTTAAGCTCCATGTACCTACTTTGCTACATACGGGCACAAAAACAGACGGTTATTGAGAAATTCTTTAGAGAAAAACCCATTCTGCCTGACGCGAGAATCGAAATCAAGACAACCCTATAGTTTAAAACCTTGATTAACACAAAGAATAGTTTTTATCCCGGTAGCACGTCCCCGTGGGATAATCTTCGACCTCCACGCGGGCGAAAGGGTGGAAAAAACTAACATAAAATAATTATCTTAACTCAGATTTGGAACATTATATAATTATCGCCTGTATCTATTTGTGAGGGAGCTAAGTTACTATTCTTCAATAGATGCTGAAATATTTTGAGCACTAGACGAAGCGGAAAGAAGCTATGGATAGATAGTCCCTTTTAATGAATGAAGAAACTGATCGACCGTTTCCCAGTTAAATGGAATTAAATTAGGTCGGGAACGCATGCACCGTGAAACAAATTTTCGTTAACACATAGTTATAGGTACAGTAAAATATGAACCGACGTGAAATGTACTTACACGTCTTCATACTTACTACTTCAGAAAAAAGTTAAACGGCCCACTTGTCCTAACTATTTTAATGAAAAACAGAACTCACTGAACATCAGCATCGTAAAAAGCAAAGCTTATAGAGGCAGCTGGACAATCAGTGGACCACGCTACGCCAAATGATAGAACATAAAACTACTCACAAAAATGCTATCGTAAGACTCCCCGTAGAACTTGATGGGTACTTTCAGCGGTATTTCAGGGGAGGGTACTTCGCTCCCGCGGGGAAGGATCTGGTCGTACCCCAACCCGTGCGGGTAGAACTGGTCGCGCGTTACTGCGCACACGCACGCTACAAGCGCGAGGACTCCCGCGCACGTCCACATCTCTCCACGCTTCACACAACACTGGAATCGCTGGAATGCCCCGTTAATGGGACGCACATTATGTCGCATATATACGACTATACGGAAATAAACCTAAGCTTTGTTTCGTAAGGTGCAGGGGATCTGGCGCTCAATGGATTTTTGGGTCGATGAGAATATATTCGTTAATTGCTGGAGATAATTGGTGCAGATGCGCTTGTTTTTGTCATTTAGTAATGACCTCTTTTGTTTATTTTACCGATAAGTGGAGTTTATGGGATTTGCCTAGTTTGTTTCTTCAATTTCAATTGATTGGGACTCGACGTGATGATATAATTGCCGATAATCATGTCTCCTATCTTTCTAAATTGATCCCATAGTCTCCTATATGGCTTCCCATGAATGGGATGTGCTGAAACGGTAACTATGTGGCAGAGAATCGTCGGATGGCAATGGTATGTTGCCCTGCAGTGGCAAAATAGCTTTTAGTCCTTTACATAGGTTTTAATTTTATACAAACAGTGCTACAATAAACAATGTGGTCTAAAGGTGTTCTTACAATCCTGCAGTATTGGTAGCTCGACATTCTTGAACTTTGCTTCCCGATGTTACAAGTTTCTGCAGTCCGTTCACTATCCATAATTCGCTTCTACTAAGTCCTCGAGAAGCTATTTCTGTTCTTAAATGGATACCACAATACATTCCAAAACAACAAGAAATGCCCAATGAATTAGAGATTAATTAAGTAGGCACACAGTGTCGGGAATGTCGTTATCTTCCACAAAGTTAGAAGCGTTCGTTTGTTTGTCCCCATTAATGAGCATTATCTCGTAAACCATGCGATTACTACTCCATTCATTTAGGTGCTGCTAATATTAACTAACGATGTATTGAGAATTTATTACAGAAACGGGAAGATACGGTTTTGCGATATGTATGAATTTTGGGGAATAGGTTGACCCTACGAGTATTACATGCGACTTAAACATAACTGGACAAATATGGGTGTATCTCTGCCTGAACCAATGAGAATTTAAAGCGTGATGTTTGTCATCGAAATCGCAAGAGTAAACATATTTCGGAGAATTCTAGTTGTAAGTACAGAATGTTTTGAAAAACGTCGTCTTGGGGAGTACCATCCTTTCCCACCAATCCCTCCTCCAGATGTAGCTATTTCTGATGCGAAGCAGCATTACAACTACGTCTGTCGAGACATGTCAACTCAAAGCTGCGATGGTTCTGTCTTCAAAAGGCCCTTCCAGACATGCCCCTGCATTATTAAAATCACATAATATCTTCTAATATATAAAATTCTCGTGTCACAGTTTTCGTTGCCATACTCCTCCGAAACGGCTTGACCGATTTTGATGAAATTTTTTGTGCTTATCCGGTATCTATGAGAATCGGCCAACATCTATTTTTCATCCCCCTAAATAAGAAAAAAAAAATTATTAGGAAATTATTTATATGGCAAAACAACGTTTGCCGGGTCAGCTAGTAATAATATAATGTTTAGATTTGAAAAGAGACCAAGACCTCTGAGTTTGTTTTGGCATTTCTTCTCAGGGATCAGTCAGCTAGGAATTCCAGCGCCATCTAGTTTTAAAAAGAACACGTGAATCATGTGTCTTCCCCTGAACATAAAAGAGAATTAGAAAGACGTTAGTGGATGATTTGTTAATTTTATAGTTACTTACGAGTATCAGTTTAAAATATATTTATATGACTTACTAGCTGTTGCACGTAATTTCGTTTGCGATCCAGCCGGTCGATTCTGTGTAAATCTCACCGTGAAATCTTGCGTGGAGTGAGCTGTCAGTGTCTTCCCACTGACGCTAGGGATTGACCAAGCAAACATTTACAATCATAATCACAGAACAGATAAAAGAGGTTTTATCTGTTCTGTGATCATAATCGAGATTTTAATAATATTTTTATGCTAAGTAATTCTATTGCTCATTTTATATAATTTCAAAGCTAGTATTTTAGTTGTCAAAACATTCCTATTTTGTGGGGTTATAAAATAAAATAGAAAAACAGAAACTCAGTCAAGATCTTAATGTTGTATTTTTCTCTTTTTTCTAGACTAGTCCTTATATAGCTTGAGGTGCGACCGTGCACAGCTACTAGACTGATGTAAATACGCATCGACATTGTTTGTTATTATGAGCGATTGTAGATGGAGTCTAGTAAAGACTGCAACGATGTTCAGCGCTGATAATAACCCAAATCTATTCAATTAGAAGAGATAACCGAGTGTGTCAAGTCATCGAGTGCTAACGGTGTGCCTGGCTGACGGACCATAGACTGAATTCAACCCGACGACGTAGTAAGAGTGGCGTGATCACTTCACGCGATTCATTACATTTCGCTCGTGAATCGGGTGAAGTGATAAGATCACGCCGCGCTTGCGCGTTAGGCACTGCCATTTCCAAGAAGTGAACTTGTTTTTTTTTTGCTGTCATTGATGACCATGTACATATTATTATTATGTCTGTTCGTATTCGAGTTCAGTGACAATAATTAGTTCCTAATTATTTTAATGCTTTTAGACATTTTATTGTCTAAATTCACTGTCTTTTATCTGCCTAGCCTTTTCCCAACTATGTTGGGGTCGGCTTCCAGTCTAACCGGATGCAGCTGAATACCAGTATTTTACATGGAGCGACTGCCTATTTGACCTCCAGAACCCAGTTACTGGGTAATACGATACCCCTTGGTAAGAAGAGCCCGAAAGTCTGACAACCAGTGTCAGACTTTCGGGCTTCTGACTACCCGTAACGACTGTCAAAGATCCACGAATAACTGCCGGGACCAACGGCTTAACGTGCTTTCCGAGGCACGGAGGGGTCTCGGTATGTAAAGATGGTCACCCATCCACAGACCAACCGCGGCAAGCGTAGCTTAACCTGACCGATCGACCTATGCGGCTGTTATTATTTAGCCACGGGCCCCTCCTCTAAATCCACTGTCTTTGTACATCTAAAAAGTTAATTTTATCAGCCTACAATGCCTACATTTGGTTTTCAACAAACTGATATTACTTACATAACCGTATAGTTCGGAAGCGCCTCCGATTGGTCCCTAACACACGAACCTCCGTCGGCATGTGCGTTAGTTAAGACAATTGATAAAAGGCTCCTTTCATAATTAGGCGCACAAGTTTAATTTACTTACATTAATCAACTCTGTAAATGCGATAATCGCCATTTTCATGAGTGGTGGTTGAGGCTAAAAAACATCAAAATTGGGGATTTCGAACATCCACACCCCACTACAGGGGCAGTGAATAATACATCACATAATTATTTGACGAATTCATCCATTGTTCAAATTAAATAAGTAGTGGTAATGAAGTGTTTTGCAGTTTTGATATTCAAAGTCGAAGTTTCGCGCCAATCTTGCGTGTTTACATTTTAACTTTTCACAAATATCACACACACTCATATAGATACGATTTAAAATGTGTCAAATGTAATTTAAAATGTTTTAAACAACAAGAAAGTGCCCATCTCGTAACGTCTTAAACAAACACAAGTTCAATAATACGCAATATTCATTACCACTAGGTACTCAATTCGTGTTCAAAATCGCAGAGTTCGCCGGACGCCGAGTCGCCGACCATTATTGTTTTTTTTTTTTTTATTGTGTTGATGTGCGAAAGCGAAACGATTATTATGCCAAACGATTTTTTTTATTTCAATCGATTCGAGAAATTAATATGACGAATTTCAGAAATCGATTCTTACAAATTGAAATAAACTTATTTTAAGCATTATATACTAATCTAATAAAAGCATTACACATAGATTGTATCCCGTAAACATAATAAAACCCGTATTTTTGATGCTAGTAACCCTTATATGAACAAGTAGTTCGTGGCACTGGCAACCCTACGCCGAAGTGATGTTGCCATGGGTTACGAGCATCGCGTGAAGGGAGATTTTGTACATTCCGAACTACGCTGTAATCGATTTGTGCGTGCTCACACCTCTTCCGAATTAGCGTGTCATGTAGCGTGTGATAAGGATGTCCCGTGAATCGAAAAAGATGAAGTCTTATGAGTGAGCGCTGTCAACGGTTGTGATCTAATCGGATCTAAATCGGAAGGGAAATTATATATTGTTGAAGTGAGCGCTGTGGGCGATGATGGCCTAATTCGGAATAACCTAAATCTCCCGCCGCGCAAGCGCGTTAGGCACTGCCATTTCCAAGAAGTGAACTTGTTTTTTTTTTTTGCTGTCAGTTGATGACCATGTACATATTATTATTATGTCTGTTCGTATTCGAGTTCAGTGACAATAATTAGTTCCTAATTATTTTAATGCTATTAGACATTTTACTGTCTAAATAAACTGTCTTTGTACATTTAAAAAGTTAATTTATCAACCTACATTTGGTTTTCAACAAACGGATATTACTTATCCGTATAGTTCGGATTCGGAAGCGCCTCCGATTGGACCCTAACACACGAACCTCCGCGGGCATGTGCGTTAGTTAAGACAGTTGATAAAAAGCTCATATGTTAACGCCATTATAAATCTTTCATAACTAAGTGCACAAGTTTATTAATTTACATAGACAATATTCAACTCTGTAAATGCGATAATCACCATTTTGATGACAGTGGTGGTTGAGGCTAAAAAACATCAAAATTGGGGATTTCGAACATCCACACCCCACTACAGGGGCAGTGAATAATACATCATATAATTATTTGACGAATTCATCCATTGTTCAAATTAAATAAGTAGTGGTAATGAAGTGTTTTGATATTCAAAGTCGAAGTTTCGCGCCAATCGTGCGTGTTTACATTTTTTACTTTTCACAAATATCACACACACTCATATAGATACGATTTAACATGTGTCAAATGTAATTTAAAATATTATAAACAACAAGAAAGTGCCTATCTCTTAGCGTCATAAAAAAACACAAGTCCAATAACACGTAATATTCATTACCACTACTCAATTTGTGTCCAAAATCGCAGAGTTCGCCGGCCAATCGGCCATTATTGTTTTTTTTTTTTTATTGCTATGATGTGCGAAAACGAAACGATTATTATGCCAAACGATTTTTTTTATTTCAAGCGATTCGAGTAATTAATATGATGAATTCTAGAAATCGATTCTTACAAATTGAAATAAATACCAATCTAATCTAATAAAAGCATTGTTTATAATGGTGATTTAAGGCGGAAACACATTATTAAAACGTGACGCGACCCGATGAAACGCGATGCGTGTTGAGTCGAATCAAATGTATTGTTTTCTATAGACCAGAGTCACACTATGAACATCCGACGCGACGCCATGCGCGCACACGCCACTCGATCCAGACGTGCCAGGTCGGTGTGTTGCCCATGGTGGGGGTAAACACGCCATCCGACGCGGCGCGCGCGGTATGTTTCTAGACAACACCCAACGCCACGCGTAAGCCGTTCGAGAACTGTCACAGAGCAATTATATGCGTTCCCTATTCTTCAAACTGTCAAACGGAGTTTATGCTAATTTAATATTATTTTTTGTATTTATTTAGCGAAATGACCGACGAACAATTAATTAATAGTACATAAGTCCATACGATTCCACTGCTGTTAGCTTGTTAGCTAACTGGATTCAGAATTTGCTAGTATGTCGTAACGTCGCGTGTTGGTAATGTGCACGGTGCATATCGGGTGTCGACACGTTGCGTCGCGTCGCGTTTTTAACCCCCGACGCAAAAATGACGGCGTGTTATAATTTTGACGTGTCTCTCTCTCTCTCTGTGTGTGTGTGTGTGTGTATGTCTGTCTGTGGCATCGTAGCTCCCGAACGGATGAACCGATTTTGATTTTGTTTTTTTTTTGTTTGAAAGGAGAATTTGTCAGGAGTGTTCAGTTCAGTTGTGTTGGAGTGTCAGCTATGTTTGATGAAAATCGGTCCAAGATGGCCACCGCCACAAAATGGCGGATTACATATTTTTTTACAACTCCCTCAATATGGGTATCAAATGAAAGGGCTTGATTAGTAGAATACTATACACTATGATAAATTTCAAATCCAAGATGGCCGCCACAACAAAATGGCGAATTAAAAAAACCTGATTAAATACAAAATTACCAGAATCTTAAAACGCAAGAAAATAAAAGAAAAGAAATAATAACGAGTCCCTACAAAAAGCATGAAATAAAAAATTAAATAAAAAAATTAAAAACCTCCGACTGCGTGAAACCCTATATAAAGAAAAAAATAACCTTGAAATTATGACCCTACGTAAGTACGTATGAAATTTATTGATTAAATATTGTCCTGTCGGGGGGTTTTAACAATGTGTTTCCGCCTTAAATCACCATTATAAACAATGCTTTTATTAGATTAGATTGGTATTTATTTCAATTTGTAAGAATCGATTTCTGAAATTCGTCATATTAATTCCTCGAATAGATTGAAACAAAAAAAATCGTTTGGCATAATAATCGTTTCGCTTTCGCACATCAACACAATAAAAAAAAAACAATAATGGTCGGCGAACTCTGCGATTTTGAACACGAATTGAGTTGAGTACCTAGTGGTAATGAAAATTGTATTATTGAACTTGTGTTTGTTTAAGACGTTACGAGATGGGCACTTTCTTGTTGTTTAAAACATTTTAAATTACATTTGACACATTTCAAATCGTATCTATATGAGTGTGTGTGATATTTGTGAAAAGTAAAAATGTAAACACGCAAGATTGGCGCGAAACTTCGACTTTGAATAACAAAACTGCAAAACACTTCATTACCACTACTTATTTAATTTGAACAATGGATGAATTCGTCAAATAATTAAGTGATGTATTATTCACTGCCCCTGTAGTGGGGTGTGGATGTTCGAAATCCCCAATTTTGATGTTTTTTAGCCTCAACCACCACTATCATGAAAATGGCGATTAACGCAAGTTGAATATTGTAAGTAAATTAAACTTGGGCGCCTAATTATGAAAGGAGCCTTTTATCAATTGTCTTAACTAACGCACATGCCGACGGAGGTTCGTGTGTTAGGGACCAATCGGAGGCGCTTCCGAACTACACGGTTACATAAGTAAGTAATATCAGTTTGTTGAAAACCAAATGTAGGCATTGTAGGCTGATAAAATTAACTTTTTAGATGTACAAAGACAGTGGATTTAGAGGAGGGGCCCGTGGCTAAATAATAACAGCCGCATAGGTCGATCGGTCAGGTTAAGCTACTCTTGCCGCGGTTGGTCTGTGGATGGGTGACCATCTTTACATACCGAGACCCCTCCGTGCCTCGGAAAGCACGTTAAGCCGTTGGTCCCGGCTGTTATTCGTGGATCTTTGACAGTCGTTACGGGTAGTCAGAAGCCCGAAAGTCTGACAACCAGTCTTACCAAGGGGTATCGTATTACTTACCCAGTAACTGGGTTCTGGAGGTCAGATAGGCAGTCGCTCCATGTAAAATACTGGTATTCATCTGCATCCGGTTAGACTGGAAGCCGACCCCAACATAGTTGGGAAAAGGCTAGGCAGATAAAAGACAGTGGATTTAAACAATAAAATGTCTAAAAGCATTAAAATAATTAGGAACTAATTTATGTCACTGAACTCGAATACGAACAGACATAATAATAATATGTACATGGTCATCAATGACAGCAAAAAAAAAAACAAGTTCACTTCTTGGAAATGGCAGTGCCTAACGCGCAAGCGCGGCGTGATCTTATCACTTCACCCGATTCACGAGCGAAATGTCATGAATCGCGTGAAGTGATCACGCCACTCTTACTACGTCGTCGGGTTGAATTCAGTCTGGTCCGTCAGCCAGGCACACCGTTAGCACTCGATGACTTGACACACTCGGTTATCTCTTCTAATTGAATAGATTTGGGTTATTATCAGCGCTGAACATCGGCATCGTTGCAGTCTTTACTAGACTCCATCTACAATCGCTCATAATAACAAACAATGTCGATGCGTATTTACATCAGTCTAGTAGCTGTGCACGGTCGCACTTCAAGCTATATAAGGACTAGTCTAGAAAAAAAGAGAAAAATACAACATTGAGATCTTGACTGAGTTTCTGTTTTTCTATTTTATTTTATAACCC
The DNA here is from genome assembly GCA_951799955.1 of Apamea anceps. Lineage (NCBI taxonomy): Eukaryota > Metazoa > Arthropoda > Insecta > Lepidoptera > Noctuidae > Apamea > Apamea anceps. The sequence continues at coordinate 3,682,820 of OX637506.1, forward strand.
CACAAAATAGGAACGTTTTGACTACTAAAATACTAGTTTTGAAATTATATAAAATGAGCAATAGAATTAGCATAAAAATATTATAAAAATCTCGATTATGATTGTAAATGTATGCTTGGTCAATCCCTAGTATCAGGTGGAATGACACTGACACTTCACTCCACGCTCACTTCACTTGAGATTTCACGGTGATATGGTTACAGAATCGCACTGCAGGATAACAAGCAGCCTATATCCTTTACCCAGGTCATGGTTTATCTGTGTGCCACATTTCATCTAAATCCGTTCAGCTGTTTTAGCGTGAAAGCGTAACAAACAAACATCACAGTCGGTGAAACTTTACAAAGGTATAAAAAAAAAAGTTTAAAATATTGACCGAAAAATTGACGTGTAAAAGTATCTTAAAATATCTACTTAAGTACATAAATAAACATAATTTCAACATAATTTTATTTCATAGTCTGGGTAGGGTTTGAAGTGCAGCCGATCGATTCTGTAAAAAACTCACCGTGAAAAGTTAGGTGAAATGAGCTTAGAGTGAGCTGTCAATAGTGTCAATCCCTAGCATTAGTTGGTATGACAGCTCACTCCACGCTCACTTCACCTACGTTTTCACGGTGATATGGTCACAGAATCGCACTGCAGTTGACAAAGTTGCACGTGATTGCGAGACGTTTTAACTTTGTCATTTGTTTTTTTGATTAGAACTGGTGTGTAGCCGGCAGAACAGCACTAAAGCTTTATACATTGTTACCATTGCATGGATTCAGTACATGATTCTGAACCCTGCGTCGAAATTTTTCGCCGGTTCTAAGTCAGTAAAAATTGTTCTTCCATACATTTTGACAGCGTATGTATTGCACTTTTATATGAAACAGAGTTTTTTTTTATAACCAACGAATAATTTCTACGCTAATCTACAATCATGTGCTGAATTCATGGTTTCTGTTCGCGCGTCGATTTTCTTGCAACCCTGTATTTATGATTTTGTTGCGTTTTATTTGCTTGAGTCATTTCAGAAATATCTCGTAGCATTCATCCACAAATAAAAATTGCGTACTTATCCCGAAAGATTCGACATTGCAATTTTCACCACTTTTGGCAAAACACACAATGTTGATTGTTATTTATCAACGACCAAAACATTGAAAAAGGCAAACTATTATTAGTGCAATTAAATGAATTTAAATGGACATGATTTCTTTTCACGAATGCTCCGGGGATTCCAACACCCAATTTCAACCGTAATTAATGGATGCGTCGATTTTTAGTAGAGTTGTTATTCGTTGAACTGGGTCAATCTAATCCGACTCCAGTAATGTGTGTCAGTAGATAACTGCGCTGATGACCAGGTAAAGCAGGATAGATTGATACTTAATATTTTTGATCAGAAATCAAAGTCTGTGTCTCAATTTGCTCAGCTAGGTTAGCTATCAAAAATCTCATCGTAAAAATATAGTTGAAGTGAGCTCTCAATTGTGTTTTACAAAATAGACCGGTAACTATATGTAGAACATCAATCAAAACATCGCTATTGCGAGAACAATATAAGTCTCCGTTCAATAGAATCACAGTAGCTCTTCGCATAAAGCGTACAGTACTCGTGATTATCTGTGAGCATTGACCCAACTTTAGATAATTCGCAAACCAAAATATCTGGCGAGAATTTAATTCACAATTCCCAGGTCGCCGACCCCGCAGCAGAATGCACGAAACTCCTGGCAAGTTGCCTCTGATGCTCAGATAAACTGGGTTATAATTAAGTTGCTTGCTAAAAGATAGAAACACTTTACGTACTTTGCGGCCAATTGAATACACTATGTAGGACGGGGCGATGTCGTGTGTGTTATTTTTTCTCGCCCGATGTGTAAGATTGTCGTAAATAACATTCATGTGTCGTATTATTTTGAGATTGCATTTAGAGAGTTATTTTCGTTTTGTTATGTGCAGGGAACTCTCGAAAGCTCTATCATTGGTGCTCGGACATTCTGATGTGTACAGACCATAGTAAATAAATCATCGCATAACACCCAGCTCACACATCTACAGAGATGTGTGAGCTGGGTGTTATGCGATGATTTATTTACTATGGTCTTTCTTTTTAAAGGAAATCACCTGTATTACTGGCAGCTATCATGCAGTTAATAAATAATAAAAACCATACGGTTAGCATTGAGAACCTCCTCCTTTCTTTGAAATCGGTTAAAAAGAGAGAAACATAAATGCAGGTGAGGTTGTTTTGGGAAATCGCCTTAAAGGGCTAAAAAATTGTAACTTCTCGAAGTGCATTTGTTGTTACGCTAAAAATACATTCATCCATACAACGTAAACGTTTAGTGCTAAGTAGACTGAAAACAACATCATTTTATGAAAACTAAATGAAACTAACGTTCATAATGGACCATCACAAAGTTTAATTTCATCTAAAAATCTATTACGTGGCACTATAAGTCGAGTGTGTAATAAACTATTAACAGAAATATATTGTTCGAGGCAGACGAGGTAAAAACTAAACCGCTTATTGCCGAGTAAATGATGAAAAATGTTCACTTCCGAGCCGGGAACCACTACTATGTGTACCTACTTAGGTGGTTCTAGTTCCAGGAAAATAAACACTTTCAGAGTTTTGCGCTGATTTTTTACTTTCAGTAAAGTTATTTCGACTCGCCCTGGAAGTACACAGACGAAATATAAGGTAATGTTGTTGGACTATAAATTTAGACATGTGGATTTAATCAATTGCTTGCTGTGGCCCGCGACTTCGTCTGCGATCCAGGATGAATAGTAGCCTTTCTTACCCAGGTCATGGTCTACCTGTTTGCTAAATTTCAAATCCGTTCAGCCGTTTTAGCGTGACACGTAACAAACAAACTCACTTTCGTATTTATAAAAACGGTAATTGTTGAAATAGACGATACACCAAGAAGACATGCATAATAATAGCAAATTTCAAAACGATTTTAGAGAAATCTAGTGCATCAAAATTGCGGTTTTTGTCAAACTATGTCTAGAATGCTGAAAGGCACTGAAACGACTGTGACCCTTGAGTTTGTTTCGGCCTTTCTTCTCAGATATAGATCTTAGATAGTCAGATAGGAAACGCCGACCTCAACTAGTTTTTAAAATATGATTGACGTGTAAAAGTGTTTGTACAAACACTACCTACTTACAAAACAAAATCGTTTATCATTTATCAATGTATTGAAATCACATGCCATATTATACTTCAGCGACTTGTATGAGAACGCCAGAGTGAAAAATATGATCGAGTAAATAGTAGTGGTGTTTGCGAAGAAATTAATGCTGCCGTGACTCGGCTCAGCGTCCGCCCGGACGAGATCTAAATCTGACGGGAGCTCGAGCGGACGAACTACTCCGGACAACGCCGGACGACGGACGGAGCCCTGCACTAGGAGGTTCTTTTAAAAGCCACCCAGAAGACACATTAGCGTGTTTATAGCTTTGTTCTGTACCGACGATGTCTGGTCCACAGAGTAGATATAGTCTGGATAGACATTGGTGGCGTTAAAGATCCATAAATGAAGATATAGGATAGGAAGATGGAGAAAATAGATCTTCAATTTTTTTGGAAAAGCACAAAAAATTGCAGAAAATTCCTAAAAACATGCACCTTGGTGTGGTGTTAGCAACGATCGACAAAATGCAAGAATACATACCTACGCGATATAAACTTTGTCATGATGGGAAATCATATAAACTTTTCACAATGCTCTTTAATTTCCTTCCAGTTTGAACAGTTTCGTTTGTTAGTTAAAATGTGGCGCCGGTCCTTAGACCCACTATTATCTTCAAAGTATATTCCTATCATTTTCCTCAGACTAAAGGTAATGACTCAAACGCTTGGGGCGACTCCCGAAAATTATCTCAATTCTCAAAGACTGCATTTTTCTTAAAAACAAAGACCGCTCGAAAATTTATTTATCGCTTTTTGTCGAGATTAATTGAATGGTGGAGGGTTGCGGGTAGTTTCGGCTCGGCGTCTCGGCAGATCCGGTCGGCGAATGATTTCCCGCTTCCGGGCCGTTTCCGTCCCGTAGCCGTGGACGTGGTATTGCTAACGATACGCTTTGTGCTACCCACCTTTGTGGTCGCACCCTTATTTATGGTGTCTATAAGAAAATGATGAAGTTACTGTTGCCTTTTTCCGTTAATGGCAATTTTCTCTCTGTGTGTGTTGGTGGAAAATATTTAAGATTCTTTTGGTGGTTTTCCTGTTGATTTTTTGAGACGATTTGCAGAAATCTATACGTAGTTGAGAGCAGTCTTCTCATTGGTTTTCCGTCCGTAGGTTCTCGCAGTATTTAACATAGTTACGAAGTGTGTCTTATTTTTTATTTTATGAGTCGTTGCCTCCTTGATGAGTTTAAACTGCATAAGTGTCGGCTGTAAGGTAACATTTTAAGAAAGTCTAGACGCTGGAAAATGCAGACGGAGTAATAAATAGCCCTGAGTGACCGAATGCCTAGGACAGGGCTGTCACAACACGAGACGCAAGCAACTGGAATGTTTCAAAGGGACTAAGTAGTTTTAAGTAGCACCCTAATTGCGTAACACACGATCAATCGGAATCTGAATCATTTTGAAGCAAATTGCTAATCCATTGCTTCATAAGTTCGAAAAATTTGTCTGCTCAACACGTAAATAACGCAATGAAAGTTGTTGAACTGTCAAAATGAAACGGATTCCAATTGATCGTGTGTGACGCAATTAGGGTTTAGGTCTAAAGTTGGTTGGAAGAGATGGTCGATGGAGTAAAGCTGTGCCCGAATAGTGGGCATGGTTTGGCTAAAGAAGCCTGGGTCGTCCAAAAGCGCGCTGTGTTGAAGATATCGTCAAAATCGCAGGAAGCACCTGGATGAGAGGCGCACAGAACCGGGAAGTGTGGCAGACGAAAGGGGAGGGCTATTCCCAGCGGTGGGTGATTCCGGGCTGAAATGATGATAATGGCGCTGATTCCCTTGTTCACAAACTAAACTAAATTTAAGTTCAATGCATCTTTTTCTTTCTATTTAATTTAGAAAAGGACAGAAGATAAATATTAGTTTAGTCCTGTCGAACTAGTCAGCGCCTGACGTAAATTGACGTATTTTTAGCAGCCATGTTTTTAATCACGTCTAATCTGTCTATGGATAATCTTAATTTGACAGGAGTAAACTAATATTTTATCTTCTGGCCTTTTCTTAATGAAATGGAAAGAAAAAGATGCACAGAACTTAAATTTAGTTTAGTTTGTGAAAAACGGAATCAGGGCCAATGATGATAAAAGTTGGCTTTATTTTAGAGAGTTGTTGTACACTGTGCTGTGTGTCAAATATGGCAATATTCGCTGACTACTGTTCACAGTTTATTTACCTACGACAGCACCAACCTAACAGCAACCTTATCGTGACGATAATAAAGGTCACAACTCACAATGATTTTGACAGACCTGCTGTCAATGGCAGCAGCCCAACAGCAACCTTATTATAATGAAATAAAGATCACTGTGATTTGGACAGTGATGTAAAATCAGAGGTATAATAACTGTGAATGGACTGTAGTAATAAGGCGGATCTCTTTCAGCTGTGAAGAACTGTACAAGAATATCATTCTTCGTCAATATAAGCGAAGATAGTGACCGATCGGTAGAATAATCCGTACTGGAACATAATGGGCGTCATTCGTCAGCTTTTTCATTGTATACGAAGTAATACAGGGTCAAATCAAATTAGCTAGCGAAACTCCGCAAAAGTGATAATTATGTATTGATATCTAAATTAAAAAGAAATTAATTTAATTGATATTTACTTGAAATAACAGTTTGAAAAATCTGTTTTTTTTTTGTTTTGTGTAAACTTCACAGGCGTGATTGGTATCGATATCTAGACATGATAAGTAAAATATATTTTCTCAATTCATACTTCAAGCAACAAAACTACCAGCGGTGGACATCAAATCTTTTTTTATTTTAATGGTATATAGTGTTCAGATATCGATACCAATCACGTCTGCAGAGTTTCGCTAGCTAATTTAATTCGACCCCGTATATTGGCTAGTGATGTACTCGATCGTTTACCTCCGACATAGGTCGCGCACTGGTGACAAACTGCCCTGCTAAGGTCACAAGCAAGCCATGCTCGTACATTCCTTATTCCCTCAAAATGTACGAAACAATAAGGAAAAGTCGACGATAATGAAGAGTTCCAGGGGTGTCCGCAAATAATCTACTTTGTGCGGCACGTGACCGCGTCTCGGCGTCACTTAATTAATATAAACTCTCGGGACAGCCCTGCGTTACCCGTAAATTATTACGTAGTACATGTAGGTACACATATGTCGCTGCTTTACTGAAATATCTACGATGCATTGTTCTTCAAGATATAGAGCGCTGACCAGATTGCGAGATTTTCCACCTACGGGATCTTTCAGGGAATAGGAATGTCCTGCAATATGCTCTGGAGTTTTCAAAGTTTTAGTGATGCTGAAGTTACTAGGTTCAGACTATCAGTAGCAATGGGTTTTATTTTAACAGTTAAAAAACATTCATTGCGTTATTTACCTTGTTAGACAGACACATTTTTCGAACATATGAAGCAATGGATAAGCAATATCCATTATTATCCATAATACGCAACTAAGATGCAGGATCGTTAGTGTATTTTACTATTTTGCATTCAGATTTCGCCATTATCTCGGGTATCTTGGCCATATGCGTTGCATTTGTTAACCAGTCTCACCATGCAACTGATTTATTCTTCAGTAAAGGAGGAACTCGTGATAACGATGTGCATATATTTTAATTAAACAAAGGACAAATAAAAAGTAAAGCACATTCGTTGATATCATTGAATTCCCAGTTTTTGGCATGCGGTCATCACATGTCCGGTGGTTTAACATTATGTACTTGTTCATACATATGTATGCAAGTAGGTATGAGTCGCGCCTTCATTTATATGGATGTATGTACACATGTGTCAGTGTTGAAGTTGCTAACCTACTGTTTTGGTCATATGAGCTGTTTGTTTGGTTTTGGGGCTCGTTTGAGAAAGTGCTCAGAGGCGTTTTTAGTTAGATTTTAGTTGTTTTTATTAGCCTGCGGGAGGCCTATGTTCAGCACTGCTGGACTAGACAGTAATAAAAAACTCGCGGGTACTGTAAGACAATGATGTTAACTAGAGGGGCAATTCTCGTAATTTTAAGAACGTTTACAGTCTGATCTCAGTCTCAATCTGTCAAAAATACCTCTGATTTCCCTACATTTTTGACAAATCAATCTGCTACAATAAACTTGTACTTCTTCTACTTCTATTTGTGACATTGATTGTCGCTGATGTGAGATTGCGACTAGATTTTAAACGTTTTTAATTACGGAAATTGGACTTCGGCTGTCTGCTTGTTCCTTTTCTCATAGTTTTCTGCATAGAAAATGTTTGTGCTTAGTTGAAAAATTGGTGTGTTTGTGTCATTCGTGCTATGTACATCTGCGTAACGAGTTCAGGTCACGCATTCCAATGGAAAACTTCTTAGCCCTCTAGGTTCTATCTGTTTAGTATGTTAAATAAGCTATTGATAACAAGGTATTAAGCAATCATCATCATTGCAGCCGAAAGACGTCCACTGCTGGACAAAGGCCTCCCCCCCAAGCTCCTCCACTTCGACCGGTTCTGTGCTTCCTGCATCCAACGGATTTCTGCGGTCTTCACAAGGTCATCGGTCCACCTTGTGGGAGCCCTTCCGGTACGCGGTGTTAAGCAATACTAAGCATTATCTCCATCCTGTGTTAGATATCAATACCAACCCACATGCACATACTTTGTAGATGCATCAGTAGGCACTGGTTCAGTAGAACTTAAGCATCAATGTTTCAGTTACATGTTCTATTTAATTCTTTAGTGATCTTAATAATTCTGTCATCCAACAACCCGAAACACGGTCTGCAATTTTCTCAGAAATACTGTTCTTATGTGAATGACGGCGCGGAGATAGATCAAACAACTGATCGTTTTGTCTGTCTGACTCTTCATGACGATGTTTTGTTGCGTGATGTTATCATGGTCCGTTTCTCAGCTTGTTGAGACTTAAATTTTACGGAGGTTATTATGGAGTATTTTAAGTGCTGACCTTTTACTAACAATTTATTAGCTGTCCGGATGATTAAATATGATTGACTAGCTTCTGCCTGCGACTTGTCTGCGTAAAATTTGATTTGATTTTGATAATAACCTAAGTAAAATTTATTCACACAGAAAAAGTCACGGCCACCAGAAATGAGTTCAACATCACCAATTTTACCACTTATCCATAAAAATGCTCAGTACAAAATCTGTTCTCGAGTAAAGTCAAAGAGGCTCGAAGAATAAAGCTAAATATTATACTTAGTGATGAAAGAGATACCTGTTCAACTGCACTCTTGCACAGATGTCGATGCAGTAGAGACGAAGAACAAAACACGCTAAGTTTGCTCTTCGTCTTACTAAATCCTAGCTGAATTCGGGCGAACAAAACATAACACCAGTGACATGAAAATACTTGGAATAGTGAACTTTTGTGCCAGTTTCACAAGATGCTCTAATCAACGGGCCACATTGAGCGACGAGCTCGACGCGTTACGTAAGTCATAAAACAGGAATCGCATTAGCAAAGGGTTGGACGAGGCAGGCCGTTTGACGCGAGCGGTGTTGCGGTATCGCGCTGTGGGGGACAAGGGACAAGAGGATAGCGGGATAGCGGTACTACATTAGGTACAGGGAAGGGGGGCTAGGTTTAGAGGGGGTATTATTGTTCGTCTTCGTAGTCGCAAGACCCCATTCTTCCTACATACGAGTATAAAAGGTATCTTACGACACTTTCTGGCAAATGACCATGGAGGGCCACGGAGGCCTCCGATTTAAAGGCCAATAATTCATTGCATTGCATTTTTGTAGTAGGTAAGAGAACATTGATCGAAAATATATGGAGCGATATGTAATGGTTTGTCAAGGCTCTCGTTTGCTGTCTCAAATGAATGTTTCTGGAATCTTTAAGATTTATTTATTATTTATTTATTCAAATTAAAAAAAAAAATTAATTATTTAAAAATTAATCATTATTTAATTATTAATTATTTAATTATTATTATTTGAAATTATTAATTATTTATTTAATTTAATTTAATTTATTCAAATAAATAATAAGAAGATCTGCGATCCAATGCGATAGCGAGGCCTTTAGATAGAAGATTTGTGAAATCAAGCGTACAGCGTAAGGCAGTTCCCTTTCAGCCCCCTTTTCCGCTTACTTCTATCCCTTACGCCTGTGCTTAAGTGGTCGCTCGTAAACAGTTTACGACAGTGTGCCAGCGGTGGAGATTAAAATCATGCATTTATTTTATTCGTCATTATTCCACAACGCCCAGCCTCTGTATACAAAGCTAGCTCCAAAAAATTTGGAACAATCTCGCCACTATGACATTTTTACGTTGTTGCTATTAAAAGATAAATGTTTTTAGTACTTTTTGTCATTAGGAATACTCGTCTGAGTTTGTGTTGTTAGATGCTTACATTGCTGCATTAAGTAGTGAACGATGATGAACTAGTAAACCAGCGTCAGGCACTATTGTCTGGATTTTTTGCTGAACTGGGCCTTTTTGGTACAGCCGTGAGGCACACTTACCTGCTAATTTCTTACATCGGTCTTTATACTATTTGTTTTTTATTAGTTGTTATCTGATGTATGTATCTGGTGTATTGTGTGTCTTTTAGTCTGTGCTAAATAAATGATTTTTCTTTCTTTCTAGTGGCGGCCCAGTGATAACGGCCGCGACTTACGAGTTGCTGTTCGAACCCAGATAGGCGCTGTGCGAACACCGCTGCTATCAAGACGGTGAAGGAAAATATCGTGAGGAAACCGGCATGTCCCAGAACCAAAAATTCGACGACATGTGACTTCTACCAACCCGCACTGGGCCCGCGTGTCAGACTACGGTCCACTCCTTCTCACCGAGAGTCAGCCTGTGTCCCAGCTGTGGGAACATTATAGGCTGATTATGCTCTTGGTAGGTCTTTTTGGTGATGGTTGATTTTGACTACTAATAAATTAACTAAGGGCTGATTATTTTTTATTTATAAAAAACTTTGCCCCACGCCAACCGTGCCGTCAGTTAACGTTTACCTGAAGATTAAAATGGCAGTTTGACATGTTTTCTATACAAAAGCGCGAAATGCAATTTGTATTACTCATATAAAGTGTGTCTACAGAATGAAACATCGACCCTTAGAAACCAATAGTAAATTCGATAATTCGCTAGACATACCCCTAGAATTCACTAGAACTACTCATTTGATATTGACGATTTTACCTAATACAAAGCAAAGCGTGGTAGGAAATTAGTTATACACCAACAAAATATTTTAATTTAGTTAAATAAACTATTGTTTTCGCTAAATTATTTCGACATGTCTGTAATTAGATTTGGTTCTATGAATTCGTTCTAAATGTGTAACTTAGGTAGTTACCTAGTACATATGTATCTACGTAGATACATTAGTTACAGTTGATAATGAAAACGTAACATTGTAGTCTGACATTTTTACGTTCCTAAATATATAAAGCACGTTAAGCCGTTGGTCCCGGCTGTCATTCGTGGATCTTTGACAGTCGTTAGTCGAAGCCCCGAAAGTCTGACAACCAGTCTTACCAAGGGGTATCGTATTACCCAGTAACTGGGTTGTGGACGTCAGATAGGCAGTCGCTCCATGTAAAATACTGGTATTCAGCTGCATCCGGTTAGACTGGAAGCCGACCCCAACATAGTTGGGAAAAGGCAGGCAGATGATGATGATGTAGTCTGGTTGTTCCATCTCTCGACTGCTGATATGCAGCAAATGGATGAGGACATTATAATGCAGATGATCATGATATTCTTTTTACCTTTTGTGGTAGAGTAATTTTATTCTAGGTGCATTGTCTTCACATATAAATATGTGATGAATGTACTCGTATACAAAACCTTATAAAACCTTTTAAAAGAGTAACGGTGGAGTTTCTTGCCAATTCTTCTGCGTACGAAAATTACATTTTGGAAGGGGCGACTAGGATCAATTCTATTTTTTGTAAATGTTGACTTTCAAAAGTGCCTTTTATGTGCCTATTTGAAATAAATGATTTGACTTTGACTTAGATAAAATATGCATTGAAATTGTTTCTTTGACAAAAGTCTGCTTTAGCAATCTTTGATAAAACATTATAGTAATCTATGGGATTTATTGACAGTCTGACAGTACCTGCACCTACTACTCTAACCTAACACCTACCAAAAAGGCTAGAAATTGGGATATATATGTCGCAGCCAACTGGTTAAATTAGCCGTTTGGTCAACCGCCTTTGGAAGTAGTGCTCGCCTCGCTTTGCTCTCTCGGCTCGCACGCGGTTGATCACAGTTCTAACCTAACCCATTTGGTCGGGGTGCCCTGGCTTAGTTACTGCGGCCAATTCGGCTCGCACGTGATTGGTTACAATTCCAACCGATACTATAATTTATTGAATATCATTCAGGCCGCCGTTTAGTTAAAAGGCTAGGCGGTTAACTAAACGTCTAATTAAACCAGTTGGCTGCGACATATACACGCAAAAAGCTAAATAGTTCAATATCGATTAATACTTTTACTTTTCCGCATAATTTCAACGCCACTTTGCACCTGAGTCCAAACCAAATAAGCAGAAATTTCCTCTGTACGAGCATAATATTGGTTCGATAAGCTCCGGAAAGCGAGTACTTAACTTTTATTCTACGTCTCTACCCAATCCGAGTCTAGAACTAAACGAAAAATATCTACTGTTTGGGTTCAAGAGCGAACAAATCGCCGATAACGGTAAGGTCGGGTGTCGAACCCGCGAAATTGTGGCGATAGCATTACAATAATATACAAGGTCAGAGTTACTTGTGATAGCGGGGACTTCGCATATATTATCTTGTTAGATGTATGACGTTGGTAGAGTATATCAAGTTACTGATTATACGAAAATTGGAAAGGGTTTTGGAAGACTATTTGACGTTATGTTTACCAATTCGTAGTGTTTACTCCATTAGACTGCAATTGAAAGCAACTGCTATTCAATCTAGATTATTTAGCAGTACAGACAGACTCTTTGTTGCTAAAAGTGAGGAATTGACTAAAGATTAAAAAAAGCCCAAAGACATGCATAAGCTTAGTACATTTACCAGAACACAGAGTAGGTAAGTTTGACAGCAAAAACGTCTCAATATGACGAAGGGTCAATTTTGAGAGAAGTTAATCACGATTCTTATCAATAACATAGCATATAATGTTGATGAACACACTAAAACACTGTCCCAACAGATTTACAACAACAACATGTCAAAATAGTTCCTTAAATCACACATAAACTTAGTGAATGTGGTCGAAAATGTGTTGAGATAATAATTTAGGGGGACGTTTGATGGGCCCCGTAATCTGTGCAGTGTCGGCGTGCCTACGGGCTCGTAAAACGGTTTATAGTCGCCTCTCCGGTGCGACAGTACGGTTACGGCATGGCACGGTATGTCAGACGAGATTTTTGGCACGATCAAATGTTATGGCTGGTTTCTGGAGGGTTAGTGTGGTGATAAGATTTAGTTTGAGATAATGCGTGTCACTTGCTTCTTCAACGTAATTTACTTAAAGTAGAAAATATACAAGGTGTAACAGAATAAACCCAAGTCCTGAAAGTAGTTTGTTCATAATTGACTACTGAATCGATATCAGTAACTTTAAAATTTAGGTATTTACAAAAAAAAAAATATGAATTTTGCCATACTAAACGCCGAGCCAAAGAAAATTAAAAATTATTTCAAGGCAATAAGACTCAATTTTAAATTCATAAAGTAATGCAACGGTCAACATGATAATGATAGCTTTAAAAAAAATATGTTTTGGTTTTATTATGCTTTTAACTCATTACTCTATTTTGGGTGTATGAGGTCTTGCGTTAATTATGTTACATATTGTATAGTTACTATCAAGACAACTGGTACCTACTGTAGTTTTTATTTTATTTTATCGTGTTTAGATTTCGCTAGCTAATTTAATTTCACCCCGTATATATTTCTGGGTCATTGTAGCCTGAAATTATGCTTTGTTTTGAAAGTTGCTGCAGGTAACTACTCGTAGCTACCGCCTGGCATTTTCTTACAATTATTTCTTGGTTGTGCTAATAAAAATTAGGTACAGTCATCAAAAGAGATAACAAACCAGTGGCGTCGGATCTAGTTGAAGTTTAGTAAGAAAATGATTGATTTTTTGGAATGAAATTTAATTTGACTAGTGAACTGTTTCTTTACTATTAATCAAATTAAATCTTATTCGAAAACACTATGGTTACTTATCGTCTTTGGTGACCGTACCTAAATCAAAACTGGGCCATAAAATAAATATAAGAGTATGTTCTTTCTTGAGAAAGAAAAAAGAAATAAAAAGCTATTTGCAGTTCGCAAAGAAATCGTGGAAGTCTATGATTACTTTCTTGAAATATCTTAATACCTACCTCGGTCTGGTCATGTCCCTCTTTGGGAAAGCTTTCAGGAATATGACTGAAAAGTTTGACAAAAAATAGAAGTTTTTTCCATTAAACCTTGATATTTTAAGTAAAAATATATTACTTTTCTTTTATATTTTTTTATAAGTGATAAATGATTTTATTTAAAAAAAAAATGTAGAATAAATTGTCAATTTATACTTCACACAATAAGTCCATCCAACTTTCTTAGGGTAATTAAATGCCGAAGCCGCTTCACTGTACTTACATCGCGGGCTGCTTGGGGGTTGCCCTCGATGCCTAAGTGAAAACCAAATGTTTTGTTTTTATATCGCGGTCGATGGCAAGCATCGATGTGATCTGGCTCGTCGTTGTTCAAATCGGCAAATAAACTTGTTCTTCTGGAGTAGGTAGGGTACAGCTCAAACACAGGATTGAGCAACTGAGATTTCAGGTGCTACTGAACCGACGTGCTCGCATTTCCATCCATGTAGAAATAGCGAGAATCGACATCGAGGTATCGAGATAACGACCGCGGTCAAGAGCATCTTCGGCAATAATTACCTTGAGAGTCTGATATAATCTTAGGATGGATGGATGTTTGTTACTCTTTAACGCAAAAACTACTAAGCGCATTTCGATAAAACTTTACAGTAATATAGCTTATACATCAGAATAACACATAGGATACTTGTTGTCTCGATATTCCCCTGGGATCAACACTTACGCGGGTGAAACCGTGGGGCACTGCTAATAATTATTTTAAATATTTACATAACAAAGGTTTCAGCTGGTCTTCTCATGCGGAAAAATACAGAAGATTGATCATTCAATTCAGCAAGGTCTTTATGCGCTAATTATTTATTCATGTTTATTTCTAAAACGTAACTCCATCTATCATTAAAATCACAGCATTAAAACATTCTATACGTAAACAGAGGTCGCCTATTTCAAATGATTTCGGTCAGTATTTTAATTTACGTACGCAAAAGCGCTCCCAGCAATATTTCAATTATGCCAATAATTAAAATCGTTTCATGATTTCGAATGTTAATTACGTCGAATGATATACAAGCGAAGAATTTGATTTAGCCCGTGTTTGAAACGTAAACAGATGGGAAATACTTTATGTTGGCAAATACACGTACGAAGGCTTAATATTGTGTTCAGGTAAACTTTTGTTCTCAGTTTGGAATCACGGGGCGCTTTTTTAGGGTTATGTAATCGTAGAAAAGGAAACCTTACCATCGGTTTCAAAAAATATTTCTGTTGTTAAATCTTATGTTTTCAAGTGACTTGGTTGGCTTTCCTGATTTCCGCCTGCAAGTACCTAGGTACTATATATTATATATACTCGTATATATATATGGGCTGGTTTATACTCTGAAACTAAGTGATACACTTATTTACCTCGTCAGCCCAGCTGTTCATTTAGAATGGCGAATTTCACCAAGGAAATTGGTCAGCACATCTAAACCACGTTTAAGAGGTCTCAATGTAAATATTTGAACGCTGTTTAGATGGGCTGATCGTGTTCAGTTTCATTGGTGATATTTGCCCTAAATAAATCAATCGTTCGTCCCAATAATCTTCTTATGTTTTGTCTGATTGACAAGTTATTGTGTAGTTAGGTAGTTACACCAATAATAATGTTCCAGAAGGTCAAATCTCGTAATTAAAAACGTTCAAAATCTAGTCGCAATCTCATCTCAGCGACAATCGATGCTTGAGAGAATGCGATCGACAGCTTGAGACTGAGATCAGACTATGAACGTTCTTAAAATTACGAGAATGGTCCCTCTGAAATTCAGCAATAGTGACGTTGTTACGTAATTTTCTGCAAATCGCAATCCGTTATTGAAAATTCTTTCAGAATTCTACCAGTAATATCAACGGAACCCAGCTCTCTACGTAACCGACACTTGGCAGGATTTTTGTTTAGGTATATTTGTTTAGGACTAAAGTTCATCAGGACGATGGGCGTTTCCCGGGTAAATATTGCGAGCCCGATATAATATAGTGAACCGAAGTGGTTGTGAATTAAATTCACAACGTGCGCTCATCTTGGCATGGGGGCTGTCGTGTACATATTTAATACTGTCAGCTGGTTTAGTTCTCACGGAGTAAGATTAGTAGTTACTGTGTTATAATCTGGTGATACAGAATAGAATGGCTGGTAAGAAAGTTCAATTTTTCTGTGCATTCATATGTAATTTCTAAAGAATACATAACATAATCATCCTATAATGTTCCCACTGCTGGGACACAGGCCTCCTGCAGGCCCAGTGCGGGTTGATGGATGTCACATATCTTCAAATTTGTGGTTCTAGGACATGCCGGTTTCCTCACGATAATTTCCTTCACCGTTTGGAGAGCAGAAAAAAAAGAATGACTTCGCCAATATTCAAGGCTATATATACAGCGTGGCAGAGACATCGACGCATAACCTGTTACTTAAAATTATTCGTCGGTTATCAAAAAAAAAAAAAAAAATTCAGCTGTTTTATAGAAAAGTGCAATACCAAAATAATAATAATATCCCTGGACATTTCACACAGCGCCATCTAGTCCCAAGCTAAGCAACCTAATGCTTGTGTTATGGTAACAAGATGGCTGATAAACTACTTATATACATTTTTTTTTTTTTGTTAATAGAAAAACACCCAGACTCGGAACAAATACATGTAGGTCGTACAAATATTTGTTCCGTGCGGGAATCGAAATTAAATTAATTAATTAAATTTAATCGAATCGAAATGTACGGAACAACAATTTTTTTTTTATAATCTACGAAAAATTTCAACGCAGTGAGGTCCAGGATCATGTATAGTCCCCAACGCATCAAGCTACTACAATCTGTCAAACTTTAATAGATTTTCGAGTTTAACGCTAAAGCATTAGTTACAAGGTTGATTGGGAAAATTTCACAGTTTCGGGTACCTTGATGTGCTGGCGTCTGTACTGACTCCATGGTTTCAGTTTGCGAGTCGATGTTCCTGCCACTCTGTATACATTTTATATTATCTTATATACCCGCGGTCTAATATGACTAAAAACATCATAATGGTTACGAGTAAACTCTCTACAAATTCAAGTTCTCGAATAACTTGAAGTCCTAAAGCCTTCATAAACATATCATTGCTATGACGGGCAAGTGACGATATAGGAGCCTAATAAAATGCAATCGCCAGGACTATACAGGCCAAGTAAGTGCGCGTGCGGACCCTGCTTTAAACCGGGATTACCAGACAGAAGAAGCACTAATGAGTACCAGGTCTTAAAGTATACTTACGACCCTCATTTCCATCCCGAAGACGTTCCATTCAGGCGCGGATTAAAATCGTAAGACGCTTTAATTGAAAAGGTTCGTCTGTTGCAGTAACATTAAGTTTTATTGGCGGTCAGTCTTTGCTTCTGCCGAGGGACCGTGTGCCTTCAGCGTAATGATAATGTCGATGACCTCTGCTACTGGCTGCCTGAACGGTTTGTTTTGTTTCAAATTGTTCTCTTTCGGTTTTTGAATTCTTTTATCGTTTTTCTGGAGCTTGGTTGATTAGTGGTAAAGGGGTATTTAAATGTAGTTTTTCAGAGATTTGTTACTGAAATTGCGTTTGGGTACGCACCGTTCTGTTTAGGTTTGATATAGCGATTGGCGTTCGAAACACGAGTGTCAAAGGTTTTCTTGACACGTTAAAGGTCTCTGCACACAGCGGGCGGGGCGGGGCGGGACATCACGTCGACGCGGCGCTGAGCAGTTGTAATATACTAGATATTACGGACGACGCCACACAGAGCCGCCCCGCTCGACGCGACGGTAACCTTCGCGCCCCGCCGCCGCCGCGCCGAGCGGGAATACAAGTCAGAAGCGGCGGGGCGGAGCGTGGCGGGACGCGAGCGCGTTTTTGATTTATTTTATGCACCCATTTCCGTTTACGTTGTTTTTTCTTATTAGCTAGCGCAACTTGCCGCGGTTGGTCCGTGGATGGCCATCTTTACATACCAAGACTTCTCCGTGCCTCGGAAAGCACGTTAAGCCATTGGTCTCGGCTGTCATTCGTGGATCTTTGACGGTCGTTACGGGTCGTCAGAAGCCCGAAAGTTTGACAACCAGTCTTACCAAGGGGTTTTGTATTACCCAGTAAATGGGTTGTGGAGGTCAGATAGGCAGTCGCTCCATGTACTCAGCTGCATCCGGTTAGACTGGGAGCCGACCCCAACATAGTTGGGAAAAAGCTAGGCAGATGATGACTGACATCGGTAAAGGAAAACGTCGTGAGGAAATCTGGACTTTAAAGTTAATGTAAGTCTGAAATCGCTAACGCGTCTTGAGCAAGCGTAGTAATCAAAGCTCGTACCTTCTCTGTAAGAAAAGAGGAATCTGCCGTGCAGTTGGACAATAACAGGCTGGTATTATTTATGGATACCAAAACATTTAAATTAATTCGTCAAAAGTTAACACCATCTTAGTAGCGAGTTACCATAACATGACTCCCGTCAACCTAGAGGTCCTTAACAGTTAACGTTGAAGACGAACAATGAAGTGCGTACGACGTCGAGAGGTTCTGACACTTCAGGCTTCAGGAGGACTCTTCAGTACGTCGTATGTTACTTATCGCCGGCTAGAAACATCTTAACTTCTCGCTTACATTATTTTAGGAGGCTGATATTATGATGAAACATAATATTATGGAAGGAGACTGGTGTTTTAATTAGTGGGCTCTACATGTTTCATGTATGTTGCTATTAGGCAACGTATGTTGTTGTAATTTGTATACATAAGTCCTTTATGTCATGAGCATAAATTAGTTGTGGATATAGCCCATAATACATATGCCTGCAACTTGTACAAAAGTATGCAAGTAGCTTGCACGCCGATGTGCCATAACAACTTCTGATTGGTGAATGGAACAAATGGCGTGGCAGCTGGCAGCTAATACCTACTTGCATTATGGTACTGACGCCAGCACGTCAAGCTACTACAATCTGTCAAATTTCTTTAATAAATTTTCAACTTTATCGCTAAAGCATTAAGGTTCAAAGTTGATTGGAAAAATTTGACAGTTTCGGGTAGTTTGACCTGCTGGCGTCTGTACTTACCAATTAGAAGTTGTTATGGCACATCGGCGTGCAAGCTGAAGCAAGTGAAGTATTTATAATACAAAAAAAAATGTGTCAGAATACTAGCCCATATTGACAATACCCAGAGATTTACGCCTTATTTCGTTAAACTAAAACTCCTAACTTTACCTTCTATATACATATATGGCATTTGCATATTTGTATTTAAAAAAAATGTAATTTGCCATTTTGTGGTGGCGGCCATCTTGGATTTGAAATTTGTCATAGTGTATAGTATTCTACTAGTCAAGCCCTTTCATTTGATACCCATATTGAGGGAGTTGTGAAAAAATATGTAATCCGCCATTTTGTAGCGGCGGCCATCTTGGACCGATTTTCATCAAACATAGCTAAGAACACTCCCGACAAATTCACCTTTCAAACAAAAAAAACAAAATTAAAATCGGTTGATCCGTTCGGGAGCTACGATGCCACAGACAGACATACACACACACACACACACACACACACACACACACACACACACACACACACACAGACACGTCAAACTTATAACACCCCGTCGTTTTTGCGTCGGGGGTTAAAAATAGCAACATTTTTCCAAAAACAAAAGACTTTCATAACGTAAACACACGACATAAAAACAAATTACATCTTCTACCCTCTCGGATCAAAATGCTTTACCATAGCCCATATTACAAGGCAATCAAAATTTTCAACAAATTACCGGAACAAATAAAAAAAGAAACCATATTTAATCAATTTAACAGAAAATTAAAAGAATATCTAACACAAAAATGCTTTTACTCGGTCGCAGAATACCTAGAACAAAATAATTAGTAGTTATATTTAAAAATTAGTGGAACTTCATACCGCCAATTAAAGTTGTCATTACTATTTTCATTGAACTTTATTTAATTTTTTTCACCTTTTAAACCTTCTTTGTACTTCAACAAATATTTCAAAACCAAAATTAGGCAAACTGGTTCAGCCGTTCTCGAGTTTTTTTTTATGAGACCAACAAACGTCAATTCATTTTTATATATATAATAATATAGATAGATTATGTTAAAATTACTATTATGTTGCCGTGCCCTAACCGGGTTTCATGTTGGAACTTACTTATATTGTAACATCGAAATGTACACATGAATGCAATAAAGAGTTTGAGTTTGAGTTTGAGCTACTTGCATACTTTTGTGTTAAATGTGTATTATGGGCTTATTGGTCGGTAAGTTACTACTGGTAGTACAGTCGACTACACATCGGTGGGGATACTTTGACGTTGAGCTGGCCTAGCGTAACGCGAAGTTTCAATAGAATGAGAGGCCAGCTTAGGCGGGTCACACACTAAAGTGCCACGCGACGGGCCGCGGGAAACAGACCCAAGATCTCCTTTTTATTGAATTTGTGTGTAAAAATAACGCGCGGGGGCGCGTTATCTGCACCCCGTCGCGTGGCGCGTTGTAGTGTGTGTTCCGCCTAATACTGCTTTTGTTATCAGTGACGTAGGACCTACTGCGGTACTTACTTAAACCAATAATTATTTTCCCATAAAATTCAGAGTATCTGCATGACCTACATAAACGATGCCAGAATTTTCTCTTTGATCTTTTCCCCCATAAATATTCCGTTATACCTATGAGGTGGTGACCGGCACAATATTTGCGCAGGTCCTAATTAACTCTTTCAACATAGTCAACTGAAGTAAAGGCTGGTTCGGTTGCGAATTGCGATAGGATCTTCCTTGAACTCCCTTCTTCAATATGTACCTATATCGACGACACGGTTGGCGCAGTGGTTAAGCGATTGACTGCTGCGCTGCGTGTCGCGGGTTCGATTCCCGCATGGAACAAATATTTGTATGACCTACAAGTAGTTGTTCCGGGTCTGGCTGTTTGTGTATGTGAGTTTAAATGTTTGTAAACGCTCCCACGATACAGGAGAAATTCCTAGTGTGGGGCAACGGTTTAAAAAAAGAAAGAAAGAGAAAGAAAAGAATATCATTTCCTTAACGATCTTTAACATTGGTGTTTTAAGATCAAGTTCTTTATTGAGTTATCAAAGGGCCTTTTTGAAAATACAGTTGTCTAGCACCGACTATTGTTTTGAGATAATTTATCGTCTAGTTTTTCTTTCTTCTGAATTTTTAATCTGCTGTCACAATAATTCCTTGTAAATGCTGCACACGAATAAAAATAATCAAAATATAATAGAAAATATTTGTTACATGCACAGCATTCATGCATACTGAATATAATGCCCATCATTAAACCCCCGACGCAAAAACGACGGGATGTTATAAGTTTGACGTGTCGGTGTGTGTGTGTGTGTGTGTATGTCTGTCTGTGGCATCGTAGCTCCCGAACGGATGAACCGATTTTTATTTGGTTTTTTAATTTGAAAGGTGAATTAGTCGGGAGTGTTCTTAGCAAATGAAAGGGCTTGGCTAGTAAAATACTATACACTATCCAAGACGGCCACCATCACAAAATGGCGAATTACAAAAAACCTGATTAAATACCAAAAAACCTGAATCTTAAAACGCAAGAAAATAAAAGAAATTAAATAATAAGGAGTCCCTACAAAAAGCATGACATAAAAAATAAATTAAAAATTAAAAAAACCGAATTTTAATTTTTTTGATTAAATGTTGTCCCGTCCGTTACCGCTACTATTGTAAACTTTAGGCTAATAATTAGAGCGGTCCCCACGGATATTTAATCAAAAAAAATCATACGTACTTACGTAGGGTCATAATTTCAAGGTTATTTTTTCTTTTTATAGGGTTTCACGTTTATACCTTTTTTTGTTCTATTTGTGGCTATTTTTTCAATACTTAGTTTTTTTTGTCGGGGTTTTTTTTTTTTTTTTCTTATAGATCTTCGCACGAATGGTCGATGTATGGTAAACCCTGACAGAAAAAAAGAGATGCTTTTTGCACCAATATTAGTTTTCAAGAGATCAAGATCAGAAATCCAATTCAGGTTCACTCGAGTCCATGTTAATTTATGTTTCATTCCACGTAAACACGACACCAACAAAATAAAAGGGACAATCATCTGAGTTGAGAGAGGGTGGACAATTTAATTCCAATGGTCATATAAAATACTCGATTTGATTCAATATTCACATGGCCAATGTACGGCCAGTCAAACTCCCCAGGGGTAATTAACAGCTGATCTTACGACCATGTGCCGAGCATTACCGAGCATCTGACGAAGGCTTGACGTGGGTCGGCATTAGTGCTGTCCACTCATTAGCTAGCCTTATCTTATTTTACATTTTCGGGAACTTGCGCGTCACTAATTTACAGCTAGCTCGGGGAGATTATTTTAGGATCAGGGTGTGTTAATTGAAAATGTGTGTTTAGGTAGGTATAGTCAACGTACCTAGTTGCTTTTCCAACCTTAGATTGAAGGCCGCTTGCTCGTAAAAAAAGGACATGGTTTATTTGTTTATGTGACCGTTAGATAATTTTAACGATTTAGGCCTGATTTTTCAATCATCTCATAACTTTATTCGAGGAATAATTTTGAAATTTTGATAGTTATTTCATACAAAAACTGTCAAACGTCAGTTTTATTCCTCCAATAAGAGTTATCTGCCCTAAGTGATAAAGCAATTACTAAGTTCACTGTACCTATAGATATATTAGGATCACATGGAAAACATGAATTGAAAGAAAGCTGATAGAACTTTCGAGACAGGATGATCGATTGAATGACCATTATGACTAATACAAGTAATTTATTTATTTATTTATTCATGTAACAATTCGCATTGTGTTTGAAATAAGTAGTACATTAATTAATACATTACAGTTAAAAATAATAAATTATTACCTACAAACAGTTTTCACTAAAATAATCAATAAAATAATAATCAATAACATAAATGATAAACATTGTGTCAATTAATTGCAAATAGTTCTTATATAAATGATTGTAAATATTATTATGTCAAATGATTATAAATTTATCCTATAAAAAGCAAAGAAAAAAAAAAAAAAAAAAAACAAGTAAAATAAAAAGATAATAATAATCTAATACTTAATGTGTTGAATATATTTAGTGTCATACGTAAATGGCAGGTACAAGAGGGTCCATCATTTGTCACCAATTCAGATATAGAATATAACAACGATCTTAAGTCAGTAGGCAACCTATTAAATAATTCTACTGCTTGGTATTTAGAGCAATGTTTAGCAATATCAAGTTTAGGTGCTATCTTATTTTTATAAATTTTCTTGTAGTGTTCTCCCTAAGTTCACGTTCTTCTTGTGATTCGTGCTCGTGTATGTATTTTGGAAAGTGGCTGAGTAGTACTAAAACATATAAACTTGGTACTGTTAATATACTTAATTTTTTAAAATATTCTTTACAGGACTCTCGTTGTGGGATTCTGACAATCGTTCTTAACGCACGTTTCTGTAGTATGAATGCTCTTCGACAATTATACTCGTAACTGCTCCCCCAAAACATAATGCTGTATCGTAACCTGGATTCTACCAATGCATAATATACTGCTTTTAGCTGCGTTAGATTAATATCGTCCCTGAGGCTTCTTAGCGCGTAACAAGCTGAAGATATTGAAGAATCAATGGCAGTGAGCTCTTTTTTCCAATTTAATAGGGAATCTATATAAATTCCTAAAAATTTAACATTGTTAACTAATCCAATATTATCCCTATTGAGCATGACATCTATGCTATCGTTGTTTCGTAACGTTGTTTTAAACAACATAACGTGGGTTTTATTTGCGTTTATTATTAAATTATTTGCTGTAAACCAAACAGAAAGATTCTTTAAACACATATTTTCATTTTCTGTCAACTCATTTAAGTTTGGCGACCCGATTATGGCGTTCGTATCATCTGCAAACATTACAAGTCCTGCATCTGGTTGGGTATTATTCATAAAATTGAGTAAATCATTAGTAAAAATTAATTAATAAGTACCTATGTGTTTGCTAGCAAAAAGTGCAGTCGATCTATTCTGTGAAAATTACACCGTGGAAATTTCTGTGAACTGAGCTGTCAATAGTGACACTCCCTAGCATTGGATGAAATGATAGCTCACTTCACTTAAGTTTTCACGGTGAGATACACCGTTACATACACCGTTTTTCCGACTGTCTACTTCAGAGAAAGTATCAGAACATGTAATCGTAGCTAGGAAGCATGTAGGGCATTCAATTGTCACCTGTGTAGTAAGTCTACATAACACAGGCTAATGATTTCTACTAGTCTGCCTGCCATACGTTGTTATTACATGAGTGTTCCTCAGCAATTTGCCAAGATATTTACTTAAGGAGCACCAGCTGCAGCCTCACCACGCAACCGGAAACTACAATTACGCGTACACAGTCAACTCCAGCCAAATAGTAAGCAATAGTTGAGCTTATCTTTTCAATTTACGTATGAAAGGTGAACGCGAGACGTCGCTCCGGGCGAATGGAAATTAACTCAGCCTCATGAGATGGCTCAAATCCTCAGTCTCCCATCCCTTTCCCACCTCATTATAAAAGGGAAAATAGAAAGGGACAGCGTTAATAAAATTCCTTGCGACTGGAAAATGGAAGGATTCGAGAGTAATTGGAAATACCTTCGCATTGAGTGGCGCGCCCGAGGTTTCACGATACAGATCGTTGTGTGTATTTAACTTGCCTTTTGTATGAATTTAATCAGATTCCCTCAGCTCTTGTATTGTACGGTTAATTGGAATTTATATTGAAAAATTTCAAGTTTATAATAGGTACAAATTATTGAGTTTTAACAGTGTGCTGGCAATTCATAAGTTAAATAATATTCTCGGGGAGTTGGAGGGCGGAAGTTGGTTCGTATTGAAATATTTAGGCATATACACGCCAAAGAAAGCACACCGGCGCGGCGCGGCGATATTATTGAAAGAAAAAATGGAATTTCTATTTAATCCATTTGTTTGTGTTTTTTTTTTTATATAAAGCGGTTGTTATTTTCGTAAGTTAAGAACGGTATGTGGTTAGGATAAAATAATTCTAAGGCATACGGTATGATTAGACAAAGAACACCATCTCAGACATCGACCTACATGGTCATTCATATGATCTGACCAAGATTATGTCTGGACTTTAAAAGAGACTGTGACGTCTGAGTTTGTTTCGGCCTTTCTTCTCAGACTACATAGTCAGATAGGAAACGCCGACCTCATCTAGTTTTAAAATATGATTGACGTGTAAAAGTGTTTGTACAAACCTACTTACAAAATAAAATCATTTATCATTTAAGAGAAAAATTGGGTTGTAGGTACTGTAGAGGTTTTAATCCGTGGGATAATTGCTTAACACATTACAGAAAGTTACTCAAGACTCAAGCATTACTTAGAATTAGTTTCAACCAATCAAAAGGCTTTAAACGAGTTTTCAAGTGATTCTTGAGTTTGAGTGAGGTTCTGTAATACGGGCCTAACAGTAGCAATGGCTTTCATTTTGACAGTTCAACCACATTCATTGCGTTATTTACCTACGTTGTTGAGCAGATAAATTTTTCGAACATATGAAGCAATGCATATCCTTCAAAATAATTCAGATTGAAAGCGTGCTACACAATTAGGGTGGGTGCAGGCTGGCTTTCTCATCCAACCTCAACCATTTTGGAACTACAATTTCGAAGAAGTAAAGAGTAGATAGTCAGCTCGGATGGCTGACAGCGCCTGTCTTGATGTAAAAAAGTAGGTTTACTTATTTTAAATCAATTAATAATTCGCTCTTGCAGTATACTTACCCAATCCTTGGGTTTGTATTTTCAGAAAATGGTTGTTACTTTCGTTAGTTAGGATAAAGGAGATAAAACTTAACACGTTCTTACAAGGTCTTTTTAACGCTGGTATCTATGTAAGTGGCACAATCTGTACTAACCTATATTGTGCTAATACCTTTGGGACCACTAACCCGGTAAGCCTTAGCGATACATACGACTTACAGGATACTACAGGATGTGCGCGATTCTTTGTTTATTTCAAATACTTTTCCAGGAGTCGCTTCAGTACGAAATTGTCAAAACTAACTATCCATTTACCATAAAATAACATCGCGCGTGTTGTCCCTGAAAGGTTAGGCTGAGTTGTACCTTTAGTACTCACCTGCACCCATATTTGGTCCGTTATGTTTAAGTCCCATAGAGGGCGAGCTTTTTGCCATCAACCCACAAATCCATCATCTGCCAAGCCTTTTCTCAACTATGTTGGGGTCGGCTTCCAGTCTAACCGGATGCAGCTGAATACCAGTATTTTACATGGAGTGACTGCCTATCTGACCGCCACAACCCAGTTACTAGGTAATGCGATACCTCTTGGTAAGACTGGTTGTCAGACATTCGGGCTCCTAACGACCCGTAACGACTGTTAAAGATCCACGAATGTCAGCCGGGACCAACGGCTTAATGTACTTCCTGAGGCACGGAGGGGTTCTGGCATGTAAAGATCTCCCATCCACGGACCAACCGTGGGAAGCGTAGCTTAATCTGATCGATCGACCTGGGCTGTTATTATTTAGCCACAAGCCCCAGTTGCTTCAGTACAAAATTAAGTATCCATATCGCATAACATATCATCACGCTTGTTGTCCTTGAAGGGTCAGGCGGAGTTGTACCAGTAGTACTTACATCATCATCATCAGCCTATAGCAGTCCATTGCTGGACATAGGGCTCTCCTATTGCACGCCTTTCAACTGAATTTCCGGCAACTCTCATCCAGCTGCTACCAGCCATCCTGTGAAGATCGTCGCTCCACCTAGCCTGAGGACGTCCCACCTTATGTTTACCGATTCGCGCTCTCCACTCAAGAACATGTCTACCCAACGGTCATCGGTTCTACGGCTAATATGGCCGGCCCATTGCCACTTCAGCTTGCTTATTCTGTGAGCTATGTCGACAACTTTGGTTCTCTGCCGGATCACCTCCTCCAAGCATAACCCCAAGTAGTACTTACTTACATCTACATTTTGTCAGTTATGTTTAAATCCCCTGTAATAGAGGGCGTGCTTTTCCCATCAACCGGCCACACATTCATATAGCTTTGTTTAATTTACGGTTTTGGTAAGTAAAGCCTGGAATAGAATACTGTCTCTTCTCTTTCGTTTTTGGAACGAAGTTCCTTATCGCGCGTTGCGAAAGGGGGCTAGACGGAAAAAATTAAGACCAAAAGTTGGAACGACACTTTTTGCTATAGTTGTAAGCCGTGCGGCGTGCGCGTGTTTCTCTGTCTGTCTCTCTCTCTCTCTCTTATAGAAAGTAAGCCAGTTATTTTCGTTTCGTCTTTCTATTTTGCATTGAACAGTGTGGTGTCGCGACGATTATTTTTGTTGAGTGTATACAGGTTTTTGTACATAATAAAAAATAATAACAACTTCGTTCCATCCGGGTGTCTCTTGACACCTCTCAAGTTTTTTTCTTTTTTAGGGTTCCGTAGCCAAATGGCAACGGAACCCTTATGGATTCGCCATGTCTGTCTGTCTGTCTGTCTGTCTGTCTGTCCGTCCGTATGTCACAGCCGCTTTTTTCCGAAACTATAAGAGCTATACTGTTGAAACTTGGTAAGTAGATGTATTCTGTGAACCGCATTAAGATTTTCACACAAAAATAGAAAAAAAACAATAAATTTTGGGGGTCCCCATACTTAGAACTGAAACTCAAAATTTTTTTTTTCATCAAACCCATACGTGTGGGGTATCTATGGATAGGTCTTCAAAAATGATATTGAGGTTTCTAATATCATTTTTTTCTAAACTGAATAGTTTGCGCGAGAGACACTTCCAAAGTGGTAAAATGTGTGTCCCCCCCCCCTGTAACTTCTAAAATAAGAGAATGATAAAACTAAAAAAAATATATGATGTACATTACCATATAAACTTCCACCGAAAATTGGTTTGAACGAGATCTAGTGAGTAGTTTTTTTTTTAATACGTCATAAATCGTAACGTAACGGAACCCTTCATGAGCGAGTCCGACTCGCACTTGGCCGGTTTTTTTTTCTCATTTTGTCATCTAGTGGTTTGGTTCACCTTATGTTGTGCAGAATGCACAGGTTTTGTGTCATCGAGCCACCGATCCCAACTGGTACAATACAACCATTTAACTGGGTATAAAAATGAAGCAGTCAAACATAGAGTTTTGTCGTACATAAAATGTAGCGTGTGTTGAAATTACGTAGGGATTGTATTGTATGTAATGTATTCAAGAAAATACAAAGCTTGAATGCAAAAACATTCGATTTACCATTGCTAATTACAACTGCGAATTCTGGAACAACTTTGTAGCATTCTTTTGTTTTTATTTAAGGGTTCCGGCATTTGCTGCACCTAGGCAGTGCAGTTGGTCTTGTGGTAGCAAGCGCTACTGCTGAGTAAGAAGTCCTATGTTCGACTCTCGGGTCGAGCTTAGTGTTATTGGGGTTTTCCGTCTGTAATTTCTCAGTAGCAGCTCGGAGTCTAGATATGTGCCCGGTTGAAGGCAATAGGCTCGCCCCTATTACATGGAACTTAAATATAACTGGCGAAATTGGGGTGCTCTATTAGGTACATCTTTGCCTAACCCTTTGGGAATTACAGATGTGATGTTATGTTTCTGGCACTTTTTTTTAACATTTCGACGACAAAGCATTTATTTCAATTAAACAATTTACATTCACTTTTGAATTGTGAAATAATCACAAAACAATAAGTCAGGAAGTTGAAGCTAGTTGCCCATTCCAAAACGTAGATCTCTATGGAGAAGAACTGGCAAGAAACTCCAAGGACACTCTTTTAAATCAAAATATTACTAAATCTTGGGTACATTATTCTTGTTGCTTCTATATGAGACAACAGCTTTATCCCAAAATAGCATTTCCGTCAAATATCAGGTACCCTTTTCTATTGTTTTGGTACAGACAGCGAAACAAGGGTCAAATGTACCCACACCCTGTAAATTACACACATGTTTGAAATACAGTTGCCCTACAAAAAGAAATCTTGCCTACTGAAATATTCACTTCGTAAAAACGCAAGGGAAAGCGAAGAGGCTCAGGAAGATTGTGGTGACTTGAACAAGTAAAGTATAAGTTGTAGCTACGTATATATGTATGTGTGTATGTGTTAGTTTTACTTTACAATATTTATTATTCACGGCTTCTTTCCTTAGAGTGTTAGGTGAACATTTTGGTTCTTTTATGTGCTTATAACAATTGAAGGTAGGTTGTGTTTACTAGTTCAACTGCTGTTGCTCATGATTTGACAGAATCAGTCCTCTTGGTTATGGAAACCACAGAGAACTAAGAGCTTAACTAACCTTTTAACACATGCCTTATGTGAGGTTTATTAAAGTTTCAGTTTTCCGGAGAATTTATTACAAGTTTGGAGGCATGAGGAACAGGGTGTAAAGTTCACTCATCCTCCATTGAAAAGGGAGGATCCTCCGACCAGACGGGTGTTGTGTCTGGCGGGCAATTGCCCAACGATTGATGTTGGGAAATTGTATCTATGCTATTTGCGCGGTAAACTCTGCTTGCGAGATGCAGGATTTGCGTGACGTCAGTATGACGCGTTGTTCGCATGTGGCGTTGTAGATACCGCTACATCACTCCCCTCCGGAGACCGGAGGTCGATAGTGGGCTGAGTCTTGTATCTTGCGATGCTTGCCAGGCCAGCTGAGGTTCCAGTGAGTCGGAACCGGTTGCCGCATAGTTCACGGTGAGTCGGAACTGTCTGCGGAGATGTCCCCAGTGAGTCGGGGTGGCGCTGCGTTATACTCCAGTGCGTCGGATGTCGTACAGCGCCGGGTTGAGGCTGGCTGCTGCGTCGACCAGGAGAGGGTGCTCTGCTTGTTGACCGGCCGAAGGTGCAGTGTGCTGTGCCAAGGTTGCTGATGAGGCTGAGGGTGATGACCAGGTATGCGCGGACGCTGCATGCTGGTGGTCAGGATACCCGTTGAAGCCGTGGATGCTGGCTGGCTGGGTGACTCGCTGCTGAAGCTTGCGGGAGTGATGATGATGACGTCACGCTGAAGTGTTTGCACGAAGGCTGCGCTGACGTTCATACTCGGGGTCACCAGTTTAGAGGCATGAGGAACAGGGTGTAAAGTTCACTCATCCTCCATTGAAAAGGGAGGATCCTCCGACCAGACGGGTGTTGTGTCTGGCGGGCAATTGCCCAACGATTGATGTTGGGAAATTGTATCTATGCTATTTGCGCGGTAAACTCTGCTTGCGAGATGCAGGATTTGCGTGACGTCAGTATGACGTGTTGTTCGCATGTGGCGTTGTAGATACCGCTACACAAGTGTCGAAATAGTATAGGTAAAAGCTATACAGGTATACTGAACCGTTTTGAAGCGTATTGCTAATTCATTGTTTCATAATGTTCGAAAAATTTGTCTGCTCAACAACGTAAATAACGCAAGGAACGTTTTTGAACTGAAAATGAAAGCTATTTTTTCTGTTAGTGTGTTACTCAATTACCCCGCAGGAGAGCGCGGTTAGAACGGTCGCTTAGACGTTAATAGACGGGAAAGCTGGTCAATTTCCTATGGTGAAAAATACCTTCTTCAAAACTCAATATTTCTACTACCATGTGTAGTGAACATCGAAACAAATAAGTAAGAGAGTCAAGACTAGCTACTTGTGCCTTAATTAATACGGTCATAATCCCCGCCTCCCCGCGGGACCGTTAGACGAAGGAGGCTGAACAGCTACCGTGTAATAATTATCAATGTACCCTCGGGGTACTGCCCTAGCTGCCTACCCTTCGTAGGGTCGGGTACGCATGAATGTTGTGTCCGTTTTGGGAGATAGAAAACTGTCAATGATGATATGAAAGAGGTTCTTTCTGTTATTATTGAGATGAGTGCTATTTTAGGGAAAGGCTGACCAAAGTATCGGTTATCGAAGTACAGACGCCAGCACATCAAGCTACCCGAAACTGTCAAATTTTCCCAATCAACCTTGAACCTAATGCTTTAGCGATAAAGTTGAAAATATATTAAAGAAATTTGAAAGATTATAGTAGCTGGATGTGCTGGCGTCTGTACGCTTTTCCTGGATATTCCTTCGCTTGGTATGTATATTAACAATAATATTATGTAAAACTAACTCTTATCGTAGGTATCCAGAAAAAAGCGGTAGAATGTTTTCAATTCCTGAAGAAGCTGAAAAGGTTTTTTTTTATGAAAACTCAAAACTATTTCCATATACAAAGTCGTAGGCACACTATTTTATTTACCTTCTTATCAATACTAAAAATAAAGCTGAAGAGTTTGTTTGTTTGAACTCGCTAATCTCTGGAACTAACGGTCAGATTTGAACAAATATTTTTGAATTTGATAGCCTAATTTTTTGAGGAAGGCTATATAATAGGCTATATTAATATCACGTTAGGATCCTTAGGAGTCTTAAGAGTCTTAAGAGTTAATAGTGCAGGGAGGCGATGCGATGCGACGGGCTAGGTTGGAAGAACAAGAAATTTTACGCGGACGAAGTCGCGGGCACTAGCTAGTACCTCTTATAATATCACGAAATATAGAAACATTAACACTCAGCCCCTACGTAGTCCACAAAGGTAACCCTTCCGTAACGTGTACTAAAAAGGTATTCTATTTGCATTTTACAACTTAGCCGGACTCCATAGAGTTTGCGATTTAATTTGGTGGGGATAAAGGTGGTCATTATATCGGGCATTGCGCACATTACACCGGGTACTCTGCACATAATTACGTGTTGTGGGGCACTCTTATTGTTACTGCAATTAGTGAACTGTACACTCATGTTTTTATAATCCTTTTAATGGTTATTGTGGTGTTAAACATGGTCTTTTTTTTCTTTTTGTCATGTCTATAGAGGTATGAGGAACAGGGTGTAAAGTTCACTCATCCTCTATAGAAAAGGGAGGATCCTCCAACTAGACGGTGTTGTGTTCGGCGGGCAACAGCCCAATGATTCATGTCGGGGCGTTTATACATATATTGCTAGTTGCGCGGTAAACTCTGCTTGCGAGATGCAGGAT
Organism: Apamea anceps; assembly: GCA_951799955.1. Classification (NCBI taxonomy): domain Eukaryota; kingdom Metazoa; phylum Arthropoda; class Insecta; order Lepidoptera; family Noctuidae; genus Apamea; species Apamea anceps. The sequence continues at coordinate 3,714,423 of OX637506.1, forward strand.
GCGTGACGTCAGTTTGACGCATTGTTCGCATGTGGCGTTGTAGATACCGCTACATATCCTTTTATTCTTATCTAGTTTTTCATCATCATCATCATTGGCTACCTTGTTCCACCCACCCCTAAGTGTAGGCTTTCTCCCTTTTGTGCCATGCTTCCTTGGTCTGTGTGATTCTCATCCAGGTCTTCCTGATTTTCTGTAGTTATCTTGTTTGATCCGCCAAATTGCACTGATCTCGCGTGGTGCATTATGACCTACTCTCTCTTAAAGAGAGGAGGCCTTTGTCCCAGCACTGGGAACACTATAGGCTTATTATGCTATCTTGTTTGTATTGCTTAAATAAATATGTACAGTGGCGCACATCAAGCTACTACAATCTGTGAGATTTCTTTAATAGATTTTCAACTTTATCGCTAAAGCATTAAGGTTCAAGGTTGGTTGGGAAAACTTGACAGTTTCGGGTAGCAGGACCAGCCGGCATCTGTGTATATCTGTACTCTTCTAAAACATGATAGGTATGTGGTAAAAGGGCTGGCGATTGCTGTATTCTGGTAAGTGGTAGGTTTTGGCTCTTCATATTGTGTATAATTTACGAGAAAAAGAGGCTACACAAAATTAAACAGGCGTAGTCTGTTCGATGCAATATATATCCTGAAAGTAAAAGGTGAAAATATTAATTTTTATTTTAACCAAGAAAACGGCCGGCGATTTTTCTCCATAGCATCTTCAAAATAACACATAATAACAATTTACCGTGACATCATAATATTTAAAGGGAAATAAGAAATAAATAAATAACAATTTTGTGGCCGCCCCGTGCCGAGGTGAAATTTCATTACTTATCCGTTTTAAGAGAGGGTAAGCATGGTGACCCAAATTTTATCTTTTCAAAATAAACATGTCTTCCCTCGTCATATTACATTCCCGCCACTTTCGGATGGCAAGAATTTCCTTAATTTTCTCCGAAGTAGGTATATTAAAATGTTCAGGGGCCAAATAAACTATTAACAAACACTATGAACGCACCTATACAATAAATTATATTTTCAGTTTGTTATTTTAAATCAAAATATCTGGTGGTAGATTTTTGTGGTCAGAGTACCAGCGCTGCTGTGTTTATTTTTTAAATATTGTAGAATTATGCCTTTCTTTCTTTTTTTTTGCCTTTTTTTTTTTAATTGAGCCTTTTGGTCTCGCACAGGCCTTTTTTTCTTGTTTAGTTTTTAGTTTAACTAACCAAAAACCCACCACCCACCCAGTCCAACCCAGGTACCAGGTACCCAGTACGAACACACACAATACACAAATAACAACAAAAACGCACACACACACAAACAAACTAAAAACACAAACACAAATACACAATACAAAAAAACACAAACAAACACACACACAAATAACAAATACACACACACACACAAACAACACACAACACAAAAACAAACAAAAAAATCAACACACAAATTAATATTAAACTTAATGTTAATTTGTTAGTTAACTACTTACATTGGGTAACTAATCTAAATCTAACTAAGTATATAAATAAATACAAAAACAAAAGGATTTTTAGGCGTCGAAGTACTCGTCAGCATCGCTGTCATCCATAAACGTGCCCAGAAGACTGGCAGCATTGCCACGTTGAATAGCAATGCTATTTCTTTGGCCAATGAACGACCCAGCCCTCTAGTCACGTGAAGTGTCGATCAGCCAGGGAGAAATTTCCTTAAAAAGGAGACGCGCACTTAATGGAATTTTTGGCCAAATAATCAGAATCGCCATACAACGTGGCTGCCAGCCTTTTGGGCACTTTTCCTGTTGACAGCGATGCGGACGAATTTTTTGATGACCTAGACATATTCTTTATCTTACACTTCTTTATGTACCTACATGTAAACACTTATTTGATTCCATCCCTCTGAAGTTTTACTCTCACTGTAAGTTAAACATCATCATTAAATGTAGAAATCTTGAAGCTTCCCATTCGCTTCACGTACTAGAATTTATAGTCAAACCAAAACTACGTATCCACACCCATCCGAGTAACAGCCACTTGAAATGTGATCACGATTTTAGTACTAGCCAACTATTTCTGCAATAAATTAAATATGATCCTCCGAAAACTAAATTATAATGTATTTTGAGCCTTATGTTCAAGGTCGTAGGGGGTCACGCACAAATCGCAAATCCTACTTGAATATCTCAAGTTGTAACTATTTTATTGGCGGGTGAAAGTTACAAGCGTTTAGCGAAATCTGCGTATCTAATAGGATTGGTGGAACCTATACGTCACTCATCATCATAATCATTGCCATTGTCCCATGTTACTTGGGGTCGGTGCAAAACGTTTTCTTCTTCCATTGTCCGCTGTCAACCGAACCTATACGTTATGTTTCATATTCAGGAGCATGAACATCAAACAGCTTTACTCTGAACGACCATGCTATGGTGTTCCCCGATTCATTTGGGTCTCCACAGCTGTTGTCCAAAACTGCTGCGAATTCTCTCCTCGTTGCTGTCCATTGTCATTACATAACTAATTGTCTGCCTACCAAATAATGAATGTATTGTTTTTGTCTTTGCTGAAAACTACAGTCAACTGCTTCTAGGTGTCCAAATCATCATCCTCATCTGCCTAGCCTTTTCCCAACTCTGTTGGGGTCAACTTCCAGTCTAACCGGATGCAGCTGAATACCAGTATTTTACATGAAGCGACTGCCTATCTGACCTTCACAACCCAGTTAGAAATACGAAACCCCTTGGTAAGACTGGTTGTCGGACTTTCGGGCTTCTGACGACCTGTAACCACTGCCAAAGATTCACGATTGACAGCCCAATCGCTTAACGTGCTTTACGAGGCACGGAGGGGTCTTGGTGAGTGAAGATGGTCGCCCATCCACGGACCAACTGGGGCAAGTGTAGCTTAACCTGATCGATAGACCGTGCGGCTGTGATTACTTAGCCACAAGCCCCTCTAGGTGTCCAAATGTGGCAACGATATCGGCGTCCTCACTCTCTTTATTACTTTTTGAACCTGGATTATGCAAAACGCTTTTATAGGCACACAGGCTTCCACCAACAGCTCCGTCCATGCCCTCATCTCTTCCCTTACCCCGCTTGCTAAGGGTCAAACCGTACACGTCATTAAGTTGGTCACCCGAAGCGGCGGCCGCATGAATGCGGTATCAAACTGTTTTATTGCTCGCCATGATTTAATGAAATCTTTAATATCGGAGATAAGGCGCCCCGGTATGTCGCTCGTAAATTGCCCGAGGCAATATTCTTCGCTCCTAATGCGCAGAAATAATAAGCCGACGAAGTATTCTTTGAGTATTTATGCTTATTGTTAAGGTTTTAATTTACTTGGTTTGTGTGCGTTTTATGGTGATTTTTGCGCATATAATCAGCAAGGCAATGAAAGCTTGATGGAAGAAAGCTGTTTTATTAACACGTATAAAAAAGTTAAAGACATTTTTATTACATGTGTAAGTAGCAAATGCTTAAATTTACACAATCCACATATTAAAGTAGTCAGTTTCATGATTTTGTTTGAAGTTTTCAGAAGTCTCTTTATCCTTTTCCAAATCATAATATTGCACTTCTTCATTTAAATCGGCAGTCTTTTAATAAGACTAAGAGCTGATTTTTCCAACGCCAGATAATTTTATCCGAGGAATAATTTTTAATTTTTGACAGTTCTTCCATACTAAAACTGACAGACGTCAATTTTATTCCACGAATAAAAATAATCTCTCGATTGAAAAATCAGCCCTAACAAACACAAAAGAACGATTGTACGACGCAAAGAAAGTAAAAGGAGTATACGATCAGATCACGTTCTGAGGTTTCTGCCTGCCCCGTGGAAAGAAGGCGTGGGTTTTTTAATGTGTAAAAACAAAAGAAACCTCGAGTCCTCAAAAGATATCCTTTATAAATCCTACTGCTCCCTGAACCGTGAACCGCGGCGGGGCTATTTTAGCCGACAGTTCTAAAAATAAAACGGTACCTAACAGTAAAGGCAAGGAGTATCAAACGAGACACGGCTTGAGGGCTCACAGCTGGCTAGTCACATAGAACAAACTAAGGGAAATGTAGAGCTACATGACCTATTTATATATACCTACTTGTAGAAGTAGACATGGAACTCACGAACTGTACTTAATTCAAACCTGAAGGTTCAAAATTAGTAGAATTGATTGCAGTAATTTTAAACAATGTATGTACCTATGTACACAGTGTTAACACTAGAAATAAGGACAAACTACGTGCCCCCTTTCACCGGCTTCATAAGTTTCATAACTCATTTGTTGGGCTTGGTATAACCTTTTATAACAAGATACCCTCTTCTTTGCTAGACTTGCCTTTTAATGCGTTTAAAGTTCAAGTAAAATACAACCTTTGTTCAAAGGCTTACTATTCCATCAACGACTACTTACACGATAAGAATAGTTGGTCGCCCTAATTAACTCAAGACAATGTTCATGTTCTTTCTCCAGAATTAGATTAATGACAGGTTATTGTTATTATTATTAACTTATTTATTTATTTTACTTCGATGGTCCTAGATTTTCATCTGTAAGTTCAAGTGACAGCTATGTGACCAGAACCCAGCAATGCATAAATATGTAAGCTGTCACGCCCTTTATGTCTGGAGGCTTTTATTTAGGTAGTAAGTTTTATTTACATTTTAATTAATTATTTTTCAGCTTGAGTACGTATAGTTTTTATTATATTTGTTGGTATATTGGCGTGGCTAGCTGACATATTGCAAGTAATTTAATTTTATGTTATGTGCCTTGTAATATACTTAACGCCTAGTATTGTATACAATCAAGTATAAAGTATTTTCTAACTGAACAGACAGCTGTGCTGCTGGGGAGTTTGTTGCGCCACTTCTTCTTCCCAGCGATAGCACTAGGAAGTGGTGAAGGGCGGGCGTTTTTGAGGGACTGTCTTTAGTAATTTTGACGTTCGAAAAGTGCTGATTCTCAGCCTAATTTGAATAAATGACTTTTGATTTTGATTTTGTAGGTAATATTTTTTTTTGTCTTTACTACCCTATGGTTGACCCATAGAAAATGCCCTGGGCAGTAAGTCCGCCTTTGTACAGTATTGTTTTTGCTTGTGCATAAAGTTTGATTAAATAGATAAATAATATTTTGTCAAATGACGATTTCAATTATTTTCGTCCTTTTTCGTATCGCGGGTAGATAACAGGCGTAGTTTTTCTTATCAAATACTACCAAATAACGTATACAGGGTTGGATAAGTTGATGGATATCTATGTTAAACTAAGTGTGAATTAGAAGCCATGCTTATTGAGGAATACAAAATAGCAACAATAATTCAAGAAATAACAATTCAATAAGCGTTCCCCTACCCACACAAACGCTGCAACTTATGCATTTATATTACAAAAATAAGAACAACACAATTTGCCAACCACGTCACGTTCCTCAAAACGCATCATATGACGGTTTAACTTAAGCAGACATGTATAAAACCTAAACGATTTCAACTATCTCGCGTATAGCCACTTTGGGCACGTAATGGCTGCCGAAATCCGATCCCGTCGGGGGGCGATTGTAACACACGTGACATTGGCGCGAACTGCCACCAAGATACGATACATGCTAGGGTTGCCGAAATCTGCCGAAAGGAATGCATGTCTTTCTTCGTGTCGATGATTTCAATATTTAAGTTAAATGGGGCTCAAACAATGTAATCAGCCTATAATTTTCCCACCGCTGGGACACAGGCGTCCTCTCTGTTAGAGAGAGTGGGCCGTAATCCACCACGCGGGCCTAGTGCGGGTAGATAGATGTCACATGTCTTCGAATTTTTGGTTCTAAGACATGCCGGTTTCCCTACGATGTTTTCCTTCAACGTTTTAAGAGCAGTGGTGATGAAATAATTTATCCAAAGTAAAGTACCTGTCAGGGTTCGAACTGATGACCCACAACTCGTGATCGCGGCCGTTACCAATGTGCCACCACTGTTCTCGCGAAACAAAGAAAATAAGTTACATGAGCTTCGACCAGAATTAGGCCATATCGGCAGCAGTGGATTTGCACAGGTCTCTCAAAGTTCAGGTGGCATTGCACCAAGAGCAGGACAAGAGGTAGGACATCTTTTGTGATGTGGCTCCACACCCACAGTCACACTTTGTCTCATCGAAGTACCCGCATTAGACTAAGTAGCCGTGCCTACCTGGGGCTGCAGTCTCGACATTCATAGCGATCGCTTTACGACCGAATTCGGACGCAAGTACTGTCACTCCATACATTTCACCTGTCAATTCGGGACTTTGCGACCGAATTCGGTTGTAAAGCGATCGCTATGCATATCGAGACTGCTGGGGCTGGCTTCACATTATTGTGGGCATAGCTTAAACGACCAATAATGTTCCAAGGTCCAGGCCAACTCTGTCACAGGACTACCTGTGACAGAGAGTTGGCCTGTGTCCAGCAACCAACAACCCGCACCGACCAACCCGCACTGGTTTTACGACCAATTAGGGTACTAAAGCCAGTGCGGGTTGGTCGAGGTCTTTAGTCTTTAAATTAGTTGCAGGACCTGTTTCTTCAAGATATTTTCCTTCACCGTTTTGAGAGCAGCAGTGATGAAACAAGTTGCACAAAGCTTACCTGTGTGGGTTCGAACCCACGAAGTAAGTCGGGGTCGTTTACGCTAGTCTACCACTGCTCCCTATGTAACGTATGGCCGATGTTCTAATATCAGAACTGTCAAAGTTTGTGACGTTGGTCGGGTAGGCAGTAATTGATGTCCCGTAGTTTGAAGTAATTGGGTTCGGGTGATTAATGGACACAGGTTTCTTAGCTTATATTGTGTGTTAGAGGATTTAAAGTAAATGCCATAGAAATTTTGAAATTGAGACAATTGTGACTATAGATGGAATTAGTAGTACCTAACCCGATTAAACTTTTTTCCAAAACCGCTTTCACACAAAGTGACAAACAACCAATAAGATCGTCATGTTGAAAATCGAATCTACTAGGCTATAGACTATTTTGTATTAGTGTGTGTGTTTTATGAGTACGTGAGGATCGTAGCGTGGTGGTGCGGCGGCGTTCTGTAGTTTTTGTCTACCCCCACTTGAAGAAAGCGTGAGTTTGTGCGTCTTACTTGTGCAGAGTAAACATATGTTCGTTTTTTCCTTTAAAGAAAAGTATGATTAATTTAAAACATTGAATCACAACAAAAAATACATTAACTAAATGTATTTCGATCACATACATTCAAACGCAGACATTAGTCACAATCTGCGACACTCGCCACAAACGACACATCTCGATACCTCGGATAAAATCGACAACCCTACTCGCCAGCATGTCGCAGTCATTTATAGAAATCCATTTATTACGTAAACGACCTAACTCGGTTGAGCGCACGCGCTGGAGATTTAGAGCTTGTTTCACTGTGCCCTGTTTGGGAGGAGACGAGTGAAATCCTAAAAACGCGATCTATTCTTGTTTCTATTCTTGAATAAAATATTCCGGAACGGAGTTATTGCTAAAATGTTTCGAGCCGTTATTGGAGGCGATAAAGTTCTTTGCTTCCGATCGATTTACTGTTCATAGGTTGTTTAGATTTTTATTTGGTGGAAATGGGAAAGTGTTTGTCGTATACATTTCTTAGCAACATTTGATTGTTTATTTATTTAGGACTAGCTGAGCCCCGCGGTTTCACCCGCATAAGTTTCGATCCTATAGGAATATCAGAATAAAAAGTATCCTATGTGTTAACTCTGATTATAAACTATCTGTGTGCCAAATTTCATCCAAATCCGTTTAGTAGTTTTGCGTGAAAGAGTAACAAACATAATCCATCTATCCATCCATACAAACTTTCGCGTTTATAATATTAGTAGGATTGGAGATCCTGGAGACAGAAGATGTACATAATACATGACATATAAATAAAGGGCATCATCAGGTATTAAGTGGGTGCACTCCTTCACTTATAGAAGATCACAGCATGCACAATAAAATTAACAATTATGCTAACAAAGTTAAAATATTAATAATAGGTAACATTTGGAAAAGTTACAAAATTATCAAAGGACATAAAAAAGCAAATATGTATAATATGAACGAACCTGCGCTATAATTAAGTATATCTATATTTAAGTAATAAAGTGACCAGTATATTGCAAAAAATAATACAGAGATAATGTAGCCATCACTTCATTACCAACCTCAAACCCAACGCAAGAATATTCCACGTGCCATAAAGTCAACAGAAGTACCTAGTTATTTCCCAGTCACAGCCAAACCCCAACACTAGGTGCTCTCCATTCTACATTTAGTCGTATTTGTTAGTGTTCCGGCGACAGTCGCGAGATACGAGCGATTCTCGCAGCTCCGTTCACATTACCACGTTTATCCTGACCTAAGTGCATTATGTGGTCGAGGAAATCTCCTGCGAAGCACTTGTCTATGGAGCCGGCGGCCCTATTCTGATTTTGCATGACGATTCTAGTGTGATTGTGTTGGGAGATTTGTTTCAACGTCTTTCGTTGGCGATAGATTTTTGGCTGAAGAATAGGATTTTATGTCATTAATCAATATTTGTTATGTATATACACTGTCCATTAGGTTAACCGTTTTTTGACAGCTGTCTTAGAACGTAACTATTCAAGATTACGTAAAAGTTAACTTTAAAATGCGTAATAAAATAAATATATTATATAATACAGCCTTATCTTATTGAAGTACCTTATTTATGGCTTCTTACAGACATTATAATACCGTACGTGTATCAATCAATGTATTGTGTGTTGCCGCAATCAAAAAACGGTTTACCTAATGAACAGGGTATAGTCATGTTATCTCGTGTTATCGGATTCTAACGTGATTATTCCCAAGTTTTTTAAGAGACCTTTGATATAGACATTTTGCAATTTAAACTGATGATGTTGTTTCAGCGTTTCACGAGTATGTAGATGTTGGTAGAAACACACGTGTTATGTTACGATCCTTAACACTATTATTACATTAAATCCTACTAATATTATAACCGCGAAAATTTGTGAGGATGGATGGATGGATGTTTGTTACTCTTTCACGCAAAAACGACTGCACGGAATTCATTATCATCAAATTTAATCCAAATTTGACACACAGATAGATTATAGCCAGGTTTAACACGATAGGATACTTTTTATCCCGTTATTCCCACGGGGTCGAAACTTATGCGGGTGAAACCGCGGGGTGCTGCTAGCTAACAATAATTGTACTAAAAACGAAGCAAAAGGAGCATGTAAGTATCGTAGCGTTTATGCTTAGGTACTCCTATGGGAAAAAAGGGTGTGAGTTTATGTATGTACGAGTATGTATACAAAATTATAATTAAAAAAAAGTTAAGGTATTCAACTGTGCCTGCGTTCATCTATATAAATAAATAAAAAGTTTGTAATGTTAAAATAAGTTTTTTACTAAATGCATATACAATACTTATAACAAAAGATTTTTTTTTAATTTTTAGTATTTCTGTCTGTCTGTTTGTTCCGGCTAATCTTCGAAACTACTGAACCGATTTTGATGGGACTTTCACTGGCAGATAGCTGATGTTCTAAGTAATAGTAATTAGAATTTTTATTTTAGATACAGAATGAGGGAACCGCGCAAAAAAAAAACTTTGAAATACATTTTTTTTCCTACATGCACGCGAACGCAGTCGCGGGAATAGCTAATATTAACCTGCATATTATTAACATACATGTATTATACTACAAAATATTACCCTTTCTCTCGAAATATGATTTCAACTGTGGTCACGAACTAAATTTCAAACCTACATCGATAGGTTCCGTAATAAGTCCTCAAGATTGAATCGCACCACACACTCAATGCGGTTCTATTTAAATAATAAAACAAGTGGGGAAGGGGATAGAAAAACTCCTGCCGACAGAAACTTAGGTCCAACTACTGAATGCTACTTAAGATCCTGACAATTCAATAAGAGATTTGGGCAAAGCCTTTAAAAGTTCCGCCTTAGAGCCTGTGGAATCCTTTTATTCTAACTACCTGAGAATTACTTGAAGTTTTTTGTTGTTTTCTTTAGACATTACTGTATTGGTTGAAAATGTTTTGAGAAGATTGCATTTTGTGGTTCTCAAACGTCTTTAATACAAGACAAGGGTTTTCTTAGCATCAGAACGACAATTCCCGTCATTAAAAACGTTCAAAATCTAATCGAGGTATAAATATCTATAAGAGGTATTTTTGACAGTTTGAAACTAAAATCAGACTGTGAACGTTGTTAAAATTATGAGAATTGCCCCTCACGTTTAAACCACCGAGCCAGTTATTGAATTAAGAACCTAACTGTTATAGAATTGCAGTTCTTTATACGGAAATGATAGCTTAGTTCCGTGCTAAGTTGTCATTTTAGTATTAAGAATTTTGCCTAAATTAAAATAAAGTCCAAAATACAAATACTGTAGGTTAAAGCAAGGTTTAGGCAAGAAATAAGTTAGATTTCGTTTTGTGATAAGACGGAGAGAGTTTAGAACTGAAGAAATAACTCTCCTAAGAAATACTGGGTAACTTTATTAAATAGGTGACATGAAATGAAACCGCTAATAAAGAGCAAAAAAATTATGTAACAGTATCTACAACGCCACATGCGAACAACGCGTCATACTGACGTCACGCAAATGCTGCATCTCGCAAGCAGAGTTTACCGCGCAATTAGCATACATACAAACTTCCCGACATCAGTCATTAGGCAATTGCCCTCCAGACACAACACTCGTCTGGTCAGAGGATCCTCCCTTTTCTATGAAGGATGAGCGAACTTTACACCCCGTTCCTCATACCTCTATAATTATACACATAATTCTTTTTTGGGTCGAAGTTCTTCGACGCGGCTTGCGGCGCGAGTAAACTGTTAGAAATCATCACCTGACGAAAAAGCATTATGCAACTCAATGCAACTTTCTCTATAAGATAGAGATATAGTTTTCATGGTTTTCGAGGGTGCTAATGCCGATAGTGAGGTCACAATGAAAATCAAAGATGGCGGCTGCCAACATTTTAAAAGTTTTCGTCTTGGGTATCGCTTCACGAGTATCGAACTTCGTTTCTGACGACGGTCACACGTTTTTTTTTCCAAATCGACTCCAATAGACTATTAAAACAACAAAATCCCCAATAACTTTACCAAAAACACAATAAGGAAACGTCTATACAGGAAGGATAGATATTTCTCTATGTATGTAGCTACAACGTGGGTCCACCCTTTTTTACCCAGTTAACACAAATCCTTTTAAAAATCTCTCTCCAACAAGCTGTGTCGCGCCGGAGAGGGCATTTGATTTAGATAACGGGCCCTCTAAGGCCCTCTCATAGTAAGATCGAACCCTCTGAGGGAAGACTTGCAGACTGTACACTACTGTAAAGAATTGAAATGTTTTAAAAGAGTTTCATTTGAATACGGTCAATGTGGAGATCAAATCTTTGATCTAGGCTTTGTAGTATAACATTAAGTTTAGCGATATTTTTCTTTGAAATGAAAACTAAACTTTTTTTCTTAAACTAAGAAAGTAACTTATAAACAGCTGTAAGATTTTTGTGGACGTCTTGTGTGCAGGTAAAGGATAATATAAGCAACATGAAAATAAAACCAAACCTGTCTCGTTAGCGGGATTGTCCGAAAGGGTTACCGCTGCCCTGGAACATAAAGGGCTAAGGAAGGAACACGGGTGGGTTTTAGTCAGTAAGAGTCTGACACTCCCTCCTGCTCCACCCAGAACGGGAGGAGTCATTTGATGATTTCCCATCCTCAAAAAAAAAAAAAAAAAAAACCTGTCTCGTTGGTCTAGTGGTGGCAAGCGGTAACGCTAATAGTAATCATGAGGTCCTGGGTTCGATTGCGGGTCGGACAAAGTTTTATTGGGGTTTTTTCCTCTAGCATTTCTCAGTAGTAGCTCGGGGTGTGCTTGCTTCCTATTGCATGGGGCATAAATATAATTGGCGAAATGGGGGTATACCTACTTACTATGGATTTATCTCTGCTTAACCCTTTGGGGAAACAAGGCGTGATGTTATGTTATTAAAACACAATAGACCTACGCGTCACTTGACAGACTTAGCTCAAAGTAGCAAGTTGTACCTAATTTCAGATTTTTACCTGACTCTGATAAGGGTTCGTAACGTTTCAGCATTATATCCGGCAATACTTTATTGATCTACTTCAGGTCCTTGGACGAAATATCACCTATTTATATCCGTATCATTAATTAGTTCTTTCCCCAGTCGAGCAAGCGGCGTAGAGCAGCTTAACAAGCCTTAACAGAGATATAATAAAGACCTTGTTTACGAGACAATACTAACAGCCGCTCAATCGCTGGACCGTACTCCGAACAGTTCATGTTATGTGAGTCAGTATCTCTCTAGGACAAGGAAACTGTGGAGACGCTTAATAGTGAAGTTTTCTTTCACCAATTTAAGATATATTTCTGTTATTTATTGATTGTTTTCTGTGTTATTTATGGTATAGGACCAGCAGAAGCTAGGTGGGTCACTGCGGGCATAACTTGGTCAGATGGGGGTACTAGGATGAGCCGCAAACTATGCCCCACCTCTTGTAATGGTCTCTGTGCACTAAAACTTGCGCTGTAGAAGACCTTTGCAAGGCCAACGATAACGTTGTGGAAGTGACCGAATTCTTATCAAACTTTATTTAGGGCTGATTTTTCAATCGACCTCGAATTTTATTCGACGAATAAAAAATATCTGTCGATTGAAAAATCAGTCCTAAAACAAATAAATGGAATCATTGATACGACAAAGAAGGTGAAGAAGAACGGTGCAGAACGAAAAGAGTGAAAACGTTGTTATCTAGTAAAAAATTGAAACTCAACATTTTTTATTCTAAAAGTGTGAAGGTATTTGGCTCCATCTTATTTATTTAGATAGCCATATGTTTCGTTGATGCAGACGAGAAGGCAGATAAGTCCCTCATACATGCACTGCATTAAAACCGAGCATTTTATTTCCTATTTTGAAAAGGTAATTTCCCTATCAAAAACTTCCGAGGTGTCAAGGGACACCCGGATGGAACGAAGTTCCTTTCGATTAATTAGTGAAGGAATTGTAATAAATTTTTTTTTTTTTAAGTTATAATAATATTTTTTTTATTATTAACAAATAAAAAAACACAAAAAAAACTGGCTTGCTTTCTATAAGAGAGAGAAAGAGAGACAGACAGAGAAACACGCGCACGCCGCACGGCTTACAACTATAGCAAAAAGTGTCGTTCCAACTTTTGTTTTTTTTTCCGTCTAGCCTCATTTCGCAACGCACGATAAGGAACTTTGTTCCAAAAACAATATTCTGACTGAGCTCCACTTTCAATTTCCTTAAAACATTCAAAAATATTTCCAGCCAACCCCAAAAAACCTTTCTTTTCTTAACAAAAAAAGGTCGAAGTTAAAAAAGGAATAACGTCACTCAGTATTAGATACAGTGGTCCGCGTGAATTCCGTCATTCGTCTGCCGCGGTCCGAAGCGACGGGGCTCTGAATAAATACATGGGGCTCCATTAAAACGTCAGTCAGACTGAGTGGCTCTCTTGTGGACCCGCTTTGTTCATGCACACATATGTAGGGGTTTCCTTGAGGTTGTATTTTAAGAAAGGAGTTGTAGGTATCACCAACATAGATTTTCTGAAAGATGTTTTCAAGAAATGTATTTAAAACATTTGACTGCTTCGTTGATCTAGTAGTCACACGTTAATTCTCTGTAATCGTAATTCTAATGGTGTGCATAATTTATTTGTTTATTTATTACTTTAATTAAAAAGGTTTAAAACCAATTACAGTAATTAAAGATACAATGTGAATATACACGAACACAAGATAAAATAAAAGATAAAAAGTACACAAAAGATAAAATATAAAATCATCTAGTAAAACAACACTTTCATAAATCCCTCTCACAGTACTTCTGACATGCTGACAAAATAAAATGGCCCATGGCCCATGGCCCATGGCCCAGTGGCCATGGCCGCGACTTCCGTAGTAGGTCATAGGTTCAAGCCCAGATAGGCGCTTAATTTTGCGTAAATTATTTCATCACCACTGCTCTCAAAACGGCGAAGGAAAACATCGTGAGGAAACCGGTATGTCCAAGAATAAAAAATTCGAAGACATGTCATCTCACATCTACCAACCCGTACCTGGCCCGGGTAGCGGATTACGGAGAAGACTCTCACAGACACTCCCTCTCACAGAGAAGAGGTCTGATTCCTAACAATGGGAACATTACATAATAAAGAGTATTCTATTCTTTAAGTTAGCAATTCTATTTAAATATTACACGGTACTGGGAGATCCTGCGATATACATAAAGTCAGTAGGTACTTTAATAGGATACCAGAACCTTTTACAACTTTTTCTTCTGCCGTCAAGCTAAAGACTATAAAGTTTGACTGAGAATCTTATTAAATATTCTGACGTTGCTTGCTTTAATATAATTTATTAAAAACTTATTACAATTTTTACGATGCAAGCTACGGAAGGACTAGATTTAATCAAGCTAAGTTATATAGACTAGCTCCGTTCAGGTTGATTTCTAATTTTTTTTTAATATAAAGTTTGGCTGAAGAAAACTTCAGAGGATTTTGCTTGAGATGCTTAATCAAACGAGATCAAAAGACATGATTAAAAAGTACATTCGATTAAGGAAAACGTGTACAAAGTATGAAATTTCTAGCTTTTGCAAGTAGCTCTGCTCGCGTTGATGTCGGAAATTATCACACGGGAACGTAGTACCGGGACAAAGTTATCCTATGTATGTGTTAATCCAGGTGATAAACTATCTGTGTGACGAATTTTATCCAAATCCGTTCAGTTGTTTTTGCGTGTGATTGAGTAACAAACATAAATAGGATAGTAGAATTCTGTCATTACTGAGCATTCTCATGGATAACTTTCATTTTAAAAATAATACTAGCTGCACCCCGCGGATTCACCCGCATAAGTTTCGATCCCGTGGGAATATCGGGATAAAAGGTATCCTTATGTGTTAATCCAGTTTATAAGTTGTGTATTTTTGCGTGAAAGAGTAACAAACATCCATCCATCCATCCTCACAAACTTTCGCGTTTATAATATTCTTAGTAGGAGTACTAGGATAGGAAGTAAGATAGTCCACAGCTTTTTTTTAAACGTCGAAATCATGTGCCTATATCCGCAATGGCGGCTGAATATTGGTTCCTAAATTATGTATTAATTAGAACATGTTATATTGAACAACAGCGCATAGTAACTATGTGCTATTGCATAGTGTTCTGTGTGTTGCATTGAGTGGACGGGTGTGAGGTTATTAGCGATAAGCCTGGTAATTAGGCGAGGAGCCAAACGGCGACTTTTTCACTATTGAATCAATGAGTCTGTACTGCGATGCACCCGTAATGTGTGTTCTAACTATACGAACACATTAAATAATTCAGCTCAAAATAAATAAAGTCTATCTAAAAAGAGTATGCAAGTATTTAAGTTACAGCATTCATGGTAAAATCAGGGAATTTAATGATTTAGCATCTTTTTTTCTTCAGCCTTTCGCCACCCAATGCTGAGTGTAGACATCCTGCAATGCACGCCACTCTTCTCTGTCTGCCTTCCTAAGCCAGAGACGTCCAGAAATCTGGACCAGGCCGTCGGTCTACCTCATTGGCTGTCTGCCCACACTTCTACTACCAGGTCTTGGTCTCCAGCATAGTCGGTGTTTAGCATATTGATTACCAATTTCAACTTTCCGTATACTTAATCAAAGCGCAATTGTCATTCTTTGACATGAAATGAAATGGGATTGTTTATTCTATAGTGTAGTAACAGTGCACTTATACACGTCATATTATAAAAATATCGACAGACAATCGAGAGATGAGAGATGGAGTCGACAATTTCTTTCTGATTGCCCCTGAGAAGAAATCGCGAAACAAACTCAAGGACCAAGATTATATCTGGACCAAGATCAAGAGATCAAGTGAAGACCATGTGGATTGATGTCTGAAATGGTCAATTTTATAAACAATTAATTTCCCTTGTACACGCAGCGACACATCAAGCTATACATTTCCAGTCATAGTTGATCTCGCATTGTACAGGTTTTTCGTACAATCAGAAGTCGGCTTATACTGGTTATGTACCTATAGCTTGATGCGTAGCCGTGCGTAGGTACTTACATAGTAAATCTACAGGATAAATTGTTAACCAGTGCGCAAACTGTGACCACAAATTCAGCACATGATTTAATCTAGACAGGGTAGAAATTTTTGTCGGTTACAAAAAAAAGACAGTACTTTAGAAAAGTGCAATACCAACACGGTCGAAATGAATGGCAGAGCAAATTTACGCAGGGGAATTCAGAATCATGTGCTGAATTCTTTGCGCACTGGTTAACAATTTATCCTGTATTAACGTCTGATCATCCTTTCGTCATTTAAAATGAACCTAACTTATTGGAAGGTTTGGAATATACAGTGCCAAACATCGGTCCCCACCACGTATACTATACAGTCTACGGTCTACGTAAGTTTCAACCCTCCACATGCGCGTCCGTACCGGTGAGGCTGTGAATGCTTAAACCACGTTTAGCTAACCCTCTCGACTTTTTCGCCGGTGACGTGACACGTAACAGTTGGAGCGTGCACTAACAAATCTAATTTGCACGTCCATTGACACGTCCAACTTTTTGATAGAGGATTTTTGGAGCACCTCCCCACAGTCAAACCTTCCGTTTGCCGGTACACTTCGCGTTTTTCATGTACTCATGCTTGATTACCGAACAGCCAGGAATCAGCGAATTCTTTTGTGCTTGTAAGCATGTAGTTGGAATTTTGAAGCGTTTATAAATTTTTTTAACTAGCCACCCGCCCCTGACTTGACAATACATCGAAATTTCATTATTATTTGTAAGTTTAATAATAATGCATTATACATTTAAATGTTCCAGAATAAATTCTCTTAATGATGGCGAGACACTAAAAGCGACTTTTATATATAAAATAATTAAATTGAAGTGTCTGTGATGTCAAAATAACAGCGTTTTACTAAATGCATATGAAAAGTTTCATATGCATTTAGTAAAACGCTGTTATATACGATACTTATAACAAAAAAAACAATTTTTAACATTTTTGTCTGTCTATTTGTTCCAGATAATCTCCGAAACGACTGGACCGATTTTGTGGAAACTTTCACTGGCAGATGGCTGATATTATAAGGAATAAATTAGGCTCCTTTTATTTTAGAAAAAGAATTAGCAATGAGACACATTATGTTTTTTCGACATCTACGCGAACGCAGTCGCTGGCATAGTTCGTGGAATAAATTCTCTAAATGATGGTGAGACATGAAAGCAACTTTAATTTATAATATGTAATATAATTTATTTATTTTATATAATTTATAGTATATACAACAATATAACAATAGCTTTCTTTGGAAGCACTACAGCGTTTATTGATGAATTCTGGAGTTTTGATAAGCAGCTCCGTTACGTTTGGATATTTGTGGAGTCGACTAAACAAACAACACGCAAAGAACATGGCCACCTACCGGGCACCAACAATATAAAAAAATAACAACAAGTAGGAGTACCATCGATACGAAAAGAAGAACTCAAAACTTGAGGACTACTCATATGACTTTGTGATGGATGATCACTCATCCACGGACTGTGTAGCTAAACATTCGTACGGCTGGTATTTTCTTACGAACCCTCTATGTGCACATTTTAATACAAAAAAAACCTCTATACCCTGTCCATAAACCGTTTTTTGACAGATGGAACTAATGATTGCAGCAACACACAAAACATTGATTGATACACGTACGGTATTATAATGTCTGTAAGAAGCCATAAATAATTTATTTTAATAAGATAAGGCAGTTTATATATTTATTTTATTACGCCTTTTAAAGTTATGACTTACGGAATCTGGAATAGTTCGTTCTAAGACAGCTGTCAAAAAACGGTTAACGGTGGACAGGGTATGAATATGAGTTTCAAAAACATTTATTATTGACACGAGACGGTTCAGACGGTCCGCTCGAGTTTCGCCAACTGCCACGCACAATTTTGTACACACAGAATTACTAAATAGAGGCTTAGGGACAATACCACACGGACGCGATGAAAAATTAATTACTACGCCTTTCATGGAAGGCTCGTTTATTCAATATTCCTGTATCGTTGTAACCTGTTTATAAATTCACAAGCAGATATTCGAGTTTAGGTTTAACAGGGATATCATTAGAGGTAGGCTGACATAAATTTGTGATGGCTCAGTTAGGATGAAATATTCATGTGAAACGGACAAGATCCTCTGCTGAACATGGGTTTGCTATCAAGTAAAGGTTCAGAGGGATAATTGCTGTAATCAACACGCTTAGAAAACAGGTACATTGGTGATAGCAATATCTTATTATGTTTTTGCTATTCATCTATTATTTTGATTGACAGACTGAAGCATGGATTTTGAAGGACTGTCAGCGTATATTGCAAATCTTCCAGCAAGTTCATTTTAAATGAGGAAGTAGAATAAATAAGAAGATTTTTTTATTTTTAGTAAGAGCAGAAAAAAATATATTTACGATGTAAGCATGAATGTACTTACTGCTCTATGACATAATAACCAGGTTTTGTTTACTGTAGGTTTGTCTAAGGAAAGGCTCATCAGCATCTGCTTTAACATGTGCCTATGCACCAGCACATAGGGTTACCATCCATCCAGATTCGACTGGACATGTCATTCGGGCTTTATGCGGTCTTGTCATTTGTCCGGACTTTTCACAAGAACGAAATATTTTTAGAAAATAGAATAATTTATTTATTTCTGAGAAAAAAGTAATGTGTCTATTTTGCCCGTACCTTCAAAATTCGAAATAGTAATCCAACTGCACATCATGTCATCGTCATTGGCTGTGGTCATTAGCAAATTGTCATAATAATAAGTATGATGACGACGACGATTCTGTTACGAATTACGACTAACAAAAGTCTAATCAAAATGGTGGGTAAATTGTGACTTTACGTTAATATCGTGTCACGCTGCCTGTTCGCATGCAATGCACGCGACACGTCGTGTGCAATGACATCACGTCGTGCTCAATGATGTGTGCGATGCATTGCGAGAGCACCCTGTAGTTGCGTGCTTGAGTGGAAGTTTTGTGAGACTTACTGAACCGTGATGAACTTCTGAAGTTTATAATCTTATTAAGAGTTCGTTGTTCTATTATTAGCCATTTTCATCCGTTAATTTTTCTAAATTATTTATGTTTTTGAGATATTATGGGTTGTGGGAAGGGTGCTGTTTTTTAAATTTCTATGGTGTTGCTTCTGCAAGTACAGTCTATTCAAACTTATGTTTCAAATTGATACTATTTCAAGTTAAACAAATATCAACTTTATTTAAATTTGAATTAAGTTGATTTCAGAGTGACTAGCACTATTGAAAAAGTTATAAAAATGTTTGAAGTGGCAGCGTAAACTGAACTTTATTATGTAGGAATTAAAGTTATTTTTCCATAAACTCATATTTGTTTACATTTTCGGCAAATAAATCGCGAATGCAGATTACCTACAGTGGCCTCCAAAAGTGAATTGAAATTTTTCCTCGTCAGCTGTGACACACCAGATTATTATTAAAAACTCTAGTGATCCAAATGTTTGAACTGCTATAACGTTTATATTGACTACTCTTTACTTATCATAAAAAATAATCAAATAATCCCTTAGAAGTACCTACCTGATTATTTTTTATCTTAATTTATTATCACAGCTGAAGTGGAAAGATTTCAAAAACTTTAGGAGGCCACTGTATATTATATACTGGCTTTTGCCGGCGGTATCGCCCGTGTGGATGTCGGAATCTGTTCGGCCGTTATAGCGTAACAAGGGACCAGACCACAGAAATCTTAATAATAAGGCAATTATTAAGATTTCTGTGGACCAGACAGACAGTCAAACAGACATAGTTACTTTCGTATTAATATTATTAGTATGGGTTTATAGCTGTTAAATTAATTGATGGTAATATACGTTGTATGATACTAGCTGGCGGGCATGTATCACAGCGGCGGGCTGTAATAACTGATGGCATGCAGCAATTAATGCTCTTCACACGCGGTGACGGGCGGCGTCGCATGAATACGTGAAGCTCTAACCTGTTGGCTCAATTTTATGGATTCCGTATCAGCATAAACTACCTGCATTAAACATTAAAGAACATTGGCAGACTCCCAAACAAATTTTTGCTGACATTTTTTTGATGACAGCAAAAATTTTTTTGGAAGACGATGAAAAAAATTTTTAAAAGACGACGAAGACTTTGAATTTCTGCACAGTTTTGTCTTAAGTCATACTAATATAGGAAGTCAGGAATTAAAGATATTCCAGTTTGAAGTTTTAGAGGTTAGGTCTTATTAACAACAGACCCTAATCGAAAAAGAAATATAGAAATACCTACTTCATATCATTTGCCTAGCCTTTTCCCAACTATGTTGGGGTCGGCTTCCAGTCTAACCGGATGCAGCTGAATACCAGTATTTTACATGGAGCGACTGCCTATCTGACCTCCACAACCCAGTTACTGAGTAATACGATACCCCTTGGTAAGATTGGTTATCAGACTTTCGGGCTTCCGACTACCCGTAACGACTGTCAAAGATCCACGAATGACAGCCGAGACCAACGGCTTAACGTGCTTTCCGAGGCACGGAGGGGTCTCGGTATGTAAAGATGGTCACCCATCCACAGACCAACCTCGGCAAGCGTAGCTTAACCTGACCGATCGACCTGTGCTGCTGTTATTATTTAGCCGTGGGCCCCTCTTAGAAATACCTACTTGCCACTTAAAATATCGTTGATAGAAATGCATTTTCACAGCAAAATAAACTGCAGACTACGTATTCAGAATTATAAGTCTAGCCGACCCCGACGTGCGTAGGTCTCATGGCCCACATGTGACGTCCTACTAATATCCTATTAATATTATAAACGTGAAAGTTTGTATGAATGGATGGATGGATGGATGTTTGTTACTCTTTCACGCAAAAATTACTGAACGGATTTGGATGAAATTTGGCACACAGATGGTTTATAACCAGGATTAACATATAGGATACTTTTTATCCCGATATTCCCACGGGATCGAAACTAATGCGGGTCAAACCGCGGAGCGCAGCTAGTAAGTAAATAAATGAAATTCAGAAGTCGCATTACCTGCCAATGCAAAGTTATTGCAATTACGATTATTTAGTACTAAAGTGCGAAACGAGTTCGTTAGGGTCGATTCATAGTAGCGCAGAGTAGAAACACGAGTATCAAATTATTAAAATAGTCAAGTTCATTGAGTGGTAAACAATGTCAATAATAAGTTAATAATTAGTCAATATTACAATGTCAATAATAAGTTAATAATTACACAATAATACAATGTCAATAATAAGTTAATAATTAGTCAAAAATGCAATGAAATTTGAAAATTAAAATCGCAAAGATCATTGTATATAAATAATCATAATGATTTATCATTCAAAAATTCATCAACTGTATAATAACATTTTTCAAGTAGCAATTTATTTAATTTCCTTTTAAATATTTGTATTGTGCATTTTTTTATATCATCAGGTATTATATTGTTATCACCGGTCCCATATGCATAATATTCTTTTTCAGCAGCGTAATGCACATAATTATTATTATTTTTATCGAGATAAAAAAAGACGCGTGAATTCGCGCGCATTCTTCGGAAGGTGCGCGCGCGTATGAATCGACCAGCGGCCTCCACATTCATTATAAGATAATATTTTGAATCGGTTCAGCCTCAACCTTAAAACCCTTCAATCCTATCTTAATCTAAAAATAATGAAAGAAAATGCGTTTATTTGCGGCAAACATGACGCATAAAAAGAACACAAACGCAAAAAAAAATATAACAGGTTGGGGGAAAACAAGCGTCACATCCACTCAAAACGGCCATCTCTCAGCATAATCTAGTAGTCTCACGCCGATGAAAACACAAATACGCTTCAACAACTAATCATTATTTATACCACAGATAGCACAAAAAAGCAACCCAGCTAACAACCCACTTCTCAGGCAGATAAAACCTGCATCAAAAACAATACGGCAACAGTGAGTGCAGTGCGAGGCGACTAATTGACCGGTGGACGGACGTAGGACGGCGGCGGACAGCAACGGACGCCGGCGTACGGCGCGTGCATTATTCACTCGCACTCAATCGATACTCGCACTATTCGTACGGCCCGTGGCGGACAAAGGGTTGGATGTCACAAGTTGCGTGCTTTTTCATGTTGAGTGAATGGACTAGTGCTTTTAGTCCAGTAGTTGTTTTTATTAGCCCGGGAGACGCCTATATCCAGCAGTGGACGATAGGCTGAGTTGAGTTGTTTTTATGTGTCTAGTAATAAATAACTCGCAGGTACTGTAAGACAATGATGTTAACTAGAGGGGCAATTCTCGTAATTTTAAGAACGTTCAAAGTCTGATCTCAGTCTCAATCTGTCAAAAATACCTCTAATTTCCCTACATTTTTGACATTTGTTTGTCGCCGAGATGAGACTGCGACTAGATTTTGAACGTTTTTAATTACAAGAATTAAAAATGTTCACAGTTTGATCTCAGTCTCAATCTGTCAAAAATACCTCTAATTTCCCTACATTTTTGGCAAGTTTTTGACACTGAGATGAGATTGCCACTAGATTTTGAACGTTTTTAGTTACAAGAACTGGCCTTCAGATTGTAGTATTTAGTGAGCTTGTTAGTAGGTACAATCTAGTAGTGTCTTCCATAAAACTGCACCCTAATTGTTTAGCACCCTTTCAATCTCAATCATTTTGAAGAATATTAATCCATTACTTCATATGCTGCTCAACAACGTAAATAACGAAATGAACTGTCAAAATGCATAAAGAAAGTTATTGTTACTGTGAGTGTGTTAGGCAACTACCCTGCTGGTGTAACTGAAGAACTATGAAAATAATAAAACACCATTCTCAGCACATTCTGAAACACAGGATTACCTAGTTCAGGCACCTAGCCGCCGGCCTAGTAAGTCTTAGGAATATAATTTACATTTAAGCAAAACTGTACAAATTTTCATGCCTTATAATTTTTTGAATATATATATTATTATTCCTTTATTTCATTTAAATACTTACAAATTACATTTTTAAATATTTTATAAACAAAATGATAAAAAGAAACATTTAAAAATATAAAAAATAGTAGCCCACCGGTATCGGGAACAGGGTCATATTATTATTATTATTATATTTAAGTTCATTCAACGTTCATTCCTGCACCACTTCACTATCTTTTTTTTGTCAAAATCTGGTAACCCCTCAACTTTCAAGTTACTGAATACAATATTAAAAGTCGAAGTATAAAAGTCGAAGTATTCTCACTTCTTACTAAATTCTCAACTGCAGCTGTCCTTGCATGTATTGTTTTAATGTTAGGTACAGTTTTTGGGTACTAATGATGCTGCCGCTTTATGTTGGATCCTATAACAAGCAAGTTAGAGTAGAATCTTGAACCTATTTTCAGTCCTAAAGACCATATTCACTTTGCGTTACTGGAAAACTTCACAATAATGCAATATTAGCAATAAGAGCACTGATGGTTCAGTGGTAACGGCCGCGTCTTACGAGTTGTGGGTCAGTTGTAATGTCGTTATCACTGCGATACTTCAGCCCTGCGAACGCTTTACTGACTGCCTAGTACTTATACCAGGACATGGTATAACAGATGGAGAGCAGGGTGGCCTAGCTGTAACGACCGCATCTTACAAGTTGTAGATCGTAAGTTCGAACCCAGACAGAAGCTTTACTTCGTGTAAAATTATTCATCACCACTGCTCTCGAAACGGTGAAGGAAAACATCGTGAGGAAACCGGCATGTCCAAGAAACCAGCATTCGAAAACATGTGACATCTACCAACCCTCACTGTGCCCGCGTTGTGGATTACGACCCACTCCCTCTTACCGAGAGGAGACCTGTGTTCCAGCAGTGGGAACATTATAGGCTGATTATGAATTACACTGCCGAGCAATGAAAATGTTCCACCCACAAAATAACAAACACCTTAATATCTCCTAAGACATATAATTTAAAATTTGAACACAATATTTACGTTTTTAGTTGGTAATATTCTGATGCGCTGTTAAATGTACTTATTGTAGACGGCGTCATTAAGCTAGCCTTTCCCGTTTAGGAGTAAATTGGTGCTATGTCACTGGAAATTTTTCATTGCTTGCGAGTGTATTAGCAATAGGCGCGCCCGCTATTACATGAAGCTCAATGCCAGCCAACACTCAAATCACAGGGTCATAATGCGTGCTATCAGTGTTATACCTACGAACAACAAAATCCGTGTTACCTATATAAAGGTGCATTAACACCGAGGCTGCGCTAAGTGTTGTTAATTGACATTCGGATAACTGTCGCGGCGTTCAGTGGAGCCGTATTCTGGTGACGACGGACCTCTATCTAGTGTAAATGAGATATTACCAGTTTCGGGATTGAGAATGATATTGGTATTTTTGTGGTGTACAATAAAGTATATATAAATAAATAAATGATATTATAATCCTTGAGTGTGGTATCTTACCTTTTAGCGTGGGCGAGGCCTATGTCCAGCAGTTGACTGCGATAGGCTGAGTTGATTGATTGATTGATATAATCCTTCCAGCATAATCATCTTTGTGACGGTGGGCGTCGGAAACTAAAGTATTTCATGAGTTAGCAGGGCAGTTAGCAACGTCCTTCTGCTTATAATGTACAGACGCCAGCACATCAAGCTACTACAATCTGTCAGATTTATTTAATAGATTTTCAACTTTATCGCTAAAGCATTGAGGTTCAAGGTTGAATGGGAAAATTTGACAGTTTCGGGTAGGTTGACCTGCTGGCGTCTGTACATAAGCTTCCTAACGTTCACTCAGTTTGCCTAGTTGCAGTGATTTGTTCTAATAATTACGTCGTTTATGGCATCGCTGAAGCTTACATTAATACAGGGCCTAATGTGGCCTTTACACAATAACCGACTGTCTAAATGGCAATTCGGCTAGGCCACAGGTGACTAAGATCGCAAGTGCCAAACAGACAGGTCGCATGCGGCGGGTGACTAAACTCGACCGTGAAAATGCTCAGTCGCAGGCGATCGCCCACCGCATGAAGGTCGACATTTTGATGCAAACCTGCGATTCACCTGCGATTTTTATCGACATGTGTAAATGGGATGGGGATTCGGCACGGTGAAAATCAACCTAGTGTATATCCCCCATAAGTCTACTAAATTTCAAACGTTGCTATGGTATCGCCGTTGTGAGTTTTTGACAGCTTTTGTATGGCAAGTCTATCAAAAACTCACAATGAGTCCATTGCATTGCTTGTAAATTAGAAAACTTGGCCCCCTGGCCAGTAGTTCGATAGCTTTTAAACGTAAGTTCTTTTCGCTGTGAGTGTATCTACATAATAATTCATCCTTCGACTAAACTTTCATTCGTCCGAAACACAATAAATTTCTATTCGTGGTCCATCTGTACAGAATAAGGACGCGGCATAATGTTCTCTATTATTACTCTGGGAATCCTCCGGATCAATAGTGATGCTCCTGCTCTATATTTATCATTTGGTTCAGCAGTTACAAATAGAAGCGATATGTTCCGTTATTTTTAGTTTTATACACTGGAATTGTAACATTTTTCAGTTCGAGATGAGATTTTCTGCAGTTACTATTAGTTTATTTTATGTTCCGTTGTATTTATTGAACTATGACTAGTATTTTCCAATTTAACTGTAGTTTTTATTTGGTAACTACCGCGAGGACTCATTGGTCTGCAATTTTCTGTTTGCTGCAGTCAGTCCATAAAATCAAGGTGTATGATTTATGGATGATGAGGTGATCTCCCGCCTGGACATGAGTTGCCTTTGGTAACCTGGAAGTCTTTAAATAGACTCCGGATCCAGGTTGGTCGAAGAAAGGAAAACCTGTTCAGATGGAAATTCATAGTTGTCTTCGCCTTGGAGTGTAATTAATGTAAGATACTATTTCACAAACGATGGGACATTTAATATCATGTCCTGTGATTTTCATTTAGATTGCTAAGAAGAGAAGTCCATAGATGGGTGACCATTCTTTACACGTCGCTTGAGTCCTTCGCACTTTTAAAAGCATATTTAATCAATTTCAGTAAGTAAACGAGATACGAGTCTGATAACCCGTGTAATTGGTCCGATGAGCGTAGCTTCATGTAAAATACAGATGTTTAGCCTCATCAGGTTAAACCGGTTGTTTACGAAACATTTTCACCTGCGACTTCGTCCGCGTGAAATTTCGGCCCACAAACCATCGCGTCGCATCCTTTTTCCTTTTACACTCCTCCTAAGGGTTGTAGCGTGATGTTAAATAGCCTATAACCTTTCTCAAGAATTGGGCTACCAAATGCAAAAAGAATTTTTCAAATCCGACTTTTAGTTCCGGAGATGTAGTTCCGGAGATTACCCTCTACATACAAACAAACAAAAAAATTTTGCCTCTTTATAATATTAGTGTAGATGAGCAAGCTACCTGTCAACAAAACTTTTAAAACGAAGCAGAACGTTTGAAGGCACGTTTGGCGCAGTGGTTAAGCGATTAACTGCTGCGCTGCGTGTCGCGGGTTCGATTCTCGCACGGAACAAATATTTGTATGACCTACAAGTAGTTGTTCCGGGTCTGGCTTTTTGTGTATGTGAGTTTAAATGTTTGTAAACGCACCCACGATACAGGAGAAATTCCTAGTGTGGGGCAAAGCTTTTAAAGAAAGAAAAAAAAAAAAAGTACAGCAAACAAACCATCCCAAATGGTCTCTTCATGTAGATAAATGCTCCACATCCCAAAAGGACACTACACCATTAAAACTGTAACTAAACGACACCAAAAATCGCTTACACTTTCTTATACGACCCCAACATCAGCATTTCGACCCGAATCCGGAGATTATGATTTACGTTTCACTAACTGACCTTCCATGACCCCTCACTATACACACAACTTCAGACATTTCATACGTTTTAGTTTGAACGGGAGTACGGAAAGGTGTCTAGGGAAACTGGTTGTGTACCAAATCCAGGTACGGTGCCATTTGGCTAAGGTTCAACCGGTTCAGAAGGGTTGGGTAGTATTGTAGGTACGACATGCAAATATTGTTATGTGGTACAAGTGAAGTTTAGAGGCGATTTGCCTTATTATTGTGGGACCATGTGACTGAGAAAAAACTGTAATACACTCGCGAGCAATGAAAAAGTTCCAGTGAACTACTCCTAAACGGGAAAGGCTAGCTTAATGACGCCGCTTGCAATATTGAAGTACATTTAACAGCGCCTCAGAATATTACCAACTAAAAACGTAAATATTGTGTTCAAATTTTAAATTATATGTCTTAGGAGATGTTAAGGTGTTTGTCGGCATTCTTTGGGTGTGTGGTTTTCATTGCTCGGCAGTGTAGTTAGTAAAAATATGCTTTGGTTAGATTGTATTGCTTTTAAATTGGTCTTTGATGCACCTGAAAATGTCAGCCCCGCTACCGTAGATATTACATTTCTATGCCCGCTACCGACCTTGTTCTTTGCTTTAGCTTTCCCTATGACATGAGCTATCTATAGTTTTATAGCTACCGAAATGTTATATTAGAAAAATAGATAACATTTCGGTAGCTATAAAACTATAGATCTTTGACTAAAGGATTTAAATAAGCTTAATTATAAAAATAGTAAGCTTATTTAAATCCTTTAGTCAAAGCTAGCTATGTTTGCAAATTGACTTTTCCCTATCATTTAACTAAAAACTAAACAGTGGGAAATAGATCCCGTTTAATTTCAAACTCAAACTATTTATTTCAATTAAACCAATTACAGGCACTTTTGAATTGTCATTTAATAAAGTATGATCTACTACATAATTTACTTAGAGAGACGTTCCAGACAATTTCTTACCCGCTAGCGTTAGTATATTCTTGCAAAGACCAGAGACCAGACAAACCATCCATTTGGGTAGACCCAGGGATAATTTTCCGTTTTTTCCTCATACCTTGCACCATCTCCGTAGATTCCCAGCGGTGGGACCCTCTCCGAGGCACTTTATGACCTCCGCCGCTTCCACACGTCACTCGATGTTCTAACTGTAATGATGTTTATAATTACCAAGGATTGCAGGGGCACTCTTATGAATATAAATTGTCAGCTCCATGTAGGCTGATGGCGAGTATATGAGAAAGTGTTAATAAAAATTAATAAGATATGTGGTTGTTTGTCTTCACAACGAGGGTTTTCAACTAATTGTTCTCATTTATCTATTGAGTACTGTGAGTTGTGAGGATGTGTTTTGGGTGTAAATTAAATGATCGTTGACTATTTATATACTAATAATAAACCTGAACAGTTTGTTTGTTTATTTGAAGGCGATCTCTGAAACTATTAGTCGGTTTTTTTTTTGAGCATGACATAATTATTATCATTCTAGTAATATTTATTTTAGAAGTATTTATGTATGGTTATTTGTATCTCGTATTTTTTGTTAAGTTTTTAAGTGAATTGTTTTTTTGATTCTATGTATTATTTTTTACACGCTGTCTACATCTCTGTATCTATTGTCTTATCTCAGGTATGCTGGAAGAGATTTCTTATGAAATAAGCATCACCTCTGTACCTATATTTTTCTGTTCTGTTTTGCATTGTCTGTTTTGAATATGTGTGAACATAAATGGTAAAATAAATAAATAAATAGTCGGATTTGAAAATTATTTTTGCATTTGATAGCCTAATTGTTGAGGAAGTATATAGGCTATATAACATGTCGCTGGGACCCTTAGGAGACGAGCTAAAACAAAAGAAAAGACAGAAAGAACGCTGAGAGAAAACGAAGTAATGATTAATAAATAACGATGCGATGCGACGGGGGGGGGGGGGGGATCAAGAATCATGCAGACTAAGTCGCGAGCAGAAGCTAGTGCATCATAAAATTATACAGCGAAAAAAATGCCCTGTTTATGACAAACCAATTACGTGAAAAGTTTGCAAGAAACGGTCACTTAGATTACGCTACGATAGCAAATCGGATTGTTACTCGATATTTTTTCCGCGTTAGTGTCCACTAACGGTATCGACTAAGCAAGTCATCGCGATATCCTCCTGAATAGGGGATAATAGAGTTGGCCAGATGATTTGTCGGATCGATCCCTATTTTAGGAAATTGGATTTGTAGATCGGAGGCGATAAGACGCTAGGGGAGACCGGGCTCGGGAAATAAACGGTAAAAGTTTAGAGGGCCCTGTTATCACTGATTTGCGTATATCGATTTTGCCCTGTTTCCCTTCGACGTGGATTTATCTTTTTTTTTCTCCCCGGAGCTGAAAGGATTATTTGGAGAAAAATATTAAACGAGTCATTTGAAACGGTAATGCTCTGATAAATTGGTTTTTATACTCGTAATAAGGAAAATAAATGTTTTTCGGGATAAGGCACCTGGTTCGTGAAACGTTATAATGAAGGATTCTATTTATTTACTTCACAATAATAAAGAAGATATAGG
This sequence comes from Apamea anceps, assembly GCA_951799955.1. Classification (NCBI taxonomy): domain Eukaryota; kingdom Metazoa; phylum Arthropoda; class Insecta; order Lepidoptera; family Noctuidae; genus Apamea; species Apamea anceps. The sequence continues at coordinate 3,744,048 of OX637506.1, forward strand.
TACTTTTGGTAATTTATCTACTTACCTAAATTGCCAATAAAAATCCCTAGGTAAGTCCGTATGTATTATGAAAGCTTATTCTTCATAGGGCTGATTTTTCAATCATCTGATAACTTTATTCGAGGAATAATTTTGAAATTTTGACAGTTATTTCATACAAAAACTGTCAAACGTCAATTTTATTCCTCGATTAAAAGTTATCTGGCGATGGAAAAATCAGCCCTTAGAGTCCTATAGTTGCTGTCAAACGCCTGTAATCAGTTAGTAATCTACTGAAACCAACTTCATTAAAGATTTATCACGCAGTAACAGCATCACTGATGCAGCGTCCCACCAAAGCCAATAGTCTACAACCCTTAAGTACAATCTAGAAGAGCTTATCTTGTATGCTAATACGCTCAAAGCTAATGCAGTATGTACCATGAAGTGCTCAAGTGCTTCAGTCGCGCTCTTATCTAAACTGCGCGCGTTCGATTACTGCTGGTAGCGAGTGTACCAGGCTATGCTGTACTGGTTCGGGTAAGTATTGGAGCTGTGAATGTGACGTTTGAGGTGGAAGGATGGCGGCCATCTTGGTTTCTGAAGTTATGTGCTGTGTGTCTGTAACGGTTGCTAAAATATTTAGCTTTAGTAGGCCGTGGAGGCACGATAATATTACCCTGGTAAAGGCATGGCAGCTATTAACATGGTTCTACGAAATGACTATTTTAAGAATAGATTTTTCAAATTTCGACAATTTATATTATCAACTTTAGTGTATTACTACGCAACTACATAAGTTAATAGCACAACCAATGAAGTCCTTGACAAATATGGTTTGAAAACTTAGGGCTGATTTTACCAAAGTCAACTTTTATTCGAGGAATAAAATTTTGACATTTGACAGTTTTTGTATGAAATAACTGTCAAAATTTTAAAATTATTCCTGGACTAAAGTTATTAGACGTTTGAAAAATCAGCCCTTAATGTTATTTTTAAGCAAGGATATAAAAGTCCCGGCAAAAGTTCTGTGGATACACCACCTGGTTTTATATTATTTTTATGAAAATACAACGTGCACGTATATTTTTCACGGCTGGATTTATGAAGACATTTTTTCCCACAAGATCTGATTAAACTTTTTACTACCTCAGAAAATATTTTGACTTTTCTATATCCATTTTACTGCGGATAGAAAAACATGTCACGCAGCAATCAAAAAGAAAAAAAACATGGAGATTGGAACAGAACGAAGTCATATTTACGACTCCACAATATGCATCTGGGACCGAATTCAAAGAGGCTTATCCGAGGTACTGCATCAGGCTGATAATGGAAGCATTACCTACTATTACAGGTTTTAGAATGCACCACTGCTTCCACTCTAGAATAGCCTATTACGTCACGCACGGAGAACCACAGACGTTCTCTTACGAGGCTAAGGCAGAAGATGCTTGCAGGCACGTAAATCGAATCAAGAATTACGACCATATACCCGATACTTCTTAACTTTTCCGCTCCTTAATTTTATGGCGAGGGTAAGACAAAAGCAAGGGAAACTATTAAAATAATGGACACAGGGATTCGCTTTCCCGTCACGTGCCGAGCCCAATTTTAAAGGGAATCTGGAGGTGGCCCTTGGATATAAGCGCTGTTATGGATTTCAGTTCGGTAGCAGATGCTGCTTCACTTTATTTAAGGATTATAGTGCGTTTTGTTTTTGTTTTCCTGTTCGGATTTTGTTTTGTTTGTGAGGTCGTTAGAGATATAGAGTTAGAAGAATGTTTTGATTTATAATAAGGAGGCTGAGCGATTGACTGCTGCGCTGCGTGTCGCGGGTTCGATTCCCGCACGGAACAAATATTTGTATTGCCTACAGGTAGTTGTTCCGGGTCTGGTTGTATTTAGATCCGTATATTTAAATAGAAACGTACAAGTTTATTATTATTATATTATGTTACTACGATTACTGAAATAACTTTAATTCATTACATATTTACAATCGAGCCTAGATTATATCCTGTCTATTAGGTTAACCGTTTTTTGGCTGTTTTAGAACGTACATATTCCAGATAACGTAAAAGTTAAAATGCATCATCATCTGCCTAGCCTTTTCCCAACTATGTTGGGGTCGGCTTCCAGTCTAACCGGATGCAGCTGAATACCAGTATTTTACATGGAAAATGAAAAGTTAAAATGCATAACAAAATAAATATATAAATTGCCTTATCTTATTGAATTATCTTATTTATGGCTTCTTACAGACATTATAATACCGTACGTGTGTCAATGAATGTATTGTGTGTTGCTGCAATCACTAGTTCTATCTGTCAAAAAACGGTTTACCTGATGGACATGATATAAAGAAAATTTCATTAAATTTTTACTGCTACCAACAAAAAAGCTCTCCAATCCAACCGGTTGGAGCCAAAATACTAAAATTGTTGTGCATAATAAAGTATGTAGTGACAGGATCCACCCTATCTCTATTCGTGCGACAATAACCCTTTGGGTGAATGAGTTTTAATTTTTATGGGTCTCGATCATGTGTCTGTAGGGTTAAAAATAATGCATGCAGAGGGGCTCATAGCTAATGTGCTATTGAGCAGATCAATAGGATTGCGTAAAAGCTGTTAGCCGCCCTTGGATTTGTGGCCAATTATTGATAAGTGTTGTATGCATGTGTAGAATGTCTGTTTAAGGTCTGTGCCTTGGAGACCACGGTCCAATTCTATACAATTAGGAACCATTGACAGGCTCTAAAGTATTTGAGTTTGACAAGGGGTCTTCTACGAGTATCTTTGATAACAGTTTGTATCTATCCAAAAGGTTGCATGTTAGTTACCACGAAACAAAAAAAACTAAACCAAATGTTGTCAAACACACCGACGCACAAACTGTTACTGAAGAATCATGTATTGAATTCATGGTAACAGTTTGCGCTTCCATGTCCCTTTTACTCTGTATATGATGACTCTAACATAGCTGTGAAAAGGCTAGCTTATAAAGAGAAGGTCACAGTCCAACCCTGGACTAACGTTTCTCCCATGCAGCGGAAGAACACCCTGTCTTCCGCCGCCTGCATCCAGTCAGTCCCAACCACCTCTTTGAGGCTGTCAGTCCATCTAGCTGGGGGACGTCCCACACTACGCTTGCCGATACGCCGATTCGGAAAGAGCAGATGGAGTATACAATAAATCATAATCTATTTACATGATTACCAGGGTCATTCAAACATTCCCTACCATTGTTTCTTCCATTATAAAATGACGTAAACGTTAATTTCTCTAATTAATTACGCGGCCCAGTCCTCGTAAAGTTTCAGGCGTAAAAAAGCCGAGTACGTACGTAGGTAGGAAAGTACTTCTATCGTAGGCAGTAGGCAACTCCTTAGGGTGGTATAAAGTTGACTTTTGTTTCGTTTTAATTATACGCCAGCGGCCGCGGGGTGGGCAGAGTTAAAAAGTTAATTAGCTTTAATTTTAACTGCGGGGGCCACAGTTGCATTTTTGGGGCAAATGAATTTTGAGTGCGAGGAGAATGCAGGGGAGTAATGAAGTTCAATTCGATGTGACAATTTAGTTTAATTGTTGTTTGGTTGGAGCGTATAATCTAATTTTACTGTATTTATACATGATTTAATGAATGAGAGATGATCGTACATAATGCGCAGGATCTTTTTCTCTTGGGGACAAAAAAGGTCATGCGGTCTTCATAGTCAAAGGTCTCCTCTTTTTTCTAGAAATAAGTTATTATTTTATGTCATTTCGAATAATTGATCTTTAATAGTTATTCTTGTCAATATTTTTTTTTAAAATAACCGATCATGAGTAATCTTTAAGTTCTCCTTAGAGTCAGGACAAAATTATTTTAATTTAGAATACGAATTATTGTTTACTGTCCCCCTTCACTTAATAAAAATAACAACATTTTGCCAACGTTAGCAAAAATGGCTGTCATTAAAAAACATTTCTTTAATTATTCAACATTTATTTAAGTATCCATATTTTCCATTTCAACGTTTGAATATTTGCCCCTTTTTATGTCACTAAGAAAGAAATTCAATTAATATGCAAAGCGTATTGAAATAAATTATATTTTTCCTTATCTCCTTACAACAGGGCTTACGGTATTCAGACATAAAAAAAATAATTCCACCATCTTGAAAGGAAGCTTTGTTTTCTTAACTTTTGAAGACGCACAGAAGTAAACGTCTTTCAGGCTTATTTGATGAGACCATTTGATAAGTTATCAGGGACTGATATTGAATTTTCGGCCAGAGTTATTTTTGGTAGAAAGCTGTTTTGACTGTATTTTGAATATTTATTGAGACATCTTGCTCCTGTGAAATACCTACTCTATATCTCTGAGATTATTTCAGACGTATGGACGATGGTCTTCACATGATCTGCCCAAGATTATGTCTAAGCAAAGACATTAAATTATTTACTCTATCTTAAATCTCTTTGTGTCTAAGAGACTGTGACCTCTGAGTTTGTTTCGGCCTTTCTTCTTAGAGTAGTCAGATAGGAAACACTGGACTTACCTAGGTAGCTTAATTTTTTTAATAACATGACGTGTAAAAGTGATTCCGATATCCTATTTACAGAATAAACAATTTCACTTTATTTCACTTCTATTTGCCATAAAGGCGACGGTTAAAACTTTCATGCTCTGCACTCCATGTCTTTTTATTCAGTAGTATTTTTTTTATCATTTTTGGATATTGTTACTGCAGGACACATTCCACCATAATACAATGGCATGCAAATTATTTAAAAGAGACGCAGTCACGCAGTAACAATCCTGTAAAATCTACAATATGGGATTAATTAATACCGCGAGGTCTGTATACATAGACAACAATAGCATAGGAATAGTATAGTAGAAGAATGAAAAGTTGGAACCAAGCATGAAAAATTGTAATTTATGCAATACTAGCTGCGCCCCGCGGTTTCACCTGCACAAGTTTCGATCCCGTGAGAACATCGGGATAAAAAGAATCCTATGTGTTAATCCTAGTTATAAACTATCTGTGTACCAAATTTCATCCAAATCCGTTCACTAGTTTTTGCGTGAAAGAGTTACAAACATCCATCCATCCAAACTTTCGTGTATATAATATTAGTAGGATTTTCTACGACTATCTATTCAAGTGCTACTAGGATCTTTTGGCGCTTGAATGACATTCACAGGGGTAAACATTTGTGAAATCGTTTTATTAAAGTGTATTGAAAAAACTAAATGGCGGCGTGAGTTCCGAATTTTGACACGCGTCAAAAGTTCCTTGTACAACTGTCTGTTCCTTAATATACTATAGAGTCATGAGGCATGTGTGAAGTTCTTCATCCTCCAAAGAATAGGGAGGATCTTCCGACCAGACGAGTGTCGTGTCTGGTGCGCTACTGCCCGGCGATTGATGACGGGACGTTGTAATATGCTAGTTGCGCAGTAAACTCTGCTTGCGCGATGCAGGATTTTGTGTGACTTCAGTGTGATGCGTAGCTCGCATGTGGCGTTGTAGATGCCGCCACAATACTATGCAGTTGTTAAACCAACATACCGCTTTTAAGAATAAAACGTTCAAGCTTACCAAGTTCTCGTAAAAAGCCTCCTTAGAACCTCAACAAGGAGCCTATTCCTATGTATCGTTGAGGGTAACTTTTTAACTGAATTTACGTGTACACGCCGAGATTGTGAAGGTTTTATTCTTCTGAATGTTGAGTACGTTCAGGAAACAGTTTGCGTTCGTCTTCCCCTCACACAGCAAAAGGCATGAGCGTTTGCGAGTTTCCATAGTGTATGGGCCACTGTTGCATATAAGATTCGCCCACATGGTGCAACAAGACAAGATTACACAACAAGACAAGATAACAAGACAAGACAACAACACAACACAAGACAAGATTTACAGAAACTGTAGAATAGAATTGAATAGAATACTCTTTATTATGTACACCATACAAATAATTACTGTAATTTGTGATTACATAATAAAACGACTAGGAACCAACTGCGATACTTCAATGCAAGCCCTGGACGGTCAGCCCCGCGAACGCTTTACTGACTGCCTAGTACTTATTGCAGGGCATGGTATAACATATGGATGGAGAGCAGTGGTGGCCTAGCCGTAAGTTTTAGGTGTCTTGAAACGCCTGTCTTGGTTCGAACCTCGTTCGCACCAAGACAGGCGTTTTACTTTGTGTAAATTATTTCATCACAGCTGCTCTCAAAACGGCGAAGGAAAATATCGTGAAGAAACCGGAATGTTGTAGAACCAAACGTGACATCTACCAACCCGCACTGGGCCCGCGTGGTAGATTACGGTCGAATCACTCTCACAGAGAAGAGGCCTGTGGTTGAGGCTGATTATGATGTGGTTTTCACTTGGCGAAACTAGAGAAGAGAAGCTCAATCGAAACGCTTGTCCTTCTCGTCTTGCACCACCCAGGGGGAAGGCACCAGATGTCGTACGGGTGACAATAAATTTTATCGCCGCTCTGTGCGTATTCTCAGCACTACAAAACCGTAAGCTCGGATTTGAAACATAAACGGAACGGTATATATTATTTAAATTGCAAACTGTCACTTTTTATAGAGACACACGCGTCGTAAGCATGAAAGTGTCGTATAGTTTATGTTGTATGCACGATGGAGCGATCATACACCTGCGGCTGTTATTTGCTTCAAAATAGGATTTTGTATGACTTTTTTTGTTTGTGACTTTATGTATATACCTACCTAAAATACGTTTGCTATGACTGTACATGATCATAATGCTCTGTTGGTCTTGTGGTTGCAAGTGCGTCCGCTGAGCCTGGGGTCCTGGGTTATTGGGTTTTTCCGTTAGGAGTTCCTTAGTAACAGCCGGAGTCACCGGAGCCGGAGTTAGGAAGTTGGCGGTGTGATACCCCCCAGCCTTGGAAAGTATGTTAAGCCGTCGGTCCTGCGCCTGATATCTCTCCAGTAGTGTCGGATTGCCGTCCCATCGGACTTTGAGAATGAGGGAATAGACAGTATCCCTGTGTCTGCGTATACACTTGTACACTATAATATATCCCGCGCTGAAGGCATCCGTTAAGATTGGCCACCATGTCTGAAATACGGCCTGGAGCATATAAGTATGTTATTGCTATTAGATTTTGATAAATAAGCAGGTTTCAAAATTGGCTACTCTTTCTTACAGTCACGGGCTATGTTGCTTCCTTCCATGTACTAATTTTAACTCGATGACTTGGATTGCGTTGGATAGGTTTATCAATGCGATTCCACATTCGATCAGTCAATCCTGCCTTTAAAAAAAAAAGTATATCACGCAAAATCACGTCTTTTACGTAAAATACAACGCATAATGGGGTACTTAATACAAGCAGACGATGAAAGGAGTCGTTTAAATACGCATAAATTCTTATAAACACTTCCTCCAACCGTGCAGCCTCCTGATTTACTGGCTTTATCATTTTTTCGCTGACTTATACCCTCATTTTATAGGATATCTTCTAGATTTTTTATTGAAGACAATAAGGGCTTAATAAAATGGGAATGATGAGGGTAGCATCTGTGTAATAAGAGCTTCTTTACAGCTATTTTATAATGCATTTATATTAGCTCGTAAATGTCTAGTGAATATGAGCCTCCTCATCATTTGGGAAAATGAAAGATTTGAGACTGAAATTTTCCAAGATCAACGTCAAGTCTTTCTTGGCAAGTTAGGTAAAACAAAAAATATGGACTTGAAAAGGCAGCTTCTATGCCATGATGAAAATATGACTGACATAACGTTGTTGATGAAGATGGTGGTCGCTTTTTACGACAGAAAAAAATAAATAAATTGGTAAATTACAATAGGTACAAATCTTAGAAGTAATATAGGTATTATAAAGTATGATTCCTGTACTATGATAAACCTGTATCACAGATGGCATGAGTTCTTAGAATTGCTACTAGAATAACCAATTTCTTAACAATATTTAACATAAGTTATAAGAATAGTGACAGTATATAGTTAATTAATTGAGATAACTGATGATTGAGGATTTGTTTCTCTATGAGCATGTTATTACCTTGCTTTGTTAAATATAAATATTTAATCTATATATACATAAATCAATCTCTATTTCCCTCGGTCACGCCATAACTTGAGAGCGACTTTACCGATTTCAACCATCTTTTTTTTTTTTTTAGTTTTCTAATACTTTGTAGAAGGTTCTTAATATTTTTTTTTTTAAGAAAGTTGCTTCACGCGGACGAAGTCGCGGGCAGAAGGTAATAATAAATAAACTCTTTATTTTATCAAAAGCCATCACATTACAATATCCAAAGACTAAGAGAATATAAGGCTTATAACTGGTCACAATAATTTTAATACTCTGACTCCTAAACTAGGTATGGCCACACTATACTAATATAGCTATCAATACATGGGGCGACTAGAATCAATTTTATTTTAATTTTATTTTTGACGTTCAAAAGTGCCTTTTAAGTGCCTATATGAAATAAATGATTTGACTTTGACATGGGTTGATGTTAAAAACACGTCACTTCTAAAGATGAATCTACATACCGTAATAAACAGTACAAAAGCTCAAACGCTCACATTACCGAGCTATGCATTCTCTAACAGAACAGTCGTTTATATTGCAGCCTGCATCGGCTTATTTACGTGGTCGCCGGGACATATTTTATGCGCCGCCAATCGATATGTCCCGGTTCAGACACGGTTAATGGCCCGAAATGTTCCTGTGCTACGTCCCGGCTCGGTTGAGTCCTAGCTCAAAGGGATCGAGCTTTGACGTTCTAAGATACTGTTTGTACATTTACGTGAGATTTCGTAATTACCTACCTAAAGTGATTTTCATTACTCGTTTACTAGGTTATGTAGTTGCCAAATATATGTAGGTTTTGGTTAGTTATTAAATCCTACTAATATTATAAAAGCGAAAGTTTGTATGGATGGATGGATGGATGTGTGGTATTTGTTACTCTTTCAAGCAGAAACTACTACACGGATTTGGATGAAATTTGGCACACAGATATTTTATAACCAGGATACACACATAGGATTTTTATCCCGATTTTCCCACGGGATCGAAAATTATGTCGATAAAACCGCAGGGTGCAGCTAGTTATATTATAAAGATTAGGTATACAAAATCTCAATTCAGTAGCACAGGATCGTAATAACACAAAAAGCAAAAAAAAAATTGCTTGCGACTTAAAAAAGTCTATTCAAATATCAATGAAGTTCCTTAAAGGTTGACTTCCGTTTTACAAAATACTTCAGAAAGATTATTACTTATGTACAAGATGTATACAAGCGACTACAATCGCGAGCGTGGCGCGTGAAAAATTGAAACGCCTACATAAATAATTGAAGCAAAGTCGCATCAGCGCGTCGCAGTAGGAGTTTGTGCTCAGGAGCCAATTTGTTCGGATCAAGAGTCTTGTGGTAAATTAGTCGAGAACGTGTGCTCGTCGATAAGAATTACCTGGCATTCTGCGTCATGTTTCTTCATTTAGAATTTACCATAAAACGTACTGTCAGTACTGATTCTCACAGAATTATCACTTTTAGGAAAATATAAGTAATAAATTGGACGAACGTCATTTTCGGGTTTGCTAGACGCTTTGGGTAGTTTGTGTTACCGTCAGTGTATTTTTTACTACCTATAAGAAGTTATTCCTCCACTGTCGAAAGTCAATCAACTCAGCCTATCGCACTCCACTGATGGACAATTATATCGATTGTCAAAAGTATCTAAAGGTAAATAAAAGTGACAATAACATGACTTTTATCAGTAGGTACCAGCGCAAAATACTTCGTTAGAATTTCTGCTTTTTATTACAATCTCTACTTTATTAGGATTATGAATATTTTATAGAAATAATCACATTACTGAAGCGTAATGTAAAAACGCGTTATTTCAAGGATGAACAGTAGAATGTATGTAAGCTGGTAATATTACACGTCGATGGCATTATTTACTGTCGTTAGGGGTATTGAATATGACTGTAAAATCTAATCAGAATACAATGTATGAGTGCCTTTTATGATGAAAATAGTGACTACTCAGATAGGAAACGCCGACCTCATCTAGTTTTAAAATATGATTGACGTGTAAAAGTGTTTGTACAAACCTACTTACAAAATAAAATCATTTATCATTTACTAGTGACGGTAAGCCACACACACATACCTACATCATAAATGCAGACAGTGTTTAGCTCCGTTACTGAAGAAAACTTTGTTTCTACATATTAATTTTACAAAGACCCGGGTCCCGGTGGGATGAGTTTATGCCACGTTTGGCCATTGTAAACTGCGACTGTCTGTTTAAGAAGGCATTGATTTAGCCTAAACATGCTTAAACCTTGACCAAAACTGTTCGAAATATTACCCTTTATTATTTATGATACCCATTTAATGTAAGATCTGTGCCCACCCCGTATGTTGTAGTTATTTCCCATCTTCTTTGCGATGGCTGCCGGCGAAGTGTAAACATGGTTAAAGTGCGTGCGCTTTAAGTTGGAGTGCGCTCTCAAATCCTGAGAAATCGCTGCGGCTTCGGCCGTCTCTCGACACGTCTTCGGTGATGGTTTATGATGCAAGAAATGGCGGGAGTAATGCTGGATTTTAGTTGCAAAATAAATTGATCAGGCGGAGCGCCTGATCAATTTAAGTTAGCAACGTCATGCTTAATTTAATAAGTAGTTATGTTTTTAAAACCTATTCTTGTCGTCTGTTATTCTTGTCAGACAATACATTCCCAACGATGTGCAAGTATAGCATCTTGTTCAGGAGGTAATTTGCGTCGATCAGAAATGAGGTGCGAGTTGGTATCGAGTGCAGATTGTGGCTCTGTTTCAATTTTAATATCTTATTTTAAGATGTTGAACTTCGATGACAGGTCTAATTTCAGACTTCCAAAAGAATCTTATGTGAAATAACTACCAAGAGATGCAGCAGTGTTGTCAATTTACTTATTATTTTCGAATGCATATTTTAGCTAAGTTTACTGTTAATCATATCGAGTAACAGAGACACATCTTCCGCTAACCCTCATCGCTTACAGCGGAATGTCAGAGGGATAATGCAGATTGATTCGGCTCAACTCGGAGGAGACAAATTCGATTTGCGACAGTGCGGTGTAACGCACAGATTTGACGCCTTGAAAAATATACCAGATTCACGTAGAGATTGCAGCTGCCTAGATCGATGCTATTTTTCTACTTTGCTGGGCTCTTATTAGCAGCTTCGATCTGATTGTTCGAACCTAACTCTAGAAGAATTTGTTGGTCCATTCATTTTAAGGAATGCTTTGTTATAGTTGTAACTGTGTTTGAGGTTTTAATCTTAGAGTATTTAGGTCGGTATGTATCTTATTATCATAATCAGCATATAATGTTTCCACTCCTGGGACACAAGCCTCCTCTCTTCGAGAGGGAGTGGGCTGTAATAGATTTTAGCCTACTGGGCCACATCTACCAACCCGCACTGGGCCCGCATGACCTGCCACGCGGGCCCAGTGCGGGTTGGTAGATGTCACATGTCTTCGAAATTTTGGCATTAGTGATGTATCTTCTAAATGTGGTCTAATTTATGGAATCTTTTGTCGTCCTTTTACATACCTACGTAATTTTTTCCGAAGTACTTTTCGTCCTGTCCCATTATGAAAAAAAAAAATTGTAACTTTACCTTCATCAATTATTAAGTAGGCGTGAATGTTAAAAGCTTGAACATTATTGAAATAATAATAATAAATTAGTATTCAGAACCAGGAGCCCTGCTTTATGTGTATTAATAAAATCTTTTGGAAGTGCTACGAAAAGCTTGCTAAGCTCTCCACGTACGATCGTACTTTACAGACTAGTCCCCAAAACAGTCCCGAAAATAATTCCTTCAAGACCTAAGCTCTAAATTATGGTAGATAAACAAAGAATATCTATTCAAAGGGTCGCGCAGAATTTATACTAGTCTCGCAAAAGGCGTACAGTGTGTGTTGTTCCGTAAACGGGAGCTTCGCATTCCGGACACGTATGCCGTCGCCGAAATGTTCCCCGGATGGGTTTTTTGAAGAAACAAAACTCACTGTTCAATACAATACAATACAACTTGTCCCACATTGTCCCAGACTCCCAGCGCAGTGCCATTCCAACGCAGCTGGTCAAAATACCCATTTACATTCGACAGAAGTTGGGTTTTTTTGTTCGTCACCAATGGAAAAGTCGAAAGTCGAGTCTGTTTAGAATTCAATTTATTTTTGTATTGAATGTAGGATTGTTTAATCCGTATGGTATCCGGATTTTCCCGTTTGCTTTTGAACTAAGAAATATTCTCCGATATTTTCTTTGGATGTAGCCAGAGGCAACTTATACAGGATTATACTTATCGGTAAATCTGATATTCTTGGATGGTTCCGGAGGTTGGACGGCAATTGCTTCACTTGAAACTAGAAATTCGAACACATACAAACTGGCCGTGCGCCTAATGGCACGATCTTGTATGTAACCTGAATAAACTCTATGCAAAGTTCAGCAAAATTTTCAGCCTGAAAATAGCTTATTTTGCAACTAGCTTTTTCTCAACTTCTTAGGAAAGTTTTTAAATACAGCGCGAATTTTCAGGACCCGAAACGCAGATAAGCGTTTCTTAACATACATAGATTTTTAATTTGCTACACCAAAATGACAGCTATATATACTAAATAATGTCATGTTGACAAAAAAGGGCGATCGCAGCTGTCATTTTAGTCTAGCAAATAAAAAATTAGAGTATAGTTACAAGCTTAGGTAGATAATTGGTATTTATTCTTGAACTTCTATCTTTTCAGATTATTTTAGGAAAAAATATTTTCAAGCAACTTTTTCGCGTCCTCCCTACTGGGCCTAAGTAGTTATGTCTCTACTTTGTATGCTGGACACAAGTCCGTATACAACAGACGTTCCATGACAAATGTGATACCTTCGGTGTTTCCTCCTGTGAGTCAGGATTGATACACCATTATACCTACCCCTGATACCTATCCGTTTTGTTATTATTTCAGTATGTATCACGTTCCAATGTTTCAGAGGCAATATACGAAATATCCTCACAGAATAATAGGCTCTATTTCTTGTTGTGTTAGTGTGTATAATTGTGTGCACTAACGTGAGTATGTTTACACGATTCGTGTTCTCGTCACGTGCTATTCGACTCGCCGGTCGAGGCGTGTGCCTTCTTCGGTCGGGGCTATTATTTTTATCCGCATTTTGTACTTATTGGTGCCGTATTATGTGACAGCGTGCGCGTTATTAAATAATCGGCTGTTCGTTTCGTTAAGGATGTTGACGGGAAAATGAGGGTGAACCATATAGTCATATGTATAAGCTAACTACTACAGTCAGAACGATTTCATTCAGGCGAAGAGCTAAGTTTGTTGAGAATCGAGACAAGTGCCAGAAGGTCGTAAGGCACACTGGTGCTTTGGTTAAGAGCTCTAGAATAAAGGATCTAGTGTTCCTTAAAGCCTGAATTAGATCAAAGATATAACATCTGTCGCTGAGTTCAGCTGTGGAGCTGCCAAACGACTGTGCCTTGAGTGTTAGTATGTGTCTACCATCTCAAAATATTAAGAAAAATCAGTTAAGACTGGGCTTTTCATAATCCTTAAAATATTTGAAGCATACAGTAAGTTCTTAAGGTATTATTTTTGCAGGATAAGTCATGTCTACGTATAGTTCTATCATTGATTATGGGGGTTATAATACAATTGCATGAACTATCTTGAGGAGTCAGGTACGTATTAGTATTTACTCACTGTTGTGCAAGAAAGAGGCTTCTCCTGATATTATACTATGCCAATGTCTCGGATTTTCCCAGATTACATTGTGAACAAAATGCAATTTACTTTAGAGTGGCTGTCACCCTCTTTGTTCGCTTCCAACTCAATAGTTTCATCTTCCCCAATTTCAGTCGATCACACTTCCTGGCGTTAAAAAGTATAGCTTCCACTCCTGGCAATTTCGAACGAATTCGCAAAATCTACGATAAAAAAGTAGAATTTATTGCCTTTACCGATGAAAATATAACTTTCCCTATCCAATGTAAAAACGCTAAAATCTTTTTAGAACCCGATAAGCGTTATGGGCTAACCAGCTGCCACTTTAACAAATTATTGGGAGATTTTCAAGAAAAAGTTGTCACCCCTCGAAGGGTAGTCGTCGTCTTATTTGATAGCTTGATTTTCGCGGGGCGCACCGAGAATGTTAAATTACTGGCGAAATGAAAGATAATAGCGCTGCATCTTAACAGGGGAAAGTTGCTCCACTTTCGAGGAGGGAAAAAAGTTTATATCCCCAAAAGATTTTGAAATTCCCATCCCAAGGGCGCGGGAGTACTCGGTATCACATTATTTATTCATGGTTTTTTTGTTTTAAGTGCTCTAGCATAGTGGCTTCTATTTGGACGATCTCTTTACTACAGCATAAGCGATTAAGGGAGCGAATAATCTTCAAATCGGGTGTACTTATTTTGATTAAAAGGACGGTCTTGATCTGCGATGTCGACTCTGAGTTTAGTCTGATCATGTAGTGTTTAAAGTTACATAGTTGTGGCTAAAGGAGATCATAGTGACACTACTAGCCATTCAAATTATTCATGGTATGTTTCCGTAGACTTTGTAAACAGAGTGAAGGATTGCAGGGTGTCTGTTGAGGTTTAGTGGGACCATTCAGCCAGGTAGCCAGTAGGTACCTCATCAGCTCGTTTAGTCTATTTTAGTTATTTTCACAGCGTTATGTCCTACGGTATTCTGCTGTGGGGCAAAGCCGCTGATACACAAAATATATTTGTCCTTCAAAAACGAGCTGTTCGAGCAATTTACCAGCTAGGTGCCAGAGTTTCTCTAAGAGATTTTTTTAAATTGGTTGGTTGGTTGGTTGGTTTTTTTTGGATTGGTATTGGTGGATTGGTATTCTCACGGTTGCATCACAATTCATCTTCGCCAACATCTTATAATATATTAGGCAAAATTTACACTTGTACACTAAAACCAGTCATATTCACAATGTTAACACTAGAAATAAGGACAAACTACGTGCCCCATTTCACTGGTTTCATAAGGTTCATAACTCATTTGTTGGGCTTGGTATAACCTTTTATAACAAGATACCCTCTTATTTGCTAGACTTGCCTTTTAATGCGTTTAAAGCTCAAGTAAAATCCAACCTTTGTCCAAAGGCTTACTATTCCATCAACGACTGCTTACATGATAAGAATAGTTGGTCGCTCTAATTAACTCAAGACAATTTTCATGTTCTTTCTCCAGAATTAGCTTACTGACAGGTTATTGTTATTAGTGGAGAACTTATTTATTTATTTTACTTCGATGGTCCTAGTCTATCATCTGTGACTTCAAGTGACAGCTATGTGACCAGAACCCAGCAATGCATAAATATGTAAGCTGTCACGCCATTTATGCCTGGAGGCTTTTATTTAGGTAGTAAGTGTTTATTTATATTTTAATTTTAATTAATTATTTTTCAGCCTGAGTACGTATAGTTTTTATTATATTTGTTGGTATATTGGCGTGGCTAGCTGACTTAAGGCAAGTAATTTAATTTTATGTTCTGTGCCTTGTAATGTTAATTACTTAACACCTAGTATTGTATACAATCAAGTATCAAGTATTTTCTAACTGAACAGACAGCTGTGCTGCTGGGGGTTTGTTGCGCCACTTCTTCTTCCCAGCGATAGCACTAGGAAGTGGTGAAGGGCGGGCGTTTTTGGGGGACTGTCTTTTGTAAATTTGACGTTCGAAAAGTGCTGATTCTCAGCCTAATTTGAATAAATGACTTTTTTACTGTTTCAATCAAATAAAACTAGGATTAATCGAAATCGAACAATTTATTGTAAACTAATACGAACGCATAGTAGAATTTAGGATATATATTTGTAATATTAATAGTACAATAACAAAACATTTACATAAAGCGTTAACTTAGTTTCACCAACATTCGATAAAGCCGACGAGTGCGGTGAGTCTCATCTCCTACACACGGATCCGTCAACCTCTCATTACATTATTACAATATATCAAAATGTTAAAGCTATATAAAACATGGCCAATGAAATGACAACAGTCTTAAATCCTAGAAACGAGATTTTTAGTTACATTGATATAAATTAAACGCAGTCTATTTCAATCACTCTGGTTTAATTTATCGTACAAAATTGCTTTATACTAGTTTTATTCAATATTGCTAGTTCTATAAAAGTTATAACAGCTCAACAAACTTTCATTGGATTTAAAATACAAAATGGAGATATAGGAAAATGGTTTTCCAGAAGTGATTGGAATAAACGCGAGAGATAACATTACGACAATGAGGTCAGTGCCAGTGCAGATATAGAAAATAATTTCCTCGATATGAAATTGTCACAGACAGGGGAAGACAGAGGAAGACATCTTGCTTTGAACAATTTACAAGTGGGTTCAGTACAAAAGCTACTCCAACCTTTGAAAATTATTTCACAATACATTTGGGAATAGAAGTTTTCTCATAATGACAGTATAAAAGTACAAAAATGAGCAGAAGATAAACGCTAACAAGTCATAGCAATCCTCATAACATCTGTATTTACAATAGTGTTATATATTATCTAAATTATCATATTTAGAGCGCAGAGCTAGAAGCTTTCGTAAGTCTAGAAAAATACAGTGGTAACCTGACAGTGTCGAAGCATTTATTTTATAAATACGAGTACTAGAGTACAAAAGCAGTCTCCAGATTAAATTCGGTAACGTAGCTTAACGATATCTATTTAGAATTTTACAATTTAATACATTTTGCTGTTTTCTCTAAAAATCACTGATTTCTGGATCTGTATCAGCGTATTTGCAAGTAAAGGGGTTTCGTAGCCATGAACAGAAGGAACGGTCGCTATGCTGTTTGTATTTAGCTGTGGTGTGCTTTTTCGCGTGTGCTCGAGCGACAGCTGCGCGCCGCGTTGGGTACGAATCTAGTGACGATGCATCTGAATCTCTCGGCACTGAATCGTAGCCTGATTCAGCACGTCTTGAGGTGGTCGCAGGACTGTGTTTACCTGTCCGCGGTGTAGACTCATGACCGCTGTCATAACCGTCAGGTTTAGAACTAGCAACTACCCTCGCTATGCCTTTGTCACTTTTTTCCGTTCGTGGTTCAGTTGTTACCACTGGAGGCGTAACTTCCAGGTGTAAGTTTGACTTTAGTTCTTTAAATGAAGGAGCTCCGCTACCTGGTATTCGTCTTTCTTCTCTTAGATTAGGATCTGATGCCCCATCAGGATGCCTCAGAGATGCTATACGTGCGTCTGTAATATCGTTTCCTCGGTATCTTTCGAAGGGGCCGTAGCAATCGTTATGTGCTTCCAAATCTTGATATGCATCACACTCTCCAACTGCACTTCCGGGCCTAGACATGGTTCTCTTGCAACTATTACATATTTTGTCACTTGGTCTGTAAGCTGGTTCACTGTAAACAGAACCGTCACCTCCAAATTCTTCTGTATCACGAACATTTGACAAAGATAGGGACTGAAATTGTGGAGCTATCCTCGTAATCGGCATATTGCTATAATCATCAATGTTGTCTAACATATTACGTCGAGAGCCGTATAGTTCAGTTAGACTCATGATGTCATCAATTCTTGAACGTGATGAAGGTAAGCTTTCATGTGGATTTAAGCCAAGTCCACGATCACCACTATATTTGTCCGCATAAAATCCTATTGTTTGCCTTAGATAAGCTTCATTTCTAATTTGGCGTTCGACTTCGCTATACAAGGAGAGAGTATCTGTAAAAGTCGATGCCACTGTTAAATTTTCTTGACTCAGAATCCTGAGGGGATGATCGTCTAAATCTTCTTGATCTACTTCTGGTAAAGGATTTTCAGAGTAACCCATACAGAACGCAATATCCTCTTCGGTTACTTGTAGACAAGAATCCATCATTGGAACAGGTTCTAGGGGTTCTTCTACTTCTATTATTTCTAAAATTTCATCTTCATCGTCATTAAGACCTCTACTCATCCCATGAGGATCAATGTCCCTGCTATGATTTGAAGCTAATTCATCTTCCATTCTAAACCGTTCTTTATATTTACTATCTAAGCTTTCCATTGAAACTTCTCTACTACTAAGACTGCTGGGTTGCATTATAGGTAATGCAGGAGGTATTTCAGCTAATTCTTCACTGTCGTCATCGTCATCTATATCGTGTTTGCTTGGTTTGGAACATTTTTTACCCATTGAATTCTGATCACCTGGTCCTACATTTTCTTCTTCTATTGCCATTCCCTTGGAGCCAGCTTTTAATCCGGTTCTTATTACAGATTCTTCCACATGTATTCGCCTTGCTGAGTCTTTCGTCACAGGCTCCATTTTATGAGCATTTTCAGGTTCGTCTGGAGCTCTGACTCCAGGTTCTTTGTGTACAACCTGCGCTTTGTGACTTGGTGAGCTATGTCTGGATTTGTGAATTTGTGATGTTTGATTTTCGACCCATTTCCTTATCATATTTTTCTTGTGATTGTCCATATACCCATATCCCAGGTTCTCGCTACCAAGGGCACCAAGAATACCCAGTTGGAGCGGTAGAGCATTATTGGTGGGTTGCATTGGCACAGATTCAAATTGTATTGGTAGTTTTGGTTCTTGCATTGGCCCGTCGATCCAAGTTTCGCGTTTCTTGCCTTGCGTTTCCTTGATAATATGCCTTGCTTCAACTAATTTTGATTTAGATATTCTAGGTCCATCGATCCACTGTTCGTCACTGGTGCTTTTCCCTTCTTCTGGGTGTTTTGGACCCGCTTTTTTAAGCGGTGTTGATTTGGATGTTACTGAATGCACTGGAGACGCTTTTGGGGTATGACTGGGCTGTAAAGTTTTTAACGGTGATGCTTTGGGTGACCCATGTAATCTATGCACTGGACTTTTTTCTTCAACAACTCTAGATAGCGATGACTTATGTTTTTGTTCTGCTGCTGAACCTCGTAACGCTTTACTAAGTACACATCGATTGTCACCTGAATTTATATGGGGTATATACACCGGTGGATGTTCTCCGTCAGTTGCGTCGTCCGTAGGACCCACGTATATGACTGTGTCAGCTGAGAGATCACTACTTGATGGGTCCGGCTCACTACTGCTCGGTTTTGAAGCATCTTCACCAGAGCTCCCGCCAGACCCTGCATTGTTATTCGACGAATATTTGACCTTCCTTCTCCGAAGCCTATGTATACGAGATGCTAACTGTAATGTTGTTAACGTATCTGAATAATTTTGGGCATTTGGTGAAACATGGACAATCATAGCTGTATGACATGTTAGCGAACCGAGACACTCTTTTAAAACATGTGTAAGATTATGGTCTCTATACGGCAGATGCCTTTGTCCGTTGAATATTGCAAGTAATATATTTCCTAAACCAGATAGTGGTATTCCGCCGTTTGTTTTCCCTCTCTCTGAGTTTCCTAGGTCGATTAAATGCAGGCGGCTGCGTCCTCCGGCAACTGTGAACAAAGAGAGAAATGTTTTTAATTCAGGAACTTTGTTGTTTTGTGACCCATTTAGTATGGAGCCGGATAGTGAAACTTTTATTTAAAGCTTCTCTTTAATATAAAACAATCTTCAATTAACATTCCTGAAATAACTGTGCTTTGTGTATAAAATCGTCGTAATTGATTTTCTTTGAATAAATCCCTGACTGTTTCTTCTAAGTGCTAATTATTACTGGGCGCTCCTTTGTTTTATATGGAGATGTTTTGATGGAAATACTTATTAGTATCTATTTACAGGACGTAAGGACAATACGGCGACTACACCCACGCAGATAAGATACGGTTTGGTTTGCTTGTACCTACTTAGAGCAACTTAATAATACTTGAGTTTAAGACAATGCCATAGTTTTTCTTACCTGCTCCCTTTCCTCCAACACTGTACTGGTACACATGTAGCGTGTACAATAGATGGCTGTCTTTCCCTTCCTCTCTGGCCCCTCTGGTAGCCAGTGCAGCATCCAGGTAAAAGGCTGCCTTCTCAGCGCTGTGCACTCTGAGTTCTGATTGGTTCTGCAGGTGGGTTCCGAAGAGAGGGTCGTCACGGAGGTACACGCCTGGAGATTGCTCCGTGTCTGAGTATAGAAAAAATGGTTTAATTAAGAGATAGTATTAATAATAATAATAATAATATCCCTGGACATTTCACACAGCGCCATCTAGTCCCAAGCTAAGCAACCTAATGCTTGTGTTATGGTAACAAGATGGCTGATAAACTACTTATATACATTTTTTTTTTTTTTGTAAATATATACATATTATAGATAGAAAAACACCCAGACTCGGAACAAATACATGTAGGTCATACAAATATTTGTTCCGTGCGGGAATCGAACCCGCGACACGCAGCGCAGCAGTCAATCGCTTAACCACTGCGCCAACCGTGCCGTCGCAGTATTGTGTCTATAATATATGTATTCGTGAATATGCGCAAGAAAACACGTCATTCCCATTTTCATAGTTCAAGATAACTATCGTTTTATCTTATACACTTTCATGTTTAGTCAATGTCATATCTCACCATTTTGATAAGGCGCCAACAGGTCTCGGATCTGGTTGGTATTCGTGCAGAGCTCCACTGCTGACACCCTGACGGAAAAGCGGGTGCCACACTTGTGTCTCTGCTCCGCTATACCACGGAACAGCCAGGTGATGGCGCAAGGGATCGCGCCCAGTGCTGCTGGAGAGTCCGGCCGCCCCAACATAGTGTAGGATTTACCTGGGGGAAGAAATGGAGATTTGAAATAAAGTTCATTAACATTATACAAGATAGAGAAGGTAACTTGTCCTGAAATAGTATAAGGTTAGAGTAGGTTAAATTACTATTGAGGGCCTACTTCAATAGTACCTAATTTAAAACTCTCCAAAGGCGTTTCACATAAACTTTGACTCCAGTAAAAACACTTGTTGCGAGCAAAAAATGTAAAGATCGCAAAGTAAACCCTATTTCGTAAAAACTCAAGCCCACTGCGAAAAGTTACGTTTGAATAAAACCACATACATAAATAAATGATAAGTTAGCACGAGCAGATCAACTCAAATACCAAAAACCGCGGAATAAATTCACGACAGCAGTATAATGAACACAAGAAATCACTTTTAATGCCAGGTAAGTTCACTTAGCTCCACGTGGCTTCCGAAATCCTTCAATAATTAAAACGAGGTTCAAATTATTCACTCAGTCGGATCTACGATCCCGAATAACCGGAATGTGGGAGTAAGCTCGGGTTTAGTGCCAACATCGCCGCGTTTCCCCAAAACTTTCATCTCGCGAGGCATTCAATTTGCATCTGAAACCTTAATCTATGAGGGGAGGTTGGGGTAAATTACCTCTTTCCTTTTTAGTCGTTCGTTGTTTTGTGTTATTGAAAGTATAAGCCTATTTTGCGATTGTTTGTTTGTGGTATTATCTTGATCGCATCGTTCGGATAATCCCGCGCAACTTGCTAAATTGATTTCGTGTCTGGAACTTATTAATAGGTTGGTAATACTGTTAGCGCTGTTGGCTTTTGTCTTGTTTTCAAGTTATAATGTCGTGTTCCATTGTTTGAGAACATTGAGATGAATGAATACGTTTTAATTTCACAATTAAAACGTAACGGTTTTAATCGTAGTTTTCATTGTCTGTCTTTGTTTACCTTCTTCATCAGGACCTCTGTTTAAGGTAATTATTTTTACCTTTGCCGTAAATCAACTGGTTAGACTGGAAGCCGACTCCAACATAATTGGGGCAAGGTCAACCAGGCAGATTACCATTCATACATAATCAGCCTTGAATGTTCCCACTGCTGGGACACAGGCCTCCTCTCTGTGAGAGGGAGTGGGCCATAATGCAACACGCGGGCCCAGTGCGGGTTGGCGGATGTCACGTATCTTCTAATTTTTGGTTCTAAGACTTGCGAGCTTCACCGTTTGAAGAGCAGGGGCGATGAAATAATAGAAATATACACAAAGTAAAGTGCCTGCTCGGGTCCGGACCCACTGCCTACTCGTACAACTCTTAATTCACGGCCGTTATCACTGGGCCACCACTGTCAGATGACCATGAAGTGAATCAAATAACTAAAACCAAAACTACTGCAAGCGTCTTAGGACTTAAACTAGAAATCAAAAAAGAAAAGTCTTCGGAACATTGACGCTCTCAAAGATCCGGAAAATGAAAAGAAAAAGGATTTCTTTAGAACAAAGATGGATGCTATCCATAATTTATTTAAACCGGACTTCAAACTACCTTCAACCTAACATTCATAGTGTTAACTTGAAATCCCAGTTTTAATATCAAAGTTTTGCCATCAGGGGCGTGCGAGCGAGACGGAGACAGGTCGTATTTATCAAACTTTCAATTAAGAGCTCTCCCGACTCTTTGCTATTTAGATGCAAATCCCACCGCCCGAGCCGAGTGAGAAGTTTCATACTAGTGCATAATTAGGGCTACCCACCTTTAGAATGAGTTGTGGTTCCGCATTGCAAACGTAGCGTGAAAGTGCTACAGTTGAAGTTTCCGTCTATGAACTTTTTTAATACTTTATTTTCTTCAATTTTAGGATTTTTTTTTTTAAATACATTAATGCTAGAATTATGTTTTCTACCGTGCCACAGGACCATCTATTTCTTAGATCGCAGTCCACGTGTCAATTTGATTTCGTTTTTTTTTGTGTGGTTTACTAACATAGTTCATAAGTAATTATGTGCTAGGTACATGTGTTTAATAAGAATATTCTAGTTTTATTAAAAAGACTTATAAATGTTTTTGCTGTAACTTTTATACATACATACGCCTTCAATAGTGTGCTCTTTTATTACCATAATATTTTAATATGGAAGCCTGCCAACCCTATGCGGTACAGTTTCGCACTTTTTAATCAACGCTTCTGGATTCAACGTGAGAACTTGATTATTATCTCAAAGACTGTACTGCACTGTACGATAAACATGTAAGTTATCCTAGGATAACCGGAAGGTTAATTGGTTGTTTAATGGGAGTTTTGAAGCGTTTATAAAAGGTTGATAAACAAGAATGTCCACTATGAAACACAACATCTGATTGCTAACACCCATAGTATAAGTACCTACGTTTAGCAAATTGATTGGTGATCCTATTATTTAAGTAAGACTAATTTTCCTATTACGTAGTCACTTAGAGAACGTAAGAAAGGTTAGCGTGTTCATTTCTAGAAATACAACAAGACCTTTTATATCCTTGATTTCGGGGATATAATCAAGTTAGGAACAGATTTGCCAATCAGCATCCTTCTTCTTGCATTCATTGGTGGCTCAGTGGTAACGGCCGCGACTTACGAGTTGTAGGTCGTGTGTTTGAACCCAGTCAGCTCTACTTTCATCATCATCTGCCTAGCCTTTTCCCAACTATGTTGGGGTCGGCTTCCAGTCTTACCGGATGCAGCTGACTACCAGTATTTTACATGGAGCGACTGCCTATCTGACCTCCACAACCCAGTTACTGGGTAATACGATACCCCTTGGTAAGACTGGTTGTCAGACTTTCGGGCATCTGACTACCCGTAACGACTGTCAAAGATCCACAAATGACAGCCGGGACCAACGGCTTAAACGTGCTTTCCGAGGCACGGAGGGGTCTCGGTATGTAAAGATGGTCACCCATCCACAGACTAACCGCGGCAAGCGTAGCTTAACCTGACCGATCGACCTGTGCGGCTGTTATTATTTAGCCACGGGCCCCTCTCTCCAGTCAGCTCTACTTTGTGTAAATTAATTCATCAATACTGCTTTCAAAATGGTGAAGGAAAACATCGTGAGAAAACCGGCATTCTAGAACCAAAATTTCGAAGACATGTGACATCTACCAACCCGCACTGGGCCCGCGTGTTAGATTACTCTAACATACAACTCTACTTACCTTAGGCCTATTTTTATTATAAAGCATATGTTTTACTTGAAGGTGCAAATAAAATATATTTTTTTTACGGCCCACTCCCTTTCACAGAGAGGAGGCCTGTGTCCCAGCAGTGGGAACAAATAGGCTGAATATGATGATCCTTATTACGTTACACGTTTTCCCACTCCGAAACATTTTGAAGGAAATAACGCAATGTATGTTGTTGAACTGTCAAAATGAAAGGAATTTGCCATTAAGTATGTTACGCAATTAAGTACCCCGATGAAGCACAATAATATTGTAGTTTACGCTGTTTTAATTTGTCGACTAAAAGACAAATAGTCAATCATAATTCTTTTTGTTAAGGTTATGGTAGCAGAGTTATATCTTACCAAGTCCTGCGTGTCCGAAGCAGAAGAGGCAGCCGTCTGTCCCGTTGATGACGGCGTGGATGACGTCAGTCAGCGCACTCGAACATATCTCCGTCTGTGACAAGAATAGATACTTCATTAAGCTTAAGGCAAAACTACAACATTATTTATTTCAACATACTTGATAGGATATCAAGAAGGTCACGGAAATGAAAAAACCCCTGGTATATTGATGAGCAGTTCTTACAAAGGCAGATAATTGAGATCCCCTTTTCTACTTAGACCGCTTTACCTTGAAGTTTCCGTTCTACCCAGGGAAGTTATACATCCTATATTAACTACAAAGTTAGTTTTAGGACTGTGGACGGTTTTAGTCACGGCCCTACTGCAAGTTTTGGACTCAAACGGAAATACTATTCATGAGGTGAAGTGAAACATACATTAGTGTTAGTATACCAAAAATATATTATAGCGTTTAATTAATTGATTATGTGTCTCACAAATCGAATAGAACATTCATTTATTTGTTTGTTTAGTTACACTATAAGTTATTCTGGCTATCTATGTTTTTTTCTGTATACTTGTCTTATAAAGTTATAACACACATCACACCCGTATTTCCCGAGGGGTTAGGCAGAGGTGATTTGGTTGGTTTGGTGTTTTGTTTATGGTGGTTTTTTTTGTGTGTGGTGATTTGTCTTATAACACCATTGTAAACTGAATGAAATAATAAATAAATAGAGACTTCTCTGTCCCATCTCCTAAAAATCAAAACACCACACATTTAACATCCCTCTCATTAAACACGATTAAATCTCTATTCATTACCACTTCACCCCTAACTAGAGACAAAAGTATCTGTAACTCTGTGAATAATTTACTAAAATCTGGCACTTAGGGTGTTGCAGAAGCTTCCATCATTCGAACCAGGGTGTTTTCTTTCGCCCCGGATCTCAGGTAATTACGCGGACTTAAGGTAGCACGCAGATTAGGGGGCTGCGACGAGAGGCTTAGAGAATATGGGGGTTATAATGATGTCGCTAGTTGCTTTTGTGGCTTTTAGTAGTCGAACGATGATTAAAACGGAGAGTTTGGCAAAATAGTTCGCTTTAAACCATATAAATTCATATCAAATCAAACATTTTATTTGTTTACGACTGTACAACAAACATGAAACGTTTTCTTTCGAAATAGACAACTTTTGAATGTCCTCACATCAACTTTAATAAACTTCCTCATATTCCGTTGAATGTAGATTCAACGGAATATGAGGAAACTATAAATTAAGAATTTGAGATCATTTTCAAGTTATGGAACAACAAACTGTTGTTACAAGTTCAAATCCCATTGCAACCAAAAATTTATTAGGTCCT
This sequence comes from Apamea anceps, assembly GCA_951799955.1. NCBI lineage: Eukaryota > Metazoa > Arthropoda > Insecta > Lepidoptera > Noctuidae > Apamea > Apamea anceps. Next base: position 3,769,704 of record OX637506.1, read on the forward strand.
TCTTGTTACAAATAGTCACTCAAAAATCAACTTAGAATACATTACACTAAAGTAGATAACTTATTAAGTGGCGATGGAATGTAAATTATCTGAGATTATATTTACACTAATAGAGACTGTGATGTATGTGTTAATAATTAGTGGCACAAAATATAATACTGTTCATGATTGCCAAGGCGCGCCGGTCTTCGATTATACGCTGTGCTACCAAGTCGATGTCGTTTGCTTTCACTTCTGCTACCCACGTACCTCCATATCCTTCTGAGACTTAGTTAGTTTCTTTATTAACATTAACTTTTGTATGAAACATAATTTAGTGCTCTCTTTGCCCCTGTGTTTTTGTTCTCGGCCGCTTCGCAGATAATTAAAAGGACTTAAGTTGGAGCACCGAGATTAGAGAGCTGTAGGGAGGCCTACTTTTATGTATAATAGAGGATTATTTTTAAAAAGTACAGCTGAGCTATTCTGTGGAAAACTCACCGTGAAAACTCAGGTGAAGTGAGACAATGGTACCAAGTATCAGGTGGAGTTGCAGCCACTTTAAGTTCACTTTACCTAAGTTTTCACGGTGAAATATTTACAGAATAGACCAGCTGGAGTCGGCAAAACTTTGAAAGAAATTAGGTCTACTTACAATAACTTTATTGAGACGATCATTGACAGTCCTAAACTTCTTATATTTTTTGTGATTCAGGTGACCTAGCGCAGGATTGTATCCGAAGCAAAGCACGAGTTTTTTTCCCATCCCGTACATACAATAGACTCAAGACTTCAGATGCTGATCCCTCGTTGAATACGAAAAGATTATGATAACATTCTACGAGAGATGAAGTTGGCCATTAGTTATAAGGGGTGTAAAATCACTGTCTATTCCAAGGTTTCCTGGAAGAGATCGCTGAAAGCGATAAGGCCGCCCATTGTATATTTTTAGTGTTCGAACAATTTTGTTTGTTATGTATTTTTGTGGTGTACAATAAAGTGTATACAAATAAATAAATAAAAAGACACTTAACGAAGCCTCGAGTCACTTGTACTCCCGGTCATTGTAATCATTTTTTTGACCGGGACCTTACTATACGATATTAAAAGTCAAAATCAATTTTAAAAACCAACTTTATATACACCCAGTACTCCTGTACCGCTGCATGCACCAATAAGCACAATGTTTTGCGTGCGTTACATTGCGCACCAGCGCAAACAGCAAAGGAGAATGATCAAAAGTCGTACCAAAAAGTCTCATGCATCAAGATCAAAATATTACAGTAATCATTTTCATAATTTTTTACGACATTACACGTCAGGGATTTCATTTTTGAACAGGAAATTTTATTTAAAGTAAAAAAGTGTTGATGTTGTATTATTCCCTTTACATGACGTTCCGTTTCAAATGATATGATTAATATAACCTTGAATTTTAAAAGTGTTATGATCACATCTTTCAAAGAACATGTAAAAAAAAATACTTTTCTGATTCTACATTAATTAAAAATAACTAGATTATAATAGAATATAATTTTTCTTAAACGATTATCATTTTTTAAGAGCAATAATGGCCGTTCGCTTATGACGTGTCAAACAAAATAAAGTACCTAGTGTTTAGGTTATTTCGATTTTTTTGAAAATCTCCGATACCCGGGTTTTGTTTACAAACTTTTTGAACTTTTGTAGGAGCTAATATGATAAGTGTAGTCTATAAAAAACAAAAGTTTAACTTTGATGCAGCATGGTACGGGATTCCATACATCCATTGGCATTGTCCTTTTCCCACCAAAAATAAAAGTCGTTTCCCAGCATTTTTTTTGTGCAATGTTACTTAATTTGATGTACAGAATGCGTAGTTGACGGCTATGTGATGTGTCTTTTTACAACCTGTATAATAAATACAAGACTTTCCCGTCCACCTTCGAACTCATGGCGCCACTATCGCAGGGGATATACACTCAACACGGAAATACTGAAATTGTTTTCAATGAAAATTTTAATGACCCGGACTCCGTTCACTAATTGAGAGCGCTAAGTTCGCGATGGAGGGACGCCAGTTAATCAATTTTTGTTATTAACTTTAGCTATTATTCAATTAATTAAGCACCGACATTGATCGGGTTGTTCTGTAGGAAAAATTAAGCAATAAAACTGTTATCAAAATTTTATATGGATGATGGCTAATTTTAGAACTATTCGTACAAATAATTTATTTATTTATTAAAACTTTACGCGCAAGTAAAAAAATACCGTACAAAGGCGGATTTAATGCCTGAGGCATTTTTTACCAGTCAACCTTAGAGTGATGCAAAGACAAAACATGGCCGGTGCAACATACGGGATAAATAGCTAGGAAATGTCTATAAAATACAAGAATAAATACATTAAATACATAGCTAGATACATACATAATAATATAATGTAATTTCAAGGAAGGTATAGTAAAATAAGATAATCGAAAAATCTAAACGTAAAATATAATGTAAAATCGATGGAAATAATGGAGAAGCTACATGCTTTAAAAAATTTTGGAAGTGATAATTCCCTTCTTTATCGCGCAGTACGGACAATGTATGGCTTTAAGTACTTATGAAGTATTATTACTTATGAAGTTACATAGTCGTGACGTCACTGCTATGGTAGTGCCGTTTTTGTCTAGTAGTTATTTTAAAACGTTTATAACTTGGCAATCTTTAAGCTTTATTTATGTATACCACAAAAATACATAACATAAAAAAAATACATCAAATGTTACAAAATCACAAACACTTAACACTTTACACTTTTAATAATATTTTTTTTGCATTATTAGCAAAAAAAAATAATTAATTGAGTTTAAAATAAAAAAAAAACTTCATCCCTATCATCTAATTACCTGTTTTATTTTTATCGAGAAAACAATTTCTAAATCGTATGGTTGGAGTTTTGGAAATAACCTCTTTCACGAGGATAAGTCCCCGAAATTCTAAATTAATTAAATTAAAACTCACTAATATTTTCCTTAGTCCGATTGATTGGGGTTTAAAACTTTTGTGGGATATTAATATCGAATAGTTACAGTTTAATCCAAACTCGTAGATAAGTTTGAAATTGATTTTGATGAAAGTAGTTTCCAATTAGTTACAAATCCTATACTTACAGCCCTTCATTTAAATCTATTCATATGATGGAGGTCCGAGAAACTTTGCTAGGAGCGGTGTGCCTTATTTCGCCAGTTAGGGAAGTAAGTGAGGTAAGTCTCACCTGACAGGGAACCTGAACCCTTTTTTTATGCGAGCAGTGATGGCCAGCAGTAGGTCGTAGGTTCGAACCCGGACAGGGGCTTTGTTTGTGTTAATTATTTCATCCCTTGCTGTGAAGGAAAACATCGTGAGGAAACCGGCATGTCCTAGAACCAAAAATTCGAAGACATGTGACATCTACTAACTGGGCCCGCGTGGTAGATTATGACCCACTAACTCTCACCGGGAGGAGGTATGTGAGAACATTATAGGCCGATTCCGGCTCTGACCAGAGCTGACAAGGATCTATCATTGTTAAAGAAGTCAAGTTCAAAAAAAAAAACGATGAAAATCAGTATTTTATGAATGAAAATAATAACCATAAAGCATGATATAATAACAGCGAGATTATATTTCATAATTACACTGGATTTTGGCGAGTCTAGTGACATTGGATGATGCATGTAAACCGTAGCCGACACATTGAACTACCGTCCACCGGTTCCCACTGATTTACTACAGCACTAGATAGTAATTAATGTATTGAACATAAATCTTTTATTTTTATTTTGTATTTTAAGTAGGGAGAAGGTAGATGATGTTGATTTTGAATTTTATGCAGACATTACATACAAATAAAACATATTGATGCTGATATAGTCAAAACTAAAATGGTTTTGCAACTCGCAAGTTAAGTGGCCGGCTTTTGCCTTTCAACTCTCGCATAGCATAGTCAGATTAGTCAGCCTATAATGTTCCCACTGCTGGGACACAGGCTTCCTCTCGGTGAGATCCCGTGCTACCACGCGCAGTGCGGGTTGGTAGATGTCACATGTCTTCGAATTTTTGGTTTAATTACATGCTTTTTTCCTCACGATGTTTTCCTTCACCGTTTTGAGAGCGTTGGTGATGATAGGATTTACACAAAGTAAAGCGCCTGCCTGGGTTCGAACCCACGACCTAGAACTTTTTAAGTCGGGGCCGGTCCCACTGGACCACCACTACTCCACGCCAAATGCGATGACGTCCAGCCTTGCATTTACCAAAACACTGAAAGGCTCCTTTACTCAAGTTTATCTTGCACCCAATTTTAAAAGTACAGTTTATTAATATCTGTTTTGATAGTAAAGTGAACAAGTCATAAAGGTAGATTAGTAACATAATTACGCTGGATCCCGGCGTCGGACGCTAAGCCTGCGTAAGCCGCCGTCCGGCCGCTGTCCGGCGCCGTCCGGTGAGTTATTGCACGGATAAGTTACATCAACGCTTGTATAACTACATTCGTGTAAGGCCCATATTGTATCGTAATAGCTCTCTTAATTATTTTAATCGCTCAGACGAGCGGCTTAGTGATTTTAGAATTTGCTTTGAAGTGACACATATTTGTGACCGTTTTCGCTGCATTTGGAGAGTTCAAATGATGGAGACAAGTCTAATAATCTTAGTCTTATAAAAAATATGTTAGTACTAGCTGCGCCCCGCGGTTTCACCCGCATAAGTTTCAATCCCGTGGGAATATCAGCATCCTAATTGCGTAACACACAATCATTTGGAATCAGAATCATTTTGAAGCAAATTGCTAATACACACAATGCTTCATAAATTCGAAAAATTTGTCTGCTCAACACGTAAGTAAATAACGCAATGAATGTTGTTGAACTGTCAAAATGAAAGCGATTCCGATTGATCGTGTGTTACGCAATTACGGTGCAGGATTAAAAGTATCCTATGCGTTAATCCTGATTATAAACTATCTGTTGTGCCAAATTTCATCCAAATCCGTTCGGTAATTTTGGCGTGAAAGAGTAACAAACATCCATCCATCCATACAAATTTTCGCGTTTATAATATTAGTAGGATTTATTATTCAAGAGTACAAAAGACGACGAATAGAAAGAGACGATTCAGAGAAATACAATATACAACATAACACTAAAATATATATATATATTATGTACAGACGCCAGCAGGTCAAGCTACCCGAAAGTGTCAAATTTTCCCAATGAACTTTGAACCTTAATGCGTTAGCAATAAAGTTGAAAATCTATTAAATAAATTTGACAGATTGTAGTAGCTTGATGTGCTGGCGTCTGTACAAGTATATAAAGGAAAAATACGGAAAGAACTCATTGGACATCAAAAAATTCGTCCGCATCGGTATCAGTGGGAAAAAAATTATTTGATCTTTAAACAAGTTTGAAGCTCATAATAAATATTATTTTAGTAAATAATTTGTTTAGGGGTTCTAATGGACTGTCTACTTCTTCAAACAAACCAAGTGGAAAGTTGGCTGATTTGATTGATTGATTCGAAAGAAAGAACCAAGACGAGATGAAAATGATTAATGACAATACAACAAATTCATAATTGCCTTCCTTGTTTCTACAAAAAGTCGACCACGATTTCTTACCCTTTTTTTCAAGAATGGTATAATCCTGATGCTTTCTTAAGGCATTAGAAATTTAGAGTTAGTATTTTAAGCTCATACAACATCAAGAGTGCAACTATTTCGTCTCTTAATTTCCTGTAAACAGTGGTGCATTAGATAAACACACACACACAGTAGGAATTATTTTCCGGTTACTCAAAAAAAAAAAAAAAATTGCTGTTCACTACATGTCGACTGCTTTCTATGAAACAGCAGATTTTTTTTTTTATAATCGGCAAAAAAATTCTGCGCTGAATTCATGGTAACAGTTTACGCGTCAATGTCGTTACCACCCTGTACAGGCATCAAAACACTCCTATTTACAGCTCACACAACATCTAGAGCTCAGTTCCTCGTCTCGTAATCTCCTGTATACAGTGGTGCATTAGACACTGCAGGGTTACTTGTGCGTTCAGTAATTACATCTGAACGCGCATTACGCGGTTAAGTGATTTATTACCACGTTTATGGAGCTGTGAGTCCTGATCGGGATTGCTGGTCTTAAGTGGTATGATGTGTGCGGTATTAGGGTGTGGTATGCGTGGTTCCAGTTGTGGGAGCGAAGATGGATATGGTGATCAGTGTGCATTTTATGGTTGCGTTGGCGTCGTATTTTTGGATTTGTAGAATCGCTTGCCTGTATTTTTGTAGAAAATATTAAGACTTAGGACTTTATTAAAAGGTGAAGTTTAGAAAAAACCTAGGAATGCTCTCGGCAGAGCTTATGTATGATTCTTAATGTATTCAATGTTGCTCACGTTGCATTCATGTGATTATTTTTATTTGCTTGCAAGCTCATTTCTTACTGTTAACCGGTTCACTGCCGTAATTACAAAAACAATTAAAAACCATTGTGTTTCGCGTGGATCAACGTTCCAGCATACAAAGGATTAATAGTGGCAATTTCCTTATTTTATTACTTTAGGAACCCTACTTTTTCATGTAAACATTGTCAGTAAATTTTGTGTTAAACTTTGACCAGGTTTGTCCTTCGTTTTACCTTCACAGGTAAAGAGTTTCATTGATTGAGTTGAGTTTCATTGTTTGAGTTGAGCTGCACAATTTCTGACAAATGCGTGCACTGACTGGACAGGTCCTCTCAATCTGTGTGGTTTCCTCAAAAGACCACCTCAGACATCGACCACATGGTCTTCATATGATCTGACCAAAGATTATGTCTGGACTTTAAAAGAGACTGTGACCTCTGACTTTGTTTCGGCCTTTCTTCTCAGACTAGTCAGATAGGAAACGCCGACCTCATCCAGTTTTAACATATGATTGACGTGTAAAAGTGTTTGTACAAACCTACTTACAAAATAAAATCATTTATCATTTCACTTAGTTTTTATAAAAGCATTCAGTCTTCTAAATCTTTTCCTCCCATGACACACGTATTCTAACATGACAACACATGTTCCTACAATTTAAGCCGTGCAACCATGGACATGGCGATTACACCATGCTAATGGGATTCGTATGCACCGGTGGACTTGTTGTGTGAATTGTTTACGTTTGGTCATGTTTCTCCCGGTTTAGTGAGTTTTAGGGTTTATGTTGCAGGGGTGTGACAACATTGGAAACTTTTGTGGATGGATGGAATTTGCCAACCTAGTGATGCAATATTAAGCAGGAAAGGTGGAAATGGCTATGAAATGTAGCAGGAACGTATACAGTCCTCCAGACCGCATTTTAGCCAAGGCGGTCAATATCAACGGAGACTGGCTTTCGGCGCGGTAGTGCACAAATGTGTGCGAAGACACAGCTGCACTCTCTCTTCCCTCACTCTCATAGTCCTGTGGGAAGGCCGTAGAGAGATCAGGCGCAGGACCAACGGCTTAACGTTCTTTCCGAGGCACGGGAGTATCACACCGCCAACTTCCAAACTCCGGGCTGTTGTTACTAAGAAATTCGTAATGGAAAAACAAAATAACACATGGCCCAACCTGGGAATCGAACCCTACATAGTTGTTGGAATTTTGGAAACGATCGAGATAGTTGAGAGTGTACTGTGATCTTCAACTTCGATATTCTGTGAGTTCCTTCGACGTTCCCATTTATTCGAGCGTAGTCATTTTGTAACTTTATCTCCAATCGAAAACTTTCCGATAAAAATGTTACCTTATAGAAACGTGACTCGGGAATTGATAACATCGTATCCAGCAGCAAATTGCCTGTTCCTTAATGTAACTAAATGTGGCAATATGCATATTATGCACACGTTTGCTAAGACCAGATTAAATCGCGGACAACAAGGTGATCGAGAAACCCTCGGGAGAAAATAACTGCAGCTACTAACCCTCTTACACGATACCAGGGGCACATAACACTAAGGAGACTTCTCATAAGCTCTAAAATCTCGTTAAAACCGCTAACAATTTTCTATCCTACTCAACAGCAAAAATGTGAAATTTTCGGTAAAGGGGAACGCGAAAGTTTGCGTTAGTCGCGCAGTGCACGCCGTTTAACAATTTAAACAGGAGAAGTCGCGGCTCGCTCCGCCGGCGACATTTTTGGTGCATGAAATTCAGAGGGGTATAGAACTACGCGAGAACGCCGTGTGGGTATTCTATGCAAGGGAGGCAAGGGAAGGGAGCAAGCGGGGGTGATGACGCTGCGTTTTATAATGCAATGCATTCTTACCGAAAGAATCTTCTTGAAGAAGCGTCTTGCTTATTTAAAGTTTGTAGAAGGAAAAATGTTTTCTTTGAAGAAAATCTTTTAAGTAAGTTCAAGTGAGGGTTTGTTATTTTACGAAGAGGTTGGTTATACTTTTGTGAAAATATGTAAAAAAAAAGAGTGAGAAAATTGAATGAACAAAAGTGGGATTTTGTATTCAAAGCAGATTAATAACAATAATTGTTACATGCATTTCATTGTACCTTGGTAATACGGGCTGGTGTCCACAACTCCACATGAACGCGCGTATTTTGCGAATTGTACCTATATCTACCGCGAACTGCGGTTAAAGTTCATTTTATTTTATTCTGTTCTGTTCTATTTTTAGTAGAAGTTCACCCATTTGATTATACATATTTAAAGTTTTAAAATAAAATAGTACAGACATTTAAATGACCCGCTTACCGCATGCAACTTAACCCGTTCGCTTAGGAGGAAAGTTTTATGTAATAGTAGGTAAGCGTGCTCTTATTTTTACCTCGGGACCGCCTCAGGACGGCAGTATGCGACATGAGAGGCTAGTACTAAGAATATGCTGCCTTATAATGTTAATAGGTTGCATAATACCTTTAAATATTGCAAGCGGAACTTCGACGGTGGAAATTTTAACTGCAACTTTAGCATTTTTGCTTGGATTTTGATTGTTTTAGAATTGAATAGGTAGTTACATTGTCTGAGATCCTTATTGTGTTTAACTGTTCCTATTGTGAAGGAACGAACCGTGGCATAATCAGCCTACATACAACGTTACCACTGCTGAGACACCGGCCTCTTCTCTTTGAGAGAGACTGGGCCATAATCCACCATGCGAGCCCAGTGCAGGTTGGTGGATAACACCTGATTTCAAAGTTTTGGTTCTAGGACATGCCGGTTTTCTCACGTTGTTTTTCTTCACCTCTTTGTGAGCAGTGTTAAGGAAATTTAATACTCAAAGTAAACCGCCTGGCTGGGTTCGAACTCATGACCTACTACTCGTAAGCCAGTGCCGGTACCACTGGGCCACCAGTGCTCTACATATACATACATATATATTTATTCAAAATAATGAAGAACGCAATGCATAATACATAGGGGTTCAGGCAAACATGACCGAACTGTGTCTGTAATATTACATGAACGTTTTTTTTTGCGCGGATGAAGTCGTGGACCGAAGCTAGTCAATCATGTTCAAGTATCCTTCCAAATATACAGATCTCCTTCGATTTTCCTCTCGACCCGTTCCTTCCTTTGTTCCAGTAATTTGGCCCAGCTAATTACTGTAATCACCTCTTTTGTCTGATAAACTCAAAGGTCTTTCCTGCGATGGCAGTATTACCTTTCTAACGACGCCGATCATTTTGTTCGGTGGGACGCTGTCAGCCGTTCTTGGCAATTATTCTGGCGGCTACACGCGATTTTATTTTTTAAGACTTGTTTTAAAGATCCTTTGGAGGTTTTGGCGTTTACATTTGAGTTGTATTTAAATACAAAGGTAATTCGAAAGTTGTTTTTGATTTTATGTATTTTGTTTTACATTCTACTCTTACACATGTTGTCTACATCTCTTTTTTAACCGACTTCTAAAACATGAGGAGGTTCTCAATTCGGATGTTTATATATATATATGTATGTGTGTATTATATATGTATATATATATATTATGCATGTTCGGGAATGACTCCGTCATATATAGACAGATTTCTAAAATTCTTTTTTTGTTCAAAAGAGGTTTAATAATAATATAATATAATAATAATAATAATATCCCTGGAAATTTCACACAGCACCATCTAGTCCCAAGTTAAGCAACCTAATGCTTGTGTTATGGAAACAAGATGGCTGATAAACTACTTATATACATTTTTTTTTTTGGTAAATTCATATTATAGATAGAAAAACACCCAGACTCGGAACAAATACATGTAGGACTTACAAATATTTGTTCTGTGCGGGAATCGAACCCGCGACACGCAGCGCAGCAGTCGCTCGCTCAGCCACTGCGCTAACCGTGCCGTCGTTTATTTCAAACACAAAAAGAAACATTTCATTCAGTTGGAGTATGTGGGGAGGAATTTTATTGTAACATTTTAAACAGTACCCCATGAAGGATGAGTCTACTTTAGCCAGCTACTGAAACCTGTTTGAACTAATTGGTCCCTATTTGTAGTCCTATAGTTTATTCCGAAATGGTCCCATTTAAATTTCGTAAAGATCTGATGATGAGTTTCGGAGACAGACAACGGGACTCTTCAATAAATGCCAGCAAATCAACCGCGATTGCTGCTATCGCTTATGTATGCATTGTTTACGCAATCACACAACATAACATTACGCCTGTACCCTCTAAAGGTGTACGCAGATGTGTTTAGTATACCACGGTATACCCTCATTTCTGTCATAGTTGTTATTGAGAGAGAGAGGTACCCTCTAATCTTGCAAGTATATATGAATTTGTATGGAGTGGGTACAACTAAAAAGTGAAAATAAAAACTTTTTACAAAAAAAAACAGCTGACTTCAAAAAAACAAAAAGTACAAAGTTAAAAATAACTTTAATTTCGGAAGTCGGTGTCAAAAAACGAAAATGCGGAACCAACGACACCGACATCCGAAATTTAAATTATTTTTGACTTAGTAGTGTTTTTTTTTTGGAAGTCAGTTGTATCTTTTTAAGCTTTTTATTCTGTATGCTGGAAGACATTTCTTTAGAAATAACGTACCCTTTGTACGTATTTTTCTGTTGCTTTTTTCTTGTCTGTTTATATGTGTGTACATAAATGGTTAAATAAATAAACATGGTAAGATTGGGTAAGATGAGTTGTTAATTTTGACGATCCCTTTACTGACTTTTGTAACGCTAACGTATCCAGTCAACTTTAGATCTTATAAGCTTAAAGTTCAGCCATCGCGGCGAGGGCACCAATAAAATTGATGCATTCTGCTTGTGGAGCTCCACGACGAATGAACTGATTCAATTCGACACAATGTATAAAGTCCCAGACTAGGGTGCCATAAAACTACAAGAGCTTTATCTTAACAACTCTACCTTAACTCAACTCGCATCGAAGGCGAACATTTTGGACGCGACACAATATTGTAAAGCAATCTTTCTGCACCTGGGTACCATGAAACTACAAGAGTTCACTTGTGACACTTCACCTTAACAACTCACCTGTGTGCATCATCCTGTGAGAATATACATTTAATGCGAACATCTTGAGTGCGACACAATATGTAAAGACTCACGTGTACCAGGCTAGCATAAAACTAAAAGAGCTTTTCAGCAACTTACCTGTGCATCATCCTGTGAAAAGATAGCATCGAAGGCGAACATCTTTGGTGCAGCCACGCCAACCTTTCTATCTTCCGGAGCGGTGGCTGCGGGCGCCGTCTCGCACAGGCTGACCTGCTTCTTGCGCTTGTCCATCGCGAAGGTCTGGGTACCGCTGGTGAAGGGACCCTCGCCTGATGCACCCACTCGGAGCATTACCTTGACCTGGAAAGGAGATTACAGTTAGATACGGGTAAGTTTAACTTTTGGAGATTGTTGGAGTTCTTGTCTCGTATCGTCACATAATTTTTGAAGTGAAAACTCCTTTAGCGGCGTTGTGCACTTTTGTTGTGATGGGTAAAAAATTTTAAACTCGCGTCAGGACACGTGACCTGATCGAAAATTCGTAAGACGGAGCTTGCATCAGGACACGTGACTTGATCGAAAATTTGTAAGACGGAGGGAGAGTAGACCGCATTCCAAAATATCAAAAATGCACGTTAATATTCAAGTTATTACTTGTGCCGGTACTCCCGGAGTGCAACCCGTTGATTTTTTTTTCATATCTTTGTAAAATTATAAGCCAGTCAGCAAAGTGGTAGTAACGACTAATTTTGAAATAGCTTCTTTTAGCTTCAACTAAACTGATTTAAGTATGAAATAGGTGTGACATTATTTTTTTAGTTAACTTGATTTATTAAACATATACATTTCGAGGCTTTTGGTAAATACTCAATGAGATCATAGAATCGAACAATCAGCTAATAAAAGAGGTATCACCATCCTTAATCACGGAAATAAAATTCTTCGTGGAATTCTGCAGTCACAAAATAAATTAAAGAAAGAAAGAAAGAAAAAAAAGTTTATTTGGACACAGTTTGTGAAACACAAAATACAAAATTAATAAAAATAAATAATAATGTTTCAGGCAACAATAGTGTGTGCCTCACGGCTGCGCCAAAAAGGTTCATTTCAGCAAACAAAACAAAAACAATAACTAACGAAAAAATGGATTCCAACCAAATCTGATACCCTTTGTCTAAGCTCCTCTTTTTGGAACATCCGAATATTCCATCAAAAGTCCATTCTGTTAGATGTAAACTTTTCACAAACTAACCGCGACTCGTATGGGTGTGAGCGTACAGCAAATCTCGGCCTAACGAACCGAGGCCAGACAACGGCTTTGAGTCAAAGCCGAGTGAGCGCGCAATGGATGACGAGCAACGTGGGATAGTCGTCAACACTAAATGGTAGTGCAGGATGTGTCTATGGTGTATGTGATACATCGGTGTAGAATATTATATTTAAGTAGTTTACTGAGTGCAAACCGATGGCACCCGAAAATAAACGATGATCGATCGGATCTTTGCTAAAGAAAAAATCTGATGATTGTACTCGTAGATGAAATACATGTGTCCATTCCTAGATATGGACAATAATGTATACCTGCACCATTTTAGGTCACACAGCATATTTACTATATAAGGTAGTTCATACACGAAAATGTTTAAGCGATATAATTTAATGTAGTATAATATGTATATCATATAGTCTATAATAAAATAAATATAATAGAATGAGAGGTGGTAAGGAGCCATAGTAACGAAAAAAAAGTCAAATATATTATTAAAAAAAAAACATTATTCAAAATTACTTGACACACATATAATAAATAATAAATACTGACTCCTTGCTTTTTCACATCCATCCATCCATACTGTAATTGAAGCGGAGTAAAAGTTTTATGCAAAACTAAAATAAAAGCAATATGAAATCGTAATATGTAACAAAAAAAGCAATTACATAAAAAAAAAAATCGTTGCTATGACTCCTTTAACCTCCTCCTGCTGGGCAGTTTGTTGCGCTACTTCTTCTTCCCACCGATAGCACTAGGAAGTGGTGAAGGGAGGGCGTTTTTGGGGGACTGTCTTTTGTAATTTTGACGTTCGAAAAGTGTTGATTCTCAGCCTAATTTGAATAAATGACTCTTGATTTTGATTTTACTATCTATAGAGGTTTCTCTTAGATAGTTCTCATGTATGAAAATATACCTTATTGAAATACATAAATGCCAAAAATGTGTTTTTAAATTGTGTCATCATAATGTGCAGCGCGATCACTGCTCCGATAACATGTCGCATCTAATATTCTCAAATATAATTCAATAAGCAAACTTCATTTTAATGTCAATATGAAACTGTAACTAATCCCGACTTGAAGAACACCGCTTGCGTTTTATAGTGTATGTTAGACAGACACGGAGTAGGAAGAAATGGAGTGCTTATGCAGATATCGCGCTGACTGGTATGGCGTTGAAATTAAATGTTTGTGCGTCAGCTACGGGTCGCTGGTTCAACACCGTTTTCCGTTAATTTTTAATGGTAAAATGAAGAACAAACAATAAAATGAACATTATATTTTTAAATCGGAGCTCTAACTCAGAGGAGTTAGAGTTTAGGAACCGTAGCAATAGTAGAGTCATGCTGCCCTTATTAACACTAAAAGGCTACTCTTTTTGTTAATTTAGAGACATTTATAATTCAATACAATTTTTCAGACACATTCGTGAGCGAGAGCAGTAGTGTCCCAGTAATAACGGCCGCGACATACGAGCTGTTAAGGTCGTAGGTTCGAACCCAGAGAAGCGCTTCACTTTGTGTGAATTATTTCATCGCCATTGCTCTTAAAACGATGAAGGAAAACACCGTGAGGAAACCGGCATGTCCTAAAACCAATATTTCGAAGACATGTGACATCTACCAACCCGCACTGGGCTTGCGTGGTGGATTATGGTCCAGTCCTTCTCACTGAGAGGAGGCCTGTGTCCCAGCAGTCCACACCATAAGGCTGATTATAAATAAGGTTAACCTTTAAAGTACTGATAAATCACATTCATATCACTATTGTATGTAGAGCAATCTATCGAATTTAATCATTAAGTACCTACCTATTTACTAATAATTCCATAGAGCATCTTTACCTATTCTAACATTAAAATCGACTTACCTTTAAAAACTGTATTTTGCAGCCCCAAACGAGTTTTTCTCCATATCAACAGAAGACTACGAGTGAAAATATTTTCTTAAATCTCCTACGAGTATTTACATTAGAAGCAAATTCTCACAAATATAGTGACATCTACCAACACGTGCTGAGCCCACGTGGTGGATTACGGACCACTCCCTCTCACTGAGAGGAGGCCCGTGTCCCAGCTGTGGGAACATTATAGGCTGATTATGCACTATTTTCCTAACTTTGTTTAGGTTGGGTTTCAACCAAAACAAAACCGTCCGTATTTTTAATGAAGCTAATGCAATGTGGCTACCGAAGTCCACACATCTACTATTGAGCAATTCGGTCGTTAATTGTTTGAAAACTAGTAAGTAAGTATGACTACAATTATAGGGTGATTATGTTATTCGTGAGTGATATTCCATTTGTTCCTCCTCCATGTCCCTCTACTACGCAAACTAGTTACGGATAGTTATAGTTACGATTAGTTGCGTACCTCGGAGTTCGTCTCGCGTATCATGAGTTGTAATTAGTTAGGAATTAATTACACCTGCGTTGTCTAACATCACTGATTCGCTGATTTGGGGGATGGCGTAAACGATCCTTGTTTCTTGTTTATTTTAACTTGTATGGTAATTTTGGTGATTTGTTTTGTGGGAGGAAGTAAACATACTTGTGACCGGAATATAGTGGGAAAAAGTAAGTACTTTTACATGTCAATAATTTTTTTTAACTAGATGAGGTCGGCTTTTCCTATCTGATTACTCTGAGAAGAGAGGCCGAAACGACGGTCACAGAGGCCAAGTGTGAGGTCAGGTATATCGTATTGTAGTAATTTAAAACGTATAATTATAGTTATTTACGTGGGTTAGAATTTTATGTGATCTCGATCAAGGGCAATGAAGGGATGATAATCGTACCTCTAAAATACTCTAGATGGAAAACAATATTTACAATGTATTTTTTATGGCATGGTTTTTTATGCCAGATGGTACGCTGGGAAGTATCCCAGCCACATGGACGAGAAATATGGCATACCCATACCTATAATCGCTACCGATTTTGGGCAACCTGTAATGATATAGTTGTGTTGGGAATAATAAATAAATAATATTTTCTCCTTAAGAGTTTTGCCTTTAGATCCTTTGCCAGTAGAGCGTTTTACCAGCAGTGGGACAGTAACAACTAATAAAAAATAAAAAAGAGTTTTTCAAACTTGGCGTCTATCATTTACTGAAATTGTTCTTTTCAACATCAGCAATCACCCCCCAGAGGGACAATTCTCGTAATTTTAAGAACGGTCACAGCCTGATCTCAGTCTCAATCTGTCAAAAATACCTCAAGTTTCCCTACATTTTTGACATGCTTTTAACATTGATTGTCGCTGAGATGAGATGTTGAACGTTTTTAATTACGGCAATTGGCGTTCAGGTTCCCATTTCCTAAGCACCAAAAAGTTACAGATATGAACAGCCCAGAACTCGATCGCTTACACTTAACACTACGCAACTCATTGTAACAACGGATACGTGCGAGGTGTTCTTAATTAACGAGCCGGGGATTCCATTACGTAATTAGTTGAGTGCGTATGTGACAGGGTTGCTAGCTACAGGCTGCAGGTAGACGTGGAATATTAATACTTTTGCCTCTTTGAAATATGGATTCCGGTGATAATGGTTCATTGATTGAGATTATCCGTATCTGCATAGCTATTCCGATAGGCTATCGTATCGAAAATGACATATTACGATAACCTGATTTGCCTTGGCCCCGACAGTAAACAGCTGTCGGAAGAAAAGCGTCCGTCTATTTGATTTAGGGCTGATTTTTCAATACACAGATATTTTTTATTCGTAGAATGAAATTGACGTCTGACAGATTTTGCAAGGAAGAACTGTCCAAAATTTTAAATTATTCCTTGGATAAAATTATTTGGCGTTTGGAAAAATCTGTCCTGAAACTGACAAAATTTTCGGGTTTTATTATGCGAGATAGACCAAACCATTGTAGGTTTTTTCTCCTCACTTTAATATTTCAGACGACCAAAGGTTGTCCGTCCCTGCTCTTTGATAAACTAATCCCTTATTACGCAGCCCTGACCACTAATTCTGGTGAAATGACCCACTAATTCGCGGCCTGGTCCATTGTCTGAATTATTAACGGCAACTTGCTTTGAATTAGCTCTCTGATTGTAGTTTGCAGCTAAGCAGGCTTCAATAGCTAATTAGTATCTAAGATTAAATTAAGAATTTGCGTAATTACTTAGTTCACTATCTACATTGTTTATTGGTATAATATGTTAATGGTACACCAAAAACTATCTACAGTATTGTCTATCAATCCAATCAAAGATCGCTTTTAGCGACAAGCCCGCCCATCATTGTGTCACCGTCACGTGCTATTAAAAATTTCTTCATTTTTATCTGTAATTTACCTGTGTATGGTTTGCATAATAAAGAATATAGAGTATTTCTATTATAAACACATACACCATATAAGTAATCTAGATACTCTTTGGTTGGTTTATTTGCAGATTGAAAAAAAGAAGAAAATAGGTGCGTCACTGTCGCTAATGTTGCAAATTAAAAAAAAACATAAAATATAATTCTACACATTCTTAAACACATTGTAGTATTTTAAAATCAGAGATTTAATTTGGAATAGATATCCCGAACCCTACAAACCAATGTTATGAATACCACAATGAACTGATTGCGTAACTTGGATTTGAAATTCTGTTTGCTCAAGACGGGATCGAAAAGCTAGAGTACAATGTTCTTTTAATATAGTTTTATTTATAAAGGACAAGTACCCGGAGAAACCTTAGATAAGAGAAAACTTTTTATTGAGTACTTGTCAAAATTTTCCACGTTGTAACCCAAAGAGCAAATGTATCAGATTAATATTGAAAAGTCTAATGGCTCTTTAGCTCGAAGCAATGTAAACTTTTGTAGACGTCAACTTTAAACAGACTTCTACCCAGAGTACTTACTAATTCCACAACTTCTACGAACTAAAATGATTGGTTGACATTTTCTTTACAAATATTGCCAGACTGCTAAATAAATAAATCTAAAGTAGCAGGGAGAAATCAAACAAAATTAAAAAGTGGCATTCCTTTTTCAAAAGTTTGCGCTTCTAAATCCACACGCGCAATCGCTACATCCCCTTTATTATTTGCAAATGGCGACACAGAGAACTGTCAAAAACGCTTTTAAATTTCAATTAGAGTAAGGATTTGGAGTCAATGGAGCGTTTGATTCGAGCCTGCAGCAGACCGGCTAAATCCCTCTAAGCTGGCTGCCTGACGGACCGCGCGTGCGATACCGCGTTGTCGCGAGTGTGCGCCCACCCTTACACAGTGATGCAAATTAATATTGATGTTGAAGGGACTGTTATGTAAATTGTCGTTATTAAATATTAATTGTTATTTGTGACTGTTTCACCATTTCGTCTTACATTTAAATTAGGTATAATTTATTGTTAATTTTCGATTAGTGCTTAATTATTACGACGCATGTTGTAGGTATTAGCGAAAATGGATAGAATAGGTTTAGCACAAGATTAAAAGGTGACATTTTAACGTTCTAAAGATACTTAAAGCAAAGGAATATTGTTTACACTTGTATATTTAGATGTGTAGCATTTGATCGAGCTAATCGCATCAGATCGGGCGGGTGGCATCGCTGACGGGTAAATCCTAAAATCCTGAGTGACGCGCGTCCCTGTGCGGGAGATATCGCGCGGGTGCACGCCGCGCGTCGCTGCGTTTGCACTTAGCTTTATGATATTATTGTGTTGTGTAACTTGTTAAGATTTTGTAGTGCCGTAGTTTATAGAGCAATGGTGAAGATGTTTGTAATTCATAATATGCACGATCGGAATCCTGCACCACAATTGCGTAACACACTTTCGGTCAAAATCTGACTTATTTTGAAGGAAATTCCTAATTATACCCGTTTTTTGACAGATGGAACTAGTGATTGCAGCAATACACAATTAGCATTAGGTTGCTTAGCTTGGGACTAGATGGCGCTGTGTGAACTGTCCTGGATATTATTATTATTACAATACATTAATTGTTACATGTAGGGTATTATAATGTCTGTAAGAAGCCATAAATAAGATAATTCAATAAGATAGGCCAGTTTATATATTTAACTTGGAAGTTCTGGTTAAATCATAATCAATACACATGGCACTTGTGGCCTGGGGATTCAAAAAAAAATAAAAAATAAAACGTGGTTGGTTGGTGGTTGTGGTTAGGTATATCTAAGCGTCCACAAAATATATAATTTTGTTCAGAAAACTCCCATTTGCTCTTTCTTAAGAGCTCAAACGTTTTTCAATGATTATGATAATGCTATACCCCTTTAACTTAATCGAAAACATACTGCCCCATCAAAACAACAATCTCAAATCATGCATAAGGAAACTAAAGAGATATTCATGATGTCTTACAGAGCAGACCAAATCCCTCACAATAATAACATGTAGATGAGATATTATTCAACGAGATGAAATGACAAACTGCCACAGACTGAGACAAAAACAAATCTTGTCTGCAAATAGGCGTTGGCAAGAGATGTCATTTGTTTTTTTTAGGGTTCCGTACTGAAATGGTGCCAAAGGGGCCTTATTAGTAAGGCCCCGCTGTCCGTCCGTCCGTCCGTCTGTCATAGTGGTGTAGCTTTTGAATCGTAACAGTTTGACACTTGAAAATTTCATAGAGTATGTATGCCGCTATAACAATAAATATTAAAAATATTTTTTAATTTTTAGCCATTAATAGAAAGAAAGAAAGAAAGAAAGAAAGAAAGAAAATTATTTTATTCTGCACAAACAAAACGCACAATTACAACTAAAAAATAATAATAGTAAAAAAAAAGACATAAGATACACATAGTCAAAAACTCGTAATAATAAATGTCCCACTGTGTCTGTCTCGTTAATGTCCCACTGCTGGGCAGTGACCTCCCTATTATCCTCTTTCCACCCGTCTCTGTCCAGTGCTGCCAAGAACAATCTTTATCTATATCTATACTTATAATAAATCTGTAGAAGGGAAAATTCTGTACATTGAAAATATCAAAAAAATAAATGGCAGGGGGTGTTACTAGACCGACACCGAACCCAAAAATGTGATTAAAAAAATTTTTGTCTGTCTGTCTGTCTGTCTGTTTGTTCAGGCATCACGCAAAAACTACCGGTTCGATTACGATGAAACTTGGTATAATTATTCTTTAATATCCTGGGCACCACACTGGGTACTTTTTATCCCGGAAAAGTATATACAATAAAAAACAAACTTAATTTTGCGGTTCGATCCCTAGACCCGATTACTGTACCAACCGCAAATAATAAGTTTGTCGTAGGTTACGATACCCGCAGTGGAGTTCACTAAAGTTATGCTCTAAATGTAGTGCTGAAGGTTGAATTTGACTTGCACCGTTCGCAGCACACGCGTGGCGCGCGGCCGCCACGGATCGCTACCGTATATAAGGATATTTTTTGAACTTTGATTTGAACGGACGCGTTGAGTGGCGAGCGTTCGTTCTTATTTTAACTGCTACTTGCAATTCTAAACCGTGTTTTTCAGTGCGACCTTTTTTATTTCTATTAGTTTTTAGAGTTATTTAGGTTTATTTTTATAAGTCGTAGGTATAGATTTTAATTTTAAAGTATAGGTAGTATATTTGATAGTGTACGTAGTGACCGTAGGTTATTTTATAATACTGTTAGGTAAGATTAGTCATTCGTATAGATATTAGTTTTTAGGGATTTTGCTTATTTATTGAGTTTAGTTATCATCAGAAATAGGTTTATTTAGGTAGGTAGGTATTTTATTTTCTGTTATTGAGTTTTTTTTTTTTTTTATTATGTAGGTACTTAGGTAAGGATATCATATAGGTACCCTCTTAATCACCACTAATGAGACACAATTGGTTTTCTATTGTAATTAGCCACAAAGGGCCCGCGAGATAGATGGCATCCTGGGGAAGCACATACATTTTATCCTGTTAGCACGTTCCCGTGGGATAATTTCCGACATCCACGCGGGCGAAGCCGCGGGCAGAAGCTAGTTAACAATAAAATAAAGTAAAAAATTACAGGGCTTTCCCATACAAGAAACGTGTTTTTTTGGCGTTTTGTACTGTACGGTGGTTTGGATCCCTTCGTGTGCTAGTCCAACTCGCACTTGGCTGCCTATTTTGTCTTACAGCCGGTGTAAACGGGAAACTCATTTGCTTATGATAAGGATTTCAATTACGCCGGGATAATTTATGCAAATTCTTTGTTTGTATACGTTTGTAATTACGAGTTTTCTTTTTTCTTTTTTGATGCTGTTGTTGGAGGGTGTGAGAAAAGGAACAAATTACGCATTTGACAACGTAATGTGTTTTTTACGAAGTTCAGCTGTAACTACTTTTGAAATGATCATGAGCCTCAATACTAGTGCACATAATAATACTTATTATGTGCACTAGTATTGAGGCTCATGAGCTTAATCTAATATCGCGATATTAGATTAAGCGATATAGAAAAATAAATTTAATTCCTACACAATAAAGTTCAGTTTACGCTACAACATCACACATTTTTATAATTTTATCAATAGTGCTAGTCACTCTGAAATGAACTTCACAAACTACAACAAATAACGTCAATTTGAAACATACATAAAATTTGAATATAGGTATTAATATTTTTTCTTAACGCAGTCTAAGTAGGTTTGTCTCGGTGAGAGGGAGTGGGCCGTAATCCACCATGCGGGCTCAGTGCGTGTAGGTAGATGTCACATATCTTCGAATTTTTGGTTCTAGGACATGCCGATTTCCCCACGATGTTTTCTTTCACCGTTTTGAGAGCAGTGGTGATGAAAATTTTAGACAAAGTAAAGCGCCGGTCTGGGTTCAAACTTACTACGTCCCACCATTCGTAAGTCGTGGCCATTATAAAGGCGTCACCATTGCTCTCAGTAAGGCTCTAGTAAACATATCTTATTACTATATACTCGTATAATAGGTATAAGCAATAACAATCACACGGTATCCTAACGGCCCCAAAAGTTCAGAGTTTCTACATTCGCCTATTTCAGGTAATTTATGTGAAACTTAGATAATGTATGCTACTTGACAATATAACTTCATATCTTCCACAATATTGCATCCCAAGATTCCCTGAGATAGGGGAAATAAAGTTTTCCCCCGTTCCATATATATATTTGCGGTTTGGCCTCAAGCGATGTGACTTCGGTTCGCCCTATGCGGTGTTGCCAGTATATCGTAAGAAATTGCTGCCGCAAATTGCTAGGCTGGTAGTTTAAATAGTTTCGTTTTAAGTTGATTCGTATTGGGTTTTTTCATTCTTATTAAAATGTACTTCTTTTTTAAAGATTTTTTCTCTTTATTTATTAAGGACTTGCAGCCATTAACAGTTCATGTCAGCCCCATCATTTTACTTACTTAAGACTATTAAATATAAATTTATAATAAATAATAATAAATAAAAACTTTATTGCTCAAAAGATTACAGAGATTTTACATTGCTAGGCAAGCCTGTATCTTGGGCACCAATATGGAGGGTTTACCATTAAACATTTATTTTAAAAACATCTTCGGTAGTAAAGTAAAATATGTTTGCTTCAAATTACAAAAAAAAAACGAAATAAAATCTAAGAATCAAAATTAAAGAAAACATAACAATCAAATCGAGAAAATAAATAAGCTTTAATTTAAATAAAATTTTAATTAGCTTCATTTATTCCTTGCCAGAATACACTGAAATTTACCTAAATCTAATGCATTTAATTTAATTTTTTTACATAAATGTTGCCATTAAAAATTATTGCGGATACAATCTATAGGGCGGTGTTACTATTGCATATAATGCGATCGAGTTTTTTGGTGCTGCTTTTACTTGTCACACAATCATAGTGTTTGAAGATATATAAATTAAGATTTAAGACAAATGATTTTCATTAACATTTTTCAACCGATTTAAAGTCATCGTCACCCACAGCCCGACTTCACTCATTGCTAAGCATCGGCTACTCATTTCAAGTGCCATTCCCCACACCCCTGTGCCAGCCTCATCCAGCTTCTACCAGCGTTGGTAACAAATTAAAAGTATCTATGTTTTATTGTCTGACTTTAAAAATAAGTTATACAGTGTGAATGTTCTTTTTCAATGTAACTTTGTACACCTTGTACAAGTTTTGCAACATTGCAGTGTTTATAGTACACCTACCTAATAGTGTTAAGTTGCAAATGAGCTTGCAACTTAACAACTGTTGTTCATAAACACTATAAGAAGACATTTCTCTCTGAGGACGCGACCTATGCGGGAAGTTAAGGGTGAGCACTTGCTTGAATATTTCGTTGAAAGTTTTAAACCATATTTTTTTTAGTTTAAGCATAATTATGATGTTTTATAATCTGACTTCACCCACTGCTGGGCGGGCATAGGCCTCTCTTTTTTGTCCCAATCTTCACGCTTTTTTGCCAGCCTCATCCAGGTTTTGCCTGTGATGGCAACAATGTCGTCTGCCCGTCTCGCCGCCGCCGGACGACTGAAATCTCGTCTTCCAGTCCTTGAATGCCACTCTGTCATAGCCTTACTCCACTTGTCATCATTGCGCCTTGCCGGGTATCTTGCCCAACTCCGTTTGAGTTCCATAATGGTTCAATAATTATAATGTAGTTTAAGCCAATCGTAAAAAGCGTAAAAAAGTTAGTATTACATTTTGAACAGCATAACTGCGTAATATCTCAATATACTATTCCACATAAACCTACATGGGCACTTATGAATCGTCAGAAGATAAGTGCACGGTTCAATTGGTCGTTTCCTATGGAGAAGACGTAAATCATAGACACTTCGAACTAGTAACACCGGTCGTATATTTTCGGTAATATTCGTGGAGAATTTAAATTTCGAATGGGCGCGGAGGCGGGGGCGTCGATCGTGACGATGCGCGGGCGTCCATGCATAAAATTAAACTTGGATAATGAGGCGTTGAGCATTTCCGCGCCTCCGATGTGTTAAGCTGAGAAATTCGCGCCATAACTTTCGTTTTCGGGGATGACTTTTTAAAAATGGGGATGTTAGTCTTACAAGCCGCCTGTACCTACGTTAAAAGTATGTCGTAGAAAGGAAGAACCAGCCGATTGATTCTGTAAAAATCTCACCGTGAAAAGTTAGGTGAAGTGAGCTTAGATTGAGCTGTCAGTAGTGTCAATCCCTAGCATTAGTTGGAATGACAGCTCACTCCACGCTCACTTCACCTAAGTTTTCACGGTGAGATGGTTACAGAATCGCACTGCTGGATGTCTGTCGAGTCGGGCAAATGAAATTGTCAAAAACTAAGTACTTATATTTAAGCGTTTACTTAATTTCAGCCTTGCGGTCTTAGTATTTACTATAATTATAGTTACAGACAGAATCGTCGGGGATTCTCTGTTACTACTTAGAACCAGCCATTTTATCTCACGGCATATCATGCATGGCACTTTAAAATTTTGCTTGCATAACTAATACTAACTACATCGCGAAAACTGCTTACTTCAACATCAAGGTACTCTGACACGATTCTATCAACTTGAACACCTCAAATTTTTAGCCAAATCATAACATGTAACGAGGTGGTGGGCAGCTGCATATAAATCACGGACAGGCACGTTTATGAGGCGTCCGATCAATCAGTCCGTCGCGACGCCGCCGTAAAATATGCCGCAAATATCACTAGTGATGGGCCTTCGACTAAATTGGCACGTGATCCCGGAATTTTTTTTATTAAGAAAACATTGCCCCACACTAGGAATAGA
Source organism: Apamea anceps (assembly GCA_951799955.1). Classification (NCBI taxonomy): domain Eukaryota; kingdom Metazoa; phylum Arthropoda; class Insecta; order Lepidoptera; family Noctuidae; genus Apamea; species Apamea anceps. Next base: position 3,794,099 of record OX637506.1, read on the forward strand.
AAAACATTTAAAATCACATACACAAACAGCCAGACCCGGAACAACTACTTGTAGGCCATAAAAATATTTGTTCCGTGCGGGAATCGAACCCGCGACACTCAGCGCAGCAGTCAATCGCTTAACCACTGCGCCAACTGTGCCGTCGATAATATTAAATTATATGAATGTACTTTCTTTTGTGTTGGCGCGAGTTATGTGGTGATAGCTCTCATGTCGTGGTAAATAGACTGACCACTCAGTAAGAATGGTAGCTGATCTCCAGGTTTGTTTCTGTCTTCTTTTTTCTCTTTATTTTTCTAAACATAGGGTGACTAAAATATCTCTAATCATGAAAGGTTAACGAATAATTTAAGTATTGGTAAAACTTAAATAACAGTCAAACCTATTTTTTTTTTGTTTGGCCTATACTGTCCCACTGCTGGGCAAAAGCCTCCCCCAAGTCTTTCCATGTACTCCTTTCCAGCTCCACCTCGAACCAGCCCAGAAAGCGGTGGCGAGATGACCAAGCCAATCTTAGTTTAGAAAAATGTTCAGTAGTCATTACAAAGGAAAATCTAAAACTAAAAATATTATTATCTAAACCTAATTAATATAAAAATAAAGCTTAAAATATTTACTTTAATTAATTTGACATCGTAAAAAATTTGGTGCCCTAACTGCGAATGGCCTATCCTAGGCTAGAAATTCCAGCATGTTTATACCCATACATACCATATGTTTATACCTTCCTCATAATTTCTCATCCAAACGCAGCGATTCGCGTCTTGTTAGTTAAATCCGTGATGAACGCGGAAATGAATGCAAACTGTCATTACTTACGAGTTACGCACTAGTGCGGTGCAATTATTGAGTTTAAAATCCAATAATTGCCGTTAGTAGTTTAACACGGTACGAGAACATCTCGTGTCGATAGTGATTAGCTATTTCACGTCGTTAAAGGAAATGCGGAAGTGTACTAGAAACTATAAATATTGGATAGTTAAAATGTTGTCGTTATTTTCATCTTTAGCCTTAAAATACACATCTTTATTTTAAATAATAACTACGTTACGTTTTTGATATGTCATTTTACTTAAAACTATTCAGCACGTTTTGATTTTAATCATTTTAAAAACTCGCAAACCGAAAAATCCTTAGACAAGCTATCACTTTACTACGCAAACACACGCTTTAATTTAACGAACCCCCGACGTCAACACAACATGGAAACATCCCGGAAAACACGGGACTCGTCAGCACAACACTGAGGAATTTGTCGCCAAAATGACACTTTATCGACACAACACAGCGATCGACAGCTTGCACCGATGCTGCCTCGTAAATCCGCGATGAAATATTCCCGGGCTAACATAAAACCGTTTTATGTTTTTGAAAAATATCAGCGGTGTCACCTGCGCAAATATTATTGTGGGCCGCCGTAAATTATGTATTACGATGTTTTGTTTCGGATTATCTTTGTTTCTTTGAAGTATACGATGTGAAAGATAATAGAAACGGATGCCTACTTTGGCTAATGTTGGTACGTATATGGCACAGGTTACGAAGAGATCGGTTGTTGAAAATTAACGCTAATTTACAGCGGGGTAATTGCGTAGCGCACTGACAATAGCAATGACTTTCATTTTGACAGTTCAACAACATTCATTGCGTTATTTGTCTTGTTGAGCAGACACATTTTTCGAACATATGAATCAATAGATTAGCAATATCCTTAAAAATTATTGTGATTGAAACTGTGTTAGGCATCTAGGGTGCTATTCTGTTTGAAGAGTTTTCATAAAAAAACTAGACATGAAACGGTCTCCATTTTGAATTTTTATTCTGTAACACAAACAAACATAACCTAATTAATCACTGTCCCAACCATAATCAAAAAAGACAAATCATCCCACAAAAAAACCCCATATTACCCACATTCCCACCGGTATACATAAGCTTGTTATACTTCGTTCCATTTTTATGTGCCGTATGACAGCACCATGGGAAGCCGCTGAAGATTAAGACCTGCGCGAAGCATGAATAATGTATGCTCGTATGTGTCAAGCAGTCTCTAAGTGAGTTTTGAGTGAAGATAGTTAGGCTTGTTTACGAAGTGTTAAGGTGTATAAGAAGCTGTGGAAACTGTGTTTTGAAAGGTTAGTTTGATACGAGTTTTTAAGTCAATTAAGTTACGTTCTATCGATGTCCTTTTAAGTGAGGAAATAAGTGTCGTGTGTTACATGGTTAGAGTAAGTCATAGCTGCTTTGCGTTGTCATTGTCTTTCTATATGAACATCAAGTAAAAAAGACACAACTTTAGGTACACATAACATAACATCACACCTGTGCCCCAAAGGGTTGAGCAGACTTGTCAAAGTCAAATCATTTATATCAAATAGGCATATAAAAGGCACTTTTGAACGTAAAAAATTATAAAAAAATAGAATTGATTCTGGTCGCGCCTTCCAAAAGGTAGTTTCTAGTCAAGTATAGTCACGAGCACCAATATGTAACACTTGGCAAATTTTAATTTCGATTTTTTCGTGAAATAACAAATGCAACGTTGAAATACGACACATTACATAAACCTATGGGTTCGAAAATGCTATGTTCGTAACAACATAAAATTTCATTAAAAAATAAAGGAGTAAATCGCTTTTGAATAAAGCCGAGTGTATACATACTTTTGCTCGTGACTGTACTTGTATTGTTATATTCCCATTTACAGTACACAGGACTAAATACAGCACAGTTTACACTTACAGGATCTAGGTACGTTACTGTTCCATTCATTGCAAAAGTATTCCATAATTTTGAGCTATCAATCACCCATACACACCAAGGTATGACAATCATTGGCGGCTATCTATAATGGCGCCGATTCCCTTGTTCACAAACTAAACTAAATTTAAGTTCAGTGCATCTTTTTCTTTCTATTTCATTAAGAAAAGGACAGAAGATAAAATATTAGTTTAGTCCTGTCAAATTAGTCAGCGACAGACGTAAATTGACGTATTTTTAGTAGCCATGTTTTTAATCACGTCTAAACTGTCTATGGAGCGTCTTAATTTGACAGGACTAAACTAAACTTTATCTTCTGTCCTTTTCTTAATGAAATAGAAAGAAAAAGATGCACTGAACTTAAATTTAGTTTAGTTTGTGAACAAGGAAATCGGCGCCATTGTCTTCTTTAATTACACTATAGCCAATAACCTCTTCGAAATTTCTATTATAAAAGCACCTATCCATATTCATAAGACCCTTAAGCTTACAAGGGCAATTAACATCCTTCCATCACTCCTTAGCCACCTATGGATGGCGTCTTCGGGGTCGCGGATCACGGCTGAATGAATTATGTAAATCGCCCGCTGTGGTTAACATCGTAATATTGTAAGCGACACTCTTCACCCTCTTGTGAGGGTGTAGGTGGCTGGATGTGGTATGAATATATTTGTTAAAATGAAAAGATATTATAAAATTGCGAACCTCTCGAATGTTATCTACAAATTTAGTCTAGCTGCCAAGATTTGAATAAAATAAAAATTTGCTTTTTTCTCTGACCCTTTGTACATAAACTAGTAACATCAATTTATGGTATTATGATTTCTGCTTGTAAACCCTATATTAGCAAATTAGGTGTTATCAGCTGGCTTCAGGTCAGGCTGTCTTGCGACATAGGCCTCCTCTATTTCTCCACTTATTCTTGTTATGCTTAATAAAGTTATGCTTAAAAAATGTATGCTTTAGAATGTTATGCTTAATCATTATTATGATTGGAGAAATTATGCGTAAAAAAATTATGCGTAAGCTGTTATGCGTAAATAATTTATGCGAAAATATAATTAGGACAAACAAAAGTATGCCAAGTTATATTAGGTCTTAAAATTTTATGCAAATGGATAGGGAACCATTATTATGGCAAAACAAATTATACCAAAATTTATTTAACTCTATGTTTAAGTTCAAAGATAATAGGCATTTCTTCTTAAGTATTATTCTGAAAATGTTAGCTAACTTAACTTACCAGACAAAAAAAAAACCCAAAGATAGCACCTTCTATTAAACTTAGCTCCTTACTTTAAACAGTTCGCCGTTCTTACAGGGATGATATCTCGCACATAAATTGGCAAAGGGCGCAGCGACGCCCCAGGACGCCCGCTGTTCGGCTGCAGGTGAAAATTATCAGAAGAGGGGCCCAGATTTAAACCAAACATCGGTTACCCCATCTGCACAATGTTCTAAGCACAATGTTCACAATGGTTTTATGTTCGCGATTGTACTTGCAGAATTGGTGTTTTCTTATTACACTTGATGGTAATATTTTTGGGAGAGAAATGTTCCACGTTTTCGTGTGGCGGCTTAAATTTGTATTCTGTTTTGGCTTTTTGGAGATAAGTGGAGACTTATGTATGTGTGGTAGGAGTATACTAAACTTGCATGTATCTTTGGATTTGCATGTAGCTTTTAGTAGACAAGGTACTAACATGTTTTAATTCTTTCGTGATGAATTTGTTCCTTTTTCATGGCATACAGTGTTGTTTTTGTGGCAATTTTCAAAAGACTTCGCGTTGTGTTGGAATTAGAGAATTTCACCACGATTCTCGAAGTAAACACAGTTAATTTGAAGAAAAAATATTTTTATTAGAAAGGCATGCTAATTCCGGAATTGGATTTACGGAAGGATAGGACCCTCCTTTCCGCTACAATAAAATACAAACCAAAAAATGTTCCCCGGATTTTCCCATTGAACTCGCGAACTTAATTAACATTTTCCCAAGAATGCTAACTTTAAATAGTCTAAAGAGTAATTGTTGTGAATCAAAGAGATATACGTCGTCGATTGTTGCGTAGTCGGCACCCGACTACTAAATTTAAAGGGAGTTTTGGCCGCAAACGGCCTCATAAACTGAATTCGAATAAAAAGCGTGGGTTCGCTAAATTATATGGGGACACTTGAACATGGAGACGTTCTTTTAAAGACGGCCTTTCGCCGTTCGTTAATTCCCACAGTTTTTACGGCCAATAAACTTTGTAATTTTTACTTGGAGTTTCTGATGTAATAGCGTGTTTTATGGTTTAAGTGTGAGCATTCTTTAATTCTACGAAGAAACGTTTTATTTTTAATACTGCTGTGTTAAGTGGCATCCGCTTTGAAAAAGTTAAATTTTGATGTGGAGACTCTTTGCTTAAAATTAATGGACTAGGATTACCATAGGCCATCTGTTTAACTGAGACGTTGCCTGAGGTAGCAGCGCGGTGCGGGAAGGGTGTGGTGACGTGATGCGAGACCTCAGTGATTCGTCAACTTGTGACAACTATCATCCCTCCCGCACATCTCAGTTAAGTGTTCGGCCTATAGGTATAATATGTATTTTAACTTTGCAGCAAAAACGAATTCTCTAGTTTCTTGTCGAAATTAACCAAGCAATTTCAGGCCGTTTCACGTAGCAAAGCCTTTCTCTATAGCTTACATAACGGCACAACATTAGGTAAGTACAAGAATCATCCCGAAACTTCACGAATAACACTACACCACCTAGATTACCTACCATTACTGTAACAGTTCCAACCCGACAAAGTCTGTAACACTAAAAGTCAGCGCTATTCTAGACTTCCACTTTCAAAAGACGTCACTAAGGCAAACTACACACTATTACCCACATCTTAAAAGCAAAATCTGATTTAAACTTAGTCGGCTGATCGTTAAAATTGCAAGTGTGCTAGGATGGACAAAGTTGTAAATTTAAATCACTAAGTCTACCAAGTTGGGCCAACTTTACTGAAACTTACTGCAAATTGGATTACTGCAGCGTTGTACACTGTGGCTGTATTGGCTAGTTTGACGCGCTGAATTTGCTGCACTGTAACTAGGCAAATTGTTGCACTGGGTGATCGGAGTAATTGTATGGCATGTGGTTCAGAAATAGTTTGGAGACTTAATTTTGTCAAAATAAACTTATCTTTACTTTATCTAGGTTATTTGGCACGGATAAAGTTATGACTTGGCAAGCGAAATGCATCCTTCGCATCCAATCCAGTTTATCAAACTGCGAAACTTTCAAAACTCAAGTTTTGTGAGAATTTGCTTCTAGTGTAAATAGAAGGAGATTTAAGAAAATGTTTTCACACGTAGTCGTCTGTTGATATGGAGGAAAACTCGTTTGAAGTTGCGGAATAGAGTTTTTGAAGTTTAGTCGTGTGTTTTTAATGTTAGAATAGGTAAAGATGAGCAATGGAATTATTAGTAAATAGGTAGGTACTTAATTATTTGATTCGATAGATTGCTTCACATGCCATAGGGACATAAATATTTTATTCATAATCAGGCTATAATGCCCCACTGCTGGGACATAGGCCTGCTCTCAGTGACAGGGAGTGGGCTGTAATCCACCATGCAGCCCGATGCGGGTTGGTAGATGTCACGTCTTCGAATTTTTGGTTCTTGAATTGCCAGGTTTTCTCACGATGTTTTCCTTCACCGTTTTGAGAGCATTGCTGATTAATTAATTTACGCAAAGTAAAGCGCCTGCCGGGGTCAATGTCTGTATGTTTGTTGATGAACTGCATCAATGTTTGCATGCCAAAATGGTAGAATGTACAAGGATTCTTTCATATTATTGTAACCACTTTATTGTAAATACCTACATTGTGAGCAAATAAATGAATATTCTATTCTATTCTATTCTGGGTTCGAACCTACAACTCGTAAGTCACGGCCATTACCACTCGGCCACTACTTCTACCTTGGTTAAGTTATTAATACTTAGGAACTTTTACCTACCAACTGTGCTAGTATTCGAAACCCTTCACCTCTTAAATCGATTTGAATGTAGACGATAGAGAGCCAAGAAATTCAAGGCTCAAAGAAAATGATTGCAAAATTTGAACCAGTCAAAGCAAACACTGCAGGCGCAGACTTGCACTACAAACAAACAAAAACCAGCCGAACACATTCAAAACGGAATTAAAAATTTGGAAAAGTGCAAACATTTTAAAGTAGAAGGGGCGTAAAGTGCTCATTACGCGTCAAAAGTGCTTGAGGGGCGTTCGGCAAAAGTTTGAGAATCACGAACAGGTGGGTAGACAATCGTTGCACGTAGCTACCGACAGACGACGCCTCGTTAAAGAAATGTTCGTACTTAACAGAACGTTACACCCACCTGGGATTTGTGTTGCGTGTACATTGCTACTTTTTACAGATTCGTCCATGTTTTTAACGTCCGTAGGGGCTTTGTAATGAAAGGTTTGTAGAATTGTCGTGTCTTCATTCGTTCGTAAAAGATATTGATGTGCAATCACAGCTACAATTCACTTGCTTTGAAGAACACTGCCGGTTTTTTCTCCTAATCCATCTAAAAATGTTGTCTTTAAAATATCGCGTTTAGCGACAAGACCACCTATAGTGTATCTATTTAATGTATATGTAAACACTGTCTTATTCACACAAGCGGCGTAGCTGCTGTCACTAATGTCATCTGTCAGTCAAGAGGAATGGCGGAAAACAGGGAAAGTGGAGCAGGGTCTGTACCATGGCGCTTGGTATGGTAGTAAACTAGTGAAGTGATACACTACACCACACCATTCATTGCGTCACCCTATGTAAAATATCTAAATAATCTGTATTTAATATGGTGTACAGAGGCCAGCACATCAAGCTACCTGAAACTGTAAAATTTTCCCAATCAACATTGAACCTCAATACTTTAGCGATAAAGTTGAAAATCTAATAAAGAAATTTGACAGATTGTAGTAGCTTGATGTGCTGGCGTCTGTACCTAGAAAGTACTCTCTGTCTTACACCGTTATGTTCTCTAAAGCCTAAGTTCCTGTTGCTGTCATAGGTAACTTAAACTATTCGCACAATATTTTCACTTTTCTCAACATCAAGGAGACCGACTAACTAAAATTAAACGGTCTCGATCGCCTATGCTACCACTCACTTGGCAAATGAACTGGCAGTCGAAGTAGTTTAATTGCTATTACCGCTCAATTAAAAAGCTACTGATCATCGTCTTTTAAATAATCTTCTGCTAGACCTTCTAGAGAAGAAAAGGAGTCTTCTAATATTGCTTCAATTATATTAACAGTAAAACCTTTTTCTCATATAAAAAAAAAAAACACCTAGGTTAATTTTTTTTTTTTAAACACGTATCTGGCCTAGATAAGTGACAAACGTTTCAAATCAAGTTCCTTTTAAACGTTTCAAGTTTTGTATTTACAACGACTTACAACCGAATCGACATATGCTTTTTCGGTAACTTATGTCAATCCAATAAATTTTTTGCTATCTCATCATTTTTATCGCTGATAGATTGTGACTTAGTCACTGTCATATAATTGAAGTGAGATATTAATAGACACCATTACGAAACGTTTATGTACGTTACTATTTACCTAACCTGCAAATCACGCTAAAACACATAAATACAACCGTAAGGTAACTAAAGAATTCTCATACAGTTCCCCTCCAACTGAGTTCGGAGAGCGATTACGTGACTAAGCGATAGCGGGGGACACTTCTTCAGCGCCACAAATTAAACAAGTTCACAATTTGAACTCACAGTTCAAAGTTAATTATTAGTTGACTGTTTGTTCTAGTGGATTCGAGTGCTCGGCTCTTCATTTGTCAAGTGATTGTGTTTTGTTATCTCGTGTTTCTGGCGAGGTCATTGTTGTGGGTGATGTTGTTTAGCGAAGTCAGCAGGGCAGTGCGAATGCGGTTACGAAAATGCATTTTCTTGTAGTAGCTCGGAACAGATGCGCCCCATTACATAGAGGTCTTGTCTGTTTTATATAGTTTGATGTCTTGTGCAAAACTGCATTTGATTTTTATTGTGATAGTTTTTTTGAAGATCCTGGTTTAGTTGAGGTGTAGAGATTGGAGAACTGTTTTTTATTACAAATTCTAAACATCCTCATCTACCATATTCAAGGAAATAAATCTGTTTTTTATGTATAAGTACAGTGAATAATTAGTTTTAAATGAAGTAGGTATGAGTACGATCGACTAATAAATTTAAATTAGCCTACATAACTTTATTCCTAGTAGTCTTACGGATCGTACAAATATCTGCGGGAAAAACCATATAAAGGATTGTATTACAGACCAGCAAGAGAGTTACACAATTAAACTTACATATTACTGAAGGGAGGGGCGACAAGTAGGGTGACATATTATGTTCCAACATATGGCACGGATGTTAGGAAGTGTCGTATAAATAACATGATACAGTAGATACTTCACTGGAAACTGTGCATAAGGCTTGCTAACAGTGTTCACTTTTGAAAGCAACATGGTGGCTTTATTATTGCTGAATTGGCATAAGCGAATGATTCTGGTTAGTAGCAAATAAAGCTATATTACGGACCAATAACAAACAAAATACCCACATACGAGCAACACTTGTGGTCCCAAACCCGACACATGTACTAGATTTACAGCGTCAGTAAAAAGTAGTTGAGTTCGACAATATGTCGCCGCAACTATTCTGCGCTGACGCCGTAACGAGACGCGTAACTTGTGATGGCACATGTGGACTGGCGGGCACAGAGGTGTTACGAACTGTATATGGAGCAGATGGGGGACATAATATGTCGATACCAGGGGGGTTTTTCTGAAAGTTCGATCAATTGCTGGTCTTTCTGTAATGGTACTAGCTGCGCCCCGCGGAAATATCGGTATATTCCCACGAGATCGAAACTTATGCGGGTGAAACCGCAGGGCGCAGCTAGTACCCAGGATTCACATATAAGATACTTTTTATACCCATCAAAAGTATCTGTGTGCCAAATGTCATCCAAATCTGTTCAGTAGTTTCTGCGTGAAAGAGTAACAAACATCCATCCATTCATCCATAAAAACTTTCACGTTTATAATATTAGAAGATTTATACAAATATTTTGCTTAAAGGCCAGCCTTAGAGCTATCTAAATAGCTCTGTATCATTATTCTGGTGCAAAAATGAATAGCTTAACCTGAAAAGACAGTAAATGCCGTATGAATTGTGAACAAAAACCAACGCGCAATGGTCACAAACTGGGAGAGATGACGAGATGAACTGAACTAGTAACTAAAGTAATGGCGACAGACGGCAGAGGTAAGTAGAAAGTGGGAAGGGAAGCGTTTGCTCTACCGCAGGAAGCTATACACTATGTTTTATGATACTATCTGAAAAGTGTATTCACAAAATATAGAAATAAAGAAAGGAAAATATAGCAGCATGATTCACTGATACATCCTACTAATGTTATAAACGTGAAAGTTTGTATGGATGGATGGATATTTGTTACTCTTTCACGCAAAAACTACTAAACGGATTTGGATGAAATGTGGCACACAAATGGTTTATAAACAGGATTAACATATAGGATACTTTTTATCCCGATATTCCCACGGGATCGAAACTAATGCGGGTGAAACCGCGTGGCGCAGCTAGTAATAAATAACTCGCCACCCGCGTGGAAGAAGAAACAAACCGAAACATTTAAATAAACATCGAATGTAACCAAAGGCAATACCAAAAATGAATGAGAGATACCTGTGTTTAACAAATAATTATTTTCACTCATTAATTCCAAAATTCTACAACATAGTTGCCATCAACTGTACAAACCCACGGAATTACAGTAGCGCAGTGGTTTATGCGAAGGGACGGCCATTTACCAACGTTGTTCATGATATTAACGATGGCTTGACCAACCGGCGGCGCTGCCCACGAGTTATGGCGCAAGATACTGCACAACTTCTTACTAACGTGATAAGTTTTTACAATGTTAAACTATGTTCATCAGTGGAGACAGTGGACCTTCATTTAGGATAATTTATATGAGAAAATTCTGGGAAGGGATTGTGTAAAGAAATTGTTGAGAAAAGGACACATATCCAAAGGGCATTGGCTGAAAACATATCATCCGTGGTCGGAATATGAGAAGGAATTTCACTGACCTGAAGCGAATGAAGCAAATTAATCAGATAATTAATTATCTAAAGGATTGGCAAGAAGCCTCTTGTACGTATGCGTAGTAATAAGTTTTTACAATGCTTAAACTATGTTTATCAGTGTATTGTATCTAAGTATTGGAGAAAATGCTTAGGAGTGAACGGATTGTCTAATGACCGGGATACTTATCCAAGGAGGATTGGCATTGGCTGACCACGTATCATCCGTGGTTGGAATAAGGTATTGCACTAACGGGAATTGAATGAAGCAAATTCATTAATTTATTTGAAGATTGGCGAGAAGATTACGGCACGATATTTTTTTTTCATTCTGGCCTTCGAAAGGACTGTAAAAGATCACTAATTGTACACTACTTTTAAATATGCTTGTGCTTCTTGTTTTATGTGGTGTGACATTAAAGTGCTCAATAAATAAATAGCATAATCAGCCTGTAATGTTCCCACTGGTGGGACACAGGCCTCCTCTCGGTGAGAGGACGTGGGCCGCGGGCCCAGTGAGGGTTGGTAGATATCACATGTCTTCGAATATTTGGTTCTCAATAAATAAATAATAATACTAAATTATTTAACTAAGCAAATGTGGCAAAGCCTCTAATGAATAATTACGGCAAATAGAAAGACGACGTCAAAGTAATTTCCCTCATAAATGCGAAATTTATTTACAGGGACTTTTTAATCTTCTTAAAAACTTGGCTGGCGAACTTTAAAACAGCATTTCGTACGATGTCACAAGGCTATTAGTTACATTACAGTGGCGGACACGGGAACCGCATAACTATCCTTTATTTAAATTTATTGTTCCACACTTTAATAAACCCCGGTTATTCCGTTCCCTGGAGTGTACTGGCGTGCGGTCGGAGTTCACACTTCTGCGAAACTAATAATGTGCAACTCGCAACTCGTACGGGTGATTTTGTTTTCTTTTGTGTGCACTTTTCGGTGGCACGTGGTGTAAACGGTTTTGTTGTTGTTTTCTCGTACTGTCATTGTTCCCCGTTTATTTATGATGGGGTGGCGAAATATTGGAATTTTGCGCAACTATTCGTTTGTTTCTGTGTGACGTTTTTCGTGTTGAAATGTGTTTTCAGGTTATTTTTTTTTGTGGGTACGGAATTTGCTAATGGATGTTAGTTCGGCGTGTAGAATGACGGACATGCACGTACCTGTACAGTGTATTTTGCAGTTCAGAATGTGGTACACAAAACTACGAAGGTGTGGTAGTAACAAGTGGATTAAGATTAGGTTTAACACAATGTGAAGCAAAGTGACGCGCTGCTCACATTCGAGAGGTCAGCTCTTGTTACGAATTAAATTTTGCCTACATATCAACGTTCCTATCAACTTTAAAAGAAATAAAACTAACTCTACTACATCATTACTAACAAAACAGCCTTTCCACAGCCTACTTAAAACCCCTACAAACAAAAAACCTCGTTCATTTTAAAACGGGTGCACTGGATGATTCTGGGAGGCTGGCTGTCAATAAGAAGAAAGGGCAGGCAATTACGTGGGGTCTGGGCAATCGATAGCAGCCTCCGAGCTACGTCTGTGTCGCCGAGCGGGTGGGGCCACGGGAATCGCGGGCTGGGTTTATACTTGTAGGCCTCAGACGTTTGTGTGTGTTTAGTTTGAGATAGCTATTTATTTTGTTGAATTCAGGAATTTAATTCAACGCATAAACTCTTGGACAGTGTTTTTTTTTCTTTTTAAATTCAGGAATTTAATGAAACGTGTAGAATCTTGGACATTGATTTTGTTTGTTTGATGAGAGTTGAGTATTATTTCTAATATAATAAAAAACAGATAGTTAATTTTATCATACCAATATTTAGATTTGATATTGATTGTTTTCATGAAATAATACATACATTTCATATTAGTAAATACGTAAATCTATGATAGATAATATGACAAGAGAGCTAAAACTTGTCGATAAAAAAAAATGGGTTAAATATACTATCTTCACATGATCTGACCAAGATTAAGTTTGTTACGGTCTTTCTTCTCAGAGCAGCCAGATAGGAAACACCGACCTCATCTAGTTTTTAAAATATGATTACAGCATAGTGAAATAAAGTTCCACAAATAATAAGCCTGTACATTGTCCTTGAAAATGAAAGCTTTTACATTATCCAACAATGTTACAAACACCGCTGTTTTAAAGCCCCCAAACACAAGGGCTGGGTAAGCGCAGTTTTACGCTGAATATTATGTTCAGAATATAATGCGCATATCATTGAAAACTCCCGTAAGCGCCCTGTATTTGAACCCAAGTTTTGTTCAGATAGTTTAGTTAGCGGTTTCCTTATGAGCTTGAGTCAGGGATCTGTGATTCAGACGAGGTAAAAAGTTTTAAATGTGGGGTTTTGGAAAGCTTATGAATTTAAATGGTTTTTGCTAAGATTGTTGGCTGACTCATACATGTAAAATAATGTTTATGTGATTTTATTTCAAATGTATTGAGGACACATCTGAAATAAAATTGGTGTGCAATTATTATTTGGTTCAGTTAAACGCAACTGTGGAATAAACGTAGCTTTTTCTCAGTATTCTTATTAAAACAAACAAAAACCTACTTAACCAAAAAGCAGAAAACAAAGAGCTCATTCAAAACTTAAATGGTTTAACTTCCATTGTACGTCCACAGTCCGCAGACTTTTTATTTAGTTTTTCACAAAAGCAGGTCAGCCGGCGTAGCTTCGTAGCTTCGTAGCGTCGTAGCTTCGTAGCCTCGTAGTCTCGTAGCCGCGTAGCGACATCGAGGCGAATAACGCTATGTAAGTAATGAGAATACCGCTTTAACGTTTTTTTATCATGCTAGTTATATTTTATGTATCGTTTCTTGAAGATTTCTTGGTATTACGACGTATTTGTTTGGTATAACAATGACGTGGGTGAGGTTTATTATTTCTGTTGTGTCTTCACAGATCGCTCGGGGTCTTATCTTTACTACAATGTTGTAATTTTATATGTTTTACTTTACAATGTTTACTTGACTTTACTATTTTCCGGGTTAGCTATAGTCTCTTTTATAAGAAGCATCTTTAAGCATGTTAATAATACCATCCTGTTACTGTTCTTCTGCAGGGTAAAGGCCTCTTCTCATACAGAGAAGCCACGAGAATTGATTACCATGCTTGCTCAAGATGGGTTGGCGATTTCAGACTTATATAAACTATCAGTTCAGACGGTATTCTGTAAAAATCTCACCAGGAAAACTTAGGTGTGAAGTGAGGTGTTAATAGTGTCAATCCTAGCATCAAGTAGAATGACATCTCACTTCACTTAAGCTTTCACGGTGAGATTTTTACAGAATAGAATCGCAGGTTTCCTCACGACGTTTTCCTTCACCGACGTCAGTAATGTCCAAGATAAACTCAGGAAGCAGACATGTTGATATAAAACCTGCAACTCTAGCTAACATATCACAAAAAAAATCAAGTGTCCCATATTGTTCGCTTATTATAGAAAATTACGCTCATAACGAACTTTTATACGACGATAGATTTTATCAATATACCCATATTTTAACAAGCTCGCCCTGTTGTACATAAACACTATAAACATTTCAGAAGCGTGTCGTCCCACACTTTAGCTGCGCGGTGCTGCGTTGAGCTACGGCTGTTTCGCGTTTAAAAATATTGTATATCACATAATATACGATTATTATAATGCTTCTTACGGAGTGGGTGACTTCAAAGTATTTATTGTATTAATTGAATTAATAGTGGGGAGTCACGGAACCTGGCCCTTTAGGATACGCTATGTTGATAGCGGGTTGGGAATAGGGTTACCGTCCGTCCGAATTTTTAGTTTCCCGTCCGGACTTTATCCGGCTTCGTCATTTATCCGGATTTTTCCATTTGAGGGGATAAAAAATATAAGTCGTTCTGAAACTGAAAAAAGAAAGACTAAAAACTAAAATTTTCGGACTTTTTAAATTTTGAAATGGTAACCCTAGTTGGGAATGGGGCTAGTGTCATGGCCGCTATATTATTTTGGGCCAGTATGAACGACGTCGCTCTAACAAAAAGCAGTACCGTCTGCAATGCATTGAAGGCCAGTTGCATCATTTTACGTTTACGGGCACGTAAACGTCAAAAATTATGCCGACATACTCTTTACATCTCCGTTTGCTCCTTTTTACTGTCTTATGAAAACAATTCTGTGTAGTGAATGACAAGTTGCGTTAAAAGTTGTTAAAAGTGTAAAAAAAAAACTTAGAATCAGATATTTCGTTGCTAGTGAAGTAAGACACATGAAACGACAATATATTTCCTATCGACAAAATTCAATAAAAGTAAAAAAAAATAATAAAAACGTTTTTAAACAACGCACACAGCCAGGGATGTCAAAGCATGAATCTCGATACAAAACTGTCTTTTATACTCTAGTAATAATAATAATAATAATAATATCCCTGTACATTTCACACAGCGCCATCTAGTCCCAAGCTAAGCAACCTAATGCTTGTGTTATGGTAACAAGATGGCTGATAAACTACTTATATACATTTTTTTTTTTGTAAATACATACATATTATAGATAGAAAAACACCCAGACTCGGAACAAATACATGTAGGTCATACAAATATTTGTTCCGTGCAGGAATCGAACCCGCGACACGCAGCGCAGCAGTCAATCGCTTAACCACTGCGCCAACCGTGCCGTCAGTAATCATAATATACTCTCATTTTTAGACTCTTTGTGATAGATTTTTAAACTGTGTGTACTCCCCGCCACTTTGTCCTAAAGGTTCATTAGAAAACAAGCGTCAGACAGCATCTGTCTGGCATTAATGCTGAAATGAACCTTTTTGGCGCAGCCGTGAGGCACACACTATTGTTGTCTGAAACATTATTTTCATTTTATTAATTTTGTGTTTCACGAACTGTGTCCAAATAAACTTTTATTTTATTTTTTTTTCCTTATTTCCTTGAAACATCAGTTTCTTTTTTGTGTAAACTTCACAGACGTGATTGGTATCGATATCGAATCACGATAAAATATTTTCTCAACTCATACTCCAAAGAAAGAAAGAAAGAAAAAAACATTTATTTAGCACAGACCAAAAGACACACAATACACTAAACTACCAGCGCGGTCGTTGACTCCTAAAAAATAAACATTAACCTGACTACCACAAAACAGTGTTTATAAGTTGTTTAGGCTAAACACCTTTTAAACACGACATAATTATATGGGCTTTGACATAACACTGACATTAAACACTCGTTCAACAAGTGTTTAAGTTTTTGTAGTAAGACCCTAAATCTTTTTATTTTTTATTTTATCGTGTTTAGATATCCCATCACGCCTGCAGAGTTTTCAAAAACCATGACAATAATTCTCCCCAACATTTTTATTAACAACAATAATTAAAACGAAATACACCGAGATTATGCGTAATAATAAATACAGTGTCCGCATCGCAAACAGGGGTTAATGAAAAAGTGTTGAATAATAAAGTGTTGCCCGCGCAATTATTGTTGGCAAGCCAAATTATTGCCGGGTTAATACTGGATGTAAAGTGGGCCATACAATGTGGTCGGTGACAGGTTAAGTACTGCGGCTAAAATGGAAGCGCAGATGATCTAACGTTTTAACGAAGGTGTTTAGATAGTGAGTTTAATTAGACGAGGAAATACGCGTGTGTTGTGTGTATATTCTTTAGATATTATAATAATCTATATATTTCTATATCTATCAATCAAACTGCCCAGCCGTGCCCCATGTTGGGGTTGGTTTCCATTATAACAACGATTCAGCTGAGTACCAGTATTTTACATGGAGCGACTGTCTATCTATCCTACACAATCCAGTTACTGGGTAACACTTATATCTATTTTTGTACATAATACAAATTAGAGTCACTTTTCGTGTCTCTCTGTGTGACTGCGTTGTTATTCTAAACTACGCAACGGATTTGAATGCGGTGTTCACCATCATTTAGGGTTATGCGTATAAAACATTAATATTATAAGTTAATATATGAGTAGGAATTTTCTCCGTAACCGTGCGAAGCAGCCGGGTCGCTGGTTTACATCCTACTTCCTACTAATATTATAAACGCGAAAGTTTGTGTGGATGAATGGATGTTTGTTACTCTTTCACGCAAAAACTACTGAATGATTTGGATGAAATTTGGCACAGAGATAGTTTATAACCAGGATTAACACAGAATACTTTTTATCCCAATATTCCCATGCGATCGAAACTTACGCGAGTGAAACCGCGGGGCGCAGCTAGTACGAGTATAAAATCTACATATTCAAAAACCTAGCAAGTTTCTCGGTGCCCTTTCTAAGTTAATCTAACACACTATGTGTGTAAACTTTACTTGTTTCTTCTTTGTATGATAAAAAGTCTTATCGAGTCCAGCTGGGATAAAAAATTAAATTAAAAAATTAATTTAACAAAGGTGTTTTAACTGGCTTCGAGGTAACCATAAAATACACATTTAAAAATTCCTTAAAACGAATTTTAGCGAAACCACCAGTAGTTTTCAACTAACGAGCTCATAAAAATAATTCATAGCACTTAACTCCATCGCACTTACACCAAACATTATAAAATCGGCTAATAGTTTCCTTCGACACAAACCTGCACATAAATAATTAATAAAAAACTCCACTTTTCCAGTTACCGTACATAACCACGAGAAAAAACTGTAACGTTAACTGAATATTTCTTTCGTAATAGTTAGTGGGCTTCCCTGGAACAACCCCTACGAAGTTGTCGTGTCGATGGGTCGTTAGTGAGGACCTACCGGCTTTTTATCAACAACACATTGATTTAAAAGCTAAATAACTGCGCCGCACAAATTTCACGTACCCGTAGTTATTGTGGGCTTATATCTGATCGGTGGGTGGCAAGTGGTAAGAAACAGCGAGCTTTTCTTTTTATTCAAATATAATTTGGTCGCGTCTGTCGTGTCGACTAGAAGACTACTCTTGTCCCAAGATCTTTGAGGTTTAGGAAAATATAAGAAAAAGGTATCCAGAACTACGAGGTAATTTTTATATTTGTAAACTTACCTTCTAATGCATGCCATAATTATAACAAATCACATTTTTGTCTGTCGCGCTTCTATATCATATTCTCTGTAAATTGAGAGATCTAGCTCTTGTGATACAGGACCTCCTAGTTCAAGAGCCAGGGCTACACTGATGTTTATGTCTTGAAGTGAAAATAAATTAAATGATTAAATTATTGATTGGGATGATGCAGATGCCGTTTTTAGTAGTTGACGTAGGCATTGTGATTTTTTTTTTTAAATAGTTACGTCAAAAGCAATTGAAAGATATTGCATACCAAATTATTTACACTCAAAAATAGTCCTTGTTTGTAAATAGTTCTTCCGAAATCAAACGTTCCACGTGACAGGCGCCGCACACACAACCCTTCTTCGCCATGTGATAGATCGCGGCCGCTCCCGACTTGTTCCGCGACATTAACCGTCAATGGGCCGCTGCGGGTCGCCGTGGCCCGAGACTAATTAATTTCGTCGACATTTGCGGTGGTAATAAGCTTATCAAACGTTGATTCGGACAATGGACTCCGTTCGATTTAACGTGCGCAAGTATAAAAGCAATTTTCGAATGAATAAGTCCTTTAATTTGTACGTAATGGTTTGTTGGTCGGCTTTTGGAGTCTTTTGTGGGCTAAACGCTTTATTGAAAGTTGAGGACCATTTTGATTGGGTAATTGAATGTTTTGTTAACTAAATTGTGGTTTGTTTGTGTTTATCTAATTTGAATTGTGTGAGAAATTTGTGTGCATTGTGTTAATTGTGGTATATGAGTTTAAGTTCAATATTATGGTAGATTCACAGACAGTATAAAACCTTGATGGATTGGCAGTAAGGTGTGATTGTGGAGCTATGTCGCAAACCATGCTCCACCTTCTATCCTGCCCTCTGTGTCCCAAAACATGCAGTCCAAGTGACCTCTTCGCTGCCACTGACGACGCCGTGGAAGTGGCAAAGTTTTGGGCCAACAAGATTTAAAATTCAGTCGTGCTAGTCACACGGAGAAGAAGAAGAATATAAAACACAAATTCTTGATAGTACTTACTGACCGGAAGCAAAAAAGTGGTTCATGTTTATTTGATTTTTACCTCGTAAAGACGTTAAAACAAAAAAAAAAGAACAAAAAAACTCAATTACATCGAAGAATTTTCCAGGAAAATTAGCTTACAAAAGCCAACCAATAATTTCAAAGTGATTCGTTACTTTTAAAATAGAATTAAAAATTCAAAGGGAGAATCAATCAACAGTTGATTAAAATAAAAGAGAAACGAAAGAGGAAGGGTTGACCTGTCGAAGGGTTTTATGATCCGGAACACTGGTGCATGTTGGGCAACGAAAATCGCGGGAACTTCGCTGTAATTATATTTTGAGATCACTTGATTGTGTGAAAATCATTTTGAGTATTTAAAATGACTGATATGTTTTGGATAGCGAATATTTCATTATAAGTATGTACCTAGTTTGCCCAGCGGGGTAATTGCGTAACACATTATTTTTTTATGTTATTGTTTAATTTTTTAAATTTTTTTTTAATATTTCAATAACAACACATATTATGGACCAATGTCTGAAATAAAAGGATTTTATTTTATTTTATTTACTAGTAGTAGGAATGGCTTTTTATTTAACACCATTTTTATACCATGTTTTATGCAAATAAATGATTTATTATTATTATTATTTATTATTTGACAGTTCAACAAGATTCATTGCGTTACTTATGTTGTCGAGCAGACAAACTGCTGGGAATGAAACATCTTCTCTGAGAGGGAGTGGGTCATAACTCGCCACGCGGGAACAATACGGGTTATTACATCAGTCCGACGACACTTTTTGTTTAAATCTATCATCAAGACAATATGATAATATTGCAGATTGAGAGCAGTGCAGGCCAGTTGACGAACAAGTCGGGCCAGTGACAGCAGTGGCGGCCCAGTGGAACCGGCCGCGACTTAGTAGTAGTAGGTCGTAGGTTTATCATCTGCCTACCTTTTCCCATCTATGTTGGGGTTGGCTTCCAGTCTAACCGGATGCAGCTAAATACCAGTATTTTACATGGAGCGACTGCCTATCTGACCTCCACAACCCGGATACTGGGTAATACGATTCCCCTTCGTAAGACTGGTTGTCAGACTTTCGGGATTCTAAAAGAACCATGAATGACAGCCGGGACCAACGGTTTAACGTCCTTTCCGAGGCATGGAGGGGTCTCGGTATGTAAAGGTGGTCACCCATCCACTGAACAACCGTGGCAAGCGTAGCTTAACCTGATCGATCGACCTGTGCGGCTGTTATTATTTAGCCACGGTCGTAGGTTCTGGTATATAATTTCATCACCGCTGCTAACCTGCTCTCAAAACGGTGAAAGAAAACATCACGAAGAAACCGGCATGTCCTAGAACCAAAAATTTGAAGACATGTGACATCAACCGCACTGGGCCCGCGTGGTAACACAGCCCACTCGGGTCTCGAAGAAAGTGGCCCAGTAGTAGGAAAATTATAGGCTGATTATTCTTTCCACTTCTTCTTCTGGTTCCATACTTGACAATGAAAATACATAAATCACAGATCGCTTTTTTCGAGGCCTCTTTGGAGGAGGAAGGAGAGCGTTAATTTGAGTGGAAACAAGCGGCAAATTGATTAACGAGACGGTCATAGTCGCCCGCGCCGCGACCTTGCTTGTTTTTATTAATTCTCACACAATCGCCTCTTTTGAATCAAATCTATGGTTTTCTGGTTCCTTTGTGTCGTTGTATGTCACTGCTGGTTCATGTATCGTATTTTATGGAATATCATGTCCTAGAATTGAACAATACCCACCATTTTCCAAGCAAGCGAAGCAGTGAAGTGGTGGCCCAGTGGTAACGGCATCGAACACAGACAGGCGTTTTACTTTGTATAAATTATTTCATCACTACTGCTCACAGAACGATGAAGAAAAACATCGTGAGGAAACTGGCGTGTCCTAGAAGCAAAAATTCGAAGACATGTGATATCTACCAACCCACACTGGGCCTGCGTGGTAGATTACGGCCCACTCCCTCTCATCGAGAGGAGGCCCGTGTCCCAGCAGTGGGAACATTATAGGTTGATTATACACCATTTTCCTAATTTTGTTTAGGTCGAGTTTCAGCCAAAACAAAACCTGTATGTCTGTATTTTTAATGAAACCACTGCAAAATGGCTACCGAAGTCCACTCATCTACTACTGAGCAATTCGGTTGTTAATCCTTTGACAACCAGTAAGTATGACTAAAATTATAGGTAGGTAGTAGTGTGAGTAGATATTTGTATGTAACACCCATGATCACTTAAGGTGGTATGCATTGAGACAGACGCGACCCACTAAACTCTACCTTAAACCCTCAATACGGTATGCCTTTTGGAAGATTGTAGATCAAACGTGTAGGGAATGTGTGAAAGGGAATTGTTCCAAATACTTATGAGTGATGCAGGTCAGCCGCTTCAAAGCGCTGTCAAGAGATGATTGCTCGTAAGCATCTCACAAACAGAGCTACAGTAAATCACGTTCATATTTGATTGTTTTAAGTAGTTGATGGGCTGTGTGAGTAGGTTAATGTACCATCATACACACTACTGTGTGTATGATGCTCCATTAACCTTCCTACTGGAAGGCGTTAGCTAAGAAATTTATTTATTAGAAGTCGAAGCGTTCCTTCTATTTTTTCATAGGTTTACTTTTAGTAATCATTCTGTTTCCTGCGAACTCATTTAAATCCTACTATATATATGCATATATAATATTATAAACGTGAAAGTTTGTATGGATGGATGGATGGATGTTTGTGACTCTTTCACGCAAAAACTACTGAACGGTTTTGTATGAATTTTGGCACACAGATGGTTTATAACCGGGATTTACATATAGGAATCTTCTTATCCTGATATTCCCACGGGATCGAAACTTATCCGGGTGAAACCGCGGGGCGCAGCTAGTTTCTTAAATAATTATATTTATTACACATACACACATACATACATAACCTAGTCATGAAAGAAGGTAGATGGAAAAAGGCAGGTGATGACGATGAATATCGAGTGTTATGGGGCTTATTATAAATGTTAAGTGGAGCAGGTATCACTTGACCATTGCTTTAAATAAATGACTGATAAGGTATGATATTTATTTATTTATTGATAAAACACTTCAACGACTTACTCACTAAAATCATATACAGTTTTAGGTATCCTGAATTCGCCACTTGCTCAGCACTAGCAGAGAACTTAATTGTACGTACAAGATATCGTAAGATGACATGTAAGTTGTTAAAAACAACGGGTTGCACTCCGGGAGTGCCGGCAGAAGTGAAAACTTGAATATTAACGTTGTGCATTTTTGACATTTTGGAATGCGGTCTACTCTCCCTCTGTCTTACGAATTTTCGATCAGGTCACCTGTACTGACGCGAGCTTCGTCTTACGAATTTTTGATCAGGTCACGTGTGTCCTGACGCAAGTTGAACATTTTTTACCCATCACAAAAAAAGCGCACAAAGCCACTAAAGAAGTTTTCACTTAAAAAAAAATAGAATATAAATGGGAAGGGTATGAAATTATGAGATAAGATATTTTAAAGACTCAGGTGTAATGGAAGTTTTAACTAGGTATAAAAACTTAAAGACTTAAGTTTTATGTTCTCAAGAATTCTACCTCAGACACAACCAATCATATTCTTCATAAAGTACATCCGCTAATCCTCGTAAAACGGCACTAAAGCTAGGACATTATTAAAGTAGAAGATTATTTAGTTAAATGCGTCTCTGGAGCACATTAGGCGCTTCCATTACGTCAGCGGAGTCGTTAGGACGTATCTCTAGCTTATGTTATAAGGTAATCTCCCTTTGAGCTAATTTTGTTAAAATGTCCCTTTTGTTAAGTGAAGTGGGTACTTAGGTGAATGTCTTTTTAGTAGATCTAAGCTTTAGAATGAGCCTAAATTAGTACTTGGTGACTAGGTAATATCGTTATCTTAAATGTTAAAAGATACCATCTACAATTTTGAAGCGAAATCTCTGCGTTTATACGCATGAAATCCTTGGAAGAGTCGAACAAATGACTCGTCGATGGATTTCTTGCAAATTACTTACAAGAAATCACTCGACGAGTCCTTTGTAGAGTCTTAGTTTGTAGCAGTGATTTTATTAAAAATAAATAAGTACTTTCGTTTTTATTTTTTATGTTTATAAGAGTGTGTTTTGTTTGTGTTATTCCTGTGCGAGTCAAAAATTCGAAGACATGTGACATCTACCAAATCGCATTGGGAGCGTAGTTGATTATGACCCACTCCCTTACACCAAGAGAAGGCCTGTGTTCCAGCAGTTGGAACATTATAGGCTGATTATTTTGTGCAAGTCACAATAATACTTGAAACTTAAATAATACCTTTTCTTTTTTAAGTAGATACTACAAAAAATACTGGTATTCAGCTGCATCCGGTTAGACTGGAAGCCGACCCCAACATAGTTGGGAAAAGGCTAGGCAGATGATGACTGCAAGTTAATTGATTTACATAGATTCCTTATTTATGAATCATCATCGTCATTGGAACTAACGATTATTAAAAAATCTAAATCAAAATTCGTTTATTCAAAGTAGTCAAAATTAAAAAACGAAACAACGTCAAAATTACAAAAGACAGTCCCCCAAAACGCCCGCCCTTCACCACTTCCTAGTGCTTTCGCTGGGAAGAAAAAGTGGCGCAACAAACTCCCCAGTAGCACAGCTGTCTGTTCAGTTAGAAAATACTTGATTGTATACAATACTAGGTATTCAGTACTTTATGATTTCAAACACAAACTGCATTCATCCATTATTCCTCCATCAATTGCGAGTACCTATTCCTTTCATTCGAAACTCCCACAAAACAGAAACCGAACGTAAATGTACATTCACCGTTAATTAGGTGTACAAAACAGTAATTACACATTAGAACGATGACGTCATTTGACGTTTAGTTGTGCTGCGCTACGTTGTGCTACGTTGCGCTGCGCTGCGCAGCTGCCGTGCAGCGCCCCAGGTAAGCTCCGCGTAATTAATTTCACATATTGTGTTTTACAAAGCAAAGTGTACAAATATTCACATTACGGTAGGGTTGGTTATTCCTGGAATGAAGTATGTTTTAATTTTCCACTTGTATTAACAGTTTGCGGTTTTATTATTATGTAAATGATTCTGTGCGGCGGCTTTTAAAAATGATGCTGTTAACGTAAATAAATAAAACCATGTCTGAATAATTCCGGCTTTCTTTGTAAATAAACCTATTACTTATATTATATAATTATGGTGTGGTTTAAGTATTATAAGCTAACGGTAAAACCGTGAGTTCCTTTCTTCCAAGTCCAAAGATGAAATTAGCAGAAAGAAGACGAGTGAAATTACTACTGAAAAAAGTCAAAAATACTGGATCTACTAATTTTATTTGGTACCACACGGAGCCTGGACACAGCTAGCTCTCTAGCTGTGTCCGGGTTCCGTGTGGTGGGCGGGCTCCGTCGCAGCAAGCCCCGTAGAAGATGGCGGGACGAGCTGGACAAAACAAACGACCAGTGGTCTACAAAAGCCCTGGATCAAAAGAGCTGGAAGTCGCGGAGAGCGACCTTTGCCTAGCAGTGGGATGATGCAGGCTAACAGTAATATTATTTGAACTTCTGATGCGTTTAATATAGCATGTCTTATTGTGAACAAACTCACTTATGTATAAGCATTAGACCAGCAAATATCCTAGCAATGTCCAGCGATCCTGATATATGGCGAGTCAACCCTAACCGCACAGTATCTGTTCGTTAATGTTAAATGGATTCTTGATACTGAACACAATTAACTGTTCAATGTACATACTTCTCATATGAATGGGTAGGCCAGTGATTTAGATCGTTTTGGTAATGAGGCAAACATTTGGAACAATATAATTTGCGAACAAAGTACGGTCTGTTCGTCAATTGGCCGTATTATAGCCATTTCATACAACCGTCAGAGAATGATACTTGTGATTTGAATATACGGACAATTTAAGTTGGTAGTCAATTGGAAAAACAATCACTCTGATTTTACGAACGATTTTGTGAACATAATGTTACGCTAAAATTAAAATATGACTCGCCATCTCAGTTTACAGAACTTGATTTAAAAGAAAACACTCACAAAATGCTTAGTAGCAGACATCTTTAAAACTGTCGCGACAAAGTACAACAGCCCCATTTAAAAAACGACTATTGCTTCGCCAAAGACAAACCTTGTTCTGCCTTAAACACGAAAAATTTAGGTGCAGTCCACATAAATCTTAGCTCGCAGACAGCTACCAGTAACAAAAGTTTAGCATAGAACAATATCGAAGGTTAAAAAGCGTAACAAAACGGGCGCAGACGTAAAACAACGATGTTGAAATACGAGTGACAAACTACCCCGGGCGGGGTCGCGGGACTACGGTTGTTTGTGGACTAGGTAATACCGTAAGCGAGGTGGGTCTAGCTTAGTTCTTTTTGACAAAAAACTGATTGATACATGTAGTAAACAAAACCAATAGTTCCAGTCGCCTGTACTGGTGTCGGCGTAACTTTTTTTTTGTCAAGTTTTTGTTTGAGTTTTTAGGAAAGGCACTGCGATATTAAAACCTAACATTAAATTACGAAGCTATTTTATTTTCTTAATTCCTGGATATATTTTATTTTCTTAATTTGGTGGCCCATTTGATGGTAAGTGGTGGCCGTTTTACTAAGCTAATATGTTTAAGGGCCTTTTCCAACGCTATATAATTTTATCCGAGGAATAATTTTGAATTTTTGACAGTTCTTCCATACAAAATCTGTCAGACGTCAATTTTATTCTATGAATAAAAATTATATAACGATTGAAAAATCAGTCCTTAATGAAATAATTCAGGGACAGTTTCGTAAAGTTGTCAAAATATTTAATTAGCCTCACAAAGTTATCTCCAAGCTTCCAAAAATGCAGAAAATTAAAATGCACTAACGTGCAACATCTCATTGAAAGAGCAGGACATCAAACTAAAAACCGAAATATGACAGAATCAAACAACTTGTAGCATTCCGAGTCAACCGCTTTCCTAGCTCATTCCTCGCTCATCTCGCACTGCGAGCTAACATTTACATGCAGTGCAAGCGGGCATACGAGCGGTGTAATGGCGTACATTAGTTGAGCCGGACTGCAGCGTCGCTAACTAAATAATTACCGCGTTAAAACTTTGATTATGTTGTGCTTTACGCGAGTTAGAAGCTCTGATGTTATGTTTTCGTTAGTGATTGTGTTAATCGATTTTGTTATAGGATTATTTTGGTTGTTGATGGAAAACTAGCGAGTACAAAGTTCCTATTAATTTCCTTAGGGCTTTTGACAGCCTATAAATATATTGTTAAATCTTATGTCAACACCTAGAAGGGCAGTGTTGGCCTAGTGGTAACGGCTGCCACTTATGAGTTGTAGGTCGTATGTTCGAATCTAGACAGGCGATTTACTTTGTGTAAATTATTTCATCATCACTGCTTTCAAAACGGTGAAAGAGTTTTCCTTCACCGTGAGGAAACCGGCATGGCCCGTGTGGTAGATTACGGCCCACTTCCTCTCACTGGGAGGAGGCCTGTGTCCCAGCTGTGGAAACATTATAGGCTGATTATGTATGTTATGTACCATTCACCAGATCTTATTAAAGCTGTCTCTGATATAGATAAGGCCAGGCTTTCAGACACTGAGAGTTATCTGTCCACAATCAACAGCTACATACATGCATACATAAACTCGCTCCTTCTTCCCACAGGGGGAGGCAGAGCCATATTTTATATTAGCATGATTTATATTAGCTTTTAGTATTATATATGTTTTTTATAAGAATGTGACTGCAAGTCGACCAATTTCATTACTTCAACAGGCATTATTAATACGAACATTTCCTTAACTCATAAATTACTAAAATAGCTACATTTTCAAAAAAAAAATCACATGAGTAGTATTTCAAAAATCAACCCATAAAGCAGCCGCAACAATACGCCTCTATTCTACGCAGAACAACATAATAGAAACGTTTTATTTATAACGTTAATATTCACATAAAACGAGCAACGTGTATTTAACACAGCCGATAGTACGCACAGTTGGCGAGCCGCCAAGCTACAGGATAATTTGATAAAAACGCTCTCTGGTCGGCATAGAGTATATTAGCTAGGTTATATGTTGTTTGATGAAGTTGAGGGTTATTTTGGTGGTGAAATTGTGTTTTGTGTGGTCTACAAGAATAGAATATTACATACATAGAAACATAAACCATCGCCAAAACGCAACCTACATAGACTGGATTGCTCCATCATCTCCCACTGTTGTGAGCGACATGTGGCAGGCTGAAGCGACTAACAAGCTTGTAATTTGTTAATTTAATTATGATTATTTTTTATTATTGTGTATGACTTAAGGTAATTGAATTGAATTGGTGGATTTGTGTATGAAATGTGACTATAAGAGTGTATTTTTTTCTATTATGAGTCAGTGATACTCGAATTAAATGCTTTTTTTTTAGGTACCTACTCGTTTTGCTTCATACACACACGCTGGTGGCGCAGCACTACCTATAATATAACAAAATAATCTATGCTTAAAAAAGAAAAGGAATATGAATGCTACTCTTTGCGTAAAACTAGTTGGTTGCGCTGATCATGATTGTGGAATGGTGATCAAGTTGTGTGATTCTATTCGTTTGCTAGTGTAGTGTGATTACTTAACTAAGGCAGATATCTATAAACATTACTGTAGGATGAGTGTTTTAATGTAAATCTATGATGAATGGAACGCAACGCATAAGAGAGAGAAGGAACGACAGTGAGAGACAGAGAGGTGAGTAAATGGCGGATTAACACTTGAAGGGAACGCTTGTCATTTTTTGGAGAGTAAAGACGTTAAGATTTAATAAATTGTAATTAAGAGAATATAAGTATAAACCACCAGTAATTGATTTCAAATCATTTTACTTGCCCCCCAATCCCCATTCTACATTTCTTAGGCCATACTTTGGCTTAGTCATGACATAAAACACCGAACTCATCTATGTAGTTTAAAAATCAATTCAATTTTTACGTGCAAAAGTGTATTGTTGAACCAAGTTAAAGAAAAAAATTATAATTTACAACTCAATGGACTGATTACCAGCCGCATCATTTAAGCAAACTTTAAATACTCTTTCTTAACTCCAACCAAACTGGGATGATTAAAACAAGCCCATACTTTGTTGTTACTATCAACAACGGCAAACGGGAGTGAGCTTATGAAATTATACTGCTCTCTCTAATTATTATATAGCAGTTTATTTTGCCAGAACACAGCCTCACAAAGGCGTAGGTAATTGGATAAAAATGCAAGTTAGTTAACTCGGTTCGTGTGTGATGAAAACATATGGGGGAGAAATTGTCACCGTGCACGCTGCGTGTGAAATTGGTTGGGAATTTTGTCGCTTTGTGTTGATTAGAGAGCTGAATATTGAATAGTGATTTTGAAAACAGTTCAAATTTACTGAATCGAACTATTCAAATGTTATAATGTTTACAATTCTGCAATTTCCATATACAAGGTGGATAATACAATAAATTTAACTTCTTAAATCTAATGACGTTCCCAGTCTGCATACAAACATTCAACCAAATATATCCAATAGTTTAGTCAGTATATTCAAAGATTGGCTTAACTCATAGTCAGTTTGTTTGAAAAAATCACTTTTTTAATTTGGCCGATACGATTTTTTTTTTTAAAACTTTACCCCACACTAGGAATTACTCCTGTATCGTGGGTGCGTTTACAAACATTTAAACTCACATGCACAAACAGCCAGACCCGGAACAACTACTTGTAGGCAATACAAATATTTATTCCGTCCGTGCGGGAATCGAACCCGCGACACGCAGCGCAGCAGTCGATCGCTCAGCCACTGCGCCAAAAGTGTCGTCATTTGATAGTTATATGCATTAGTATTCCTTGTGTATTGTTGTTTCCACATTTTCTAGGGTACCGTACCACTGAAAGACGATTTAGTTTTTGCCTCTAAAACATACCCGCGTCATACACAAACTATTCGCTATAAATTCACTCCCAATTAACACTGCACACATATCATATCAAACTAAATTAAAATCAGACGTTCTTCAATCACGGCGTCCGTATTCAAAACAATCGAGATAGCTAACTCAAACGGCCGCCATTATTGACGGGCCCGTACGAACGTTCGGCACGTAATCCTCACTAATTCGATAAATACGTGGCTCACCCAAGCTCTCGCGTTTCGAGTTTTAACCAGATTACGAATGCTTTGTTCTTGTGGAAGTTGTAGAATAGTTAGTTATAAAGGGTGCTAATTGCAGATCGTGTGAATATTCGAATTCATGCAGTTTTGCATGCTGATGTTTTTTTTTTTTTTTGTGAATTGGGAGGTCTAGTTTGCACGTGCTTGATTTAGACTATCTACTTGCTAGACTACTTGCATTAAAATACATCATGAAAATCATTACATTTTCTTATTTATGCACTTTTAAAAATGCTGATTTAAAACCATGTGGCAAACATCTAAGTATGAAGTGTGTCTTAACTTATCGTGTTTGACAAAATATTATCAAAAAAACGATTTTTGATTTTTCACTATAGTAATAATTTCGATTACTAAACTGATTGTTTTACAAAATTATAGAATAATCCCCACTGCCGGGAAACAGGCATCGCTTAAAAAAAAATCCAGTCTAACCGGATGCAGCTGAATACCAGTATTTTACATGGAGCGACTGCCTATCTGACTTCCACAACCCAGTTGATTAAGATTACTGATTACAAAAGTAATCTTCACTATAAGTGTGAAATATAAGAAAATTCCTTGCATTTAGTTCACCACCTTTGGGTCCGAAACGGAAACGGAATTTTCATCCGAACAATAGGACAGCCAAATATCTTTTCTTATATTAGAAGAGACACGACCCATATTGTTTTTATTGCTTTTACGTATGTATGTATGAAGATGTATGAGATTTTATTGGACCCATTCAAAATGTTTGCGTGGTGAAAGAGGGATGTGAGCAGTATAACCAGCATTATGATTAGGAGGATATGATGATTTTGTTGTTGTGGAAAACGGACCATATAGACTGGATATCACGCGTCTCGAAGGGGCATGCAGAGTTGTATAGTTCACCCATATTTCACCAGATAAGTTATAGGCCAATACGCTATGGAAAGGAGCATGCTGAATATTAAAAAATCAGAAAAACTGAAACTATTTCACTAGGAACAAAACGAAAACCATAGATATAACGCTGAAAATCAGAAGACTCAAATGTAGATGGGCAGGGCGCATGATAAGAGGCCATGATAAATGGAGTAAGAAAATAACAAGATGGTATCCTAGAGAAGGTAAGAGGAAGAGAGGCAGACCACAAAAAAGGTGAGATGATGACATCAGGGAAGTGGCAGGAGTGATGTGGAACAGAGTGGCACAGGAAAGAGTAGAGTGGAAATGGTTGGAGGAGGCTTATGCTGATTGGCAAACAGATTTACAAAAAGTGGATAAGCGGCAAATGTTAGATTACGCAAGTGTATTGTATAGGATTGTTTTTGTAGGTCTGAATAAAAGTCTATTATTATTATAAGTTATAGGTAGCATAACATAACATCACGTCTGTAACCCCCGAGGGGTTAAGCAGAAGTGTATCTATAGTTTACCCACATTTCACCATGTTTAAATCCTTAGTAACAGGGGACGAGTCTATTGCCATCATCAAATCCAGAGATTCATGGCTGCTACTGAGAAATTCTAGATTCCCAGTAACACTATACGCGAGCTGGATCGAACTCAGGACCTCTTAATCAGCACTCCTTGACTAACGAGGCAGTTCTAGGTAAGTCCCATATTAATTGCTATTGTAATTATAACTAATGCGACTTATAACAATTTTGTTTTGTTTGCACACCAAATTATATACTGCAACACTAAATTATATACTGTAACAAAGTTAACAATATTGAACTTTGTTACAGTATATAATTTAGTGTTAATAGTTTAGTAGTTAAGGGATATATTTATAAACTATGATTAAAGCTAAGAGTCGTTTAAACGTCAAAAATGTATGGTAAAATAGTCGCTAATCATTACAATCACTACGTAACTTTAAGCAACGTTTATGAATAAAGGGGTTAGTGTTAAAGTATTAGTTATAAGTACACATTTTTGCATGCCAAATGATAGAATGTATCTGGAACAAATTATTATTTTGTAAGAGCTCACCTGTATACCGACCTTACCTATATTCTATGCTATTCTTCAGTCATTTAATTTTAACAAAATTCTAAATCGGTTATTTAATTGTATTTTTGTATTCTTATTTGATACTTATACACCGTCAACGGCAAAACCTGGATGTTGGTACCTGTGTTAATTAGAACACACATTTTTACATCTACGTTGAACAAATAAAACTTTGACTTTAGCTTTCTCTCGTATTTTATAAATGAAATGAACCAGAGACATCCATTAATTTGCAACGAAAGCGGTTTTATTCAGGTTTTCCTTCCCATTTTTATTTTATTTCCATCTTCTTGGATAACTTCTTTGGCTTACTTACAGAATAAACTGAGTTTAGTTGCGAGGAAACTCTTTTAACGAGACGGGTAAAAGGTTACAACTTTGTTAAACAATGTGAAAGTCCAGAAACCTCACTAACGGTCTGTTTATTTATTTAAGGTTTCAATCAACGAAGCCAAAAGCCTATTGCAGTCCACTGCTGGATATGTCCAGCAGTGGACAGCAATAGGCTTTTGGCCTCTCCCAGGCTCCGCTACAACACCCTGTCCTCCGCCTTCCGCATCCAGTCTGTCCCAGCCACCTTCTTTAGTTCGTCCGTCAATCTAGCTGGGGGGCTTCCAACACTACGTTTGCCGATACCGTGGCTCCACTCCAGGACTCGTCTGCTAAACCAGCCAGCGGTCCTTCCAGCCCACTACCGCTTCAGTTTGCTTACTCTGTAAGCTAAGCTTGCTATTTAAGGAGTACCAACGAGATATATTACGATTATCTTTTATCATAATAAAACTTGTAAAATATCAAATCAAGTAGGTAACAAATATACAAAATTTCATATTTTTAATATTAGTAGGAAAAATATTGTCTATAGGTACCAAGTCCACGATAGTTTTGAAACCAAACTATTATCACAAAATACCGACAAAACTAATATCGCTACAAACTTTAAACCATTTGAAATACGATACAAACCCGAGGTAATCACGTTCGAACCCACAAAACTATTTGTCCTACATTTTCATTTCGAATCCCGTTTTGGTACGAACAAATCCCGAATTGATATGTTTGTGTCTCATCACGGTCACATCAAAGGAACTGGGTCTGTAGTACGTACCAATAATGTGAACCCTTCGGTGTATAAATCAGCTATAGTTTGAGGGACGAGACTAGATGTGGTGCGAGGAATAAGCGGAGCGTTGAGATGTAGCGAGTTTTGGTACAAGAAAATAATGTGATTTTTA
Organism: Apamea anceps; assembly: GCA_951799955.1. Lineage (NCBI taxonomy): Eukaryota > Metazoa > Arthropoda > Insecta > Lepidoptera > Noctuidae > Apamea > Apamea anceps. The sequence continues at coordinate 3,826,603 of OX637506.1, forward strand.
GGAAATCTATACTTTGTATGCAGTCACCAAAAGAGATAAGTAACCAGGGTCGTCGGATATAGTTGATGTTTAGTAAGAAACCGATGGATGTTTTTGAATGAAATTTAATTTGATAAAGGAACTGTTTGTTTTCTATTAATAAAACTAAATTTCATTCGAAAACATTTATCGGTTTCTTATTAATCTTCAACTATATCCGACGACTCTGGTTACTTATCTCTTTTGGTGACTGTACATGTTTTTGGTCAGTTTTTGTCTGTTTCTTGAGTATTTGTTGTTATTATGATAATGTAAGCAGTTAGATTATTCTACATTTTGATAAAAGAAAAGATACAAATAGTTTCGTGAAACCAGGGATTGCCGCCAGAGCCGCGGGTTGTTCGAAAGAGATACCGTGGTCCCTGGCATAGGCAACTGAAGGAACACGGGTGGGTTTTAATCAGTAAAAGTCTGACACGCCCTTCCGCTTAGCCCAGAGCGGGAGAGACCATTTGATGATTTCCCACCCAAAAAAGAAAAACAGCGATAAAAATGCTACTGTGACACTGATTTTTGAAAATCCCAAGTAACAATGGCTAATTCAAAATAATGTAGGTAAAGGGTATAGCATAACAGCATAATAAGCCTACAATTTTACACAGCTGCTGGGAAACAGGCTTCCAGAGAGTGGGCTGTAATCTACCACGCGAGCCCAGTGTGGGTTGTTAGATGTCTCATGTCTTCGAATTGTTTTGCTTCTAGGACATTCCGCTTTCCTCACGATAACTAGTGCTAATCTATTGTATTATGGGTAAACTGTCCTAACATGACGTGGTCATTACCAAGATGAGAAAGATTCCTTTTCAACCTGTATATTATTAAAAAATACTTCAAACTTTGAATTATCATGCCATCAAATATCCTTATCTTCCATAACTTGAGTGGATACGTATAAAAAAGGGTCCAATAATCAATAAGGAGTTTAATCCCGCGGGCAGCGGCCGCCGATCTCATTGGTCGAGCAAATTGACAGACGGACAAGTAGTGGGGGAAAGGTACAGTACAATGAAACTTTTGCACTGGATACGGCTTGAAAATGTACGTGGAATACCTTATGTGCCTATTCATTTTATATAGACGCGGTTAAACTGATACTCGTACTTTAGGGATTTACTTGTAGAGCTAGGTTCAATGGAAATCAATGGTTTAATTGGTGTTCAATGGTTTATTTTAGTTCTTGTTTTGATTTTTGTTTTTATTTATTTATGTATAATTGCATGCTGCACTGGTTAACGTCATCACGTCAGCGCCGGCTGCCGCTGAAAACCAGCGCTGGGGCTCTGTCTCGTATAGGGTCTTAGCATTATGCTGAGCGATGGCCGTTTTATGTCCTTTTTTTATGCGTCATGTTTGCCGCAAAGAAATGCATTTTCTTTCTTTCAATGTCTGGTTATGTAGTATAATATGCATTTAAGTCAAAATCCGTCTGCCTAGCTTTTTTCCAACTATGTCGGGGTCGGCTTCCAGTCTAACCGGATGCAGCTGAATACCAGTATTTTACATGAAGCGACTGCCTATCTGACCTCCACATCCTAGTCACTGTGTAATACGATACCCCTTGGTAAGACTGGTTGTTAGAGTTTCGGGCTTCTGACGACCCATAACGACTGTCAAAGATCTACGAGTGACAGACGGGACCATCGGCTGAACGTGCTTTTCGAGTTACGGAGGGTCTTGGTATGTAAAGATGGTCACCCATCCACGGACCAACCGCGGCAAGCTTAGCTTAACCTGATCGATCGACCCGTGCGGCTGCTATTACTTAGCCACAAGCCCCTCTAGTATATGCATTTAAGTACTATGTAAAATAAACTGTGTAGTGTAGTGTCGGAACAAGGCAAAAATGTGTAAGAAATGACAAGTTTTTGTATTTGAAATCACTGAGAACAATATTATAATAATGCAATACGATGGGTCTATCTCTAAAATGTCTTGTCCACCTTTACTTGACCTCCCATAAACCTAACGTTTTAGCACGCTAAATCTAGAAAAGAGTCGTTTATTTGATTATTCATTCTTCAATTTAATATCTAAAAAACGCAATCAACGATTACCTTTCATCCTGCATACACCCAAATTCCTTCACCGAGCCCCTTTCATTACGACAGACAATGTTTTTTCAACACCAGCTCATCCAGTAACTGACTACCTTTGTATTCCACCGGCCGCCCAGGTCCCAGGGGCCAAGCAATATTATTACTGGCCAGTAATGCGCAAGATTGTTTTGACACACGATGCCGGATATACAGACACGTTTGTTTCCCTTGTCTATTGCTTGTTTTATGAACGGTAACCTAGTTAGGAAAGTTTAATAAAAATTGATGGATTGAGGTAGACTGTTGTGAAAATTTTGTTTTGGTTTGAAATGATCTAATGCTAGTTAGAAGGTTTTGTTCGCTCGTCTTTATGGTGTTTATTTAAGGGACTACTATTGTTTTGATTAAGAGGGATAGTCAAATTACGTAATTAAATATGTACCTATAGTTAAAATCGAACAAAACGATGTACCTAAGTACCTACTAACGGTGAAGGAAAACATCGTGAGGAAACCGGTATGTACTAAAACCAAAAATTCGAAGACATGTGTTATCTGCCAACCCGCACTGGGCCCGCGTGGTAGATTACAGCCCACTCCCTTTCGAAGAGTGGAGGCCTGTGTCCCAGCAGTGGGAACATTATAGGCTGTTTATTCTAAGTACCTACATGCTAATGGTAATCATTCGTTTTGAAAAATCGAGTAAGTTAATATAATCCTATTGATTAATTATTATATTTCATGAAATAGTCATTGACAGTGAACCAGTATTGATGATTTTAATGATGATAATTCTGTAAAGTCATATTTGTTACGCTCGCGAATCATATTTTAATCAACATTCAACATGACACTGACCTGCAAATTGCAGAAAACGTAAGAAAATTTGAATTTCGCGGTCTACCTAGCGCTTCCCCCTTAACCAAGAAAAGGGAAGACCATCACCAAGAAAACGGCCAATTTCCACCATTTACAGGAAAAAGTGAAACTAACTCTACAAATAGAAATAGACACAACACTAAAAAAGCCTATTTCGCCCCCCATACAAAAACAATGGCCTTACCCGCCTCACTAAATGTCAAGAGTGGCGCGTCTTATCGCGTAGGCATAGAATAAAGTTTTGTAGAAGCGTTTCTCTCCGAACACAATCATTCTAAATGCTTAAGTATAGTTTTAGGGCGTAAGAAACATTTAATACAGTTTTTTATTAATACAGGGTTGTATGGTCACTTGTGACACACAATACGTGTTTCACGCTCGACCATAGTAATATTGGCAACCTGCGGGATAATTGTGTAAGATACTAACAGTAGCAATGGCTTTTATTTTGACAGTTTAACAACATTCATTGCGTTATTTAAGTTGTAGAGCAGGTTAATTTTTCGAACATATGAAGCAATGGATTAGCAATATCCTTCAAACTGATTCAGATTGTAATTGAGGTATGTTACGCAATTAAGGTTTTGTTTTAATTTGGGCGGTTCCTATCATGACATGGTAGGGTTGCGGTAGGTCATTATTTGAGCTGCATCATCAGTTCATCACACGCGGAAAGTACAGAGTTTTTGTTCTACGCGATTTTCTTGTTCTACGTCAGTAGGCGCCTAACCCGTGCGATGCGACGAGGACACTTTTTCTCCCCCCTCCTGCATTCCACTCCATCCAGCTTACGTAGCTCCTTGAATTGCAAATTTCACTCGACTTCTACCAACACGAACTGTTTTTTATGTCGTACGTACAATTCGGGGAAAAGTACCTTTGTACGTAGGTACATTTTAGAAGTTCGCAGTGGAATGGAAAAACGTCGGTTTTATAGTTCATTATGACTGGCAGCATGCTTGCGAGTCCATATGAGCATGTCATAACTTTTTAGAAATGTTTGCTAAAACTTCGACTTTAAATAACTCTCCAGGAAATTGGTTTCAGTGAACCTAAAGTCCATTTACAATAGCATTAGAAAGAAGTTAAAAAAGGTTATTTTTAATGCACACTTTGTAACAAAAATACAATAAACATTGTTACATTATGATAGACGCCGAATTTATTATGATCTATTTTTACAGCAGCTGTCACACTTAATTGTAACCATTTTAACTATTTATCTTATGAAATTATGTGGCTTTCATTTATTTATATTATATAACTCCAATTTAAAATTACAGTGTCAATGCTAAAAACCTAAAAGAAGCAGGGATGAACAATACTTGGAACGTTATTCGTTTCACTATAATTCTACCGAATTTTATTTTAATTAAGGTGGATGCGCTGCAGTAGCCCGCGAAATCAGACGAATTCGGAGCAAGGGATGTATTGATGATTTTTAAGGTTAAAATTGTATTATTGCCTACATATTTCTTATTGTTGCGCATCATATTATTTTTATTAAGATACAACTTTACACTGACCTGCAAATTGCAAAAAACGCAAGAAAATTAGAATTTAAGCATCTCCCTTAAAATTGTTTTATCATAACTTTGAAATAAAATGTTTTGCATTCCTGCTTCTACGAGCCTCTTTTTTCTAATGCTATTATAAATGGAGTATAGTAAAGTCGGTTCTCAAGTCAACGATCTTTTGTTGACAGTAAAATCGTCATGTCATGCCTGGTGATGGTGTCATGTCTGTCGAAGGACCGATGGCCGATGGAGCAGACGAGTCGTGGTATGGAGACCGCGTATCGGCAAGCGTAGTGTGGCACGCCCCCCATATAGATGGAGGGACGACCTAAAGAAGGTGGCTGGGGTAGACTGGATGCGGAAGGCGGAGAACAGGGTGTTGTGGTGCAGTCTGGGAGAGGTCTATATCCAGCAGTGGACTGCAATAGGCTGAGTTGATTGAAAGTCGTCATGTTGTTTCCCGAAATGTCAATCATTTAGCTGCCGAATGTGACCTCAACTCATAATACGTATTGTTTTTTTATAACTACGGAACCATTATGCGCGTGTCCAACACGCTGTTTTTAAGTATTCGTACAATTTCGTCAGGTTTTCACTTTCAAATCGCGTGTCTAATGCTTGCTTTTTTATGTAAAGCTATCCGTTGGATGGCGCTATATACTATGCCATATGCTATGGCGCTATATGCTATATGCTATGGCGGTACATACATACATACATAGGTACATACTGCCACGTACCGCGTAGTCACATGAGTAAAGTATTAGCTTGAAAGCATTCGATTTCGTGACGATAGTGACGTGGCCTTCAATGCAATTTAAGTCTCTATGAATATTATAAATGCGAACGTGAGTTTGTTTTTTTGTTACGCTTTCACGGTTAAACGGCTGAACCAATTTTGATGAAATTTTGTGTGAGGATACTTTGAATCAATGGGAAGTACAAAGGCTACTTTTATTGACATACCACGCGGGCGAAGCCGCGTGAGGAAGCTAGTAAAATTATAAATACTCATATGGGTTACTAGTTGGGAGACAGTCTCTATCCAAGGTCACATAAAATTAACTAGCCAAACTTTACAGACTTCAATCAGCTGTAGTTAAAATTAATTAGACTGACATCGATACCCGTCGTGTCTGTGAAGTTTCATCAGTAGTTTGACTTTGTGTAACAGTGTCACTTATTTGTTAATAGGCTTTTTCCGCGACATCGCCCGCGTGGATTTCAAAAATTATCCCACAACGACGTACTACCCGAATAAAAAGTATCCTATGTGTTAATCAAGGCTTATAAACTATCTGTGTGCCAAATCCGTTGAGCCGTTTTTGCGTGATTGAGTAACAAACATGCAAATATACAAACATTCACATTTATAATATCAGTACGAAGTAGAAGTAGGAGTAAGTAGCCTGGCCCTAGCATAGGAATACTATTAGGAGTAATAAAAGAGCTTCTACGAGCGTCGAACCACATGGTAAGGTAAGTAAGTCTGGCGCGCCCTCAACCGAGCTATTAACATTACTGACTGGATAATGTCTCTACTACCACATACCTATTCTATTCTTGTACAGCTCACACCACCCACCACGCAAAAGATGAGTATATATACTTTTATTAGTATCCAAATAGGAGAAACATTGACATGCATTACGGCTGACAAGCTTATCATCATGTCGATTTATTTAGGGTCGGTACAACATATATTTTTCTTCCATTCTTCTCTCTTAGCCGTCATCTCGGAGTTACCCCGTTTATAGTCATATCATCTTTCACTCAGCCCATCCGTCGTTTCTTTGGTCTTCCCTTACTGTTATAGCCATCCACGTTCATACTCAAAACTTTCCTCACGACGTTTTTCTGAATCCTCCGCATCACATGCCTATACCATGACAACCGATTTAATGGCAAGCAGTTACATAAATTGAGAGCAGCGGTAGCCCAGTGGTAACAGCCCCGACTTACGAGTTGTAGGTCGTGGGTTCGAGCCCAGACAGTTGCTTTACTTTGTGTAAATAATTTCATCAACACCGCTCTCAAAACAGTGAAGAAAAACATCGTGAGGAAACCGGCATGTTCTAGAAAAATTCTAAGACATGTCTCAGTCGCCAACCCGCACTGGACCCTCGTGGTGAATTACGGCCCACTCCCTCTCACAGAGAGGAGGTCTGTGTCCCAGCAGTGCAAACATTATAGCCGGATTATACTAATTACATTAAACATTTAAAAGCATTTCATTTCTCCGAAACTAAAATTGTAAACGGATAATTCTGAAATCAACAATCAATTAAGAGCATTGATTAACCATCAATCAATCAATTAATTAACAATGTATCCACAACAATAACTGCATCATTTTATGATTAACACTAGGTAAATATTTCCAAACGGATCAATCTATAAATTATAAAAGGGATAAGTCCGTTCTTCCGGGTTTACCGGGTTACACAAACAAACTAGTTTTAGTATAAATTGTCTATAAAAAGATCATACTATTTATGGTACATTGTTCATTAAATGAAACGGTTATTACGACCGGTATTTAAATGTTTATGTGCAGTACTATTATTAACTACATAGTTTGGATGCATTAATTTGGATAGTAAAGACTAATTATATTTTACACAAATGTTAGTTATTTGCTAATTTATCGAGCTATTTCGGCTTACACTATTGTTGTTTTAGCTTTTGGAATGTAGTTAAGTTATTACGATATAAATAGGACTGTATTGTTTCTGTTTGGTGTTGGTACATTGTGCCAAGTTATAAGATGTTCATTGGCATCTTAAGCGCGTTAGTGGGACAATGAAATGAAAATATTACTGGGTCTTATGAGCTTATCTGTGTTAGTAGTACATTAGATAGTAGGGGAAACTTCAAGGTGTTTAAAGTTATTTATAACACAATAATCTGATTCAATATCATCAGTGATAGGAACCTATTCCTATCACTGATGAAATTGTAAAAACGTGCATGATATTAAAATTTAGTCCTAAGGAAGTCTCCGTTGTAGCGGGATCGTCCGAAAGGGTTACCGCTGCCCTGGAACATAAAGGGCTAAGGTAGGAACACGGGTGGGTTTTAGTCAGTAAGAGTCTGACACTCCCTTCGCTCCGCCCAGAGCCGGAGGGGTCATTTGATGATTTCCCATCCTCAAAAAAAAAAAAAACCGGCCAAGTGCGAGTCGGACTCGCCCATGAAGGGTTCCGTTACGTTACGATTTATGACGTATTAAAAAAAAACTACTCACTAGATCTCGTTCAAACCATTTTTCGGTGGAAGTTTATATGGTAATGTACATCATATATTTTTTTTAGTTTTATCATTCTCTTATTTTAGAAGTTACAGGGGGGGGGGGGGGGGAGACACATTTTACCACTTTGGAAGTGTCTCTCGCGCAAACTATTCAGTTTAGAAAAAAATGATATTAGAAACCTCAATATCATTTTTGAAGACCTATCCATAGATACCCCACACGTAAGGGTTTGAAGAAAAAAAAAATTTTGAGTTTCAGTTCTAAGTATGGGGACCCCCAAAATTTATTGTTTTTTTTCTATTTTTGTGTGAAAATCTTAATGCGGTTCACAGAATACATCTACTTACCAAGTTTCAACAGTATAGCTCTTATAGTTTCGGAAAAAAGCGGCTGTGACATACGGACGGACAGACAGACAGACAGACAGACAGACAGACATGACGAATCCATAAGGGTTCCGTTGCCATTTGGCTACGGAACCCTAAAAAGGAAGTCTCCGTTTCTTTTCTCTGTTCTTCGAAGTTTAGGCAAATAGGCACTACCTATTCCTATCACTGAATATCATAATAACAAAGGCATGTTGAAAGAAAGATCCGACCTTCGCATCATCACCTGCCTAGCCTTTTCCCAACTATGTTGAGGTCGGCTTCCAGTCTAGCCGGAAGCAGCTGAATACCAGTATTTTACATGAAGCGACTGCCTAACTAACCTCCACAACACAGTTACTGGGTAATACAACAATCCTTGGTAAGATTGGTTGTCAGACTTCCGGGCTTAATCTGACGACCTAACGGTACATTGACATGATTATAAAAAAAAATTGATTGGAAATACTACCGGTATGATAACAAAAACAAGTACTAACACCACTGTTTAATAAAAAACATATTCCACCTAGATAATTTTATCTGAAGTTACCACCGTACCAACATTTAAAATTCAATTATTTTTAACACTTCTTTCTTCGCTATTAACCTTTTGACGCGATATACTTGCACCTGCATCTTGTTAGCGCGTCACTTATCACATTAACCCTGCCGTCGCCGCAGTAATTGGCGGCGGGTGTAAATAACTAAATAAACTGCTCGACGCTGCACGCCGCGCCCTCGCAGGCGTGAAAGAATTGCCACTACTTGGCAATATTAGCGGTGTGGACGTGAAACTTTATTGAAGATGCTTAGATGATGTGTGTCCGGAACGATTCGGAAGTACGACATTTGTTGATTGAATTTAAAAGTTTTTGTCAGACTGTGGTATGTAACAGCGCCGTACCTGCTCCTGCTTTGGAAGTATCCAGAATGCTGAACAGGCTCGTATACATTGGGATTCATCGCAGAGGTATTTAGTGTAAGATATTTTTGGAACGAAGTTCTTTAACGCAGCCTGAAGTTGAGGATGCACAGCATGTGTTGGTGGAATGTGTCCGATATACTGACAAAAGAAACGCACTTCTCAACTCTTTGAAATTGTCAAGAATGGATGTTGGAATGTTCCATGGTATTTTAGCCAAGCCTACTTCTAAAGCAGCAAAAATATTGTATACCTTTTTATTATGTAATAAATTAGATTAAGTTATTTTTTGAATGATTAAGATTAGTTTATTTAGTTTAGTTAGTAAGTAGTTATTTGTAAAAGCACGATGGGATTGACATCGTCGCATAAGCGTACAAAAATCCCTTAAATAAAACAGATTAAAAAAAAAAAAAAAAAAAAACGCAGCCTGCGGTAGGAGTAGACTTGTAGAAATCATCAAGTAACAAAAAAGCGTTATGCCCTCTCCAAGTGACTTTTTATTACATATAATAGAAAGAGACAGAGAGTGAGATAGTTTTCATGGTTTTCGAAGGTGCTGAAGCCAATAGTGATGAAAAATTAAATCCAAGAGGGTTGCGAAAATTTTCAAATTGTTTTTCTTTATAAAATTTTCGCAGCCGCCATTTTGGTTTTTATTTTGAACTTCGTTCCTGGCGGGGATCCCCCGACCCCCCACACATATTTTTGTTGTGTTTAATATTTCAGTCAATATGTAAATATGAGGGTGGCATAATCTGTTTAGATTAAAAACCTCTTTAAACAAATAAACTGCTCGACGCTCCACGCTGCGCTCTCACAGGCGTGAAAGAATTGCCACTACTTGGCAATATTACCGGTGTGGACGTGAACTGGATTAGTTGTAACATGGGGTAAAACGGTACCTACACACAAAACATCGTGTTTTATTTTAGGACTAAGGAGTAACTATTTTAGTTATAAAAATAACTTTTGTATAACGTATTTGTGGCAGATGTACCTAAACTTTTTTTGGTGAATTTTAACAAACAGATAAAAATGTCCTTGGTATACCTTTAAGTTCACGTAAAAGGTGTGTTGGAGTTGATATTCACATAGTTTTATTTGTTTGCTTGTTCATTCCATGTGCATTTTAATATCGAATTTATTTATTTACTTAAGTGTAGGTACATCCACAGCATTACAGATCAGAAAATGGGTATATATGTAATGGTTATTATATGGTACGTCTAGTTAACATAACTTGTCTTATTCGAGAACTGAAACGAAGTCCTGTATCACAAAATCAATCTTCATAACGGAGTCCCGTAAACAGCAAGTCAAATACAGACTTTGATACGAGCTCGCGTGCAACATTCAAAGTTCCTCAAACAGATGATCCCTCGTATACTCTGGGATACCTACGCCCCTACATTCCTAGTCTCCTACGTGTAGTCTGGAATACGCCTGGGATGCCAGTAGCGATTCCCGCAGTGCGCCTCGTTAGCCGCTGTCTTATGACATTAGCGGTCTGTCCGTCGAGCACGTTTCGCGTTCCGATCGACCATTGGTCTTTTAGACCCAGCCAGAGCATTGAACGGTTAACTAAATAAGAGATGATCAAGCGTTATTGTATAGTATTTTGTTAAAGCGTTGGAATTTGTGTTTATTGGTAGTGATTGGGATTATGAGCGTTGTATTGGTAACTTATGAATTAAGCGTACGGAATACTTCTTATAGTCAAATAAGAAATATATTTGCGATGATGTTAGGTTTGTTCATTTTTCTCTACGATTACTTTAATCATGAGATAGCCAATATTTCTGGCCCTTAGCCAGGGCTTCACTGATGTTTGTGTCTTGAAGTGAAAATAAATAAATTATAATCATTATTTCCTTGACATTATACAGGGGAAAGTTTTGATATTTATTATCATGATTATTACATACACTAAACTATCATCTGGAGTTCTTGAATACTTTACCAAGCGCTAAGCTTAAAGACCAGAAATGTCAAAGCACTTTGTTAATGGTCAAAAAGTTAATTTTGTCCAACGTGGTTTATTCTTCCGAGAAAAAACAGTTGAAAAAGAGTTTTTAGCACCAAGATAGTTAAGGCACTATTTCACACTAATTAACGCGTCAGACGTACTAAGCTTTTTATGTGCATTTAGCACCCGGTCGTAAAGACCATCACGGGCTTTGTGAAGGTTATTTCCCAGTTCTGATACGATGGCTGTAATGCTGTATATAGGCTATTTAAGACACGCATTAATGTGACATAAATCGAGTTTCGCGTTATCTCCTAAGGGCTTGGGAAACGACCTCTTTTATCAGAGACTCGGCTGCCTTGTTCCAATTTTGTGTAAAAGGATTTTTAGCGTAAGATTTTTGATATATCAAAAGGAACTTTGCTAGAGTATTATTTGAGAAATTGTAACATAACATCACGGCTGCAATCCCCGAAGGGTTACGCAGAGGTGGACCTATAGTACACCTACATTTTGGTCAGGTATTTTTATGTCCCATGTACAGTCGCCAAAGGAGATAAGTAACCAGGGTCGTCGGATATAGTTGAAGTTTAACTCATTAGTATCACTCCTTTGGTGACTAAAGAAACGGGGGCGAGGCTATTGCCATCAACCGGGCACAAACCGGGCACTCCGGGCTGCTGCTACTACTCGACCTGAGAATCGAACCTCATGCTTATGCTCAGCAGTAACACTTTTGACCACTAGATCAACGCGGCGTTCAGTTGAGAAATTGTGTGTCAATATACCAAGACATAGAGGAAAACTGGGAGCACTACAACTTATAAGGCAGCAGGAAAAATCGAAGGAGATAAAAGGATAAAAGCTCTTGCCATGCTCTAGGTTGATACAGACTAAAAGAAGGCTAAGACCTACAGTAAATAAATAAAATCTTGACTTACAAAAATCTGTGCACCTAACAAGCTTAAGTTTCAGTTAAACTGGAAATCCGCTCCAATGCCATTCAGTCGTGTCCATGAACATATACGTTCCTTTATCCGTATCTCGCCTTTATACTCCTTCAGGACATAAATCTTCCGCACACAACTACACTTTATGCTCCTTGATCTGAACAAAGCGATATTCCTTGGCCGCGGCATCGTTAAGCGACTCATTAGCGAGATCATCAGCTGTCTCATTAGGTACAACCAATTAGAACCGTTTCTTGAACCCCTCTTAAATCATGGCACCGTGACTAAGAGCAGCGTTCAGTTTCTTTATCGCGAATTTGTATTAAGTGGCTGGTTGATGAGTTGCTGTTAAGTTTAGCGGCTGTTAAAGCATTTAAAAATGTTGTGGCAGTAATTTATGGTCTGAGAATAGTCTAACATTGGTTGATGGTTGTTTTATTAAACAACCATCAACCAATGTAAGACTGACCGACTAAATCTTGAGTAATACTGTATTCAGTATTACTCAAGATTTAGTCGGTCAATCGGTTATTTTGATGAAGTTGAATGAGTCGTTCTAAATCTTTCGTAATGCCACCCAGATCAATCATATTTGTAGCTATTTTCTTATTTTAACTATGTTTGATAAATAGTGCACTCTAAATGGAGTCGCTGGCGACTATGTTGGACTTTGTTGTTGTTGTTGGTTGTTGTATCTGTTATTATTGCTTCACAAGTAGCGAGATCGACCAACCTAAATTATCGTTCAGCGCACCCTGAACAATAAGTTCCGCCTTCTGACTGGCTAATATTCTGCCAGACCATACACTTTTCCCGTAATGTATAAGTTCATGACGATACGAGCAATGAAGAACATAATTACGTTTTTTTCTTCAGTATTATTTATTTATTTAAACTTTTAGCACAAAAAGGTACAAAGGCGGACTTAATGCCTTAGGCAAGTATCACTTACCTTCCCAACTCCCGTAGGTTCCTTGACCCCTAGTCTCCGCAACAGTGCAGGCGGTGGCGGTGGTGGTGCCCGGTGTAAGGCTGCGCTGAAGCCTTGCAAGTTGGTCGAGTCCTCGTCCCGTCGCCGCCTCTCCCGGTGTGGTGAGCCTCCACTGCATTTTGTTGTTGATGTCCTGGTGACAAAGAAATAATTGCTATAAATCGGATTTTCATAGCAGACCGTGATTTGATGGTTTTTTTTAATTTTTTTTTTTTTGTTTTGGGTTTTTTCCCATAAAGGCTATATTTGGACAAAAAGATGTGTTGATCTTAAGAATGTTCATTCTAAAAGTTGACAAGGTCGAACATAGCTGTCAAAATATTCACCTGTTTTTAATAATTTATTATTACCTATTACTGTAAGGAAATATGGAATATTGTTCTATACATAAAGTGCACTAAAATATTAATTATGAATTGCAATAACAACACTGAATAAGATGTTGTAATATTTTTAGGTCTAAAAAGGGCCTTTGGAAAGCTTTCAAATGCTGTTTTTAGATCTAAAACTTAATATTCAGTGTTAAGATATTAATATTATTGCATTTCTCAATTAATATGTTGGTGTACTATAGAGCTATATTTCATGTGTCTATACGGTAATATTGACAAATAAATCAAACCAGCTAACATCTAGTTGCAACATTGACAACGTCCAGAATGTCTTATGAAGATTGTATTTGGCACATTTCACCCAATCTAAGGCCAGACTTGCCAAATATCCAAACATCAATATACCTGCAAAAGCACTCCAATAAACAAACAATATTGCAGTACATTATTCAATCACATTCACTTCCGATACCATTTCCGACAGAAAAATTAATGTTGAAAGAGCCACCTTCCGGTCCGCAGATCGTACCTCCGATCATATTTCATACATACCGATCGAATAATTGAAAAATAAGCAAAAACCATTTATAACGTCCGTTCTGTGTTAAGTCGTTCTGAAGGAAGTCAAAGTCGTAATAAATGCGCTGTACGTGACGACCGGAGTGACCTTTTTACATTTTTCAAAAATTCGCTCTGCCGTCAATGGTGCGATGCGGAACGACTGTGATGCATAGCAGCGCACAGACAGACGACTTTGTGAATATTTGAAAACAGACAAATAGAAAAAATCGTGGAAAAGGGACGAGTTTTTGTGACTGTCAAGTAATGAAAGGAAATATTGCTTTAACTGTGCTGTGGACAGCTCTATAGGTAGTTTTAGAATAGTTTGACGAATTCTGCAAAAGCTTTTTTTAATTTTATCTTTGATTGTGACAAAAAACAGAAGAAAATAAACACCTACCTACCTATCTGTGGTTGCTTTTAAAAATTCAAAAACGTTCCATTACGAAATTCGATATTCAACTTTGAAAAAACCTAATTCGCTGTCATTTCTTGATCGATGTTACCCTAATTTAAAAAAAAAAAAACGCAGCTCAAATTCCTTGACTTTTGTCGCACGTCTACACAGGGCTGTAAAGGGGGTTGCACACGGGCTGGTGATGGATGGCGCTTACGTGTCGACGGACGACACCGCTCGTATTTTATTTTAATGCCATCGGCGTAACACCCGTCTCACAGAGGCTTAAAATTGAAAATTCTCCATGTTTAGGTATCGGAAAAATGAATATATTTTCTTCAATATGGGTGATTAAATATGTAGGTCGCGTGTTCGACACGTGAAGTTATTTACACCTGTTAATATAGTTAGTTAGTCTTTTAATTGAATACCTAGTGTAAATAGTTAGTTAAGAGATTATGAAAATAAACATTATAATAAAAAAGCTCTCTGTTCTGTGTGTCTGAATCAATATTGGAACATTACCGAAATTTTTCAATACTATTAAGTAAAAACCACACACGTTTTCCCAGAACGTTGAAAACACATAAAACCAATGCATTCAGTCCAATCATGTTAATACCAGGCTTCCAGAAAAACAGTAGTACTGTAGAAACACCCCGCATACTTACTTCTCCCTAGCGTGATGCGGTCGCGTGACGGCCAATACTTTATTGTTCCCAACTATTAACATTCTTCTGCCGGATTGTTTAGATAACTCTTGCGTTTGCCTCCTGCCGACTTATGGCCGCCTAGTACTTACATTGGCTTGATAGAGTGCACGTCAAGTAAATTGGTAGATTGATGGTTCACTAATTCTCTAAAGGGCAGTTGTCAATGAATGAATTATTAACTGTTTTTCCTTTCTCACTTAGGGCTGATTTTGCAATCGACAGATATTTTTTATTCGTGGAATAAAATTGATATCTGACAGTTTTTGCATGGAAGAACTGTCAAAAATTCAAAATTATTCCTCCGATAAAATTATTTGGCGTTGGATAAATCCCTTAGTCACTTAGCTCTTCTATCAAATTATTAATGAAAATAATAAGGAGGCTCAAGTATTAATAAAGTAGCATAATTAGAAGCGCACAATGTTTTTAGAGGATCATAAATTTCAAAAAGCGTCCATCATTAGAAGATTTGTTAAATATTTCCAGTTTATTATTGCCAGCTTTATCTTTCTTTTGAGTATGATTTCGTGTTTGTTTTCCACTGGGATATATTTGGTCTACAAGAATCCTATATTCGTTGTACTGCTAGGGATTGAACGAGCGCGTCAGATAAATTGATTGATTGATGACGGCTACGCTTTTAGACTTGTGTTTGAAAGTTTCTGTGGTGTTTGTCTGTTTCAAGGTAGAAATTATCAAAGGTAAATATAATGGAATTATTAAACCTTTCGTTGATAAACAATACAAATAAATTTTAAATGATATTAATAATTTTGTAAGTCTTTATAATTGGAGTCTCGAAATTTTGAAGGTTTTGTTACAATTCGAGAGAAATTCAATGGAAAACTTGGGCCCATTTTCACGGAAACCTCCAGGCGCGGCCTCTTACATGTCTATTTCACGAAACGATCGTCAAACTCGCCAAGTTTTCCAAACGATTTCCGTTACCCAAGAGAACCCACTGAACGGGACAGAACTTATTCTAATTGATACTTGGGCACAATAGAATGGTTATTGACCACTCTCGACAAAGTGAGGCTTTCATTGAGCCTGACAAAAGAAATTGAGTATAATTTTATGAAACAACTTTCAGTATTATAATTTCTGGGATGTTTTCTGAAGTTGTATCGAATATTATTACAGGTAGGAATCCCCTGGTTGCGATAAGTACAGAACCGGTCGAAGTGGCGGTGCTTGGGGAGGCCTATGTCCGGTGGTGGAAGTCTTTGGGCTGAATCAATGAATGAATAAACTATTATAGGCCAGTATTAAAAACACAGCAATGATATAGAAGTTAAGTCACAGTTAATTCTTAAGACAACTGTGACGTTTTACAGGCTGGTAAAAATGTAAGCTGTATAAAATGTAGCCGTACGAAGATCGTCAAACACAATAAACCTTTAGACGCTATTTCAATACCATGTGAACCTAATCCCAAGTCTGAATACTATAAAGAGCTTCAAAACGTCATGCCATTTCATACTACATTTCCCGACGTCCACTCCAATTCTATAAAGCCCGATGTTCACTTCGAAACAAAGTCTACCAAATGCGATACTCCGGAGACAGATCTTGCTATTGCAAAGGATGTTTATATTGTAAAGATACCGTTGATTTCACGGGACGATGGCCACGGTGGAAACAATTCCAAAAAGGTCGCCGCTTGACATTTGATAGAATGCCCTTCGGAGCATGAATAAGCCTATGGGTTTAGACTTAGCCTGTCATGTCGCTTTATTATTTTCCTACCGAATTTTATGAAAGCATTTACTTGATTCTTTTCAATTTTCTATTGTTGTTGGAATTTTATGTTCGTGTTTCTCAAAACTGTTTGGATTGAAGAATTGATAGCGCCATCTTGTAGTATTAGTAAGGATATATTGAAAAGATGTTATTGTATAGCTATCACATTGTATCGTTGATGCTTTATGACGTCAACATCTTTCTCTTGTTTTATGAGTTTATACCATCATCATTCAACGCATGTACGTTGCTAAGGGGTGTGCACCCATTTTTAAATAACATTGCCATTTTCATCCCTAATACGAAACAGCCTAATCGCACTACTATCGCAATCAGCAATAAAATTCTCCATACCAAGACTTAATTACGCTGTTACGGCAAAAACTGACTGCGTAGATACGCACTTTTTCACCTCCAAGTCAACAGTATAGTGAACACGGATCGCGTGATCCGGTCTTTCGGAATCACTCACAATTAATACTCGTAAAACATTCAGCATTGTTACCTTTTTAATTCATTACGTCATAACCGCCGCTGAATGGCGGTAAAAACGGTTTTGTTTACGTTCGTGATTTAAATCGGTCTTGCGGAGCATTGCATGGGGTCGCCTGCCCCGAGTCGTCCCCGGGTCATATATTCGGTGTAAGGACAGTATATTTTAGGAGAGATAAGATTATGTTTTGGATAAGTTAAAATTAGAGTGATGGTCGGTTCTGGGTCAACAACAGCGCTAGCTATCCTTATGTGGCCCTGGCAGCATAAAAAGAACCTAATATGAAAGGAGAGTAAAATATGAAAAATATTATGCCCCGGGCACTGCGGTATATGAACCATAAGTTCTAGCTTATGGTACTCATTCTTTTTCAAAGTGCTAAGGTGCAAAAGCGTCATATCTTACCTCGCCACGACGTTTAAATATAACGTTAGTATCAAAGTGCTTCATAAAGAACCCATTGTGTCGAGACTTTCTAGTCGCAGAATACTTAGCTGCTGGCCACAATGTAACATCCATTATTGGGTTAGTAACAGTTTTGATGGATCTGATTCTAACTGAGCTTGCACGTCAAATGTGTTTTACATTCAGCACTGCGCGCGAAATGTTAGTAACATTTCCAAAGGGAGGGAGTTGGAGGGGTTTCACGAGGGAGATACAGGTAAGCTGCACGAAATATTGGTACTACACATTGGTCGTAGTTCGAGGCTAGTAATATTCTACTGGCAAGTTAGGGACTAATAAGATAAA
Source organism: Apamea anceps (assembly GCA_951799955.1). Taxonomy (NCBI): domain Eukaryota; kingdom Metazoa; phylum Arthropoda; class Insecta; order Lepidoptera; family Noctuidae; genus Apamea; species Apamea anceps. The sequence continues at coordinate 3,844,515 of OX637506.1, forward strand.
ATAACCATGTCTTTGTTGTCGCGCGGTCGGGTAAAAAGAGTAGAAGTGTAAAAATATACTATTGAAAGAAAAAGAAACACCAGTAAAGGTAACGACGCAGCGACGGTAAAAACAAAATTAAAGCTGTTGGGAAACGCTAAGCTAAAGTGCAATTGGAATAAAATAAACATTTATGTATCTAGAAAATGCTAGCTATTTAGAAGAGTTTGCATCTGCGGTAGTAATGGTATTGTATGCCAGTTTAACAAGTAGTGGAAAATCTTCCGTCGTCTATTCGGTTTCTTTTCCTTATTGTCATGGCCCGCTGTTGCTTAAAAACCAACAGGTCTCTACCGTCTAGCGGTATTCAATGAATTTCTTTTTTCGCAATTTTGCGAAGTTCTGGTTTATATTTAAGTGTAATTTGATTTTTTCTGTCATTATTATGTTTTCATTCACTAAACAGTTTTCACTAGTCATTATGTAATTTTATTTTTCTGTAACGAACGCACTGACTAGTTTTTAGCCCATGACAACTTTTATTTCCACACATAACCATTATTTCATATCGTTAAAATATTTGTAGTTCTCATCTAAATACTGTCCATAACTTCACGCTAGAACTAACCGAATTCAAAACATTTCAACTCTTACACCTTTTATTTGTTGGTGATTTTTTAGCAAGCCAACCAGTGGCAACCAGCCAAACATGAAAAAACTTTTTTGCTTTCCTTCTGTCGAAACCCATCCAATTATGGGCTCTATTGAGTTGTGTTAAAGTGAATTTTAAATTGGTAAATTGCGGAATTAAGTTTGCGAAGCTTGTATTGTTTGGTAAAATGATGGTAATAAATATAGAGGAAGGCCTTTAGAACTATCAAATAGCGTTTAAGCGCGCTTTTTAACTGAGTATGACGGAGGGGAAACGGTTGGTTTTACCTTTGGCTACACAGAAACTGTGCTTACAATGCATTTGCTTGTATCATACGATATCGTTTTGAATTCCTCCGACACTGAGAGCTTCGCCTGAAGCTTGCCATCTGGCAAGCTTTGTTTACAACTTGTAGTAAAGCAGCTTTGCTACTACTTTGTTCTATATTATCAAGTAGCTTTTATAACCCTATCGGTTGAAGTCCTACTTATCCCATAAAACAGTGTGCGTGAACTATACAACTCGGCCCTACACAGCGAAACCGTGATGCATTCACTCACGCAACATCCGTTGTGTGAATATTTTATGTGAAAAATTGCAAACGACGCCTGTAATGCTTTGAACATATGTACGTCAAAGGAACGTACGAGTATGTTTATCCTTATTTTGAGTGGAATTTCGGAAGGTAAATAAACACAAAAAGAAAAAAAAACAAACTGTCCGAGATGACCAGACTTGTACATGTTGATTAAGGCAAAGAAGAAACTAATACAGAGTAAAGATTGTTTAGGGAAGAGTGACGTACTGTTTTGATAGAAAATAATTATTTAAGAGTACTTCGAGTATAGAGAACATTTGTTATACAAGAGCCAAGAGGGCCTAGACAAAATGACTTTCAATCAGCGATAACGATGATGGAAAAGCCAAAAATATAATGGGCGGAAAATGTTATATCTATTCTGTTGAAAGTCGTTGTGAAAATACGAAACCGTTTGCCACTTATCTAGGTCCTCAGGTCCAGGGACCCTTTCCAGTTTATTTAGGATCACTATATTTACATAGGACTTTCCAATAATAGTCCTTTCAAAAGACATGCAACCCTAAGCAATAATGTTCTATTCTTAGCCGAACCCGACAAGAACAAGGACAACAATATACCTTATCCACCAGATATAACGATCATCCACATAAGGCAAACTGCTGGCTCATAACATGAGGTATTAATAAAAGAGTTGGGCCGTCCCTTTGTGTACAAAACTCTTCATTAGAGAGATCACAGCATTGTTGCGTGTGGTAGATGCTCCTTTTGTACGACGAATCGGACCTTTTTTTCCAACTTTCAGGGCTTGGTATAAGTTGAGGGGTTTTGTTGATATTTTAGAAAAGTTTTTGGGTATTTTGTTCTTTTTTGTAAAACATTAAATGTTGAAAAGCGCTTTTTTGTACGCTTCGTATTCAGTTGCTATTAAATAAGCAATAAACTAACTTAATCATAATGTTCTTCGATTAGCAAAAACCTTTCGACAAAGTTTTCACGGTTTTACTTTATACGTAATTGAGATCTTTGTGTAGAGGAGTTCTAAATGAACGCTTGATTGATTAAGAAACTTTTCTTTAGCAAAAAACCAGCGTGTAAAATAGAATTATGACCAGAGCGAAGCCATTTGCACCACAGTGAGAGTCGAGAGAGTTTGGGTCCCTCAAGGCAATATGTTTGGCCCAGTTGAATTAGTAATACAACAAGGTTGAATGTGTTGACTAATTATTTGATTATTTTATGTAATATAGCTACCTACTCACGACTTGTTTCCATAGGAGTAGGCAGAAACTACAGAACACCACCTGCTATGATCCCTACATACTCTTTTTAGTGCGTTTACCTACCTATCAGGTATCATATGCGTCAAATATTGTTATGATATTTGTGCTAAGCAGTAAGCTTATAACTTACACACTATTTACGGTAGAGAAGACTCTCCCTAAACACGTCTACGTATGATGTTTGTATTGTCTGGCTGATGGAAAAGTTTGGGCAAGGGGTCCGCGATTTTTGTATTACATACTGGATAAGACAAAAGTGCTTTTCATTGGTGATTTGTTCGCTTAGGCTTAATGGCTTGCATGCTCGAGAAACTTATCGTCTTCTATTAGTAAGAAGGGAAGTGGAACTGAATAATAAGGATAGTATTGTGGTATAATTTCTGTGTTTGTTTGGGAAATAGATAGAAATGGCCGCTGGTTTGCTCGTTTGCTTTGCTTTTGTTTGTTTAGGCCATTAAGAGAAAAAATTCCCTTTAATGCTAGCGCTCTCGGTCATTATTTTGTATTCTTTTTCTCTATTTACCTAGGTTTTATTTTTCTTTGGAGAATTGCTTGAGTTGTCCAAGTAAAGACCTCAACTAATTCTGTTAACCCTTCCACTGCTGGTGGTAACATTTCTTCCTTACCTTTGACGTTTATAAAATGCTTACAGAAACGGTCCCCCTTTGGTCTTATGCCACCATAAAGTGGAGTTTCCTCATGGTTTACGACAAGTCGCAGCTCCCACGCGCCTTTTTTATTCACGACAGATTTAGTAGTCGACACGTGCGTGTGATTTACACGTGCTTTTTATAAGTATAATATATCGGTGTTTTATATTAAATAAAACATGATTTATATGGAAGCTGTTTTTAGAAGTGTTAACGTATGCGAATTTTGAGTGCATGCAGGATATATCATTATTTTTATTGAATTCGTGGGTTTTTTGAGATCTACTTATATTAAGCAGTATGGTAAAAGGTTGTGTATAGTCTTGTGTTTTATTTCTTCGTCAATTTTCAAATTCAAGGACACATAAAACCTTTTGAAGCTACGGAGAGACTATTGCAAAAAAACTATATTTAATTACTTGATAAGATAGATTAAGGGCAATCAACTGATAACTTTGTCCGAGGAATAATTTTGAAATTTTGACAGTTATTTCATACAACAACTGTCAAACGTCAATTTTATTCCTCAAATAAAAGTTATCTGGCGATGGAACAATCAGCCCTAAATAGTATAAACTTTTGAGAAAATATGTCACTTGACTTGTACCTAAAACCTTTTTAATGCCTGGCCATTTGATGAAATAAAAAATGGTAGTGTTATTAACTTAACATAAACGAAGACTGATGCTATACGCACTTTATGAAGTACCTATAATCGATAAAAAATGCGTAAGAGTGGTGGTGGTGGTGGTGGTGGGAGAGAATACAATTTAAAAATAAAATGCTATTAGTCCTTTATCAGAACTACACAGCCCAGAACATGCTATACTGCTTTAATAATAATAACAATTACACTCAACTTTTGCAAAACATACCCCACAATTATTTATTTACCACAATTAAAACAAACAAACCGAAAATAAATATGAAATTATAAACCCAGAACGCGTTGCGTCACATACAAAATGAACGCAACCCCCTGACGGATACGGCGAATAGAAACGTCGCGAAAAATATACTGCGTTACAGGAAACGAATACAAATACGAATAAAAATAAATATACAAGAGGAATTCCGCGAGTGTGCGGAAATGAGAAATACCATATTCCCGTTGAACCCCAATTCGCGGCGGTAGGGTTGGCGTATGTTGTTGCAGCCAGTGTTACGCAGAGTAATGAAAATCGAGTATTGAATTATGTAATGACAGTATTTATGTAGTGCATGGTATTGTGTCGTTGGTAAAGTTCACTTGGTTTTACGTACTCGTATGATATTCTATACATATAAATAATGTTTAGTTTATTTTATCTGCATAAATTACATTTTTATACTAGTTATATTAAGCTGACAGGTATTTTTTAGAAATTTTGTTATTTATGGGAGATCTGGAGTCTTAATGAAGCTAAGGCCTGTATTTTAAAATCCAGGCTACCTGTTATATCACATAGTAAAGGTTGTCAACGTGGTACAATTGATTGTGTGTGTGTGTGTTTGTCAATATGCCTAAATTTATTGTACATAGAGCCTATCATAATATATGCGGATAGAGAAATAAATATTATATTATGCGTAAAGGCACTTATCTCACCATCTCCGAGTAACTTCCTGTTCTATGATATTATAATGGACGATTTGATGCATTTTTTAGAGTACCTACAGTGTAGTGGAAAATAGCCCCTAGACGTAGCGTAATTTAGATGTTCATCTAGCTCTATTGCAACCATCATGGCAATAATATTGTGACTAGTGAGACACAATTAATTTTTCTATTGTTACCGAACTTAATAAGCTTGCCTAACAGACGTGGGCATATATGTACCAACACGTAGAAGTATCCATATGAGGCGGCTTTAGTAGTTATCACATCCCTTGATTAAAACTGTTATAGAGACCATGATAGCCAACCCAACGTCTCAAGTATTGTAAAATTCGAAATACTTATTGTATTTCTCTTTTATCTTACCCAAATACAAAATATTATCCAACAGTGAGAAAATAAAGGCCATATCGACTCCACATTTTCATGTCACTAAATATTCTTCAATAGACACGTGGTATGTTGCTCGTGAATATTTATCGGCTCAACGTGCATACATCTGCTGCCAAATATACAGCAAGCCTTACATTTTAAACAGCTTTTATTCTGTAAGGTATAAGAGGGCAATATTTTAACAATATCGTATATCGTAAGTATTTTTGCGTTTTCTAGTTCGTTCTTTTCGTGTTTAGTTTAGTTTGTGATCTTTCAGTACGAGTCGCAATAAATACTTTTTCTTTTTAACTAAAAACTATCGTCGATCGATAGTGTTTACTATAAAATTCAATATAGTCTGTTTCGGACATGTTAGCTTCAGTGGTTACTTTTTAATTTGCGATCATAATATTGGTAGAATTAGGGGGGCCCGTGGCTAAATAATAACAGCCGCACAGGTCGATCGGTCAGGTTAAGCTACGCTTGCCGCGGTTGGTCTGTGGATGGGTGACCATCTTTACATACCGAGACCCCTCCGAGCCTCGGAAAGCACGTTAAGCCGTTGGTCCCGGCTGTCATTCGTGGATCTTTGACAGTCGTTACGGGTAGTCAGAAGCCCGAAAGTCTGACAACCAGTCATACCAAGGGGTATCGTATTACCCAGTAACTGGGTTGTGGAGGTCAGATAGGCAGTCGCTCCATGTAAAATACTGGTATTCAGCTGTATCCGGTTAGACTGGAAGCCGACCCTAACATAGTTGGGAAAAGGCTAGGCAGATGATGATGAATATTGGTACAATTAATTGTTGTTGGTATTTAAATTAGGCTGACTTATTTACATCACCAACCTAATATTTACCTTCTTTCTTCCTTTTTAATAGAACGCTGCCCCACACTAGGAATTACTCCTGTATCGTAGGTGCGTTTACAAACATTTAAACTCACATACACAAACAGCCAGACCCGGAACAACTACTTAACAACTGCGTCAACCGTGCCGCCAAATCGTCAATTTGAAATGCCAGTAGCAGTAAGCATACTACCGGTATTCTAATTATGATCCATGTAATCGAGCCTAGTACCACCATCGGGCACAAATTCCAGACTTCGGGCTGCTACTGAGAAATATATTGTACTAGCTGCGCCCCGCGGCTTCACCCGCATAAGTTTCGATCCCGTGGGAATATCGGGATAAAAAGTATCCTATGTGTTAATCCTGGTTAGTGTACCAAATTTCATTCAAATCCGTTCTGTAGTTTTTGCGTGAAAGAGTAACAAACATCCATCCATCCATCCATACAAACTTTCGCGTTTATAATATTAGTAGGATTTCGTCCCTATCCCCAGAACTTCGGTTCAAAATAAATCGCATGAAGTAATTATTCAGCACAGTCTCACCTCCATCTTCAGAATCCAAAATAACTCCATTATTAATACCAAAAATATATCAGAATTGTAGCACAAAATCTATCTAGCAAACACTACCTATCACGTCCAACAATGAACAAACATACATTCTTCCTACCTACCTATACACCTCAACCCAAGACCCTAAGCGGTGTAGGCAGTGACTGTGGTGGTGTGGCCGCCTGTCAGATTGTGGCGTCGACTGCACCAGGATTAACTGGAGCGGTCGCGACTCTGCTCAGTGTTACTACGTGTCGCTTGGAGGGAAGGGAACACGAAACAGATGTGCGAAAGAGATTTGGTTGATTTTCGCAGCTTTTGGAAATATTTGTATTGTGTACTTTATATTTGTGGATGGATGGAGACGGATAGAAAATGAGTTTTCCTGTTTATATCAATTCATTTAATGGACGGGATACCTATGCATATAGCAGGCCTCCTTACTGGGGCACTAAAAAATCTCATTGTAAGAAATTCCTAGTGTGGGCCAACGTTTTTTTTTTTTTTAAAAGAATACTTTTAAAAAAAAAAAAACGTTGGCCCACACTAGGAATTTCTTCTGTATTGTGGGTGCGTTTACAAACATTTAAACTCACATACACAAACAGCCAGACCCGGAACAACTACTTAACAACTGCGCCAACCGTGCCGCCAAATCGTCAATTTGAAATACCAGTAGCAGTAGCATACTACCGGTATTCTAATTATGAGAATTTTTAATAGCAAGAGGATTGTTCAAGGCAGGAGATAGGTAAGAGACAAACCAGACAGTGACTAAGACAAAGAGACAACGTATTCCAACTAGTAGACTGGGAGTTAGTGACAGTGTTGCAAACACCACATATCCAAAACAATGCTAATATCTATGTCAGTCAAAACCATATTTCTACATTAACAAGACATATAACAATTCCTTACAAAGTTCACGCTACGACACGCCCTACAAACCTCAAGCAAGCATAAACAATAGCAACACGATTTCCATTGTGATATGTAATCGGGACGTTTCTCTACAACGTTGTGTAGTAACCGCGATTTAAACAAAAGCATTTGAGCTTATTACGTGTTCGTAGCCTGTCTGTCTGTCATATCTAGGAAGTTGGGACAAAGGATTGAAGATGTTGGAGTTTCGGCTGGTTGGACGTAGAGTGCATTTAATTGTGTTGTTTATTAAGCTTATATTGTTTAGATTCGTTGATTTTCAAAGGATTATGCTGCGGTGCGGTGTTTGCAGTTGGATTTATTTTATTACGTTGAGCATTTATTGTAAAGCGCTTTTATCTCTGGTGGGAAATGGAGGTAGATAAATTGGAAATCTGGATGTTAGATTTTTTTTACTCTTTTTTATTTTATGGCGCTCTCTTAACGGGAGCATTCATCTCTAATGTAACAATCCAAGACTCCACTGTAACGACTAGGGCCTTGGATGTAGACTGAGCAGGCTGTCAACTGTTAGGTAGTGTAGAGAGATAACTGAAACCACCAGGAAAGGTGAAGAAAGGTGAAAGGTAGAAGTAACACGGCCGGGTCACAAATAAAGGGTAGGGCCTTTTGGTAGTTTACGTTGCACGATCGAACCAGGTGGGCCTCATGGCTATGCAATAACAGCTGCACGGTTCAATCAATCAGGTTCAGCTATGCTTGCCGCGGTCGGTCTGGGTTGTGGAGGTCAGATAGGCAGCTCCACGTAAGAACTGGTGTCCGCTGGCATCCGGTTGGACTGGAAGCCGACCCCAAAAATAGTTGGGAATAGGTTAGGCAGTTGAATACGTTCCACGATCGAACCAGACTGTGAAAGTTCATTTCGAAGCCCTGCCCAAAAACGTCGATAAAACGCGCGAGTAACCGCACACGATGCAACGCACACGCGTTGTTATTTCTATGTAAATTTACATAATGATATTTTTGTCGCGCGACTCCGTGGCTGAGATTTATCGCGTCAGGTCTCGCGGGGCGGTGCGAGAAAACGCGCCGACTGCGAATGGTGTATTGAATAAGTATTGGGTATAAATCACATCTGTTGCAACCCTAAGGTGGTGGAAATTGCTGATGGTGCTATTGTAGTTTTCTTTGTGCGGCGTTTTATTATTTGTAGTATCTACACATTTATTTTAGAAGACGGAAAGTAGTTCGTTTTGAGCAAGATATTCGAACAGGAAAATTGTAACAGTATAAAAGAGCACACTAGCATGAAGATTCAAAAGTTTCACGGTCAGCAGAAAAACCTATTTGAAACAATGAATTTTTTTTTGTCGCCACGGTTGGCGCAGTGGTTAAGCGATTGACTGCTGCGCTGCGTGTCGCAGGTTCGATTCCCGCACGGAACAAATATTTGTATGACCTACAAGTAGTTGTTCCGGGTCTGGCTGTTTATGTATGTGAGTTTAAATGTTTGTAAACGCACCCACGATACAGGAGAAATTCCTAGTGCGGGGCAACGTTTTTTTTTTTAAAAAAAAAAGAATGATAGGTATTTTAAAAAAGGTCACTAAAAAACCTTCAAATTAGCAAGTTAGTGCTACTAAAAACCAATTTAAATAAGTGGAAACATCTTTCAAAACATAATAAAAGTCCGTCAAAACACAATATCAAAATACTCGGCCATTCGCGATTCCGACGCGCGTATTCCACGCGATGGGAGCCAATAATAAGCAATTTGGGCATCAAAAATATTATTTCATTACTGCCAAAACATTTCGCGGGCCGCTGCGTAATTTCGCACAGTATTAATAACTCGTTTAATGAGTTGCATAATTCATGACGGGAGTAAATATTGAACTATCGCCATAGAGTCACTACGTTTTATTGAAATAGTGACGTTTAGGTGTTTATGATTTTGGTGACAGTAATGTGATTGGTATGATGCTGGGGAGTTTGTTGCGCCACTTCTTCTTCACAGCGAAAGCACTAGGAAGTGGTGACGGGCGGGTGGTTTGGGGGACTGTCTTTTGTAATTTTGACGTTCGAAAAGTGCTGATCCTCAGCCTAATTTGAATAAATGACTTTTGATTTTGATTCAGCTGTGAAGAGCATTGGTGGCCCAGTGGTAACGGCGACTTACGAGGTCATAGGTTCGAACCCAAACAGGCGCTTTACTTTGTGCAAATCATTTCATCACCACTGCTCTCAAAACGGCAAAGGAAAATATCGTGACGAAACCGGCATGTACTAGAACCAAAAATTCGAAGATATGTGACATCTACCTACCCGCACTTGGCCCGTGTGGTGGATTACGGACCACTTCTTCTCACAGAGAGGAGCCTGTGTCCCAGCAGTGGGAACAATATAGGCTGATTATGATGATTATGATGCAGCTGTATCCGGTAAGACTGGAAGCCGACCCTAACATAGTTGGGAAATGCTAGGCAGATGATACCATGTGATACCTACGCTGTTTCATTGCCGTTTCATTCCTGGTGTTACATTTTGACGTCGAGAGGTGGTCGATACAAAATCCATTGTAATCAGATCCATTAAGATCATTCAGAATTTTATACCATAGATTCTCCACTTTATTTTGCCCACTTTTGGAATATATTTTTTTCTAGAGCCCCCAATTTTGAACTCTGAGTAATTATCTAAGTACTTACAGTTATCTACTTATTTTATAAAACATCAAATTAGAAAAATAATCGCTTGAACTTTTTCAAACCCAATTATGACGTAAACAACTCACGACTTCTCCAACGTATCCAGATTAAAAAATCACGTTAAAAAAACAAATATTACACCATGCATATTCATAAAATTCTCACTGAAAATAAAAATATCATTCATAAATCACAGAGTAAAATATTTACTATTCGGATACATTTACTATCAACAGATGCATGTGTCACAGACTACATTCAGCAATATCGTTGAAACCAACTGTGAAAACTGTTTTTTTACGCTGCAGTGATTAAAAAGGAAGGGAATGGTGCAATGACGCGATAAATACACGTCCGGACAATGTTACTAGCACAGTAAGTTAAAATTATGATAATGACGTTGTTGGTATCCGAATTGCTGAATAAACATTATTAGAATATTGTTTATTGCTTTTCTATTGGTATTTTGGGATAAAACATACAGTATTTTTTTAATGAAATCATTTTGATGGACTGTTTTTTTTTATGTAGATACCTAATTGTTGGGATTAGGACTAAAACAGAAAGAAAGAATGAAACATACATTTATTTAGCATAACTAAAAGGTACCACATAATATTATTCTTCAAATAAAAAAAAAAACAGTAAGTAAGCGCTTATTGCCATAATTATTATTTTTATACCCTTTCAGATTATTTTCGGTAAACGTTTCGATAAAAGTTTTCTTCGTGGAAGTAAACACAGTCATACTTATGCATCAATCAGGTAGATTTCAAGGATTGCATGTCAAATTTAAGGGTTTTCAAAGCAAAATTGGCCGCTTAAAGTGGTTCATTCGTTGCGTAATGATATTAATTTATTTGAACGTCAGTTGTGAGCGTAGGCCGCGTTAATCTTGATAAACTAGCTAGATAATCGCAACAAATCGGGCTTGGAATTGTTGTACGGTTTGTTTATTCCTGAAATTGTCTCTATTTGTTTAGTGTTGGTTTTTGTCGGACTTTTCAGCTGGTTTGTAAAGTAGGTAAATATTTGTTTTAGGTGGAGGAATATCATAAAACCAAAGCCCTAATTTTTAAGTTTTACATCTTCGACTCTTAGTAAAAATAACTTTGGTATACTATTTCTTATTTTAACCAAGTAATTCAGGAAACGTTCACGGCACGGGGCGCAGTGCACTAATTGTTTCCAATAAACAACTGCAGTTCACAGCTTCCAACACCACCAATATTGGTTTAAAAGTGCAAAACGATAAAAAAAAAGTGTTCCTCAGAATGTTAAAAAGACATGTACATATTTCTGCTTTCAAGTGTAATGAGATCTCTTTATTTCTCCGTATGAGGCTTTCATCAGCGCGGTCCATACATGTTACAAACATTCCAGATAAACGGACTTTTTGACAAATGTTCACATTTTACTGCACGATATTTTGCGACTTTTCCGCTTGCAATGTAATTTAACTTTCTTTGGCTCTAATGGAGTGCATGGAAACGGATGTTTAGTGAGAGCTGACATTGATGCAAAGTGCATGCTGCATCTTTAATACAGGCTTTCTGGGTAACTTTAAAGTGTAAAACTGTCGATGTTTTTCTCGTATTGCCTTGAATTTGTAGACGGATTTGTTTTTATTTGAATGTTTTTCCTAGTCTCGCGAAAAATACCTTCCTGGTCTTGTGTAATACTTTAGGAAAATTAAGGATAAATTACAGTCGACAGCGAACTGGAGGAACATTTCGACGTAATATTTTAGTTTTTTAATAGTTATAGTTAGGTTAGGAATGATTATATTTCAATTTTAATAATTTGTAGTTAATTTAGTATTAGAACATTGTACATATTAGACAATTAATATTTTTAGTTTGATAAATAAGTATACTAAGTATTATAGAATTTCAAAATAAATGGTTTTAGGATATATGTTGCACAATGTTATTCTTACTAATAAATAGTTAATGGTGAAACATGAAGACCTATTCTTAGATGTATGTACATCCTATGTAAGATGTTTCTGGCACATGAAAGAAAGAAAGAAAGAAAATGCATTTGTTTGCGGCAAATTGCTTTGACTTTTACTTGAAAGTAAAAAAGGAATGTGGGTGTCCTATTAGGCACATCTTTGCGTACCCCATTGGGAAGTACAAGCGTGTTGTTATTTTATTTTACCTATACCCTGTCCTTTAGGTAAACCGTTTTTTGACAGATGGAACTAGTGATTGCAGCAACACACAATACATTGACTGATACACGTAAGGTATTATAATGTTAATAAAAAAATATAATTATAATGTCTGTAAGAAGCCATAAATAATATAATTCAGTAAGATAAGACAGTTTGTACTATATTTATTTTATTACGCATTTTAAAGTTAACTTTTACGTAATCTGGAATAGTTATGGTCTAAGACAGCTGTCAAAAAAGGGTCAACCTAATGGATAGGCTTTAGAACCTGAGACATCTTTGATGTTACTACGCCATATTTGATAACAACATCTGTGTTAAAGCAATTCCCAAACATGGTCTATTCTGTGTCTGCTGTCTATTTGAAACTTCGTGCGTTGATCACACGTCCTAAGCATCGAACTAACCTCAAACCATCAAATATTTCGTAGTTCGTAGGTAATCCGATGCATCGAGTGTCGGCCCGCATTTGTCAACAATGTCGCGTGCTGCGGGCGACATCGGCGCACTAATGGGAATGCAAATGCGTTGTCTCTTTGTCGTGCGTGCGACCCGTGCAACACTCGCTCTTGAATACAGGCACTCCATCGGCGGTGATGTGTGAGACTTCCTTAGGTCATGCGTTTTGTGTTGGGTAAGGTACTGCTTAATCGGTGCAGCAGATCATTGTGTCAAGAGAACTGTGTGTAGAAACTTGAAGAGGGTACTTATTTCACTAAGTTTTGTGTTCACATGCGTCAGACATTTTAGAATCCGAGGTACTAGCCGAACGCGCGACATACACTTAACGTACATACATTCGAACGATTTTTGAATCGATATACAGCTATCGATATAAGCACATAACCTATACAGGGTGGCCGGGACATCGAAGCGCTAACTGTAACCCTGAATTCAGCACATGATACTAGACCCGCTAGCGAAATGTTTCGTCGATTATCAAAAAAATCTGCTGTTTCAAAGAAAAGTGCACCTACGCGGTCAAAATGTACCGAACTGCAATGTTTTTTTTTAATAACCCCTGAAAAAATTCAACGCAGTGGAGTTCAGAATCATGTACTGAATTGTGCTTCGATGTCCCTGCCACCCTGTAGATATAATAAAGTTGTAAAACCATGTACCAACCTAAACATTTCGTGCGAACCGAATATTTTTACCTTTCGAATTTATGTTACGTTTACTCCACAAGTCCATGATAGGGATTTTAAAATGTCTGACGCATGTGAATCATTACAGAAACAAATGTGCACTGAGTTGAATGTGTTAGGTTGTTGCTATGACAATGTATGGAGACAAAGAGCTCAATTGTTTTCAGTGCTGATTCTGCATTCTTTCAGCCCCTTCCAGCTTTTTTCTAGCTTCTTTGTCTAATGGTTAAAGTAGACAAAATAAGGTATACCCAACAGGCCAAAGTACCAGTGTCGGAATTTGGAACACGCACTGATGGACACGCTGAGAACCCCTATGTATAAGCAAGAACAACTACCGAAGCACCCTCCTGTTGCATCACTATTCCAAATATAATTTCCCCACATCAATGCACTCTTGCAGTCATGAAGGTTGATGTATAGCGAAATACACTATAGTCCTGCAGATCGTATTTTGCACAAGGCGGCCAATCTGAATGGAGACTAGCGATGGGGAGAAAGATATTATAGTGCACAAGTATGTGCGCAGACATGATTATAGTCAGATGGGACGGCAACGAAATATACTATCAAGTAGACAAAATCATCATCTGCCTAGCCTTTTCCCAACTATGTTGGGGTCAGCTTCCAGTCTAGCCGGATGCAGCTGAATACCAGTATTTTACATGGAGCAACTGCCTATCTGACCTCCACAACCCAGTTACTGGGTAATACGATACCCCTTGGGGGGCATCCATAAATTACGTGAGGTGTTTTTTTTTTTCTGTCTGCTTGGTAAGACTGGTTGTCACTTTCGGGTTTCTGACTACCCGTAACGACTGTCAAAGATCTACGACTGACAGCTGGTACCAACGGCTTGACGTGCTTTCTGAAGCACGGAGGGGTTTCAGTATGTAAAAATGGTCACTCATCCACGGATCATACGCGGCAAGCGTAGCTTTACCTGATCGATCGACCCATGCGGCTTTTATTACTTAGCCACAAGCCCCGAAACAACAACGAAATACACTATCAAGACAAAATAACGAATATCTATCAAAGGCCAAAATGTTAGTCGCATAACTAGAAGACGAACAGATGGAAATGCTGCAAAGCCCTATATGAATAAGCAAGAACAAGCAACAACAAAAAGCGCACTCCTGTTGCATCACCATTCCAAATATAATTTCCTCACATCAGCTTAATTAAAACTAATCCGACAACACACTAAACCGCATTGCACACCACAAGCTACAGTAAAAAGTGATTTTACCACACCCATACATAATCTGTTATCGGGAGCTCGGCAAATACCAGCTCTCATCGACCAGTACGCAAACATTGCAGCCGTAATGGGAAATGCAAATGCTACGTTTATTGCGCAGTGTTGTTTGCAAACAGCCGATAGTGTGCCACCGCCTTTAGGTTTGTTGTTCACGGTTATCTATTACGCTGATAACGGTACGCAAAAATGGATTTGGTCGTGGTTAGCTGATGTTTTATGTTGGTTTTTGGTAAATGAAAGGCTTAGGGGATGAGCAGAAACATCGATTTAAACTACAGTCACCAATCCGTTTGTGTAGTTTGCTTTTTTAGTACCTCAACTGCGTTTTGGTGATGGTTTAACAGGGCCTTTGTAGATACAGTCAGGAAAATTTATGAAAAACTGACATTCTACGTGAATTTGCCGTGTTATAGCCATTTCATACAACTGTCAAAAAATGATAATTGTGATTTGAATATACGGACAATTTAAGTTGGTAGCCAATTTGCTTAGTCTTCTGGGCACGTTTCCGGATGACAGCGATGCGGGCGAGTATTTTGACGCTTAAGTGTCCTATTATTTTAGTATTTATTTGTATAGTTAGTTAGTCATTTAATTTAGTTACTGGTTAATGTTAGCCAGCATCATCCCACTGCTGGGCAAAGGTCTCTCCCCACGACTTCCAGCTCTTTCGATCCAGGGCTAAAGTAGACCACTGGTCGTTTGTTTTGTCCAGCTCGTCCCGCCATCTTCTACGGGGTTTGCCGCTACGCCTTCTGGCTGATTAAATTAATTTTGATTTAATTTAGTACCTAGAATAAATAGTTAGTACTGTTAAATATTGTAAAAGACAGATTTAAATTGTTCAATAAATCATAACTTGCTTAGCAATACATTTCTTGACTTGACTTTTATCCGTAAGGGATATTAATTCATGCCTAAGAGTAAGAATACAGATTCTTAGATACAAGATAAGTAAGTTCGGATTTAACATCTAGCTTCTCGAAGCTTGTGTTTTACTTTACCAAGCAAACAAATTGACAGACTACAAAGCCTGTAAATAGATTGGTCGGTAAATGGATCAAAACAACTTGTCTAGATAAATAGAATATCGAGCAGTATTCGGAATAATTTGATAAGTTTGGTTCAGAGGGGCAATTCTCGTAATTTTAAGACTATTCACAGTCTGATCTTAGTCTCAATCTGTCAAAAAAGGGAGTGATATGAATATTCGAATGCCGTTATTGCGACACACGCTATTTCGAAAAACTTTACGAGTGGTACGCCAGTTCGAAAACACATTGGGTCGAAAACTGTTATATCGAATGACGTTATAGCGACGCACGCTATTTCGAAAAACTGTTTGAATGGTACGCTAGCACGAAAGTCTTGGTATCAAAATCCACTGTTGCGAATAGCTTATTCCAATCTGAATTTGTCTGGGGATCGAACTCGCGACCCCGATAAAGCGTTATCTTTGTATTGGGTTTGGGAAACAAGAGCCATGAGAAGTATTATGGTGGTACTCATTACTTTTGGTAATGAGTACCACCTATAATTTTGATTTGTTAATTTCTTTGTTATTATTCTACTTAAGGAAATTAAAAAGTTGACTTAAAATAATACTTCTCATCTTGTTTCCCTTCTCTTGTTTCCCAAACCCAATACAAAGATAAGGCTTTATCGGGGTCGCGAGTTCGATCCCCAGACAAATTCAGATTGGAATAAGCTATTCGCAACAGTGGATTTTGATACCAAGACTTTCGTGCTAGCGTACCATTCAAACAGTTTTTCGAAATAGCGTGCGTCGCTATAACGTCATTCGATATAACAGTTTTCGACCCAATGTGTTTTCGAACTGGCGTACCACTCGTAAAGTTTTTCGAAATAGCGTGCGTCGCAATAACGTCATTCGAATATTCATATCACTCCCGTCAAAAAATACTTCTATTTCCCTACATTTTGACAAGTTTTTGACGTATGTTTGTCGCTGAGATGAGACTGCGACTAGATTTTGAACGTTTTAAATTACCAGAATTGGCTTTCAGGTATTTAAATGATAAATGATAGGTCAATGATTTTATTTCTTCAAGAAGGTTTCTAACACTTTTACACGTTTTACAATTATATTTTAAAAACTAGATGAGTTTGGCGTTTCCCAAAAGTATCCAATTAAAGTGTAAACGAACTCTGTAAAATGTTAATTTCTTACGGATTACTAAATATAAGGAAGAAGACAAGTATTTAGAAGTATTCATTTTTATGTCTCACCACTTTTGCTTCCACCAACGATTGAATAGGTAGCAATATTAAATTGTAATTGAAAAATTATCGACGAATGTGGTTTTATAACCACATTTACATTTGAAAAAAAAAATGTCAAATGAAAAACAATTTGCAACTGGTACATACCTACTACAAATTGACATCCACAGGTAAGTTTTCTGACCCTAATATGTCTACATTTAGATACTTTTGGAATAGTCCATAACTGTTTTTGCTTACAGTAGGTACTCAAAATATCGATTTTATTGAATTCATAATCGTTCACTTTCCTACCCAGGTACGTATATTTAAAACACATAACGTCTGCTTGTCAAGCACGCCTGTCATCCCCAAGGGTAGTCAAAGTCTGCCATACACAACTCCCATAATACACATACAAAAATAAATCAACAAAAAAACAAAACACTGCCCGAATTCCACGTTTTAAAGCGGGTAGTACAATTTTTTCATTGGCATTAGTGACGGTAGATCGAACATAATTGAGTTGTGCGTGCGCCTGACAGGTATTGTTGTTGCTTGAAATATTGGCTTCAGCTCACTACGTCGCCAGGAGCCGAGCGGGATTGACGATTTTGTAAAATTTTGATTTTTGTAAGATAACGGATAAGTTTAAGGATGGGTGGGTAAATTGTGCACTGATGACGTAGCATATAGAGCTTCTTGTTTACTAAGAGTTTAAAATAACAGAGCATTTTTATTCACACATTCATTAACTGCCGATAGCATCGCAAAAATAGCATAGCATCATGGTCAGCAGAAAAAAAGATACTTTTAAAGCGAGGTAAAGGCATTTTTAACCGACTTCTAAAAAAGGAGGAGGTTCTCAATTTGGATGTTTGTATTTTTTTTTTATGTTTGTTCGCGCATATCTCCGTCGCTTGATTTGAAAATTTTTTTTTTGTTGGAAAGAGTAAGTATACCTACTTCCAAAATGATCCCATAAAAATTTCATCAAAAACGGTTCAGTAGTTTGGTTTTTAAACCAAAATTACTGGTAAATTACAACTTAAAAGTGAAAAATAAAAACTTTTTTGAAAAAAAAAACAACCTACTTCCGATAACTGAAGCTAAAAACGAAAATGTGAACCCAACGACACCGACTTCCGAAATTAAAGTTAAGTATTTTTCACTTTGTAGTGTCGTTTTTGGAAGTCGGTTGTTTTTTTTTATGTTTTTTTAAAGCACGTAGACCGAGGAAGGCCTAGGAAACGCTGGCGTAACGACCTAGATGCGTTTACGGGAGCTTGGTCGTAGATGGCAACGTACAAAAAACAATATAATGCTGTGTGAAAGACCTTTGCTCAGTAGTGGGACAAAAAGGTTGGAAGCGTTCCTATCTACGCCAATTAAAAAAATCTTAAGTACTACATAATATCACACCTGTTTCCCCTGAAATAGGTCGAGATGTACCTAGAGCCAGACATACCTACACCCACGTTACGCTCGCTATTGCTAAAAATTGTACTTCACCCCCAAAATAACGTATCCTTAAAAAAAAAACAATAACCAGAAGAAAATTAACAGAACATCGCTCAAACTACAGCAACTCGTTTGAACGCGTGTCGAAACATGAACGTTCAGTCACAGCGCAGTGAGTCGTAAGGGCTCAAGTCGCGATGTTCATATTAAAATCCTTGCTGTAAACACAAGTATTATGAGACAGTCTCGGTGCTTTGAAGCTCATTTCTCTCGTGCCTTGTTACGTTTTGGCCTGTGGGTTGAGTGGGAAGAGAAAGCGACAGTGAGGAAGTCACATAATAATATATTCTTCATCTTTTTCTCGATAGACAGGACCAATAATTTTTTTTAGGTAGGAGACAGTTATTCGCGTGCTTGCATAAATATTTCAGGCATTTATGAGCCTGTTTTAGCGCATAAATGCTCCAAATATTATAACAACAATAGATTTATTATTTGAGTCCGTTTCATAGCATTCTATGTCACGAGTAAAGTTACTTACTTATTTGCAAGGCCAATAAACTTTCTTATTTTTAAAGAGAAAAAAAAAGGTTGCTCTATTTGGTCTTTAAGACTACGGCCTCTTTGTATTTAAAAAATAATTGAAATTATTTAAACCAGTTGCGTTTTCATTTTATCAAGAAATATAATATTTTTTGTGATTTTTCTCAACTTGTACCACGCTGCATCTTGTAAGAAGAGTTTAATTTGTCTCCAATCGGCTCGAAACGTTGACTGCTATTGTAAATGCCTTATTAGAAGTCTAGTGCGTCTGACTGTGCCTTATTAGACGTCTAGTGCGTCTGACTGTGCTTTATTTCACAAAAGTTGTTCTTATTCATTTTTGAAAATGTCTGCAAGAAAGCGCATTTGAACTATAAGACTGCCAAATTTATAATTATTAGAAAGAAGTTGATATTGTGTAGGTTATATATTCAGAAGGCATCATTAGTTGGTTGATATAGTTCATAACTAGGAGCAGTAAAAGTACTGTATATCTAATAATGTGAAACTTTTATAAACCATACAACGTTTTATTTTCTACGTTTATTCTAAGCGCACGTCTTCTCATTACCCTGGCTACATTATCACTGTTTTCTTCCAAACTAGAACCTAATACAAAAATTTGCTCATTCTAAACTCGCTTGACTGTTCGAATGCAACCAGAGTTATTTTATTTCCAGCCTGCTCTACATAAGGTCGACTTTAGCAGACAACCTTTACAGTACCCAACTCCCTCTCGGTGGATGTCACATATGGCAACACAAAATGGAATGAGGATTAATAACGACAATTATTTTCTACCACCAAACGATGGTACCACAATCGATGATTATCGCAATTGGTTTTTTTCACTTTTAGTCCACTCTCGACCCCTCGACCCCTTTCAGTAGTTTAAACGCTCAAAATAATATTTTTTAAATTAAGAAACAAAATGCTATAGTTGACTCAAAAACAATCCCCCAAAAACATCAGTCTAAATTACATCTTGTACCCAGATAATCAAGCCATGATAATATATCATACATTAGCCGGTTATTATCCGGAGCGGCTCCCAGCATTACGTACAACGCCCGGGGCGTGTACAGGGTGTTTCATTACGCACGTATAATGATCGAGATGGAGAGGATACGGAATGTCTGCTTCAACCGTTATAGTTCTGTTTTTAGAAAAGGATTATTGTAATGTTTATTTGTAACGAAGGGTGGAAAATAGTTATAGATTTTGTTGAAACTTTACATGGCACAATATACCTAAGTATGGCCAGGCAAAACACAACGTAACTTTGTTGTTATCTAAGTCTTGTGCCCCAACATTGCCAACAACGCGTCAAAAAGCTCCCCTTAAAAATTAACTAAATAGCTGTGAAAGAAAAGACAGTTTCATGCATGACATCCAGGGATTAAATGGTGGTTAAGCGTTTATATAAAACGTCAACCTACATTTCGGTGAACATAACATTTCTTCATAAACCGCAATAACAAACAAATATTCAGAAAATATAACAATAACCGTTCCAAATAGGTAGACTTAATAAGATAATGAAAATACGAACAGTGCACCTTGATACAACTTGAATGAAAAATATTAGAAATGACCAATTAAATATACCCCAAATTGTCACAGCTTTAACAGTTCAAGAGAGTCCATTTTAAATTGGTTGTAGAAAAGGATTTCGTTTTCCTCTGCAAGGCATATGTCTGTCTCCGCCATACCTTTTCACACTGGTCAGTAATAATAAAATAAAAAGAGTAATTCTCCCGTCTGTGTCCAAGTCCATGTCCGTCGAAGCAGAAGAGACACTTGTCTGTGGGAGGGAGACTTGCATTAAAACCTTCTTTCTTGTACTTTGCAGTCATTAGAGCGTTATGCGCAACGTCGAGGTTATGGACCAAAATTGAAGCAAGATGTGGCAAAATGATGAGGCTGTAAAACCCATTTTGAGAAATGGAGAAAATAGGGTTCACAGATAATGATCAAAACAATCCGAAAAATTGATAAATCTATGGAATCCACTAATTAAGGGATGAACGGGTCCAATATTGTGAAGAAAGACTTTAAAAAATATAAGATTCTTACTTTGCCATGTCTGTACATTCTAGGAGTAGCTGTTTTTGTTAAAACAAATCCGCAACGATTTAAACGAGTAGATGAAGTAGTCCCACGTAATAGGCGCGACAACAGCAGAATATGCTCTCATACTGCGAGAACAACTCTCATGCGCAAAAGTGTTTTCTGTATGGCTCCTATCATATTTAATAAACTACCAAAAAGTTGGAGAGAACTGCCCTTGTCACTTTTCAAAAATAAGCTGAGAAATTTTTTAATTAGTAAAGTGTATTACAATGTTGTAGATTTTTTAAATGAAAAGGACTTTTCTATTCCGACATTTAATATGCAATAACAATTGAATAATGTGATTTTAAATTAATTGACTTTTGAATGATTCTATTTGACTTATATTTGACTGCAAATTAATGAATATTCTGGACATAACGTAATTTATTTTGACTATGATATACCTATACTATAATATCTTGACATCAATTATTATTTATTTGTTTTTGTATTTTTCAATGAAATTTAGAATGACTATAAGTAAAATGTAATTTTTTAATGTAATTTTTATTGTAGGATAAAAATTACATTAAAAAATTACATTTTTACGCCGTTATTGGCAAAACATGGACGCTCACATTTTTATTAATTTAATACCTTGCATGTCTGATTATTCAGTTTATGTACACGCATGTTTGACAAATAAATTATCTTTATCTTTAAAAGACCAAAGTAAAAATCCCTTCTTCAATGGACCAACTTTTTTAGACCGATACCTACAACTAAATTGATGTTATTTCTTGGGTACGATTATAATAAGAAAACTGAAGTCTTCATTGTGTCGTTCATTTGTTACTATGAGTGTGAGGAAAGAGTGAGTGCACCTGTGTTTGCGCTATAGTATCTCTGGTAGTAGAATCTGGTCTGTGCAGTTTAATATATCCCGCGCCAAAGGCCTTTGAGATTGGCCACCACGGCCGAAATACGGTCTGGAGGACTATTACTATCCTAAAAACAATTATTAACGAGTCATATCTTTGAATTCAACGCACGTCCACGAAAGTCAAAAAAGTTAGTGCTATTTTAATCCTGTCTGTTTTCATCTTTCAACAGTCAACTTGAACTTCCTTTCCCAGTCGACCGTATCCATCTTTCTACATCCGTAATACGTGCACGCAACATTAGCAAGACTTCGTATCTGTCGCGCTAAGATACATTAAATTCGTTCTCCCTGCTACATTAACTATGTGGCTAACCAACTGACAGATTTGATGGAATGGGTATGACATGTCGGTTCTAGTAAAGGTTGTTAATCTTTACCAACGTGTGAATGTTTAAATTAGGAATGTCTATGGAATGCTTTTGTTTTTCTGGTGTTGTAGTTGACTTGTATTGTTGAACGTTTTAAAGTTTTTATTTTCCTAAATAAAAACTACAAAAACAATAAGTTTTGTTATATCTAAAAGTGATATAGTGAATGTATAATTTACAAGCTGTATAGTGCGGATGAGAAACATACGTAAGTATGTATTTCATATGCCAGTGAGCTTTTGCACTAAATAAAGTAGAAATATACCAACAAAAAACAAACTTTAATCCCCGAAAATCCTTAAAACTTCCGCTCATCCCAGCAAAATTTAAGAGAAAATCTCCATCATTTGAGCGTAGTCAAGACAAAGTGATGATTATATCCAGTTACCAGCGCTCATTTTGCTAATTCAGGCCCATACATTTCGGCAAACAAAGTTAATCTCTTCATCCTATTACCGGCAACTTGTCGACCTAGTTTTATTTACAGCATCACACAGATGAAAGACGGTAGGTCAGATTATTAGGAAAATATATATATATTTTTTTGTGTTTGGTATGAAAAGCTAGGGAACTATCCAAAGGGTGGCCACTTTAACCAAACTATCAATCCATAATCGATGTAAAGAAGTTCCCGCAGTATGCTTGTGCAATTCTCGTAATTTTAAGAACGTTCATAGACTGATCGCAGTCGCAGTCTGTCAAAAATACCTCTAATTTCCTTACATTTTTGACAAGTTTTTGACATTTGTTTGTCGCCGAGACGAGACTGCGACTAGATTTTGAACGTTTTAAATTACGATAATTATAGCCTTCAGTTGTATAGTGTGATATTAATCAATGACCGTTTTCCATATTACCATTTTTAGGTATACAGAGTGGCAAGGACATCGACGCACAAACTGTTACCATGAATTCAGTATATGATTCTGAAACCCGCGCGTTGAAATTTTTCAACAGTTACTAAAAAAGAAATTGCTGTTCCATACATTTTCACCGCGTAGGTATTTCACTTTGCTATGAAACGGCAGACTTTTTTTTATTACCGTCGAAAATTTTCTACGTTAGGGGTCTAGAATCATGTGCTGAATTCATTCATGGTTTCAGTTTGCGCGTTAATGTCCAGCCGCCCTGTAGGTATTATGTTTTCTGATCTGAAAATTTCAATAACTAGGTACAGTACAGCTGTTGCTATGTAAAGTGCTATATAAGAATTCTCCCCGAAATCTTCATCTAATTCAACGTTACAAAACTTTTAACTCAAAATAATACGTGTCACGTTACTTTCAAACTTGTATTACTGTTTCTTGTCTGCTACTCCGTAATCCCCCTCAGGAGAGGGCTCCCTGACATTAATGTCGTGTTATGCTGTAATTAATATCGTGGAGACACTATTTTATATCATTACACATGCGACAGTTACAAGTCGTATATTTTCTTTGAGTTACAAGTTTAACGGAGTTCGTGGTACAGTTGGTTGGAGAAGTGGTAAGCTAATTTCGTCGGGGAAGGATTTAGTTTTGGTTTTGGCTCATCATACAAACCAAATGTTAGGTTGTAAAAGGAAAAACTGGGTATTTGTATATAATATGCAGGGATCAAATGATTGTTTAATAAAATTAGTATGCGCGCTTTAAAACCTTTACCTATACCTATTAACTGAAACCTATAATGTGAAAATATATATTATGAAGACATACTAATCGTTTCTATTGTCGTCCACAAATTTTGATAGGTCATCATATTATTTTTATTTGTAATTTTTACAATTTATTGAACATAACTCACAATTTATACTACAATACCTCTAACTAACTATACAAATACATGCATAAACAAAAGGACATTAAGCATCAAAGTTATACTTGTTATATATTATTTCATTATCCTTTTCTAGAAAGTATCAAAAATGTTAGGAAGTAGGTATAGTAACACCCCTTATCGTCTCACGAATTTAGTCGAATGGGGCACATAAGTTTTTCGTCTAAGCTATGCGATGGGGTAACAATCTGCAATTGTAATCTTTAAATCTTGCTCCATAGTTATGGCCCTAGGGGAATTTAGCAGTTGCATTTTATGTATATCCACTTATCCTATAGGTCGGTACAATTTAGTAAGAAGTACTCTTATTGTCAGTTGCAGTTTTATATTCTCTCATATATTGTATATGTCCTTATTGCATGGCGGCTATACAGGCTTATGACAATAGCTTTTATTTCGGCAACGAAAAATATTTCAGGAAACGGATTTTCCATACACGAGTGCCATCGATACTATTGAATTGACAACATGAAAGCCGTTTTGATTTTCCGTTACCCAATCAGGCTGACGGACTCAAAAGTTTTTTTTTGTATATCAATACAAAAAAAAAAAAAACATTTGAGTCCGTGGGTGGCGTGTAAAGTCAAAATAGTTAATGTTCGGTTTGTGGCAAGTCTATCGGCGGCTACATACATGTGAAATGTACGGTCGATGAAACGAGCATTCAGTTCTAATATAAGGTCCCATTAAAATAGGTGGACAAACTTTTAGAAATCATTCAGACCACCAAAATAAGGACAATGGTAAAAAATGTATAAGAAAAACGCATTAGATACTTACAATTAAAATAATCAGCTAACAAAAATACACTTATAAATGTTGGTTACCCAATGCATAAACACATCCCTCCATTGTCTTTAAAATTGTGATGCGGGCATGCGCGCAGCGGGGCGCGAGTGCAACCTACCCATAATGAATGGATGTGTTTATTCTAGAGTGCCAGATATTTATTATTTTAGGTCAAAATAAAATCATTTTAATCAGTGTTTTTTTTTTTTTTTGCTTGGTAAAATTTGTCCATCTATTTTAATTGGACCCTGTATATGCAATGCAACATGAAATGTTACATACGTTGAAACTTTGCCTACTTGTTGTGTTACATTTCATGTTGCGACGTTGTTTGTTCGCCTTGTTGTTTCATATGTTATGTTTCACATATTTATATGCATATATATCCACCATAAGATGTTTTTGGACCAACTCTTACTAAGCAGGTTAATAAAAAAAATGTTTAATATAACAAAAGCTTCAACCATGTGCAGGGAGGAGGATGAGGAATTAATTCTTGCTCTAATATCAGAAATTGTCAGGGATGTGTGCCGATAAAAATATTGATGGTTTTGACGTCATTATTGAATAGAGAAAAAGACAATGTGCATCTCCGTTGACGCTTGTTCGCGGCAGCATCAATAGGATTCTCAGTGTGTTCGCAGATCAGTGGGATCCCTGATTTTGTGGAGATGGATGTAGCTCCACGCTGAATTTTAATTGTACGAGTATGTTAATCTCTCTCAGTACCTACTAACTAGATGTTAATTAAAATTGTTACTAAACCTATGGACTCCAGAGCAGTGGTGGTAACAGCCTGGACTTACGAGTTGTAAGGTCGTGGGTTTAAACCCATGCAGGTGTGGCAGGTTTTGTGTAAATAATTTCCCTCAAAACGATCAAGGAAAACATCATGAGGAAACGGGCATGTCCCAGTACCAAAAAATCGAAGACATGGGACATCTACCTACCCGCACTGGGCCCGCGTGGAACATACAGCCCACTCCCACTCTTCGAGAGGAGGCCTTTGACCCAGGATTGGGAACATTATAGGCTGATTATGCTACGGACTCTATCTGAAAACCAGTTTCTATTTAATTGTATCCTAATATGACTTTTGACCTCGACATTACCTTCAAAGTACCAAATGAAGGTACCTACATAAAAGGCTTCATAAATCGCGGGAATTAGTGACTTATGCCTGTTAGTTAGTTAGTTTATTAGTATCGAATTCACGACAGATACAGTACGCCGGAGGGTAGTTTCGTTCGGAAATAGTTATATGTTATTATTGTAATTAGTATTTGCTGTGTGGTTTGTGTAATGTGTTGTGTTATTGGTAATACCACTGATAATTTAACTAATTAGGAAATGATATTGGCATTTTAGAGGGGCTTGTGGCTAAGTCACAGTAACAGCCGCGCTGGTCGATCTATCAGGTTAAGGTAAGATAGCCGCGGGTTGGTCGTGGATGGGTGACCATTCGTATATACCAAGATATTAATTTTATATACCAAGATCCCTCCGTGCCTTGAAAAGCATGTTAAGCCGTTGGTCCTGGCTGTCATTCGTGGATTTTTGAAAGACGTTAGAAGCCCGAAAGTCTGACAACCAGTCTTACCAAGGGATTTCGTATTACCCTATAACTTGGCTGTGGGGGGCAGGTAGGCAGTCACTTTATGTTAAATACTGGTACTCAGCTGCACCCGGTTTGACTGGAAGCCAACCCCAATATAATTGGGAAAAGCTACGCAGATAATATATATATTGGAATTTTAGATTTACAAGCTGAAACTAAGTTATTAGAAGCGTGTACAATTCTCTCTGTTGTAGCTGATTCTGCTAGCAATGAGGAATGAAATAAAATATACAATGACATGAATCTTTACTTTGTAAAGTATTATATTATTTTAATGATCGTGAATGTGAAGACTATGTGGGTTAATTTTCTTTTGTTTTATTTCTTTTTTCCTCAGTTAGTTTTACTCATGGTCTGGCAGTTTGATTAATTTGTGCGGCCTACTCAAATGTTCTTTCTTTGGTATTATTCGTCGAATCGTGAGTTGAGTTGCATGATTAGTGACAAATGCATGCATTGACTGGACAGGTCCACTCAATCTGTGAGGTTCTTTTCTGAAAAACCATTTCACACTGAGTTTGTTTCGGCCTTTTTTCTCAGAGTAGTTATATAGGAAACGCTGACCTCAACTACTTTTTAAAAATATGATTGACGTTTAAATGTGTTTGTACAAACCTACTTACACAAATAAAATCATTTATATAAAATTAAAATGGACGTAACAAGCAAATATAGCCGAAAATTTTTGTCAAATCAAATTAATAAATATTTGATTTGACAAAAATTTTCGGCGAACTAAAACGTAAACAGTTCCGAAAGACAAACTGTTAAAGTTAAGAAACTAATCGAACTTTGGACATTAACTTCGGACTTCATCGGGCCAACCCCAGAACCGGCCATGAGAAAGTTACTTAGAGGTACAAAACTGTAGGAAGACAGTTTTGTAAAATAAATAACTATGCACGTAATGCCTACTTACCTTAAAACGGTGAAACTAATGGATATATTTATTGATAAATGATAAATGATTTTTATTTTTGTAAGTAGGTTTGTACAAACACTTTTACACGTCAATCATATTTTAAAACTAGATGAGGTCGGCGTTTCCTATCTGACTAGTCTGAGAAGAAAGGCCGAAACAAACTCAGACGTCACAGTCTCTTTTAAAGTCCAGACATAATCTTGGTCAGATCATATATTGCTTCTACAATCTGAACTTAGGTTTTACAAAGACATGATCATTGTAGAGTCTATCGGGCACAGCAAAGGAGTAGGATTTTAAATGGATAAGCATAATCAGCGTATATAATGTTCCCACTGCTGGGACACGGGCCTCCTCTCTTCGAGAGGGAGTGGGCAGTAATCTACCACGTGGGCCGAGGGTTGGTAGATGTCACATGTCTTCGAATTTTTGGTACCAGGACATGCCGGTTTCCTCACGATATTTTCTTTCACCGTTTTGAGAGCAGTATTGATGAAATTACTTATACTAAGTAAAGCGCCTGTCTGAGTTCGAACTTATGATCTACAACACGTAAATTGGGGCCGTTACCACTGGACCACTACTGATCTTACCACCATTTAATTAATGCACACAAAAGAAATAGTACAGCACACAGAAGCGAACACAACTCCATTACTTAATTACAAATTATCAATAAAGAATTCAACAGCAACATTATTCAGAGTCGCAATGGTGCGTTAAAAAATCTTAATTAAAATTCCCATCAACCGTAGAGGCGTAACATTCAAATGCGACTGTCCTCTTATTGTGGTACTCTTTTGGAGATTAATAACGAGGGACACAAAGATGGAGACGTTAAAACCTTTCAGTAACAAAAGTACAACCGAAGATAAAATGAACAGAATTGTGGGCTAGGAGAATTGCGTGTGGGGTTATATTTAGGTGGATTATCATATTTTTCATCATGCTTTGTTTTAGCGATAAGGCCATTCATGGTGTCATCTTATGTAAAATTTCTACACTTATATCTTGAAACCATAAGGAAAGAAAGAAAAATATTTTATTTGGGATACGCACAGGAAATACAAACAGAAAAGGGGGTAGAGAAAAAATATGTAATCCGCCATCTTGGAGCGGCGGCCATTGATATTATTACAATATTGTGTATTGCACATTGTGTTGTCACCAGAACGAAAGGTGTATGTAAAATTTCAGCTCAATCGGAAACCAACAAATGGTCGAAAAATAGTTTGAAAGTTTTGACGGACAACTGACAAACATACATACGAACAGTGCAAGTAAATACAAGCTTGTAAAAAAGAAGCATTTATATGGTGTACATTATAATAAATATTATATTACTATTATATTTTATTCTTAAAATTCACACCGCTGGCGCTGGCCAAGTATCTTAGTCCTCGTTCATAGTGGCCTAAAACGCGTGGTTGTTCAGCAAAAGGACTATGCAAGTACAAGACATTTGATAGATTCTGTCAACCTACCCCCGTTGAAAAATTTCGACCATATCATGTGTACTTATATGTATGATTGTAGGTATACATTTTCAGTAGATGCAATCATCTACTGAAAATGTTAATAGGTCAGCATTACAAGTTTTATTCAGAGCTAATTCCGTCAGCGATTTTATCACATTTTTTTTCGGTTAGTTATGTGCAAGTACACAAAGATCCAATATCAAATAAACAAAAAAAAAGAAAACAAACGTCACTTCACCTAACTTTATGGCCGCATACTAAAGGCGGGCAGTAATTTAAAAATGCTCGAAATTTTTCAAAAGGAGTGGAAGAAGTGGGCTCCCCTCCTCACGGTAGAGGGGGGAGGCGACAACGCACCTGGGAAAGTTTTCTTCATCCCATGAATACAAAGAGGATCTGGTTAAAGATCTTCAAGTTTATGCAACGTCTTATCGCGATTGGTATACGGGATACGGATGTCGCTGGCGACTTTCCCGGTTATATTCCGTTAAAAGCTTGTTTTGTTAAAGAGCTTATGTTTTGCTTTGTAGGAGGAAATGCAGGGGTAAAGACAGTTTTGCTAGTACTAAAAACAATTGATGATGACAGTACATCGCGTAACAGTAAGGCATTATTTCTTTAGCATTTTGATTAACAAAATAGTGGCCAATAATTGTTCATCTGCCTCAAAACGAATTCAAAACGAACGTTAACATTTTATATCACCAATCTCATATCATTCGGGCATCAAAGTAACACAATTTCCCAATAAACGTAACAAAATTGATCTCTAATCCCGGCTGATTTTGCGACTCATTTCCAAATTCCCATTTACCTAAATAAAACGATTTTTTCCGTCCATTTTCCAATAATAAGCATTTGGCATCAATCAACAGCCTCAAAGGACAGATCGGTAGGTCCCCGAAGATGTTGGACTTAAATAAATTAAAATTTTCGCGATTCGCGTTCGAGCCTCGAGTCATCGAATCCGCCGTTGGCTGATTACATTATGTAAATTGCTGCCTACCCTCGCTTCCTTGTCATTTATACTACCCAGATGTTTAGAAAATGGATGTGGTTCTGATTTTGGACACAGAATTTATATTGTAGGCCATATGGTGATTTAGAGATGGTAGGTTTAACTACTGTCCCAGGGATGTGCCTTACAGGCGTTGCGCAGGGGTGGTTCCGGAATTGGTCTTTTAAGAGGAACCGGGACCACCCCTATGTGCGGATGGTGATCACCGGCGTGGTTTTAGTCAGGTAAATATTCCACACTCCCCAACCTTACTTACCTTACTTACTTACCCGGTGGTCGGGTGCATGTTGAAGGTTCCCCCCCGAAAAAAAAAATATTACAATAATTCATGGCTGATAATAATACTAAGACCTTTTAGGTAACACATGTTCCCTTGGTCGTGGTAAGGCTATGATGAATAACATTTAAAACTATACAGGGTGGCAGGGCCATCGATGCGCAAACTGTAACCATGGATTCAGTACATGAGTTTAGACCCCATAGCGTCGAAATTAAAAAAAAATATTGCTGTTCCATACAATTGAACCGCGTAGGTATTACACACACATAAAAACATTTAAAAAAATATTGCCGTTCCATCCATTTGACCGCGTAGGTACTCTCTTTCACTCTCTCTGTCTCACTCTCTCTCACTCTCTCACTTTTCTATGAAACAGAAGATTTTTTTTTGATAACCGACATAAAATTTCGACGCTACGGGGTCTAGTATCATGTGCTGAATCCATGGTTACAGTTTGCGCGTCGATGTCCCTTCCACCCTGTATTATCACCAGCTGTTATTAGAAAAGAAGAGGTCGACAACTAGACGCTGTCGTATTGATTTAGAAAGGAGAAAGACACAGGGTCCACTCTTGGGTAGCGGGATTGTCCGAAAGGGTTACCGCTGCCCTGGAACAGAAAGGGCTAAGGAAGGAACACGGGTGGGTTTTAGTCAGTAAGAGTCTGACACTCCCTTCTGCTCCACCCAGAGCGGGAGGGGTCATTTGATGATTTCCCATCCTCAAAAAAAAAAAAGGGTCCACTCTTTTAGAATTTGATGTTTTTTTTTTTATATCTCTAGTCATCACAAAACATCCTGATGAAACCGATGAAACCTGGACTTATACAGCTTTTAGTTAATATAAGTCAAAATCGGCAAACCGTCTTGAGCAAGCATGGCGATTGCTCGTGCCTTCTCCGTAGGAAAAGAGGCAATTGCCTTGCAGTGCGACAATAATAGGCTGGTATTATTATATCGTTATTTTCTTACTTGCTTTCTTACATCGAAAATCTTTCAAATCGGATTTCACAGCATTTATTTTCGGCACTTCCATCCCCATTACATCACCACCAATGTTTCCTCAAACAGATCTCTGTGTAAAGACATTTCGACGCCCTCGTACCGGGGACATTGCAAGATTACCGTAAAGAAGTATGTTTCTATTTAAATTCCTACTTTTAAAATGCAATCGTACTCAGCTGAGGTTGACAGGCGATAACCTTCGCAACGCTTAACGTCCGGATCGATTTTGTTTTATATCTGTCTCTCCAGTCTGGTCATGATATACCGTTTCGTGCAATATAATTTTATGGAGGAAAAGAATGGGAGAGTTTCAGATTTTCAGACGTTGATTTATTTGGTGACTCGGTTTGGAAAACCTTAAAATAGAAGAGTGATGTAATAACACTGATCTGGGAAATAAAACTAAGAATGTTTCAGGTAAGTATCAACTTTTGACTCTCATAAAGTTGCGGAATTCAACTAGGGAATAGGAAAACTGGAGACTGGCATAAATTGTAGGTATCTATATTACCATCTTAGTATTTTCATCTCACGAAGCAACACGCGCTTTACTTGTGGTGACCACGTTTACAAACTGTAAATGTGTGCGTGAAAACGAGTAGCGAGAGCACACACACACACACTTCCGACTTTACCATCGTCTCAGACGGTACCCAGAGCTCCTGGTTTTACACACACATTCGCAGCGTGTTTGTAAGAAATTCCTCTGGCTAACCCTTCAGGGAAAACAGGCGTGATTTTATTTTATGGTAAGAAATTTAAATCAATCAGTCAACTCTGCCTACTGCAGACCACTGCTGGACATAGGTGTCCCCCAGGCTGCGCCACAACACCCTGTCCTCCGCCTTCCGCATCCAGTCGGTCCCAGCCACCTCCTTTAGGTCGTCAATCCATCTAGCTGGGGGGCGTCCCACACTACGCTTGCCACTCTAGAACTCGTCTGCGCCACCGGACATCGGTCCTTCGGCAGACATAGCCAGCCCACTGCCATTTCAGCTTGCTAACAAAAAAAAAAAAAAAAATGACCGACCGATCGATCGTTGCATGACATTTAAATACCTAACGGTTATCTAGGCACGTTTCCCATAAACTTTATTAATTTATACAGTTGCCTAATTTAATTTTCCGCATTACACATCGTATACAATACGCGGGTGTAAGTTGTAGAAGTTGGCGCGATGCCAGCGACTTTAAGGAGGCTTCCAAATGGAAGTTTTAAACGTACTATTACAAAGTCCACACACTTGGACCGTTATTAGAAAGAAAGATGTGCTTTGGATTTAAAATTGACATTAAGAGTATTGCGAGGAAAAATATTGAATTTAGAAAATATTTCCCGAAAACCGTACAACAAAAGTGATAATGAACTTTTTTTGCTTCATAGTTTTTTGCTAAACACAGGTCACAGTTGAAGATAGACTTCTTCCAATTTGGGCCTCGTTACCCGGTTCTCAGGACTACTTAACCCTAATGAGCTTTAGCCTAGTACATTATCCATTACGAAAAGAGTGTCTAAGTTTTTGTGGAAGGTACTTATAACCATAGTTTCTAGCTAGGGGCTAAAACAAAAAGCGAAAAAAGTTATATAACGTTCTACGTTCCCATCAGGCTTATCCTGATTTTAATTTAACATTCATTCTTGAAAATATACTCGTGTAACAAAAGTATAGATATAACCATTCTCATAACCCGAAATTCTAATCCAAAAGTCTCAAGAAATCAACATTCATTTTCCATCTCAAGTTGGAGAAATTTGTTAAAAAAGTGCCGGGAACAGGCAAATAAGTCGAGGCGGCTTGCCTGGGGCGCATATTAACGAACCCGTGTACGAGATGAGGTAGGGTTACCAGAATGCTGGAGCGGCTGAAAGTGTCCCGGGTCGATATGACTTTACATCTGGTAGTGGTGTGTTGTTTCAGCTTCATTAATGTTTACTGGTAAACGTCTGGTTTTTCTAGGAATAGTTTAAAGCAATGTTACGTGCAAAGCGTAAATTTTTTGAGAAGTAGTTAGTTAACATAAACTTTGAACAACCTTTAAAGAGAGGCAATGTTGTTAACAAATCTCTTTAAAGCACCCGGAACAGCTATTCCATTGAAATCACGTACAAAATCTAGAGAAACTCCTTGCATCTACTTTCG
The DNA here is from genome assembly GCA_951799955.1 of Apamea anceps. Taxonomy (NCBI): domain Eukaryota; kingdom Metazoa; phylum Arthropoda; class Insecta; order Lepidoptera; family Noctuidae; genus Apamea; species Apamea anceps. The sequence continues at coordinate 3,877,836 of OX637506.1, forward strand.
AAAACAACTCGAACTGCATCTCGATGTCCTGGCAACCCCACCACGTCTGGCGGCAGCGCGGATTGGTTGCCACTCATGAATGTTAATTCCGCCGGAGTCACGCAACGCGACTTAATCCCAGGCGATGTAGGGTTTGTCGTTAAGCGATCGGGAGACGCAGATAGTGATGGAAATGGTGCTTTTTGTCGGAGGATTCAGTGTCTTAATTTACGTCTTCGTCTTAACGATTTTGGGATTCGAGAGAGGATGTATTTTTTCTGCTAAATGAGAACCATTTTGATTGAGATCAAGTAGGTAGAGGTTGTGAGATGATAAATGTTTAAGATAATTCATAGCTTTTATTAGTTATGCAAAGCTAAACAGTAATCATTACGATAAGGCTAGTTAGCTAGCAAATATGCAAAGCATCTTCCAGAATACAGGGTGGCAGGGACATCGAGGGTCATCGAGGGACATCGAATTCAGCCATGATTCTAGACTAGTATCGAAATAAAAAAATAACTCAGCTGTTTCATAGAAAAGTACAACACATACGCGGTCAAAATGCATAGCAGAGCTAATTTTTTTAATAAACGACGAAAAATTTCAACGCAGCTGCGTTCAGAATCATGATCTGGATCCATGGCAACATGTTGTGCGTCGATCTACCTACCACTCTGTATTATGTAGTATAGCACTCTTAAGATTTTTTTTTAAAAGAGTAACCGTGGAATTTCTTGCCGGCTCTTCTCCATAGGAAACGACCAATTGGAACCGTGCACCTAGCTTCTGATGTTTCATAAGTGCCCAAGTTGGTTTATGTGAAATAAAATATTTTGATTTGATTTGATTCGAAAATACTCCATCTTATCGTTCACTTCTGTTTGAAATCGTTCATGTTCTAATATGCACTCCAACAATTACCAAAAACAATTCACAACTTCCTGCCAAAACAAAACCAAAATAACAGCGATGCTGAAAAACTCATAAATTATTTCGCTCGGAATACAGTTGGACTGTCAAAAACTCGAGATAAAAAATAGTATCTGCAGAATGTCCGACGGCTCCCGACATATCAATCATCTCCCGAGATTGGATCACGTCTGCCCCCTACCAAGGGTTCAATCCTCGTATGGAAATTGGTTCGTGAATATAAGCGTGAAAAGATTGTGGTATCTTAGATAGTGCGAAGGATTGGATGTTCGTGGAGTGTTGCGTATGGGCTGCGTCAATTAATTCTGATTTGCGCTTGATAAGTTCTTGAATTGGTGTATTTTTCTCCATATTAATATTTTGTGTTTGCCTAACTTCAAGCTATTACTAATAAGTACATTTATTGTTACGTGGGCAAGCTGAGAACTACCTACTGCTATTTTGAATAGAAAAACTGATATAATACAAAATTTATTTCAAAATGTGAGTAGGTAGTACAAAAAACAATTCTGTATTTCAAACAAATCGGATTAAATCCCGCTGCCAATAAAATAAAACCCATAATCGCGTTAGAGAACAAAGCAATCATTTATCAACCTCACAGTTATAACAACCAATAAAACTTTCGAAACTACAAAATATTTTCCGAACACGTCGAAATTACCGTTCAAATTCAATATAAAAACAAATCCCATAAAATCGGCGATCTAATGGCGCTGTCCAAACTGGCCAGGTGTTCGCGCATCAACCAGCCAATACATCGGAACAAATGGACGAACGTGAGGCGAATTCTCCAGTTGACCTAAATACGTGCAATGAGATGAACCGATGTTTTATTTTACGAGTAAACAATGCCACGGGGCGAGTTTATGGATGTTTGTCTAGGAACTAGGAATCGTCCCTTACTTTCACTTAAAACGTTTGTCTTGAAAGGTAGCTAATCAATTTATTTTCTTTACCGTCTCAGTGCTAAGCAAAAGTTTGTATTTCTCAATTTTATTCCTTGTTCTGGGCAATCTCCAAGAATTACTTCCATAACATCAGTTTCAACGACGGGTTCAGATTATTATATTATGGGGTAGGTAGGTAGATTACTTTTAACTTCGATTTTCAAATCTCTTGTGTCTGACTACGTACATAAATTTTAAACTGGGGCTCCGTGGTTTTACTCGTATATTACTACCAAAAAGTGTCAGCAGATCACAAAATACGCTCAAACAAGTTGCACCCACAAAATACCTTTATTACACCATCATATATGACAACACATTCAACAACAATAGTCCCAAACAGTGTTGGACGTCGGTATGCGAATATCCGCGGTAATTTCGCAAAGATCCGGAAAAGCGGGAAGGTTTCGGAACAGGAATACGAAATGCGGATATTGCGGGGGGCGACCAGCGAAGCGTGTACCTTCTTATTTGGACCCACGGCTATTAGATACGAACGGTGATTCGGTAATTTCGGCCGTTTAGCCGATGTGCGGGTGTTTTGGGCTCTGATTTTATTTATTGCTTTTCGAGAGATCACTCAGTGTGGATGATGAATTAATGGTAGCCAGTCAAACAAATGGTGTACATGACATTCAAACTAATTACCTATTTTATCTTTCACCCCTTGTAAGACAAAGGGCGAACTAATCAAATCTGAACGCGATCAGCAAATTTAAACCGCGTTCAAGGCATGTCAGTGTCTATATTTCATAGGCACTGACACTGACACTGATGACACTGACAGCCCTTGAACGTGTTTTATATGTGCTAACCACGTTCAGTTTATTTGGTGAAATTGGTTCTAAGTAAACTATTGATTTGTCCAACGCCAGATAATTTTATCGGACATTCATTCCATACATAATCTGTCAGACGTCAATTTTATTCCACGAATAAGAATTATCTGTCTATTGAAAAATCAGCCCTAAGTCGAATATAACTGGAACATTAAAATATAATAAAAATCAAATAAGTTAATCAACTGTAATTAAATTAACACTCACAACGTAACCACTCACATTCATGAACCAATTAAACCAATGCAGTTTATCATAATTACCCCGAAAGGGTTCACCATTTTTATGGACCCGAAAATATCTCCTCACGTCATTAAGCATTGCGACATGCTACCAATTAGTTATTTTCGTTCAATAGCGACCGAAAACTAAAGGGTGAATAATAATAATAATACAGATGTGCGCAATAATTAATATCTTGTAATTTGTAAGGTTAAATAAAATCTTGATGTCAAAATAGATATTGATGAACACACACGTGGTTAACTTAACATTCATAAAGATAATCATACAGCTTTAATAGATGCACATGTTATATACACATACCTCATAATCAGCCTATAATGTTCCCACTGCTGGGACACAGGCCTCCTCTCGGTAAGAGGGAGTAGGCCGTAATCCACCACCCGGGCCAAGTGCGGGTTGATAGATGTCACATGTCTTCGAATTTTTGGTTCTAGGACGAGCCGGTTTCCTCACGATGTTTTCCTTTACCGTTTTGAGAGCAGTGGTGATGAAATAATTTAGACAAAGTAAAGCGCCTGACTGGGTTCGAACCAACGACCTGCAACTCGTAAATCTCGGACGTTACCACTGAGTGGCCACCGGGCTCCCATGTTATACAGGGTTATTGGTAAAACATTAACAACCTCTTGGCACTATATTACTAACATTGTAAACAACAATTTTGTTCTATGACTTTTATTAATTCATCAGATTTTAATTCGTCCGTCTTTCATACAAAAATTAAAAATATTTCATTTCAACGAATTAAAATATTCGATTTTCTGTTACGAACTTTACGCGAAGTAAAAGAAAGCGCTAGTTAGGTAAACAAAGTGCAGTATCTAGTACAAAATTCAGCGGAAGGGAGCGGAGGTTAGATAGAACCACGAAATCGTAAAGGTTTGTTTTTGGTAAATGTATTATGTTTTGTAAAAACTCATAGAACAAAAGTTGTTGTTAATGATGTTAGTAATCCAATACTGCAAGGTTATTAGTGTTGTACCAATAACCCTATATATTGTCACGAAATTAAAGAGTTTTTGGTGAGATTGTTATGAAGAATAAGTAAAGCTAGTGCCTCGAAAAATGATGATAGTCTGTAGTAAGCCTGAAGTAAGCCTGATAACCTAAAAATTAATTCGAAGCAGATGAAATATCATAAGAATCATGTTCCTCTGAACATGATTCTTATGATATTTCATAAGAATATATAATATATGATATTTCATATAAGTGAAGTTCAAGATGACAGACATGACTTTTACCTACATTTACAAATTGTACTCTGCTCTTCCTCACTGGCTTATAGCCAAATTACTTTAACCGTCACAGTCAAGTTGAATATGTGCTAAAATATTTTATACTTATCCTAGAGATGAAGATCTTTTACCTTCCTGGCAATTGTCTTCAAACTTTTTTATGGTTACACATAAAGGTTTTAAGTACTACTGACTCCTCAGCCAGAAAATTCTTAAATATAAGGTTCATAATAAACTTTATTAATGTTTCACGTTGTAATTCTGCAGGTGACCAAATTTCGGTAGAGTAACATGTATTATTTGAAAAGACGTATCTCATTATGATTGTAAAGTAACTGATTAAAATATTATTTAAAGCTAGTTTATTAGTAACGTTACGGTTTTCAAGAAGAGCGGTGACCGCCGCTTGTGGCCGTAAAGTTGAAATACCTACAGAGCATTTTTTTTACATCTGAATTCAAATACTGATAAAAAATACAGATTTTTATGAATTCCTTTATAAAAATGACGGAAACGCTCTTCTTCACAAATATAATATATTATTTTATTTCTTTTTAGCCGTTAATGTCCCACTGCTGGGCAAAGCCTCCATACTCTCTTTCCACCTCCCTGTGTCGAAAACTGCCAAGGATCAATCTTTATCAAAGGAGTATAATACTTATAAGCTAGTTCAAATAATAATAATAATAATAATATCCCTGGACATTTCACACAGCGCCATCTAGTCCCAAGCTAAGCAACCTAATGCTTGTGTTATGGTAACAAGATGGCTGATAAACTACTTATATACATTTTTTTTTGTAAATACATACCTATTATAGATAGAAAAACACCCAGACCCGGAACAAATACATGTAGGTCATACAAATATTTGTTCCGTGCGGGAATCGAACCCGCGACACGCAGCGCAGCAGTCAATCGCAAATTAGCTTTTATACACTGTGACTGCAGCGAATTCAATCAATATTTTCTCATTCCACGAGAACAACGTTCTAATAAATGGTTTTTCCCGAACAGTCGTTTAGTTCATTACTATTTCTTGGTAGGACATCCTTTGAGAACGAGTAGGAAACAAATATTTGGTGCTAAGGAATATTGCAAACGCAATTCCAATAAATTACTGGAGACTCGGTAAATAGAAAGAAGAATGCGTAAAATTGCGTCAGAATACCAAATATTTTATCAGCAATAAAAAATGGTAGTCTTACATCCGAACTCCGAAATCAAGTAAAATTTTATAAACCCGTATCTCCAGTCAAATTACCCGTCATTTCTTTCTTACCAAAAATTTTATCACACAAAAGGAATATTACACATGTGTCATCCAACACGTGATGCAAATCATAACGCAAGGATTTTTCCTTAAAAATAACCAAAATTGTCGCCATATTTGACACGTCTGGAGAAATACCGTGGCCTGAATCGGAATGAGCTGAAGTTTCTGAAGACTCAAGATTTATACAGTGAAGACTTACGTATGTTTGACACCGAGGATTTAGATGAGGCTGAACTGAGAATATTACTTATGATAAGTTGGGAGTTTGAGGATCATGACGATGAACGGGATGTTAAATAGACTGAGTAAAATCAGGAAATTGTTACTAAGATAGACAAATAAACTTTTAGCAGGCTTGAGAATGAAATACATATAAAAACTTTTGAACAGGGACAATAAACGCAGAGGCAGAATGAATCAAAGCGACAATTCACAGGCAAAGGTGAAAATGACAAACTCCATGAACGTGTAGGTCAAAAAAGCCAAGTGGCCAATATACATGGACGGGGTAAATTATGTATGGTGATTTGTTATAGTACAAATAGCTATCAGGGGAAAATAACCAATTTGGAATCTAAATTATAGAGAGCCACAATTATTGCCAAGTTAGAAGTCCAAATAGCCAAAATAATTAATTGACCAAGGTTAAAAACATTGTTAATCAGCCCAATAATAGCACACTTGGCATGTTTCTAGAACATTCATGGAACTTACAAGACCATAATGACTGTAATATATTAGTATATTGTAAGGTTAATTATGACCTTAACGGGTACAACATGGACAAACAATTTAGATAAAAATGTCTAATGTTCGTGCAACCAAGTAATAACTGTTAGCTTCTACAATATTACACGGTGTATATTTTATACTAATTGTAATCATGAAATTTATATCCTTGTTAGAAGAATATAAATAAAAGAGGCAGAAAGAAATTCTACTTCAAAACTAGGTGGAATAAATCGAAGGAAATTGAATTCACTAAAGACATTGATATTATATTGCACTAGTCAATTAACAAGATGTTTAAATAGTAATAAGACAGCATTGAAAAGTATTAATCAATACATAGGGTATCAAAAATCAAACGAATACCCAAACGTAAAATATATTGATGGGACTCGAAAAAATAGAGACTAATATATATATATGTACACATGAACCAGTATTTCATTCCTCTAAACAACAAACAGCGAAAATATTGAATCAGGTAAAGGAAAAACAGCATAAAATAACAATAAAAAACAGGAAAATAGTATACATTTAAAATTGCCAACTTTGGGCACCATTTATTACACAGAACAGCAAAGCACGAGATTTATAAGTCAATCTGTTTTGTGAAATATTTTATCGTTTGCTACATTTCAGTTCGTATCCGATTCGCTTTTCCAAAATTTACATTTTGCGTGACCAAAATCTATCGGTGCTCGGAAACGATTCGGTAGCTCAATTTTAAAGTTAACCCGATTCAAGATATTTTGATGACGTATATTACGTGGAATATTCAAATATGTGGTCTACTTCTGTAGTTTAGAATAGATCCAATAACTGTCGTAAGTTATATTCGGAGTGAATACATGTGTTGTTCACTTGGTTTGGTTATGATTCGAATTTATATCTTATTGCTTAAAGTTTCATTGTCATAATAATTTTGATTTGTATTACTGTTTTTTGTGGGGTTCTCAGTAGGTAACACTTTCTTTGTTAGGTCACAGGTAATTACCAATCTTTCAGTTTCCTCTGAGCTCACATAATCTTGCTTAATACAAAGAAGATCGGAAACCTAATATCGTATGAAAATGTTTATGACGCCCTAAATTCTAGTCAAAATTTAAGCACCAATTTCATTCCAATCACCGTGGTAACCCGATTACGTGTCATAACGAAGCCACTCTCCCAAAAATAGTACATACAAGTAATAAAATTCCATCATAAAACCTCAACGATATTGAAGAGGACATAAATCCTGGTAACACGTCTCCTCGTGCAATAAATTTACATTTTAAAACTGATCATGGGGACATTACACCACTTTAATATTAGCGGGTGGCTACAGGGGGCGTTCTATAAGTTATGGTGTGATTATCGACGTGAATGAGTTATGGCACGCCGGTAGTTAGACGGGAAACTTTATTGTGTTTGATTTAAAACCACCCTTTGTTTGCGGATTTTTAGTTTCCCAAAGTTTTTATGGAATGGTAATTGAGATGTTCTGCGGCAATTTGGAGTTAATGGCTTGTTCCTTGGGGAAATAGAAAGGAAAAATGCGATTTATGAACTTGGAGTTCAAGTTTTTATGAGTTGGATTTTTTTTTTTTTTGCTTAGTCTATGGATGAAGGATTGAGAGTAAACTCTCGTTTTGAAAAATAAGAATATTAGTTAAATCACTGACTTTATAATGTCATTGTTTTGATCAATCCACGTGATATCAACAATGCTTTGCTCATCATATAAAAAGTTATTACAGTAATTATCCGTGATGAACTATTCAACCTTTGTGAGTGAATTGCTTAATAAAACCTTTAATTGCATCACAAGCGATATCATTACTGAATTCAGCTGTGCTATTTTGTTTCAACAGAATTTCATTTTTTACTTTTCAACCAGTTTCTTTTCATCTCCCGTTTGCTCAAGTTATTTGAGGATAAACAAGACCCTCAAAGAGTTACTGTAGTCTTAAATTGATCAATTTAAAAATACCATTCTTCATACAGTTAGGTGAGTAAAAGCAAGACGACGACGGAACGACATCGCCTTGGGACCGCGTCGACATCGCACAACAAAACGTATTATGCGGCTCTTTCCCTAAGGATGTCTGAAGGAACTTTGAACGAATATTTTCTTTATTGTTTAGATTTACCTTTAGAACATATCGAACTCTCTATGGAAAGTGTATATTTTATGTGATAAGGAAAACGATAGGTACGTATTCTCAGGTCTTTGTAATTTATGGGTCTGGCACGCAATGGCGAATTTCTCGGCTATAAAAGTTTTGTTAAAGCGTCATGTACAGATGCTCAGCCCATCTGGTAAGAATGGAAGCAGAGCCAAAAATAGACATAGGGATTAATAATAAGTTTGATAAAACGAATAAGTTTGTCGTGCTTCTGGAAGAAAATACTGCTAGAGCCACAAGATTATCTCCAGTGTTTATATAAAATGGACTGCTCATAGACAATAGCCTGTTATAACAAAAATCGGACAATCACTACCGCTGTTATTTTAAATTTACACTAGTTGCAACATTTTAATAAATGGATGCGATAATTTACACAAACACTATTTAAATACCTACCGTATCACACCAACCATAATGAAGCATTACATAATGCGAGGAATTTCATCATTTTCATCTACCATTTTGTCCGACTGGCATAATAAATATTCGTAATATGTTTGCGAGCCGCATTATCGTAGATTGCTTCACGATTAACTGTTTTGATGGATTTGTTGCTTATAATATTGAGCAATGGACCTTATTTTTTGGTCGTTGGATGTTGTAACTTTTTATTGATTGACAAAGCTATCGTTTCAGGAGAAACTAGCACAGTCAACGTTTGTGTTTTGTTTTCCGATATAAATATCGAAACGCAAAACATAAACGTTTTTCCTAGAACTCGTCAAAAATTACCCAATTATTAAGTTTGAATTTTGTATCATATACGTATACAGGATGGATTTTTGAGACGGGGCAGTAAGGATAAGTACCCTAAACGTTGTTGCTACAGAAAAATGGTACATCCTATGGATATGATTGATTTATTTTGCGTAAAACTAATATTTTTCGTCTGTAAATCGTTAATTGCTAAGTCAGAAAACGACTGGGTTATATTTTAATTAGGTGTACGTGTATAGTTTCATCTCAATGAAAACGAGCTTTTTTTGGTAATTAAGTTAAAAACTTGGCTTGCTTGTTGGTTTTTAATATAAAATCCTGCAACAAAACTGTTGCCTTCAAAAAATTTGTAATGAAAACAATTCCCACATATCTTTTGCGAGAACACAAAGGCATAAAAACCAAATAAATAATGACTATTGAAAAGCAAACGTTCAGTGTGAACGCAACGTTACAATAATAAACGTTTTTTCATCGGTTCCGTACACCAAATGTCTGCGATCTTTCTGTGTGCTCATTGTATCGATTTTACATCCGGCTCCGAACTAAAATGGGCAGCCCTCACTTTTGTAACTCGATGCATTTGCGATGATAACTCGCATGCCGATTGAATTAATATCAACATTGACACAGATTTACTTAACGAATATGTTTTGCTTCGTTGAAATTAGATTGAACAATGCCAGAACTGATCATCGACCTTATTTAATAAAAACAAATACTATTTATTATTACATAAGAAGGTATTACACGATGTCATTTGAATCTAAGTACCTCTTTTGGCAAATTCTGCCTAGTGGTTTATGTAATCGAATTACTTACATTGTGAGCATCATTACGGAAATTATTATTATACGAAACAAAGTTTTCCGGATCAGATTATCAGAGTGATGAAAACGGGAAAAAATCTCTGCTAATTTACAATTATCTGGACCTAGCAATCGTCCTTGGCCTTCTGCCATGATCTGAAACCCAACTGTAACTCTAAAATTTAAACAGTAGGTCCATCAAACTGACCCCAATGATTTCCCCAATGCAATGTTGCCTTCTTTGTACTTATGTTACTCTATCGTAAAATTTCAATAGTAGCGCCATCAAATTGACCAAACATTCAATGTCCGGTGGTCCGGTGCGCGTGTGCAGGTAGCGACGAATTGCTACATTTACACCGACAGCATACGTGCGTTTTGTTTTGTCGGACTCCGACGATTTTACTGCGGTTTTCGTCGAAAGAAGTGGCGCAGAATGGGCGTGCCGTATTCATGGATAAACACCGTGAATTTTTGCATGTATGTAGTGGCTTTTTGATGGGTTATTGTAGTAGTTCTTGGGTTTAAAGAGGTGTGAAGTTTATGATGCTTATAAGCGTGTTTTCGCTATGCTCGGTAAAGTTGCGCCTAATACAATTTGTGTTTGTGATACAACATTTAAAAAAAAAACAGCTTCTTGATGTAAGTTGATTAAACAGGACTGAAGTAGATACTAGGTGCTAGCTGTCTTATTTAATGTTTTCCGTAATGCTAATTACTTACTATAGTATAGAATCAAGTTCTTCTAACTGAGCATATAGCTATGCTGCTGGGGAGTGCGCCACTTTTTCTTCCTAGCTAAAGCCCTATTAAGGGCGGTTATTTTAGGGGGACAGTCTTATGTGATTTTGACGTTCAAAAAGTAAACATTCGCAGCCTAGTTTGAATAAATGACTTTTGATTTTGTACCTATGGTTCTTTTAGATTTTCCTGACTATAATTTTTCAGTGTAGGTATTGTCGGACTGGCGTGGTCACCTTGTTCAATCTTGTGAATCTCAATCCCAACAAGATCATGATTATTAGAAACAACTATTACTCACCTACCTACAGTATGCGATATCGAGACCCAGAAGAAGATGGCGGGACGAGCTTGACGACTACGGACAGTATTTGTCCACACTAGCTTTAGACAGAGAGGAGTGAATAGCCGAACGGGAAGCCTTAGTCCTTCAATGGGATAATATAAGCTAAAAACAAAAGAATAATACATATATACATTCATATTTCATTTACAAACAGATGGACACAATAGACACAGATATAATATATGTATAATAATTATATCCGGGTTTGTAAACGAAGGAATGAAATATTTTTCTCTATTCTGAATAATATTATTAAATAAAAAACACTGATAACTAATTACAATAGTCAATCACATGTCAAACTGTTGAAACAGGAGATAGTTGGACGAATTTATCAGTGGAGCAGAGATACGAGTGTATACGAGTGCCATTGCAGCCCAACAATGAGATAAAGTCATTTGATACGATTGTACGAGGGCTTTTGATATTTAAATACAGTTAATGTTTTTGTTATTTGTCAATACGGGATAAATATTTGTGTTTACATTATATTTTTGGGATTATTTCTGGATTTACACTGTAAATCGTTTTATCGTGTAATTTTAAAACAAGGTTTTTACAGATTACACAGATATACTGATTTACTGATACCTATTGACAGATCTTTAGATCTTGACTTTTGGAGTCTGCATCAAGACAAATTCTTCAATTGCCTCAGCATCATCTGACTAGCATTTCCAACTTCAACTTGTTATTTTTTGCGTTTTTTCTCTGCGTCATGTTTGCCACAAATAAAAGTATTTTCTTTCTTTTAACTATGTTTATGTATGTGTGATCGTGTTCGAAACATAATGCTGCGCTCCAAAACAAAGATAGCTGACGTGGCTCAAAAGGCTGCCCAACTAAACTGGGACTGGGCAGGACATGTCTGCCGCATGTCGGACAAACTGTGGGCCCAAATAGCACAGAATTGGTGCCCTGACACAGCGAGGCGAGGTCGCGGCAGACCACGTAGGAGATGGTGGGACGAGATGGAAAGGTTCTGTCAGAACTGGAAGAAGGACGCGCGGGCTCACGAACCATGGAAGGAGTGGAGGGTGACCTTTCCCCAGGAGTGGGACAGCGTAGGCTAATATAAAATAACTGTGTTTTAGGGTTGACTTCCAGCCCAACAGAATGTACCTGAATACTCGTTTTTACATGAAGCGACTGCCTATCTTCAAACCGATTATGGACATCCATAATATCACGTCTATGTGTTGCTGACTCGCATTTTATGCGTGGCATCTTCAAGGTGTAATTAAATGTGATTCTACTCATCATTCTGAACAACTTTTACTACGAGACCAACCCTGATATCGCGAACAAAATCAGCTGTTCCCTATATTTTGTCGAGTTTTGTGAACATGAAAGTTAAATTGTTCATAATGATTAGTACAATGACGCTTTTCAGGTTCAACATCATTTTTACTATACCTACGTTTATACTTACTTATAATAACTAAAGTTTAAACACAAAAGACTCTTTATTAGAACGAGTTACGATCTCCTGAAATGAGAAATTCGTTTGAAGGGAATGAGGGTTGGGATATATTTAGCCCTAATCGATTGTCGTCGGTGGAACCTCCGAGTGGAACGAAGGCTATAAATATTGTACCTAATATCTAGACTACACTGTTGGCTAACTGTGCATGGTATCTAAATATTTCTAGTCTCATATAGTAAACAGTACAAATAGTTTTTTATTACAGGAATTGGCCAGAAAAACTGTCAAATATTGAAATTATCAATTAGTCTGAGGGCTGAGTTTTCAATCGTCAGATAACTTTTATTCGAGGGATAAGATTGACGTTTGACATTTTTTGTATGGAATAACTGTCAAAATTTAAAAATTATTCCTCGCATAAAGTTATCAGATGTTTGAAAATTCAGTCCTTAAAATGTGAATTAGGCTTAGGAGGTTTAAACATGTCAAAGAAACTCCTGCAGGTGTGAAGTAAAGTCAAGATGGCATACCGATAACATATTAAATTGAGACATTTTGATAAAAAACTCATAAACATAAAACATAACACTCCTTTTTTTGGGTAGTCTTGTAAAAATACTATTGATTCTCTTACCGTGGAACCTCCTTCGCTGGACTGGACTGAGTTTCCTGATGATTATACGACGCCATATCTTCACTTTACAGTTTCAGCACTCATTATAATAAAACTATTTATCGAGCGAACAAATTGTCACAGTTACTGCACCGACACTCTAGGAAAAGTTATTAGGAACATCTGTGGAAGATAAACGTGTGTTATCATCATGATTTAAGTTTGGGGTGAGCAGAATATCACGCAACGATACTAGGCACAATGGTTTTTATTTAATTTTAATTTTATAACACCTTAGATACGGCTCCACATCTTCTTCCCGGCGAAAGCACTATGAAGTGGTGAAGGAAGGGCGTTTTTGGGATAGTCTGATGTAATTTTGACGTTCGAAAAGTGTTGTTTCTCAGCCTAATCTGAATGAATGACTTTTGATTTGATTTTGATAATTATGTATATTTGAATCTGTTATATCTTAAATAAATATAACAGTTGTCTTAATGAATTTTTGGGGTACCATCAGAGTCTCTATTTGTGAGTACGTGTGGCGCGACTTAGGCAGTCAGGCCACACACAAACTTTGTGAGTGGCTAAACTTTTCACCACACCATGAACTTTTTCTAATTTAGCTCTTAACCAATACGAACGAAGAATAATTTTACAAAAAGAAAAACAAGAAACTTCCAAAATACACTATAAAGCGCAAATCATTTTAGTTTCACAAAACGGTGAAAAAATATTAGATCCCAAAGAATTTGAAAAAAAAATGTATATAAGTAGTTTATCAGCCATCTTGTTACCATAACACAAGCATTAGGTTGCTTAGCTTGGGACTAGATGGCGCTGTGTGAAATGTCCAGGGATATTATTATTATTAATTGAGAACCTTCTCCTTTTTTGATGTAGGTTAACAAAATAAGTTCAGGGGGCTTGCCACCAGCTATTATAGCAGGGCAGAAGTTGAACTGCACTGCTTTTTTGTACTTAGCAAGAACAATATAGTTGATATTAATAAACTTCATTCAAATTGAAACAGCCCAGCTGCGTGGCCAAGTCCCTGACTCCGACAAGTTATTATCTAACTAACTAAACTAGTAACTGAGGCTCTTGAAAGCCATTTTCTAACTAGTTACTAACAACCCAATGGCGCTTAGCATGTCCCAAGAAACTTTACACTGACTTACATTGATAACTTTCACTGTAAACTGGAACTCTCCCATGGAAAAGTTGGGATAATATTTAAGCTCATTGATTTTTCTGTCTGACAACCAGTCTTACCAAGGGGTATCGTATTACCCAGTAACTGGGCTGCGAAGGTTAGATAGGCAGTCGCTCCACGTAAAATACTGGTATTCACCTGCATCTAGTTAGACTGACAGCCGACCCCAACATAGTTGGGAGAAGGCTAGGCAGGTGATGATGATGTTTCTGCCTCGTTGCTAGTGTGGTCACAAGCATTACTGATGAGCATGAGATCCTGGCTTCAATTCCCGGGTCAGGCAAAGTGTTATTGAGTTTTTCCATCTGGAATTTCTGAGTGGCAGTCTAGATGTTTTTTTTTTTAAAAACGTTTCCCCACACTAGGAATTACTCCTGTATCGTGGGTGCGTTTACAAACATTTAAACTTACATACACAAACAACCAGACCCGGAACAACTACCTGTAGGCAATACCAATATTTGTTCCGTGCGGGAATCGAACCCGCGACACGCAGCGCAGCAGTCGATCGCTCAGCCGCTGCGCCAACCGTGTCGTGTGTGCGCGGTTGATGGCAATAGGTTCGCCCCCTATTTCATGGGACTGGCGAAATAAGGGTACAACTCTGCCTAACCCTTCAGGGATTTGTGGCGTGATGTTGTTAAAAATTTTATTGCCTTGGAAATAACATAGACGAGGGACGAATAATATCAGTACTTGAATTTAAAAGAAGCCCATGTTCTTACAGTGAGGAAAGAGAACCATAAAACTATGTCAAAAATCAAAATATATCGAAGTCATAAAGCGACTCTATACCTACCTACCGAAAATTTAATGACATTTATATTCCATTACAATTAAACTCCATATTAAGTCATAAAATTAATGCTATTAATAAGGACGGGTCTACACCCAAAGTTAGCTACCAACAATTTGACGGGCGATAAAACGTTAACATTCGAAGTCGTTAAAGCAAGCTATCGACTGCGAATTTATTTGACAGGTTATGGCGAATAGAGACTTCGGATTGAGCAATCAAATTCGAAGATTTTATTCGCGATTTACTTCTGGAACAGTTACTTTAAAGGTCTACGTTTCACTGTGATTAACTTGTTGTTTATAGTCAGGGTTTACAGCAATGTCTCTATTGAAATATGTACTTAATTACGTTTACGAGAAGATTTATTTTGAATAAAATGTAATTAAGCGGTAGTCAAAAATAGATGTTAATAAAAAATAGTTATTATGTTTATCTAATTTTTTTATTGAAGCTCCAAAAAGGTTGTTGAGATGTTAATAAGCTAGTTTATTAAGTAAATTAGCAGAAGCACCTAATTTTATTTAATTTTGCTCCTTTTTAATAGATTATGTTGTACATTTTCTTTCCCATCTTCACAAGCTTCTGTTGATATTATCCTCAACTAGCTTCTGATGGCGACTTTGTCTGCCTGGAATATCTTGTTCCTCCGACCCATCCTGTCGCATCGCCTGCTCGCGCTATTACCTCGTTTTATTTATTTAATTATTTATATATCCATTTATGTGCAAACATATATAAACATACAAGAAAAACAGAACAGAAAAAAAAATAGGTACAGAGGTGCTGAGGTGTCTTTCTGACTTTTTTTATTTTTGCTCGGTTTTTAAGGGTCTTAGCGTGATGTTAAATAGCCTATAACTTTCTTCAAAAATCATGCCATTAAATATAAAAAGAATTTTTCAAACCTGACTTGTAGTTCCAGAAATTATCGCGTTCAAACAAACAAACTTTTCAGCTTTAGTATTAGTATAGATTTCATAAACATCAAAGTTTTCCGGCAAACGAGACTTGTGCATTGTCTATCAAAAATCTTGTTGAACTTATTCAAAATGCTCTGTAACATTTTGAAAAAGTTCAACAAGATTTTTCAACTTTTTCAAAATATTACAGAGCATTTTGAAAAAGTTCAACAAGATTTTTCAACTTTTTCAAAATGTTACAGAGCATTTTGAAAAAGTTCAACAAGATTTTTGATAGACAATGCACAATTCCCGTTTGCCGGCAACTGTTAATATAGTCTCAAAGGGACTAAATGAACGTTGTTTCGTGAAGACGTTAAAAATTGATGGGTTCGCTTCGCTTTGTGCTTTTATTGTCGAGCGTCACTCTGCAGCCCGACGTAACAGTTAAAGTATGTCTTGCAATACTGAATGAATTAAAAACTCCTTTGAGATATAAGCGCCGGGAAATTGTGAGGGGATTTCGTTTTGTGACGGAACTTTGTTAGGAGGAGCGGGTAGGTGTAAGCTATATTGAAATGGACGTTAGGTAAAGTGTTTTTGTATATAATTTTGATAAAAAAGAGACATTTTTCGGCTAGATTTTAATTAGAAATATTTTTTTTACTGAACCCCTTTCATACATATTGGTTCTTGGTAGCACAGGAGAGGTGGAAAGAGAGTAGAGAGGCCCAGCAGTGGGACATTAAAAGCTAATAAAAATAAAATAAAAAGTGTAGGTACAGACGCCAGCACATCAAGCTACTACAATCTGTCAAATTTCTTTAATAGATTTTCAACTTTATCGCTAAAGTATAAGGTTCAAGGTTGATTAGGAAAATTTGTCAGTTTCGGGTAGCTTGATGTGATGTCTGTACTTAGGTACTGTAAGTTCATCTCATTTAACAATTTTATGCAATTCCAATAAAAATACCGCAATTAAATTGGATAAATTAAAACTGAAGGCCTATTCTCGTAATTTAAAACGTTCAAAATCTAGTCGCAGTCTCATCTCGGCGACAAACAAATGTCAAAAACGTGTGTGTTTTTGACAGATTGAGACTGAGATCAGACTGTGAACGTTCTTAAAATTACGAGAATTGCCCCTCTGCTATCAGCAGAATTGGAAAATTTAAAATAACGAGCGCCAACGAGTTATTTGTCAAAGCTCTTTGTTGTCAAAACACTCAGCTTTTCCCACTTAACGCTAACTTCACACTGTCAAAACAAAACAAGCACGCAAATACCGGCCGGGGTATTAAGGAGACAAATCTGTAGTGACCGACTCGTTAGCCCGGGTCACTTGGCCCATGCTCGGATTGCCCCGTGAATCCTAATGAAGCCTGCTTATCATTCGCAATGACAGCCAACTCTGTCTTCGGGAGCCGGGGAAACTTTAATTAATTTATGAATTAAAGCCGGTCCTATCAAATTTTCAGTTGGATCTGGAGGTGGGTTTGTATTTATCGCGGCGTCTTGTTTAGTTTTGGTGAAGTTGGCAGTAGTTGGTTGGTTTAAGTTTTTTTTTTCTTTGAAAGTTTACACAGAATCGATATTTAGTGCATTGGTGTGGAAAGCTAATGGGGCTAGGATGGCGGATACTTTTAATGTAATAATAATTAAGTGTGTGTAGGTGTGAGATATGCTTAAGTTATCTTCAGCGTAAATAGCGTAGCGTGCATATTCTTTGCGACATTGAAGTAATAAGTTTTGCTTGACAGGAAAACTTATTACTTATTATACCTATTATTAGTTTTAGTTCAGTCAGTTTCCTTGCATTTCCCAACTATATTGGGGTCGGCTTCCAGTCTAACCGGATGCAGCAGAATACCAGCATTTTAAATGGAGCCACTGCCTATCTGATCTCCACAACCTAGTTACTGGGTAATACGATACCCTTTGGTAAGACTGGTCGCCAGACTTGGGCTTCTGACTACCCGTAACGACTGTCAAAGATCCACGAATGACAGCCGGGACCAACTGCTTAACGTGCTTTCCGAGGCACGGAGGGGTTTCGATATGTAGTTGATGGTAACCCATCCACGAACTAACCGCGGTAAGTGTAGCTTAGGTTTCGATCAACCCGTGCGGCTGTTATTATTTAGCCACGAGCTTTTCTGTAATTCATGTGAAGTGATAAAATTATTATTAACGCAGATAATAAATATTAGTAGTGTCTTGAGAAATTTTACAGATACTTTCCGAAGTAAGTTGTCATTTACTAAAAAGACATAAATAATTAAAAAAATTATTACCGCTGTTAGTTTAAGGCGTAAAAATAGTAAAATATGTCTTACACATGTTTCTATCCGGGGGAGTGCTTTTTTTTTGCAGACTGATTTTTATTACCTTTCACCATTTTTTAACCGACTTCTAAAAAAGGAGGAGGTTCTCAATTCGGATGTTTGTATGTTTTTTTTTCTTTTATGTTTGTTCGCACATAACTCCGTCGCTTGCCAACCGATTTGAAAAATTATTTTTTTTGTTGCAAAATGGTCAAACTTTGCAAAAAAAAAAACAACCGACTTCCAAAAATGACACTACAAAGTGAAAAATAACTTCAATTTCGGAAGTCGGTGGCAAACACCGAAAATGCGAACCCAACGACACTGACTTCCGAAATTAAAGTTATTTTTCACTTTGTAGTGTCATTTTTGGAAGTTGGTTGTTTTTTTTTTTTGCAAAAAGTTTTTATTTTAAATTAGGCATAGGTTTAACTACCCTAAATGACCTTTTCATCATAGTGCAGACGGTGTAAAAGTAACGTAGAAGCTGTATACAGTTTCAAACGTTAGTAATATCTTATATGGTAACTTAGTTTAGCAATGCCCCAGGGAGAGAAGTAAGCACTGTGTTAATACTCCGTGTAATATCGTCGGAGATTGTTTAGTGCCTTCCTGCAGTCTAGGTATGCGTTATGAACGATAATGGTCCCTGAAACTACGGTCTCCCAGTCTTTTGTTGAATTTTACGAAGATATCGTCGGGGTAGGAAGAAGCTGAGCTACAGTATTTTCGTTCAATTTTATGATAATACTAGCTGCGCCCCGCGGTTTTAACCGCAGAAGTTTGGATCTCTTAGGAATATCGGGATAAAAATGATCCTATATGTTAATCCTGGTTATAAACTATCTGTGTGTCAAATTTCATCCAAATCCGTTCAGTAGTTTTTGCGTGAAAGAGTAACAAACATCCATCCATCCATCCATCCATACAAACTTTCAGGTTTATAATATTAGTAAGATGGTCGTGGTAGGAAGAAGTGCAGTATATAGTATTTTCGTGTCTAGCTCGGCACGAAATAACCTAAACCAAATAACCTTCCCATGTAAGCGTATCTGCTTATACAAGGTGTAACTGAACATTTTTTAGGGGGTCACATTGTACTTATTGTTATGAACAACTTTTTTCACAATGGCTCGGAGGCGCAATTATCGTAATTTAAAAAATT
Source organism: Apamea anceps (assembly GCA_951799955.1). NCBI lineage: Eukaryota > Metazoa > Arthropoda > Insecta > Lepidoptera > Noctuidae > Apamea > Apamea anceps. The sequence goes on from OX637506.1 coordinate 3,897,252, forward strand.
TCACAGTTTTATTTCAGTCTCAGTCTGTCAAAAATACCTCCAACACCCCTACATTTTTGACAGGTTTTTGATATCGATTGTCGTTGAGATGAGATTGCGACTAGATTTGTTCGTTTTAAATTACGGAAATTGGCCTTCAGAACAATAGAGGGTTATAATATTGTTCTACAAGGTTTTCAGTAATTTCAATTACACCTTGTAGATTGAAAATAATTATAATACTTAGCCACTTAAGACACTTGTTTACTTATGAAACATATATACAGGCATTCCATCAGAACAGTAGGTAGGTAAACATATTTGTACATCCCTATGTATGTGCAACATACATGCGTCAGTACGAACATTTAACTATAATCCTCAACAATAAAACCCCAAAAATAGCCGATCCAACATTTACGTATCCCGAACCCAAAAACAACACAGCAAGCATCAAGGCTCCCGCAGACAGCCGCGACACGAACGGTGCGACGACATTCTGGTTGAAAAATATTTATGAAGTTTCATAGAAATTGTTCTATCAGAGTCGCATCGTGCCTGTCTGCGGGAGCCATGATACGATTCGGTACTCTCCGAAGGGCAATAAGCTTAGTAGGTACAGTCGTACACAATATTAAATAAGCCCGTGCTATAGAGACGTGGCTTTATGATTATTACACTTTATAAAACAGCGGCCCCGCTTTTATGGATTATAAATTTCATTAGCGTATGTTGTCGGACGATCGCGTTTATTACTTTTGTTACACACTGTACCGATGTTCGCGTGAATGTTTGTATGTTTTGGCGATTGGCGTTTCTTGTTGTGGAAGCTTGAGTTGGGTTTAAGTGTGTGTGTTTTGATTACCGCTTTTTGTATTTACATACAGTAGATTTTCAAGTGCCTTATCTTTAACGATTAGTTTAAAGGCTTAATTTTAATAATGCATATATACCCCTAGTTTTTATATTGGCTTGTTTTCTATATTTTTATTGTGCTCAAACAAAAAAAAACAGTGCTGTGACTCTGTCTCCCACAGCATTATGCTGAGCGATGGATTTTTGCGCAAATGTGACGCATATTTTCCCCTAACTTGTTCTTTTTAGGGTTCCGCACCGAAAGGGTAAAAACGGGACCCTATTACTAGACTTCGCTGTCTATCCGTCCGTCTGTCCGTCCGTCCGTCTGTAACCAGGCTGTATTCCAAGAACCGCGATAGCTAGACATTTGAAATTTTCACAAATTATGTATTTCTGTTGCCGCTATAACAACAAATACAAAAAACAAAATAAAATAAATATTTAAGGGGGCCCATACAACAAACGCAATTTTTTTGCCCTTTTTTGCTCGATATCAATAATGGCAACAGATAGGCACTTGAAATATTCACAAAATTCTCAGTTGTATTTTTACTTTAATAATATATATAAAATTAAAATAAAATAAATATTTAAGGTCTCCCATACAATAGACGTGATTTTTATAGATAAGTGTACGGAACCCTTCGAGCGCGAGTCCGACTCGCACTTGGCCGGTTTTTTGTGTTTTTCTGCGCGCCATATTTACCTAACTGCAAATAAACGCATTCTCTTTCTTTCTATGTAGTCAAAAATAAACATAAATTCTTGTAAGCCTAGTTTTTGTCGATAGGTTTTGTTGGTCACACTTATAAATACGGCGTACAGTTCACCGAACTAACTTGTAGTATGTCACGATCTTAAGCTCCTAATGCACACTGGGTGGTTTACGGCCACTATTTACATAGTAAACCAGTTGCTACATTAATTAATCAGTTTAGATGTTCTCTTTGTTTCAAATTATACCGTAAAACGTGCTAGATTGTATTGGTACGGCGTTTTTGTTGGTTCGAATAAATCATGATGGGGAACGCGTTAAAAAGACGGCTTTACGTCCGTTTGTTTTATTGGAAATGCAATAAAAAGTAGCACTAACGTTAAGTCGATGTACGTATTTCTTTAAATTTATTTTATCGGCAATTGTTTTTTTTTTTAAGTGGCCCGTCACAATTCTGTCTTCATTAGGCGCTTGTACGCAACTGTACACTGTGTATTCTATTTTCTTATTTAATTTGAAAATACAATTTATTCAAGAACAAGGTTTTCGCGGTTTCACAAAACTACCCTCATTACTACCGGAAGGAAATTTCGGAGCTTTTTAACACGTGCAAAAAATGTACTCTTTTCAAATCTACATTAAGTAGATATTTCCCCTAACAACAAGGTTGCTTCAACATATTTCATCCACCACATTCCTATCTAGGCAACATTAGTATATGTACATATGTATGTTCGCGTGTAAGCCCTAATATCTGGAACTATAAACCGTTTTAATGCCTCCATGAAATTACTTTTTTTATTAGCTCGCAGTGAAATATGACCAGTTGTACCGAACGGTTGTTAGAAGTGTGAAAAAAAATAAAAATTATAACCGTATACAAATGGTATCCGAAGCGTGAAATTGTGTTAAAATCTCTTTTTGTTTTGTAGGCAAAATGATAAGGTACATTTTAATGAATTCGGGACTTATGTTCGTGCTTGATTTGTCGTCAAATGAAAGAGTTCGAAGAAAAATATTACACTGGTAGTTTTAGCATGAAAGCATAACAAACAAAAATACAAAAAATAAAATTTTATCTTTTCTCTTTATAAAAATAGTTTAAATAGACTGACCCCAGAGTTGGTTTCACCTTCTTTTCACATAAAAAATGGCGACTCCATCTAGCTTATTTTTTTATTTGACGTGTAAAGTGCATCCGATATCCTATTGACAGAATAAACAATGTCATTTTATTTAATACTAGCTGCGCCCCGCGGTTTTATCCGCATAAGTGTCGATCGCGTAAGAATATCGGGATAAAAAGTGCTCTATATGTAAATCCTGGTTATAAACCACCTGTGTGACAAATTTTATCTAAATCCGTTAAGTAGTTTTTGCGTGAAAGAGTAACGAACATCCATCCATCCATCCATACAAACTTTCACGTTTATAATATTAGTAGGAAGTAGGATTACGATATTTTTGTAAAAAATAATTATAATTAAAAAGAATAAACTGTATTGAAATGCACTCTAATTCTCGATACGTATTTATCGAAGTAGGCTTATTGATCTTTCCGTATCGCTGATGTGCAGCTTGCGGTACAATTTATTTCTAATGGACGTTATCTAGCAGGTGGCTGTACAGCTGCTTAATGAAGGGACACCTGCAAATTGCAGTAAAGGCGACATATTTTATAACTGTTCTGTGTGAACCTGAATTAATTGAAAAAAAATATATAAAACGCTATAAAAAAAAATGTAAATAGTTACGTAAAAAAGTTAAGTGAAAAAACGTTTATAGGTACGTTATTTTTTTCAAAAAGTGAAATGCGACAATGCACTTCTAAGGGAAATTGATTAGTTTTTTAATAGATGAAATATGTTTGAAAATGGTGAATATTAAAAGGAGGCATGGCAACTAGGCGATCATAACATTGTATTTGGACAAGTCTATTTAAAAAAGCTGTTATGGTAAATTGTTGAATTATAATTATAAAATGCTAAGTGGAACTAGATTTTTTATGCATTTGCCCCCAAATTACTTAGTTACACAAAAAGTGGCTTTGTTTTGCAGAAACAAAAGAACATATCAGAAAAAGGAAAACCCAAGACTTTTTACGCATGACGGTAAGTGATTCAAGAAGCTATCCATCCAACATATGTTGTACTAACAAAGAGAGCCCCCTTACCGTATTTCATTCTACATTATACTCTTTTTTATAGTTTCCACAGTTTCCTTCAACTACAGCACTTACAATAATTGTTCCCTTCAAATAAAAATAAGGGATTACTCTGCGTAAAACGGAACGCAATGTTTAACGTTATGAGGGAATTCATTCGAATGATTGATCCGCGTTCCGTTTTACATGTTTGTTTTATTTAGTGTTGAAAAGTGTTTTAGTTTGATTAAAGCTAAAAGGTATGTTGATCTTCGTTTGGCCTGATTTAGGATTAGGAGGATAACTTATTTCAACATAAATAGATAATTCTTCAAAGGGGATGTTAAAATACATATAATATGATAGGACTATACAATACTACGTTTAAATTATTGTTAAAATTATGGGTTTCACAAATAAAAAATTAAGCGTTTAATCCAGCTCTGTACATGTCTGAAATATTAAAATAAATAATGAATAAGTTCAAAAGGCATTACCTTATCACTAATCATAACTGTCGGTAATTCTGTCATCAGGTTTTCCTGATAATATGTACATTAATTATCATCACTCTTTTGCTCATAAGCAGCCAGCCGCAAATACTAGCCTTGCCAATGCAGTGGATAGTATATTCTCAACCTATGTAAAATTTCATATGGTATACATAATAAAGAGTATTCTATTCTATTTTTTTGGCACTCTAAAAATACCTGTTTGTATTTATCAGAAAAAAGATATATTAAAACACTATCAAAATAAAAAACAGTTACTTTAAACTCACGTGGATATCACGGTGCAATCAAAACCTGCTCAAGAATGGTCTTCCCATGGTGAACTAAATTGGTATTCAAATTTATTTGGACGACCATTCAAAGCCCTGAAACAGGAAGACATTGACCTTACGCTGCTCCATAATATATCAAATACGGCAGAATTTATTGCATAGATTATGAAGACCATTAGTTTTGATTCATAGACCTGTTCAATACAGAAACCAGCCGGTACGCAAGTCAGGAAGTCATCGGCATAAATCTCACTTCAAACCTTCATTAATGCATCTTATTAATATGTTCCCAAGAGCAATACAGTCATACATTTTATAAGTTTTATGAGAGCCTAACTTGTCATAGCAATAGGTCGATTAGGCACGATTCACACGCTCTTAGATAAAGTGCACTCAAAAGGATCAACGGGACCATTCACTTGATAGATTGTTTATGTAACTACTATGTCCATAAATCATATAAATTGTATTGGAATGAGATATTTCGAATAAGGAGCTATTTTAACTCTGCGTAGGATGAATTTACACCTACCTATGATTATGGAAAAGCCACTGCTACATGTGGGTTTGAGTTCCTAGTATCGATACTGATTAATCTGGTCACCCGTCAATGAAAAAAAGAGAGAGTATGTTTTATTTTAACTTTATAATCTAAATTGGAATGATTTGGGTATATGTTTATTTGCGTTAAAATTAAAATATTTTATTAAATTAAGTACCCTCATTAATTTTGTTTTTTTTTTTTTGCATATCTTATTTTTTTTTATAAATCATGAATCATTTACAAACCTTTCAGAAAACATTTACAAACTCACTATCATTAAAAAATAATCCCTGACACTACACAACACACGAAATAAACACGACAACAGCGGTTCGAACGCAACGCAGGACGTGCGTCACCGTCGACGGTCGACGCGCTACTGAAGTTCAGTTTCATACCGTATTATCTACTGCATCTCGCTACGTTACCTCCTGGCTACGATGAGCGCCTAGTACCACGCGATCGTTTTTAGTTTAAAAACCCGTTTTTCCGGGAAAATAGGTTTTCGAAAGTAATTTAGATTGTTTTGAAAGATTTTTATATGATGTTTTAGTCGCTTTAGTAATTAATAACTTTGTTTTTCATCTGTATATATATCATTTTGTGGAATTAGCAATATAAGTGCAACACATCATTAATAGCGGTACATGAACTTTATTGAAATGTATTATTGTTATGGGTTTAATTACAACAATAATTTCCTTAGATAATGGTAATTGATAACCATTATCAAATATAGATATTTTTCTTCCTCTGATACATTCACTTATTTAATCATGTTTTAATTTGAAACGAAGTTATTGTTACTTAAACATTTATTTGTTACCAAAATAAGACTGACTTCGACCTCTTTATCAGAAAACTTATAACCAATACAGTAATAGCAACTTCTAAACCCAATATACCGTACAGTTCCGAAACCGATTACTTATTTATCAACCACTTATTTATAAGGAACTATCCCTGCCAATTCTGAAACTTTTATCACGGGGACCTTGTTTCCGGACGTCCATTACGTTCAACTTGGAATGTTTTTCTTGGTACTAAAATCAAAGTTTGTTAAGTGCTCCACATTTGCTCAGCATCTGTTCTCGAGGACTTAGAAATTGCCAAACTTATAAAACCAGTTGACATTTCTTTTTGTATCGAATATTTAGTTACGAAGGAAAAGTTTTAGTTTTACTGTGAGATACATAAAACTTCGTAAGCTTAGGAAGAAATTTTTGGGTTCGACACTATGAATATATTTTATCCGATAAAGGAGAAATGGAGCAGAAAACTGTATTGTAACTTTTGGTTTTGTTCGGATTGTTACGTGCACTGTTTTGTTTTGTAGAGCGTTATTTTCTTTGCCAGTAAATAATAGTGAGGTTACCATAACAAGTTGTGATATTATGATTAGACCACAAAAACTAAGCAGTAATCAAATACCCGTTTTTTTTTCAATTAACCTATTTTATAGAAATATCATAAAAAACTAAATGGTACAGATCGTCACACGGGTAAGTGGATCCTTTACTTTTTGTAATAAAGCCTTAATTGAGAGACCTAGATACCATTTCGACCTATTTGGTCCTTCTGGTCGGACTGTTAAAATCAAATGCCTTCTTTAGGAAATACCGCAGGGAAATGTGTAGTGGCGAGGTGAATTAAGAATTTTGTATTGATATTGTAGCTGATAACGATGGATAAATTCTTCTTAGTCTGTTCTTTCATCATCATCATCATCTGCCGAGCCTTTTCCCAACTATGTTGGGGTCGGCTTCCAGTCTAACCGAATGCAGCTGAGTACCAGTATTTTACATGGAGCGACTGGGCAGTCGCTCCATGTAAAATACTGTATTATAAATTAATAAAATAAAAAGCCTTTTATTTCTCGCATAATTAAAGTTATTTACGGTTTACATTTAATAGTAATAATAGATAGTAATGAGACTAAATAATGTAGTAATGGGTATGGGACGGTATTATAAATTACTGTATATTAAATATCTGACCTCCACAACCCAGTTATTGGGTAATACGATACCCCTTGGTAAGACTGGTTGTCAGACTTTCAAGCTTCTAACTACCCGTAACGACTGTCAAAGATCCACGAATGACAGCCGGGACCAACGGTTTAACGTGCTTTCCGAGGCACGGAGGTGTCTCGGTATGTAAATATGCTCAGCCATCCACAGACCAACCGCGGCAAGCGTAGCTTAACCTAATCGATCGACCTGTGCGGCTGTTATTAATTAGCTACGAGCCTCTCGCAAAATAAAACTTTTAAGATGCTATAAGGCTTACTAAGACCACCAAACAAAATAAAGTCAACGTAATCGAACCACCAGAAATGTAAAACCCGAAATCAGGGCTTCAACAACTCACTGTAATAGTCTCGAGAAAAAATCTAATTGCACAGTTTAAACGGAGATTTTGCCGAGTAATTAGAGTACGGAGGTAGCCCTTGGAATTCGGACAAACAATCTCCCTTATAATTAAAGAGGCCTTTGGGGGAAGAGCCTCATTTGCAATCCTTTATACTCCTTTTCTATGTAAAAACGTTCTTTAGATGCGCCTTAAGTTAATTGAATAGGGTTAAATATTGATTTGAATTTCTAATGTTGCAACGCTTCTGGGTGTTGGAGAAAAATATTGGGGACCTTATCTTTGAGGGTGTGTTAGAAGAGGTGACGATAATTGGGTCGTTTTTTAATATTTGTAGGAGCTTATCGTTACATAACATCACGCCTGTTTCCCGAAGGGTTAGGCAGGGGTGTGTCTATAGTGGACCCACATTTTGCCAGTAATGTTTAAGTTTCACGTAATAAGGGTGAGCCTATTGACATCATCCGGGCACTAGTTTAGATTCCGTTAATATCATTACATGATAATTATAAACTAAGGTGAAGACATAAAGCAAAATGAATTATATTTAAAAGTGATGTTTATAAACAATCGACCGTAATACATATTGAATTAGATAATATTACGGTCACAAAATTGATGCAGGTGTGTACAGGATCTAACCAAGATTATGTCTGCACTGTAAAAGAGACTTAGACCTTTGACTTTGTTTCGCCTTGTCTTCTCGAGGGTAGTCAGATAGGAAATGTCGACTTCATTCTAGCTTATTTTATATAATATGCCGTGTAAAAGTGATTCCAAAATCCTATTTACAGAATAAACTGTATTATTTCATTTCATTGTTCAGCACCCTAATTGCGTAACACACTATCAACGACAATGTGAATCATTTTGAAGGATATTGCTAATCCATTGCTTCATATATTCGAAAAAAAATCTGCTCAACAACGCCAATAACGCAATGAATGTTGTTTAACTGTCAAAATGAAAGCCATTCCTACTGTTATTTTTTTTACGCAACTACCCCGTAGTTGAAATCGCACGATTATTATTACCTAGGTATTGGTTTCTTGAGAAGTACACAATAGATGTGAAAACACCAAAACATAGCCATTACAGTATCACCTTTCGACGCAACCGACAAACCAAAATAATTTGACGATAGTGAACAACAAACTTTGTATTAGTATTCCATTTGTAGCCCCGAGAAGTTGGCAGGTAACTGACGTCACAAAGCTGCTGGTCCGTGTATCGCCAGCCTAATTGGCTTTAACAATAACCAGTGAAATGCAGTACAAAGTGTTTTTGTTAAATGTGACGTTATTGCGGTCTTTTGTGGTCAAATAGTGATGTGAAACGAAGATTTGGTCCTAATATGGTTCTGCGTGGACATAAGGACCAACAATTTTATGGTGTGACTGTCATTTGTTTGTTAAACGTCAGATTGTTTTAGTCGATTGTTTGGACCATTAAAATTAATATTGAACAATAGACCAAACTGTCAGACCGAAAAGGGTAAAGTATGTCAGCAGTGTCAACACTTAATTTCAAGCTTTAATACATGCAGTTGAAGTTGGTGTAAGCTCACACAATCATTTTCACTTTTACCATTAAGTAGCTGAGGTTTACCTTTGAAGTATAGTCAGGGAAATTCATTGTTTAGGAAACTGACTACCAACTAAAAATGTCTGTACATTGAAAATACAACTGTCATTCTTTGACAGCTGTATGAGAGGGCTATAACACGGTAGATTGACGTGTATCAATTTTATGAACAAACAATCTTCTACCCGCGGCTTCGCATGCGTGGATTTCGGAAGTTATCCCACGAGAACGTGCTACCAGGACAAAAAGAAGCTTATGTCCTTCCCCTGGATGCCATCAAAGTATCTTCTTGCCAAATTTTACTGAAATCCGTGCAGTGGTTTAAGCGTAAAAAGGTCACATACATACAGTTACTTTGGAATTTTTAATATTAAGTATGGATAATTCCCCTGACTATACCAACTGAAAGCTGATCTCTTACTTGAGTTCAGCTATAAAAAATGATGAATGAATCAGTGGAAATCCACTTCATAGTGAAGCGATCCAGTTTGTAATTTCGCGCAAGCTGTTAGACCGAATTGTTTTGTGGGTAGTCGGATATTGCAGTGCGGCAGAGCTATCGACGAGTAACTACGTTACGGAGAATACTGTGAGTCTTCAATACGCCAAGTTACAGCAGTATTCAAGGAATGTGTAACTAATATCTTTACTTACTTCTCTTTGAAGTATTTGATTTTTGGTATGAATATAAATTATACAGGTTGGCAGGGACATCGACGCGCTATCTGTTACCATGGATTCAGCACATGATTCTAAACACCCTCACGTCGATAGATTTTATCGGTTATTAAAAAAAAGTTAGCTGTTCTATACATTTTGACCGTGTAGGTATTGCATTTTCCTATGAAACAGCAGATTTTTGACACTCAGATGTACCTACCCAACCCGCCTGGGAGGTAAAAATATGAAGTGTATGTCGTCAGCATACACGGTGCTAGTACTACGAACTAATGAGCAATTTTTTTGTTAACCGACAGAATATTTTTACACAAAGGGGTCTAAAATTATGTGCTTAATTCATGGTTACAGGTTGAGCGTCGATGTCCCTGCCACCCTGTACTTGTATAGGTAGTGATGAGTTACTCTAAGTCTCTCTTTACGACTCTTAATTTTGGGCAGTTTTGTCCATTCACTTGAGATAAAAGGCTGCATTATGGATGCAAACCGTTGTGAAAAATCAGAATAAGGAACCAAAAAATCTAATACAAAATTAAAACATCGAAAATTCCGTCAACTAAAAACAAAATTGTCAATCGTCCCAAATCAAATAAAATGTTTAAATCCCCTTCTAAACTTCCCCTAAAAATAATATAAATATCAATGGTGCATCAAAGCGCGTTGAATTTGTTTACTCCATTATATTTACCTGACCACTGACCCGTTTAATTTTGACCCTCGGGGGCGAAACGTGACCTCCCCCGCAATGCAACAGCACGTCATTCCAAACACTCTTGAAACTGATTTTTATAACTACCACATTATGTTTACCATCCCTGAAAGACCCTGGAAACCTTCCTACTTCATTATAAGGTTCAAATTAGGATGACATTTGCAGTATGAGCAGCAGAGAAAGCGTGGTATTTAATATGAGGGGTGAACATACTTTGACTAGGATGCTCCCTTCCCCAGTAATTTGATACAGTTTAACTCGTGGGAATGCAAGATTTATGTACGGTTTATGTAATGAATAAAGACGAATAGATTAAAGTTGAACGCTTTATAGGCGACAGCAGGGTTTAATCGTACGAATATCATGTCGAAAGTTGTTTTTTCATAAATAAATTATCGTGGAAACCCGACAATGTTCAGTTGCAGCAAACTTTTGACTAGATTTCAGAGAGATTATTGTTATTTTGTATGCGAGAAAAGCTTTGTGCTGTTTTAAACTCAAACTCAAAGCGTTTATTTCAGTTTAACCATTTACGAGCACTTTTGAATTGACAAGGAGTTGGTCAGTCAGAAAGGTAAATGCGTAGTAGGTTTTTATGGAGAAGAACGGGCAAGAAAACCTCTCAGACACTCTTTTCCATACATGGTTTTAGACAAAAGTAGCTTACTTTTGAACTTTGACGGTGGTTCCAGAAGTGAAAGTCAAAGTGCAACATCGAGTAAATGAATATTATTTTAGTTGAATCTACTGAAATTGCAGAAAATTACACAAATAAAGAAAATGGTGGTATGAATTATGTATCGTACATGGCACGCGCGCATTGCACAGATTATAGTGCAACGCGACAGTACCTACACAATCAGCGTTCATGGTCAGTTGTACTCATTCGCACAACATTCATAAAGCATTAGTTAAGTGGAATTTAAACTATTCAATAAACCATCATCTTTAGCTATCCGTACCTTATCATTACAAGCTAACATCCAAGGTATGTGTGACCCATTCAGCGGCGCATACATCTTTTGGTCCCTATAATTTCTTCAGCTCAATACATGAACTTGGTTGTCTCACTTATCCCTCTATAAACAGTCAGCTTGTAGCATGGTTTAACCACCATACCATTTTGCTAACTTATGACAGTGAAGAAGTACTCGTTCGTACCTGTAACAAGTAAATGCATTATATTAGAAAACATTGTAAGTCTTAAGAAGACACCATCTTCGATAAATACTGAGCTAATAAAACTGTACCTAAAATAAACTAAAAATAATCCATTCCATACCATAGTTGATAAAAAAATAGTTGCCTAGTCGCTTGATTGTTTTAACAAATTGTAAATCTTTAACTAAATAACTTGTTAAAATAATAACCCACTTTTGTCTTTGCCGTAGACGGGTAAAAAATAACCCTCCATTGCGGAGGCGTACAAAAAAAAAAAATACATTGTATCACAATTTTCGTGGTGCAGAGGGTTGAGACAATCGATGCGGATATAATGTGGAATTACCTCTCATGTAGGTAACGTCAAATGCTTGCAATTTTGGCACTCCATTTGATATACAATCGGGAGATTTTGCGGTTGCGTTTTATAGGAGCTAATAAAATCCATCATAGCTTTTACGTTTCTAAGATGTTTTATATGTAGCGAAAGAGAGAAAATACTTCCTGTGGTTTTGTAGTCCTTCCAGGGAATGCCACAAATAGGCACTTTAGGGTTAATGCTAAAATGGTGCCTTTTGTAACGTTCATTAACTAAGATATCCTTTACTACTATCAGGTGTATAGTTAAGTTAAGATTTAGTTTTGTTATTTTTATTAATTAATTAGGTATTAGTTGTTATTTGCTTACTTATTATTTTAATTTATAGAAATCATCAGGTTAGATAAGTTAAACGCGTTATTTTGAGCAATTATTTTAAATATTTATTTTAAGTATGAATCTTGGTTAGGGAATGGGAATAGAATACCAGAGTTTTAATCAACTCAGCCTACCGCAGTCCACTGCTGGACATAGGCCTCTCCCAGGCTGCGCCACAACACCCTGTCCTCCGCCTTCCACATCCAAAGCTTACATAGATTTATATCTTTAAGGGCTGATTTTTCAATCGACAGATAATTTTTATTCGTGGAATAAAATGGACGTCTGAGTGTTTTTGTATGGAAGAACTGTCAAAAATTATTCCTCCGATAAAATTATCTGGCGTTGGAAAAATCAGCCCTAAATAAGGTTGTAACATTAGAATAAATGAAAACACTTTCAAAGTTGTCAAACACTCAACTGCCTCTGTGAAAGCAGATAAATTCTTTATGATTGGCGTTCATTTTAATATTTATTCAATACGTAGGTAATTATTTATCATAGCGATATTGTAATGATCCCTTTGGAACATCATTCGTTTGATTAATAATTAAAAGCGGAATCTTGATTAATAAAGCATCAAGGTTTGGATTGACTGAAGTAAATTAAAAATAAATGGACCATGTAACGGTTTTCGTGATAGCGTTATTTTATACACTGTTTTCAAATGTTGATATTGGGTAATATTTACATCATGTTTTTTTTTTATAATTATATGAAAACATATAAAATTTATCACATTCTCATCTCAACGACAGTCAATATGTTAAATTAGAGGTATTTTTGACAGATTAAAACTGAGATTAGAAGGCGACTGTTCGAAATTTCCCCTCAGAAATTAGTAGGTTGGTAGGAGGTATTAGGTAGGATTGGTTGCGGTGTGCTCATCGTCAATATTTTATTTAAAACACAGACAGTGCTGTCTCGGATTGCGCGCAGCCTAAAGATATAACCGCGAATTTTATCGATACCAGACATCACATCAAAAAATGCCAGAAAAATTAAAAAAACAACAATCTCCTCTGAAATCTAAAATAAGCTCACTCTATTGAAGGGCGAGCATTTTGAAATTAGAACGCCAGGCTATTTGCACTTGAGGCGAGGACAAAAGCCGGTCGAGGCGCGTGCGTCCCTTATTGAGGCGCCTCGGGCGACTATTCAGCCATGCGCGGATAAATGCTATGCAAACTGCTGGATAAATACGACCGCGAGGCGCGCGGTAGGGTTATTTTTTTAAAGTTGATATTTCGAAGAAAAAATCCAATTCGGGTCAGGCTAGTTTGTTTCTGCGCAGTCGTTATGGACTTTGTAAATGTTGTTGACGTCTTCTGTTGAACTTATGTTTCTTAATTAGGTAGGTACTGTTTTAAAGAAAAGGTGCAAAGATAAAATTGCCTGCTTGAAATTTTTGTGGCCCAAATGTGGGATGTCTAGAAAATAACGCGGATGCTTTTTTCCATCCTATGTCCACCTAATTAAGGTACATAATACTATGGACAGTAACTCTTTATACAAAACCCAAGGGTACAAAAATACTGGCCGATTTAAACTAGAATACGCACAGCCAGATTAATTTCAAATTCTGATAAACAAAATTATCATAAACGAACGTAAATGTGCGAACGTATGATCGCGAACGAAGCAAAAGGAGTAAGTAAGGCTCGTAGTAAGTCTGTAATGCCCCATTGGCAGACGGCGTAAGTTAATGTACATAATTATATGTGTGTAATTTATCATACCATTTCGAAGCTTCACACCATCCATCATTTAAAAAGAGTCCAACCAATAATTCAAGGTAAAAAAGATAAGATTAACTAAGATAAACAGCATAACACCACTAAGTACGATAATTACTCAAGGCAAGTCAGAAGATTAACGGAAAGGAAACGTAAAGATATCCTTTCTTCCACAGTTCAGATCCAATTGACCTCTATAATCCTTATTGCGTTAACTTTAACTGCGGAGGAATTATAGTTTCCTCTTGCGTTTTGTTCGTTTTTCTTGAAGGTTCCTATTTCTGCGGATCGGTGGGACGATTGTTTGTTTTAAAGATAGTATGGAAGAAAAAGGGTTTAAGTTTATTTGTTTGTTAAAATCGTGAATTGACTATATAGAGGAATGAGGAACAAGGTGTAAGGTTCGCTCATCCTTCGATCAGACGGGTGTTGTGTCTGGTGGGCTACTGCAAACGATTGATGTCGGGACGTTGTGTACTAGTTGCGCGGTAAACTTTGCTTGCGCGATGCAGGATTTTTGCGTGACGTCAGCTTGATGTGTTCGCATGTGGTGACGTGGATGCCACCACAACTATGTGAAATTCAGTCTCTCTGCCTGTCAGTCAGTAAAAATTTTCATAGCTGAACAACTACACTGATCCGATGCCTTCTTATAAAAAATGATAAATGGTAATCACATAAAATACTTCACGTGGAAACGAAACTTTACTTTAAGTATGTGGTTTCAGAGTATTGAATTAAATTATCCTAAAAACACACAGATACAGAGCGAAAATAACCTTGAATCTAAACTAGAACTTCAATGGATGTAGGATAAAGTATCGGTTTCCTGGGAAACATTTATTATCTTTGACGTATAAAGGTCTTAAATGGAGGAGCCCGTGGCTAAATAATAACAGCCACACAGGTCGATCGATCATGTTAAGCTCCGCTTGCCGTGGTTGGTCTGTGGATGGGTGACCATCTTTACATACCGAGACCTCTCCGTGCCTCGGAAAGCACGTTAAACCGTTGGTCCCGGCTGTCATTCGTGGATATTTGACAGTCGTTACGGGTAGTCAGAAGCCCGAAAGTCTGATAACCAGTCTTACCAAGGGGTATCGTATTACCCGGTAGCTGGGTTGTGGAGGTCAGATAGGCAGTCGCTCTATGTAAAATACTAGTATTCAGTTGAATCTGGTTAGACTGGAAGCTGACCCCAACGTATGTAGTTGGGAAAAGGCTAGGCAAATGATGACGTTTAAATGTATTATGGATTTGTAAGTAACGAATCATTCTAAACTAAACTTTTCTCCTCGTGCGCCAAACATATCAGAGATACATTGTATACTACATAGATACAAAGCTTCCACCAAATGTAAACGACCCGTAAGGAACACAACAGACATATTTCCCCCATTATTCACTAACGACAGATCTTATTTGGACTTGTATATTTTCTCTCAGTCCAAGAGAAACATGACGCGTCGATCATTTAGCGCGAGCTTAAATAGCTCAAAGGAACAACGCACATTGCCTCTTTACTTTGCTTGCAAACACTACAATCAAATTCCAACCTTATAGCTTAAGTTCCAAGGTTGAAAATGTCTGTCTCAGTGTACATGAAGTGTTGAAAGGATCATTATTCTGGGCTTGATGTTGAGTCGTGATTGATCTGTCGCCGCAAATGGATGGGCTCGAGACTGCGAGTGCGGTCGCGAGTTCGAATGCAAGAACGACATAAACAAGTGTCGAAGCGTGTAGCTTGCCTTATTTTTATAACCTTTTTTATGATTGAGCGGGAAGATTGATGCTGGTTTGATCAGTTCGCTAAATGAAGTTGCTCAGTCAGTGGTGACATTAATGTTTAGTGTAGGCAGTAAAATTCGGGTATTAGAAGGACTCTGTTGAGTAACAGTTCTGTTAGTTATGAATTAGAGCTCTTCTTTTAGTGTCAGCATGAGCTAGCCATTTTCTATTGCCCATTTACGAGTTGTAAATCATGGGTTTGCACCCAGACAGGAGCTTCACTTTGTGTAAATAATTTTATCACCATTGCTCTCAAAATGTTGAAGGAAAACATCGTGAGGAAACCAGCATGTCCTCCTTAAACCAAAAATTCTAAGATATGTGACATCTACAAACCAAACCCCACTCCCTCTCACAAAGGAGGTCTGTGTCCCAGCAGTGGGAACATTAATCGGTTGATAATGCTTTGTGCTAGCATTCGCTATTTTGTAAGTCATGTTGTAAAAAGTTCATGCTGATATGAAGATTGAAGATTGGCTAGCCAGCAGAATGATAGCGAGGCTTACTATCTAACACCTGTAATCCTCGAGGGGTTAGGCCATAGTAAGTACCCACATTACGCTAGTTATGTTTAAGGCGCCATCTCTACGGGCGAGAAAATCGCGGCGATAGTCATGCGGTGCCATCAAATTATCGTCGCGATGATATCGCCGTGTGGAGTTTGATTCATAGAGTTTCTATTGAATTTGATGACAAGTCGAGACTATCGCTGCGATTCTCTCGCTTGTGGAGATGGCGCATTAGTCCGAAGTCATGAGGGGCGAACCTATAGCCATCAACCGGGCACAAATACAGACTCCACGCTGCTACTGAGAAATGGAAAAACCCAAAAACACTTTCCTCGACCAGGGAATGGAACCTGTATGCGCAGCTGTAACGCTTGCAACCAACGAGGTGATAAATAAATATCAGTTTTAATTAATAATTCATTGGTAGTTTCAAGTCACGTCTTATTTTTAATTGAAACAAACAATAATACAGTATAAAAACCACCTCTTTTAATGCACTATTTCCATATAGAAACACGTTTTCTTCACTTTCTGTTTGCAGGTTATTTCACGCGTAGTACAACGGTCACGGCTACGACCACAATATTAATTAACAGATAGCCTCTGGCAGCCATTTTATATGAAAGCATAGCGATGCAAGCTGCAGCATAGTGCGGCTTTTGGCCTTGCTATACAGACATGGTGATTTATTTCTTATCTGGAGACTTATGGCCGTGATAATCCGTATGGCTGGTGATCTGTAAGAGCCCTTTCCATATCTTTTATAAATTTTGCAAAAGATTAAAATAACGATCGACTCCCCAAAATAGACGCCCGATATTTTGTTACGAAAGAACATAATATCGCAAGTTAAAAGGATAAACCGGTAAATCAGTAAACGGTTTTTATCTCCAAACACCTTTTACGCTCCAAGCGCTGTCATTAAAATAATACGCACCCACATTAAGCGTTGCAGCGATTTCCCTAAAAGTCGCTGCGATTAATCGCTCGTGCAAAAACTTTCGAACGCGGCGATCATGAATCATTGTCGCGAATTTATGTCCACGGGTGCTTCGTCCGGGTTCTTGTTTTTGCCCGGGGCGAACCGATAATCCGCGGGTCGGTTACAAATGCTGCCGGATTTGCGACACACAGGGGGATGACGCGATAACGTGCTATGTATTTATTATAGTCGTATAGTTGTGCTCGTGCCTTATTATGCTGAAGGACAAGACAAAGAAATTAGATGTCAAAGTATCTTTGTGATGTTATTGTAAGGTGCTCTCAGAGGCGCGTAAAAAGATCTCTCTGACAAAGTATAATTCAATGTTTTTGTGAGATAAGGATGTTGTAATGACAATGTATTTTTTTTTACGATTCAGATAGAAATTAAATAAAACATTAAATTTTCTCTGTTGAAGATTTTTTTTACATTTAATATTGCAAACTAGGCTCACAATTTGATGCTAGTTTTCTATAACAGAGAATACTGCGCCTGAAAATATTAAAGCTAAAGAAAAATTTCTTTATTAGGGCTAATTTTACAATCAACAAATAATTTTTATTCGTGGAATAAAATTGACGTCTGACAGTGTAAATGTTGAAGAACTGTAAAAAATTCAAAATTGTTCCTCGGATAAAATTTTCTGGTGTTGGAAAACTCAGCCCTTAAACAAATAATTTAATCCTTACTTTTATTTACGAGCATCTTAACATCTTTAGCGAAACAAAACGGCAAAGAATATTCAAAGGAAAAACGCCTAAGTGCCCCTAAATCCATAAGATTATAAATTTACCGTCAATTAAGTCGGTATAAACGCAATGAGTACAAAAAGCAATCGTGTTAATCGAACACAGGACCGTTTGTTACGATCCCGCGACCGGCAAATGGACAAATCAGATTATTTCACCCACTATGAGTCAGTAGATAACAGCGTGTTGCGGCGCAAGTGAAGAGAAAATGGAGAAAAAAGGATGCCTAACTTAGAGTGCGCTTAAGTATGTACAGATGAAGTTACAAGCAAAGAGATGTTTGCGGGCCATCAGAGTATCAGCGCTGCAGTCTTTATTTTTTATAAATACTGGTACTCAGATGCATCCGGTTAGACTGGAAGCCGACCCCAACAAAGTTGGGAAAAGGCTCGGCAGATAGATGATGTCTTTATTTTTTATGGGGTTTATTTATAAACGATAATTAAAGTTAAGTGACGTTACTAATCTTTAAGAAACGTTTATGAATAAAGGGGTAAACATCGCAACGTTAAGCTGAGATAGGAGCCTTTTTGGCCTCGAACAGGTCTTTTTTTTTATTGTTTTTAATCTAACTTTATTAGTTTCAAATGCTACATTTGTATCTCCTGTAGGGTCCCAAATAAAATATTTTTCTTTCTTTCTTTCTGTGATGAGGATCCAGGACGGGTAAGTTAAAGTTTTACGCAACAGTATCGCAGCTCGATAGAGAACCAGTGAGAAACATCTGACTGACTAACTACACTATCACGTAGTGGGCGCATGTGATATTAGAACGTTTGAAATACGTCTTAATATTTCCCAATGTCCCGAAAACAAAAATCTTCCTAACTTTCAAATTCTTCAAGGTCAAAGTTCACGGCAGACATGTTTCTTTCTCCCCGCTTCAACCCCTAATTTACCCCACAAATCTCAACGAGGCTATAAATTAAGAGATTCCTGCTAAGTCCCCATCAGTTTGTGCACCCCGTGGCGTTACTCACTGACCTCCGGCCGAAGACATCGAACCACTTGAGTGGAAATTATCTTACGTAGATTATCCTTATGGTCACATTTCTCCTCCATTTCCGATGCCTAACTGGATTGCTATTTTTCTTCTGTAATGTGAGCTTTTGGGAGAAGAAAACATTTTTGTTGTTAAGTGTTTTGTTTTCAGGTGAGGGGAATATAATTTAGATGATTTCAGAAAGTTTTTGGTTGTGACTAAGTTTGGTTTAGGAATGGCTATAATTTGTGGATGATATCAAGAAGGGGGGATTGTAAGAAACGACTATAGAATTGGTTTAGATAGGTACAGCATTTGGTTCGAACATGCTGCTAATTTTCAAAGCAATATTTGTATCACACTCAACTTCAGCCAAACAAATGCAATCCTTTAAACACCTGCCTGTAAAGAAATTAACACGGAGTAACTGCAAGTGCAAAGGTCAGCGTGTTCTAGAGAGACATGAAACATAAAGCACCACAATAAAATATAACCAGGTTTATTCCATCTCAATCAATGCATTGCATTCAAATGCAATAAAGACCTGTCCGTCTAGAAATCAACACTGAGCCATGATAAAGCACGATCAATTTTACGGTCAGTCCTGTCAGCGTGTACCAGGGAGGCATAAAACGTATAGCAGCACAATGGGATGTCTTCATTGTCTGAAGGTACTGGCGGCTCGACGCGTTGCCAGCAGATGTGCCGGTGTAAGTTAGAGGAGGTAACGAGGGTGCCTGATTAGCTTTAATTCTTGGTAGATATTGAAGATAGAGATAAGTATGTTTTGCTGTGAGATTTCTTTTTGCTGATTTTCTTGAGATTGGTGGAGTGGATAACAATATTAATGGGGACAGGGGGAATGGAAGAAGTAAGCGTATTGCGCCGACCCCAGGTAACATGGGACAAGGCTAGGAAGGTGATGATGATGTGTTTTACAAGATTTTAATAATAATTACAAGTTCACATGTCATCTGTCAGGCACAACAAGAAATGCATAAGAAAATGGCTGTGCACGAAAATATTGGTTTTGTTATGGGGTCATTTATTATGTTATTTCCATTTGTGGCAGTTACTTTTTACTTGTGGCAGACTGAAATATTGGTTTTGGATATACAGAGCTGAAATCCTCAAGGGCAATTAAGCTTACTTTTCGACAGCTCTTGCAACTTGGACCAAACCCTAGTGCGTTGTCGGGGTCTAAATTGCAAATTTAATACAGCTATTTGCATCTGAAAAGACCTATGCAAAGTAGTTTTTGTGTACAGTGATTTGTACCATTTATCTCAAACTCTTTATCTAAATTAGATGTGTGTTGCGAACGTTACATTCGCTTTTTAGTGCTTTCTTTTGTCTATAAAATGGCAAGCGCCCGATTTTACGAGTTTCCAACAATTTGAAATTAGCTGTTCCGTTCAGTTTCATATGGAATTTTTGAACGTTCACTTGTTTCGAATTTGCATTTAAATTGTATTTTGTTTTTAATGGTATTATGATATTTATTTGTCTTGCCGGGACTAAAAAGAAAATGATACGGATCTCATATTTGCACATTATTTTGTTGTTTGTTGGTCTGGTTTTGACCTATTGTCTCGTGATTTTGCTTTTCGTAAAGGAATTTGAAGGTCTGCACTTTGTAAATTGGTTAACAAAGTGGGGGTCTATTCTGTCCAAAGGGTAATTCATACTTGCGCCCGAGTCAGGCTTGTGCATTGTTCTGTACAGCGTCTAATGATGAAAGACGTAGGTTTGTCACGTAAAGTCACGTTGGGCTGTCTCCTTGTAATCATGTCTGCGAAATCAATTAGTTTTTGTGGATTTATTAGTACCTAATCCCGTGATCCTGATGACCTGGAAATAGGTCATCAGGATTACGGGATTAGGTGACGATGATTTTAAAATTTACTCCATTTTAAATGAAAAATAAAATGTCAGTTGTTTGATTTAATATTTGGGCGTCAAACAAGCAAGAGGGGACACTGTAATTACAAAAGGGATATAATAAAGCGCATCCATACAGAACCGGATGTCCCTGCATTAAAATAATAAACTCTTTACAACTGATTAAACAGCATAATGAGCTCATTTAATGTGGGCGGAAGCGCCACTGATTCGTAGCATGCTTTGTATTTGAGTCAGGGGACATACGGTTGATAATATTGGGGGAGCCAGCTCAGCAGTGGCACAGAGTAGGCTAAGTAAAAAAAAAAAATGACGATATGTAAGTGACCCTTCAGGTCAGTGTCGGTAACAATGCCACTTCACTTTTGCTGAGCCCTTTCATTTTGATAAGATATGGATTCCTAGATAAAGTGACATTATATCAGAAAGGTGCAGGTGGCGTCCTGTTGTTTCTGCCTGCCCTCATGGGAAGACGGCGTCAGTTTATGTTTGTATGTATATCAGCAATGACGTTGACTTAAACTACCGAACACCTGTCAATCCTGTTGAAACGTGTAGAAATACGAAGCGCTCCACTTTTCTAGGTCCTCTATGTAAAACAATAACTAGGCCAACAGCGGCAAAATGAGTATGTGTTTGAACATCTTGAACTTCAAGAAACATAACTAAAACGAACTTTATAACCCAGCTGAGAGCGGAACGCGTCATTTTTAGGCGCGCTGATCCGAAACCGTTCCACGCGACGCGCCGACGCCCCTCGGCGCTACTTTACTTGAACTTTACTGCACGAATGCTATACTTAGATACATACAATTATATCGACATTAGACTTCATGGGAGATGGGTTTCTTATATATTTTCATGGGCATATAAGGGTGACTAATGTCTCCATATAATATGAGCTCGCACGTTTGTAATTTGTATGGCAGCCACGCGATAAGTTTCAGTCGTCACAACGTATCAGATGTCGAAATCTTCGCGACAGCCTATTGATGTCTAGAATTATTCAACAATTGGATTGGCACTTTGGCTAAGCTTTTTGACTTTTGCGCTTATGGTTATTCGAATCGAGTTTATTTCCTATACGGAAAGAAAATATTAATATTATTATTTGGTTAGACACACTAGCAGCTAATTACTTAGCTGATTCGTGTGTATCATAAATATGGCCCACTGTGATGACTTTCTGGGATAAAATGTCTGTTTAAGCAATATCATACTTAGGTACGTACAATTATATCAAATCAAATCAAAAATGTTTATTTGTTAGAATATGGTATAATAGATGTTATAATATTGGCTCCAGCATATCCTGCCATAATATGGCGTACAAATATTTCTATATAAATAAAAAAAAAACAAGGATTATATTACTAGCCTATTAATAATTATGAAAATAAAATATGAATCTATAATAGTCAATTAATAAAGATTAAATTGTAGTAATAATGAATTATGTAATTGTTGCATGCGGGAGAATAAAGGCTATCTTTATTTTATTATATCACTAACGACTTATCTTCTAAATTTAAGCGGCATTAGACTTCATGAGAGATGAGTTTCTTATGGGAGTACCAGTTGGTGAGGTAGGGTGACTTTTGTCTCCATATAATATGAGCTCGCACGTTTGTAATTTGTATGGGAGCCACGCGATAGGTGTCATTCGTCACAGCACATGAGATGTCGAAATCTTCGCAACAGTAAATGGATGTCTAGAATTATTCAACAATTGGATTGGCGCCTTGGCAATGCTTCTGGCCTTGGTTACGAGTTTATTTCCCGAGCGAGAAATACTATGGACCACACAAACAATATGAACAAACATTTTAAACTCTATGGTATTTAAAATGTTTGTTCTAGCAATAGGTATCACATTGGGAAGGAGACCTTCAGCATAAAGGCTGCCGCAGACAGGCGCGACGTGACTCTAGTACAACAATTTCTATGAAAACTATGAAAATTATTCTACCAGAATCGCGTCGCAATGTCGCGTCGCGCCTGTCTGCGGGAGCCTTAACATTTACAAGCTGATGTGATAAGACCGTCATATATTCTGTCTGTCTAGCCTGAAGCACAGGTTCAACCTAGTTCAGGCAAATTAGCAACTGTGCGCTATTTTTTAATTCATAAGGTAAGGTTTTTTAATGTAAATTCCCTTTTTATAAATACATGATTATTATTATTCCTTTATTTCATTTAAATACTTACAAAGTATTATTATTATTATTATATTAGTATTGGATTGGTCGTCGTCGTGCCAATCCGTCATATCAAGACTGGTGATTAAAATGGCAGTGCGGTTTTGTTTAAGTATCAGAAACAAGAAACTTATAAAAGAATTAATTATATCTCCCTCTCTCTCTTCCCTTCACAAACGTACTGACATACATCCATTTATATCTCTGTTTATATAAAAAAAGGAAACGTAGTATGTTTGTTTAGACTGTCATAGTTGCCTTTGAGAGATAAAAGCTGTTAGCTGGCTGCTTTGAAGGTAACAAGATCACGCGGTGTGTATTGTCTTTATGGTGCTCTAAGCTACCTATGGTACTTAGTGGTAGTTTGTGCATCTTTTATTGTTTGATACCATAATAATGCACCATAAGGAATTGTGTAAATGATTTTATTTGAAAGAAAGAAAATTCATTTATTTAGCACAGACTAAAAAACACACAATACCCCAGATACATACATGAGATAAAATAAATGAAAAATTAAATAAAAAATTGTGAAGTGAAAGTGTGCCTTATGGGTGCGCCATAAAAGTATATGAGTTTATTTCTGTAAATAATGCTATGATAAGGAATTGTATAAATGACAAATAATTTAATTTCTGTATTTTGGTTTGTACGTTTGTACAAACCAAATTAAACCAAAATTATATTTGACGTGTAAAAGTGTTTACACGTCAAATATAATAATATTTAAAAAAACTAGATGAGGTCGGCGTTTCCTATCTGCCTACTCTGAGAAGAAAGGCCGAAACAAACTCAGAGGTCACAGTCTCTTTTAAAGTCCAGACATAAACTTGATCGGATCATGTGAAGACCATGTAGATTGGTGTCTGAAATTTTGAGGAAAGGACCACACAGATTGAGTGGATCTGTCCACTCAGTTCATTTGTAATCATGCAGCTCAACTCAGAACTTAATGAGCTCAACGATTGTTTTTATTTATTTTATTATTTATTTATTTCCCACCATACGATTATATTTACAGGTTTGTCACCTAATGCCATAATGTAGAGAACTTACAAACTACGGTTACAAATTAATAATTCTTGATCATATTGTCTGCTACTAGAAACACCATATAATAATATATCTATGTCCTAATAGGATCATAGCATTTCAAAGAGAACAAGAGTGTACCATACTTGAGTCTTGTTGCAAAGACATCTCGAGAGCAACAGACATTAATTATGCACTAGCTGACCCGATAGAAGTTGTCCTGTCTTAATTACTCATACAAAATCCCATAGATAAAAGGATGTTCAGTTTTTCCTGAATTCGAACAGTTTCCGGGGGTCCTTTTCGAATTTTTCTTTCCATAAAAATCTAACTCGTACTATAACCTAACCTTATTAACAATTTAAAACAAGAAATTGTCAAATCGTTCAAGCCATCCTCTAGTGATGCGCTTACCAACGAGCAGCATTATTTTTTTATTTTTAGAGGTAGTATCTATATAAATAAAAATTAAATGCTTATAATAAATAGTATATTACAGTGTATCCTACACTATAGTTTCCAGTTTTACCTTTTACAGTCTGAAATAAGATGCTGTGGGGAGACGGGTTATCAAAAATCGTTTCTTCTCTGCATGAATAGATACCTTTGCTCCGCTGATAAAATTCCCAAAATAGACGGAATAAATATGGGTTTACTTAACAGACAGTTTACAGCGTAAAAACATGCAAAATCAACCCAATGCGTGTGCAAAGAGTGATGATTGAAATGATGAATGATAGAATGATGACACAGTAATGCCACTAAACTTACTCATGTCAGTCTGTCATTATTACGTATATAGTATCCAATCAACTCTACATTACCCTGATATTCACTCCCTACCTACCTACGTATAAGTATCTAGGTGGATTGTAATAAAGTAATTCCCATCCATTACAGATCTAATTTATTATTCATCTCGGCTTCGCGACGTGACGCGACGTTATGACGTTTCGTTAGTCCTACATCGAATTAAATATTAAATTCTAGTTTGACAGTCGAGTATTTATAGCCTCAAATGGCACGTGGCTTATAGTGGTATAAATAAAATGGTTGAACATATAAGAAGTCTTTTGAAATTAAAAATATTGCTCACTAGCTGTGCCCGCGGTTTCACCCACATAAATCTTGATCCCGTGGGAATATCGGGATAAAAAGTATCTTATGTTCTAGTTCAGTTCATGGTCTACCCATGTGTCAAAGTTCATTTAAATCCGTTCCGTAACAAATAAACATACAAAAAATCAAATCTTTTCTCTTTACAATATTTATGTACTAATAAATCTACAGTGCAGTCACTACGGTGCATTGTGTTCCAATCACATTTTACTCACATCTAATCATTATAGAACACTTTTGCTCATAATCTTCCAAAAAGATAATACATAATATATGCTGACTCACTGGCAATTCCGTGAAGAGGCTCACTTATGAAGAACATTATGAGAATATGAGTATTTCTCAATATACTATCTACCATCATGCAGTAATTTGAGAATTATAATTATATTGTATTAGTTTCCGCCCGCGGCTTCACTCGCGTGGGATGTCGATGAAAAGCCTATGTCCATCCCCGGGGTTCAAAGTATCTCCATACCATCTACATATAGAAAAAATAGGTCCAGCCGTTTCGGAGATTAGCCGAAACAAACAGACATAATAAGTATCGTTTAAACCGTAAAAGGCTGTTATTTTGACATTATCAACAGACACTTTAATTTTATTTATTTGTATAGATACAGATATTTGTATAGAGTGACTGTTATTAAACATTTGAGGTTATCCAGCAAGGGCGGCGAGCAATGGGCAGCTCACCGCCTGGTAAGGACCAGGCCCGGGTCGACGGCGCGTTGTGTTCCACGCGCGCCTCAAAGAGATGTCAGCACGAAGTGACGGGGTCCGCTAGGGCCGATGCAGGGCCGCGGGTTGTTCGAAAGAGATACCGTGGCCCCCGGCATAGGCAACTGAAGGAACACGGGTGGGTTTTTGTCAGTAAAAGTCTGACACGCCCTTTCGCTCAGCCCAGAGCGGGAGAGATCATTTGATGATTTCCCACCCAAAAAAAAAGGTTATCCAGCAAAACTTACCAGTATCCAGTAATTTATTCCAAAATGAATGAACCAAAATTAAAACAACCCGCCCCCATTCCTTTAACGATCTTCATCGCCTCATAAAACGCCACTTTCTTACCCAAACATCATCCTGTTGATCGTCGAAGAAATATTTTTAATGTTCATAAATTCGTTGATAGTCACGGCAGATATTTACAGTGGCGACGTTCAAACATTAAGTCGTAAAGGTGTAGAATTTATGATTAATAAAACAGTCATTATGTGGTGTTATCATGGTCGTAATAAAACTTAAAAGCTATTTTACGTTATGAGTTATATATGAGGGATCGGTCGTTAGCGTAAGGTTGGACTAGTGTATTGAAAATAGTTAGTAGATAGATAGTTAGACTATCATTACATAATATAATAATAAATTAATGATTTATTTCTCTCAAAAAGGTACAAACTTTGGTTCATGTCATATTATGTCAAATTAAATGTATAACCTATGTGAGAGCTGGAGTCTATAGTGGGTTCGGGACCTGTATGACAGAACTCCAGGCTCTCACCCTCTTAAACAATACTATTTAGTTCTATTTTGAACACATCAAGGCCTTCACGTACAGAGAGGAATATTTAAAAACTAAAATAAGAAAATTTTAAAACTAATAATCAACCTATAAAGTTCCCACTACTGGGACACAGTCCTCCTCTCGGTGAGAGGAAATGGGCCCAGTGTGGGCACAATTCACCACGCGGGCCCAGTGCAGGTTGGTATAGATGTCACGTGGCTTCGAATTTTTTGTTCTAGGACACGCCGGTTTTCTTGCGCTGTTTTCCTTCAGCGTTTTGAGAGCAGTGTTGATGAAATAATGTACACAAAGTCCACACAATGGTATACAATCGTGAGTCGCGGCCGTTACTAGTGGCCCACCACTGCTCCAATCTCCTATCTTTATGAACTATGACTATCATTATGAACTATGACTATCATTATGAACATGATATCAAAGAGGTTGACTGCCTCGTTTCTAGTAGTCGCAAGCGCTACTGCTGATCATGTGGTCGTGGGTTCGAATCCCAGGTCAGACACAGTGTTATTGGGTTTTTCTATCAGGAATTTCTCAGTAATAGCCCTGAGTCAGGATCTGTGCCCGGTTGATGGGATTAAGCTTGCCCCATATTACATGGAACTTAAACATAACTGGCAAAATGTGGTGTACTATAGGTACACTTCTGCCTAACCCTTCAGGGATTACAAGCGTGATGTTATGTTAGATACTGAAAAGCAGTGAAGGCTTTGGTGGCAGTCTTTCGACATTCATAGAGTTTAAAAATGTGGTTTAATAAGTACCGCTCCATCTTGATTTCAGGATGAAGAATATCAATCTATCTGAAGCTAATTTATTCGGGCTTTACACAGCGACTATAGTCGCACGATTGTCTAAATGGAAATTCGACTACGCCGCATGTGACTAAGGTCCAAAATAGGTTTCGACTTTTGTCGTGTGGCGGGAGATCGCATACGCGGGTGTCTAAAATCGACCGTTTGGCCAACCAAGCCGTGTCTATGGTATTTCTGTAAATATCTCTCCTTTATATACGGATTATATAAGATTAATTAAACAGGGTATATACATGTGGAGTGAATACTTTAACCAGAGGTCAACAGAAAAGGGAATTTGGTACAAGACCATCCAACCACAGCTTCCAGTGTATAATTGGACCGATCAAAATATGCTTAGCAGAAGGGATTTAGTTATGGCACTAAGACTTCGTTCCGGTCACATCCCATCAAAGAAGTTCGGTTTTCTGATGAAAAAGGTAACATCACCCAACTGTGAAGAATGTGGAGTAGTCGAAGATGTGCAACATGTTTTGATGGAGTGTGTGCGGAGTGGGGCTTTGAGATTGAATTTACTTGGCCCTATAAATAACTATGCTATTGGAGAGTGTAATGCTATCCTGGCATGTCCTTTGTCGGAACAAGCTAGGATACTGTACAGACTGGCTTTCTTTGTTTTAAAATAAGTGTTATATGTTTTTAGGTTAATCAATAATTGTGCTGATGTTACAGGGCGACGTTATCGTCCAGCGATAAAGCCCTCAAAATAAAGAAAAAAATAATCGACCGTGAAAATGCTGAGCAGGCGTCCACCCGCCGCTTGAAGATCGACATTTTGATGCAAAATGGACTAGTTGCCTGCGATTTTTATTGACTTGAGTAAATGGGTTGGCGATTCGACTTGTGAGGCGATTTGGTAAGCGACCAGCCTCACGGTGATCGACCTAGTGTAAATCCCCCATTAGGGTAATAAAAACGAGCCTTTGATGAACCCTTACCAATTATTGAAGTCCCTATTAAACAAAGCTTAGTTCGCAGACATTGCATGAATAATATTTACTCATTACACTTCATATGCCTTACTTATTAACGAACCAATGAAGATTAAAAAAAAACAACTTAATTACTAACCATAAAATTAATTTTACATCTAAATAAATGTATTAACGCTCAATCTTATATCTCGCTAACGGGGTAAATGTCCCAATAATCGGCCGTACCGGAATTTAATCGTCAATTTAAGATAAGGCGGTTATAATCACAAAAGTCCTACAATCGTTAGCTATGTCCCTAATACTAACAGTAGGGTGCTCCCACTTCCCGTATTAATTCAGTATTGCCGTGAACAACGTTAATTGTAATATAGCGTGATTATAAAACACCCAATTCAAGTTGTTTACGTTTTTTAAAGTAAAACATTAGGGGTCATTCGATGCTTTAGTTAATGGCTTCATTTGCATAAGGACGTTTATCACGGTGTGTCCCCAGGGGGTTGAGCAGCAAACGACCTAGTTCTTTGTCAATTGCATTATAGGTGTTTGTCATTTTCCTCATTGTTGGTATAAGTAGGTTTTTATCGCTCATTTTGTAAACACAAACAAAATACCTCCTGATATATTAATAACTGAAGCTGTTTTTCATCTACACGACTCATTCCTTAACAACAAAAGTAATAAAATAACACACATTGCTCCTTTGACGAATCCGTATAAATAAATCAATGATCACATCAAACGGCTCGTATTTGTCAACGGCGAGAAAAAGCGACAAGTTAATAAAGAGTAATGTCCCGTGATATCAACAGGCAGCTGAATGCCCGCATCTCGATGAGAATGCGATCAATTTTCGATGGCCCAATTACCTTTCGTCGTGGGACATAAGGGTCAGACGGTTGTTGGGCTGTTCACCTGATTTGTTGTTATGGATATTGGAGAGGAAGGGTAAGGTTTGTATGCCATTGCGTTTACGTTCCTTCTGGGTATCATACCTTCATCTAATTGCGAGAAGTATAGAATAATCGAGGACGTACATCATATCTAGTTGGAGTATAAGTGGGGCGAACGCCTAAGGAGAAATCTATTTGGATCCCATAAAACGTTTGAAATTGGTACCTGTGTGTCAGTGTTTTAGCTAAACCTATGTCGGACAAGGCTAAAACTCTTTATAAAATAAATATAATAATGTACAGTAAAAATTCAGAATTTGGCTATGAAGGAGCGACGTAGACAAATCTTCTCAATAAAGATAAAAAAAAAAATGGAATCCTGAGAGACGATATATTTTGCGTACATCTATAACAAGAACTTCAAGTATCCATCGTTCTGGAAAACATATTTTCTTGTTCAAGACGCATTCTTTCAATCATTTTCATTTGCTAAAGGCTGTCTGGTATCTTTCTCTTGAATCACAATTACTTTTCATCCTTGTCTTCCTTTGTCTTTTAAAAACGTTTCTCATTACCTAAATATCATGTCGTTATTTTGATTTTAGATCTACCATCTATCTGTTTATTGCTGAAGAGCATTTTTGCTGACTGATTTTTTGTCTGTATGTATCACACATTCTCGTTACTGAAGCCTATAGATAATAATTAGGAGCGACCAAAATGGCTTCCTGATACAACGAATAATAAGTAGGTAAGTCAACTTTGTACGTTAACAAAACTAATGATAAGATAAGATCGACTTGTTAAAGCTAATAACGAACTTGTTAGTTCTGGTAGCTATAAAGTTGGCAAAGCTCCTTTGGTAATCCTACTAATATAATAAACGTGAAAGTTTTTTATGGATGGATGGATGTTTGTTACTCTTTCACGCCAAAACTTACTAAACGGATTTGGATGAAATTTGGAACACAGATATTTTATAACAGGATTAACACATAGGATACTTTTTATCCCGATATTCCCTCGGGATCTTATGCGGGTGAAACCGCTGGGCGCAGCTAGTACGTATATACGAGGAAGGCTATGAGGTACTTACATACGAAGCGTGAAGTGACCTAATTATTCGAGTAAGTACGTGGTAACATAAACGTAGCTTTTGAACGTCGGAACATGAACATTAAGACTTAATATGAAGATTTCTGCGAAGGGGCCTGTGGCTGAATAACAATAGTGGCACAGATCGGTCGATCAGGTTAAGCTACGCTTGCCACGGTTAGTCTGTCGATGGGTACCGAAAGGTACCCCGAAAGGTGGTGTCTGTGTTCGTATCTTTGCATACCGAGACCCCTCCGTGCCTCGGAAAGCACGTTAAGCCGTTGGTCCCGGCTGTCATCCGTGGATCTTTGACAGTCGTTACGAGTCGTCAGCAGCCCGAAATCTGACAACCAGTCTTACCAAGGGGTATCGTATTACCCAGTAACTGGGTTGTGGAGCTGACCTCCACAACCCAGTTACTGGCCTTTTATGATGTGATTGGCTTCCAGTCTAACCGAATGCAGCTGCAGTCGCTCCATGTAAAATACTGGTATTCAGCTGAATACCAGTATTTTACATGGAGCGACTGCCTATCTGACCTCCACAACCCAGTTACTGGGTAATACGATACCCCTTGGTAAGACTGGTTGTCAGACTTTCGGGTTTCTGACTACCCGTAACGACTGTCAAAGATCCACGAATGACAGCCGGTACCAACGGCTTGACGTGCTTTGCGAGGCACGGAGGAAAGCATGGAATTCGGTACTAAGAGGGTGATCAATGATTGCCTTTTTTTTTTTTTTTGAGAATGGGATGTCATCAAATGACTCCTCCCGCTCTGGGTGGAGCAGGAGGGAGTGTCAGACTCTTACTGACTAAAACCCACCCGTGTTCCTTCCTTAGCCCTTTATGTTCCAGGGCAGCGGTAACCCTTTCGGACAATCCCGCTACCCTGGCAGGATCAATGATTGCCTAAGTACAATGACTCCTGGAATTCCTATTGATTAGAATCTCTTTGCTTTTTGCTACAGTCACACCAAAATAAAGAACTGATAACGGTTGCCAATGATCAATATTAATTATATTGTATTAAATAGATTATGATTATTATCTGTCCCAGCCCAACTTTCCTTTCCCTAAATACATAAATAAGGAGAATCTTACTTAAGGGAAATTATCAGTATAATGAAATACATAGGTATTTCATTATACTGATAATTTTTCTACATAAAAGGAGCAGGAATAAAGTGGTTTTTTATTGAAGTCCCCCGGGCGACCCGCGAGTCTACTTCACTCAAATTGATCTATATATAAAATTAAGTTAATGTGTGCCTGTCCGTGCAGTTTTGTTTATGTATTTGGTTGGATACTTTCTTGACCTTTTGGGAATAACACAAGAGGGTAACACACGATATGAAACGAGTTGCAGATTTTTTTTTTTATATCTTTGCCCCACACTAGGAATTTCTCCTGTATCGTGGGTGCGTTTACAAACATTTAAACTCACATACACAAACAGCCAGACCCGGAACAACTACCTGTAGGCAATACAAATATTTATTCATGAAATAATGAGTAGTTTAACAGGGTACCTATATATCCATAACATATCATATAATCAACCTTTAATGTTCCCACTGCTGGGACACAGGGCTCCACTCTTCGAGAGGGACTGGGCTGTAATCTACCACGCGGGCCCAGTATGTGCTGGTATATGTCACATGTCTTCGAAGTTTTGGTTCGAGGACATTATGTTTTCCTTCACCGTTTTGAGAACAGTATTAATGAAATTATTTACACAATGCTTTTAATAATTTAGTGAATTATTAAAAGCTGGAGAAAAATATAGTAAGTAGCCATGCTGATACACTAGTCTATACATAGAGCTCACTTGATTATCTGAGCTTTGACTTCACCATAATCTTAGACGTAGCTAAGAGAAAATAAAAATATTTATTACAATCAGATCATTCAATAGTTTCTTTTAGAATTTCGGTGACAGCAAAGATTCTTCGCCCACCCTTCACACCTTTTAAACTGATTACCAGCATTGTTAACTTCTGTAATCAATCATTTACCCATAGAATCTACTTACCATTGAAGTTAAAAAAGTGAATAATAAAATAACAAGAGAAGAGCAACCCCGGGGCGTCCCTAGTACGTCACTATTGTATTCTGAGGGCAATCCCAGAGGAGACCATTACGAAATTAAAAACATAGTTCTGGCTCCATCATACTTTGATCACAGTCGTGTTAGTTTTGACTCAAATTTGACATTTGATAACGAAACCCTTAAGTTTGGAGTCAAAGAAATTTGGGCCTGATGAATATTCATATTGTGGTTTGTAAAGTTTAGACTAAGGTATAAGCTTGATACATTTTTAATGATTCAAACAACAAACCTCAAGGTATTGTAGATAAGGTAGCAAATTCAGCCAATAACAGAGTAATATGCTTCTGATATAACTTTAGTTTGATCTACCAACGGAATTGTTAATGAAGTATTTGAATAATGTTATCAGTGTACAGGTGAATGCTTCACACCCACATGACTATACGCTATCATTGACTTTAGCAATACCAACGGCATAAGATAGGGAAATTTGAATCAAGTTAAAACAACTTGTAGTACCTAATAGCCAATAGGATCATGGCTCATTGATGATGGCTCAGAAATATCAAATAGTCCAATATAGAAAAACAGAAAAGTGCGTTTATTGGAACTACAGCAAAAAAGAAATGTACCTTAAAACTATAAAAACAGAAAACTGATTATAATGCCAAAAGGGCTTCAGCTTAGCATATAGTCAGATGGCGATACAAGGTACACCACCTGACGCTGATTTTCAGCTGCAACCCACGCGTGCCATACGCTAAAATAATAAACACAGAGAAGTGTGTGGCCGTTTTCATAAATTAAGAGAATAAATTAAAGGTGATATAAGAGAGGTGATATAGAAAAGTAGTAGTCCGTATTGTAACTGACGAGGATAAAATAGACAATTTAAACGAAGCAGATTTAAATTACAACGCCAGAATAACACTTAATATAGTCGAAGAGAGATCATTCATCAATAACAACACTTCCCTAATAACAGTCCATAAGCTCAAGATAAAAAACGATATCCTACATCTAAATCATTGCAAGCCAGACGAAACAATCGTTGAGTAAATAAAAATAAATATACTAAAGGTGCACTTCCGACATTGTAAGTAGAACGTAGCATTAACAATTCAAACACTTTGGAGGGCAATAAATTAAGTCGTGCCGCACACAGTCCGCTGGTAATCTCAAAATGGCGGCAAACTTAATACTTCTGCTTTTTGTTTGTGAGCTACGAGAGGATGGCGATTGGCCACCTTAAAAGTTTTATTTTGCGAGAGGCTCGTGGCTAATTAATAACAGCTGCACAGGTCAATCGATTAGGTTAAGCTACGCTTGCCGCGGTTGGTCTGTGGTCTGTCCCTCCGTGCCTCGGAAAGCACGTTAAACCGTTGGTCCCGGCTGTCATTCGTGGATCTTTGGCAGTCATTAACAATCGTCAGAAACCCGAAAGTCTGACAAACAGTCTTACCAAAGGGCATCGTATTACCCAATAACTGAGTTGTGGAGGTCAGATAGGTAGTCGTTCCATGTAAAATGAAGATTCAGCTGAATCCGGTTAGACTGGAAACCGACCCCAAGATAGTTGGGAAATGATTCGGCAGATGATGATGACAATGATGATAGAGCATTTTTTCGTTGGTCTTTCCAGCACTTGCTCTTTTTCTGCTTCTATTTTTGCTTGGACTAAAGTTTATACCAAGCGAACAGTGGACTCTAAACCCACCTAAATAACTGAACTACTCTAAAAGAAAAATGTATTAAGTACTAACCTAGAAAAAGTAGACAGTAGAGCAGAAGAAGGAGTAATAATCCCTTTAGCCGAAAGCACTAGTTTTCATAAGGATTAGTTTGGCATCATAATCCGATAGAGAATAGACTGGCCCTAAAAACTACAGTTCTACTTATTATTATAGTAATAATAATAATCTCTGTCGGATTAAGGCTTCAGGTTTTATTGTGGAAGTTTCACGGTACTCTTAACTAATTATGAATCGTATTTTGTTGCTTTTTGTGGTATTCTTAAATATAGTACCATGAACTCGTGAAAATATTGCAGAAAACCCTGCTTGTGTTGTGCCTGTTGTCTTTTTCATCTATAAACTAAGTTCTTCTCACATCGTCATCCACAGCCCGACTTCACCCAATGCTGGGCATAAGCCTCTCTTTTCTTGTGCCAATCTCCAGGCTGCTGTGCCAGCCCCATCCAGTCTCTACCCGCACAGGTAACAACGTCATATGTTTTTCTGACATACACAAATCAAATACCTACACTATACATTCCCGCTATCCTCTCCCACCTCGCACCATACCCCAGTACTGAATGTTTCCCTTGACTTCCTGCGTGCCACTTCCTGACACGTCACAGGCCTGTGTGCCATGTGACGTTGTGACGTTGCACGCCAGTTTTCAACTGAGCAGTGCACAGCCGAAATGAATCATGTATCTGTACTTCCTTCATTGGGATCGGTGGATTTGGATGGTTTAGTGTTTTAGTTTTTGTGGAGGTAGGATTATGTAGAATGACCAATTTGATACATGGAAAACCGTTGAGAATATTGACTGAATCATATATAAATATTGTCTTAACATGACTGATTATATTTGTGCTATTACGAACATTATTACTAGTTATTTTGATGCCTACAGACATCTCTGTAGGCATCAAAATAACTAGTAATAATGTAAGCCTTCGCTGTCATCACAGCGAAGGTTGGAAAAACACGTAACTGTTAAGTCAAGAAGCTAGCTTTGCGTTGAAAATAATTCTCAATTTTTCATCCACGTCATTCACATTCGCTACAACAAAAAGGTCCGTAAGGTCCGAAGTATTTTGAAACTCAATACATTTAAACTCAAAGAAAGTTACGAAAGAAAATTCAACCCTAAAAGGCTCCTTCAAATATCAACTGTTTCCCTTCAAGACAGGGGAGGCAGGGCGCCAGGGTACAGAAGGGACTGGTCTTTACGTGAAAAATCGACATTTAATAGGCGGACGGCTATTTCGCAAATGGAGGTAAGCAGAAGGGTGATGATTTACCAT
Organism: Apamea anceps; assembly: GCA_951799955.1. Taxonomy (NCBI): domain Eukaryota; kingdom Metazoa; phylum Arthropoda; class Insecta; order Lepidoptera; family Noctuidae; genus Apamea; species Apamea anceps. The sequence continues at coordinate 3,932,818 of OX637506.1, forward strand.
CGTGGAACTCAATGCTTGGTCAAATGGAACCAGGGGAGACGTGGGACGATTTTACGCAATCTTTCTTTAAATGTTTCAACGGATTTTTTAGGGGGTTCACTGTATACTTAGAGTGTTGTTTTGCTTTTAATATTGGAGTAATCAGGGTTAGTTCATAGGAATCATTTAGAAATCTAGTTCTCACGAAGTGAACCTATAATACTCGAATTTTATTAGATACTGATATACAATGTTACTGATATAATATTGATTCCATATTTGCAGAAGTTAACTGAGTATTTCAGCTAACTTTGTTACATAGAAACATTGATAACCATCCTAATTTATACATACAAAAATAAGGAATACACAGCAATTATCAATTCCCAACAACCAATAAACAACTAGCACGAAAGTCATTTAAAATTAATCCATCTCGAAGTTTGAGGTAATTAACGGTGTGACAAAGGTCTACGCACACGGATCTCTTCCCTCGTTGAGACTTACGCAATTTGACAGCCTTAATTATTGAATAGAATTGATGCGTCCCACAGGTACGTGTGTGAGGAGGTCTTTATTTTGCTGGGAAACATTTATATGGGAGGTGATCGTGAGGGAGTTTGATAGAATGTTGGTAATTGAGTAGAAACATGCGCTTCGGAACTCCGAAGGGACACATTGTATCCTTATAGTTCACCTGTAACGGTAGTAAATCCATGTATTGCAGAGAATTGTTATTTCTATCAGAGAGATATGTGTCCGACACTTGTGCTTTCTTTTCATAACACTTTTTATATTATTTTATTATTGATCTTGATGCAATGGTTGATAACGGGCCTTTAAATGAAAAGTTAGGTTATAACTGCAAGATCAAAAAAAAAATTGAGATCCTAATATATCATTTGAGATGGTACTATAATACAGTGAAACCACAAATAAACATCTAAAACGGAAACCAACTAAGAAGTATCTCTCAATTAAAAGCCGCCGTAGCACATCACTACTAAGTAGCGTATCGTTTATCTGAACACACACATAAATATCTATGTGCACAGTAAATCGCTCACAATGATTAAACCAAACAATGTAGCCCCTAAAAGACATATCTTTTTTTTTAAATTACTGAGTAAAAGACGAATTCCGGGAACGATAAGAGCACGTCGTACGTCTGAAAACAAGGTTTGGCGCAAGGGACGATCTTTGGTCCGGTGATAATGTGATCTGGAAACTTGCTGTTAGAACTTAGCATTTACGACGTGACCACCAATATATTTAAATTTGATGAATGCTGACAAGAGTTCCGTCCATATGGCAATATAGTAGGTTCTTAAACATGCCCGATATCGAGTAAATAATTTTGATCCTGATCTGCCTGGAATCTGATAGGAACAAAACATGCGGTACAGTTGGACGATTGCACTGAATATGCGAAAAAGTAACAACTTGATTCCTGAAACATTTAGTGTCTTTTGCTTGCAACACTGATGCAATAGAGTAGTTGCCTGGTTAAAAAAATAATTATTATATTTAGTCTGTCAGTTAGATTCACGAAAAATAATGGACATGTATTTTTTCTTTTGTCGATCAAACAAAAAATGACAAAGATAAAGCGCGTCAAAATTTGGGAGTGGGGGTCGTGACGTCACTTGCTTGCAAAAGTGTCGCAAGCAAGTGACAAATCTTCATCATTTTTTTATATAATTGAGAAAAGAAAAAATAGGATGTCAATATTTTTTGATAATCTAACTGGCGCACTAATTAGATTTTTTTTAGGAAAATAGCCTATTGCTATTGGAGAATTTGAATTCCCATACTACATACTTAATTCAGTTTAGTTCGACTTCTTTCCTTTGAGCAGCATGATAAAGGATTCATTATAAAGGCCTGGACCAAGAGGGCTACCAGCGATTTTATCATCCCTTGTAACTTGTTCCATACCAACACATCGGCGCGCGTCACCTGGCGGCGGCGGGTGGAATAATTTATTACATTTCTTAAAAGCCATTACCAAGTGACACCGTCAATGCTCCCTCCTCGCAATTAGCATGAATTTTATACTGCTTGCTAGCATTCTACTGACATTTGGCTAATGATTTGTGACAGTTATAGACAGGTCGGGGGTCGCGAAAATTACAAGATAAGGAAGGAGATGGTGCTGGTGCCGTTGCACTTTAAAAAAAAAAATACTTTTGAATCATTTAGAATTATATTATAAAATGCTTCATCTTCGGACATGCTAAACAGAACAGATCGAGTAGAGCCATTAGAGCATACATAATGCCATTTCACGTGATTAGGCTCAAAGTGGTGAATGTCAATTGTTTATTCGGCTGAACGGTCGTCAGTCGATGTTTGATACTTTGTAGATTCTTTGAACAGTATTCTCGTCTTTTTTCTTGCGTCCTATTCTCCTTTGGGCGCATTATGTCCAATTCGCAAAATGTCCAGAGGGCTCAAATTCTTACACTTAGTCTCAATCAGCAGGCCAATTCTCGTAATTTAAAACGTTCAAAATCTAGTCGCAGTCTCATCTCGGCGACAAACAAATGTCAAAATGTAGGGAAATTAAATGTATTTTTTACAAATTGAGACTGAGATCAGACTGTGAACGTTCTTAAAATTACGAGAATTGCCCCTCAGACTGTGAATGGTCTTAAAATTACGAGAATTGGCGCTCAGATTTGTTAGATCATCAATAAGCTCACATGGATTTTTTTCCCCAATGATTTAAAACGCTTTTGGTTTATCGCGTTTGGTTTATTATTCTCTCCTTTTTTCATTTAAATACTTATAAATTACGTGTTTAAATATTTTTATACGCTTTCTGAATCAAGCCCTTGATCCAGCTGCCGACAAGAGTTTCCTCAGGTGTTTTTAGTTTATTATTCTTATCAATATTGATAAAAATAGTGACGAAATTCGTAACGTATGTCTATAAATATTATAACCATGCCACAGCCAGGCTAAAACTCGTATTTCAAAGTTCACATCCGTACTCACTAACGCAGCATTTACTTTCGAATTCACTCCAAAAATACTAGTGACTATTACTAAAATTTACGACGAGTACACAGCGATTCTTTAAATTCAAGGAAAAAACCTTTTTCAGGGCGCCCCTGTATTTATGAGCGTTTCTAAGGAGTATATAACCAAGTTAAGTGTGATTTCTTAAACTATTCTCGTTGAAAAATGTACCGAGGCAATTTACGACGATGGATTTTCGGTCGCCCGTTCTTATTACCATCTCATTTTGTAAGTGTTTGATCTTTGGGAAGTGATTTACGGTTTTAAGCATTACGTGTTAAGTTTTTAAACATAAGGATTCATAAATTCATACTTTGTAATATCAATCAGTTATTCTTTTTTTTTTTTGGTCAGTACCGAAATTAATATGAAATAAGATGCAATATATATATATGCATTATGCATATCCGTATTTTCCTTGTAGGCATATATTTTCTTTATTCACAAACATTTATTTTTTCTCAGCAAATAAGAATAAAATTGTCATTCATGATTGTAAAAAAAAACATTTAATCAACAAGACAATCTGCCTCACGGTTATAGCACATCGATGCTAACCAGACCGAATTAATTGCGAGCCGAGCGATCAAATCGATTGTGAGATTAACAAATCACTCGATTCCGGTAAATTAACATGTTACCTTCGAGTTGCGAGAGCCATTTCGATGGGGAATCGAGATAAATGAAATCGATGTTTATATTAAAAGGCTGGCGTAATTAAGTAAAGAAAGTTACGGGTGTTATCGTACATGATGGTTTTATATCTGTTCGAGGTAACGTGCGAGAGTTTTGGAAAGTTTAATTACATATGTCTATTAGAGTTACAATTCATAATTAAAAAATATACAGTTCATTTGATCCAGTTATTTTATTTGAGCCTAAAAACGCACTCGATATATAGCTAAAAATAATAATTATGAGTGTTCATATAAGACACAATATTGTAATAGATAAACAAGGCTATTCGGCCTCAGGCTTTAAATGGCCCATCTAATATTTGGCAGAGAAATGACATGTCCATTACCCAACTCCATACGTAACATTACGTCCCTAAACGCCCATATCAAAGTACCCATCGCACAATACTCGACAGCACAATGAGAACTCACGATCCTTTGGGCCGTAGGTGGTTTAAAACAATGCCATTCACGACCGGATTAAAGTTCACAATGCTCATAAAGGAATGGCCCCAGTACTTTGCGACTGACGTATGTATGACGATGAAGGGAACGTCACAAATCTGCAGATGATGAAGAAATTATCAAAGGAATACTACCTCTAATTGATTGTAATAAAGACGACTTTTGTCTTGATGCACTGCATGATGAAGTTGTCCAGGTGGAGGCAGTTTAATTGTTTTTTTTCTTCCTAATGAGGCACAAGTGGTCGACAATGGCTGTCATTGTGTCATTGACTTTGGAACACTATTTTTTGTTTTCCCGTTAATTTGTCTCTTTATTAATTTCCGTGTGTGGAGCGGATGCGTTCAAAGAATACAATTGGCGTTGCATATGGATGTGTTGGTGAAAATGAACGGTAATTTTTCTGCTGTTATTTTATTTCTGTAAGCAATTGTTTTAAAAAGAATGAATTCTTAGGTGGAACTAATTGAACAATAGGACGACGAAGTGTAGCTTTGCTTTGGCAGTCAATTAAGCAAAGAATAGAAATGATATAAAGTATCTAACCGATCACGTTTTGCAGTTCCTAATTAAGATTGACCTTATAATAAAAATACTCATCAAATCTTAACTAAATAGCTATTGAATTCGGAGTAAATACCATCAACATACTTTGAAAGGTCAATCACATCATTGACTACTAAACGTGAGTCAATATTGACTAGTCTCATGATACTTCAAATAATTGAAACTGTAACTTTTGTTGAACAATGTGTTGTAGAAGTATACAGACCAGTCATCTCAAAATTAAACTAAAATTCTTTCTCTTGATCTTTTGCTTGAGAGAGAATCTCAGGCAAAATATACGACATCTATCAGGAACAGTGACTAAGCTATTAAACAATATCGATTGCTTCAGGTACCTCTGCATTAACAAGCAAATCACGACGCAGACTGTAGTCCTGACCGTTGCAGCCTCGTTAGCACACTGCAAACAAATTTGATTACCTAACGAGAGGGAGTTAGACGTGTCCTAACATTTGTGCAAAGACTGGACTGACTTTTGTATAGATTTGAATCTTATTGACGAAGAATAAGGTGGAGATTTGGTTGTTGGTGACGCTAATGATGAATGAGATATTGTCGAAGTTTGGTACTTTGGAAACGATGATGGTATAAGTTTTAGATAGATCTTAGAATTGGTAGTTGTGTTTTTAGAAAATGATGTAGCTGCTACGTAATACTATACTATAGAAGTAAATACACAGAAATCAGTACATGTGTGTGAATGAGTGTTAAATTTTATATAAAATAATAATACATATGTACATGTGAAAAAATAAGCAAACTAATCATAGGGCGCTGTCAACAGGAACAGCGCCCAAAAGGCTGGCAGCATTGCCACGTTGTATGGCGATGCTAATTCTTTGGCCAAGAAATAGGCCAGCCCTCTGGTCACGTGAAGAGTCGACTAACGGCTTGGCAATATCTCGAAAATAATATATACTTATATAATATATGCTATATTTTATATTGGTAGACTTCAGTATTATTATTCTGAAAAAGATTTGGCACCAAGCATTATCTTTTAAAATCATTCTCGATTCATTTGTTGAAAGAGAATGTTAAAACTTAGTTTTTAATTATCCTAATAACCACTATCCAAAGTCTCCGGTCATACGCGACCCGACATTGAACTTCCTAACTTCACAATCGGTATGATTCGGGCCACCTGACACAGCGCAATTAAGAGACATTGTCCTGTATAAATCTTTATTTGTCTGGCAACCCCGGCTTTTTACCAACACTGGCAACTCAGCACTCATTAACTGTATGGGACCCTGTATGTGTATGTGAATTGGAATTTTTCCAGTTTTTGTCGAGTCCGAATTTGCTGGAAAATGCTGATGTGTCAGCTTAATTTTGGCAATTGTTTTGAGCGTGTAAAATAAAATTCTGATGTTGCTACAAAATGCCATGAAATAAATTCTGAGAAAGGAAACATGTGCTTAAAATAGAACATGGTACCTTAATTCTATTTAAAACCCAGCATGTGCCAAAGGGTACATGTCTAAAACCACTAAAACCACATTAAAAAAAAAGTATAAAATATAAAAGTTTCATTTTAGAACAGTGGTCCTGAAATAGCCGGGGGCGGTGCGGCGGCAAACTGCCGACCGTGCAAATGCGAGCGACACAGACTACTAAGTAAGGATCCCTCATTCTAATGTGGTTTATTTTATGTGTATTACCTTTTAATGGTGGAATGGAATGGTTCAAATATGTCATGTACATTTATTTATAATCTGTTTTTTTTCAGTCCGACCAGAGTAGTCAGACAAAAACTTTCGAAAGAATATTTTTTTTAACGTTTAAAAAAATCGAATACCGTTAACATCGTTCCAATTTTTGAAGAATTCAAAATCTTGTTTTTAATTTCTAACTAACACGCTATACATGGAACACCTCTGAAACTTGAAAAACGCCCCATTACGTTCGGCTTAACCCGTTCCAAAAACACAAACGACTCCAAATTTCACATTCAAAATTACATTTACAAAAACAATATAGTGCACATTCGTTGAACTTTGTATGACAGTGTCACAACGAGGGGCCGGCGCGACGGTGGCGGCGCGAAACATGAAAACTCGATAAATTTTAAAGTGCTCAGGCCTTTACGCCCGCAGCCATTCGTCCGAAATCTGCAGCCGAATACGTACGAATTTCGGCAACTTCATTAATATTGCCGGATCACTTTATTGTATTCCGATTTTTGAATTGAAATGGTATGGCGATGGAAGTTATGAGCCTGTAGCTGAATAGAATATTTTATTTCAGTTTGCAAGTCCGATTTTGAGTGTTGTATTTTTAAATACTGGCCTGACTCACTCATACAAAAATATTGGTAGAATTTTTGCTATTGTAATAAAACATTTTTATCTGTCACACAAATCATTATCGTTATAGAAAAATCTAATTATATTTATGTACCCAATTACTAACTCCAATTTTCTTTTCAAAAGAAAAATACTTTCGTCCAATCTCCGATCTTGATTGCTACATTTTAAGCCTCTCAAGCGTAAAAAATTAACAAAACAAACACAGCATGTCACCCAATTAAGTTGAAATACATACTTTTTCCATGTAACAAGTCTGTAAGCTCAAAGGGTACACGAAACTACGACAAAAAACGCTAAACTGGGTCCCAGTCCCATGTCAAACCTCCACTGTGAGAAGGTAAACGCGCGAGCACAAAAACAGACCGCATCATTATAACATACTTTGTTTCTAGCTTCCGTCTTAAACCATGAGCTTGTAACAGCTTATAACCTCAACTTTGCCTTCATTACAAGCTGTTTATTTCACTTGTTTTTATAGCTTTTTTATTTGCGATTATGTTTTGTTTTTACGATGTGACTTTTTAAGTTGCCGTTGCATAGTATGTGCTTATGTTTGTTTGTTTGCATTTTTTACTTTTTTATGTTGTCTGAGGTAGTAATGTAGCCGTTGTAATGCAAATGTTGTGTAAAAATGTGAGTGTAGCACGTAATGTTATACTGACTGCTTTGTGGGTCTAGTGGACGCGAGCGCTTCTGATCAGCATGAGGTCATGGGTTCGATTCCGGGGTCGGGCAAAGTTTTATTGGGTATTTCCATCTGGAATTTCTCAGTAGCAGTCCGGAGTCAGGATTTGTGCCCGGTTGATGGCAATAGGCTCGCCCCCTGTTACATGGAACTTAAACATAACTGGCGAAATGTGGGTGTGCTATAGGTACACTTCTGCCTAACCTTCGAGGATTACAGGCGTGATGTTATGTGTTATGTTATATTGAAAGAAGCTTGATTGAGCTGCACGAAAACGTTTGGTGAATCTAAAATATCTATGTGGACATTAGTGTCTTACACATTAGAAACGACTTTAATAGTATCGTAACTATGTCATGTAATTAAAATGCACATAGATCCCAAATCGGTGTAATTTATAGCTTTAACATTTAACATAAATTATCAAGGACAGTATAATATTTATTATATGAGCATGCAGCGATAGCACTAGGAAGTGGTGAAGGGCGGGCGTTTTTGGGGGACAGTCTTTTGTAATTTTGACGTTCGAAAAGTGCTGATTCTCAGCCTAATTTGAATAAATGACTTTTGATTTTGATTCAAAAAAAAAGATTTTCATCACGAACTGCGATCATTTTTATTTTATTATTAGCCTATACGGGGACAGTATTATTGGGTAAAGGTTTCTCCCAAATCCTACCAGGAACTTTTTTCCCGCGCCAAGTTGAACCAGACCTCGCGGTACACGTCCAGATCGTCTCCTCATCTCTTTCTGGGCCGGCGTCGGCGTCGCCGTCCTAACCTACGGTGCTCAGACCAGCAGTGCGATTCTGTAACCATCTCACCGTGAAAACTTAGGTGAAGTGAGCATGGAGTGAGCTGTCCAAATAATGCTAGGGATTGACACTATTGACAGCAGTGCCATTCTGTAACCATCTCACCATGAAAACTTAGGTGATGTGAGCGTGGAGTGAGCTGTCATTCCAACTAATGCTAGGGATTGACACTATTGACAGCTTATTTCAGATAACTTTTCACGGTGAGATTTGTACAGAATCGATCGGCAGCTCACTCTAAGTTCACTTCACCTAACTTTTCACAGTGAGATTTGTACAGAATCGATCGGCTGGTCGCTCACCGAGTCGCAAATGTTTCGCCTTGGAGTTGGCCAAAGAGCGATGAACGCAGCATTCTGGGTGTAAAAAGACAGGACAGAACTCGGGACACCACGCTGAGTTCCAAAACGGGCATAGAGGATGTAGGAAAGAAGGCTGCCAGGCTCAAATGTAATTGGGAAGGTCACATCAGCCGCATGCACGCTGACCGCTGTGCAAAAGCCTCCACACTTAGCTATTAAGTAAAGAAAATAACGAGCCATGTAATTTTCCAAAATAAAGTGAATATAAATTGTGATTATCAGTGACACAAAAAAATATCGAGCGTGTTAAGACTGAAATGTTAATCCATAACACACAGAATTAAAAGGACTCGTACGTGCACTAAGTGATAGGTAAGTCTCAAGTCATAAAATATCCATCTTTACGATTACAAACGTAAGAACAGTCGTAAAAAACTCAAAATAACATTGAGGATCGAAGCTAATTGAATAAGGGGACATTTTTTACCGCTTTTTATTCACTTTCCCGTCTGTTTCAAATTAAAAAGCAATAATTCTACTGGAGTGACTCGCTGGCATGATTTATGTGGTCGTCAGTGGTTTTTGGTTGTGTTACAAAGTAATCTCTTGTTATTTGTTTATTGAAGTACTGTTTGATAACTGATAAGTTATTATTTTGTTTGGTATGTGTAAAGCTGCGGCTGAAAGAACTCACTGTTTTAGTTTTCTAGTCTACCTACTATAGATTCCGAATTAACCATTGAAGGTTTATTCCGAACCTGACCCGAAATCCTAACCCGGTCGCGGGTTAGGTTAGGAACTTGAAAAAAATTATAATGTTTGTTCCAAACGTAACCCTCTTCCTAACCTGACTAGTACCCTAATTGCGTAACACACGATCAATCGGAATCTGAATCATTTTAAGCAAATTGCAAATCCATTGCTTCATAAGTTCGAAAAGTTTGTCTGCTCAACACGTAAAGGTTAACCTATCTATATCGCAATTCGGGTTATGATAGGAACGATACGTCGGTCAGGTTAGGAAGAGGGTTACGTTCGGAACAAATATTATCATTTTTTTCAAGTTCCTAACCTAACCTGCAATCGGGTTAGGATTTCGGGTCAGGTTCGGAATAAACCGAATTGAAGGACGTCTAAGGTCGAATTCACGGTTTATTAATCGATTCGCACGAATTTACTCGCCCGAAACATCATCTGCCTAGCCTTTTCGCAACTAGGTTGGGGTCGGCTTCCAGTCGGACCGGATGCAGCTAAATACCAGTATTTTACATGAAACGACTGCTTATCTGACCTCCACAACCCAGTTATTGGGTTATACGATACCTCTTGGTAAGACCGTAACGACTGTCAATCCACGAATGTACATGTTTTATAATATTTAACTATTATCACTTCTGAGTGCTAGTGTCCTTATTTCTATACTTGCATAAATTGCATAAAATTCAAAATGTGCCAATTGCCTAGTGCATGTTTCTAACGTTACGTACAGAAGTCGACTCGCCCACAAATAAATTAACTTCGTGCGAGTCACCTATAGAAAAATAATATAAATTATTGAAAAGTGACGATCCACCCGTTTCGGTCGAGTAGTTTCGTGCGAATCGGTTAATCAGCCGAATGCACAAATCATAAGGCGTGGCACACAACAAAGTAACGTACAGAATTTTGTAAAACATACGTTGCGACCATGGATGTTGCGACTAATTCTAGCGACTTTTATAGTGATTCTTCATAGATTCATTTACGTACCTACAGACCTTTTTTCAAAGAAAATGTGTCCGTAACAAAAGAACCCTTTACAAATAATATTTATACTGAATAATAAAAAAAATCTCCTTGACGCAATAATGTGGTCAAAACAATACGAGCTCATCTGATGGTCGCGAGGTGGCGGCAGTCGCCGGCGACACTTTTCACGCTTTAATTAAAACTTGAGGATTCATTGTGCCAGCTTTAATTTCATTGCGCGCAGACTTTGCGCAGATGACGCGTCGGTGTACCCCCGCCCTTACTCCGTAAACTTTATAATTAATAACAAACGGAGATAATTGCTTATTGTTGGAGGTGCGTTATATACATAATTAAATGATTTCAGATACCTAAATAATTTGTAACTAATTTACCATCAATTATTTATTTATTTTACGGATTAGGTGAATGTAGGTTTTTTTCACTTTTTAACCGACTTCTAAAAAAGGAGGAGGTTCTCAATTCGAATGTTTGTATTTTTTTTTTTTTTTTTTTTTATGTTTGTTCGCGCATAACTCCGTCACTTGCCACCCGATTTGAAAAATTCTTTTTTTGTTGGAAAGGGTATACTTCCCAAATGGTCCCATAGAAATTTCATCAAAAACGGTTCAGTAGTTTGGTTTTTACACCAAAATTACTGGTAAAAATTACAACTAAAAAGTGAAAAATAAAAACTTTTTTGCAAAAAAATACAACCGACTTCCAAAAACGACACTACAAAGTGAAAAATAACTTTAATTTCGGAAGTCGGTGGCAAACAACGAAAATGCGAACCCAACGCCACCGACTTCCGAAATTAAAGTTATTTTTCACTTTGTAGTGTCGTTTTTGGAAGTCGGTTGTATTTTTTTGCAAAAAAGTTTTTTTAGTTGTAATTTTTACCAGTAATTTTGGTTTAAAAACCAAAGTACTAAACCGCTTTTGATAAAATTTCTATGGGACCATTTGGGAAGTATACCCTTTCCAACAAAAAAAGAAATTTTCAAATCGGTTGGCAAGCGACGGAGTTATGCGCGAACAAACATAAAAAAATAAAAAAATACAAACATCCGAATTGAGAACCTCCTCCTTTTTTAGAAGTCGGTTAAAAATTATTTTATAGACATTTCAGTGAATCTTTTCTTAGTAGACTAACTCTACTAAGAAAAGATTCACTGAAATATCTCTAGAAACTCACCTAGACATTATGGTTCTAAACTTCTTATGTCCTTTTTTATATAACTATTATTATAAAAAGATTTGCTCTTTTGTATGTTTGGTGGTTACGCTTTCACGCTAAAACGGCCGAACGGATTTGGATGAAATTTGACACATGGATATATGACCTGGATTAGGGCACAGGACACTTTTAATTCTGGTGTTCCCACGGTATCGAGACTTATGCGGTTGAAACCGCGGGGTGCAGCAAGTAAAATATATGTTGACTAAAATAGTACCTAAGGTCTAACGGATATGAAATTGGTGGATGAGTGAAGGGGTGGATGAAATGAGGGGTAATGAACTCTCATGTCATCGACATATAAATTACATAATTTCGATTTTCAAAGGGTATTTGAATGCCACGTTTTTATGATTCAAAGTTTATCTATTGCTACAACATTATTCTACGGTAATCCATTCAAACTTCAGACTATAAAAAAATGAGAAAAGAACAATAAGCAGAAACCACATTAAAAATTACTTCAGTACCACCGAAAATAAGCAAAAAAGCATACCATAGTCGGCATTCGAGTTCCATTCCTAAACAAACTGTAGCTGTCACCAGATGTCACTTTTTTGCCGTCTCGACGACACGTCTCGACATCGCGTGACTTCGATTCGACGATTGAGAACTTATGGTTGGGGCAATGATCTATCGCGCATTTTTACGAAATAAGCCATAAAATTGGACGTTATGTAGTTATATTGTCTGAGTTCTGTGTCCAGAGCATTTTTGAAGATTAATGTTTGATAATACGGTTATTTTAGGATGGTTGATTTAGGAATTTGTTGCAGTTTGTTTGCTGTTGGTGCATTTTTGGCTTGTTCTTTTACAATATTTGGCTGTCTAGAGTTCTCTTTGGCAATATAGACTAGTGTCTAGTTCATTGCCATATAAGAAACGTTGATTATTCATAATTAGCTTCAGAGATAATAAAATACAAACGGAAAATGTTTTATCTCCAATATATTTCCTTCAACAACTTCATTCAATTAAGATTTCATGGCTCATTCCATTTTATGTTAAAACACGTAAATACGTCGACATTGTGCAAATTAATCTAAAAATAAATATTTACCTCATCTCACCCGCCTGCACAAAATGCACAAAACTCTTCAATTAAGGCGAAGTGTATTACAACTAACAAAAAAAAATCGATCGAAACTGCACTTCACTGCAACATTAATAAAATACCGCAGTATAACCCTACAAATGAAGCGGTGGTCCACTTGATTGATTTATAGCACATGCCCGCGACGGACACGACACGTGTTCGGTAGCAACACGCACGTGCCCGTTTAATTAATTTAGCTGTTGATACTGTCCGGACACGGGGTAGATAGTGTCAGAAGAATCATTTGGCTGTTGTGTATGTAGGCTGTTTTTGAATGTGAGTTTAAATGTTTGTAAACGCACCCACGATACAGGAGAAATTCCTAGTGTGGGGTAACGTTTTATTAAAAAAAAAAAGAAAAAAAATATTCTAACTGTAAAGTGTTAACAAGCTCAAGCACGAATCACGATGGTGAACGAATGTGTCTACAATAGTCTACATGAAGACTTATTGGAATCTGCTTGAGTATGTAGCGTAGTAAATGGTTTTAACTAAACGTAAAACACCATGCGAAGTTTACGAAAGTAAATGTCGTCTGATAATATTAACAAGGTTAAGTTAGTATTGTTTTGACGACCGATGACCTCAAGGACCTGCTGATAGCGGATTTCAGCTGAATGAAACCTATGTCCAACAGTGAAATCATTTTGACTGATAGCGTTGAAAGTAGATTTCAGCTGAAATCTATGTTCAGATTTTTACATATCATACACAGCAATGCGTACTCTTACTGTATGAGTGATGCACAGCGCACACCTGATTGCTCGTTGACAGTATTGAGCCTTCCGTATTACCTATTCTGTGTCTCGTCGTCAAGGGTTGTCGGTGGCCGTTGCTACATTGACACGTGGTTTTTTGTAGCAATTAAATGAAGGAGGTTTTATTGTCCAGCAATACTGTTGCGATCCCAAGCGATTGTACAAAGTATGAATTACTTTTTTAGCGGATGGTAATTCAAATTTTCATATTTATGTGAGTACCCAAAAAGGTAAATGAAATAACGTTGCTTTGCTTTTAAAAATGTAAATTCATTTACCATGAAAACTGTACCTATTGGGCTGGCTGGCTGATTTTTCAATCGACAGAAAAGTTTTATTCGTGGAATAAAATTGACGTCTCAAAATTATTCCTCGGATAAAATTATCTGGCGTTGGAAAAATTAGTCCTAAAACATGTTTTAGACTAGTTTCGCTTTAGATGTTATTTTTAAACTACCATTATCTCGCGTAACTTCAAACTTGTTTCTTTTGTTTTTTCTATTTTGTTATTAATTTCATGTATGGTGCTTGTGGCACAATTATATTTGTAGGGAATGCGGTGCTAACCTATAAAAATTGTTACTCTGACCTTAGGTCCGAGAAATATTACTTAAATTGTAACTAAGTAAACAAACTGAGTCAAAAAAGAGCCAACAAAAGTTGGCTATTAAAGAAAATAAATAAATCATAAATCACGTAGGTAATGTAAATTTTTCAGCACTTTGTTCCGTCAATGGTTAGGAAAAAGTAAAAATATTGCTTACAGTTACAAGCCAGCCACACACACAACTTGTCAAGATTACCTGCGTACTACCAAAAATATCAAAATATACTTTTCCACCTCTGCTGTAATTACAGCCTATACCACCATAACTCCTCTAGCACCCGTTTATCTCAAATATCTCGCATCACAACTGCAGGTTATGTCCATAATAACAATAATACAACAATGGGATCAGCAGTAACAGTAATCGTTACGGCTCGGCTACTATGTAAGTAGCCGAGCCGTAACGATTACTGGTATCGTAACATTTCACTCAAAATTGGTGCGACGATCTAGACAAGATGTAACAATTATTAGGGATGTTATATTTTATTGTTATTACGCATTTAGACGAGTAAAATATGATGTATTTTGACCGTGGATGCCTTATTAGGCGCTTAGTATATTATGGCAGCCTTATCCATGGGTCTCATTAAAATTGCCTATGGGTTATGGGTTTAATAAAGTTAACCCAGGTTCTGCCATCGTTTTTTTTTTTTTTTTTTTTTTTTTTTTTTTTTTTTTTTTTTTTTTTTTTTTTTTTTTTTTTTTGAGGATGGGAAATCATCAAATGACTCCTCCCGCTCTGGGTGGAGCAGGAGGGAGT
Source organism: Apamea anceps (assembly GCA_951799955.1). Taxonomy (NCBI): domain Eukaryota; kingdom Metazoa; phylum Arthropoda; class Insecta; order Lepidoptera; family Noctuidae; genus Apamea; species Apamea anceps. Next base: position 3,947,836 of record OX637506.1, read on the forward strand.
GTCAGACTCTTACTGACTAAAACCCACCCGTGTTCCTTCCTTAGCCCTTTATGTTCCAGGGCAGCGGTAACCCTTTCGGACAATCCCGCTACCCCACGAAAATGTGCCTTCGCTAGCAAAAATGTCCAAGTGCGAATCGGACTTACACGCCGAAAAAAACCCGTTTCTTAGATCCATCCAAGAAACGGGTTATTTTAGGAGGGACTCCAGTCCCCCCTAATTTTTTATTACTTTATTTTATTTTTATTATTTTTTGTCATGGAAAATGGAAATACATACTCTTCGAAAATTTCAACTGTCTACCTATTACGGTTCATGAGATACAGCCCGCTGACAAACAGACGGACGTACGGACAGCGGAGGCTTAGTAATAGGGTTCTTTTGGGTACGGAACCCCAAAAAGTAAATTAAAAATCAAAAAAATTGTCAAGACATTACTTCGTGAAATAAATGTTTACCCACGAAAATCAGCTCATAATAAACGTAAACAAAATAAAAGTGCCACAATAAAGTATGATTGAATTTGAAACATTCAATAAAGTTATTTGAAGCAGGATGCTAAGTTAAATGGGGAGGAACTTTAATCATTGGCACGGACACTCCCCGGAGATCTTTTAAGTATAAACGATAAGTTAAGGGCAAACTCGTGAAAATTTGTTTTTATTTTCGCGGCTCGTAATTTTGTTGTAAACAGGAAAATTGGAACTTTTCAAGGGACACGTGATTTTTCCTAAAATTATGTAATGGCTATATTAATTTTGAAACTGTGGGGCTTTCTTAATAATTTGATAACTGTGTAGGTTTATTTTTATGAAGAGTACCTATAGTAACAAAGAGACATTAAAAGTTGTTCCTAAAATCACTATTAAACATAATTAAATGTTTCTGGGCCATTTGGAGCCGCCAAATTCCCCAAAACACCACCATTAGCACCTCACCTGTTCACCGGTGTATAATAAAATGCATGCTGAGGCAGCCATCAGAGTCCCGTGTGCAGGTGGCACTGCACACGTGTCCCTGGTGGCTGCGTCACCCAACGATATTCACGTTGCTTCATTTTGGGCCGAACAAATTAAAAAGCTAAATGGATATTTTTTTCGTGTTATTTTTGCCATCGAAACGCTAAGAAGAAAAAGATAGAACACTTATGATAAAAATTTTCAGCAAAAATTTTTCAATATCAGAGTGACTTAATTTAAAATTACAAGCCCGAGGTTAAGACTACTTAATTATTATGGTACTTAATGAAAAAAGGCGGAGGATGCTAGGGAAGGCCTGTGTCCAGCAGTGGACGTCTTTCGGCTGAAATGAATGAAGTAATGAAATGAAAAAAGTTTAATAAATATCTAATTACCTATTAACCTTTCGCATGCGAACGTGGATCCACGCGAGGCACAACGGCTTTTTAATTGTTTTTGTAATTACTGTATTCAACTGGTTAAAGAATAAAGTTCTAGACACGTACTGATTCTAATTAAGCCGCCAGGAACTTTTATTTTAACAATATTATTGCACTTGTGAAGACCTTCCCCTTAACAATGCAATGCTAGGAGCATTGCCAATACAATCTAAAGAATTGAAAGAGTCCAATATTGAGTCTTATTGCCGGTGATGTTTTAATTATTATTGTTGAAGACCTACCAAATAACGATATGAGTATCCACTCCTTGTGGGTTAAGAAGGGTTTGGTTTTATATATATTTTTCTCTGATCTTTTACTACATATTGATAGAGTAGAATCTAAACAAAACTATCGACCTATTTTAGTTTTACATCAATGTAATGAGGCAAAAAGTTACATGCGGATTTTTTGCATGGAAAGACTTCTAGGCTTTCTATGATGTATAAATATGACGTCAGTAACGCAGCTCCAATACGTTTTCCTAACGTGAAAACTGTGAGCAGAACCTTCTTTCCAAAAACCTCATTGGCTAAATAAAGAGGTCACCACTGCACCCTTGTATGTCAATGTATGTCTATTGCGAGTTGACCGTCATTGTGGGCAACGTAAAAATGTCAATGTCAAAATCAAATGGAGTACATTGTTAACTGAATAATCCTCTTCAGTATTCTCCAAAGGCGATAAACATCGTAAAACATACGACACCGCGACCGTTTACAATTTACACCACATCAGAAACCGCACCGCCTTATCGAAGAAGTCGATGGTCGATGGTCGAGAGGTTCTCGAGACGGCGCGATCCCCTTACTAATGTTCATTGCCATTGTTTCTGCTCCACTGCTCCTCAGCCAATGGAAAAATAGAAGAAATCCGATAACAGCAACAGAACAAAGCCTAGCCTCTCTGTAAAATATAAGGCCGCGATTAGGAACATCTGAACGCGGACTCAATTTATAGACGGGGGCAGACATCTTTCATTTGTTTTTATTTTCATCGTTTTTGATACATCGGACTCTAATGGTTCTATTTTTAAATGGGTTCTTTGCAGTCTTTGCTTTGTGGAGAACGAAGTGTGTGAGAAAAAGGATTGATTTAATTACCTGTTTCAATACGAGCATTTTTTTCAGACGTTGTTGCTCTCGAGGTCTCGAGAATAGACTACATAATAAAGCCATTTAATACATTCTTGTGGTTGTAAAGAGGACTACTGAAAGACCATATTTGTAGCAAACATTTACGAGTAGCACTGAAGAGTCTTGAGAACAGCGTGTTTTAATTACAGTAAAAAATAAATAATTTCACCGCCCATCAAACCGTTGACGGCGCAATTTTTCCCGGCCATCAGATCTCAAGATAGAACAAATAAGTAGTACTAGGATTTTAATATGCCATAAACTATAACGACCTATAACATTAGGTATCCCAAACATATGTCGTAAACTTTATATGCAAGAAAATAAAGGTGAAAATCGTTTTTCGAACCCGCAAACTCAACTCGGTACGGGTGACAATAAGACAGTGAAAATTTTACTACTGCGAAAAATTGTGTCAATGAAAAGTCACTCTATCCTGCGAAGTAATAAGGTCGTTGTCAATTCGTTTGCTGGTTTCCTAGTTGTTTATGTTATCCTGGTACGAGGAGACAAGTCCTGAGTGCATAGCTGTCCTTGCAGCAAGCTTTATGTCTCTGCGAAGATGGTGCGAAGCTTCTTAGCGCTTCTCGGTAAAATGCTTTCCTAGTACATTCTCTTATAGTTTTCTGAACTCCGCATAGCTTTACAATGTGGGCTTTGATGTTTGTTTTAAATGTGGCCGTTGATAGAAAAAGTGACAGGACGCGAAGTGATATAGTTCAGTGAAATTATGACAAGAAGGAAGTGTGTTCGTGGTTCGTGTTCTGATTCACTCGGGGCTATTCTGAGGATAGAATCTAAATGTCACTGATATAATTGTGGTTACGATGTCATTAGTTACTTAGCTAATCGTGCCTATAGGTTAATGTTAACACCACAGAATAACTAATATTAATATTATTGGTAAGTAGACTTTGCCCGCAGCTTCATCCGCGTGGTAAATCCCACAGGAACGTACTACCGGGATTAAAACTAGCATATGTGTTATTCTAGGTTATAAACTATCTGTGTGCCAAACTTTATCCAAATCTGTTGAGCCGTTTTTTGCGCCAATCCGGAACAAACATTTCGACAAACGGATAAAAAATCTAAAAACTATATTTTCGGCATCAGACTCGTTCTCATGCCTCGTGGCAATTACTTTTTTTCAAAAATATTCATTGTTTAATTTTGACTTCATTACTATTTTATTAGTCATGTGTAATCTAAACCTAATTGTGATAACTCGTAAAAATATACAATATACTTATAAGGAGATTATGTCAAGTGCTTCTCTTTATTCGTAGATCCATTCACCAGTAACTGCCTTAACATGGATTATTCAGGTAAAAAGTTTTCAATAACACATAGGTATTTTATATATCTACTCACAAACTCCTATAAAAGGCACGTACCTGAAAACAAAAAAAAAAACACAATTAAAACGGTTACGGTCTCATTTAATTAGGTCAGCTGTAGGTCTTCATTTAATTACCAAAAAGATTAAATTTTCCGTGTCACAAAGTTATGGCTTTCACATGCAAATGTGACGGGAATTGGGACGAGTGCTTGTGGTGTACTGGGAGATTGGTTTAGAGAGCATTTAATTTTTGCTACATTATTTTTAGATGGAAATATAATATCTTATTATTTTTTGGCTCACTTTGTTTCGTCATCATCATTCTCCTGTTTTGTCTCAATTTATTCAGGGTCGGCAATAGGTCTTCTTTTTCCATACTTCTCCATTAGTCATTATCTCGATAGTCACCTTTCTAGCCATATCTACAAGTTCTTTTGACAATGCTAGTCTTAAAGGTCTTTCGGAAAGCTCGAGAAAAGTCAAAGTAAAAGGATCGGCAGGTAGCGTTCTGTAGTGTCTGCCTACCCTCGTGGGAATGAGGCGTGAGTGTATGTAGCATTATGTAAAAGAATAACCATCAATAAAATTATAAAGAGCAATGTATAGTGTGCATTTTCCTTACAATGATCTAACCATGCGTCTAAATCGTGGGTTTGATGAATTTGCCGTTCGTATGTCACAATTGTGTGACAGACTTTGATGTAATATTTATTTAGTCTCGACTCTCAATTATCAATTCACGCCGGCGGAGAGTAATTTGCATCGCAATATGAATCCGGAACTGAATTGAATATTTGATCGCTGGCTCCATCATAATTCTATGTCAAATTGTCATATTGGCACAACTTTGTCGATGTAAGTCAACTGGTTTGTATTTTGATGCTATAGTAACAGTAACGTATCTACATAAAAGCAGATTAATTTGCATCTCAAGATTGGAGTTTATAAAAGTCAATAATAAACCGACCCAAATGCCATTTGCAATCTTTAATTCAAATCAGTATCCACCCACGTAATCCCAATAAATGAAAAAATCAAGAGATTATTCGTATCTGAGAGAAAACGTGTAGGCAGCTACGTCCCTGCCTCCAGAATTACACATTCCGCCCTAGGCACAAAAAAACCTTCAAGACACATTTGGAAGTTCCTTCAAAACTTGTTAAAAGCAACGTTCCACTGTCCCAAACCGAAAAATAAAACTACCAAAACTTTTTCGAACATCAAACTTCAAGAGTGAAATCTAAAGGAAAGTTCGCGAAAGAAAAGTTGGGGGTGTATTTGAAAAGCGTTCTATTGTCGCCGAAGGGATGGAATTTGTTGTACACCATTTAGGGGTGTTAAAAACAATCTATGACGCAGTGTCCGGGTTAATGCTGTGTGCCGCGTGTCCTGAAGTACCGGGAAGTGTTTGCACCGGACTGCAAGCGTAGTACTCGTACCATCGTTTCCAGGAAATTCAATGAGTTCTTTTTTCTACATTTTTGCAAGAGAGACTCAAAAGATTGAAGCGGGTTGGTGAATGCTTTGACCAACAGAGAAAAATATAAAATGTTAAAATAAAAAAGTAAGTCCTTGCTAAATAAATGAGACGACTGCCGCACCAGAAATACATCGGTAATATAATTTTGTGAGTAACGTGTACATGAATGTTTATGATTTTGTACGGACCTATCGAATTACATAAATTGACATCACAAAGTCAACGAAAAGTAAGTACTTAGAGACATAAACGAAAACCAAATTATAACTTATTCGAGAAAAAACGAACATCTAAAACAAATGAACAAGAACAGTTAGTAATTCGAAATGTTTCAAGTAAAGTGCACTCATGAACGAACGAAATGAAAGTTTCGTTCGCCACCGTCCGTCGCTCGTTGTTCAGCCATTTTGATTTATTGTTTTTGGCGCGCATTTGTTTGCTATTACCTCTTTGAACTTCGTTACAATACGCTATAATTTATGTGCGTTTGTTTTGCCTTTTTAGATTCAGCTGGGAGCGAAAAAAATAATAAACGCAGTTAGTACTGCGTATTGCCTGTTTTACTTGTTTTGTTTCATATTCTGGAAATAAAATTCCTTTCAATGGAATAAGACTTCATATCGTTTTAGGTGTTGCAAAATTAAATAGTGTGGTAAATGTCTGGCCACAAAGTTGTAGCGCAATGTTTCCTATGAAAACTTATTTTCGTTTAATTGGACCATCATGTCAATTCGCAAGGAATTCACTAACTGGTAATATGTGCATAAATGAGATTAGTACATCATCTTAATATTATCAGCTCGTTAATGTTAACTGCTGACCAGCTTACAGGAATAGGGAAGATGTAAAGGGTTTATTTATATATTCACGGTGCAAGGGACATCGACGCGCAAACTGTTACCATGAATTCAGCACATGGTTCTAGCCTCTTCCCACCAGCGTTGAAATTATTCAATGGTTATTTGAAAAAAAGTCAGCTGTTTCATATAAAAGTCTAATGCCTACAACTATACTTATATACTAATCAAAATGTATGGAACAGCAATAAAAAAAATCTATGAACAATTTCAACGCAAGGGGGTCCAGAATGCGGCGATAAGTCCCCTCTTTGAGGAGTGGCTGGAGCGGCGTCACGGTGCCCTCACCTTCTGCCTGACGCAGGCCTTCACCAGACACGGTTCTTTCGGGAGGTTCCTGTTCAGGATAAGGCGGGAGGAAACGCCAGGGTGTCACCACAGTGTGGATCACCCGGAGGACACGGTGGAGCATACGGTGGAGGACTGCCCGGCTTGGGCGGAGCACCGCCGCGTCCTCGTGGCGGCGATCGGCGGCGGCGATCTCTTGCGTCCGGCCCTGGTCCAGGCCATGGTACGGAGCGAAAGTGCATGGGAAGCCGTCACCTCCTTCTGCGAAGCAGTAATGCTCGCAAAGGAGGAGGCGGAGCGCGTGAAGGAGAGGCAATCTCTGCGCCCTCACGCCCCTAGTCGCCGCAGGAGATCCCCTGGACGTCGGAAGTCAACAGCCGACTCCCGGTCACCGTAGGCGCGGGCTTGCGGGCAACGAGCAATGGGCAGCTCGCCGCCCGGAAAGGGCCAGGTCCGGGTCGACGGCGCGTCGTGTTCTACGCGCACCTCAAAGAGATGTCAGCACGAACTAACGGGGTCCGCTAGGGCCGATGCCTGCCAGGGCCGCGGATTGTTCGAAAGAGATACCGTGGCCCCTGGCACAGGCAACTGAAGGAACACGGGTGGGTTTTAGTCAGTAAAAGTCCGACACGCCCTCCCTGTCCGCCCAGAGCGGGAAAAGACATAATATGATGATTTCCCACCCAAAAAAAAGGAGTCCAGAATTATTTACTGACTAACAATCGAATCGATGAACTTACTCCTAACAATTGTGGTTGCTATCATTACTTAAAATTTATCGAACAGCTGACTTCAGTTCAGCTCGGTTTTGCTCAATTTCATATGGAATTCGCTCATAAAACTATGCCAAAACTGCAAAATTAAATTACGTAATATCTAATAATTAATGAATCAACGTCAATAAGCAATTAGGTTTCAACACGTTGACGCACAAACAAATGGTATTGTTAATAGAGAATTAACCATTAGATATTATCTGGGAGCCGTAGTAATATATCAAAGGATGATAATTGCACTGTCAACCACACAAATACAGCACCGACTTATCGATTTTGCTTTTAGTAATGATGTATCGGTCTGCCGATGTGTTGGTTATGTAAGAGGCCAGGCTGGGACGGGAAGACCGCCAAAGGAAATAAATATTATATACTTAATTAATGCTCGTTTTCACCACCATCGACAATTAAACGAAGACCTAAATATAAGTGCGCTGTTGAATTTTCAACTATGGGCGCTAAGTAGACCGTTAAAAATTGAACAGCACGCTTTTATTCAGGTTTCGCCTGTTAGTATTACCGCATAAGTAATGTAGTTCCTACCAGGGCCCTAATTCACTTTGACCACTTAACGATTCCTTACTTCAAAACCACGTCAATTCCTTAGCAAATTACGTAAATCTCGCGTTTATTTCGCGCGGTTTCGTTCATTGTGTCATAAAGAATAAGGCTCCTGAATAGAAACATAGAACCACCTTCAGTTGTATCAGACCGCGAAAGTGATAGCGGGATGATAAATTAGGCTTATATTGTACCTACTTAGGGGTGTGTATGTTTATTGTAAGGGCCGGTTGGATCAAATGGTTGGTTAACGTAACATATGAACGTAACGTACGTAATAACGATTACGTACTCGTTACTATTTCACGTACGGCAAGGCCATAATTTTGTAATTGTAATTTGAAACAACGCTTTTTTGGTTTGACGATAGTTAACGCCATTTTTGACGGCGTGCGTCAAGTGGACGTAAAACAACCCGGCCGAACTCAAGTCGGTAAGAGGAAGCTCTCTGGCTCCACTATGTGATAGAATTTAAACTCAATGTTATACAAATCTTATTGGTACTAGCAATATACTCGTAATGTAAAATATAAGTAATGTAAAATATTATTTCATATTACACACTGATATTTTTAGAAACTGGCTCTGAATCAGATTGGAATATTCAAAGGATGGATGATGTTTTAGCGTTTATTGAACGGGAATAAAAGATGGTTATATTATAATATTATTTTTCCTGTTGGATTCTATGGACATTGATTTGGACAAGGTTGCTTTTACACTTTTGTAAATGGGTGAAAGTCGATGGGCTTACCACAAGAATAGTGCTATTTACTGAATATATGAGTATCTACTTATATCACGAAGCTCAAACGCCTACAAACGTCCAAAAATATCAGCCTCCTCAAACAAAAATAATAATACTTACCTATCCAAAACGATAATTTCCCTCCAATAAATCAACCTATAGATTGAACATGGCATTTTGCTTCCGATCCACCATAAATAACTTGCATATCTACCACTTAAAAATAAGTTAGCGTTTATCCTGCGCTTTTGATGCCGCCGTCATAACAAAATGGTTTCGAATGGGCCAACCGCCAGTGTAAAATGACCCGTGTAACTTTAGGGCAAACCGCTTGAGACCATCTGTTTTAAAGCAGTGAAGGGGACAGGGAAGGTCAACGTAAAATGGTGCTTTGGTGCCATAAATACACGTTGAGGCTTCGACAATTTTAAATCTACCGTTCAATAAATTTTGAACACCATCTATGTGTTTGGATTAAGGTTTAATTTCAAATGTGTTTTTGACAATGATATTAAATATTATTTGTATAACAGTAGCTTTTAAATAGATGTTGAAAGAAGTCGACAGACAGCTATCAAGATGTCCTAATAGGCGTAGCGTACGCCAGAAATAATTTACAAATTACCCCCATGTCGGACCAGATTTGTGTTTTGGTGTTCGTACCGGGTTTTTATAATTTATTTTTGGCTTCGCTCATTATTTATTTTAATGTACAATCTAGCTTTCGAAGTTGAATAAATCACTCGCTAAGATATCGTTTCCTTTAGCATAAAATCATAATGGTATTGGTCTGTAGATATGGCAATTTATACAGGGTAACAGGGGCGTCGACGCGCAAACTCTAACCATGCATTCAGCACGTGATTCTAGACCCCCTTGCGAAGATTTTTCATCGGTTGTCAAATAAATCTGCTGCTTCATAGAAAAAGGGCAATACTTACGTTAAAATGAATGGAACAGCTCATTTTTTGTTATAATAACCGACGAATTAAAAAAATATTTGTATTGCCTACAGGTAGTTGTTCCGGGTCTGGCTGTTTATGTATGTAAGTTTAAATGTTTGTAAAAGCACCTACGATACAGTAGTAATTCCTAGTGTGAGGGAAAAGTATTAAAAAAAACATTTTTTTTTCAACTCAGCATCCAGAATCATGTAGTGAATCCATGATAAAAGGTTGCACGTCGATGTCCCTGCCAACCTGTATTAAGACGCACCGATTTTGAGTAGAAAAATATGAGGTATTCCACTAAAAATATATTTTATCAATTTAGATAGCACAAAAACTAGTACCTGCAGGGGAAAATGAAGGAATGGACTGGCTGTAATGAGAATTAAAATAGGTAGTGAAAAGCTTGCCACTGATATCTATATATATGTATATAAAAATGAATCCCTATTACCCTTGGTCACGCCATAACTTGAGAACGACTTTACCGATTTTATCCACCTTTTTTTTAAGTTTTCTAATAAGTACTTTGTAGAAGGTTCTTAAGGATTTTTTTTTTAAGAAAGTTGCGCATAAAATTATAAATGTAAGAATTACGCTTTTACGCTAAAACGGCTCAACAGGATTTAGATGAAATTTGACACATGGGTAGACCATGATCTGGAGAAGATCATAGGCTACTTTTAATCCTGGATCGCAGACGAAGTCGCGGGTAACAACTATTGTATAATACTATCAGAACTGCGAATTCCTAAACGACACTACTAAAATAAGACCTTCATTTATTTATTAATAAAAAAATCAGATATTAAAAACATTTAAAAATAAAAAGGGTATAAAGGAATATAATAAAGGTGCATGCAACCCCATCGCCCACGTCATTACAGCTCGCACTTGAATATTCGCTTTAGACTTCATTAAACAACGATCACCGTTTTAAACACTGCCCTCTGCAATGACAATATGATACATTTTTGATTCTTTTTATTAAACATCTGTTTATGATCGCCCTCCATTATATAAAAATAATAGGCTATTTTCCTAAAACATTCTAATTAGTCCGTCAGTTACATTATCAAAAAATATTGAACCCGTATTTTTTCTTTTGTCAATTATATAAAGAATGATGAAGATATCGCCCGTTAAAGTTCCGCGTGACGTCACTTGCTTGCGACACTTTTGCAAGCAAGTGACGTCACGACCCCCTTCCCAAATTTTGACGCGCTTTATCTTTGTCATTTTTTGTTTGATTGACAAAAGAAAAAATACGTGTCCATTATTTTTCGATAATCTAACTGACGGACTAAATATAATAATATTTTTTTTTACCCTGGCAACTATCCTATTGGCGCAGTGTGGGTGAGCTATATGTCCCCTTTTGTTTAACTCTTCGGGGATTACAGGCTTGATGTTATATAATCATTATCTGCATCACCTGCCTTTTCCCAACTATGTTAGGGTCGGCTTCCAGTCTAACCGGATGCAGCAAAATACCATTTTACATGGAGCCACTGCCTATCTGACCTCCACAACCCAGTTACTGGGTAATACGATACCTCTAGCTAAGACTGGTTGTCAGATTTTCGGGCTTCTGACTACCCGTAATGACTGTCAAAGATCCGAAATCACGAATGACAGCCGGGAGCAACGGCTTAACGTGCTTTCCGAGGCACGGAGGGGTCTCGGTATGTAAAGATGGGCACTCATCCACAGACCAACCGCGGTAAGCGTAGCTTAACCTGATCGATCGAGTGCGGCTGTTATTATTTAGCCACAGGCCCCTCCTGTGTGTATGATGTAATATTATGTGTTATATTATTTCATGATAAAAACCATTTTTCGGGAAGAGCAATTTACATTTGCAGGAATACAGTTAGCTCATGTGTTTTACGTTTCAATGGTGGCTAAGAGGCTAAATGATTCAGTATTTTTTTGGTGTTGTCAATCGTAATCTGGTGAAATTCCAATTAACTGACAGTGTCCCAATACGGATTGCCTCGTTGGTGTAGTGGACGCAAGCGCTACTGCTGAGAATGAGGTCCTGGGTTCGATTCCTGGGTCGGGAAAAGTGATATAGGGCTTTCCCATCTGTTATTTCTCAGTTGCTACCCGGAGTATGTTTGTATGTGTGCCCGGTTGATGGCAATAGGCTCGCCCCATATTACTTGGGACTTGTAGCGGTATCTGCAACGCCACACACAGTCAGCCAGTATGATGCGTTGTTCGCACAACGCGTCATACTGACGTCACGCAAATCCTGCATCTCGCAAGCAGAGTTTACCGCGCAATTAGCATACATACAAAACTTCCCGACACCAGTCGTTGGGCAATTGTCCGACAGACACAACACCCGTCTGGTCAGAGGATCCTCCCTTTCTTAAGGAGGATGAGTGAACTTTACACCCTGTTCCTCAATCCTCTAAACTGGTGACCCCGAGTATGAACGTCAGCGCAGCCTTCGTGCAAATACTTCAGCGTGACGTCATCATCATCACTCCCGCAAGCTTTAGCGGGGAGCCCACCCATCAGCGGTGGTTCCTCATACCTCTATAGACTTAAACATAACTGGCGAAATGTGAGTGTTATAGTTTTATCTCTGCTTAACTCTTCGGAGAATACAGGCGTATGTCTCAAAAATGTCCCAATATTCCACGAGAAATGTCCCAATTTCCCAATAACAAGTTCCATGCAAGTTGCACTATACTCGACCACTGACCCAACACAAGTTGGTATGGTAAATTTTCAAGTGGCGTGCGGTTAGCAACGAACACTTAACTCTCCTTTGTGCCATACTTAATTAACAAGTTTAGCTACCCACTTAACTGGCGGACTTCGGATTAAGTATTAAGTAACTATTGAACACCCTGTGTGGTAGCGTTGCTAAGAAAATGTATTAATATATGGTCCTTTCAAGGGTAAACTCCGGATTGGTTCCGACTAGAGGGATTTTCTCGGAATTTTCTTATTGATTTTTTAGTAACTAGTCCATAAATGTATTATCTGAGTTTATCTTGGACATTACGTAAACATATAGTGAAGGAAAACATCAAAACCGGCATGTCCTAGAACGAAAATTTCGAATTTATGTAACATCCAACAGCTCGCACTGGGCCTACGTGGTGGATTACGGCCCATTCCCTCTCACAGAGAGGAGGCCTGTGTCCCAGCAGTGGGAACATTTTGCTGATTTTGCTATTACTGACATCGGTGAAATTGTCATAATTGACTGCTGAATCGATTTCAGTAACTCAATACTCAAATCAGTATTGCATTCTATAATGTATGTATTAATTTTTAATTTTTATAATTTTTTTTTTAAATTTAAAAAAAAATGTGTTTTGCCGTACTGATCGCCGATTGAGCCAAAGAAAATCTTATTTCAAGGCAATAAGACTCTATTTTAAATGCACTAAGTAATGCTAGGGTCAAGACGGTTTTCTTAATAACTATAAGTAAGTAGTTAGCTTTCAAGAAATGGGTTTGGTGGTTGTATTATGCTTTTAACTCAATACTTTAATTGGGGTGTAAGAGGTCTTGTGTTAATTATGTTACATATTGTATAACTGGGGTCACTGATATTGTTATTACACACTGATATTTTTATATCAGATATACAAATATATGTGCATATATAACTAGCAGACCCACCAGACGTCGTCCTGCCCGGAAAAGCAGCGCCACCTACCGGGTCCATTTCTGTTTTCAAACCATCCAGGAACCCATTGAAATATACACACACAATTTCATCCAAATCGGTCCAGCCGTTTAGGAGGAGTTAGGTGATAAACACACGTACAGAAGAATTATATATGCTACTACTACTCTACTAATACTAATAATATTAAATACGAATTACTAATAATATTATAAATGCGAAAGTTTATAAGGATGGATGGATGGATGGATGTTTGTTTGTTACTCTTTCACGCAAAAAGTACTGAACGGATTTGGATAAAATTTTGTACACAGATAGTTTATAACCAGGATTAACATGTAAGATACTTTTTATCCCGACATTCCCACGGGTTCGAAACTTATGCGGGTGAAACCGCGGGGCGCAGGTAGTATTAAGATTTAAGATCAAAGCTCAACTAACTTCATATAACAACCATTTTTCAGCTATATTCTAAACAAAACCTCGTTTTACGTTTACTTGATATTCAACGATACGAAACATAGCCGTTACTCATTTAACCTTTCACGTCTCCCCTCGAGAATATCGTAGGTTCGACGTTAGACTAAATGTCAGGCACCAATGTGAGAGCCTCGGTCCCAACAGACGATTCGCGTCAGTTATTGTGAGCCGTTTAGAAATGCAGACATTGCAGGTACGTATAGAAGATGAATTTCAACCGACGTTGGTCGACGAGTAACTTTTGAGAATCATTTTAGAAGAAGTAGAAGAAATGCTCCAAATTTTTGACATGAGTATTGTTGTGTGGTATTGATTTAGTCACAAGAGAAGCTCGCCAGGAGTTATCATTCATGTGACAAGGCTACCTTCTTATTAGGACAACACCAGAAGGCCAATTCTCGTAATTTAAAACGTTCAAAATCTAATCGCAGTCTCATCTCGGCGACAAATAAATGTCAAAAACTTGTCAAAATGTAGGGGCATTTGAGGTATTTTTGACAGATTGAGACTGAGATCAGACTGTGAACGTTCTTAAAATTACGAGAATTGCCCCTCAGATGATGTACGGATCCTCACTTAAATACAGTCACGAACACAAGCATGTATACACTCGGCTTTATTCAAAAGCGATTAACTCCTTTATTTTTTTAATGAAAATTTATGTTGTTACGAAAATAGCATTTTCGAACCTATAGGTTTATGTAATGTGTCGTATTTCAACGTTGCATTCGTAATTTCACGAAAAAATCGGAATTGAAAGTTGCCATGTGTCGACATATTGGTGCTCGTGACTGTACGGATAAAAATATGGGGTGGCAGGAAGATTGACGCGTAAACTGTAGCCATGATTACGTACATGCTTCTAGACCCTTTAACGTATACATTTCAGGTCGGTTATAAAAAAAAAAAACTGTTTTATAGAAAAGTACCAATGCGGTCAAAATTAATTTCTACGCCAAGGGGATTAGAAACATGTGCTGAATTCATGGTTACAGTTTGCGCGTCGATGTCCCTGCGACCCTGTATAACAGGACCAAAAAAAGACGGGTTGCTGGCACAATTTTTTTAATCTGTGTCAATGCCTCATGCCTCATTCAACCTTTCAACATTCTCCCAACTTTTTGAAACAGTCGGCATTTTTTGTTTTGTGTAACCGCATAATGACAGAACACAAAATAAAGTGAATGCCTTGTGGAATCCGACAATTGCCGACAACTCCCGAATGCATTTAACAAGGGAACAACGTGGGTTCGGCACGTGTGAGAACTTTTTATTGCATATTTTACACAGGTTAGGTTAGGAGATGAAATTAACACGCCCTTAAAATTTGGCGCGATGTTTACTTTTGTTTAGAGCTTTTTGTCTTATGTATAGCAGTAGCTACTCGTTTATTTCAAGCAGTTTAAATTCATCACAATAATAACATTAAGCGGGATAATTGCGTAACACACTAACAGTAGGAATGGGTTTCATTTTGACAGTTCGACAACATTCATTGCGTTATTTACGTTGGTGAGCAGACACATTTTTTCATCACATGAAGCAATATCCTTCAAAATGATTCAGATTGAGTTTGATAGTGTGTTACACAATTCGGGTGCAGCATAATATGATTGTTAGACAGCTACTAGCTAAATGAATGACGGGCAGTTTATTTGTGTTTAGACGTTTTTATCTTCAAATATAGCAGTAGCTACTCATTTATTTCAAGATGTTGGTGTTGTTATTGTTCGCGGAAGTGTTGTTCAAATCAGTACTCTAAGTGGAATATCGCGTTCTTTTTTTTTGTGTTTCTTTTTAGGGTTCCGTAGCCAAATGGCAACGGAACCCTTATGGATTCGTCATGTCTGTCTGTCTGTCTGTCCGTCCGTATGTCACAGCCGCTTTTTTCCGAAACTATAAGAGCTATACTGTTGAAACTTGGTAAGTAGATGTATTCTGTGAACCGCATTAAGATTTTTACACAAAAATAGAAAAAAAAACAATAAATTTTGGGGGTCCCCATACTTAGAACTGAAACTCAAAATTTTTTTTTTCATCAAACCCATACGTGTGGGATATCTATGGATAGGTCTTCAAAAATGATATTGAGGTTTCTAATATCATTTTTTTCTAAACTGAATAGTTTGCGCGAGAGACACTTCCAAAGTGGTAAAATGTGTGTCCCCCCCCCTGTAACTTCTAAAATAAGAGAATGATAAAACTAAAAAAAATATATGATGTACATTACCATATAAACTTCCACCGAAAATTGGTTTGAACGAGATCTAGTGAGTAGTTTTTTTTTAATACGTCATAAATCGTAACGTAACGGAACCCTTCATGGGCGAGTCCGACTCGCACTTGGCCGGTTTTTTTTTTTATTTGCGTCACGTTTACCTCAAATAAATGTATATTTTTTCTTTCTGCTTATAGTCGCCATAAAAAGACTGTTAGAGAATATGTTTTTTGGAACAAGCCAGAAGGTGTGACGAATGGTTTTGCAATCACACTAATCATAGTTGAGCTACTCAGTGTCGAGATAACACCACAGATGGGATTCAGATTTAGCTAGCCACCAGTATGAGTTCAGATTTTTATGATAGCCTCCCGACCGATTTCGCTCACGGTGACTAATCTCAACGGAGATTAGCCAGGTACGTAGGAGATATTATAGTGCACAACACTCTCTTTTCCTTTACTCTCATAGTCCGATGAGACGGCAATTCGACACGACCGGGGAGAGAAGCAGGCGCAGGACCGACGGCTTTACGTGCTTTCCGAGGCACGGAAATAGATCGATAGCAAGAAATCAGCAACAGTAAGTAACGGATAAGTAACAGGTACTTATTTGTCCTACTAATATTATAAGCGTGAAAGTTGGGATGGATGGATGTTTGTTACTCTTTGACGCAAAAACTACTGAACGGATTCGAATGAAATTTAGCACACATGTGGTTTATAACCAGGATTAACTTATAGGATACATTTTTATCCCGATATTACCAGGTATCGAGACTTGTGCGGGTGAAACCGCGGGGCATAGCTAGCACATTATAAAATCATGCTTTAATACAGACAGCACTACGTATTCCTAGTTGTGTCTGTATTTTAATATGATTTTTGCCTAAAAATACATAGGTAGGTACACAAACATTGCAACAGTCAATCAAAATGGCGGATTAATAAAAGCGATGTCAAGAATATCGTGCACACATTTAATAAACAAGTCAGTCTGTCTTTCTGTCGTACGAGATGACGAGTTTGCTCTCAGATTCACCCTTTAGGTGTCGAGTCATCATCTGCGATACCTTCTGAATGGCAAATGAAATAAGAGAAACGGCTGTCCTACAAATAACAAGATCCTGTTGGTGGCAAGAAGAATTTTAAGATTAAAGTTGGTTATTTTCTATTGTTTAGATTGACTCACTGCTCTACTACTGAGAGGCCTGTGTCCCAGCAGTGAGGAAACATTACAGGCTGATTATGCTAAATTGACCTAATCATATACCTACCTTGATTTTAAAATGAAATAGAAGATTTGTTCCTTCAGATAAAAGGCTCCCACAGACAGGCGCGACACGAGAGTGCGATGTGATTTTGGTAGAACAATTTTCATAGAAATTGTTCTACTAGAGTCGCGTCGCGCCTGTCTGCGGAAGCCTAAATACAGACATTTTCATTGATAGGTATTTTCAATGTTTATATTTTTTTCCTGGAAAGACGTGTTGCCTCTAGTGGAAAATCGAAGACACTGCAAAAAAGGTCTCCAGAAACAAAAATAAAATATGGTAATTAACTTACTTTACTAGTACTTATGTGACATGTCGATAGATACCTTACCTTACTACCCACTTGATATTTTTGGTTTAAGTAGGTTTAAATTAATAATAATCACTTTTTTCCGCGTTCGTAGACGTTAACACTAATTTTTATCCTAACGCCATCTATGTTCAAACGCCGGAACTAAAACATGTATCCTCCCTCGCTCCCTTGTTCCCGAGGGAACACCCTACTTTCTAATCTTGCCAAGAGAGAGCGCCACGTACACTGTATTCCGAAGCTTTCAGAGTTATGCGTAAAACCCTTTCAAAGTTACTTTGAATCTAATTATGAAACTCGTAGGTGTTATGAAGAGTTAATTCTAGTGCTTATCTAATTCATAAAGTTTTAGGCGAACTTATTAGCTTAAATGTAATGGGAATAATAAAGAGACTAAAACTGTATAATATGTAGATATGACTGTATGAGGAGAAATTTTCTTGTTAAATTATTAGAGAAACGAGGGCATAAACGTTTTACTTTCTGCTTAGCACTAGGATTGTTTTGAAGATACCTTTTCAAAAGTAATGAACAATCAAAGGGGGAGCAGTTGTGGCCTAGTGGTAACTACCGCGACTAACTAGTTGTAGGTCGCAGGTTCTAACTCAGACAAGCGCTTTACTCTGTGTTAATTATTTCATCACCAATGCTCTCAAAACGGTGAAGGAAAACGTCGTGAGGAAACCGGCATGTCGTAAAACCGAAAATTTGAAGACACGTGACATCTACGAGCCCGCACGGGTTCCGCGTGGTGGATTACAGCCCACTCCCTCTCACCGAGAGGAGGCCTGTGTTCCAGCAGCGGGAACATTATAGGCTGATTATGCTAATGATCAAATCTTGGTTGGTGGAAAATAAAAATGGGGAAAATTGCATAATGAGAAAAGTTACAATAATTAAGAACCGAATTAAAGACGTAATTGTAGATCAGATACATCTTTATCACGTCTCTTTGTTTATCATTTTCAATATTTCAAAGTACCTTAGCACCAAGCCCAAATTACGAACAGCACTTTTTAATGTCAAGCACAACATTTTTCTTGGAAAAATCTCGACGTCTCTAAGACAGCAAATCCCATAGATTAATGGGGGCTTTACCGGCTGTCTCGTCATACCTTCCTTGTTCCTTCAAAACATCTGACCCAGTTTTCACAAATGGATTATATTTTTATGTTTTGTTAATATGGTACTTATTTTTACGCCTGTCGTAAGGACGGCGAATTAATGATTACAGTGGAAAGAAAAACATCTTATTTTTCGCATAATGTGTATGACATTATGGCCAAAATGTTGCCTGCTCCTGGACCATGATAATATCGGTAACAATGAAATGATAATGAATCCTACTTACTCGATCAAGTGGTGAAACATTTTAATGTTATGTTATGTTTTAGTTTTTTTTGACGGCACGGTTGGCGCAGTGGTTAAGCGATTGACTGCTGCGCTGCGTGTCGCGGGTTCGATTCCCGCACGGAACAAATATTTGTATGACCTACATGTATTTGTTCCGAGTCTGGGTGTTTTTCTATCTATAATATGTATGTATTTACAAAAAAAAAATGTATATAAGTAGTTTATCAGCCATCTTGTTACCATAACACAAGCATTAGGTTGCTTAGCTTGGGACTAGATGGCGCTGTGTGAAATGTCCAGGGATATTATTTATTATTATTATTAATACTGCTTTACCGAGAACTTTTAAATTTCAAATACAGCATGGCATACGGTGAGAGCAGTCGGTGTTGAGTCGAGTCGGTAAGAGGTCAAGGGTTCGGACCCAAACAGGCACTTTACATTGTGTACATTATTTTATCACCACTGCTCTCAAAACGATGAAGGAATACATCGTGAGGAAACCGGCACGTCCTAGAAAAATTGAAGACATGTGACATCCATCAACCCGCACTGGGTCCGCGTGTTATGGTCCATTCCCTCACAGAAAGAGGAGGCTTGTGTCCCAGCAGTGGGAACATTATAGGCTGATTATGCACAAAATACTGTTGAACGTCAATTTGACCGCGACAACATAATGACATGACTCATAATATCGCAACACAAGTCTTAGAAAACATATTGATGATGAAACGTCCTAAGTGGATTTGTTGCTAGAAGTGTGAAAAGTTGCAGGGGCCAGTGACTAAGTAATAACAGCCGCACGGGTCGATCAATCAGGATAAGCTACGCTTGCTGCGATTGGTTCGTGGATGGGTGACCATCAAACCCCGCCGGGCCTCGGAAAAAACGTTAAGCCGTGTTGGTTCCGGCTGTCATTCGTGGATCCTTGGCAGTCGTTACGGGTCGTCAAAAGCCCGAACGTCTGAAAACCAGTCTTACTAAGGGGTATTGTATTACCCAGTAACTGGGTTGTGGAGGTCAGAAAAGGCAGTCGCTTCATATAAAATTTCAGCTGCATCCGATGAGACTGGAAGCCGACCGCAACGTAGTTGGGAAACGGTTAGGCAAATGAAAATCAAATGAAACTGAATTCAACCACGACCCTTCTAAAAATTCTCATGTCTTCTTTATAAATGGCAGCAATAATAATATCGCCAAAAACATCTTTGACACTTTCAGAAAATACAATCAGATATAAACTTACAAATTCAGTGACAAATCGAGCCCCAATCAAACGGCAAGACCTTTATCAGAATTAGGATTACTCTCCTTTGATCTGGTAATTCCCTTTATCCAATTTATCAAGGCTAATCAAGTTTCAAATCGGGAGTGAACGATAAAAGAATACTTAATATCCTTCTGTGACTTCAATTCGTTGCGAGTGTGAAGATGATTCGTAATTTAATGAGTATGGTAATTAGGCCTTAAGAGGGGAGAGCCAAGGTGGCCAGCGAAATTTAGGTAGCTGTTTGTTGAGGAGTCGATGAAGTTCAATTTTTTTATAAAGTTTAGTAAAGTTGTTCAGCAGATTTTTTTTGCAATTTGCAGTTCAGTGACAGATTGGGTATATTGTATAAAACATGATTCGCGACCCTAACAAGTATGACGTATTTACAGAATTATAGTAATTAAACTCATCAATACAACCCTCTAAGTTCATATAATCCTATTGAATGACTATTTTATTGAAATATCAATTTTCGGGCTACCCTGGCTGGCGCTTCCCCCTTTATATTTCCGGACAATTTTTTACTGATTCTGGAGATCTATTTTGCTTGCCTGTCTAGAATTAACAATCATCTCTTCCAAGACGCTTCACAAAACTTGGTTTTAACACCATAGGTTTTATTGTCTCATTTTATTTTACAACCGTTATTTAGTGGGTCCGAGCACCCACTTACTTTTTCGAGACATCGCCAAGCGGTTAAGTCAAAGTCAAAGTCAAAGATTTATTTGCAGATAAATATGGTTGGTCGACTCTTCTCGTGACTAGAGGCTGGCCTATTTTTTGGTCAAAGAATCAGCATTGCCATATAACGTGGCAAGGCTGCCAGCCTTTTGGGCGCTTTTCCTATAAACAGCGATGCGGACGAATTTTTTGATGCCTTTTGATTAATTATAAATCCTCCGTTTTTTATAACTACTTGTTTGTACAGTCGCCAACGTCGGATATAATGAAGTTTAGTAAAAAAACCAATGGATTTTTTCTAATGAAATTTAATTTGAAATATGAACTGTCTGTTTTCTATTAAGTAAACTAAATTTTATTCGAAAACAACCATCGGTTTCTTACAAAACTTCAACTATATCCGATGACCCTGGTTACTTATCTCCTTTGGCGGCCGTACATATTATTATTTTAAGACCTTTTAAAATAATGTAAATATAATTTGATTTCATGTCCGGCGCGGATTTTCACACGTTGTTGTTACTAAGTATTTCAAGTCTACTAACTTTAATATAGACTTGAGTTTCCCTTTTGTCAACAGAAATCAAAGTAATTCGTATCGAAGCTTTATTCGTCCGAAACTTTAATTCCAGATTGTAGTTCTTGGCTTCAAACAAGCCTTTTACGCTAATCTCTCATCAACGCCGTACACACATGCTCCTACGTAGTCTTTCCATCACCAAAATTGGGTCAACCCATGAAGCAGTCTTAAAACACGGCTTATCTATAATGCACCACTGATTATCATGACGGCCTACCACGGGTTTCTGTTTAAAATTCACGTCATCATCCATCGTGACAGTTACGGCGATGTCAAAGCCTTTGGATGCCTCGTGCACTCGTAGTGTGACTCACGAGGCACGAGACGAGATCACGAGACGAATACCAATGGTAGCCTGCGTGTGGTCATTGCTCCGTGATTTCGTTAGTTTCCTTGTCCTTCCTATTCTGAGAATTTCGGGATTGTTTGTCATGATTTTCATTGTCAATCCTTATGGGTAGTTTTATTGTTGAATGGTATTTGTGTGGCGGTACCTTTGTTGTTCTAACACGTGTATTGGCATTACTAATTACGAAATTGAGCGATCCACGTCGGCACGTGGATTGCTTCAATTTCGTAATTAAGTTGAAAAGGAACTATTGGATTTCAGATTAGTTACGAAGTTATTACGATTGTTACAAAAGTAGTGATATTTATCCAAATGTGCCTAGGTAATATAATATAATTGAGCGTTTTTAGGATTCCGTACCCAAAGGGTGCCAACGGGACCCTATTACTAAGGCACCGCTTGCCCATCCGTCCGTTCATCCGTCCATCCATCCGTCTGTCTGTTACAGGAATGTATCTTTTGTACCGTAGACCCTTGAAATTTTCATAGTGTGTATACTATTATCGCTATACTAACAACAAATAACTTAAAAAAGAAAGTTAAAAATAAAAGGGGTTCTACAAAAGTATATAACAAACAATTTAGTGATAAATATGGTACGCTGGTTGGAATAACCACCGCCGCCGGCCGCCATGGCCTACGCACAATGGTCCACTTGAAGGACTAAGCGCGGAAACCAAACCCGTAACATAGAACATGGTACGGTGGTACGGAACCCTTCGTTCCACTCGCACTTGGCCGCTTTTTTTTAATACCTTCAAGTTATATAATATTTCAAAAACTTGTCTATGTTGGTTACAATCCACTTCATCATAAAACCATCCAGACTACACGAAAATATAAAGAAGGCTATAGCAGGCTACAATGAGGTGCGAGATAAGCTGTAGTGGGGTTATTTTAATGTGATTGGCGCGGCCACCATCCTACCATCCTACCAAGCTACCATCCGCCACGGCTACCGTCCCCCGTCTCGCGTCGCGTCACTGCATTATTAATGCATCCCTTATACGAGACACACGGGTGTACAGTGTGATTAGCAATTGTTTGTTAGGTAAGTTGGTATCTACTGATCGCGGAAGTACCGAACTAGCGAGTAATTCCGTAACACACTAACAATTGTAATGCCATTGATTTTGTCAATTCTATAACCTTCATTGTGTTTTTAGGCTGAGACAAATTTTTCAAACATATGAAGCAATGGATTAGGAATTTCCTTCAAAAATGTGTTACGCAATTGGGTGCAGGTTATTTCAAAAGTATATTTTATTTATATTTTTTCTAAAGTATATTTTGAATTTGGCCGTAAATCTCGTTAATATTGAGCTGAATTTCAAATGGTTTAGTTCAACAGGAACCTACGCACATAGAAGCATAGTCTTTGAAAGCTAAACTTTTCTCTCAAAGGTTTTTGACCGAAATTTTTTTGATTGCGTACCCCTGTAATTAATCATTTAGTCTTATCAGTCTGGGATCAATGCACAGTTGCACACACACACTCCTTCTAGATGGCCTACCAACATAATCCTTAAATCCATCTAAAAGTAGATCACTATCAGCGTGACGTCACGGCAGCCCACGCAGAAAGAACACACAAAAGTCAGCATCCAGTCTAAGTAAATGAGTAAGATTATCCGGAGTCTGGAGACTTATTACAATATTGTTGTCCACACTTTCAGCTCCTATGTCCCTGAACTACGCGCAAAATTCGTAACTAATTATTACGCTGCATTTAGGAATTCCCTTTGCTTCGTCAAAGTTGGCGAAAATATTGAAATAACTCTTATCCAGGGGCGGCGTTGTTGTTTATATTAAAATAATTTCTTTTGTCGTCCCAAAGCGAAGACTGTCATTAGACTTTACGCTGGAGACTTAATATTATAAAGTCTAGGGTATCTGAAGTATTCTTAATTAATTTTATGTAATAATTATTATCTGCCTGGGTAAAGGTCTTGTTTATATACGTAGGTTGTTACTTAAGTCTTAACAGCCGCACGGGTCGATCGATCAGGTTAAGCTACACTTGCCGCGGTTGGTCCGTGGATGGGTGACCATCTTTACATACCAAGACCACCTCCGTGCCTCGCAAAGCACGTTGGTCCCGGATCTCATTCGTGGATCCGTGTCAGTAGTTACAGGTCGTCAATAGCCCGAAAGTCTGACAATCAGTCTTACCAAGGGGTATCATATTACCTAGTAACTGGATTATGGAGGTCAGATAGGCAGTCGCTAAAGGTAAAATACTGGTATTGCTGCATCCGGTTAGACTGGAAAGCGACCCCAACATAGCTGGGAAAAGGCTCGGCAGATGATGACGTCAGTCTTGTCTCATATAACGAACGAACGAGTATTAATCAACACGCTTGCTAACACGCTGGGTGATAGTCATAGCCGACGATTTTCTGCAGCATAATCAGCGTATATAATGTTCCCACTGCAGGAACACAGGTCTCCTGTCTTCGAGAGGGAGAGGGCTATAATCTACCACGCGGGTCCAGTGCGGGTTGGTAGATGTCACATGTCTTCGACATTTTGATTTTAGGACATGCCGGTTTCCTCAAGATGTTTTCCTTCGCCGTTTTGAGAGCATTGGTGATGAAATTATTTACACAAATTAAAGCGCCAGCCTGAGTTCGAACTCACGACTTTTCTGTAGTATGTCTTAAGTATTATTTAAATATGATTAATTAAGAAAGTAGGCACATTTAAAATTAAACACTATCTGTACCCGTGTTAGCAACTAAAAACTAAACCATATAACTAGAACTTAGAACAGTTAGCTCCGGTCAGCGCTAACATTCCACACGACGCCAACAATGCTGATGCCTCACCCTTAATTGTCCCGTGGGGAAGCCGGGCCAAATAAGACAATAGAAATAATTATTAGTCTGATACCGGAGAATTCCGGGCTTTCACCGTGACAATGCGGCCCTCCCTCCCCTATTGTCATGTATGAAAATGTAATTGAAATGAAACGTACAATATAATCTACATAATCTGTGGTCCTGTACACATAATCCAAAAATTGTATAGCCGGTCATCTTCCGGGAATGGATTTTGCTAGGATTTAATGCTGAATTACGAAAAGTATACCATAAGTAGGTACTGGTTTTTTAATTAATGTTCTTTGCTTAATCTTGAGCAGGAACCGCGCGTATTTTAGAAATTAATTAAGTGAAACCATACCGGGGTCGTTGCTTGTTTCAGGAAAGCATTTTTAGTTTCTTTTTATAGAATGATGATGCATAATTAGCCTATAATGTTTCCCTTGCTGGGACACAGGCCTCCTTTATATGAGAGGAAGTGGGCCGTAATCCAACACGCGGGCCCAGTGTGGGCTGATAGATGTCACATGTCTTCGAATTTTTTGGTTCTAGGACGTTCCGGTTTCCTCACGATGTTTTCCTTCACCGTTCCTTCAAGCGCCTTTCTGGGTACGATCCTTTGACCTACAACTCGTAAGTCGCGGTCGTTGCCACTGGGCCACAACTGGGCCTATGATGATGTATGTGCGTTGATCCGACCCCGATGTTATAAGATTAATTACGAAAAAACTTTTTTGCAAAAAAAAACAACCGACTTCCAAAAACGACACTACAAAGTGAAAAATAACTTTAATTTCGGAAGTCGGTGTCGTTGGGTTCGCATTTTCGTTGTTTGCCACCGACTTCCGAAATTAAAGTTATTTTTCACTTTGTAGTGTCGTTTTTGGAAGTCGGTTGTTTTTTTTTGCAAAAAAGTTTTTATTTTTCACTTTTTAGTTGTAATTTTTACCAGTAATTTTGGTCTATAAACCAAACTACTAAACCGTTTTTGATGAAATTTCTATGGGACCATTTGGGAAGTATACCCTTTTTAACAAAAAAATAATTTTTCATATCGGTTGGCAAGCGACGGAGTTATGCGCGAACAAACATAAAAAAAAAAAAATACAAACATCCGAATTGAGAACCTCCTCCTTTTATAGAAGTCGGTTAAAAACAAGCAGTACAAAGCTACAGCAAAGTTACTTCATCAATACGTAACAAGCCACAACCATTAATTTCGAAGAAGACTCGCCTCTACACATCGTAAATATTTCAAATTCAAAAGTTTCCTTAGTACAAAAACTCCCCGTACGATAAATTCCAGTCCCTCACCACGGGTATTTCACGTGTCCTCCACCTTCACTCTATAAACAGTACGTAAACCCGTCCTACTTACAGGGTAATGTTTGGCCACAGCATAAAAGTAAAACAGTATTTCAACTAGGCTATTTTGAAACGGCGAAAGGATAATTGAGTTACAGCGTGCCTTAGCATCTGCCTCCTCTGCCTTGGCTTCGTATCTACTAGAAATAGCCTCGAGCAGCTTTATTTTACCTGAAGACTGGTCGTGTTGAGGTCACAAGCGAATACCCTGCAGGGCATCTGAAATGCCAAAAAAAACATTGAGCAGCCGATGTATTCCGAAAAAATCTTACCTTGAAAACTTAGGTGAAGTGAGCTTGAACTGAGCTTTCATTTCACCCGATGAAGGATTCACACTATTGATAGCTCACTTCAATTAAATTTGTAACCGACTTCAAAAAAGGAGGAGGTTCTCAATTCGACGGTATGTTTTTTTTTTTGTGATTGTTACGCGATTACTCCGTCAATAATTGTGGACCGATTTTCAAAATTCTTTTTTCACAGTAAGATATTTTCAGAATAGATCGGCAGATGTATTTTTCAAGTAATGGATTAGGCAGCTTTAGGATTGTCAATGACTATAGTTTATAAAAAGCCGTGGACTGCAGCGGTGCACTAGACTAAACGTTTCGATACGACAGCCACCAACTAACTGTTACAGATTGTGGCAGCGGGAATCCGTTGATTCAGGTAATTCGTATGGCGGTGTGAGTCCGTTGATTCCGATAATTGTTCGCAGTTGGTCTACCGTTTATTAACGTACTGTGGCTCACCTGCTGCTACTGACTAATTTTATTAATTTTAATCACCACGTTTCGCGTGTCCACCTTCATTAACTCTCACCTTTTGATATATGGACGTCACTGAAATAACTTCCAATGGTAGTTTGATGAACTTTTATGGGGTTCTCAATTTTTTTCGTTATTTTTTCGTTACGTTAGTGATTAAGGTAATATAATATGTAAATTGATTCCTATATAAATTATTAGTGTAGACTAGACCATGTGATTTGTGGGACTGAGTTAAATTACTACAATTATGATAAGGTTCAAAGGCTCAAATTCCCTGGAACATAAAGGGCTAAGGAAGGAACACGGGTGGGTCTTAGTCAGTAAGAGTCTGACACTCCCTTCTGCTCCACCCAGAGCGGGAGGGGTCATTTGATGATTTCCCATCCTCAAAAAAAAAAAAAAGGCTCAAATTAATTAAACTGAAGCTTTCGAGTAGTTAGTTATATTTATGTATAAGCACTTGAGTGAGATACCTGAGATACAGGTTTATTCCAAGGTCAGGTAGGATCTAATTATTTCTTACCTACCTCTAGTTTAAGGCCCTATTTTGTAAATTAATTATTTCAATAAACAATTTCAATTTCATATGCTCAGTTAGGGAAGCATCTAATTTTATGTAGCAACTGGGGTTATTTAGATGTACCTGCAAGAGTAAAGCTTCGAGGTAAGGTGTGCGTATCATAATGTTATCTATACCTAAGTTATACATAGGGACATTATACAGTAGTAGTAAATTAGTATAAGTTTTCGTATTTACATCTTTCAAGCAAACTATCTGTATTTTATCGAGGTTGTTACATTTATAAACATCGCGACATATAGCATATACGCACAATCAGCTTGTAATGTAATGTATTCTGGTGATCTGCTGTACAGGTTTTCCTAGTGTAGACACCAGTCCCTCACAAACTAGTTTCGAAGCTCGTCTTTTATATGATGCCATTTTTTGCGCATGTTTACCCCCAACTGGTTTTTTTTTTGTGTGGTTATGTCCTATTTTTATGCGTCATGTTTGCCGCAAATAATTGCATTTTCTTTCTTTCTTTTGTGAAGAGAAAATAAATAATATGAATTAGTAATGTTCCCACTGCTGGGACACAGCCGTCCTCTCGATGAGAGGGAGTGGGTTGTGACATACTTAATCCTGTTTTTGCCAAGAAGCAATTTGGTTTACACTATAAAACCGATTCACCCAGCACGCCCCTTTTAAAGTATCATTAAAACTTGTATAAAACGATAAGGATTATTGTTAATGAGGCACGTTATGACGTAACAGTCCCCATGCTTTATGACGTCACAGTTATGGTGTTTTTATGGCCCACAATGGCTTGTTCGTCCTGATAAGACTCCGGGTGGATTTATGGGACATGCGACTGCTGTGGGTTTTATTTCATATTTAATTCTGGCCTGATTAGAGTTCTCGGTAATTTAATTTGGATTTCAATTTTTCAACGAGTTTTTTTTTTTTAATTAATTTGAAATTGACTGACCTTTTGCTAGAACTTGGAAGTGTCAGGTGGAAACAGAAATTAAATTACCGGGAATTTTAATAAACAATTTATTTCATGGTCTTCACCTTTGTTTTGCAGGTGCATCGTGGATGCTATAATATCGTGTCAGTCATTTCCTGGAACTGGTAATTCTAAACTCATAATTCTAATATTTGTTTTATAATTATTAGTTTTATCAATTATTGGAAAACTTCTTTAAATTTGTTTCATTAGTGACACTTAGAGCGAATTCTACCAAGCTTTTATACCTAGAATAAATCTTATCCTGAGTATAAATTTTGAATTTTTGACGGTTTTTCTATACTGGAACTGTCAGACGTCAATTTTAATCTATGGATAAAAGATATCTGAGTTAGGTAAAATCAGCCCTTATCATGTTAAATTTTTTATCCGGAGTTTTAACCAAAAACATAAGATGTTGTTTAAATCAAAATCCTTTAAGTCATCATTCGCTAATCTTAAACCATACTACAACTTTAATTTTACGTAACTTAACATAACTTCACGCCTGGGATACCTATAGAGCAACCACATTTCGAAAGTGCTACTGAGGAATTCCTGATTAAAAATCCTAATAACACTTTGGCCAACTCGGGAATCGTCCCCCAAGAAAGGACCTCATGCTCAGTTGTTAGTTTAGGTGCATCGTCTTCAAAAATTATTATCACTAGCTGCGCCCTGCGGTTTCACCCGCATAAGTTTCGATCCCGTGGGAATATCGGGATAAAAAGTATCCTATATGTTAATCCTGGTTATAAACAATCTGCGTGTTAAATTTCATCCAAATCCGTTCAGTAGTTTTTGCGTGAAAGGGTAACAAACATCCATCCATCCATCCACCCATACAAACTTTCACATTTATAATATTAGTAGGATAGGATATAATTAATGTATGCAAAATATTGTAAAACATTTTAAAACAGCAACGGTGGAATTTCTTGCCCATTCTTCTCCATACCTTTTGGAAGGGGCGACTAGAATCAATTCTATTTTACTGTAATTTTTGACGTTAAAAAATGCCTTTTATCACGCCTATTTGAAATAAATGCTTTGCCTTTTCAATAGTAGCGCTAACGACCGCTGTACCAACGAGGCAGTTAACAATAATTTTATTACAACAAAAAAACAAAACACAACCAAATACCTTCACAGTATCACGCACTAAACCGACCCAGAATTACTGAAAGCAATTAATAACATTGTTTATCAAAACGCCAACACTTCAGATATTCTGATAAGTGATAAGCGAAAACACGCTAACGAAAGAAAATATAATAAAAGACACATTGTAGGATGGATTGTAGTAGTTACCTTCATTATTATTCACCCTTTAAAGCCTCCAAAGGTTTTTGGGACATAAATCATGGTTACCTTTAGTGGAATAACTGTTCCTAATGAATAGTTAACGAAGGATAAAGTGCGGTATTCCGAAAAGATAATTATAGATAAATAACGAAGTAATGTTTTCATTTAAACGCAAAAACAAGCCAATACTTCGCTTCGAAAATAAAAAAAAATATATTGTTAGTGTGTATATGTAATCATAGTTTGCGATTTCTTTCACAGTGGTTCCATTGCTATCTCAAAAGTCGTTGTTAGTAAGCAGAAATATAAATACAGGCGGTCAAAAATAGGATCGAAAACTATAAAATTGATATTTCTAACGATCCTAGATCGCTTTTAACTTTTTTGAAACATTATGTATATTTAGCTAGGTAATGTCAAAAAAAGCACATTCTTAATTACGTATTCTGATGCCATGTAGTGTAGTTCTAAGGATAGAGAAAACAAGCAACACTTTTGGACCTATTTTTGTGTTATTTTCTTCTTGTAGAAGAAACTAACACAAAACCACTTATGTACACACATGTGTACATAAGTGGTTAAATAAATAAATAAAGAAGACTGGTTTTTGCAGGCCTTTTCCGAATGAATTACCTCTAAGCATCTAAGCTTTAGCCTCCAGCAACACACGTGTTGTATGTAACATGAATACGAAATCATAACAATGAATATTACATTCTTTTTTCATGACGAAACGGAATCCTGATCAAAAGAAATTGATAGGAATTCCCTCCTGGTTTACTCCGTAGATGGGTAAATATTTTCATGTTATATGTTTGGCTAAATATTTTATTTTTTATCTCTAGCTGTGTATTTTAAAGGAAAAATACTGTAGGTTAGTTCCCTATTTCCTTGCAAGACCAAAATAATATATATATTTCGTACGTAAGAATACGGAAATTCCTGAAGTGCAGAATAATATTGGTTTCTTTCTTTCTTTCAAGTGCTCCAAAATATGAGGATTGTAATCAAAGTATTGGTTCTGGCCTTGCTTTGTAAGAATCTTGCTCATGTACAAGCAATTTTTCTTTCTACGTCATTAGTTTTATTACTTTCCAAGCGGTTGGACAGCAAGACTGGTTCGAAATAGATATCCACAAGGCCAGTAGGCCATTACAAGGCCTCGATAAAGGGCAAACACTTGAAGGCCACAAAATAGGATGATAAAATGTTTGCTCTAGAAAAGGTAAGGACACCGATATTTTGGCAGGTAAGGGCCAAAAGCGATCGGCAGGGGAAGAAAAATGGCAAAAGAAAAATGGTCGTATATGAAGTAAGTAACTCATTTCTAGTAACTAGGTTCTTGTTCAATCGCTAATGGTTATTATTTACAAACGGAGACGAAACAGTTTACAGAAGCCATTTTCCAACAACACAATGTTTATCGCTGTATTTTTTTCAAGTTCGCTATTATTTCAAACTCTTTATGCGCTCCGATGCTATCGTGATAGAAAAAGATAAATGACTGCACTGCCATTCTGCGCTTTTTGTGTAAATTAAGACTGCACAAGTGCACATCCGTCACTAGTATACTTCAAGTGTCAGCAAGTTAGATAGATAGAGCCATTCGTCTATTGTTGAATCGAAAATACAACTAGCCTATAGCATTTTGGTATAATATTTTGCGACAAGACAACTTGTATAAAAAAAAGATAAAAAGAAATGAATCATTTCATGCAAATAATTTAATCACCCATGCTTTCGAAACGGTGAAGGAAAACATTGTGAGGAAACCGGATTGCCCTAAAATCAAAAATTCGAAGACAATTGACATCTACTAACCCGCACTGGGCCCGCCTGGTAGATTACAGCCCGGTCCCTCTCGATGATATGAGGCTTGTGTCCCAGCAGTGGGAACATTATAGGTTGATTATTATAATTATGATAGATAACAATAAAATCTTAAAACTAAGTAAATATTATTATGCGAAAGGAGTATTTACAATTTTAAGAATGTTCGAATTTACATAACGTTTACTCGACGGGTTCGTGCTAGGGCCTACTGATTTAGGTCAAGTAAGGCACTGGCTATTTTATGCTCTCCACGTCCAATATTAACACCGTTATAGCAGCGTTTTACGGAAAGCGATAAAAAAACACCTACGGAAAAAATATTAATAAAAACTCCAACATCTTTACATTAATAAGTGAATCGATAGCCGATAACGTACCCTTTTACGTTCGCTTTATCAATAACTTGCCACCAAAGGCCTTTAATATAGCAAGGGTGTTCGGAAGTGGAGATATCCCGAATATTTTATTCAGTGAGGTAAAGAGGCTGACAAAGAAATGCGCGTTAGATAGCGGCCTAAATAAACTGGGAGGTACCATCGGCTGTCGGATAGTTGACATTCCTTGCTTATGAAGAAGGTAACTCAAGGTTTTGTGGGAGATGGTTTAGTGAGAAATAAGCATAACATTATCAGTCTATAATGTTCCTAATGCTGGGACACAGGCCGCCTCTCTGTGAGAGCGAATGGGCCGTAATCTAACACGCGGGCCCAGTGCGGGTTGGTAGATGTCACTTGTCTTAGAATTTTTAGTCATAAGACATGCCGGTTTCTCCGTTTTAGAAGACAATTGCAAATGAAATAAATTACACATAGTATATTGCCTGCCTGGGTTTGAACCCACAACCTACAAATCGTAAGACAGGCCGTTATCACAGGGCCACCAGTGCTTCGCCGCCCGGTAAGGACCAGGCCCGGGTCGACGGCGCGTTGTGCTCCACGCGCGCCTCAAAGAGATGCCAGTACGAAGTAACGGGGTCCGCTAGGACCGATGCCGCCAGGGCCGCGGGTTGTTCGAAAGAGATACCGTGGCCCCTGGCATAGGCAACTGAAGGAACACGGGTGGGTTTTAGTCAGTAAAAGTCTGACACGCCCTTTCGCTCAGCCCAGAGCGGGAGAGGTCATTTGATGATTTCCCACCCAAAAAAAAGGGCCACCAGTGCTACTATAAGATATTTTATAAAATTAAATAAGTCAAACTTAAGTTACAGTTTCCTAGAAGAGCGGTGGCCGCCACATAACGGCCGCAGTGACGGCTGTCATGAAATCGCTGGCAGCGGCGTTTGACTATACGGTCAAAAACGCTCTCGAGGAAAACACACCAACTTACTTTCATAAATAACGTTTCAATGACGTTATTCGCCGGTAAATTGCGGACGCTATATGGCGGCCACCACTCTTCAATTAATAATGTGGTGAAGAATTGCCAAACTTAAGTGGCAGTGGGCAGGGCACATTGCTAGCAGAGCAGACGGCCGATGGGGCTGAAAGGTTCTGGACTGGCGACCGCGTACCGGAAGACTTAGTGTTGGAAGGCCTCCCACAAGAATAATAATAATAATAAAACTTTATTGCATAAAAGGTGTTGCAGTAAATACAATAAAAACAGTTGCACTTTACAAAAGAACACTGGTTACAACATAAATGGTTGGGGTACTGTCCTCTTAGATAGGCTACATAATAGCCTGTAGTAAAGAGAAACAGTGCCGTATCCCTCAAGAATGGAGAAATCAATTGCTTGTGTTTAAAATTGAAAAAATAAATAATGATAATTAGTTATAATAACATAAAACAAACAATTATGGAATATGCCTGAAAGTATTAAAGTCTATATAAGATATGAGTAAGTGTGCTGTGTGTGTATACAGGAATAATTTTTATACAGTGCGCAAACTTTGACAAATTAAACTTAAATAAGTTTTATTAAACACCTATTTTTTATTTTGATAAGTCTTAGTACAAAAAAATAAAGTTATCGCTAACGAAAGATGTCTATTTTGAAATTGATTTTCTGGCCACTACGCGCCGCCCGGCGCGGCAGCGCTCGGTCGTTTTTCGTGCATAGGCGTGGGTAGATAGATATTTACGTGGGTTACATACAATGTACTGATCGCAGATTTTATCAGGTTCGAATTAGACTTTTTTAAGATTAGGCCGTGATCTGAAGTTATTTGAAGAGTAATTCCAATTTTTCCTTCATACTTTCATGGGCTTAGGACCATCAAAATGCAGAAAATAACGCATTATAATCAATTAAATTAAGGCACTTTTAAAAACTTAATACTTACATTTACCGCCAGTCGAGGTCTGCCAGACCCTAGTGCGTGATTTGGGGTCCTGAACTGACCGTGATCAAGCAGCCTCTGAGTGGCTGCTAAAATGGTCCTTTCATTAGGGACTGTGGGGTCCTTACCCCTTACCCCCTAGCATACATTCTGCGAGCTGCTCGTAGGCTTTCACCACATAATAAATAGACCCGCACCATCACATAGAACTCGCGGTTACTAAAATCGCGCGGGCGCGCGCGGGTTGCGCACTACGCGGGAAAGCGACTAGACGCGACGTAACGACAGCGCAAGCGCATGCCTTGAGCAGACTGTCGAGCGCCCGGAAGGCCGCCGCCGCCTGGCGCAACTCTGCCGCCCGGAAGGGGGTTTCACCCCCTCTGCAACATCACTCGTAAGCCGCACGGCGCCCGCGTTCATTGATATTATTACGAATAGATAGTGTCCATATTTTGCTGATTTAAAGTCGGATAAAAAAATATAAAAAAGTTTTGAACAAATAATGGAAACGTGTTCTATTACTGATACTGAACCACCAAAAATTTTTTGCGCATTGCTTAAAAAATATTCCTGTATGTACAAGAAGGACCGACGACTTTGTGAAGGCCGCAGGAACCCGCTAGATGCGGGAAGCACAGAACCGGTGGACAGATGACGACAGAAAGTGGAGGTGCTTGGGGGCTATGTCCAGCAGTGGACATCTTTCGGCTGAAATGATGACGATGATGAAAAAGGAGGCCGCACGTTAGTCATCAGTTATAAAAAAAGATTGTAATGACGCAAATCATGTGTTATTTCTTAGTTGATTCGGCTCACACAAATATTACCTGATGCATGAACTGTAATCCTTGACATAAGCTTTGAATTAGTATGTTAGGAAAAGTGGGACATTTTTGTAAATTGGATTACCTACATATTCACTGAGCCGCCGGGTAATTTGGTAACACACTAACAGTGGCTTTCAGTTTGACAGTCCAACAACATTCACTTCGTTATTTACATACGTTGTTGAGGAGACAAATTTTTCGAACATAACATCAGTAAGTTTGACCTAAATTTAGGTACATTTCTCTCAATCACAACCTGCATATGAGATTTGACAGCAGTTTCAGTGACCAGAGTCTTGAGCACTGCGTAACGCACATACAATGGCAATCGATTTCCAAGTGGACCACGGAAGGTTACACCCTGCAGAAAGATGCTCCTTTGGTTACCACCAAGTAGTAAGTAGGAAAGGACAGAGGTGTGATTGTGGAGCTATATCACAAACAATGCTTCACCTCCTATCCTGCCCTCTGTGTCCCAAAACATGCAGTCAAAGTTACCTCTGCGCTGCCTCCGACAACGCCGTGGAAGTGGCAAAGTTTTGGGAAAACACCATATAGAATACAATCGTGCCAGCGACACAAAGAAGAAGAAGAATGGCAATCGATAGAAATGCTTTTCATTTTGACAGTTCGACCATGTTGATTGTTCGATTTACGTTGCTGAGCAGACAACTTTTTCAAACCCACGAAGCAATGGATTAGGAATTTCCTTAAGAACCCTCGGATTATAATTGAAAGTGTGTTACGCAATTAGGGTGTTGCCTCATTCCTTAACAGATTCCATAGTCTATACTCTGTCCATTAGGTTAACCGTTTTCTGACAGCTGCCTTAGAACATTACTATTCCAGATAAGTTAACTTTAAAATGCGTAATAAATTAAAAATATATACTGCCTAATTTTATTGATGCCATACGTGTATCAGTTTTGACTAAAAATATATAATTGCTCACTAGTTCGATCTGTCAAAAAACGGTTAGCATAGTCGACAGAGTATATTAATAAAATCGCCAATTTAACATGAGCAAGGCAACAACGAATACTAACACAGTCGCGAACCGTGCCCCGGGCGATTCCATTATTTATTTAACACACTCAAAGGAAGACTAGTTAGATAATTGTTCCTCCCAATCCCCATTTAAAACACAATAATCCTACGAACAGGATTAAATGGAAAATTAAAATACTATGTGAGAGGACCAGCACCCTAATTGCGTAACACACAATCAATATTAATCTGAATCATTTTGAAGCAAATTGCTAATCCATTGCTTCATAAGTTCGAAAAATCTGTCTGCTCAGCACGTAAATAACGCAATGAATGTTGTTGAACTGTCAAAATGAAACCGATTCCGATTGATCATGTGTTACGCAATTAGGGCGCAGCTAATTGATTTTAATATTTAATCAGTTTTATTTTAACTTGTTTTTTGTTTCTTTCCGGATTATTTTGTTGCGCAAAGCTTTCCTTTATGGAAATGAGTTGTTCTGTAAAAAATGTCTGAAGATTTTATTTTTGAAAAGAATTTCTTTCGTGCCTGAACCTTTCAGCTATTGGCATTGGCTATTTCAGCATTCAGGAATTGGTCTAACTCATCATCTGCCTAGCCTTTTCCCAACTATGTTGGGGTCGGCTCACAGTCTAACCGGATGCAGCTGATTACCAGTATTTGGGTATTGTGGTATCAGTATGGTGGTCATTACCAGAAATTGATCTAACTATACTATGATAAATAAGTATCTTTAGAAAGTTACAGGCCTATGATGACGGTTGAACTTCTCGACCCTGAGGTCAACAACGTATTGAAAAACCCTTTTGTGTTGCAAGTTCCTGGCCATAAAGAAATTATGGTGACCGGTGACCAGAATCAAAATCTGTAACATACTATTAGTAGCAATGGCTTTTATTTTGACAGTTCAACAACATTCATTGTGTTATTTACGTTGTTGGGCAGACAAATTTTTCGAACATAATATAAAGTACTTAATAAATTAGCAATATCCTTTAATATGATTCAGATTGTTATTGATTGTTTGTTTCACAATTACGGTGTCGAATTTTAAATCACAATTCGTTCTCTGAAAACTTTCATAATAATTTTAACCAATTATAAAAACAGAGTAAGTATACCTACCGCTAATTTTATTTCTGAACCGATTGACGTAGCCGTCTTTCCATACCAATTATTTTAATACAGCCTTTTCGACCATATCTAACTTTTTAAACTCTGTGGTCATATCTATCCAAAATCTCTCGAAGCTAAGTAGTGTTATCTACTTACCCAGTGAGTTTCAAAGCCCGTCGTTAGTTACCGCCCAGGTACGTAGAACTTGCCTAAGCTGAACTGAGCTCCATTATTTTAACTAACTACTGTGCCACTAATCTTTCTAACTGGGTTTGTTCGAGTTCTAGATATTCGGGACACAAATTGTGTGTCAAAATGATAAGTGCCATTCTTTTCTATGATATTCT
Organism: Apamea anceps; assembly: GCA_951799955.1. Lineage (NCBI taxonomy): Eukaryota > Metazoa > Arthropoda > Insecta > Lepidoptera > Noctuidae > Apamea > Apamea anceps. The sequence continues at coordinate 3,984,722 of OX637506.1, forward strand.
GGGGTGATATTATGAAGTACTAATGACAAGTAATAAGTGGCAGGATACTCTTCCCCCTCCTACTTACTATCTACCACCAAAGGAGCATCTCCCTGCAGGGTGTAACCTTCCGTGGTCCACTTGGAAGTCTCTGAACCGTCTCCGGACACAAGTGGGAAGATGTAAGTCCAACCTGGTAAAGTGGGGCTACCTTGACGGAACAGCAGTATGGTGTGATTGTGGATCTATTTCACAAACCATGCTTCACGTGTCCTATCCTGCCCTCTGTGTCCCAAAACTTGCAGTCAAAGTGATATCTGCGCTGCCTCCGACAACACCGTGGAAGTGACAAAGTTATGAGAAAACAAGATTTAAAATACAGTCGTGCCAGCAACACAAAGAAGAAAAATGCCACCATGAGTTTAGTCCGAAAAGGGATAGTCACATATCTCTCTTTCGCCCTGGAATCGTGATGGCATTCAAAAGTCCTAATACGGACCCAGAACTGGCCAGTTCTGGGTCCGTATATGATGATAAAGTGGCCACTTTATCATCATAAACAGGGCTTGAACAGTAGAAACATGCTGAATATTGTATTGTACTGATAATGTCGTGGCCAATTCACACTATATAATCTACCTATCACATAAAATCAAATCACATCACACCAAAGTGCCACCACGCACTACCGCAATACTACCTTCTTACTTATTGGTCAATGTTTTACGAGTACCTACGTCAAATGCACAGTTCATGTCGATATGAGAGGAGAAGACAAGAATCATGATCACTCCAAGACAGAAAACAGAAAAGGTAACCTATTTATTTAGTACTTATAAACAATTTATAGCTAAGAAATAAACTATAACTTTGATTAAATTATAAATTAAAGTCTCGTTTCATGTGTGACCGCGTGGTCCTTCTAAATTACGCAACGAATTTTGGTGCGTTTTACACCATCATTTAGATACTTTATTGCGGAATGTCTATGTACTTATATTTTAGTACAAAACATTGATATTAAACTTACATTATAATAAAGAAATCTCGATGTTTTTTCAAGTCGTAAAAACCGTGCGAAGCAATGGCGGGTCGCTAGTCATCAATAAGGGAAGTAAATTATATTGTTTCTACAACAAGCAATCTTGAATGTTTGATTAATCGATCTCAGTCTGACCGATGTTACTTCAAGACCTCAGAACAAACGATTGTCGTTTCGCCTGCAAGTAGCAGTTGCACTGTTGACAATAAACCGGTGCAATTGATCGATTATGGGATTTTTTTAATATACCTACCTTGCACATAATCAAAAACTAAAACAGTAAAGTTCGTTTTTTAATCAAAGATACTAATCGTTAACGTCTTTTGTGTTTGCATTTTTTTTGTATAAAAATTTGACATTACACATGTGAAATTAGTATCTGGGTTTTAGATATGAACAACGCTTAAAGGTGGTTAGGATACCCGTTGAAGCCGTGGATGCTGGCTGGCTGGGTGACTTGCCGCTAAAGCTTGCGGGAGTGATGATGGTGATTCTCTTACCATAAAAATTTACTATGGTAAGAGAACATCTAAGTATTTGGTACCTAAAGTGTTTAATAAAATAGATTTATTAAGAGAAAATGTCAAAATTAGTAAAGGATCACTTAAGACAAAATTAAAAAACATTATACAGGATAGCAAACAGAACTAAATACATACACTAGAGAGTTATATATAATAGAACGTACCTTTATTTATATTTCCTTTTTATATTTTCTTTTATAAAAAAATGTTGACGTCACGCTGAAGTATTTGCACGAGGGTTGCACTGACGTTCATGTTCGGGGTCATCAGTTTAGAGGTATGAGGAGCAGGGTGTAAAGTCCACTTACCCTCTACAGAAAAGGGAGAATCCTCCGACCAGACGTGTGTTGTGTCTGGCGGGCAACTGCCCAACGACTGATGTTGGGAAGTTTGTATGTATGCTAATTGCGGGGTAAACTCTGCTTGCGAGATGCAGGATTTGTGTGACGTCAGTACTTATGACGCGTTGTTCGCATGTGGGGCTGTAGATACCGCTACAAATTTTACATTGGAAACTTTCACAGTCCTTAACCCCGTGTTTATACCTATAAAAAAGTTGTAAAAACGCTTGTATTTCACAAGCGTTTTTACAACTTTTGTATAGGTAACATAACATCACATAACATCACGACTGTATCCCCTGAAGGGTTAGGCAAAGGTGTACTTCTATTACGTGTATTAGGGTCTGAGCCTGTTGCCATCAACCTGGCAGAAATCCAGACAAATCTAGTCAATTGTATCTAATTTTATCTTATTTTATACAATGTTGTCTAATTTTGTTTAATATAACTTAATTTCATCATATATTTATTTCTTTATTGAAATTTATAGCACAAAAAGGTACAAAGGCGACTTAATGCCTTAGGCATTCTCCACCAGTCAATATTGCCTAGTTTTATGTTGTTAGTAGTATTGACCGATAACTTGTATGTGATAATTTGGTTACTAATGAATAAATAAACAAAAACATGATTTAACGTTGTTTCAGCCATGTATTTATAACAAACTTAAACTAAATGATAAACGAAACTAGTAGACACAACATGTAAAATAGATGTTGAAAGGAATGAAAAGAAATAAAATAGATTTATTTAGCACAGACTAAAAGACACACAATACACCAGATACATACTCGTACATCAGATAAAAACAAATAAAATATCAAATAAAAAGTGTGAAGTCCGATGTAAGAAATTAGCAGGAAAGTGTGCCTCATTTATTGACATTTTTAGTTACAGTTATTGACATTTAAATTTATTTGATTGACATTTTTATTTTAATTCTTGACATTTAAATTTATTGTATTTACTTTTTTAAAATTTATTTTTAAATGTTTCTTAATTTTTATAATCTGACAATTTATAGTATTGAAATGCATCATGGTTTGGTCTGTTTTTGTTTAATTTATTTAATGTTCACGACTTGCGTTTTGGGTATGATGTGAAAATGAATGACCTTATTATTGACTGTAATTTGCACGCCTGCTTGCAGGCAGAATACAATAACTCTTAGGCTTTAAGATCTTCCCTTGTTGAACAATGTATTTTCTGGCAAATATATATTTTGAATTTGAATTTGAATTCATGTTGTATACCTTTATTAAAAATCGGGGTTACAAGCAAGCAAACAAAAAAGTTTGTCAGACTGCACTAACTCTAAAATCAAAAGCTCATTCACCTGTACTCTGTCATCACATCCAGCACTTCAACACTACGCATTTTTAAACAAAATATTCATAAATGAAAAAGCAAATACATGGGGGATGTCTTTTGAATGTTAATAAGGCGACTCCTTGAAGTTTATTTAATTATAAAATAATAGAAAAAGTACGCCATTCATAGCGGAGACTTCAGTCGAGTGTAATTCGCGTTCCTGAATAAGATGTGGGACTTGTGATGGAGAATAACGTAGGAAAACTTGAATAGTTAATATATCTGAATATAGTTATATTTTTAACTATGTTTTGTCGTATAAATAAGCCTTTTCTCAAGTCTTTCAATAGAATGAGTAGGAGAAAGAGTATAATTTTCTGAATGTCCTCGAAATGCTACGCGTCTGGCTGTCAAGCACATAGTTAGGCAACTGAAGGAACACGGGTGGGTTTTAGTCAGTAAAAGTCTGACACGAAGAGCGAGAGAAGTCATATGATGACTTCCCACCCAAAAAAAAAACGGGTTGCACTCCGGGAGTGCAGGCAGAAGTGAAAACTTGAATAGTAAAGTTGTGCAATTTTGATATTTTGGAATGCGGTCTACTCTCCCTCCGTCTTACGAATTTTCGATCAGGTCACGAGACCTGACGCGAGCACCGTCTTACGAATTTTCGATCAGGTCACGTATTCTGAGTTCTGACGCGAGTTTAACATTTTTTACCCATCACAAAAAAAGTACACAAACGGCTAAAGAAGTTTTCACCTAAAAAAAGGGGGTGACGATATAACTAGCCGTGTTTTTTTTGGTTTGCCTTAAAAATAAGAATATTGAATGGGAAAAAAACACTGTAGTCTTAAGGGACTTGAGTTAAAGTCTGATTCTTCTTCTTTCCTTGTGTGTTGATGGTACTATTCCACGTTGTTCTTTTAGTTCAGTATCATGTATCTGCGTCACAGCAGGAAGCAGTGACGCTAGTCTATTGTCTAATAGTTGTGGCTTTCTATGTGTAGATGTAGACATTATGATGAAAATGATGTTACACATAGTTTAGGCCCAGTAGATAGTCACGATGATTGCGGCACCAGTGGCATTTATTTAGGTCATCGAAGGAGCAGGTGAACGGGCACTTAGGAAACTCCAGCAAGTTGGGCATGGTTTTTTTTTCTTTTATTGACAATGGGCTCACTCTTGACCTCAATCCAGCCCAGAGGCTGGGATGAGATCTACGGTGGACCGAGCTTGCCCAGAAGAAGCCAATTCACTCTCGCCTTGAAGAGATTCGGGTTGTATGAACTCGGGAATGCAGACGCAGTAGAGCGATTCTCACATATCTCGCGTTCGTTATTGACGTTCGATTCGAACTTTTCCCGCGACAAAATTAAGCCGAGCTATTCTCACCATGACGATTCGAGCATTTCACGCAGGAAAGACACGCGACATGCCTTAGTTTACATGCGGCATGCAAAGAGTAGTCATGACCAGTCGACACGTGACGTATGATCTGTGTCGACCACCGTACGAACGTCAAACAGTGGTTATATGTCAATCATGTTTGTGTCAATTGCGAAAGAAAATAATAAGTACCTATATTTTAACAAAATGTGTTCATAAACATCTTAGAAGGCTCTACGACCATCACCACAAGGAAAAACACACGAAGAAAACTTCAGGCTTCCGCCAAAGTTATCAACTGTGGATAGTTGTTGCTTGTGTAGCGTCGATGAATGAGACGACATATGAGATACAGAAGCGGAAGGCGCCGGATTTAAAACCAGTCAATGGACAAGGACGGCTTTACCAGGCTTTACTCTGGTTGAGGGCAAGAAAGGTCGATCGCGCCGCAACCACAATAAACGCGGTACTACTCCTGCAAGCGAGGATTTTTGAGCTGTAGTGCCCACTTTGCTCCCGTACATTTCTCGGTTGGATCGACAGATATCGAGACAGAAAGAGCCAAGGTCTTAAGTGCCGAAAGAAGGACGTTGCAGTCGAACTAGACTTTGAATTTTGACCGGCTGGAGTTGTGTATAGATGTTACAGAGAAGCATGACCAAAAGTAAACTCCCATGTGTGGTGGTGTGATAATAATTATGTTTTTGTGGTTTATACTTGGATGTATACTGAATTTATTTATTAGTCTGTAAGGTATTCTTAAAAAGGTACTTTTGTAACTAGAAATAAAGTGGTTCAAATGCATTTCAAACAATAAATATTTCAAATGTCTTTATTTTATTTTTTTCAATGTAAAACTTAGATAAGTAACAAAAATAATATAGGTATGCAAATAATTGAAGGGCTTTGTAGTTAGGTTGCGCAGGCCGTTAACAAGTTGGGTTAGGAAATAGAAACACACAAGCAAAGTTCATACGTATAATCCTCACTGGGTTACAAATTTACAATAGGTAGGGTACAACAGATACGTAGGATACGTAGACTGGTCGCGGGACGCCGGTAGCGCGTGGATAGGTGTGCGTGCAGCGCAGTGTCAGTCAAAAACTGCGCTTATATTTATACCCGGCCTACGTTACTTTGAAGCCAGCCGTGTATTTTGAGCCCTTTTGGTTGTTAATTTTCTGTCAAGCCCCTTTTTATTAATTTTTTTCATGTTATATCTTTACAATTTTGTTATATAATCTTCGTTACATAATCCTTAAGCTAATTAAACCTTAGTATATAACTTAACTATGCACAATAAAAAGTTTCTAGAAAGAAAACTGTTACAAAAGTGAGTTGGCACATTTTGATTATACAAAATCCCATATAATTTCTAAACTTATGGTCCGATTTTTACAATTTAAACGGAAATATTCGTTTTATATCTAGACCTATCCTTTACAATAAAAATTATTAAAATCTATCCATAAACAAAAAAGTGACTTTTCAAGTTACGTAAATATGCTTGAACAAAACTACACTTATAAGAATCCTTTTAAAAACAGTCTTATTGATCCGTGCAGCACAAGGACAGTATAATAATCACTGGTTTACACGAAAAGTCGGCGTGATGAGTCAAGCGTTGTCCGTGAGCTTAGGAATCGGCGGACCACTTCACGTTTCGCCCAGTCTTCATGATTGTGAGGCACTTTGACCACAAAAAAAATTGAATTCGTGTTGTGACGAGACTCCTAACGCGAGCCTCAGGGTGAAATCTGTTTTCGCAAGGATTTCCCGACAATCTTTTGGGCCTTTGTAAAGTAATGAAGCCAGGACACGTAGGTACAGCACCCTAGCGTTCGTTGGAAAAGCATGTAGCAGGACGGTCCGGTGCAGTACAGCAGCACTCTTTAAAACAACAACACTTCTCCTCTTCTTCTCCATCTTGATAAACTTTTATGTTATTGTGCTGGTCATCAGCTTACTTACAATATCATTAGCTCGTTCTGTTTTATTTAATTACCTATTAATATGTAGACCAATGTAAACAAACAACATAAATTGTATTTTTTACTTTGACGTGACAAATATCTATGACATGACTTGACAAATCAACATGAGCTATGCATTCCGTAGTACGGAGGTCTTATATTAATGTTAATAATAAAATAAAAATGGAGTTACGAAAACAATAATGATTATTAAATTGATAAATGTTAATGAAATACCTTTATAATGCTGCTCAAAATATGTTTTTGCCTTAAAAATCATTTTTAAAGATGGTCAAAAGTACATTAACGATTACGTAAAAAAATCGCATCGTTATGTGGAAGGGATTACTTCGTGGGACGCATAATGGCAACATTATTGTCCCTAGATTCGTGATTTAAGGTCGACTTGTAGTGAGAATAGCTTTTTCAGGATATCTCACCGTTTTATAAGCGACATACGGAGACGAGCCGCAATGACGTCATGCGACACGAACGCGAGTTTCCGGAGAATTGGGCTACAGGTAGACGATTCCACTCCTTAGCTGTGCGCATCAGAAAAGATGACGAGAAGCGCTTAGTGCGTATATATGGTATATTAACCAAATAGGGGTGGTATCCCGCAGTGCGTCTGGACTCTCGATGGTAGAAAGGTGAAGGCGGGATGAGCTCATGTAGCTCTTGAGCACACTCCCAAAGTACAGTCTGTAGAAGTCTGGTCTGATCAGAAGCACCATACTCGCACTGGGTGTTGGATGGGTCAGTAATAAAGTCTACTTCTCTGAAAATTGTACTGTAAAATTTCACTTAATATTGTTGTAGGTGTATCATTATGAAGTAAAAGGGTCGGGGGCTCGGATCACTTTAAATAAAACAGGAGCATAATTTCCAGTTTGTCTAGTTTTAATTTCTGTATCTCCCAAAACAATAAAACTTTACTAAAACAATTGTCGGTCTGACAAATATTTTTTGTCACTTCCAGACTGCTAGGGACCAATTCGCGACCTAACCCCAGCTCATAGAGTCATAAAAACAGTTTTAATATACGAGCCGTCAAGTTGGCAACCTAAACTAAGATTAATTCACTCAACTAGACTCATCTCGGTATGGAACTAACTCCGTGACAAAATGGCGGACAATGTTTGACTGATACGAATGAACTCCGTACTATGAACCAGCGAATACAATGTTTGCTCACTCGATCGAGTTCAGAATACAAGTGGCCCTCGATAGCTTTCGTACATTATAATTATTACTCGATTTGAAAGGCTTAGGGCATTTCAATTATAATTTCGTGGAAAAATCTTTAGCTTCCTTCGGGACAGGCGTAGCCTAGTGCAGAAAGTTTCTATGAAAACCATTTCTCTTCCGTAATACATATTCTGGCTAAGTCGTAACAGCCGCACAGGTCGATCGATCAGGTTAAGCTACGCTTGCCGCGGTTGTTCCATGGATGGGTGAATATCTTTACATACCAAGACCACATGCCTCAGCAAGCACTGTTGGTCCCGACTGTCATTCGTGGATCTTTGACAGTCGTTGCGGGTCTTCAGAAGCCCGAAAGTCTGACAATCAGTCTTATCAAGGGGTATTACCCAATAACTGAGTTATAGAGGTCAGATAGGCAGACGCTTATTCTGAATATTCTGTAACGCTTACTTTTTGTGACTTCTTCTATGGAGTACAATTTTGTTGACCAATCGGAATTATGACCGGTTCAGTATAACCTCTTTGAAAGCTATTTTTTATCACCGACAATTTTTTGTACATACTTACGGGTACCAGTCTTCGTTCCTATTTACTTACCACGTTGACATGAAGCAGACATACTTAAGCTTTTACAGTGGGCAAAGTATTTTATCGTACAGCTAAGTAATTAATACCTATTCCTTTGAGGTAATTTTCCATAATTAATTTGTTAATGGTGGAAAATGATTGTACTTCAGTAAATGTTTATACTGCTGTATGTGAGTTTTTCATTATGTAAAAACTGGAAAGGATACATTTTATAAGCCTCACAGGATGCATATTGCCTTTGTTTTTAACCGACGGCAAAAAAGGAGGAGGTTCTCAATTCGGACGTTTATCTTCTTTTATTAATTCTTTTGTACGTGTGTTTGTCACCTATTTCCTCCTAAACGGTTGAACCGATTTGGATGAAATTTTGTGTGTATATCTAACTGGGTTCCTGGATGGTTTGAAAACACAATTGAACCCGGTAGGTGTCGCTGCTTTTCCGGGCAGGACGACGTATACATATTTTGTTAAATGTATGTTGTGAAACCCAATCAAAGTGGTCTAACAAATATTTTTATCTCTTGTCTAATGATAACCTTTTTATAGGGTGGTAGGGTCATCGATCGTGGATTCAGAACATGATTTTGGATCAACCGGCGTTGAAATTTATCGTCTGTTTAAAAAAAAATCTCTTCTCTCTAAAAAAGTGCAATACCTACGCGGTTAAAATGTATGGAACAGCTATATTTCTTTGTTAATAACCGACGAAATTTTTTAACGTAACGTTCAAGAATCATGTACTGAATCCATGTTAACGGGTTGTGCGTCGATGTCATTACCCTGTATACATTTATTTTTGCGTCTTAATTACCTTCCTGTATAGCACTCAGACTTCCTTCCTCAAACAAATTTCACACACTACAAATAACGGGTACATTTCTCCACTAGTACGGGCCCACACAGCCAAAGTTCATCCGTTCTATTTGACTAATTCTCCGACTCTGTAGTGAAGTCCGACATTCAGGTAACTGTAATATTTCAATTGGTAGGTACAATTCAACACACGGTCCGAGGTACAGCCAAGAGCAAAAATATGCCCCTATACGTACTCTGGCACCCTTAGTGCAATTAGAATGCGATCGATCAGGCTGATCCAGTGTATGGTATGGCAACTGGATTACGGTCGATCGATGTCCACTGTGTTTAATTGACGTGTGTAATTCACTTAAAACGATCGTCCAAATCGATCGATGGTAGGACTTCCATCGATTGGCCATCGAACTACAATCGACCATTGATCGCTCATGAACGAATACCTATGTTTTAGGCGATCTCGACAAGTCGGCGTCGATTAATAAGTCGAAGTCTTGGTTGACAATGAGGTATTCTGTAAATAGCATCTTCGCACAAATAGGTGCTTTTGTAAACTGTACTTCATTTCAACAATGTGTACCGGTAATCTATGTGAATTTTGTAAAGTGTTACATGTTTCTGCCTTTGACTGTACATTCCACATGCGGTCCGAGGTACCTGTGAAAGACTTTACGCTTGTGAGAGCAACTTCCTAACATTTACATAATCGTTTGATCCGAAGTTTTAGTTTCACGTCATATTTTTGTTTCTATGCGTTTGGATATATTTGTATGAATAGACATGTTTTGATGCATTTAGATACATTTTTGGAAGCATTCATTCATATCATAACATCACGCTTGTATTATCTGAAGAAATAGGCAGAGGTGTTACCTATAGTACACCCACATGTCACAAGTTATTTTTAAGGTAATAAATAGTTAGTTATTTTATTTTATTTATTTATTTGCCAGAAACATGGTATATTATAAAGGTGTTCATAATTGCATAGTGCTACATGTCTCACCGTTTTAACGGTATGCAAAATCCAATATAAAAATATCCAATCCAAAAAAAACATAACCAAATAAAACCAAATATCCAATATATATTTGTACGGAATTGAAAATGAATGTAATGTTAATTATTAACATTACATACATTTTCAATTAATCACATTAGAATAATAATATACTTTGAGTTTTCATCCATAATATATACTTTGTCACACACATTACATTCACATTAAATTACTTACATTAGTTACATTACATTAATAAATAGTAATTATATCGTAAATAATTGTATATTATTTCAATTATTATATTGCACACACTTCTAGTTAACGTTTAGTTAGTGTATTGTGTGATAGGTGGGACAGCCCCATGCTGGCTTCGACCAAGCCCAGGACCATGCCCGGGTCGACGGCGCGTTGTGTTCCACGCGCGCCTCAAAGAGATGTCAGCACGAAGTGACGGGGTCCGCTAGGGCCGATGCAGGGCCGCGGGTTGTTCGAAAGAGATACCGTGGCCCCTGGCATAGGTAACTGAAGGAAGACGGGTGGGTTTTAGTCAGTAAAAGTCTGACACGCCCTTTCGCTCAGCCCAGAGCGGGAGAGGTCATTTGATGATTTCCCACACAAAAAAAAAGGTATCAGTCGTTTCCATTTTTGTGTATACATATATTATATATGGGTGGTTTTTACTAACATTAACTTAAGACTTTACTTACAACATATATGGATCTTGTAATTTGATCTGAAATTAAATATTTATTTATTATTATTAATAGGTGGTAAGCCTATTGCTATCGACCGGGCACAAAGTAACACTTCGCCCGACACGGGAATCGACCCCCCTTATGCTCAGTAGACCACTACACGATTATAGAATAAGAACTACAGAAAACTATCTTAAGAACATTGTAAGTCTACTACAGCGACACTCAAACCAATGTATTCGTATTTATTATGTGATACCTCCTGCGGCTGATCACTGCTTCCCATAATACAAGCTCAAGCTTAGCTTGGGAATCAGTAGACTGCTACTGATTCCCAAGCTTGTATTTGTATTTGTATAATATGTATTGTACTAAAGGTTTGTAAGGTATTGTACTAAACCTTTAGTACAATACATCAATACGATGCAAATTTTGGATTACTCTAAGCTAATATGAATGTATTAACTGGCGACAGTAAAACATTTTTTTTTTTTTAAACCAATGAGGCATTCCTTCATGTTCTCGTCAAATTTGCTAGCATGAAACTTTAACGCAAGACCTCTAGGGTTAAATAGGAAATCTTTTCTTGGCGGGTGTCTATGTCATTTATAAGGAGCAAATTGTCAGGTTTGTAGTCATTATACTTTCGGAGATTTTGTGATGAGTCAATCGAACGTTGATCTTTTTTTATCAAGAGTAGTATAATATTGGTAATCCAAATGTTTATTGTCAGCTAAGCTAATTATGCGACAAGCGATCTGGGAAATCTATACTAATAATAAAGCTGAAGAGTTTGTTTGATTGAGCATTTTATAGCCTAATTCTTGAGGAAGACAATAGGCTATTTAACATCACGCTAGGACCAATGGGAACCAAGTAAAAAGAAAAAAGTCAGAAAGAACATCATCTACCTTGCCTTTTCCCAACTATATTGGGGTCGGCTTCCTGTCTAACCGGATGCAGCTGAATATCAGTATTTTACATGGAGCGACTGCCTATCTGACCTCTATAACCCAGTTACTGGGTAATACGATACCCCTTGGTAAGACTAGTAGTCATACTTTCAGGGTTCTGACTATTAGTAATGACTGTCAAAGATTTACGAAAATGACAGCCGGGACCAATGGCTTAACGTGCTTTCCAAGGCCCGTGCCTTGGAAAGCAAGCAAGCAGGGGTTCAGGGAAAAGGGATGGTCACCCATCCACAGACCGACCGCGGTAAGCGTAGCTTAACCTAAGAACGCTCAGCAAAAATGAAGTAATAGTGTACGCAGGCGATGCAATGCGACGGGGTGGGTCGGGGGAACAAGAAATTTCACGCGGAGGAAGTCCGTCGACAATCCGCCAATTTTACAAATTTCTTTCATACATTTGCACCTGTCGTGAAAATTTGTCAATTTGTCATTTCTTGACCACTATATCGCATTATCAGTGATAATAAATACCCTGATAAACAATAATTATTTAAGAAATAGCACAAGATACTAAAACAGAAGCAAATATCTGATTCATATTAAAACTTTTCACGACCCACTCCTTAATTCACCGTTAATTTAATCTAAGATTAAGCGTCGAGTCAGTTGTATAGACAATAAAATTTAACTGTCGTTAATATAGTGAAGAATGTAATTAGTCTTTTAGCGATAACGTAAGCGTATTTTATACAGTTATTACGCAGTCGTAACGTTACTTGATTGCCGGAAGGCGTATTCTGTGCTTTTATAACTCACGATACGATCACGACTTTATTTTCGCAATAGATCGTATCCCATTTAATAGTGAAATTGTTGATTAAAAAGATTAATGGACTAAGTAATTTTATTATTTGTTTGCTTTTTTTATGAGCTATGGGCCAAAACAACCCTGACATGACTAGAAGGCGTCGCGCAGACCCCGTAGAAGATGGCGGGACGAACTGGAGAAAACAAACAACTAGTGGTCCAGTTGAGCCCTGGATCGAAAGAGCTGGAAGTCATGAGGCCTTTGCCCAGCAGTGGGATGACGCAGGCTAACAGTACAGTACTTGTTTGATAATACTTTTGTGTACTCCTTAATTAATAGTTTGCATAATAATGTTAGAGGAACGTATTATAACTCGGATCATCGTCACCGTGTCAATATCAAAAGACGTCCACTGAAAGAAACTCACAAACAAAACTCACATTACAAATAAAAAAAAAAATACATAAAAATATACACATGCAACATAAATACTCTGCTCGAAGTAGGCTTCTTAAAAAGTTTTAAAAACGTTGCCCCACACTAGGGATTACTCACATACACAAACAGCCAGACCCGGAACAACTACCTGTAGGCAATACAAATATTTGTTCCGTGCGGGAATCGAGCCCGCGACACGCAGCGCAGCAGTCGATCGCCCAGCCACTGCGCCAACCGTGTCGTCACGTCAAAAAGTCCTGCAACGGTCCTGCAATCCAATGTTGATTCTCTTGACTTTCGACGATCTACCTAATAGAGCTACCAACGATGATGAGGATCTAGCATCCTGCTCAATTTGTTATAGTCCTCAAAGACCTACCTTGAGAATATTAGAAAGATATCAAAACTACAGTCCATTAACGTCACTCCAATCGAGGAAAACCGTGATTCAAACACCACGACTTTCACTTAGTCGGCATCACTAAACACCATTAACCGTCGATTCATTCCATTTTACGTACACAGTTAACGTCCCGCGATACAGCGAACGTTTGAGTAGTAAAACGACTAACAAAACAGCTGTAACAAACTCCATGATTACGGGTAACTACGACGATCCGTTTGTGCTTTACCGCTGCTTGGTGTTAAAGATGATGCGGGTCATATTAACGATTATACGGTGCAGGTTGGAGTTTATAGGGTAGTTGGTGTTATATTTTATAATGAACTAGAAGTGAAAGTGAATCTTAGGAACCTCACCAGTCGGCGAGGTTTCTATTAGTTTCACAAGTCGAGTAGAAAACATATACATAAAATTTATGCATGTAGATAACATGCATAAAGAGATGTCAGCAGTAACTGATGGGGTCCGCTTGGGCCGATGCCTGCCAGCAAGGTCGTGGGTTGTTCGAAAGAGGTACCGTGGCCCGTGGCACAGACAACTGAAGGAACAGGGTGGGTTTTAGTCATTAAAAGTCTGACATTCCGGGTGAAATTATTTGATGATTTCCAACCAAAAATGAAAATTATACAGGGTGGCAGTTACATCGAAAGCAAAACCTCTTACCATAGATTCAGTACATAATTATGAAGCCCCTGAGCTGAAATATTTCGTCGGTTATTAAAAACTAACGGGAATTCATCCGATATTTACCTTTGACTTCTAGGTCAACTTAATTTTAACACCAAGCACATTTAGAAAAAATATTACTTTACTTTTCGCAAAAGGAGTTCTACCCGAAACTGAAATGTGCTGCAACAAAACTCGAGCAAAACTGATCGTTTATACGAAAATCAAAATGGGGTCGACCCTTCCAGATAACTCTACAGTAATAAAAGTTGAAAGTTGGTCTATAACTTGGGGGAACTCATCGGTTGAAAAAGACATTTTGTTAATCTTTACAGGCACGTTCCTGAAATTCGGGTGAAAAAGATTTCTCGGTCATAATGTCTTGTAATACAGTTCTTGAACGAAACGCTACCTGCGTTTCGTTAATTTCCACTGTGTCATACAAATTTTTCGAAGTAGAGGTACTAAAGTGAGGGGTTTGTGGCTAAATGATGATGGCGGCACGGGTCGATCAAAAGTTAAGCTACGCCGGCCGCGGCCAGTTCGTGGATGGGTGACCATTGCATATCGAGACCGGGCTCAGAAAGTAATTTAAGTCGTTGATCCCGGCTGTCATTCGTAGTTTCTTGACAATCGTTACGTGTAGTCAGAAACCCAAAAGTTCCAGTTCTACCAAAGTTTCCAGTGTTACCCAGTAACTGGGATGTGGAGGTGATATAGGCAGAAGCTCCATGTAAAATTCTGGTATTCAGCTTTATCTGGTTAGACTAGAACCCGACCTCAACATTGTTACGAACAGAAACCCGAATTTCAGAATAATTTTCCTCACAGATTGACACTCACGAAACCCGTATTTTGGAATAACCCCTATAATTTTAATACAGTAACTTCTATAAAGTTTTGAACAATAACGACACATCAAGGGTATTTTCAATTCTATGCGTTCAGTAAATATCAGTCACCATTAATGATAAAAGCAAGTGACAACAAAAACAGAGGCAGCACAGCTAGCGAGGTAGACAAACTAATTAGTGCGAAAACACACGGTCCAATATTCAGGGCCAATTATTCTCCTCATACGACCCGCGTCACATGCTAGATTATTTGTTAGACATTCACAGACACTGCAATACTCTGTTTGATTAAAAAAACAGAAGAATCCGATTTAATTTATTTAAAGACTAAGTGTTGCCCGTGGGTTCACTCGCATTATAAGGAATTTTGACATGAACTCGGATAAAAGGTATCCTGTATTTTAAAGCTGGTCTTCTTCCCCAACATTGTTGGGAAAATGCTAGGCAGATAATGATTCCATCTGTGTTTCAAATTCCGTCTAAATCTGTTCGTTAAAGTGGGACAGTGTAACAAACTGTATACCAACTTAAAAACATTCAGTTTGTCAAAGATAAACGTAATGTGCAGGATTATTTGTAAGACAGCCACAAAGACTGCAATATTCTACTTGATTAAAAAAACAACAGAATCCCGATTTAATTTATTTATAGATACAGACACTGCAGTGTTACACCCCTAGTTGAACATTCCACAACAACGAAACTAGATTTTTTCCGTGCAAATTACATCAGAATTCTTCACGATAGTTCGTAGAATCGGAAAATTCACACTAGATTTTTCGTAAATTAACCAATATTTGTGAGAAATCGCAGTAGAAACAACGATGGTACATAGCTTTATTTCGTTTAGTTCTGTGTTCAGTAGGTACAAGGGCTTTAGATTAAGATTTTTTTTTTACTTTGAACCAGAAAATGTATCCCTATCGCTAATGTATTTGACAGCGCAGCACCGACGTGACTCCGTCTAGCTCTTAAAAGAGCTAAGTAAAGACCACCGATTCGGGATTCCAGTAACTTCGTGGTAATTCCAGTAACTTCCAGTAACACTTGGTGGCTGTCTTCTGATGAAAGAAGATGACGTCAGTGGAACCGCTGTCGTACCATGTCTACGACGAACTGCTATATAATATTCCGGCATAATCCTGATGATGTTGAAGCTGCTGAACCACTAATACGATGACCACTTCTGGTAAAGGCTATTCTGCGCCGTTCTGTCCGTCTTCGACGTGATATTTTCTGTTTGATATTTTCTTAAAACATTAGCTTTGAACAGTAACAGTTCTTTGCATTATGTATTCTTGTTAAGAAAAGACAAGAAGTATTCATTTTCTAAATTACTCCGTTGCCATTCTCAGGCCGTTAAATATTTAAGGAATAAAAAGTAAGGACTTTCTGTTTGTATTTCCTTATTTTCAGAGAACAAAAAGGTTCCATTTCAAAAAGCCAAAATCTAATCTCTTCGTTCTGTACCATTGTTGTGAAATGGACTCATTCTATAAAGGTAAGTAATATGAACCGTCTGTGTGCGTAAACTTTACCTTTAGGGTATAAGATAACATCACCAACACACTTTTCTAAGCCAAATTGGCTAGTTTCTTCATATTATAAGCTTAAGAGTCTACCAGCCGCTAATGTCCTAAATTAAACGCGTTTACAGGTGTAGAATTGTGTTTATCTCATTGTACTTACCTTCTCCATTGTCATCGTTGACGACATTGTCTCATTATCAGCTGATTTTATGCGCCTCCCAACCCAACACGGCCGCGACAAGCTGTAGGTTGCAGGTTCGAACCCAAAAAGGCGCTTAACTTTGTGTAAATTATTTCACCACTGCTCTCAAAACGGTGAAGGAAAACATCGTGAGGAAACCGGCGTGAACCAAACATTCGAAGAGATGCACATGTACCAACCCGCATTGAGCCCGCTTGGGTGCTGTATACCAGCAGAGGGAGCATTATAGACTGACTATGCTATGCGCCTCCCACCGTTCCTACGTGGGTCATTAGTATCCAGGTCTACTTTCTTTTTCACTTCACATTCGCTTACCTAAAACAAAAAAAAAATACGTTAAAACTTCTATAACGCAATAAACTCAACATGCAGCACCCTATTTCTTTTCATCTCACTTCATTACACATGCAACCACAGAACCATGCGAAATGAAAATCCGCCACCCCTGAGAATTTCCTAGAAAACCGTATTCCGAATTAAGCTGGCGTGTTTACGTAGTGCGAGGATAAACTATCTAGGAGACATCTCATAAATAGCGGAGCTCTACAGATCTTTAGTCCCAGTTAGCCTTCGAGACGGCAGAGCTCGTAATTTAGTCAAATACTCAAATATACTCAGTTGAGTATACTCACACAAATACTGGCGCTCAGTAAAACTGAGACGTTCTCGTATAACTTGGATCCGCGTTGTGATGTTGGAGTAATGAGCAAAGGGAGGATGCTGATTTGATTGAGGACGAATGAGGAGGCTTGAGTGTGGAATAATTTCCTTGATGAGTCTCTGAACTATTTGGAGTAACTAGATTGGCGATGAGAACATTCATTTTAATAAATCATTTGGGACGTCTTAAGAATTGAATCAGATTGAGAATTCTGAAGGCGGGCGCTTAATAATAAAACTTTCTTATTGAAAGATGAAACTCAATATCAAGCCAAATTAATGATAACTTGTGTTGGTGTATGATGATTAACGTGTGTGATGTTTAGAACTCAAATTGCGTGTCCTGTAATACCATTGTTAGGTAGTTCAATTATAATTTCATGGACACCACATTATATCTTCTACTCCAAAACTCCAAAATCACATGTGTGCTGGATAAAATTCTTCCATCTAGATTCCAGACAAACCTAATAAACAATTCCATTTACAATAGCAACGAAATCAACACTATCATGTAAAATTCAAGCAACCAACGCTGCAGTACAAATTGTAAAAACCAGAAATTCCAGAAAAATTCTAGGACATTTTAATCCAAGTCTTCGGAAAATTCAAGTGTTCCTTTCAGAAGCAGTATTAATACCTAAATAGACTGCAGCGTGCCCTGCGGTGACACTGAGATTAGCTCTGCGAGGACTTAGAACCGAGGCCTCAAACTCGCGCGGCCTCACATACGAGGACTCGCCTTGTAATTGGAATGCACTGCTGGAGTAAATTAGCGGGAAAATGAATTGGCCTCAAGTGGCTTTTAGTTGTGACGTTTGTTAAGGAATGTTTTGTTGTTTTTGCTTTATTACGCTTTTGAGATTTTAGATACAATTTTAAAATTTGTTTTCGATAAGGTACTGAAAAGACACCGAACGTTACGACGAATGACTTGACGTTTTGATGCGTCGTTTTAACTTGACGTTTTTTGTGCTTTTCAACTTAAAATTTGTTTTCGATAAGGTACTGAAAAGACACCGAACGTTACGACGAATGACTTGACGTTTCGATGTGTCGTTTTGACTTGACGTTTTTTGTGCTTTTCAACTTAGGGCGACGCTTTTTCTGCGGCATCTGCGATCCTCTACATAGTGCTGTCTATTTCCACGTAAGAGAAGAATATCGTGAAATGGTGCATCGTGAATTTAAATATATATCATCTGTTGTTTGAACATCGCCAGTTATAATAGTAGCAGTACAGTGAAATATGTATGAGAACTTTTAAAATTGCACTAGCATAAAAGCTGTTGTATATTTCTAAGTTAGGTACCCCACAGGCGTCATAATTTACCTGGCTTCTGAAATTTTCTGGAAAACTTGTGAGAATCGCTGTACCGTGTTTTCAAGAGAAATATTATTTAGAAGATATTCCTTGTAATTTACACAAGTTTATTGGACATAGTCATCACCCCTGCCGTATTCTATGTAGAGGTAAGCAGAAGAGTTTAGTACACAATCACATTTCGTAAAGTATGCTACTAGTCACATTATGCGAATGAGAGGGAATGGGCCGTAATTCACTACGCGGGCCCAGTGTGGGTTGGTAAATGTGAGAGGGGCCTGATTATTTGCAATAATAACTACTTATAAATATTATAATAATAATAATATCCCTGGACATTTCACACAACGCCATCTAGTCCCAAGCTAAGCAACCTAATGCTTGTGTTATGGTAACAAGATGGCTGATAAACTACTTATATACATTTTTTTTTTTGTAAATACGTACATATTATAGATAGAAAAACACCCAGACTCGGAACAAATACATGTAGGTCATACAAATATTTGTTCCGTGCGGGAATCGAACCCGCGACACGCAGCGCAGCAGTCAATCGCTTAACCACTGCGCCAACCGTGCCGTCAATAATGTTCAACCTCATGTAGGTAGAAAATATACTCTTTCCACATAACAAGTGGCTTCCATAAAACCTTTTGTTCGTTCCTCTGTGCTCTTAATAAAATATCTTCCAGAAAATTCTCCACTCTCCGCTGAACAACACAGCCTAAAGCTAATCAGGCCACGAAAGCCTTGAGGAGTTGTAATACCGATAAAAATATACTCGTGGAGTAACAGGTGCAATATTCTGGTTCGCGTTACTGCAGCATAAAAGCGATGTAAAGCGAACCACTACATAATTCAAACGCTGAAACAAGCCTTATGTGAAGCGCTCAATAATTTATATAGTAATTTAATTTTAGTTTCAATCTCGCAATTGTGTTCGTCGATGGTAATAATGTAGTTTGTTGTTGCTAGACGATTGTGTTTTGTTTTTAATTTTGTGGGAGAGTTAGAATTTGTTGCATGTGTAACACAATGCGCTATTTTATCGGTTCGCGTGATCTATTAACAGATCAGGTTAGGATTTTCACAGAGTTTTAAATGCTAATGAGGTTGGGTTATTTGTCATGATGTTATTTTTATGCAATTTTTAGATAAAAAATAATAATGTTACTAACATGCGGATTCGTTTTTTGAGAGTATCTAAGACTCACAGCTGAAATGGCTGGACGGCTATCTGATGAAAGAATGATAAAACCTAATCGATTTGACAGAAAGCAGAGGAAAAAATTGTGATAGCGCGATTTAAAATAGAATTTCTTTAGGTATATTGTGTGTATCTTACTAATATTATAAACGCGAAAGTTTGTGAGGATGGATGGATGGATGGATCTATGTTTGTAACTCTTTCACGCACAAACTACAAAACAGATTTTGATTAAACTTCATAGTAATGTTACTTAAACATCAGAGTAACACATGATACTTTTTATCCCGATATTTCCACGGGCCCGACACACATGCGGGTGAAACCGCGGGGCGCTGCTAATCTTCTATAAGCTCAGTTGTTGTTGTTGGTGACAATGGAAAAGAAAGAAAAAGTATTATAGTATTATTGGAACACATACTTTGATTGTATTTTTACTTTAGGTCAAAATACACAAAAAATAAAGCACCAGGATTTCCTACTAAAATAATAAGAAAAGCTAACTCCACTAATGAATCAAGACAATACAGCCAATGTCTTAATCCCAATAGTCTAGGAGAAGATCCAAGGTTAATTAAGGTTAATCTGTAATTACCGAATATTTACTTAGTCTGAGCGGTCTGACCCAGCCTGAGATAGTTTATTTCTGTTTATCCTTACAATTTAGTTGTGTACCAGTAAGTGTGTGTTTCTGTCGGAATTTAATTAATGGTTCAACGCTTGAGACTTGAGTCTCTATAGTGAATTATACACTCGAGAGCAATGAATCCGGGTCACTTAAAGAATGTTAAAAATCTCGGAAACTAAAAATCATAGGTTAATGCAATAAATTGTATTTAATAGACAATGTAATACTCCTTAAATGAAAGTAAAAAAAATATGAGTCACCATACATTTTATTAACACAAAATTACATAAAGAAAAAAACTGCTGATCTCTCCTTAAAACAAAAATAGGAAACATGAAATTTTTGAACTTTATTACGATTTTCTTGAATTTTAATACTTCGTATTACCTCCTCGTGCTTCCATTACTGCGTTTACGCGGTTTGGCATGCTGTACACCAAGTTCCTTATACGATTTTGGGGAATATTCTCCCATTCCTCTGTGAGAGCAATTTTGAGCTCACGAAGCGTGATTGGGGGAGGGTTTCGTTGTTTTACGCATCTGCCTAGCTCGTCCCAAGCATGCTCGATCGGGTTGATATCCGGGCTGCGCGCTGGCCACTCCATACGAGTAATGTTCATCTCTTGAAGGTAGTCATTCACAATCCTACCTGTATGAGGTCGGGCATTGTCATGCATAAATATAGCATCCTCACCTAAATTAACCATAAATGGACCAACGTGATCATTGAGGATTTCTTCCACATATCTTACGCTAGTTAAAGAGCCGTTTTCTATGATCACCAGCTCTGTGCGACTTTCAGAAGAAATTCCGGCCCACACAAGTACAGACCCACCACCGTAGGCTACTTTTTCTTCGATGCATGCTTGCTTGAATCTTTCCCCTGGTCTTCGATACACTCTGTGTCTTCCATCGTGCTTGTAGAGCATAAATTTTGATTCGTCGGAGAACATAACTTTTGACCAATCTTCAATACTCCAATTTACGTGGCTCTGGGCATATCTTAGTCTTGAAATACGATGCCCACGCTCCAGTTTAGGGCCGTTTGCAGGTCTAAGGGGTTTTAAGTTAGATTCAGCAAGCCGACGTCTTACTGTCCATGCACTTGGGTTACTTCCTCCGAGGCGTCGTTTCCAGCATTGTAAGTATTCTGGTGCATTCTTCAGGCGTAAGCGACATAATTTCAGCTTGAATAATGAATATAGAGCACTATCAACATGGTTTATGTACCCACATAAATGACAGATTACAAACAAAAGCAAAACCAAATGCTGTAATTTCGTAGTTCCATCTTCGAAAGCGGCCCTTTTTCAAATTTGATTTTTTTATGATATAAGTTTACAATAACTAAGAAGTTTTAATACCTTCATTTAAGGAGTATTACATTGTCTATTAAATATAATTTATTGCATTAACCTAGCATTTTTAGTTTCCGAGATTTTTAGGATTCTTCAAGTGACCCGGATTCATTGCTCTCGAGTGTAGTTTAGCCAGTTTTCTCTTGATCATTGTGGCGTGTCCAGCACTGGGTTGTGACAGTCGCACTCTTCATGTCGCCATGAGATCTCGCCAGAGTTCTGTAGGCTGTACCGTGATTTCTCGCGGCAGCGGAGTTACGCCCCGGCGTTTTGCCTGCTCTCGCCACTGCCATATTTTATTCAACGCAAAGTTACCAATTTTATGGTTTTTGGAAAATTCATACAGGAAGATATATGGCTGGAGTTTGAGGACTTGATTCTTAAGCAAAAGCTGGAGGATCGCAAACCTGATTAGCGCCAATGCAACTTTTTCAGTCATTGCTGAAACATACGGTTTCCACCTGCGGTGCAGAAAACTTCATAAGGAAACATGAATCTAATGCTCTCACTAATAGCGTGCAGTAGAACTCTTACACCTGGTTTATGAATTGCGAATTTGAAATTGATAACTTGTCAAATTCTACTTTATCATACTTAAGGGAATGTTCGCGACAAAGCGTCACCACAAAACTTCATAAGATATTTATTAATGTAATTATCCTAACTCGATATGCCAACATTAAAATGCGTGGGTAGCCGGCGTAGCACTACTTGTGCCTACGTACCCAGATAGGGTCTATCTAATTAATTAATCTAATGATGTTTAACATGACTGGATAGGGGTACCTGTGTTAGGGAGTTTAGCTTTAAGAAAGCATGTAAACACAGTGAAAAAATTGTTAAAAATAAAGCAAAATCAGGAAGCGATTCGCGGTCTTGGTTGAGATAAAGTTTGGACCTGCCTAACCGCGCACATCAAAGCCGCTAATTCGTAGTCATTGGCAAGGAACTTTAACGGCTAAAATACATCAATCCCTCAAGAGTGCCAGAATCGCTTCCTGAGTATTTTAAAGATATGTGAACTTCAATAAGACTTCAGTACGTAGCCGCAGACTCCGAACTCGTGAAGAAACCCGGAACTTCTAGGTACAGGACGTCAGCGCCGCTGTGGACTGGACATGGACTATATGAATTTAGAGGGTTGTATTGCTGATTTTAATTATTATAATTCTATAAATACATACTTGTTACGGTCGCGAATAATATTTTCTTCAACAAACAATCTGATACTGACCTACAAATGGCAAAAAACGGAAGAAAATTTGAATTTGACGTGCTACCCTGGCCCTTTTCCCTTATGATTATTCCCTAATTCCTTCCTTGCCAAAAACATAAGAAAAAGTTAAAGGCCGATGTGGTACACATACATGCAGCCGAAACAGGGTCTTATAAAATGTAAGTGATAGAATTTTCTATTCTCGTGCACGGAATGTTTGGCACATGTATCTGCAGCAGTACACCGCGTTCATGACAAATGCCTTTGCCTTTACCGGACACTAGCACACGTTTCAAATTTATGAGTAAAACGCGAGCTTCTTTACGACACTGGGTTTCCTTCACAACTTTACTGTTTAACTCGTCTGGGTGCTGCTGCACTCTGGGGTTACATCGTATGTCTTCGAGGATCTTGGCTGGGATATAGCACTTCTTGTGATGTGTTTTAAGTGCGAAAGCATCACCGTATAAATGTATAAATGCACTGCATAAGTATAAATACCTATGTTGTGAAGACTGTATTTCTAAAATTCATCGAATCCATTTGGTTTTGCTGTCAGTCTCTTTCAGTCGGTCAACTTAACAAATAACAAAGAAATTGTCGGTAACCCGGTTTGCCTGCTGTAGGTAAAATATACTGGGTCATTTAAAAATGGCTAGCAAAACTCCACAGACGCGTGGGGTATCGATAAATAAAAGATTTTTTAGGAGGTCAACGACCGCTCTTATTGTTACTTGAAGTTTTTCTCAAGTTATAACTTGAGAAAAACTGTTTTAGCTAGCCAATGTAAAATAAACCTGTATTATTTTATTGTCAGCACAACTAGTTTGCATTTAACTTCTTTAATTTCATTGAACCTTTATCAGAAAGAAAACCCAAAAATTTTAATTTCACCTGATTGATCGCGCTAAATACCGATATTATTATTCTATTATAAGACTTACGTCACTAACAATAGAAATCCTATCTAAATTCATAAGCGTGACGGCTATACTTACAGCGATTAAGTACAACAAAATCTCAACAAACAAGAGACAAAGCGATGTCATCCCGACAATCATTAGAAAGCACACATGAGTGATGGGACTCGACGTGGGAAAGGCATGGTCCATTGTGGCCCAGCGACGTGGCCCAGGCTGGCGTCGGGAGGAGCGATCGTTATCCGTTCACAATGGACGATTAGGAGCGATACCTCGATGCTATCTAGGCATGACCGTGTAAGCTCTTCACTAGTGGTGTGGCGTAAGTGATGAGAGGAGCGGTGAGCGGAGCGGGTAATATCAACGGACTTTTGTGCGTCAAACTCAAAACATTTATTTCAATTAAACCATTTACAGGCCACAAGGTGGACCGACGACCTTGTTAAAGCCGCAGGAACCCATTGGATGCGAGAAGCACAGAACCGGTCGAAGTGGAGGTGCTTGGGGGAGGCCTATGTCCAGCAGTGGACGTCTTTCGGCTGAAATGATGATGATGATTTACAGGTATTTTTGAATTGTCAAGAAGTCGGTCAGACAGAAAATATGAAGCTAGTTGCCCATTTCAAAGCGTATTAGGTACCAGCGAAGAACGGGCAAGAAACTCCATTGATACTCTTTTAAATTAATTAATTATTTTACAAAAATATTACAATTTTACAGGGTGGCAGGGACATTGACGCGCAACCTGTAACCATGAATTAAGCACATAATTTTAGACTCCCTAGTGTAGAAAATTTCTGTCAGTTAACAAAAAAAAAATCTGCTGTTTCATAAGAAGATGAAAGCTGTTCTATACATTTTGACCTACGCGGTCAAAATGTATAGAACAGCTACCTTTTTTTTTAATAACCGATGAAACCTATCTACTTGAGGGTGTTAAGAACCATGTGCTGAATCCATGCTCATTGACGGCACAGTTGGCGCAGCGGTTAAGCGATTGACTGCTGCGCTGCGTGTCGCGGGTTCGATTCCCGCACGGAACATAAAACGGAACATATATTTGTATGGCCTATAAGTAGTTGTTCCGGGTCTGACTGTTTGTGTATGTGAGTTTAAATGTTTATAAACGCACCCACGATACAGGAGAAAATCCTAGTGTGGGGCAACGTTTTTTTTTTTTTTAAATGTTAGCAGATTGTGCATCGATATCCCTGCCACCCTGTATGTGAGAACGATGTAAAAAAAGACGCACACGTTAAAAGCGTCCTGAGTACAACAAATAGTAACAAAACAACAATCTAGAAATAAAATAATTGAAAAATAAGCCGAGGCAGCAGGGGTGTTAAAGTCTGTTAACTAGGTAAATCCCCATAAGGATATCAATAACACCTACTTGTATCAATCACGTATTCTCACAATTTACTGATTTAATGATCTCAAATATAAAACGTAATGATACTAGTGGCCTTTACATATTCGCTAACCTAACTTGACCCATGAATAAACCAAAACCAACCTTATTATCTTGGCAGTAAGATCTACATAAAATCTCCATGTTGATTCATGAGATCATGCCGGGTGCTTGATTTATTCCTTTTAACCGACTTTTACTTCGGTCAAAATAGTCTCTGTGTCATTTATCTACAACCCCGAAACTACATATACTTAATACCATACCTATATTCCTTGTAGAGGTGTGCAGACGCCAGCACACCAAGGTACTACAATCAGTCAAATTTATTTAATGGATTTTCAACTTTATCGCTAAAGCATTAAGGTTCAAGGTTAATTGGGAAAATTTGAGTTTCGGGTAGCTTGACCTGCTGGCGTCTGTACCTTTAGTTCACCAATATTTCACTAGTTGTGTTTTTTAAGTACCATGTTAATATGAGGTGAGTCTATTCCCATCAACCGGGCAACGCCAGACTCCGGGTTGCAACTGAGAAGTTTCAGATGGAAAAAATTCCAATAAAATTTTGCCCCACCACAGAATCGAACCCAGGACCTCATACTTAGCAGTTGCGATTGCGACCGAGACTTGCGACTAGTTTAAAAAAAAAAAAAAACTAATTTTTTAAAGTTATTCAGTGAAACAATACTTTTCTTTAAACTTCTTACAATCAAACATAAAGGAAAGGATTATAAGCACAAATTTGCGGAATAATTGGAAGTCATAAACTATGATTTATAAAACTTGCGCCAAACACCAGTATAGTCCAAGAACCGACTTACAACTATTTACCGACATTGCCCTTGGCTCCAAGCGAAAAATCTTTCATTGTTCTCAGACAAATTACTCTCATAGAATAATATATAAGACGTCCCGTCTGAAATATTGCATCGTCTGAACTGAACGCGCTCCGAACTTGACCTGTGTTCCGATGAATAAAATATTACCTTTTATTCATTACGCCCCGAAGGTATAAACGATCTAGATAAATAAATATTTAATTGGCTTTATATTCTCCGTTTTATATAACGTTTGGGATGGTATTTACCCAGGCTAGCTCTGTGACCTTTGGGCCGGGATCGGGAATATTAATTTGAGAGGTATTCAGAATGAATTGTAATGGATTATTTCAGTGGGAATAATTTCAAATGTGAAAATCTATACAGGGTCATATTAAACATCGATATCTGAACAAGATAGCATAATGCTGAGATAGAAACCTTTTGACCTCATATAGGACTTTCTGTTGAATTTTTCTTTACGTTACTTTTTTTATAATATTTTTTTTTTGACTGTGTTATGTTTAGTTTATGATCTTCCTGTACGAATGGCCATAAATACTTTTTCTTTCTTTCTTTATTTCTATAAAATTTAAATAAAAAAGAGTTCATAGTTTATTTTTGACGTTAACGGCTGCTGGGAGTGTTGTTACTTGAAGGATGAGTTTAGAAAATCTGTTTTCTTTTGTTTTGTCGTGTTTACATAGAGATACTCATTACGTATGTAAAGTTTACTAAAAAAAAAAAATGATATCCAAGTGACTACACAAACTGCAGTCTGACACCACAACAGTTCCCGGATTTTTTTATTCTTTTCTTTTTCTTTAAAAAAAAAACGTTGCCTCACACTAAGAACTTCTCCTGTATCGTGGGTGCGTTTACAAACATTTAAACTCACATACACAAACAGCCAGACCAGGAACAACTACCTGTAGGCAATACAAATATTTGTTCCGTGCGGGAATCGAACCCGCAACACGCAGCGCAGCAGTCGATCGCTCAGCCACTGCGCCAACCGTGTCGTCAACGAACGACGACGATTATGGAAATCTGCTTATTTCTATGGGAGTTTTGACTAGACGGGACAAACGTGTTAACTGATAAATAAAAACTTTTTAGACTATGGTATTGACACTGGCGGTACTATTTAATTATATTGCGGACTTCTTCTAGCAGCTTTCTTAACAGCGTAACCTTTTTAGTTAGGCAATCGTTAAATATATGCATTGCCAACCCGAATAGTTTTATCAAATTATATTATTGCATATTAGGTAGGTATTCTTACGCATCAAACGTTTTCAATAAGCCTTAATTCACAAGCCTTAACATTTTTTAAAGGTAAAATGAAGCTTATAATAACTAGTACCTCGACTTATTCAAGATTACTCTCCAACCAAGCTATTAGCGCTG
This sequence comes from Apamea anceps, assembly GCA_951799955.1. Lineage (NCBI taxonomy): Eukaryota > Metazoa > Arthropoda > Insecta > Lepidoptera > Noctuidae > Apamea > Apamea anceps. Next base: position 4,012,354 of record OX637506.1, read on the forward strand.
TGAAAGGCTCACAACGACGCCGTCGCGAAATGTGAAAAAGTTAAGTAAAACTGCGAAGTAAAACGTCCAACTAGATTCGCATTTTAATGCAGAATATTCTCGAAATGTCACCAAGTCATTAAGTAGTGATAGCTTGAATGAGCTTTGGCATACCTTTCGCCGCATTTAAATAAAATATAATTATAATGGATACTCACTACAATATTATTCGTTTGAAGTTATCTTGCAGCGCCCTAACAGGGTCATGTACTCACTAGTTTAAGCTTAGCGTGTAACTATGGTTGTGTAAATTGTGCATTATACAAATAAATAAATATAGAAATTGGAAGAATACATGGTGTAAAAAGACTTATCACGAAACCGTTATCTACGCATTCTGTAAGTACAGACGCCAGCAGGTCAAGCTACCCGAAACTGTCAAATTTTCCCAATCAACTTTGAACCTTAATGTTTTAGTAAGAACGTTTTAAATCTAATAAAGAAATTTGACAGATTGTAGTAGCTTGATGTGCTGGCGTCTGTACATCAAACTAATAAACCCAACTTTTTGAAAAAATAATTGCTGGCAAACGGTTTTTATTTTTGGTGTGAAATTTCTCTGTTTATGGTATAGGTACGGTAGTCAGCGGACCTCTTATGCCATTGAAACTCGCCCACAAGTCTAAGCTAGCATATAACACTAGCCGCGCCCTGCGGTTTCACCCGCGTAAGTTTCGATTCTGTGGGAATATCGCGATAAAAAGTATCTTATGTGTTAATCCCGGTTGTAAACTATGTGTGCCAAATTTCATCCAAATCTGTTCAGTAGTTTTAGCGTGAAATAGTAAAAAAACATCCATCCATCCATACATCCATCGATCCATACAACTTTCGCATTTCAAATATTAGTAGATTAGGATAAAATCATACTTTTATCGACTGCAGTTAATATTTTTGTATTCGTTTTTATCACCATTAAAAATAAAATAAAAACACATTATTAATACCTTAACATTTCGAATCATTAAACAAATTGGCTGAACTCGATCAAAAGCATACCGAAAGTCACACACCAAAGAGCAATATGTATTTAATTTTAAAATAAGTACTATTCATTCACTACTCACTCATCAATTACAGCCCAAATATGGTCACTTCAGTAATTTAATTAAAATTTAAAGTATTTTGATTAAAACGTTATCGGCGCAGTCAACTGGGACATGAACATTCAATGCAAAGTATTTATTGATAAAACTCAAGCAAATTGATTTAAAATTATAGTTAATGCTCCGACTGACGATATAAATGCCTTGACCTGATATTTTGAATGTAGACTTATTAAAGAAAATACCTCAAAGTGAGGCACTTCTTGCTGGTAATAATAATAATAATAATAATAATTTATTTACTCAGACAACCATTGATCCATTACATTAATAATACATTTAAATTAATAATAATAATAATAAGGATGGATTAAGGGCCTGATTCAAAAGGCAGTACTCCTCGATACGGCTCGCATTGTGAGGAGGTTCCTGTCTCTGGAGCCCTAACCACCGGTAGCTTGGACCCTGCTCGCGACATCGATGGATCACTATTTTATATTTTTATTTATATTTTTTTTAATACTTTATATTTAAAAAAATAATAAAAAATGTAATAAAATAAGATAAGTAAATAAATAAACGACATAATAATAAGATGCTGGTAGGGATCTTGACCGTACTTCCGGGATTGTCCTGATAGCCGTGGAATACCTCTCCATTCCTCATAAGCACCTCAGGACTTGTTGCCCCCTTGTCGCTACGACACTATGTGCTAGCGACCGTTTTCAGGGGCCCATTATTGAGTGTGCAAGTCACCATCTGCCATTTTATCCGTGTATATTATATGTATAACATTGGTCAGGCAGGGGACATAGTTCTTCTTTAGTTCAAGGTCCAATCCATCCAATCCAACGAATCCATTATAACCACTCAAACCCATAGTCCAATATTTTATTTTTCCATGTTTTGCAATAGTTCTTCACCAACCGGGGGTTGTCCTTGGGTGCACTTGCATAGTGCATACAGGGATAATCGTCGATTGGTGCCGCATTTCATTTAAATTTCCTAAGGGGCCTCTGCCAGTTAGCTTCGGCCCCTCGTACGCCTTCCAAAAGGCCCGGGACCCCATGGTTCCGAGATATGTAAAAACATAACAATTAATAATAATAATAAATTTATTTATTTAAGTAACAAGGACATTGTGTTAGCAAACTTAAGAACTGTGTTAGTTTATTGTTGTTTGATTGTTGTTCTATGTTAGTTTGTTGTTGTTTGAATGATAGCTTGGAAAATAAATTCCATGAAAAAATATTTGTATCGGTACTCGTATCGCGAATAACTTTGTTTTTTTTTTTGTATTTTAACCTCAGTGCGGCCGATGAGAGAATGAAAATGTATTTTGGGAGTTTGATCTTTATTAGCTACTAGAATTGTGGCACTGACAGGGTGTCAGGACCACATTCTCTCGACGGCCGGACTGTAGTTAAAAATAATAAAAAAATAACTTCACTATTGTGTATGATGACTCCCTCTGACAGGTAGGAAACAATAGTTCCAGCAGTGGAAAGTGGGAACGAACGATATAGGTATCCTGTTTAAGTGTGTTTTGCAAAAACTACATACAACATATTTTTTTATAATTGTATAAACATTAGTAGGTACTGACATTAAGGCCTAGAGGATGGGGCCGAACCAGACTACACTAACAGTTAAGATAATTGAAGTAGATACATCATCTGTAACATCAGCTGCGAATATCACCTCTCTTCAAACAATGTCGCACCTAAAGTAGGAGCTATAAATTCTACGTCTCGTATGAACCACCCGCAGACCACCTGTACGCGGTATGACAAATGCCTGATACCTATATCTTACTGACTGTTATTGGTTTAAACTATCACTCGTTACGTCGCGAAAATAGAACAAAATTCACATAGTTTTGCATGGATCCCATTACATTTTGATTGAATTCTCTAGAAGCGTTTTGGAAACATTTAGGCCAAATTTTCAAAAATATGAAATCGGATTTAAAAGCAATCATTTTCGACTTAGGCAGCGAATTTTTGATAGAAAATTGAAGTGAATTTCTTTGAATAAATTCTAGTTTAGTCTTCAAGAAAAAGAAATGCAAATATAAGTCTGCTCGTAAAAGTGCGGATTTGTGCTAAAACATTTTTCCTGTGCCGACAAGAAAACTCCATATATAATTCCTTTCAGGGACGATGTAATAACAAATACAGAAGTCATGCGTGAGCAACATAACGGTTGCACTTCTATGTGTGAACAGAAGGATAAACTTACGCTTTAAAGGTATGTCAAACCTACGAAAGAAAACATTGACAATGTAAAACGTGATAAAAACGAAACGACTTTTTATAGAAAACAAATACAATTTTTTTATTTAACTGTCACACAGACAAGAAGGAAGGAACAGAAAAATACTTGCAAAGATGATGCTTATTTCTTAATAGATTAAAAGAGATGTAGCCCACGTGTGTAAGAGTAAAAGTGAAAACAAAATACATAAAATCAACAGAAAAAAAGAATCTGGGGATCACTTAGCGGTAAAGGTTCAAAAGAAATCTCAATGAAACTTGTAAAAATAAAACACTGTCACTCATCGCACAGCCGTAAGGAACTCCCAAATTACCTACCATTTTCTATGAAAATCAGAAAAAAATAACATTTCACCGATCCCCAAGTGGGGCCATATTCGACCTTTTCCTGATTTATTGTCAAGTTTTCCTGTTCCGCAACTTTTATATGCGGCTCGGCTGGAAGTACGGAATTTTTGACTTGCTTTATTGAGCGTAAAATCTTAGCATTGCGAGTTACACGACTATTATTGTTTTGCATTTTGCCAAGACTCTTTTGAAATGTTCGAAGTCGTGCTTGTCATTTTCGTTTGTGTCTATCGTCTTCTGTTTTCCGAAAATGTTTTGTCGTCTCGTGGTATTCTCAATGTTAGTCAACGAATCTATTATTCATAGAATGACCAAACTTAGCGTGCAACCAACTACACAACGCACTAATACTATAACGTAATAATAGTTCAATGTATTAAGATAATAACTCCATATATTTATATAACTAAACTGACCGCAGTTGAAGATAATTTAGATTTACATACAGAAGGCCATGATCAAACCGATGCCAAAACAGTGCTTATGATTCGTTTGAAAAAGCAAGTTCACTTTTGACCGTTGCCCATTAGAAATACTACAGCTTAATTTTAAATCCAAGACCTCTAGCCAGAGAAAACATTCTATAAACAATAGTTCTTGTACACTATCCACCAACACCACAACATGCACTGCGGCAACTCTCTCGCAACGAAGAAAAAACGTAACCACACATACAATGTCAAGCAAACCTTTCGAACAAAACTTAACCATAGCCGTGTACGGTACAATTAACAGGCCGTAACGCAACTTTTTCTGACGACAGATGTTTTCGAGTTTTAACGACAGTAAATCAACAAATTGGCTGCTGCTTCATTGGTTTTTTGTTCGCCCGACGATATTTCATGACGCATATTTCGTTTATGACGCTCCTTTGATTAATATGTCTGCGATCAGCTGTAATTTGGTTGTTTTGTTCGAAATTTTGGACTTTTTATTGGAATTAAGATCACAAATCAGGAAGTTATGTTAAACTCCAAAATATTCTAGTTTTCAAGGTTAAGATTAAAGGTTGGTTTAATGTTATATAGGACTAGCAGCGCCCCGCGGTTTCACCCGCATAAATTTTGATCCCGTGGGAACATCACAATACAAAATATTATATGTGTTAATCCTGGTTATAAACTGTCTGTGTGCCAAATTTCATCCAAATCCGTTTAGTGGTTTCGATTTCGACAGGTCACACCCCAGTGCGTCAAAAAAACACACTGTTAGATTTTCAACTCTCGCCGCTGAGGTGCGTTGAAAATTCAGTTCGCGAAAAAAATCGCCACGAGAAAAACGCCAGTGCTTACTACTACTCATCCATGCAGCAATACTAACAACCATGCTCCATCTTCAGTGTATACCTAGGTATACCGAGGTCCATTGATTTGCGTAGGTATTTAGCCATAAGTCCACACCACGCGTTATTATGTGATTAATTAAGCTAATTATGCCGTGAAGTCCCCGGAGATCACTGAAGGATTATTCAGGTAGGTACATGTATTATCTGCATACATTAGTATGTTGCTTCCCAAAGGGATTCCTGAGATAGGACTGCAACAGATACATAATGGAGATCTGGACACCGAAATATGACCGTGTTTTTTTAAGCCGACGTCCGCCTGTCTGATGTAAAATGGTTCTGCTACCAGAACATTGTATGTAATGTAGTTTGCCAAAGGATTTTTTAAGACTGACTGCATCTGTCACTTGTGGAAACCAAAATATCGACGTGGTATTACGAGTATGTAGCAGTATGTTTCCAAAGCCGATGCGGCCCGTCTGATGGATTGTGGCTGCTGCTAACAACAGTCACCTATGGACACTTGGGGCATCAAGTGGATTGACAATCTGTGGCTCACCTTCATTATCATTTTACCCGAAAGATATTCACTGGTGGCCAAAGACCGGTCCGGGCCTGTGCTTTCGCACCTAGCGGATTCCTGCGGCCTTCGCCAGGTAAGGCTCACCTTAGAGATTAAGATCAAGGTATAATCGTCCTATAACGTTCCCAGTGCTGAAACAGGCCTTTCTCTGTGAAAGGGAGTGGGCCGTAATCCACCACGCGGGCCTGGTGTGGGTTGGTGGATGTTTTTTGGTTCTAGGACATGCCGGTTTCCTCACGATGTTTTCCTTTACAGTTTTGAGAGCGATGGTGATGATATAGAGCCTGCCTGGGTTCGAACCCACAACCTATAACTTGTAAGTCGGAGCTATTACTACTGGACCACCACTGCTCTTATAAAACCTTATGTGCCTTTTGTTTGATAAACGACAAAGGACTTTTTCACAAGGAGTTATGACTTTACTATCGATTGACGAGAACGTAAGTGTAAATAAGATCACTGCTTAACTTGTGAGGAATAAAAGGCAAGGCAATATATCGGATATTACCTTTAGAGAAGAAATAAATCCCAAAGCGCCACGAATAACGTAATAAAGTCTTAACAATAGTCTGCAAAGTTTATCGATAGCTCTTAACTCTTCGAGAGTGTTGAGTAGGTCAGAGGAGCCGAGTACAGTCAACGAGGTAAATGTTATAAAAAATAGATTTAGTCTTCATCAAAATCTAGACTTGCGGGGTAATTACGTAACACACCATCAGTAGCAATGGTTTGCATTTTGACAGTTCAACGAAATTCATTACGTTATATACGTTGTTGTACTGACACATTTTTTGAACATATGAAGCAATGGATTAGCAATATCCTTCAAAATGATTCAGGTTGAGATTGCTTGTGTGTTACGCAATTAGGATGCTGAACTTGAACGAACTTTTTTCAGGCACCTACTTTTTAAATTCACTTTCGAATGTTTAATTCAGCCATACAGCATAATGTTAAAATCAGCCAAAAATTACCGAAGAAAATGTCACTAAAAGCACGTCATGCTGGTATCCCTGACTGTACAAAGAGAACCCGAGCTGATACAAAGTAAAATAATTGGAAAAGTATGCGAATTCAAAGCTTTTGTTCTTAATACTTGTATAATACAAAAGTTAAGGCTAAGTCGTTTCTAAGTACGACGGAGTTCGTACGTAATGTACGTGTGAGTGAGTGAGCGTGCGAGTTTTGTAAAGTGCGTGCGTATGTGAATATTAAACTTTGAGAAGCAATAATGTTATTAGAAATTATGTATTATGTGTTATTTTAAGAACAAAATGATGGTTATGAGTTTTTTTTTTTTTGTGTGGGAGAAGGAGGAACAGTCCACAGGCGAAAACAATTGAAAGGAATTTCAATTGTTTTCGCCTGTGGACTGTTCTTCCGAACCGCACTTTACAAAATTTTGTTTCAGTGCGGTTGAATGCCAGCAGTAGAATACCTCCCCTATTTTACTAAGCATAGGTACTGTAAAGGTTGTCTACAAAAGTGATAAGTACTTATGTTTTGATGAAGAACAGTCCACAGGCGAAAACAATTGAAAGGAATTTCAATTGTTTTCGCCTGTGGACTGTTCTTCCGAACCGCACTTTACAAAATTTTGTTTCAGTGCGGTTGAATGCCAGCAGTAGAATACCTCCCCTATTTTACTAAGCATAGGTACTGTAAAGGTTGTCTACAAAAGTGATAAGTACTTATGTTTTGCAATCTGGCATACAAATATTTGGTTGGATTCGACCATTCAAGCAAATTTAGAATGAGCTTTCAAATTATTTCTATTAGGTTTTTGTTTCGAAAAAAGTGTGAGTCTCGTAAATGTTAATACATTTGTTTGGAATGAACGTAATAGTTATAATATTGTACCATTTAGTTCCTATTGCCTATATCCTGTGCGGATAAAAACTATGATCCATAGTGCAGAAACCAATCGCTCAGCCACTGTGCTAAACAGGCCAGCAAACTGCTTATTGGTTCATTATTAATAAAGAAAGAAAAAAAAACATCGAAGGAAAACATCGTGAGGAAACCGGCATGAACCAAAAAATTTTGACAACACGGTTGGCGTTTTTTTTTTTTTAGAAACGTTGCCCCACACTAGGAATTACTCCTACATCGTGGGTGCGTTTACAAACATTTTAACTCACATACACAAACAGCTAGACCCGGAACAACTACCTGTAGGCGATAGAAATATTTGTTCCGTGCGGGAATCGAACCCACGACACGCAACGCAGCAGTCGATCGCTCAGCCACTGCGCCAACCGTGTCGTCAAATCATCAGTTTAAGTAGTTGTAAGTGCGACAGTTGATCGTAGGGGTTGCGGGTAGATCTTCAGGTTGGGAATTGTTTTATTAGGCGTTTTACTTTAGGGGTAAGGAGTTCGAATTTGTGCCCGGTTAATGGTGCAATTAGATAGGACTTACAACCTGCCTCGTTGGTCTGGTGGTCCCAAGCGCTACTGGTGAACATGTGGTCCTAGGTTCGATTCCTGGGTTGAGCAAAGTGATATTGGGTTTTCCATTTCTCAGTAGCAGCCGGTAGTGTGGATTTGTGTCCGATCGATGTTAGTAGGCTCGCCCCATATAACATGCCTGTTGATAACCCACGAAATTCAAATTTTCGAATGTGTTTTGCAATTTACAGAGGGGTAATTCTCGTAATTTTAAGAACGTTCACAGTCTGATCTCAGTCTCAATCTGTCAAAAATACCTCTAATTTAGGGAAATTATAGGTATTTTTGACAGATTTCATCTGATTCATCTCGGCGACAAAGAAATGTCAAAAACTTGTCAAAATGTAGGGACATTTTGACAAGTTTTTGACATTTCTTTGTCGCCGAGATGAGACTGCGACCAGATTTTGAACGTTTCAAATTACGAGAATTGGCCTTCTGGTCAGTGTCAGGTTGTATGTTGATTAAAATATGATTCGCGACCGTAACAAGTTTGTATTTACAGAATTATAATCTTTAAATCATCAATACAAACCTCTTCATATAATCCTATCGATTGGTATTTCATTGAAATAGTCATTCAATTTCGCGGGCTACCTTAGCGCATCCCCCTTAAGCATAATTGGCGAAATGTGGGTGTGCTATAGATAGATGCGTCTCTGCCTTAGGCGTGATGTTTGCTGTATGTATGTTACAACAGAACAGACTCTTCGGAGAATTCGTACAGGATAACTCCAGAATTATTATCATAACATACATACCATGTTACCGGATGATATAGGAGTGACGTCACTACGTATACTAAAAATACAAGGTGTAGATGACAATACGAAAATAAATTCAACTGCGTATGTCTAATGTCGTTCCCAGTCTGGATACGAAAATTCAATTAAAGATATCGAATAGTTTAGTCACTATAGTTAGTTAAAGATTAGCAAAACCCATTGTCGGCTCATCACTAATAATTATTTTGTTTGAAAAAATCTCTTCGATAATTTTGATGCTACGATTTATTTGATAGTTTCAAAATATTCTTCTGCATTAGTATATTGCCACTGATTTCATCTATTGTCGAAATTATTTTCTCCGCATTGTGTATCGAAGAAAACTTAACAGACATTCCTTTAGTATAAATATTTTGTATAAAACGTCAATAATGAAAGCTTCCACCGTAAACAAACAGTAAAATTGAAGCAATTCCCGGCTCCAGAGTGTTCAGCATTTAATACGAAATTCATCAACGTTGCTCGAATTTTAGCGCTAAGTACATTGTTACTGGGAACTAGCTTTACTACCAACCTGCTTGGATTAAATACCTGGAAAACTGGCAAGTATTTTCCTTGTCATTTTATAAAACAAAATTGTTGTTGGAACGTAGTTTAAATATTGTGTTTACTTAATAATAACAATTTGCTTAGAGTATACAGGGTGACAGGGATAAGCGCGCGCAACCTGTAACCATGAATTCAGCACATGATTTTAGACCCCTTAGCGTAGAAATTTTCTCGGTTATCAAAAAAAATATCTGCTGTTTCCTAAGTAAATGCAATACCTACGCGGTCAAAATGTAGGTATAGAACAGCTAAATTTGTTTTTAATAACCGATGAAATCTATCGACCTGAGGGTGTTTAGAATCATGTGCTGAATCCATGGTAACAGGTTGCGCGTCTGAAACTGTAACCATGGATTCAGCACATGATTCCAGACTAGCGTAGTTTTTTTCAGGTTACCAAAAAAAAAAAAAACTGCTGTTTCATAAAAAAGTGCAATGCCTACGCGGTCAAAATGTATGGAACACCTAATTGATTTTTTGAAAACCGACGAAAAATTTCAACGCATGTTCAGAATCATGTACCGAATCCATGGTAAGAGGTTGCGTGTCATTGTCCCTGCCAGCTTGTATGATGTAGTAACGAATTCAAAACTTTCCATTGAATGCATTTTAGGACGTCGGGCTAGGTGGAGCGACGATCTGTTTAGAGTACCTACAACTGGATCTTCCAGGGCAGCGGATTGTTCGAAAGTTACCGTGGCCCCTGGCACAGGCAACTGAAAGAACACGGGTGGTTTTTTAGTCAGTAAAAGTCTGACACGCGGGCTCCCGCTCCGCCCAGAGCGGGAGAAGTCATTTGATAATTTCCCATCACAAAAAAAAGTAAGTAAGTAAGAGTTGCTGAGAATTGATCTGAATGCCGTGGAATTGGAGAGGCCTATGTCCAGCAGTGGGCTGCTGTAGGCTGATGACAATAAAGTTTTTCTAATCATCTTTGAATGGTGTTACTTACATTAGGTCTTGCATAATCGATGTCCTAGACTACTAACCTGTCACCACACTATTAATTATTATCCACCCTTACCAACATGGTTTTAATTAGCTAATTGGATTATTACTCTGATTGACAAGATAATTAGTAGGTACTACGTGTCTTATTAGATAATATCTAGTAGCTACTTATACAGCGTGTGTGTGCTCATATGCAAGGGTGTGGTACAGATTATGAAACTGAACAACTTAATCTAAAAGACTAATATCGTAAAAGCTAAAAAAAAAATGTGTTGTTGCCCATTCAAAACTTCAACACCTAGTCGACCCAAATGTACGGAACAGCTAATAATGTTTTCGCGATTAAGATGATGGTCCCACGGAGACAGTTGTTCAGTATGATTATCTGTATCACACCCTTAAATATGACCACACATTTCTGATACGAGTACACGTTGTATTTGTAGATGTATTGCGGCCCTCTAGGTTGCTTGTTTTCAAACTAGCAAGTTTTACAATATATATTTCACCCAAAAATCAGACCAGACTCTACACCCAAAAATTATGGAATTGAAATTAAGATTGTGTATCTTCTTAATATTTCATAGAGTGTTTGAGTGCTTAGACTGTGTGCTATCCGTATGCAGTCAGCCCGACACGGAGAAAGGTATTAGGTACCTACCTCTGTTTCTGACGTATTGTGAGAAGGTTTTATACATATTTTATGTACCTACGCGTATAGTCGTGAGTGTCTTGCTTCTTCAGGTTGAAATTACTGATAGGCTACCCCTAGTTAGCAAAGCCATAATAGGCAAATTTTGTCATTGTTTCTATATCCATTGCTTCGTAATATAACCAAACAAGCTAAGACGCTAATATCCTTAAGCTACCCAACAATATCAACAACAACCCTCTCAAAGACACTACAATACATAAACTTCAAACATGCAATACGCAGTTGACAAACAAACAGTTCGTGTATTACCACCGCATAAACCTCCGCTTCTACAAAACTGTATTACCCAAGTTTTATTGGGAAAACCGCTGGAATTAACTCCCGTCACAGCACGTGGGAAGGATTTACCCCACCATTTGATATTTTCGAGTTACTTTAACCGAGTATTTTGTTTTCAAGGAAAATCTTTTATAAATGATGCCGTTTTTGATAAGATAAACGAAAGTTTAAGACCATTTTAAGAGCCTTTGTCATGTATAGAGGTTTGAGAGTGGGTGGTTATGTTTGAGAAGGTACTGAGCTTTGGTGTTGTTTTAGATTTTGAGTTAATTTTATCCTTATTTGGAAAACGACTTGATAAACTTATTTTAGATGAAAACTTTGGTGATTAAATTCTCGATTCTCTAATTGAAATTTAAGGAAATGTATCTTAAAGGATATCTCAATTTCCAGTCTTAAAATACACGTACATAAAAAAGGAAGATAAAGAGTCAAGGCAGAAAAAAATTCGTCCGCATCGCTGTCAACAGGAAAAGTGCCTAAAAGACTGGTAGTATTGCCAAGAAGTATGGCCCTATCAGAATACCAGCGCTACGACATTTATTTTTTAAATGTCGAAGCATCATGCTGAGATAGGAGCCTTTTGGCCTCGTATAGGACTTTGTTTAATTTTTTTTTCCTTTTGTTACTTTTTTATACAATTTGTTTTATTTTTATTTTTAACTGTGTTTAGTTTAGTTTATGATCCTGTACGAGTCGCAATAAATACTTTTTCTTTCTTTTCTTTCTCAATGTAAAACTGAAATTTTAAGTGAAAAGTAGCACCAATTTAATCTCTTTAACTTTATGAAAATATATAGTCGAAGTAGATATAGTGGCCCAAGCTGCGTCAGCTGGTGTACATCTAGTAGTCCCTACCGCTACACGTGAAAACATTTTCGAAAAACATTGTCATTTTACCCAAAATCTAACCGAGTCATTAAAAGCACCCACGTTAATACATTTTCCACCAAAAAATCCAGTATAAAAATGAAAAATAAACTTTCGTAATTAAACGCGGCTTACATACCGCCTTTGGTGAAATAAAAATCGAGTAAAATCCTACAAACCGTCACGACAAACATACTCGTGTTACTCGTAATACGACAAAAATACTCGTAATGCGTGGTCGAGCGTGTATTAAAATGGTCGTGTGCCCAAAGAGCCAAAAACAATGTTAGTCGTTGGCGTAGGGATGTCGACTTGTGGTTTTCAGTCCCTATACTTGGATATTTAAATGGTTATTTACCATAAAGGTCAAATTAAACAACACACTGGTCCTATTTTATGAAGATTAAAAACAAAATACTTCTTGATATTATAAATTTTGCTCATACTCGTGGCTCGGGGCTCGTGGCTAAATAATAACAGCCGCACAGGTCGATCGGTCAGGTTAAGCTACGCTTGCCGCGGTTGGTCTGTGGATGGGTGACCATCTTTACATACCGAGATCCCTCCGTGCCTCGGAAAGCACGTTAAGCCGTTGGTCCCGGCTGTCATTCGTGGATCTTTGACAGTCGTTACGGGTAGTCAGAAGCCCGAAAGTCTGACAACCAGTCTTACCAGGTGGTATCGTATTACCCAGTAACTGGGTTGTGGAGGTCAGATAGGCAGTCGCTCCATGTAAAATACTGGTATTCAGCTGCATCCGGTTAGACTGGAAGCCGACCCCAACATAGTTGGGAAAAGGCTAGGCAGACGACTACGACAGCCAATTTATCCGTAGGAGCAATTCTCATAACTTTAAGAACGTTCTCAGTCTCAATCTTTTTTCTATATTTTTGACAAGTTTTTGACATTGACTGTCGCTGAGATGAGATTGCGAATAAATTTTTAATAACGGGAATTGGCCTTTTTGTCTGCTTAGGCACAAAATAACCTGTTTTGAATCCTAATCTGAAAATAAAAACATTCCAAAATATGATTTATGGTTCAAATCGCGAAACCACTATGAAGCACAAGACATTATCTGAACTGTTTATATTTCAAGCAAAGCTAGATCAACTCCATCAATAAATAAAAACAAAAAATCAGATACCCTCTTAGAAAAAAAAAAAACCCGCAAAGACGATTAAAACACGTATCACATTTAAATCTTTCGGTACCACAATCGCACAACACTGGGCCGCAATTTGAAAATATTTTTAATTTACCGCCGTGCCACAGAGTGCTCTCATTACAACCGAGTGCAGAACCTTTGAAGTCTGATGGCAGCATTATATATGTACTTTGATATACTTTAGCCCCCAGCGTCGATGATTGTGTTGCGTTTCATGTCTATGGTATGCGTAGATTGGTATCGGTATTGCGGTGTCAGATATGTAGCCGTACCCTACATACATGTCCTTTTTTAAGGGAGCATTTGGATGCCAGAAGGCCAACCCTCGTAATTTAAAATGCTGAAATTCTAGTCGCAATTTCATCTCTGCGACAAACAAAATGTCAAAAACTTGTCAAAATGTAGGGAAATTAGAGGTATTTTTGACAGATTGAGACTGAGATCAGACTGTGAACGTTCTTAAAATTACGAGAATTACCTCTCTGTTATTCGACAAATAATGTTATTGGTAATATCTTTAAGTGTCTGTTTTGTTTAGCTATATAGCTATAAAACTGGAAAGTCGACGTAACGGGAATAATTTCATCTCCACCATAGGACTAATTAAAATCATTTCAATACATTTTCTTGCTAGAAAAACTAAAACTAAGCTTTTCTCATGTTACACATATGTAAAACTCAGAGATTCATTGTAGTAGTTATAGTGTAACAAAGTTTTTGTCAAAGGCGTCTTGCACAACTTTTTCATCATTAAAAATGTTTAAGGACTGATTTTTCAATAGTCAGGTAACTTTTGCCTGAAGAATAAATATGGCTGATTGTTATATTTTCTACACAAAAACTGTCAAACCGCCATCTTTACTGATCTCAGGGGGAATTTTCGTAATTTAAAACGTTCAAAATCTAGTCACAGTTTCATCTCGGCGACAAATAAATGTCAAAAATGGAGAGAAATTAGAGGTATTTTTGACAGATTGAGACTGAGATCAGACTATGAACGTTCTTAAAATTACGAGAATTGCTCCTCTGATATACAGTGGCCTCAAAAAGTTAGTTGACATTTTCGACTTCAGCTGTGACACACCACATTATGATTTGAAATTCTAGTTCTAAATGTTTCACTATAACGTTTTAATTGACTAATTCAACTACTTATGACTTATTATTAAAAAAATAATCTAGTAATCCCTTAGGATTATAAGGGACCACTTGATTATTTTTTATAATTTTAAATCATAAGGTGGTGTGACGATCTAATATCATTTCCAGGGTCAACATGGCCCAAGATCGCACAAGACAGGGAGGTTTGGAAGAAAAAAGAGAAGGCCTTTGCCCAGCAGTGCGACACAAAACAGGCTAACAAAAAAAAAAAAAACAAAAAAATTGGTGTGTCATAGCTGAAGCTTAAAAATATCAACTGGCTTTTGGGTGCCACTGTAAGTTATCTGATGATTAAAAAACCGGCCCCAATTCTATGTTTCTGGACAAATACAGAGCTACACTATACTAAAGGTGCGCTTCCCTGGTGTGCAGGATGTGGGGCGGCTCCAACAGTGTCCTAAGCATGGTTGCGAGTCGCCTGGTCTGTGTATATGTGGGTTACCGTTGTGCCGTCTCTCATGGGATATCGTAACGGTGACCAACCGTTATTTTTTGTATTGTTTTCCTTGTTTTTGTTGTCTGTCGTAAGTAGTCGGAAGTTTTACTAACAATCTTGTAGAGTCTTAGTTAATTGAATAAAGAAAAAATCTATTCTATTCTATACTATTATTTGACCTAACACGTAGGTAAACCAACTACTTAAATTAAAAAACGCGGATCCCTAATCTCCAAAGGTAAAAAAGGCACATTTCTAATTTATCTTAAATTAAAAATAGCCTTAACCTCAATCAGAAGGAAAGCCATTAGTTAGCTTTTTCTTGTCCCGACTTTGTTCAGTTGATTTATCGCTAGGTTCTACTTGTCACTGAAAGTTTGCGATGAAATGTTTCTTTTAGAAATCACTCACAGGTCTGGCTTTTTGGCTCACTAATTACTTTTCAGTTCAGAATTGTTTAGGCTGTGAAATTAGGAGTGCCTAGAATTCTAGTTTTGTGAACCGAAACGGTTTTCTCGTCTAGCGGAGATTCATTAAAATAAATAGATAACATTTTTAAAGGATGAGCTGGTAAAATGTCAGATGACAACTTTCATACTTGGAGAAGGACCAAAGAAGAACCCAAGAAAAGAGTTTTTTCTCGCTTTTTCAAAAATCGCGCACACTCACGCGATCTATTAGCAGTTATTTACATAGATAACAGTTCCACTTTAATACTATTTATTTTATTAAACTTATTCATTCACATAAAACGGTAATTTTTTTACATCACCAAACCTCCCGACCTCATAATTCCACTCATCCATTCCGTTTGTAGAAATTTTCCATAAAACGTGTAACGTCTATACCATTAAAAATGTATGACTTTTCGTTTGTATGTCATGCGGTACGGTTGGGTTCCAAAGTAGGTTGAAGTATAAGCAAGCCCAACTTGTAGGTCCCAATAAAAGTTGGCCGTTGGGGTAATCTAAGGCTCCGGGTGAATAAACACGGGGGTATTTGTTTTAGCGCGAAGGAAGAATGGAGAATTTACGTCGGTTTTCTTTGATAGTGTTATTTTTTGAGTAATGTGGAAAATATATTTTTTCGAGTGATATTTTGTCTGGTTCAGCAATAAATGTGTCTGGGATTTTGTGTTGGCTATGTAAATGAAATAGTCAGTGTAATAAAATTAAGAGATGTTTCAGTTTTGTTTGTGACAGTTTCTGACGAATGTTTGTAGTATTCCAATAGTAACGGGGTGCTCTAGCACATTCAGATCTAGAGCAGAGGTGGCCCAGTGGCAACGGCCTCGACTTATGAGTTGTAGATCGTAGGTTCGAAACCGGACAGGCGCTTAATTATAAATAAAAAAAACAATAAATAAATAATTTACATAAAGTGAACTTTGTGTAAATTATTTTATCACAACTGCTCTTGAAACGGTGAAGGAAAACATCGTGAGGAAGCCGATATGTCCTAGAACCAAAATTCGAAGACATGTGACATCTACCAACCCGCACTGGCCCCGCGTGGTGGATTGCGGCCCACTCCCTCTCACACAGAGGAGGCCTGTGTCCCAGCAGTGGGAACGTTGGCTGATTATGCATGAACGCATATGTATGGGGTAATCTAAACAAAAATATTGAATACAAAGTTGAATTTATATCGAGACATTATTTTCTCTCTTCCTTCCTCCTTGAAAAATTAAACCAATATATAAGCGTCGAAGATAACAAAACGAATTGAATATTAATTCCAATTCGATATAAGACATAAAAAATATCAATAACAATTAAAAACAATAACCCACCGTACATTTCAACCAACAAATCAGTTTCCGAGCTAGCAATAATCGTTATAGCCCACCACACACAGTCCAATCCTTTCAGGAATCGCAGGAAGCGTCTATGTCCGTCGTTCGGAATCGATTACCACTGGCATATCGATTCCTATCAGGTGTCTCTCTCGGACGTTGTCACGTCAATCAGTGAGCGTGAATGGACGTCCTAATTAATTGATGGTTCATTCAATAGTATTTACATTAGAGATTCTATTAGGCATTATATTATGTACGTGACTGAATGTTTGTTTGAAGTGACATGGTGTGGAAGTGACGTGACGATTAATTAATCTACTTACTCAAAATCAAAGCATTTCGATTAAGCCAGTTACAGGCAGTTTTGAATTGTCAAGGCATCGGTCAGTCAGAAAATATGAAGCTATACCCTGTTCATTAGGTAAACCGTTTTTTGACAGATGGAACTAGTGATTGCAGCAATACACAATACATTCATTGATACACGTACGGTATTATAATGTATGTAAGAAGCCAGAAATAAGATAATTCAATAAGATAAGGCAGTTTATATAATTATTTATTTTATTACGTATTTTAAAGTTAACTTTTACGTAATCTGGAATATTATATACGTTCTAAGACAGCTGTCAAAAAACAGTTAACCTGATGGACAGGGTATAGTTGCCCATTCCAAAACGTAGACCTCTTACTCTGCTAAGGAAGGATTTTTCAAAATTAACCCCCTTAAGGGGTTTTAAGGAAATAGGGGATGAAAGTTAGTAATTTTTGCCGATAGGTAATCCCATCGGGCGCAAGGCTTGTCTACTTATTAAAAATCTTGAACTCACTGACAGAAAAAGCGCAGCCTAAAGTGCTGGGTCTAGAAATATAACATTTTGCAGAAAAACTTCTTATGTAAATAACGAAGGTGAGCACTAAGAAAGGATTTAAAAATGCATCCCCTTATGGAGTTAAATCGGAGATGGAAGTTTGCCTAGAAGTTACTCATTCTTTTCGATGGGAAATCTCATCGGGCGCACGGCTCTATGTGTTAATAAAACTCAAAGTTTATTTTATAAATAACTGGGTAGTCTTCTAGTTTTGCGTGCATCATCGTCAACCACATCATAACTAACTATTGGGTGAGAAGTCGGGAAACATGAGTCTATCTTTTAGGTATATATGTAAGATATCTGCGGGGCTGTTACGTAATACAAACAGTAGCAACGAATGTCATTTTGACAGTTCAAAACATTAATTGCGTTATCGTACATAACGCTATTCAAGGTTACCGGTATTCTACAATTTTGACAGAGTTTTGGACTGGTTAATGCTGATTTACACTCTAACTTTTGATAAGTAAATACTGACCAGCGGGGTACCCACTTGAGTGATACACTAACAGTAGCAATGGCTTTAATTTTGACAGATCAACAACAATCATTGCGTTATGTACGTTGTTGAGCAGACAAATTTTTCGAACATATGAAGCAGTGGATTAGCAATATCCTTCAAAATGATTCAGATTGTGATCGATAGTGTGCTACGCAATTAGTACTGTACTTAACATAGTTTCAAGTATGTCACTCCATTAATTGTCACTCTGCTTAGTTCGTTAGAGTCAAGTGGGATGCAAGGTATTTACCACAACAGTACCTATACATACGCACTGGAGAGAAGTGGTGGCCCACTTGTATCAGCCCCGACTTACGAATTGTAGGTCTTGGGTTCGAACCCAGTTAGTTGCTTTACTTTGTGTAAATAATTTCATCACCACTTTTCTCAAAACGAGGCCGTAACCACTGGACCACCACTGCTCTAAATTTTATCTAATTTTATGTAAATAATCTTAGACGGACAGCAGTTTTATGTTAAGATAAAATCCTACTAATATTATAAACGTGAAAGTTTGTATGGATAGATGGATGGATGAATGTTTGTTACTCTTTCACGCAAAAACTGCTTAACGGATTTTGATGAAATTTGGCACACAGATAGTTTATAATCAGGATTAACATATAGGATAATTTTTATCCCGATATTCCTACGGGACCAAAACTTATGCGGGTGAAACCGCGGGGCGCAGCTAGTAAATTATAAATAAAAAAAACAAAAAATACAAATAATAAAATACCGACACGTTCAACAAAAACGTGTCCCCAATGATACAGCGGTTTAGTTAAACGAAATTGACTGAACGAAACCCGTCTTATAACATGCAATTAAACTTTTTTAATTACTTTGCGAACCTTAGGCGGATTATCTATTTTATTACGGCTAACGAATTCGCGCCGCTGATTAGCCTGTAGGCTAAATTTTGTTAATTTTCTCTGAGTTCAGTTGAGATTTGAGAGTTTTGTTAACGCTTAGGCTAATTTTATGGTTGGTTGCTAAAGTTTATTTGAATATTAATTATTTTTACAGTCAGGTGGTTCACGTAAGACACAGTGGTTTTTTAATTGTTTTGTAATTACGGCTTTCAACAGGTTAATTTTGATTTCTCAGAAAATTTATTTTATTTATAAAATATATTGATATATTATATAAATTAGCCGTCTTAAAATAATAATAATAATATGTACATGTACTAATCTGAAAATTACAAATTTACCTGGATATTTAATTTTGATGCCTGATGCCTAAATAGATAAGGTACCTACTTAAAATCAAGCCCTAAGTCAATAAAAAAATAATATTTCTTAGATACGAGAATGAAAAAACCTAATAAAATCACAATATTTTCATATTATTACAAAATAACCAACTCAAACCAAAATTACCATAAAACAAGGTTTTATAACGCCATAATATATTACAAATACCTATTCCATACAAAATTGTATGAAATACCTATAAATTCTCACACAAAGAAATCTTAAAGCCCATAAATTATCCGCAGTCAATACAAAACGGGTCTCGAAACACCGTTATTGATGTCCAAAAGCATTATTACCAAAGGAAGCGCTCATACAGCCTTACGGAACCATTTTTATGAAATGACACATTACCATTTAAAATAAGCCCCTTTTATCCTTTATTAACCTTCCGAAGAGTATAATTTGACAGTCACTTTCATAAATTTTAAAAGGCTTTACAAAGAAATCACGACGAAACTTCGGGAAAGGTAGCCAAACGTCACTTGGACATATTATTACGGAAAATTTACAACGAGCGACGACCCAACGGCGAAATTGTCTTCTCATGAAACCTTTTGTGTGAGGACATAGGGCCCGCGAGTTTTTGGGACAGGCGCGGCGAAGGATTCCTTTCACCGTTCTGTTAGCAAAATTCGAATTTCTACTATAATTTTATGGCTTATGAATCACTAGCTGCGCCCGCGGTTTCACCCGAATAAGTCTCGAGCCCGTGGGAATATCGGGATAAAAAGTATCCTATGTGTTAATCCTAGTTATTAACTACCTGTGTGCCAAATTTCATCCAAATCCGTGCAGTAGTTTTTGCGTGAAAGAGTAACAAACATCCATCCATCCATCCATCCATCCATACAAACTTTCGCGTTTATAATATTAGTAGGTAGGAAGTAGGATAAATTAAACTCGCATCCCGGACGAGTGATTAAAACTGTCATTAATTTTATAGAGTAGAGCTTCTTGCTAAAATTAACAGCTGCACGGGTTTATCTTCAAGGTTAAGCAACACTAGCCGAGGTCGATCGGTGGATGGGTGACCATCCATTACATAATTATCGAGATCCCGCAGTGTCTCTGAAGCACACTAAGGCGTTGGTCCCGGCCATCATTTGTAGACCTTTGATAGTCGCTACGGGTAGTCCAGTAACCAATCTTACCAAGGAGTATCGTGTCATATCGTGTCACCCAGTAAGTGGTTTGTGGACGTCAGATAGGCAGCTGCACCCGGTGAGACTGGAAGCCAACTCCAACGTAGTTGGGAAAAGGCTAGGTAGATGATATATAAATTTCATAGAGTAGGTACGAGTAGCCTATTAAAACGATGTCATTAATTAAAATATACCTAATATGCCTTTACCTATGAAATTGGAGATTTGTGTGATAATTTTAAAATAGAAAAATTTTGGTATTTTTTTTTATTTCAGCTAATCAAAGTACTGGCCCAAATTATCTATTCAATTTTGCCATTTTGATGGTAGTTTGTTTATCCCTTTACTGTAGAAGTTTTCCGGACGGGAGGCGATGAACTCAGCGAAAGCGTTTTGTAGTGCCTCTCGAGTGTTGAATTGTTTCCCACTTAAAAAATTGTCAAAATTTTGAAAAAGTAGAAATCTGTTGGGGCAAGGTCCGGTGAGTACGTTGGGTGATGGAGAGCTTCCAGCTGTAACTCGTGTAGCTTTGCGATGGTCTGTCGTGAAGTGTGAGTTGGCGCGTTGTCGTGGAGAAGCAATGGGGAAGAGCGATTGACTAGTCTTGGTTGTTGAATTGAGATCTTCTCCATCATTGTTTGCAATTCTTGGCAATAGGCATCTGCCGTCACTGTTATGCCATTCGGTAAGAAGCTGTGAATTATAAGTCCGGCACTGGTCCATCAGACAGTCACCATCATCTTCTTATGAGTAATCTTTTTTTAGCGCACTGATTAGGTGCTGTACCCGGGTCCAACCACTGAGACGAACGCTTACAGTTGTCGTATGTCGTACATGATCCACTTTCCATCGCAGGTAACAATTCGATTAAGAATTCCCTCGTTTCTATGCCGATTCAGTAGTGCTATGCATGCTTCGACGCGTAAGTCTCGCTGTTGGTCGCTTAGATCGCGTGGCAGCCACTTATCTAGCTTTTTTATATTTCCGATTCGACGCAAGTGCTTCAATATTGTTTTGACACTAACTCCAAGGCCCGCAGCAAGCTCAGCCGTAGATTGAGTTGGATCCGCTTCCATTACCGCCTTGAATTCGTCGTTGTCGACAATGGTTACCGACCGACCGCGAGGCTCGTTCTTCAACTCAAAATTTCCAGATTTAAAACGATTGAACCAACAATGGACCGTGTTTATGCAAGCAGTGTTAGGCCTGTACACGTCGTTAACGTTTCATGTTGTTTGCGCAGCGGTATTTCCACGTAGGAACTCATATTCGAAAATTGTATGAATTTTCAGTTTATCCATGGCGCCAAAACCTACCACAATGTCAAAAAAACAAAAAACTATCTAAAAACAAATGACTGAATTTAAAATTAAATTAACACGTCTTTCGAATAAAATTTATTTGAATTTTGAATTGCGCGCCAGTCCACAGATAATTAAATCTGAAAATGCTGGTTATAGAATCTCCAATTACATAGGTAAAGACCTATTATGTATGGTATTCTATTAATTACTATACAACTGATGTTTCGAAATACCGAGAAGCTGTTCATACCACGTGATTAATACACGCATTTTGTTCCGCATCAAAGCAGACGGGACGGATGTTAATTTTCGCAGTAAATGTCATGTCACTTATTGATTGGATGGCGTAGTGCATTATGAATGAACGTGGCTGTAATGTAATCAATAATTCATTAGAATATAATGTTATG
Organism: Apamea anceps; assembly: GCA_951799955.1. Classification (NCBI taxonomy): domain Eukaryota; kingdom Metazoa; phylum Arthropoda; class Insecta; order Lepidoptera; family Noctuidae; genus Apamea; species Apamea anceps. Next base: position 4,034,588 of record OX637506.1, read on the forward strand.
TAATGTTTGGTATTTATTGCATGGTGTTTAATGGACACCTGCTTTGTATTGCTATTTGGAATTTTGATTAAATTCACAGTAGGAAAACATTAGGCTTGATTTCCACAAAAGCAGAGCTACAAATTAATAATGTTAATTTTTTACTTTTTGCTGTGCCCTACAGGGTGGGTCCGTGATTGTACCTTAGGAATAAAGAAATAAAAATATATTTATTTAACAGAGAAATAAGTGCATTCACAGAGACAAGCTAACTCGAGTAGCTACTTATGGAACGCAAATAAAGATAAGAATATGAACATGTATGGTATTTCGAGACATATCCTTTCCTTACCTCTTTCGAAAAAACCATGTTTTTAACAGTGCGGCTCCAACAGCAGCCTCCCGTATGTTTTCAAAAACAAGAATTATGTAAAGCGACCTCTGCGGGCGACTTCATAAATCGACACTCGTGGCGTGATTATGAACGATTTACGATATTATAAGTGAGCCACTCTTTATGTGTTATAAATTGCAGTTTATGTCCAATAAATACGTATAAATCTAATACATTAGCCGATGATTTGACTGGGAGGTTATTTACTGGCTTTTAAACCTGTTTTGTTATTCCTATGTGGCATTGTTCGTGCCTTCTAGTATATTGATATATTACTTCTTCTACGTATCGTATTTATTTAGTATTTTAAACACACAAATGTATACAGGCGGACATAATGCCATAGGCATTCTCTACCAGTCAACCTTTGAAAGAAAGAAAGAAAGAAAAGACGTTTATTTGCGGTAAACATGACGCAAAAAAGAACATAAAAACAAAATAAAGAAAAAAAACAATAAGTTAAATATAATATAAGTATATAGTATAATATAAGTTAAATAAATAAATAAGTAATGGTTGATATGCGTCACATCCACGAAAAACGGCTATCGCTCAGCATTATGCTGCGACCCTATGCAAGACAGAGCCTCAGCGCTGGTTTTCAGCGACAGCCGGCGCCGACGTAATGACGTCGTCCGGTGCAGCAAACAATTTGCATTGCATCCAATGGCCGGTGGAGCAGATGATCCCTAGAGTGGAGATCGCGTATCGGCAGGCGTAGTGTGAGACGCCCCCAGCTAGTTGGACCGACGACCTTAAGAAGGTGGCTGAGACGGACTGGATGCGGAAGGTGAAGGGCACCCTGCCTTCTACCTTCCGCATCAAGTCCGTCTGTGATGGCGCAGCCTGGGAGAGGCCCATGTCCAGTAGTGGTCTGCAATAGGCTGAGTTGATTGGTTGATCGTATTGAATATTCTCAGCCCAGTACGTTACATCACGGACGGAGCTTATGTCGGTGTTCAGACAAGTAAGATTTATTGGGAGATAATTAAATTCTTTTTAAACAAAATCTAAATGAAGACGGATAGTTTCCTACTTTCTATCATTATTTTTCTAGGAATTTTATCATAACATAACATCGCGCCTGGATTCTCCGGAGGGTTAGGTTACACCCAAGGATATAAGAAACTATAGTGCATGTACTGTCTCCAAAATCTATATCTGACCACCGTAAGGACTATTCCTGCTTGCAGCGCATATGATTAGTCGACTTAAAAACGATCCTCTTTTGTTTTACTTACGGACGCAGCTGTGGTCATCATATGCACTGGATTTTGTTTTCAAAATGATCAGATATAGGTTTTGGCGATTGTACACCCCCAATTTTCTGGGTCGGTCTCATCTAACAATATATGTCAGTTTTTACAAAAGCACACTTTCTCTTGAATAAAACTTTGAATGAAAATAAAGTTCAAATTAATTAAGGTATGCACACATAGGGTTTCGCATCTACCCACTCAATTCCACGAAAGATCTTAACAATTCCTCCTTTCCCTATGCCTAAGGAAAATAATCAAATCGATACAACGATCCTCCCGCGTCCGCCAACCACAAGACTACCTTTCATCAAATATTCTAATACACACAGGAAATCTTTAAAAAGCCGAAAGAAATTGACGCCACAATTCATTAAACTTTCTTAATTTCGATGGAAAACCTTTGAAAGGAGGCGGGAATGTAGACCATTATGATATAGGCGCGTAAGGGAGGAGGTACAATGGAGTTTGAAAATCTTCTTTGGCGGTAAACATGTTGGGGTGTCGGGTGAAAGTGACGAGACTACGAGAAAAATATTGTGTGGCTAAAAGATTAAACTTGTGAGCCGACCTTTTTTTTAATCGGGAGCGAAATTAATTTTTTGGATGTAGTAACAAAGCTTTATGTGGAATTAGAAATTTTTTAATAAGACCAAATACTTACGTTTTAAGATTTTTTATTCGAGTGCTTCAAATGGCGGTAACCAATGGTACACTTTTTACACGAAAAATACTGCGAAGGAACAGAATATAAATACACTCAATGTTATTATCTAAATCTCATAAATACTTAGTAGGTAAGTACGAGTAAGTAACGGTATCAATCAACAAACAATCAGCTCAGCCTATCGCAGTCCACTGCTGGACATAGGCCTCTCCCAGACTACGCCACAACACCCTGTCCCCCGCCTTCCGCATCCAGTCTACCCCAGCCACCTTCTTTAGGTCGTCCGTCATCTAGCTGGGGGCGTCATACACTAAGTAACGGTGAATGTAGATAATATTCCAGTTTAGGGAAAAGGCTTTCTAACAAGAAGAAACACATGACATATACACACATTAATTACTGCGTTTGCTTACTGTGTGACTTTTCTGTGATGAAGTGTCATTCAAGCCCTGAGGGCCTAGACAAAGTTACATTTATCGGCAACAACGTTGATGGAAAAGTAAAAATATATGGCGACTAAAGTTACCGAAAAGCTTATGTCAATTGTTGTAGAAATAGGAAACGCAATTCACACGTCTAGGTCATGAGAGAATACTCATAATTTTCAGTCTCGATTTCCATCTCAATCTGTCAAAAATACCTCACATTTGTGCCAAGTTTTTGACATTGATTATCGCTGAGATGAGATTGCGACAAAATGTTGAACATTTTTAATTACGGAAATTGTCCGTCAGGTTTTTGTTTGCCCTTTAGTCTGTGGATAATCAAGTACAAATAAGCAAGCACATTTATGACAAAACCATTACAATGGTTTTCAATTACCTAATGCTGAAGCTTGACCATAAACACAACACTATTCTAGGCTAGTACACACTACACAATTCTAGACTTTACTGCCAATTTTATCGAAGACCCAGCTCACACCCACCTAGTCTCATTATAGGAGATCCTTACGGATACTTTCCCGCCGGTTATTATTCAGTAAAACGTCTTGAGAATAATGGAATATTATATATTAAAGAGGTATCTAGACAGTTCCGCATCTTTGTGAAGAGTATTATATGTAGCTAGTAATTTATTGGCTAATGTTTTATGTTCGAGCGGATTGAGGAATAGTTTGTGAGGACGTTCTTGTGTTGTGTTATTACGACGAGATTATTGTGTTTTATTTATTTATTGGTTATTTTGGCTACAGGTTATTTAACATCACGGTAGGACCCTTGGGATCCAAGCAAAAAAAAAAAAGTAAGAAATCTAAGCTAACGCTAAGCGACTATGAAGAACTAGCGCAGGTAGGTGATGCAATGCCACGGGATGAGTCGTGGGAACAATTTTACGCGGACGAAGTCGCAGGAAAAAGCTAGTCCTATCCTACTAATATGATAAACGTGAAAGTTCGTATGGATGGATGGATGGATGGATGTTTGTTACTCTTTCACGCAAAAACTACTGATCGGATTTGGATGAAATTTGCCACATAGATATTTATAACAAGGATTAACACATAGGATACTTTTTATCCCGATATTCTTACGGGATCGAAACTTATGCGGGTGAAATCGCGGGGCGCTGCTAGTAAATTAATATTTCTCGATGTTTTGTCAAGTCAAAACCGTGAATAGCGGGGTAAGTTTAGGTATATACTTACTACACACGCTATACTTACGTACTTGGCAATAGCTATAGTTATTTTATCAGCTGTCAGTCAGATCATAGAATACTAAAATGTTGTTTTATTGAACAAGTTGGAAGAACTAATTGTCTTAGATTTCAATCTAATCATTTCTTTTTATTACAATAATTCATTTATGGAATCGAAATTCACCCAGAAAAGGCTTTTACCTCTTTATTTTTCGCTATTTTGCTCAACAAGCAAGCGAGCAAGCTGGAAGACATTTCTTATGAAATAAACACCACGTCTGTACCAATTTTTTCTATTCTGTTTTTCATTGTCGGTTTATATATGTGTGTACGTAAATGGTAAATAAATAAACAAAAGGTAATTTAATCATTGTTTTGCCTTCTTTAAGACTACTATTTCTATGTAGTTGAAATACTTGTTAGAACAGAACAAGGTTCTCTATACTGTAGGAAAAAAAAAACATACCTACCTGCACAGATACATGGGCTCACGCCTTATCCTCATAGGGGTAGACAGACACTACTGGACGCCACCTGCTACGATGCTTACATACTCCCTTTACTTCACTAACGTTCAAACATCCCCATAAAATATCTTAAAGAACCATTAAAAGGATCAATCCTGAAATTGACATTCAAAAAATGTATAACAGTTCATCTTTCCCACGACTGTGATGCCAATAGCTACCTCTAAGACGCGTTATGTGCCAATTGGCACAGTTATCAATGGTTATTGGCACATAAAGGGACCAATTGTAGCCGGTTTTTCGTATAAACTGTTCAATTTGGCTCCAATTTTAGCATCGAGGATGGAACCGTCTGTTTTAGATGAATATGTTTATATCATTTCTAACGTTCTAAATCACAAATCACACATTGTTTTATCAAAATAATTATGACCTTTTACTACTCACATTATGACCTAAAGAAATTAGTTAAGTCAGTTGTGTGTTCTGAGAGCCCAGTGGCAGTCGCTTTCAAAGCGCTTCATATTTATTTCAACAACGGCTTTCAACAAGAGGCATAAGCTCTACGGTAACTTATGCCAGTCCGACACATTTTTGACTTGTTTATCATAGCTATCGCTATCAATAACACACATATAACACGAACAAAGTGCTTATATCATCATATCAGACTCTAAGAAAGTGGAACGGACTTGTGTAAAGTACAATCAACACTATTCTAGGTTTAAAATAATTATCACGTAAGAAATTAAGTTACATTTAAATTGCTTATTAGTCTTTTAGGCTAGATTGTAATTACTTATTAAGAACCTGCTTCTTTTTAATAAAGGATAAATAAAATAGTTATCGCTGATAGAATGTCATTTTGTCTAGGCCCTCTGGAGGCACTCAGTCGGACTTATAGACAGAGAGGCGTTACGTATTAAGTAAGGTTAAGGATAATACGAACCAACAGGGTAATTGCGTAAAACACTAAAAGTAGCAATGGCACTTATATTGACAGTTCAAAGAAAGAAAGAAAGAAAGAAAGAAAAAGTATTTATTGCGACTCGTACAGGATCATAAACTAAACTAAACAGTTTAAAATAAAAATAAAACAAATTGTATAAAAAAGTAACAAAAGGAAAAAAAATAAACAGAAAGTGCTATACGAGGCCAAAAGGCTCCTATCGCATGATGCTGCGACATTTAAAAAATCAAAATCATTCATTACGTTATTTACGTTGTTGAGCGGACAAATTTTTCGAACTTATGAAGCAATGGGTTAGCAATATCCTTCAAAATGATTCAGATTGTGATTGATAGTGTGTTACGCAATTAGGAAGGAAGTAGGGAGTGCAAAATAGCCTACCAAAAATAAGTTATTGTAAGAAGTAATGATTAATTATCAAAATCGGAATACTCTGTAAAAAGTTATGCGTGGTCATACATAAAAAAAATATATATGTAGGATCAGGAGTGCCGAGCGGTATATCGTCAGGGTTTGGAGTTCCCATTTTATTGGGATAAATAAGACGGTATAAACAATTACAGGGTTTTATTAAAGTACACAAAAATACACGATACAAAAGACACAAATAATGGGTAAATATGAAAAAAAAACAGTTAATCGAACAAACCCTTTAGGGTCACAGTTCGTACAGCGGCCAAGCCACCCAACACAAAGTGTATCTACTCGCTATTTAGCAAGCCAACACAGCTATGTAAATATACAGCAGCGCTGTACCAGGTAAACCGACAGTTTTGTCGGGAGCAGGTGCTCTGTATTGAGTCGAATCCGAAGACCGACTGACGAGCAAAACGAGTGCACGCTCTTTTATAGGATGATGCCACCTTGCAATCCCTCCACGACAACTCTGTCCAATGACGCACGTCAAGTGTTTACTTGATACAAAACACTAAAATACGCTAAATCTAATAAGACTGACATTATAAAGTAATCAAATAATACAAGAAGAATTGTCATAAATAAACAATGGTGATTTCACAAAGCAAATCATTTTAAAAACAAAGTAACATGTCATCCGTTGTTTTGAATAAAACCAACGGTTACAATTTATCGAAATAAGTTGCCAAAAATCAATTAGGGCGTACAGCAAGTACTCAATAAATTATGTTTCGATTTATTAGACAATAATTGATAGTAAAAATCACTTAAATTAATAATAAACACAAATCATACCAAATTCTGTTGACTACCCACAATTGTAATTTGACAACAAACTCCGACATATATATACGCGTCGACTTGAGAACCTCCTCCGTTTTTTTCGTCGGTTAAAAATACATTTCAACTTTCTGGACAGGCCCATTGAAGTATAGATTCCCAATTTTCCGATACGCAAATTGAGTGTGAAATTGAAACGTCTGTAGTCTGTCCAAGTCTGTCAAACAATTTGGACATACGTTTCCAATTTGCGTACGAAATGAAATGTTTACACGTAAATGATTTGTTATCCGGTCAAAGAGCCCAAATCCCGAAAGTTCCGAAAACGTTATAAATAAAAACAATAGCTGCTTAGTTTTTATGTTGAAGTTGTTATATGTAATACTATATCTATTTTTATTTTTTAAATCTCATTTAAGTGAAATCTTTGTAATTCTTATTGAAACTAAAATTTTCTTTAAACATATTTACGTACAAAAAATACATTATCTGCCTATTCTTTTCCCAACTATGTTGGGGTCGGCTTCTAGTCTAACCGAATGCAGCTGAATATCAGTATTTTACATGGAGCGACTCTGCCTATCTGGCCTACACAACCCTGGTATTGGGTAATACGATACCCCTTATATAATTTATAGCATTTAATAAATTCTCTCAACTTATTAAAACGGACACACACTTCCTTATGTGTTTGTTATTCCAGCGTATGGCACTCGTGGGTTGCAGCTGAAAATCAGCGTCAGGTATACTTGTGTTGTCATCTGACATCATGCTGAGCCGAGGCCCTTTTGGCATTATAATCTTTGTTTTCTGTTTTTATAGTTTTAAGGTGTATTTATTTTGCTGTAATACGAATAAACGCATATTTCTTTCTTTCTGGTAAGACTGGTTGTCAGATTTTCGGGCTGACAACCCGTAACGACTGCCAAAGATCCACGAATGACAGCCGGGACCAACGGCTTAACGTACTTTTGCGTGTAAAGGCCACCCATCTACGGACCTACCGCGGCAAGCGCAGCATAACCTGATTAATCGACCCGTGCGGCTGTTATAACTTAGCCACAAGCCCCTTAAAAAACCATATGTCGTATAATCGTTCCATTGCTAAGTAAAGTCAATAAAAAATGTTTTAGCCTTAAACCGTCGCGTGCAATTAGGCGTGAACCTATGACGAAAACTTCGTTATTTTGACTACCTTTACAGTCTTCAGACATGAATTTTAAGTACCTACATAAAAAACTTGCATTAAGTAGCTTAGTTCGCCAGCGTCTAGGTGTTAAATATCGTTCGTAATTAACATGAAAGGTACAAAAAAACGTTGACATCTCTTTACACCCGAGGTTTGCAGTCACGAACGGTGCTATTGGCCGTAATATGAATGCATTTTATGTGAAAACAAAAGCCATAAACTATCGTAAAGAGGTTTTATGGCTTATCTATGAGTTTGAATGTGAGTTAGAGGTTATTGTTCTTTGGTAAAAAGATTGATCAGTGAATAAAAATAGGTATACTAACAGTTACTTACTTTGCTTAAGAACGTTTTATAATGAATATGAATAAGACCGTTGGCCTTAGTACCATTTTAATTAAGTAACTGAAAGGAAAACACAAATGAATCCTACTAATATTATTAATTCGAAAATGTGTATGTTTGAAAGAAATTAAAAAAGGATGGATGTATTTGGATGTTTGTTACTCAATCACGCAAAGACCATTGAATGGATTTGGATGAAAATTTACCACGCAGGTGGTTTATAACCAGGATTAACACATAGAATACTTTTTATCCCGGTAGTACGTTCCCGTGGAATAATTTCCGACTTCTACGTGGATGAAGTCACGTGCATAAATAATTAGTCCTTTTTTCTCGGCTTGCTTAGTTATTTTTAGTTTATTATTTTATCTGCTATCGTAGATACATTTAGCCTGGAAATCTGTTGCAATCTGCAATTTTGAAATCAATAGGAAATTACATAGGTACGCTTACTACCTACACTGCTAACCTAACCTTCTGATCTACCCTTAAATCATCCCTTATCGGCAAAAAAGTACAGATTTAAAAATTTAAACCTCAACCACTCCACACCAAATTCCCATTTATACATTTAAATCCCTCCAGCGCTAATTCATTCATAAATCTGCTAAGCGGCATCCCAAAGAGGCGAATCCTCACATCAATTGCCAAAAAAAACAAAACGACATTCAATTTGCGAAGCGGCGTACGTAACCCGAAAAAAAAAATCCATCAAAACATTCATCTCTAGCATTTCGTCAATCACTCCCAATGTTTTCATTCAATTTTTCCTGACAGCCTGCTTAATCCATTCAATTTACGACCTTATTCCATAAAACTTATAGTCCTTTCGTGCAACAATAACTTTGTTTCCCTGTTCCCTACAAGTTCGGTAACAGAATGGTTCCGTGCATCAGTTCAAGTGTCTGTTTTAACTGTTGTACTAGTGTTTACGTCACAAACGATATCTCTCCTTTGTAAAGTTATGAAAGCGCTTTAAGGACTCATTTGTTACATTCAGCGCTGAAGCGGCTGCAGGCACAAAGCAGGTCAAGTGCAGTGCGAAATTATGATCTAATGCGGGCGCTGTAATTAAGATACAATCTCACTGATAATATAAATGTGATAGTTTGAATGATGTATAGTCAGTCACTAATGTGGATTTTATCTTGTACGATTCATTTTGTAAATGGGGAAGTAATTTGAAAACACTAAGCATGTTGTTTATAAATCTGTCAGTCGCAAGCGCTACTGCTGAGCCTGAGGCCCAGGGATCGATTTCTGTGTCGGGCAAAGTGTCATTCGGTTTTTCTGTCTGGAATTTCTCAGTAACAGTCTGGAGTATGGATATATGCTCGGTTGTTGGCAATAGGCTCGCCCTGTATTACATGGGACATAAACTTAACTGGTGAAATGTGGCTGTACTACTGTGGTGGTACTTAAAGGTTGACTGCCGAAAGCATCGATAATTTTTTTATTTTAAATAAAACGTTGCCCCACTCTAGGAATTTCTACTGTGTTGTGGGTGCGTTTACAAACCTTTAAACTCACATACACAAACAGCCAGACCCGGAACAACTACTTGTAGGCCATACAAATATTTCTTCCGTGCGGGAATCGAACCCGTGACACGCAGCGCAGCAGTCAATCGCTTAACACTTTCAGCTGAGCATCTGGGTTTTCAAATGTTTGTTGCGCGGCGCACTATTGTATGTGTGTGAGCAGCCTTATAAAGTGTACAAAAAAACTAACGTGGAGTGGCGCTAGCAGTACAAAAATTTAAAGTGATACGGCGCGATGACGTAGCTTGAAGGAATTGGTATAAGCCGCAGCCGTTTATACACGTTCTTTTAAGAAAGACATATTTTTTGCTGACGTGATTAAACGTTGTGTCAAATAGCGTTTATCAAATTTTACGTATGATAACGTTGCTCCGCTCAAAGTGTTAACCACTGCGCCAACCGTGCCGTCGAAGTAGTGTTGGCCGGCTATTATTTAGCGCGGGGTCCATTCGAACATTCAAGCGAATTTAGAAAAAGATTTCAGAGAAGAATCTAGGCTGTCAAGCAAATGGTTTAAGATGAAAACCACGTAATATTTTTACATAGGAATAAATTATCCAACTTAAAGTGGTCAAAAAATAAAAGGCCCGTTTTGACATTGACAGTTCTAGTAGTAAATAAAGATCAAATTCGCAAAACACGTATTCGTTTGTATGACACTGACAGGTGTCAAGAACGCATTCTCAAATGTCAAAACGGGCCTTTTATTTTTGGACAACTTTAACAAGATAAATCGTGTTTGATTTTATAAGTCCCGTGTACCGTGAAGCCTCGTAGAGAGCTGCACAATATTGTAGAGATTATGGTCTGTATGGTTTGTGGCATGCAACATTTTTGGTAAAAAGATAACTAGCTCTTCGTCCGCAAGACATTGCACCCCCCACTGCGTCGCATCGCATCGCCCACCCGCGCATTTACTTAGTTTTCGCTTAGCGTTCTTTCTCACTTCTTTTTAATCGTCTCCCAAGGGTCAAGCGTGATGTTAAATAGCTTATAACCTTCCTCACTAAATGGGCTATCAAATGCAAAAAAAAAAACCGACTGACAGGTCCACAGGTTACCGCGTTCAAACAAAAAACTCTTTAGCTTTATTAATTGTACTAGCTGCGTCTCGCGGTTTCACTCACATAAGTTTCGATCCCGTGGGAATATCGAGATAAAAAGTATCCTATATGTTAATCCTGGTTATAAATCACCTGTGTGCTAAATTTCATCTAAATCTGTTCTGTAGTTTTTGCGTCAAAGAGTAACAAGCATCCATCCATCCTTACAAACTTTCATGTTTATAATATTAGTAGGATAGACGGCTTACATTATAAGATAAATGACAGTATAAATTGAGAATAGAAAACAGTAGACGTCAGAATTGGCTGACAAGAGAAGGAAAACGCTCTCCTACACTCCTACGCCCCTGCCTACCCCTTGGGGGATGTTGTTTATAAATCCATGGAACGTGTAACTCAAAAAGTTTACGAAACTGTAAAAATATAGTGCGCCATCTAGGGCTGAAAATAGTAATGAGACTTGAGAATATTACTGAGTAACATTACGATGTTGACATCGTAAAATAACCTATAATTGACACTAAAAGAATTGACATGGGGAACATTATGTAACCTAAACTAATAAAATTGTGACAAACATGTTATGAACGTTATACGGACAGAATTACAAGTAGGCCTAACACGATTTATGGAGTGTCCCTCAAAGTCCTGCATAACAATAACATTTACAAGACAAAAGTGGGAGCGGTGGTGGCTCAGTGGCATCGGGCCCAACTTACGAGTTGTAGGTCGTGAGTTCGAACCCAGGCATGCACTTTACTTTGAGTAGGTACTTAATTTCATCACCACTGCTCTCAAAACGGAGATAGAAAGGTAATCCTATTGCCCTTAATCGGTACAAAAAAACATTTTGCTCGACTCGGGACCAAACCCCGGCCACAACACTAGTAATCGAGCTTGCTACCACTAGACCTTATAGGCATTCGTATAATTTAAACGAAATTATAATCTGCATAGGCCTATCACTCTATACGCATACCATTCACCCCATATGGTAGAACTACCGAACCATCACCCATATGGTAAAGAGGATTACAACAGAGCTTGCCTTTTACGGCGATGATCCCATGACGAGCGCTACCGGTTGCAATTATTAACAAACAGTTATTAGTACATCTATGTGTTGGTAACGATTGATCAAAAGATGCCTATAAAAGGGAAGGGAATTGTGTGAATTGAATGGAGGTGGATTTGGACTATGCGTAGTTGTTATAAAGACTTTTGATCCGATGGTTTTTATCATCTTTCTTTTGCCCTTATCGCAATAAATTGGGGTGGGGAGGGGGCAGCATGCCTTCTTCTCCCGTACTTCTCTATTAGACATCATTTCAATAGTCACCCCTTGTCTAACCAATTATCATCTTTCACACAGTCCATCCATCGTTTCTTTGGTCTTCCCCAACTATCATAGTCATCCACATTCATTGGTACTCACAACTTCCCTCATAATACTTCCCTAATTTTTTTTTGTGACTCTAAAATTACTATTCATTACAATAATGTGAATAACTGAGGGTCATCCTTATGTTGCGGTCCCATAGCCCGCTTTCTCACAGACCGGTGCGAAAAGGCGCGGAGGGCGCGGCGTGTGGGCATTGAATAAAACCACAGTGGCTGCACACCCAGCCATGCGCTCCGGATCACTTGAAATGTTTGAATAGCGGCCAGCAGGCCGCAATAGCCTAACACACGCCATAGGAATGCTTATCACGGGCCGCGACAGGCCTCGAATGGCGTAGCAATGCCTTTTTTTTGTGTGGGAAATCGTCAAATTACCTCTCCCGCTCTGGCCTGAGCGGATGGGAGTGTCAGACTTTTACTGACTAAAACCCACCCGTGTTCCTTCAGTTGCCTGGGCCAGGGGCCACGGTATCTCTTTCGAACAACCCGCGGTCCTGGCAGAACGGCGCGGCCTCTCAGTGAACGGGCTGTGGGACCGCCACTTAAAAATTATAAACAAAATCATAAATATATACGTATGTATTTAGTATGTGGTAGCGGCAGAACTTTAATAGTTCTGAAAATCAGATGAAGAGGTCAAGGTGGGAGTATATTTGCTTCTAGACAGTATCTTCTTTTGTTTAATGGATGTCGACGATCCAAGCATTTTTATGATAAATTAATGGTAGAATTGCGCAAAATAAGTATTATGTTTAATGGTCGCCACTGATGATCGATAGCAGACTAAATTTGGTTGGGTATTAAGTATTTAATATGTGAAATTATCAGAAACTTGGTCCCATCCTATCAATCAATTTGCCGAGCCTTGTCTCAACTATGTTAGGGCCGGCTTCCAGTCTAAGCGGATGCAGCTGAATACCAGTATTTTACATAGAGCGACTGCCTATCTGACCTCCACAACCCGGTTACTGGGTAACACGATACCCTTCGTAAGGCTGGTTGTCAGACTTTTGGGCTTCTGGGTACCCGTAATGACTGCCAAAGGTCTACGAACTACAGCCGGAACCAACAGCTTAGCGTGTTTTCAGAGGTACGGAGAGGTTTTGATATGTAGTAGATGGTCACCCATCCACGAACTGACCGCGGCAAGCGTAGCTTAACTTTCAATCGACCCGATCCCTATCTACATAGAACTTGAAAACAAATGAGGAAATGTAGATCTATACAACTTATTGGTTATAGGATGATGTATTTAAGTAAGTTAGGGAAATCTTCCTGCAATGTAAAGTATCAGTAAAGCATGTCATTATGAACTCGCGCGGGAAGACACGATGCTAATGGATTCCACGTTTTTCTCCAGTTCCCACACTTTACAGAATTTCTCTCGCTGATAGGCATTTACGGTGTAATTTTCTTAGATCTTAGAGTAATTATGAATTCTTTAATATTTTCAATGACACAAGGTAGGTTTTCTAACTCTCTCTGAGAATCTAAACAAGTCAAAACATTTTTTTAACCTTATAAAGCTTTAATCAGCTTTTATTTTATTTATAAAGCTTTACTCTGGGAAGGTTATGACGAAGATAGCACCGGGCCATTTCATGTAAAAAAAAAATAGGATATTTTTTTATTATTTTTATTATTTATTTATTTATTAATAACCAACTTATACTAACAGTTTGCACCACACATACGAGTTATTAGTCAGTATTAGTAATACAATCATGAAATTAAGTTAAATCACATAATAAAACTGGACAAATTTTGATGAAATTAAATGAAATGAAACAAAATTGGCCAAGATTAGATAAAATTAGATAAATTAAGATAAAATTAGATAGAATTATGTAAGTACCTAAAAGTTTTTTTTATTAAATAAGGTAAATCTTCAAGTTTGTACATGGAAAAAGTTACTCGTAAGTATAACTAAAAAATCTTATTACAAAACATCTTTGGGGAAGGTTGAGACTACAATCATTCATCAGTCATTTTAAAACGATCTTCCCAGTTCCTAATCATAAATTCGTAAAATAACTCGAAAACCATGTTTAACGAAGAAATCTTAAACAATAAAAGTCGAAACACTATAGAACATGAAGCAATAAGAAAAAAAACTATGAAAGGAGTTGCAAAACTTATAAAAACGTTAAAAACTTTTTGTAACTTTTACAAAGTTTAACAAAGGAGGGTCGATAAAAATCTTTTGTGAAAGTTTCAGAACTTTCCTGTAAACTGTTTTGCTTACAACCTTATATTCGTAAGTCGGCGATCTGTATGTAATTCGCAGAATATTTTTAGCTATGAAAGTTAGTGTGAAGAGTTGAAAAGGTTTTCAGTACTTTATTATTTTAAAAGGGGTTTTACGCATCAGTTCACATTTGTTGTCTTTGGTTTGATAATTATTTTAGTTAGTTATTATCACAGTTTATGTACTTTTGAGTTGCTTTAAATTTGAGATGAACTAATGATAGATACATGGAATATGAGAAGGAATTAACTAAACGGAATACACAATGAGAGGACTTAATACTCGTATAACATTGTTATTTCATTAAGGGCTGATTTTGCCAACGCCAGATAATTTTAACTGAGGAATAATTTTGGATTTTTGACAGATCTTCCATTTAAAATCTGTCAGACGTCAATTTTATTCCACGAATAAAAATTATTTGTCGATTGAAAAAGCAGCCCTAAATAAATTATTATTAAATGATAAATGATTTTATTTTGTAAGTAGGTTTGTACAAACACTTTTACACGTCAATCATATTTTAAAACTAGATGAGGTCGGCGTTTCCTATCTGACTAGTCTGAGAAGAAAGGCCGAAACAAACTCAGACGTCACAGTCTCTTTTAAAGTCCAGACATAATCTTGGTCAGATCATATGAAGACCATGTGGGTCGATGTCTGAGATGGTCTTTTGAGGAAAGAACCACACAGATTGAGAGGACCTGTCCAGTCAGTGCACGCATTTGTCAGAAATTGTGCAGCTCAACTCAAAACTTAAGGAGCTCAACGATTCGACGAACAATACCAAAGAAAAGACATTTGGGTAGGCCACATTAATTACTCAAACTGCCAGTTATATTATGAAATTGTTATTATTAATCAGTAGACGGACACTGAACGAGAAACAATAGAAATTTTATTGTTATTACCCCTGGGAGAATTTACTGTCCTGTAACACGTTAATAAAGAAAATAGTTTAAAACATAATACGTACTTAATTAGAATGCACATATAGATTTTTAACATTCAACAATTCAATGGAATATATTGGAAATGCATTTATAGCGAAAGACAAAAAGTGTCTTAACCATGGAATATTCACGGTCAACCACGTTCAGTAATATCTACTTCATCCAGGTTTCCTAACTCCAAATCCAAATTATTACAATTTTGCTTCACCACTAGGTCCTAACTGCAACGCAAAAATAATAAAATGATGGCCTGTCATACCTTGTTTATTTAATCACCTAGAATATGCTTTGAAAAAAATAATTTAAATTACAAAAGGCATTCGAGTACCGACTTATTGTCTGTCTAAGTTATAATTATTTCAGTAAGTTCGATTCAAAAGTATTGTCTATTCAACTTTTTGATAAATTATAGTGGCCAATATTTGCCCCACCTCAAAAATACGGTACTCTAACCTAACTGATCACATTAACCGATCGAACAGAATGAAATGTAATCTTAAAAAAAAACCACCACCGCATCATGATCTCGCACTAAAACTTATTTATATAATAACGGTTTTTTTCTATTTTTATTAATAAGTATTATTTTCTTTTTATTAAACATTATTTTAGATTTATTTGTTATGTTGTCTTTAATTTTGATTCTTAGATTTTTATTTAGTTTTTATTTTAATTTGAAGCAAACCTTTTTTACTTTTATGACCGAACATGTTTTTAAAATATATTTTTAAATGGTACACCCTCTATATTGTGTCCAAGATAAAAGCTGGCCTAGTTTACGGTCAATGTAAAATATCTGTATTCTTTTCAGCAATAAGCACACACAGAGAGACACATTTTTTAAAACTACACTTACTACACTAACTTTAAAACTATCGATTTTTTTTTTTTGTTTTCTTACCAAGGCATTAACACTATACCCCACCACTAGGTCCTAGCCAACTGTGCCATTTTGCGGACCCTACGTCACAGTAATAATAGGAGAACCTGTCATACCCTGTTTATTTACTCATCAGTAATACCGCTATCTAATTTAATGCAAAGGGTTCATCTGTGAGCTAGACTACCTACTTCAAATCTTATCAATATTTCAGCTAAACGTTGATTAAAACCACTGGGAGGGAAGATTATCAACTACCTACGCAGCACAGGTTCAAATTTTCGATTAAAGTTTATCCCAATTTTTGTGGAAATGTTTTTCTTACTTTTTGGCTTTTTCGGTTCCAGGAAATGATGTTTTTGAATTCGTAGATAATATTTCCTACATGGTAGTATTAAAGTAATCTATTGGAAAATAATTGACATGGAAAAGTTTTAATAGGTACTTAATAAGGTTTTGGCAAACATGTTTTCTTCAAAGTTTTCTTTAACCAATCATCCACCTAGCGTTTTCCAACTATGTTAGGGTTGGCTTCCATTCTAACCAAATTTCAGCTACATTTAAATACTAGTATTATACATGGAACGAGAGACGCCTATTTATTTGAATAAATTCTAACTTATTTGTAAAACGGAGTGAATTATTGTATGTTTTTACTGAATGAATCAAAGTTAGATCTCTTGTCTATAAATATAGTAGGTACAAATAAAAACAACCGGACTTGAGAAAAACAGGATTAAATTTTTGTCTTCCATTATAATTTTCCTACATTTTAATCTAGGTATTTTTAGTTAAACAAAAACAGCTAAAACAACTGCGAATCTCATGCCCAATGATTATTTCTCTTCTTTTTTTATATACGACATATTACTTAAAACTGTTAGCTTTTAAATAAATTATTTAAATATTATATTGGAAATACAAACTGCGTATCTTATTTAAAATATAAATTTTGAAAATACAATAAATGTCGCAATAACAATTAAAAACCTAAACAATGTCAATATTCCCCGTAAAATATAGGGTGCCTATATTTGTTTTGAAACTTTTATAATTAAAATCAAAACTCACCTGATAACGGGCTGCGGCTGCGGGTATCCAACAATCCTCTTCTCCTTCCTCCTCCTACACTCACTCTCCACTCTCTTATCACTGTTATCACGAATCGTATGGTATCTCGGCTGATAACTCTCGAGTTGCGTATACAAACGCGCGCGTGGCGCGGGCGACGGGCCTCGCTGCGTCATAGAGTCCCCACGTCCGTTCTCAGTGGCAGACGGAGCCACACTGGTGTAGCTGGTGTGTATTCGCTCAGCCATCCCTGGCCGACGCTTTTCCTCAACGAATGCCACTCGAGGCGGCTTCGGTTGCATCAAGTTGATTTTCTTTTTCTTTGCAGTGGATGTCACGTAGAAAAAGTACCCGTTGCGATCCATTTTCGGAGCTGTTGCTTTTACCTGTGGAGTTTTGTTTGACATTAGTCCGTGATGTGATTGCTTTATGCTCAACTCTGATTTTTTATTTCCTAGACTAAAATTACAGCTACAATAGACCTTTTTTGCCAATATAACATTATTCAGTACCTACATATTGATAGCTGTCATTTTGGTCTAGCAAATTAAAAAAAGGAGTTTATTTGGGTGTCAGTAAAATACATTGTACATTATATTATTATTATTATACATATACTTTCAAGGTCATAATCAAAACTCACGAGAAAAGTCTTTTCAAATCATTGTCTCCATGTTTATAAGACTTAGGGCTGATTTCTCCATCGCCAGGTAACTTTTATTTTAGGAATAAAATTGACGTTTGACAGTTTTTATATGAAATTACTGTCAAAATTTCAAAATTGTTCCTCGATTAAATTTGAATCAGATGGAAATAATTGAAAAATCGGCCCCTTGTCAATATTTTTTTTAAGTATAGTCTAATAATGAGTCTTTTATCCCGTTGTGAGACTAGAAAGTATCGTGATAGTTAAATAATAAAAGAAACTGGTCCAAACCAGTTTTATTATGTTGCTTTATAATATTTTGAAATGAAAAATAAATTTTATGAAAGCAATACCCAGTTTTCAGGTTGTAGCTGATTGGATACAAAAATAAAATTCCATGAAATAGGATTCGTATACAAAAATAGACAGAACCGCTAAAGTCTGATTTTTAATTTGCTAGACTAAACTGACAGCTGCGACCGATCTTTATTTGTCAACATGTCATGAATGAATAATATACTAATATTAGCTGTAATTTTGGTCAAATAAATGAAAAATCAGAGTTTAGTTTATTTACTATCGACAATTTTGCTTTAATGGTTCAAGAGTTCAGATATTAATGTAAAACTAATGAAGAATGAATTTTATTCATTTTGTCAAGCAAACTATTTCCAAACATAGTCATCATTCTGACTTTATGACACTCGTTTCCGATAGCAGTAGATAATTGAATATCAGAACATCTTTGCAACAAAAACAAAACACGATCCCAAACTCCGAAACATTTAATAAAAATCCAATACTATTCACTAGGAAACTGCTTATTTAAGTCAATTTAAATCGTTTGTAAATATTTTTTCAGCGAAATTCATCACGAGCCGATAGTTTCGTTTGCATATCTCTGTTTCCGGTTCCGGTAGCCGTCAAAACAATAGAGCTATTATCGGACGGTTGGAAGGTGTAAAACGAATTCGCTTTTTACGATCGCTTGTCGTTTCGATCGATTCGACTGACAGCAGGATGATGTATTTAAAGTTTTCGTTACGATTCTTTTGTTTCGATAACCTCGGGGTGAGTGAAAAGCGTTTTGTGTGGAAATCTATAGTCTAAGGAAGAAATTTATCAATGTTGACAGTGTCACAGTATTAAATGAAGGAGCTTACAGTCTATCCTGGTACAGCCATATAATGTTAAACCACTATTTGATTCAATCAATCAATCCACTCAGCCTATTACAGTCCACTGCTGGACATAGGCCTCTCCCAGGCGGCGTCACAACACCCTGCTCTCCACCTTCCGCATCCAGTCTGTCCCAGTCACTTAAGGCCGTCGGTTAGCAGTTCTCAATTTTGCAACGAGGTACGTAGGAGTTTTTTCTATACATATAGCAGGCCGTACGCCAGTGGTGACATTTGACCTGAGCAGGCCCAGCGTAGTTCGGAGTTTTAATAGAATAAAAGGCCAATTTATACTGGTTTTGTTACTTACTGTACCAATGATTGTTCGACATGGGTTAGATTTCTGGAACGTATGATTCGCAGACATAATTGCTACTTACTCAAATACTACGGATAAGACGGCTTTGCATACCTGATAAATGTCGGAATTATGAACAGTTTCCCACGAAAATTCCAAAATTGAAAATAGATTATTAAAATCAGGCTAGACAGTCTTTTGCTATAATTATATTCTTGATCTTTATGCGCCCACGCAGTACAAACTTTTCGCTATCCACTTAAGATAAACAACTTGAGCTATATTTGAAAATAACTCGGTGATTTTCGGCGAAACTATGCTAAAATAGGTCTCGTTTCTTCATAAAATGAGCGTTACAGCGCGAGGAACAGTTTGGGTATAATATTAACTAATTTATTTTTAGAATTTGGCTCGTATCATGAAAACAGTATTTAATTTTACAGTTAGGTAGCAAATTGTTATGCGATAAACAATGACTCGTCGCTAAATAAGTCTTTAAATTTTGAATGAATGAATTAACTAATATTGATAAATAAAGAAATATGTAGTAAGAGTGCAAATGGCCTAGGTAGAACCAACAAAATAAACAAAATGCTAACAATTATTTTCCTTCTGCCATTAATTAACAACAAAACTGCATTAAACAGGCACCGGCAAAAAACATTTACTTCAATCAGCCCGCATAAAAAAAAAAAACAAAATCCTGGAATACAATAAAGGATCTTATAAGTGCAATACGTGATAGTGCCCTGCCAATGTCAAGATAAGAATTGAAGCCTCGCCAACAATACCTGATACATATAGGTACCATACTTACAAAGAAACCCATAGTGGATAAATTCCTTGGAATCATTTGCACCCTGTCCATTGCTGGCTCGTATCGCTGCGATCTTTACATCGCTGTTGGTAGGAGTGCAATGAATCTGACACGCTTTTGCCGCCAATTCACCTTTGTAGGATGTTGGTTGAATAGCGATAGTAGGTGGACATACGGCTGACTAGGATGGTTAGCGAGAGGCTTTCTATGAAAACGGTTACAACTGTTTAGCGTTCACTATAAAATATTTAACAGAATTTAAGACATGAGGAAGACATATAATTATTAGTACTAACGAAAGTACCGTTAGTCAGTAGAAGAGACATATTAAGTATGGCTTCTAAGTATCTAGTAAGCACATTAAGCTACCCGAAACTTTCAAATTTTCCCAATCAACCTTCAACCTAATGCTGTAGAGATAAAGTTGAAAATCTATTAAAGAAATTTGACAGATTGTAGTAGCTTGATGTGCTGGCGTCTGAACATGAATTTCTATCCAGCATTTCAACAACTATTTTCGTTTTGAAGAATAATATTTCAAGTTTATTCCTTAATTGGTTTTATTTTTTTAAATGATGCCTTTGTAAAGAAAATTTGGGCTTCATAAAAATTTATACGGTGATAGTTTAAAAGGAAAATGTATCTGTAGCCTACATAGTTTTTGACTTGACTCATCATGCTTTCCTGCCTAGCCTTTTTCCCAACTATGTTAGGGTCGGCTTCCAGTTTAACCGGATGCAGCTGAATATTTTACATGGACCGACTGCCTATCTGACCTCCACAACCCAGTTACTGGGTAATACGATACCTCTTGGTAAGACTGGCTGTCAGCCTTTCGATCTTCTGACGACCCGTAACGACTCTTGACTTGACTAAACCAGTCAATTAACAAAACTTTTCACACTAATTGTAATGCAAAAAGAAAGCTAAGTAGGACACATTGAAGTACACTCCACAGAATCCGAATTCCAAGCACACCGCTCGCCTCTCCTCACAGCCATAAGTCTCCATCTGTCACAGCTCACTGCAGAGATGTTATCGCGCCTCCGCCCGCGGCATCTTTCTGAATGCTAACTGGACCCTGAATACTCGCAGAGCACTATCTACGACATCTGTGCCCTATGCACAACGGATCCCCACTTTGATACCGCCCTGTTGGCCTGCAGGTATTTTTCTCTGCGATTTAGATTGCCGTCTGTCTGTATTTAGTGTTTAACAAAGCTCGGCGTTGTTGCAATTAGGATTGAGGGGCCAGTTTAGAATAAATATTTTGATAGTGTTATGTTTTGTTTAAGTTTTTTTCCGTTTGTTCAAGTTTGTTAATGCAAATATCAAAGTGTTGATTATTATATTGTGAGTTATTTTTATAAGCTAACAACAAATAAATACCTAATAATGTAACATTACAATAAAAATGAGTCTAAACACAAGTCATCATTTAGCTAAACTACATGGATAATATTTCCGGTTGATCATGTTGAGCTTAGGGTTCATTAATATTATTAGTTGCAAAATCATAGTCTTTTTCTGTTGTAGTTTTAGTGACCAAGATTGAAACGATACTTGGTAGTTTTTAGAGTCATCAACATGAGGAACAAAATAATCCTTTGATACGGATAAAGCCAAACAGACATTATGAAACCTTTAACATTATACACCAGATCATTGAGGTCACACAACAAATACTCAGCCACAAATTGAGTTTAATTTAAACAACAGTGCTTGGGGGCAGCAAACACATTGCAATCGGAGCACAAAAGTGTATTTACAAGAGCTCTGAGAATCCCACAGGAGACGACCACGACTTGCGAAGCACGGAGTACTGAATATAGTAGATTTGTATCTAAATAGTGATGTTGATGAGGAGTTTATAATACATTTAAACGGAATTATAAATAAAATATAAGGTGGACAAAAGAAATAAAGATAAGATAATGATATATAGAAGATGAAGAAGAAATAGATGAAGAAGTAGTTACAGTAAACATCAAACTCAAAGCATTTGTTTCAAATAAACGAAAACCGACACTTCTGAATTGTCAAGGGGTCGCGGTTGGTCAGTCAGATGAAGCTAGTTGTCCATTCTAAAGTGTAGTAGGTACCTATGGAGAATAATGGGCAAGAAACTCCACGGACACTCTTTTAAATCAAAAGATTTATACAAAATATTTGTTACATCATTCATATTGAAATTATATATGTTAGCACCTATTGAGATAGATCTGCGACATACCAAAACTAACAATAAGCATAGGTAGATAATCAAATCACACAATATCATTCAAAATAGTCTAAATCAAGTAAATACTCAGTAGAAAAAAAAACAAAACACAATCACCCAAAATCAAAAGCAATTATCAGAGACAAACTACCACAGCAACAAAATCTTCCATATTCCAATGAAATCGCAAATAATTTCGACAGACTCCGAAACAATCCTTCATTCATAGGGAACGTGTCAATATTTGCCTGTAGCAATACTGCACAAACATTTCGAAGACATAAGACAAAGAAGCTTCGGTTCGTAATTGGCATGCACCGCCTTTGACACAAATGCTGTGGGTTTTACAACTTCATCCCTCTGAAGAGGTACAAATAATACGAGAAATTAATGCAACGCTGAATTTGGTTTGGGCGATAGAGAGATATGGGAAAGAAAAGCGAACGGAGATTATGTTTGATGTGTATTTCAATTCGACGCATAATAAATTTCGGATTTTCTATTGTCTTGTTAAAATTTTACTTATAACATACAAGTGACCTGGACGCATACCGCGAGGGGACTGGTTCGAGGTGGCATGGGAAAAGAGTTCCTGGAAGGATTTGGTGGAGGCCCTCTACATGGTAAAGAATCGACGTAAGAAGATTTATTTTTCGATCACACTACTCGAAAAACATTAACTTCTATAAGTATCCATATGTATACCTAACTATCTATTACTAAATCACGCAAAACCAACTGAACGGATTTGGATGGGCAAACAGATAGTTAATAATCTGGATTAACACAAACTTTTTATCCCGTTAGTACATTCCCGTGGGATAATTACCGACCTCCACACGGGGGAAGCCGCAGGCAAAAAGTAGTACAAAATACTATAGAAAACTGCTTCTGGTGGAAACACAGACCATAAATATGGTAAGTCGTTATATCAGAAATTCAGCATCTACTGTAGAAGTTACATAAAAATCTACTTACGCAAAACTAGTACCGTTTCACTTGTTATCGAGTCAGTAACTCATTAGCTTATGAGCCCTCCATCACTTAACCTCATAAGGGAGAAAAACGATTGAGAACCAAAGCTTCATCCACAATAATCGTATTCAAGTGTTCGTGATCCATTAATTAGTGACAAGTGAATGCACTTCCTGTGTACACTGTGTTGGATCATGGAGTATGTAGTGAATGGAAGGCGAACGTTGATGCCATAGGATTTAATTAACATGGCATTTTATTTTGCAGGGAAAGTCGCTACGCCACCAAGATTTTCTGGAATGTTGCCTTTAGGTGGCTTTGACTGAATAAAGACTGAAGTGATGCTAGCTGACATGGATTTTTAAAGAATTATTGAGACCCAAAACGCTACTACGTCTTTTAAAAGTACCACTAAAAATGACTTACTTACACCTTTTAATTTTTTCTCCAATTTAACAGCTGTCTTAGTAAAATGACTTGTCTTTTAGGAAAGAAAGCGTCATAACAAATTAGTCAATCATCAATCAACTCAGCCTATCGTACAGTCCGCTGCTGAATACAAGCCTCTCCCAAGTTGAGTAACAACACCTTTTTTCCGCCTTCCGCATCCAAGAAGTGAATATTACACGAATGATTCATACTTACGTTCATTCAAATTTTTTAATGTTCCTTCCTACTAATAAATAATGCACAAAATGTACCACCATACTTATGAGCACTCCATCACATCACTAGTCCATGTCAGGTGTATGTTAATGCATTTCTTGCGTGCGTTTCTGAGCTGCTATGAGCGAGGAGCGACGGCTCTAATGCGTTGCGAGAGTGATTTGCAAGTAGTGTACCTACACTACGTACTGTTACAATGCAGGTCTTTAAGCCCTTGTTAATAAATGTGCTTAAATTGCACTGTTAAGAGACGTCTTTAAGAAAGTACTTTTTGAAACAAGTAGTTGTTTTATGGGTATACGTTTTGTAGTTGTAAAAAAAGAAAAAGAACATGCATTATGATGGCTCTTATGCAGTGCGAGCAACATAGTTACTATGTTGCTTGCACTGCATTTGCATTGCACATTCACACCAAGTTACTGTATACTGCAGCATAATTACTTATGCTGTAGTGTATAGTAACTTGGTGTGAATGTCCTTAAAATTTACGTTTTTAGGGTTCTGTACTCAAAGGGTAAAAACGGGACCCTATTACTAAGACTCCACTGTCCCTCTGTCTGGCTGTCACCAGGCTGTATCTCATGAAATATGATAGCTAGACAGTTGAAATTTTCACAGATGATGTATTTCTATTGCCGCTATAACAAAAAGTACTACTAGTACTAAAAACAGAATAAAATAAATATTTAAGTGGGGCTCCCATACAACAAACGTGATTTTTTTTGCCGTTTTTTGCTAGATATAAATAACGGCAATAGGTAGACGCTTGAAATATTCACAGAATATTTAGTTGTATGTTCACATTAAAATTTTTAAATTTTATTTTATTTTATTTTTTCCCATACAACAAACGTGAATTTGGTACGGAACACTTCGTGCGCGAGTCCTACTCGCACTTGGCCAGTTTTTTTTCTCTGTATTTTATAAGTGGAGACCTGTAATTGGCTTTCAGAATAATGTCTTTGATCTGTTTGTGTTAGCTGTAAGTCTTCCATGTTATTTAAATAAATAAATAAGAAATTTTGAACTTATAGGAATATAGGGGCGATAATGATGTAAGTGCTACTTCACTAGGTAGGAACTGACCAATTGTCAGTTACAGAAGAACACTAAAAAATTCTACGGTTAATAGAATTTATTTTGGCTTTAATCACAAATTCGCACAAAATTTATCCTGAAACCAATGTTTTTTGACTAAATATTTATATTTGTTCCAAACACGAATTAAAATTAGTCCCAAAACGCGAAAAGCCAATCGGTCAGACTATTTGAAGCCAACCGGTCAGGCTATTAATTGCCCTCATTCGCTCGATTATGAAAATATAGCTACACAAGGTATGTAAGGGAACAACATAAAAAAAAACATTACACGTAACGAATTAATTAGGACAGCTTAATTAGAACTTCCGTGTTGCAGAAATAACATCTGTATCATAACAGGATGTACCTTCATATAATGTACATTTTGATAATATTGAAAGGTTTCCTTTAGGAACCACGCAATCTTTTAGGCTCAATTTACATTGCCGCGGAACGGAATGGAAACGATTTTTTTTACGAAATTCTACAAAGCATAATGAACTTTATGTCAATTGTATAACGTACAAACTAGATAAAAAACTAACTAAACTAAAAACTAATTTAAAAAAAAAAAAACGACTCAAAAATCAGGCAGCGCGTCTTCCGGAGAATTCGAGATTTCCCGCAGCTACCAGCTCGTATCTAATTTGTACGTTACACCATTGACATAAAGTTCACTATTCTTATGTAACATTTCGTTACAAAAATTCGCTTCCCGTCTGTTCCGCGGCAGTGTAAATTGAGCCTTAGAGTAAGTTCTCTTTGATAAAATTCTTTCGAGTTTCGAATAGATGTTTAAAAACTTTAGTAGAAACTTAGTACTCGCATGATGCGACTATTATGGCGTGGTAAGAAGTAAATTTTTATGTAAACGACAATAGCGCATCGCGGCAACAAATAAGGTCCAAAACAGCGATGCGTTTGATGTTAGTTGAATCGAATAACTTGCCATCTAAGAGAAACCAGAACGGATTGGGACAAGAAAACGAGCAGCGTAACGTTATAGCTTTTTATTCTACACGGAACTAACTTTTAAAATGCACCGCCATGTGCTTTTATACCTTTTTATATTTAAAAACGGCCACCAGGTGGCGTGCTAAGTGTTGTGGATTGTCTATGCTTGATTATGACAATAAAGCAGTTGTCATCCAGACTTGTCTTTTATTACACTACATGGTGACAGCGGTGAAAATTTTATTCGATTTAAATGGTTTAAGTCGATTATAAAGGCACGTTGTGGACACGCGCGACCACCAACAGAATTGTGTTTGGAGGGCAGCTCCGTCAGCCGGGCTGACGCATGGCGGCGATGGAGGTCGCAATTTATGCTATTTTTAAAAGCATCGGGGGTGCAAAAAGAAGAAACTGGTATCCAAGCCAGCTTAATGATAAATTTAATCGGACCTGAAGGATTTGAAGTCTTTGAGACATTTTCTTTTGACAAAGAGAGCGATAAGGATAATGTCAATCTATTGCTTAATAAATTCGATGAATACTTTGGAGTCAAATTGAATATAACATTAGCAAGGTACAATTTTTTTACAAGGGGTCAGGAAGTCGGAGAGTCAATTGATCAGTATGTTACGGCATTACGATTACTGAGCAAAAATTGTAACTTCAAAAGTTTAGAAGAGGAATTGATTCGCGACCGTATTGTATGTGGGATCCAGAGTACTGGAGCGAGAGATCGATTATTGAGAGCAGAGGACCTGACTTTGGAAAAAGCTATAAAAATTGTCCAGGTTGATCAAATTTCAATAGATAATCGACGTTTATTGGAGACGCGTGGTACTGGTACTTCAGGATTGGTGCAGGTTGATGCAGTTGGCGTGCGCGATGTAGGCGGCCGCGGTGCGCGCGGCGGTTGGCGCGGCAGCGGACGCCGACAAGGGCGCGGTGTGGCCAGGGTGGCTGCTGGTTCCAACACAGCGCGAAGATTTGTTAATTCTAGCGATACCGGAAATTGTCTCAGGTGCGGAGGCCAATGCAATGAACCCGGTCTATGTCCGGCTATTTCAGCGCAGTGTTATTTGTGCGAAAATCATGGACATTTTGCTAGAATGTGCAAGTTAAAAAAAGGAGTTAAAAAAATGTACGATATAGGTTTAACTGAAACAAAAGGAAATGAAGAAGATGATTGTGAGTCATTTTTTGTATCAGTTTTGTGTAATGTCTCAGAGCTTAACTCTTCGTCCGAGGCTTGGTATGAAACACTCCAAGGGGAGTGCGGTTCCGAAAAATTTAAATTAGATACGGGAGCAGACATTAATGTTTTATCGTATAAGCGATTTTTATTGTTAGGCTATGACAGTAAGCTAATTAGTGGCAAACAAAGTGTTAGATTGCAATCTTATAGTGGTGATTTTATTCCTATAAAAGGCATTTGCGAATTAAAATGGTGGTATAAGGGTGTTTTTTATGAATTAAAATTTGCAATTGCGGTTAGTGATTGTCAGAGTGTGCTGGGGTTGCAAGCTTGTCTAGCTTTAGGATTAGTTAAAAGAATTCATAGTATAAATCTTACAGATTATCAAGATTTGTTTAATGGGTTAGGCTGTTTGCCAGGTGAATATCACATTGTTGTTGACAAAACTGTGATGCCGGTGATTTGTGCAAACCGTAAGGTACCATTAGGAGTTCGCGATAAGTTACAAGATGAGTTAAATAGAATGATAGAGTTAGGTGTTATTAGGAAAGTTAGTCATCCAACTCCATGGGTGAATTCATTAGTAATTGTTGCTAAGAAAAATGGGCAGTTGCGTATATGTTTAGACCCGAGGCCGCTTAATAAGGCAATACAGCGTGCACATTTTCAATTGCCAACAATAAATGAATTGGCTACTAAGTTTCACGGTGCTAAGTATTTCTCAGTTTTAGACGCATTTTCAGGGTTTTGGTCAGTAAAACTGGATAATGCAAGTGCAGACTTATGTACATTCAGTACACCATTTGGGCGGTATCAATATTTGCGATTGCCATTTGGTCTTAATTGTGCACCTGAAGTGTTTCATGCGAAAATCAAGCAATTACTTGAAGGCCTAGAGGGGGTAGATTCGTTTATCGACGATATAATTTGCTGGGGAAGGACTAAAGATGAACACGATCTGCGTTTGAAAGAGTTGTTAAACAGGGCACGAGAAATTAATTTAAAATTCAACAAAGACAAATGTCGTATATGTGTTGAGGAAGTAACTTATTTGGGGCATATTTTTAACAAAGATGGAATGAAAGTGGATTCTGAGAAAGTAAGAGCGATATATAATATGCCGGAACCGACGGATCGGAAAAGCTTAGAAAGATTTTTAGGGGCTATAAATTATCTTTCTAAATTTATACCTAATTACTCAGACCATACCTTTCAATTAACTAGATTATTAAAAAAAGATATGACTTGGTGTTGGGAAGTTGGTCATAAGGACGCATTTAATAAATTAAAAGAATTGATATGTGATGCACCAGTACTATCTTTGTACGATGTTAGTAGACCGGTGGTGTTGTCAGTGGATGCAAGCAGTGTGGCACTAGGCGCTGTGCTCATGCAGGATGGGCGTCCAGTAGAGTATGCGTCACGCACACTTACTGACACACAACAAAGATACGCACAAATAGAAAAGGAAATGTTGGCAATAGTATTCGCTTGTGAAAAGTTTCATCAGTATATTTATGGAAAAAATAGTGTGGTCGTCGAATCGGACCATAAACCACTGGAGAGCATTTTTAGAAAACCTTTAGACTCGGTCCCAGCTCGCTTGCAGCGAATGATGTTAAAGGTTCAAGCTTATGAGTTATTGGTCACTTATAAGCCTGGGAAATATATGTACATACCTGATACATTGTCGCGGGCACCTCTTCCGGATTTGTATGACGATAAAATTAGCAGGGCTGTGCTATGCCAAATTAGAATGGTAGTCAATAATATACCCATGTCGCAGAATAAGTTTACCCTTGTCAAGCAGGAAACTAGTAAGGATGAGTGTTTAAAATTGTTGCTAAAATATATTAATCAAGGGTGGCCAGATAAGTTTAACATATACAATGATTTAAGATACTATTGGTCGATAAGAGATGAATTGTACTGTGTAGATGGTGTCATATTTAAAGACAAACAGGTTTTGATACCACATTCTATGCAAAGAGACATGTTAAAGCTTATTCACGAAGGGCATTTAGGGATTGATCGTTGTAAGAGACGTGCTCGTGAAGTGATATTTTGGCCTGGTATAACAAGAGATATTGAGGATTATGTGAGAAGATGTAAAATATGTCAGGAATCAGCAAATAAGCCGTGTAGGGAACCTATGATTCCAGTAGCTATACCGGAATTGCCATGGAATAAAATTGGAACAGATATATTTGAGTATGGGAAGCAAAGTTATTTAATATTAATTGATTATTATTCTGGTTTTATTGAGGTCGCATATTTGAGAGATACTACGTCAAACTCTGTAATATGTATCATGAAAGAAAATTTTGCACGGTACGGTATACCGGATACGGTTATCAGTGACAATGGTCCACAATATTCATGTCGAAATTTTATTAAATTTTCTTTAGAATGGGGTTTTAAACACGTCACTTCATCTCCGTATTATGCTCAATCTAATGGCAAGAGTGAAAGAGCAGTTCAAACTATTAAAAATATATTGAAGAAATCAGTGGACAGTAAATCCGATTTTTATTTGAATTTGTTAAGTTACAGGAATACACCGCGGGAAAATTTGAATTCTCCTGCACAGTTAATGATGGGCCGGCGTTTAAATTGTAGACTACCAGTCCATCCAGATTTATTAAAACAAACTAATTGTGATAACTTACAGCATAAAAAAATGTTGGAAAAACAAATAAAAACTAAAAGTTTCTATGATCAGCATTGTAAATTGTTACCTGAATTGAATGTGGGCGACGAAGTTATAATGATAGAAAACACAAATAAAAGAAGTCGTGGCAAAATAATGGGAAATGCGTCGACACCACGTTCTTATATTGTTAAAAACAAAAAAGGCATATATCGCCGTAATCGTCGACATTTGATAAGGTCTGTAAAGGATCCTACAGACAATATTTTGTCGGATATTGATGATGAATATTTTTCGGGGGATGACGATAGGGATGATGAATATGTGCCAAGATGTAAAATAAATGTATCGTCATCTTACTCGCCACCTCATACCCGTAGTAAGACTTGATTGATTGATTTATTTGTTTATTATTTTATGTTTATTTTATTATAAGTGAAATTAATGGATTTTAGTTTTGTTCTTAATATTATTTTATCTTATTTAAGGGGAAGGTGTTGTGGATTGTCTATGCTTGATTATGACAATAAAGCAGTTGTCATCCAGACTTGTCTTTTATTACACTACACTAAGCAACTTCCGGAAATAAAATACTAAATATTATTTTAATCCAGTTTGCAAAGACTTCCGTTAACTAATCGGAGACGGTATTTTGAGCACCGGAAGTCAGTTGCAAAGTCTCAAATAATTTACACAAACATTTAGTTACATTAAAACCAAAAGCTAACACATCTAATTTCTTCACCACCCTTGGTTGACTGGTAGAGAATGCCTAAGGCATTATGTCTGCCTTTGTACCTTTTAAGTGTTGTAAATTACCACCAAAATAAAAGTAATTTTGCTGTTTTAATTAAATTAAAAAATGAATGCACTGCTCAGTGTAATAATTTAAAGGTATTTCTTTAATTGATTGAATTCTTTTTATCATCATTACTTAAAATTATGACAGTTTACATTAAAATTTTTAAAAATTATGCGACACGAAAAAAAATTTTTTGAGCCATTCATTTTACGATTGTTTTATCATGATACTATTTTTGAATAACGAATGAACATTTAACATTTTTTTCTGGCTTGTAATATGTACCAATACGCCAAACTGTGCAACAAAAAATTCAGCATTTTACGGTAACCTTCGTTAAGGCAGCGCCTTAAGTTTTCTATAAACATCTTTTCCATATGGCATATTTGTAACTGTGTAGCTAATGTAAAGGCTTAGAGAATAGAACTCGAGTTTTGGGAACCAGACAGATCTAAACTTGATAGACGTGACACCGATCTAGGTCCCCTTGTTATGTGGTCGACACGGACTCCGTGCGGTTTTAGCCGGTAGGAGTCTGACATACCCCACCGCCTTCTTCAGACGGAGGTCGGCGGGCATTTCATGAGTAGTTTTTGTAACTCTGTAGGTACGTAAAACGTAAGCTAAGCGTAAGCTTTTGATTCATTAAAGATTAAAAATACTCTCAGATTTGCTCATTTATAATTTGTACAACTGAAACGAGTATCTTTCCACCTATGGCGAAAAATGTATGTAGGTACTCGTACCTACTACCTACTAAGAAAAGTCTATTCAATATAATATTTATCTTTTAATAGATTTAGGAATTTCTCAGAAGCCGCCAAGTTTTTACCCGGGTTTTTACCCGGTTGATGACAATAGGCACGTCCCTTATTACATGGGACTTAAAAATAACTATTGTTAACGTGTTACTACACACCTCTGTCAGGGCAAACAGACGTGGTGTTATGTTAATCCATTAAAAAATACAAAAATAGTTCTTTCCTTTTTTGCAGAAATTGGCCCTGATTCCCTTGTTCACAAACTAAACTAAATTTAAGTTCTGTGCATCTTTTTCTTTCTATTTCATTAAGAAAAGGACAGAAGATAAAATATTAGTTTACTCCTGTCAAATTAAGATACTCCATAGACAGATTAGACGTGATTAAAAACATGGCTGCTAAAAATACGTCAATTTACGTCAGGCGCTGACTAGTTTGACAGGACTAAACTAATATTTATCTTCTGTCCTTTTCTAAATTAAATAGAATGAAAAAGATGCATTGAACTTAAATTTAGTTTAGTTTGTGAACAAGGGAATCGGCGCCAATGTCTACAAGGCGGGGGCGTCCTAGAAGGATATATAGTAACCTTGTCGATGATGTTCTTCAGGACAGTCAGATGCGTAGTACTTGCAACCGTCGTGCGTGTACATAAATGTCCAGAGGGGCAATTCTCGTAATTTTGAGAACGTTCACAGTCTGATCTCAGTCTCAATCTGCCTCAAATTTCCCTACATTTTGACAAGTTTTTGACTTTTGTTGTCATCTCGCTGAGATGAGACTGCGACTAGATTTTGAACGTGTTAAATTACGAGAATTGGCCTTCTGATTAACAAACTTAAACGAAGCAAGAGAAGTAGAAGGTATGTAAGGAACATAGTAGGTGAAGTTTTATAGTTTTGGTCGTTTTATAAGTGGGCATAAGTTCCCATGTAGGCTTATGTGAAATATTTTTTAATTTTTTTTATTGTTGAATGGGCCTGCTCTGGATCTCTCAATCACGCCTAATGGAAATCGATGGATGAGGTCTATTTAGATCTGCCTACCCGCATGGGAAGAAGTCGTGAGTTTATGTGTATGTATGTCTAAAAAATAGCCCTTTCTTTAGATTTACAATACAAAAATCCTAACAAGTCCAATTACAGAAGTCTCTATTTATCGCGGGCTTTGAGCGGCCCGACCCGGATTATCAACGGCTTACTCTCGTTAAATTCAACGGCCTTTGATGTTCACTTATTAGGAAAAAACGGCAGAAATGTTCACAAGTTTGTTTTCTTACAATGCAATATTACCTAGATGGGGAGAGAGAGACTTTGCAAACAGGCTTAGTAATAAGAACCTTTTTTGGTATGAATTTAATAACATACTTACGTTTTGAAAAACCGGCATTCTTTTATTTTAACTAACTTCTTAAAAAAAATGTCTCTCTTTTAGTACAGTCACGAGCAAAAGTATGTATACATTCGGCGTTATTCAAAAGCGATTTACTCCTTTATTTTTTAATTAAATTTTATGTTGTTACGAACATAGCATTTTCGAACCCATAGGTTTATGTAATGTGTCGTATTTCAACGTTGCATTCGTGTTATTTCACGAAAAAATCGCAATTGAAAGTTGCCAAGTGTGGACATATAACTTTCAATTGCGATTTTTTACTCAACAGCAAGAGTACAGTCACGAGCACCAGCTCGTGGCTGTACCTCTTGCTGTTGAGTTGTTGAGTCTTTAATGTCAAATGTCACGTCTGCCAAGTTTCGCTAGCTAATTTAATTTGACCCTGTTTTTTAATGTCTATAATAATCTAATGCTTTAGCACCCAAAAAATATATCCCTTATAGTTGAAAACTTTACTAGCGCACGGAAATTGAGTTGTCCGTTTCAACAGGTGGGATTTGAACTCACAATCTCTTAGACTACTTCTTGGCACGCTACGGTTTCAGTAAGTTGAACACGACCTTATGAATCCCAATATTTATTGCTATCGCAGACATATCGTGGAAATTCTTTAGGTACCTACACAAAGGAACGTCAACTTATGTAGAGTAGACTACGTACATTTTTAATGGATATAACGTACTACAGTGCGACTGAGTATATATCAAAGAAAAGAATTACCCGAAGTGCTCTGGACTGATGGATCTGGGTTTTGGTTAATCTTAAGTGAATGTTAATAATATAAACGTTGCCATACCGAATGGTGAAATACGGCTGAGCTTTAATGTATTATAACATTTATTACGTATTACCCATATTTGCAAAATAAATGTTTATTCTATGAAATCATCGGGTTGCAAGGTTTTTATGTGATTTCATGAAGAAAAAAACACATAATTATTACAATGACACCTTACCACACCATATATTGACTTACAACAATTTGTCAATGAATCCTGATTTCTTTCTGTCTCTACTACTAAAACTGCTAAAAATCCAACAATTCCTCGTAAAGTACACGACGCAATCCAAAAGATTTAAAATTACCCAAAGTAGTACATACGTAATACCATATAATGTATGCGGCTTATTCAATTCGCTGAAAGTAACTCAAGTCACTTAAGACACGGAAAATTACGGCTAAGTGCCTCTAATGTGCCGAGTGACTTACACGAGGCGGTTTGCGTTCATTTTCAATTTACGCTTATTTCGAAGGGTAGACTTATTCTTGAGTGGGTATAAGATGGTGAAATAGTATTAGGAAGTAGTAGTATCAGCGCTTTAGTAATGGTAGGAGCAGTGGTGGCCAAGTGGTAACGGCCGCGACTTACAAGTTGTAGGTCGTAGGTTCGAACCCAGTCAGGCGCTTTACTTTGTGTAAATTATTTCATCACCACTGCTCTCAAAACGGTGAAAGAAAACATCTTAAGGAAACCGGCATGTTCTAGAACCAAAAATTCGAAGACATGTGACATCTGCTAACCCGCACTGGGCCCACGTGGTATATTATAGCCCACTCTCGGAGGAGGCCTGTGTCCCAGCAGTGGGAACAATAGAGGCTGATCATGATGAATTGATGCAGCTTCATTTGCTAGGATGTGTTCATGAAAGAAGAAAGGAAAGATAGTAAAGAGGAACAGAGCAAAGCGAAAGTGAAGTTTGCAACGTAAATGGAGGTCAGGAAAAGCACCAAAAAAGTGAAACTCTCAATAAAATATGGTAAAATTAAATTAGTAGCTTCGGCGAAATCGATTGACAACGAGAAAACGGAGCGCTAATTCGCGTAATTTGAAAACGTCCAAAACCTAGTCGCAATCTTAAAAATCAATCAAAATCAATTTTAAAATATATTTTAACATTAACAGTCGCTGAAGATAAGGGTAAATATAGGGTTATTTTGACAGATTTAGACTGAGATTAGAGAGCGAATTTTCATAAAAATATAGGAATTACCCTCTCTGTTCTTTGCCACAATAAGTTGTTGACATTCAGTAAGATCTGTGTCAGTTGTCAAAGACATTTAAAGCAGGTCCTAATAAACCCTCTCAGCGCTCTCCAGCCATTTACAGGTTTCACTTTTATTTATGCCAATGTTCGGACTGTCTACAGTTTCTGCAAGCGTGATATTCATTTAACTATGTAAACCACAATCTAGCGAAGCCGACGCTATGCCTAAAACGTAAGGGTTAAACGCAAGGGCGAAGACAATGGGAGAAGTAATCAAGTCTGGACCAGTGTTCTCGTGTGGCAACGTTTGGGAAGGCTAGGGTTCAATGCTGCGTGCGTCAGCACTACACTAATTGAAGGCAAGGCTATGACGTGCTTGGAAGATTCCAAATATTGAGCAAACTGTACATAGTTTATACAGCTGCATAGAGCGTAAATTGATTCCTTCAATACAGGCTATAAAGGACATCGACGCGCAAACTGAACATGAATTCAGTACTCATATACTGAATTCATGTTAGTGGTCTAGAATAATTTCTAGACCAGCCTTCAAGTTTTCCGTCATTATTAAAAATACAATCAGACATTCCATACATTTTGTCCGTGTAAGTTAACACTATGAAACAGCTGTTTTTTTATTTAATAACTGACCTAACAATTCTTCCTTGGGGAGTCAGTTTGCGTTTCTGCGTTTTTATATAATAATTCTCTTCGATGTAGATGGAAAAAAATGGGCCAGTATTCAGCAACGCAAACTCCGTTAATTGACGCAGACATAATTGGTTAGTTGGTCCAATTATTTTTTAATTGCTTCGATAGCTGATAAAACTCGGTCCTGATGACCATCAGTTTGTTGGAAAACATAAACATACCAATTCACCACTTGCAACTTGGATTCGTGGTTAAAGGATCTTTTTTAATCTCGTTAGTATTCTATCAGGGACGCGGTGCAAGGAGTCAGTGCTGACTAGGCTATACGATGGTTGCAGTGTGTACCAAGAAATATTACTGTTGCTATATCAATCAATCAGGGACTTAAAACAGGGTGGCAGGGTGGCAAGGACATCGACGAGCAAATTGGAACCATAAATTCACACATGATTCTAGTAGTATAAATGTATTTTGATTCTTTCTTTCTGTAGTCCCCGTAGCGTATTTTTTTTTATAACCGACGAAAAATTTCAATGCTGGAGATTCAGAATCATATACTGAATCTATTGGTAACTGGTTGTGCGACGATCTTCTTGCCACCCTATATCTATACTTATAATAAATCTGTAGAAGTGAAAATTCTGTACATTGAAAATATCAAAAAAATAAATGGCAGGGGGTGTTACTAGACCGACACCGAACCCAAAAATGTTATTAAAAAATTTTTTGTCTGTCTGTCTGTCTGTCTGTCTGTCGGTCTGTCTGTCTGTCTGTCTGTTTGTTCAGGCATCACGCAAAAACTACCGCTTCGATTACGATGAAACTTGGTATAATTATTCTTTAATATCCTGGGCACCACACTGGGTACTTTTTATCCCGAAAAAGTATATACAATAAAAAACAAACTTAATTTTGCGGTTCGATCCCTAGACCAGATTACTGCACCAACCGCAAATAATAAGTTTGTCGTAGGTTAAGTCACCCGCAATGGAGTTCATTTTATTCCTTTTAGATTTTAGAGTTATTTAGGTTTATTTTTATATAAGTCGTAGGTATAGATTTTAATTTTAAAGTATAGGTAGTATATTTGATAGTGTACGTAGTGACCGTAGGTTATTTTATAATACTGTTAGGTAGGATTAGTCATTCGTATAGATATTAGTTTTTAGGGATTTTGCTTATTTATTGAGTTTAGATTAGTTATCATCAGAAATAGGTTTATTTAGGTAGGTAGGTATTTAATTTTCTGTTATTGAGTTTTTTTTTTTAATTAGGTAGGTACTTAGGTAAAGATATCATATAGGTACCCTCTTAATCACCACTAATGAGACACAATTGGTTTTCTATTGTAATTAGCCACAAAGGGCCCGCGAGATAGATGGCATTCTGGGGAAGCACATAAGTACATTTTATCCTGTTAGCACGTTCCCGTGGGATAATTTCCGACATCCACGCGGGCGAAGCCGCGGGCAGAAGCTAGTATTTAATAGATATTTAAAGTCATCTTTAAGTCACCTCGAATGGCGGGAAAGTCTTGAAGGTAAGATCGCCCTGCACGAAAGGCTTCGTGTGATAATGAGCTAGTGTAGTGATATAATCAAAATAAATACGGGATCAAAAGGGTTCTACAGCTACCTACTATAATGTATGTGAATCCCCGAATAACAACCACCGCCACAATATTTTGAAAATACTTGGAAAATTCTTCAAGATCAATGCATCAACGTCATTCTCTGCCTGTTTATTACCGTGCCCTCACAAAGGCGGGGTAGTATTAATCTTCTATTGAGACAACCTGCAGATTGGGCCCTACGACGGCGCCCCATAGAGTTTGCATCCAGATTTCCTTGCTGGGCCCCTGTTCTTTGTACGATTGTTTCCCTTACTGTGGTATACAGACGTGGTGGATTGGCAATATGTAGATATTTCTAGATATAGGTAAAAAGGAAAATTGTAACCAAGTTTATTATAAATCCGAAGACTGACGACGAGATTGACGACAATAGCTATAATAATGAGGAGTAAAACCATTATTTAATATATTACATACTTTAAAATGAAACGCTATCCAATGTGCAAACCTCGAGAATTGGACAAGTATTACTTTTTTAGCCTATTCTGTCCCACTGCTGAGGCAAAGGCCTCCAAAAAGTTCATAAACGAACTTAATTTTAAAACTCAAAACTATTTTATACGATTTCCAGAAAATACTATTCAATATATTGCATGACTTCATAAATATCCGTGCATGACATGTACTTATTTCGTTGCGAACGACTGAATATAAAGTATGATGAAAAACAAAAACAAAAAAGTACCATGTTTTACAACCTTATGAACAGTGTATCACAACAATGTAAGGAATCAGCCCTCCGTTGTCCCTCCAAAGTGCATTTTATAAGTGATTCCTTTTATTACCAAGCACGGACAAAAAACGATGGAAAAATCTATATCGACTGAAAAGTGGTGCTTTACGAGCCAAGTTTATGATGTCATGAAAAGGGGATTATTAAATTAATGCATCTCATGGTCAGGGCTAAGATAATAAACTAGATGTGGCATAAGAAATTACCTAGATTTTTCAAAGAAATATCGTTCTTGAAAGCAAACTCCCACGATGAATACTTTCGTAAGGAACGCATAATTATGATGTCTGATGCCTTCAGTTAGGTGAATGCATTTTCTCTGTATGCATAATATGAATCTCGAGCATGATCTGGAGTAGCGACCGCATACTGGAAGACGCAGTGTTCGAAGGCCTCCCACAAGGTGGGCCGATGACCTGGTGAAAGCCGCAGGAATACGCTGGATGCGAGAAGCACAGAACGGGTCGAAGTGGCGGTGCTTGGGAGAGGCCTATGTCCAGCAGTGGACGTTTTTCGGCTGAAATGATGATGATATGAATCTCAATGCTCACTATTTCATAATCTTCGCTATGCCAACGAAGTATCGCTTTAACCACAGATTTTTGCGTCAATTTCTACCACTGTTCTACCATTGCTTTTGATCTTCGTCCATCCTTTTTCCATCCGTTTTCTACGCAACTTTCTGTTTCTTTTATCCTCTCTTTATAAGTCTCGCAAATATTTTCTATCTAGATATTATATGACACAATATCTCACCTTAATAAAAGCCAAACACAGTGTTTTTCTTCAGTCAACTCCCCACTCGAAAAATAGGAAATATTTTTCTATTCTTTGCCTCAATTCTCGGTGAACTTGCTTCGAGTACTTTTACGAGCGAGCCCGGCTTCGCTCAATCCTCGTATTTACTTAACAGCTTTTTTATACGGTACCATGGCCTGATGCCTCGCGGCTTTCATAATGGGAGACGTAACCTTGAGAAAGGCTTACGTTGGGTCATTAGGCTGTTTGCAAAGAGAAAAAGGATCATGGGAAAATTTAAATGGAAAATGATGTGTGGTGTTTATGTTTTTTTTTTTTTTTTGTAATGGTATGATTTTTCCATTACATTTTTTTTGCAGCTGTGAAATTGTGGGTGCTATCCACATGACCTTTGTCTACATCTCGTCGTCCGTCAGTTGGAAGATACGAGCGTGTTTTTTTTTTTTTGTTAACAATAGATATGGTTAAAAATGAATACCAAAAATAATAAATAAAATCAAAGTCGAAGTGAGTAGTAGAAAAACATTTATATTCTACTTTTTCAAAACATAATATAATAATAGCTTTCTTCCTCTATCCTATCTTGCTGTGCCTGATAGGGTCCACAATGATCTAAAATTATGTATATTTTATAATATACCTACCACCTAAGTTCACACTGTGGAATGTATTGCTATACCTACTGTTACTTCTGGGCAAAATCCTTCTACAAGTCCGTCCAGGAACTCTTTTCCCGCGCTACCTCAAACCAACCCTCGCTGTGCGCATCCAGGTCATCTCGCCACCGCTTTCTAGGCCATCCTCGGCGGCGCCGTCCGTCTATGGAAATCATTATGGAACAATAAAATGTTAACGTCTATTCGATAACGTCCTGCCCTTTATTTGTTACGTAGGTATTATGTCTATTTAAGTTTTATATTTTACGTTATTGAGATCAATCAATTACAGAGTGTTTTATTTTACCGAATCATGCCCAGACTACAAGTGTTGTTCCGGACAATCACCCGCCAGACATTTTCACATCTTTTGATTTACGACAGCAAAAATTGCGCTATCATCTTCCGACATATCGCTGTCTCCTTTCTTCAAACGAGGTTTAAAAGAGTGGGTAGATAGATAATGAGGTATTAGAGGGAGTGTTACAGCCGCATTATATCCCATTGTTCCAGATATCTCGTGTAATTAATTAAATTTACTTGCAACAAACAATTCTGTGACTGAGATTTGAAAGCTCATAAAGCGTGTACTTTATGTTTGAACAGAGCTTGTTATTTTATAATGGCACGTATTCAAAATTAATTAGCAGTTCTGCTTCTCTGTGTCGGCAAGAGTAATGCTTTAATACTAGGTCATACGAGTATTTGTGGTAAAAATATTAAGTAACAAGGAAAATACTTTCGTGTAATTGAGTATATTTCTTTGGGTTTCTAGCTCAATTACCTAAACTTAGTAACGTAATTTCAGTGGAATGATACTCAAAACTACAATGATGATCTTAATGATGAAAATATAACCATGCAGTGTTTCATAGTAAACGTTTTAAGACCAAGAAAAATACTTAGCTGTTATAACGTATTCATTTTTTGGTTATATCTGATCGTCGTTTGGTTATCATGATTGTCCAATGTCCGTCCATAAAGAATATTTCTACGTCCGTTTGCTTCCGTTCCCTGTCTCCTTACTTCAGAAAACATATCAATATCGCCAGAAATACAAAGTTGTACGTCTATTTGTAAAACTGCCGCTGCATCTGTAGTAACGCCAACTAATTCCAAGCTCGTCAATCAATTAGGGAATAGTTTTTGTTCTTCACAAGGTGTGGAGAGGCAGTGAGTAATATAAATATTGTAGATGTGACTGAGTTTTGAGAAAGGAAGAAAGAAAGAAAATAAATTTATTTGAGGCAAACATGACGCATAAAAAGAACAAAAACACAAAAAACAAATTGGGGGTAAACGTGCGCCACGCAAAACGGCCATCGCTCAGCATATGCTAAAATTCTATACGAGACAGAGCCATAGCGCTGGTTTTCATGTTATGTTATATAGTTTTAATGTTATAGTACCTACTAGTACCTAAAGAGTTTTTTTTAAAGATTATAGCCAATATAAATCTGTGCTTCTAACTGTACGTGTGCACTCCACTAACAAAATGTTAATCCGATTAATTGCGTGCTAAATCGCTTGTCCTAAACTTGGAAAGTATCAGGTACAAAAAATAATCTGTTTCTTTTTTTGGTAGTCCCTTTATCCAGAACTAATTTGTAGTAGTTCAAGTTGACTTGCCATTATAATAATAATAATATTTATTGTCACAAAGAAACATACATTAGTATACACTGATTAACAGGTTGCTAACTACGCTGCAGAAGTCTGTATACAGTGGGAAACTAGGATAACCTGTATCTTAAGAGACAGTGTTCAGCTGTGAGGTTACTTAGAAATAGGGGTTATACAACTGCGGACTGTGCCAACTTATTGTTCGTGTTAACTGTCAGATTTACTTTTAAACATATTATAATTTTAGAAAATGGAAAGTAAAGGAAAAATAGTGTCCACATGGTTAAAATGTTAAAACGTTAAAAAAATACTCCATGAACATCATCATCTGCCTAGCCTTTTCCCAACTATGTTGGGGTCGGCTTCCAGTCTAACCGGATGCAGCGTAATACCGGTGTTTTACATGGAGTGACTGCCTTTTTGA
Source organism: Apamea anceps (assembly GCA_951799955.1). Lineage (NCBI taxonomy): Eukaryota > Metazoa > Arthropoda > Insecta > Lepidoptera > Noctuidae > Apamea > Apamea anceps. The sequence goes on from OX637506.1 coordinate 4,075,951, forward strand.
CCTCCACACCCCAGTTACTCGGTAATACGATGCCCCTTGGTAAGACTGGTTGTCAGATTTTCGGGTTTCTGACGACCCGTATAAATAGCCAAAGATGCAAAAAAAAAGACTGCATGAACATCAAAAGAAAATAGCACAATATAATATGTATAAAAGTACGTGGAATGAAGTACTCGGGTAAAATAATAAGACGCGTCCCGTCTGCAGCTAATTGTTTATTCTAAGTTATTAACAAGTTCTTGGAGTTTCTTCGCGCTCCCCTCATATTTGCTCTGCCTAATTTCTTCGGGTATAGGAAAAATATTATTGTGTAACTTCGTTTAGACTCCAGAAATAAGCTGTGTGTGCATGTGTGAAGTTACCCTATGTATTAATGGTGAAGTTATATTGAACATTTACTTCATAGATATCTATCTATGAAGTGAATTGTATAGCGATGTTTTTTGACACAAAGGGGTTTGAGTAACTTTGTATGGACTAGTGGCGTCATTTTTTTTTTTCAGCGGCCACCTATGATTTCAATGTAACTTTGTTGTGATGTGTTAAGCACACATATATGTTCAATTATTTTTGTCCTAAGTGATATCGAACCTGAGATATTTGCATTTGAAGATTTTTAAAATGTCTTCAATATAAATACTTCAATTATTGTCCAGTGAAAAGGAATCTTAGTTATGTTTTTAAAAGGTTGATATTAGAGATTGGCTTTACTGTTTTACGACCGTCTGTCAATGTGACGTTAGTTTTCGGTCTTGGGGGAATAATAAAAATACATTATTATAGTTTCCTGCATTTTATTACATGATAATAAGTAAAAACTCTTCGTCAATTTCGTTCACAATGTCATGTCGAAAATCGTATCTAAAAACTGTGCCAGCGGAATCAGATTATTTTGATATCTTCATGTACCATATAATGGACATTACATGCGAATAGCAGCCTAAGGTCCCAATAATACATGAGCGATAGTGGCCCAATATTGCATGCAGCATTTTACGCTTGTATCCAGCCTTTCTACGAGACTATACACGTAATATATCCGTCTAGCTAGATGAATGTTTGGATTGGATCCTGCCTCTAAGAAGCCACGTATCATTCCAGTTTAAGGTTTTCGCCGAAAAATCACTAATAACCCAATATTAGTGATTTTTCGGCGAAAACCTTAAACTGCACACATCTACTCAGCATACATCAATCACATACGAACCGTCACTTTTTACATGTTCTCCGTAGTAGCTACGAGCTTGTTGTACTTGATACGTTCCAAGTGCCTAGAGAATTAAAATAATCATCGGCACTTAAAATAGGCAAGTCATCCAGCGCAGGAACTTCAGCATTCATATATTCAAAATCAGCCCTTCTTCTATTCAGATTATTCACAATGACATATTCGCCTAGTTGATTCCGAAGACTGGCGAGGTATTCGATTTATTTATTTATTTTATTTTTCGTGTCCATTCATCTACGTCATTGTATTTGGTTTATTTTATTTTGAATTCTTAAAAAAATACGGCAGAAACCTAAAAGAGTGCAGTAGAATATAATAACTTCTTCGATTTTAACGAGCAGCACAAAACCAAATATCTCAGTTCCGATATGGTTTAGAGAAATGTCTCCATAATAACTTTTGATCGCTTTATTCTGTTCTTTCATAATATCATAGTTTCATTACTGGCCGCTCAACTTCAAAACGACGCCAACTTTACTCAAACCCCTTTAATTGAAAAACCGATAACTATTAACCTTTTAGCTTCGAATAGACTAAAATATAAACTAAACGAATCAAAATTTATTGATGAGGTTAAATCAAAAGCTTTTTTACCCGACTACGGCAAAGCCTAAGGAGGGTTATGATTTTAACAGGTTATGTATGTATGTATGTATCGTATTTTGTGATCATATTTTATGTTCATCTGTTCCCTCATAACTCCTAAACTACTCATCGTCGAATTACATGACGTGACTCACGATTTTTAATTTATCTGTCTGTGCTCCTTTTTAGTTGGCGTTTTTGTCGTAGTTGAGTTTTGGTTTTTAACGTTCATTTTTTGTTAAGATGCACACCGAAATATAACACAACTTACTTAACATAACTTTTAATTTCCATGAAGAAAAAAAGTACCTAAGCTGCAGCTTTGTCTTTAACTTTAGCCTAAAAAAACCAGTTTGAACAGCTTTAAATTTCTCAACCCTTAAAACCAACGAGAAGAAAATCTCAAAAATCCAAGACGTCATCACAAATCAACGTCATACACACACGGCGGAACTTATAATTGGGAAGGCAATCAACAAGACAAACGTTGATTAATTAAACATTGTCGCAGATTAAACATCCGCCGAAGAATAAACTGGGGTACCCACCCTACCCGATGCGGGTACCCGGGTAGATAGCAGAGCAGAGCTGGCATATGACGGTATGACTGAAACGCTTTGTCAAAGTTACTTCGTAGGGTCACTGATAATACACCGGGGGTAATTAGCCGTGCCACGGATAGGCAAGGTTTTTTGACGGCATGTGCTTTTGTAGTGATAATAAGGTTATAGGAATAGTCTGTATGCAACAATGTGGGTTTTGATAGTGGTAGATATATTTTGGGAGGTAGAAATATTTATTACTAGCGACTAATGTATATTTCACGACACGGTTGGCACAGTGGTTAAGCGATTGACTGCTATTGACAGCGATTGAAGCTACCTGTCAACAAAACTTTTAAAACGAAGCAGAACGTTTGAAGGCACGTTTGGCGCAGTGGTTAAGCGATTGACTGCTGCGCTGCGTGTCGCGGTTACGATTCCCGCACGGAACAAATATTTGTATGACCTACAAGTAATTATTTGTAAACGTACCCACGGTACATGAGACATTCCCAATATGGGGCGAAGTTTAAAAAAAAAATAACGTAACATCACGCTTGTTTTTCCGAAGGGTTAAGCAGAAGTTTACCTATAGTATACCGACATTTTGCCAGCTATTTTAACACTTTCACTGTCCACAAAGTAGAGACAATAATTAAGCAATTAACTTGAATCATATGTAATTCATGGAACAGAGAATGGGCTAAAGTCTCGTGACGTCACAGCGGGCCCTATCAGAATACCAGCGCTACGACATTTATTTTTTAAATGTCGAAGCATCATGCTGAGATAGGAGCCTTTTGGCCTCGTATAGGACTTTGTTTCATTTTTTTCCTTTTGTTACTTTTTTATACAATTTGTTTTATTTTTATTTTTAACTGTGTTTAGTTTAGTTTATGATCCTGTACGAGTCGCAATAAATACTTTTTCTTTATTTCTTTCTAATAGGGGGTGAGCATAGCGCCATCAATCGGGCACAAATCGACACTCCAGGCTCGTACTTAGAAATTCCAAAGGTTCAATAAGTCATGGCAAAACATTCCTAAATCAAATCCCCCGCCACATTTCAACACAAGCCACTACCCAAAGACAAAAAGCATCACATATTTCAAAAATCTCTTCACAAACTAAACTAACATTCCCGCACTATACAAGCAGACACATAATTTTTCAATTTGCCCAGTTAAAACGTTTTGGAGATTGATTAATAAATCTCCCTGCGTTGGGGGTGGATTATCGAGTTAGAGAGCTACGCACCCTCAGCCTCTGCCCCTTCCGAGAAAATGTGCATGATCTCAGATGTTTATCGCGTTTATAGTATGTATAGTTATAAATGCTGAGCTGACGAGACAAATTAGGGAAGCCGCGGGGTGTTTGGGAATTGGTAGTTTTTATTTGACGAGATTTAGACTGTTGCGCAACTGTATTTTATGCATCATATGGTGACAATTGTTAATAGCTTTACTATTATGATAAGCGAGGGGCCCGTGGCTAAATAATAACAGCCGCACAGGTCAATCGGTCAGGTTATGCTACGCTTGCCGCGGTTGGGCTGTGGATGGGTGACCATCTTTACATACCAAAACCCCTCCGTGCCTCGGAAAGCTCGTTAAGCCGTTGGTCCCGGCTGTCATTCGTGGATCTTTGACAGTCGTTACGGGTAGTCAGAAGCCCGAAAGTCTGACAACCAGTCTTACCAAGGGTTATCGTATTACCCAGTAACTGGGTTGTGGAGGTCAGATAGGCAGTCGCTCCATGTAAAATATTGGTATTCAGCTGCATCCGGTTAGACTGGAAGCCGACCCCAACATAGTTGGGAAAAGGCTAGGCAGATGATGATATTATGATAAGCGTAAGTTTTGGTTTGTGTCATACGCGGGTCGTTGGTCTAGTGGTCGCGAGCGCTACTGCTGAGCCTGGCTTCCATTCCCGGGTCAGGCAAAGTGTTATTGAGGTTTTCCATCTGGAATTTCTCTGGAGCAGCCCGGAGTCTGGATTTGTACCCGGTTTATGGCTATTGCCATAAACCGGGTACAAATCCAGACTCCGGTTACTCGCCCCCTATTACATAGGACTGATAAATGATAAATGATTTTATTTTGTAAGTAGGTTTGTACAAACACTTTTACACGTCAATCATATTTTTAAACTAGATGAGGTCGGCATTTCCTATCTGACTAGTCTGAGAAGAAAGGCCGAAACAAACTCAAACGTCACAGTCTCTTTAAAAGTCCAGACATAATCTTGGTCAGATCATATGGTCGATGTCTGAGATGATCTTTTGAGGAAAGAACCACACAGATTGAGAGGACCTGTCCAGCCAGTGCACGCATTTGTCAGAAATTGTGCAGCTCAACTCAAAACTTAAGGAGCTCAACGATTCGACGAACAATACCAAAGAAAGGACATTTGGGTAGGCCACATTAATTACTTAAACTGCCAGACCATGACAAAAACTAAGAGAACAAAGAGAAAAATAATATAAATAAAATGACCCACGTAGTCTTCACATTCACAATAATTAAAATAATAGAATACTTTACAAAGTAAGCAAATGTCATAGTATATGTAAAATTCATTAATGTCAGTGTATATAAAAAAAACAACAACAACAAAATAGAGCAAAAAAAAAAACATTCAATATGTAAAAAAATTAGAAGCAGCTCAATCCCAAGCCTTTTTGTCCTCGATATAATCCTTAACGGTATAAAAGGCTTTCTGGCACAACTTACGTTTAATGAATGATTTGAATTTATTAAGGCTTAGATCTTGAACGGGACCTCTGTAGGTAGGTACATCTCTGCCTAACCCTTTGAGGAATACAGGCGTGGTGTTATATCATCCGCGAGACAATTAAAGAAGGATGGGCTAAATCATCTATCTGCAAGTGGTACTGTACAGACGCCAGCACATCAAGCTGCTACAATCTGTCTTTCTATAATAGATTTTCAACTTTAAACGCTAATGCATTAGGTTCAAGGTTGATTGGAAAAAATTGACAGTTTCGGGTAGCTTGATGTGCTGGCGTCTGTACTATGTTAAATAAATAAATAAATAATATCCTTGGACATTTCACACAGCGCCATCTAGTCCCAAGCTAAGCAACCTAATGCTTGTTAAATGGGATTTATAATATTCCAAGATTTTTAAAGTAGAAAGAACGAAGTGATTATGAAAAATAGATAGATAGATTGAAGAACCTTATTGAATGTCACCATTAGCCGCATTGTCTTGACCTTGAAATACCGCCAATTAATTATTATGGCAATGACAATTTCAAAGACAGTATTTCCATTACCAAACCGGATTCCCATTTAAGCTAGCAGACCATACAAGCATCCATTGAACTGGCCAGACGATCAAACCTAATAGTTAGCAGTACAATAGGTATCAATACCCGAACATGCATTATTGAATACAAACGATTTGAACCGCTCTCGAATCTCGTTACTGAAAGACTCAATCGGGTATGGACAAAGTTCTTCAGATCTAACCATTTAGTTATGTTAAAGGAGTTGATATGTAAGGATCGTAGCAACTGGTGTCCTGTTTCTGCCTACCCCCTTTGTAAGAAGGCTTTTAGGAATTTATGTTCATAAATATGTACGTAAATACATAAAACTCAAGCCTTTTAAACTTTTATCTATTATAGTTCATCCATCTTTAACATATTTCTATTAAAGATAGAGGAACTGTAGATGATAAAAATTTTAGCGGGCCGGGAAGTATAGTTGAACATGTCTGTGGTACCACCTTGAGCTGGCGTAGCAAGTTTCAAGACAATAAGAAGCCGGTTATGTTCCCACAGACCTTCAGACTACTGTACCTACTAGATATTTATAATCTTCTTCATCATAATCTTCCTATATCGTCGATAACAGTACCAAGTTACACAAGCCATTCGTTATTTCTTTCTGTTTGCAACTAAGATTCAATAATCCCATCTTCTCCTGTATCAACCAGACCAGCACCCTAATTGCGTAACACACAATCAATCGTAATCTGAATCATTTTGAAGCAAATTGCTAATCCATTGTTTCATACGTTCGAAAAATTTGTCTGCTCAACACGTAAATAACGCACTGAATGTTGTTGAACTGTCAAAATGAAACCGATTCCGATTGATTGTGTGTTACGCAATTAGGGTGCAGATTCATCTTCCAGTATCGTCAACGATAACGATAAGAATATTCAAATTTTATGTGTTTCAAATTGACGTTATTTCCAGTTAAACAAATATCAACTTTATTTTAATAGAAATTAATTTGATTTCAGAGTGAGTGTGAGTAGTAAAAAAGTTATAAAAATGTTTGAAGTTGTAGCGTAAACTGCACTTTATCATGTAGGAATTAAAGTTATTTTTCCATATACTTACTTATATTTGTTTATATTTTTGGCTAATATGCCGCGATATTAGTTTAGCTATGCCTATGCCATCAGTTATCTACTATATATGTTATCTAGATATTCATTATCTTCTCTATCGTCATCATCTCCCAGTATCGTTGACGATAACCAACCTGGGGGCACCTACGTCATCATTTATTTATGTCTTTCCACTTCCAGATTCAATAATTCCATCTTCTCTTGTATCAACTAGACCAGATTCCCATAAGGTAGCAAGCACCCATTCAAACCAGATACTTAACAGCGCAATATCAATAGCCGAACATGTACTAATGACAACAAACGACGCGACTGTCGGGGTCTCGAGTTACGTTACCGACTCGTTACGTGCCAAATAAATTCCGGCTCTTTGAACACCCTACTACGGAACCACGATGGCTTGCACTTAGTGTTTTGGGGATTTATTTGCATGAAAGGAGAATAAATAAAGCTTTATATTTTTTTTTGGGAAGTAAATCCGGATGCAAGGTCTGTTAGTCGATGTTATATTGCGTTATTAAAGATTTTAAAAAGGTAAAATAAACGTAGGCAAGGAGGCTGCTAAGCTCAAACGGGATTGGGCAGGTTACATCAGCTGCATGCTCGATGACCGCTGGGCAAAAGTCTCCACACAATGGATGCCTGAAGATGGGCGCCGAGGTCAGACAGAGGGGAGACACGCGTACGCGAGGGCTGGTTCGAGGTGGCGCGAGAAAAGAGTTCTTGGAAGGACCTGGGGGAGGCCTCTATCCAAAAAATAGGGATAGTAAAGGCTACTTATATAAAAAACAGGTGATATTTTCAATTTGAGGGTAATAGTTAGTTACCTTACTTAAATTGATAAAACAAATTGAGCATATCGACAAGAATCGCCACAATAGATTTCTGCTCACAAAAAGTTGTTTTTTAAATGTCTTGTGCAAAAGATACGCGGTCCTATTTATTACATTTTCAGCACACTCGTGGCGCAAAGGGCCTTAGTTTTCAGATACAGCATTATACATTTTGAATAAAACCGTAATAAGAAAGCTGCAATAAGTTACTATCTATTTATGTCCTAACATGAAAAAAATTAACTCATTGTTCAACAGTTCCACTGCATTACACCTTCATTATCCGAAACATAACAAAATATTTACTGAACCCAAAAAAAAAACAATCAAACATCGTAATCCCATAACCACTTCACAGAACAACAACTATCGACAGATCTCAACAAATATTTGACAATACGCCCCCCACTCTATACTTTCATTCAACACCGCCACCTGCAACCCAATTGCGTAACACACAATCAATCGTAATCGGTTTCATTTTGACAGTTCAACAACAGTCATTGCGTTATTTACGTGTTGAGCAGACAAACTTTTCGAACTTATGAAGCAATGGATTAGCAATTTGCTTCAAAATGATTCAGATTCCGATTGATCGTGTGTTACGCAATTAGGATGCTGGGTCGAATTTACACAAAAACTTAGTAGGGGCCAGGGGACAAGCTCGCTCAGTGTAGGTTTAGGTGCAAGTATGCTTGTGGACACTGCACTTGTGCCGGACGCCCCCCGAACAATATCGTACACCGGACATTTGTTCCGTCATATCGATATCAGATAACAATGGAGACAGATGGCCGTTAAGATTATTACGATTTTTGTTTGGTTTACGGTTTATGATCGTGACAGTATGTGGTGGAAATTAAATGTTTGTTTACTTCTGTTAAGCCGATGTTTTATATAGGCGGGTATGGGTAGATTAGGTTGTCTGATATGCACCGGTGTGTACCTACAGGTACGTAGCACTCATTATTTTTTTTGTATTTTATGTAGGTTTATGTGGGTGTACTTTCTAATAACTTTCTTTATTTGGCTAAATAACCACAGCCACAACAGGTCGATCGATCAGGTTAAGCAACGATTGCCGCAATTGGTCTGTGGATGGGTGATCATCTTTACATACCGAGACTCCTCCGTGCCTCGGAAAGCACGTTAAGCCGTTGGTCCTGGCTGTCATTCGTGGATCTGTGATAGTTGTTACGGGTAGTCAGGAGCCCGAAAGCATCCGAAAGTCTGACAACCAGTGTTACCAAGGGGTATCGTATTACCCAGTAAATGGGTTGTGAAGGTCAGATAGGCCAGTCGCTCCATGTAAAATACTGGTATTCAGCTGCATCCGGTTAGACTGGAAGCCGACCCCAACATAGTTGGGAAAAGGCTAGGCAGATGATGATGTAGTAGGTACTTTCTATATTTATCGTGGACATCACTAACATCGATACCGGAAAACATCGTGAGGACCAGCGCGGGATAATTGCGTAACAGTGGCAAACAGCAATGGCTTTTTATTTTGACAGTTCAACTACATTCCTTGCGTTATTTACTTAGTTGAGCAGAACGAAGAAAAATTTTTCGAACAAATGAAGGAATGGATTTGCAATATCCTTCAAAATCATTTGGATTGTGATTGAGAGTATGTCCTAGAACAAAAAAAAATCGAAGACATGTCATATCTACCAACCCGCACTGGGCCCGTGTGGTGGATTACGGCCCTCTATCACAGAGAGGGGCCTGTTTCCTGGCAGTGGGAACATTATAGGCTGATTTCTGATTATGTGTTAAGTAATAGTCTGAAATCGCCAATCCGCCATGAGCAAGCGTGGTGATCTTTGCTCATGCCTTCTTTGTATGAGAAGAGGCCTTCAGAAGAACAATAACAGGCTGGTATTACGTATATTATATACACTTCTGGAAGATGAAGTTCATTTATGTTTCGCGCAAAAACAATAGCTTGGGAAGCTGCTAGGATTCCAAGCTAAATCTTATACTTAGGAGTAGCCAAACTCCTTCTGTTTGCTGTTACAATTATACAAGTGACATCTCTCGATTGAATTTCTGCAACTAATTTTTCAACGAGCGGCTTAAAAGCAAAATAATTCAATCTATTGTTATGTAGAAATATGTTACCTATAAATATAAAAAAATGAAGTCGCTTTTCGCGTTTGTCTGTGTGACCTCGTTACGGATTTTGATGAAAGTTGGACCATAATTTAGATCATCATTTACGAAATTATTCTCGAAGGTTTATATGAATCCTATCCTACTATATAATATTATAAACGCGAAAGTTTGTGAGGATGGATGGATGAATGTTTGTGACTCTTTCACGCAAAAACTACTAAACGGATTTGGATGAAGTTTGGCACACAGATAGTTTATATGTATAACCAGTATTAACACATAGGATACTTTGTATCCCGATATTCCCACGGGATGGAAACTTATGAAACCGCGGGGTGCTGCTAAAACATAAAATATTAAAGAAATCTCTATGTCGGGGAAGCAAGTGGCGTCAGGCGGAGTAGCGCTAGTTGGTTATAAAATCAGCGCCACCTGACCTTCATTATCTCTATTGGCAAATACAAAGGCTAGACACAACCATATTGTAAATGCAAGATTCACAAAAATATTCATCAATATATGGTCAAACAAAGTACGCCCTAATATATATTGAACAATAACGAGAACGGGCCGCACACACAATATTATTGACAATATATATTTTATTGACAATATTATTGCGTGTGTGCAGCTAGCATTAGACCAACATCAAACAAAAAAACCGGCCAAGTGCGAGTCGGACTCGCCCATGAAGGGTTCCGTTACGTTACGATTTATGACGTATTAAAAAAAAACTACTCACTAGATCTCGTTCAAACTAATTTTCGGTGGAAGTTTATATGGTAATGTACATCATATATTTTTTTTAGTTTTATCATTCTCTTATTTTAGAAGTTTCAGGGGGGGACACACATTTTACCACTTTGGAAGTGTCTCTCGCGTAAACTATTCAGTTTAGAAAAAAATGATATTAGAAACCTCAATATCATTTTTGAAGACCTATCCATAGATACCCCACACGTATGGGTTTGATGAAAAAAAAATTTTTGAGTTTCAGTTCTAAGTATGGGGACCCCCAAAATTTATTGTTTTTTTTCTATTTTTGTGTGAAAATCTTAATGCGGTTCACAGAATACATCTACTTACCAAGTTTCAACAGTATAGCTCTTATAGTTTCGGAAAAAAGCGGCTGTGACATACGGACGGACAGACAGACAGACATGACGAATCCATAAGGGTTCCGTTGCCATTTGGCTACGGAACCCTAAAAAGGCTTTATAAAAGGCTGCCCGGTTGCTCGTGCGGCAGAATAAATAGAATTAAAAAAAGAAATATTTTTATTTTGATATGATTTACTGTAATTTAATATAATTAAATTTAATTAATTAATATTACTAACCCTTAGTTGATAAGTTATTGTTGTACTAACCATTGGACCAATGTTGTCAAATTAAATAAAATAAATTATTATTATTAATTATTAAAAGAATTATGTTATGTAATACATAAAGATAATTTTACCACCTACGTTCGGAGAAACACCTGAGGTGTCGATCATCGCCAGGCAGGGGAGATTACCCCGGATGACCATCCCCTGGTGGATCAATGGAATATTAATTGCTTTTAAAGAGGCCGAGGATTATGCGAATAATTGGAGCCGGTGACGGCCCCGCGTGATCGTTTATTCATTGCTTTTAGCGCAATAATATTATGTAATTGAACTGCAAATGTGTATTTTGATTATTCTATTAAGAGTTTAGGTGGTTTGATAGTCTGTCGTGAGTCAAAAGGATTATAACTAATACCACTTGTTGTTTGGCGATATCTATATCCTTACGAGTCATGGACCAAATCTACCACCATGTGGGTCCCAGAAAACGTCTGACGATTTGAGGCAGACCCAGGAGAAGATGGCGAAACGAGCTGGACGCCTACAGACAGGATTGACAGACAGAGGGTAGTGGAAAGTAGAAAGGAAGGTCTTTGCCCTGCTGTGGGACAACGGGTACGTATCAAAATCCCGAATTTTAAAAGACCGAATATTAAAATACCGATGGACGAAATCCCGATAATTGAAAAGCCGAATGGTTGTTTGGTCGAAAGTTTAAAATCCAGAAAGTTCATTTGCCCGAAAGCTTAAAATCCCGACGATCCATATCACGAAGTTTAAAATCCCGAAGATCCAAATCCCGAAAACAAAAATCCCGAAATTACACCCCAAAGCCTAAAATCTCTAAGACAATGCCAAAAAAGGAGCTTAACATAATAGGTAACATAACATTAAACATCGATTGTATCGAAATATCAAAAATGATTATACCTAAGCTTAAAATGTCTAAGATTGAAATGCCGAGTGAATAAATGTTTAAAACGTTTGGTTTTACATTGAAAAATATGTTTCTGGCACTCGCCGGCCGCTGCCGCGGCACCGCTCGCTTCGCTCGCTCGGCTCGTGCGTTGTGTGGTCACAGTTCTAACCTAACCTAACCTAGCTGTTTCTATGTAAAAAAGATATATGCGTGTTACGCATGCGGGCACAGAAACATATTTTTAATGATTAAAAAACAACGACAACGTGTAATTATTAAAAATGTTTGGTTTTACATTCACAAATATGTTTCTGTACCCGCATGCGTAACACGTATATATCTTTTTTACATCGAAACAGCTAGGTTAGGTTAGGTTAGAACTGTGACCACACAACGCACGAGCCGAGCGAGCGCAGCGAGCGATGCCGCGGCAGCGGTCGGCGAGTGCCAGAAACATATAAAATTATTAAAAAACGGGAACTACGTCGCTGCTCTTTGGGATTTCATCCATCGGTATTTCGTCCATTCGGGATTTCGTCCATTCGGGATTTCGTTCTTTCGGGCATTTGAACATCGGTATTTTGTGTTTCGATATAACGACTATCGGCATTTAAAACTTTCGGTATTTTGAATTTCGGTGTTTTGGACGTCGGTATTTCAATCATAGGTATTATGAACTTTCGGGATTTTGATACGTACCCGGGACAACAATGGTTAAAAATAAATAGTAAATCTTTGCAAGAAACTACCTCTAAACACATACAGACTTACCAAAATTTAACAGAACCCATTTTTTAAAGTTCCCCCTTAAAAAGGAAAAACTGAACCTTTATAAAATCACTTTTGTGGTTGTCTGTGTCCGTTTTAAATTCAAGTAAAATATTTTAATTTGTGTAGTACCCCATTTTGCTACTTAGGTACCCACTGCACTTAACGAATTAAATCAAATTGATTTGATTCGTATGTGCGACCTGCGTATGTGTAAAAACGCCGAGTATTACTTGGTTTGACCAGCGGGTAAGCCACTGAAAAATGGTATCTATTAAACCAATTCCCCTAGCTAATGTAGCGTGACCTAAAAACACGCATAAACATTTGAGTGTGACAAATTCCCAAAAATTTCGTCAGACATTCATAAATGTTCGGTGATTTGGCGTAAGTAAACAAAAAATCACCCCAAACAGGGAATAGGGTTCCGCAAATGACGTTGGGTTTCAATTAATTTATCAATTAAATTGACCGTGTCGACGCGCGTCACCCTGTCAGGCTTCAGTTTCGTGTAAAAAAACTGTCAAAATATTTTCATTGGGGAGGTAATGAAAGGTCAACAGTTCGTCATGCTGTATTTCAAGTGCAGTGGAGGTTTTCGTACTTTGTACTCTTGTTATTTATTTTTGTGCGATCGTTGAATCGGTTACAAGTAAAAATATCAGAAAATGTACGTTCTGCTCAGTAGTGATCAGCAATGAGTGCATAATATTCTGTTTATTACAAAATATTTTCCTTACGAAGTTACGAGAGAGACGCAACCTGTGTCGGCACCGTTGCGCCATCTCATGTTCCTAGCACGGCGGGCTTTGCTGGCGCTGCTGCTGCGGCTGCTGAGACCCTCAAGCGGCGCAAATACTGTAACCTTATGGGCCGACTACACTTTTGAGCCGTTTGGGGTTAAGTACTTAGTGTAAACATTGTACAAGTTATGTAAGTAAACCAATATAAGTACTTATTGATTTAAAAAAGGAATACGTAAATTGTTTACACTAAATTAAAAGGCGCCGAAGTAGGTACTCGTCACTGTTATCCGGAAACGTGCCCAGAAGACAGGTAGGTAAGTACTAAGTAGGTATTCAACTACATTGCTAAAAGTTTTGTCATTTTTGTATCCAATGTTTTTTTCCTACCGTATCATTAAAAATCCTACAGAACTTTCCATGTAAAACTGATTACATTAAATTCAATGCGACGCAATTTTTACCAGAAATATTCTTTTTCATACATTGAATCTGAGTTCACAATAAGAGCAGACAAAAATAATTTCATATCATTCGTAATTGACCGTGTCGACGTGACGCGGCGTGACGCACCTGAATGACGTCACGCGTTCACGCCGCCATTGATGTGAAAAGCTGACGTGTCGAGCGAACTGTTATGAAAATAATGTATTATTTTCTTGTTTTTTATACATTACTGTTTTTTTTCTGAGGTAATGTCGGGATTTTTCAAGTGCATAGTTTATTATCAAGGCTTAAGAAGTCCTTGAAAAGTTTACATAAGTTAGAAAATGAATTATAATTGCTTGACGCACTATGCATTCAACAGCGGCTTTTTATAAAGAAGTGACACTATTTCAGAATTATTTCACGCAGAAAGCAATTCGATCTCTGCGTAAAAGCTTATCTAATCTTTTACAAAACACGGTTTTGTTGTTGGTTGTTAATTACAGCCCCCTTTTTACTACCCACAATTTACACAATATTCACACATTATAAACTCCCGCACTCAACATAACACTATATTCACAAGGTACATGTTTCCCCTGGCCCTGCTATAATCGCTTGCACCTGTCACTGAGCCAGTTCCACTCGTTACATCACTGTCCAGCTGTGCCGCCTGACGTGTGGATATAATAATAAATATGGTGCATTTTTTGGGTTCCGTAGTCAAATGGCAAAACGAAATCTTAATAATTTCGTCACGTCTGTTGGAGTGTCTGTACGTCCGTCCGTCTGTCCAGTTGTCTGTCTGTCTGTCTATCCGTATGTGACACTTACTGGAAGATTATTAGCATCATATCAGTATATCGATCAAAATTGGAAAGAAGATGTATTCTGTGCACGGCTAAATAATGGTGTACTAAAATTAAGGAAAAAATAATTAGGGGTAGCAAAACCAAATATTTAACCAAGGAATGAAAAATAAATATGTACGCCGGCAGATCAAGCTACTACAATCTGACAAATTTCTTTAAGTAATAGATTTCAACATTTTCAACTTTATCGCTATGCATTGGGTTCAAGGTTGACTGGGAAAATTTGACAGTTTCGGGTAGCTTGATGTGCTGGTGTCTGTACATAAGCGTGTGGGGTATCGTTGGATCCCACAATTGAAAAGATTATGATGTTTCTTAGAGACTCTGCCATTTAAATAAATAGTTTTTTGAGATATGGGATATTTTTATTACGACCGCGGTATAACTTAGTTTTTTATAGAATTAATTAAAACTACAATGAAATACAACATTATTTTTGCTGCCGGTAAAATTAATACTAATTAATACGCGCGTCAATATTCATCACAACTATGGAACCCTTCCCTATGCGTGGCCCGAATCGCACTTGGCCGGTTTTTATTTAGTAATTTTTTCCCCTGGCTGTATGCAAAGTGAATTTGTTTGAGTACTCTACTTGTATTATGCGTAAAATAAAATAAAATTGGTAGAACGATATAGTTGAAATAGTTTTAAAGTTATTGGTGTCACTTATTTCGATTATATAAATTACTAGCAGCAGCTGTGGCCCGCAGTTTTACCCGCATAAGTTTCGATCTCGATTTCGATTTAATTTTCTTATATACAAACCTTGTCCTGACAATCTCAAACACAAAAAAAAGAATTATTCAATTTGTTGCAGTCGATCGGAACTCATGCGCGTACATACTCGTACATTTCGGTGATTCATTTGTATTTATATAGATAAGTGGCGATTAGCCGAGTTATCTAAAGTTCACCTGTAACGTATTCACATTCAGCAGTGCGATTCTGTAACCATCTCACCGTGAAAACTTAGGTGAAGTGAGCGTGGAGTGAGCTGTCATTCCAACTAATGGTGGGGATTGACACTACTGACAACTCACATCAAGCTCACTTCACGTGAGTTTTCACGGTGAGATTTTTACAGAATCAACCGGCAGGTTATGCAAATATTTAACTAAGACATTCATAGAGCAGTGTTGGGCCAGTGGTAACGGCCCCAACTTACGAGTCATAAGTTCGTGGGTTCAAACAAAGAGAGGCACTTCACTATGCGTAAATAATTTCATCACCACTGCTCTCACAGCGGTGAAGAAAAACATCGTGAGGAAACCGGCATGACCTAGAACCAAAATTTCGAAGACATGTGACATCTACCAACGATCACTGGGCCCAAGTGGTAGCCTGTATCCGTGTCCGACCCAATTCTCGTAATTTTAAAAACGTTCACTATCTGATCTCAGTCTCACTCTGTCCAAAATACCACGAATTTCCTTACATTTTTGACATTTGTTTGTCGCTGAGATGAGACTGCGACTAGATTTTGAACACTTTAAATTACGAGAATTAGTCTCGCCATAAGATTATCGTGTCATAATGTTTACATACAGGCAAGAACTAAATTCTCGCCTACGATTATGTCATGCGAGATTCGCAAGTAATTTATCGCTAGGCGATAAATTACTGCGACTGTTTACACAGCGAAATATATAGTAAGAAGATTTTTGCTTACGAGTTCTCGACTTGTCTATACACGATCTCGTATGACATTTTATCAAGTTCATACGAGTATCGTACAAATCGGTTTGAACCGTTTTTGAGTGCGAGATTTGCCATTCGAATTCAGTGATTACTACGGTATTGTTCTCAAAATGACACAAAAATCATTTGAATTTGGTACTGCCGATAATGTTAAGTTAAGTTAACATATTAATCTTGAACGTCTCTTCATCTTCTAATTATAATTCAAGAGACAAAGTATTAGATGCTCCAAAAGTGTTTCTTCTCGCTATCCGTTTTTTAACCCAACATCTTTTTTCCGTTTTCGTTTTACTAATTCTTGTCTTAAAAGAGCAGATATAATTAAAACACCCTCGCGCACTGCACTCATAGTAGCGACTGGCACAAAAACTCGAAATACAATTCTAGCTTTGTAGTTCTGTTTACACGGAGACAGATATATTCTATTGCGATGCAATTGTCGCCCAAGGGGCAGGGTGACAATCGTGAATGTTTACACGAAGAGACTTTTTTAATGTTCTTTCGATAAACGTATCTTCGATTCGAGAAACTCTCTCCATCTAAATGGCCCTTAATACGGTCACTAAGTATATGTCCTCCTAGGGCTTTTTTTTGGGTGAGAAATCATGAGATGACTTCTCCAGATCTGGGTGGAGCGGGAGGGCGTGTCAGACTTTTACTGACTAAAACCCACCCGTGTTCCTTCAGTTGCCTGTGCCAGGTGTCATGGTATCTCTTTCGAACAACCCGCGGCGTCCTCCTAGGACTTCCGGCGTTTCCACTGAAATCTGCCTTGTTAAAAATAAATACCTTTTGTTAGTCGCCCTTCATTCATCCTCTCAATTCACAATTGTAATAAATCAAACAAACTTGAAAAATGGATTGGTAGTACTGCAGTGCATAAAAAAGAAACGACAAAAAAAAAAAACAAGATGCGATCAAAACTGCATCCCAATCTGTGTACAGACCTGTCAAAGACACGTTTTGCATTAATTGGCGGTTCCAAAATACCGCTTGAGACACGTTTTCAATTTAGTCATAATCCACCCTTGCACCCTTCAGGACTGACACATAACCATCGGTAAGCCGCAGTGCCTTTGAGGCTTTTGAAAGCATCATTGGAGTTTACCTGTGTACCTACTGACGTTTGTACCGGTGGATTTTTGATGGTAAATATGTTGATGAAAATTATTTGTTGGTAAAACTCAGTACCTTTCAGTTAAAGGAATTTTAACCAGCGGAGTATAACGTTACACATTAACAGTAGCAATGTCTTTCATTTTGGCAGTTCGACAGCATTCATTGCGTTATTTACGTTGTTGAGTAGACATATTTTACTAACATATGAAGCAATGGATTGGACCCAAGTAGGGTGCTGATTGTAAATGAAAACTACATAAACCATCGAACTTTGTAACAGTATCATAGACGTTTTAAACAGTATAATATAAAAAAAACTCTGTTTTTTTTTTAATGTTTGCAGTAACTTACGTATAAAAATGTAAGTGTATGGCTGAAAGAATAAATAAATATTAACAAAAAGTGAGTTTGGAGTTTTATCCGGTTGATGGATATAGGATCACCCCTTAAACAGGCTAACTGTGTGTACAGTCACGAGCAAAAGTATGTATACACTCGTCTTTATTCAAAAGCGATTTACTCCTTTATTTTTGAATGAAGTATTATGTTGTTACGAACATAGCATTTTCGAAACCAAAGGTTTATGTAATGTGTTGTATTTCAACGTTGCGTTTATTTATTTATTTTATTGGTTCACCAACAAGTGTTTGCACAGGTTGTATGTAAAAAGTAACATGCAGAAATGTAAATGCAACAGTGCAACAATCACTTATAGGTAAACTCCGCATGCATAAAGGAGTTGTACAATTTTATAATATTAATCTAGATTCTATCTTGCGTTCGTTATTTCACGAAAAAATTGCAATTGAAAGTTGCCAAGTGTTGACATATTGGTGCTCGTGACTGTACTATGGTACGTCTGCCTAACTCTTCTGAGAAAACAGGCTTGATATAGCATCAAGCCTGTTTTCTTAAATTACCAAAAATTATACAAGAACATAATTGATCCAGAATACTTGGACTTTCAATCCAATAGGGTCATTAGCATTTTAAGTATTCAAGGATAGGCTATACTAGAGTCTCGCCTGATGGTAAACGGGAACATGATACCAGATATAGCCCATTTGCGTAGAGCAGACCTATTTGCTCTAGTCTCGAAGACTTGAAAAGGAAAAGGCATCCTTTAGAGGCCAGGAACGCTTTAGCAGGCTTTAAACTATGAAGTAGGTTCAAGATTGTTTGCAAAGGAAATAATGATCAATCTATAGCTTAGAAAAAACTCATAACATACTTGTTACGCTGTATTAAACATAAAATAAAGAACACATTAAAGTACATTCAAGAGCCCCTTAATTTTTGTCTTATTTACAAATTCATGTAAATTAAAAAAAAACCCGTTCTAGCGCGAGTCGGACTCACGCACTTAAGGTTCCGAACAAATTTGTAGGTATATAACGACAAATTTACGGTTTTCGGATTTTGCCTTTACTTGTGGTCCAAGATATTGCCTCTTGCCAAATTTCATGATTCAAAGTCAACGGGAAGTACCCTATAGGTTTTGATTCTCTTGCGAGTGTCAAAATATGCGGCATATACGGAAAATAAACATTCATTCTCATTCTTCACTACTTCAAGAGATTGCGGCTCTAAGTATTTAATATTTATATGTTTATATAATTTCGACTTGATAACTCCACGCGTTACTGAGAAAAAGGCAGACGGACCACGAAGTGACCTTAAAAGGGTTCCGTTTTTACTTTTGAACAGAACCCTAAAAAAAAATCCTTACTAACCCCAGTTAGTAACGTATCCATGAATCATCATTGACATTAGCACCCTTATAATTAAAACAAATAGAAACGTATTTCATTGAAGAGCTATTAAAAGATAAAAATGCTTCAGGCTTTAAAACATTAGTTGGCGGTAGACATCCCCTAAGAAGCATCTTACAAAGTACACGTATCACTTACAGCCCTTGATTATGTAAATAGAGTAATAGAGCATTAAGTTAGGGTGCTTAGCCACCGTGAACATGAATTAACTTAAATAGAGATGTATGAAAATGCACCAACAGAATAAAAAGTTAAGAACCATGAGAGAAGAAAAAAAACGTGTGCGGACCCCCGTCAGGAATGACGTTCCTTACGCGATACTATATACCTATAAATATATATATATATATATTTATTATATATAATATAAAGGGATAGAAAGAGAAAGACACATAAAGGGGGCATAACGCTTGTTCGTTACGTGATGATTTGTAACAGTTTACTCCTACCAAAAACCGCGCTAAAGAACTTCATTCCATAACTTCGTTCCAATCAACGTTAGTACCGTCAACTTAAAGATATGTTTAAGATTGCTGAAGATTAAAACTCGAATTTAATCATAGAAAAAATTCATATTCAGGCTAGTAGCGGCCATAGGAGCGTGAGCCAGGTGAACTGACGACCTGGTTAAAGTAACAGGCAAAAGTTGGATGCGGGAGGCCCAAGATCCGGAGAAGTGGCGTACAAGTACAGAGCATTGTGTGGATACACGTTGAAGAAGAGAGAGGACAGCAATGGACTTCTGCAGGCTGATAATAATATTGATGAAACTGAATCTGGAAGGCTGGCGCTACTACCACGTGGGGTTACCAGTCAGAAGAGAGATATCTACAAGTAAGCCTCCTGGAGAACTAGGTATGAACGAGTAGCCAGTTTTCTAAATCGGTACAGTCACGACCATAAGTATGTATACACTTGGTTTTATTCAAAAGCGATGTACAGACGCCAGCTGGTCAAGCTACCCGAAACTGTCAAATTCTCCTAATCAACCTTGAACCTTAATGCTTTAGCGATAAAGTTGAAAATCTATTGAAGAAATGTGACAGTTTGTAGTAGCTTGATGTGCTGGCGTCTGTACTTCTTTATTTTTGTATTAAATTTTATGTTGCTACGAACATACTCGTAGTACTTTCGAACCCATAGGTTTTGACAATGTGTCGTATTTCATTGTTGTTTACGTTATTTCACGCAAAAATCGCTATTGAAAGTTTCCAAGTGTTGACATATCAGTGCTCGTGACTGTACACGAATTCCTTATATATAATTCGTGCACCTATTTACTCTTTGGGGATCGTATGAACTATCCAATAACATATAGATACACTTATTTGCCACGGGGGAGTTACATTTATTCTGTACCACGAACATCTTTTCCCAAGACTGTCGTAAGGTCGACGACTTTAGGATCTAATTCTAGACGATGTGCAGTAACTTCACTAATACTTAACAACGGTTACAACGAATTGTTTACAAAATAACTCTGCAATAGTTCATGATCTATACTAATATAATAAAGAGGTAAAATTTGTTTGTTTGTTTGTATGTAGGCTTATGTAAGTAAGATTAGAAAAATTATTTTTGCATTTGATAACCCAATTCTTAACGAAGGATATAGGCAATTTAACGTCACGCCATAGCGCCAATTTTTTTTTTCGCCTAGCGTCATGGTTGGCGCATTGGTTAAGCGATTGACAGCTGCGCTGCGTGTCACGGGTTCGATTCCCACACGAAGCAAATATTTGTATGACCTACAAGTAGTTATATATTGGAAGGTGAACACCTTCCAATATATAAATATGAAAGGATAATAAACGTATTATATAAATCCTTATAACAAGCCTTTCTTTGGTGTTCATCCATTAACCCTAACAGGTAGGGTCTGGCTATTTGTGTATGTGAGTTTAAATGTTTGTAAACGCACCCACGATACAGGAGAAATTCGTAGTATGCCCGTATGTAATTCGTAGTATCGTGGGTACAGGTACTACAAATGGATATTTGGGGATTACAGTCACGAGCAAAAGTATGTATACACTCGGCTTTATTCAAAAGCGGTTAACTCCTTTATTTTTTAATGAAATTTTATGTTGTTACGATCATAGCATTTTCGAACTCATAGGTTTATGTAATATGTCGTATTTTAACGTTGCATTCGTTATTTCACGAAAAAATCGCAATTGAAAGTTGCCAAGTGTTGACATATTGGTGCTCGTGACTGTACAGGCATAGCGTTATGTTACCTATGTGATGAAGTAAAATGTCATTTGAAAATTCAGGGTTTGATTTTTGAACGTCGTTCCTAAGGCTAACAACCACGCTTTAAGATGGATGCTCGAAGGTAGCCCGCGAAATTCAATTTTTCTTACGTTTTTGGCAATTTACTGGTCAGTTGTGCGTTGATAAAAATATTATGATTCGCGGCATGTATTTACAGAATCATAATCATTAAAATAAAAAAAAAATAAAAAAGTCATTTATTCAAATTAGGCTGAGAATCAGCACTTTTCGAACGTCAAAATTACAAAAGACAGTCCCCCAAAAACGCCCGCCCTTCACCACTTCCTAGTGCTATCGCTGGGAAGAAGAAGTGGCGGAACAAACTCCCCAGCAGCACAGCTGTCTGTTTAGTTAGAATATAGTTGCATGTATACAATACTAGGAACCTATGTTCAGTACATATTACATATATAACATTACAAGAAGCTTAAATTATTTGCCATATTATGTCAGCTAGCCACGCCAATATACCAACAAATATAATAAAAACTATACGTACTCAAGCTAAAAAATAATTAATTAAAATAAAAATAAAAACTCACTACCTAAATAAAAGCCTCCAGGCATAAAGGGCGTGACAGCTTACATATTTATGCATTGCTGGGTTCGTCACATAGCTGTCACTTGCAGTCACAGATGATGAACTAGGACCATCGATGTGAAATAAATTAATACTAATAACAGTAACCTGTCAGTACCTAAGCTAATTCTGGAGAAAGAACATGAACATTGTCTTGAGTTAATTAGGGCGACCAACTATTCTTATCGTGTAAGTAGTCGTTGATGGAATAGTAAGCCTTTGAACAAAGGTTGGATTTTACTTGAGCTTTAAACGCATTAAAAGGCAAGTCTAGCAAAGAAAAGGGTATCTTGTTATAAAAGGTTATACCAAGCCCAACAAATGAGTTATGAACTTTATGAAGCCGGTCAAAGGGGGCACGTAGTTTGTCCTTATTTCTAGTGTTAACACTGTGAATATCACTGTTTTTAGTGTACAAGTGCAAATTTTGCCTAATATATAGGATGTTGGCGAAGATGAATTGTGATGCAACCGTGAGAATACCAATATCTTTAAAAAAATCTCTTAGAGAAACTCTGGCACCTAGCTGGTAAATTGCTCGAACAGCTCGTTTTTGAAGGACAAATATATTTTGTATATCAGCGGCTTTGCCCCACAGCAGAATACCGTAGGACATAACACTGTGAAAATAACTGAAATAGACTAAACGAGCTGTATCAACGTCAGTGTATTGTCTTATTTATTATTATCATACTTACAAAATACATTTTTAAATATTTTTATAAACAAAAGGATAAAAAAACATTATCATTATTATTATTAGAATCAGTAATACAACTTGTTAAGTTAGCATAATCCTAAATGATAAATATAATAAAAAATAATAAAAATGTTTATTGCAAATAAAGGGTATTTGTGGTATGTACATGTAAAAGATATTAAGTAAGCGTAGAACTTATACTAACAAATATATGTAGGGGTGAACTACTGTTCTCCTAGCTAGGTAGCTGTGCAACCTGTATTAAGGAGGATGATCTTAGAGAGTTGTGTTGATGACTTTAATGATTGTAATGCTGTAAATACATATTTGTTACGGCCTCGAATCCTATTTTAATCAACGTACAACTTAGTACTGACCAGCAAATTACAAAAAACGTAAGAAAATTTGAATTTCTCGGGCTACCTTGGAGCATCCACCTTAAATTACACTACGAGTTTTGCAAGGAAATCGGTCCTGAAAAACAAACAGACGGCTACAACAATGTTTATAGCAAGTTTTTGTATTCTCCTTTTAAAGCAAATGAGACATAAAAAAACATTAACAGTGCTATAATGAAAATTTACGAAATAATATAGGATTTTAATGATGAAATACATCCATTGTTGCCAAATGAGGCCGCTGGGAGGAGACTGTCCACACGTTGGTAGTTGGCAATAATTCCCGCTACTGTAATTATGTTTCGAAGCCAATTATCACGCTCTCGTGTTTTTTTTATGATGACTTTTTTTTTCTTACGCGATATTATCGATGTAATTTATTGGACAGAGTTCGATTATAGGGCTGCCCGGTTGTAAAAGCAGTTTTTCAATAAAGAAGAACAATTACTCGTTTCCTTTTTGTCTTCTTTAATTTCTGGTTGAGCAGGTTTTGGTATAAGAACCTACTTTATAGTGATTGATTAGCAAATAAGCAAATCATCTAAAGGGAAATTTACTTATGTTTTAGGTTTGTTGAGTAAAATCTAACCAATTTTATCATATGTCTGTATAATCAGATGTATTGAACGTAAATGAAGTCAAATGAGTAGTCTAAGGATCATAGTAGGTGGCCTTCAGCCCGTCTATTTTGCAAAATCTCACCGTGAAAACTTAAGTGAAGTAAGCTATCAATCCCTAGCTTCAGATGGAATGACAGCTTTTTTTTTTTTGAGGATGGGAAATCATCAAATGACCCCTCCCGCTCTGGGTGGACCAGGAGGGAGTGTCAGACTCTTACTGACTAAAACCCACCCGTGTTCCTTCTTTAGCCCTTTATGTTCCAGGGCAGCGGTAACCCTTTCGGACGATCCCGCTACCCTGGCAGGATGGAATGACAGCTGACTTCAAGCTCACTTCACGGCTGTAGGTAGTGTCTGCCTACCCCCATGGGAAGAAGGCGTAAGTTTATATATTTATGTATGTATGAATAATTAAGCCTGTGTACCACTTTCTAGAAATTAAAACCTAATGACTTTGTTATTCTAGTGCAGTCTTACATTAACACCAAGGAATTTAAACATTTAACCTCATAGTCAATAGCTTTGGCATTCCCTCTGCACAATGGAGTAATTATTAAAAAAAACACATGATTTTTATCTATGTCACTCAGTCTTATATTTAAACACCATCTGCTTTATTAATTACCATTTCAAAATTAATACAATACTCAATATTATAATAAATTATTTTTTAATCTACAAAATATTAAAAACTTTTCCAAGATGGCCGCCAACCCTAAGCGGCGCGGGCGGCGGCGCGGCGTTATCATTCCCAATCAATCAAGTTATTACAAGCCCATTGCGCACTTTCACTCAAATTATAATTTTGACCAATATTAACAATGAATCAACTTTATTTTGCGTAATGAGGTCCCCTTGCGGTAAAGAATTATCTTTTGAATTGATAACAAATTGATGAATTCATTCGTTATTTATCAACATGTTAACATGATCTTTTGAATATTCCAGTTTATTTTAACTACCCATTGCAAGTTTTATTTTACGCCTTGAATGTAAAAACTTATCGTCTTTACTCAACTTGTAAAATAAAAGTTTTGTAGAGTTTTTGTTTATCGGGTTTTGGACTTTCACCCCGGACTCCGTTTACCAAAATTGCACCTACCGGTAGTTTTTACATAAAAAATCGGCTTAGGCTACAAAGAGTCTAACAGTAAAAATAAATATTTTACAAATATCACAATCCCCTTAATGATGATCCTGTGTTGAATCGTAATATTTTAATCCCTGGCTACGCGACTACGCGGGAACGTATGCATTTAAAGTTACCCATGCAATCTCCGCTTCAGTTTGCTTTAACGATTTTGTCGCATGAAATTAATCATTGCCTTTATTAATTTTTAGTAAAAATTCTTTAATTTGTCTTTACCATAAGTATTGTTCCGTATCTATAGTTTGTGGTACAATTATGTTTTCATTAGTACAGACACCATACACATCTGACAGTACACACTATCAGATATAACACACATCTTTCTGAAATGTTCTATGTATTTTTACCTGGAAAATTGTTTTTGTGAGCCGTAAAAGTGTTTTATCTGTTTTTTATTATTTATTATTTACCTGCCAATCGCTTTAAAGCATTCCATCATTCCACATTTCCAATCCACTGTTTTCATCTCACTAAAAACGACACAAAACATACAACTTTTTCCACATTCTTCATTCTCCAATAGAAAGAAAAACTATCCAATTTCTATAATAGTAACTAGTCGCATAACGAATGCCCCGCGCCATAACTAAGGGCGTCTGCACGCGTGCGTATAAATGTAGCGGGTATGTAATTCGCGCCCGTTATTGCTTCCGCGAACGCACCTGAGACCCAATTAAGTATCGCTGCATATGTGCCGCATTCTTTGAGGATTTGTCCCGTCTGAGACGCATATTGAATGGGCGTCATTATAGATCTCTTTGTGGCAATGTTTTGCTGTTTTGTGAATGGGTTGTAAAGGCTTCTTTATTGAACGTTAGCTTTAGAGGAATTGTTAAACTGTGGCCATTATATTTCATCATTGAATATGTTCAATATTTAATAATAATGCTTTTTTTAATGAAATTAGGTGACCAAAAATTATTGTCATGAGATATCACTGAAAGGTGTTTTATTTGCCTATTATGCTACTAATATTATAAACGCGAAAGTTTGTGAGGATGGATGGACGGATGTTTGTTACTCTTTCACGCAAAAACTACTGAACGGTTTGGATGAAATTTGGCCCACAGATAATTTGTAAACAGGATTAACACATTGAATAATTTTTACCACGATCTTCCCACGGGATCGAAACCTATGCGACTGAAACCGCGGGGTGCAGCTGGTTAAAGTTAGTAAAATGTATTTCGACAAATTAACACATTGCCGGACACTAAACAACCGAACTCGACGCCCTGGATAGGAGGGTCTGTACGCTATTGATTGCAAATCGAATGCGTCACCCACGGTCATCGGTAATGAGGCTGTATATCCCGCGAAAATAGGTCGAGGCTTTTTAAACGCTAAGAACCTCCACAATCGCGAGATATGCAGTCTCAGGGAATATTTCCTAGAAACCTACCATCAAGATGTAGTCGCGGTGGACAAGGACCTTACCCCGCTCTCCTTGGGTAAGACGTAATAACAAACTTCCTAGTGTGTCTCATTCAGTGTCCTTTAACCGATTATCCAAAACTTGTTATTTTTTTCTAGATTAAAGAATTCTTTAATTTAGGAATAAATAACAAGGAAGCCCTTAGTAACGATATTAATATTATGATGAACATCAAAATGTATTACGGCTAAGCCGTGGCCCGTGGGCGAGACGATAGCTTTCCGAGATTATTTTTTTATCCGATTTCCTATGAAACACTTCAGATAATTGTATCATGGGACAAGTTTGGGATTCCTAACAGTGAAGCGGACGAGGATATCCTTTCTGATAATATGAGATTCGCTAGTGTATGTCAACTTTTCTTAAAGGTCAACAAGATCATTAATCCAGTCTGTTTCCTCTGTCCTATTTATAGTCACATGAACTCGTCGTTTTGTCAACAAGTCGACAACCATTTCTAAAGTTTAAGATATAAGTTTCTATGCAACATTTTTTTTTTTAAGTTAGTTTACGCTGTCTCTCTGCTGAGCAAAGGCCTCCCCCAAATCTTTCCATGCATCTTTTTCTACAGCCATCTCGATCCAACCCTTCGGTACGCATCTGGGTCGTCTTGCCATCTCTTCCTGAGCCAGCCTCGTCCACGCCATCCATCCTCGGGTACCCACAGTGTGGAGATTGCCCAGCGGTCATTGTGTATGCTCATTAAAATTACACGCATACTTGTGCACAGAACGTTATAAGCAAAATAAAACATCATAACCCACTTGGTGAGAATCTTCCACGAGAATGGTTCTTATGTAGCTTCCTAGTGTCCAGTCTTACAAAGCAGCTTAATAAAAAATAAAAAATCAAACATTTACAACACACCATGAAAAACAGTTTCACCGCACGTAGCTACAGTACAGTAATTCCCATCATATCGGGTGGCCAGACCGCTTCTGGCGCCTGAGAGAGCAAATTGGATGCGAAATCAAATAAAAAACATTCGCCGATCTACCCTCGAAGGGAGTAATGTGGATGTTATGATGTATTTCCATGGTAACGGCGACTAGTGGATGTTTCCCTATTCATTATGTGGGCGGATTGGGTAGTGATAATAGGAAGTGGAAAGTTACTGAAAGTAATAATGGAATTTTTGTGAGCGGTTTCGTTTTGTTGGGCTTTTAAATGTCCAGGTGCCTCTTCTGAGGATTATTGTCCGTTTGCTTTGATCGCAGTGTTGTTTGTTTTGATTTGTTTTCGAGACTTGTCGGTTTCGGATCGGAATATGTTTTCAAAAGTTTTTATGAATACAATAAGTAGCTACTAGATGAATAAGAGTTTCAAATAGTTTAGTTTAGGTAGGTTTATTATGTCGCCTACGTCATGATAATAGTAGTTGGTATTTATTCCGTTGTAACTATGTCAATACTTATTATAATATAAATAGCAGAATTTAAGTTTTGCACAGAGCATTTATTGAATACTTGACAAAAATTGTCATAATAATCCAAGATTACGCACCTCATTTCTGCATCACGCTCCCTCATGATCCTCTCAGACGAACACTAGTAGTAGTCGACGACTTATAGGTATTTCAGTAATAGTATGCGATTTTTCAGACAGAATGACAGAGAAAGCTGGCATTCTCTGAAGGAAGCCTTCACCTCAGAGGTTATCAAACAAAATTCTTAAAATTATTGAGAAATATAAGTCTTTTTTATTTATTTATGCGATTTTTCTCACACTAACTTGTATGGATTTTACATGAGTAGGTAAGTTATACCAAATTTTCCAAAATCACTAACAAACGGACGGGCAAAATACCAGTACAGCTGAAACAACTTAGTTACTAAATTCTTGTTAACAAAATCATAGCCGGCACCTTAAATTGTTCATATTCCATAAGCGCGCTATATATATATAAATAAAATATACCTACACGACAAATCACGCTCCATCACTTATAATCCAAAACATTATCCACGTCATCTATGCAGCCCTGATACCATCCAGCCCCTCATGATCATTTCCTCATGGCCTCGAGCCCAGTTGACTACTATTCGTCAAACGTCAAGTGAATCATTGTAATTACCTATCCCGTATTTCTTCAAAGTACCTTTTCTGCATTCGCGATTTATTAGACAAAAATGTAAACAAATATGAGTTTATGGAAAAATAACTTTAATTCCTACACAATAAAGTTCAGTTTTATGCTACAACTTCAAACATTTTTATAACTTTTTCAATAGTGCTAGTCACTCTGAAATCAACTTAAATACCATTGCAATAAAGTTGATATTTGTTTAACTTCAATTAACATCAATTTGAAACAAGTTTGAATAGATTTTACCTACAATCTACATACATCCCTAACCTAATAATATGCAATGGAAATAAAATTTCTGCATTAGCGTATTTAATAAATGAAGTCTGTACTGTATAGGTACCCGACAAATCACACTCAATCACTCATAATCCAAAACATTATCCACGTCATCTATGCAACCCTGGTACCATGCAGCCCCTCATGATCATTTCCTCGTGGCTTCGCGCTCAGCTGACTGCTACGCGTCACTTCACAAGCGATCCCTATCTAGTTTTTGTGGGCTTCTATCCCCTATCCCGTATAGATAGTGAGATTATTATTTTTATCCGACTTCAATTACATTATAAACACTTGGATGTAAGCGAATAATACTTATTATGGTCTTTTTGGCAACATCTGTTGGTAAGGTGTCGTTAGCTTTGTGGAATCTAAGCTTTTATAGATCTTATCTGTGTCTGGATTTTATTTTATTTACTCTCAGGGAATGTTCCACCTCTAAATCTATCAACAGCCCAAGCGTATTCCAATAATCTTAAATCTTATGTAAACATTTTCTTTCTTATAACTATCTATGGTAAACATAATACTGCTCAGTATCTTAAGTATGAACCAATATGGAGGCATAGAAAGAAAAAAATAAAACAAAGATAAATTCTGTACAAACAAGACGTACAGACGCCAGCAGGTCAAGCTACCCGAAACTGTCAAATTTTCCCAATCAACCTTGAACCTTAATGCTTTAGCGATAAAGTTAAAAATCTATTAAAGAAATTTGACAGATTGTAGTAGCTTGATGTGCTGGCGTCTGTACATTACAAAAAAAATAGACAAAATACACACACTAATACAAATTAGCCAAAAGCCTCGTATTCAAACCCTTAAAACTCAAAAGTTTGACAACGTTGTCCATTGCTTGATGTTTCATATTAGTTTTGCATCAAACCAAAGACAATACACATTGAGCAATGCGTTGCGCCACTGGCAATTAATGTAGAATCAGTAATGAAAGATGTTTTATGCCATATACTTTAATGCAACGTCCTCGTATTTTAAAAACAATATAATATCTTCCAGTTTTCTACTACAGTTTATTAAGACTTAACGTCTCAGAAACTGTGAAGTACGTAACACTGAGTGAATTTCAGTCGCTAAGGTCTTTAAGAGGCTTTCAACATGACCTGGACGTAATGTGTGACCTGCATGCTGCACTGTTCAGTGTAAGAACTCAATTTTTAAGACGGTTGAATTAATCAAACTGAATATTACATGGATTAAACTCATTGACTGACAATTGATTGAAAAAAAAAGTAGGTGCCCTTTTAATTAGAAACGACGTTATTTTTTAAATACATAATTAAAAAATAACTTCACAAAAAAAAAAAGTACTGTGTGACACCTAAACAAAGGTACCAGGAATTAATCACCGACGAGGAGGTCTCAAATTGTAGGCGACATCGATAGCTAGGTAGCGTGTCCCCTCGATGCATGGGTGCTGAGTGGAAACCAAAACATCAGTACCAGATCAAAGCGACAATGTCGGAGGGTGAATTTGTCTAGGTGATTCTGTACGAGATGTAATTGTGTCTGGATGTGGCAACACTGTCTTTTATTGAAAAAAGGTCTTAGCTGCATTACTGGAGTATTCGAATTTAATTGTCATTACAACAAAAACATTGAGAGGAGGGTTTTATTTTACTTTCAAGGTAATGTAAATTGCTACAAAACTATATGAAAGCAACTTCAAAGACATTATCGATCAACTTTAAAAATGTTGCTATGCCATTCGGTAAGTTAGGTTAGGTAAGTCAGATTGTCTAATTTCCTCTTTTCTTAGAACTCAAATTACCTTTCTAAGCTTTTCAACTAAGGTCGCATAGCACGCTTTTTAGATTGAGTTCTATAATTTGGTTGTAATTGGTTACAGAGAGAGATTTAATTAAATACAATAGCTTTACGGGTGTCGTGTCTGGCGGGCAACTGCCCGATGATTCATGTCGGGCTGTTGTATATATTTTATACTAGTCGCGTGGTAAACTCTTAATGCGCGATGCAGGATTTTGCGTGACGTCGATGCGGATGGCGGTGTAGATGTTTCTACAAATCCTTTTACGTTGCACCATTTCTCTACTACCGCATCCATAAACTCTCCATCCCCGTTATATCTATACTAATAAGTGCGGTGGGCGACACCACGTCATCATTACTGCACAAAGAGGGCTCTGCAACTTGCTGAGTACACAGCTGTACCTATATCCAAATTATTTGACACCGGAATTTTGGTTGCATTATTTGGTCCTTTGATCTGGGCAGATCAATTAGTTGCAGATTAAACTTTTTAGAGATTAGTATACAAGTTTAAAAAGGTAGGTTTAAGTAGGTAGGTATAAGACATACGTCATGACATAGCTGTAGATGTAGTAAGAACAGTAAGTAAGTAAGTTATTGATGTAATCATCAATAACTTAGTAAGAAAAACAGTAATACCAGCTATACCAGAGACAAGAGGAAATAAGACAAGACCAGCATCAGTGGATGCTGGTATCAATGTTCAGGAAGGTCAGAGCAAAAATTATTTGAGATAACTAATTAATAAAAGTTATAACAGTGTTTGGGTTACCAAAGTTTGTCGTAAGTAGAGATTTTACAATAAAGGTCGATTGAGTTGGAGAATCACAAGTGCAATTTATTCTAATAACAAAGCTGAGAACGTTTGTTTGTTTGTTTGAACGCGCTAATCTCTGGAACTATTTGACAGTCGGATTTGAATTATTGTTGAATTTGATAGCCCAATTCTTGAGGAAGGCATGTTGCTATTTAACATCAAGCTAGTGCCCTTAGGAGACGGACAAAACGAAAAAAAGCCAAAATGAATTCTAAATTCTAAGCAAAACGAAGTAATAGCGCCGGCAGGCGATGCGATGCGATGTGATGAGTCGGGAGGGCCAGAAAGTCACGGGCAGAAGCTTTTCAAGCAGAAGACCAAATCCGCTCGTACGTAACATTTCACAGGAGCAACCTGTACATTATACAGTGGGAGTGCATGATAACAAACACTTCATTAGTCACAGCCACTGCTAGCATCAGTACCGTCCGTTTGTGTATCTACCGACGGATAATGTTTATACGTCTGTCTGTTCGGTCGAGTGTTCCGGGTAACGCGCGGTATGATTTAACACCGCATGTTTATGTTAGTTCTTCGTCGTTGACGGGGTTGATAGGTTTCGAAGAAGCATTAACTAAAACAAAGTCATGGTAGTCATAGTCATAGACGTTTTCAATAGCAATAATTTGTATATGAATTTCAGATCTAGGCGCAATTTTCGTAATTTTAAGAACGTTCACAGTCTGATCTCTGTCAAAATTACCTCTAAAATCCCTACATTTTGACAAGTTTTTGACATTGTTTGTCACTGAGATGAGATTGTGACTAGATTTTGAATGTTTTTAATTACGGGAATTAGCGTTCTGATCTAAAGTCAACCTATTACACAGTTTTACTGATTGTTATCGTGGACTGTGTTACACAACATAAAATTCTGATTGATCATACGTTTAAGGACTTTTCTACGGGTGCCTTTCTATATCTCTCGTTCTCCTGTTATTTCAAATTCAAAAGTAGCATAACCATAATCAGTCTATAATGTTCCCACTGCTGGGACACAGGCCCCCTCCTCCTCCGGGCCCAGTGCGGGTTGGTAAATTCGAAAATACAAGAATATAAATGTTTGGAACCGTGAGTATGCCTAACTTTACAAAACGTACGATGATGTGTCATAGCATACGGCGGTATGTGTATAGAATGGATACAATGTATCAAATTTATCAGCCTACGACCCTATTCAGCCAGAAATGGAGAGGCTAAAACTTTAATTTTCCATAAAATACCGAATCATATCTGATCCCTAAAAGTCAATAATTTCAGTTTTCTCAACATAATATATGTGAAGTTCACATATGTAAGTCCTAATTACAATTTAAACACTCAGATAAAATTTTATTAGACTACTCTCGGAGTTTGTTAAAAATACTGCTTCCTAATGCTTTCACTACACATTTCTGACACGCCAAAAATCCCCGGCTAGGCATAAGTTTACTTTCAGACGAAGAGGGTAAAGCGCCAAAAGCTTTTTTTCTTTACGCTGTTACTCAAGAAACACTACATACATACTTAAGGTCCTCATTACTCTTATTTCTGTTATAAAAAATGAAAAGATAACAATATGGTCGGCGGGATTTTGAATAAGAATGTCCCCAATTTACAAAAGGCTCAACTTTTTCTTTAATTCCTTCGTTTGGTGGATGATCATCATCATGATCGGCAGCCTTTTTCTACCCACTGCGGAGTAGGCCTCCTCCCCTGGTGCTATGCTTCCCTGGTCTGTGCGAGTCTCATCTAAGTGTTCCACACGAACTTCTGTAGGTCGCCCACCCACTATCACATCAATGGGCTATTGATTGATTGAGTTGTATAAAACCCATATAAAGAACAATCTGTTAACTATTCATCTAAACGAACTGCTACTACCTTCAAAACTGCTGAAAACTCCCAAATACACTTCGCCCAAACACAATAACCACACAAGGTGTAGATTCCCGATATTAAGCATGAATAGCCGAGCAGTTCGGGGGAAAGCAAACGTAATAAGTACATAAATGTACCTAGTCTTGGTAAATCGCAACATATGATTTGCAAACATGTCTCGTCCGCATGCAAATTCTGAGTTGATTCTGTATCATTTATGACAGAGCTGAGTGGGGAGATACCAATGTTTGTGTGAACTGGTTGAGTTGCTTTCGAGTTGTTTAGAAGGTAGACTGTGTGAACTTTTCTTCTTATATACTGTTACACTGTAATGAAAGAGTGAAGTCCAAGGATTTATTTTGCTATCACCCGGGGTTCGGATTTCAAGCAGTTTAAAGTTAAGCACCAGTGTCGTCTTCTTTGTAAGTTAGCATAATCAGCCGATAATGATCCCACTGCTAGGACACAGGCCTGCTTTCTGTGAGAGGGAGTGGGCCGTAAGCTATCACGCGGGCCCCAATCGGGTTTGTTAGATAGGTTCTTTGTTGTGCGACGCATATTGACGTGAGAAGGTCAAGGGTCGTCTATAACAACATTTACTAAAAATTAATCCAATGATGCAAGTAATCTATTAGGAAACTTATAACAGTCAGACTGCCTTGATATTTTTCTATTAAAAAAATAGAGATAAATTTAGCTTGTCTTATCGGCTTCGAGATCATCTTTTTTTGCTTCAATGTATAAAGTTTTCAGTACATATTCCAAAATTTTTTTTTCTCTCCTCTACTATTTCGTTCGTAAACCTGTAGTATCCGCCTCATGTTACGAGGCTGCCCGCATCGTCGATGAGATTTCGCTGTATGTAAATAACTTGCATCTGTTTATTTACTATTTTTCGCATCATTTTCATCTATTTCGCGCTCTGCAGTCTGTTTTGAGCTTTAAATCTAGTCCGTGTTTGTGCAGGTAAACAATTAAAGTAATGTAGGTTTAGAATTTTGTAACCTAAAAGGATTTTTAAATTGTAAAGAAAAGTTCCCTATTTTACACGACTTAACCTCAAATCTATGCACTGTTTCAAAAAGGATCAGCGACGGATCAACCCAACACATCAACAGCTTTAAACTGTCTCTACAAGGGATTTTCCAAAAAGATCCTATAATCATAGATTATTTTGCCGCGTAAAAGTCGGCTGTAAGAAAAGATTTCTTGGCCTCAGTCAACCCCATACAACCTAAGCGTTGACAAACAGCTGATACTTTCACTCTATGTTTTTTTCTAGATTCTCAAATTAGCGTGTAAAATCTTCTAACAAAATCTATTTTTATTTTTGTGTTTATGAGAGGTATAACTTACTACTCCTTGGGGAGTTGCTAATAGTTAGCAGCTAAATTGTTTTCTTGTCAGCTGCCAGATGGAAGCCATATTGTTTTGGACGTCAAATCAAGTTTACAATAGTTGGGAGGGCCATCTGACAAGATGCGGACGTATTCTGTTAGGGTAGAACTTAGAAGGTGTTGACAGAAATTAAAGATGGAGTTAGAAATAGCAAATCATTGATTTGCTTACCTAAGTTTCGTTTATTATGTATTATGTAGTAAGTAGCCGCTTGCATAAATTAATGTTTAATCTTTATTAGTGCATCTTCTTGCAGTTTTGAAATACCTAATGGAATGCTAGGTACCTATATCAAGATATATATTTTTTAATTCCAAAATCCGTTTTCACTTTTGCAGTATTTTTCGTCAGCAAGAGAAACGCAATTTTTTAAACCATAGAATCACATAGAATGGATAAATATATATTAGTAAAAAAATAAATCTTCACATTAATAAACGTCATTATCGGACCAAACACCTTTGAGTTCCAACAAATCCACCAGAATACGGCCCCAAACTTCGAACATAACAAATGATCGTTCCGCATCAATTTGTCTGGAAGTCGTTAAAATCGCGTTTCCTCTTATTAATTTCTGCTCCCCTAGTACTCTGGCACGCACAGACATACGCCACCGGCAAACCAGAAATACGTTGTTATAGTCAAATTTACGATATTGATAGATGTTCCTACCGCGGTGGGGATTGATAAAAAAAAATGTCGCCGGTTGTCGGTTTGTCGGCGGGATGTCAGTCAGCGAAATTGCAACTCTATTTTTAGACGGGCAAGGTTAAACTTTGTTTGGAGGTGCTGTACGATTATGTACCAAATATAGTTGCAAGTGGTAACTGCTTTAGAGTGTCAACAGCTACATATTTACTGGTTTTGCAACTAGATCAGGATCATATACAAATCTAAAATAATGTTAAAAAAAAAAAACAGAACAGTATCCAAAGAAAACTAGCAGACCACAAGGGACAAAAGACAATCATATTCTGATTTGCACCTCATCAACATTCAAATATCGAACTGTCAAAATGTTTCAAAGAATTTAATGTTTTAAAATGGCGGCGCTTTCATACTGAAGTACTTACTGTTTGTGCAGACGACTAGCTGTCACAAGATGTAGAAGCACACTATTTCAGAACAATTTGTTTTAAGTAATATGTTTGTCAAAATCTTTATCCAATTATCTTAACAAATCGAGAGCTGCTATTAAAATATTTCAAAAAGAAACTTAAGAAATGACTCTGTCTCTGTCATGTGTCCTATACTCTAACTGAATTCTTAAATTACATACAATTAATTAATTATCACATAATATAATTTAATTTTAGAGTGTTACAAATATATTCCTAGTAATATTTAAAAAAAATATTAAACTACATTCTAATTTTATTGTATGTACAAATAGATAACTAACTATTTACAATAAGTACTAAATTAGAGTATTGAAAGTATTTTTGATCACATGATGTCAGTGCCAAGTAATAACTGGAGTGTGTTTATGTATAAGGTAAGGTTTTTTTAAGGTATTTTTTGCATCCTAAAATAACTTAAACAAAATATGTGGAACGATTTTTAATATATTTTATGATTTTTATGTAACATATTTTATGCAAAATAAAGATATTTTGTTAAAATAAAATGAAGTTTTTTTAGTCTAAAATATTTAACCATTAGTTTTGCTATCAAAGCACAGAATGCAACCATTCGACTCAACAGTATAATTCAATATAAGAGTCATCTTTGATATCATAATGGTGCATCATACATCACACTACAGGCCGATTCAAGGCTTATACTTATTTCTTTCAAGTTTCTAACACCCTAAAACACCTTGTGTCCTTACTTGTTGCTCGTTAAAAGTCGAAGAGATATCGCTCATACGATTTTGCATCGAGTTCCATTCACTCACAATCTTGCCTATATTTGAATTATAAAGAGATAATTTTCAAGTTATGGAACAACAAACTAAATGTCATACTAAACAAATTTCAAATTCCATTGCAACCAAAAACTTATTAGAATCTTTTTGTTACAAATGGTCACTCAAAAATTTACTTAGAATACATTTCACTAAAGTAGACAACTGATTAAGTGGCGAAGGAATGTAAATTTTCTGAGATTATGAACACTGATATAGCTGTCATAAGTTAAGGATTAAATTTAGATGCATGTCTTTGTGTTACTTTAAAGGTTTTACTAGCTAATGGTCATAAAATTCGTAATTGTAGAGAACAATTCTGACTTTTTAATCGTAACATCCGACACAAAGGACCAACAAAAATTAAACAGTATGATTTCATATGCGGTTGCTTTTGACAAAAACTGTAAATACTTTGTCAATTCAATGGACTATCCAAGCAATTACATACATTTTATATTCATCTTTATATTTAAACATCTTTGTTTTCTCCTGTAAATTCGTAGTCACCCGATCCTACCGACCTATCTCACTTCTCTCGTATCTTATTCATAAAATTGGCGACCCGCCCCTGTATTGCACAGCCTGTTTTTAGGGCTTGACCAAATATCGAGATTTCTTTATTAGATATATCAAATTTTAATAATAATGATTAATATAATTTTATAATACACAAAAATCGTTCGGAATAAATTGTCTAAAATGTGTGAAAACCGCATCACAATCCGTTGCATAATTTAGAAGAAACACGCGTTCACACAGACAGACACAAAAATAAAGCAAAATATTTTATTTGGGACACGCACAGGAAATAAAAAAGAACATAAAACCAAAAGCCACTTTAACTTCTAATGATCGATTCTCACATTCAACTCACCTAAACGTAGTTTCTCGTCCAGACATCATCTAATTGTTTATCATAGTACGGGGTTAGGATTTATTCCCCCAACACAAACTTCCGACACCATTTGAAATTCATTCTTCACAGAGACGTGTGATGTAATAAAAAATGTGGCAAGCGTGTAGCGATTGAAATATGTCATTCCGTATATTGTTATTTTTTATCTATTAAAAATCTTTTTATATTATTACTGGGAAAGTTGTGGCAGACAAAATAATAAAATCAATGTCTCAAACAAAACTATGATCATATACTTACTTGGTAATAGAATTTTGAATGTAAACGACCTAGATTTTACAACAATGCTGGCGTTTATAATAACGCTGGCTTCACGAGAAACAAAATTCTTGCGAAATTAGCGTTTTTATTGTTGTTATTTGTATACAAACATACATGGAGACTGGCCACGAAAGTATATCCATTTTACAAAACCACTAGTTATTTCACTCTGTGTAAAGCATCACATCAATTTAACGCTGTCAATAGGACCTTTTCAAGCGTTTCCACCTGACCAGTTCCAGGTGCGAAACCCTAAAATAGCTTCACATATAAGGCAGTGGCTCTGTATGATAAATTATGCACCCCTCGATTTTGAGATTGCCTGCGCGATGCATTAACGTTACCCGTTTGATATATATTTTTTACGTCAAGGTAAATGTGAGTCAAATGACTATTATGGCTTAATAGACCTGGGCGCAATATAGGCGGGTTGACAGTATATCTTTCATGTTTTTTATCTTTTGGCAAAAATTTACTTGTCTTCTGTATACAAGAGCTAATTTCATTTTCAACTGTATTCATATTATTTTATTTCATGTAAATCTACATGGTCAATTTATTGGGCACCTATGAAACATCAAAAGCAGTGTACGGTTCCAATTGTGTGTTTCCTATGGAGAAGAGCCGGTAAGAAACTCCACAGTTATTCTTTTAAAAATAATTGACTTTAACAATGTTTTCAAATTACGCTGGTAATGGGTGTGGGAGGCCTGTCAACAAGTGGTAGGTACTTAGTAAAATAGAAAATGGTAAAAAAATCGAAGCATCTATGAGTCTTCAAGACCTACGTTCCCAAAATGTAAACAGCACAGCATTCGGATTCACTGAACTTCAAACACGACTTCCACAATCGTTTAACACGCAAGCAGAACTATACTGCCAGCTGGCAGATAGATGGCAGAATATTCATATGTCATCAAAATTCTAGTACCTAATCTATCTTTATCAGCTCGTTGTCCAGTACTCGAACTTACAGACTAATTTCCGTACCTACCTACAGCTACCCAAAGAATATTATATATGTTTACATAAATAGACCCACGCCTCTTTCCCATGGGGGTAAGCAGAAACTACTGGACAACACTTGCATAAACAAAGTAAATGGACTACTTAAGGATTGTAATCTGTAAGGGTAAGGTAAGGTAACCGTGAATGTAAGGGTCATACTCGCACGCCAGTAATAGCTGGCTGCTACGCCAGACCAGCTCAAGATCAAAATGTTTCTAGGTACTGTTGTACGGCCTACTGTACAACCAGTCTCTACATTAAGAAGCAACTGACATTAAACTAAATACCTCTCGTGCCAATAAGAAATTAAAGTGTATTTGACATTTAACACTCAGTATGAGACATAAACCGATGACATTTCATGTAGATCTTATCGTCTTTTTACGATTGACGTAAAAAAGAAATGAAGCAAAGGCATTGAGTCATTATTGTCAAGTCCGCATTCCGCTGTATCAGCTGTGACCGAGTTTTATGAAGAAATCATTTCAATATAGCATAAAGTAATGTTAACAATTATTGCAAATGCCAATGTAGCAGTTTGATGTTTTTTTTGTTGATCAATGTTCAGAATGGAATTTGAATTATAATCAATTTTTTATACTAAAGTTTCTTCAAATCGTAGATTTCGGTAGGTGGTAACCTATTGGTTATTAGAATTATGAATTCTGCTTTAATCTGAGCCCCTTTTGGATAAAACTAACTACTAGCAGCGCCACTCGGTTTCACTCGCATAAATCTTGAGCCCGTGGAATTATCGGGATAGTAAAAAGTAACTTAAGTTCTAGTAAAGATCATGGTCTACCCATGTGCCAAATTCCATCCAAATCCATTCCGCCGTTTTAACTTGAAATCGTATCAAACAAACATACATAAAATGAAATATGTTCTCTTTATTTATAATATTAGTTTAGACACCATTGTTTCATCATGAAAGAAACATTTTGAATCCTACATAATGCAATATTTAGCGACTCCATTCCTTCTACTACATTTTCCTCATCATAAGCGATTTCTAAAAACGTTGGCAAACCTTTATCTCAATCTCTATATGGAAGATCATCTCCTAAGATTATTATATTCCCGATTCCTTCCTCATAATGTGTGCGAACTACGGCGCCACGACCCTCCTTCCCTCTGTCCCTACTAGCTGAATCACTGCGGCTTAATAGAGTGTAAATTTATTTATCTGCCTACCCCGTGACTGTCTTTATTTGGCTCTAATGTTTTCATTTCATTATACTAATCGCCATTATCGTTTCGTGGCCGTTGGAATAACAATGATTAGGTTTGAGTGAAATGTATCGTTGTGGGGTGGTATTTGGTCTCAATGTAGGTACTCGTATGTGTCTGTTTGATTTGTGTTTCATGTGTAGCTTCTGGGCTTGTGTTTTCATTAGATGATCAATTAATTACAGTTTCATCTCGGAGTCTGGTTTTGTGCCCGTTTGATGGAAATAGACTCGCCCCCTGTTATAAGGGACTTAATCATAACTAGCAAAATGTCGATGTACTTTAGGTACACCTTTGCCGAATCCTTCGAGGATTACAGCCGCGATGTTATGTAACTGTAACATACAGTTCTATCTCTGTCTTCAATTGCCATTCAACAAGTAATCCAGAGGTAACTCCAAATTAATATGTTCATGATTGCCATAATTTATTGTTGGAGCGCAGTGATTCGTGTTGGCCTTCATTCCTTGAGGGACTCCAAAGCATTTATGCTGTAACTAGCTTATCTATTCTAGCTAACCAGGTAAATTTTCGAAAAAAAAAAAACAAGCCTTGTCATACCAAGCGGTAGGTCGACTAATCACTCATTGACTCATCACATGACCGGAGGACTGGCCTATTTTTGGCTCAAAGAATCAACATTGCTATCCAACGTGGCAATGCTTCTAGTCTTTTAGGGACTTTTCCTATTGACGGCAATGCGGACGAATTTTTTGATGCCTAATGAGCTCTTCCCTTTTTTTTATTATAAACTTGTATATATTATAATATACATTATAGAATTAGCTTGTATACTGTCACCTTGTCTAAAATGTTTTAAAGATCCCTCTTCTCTTCCTCCCTCACCCCGGATCTGAATATTTTCGTTCAAAGCAGAACATTAACAACAGAACTACGTACAATTAAACCACAAAAGAGTCGTTGTGATGTACCAGCGAACTTGGTTACGACACAATCAGCGATTATTGCTGCAAGTTATTCAAACGTATCTTTTGACGGTATTACCCCTACTAAGGCACCGGTTTTTTTATATCACCTAATTTAATATTAAATTCAAGAGGTTTTATTCACAAAGACAGCTCTTCTAAAAAAAAGCCTCAATTACAATTTATAAGCTAACACTAATATACAAGTATAAATATAATAACAAATTAAAGAAAAAGAGAGGAACTTATTGGGCATCAAAAAATTCGTCCGCATCGCTGTCAATGGGATAAGTGCTCAAAAAGTCTGGCAGCATTTCCGCGTTGGATGGCAATGCTGATTATTTGGGCTTAAAATAGGCCAGCTCTCTGGTCACGTGAAGAATCGACCAACCTGAAATTGTAAACTGACCTGTGTATAAAATTACTCCATCTTAACCTGTAATGGCCGATTCTTATAATTTACATAGCGTTATTGGTTTAAATTAAGACTCTTGTATCTTCACCAATAATGAAGCAAAGATCTGATAGTTTTGCATAGTAGACCTTCCCAAATATATGGAAGTAGATACCACGGGTAAAATTAGCTTACGAATCTATTCATATGCCCAGTTTGGTATTAAAATGCTACCATTGGTAAGCAAAATGGTTCGTTTTTGTTTATTCCTATAAACAAAAACTAACCGTTTTGCTTGAAAAACGAATCTAGAAAAAATATTGAAGTCGTGCATTCCCGAATTTGTTTACAGTATCGTTGTTACCAAATCGTTAACAACGTGATCGACTAAACATCACCTTTCCCTCGAGTTCCCATGATAGGAGCGCATAGGGCGTCCTCACAGATTATACATCAAATCCCTTCTGTTTCCGCCACGTCTGCGTACAAAAGCGTCTTGATGAGCTAATGGAACCCCGCGACCGCACAAATTGTCGGCAGACTTTTGTGCGGGACTGTACACAGAGTATTCATGTTATGGCTAGACATAACATTAATACACGGTGTACAGTGTCACACACTGTACACCGTGTATTATAGCTACAGTTTTGTGTTTAATAGATTACTTATTTCATGCATACATACATAAATTAACGCCTTCTTTTCACATGGGTATGCAGAAACTACAGAACGACATCTTCTGCGATCCTTACTGCTTTTGCTTCATTCACTTTCATAGATCTGGTCATACACGCAAGTCAACTGCGAGTAATACGTACCTGACCTTTCTGAAGAACATCACCACTAAGGGCTCTAGGAGGCTTGGGATCTAGTGCGTCCCTCTTGGCTTTTCTATCCACATCTGCCTTTTGAATACCTTTTGTTAGGCGCCTTTCACTCATCCTCTCAATAAGACCAAACCATCTATAATTCAAATTTTATTTATGTTTTAAATTGACGTTATTTCAAGTTAAACAAATATCAACTTTATTTTAATGGTAATTAAATTGATTT
This sequence comes from Apamea anceps, assembly GCA_951799955.1. NCBI lineage: Eukaryota > Metazoa > Arthropoda > Insecta > Lepidoptera > Noctuidae > Apamea > Apamea anceps. The sequence continues at coordinate 4,118,378 of OX637506.1, forward strand.
CAGTGACCAGCACTATTGAAAAAGTTACAAAAATGTTTGAAGTTGTAGCGTAAACTGAACTTTATTGTGTAGGAATGAAAGTTATTTTTCCATGATCTCATATTTCTTTACATTTTTGGCGAATAATGTCGCGAATGCAGACTAAGTACACTCTTTTCAATTTTGGTCTCTACATCTTTTATTACTAAAACAGACTTATATTATAAGTAAGATATTGGAGTTTATCGTATGATAGTCGATTTACTTTGATTTTAGTTCGTTGATAGCAATTTAGTAACGAAACCCTACATAGCGGGGGCCTATTATCATGAACTCTGCTGTAATCTGAGGGGCAATTCTCGTAATTTTAACAACGTTCACACTTTTACAGTCTAATCTCAGCGTCAATCTGTCAAAAATTCCACCAACTTCCCTACATTTTTGACAAGTTTTGAACATTGATTGTCGCTGAGATGTGATCGCGACTAGATTTTGAACGTTTTTAATTACGGGAATTGAACTTCAAATACAGACATTCATTTTCAAAGTGCTGATTATGATGATTTGAAAGCGTAATTTTTATGAATTTTGCGTCGCTGTGATATTCATGAAATTACGACATACGTGTTACAGCTGTGGGTAAATATTTCAAATGGTATCCGTGCGTTTTTCCTTTGTTTGGAGCTCAGTGTATGTGGGTAGGCAAATACGAAACTTTTATTAGTCTTTTTAAAGGACAGAGCATCAGAGTATTTTGCTACTAACGGATACACAAAAGGTATAGGCTTATTCCTTTGTCGGATTTCTGCCGCTCTGAAAATGGCATTTGAAAAAATAATTAGAAACTGCGTTACACTTATCTGGCGAAATGTGGGTGTACTATTAGGTGCATCTCTGACTAACTCTTCGGGGGTACAAGCGTGATGTTATGTTATGTAATTAGAAACTCTATTCGACAAAAGCCCAATTACCCGAAACAACTTTCTTGCCTGTGGCCGGCAATAAAATCGGTTTAAAGAACTTTATTTCTCATTAAGACAATCGTCACTTACATGAGAACAAGAAATCTTATAACTAATCAACTTATAACTAACAATAAATCTTATAAAATTGAAGCAACAAATGACTTGCATCGTCTAAACACTGTTCAGACGATGCAACATTTATTGTTGCTTCAACTTATGGTATGCCACAGGCGATTTAGCGCAGCGTGTCAATGGCAAAAATAACACAAAAAAAAAACGGGTTGCACTCCGGGAGTGCCGGCAGAAGTGAAAACTTGAATATTAACGTTGTGCATTTTTGATATTTTGGAATGCGGTCTACTCTCCCTTCGTCTTACGAATTTTCGATCAGGTCACGTGTCCTGACGCGAGCTCCGTCTTACGAATTTTCGATCAGGTCACGTGTCCTGACGCGAGCTCCGTCTTATGAATTTTCAATCAGGTCATGTGTCCTTTTTACCCATCACAAAATACTCTCCCTCAATCTTACGAATTTTCGATCAGGTCACGTGTCCTGACGCGAGCTCCGTCTTACGAATTTTCGATCAGGTCACGTGTCCTGACGCGAGCTCCGTCTTACGAATTTTCGATCAGGTCACGTGTCCTGACGCGAGCTCCATCTTACGAATTTTCGATCAGGTCACGTGTCCTGACGCGAGTTTAACATTTTTTACCCATCACAAAAAAAGTGCACAACGCCACAAAAGAAGTTTTCACTTCCGGTGTGCTTGTGCCGGTGACAGCATGCGATGCAAGAAGGGAGTTTCGGGTGGAGTTGTCCATTGTTCTCCATACGAAACTACCTTTTGGAAGGGGCGACTAGAATCAATTCTATTTTTTGTCAATTTTGACGTAAAAAGTGCCTCTTATGTGCCTATTTGAAATAAATGCTTTGACTTTGACTTTGAGGTGAGCCATTGTCTGTAGAAAAACGGCAAACACGCACCGGAGATCTAAGCCGTCCATGAACCCCGTCTTGTGAAGGTTGTCCTTACTGCGGCTAACTTGGAAACGAAGTCTGTCTTATCAATTTTATGAAAAATCTAACTGAACTAGTAATTTGTGCTTGGCAATTAAATCGCATCATGTAACTCAGGCTTAGTTGTACAAGCATTGCCTTAATATAGAAGATTCTCAGAATATCGAAACCACAATGTAATTAGAAAGCCTAACCTTACCTTTTATACCTTTATAAACAGCCGTAAAATAAGAGCAGATACCCTTTTCATTCCCAAATGGTCAGGAACAGTACAAAGGACAACTGTAACTGAATCTTTTGTTACTTAAAATAAACTGTAATTACAGAGGCAATAACATTGTGTAAAAATATGAACCAATAAGTCAACTCTGAACAATGAACGAAACTAGGCACCTCTTCCCTTCCACTGTAAACTGTCTCTCAACCCCCACCTCCTCCGCGTGCCTCTTTTTTGTGCCAATATACAAATTTATCTTACTTTCTTTTGTTTCTTTAACCTATGAAATAATCGTTCTAGAAATAGAGGTAGGAATAATATACATAATCAGTCTTTATTGTTCCAACTGCTGGGACACAAGCCTCCTCTCTTCGAGAAAGAGTGGGCCGTAATCCACCACGCCACCACCCACCACGTAGATAAGTAAGTAAGTAATTATTTATTTTACTAAAAGATTTAGCCTATGTAACATGAGTGTTAATTCAAAATGGGATTGGTATGGCTATTAAATTTGAGATGAACCCTGCCCTTCAAACTAGGAAAATCCTGTATCTTGAAGGACAGTGTACTTTTAAGGGATTGACACGTTTTACAAAATATTCACAACTGCGTAATAACTTTGATGCTAACATACCTACATGTTTATTAAAGGGGCTTAAAAGGGAATTGTGGGGAGTGTTTGTGTGTGAGGGTGTGAGGGTGTGTGGGGGTGTGTGTGTGGGGGGGGGTGTGTTGCTATTGAGTTAGACTGATCCGTTATCCACCTCCTCTCTTCGAGAAGGAGTGGGCCGTAATCCACCACGCAGGCCCAGTGCGGGCTGGTAGATGTCACATGTCTTCGATTTTGTTCATTCTAGGACATGTCTCACGATGTTTTCCTTCACCGTTTTGAGAGCAGTGGTGATGAAATAATTTACACAAAGTAAAGCGCCTGTCTGGGTACGAACCCACGACCTACAACTCGTAAGTCGCGGCCGTTACCACTGGGCCGCCACTGCTATGCTATATAGGAATAGTGTGGCTGTTTTGAAGGTTGAGATTTTCATAGACCGAATGGTTTTCGTAGTCCGAATGAAATTTTAGGATCCACAAGAATTTATTAATCTTTTGGTACGGCCCGTAAAAAATTAGAATTCAAGACATACAGAATACGTGACCATAATAATTGACTAACCCAGTGGCGTAGCAATAAACGGCGGGTATTGGCGAGAGCCTTTCATCTGCCAGGAAACATGTGCCAAAGGAATCAGTGCTTTCATAACCATCGTCATCAGTTCGTTGATTTCTTAAACTTTAGTTGGGACAACACTTGTCCCAACTAAAGTTTTCTTGACCTTCAAAAGCTGAACATGAATATTATAATTCATCGACGTAATCACAGACAGCAGTGGTGGCTCTTGTACCGGCCGCGAAATACGAGAAGGTCGTAGGCTACCCCGACAGGCGCTTTACTTTGTGTAAATTATTTCATCACCACTCTGCTCTCAAAACGGCAAAGGAATACATCGTAAAGAAACCGACATGTCCTAGAACCAAAAATTCGAAGACATGTGACAACTACCATCCCGCACTGGGCCCGTTCGGTGGATTACGGCCCACTCTCTCCCACTGAGAGGAGTTCCCAGCAGTGGGAACATTATAGGCTGCATACATGGAAACATCGACCTAATCAAGTGCAATTTCCATTTTTTTTTCTGACACTGAGTCTTCTGAATGTTCTGCTGTTTGTCAATGAAATACAAAAGACGATTCCAGTAAGGATCGGCGCCTCACTGAATTGGTACCACTGTGGGCAATATACCTTAATTGCAACAATGTAACAATAGCCAGCCCTAATCGGTAAGGTCTTGAGCAGTTCAGGTTTGTGTGAAACTAATTTTATGCACTAGAATGGCGTGAAAAAGTGTTTACAAGTACCTACTCACTGGTTTGGAGCTAGGGTTCGCATAAAGAGAAATAAAATGTCATCGTAGGTATGAATATTAAAATACTAACATTTTTGTCTTAAACTAAGTTATAACAGCCGCACGGGTTGATCGATCAGATTAAGCTACGCTTGCCGCGGTTAGTCCGTGGATGGGTGACCATCTTTACATACCAGACCCCTCCGTGCCTCGGAAAGCACGTTAAGCCGTTGGTCCCGGCTGTCATTCGTGGATCTTTGGCAGTCGTTACGGGTCGTCAGAAGCCCGAAAGTCTGACAACCAGCCTTACTAAGGAGTAAGTATCGTAACTGGTTTATGGAGGTCAGATAGGCAGTCGCTTCATGTAAAATACTGGTATTCAGCTGCATCCGTTAAGCCTGGAAGCCGACCCCAACATAGTTGGGAAAAGGATAGGCAGATGATGATGACTCACATTTTGGTCCTAGTGGAACCGATTTAGACAATATAATTAGGTGTTTAACATTAGGGTATCTTCGATTCCCAACGAAGAGTGAATCACTATAAATTGTTATTGTGTAGAGAGTGTCGTAAAAAGCGCCTTACTCAAGGGTTAAGCCAAGAAGTTAGCAGCATCCTCTATTATGTAGGTAAATGCATGTTCAATACACTAATAAGACCATCAATCCATTAATTTGCTAAGCGCAGTGAATATGGTAATCTCTTCACTGGTTGACTGGTAGAGAATGCCTTAGGCATTAAGTCCACCTTTGTACCTTTTTGTGCGAAAAGTTTAAATAAATAATAAATAATTGCCCTATAATATTATTAATGTAAGTTAAAGGTACTCTTAGTAGGTTGATATTGCAATAGAAGTCTAGTTTTCAAATAATTGCTTTAAATCTTCACAGCCCTACAAGTAAAGTTGGCGCCAACCGCCGTATCCGTGTTAATCGACCCTTACAGCAGGTCAACTACAAGACTCCATCTTACTCTGAATCGCTTGGTGTTGCCACCTCTTTGCGCAGGAAGTGGTATGGTATTGCCCACTTAAACCTTTTTTTGCTTTAGTTTATTTTACCATCATAGCAGCCTTTCTGTTAAGGGACTAACAAAAGAGATTCCTATTTGTAACAGCAGGATGATAGTCGTTTATGTCAGATTTAATTTAAGCTGGCGGGCATATGCGGTATGAATATCCTGGAAATATAAATAAATAATCTATCTGAACTAATAATAAAGCTGGAGAGTTTGTCTGTTTAATCTCTGGAACTATCAGTCGGATTTGGAAAGTTCTTTTTGCATTTGATAGACTCTTAGGTGACGAGCAAAAACCACTTGAATGAATGCTACGCGAAGACGAAGCAATAATGTGAGCAGGCGATGCAATGCGGCGGGGTGAGTCGGGGAAACAAGAAATTTCACGCAGACGAAGTCGCGAGCAAAAGCTAGTTTATAATATACTAGCTGCGCCCCGCGGTTTCACCCGCATAAGTTTTGATCTCGTGGGAATATCGGGATAAAATGTATTCTATATGTTAATCCCGGTTATAAACCATCTGTGTGCCAAACTTTCATCCAAATCCATTCAATAGTTTTTGCGTAAAAGAGTAACAAAAATCCATCCATCCATCCATACAAACTTTCACGTTTATAATATTAATAGGATTGCAACTTTATAAAAATTTGATGAGTCATAGTCCCACACAGCCCAGAGGCTACGTCACACTTTGCCTAAAGATGAAGGAAAATGCTATTAAGGACTGCAAAGTATTCCTGTGTGCTTCTATCCGAAAACTATGATCACTCATAGCGATGGATTGTGCCAGAATGAAGATTAATCGATTATTTCAGTAACAAAAGGAAACTTTAGTTATTCAAATATAACTGTCAATGAAGGCAATTTTAATGTAGGGACCAACTGTAGAGAATTATGGAACTCATAACCTTCTCTACAGCATGAGCAATAATTTGAATATATTACGAACACAGTGGCCGCAAAACCACTTCATTCTCATTTATATACCTCCATACAATTATGTATAACTAATAAACTAATACCATAAAACAAATATTCGCTTGTTTAACATATGGGACGCTGCGGAATACTTACGGAACGGAACTATTGTTTTATTACGTGTCGTTATAGAAATTTGCAGATGTTATTAGGAATGGACAATAAAAACATAGCAATTAAAACAAGAAAGACAAATATGACAATTATCAGGCAAACTTTTGACATTGACTTCAACATGACTTCTGAATCACCTGCAGGGTCATTGCGTAATACACTATCAGTAGAAATGGGTTCCATTTTGACAGTTCTACAACATTCATTGCGTTATTTACGTTGTTAAGCAGACACATTTTTCCAACATTTAATTTCATTTATTTTTTTTTTTTCATTTCATTTTTCAATATCCTTCAAAATTATTCAGAGTGTGTTACGTAATTAGGGTGATCGTCCATCAGACAATTAATGAACACAATGAATGACAAAATACTTGAGTATTGTAGGACACCGACAGACTCTCAGGGGGTACGGGCTAAATATATAGATAGAGTAGAGAGAGAGAAAGAGAGAGGGAGAAGGAGAGAGAAAGAGAGAGAGGGACAGAGAGAGAGAGGGAGAGTCCGGAGCACAAAGTTTGTATTTTTACCCGGTTGATAGGAATAGACTCGCGGCCTATTACATTACTCAGCCTAACCCTTCGGTGATAACAGGCGTAATGTTATGTTTGTAGATAGATAGGTAGATTGTAGGAAATTAATCGTAAAGACACAAAAATTAATAATAACTGCACAACAGCTACTTTATTGCAAATGAAATCAATAAAGTTCTGCTAACAAGATAGAAAATTGAAATAGCGATTCTCGTTTGAGAGAAATTATTTAATTGAGAAAAACTAGTTTCGCAATCTTGATAAAGGAAAATCGATAAATTAACTGACCATTACACCGAGAAGTTATTTGCAACAAGTCAGTTAGTTTCTAACATTATGCTGATGTTATCTGCAATATGCAATAGACGAATAGCCATTCGGTTGCTATAAATAGTTTACGTAATTGGTCAATAAATTCTATAAACGCACGGAATTGACGTCTGAGGCATGAGCGAGAGCGGATTTAAAAAAATCGGCTAAGTGCGTGTCGGACTCGCGCACGAAGGGTTCCGTACCATTATCTTTAAAAATCACGTCTGTTGTATGGGGCCCCCCTTAAATATTTATTTTGTTTTGTTTTTAGTATTTATTGTTATAGCGGCAACAGAAATACATAATTTGTGAAAATTTCAACTGTCTAGCTATCGCGGTTCTTGAGATACAGCCTGGTGACAGACAGACGGATGGACAGACGGACGGACAGACAGCGAAGACTTAGTAATAGGGTCCCATTTTTACCCTTTGGGTACGGAACCCTAAAAAGTAAAGTTTTTTTAGAGCAATAATGGCCGTTCTTGTATGACATGTCAAACAAAATAAAGTACCTAGCTTTCAGGTTATTTCGATTTTTTTTTAAATCTCCGAAACCCGGGTTTTGTTTACAAAAATATTTTTTGTAGGAGTTAATATACTTAGTTAGTTAGTCAGTCTATAAAAAACAAAGTTTGACTTTGGTGCAGCATGGTACGGGATTACATACATCCATGAGTATTCTCCTTTGAAATGTCAAATGAAACCCATGGCGATCAATTGTCATTTTATGTGTTACGAAATTACTCGTGTCTATTTGTGAATCAAAAAAACAAACACAAGTGCCTTCAGACGATGACGCCTCTAATTACCAACCATGTCTGCAAAGTTAACTTGAAGGCTCAGGACCAGTGGAAACCACTGGCCCGGACCCTTTTTTTTTTTTTTTTTTTTTTTTGAGGATGGGAAGTCATCAAATGACCCCTCCCGCTCTGGGTGGAGCAGAAGGGAGTGTCAGACTCTTACTGACTAAAACCCACCCGTGTTCCTTCCTTAGCCCTTTATGTTCCAGGGCAGCGGTAACCCTTTCGGACGATCCCGCTACCCTGCTACCTCTAATTACCAACCATGTCTGCAAAGTTAACTTGAAGGCTCAGGACCAGTGGAAACCACTGGCCCGGACCCTTCAAGTTAACTTTTTTTGACCATAATATTACAGACACATAATCTTACAGGTCAAGTCAGCTTGCTGGTTTAACCCTTCGTATGCCGGAAACGAGGATCCACGCGAGACACGATAATTTTTTAATTGTTTCCTTAATTACTGCATTCAATCGGTTAATGCACTTTTTAGGTAACCTACTTTACTGGATGATCAACAAACAAATGCCTATCGCATATAGAAATCTACGCTACACACATCGAAGGGAAACTACTCATATGTTGAAACGTAACTTTATTTATTTTCGAAAGGTTTACAGACTAATAACATTATAATAACAGTAATATATAACTAAATTGCTAATTACAAGCCTCCACAGATAAATACAAAAAATATTAACTCCTTCATCGTCTAAGGGCAGATTCCTCCAACCCCAGATAATTCTATCGGAGGAATAATTTTAAATTTTTGACAGTTCTTTCATACATAAATTGCCAAACGTCAATTTCAATCCTCGAACAAAAGTTATCCGGCGATTGAAATATTAGCCCTAAGTCACATTAATTAACTCAGCCTATCTGGGCCTCAAGTCTGCTATTACAATAGTGTCAGAATGGTCTATCATTGATTTCATAATTGTTGATTTTGACAAGTTTGGTAATCTACTAATATAATGGCGTCATTACGACTTTCCAGTAGTCAACCACTGACACTCCATTGAAAGAAATGGCATAGAATGGTAATCTCGTACATAATGATAAATGAATGACTGACTTACATAAAACACTTGACTTGCATAAAACACTAATAAATACAATGTAAAAATATATATCATTGAAATCTGGCTTAACTAAAGTAGTGGTAGTTTTTCGAAAATCATTTCTACTAACGGGTTTTCTAATAAAGGCAATACGACAATGTCATTATGACAAAATTCTATTACGAGACCATTGACCGACCAATGATCGCCATTAAGAATTTAGCAGATTACGAACTTTAAGCAAAATGACAGTGGGATGGGAATGAGATCGTGTTGGAATGACGAATTTATAAAAATAGCAGACTTGGGGCCCAGGACAACAAACAGTTCAAGTGCAATCAGGTGCCTCCTGTACAAAAAATGGCTTTGCTAAGAGCTTTCTTACTGTGTTTGCTTTGGTGCCGAAAAGGTCATTGCCTTCTTCACAACAAATCTCATTAAAACTGCAACTGGCTCTCATGCATTACGCCTATAATTAGCGTTTGCATAAGGTATTGCTAAGTAATAGGCTATTCTTAATTGAAACCACGAATAAAGCGAAAATGTACCTGTAAGCCCAGCACCCCAATTGCGTAACACACTATCAATTTCAAACTGAATCATTTTGAAGGATATAGCTAATCCATTGCTTCGTATGTTCAAAGAATGTGTCTGCTCAACAACGTAAATAACGCAATGAATGTTGTTGAACTGTCAAAATTAATCAGAATCAAAACTTTATTTGCTTCGAATGTACAGGTATAAGAATGATTTTATACATACATAAATTAATGAGATCGGCTGAAATCCATTGCTACTGTTACGCAATTACCTGGCAGGTTCGCACAGGCGTGTTCTTCCCGCGGCGATTTTTTTTCGCGCATTGGATTTCTGTGCGCTGGTTAACACTGAGAGTTGAAAATCCAACAGTGTGTTTTTTTGACGCGTTGAGATGCGCTCTGTTGGATTCTCAATGCTCGGTTCTAAACACCGAGAGTTGAAAATACAGTGTGTGATAAAATCCCGCCGCGATATTTTTACGTCCCATGCGAACGTGAGCTAATACGAGTATAGCTTCCCCGCTCCGCCAAATCTTCCAACTTGTTCCCAATTAATCTGCAAGGCACATGCGTGCCGTATTATTATGTTATAATTTGTCTAGTACGCAATAACTTTGAGATAACTGTATTTACTTTGCATAGTATTTAATCCTCTGATATCTTCAGCTTAAATTAACTCGATGGGTATTGGAACCTAAACTTTTCATTTAGGTATATGTAAAAAACGCAGAACAATTGTTATGCGGGCTTTACACATGTAAATAGCCACACACGCAAAATCGGCTGTCTAACTGGTAATTTGGCTGGACCGCAGGTGACTAAAATTGCAAGTTCCAAAGTAGAGTAGTATTCGAATTTTGTCGTGCAGCGACAGTTCGCGTGTGACGGGTGACTAAAATCGTACGTGAAAATGGTCAGTCGCAGGCGATCGCCCGCCACATGAAGGTCGACATTTTGATGCAAAATGAACAGTCACGTCACTCACTCACTGAAACTATGTAAATGGGGTGGCGAGCTTGTGAAGCGATTTGGTAATAACCTAAGTGCGTAAAGTATCAACGCAGAGGTTCAGGATCATGTCCTGAATCCATGGTATGGGCAATTCTCGTAACTTTAAGACCGTTCACAGTCTGATCTCAGTCTCAATCTGTCAAAAAATAGTTCTAATTTCCCTACATTTTGACAAGTTTCTGAAATTTGTTTGTCGCTGAGATGAGACTGCGATTAGATTTTTAACGTTTTATATTACGAGAATTATTATTAGTCCATGCCACCCTGTATAGTTTCCACAACACCTTTCGGCTACATTTAATGTAAATATAAAACCAAAACTTACCGCATTCAGGGCTTCCTTTTCATACGGGCTCAGTTTGTATGATGCATCTGAGCCAACTAATCGTGGGGTTGACCTGGAAAGCAGAAAAGAAAAGTCTACAATAATCACTCATTACAATACTTAAGGGCCAGTGGTGGCCCGGTGGCAACAGCCCCGACTTACGAGTTGTAGGTCGTGGGTTCGAATTTAGGCAGGCACTTTACTTTGTGTAAATCATTTCGTCACCACTGCTCTCAAAACGGTGAAGGAAAACGAAATGATGATGAATGAATTAAATGAATTAGGCTATAGCGATTTGAATGCAATCAACAATCATAAAGACACGGCATGGTTGACGTTGGTGACGACACGGTTGGCGCAGTGGCTGAGCGATCGACTGCTGCGCTGCGTGTCATGGTTTCGATTCCCGCACGGCACAAATATTTGTATTGCCTACAGGTAGTTGTTCCGGATCTGGCTATTTGTGTATGTGAATTTAAATGTTTGTAAACGCACCCACGATACAGGAGTGGGTGAGTGTACCCTAGTGTGCGGCAACGTATATATTAAAAAAAAAAATCATAACATTATACTACGTCTATTTCCCCGAAGGGTTAAGCAGAGGTACACTAACGTGCGGCCCCGACGAGAGAATGCGTTCTTGACACCTGTCATACAAACAAATACGTGCTTTGCGAATTTGATGTTTAAGGTGGATGCTCCAAAGTAGCCCGCGAAATTAAAATTTTCTTACGTTTTTTACAATTTGCTGATCAGTACTAAGTTGTACGTTGATTAAAATATGATTCGCGGCCGTAGCAAATATGTATTTACAGAATTATAATCATTAAAGTCATCAACACAACTCTCTAAGATCAAGTAATCCTATTGAATGACTATTTCATGAAATAGTCATTCAATTTGACATTTTAGGATTATGCTAACTTAACAAGTTGTATTACTGATTCTAATGATTATAATTTTGTAAATACATATTTGTTACGGCCGCAAATCATATTTTAATCAACGTACAACTTAGCAAATTGCAAAAAACGTAAGAAAATTTGAATTTCGCGGGCTACCTTGGAGCATCCACCTTAATAGTCACTAGAATTCTCGCACTGACCGGTGTCAGGAATGCATTCTCCGACTGCCGTACTGTACCTAAGTAATAAAACAGCATCATTAACATAATCATCAGGTGTAAAACGTGACACGTCCATTAATTTACTACCATCAGAATATTTTCCCACATAATTATTCTCATAAAAAATGTCCCCTCACCTTTAAACCAGGTCAAACATTATCTCCATACCTCAGCGTCTGTTTAAACGAGATTGGCCGTCATCTCCACGAACATACTTATATCTCTCGCCATGCGAAACAATTATTCTGCCCGGGCGATTCCTATCCTCTTCCTGATATTACTCAAACGGGAGTGTTTTGTTTTTTTTTTTTTATTTTCATACTAGCGACTCTCTTTGGCTTCACAAAACATCGAAATATCTTTATTATATTATGAATGTGTTAGTTAAACACATACACCTTCCGGAGTAAAGTATCTAAATAATAATGAAAACTGAATCAAAATCCATTGTGTAGTTTAGAACAATTGACCGGTCACACAGACTTACCTACCTGAAAAGCGACTATTTTTTATAAAATGTATAGTTAAAGTTTAGCATCTATTTTTTTTTTAAATATGGTTCTTCGTTTTGTCATATTCTAAGCTCACAAATTAAATTAATAGGCTCCAAGTGCGATGAGTCACAGCTGTATTATTATGATTCACGGTGATAAACTGTTATGTCTGCTTCGCGGAAAAACAATGGTCTTACTAGGTAGGTACTGCACTACTGAGACAGTGCTAGTGCAGTTGTCATCAATCAATTCAGCCTATCGCAGTCCACTGCTGGACATAGGCCTCCCCCAGGCTGCGCCACAACACCCTGTCCTCCGCCTGCCGCATCCAGTCCGTCCCAGCCACCTTCTTTAGTAGCAGTAGTAGCTGTTGATTTTAAAGTCCTAGGTTGAACTGCATAATAATATTTCATAGTTCTATTTCTTCAAAAACTTTCCATATTTAGTACAGACACTAAAAGAGCAGGCCACACTGGGAACGAAGCCAAGTTCGTTCGCCCGTGGAGTATAAACCCCGAAGTATGAAAAGACGCGGTAGCTACTTGAGCGGAGCTAAGTGAACTTAGCTTCGTACCCAGTTTGGCTTGCGCTTACGGTAGGTATAATACTGCAGTTTACTTGACATCCTCTTGTCATGATTCACACAATACCTTTCATAAACACACAACAATATCATCATGATGAAACGATGATGGTTAGACTGGAAGCCGACCCCAACATAGCCAACTATGTTGGGGTCGGCTTCCAGTCTAACCGGATGCAGCTGAATACCAATATTTTACATGAAGCGACTGCCTATCTGTCCTACACAACCCAGTAGCTAGGTAATACGATACCGCTTGGTAAGACTGGTTGTCAGACAAACACAACAATATGAAATCCAAAATTCAACTCCACCTTCAAGTATCTCTCCTTAGAAGTAAGCTAAGAAATATTACAAACCTAAGAAAACAATACATTTCTACTGCATGAACTGCTTCCGCTCACCACAATATGACGTCAGTTTCCTGACTTCAAGATTCGGTGGCAAACGGTGCATAAACAGTTGGAGCACCAAATAAATCGCACGGAGGTATAGTGGCTTTAATTATTAACATTCATAAATGTTGGTAAGTGAATTTATGAATGTGTAGCTCTTGCTTTGGAGTGAATAGGGCTGTAGTGCTAGCGGGAGACATGGCTTTTTTGTTTTTCCTAATTAACAGTTTTTCAGCCAGCAGCTATGTATATCTGTGCTTCATAATTTTTTTTTTGGTTTTTATATAAAACGTTGCCCCAGACTAGGAATTTCTCCTGTATCGTGGGTGCGTTTACAAACATTTAAACTCACATACACAAACAGCCAGACCCGGAACACCTACTTATAGGCCATACAAATATTTGTTCAATGTCAATCGCTTAACCACTGCGCCAACCGTGCCGTCAATTAATTATGTAATGCCGATTTTCTTTCGTGTTGACTAGCGCATAATAAACCTATAATGTTTCCACGTTTGGGACATAGGTCTCTTTGAGAGGGAGACTAAAACAGGCTAGTATTTTGAAATATAACCACAACATTTTTGCCTGCTGAAAGAATTTGAACAAGAAACTCGGAAGTTTCTCTGAATCCGAAATGAAGTGATCACATAGAGAACCAAAGTCAACAACTTGGCAAAGGACGGCCCAACTGAAAAATGACCACCAAAATTAACCACCAATACGAAGGCAGACGTGTTGTTGAACCCGCCAATTGGCAAACGCAATGTGGAACACCTTCAGACTAGAATCTTATAATACGTGTGAATTAATGCTGGAAATAAATTTATGGCGGAAGATCATCAGCCTATATACTACATACTTATTTAGGCTTACAATTACGAACTACACTAAACGCACGACGCCATCGTGGCAGGCCAAGACGAAGATGGCGGGACGAGCTTGACTCCTACCGTAAGGACTGGCAGACACTCGCAAAAGACAGAATTGTTTGGAAAAAGGGAGAGGGAGGCCTTTGCGATGCAGTGTGATAATACAGGCTAGTTAGATTAGATTAGACTATTACGAACAGCTGCAGCCAAGCTTACGATATAGCTAGTAGCTCATCCTGTTTAAATACTTATCGTACACGTTTCCCGCTTATCGCCACAAAAGACCCCCCGCCTTGCTCAGGTAAGACAAATACGCTCATTTCCTACGGAGAGCGCGCCCGAACGTCCGCGCCGACAAATTGTGCCCACATAACCTTATTCTGGATGTATTCTATTTGTTTGTAGTCAAACTTAACTAATTGTTTTCAGGACTGGTTTGTAAGTTAAGCACACACTGTCGCATGATTTACCCCCGGAAAATGAAATATTTTTTTAAATCCACATCAATAAGTTAATACAACGGTACATGGATCTTTGGGCTCGTGGCCACAACAACCAATAACATCTCCCCCATGTCATTCAGGCAACAAAAGATCCTTGTTGCACTCTATCCACATTGAACGCAAACTTATAACATACCAGCTAAATAGCTTGACAATTTGGTCAGCCTATGACTAGCCTACAACTGCTGAAATGACGCAATTAAATAAATTAGATTTTCTGAAATGGGAGACCCAAACTTTCATAAATTTGGGTCTCCCTATTCCTTGAGTAGTAAAACGTAATGGATTTCTTTGGATTCAAATTACTATTTACATCATAAATTACACGAGATCTTCGCGAACCATTCGTAAACGCAACACTGTCGAGTTCCAGAATACGTCCACAGCAACCTCACACCGGTAACGGCAGAAAGTTGGCCGCCTCCTTTTATTTATGACGCTTATGCCGTAAGAAATTCAACTTTTTTGCCGTTCCCACCTCGCTGACAGATCGCCAAGCGATTTGCTTTTATGTCGAAGGGATTTGTCGGAAATTGCTGAAGATTGCCGACGTGAGTTATTGGCGCACAAATTTTTGGTGGGTAAATTAATTTTAACAGTGGCAACAGGCACCTTTGTTACTTTTTGTAGGTAAATGCCACTTGATAGTGATTTTCACGGTTGATTAAGTTTGCTTAGATTAAATTTTCTTGGGATTTCTTTTTAAGGTAGATTTAGGCATCTTCAGGTAGGACTCCACATAATCAACAGTACATGTTTACATAACATACATAATCAGCTTATAATGTTCCCACTGCTGGGACACAGGCCTCCTCTCTGTGAGGGTGGGCCGTAATCCACCACGCAGGCCCAGTGCGGGTTGATAGATGTCACATGTTTTCGAATTTTTGGTTCTAGGACGTTTCGACTACGACGGTTTTCTCACGATGTTTTCCTTCGCCGTTGAGAGCAGTGGTGATGAAATAATTTACATAAAATAAAACACCTGTCTAGGTTCGAACCTACGACTCACAACTCGTAACTCGCGGCCATTACCACTGGACCACCTCTGCTCTCAACAATAACAATAAAAAATATCAAGAAAGAACTAACTCCCTACGATGCATATGATGAACAAAAGAGTTTGATGTTGCTTTATTTTATTAAAGTATTTTAGAAGCAAATAAGATGGATACTACATAATGAAATTGGTATTCATACTTCGTTTAATGCAAAAAAGTATGAAATCTTTTCAATTTCAACAAAGTTGAATATTGAGAAAACCTTCCTCCACCAACGTACGGGATTTAAACTTGAAAATAATGTTCTTAATAAAAACTTTACACGTTTCCTAGCATCTACATATTTTCTAGCAAACAAAGAAAGGTCAATAAAATTATTTGCATGACGGTAAAAAAATATGAGATCGAAAGGCTACATCAAATATAAAGCCCCTATTACCTCATCATCATCGCTGGCCACCCCCCCGGGGACAGTGGGAATTATTTTTAAAAGTTGTGACACTGTCCACCCGGGTGGACAAGCAGGGGGTGGACAGTGGTAATAATCGTCATCCACCTAGCTATGTTGGGGTCGGCTTCCTGTCCAACCGGATGCAGCTAAATACCAGTATTGGAGCGACCGCCTAACTGACCTCCACAATCCAGTTATTGGGCAACACGATACCACTGGTTGTCAGACTTTCGGGCTTCTAGCGATCCGTAACGACTGTCAAAGATCTAGTAATGACAGCCGGGATTAACGGCTTAACGTGCTTTCCAAGGCACGGAGGGGTCTTCGTATGTTCCATCCACGGACCAACCGCGGCAAGCGTAGCTTAACCTGATCGATCGAACTGTGCGGCTGTTATTACTTAGCCACAAGCCCCTCACACCCCAAGTCCCTATCAAGAAAAATACTGGTAGTTTGTTACATGCACTACACTCACTACACTCTGTCTAACTCGAAACTGTCTCGAAATCT
Organism: Apamea anceps; assembly: GCA_951799955.1. Classification (NCBI taxonomy): domain Eukaryota; kingdom Metazoa; phylum Arthropoda; class Insecta; order Lepidoptera; family Noctuidae; genus Apamea; species Apamea anceps. The sequence goes on from OX637506.1 coordinate 4,135,084, forward strand.
AGCCAAAAGTGAAAAGTGCCTGCAGGTAGGCGACTAACTGCATTAGGCACGACGAAAGCGCCGCTAGTTGAATTCTGATAGTTTTGGCGTCACACGCGCTACTTTGGGTCGTAAACTCACTGAAACTCTACAACATACACTGAATAGTTATACATTATTTTGATATTTTAAAGTAAGGAACCTATTGTTAGTACTGTTATTACATGAGAAGACTGACTTTGACTGCCCCGTTGGTCTCGAGGTTGCAAGCGCGACTGCTGATCGTGGTCCTGGGTTCCATTCCCAGGTCAGTGTTAGTGGGTTTTCCATTAGAAATTTCTTAGTAACAGCCCGGCGTTTGGAAGTTGGCGGTTTAATACCCCCGTGTCTCGGAAAGCACGCAAAGCCGTTGGTCCTATGCCTGATCTCTCCCCGGTCGTGTCGGATTGCCGTTCCATCGGACTAGGAGAGTAAAGGAACAGAGAGTGCACCTGTGTTTACGCACACACTTGTGCACTATAATATCTCCTGTGTACCTGGCTAATCTCCGTTGAGATTGGCCGAAATCGGTCGGGAGGCTATTATTAGTCATTTTAATTCATAAATGTAGGTACAAGCCGTGTGTTCAAAGGGATATATTTCCAACGGTAGAAATGTCGAACTGTTATGCAAACTTTCAACCCCTATTTTACCCCTTTAGGGGATTATTCAAAAAATATTTCCTATTTATTTAAGGAACTCTTGTGCAAAAAGTCAAACTTCCTAGACCTAGAGGTTTATGCTATGCGTTGTATGTCAGTGATTGAACGAATGTTTATTAATTAGAAGATTGTATAATACTGTTTTTTTCCTGGTTTGCACTAAACATGATTCTCTTGAGGCTAATATTGACGAATAAAATTCGTTATAGAAAACGTCATGCCATCCCATTACCTGTTTGATACTCGCAAGATCAGGGAAGCATGGTAAAAAACGAAAGAGACAGACAAAGACACAGACAGACAAAGAGAGAGACAGTATCTTTCTTTTATAGCCTTCTTCCACCAACTGTGGGTGGAAGAAGGCTGCCAATTACGATGATCATCCCACCTTCAATTACCACTATTACCAGGAGTGCTCAATAAAGAAGAGGTTCCAAAAAAATTTTCTACATAACACTACAAATTCCTAGGTTCCAAAAACACTTTCTACATAAATTTCATCAGCCTATAAGCGAGTGAACAAATAGTACGACTACCAGGGTGGCATAACATTGAAGATGTCTGACTGGCCCGCGGGCTGTCTACACGTATTAACATTCTGACGTTGTACGCAGAGATGAAATAATATTCGCGAGTTAGTCACTCATGCTCACAGGAGTTTGATGGAAAATTATCTTGTAATCATTTTGTTACCCAAATCCGGAAGGATTTACGATCATAGCCGATCTACATTGCAGCTATATCTATGTGGTGAGATATTGATTTAATCCACAATTTGATAAGATTTCGATGAATTTCAGTAGCGTCTTAAAAAAGTTCGATGACATGTTATGAAACGAAGATAATCTGTGGAGTAATTCTCGTAATTTTAAGAACGTTCACAGTCAATCTCAATCTGTCAAAAATACCTCTAATTTCCCTACATTTTGACAAGATTTTGACATTTGTTTGTCGCCGAGATGAGACTGCGACTAGATTTTGAACGTTTTAAATTACGAGAATTAGCCTTCAGTTCTCTTTGTTACCACAGAAAATAATTACTTAATTGATATGAATGATCATTCGTTAATCTATGACGAATGATATCAATTGCCGAACATTATACCATCTATTACTAACTTTTACAATCATTGTTTTTTACTTAGACCGAATTTCGGCCATGGCCACCAATCTCAGCAGTGAGATGACTTCGGCGCGGGAGATTTTTTTTTTTTTTTTTCCTGGATGGGAAATCATCAAATGACCCCTCCCGCTCTGGGTGGAGCAGAAAGGAGTGTCAGACTCTTACTGACTAAAACCCACCCGTGTTCCTTCTTTAGCCCTTTATGTTCCAGGGCAGCGGTAACCCTTTCGGACGATCCCGCTTCCCTGGCAGGGCGCGGGAGATATTATAGTGCACAAGTGTGTGAGCAAACACAGGTTCACTCTTTCTTCTCACACTCTCATTGTCCGATGGGACGGCAATCCGATACGACCGGAGAGAGATCAGGGACAACGGCTTAACGTGCTTTCCGAGCTACGTGGATATCACACCGCCAACTTCCAAACTCCGGGCTGTTACTAAGAAATTCCTAATGGAAAAACCCATTATCACTTAGCCCGACCCGGGAATTGAACCCAGGGCTCCATGCTCAGCAGGCGCGCTTGCAATCACGAGACCAACGGAGCAGATTCCCTAAAGCATTTTGGCAATGAGTCACCCGGGGTCTACAAACCAACCGATATGTAAGCATATTATAATTTCAAACAATTTCTAACGTTGTAAACATTATGGGCGCTTTCTTACTTGTACTTTTACCTCCTTATACAATGACCTTTGGGGTACTAGGGTCAGACTGTATTCATCGTTCGGCATTTGAACATTGCAACACAACGCGCTGTCGTCAACGAAAACAATGAACAAGCGAACCGTGATCGCGGTTACAACACTGATCCATAACCCAATGTGATGACAGAAGATGTGGATAAAGAACCCAACGTTCGAGAAGGTAAGGTTCAAAATGTAGTGGGAAATGTTTTGAAGACACGAAAATTAGTGCAGCGAAATATTTTCAAAAGTAAATGAGCACACGTGTTGTTTAGGGTGACCATGTTGTCCTAGTAAGATGTTCTTTACATATTTTAGGTACTTTACTTAGTAGACAAAAACACCCCTTTTTTGGTCAACAAAAACAAAAACGTAATACATCATTTTGTGTTTTTAGTTAAGCATACTTGGAATGATGTATCATGTTTGCACTTACAACATAATAGAGTTAGCACATCATTCATCAAGATGCAGAGCTGCTTTTCAATGTACAGCCTACTTTTACGTTTCACGTTAAAATGGTTTAAGAGAGAGACAGAGCGAAGATGTTAGATAGATTATTCTAATTCTACGAAATCCAAAACCCATAGAAATATTAGGTCAAACTTAAACAATGGTTTAATTAAAATCAATAATTCAATTGATTTTAATTAGACCATTGGCTAACATTAACTTTAGAATTTTCAAGGATTCGTCAATAAGGAGTTGTCTGCTACAACTCCTGATTGACGAATCCTTGTTGTAATCAAAGTTAATGTTTAAGTATAATAGTTATCTGAGGGGCAATTCTCGTAATTTTAAGAATGTTCGCAGTCTGATCTCAGTGTCAATCTGTCAAAAATACGAGTACCTCTAATTTCTCTACATTTTGACAAGTTTTTGACATTTGTTTGTCGCCGAGATGAGACTGCGACTAGATTACGAACGTTTTAAATTACGAGAATTGGCCTTCTGGTAACACTTGATTCTTAACAAGAACTAAAACTACCCTTAGGAAACACCTAGTGCACCTAGAATAAATTGTTAAAACAAAAGCAGAGGCAGCTCTGTCTGTATATAATATTGCAATGGCTTAACTCAAATTTAATCACTCTCAACTTGCATAAAACTAATTACATTCCATTTACAAACCGTCGTAACACTACACCGCGTCAAGATTTCTCTATACCAGCTCACTCTTGCCTGAACTCAGCCGGACCCTGTGCCTGTCCCAGACCCAATAGTGTAAAATATTTGGGTGTACTAATAGACGATGGGCTAAAATGGGACAAGCAGATTGATGCCCTCACCAAACCACCACCAGAACACTACGACTCATACACATCTTCAAGTCACTCAGGGAGTCAGCTTATGCGGATACGCTTAAGATGGTCTACTACGCTCTGTGTCAATCGGTTCTTGGATATTGTATTACGGCTGGGGTTGGTGCATGGAAAACTAAATTTCTTAGAGCAGCGAGAGAGCGCAAAGAGCAATTCTCAAAGTGATTTATTTATATTTTATTTTATTATTTTTAGGAAAACTAACAGCTAATACATTTTAATATTTAGTACAATGTGGAAACGATGTCCAATTACAAGCTTCCACTAACAATCAACGTGAGTAACATTAACAAATACGCGAAAACAGCGACTTAAGAGATACGCATATGAATTATCACACGCTCAAAAGATACAATAACAAAAAAAGAGAAAACAATAATAATAATGAAGTGATGTCGAGTAAACCCTACAGATAACCAACAGCGGATATCTACTCCGACTGTATGGTTCTAACGGTCCGGCAGCTCTTTGTGCTACGATCGGTCCTAAGAAAACATGCCTGCCTACCACCTTATGATAGCAATAAACGAACACTTCGTCTCCCACGCACTCAGCACAAAACCAGTTTTGCTAAACACCAATACTACATCCTAAGCACTCACTTATATCAAAAAATTCACCAAGTGCTGTGTATCTCAGTAATCTTAGACCTAAACACACAAATGGTAAAATCAAAAGTAACAGAGTGGCTTCTACAGAAGGACTATGCTTTTACAGAGTCCTTACTCTCCTTCATCGCCTAATGTCCATTTTACTTTACACGCAATACGCGCACACTTACATAACAAAAATACATTTAAATGATAAAAGATTTTATTTTGTAAGTAGGTTTGTACAAACTCTTTTACACGTCAATTATATTTTAAAACTAGATGAGGTCGGCGTTTCCTATCTGACTAGTCTGAGAAGAAAGGCCGAAACAAACTCAGACGTCATAGTCTCTTTTAAAGTCCAGACATAATCTTGGTCAGATCATATGAAGACCATGTAGTATTTACTGTATTTACTCAACAAACATAACCCTCACAACACATTCATAATTTTATTCTTATATACTTACATACTCACTCAGACACAAACTACACTTTCTTAATACATAACAACTGCACAGAGCTCATAAACTTTGTCATTATATTACTATTATTAATGAAGCTAGTTTTTATTATTATTTTTAGTTTTATAGGTTTTCTTTTCTGTTTCCATGAACAACTAAGATTTAATTATAAAGGATGGATCGACACACATCTATTTTTATCATTAACTTGTTAATTAACTATGTTTAAGGCTGATCACAGTCTCTAAAGATACAGCACCCTAATTGCGTAACACACAATCAATCGGAATCGGTTTCATTTTGACAGTTCAACAACATTCATCGCGTTATTTACGTGTTGAGCAGACAAATTTTTCGAACTTTTTTTTTTAAACTTTGCCCCACACTAGGAATTTCTCCTGAAACAATGGATGACTTATGAAGCAATGGATTAGCAATTTGCTTCAAAATGATTCAGATTAACGCAATTAGGGTACTGGTTTACCTAATTAAAGACGAGGGTTATAATACTTGAGTACAGATTTTAACATACATAGAACCAGATGTAAACTGAGAATATATTTACATAGTAAACTAAGATGTAAATGTACAGTACCTATTTCATAATGAATCACCTAGGTTCCCATCTGTATTTTTTTATGACAAATAAAATTATTATTAAAAATTATTATTAATTGTATCTTCTTAATAATATATATAATTCTTCTGTACGTGTGTTTGTCACCTAACTCCTCCTAAACGGCTAGACGGATTTAGATGAAATTTTGTGTGTATATTTAAATGGGTTCCTGGATGGTTTGAAAACACAATTGGACCGGGTAGGTGGCGTTGCTTTTCCGCTAGTTTTCTTATAAATTATGACTTTTAAAAGTGCATTTTACTGGCCTACAAGAAATAAATGACTTGACTTTGACATTTAAATCTCTTCATGATTCTCAGGCAATTTCTATTAGGTACAGTTACCCGGCAACCCTTTATTAAAATTTATTATTAATTGTATCTTAATATAATATATATAATTCTTCTGTAGGTACGTGTGTTTGTCACCTAACTCCTCCTAAACGGCTAGACGGATTTAGATGAAATTTTGTGTGTATATTTAAATGGGTTCCTGGATGGTTTGAAAACACAATTGGACCCGGTAGGTGGCGCTACTTTTCCGCTAGTTTTCTTATAAATTATGACTTTTAAAAGTGCATTTTACTGGGCTACAAGAAATAAATGACTTGACTTTGACATTTAAATCTCTTCATGATTCTCAGGCAATTTCTATTAGGTACAGTTACCCGGCAACAATATACGTAATAGAAAATTAAACGCAATTTAAAGAAAGTCTCAGCAGCTAAGCACGACATAGTCGCAGTAACAATCGCAGTATTTGTTCTGTCTCGCCGAACCGTCACGACAAACATCCGACTAATAATCGCTTGCGACACCCTCGCGTGTATTGTAATATTTGTTTATGCCTTGAAAATACACAGACAGATGAACGATGGAAACTACGCGGGACATCCTACAAAGTTTCTATGTGACGGTTGAGTGGGACGGGATATTAAAATGTTTTCTGTTGAAAACTCATAAGTGAAGAAAAACTCGCTAATCGGGCTCACTCATCAAATCAAATCAAATCATTTATTTGCACAACACAGGTTCAGAGGATGTTACAAAAGGTTCAAAGGTACAGTCACGAACAAAAGTATGTACACACTCGGCTTTATTCAAAAGCGATTTACTCCTTTATTTTTTAACGAAATTTTTTGTTGTTACGAACATAGCATTTTCGAATCCATAGGTTTATGTAATGTGTTGTATTTCAACATTACATTCATTATTTCACGAAAAAATCACAATTGAAAGTTGCCAACTGCTCGTGACTGTACACTGTATTATAACCATGTGAGGTATGCAAAATATATTAAAAACATTATGACATAATTATTCTTATTCAGTTTTCTTATTAAATTACATTGTCATCTATGTATTTATCAGCAAAAAACTGTTTTAGAATGATGATAAACAGAAGTTTATAGCCTTATGAAAATTATAATAAACAACGATAATAATGAACAATTTTAGACCATTTTAATATACCTTTAATTTAACATAATATTTCAGATCATATTAATATACCTTCTAGGTATTTCTCGTGCCTAATCTATACTCATAATAAAGCTGGAGAGTTTGTTTGTTAGAACGCGCTTATATCTGGAACTACAAGTCGGATTTGAAAAAAATATTTATGCATCTGATAGCCTAATTCTTGAGGAAGGCTATTAGCTATTTAACATCACGCTAGGACACTTAAGAGCCGAGCAAAAAAAATATGAAAATAAAGTAACAGCGCGGGCAGGCGACGCGATGCGATGCGTCGGGGGAGCAAGAAATTTCCCACGGACGAAGTCGCGGGCAGAAGCTAGTATTAGAATAAATATGATTCTCAACTGCTTTGATGTTCCAATACCAAGAGCGGCACTCAAAGTGTCCGTATTTAAAGACAGGAAATAAACCTCATTGAAATTCCATTGTGTTGCTCAAAACTACGTTTTTTATTTAGGTACCATTCCAGCACAAAAAAAAAAGAAAAAAAGTTAGCAGGTGCGGTCCGAGGGGGGTCGTGGGGATCGTGGGGGTCATGACCCCCCCCCCAAATCATTCAAGCTGTCGGGAGTCTACATGAATTACTTGCCTTACTAACTTAAGTTAAACTAACTTGGTGCCCCCCCCCCCCCCCCCCCCCCCAAATCTTGGGCTGCGACCGCGCCTGGCTGTTAGACCATCTAGATGTGCCAAACAATAAAATACATCCATCAAACCCACTAGAAATTCATTCTACCCAAAAACCAGATGACAAACTCCACCTCAACGCCACCTTTCAAGTTATTACATGCAAATTACGTTTAGTAATCCCTTAATTGACGCGCGGTCTGGCGTTTAAACAAACGATGCAAATGAACACCCCTGGCGACAAAAATAACAGTTTCAGATGAACATCTGTCAAAACAGTGGCCCTGTTTGTTGCTAAAGTCGGCTGTAATGAATTACTACAGAATATTGAAGCAAATGTGGATAGAGCAGCTGTGGCGTTTTTTGCGGGCTGTATTTCCAGACAGACAGTTTCTTTTGAAAGTAAGTGCAATAAGGAGTGCCATCTTTTACATTGAAAACTTTACTAGGTATAGAAGGACATTGATTTTGTATGAAGCACCTAGATGAGAAAGAAATATGAGGTCATTCATTGGTTGAATAAAAACTAGCTTTATTTAGATTTTAAGTTGTTCATCGAATTCCAACCCTTCATACATTAAAACTATTGGAACGTTAGACCTTTCTTTTGCAAGTCTTTGTAAGTATCCTAAATATTGATCGTTATACGAGAATGCCGGATGCCAAATGCTGAATGAGAGCAGTGGTAACGGCCGCGAGTCACGAGTTGTAGGTCATAGGTTCGAACCCAGACAAGCGCTTTACTTTGTGTAAATTATTTCATCACCACTGCTCTCAGAACGGTGAAGGAAAACATCGTGAGGAAACCGGCATGTCCTAGAACCAAAAATTCGAAGACATGTGGCATCTGCCAACCCGCACTGGGCCCGCATGGTGGATTACGGCCCATTCGCTCTCACAGAGAGGAGGCCTGTGTCCCAGCAGTGGGAACATCATAGGTGGATTATGTATACGAGAATGGTTTTTTATTCAATTTAAATCGGGTCAAGAATATGCTAAAATAACAAATTACATTATAATAAAAAAGTGTCACAGCTTTTACCTAGGTCCTATAAAAAAATAATTAACATAAGCCCTGTGTTTTTTTTTATAGCGTCCGTCAACTATAATAATTGTCAGAAGCTTCAAGCTATTCTTCGTAAAAGCAATTACTGGTTGGTGCTTAGATAATAAAAAGCCAGTACTTCGTCATGACTCTTATCAAGCCAGGAACAGCCTTCATAAAATCTTCCGAGCAACATTCAGTTGAGGACCCAAAAACAAAAACATTGTTTGACCAACAACGCGTCAAATTAAAACTCATAAAGAACAAGACAAACAGGGCACAGAAGTCAAATAAATTGTACAGATTATTGTTACATAAAAATATGAAAAAATATTGTTATTTTGTAGGCTTTCACAATAAGATGGTGGTATTGCAGTGACACACAAAAATGTCAGAATTGCCTAGTTTTTAGCAAATTCATGAGATGTGTGAATTATGAAGACAGTCACAAAAAAATCAAAGTCCTTCACTTCTTTGATTATTTTATTAATACGTTGACTACATACTTAAGAATTTTAAAAATTTTAAAAATTTTCTGTATTTTCTTTAGCATGTAACTGATTTTGTCCATAATGAATAAGTAAAATAAAATAGTCAAAAAGTTTTAAACAGGCGGGCAAAGTATTGTACCATTACGATGATAATCTAAATATGCAGTATTAAAATGGCAAAATCTGTAGACATAAGAAATTTTAATTTTAATCTCGAGTAACCAAACCAGCCAGCCGTTCATATGCGTGATCAGGGATACCCGAAAATTTTATAAACGGCCATTAAGCCTGACCTCTCCAACTCCATATGTCCACAGAAGACTTACATTATCCAAAATTAACAGTTAGCCGGAAAACATTATAAATGTATCGGTTTCACATTAGCATCGACCTTGTAAGAGTTGTAAGGGTACCAGTTTATTTTTATAGCAACCCCATTGTGGCACGGATCAGTTTCCTAAGGTCCTTTAGCCCCTCAAACCGTCCCGTGACAGTTCTGAGGGTTAAATACGTTTTTGGATGCGTTAACAAATCGTTTTGAAGGGTTCGGATGGATGGAAGAAGTGTTCATGTCTTATGGTAAACGTTTAGAGGATCATTTGTGGGTCAATCGTGGTTATCATCGAAGATTTAGGTCATTTCTGTTAACTAGGTTATCGCGCTACTAAAAATAAGGAATGATTCCTTTGTTACCATTCTGTTTTCCTATGCTAAGTAACTTGTAGCTTTATCAGTATTTTTGTCTGCATTGAGTCAACTTTTTCTACCTTTATGTAGGTACTTAGCTAGGGATTTCGGTTACATCGTAAAAAAAAAAAATAAAAAAATCAATGGGTTGCACTCCGGGAGTGCCGGCAGAAGTGAAAACTTGAATATTAACGTTGTGCATTTTTGATATTTTGGAATGCGGTCTACTCTCCCTCCGTCTTACGTATTTTCGATCAGGTCACGTGTCCTGACGCGACTTTAACATTTTTTACCCATCACAACAAAAGTTCCCAACGCCGCTAAAGAAGTTTTCACTTCAAAAATTTTTGGACCTAACACATTCACATTTCAGATAAGCAGTCGCTCCATGTAAAATACTGGTATTCAGCTGCATCCAGTTAGACTAGAAGCCGAACCTAACATAGTTGGGAAAAGGCTAGGCAGATAAAATGAAAGAAAGAAAGAAAGAAAAAGTATTTATTGCGACTCGTACAGGATCATAAACTAAACTAAACACAGTTAAAAATAAAACAAATTGTATAAAAAAGTAACAAAAGGAAAAAAAATGAAACAAAGTCCTAAATGATGACTAGTACAAATTTCATAAATCTGCCAAACTGCGTGACAGTTTGTGGGCAGGGTTAGCGTTCGTTTTAAAACATTTGGTATAAACAAATATCTAAGTAGATACATACAGATACTTTAAATGGAAGGTAAAAAGATTATAATAATTCAGAGATCATTCAGCCATCTTTATGTTTAACACTACCACCAATTCAACCTAATGGGCATCCAAGAATTCTTATAAAAACAGACCGTTATGAAGGCCCCACCCTTTAAGTTCAAGACCCCATACATAACACGTCTAAATCAGCAGAAAAATGGTAGAGAAAGTGATTTCTCGCAACAGTTTCTTTGCAAGAATCTGGCGAACCCATGACCCAAGCAATACGACCGTTTCCCAGATATATTTTATATGTTATTACACATATTATGTCCCTCGACGTCTTATACAGACGGGTTTATCGTCTTAATATACTCCTTTATCGTGGCTAAAGTAATCGTTTTTTTTCCCCGGAAGTGTGTATTCTTATTTTATTTTTATTATGATATACGGTTTTATTACAAATTGTCGTCGCTTATTCCCAAGTTATTGTTCAGGGAAAGTGTTGAATTCTATTAGTCTTTTGGTCGTTTTGCTTTATTTCTGGGTTATTTCGTCTCATTTTGTTATTTTACTGAGGTTCTAGATGCAATCATTCTTTTGTCTTTGACAATTTTGGCTGTTTAACATAATATGAATAACTATAAGAAAAAGGAATACTATAAATCACAAATGTAGGTCTATAGATACAAAATGGTAAAATTGAATGAATAAATAGTAGAATAATTGAATTGTCTCAGTCCGAGACGTGTCCTAAAGTATTGGTACTCAGCTGCATCCGGTTAGACTGAAAGCCGACCCCAACATAGTTGGGAATTGGCTAGGCAAATGATGATGAGTCCAAGACGTGTCCTGTCAGCTGCACGTTACAGGAACTGATGGACGCTAGTGATGGCGCCAAACACGTAGCCGAACTATGGACTCGGCCCATAGTTCGGCTACGTGTTTGGCGCCATCTAGATTGCCATCGACTCGCTAAGAAGAAAAAGTCCAAAACAATAAAACAAACACAGACAATAAATGAAATCATTCTACTGTGAACAAAGTTAGTCATTGAATCTGGAACTGAGGTACTTAATGATGGGACTATAAGGACTGCTCAAAGTTCAATACAGAATATTCTACAATAGCGCCAAGTCCTTTCACGGTATGATTAATAATCCATTCTCCACATACGCTGCCATAAAATAGCATCTAATATAGACATTCACACATCTTGACGTATACTCGGTCACCGTTGGGCGTTGAATTATAGGTACTCCTTTACACTGCAAAATACCAACGTAGCTTTACCATCACCAAGCTAAACTCACCACAATTCCAGTCTTTATTGATTACGTGTGAAGGTCTAAGTGCACTTAAAGCTGGTGTAGTTATAATTTGGGATCACTCCAGCAGTTCTGCGGTTGGAACGTCTTTGAATAATTTATTGGTTAGATTTAATACTGGCTATTGTATTGCATTCGGTAGTACTTGGCGTGTTTCCATTGACTTAATGGTTATTGGCTATTTTAATGGCTAGTACCTTGGTATGAATTGTGACTTCGTCTAGACCAACATTTTAGAGTACTGTTCCGTGCAATGCTTTGACCTGATACCTGATCAATTATACATGCTACCAAATTCTGTGCTGTTTCTAATTGAATTCATAGTCGATATTGGGTAAACTGTTAAGTTGATTAAAATGGGATTGTCTGTCAATTTGTTAACCATATTTGCTTCAATCTACTATGTAATCCATTATGCAAAACTTCATAGATACCTACTGTTTGACGAATCTTTAAAAAGTTCTCAAATTAAAAGTTGATTGCAGAAGTTTTTTACTACTGATTTTGCATCACTGTCAAAATCACAGTAAAATTTACTATCGTTACATAAAAAAAAAGTATTGCCTACTGGGCCTGCTCTTGGCCTTGATCACGCCTGGTGGAAAGCGAGGGAAGAGATCTGTGATAGAGCGTGCCTGTTCACTCTTGCTTTGAAGGCAGACGGGTTAAATGTGGAAGGGAACACAGTACTGGCAGAGAGGTCCACGCTGGCTGTGCGTATAATAAATATGTGTAAAAATAATAATGTTACTGCTGTAAAAGATAACTACCGAGATAAGTGCATGACAGTTCATGCTACTCACTATGTACAGACGGCAGCACATCAAGCTACTACAATCTGTCAAATTTCTTTAATAGATTTTCAACTTTATCGCTAAAGCATTAGGTTCAAGTTTGATTGGGAAAATTTGAAAGTTTCGGGTAGCTTGATGTGCTGGCTTCTGTACTTTTCATCCTAAAATAACATTTTTTTAAATATTTGCAAAGTGTTACTAAAGTGGTTCCTACAGCGCGCTTCAACTGTTACCAGCTGCTATTAAATTCGAATTGAATTAAACCTTCTTGAACACTTAATGCCGGGTACAGAATTTGACACACGTTGAAACGAATTCGCCTAGTTCTTTTTTTTATCACGTTTCATGTTGCATTGCATACATTTGGACGACTTTTATTTTTTTTTCGTGTTACCTGCTTTTAGAGATTTTTATTATTTTCTTGCCCTTTAATCCAACGTCAAACCAGTATAATGTAAACCTACACAGCTCCGATGCTAGCCCCGATCAGCAGATAGAGCGCGTATGATGGAGGACGTCATCGCTACACGCGCCGCTCACAATGAGCTCTTATCGCGACTGGCTAATGGAGGGTAGTTAGCTATAAGTGCGGAGGTACGATGAAGAAAGTCTAGGCACCTGGAATTTTAGTACGTTTAAAAAAGATACTTCAACGATCTAAATTTCATGACTAAGTTCCCACTCTTGGGACATATGCTTCCTCTCTATGAGGGGGAGTGGGTTTTCCACCACGCAGGCCAAGTGCGGGTGATGAATGTCACATGTCATCAAATCTTTGGTTCAAGGACAATGCCCGTTTCCTCACGCTGGTTTTCTTTACCGTTTAGAGAGCAGAAAATTTATATAAGGCTGTAAATACAGTTATGCATAGGCACACAAGTTATGATACGAGTACGTTGCTATTTTATCATTTGTGAAATTCCATTGCTGACCAAAAGAAAGGCGTCCTTATTAGAACAGAACCAAACTTTATTTTTCGTAGTAATACTTAAGTACCTATAAGGGGTGGTAGGGATATCGACGCAATCTGTTACCTTGGTATCATTTGCTGAATTCAGGGTAACAGGTTGCGCGTCGATGTCCTTGCCACCCTGTAACCGGTACCTAGTCATTGGGTCCACTCGATTTCATTAGATCAGTGAACTTACAGCTTATTTTTAGGGTTTGTAGCCAAATGGCAAAAAACGGAACCCTTGTAGATTCGTCATGTCTGTCTGTCTGTCCGTACATACGTACAGCACACACGCGTCACAGCCACTTTTTTCCGAAACTATAAGAGCTATACTGTTGAAACTTGGTAAGTAGATGTATTCTGTAGACCGCATTATGATTTTCACACAAAAAAAAAACAATACATTTTGGGGGTTCCCCATACTTAGAACTGAAACTTAATTTTTTTTTTTTCATCAAAGCCATACGTGTCCTCTATGGATAGGTCTTCAAAAATGATATTGAGGTTTCTAAACTGAATAGCTTGCGCGAGAGACACTTCCAAAGTGGTAAAAATAAGATAATGATAAAACTAAAAAAAATATACGATGTACATTACCATGTAAACTTCCACCGAAAATTGGTTTGAACAAGATCTAGTAAGTAGTTTTTTTTTTAATACGTCATAAATCGTAAACCGCAATTTACCTTTCATTCAATCAACTCATAATTGATTTTTATAGATAATGGTACGGAACCCTTCGTGCGCGAGTCCGACTCGCACTTGGCCGGTTTTTTTTGTTTTCGATTCAGTGTCTGTTGATATTAATTGACAGGTGAACACTCTTCTCGATACCATGCCACCTTACCCACTTCCTCTCGAAGAGAGGCAGTGGGCTATAATCTACCACGCGGTCCCAGTGCGGGTTGGTAGATGTCACATGTCTTCGATTTTTTTTTTGTTCTAGCGCAGAGCCGGTTTCCTCACGATGTCCTTCTCCGTTTTGAGACAGTGTTGATGATTACTTACACAAAGTAAAGGGCCTAAAGTTATATAGCCTAAAGCTATAAACAAATAAACTTTACTATAACCATTCCTCTATGCAAGAGAAATAGTTTCCATAAGCATTTGGTTTGCAGTAAACAAATAACGTAGTACCTACTATACATACTCTGCACCACATAAAGTGCAATATTCACTGCAGCTAAGCATCCCGTAACGAATGAGTTTGTGACTGTACTTGGCAGCTAGTTTATATCATGGTTTGAACTAAGGTTAGAGAAATAGAATTGTATATTTTTTTTCTATTGTGTGATTAGTATTTAATTCCACATTGTGGAACGCAATGTCACCTAACTTGTAAGTAGTAGATGTTAGAATGGTGTGAACTGTGTGAAGCTTTTAATTAGTGGTTCACAACTTCACAATGATGGTAAAGTTATTTAATATCAGCTCACATTTAAAATAATAATACATAATGTACATGTCAAAAAATAAGCAAAAGAATCATAGGGCATCAAAAAATTCGGCGGCATCGCTGTCAACAGGAACAGTGCCCAAAAGGCTGGCAGCATTGCCACGTTGTATAGCGATGCTGATTCTTTGGCCAAGAAACAGGCCAGCCCTCTGGTCACGTTTAATATTACCTATATTTTTTATTTTTGTTTTTTTAATGTCTCCCGCACCGAAAGCTATATAAAGTTATTTACAATAATAATAAAATGATTGACTTTACAGTGGTAAAGTTATGACCTCATACAAAGGAGGCATGAGCATTGATCGCCACGCTTGCTCAAGGCGGATTGACGATTTCAGACTTATATTTCTTAATTATACTTAAGTCCAAGTTGTCTTACGATAGTTTCCTTCACTGATGCCAGTGATATCCATGATAAACGGACAAAGTAGCTACATATGAATTGAAAAATCAAAATCAAAAGTCATTTATTCAAATTAGGCTGAGAATCAGCACTTTTCGAACGTCAAAATTACAAAAGATAGTCCCCCAAAAACGCCCACCCTTCACCACTTCCTAGAGCTATCGCTGGGAAGAAGAAGTGGCGCAACAAACTCCCCAGCAGCACAGCTGTCTGTTCAGTTAGAAAATACTTGATACTTGATTGTATACAACTAGGTGTTAAGTAATTAACATTACAAGGCACAGAACTTAAAATTAAATTATTTGCCATATATCAGCTAGCCACGCCAATATACCAACAAATATAATAAAAACTATACGTACTTAAGCTGAAAAACAATTAATTAAAATGTAAATAAAAACTTACTACCTAAATAAAAGCCTCCAGGCATAAAGGGCGTGACAGCTTGCATATTTATGCATTGCTGGGTTCTGGTCACATAGCTGTCACTTGAAGTCACAGATGATAAACTAGGACCAGTGAAGTAAAATAAATAAATAAGTTAATACTAATAAAAAGTCACATTGTCGTTTTTGTATTTAAATCATCATTCTCCTGTCTTCATTCCAATTTATTTGGGGTCGACGCAACAAGTATTTTTCTTCCATGCTGCTTAACTAGTCGTCATCGTTGTAGTCACGTAGTCGCCCACTTTTTAACCATATAATCATTGTTGTCAAACTGTGTTAAATTATTTGACATCCCTGAGTGCTGCTATCTACGGAGCAATACTTGAACCATCTACCTAAACTTTCGAAAAAAGTTCCCAAATTCACCGCTAGGTGGCGGACAGAGTAAAGTAAACCCCGTTTTGTTAAAGCGCCATCTATTAGAGCTTATCTGTACTGTTGACTATTGTTTGTTTCGGTTTTATTCGGTAGATGGCGTTACAGATATTCACATTTTGTCTGTTCCACCGTAGAGAAGAATGGGATAACTTGAACAGTTAGAATATAAATTGAATTCTAATGAAACTAAGAACTATGAGCAGTAATTTTAAGTTCTTCTAACCGGAAAAAACAAAAAACTTAAGAACTGAGTACCTAATAAAAGTAGGTAGGTACCAAAAAATTTAATAGAGAATAAATTTTATCTATTTCCAAAGTACTTGGTACACACGGCTACACATCAAGCTATGCAAAACCAGTATTGGCTGACCGTTCATTGTGAGCAAATATCATACAAAGTGAGGCCAAGACAAACTGGTTTTGTATAGCTTGACGTGTAGCCGTGCGTACAATAAAGTAAATAATATTTTTTTAACGGCTTGTTTCGTGGGGAGAGTGGGCTTAAATGACCCTTGATAAAGTTTTTTGTTCAATAACTTTGATTACGAAACTAATTTTAATTTTTAAATTTTTAATGTTGATTAATAACAATATGAAATAATATATAGTCGTGTTCCGTTACAATATGTAATGTATAAATTGATAATACATAGTTGCCATTTATTTAGTTTCAACAATTCCCATCGACAGAAAAATGCAATTCCCGTCGCAAAGTTCAAACCCGGCTTCCTGACTTCAAACGCATAAACGGTGCAATTTATACGTTGTCTTATATCTTCACCCCAACGCGTCAGTACTTATCTTCGGGTTTTTATAGCCACAGTAATCGGCTCGGTTTACTATGTGCACGCATGCGATGTAAGAGATGTTTGAGTGTATGTGTTTAAGCTTGCACCCCACGATGCGTTGCATAGTAGCCTTTATGACGCCACAGGTAAGTAGGGTTGGTGGAGGAGAAAGAGTGATTTTTGTATCATTTCGTTTCTCTCTCTGGTTGAAAACCTATGCCAACAAAAAATCCTACCGTTTGGTCAAAATATTAACCCGTCATTAGTCCAGCCATGGTAAAATTGATAGTCTTGCTGCATGATATTAGTGTCGTCAGCTGTTCGTTACTCACAGAGGCCATTACATTTAAATAACTATCTTATTTTTGATATAGCATACCAGATCAAGCCATGGTCTGTGATATACCGATGATTTCAAATACCTATATTAGATACCGCTAACGGAGACACCGGCTTCCAAAATCAAAACTATGCATAACGTCATATACCTACCGGCTAATTTTTTTTACCGGCTAGACAAAAACAGGGTATAAAAGGTGAACGGAGTAAAAGCCTATGGCACAGAAATGAAAAACGAACAAATCTTCAAAAAATATAAAAAATCACTTAAAAGCACCCTTTTCTAAGCGCGGAAATTATCAATGAATTCGTAGATTACACAACTTTGATTGAAGCCTTCAGCTGGCCTCAATCAAAGGATTGAATAAAAAGAAATCCTGTACCATAGGCTTCTACTCCGTTCACATTTTATACCCTATTTTTTTCCAGACGTAAAAAAGTTAGCCAGTAGGTATATAACAAGCGATGCTATAATTAAAGCCACATGCATGCTATATCAATGGGACTCCAACCATCTCTACGCCACAACCCTATGTAGATGCACTTGTACGTAAAACCGAGTTGAGACACGTCCGTAGGCAATTAGGAATACATTCGCACCCTCGGTGTCGCCTCCCATTCTCTATTTGCGTCTCATTGTACTCAATGATCGCTGTGACCGCGGTGCAGTGTTACTAAATACTTTTTTTACTTTTTCTGTGATGTTGGGCTTGCTCTAGATTCAAGAGTATTTTCGTTTCCATTGTTTTGTAGCCTTTGTTGTGGTGTTCTAGTGTTACAAATGTATTTTTTTGTTGTTATGACTTGTGTAATGATATCTTTTCGTGTATCATCTGAGCTGGAACCTACTGCAATTTTTTGCATGTTAATTAGTTTTTGGGATTTGTTGTTGGCAATTTGCTTATAAATACTATATTGCTTTAAATTTTATCTGGTCTTAAGATCCAACATATTTGAGTCACACTTTATCTATCTCCCTTATTACAATACAAGGTTTTTCTTTAGATCTGGTTTAAACCACAGATCCAGTTATTGAATTAAGAACCTAATTGTTATAGAAATGTTAGTTTATAGTTCTTTATACGAAAATGACAGTTTAGTTCGGGACTAAGTTGTCATTTTAGTATTAAAAACTTTGCCTAAATCGAAATAAGGTTCGAAATACAAATACTGGCTCAAAGGTTTATTAGGCTAGAACTAAAGTTAGATTTAGCTTTATAATAAGAAAGTTAGAATTTGCAGTTAACAGCTCTTTACAATTTAGACTTTTCATTTTCTATTTTGAATTGCATAGTACCTACCTACCTTATGGTCTATGGCTATGGGCCAAAATAACCACAACCTAGAGTACTGACACGGCTAGAAGGCATCGGAGCAGACCCCGTAGAAGATGGCGGGACGAGCTGGACAAAACAAATGACCAGTGGTCCACTTTAGCCCTGGATCGAAAGAGCTAGAAGTCATGGGGAGGGGCCTGTACCCAGCAGTGGAATGATGCAGGCTAACAGTAACAGTACGTTGCTGACAACATCAAAACTTATCTTTAACAAAATCAAAACAACCAACTATCCCATATTATTCACACCACGACATCATAAACCCACACTACTCGGCGATTCCATCCACAAAATGGAACAAACATACATCCATTGAATCAATGAACCATGATTCACAGTAACAATTGTTCGCAGTTTGCGTCCGGCATACACTTTGATCTGCCTCACTCGAATCCTGCGCGATATCGAGAGGAAACAGGTGCCGAAAGTTATGATCGCTTTTATTAGACCCGCTTTGATTTTAGCAGGATTCGGCGATTGTAATAAAAAGAGAAAAGTTTAGGGCACTTTTTGGAACTGATGCTGTATTTTGGATTTTTATGATTAGGAAACTGGAAAGGGATGTTTGCCATTTTTGCTGACTCAATATTTTTCTTAAGAGACTGACATTATTGAAACATTTTTTCAACATTTTTATTCATGTGGGTGTTATAAAGGACAAAGGCTTCCTCTTGGTAAGAGGAAGTGGGACAAAATCCACTACGCGGGCCCAGAGCGGGTAGGTAGATATCACATGTCTTCAAATTTTTGTTTCTAGGACATGCCGACTGTAGGTATACCTCTGCCTAATCTTTCGGGGAGAACAGGCGTGGCAATATGTTATGATTGAAAAAACAGGCATATTTCGTTTCATGTGTCTCCATTCACCCTGTATGTATAGATATGCATATTAAGATATGTAGGTATAGGATATGTGACGGCACGGTTGGCGCAGTGGTTAAGCGATTGACTGCTATGCTGCGTGTCGCGGGTTCGATTCCCGCACGGAACAAATATTTGTATGGCCTACAAGTAGTTGTTCCGGGTCTGGCTGTTTGTGTATGTGAGTTTAAATGCTTGTAAACGCACCCACGATACAGGAAAAATTCTTAGTGTGTGGCAACGCTTAAAAAAAAAAAAGAAAAGAAAGGAAATATATTGTCAGCTGGATTTAATCAGAAGATCTACTCTACGAGATGATGCGAAATTTACACCTGAAACGGAAGTTCAACAAAGCAGTTACATGGGATTACTCATCACTATACCTATAATATTCAAAAATTTATTCAGCAAACAACTCTACATCATTTTCTACACAGCTTATAAAAAATAAAATTAACATCAAGATAGCGGGCCGATGAAACACTAATAGTTTTAAATCATCATAAAACCCTGAAAGAGTCTCATACAGAGCTATATATAGCTCTGAAAGTCTGAATGAATCCGTATAAATGGGAGACGGAGAAATAAAACGTTTTTCTTTAAACGTTAAGCTGCGAACGTCACTGGAATTGCTTTAATTAGTGCTTTTTGCTAGTTAATTAGTTTAAATGTAAACGATGCAAAGCGTTCATTGCAGGCTTCTGAATAAAGAAACTGAGTCAGTAGCCCAGTTGAGATTCTCTCGAATCGCAAGATGTTTTAGTAAATAGTTTTAAGCGACTCTCGTGGTTAAACTAGATTAGGCAAGCAATCTAGTTTTATCTTATCTTTGCTTAAGTGGTTAATGATTGAGTCGTTAAGTTGTACTTACTGAGGCTATCTTATCTTTTCGGGTTTGTTTGAGTTCCTGTTTTACAAGAATGTGAATTTATGGGCAACAGTTTAGGTATTACGAAATTACAATGGTCATTAAGAGAAATGAAATCACAGATCATCGTTGGTCATATAGTCGCAAACGCTAGTGGTTAGCATGAGGTCCTGGCTTCGATTCCCAGGTCGGACAAAGTGTTTTGTGTCGGGTTTCCTATATGTAGTTTCGTAGCAGCAGCCATGAGTCTGTGCTTGTGTCCAGCTGATGGTAATAGGATGGTCCCCTAATACATGGGAGATGGGACTTAAACATGACTGGCGAAATGAGGGCGTGCACCCACACCACACCGCCACACCTTTGCCCATACCTTCGAGTAAACGAGGCGCCATGTTATGTTATGTGAAATCATAGATTCAGAAAAAGCTATTCCTGCAAAGTTGCTTAAAATCACTCAATAGGTTATTTATAGCACAGTGAACCCGGGTAACAAACGAACGAAAATAATTGTCAGCAGTAGATAATTGTATTTGTAAAAGGGTAGGTAAGTTATTATTAAAATAACTTGAAGACTCCGCGATATTAATATTGATACCATTATCTATCGTGCAGAACAGCTTCGGCAGAAAGTTTTAAATCAGCTGCAATTAAAACTAGGTAAGATAGAAATGCAATTAACGGGCAGGAAGTATGGGGAACATAAATTATTGCTGGCCAAACACTAATTCAACTGTATGGTTGATCAATCTTTACGTCGACGATACTTTTGACGGAAACAGCACCGTAATTGCGGAACACACTCCCAACCACAATTTGAATCATTTTAAAGGATATTGTTAATCCATTGCTTTATATGTTCGAAAGATTTGTCTGCACACTAATGTAAATAAGGCAATGAATGTTGTTGAACTGTCAAATTGAAAGCCATTGCGACTGTTAGTGTGTTACGCAATTACCCAGCTGAACATTATAAGTGAGTTCCCAATTTCCCCTGCGTCCCCAAAAATTACAAATTTTATTAGCATGATTGTTATTGAATAATGAGTTTACTTATTTGATTTTAAACATGTTATTTACCTACTCACGTAAAATAGATCAACATCAAGTACTTAACTACTTTTTAAAATTAATTTCAGGCCCGTAAGACCAGAAAATAAATACAACCCAAGCCACGATAATCGCAAAAACAGAAGACAAAAACATGCAAACCCGACGCAGACTAATTTTATTATAACAAGAGCACAATCGCACGTGTCCTGCGCACGCGCCGATCTGTGCCGTTACCGGAACCACATGGCGAGATCAAACGGAACACCGGACGCGACGCCATATTGTCCTCGTAATGTGCATCGGTAGTTCACTTTCACCAGTATCGTTATTTTGCACTAACTTGTGTTGAGTTTTATGTACCTATGGGTTTTGGCTAATCTTGTCCAAAAATTATCGCCATGCGGCTGAGATTTTTGTCTTTACGAGAGCCTATTTAAAGACCTCGCAAGCTTTTAATATCGCAGGGCAGGCCAAAGTGACAGCTAGACAACTGTCAGTCTAGTCTATTTCCAGTCTAGTTTACTGTCCGTTGATCCGTTTACAGTTATTTTACCTCTGACAGCAAAAACCTAACAGCAACCTTATAGTGACGAGATTAAAGATCACAATGATTTTGACTGACTTGTCAGTGGCAGCAACCCAACAGCAACCTAATTGGAATGAAAATAAAGATCATTGTGATTTGGACAGTAATGCAAATTCAGAGGTCTACTATTACCTACTTAGATACCAAAAACGTTCGCATTTTAAAACCGAAAAAGTCGTTTTATTTACCAAATTCGCAGTTTCGTAGATACTTGACCAGCGCAGCTTCAGTAACAAGAGTTGGTAGTTGATCCATAAAATATCAGCCAATGCATGAATGCACAATCATAACATAACATACCTACCCGTATCTATGTCAGTAAATAATTATTATGTAAGTAAATGTTTACTCTATAGTTTTCCCGGATCTTTCCGCAAATATTAAACAACATTTTCTTGTTGTTTTGTATGTTTAGGATTTCTGTAAGTCTCGTGGCTTCTTCAGGCAACGTGACTGAAAGTATGTAGACAGGTAGGTACCTCTTATTACTTAGCGTTGAGATACTGTAAATAAACTTAATTAACTTGACTTCAAAACGAGGGATCTGTTAGCGTTATTGGAACGAAGTTTCCTATCGCACGTTAGTTAGTTAAGTACTCTGCACATTTGGCGAATGAGTGCTAGACCACAGTATAACTAGTAGTGCAAAACCGAAAAAAGTATTTCATTTTGACATTCATCATCATCATTCATTAAAGTATTTCATTTTTTTCATCTTCTTTTTTTTGACTTTTTTTCTTTTTTCACTTTTGGTTACTCTCAAACCTTGTTACTTTATTTCATAGTGCCTGTTATTTATTTCATAAATAAAAAAGGAAAGGAACTTCGTTCCAGCCGAGTAGGTATCCCACGACCTATCTATTTTTTTTTTTTTTTTGTTTTACACAATTGTAACCTGTTGTTGTAGGCCTGTTTCAACTAGAGCTATTTACACGGAATGTCCCATGTAAGTAGTTCGAGCTGAAACACTTTAACAAGGTTTCACTTTTCAAGTTAGAGAGATATTAATATTTTTGTGTTATTAGAGGGATCTCGCCTAGAGATTCACCTTGACTCCAGTGCTGAGCCAGCGCCTCGACGCCAGCAGAGTAGTTGGAGTCGTTGGGCACTTGAGAGATCTTTGCTCAGCAATGGGACAACACAGGTTGATAAAAAAGTGGGATCTAATGACATTTTATTAGCTTAGGTACGTATGATGCAAAAACGGAATATGATCGAGGAACACTTTTGAGGTAGCTGTAATAGAAACACAATGTCATACTATGTTATTAGTAAAATGATACATACAAAAAAAAAAAAACATTAAAGAGTTGAAAAAAAAAAGAACCCAAACTGTTATAAAGTACTAGTGGAACACATACAGCTATTTCAACTTCTTTCGCAACGTCAGGATGGCCGAGCGGTCTAAGGCGCTGCGTTCAGGTCGCAGTCCACTTCTGTGGGCGTGGGTTCGAATCCCACTTCTGACAAATGCTTTTTGTTATTTTATATATTGATAGAGAGTCATTATTATCATTTTGTAAGTTATTTAAGTGCTTTCAAACAAAATAGTGCATTATTCTGACATAGCTTATTGATAAAGAGCATTTTGTTCTTTGTATTACGTTATCTGTCATGAACGGGTTTCTTTTATTCATTCAATGGTGCATTTGTGCAGTATCAATACTAAAATAAAGTTTATCTCATGATATTACGATAATTGAGCAGTTAATTTATATTATAATTTTTTATTAACGCTTTATTGGAGATTTATGAGTCTACCTCCGAACAAAAATTTTTGATAAAAATTGATTGAATAAAAATATTTATGAAGCATAAAAAGTGTGTCCATTGTTTTCATGTCTGTTACAGTAGGAATTTGAATATTGTAATTAATATACAGTTTGCATATTAATTGTATGTTGAATGTATCAAACAATTTTTCATGTTTGTTAACATTTTAATGATTTTATATTTTATGATATTTGTTATCCTTGTCAGTAGGTATATTGTTAGAAAATTCTACAGTAGATATGAAGTCTGCATTTTTTTATTATATTACTTATTGTTTTTTATCATAAGAAATAATAAAATTGGTAACGAAAAAAATCCTAGATTTGTCTAAGCAAGATCTAGAATTTTACACAAGAATATTTTTTTTTTATTTAGCATTTAATTTTTTCTCCAGATATAAAACAATCAATAGAGAACTTGTTCTTAAATGTATGTGTTTAGAAAAGTCGAAAAGCCGAAAAACAGAAAATATGATGTAAAAACCTCTATTAAAATTCCAAATGGTCTGAACACAAGATATTTAATACAAGGCTATATGATATTCAATATTGAAGATATTCAAGATTCAGAGTGGTCGGGACATAATAGGCCGTATTGTCCAAAGAATGTCGTGTAATGACCGCTTCAATGGTTAATGCAAGGTGAAGTGGGAGGCATAGAGTTTACTGGATGTGGCTATGACCACAATCCTGCTCCTACTATAATTATAATATTATAAACGTGAAATTTTGTACGCATGGATGGATGTATTTTTGTTACTCTTTCACGCAAAAACTACTGAACGGATTTGGATGAAATTTGGCACACAGATGGTTTATAACTAGGATTAACATAGAGGATACTTTTTATCCCGATATTCCCACGGGGTTGAAACTTATGCGGGTGAAACCGCGGGCGCAGCTAGTAATTATATAAAATTCCATTCTATTTGCCAAATGTGGCTAGAAGAAATAGATGGTAGTAGAGTATATGCTTTTAAAGAAATAGTGTCATTCAAAACCATTTTAAGTGAATTCCTATAACAGAAGTATTACATAAGGCTTGAAGTACATTATCAACTGATCTATTAGGTAAATAAGTCCGTATGTAGCTCCGTATATCAACGTGAAAAATTTGGTGAAGAGCTTGAAATGAGTTAATAATGTAAAACCCTAGCACAAAGTGGAATGACAGCTCACTTCACCTAAGTTTTCACGGTGATATTTGTCCAGCTTGCACATTCCAGCTTGTATATTCTGTAATATACAAGCTGGAATATACCAGAAAACATAAAACAAACGAAATCAAAGACAAAGATTTACAATTTGAAAATTAAGAGGAGTTAATTAAATCAGTCAGCAGTGACAATTTTAATAAGGGGGTTGAAGATTTTTATATGGTGCTTTGCATAGATAGTGCCTACTATTGCGCCATTTTATTATTTTTTTCAAAATGGCGGCCACGCATGTTAATTAGAACAAACCCCATAAAGTATCACGTTTCAGAGATTCAAAGTTGATCACATGACATACATTTTTTGAACATGCTTACATATTTTTGGAAGTAAAGTACATTCTACTTCCAGATTCACCTACAAAACGGCTACATCCAGCCAGCAGTACATCATGTCCCCGGCACGAGACCGCGTGAGTCTGCTGATGGCACTTGAATGCTGGCCTGAAGCGGGCGTGCATTTTTTACGAGGGACCAACTAACAATGCCACAGTATGGCTACTTGAGCATCCTTAGCCTCTCGTACTATGCCTGAAGAGTTTGAATCTTTGCACAGGCATTGGGAATTTGAGGAGGGAAGTTAATGAGGATATCGGTGACTGGACGAAGAGTTTGGTTTTTTAAGTATAAATGTTTGTTTTTTTTTATATATATATATATTTTTTTAAATTCTATTTTGATGTGATTGTGTTGAATGTCATTTGTTTGTGTATTTAAAAAAAATATATTTTGATTATTTATTTATGAGAAATATTAAACAGCGCCCTAATTGCGTAACATACTATTAATCTCAATCTGAATCACTTTGAAGGATAGTGCTAATCTATTGCTTCATATGTTTGAAAAATTTGTCTGCTCAACAACTTAAATAACGCAATGAATGTTGTTGAACTGTCAAAATGAAAGCCATTGCTTTTGATAGTGTGGTACGCAATTACCCCACAGATCCTTTAAGAACTTAATGACCTTCTAGATTAATGAACCTCTTAAAACTTTTTGGACTACTAATGATGAAATGTTTAAATTATTTAATCTTTTTTTTTTTACTTTCTGGCTTTTCTCGCAGTCACGGTTCCTATTTCTTACATCGGACATCACACTACTTATTTAATCTTTTTTTTTATTTTTATTGTTTGTTTTATCTGATGTATATATCTGATGTATTGTGTTTCTTTTAGTTTGTGCCAAATAGAAATATTTTCTTTCTTTCTTTCTTTCTTATTTAGTATTTTTAGGTTTCCAAAATAGGATTTATTAGAGGTTCACAAAGAGAGGCTCATTCATAATATAGGGTCGTCACGTCGTCACGCGGCTCCGGACGCCCGGAGCGTCTCCCGCGGCGGCTGAGGCGTGAGGTCCTTTCCCTCATCCATCCCGCCACCTCCTTCGCTAGCATGACTGCTTCGCAGAAGGAGGTGACTGCCTCCCACTCCCTCTCGCCCCGGACCATGGCTTGAACCAGGGCCGGACGCGAGAGGTCGCCGCCGCTGCTGATCGCCTCTACGAGGACACGGCGGTGCTCCGCCCAAGCGGGGCAGACCTCCACCGTGTAGTGAGTGAATGAGCGTGGAGTGTTTGTAAACATTTGAGGTTATCCAGCAAGGGCGGCGAGCAATGGGCAGCTCGCCGCCTGGTACAGGCCCGGGTCGACGGCGCGTTATGTTCCACGCGCGCCTCAAAGAGATGTCAGCACGAACTGACGGGGCCCGCTAGGGCCGATGCCGCCAGGGTCGCGGATTGTTCGAAAAAGATACCGGTTCCTGGCATAGGCAACTGAAGGAACTGAGGAAGGAGGGTGGGTTTTAGTCAGTAAAAGTCTGACACGCCCTTCTACTCAGCCCAAAGCGGGAGAGGTCATTTGATGATTTCCCACCCAAAAAAAAAGGTGATGCTTGCCGATCGATTCTGTAAAAATCTCACCGTAAAAAGTTTGGTGAAATTAGCTTAGACTGAGCTGTTAATAGTGTCAATCCCTAGCATTAGTTGGAATGACAGCTCACACCACACTCACTTCACCTAAGTTTTCACGGTGAGATCGTTACAGAATCGCACTGCTGAGATAGGACAATAGATACAGAGATGTAGACAGCGTGTGATAGAGCAAAGGAGACAAAAAATAATACATAGAATCAAAAAAATAGTTCACTTAAAAACTAAACAAAAATTACGAGAATATACTAACATACATACAAATAAACATACATAATACTTCTAAAATAAATATTACTAGAATGATAATAATTACATCATACTCAAAATAATAAATACATAGACAATTATGATGAAGTGGACAGATAGTGTTCTTTCACTCTTGTTTTAAAAACTGGAATAGTTTGGCAGTCCCTAATGTCAGGCGGTAGTGAATTCCACAATCGCACCGCGTGCACTGTGAAGGAGTAGGAGTAGAAGTCGGTGGAGTGGGGAGGGGACATAAGAAGGTTTTTAAGATGCGACCTGCAAGGTGTATCTGCAGGACGGGCGTAGGAAAAACGCTCCCGCAGATACTCGTGTATACTCGGTGTTTTAGGATTGTGAAGGAGATTGAATAGCAGACACAATATCCGAGAGTTCCTGCGATGTCGAATGGGGAGCCTCTTGAGATTTCTACAGAATCGATCGGCAGGTCGTATTCAATGTCATGTTTAGTGCTTTAATTAAATCTGAAAGATCCGATTTTACAGTAGCTACAGTTGTGCTAGCAATATATCGCATTGCGACGGTATGGCTTCTGCTTTCCATAGGTTTTGTATCCTTTGCTCTTTTGCTAACTTAGATTTTTAATTAACACCATGCTACTTTAACATCAAACCAACTGGAGCACTCATCATTGCTATCCGCCAGCATTTCAGCATGACTTAACACTTTTTCCATTCAAACGCTTATTCCATTACGCTTTCAAAGTTCAAAAGGCAAAACCTGCGCTAGAATTGAAAAAGTGCGCCTATTTCGTGGCGTGACACGATGAAACGCGTCAAAATATGAATACCTTGTTTATGAGATTTATTTACGCTTGACGTGGGACAGTAAACGTTAATAGACTGACTGGTAGCAGTTTGCGCCAGCGCAAGTTACGAAAGCAAGCGTTAAATATAATGAGTAAGTAGATAGTAGTCAACGACGCTCAAATAAGTTGCACATGCTATTCACAAGAACCAAATTTCTCCATAAAAGCATATTATACAATGGCTCCCAAACTATACAATAAATTACCAAATCAAATTATATCAGCTAACAACGTAAATAGTTTTAAACGTCAGTTTTTAAAATTATGACACGGCATATTATTATTATTCTGTCGATGAATACCTTAATAACAAACTTTGATAGGATGATTTTGTACAACTTAATTAATTTTGACATTTCTAATTTTGGTGACATTGTATTATTTTATTATTAAGAGATTTGATACGGTTATAATTAATTTAATTTTGATAATTTTAAATTTTGCTGACATTGTATTTTTTTTCATGAATTTTTGCACTATTTAAATTAATTTAAGTTTGATAATTTGTAATATTGCTGACATTTTATTTTATTTTCTTTTCCGTGCGATGTTTGTACTATTTCATTTCATTATGACAAATTTCATTTCACATTTTATTTTATGAGATTTTTGTACTTTTATAATTAATTTAAATTTGATTTGATTTTGATTTTAGCGACACTTCAGCGTCACTATTTTGTGAAACATGGCGGAACATGGGATGGACCAAAAAATATTTTTATAAAAAATCATTGTGTTCACAAAATTAATAAATGAAAAAAAATTACATTTGGTTTACTGAAATTGAGTAAAATTGACTATGCAAAAGCTCATATGAGAGTTGCTGACAAGTGTATTTAAGTATTTCAAGTACCTATAATACAATAAATCCAACATGTACAGGAAACTGCCCCTTTGTCCTCGTGTTCGCAAGCGCTAGTCTCGGCCAAGATTGGTCCCCATGGCTGAAATTCGGTCTGGAGGACTATACAATGAATACAAGTTTTGGAACATAAAAACTAGGCATTTTAGGGTCAGTTGGTCCCTATTTTCGGTCCAATGGCTATCTGTCTAAATATACTTCAACAGTAAATTCCCGTTGTTCTCTCTTCACTTGCACCAAAACAAGCTTCCAACACACGTGCATTATGTTTGTGTGTGGCTGTCATCGAAAATGCACAGACTATACTGACTTCACGGCTCACGTGGCCATTAATTTTTTACATTACCGCGGTCAGAGTTAAAATATTTATTTTTAAAAAGCCACCTAAAAGGGTTGCCCTATAAACATCTGGTATACAGGGTGGCCAGTATACTATGGCCTTTTATAGAGGGTGCTGTTGTAAAGGGAATGCTAAAATAAACTACTTTATTCTGACTTGGCTATTTCCTCGTATATCAATATAAATTGGACACTTCGTCCCTAATCATGTGGGTGTGAATCGACAGTTTTTAACTATTTTAATAGGAAGGCATAGTTTTTTTTTTCTATCGTTTATTTAATGGCATTTGTGAAGCTTTTGTTTGGATATTGATCTGTTTACCTTTAATTAAAGATCGGGTTTCGAATTAATAGGTAGAGATTTTATCTTTTAGTGTGTTTATTGGGCAGTTGATAATACTAGAGCACTCTTTAACGTTATCAAAATCATTACCTGCCTAGCCTTTTCACAACCATGTTGGGGTCGGCTTCCAGTCTAACCGGATGCAGCTGAATAGCAGTATTTTACAAGGAGCAACTGCCTACCTGACCTCCACAACCCAGTTACTGAGTAATACTATACCCCTTGGTAAGACTGGTTGTCAGACTTTCGGGCTTTTGACTATTAATTTTATCCGAGGAATAATTTTGAATGTTTGACATTTCTTCCATACAGAATCTGTCAGACGTCAATTTTATTCCACGAATAAGAATTATCTGTCGATTGAAAAATTTGCCCTAAACCTACTTATTTGTTGTTTCTGCTTATCCAAAACATCTACGATTATGTCTTCCATCCACCCTAATCCAAGCATCCTTTATTTCACTTAGTTTACAAGAAACGTATCGTTTGCTACACCGAATTCTTTGAAAGCCGAACTAAGTAGGTACGCACTTATAAGATTGCAGTTAATAACTTGGTAGGATATTGTTACACGTAACTTGCTTGTTCCGTCATGCGTCTGAAGGGATATATGCAACGTTATTCTATGGATGGAATATGTGCTTAACAATTTTGGCTTTACAAATCCAAGGTATTTTTAACGTGGGATGAGACTTGGGTGTCTTAAAAATAGTTACTTCAACTTATCATTAATTCATATCAAAGCACATTGTGCCATAAAAATACCTTTATCACAGCAATTAAAATATTTAACAATATTCCAAAAGAAATAAGGGAACACCCTCTTAAATACTTTAAATCCAAACTACATAAATCGCTTAGTATAGTATGAAAAAATTCATTGATAAAAAGTAACAAATAAATAAATGGTTACTGATTTTTATTATATTACCTACTTTTTGTAAGTACCTGTTATGATTAAGAATTCACTGTAGTTATTAGACATGTTAGAATAATCCTTTTAATTTTTTTACATGTAACGTGTTTAAATATTTATATGCCAGTCCTTGGCGAAACATGTAAGATCATAATTCTATTTATAAATTATACCATGTTTAAGCAACCTTCAAACCTTCTACAATCGATAACGCTATAGATTTCTGACTATAAAGTAGGTATACTTGTTGTAAACGGCTGTATAGTCCTTGGAAGGGAATATATAGACCAAAAATGGTAAGGAAAACATCGTGAGGAAACCGATATGTCCTAGAACCGAAAATTCGAAGACATGTGACATCTATTTACCCGCACTGGGCCCGCGTGGTGGATTACTGCCCACTCCCTCTGACAGAGAGGAGGCTTGTGTCCCAGCTGTGAGAACGTACCCTGATTATGGGATTGTATCGTCTAGATAAAGTTCTATACAAATCTTCCGTGAACTAGATACTATGGTAATGAGTGCCAACAAATGTTACAAGGGACGATCTATTCATATTCAGGTAACCCGAGTTAACATTTTGTTGGTTTTCGGGATCCAAAAAGGTTGTATTATTCCCCTTTTCCCTGTCAACTACCAAGGTCCAATCTACATGCGGAAGTATTAACATACCGTACCTTCTCTATACTTCAGATCTTTCTTTGGTTTTCTACAATATCATGAAAAAGCCTATTTCACATTTGTGTCTATTTTAACAGGAACTATTAATATATTGGTTTCAATTGTATTCTTTTCCACGCTATTCAATCGGAAATCATCGCGTGCAAATAATAAAGGGTAGGGAAAGGTCAGTTCAGAGCTTTCTGACAAGTTATTCAAATATTATGAAGTATCGGTATTGATGTTATTAGTGGTTTTCAATTTACTCAGACTATTGCAATTCAGACCAAAGAAATAGGTATTTTTACAAATAGGAAATTCTTTGCCACCGTATATTCCCTAACCTACGGTGGCAAAGAATTTACCTACTGGTAAAGTTACACGTAGGTACTTATTAAATACCAACCCCTATCGAATGAAGAACCTTAATTTGTAGGTACCTGAAAAACATCATGCCTAATAAACCATAAAAGAGCTTTATCGTGTAAGTATTGTAGATACGTGATATGGGATGCCACTTCCGCTAGATGGACCGACGACCTTAAGAAGGTGGCTGGGGCAGACTGGATGTGGAAGGCGGAGGACAGGGTGTTGTGGCGCAGTCTGGGAGAAGCCTATGTCCAGCAGTGGACTGCGGTAGGCTGAATTGTTTGATTGTAGATTCAAAACTGATCATGCATTGACTAATAGCTCTATTACTCCTTTTAAATGAGCAAAAGCACAATTCCACGAAATAAATAAACATATTTCTGCAAAAGACAAACACGAGAAAGAATATCCCAAAGAAGAAGCGAAGACATAGATACTATCCATCACACAGCATTTTCGTTGACAGAATGTAAAGTAATAGTAAAGAGACCACTAGACAGTTCATAGATCAAATGAAATGTGTCACACAGATGTGACAATGAATGTCTATTCAACCTACGTGCTAAGCAAGAAGTGGGTTCACATCGTCACATGATACTGTTGTCTTAAAGCGACACAAGCGTATCGGTTACAGTACGTCATCGTCTTGTCAACCTAACTATTATAAATGGTTCTTAACACCTCCCCTCTGTGGTAGTAATTGCTATGATTTTGTGGCAGGGACTCTGTCTATGCGGTTATGCAGATTCCGGTGATTAAGAATCAGTACTGTTAACGGCTGCTGTTTGTGTATTAGTGACATCTCCCCTTTTGTTTAACAGCTGGGACTTCTAAATTGTTCGGTACGTCAAATTCAAGGTTGCGCAGTAAAGTTTGGTTTGTATTTTCTGCTAATGGTCAGCAGTTTTGGCTTAAACGTCCTACTCAATAAAATGCTTATTATGTACTGTCATATGATATCATATAACACGTGGCGAAATGTTATTGCGTTATAATATAGAAAGAAAATACATTTATTTGGCACAAACTAAAAGACACACAATACACCAGATACATACATCAGACAAAACAAACAATAAAAAAAAATTATAATAAAAGATTAAATAAAAAGTGTGAAGTCCGATGTAAAAAATTCGCAGGAGAGTGTGCCTCACGGCTGCGCCAAAAAGGCCAAGTGCCTGACGCTGGTCTTCAACTGGACCTGATGTGTGAGGTGACAGATATAAATCAGCTTTATACTGCAACGTGACGTGTGTGTACATACTTAAATATATAAATTAAATAAATTTGTGTCAGATAAAAAACAGTAACGAATATGTGAACAGGTATGTCTAAATAGTGTGAGATTTTCTTTCTTTCTTTCTTATAACATCTCCTACGTACGCCGATGGCTAGTCGCCGTTGAGATTGGCCGCCATAGACGACATACGGTCTAATGGAATATTATTATTCGATGTTATTTTTTATCACTATTGGCTTTAAAAACACAGAAATACTTTCCCATCGAAAAGGCCGATTTAACACGAACAAAAGGCACCCACATAAACAAGAAAACTAATTCAGTAACAAACACAATTATCGATAAACAAAGTCAGACAAACGAACTTCCTTTTCATTATATTAATGTAGATTAGATCCTCTAAATGCGAGAATTGTAATAAGGTCTCAATTTACATGGAACAAGGGCCAAAGTTCAGGTTATAAGGTCCCTCCCAATCTCCGGCCGGTCCTTGCTAAGTGTCATTACTGTATTTGAACGAGGAAAGATGGTTGAAGGAGTCCTTTCAAACGGTCCCTTTGTTATAAACTGTTGTTTTCAATTTGAATTATAAAATGGTGTCCGCATTTTTGGAGCAATAGAATTCGGCTCTGAAAGATTCTATGCATGGCTGGTTCATAAGGATGGGTCATTATTTTATTATTTCTGACAAGTGCGTGCGTCAGCACCCTAATTGTGTAATATACTATGAATCTCTCACTCTCAATCTGAATCAATTTGAAGGATATTGTAAATCCATTGCTTCATATGTACACAACGTAAACAACCCAATGACTGTTGTTGAACTGTCAAAATGAAACCCATTCCTATTGATAGTTTTACGCAATTACCCCACAGGTTTTATGAAAAGAATAAAAGTAGGTTATACTAAAAAGCACTACCATATTCTCTATCTCACACTTGTCACCGTTTTAACTATGATTAACGCCATAAGCTTATTGCTATAGCATAACGCATCAGTCAGTTGTTCATTTAATGGTAAATGAATCTATTTCTGTAAGTAGGTTTCTAAAAACATTTTTACACGACAATCGTATTTTCTAAAAACTAGATGACGTCGCATCGGTGTTTCCTATCTGACTAGTCTGAGAAGAAAGGCCGAATCAAACTCAGACGTCACAGTCTCTTTTAAATTCCAGACATAGTCTTGGTCAGATCATGTGAAGACCATGTAGATTGGTGTCTGAAATGGTCTTTTGAGGAAAGAACCACACAGATTGAGTGGACCTGTCCAGTCAGCGCACGCATTTGTCGATAATCATGCAGCTCAACTCAAAACTTAAGGAGCTCAACGATTCGACGAAACATACCAAAGACAGGACATTATCAGGTCAGGCAATACTCAAATAGTTGCACCACATTATTACCATGTTCTAGGCTGAATATCAATTCTGCAGTCCATCTTTTCTTGTTCGTTCTTCTTTAGAGCGTTTTTCGTAGAATGTTTTATTACAAGAACATTATTGTCCAAACCAAAATCAAAGTTAATTTCGTGGAAATTCAGAAAACCAATTTAACCCTAACAAATTCATAAAAAGCAATTTCCGGGAACCGGTGCCGATGTACAATTATTTTAATAGGTAAATAATTTTCTTGAAAATCCTATTTTATTTTATTACGCGTCGTGTAAACGAACATAACCGTATAAAACCGATGTTTTCCTGATGCGGTAACACACTTTATGAAGCCACATTGAGGGGTAAGCAAAGTTTGGAATATTATCTTTATGTATCGGTCTGCTGAATGCTGATAAGGTGAGGATATAGTAAGATAAATAAATAAACATGAGGTTGACCGTTAATAGCGGCGGTCATAACAATTACCGAATGTTTTTTTTTTTAAGACTTTATTTTGGAGGCTGATATCTAAGCACCACTTTTGCACTGATTATGATTATGTTTAGGGATCCAACGGGACCCTATTGTGCTATTACTAAGGCTCCACTGTCCGTCCGTCTGTCTGTCACAAGGCTGTATCTTTTGAGCCGTAATAGGTAGAAAATTTTCACAGTATGTAACAGCTATAACAATAAATAATAAAAACATATAGTGCTTAATATTGTACGGTGGCACGGAACCGCCTTTTTATTAATGATCTTTACATATCGTTGTTTTCGATGTTTGACCCTTCGTAATCGTCGGACGTGGATCCACGCGAGACAAAATGGCTTTTTAATTGTTTCTGTGATTATATTATACGGTTAAAGAGTCCCAAGAGCTCTCAGTGTCAAATGTCCCAAACACGCTTTATGCCTAGCTTTTAGCCTACTAGAAACTTAGGTAGGTATTATAAGGATGAAACGATACGAGTAAATACAAGTCCTTACTCGATACTTTTCTTTCGATACAAGTACTTTTGGAATCGATATTGAACTTGAACTTTTGATTGAACTGAGTAACACACACAAATACTTAGACTATGTACTACTTACTACTGTTTCTACGAAAAAACTGTCCGATTAGTATCGATAATTTTCATTCGATACCGATTCGGTATCGATATCTTATGACTGTTACAGTATCGAGTAAAAATATCGATACCTAGATGGTATCGTTTCATCCTTAGGTATGTATTTTCGCAAATCATGTTGTCTACCTGTTAAATGGTGCCTGTGAATTTGTAACCACCACTGAAAACGTTTGCAACCCTTTTCCACATAATTATTTGGTAAGACACATGACACTATTGTAATTTTCGTTCACACCCTCCCAGAATTCACGAGCAACATTTTACCTGGGTTGATGTATAGTTTCCTTGGGCGGCGGCATTGGAGTGGGGATCCTGCGGCCGCCCCTCATCCCGCTGCCACTCATCTTGGCCACGAAGCCTCGAAGCTCCGATTGTCCTTAGGCGGAACTGCAAAAAAAAAAAACATAATTCTTTAGGACACTCTAACGAATGAGACAAGGGGTCGCTCGTATTGAAATCCTGTCGCAAAACGCGTTTTAGTTCTGTTTCCTTTAATATCAGTACTTCCTTTGTGTTTCCGGGTTTTTATTTTGACAATTAACGCTGTAATAAGGGACGGAGGACAGGGAGTTGAGATAGGCTTTGTTAGGAGCTTTCCTAACTGGCGACACGATTGTCGTTGATATTATAATTAGAAAATCCACGATTTTAGGTTTAAATTGTGCTGTTTGTTAGTTTTAAGATAAGTCGTTTTTGTTGCAATTATTATCTCCTTTATTTCAACATAAATACATATAAATTATATTTTTATGTATTAGAATAGCATATAAAAACATTTAAAAATATAAAAAATAGTAGCCCACCGGTATTGGGAATAGGGTCCAAGCTACCGGCGGTCAGGGCTCCAGAGAGAGGAACCTCCTGAGAATGCTAGCCGTGTCCAGAAGTAAGTACCGCTTTCTGAACCAAGCCCTTGATCCAGCTGCCTAACGAGAGCCTCCTTAGGTGTTGGTCGAGGCTCTTGGCTATTAACCCATTGGCTGTCACGTTGCAATCATTATTATCTGTGTTAGTACTGTGAAGGGCTGATGAGCCTTTCTAAGAAATCAAACAACGTTACGATTTCTTCACGTTTATTTTGACTGAACGTCTTTACATTTTGCCGCCAAACTAGCACTGTTTTTTCCTAAACAAAAAAAAAACCTAATAAAATATTTGACACCTTGTTCTAAACTTGCTTGACTGTTCGAATGGAGCCTGCGCTAAATTATTGCCAGCCTGCACTACATAAGGTTGACTTTACAGGTACCTACGCCGTGGTATATATAGTAGTAGAGCAAGTCAATATTTCGATCAAAAATCGACCCGCAGAAAAGGTATAGTTATCTAAGAACAAAGGGGTTTATTTAAAAACGTTACTTATAACTTTAAGTAACGTTTTTTATATACACCCATTTTTAAGTAATGATTAGCGACTGTTTAACCATACATTTTTGACGTTTAACCCTTCATATCGGAACGTAAATCCACGGAACTAGATCCACGCAAGACACAATGGCTTTTCAATTATGTCTGTAATTACGGCATTCAACGGGCTAAACGTATCTTAACTATAAGCAACGTTTATAAATAAACCCCAAAATCTCTAGAATCAACCTTCAACGCGAGTTCTCGAATATTGTGATCTATTTCAATACTAAATATCTATTATTATCATAAATTGTACCCGAAATCTATTGATAACATCTCAAACTTCACTCACGTACCAAAATAAGTACACGCAGACAAAACGACCCTAAATCAGTACCTAATATAAGTACAATAACACCTATTTTCATATCTTCCACTATCGCCCGTCTAATTGTTCAGCGCTGGATGAATACTGAAAAGGACGGTTTTACTACAACCTTAGTTGGTTGACTCAAGGTTGAAATTCCATTGGCAGATTTGGTTGTATTTTGCAATGTCCTAGGATGCATCAGTCAAAGCCTGGTTGGAACGTTACTGGCATTGTGACAGCTCTCAAAGCCTTCCATTGGAGTCGTCAGGTTTGTTCCCGGTATAAAAAGTACGGAACCTAGATTCTACGCTGATAGGCAACGTTTTTGTTCTCCCTGGCTTAGTTTTTCTATAGGATGGGGCTGGTTTTGTGTTTTTGTCGATGGTGAGGCAGGTATCTGGGTATTTTTGGGTGTAGGTTTTGAGTAGTAGTAAAAACATTTAGGTTTTACTTTTTCTAATAATAATAATAGCCCTCTTCCCCTATCCTATCTTGCTATGCCCGACAGGGTCCACAATGATCTAAAATTATGTATATTTTGTAATGTACCTACCACCTAAGTTCACATTCTGGAATGCAAATAAATATATTGAGTATTGAGTTTCAAGTAAAACCTTTTCTTGGTGAATATATCACAGTTTTTTATATTTGTTTTGCAATTTTATAACGGAGCAATACCGGTTTGCTTAAAGTGAAATTTTTAAAGGAAAAAACGGAGTTGCTGATTTTATTATAAATAAAAGCAATTTAATAGTAATATAAAAATCTATACATTATAAGTTATAGTCGCTTTTCGCGGCTGTCTGAGTGACAGCGTTGTTCTTTTAAACTATGTATATACGCAACGGATTTTGATGCAGTTTTCATCATCATTTAGATAATTTATTCCGGAAGGTTTATGTGTATAATAATCCTACTAATCTTATAAACGTGAAAGTTTGTATGGATGGATGGATGTTTGTTACTCTTTCACGCAAAAACTACTGAACGGATTTGAAGGAAAATTTGCACATAGATGGTTTATAATCAGGATTAACACATAGGATACTTTTTATCCCGATATTGCCACGGGATCGAAACTTATGCGGGTAAAACCGCGGGGCACTGCTAGTTTTATAAACTTACATAATTATAATAGAAAACTAAAATCTCGATGTTTTGTCATGTCATAAAAACCGTGCGTAGCAGGGGCGGGTGTCACTAGTATTGTAATAAATTAAAATAAAAACCTTCCATTCTCACATACTGAGGCTCTCAAAGGACAACTAATCAAAGTCCTACGTAGCTCCGTTGCATTTCAATTTAAATGTACAGACGCCAGAACATCAAGCTACTATAATCTGTGAATTCTTTAATAGATTTTCAACTTTATCGCTAAAATATTAAGGTTCAAGGTTGCTTAGCTTGGGACTAGATGGCGCTGTGTGAAATGTCCAGGGATATTATTATTATTATTATTATTATTGGGAAAATTTGACAGTTTCGGGTAGCTTGACCTGCTGGCGTGTGTACCTACTAGGTTCAACTAGCACATTGTCACATCGAATCGGAAATGTCCACTGCTTAACATAGATCTATTCAAAGGCTGGATATAACAGTGCAAGGATGAACGGTCCGAATGAGCGCGCTTGGAAAATTTATAAATAGACTGAGCGTAGTATGGACGTATGTGACCGCAGAACTATGAATGATTCTCCTGTACTTAGCTTTCTTATAACCCGACTGCGGCAAAGCTAAGAGAGGGTAAAAAGGTTATACAGGGTTATTTGTAAAACACCAGCAACCTCTTAAGAGGTCATTGTACTCATCATTATGAACAACTTTTACTATGGGACCAAAACTGAAATCGCAAAAAAAAATCAGCTGTTCCCTACATTTGTGTTCGCATAACTCGTCAAAATATAGGGAGCAGCTGATTTCTTTTTCGCGATTTCAAGTTTGGTCCTATAGTAAAAGTTGTTCATAATGATGAGTACAATGAACTCTTAAGAGGTTGTTGGTGTTTTACAAATAACCCTGTATACAAGACATCACAGGCAGAAAAAAAAATCGGTTTTCGTATAACCGAAGTCACACATCAATATCATTCATCATTTTCCTGCCTTATCCCAATGATTTGCGATCGCCGCAACATGTCTTTTTCTTCCATACTTCTCTATCAGTCATCATCTCGGTAGTCACCCCTTCTTACCGTATCATCCATTCACAGTTTATCCATCATTTTTTTAGTCTTCCTCTATTCTTATCGCCATCGACATTCATACTCAAAACTTTCCTCACGACATGTTCCTCATTCCTCCGTATCGCATAAATAGGTGAAACAGGTGTGGGCATCCACACCCGTTTATGCATTAATAACATGATATACAGGGTGACTAGTGATTTGATGTATTCCGTCCAGGACGTGATATTATGACCCATTTGCAACAATTAAGCACCAAAAGCAAAAACATTTTTATGTATTTTGAAAATTTCCCAGAGCTTCGCTTTCTGAAAATCACTTTTCTGAAAACTCTCAAATATAATGGCCTTCATTGCTATTTCATTAAGTACCTAATACTTTAACAAAACTTTCCATGTAACAAAATTTTCTAAAACATCAAACAGTTATAAAATTAACATTTTCAAAAACCATCTACGTACATGAACTTTGACATCAATTATTTCAAAATTTTACTATGTCATAGATATCTGACGTTGGAAAAGTCGGCTCTAAAAAGCCACATGGAACACGGTAAGGCACATTATCTAATCAATAAATTTAACGGGTGTAAAAAATATATCCTTAATGAAGACAAGAGTCATTTCTTCTTCTCAATATTTTTATCATATTTTTGTACTACACCATACCTGGGAACTCTATAGTTACGGAGATATTGAAGGTCAAAGTTCCAACTTTTTTTTTTTTTTACAAAAACACGTTTTAAATATTATAACTTAACTTAAAACCCACGATCCCTATACCGTTTCACCCTAAGCACAATGTTTTGCGTGCGTTACATATACATTGTGCACTACCGTAATCAGCGATTTTTTACAGCAAATATAAAAGTCAATTCCTAGGAATCATTTTTGCACAAAGTTACTTAGTTTGATGTCGGGTTTCGTGAAGGGACTTTTCACACCCTGCTGCATAATAATTACCTGTAGTCTTTGTTTGACTTTACATTCGAATAACTGAATGATGCATTAAACTAGCATCGACATTTTGAATTAGCCTATCAATTATCAATTTCGGAAATTGAGTACGCGCCGAGTAAACGACCAGAATATTTTGCTAATGATGTTAACATGCCGCCGGCGTTTGTGTGGCCGGGGTACTGATGTAGTTAATATTTCCCTCCGAAAACGTAAAAACATGGCAGTAAAACTGTAGCTAGAGCGTACAAAACCTTTCTATCTAGAGTTTAGATTTTTTGAGAAAATCCGCTTTCGGTGTGCGTTTATGAATAGTCGATCTATTCTGTAAAAATATCACAGTGAAGACTTAGGCGAAGTAAGCTTGAAGTCTTCTTCTTAGCGTGTCGTTTGTGAAACAGTACCGCATTTGCACTCCAAGGCGGAGTCGTTTATGAATCTACATCTGAATAAGTTTTCCTTGCTTCGGTCAATCTGGGTATGGAGGCTGCTTAAAGACTTCCAGGTTAACCAAGGCAACTCGTGTCCCGGTGGAAGATCCTCTGCAGATGGAACAAATGGTATGGTTAAAAAAGCACTGTCTCGCCATAACTTTTTTTCAGCCATTTTTGTTTTGATCGTTCGCCAGTGAGTTGTCAGAGAAGCTGAAGCTTGAAGTGAGCTGTCAATAGTGTCAATCCATAGCATCAGTTGGAATGACAGCTCACTTCACTTAAGTTTTAACGGTAAGATTTAATAGACGAAGCAAAAAAGGAGTATGCCTTTTTTTTGGGTGGGAAATCATCAAATGGCCCCCCCTCCCGCTCTGGGCGGAGCGGAAGGGAGTGTCAGACTTTTACTGACTAAAACCCACCCGTGTTCCTTCAGTTGCCTGTGCCAGGCCCCACGGTATCTCTTTCGAACAACCCGCAGCCCTGGCGGCATGCCTTACATACTCCTTTTGCTTCGTTTACGAGCATAACGGGTGGCGTTCAGCAGTTTCTGCATACCCCCAAGAGAAGAAGGCGTGATAATATTTATTTTTGAATGAAAATTTATGTTGTTACGAACATAGCATTTTCGAACCCATAGGTTTATGTAATGTGTCGTATTTCAACGTTGCATTCGTTATTTCACGAAAAAATCGCAATTGTAAGTTGTTAAGTGTTGACATATTGGTGCTCGTGACTGTACACCCACTTTTCGCCAGTTATGTTTAAGTCCCATGTAATGGGGGGCAAGCCTATTACCAGCAACTGGGCACAAATCCAGACTCTGTCTGCTACTGAGAAATTCCAGATATAAAACTTTTTTGCAAAAAAAAAAATCAACCGACTTCCAAAAACGACACTACAAAGAAAAAAATACATTTAATTTCGGAAGTCGGTGTCGTTGGGTTCACATTTTCGTTGTTTGCCACCGACTTCCGAAATTAAAGTTTTTTTTTTGTAGTGTCGTTTTTGGAAGTCGGTTGATTTTTTTTGCAAAAAATTTTTTATTTTTCACTTTTAAGTTGTAATTTTTACCAGTAATTTTGGTTTAAAAACCAAACTACTGAACCGTATTTGATGAAATTGCTATAGGACCATTTGGGAAGTAAACCTTTCCAACCAAAAAAAAAAAATATCAAATCGTTTGGCAAGCGACGAAGTTATGCGCGAACAAACATAAAAAAAAATACAAACATCCGAATTGAGAACCTCCTCCTTTTTTAGAAATCGGTTAAACACCCAATACACTTTGCAAAAATGGAAATCAAACCCATGACCTCATTCTCAACAGTAGCGCTTGTGACCAACGAGGCAGTCTAAAATATTATAAATATTATATTTCTGAATTTTCCAAAAAAACAACAATGTTTTCTCAGCAACAAAAACAAAAT
Organism: Apamea anceps; assembly: GCA_951799955.1. Lineage (NCBI taxonomy): Eukaryota > Metazoa > Arthropoda > Insecta > Lepidoptera > Noctuidae > Apamea > Apamea anceps. The sequence goes on from OX637506.1 coordinate 4,177,113, forward strand.
AAAAGTTAAGAGGGTAAATGTAAATCTTAGTAAATAAATATAATCGTTACAGATAAGTGTAGGCCAAAGGCTCCCCGCAGATAGGCGCAACGCGATGGTGCGATGCGATTCTGGATAACAATTTCCGTGCAGTTTTCACAGAAATTGTTCTACTACAGACGCATTGCGCCAGTCTACGTGAGCCTTACAGCTTAGTTCTAATAATTATTAACTAGGGATAAGTGCGGAGCTCTGCTGCGTCAGTTTTTCTTCTCAGCAAAATTATGAAGAAGCGAAAATTAAGCCTAGGAAATTAAGTTTATTTTTAACGATTAATATTTTGCACGTAGGTATACTAAATTTATAGTTTTTTTTTTGGGTATGTGGCTACCTGGCTTAGCATAACCAGCCTAAAACATTCCCACTGCTGGGAGACAGACCTCCTCTCTATGAGAGTGTAGCTGCAACATAAACATAATCGCCACGAGGGCCCAGTGCGGGTTTGCGGATGACACATATCTTCGAATTTTTGGTTCTAGGACATACCTACCGGTTTCCTCAGGATGTTTTCCTTCACCTTCTTTGAGAGTTATGGTGATAAAAAACATACACAAAATAAAGTGCCTGTCTGGGTTCGAACTCATGACCTGTAACTCGCAAGTCGGGGCCGATTCCACTGTGTCACCACTGCTCTACCTGGCATAAGTCATAGGTATATAAATTAACTCCGTGCCTCGGGAAGCACGTTAAGCCATTGGTCCCGGCTGTCATTCGTGGATCTTTGACAGTCGTTACGGGTAGTCAGAAGCCCGAAAGCCTGACAACCAGTCTTACCAAGGGGTATCGTATTACCCAGTAAATGGGTTGTGGAGGTCAGGTAGGCAGTTGCTCCATGTAAAATACTGGTAGGTATTCAGCTGCACCCGGTTAGACTGGAAGCCGACCCCAACATAGTTGAGAAAAGGCTAGGCAGGTAATGATTTTGATAACGTTAAAGAGTGCTCTAGTATTATCAACTGCCCAATAAACACACTAAAAAATAAAATCTCTATCTATTAATTCGAAACCCGTCAGATCAATATCCAAACAAAAGCTTCACAGATGCCATTAAATAAAATATATATAAAAAAAAACTATGCCTTCCTATTAAAATAGTTAAAAACTGTCGATTCACACCCACATGATTAGGGACGAAGTGTCCAATTTATATTGATATACGAGGAAATAGCGAAGTCAGAATAAAGTAGTTTATTTTAGCATTCCCTTCACAACAGCACCCTCTATAAAAGGCCATAGTATACTGGCCACCTTGTATACCAGATGTTTATAGGGCAACCCTTTTAGGTGGCTTTTTAAAAATAAATATTTTATATTTATTTAATTTTATTTATTTATTTTTATTTAAAAATAGATAGGCAGCTCGCTCCATGTAAAAAATTCAATCCGGTTAGACTGGAAGCCGACCCCGACATAGTTGGGAAAAGGCTTGGCAGATGATGAATGCGAAAGTAACTCTGTTGTCTTTTCATGCATAAACCAGTGAAACAATCGTTATGACATTAGACATTCAGATAACCTGGGATCTGGAAAAGGACAAAAGTTATTTTTAATCCTAAATGTTTTTATTATAAACCGGCCAAGTGAGAGTCGGACTCGCAGGGTCGAAGGTTCGAAGGGTTCCGTATCACCATACAGTAAGTATTTAATACTGCATATTTAAAAACTGGTTTCTTGCATGGATCTTCTTTAATTTTTAACTTAATTTTATTTTACTTTATTTGTTGTTGTGGCGGTTATAATAGTACACTTTCTGTGAAAATTTCAAGTATCTACCTAATACGGTTCAAAAGATACAGTCCTGTGACAGACGGACGAACGAACAGCGGAGCCGGAATAGGGTCTCGTTAGCATCCTTCGCGTAAGCAACCCTAGAAATGATGAAATCCTACTTAATATAATAAACGCGAAAGTTTGTATGGATGGATGGATGTTTGTTACTCTTTCACGCAAAAACTACGACTCGGTTCTGGATAAAATTTAGCACACAGATAGATTCATCCCGATATTCCCATGAGATCGAAACGGGCACTGCTAGTACAAGATATACGTAGACAAAGTCACGGGGAACAGCTAGTCTTTGATATAAAACATTTCAGACGAAAAACCCTCAAGATCTCTCTACTTTTAAAACCACAGTACGTCAAGACAAGAGAGTCTTGATTCATGCTCATTCAGCCGGTATGAAAAGCTGAAAACGTAGCAGATTGTTATCACTACCATCTAAACGGCGCTCTGGCTGACTGACCGACTTCTTAACGTGAGTATAAACATAAAAAAGAAACAAGAAATACTGGAATATATTTTGTGAAAAATGACGAATGTTTTGAGAGAAACTTTTTATTGTTGGAGTTTGTTAATAATAATTGAGGTAGGTTTAACGATATTAACTCGCTAGGGTTTAGAATTATGTGCTGAATTAATGGTTACAGTTAACGCGTTGATGTCCCTGCCATGAAGAACGGTTTTGTTGAGACTTTGTTGTTTTCATTTTTTTTTTTATAAATAAACTAGTACCTAATCTAATGGAAATGTATTTGATTACTACTTTATTAATTTTTAATTATAAGGAGTATGTATTAGGTATGTTGAAACTGTGTGTACTCCCCGTCACTTGTCCCTAAAGGTTCGTTAGATCAGCGTCAGACAGCATCTGTCTGGCATTAATTCTGAAATGAACCTTCTTGGTGCAGTCGTGAGGCACACACTATTGTTGTTTGAAACATTATTTTTATTTTATCAATTTTGTATTTTGTGTTTCACGAACTATGTCCAAATAAACTTTATTCCTTCTTTCTTTGCATCCCGTATTTCTATTAGCCATCATCTCAGTATTCACCCCCCCTATATCCATCATCTTTCACACTATCCATCCATTATTTTACTAGTTAAGAGGGGAAGAAAAAATGCTTAAACTTTTTACAAAAAAAAAACAACCGACTTCCAAAAAAGACACTACAAAGCTAAAAATAACTTTAATTTCGGAAGTCGATTGGGTTAGTATTTTCGTTGTTTGCCTCAGACTTCCGAAATTAAAGTTAATTTTCACTTTTAAGTTGTCATTTTTACCAATAATTTTGGTTTAAAAACCAAACTACTAAAACGTTTTGATGAAATTTCTCTGGGATCATTCCGAAAGTAAGTATATCTGTCAATCAAAAAAAAAATTTTGCTAATCGGCTTATAAATAACGGAGTTCTGAGGTAACAAACATATTCAACCGAATTGAGAACCTCCTCCTTGTTTTGAAGTCAGTTAAAAGAAACTCAAGAGTAAAGCAGTTTAATATTGAAATTCCCCATAGCGTTCATTAAAACTAAAGAGCTGTTAGCTGTTACCTCATAATTATAACACTGTAGTTTCAAACAATTACTTTAGTCACTGTTAAAATGACACTGAGGTAAACGTGACTTTGCATAGCTCTGCCTATTTCAGAGTTCAGAATTAATTAGATATTACATTTAAATAATTAATAGGGTAGCTCGGTGAATTCGTAATAGAGATGGGACACGAGCGGAATTTAATTATTATGTTCTTATCAAGGTGTGTAATTTAGATAGAAAACTTTTTTAACCTTCAGTATTTCAAGGTTCGGGGTTTTGACAGCTTGTTTTATCTGTAAAAGGTCAAATTAAATTAGCTAGCGAAACTCTGCACCCGTGATGGGTATCGTTATCTGATCGGTGATGGGTCCGCGTGAAAGGACCATGCCCAGGATGTATGGAATCCCGTACCATGCTGCATCAAAGTTAAACTTTGGTTTTTATAAACTACACTTATTATATTAACTCCTACAAAAGTTCTTTTTGTAAACAAAACCCGGGTATCGGAGATTTTCAAAAAAGTCGAAATAACCTAAACACTAGGTACTTTGTTTTGTTGGCAAGTCAAAAACGAACGGCCATTATTGCTCTAAATAAAATGATAATCGTTTAAGTAAAAATTCTATCCTATTATATTCTAGTTATCTTTAATTAATGTAGAATCGGACAAGTAGGTACACATAATTTTTTTTACATGTTTTTTGAATGACCATGATCACGTGACGTGATCACTTTCAAAATTCAAGGTTATGTTAATCATATCATTTGAAACGGAACGTCATGTAAAGGGAATAATACAATATCAACACTTCTTTTACTTTAAAAATCAAATCCGACTATAGTTCCAGAGATTACACCCTACATACAAACTTACAAAGAAACAAACAATGACCACTTTATAATATTATATACATTGGGATGCAATGGCGGCGCAGGCCACGTCCTAACCAAAAGCGGTCGTTGCGCGAGCACGCGGTCGTTGCGCGAGCACGCGATCGTCGCTTACGACATACTTGCGCGATAAATCAAGCCGCGACTGTACGTCATCTATATGTCGCAGCCAACTGGTTAAATTAGCTGTTTAGTCAACCGCCTGGCCTTTAGAAGCTCGCCTTGCTTCGCTCTCTCGGCTCGCACGCGGTTGATCACAATTCTAACCTAACCCATTTGGTCGGGGTGCCCTGGCTTAGTTAATGCGACCAATTCAGATCGCACGTGGTTGGTTACAGTTCCAAACTAAACTATAATTTATTGAATATCATTCAGGCCGTTAGTTGAACGGCGGCCGCCGTTTAGTTACGAATACAATAAAGCTGAAGAGTTTGTTTGTTTGAAAGCGCTTATCTCTGGAAAAAACAAACAGGAACTATCTTACTTACCATTTGAATAATTGATAATATTTAATTTAATTTAATACAGCAATTTAAATTATTATTTATTTTGAAACTCACTTAATAAACCCTTCGATTATGTGCTAGTCGTTTCCGACAAGACCCTATAAACAACTGCCTATGCGATACATTTGTCAAAAATGACATAATTGTCTCATTTTTACGTCAGGTGCTGTCAAACAAAGCAGTTTGTCAGGACAGTCTGACTTAAAGTTAGCCAATTTTATTATTGTTCACACCCGTCAACAAGTTTCACATTAAATTCAATTTTGTATTAATGGATTTAGAACTTTAGGGTTTTTTTTTTTCTCATTTTGTTTTTTGTTTTCTCCACACGTTTTCTCATATCACATCTGACATTGGCAGAATTGTCGACATCGGCACCATTGCCATAGAGAAAAATAGATAGATAGATTATTGTTGTACCTAAATAGACACAAACTAGTTTCAAAAACATATAGTTCAGAGACTGACATTTGTAAACAGTACCTAATGTCTACCCAACCTATTCAAAAGCTCATCATTCCGAGCCAATTCCATTCATCCTGTACCTACCTACCTTCAATTCTATCCGTAGCTACATTGACAGTCCTTCCTTTAGAATTCTCAAGATCCTTATAAACAACAGACCCGCAGTACAAGATGTCTATTTACGTCCCTCGTAAAATCAATAGATATTGAAATACAACGTATCCACGTCGATATGTCGTGACCGACGTGTCAAGTTACGTTAATGATGAAAGGAACCATAGAACAAGAAAATGAAGAAGTGAAACTCCAGCGGGGTCATTGCATTTAGGTGGGTACTGACCGGCGGCGTTACGTCATCATCAGCCTATAGCAGTCCACTGCTGGACATAGGCCTCTCCTATTGCACGCCATTCAACTCGATTTTCGGCAACTCTCATCTAGCTGCTACCAGCCATCCTGCGAAGATCGTCGCTCCACCTAGCCTGAGGGCGTCCCACCTTACGTTCACCGATTCGCGGTCTCCACTCAAGAACACGTCTACCCCAACGGTCATAGGTTCTACGGCTAATATGATCGGCCTATTGCCACTTCAGTTTGCTTATTCTGTGAGCTGTCGACAACTTGGGGCGTAATGTAACATGTTACGAAGCGAACATTCGTGTAGTTTCGCACGGAGAAACAAGCGAACAACGAGCCAGTCGTTGCTCGGATCGAAACGAATTTGGAGCACGGGCGAGCAAAAAGTTCGAAACGAGCATGTTTACACGGATTGTAGGACACGGCGTAACGACATGCTCACCGCGAATGTTACATTACGCCCCGCAACGGCGTACCCGGCGTACCCGGCGGTGTACCCACCATAGCAATGATCGATTGCTATGGTGAGTACTGACCGCCGTTGCGGGGCGTAATGCCTTTAATTTTGACATCTATTGCGTCTGGTGAATAAAATGGGAAAAACAATTATTCCATACAAATTGAAGTAAGTGACTGTTATCGGGATCGAGTATGTATAAAAACTCGCACTATACCTACCCTGTCTATTAGGTAAACCGTTTTTTGACAGCTGGAACTAGTGATTGCAGCAACACACATTGATTGATACACGTACGGTATTATAAAGTCTATCAGAATGCATAAATAAGATAATTCAATAAAATAAGGCAGTTTATATATTTATTTTATTACGCATTTTAAAGTTAACTTTAAGATAATCTGGAATATGTACAGACGCCAGCAAGTCAAGCTACCCGAAACTGTCAAATTTTCCCAATCAACTTTGAATCTTAATGCTTTAGCGAGGAAGTTTTAAATCTATTAAAGAAATTTGACAGATTGTAGTAGCTTGATGTGCTGGCATCTGTACGTCCTAAGACAGCTGTCAAAAAACGGTTAACCTAATAGGGTATCATTAACAAAAACAACCCTGCAAAAAAGCTTGGGTGAGCGTGTCGTAAGCGTAGTTGTAGGAGATTTCGGCAGCATCAGCATACACGCAAAGGTAAGTAAATGATCATTTTTTATTGCTTGTATTTCCGATGCCTGTCGCAAATAAAATATTTTTCTTTCTTTCTTTTAAATGAGTTTCGCTTCTACGCGGGCTTCTTGATCTATGGCTGAACTCATGCGTAGTGCACAGCATATAATAAATGACTAAGTGGGGGTAGATACTATAGTAGGTACTAACGAGCATCCATCGATGGCTCCGTTACACGATAAATTATAGTAGTAAGATATAATCAATGTGTTGATGATTCAAAATTAATGTAAATGATGAACATAATATTTAAGGCGTGTTAGACATTTTTTCGAGTTGAGCAGAATTTGGTGAAGAAGCCTACTGACCCGAAGCAATCATCATCATCATTACCATTTCAGCACAAAGACGTCCACTGCTGAACATAGGCCTCCCCCAAGCACCTCCGCTTCGACCGGTTCTGTGCTTCTCGCATCCAACAGGTTCCTGCGGCCTTAACAAGGTCGTCAGTCCACCTTGTTGGGGTCTTCCAACGCAATAATCACATATTATAATATATTTGATTTTGCCGCCCGGCTGTCTCGATTACCTAAGATTACCAGACAGGCGTCTGCGAGATCCTTTAGGCGTGCGTGCTAGTCATTTTTTGGAGTCACTTTTTTGCGACGCGCCTCTAGTAGACCCATTTCTATGAAAACTTCGTGGAAATGTTTTACCAAAATCGCGTCGCACCGTCGCGTCGCGTCTGCCTGCGGGAGCCTTTATACAGAGAACGTCAATTGTTTGCACTGTTAAGTTGAAAACAGACAATCTCATCACATAATTATCTGGACGTAGAAATCTAAAGTCTATTCAAACTAATGTTTCAAATAAAAAATGATGTTATTTCAAGTTAAACAAATATCAACTTTATTTTAAACTAGCTTCTGCCCGCGGCTTCGCCCGCGTGGATGTCGGAAATTATCCCACGGGAACGTGCTAACAGGATAAAATGTATGTGCACCCGGATGCCATCTATCTCGCGGGTCCTTTGTGGCTAATTACAATAGAAAACCAATTGTGTCTCATTAATGGTGATTAAGAGGGTACCTATATGATATCTTTACCTAAGTACCTACCTAATTAAAAAAATAAATAAACTCAATAACAGAAAATAAAATACCTACCTACCTAAATAAACCTATTTATGACGATAACTAATCTAAACTCAATCATCATCTGCCTAGCCTTTTCCCAACTATGTTCAGGGCCGGCTTCCAGACTAACCGGATGCAGCTGAATACCAGTATTTTACATGGAGCGACTGCCTATCTGACCTCCACAACCCAGTTATTGGGTAATACGATACCCTTGGTACGACTGGTTGTCAGACTTTCGGGCTTCTCACTACCCGTAACGACTGTCAAAGATCCACGAATGACAGCCGGGAACAACGGCTTAACGTGCTTTCCGAGGCACGGAGGTGTCTCGGTATGTAAAGATGGTCACCCATCCACAGACCGACCGCGGCAAGCGTAGCTTAACCTGACCGATCGACCTGTGCGGCTGTTATTATTTAGCCACGGGCCCCTCAATCTAAACTCAATAAATAAGCAAAATCTCTAAAAACTAATATCTATACGAATGTCTATCCTACCTAACAGTATTATAAAACAACCTACGGTCACTACGTACACTATCAAATATACTACCTATACTTTAAAATTAAAATCTATACCTACGACTTATATAAAAATAAACCTAAATAACTCTAAAAAGTAAAAGGAATAAAAATGAACTCCACTGCGTGTGACCTAACCTACGACAAACTTATTATTTGCGGTTGGTACAGTAATCGGATCTAGGGATCGAACCGCAAAATTAAGTTTGTTTTTTATTGTATATACTTTTCCGGGATAAAAAGTACCCAGTGTGGTGCCCAGGATATTAAAGAATAATTATACCAAGTTTCATCGTAATCGAACCGGTAGTTTTTGCGTGATGCCTGAACAAACAGACAGACAGACAGACAGACAGACAGACAGACAAAAATTTTTTTAATCACATTTTTGGGTTCGGTGTCGGTCTAGTAACACCCCCTGCCATTTATTTTTTTGATATTTTCAATGTACAGAATTTTCACTTCTACAGATTTATTATAAGTATAGATGTAATTAAGTTGATTTTGGAGTAACTAGTACTATTGAAAAGGCAAATAAAAAGGTTTGAAGTTGTAGCGTAAACTGAACTTTATTGTGTAGGAATTAAAGTATTTTTTCCATAAACTCATTATGTGTTTACATTTTTGGCAAATAAATCGCGAATGCAGTTCAGGTACATACTTTCATTATATACAGATACAAAGTTAGCTCTAACCTTTGGCAAACTGTACTATAAAGACCCCGAATCAACCGGTCGTCTAGCATTTGCTGCTGTCAGGCAGTGATCCCAAATTATATATTATAATATTATATCTATACTTATAATAAATCTGTAGAAGTGAAAATTCTGTACATTGAAAATATCAAAAAAATAAATAGCAGGGGGTGTTACTAGACCGACACCGAACCCAAACATGTGATTAAAAAAATTTTTGTCTGTCTGTCTGTCTGTCTGTCTGTCTGTCTGTTTGTTCAGGCATCACGCAAAAACTACCGGTTCGATTACGTTGAAACTTGGTATAATTATTCTTTAATATCCTGGGCACCACACTGGGTACTTTTTATCCCGGAAAAGTATATACAATAAAAAACAAACTTAATTTTGCGGTTCGATCCCTAGACTCGATTACTGCACCAACCGCAAATAATAAGTTTGTCGTAGGTTAAGTCACCCGCAATGGAGTTCATTTTTATTCCTTTTAGTTTTTAGAGTTATTTAGGTTTATTTTTATATAAGTCGTAGGTAGGTATAGATTTTAATTTTAAAGTATAGGTAGTATATTTGATAGTGTACGTAGTGACCGTAGGTTATTTTATAATACTGTTAGGTAGGATTAGTCATTCGTATAGATAATAGTTTTTAGGGATTTTGCTTATTTATTGAGTTTAGATTAGTTATCATCAGAAATAGGTTTATTTAGGTAGGTAGGTATTTAATTTTCTGTTATTGAGTTTTTTTTTTAATTAGGTTGGTAAGCACTTAGGTAAAGGTATCATATAGGTACCCTCTTAATCACCACTAATGAGACACAATTGGTTTTCTATTGTAATTAGCCACAAAGGGCCCGCGAGATGGATGGCATTCTGGGGAAGCACATGGGTACATTTTATCCTGTTGGCACGTTCCCGTGGGATAATTTCCGACATCCACGCGGGCGAAGCCGCGGGCAGAAGCTAGTATTATAATATAATATTATAAACGCGAAAGTTTGTATGGATGGATGGATGGATGTTTGTTACTATTTCACGCAAAACCTACTAAACGGATTTGAATGAAATTTGGGACAAAGATAGTCTATAACCAGGATTATACACACACACATAGCATACTTTTTGTCCCGATATTCCCGCGATATCGAAACTTATGCGGGTGAAACCCCGGGGCGCAGCTAGTACAGCCATAATTGCGAGGTGTATTAATAATTGAGAACTGCTTCCCATTGGGATTGACGGGGTCTTACTAAGACTTCCATTAGGGCGCGTCCTAACCAAAAGTGATTGACGCGCGAGTATCGACCGTCGTGCTCTTTTATATGAATACTAGCTGTGCCCGCGACTTTATTCGCGTGCTTGTCGGAAAACAAATTGGATTTCATGGGTTTTAATTGTTTTGCCCGGAACCCTAATCCTTTTTTTTTTTGTTAGTAGAAGTAACTTATAAGCCTAGGTACTCCTCATAACATCTAGTTATTTGCTAATAAAAGTCCCATCAAAATTTGTCCAGCCGTTTCGGAGAGTAGCCGAAACAAACAGCCAGACAAAACCAATATGCTATTATGTTTTCCTTCACCGGTTTGACAGCAGTGTTGACGAAATTATTTACACAAAATAAAGCTAAACTAGCTAGACACAATAAGTTATACGAAGTAAAGCTCCTGCCTGGGTTCGCACCTACGACCGAGTCGTAAGTCGTAACGGTTATCACTGGGCCGCACTTGCTCGCAACATTGAAACAAAAGTAAAATATAATAAACTAATTTTAATGAAAACGTATAACTGTGGGTTCACAATCTGATGTATTAAATTCGAAACCATCTCCCAAAACGCATTTGTAAATTGTGCAGTTCACTCCAACTGTGACCATTTCTACTATTCCTCCAAATTCCGCACAGTTTCCTTCTCCTTCCTAAAAAGAAATATTTTATTACGTAATAACATCACACTTATAATCTTCGAAGGGTTTGGCAGAGTTGCACTTTAGTACGCATGGGACTCGAACATAACTGGCGAAATATAGTTTTGCCAGTGGTTTAAGACCCATGTTTAAGACTCCGGGCTCCGGAACAAATTCCTGATGGACAAACGCAATAACACTCTCTCCGAGCCGGGAATCGAACCCTATGCGCAGCAGTAGAGCTTGCGACCACTCCAACGAGGCATACACTTTTTGTAATTGTTTGTGAATAAATAATATAAAAAGGTGAAGGAAAACATCGGCAAAAAAGCGCCATGTCCTAGAACCAAAAGTTCAATGACATGTGACATCTACCAACTCGCACTAGGCCCGCGTGGTGGATTACAGCCCACTCTCTCTCGAAGAGAGGAAACGTGTGTCCTAGCAGTGGGAATATTAAAGGCTGATTATGTAAATAATTAAGGTAAATAAAACTTCTACTTCTAGGTAGCTAGAGGTAATAAATAAAAATAAATAACCGCTAGGCTATCATGCCATATATCGTAGCAGTTGAATTTATTAAATACAATCAGTTACTCATTAGAAGAAAGTCGTAAGTTAAACAAAATTGTCAATCTATTGCTTTGTGAGAATGCAACTGCACTTCTGACCGTTACTGTACGTATCTTTTCCTCTTCTTCTTACCTCTTTGTTGAGCGGCACAGCCATTACAACTGTGACTCCAATGGTGAAGAGAGACAGGATAACTGTTGCACGAACAACCATTTTTAGGATTTGATGGATTAATTGTTCTAAAAATGTATTAATTTTCACAATATTCATGATCGTCTTCTTGTCGGATGACTAATGAGTACAGTCCTGTTGGTGCCGCTAAAGCTAGCGGAGTTATGTATCCCATCTTATGATACACCGCTTTATATACCTAGCACACACGGTTCTATTTATTTAAAAAAAAAGCATAGAATCCATGATAGTTTAATAAACAAAGTCTTGTTAATGATAATAACCAATGTTATGTTCCTTGTCTCTGATTCTCAAGTAAAAACAAGCGGAGTCACGTACCTATAAAGTAAAAGTTAAATAAAAACCCTATTTCTATAGGTTTTTGATCCTGGCATAAAACGACTTCGCGAACTGTCGCCATTTTTTCATTTTTACCGATTTTTAAGCTAGTAAAATTCTAGTTGAATTATGCACCATATTACAGGAAGAGTAAGTGGCAAACTGGAGGAGGCCTTCACCCTCACTACTTGAGGGGTTCATGCACACGCATGATTTTTATTTTAAATCTTTAGAAAATCATTACATTTATATAATTAATATTAATATTAAAATTTAATTTATACCTACGTTTGATTTATTATTTATTTATTGCAATCAATAATTTAATTGTATCATTTAATATATTTTTATTGCAATCAATAAATCAAAATTGAAATGAGAAGATGTTATGAAACTATTAACTAATATGAAATGTAAACAAACAAAACATCGAATGTATAAACTTCTTCTTAAATTACTTAAATGTAAACACACTCATGTAAAAATGTTAATTTAGACTTCAATGCATAAAATTAAAGGCTTTTTTTTTTGTTTTATTTTTAAGTGGTAAATTAAGGCGAAAGCGTCAGGGTAGCCCGCAAAATTAAAGTTTTCTTACGTTTTTTGCAATTTCGTGGTCAGTATCATGTTATAGGTATATTGATCTAAATAATTATGACTCGCGGTCGTAACAAATATTTATTTATAGAATTACTAGCGGACCTGGCAGAAGTCGTCCTGCCCGACCAGGTCCAATTGTGTTTTTAAAACATCCAGGAAGCCATTGAAATATATACACAAAATTTCATCCAAATTGACCCAGCCGCTTAGGAGGAGTTAATAAGTATATTTAAAATTATTATAAAAATCATGAACTTGAACCTAAGTTCATATTACCTTATTCAATGACTATTTCATGAAATCATGACATTTGAGGCCAATTTTAACTTACGGAGTTGTATTGCTGATTCTAATGATTATAAGTCTGTATAGTCATATTGTTGCGGTCGCGAATCATAATTTTAGTCAACATACAAGCTGACACTGACCAGCAAATTTCGAAAAACGTAAGTGAATTTAAATTTCGCAGGCATCCCCCTTAAGCAGAGATCCGGACAGCTAAACTAACTAAACTATCGTTTGTCTAAAACGATGTTACAAATTCAAAAGGAACCGGCGAAACTTTTGAAAGTGCAGCCTGGCTCTTGCTTCTCCAGCACAGGTATGATGAGCACCTGTTTTAAAATACAATAACCACACTAAAATGCGTTGTATCTTTTAGTTGTTATAACAAAGACACGTTTGGGCTTGTGACTTAGGAGGGGCTTGTGAATAAGAAATAACAGCCGCACGGTTCGATCGTTCAGGTTAAGTAACGCTTGCCACGGTTGGTCCGTGGATGGGTGATCATCTCTACATACCAAGACCCCTCCGTACCTCGGAAAGCACATTAAGCCGTTGGTCCTGGCTGTCAATCATGAATCTTTGACAGTCGTTACGGGTCGTCAGAAGCCCGATAGTCTGACAACCAGTCTTGCCAAGGGGTATCATATTAGCTCCACAATCATAAACTGGATTGTGGAGGTCAGATAGGCAGTCGCTCCGTGTAAAATACTGTTATTCAGCTGTATCCGGTTAGACTGGAAGCCGACCCCAACTTAGTTGGAAAAAGGCTAGGCAGATGATGAACAAAGACACCTGAAACACTGGTAGATCTCTCCCATCTAAAACTCTGGTAGAAGTTCTACCAGTAGAAGTTAGCAAAACCGTACTATCTTCCATAATAAAGCTTTTGGGGTTAAGCAGACGGAAACAGTTTTGATACACAAACCATTTACTGTAGGCATTTCGCGTTCGCATTTCAGAATCAATCAAATCAATAAAACAACGAATCCGATCCACAGTTAGGCGATCTAAAATACATACATAGGTACGTACAATCTTATCTGTTTCATATTATTGGCACTATTCATCTCCGCGCCATCATTACCTTTGAATATCGAGCTCATTACCTATCCTTTTTCCTCATTCCCAACACAAAAGAGAGGGCCGATTGCGAGGGAATTATATGCAATTTCATTGACTAGAAATGAGAATACCGCTTTCCAAGTCTAGTCCGTTAAACTGGGGATATTGAAATTTTATAGATAAAGAGTTTTATTCTCGGGATTGATTAGGTCTTTTTCTCGTATTAAAGCTTTTGTCTCGGTATTTTATATCCTGATTTAATGCTTGGGGAATTGGGTTTTAAGTGCCTATATCGAAAAAGTGTCTGCGAGGTACGGTATTTGAGATATTTTCCAATTTTCCGTTCTGGAATTGATAAAATGTTACGCGGCCGATATTGCTGGTGACTGCCTGTCGGTAGTGTTTCCTGCGATATTTTTTGTAAAAAAAAAGCAGAAATCTTGACATTTTAAACAACATTTTAATTAAATTGTTATGAAAAACCCGTAGTTTTGTTAGTAGGACCTACCTAAAAAATATAAAAAACTTGACACCCGAATGGAACGAAGTTCCTTTCGATTAATTAGTGAAAGAATTGTAATAAAGTTATAATAATATTTTTTTTTATTATTAACAAATAAAAAACACAGACAAAAAACTGGCTTGCTTTCTATAAGAGAGAGAGAGAGAGAGAGAGAGAGAGAGAGGCTTACAACTATAGCAAAAAGTGTCGTTACAACTGTTGGTCTTAATTTTCTCCGTCTAGCCCGCTTTCGCAACGCGCGATAAGTAACTTCGTTCCAAAAAGCATGAGTACATAAAGAAAACATTCCAGTTACCTACTTTTAGAGAACTGATAAGCGATTAGAACAGTGAATATGAACACTTTAATTACCCGATAGTTTTTTTTTCCAAAGAATTCATATTAAGTGTAAGAATTATAGAGGGGCTTGTGGTTAAGTAATAACAGCCGCACGGGTCGATCGATCGGGTTAAGCTACGCCAGCCGCGGTTGTTCCTTAGATAGGTGACCATTTTGACATAGCAAGACCCCTCCGTGCCTCGGAAAGCACGTTAAGCCCGGTCCCGGCTGTCATTCATGTATCCTAGACAGTTGTTGCGGATCGTCAGAAGCCTAAAAGTCTTTCAACCAGTAACCATAAGCTACTGGGTTGTGGTAGTCAGATAGGCAGTCGCTCCATATAAAATACACCGGAGTCGGGTTAGACTGGAATCCGACCCCAACATAGTTGAGAAGAGGCTAGGCAAAATGATTGATTATATGAATCTAGCTAGAACATAAAGTCCATACTAAATTCTATTAATTAGCATTGCATACCTGCATTGGATTTAGATATGAATAATTGATCTAAGAGAGCATTAATCGTGCGAGACGATGTGCACTCTGATGGTATTTATGTATTACAATGTGAATACATTCGTTTGAAAGTCTAAGTGAATTGTGATAGAATTTCTCATAAATTACGGTAAATGCTTTTGATTAAATACCAAAAACGAAACTTAAGTGGCAGTGGGCAGGGCACATTGCTCACAGAACAGCTGGCCGATGGGGCCGAAAGGTTCTGGAGTGGCGACCGCGTACCGGAAGACGTAGCGTTGGAAGGCCTCCCACAAGGTGGACCGACGACCTTGTAAAATCCGCAGGAACCCGTTGAATGCGTGAAGCACGGAACCGATCGAAGTGGAGGTGCGTGGGGGAGGCCTATGTCCAGCAGTGGACGTCCGGCTGAAATGATGATGATGAAACTGGACTTATAATTATTTAAAAACTGAAATCGCCAATCCGCCTTGAACAAGCGTGGTGATGAATGCTTGTCTCTGTATCCCTGCTCTTTCTGAGTGATAAGCCTTTATTGCCTTCGCCTTTTACCTTTGCCCTTTATACATAATAAACCTATAATGTTCCCACTGCTGGGACACAGGCCTCCTCTCGGTGAGAGGGAGTGGGCCGTAATCTACCACGCGGGCCCAGTGCGGGTTGGCAGATGTCACATGTCTTCGAATTTTTTTGGTTCTAGGACCTGCCGGTTTCCTCACGGGGAGAGCAGTGGTGGCCAAAATTAAGCTGATGTTATTTTACCCTATTCCTGATTTTCAGTATTGGTTGGCAAACAAGCTGGCTACCCACCTCATAATAAGTCATCAACTTCACCTTTGTGTGGCACACTTCAGTGCTAATTTCTTAAATCGGACTTTACACATTTTGTTTGTTACTATCAGATGTATGTATCTTTTTTTTTGTGAGGATGGGAAATCATCAAATGACCCCTCCCGCTCTGGGTGGAGCGGAACGGAGTGTAAGGCTCTTACTGACTAAAACCCACCCATGTTCCTTCCTTAGCCCTTTATGTTCCAGGGCAGCGGTAACCCTTTCGGACGATCCCGCTACCCAGGCAGGCTTCGGCCCTATCGGGGAGAGATGTATGTATCTGAAGGCCAATTCTCGTAATTTAAAACGTTCAAAATCTAGTGGCAGTCTCATCTCGGCGACAAACAACGTCGTAAACTTTTCAAAAATGTAGGGAAATTAGAGGATTTTTTGACAGATTGAGACTGAGATCAGACTGTGAACGTTCTTAAAATTACGAGAATTGCCCCTCAGGAGTATTGTGTGTATTTTAGTATGTGCTAAATAAATGTATTTTCTTTCTTTTTATGGACATCTGCAATACCAGATGCAACACAAACCCCTTATAGCACTAAGTTTTCATCCATTATATTTGACATCCATTATTTTGATTTTCATTCTTGTTATTTTTATAGGTACTTTGATATAATAATAATAATAATATCCCTGGACATTTCACACAGCGCCATCTAGTCCCAAGCTAAGCAACCTAATGCTTATGTTATGGTAACAAGATGGCTGATAAACTACTTATATACATTTTTTTTTTTGTAAATATATACATATTATAGATAGAAAAACACCCAGACTCGGAACAAATACATGTAGGACTTACAAATATTTGTTCTGTGCGGGAATCGAACCTGCGACACGCAGCGCAGCAGTCCGATCGCTCAGCCACTGCGCTAACCGTGTTTTCAACCAGATATACAGATTTACGAAGAAGAAGACGTTTTATATAACCAGAAGCCGATTATACCTTCGAATATTTAAGTTTCCCGTTGACATATTTCAAACGCGTAACATTTAATGAGTCCCGTTGTCTTGTCATCGCTCTGAATCTTTTGTATCTTTATTTAACTCTTTTTTTCTCTTCAAGTTTACCAATCAGTATTTAAGGGGACTTAAAAGAATCTTCTCCAAACTTTACCAAAACCATTATCTATCATTTAGACCTGTGTGTTAATTTCAATATACCTTTTTATTTTAATCCCATCAACAAGAACATTGAGTTTTATATTGCATTCAAGCCCAGTCTTCTAGTACCTATTCAAATAGGTAAGTCTGGACATTTCACGCATGTACTATCGAACACAAAATCGCACTTTAAAATTCCCCCCTCCCCCCTCAACAACCAGAAGTCACGCATGAATTCTTCGAAACGACTTAGTAGTTCTAAATCTTACTTAGCATCCTAGCTTTCTTAGTGAACAAGGCGTTGTTTGTAGACGTCTAGGTGCACTAAAATAATTAGTGCACCTAAACCACAGGAAACTGAACAAAGTTGCGTTTCAGTTTGCGTTTCATAGAACGCTGCGTATGCGTTGTGTGTTGTAAGTAAATAAACATCCGCGAGTCAAATAAGACGTGTACAGTCCTCAAAAGAGATAAGTAACCAGGGTCGTCGGATATAGTTGAAGTTTAGTAAGAAACCGATGGATGTTTTAGAATTAAATTTAATATGATAAATTAACTGTTTTCTTTTTCTATTAATTAAATTAAAATTTATTCGAAAACATCCATCGGTTTCTGATTAAACTTCAACTATATCCGACGACCTTGGTTACTTATCTCTTTTGGTGACCGTACATTGAGATTTTTTAATTGTCGTGGTTTTTATTAAGGACTAGCTGACCCGGCAAACGTTGTTTTGCCATATAAATTATTTCTAGCTGCCCGGCGCTACTTCCTTCGCGTGGTGTCCTAACCCCTACCCTACCCCTACCCTACTCCTACCCTGCTCCTAACCTACTCCTACACTACTCCTACCCTACTCCTACACTATCCCTACCCTACTCCTAACCTGCTCCTAACCTACTCCTACACTACTCCTACCCTACTCCTATAAGTAAAACGCTGATTGATTGATAGAACCTAGCGGACCCGGCAGACGTCATCCCACCCGAAAAAGCAGCGCCACCTACCGGGTCCAATTATATATACAAACCTTGTCCTGACAATAACGAACACAAAAAAAAGAATTATCCAATTTGGTGCAGTCGATCGGAAGTTATGCGCGCACATACATTTCGGTGATTCTTTTTTATTTATATAGATGAAACAAAGCCGGAGGAGCATAAGCTTCTGTGTTCGATTTCGTAGTCAGGCAAAGTTTTATTCGGTTCCATCAGGAATTTCTCAGTAGCAACCCGGAGCCTGAATTTGTGCCCGGTCGATAGTAATAGTGTAGCGGTATCTACAACGCCATATGCGAACAACGCGTCATACTGACGTCACGCAAATTCTGCATCTCGCAAGCAGAGTTTACCGCGCAACTAGCATACTAACAAACTTCCCAAAATCAGTCGTTGGGCAGTTGCCCGCCAGACACAACATCCGTCTGGTCGGAGGATCCTCCCTTTTCTATAGAGTAGGAGTGAACTTTACACCCTGTTCCTCATACCTCTATAATAGGATCGCCCGTACGCCGTACTATAGGCACAACTCTGCTTAACCCTTCGGGGGAAACGGGCGTGATGTTATGTTTTCTTATGAAATAAAATTGAAATCTTTTTTGTCATTTATACCTCGGGATTTCGTTGCCGATATAGTAGATTCCTGCTGTCTATAAAATAAAGTGAGGAAAGACAAGTTTAGTTAAGAAACTCCTTCATAGCTAGGTCCGATCAGAATTCTAGCGATAACCGCCAAAAAAGCTACAACTCTTATTTGCGAACCTAGTATCTGTTTAGGTACTACTATCTATTCTGTAGGAGAATACTGTGCCCCTGTAGTCGATCAATCAATTAAAAAAATTCCGCCAATCATTCAATTTACACTGTAGGGCATAAAACCCCTAGTACCCTCAGTGGTCTGAAAATTTAGACTCATTTATCATTTTCAGACAGTGTAGAGACTGTAGTAAATGAAGTAGCTATATATAAAGTATTGTAAGGTAATTCTCTCGTAGGAATTCCTGCGTTGATGGAGTATCTAGTTGTGTTTCCGAATAAAACGAACTCATTCTACAAAATTCATAAAAATCTAGTAATATTAATACGTCTTTCAGGCCAAATTACGACTATGGTGGCCAATCTCAGCGGAGACTAGCCATCGGAGCGAAATCTAGTTACTATGGCACTGAATGTAACATAACTTCAATCAAAGACACTCCTTGCTCCCCCTCATGGTTTAACCAATAAGTTGAAACTGGCATCAATCCAAGAAATGCGTCAAAGAATGTCCTTACAAACTAAATAAAAACACTTAAATCAAACGTCATTCATTGATTGACGGAACTGTTGGTATTCGAGGAATCTATGTCGCTGGTAATTCATGGTGATCGGTGGGTGGGGCTACCTACCACCGGCTAGGTTCTAAATACATTTTACATATCTCTTGGCTTCCTTAAAGTCCGTTATTTGTTTTTTTGCTATATTTGTTTTTTGTATTTTTTTTTTTCAGCGGTAGCCCGGAGTCTGTATTTGTGCCCGGTTGATGCTGGCGATTGGGCCCCTATTACAATAACGCAAAAAGTGAGTATACTATATTATGTACAGACGCCAGCACATCAACCTACTACAATCTGTCAAATTTCTATAAGTAATAGATTTTCAACTTTATCGCTAAAGCATTAAGGTTCAAGGTTGATTGGGAAAATTTGACAGTTTCGGATAGCTTGACCTGCTGGCGTCTGTACACCTCTGATTTACACCTCTGCCTAAATCTTTGGGGATGACAGACGTGATGTTATGTTTTATTATGTGAATGGTAATACAAATAATTGATGGGGAATATTGACACTGACAGCTCTTGAACGCAGTTATGATGTGCTGATCGTGTTCAGTTTCATTGGTGATGTCATGTATGTTATGTTGTGTGTAGCGGTATCTACAACGCCACATGCGAACAACGATTAATACTGACGTCAAATCCTGCATCTCGCAAGCAGAGTTTACCGCGCTATTGGCATATATACAAAACTTCCCAACATCAGTCGCTGGGCAATTGCCCGTCAGACACAACACAGGATGAGTAAACTTTACACCCTGTTCCTCATACCTCTATACTGGTGACCCCGAACATGAACGTCAGCGCAGCTATCGTGCAAATACTACAGCGTGACGTCATCATCATCACTCCCGCAAGCTTTAGCGGCGAGTCACTCAGCCAGCCAACATCCATGGCTACAACGGGTATCCTGACCACTGTTGTTTTTGTAAACCTTGGACTTTTCTTTATTGAGAACGTATCTGGAGCGACAATGATTTATTACCGCAGGTCTGTTAGCGTACATAAATTTTGCAACAATGAGATGCAAAATTTACAGGGATCCACGAATATTGCGTTAAAAATGTCGAACGTTTTCTTATAACCAAATTACTTCCGTTACCTATGTTAGAAGTTCTATGGATTGCAGGCGGCATGCCTATCACTAGGAGCCAGCACAAAAACAGACTACGGGCTGCTATTGAGATTGTTGTAATGGAAAGACCAAAAAACACCTTACCCGTTTCAGGGATGTCCCCTCAGAAGTCGCGCTTGGGGATACCTAGGACAACGAAGCAGTCTACCTGCGAAGCAACTAACATTCATACCTAGTGGAAAACTGGGTTGAAAATTAAAATGTCAATCTACCTAAACATCTTATCTCTCTCATCCATCTATCTGGTATTTTTCGTTTTAATTATATTGTTAGTTTGAAAAGGTCTTTTTTTTACTATATACATTTCCTGCGCGTGTCCCAAACAAAATATTTGTCTTTCTTTATTTTTTTTACACATAGCCAATTGTAAGCATAGAACGGCAAAACTCGAAGCAGTAAACTGACTAATTGCATTAACGGTTAGAGCCTTAACGTTTACTACTATCGGGTCAAAGATCACGACAGTACAGTGTGTCGTCGTGTAATTGCCAAGCCCTAAAATGCAAAGTGTTTCTTACAATTAAGTAGGTATTAACAGGTGGTATGCTTAGAGGGGCTTATGAGGGGCCCGTGGCTAAATAATAACAGCCGCACAGGTCGATCGATCAGGTTAAACCCCGCTTGCCACGGTTGTTCTGTGGATGGGTGACCATCTTTACATACCGAGACCCCTCCGTGCCTCGGAAAGCACGTTAAGCCGTTGGTCCCGGCTGTCATTCATGGATCTTTGACAGTCGTTACGGGTAGTCAGAAACCCGAAAGTCTGACAACCAGTTTTACTAAGGGGTATCGTATTATCAAGCAACTGGGTTGTGGAGGTCAGATAGGCAGTCGCTCCATGTAAAGTACTGATGTTAAGCTGCATCCTTGGGAAAAGGTTTGGTCATGTCGAGAAAATGAGAGAATGTATAGCAGACGACATACAAAAGGTGACATGGCAGATGTGAGTGGAAACGCCAGGACGGGACGCCCTAGAAGGACATTTAGCGACCTTAGTGCTCATACACACGAGCGACACGGGTCAACGGCAGAGGCATCTGCAGTCGTCGACAACATGGCTCATGTATTTGAGTACATACGTATTGGGGATGTTCTTCAGAAAGGATGTAGGAACGTTAACGAAGCAAAAGGAGTATGTAAAGTAGTCTATAGTTTCTGTCTCCTCCCATGGAAAGAAGACGAGACGAGAGTTTTTGTATACATATGTTGGGGTTGGCTTTCAGTCTAACTGGTTGCAACTGAATACCAGTGTATTAAATGGAGCGACTGCCTATCTGACCTTCACAGCTCCATTAACACGATACCCCTTTTTAAGACTGGTTGTCAGACTTTTGGGCTTCTGACTACACGTACCGACTGTCAAAGATCTATCAATGAAAGCCGGGACTAACGGCTTAACGTGCTTTTCAATGCACGGAGGGGTCTCGATATGTAATGGATGGTCACCCATTCACGAACCGACCTCGGCAGGCGAAGTTTAACCTTCGATTTACCCATGCGGCTATTATGCCGCATGGGTAAACCTAGGGTTGCCATACTATATGTTACATGTTTGTTCCATCTCCGTTAAACATGAAATAAAATGATTTATGAAATCAGAATTTGACAAAAATTATACAGCACATTCCTTAGCATCAACTATGCATAAAGTGTCTAAGTGAGTACTAACAACTCTATATAGATGTACGCAATCAATCGACAACGCAGTACCTAATAATGCACCCTATTAGTAACATAAAGTAGTTAGTACATATTCATATATTATTGCTAGCAAATAAATCCCCCTCTATTTGCTTAGGCGCGTCAATAAGCCGGCCAGTTTGTTTAGTGTTTGTTTAAAAATCAGTGTAAAGAGGAATTTCTATGTGTGTTCGCAAATACGTGTGTTTGTTCACTTTTATTTTGTTTTTAGAAAAATATTTGCATGGAAAAATCTTTTGCGATGTTCAATTGTTTGTTTGTTTTGGCGACTCGATACATCTCTTATCTATTCTGTGCCCGATATTCGTGTTTGGCTGGATTCGGGAGGCAGAAAATAGGATGGCAGAACTTGGGGGAGACTTACCTAATGTCTAGTCTTTTTCTTAGCGTGTCGATAGCAATCTAAATGGACTCGGCTCAGAATTCGGCTACATGTTTGGCGCCATCACCAGTGACCATCAGTTCCTGTAGCGTGCAGCTGACAGGAATCGCAGGGCACGATATTAAGTGTCCCATCGTTTGTGGAACAGCTCCAAATTTACACTCTAAGGCGTAGTTGTCTATGAAACTCCACCTGAACAGGTTTACCTTGCTTCGGCCAACCTGGGTCCGGAGTCTGTTTAAAGACTTCCAGGTTACCCAAGGTAACTCATGAGAGGATGAGAAGTCTTCAGCAGGTGGAACAAATGGTTTGGGTAAGGAAGCACTGTTTAGTTATAGGTATTCATCATGACATACCTAAGACATTTTTCATTTTATCTAGCCTTAGGCCATAGCAGACTGAATTATGTAGACCAGGTATGGTAAATCAATGGCACGCGTACCTTGGCACGTAGCAAAATGATTTGGGCACTGCATCATTTCAGGAGTTTAGATACCTACCTAATTCATCTAGTTTTTTTTGTTAGCATGTGCTGTCCTAATTTAATAATTATTTTTTAATTCATAGTTTACAATAGCCGAAGTCCCACTAATTTATCGTATATTTAAATAAATATAAAGCTGTTAATATTCACATTAGTCCTAAAGCAATCGTGGGTTGTCCTTGACTGCACTTATAGTGCAAAAAGGGATAATCGTCTGTTGGTGTCTCATTTCATTAAAAACATCTAACGGGTCTCTGCGAGTTGGCTTTGGCTCCTCGTACGCCTTCCAAAGGTCCGGGACCCCAGGGGCCTGAGAAATTTCAAGAGAGATTAAAAATAATTATTATATTGCGAAAGTATACAGTTTTTTTCCAGTAGTCACCAAGATAAGTTTATTTGCGGGCACGTCATGGCCGCATAAAATATTTATTTGTAAAAAATGGCACGTAGATATACAGTTTCGCCATCTCTTATGTAGATGCTCATAACATGCTTGTTTATCTGCAAATATTTTAGTCATTACCTCGTAAGGGTATATTTAACCCTCCTAACGCCGAAGTGAACAAAATTCAAAATTCAAAGTTTTTACGTTTTCACGTCTCAAAACAAAAACAATACATTACGTAGCAAGAAAAGCAATATACCTTTCAAAGGGATACAAGAAAAATAAGTTTTAAAATGTCTAAATATAATAAACAACGACTGTTTTTACTTTTGTTTACGTAAACCGGCATTTACAAAGTAACCTGTGGTTCATTGACTCAAATGTTGTTCTTCCACCTTGATAGAGTAAGACTATGTAAACACGGGGGGCGATCCGTTTGTTTACAAGATGCGCCGACGCAAAGTCTTGTGCCGATTGATCCACAGTTGAAATGGAATCGACTGACGTTAGATGTTCGTAACGAATTTTTACGTTTAACTGAACGAATGAATGAATGGTTACAATCAATCTGTACCTACTATGGTTATAACATGTACCTATATTATGACAATGAGGATGAGAATCATGATGTATCAAAAGTGTATCTTGATTCAGAAAAATAAAAAATGTATTTGAATAATTTACAAAAAAAAACTTTTATAGTATTGCTAATCATGATGAATCATTATGCAACGCAAGCAGCCTTTTGCAGGAAAATTTAACACCAAAAGACAACAATATCAAATTACTTTCTTTTACGAATATCAAATTGATGATTATGTTGCAAGGGGTGTGAAACGCACTCTAATTGCGTAACGCACTTTTAATCACAATCATGAATCATGTTGAAGGATGTTGCTAGTCCATTGCTTCGTATGTACGAAAAATGCGTTTGCTCAGCAACGTAAATAACGCAATGAATGTTGTTGAACTGTCAAAATGATACCAAATGCTACTAATATTACGCAACTATCTCGCAGGTTATTAGTAACTAGGTCTATCAATAACTACGAGTATATTCGATCTTTACGTCACTTTAAGCTTAGCTGTTATGTGATTATCGATATCGATAAATGATTAACGATGATAAACTGTATTTATTCATGTAAATTGGTTCAAAAAAACACTTTTACACGTCCACAATAACTTAGGTTTTTAATATAATAATAATAAATTTATTTATTTCAGGTAAATAACACCCATTCAGCGTACACGTATAACATAAAATCAGATAAAATTCAAATTAAATTAAATCACAAGAACTAGATGAGTTCGGTGTTTCCTAATTGACTACTCTTGAGAAGAGACTGAAACGAAATCAGAGGAAAAGACTTTTAAACTCCAGAAATAATCTTGCTCAAGCCGTGTGAGCACCAGTGAAGGTATAAATTTAATTTTGCAAGTTCCTTAGGAAAACTAATTTAAAATGCATTCAGAAACTAATTTAAAGTCTATTTAATGACACTAACGCTGGCTTTAAGAAATTAAAACTATCATTTTGAGGCTCAAACATGATTTAGGGTCCCATTACTGGCAATGTTATTACATCAGTGCTTATGCCTCAAGGAACTAATATCTTAAAAGCCTTATGACAAGTCTTGAACTCAATCTTCGTAAGTGAACACTGGCATACAGAAAAAAACCTTTACTAGCAGACTTGAAAAAGTGAGGATTCCTATTCCTAACTATGTAATCTGCATTCGCGACATATTCTCCAAAAATGTAAACAAATATGAGTTTATAGAAAAATAAATTTAATTCCTACACGATAAAGTTCAGTTTACGCTACAACTTTAAAAAATGTTTATAGCTTTTCCAATAGTGCTAGTCACTCTGAAATCAACTTAATAACCATTAAAATAAAGTTGATATTTGTTTAACTTGAAATAATGTCAATTTGAAACATAAATAATATTTGAATATAAGTATGTAACTTTTAGAAACCCAGCGCATATGTCTTGTCTCCAGAGATGTCTTTTAAGAATTTTCTGCGTGAATTATTTTCAAAACAACTTGACAGTCGACGAGAAAATATACATAGTCTGCTAGCGTAGAAACACGTGACTATTCATTTAAGTAAATGTGAGCTTTATTACTTCTAGTCAAGGTGCAAAATGGAAGCAACGAATTGTTTGTTTAGGACTTGAGTAGTCACGATTCTGTTTGTATATATTTTTGAAACAACTGTTTTTATTTCTAAGTTAACGTTCATATTTAATTAAACATTTCCAACACTACCGTAACCGTAAAAGCTGTGAAAGAAATTTAATATTACATTGCATAAACTTTCAGGAATAATAAAGCATTTTGTCCGCTAGCAAAGTTTAAAATAAAATCCTCTCAAATAGAACTCGATAAAACATAGTTCACACAATGGCTATTTAAAATTGCATGCATGCGACAGATGGTATGCAGAGGTCGGCAATTTTTTGATTTTAGCTCCAGCATGTAGGAAAATAAAGGGGTAAAAATTTTCATGTTCGACATTACGTAGGATTTGCGGGAAATATGCCGAAGTAATATCTGTTTAACTTCTACTATTGTTTGGCTTTATTTATCGAGGATAAATTATGGCTGCAACTGTATTGGATCCAAATAAATGATGTTGCCTCCATCAGAGTACAATATTCCATTCCAAATAATGATTTTCAAAATGGAGCGATATTATATCTCGTAACGTTGCAACGTTACAATATAATATCGTTTGCAATGTTGTGTTGGCTTAAAACTTCATTTCTGTATTATTTTATTCGATTATATTACGAGTATGTAGGCAATCCATCTGCAAGTGCAGGAAGATCCTCTAGAATTTAGAAAATAATGTTGCCCTTCAGTGAAAATAATTTTAGAATTTCCTTTGGTAACTATTATCTGGACAAAACAATTATGACTTTATTTATTTATTAAAAATCTGCAATTACTATCATTACAGGTCACTTTTTTATATAATTTGTTTTTTATTTTTATTTTTTATTGTTTTTAGTTTAGTTTAGTTTTATGATCTTCCTGTGCGAGTCGCAATAAATACTTTTTCTACCTAATGCGATAGCGTGGTCTTAAAATTAACATATAATACAATTGAAAACTATGAAAAACGCAAAAACACTGGTAGTACTTATAATACATTTTACAAATAATAACTACTTTACTAATTTCCCTATATAAAAATAAAATAAAAACACAAAATATAGCCTACTCTAATCAACACTATAACATAAAAAGAACATCAGTATTTTTGCGAATTCACTCAAATGGCATGTAAATACATCGATCTTCACGTGAAGATCGTTAATAACCCGAATTGCGCGGGTTAATGGTGTTTTGGCGAGAAGGTTGGTCCTGACAACAGGCACGGACAGCAGTGGCGGGCGGCGCCGCCTCCACACATAGCGGTGACCGACCAGTGTTCCACTTTAGCCCTGGATCGATAGAGCTGGAAGTCATGCGGCCTTTGCCCAGCAGTGATGCAGGTTAATAGTAACAGTAACTATTATTTATCTGAACGGATAAATGAAGTAGCCAATACTTAGACACACAATGTGAGTTAACCCTCCAAAACTTGTAAATCTTTTCTTTTTTGTCTGCTTCAAATTATTCTGCGCATCCCAATCATTCAAAAATCTCCCACATGTAGTCCACACAAGAAAGGATAAGGCATTGAAGATAAAAACCCACAAATAAATATTATAGAGGAACACAACCGCGGTCTGGTTACTAATGAACATTCCTCTAGTCCAAATAAAAATGTACTCCGTACGAGAATCACGATGTATTTAAATATGTATGTTCTGAAATTCAGTAGGAGAGGAAAAACATAAAATACGGCTCTTGGAGCAAATGTAGCCTAACGAGCGAATGTAACTGCTACCTTGCATGGGAATGCTGGGCAACTTAATTCCTGTGCCACTGTGTAGGTAAGTGAGATGGCGACACTTATTTATCTAAGAAAATGTCGTGCTGTCTCGGTCACTCGTCTGCTTTTTGGCAAGTGTTGTGGAGCGTGGCACTGCGACTCGTTAACTAGGGCCTCGGGGAGCGAATGTTAATACTAAGGCACCATACTCTGTGTCAATTTGGGGAAATTGAAAATAAAAAAGTTTTTCATGTTTAAAATTATGGTGGCGAAGTTGCAGGACTGTCCATAGCGAATATTTTCTTGATATTATCATCATCGGCGATTTTTACATTCTTTTTAGTTCAAAAACTCATGTGTCGAAGATCCTGACTGAACTGATACAAAATTCTAATGCTAACTTATTATTTTTTTAATATTGTTTGTTTGTTTGTTACCCTTTCACGGTAAAACGGCTAAACGGATTTAGATGAAATTTTGCACAAGGGTAGACTAGCATGACTGGGTTAGGTTATAATAGACATAGGATACTTTTTATCTTGGTAGTTCGTTCCCGTGGTATATGTATAATTACCGACCTTCACGCAGACAAAGTCGTGAGCAAAAGCTAGTCCTATATAAATTCAATTAAACCCTTTGTGAACAACATACAAAAATCTAATTTCGTTCTAATAAAAGAACTAATATTCAATAAGCCTCTTGAGCCCTTCACTGTGTGTATAGTAGAACTAATAAAAAATTCAAAGTTCGATTTATACAACAATAAGTGCGATCCAATTTAAGTTTCTTTGTTTGCTGTGAGGGTAGGAAGAGTTTTACCAAAAGCACCGGGCGGGTACTACGCACCCCACTTGATGATTGACGTGTTAACTCGGTCGCGTGCGTAAATTAGTTCTGGCTTACATGTTGCGAAAAAATGAGAACTTGTTCGTAAATATATTGGCTAGAATGTTTTTTTTTTTTTTTGTAAAAATGATAGTGATATTTTTTTGCAAAGCTAACGAGAAAAATACATTTAAAATATTAGAAGAAAAGATTATATTTTGTTGATATTTAATTAGTTAATTAAACAAGATAACATTTACATAATTATAAGCTAACATTTAAAATAATAATATGTGCATGTATATGAAAAAATAAGTAAAATAATCACAGGACATCAAAAAATTCGTCCGCATCGCTGTCATCAGGAACAGTGCGCAAAAGGTGGCAACGTGGCAGCATTGCCACGTTGTATGGCGATGCTAATTCTTTGGCCAAGAAGTAGGCCATTTTAATTAACAATTAAAATAATTGTAACCAAAAACGCAAATTCTTCAATACACAATAATATTATTATATCTTTCTTTTATTATAATTTTTTAAATGAATTTCTACACCGAAAACATGAAATAAAAACGAAAATCCTATCAGTGTTTCAAGGTAAAAAATCAATAAAAACTAAATGCCCCAGTAGGCACACGAAAAGTGCCTATTTATCGAAGCCAGTCGGTAAGAGGGCATCCGATGGAGTACACTCAACTCCGTCCTCTCAACACCTGTCAAATGCCCAAATCTTTTTTGAGACGTGCAAGCTTTTAGGGCATTGTAAAATGTCTATATTTGCACTCAAACTCGTGATGTGTAGGGGGGCTGTCGAGTAGCTGCAACTCAAGTAGTTATAGGTACTACAATGTCATCCTTAAGGGGTGTTCGTTGAAACTATGACCGCTAGTATTGTAGTTACAGGGTCAAATAAAATTAGCTAGTGAAACTCCACAGCTGTGTTGAGTGTGCTAAACATGATAAAAAAATATTGACTTGATGAAATTATTTTCTCGGGTCTACGACCGTTCGTAATGCTAACTACATTACCGTTGAAATATCCGTTTAAAAATCTTTTTTTTTTTTTAACTCCACAGACTTGATGGTATGCCGTATGATATCTAAACACAATAAAACAAAAAAAAAATGATTGTTTCAAGTCACTTCAAGTAACTTAGTTACCATAGGTCGTTGATAACATACAACAACATAATTAATTTTGTTTATTTTATACATACATGATAAATTTAACGAACCCAACATTGCCAAGTTTCGTTAATTAATTCAATTTGAACCTGTAACCTATATTTTACATCCTAAATTATTGCTAAGTAAGTAGCAAATAACAGATGCTGTATTTATTTAACTTTTAATAAAGCAGGTTTCATTTTGTAATAGTAAAAATATGCCATTGATAAAATCGCACCTTTTATTTATTCCTAGGAAAGCTTCCGTGCCACTTTCATTATTCAGATTTCTGCCTTCCAAACGCTTTTCCGATATTGTTATTCTTGCAAAAGTTTAAGTAGGGCTTTCTTTTCTGTCTACATTATTGGTTACGACTTTTATTCTTTTTTATTTTAAGAATAGACTAAAGAAAGCTTCATCTTCATAAATCAATGAACTACACTTTTTACGTAAAAATAAAGAAAAAATATTTTCCAAAAGAAAACTGCCCTTTGTGCTTTTTATTCTTTATGTATGTTTAAATTGTTTTGTGTGTACATACATAAAGAAACAAATTATGCGAATAAAATATTTGCAAGTAAAACTGTAAGTCTGCGATGCAAAACTAATCCGGGTACACACTGAATCTGGTTCCCCGACCGCAAGCTGTCGCTGTCGAAAAATCCGAATGTAAACACAGCCTAACTATTGTTCTGACTTTTCAATAGTTCCATTGTGGACGCCGACACAGCGTTGTGAGGTAGGCAGTAATGGTGCGTGCTGGTCGAAACTATTGTGCTCTGGCAATTTGTTCCTACCACTATGTTTGAGGGGAATGTCGCGAAGTTTCTTTTCGTCTTTGCTACTTAATGGGCGACTATTAATTGCATGAACGTTTTTTCTGTCGGGGCATTGGTTGTGCTCCTCATTATTACTTTACCACCCTAATCTTGAATGTCAATTGCACGTCATTACGTTTTATAACGTTAAAAGTAGATTTTTGCTTTTTTTTTTTTCTATTTTACTCTTATTTGCTACTAATAGCTCTTATTTGTTGTTGCTATTTTTTTTTTATTTGGATTAAAATAATAGCATTGTGCAAGATAAAATTTCATATTTGCACACCTTTAATGGTATAATGTAAAGGGTCTAAATTTTTTTTAGATCATACTTTGTAATTGGTAAATAATTTAATTTTAAT
This sequence comes from Apamea anceps, assembly GCA_951799955.1. Taxonomy (NCBI): domain Eukaryota; kingdom Metazoa; phylum Arthropoda; class Insecta; order Lepidoptera; family Noctuidae; genus Apamea; species Apamea anceps. The sequence continues at coordinate 4,207,824 of OX637506.1, forward strand.
GAAGTTTTTTAGTGGATCACGGGGTCGGCTAAACATTGATGTTCAGAGTGTAAAGGTACAGAGTCTTCGCATAGTTGTTATAATCAAGTTACTCTTTCATGTGGTATCCTGGCTGATTGCCAGGTCTTGCCTCCCAACTAACTCTTCCCAATTTGTGGGAACGCATAATTTATAAATTACATGCTTTGCAAGTTTCAAAGGAAAACATTCAAAAGTGCACTTTTGTCTGCTGTTTTAGTTGCCTCTTAATGTCTGTGTTTAAATAGGCATCATTATTACTTGCATATAGTAAAATTTTATACTGTCTAACTGCTCTCAGGGTCTATAACCTCTTTTTTTGGAGAGACTCCTAAGCAAAGCCATTAAGTCTATAATACTTAGTCTATAAGCCGACGATAGCTCTAATCAATACAGGATGACAGGACATTTATATAGGGTGTGACATCAAAAAACCGCAATTATCTTCCTGACTTTCTATTTAAATATTCCTCAAAGCAATAAACTCCTAATAACACGTTCCTCCAATACGTGCATCCAAAACTTCCTAACCCACAATTTACATACAAAGTTTTCAAAAACTTTTAGGTACAAAAGATATATATAGGTACTAAAACCGTCATGCAGCGCCAGGTTCCAGCATCCGAAAACTACGTAAAGCAGAATTTACTGGGCAGCGTGAAATGAAATTTTAGTATTCTCCAAGAAACATCCTGTATATTCCTGTCGCCGGGAGGTTGTAAAAATGATTCGTTCCAACTTGTGGAGATTCGCCACACCTAGGGTTAGTTATTGCTAGTAAAAGGCTGGTCCTATATTCGGACGACATATTAGTAACTGTTGTTCGAGATAAATTGTATTGCTCATGTATTTTGTAGTCGAAAGCAATTCTGTGGAAGTTTTAGGCGATAATGGTTTTTTATTTATTCATACGTTTTGATGCAACTAAATAATAATAATAATGTTTATTTCCGGTAAAATGTTCACAAAGGTTACAAGAACAGTAATATGGTACAACATAAAGTGCATTGAGTATTATCTGCTGGCACCCAAACTAGGTTTATAGCCTGCGACTTGGGGGCCAGTGATTCCACAAGGGTAGAAAGATGATCAAAATGTTTTAGTAAAACTGTTTTCATCAGTAACGTGGTTAAACATAACAATGTAACTGTGATTGTAGTAACTTGATGTGCTGGCGTCTGTACATAACAGACGCCAGCACATCAAGTTACTACAATCTGTCAAATTTCTTTAATAGATTTTCAACTTTATACCAAAATGTTAAGGTTCAAGATTGATTGCGAACATTTGACAGTTTCGGGTAGCTTGACCTGCTGGCGTCTGTACCTAAATCTTGTTGATTGGGTGCAGATTATTTTGTAAATGTTTTATTTAATTATTTAAGAATTTTTGCAACTGACTTCCGGCGCTAAAAATACCGTCTTGTGTTAGTAAACGGAAGTCAATTGCAAACTGTATTAACATAATATTTAATATTTTATTTCCGGAAGTTGCATAGCACGCCTCCTGTTTGCCGTTTTTAGATGTAGAAAGGTATAAAAGCACATGGCAGTTTAAAGTTAGTTCCGTGAAGAATAAAAAGCTATACCACGGTAATGTTATCGTGGCTATACCGTTACGCTGCTCGTTTCCTTGTCCCAATCCGTTCTAGTTTCATATAATACAGACTTGTCACCGTGCGGGCTGGTAGATGTCACATGTCTTCGAATTTTTCGTTCTAGGACATGCCGGTTTTCTCACGATATTTTCCATCACCGTTTTCGAGAGCAGTGGTGATGAAATAAATTACACAAAGTAAAGCGCCTGGCTGAGTTCGAACCCACCACGTACAACTCGTAAGCCGTTACCACTGGGCCACCATTGCCCTCAAAACATATACACACAGTGGTATTCGAAGAAAAATCCCTCACGGCCATCAAAAAGAACATGTACTGACGTCAGCACATCAAGCTACTACAATCTGTCAAATTTCTTTAATAGATTTTCAACTTTATCGCTAAAGCATTAGGTTCAAGATTGATTGGAAAAATTTGAAGTTGATGTGCTGACTTCTGTACAGAAATTAGTCGGGACTCCCTGTTCAATAAAGGATCGTTTGCCAAATTATTGTTTCTGGAACCCCAAAAAGCATTTCCCCCGCTCAGAATTGTTTTCTTTTTTGTTTTGGTACGGAACCCTAATGCTCTGTGCTGCATGCACCTGTGTCTGTGCTGTGTGCATTAGCCAACTGACACAAAAAGAAAAGTTGAATTTAAAACGTCCGAGTAGGTACTGTTTTTTTTTTTGTGCAAAGCATATAAGGACGTAAAAAGCTACTAAGGAATTTATAACACCCGACTCGTTTAGCTACCGTACTCACAGAACGAGACAGTTTATCATAATCACATCAGTAATTAGTATGTCACTCAAAATAAATAAAATCATCATCTGCCTAGATTTTTTTATATCTAAGCTAAGCAATATGTACAGACGCCAGTACGTCAAGTTACCCGAAACTGTGAAATTTTCCCAATCAACCTTGAATCTAATGCTATAGCGATAAAGTTGAAAATCTATTAAAGAAATTTGACAGATTGTAGTAGCTTTTTTTTTTTTTTTTTGAGGATGGGAAATCATCAAATGACTCCTCCCGCTCTGGGTGGAGCAGGAGGGAGTGTCAGACTCTTACTGACTAAAACCCACCCGTGTTCCTTCCTTAGCCCTTTATGTTCCAGGGCAGCGGTAACCCTTTCGGACAATCCCGCTACCCTGGCAGGCTACGGCCCTATGGGGCCCCGTCACTCATGCTGACATCTCTTTGAGGTGCGCGTGGAACACAACACGCCGTCCGGCACGGGCCTGGTCCTGATCGGACGGTGAGTTACCCATTACTCACCGCCCGCAGATTGTAGTAGCTTGATGTGCTAGAGTTTGTACCTATAAGTTTTTTTAAGTGTGTATTAAAAATGCTTTTCCTTATTTAAATCTTGCCAAATCTACATCCAAAAACATAATATCCGATCCAGCATGTCCCTTGCTGCCCTCTCCTAGCGACACTCTAAGTCGAGGTCCGTACTCCATAGAGGGTACCCTTAGCGTGTAGTTGCATAGTTTTTAAGTTTTTGAAGCCCTGACTAGAAGCCTCACTTTATTGAGGCATCCCCAGGCAAGTCCGGTTAAGCAGACAACAACCTCCTAGGTTGAACTTCGAGATGCCATTAATAAAAATATAATAAATAAAAATAACATCAAAAACCAGATATTTCCTAGTTAAGAAACAGCCTTTTATTATCCTCATACTTGTACTTCACAGAAAATGACTCTGTTTGCAGACGGAGCAGATCTCTAGAACTCCAAACGTTATTAGCACGAGCTACGACAGCTTTGCTTGAAGCCACGTACTAAACGAAGAATTATACGTTCGAGTTCTAAGAAAATGGTGTCATATTTTCCGTTAACTGTTTTCTTTTCAGATTTTCTAGTACTATTGGTTTCCTTTACAAAATTTCGTTCTGGTCGACTAGGATGAAGTAAATGATGGTGGTTGACGTCTAATTTTTAACTATGGTTCTAAGTACTATTGATAACCTTCTTCTCTTTTTCATAAATCAAAAACTCAATAAATGCACTAAAATTGGGATTTATATTGATGAGTTTTACATCACTTAGTCTTAGGATGCCTAATGTGCTAATGTCTGCGTCAGCGAATGGTGTTAGCGTAAGTAGTCATAGCTGAGGAGCTACTGGGCCAAATATTTTATTTTTATTTTTTCAAACAGTTTTTGCCTAATGCCATCGAAACGCTCGAAAGGAGCAAAAGAAGAAGAGTCTTAGGAGGCATTAGGAGGTAGGATTTACTCTTCTACTTCGTAACACTCTTGTCAGAGCGATCGTGGTCCTCATTTTGTGATTCGCCTCACGATTTCCCGCCACCTACTCCGATTTCTGGGATTTTTGTGCCCTCATACAAGGGATCGCCCACTGCGGATTTTATTTGGTCAGTTCATCTCATGGGTGAGCGTCCGCGTGGTCTAGTGCGCTCAACTTTACCCTGCATGACAAGGCGCTCTGTACAGGGTGGCAGGGACATCGACGCGCAAACTGTAACCATGGATTCAGCACATGAGTTTAGATCCCATAGCTTCGAAATTTTTCGTCGATTATTAAAAAAAAAGTTGCTGTTCCATACATTTTGACTGCGTAAGTATTGCACTTTTCTATGAAACAAGGTTTTTTTTGATAACCGACGAAAAATTTCGACGCTATGGGGTCTAAACTCATGTGCTGAATTCATACTCAGCCTGTAATGTTCCCACTGCTGGGACACAGGCCTCCTCTCTGTAAGAGGGAGCCACACACCACCACCACCAGCACCATGCACGCCAGGCACACGTGCACCAGGCACCACGCGGGCCCAGTGCGGGTTGGTAGATGTCACATGTCTTCGGATTTTTGGTTCTAGGACATGCCGGTTTCCTCACGATGTTTTCCTTTACCGTTTTGAGTAGGTACCTCACATGAAAAAAAAAACTCATTAATTAAAACAACCGCAAAAGTGACTAACGCCATCTAGTGACATCAACCTAAAACCATCATAATGTCAAAATAAGTAAACATGAAAAAAAAAATGTGTGTACATTTCACAAATTGAGCATCCAGACGTTACTAATTGTTTAATTACAGCTCGCGTGACGTATTCAATCCGCCGTAGCAAGTTTTGTGGATTTTAATTGGATATAGGCGCCAAATATTTTTTGCTGTTTCTCCTAACGATGCTAACTTTAGTTTGAGCTGAGTCAACTGTGAACAATGAACTTGATATGATTCGTCATTATAAGGAAAAAGTGATGCATGCATGTCTAACTAATGATTGAGTGAGTAAACCAATTGATTTTCTCTTTTTCTGACCAAATAAAGAAGCAGCAGGAGTAAATAGGACAAATGAAGGATATGATAGAGATGGTGCTAAGAGAACAATGGATGAAAATAACTTTATAACTAACTAGCTACGTCCCGCGGTTTCACCCGCTTAAGTCTCGATCGCGTGAGTCGGTATAAAAAGTACTGCAGTGCGATTCTGTAACCATTTCACCGTGAAAACTTAGGTGAAGTGAGCGTGGAGTGAGCTGTCATTCCAAACTAAATGCTAGGGATTGACATTATTGGCAGCTCACTCTAAGCTCACTTCACCTAACTTTTCACGGTGAGATTTTTACAGAATCGATTGGCTGTACTCTTAATTCAGGTCGTAGTCTACTGTTCTGCCAAATTTTATCCAAATCTGTTCATCAGTATTAGCGTTAAAACGTAGCAAATAAACATACAAAAAATCAAATCTCTTTGTAATATCTTTATACTAGCTGCGCCCCGCGGTTTTACCCGCATAAGTTTCAATCCCGTAGGAATATCGGGATAAAAAGTATCCTATATGTTAATCCTGGTTATAAAGCATCTGTGTGCCAAATTTCATCCAAATCCGTTCAGTAGTTTTTTCGTGAAAGAGTAACAAACATCCATCCATCTATCCATCCATCCATACAAACTTTCGCGTTTATAATATTAGTAGGATAACGTATTGACAATAATGAACCTGAACATAATACAGAACTCATATTCGGACCTAACTTACTGTTTACTAGTATATATAATTCATCATGATAATGAACAAGATACATATTCTCAAAGGAAACCTTGCTAACTTTGTCACGAGTAGCAGAGAAATTATTAATTGATACTTCTAAGTTAATCGAGAGCCAATGCTCTTAAATAATAGAAAGTAACATCAACATAGATAGACTGTACATAGGTACAAACTAAAACAGAGCAACAGAATATCCACTGTAACCAAGAGAGCATGAAAAGCTTACAAAGAACGAAAATACCAAAATCTCAACAACGGGGTAGTTGCATAATGCACTAATAGTAGCAATGGCTTTCATTTTGACACTTCAACAACATTCATTGCGTTATTTACGTTGCTGAACAGACGAACGTTTCGAACATATGAAGCAATGGATTACGCAAAAACAGTTGAAGACTTTTTTATCAGCTATTATTATAGTTTTCAAATTGGAACTTATAATGATTGTATACTTGACAAACTTTTGCGGCCTGAAATTCGCTCTCATATTTAAAGCAAAGCAGAGTTAGCTCATGTTATGTAAAATACCAGCTCCCTAATTGCGTAACACACTAATAATCACAATCTGATAATTTTGAAGGATATTAATTCATATGTACGAAAAAAAAATCTGCTCAACAACGTAAATAACGCAATGAATGTTGTCGAACTGTCAAAATGAAAGAGTGTGTTACGCTATTACCCCGCTGGTTCAAAACAGTTCAAGAGTATTTCGTATAAATTATCATATTTTTCAAATCGGAACTAATATGATTATAATGAACACCTTTGTGGCCTGAAATTCGTTCTCATATGTAAACCAAAGCAGAGATAATTAATATTATGTAGTATATCAGCATATCTGTACGTCGTACTCATTTTGTCGTCCAAATCATTTTGCGTAACAAAGTTATTGCGAAGACTTTGAATAATATCTGCTTTATCTACTACTACTGATTGAAAGACTATGTCTTCAAAACCAACTTATTATTTCTCGTCCATAAAACCTCCTTTCTCCCCAACATCGACTCTTCTGAAATTCCTATTCAGTGGCACATAGCTATAATTATTATCTCATCAAGGTCGACTGGTCGCAATACTAGAAGCGACAGTTAGATGCAGTCGCCACCCTCTCGACTGCCATCATGTGCAGGCTGCGAAAATTATGCGTCATCTAGTATACTCGTAGATCATAGATGTGTTTATGAAGGAAACTAATATTATGTTCTGTTAAGGGTGAATTCCAAGGGCACGCCACGATAGCGGCGGTAAGACCCCTCTTTGAGGAGTGGCTAGAGAGACGTCACGGCGTTCTCACCTACCGCCTGACGCAGGTCCTCTCCGGACACGGATGTTTCGGGAGGTTCCTGCACATAATCAGGCGGGAGGAGACGCCCGGGTGTCACCACTGTCAGGATCGCCCAGAGGACACGGTGGAGCATACGGTGGAGGTCTGCCCTGCTTGGGCAGAGCACCGCCGTGTCCTCGTAGAGGCGATCGGCAGCGGCGGCGACCTCTCGCGTCCGGCCCTGGTTCAAGCCATGGTCCGGGGCGAGAGGGAGTGGGAGGCAGTCACCTCCTTCTGCGAAGCAGTCATGCTAGCGAAGGAGGTGGCGGGGTGGGCGAGAGAACGCACCTCACGCCTCAGCCGCCGCGGGAGACGCTCCGGGCGTCGGGAGCCGCGTGACGACTCCCGGCCACCGTAGGCGCGGGCCTGCGGGCGGTGAGTAATGGGTAACTCACCGTCCGATCAGGACCAGGCCCGTGCCGGACGGCGTGTTTGTGTTCCACGCGCGCCTCAAAGAGATGTCAGCATGAGTGACGGGGCCCCATAGGGCCGAAGCCTGCCAGGGTAGCGGGATTGTCCGAAAGGGTTACCGCTGCCCTGGAACATAAAGGGCTAAGGAAGGAACACGGGTGGGTTTTAGTCAGTAAGAGTCTGACACTCCCTCCTGCTCCACCCAGAGCGGGAGGAGTCATTTGATGATTTCCCATCCTCAAAAAAAAAAAAAAAAAAGGGTGAACTCCACCAAACTTTTATACCTAGAATAAGTCTTGTCCTGAGCATAAATATTGAATTTTTTGCAGTTTTCCTATTTACTATCAGACGTCAATTTTATTCCACGGATAAAAGATATCAGAGGTGATACTCGTGTAGCCCTAAGCCGGGTATGTAAGTTTCATAGCAGGTGGCGTTATGTAGTTTCAGCTTACCCCCCCCCCCCCCCCCCATAAGAAGAAGGCGTGAGTATGTAGTAAGCCGGGTTTCCCAAGGCAAAATCTAACCGGGTGATAGAACAAACTTAAAAACATGTTAGTATCTTATCCAGTCCAAATGAATAACATTTTGTTTCGGTCAAACAGTTATGGCACCGCCCCATTAGGTTAGGAAAACATGTTAGGGCCAATTTCTAAAAATTAAGGTCGCAGGAGAGATCCGGCTTTGTTGGAGCATCCACAGTTACCAAATGGCGGACAGCGGCGAAAATTATGCGTCATCTAGTATACATACTCGTAGATCATAGATGTGTTTATGAAGGAAACTAATATTATGTTCTGTTAAGGGTGAATTCCACCAAACTTTTATACCTAGAATAAGTCTTGTCCAGAGCATGAATATTGAATTTTTGGCAGTTTTCCTATTACTGTCAGACGTCAATTTTATTCCACGGATAAAAGATATCAGAGGTGATACTGGTGTAGCTCTAAGCCGGGTATGTAAGTTTCGTAGCAGGTGGCGTTCTATAGTTTTAGCCTACCCCCCCATAAGAAGAAGGCGTGAGTATGTAGTAAGCCGGGTTTCCCAAGGGAAAATCTAACCGGGTGATAGAACAAACTTAAAAACATGTTAATATCTTGTCCAAATGAATAACATTTTGGTTCGGTCAAACAGTTATGGCCCCGCCCCATTAGGTTAGGAAAACATGTTAGGGCCAATTTCTAAAAATTAAGGTCGCAGGAGAGATCCGGCTTTGTTGGAGCACCCACAGTTACCAAATGGCGGACAGCGGCGGTTGGATCGGGACGGATATACGGTGAAATTTATAAGTAAAAATTTGTCAAAAAATATGAAAATTAATATTTTTTTTAGCTTTAGTTTGCTTCAACTTGTACTCCAGACTTCAGACAGTTACTAAGTTCAAAGTAATTAAAAGTAATTTTTCACATTTAATACTTACTTTATTATTTTTGTCCATTACATAGTATTTCTTTATTAATTTAAAGTATCTTTTCGTTTTAATGAACCAAGGTTTTAAAAAACCTTAAGAAAACTAGTTTTCGGCTACCAAACGCAACAATCATATTATTTTAAAAACCGGCCAACTGCGAGTCGGACTCGCATACGTAGGGTTCCGTGCCACAAGGCAAAAACGCCGAAAGAAGCACGTTTCTTGTAGGGAGACCCCTTTAAACTTTTAACTTCATTTTATTTGTATTATTTTTTGTTATAGCAACAACAGAAATACACACTCGAAAATTTCAACAATCTACCTATTACAGGTCATGAGATACAGCTCGCTGACAGACAGATGGACGGACGCGCGGAGAGCAGAGGCTTAGTAACAGGGTCCCGTTGGCATGGCATGATATGGTATCCTAAAAACTTTACTTTACTTTACTAATAAATTTGTAATCCCTGGTCTTTATCATATATACAACATAATTACTTATTACAGTTTTTTTTTTGTTCATGTGGTGTTAACCTTTAAGTAATTGTTGCACTGTGTAGAGTTTAAATGCATGTTTTATTTTTGTTTATAGTTAGTGTAAACAATTGTTGGTAGTCCTAATAAATAAAATAAAATATATCAATCATTAACTATTCAACTTGCATAAGAGCTTTAATCATTTCATCTTTAGTTACGCTAGGAATATTGATTATTTTCTTCACGAACATCTTGGAAAGTTTCTTAAAGCGAAGCAAATGGAGGAGCAACAGAGTGTTATGAGTATTTCGGAAATGAATGAAAATCAAAGAATACCAACGCAGTTCTCCTTTCTGCGGAAGTCGTAAATCTACTGTGGAATATCGGTTACTACGACGTCGGGGGCAACTTTATAAATGTATGCACAATGTTATGTCGAACATTTTAAACAGTTTCATGCACTTACTTTTAAATATTTTGTTGAATTGGAAACTCTCTTGAGAAAATAGTTTTTATGGTTTTTTGGAGATGAATTATTGCATTTTCAACGGTATTGGCACAAAGCGTGTTTTTTTTGCGTACGTTATCGGAGCTGAAAACGTTATTCACATAAGTACGAAACAACTTTTTTTTGTTTTATCTCCTGTAATTTAACAAAGAGGTTTTATCAATTTGCAAATTTTTGGTTTTTTATGTATACTATAATGTACTGAGACGGACGATCTGAAGAAGGTGGCTGAGACAGACTGGATGTGGAAGGCGGAGGACAGGGTATTATGGCACAGCTTGGGAGAGGCCTATGTCCAGCATTGAACTGTAATAGGCTGAGTTGAGATAATATACAGACGCCAGCACATCAAGATACCCGAAACTGTCAAATTTTCCCAATCAACATTGAACCTATTGCTTTAGCGATAAATTTGAAAATCTACTAAAGAAATTTGACAAATTGTAGTAGCTTGACGTGCTGGCGTGTGTAAGCTGAGAGACAAAAACACACCGAACAGCTCCCAAAAAGAGACCAAAATTCTCGATCCAGTTTTAATTTCACATTCAAAACAGCCAGAATAAATCCTCAAAGCAAATTATAGTATAGAATTCCATTTAATACCCAGCTCTAAATTGTTTTAGATTAAGTAAGGGCGAGTGCACATGACGGCCGGCGCGGATCGCAGGGATGGGGTGCAACGCGCTATTATTACACCGATCGACTGGTTCGACTTAGCACATCTGTACTGACGTTAATCTGTATATTTTGTAGTGTGTAGTGCGTTCTGCGTCTGTGTGCTCTAAGCTTTATTTGTTGTGATGTTGTTTTGAATAGAGAGAGTGTATGAGGTGTAGCTGTGTGGTAATTTTGATATTAAGTAATTAATATTAACCTCTCGTTTTGGGATAAACAATTCATTTTATTGTAAGTGGTTTTATTGGTTCATTGTTGAGGTGGCTGACTGAAAGAATACAAATAAAAGGATACTTATAATATTGCCGATTTTTTTTTATGATATAAACTAGTGCTTGACTGCGATCCCGCCTGATGGAAAGCAGAGATGCAATCGTTGATGGTAAAGCGCACCAATTTATTATGAGCCTATTCACTCTAGCCTTGAAGACACTTAAATTATAATCGGACGGGAAGACCGCTGCAGGCAAATTGTTCCAGTCCTTCGATGTACGCGGTATAAACGACGAGGCAAAACGCTTCGTCCGGATCGCGGCGGTGTTAACAACGTAAGGGTGCCGATTTCATAATTATCCATCAGCAGGGTTGTTTTATTTTATCACCCTACCAAAATCTAGTATAATAGAATCGCAAAGATCGGGCGGAAACTGTAAGTTATGGGTAGGTATTATTATTATTAAGGCCTGTGTTGTTCCACTGCTGGGCAAAGCCCTCCCAATTAACTCTTTCCACTTTTCTCTGTTTAAAGCTTCTGAGGACCAGTTCTTGCGGAAGGAGTCCAATCCAGGATTTTTTTAATTTACACTTCTGACAACTGTCAAACTCAAACTCAAAATATTTATTTCAATTAAACCATTACAGGCACTTTTGAATTGTCAAGGGGTCGGTCAGTCAGAAAAATGAAGCTAGTTGCCCATTCCAAAGCGTAGGCACCTATGGAGAAGAACGGGCAAGAAACTCCATGGACACTCTTTCACATAATATAATATGGTTACAAAGTATTGGTTACATCATTCATGTTAGAAATTATGCATGTGAGAACGATGCACGTTAAAAGCGTCCGTAATGAAAAGTTAAAAAAAATAAAAATAAGAACCATTCAAATATTAAATTAAAATAAGCCATGGCAGCAAAGAGATGACCAGTCCCTACTGACGGCGCCCGTTCACGAACATGACGCATGAATTAGCACAATTCAGCTCAACCATCGTCAAAGAATGATAGTTTTGACTGGAGTCATCATCATCACTCTACTGTCTTTATCCCAATTTATTTGGGGTCGGCGTAGCATGATTTATCTTCCATACTCCTAGAAGTCTTCTCCTCGGTAGTGACTCCCTAGTTTGACTTGAATATACAGACAATTTAAGTTGATAGCATTATTTCCAATTTGCTAAACATAGATTTCCTTGACGTTACAAAACTGCCCGGAGGCTTCTCTTCAATCTTTACTATCATTCGGTTTTCACTAAAAGAAACTTGATAAATTTAAAAAATCTAATACACTTAGATACTACTTTTCATGGTTCATCGTAAAACATGGAATCAATATGAATGAAGCTCTGTATCCTAAATTGTTTATATGTAGCGAGGGCACGTGGCGACCACAAAGGCGAGGGGAGATGCACTTCAATACCGCCGGATTATTACCGGACCGGCAACTTGTATAGATGAATCGTGGAATATCTAAATTATCATTTTGTACCTCTCTCTTGCGTTATGCAGATAATTTAATTTAAGTCTGATGCTGTCTTGCAGTTGTCGGTTAGTTTTCCGAATTAGAAATGTGTCTTGAACTTCTGTTCACGTAGCATCACACATCTATCTCTATGCTACAAAGTATAGACTAATATTTTTCTATCCATCATAACCTTTTCTTCACTTTTGACATTGCATCGCACCGTATAAATCTTTTTACAATCTGTAATTTAGTCCTTCTTATCTGAAATAAATTATCTACGGTACTCATGCAAGTCAATTTTACAATCGTAAAACAGATACGAACACTGTCAACTGGATCCGGGCTTAAAGGCACCTATTTTTCGCGAATAGGAGAGCCAGAAGAAGGACCAGTCTGAAGAGCCTCGACTGAATTGGTGACTGGCATTTGACTATTACTATTAATAGTAATTGTTCAAACGTCATTATATCTATACTGTACTAATAAAATAGAGCGGAAGAGTTTGTTTGTTTCTGTTTGATCGTGCCCATCTCTAGAACTACCAGTCGGATTTGAAAAAATCTTTATTTGCTTTTTATAGCATAATTCTTGAGGAAGGCTAAGGCTAGTTAATACCACGCTATAACCCTTAGGAGCCGAGCTAAAATAAAAAAGGCAGACACAACGCTGAGCGAAAACGTAGTTATAGCCCGGGCAGGCGATGCGACGGGGTAGGTCGGGGGCCCGGGCAGAACGTCCAGGATCCTCCCACCGGTAACGCTGCCTAAAATATGTTATTTATAATTTAAATATAATTATTTTCGATATTTTTACATTGTACCGCTAAGTTGTTTATGTTACGCTCAGCGAGGGTGCATCTCACGACCACAATCGTGGGGGAGATGAAGCTCTTTACTATCCGCTTAAAAGCTGCAGACCTTATGAAGATATTATAAACTAGCTGCGCCCCACAGTTTCACCCGCATAAGTTTCGATCCCGTAGGAATATCGGGATAAAAAGTATCCTATATGTTAATCCCGGTTAAATACCATCTGAGTACCAAATTTCATCTAAATCCGTTCAGTAGTTTTTGCGTGAAAGAGTAACAAACATCCATCCATCCATACAAACTTTCGCATTTATAATGAGTCATTTCATCTTAGTTTCACGAATAGTAACGCAACTGCAATGCTTCTGCTATTGCAAATATCCTTACACTGATCGTCCACCGCACAACGTCAACGGGACGTCAACGAGAAAAGAGATTTTTCAAACCGAGAATGGCGTCCCGGTGACTGCATGCGGTGTGCGCGCGGCCAAATAAATGTATGTATCGCTATCTCGGCGCCGTCATCTCCTCAATGACGTCCCGTTGAAATGGCGGTGGTCAAACGGCCTTAGGCGGCAGTGATCACATACTTAGGTCACCAACAAACTTTAAAACATTTCACTAATTCAGCAATAAAGACACTGATTGTGAAGAAAATTAATACCTATCGTCAATGAAAATTGATTTTTTGATCGAGTAAAATGAGCAACAATATCGTAGTTATGAAAGTAACATTAAGCTCTTATATGCAAAAAAGCACCAATATTTTAAAGTTTTCAAATTGTAGTTCAAAAAATATCTTCATCCGTGACCTACCCATAAAAGCTACTGCGAATAATTACTGCTAACATGGACCACTAATGTTGTTTACATTGCTCTCAGTAAGGGTGCACGTAAAGCCAGCTTGGGGGAGATGGGGGTCTTCTATTCTTGCTGTGTAATTAGCAAAACAGCTGACCTTGTGAATAAATGATGAAAATATTAAAGAAACTCACCAGTCTCCTACAGTTGAGTTTCTTCAATATTATTTAGAAGAAAACTTTTTTTATCTATTTGGTAAAAACTGTAGTTTTTTGAATGAGATCAGTTTTGTGGTTACGATGAAATTGAGGGAGTTGATAATACTCTGGCATTAATTTAAAAATATATATATATATAATTGATAGTAATAAGAAAGCTTAAGTAATCTACAATTTACATAAATGTTATATATAAAATATCATAAATTTTAGTGCGGTAAAGCCAAAGCAAAAGCTTTGAAATTGCTTGCAATTTTGGAAATAGCTTTAACTTCAAGTATCGATTTCTACAATTCTAATAAATTATATTCTATTGCCAGAATGTCAATACTCAATATATTAACATGGGACGCTAATATTGTTTATATTGCACCCCGGGAGGGTGAACATCAGACAAACATGGGGGAGACGGGGTCTTGTCAACCGGCCATGATATTGGCGAACCAGCTGACCTTGTGGATTTTTAGTATTGGAGTTTTTATATTATTTACAGTTGTTTAAAACGATATATTGACTAAGTATCTTTTAAAAGGAGAAAAGTTTGAGAATCTTTGAAAACATGGTCATAAGGGGGTTTATTGATAAACGTTGCTCAAAGTTAAGTGATGTTTAAATGTTAAAAATGTATGGTTTTAAGCAGTCGCTAATCACTACTTATGCAGTGTTTATGAATAAAGGAGAAGATGTTTAGTGTAGAAACTGTTATTTCATCTAAACTTCTTCATAGAAATAAATATTTCTAAAAGTATTCAATAGAGCTTGTATTTTTTTTCATTCTTATAATAGTCCTGTTTTGTGCGGTCTAACTAGGCACTACATTATACATAGTTTAAAACAAAGTCGCTTTTCGTGTGCGTGACCGTTCTTTTAAACTATGGATCGGATTTTGATGTGGTTTTCATCAGCATTGACGTGGAGTTGCGGACACCAGCCCGTATTACCTATTACGGAATGTTTAGGTATGTGTATATTGCATTGCACCCCTACGAAGCAGAGGCGAGTCGCTAGTACCATATAAATAAATTAATAAATTAAAAATGCAACAGAATTGGTATCAAACCTGCCAGGTTTTACATGGCCGGCTATCTACATGATCCAGCAGTATAACGTGAAATAAAAGTTCTTGTAAAATTATTAATCCAGGTAAAAATACCTGCCAACTGATTAAGTAATCTTCCATTTTAACGAAATTGTCATAATTTGCATCGTAAATCGCGTTCGGAAATCGACAACTGACAAGATTTTAATCTATGGTAATGAGAGCGGTTCGAAGAATTCATTAACTTTTTACCTTCAGGGATGATTAAATAATTAAAAGACTTCAAGCTTATTGCCGTAAATAATGTAACTTATCATAATAAAGTTGATAATATTCGTTTAATTTTACGGTTGTATGGTTTAAATTCTTTCTGTCATACTTACATATGGAATGACTTTTTATCGTCATTTTGTAACATTGTTGCATTTGTGTCATCATTATGAAAGTCATCTTTGTATTCTTTGACAGTCGTTTGTTTTGTTGGTCTCTTTTCAAGGTTATGAATTATCGCCCTGATAATATTGGAATTTCCTCTGATAAGAATGTCATTAGGGTTGGTATTGCTACTTGTATTGTAATTAGTATAAAAGCGAGCTTAAAAACGCGTCCTTAAGATGACACTCTGACCGTGCTCTTGAATGGTGTGAGAATTAAGTTAGAAGACTTGTTTTATTCGTAATAATAAAAGAAAACAAAAATGGGATTGACTTACCTAAAACTTTACGTCCAACAAATAATAAAGAACACAAAACATCACGCACTTAAAAACAAAACAATATTCAAAACAGTTCGAATCGAACTAATTCGAAATATTCAAAAATTCAAACTTCGATGTAAGTTCGTTACGCGCCAATCGATCGCGAAGCGAGGGGACGCGCGCTCCCGTCGGACACCGCACGAACTCTGCCGGGATAACAGGAACGCTCGGACGGGGAAAAGCGGGAAAAAAGTGTAGGAATTATGCCTTTACTTTTTTCTTTTCTTTTTTTTTATTTCGACGGCGATGCCATTTTATGGAGATTAAAAAGTTGTTGTCACTGGACTGTTGTGTACGACCTATGAATATTACTATTTTCTATGTCTAGACAGTTTTTTTTGAACAGTTGATGGTTGAAAGATAAAAATTTATCTCTCATTTTGACGTCATTAAAAATAACCAGTGAACTTTTCAGGTATCGCACCATAGCTGTTTTCCACCATAAACCCACATGGTTATTCCGGCATTACGCAAGAAAATCCGCGTTCTGTGACAAGAGGAATATAATTTCCGCGTTATGATGAGGCGCCTAATTACAACAGGTACATCGGTCTGTATGGTGTAGATATTCTGTTCTGAATTCATGTGTTCCTTCTCTATTTTTTGTTCTTCGGTGAAATTCCCCGGGAATACATTTCTTCCATTTTTTGCAGTAGGTGGAGTTTTAAGAAAATTGTTTGTAAATGAGTTAAATACTAACTAAAAATAAAATGTTAAAAGATTATTCTCATTCAAGAAATATTTACAAATGAAATTTAAATGAGAAATATATTTTGGCTTTTAAAAAGTTTTAAGAAAACAATTTCTCACTTCCGTTTTTTGAAAGAAAACAAACTATGTAAGTAATAAACTTAACCTTCAAATACATGACAATGTCATCTGTCAAGTGCGCACGGAACTTGATGTAACTGCAGCTAAGTTGCGTTCCGTTGCGTTAGCTAACTTCACCACTAGATGGCGCTGTCAGAAAATTACTGCGTTGTATTGCCTACTGAGCTCTACATACTATTTTGTTGACTTCCTCCTGAAATTCAGCATTGCAGTATTATTTCTGAAGTTTTTACGCTGCCTATGAGAAATTTGTCTGTTCTTAATGCATTATTTATTCCTCATTATTGTCAGGCGAGTCTTAAATTACAGAAGAGGTTTTATATCTCTGCAGCCAGTAAGATAAATAATCATAAAATCAATGTCACAGTCATCAGAGAGAGATTGAAGCATCGTAATAGCCGTTTAAATATTTTATTGAACGTTTTATAGCCAATGTGGGTTGGTCTAGTTTTATTGTGATGTGATTTTATCGCTTTCTATATTATTTTATAATCTATAAAATCACAGCGGCAATAGGCCCGTCGTGTATATACGTGATTTTCTTTTATTTATTTATATATACAGGGCGCTGCTGGTATCCTATAGTTTTAAATAACATTCTAATGGAATGCAAATGGTTATACGATTAGGTACCTATAGCTTTCTGATAGATTTGGGTTAGGTATATGTATATACTTTATTGTACACCAGAAAATACATAACAAAAAACATACTCGTTACTGCCGATCGATTCTGTAAAAATCTCACCGTGAAAAGTTAGTTGAAGTGAGGTTAAAGTGAGCTGTCAATAGTGTCAATCCCTAGAATTAGTTGGAATGACAGCTCACTCCACGCTCACTTTACTTGAGTTTTCACGGTGAGATGGTTACAGAATCGCACTGCTGGCTGCTGCTGGGATGGCTTAGTCATAATTGAATCACCATCTGCCTAACCATTTTCCAACTATGTAGGGGTCGGCTTCCTGTCTAACCGAATGCAGCTGAATACCAGTATTTTACATGGAGCGACTGCCTATCTGACCTCCACAACCCAGTTACTGGGTAACACGAAACCCCTTGGTAAGACTTCTTTCTTTGGTCTTCTAACTGGTCTTTCTTTCTTAGAATACTTATTATTCCAATTAATTTGCAGTCGGCATTCATTTCTTATTACTTTCAGATGTTTCTTCATTGTTTACTTCCTTTCTTGGTTTTTTATCTTTCACACATTCCATCCATCTTAGACCTTCATCCTCTCCATAACTATCGCTTTGTCACTCTTCACACCATACACCCATCCATCTTAGATCTGAAGGACAATAATTCTCGTAATTTAAAACGTTCAAAGTCGCAGTCGAGTCGCAGTCTCATCTCAGCGACAAACAAATGTCAAAAACTTGTCAAAATGTAGAGAAATTAGAAGTATTTTTTGAAAGATTGAGACTGAGATCAGACTGTGAACGGTTTTAAAATTACGAGAATTGCCCCTCTGCTTTCTCTCACTGACTATCGACTTCCAACTTTGATTCCATCTACTCGGAAGCATCCGGCCCAATCATTTCTCGGCCTGTCATATTTACATGACGTCACGTGTCATTGTCAAGTGAACGTTATAAATATAAATCTGTCAGTTTGATAGTGGGTCACCCACGCTTCACACTGCGGCTTAGAGGGCATGGGCCTCTTAAATTCTTGTGTAATAGTCACAAGAACCATAACTTCGGCGTTTGGTATATTGATACACTAATTGACGGGAAACGTTCTATAGTCATCAATATCGAAGTAGGTACTAAGGTGCATAATTATAGTGTTTTTCAAGAAGGGTACGATAGTATGTTTGGTATGATCGAAGCCATTTTTAAATCGATATTGTAAGTATGCTTCTGGTTTAAAGAATTAGAAGACATGGTACATCTACCAACCCGCACTGGGCCCGCGTGGTGGATTACGGCAGACTCTTGTGACGAGGCCTGTGTCCCAGCAGTGGGGGCATTATAGGCTGATGATGATGCTTCTGGTTTATGCATGAGTGGAATGACGAAAACGAATGACGAGATATAATTAGTAAAAATCATTTTATTTGCTAATTCTTGCTTCATATTTTATGGATCATGTCCAAATACAACATTTTAATCGAAGAAAAACAACTTAAGAACAAAAGTGTGCTTCGTTTAAATGTCTTCATCCAAAAGATAAACAATTAATGGTTCATTCAACATGAAGTTTTGGTGCCAGGAAATAGTCTAAAGAAATATTATAGGTAATCGTAATGGCTATGGCAATATTTGGAGCTTATTTAATGTTCGAAGCAGCTGGCCTAGTTAATACTTTGGCATTGCAGGATCTAGCAAAGTTCTGATGCAGACGTGAAATCATTGAAACTTTATGATATTTCAGCTTCAGTAAAGTTGGAACTGACGAAGGCTGACACATTGGTTCGTGGTAAGGCATTAGGGAAAGGACAAGTAAGGATGACGACCGAAAAGAGATCTGTTATGGTGAGCTGAAAAATGTAGCTTGAGTAAGAATGAATAAGGAAGATGAAGTCAAGTAGTGATGCAATTTGGGACAGTCCCCGCTGCTAATGATAAGGATAATGTATTAAAACAAGACGTAATTAAAGTACGATTGTAGCTATTATAATTCTTTCACCGTTTGTGGTCACTGCACAAGTGACATTGGCACATTGAGAAATTACAACTTTAATATAAACAGTGCGATTACAAATAATTTGACTTTCTTCAGATAAAAGTGGACGCGAGCCAAAAGTTTTCACTTCGCAAAATCGCAGATAGAATAAAATCTGCCAACTCTCTGTACAAGCTATAAAAATAAACATAAAGCAGCCGGTAAACAAAACGTAATAGTTGCAATAAAAGTATTAATTTCACGGCCTTGTCCGTATCGAGGTAAACGACAATTTTATATAATGACATTACAAGCCCATACCTGTGAACCTAGAATTACAGCATTCGCCAAAACGACAAAAATCTTAATAATGGCAGATAAAGGAAGGGAGCCAATATCGAGCACAAAATTTGGAACAGTCATGGACCTTTTCTTGAGACCAGAAATAGGTGTATACTGTAAAGTTTAGCGAGGTGTCGATGAAAAGGTTCTACAATATGAGCTTGAAGATACTACTAGGAACCAAATATTGGTCCAATGAGCATTTTAAATCGCCAGGTTTCTCGAAAAGATCTGCATGATCAGTAATCCTTGCATACTTTCATAATAAAAACCGATTGCGCACGCATCTGAACCGGTTCGGTTCCTTGGAGTACTGGGCCTAACGTGTTGCCAGGCAGTTACCACGGCATACGTCTAGACACTGACCAAGGAGAACAATGCAGTGAGAGGGCCGCCGTACGCGCTGCACAGTACGTCGATGCCGGCCGAACTGTGCAAGTTCTATTTTGGTACGCGGTGTCGAGGACCGATACGCGCATGACCGGCAGCTATCTGTATTATTCTGTGAACTGGGTTCAGTCCGCACGCCGCACCACCGAGCGCGGCCGCGCGCGCCGCGAACCGTCAACACAAATAATAACAAACGCGAACGCGACGCATCAAACGAACGTGCTCGTTTAAAAATTGAGTGTGATCCAAATAGTGATACGTTCCTCTATTGAATTGTTTAAAAAAAAATACAAAATGCGACGAAACGTCAAAATCCTGTTCCTAATCGGAGCTGTGTGGATGTTTTTCCTATTTTACTACATGCAGCCTGATTCAGCACAATCTAAGGTATGTTTGTTGATTGTATTTTTTTTTTTGGCTGCATTTGGAATATCGCCAATTTGCTGGCAGCATTGTTTATCAATGATCAGCTGTTAGTTAGGTTAAGGATCGCTGCAACCTCCGGCTGGGTTGCTCTGCGCATGACCGAGCCGCCTACGCGGCGTGATAACTGCAGCCTACAGGACTAAAACACTATCATCATTTGACATTATTTTGTGAAAGGGACCTTATTATTTAAGCTTTAAATATAATAAAATTACCTTGACCCGGATAATGTAACAAAAAAAAAATTGCGACTCAAAGCCAGTTGCAAAATAACATATACACGCTTATTAATACTTACTCAGTTAAGAACTAGACAAATAATCTGCGAAAATTACGCATAGAAATAAGATTTCTACTTGATTATCTATCTAGGCGTTGCAGTCATAAACTCGAAGATACTTAACCATGTAGTTGCATCTAAGATAAACGACTACGTAGATTCTAATTAACTGATAGGTACAAGCTGATTCTGTATTATCAAACTATCAATTACTGAGAACTGTATAACGCAGCTAGGTACTTAATTGCAGGTTCTAACGGAAATGCAATCAATCATATCTGATTGGTGCTATAAAATTTGCCAAAAAGAACAATGCGTGTTATTTGCTAGTTTCCGCAGGTTACTTGCAAAAGACAACAAATCGTTGTTTAGTGCTAATCGTGTGTGATTAATGTGTTTATTCATAGCTTTATTATTCTTTGAAAAACTAGCATTAAGTTTTTTTTTTTTACTTTTATAGGCTTGCCATAATATTTTTTTGACATGCAAAACTCTTTTGCGTAAAAAACCGTGTTCGAAATTAGGTTTAGTTTTGAAATTACAATTGATTTTTTTTTCTTGTGCGTGACGTTCTAAACTGCGCCTGCATTTAAATGTGGAATATTCGAATTTTAGCGTCACGTTACTTTTTTTTCTAAATTAATTCCGAACCTTAGTTGGTCGAGCTTGTGAAATATTTTATATATTTTACAATATAGCCATGAATAATGTAAGACTCATAAACGGTATATAATTACCTACTTACACACATGCAAATAAGCGTCTTTATTAGACTGTGTAGGACTCATTCCGAAACTATTTTCACTTTTCCGCAAAACTTAAGACACTATAAAAATGCGACCAATCTATTTAAAGCGTTATTATCACGAACTGGTTAACCTTCGGTGGAATTAACATTTACTTGATCACTTTGACTTTATAGAGTTGTTATATTAGCAAAAATATATTCAAATTATACAAATGTATGCCAAAATCGCTATTATATCCTACTTAATTAGATTTTATATAATCTTTCATCTTCTAAAACATTTTGATCTTTAAACTTGAAAACCCTATGCAATTACATGATCATGCTTCTTTCATCTACTGAATTTTCATCATCAGGTTCATCATTCATTTGTTTTTCTGGACCTTAAAGAACTTTCAACTGTTCTGCTAGATAACAACTGCTGATGTTACCTTCACCCCTTCTGTCAGAAGGGATTTTTATCTCAAAATCCTCGTTAAGATAAATAATATGTACAGCATCAGTCACTGTCAATGGGAGGATAATCAGTTAAGTAATGTAATTGCCGACTGTCGGAAACCCTGTGATGGGAGATTTGATACTGATACCTGCAGACATTCTCTTGAGAGGGGCCCGTGGCTAAATAATAACAGCCGCACAGGTTGATCGGTCAGGTTAAGCTACGCTTGCCGCGGTTGGTCTGTGGATGGGTGACCATCTTTACATACCGAGACCCCGCCGTGCCTCGGAAAGCACGTTAAGCCGTTGGTCCCGGCTGTCATTCGTGGATCTTTAACAGTCGTTACGGGTAGTCAGAAGCCCGAAAGTCTGACAACCAGTCTTACCAAGGGGTATCGTATTACCCAGTAACTGGGTTGTGGAGGTCAGATAGGCAGTCGCTCCATGTAAAATACTGGTATTCAGCTGCATCCGGTTAGACTGGAAGCCGACCCCAACATAGTTGGGAAAAGGCTAGGCAGATGATGACCTGCAGACATTCTCTTGCAATGTAGGAAACTGAGGACCAAAGACTATTTTTAATCGTCCTATAACGTTTCCACTGCTGGGAGACAGGGCTCCTCTCGGTGAGAGAGAGTGGGCCGTAAACCACCATACGGGCCCACTGCGGGTGGGTAGATGTCACATGTCTACGAATTTTTGGTTCTAGGACATGCCGGTTTCCTCAAGATGTTTTCCTTCACCGTTTTGAGAGCACCGGTGAAGAAATTACTAACTGACTAATGGAACTTATACTACAGGCGATGTGAGGAACGATTGCCAAAATTTAGTGTCAAAGGAAAACGAAAATATTAATGCAATAATTTAAAATATTTTGCATTAAATTCAACCAAACCAAAGGTCACGATTCTCGTTTGTATTAAAATAGTCTCGAAGGCTAGCCAGGTCATAATGCCTTTAAAAAACTGGACTCAACACCGACACCATGATATTCAAAATCAAAAGTCAATTGTACAAATTAGGCTGAGAATCAGGATTTTTCGAATGTCAAAATTACATAAGACAGTCCCCCAAAACGCTCGCCTTTCATTCTTTATTTCCTTCAAATTTTTATTGGAACAAAACAGTACCTACTTTAGTATCAATGGTATCATTTCCGACACGATCAATTCCATCACCGAAATTTTTATTTAAAAGAATTTTGTCCTCGTCTTATGCTTTTCCATTCAGCTAGTTACAGATTTTCTAGCTGACCGTATTTTTTTTTAGTTTATTTAGCAATTACTCAAAATATTTAAGAAAGTCTCCTAAAAACGTTACTGGGGGTCATCACCCTAAGTGCGAATTCCGTAGTTCCGGTCGAAGTAACGGGCGCATCCTAGTCCGTATCACTTACGGACACAAGATTAGTTCGAGGACCGAATTAAGAATGAATGATAACACCTTTTGACTGTTGTCTCGATGCCTTTTGACTCCCAATGTGGTTTTTCCTGTCCGAAAAAATAAATTTGAGACTTGTTTTGACGGATCAACTACATTCGGACGGGGCCGCATCTTCGTAGACGAACTTAGAGAACTTAGAGTAGACTTCGCTTCAATTCAAAAATCCATACTGTATATCGTCGGATAATTATTTTTCAGTTTCAGCAAAACGTCCTCTTTAGGCGAATTAAATTCTCGTAGCAGGCTGTCGGAGTGGTGCAACTATTTTCTTATCAACAGCCAGCCTTTCTTTTACCAGCGAGGTTTCACACCATTATTAACAAACTAACCAATGTATCATATTGCGTAAAACTAAAAAAAAAAACGATCGCAGTCTAAAACTTTTTTGATTAACATAATTTCGTTGTAATTTGCATCTTGCATGGTCAACTTTCATAAATTCCTATTTCTAACGTCATGGCTCACAATAGCATGGACTTTGGCGCATAAATTGTTTCCTGCTCCGACCCCAACTGACATAATCTAATGATACGGTTTAGAGGTGAAAACATCGTCAGCTTATGCTGTGATGTTTACCCGTCCATCAGTCTCAAATTATAGGTTGTTCGATTTGATAATACAACTTTTAGTTTCGTAGTTTATCCTTCTTGTTTCTTAAAACCTGTTTATTTAAACGCAAATTTAGCAGGTGCACCTGAACCTTTTGAAGCTATTATCTTATCATCATTTATGATAACATGAAATTGAAAGGAAATGAAGGTGCAACTAATGGCGCCATCTAGTTTTGTTACGAAGTTGTTGGAATCACATAAAAGTTCGGATAAGAATGCTATCGACTGGTGACGGTCACTCTACCAGAGCGTCGTTGTGTGGCAGCTGTCTTCTAATGACACGACTTCAGCAGTACGATTCTGTAACCATCTCACCGTGAATACTTAGGTGAAGTGAGCGTGGAGTGAGCTGTCATTCCAACTAATGCTAGGGATTGACACTATTGACAGCTCACTCTAAGCTCACTTCGCCTAACTATTCACGGTGAGATTTATACAGAATCGATCGGCTGATACACTAAATTTCGGCACAATCCTGATGATATTGAAGCTGCTGAACTACTAAGACGGTGATCAGTGCTGGTAAAGGCTATCCTGCGCCGTTAAATCATTACGGCTTAAACTTAATCAACCGTAGTAGTTTTATTTACCACTAACCCGCACTGGGCCCACTAGGTTGTATCCCAGCCGTTGGAACACTTGGAACATGATAAGCTAATTATTATGTTACTGTGCTAAAATAACCTTTCATCTGAAACAGTTCAAGATCAAACTTATCCAAAGAAACAACACAATATTTTATTTAAATGTCAACTAATTTTCATTGTCAGTTATAACATGTTCTCATGTTTAGCGTGACATGATGTGTCATAACAAAATTCGAACGTCAAATTAAAAAAAAGCCTAGTCTATGATTCCGTTTGTTACGTCATATAAAACGTGGCGTAATCTCGTTTTATTATGCCTTTAATCCAATTACATCAGTGGTTGAAATTTTAATGAATAGTGTGACTTTGGAGATTAAATCGGACATAGAAAGAGACTTCAGCGACCTTTTACAGATACTTAAAGTAAAAAGAACTTTACAAATAATGTTATTAAAGGTTATTTTGCATAATCAATCTAATAACAACTGCATGTCGTTATGCAAGTTTGTAATGAGAGCGAAGGATTCAATCATGGCCTGCCTGGTTGGTCTAGTGCTGAGCTTGAGGTCCTGGGTTTGATTTCCGGGTCGGGTAAAGTATCATCGGGTTTTTCTATATGGAATTTCTTAGTAGCAGCCCGGGGTCTGCCTCGCCCCCTATAACATGGTACTTAAACATAACTGGCGAAATGTGGGTGTACAGTCACGAGCACCAATATGTCAACACTTGGAAACTTTCAAATGCGATTTTTTCGTGAAATAACGAATGCAACATTGAAATACGACACAGTACATAAACCTATGGGTTCGAAAATGCTATGTTCGTAACTGCATAATATTTCATTCAAAAACAAAGGAGTAAATCGCTTTTGAATAAAGCCGAGTGTATACATACTTTTGCTCGTGACTGTACTATAGGTACATCTCGGCTCAACCTTTCGAGGAATGCAGGCGTGAAGATTATATGAATCGGATGTTTTTTTTTTTACAAACATTTATTACACAAACAGCCAGACCCGGAACAACTACCTGTAGGCAATACAAATATTTGTTCCGTGCGGAAATCGAACCCGCGACACGCAGCGCAGCAGTTGATCGCTCAGCCACTGCGCCAACCGTGTCGTCTTATAGCTAATCTTAGTCGATTTATTACTATTCTATTTTACAAGTACAATAGGAGCAGAAACGAAGTTTTCTGCAATCATTATCAAGATCAGCAAAAGGTGATATTGCACAAGAAATAAACTACGTTACTATTCACTTTTTATTTTCGTTATGATTTATATCTGTATAAAATGAAAGTAACGTTTCTGTGACCGCGATGTGGTAACTAACGTTCGTTTATATAAATAACAACAATTAAATGAAGATGTAGGTAACTGGTACATATATTTCATATTACGGTGATCTAGCATTTCGTGGCAATTATAAAAAGTTGGAATTCGGTGATTTTATGTAACTCCGAAAACTTGTTTGACTTGCTATTTTTATTATCTAGCTTTGTTTTTAACGTTTGTATACATCATCTGCCTAGCCTTTTCCCAACTATGTTGGGGTCGGCTTCCAGTCTAACCGGATGCAGGTGAATACCAGTTTTTTTTTTTTTAACGTTTGTATACGATTTTCAAAATATTGATTGGGAGAACTCTTTTTTTTCTTGTTTTGTTTTGAAGACCAATTTCCGTATTAAAAACCTTCAAAATCTTAGTAACAATCAATGTCAAAAACCTGTCAGAAGCGTAGGAAATTAGAGGTATTTTTGACAGAGACTGAGATCAGACTGTGAACGTTCTTAAAATTTCAGAAATTACCCCTTAAATTATTTATGGCTATAAATATAAAACCCAACATAACCAAGCAATCGTCATGATCTCTGGAATTAACCTGTATTAGTTCTTGAAAAAAAAAATATTATTTTGTAACAAAAGAAATTAATTTCACTTTTAGGTGTTTAACATATGAATTGACAATGCTCTACTCATTTCTGTCATCGTCAACTGGCTCTAAACCTGTGAACCAATATAAGCCAGTCATGATCACGCGGAAGCCAAGAATCCTCGTACATAATCATAAATAGATGTGTGTTACCTATGTGTTACTTCCTAAACCACATTTTTTCCTCTTCCATCGTATTGCATTCACAGGTATGAGGTACTGCTACATTTGCTACTAGTTGTAATACTAGTTTGATTTCTAGAACTGAGTGATTTCTTAATTGATAGTTGAAATTTATTCCTCAATCTTTCATAATTGCACCTATCAATTTTGTCTCTGCGTCACCCAAAAGATGACTGATAGAAAATGCCTATGGCACAACGTCTGCCTCTGTTTGTTTTTGTGCTTGAAGTATAATGATAAATAATTTATTTTCTGTAAGTAGGTTTCTACAAACACTTTTACGAGTACACGTCAATCATATTTTTTTTTAAACTAGATGAGGTCGGCATATCCTATCTAACTATTCTGAGGAGAGAGGCCGAAACTAACTCAGAGGTCACAGTTAAAGTCCAAACATAATCTTGGTCGGATCATGTGAAGACAATGTAGATTGGTGTCTGAAATGGTCCTTTGAGGAAAGAACCACACAGATTGGAGTGGACCTGTCCAGTCAGTGCACGCATTTGTCAAAAATCAGCTCAACTCAGAACTGCTGCTGCTGCTGCTGCTGCGCTGCGTGTCGCGGGTTCGATTCCCGCACAGAACAAATATTTAAAATAAATAAATAAATAAATAATATCCTTGGACATTTCACACAGCGCCATCTAGTCCCAAGCTAAGCAACCTAATGCTTGTGTTATGGTAACAAGATGGCTGATAAACTACTTATATACATTTTTTTTTGTAAATACATACATATTATAGATAGAAAAACACCCAGACTCGGAACAAATACATGTAGGTCATACAAATATTTGTTCCGTGCGGGAATCGAACCCGCGACACGCAGCGCAGCAGTCAATCGCTTAACCACTGCGCCAACCGTGCCGTCAATATTTGTAAGTCCTACATGTATTTGTTCCGAGTCTGGGTGTCTTTCTATCTATAATATGTATGAATTTACGAAAAAAAAAAATGTATATAAGTAGTTTATCAGCCATCTTGTTACCATAACACAAACATTAGGTTGCTTAGCTTGGGACTAGATGGTGCTGTGTGAAATGTCCAGGGATATTATTATTATTATTAACTTGAGGAGCTCAACGATCCGAGGAACAATACCAAAGAAAGGACATTTAGGTAGGCCGCGTAAATAAATACGTGATGTTTAATGTAAAGTTATTGTTATTAACAGTATGAGACAATACCGTAATGTAACAATGATGTTAATAATATGATGGTATAATATCAAACAAAAGGCAACTTCAATTATAACAGCTGAAGTTGTTCAACTTGTTGTATCTTCCTGTTAACATCATGATAATATTACTGAAGTTATAATTAGGTTTTACAGTAGTAATTAATTCCATACACCTAGGTATGGTCTCTAAATTACCAACAACAATGTATTATTAGTACTTAAAAACTTGGTGTGCCACAGGGAACTATCCTTGGACCCACAGTAAAAGACATGTTTTAAAAATGAAGTATTGGAGGTGTGAGGAATGATTTTAAGGAACATATACATAAAAAAAACTATCAGTTCACACCTTTGATTTCTTTCAATAGAGTTAAATTGTGTTGAGTTGATAGCATTTATTATCGCTCCAATCTTGATAAATACATACAACGTCATGCTTCGAACCAGTTTTGTAAACAATTTTTAATTATTTCGATTTCAAAGCGGTATTGAGTAGGTACTGTAAGTATTTCCTTTTGTGTCTTGTTTATCCGTCCTTTAAACACATTTTAAAATTTGATTTCCTTTTACCGTGCCGATGACAAAAATAACATATAAAATACAATATTCTTCAAATTTGTTTGCCTGAAAATTCAACAACGCTAATACCAATTGCTGACACGGCCATTAGGTCCTCACAAGTGCAAGTGATAGGGCATGCGACGCAAGATGGAAGGTGGGCCATTGTCTGTCCAATGTGCACAGTGGCTTATCTAAGTCAAAAGTAAACACTGAAAGGATAATTTCGCTTACTCACCTACTCACCTTACCTGTATAAAGGTCTTCTCCAAAGTAGAGTGTACTTTTAAACCCAGCTACGAATGTGTCAATATTTGTGTTAGGAATGGTCCTAACCATTTCGAGAGTTCGATGGGATCCTTCGACCCTCGACCTTTGGTTGGCAGTCAACAAATATTACTGAGGATATAATCCTGTCGTATCGTAGTTTACTTATGAAGTTTGGTACCAAAATGGTTGTCTGGAATCGTCTGGTACCTTTTATTGGGGTAAATTTGGATTTTGATATTCTTGTTTTGTTTCTATATTGTGTCTAGTGTTTTGCGTCACTGTTTTATTATGCTTTTAAGTGCTTAAAGGAATGTGGATGGGATTTACGATTTTCGTAATAGATCAATAGGCATTTGTGCATCTGTTAAAATAGTAATACTATTATATAGTTATCTGTCTACTTTCAGTACTTTCAGCTTGTCGTAATCGGTTCTATTATGAACCATACGAAGTAACTGCTCCATTCGCAGTTAGAAATTAGCTTTGTTGCTAGAAATAAAGTTGATTGAAAATTTTAGTTTTAGGTGTATGTGTGTGAATCAAAGTATTATTGAGTATTACCGTACATATTTACAGAAATACGATTTTTAAATTGTTTTTAACGGTAATGGTTTAATTAAAGGATACTATAACATTACTGTATGTGCACTAGGTAATATGATTAATACAATCAGGATACTAATCGGGCTACCTTCCTTAATCGGTAATTCTAAATCATTTGATTGCCTAAAGCTATTACATTTATTCCCTTAAATTGGTCCGAAAAGGATTTTTTAATTTATACATCTGAAAGGTACCTAATCCGTCCGTCTTGACCACTTGGCTTATTTAATTGATCTAAAAGACGAATTAGTTAGTTAGATGTGTACTCCTAATTTGCAAGGTTAATTTAATTAGAGCGTCTGTCTCATAATTAAACAACAATAGCTATAGGTATGACTCTTGCATTGTTATTTGGACTATGCAAATTTGGGCTTAAATATTGTAATTTTAAAGTTGGTTTTACATTTCTTTTCTTCTGTTCGAGGACAATATTCTCAACAAGGTACTGAAAACTCTTTTAAACCTATTCAAAAACTTACCGACCAGAACCAACTTAGTAAGTTAGTATTTTGTTCCTCAAACATTACAAACTAAAAGCGCAGGGTGCAAAAGAGACGGCATGATCGTATAGAGAGAGACGGGTGTAGTTGCTGACTACCCTAAGTTAAAGGAACCGTAGGGCGATCGGATCAATATGGCTGGCTAGGGGTGTATTTGTGTAAGCAGGAAAAATTGCAGTTCATTCACTTGGTGGGCAGGGACACCTTTGATATTATGAATATTCACATTTGTTTCTATTTTGTTAGGTACCTGGTAGTTATTGACTGTACTTTACACTGTCCTCCTATACCTATGAACACTGTTATTTGAAAATGTTGTAAAAGCGAATTATTTTTAAAAGAGTAACAGTAGAATTTCTTGTCGGCTCTTCTACGTAGGAACCGACCAATTACGACGTTTCATAAGTGCCCAGTTTATGTGAATTAAAATGTTCTGAATTTGAAAATACATACATTAAGTCCAAGATATCATAGTGGAGTAGGAAAAAACATTGTCAGAGTACGAACAAACTTGACATTCACCTTTCAAGCCTATGGGACTTCCCGTATATACGAGGCTATGATTGAGTTGGAACTTTATAAAGCAGGAATTATAACTGAAAATACAAGTAGATCAAAACAAGTCAAAACAAGTGACGTTCAAAAAATATTTATATATACAGCCACCTTGACTAAAGTGAAGGATTACTGGTTTATCCATATCGAATGTATGAATAATTAATTTCGCGTGATCGATATTACTATCGTTCCGTGCAATGATGGCGTGGCTACCAATCTATATATTAATTTCCCATGGGTACCATTCTCGGAGATTAAAGGATTATATCAGGATAAAGGGAGCGTTGTAAACAGCTGGGTTCAATAGTTAATTATGACTATTATGATTTATGATGTTAAAACTAAAGGTTGAGGAATACTGTGTTTAAAAATATCAGCCAAGTTCAGCAACATATAATTTTTTTTGTAAGTCGGGTTTCTATTACGACTTTCTTTTTCTTGGCCATGATGTCTTAGTCGTGAAATCATATATTTAGCTAGATAATTGTTACGATTGAAAAGTTATGTGTCTGTAATAGACGGACGGTGTATAAGCTTAGTAATAGGATCCAATGTAAGGGTGGCACCCTTCGTACAATGAACGGAAACACATGATCAAGCTTGCTAATGAGCTAATTTTGCAAAGGTCCTTATTTTACAGCTAAACCTATTGAATACGGAATAAAATGATTCTATAGCCTTTCGTGAAGATCGACGACAAGGTTATTACAAATAACTCTGGCCAACTTTAAAGGCTCGTCAAAGGAGCTATTAAATACCAAGTTCAGAATTGTACGATCGCATAGTTCAACCGTGTCAGGGTCAAAATCTACATCCTGTATACAATGGTGAATTACATGATTTATATGTTCAACTTCGACCATTGTTTCTAGGAGCTATTATTAAGATTTAAGCTTATCAAAGGGGATGCCAAATTGGGTCTTACTATCCGGGCCTTCCTCTGAAATTTAATCCCTGTCGTTAAGGCCTCAAATTGATGTGATTTTCGTATCAGTCGTCACCTTTTGTATAAATGCTGATCCTTTTTGTGGATTCTAAAAGCAATTTACCGGTAATATTAATTCTCTACGCCGTATTTCGTTCAGCCGTGGAGGCCAATCTTAAAGGAGCCTAGCTTTCAGCGCGGGAGTTATTATGAGATACAGGTACACTCTTCTTTCACACTCATAACTCTCGCCGACAATCCGACACGGCCGAGGCACGGGGGTATCACACTGCCAACTTCCAAACTCTGGGATGTTGCTGAGAAATTCGTAATAGGAAAACCCAATGACACTTTACCCGACGTGGCAAACGTAGTCGCTGTAGATATACGTGTAAAGTAAATAATAAATAGCTAAGGTAACTTTACTTATATAGTTTATAGACCAATATACGGAAGCTTTTAGTAATTGATGCTTCTATTGAACCGATGACGTCAGAAACTGGGCGAGTTTAATTTGCCAGTCCAAAATTCACAGACTGGTTGTAGAAACAGTGGATGAAAACAAGTTTTTTAAGACATACTTTGACTTTATAATACCTGTCCTGTTGTCGTATGTGGAAGATATAAGTATCTCATACGCAAACAATAAAATATGATGAACGGATGAAAACAAGTTTTTTAAGACATACCTTGATTTTAATTCAAATCCAAATATCTTATTTCGTTTCCTTCATCGGCACATATGCAACGTCAGAAGCTAGGTGCACGATTTCAATTGTTCGTTTCCTATAGAGAAGAACCGGCAAGAAACTCCACGGAATCCAATCCAAACCAAATCTTTGTAATACCTTGAACAGAGTTATGACTACAGACAAGGCCGTGACTGACTTAATGAAATGTTTGAAGCGTTATTACATAAACCGGCTATAGAATTAACGAGAAACTGTTGAATATTTGATTGAAGACTACCTGACGGAATGTGCAAAATATTTGTTCAAACTTCTTCAAACACATGCCCAAACATCTAACTCATATCACCATCATCATCATCATTGGCAACCCTGTTCCACCCACTGCATAGTATATATGCCTCCTCCCTTTTGTGCCATGCTTCCTTGGTCTGTGCGAGTCTCATCGAGATCTTCCCCGCGATCTGCCGTAGGACGTCCACCCTGTTGGCTATTGATCTGCCAACGCTCCTTTTTCGACCATTTTACGGCAACCATTCCGTCTCTGCTCCACTTGCCATCATTACGTCTAGCCTCATTTTAAGTTTCATAAGTTCTAGTATTTTGCGAATATAAACCTATATCTAAACATCGCGATCGTCTAAAACTGAGCAGTCGTTAGAAGATTCAAGTAATTAACTTTTATTTTATTGCATGCAACAGTCAAGAAACTGGTTTCGTGTAAATAGTCTTTTAGCCAACACTTTTCCAGACATGTTTTTCTTTTGTTTATCACGTGCTTCCTTGTATGCACGTGGGCACTTAGAATTAATTATTACCGACGTATTTTAGACGTCTTTATGTACTAACGGCACACGATGTGTCTGTCGTATTATATGTATTTTATAACAGAGGTACCTACTTTTAGTCGTTTTCCTTAAACAACTCCGTCGGTATTTGTGAATTATATTATAAATTATATGATTTGTTGTGAATAGTTACGTAAGTGCTAATGAGGATATTATTAAACTGTACGATTTGCAGCAAATAATATTGACAACTCCCTCTTTTTAAATATCATCATCATTTCAGCCAAAGACGTCCACTGTTGGATATAGAACTTCTCCAAGGTTGCCACAACAACAGATTCTGTTCGCATCTAGTCTTTTTTCTGCAACATTTGCCAGATCATCGGTTATTTCGGAAACCTTCCTAGATGCGACTAGGGAATTATGATCAGAAAGATAATAAAAACGACCAAGCATGTATGCTTTCAGTTTTAGCATCATAAAATGGTCTATAATATCTTTCCTGTTGTCGTATGTGGAAGATATAAGTATCTCGTACGCACATAATAAAACTGTTTACCTGAATCTCCTTACCGCCACATGCTAATTGTCGTCACTAGCTCTCACAACGGAATCGTAAAAAAAATCAACATTGTCACCAACGCACGTGGTAGGTTGGTATCCGATCTGTAATGGCGTCATGTGCAAAAGTCTTTATCCGATCAGGGTGAAATCCAACAATTAGTTTCGGTGACACTATATGAGCGGTCATGACTAAACGTTACTAACTTGTATAAGGGCAGGAGAGTGATGAATCTCTTCAAAACACAAAGGAGAAAGAAGAATGGGAATACTACATATAGAATAAACGATTATTTGAAAAATTCGATAGACTCAGGAAAGATACATGACTAATCATATATCTTTCCTGAGGCAAAATATTATAGCAGCTCTACAAAAAGCATCAATTTATATGTATACGCGGAAATCAATTCAGCTCGTGTCATCGTTGTACAATAGAATCAGAACAAATTGAGAAATCGCAAAATCCTATCCTGTAACATAATGTACATACATAACATACTCACATTTATTTTCATTATTTCCTCCAGGTCAGAACAAGCATTCCGTTACTGTTAGGCGCTATTCCGATTGTCTTTCACGACACCAGGGGGTCTACTCCGAAGTAGTATCGGCCGAATGTTCGGCCGTTTCCTGCTACGAAGTTACTATTTGGTTCGGTCGGTTCCGATCCACACTCTTTCGAATATTGACTATGGTCCCGACCCAACTGAGCCGATCCGAACTTTTTTCGCATTTTTCAATAATATTCGGTTCGGTCATGTGTCGGTCCGATCCGAACATTCGCACTTTGCACTTCGGAGTAGGCCCCCAGGCCACGTTATTTATTCACAATCAGTACACAGACACAGCCCCAGCGCTAACACCAGGCTACGACGATATAGTGATATCAAATGGCTGGGAATTTCGCCCACATTACTTGATATCACTTTTTCGTATAAACACTATACTTTTAACATAATATAACTAGTATAGATTTTATTGTATTTTATTAATATAATTATAATATATCATGACAGTTTTGACAACGCTGTATTTTTCGTTACCATGACAACTTTTCTTGCAAATTATTAACGGCCTGTTACTTTTTAGCTAATTATATGTTCATACTTCTTTAAAATTACACATGGCCACTAACATATCTCAAATTCATATTTTCTACATGATATTATTCTACGAGTTCACATTATAAATTCACACAATGCGAGGGTCAGTTCCCGCTTGGCCGCTAAAGTGAACACTGTAAATAGGCCTGATACTCCACGGCCACCTATCCTGGGAACACCCATCAGCGGGCCTCTCCTAAAAGCTTCTGTATCTGACAGACCCTTTCTGCGCCTCACCTAAAGGCCTACCTAAGTACCTGGCAGGCCCTCACCGCGCCTCCCTGGAAGACTTCCGGTACCTGTGGGGCCGCCGGCGTGCCTCACCGGAGGACTCGGAAGACCCTGAGCGCCCCTCTTGTACCTGTTGGACCACGCCTCAAATCTCAAATCGTTTATTGCAATCTATAATGTACAATTACAGGTGGTTAGTAAAAATAAAATAATAGAAACAATTATGGACCCTGTCGGGCACAACACATCCGAGGGCCGCCTCACCTGGCGAGTTAACAGCGTCTTTGCAGAAGCCCGCCTTGCCTGTCGACCAGCCAACGTGGCCTGACTGCAGCCTCCGTCCTGCGTCCTCTTGCGTGGGCCCTCTACGGCTGCCCTCTGTGCCTGTCAACCGACCAACGTGGCCTGAATGCAGCCTCCGTCCTGCGTCCTCTTGCGTGGGCCCTCTACGGGTGCCCTCTGTGCCTGTCGACCAGCCAACGTGGCCTGACTGCAGCCTCCGTCTTGCGTCCTCTTGCGTGGGCCCTCTACGGGTGCCCTCTGTGCCTGTCAACCGGCCAACGTGGCCTGAATGCAGCCTCCGTCCTGCGTCCTCTTGCGTGGGCCCTCTACGGGTGCCCTTTGTGCCTGTCGACCAGCCAACGTGGCCTGACTGCAGCCTCCGTCCTGCGTCCTCTTGCGTGGGCCCTCTACGGGTGCCCTCTGTGCCTGTCGACCAGCCAACGTGGCCTGACTGCAGCCTCCGTCCTGCGTCCTCTTGCGTGGGCCCTCTACGGGTGCCCTCTGTGCCTGTCGACCAGCCAACGTGGCCTGACTGGAGCCTCCGTCCTGCGTCCTCCTGCGTGGGCCCTCTACGGGTGCCCTCTGTGCCTGTCGACCAGCCAACGTGGCCTGACTGCAGCCTCCGTCCTGCGTCCTCTTGCGTGGGCCCTCTACGGGTGCCATCTGTGCCTGTCAACCGGCCAACATGGCCTGAATGCAGCCTCCGTCCTGCGTCCTCCTGCGTGGGCCCTCTACGGGTGCCCTCTGTGCCTGTCAACCGGCCAACGTGGCCTGAATGCAGCCTCCGTCCTGCGTCCTCCTGCGTGGGCCCTCTACGGGTGCCCTCTGTGCCTGTCGAATTTACCTGCCTCTCGTCGGCTTGCCTTCAACTTCCCTTTCTTTAATTTAATTACCTTTAACTTAACTTAAAACTTTAGTTTAATTTAAAGTCAAAATTAGGATTTTCTTGTCGTTACACGACAATCCTACTTCCTACTAATATTATAAACGTTAAAGTTTGTTTGGATGGATGGATGGATGCTCTTTCACGCAAAGACTACTAAACGGATTTGGATGAAATTTGGCACACAGATGGTTTATAACCAGGATTAACATATATAATACTTTTTATCCCGATATTCCCACGGGATCCAAACTTATATGGGTGAAACCGCGGGGCGCAGCTAGTGATCTCATAAACCAAAATTACACCATGATAAGGTTGTACGGCTGCTAATCTGGGTCTATTTACAGACAACGAGGTCAAACAACTATTATCAGTGTGCACTGATAACGGTGATTCACATATTCAGTAGTTTATGTAAACAAACTCATTTTTTTCTTATCTTCTCTTTGCTTTACCTACTGGTTGAAGAGTAATCTGCAGTGGTAGATAAGTAGTTTGTTTCATTATTATTTTCAGCTTATGGCGTAGGTTT
Source organism: Apamea anceps (assembly GCA_951799955.1). Classification (NCBI taxonomy): domain Eukaryota; kingdom Metazoa; phylum Arthropoda; class Insecta; order Lepidoptera; family Noctuidae; genus Apamea; species Apamea anceps. The sequence goes on from OX637506.1 coordinate 4,244,064, forward strand.
TTAATTACATACCGCTATAAAAGCTAACAGACTAAGGGCTAATTTTCCATCGTCAGATAACTTTTATTCGAGGAATAAAATTGACGTTTGACAGTTTTTGTATGAAATAACTGAAATTATTCGATTAAAGTCATCAGAAAGCCAATTCCCGTAATTAAAAACGTTCAAAATCGAGTCGCAATCTCATCTCACCGACAGTCAAATGTCTCAAACTTGTCAAAATGTAGGGAAATTAGAGGTATTTTTGACAGATTGAGACTTAGATCAGACTGTGAACGTTCTTAAAATTACGAGAATCGCCCCCACTTGAATTGAAAAATCAGCCCTTAAAATAATAATATGGACATGTATATAAAAAAGAGAGAAAAGAATCATAGGGCATTCCAAAATTCGTTCACATCACTGTTAACAGGAAAAGTGCCCAAAAGGTGACATCATTGCCACGTTGTATGGCGTTGCTGATTCTTTGGCCAAAAAATAGGCCAGCCCTCTGATCACGTGAAGAGATGATCAATCGCTTGGTGATGTCTCGAAAAAACAATTGGGTACTCGAACCCCAAGGCCCAAGTGTTTCAACCCCAAACGGCTCGAACCTAACTCCTAATAAGATTGGAATATTTTCTCCGTTGGAGGTTTTCCATATACCGCTTTGATGTATAGTTTTAATGTGTTCCACATACAATAGGACACTTAGTATCGTGTCCAGCATGTCCTGTTGTCTGCACGCTGCAGGAACTGATAGATGGAGGTGCCAAACTCGTAGCCAAATTCTGGGCTGACTCTGTCCAGATTGCCATCGAGACGCTAAGAAGAATGTCTTCTTGGTTGCTCAAAAACACGTTCTGCTTTTAAGTGCACGGTGGACACGTATAATCACTATTTTCCTTTTCACTTGTCTCACTTTCTAACGTGTGTATGGCTTTATCTTCCATTAGTCTCTACACAACTTCAATGGCTTTATCTTCCATTAGTCTCTACACAACTTCAATGGCTTTATCTTCCATTAGTCTCTACACAACTTCAATGGCTTTATCTTCCATTAGTCTCTACACAACTTCAATGGCTTTATCTTCCATTAGTCTCTACACAACTTCAATGGCTTTATCTTCCATTAGTCTCTACACAACTTCAATGGCTTTATCTTCCATTAGTCTCTACACAACTTCAATCTATAAATGCATCCACGTCTTTTTCAAGCCTGAAATTCCGAATTGTATTGATTCCTACAACTGGTTTGGCATTCCTAATATTCATAATGGAAACGTTAAGAGAACTTGAAGGTATATTCATAAAAAAATCGCTTAAAGTTAAGAGAAAAAATGTATGATTAAGCAGACTTTAATCATTACTTAACTTTAATTCATATTTATAAATAATCCCTCTAATGTATATATACCTGACTCGTATCATTATGAAGCTTATATTGCTTACCAAAAAAAATCTATGAGTGAGTGCATGCACCGTACTTCCGTAAAATATTTTTTTTTTTCAGTGAGTAGTGTGACGGCGTTAAAAGCTTTTGTGTTGGCTCTGATGAAAAGTGCTGCTATATTCATAGTGTCCATTATTTTTAACTAATTGAGATTTACTTCATAAAATACTGGATGAAATATTCAAAAATCATTTCAACTTCATCCTTTAATTTTTACATATATTTTTTCAGAATAATTAGGTTTTATTGCAAGTGTTGAAAGTAAACATTTAGCTCTCTGGTGCAGAAGACTTATAAAGAAGCCTTATATTGTACTTCTATTTTTTTCATCCTTAAAGCGAACGAGTGACCTGATTTAGATTTTTTCCGCAAAATATCATCAGAGGTCTTGGTATGTAAAGATGGTCGCCCATCCACGGACCAACCGCGGCAAGCCTAGCTTAACCTGATCGATTGACTCGTTCGGCTGTTATTACTTAGCCACAAGTCCCTTTCCGCAAAATATCATATCATTAATATAACTACATATTTAACAAAGACATTCTTAACAATCATCAACCGCCTGATGTTTATTTTCTTTCGACAAACCTGTCTCATAGCGTTATCTCACTCTGCCATCCGCACATAACAGGTGTATTATTCAACATGTTAATAATACTGGGACAAACACAATGAGGAAAGTGTGTTGATAAACGGCAGGATCTGGCTGCTTTATTATTATTAAAAGCCTGTGTTATTCCACTGCAGTGCGAAAGTGTACAGACGCCAGCAGGTCAAGCTACCCGAAACTGTCAAATTTTTCCAATCAACTTTGAACCTTACTGCTTTAGCGATGAAGTTGAAAATCTATTAAAGAAATTTGACAGATTGTAGTAGCTTGGTGTGCTGTCTGTACCTACTCTTTTTCCACTTCTTTCTGTTTAAAGCTACTAAGGACCAGTTCTTGTTGAAGGAGTCTAGCTCTGGCTTTACCTACTAAATAATCTTTAAGCAGTGTCTGCAGCGTAACAGGCAGTTATACCCCTGCAAGTCTCAACAGCAGGTAAATTGAGGGAAATTAAATCACAACTGTCATTCTTTGACAGTTGTACTAAATTACATAATGGCAAGTTGAGGTAGTGTATCAATTTGTACTAACACATAGCCTAGTCTTCGTCTGCCTTATGCCAACTAAGTTGGGGTCAGCTTCCAGTTTAATGATGCTTCTGAATATCAGTATTTTATAAGGAGCGACTGAATATCTGAAGGACAATTCTCGTAATTTAAAACGTTAAAAATCTAGTCGCAGTCTCATCTCGGCGACAAACAAATGTCAGTTGCCTTTTGGGCTTCTGACGACCAGTAACGACTGGTAACAACGAGTGACAAACGGGACCAATGCAATGGCTTAACATGCTTCCCGAGGCACGGAGCTGTATCGCTATGTAAAGATGGTTATCCATCCACGGACAGACCTAGGCAAATGTAGCTTAACCTGTTCAATCGACCCCACTACTACTTAGCCACGAGCCCCTCACTGACACACAACCTAGTATACGTAAAATATTCACATGACTTTTGCCCGACACTAGCAAGATTTTCTTTTATTTTTTGTATATTACTATAGTGTGAACATGTTCACACTATATAGAATAAGTAGAATGGCTACCCCTACGAATAACATCATTGTGTTAATAACATTCCCTTATTGCGGCACACGTTTTCAAACCATGTGGTGTGGGAGCACCCTTCGTTTTCCTTGGTCGTAAAGTCGTTGGTCCGAATGGGGGTGCAGGAATATCATTTAGTAAACTCAATGTAAAGGTTTTTCCTAAAAAATTCTGTGAACCCATAATCAAAGTTTGTATTGCTGAACTTGATACATTTTCTTGATTGTACATTCTTGTACCATGTTTTCTGGTTTACTTTTTTAAACGTACCGTACAGAGTAACTTTACGAGATACGTTATAATATATGATGACAGCATTTTTATTTTTAATTAACCCAAAAAATAAATTATCGGAGGCGCGTCCAGAATCATGTGCTGAACCCATTGTAACAGGTTGCGCGCGACGTCCCTGCCATCCTGTATACATATGTGTCTATCAGATGGATTGTAGAATCCACTGTTTTACAAAACCGCTAGTTGTTTTAAAAAACAACTCCCTTATGTAAAACAACTTTCAGCATTTTTCCATAATTACTGAACTTGAACACGCAAAACTGCATAAAAGCTTTGTGTTTATCAATGCAGCGGGTCAACGATTAGCGGTTTTGTAAAAATTATCTTGAATCAAGTGTTTTTAAATACCTACTAAATTATAAGTAAATTACCTTAAATTAAGGATAATATTAATTAAAAGTTACCCGAGTTTTATGAAAGACGCTCATTGTGCAAATGAACCATTCTGCATTACGTCTAAACGTTGGTAGCACTTTTGTATAACGGAGCTGTTTTGTAAAACAACTTGCAGTTTTATAAAACAGCGGATTCTACAATCCATATGCGATATATGCATATGCAGTGATTTTCTGTAAACAAAAATCCTATTGAAACTTAAGTGAAGGAGATAGGTAAAATAAGTGCTGATATCATCGTACTAATGCTTCCAACATTGTCAACTCGTTTTATGAAAGCCTAAGTACGATAGAGAGCCAATTTGGTTTACCGACTAGACTAGATATTAGTGCAAACAATTTATCTTGCTGAACCTTCACTTTAAATTTTACTTTAAACGCTCCATTTTGAAGCTTCGGCAAATTTTTCGAACATATAAAGCAGTGGATAAGCAATATCCTTCAAAATGATTCAGATTGAGATTGATAGTATGTTACGCAATTAGAGAACCCAACCGGTATTAATACCGCTCGTTTAGATATATCATTCGACATAGTTATTAGTATAAAACAACGACTATTACTTTTCTGGTAAATCACGCGTCACGTTTAGAGAAACCTTTTTGCTAAACAATATATGTATTTACAATGTTTCTTTATGAAGGGGATGGCGTAGGCAATATGGAGGGTTGTCGATCGTGACACTGCAGATAAAAATAAGTTTTCATTGACCGCTGTAAACGCATCGTATATTTCTAAAAGAAAGTGGTGTCCAAAAGATACATTTTCTCTCTCTCTCTCACCCACAAAGTAAGTAATGTTCAAAAGATACAATCATTTTATCTCTCTATCGTACAAAGAAAGCGATGTAAAAAGATACATTTTGTCCAAAAATGTATCTTTACAAGATTCTTTTGGTTGAGTTTCTTTTTGAAACATTATTACAAAAATATTTTAAATAAACTCATTCAGAACTCTTAAACAACTAAAACTTGATATTCGAAATAATGATAAAACCGATCATAAGAAAGGTAGGTAAGGTATACCTATAACGTAATTATTTATAGTAGTTTATTTCCACAAAACGGCACTGGAATGCATACTTCGAAGACACGAACATCGGAGCCGTCAGTGCGCCATCTTCGACGTAGACACCATGGCTTGTCTGCGCGAAGTGGTGCAACTCTGTGCCACTAGCAAATCTTCGTACAGCATGTGTAGATAATGATGCAAGGGCAGCAACAACCACCGCAGCAGCCACCGCAACAGCCACAACCTCCGCACATTTTTTCCTATGGAAAGTAAAGAGTACTTGACAAAAAGCCTAAAATAGCTTCGAAAGTAGACGTAAAGTTGTGGAAAGTCACTATTTTTTAATAAATTTTTAGAGACGAAGAATGAATGAATTATCTTTTCCTTTAGAGATAAAATCAAACTAAGCAAAGCTTTGATTTTTCATTAATATTTTCCTGAAAGGCCATGCTTCTTGAGAGAAAAATGGTGGGGTAACGAATTCCGAGAGTTGCGTTAAAACAGATTTGGCAAAACATGGAAATAGTTCTTTTGTATAGTTATTAATAACATTTGGTTTCAAGACTCCACCTTTGTTATCAGTACGTCCTATTCCATATATCAACGATGTTGGTCAGTAGTAACGTGTTACCAACTCCAGTTACCATTGAGTAGCCAGAATGTAGATAATGTAGATTGTCACAGCACTAGTGTTTCAATGGTGGTCCGTTCACGTTGTGACGTATAATCAGCCTGAAATGTTCCCGCTGCTGGGACACAGGTCTCCTCCCTGCGAGAAGGAGTGGACCATAATCCACCACGCAGGCCCAGCGCGGGCTGGTAGATGTTACATGTCTTTCTAATTTTTGGTTCTAGGACATACCAGTTTTCTCACCGATGCGACTTACTAACGCGTTATTGATTGTGATTGGCTGCATCGTGTACGAACCGCTATTGAAATACTACTAAATAAATTTTGGTTGCAATGGAATTTGAACTTAGTTTGGTTTGCCATGGAGGTGATTGTTCCAAAACTTAATAATTATCTACAATTATTAATTCAAACATAGATATTTTGTTCTCATTACTAAACCTTCTTATGGTTTTGGTGAAAACAAAAGAAGCGGCACCCTAATTGCGGAATCTGAATCATTTTGAAGCAAATTGCTAATCCATTGCTTCATTAGTTCGAAAAATTTGTCTGCTCAACATGTAAACGCAATGAATGTTGTTGAACTGTCAAAATGAAACCGATTCCGATTGATCGTGTGTTACACAATTAGGGTGCCGTACAGTATGAAGTTATTTAAATTCTGTACCCTCAACTACTATAATAAAAATCCAAGTACCTAACAATTATCTACAAAGCGCAGCCAATCCGGATCTCCAAATCTCAATATTCCGAACACGAATAAGAAAGCGAACATTTTAATCCGAGTCACGACTGTTTTGTCGTAAATAGCCATTAATAAAAACGTCATTTTTGTTTTATCCTCTTTTGGGAATATCCTGTCTTGGCAGCCAATCTCGTAAATTATTGTGTGACATCGGTTTTTATACAAAATTCTCCTTTTGCGAGCTTTTATATTTTCTGGAGCGGTTGTGTAGATTGTTATGTCGGTTTTCTGTATGCACGTGGCTTAATATAAAGTGTTTGTCGCTATATTTGGCTTTTGAGGGCATTGAGAACGTAATAGTTTTCTGTTTAACTGAAGGGCCACACACTTGTCCAGAAGGACCACAGTGGCACAAAGCTTGCTAAAATCGTAAACCTCCTTGTAGATTTCCCGCAGTCGGGTAAAAAGCAAGGAAGACTATATTTCTAAACTAAACGTCATCTAAAACAAAGATGACCCAGTGACTTTGTTACTAAAATTTAGTTATGTTGTCATCAACCACAATGTCTTGTCAGATGTTGTCACAACTGCTGTGTTGTTAATTAAAGCTATCAAAGGGTGTCTCATCTGCGATTAAATAGGCCAATTGACCTAATTTCCTATCGCACCATTACGCTAGTGATTGAAACGTTAAAAATCGGAGTGCTTTTGCTTAAATTACGAATCATGCAATATTTGAATAGCTTTTTGAACCGTATTTGGTGATCCTAACTGGGTTATACCGTGCTCACGTTTTTCAATATAAGTATAAAATATTACGTGTGGTAAAAATATACCTATTATTATTACAAGGTTGTAATAATAATAGGAATAATAATAATACAATCCCGTCGTGTGATTAATTTGTAATCACTAATTAGTCTCTAAATAATAAAGCAGCTTTGCCATAATCCCTGAAGTACTTTCAACCACGGTTCTCATTCCCAACCAACTGCACCAACCTTTACTACTCAAACGCTAAACTTATCTTCTCCCGTCTCATCTACCAAATTCTACAGAAAACTGACCTGCACTTGCTGAATAGTTCGAAAATGCCTTCAGAACGACAACGATGCAAATATCACACCCACAAACGTCATCAACAACACAAAGATATCATCATGTCATAATATGTTATCATCTATCGCTTACTAGTAGATTAGCACATATCTTCGGCCTGTGTTATCCTATCATCATCATCATCATCAGCCTATAGCAGTCCACTGCTGGACATAGGCCTCTCCTATTGCACGCCATTCAACTCGATTTTCGGTAACTCTCATCCAGCTGCTACCAGCCATCCTGCGAAGATCGTCGCTCCACCTAGCCTGAGGGCGTCCCACCTTACGTTTACCGATTCGCGGTCTCCACTCAAGAACACGTTTACCCCAACTGTCCTCGGTTCTACGGCTGTTATCCTATAAAATCGCCATATCAGTGCCGAGATACAAAAATGTAACAATCAAGTAAGTTTTCATTTAGGTAACTGATTTATTCATTCAAGTATCTACAAATAAAAAAAATATCATTCAAGATGAAAAGCAACTGTATAATTCAATTATACAGTTAGCTCATATTATTTGCAGTTACGACTTTTAGTTTTTGTCGCTGCAAACTTTAAACGTCGCCTGAAATTATGAAAAAGTGCTGAATCCGTCAGACCGTGAACGTAGATGTCGTCGCCTTTAAAGTATGACGCCATTTTAATGAGATTTCCTTCAGTTGCGAATGGAAAATGTACAATTGTATAAGTATGGCGCACACGTGGTGTATACCGCAAATTAAATGGAGGAAGCAGAGTTCCGTTTGAGGACGGAAGTGCAATGTTTATTGTGAAATTATGGTAATATTAAAAGCTTATTTTTTAACGCAAGTCTGTATGTATTTAAGTTGAGGAGGTTCTCGATTTATTGCTGTAAAGCTGACGATTGACAGCTTCCTGCGGTACAAAAACCAATTATTTTAAATGATAATTATTTCTGTAAATTATTGGTCCACACGGCTACATATCAAGCTATACATTATAAGCTGACCTTGCATTGGTTCGGCTTGCCGTACAATAAGAGGTCAGCTTAAACTGGAAATGTATAACTTAATATGTTGCCGTGTGTACAACAAGAAAAACACATTTAGTTGTCAAAATTAAATTATGTTTCAAAACTATAGGTGTTCCTAACCGACTACTCTGAGAAGAAAGGCCGAAACAATTTCAGTACCTAGGTAATAGGTATTTGTTTGTTAATAGGTACTTAATTATTGACTTGTACGAAGTCCTATGATACAAAGACGATCTTCTCTAATCGATGATCTCTGATTGATCTGAATTTTGACTTCCTCATCCCAAATTACCTCATTTAAATACACCTACACAAAATGAATTTGACTTCTCTAAAGTGCAAGAATTCCAAGCAACATTACCATCACACAAGTAGCCCTTTCGATCCTTAAAAAGAAGAAAAAGAAAAATTACTTTACATGCAAATATGACGAGCCCATATTCGACCGGGTCTGACAACGGCCATTATCGCTCATACGGCTGTTTAAGCAGCCGTAACCGAACCGATCCGTGGAGTGACACTTGTTATTAAGTGGGGATGGCCATAGAATAAGAAAACTGTATAGAAGCGAAACTCATATAGGTAGGAGTATACGTCCTACCTCCACGTGGACGATAATATGCCACGGACAGTTTAAAAAAAACGGATTCAGACTCGCACCTGACGGTTTCCGTACCACCGTACAATATTACTTATAACACTACTTTTTTTTTTAGTCTACTTTATTAACCTTACATTTTATTTTATTTTTATTATGTTGATAGAGCGGCCATTGTAGTACACACTCTTTGAAAATTTCAAGCGTCTACCTATTACGGTACAAAAAATATAGACTGTGATAGGCGGTCAGACAGACAGCGGAGCCTTAGTAATAGGGTCAATCGTTGGCAACCTTTGGGTACGGACCTGTGAGACAGTCTCTTTCGAGAATTAGATGTAACATATTTTCGCCAGGGTACTGTAGGTCCTTTAGGTTAGTGCTCTTAAGCTGATTCAACCAAAAGAATCAAATTAATCATCGTGGGACCGCTTTCTAAAATCCTGCTCAAGCTTGTGCTCGCCCAAGTCAATAAAGGGGTTGTCACGTTTTTCACTATTGACAGCTCACTTCATCTAAGTTTTCACGGTGAGATTTTTGCAGAATAGATCGTCATTATCGGGGATATAAGGTTCGACAACCTCGAGGTTGATTTTAGAAAAAGCGGGTATACTTCTGTTTTGACTTGAACGAGCAAGAGCATTTAAAACGCGTTCGACGTAAAAGTATCGCTTCTATAATACGTTCATATTCTATGGCATAATGTTTGCTGTAAAAACATGTATATCGATTGGTAATCGATGCATGCCATCACTATACAGTAGTTAATGTGTCAATCGTGGAACAAGATTCATTTGTTGACGGTAGAAAAGTTTTGAATGAACTAGGTTTTATACTACGGCTGGTGAATTTATAAAACCTGCCTCTTTTTGAAGACACGAGTGGCGCTATAATTAGTAATCATCACTTAGTAGATTTGGTCAAACTCAACACATTAGCTAATGAATAACTAAGCCGTTGGTCTCGGCTGTCATTTGTAGATGTGCTTTTGTGCTTTGACAGTCGCTACGGGTAGTCAGTAGCCCGAAAGTCTAACAACCAGTCTTACCAAGGTGTATCGTGTTGTTCAGTAACTGGGTTGTGGAGGTCAGTTAGACAGTCGCTCCATATAAAATACTTCAGCTGAAAACTGGAAGCTGACCCTAATACAAGAAGTATTTGAATAATCACCACAGTTGGTAAACAAATCGCAGGAATATGTTCAGCAAAATGCGTCTGCCTACCATGAAATATGTATGGGTACTTCGTGCATTTCATCAAATCAAATCAAATCATTTATTTGCTTGATTTATGCAACAAGCATCTATCCATTAGAACGCTATCCAATGACCATGTTTAGCATTAAACATCCAGACGTTAAGTATTATCTTTACGAGTATGACAAGTATTTAACGTCAGTATTTATGCAAATATCATTTAGATAACTAGCACAACAGTACTTAACCCTTTACCTTCTAATCTGCGGCCATTTTACTTTATTATTCAGTTGTCACGTTTAAAAGGTATGCTTCAATCGAATAGCTATGTTATGCGTAATGCTATCTTCACATTAGACTGTAATGTGAAGATATGACATGTATTTAATCGCATAATACCCTTTTTGCTTTCTTAAAAATATGATTGAACACTCTAATATGATGAATGCGCCTTTTTTGTGAACCTTAAATAACTATTTTGGGGTCATAAAATTACTAAATAGCCAGAAACTAAATAACTGGGATGTAGGATGTAGCTTCGATGGCCGCTGCCGCGGCACGTTTCGCTCGCTCGGCTCGCGCATATTTGGTCACAGCTCTAATCTAACCTAACCAATGCGACTAATTCAGCTCGCGTGCGGTTTGTCACTGTTCTAACCTAACCTAATCCGTTGGGTCAGAGTACCCTTGCTAAGTCTTATCTACCCTAATTTGAATACAGGCTTACTGTAGGTGACCCAGTTGTACCTAATGCAATCTAATGACTACCAAAAGCGAAATATTATACTTATTTGAACAAATTAAATTTGCATGATAAACATTACCTTGTTACAATTTGTCAAAAGTATATTTTAAATAATATAGCGCAACAGTTTTCTAAGAATTTAATTTTTACCCCAAACTGTCAGTAAAGTTAACCGACAATGGGGCCAATGACCGCTTATGTCATTGTATAAAAAGTGCAGTCACCGTGGTGCCATACCTAAAAAATTCATAACGGTGTGATAAAAATAGAATGCAAAATGTGTAACAACTATGAATCAAATCATGATGCGATTGAACGATAAGTTTTAAAATGGGAAACAAATTTTATTTTTAATTTTACTGGAAAATTTAGTTTGACTGTGAAATGTTCGATAAATTATGTAAGTATTTATAGAATGAAGCCGCTACTACTGAAAGACGAGTACCTAATCACCAAAGAACAGTAATTTTGCAACCCCTCTCAATATACTATAACACCTACCCGTCATGTACCTAGCCTTTTCCCAACTATGTTAGGGTCAGCTTCCAGTCTAACTGGATACAGCTGAGTACCAGTATTTTACATGGAGCGACTGCCTATTTGACGAATACGAAACCCCTTGGTAAGACTGATTGTCAGACTTTCGGGCTTACTTGAAGTGACCCGTAACGACTGTAAAGATCCACGAATGACAGCCGGGACATGCTTTCCGAAGCACGGAGGGGTTTTCATATGTAAAGATGGTCCAATCGCGGCTGTTATTACTTAGCCACAAGCCCTCCTATACTCGTACTATAAGAAAGAAAGAAAGAAAAAGTTTATTTGGACACAGTTCGTGAAACACAAATACAAAATTAATAAAATAAAAAATAATGTTTCAGACAACAATAGTGTGTGCCTCACGGCTACGCCAAAAAGGTTCATTTCAGCATATTTATAATAATATATATATAACACCTACTATAAATGTAAAAACAGATACTTAAAATATTACAGAAGCAAATTATCTGTAAGATTGTTCTTGCAGAATAATCAGATAAGCTTACTTCCATTAGATACTCTTTCGCCCCCATGCCACTGAGTACTAAGCATTCACTTAATACTCACGTATCTGCTACGAACACGTATATGTTGCGTACGTATGTAGCTATGTAGATATTGCACCTGTAATCAGATTACTCATTCGATCTACAGGCTTCCCTATAGTTGTTCATGATGCACATATTTGTCTCTTTAGGCTTTTACACATTTTTGCCCAGATGAAATGATACTGGATATGAAACCAATGTTATTTTGTTTCGAATTATTTCTTAAGCTGTATTACATCAACCAAAATATTTAGACGCTATATACTGAGGAATGATTAAGCCGTTTAGCCGCGTACTTCGTTAAGCCGTTGGTCCTGGCAGTCTTTCGTGAATCGCTGACAGTCCTTAAGGGTAGTCAGAAGCCCGAAAGTCTGACAAACAGTCTTACCAAGGAGAATCGTATTACCCAGTAACTGGGTTGTGGAGGTCAGATAGACAGTTGCTCCATGTAAAATACTGGTATTTAGCTGCATCCGGTTAGACTGGAAGCCGACCCTAGGCAGATGATGAAGATGAGACTGAGGAATGATGTTGATAACAACGTTGCAGTTTAAAAGAAGATCTAGGGACAAAAGTTGAAAAGAGTATTCTTAGATGGTTTAATCATGTTGAGAGGATGAATGAAAGGTGACTAACAAAAGGCTAAACAGGACAAACGAAGCAGTTGGGAGTGGACGCCCCTAAGGATAGTGACCTTATTGGTGATGTTCTTCAAAAGTTCAGGTGCGTAGTACTCGCACCTAACCTTTTGAAGCATGAGGTGAGCATGGAGACAGATGTATGAACGCTTGCACTTACAGGCCTGGTCCACTCAAATCTGTGTGGTACTTTCTTCAAACCATCCATTTCAGACGTCAATTTACATGGTCTTCACATTATCTGACCAAGATTACATCTGTACTTTAAAAAGAGACTGTCCTCTGAGTTTGTTTCGGCCTTTCTTCTCAGAGTAGTCAAATAGGAAACGCCGACCTCATCTAGTTTTATTTTTTGTAATATGACGTGTAAAAGTGATTCGGATATCCTATTTACAGGATAAACAATTTCATTTCAATTAAACAAAAGGAATACGTAGTAGTTCTATAGTTTCTGCTTGTCCCCATGGGAAAATAACGTGAGTTTTTGTATTTTTTTTTCACTTCAAGACACAAACATCAGTGTAGCCCTGGCTCTTGAGGTCCTGTATCACAAGAGCTCTCTATAGAAGCGCGATAGACAAAAATGAGATTCGTTATAATTATGCCATGCATTAGAAGGTAAGTTTATAAATAAGTGTATGTATGTTATGTAACACATACAGTTAGTTAGGATACAGTATGTTATGTCTCATTTAAAGCACCTTATAAAGATAGCCATGTGTATACAAACGAATGTAGAGCAGACTATAAAAAACAAGAGAATGAACCAGAAAGTGAACCTTCACTTTTGTAGGCTTCGCATTCCTTTCTAGCCAAGTGTGGTCACCAAATACCTTATGTGAGACGTAATGCTCTTCCAATTTCGTTACCAGTCACGTAACACGCACTTTCCATGCAGCAGAACATTAAAAACAAGCGTCAAGTTTAAATAGTTTTTAATAGTTGTTGTTTTATTGGGTTCTTTCGAAACAAATATTTAATAATAATAATAATAAAAAAAGTAAAATCAAGTATCTTGACTTGGCTCGCGAGGTTGTCGACATGTGGGATGTGGACTCAGCGATCATTGTGCCGATAGTCGTGACAGCCAATGGCTTAATAGCCAAGAGCCTCGACCAACACCTGAAGAGGCTCTCATTGGGCAGCTGGATCAAGGGCTTGATTCAGAAAGCGGTACTTCTTGACACGGCACGCATTGTCAGGAGGTTCCTCTCTCTAGAGCCCTGACCACCGGTAGCTTGGACCCTGTTCCCGATACCGGTGGGCTACTACTTTTTATATTTTTAAATGTTTTTTTATCCTTTTGTTTATAAAAATATTTAAAAATGTATTTTGTAAGTATTTAAATGAAATAAAGGAGATAATAATAATGCTTTATTGAAAACAAAGTAAGTACACAGTTACATAAGCACACTGCGTCCTGAACTTGGTTGTAAGCCCAGGAGACAGTTCCCTTCCAGTTTACATAATTACTAGATTCTTACAGCGTTCTCAAGTAGGAAGGAACTAAACACAAATAGGTAAATTTAAATAAAAGTAAGTTATACAGTACAAGGTTAATTTAACTGAGTGCGCAGGAATATTGAATCGACTGGGTGCCATTAGGAAAATGATGTTCTCTTTAAATATTTTTACTACTTAAAGATAAAGTTACCTATGAGGCTTCTGCAAAATAAACTTCCAGAACATAGTTTATTTAGTACATTTTCCTAAAAATCTACATTTTTGTCTGTCTGTTTGCTCCGGCCAATCTCCAAAACAGTGGAACCGATTTTGATGAAATTTGGCATGGAGACACTTTGACCCCTGAGGCGGATGGAAAGGATGGAGGATAGGCTTTTCATAGACATATCATGCAAGCAAAGCCGCGGGCGGAAGCTGACAATTATGATTTATGATGAAATTCCGAAACAGTGAAAAGTCTTTCAAAACGGACACTACATGAGAGCCTTTATGAAGTCAAAACGCAACACTAAAATGCAACTGTTCCACCACCATATCAAAAAGTACTCCACATTCTAAACGAACGGAACTCTAAAAACAATACGCGATCGTGCCTTCAAAATTGGGTAGCCATTATAAACCAGCGCACGTGGACTGGACTTACTACACAGTGGACCGTACCTACTAACCTAATCTATTGTTTTTAATCTGTGCCCGTTCTGGGAAAACCTCATGAGAAAATGTCCTGCGCTGTCACGTCATCGGATTGTCATTTGTTTTTTTTTTCTGTTGTTGTTTGAAGCAATGGAAATGGTCAGGATAAGAGTAGATCGGAAAAGAAATGTTATTATTATATTTTTAACAAATAATTCTGTATTATAAAATATCATCAGGAATTTACCTTTCCGATTACATTTTTTATTTTTATTTTAATAGCCATTAATATGCCACTGCTGGGCAAAGGCCTTCTTACTCTCTTTCCACCTCTCTCTCTCTCTCTCTCTCTCTCTCGCCCAGAGCTGCCAAGGACCAATCTTTACTATAGGAGTGCAGCTCATCCATTTGGGCATCTCCGTATGGGCCTGCCGCGATGTCATTTATCATTTTGTAATCATTCTGTGTACCCACTTTTACTTGTCTTTGTATACTAGTTGCATCCTATTGTCAGTGACTCAAAAAACCAAATTGACATGTGACTAATCAGCTCATTACATGCATCACCATATGAATCAAACCCATACAGTTACAGTCGAGTAATATAGGCGTAATTACGACATTCGTATTTAGGATACTAAGACCGCGCTGCCATATGTTATTATTAGGAGTACACGCGGAGAATTAATTATAATATAAACAAACTTACGCGCGTAGAGTGGACAAACGGTTTATGTTGTTGACAGACAATTTTAGTCCGGCCGTTCGTCGTCGAGAGAATAATATGATCCTGATACCTGTCATTGCGACAATTCTAATAGCTAATAAAAATCAAATTTGCAAAACACGTATTTGTTTATATGAAACTGACTAATAATTCATAGATAAAGTTGTGATAATGTAAATTATATGATCGTACACAATTATAAAATGAGTGCGACTTTTTTAAGGCGGCGTTGGCTTGGTGGCACGACGCGCCATGGCATGGGGAAGCATCAACGTAGTATAGACTGGCATACCGAAGTCTTCCACGGTATTACAGCGTCATGTTCAAGTGTGACGACATCAACGAGATATGAGAGCTAAGGGTGGGAAAATAAGATTGAAAATTATTTCCGTTCACGAGTTCCTTGGCATGCCATATGTAGGTATATTGAGTCGACCCAGAACTAAACTACGAGGTTGGCACCATCAGAAGCTTCCCTAAATTCCTATAACGTGTAGGCATCAGGGCACGCAGGACACGATATAAGATGTCCCATCGTTTGTGGAACCACTTTGTATCAGAGTTTTTATTGAAAAACATTTTGAAATAACACAAAACTTTTCTTTCTATAATAGATAAAAATATTCTGTTTCTAGTTTCAACATAATCAGAATAATTTTCTAATTTGTATGTCTGACAATTCAAGTCAAGGCTCTTTGTTGTTTCTTCTTCATATCCTATTGTGATTTTCGTATTATAATTTATGCCAGGCCAATGGTTACCAAATTAACTTGTAAACTTTTAAATACGTACTATGAGCTCATTAAAATGCACAGTGGCATCATCAAATACTGTTTCCTTTTGGTAATATAGATTTGTCATAGAAAATTACCAACGTCAGTTTTTCCTGGTAAAGAAAACTTACCTACAGAGGCATTATTCCAACCACAAATAAAAGAAATATGTCCAATCAAGGAATCCTACTATTCTATCCTACTAATATTATAAACGAGAAAGTTTGTGAGGATGGATAGATGGATGGAAGTCTGTTACTCTTTCAAGCAGAAAGTGCTGAACGGATTTTGATGAAACTTTACAGTAATACAGCTTATACATCAGAATAACACATCTAGGATACTTTTTATCCCGATATTCCCGCGGGATCGAGCCTTATGCGAGTGAAACCGCAAGGCGGTGCCCTGTGGTTTCACTCGCTAGTAATTAATAATATTACGCACTTTGTGGAAAAATTTTACAAGCTCCTTTTTATTTTTTCGACTGCGTCATTGTTATCGATTTGAATGAAAACGATAGTTAGAAAAGGTGACACGAACTATAAGGGAATGAAAGCGTGAAAATTGCTTCATAAATAGTCAGCTCCTTGACTATAGCTTCTTTCTTAGAATACACGTAATCACATTGATTTTTTGCCACTCGATTATGGCAAAATAGGTCTCTATAATCCTGGTAATAAATAGGTACTATAACTCAATCGCGTCCACAAATTACTCTACAGTAGCTATCTATCGCACAATTTAACTACAAAGGCGAGTGCTAGTGCACGTCTATTTTGAGACCGTACCGTATCTGTTATATTTATCAGTCATCAAACGACATCAAATATGTATGTCACCGAGTGTACTAACCTAGTTTGAGTTAATTCGATTTGAATTGCACGCTCGGAATATACTGCTATGAGATGTATAATTTATCGTCTCTAACATACTGTCTTTGTATCTTATATTCTCATTGGACAAGATTTACTTTAATTAGCCTTAGAATGAACACTTTTTGAAAGACAAAAAAATAAAATGGCCCAAAGTGGCTAAATGGTGTTAACCACTTCCTAGTGTTTGAACGAGGAACTCACCAGTACCACGTCTAGGGGTGAATTTCACCAATGAATGAAACTGAACATCTAAATCGCATTCAAGTGTCATCTTTGTTCTGGAATATTGACACTGACAGCTCGTGAACGTGTTTTACGTGTTCTGGGGGCTTACCACCAGCTCTTATAACAGGGCAGAAGTTGAACTGCACTGCTTTTTTGTTCTATGACTAAGTACAAAAAAGCAGTGCAGTTCAACTTCTGGCCTGCTATAAGAGCTGGTGGTAAGCCCCCTGATCGCGTTCAATATTCTGAAGGCCAATTTCCGTAGTAAAAAACGTTAAAAATCTAGTCGCAATCTCGTCTCAGCGACAGTCAATGTCAAAAATGTATGGAAGTTAGAGGTATTTTTGACATATTGTGAATGAGATTACAATGCAAACGTTTCGAAATACATATACGGGATTGCCCCTCTGATCGCGTTCAATTTGATAGTTTCATAAATCAAATTCCCTCTACATCAGTTAAAGTCGATACTTGTTAAATTACTGAAACAATTTCTCCAAAACATAAGTATGACAATAATGTATTATGTTCCTTTGCTTCTGTATGACTCAGCAAGGAAAGTTTAATGTGGACGCAACCTCATTAGACGTTAGCACCGCTACTCAATCAGTGGACAGCTCAAGGAAGTCTGGCCTACAAAGAGATACACATTCTATTGACATAACATAAAATCACTCCTGTATTTCCTGAAGGGTAAGGCAGAGCTGTACCTACAGTACACCTACATTCCGCCAGTTATGTTCAAGTTCAATGTAATAGGGAGCGACCCTATTGCCATCAACTAGGCACAAATCCAAACTCCGGGCTGCCACTTTTCCCAACCTGGGATCGAACCCAGGACCTCGTGCTCAGCACTAGTGCTTACAACCACTAGATCAACAAGGCAGTCACACACAATATAAATTCTATTGACATCATAATAATATTATACTTAGGTAGAAAAGAATTTCTCCACAAGACTAACTTTCCTTGCTCGGTGCAGTTCTTTCAAGAACTCAAAGGTACAACTTTATTAGTTTTAAAGTAACGAAACTTTAAAAGGACTTCTGTGGTTCGAAAGAGACGTGTTCACGTTATGCTAGCGTGGAAGTTTTCATAGTGTTGTTAGCGGTGGAGTTGTTGGTTATGAACTCCTTCAAACTGTTGGCAACGTCTGCTTTCATTTCCTCAAGAACCCTGGAACAAGTTACATCATAGGTACAGGAATTGGATTCACGTTTTACGCTCTGGAATTGCCATCAACTTGGATAATATTATTTTGTTTATATGTTTTGATATAGGGTTATATATGTATGGATAGTTTCTAGTTACAGACGTGTATTCTGAAGGCCAATTCCCTTACTGAAAAAGTTCAAAAGACAGATTGAGACAGAGAGAGGAAGACAGAGAGAGAGTGTATTTAGTTTAGTTGATGATACTCCTGTGTGAGTCCAAATAATTACTTTATTCTTTCCTTATTTTTTTAATTAGAATGTGAACTTTCTTAAAAATATGAGAATTCTCCCTCAGGTATCTAAGACGCAGTGATTTATAAGGTTCTCCGCAAGAATAATGTAACCGGCATTTACAATAGATTATAATTACTATTCACTAGCAATCAGGAAAACGCTGCGTATTCTTTTGACGTCATTTCTACGTCGGCTTTTAAGACTTCTAGAGTGTGGGAAGACGCAGACTGTCTTTGCTAACAACCAACACGACTGCCAAAAATAACAGAGAACAGAAAAAACAGGGAATGATATCCGAAGTGATATCTTTGTAACATAATATTCCAATCATTTAGAAGACGAAAATCGTCAAACTATACATATGTTTTGTTTGCTTGTATACAATCTTCTTGCGAATACCAGAGTGACACAACAATGGGGCTAGATTTGTTTTAAATACTGCAAGGTAGATAATTTAGAATTAGTCACAGTTGCATACCTGACTGGTTCGAAGATTTTAGGAAATAACCTAGATTTTGTAATGTCGTTTCGTTGCATCTTAAAGTGACGTTATTACTAGCTACCTCTACATGCTATAAATTAAATTCATTTTTCGTATCTGCCTGTGTGACCGCGTAGTTCTTCTAAACTACGCAACGGATTATGGTGCGGTTTCCACCATCATTTTTAGTGAATTTATTCCGAAAGGTTTATGTGTATCTACTAATATTATAAACGCGAAAGTTTGTGAGGATGGATGGATGTTTGTTACTCATTCACGCGAAAACTACTGAACTGATTTGGATGAAATTTCAGATACAGATATTTTATAACTAGAATTAATACATAAGATACTTTTTATCCTGATATTCCTACGGGATCGAAACTTATGCGGGTGAAACCGAGGAACGCTGCTAGTATTACATTAAAATTAAACTTACATACAATAAAGAAATCTAGATGTTTTTTTAAATCGTAAAAACCGTGTGAAGGAGGAGCGCGTCGCTAGTATTAAACGTTTAAGGACCCCATCTTAACATTGATTTTCAATTCAATTAATAAGAACTTGACCCCAATTATTTCTAACTTTAACATTTTTCATGGATATCCTCGTGACATGATTTTAAGTTCCCCTTTAGGTGCCCAAGAGCAGGGAGATGTCCTGTTTTTACTAATATTACTTGGTCAGCAAATGGGTCACCCATGACTTGTATCATCATCATCATCTGCCTAGCCTTTTCCCAACTATGTTGGGGTCGGCTTCCATTCTAACCGGATGCAGCTGAATACCAGTATTTTACATGGAGCGACTGCCTATCTGACCTCCACAACCCAGTTACTGGGTAATACGATACCCCTTGGTGAGACTGGTTGTCAGACTTTCGGGCTTCAGACTACCCGTAACGACTGTCAAAGATACACGAATGACAGCCGGGACCAACGGCTTAACGTGCTTTCCGAGGCACGGACGGGTCTCTGCATGTAAAGAGGTCACCCATCCATAGACCAACCGCGGCAAACGTAGCTAAACCTGACCGATCGACCTGTGCGGCTGTTATTATTTAGCCACGGCCCCACCTATTGACTTGTATAATTTCCGTGAATTCAGCAGCTACCGACTTACCGTTTATATTTTTACCCACAAGTTAAAAATTCAGCGGATGCTACTGTTATATGGCCTTGCGAAAATTACTGGTCCTTTTAAGAACGAAGTTCCTTAATGTGGCTTACACACGTCACGTAAGGAAAAAGCGTTATACCCCCTCCATGCAACTTTCTCTCTCTGTCTCTTTCTATTATATACGAATGTGTGTAAGAAACTTCGTTCCTGAAGGGAGTCCCCCAACCGCTCACGTTTTTCTTGTTAGTTCTCATACCGACATTAACATGTCTTAGATGATGCAAACATAAACTCATTGAAGTAACTTACACTGTCATATTATGGCTTCCTCCTTCCTGCAAACTCTTCCAACTTAGTAGGACTTAGCTTTAAGTAGCTCAACCAAACACTCCTAACTACCACCACAAAATTAAAAGTAAACTTAACCTTCCATCTTCTTTAAACTCCGATAAACAAGGAAGTTTATCAAAGGAAACAGAGCGTATCAAATAAAAAGTAAAAGATAAAGTGTTATACAACGTCACTTAGAATAACCAATAAATCCGACACGATCCGATGAGATGCAACCGCTTGAACCAATCAAACGGTTTTGATCCAATCACACGGTTTTGAACCAATCAAACTGGGTTTGTCTGTTCATAATGACATGGTTGATTGATCGGTAGTTTTTAGTGTTATCTTTCCTTGTTTTGTTGTTGTTGATAAAGCGAGTGGATTTGGGGGATTTGTTACAACGAGTTTTAGATTTGTTTATACTTATGTAGTGATACTATTGCCACACATTTTCATTCATGTTATTATGCAGATGGTAGATGTTTTCATCTAAAAATCTAAAGTATCAATATTTATCCCCTTATTTATAAATGTAACTTAAACTTACGAGACGTATAAACGTCAGAAACTGTATGGTTAAGCAGACGCTAATCATTGTTTAACTTGAAGCAACATTTATAAATAAGGGGTTATTACGTAAAGATAGTTCCTATGTAAGCATCCAATAGTTTTGAACTAAAGGATTCAATCCAAAAATTAATTTTGCGTTGGGAAACTACAAAAAAAGTAACTACGTCAGAAAAACTGATACAAAACTCAATTAATTTTGAACGAAAAGCATAACAATGAAAACCATGTACACTAGAAAAACTGTTCCATGCAATAACGATTTTAAAATTCGAACTCGTCGAGTTCCGGAAAAAAATGCACACAGTATCGGAATTCGGGACAAAAACGATTCGAACGCGGAGTTGTATCAGCACTATTTTGTCTGAAATAACACTGTTCAGCGTGTGCAGCTTTAATTAAAAGTTAGTTTTCATCAAGTTTATCCATCGGGAATTAGTGGAAATGTTCACAGCTTGGTTAGTAAGTACTGAGCGTAGTAAGTTACTCGTGTAATTATTTGAGGATACCATATAATATATTGAAATTGAATTTCCTGGTGCACTACGATACGTTAAGTCCACGTTTTAGCTTTCGAAATAGGTACCTATCGGTACAATGCAAAACACGAATAAGGAGAACTACAGTTTAAAAAAATTCCCATCGAATAAATAAACAAAATGTGCTTATTCAATGTGGAAATTATTTTTAATAATAAATAATAATAATAAAATAATTTATTTGCGTTAAACATGGTATACAATGGTGTTAAGTATAGATCAGAGTGGCACAAACATGTTTAGCTAAGAATAAACATAGCATGCAAAAATTTAGTGTTCTATGGTAATTATAAGTAAGTAGGTAAGTACATTAATATTAGAATATAATGTCAATATTTTTTATCCATAAATTCTTTCAAACTATAAAAACTATATTCATTTAGCCATTTGTGTAATTTGTTTTTAAATAATCTTACATTTAATAGTTTGAGATGGTTTGGTATTTTATTATAAATTCGCACACACATTGCTAGACAGCTTTTATTATATTTGGTTAGCTTTGGTAAATCATTTAACAGCAGTCCATAAGGATCACGTCTGCTCCGAGGACATACATCGCTCGCTGTCTTGAATAAATGTTTATTCTTGGTCACAAACACACATATTTCATAGATATAGAGAGATGGAAGCGGTAACAAACCAAGCTTTTTGAATATTGGCCGACATGTATCATCCGGCTGAAGCCCATAGATTGATCTTAGGCATTTCTTTTGAGCGATGAACGCGCGATTTAGATCAGTGCTATTACCCCACATTATCAGACCATAGCGTAGTAACGATTCAACATATGCATGGTAAGATATAATGGCAGTTTTTATATTTGTTACATTTTTGACTTGCTTCAAGGCGTATACAAATTTGTTAATTCTACCACTGACGTTATTTACGTGTTCCTTCCAGTTTAAATCTTGATCAATTATTACTCCTAAAAATTTTGTATGTAGTACTTGTTTAATTTTATTTATATTAAGTTTGATATTAAATTTATTATTACTAGATTGATTAAATTGTATATATATGGATTTGTCTAAATTTATTTTCAAATGGTGTATGTCAAGCCAGTGCAATAGTATGTCAATAGTATTATTAATATCAGTCTCGTGATCTATAACGGTATTATGTTTTTTATCAGATGTCACAATTATGGATATATCGTCAGCGAATAAGATGCATTTATGATTGGTTATTTTTATGATATCGTTTATATATAATAGGAATAATATTGGGCCTAGTACGCTACCTTGGGGGACGCCATATTTATTATGTTTATATTCCGATGAGTATGATGTGATGTCTTTGGCTTCATTCATTTTACTGATGATAACACATTGTTGCCTATTACTTAAGTAGGATGATATCCACTGCAGTGCAGGTCCCCTAATCCCAATTGTTTCCACCTTTTGAAGCAGTATATCATGTGACACTAAATCGAAGGCTTTAGACATATCAAAGAATAGAGCTGTAGTCAGATGGTTATTATTAACATTTGTGAGTATAATTTTCATAAGAGAATAAATAGCTAAAGTAGTGGATTTATCTTTTTGGAAGCCAAACTGTTCACTACTTATAATTTGGAATTTGTTGCAGAAGTCAATCAGTCTTTTAAACATACATTTTTCATATATTTTTGATAGAATCGGTATTAAAGTAATGGGTCGGTAATTGTTGATATCATATATATCACCTTTTTTGAATAAGGGCTTTACTATTGATAATTTTAATTTTTCGGGAAAAACTCCGGTCAAAAACGACATATTAATTAAGTGAGTTAAAATACAAGTCAGTTCATTACAGCAAGCCTTTATGATTTTCGTGTTAATTTCATCGTAGCCTTCCGCTTTGGTGTTGCGTAGTGACATTATTTCCCGGCTCACCTCACTTTCCAACATTGGTTTCAGAAACATTGAGTTAACACTATTATTTATCCTACAGCTTGGGTCGACGCTTTTTTGTGTCGTTAAAGGCGATAGGTTTACGTAATGGTCATTAAATACCGAAGCTATCTCTACGGGGTCTGTAACCATAGTATCGTTTATCTTTATACTTTCTATATTGTTTTTTGGGTTAGTATTATTTATTTCGTTTTGTATAACGCTCCATGTCGCTTTACACTTGTTATCATGCTTATTGATATAGCTTATATTCGCGTTCTTTTTGGAACTATAGATACATTTTTTCAGTAGATTTGAATAATTTTTATATTTAATTTTATTAGTTAAGTTTTTGTTTTTGTAGTACTGATAGCGCAGATTACGTTTAGTTTTACAACTTTGTTTTAAACCTTTGCTTATCCACTTTTGTGTGTTCTTATTATTACTATTGACCTTGACTCTAATCTTAGGAAAACACAAATAGTAAAATAGGCAGAACAATTCATGAAAATCATTGAATGCATAATTTTCATCAGTGGTGTTTGCATAGATGTCGGACCAAGAGAGATTTTGCAAGCATTCTTTGAATTTCCGGATGTTGTCCCTGTTGAAATCTCTTTTATAAATGTAGTGTGTCGGTGATTTCAGTGGTTGATATTTACTAGGAAAACTCAACATTTGTGCGGTGTCATGGTCTGAAAGATGCAGAGGTAGTACGGTTGCAGTTGCATTGTCAATGTTGCTTAATATGTGGTCAATACAAGATAGTTTGCGCGTAGGGACATTGATGTGAATTTTTAAATTATAATTTTTACACAAGTCCTGTAACGCATTTGTGATGTTGCCTTCTTTGAGGGTATTTATATTTAAATCTCCGGCTATAACTATATTTATTTTAAATTTATATTTCTTAAGCAAATCATGTAAAAGTGTTTCCAATTTTGTCAGAAACTGATTTGGATCAGACTGGGGCGTTCTGTACACACATATAATTACTAATTTATTACTCAGCTCTAAGCCACAGACTTCAAATGTGTTCTGTGTTGCATAGGATTTTATGAATGTCAATTCTTTGTAATTGAATCCTTTCTTTACTAGTATACAAGTGCCTCCCCTTTGTTTGTCTCGACAGAAGTTGGTAGCCATTTCATAGTTGTATACTTTGATATAGTTTTCACAGCCTTTTTTTACAAAAGTTTCTGATAGGCAAATTACATCAGGATCATTATTTGCTACCTTTAACTCCTGGATCGTAATTTC
The DNA here is from genome assembly GCA_951799955.1 of Apamea anceps. Taxonomy (NCBI): domain Eukaryota; kingdom Metazoa; phylum Arthropoda; class Insecta; order Lepidoptera; family Noctuidae; genus Apamea; species Apamea anceps. Next base: position 4,268,837 of record OX637506.1, read on the forward strand.
TAGTATCTCCCGTTTAGACAGGATACTAGCGATATTCTGGTGAAGTATTTTAAGATGATGCATTTTAGTGATATTGGACACGAAAAAATGAGTTTTGCTTGTTTACCACGTCGACCTTGTTTAAAGCAGGGAAGTAATAGGGTATAGTCCCTCTATGACAGGCCTTGAGTTGTGTAGGGGTGCTACATTCTTGGGGCTCTACTATTTCATGACGTTTAAAATAGTACGGGATTGTCCCTTTTTTGGGTTTTCTCAAACTGTTGTTTACTTTGAAACTTGATTTGCTACTCGCTAACCTTTTTCTAATTTCATTAGGGTTCAAGTATTTATCACTGTAATCACTACAATCTATAATGTAATTTAATGACTTACAAATATGTGCTAATTTAGTGTGCGTTTGTTTTACAAAGTGACATTTTTTATACTTATTACACATATTTTTTAACGAATAGTTTAAATTGTTGACATTCTGATATGAGTTAGTTAAGACATTTAATACAATTACAGTGTTATTTTTAAATATATCCAATATAACTTGCAGTTCAGACAAGATTAAGTTTAAGTTCTGGTCATTCTCTCCTATGCATATTACAAGTTTGTCGTCAGTTGTCAATCTAATATTTCTACATTTCGCTACTACTTTATTGCACGGCGCATTTGGCATTGTTTCGGCTACACTTCTGTATTTTTCATATTGTGTATTAGTTCTCGAATGTGAAATAGCTGCAGCAAGTCCGACGCAACGCTGAGTGCCAAAAATATATATTTTTTTCTCGCGAGTCGTATTTTGCACATTTTCGAAAGCACAATCCTGAACACAGGCGTTCACAGATTCCCGTTTTAGTTTCTGGATTTTTGGTTCATAGGTAGTGCGTTTCTGTTGCGTTAATACTGCTATACGCTGCGAGAACATTGCAATCTCCTGTTCTGCGATCTTTAGTTGTTCTTGTAGTGTTCTAATTTCTTGTTTCAAGTTTGATATATTATTTAAAAGTTTAACCGTTGATGCCGGGTCTTCTTCACAGGAAACGACCAAATTGAAAAAATGCACCTCGGTTCTGACGTTTCATAAGAGCCTATGTAGATTTTTTATTTTTTCTTTAGCGTACATTGAGTCCCACTGCTGAGCAAAAGCCCCCCCTTTTTCCTTCCAAACCTCTCTGTCTTGAGAGATATGTAGGTTTATGTGAAATAAAATATTTTGATTTTGATTTCATAAAACCAACGAATAAGCAACGGTTTCAGATATTAATTTTCAAGAAATCTATATTATATCCTGTCTATCCCTACCTACCCTTTTGGTGGGAACAGGCCCACCGTGTGACATATTTATGAAACCCCTTTAATAATAAATAAAGCTCAGTTTCCCCAATAAAGTTGTCAGGTACCTCCATCACCAAACATTAGCAGCTGACACTTCCAAAACTAATATACTTACAGGTTGGTGACAAAAATCTATTTCGAAATTCATTTCAAATTCACTGGACATCTTTTTGCACTTCGGCTCAAATAAATATACCGCAGAGTGGTATTAGTACGTGAAAATTGGGTTAGCTCTGCTCCATTTAATGTGGGTTGGAGTGAAAATTTAAATACATGTAAATTGTTTTCATCTCATTAAATGGTCCAAAGCGAGGTTATGAGCGAGGTCCCTGTGTTCAAGGCATATAATGCTTTTTAAGTAGAGCATTCTAAAAGCATCTTGTGGTTTGAAATTAGTTCTGAGGTTCGCGGTACCCCTCACTTTAGGGGGAAAATACAAAATCGATTAATTTGGATTCTAAAAATAGACTTGCCTCTTTCTCCACAAAATGCTGTTGTCTAGCAGAGCCTACTCTTTAAGGAGTAAATAAAATAAAATTGTAGTCATGGTTACGTACTTATGCATGTAAATCCAACGACCTCTGAATTAAACGAGTTGAGGCGAATTCTTAATGATGCCTGCTATGGTTTTTGTGCACATTACTGCACTGCCTTCAAAATAAAATAAACTTCGAATTATACTGACCATGACTTATTTCATAAACATGACCAAAAATGAAGACGTGATGACCCTGGCTAAAAGAATCACAGTCATGCTAATAATTCCAGTAGTTGTGAAATAATCTACCTTATTATGATAATTTAATTTTGCCCTTATTATGAGGATTATTTCAAAGAACCGCCAAACTATGGGCATAAACGAAGCAAAATTTGTGTAGTCTCTGCCTCATGGGAAGAAGTCGTGTGTCGTGATGGATTTCAAAGAAACTTTAAGCTTTGACGAAGACTAATTTGACCAACTATGTATAAAGTTTCGTCTGCGTCGCATAAAGTAGGTACCTAAGATGAGAAAACATTAATAGTCATCAAAGTAATTATTCATAATTTAATTTTCAATTCCTAGCAATTCGATTAATCTAACCAGTAAATCACAAAGACCCACTTTCGTTCAGAACCTTCCATTTTCACCTCAGTCGAAAGCGATCCATGGGGAAAGTGTGGTGAATAGTCATTGTCACCGTGGAATCAGCTCCAGCCCCCATCATGAACGGTTTCACTGCCATTAATCTCTTTATTATCACCGTAATTAGTTTAAAGCGATGAATACCGAACTGTTCTATACGCATCGTTGACCTTCGTTTGAGTATTGATCGATGGAAGACTGATGTGCTTGTGTTAATGTTTTTGGGTTTATTTGGGTTAAGTTCAAGGCCTGTTAAGTAAGCTTATGTAGGGGTTAAGTAGATAATGTGATTTATCAAATCATTTGTGTTTATATTTATGACTTTTCCTTCCAAATGTCCTTTCTTTGGTATTGTTCATCAAATCGTTGAGGTCCTTAAGTTTTGAGTCGATCTGCATAATTACTGACAAATGCGTGCAATAACTGGATAGGCCCACTCAATCTGTGTGGTTCTTTCCTCAAAACACCATTTCAGACACCAATATTGGTCTTTACATGATCTGACCAAGATTACTATGTCTGGATTTAAAAAGAGACTGTGACCTCTGAGTTTGTTTCGGCCTTTTTTGTCACGCTGTTGAGTAGTCACGCTTTTTTTTTTAGCATGATTGACGTGTAAAAGTATTTGTTCAAACCTACTTACAGATAAAATCATTTATCATATGTTTACTTTTTTACAAATATTCGAGTAATTTTACCGGGGATTCCGTTTCCCCTAAAGATTGGAGAGGTCAAGTGCCGACTCGCTGCGTGACTGATAAATATGAGGAAAATATTCTTCGAAATATATTTACTAATTTTGAAGTACCACAACAAGCTTAATAAAAACAATACCAGGCTATTATTGTCCCTCTGCAGGGTATAGACTTCTTCTCATACAGAGAAGGCACCATTGATCACCACACTTGTTCAAGACGGGTTGGTGATTTCAGACTCAAATTACTTAACTATATGTTCATGTTACCTCACAATGTTTTTCCTTTACCGATATCAGTAATATCTAATATAAACTCAAAAAGTATTTAAGTTAGATATTAAATTCTAATAGAAGGTCTTAATAAAGGAGATCTAAATCTACATAGACACGTCACACGATGCACTAACAACGAGCGGTCGAAGGAAGCATCGCACGGACATATTTCGTTCAATTGACTGTAACTACTTGCCCAGGATTGAAATCGACACAGCAGTCATGTGTAGTTATAAACTAACAAGCTAGTTGGGAACCTATGAGCATCGAGACTAATATTTGTAAAGGCCTACTAGCTGTTGATACAGTCCTATATAATTACAAACTCTTGTTTGATATCAATGTCACTTTTCTAGTTAGATCCACTGACTGACATATTTTCATGTTTCAATTTGACACATATTCAAATCCAATACTACTTATTCGATAGTCGTTACGGGTAGTCAGAAGCCCATGATAAGACTTGTTGTCACCAGTCTTATGACGTATCGTATTACCCAATAACTGGGTTGTGGAGGACAGGTATGCAGTCGCTCCATGTAAAATACCGGTATTTAGCTGCATCCGGTTAGACTGGAAGCCGACCCCAACATAGTTAGGAAAAGGCTGGGCAGATGGTGGTGATGATGACTACTAATTCGATAGAAAAGAGATAGATAGATACATGAAAAGATTTGGCGATACTTTTAACAAGAAAAGAAGGACTAAGCATGGTGCCTTAAGAATTAGTCAATGAATAAAAAAATATACAAACACAATTCCAAATTCCAACAGCGAACTATGTAGGACACCTAGTAGATGAGCAAATACAGTTAATCTTTATTGCAAATTGCAGATTTTGCTTCGTAGCAAACTAATCAGCATATGTTATGATAGTAATTTAATTAGAGCGTACAGCATTATAAGCACAATGTTTTTGCCCTTTGACAGAGGTTATCTAAACGAACATGATTGATTCAGCTATACCAAGATATTCATTCTTAAAATACTCGTCCCTTTGTCCTCTGCTAATATGTTTCCAGAGATTACGTGGGAGTATATAATCCTATATTTGGACTAGGAATCTATTCTTTTGTTATTTTTATTCCTTGGAATTCAATGTTTTTCCTCGTGAAGGAAATGAAAGGTAAACAGAGTGTGGACATGCTCTGTGCCAGTCGTGACACGGAAATGGATTAGAACTACGTTTGTAGGCGAAAGGTTTGAACATCTGATAGTTTGCACAATGTGGAATGATGACAACGTAGAGGCTTTAAAGCGGAAATGGACTGTATTTTGGTATATAACAGAATAAGGAGTTTGTTTGTAATAGATGATCCTGTGATCACTCTCAGAAGCTCTAATGAGAAATTAGATGTAAAAGGATAGACAGAACTGTAGAAACCTTCCTATAGGGGCGATTTTTGCAAAGCAGCGGGACGGTAAATAAAAGGCGGGACAAGGAAATTGTTAATAATGATAGCTAGTCTAAACCAGGCAGTATAATAAAGATCTTTAAGGTATTTTTCCAGAAAGGTCAATCTCGCCTAGATATGGTAGGGAATTCACCTCTAATGTAAAGGAAGATAGAATCTATAATCTTTCTAAAGCCGAGACGTGCCAACGTCATGATACAAGAGATTACCAGCCGTTGTTTTCTCATACAAAGTTAATTTACTATTGGCTTGAGCAATTGCGTTAATAAACGTGTGCAACATTTTAATTAAATCTGTTGCAAATACATTCGTTATTTTATCTATTATATTGTGTTGTAAAGCAGATTTGCTTGGTGTTGCACAGAAAAAGCAATTTGATTTTATCACGTAACATTTCATTTAGAATCTTCTATTAGTACGCCTGCACCCTTAAATGCTTACCTCACTTTTAGTTACAATCTGAATAATTTTGAAGGATATTGCTAATCTATTGCTACAACGTAAATAACGCAATGAATGTTGTTGAATTGTCAAAATAAAAGCCATTGCTACTATTATTGTGTTATGCAGCTACCCCGCCGGATCTTCACGATCGTTTATAAAACGCGCAATACCAATAAACTTTGTTTCTTTTTCAAATAATGTATTACTTTCATTGTGTACAATGATTTCATTATCAATTGCTATTTTGGTGTTGCTAATTTAATTGACCGCAATATACCTCTTGCAGTGCTTATGAAAGGAATTTGTCAACCAGTGTCTTATTCTGACATGAATCTGCTAGTTGCCACATGATGTTATTAGCAACTACTTAATTTTAAACTAAAACCTTTTTTTTTTAACATGAACGTTGCCCCTCACTATGAATTTCTCCTGTGTCGTGGGTGCGTTTACAAACATTTAAGCTCACATACACAAACAGCCAGACCCGGAACAACTACTTGTATGCCATAGAAATATTTGTTCCGTGCGGGAATCGAACCCGCGACACGCAGCGCAGCAGTCAATCGCTCAGCTACTGCGCCAACCGTGTCGTCGTTTTCTCGGAAACTTTAGCAATTGCTTTTATTTCTAATTCAAATATTTCATGTCCTTTAGAAAGAAAAACGTTTAGAAATTCTCACTATAAAAAAAGAATTTTGAAAATCGGTCCACAATTGGCGGAGTAATGGCGTAACAAACACACAAAAAAAAAACATACCGTCGAATTGAGAACCTCCTCCTTTTTTGAAGTCGGTTAAAAATAGCATCATCTGCTAATCATTATCTGTAACTGTAGGAGCTGCATACTCAATAATGCACATTCTCTATTTGCCAATGTTATGCAAACCACTTCTCTTGTTAACATAACTATACGAATAATATGCTTTCGCGCTTATTTAATTCAGTTATTAACAACTGTTTTTGTTAAAGTAATGTTGCAACTTGTTGCATTCTGCATTTTGAAATTGCATGTCTTGCATGTCAAATAAGTTTGTCTTCAGAAATACCTGTGTTTTGTAATTGTTTGGTAATGTTCATGTCTTTTATTTACCTTTATTTGTTTGTTACAGGTATGGTAATATTTCTGCTACTGGTGAAGCAAGGGTATTGAAAAAAAACCGGTTTCTTTTCAGTATTTTTATTGAAAAAGAACCTGAAAATTATTCGTGTAAGTAGAGAAACTGGGACCTGGAACTGGCTTAAGATGAAATAGAAATACATAAATAGAAAATATTTACTGTCTAGGTACCTAATACAGTAATCAGGTTCACAGTTAAACATAAGTTGAGACAACATGTATAGCTTAAAATATTACCTGCAGGCCCTACAGCTAGGTTACAATATATTTTTTGCTAGTGAATAAAATGTTCAAAGGTTTTAGATTTTACTATATTGACAACACAAACATTGATTAAATTTAGATTATTTAGACCTTTTCTATCTTTGTTTGTAGCGAGAAAGCGAGATGATAGATGTTGATAAACATAAAAATAGATAGACAGATGGACAAACATTAGCTACAAAACCCCAAAATAACACAAAAGAAAAACAGACGTTTACCGAAAAACACATTATTTCTTCCACACAAAAACATTTTACTTTGAGCTGGAAAAGTTTTACCTGCGTCAATATTTTTCAATGTAAACATAACATCGGTCCAAACCTGTCACGCTAAAACTGACCTTTTTAACCGAAACTGACAACCTTGTGCATAATTTTTAATTCTTTACTGCATTTCCATTTAAACGTTTTGTTTACGTTAATCCTCGTAACTGCTTAGGGCCGACATACACGGACTGCTCGAGCAGTTAGCGATTGATCAACATAGACGGACCGCTCTTGCAGTCATAGTCAACAGCTTGAAGCTGCTCTGTCAAATTTCTTTAATAGATTTTCAACTTTATCGCTAAAGCAGTAGGTTCAAGGTTGATTGGGAAAATTTGACAGTCGGGTAGCCTGATATGCTGGTGTCTGTACATGGATGATGCTAACGGGAAACAGAGTCAGAATATTTCAAAATTAATCCAAAGGATCTGTTTTGTAAAATTGAGTTAGTTTCCTTATTATGAACAAAGACGTACTTTTCCTCAATATTACGATTGAGGTAAATGCTCTAAGAATTAATTTCAAACACTAAGTACTTTTTATAGAAAACTAAGTGCAAGTTGTTTTGTATTTATTTGTATAGTTAGTCATTTAATTTAGTACCTATTTATTTTTTTATTTACCATTTATGTACACACATATATATAAACAGACATTGAAAAACAGCCTTGTGTAAATAGTTCAGCGATTGTGTTTATATAAAACTTTAATATTAATCTAACGATTTCGATGTAACGTAGACGAACTGAATTCGTAATTAGTTAGTGCAAAGAGGAATGTGCAACCAATGTTATTCCAATAAAGTATTCACTTTGACATAACTGTCTACAGATTTATCCGCTCAAAGCGTTTGAAAAAGGACGATTTTTTTTATGATGTGCTACAGAATCACTGTACCACTGAATTAATTTATCAGTAGATAAATAGTAATTTATTATTTTATATTAAATAAATAAAGCATAAAGAGGCTTCTATGAGGTATGTATAGTTTAAAATTAGAAAAAGGCTCAAGTTTTAATATTTACGAGGGAAATATGTTTGTCTCTTCAAAGCTTCTTAATATAAAGAAGTCAGGAGCATTGATCACCACGCTTGCGCAAGACGGGTTGGCCATTTCAGACTCATATTAACTATAAGTCCAGGTTTCCTCACGATGTTTTCATTCACAGATGTCAGTAATGTCCAAGAAAAACTCTGAAAGTACATTATTTTATTTTATTTAATTATTATTTTATTTTATTGATTTTTTTGATTAATTATGCTTTTTTGATTTATTATCTCGTACATAAGATGCGAGGCCTTTACCACTGAGCCATCACGACATAAACAGTAGCATGCTGTTGAAATAAACCAATTCGTACAACAACACTCCACCGTTATGTACCATTTCTGTACCCGAATATATTTATGTCGAATGACGTCACTTAGAGTTGTCTAATCTAAGTATATCCTAGCTAGCTAGTGGCTTAGATAAATCAGCTAGTAATCTCACTGTAGCAATACATTATGGCGACATTGTCTCCATCAACGTTTTTTGACGCATTCAATTAAAACGCAATGCAGTACTAAACGCGTGTTACCGGTTAATTGGTGAAAATGTCGCAAAGTCGTGGGAAACGGGCCAATGCAACGCCAAGAAAAACATTAAATAATTCTATTGTTCCGTTGCGATATAGACAACTTGGTGTACTCATGTTTTTAGGGTTCCATACCCAGAGAGTGCCAACGGGACCCTGTTACTAAGGCTCCACTATCCGTCCGTCCGGACCAAAAACTCAAAAGCATTTATTTCAAATAAATCAATTACAGGCATTTTTGTATTGTCAAGGGGTCGGTCAGTCAGAAAGATGAAGCTAGTTGCCCATTCCAAAGCGTAATAGGTACCTATGGAGAAGAACGGGTAAGAAACTCCACGGACACTCTTCTAAATCAAAACATTATGCTTATAAAATATTAGTTACATCATTCATGTTCAAAGGTAGGTAGTTGAGAGAAAGATAGGTTAACACTTGAAATTTTCACACAGTGTGTACTACTATATGGCCGCTATAACATGAAATAATAAAAATAAAATAAAGTTAAAAATCAAAGCGTTTTCCCATACAAGAAACGTAGTTATTTTTTTTTTTTTTGGTAACGTGTATTTTTAAATGTGTTATGTTAAATATTGTACGATGGTACAGAACCCTCAGTGTGCGAGTTCGCCTCGCACTTGTCCGCTTTTTTGTCTGTGACATTGGGTTCGAGAGACCGTAGACTGATCTTGATACATTTTCTTGATTGTACACTTTTACCAAGTTTTCTGTTTCACAATAGAATGGTGTTGAAAGATTAATGTGGATATATATCAGGGGTTATATTCCCACACATATTAAGTCTGTTTTCTATAGATTTTCTTTTTGAAACTGATGACAATAATTATTATGTTAGTTAACTCATTGTGTCTAGTTAGTATCTCTTTGCCAACAAGTCACTTTTTCTTTCCCTAGATTACGGTAAAAGCAATGCTGTTTGTGACGTCACACTGCGCCAACAATCTTTCAGGAAAACGTGATAAATGTGTAATCTTATACTGCATAAATTTTTAACCAGTGCGCAAACTGAAATCATGAATTCAGCACATGATTCTAGACTTCGTAGCGTAGAAATTAAAATCTGCTTTTTAATAGAAAAGTGCAATACCTACGCGGTCAAAATGTATGGCAGAGCTAATTATTTTGTTTATTAATAACTGACAATAGATTTCAACGCAGAGATATAGTTTTCGCGCTGGTTAAAAATGTATCCTGTATACAATCATACATACTATCTATGCAAATCAATAAAATTTAAGTGTTTGTGTGTAATGTCAAAATAACAGCTTTTTATTAGCATATGAAAGTATAGACGGTACAAAATATAACAAAAAATATATTTTTAAATTGCTGTCTGTCTGTGTGTTCCGGGTAATCTCCAAAACGACTAGACCAATTGACGGGACTTTCACTGGCAGATAGCTAATGTTATAAGGAGTAACTTAGGCTACTTTTATTTTAGAAAAAAATAGAGTAAACAGACGACGACGAGAGGGGCTTGTGGCTAAATAACAACAGCCGTACGGGTCAATAGGTCAGGTTAAGCTACGTTTGCCGCGGTTGGCCTGTGGATGGGTGACCATCTTTACATATCAAGACCCCTCCGTGCCTCGGAAAGCACGTTAAGCCGTTGGTCCCGGCTGTCATTCGTGGATCTTTGACAGTCATAACGGGTCGTCAGTAGCCTGAAAATCTGACAACTAGGCTTTTCGAGGGGTATCGTATTACCCAGTAACTGTGTTGTGGAGGTCAGATCGGCAGTCGCTCCTTGTAAAATACTGGTATTCAGCTGCATCCGGTTAGACTGGAAGCCGAACCCAATATAGTTTGGAAAAGGCTAGGCAGATGATGATCGTGTAAAGAGAGTCATTATTATCTTCCGAGAACCACGCGAACGAAGTTGCGGGCACAGCTAGTTTGTAATAAGCGATGAGGAAAACGTATAGTCTTTTAAAAAGGTTAACTTATGCGGTAAACTTATGCGGGTGAATCCGCGGGGCGCAGCTAGTAACTAATAATTTTAAAGATTTTGTTAAATTGTAACCATTTGCATAACTGTGACGAGCCGGCAAAATCCATTTGAAAGGCAATGGTCCCGTTCCGCCATTTTGCATTTCATTAACCGTGACTTCTCGTTGGTTGGTTTCTAAGCGCTGCTGCTGACCTTGAAGTCCTGGGTTCGAATCTCGGGTCAGGCAAAGTGCTACTGGGTTTTTCCACCTGAAATTTCTTGGGAGCAATCCGGGGTCTAGATTTGTGACAATAGGGTCGCCCCCTGTTACATGACACTTAAGCATAACTAGCAAAATTTAGGTGTGCTAAGTAGGTACGCCTCTCCTAATACGCCAAAACCCGCTTACCAATTAAGGTAGGTGGACCTTTGGGGTCGCGGGCGCATAGAGTGGGGACTCTGTCCGCCTACCAAGTGACCCCAGGTAAGACGGTGGCACAGTGCCCACGTGCTGGCGTGCATAGCGAGGCTTAGGGGAGGCCCCTTTACAGTCTCCCCAGGGATGTGCCTTACAGGCGTTGCGCAGGGTTGTTCCGAAATTGGTCTTTTAAGAGGAACCGGGACTACCCGCATGTGCGGATGGTGATCACCGGGGTGGTTTTTGTGAGGTAAAAATCCCACATTGTCCGACCTCACTCTGAAGGTTTCCCCCGAAAACAAAAAAAAAAGGTAGGTTCGCCTCTGCTTACCCCGTCGGGTAATACAAGCATGTTTTTTTTCATGATCATGGCAGCTGCTTCATACTAAGCAAGCGTATTTTGTATAGATTCAGGCGTCATCTCTTTATTAAAATGAGAATTTCACAGGTTCTAATGCTTACTGAAATTTTCAGTAAGGGAGGATTCCTAAACACTTATATAAACTCAACTTCTTACGAAACTCACAGAAAGTCACGTTCAACAGTTTCGGGAATCAAATAATATTTTCCACTAAAATTCACCCCGAATGTTTCAAGTTAAATTGATATTCTGCCAACTCTTATTTACATAATCAGAGGTAGCCAAATAACAGCGTTACGGAGAACTCGGGATAATAGAAAATATGGAGAAACAGTTCTGTAACAGCTTTAGGGTAAACCTTATGCATTATTTAGCAATAGGAAAAACTGGTTTTTGGAGATTTTTTGTTTGTCGTTGAATAACAGCCGCACAGGTCGATCGATCAGGTTAAGCTACGCTTGCCGCGGTTTATCTGTAAATGGGTGACCATATTTACATACCAAGACCCCTCCGTGCCTCGGAAAGCACGTTAAGCCGTTGGTCCCGGTTTGCATTCGTGGATCTTTGACAGTCGTTACGGGTAGTCAGAAGACCGAAAGTCTAACAGCCAGTTTTACCAAGGGGTATCGTATTACCCAGTAACTGGGTTGTGGAGGTCAGATAGAAACAAACTTGAAGTCATTAGCGTACGCACTAATTACGGTAGAAAGACCATATTCTTTGAAGGAGCACAGCTGTTCAATGTATTGCCGGACGATATCAAAGAGTGCGATAACGTGAATATAATTATTTAAAAATAAACTTATGAAACATGTATGTACATTGTAGCTTCTAATACTCTGGAGGAAATGGAATTGTATTGTACTGTATTATCATTCTTATTACTTTGTATCTCATTATAAACAGACTGTAAGTTCTTATGAGAAATAAATTTCTTTAAACCGAGATAGGCAATCGCTCCATGTAAACACTGGTATTCAGCTGCATCTGGTTAGACTGGAAGCCGACCCCAACATACTTGGGAAAAGGCTCGGCAGATGATTTCACTCACTACAAACAAACACACACACATTTAATTTCCTTCCTAATAGATATTTTCAATCGATTTAATCCTTTGAAGACGTGGCCTCGTCAGTAGAGCACAATTAATTTACACACATACACAAATCACGAACCGCTACCAACGCTACCACCATTCACAACCATTCTTTAACACTACGTAAGGTTTGCGGTTAAGAAACATGTTTCTACTTCCAGTGTAAATAAGCTAGTTATAACAATTGGGTAATTCTATTGTTATTTTTTTTCTTATGTAAAAAAAATACACACTTAATTATAATTAGGTAAAAGTTGATTACAGGTTAACATAAAAAAAAAACATTCAATTTGAAATATTTGAAATAACTGCATTTAATAAGTAACTGTTTAACATCAAGACAAAGTGATAGTAATCTTTATGGTTTTGATTTATTACTACCTGCGCCTCGCGGTTTCTCCCGCATAAGTCTCGATCCCGTTAAAATATCGGGATAAAAATTATACTATGGTCTAACCCAGTTTATGGTCCATCCATGTGCCAAATTTCATCCAAATCCGTTCTGCCGTTTTAGCGATGAAAACGAACAAATAAACATCAAATCTTTTCTCTTTATAATATTAGTTTAGAAAATTGTTGTTAATAAAAATAATGATAACATTTTGAACATAACTAGAATGGTTTTCAATATTGGCAGTCTAACAAATTCGGTTTTTACAACGAATTTCGAACAATTAAAACAATTCATAACAGTATTGCCCAACATTGATTAATCGTGAAATAAAATAATAACTGTTCCGAGTAAACAACTATCGATAACAATTATTTAGTTTCTCTTCCTGTATAATGCTGTTATTTTTAAAAGTTTCCTCGTAAAAACTAATATTTTAGTAGTAAAATGATACATTTAGCTTTTTTTAACATTTTCATCGATCACTGTGAACATAAATGCCGCTTATTTTATTATTACAACAATTTTACTCGATTTTATGTCACTAATTACGAATTATTATAAACATTTCAAAATGTCAAATGCATAATAGACATAAAATCATAATAATTAATAATGATGCATAATAATTAATTCAACAATATGTTTATTATAGAGAAAGCTGACTCCAGCATAGTTCTGAGGCTAAGCAAATTGATTGATCGTTTATTATAGTTACCTAAATAAATAAAATAAAAATAGTAATGAATTTAAATATTTATTTATATACTTAATTACATCAGTTTTTAAAGACACTTTTAGTACCGTTTTGTATTTTTATTTGATTAAATAATAATCACTAAGTTATATGTATAAACATATTTTTCCATAATAATTACCTAGATAAATAAATCTCTTATAAATAATTGTTTATAATAATGTAACGATGTAATAAGTGGTTATGTTTTAATATTAGTTAAAGAAACATTTTGTTTTTGGTTTCCTTTCTCCGTCGTCTTATTTTATGAAGATCATTAAAATTATGTGGGATAAAAATTCATTGTTATAACCTTATTGTAGCTATTGTTAAATAGCTATAAATTGTAATTTCACGTGTGTAGATAGATGCATACATCAATGTATGCATAGGTACTCAAATTATACGGTTTTGTAACCGAAAAAATAATACTTAGCACGCAAATGGAATTTTAAAACAACACCGCAACTTCTTGTTTCGTTGTAATGAATCTCCTATGTAAGTAATGGATGAATTGTTAAAAATTATTTCCCAAAAGGGGTATATTTAGGGGTTTGTGTGGAAGTCCGTCATTTTTCCTAATAGGATATTATATCGGCTTGTCCAAATTTTCCATCCGTCAATGTACATTCATACAGCAACATTTAAAGTATTAACATCCCTACTTCAATAGCCACTGCAGAGACTATAGCCTACTTGGTGCTTACATGAAACCTCCGCGGTAATTGGCAAGAAATACAAAACAAACATGAACTTAGTTTAAGATTAGAAGAGATTAGGTGTCAGATTTGGCTGAGAAGCCAAATGGAAAAGATGTAAAATACGTAGAATGATTTCTAGGAATAATGATCGTACATACGTGTTAAACCGTGGTTTAATTTATTCCTCCCGGTACCCTGAAGTTTGTAGAGAGCTTCGCAATGTTATAAATGCGAAAGTAACTCTGTCTCTCTGTCTGTCTGTTACCTTTTCGCGCCGAATTTCGATGGGCACACAGGTGACCATGACCTGGATTAGCAGTTAGGACCTTTTATCTCGGTAGAGCATATCCGTGGGATTATTTCCGGTCTCTACTCTCTGAAAGCTGGTCGCTCATAATTATTAACCCAGTTACAGACAAGTATAACTCGACACCCCAAGCCTTCGAAACTCTGAACGGAGTTTCGAAGGCTTGTAGTGTGTTGGGTGTCGGTGGTGTTGCGTAGGTACCTACTAAGCCCTCTCGAAATATTGAGTTCAAACAAAAAAGGTCCGTTTCACCGAATTATTTATATAAAGCGTTGCGTAATTCTATGTAGGACGGTTTTTGTTCACTTAAATTTTTATTGTTTTTCAGGGTTTTAATAGTTTATAATTCTTGTATTTTAATAAAATATAATAATGATGAAAGATGATACTGATATTATAACAGTCATTAGGAGGCGTTTATAAACCAAATCTAGATATAATACTTACAGAGAGAAGATGTGGTCTTTTTTTGTATGTTTGTTTGTTACGCTAAAACGGCTGAACGAAGCTGAGCTGGAATAGGACATAGAATTTAAAAAAAAACTTTAATCCGATGTTCCCACGGGATCGAGACTTATGAGAATAAAACCGCAGGCCGATGCTAGTTATTAATAAATAACAAACACTAACAAACATCTGATTTGAAATCATTAGTAGGTTTCACATGACTGGAGCCAAGCCTACCCTAGCCAGTAGAACTAGAAACTCTCATAGCCATATAAAACTAGCCAGCATCTAGAAGAACTGGTTTTTAACTAACTGATCAAGTTTCCGAATGACTTGTTGATCAGTTTTATATGCTAAGCGATCCTTGGCAATGGGTGAAATATTCTAGAGTTTAGAGATATGCTTGCATTTGTTTACTAAACTAATATTATACATAGGTACACTTAGTCTGGGAAAAGCGAAGGGACTCTCTCTCTTTTCTCGAGTAAAATGGCATGTTTTTCTTGGATACAGAAATAAGGCTCCGGAATCTTCGATAAAAGTCATTGGGGCTCCTGTGCTAGCGACCCTTGATCTCCTTACAAAAACCCCGGACTCAAACAAAAATCTCTAAAAGGAACACAATATGGCTCTTTAAGTAAATAATATAAGTTGTATAAGGTGTTACCTCGTAGAAGATGGCGGGACGAGCTGCACAAAACAAACATCCAGTGGTCCACTTTAGCCTTGGATCGTAAGAGCTGAAAGTCATGGGAGATGTTTTTGCCCAGCAGTGAGATGATGCAGGGGTAAGTTAATTAAAATAGGACGTTTTCAGCAGCTATCCTTTCTACAATATAGCATACATTACTTATCAAAATGGATTCAGATTAAACTTATAACAACCCACCTGTTTTCGTCGGAGATTAAAAATTAAAGCCCAGATTACTGTAGGTCCGCTAATGAACAATGGTCCGGAGAACGCATTTATCTAAATCAGTAGATTTCTATTTTTGTATGAGTGGGCAAAAGGAAACCAACACGACCAACCCCAATACCAACACAAATACCAACACCAACACCAATTTGATACAGGATTGGTCCATATTAGCTAGACAGAATTAAAAATTTAAATTTATTTATTTGTACTCGTAGTTAAAAGGAAAAAAAGAGGCCCCCTTTCTCTTTTCCACTCCTCTTTATTTGCCCAACATTGGAACAATATAGGCTCAACATTTTTGACTCCAGAGACATTCAATCGTTTTTGTCCCAGAAATTCATGTCACTTTTACAGTGACATGAATTCCTAGGAAAAAAACTATTTAATGAACAGACGCCAGCAGGTCAACCTACCCAAAACTGTCAAACTTTCCCAATCAACCTTGAACCTTAATGCTTTAGCGATAAAATTGAAAATCTATTAAAGAAATTTGACAGATTTTAGTAGCTTGATGTGCTGGCGTCTGTACATCTAACTAGATCTGACGAGAGCAGTTACAAGTGTCACGTTCTTATTAGTATCATTTAGTAGTACCAAGTATTTCACATACACACTTCCGCTAAATTGAAGACATGTTACATACGAATGTCGCCCTTGTTTTAGGTGCAAATTAGGGCTAATGTGGCAAGAAAAAATCGTAGGACATAGTTTTTTTTGATGGTGCATCTGCGGATTGTTATTTAAAACAGATTTCTCTTAAAAATGTAATTTATAGTTTTGTCATGTCATGGCATGGCATGTTGTGGTTGTTTCTTGTTGAAAATTGTTGTTGTGGCCACAACAATTTTCAACAACAAACAATAACAACAACAAGGAGGCGAGTAGGGGACAACTTTTATTTTATTTTAACTATTTTTAAAACAAAGTTAAATAAGTCAAAACGAATTAACGTCCATAATATAACCTTCGTGAAGCCTAAGCTGAGTTTAACTCATACATTTGTCACTGTCAGCCCTTTAGAAGACCTTACGATTATCGTTTTAATTAATATGTACATTTTAATATACAAACCATTAATTAATTATAATTTATATAAAATGTTTCTTAATAGACATACTATTAAGAAACAGTCAGGGAATTTAATTAAGGAGATAAGCATATTGACTATTCTTCATCTACCATGGCTATAACTCGGCAAATTGTCACGTCAATCTGCTCAGCAATTATTAAGTTCCTTAGAAAGTTTATAACTACAGGGTTCTACGAAAACAACGAAGTAGAACGTATTTTAGTCCGACAACAATTAAGAATAATATTTACTTTTTGAAAACAGAATAGATACCTATCGATAATTATTCCGTTTCCCGAAACTTGTTGACCCAAATTCTTGGGGAAATATTATTCGACGGAACCACGCGGCTGGAGGTGAAGTTAATGGCCTAAATAAACGAAATCACTTTTGTTGGGACTTATTTTTCCAAAAGGAACTGCAGGGGCTGGAAGGGCTTTTTTCATTAGGAGTTCCTTAGTAACAGCCCGGAGTTTGGAAGTTGGTGGTGTTACCCCCGTGCCTCGGAAAGCACGTTAGGCCGTTGGTCCTGCGCCTGATCTCTGCGGTCGTGTCGGATTGCGTGCTGTCCCATCGGACTATGAGAGTGAAGGAAGAGAGAGTGCGCCTGTGTCTACGCAAACACTTGTGCACTAAAATATCTCTCCGTTGAAATTGGCTACCATAGCCGAAATACGGCCTAGAGATCTATGTAGTGCGTATTTATATTATTACTAGCTGTTGCCCGCGACTTCGTCTGCGATCCAGGATGAAAAGTAGCCTATGTCCTTCTCCAGATCATGGTCTACCCATGTGTCAAATTTCATCTAAATCCGTTCAGGAGTTTTAGCGTAAAAGCGTAATTCTTAAATTTTCTAATTTTCTGCGCCACTTTCTTAATATTTTTTTTCCGTAAGAACCTTCTACCAAGTATTAGAACACTTTAAAAAAAAGATGGATGAAATCGGTAACGTCGTTCTCAAGTTATGGCGTGACCAAGAGAAATAGGGATTCATTTTTATATAAGTATAATATAGCTTCCTAAAAACAATAATGTAAGAAACAAATAGGTAACACTATAAATACTGCTAATGAAAATTGGACGTGTAATATGAGAGTTGATTCGAGGTGGTGCAGGAGAAAAGTTCCTGGTAGGAGGACTTGGTTGAGACCTTTGCCCAGCAGTGGGGCAGTAATTGGCTAAAAAATAACTAGTTTCAACCAATCAAATGGCTTTCAAGTAATCTTAAGTGATACGTGAGTCTTGAGCGAGGTTCTGTATTTGCGTTACACACTAACAGTAGCAATGGCTTTAATTTTGACAGTTCAACAACATTCATTGCGTGATTTACGTTGTTGAGCAAACACATTTTTCCAACATATGAAGCAATGGATTAGTAATATGGTTCAAAATTATTCAGATTGTAATTGCTAGTGTGTTACGCATAGACCTTAGAGCTCCATTCGATTCTAAAACAAATGAATTTCCGAGTCGAACCGACTGATCGTACAACTTCGGGAACCCGAATATTTCCGAAATATTCACGTATCCAATCACTTAAGTACACCAATGTTCCTCGTTCAAAACTGCTTACTTATTAAAATAACGATAAACGCTGAAACTGGCCAATATGAAACTTTACTGAATGAATGAAATTGAATGAGTTTTATTTATGAATCATTGATACGTTTACTTTGTAACGGTAACGTGCGTGTATCAATTACTAATTTACAAAATTAACTGAGGTTTGAACTAGTGAAGTAAATCGAGTTGCTGTAGTGTCGATAATAATAGAGGAAACAGTCAGTAGGTGAATAGTGACTTTCGTGTTTAGCTGTTTGAAATACTGAAGAGTTGTGTATAAAAATATGTGGGTAATTCCATGCAGTATAAAGGGTTAATTACTAAACTATTTTCCCAAAACTAAATTCTTGAAAAAAATCGTGCAATTATCACCTAAGGTAGAGCAAACTGGTGTCCTCGTGGAGGCGATCGGCAGCGGCGGCGACCTCTCGCGTCCGGCCCTGGTTCAAGCCATGGTCCGAGAGGGAGTGGGAGGCAGTCACCTCCTTCTGCGAAGCAGTCATGCTAGCGAAGGAGGTGGCGGGATGGATGAGGGAGAGAACCTCACGCCTCAGCCGCCGCGGGAGACGCTCCGGGCGTCTGGAGCCGCATGACGACTCCCGCCCACCGTAGGCGCGGGCCTGCGGGCAGAGAGTAATGGGTAGCTCACCGTCCGATCAGGAGCAGGCCCATGCCAGACGGCGCGTATGTGTTCCACACGCGCCTCAAAGAGATGTCAGCACAAATGACGGGACCCGATAGGGCCGAAGCCTGCCAGGATTGCGGGATCGTCCGAAAGGGTTACCGCTGCCCTGGAACATAAAGGGCTAAGGAAGGAACACGGGTGGGTTTTAGTCAGTAAGAGTCTGACACTCCCTTCCGCTCCACCCAGAGCAGGAGGGGTCATTTGATGATTTCCCATCCACAAAAAAAAGGTAGTGCAAACTAAGCTATTTGCCTTCAATTAAACACAAATGATCGTGATACCAGAGGAGCAATTCTCGTAATTTTAAGAACATTCACAGTCTGATCTCAGTCTCAATCTGTCAAAAAATACCTCTAATTTCCCTACATTTTGACAAGTTTTTGACATTTGTTTGTCGCCGAGATGAGACTGCGACTAGATTTTGAACGTTTTAAATTACGAGAATTAGCCATAAGATTTTTTAGTTTCAAAATTATAAAATCTGATTTGAAAATTATAATATCAATTTAAGCGCGCGCCCGATGAACAAACCAATCGTCGCTGAGTTCACAACATGAAGCAAGTTGGCAACGCCTTGAACTAGCGGTATTTACCTAATTTTAAACATTCCTACGGAGAAAAGGGCGCGCGACGACGCGACGCGACGCGACGTTGCGAAATCGCTCGCCTACGGGCACGTTGTGCATCCCTTTCCTAAATGACATGGTCTACATTTATTTTATAACACGCTGAATTAGATACTTTAATTTGTCGCACCTATTCAATTTCATCCTGTAAGTATTTATTGGTATATTTTTATTTATATGTGCAAAGCATACATGCTATCCCTACACATATTCACGAACAATCAGTCAATCACTCAATTAATGAAAGCCTATTCAATAATGATGACATCATTCATTCAGATTTATAGTCAAATCACGTGTCAACCTATAAAAATGGTTGTTTAGAAAACAATACACAACAGTTAACGTAAAACACGAGATTAACAACTGAAACACTGATAAGTCTTTCATGTCATGGTAACTGGGAAATATTACTGAGTCTTTGTGTTTTAATGAGCATAATATAACTAATATGGGTTACTAGCTTCAGAGTAGGGGAAGACCAAAGAAACGATGGACGGACTGTGTGAATGATGATATGGTTAGGAAGGGAGTGACTGTCGAGATGACGACTAATAGAGGAGTATGGAAGAAAAAAAAATGGGATAGGGGCAGGAGAATGATGATGGATTACTAGCTTCTGACCGCGACTTTGTCTGCGTGAAATTCCTTGTTCCTCCGACCCATCCCGTCAGATCACATCGCCCGTCCGCGCTATTACTTATTTTTCGCATAGCGTTCTGTCTGACTATTTTCTTTTTGTTCGACTTCTAAGGGTCCTGGCGTGATGTTAAATAGCCTATAGATATATTCCTCAAGAATAAGACTGTCAAATGCAAAAATAATTTTTCAAATCCGGCTGTTAATTCCAAAGATTAGCACGTTCAAACAAACTCGTTACCTTTATCATTAGTACAGATAGAAGATGACTGGATTTGTATATTTCTTTGTCTCGTCCTATTATGACTCTAAGGCCTCATTTACGGAGACGCGGGGCGTCGCGCGTCACGTTTGGCGTAGCGTCTCGCGGCGCGTCGTTCGATTTTCTGTTTACGGAGCGGCGGCGCGTCAAGCGGCACTTATCATTGCTCGCGTAAACCTAAACGTATGGCAATATAATACGTTGTTCATAGAGACGCGGGGCGGGAAGGTGGCGGTGCCCGCCGCTGCGCCCGCGGCGAATCCTCAAGCGTGTAGCAAACCACGCGGCGGGCAACGCTGCGGTGCACGCGGGATACTCAATCAAACCGACCAGTTTTAGGTTAGCGGAAGATGGGAGCGCAAATTAAATTAATTAGTAATTACTAATAATTAATTATTAATTAATTGCGTTCTGTAATTTCCAAATATGTCTGGCAGAAGATTCCGCCGCGGGCATCGCTTCATTGAGAATTGCCGCTGCGTGCGCCGCCGCGTGAGACGCGGCGGTGCCAGCCGCAGACTCGGCCGCAAAAAACGCTCCATTTCAAGCAAAAGCGTCTAAAATCGCTTCGCCGTAAACGCACTCATACAACGCTATATGTTTGAATTTAGTGCGGGCCGCGCCGCACAATTCGACGCGTGACGCCCCGCGTCTCCGTAAATGAGCACTAAAGGATATAATGTACAGCGAACAAAAGAGTTTAGTATACCGCTCCCAAATTAACATCTTAACACTGTGCGTTCCGTCGAAAAAATGAATAAGTAACAGCATTCTGAAAAAGTTCCTCTACCGTTGACGAGTGTCGTTCGTGTGTATCAGCACTTCCATTTCAGCTTGGCAGCTGTGTGGCCAGCTATTTGAATTATGGAACGCAATATCAAGTTCTGTCTTCTCTATGCGATCAGTGAGTTGAAGTCCCAGGAGGATACTGCGTTCCACTGCTGGCGGCCAGACCACGACTGCGGACTTTTGAATATACATACTTATGTCCACATAAATAAATAAGTAAATCCATACTCGTGGACGTGTGAAGGCAGAGCGTACTGTGTAAAATATTCATGTAATTTTGTGTTGCTAAGCCGCGCCACACGCCAGTAGGTCAGTGGGGGCGCTACTCGGATATATTATTGTAAACCTTATTTAGGGTTAGTTAGAGCTTTATTTGCATTTTGCTTTATTTATAATTTTATAGTCCAATGTAATAGTGGGCGAGACTGTTGCCTTCAACGGAGTACAAATTCAGACAACAATCATAAACATAACTGTGGAAATTGTACGCCAGCACATCAAGCTACTACAATCTGTCAAATTTCTTTAATAGATTTTCAAACTTATTGCTGAAGCATTAAGGTTCAAGGTTGATTGGGAAAATTTGACAGTTTCGGGTAGCTTGAACTGCTGGCGCCCGTACCTAGTTCTACTATAAGTACACCTCTGCTTAACCTTTCGGGTATTACAGGTGTGTGTGTGTGTGTAATGATATATGATGAGATGATTTTTAAAGTATGGGTCAAATCTAGAATTAACCCCTTTTAAAAATACTTTCGGACCTTAACGAGTTTAACATTTTTTATTATCATTATTGTAGATTATATTAGTACTTCCATTTCAAATTAATTGCTTCTCCCTTTTCTATTTACATATTTGGACTGAATTAAGCCGGTCGTCCATCGCCATTCGTCACCATCAGCCCACAAGTGACGATTACCGGTATCTTCCTATCTATAATCCCAATGGATTAATGGATTATTAAAGTGGAGCAGTCTCCACTTTAATCCATATAAGACATTATAAATCCATCTTAGAAATAATTACCTTCCATTAGCTACGTGTTGCCTAAGAGAAATCGACCATGAGATATAAACGTTTCACGTATGTAAAGTCGCAGAATGGAAAGATTAACCATTTTTCTTCTCTCTTCTTAGCACGAACTGGCGAATTTTAGCTTCCATGGCATATCTCCTAGCATATAATTATGAATGATACCAACACTATTTGGTAGGAAAGTATACGAGCATTAGTTCTCCAACCTTTTTGTGGCGCGCGTGTACAACATATTATACGTGAAACACGTGTTGCCCTACCTAGTTTATCGATTTGACTAGTTTTAACCGCGGCGCTGCTCGGAAATCCGGTGCTTGTTGTTAAATATTCTGTCTGTTTACGTAATGTTTGGTTTCCCTTCTAAACAGGTTAGTAATAAACATGCATTTTATTATTATTAGAATTTTGTGTGATCTAGTTTACATGTTTTTTTATTGCCTACTTCAATCAATTCAAAGACAAAAAACAGATAAGAATATAAATTATACCTAATGCCAATATCCTACTACGACGGCATGGTTGGCGCAGTGGTTAAGCGATTGACTGCTGCGCTGCGTGTCGCGGGTTCGATTCCCGCACGGAACAAATATTTGTACGACCTACATGTATTTGTTCCGACTCTGGGTGTTTTTCTATCTATAATATGTATGTATTTACAAAAAAAAAATGTATATAAGTAGTTTATCAGCCATCTTGTTACCATAACACAAGCATAAGGTTGCTTAGCTTGGGACTAGATGGCGCTGTGTGAAATGTCCAGGGATATTATATTATATTATATTACATTAATAATATTATAAACGTGAAAGTTTGTGTGGATGGATGGATGGATGGATGCTTGTTACTCTTTCACGGAGAAACTACTGAACGGATTTGGATGAAATTTGGCACACAGATGGTTTATAACCAGGATGAACATATAGGATTTTTGACTTTTTATCCCGATGTTCCCACGGGATAGAAACTTATGCGGGAGAATCCGCGGGGCACAGCTAGTAATATATAGTTATGTGAGCGAAGCTGTGGACGCACAGAGAGTTTTAAAACGACACAAATTAATAAAAAAGGGCTTAAAAAGCTATAAAATGTGGCTTTTATTTTTTGGAGGAATTTTTAATACAAGGTTGTAGAAGGACCTTGGTCGCTGTAAACTTGAACCAGTACCTCTTCGAGTATAATTTCATACTTAAAACATTGAAACAAGTTTCATAATCAAGTTAGCATTGATCGACAAAGTAAATATCATGGTTAAGGCTAAGAAACTGATAACATTGTGAACAACCGGTTACTTGAAAGTTTAATCAGAAAAAAATATTGTCACATAAAAAAAAATTGGGACAAAATACCACAGCGTAGACATACAGTGTCAAACTCATACTAAGACATTGACACCATTCTAAGATTTCAGTTTCACCATTCCTCTGCAACAGCCTAAAAAAAATGCTAATGGTAATGACTAGACATCGGATTATAATAATATGCACTATCAAAATGCCAAAATATGCATGCAAATATGCACTAAAAAGGGCGAAATATGCACAATCAAAAAACCATTTATTACTAGCTTCTGCCCGCGGCTTCGCCCGCGTGGATGTCGGAAATTATCCCACGGGAATGTGCTAACAGGATAAAATGTACCTATGTGCTTCCCCAGAATGCCATCTATCTCGCGGGCCCTTTGTGGCTAATTACAATAGAAAACCAATTGTCTCTCATTAGTGGTGATTAAGAGGGTACCTATATGATATCTTTACCTAAGTACCTACCTAATTAAAAAAAAAAACTCAATAACAGAAAATTAAATACCTACCTACCTAAATAAACCTATTTCTGATGATAACTAATCTAAACTCAATAAATAAGCAAAATCCCTAAAAACTAATATCTATACGAATGACTAATCCTACCTAACAGTATTATAAAATAACCTACGGTCACTACGTACACTATCAAATATACTACCTATACTTTAAAATTAAAATTTATACCTACGACTTATATAAAAATAAACCTAAATAACTCTAAAATCTAAAAGGAATAAAATGAACTCCATTGCGGGTGACTTAACCTACGACAAACTTATTATTTGCGGTTGGTGCAGTAATCTGGTCTAGGCATCGAACCGCAAAATTAAGTTTGTTTTTTATTGTATATACTTTTCCGGGATAAAAAGTACCCAGTGTGGTACCCAGGATATTAAAGAATAATTATACCAAGTTTCATCGTAATCGAACCGGTAGTTTTTGCGTGATGCCTGAACAAACAGACAGACAGACAGACAGACAAAAATTTTTTTAATCACATTTTTGGTTTCGGTGTCGGTCTAGTAACACCCCCTGCCATTTATTTTTTTGATATTTTCAATGTACAGATTTTTCACTTCTACAGATTTATTATAAGTATAGATTAGAATTAACGAAATATGAGGCAGTAGTTTTTGTCGACTTCTTGTAGTTATCTGTCTTGCAGCTAAATGGGAAGCAGTACTCACATGTTTATTGATTTGATATTTTTTTGATGAAGGTATTCGCTTTTCACAAACCTCGCTTAAAATCACAGTGCCATCAGTCATAAATTGACCTGGGTAATTTTTTATCCAAGATTCCATTAAAGTCTGGGTATTTTTTTTCAATGGCGGCATTATTTCAACAAAAATAAGATTTTCATAGATAGATTAGATTAAACAAATACAGCGAGACAAAAACAATTGAATTGCGTTAGACGCATAATACAACACGCCTAACACGTATAACTACTGAAATAAGTACTGTTAATTAAAAAGCACCAAAATATGCAATTATGCTATAAAAATAGAATATTATATGCATTTGCATATGCTAACATGCAAATGCATATAATCCAATGTCTAGTATAATGACCTCTAAACAAACACCACTTGCCTAAAAACAAAACGTCATTTTTCAGCACACCATAGAAAGCGAACTCCAGCGAGCTCTAAACGGAGAAAGCAAGGACATTAGGACCACTTTCTGACGACGAAGAAGTATTACAACATTTACGCTAAATGCGTGCGTTACGTGATACAAATCGACATTAGGCCACAGAATAGTACCTTCAGAAGGTCAGTGTTATGTAGCACAGGCGCACGAACACATGATGAGAGTAAAGAGACGCTTAACGAAGCTGAGAGTCTTTTGTATTTCCCATCATTGTAATCATTTTTCTGTACTAAACCATACCTGAAGGTAAAATTGTTCAAAATCTAGTCGCAATCTCATCTCAGCGGCAATCAATGTCAAAAACTTGTCAAAAGAGTAGGGAAATTAGAAGTATTTTTGACAGAGAGATCAGACTGCGACCGTTCTAAAAATAACGAGAATTGCCCCTCTAGGATCCTTCTGATTACGGTTTTTAAAGATCAAAGCTCCATCCTTTTGTTAAGCCTTTTTCACGAAGGCAAAGTGTTAAATGTTATAACTTAAATTTTCACACCAAAAGAAAAGTCATTTCTCAGCAATATTTTTTGCTTAATGTTACATAGTTTGATGTACAGAATGCATAAGGGCAATGTGATGGGTCTTCTAGCACTCAGTAGATGCGTATTGACATCTTAAACTATTTCAAACAAATGCTAGTCGAGATTGCGCCTGCGCTCGTTGTACATGAATCGTCTCTGTGTGTGCAAGTTATTATCAACATCATCATTCTCCTGCATTTATCCCAATTTATTTGGGGTCGGCGCAACATCTCTTTTTCTTCCATACTTCTCTATTAGTCGTCATCTCGGTAGTCAACCCCTTTGTAACCATCAATCCTTTCTTTGGTCTTCCCCTACTCTTTTGGCCACATTCCACATTCATACTCAAAACTTTTCTTCTCCGACTGTGCGTGCGTTTACGCTCGATGTATGGAGCTGACCTTCTGTGTAGACTATTATGTGATTGGACGGAGCGTGATCATGATACGTCTTGTCTGTTTGACATTTGGCAGACAACTAATATTTTTAATAAGGGAATTAAAGTGGATGTAATGTTGTTTTCTTTTTTTTATTGCGCTCACAAAAGTGGCCGTGGGAAGTTTAAAATTAAATGATATAATTTCTGTTATTGTTTGTGTTGAGTAAGTCATTGTTACTTGTTACATTGTTAATGATGAAATCAAAATATTTTCCTTTATATAGTATGAGTCACAGTCGGATATTATAACATTGCAGAATCTTTTTCATGTAATCTTCAACCGAAAATGAAATCACATCAACAGATGATAATGTTTAAAATTACAATAATTAGTCCTTACAACCCAAATTCGTATCACAAGCTATTGTACAACGAAAACAAAAAAAAAAGAAGACTAAGCACAAAAAAATATATATACATAACATAAACAATATACCTAATATACATAAGTACGATGAAATTAGAGAGCTATACCGCCATATACACGCAAAAGGTCGGTACATACCTACAACAAATAAATGACCATCCGATCACAATCTCTAATATTACAGGAAACGAGGAAATGAAAATAATAACGAACATTCAGATTAATAGCTGAACCGCTGCAGCTTTGTGTGAGCTAAATAACTACTCCATTCAAGCCAAGGATGGGCCACATCGGGCAGTAATCGTGTCTATCCGCTGTCGAGTTAAGATTCTACGATGAGATACATCGTTCTTGGTCACACACTGCGCTTGTGATCAATCATTGGATGTAATGCTTCAGAAAGCAGTTGATAAAGACGTGCAGTCTATACATTGGAAAGAAGGTTATTAATGGCATCATATTGTAATGTTAGTAAGAAGAAAAGCTGGCTTTTGAAATATTAGTTAACGCTATATGTTGTGTGTCTTTTAGTCTGTGCTAAATAAATGTGTTTTTCTTTCTTTCTTTTTATATCGCCAATGGCTATTCCCAAATAACGAAATTTTTAAATTGAATGTAACGAGCTATATATAGTCATAAGCCTCATTGAGGATAGAAATGTAATAAAGAAGATCCAGTAACCTGTCACTTGGTTAATCCTTCAGTAGCCTTTCTCAGCACACAATGTCTATATACCAACGAGGTATTTGTTTGTTGGTTTGTATGTAGGGGGTAATGTCTGGAATTACTAGTCGGATTTGAAAATCAAAAGCAACAAAAAGCATTTGATAGCCGAATTCTGGAGGAAGGTTATAGACTATTAACATCACGCTCCGACCCTTAAGAGCCGAGCAAAAGGAAAAAAAACAGAAAGAACGCTAAACAAGACTGAAGTACTCGTAGTAGCACGGGCGAGCGATGGGATGCGACGCGATGGGGGGCCGAAATTTCACGCGGACGAAATTGCGGACAGAAGCTAGTCTACTATAACTTGAGCCACTGGGACTACTAATTAGTAGTAAGAAAATACAACATTTAACAAACGAATTGGAGGTCTCTGCACTGATGAATTAAAGGGTTTGTTTTGTGGGGTGGTCCTATTTTTTTTAGCTAGAAACCCGAATGCAAGGATGTTAGAGATCTTCATATTAAAGATTCTATCCGCCTCATGTTCCCCGTGTAGAAATCGCTGCGGTTTCCTTGATTTCATTAGGAGAAACATCCTCAATGTAAAAACGTGAACAAATTGATATATACATACCTATATGAATGTTGTTATAATTGTTCATTCATGTTTCTAGACACGTCGATCAATTTTTACGCAAGCAAAACAATTTTCGATGAACTAAAAAGATCGCACGTGATATCGAACTTTCATAATAATTGCTGTCGACTTTTTCTCGAGATTTCTTTCACATTCCATCGTTATCCGGCTCAATTAATCTGCAGTCGGACAGAATTTGAATAACTAATCTTCAGGATTGATACAGCATCTTCTTGAATACTGATAACATCGAACTGAGATCTAATTTCACTGAACTTTTTGAAAACAAAAAAGGAATTTCAATTTAGCGTGTACTTGCTAATAATGCATGGCATGTCAGGGTAATATTGATGACCTTATGACTGCGTCAGTGAGCGGAGTTCGCGCAGCTGAATTTTGGACCAAAAATGTTTAAAGTTTTTGCTATAGATACGCTAAGAGGAAGAAGGGTAATATTAGCCCGCATAGCATGCCTACCGTAAAAAAAGAAACTTGAGATGGAACTTGGGATGGAACGAAGTTCAAAGAGAGAGAGAGAGACAGACAGAGCAAAAAGTGTCGTTCCAACTTTTGGTCTTAATTTTTTCCGTCTAGCCCCCTTTCGCAACGCGCGATAAGGAACTTTGTTCCAAAAAAGAAAGATATATAAGGTAGGTACGGGCAATGTCAAAAATAAAACAGAAGAATTCACTTTGTATAAAAGAGACAAAGATGATTATGTCTATTATGCGTACAGTAGATAGATAGAAGTGGTCATGCTACACGGCATTACAAAGGCATTACATATTATTTACCTGAAAAAAATAGGAACAATAATGAACTACAGTTACATAAACTTGCTCTAAACATTACATCATATACCATCATGCCTGTAGCCCCCTCAGGGTTAGGCAAAGGTGTTCCCAATTCCTGGTGGAAAATCCCGAAAACACTTTGCCCGACCCAGGGATCGAACCCGGGACCACATGTTCAGCAGTAGCGCATGGAACCACTAGACCAACGAGACAGTCCTCAGTCAATCAGTCACGCTGGTTAAACCACATAGAAAAAGTTCTAAATAAAGTACCTACTCAGCTAACATGATTACCGCACAACCGAAACCTTTCACTCTATGTCTACCACACATCTAATTTTATATAACCCACTCACAAATTGATATAAAATATATGTCAAACATGAATGGATGAACAAAACAAAGAACAATAAAACTAACCAAAAACAATGAGAGTGTTTAATGAAGCTGTTGATGACGTAACAAGTAAAAGTAGCCGGTAATAGAAGTACGCTCCACCTCATTCAGAAGTAACACTTTAATAAGTGAGCGAGCTGCCCTTAACGCTACGCAATGAAAGTGCTGTCAAAGTCAAATTGTTACATGGAAGTGTGGTTGACTGTACCTACGTTCGAAATTACTGACCTAGGCGCTTGCGCATCGTAGCGGTAATTGGATGCGCGTGAGTTAGGATTCCGTATGGTTGGTTTAGACTTGCTTGTTTCGATTGATATGCGTGTAAAAGTGAATTTCTATTTTTTTTTAACGGACTTCTAAAAAAGGAGGAGGTTCTCAATTCGGATGTCTGTATTTTTTTTTTATGTTTGTTCGCGCTTAACTCTATCGCTTGCCAACCGATTTGAAAAATTCTTTTTTGTTGGAAAGGGTATTATACTTCCCAAATGGTCAAAAACATTTCAGTAGTTTGGTTTTTAAACCAAAATTACTGGTAAAAATTACAACTTAAAAGTGAAAAATAAAAAATTTTTGGCAAAAAAAAAAAACAACCGACTTCCAAAAACGACACTACAAAGTGAAAAATAACTTTAATTTCGGTCGTCGGTGGCAAGAAACGAAAATGCGAACCCAACGACACCGACTTCCGAAATTAAAATTATTTTTCACTTTGTAGTGTCGTTTTTGCAAAAAAGTTTTTATTTAGATTATATTCAACGGTACCTTTACAACGTAGAATGTTTGAAAATTTAATGATTTTTTGTAGTGTAATATTTTTTGAAAAATAGGTACATGTTGTACGGTGTATATTGTCTTTAAATTTTATGTAGTTAAAAATGAACTTCTAGAAACTAAATTGTTTATAATAAATTACTTGTCGCGCTTCGTAAATTAAGATCAAGCAGAAGAATAAAATTACACAATGAAACGCGAAAGAAATCTGAACGAAAAACGCGACCATTATCACCGCTTTCGGCAAAAGTAATTAATTCATCCAATCCAATCGATTTAAAAAGAACATTAAACAATGTAAGTATCGTCGATAACGAATTAATTTAGGCTTAAGCAGGTCATTTCCTCGAGAAAACCGCGTAATTCCAACATTTACATAAGTCAGTCGGTACAAGTAAAAAGCGAAAAATTCTGTTTTGGCCTAATGATTTTGTAATCGTCTTGTCGCGTTATGAGTTGAACATCGTAAGTTCGAACCCAGGCAGGTGCTTTACTTTGTGTAACTCTCAAAAACGGTAAAGGAAAACATCGTGAGGAAACCGGCATGTCCTAGAACCAAACAAAAAATCGAAGACATGTGACATCTACCAACCCGTCCTGGGCCCGCGTGGTGGTTTATAATATCATCTCATTATATTATAATATATAATAGGCTAAATGCCTAAAAAAATCTAATTAGTCCGTCAGTTAGATTATCAAAAAATATTGGACCCGTATTTTTTCTATGTCAATTATATGAAAAAATAAGAAGACATTTTTTAGCAAGGCGTGACGTCACGACCCTCTACACCCAAATTTTGACGCGCTTTATCTTTATCATTTTTTGTTTGATTGACAAAAGAAAAAATACGTGTCCTTTATTTTTCGATAATCTAACTGACGGACTAAAGATAATAATCATTTTTTTACCCAGGCAACTACCCTATTCCCTTACAGAGAAAAGGGCAGTGTCCCAGCAGTGAAAACATTATATGCTGTTTATGCTAAGTGACAAGTTTAATATGACAAAGTTCAACAGTGATAAACTTTTATGGAAAGTTATTGCATTATTCTTCACAGACGTTTGATTCACCACGGCACTCAAACCGTGGTAAATCAAAATCAAATACACCTCGCGCCTGTGTGCCGTAGCCTTTATTCTCGTTGAACTATCATTACAGGCTTAGAGAGGAGTGGTTATGTATTTAAAATTATATAATAAGATAAGCATAATTCGCGGTAATTATAATTTAATATAATTAGTTTCTAGAGCCATTAAAAACTGGCTGTAAGTAGGCACCTACTTTTTAATGAGTGTAGGTATCTATGGCCAGTTTTTTTATGTAGATCTTGGCATAGTAATTATAGTGAGAGTGTTTTTGATCAGTTGTGAATCTTGACGAATAAAACGATGTTTACCTCTACTACACTAGAACTTCCGTTTTCTAATTTACCTTATGAGTAACATATACGATTAAGCACATCATAAAATCTAGGCGAAAATTCATGGGATCCGGGAAAGTCCAATTTTTGTGTATTTTTGAAAATTTCTCATAATTCGTCATTAAATATAACTTTTCTATAACTCTGAATTGAATGGCCTTCATTGGATACCACATGAACAAAGTGTTTATATCATCATATCAGACTCTAAGAAAGTGCAACGGACTTGTGTAAAGTACAATTATCAGTAGGCATTCTAAGTTTTAAAAAAACTATCA
This sequence comes from Apamea anceps, assembly GCA_951799955.1. Taxonomy (NCBI): domain Eukaryota; kingdom Metazoa; phylum Arthropoda; class Insecta; order Lepidoptera; family Noctuidae; genus Apamea; species Apamea anceps. The sequence continues at coordinate 4,300,573 of OX637506.1, forward strand.
CGTAGTAAATTTAGTTAGATTAAAATTGCTTATTAGTCTTATAGGCTAGATTATTATTAATTATTAAGAACCTGGTTCTTTTTAATAAAGGATAAAAAAATTGGTTACCTAATATACTAATTAGGTATATATTATAATTTTATATTTAAAAAATGGACTTCTGTGATCACCCTCTTTACTCACAAAATTCTCAACATCTTTGCCAACCTCATCATCTGCCTCTTATCCTAACTATTTTGGAGTCAGCTTCCAGTCTAACCAGATGCAGCTGAATACCAGTATTTTATATATAGCGACTACCTATCTGAAATCTGACCTCCACGACCCAGTTACTGGGCTGATAAGACTGGTTATTAGACTTTCGGGGTTCTGACTACCCGTAACGACTGTCAAAGATCCATGAATGACAGCCGGGACCAACGGCTTAACGTGTCGTAAGTAAAGATGGTCACCCATCCACAGACCAACCGCGGCAAGAGTAGCTTAACCTGATCGACCTGTGCGGCTGTTATTTAGCCACGGGCCCTCCCTATCTCTGCCAACCTATAACAAACAATACATTCACAAGTACGTACTTCACTACAATCACTACACTCGAAGATTTTATTGACCAAACCTTCTTTTGTTACAGGTATGAATCAGGAGAATAATGGGAAACCTTTTTGGAACGGAACGCGCCACTTGTCATGTTGGCTGTAATCTACAATCCGAGCCTTCTCTTTTCACTCTCCCCAGTGACACGATTCAAAGGGAATTCTTTTGCCAACGCGTGTAAATTATGCCTACTATGAAGTAAGGTAGGAGGTACACCTGCCTATGCGCATTGCGGTAAAAATATGCGGGTGCTTACCCCATGCAGTGCAAGCGTGCCCTAATTTTAAACGGAACCAAAAATGAGCAAAATTTTTGGCATTTGTGGTGGTAAGCCATTGTTCTTAATTTGTAGAATATTTGTCATCATCTGCCGAGCCTTTTTCCAACTATGTTGGACCCTAACATAGTTCCAAAATTGACCCCAACATTATTATGACATATTTGTTAAAGACACTGTGATTTAACTCATTGGCATGGTGAATTGGTGAGCAATTTCATAGTGTCAACTGTCAAAAACTTATAACGATAAAATCGTGTCGTGGGTTCATACGTCCATACCAAATTTCACCAAAATCACTAAAGCCTTTTCGGAGATCAGCCGGAATCATCATCTGCCTAGCCTTTTCCCAACTATGTTGGGGTCGGCTTTCAATCTAACCGGATGCAGCTGAATACCAGTATTTTACATGGAGTGACTGCTTATCTGACTTCCACAACCCAGTTACTGGGTAATACTCCTTGGTAAGACGGGTTGTCAGACTTTCGGGCTTCTGACGACCCGTAACGACTGTCGAAGATCCACGAATGACAGCCGGGACCAACGGCTTAACGTGCTTTCCGAGGGACGGAGGGGTCTTAGCATGTAAAGATGGTCACCCATTCACAGACCAACCGTGGCAAGCGTAGCTTAAACTGATCGATCGAACCGTGTGGCTGTTATAACTTAGCCACAAACCCATTTATGGTGCTCAGCTATTGTTCTTATTTTGTAGAATATTTACAGAGAACAAGGGATTTAAATTAAAATGGCATGTCGCTTTAAATCATCATCATCAATCTCCTGCCCTTATCCCAATTCATTTGGGGTCGGCGCAATGTCCGTTCCTTATTTCTTCCATATTTCTCAATTAGTTGTTATCTCGGTAGTCATCAAGGTCGCAACTTTAAATATAGGCATTAATTTTCTTTTATGATGCGTCCCAGTAATAACTCATTTTTGCTTTTGTCATAAAAATTGAATGCAACTGCAATAAAAATACATAATTATGAAATTATAAAACTTCCGGCACTTAAATACATCATTATCAGAACTGTTAATCGCTTTACACCTGCAGCTGTAGTTTTTTTTACTTTACAATGGCAATTATTGGCTATCGTCATTTAACATAGGTACCATAACATCAAAGTCTAAGTCAAAGTCAAATCATTTATTTCAAATAGGCACATGAAAGGCGCTTTTGTATGTACGTCAAAAATTACAGTAAAATGAAAGGTAGTTTTCGCCGTGGAACGAAGTGGAAGCCAGTTTTCGTACATAGCAAAATGAACTTTATGTCAATTGTCTAACGTACAAACTAATACGAGCTTATTACTGCCGGAATTACCGAGAATACGCGATAATTCTCCAGAAGATGCGCGACCTGTGCGTATCTGTGTATCTAATATGTGCGTTACCTTTTTGACATAAAGTTCATTATGCTTTGAACAAAAAAAAAAACATTTCCACTCCGTTCCGCGGCAATGTAAATTGAGCCTTACTCTTTTTAAATGTTTTCCACCATCACACCTTTACTCCCCGAAGGGTGGACAGGGGTGTACTTAGACTACACCCACATTTCACCACTTAAGTTTAAGTCCACATATAATAGGGAGCGAGCCTATTTCCATCAACCGGGCTCATCACCAGCCTATAGCAGTCCCCTGCTGGACATAGGCCTCTCCTATTGAACACCATTATTTATTTATTTATTCATGTAACAATTCGCATTGTGTTTTAAATTATGTAGAACATTAATTAATTTATTACAGCTAAAAATAATACATTATGAACATCAAACAGTTTTCACTAAAATAATGAATAACATAAATGATAAATATTATGTCAATAGATTGCAAATAGTTATTATGTCAAATGATTATAAATTTATTTTTATAAAAAACAAAAAAAAATTATAATAATAATCTTATACGTAAATGGCAGGTACAAGAAGGTAAATTACTAAATATAAAAACGATTTACCATCATTTGTCACCAATTCAGATATAGAATATAAACATTTATTCAACAGGAATGCTTTAAGTCTAGCTTTGAATGGAGTACCTTTGTAAATCAATGATCTTAAGTCAGTAGGCTCCTTATTAAATAATTCCACTACTTGGTATTTAGAGCAATTTTTAGCAATATTAAGTTTCATTCAACTCGATTTTCGGCAACTCTCATCCAGTTGCTACCGGCCATCCTGCGAAGATCGTCGGACCACCTAGCCTGGGGGAGAACCCGGAGTCTAACGTAAGGGGGACGCCTTACGTTAGACTCCGGGTTCCTACCGAGAAATTCCATATGGAAAAACTCAATAACACTACACTCGGAAATCAAACGCAGGACCTCAGTAGTAATGCTTGGGACCACTATAACAACAAGGCCCGTGACTTACTATTACATAAACACGGTGCCACATCTAGTACTTCTATAGCAGTTAACTTTAATCGGAACATTAAGTTGATGCGCTAAAATGGCTGGCGCTTAGGGTTATGTAACTGCTATGAGATCATTTGGACCGCGAATAATAAATTATACTGAAACAAGATTGAGACAGCGGATGTCGGTATCTTGTGAGGATTCTGTGGCCTTCATTTTATTTATTGTAGGTAGTCTAGCATTTTTATTTTTTATTACATACATTACGTGGATCTTTGACAGTGGCGTAACAATAGGGTGGCAGGAGTGGCAAAATGCCACAGGCCTCCAGTTGGAGGGGGCCCCCGGTCCGAGAGGGCCATGCGCTCACGAGGATCCTAACATAAGTATAGAAATGCAAACTTTTCTGGACCACTAGACCAACGAAGCAGTGAGGTATTCAATTTTGTAGGAGAAATTCGAAATCTACGTTTCGTTCACGTAGATTTCGCAATTTCGCGGGCGAAGTGCCAGTAAAAAAAAATATAACGTTGGTTGAGCTTCTTTACATTGAGTGCCCTATCTCATGAATTTGCCACGGGACCCAAATTTACGCCACTGATCTTTGGTAGTTATTACGGGTCATCAGAAGCCCGAAAGTCTGACAACCTGTCTTACCAAGGATATCGTACCCAGGGTATCGTATCGTACCCAGTAACTTGGTTGTGGCGGTCAGATAGGCAGTCACTTCATGTAAAAATACTGGTATTCAGCTGCACCCTGTTAGACTGGAAGCCGACACCATCATAGTTGGGAAAAGGCTAGGCAAAGTATGATGGTAATATATAACGTAAGGTAGGACGCTCTCAGGCTGGAGTGACAATCTTCGCTGGGTGGTTGGTAGCAGCTGGATTAAAGTTGCCGGGAATCGAGTTGAATGGCGTGCAATTGGAGATGCCTAAGTCCAGGAGTGGACTACTGTAGGCTGATGATGATTACATACAAGTACTTCCTACTTTTGGCGTTGGATAAGAAATTCAATCAGCACTACAAACGTTAATTATTTATTTATTATTATTTATTTATCCTCACACTGGAACGCCATACGGCAATTACACCAACGGAGCAAAAAATCACTTCATGTGCTGCTTTTCATCCATCCTGTGCGCGGTGGACATCGGACGAGTGGCGATGGATCACGGTACGCTCACGCAGCGTTAATGGGCCGATATTATAAAGACTAGTCTCTATCCGCGACTTCGTCTGCGTGAAATTTCTTGTTCCATATTCATTCGTTTTCGCTTGGCGTTCTCTCTCTCTTTTTTTCTTTTCTCTCGGTTCTTAAGGGTCCTAGCGTGATGTTAAATAGCCTACAGAACAGATAAGTTCTGTGAAATAGCCTATAGTCTTCCTCAAAAGCTGGGCTATCAAATGCAAAAATATTTTTTTCATATCTGACTTGAGTTCCAGAGATGCACGTTCAAACAAAGAAACAAACTCTTCAGTTCTATCATCTATAATATATAAAATTCAATTAGTATAGATAAACAAAACAGGTTTCTTGAACATAAAGAGCTTAGTTCGAGTTAATACGAGAGAAAACCAACATTGTATAAGCAGATGATCAGCCTGTAACGCCGAAATCTAAGCATAATCACAGTATAATGTTCCCACTGTTGGGACACAGGCCTCCTCTCTATGAGAACGAGTGAGCCGTTGCAAAAAAAAACCGTAGTGGTGGATCCACTACGGTTTTTTTTCCTTTTTTCTTTGAAAAAGCAAATTTGCAAAGTGGGTTCTGCTATTCGGCTTCAGAGATCAACAAACTTAATTAGGAGCAGCCCAACTAGGTCGCGTAGCTACTTCATTCATTAGGAGTGCTCCCCAAATAGTTCAAAGGTCTCATTTGTGTTGCATTAGGGGCTTACCTTTTTGTATACAACCACGGGTATTAGGCGCTTGAGTGTGATCGAGGGTTCCTCCGTATTATGTTAAAAGTCAAAGAAAAAAAAGAAAGATACATGTTTTATTTGCGACACCCACAGCAAATACAAACTATAAAAAAGTATTATTGTCTAAGATAGTGAAGACCCGATAATTCAGCGAAAGATTTCAGTAAATTTTAATAGTATTTTTTTTTTAATTACGTATACTGACCGCCGATCAAGCCGAAGAAAATAAAATCTTATTTCAAGATTTTCTTAATAATACTTAGTTAGCAAAAAAAAATAGTTTTAGTCCTGGTATTATGGTTTTAACTCAATATTGTGTATGCGGTCTTGCGTTAATTATCTTACATAGACGTAGAGAAGACGTGGCTGTAAAATTTTTAAAAAAACCAGTACAATGTCCTGAAAACACAGTAACCAATGACGATGATCAATGCTAATTCCTTTTCACTGGACAAGGGGAATCCCTGGCCCTACTGCATCGTAAAACAATGAAAGAAAACTGCCAGATTTGATGTTATTATAACAATAAAGAATAACATACATAACATTACGTCACTCTTCCGGGGGCATGTCAAGTTAACGTAAGAGCATGTCGGCGCATGCACACAACAATAGATCCCATTGTCAAGGACAAACAACGCGTCACGAATAACTATTAATGAATGGGTTTTCTCGTGTTTTTCCTCAGTTTGTTGAAGGTAGTGATTAATTGTACCTACCTACCGATCTGAAAGTGATTAGTTACTTAAGTGTAACTAATCACTTTTAGATCATCATTAACTTTATCTTCAGGAGACCAACACTTGACATAGACAACACTTTCCACTTTCAATCACACCACATTGTTGTGAAGGTTTCATCCTTTTCTTATTTTATTTTTGTCTATGAATCTGAACAACCCGCTAAGTTTTTGGGAACTAGATTTTTTAAAGTAAATAGCATATAATAGCATATATATATTCTCTCTTTTTATGTACACCATGCAAACTATAGATATAAATGTAGAAATTTTACATAGTTATTTATACACAAGCTTTGGATGGATTTAAAGAAAGAAGGAGAGACTGCTATGTTCAAACAACGTATGCCCAACCCCAATAAAATAAAATGAAATAATGAAAGACCCAAGAGAAAATGGCGGGACGAGCTTGGCGAATACGGACAGGCAATTGGTCCACACTAGCTCAAGACAGAAGAGTAGAAAGGAGAAAGAGAGGCATTTGCCATACAGTGGAACCATAAACTAAAAAAAAAGTCCGGTCGTGTATTTTAAGTACATCTGAACATTCTTAAACAACCTTTTTTATCGCAGGGCACCATCAAGATCCATTAAGTTTCCAGGTGAAGCAAAAAGATGAGATAAAACAAAATGTAAGATTACACAGAAGGTCGTATGCAGTAACATCGCTAACAATGTATCGCGTAAGATTGCAGAACTGCATAAGTGATATGATGAAAGTCCTTATTCTAAAATAATATGTGTACAAAAGAGCATATTGTTGCAAGAAAAACTGGTTTTCTTTTTTGTTAAAACGAGACCCAGTTTAATAATAGTAGGTACAGCTGCTAAAGGAAAAAATCATCCGGTGCTGCCACCATACCTATTACTGCCTCTAAGCAACGCCTTTTGGTTTTAGACTTGACTCGGTTGTAGGTTAAATAGGAGACTTCTCCAGTTTTCTTATGGACGATATGTACATAATATGTCAGTAGACACGTAGGACATTTTGAAGTGAAAACTTCTTTAGCGGCGTTGTGCACTTTTGTTGTGATGTGTAAAAAATGTTAAACTCGCGTCAGGACACGTGACCTGATCGAAAATTCGTAAGACGGAGCTCGCGTCAGGACGCGTGACCTGATCAAAAATTCGTAAGACGGAGGGAGAGTAGACCGCATTCCAAAATATCAAAAATGCACAACGTTAATATTCAAGTTTTCACTTCTGCCGGCACTCCCGGAGTGCAACACGTTGTTTATTTTTAGTTTAATTGATTCTTATGTAATGAAATAAAAACGGAACAAACAAAAAAAAAAGACGGACTTATGCCTTAGGCATTTTCTACCAGTCTACCTTAGCGTAATGCCGAACCAAAACATGGCAGGTACAAGTACTTAAACAGACGTGGCTGACAAATAATTCCAGTACCTAGTTGTAGAAGAGGGCTATCAATCGAATCACTGTTTACCTAATTAATTAAACAGGGAGAAAGCCTTTTAATCACCACCGGAAATGAAGATGGACTTTCCTACGTCTAAACATTGTAAAAACAATTTCAAGATACATACACGAAATTAATCATTTAACTGTTCGTTATAAAAAGGTCATTACATAACTTTGATGTAATTACTCTAAGTGCTGTTCTCAAACACATCAATCAAGTTTTTATCATGCAATATTGAACTTTGATGACCTGCTAACAAAGTTTGAACTTCTGTATTCAAGATAGCTTGTTGCCCGTTTGATAGATAAAACAGACGTAGTGATATTAAAACCGAGATGAGATCGTTAGATGAAACAGATTGTAATGATTAGATATACGTAATGTGTTATAACGCTTACATTTATGATATAATCTGGTTTGATAAAAAAATATCTGTTACGCCTGAGTTCTCTTTGAAGATAACTATTTTTTTTTTCGACTACTTGTTTTTGTGAATTTTAATCGGAACAGGATCTGTCTTTTCAGTGTAGGTGTAGGATCACAATGCAATGTTCCAGGTCAATAATGCATTGTTCCCGCGCATAGAGTTTAGCGGCCAGTCATCATCCCCGCGCTATGGCAATAGTGTTCTTTATAACTTCTAGCTGTCCCGGCGATCGTCCTACCGCCTTAGAATCAGTAAAAACGAATTTATGAGAAAATAAATGTATGTATTCATTATTATTTTTTTCGTGAATTTTTTCCATGTTTGAATAGTTAAAGCTCCCGTAGACAGACGCAACGCGACGATGTGTCGCGATTCTGGTGAAACAATTTCCATAGACTTTATTCTGGACACTGGATTTTTATTTACACTCCTTATCCATCCACGATATTCATAACGTCCCAACAGTAGGTACTTAAAGAAACATTCTACTAAAAATGTCATGTTAATGAACCATTTCCTACTCTGGGGTCTTGAAGATAATATCTAGGTTGCCGCATAATCACCAGCCGTTCTTCTTACAATGCAAAAACAACATTTTTTTCATTTCAACAGTTTTCGTAACGATTTGCTTTTGCGAGACAAAAAATAATAATAATTTCTTTTCCACATTTTTCTCCTAACGATCCTCTCCAACGAGACAATTTCATAAAACTAGTACAATACATTAAAATTAAAATTGTCAGACATTTTATTTCTGTTAACCATGCAATCTACCTACCGACTCAAGTTTATATAACAGGGAGTTTGTGCATTATATAAAAGATTTCGTGTTTTTGAATGCCAGCGGTGCATAAGTAGGTATAGCAACAATGTAGCAACTGCTTGCGATCTATGCGTTAGTCTACTGCATACAAATTATAGATTTTCTCGTAGTTTACTGTTACAAGAAGTTACAACGCATGCATGAAAATTGCGGCTAATACCAACATGGGTTATCTATTTCTAGCTTACATGACTCTTAATAAAATTCAAAAGTGATGACCATGTGATGAGCTTAGTTCTTATTTTTTTTTTTTTTTCGTTTGACATAGAATTATTTATTCGACTTTGTTTTACTGTATGTGTATCTAAGTAGACGAATAATTTGTTGACTATTCTTTATGAATTAATTTAAAGCTGACAATTATTTATTTATTTTTAATTTTTCTGTGGTATAACTTGTATCTATAATATTAAGAGCGCGCCTAAAGCCAGTAAAATTTTAGAATAGAAAAAAAAAACAAACTTAGTATGCGCCAAAACTGTTATATCGTAATAAATCTTGTATAAATATAATTAATTATCAAATTTTTGTCGCAATAGGCATTACCGTATTGACTACAAAACGGAAAAATATGAGAATTAGAGGTTACTTCGTGATTTTTTTCTATAGAGGAAATGTTATTATTTCATGTTTTTGATCAAAGTGAACCCTCGGAAATATTATGTAGTTATTCATACATTTTTATTTTAAGATTTGGTCCGGAATTTTTCATGTAAAATCAAATATAAGATTGGTAATTTTGCTTTATACGCGCTCTTAATTGTTTGAAAGCATTTGCAAGCCGGAAGGTAAAATGTATCGGGACTATTGACATAAAAACATCTTATCTGTATACCTACATTATTACATTATAGTGTTAAATATGGCAATTTTATATTGACAATAAATCACTTACGTTACATGCTTACGTCTTTATTTAATCAAAGAAAGAAAAAAAAAACCCGACCGCAACATCAGCATCATCATTTGCCGAGCCTTTTCCCAACTATGTTGGGGTCGGCTTCCAGTCTAACCGGATGCAGCTGAATACCAGTATTTTACATGGAGCGACTGCCTATTTGACTTCCACTACCCAGTTACTGGGTAATACGATACCCCTTGGTAAGACTGGTTGTCAGACTTTCGGGCTTCTGACTACCCGTAAGAACTAAAAACACCCGACTGCAACTAAAAGGTCCAAAACAAAATTACTTTTCATGCAGTCTGATGCAGTTGGTGGCAACTAAAAGTTCAATTTCATATTTGATGCCACCAGTCTGCATTAGACTTTTAGTAAATATGTTCAAGACATTACTCGATGACGTCTAAAATCCGCCATTTTGATTGTATGAAAACCAAACCAAAAATAACGAAACAGCTACCATGAATTATTCAAATACGCTCTGACACGGTCGAATAATTACATATTCACATACTTAATGTGCATCTCCACGATTTGCGCATTACGTGATGTGAACTCTGAACGGATCAAGGCTGCACCAGTGAACCTCGATACAATCTTGTTAGATGCTCTACTTATCAGTAAATGCTTATGCATAACATGATTGCTAGTAAGTAGATAAACAAGGCTATGGTTGAGGAGGTTTTAGTGGGGCAGAAACAAAAGAAAATAGGAATATTTGAACTACAGTTCGTATATTATGTCAGTCATCATCATCATCATGTTGGAGTCGGTTTCCAGTCTAACCGGATGCAGCTGAATACCAGTATTTTACATGGAGCGACTGCCTATCTGACTTCCACAACCCAGTTATTGGGTAATACGACCCCCCTTCGAAGACTGGGTGTTGTTAGACTTAGTTCGTATTATGTCAGTACTAAACAAAATTAGCGTACAGTCCTTCTACAATTATTTTACCTCTGACAGCAACTACGTAACAGTAACCAGTAACGAGAATAAAGATCACAATATTTTTGACAGACTTATCAGTGGCAGCAACCCTACAACAGTGCGATTCTGTAACCATCTCACCGTGAAAAGTTAAGTGAAGTGAGCGTGGAGTGAGCTGTCATTCCAACTAATGCTAGGGATTGACACTATTGACACTCTAAGCTCACTTCACCTAACTTTTCATGGTGAGATTTTTACAGAATCGATCGACAGCAACCTTATAAGAATGCGAATCAAGGTCACTGTGTTTGGGACAGTGATGCAAAATCAGAGATAAAATTTAATAAATGTGAACGGACGGACAGTAGCAATCAATCTGGAAAGCATAGTGAACGAAAATGGTTTATGTCTCAGAAAAATAATGCAGGTCAGTTTATTGAATGCATGAATTCAACATATTTTTACGACTGTATTATGCCCTTTTTTTTGGCCAGTCTACATCAATAGTAACTCTTTACAGAACAAAGCAGGCGCCATCGAATAGTTTTGCCAACTTAGGCGAAATTCAACTCCCCGTTTTGGAAAATCAAGGTCTAGAAACAAGCTGCGACTTACCAAAACAATAGACGAACATAATCCAACCATACGTCATATCTCAGACAGCACAATGGTCTAAACGGCTCCATATGGCTGAATATACACTATACAGTCTCAATTCTCTCAAGCTATCTACATCACGCCTCTAATTAAGTATTGCAATATCGAAACTATAAGGCTAAGATACGGTATTAAGTTCATTTTGGAGCGACGCGGTGTGTCGCAATCTCATTGTTGTGCAGACAATGCAACATTTCGCCACACCACTATCTCAAGTGTATCGTGATTCACATCACTAGTCTCCAAGGCTTATCTGTTACTGCCAGCCTGATGTCGGACTTGAAAAATATATGGGTGTAAAGTGAGAGGATTAAATGTGGAATGTATAATTAATTTGTGAGCATTTTGTGGACGTAATTTCTAAATGCAGAAACTGAATTTGCGATTAGATGTTGTTTTCTTGCATTACTGCGCTTCTCTCTTTTGGTTATATGGCTAATGACGCACACCAAATTGTTATGTCAGTTTTGTTCAATAGGATAATAATCTTTAGACTGCACCGCTATGAATGACGCACACCAAATGATCAAATTTATATGAAATTGAGTTAAATGGCTAAGAGAGATGACTAAATAAATTCAATTTCGCAACAGAATACGTCACAAGGAAATGCACAAACCATTACTCAAACATCGTTCCTTATCACTTTAAGCAACGAATTTGATCCAAAATGCGGGAGTGATATTAAATTCACGAGCTTCAGCTTTCGATTTGATTCCAACGTCGATCCGATAACTCGGATATTGCCGGCTACAAAGGTAAGCCGTCTAGACGTCGGATTCGCCGTAAATACGCCGAGGTAAACGTTATGGCAAATTCGATTCTCGCCAAAATGTGGCCCATTCGATTCTCGCCGAATGTGTTCCCAAAAAGCGCTTTCAAATTGATTGTACGTTAACCAATTCTGATGCGCTTTTCACGTGGATGGTATTTTTGGACCAATCGATTCATACTGGGTGATTGTAGACTATAAATAAGCTTTCTACGGGTATTTCTTCTTTTTTCGTTCCTCTAGCCCCAACATCACTATCGCATAATGCAAGGATCTAAAACTAGCTTATACCTACTCTACCACCGCTAGGCAAAGTTCCTCTACTAAGTTCTTCCAAGAACCTCTCTTGTCCTGCTCAATGCCACCTCAATCTAGCTTCTTATTACACGTGCGGCTTACCTCGCCTGCTCTTTCTGGGCCATTTTCGGAGGCGTGTCCATCTCCAGGTACCCATTATATGGAGATTCTAAATGAGCGGTCGTTATAGTGATCCTTCTGAGATATTTGAAATGTAAGCTCTATTATCCTCGTTTTGAAAGATACAACACAACATTTCCTTCCTACCTTTACAAATACTAAAACGTCTGTTAGCTATTAGACTACATCTACATTGACGCAACGGTAGCTCTTCCACACTAATTCGTCTTACAACGTCGAGTAATTGAGATACAGATAAACTAACCGTAATTGCACACTGTTTGTCATTGCACAACTCCAATCTGCGTCATTGGATCAGTGGAATAATGATATGTTTGGCTGTCATAACCGTGTAGAATGTTTACCCGATAGTTACAGAGAAAATTGAAAGACGATTACAAAACTTTGCTACACGAAGAAGATGCATGTCTCTATGTACTCTTGAATATCGTAAAAGATGATGATACCGCTATTCAGGTTTATAATATTAAAAGAACAATAATAGTTATATATCTCTATTATAAATTATGAAAATAGAAATATAACTTGTAACAAAATGATAAAGAAAGTAAAGCCGTCGATCTGTTTGATTTGGTCAATGCATCTGAACGAACTGTTTCAGCTTACGAAAATGTTACTATGCATGCAACGTTGAATGAATTGAATACGAAGCAGACTACGATAGATTGCAGCCATACAATAAAGCTAAGAACAATAACAAACGAGTAAAAGATGTTCCAAATGCACACTACTTTAGAATCTACAACGACAAAGACTATAACATGAATCCGACGACTCCATTGTGTACCAATCATTGAAGACGTTCAAGATTTACGGAGCTTGAATAAGTTTGAGCGTACATTTAAATAGCAGCTTTCATTAAACGGTTCGAGCTCGATGTAATTGGCTTTCTGTCGTCAATCACTTTCACTGGCACCTGTTATTTGGATTTGCTCTCTAATTGTAGGAATGTGGTTCGTAGTTGAATGAGCATGTATCATGCCCAACTAGCAAGTTTGGAGTAGCTATTATGTAACAGATAACTACAATGATACTTGTTACCAACTGCCGAAATACGTTCTCTACACTGCAATGGAATTCAACGATTTGAATTTTATCAATAGTTATCGTAACTGCCACTGTATGCACATTAATATAGTTATCAATGTAACCATTAAATTATCATTCATAGCCTGACTTCGTCTGCCCATAGCCATCTCTCCGCATAAGCCAATCTAAAAACTCTTGCCCTAGTCATATCCAGGCTTGGCGTTGGCAACTTGGCAACAATATTCGCACATTTCACCGACGTACTACAGGCAAGAAACTCTCCAGCAGCACAGGTGTCTGTTCCGTTACTTTATACATCTTTCTTTACTATACAATACATAAACTTCTTTCTTTATAATAGAAACACAAAACATTAATTGAAATTATTTGCCATATGTCAGCTAGCACACGCCAATATACCAACAAAACATGTCAATATGCAAAAAGTCCTACAGTCTCCTACAAAAACAGAACCACATCTGATAGCACAATGCCGCTAATCGATACAGTCAGTTTCGACGCTATATCTGCGGTGAACACCATCTGACTGCGTTTGACTGGTGCAGCCACACGCGAGTTTGACAAACGTTGCGGTAATGCCACAGAATAGAGGTACAGAAGGTTGATATGAAACGCCATAGAAGATAGACACATTAGACACGCTTCACTTACAGCGAACACGAGCGCACTCGCGATAGGCATTTGTTTGAGGTAGCCGTACGTACGTGGCGATGTGTGCGTGAGTTTTCGCACGATATATGGAGCCGAACTTCTGTTCGTACGAGTATATATTCTATGGTAATGCTGAACGACTGACCTCATTCGATCTAGATTCGATGCCTGTCTGCCTGATGTGTGATTTGACGTGTGGTTTTGGTTGTGAAGGTATTTTAGCATCGAGAAATGAGAGCATGAAAGACTGTGTTGTGATACAAGGGAAGCATGTACCTACCACTAGGAATATACATTGTACGAGTATGTACTCGTACATAGAAGATAGAAATAAAAAAGAAATTGCAAATTGTTTATCGAAATGATACAGTAAGCAGGTTCACAGGTTGAAAGCGAATAGAAACGACATGAGTAGCTTAAAATATTACCTACCTCTCGGTTACCAGTGAGCCCCAAACTAGACGTCTGTATCTTGGAAGTCGGGGTATGAATCCCGGAGTAGACTAGAGAGGTGATTACAATAGGTTTATGGTGAACAATTTTGAGCTTTAATGTTCCCTGTAATACGAGACAATTTAGATTGCTGGGGCTAGATTAAATTGTATTGAAAACTGACTTGAATGTAATAGATAAATTAATCTTTAAACCTAAACGCGTGTATAACGATATAATAGGTTTTGTAAGGAACGAAATAATAACATTATACGAACTCACCCGATTATTTTTTAAACATAGTACGTAACTAATACTATTTCAAATTACAACATAAAATATGATTTATTTGCCTACAAGGAAAAAGAATACAATCCAACGAGATATTATTTAATTTTCCTTTAATACATTTCGTGGTGGCCTGTTTCTTATCTGTTCCGTATCTTATGCCCCAAGTTACGAGTTCACACCCAGCAAGTTCCAATGTGACTTTTTCAAAGTTATACGCACTTTCTAAGTTGCTTCATTATTCTTAGACATCACAGACTGACGGTGAAGGGAAACATCGTGAGGGAACCCTGGACTTCGGTCTGAAATCACCAACCCGCACTGAGCTAGCGTGGTGATCAAGCTCATTCCTTCTCTGTGTGAAAAGTGGCCTTAGCCCGATATCCGGGATATTACAAGCAACAAAACAAAAAAACATTTTGATAAACAATTTCCTCATATCTTTTTGTACTATTTCGCTGTTTATAAACCATTCTACCAGAGTGACGGATAGAAAATGCATTATTGCATTTATTACCGTATGATTATAATGGGAATCTAAAACAATAAGTATTTGTAATGTTTAGATGTTCACAATCAATGAGTCAGTCATTCTATACGTAGGCCATGAATAAATATGTAACATTTCTATGGTAAATACTACGCTTGGAATGTTTATTGATCTTGTACTTGAGTACTGTTTTTTATGGTTTTCTGAGAAAACTATGTATTGTAGGAAGAAATTAAATCACTAAACAACTATAGATATCAAACTCAAAACATTTATTTGAAATAAATCAATTACAGGCACTTTTGAATTGTCGAAATAATATGGTTACAAAATATGAATGTGAATATCCACATAGGTAAGACCATAATATGAAATTAAATTATTTTGTAACCGACTTCTTCATCAATACACGCAGATAGGCGCGACGATACGACTCCGGTATTGTTCTACCAGAGACGGGTCGCGACTGTCTGCGGGAGCCTTTATGAACTTGTATAATATCTAACGTGGACATCTGTAATCCTATTTAACTTATCGATTTATTAAAAAGTTTGTAGATAGTGCACCCTTTCACTGAACTCAACATTTTGCAATAAATCGAAAAGAAATGTTTAGTTGAGACAGATAATAAATTCAATTGTACTAACTAGATTTAAACCGTTCACGAAATTACACAACACAAAGTAGTGGGTAACACTGCATTAGGTAATGCATTCTGGATTATATCTTCAGAATTGGTATTCTATCACGAGCTTCGAGTAGTGTCTAATAAATATTAATCCTATGTCCTCGGCATTTACCTGGAGCTGGAAGATTTCAATCTGTACCTACGTTCGATTCGAGCGTGCGGCGAAACTCCGCTTTTGCCTTATTGATATTTCACAATTTCGTGAAAATAGGTCCTTGTCTATAGGACAATCTACTCTTGACTATTGTCTATAGCTTCGTTTTACCTGTCTAGGTACGTCCTAAGTACAGACGCCAGCACATCCAGCTACTACAATCTGTCAAATTTCTTTAATAGATTTTCAACTTATCGCTAAAGCATTAAGGTTCAAGGTTGATTGGGAAAATTTGACAGTTTCGGGTAGTTTGACCTGCTGGCGTCTGTACATGCTTGTTTAATCTAGGTCACAGACCCTTCCGAAAATCGTAGTTATTAACAGACAATATTTATTTTAAGAACTGCTGCCATCTTTTATATCATCTGTTACGTTATATTTTGTCTACTAAGTCTTTTGTAATAATATCGTTTATCACCGTTTATGTAAGATGTACATATTAAAGTTTTACGTTCAATTATAAAAATAAGTATTTTATAAAGGAAAATTGTCATTTTTGCTAACTATTTTACACGCAAAGATACGCCATTTAAAACTTGATTTCAGAGGTAAGTTTAAAATCTGTTTGATTAATTCTAGAATATCTATTGTTCTAGATTACGCCCATATATCTATTACCGCTATACAATAATGATATAGCGGTCACTGACCCACCTACGTTTCCCAGCATTTTTTTATTTAAAAAACTAAAATAAAATCCGCTAACGTCCCGAACAAATATCTACCCTGATCTTCAACGTGTTCCAATAAAGAACAACCATGCATAGTTTATTGTTTACGTTCCTACGGAGAGATACTAGGGAAAAGGCAATGACCGCTATTACTATGCTAAAAACGCGACAACTATAATCAAATCCAGCCAACTGAAAATAAAAATAATTTCTACACCTTTTTTAACCGACTTTCTTAATTTGTACCATTATTTTATTATTATTTGTACACCATTAACTGATATATACGACATAGAGATCGTAATATATTTGACTGTAAAAACTTTGTAACCTCTAAACATAAATAAAAAAATGTAATTGAATTGAAAAATAAAATACAAAAATATCCAATTCAGAGTCCTAGTACCTACTTAATTCTACGGCTCAATCTACACTTATTTAATCAGGACTTTATTGAGTTTCCACTGACTGGTTCACGGCCTTCCAACGTATTAGAGGACGAGCCTTTTGTCGGGCACAATTCCTAATTCCAATTCTGGGCTAAAGCCAAGTTTTTTCCGATGGAAAAACCTAATTACGATTGTGTCTGTCTTGAATGTTGAAACGAGGATCGTAAAAGAGATCTGTTTGTCATTCTGAGGCTGCAATTATCGGGATCTTTTTTTAGAAAATCAGACTGACTCTTTAAATATATCTGCCTCTCTGTAGGTATTTTAAAGAAAAAGAAAGAAATAAAATACGTTTACTTGCGGCAACCATGAACTCAAAATAAAAACAAGTTAGGAGAAAATATGAACTCTGGCTTCATCCCTCTTAAAGCTAGGCAGAAATATCTTCGATAGTTGTTCGATTATCTCCGATCAAATAACACAGCCAATCAAGATTTACGGCAAGCCAAAACCTTTTCGAATCTTCGTTTTTGAATTTATCATTATATTTCAAAATCTTTAAGCTCTTATATACGAGTATCTAGTCAAACCAGCCTACGACCGAGCTTAGAAATCTATTTGAAAACGCTCAGTAAAATCTGCGTGCGCAAGAGATGATCTCTAGTCGGTATCCGTAGCAAACTGGATAGCAATCAGTACCGGTCCCACGCCATACAGATACCAGTCCACTGAGCTTTTACTTTTTGTAGTTAGATAGCGCACACGCTTTAGATTTTGCGTGCGATTATTTTGTTGGCTCTTAAGATTGCGACGAAGCGAGATTTGTTTTTCGTAAATACATTATAGGTATCTATTGTATTATAATTGTGACAAAGTTGCCTGAAAACTAAATATTTCTCTAAACGTGCGTGTTAGAAAAAAGAATATTGGCGAATGTCACGACCGAAAATCACTCCCACTGAAAACAACTATCGAAACTTTCAATGTGCAACAACTTAAAAGTAATCATGGGTCTTACTTACTTACATTAATAGAAAATAATACCTATAGGTAGTTACAGAAAAGCAGCCAATTCACATTTTGATAAAACTGAGCTGAGCCAGAATAAAGTGAAACAAAATCTAAATACAGACCTATTGTGGTTTTTGTGATGTTCTGTTCACATTTTATTTTGTTCCTTAATTAATAAACAATAAAAAAATCTAAAATAATCAACGTCGATAAAATAATAATATTTTTCAGAAAACGAATTAACCTAGCGTTCAGAAACTCTAATCACTTAAATTAATTACAAAGCTTAATTTTTGTGTTGAAGAAATATTCGCCGCTATAATTATCGTGCGTCGTATCTTACCGTCGCGGGCGCTCTTTATGTTACGTGTTGTGCTCTAAACTAGCACTTGTTATGTAAACACAATTAAACACAACATTGCGTGTTACTTCTACTTTATATGTATCATACTAGAGTGCCCGCAGTTTCACCCGCATAAGTGTCGATCCCACGGGAATATCGAGATAAAAAATATCATATGTGTTAATTCTGGTTATAAACTATTTGTGTGCCAAATTTCATCCAAATCCGTTCAGTAGTTTTTGCGTGAAAGAGTAACAAACATCCTTCTATCCATCCTGACAAACTTTCACGTTTATAATATTAGTAGGAAGTAGATACTTTTGACGCACGATAATTTCGTTTATACTATTAAAATGGGCGAGACGAAAGCCAATTAACGGCATAGTTTGCATAAAAAATAAGAAAGAGTTAGCACAATTACGGTTTTTTTTCTATGTTCAAGTGAGATGTCTAAATAATAACAGCCGCACAGGTCGATCGGTCAGGTTAAGCTACGCTTGCCGCGGTTGGTGTGTGGATGGGTGACCATCTTTACATACCGAGACCCCCCCGTGCCTCGGAAAGCACGTTAAGCCGTTGGTCCTGGCTGTCATTCGTGGATCTTTGACAGTCGTTACGGGTAGTCTGAAGCCCGAAAGTCTGACAACCAGTCTCACCAAGGGGTATCGTATTACCCAGTAACTGGGTTGTGGAGGTCAGATAGGCAGTCGCTCCATGTAAAATACTGGTATTCAACTGCATCCGGTTAGACTGGAAGCCGACCCCAACATAGTTGGGAAAAGGCTCGGCAGATGATGTTCAAGTGAGATGTAAGTTTTTTTTTATACAACCATTAGATGGACAAATTTTTGCGTTTACAAGTTACTTACGTTTAAAAGGGTTTGCAAAAAAAAAATTAAAAAAATTAAATGGAAGATGTATGTTAGTTGTTGTTGTTGTAGTCATATGTATGTTTAGATTTTTTGAATTACGTAAGGGCCGACATACACGGACTGCTTGAAGCAGTCAGGATGGACTGCTTCAAACTGCGACTGCATAGTGAACTACAGTCTTCTACGTACACGCATACACGAAACTACTCGAGCAGTTGCAACTGCTTCGGGCGGCTGACTGCTCGAGCTGTCGATTGCTTTCGCACATTTGAACGACGAGCAGTTGGTATCAACTGCTCCAACAGTTATCAATGGCAGCTTCAAGCTGTTGACTATGACTGCAAGACCGGTCTCTCTAGGTTGATCAATCGCTTACTGCTCGAGCAGTACGTGTATGTCGGCCCTAAGAGCTGTATGTACTTGCTTCTGCCTTCGACTTTCGCGTGAAATTTCTTGTTTCCTTGACCGACCCCGTCGCATCGCCTACTCGCGCAATTACTTCGTTTCCACTTAGCGTTATTTCTGCCTTTTACTCGGTTCCCAAGAGTCCGCATGCTAAAAAATATCCTATAGGTAGCCTTCCTCAAGAATCGGGCTATAAATTCCAGAGATTACCGCATTCAAACAAACAAACTCTTCAGTTTATGTGGAATACCTCAAGTACCATTCACTCAGGTGCCATTTAAGCGGGTGCCCAACGTAGAATACGTGTTTATTATTAGTATAGTTTTAGATGTATCGTTTGATAGAGCTTGAATAAAGCTCACAGGCGAAAGAGCTCCAAGTATTAAGTTTTCTCTTTGGACATATCATATGGCCATCCATTGGCTACGTCACAGAGACAATTTCTATTCCAATCTCCATCTACAGTCCGTTCAGAGTTATTTTACCTGTGACAGCAGCAACCCAACATTAACCTTATTGTAATAAGGATAAAGATCACTTTGCCATTAACAGACTTGTCAGTGGCAGCAACCCAACAGCAACCGTATTATAAAGAGAGTAAAGATCACTGTAGTTTTGACAGTGATGCAAAATTAGAGGTAAACGAACTGTGAATGTTGAATTATACGTCCACAGTACGGCGCAGTGCGATGTACTAGATGAACTTAACAAGATGTTGTACAGACCTACACCGCTATAAATTGGTTGCGGTTCCCACAAGGATTTCAACAAACCTTAGACGTAACTTACTCGGGTAAATATTGAAATATTATATCGAGTCAGCAGCTAGATGAGAGTAACCTATGTCCAGCAGTGGACTGCTATAAGCTGATGATGATACCAAAACGGATAGACAAGAAGCTTTCTAAGTTGTTGTCCATGTTTTTCTTCTCTTGAGTGATAGCCCGTATCAGCACGGAAGCCCGTCGCTTGAACCATGGGAAACAAATAAATCAATCAGCAACGCAGGATGTGCTAAAAAAACGGATGTATTTAAAAAATTATTTACTATTATCAAAAGTGATAGCTTACGACCAATTAAATAGAGAAAGATTTATTTTATTATATAACACTTCAATACATCAAATTCTCGTTTGTCAACCGCCCACGGTGTATAAAAGCCCAATCAAATACCAACACCCATTTGCATATAAGGACAATGCACCAGACAAATCTATACTAATAAATCATTGTTGATAGTTGTGCCATTGTGATCTTAATTGATTGAGCAATAAAGTTTAATTTGTGTTGCACTAAATTGCGTGCAGTATAGGGTTGTCGCATACAATTTTATTTTTCATTTTTGTTGAAAAACTATAGCAGCAATCATAAATACAGCTTCCGGGTTATAAAATCAGATTGCCTCTTTGTCGAATCGTTTTTTATGCCAATCTCATCAACCATCACGATGAAGAGTATCTATTAGAAATTATGGACCAAATCTAATGCTAATCCTAACTAATTTGTAAAGAAAAAGCCAAATAACACTGTCCAATTTTGCGATCGAATTGAAGACCCTACGCGTAACAGTCATTCTTGCCACTATTAGACCAGCGAAAGACCAACTTCCCATTTCACTGTAATGATAGCTATTATAATACCAGCCTCTAATTACCCCACTGCAACCTAAACCAAAGGCCTTTTCTCATACAGAGAAGGCATGATCACAGGTTTGCTCAAGACGGATTGGCGTTTATTATAAGTCCAGATTTTCTCACCGAATGTAACCGTAATCTCACCTAATTAGCTGAAACCTTACCTTTTATTGAACTTGCCACCCCTATTCCAGCTCGCCCAAGCGGGATCGTGACTAGCACGGTTGAACAAGTCACTTTCCAAACACGTTTAGTAAATCCGAACCATTTCTAGAGAAACCGGCAGCTTACAAGGAAATAGATATCGACGTGAAAATATCCTATAATATGCACTGGTGTGGACTTGAATGACAACGTTGCGAGCTTCGCGAGCTTATGATGAAGAATGGTGCTGAATACTAAGTCACAGATAGTTGGGTGATAAAAATATCTGATTCTTTAAGGCCATATTATGGAGCGAAGGGTTAGCTTTAGTCCTTTAGAAGGACATACAAGTCTACAGAAAGGGGGTTTGAAAAAATGTCGCTTTTGAATGTACGATTGCCCCATTATGATTTTGTTTGTAGGAATATAACGACTACCTTTTTACAGGTCACAAGGTTTTCCCCGCGGCTTCGCCCGCGTGGGTGTCGCAAATTATACCCAGGTCGTGGTCTACCTATTTGACAAATTTTAGCCATTTTAGCGTGGAAGCGTAACAAACAAACACACTTTCGCATTACATTACGCAGTACCTACATTATAATATTAAGTTAGGTTTTGACCTTTGTGATTTACCTATCTACCTATATTTTCAATGTCAGAAACGAATGAAGCTCAGAGTCTAACAGGTTACCATTGCACAAAAGTTAATTAAAATCACGCTTCCGCAAAGCCAAGTCTTCAAGATGACATGTCTAACGACGCGCACCGACAGGCACTTCTATCGGTAGGAAATAGGAACCCTGCCATATGTAGCCTTGTGAATAGCAGACCTGTCGTTCTTCGCCATACATTTTCTCAGGAATGTTGGGATTGGTTTCCAGTTTAACGAGACACGAGCACAGTAATAAAAATATACGAACAAATGTGGTATTGGTTTGGTACACACAGCAACACATCAAGCTATACATTTCCAGTTCTAGCTGACCTCGCATTGTATAGGTTATTCGTATAATCAGAAGTCAGCTTATACTGGTTATATATTAGCTTATACTTTTAAGTCACGGTATTACGCTTTTTACACGACTGCCTAAAAAGGAGTGCTATGTTTTTATAAAGAAGGTCTTATTTAAATTACCCACACTCATCATTTTCCTGTCCGTATCCCAATTTATTTGGGGTTAGCACTACGCACAGACTTATCAATATAAGTCTGTGGCACTACGTCTTTTTCTTCCATACGTCTCTATTATTTAAATTACAAATAAAACCCGCTTTAACTAAAAACAATTAGCATACCTAGATAAGTATGCTAATTGAATTTAGTTACAGCGGTTTTTTAACAGCTGTTGTTTTGTAATAAAACTAAAAAGGCATTAGAAAGTAAGAAACCAGTCATACAGTACAACCTAAATAGTTATGTTAGATTATTAAAATGTTCAGCTAAGAATAGAAGAGTAATATAACATCACGCATGTAATCCCAGAAGGGTTAAGCAGAGCTGGTATCTATCGAACCTATTGCCATCAACCATCATCAAGAGTAGTTTTAAAACGTTTATGTTGCTACTGTATCAAATTGATTCGCGGTGGATCATAAAAATGTCATTCATACAAAACCGTTCGCGAAATACTTTTGTTGCCAAATCGCACTTTAAATGTGTTGGAAGCACCGATAATGAAAGGTTTCAAGCCTAAATAGTTCCTAAAAAAAATTATAACCATAGAAAATAACCTATTTTGGACATCGGCGTAATATTAATGTCAAAATATGTATTTTTGTTGCTAAATCACACTTTAAGCCATTGACTGACACTGCGGTCACCGGTGTCCGCCAACAATAGATTTTCCATTGTGTCTGTTATCTGGCAGTGAACGTGTATATATTTTGCAAGCGCAGACAATCAAGCCTAGACAGACCTAAAAAAATGCCATATGAAATATCCTATTTTGGACATCGGCGTTAAGTATAATGTCAAAATAGCTTAGAAATGGCACCGCTATGAGGGAAATATAATGATATTGCTAGCCAGGTGGATGCGACTACCCAACCCACTTTGCCACAATCCATTAGCCGTCCCCTGAGACCTTTACGAGAGGTATATAACTAAGACATGTATACACTGGCATAAAGTGAACCTTATGTACTACCAATAAGCTTAAAAATACTATCTCGTGCTGCTAAGGAGTCAACTCCTTGCCGGAGTTCTTTAACCTGGAAGTCTTCAAGTCGGCAAGCGAATTTCGTCTTCAACTGCAACATCGCGGCATCCCTCCCAGCTTAAATAATGTCAAACGGGAGTTTAATAAAGAACAAAAATATACACAAGGTGTAATTGGCATTGGCGCATTGACGCGCAAACTAATCTAATCTTTTATTAATTTTTCAACAAAAAATAAAAATACATTTGAAAGAATAAGTCACACAGAAACAATCATATTTCATCATTACAAACATATACCTACATAAACTCCCCATTTTTAAGGAGAGACAGAAACTACAAAACTACTCAAGTGCTACGATCCTCTTTTGAAAATTAGTTTGTTTTGTACTGGCTTTTGCAGGCAGAACATTTTAGTTTCAATAACACAATTATCATGTAAGTACTAGCGGCTATGCTATACGAAAGATCGCATTATTAAAATTATTGCTAACAGCTACGAAACGATATTTAATCGTCGTCGCATTCTTCGACCATATCGCTCGGCGGGCCGGGCTGTTTCGGCGGCCCGGCCCCCAATTCAAGAATATGCTGTCGGTGTAGATCATCATGCCGAGGGAAAATAGGAACCATAATATACCGCCCAGCAAGATCTTGTTGTAGAAACTCTGTTTGTCGCTGTATCAGGGCTCCCAAGGTGCGCACGGCACGGGCAGCTCATTCATATTTATGGGCGTCGCAGCAGTAGGCACAGGATCTGACTGGTGTGACTAGAACTTGACCGGCGCCGGCTACTTGAATGCCGCCTGTTTGGTAGAGCGAGTTCAATAGCTTCCCAGGTGGATATCGTCTGGTGACAACAGAGGCGAAAACTCTTCGCAAGCCTAATATTTTTGATAACATGATTTCAATCATGTACGGTTATACGGTTTCCCGTATGTACACAACGAACGTCGATATACCTACTGTTGCCATGATTTAGTACATGATGTGGTACTATGTCGCAAACTATGGTCCACCTCCTTTCCTGCCCTCTGTGTCCCAATACTTGCAGCCAAAGTAACCTCTGTGCTGCTACCGATGACGCAGTAGCGAAGTTTTGGGCCAACTAGATCTGAGTAAAGTCGTGTCAGCACACGAAGAAAAAGAAGTACATGATACCCACCAGCGTTGAAATGTTTCGTGAAATCATGTGCTGAATTCATGGTAACAGTTTGCGTGTCGATATCTCTTATACCATGTATAACCAAAGATCCTACTAATATGTATTATAAACGCGAAAGTTTGTATGGATGGATGGATGGATGGATGTTTGTTACTCTTTCACGCAAAAACTACTAAACGGATTTGGATGAAATTTGGCACACAGATTGTTTATAACCAGGATTAACATATAGGATACTTTTTATCCCGATATTCCTACGGGATCGAAACTTATGGTGAAACCGCGGGGCGCAGCTAATACTTCATAAAACACACATCAAAATTAACAAGTTATAAACATTAACTAAGTATTTATAAACTAAATTACTATAGCTGTATTAAAATTATACTTAATTATTTACTAACCAACCATTATGCACAGACAGAAGACCTACCTATTGTCTGCAAATAAAACTGCTAACACGCTATTTTACTTTTATTTACCTAAGTTTTAATTTAGTTTTTACGTTATACGCATTGTTGATTTATTATATTAAGTATGTATGCACTTCTTAGCCTAAACAGGTTCAACCTAGTACAGGCAAATTAGCAATTGTGCGCTATTTTTAATTGTTAAGGTAATCAATGTAAAATGTGTTCCCTTTTTATAAATAAAAGATTTAATATTTTTATTAATTATAACATTCCGACAAGCTAACCTTTTCTACAAATAAACTTTTTAAATCAAATAACATTCAAATACCCAATTAAATACCAACATAGTTTGGCTCAACGACGTCACACTTCTTGAGGCAGGTCAGGGCCTCACAAAGCACTCTGACTTAATTACACAACGTAAAAGAAACACGAAAATTCTTACTTTGACGTCAATCAAGTTAAATTAAAGTAAAAATAACCAACAGTTGGAATAAAGTACGTAATTCAGTGAGTATTTTTGGGCCATTGGATAAAGCAAGGGAAAAGTTTCGTGTTGTTCACAGCAATTTAGAAGTAACTCTTTCTGCCTCTGAGGCAATAAAAGGCTTAAAAAGTTATACAACAGTAGGCTGCGCCATTTTCCTACCTAGAACAAAAGTAGCGAAGTCAAAACTTTAAGTACGTTGAATATTTTGAAGAAAATTATTGCTATGAGGCATGGAAACGAGTCTTATGTCGAAAATATTGTTCTTTTTTTATTTTGTCCCTATATGTTTTTGTCTAGATGTATGTTCCGGATTGGCGCAAAGACGACAGACCGAATTTGGCTATTTGGCATACAGATAGTTTATAACCTGGATTAACACATAGGCGACTTTTCATTCCGGTAGTATGACCCCGTGGGATATTCTTCCGACAACAACGCGGGAGAAATCGCAGGCAAAAGGCAGTCAAGAAATAACAATGTCCAGAGATACGAGGGAGGTATTTCCTCTCATGGAAAAAGGAGTTTAGAGAACAAGCCAGTGGCGCCGATTCCCTTGTTCACAAACTAAACTAAATTTAAGTAGAGTGCATCTTTTTCTTTCTATTTCACTAAGAAAAGGACAGAAGATAAAATATTAGTTTAGTCCTGTCAAATTAGTCAGCGACAGACGTAAATTAACGTATTTTTAGTAGCCATCTTTTTAATCACGTCTAAACTGTCTATGGAGCGTCTTAATTTGACAGGACTAAACTAAAATTTATCTTTTGTCCTTTTCTTAATGAAATAGATAGAAAAAGATGCACTGCACTTAAATTTAGTTAGTAATTTCAACAAACCGCTATGACCAATATTCACCTGCCAAGTCTGGCAATCCCCCTTTTACCTGCATTGCAATAATTTAGAGACCTGTTTTCAGAACGTGCAGGTCGATACGAGAGCAAAGACCTTCCCTTCCCTTTTCCTTGCTTCGAATTTGCAAGTGAGGACCAATCCGGTCCGTCCTTGTGTACACATTAATCTAAGTCCAACACCTTGCCTGAGCACTCTAAAACTCGCTTTTGGTATAAATAATTCCTACATAATTTTCTCGATCGTTTTTTTTATTTTATTTTCTGCGTGGTTGGTCGATTCCCAGGTAGGGCAAAGTGTTACTAGATTTTTCCATTGAAAATTTCGCAGCAGCAGTCCCGAAGCCCAGTTGATGCCAACAGGCTCGCCCTCTGTTACATGGAAGCTAGACATAACTGCTGAAATATAATAATAATAATAATACATCTTTATTTAGCCTTAAGGAATTTAAAATACTGTATAAAATATATTGAAAGCTTAAGTTGAAAGTTCTGTACAAAAAATAGTACTCTACCTCCTAAGCCAGGGTATACCTGTATTTTAGGAGGTAGTTTACGGTCGACGTTTACCTGATCAACAAAAAAACTAATCTCAAGTGGACTGTGTCAATACTCTGTATACAAGATAAAATAAAAGTAAGAAAAAAGAGTAAAGAGTAAAATATGGGTATACTATACACTTTTGCCCAACCCTACGAGCACTGCAGGGGTGATGTTATATTATTTATGTTCCTACCAAAAAATAAGTATTGGTAATTTGTGCCATGAATAAGGTTAGTGATTGGACTCAAATTGCATACCAATAAAGCTATAATATGAGCACTATACACACGTAGTTACGTGATCTGGAGAACTGGTCACGATATCGTGACGAACCCAGTGAATAAAAATGTTGAAGGTATGTAGGCCTAAAAAACCTTGAACGTACAAATCAGTTATTTAAGGCTGTTGCTACTACTCAATGTAGAAATAAACTTTCTAAGTAATATCGAGGTTGAAAACAACATAGCCCCTAGAGCCAATGAATTTATGCAGGAGGATTAAATCGCACGCGATCACAACAATTTACCGATCTGATAGTTTTGTGTACATTTACTGATTACCTAATAGTAAACTGAAAATACTGCCCTTCTATGGGCATATCGTGCCCGTTACGATGCGAAAAGGGTACTTGTTTTCCTAAGCTGTTAGCCTTGACTTAGAGAATTACTATACGGTCGTAGTGCCAAGAAAATCATGGTAATATCCTTGAGCTCGCTTTCTAAGACAATGTTTTAAAAAAATATTTCGGTTTATTAATAGCTGTTGGTTGTAAGAAGACTACTTCTTACAAACTGCAAATCTTCCTGTAGTTGCAATAGTTTAGATAGATAGTTCCCTTACTACTTCACCTCAATTTTCCATCCTCTACAGGGTCATATTAAACTAGCCACGCCTGTGAATCTGTCCGAGGCTATTTTAACGGTTAATCGTGATCTGGCCCGTATATGCGACTGGAGCAAGAGATATGGACTTATGGTCAACCCCATAAAGACGCAGGTTGTAGTGGTGGGCAGTTCCAGGATGATCTCTAGAATCGACTGGACGACCCTTCCCCAAGTTTCTTTTGACAACTCAGTGGTTCCCATAAGCGATAAAGTGAAAAACTTAGGGATATTTATTGATAAGACCTTCTCTTGGACTGCCCAGCTACAGGAAGTTAGCCGCAAGCTATTTGCATCCGCCGCGTCTTTGAAGAGATTGCGTAATTTCCTACCGACTGCCACCAAGATTGCGCTTGCACAATCACTTCTTCTACCCATCCTTGACTATGCTGATGCCAGCTATCTTGATCTTACCCAAGACCAACTAGACAAACTTGAGCGGCTTCAAAATTTTTGTATAAGGTTCATATTCGGTTTGCGCAAATATGACCATGTTTCCGAATTTCGTGTGAAGCTCAAGTGGTTACCAATTCGCCTTCGCCGGAATGCTCATATTCTTTCCCTTCTATTTAATGTGCTCTTTTCCCCTTCCACCCCTCTATATCTCAAGAAACGTTTTCAGTTTCTTTGCGACTCCCACACGAAATTGTTAAGATCATCAGATAACTTGAAGCTCAAAATGCCAATGCATTCCACAACTTTCCTTGATAAATCCTTTACTGTCCAGGCCGCTCGTTTGTGGAATGCATTGCCAGTTGAAATAAAACGCGCGCAGTCGTTACAGGTGTTCAAAACACTTGTAAAGGAGCACTACTTGTCGTTGTGATCTTATTGTCCTAACTGCAATCATCTACAGTCTTCTTTTATTTTTCGTTGCTTGTATATATGGTATGTATGTATTTATGTATCTATAATTTTGGATATGTATATATTTGTGTATCTATTTTAGTAAATTGTATACATTATGTTTGCACCAACGACAGTCCCATTTTATGTCAAGGAAAAGCACTGTCCATTCTAAGGTTGCCTGGAAGAGATCGCAGTAATGCGATAAGGCCGCCCATTGTATATTTTGTAGTGTTTTATGTATTTTTTATGCTATGTATTTTTGTGGTGTACAATAAAGTATACATAAATTAAATAAATAAATAAGTTTTACCAGCTAATTTCTTTTGACCCTATATGAAACACGAGAAAGCACGCACGATGTCCAGTAATGCATCACCCCAAAGCGGACTTACGACTTCCGTGAGATAACAAGCCACTGCCATCCTTCTCAAATATCCTCAAATTAGCCTGTCACTCCAAAAATATGGCGGAAACAACCTTGTACTTGATATGCAGCTAAAAATACATGCTGATGGGCCTTTCACTATAAATAGAAACGGTCACCTCTCTTGGGAAAACAGGGAGCGAAGTTATGAGTCGTCTCCGATCTAGGTAGTAGCAGGGTTGGTTCATTTAAATCAATGTACATATTTTTTTTTGTAAATTTAATTATTTCAATCAAAATAACCAGGCTAGGTGGAGCGACGATCTTCGCAGGATGGCTGGTAGCAGCTGAATTAGAGTTGCCGATAATCGAGTTGAATGGCGTGCAATAGGACAGACCTATGTCCAGCAGTGGACTGCTAAAGGATGATGATGATGCTGAATCAAAATAACCATAAGGAATGAAACAAAACGTGTTTTCAATTAGAACAGTTTCAATGATCTACAGTCGATAGATAAAGCCAGGGAAATTAATTAATTTGGTCAAATTGACTACCAAATTAAATTGTTCGTACTTATAATTAAATCACAAGTATGACCGTATAATGTTGATCAAATATTTGCCAATATAACTGATAATAGAACAGAAGAATAGAAAACTTTTATTTCAGACAGGAGCCCATAGGGTGAGTAACAATTTTACTTATGGGTACCGCTAAGTTAACCTTTTTTGACAGCTGCCTTAGAACGTTACTATTCCAGATTACGTAAAATTTAACGTTAAAATGCGTAATAAAATAAAAATATATACTGCCTAATCTTATTGAATTATCTTATTTATAACTTCTTACAAACATTATACCGTACGTGTTTCAGTTTTGACAAAATAAATATATTTGCTCACTAGTTCGATCTGTCAAAAAACGGTAAACCTAGAGGACAGAGTATAACTTCTAGTGTAATAGGTAATACTTGCCTTCGATAAAAAAATATTAACAAAGTCGGAGAAAAAGCAAAAAGAAACATTATCCCCGTTAATCATAAACGTTGCTTGAAGTTAAGTAATGATCAGCGACGTTTAAACATCTCGCTTATAAATAAACCCCTACATGTTTTAAAATCTGATTTATGTATAAAATCTGAATTTACCCATCCCTAGCCATTACATCATACATCTTTTAAACTAGGCGTCCCATGCGACTTCGCCCACGACCGCGACATCATCTCGAATATAGCATTGACCTTTGGTTTGTGGTATGTAGTGGGTGTCAAATTAACCTTTAAGTGGATATCAATAAATACCACGTTGACGTTCGATTCCTGACGTAGTTTGTGGTCCTCTTTGGATAGGCAATAATGTTTAATGGTCACGGTAAACAAAAACAAAGCCATATTAGAAACATACTTACTCCTTCTTCCCATGGGGGTAAGTAGAAACTCAAGAACGCATCGATCGATCCTTTTTGTTTCGATTACGATCATATATCTGGTCATACACGCACGCCAGTTGCGAGTACTACGCAAGTGACCTTTCTGAGGAACATCACCAATAAGGTCACTATTATGTCCTCCCAGGGCGTCCCCTCACATCTGCCTGATAAGAGTAATTTGGGAATTATCAAAAATCTGGAAGAGCAATGTAAGCAAAAGAACTATGTACCACTGACCAGGTAACCGCACAAGACAGAAGAGATGGAATGCCAACTTCGAAAAAACTTACCCTATCTAGATTGGACCTTTTCTTACCCTGCAAGGCCTTACCACAAAAAAGGCACTTAAGCTTAATGAAAACCTGTCTTCACTCCTGGTTAAAGGAAATATTATTCATTGGCGCTGCGCTGCTCCGAATTTTATAATCAGTGTAGCTTTTTAACTCCTGTTTTATATTCAGCCGTTTGCGACATAAAAAGGGATACTTAATGGCATCCCAAAAATCTTCACACGACATATTTCTCCATATTACAAGATTGCTGTAAGACCCAACCAAGGTATTAAATAAATGGAGTGCTAATACGTTTTTTTTTTCTCCCAAAATTCAATTCACCTACATCGTATCAGTAATGTGGCAGTTTCAGACTTGTGACAGTCTCTATACCCGCGTATTCATCATCAGACAGAAATCTTCCCTTAATAATCGAAGGCCTTCTACTAATTTCTTTAACATCTGAGGCATTATTTCAAGCTAATGGAGGGTCCATTATCTTGAAATAATGCCTCAGATGTTCTTTAAACATCCACGAGGAGAACTGGTACACTAACTGTGTAGATAGATTAAAGTGGAGAGGCTACTTATCTTTGCCGGAAACTACGGTAAACATTAATTAGCCTTGTAAGTTATTGCTCCATTTGTTCTTACTCCATGACCTACCGCTCCGTGCACTTTGCAAATTCACAACATCCTCTGTCATGAAAATGTTAGTCGGCACACATATTAGCTTGGTAAAACGAGTTTTAAATTACCTGTACGTGTGTTGGACAACTTCTTTTTTAATTTTATGCTTCGCGGCCTTAATTGAACGAAGATTTTGGAGGAACCACGAATGAAGGTAAAGTGAGTGTGAAAAATGTAAAATTGTCAATTCGGAATTTATAAATTAAATATTTTCCCGGCAGCTATTTTTACTTGATCGACTGTGGTCTACTTTAAGCATTGCCAAAACGTGCCAATTATAGTCGACAGCGATGCGGAGAAATTTTTCGACGCCATGTTTTATTTTGTTAATAGTTTTAGTTAAGTTGGGTAGGTGGTTATAGTTTATTTTAAAAGTTTGTTAGTTAATTGACGCCAGATAACTTTATCGAAAGAAAGCTGAAGCTGTCAAAAATTCAAAATTATTCCTCGGATAAAATTAGCTGGCGTTGGAAAAATCAGCCCTTAGTGTAAGATTTTTATCCAGTGTATATATTTTATCCCCTTATTAAATAAATCATGCTTTAGCAGTATTTATGTCGTATACAAAAATACATTAAAAGTGTTTAGGTATTTGATGCAGCATCATTGGATGCATGGTTTGTACATTGTCAATATCTTTTCTTATATAACATCTAGGAATGCAGTAGATCAAGATTTGTTGCGTCTTGATTCTAGATTTTATGTTGTTATTTGATTAGAAAATAATCATCTTGATGGCACTGTTGGCGCAGTGGTTAAGCGATTGACTGCTGCGCTGCGTGTCGCGGGTTCGATTCCCGCACGGAACAAATATTTGTATGACCTACATGTATTTGTTCCGAGTCTGGGTGTTTTTCTATCTATAATATGTATGTATTTACAAAAAAAAATGTATATAAGTAGTTTATCAGCCATCTTGTTACCATAACACAAGCATTAGGTTGCTTAGCTTGGGACTAGATGGCGCTGTGTGAAATGTCCAGGGATATTATTATTATTATTATCTTTAAACGCAAATTAAATATTTTCCAACGATGTGATTTGAATTTACGAAAAATTCAGTTGATGAACGGTCAACTTTCAACTTTTAAAAGATCTTTGTGTAAATACATGTATTTAAATAATCAAAATCAAAATATTTTATTTCATATAAATTTACATGGGCACTTATGAAACGGCAGAAGCTAGGTTCCAATTGGTCGACTCCTATGGAGAAGAGCCGGCAGGAAAGTGTAGTCCCCGAAGGGTTAGGCGGTGCACCTATAATACTAATACACCCATTTCGCCAACTATGTTTACATAAGTCACATAGGTACTCAATACTTTATTACATTCCATAATGTGTACTATGATAGTTGGTATGTCAAAACATCGAATCAATTATGGACCCTGTCGGGCACAGCAAAGTTAGTTTTTAATAGGAGAGAGGATGAAGGCGCTTTTTGCTAAGAAAAGAAAAAAAAATTAAAATAGTATCATTAAAATAGTATCACTTGCTTTTATGGTATTTATATTTTATATAAGTATTTATATATTTGGTTTTAAGTTATATTTTCATATTATATATTACACGATTTACATTATTCTTTATTTTAATTATAGACTATAAATGATAATAAAACTAAATATTTACAATTTTATTGTCTTTGTATAATGTTATTATTATTAATTGTGCACTGTTTAGCACATTCGTTTTTAAATGAACAGTATTTCATATATTTAGTATATCATTATTATCTAGGTACTTATATAGCAGTACCTAGGTACTCCATCTTTGAAAACAAACACATCCGCATACACATGCACCATAACCTCATAATCAGGTTATAAATCCTCATTCACTTATCCATTTAACATATCAAAGCGTCAAGCGGAACCATAAACACTTACGTTTAATGCCGTCATACGACATTAGAAGGTCACTGCATTTGACTCCTGACATGTCAGAGCTATTTACATCAGTGGTTCTCAATCGTGAGCTCGACTATAATTAATTATTCGCGCCACAATGGTTTTAATTGCTATTGACTAAGTTTAAGTACTTTAAGTTCTGAATAGTTTGATATACTGCTTTATTTGAATTACTTTTAGAATAATTAGAATTATTTAATATAATGGAAATAATTGTTAGAATATAATGGAAAAACTTCCCCCATGGAGTATTTGAGAAATAAAAATAAAAATAAAATATTTCATTTTCAGACAATTTACCACACATACGTCATTTGGCTACAGTAGATATCAAAGATTTACTTACTTTACCACTTCTTTCATGAGCGTGGAAGTAAAATAGCATCCGAAATGCGTAACACTCTTTTTTTTTCACAATCCGTAGGATTTTGATAGAAATTCCTAATCCATTGTTTCATATGTTTGAAAAATCCGTCTACTCGACAACGTAAATAACACAATGAATGTTGTCGAATTGTCAAAATGAAAAACATTGCATTTGCTAGTAGATGGTGTAGGTACAACAATGTTCGGACACAAAAACCTCCAACATCAAACAAATCCGATGACGTCAAAGAGAGACACCACACGACCATTTCCTACAAAATCAGTGTATAAAATTGCATCACAATCCACACGTTAGTCTAGCGCATCTCAGGAACGATTGCGTAACATGATTGATGTGGACTACGCTGCGGTGACGCAAAGATCGGCCTGCGTGGACCAGGCGGCAATTACTTCGCGCTAACGACCACAGATTGTGTAGAAATGTTTGATCATGAACTGATTACGTTAATTTATTTATTCTGGTGATGATTTACTGTGCTCTGCGGCATGTTGATTTAGTGGATTCTTTTATTAGATGTAGGTTTCTAAGATGATGTTTTCTTGTTAACTTTTGCACAATTAATGAATAGATTAAAATACTTGTTTATAACAACAGCACTCTAATTGCGTAACACACGATCAATCGGAATCTGAATCATTTTGAAGCAAATTGCTAATCCATTGCTTCATAAGTTCGAAAAATGTGTCTGCTTAGCATGTAAATAACGCAATGAATGTTGTTGAACTGTCAAAATGAAACCGATTCCGATTGATCGTGTGTTACGCAATTAGGGTGCAGTATGCATTAAATAGTATATATGTTTATCGCGATAGCAACCTAGACGGTTATCGAGAGGAAGCGATATACACACTGCTGTTCCCAATTTTGATGGCATTGTGCACCGTAGATTATCATCAAGACGAGCAAGAACTACAGACCACCATCACCCCCAATCACCACCTGCAATTATTTCACGACCCTCTTAATAACAACAACAACGGCAGCTACTTTTCTAATATAACATCACGTAACATAACATAATTAACACACACACATATTGTAGTATTTCCCGAAGGGTAAGGCAGAGAGTGGTTGAGTTTAGACATATTTTTTTTTTGCAGGTGAATTTTTTTTTTTATAATTTATTACTCCCAGAAGGGACCAATCATTTGCAATATTTTGAGAACCGCTGTAATTACAAACCCACGGTCGCAAACACTTTAATACAATTTAGAAAGTGAAGACTATTACAAATTATTTGCATATTAATCGTTTCATGATTGATCGGGACTAGCTCACCTTTTAGAGGTGAGCTAGTCCTGAACGATTAGAATGGTTTGAGTGATTGTATTTTAACTGTTAGCTAATTTATTTTGTTTGTTTGTTTAAGGTACTACTTCAATGGTTAAGCATGACTGGAGCTCGTGAGGTGCAAGACCTTAGGATTGAGTCAATCTGGGTTTGGTCTGGGTGATTGGGTGACACGGTTGGCGCAGTGGCTGAGCGATCGACCGTTGCGCTGCGTGTCGTGCGTTCGATTCCCGCACGGAACAAATATTTGTATTGCCTACAGGTAGTTGTTCCGGGTCTGGCTGTTTGTGTATGTGAGTTAAAATGTTTGTAAACGCACCCACGATACAGGAGTAATTCCTAGTGTGGGGCAACGTTTTTATATAAAAAAAAAACAACTGCCTATCGCAGTGCACTGCTGGACATAGGCCTACGATTGAGTAATTTAGTTAAATTATCAAACACCTGACTGGATGCGGAAGGCGAAGGACACGGTGTTGAGGCATAGCCCGGGAGAGGCGTATGTCCAGTAGTGGACTGCGATAGGTCGAGTTGATTGATTGATCTAACACCTGAGTAGATAATGGACAACGAAATCGTAAAAGATAAATAATTGCAGTACGAAATCTTCCATCTATCATATAAGGCTGACATGCGTTGTGGTTTTGACAGGTGCCGAATTAGTGCTAGAGGAGTTCAACGAGTTTTTGTTGATTTAATCATACTTATAATAATTTATTTTATAGGTATTGGTCACAAGTCTGTGGTATTGGTACAGTGTTGATCTTAAAGTTAGTAATTATGTTTCCTAATATTTGACTTCCTTGGGAGGTCCGTTTCTACACAGTAAAACAGTGGCCAGGGGTAGGGCTGTCCTAATCCCATCCCTGGTGTTAAAGCAATATGCTATGAATGGAAAGCTATTGTGGATACTGTAGAACAGGTCAGTCTGCATCTCGAGTATCGACGGTCAGTCGAGTAGTTGGCCCATGTGATATGGTGCACGGTTAGCCCATTTGTGGCACGAATACAGCATGGCGCCGTCCGGTTAAGGCTTCTGCCTAATGTGACAGGTCCTTGTGACCAGTTGAAGAGTTTCCTGTAAATGGCACTTACTGTAACGTACGTTTATTAACGTTTCCATATGACGTGCAAAACATTAATATTATAATTTGAACCTGTGACTGTGGACATAAAAGTCTGATTAAAACTGATGATTTATCAGATTCAAATGCTCAAGTCATCCATATATTATGAACGTGAGCACTAAGGAAGGCTTCCTGGTAATTCAGAGCTTCAAGAGTTTAAAAATAAGGGATGTAAGAAAAGAAATAAAATACTTGTAAACATGACGCAGAGAAAGAACACAAACACAAAAAAGAGGAAGTTAGGAAAAAAAATTGCGTCAGCTTCTACGCAAAACGGCCATTGCTTAGCATAATGCTACGACCCTATGCGAGATAGAGCCCTAGCACTGGTTGCGCTGGCTGGTTGGTGGATGAAACTTTGTATAGAAGATAGTAACTTTGCCGCTAAGAAATCCCATCGGCCGCACGGCATGTCCACAAAAAAGAGAAAACAACCACAATTATTGTCAAACTGGCAACAACAGGAAGTACCGATGTGTTCTGAAGTCATAGAAAAAAGGCTATAAATAAAGCAAATAATTATCATAACTCCTCACTACTTTATTATACCGGTCAATTTTATTATACCGGATACTTAGCAATACTTTCTATGTTCAAACTTTGAAGTAATAAATTCACGTAATGATTTCCTTGGCATAGTATTATAGAATAATCAGCCTATGATGATCTCACAGCTGGACACAGGTCTCCCCTCAGTGAGAAGGAGTGGGCCATCATCCACCACGTGGCCCCAGTGTGGGCTGGTGGAAGTCACAATACACAATACGTCTTTTTTCCTGGAGTCTTTTCCTTAATTCCCACAGTCGAATGGAATATTTTCTACAATAATCGATCTCAGGTGATTTTCGCAAATTGCCATGAGTCTAATGGTCAATATAGCCATGTCCATAAACATCAATTTTGTGTAAGAATTGCTATAAAACGAATGGTCGTTTTTTCCATGGTTTTCTAGTTTACAAACCGGTGTGTAAACAACTTTGTGGTTAGAATAAGTAATTAAAATATATCAGAACGTTTACCTAAACCTATTAGGTAAACGTTCTGATATATTTGAATTAAAAAGTGGTTCCCAGCAAAGATTAAAAGTTCCCATTTCCCACCTGGGTGACATAAAAGGTGACTAAGGAATTACGTCTAATGGCTGGGCAATAGTGTCCCCCTCTCTGATAAAATGAACAAATTGCGATCACCAATCTGAATGTCAAGCGCTGTGATTCCCCCTTTGACTGTTCATCGCAGTCATTAGGAGCCACTTGTTCAGTTCAGTCAACGTTTCATAATCTATTTGAAAATGATTGCCATAAATGGAAAGACGTGACCAATTCTTTGAATCATGGCAGTGGTTATCAAATCATCTATGACGGAAACCATGCTCCACCTCCTATCCTGCCCTCTGTGTCCCAAAACATTCAGTCAAAGTGACCTCTGCGCACACACTGACGACTCCGACGAAGTGGTGAAGCTTTGAGCTAACAAGATCTAAAATACAGTTGTACCAGCGGCGACACGAAGAACAAGAAGATCAAGTCATCGACATTTCAGTACTATATCTAAGTTAAATAATCATGCACTAAATACATACATTTAAACTTTCCAAAATAAATGCTCTAAGTAGTGAAAACCGCATCAAAATCCAATGTCCAATACAATTTAGAAGTTCTAAGCGGTCACACAGAGGGATAGGAAAAACGACTTTGTTTTATAATATTTACAGACGCCAGCAGCAGATCAGGCTACCCGAAACTGTAAAATTTTCCCAATCAACCTTGAATCTAATGCTTTAGCGATAAAGTTGAAAATCTATTAAAGAAATTTGACGGATTATAGTAGCTTGATGTGCTGGCGTCTGTACATAATATTATAAAACAAAGTCGCTTTTCCAATCTCTCAAAGTGAGACCGCTTAGACCATCTAAATTGTATTGGACATTGAATTTTGATGCGGGTTTCACTACTTTTAGCATTACTTAGAGCATCCAGGTTTTTCCGTAGTTATTATGGAAGTTAGGTACTCTGCAGTTCATATAGCTGACTTACCTTCTTGATGCGCATGCTACGCTAGTAGTCGCTTTTACAACAACAACCGCCAAACTAAGATTTCGTAACACAGCAATTAATATCGAAACTAATAAGGCATTTATTACTGTTTCCCTTTCATTCAAGTGGTATCGCCATTACAGATATGACCGTAGGCGACTAGGCATACAAGCCTGTTAGACCATAAAATTCCAATTACGTATAGTTTGGACGCGTGATAGTGAAAGCGAACGTATCCTTCGGACATATACGATCTTCTAAATAAATGTACGTAACTACGTAACACGCACTTCGAGAATGTACTAAAACGTTTTGTCTTAGAATTGGTGGAGAGTATTCTCAAACTAAAAGCATTTGTTTCAATTCAAACAATTACAGGCATTTTTAAATTTTCTAGGGGTTGGTCAGTCAAGAAGAATTCAAAGCATAGTAGGTTCGTAGTAGGTATATATATATAAATGTATTAAATCAATTTTTGAACGTTAATAATGTGTCCACTTTTCTCATTATTTAATGGATTGGCTGTAAAATACGAAGTTGCTGATCTGACTTATAATGAAAACACAAAAATATCAAAATGAAAAGACTGACTTTGTGTCGTCGTGATTCGATCGATCTGGTGCAAAATACATTTAATAAAAAAGCGCGGCAATTGACATTCAAACTCATTTACATATTGATTTATAGCCTGCCATGATTGACGATGTATCGTCGCTTTACTGACAGCACAACATGTATATTCTATGGGACTAAAAACAGATATCTGCATAGCTATTCAGAACCTTTCGACAGGCTTCCAAATCGAAAATGACACGTTTTCGGTTACCTCAGCAAACAGGTGTCGGAAGAATAACGGTCATCTATTTCGTTTAAAAACTGTCTAAATTTCCGGGTTTCGGATTTGTCGTTTAGAAGACTGCTTCGATAACATTGATAGATGTTTCGTGGTGAATGTTACGTGGATTATGTTAAGTAAAAGAGATCTTACCCGGGCGTACCAGGCGGATGTGTGTCTACGTGCCGGATAATTACGTGTCGCGGCGACAAAGACCACGGTTACTGGCGGTGCCTCGCGGCCGGACCAACCTGCTGGGTAAAGCACCTTTGACGCGCGCCTTGCATACACTTAACGAAATCGCGGAAAGGGTGGATTTATTTACCTTTTCTCAGAATGAGTTCACAAAAATTACTTTACATGTGTAGGGTGTAATGTAAAAAATATTTTTTAAGACCACGCTAATGATTTCGGGTAACCTGTAATGCTAGTTGTGTTGGGAATAATAACTAAATAAATAAAATAAATGTGCGATTTGGTACGGAATAATATCGCGTGTTTGTAAATAGCTATGAAAGACTGTGTATGGACGATCGATGACTTCCAGAATACCGTTATGTCAGGTGTAAAATGCCAATAAACAGTGTAAAAGTTTTTGATGTTTCACCTTCAAGGTTATGTTTACGACAGATATAGAGGAACAGCTTTTATAGACCATAAACTGCATAAGGTATGGAGACATAAACTTGCGTCATTAGCGTTTAGAGTTTTTAGAACATTGTAGTTTCTCCTTCTGAGAATCCACACTAAAAAATCAATACGAAATTATGGTTCATTTATTTAATTTATTTTTAGCCTATGTTGATCCTCTGTCTTGAGGAAGTGCGGACCAATCCTGTCCGTAAGCGATTAAAATTATGATGTAATTGAAATGAACGCTTTGCTATTTTTACATTAAAAAACGAAAAGTTGAAGAATCCTAGAGGTACAGACGCCAGCACATCAAGCTACTACAATCTGTCAAATTTCTTTAATAGATTTTCAACTTTATCGCTAAAGTATTAAGGTTCAAGGTTGATTGGGAAAGTTTGACAGTTTCGGGTAGCTTGACCTGCTGGCGTCTGTACCTACCTGATCTTTATTCTTTTAGATTTAATCTGCATAATGAACTTGTATCTAGACCCAGCCGCAAAGTCCACATGCTTCGTGTACCTAGACGAAATAATAAACTATTTTCTAATAATACATTTTGTATGGCGACCAAAGTTTATAATAAACTACCAGACTGTTTTAAAACTCTTAACTTTAGGACATTTAAATCTAAATTATTCGATTATCTATTATGTAAATGCTATTACTCGACTAATGATTTTATGAATGAAATGAAAAGTTGACTTAAATATTAGAATCATTATATTCTGTTCTTATTATCTCTTTGACTTAATTTAATCTTTTTGACATTTCCATTCCTAATATTCGACTAATTTGCAATTTGAATGTTATTCTAATTTACTTAATACTTAATTCTATGTTATATCTAACAAAATAACCAAAACCCTGAAAATGTATTTATACGCCGGAAACGGCAGAATATTATGAACTTTTAAAAGTATGTAACAACTCTATAACAATATTCTGACAAATAAATGGACTATGTATCTTTTTCTGGCATCGAGTTAGAGATTATCCCATCCTCGTTAATACATTTAGATCGAGAGCAAATTTATTGATAATTACATACATATATTGAAATACTTTTATAGCATAATGGCGGTGAAACTCTTGTTGTAGATCACACAAACAGCTTAAAATAATGACATAACAAAACGCCTATATCCCTCGAAGGGCTGAGCAGAAGTGTTTCTATAGTTCCTACACCCACATTTTGTGGGCTGCTCGCCGCCCGGTAAGGACCAGGCCCGGGTCTCGCGCGCCTCAAAGAGATGTCAGCACGAATTGACGGGGTCCGCTAGGGCCGATGCCTGCCAGGGCCGCGGGTTGTTCGAAAGAGATACCTTGGCCCCTGGCACAGGCAACTAAAGGAACACGGGTGGGTTTTAGTCAGTAAAATCTGACACGCCCTTCCGCTCAGCCCAGAGCGGGAGAGGTCATTCGATGACTTTCCAGCCAAAAAAAAAAATAATACCCATGGAAGAGGAGGCGAGCCTATTACCATCAACCAGACACAAAACCAAAAATCCCTGATCTAAAAACCCAATAACACTTTGCACGACTTGGGAATCGAACTGCATGCTCAGTGCGAGCTCATTGTTTAAAACAACTTAAGATAAAACCTTAGATTATGATGAATTAACTTCGCAGCAAAGGTAAAATGCAAAGGCACGTGTTCCGGATTCGTTCATAAAACCCAACTTTGGCAATGAGTTCGCTTATTTTAATTTTTCACAGCTCGAATCGTTGGGAAATTGAAAATTTACCCGTAGTCCTGAAGTAATCCTTAAAGTGAGTAATTTCACTAATGAAAACGTGCCTAGGAACAAGTTGTAATGTTATATGAGCAAATTGCTATGGCAACGTTCTACATTTTTTGTTGTAAGAATTGTGTGCCTAACTCTAAGGACTTTCTTTCTTTATTTATTTTCAAACCTAACCCTAACTATAGCCTACCTACTGTATCACCGAAATCACACTACACACACTTTTTTGGGCTTGTAAGATAAGATAAGATAATTTATTTGCCTAAAACATGGTATACATAGGTGTTATTAAAGCATGAGATCATACATATTTGCTTAAAAATTAAAGCATGCAAATTTCAACGAAAAACAAATTTAAATTTACAAACATTATAATTTATGTTAAAAAAAATCCTTAATATTATAGAAATCATTTTCTTTCGGCCAATTATCTAATTTAATTTTGAATAGCCTGTTATTTAATATTTTTAATACATTAGGTAATTTATTATAAACACGTACAACCATAGCCAGGCAGCTTTTATTATATTTTGCTAACCTAGGGAGCTCATCTAGTACAAGTCTGTATTGATCACGGCGACTTCGCGAACTTATTTCCTC
Organism: Apamea anceps; assembly: GCA_951799955.1. NCBI lineage: Eukaryota > Metazoa > Arthropoda > Insecta > Lepidoptera > Noctuidae > Apamea > Apamea anceps. The sequence continues at coordinate 4,342,735 of OX637506.1, forward strand.
TGCTGTTTTGAACAATACTTTAAATTTTCTAACAAACATGCATGCTTTATACAAATATAATGAAGATAACGGTAGCAAACCAAGCCTTTTAAATATTGGTTGACATGATTCATCAGATGGTATCCCGTATATGGCTCGCAAACATTTTTTTGGGCGACAAATGCTCTATTGTGGTCCGTACTATTTCCCCACATAATTAATCCATTTCGCAACGAGGTCTCAACACATGTTGAGACCTCGTCTTGTCATACCGTGCATATGCACGGTATGACATCACAGTCGTTTTTATATTTGTTACCATTTTAGCCATTAGCCCTAATTTTAAGACTTTTATTCAAAATATTTTAAATTGTTGATTTGATGTAAAAGAATTATTCTTTTCCTCAGGACAATGATCTGTTTATGAAATTCTTCTATAAATCCGAATGTCCATAAAATTGATGCTACATGAAGCCCAATTAGATTTAAGTATGCGTAAATGCAATCAGTAATCTTAAATTGATCATCTCCCAAGGAGAACTCTAATTCAAGAATAAATTACTTACTTATTTCTCCATACAAATGTTTATGCCATAAGACCTCCAAAAATTAATCGCCCATGTTACATGAACTCTGGTCATCGCCATCAATTACTCCGAGTCCGTAATAAACCTATAATTTGAATACCAGTCCATCTTCGTGCGTGTCCACACGGTCTTAGTCAACACTAATCCAATTACGTGGTGCGTGAACTGCTGATAGTGAAAGCGCTCGCCGACCGCGGCGGTCAGTGCGCGTCCTTGAACGCGTTGTTGCGACACCGCATTATTGAGATCCGGTTATTCCGCGCCGTAAAGCCGCGTACAGACGACTTTAGTGGGCAGCGCAATGGTATTGACGAAGCTATGCCTTTTAAGGTGTAACCAGACTGTGGTAGTACGACGTTGGCGTCCGTGCAGATATTGATCGCCTTAAAGCATAGGTAACAGACATTTTATATCGTTCTTTAGAAAAAAATAAAATCTTTATTTTGTCACAGAAACACATCAGCATCTCACAATGTATAGGTTTGTCGTACAATCGGAAGTCAGCTTATACTGGTTACGTATAGCTTGAAGTGTAGCCATGCGTATACATATAACGAAAGAGCAAGTTGATGGTCGAACGATTGTCGATCTATGAACGACTGACTGTCAATCGATATGGACGATCATTACTAGTGAAGTCCACACCATCAATTTACGTCGAATGAAAACAGACGGCGTCGAATGAAAACTGTCGGCGTCGAATGAAAACTGTCGGCGTCGAATGAAAACTGTCGGCGTCGAATGAAAACTGTCGGCGTCAAATGAAAACTCTCGGCGTCGAATGAAAACTGTCGGCGTCGAATGAAAACTGTCGGTGTCGAATGAAAACTGTCGACGTCGATCGTCCGTAATCTAGCTGGCATGCACCACCCTGGATCTGTCTAAGCGGTCGACGTCATCGACGATCGGCCGCAGTCTGCCACTTTAGTGTGGGGTTAGGGTAAGGTGAAGGTGATTTAAATTGGGTTTTCCGTAAAAGGGAATTAAAAGTGGAATGGTGTGAGGAGTTGGTCTGCCTTTGTTTATTCATGATCGCTCATTTGAATGGTCAATGAAAGTGAAAACTGATTACGCTCTTTTACGGAGTAATTAAATTACCTAATTGCTTTTGGTTTGCATATTTTGTCATCGATTTTCCGATCTTATTTATTCTTGTCTGTTGTTTGTAAAAAAACACAATTGAATCAGATAGAAGTAGGTACACAAATAAAATGATTTTATAACCAAGTTAGTTTATTAGGCCTCCAAAAAAACTAATTTATTTTCAAGAAAAAAAAATATTTTTCACTACGTTTGTTTGTTACACTTTCGCGCTAAAGCGGCTTAACGGATTTGGATGAAATTTGGCTCATGTGCAGACCATAACCTGGATAAGGATTTATCCCAATATTCCAGCGAGAACCGAGACTTATGCGAGTGAAACCGCGGGGCGCAGCTAGTAATTTTATAAACCCAAACGTTTGTTAAGATGGATGGATGTTTGTTATTCTTTCACAAATTCAAACCACTGAACGGATTTTGATAAAACTTTACAGAAATATCGCTTATACATCAGAATAACAATCATGTATATTTTCGAGCTTTAATTTTTTTCCTTCTTTTCTTATAAAACATGTTAATTCATGTTTCATATTTTATCTTGTTCTTACATTCTTGTAAATAATAATTATTTTCCTTGTCTAATTATAACACTGTGCTCTCAGGGTGAGACATGAAATATGATGCCTCTTGTTCCTTAATTAAGTCTCGTGGGACTCACAACTATGTCAACACTTGACATTTATTAAACAATAGGGAAATTGCTGAACAGGCTTTATTGCGTCCGAAAATACTGAGACAACTATTTGGTGTTAATTCAATTTGTACCTAATTGATTATAGGAACAAAGCTCCTTATACTCTGCACACTTGGAGAAAAAGAAAATAAAGAAAGAAAATACGTTTATTAGCGGTAAACATGACGCGGAGATAGAACATAAATACAAGAAAAATTGGGGGAAAATATAGGCCACATCCACGCAAAACGGCCATCGCTCAGCATAATGCTAATACCCTATGCGAGACAGAGCCATAGCGCTCGTTTTCAGCGACGGCCGAAAGAAGTGACAGCTGAAAGTAAGTTAGACCGAAAAAAGTCTAACAACAAAATAAATGAAAAGAAAAAAGTGTCTTGGCGGTCAAAAATCTTCAAGACACTTTTTCTTTTTATTTATTTACTCTTCATCATGATCATCATGCGCAGCCCGACTCCACCCACTGATGGGCATACGCTTCTCTTTTCAAGTGCCAATTCCCACGCTCTTGTGCCAGCCACATCCAGGTTTTGCCCGCGACAGCAACAATAATAATAATATAATAATATCCCTGGACATTTCACACAGCGCCATCTAGTCCCAAGCTAATCAACCTAATGCTTGTGTTATGGTAACAAGATGGCTGATAAACTACTTATATACATTTTTTTTTGTAAATACATACATATTATAGATAGAAAAACACCCAGACTCAGAACAAATACATGTAGGTCATACAAATATTTGTTCCGTGCGGGAATCGAACCCGCGACATGCAGCGCAGCAGTCAATCGCTTAACCACTGCGCCAACCGTGCCGACAATGTCATCTAACCATCTCGCCGCCGGACGACCGTATTTACTCTTAGTCGTTGTTAATTTATTTCATCGTACCACCCCTGCTCCTATTTTAGGTTATACAGGGTGGCAGGGACATCGACGCGCTATTTGTTACCATGGATTCAGCACATGATTCCAAACACCCTCGCTTCGATAAATTTCAACGGTTATTAAAAAAAAAAGTTAGCTGTTCTATACATTTTGACCGCGTAGGTATTGCACTTTCCTATGAAACAGCAGAAGGCCAATTTCTCGTAATTTGAAACGTTAAAAATCTAGTCGCAGTCTCATCTCGGCGATAAACTAATGTTAAAAACTTGTCAAAATGTAGGGAAATTTTTAAGTATTTTTTGACAGATTGAGACTGAGATCAGACTGTGAACGTTCTTAAAATTACGAGAATTGGTCCTCAGATATTTTTTTTTTTTTTTGATAACCTATTAAATTTTTTCTACGCTAAGGGATCTAAAATCATGTGCTGAATTCATGATTACAGGCTGCCACCCGGTATTCATCAAAAGCCCCGCCTGTGGCGTAAGATTTTGAGAATACCAAGCTTCTTGTGACATGATTACCACAGTAGTTATTCTTGAAATACAGCCACTTAAATCTCTTAAGAAGCCATGCAATCTTCTGCGAAACAAATTTTATGTGTTTTATATCCTCCAACGCTAACTTGCTCAACGTTTTATTGAATCCTTAATGGTTTATTAATGTTGTAATATCCTGTGGTTCTCATTGAAATCGAATCTCATTTATTTTTTTCTTCGAATTTAAATAAACCCCAAAGTGTTACGTCACATCTGTATCTTTCGATGAGATCGGCAGATGAGCTGTATGTCTGGTCTGTAAAAATCTTACCGTGAAAACTTAGATGAAGTGAGTTTACAGGGAGCTGAAATGGTCTTACTCCACGCGAAGTGAACGTGGAGTGAGACAATTTAAGTGTTCACGGAGAGATGGTTACATCAATTTACTTATTTACAAAAATCAATCTTTAGTTGAACCTTCAATAAAGTCTCTATGGTTGGTATTATCTTTCTCTATGGTTTTGCACTTTCAAATTGACTGACATATACCTAACCTTTAACAGTTAATTTTAAATTGGCTAATAATAATATACATAGTTATAAAAGGCCCATAACTCGTTTTATTTAAGTGTTAGAACCTAGATTTCCTATCTGTAACCATCTCTCCATGAAAACTTATGTGAAGTGAGCGTGGAGTGAGCTGTCATTCCAACTAATGCTAGGGATTGACACTACTGACACTCTAAGCTCACTTCACCTAACTTTTCACGGTGAGATTTTTACGGAATCGATCGGCTTTTACAGAATTATTCGATCGGCTGATGCTAGAGATTGACCCTATTGACAGCTCACTTCACCTAAGTTTTCACGGTGAGGTTTTTACAGAATAGATCGGTACACACTGTGACGAAAGAAAGAAAGATAAGAAAGAAAAAACATTTATTTAGTACAGACTAAAAGACACACAATAGAACCCTAATTAGATAATTGTCCGATACAGGACCCTATGTAGAAAGCCTATCTCCATTTATCGGCCATAATTCTAAATCTAGTCTCCTACTAAAAATATCACTCCATTTTCCCAAAGAATTTGACATTGACATTTAAGTATTTCTTATTACTGTTTTTATTTATTTATTTTAGTATCTCCAATTAAAGATATACACTAAACATGATATATAATTAATGAACGACAAAGTATTTGGTAGGTATATACTTCTTCAATAAGCTCCTTCCTTTCTTCTTTCGATTTAGTTCAAGGAATCTATAAATTATTCATTAATATACCAATGTCATTTGGCATCAATTGAGAATCAAATTCGGAACACCCCGCTACTTACTACCAATAAAATCAGCAAAGATTTAATGCATTATTAATAATTAAATTACAAACCGGCGATAACTTATCAAGCTATTGTAATAATAAAATCATTATTACAGCCCTACCACGTAATCATAATGAGTCAACGATATGTCGTAATGTGTTTATAAAATCAATAAAACTGTACTTAAACAACTTGTTTTATATTCCATGCAGGATTTAGATTATGTCACACTTTAGTACTGGCTGATATTAAAATGTTTTTTTGGTGGTTATTTTAAAAAGAATAAAGAAACCATGGGTGAACTGATGGGTGACTCAAAGATAGTATGATAGCCGGGATTAACGGCATAAAATGCTTTCAGAGGCTCGAAGGGATCTCAGTATAAGACCGCCCATCACTCTATGTAAAATTTCTACATTTATACCTGTAACTTGTATGGTGTTCATTAAATGGATGGTCACTCATCCACAGACCGACCTCGGCAAGCGTTGCTTAACCTTGAAGATCGACCCATGCCGCTGGTATTATTTAGCCATGTATTCAAATATCATTATTGATTGGATATTAGTCGACTCGTCTGAACGAGTCTGTTGAAGTAAGTTCACTGAGTGTTACCGATGAACTTGCAAAGTTTATTGTTAGACTGTGGCTTTTGTCTACCGACAGCTTCGGTTGTCGCTGTAGTTATATTATTATTATTGTTGTTGATTATTATCGTTATTAGTCATACATTTTATGTCTCGTCGTTAACTTCTACAGGCAGTATTATTTTAATTTGTTTATTGATGATTTGATGAAGCTTAAAGTACGTATTTTATCTATCTATACATATTCGTACACAATAATTATTACTGAAGTTGCTCAAAAAACCGTTAAGCTGAAGTGGGACTGAGCTAGCCACGTCTCCAGGGTAGCGAGATCGTCCGAAAGGGTTACCGCTGCCCTGGAACATAAAGGGCTAAGGAAGGAACACGGGTGGGTTTTAGTCAGTAAGAGTCTGACACTCCCTTCTGCTCCACCCAGAGCGGGGGGGGGTCATTTGAAGATTTCCCATCCTCAAAAAAAAAAAGCTAGCCACGTCTGCCATATGAGCTGTGGGCCAAAATAACCACCACGTGGAGCCCTGACACAGCTAGAAGGCAGACCCCGTAAGAGATGGCGGGAAGAGCTGGAGAATACAAACGACCAGTGGTCCACTTTAACCCTGGATGGAAAGAGCTGGAAGTCATGGGGAGAGATCTTTGCCCAGCAGTGGGATGATGCAAGCTAACAGTAACCAGTATACAAATAATTATTATCTTAAATGTTGTCCGAAGAAGTAATTGGAATTTCGCACTACGTATGAAATCAGCGAGGTAATTGCATAATACACTAACAGTAGGAATGGCTTTAATTTTGACAGTTCAACAACATTCATTGCGTTATTTGATGCTGAGCAAATTTTTGGCAAATTTTTCGAACATATGAAGCAATGGATTAGCAATATCCTTCACAGTGTTTCAGTGATAGTTTGTTACACAATTAGGGTCCTATACCCTATTTCATAAAACCAACAAGCAACCATCCGACAATTCGAAATGTTTTCAAGATTTCTTCATAGTTTTAATGTTTTATTAAACAGCAAATATGTCACATTGGCAACCGACAAAAATTACATACAATTACATAAATAATCTGCTTCCGGGACTACATCAAAATAATATATAACAATAAGCATGAAATTGATATCATTCATAGTACGTTTGACGTTGAATGTAGGTCATTGACTTGAAATCATCATCTGCCTAGCCTTTTCCCAACTATGTTGGGTTCGGCTTCCAGTCTAACCGGATGCAGCTGAATACCAGTATTTTACATGGAAGGACTGCCTATCTGACCTCCTCAACCCAGTTACTGGTTAATACGAAACCCATTGGTAAGACTGATTATCACACTTCGGGCTTCTGACGACCCGTAACGACTGTCAAAGATCTACGAATGACAGTTGGGAGCAACGGCTTAACATGCTTTCCGAGGCACGGAGTGATCTTGGTATGTAAAAATTGTCACCCATCCACGGACCAACCGCGGCAAGCGTAGCTTAACCAGATCGATCGACCCGTGCGGCTGTTATTACTTAGCCACAAGCCCCGCGGTCATTGACCTGAAGTATATATCTATAATTCAGTAGCATTGCAGTATAATCTACGCATTATTTATGTTCAAGGAACTGCTTACTTCGAACAATAACACTTGCTTGAACTAAACTGTATACAAAAGAAAACAGTTTCAGGCGTTTCCTTCCCTCCGTTCATACTTTATGAACATCCTAGTATTATTAAAGCATGGCTAGATAAAAATCTAGAAAGAAAATATTTAATTTACAAAACGTTTATAAATTACAAACTTCATAATTATGACCACGAAGAACCGGAAAACTTGTGGACAAAATAATTGCACCACAATTATAGAAAATATTAATCACACGTTCCATACACTTGAGGCCACATTAATGGTAAACATTTCACAGTTTACCCAACGGATTATGTTGTTCTATAGGGCTGTCGAACATGTCGTAATTATGATATGTTTGGTAACACTCAAATATGTTTATAACAACCAGTCAGTCCAAATTCGTATAATTTAATCGCTCTATTACAAACATTTTATCTAAAAAAATTATTGTTGCGATTTTATAAAGATTTAGTATCTCGGTCAACGTAATAGTAGTTAGGTAAGATGAAGACATGAAATAGTAGTTAGGTAAGATGAAGATATGAGATGAAGATAATAGCAGAGTTATTTTCAAAACAAATTTAAAAAAAAATAGCGTAGAGTCATCTCAACACATCTCTCCCTTGATTTTGTCATCATCATCTCATCATCTTCCTGCCCTTATCCCATGTTACCCCTCTCCCTTGCTCTACCTTGATTTTGTATATATATATATATATATATATATATATTATAAGTATATATTATAGTAATAATATTTATGTGTATATAACCTATTTATGTAATTGTGTGCCTAATTTTAAGAGTTTTTTTTTAAATTATTATTGTCCCTCTCAACCAAAGCACCTGCCATCTAATCTCTTCACCACCCTTGGTTGACTGGTAGAGAATGCCTAAGGCATTAAGTCCGCCTTCGTACCTTTTCGTGCGAAAAGTTTAAATAAATAAATAAGATACAATAATCTGGGATGTCCTTATAACGTTTTAGTCTTGGCTAATATTAAATAGTAATATATAAAGGTAGGTCAAAAGGCCAGTGAAGTGGTTTACAGCGCCACATGAGGCCAGGCCACTGAGAAATGTAATTAACCTTGAATTATAATCTGTGTGTAGATATTTACTATTAATTGGTCGAATGCCGCAATTACAGAAACCATTAAAAAGCCACTGTGTCTCGCGTGGATCCACGTTCGTGGATACGAAGGGGTAAGGGCTGATTTTTCCAACGTCAGATATTGCCTATCTGTGAAATTAAATTGACGTTTTTTGAAGTAAAAAGAGAGTGTGTGCTTATGACCACACGGTAGAAGTGAAAACATACGACTGGAGCCGAGTATACGCGATTCAGCGCCGAGTATACACGATTCAGCGTCATCGACCGACTGGAGCCGAGTATACCCGATTCAGCGTCACCAACCCGAGCGTGACGGTTTAGTTTCGTTCACTGTTCAGAAAGAGCGCCATGTCGGCCTAAAGAAGTTTTCACTTCAAACAAAAAAAAAAAACATCTTTATCCAAGTCCAATAATGGACGGGGATAAAGAAATGAGAGAAGGGAGAAGAAAACTTAGTTACAAATGGCAGATATTAAATTCCTAAACAGGAGCCACCTACTTGATACATTTATTTCATAGCATGACGACAAAATTCTCAGGTGACAGTAACATAACAGTAGCCCTAACTTAACGCCAAGCCTGTCAAATTCAAACCGCGTCGGTCACGCCTTGCGGTGCACGACATTACACACGCATTAAACTCCAGTGCTACACTTGTACTTTCAATGCACTGCAGTGTACCGCTTCCTAACTACCGCTCATTGTTGGAAAATACGGGGTTTTCTGTGAGAGCGTCCCGCCTTCTTGATACGTAATTGTATTTAAATTACACGGCAGTGTATGCATTATTGTATATACTGTGACTAGTTATAGCGTTCGTAACTTCATGTCAATGTTATTCGTAATGCATTGGGAATTCCGATATATTCAGCGTGAGATACTTCTACCCTTGCATGAGAATATGGACCTGCATTGGTATTTATGATATTTAGCTTACGTTAAAAAGAGAGGTAAAAAAATGAATAGCTATAAATAAGAATAAAATAATAAAGCAAAAAAAATAAATATAATAAGCAAAGTTAAAATTATAATAATATTTATAAGAGCATCTCTGATGAATACCGGGTTTAAGTTGAAAAACTTTAGAAGTTCAAGAAATAAAAAAAACACACTATCACGCCTTCTAGCCGTAGGCAGAAACTACAGAACGCCAGCAAAAAATACTTTGAATTTTAAATTCAATTGGTTCAAAGCACTTTCTACTAACCCGGTATTTATTTATTTAATACTTCAAGCACATACATGTACAGGGCGGGCTTAATGCCATAGGCATTTTCTACCACTCAACCTTAACAGTATCGGTATCAGTGAAAAATTACTTTCATTTCTTGAGAATACATTCTATAACAGTGTTTTCCTCTTGAATTTAAAGTTACAAACAAACTATGAATAGAACAATAATCTACTTCAAACTACTCACAATAATTAAAAATAGCTTTCATGCTCAACGAATTCACAAAACAAGGTGAGAAAAGTCTCGTATAAATAATCCCCTCTAAAAGTACAGAAAAACCTGTCCGTTTCGTATAAGTTATGCACCCTGGGGAGGCATACATTATAGTTTCACGAACCAACTTGTAACATGGGCGAAGCACCTGGGTAACTTGTAAATATTTTCTATATTCATGCTTCGTCCGAGAGTCTTCTAAAATGAAAAGTAGGATCTAGTTGTTGTAATAATATGCATTTTAGACACTCGGCTAGATTGTTAAATAAATCCGAAAAGTTAGGACTTAAAACTTTACTGAAGAGACCAAGTGAAAATTGATGATTTGATAGGAAGAATTACTTTGTTTAAGACTAAGGAAGGTAAGGTTGGGTTAGGTTAGGTTAGTAAGATCCTGGGACCCTTAATGATCTGAGCATGAAAAAACTGATAATACACTAAATTGTTTCAAAGACGTAAAAAATGAGTTCTCATGTTTTTTGAGTATAGCTCGTGCTGGAGCTGTACTAAAAAAATTATGAGGTAATTAAAAAATCAAATAGCAAGACTGTTAGCTGAGGATACGCAAAACGTACCTCTAAGCCAAAGTATGCCCCAGGCTTTTTTATTGCATTCTAGACTTATCGTAAGTTAATGTTCATGCAGCTGGAACCTCTATTATTTGGTCAGCTTTTAGGCCTCCAAAACCCTACCAATAAAATTACTTAGATAAGTATAAAAACTTTTACGTATCAGAATACAAGCAAAATTTAACACCGTCAAAGCACTTTCACTGTCTACCCGATTTGCTTGCTAATCCACCGAACACGTAGAAAGCTCAGCATAATAAACCAGCTTGTCTTATCTCTAGCTAGTATAGAAAACAGGACTTGTGCAAAAGTGTGCAAAATCTATTGCATTCCCCTTTAATTGGCCGGAAGTGTAAAAGTTTAATCGCTTGGGAATATAACTTGGGTATGTATATTTGATTGCACGATAGCTTTCATGGACAGGATATCAGAGTAACAGATGTATCTATAGGTAAGTTGGACTAAAATTTTAATCGATGTAGAGGCTTTATAAATATTTATTAGGTACAGACGCCAGCACATCAAGCTACTACAATCTGTCAAATTTCTTTAATAGATTTTCAACTTTATCGCCAAAGCATTAAGTTTCAAGGTTGATTGGGAAAATTAGAGTTTCGGGTAGCTTGACCTGCTGGCGTCTGTACATACCAGTAGCATTTAATAAACAGCCACGATAAGTGTTTAAGCGGGATGCGTCAAGATAGCTCCCAATTGTCTTACGGTAGTATTATATATTCGCGATCGTAACAAATATGTGTTTACAGGATTATAATCATTGAAATCAGTAATACCTACAATTTGCCTCAAATGTCATGCTTTCATGAAATAGTAGTGAAATAGTAGTCTTCTACAGACTGTACTTCGGGGAGTGTGCTCAAGAGCTACATGAGCTCATCCCGCCTTCACCTTTCTACCATCGAGAGTCCAGACGCACTGCGGGATACCCCTATTTGGTTAATATACCATATGTATACGCACTAAGCGTTTCTCGTCATCTTTTCTGATGCGCACAGCTAAGGAGTGGAATCGTCTGCCTGCGTCTGCATTCCCGAGTTCATACAACCCGAATCTCTGTGATCCCGAATCCCAGTGAATAGGCTTCTTCTGGGCAAGCTCGTTCCACCGTAGATCTCATCCCTGCCTCTGGGCTGGATTGAGGTCAAGCGTGAGCCCATTGTAAATAAAAAAAATTTTTAAAAAAATAGTCATTTAATTAACTTAGAGAGTTGTATTGAAGAGTGCAAAAAATTTAAGAAAATTGAATTTCGCGGGCTAACCTGCACCCTACTTAATTGGGTAGCACACAATCAATCACAACCTGAATCATTTTGAAGGCTAATCCATTGCTTTGCAATTGCAAAAATTTGTCTGCTCAACAACGTAAATAACGCAATGAATATTGTTGAACTGTCAAAATGTAAGCCATTCCTACTGTTAGTGTGTTACGCAATCGCCTTACTGGCGCTTGCGCCGTAACTCTCACAGTCAATTCGTCAAATTGATAATATATGCATTAGCAATTACCCCAGTGAAGCGGATGTTCATAGGTGGCACTGATAGTTAATCAAGGGGCACGCATGCTCGTTTGCCAGCATGACATCATAAAAACCACACCAGAGTACAGACGCCAGCAAGTCAAGCTACCCGAAACTGTCAAATGTTCCCAATCAACCTTGAACCTAATGCTTTAGCGATAAAGTCCAAAATCTATTAAAGAAATTTGACAGATTGTAGTAGCTTGATGTGCCGTCTGTACCTCCAACTTATCAATCATACCGCTAAATAGATAATAAACTCCGTTTTTAACGACATCCTCTCACACAAAACCTTACTTAATGTTTCAACCAATCATTGCGTGCTAACATACCTCAGTAGCAATCTGTTTATAACTCTTAGGCGTCCTGGGGAAGCGAATCATTAGATATACTCGTAAATGCGCTTTCATACGAGATGACATACGTTGCTGACTTTTAGTGGTCAATCAGACTGCACTAGCGGGTGCGGGGGCGGGCGCGGGCGCTCGAGTCTTGGCGTCTGCGTGTTCACAGTGACGAACGAGCTACGATATCCATGACGATTGACGACGCTTCGACGGGTGAATCAAAATGGTTTAGAACCACAAGCGTAGTCACCTAACAGACGCTATATCACTGTAAACGATACAGGCGGACTGAGCCATTAGAAACACCCGCGCCACCCGCGCCCGCGCCCGCCTCATGAAGACGCGCGGCTCGCGGGAGCACTGTGAACGCAACTGACGTCTACATACATTTTGAATTACACACACCCGCTCTAGCACCCGCAACCGCCTCCACTCTGAAAGAGTACTTACGACTTCAAACTTTAAATGATTTAAATATGTAGTCTATTTGACTTTCATTATGTAGATAGAAGAATATCAGGATACTTCATGACCATGGTTCATCGCTATAGCCGATCGTCAGTTTGTCATTTAATTTAATTTAAAAAAAAAACATTTATAGTGTTTTAAATTCAGTAGATTACCTCATCATCCCCACCGTCATCATCATTTGCCTAGCTTTTTTCCAACTATGTTAAGGTCGGCTAACCGGAGTAACTGGTGCGTCATCGGATGCAGCAGAATACCAGTATTCTACATGCAGCGACGGTCTATCTGACTTCCACAACCCAGTTACTGGGTAACACGCTATATAAGAGTAGATTACCTACACGTAACAACTGAAATAGCTATCAAAATAGGTTTAAATAAGTACACAATGTTTTCACATTCATCTTTGGTTATAAGTTTACGGAATTTACCACATTGCTCTTCAAAAAACATATCCAACAAACAAACAAAAAAATTGCACAAAACAAAATAAGCTCAAACACAGGCTCATAAAACTTAATGACAAAGAAAATGAAGATGACTTTAATCCACAAAATAAGCCAACCGCCCTAATGAAAAAAAAAACAAAAGACGCGCGCTGTCACATTCGCGCGTCAGAGTGACAGATATAGTTCATTACTATGAACGTCAATGGCAAAGTGCTGTCAAACGTAAAGTCATTTGGTTCCAACGCTAGCGATTAATTAACTGATACATATCTGTATATAATATGTACATAACAATAGATATTACATAACAATAGTCATAAGTTGCGTTAGCCACACAAACGTCAACCATGTTGCCTTTCTCGTCTGTCAATGTCATAATGCAGAGAGAGAAAAAAATCGAGGCAGTAAATAAAAAAGGGTCAAGTGCGTGCCATAGTCACATAACTGTAGATTATGTATTTCAAAACCGCTAGACCGGAACAAAATTCCTCGATAATTTGGTCGTTTGAAGGGTGCAAGCAGACACTATGGACAAACCGTTGCGTTACCATCTATTTATGTACAGACGCCTGCAGGTCAAGCTACCCGAAACTGTCAAATTTTCTCAATCAACCTTGAACCTTACGTTTCAGTGATAAAGTTGAAAATCTATTAAAGAAATTTGACAGATTGTAATAGCTTGATGTGCTAGCGTCTGTACTTACACAAGGCTGATTTCTCCAACGCCAGATAACTTTATTCAAGGAATAATTTTGAAATGTTGACAGTTATTTCAAACAAAAACTGTCAAACGTCAATTTTATTCCTCGAATAAAAAAAAGTTATCTGGCGATGGATAAATCAGGCATAAATCATATAAATGGATAATTAAAATTTCTTAACCTTTAAGCTCATGTAAAGTAAGTAAGCATCTTCTATGTAATAATATTTATTCATACTATAGTGAAATGAAATTGTATATTCCATAAATAGGATATAGATTCGCTTTTACACGTCATATTAAAAAAAAAAATAAGCTTGATGGCTTCAACATTTCTATCTGCTATCCCTGAGAAGAAATTAATGGCGAAACCAACTCAATTGTGTACCTAATTTCCTTGTCACTCCTAATGGTCCTTGGCAGTCCCAATTATTGTCTTTGCTTTATTTCATTGTTAAAAAAATTGTTAGTTTCAATAAACTGGCTGGCTGACTAGTTTAAACTGCTTCTTTGGTCTAGAGGTCGCAAGCGCTAGTCCTGAGGTCCTTGGTTCAATTCCTAGGTTGGGCAAAGTGGTAACGGGTTTTACCATCAGGAATTTCTGAGCAGCAGCCCAGAGCCTGGACTTGTGCCCCGTTGCTGGCAATAGGGTCGCCCTCTATCACATGACACTTAAACATAACTGGTGCTGAAGAAAAGAAAGAAAAAGTATTTATTGAGACTCGTACAGGATCATAAACTATACTAAACACATTTAAAAATAAAAATAAAACAAATTATATTTTTTTAAAAGTAACAAAAGGAAAAATGAAACAGACAGTCCTATACGAGGGCAAAAGGCTCCTATCTCAGCATGATGCTTCGAAATTTAAAAAATAAATGTCGTAGCGCTGGTATTCTGATAGGGCCCGCTGTGATGTCACGGGCAATCACAGTAATAAAAAAACCGTAACCCTATCTTTGCCTAACCCTCCGGGGTGTTACAAGCGTGTTGTTGTGTTGAATGTTATTTACGTCTTGTTAATAATACCTCACTGTTTTAGTATCCATCTACAAAGTCACAGGCCTTCTTGCTCTTTGTATAAGTAGGTAGGTACTTAAGTAGTCGTTAGTTCTAGTAAAGAGACCGTGACAAACACGAGACCGTTTGTTTTCTTTTTTTTACAAACTAGTGATGTGCTTGATGATATTAATAACTCTATGCAAAGTGGGGATGTTTTTTTTCGTCTACCCCATGAAGTGGGGCTTGGTCGATTTATTTTAATCGTCTTTGCCAAGCAGTGACAAACATTACAGCTTGTTTTTTTCTCAACTCAATTTTTTGTAGTTCATAATTTTGACAGAAAATAAATATTGCTAATCACTTAATGATCTTGCGTGTTCAACACATATTAGCAAATCAATTAATCATTATTATTAGTACGGCTCTGATAGACGAATTAGGCCCAAGGCTATAAATCAAATAAATTCAGAACTGAATACGAGTAAATCCACTGACAAGTGAAGAACGATATTTCACATCGCTTAATGACGATGCCGCATCAACCATAACGTACTTTTATTTATGTACAGACGCCAGCACATCAAGCTACTACAATCTGTCAAATTTCTTTAATAGATTTTCATATTTATCGCTGAAGCATTAAGGTTCAACGTTGATTGGGAAAATTTGACCGTTTCGGGTAGCTTGACCTGCTGGCGTCTGTACTTATTTCAGTAAAAAAGTTGTTAGTTTGTTATTTAGAGTCAATATTTTGTGTGTATAATTTATCTATTATCAATCGGGAAAAGGAAGTAGGGGAAGACCAAAGCAATATATGGGCTGTGTGAATTATGATATGGTTAGAAAGGCGGTTACTACTCGGTAGTCACCCCCTTTCGATTACGATTACGATTAATAGAGAAGTATGGAAGAAAAAGACATGTTGCTACCCCAAATAAATTGGGATAAGGGTTGGAGAATTACGATATTAGTTTGGAAAAGACTAGGCAGATGATGAATTACTCATTAATACTATGGCCACTACTATTACTACTTTTTATACCTGTTTTTAGTTAATCAACAAAATATTTACATAATTTAAAAAGCTAACAGTCTTAAAGTAATAATATGTATGTACAGACACCAGCACGTCAAGCTACCCGAAAATGTAAAATTTTCCCAATAAACCTTGAACCTTAATGCTTTAGAAATAAAGTTGAAAATCTATTAAAGAAATTTGACAGATTGTAGTAGCTTGATGTGCTGGCGTCTGTACATACATATTATTACTTTCTATAAAAAGTAAACCAGCATGTCCCAGAACCAAAAATTCGATGACATGTGACATCTACCAACCCGCTCCGGGCCCACGTGGTGGACAGCCCACTCTCTCTCACAGAGAGGCCTATGTGCCAGCAGTGAGACCATTACATGCTGATTATGCATACAATAAAGCAGTTGCTTCTGTATTTTTTATAAGGTTGAAAACGAGAACATAATCATTCAGTTACAAAACAGATGATGACATTATATTTTAAACCTGTTATCTGATTAGCATACATATGGTATAATAAAGCGTGCTAGAAACATGAAATGTCAAGGTTGAGAGAAACGGATGGGCAGTGGAAACCTCTTTCAAGGTCAGACTAGGATCGTTTTTTTATGCAATATATCGATTTTATAACATACTTACTCATATTACGGTATTTGGAATGTGGTCGGCGGTTTTGCTTTACAAAATAGTCATTGAATTTTATTATAAAATATAAACCTGATAGCAAATAAATAAAAGCGTGTTACATAGTGTTCTAAATGTTGTTTAATGTTCCATCAAGATGTAACACGCTTTTATTTATTTTTTATCAGGTTTATTGTTAACTTTTTAGTCCTTTTTATTAATGAGTAATAAAAGCTTGTTTTTAAAAAGTTTTTCTCTTTTAATTTTATTTTTAACTTTTTAGTATTTTTGATGCGAGATTGACTACGGCGTAGTTCGTAGCACGTAGCAGTGTTTTTCCGTTATAAGCTTTAACTGCACCTAAGCTACTTGTTCATCTTTAGTCCCTGGTCCATCTAGCACCAAAGTTCTCGTCAAGACGGATCAAACGAGTCCAAACTCGATGGGGTTGTCTCGTTTAACTACCGAATTCCTTTGGCCACCTTCCGGATCCATCATCAGTTCAGCTCCATGTCATAATAATTTTGCATTGTCATCCGATTTACACATGTATGCAAAATTTCAGCTCAATCGGCTGAAGATATCGGCTTCAAAATTGAGTTGCAAGAGTCCACCCGAACCAACATAGTTACATACATACGTACAGTCACGAGCAAAAGTATCCACTAAAAAAAAACTAAACTATACACTCGGCTTTATTCAAAAGCGATTTACTCCTTTATTTTTTTTTATGAAATTTTATGTTGTTACGAACATAGCATTTTCGAACCCATAGGTTTATGTAATGTGTCATATTTCAACGAAGCATTCGTTATTTCACGAAAAAATCGCAATTGAAAGTTGACAAGTGTTGACATATTGGTGCTCGTGACTGTACATACATACATCGCAAGTTAAATAAAAGCTTACCTTGTAAAAAGGAAATAGTTTATGACCTTGCAAAAAACTTGTTTTATATATACTTTATTTATACTTTTTTTGTATTTTGTATACTTGTAGGTGACAAATAACAACATCAAGCCTGAAATCTCCTAAGGGTTAGGCAAAGGTGCACATACACTGGTAAAAAATCAGTTGATCCATAGATTTATGTTCGCATAACTCGACATAATGTATGGATCAACAGATTTTTTTTCATTTCAGGGTTGGTCCCGTAGTAAAAGTTGTTCATAATGATGAGTACAATGACCCCTTTTAAGGATTAAAACGATCAGAATTTAACGGTGTATACTAGTAGTATCAGTAGACCCATATTGCACCAGGTGATGCCATCAACTCGACACAAATCCAGACTCAGAGCAGCAACGGTGGCAAGCGATACTACTGAGCCTGAGGTCCTGGGTTCAATTCCCAGGTCGCGTGAAGTGCTTTTGGGTTCTTCCATCAGGAATTTCTCAGCAACAATCCGGACCTTGGATTTGTGCCCGGTTGATGGCAAAAGACTTTTGGAGGTATGGAACAGGGTGTAAAGTTCACTCATCCTCCATAGAAAAGGGAGGATCCTCCGACCAGACGGGTGTTGTGTCTGATGGGCAACTGCCCAACGACTGATGTCGGGAAGTTTGTATACAGAAAATGTTTGTTTGTTGTGTGTTTTTGTTTGTATATGCTAATTGCGCGGTAAACTCTGCTTGCGAGATGCAGGATTTGCGTGACGTCAGTATGACGCTTTGTTCGCATGTGGCGTTGTAGATACCGCTACAGACTCGCCCCCTATTACATAGGACAAACATAACGTGCGAAACGAGTACTACATGCACAACTCTGCCTAGCCCTTCAGAGCCGTAAATTCATGTTACGTGTTACATAGGTATGCTTTAAGTAATTCCTTATCAAGGCTTTACACGCCATTACTATAAAAGGAAGCTTTTAAAAGATCCTTTAGTTAGGAATTCGTAAAGCGAAACGGGCGCTATGAATTAAATATTAGGTTGGCTGCCAACGATGTATAAGTGTTACAAACTAGATGAGCTATTCAGAATGGTTATAACCGTATGCAAAATTTGTATGTGTCAACGAAAAGGAATTTGGTTACTACTGTGCGTGTGTGTCAATTCTGCGTGAACAAGATGGACAGCGCCGTGTGTACATATTATTGAAACGAAGTTTTTTGCTTTTGTGGGATTCGTTTTCCTGTTGTTTTGATTAGACACAAGCTGTGTTTTATGACTGGGTATGAGATAGAGAGAAAAAAAAGAGAAAAATATTAGGTTGGCTGCCAACGACGTATAAGTGTTACAAACTAGATGAGCTATTCAGAATGGTTATAACCTTATGCAAAATTTGTATGTGTCAACGACAAGGAATTTGGTTACTACTGTGCGTGTGTGTGTCAATTCTGCGTGAACAAGATGGACAGCACCGTGTGTACTTATTATTGAAACGAAGTTTTTTGCTTTTGTGGGATTCGTTTTCCTGTTGTTTTGATTAGACACAAGCTGTGTTTTATCACTGGGTATGAGATAGAGAGAAAAAAAGAGAAAATAGGTACATTTGTTTAGCACAGACTAAAAAGCGCACAACAGCGGGATGATTGCGTTACACACTATCAGTAGGAATGGGTTTCGTTTTGACAGTTCAACAACATTCATTGCGTTATATACGTCGTTGAGCTGACACATTTTTTGAACATATGAAGCATTGGATTAGCAATATCCTTCAAAGTGATTCAGATTGAGATTGAAAGTATATTATACAATTAGGATGCAGGTACAACAAGATGAGGTCCCTTCATTGTTTGTCTGATTTAAAATTACACCATCATCATAATTTTTCTTTTTCTTGTATCCCGATTTATTTGGGGTTGGCGCAAACCCCCATAGGCTCTATATATTTATTTATTTATAATTAACTTTACACCTATCATGACAGGATTAACCTAATGCGATGGTGTGGTATTTAAGTATATACATACAATATTAAATTAACCTAATAAGGAACTTCTATAACATACTACCTATCCTAAATTATATTAATCTCATACATAGCATTAACACAGAACAACAACACCATATATATGTATCTATACTTCTATACTGATTATTACCAAGAGGTAAAATTTATTTGTTTGTGTGTAGGGGTTAGTCTCTAGAACTACCGGTCGGATTTTAAAAAATCTTTTTGCACTTAATAGCACAATGCTTGAGGAAGGCTACAGATAAAAAAAAACAACATAACATCAAAAAAAGTCAGAAAGAAAAAGATGTAATAGCGCAAGCAGGCGATGCGATGCGACGGGACGAAGTCGCGGACAGAAGGTAGTCCTACTAATATTATAAACGCGAAAGTTTGTATGGATGGATGGATGTTTGTTACTCTTTCACGCAAAAACTACTGAATAAATTTGGATAAAATTTAGCACACAGATAGTTTATAACCAGGACTAACACATAGGACACTTTTTATCCCAATATTCCCACGGGATCAAAACGTATGCGGGTGAAACTGTGGGGCGCAGCTAGTAAATAAATAAATAATACTTTATCTTATTGACTGCCAGATTACCTATTACTCAAATTGACACGTCATAATCTACAAACCAAACAGGTTAAAATAATATTAGCTGTTCTTAACCCAAATTCTTTATTAGCTTACGCTAAAGAAGTGCAGTGTGCTTTTTATCTCGATATTTCCACGGGATCGAAACGTATGCGGGTGAAACCGCGGGGCGCAGCTAGTCTTCAATAAAACTCTTTGTACGACAAACCGTGTACAGCATGAAACTAAGTAGTTACCTGGAAAGAAGAGAGCAAACTAAAGTAGCACATTCATTATTACAGGGCGTCGCATCCAGTATTCTTAGTTAGCTCATAAATATCGTTGGCACGTACATACGCTAATTATGTAAGAGTGTTTATTTTGTTCATGTTGTGGAATAATGTGAGGCTATTATTGTAATTAGTAAGCTTAGACCCGAACTTAACAGTGTGACTGTGGCATTATGAGGACGAGCGTTTAGTTAATTTTGATAAAAAAAAATATTGCTGTTCCATACATTTTGACCGCATATTTATTACACTTTTCTATGAAACAGAAGATTTTTTTTTTTGATAACCGACGAAAAATTTCGACGCTATGGGGTCTAGTATCATGTGCTGAATCCATGGTTACAGTTTGCGCGTCGATGTCCCTATATTGTAAGATTCTGGTTCCGACTCCATTAAAAATATTTTTGTACCATAGACTTAAATACCATTCTCTTACTTGTTACAGGAAGAAAACATAGCCCTCCGTCTAATAAAACAGCATTCAGACGTCGAAGAGCCAGAAAGCAGTCCAGCGTCACCTGAAGAAGTCTTCAATACCGGGACCACAGGCCGGGCGTACTTCGACGAGGCAGGTTATGTGGCTGGAGGGTCCAAGGACTCAGACCCTTATGTGCGGAACAGGTTTAACCAGGCCGCGTCTGATAACTTGCCTAGTAACAGGCCGGTTCCTGATACGAGGAATGCTATGTAAGTTTGACAGTTTAATTAAAATTATTTTTTAGGTGGTGAAGGAATAGATAGATATATGACCTGATGAAGGCAGTTGTGTTTAGTGGGATATAGACAGATATCCGGATCTCCGCCGTCCACATCTCCCAAAACTTGGGCAAGCTCTATGTCCAGTAATAGGTGTGAGAGGCCAAATTAATAATTGGGAGTCTTAAAAAACAGATCAGTCAATGTGTTTAGGACAAAGATAGGTCTATGTGGTCCTAGATTATTTTTATTAAAAAGAGAAAAACTATGGTTCTAGAATATGCTAAGTAATTACTAAATTCACTTCAAGTCCTTCTTTTTCCCAAATTAAAAAGTTTCCGGTTTTGTCATGAAAAAAAAAAACGTCTACTATAAGCTATCTATACGAACATTTAAAACGAAGGAATCCATCAGACTCCAAAAAATAGACTATAGAGTATCCAGTATCCTACCTAATGTAAAACCAGTTATCAGACATTTTTCAGGCTTCCGACGACCCTTAATGACTGTCATAGCTATTTGCATGCGAGCCGAGATCGTCGACTTAACGATGTTCTCCGAAGCTAAGGGGTCAGGCCCGAGATATTGACCTAATAAATTCTCTGGCAAATAGATCGAGTAATATCCTGGGCTGTAAGACGATAGTATAGCTTGTTAGTCAAAGATCCTGGTAATTTGAAGCCCTTGTTAGAAGAAAGGCCTTGAACTGCATTATCCTTTAATATTAGTTACGTTACGATGACAGCCTAACTTTTTCATCTAACAAAAGGCCAATTCTAGTATTTAAAAATGTTCAAATTCTAGTCGCTGTATATAAAATATAATTATTTTCTTTCTTTTACGTTTTAAAATCTTGTCAAAACTGTAGGTGTTGTTAATAGATTGAAATTAAGATCACGAATGCTCTTAAAAAGATTTATTCCGGTCGGATCCCCTGATCTGAAGCCCACTTTTCGTAATTTAAAACGTTCAAAATCTAGTCGCAGTCTCATCTCGGTGACAAACAAATGTCAAAAACTTGTCAAAAATGTAGGAAAATTAGAGATTATTTTGACAGAGTGAGACTGAGATCTGACTGTGAACGATCTTAAAATTACCAGAATTGCCCCTCTGATCCCGTGCTGGTTGTTATTACGTTTTAATTCTGACCCACTATAAACTTGTCATAATTTTATATCCTTCTTTTTTCAGTTTAAAACAAATGAACAATCAATACTTATATGTATTATGTCCTTACCAAGAGTCGTGGCCCATTATAGCTAGAATCACATGGAAATGATACACCCCAAATGCGTACCGAAAAAAGTACAGGCTGGAAATAATACTACGACAGCCCCATTTTATGTCCAGGAAACTGTTGCCTGGAAGAATCGTAGAAAGCGATAAGACCGCCCATTGTATACTCGTATTTTGTAGTATTTTTGTTTTTGCTGTGTATTTTTGTGGAGTACAGACGCCAGCACATCAAGCTACCCGAAACTGTCAAATTTTCCCAATCAACCTTGAACCTTAATGCTTTAGCGATTAAGTTGAAAGTCCATTAAAGAAATTTGACAGATTGTAGTAGCTTCATGTGCTGGCGTCTGTACAATAAAGTACACATCCTACTACCCTACTAATATTATAACGTGAAAGTTTGTATGGATGGATGGATGGATGGATATTTGTTACTCTTTCACGCGAAAACTACTGAACGCATTTGGATGGAATATAGCACACAGATGGTTTATAACCAAAATTAACATATAGGATACTTTTCATCCCGATATTCTCACGGGATCGAAATTTATGCGGCTGAAACCGCGGGGCGCAGCTAGTAAATAAATAAATAATACTTTATTTTATTGACTGCCAGTTTACCTATTACTCAAATTGACACGTCATAATCTACAAACCAAACAGGTTAAAATAATATTAGCTGTTCTTAACCCAAATTATTTATTAGCTTACGCTAAAGAAGTGCAGTGTCAACCAACGGCCTCAATTTGACGCAACCTCACACATACGTAATACGAGGCGTTTGTGACCTCCCTGGGACCTGACGACCTCGCAGCCTCTTAGGGTCAATGTCTCCTGAGATGTGCTGGAGATTATACAATGTTGTTAATGATAATTACTGGTTAAATATGTGGATGGCAGTTTTGGGTTAATGGTTTTTTGAACATGTGATATGCGTAATTAGCAAATTGGTAAATAATTTTGGTTTTATTTGTTATGAAAACAAGGGTCTATTTCAGATAAAAACTAAACTGATGTACAGCCATATCTATGCTGTAGATACAATAATAACAAAAAGGATAGCCCACAAAAAAATAGTCTTTAAAAGCCTTTATAGATAAATTATAGGTTTTACAACCGGCAATATACCGTTTCCTTTTTTTATTATTTATTTATTGCTGAATGGGCCTGCTCTTGCTCCCTATCACGCCTGATAGAAAGCGATGGATGAGGTCAATGATGGATCGAGCGTGCCCAGAAGATGCCTGTTCATTCTTCCTTGGAAAAATAGACAACTTGAAACTTCGGATAGAACAAACTGGGAAAGTGCTTGTCATTTCCTGTCTACACATAAATCATTCAATTTAATTTTCTTTCAGGTGTCGACTAAAGAAATACGACGATGACTTGCCACAGACCAGTATCATCATCACATTCCACAACGAAGCCAGGTCCACACTACTACGGACTATTGTCAGGTAAATACATTTTATTTATTTTTTTCCACCGTTGAGACTCTCCGTAATACTTCGGACGTTCTTCGGATAACGTCGAAAAATCTTCGTGTTTCTTCGGACCCTCTTGGAACTATAACAAAAATACATTGACTCTAGCTATACAAAGACCCTTTGGCCAAAATCGTAAAAACAAGATAGCGACGTTACGCCATCTTGTTTTTTAGATTTTGTGACATACAAAACAATTGTTTACCAACAACGCCCTCTGTCAACGTCATTCGAGTAACAAAACATCCTTGTACTTGATGTCATAACTAAAGTACTCAGAAATAATGCAACTCTTAAACAGCAGCACTGAAATGAATACGTACTTATTTTCTTGACATTTACAAAGCTTAATGAATATACTTTTGTTGCAGTGTCCTCAATAGAAGTCCGGAGCATCTCATCAAAGAAATTATTCTAGTCGACGACTACAGTGACAACCGTGAGTACCCATAACTTTGTAACAAAATGTTATAAAATAAAGTGGCGCCAATTTCCCTGTTCATAAACTAGACTAAGATTAAATAATTGACATCTCATACTGGCGCCGATTCCCTTGTTCACAAACTAAACTAAATTTAAGTTCAGCGCATCTTTTTCTTTCTATTTCATTAAGTAAAGGACAGATAGTAAATATTAGTTTAGTCCTGTCAAATTAAGATACTCCATAGACAAGTTTAGACGTGATTAAAAAATTGGCTACTAAAAATACGTCAATTTACGTCAGGCTCTGACTAATTTAACAGGACTAAACTAATATTTATCTTCTATCCTTTTCCTAATTAAATAGAAAGAAAAAGATGCACTGAACTTAAATTTAGTTTAGTTGGTGAACAAAGGACGATGCCAGTGACTAACTACGTTAGAGATGTCAAATTAGTTAATGTATTGAACTCCGCCGTTTTACAGTAGTCTATACGATCAGAAGGCCAACTTTCGTAATTTAAAACGTTCAAAATCTAGTCGCAGTCTCATCTCAGCGACAAACAAATGTCAAAAACTTGTCAAAAATGTAAGGAAATTAGAGGTATTTTTGACAGATTGAGACTGAGATCAGACTGTGAACGTTCTTAAAATTTGAAATTGAAACGAGAATTGCCCCTCTGACGTCACAACTATGCTCGTATGAAAGTTTTATAATACGAGTCTCTTACTGTCCGACTGCAGGGCTCTTCTCGCACAGAGAAGGCAAGCGCCAACTAAAATTGTCAGCTCATGTTTATTTTCGTCCCTTCCTCTTCTACTAGAGAGAAAAGTGTGCTCAAGAGCTACATGAGCTCATCCCGCCTTCACCTTTTTACAATCGGGAGTCCAGACGCACTGCAGAATACCACCCATATTTGGTTAATATACCATATATACGCACTCGTCATCTTTTCTGATGCGCACAGCTAAGGAGTGGAATCGTCTGCCTGCGTCTGCATTCCCGAGTTCATACAACCCGAATCTCTCCAAGGCGAGAGTGAATAGGCTTCTTCTGGGCAAGCTCGTTCCACCGTAGATCTCATCCCTGCCTCTGGGCTGGATTGAGGTCAAGAGTGAGCCCATTGTCAATAAAAAAAAAAGATGCAAATAGCCTAACCTAAGTTTGGGTTATGCACAACTGAATCCATGTCCAATGTCCAGTATCTAATGTAAACCTCATTTATTTGCGCACCAAGTAAACATAACTCTTAAAATTTTACACCTAGTGAATTATGTTAGAAGTTGCTTTAGTGTTTACACCCTGTCCATTGGGTTAACCATTTTTTGACAGCTGTTTTACATAGAACGTAACTATTCCAGATTACAAAAAAGTTAGCTTTAAAATGCGTAATAAAATAAATATATAAACTACCTCATATTGTTTATGGCTTCTTACAGACATTATAATACCGTACGTGTATCAATCAATGTATTGTGTGTTGCTGCAATCACTAGTTCCATCTGGCAAAAAACGGTTTACCGAATGTTTAGTTAATTTAGTCAGAACTAAATCGGGGGCATATTATAATGATTTTTATACTTTTAAGCATCTAATAAAATTACACAGGTACCCATCTTCAATTTATAACTCATTACGCCAAGCGCACTTTACAGCGCAGCGCATTTTCATTTTAAAAAGTTGCAGTTCGGCCGGGCCATGTTTGCGATAGCCTTTACTCGTATATATTATATTTATGATCTCCGTTGACACTGCAACAAATTAACCAAAATACATAATTGTAATTAAGCTTTTATGAACACAAGCGCATCCAACGCCAGCTAACGTTAAATTGTGGTGTTCATGTAAAACCAATGTTACTGAGACCTCATCAAGTTATTTTAATGTGCTTGCAACTTTGTAAGTTATTAACATTATAGCTATACTTGAGTACTTCCTCGGATGTTGGTACTTAGTAAAACATTAAAGAGTTGTTTATTATCAGCTTAGTGAGTTATAGTTGAAGAGAGTTAAGGGTGACAATATTCCAACATTCTTATACTTAGTCACCTTACTTTTCAAAGGTACAATTGTTTTTTTTATGACTACTGCTACAACTACTTATATCTGGTAAACTCCTAAAATACCTGCCATTATGTGAGTATTCCCAGACCCAATCTCCAGTTCTTCTTCGCTAAATTGATACATCTGTTTTACCCCCTTCTGTAGCCAAATTCGCCTTTCGTCCTGATTTTTTCAAAAATCGGCTCTAGTTTAATAGTTGGGAGGATCGGATTCACCATACCTACAGAATATTCTGTTACAGTATAGACAAAACGGGCTCTTAGTATTGCTATTTTATTAACTTTAACCTACCAAGTTTATAGGTACGTGAATTCAACGAGTACTTTTGCACTGATTATATTCCGCATAATCCCGCGGGGGTCATAGGTTGATGTAGATTATTATGTAAGTAATGTAATCTGCGTAATTACTTGACTTGAAACTGCGCCGTCATCTGACTAATCTCTTAGGGCGGATCCACACCTGCGCACGTGCAAGAACAGTGCGGTTCGCGTGCATCTTAATAACATAGTATAGACACATGTGGACATGTTTGTCAGAGGCTAACGAGCGGTTCGCGTGCATCTTGTAATATTTATGACGTGCACATTTTCGTGGTTTCGCGAAGTGTTCTCGAACATCAGCCAATAAAACACAAACAAATCAATGCTCGCGAACTGCGCATAAGCTGTCTGCGGTGCGTGCGCGTTCGTGCGCCTGCCCTGCACGTGCGCCTGCGCTGCACATGCGCAGGTGTGAATCCGCCTTTACATACTTTATAGCAGGTAAAAGTAGGTGGGAATTACATTTTTTATAATAATATATATTACACAAGACTGTACTAACTTGAGATGAAAATAAACAAAAAAAAATGGTTTAAGTGAAAGGCGCCGTACCGAAAGTATGAATATGGTTTACCTACTCGCCAAGTTCTTAAGGTAGAAATTAGAATAGTTAAATTATAATAATATGTATTAAGAAATTGTAACTGAAAAGTTGTGTGGAAATTGGTTGTCATGGTATGGGCATGTGATACGGAGGAATGAGGAAAATGTGAGGATTGTTTTGAGTATGAATGTCAATGGCTATAAGAGTAGGGGAAGACCAAAGAAACGCGATGGATGGATGTGTGAATGATAATATAGTTAGAAAAGGAATGACTACCGAGGTGACGACTAACAGAGAATATGGAGAAAGGATAAATGTTGCACCGACCCCAAATAAGAGCAGGATAGTGTGATGATTAAGAAATGCAGTAGAAGACTAAAATAATTGTTTTTCACGAAGGTTTACCATAATGTGTTACTTGTAGGTACTTCAAAGATGTATGACTATTATAACTTAACTATACAGGTTATTATTAGAAAGGATTAAAATCTCATCAAAAAATTCATCCGCATCGCTGTCGACTGGTAATGTACCCAAGAGACTGGCGGCATTACCTCGTTGTATGACAATGTTTAGGCTCTGGCCAAGGTAGAAGTCAGCCCTTGGGTCAAACCAGCCCTTTAACTATACAGCTTAAAATCATAGAGGTACTTAAAAGAAGAATGACTATACAAGGTGTTGTTTTGCATCCTCGTCAAATTCAAGGAGGTAACTATGCTACTGATTCTCGACACGAATCAATAATAAAATAAATAGGTATATTTTTTTTTCAAGTTTTCGGAAATTGGCATGTTTGGGACACGCATTTTAAAACGCGGCCTGTTTGAAACCGCACTAGGCTGTATCTGCCCTTTTACACATACATAAAAACGCGGCCGCTTATACGATACCATAACGCGATTCTGTTCTTTGAAAGTAGTGTATTCTGAAATACTGTCAAACTTAAATGACTAAAAAACAACTATGTATTCATTATTTACCAGGGATCGTAATTTTATTTGATTATTTATGTCTTTCATAACAGCCTCCTGTTTGACGAGGATACAAAACAACAGCTTGTATACTTAACGTATAAACAAACGCAACGCTTAGAAATAAACGCATGGAAAATAATTCCCTATGAACTTTACATTTAAGGTTTTAATACTCATTTAAAATAGCAACACTTGGTTTCGCTACATGAACTAAAATATTGTCATCGCACTAACATTTTCTTACACAACATTCCCAACAATAGAACAAGAAAATGTCAAGCTGACCTACCCGAAATAAAACAAGACGCAGCATCTTTATATCAAAGAACTTACTGACGGTGAAATGGGCCAAGAATATTGTCATACAAACGTGCAAGTGCTAATAAATGTGCCAACGTGGCTGGCGCACTGCCAAGCCTAAAAACAAAACGAAACTAAAATGCCGCTCCCATAATATCAAAGAATTTACAGAAACAAAGGTAAATCATGACCACAGAGTCACAGAATAGATACCTACCACAGAAGGTCAGCACCCTAATTGCATAACAAACGATCAATCGGAATCGGTTTCATTTTGACAGTTCAACAACATTCATTGCGTTATTTACGTGTTGAGCAGACGAATTTTTCGAATTTATAACAATGCGAGTTGGCCGATGACACATGTGTATACATGTGTCATCGGCCAACTCGCATTGAGCCCGCGTGGTGGATTATAGCCCACTCTTTCTAACAGAGAGGAGGTCAGTGTCCCAGCGGTGGGAATATTATAGGCTGATTATGTACGGAGTCGACCTTCTGTACAAAAATGGCGCTGCCACAAATCATAGAAATTACTTGAACAATGGTAAATCCACCACAGTATTGTGAATTGTACACTGTGTGTATTTAATTGAACAAAACACTTGATTCGCGTAATTATCTGGGACAATAGTTTCGTTGGCAATTAATTTTCATTTCACATAATAAATTGTGAAATTCGAGCAATATAATTGGGTTAAAAGCTCTTGTGTTCTAGTGGTGGAGTATTTAATTAGCTGAATATTACTATCAATTGTATAATTGTGAGACTGTTTTGAAACATTGTAGTTTTGGCCGCGGTTTTGACTAGATAATCTCTCATAGGACTGAAAAATAATGGAAATTATGGTAACTAGGTATTATTCCCATCCAAAATATTTTTAGATTTCAAGATTAATAACAGTTAAGTAAAAGTTCTTAAGGTTGGTTGCGACATTTACACGAATAATGTGTATCCAAATACGATATTAATTTCTAAATTGTACAGACGCCAGCACATCAAGCTACTACAATCTGTCAAATTTCTTTAATAGATTTTCAGCTTTATCGCTAAAGCATTAGGTTCAAAGTTGATTGGGAAAATTTGACAGTTTCGGGTAGCTTGATGTGCTGGCGTCTGTACAATCTCAAGTCTGTTACTGCAAAGCAATATACAAAATAAAAGTCAAATAATATTTATTTAATATCCTTATTTAGACGACGCCGACAATGTATATTAGCACTTTTTCAATTCTGAATCGACTTCTTTAAGATGCCTGCTTGAAATTATG
The DNA here is from genome assembly GCA_951799955.1 of Apamea anceps. Lineage (NCBI taxonomy): Eukaryota > Metazoa > Arthropoda > Insecta > Lepidoptera > Noctuidae > Apamea > Apamea anceps. The sequence goes on from OX637506.1 coordinate 4,372,373, forward strand.
CCACTGCAAGGAAAATGCCCTTATTTAATATAATATACAATGAAGTGAGCTTTATCTCAATATTTCGGTGTGTTCTCAATTTCAGAATATTTCATATTCAAATTTCCAAACTATGTTTTCCGTTACCGTCTGTCAATGAAGCGATAGCTTGTATTGTAATCAAAGAATAAATTATAAATACTGGCACTTATCCAGTAAAAGCAATCAATATAATGTACACGAAAAAGAAATTGGGCCGAAGAACTCGAGCGAATCGGAAGCACAGTCCTTTATCCTCAGAAGACAGTTCCTAAGGGACGTATCATGTAGATTTACCGTCTTATTTTATACTGACAGGGTCGCGTGTAAGATATTGCTACTTTAAACGTAAGTGTATAACAAATTCTGCACTTAACATAATTCACTTGCAGACTTTTTTGAGGATTGTGAGAAAATAAAACGCGAAAGGTCGCCAATTCCTGTGATGAAAAACGTTCAAAATCTAGTCGCAATCTCATCTCAGCGACAATCAATGTCAAAAACTTGTCAAAATGAAGGGATTTTAGAGGTATTTTTGTCAGGTTGGTACTGAGATCAGACTGTAAACGTTCCTAACTTACGAGAATTGCCCCTCAGATCAATCAATCAAATTTGTTTATTATTACTGAATTGAAATTATGTAACATTTTATCATTTAGGTACAATTATTGCGCATGATCTAGCCAACGTGTTTTTACTTTTTACAGCATAATTTCATAATAAGTACATAATATTTTACAAAAGTCAGATCAATCATTTATATTCAATATTATAATATAACTGTATAATATTGAATTAAAATTATGCAACAAATCTGTAGGGACCATTATAATTGATTGATACATCCACATAGAAGAGATCATACCAATATCTGTTTTATAACTAACTATCAATAATTATTATGAATGTCGTAAGTTTTTTAGTACTCGTCCTAAAATATTTGAATAAAATTCAAAATATTTTATTACACATATACCTACATGGGCACTTATGAAATGTCAAAAGCTAGATGCGCAGTTCTAGTTGGTCGATTCCTATGGAGAAGAGCCGACAAGAGCTTTTCTAACGTTTTCAAAAATTGTTACTTGTTGACAGGCATACACTGTCCTCCCCACGCCTATAAAAGTGTAAAATGATGAATTTAAACTAATATTTTTGTTATATGTTTGTTTGTTATGCTTTCACGCTAAAACGGTTGAACAAATTTAGCTGAAATTTGGCACACGGGTAGATCTGGATTAGGACATAGGACTTTATATCCCAATATTTTCACGAGATCGAGACTTATGCGAGTAAAACCGCGGGGCACAGTTAGTACTTACTTTATAATTTTGATAGACGTGTTCCGAAGATGTTTTAAAAATTTTTCTAAAAAGTTGTTGTTGTTGCACATTAGTAGGCCTTTCCTATATTTTACTAGCGACCCGCCCTTGCTTGGTACGGATGCTATGGCAAAATATCAAAACAAAACATTGAAATTTCTTTGCAACAGCGATGGGATTTCCCTTCAGCAACAATTGGGAACTTCCATAAAATATCTATAGGCCAACCGCTTAACTGAGACGTTGCCTGAGGTAGCAGCGCGGTGCGGGAGGGGTGTGGTGACGTGATGCGAGAGCTCAGTGTGTCGTCACCTTGTGACAACTATCACCCCTCGCGCACCGCGCAGCTACCTCAGGCAACGTCTCATTTAAGCGGTCGGCCTATAATCCCTTTAGGAGATGAGTTTTCTAAAATCCTTCCTTAGTGCTCACTTTCGTTGTATAAGGAACTCTTGTGCATAATTTAATGTTTCTAGACCCAGCGGCTTAGGTTGTCGTTGTTGTCTGCCAGTGAGTGAATAAATAAATATGTACCAAAAAAAAAACAAAGCTTCCATAAAATTTCCGGGATAAATGCTCTAAATGATAGGTAGTGAAAAACAAAATAATAAAAAAATCTATTGTGTACCTAGTTTAAAAAATCTAAGCAGACATACACCGTTAACTTTTACTACGCGACCAACCCTGAAATCGTGAAATAATAATCAGTTGATCCATACATTATATCGAGTTATGCGAACATAAATCTATGGATCAAATTTATTTTTCACGATTTCAGGGTTGGTCCCGTAGTAAAAGTTGTTAATAATGATGAGTACAATGACCCCTTTTAAGGATTAAAACGATCAAAATTTGACGGTGTATACACCGGTGACAGACACGAAAAGCGACTTTGTTTTTAAACTATGTAGGTACACTTCTCCTAGTTAACCTGCTTCTTTTTCCCCAACAGCCGATGACGGTGCCGCCCTCCGCGCCATTCGGAAGGTGAAGGTGATACGCAACACCAGACGCGAGGGTCTGATGAGGTCCAGGGTCAGGGGTGCTGATGCTGCTGTGGCGCCGGTGCTCACCTTCCTGGATTCCCATGTGGAGTGCAACGCGCACTGGCTGGAACCTTTGCTACAGAGGGTTAAGGAGGTATGTTGCTTTTCCTGTTGACATTTTCTGCTCGTAATTATTGGAAGAAAGAAGGTCTCGAAGATATGGTCTGATGCATTTAAGACGGTTGGCGGTTGCTGCAGATACAGGAAACCTCAAACGGCGCAAATATACCAACGTTATTGGAAGCCATAATGTTTGAACCATTTGAGGTTGAAACAGCACCCTAATTGCGTAACACACAATCAATCTTAATCTGAATCATTTTGAAGCAAATTGCTAAACCATTGCTTCATAAGTTCGAAAAATTTGTCTGTTCAACACGTAAATAACGCAATGAATGTTGTTGAACTGTCAAAATGAAACCGATTCCGATTGATTGTGTGTTACGCAATTAGGGTGCAGGTCCGAGTGCTCATCGAGTATTTCGGGACATCGCCAAGCGTTGGTTGACTCTTCACGTAACCAGAGGGCTGGCCTAGTTTTAGGTCAAAGCAAGCATTGCAATCCAACGTAGCAACGCTGCCAGCCTTTTCACACTGACAGCGATGCAGACAAGTTATTTGATGCCCAATGAGCTCTTCTTTTTTTCCCGTTGTAGGATAGACCTACATAATATATACATATATATGTTAGTGTAACATTGAATATTGTATAACGATTGGTTAGTTTCAAATGTGGGTGATGATACCTTTTAGGAATTTTGCACATACATATAACCGTTTTTTGACATTTCCCTTAGAACATAACTATCTGGAATAGTTAACTTTAAAATGCGTAATTCAAAAATATTAGATAGTTTATATATTTATTTTATAAATGATAATAACAAGTAATAGTAAGTAGTAGTAATAGTAATAAGTTTAACTATTAACTTTATATGTTTATTTTATAAATATATAAACTATCTAATATTATTGAATTATCTTATTTATAAACATTATTATAACACCGTACCGATTTTACAGACATTTTAACACCGCACGTGAATTAGTTTTGCCAAAAAAAAAAAATTGCTCACTAGTTCGATTTGTCAAAAAACGGTTAACCTAGTGGACAGAGTGATCATCATAATAGAGATCAGAGAGAGTGGTCATCATAATAGAGATCAGAGAGAGTGGTCATCATAATAGAGATCAGAGAGAGTGGTCATCATAACATAGGTAAAAAATAAATTAATAAGTATCAGGAGGATCAACAGTGCTGTGCCATCATATCAGAGTTCGCGTTTTGATTGAACAGCCACAGGTTAAATGCTTCAATCTCTTTAAAATGTCAAGGATCGGCTCTGACTCATTTTAGACTATTTAATTTGGCACTTATTACATAAAGAATTTGACCTTGTAAGTTGATACGCAGAAAAATGTTATAGACCTTTTACATAGGTTGTATAAAATGCGTTAACTTTAAATAAGTTAATATTATTTACATAATTATCTTTCCTAAAACTACAACATCCTCACTTCTTAATAAAATTTTGACATTTAGAGCAAAACTAGACTATCTATTAAACTTGAAAATATCAGTATTATAGTGGCAAACGAGCTTCTAATTAAATAAAGGTGAAGTTTCATTTGACTTGCAAATTAATTGCCAATGCGTCTGGCATATTGATGGCTTTGAGAAGCTGTCGGCTATTTAATACTTTTATATATTACATGGATAATATTATGTCATGTTTTTGGCTGAAGACTAAGTAGTAATCTGTTTCCTTTTAATTAGAAACTAAAAAGTTTTTATCGTTAATTATGGGAACTCCATTATATTCATATTCGTTTATTTGCATTCCAAAAGGTATAAAGATGTTCACAAAAGGCTTATAGCTAAGAGCTGTTGTAGACCATGTCAGGGCACAGCATAATTATAGTTATACACATAATTTATTAAAAATCTAAATCGTAGAAACAAAAATTAAAATAAAATTCTACATGAAAACTAAAAAATTACGTTCACATAAAAAAGTTACTCATATTCAGCATTATACTCATAATGAGCAGTGGTGGCCCGAAAGAAGAAGAAGAAGCCCGAAACTCTAATTAACAGTCTTACCAAGGGGTATCGTATTACCCAGTAACTGGGTTTTGGAGGTCAGATAGGCAGTCGCTCCATGTAAAATACTGGTATGTGGTTAGTGTGGAAGCCAACCCCAACATAGTTGGGAAAAGGCTAAGCAGGTGATGATGATGAGCCCAGTGGTAACAGCCCGGGTAGCGGGATTGTCCGAAAGGGTTACCGCTGCCCTGGAACATAAAGGGCTAAGGAAGGAACACGGGTGGGTTTTAGTCAGTAAGAGTCTGACACTCCCTCCTGCTCCACCCAGAGCGGGAGGAGTCATTTGATGATTTCCCATCCTCAAAAAAAAAAAAAAAAAAAGTGGTAACAGCCCCAACTTACGAGTTGTATGTAGGTCGTGGTTTCGAACCCAAGCAGGTGCTTTACTTTGTGTAAATAATTTCATCACCACTGCTCTCAAAACGGTGAAGAAAACATCGTGAGGAAACTGGCATGTCCTAGAACCAAAAATTCGAAGACATCGGGTCTACCAACTCGCACTGAGCCCACGTGGTAGATTATAAGCCAGTCCCTGTCGAATAGAGGAGGCCTGTGTTCTAGTAGTGGGGACATTATAAGCCGATTATGGTATGCATCATACACACACACACTCGCTCACTCTTCACTCTTGGTTTACTCGTCTTGTTATTGCCAAAGTATACGTCAATTGCATGGCCTTGAGCATCAACTTGAGTACCAAACCAAACCTAGACACAAAATTTGAATCTAATCAAAACAAAACACTTAAATTGAAATATCTCACTTGACAGGCGGATCAAATCAAAGCTATATTTATTCATTTAATTATTTATACAAAGCCTCATTTTTAAAAGAATTGCCAAATTTAAAACGTGCAATTTGCAACATTGCTCGCGGAACAGATAGCCGAAAGGTTCTGGAGTGGCCATTGCTTACTTGAAGACGTAGCGTTGAAAGGCCACAGGAATGATGACCGATGACCTGGTGAACGCCGCAGGAATCCGCATCCGATCGCAGTGACTTGGGCCTATGTTCAGCAGTGGACATTTTTTGGCTGAAATTATGATTATTAACACATATACAGCATTAACCCACAGTCTTTTAAAGGAAAGTAGGTACGGAACTAGCTAGAGTTCATTCGAGAACGTTCGCTACGAGTTCATTTACATAATAACATAGTTTTACTAATATTATACTCGTACATTTAGCCTCGTGACGTAATCACAAATTCTTACGTGGAAAGACAAATAGATCCACTAATTTAAATGTCACATCATAGACTTATAAAAAAAGATGGACTCCGCGCCACGCATATCGAAAGTGAAGCACAGTAAGTATGCCGGGACCGTTTGTACAAACACGCCTCACGCACACATTTACATCATAGTATGCCAACCGGCCGCCATTACGTGACACGACAGCGTCTGTGCAGTGTGTTTGTAATTTCATTTAAGTGGACTGATTATATCGCTTTATTCTAATAAATGAATAAACTGTCAAAATATAAAAAAAAAAATTGGGAAATTTTCATTCATCTTGCATCCCTCAAATCACGCACACATAGATCGGTACGGTGCTTCACTTTCGATATGAGTGGCGCGGAGTCCATCTTTTTTTATAAGTCTATATGTCACATTTACGTTCTAGTAAAGCCTGCCTCGTTGGTGTAGTGGACGTAAGCGTTACTGAGCATGACGTCCTGGGTTCGATCCTCAGGTCGGGCAAAGTGTTATTGTGTTTTTCTCTCTAGGACTTGTAAGAAGCAGCTCGAAGTCTACATTTATGCCCCATTGATGTCAATAGGCTCACCCCTATTACGCCTTTTGCCAACTATGTTGCGCCGGCTTCCAGTGTAACCGGATGCAGCTGAGTACCAGTATTTTACATGGAGCGACTGTCTATCTGACCTCCACAACCCAGTTACTGGGTAATACGAAACCCGGACGGAAGGGTCTTGGTATGTAAAGATGGTCAACCATCCACGGACCAACCGCAGCAAGCGTAGCTTAACCTAATCGATCGAACCTTGCGGCTATTATTACCTACTTAGTCACAAGCCCCTCCTTTTGCCTTTAACATAAGTGACAAAATATAGGTGTACTACATATATGTACAGTGTACACCTCTGCCCAATCCATCGGGTGAACATACGTGATGTTGTTACATTCTAGTGATCTCTATAGCCAATCCGAGCTCGCAAATTGCCGATTGCTTATACATTACATTCGTGAGTCGGATCGAACTCGAAACGGAGCAAAATGTCAAGATGTGGTGTAATACCGTAATCCACTTTATGCAATGAGCATCCAAACGAGATTGTAATAATAATTGTCTGAATTGCAATCTTTATTTAATACATTGTTGCAACAAATAACGTTCTGAGAACATGAAATGTTTCTACAGCATCCTTAACTTATATTGTACGAGTAAATGTGAAAGTAGACTAGACTACCTCGTTGATCTAGTGGTGGCAAGGGCTACTGCTAAGCATGAGGTCCTGGATTCGATTCCTGAATCGACCAAAGTGTCATTGGGTTTATCTATCTGGAGTCAATTTTGACTTTCAAAAATGCTTATGGCTTAGTCTTTCCGTTTTCCACACAACACGATCCTGGGCCAACATGGACCAATCCCGCCTGTAGGCGTCAAGCTCATCCCGCCATCTAAGCCTGGACGTACCGCGATGGCGTTCAATGTTTTTTGTAGTGGTCTTAGCCCACAATGTATCCGGCATGCGGCAAACGTTATTCGGCCCAGTCCCACTTGAGATTTGCTGCTTTTTGAGTGACATCGGCGATTCGGAAATTGATCGACATATTGTTCATAATAAGTATGATACGATGTCGGAACAGTGAAGGGAAAGGTAAAACCTTTGTAAATAGAGATAGTCGGGTAATTTATCACTGCACTGTGCACAATGATGCTGTGTGCAAACAATTGTACAACAAATAAGTCATCACAGTTAATACACTTGTCACACATGTTTTGCATGAAAATGCGTGTCTAGCTATTGACAAATATTATTTGAATTAGGTTCTATTTACTAGAGGATTTTTAACATGTAAGTATCTAATCTTATTTCTTCACAAACAGGAAACATTAGCGTGCTTTACGCAGCCGAAGTACGTTTCAGTTGTTACTCATGGAGTATTCTGATTAATGGATATTTTAATGAAATAGCTATCGATTTAGACACAAAAGTATAATTCTTGAGAAATTATTCTCTACCACACAGGTTACACGGGGCAAATACGGCCGCCATGACACTTCAGTATAGAGTTGCCAACTTATTAAACAAAAGAAAGTGTTTACTTTTATGTCTTTCAAAACTAATAGTAAATCTAAATCCGTGACGTAGCATCCATTGCTTACAAATGAATGCATAGCTGAGTCTACTCAATTAAGTAATGCATTTAGAACTCTTTTCCATAAGAGGAGATACTTGAAGATAAGTAGGTAAACACATTCTAAAAGATGCAATATTTTAAACTTATGTTACTTACTTTAATAAAGAGTAGGTTGGTGGTTTTTTGTTATGTCATTTTTAGCTCCTTTTTTATTTTAATACGTCGGTTAAAATGATTATGTAAATATTCTGACGTATGACATGTTTAACACAGACGTTTACAATGTTTGTCTATGAAAGTCAAGGAAATCAAAAAAGATTATGTGAATATCATGATGCGTCAAAATTTAATTCATGTTTGATCCTCAACTAATTGACAGTTCCTCGTTATTTACTTAAGATATCTAAAGATCAAGTCAGGCAAGGAAGTCTGAATCAGGCAAACCGAATTAATTCTGTCTCAATTTACAGTAAAAAAATACTTTGAGACATTTTTCGGTTATTGGGTTTTTTGGCCATAAATGATTATAAATGCAACAACATAAATAAAATATTTCCACGTAGTAATAATTTTACAAAAAAAAAAAATCTATATCACCACAGACAATAAATATTCCTGTTCAGAGTTTAAAATGTCTCGAACGGCAACAGACTGGTAATGTAATGTCAAGGCTCAGCGCGGACGTGACGGTATTTTGTGGATGCTGCAGCCACCGAGAAAAATATGACGCTTTTAACTTTGACTAGATTTAATGCAAGAACGTGCTCAAAATTGGAGCGCTACTCTCGCTCCAATTTTTTCGAAAATATATTATGGTGCTGTTGTGAGAGATGAAATTTGTAATTGAGTTTGGGAAAAGTTATGGTTAGATAAATTGGATGCAGTATTATAGCGCATGTATTTAGTAGGTAGTATACCGATTACAACATTATTTATCGAAACTATGCAACACATAGTTAAAATCAATTAATCATCAGAGCTATTAAATCGACTAGTTACGTTATATGGACTTTCATATAAGATATACCTAATTATATTTAATTTTTTTAGAACCGAGACTGATTGATTAATGATAATTGCAGCATCATACACTATTCAGTTAATAAACAAGTCATTTAACCAAAACTAATGGTTGAATAACTTATCAGTAACTTGAATAATAATGCAATGAAAGCGTAACTAAGTTATTATGCCTCTGAACAGATTATGTTAGCTGTAAACAGTGGTGGCCCTGTGGCAATGGCCCCAACTTACGATTTGAAGGTCCTAGGTCGTGGGTTTGAATCCAGTCAGGTGCTTTGCTTTGTGTAAATCATTTAATCACTCTCAAAACGGTGAAGCAAAACATCGTCAGGAAACCAGCATGTCCCTAGAACCAAAAATTCAAAGACATGTGACATCTACCAACCCGCACTTGGCCCGCGTGGTGAGTTACGGCCCACTCCCTCTCACCGAGAGGACGCCTGTTTCCCAGCAGTAGAAACATTATTGGCTGATTATTATGTACTGATTGAATAACTTATCAGTAACTTGAATAATAATGGAATGAAGGCGTAGAAACAAGTTATTCAACTGAATAGATTATAATTGCTGTTAAATGTCACAAGTTCGTAACATCTGAACTTTTAAGTCAAATCTAAATTGTTGTGTGGTCTCCATAAAATAGCTGTCGAAATTATAACATGACTGGTTGTATGAGAATCATTTGAAAGTCATCTTTAAGTTACGGCAAATTTTAAAGCATTCTTGACAAATGCTTTCATCTCTTGTCACGTTTATAATGACACCTAATAATTTAAACCCGGTATCTATAATACATATTATAAAATAGCAGATTTATTTATTTTATCAACGATTATATAAGTTAAGTGACGTCTAAACGTCAAAAATGTATGGTTAAACAGTCGCTAATCACTACTTAACTTTAAGCAACGTTTATGAATAAAGGGCTAAGTTTATAAATTAAGTCGCTTTTCGTGTCTGTCTGTGTGACCGCGTTGTTCTTCTAAACTACGCAACGGATTTTGATGCGGTTTTGAGCATCGTTTGGAGAATTTATTCCGGAAGGTTTGTGTGTATATCATAATAATATTAAACTTACAAATCATAAAGAAATCTCGATGTTTTGTCAAGTTTTAAAACCGTCTGAAGCAGGGCGGGTCGCTCGTTATTTATATTATATAGACATCTTCTTTTGTGTCGGCTTTAGTAAGTTTCAGAATAGTTTCTTAATAATAATTTTAATTTTCATAGCTCCTGATCCGTTTCTAGGATTTCATTAAACGCTTGGCAATTCCCTGGAACAAAAAAGTGCAAAATACGTAAAACTAGTTTCATTTTAGAGCGTAAAAGTAAATTAATAATGACTGGTAGGTGAGTTATTATTATTACACTTAACAGTTTAAATGAGTTTGGCATTTTAATGAGAAAATTCCACTGCAAAGTGATCTGGTAACCTTTTCCGATTCTATATATTTTTTTAGGGTTCCGTTCCCAAAGGGTGCCAACGGGACCCTGTGACTCAGGCTCCGCTGTCCATCCATCCGTCTGTCACAGGGCTGTATCTTTTGAACCGTATTAGGTAGACTCTTGAAATTTTCACAGAGAGAATTTTTCAGAGAGCTACTATGGCCGCTATATCAAAAAAGAATAACAATGAAATAAAGTTAAACTTTAAAGGGATACAATAAACGTGTTTTTTTACTAAGTATTTAAAAAAATATGTATAGTATAGGTATATACCTAATATGTTGTACGGTCTTACGGAACCATGCCGCTTGTTTGTCCTTATATACATACCTAATATAATTGGCGTGAAAGTCGACATTGTTTCAGCAATAGTCACCTAAGTATTGAGAAAAAATAAGGAAAAGACTACAAATATTCATTTACCTACTGATATAATTTTTATAAGCTCGTTTGTAGTCATTTTCAAAACCAAATAAGAAACTGAATAATCTGGCATTTACCGCAAACAATAAATTGGTTCATTATGAAGAGAAAACTGAAAGTTGGTAATAAAATTGAATAATTTAATATTCATAAAATGTTTTGGTATGATAACATATCACATTATGAAAAATGGGATCCGTTAATTATTATTTTTATTTTATGGTAAAGCATCTGCCAGGTCAGTGGTTGCATTACACGTAAAAATTAAATCAAAAAAGTCATCTGAAAAAAAATTGTTTTTGTTTTCTCTTAAAACAGAACAATAATACATTATTCTTTTTTATTATTGTTATACGTAAGTATTATAATATGTACTATTATTACGATAATCTTCTCATAAGATTTTCTTGCTGTTATTTACTGGAGAACAATATAAAATTATAATAGAAGATTATTTCCAGAAAGTTTGGAACTATACCTATTTTTCTATTTACTTTTGCGATATTGAACAGAATTACAACAAACAATCCGCCTCTGTCATCAAACGATTGACAGGAAAAAACGACGGTATAGATTTTTTTTTTTTTTTTTGCACTAAACGTAGTTATTTAGTATTTAGTGATTTATCGTGCAAGTGGGCCTTTGCTTTTTCCTTTTTTTTTCGTTCTGTCAGGCTGTGGGCTGACTAAACAATTTACCATCTAACTAGGGACACAGCATATACATACAGCATAATCAACCTATAATATTCCCACTGGTGGGACACAGGCCTCCTCTTTGTGAGAGGGTATGGGCCGTAATCCACCACGCGCGCCCGGTGCGGGTTAGTAGATATCACATGTCTTCGATTTTTTGATTTTAGGACATGCCGGTTTCCTTCACCGTTTTGAGAACAGTGGTGATGAAATAATTTACATAAAGTAAAGCGCCTAACTGGGTTCGAACCTACGACCTACAACTCGTGAATTGTGGCCGATAGCAATGGGCCATCACTGCTCACACTAGAGACACAACGCAGGTTAAAATATCCTATCGTACACCAAGTGTTCTCCAAGTGTTAGTTTAAGTTAACAACGCGTAATACTACGGTCAATATTTCCATTAAGGTAGGTGCATTAAATATTAATAAACCTGTCTACTGCTACGTCTGGGTAAAAATAACGACCTTGAAGTATCTGACCTTTTTTAATTAAGCGGAAGTTATTCCGAAGAGACTGCGCTGTCGCGGATGTGACCTCTCGCGGAAGGAATATATTTATATTTTGTTGTTAATATTTCGTTATTCCGTATCTGTTTATATTTTCATTTAAGAAATATTACAATAGCTGTTGTACATTGATTTAATATTTATGTAAGTTTTCGCTAAGAGTACATTCACGTCAATTAAATAGTACAAATAGACGTAAAGTGGAAGATGGAACACACAGTTCCTGGCCCTCCAGACCTCTTCCACACATTGAGTTATTGCTACTTCTGTCACAATATCTGACGAAAATTTTTTTTTTTCGGTACTTCTCTACGAGCTTTCATCTCAGTATTTACCCCTTTTCCACGAAATTTCCTTTTTTATCCAATCTCATGTCGTTGATATTTCTCTATTCTGGGTACTCAGGTTTGGTCTTCAGTTAATATGAACACAAAATGATGAAGCTGTTTCACCATAGGAAAATATCGCATGATCTTTGCATTAATATTACATTTATCGAAATGGCAGTAGGGTGTGATTGTGGAGCTATGTCACAAAGCATGCTCCACCTCCTATCCTGCCCTCTGTGTCCCAAAACATGCAGTCAAAGTGACTTCTGTGCTGCCACTGACAACGCCGTGGAAGGGGCAAAGTTTTGGCAAAACAAGATGGATTGTGGAGCAATGTCACAAAGCATGCTCCACCTCCTAACCTGCCCTCTGTGTCCCAAAACATGCAGTCAAAGTGACTTCTGTACTGCCACTGACGACGCCGTGGAATTGGCAAAGTTTTGGAAAAACAAGATGCCAGCCACACGAAGAAGATCAGACAAAGATAACCTCGTGTTTTCATAATCAATGTTATTTTATTTTACAAATCAACAACATCAAATGTCAGTAACACCATGCTTATTAGCTGTTATATGATCGGTATTATTCGATTCCTAGTTATCGAATATTGCCAATTAAAACAACGAATTCATTGCCTATTGGCCATTTAGCTTCGTATCGTGGCGAAATGTGGATATGTCTACTATATCCAGCTCTGCCTGCCCCTTCTTGTAACACAGGCGTGATGTTATGTTTATTCAACACTAGCTTCAACCCATGACTTGTTGTTAAAATATCTTGTTTTAACATGAAATATATCCTAATAGCTTTAGCACGCGGCTTCTCCTACGTGGATGTCAGAAATTATACCACGGGAACGTGCTTCAGGTACAAAAAGTAGCCATGTCCTTCCCCAGGATGCCATCTATCTCCTTGCAAAATTTTATTAGAATCCATTCATTGGTTTAGACGTGAAAAGGTAACATACATACAGAGTTACTTTCGAATTTATAAGATTATGGATGACACACGACAATACTGCAGTTTCTCATTAGTGAAAGAATTTTCGGAATCGGTTCAGTAGTTCCGAAGATACAAACTCACAAACCTTACCTATTAACCCTATTAACTTTACTACCTCCATAATAATAGTATAGATAAATTCTTCCTGTTGTTGATTGAACAATTATGTATTTACAAAACATTTTATTATTGTAATCAAATTAATAACACTTATGTGATTCAAACTTATTACCCATAACAACTGCGGTTACCATATGTCTGTACGTTAGAGTAATTGAACTGAATGTCTGTAATACTGCGTATCGCGGCTATTAGGTAACACTAAATCGAGCTAGACTAGGCTATAAGGCTATAACGGAACGATTAGAGAGTAATGAGGCTATTTCGTATAGCCTATTGGGGCTATTGGACATCCCAAGTGAATGTGAATTACAAAACATGTCGTAATATGGTAGTGGTGTTGCTAAAACGGTGCCAATAATGTTTTAAAATGGTCATCAATGATTGTGGTTCCTTGTGTATTTCATTGCATATCTGTTAGATAGGTAGCTACTGCTATATAAATACTTATTTATTAGTACCCTGTAACTGGGTTGTGGAGGAGTGTGCAGCAGTCGCTGCATGTAAAATACTAATATTTTTATTTTATTTTATCTGGGAAAAAAACGATATTAAATTACATATAACACTTATCAGTAAGGTATATAAAACAAAATCAATGTAAAAACCACATCATTTTCCACATATTAAACATTATATTCAGCTGCATCCGGTTAGACTGGAAGCCGACCCCAACATAGTTGGGAAAAGGTTCAGCAGATGATGATGATGAGGTACCTACTACTATAACATTGTGTAGGTAGGTGCAATACTTCTATAGAAGACTATACAAAATATTTTAAAAGAGTAGCTATGGAGCTTCTTACTCATTCTTCCCCATATGAAAGTACCTTTTTGAAGGGGCGCCTGGAATTAATTATATTCTCTTGTAAATTTTGACGTTAAAAAATGTCTTTAAAACGAGTATTTGTAAATAAATGATTTGACGATTAAACGAAAAATCACAACAACATTGCAAATGATTTCAAAGTTTTGACTTAGAAATTATTTGAAATGTTGTTAAACATTCCCCCGCAATACTGTTTTAAAATAATCATCAATGATCGTAATAGTTACTTATTTATTACACAGCAAATCTGCTAGATACTGCTATAAAATGATGTAGGTGTAAGACTACAAAATCGTTTGCAATCTTGTTCATTGTCTTAAAGTCAATCAAGTTTTTGTGGCAACTTGCAATCAAATGAGATTCGCTTTTTTATGCAGAATAATTATGAGATCCGATTTTATGGTTCAAAGGAACAAAGATTGCCGAACATCGGATGACGAATAGAATTTGATATATTATATAATAATAATACTTATTAGGTAGATATTAAGCCTATTAAGTCAAGAGTTTAAGAGACCCAGTAACGGATAAATAGAAGAATTCTCATAATTAAAAACGTTTAAAATCTGGTCGCAATCTCATCTCAGCGACAAAACACATCGTCAAAAATGTAGTGAAGTTAGAGATATTTTTGACAGATTGACACTGAGATCAGACTGCGAACGTTCTTAAAGTTACGAGAATTGCTACTCAGGTCTCTCAAAAAGAAACAATAATAATATAATATCCCATAATCCAATATTTTTGTTACCATGTCTTGCAATAGTCGTACACCAACCGGTTATTCTTGGGTGCACTTGCATAGTGCGAACAGGGATAATCGGCGGTTGGTGCCTCATTTCATTTAAAACGCCTCACGGTCCTCTGCGAGTTGGCTTCGGCCCCTGGTATGCCTACCAAAGGTCCGGGACCACAGGGTCCTGAGATATGTCAAAGACTCTTTCAATACAATAAGTAACATAAACTTTAGAAAAATATTTTAAACATTACCTTTTTCTCTACAACAACATTTTCTGACATAGACAAATGACAATCACGGTACTTTCCCCGAAACGTGACCACAGAGGCACACGCAAACCTTTGTCACGGCTCTTTAAAACAAATGGCTGCTGGAATCATTAATCACACAATCCTATTGAAAAGTGTCGGTAATAAATAAGATAAAACCAACATCGAGGCCGTTGCTAAATGTGTAACGTTGGAAAGTAAGTTGCTTCACGTAATGTTACAGATACCGATGCAGTGATTGTGTGGTCTAAGTCATGAGTTAAAAATGAAAGAAAAAAAATACATTTATATAGACAGACACACAATACACCAAATACACCAGACAGCAACAAATAAAACCGGCCAAGTGCGAGTCGGACTCGCCCATGAAGGGTTCCGTTACGTTACGATTTATGACGTATTAAAAAAAAACTACTCACTAGATCTCGTTCAAACCAATTTTCGGTGGAAGTTTATATGGTAATGTACATCATATATTTTTTTTAGTTTTATCATTCTCTTATTTTAGAAGTTACAGGGGGGGACACACACATTTTACCACTTTGGAAGTGTCTCTCGCGCAAACTATTCAGTTTAGAAAAAAATGATATTAGAAACCTCAATATCATTTTTGAAGACCTATCCATAGATACCCCACACGTACGGGTTTGATGAAAAAAAAAATTTTGAGTTTCAGTTCTAAGTATGGGGACCCCCAAAATTTATTGTTTTTTTTCTATTTTTGTGTGAAAATCTTAATGCGGTTCACAGAATACATCTACTTACCAAGTTTGAACAGTATAGCTCTTATAGTTTCGGAAAAAAGCGGCTGTGACATACGGACGGACAGACAGACAGACAGACAGACAGACAGACAGACAGACAGACAGACAGACAGACAGACATGACGAATCCATAAGGGTTCCGTTGCCATTTGGCTACGGAACCCTAATAAAAATCAAATAGATAGTAATAATTATAAACATATATATTTTATAAAAGAAGAAACACATTGCACTTTATAAACTGTAAGTGTAAGTACGATGTAAAAAAAATAGCAGGAAAGTATGCCTCACGGCTGCACCAAAAAGTTAATAAAAGGATCTTGAAAATTCAGGGCTCAAAAATGTAAAGAGTTCAAAGCAGTTTAGCAAACAGAATAGTTCAGTAAACAAGAACCTGTTGAGGCAATAAGATAGATAATTAATAGTAAGTAATAAATGCCCGAGGTAACAAAATTTTATTCTACTGTTTCATTATCTGCCTAGCCTTTTCCCAACTATGTTGGGGTCGGCTGCCAGTCTAACCGGATGCAGCTGAATACCAGTATTTTACATGGAGCGACTACTTAGCTGACCTCCACAACCCAGTGACTGGTACCCCTTGTCTTGCCTTGGTGGCGATACCCCTTGGTAAGACTGGTTGTCACACTTTCGGGCTACTGACGACCCGTAATGACTGTCAAAGATCCGCGAATGACAGCCGGGACCAACGGCTTAACGTGCTTTCCGAGGCACGGAAGGGTCGTGGTTTGTGCAAATGGTCACCCATCCACGGACCAACCGCGGCAAACGGAGCTTAACCTGATCGGTCGACCCGTGCTGCTGTTAAGACTTAGCCACAAGTCCCTCCTATTTTATTCTACTGTTTATAAAGTAGTAATTCAGTAGCACTTTGTAAACCTATTGCCACTGATTAATTTGCATACATGCAAACTGATAATACTGACAGACCACTTCCGAACACCTATTGGGCATTCTTTCTCATCACGAAGAAATCTTCAGATCGGCGCGCGGCGAGTCTATTCCGTAAAAATCTCACCTTGAAAACTTAGGTAAAGTAAGCTTGAAGTGAGCTGTCAATAGTGTCAATTAGCATCTTATGGAATGACAGCTTCCTTCCTCATGGTAATATTTTTACAGAATAGCACAGCTGTTGTACACTTTTAAATTTAATCAAAATTGGTTTAAACCCGCTACCTCCTTCACCTTGCGTCGCCCCAGTTGCTCAAGCGCAGTGAACGGAAGATAGTATACCATGTTGTGCAACAGATCATCGGGATCCCTTCACCCTCGGTCGCTCCCGGCTCAGTAGGCTGCACTGTGCTTGCATACCTGCTCCTACGCAACTAGTCGTATTAGGAACGCACCGCCATTTTGATTTAGTTGAATGAGTTATTTCGACTTTTATCGCAACGAGAGAAATATAGGATTAGTTTCTATGTGCAATTATTACCTTATATACTCTGTCCACTAGATTAAACGTTTTTTGACAGCTGCCTTAGAACGTTACTATTCCAGATTACGTAAAAGTTAACATTAAAATGCGTAATAAAATAAATATATAACTATAAACTGCCTAATCTTATTGAATTATTTTATTTACAGACAGTACGTGTATCAGTTTTGACAAAAAAATATATAATTGCTCACTAGTTCGATCTGTCAAAAAACGGTTAACCTAGTGGCCAGAGTATAAATTGTATACCTATAATATTCCAATCTACTGGTTGGAAGATACTAAAGTCAAATTCCATTTGAAAGGATTAACGCTTATGTACGCTTTGATATTGGCAAAGATACGAGACATCGGACAATAGCTAACTACAATTCTGCTGAATGAAGATGACGTAAATTGGTCGTAAAGACGCAGTTTACTAACCTATGTTGATATTCATTGTGTTAAAGTATGAATGCACGGGTATCGGCGATGCAAATTATTTCTAAGACACAATCCTCCCACATCACAACTAGATACATTTTAAAATGGATCAGAATTTTAAGTAAATCATCTGCCATACCAGATGACATGGACATCGACGCGCAAACTGTCACCATGGATTCAGTACATGATTCTGAATCCCCCACCGCTGAAATGATTTCGTCAGTTTAAAAAAAAAACAAAATGCTGTTCCATACATTTTGACCGCGTAGGTATTTCACTTTTCTATGAAACAGCTGATTTTTTTTTTAAAAAAACGAAACATTGCTACGCTAGGGCGTCTAGATACTATGCTGAATTCATGGTCTCAGTTTGCGCGTCATTGTACGGTCACGAAAGGAGATAAGTAACCAGGGTCATCGGGTATAGTTGAAGTTCAATAAGAAACCGATGGATGTTTTCGAATAGAATTTAATTCAGTTAATAGAAAACCAACAGTCCATTTATCACAAACGAAAACATCCATCCGTTTCTTACTAAACTTCAACTATATCCGACGACCCCGGTTATTTGCCTTGCCTTTGGTGACTGTACCTGCCACCCTACACACCTACCGGTGGTGATGTAATAAGCCATTCACAATGTTCACACTCTACCGACATAACGCTGATATTCAATCGCCAGGCTTACACGGATTAGCAGCGTACCTTCACTTTAGACAACTACTTCATAAATGTGTACTACCTGGAATGGAATCTTACGCCACGCTTTACGGCCTACGCGTTAATATATTGTAATAACTTACATCTTCACTAATTTTCATGTAATATCTTGTGAAATGACTGACACGATTGCCGTGGAATTTGCAGAAGTTTAGCAATTAGTACATTGTATTGTCATTACTTGAGCATTTGTTTCACCATGCCCGTTCTTGGTCACCTAAGTAGCTTCAGGTTATATCATAGACAATGAAAGAAAAGATGGATGGATTGTGTGAATTATGATTTGGCTGGTAAAGGTGTGAACACTGAGATGTCTGCTGATGGAGCAGAGGAAAGCACACGAGGGACCTCAATTGAAGTCAGATAAGGGCACGAGGAAGAGTTATGAGCAGTGGTGGCTGAGTGGTAATGGCCGCGACTTCCGAGGTGTAGGTCGTAGGTTCGAACCCAGACAGGCGCTTTACTTTGTGTAAATTATTTCAACACCACTGCTCTCAAAACGGTGAAGGTAAACGTGGAGAAACCAGCATGTCCTAGAACCAGAAATTCGACGACATGTGACATCTGCCAACCCGCACTGGGCCCGCGTTAGCCCACACCCTTTCGAACAGAGGAGGCCTGTGTCCCAGCAGTGGGATCAATATAGGCTCATTATGATGAAGGGCACGAGGTTCATAATGATGATGATTTTAAATTGTTGTTTGTTTGGATATTATCCTTTAGTATTTAAACCAACCATTCAGCGTGATACGAGTACCTAATATTATATAATAATAGTTCTCCATTTCAGTTTACCTGTAGCCCATTTGCGTCAAAATATCACAACCTTCTTCTAAAGGTTCCAAGAGATTTACATAAGTAGGTAAGGGATTGGACTTCTTTGGTGTGGAAATGTTATTCATGTTATGCGAAGACAGATTTGCAGCATACATAGGAGCACATATTATAGTGGTTACACGTAGTTAAACCGACAAGATTATGTCTATTGTTATTGTAAGTATGTAGATGTCAAAATAAGAGTACATGGGGCCTAAAAAGGCCACTTTCAGCAATAACTCTAAAAGCTATTCATTTCCTGAATTCGCAGCTGATCATTAGCAATTCCTCTAATTTTATATTAAAATTTGGTGTAAGCATTGCGGCATAAAAAAAAACAGTAATTTGATCGATAAATTTATTAATCAAATTGGTTTTATTTTTTATTTCTATAGTGTAAATGTTATTTCATTGTGATATGAATTGCACACAGATCATATTATGAATTGTCAGTTTGTGACCATTTTACGATTCTTAATATGATTCATATTGTTATCCTATTATGATTCTGCCAAAGTGGCCTTTTTGGCCCCCTTGTCATTGTATAATTACTTTAGTGACTGCTAATTCTACCAAACAACATTTGACCTTACTTCCCATATAGTTACATATTTACACACAATTAATAACAGACTTTGGACCGTCCTGGGTTCGATTCCCTGGTCGACAAAGTGTTATTGGGTTTCTTCATCAGAAATTTCACAGTTGCAGCTCAGATCCTGGATTTGTGCACAGTTGATGGCAATAAACTTGCCCCTATTGCATGGAACTTAAATATAACTGGTGAAATGTCAGTGTGCACTGTACTATAGGTACACTTCTGCCCAACCCTTCGGAGATTACTGGCGTGATGTTATGTATGTTTATAACAGCTATTCATCAGGTTTTGTTACATAATAACTTCAAGTGTACAACGCAACCTTGGCAGTACACTTGGCATTGAAATAAAACCCTTAACCGTGCCGACGACGACGACATTATCGACCAAAATACTCGTACCGACTATTATGTATTCTATGACCAAAGTCAGAAGTTATGTCGCAACCGACATCTGTTGGTGAAATAAGAGTTTATTTCAATGTCCGAGTATCTACGCAGCTTGGGGAATGGTTTAAAGGAGGCTTTATTAACGTTTCTGAAGGCCGATTTTTTGATCCGTAGTTAAACTCAGCCAATTGTTAAAAATAGTAAGTAATGGTTAAATTTTTGCAAAATGTGTTTTTTTTCATAAATTTTCGTTTTATCTAATGATATAATATCATTGCTAATGGTCAAATAATTAACTATTAGTTGAAAAAAATAACCATTAGATAAACTAAAAATTTATAAAAAAATAAATCCGCCGTTAGGGTTCACATTTGCTTGTTTTTACAAAATGTTTGCCGAATGGTTAAGTAGGCCAATCGGTAACACACTGCTACTTTACACATCATCTGAGTTCACACTAAATTTATAGATTTATTACTTCTCGCACACAATAAGGTACAAAGGCTTAATATACCATGTATGCAGTGGCGGACTAAGCCCGTCAGAGGCCCGGGGCGGCAAAGTCGAATGAGGACCCCCGCTTTAAAAAAAAATTATTTTTCCAAGCTTTTTTTTCAGTTCACATTTGTATGTATAAATAAGTATTTCGTTAAAATCTGGCAATTGAAATTGAAATTCGAATTAAATTATTTATTTAGGCTAAATAAACATACATACCTACAATATGGAATAGATATGGGTGATGAAAATAAAATACGAATAAATCGACAAAAAAAAATTGACAGATAAATTAAAGATAGTTTTTTAGGGTTCCGTAGCCAAATGGCAACGGAACCCTTATGGATTCGTCATGTCTGTCTGTCTGTCTGTCTGTCTGTCCGTCCGTATGTCACAGCCGCTTTTTTCCGAAACTATAAGAGCTATACTGTTGAAACTTGGTAAGTAGATGTATTCTGTGAACCGCATTAAGATTTTCACACAAAAATAGAAAAAAAACAATAAATTTTGGGGGTCCCCATACTTAGAACTGAAACTCAAAATTTTTTTTTTCTTCAAACCCTTACGTGTGGGGTATCTATGGATAGGTCTTCAAAAATGATATTGAGGTTTCTAATATCATTTTTTTCTAAACTGAATAGTTTGCGCGAGAGACACTTCCAAAGTGGTAAAATGTGTGTCCGGGGGGGACACACATTTTACCACTTTAACTGGCCTGTAACTTCTAAAATAAAAGAATGATAAAACTAAAAAAAATATATAATGTACATTACCATATAAACTTCCACCGAAAATTGGTTTGAACGAGATCTAGTGAGTAGTTTTTTTTTAATACGTCATAAATCGTAACGTAACGGAACCCTTCATGGGCGAGTCCGACTCGCACTTGGCCGGTTTTTTTTATTTTTTGTAGCGTATTATATGTGTTTTCGTGCCTTCAATACTTCCTCCAGTATAGAAAGCCCATGTTTAAAGTCTAAGCACATTTTTAAAGTCTTGTTTAGGATTTGATCAGGGGAACGCGAAAGCATTTGGGGGCCCCCCAAGACCGGAGGCCTGGGGCGGGCCGCCCCTTCCGCCCCCCTGTTAGTCCGCCACTGCATGTATGTGCATTCTCTACCAGTCAACCATGGGTGGTGAAGAGATAAGATGGCAGGTACTCTGTTTGAGAGGAGATAATAATATGTAAGATTATAAAGATAACATAATTAATTATAAATAAAATGCGGTCATCCATAGGTTATCAGCATTACATTTAATAACTAAGAGTTAATTTTCTTTTAATTAAACTTCTGTTCCAATTTTTAGCTTTTTTACTACCTACTTATAGTTGTCATCATTACTATTGCTAGTCATGTTGTGCAATTACGCTTAGGTGATCAAACAGGTTGAAACCTATGATGTGAACCTGGTGATACACTGTGATCGTAACCTGTTGTAGTTGCCTTGTGTATAAATAAATTTAAAGTAAATACTTAGCTCAATAAATTAAGATTACAAAAACTGAAGTAAGAGTAGTGAGTAGTGGTATCGAATTTTATCGCTGGCTACTGTACTTACCTGACTTTCAAAAGGGGTGAAAGGCCTCCTTCTCGAAACTAGACTGTTTCAAGGCTTCAGTTTCGTGTTTATCTTACATATTATATTTCTTTTTAAGTTTTTGTAAGACTTCGAACGACAAGACTCTAAAAAACAAAAGAGTGTCTTTTGTTTTTTAGGGTTCCGTACCTCGTAAGGTAAAAACGGAAACTTTATAGGATCACTTTGTTGTCCGTCCGTCTGTCTGTCAAGACCCTTTTTTCTCAGGAACGCGTGGAGGTATCAAGCTGGAATTTATATCAAATACTCAGGTCTACTGACCCTTGGAGCTGTGAAAAATCAAACTTCTAAGCCAACGCAATTAAAAGATACAGCCGTTTACGCCGCAAATTTTCGACACTCGCAAGGGAATCAAAACCTACAGGGTACTTCCCGTGAACTCAAAATCTTGAAATTTGGTACGAAGCAACATCTTATAGCACAGATAAAGGAAAAATTGAGAAAACCTTAAATTTTTAGTTACATCATATAATAGAAATATTTTTAATAATTTTAAACTTACTACCTACAGGTTTGTACGGAACCCTCGGTGCGCGAGTCCGACTCGCACTTGGCCGGTTTTTTTTATTGTTCTTAGTGACAAATGACCTTCTAAATTCAACTGTTCATAAACTACAATTTACTACTAATTGCAAAAAAAAAAACTTTCGTAAATTAGCTAACCTTTAAAGCTTTACAAACTTAACTATTAGAACCATCTTCAGTTAAAAGTGAATGTTACAACTCGGCCTTAAACTATGATCAATCAACCGTCTGAAAGTGAACTGTTACAACCGCACGTATATTGGTCAGGGTAATATAAAAATCTAGAATATTTCTACCTTACATCATGTCTGTATCAACTTGCTTTTTGTACACGATCAAACTTTAGGCTTCCATAATAAAAATGTCCTAACCTAAGTGCTTATTTACACAAGCGTCACGTTGCGTCTGTCCATGGCAACGTTCCGCTCGTGTATATGAGTACTAATTTGATTATACGAAAAGTGTTCAGGTTCATAGTCTTAAAAAATACAACCGACTTCCAAAAACGACACTACAAAGTGAAAAATAACTTTAATTTCGGAAGTCGGTGTCGTTGGGTTCGCATTTTCGTTGTTGGCCACCGACTTCCGAAATTAAAGTTATTTTTCACTTTGTAGTGTCGTTTTTGGAAGTCGGTTGTATTTTTTTGCAAAAAAGTTTTTATTTTTCACTTTTTAGTTGTAATTTTTTTTTACCAGTAATTTTGGTTTAAAAACTAAACTACTGAACCGTTTTTGATGAAATTCCTTTCCTACAAAAAAAGAATTTTTCAAATCGGTTGGCATGTGACGGAGTTATGCGCGAACAAACATAAAAAAAAAAAAATACAAACATCCGAATTGAGAACCTCCTCCTTTTTTAGAGGTCGGCTAAAAATATAATCCGTAGCAGTGTGTATGGTGGAACTGTCCTATGCATTGCAAAAAAACCTTACAAAAAAGAAAAAAAAAATTGGTGAAGTTCCGCACAATGAGGTGGACAAGCACCTCTAAGGTGGTCAGGCACCTCGGAGGAGGTGTTAAAGAAGTGTTCTCCCTTTAGTTAAAGTTGTCGTATTTCGTCAGTCTGTCAATTAATTAGTCACAGATCTGTTAGGGATTAATATTTAGAAAGGGACTGTGATTGTGAGCATGTTACGCAATTAGGCTGAAATACCAGACTGTTGTTGGATTTTCAACACTCAGCTTAACGCCGATAGTTGAAAATCCAACAGCATGCTCTATTCAGGCATTTATTTAGATGACGCCTAGTGTTAATGAAAACGGGCATTAATGTTAAAGATCCCAATTAGTATATAGTAGTCATGTTCTTTATCATAGATAATATAATGGCCAAGTAATAAAATGGTTGCATTATAGACGGACTGTTTCTTCACAAAACCACACTAGGTACTCAATGTGACCACACTTTCAGCAATCAATTTCGATTTGTGGTTAGAAGTTGCATGTGGTCGTAATGGAATTTATTACTCTGAATTTGTAGTGACCTTTTGCGGTTTAGTCATCACCTTTATGACTTCGAATGGCTAAGGCTTCCGCACTTTAAGGTTTACGTATTTCTAGATTAGGGCATATTTATTTATTTAAACTTTTCGCACAAAAAGGTACAAAGGCGAACTTAATGCCTTAGGCATTCTCTACCAGTCAACCAAGGGTGGTGAAGAGATTAGATGGCAGGTGCTTTGGTTGAGAGGGACAATAATATTAAAACTAAAACTAAACTAAACTATGACTGACTAAAATATAAAATCAAAATCAAAAGTCATTTATTCAAATTAGGCTGAGAATCAGCACTTTTCGAACGTCAAAATTACAAAAGACAGTCCCCCAAAAACGCCCGCCCTTCGCCACTTCCTAGTGCTATCGCTGGGAAGAAGAAGTGGCGGAACAAACTCCCCAGCAGCACAGCTGTCTGTTCAGTTAGAATATAGTTAGTTGCATGTATACAATACTAGGAACCTATGTTCAGTAATGAACATTACAAGAAGCTTAAATTATTTGCCATATTATGTCAGCTAGCCACGCCAATATACCAACAAATATAATAAAAACTATACGTACTCAAGCTAAAAAATAATTAATTAAAATAAAAATAAAAACTCACTACCTAAATAAAAGCCTCCAGGCATAAAGGGCGTGACAGCTTACACATTTATGCATTGCTGGGTTCGTCACCTAGCTGTCACTTGCAGTCACAGATGATGAACTAGGACCATCGATGTGAAATAAATAAGTGAGTTAATACTAATAACAGTAACCTGTCAGTACCTAAGCTAATTCTGGAGAAAGAACATGAACATTGTCTTGAGTTAATTAGGGCGACCAACTATTCTTATCGTGTAAGTAGTCGTTGATGGAATAGTAACCCTTTGAACAAAGGTTGGATTTTACTTGAGCTTTAAACGCATTAAAAGGCAAGTCTAGCAAAGAAGAGGGTATCTTGTTATAAAAGGTTATACCAAGCCCAACAAATGAGTTATGAACCTTATGAAGCCGGTGAAAGGGGGCACGTAGTTTGTCCTTATTTCTAGTGTTAACACTGTGAATATCACTGTTTTTAGTGTACAAGTGCAAATTTTGCCTAATATATAGGATGTTGGCGAAGATGAATTGTGATGCAACCGTGAGAATACCAATATCTTTAAAAAAATCTCTTAGAGAAACTCTGGCACCTAGCTGGTAAATTGCTCGAACAGCTCGTTTTTGAAGGACAAATATATTTTGTATATCAGCGGCTTTGCCCCACAGCAGAATACCGTAGGACATAACACTGTGATGATGTTGACTTGACAGAGCTCGGCAGTTAAGAATATGTCATGCTCACTTAAATGTCTCACTGGTGGTGGCGCGTGTGTTGGATCATTCGGTTCCCTACGAAATGGTTGAGCTGGATGGTGCTAATCCACGCGTCATGTTCGTGAACGGGCGCCGTCGGTTGAGACTGGTCATATCTTAACTGCCAGGGCTTATTTTTGAATTTTATATTTTAAATTGTTTAGTTTTTTTTACATTGTTCTCACATATAGAAGCAATAAAAATAATGTACCCAGGATTTTGTAATAATATCTTGATTTAAAAGAGTGTCCGTGGAGTTTCTTGCCCGTTCTTCTCCACAGAGATCTACGTTTTGGAATGGGCAACTAGCTTCAATTTTCTGACTAACTGACCGACAATTTAATTTTGACAATTCAAAAGTGCCTGAAAGGGTTTAATTGAAATAAATGATTTGAGTTTGAGTTTGTGAAAATAACTGAAATAGACTAAACGAGCTGTATCAACGTCAGTGTATTGTCTTACTTTCCTGACGGCGTAGGCAGCCGAACTGAGCCTTCCTGCTAGACTTGATATATGAGGTCCCCACTGAAGTTTGGCATCTACTGTTAGTCCTAGAAAAATTGCCGAGCCTACTGTTTCAAGCACCTCTTTATTTAAGACGATGTTGGGTCCTAGATTTCTGACATTCGGTAAGGCGAACTTTACACATTTCGTTTTCTTGGCATTGAGAACTAGGTTATTTGACGTAAACCAATCTGTAACTATTGTGAGTGCACTGTTTACGTTGTCAAAATCTTGTCTATTCCTGTCTACTTTAAAAATAAGAGAGGTATCATCTGCAAACAGTACAACGTCACAGATGCCTTTCAAATGGAATGGTAAATCATTGATATATACTAAGAACAAGAATAGACCCAATATTGAGCCTTGCGGAACACCTAACTGAACTGGTAGCCCGGAAGATTTCGCGCCATTAACATCTGCACATTGGACCCTATTATGTAAATATGAAATTATTATGTTGAGAGCCTCGTTTCTGACACCATAATGATGTAACTTACGCAAAAGCGTGTCATGGTGCACGCAATCAAAGGCTTTAGAGAGATCACAGAAAACTCCAATAGCATTTTGCGATTTCTCCCATGCGTCAAATATGTGTCTCAGCAGAGCAACACCCGCGTCTGTAGTTGAACGACCCTTTGTAAAGCCATATTGATCATTATGGAGGAGGCTGTTTAAATTAAAATGTCTTAGCAACTGCTTGAGTATTAACTTTTCAAATATTTTGCTAAATGCAGGTAAAATAGAAATAGGCCTGAAATTGCCAACGTCATTCTTATTACCTGATTTAAATAATGGTATGACTTTACTACTCTTCATGAGGTCAGGAAAAGTTCCTAAATCAACACATTTATTAAAAGTAACAGCTAGATAGGGGGCTACGATGGCTATTATATTACTTAAAAGTTTAATGGAGATGCCCCAATAATCACCGGTGTTTTTAGACTTTAGTGTATTAAAAATATTAACTACATCACGTGGGGTTACATGTTCGAAACTAAATATCTATATATCTAGCACTTATGTATTAGTGAGTTTTCTGTATACCTAGAGGTTATCTAGGTGCAATTAGATGCGGTCGAGCGACGCCAAAAAATCGATATTCATAGTCCCGAAATGAAGTCGATGGTCCATCAATGAATGTAATCCGGCTGCTATGCACAACACCAGCGGGTAATTCTCGTATTTTTAGGAACTTCGCAGTCTAATCTCAGTCTCAATCTGTCAAAAATACCACTAATTTACCTACATTTTTGACAAGATTCTGACATTGATTATCGCTGACTATATAATTATCGATTGCGACCAGATTTTGAAGATTTTTAATAACGAGAATTGGCCTTCAGATCGTTCTGTATCTTTAGTTTACACCTTGAACTGGCTTCCGTTTGAACCTGTTCATCTTTGGACATAGGTAAAGTGTACTCGTGTATGACTACAAGGTCATATCGTATTACATAACCGTACATAACTTAAGTAATAAGCATTGGTTTACGGTTGGTCTCCCGCCTAATTATAAAGGAAGTTACGAAAAAAATTATAGTGACTATATTTTTGTAAGGTCATTGATGCCCCAAAAAAAAAACTCTTGTAACGAAATAGGTACAGTTTCTATGATAATAATCATCATCATCATCTGTGGATGATAATTATTGCCTGACTTCACCCCCTACTTAGCATAGTCCTCTCTTTATATAATCATGTCAATCCTCACGCTTCTGTGCCCCCCCGACCCTTGCCCGCTGAAGTGCCAGCCCGCGCCGTAGCTGAGCCTGTAACTTTAAATCCCCCGACTGAGACCTCTGAGTTTGTTTCGGCCTTTCTTCTCAGAGATAGTCCTAGGAAACGCCGCACTCATCAAAGCATTAATAATACCAATTCGATCCAGCCTGTCCCTTTGCTGCCCTCTCCCAGCGATGCCCTAAGCCGAGGTTCGTACCCCACAGGGGGTGCCCTTAGCGCGCAGTCGCTTAGTTTTAATCTAGATTTAGCCCTGGCTGGAGGCTTTAAGAATTCTTAAGGCAACCACAGGATAGTCCGGTTAAGTAGTTACGACCTCTCAAGGTCAACTACGATATGCCATTCATAAAAAAAAAAACGCTTCTGTGCCAGCCTCATCCAGGTTCTACCCGCGATGACAACAATGTCGTCTGCCTATCTCGGCTCCGGATGACCGAAACTTCGTCTCTCAGTCCTTGGACGCCACTCAATCACTGCCTTACTCCACCTGTCACCTCTGCGTCTTGCCAGGTATCCTGCTCAACTCTATTTAAGTTCCATAACTCATTTTCCGATATCTAAATCCTTCGGACGTATGTCGGACTGCATCTTGACGTTTTGACTCGGTCCATAAGCCTTATGTCTATCTATGATAATAATACATACCAATAGTATTCATATTAAAGCACTTACCGATACATCATTTAGCATTACAGATTTTGCAACATTTAAGATAAATATGCCTCTTGCGCCTTCGAAACTCGTAGTGTGAAATAACGACGAATTTAAATTGAGTTTTACATTATTTTAGCCATAATTTACAATTTCCTGGCAACACAGTTATTGGCAATTGCATCGGCTTATAATTCGATTCGAATTTACTCGCCAGAACGGGCGAATAGACATTTTTCAATATTTTTTTTTTCTATAGGCGTCTTTCACGGAGTTAATTTATTTGTGGGCGAATAGACCACTCCAAAAATATATATTAGGCAATTGTCACATTTAGAATTCTATGCAATAAAATATTTCGGGTGAGTAAATTCATGCGAATATTGCATTAAAAGGGATTTGCTAAAATGACAGGAGAATTTATATACTAAATTATAATAAGTAGCCGTCCTCTACATGCTGTTCCATGGTAATTACTAAACTAGTAGAATCATTTTGACGTTAAATGCCCAATGCTAAATACCTTTGGCCTAAAGGAATGATTATGAATTCAGCCATGACATGAAGACCACAAATAGCATTGCTTTATACATGTACTCGAATACGATGATTTGAATATTTAGTTTTATAAGTTTTTTTACCCTGGCTGGAGACCTTATTTATAAGGCATCTACAGGTTAGCCCGATTATGCAGTCAACAGTCTCCAAGGTTGACCTGCGAGAAGCCATTCATAAAAAAAACAACCAGAGGGTCTGACGGAAAATGATCAAAGAAAAGCAATTTATTATGTTAAATTATATATTGTTTTTCATTCCTATCCTTGCATTTCATTCACAGGATGGCTTCTTTTTTTTCTGTTAAATAACCATGTGATTTCTTTCGTCCACAGGACCCAACGCGCGTGGTGTGTCCAGTCATAGACGTGATCAGCATGGACACATTCCAGTACATCGGTGCGTCGGCGGACTTGCGCGGTGGCTTCGATTGGAACCTGGTATTCAAGGTAACCGCTCACTGACCAACTGTCACTTATTAGCTGTAGAAGGTGAAGTGCCGGATATGTAGACAGATTGGACTTTAGAAGTAAATTCTAATATGCGTCTGATGAAATCTTCAATATCTGACCGCGTGTTCATCTAACACGCACTAGAAGTAACTAGGTGTATTTTATATTTATGTCTGCACCGAATATAGGTCAAAGCTGCATATAGTATTCCTTCGTTAGTACGCACGACGGTGTTGGTTGGCACGATCTCATCAGCCTTTTGGGGGGGAATCGCAGGGAAACTGATTAATTATGTGGTATATCAACGGCTACTCCAAAATCAAAGATTTTTCAAGTTCGTTCACACTTTCTAAGCATTACATTATTTGCAAGATCAACCTATATACTCGTACAGTTACCACGCTAGCTACTCCGTCAGATTTCTAGTCATATATATATCTATAGTGGAAATTGATTATTCTTCATCATATTACAGTGGGAGTACCTAGCTCACGCTGAGCGTAGCGCCCGCCTCAGCGACCCGACCCAGGTCATCCGGACGCCCATGATAGCTGGTGGGTTGTTCAGCATGGACCGCAAGTACTTCACCAAGCTCGGCAAGTACGACATGAGGATGGACGTCTGGGGAGGAGAGAATCTGGAAATCTCATTTAGGTAAGCAGGATTCTTTTACACTTTTCTTTAAGTCGAATGAACTTGTAAAATGAAAGACAAACGAAAGACGGCTTTCATAATTTCAAGGTTTGTAAGAATATCGCAAATCCCAGTGAGTTTTGCAAACGCATACTGTTGGAAAACTCATAAGTAACCAAGTAATGAATCACAGCTAAAATTTTCTGTAGTAGCACTAGTAAATGACACTATAAGCCTTGACAGCTGTCAATCATTGACATGGTTATTGTAATGTAGCATGTATTGTACTTATCATAAAACTTACTCTCAAATTCTAAAATTCCAGGGTATGGCAATGCGGTGGATCCCTAGAAATAGTCCCCTGCTCCCGAGTGGGTCATGTCTTCAGGAAGCGTCACCCCTACACCTTCCCTGGTGGATCCGGTGCGGTGTTCGCAAGAAACACCCGGAGAGCTGCCGAAGTATGGATGGACGACTACAAGGAACTGTACTATCGGTCCCAGCCGTTGGCTAAGCAGGTTGATTTTGGAGAGTAAGTTGAAACTTAATTTTTCTAATTTACTTTTGTTGCACTGAAATGACATATATGATATGGAATTTTCTTTTTTGCATACATATTTGCATATGCTTTCTCGAGGAGGCCTATATCCCAGTAGTGGGAACTTTGTAGGCTGATTATACTAATGCTATATTATACCATACACCATCATCATCATTCATCACCATTAATCTTTTTTTTTTGCTTCATTATTTATATTAAACACTAGCGGCCCGTCCCGGCTTCGCACGGGTGGACATAAGATTTTTCTAATATTTTTAAAATACCTATAGCCTATGTCACTCAGGGTGAATGTAGCTTTCCAATGGTGAAAGAATTTTTGAAATCGGCACAGTAGTTTTTGAGTTTATTCATTACAAACATCATCATCATCTGCCTAGCCTTTTCCCAACTATATTGGGGTCGGCTTCCAGCCTAACCGGATGCAGCTGAATACCAGTATTTTACATGGAGCGACTGCCTATCTGACCTCCACAACCCAGTGACTGGATAATACGATACCCCTTGGTAAGACTGGTTGTCAGACTTTCGGGCTACTGACGACCCATAACGACTGTCAAAGATATTATATTATTCATTACAAACCTACACACAAAAATACAAATATTTTCTCTTTATAATATTATGAGTATAGATTCACCTACTTACATTATCTATTGCTAGTAATTGATGTATTAATGTATTTTTAGACACTGTTCAAAATTCTGTAACTACTGAATAAAAATACAATTATTTTGACCCAAGCTGGATTTTCAACAATATTTCCGTCTTCTTCCTCAGCATATCAGAACGCGTGAACCTCCGCCAGAAGCTACACTGCAAACCATTTCGCTGGTATCTGGAGCACGTGTACCCTGAGCTGCAAGTACCAGCTATGACTGATGTCTCACACGTCATTAAGCAAGGAGTCAGGTGTCTAGATACCATGGGTCATCTTGTTGATGGCACTTTAGGTAAGACCCATTCGTGTTATCGACCTCAGAATTTACGCTGTGCAAGCTCCACTTTTTTGTGACAGCATCTCCTAAACCAACAAATCTAAGTAGTTTGATACGAGCTAGAACTTTAACATGATTATTGTCGTCATAAAAAAATCCAGGACTTAAAAAAAAACAAACTCATTATTTTCCAGGTATGTATCCCTGCCACTACACAGGCGGCAACCAAGAGTGGCGCTTCGACAACGGTCTCATCCGTCATCACCGCCTCTGCCTCTCCCTCTCATCAGAAGACCGAGTGACTGCAGTCCTGGCCGCCTGCGACCCTGCAGACGACGCCCAGCTCTGGCGACGCCAAGGACCCTTGATCAGACATGCCAAGCTTGGCGCATGTCTCGATACAGAACGACCAGCCCTCTACATGGAACAGTGTGATGAAGAGAAAGCTAGCCAACAATTCACTTTCTAAGGTGCCAGAAAAAATGCTTGAGAAATATAAACCAGCACATGAACTTCTCCGTCAGGAAGAGTGATGCTTACAGATAAGACAAGAAAACGCAACGGAAGAAATTGTATGTTTCTTCTGCATTTGAAATGTCTGGTGTTATACTTCATATTAAAATGGATATTAGAATTACAATTTATTCCCAGTTACAAACTAAAACATTCCGATATTAAAAAATTAATATAATTTAACGGTATTATATTAGTTTTAAAATTATACTTACTGATGTAACAAATGCAGAAAAAGTTGTAACCGGGAATAAATTAGAGAAAGAAGAAGTAACATGAATAACATCTAAAGATATGCAAGCAGAAGGAGTAGAAGAAAAGGTTCTCTTAGAGAATTACGATAGTGATCTAAACATTATCAGGGATATAGTCACAAATAAGACTTATAACACTTCGCTTTACATCACGTATTAGCTTCGGTACTTATAATGTCAGTACCTTTAGTATTAAGGCACCATAATCTTCCTCTCACACGTAGAAGGTGCCAAATTAATTTACCATTTGTAAATATTATTTTAAGGCTCACAATTTTAACATTCCATTTTGTTGTATCTTTAGACACTTTATCTTTTACTTTACATTTTAATGTAATATTATTTTTGTTTTTAACTACTGTTTCGATAACGTCGCAATTTAATGAATTAGTATGTGTAAATTACGTATTTATTTAAGTTTGTCGTGTATATTCATTAATATTATATTCAGTAATTAAAACCTTAGTATAAAGTAGTTACCATTACTATAGTTAATTCACTATAAGTGCCGGGAATGTGGAATGTGGATAATATTTGTAAAGAATAACATTTAGGAATTTATTACAGATCGAAATTGATTGGTGTTGGAACTTGCACCGTTTATTATAATTAATTTAAGTACCTATCACGAAATGTTCGAAATAAGTTTGTTTTATTTTAGATTCTTTTGATTTAAAAAACAAACTTCAGTGCTCAATAAAAAATAGGCGTTAATAAACAAAAGCAGACGATTTTTATCGAAATAATTTCTATCAAAATATTACCTGAATTTTCAATTGACAAATTATTGATAGTTTGGCAATCGTTTGTAATTTTAATTATTTTATGGTCTGTCTAAGCAATCTCAAATGATCAGGTGTTTCATTAAAAAATCATTGTGTCATCATTTCATTTTGAACGTCACATCACAATTATTATTTAATAAGAACGTAAAGTTCTCGCCTTATAGTACAAGCTATGATCACAGTTGTTAATTTAAGTTTTATCGTAAGTTCGATATAATAATTTCATTTAGGATGCTCAAAGATTTGTACAAAGACAATCATAAAAGACGTCCTGGACAGATAATTCTTCCAAAATCTCCATTTTCATTAAAAAAAAAAATGACAAGACACGGCCTAAATATGTTTTCAATCTCGTATCTGTAAAGTAAGTTAATTGTTTAATACTCGTTATGTTAAGTTAGATATTTTTATTTACATTTGTTACTTTAATTTCTTGAGGAAGTATTAATTTATTGTAAATACTTGTGTACTTTTGTATTTTTCTATCTTTTCTTTTATAATTATTATTATAAAATGATATCGGTGTATGACCAACCAAAGTGTCAGAGATGAGTGAATGTTTTATCGAATGGTTACCAACTGTACATAAGAACTCATCATCAATAGATTATCAAGTAAACTGCCATGATATTACTATGTATTGGATAACTACCACGAAAAATATTCCAATTACAATGATAATATTATAATTATATTAATAATGTGTGCTCAATATTCATCTGAAACTGAAATCATAAACGAATTTTGTAGGAAAAGACAATATCATAGTTACTATAAAAATAAATGACCTAATATTAAAATGGGAAATAAAACATTTCAATAGACAATTGTAACACAATTTCATTAATGTAAATGGCTTATTAGGATCAAAAACATTCATTTAGAGCAATAATGGAATCTCTGCAGTTAAAAATATCTTCTTTTTCAAATTATCTTAATTATTGCTACTTGATATGACTTGTATCTATGCCCGTTGTTCGGAATTTTTAAACGTATAATGAATGAATTGTTCATGGAAATATTATAGAAGTATTTTTAAGACATATGGACAGCTTTCACTAGCGAATTTTCAATGTAGACAAATATAGGAAAATAAATGCACGTTAACAAGAAATTGCATCTATTACAATATATTATACGAACATTCCTAATTAATACTAACATAGTTCAAACACGATTTATGTAAATATATTGATATAGCATACTTTGTACTTATGACAAAAATATGACTTATGACTATAGAAGCAAAAAATATTCGATTTATATACTACATCAAGTGCACGATAGCACCTAGAGCACAATAAGTAGGAATTAATACAAAAGTTCTAAACTTTATTGAAATTATTTTTTTTTTAAGTGGCAAATTGACTGCCCTAGTCAGATTTTGTTGAGACGATTTTTTGTTCACTAATAAACAAATGCGTGATTTTATTTTAGTGAGAAATCCATTTGGTAAATAAAAATACGTTTGAAGAACTAAAATGGTTTTATTTTTACATTTGATGGCTCAAACCAAACCCACTTAATTATAAGACAATAATTTACACCAACAGATTATTTGTATACTTAATTAAAATACAAATAATTAAGAATACTTGAAGAGATAATTTTCAAAATATAAATTATTTACACCTATTTATTAATAAGTATTAGGTTTAAAATCATCTATGACACCACGTTCAGACAAAACGCCTTCATCACATTGCATATTAACGACAAATTAGATTTTACAGACATTTTATTAAGCTGTGTATCCACTTGGAACAAACGTGCCAACAACATTTACTACATACTTAATACATATTATATAAAACGGTGAAGGAAAACATCGTGAGAAAGCCAGAACTAGAAAATCGAAGACAAGTGACACCTACCAACCCGCACAGGGCCCGCGTGGTAGATTATATAAGCGCACCTTTCGCGAAGGCCTGTGTTCCAACAGGGATCTTTATAGGCTAATTATACTTAATACTATATATGAAATACGAGGCGCAAAATATGACGTCACACAGGTATCCATTCCAAGCTTTCATAGATGATCACATAAGTAGTTTTGCCGAAAATACCGTGATTTAGCTACTTGTATTTCATATGTTGGAAGTTTTGTAGGCGAACAGGTCACAAGTGGTTACGCAACATAAATAAAAAAAGATCAATCATATTAAATAAAAAAGTTAGACAGCTATGATTTATGACTAACTAGGATCTTTCCATAAAAGGAATTCCTTATAAGGAGTTTTCTAAAACAGTATTAAGGTCACTGATATTCGGCTCAATGAAAAATCCTTGTATATTTTATTCAATGAACTTCTGAGAATTTTGTTCCTGTTTCAAGGTTATTCACGTCACTTAATTGGTAAATATTTTATTTATAGCAATGTGTGACCTAAACCCGCATTGAAGTCACACTTTTCTGTGACTTAGTCCATTTTTACACAGAAAAGTGTGACTTAAGTGCGGGTTTAGGTCACTCGAGCTATAAAAATATAGTTTACGATACGTGTGACTTAAGTAGTAGTAATGCACAGCGTTTAGCGAGACACTACTTAAGTCACACGTATCGTAATGTACTATAAATGTGATGTTTCTAATGTTAGTAAAATAACTTAAGTAAATATCCTTTTATATTGATTTGAGAGACAAAAAAAACTAACAAGCTCATGCAGTATGCGTTATTTTATAATTATTTCGAGTAAAAAAGACGGTGTTCATGTACAATCAGTCTTAAAAGTATCCTCATCCTTGAAAACATAAACCTAAACACCCACTTCATTATCATCTGTGATAAGTATTATTTATACGAGTATATTATTGTTGTTCTAAAAACTATCATATTTATATTACCATAAAGTAAAAACCTACAAAAGATCTATCACACTGGGAATTCCTTTACTTCCTTTGGTTCAAATTACACATTTTAAATGGTACCTAGTTACTAATTTTTAAGTTTCTCAATCCATACACATTTTTTTAAATACATCAATAAAGTTTTACACCTAAACCATTTTTTTTTTTTTAGAAATGCATGCAAGAAGAATCTCCCTCCTATTGGCTTCGCCGTAGTCGGGTAAATAGGAACCACTTCAAACCTATATCATGCTATCACAGTGGTTTAATCTTCACATTCTTTGAATGTAATGAGCATCAAGCTCTTAAAAACATTAGCAACACGTTTCTCTAGCAAAACTGATTGCTATGATATAAAAATGTTCATACTTCTACAAGACGTAAAAAATCATATAAAATTATAATTCTATTTCTACTGGGTATTATCGTATTTACACAATAGTTTTTGGAATAAGGCCCAAATTGGCACGATGTAACTGCAAAAATTTATGAAGTTCCATTACTTACTAGGAGTACGAACTCATCTTGGTTTTAATAAAGTTTCCGATAACCTTAATAGCTCTAAACGCGTAGTTTGGAGAAAGACGCTGCCGAAGAAGGTAGTAGCCGGTGAGATTCATAGCAAGCAGTATGCAGATAAGCACGATGAAGTCAATCCAGAAAGACACACCAGACATTCCCATAAGTTTCACGAAGTAGCTGGAAAGTAGAGATAATAATAATAATATCCCTGGACATTTCACACAGCGCCATCTAGTCCCAAGCTAAGCAACCTAATGCTTGTGTTATGGTAACAAGATGGCTGATAAACTACTTATATACATTTTTTTTTTTTGTAAATACATACATATTATAGATAGAAAAACACCCAGACTCGGAACAAATACATGTAGGTCATACAAATATTTGTTCCATTTGTATAATTAATCAATACACGTAACAAAAATATTAGATATTTTAATAGGAATAAAAACATCCTTAAATTGCAGAGGTACACTTGTACCTTGTTTGTATTTATTAAATTTAAGAGCTAGTAGAACCGTACTCTTTAAAACATAAAATAATCAAGTTCTTAAAACTTACGCAACGTTCTTATATTCACAGTAGTCGACATGGTCAGGACATACAAGATCATCTCTGGGAGGGCCGTATATCGCGGCCACTAGACCCTCGATCCCATAACGGAGGAACGAGCAAGCCCTTGCAAGTCGCCATACGATGGGGAGAGGGTCGTCACCACTGCCGATGCCGTAAACCGCGAGAAGCATCAGTGGAACACTTAGCGCCGGGCCCATGAAGACTGAGTTCTGAAAAGAAAAATAGAATTGCTTAGTCTTAAGGAAATAATAAAGTAACATTTTGAATAGAAGACAGAAACTCACATTCTTGTTGCATAGCCATGTGACAAATAATAAACTAACATATAAATCGAAGTTAGCCATCACAAAACGCACTTAACGTGGCAAAAACGTTCAAATAAAACGAATGTAATTGTATAAACTATCAATAATACAGCCTTTTATAGAAAAGCTTAGAAAATTAAAACAAAAAGCGAGCTGATTCAGCTGCATGCAGAAACAGACCACAACATCGCAGGGTAAAGGCTAGGCACATGATGAGAATATCTAAGAAAGAAAGAATTAAAGAGTTACTTACAACCACATTCAACATAGACGAGATGACAGTTCCCATAGATTCCGATATGAGAGCTATTAGAATACACGTAGAACTGAACATGAATATCCTATCCAGCTCCATTGGCTGCGAGGTGATGGGATAAGTGATGACCAGGTAGATAAGGCTGAAGAAGATAGTGGCGGGGGTCCGTGAGATGACCAGAGCGGCGTAGTAGGGCTTGAGGCCGTACCAGCGGTTGAAGTACTCTCTCTTGACAAGCTGTATTTCTGTTGGAACTGAAATGAGAAAGAGAATAGTAGAAGCTACATTATTACTGTAATAAAAGGAGTAGATGATTCATCTAATACATGCGTTGTCCTGAGATAAGGCAGCCTTCATATAAATGAATTTGAATTGAATCATCTTTTTTTTAACGTCTAATATTCAAGGTTGCGTAATATTTATTTGTGTCATTTATTATTTGATTAAACACTTCCTATGCGAATTTAGAGATAATAAACGGACTGAATGCCACTTGCTGTTTCAAGTCAATCAAGGTGGAAAGCAAAAAATCTGATCAGGTTAATTTTATGTAATACATACATGTTTATTCAAGTCAATTATGTTTTTTGTTTTTGTATTTTTTATCCATCTAAAAATATACCTAACTCGCGGCTTAATAAATATAAATAAGAAATATATTTTTGAATTTCATTAAAATAATGATTCACAGAACGAGTTATCAAATGTCAATATCAATATATATAAAAAAAACAAAAGTAGAAAAAACAACAAATATTTCAAAAAAAATGAAAATAAAATCATTGTACTTACAGGCAAGTAAAACAGGCATCATGGGAATATAAAGCATGGCAATGGTACAGGCGTAGCAGAAACCGAAATTGAAAATGGTCTTGGATGCGTCGTAGCCCATCTTGTTGAACAAAAGGGCAACGATGAACCCAATGAACAAGTGCAAGCCGACCCGCAGCCAGAGGTAACTCTGAAAAAAACAAATAATATTTTCGATAGTCATTTAATGTTTGTTTTCCCTTATCGGGATTTTAGGTGAATTATTTGACTGCTGCTGAGAAAATTTATTATTTACATTCTATATATTTCGTGTTCTAAACAAACCATAGGTGCAAGCTTCAGCTAATTTACATTCTACGAAACCCACGCTAAAAAGGAAAAATATTGTGGAATATTTTCTTACGAGTACCTACTCATTCCACTCGCAATCAGGTTTTGGTCCATCAGAATATAATTAATTATATTTTTTTTTATCTGGTTCGAAGATGTGTGATAACGTGTGAGTGTCTTCTTCATAAATATTGTGACCTTTAATTCTTTGAACTTGACCATCGATTATGTAACCCAGATCAGATTGTAAAAATAATAAATTGACAAATTAATTTTTTTTTTTTTGTTTTTTCATGATTATTTCTTCTATTGTTTTTATAATATTAGCGTAACTGTCAAGCATGAACAGTTCACCTCCTAGTGACTAAGGTTTTATTTATTAATGGTAATCTGTGAACAGCGCTGTGGGTTACATTATTACTTATGTAACTTATGTTTTTCTGTTTATAATATTGCATAATGTAGCTGTTTGTTGTTCCTATTTAATAAAATAAAAATAATAAGTATAGAATATAATTATTACCTTATTTCTAAGAGTCTGCAATAGCATCCTCTTGAGTAGCACCATGAACTGTTGGCAAGCAGTACATCCATGCTTATAGTTATGTTTCTCAACTCCACCAGCGTTGAGTTGTTCTATCTCCATCTCTTCGAACTGCTCTCCTGCTTGGACGTCTTCAATGGCGTAGTTTCTCCATCGTTGGTTCTTGCCATTTTCAACTGCTGATACCATTTTGTCCACATGAGATCCATATTCGCCACTAGAAACTTCGATTACTGGAATGAAGAATTTTCTTTTAGTTTTTTATGGAAATTCTTTTTTAACTGAACTACTACTTTTTTTTAGTAAATATAGTATGTGACTTAGTTACTTGGATTCAAATTCAATTTTTTTCACTCTTGTCTGATCTAAGATAAATACATCCAATATCAGTCTTAGTCTATTTACGATGTATATATGCGTTATGCAGTGCTTACTTGTATGTGGATCAAAACTGAATGTAGGTTCTGATCTTCTTTACTGCAAATACATACGTATCATATGTAGTATATCAAGTCTTACAAGAGTAATATTGGACATAGATTTACCTACCTATCTTCATACACCGGCTGACTTTTTTACCGACAAAAACAGACTATACAGGTGAACGAAATAAAAACCTATGGCATAGATTTTTTTTTTCAAAAAAAAAAAATATCGGCAAATAATATGAAATTCAACTTAAAGGCAGGTTTCTCTACGCACGGAAATTATCAATGAATTCGTAGCGACGTTAAATGAATGTAAAAAAAACTGTTTTGTCCAGACGGTAAAAAAATTCAGCCAGTACCTATATGATATATTGTGTACTTAGGTATATGAAGTAGATATACTATCCCACAGAAGCTTCATAATCACGACCTTAACCAATGTGACATACATATAATGTTTGTCTAATTGACCAATTCTTTTCTGTTCTGAGATCATTATGAAAATAACAGTGTTATTATAGTGTAATTAAACTAACAATTGCTTAGATACTGCTCCTGTTTTATTACTTCTGTCATAATTATGGTATAACTACATACATTGTTATGGTTTGCATAGTAATGTTACTAAATTATAATATTTATAGTTTTGACTTTGTAGTCATAATCATTTATTTTTGCATTACATCGCGCTATTTCTAACTCGCAGGATACCCTTATAGTATTTTTTCTGCATTATAAAAATGCAACTAATTAAC
The DNA here is from genome assembly GCA_951799955.1 of Apamea anceps. Taxonomy (NCBI): domain Eukaryota; kingdom Metazoa; phylum Arthropoda; class Insecta; order Lepidoptera; family Noctuidae; genus Apamea; species Apamea anceps. Next base: position 4,413,115 of record OX637506.1, read on the forward strand.
CAAGGCAATCAGCCGAATTCCAAGACAAAATATTTCGACAGAATTTATAAAGAGAGTAAAATATTAGTTATACCATATTTTTATAGCAGTCAAATACATTATGTAAACAGTAAAAATACAAATCATTGTAATCCAAAGGGGATTGGAACTGTCACTCCTTCATACAGCACCCTAATTGCGTAACACACAATCAATCGTAATCTGAATCATTTTGAAGCAAATTGCTAATCCATTGCTTCATAAGTTCGAAAAATTTGTTTGCTCAACACGTAAATAACGCTATGAATGTTGTTGAACTGTCAAAATGAAACCGATTCCGATTGATTGTGTGTTACGCAATTAGGGTGCAGGTTATACTGTAACCTAGTTAGGAGATCAGAACTGCACCCACTATAATTGTAGCAAATCTGTAATTTTACCATGTATAAATTATATACCCATGTACTGCAATACTTGAAAATGATCAATAAAGATTATTATTATTATTAAAAATTATTATAGTCAAGCATGACCGTTGTGGCGATGCTTGGTCTAGGCCCAGTGGACATTTAATATGATAACGCGACGTCAGGTATACTCACTAAAGTCTGCAGGGTTGTATGTCATAGGACATGGCAGTTGCAGCTCATTAAGGAAGGGCACGACTCCAGACGACGTTCCCTGGTAGGCGCACCGACCACCGGCTACCACATACACGTGGTCAAACTCCGCAAACAGACGGGCAGATGGTGTATGCAACGAGCAGATGACAGTGCGACCACCACGAGCTACCCGTTTGAGAAGGGAGACGCACGTTGAAGAAGCCACGTCGTCGAGACCGCTGAAATTGATAGTGATGTTAATATACGAAGTGATAGCCAAGTGGCAGATGGTGGAGCGAACACCGCAAGCCACGCGTATGAGAAGGGAAACACATGTTATGGATATGTTATGATATCGGTTTATTAACATTCAAAATCGATGGGATAGTGAAGTGACTGCTTAATATTATAATATCTATATGATGGTTTTGTTAGGCACTGAAGGTACTGTTAAACAATATATAGGTACTTTCTTAATATATTCGTCTTTCGAACCAGCATCCTAATTGCGTAACACACAATCAATCGGAATCGGTTTCATTTTGACAGTTCAACAACATTCATTGCGTTATTTACGTATTGAGCAGACAAATTTTTCGAACTTATGAAGCAATGGATTAGCAATTTGCTTCAAAATGATTCAGATTACGATTGATTGTGTGTTACGCAATTAGGGTGCTGCACAGCTATTCTTTTTAACCGACTTCTAAAAAAGGAGGAGGTTCTCAATTCGGAAGTGCATACTTAATCTTATAACCTATTCGATCTTCTTTCTTAGAATTTAGTTCAATAAAATTGGTCATTAAACCATGTCATAAACGTGTTAATTTATTTTATATTTATAATCATTTGAAATGTAAATATGTGGTTAACCGTGCCTGTTATCACCTAATTGATCAATAAACCGGAAACCTTGCATTTAATTACGTGTAAAAGCTTTTCAAATGATCAGCTTTTATACTCTTTTTTTAGGGTTCCGTAGTCAACAAGGAACCCTTATAGTTTCGCCATGCCCGTCTGTCCGTCCGTCCGCAGCTTAGCTCAGAGACTCTTAGTACTAGAAAGCCATAATTTGGCATGGATATACATAGTTATTAATCACGCCGACAAAGTGGTAAAATAAAATCATGACAAAATTTTTTAGGGTAATACCTCCTACACGAGTAAAGTTGGGATGTTTTTTTTTTCTCGTCTACCCCATCGTGTGGGGTATCGTTGGATAGATCTTTCAAAAATATTGCGGGTTTGTGGTAACAGTTTTTCGATTCAGGAATCCGTTTGTGAAATGTTAAGCTTTAAAGTGCTAAATTTTGTTAGAGTCAAGTGTAAGTCAGTTTTCTTTTTAATAACGTTGCCTCTCATTAGGAATGTCGCCTGTATCGTGGGTGCGTTTACAAACATTTAAACTTACACAAAGAACGAGAGAATTGTTTCTAGACTTAAACTAACTTGTTTCACACAACAATTACTAGATCAGTACCTATCCGCCTTTCTTTTTTACCTTTGACCGGCAGTCGTCCACGTAACGCTGAATGAAATAGAAAACTTTACCGATGTAACTAAAGTAATTAGTCTACCAAGTAAACTCAATTACTTCGCTTCGTATCTCCAGGATGTTACGTGTTTTAGTTTTACGTAACGTTACGTGGTCTAGTGGGTGCAAGCGTGACCTCTGAGCCTACGGCGGCTGAGGCAAATACTTCTATGAGAATATTGTCTTTTCTGCCTTAAGGGCATTTATCCACCACAGCTGTCACCGGAACGTCATCGAAACGAGATTAGTCGAACTGAACGTGACATCCCGGTAGCGGCGATCGTTTGTCAAAATAGTTGTGTTATGATAGACAAAACAAAAGCCGGGCGAACGGCGCCGGTGCAACGGCAGTGTGTGGACAAGATCACACGTGTTTTGTACTGCCACAACTTCGGCACGTCACATCTCGGGCCAAGTTCTAGCGGTCCCGCGGAACTACTTGAAACTTCGGCGGCCTGGCTGACGGTGTTCAGAGGGGCAATTCTAGTAATTTTAAGAACGGTCACAGTCTGATCTCAAAAATACGTCTAATTTCCCTACATTTTGACAAGTTTTTGACATTTGCTTGTCGCCGAGATGAGACTGCGACTAGATTTTGAACGTTTTAAATTACAAGAATTGGCCTTCAGATGACGGTGATGAAATTAAGACCAGGCACTCTAAAATAATTTCCACGCAAGCTCCGCCCCATGCGCCCCGCCACTCCGCGCTTCAATTCCCGCGAGCGAGCCGAAGGTCGCCGCGTCGACGCAAAATTCTAACTTTACGTATTTTGATTTTAGAATAACGAACATAGATGGAATAGAAACACCTTTATATTATTATACATATTTTATTTTATGAAATATAATAGTTTATTTAATACTAACTACTACATTACTCAAAACACGGCCAAATTAAATTAGCTAGAGAAACTCCGCAGTCAAAAATCGACAAATTAAAAAGATTGGAATTGATGATTGTTTGTTTTTTGGAGTCAATGACCGCTGGTGGTGTTACTTGAAGTATGAGTTGAGAAATCTGTTTTTTTTTTATCGTGTTTAGATATCAATATCCATCACGTCTGTTAAACAACACAAAACAAAATGTTTTTTAAACTGGTACAAAAACAACATTTCCAATAATAAAAGTAACGAGGTAAGAATAAGACTCATATTTGATACAGAAGTATTCGTTGCCAGCTCGAGATGCTTAAAGTCAAAAACAGCTTATCGGAATAGTTCAGATATCTACTTACTTTTACATTTATGGCTGAAACTTCATTTCTTTTCAACTGGAAGACGTATTATTGATATACGATTTTTTATGATAAGTTGCAAGTGGTTGCTGATCATAAATCTCTTTTTTAACTGGGGATTAAACTCGATTCAATTGGTTTCTGAACACCAAAATTTGACTTTTTTCTCGGCTAAATTTGCAGTGCATGATGTGCAATAAGAAATTCAAAAGAGGCATCGGAACAGAACATCAATAAAGACGCTGTAGCTGGAATACAAGCAAGTGGTGGTAGTCATGCTCAGTTGAAACAATTTAGTAAAAAAAAAGTATTGATGCATTTGTCAAAAAAGTGGAAATGCTATTAAAGACCATATACGAGGGTGACACTGAAAATTCTTAGAAAATAAAAAACTGAACAAACTAGCAAGTTATTAGTGTTATTATATCTTTTCAAAATAGTGTCCATTTACATCAATACATCGCTGCATCCGATGGAACCACTGAGAAAAGCAATTTGCCCACTCGTCCGTAGGGGTCTCTTCGACGGCATTTTGAAATGCAGCCACTGCTTCCTCGGCGTCCATAAAACGTTTTCCTCGAAGTTTTTCTTTTATTTTCGGAAATAATTATGAGGTATCCACCAGGCACAAAGCTTTCTGGCCGCTAAATGTTCATGGATGATGTTGTGCACTTGACTCATACCGATGCCTAAGCTTGTCCAAATCTGCTGATAAGTCACTCTTTTGTCAGTCTCTATCATACGCCGCACAAAACTGGTGTTATCTTCACTCGTCACCGTAAAAGGCCGTCCCTCACGCAGATCATCGGTGAGATTAGTGCGACCACGTTTAAACGCATTAAACAAGTTGTAAACAGTGTCGCGAGATGGCATTTCATCGTAAAAGGCCAATTGAAGTCAATCATAACTTTCTTGTTGACTTAAATAACATTGAAAGTCGTAAAAAATCATTGTACGAAATTTTTCTCGCGTTAAATTCATGCTGACGTGACGCAGACAATTTTCAATTTGCCGCCAAATCGTAAACAAATGACAAATGAATAAAATTCTGTCTGTAAATTGTATGTAAGTCCAATGCATCCTCTAAATATTTCTATGTAAACAGATTTTATACATTTTTAGGTCCATTTCTATACAATAAATTAAATAGGAAAAAAAGTATTTATAAATTAAATAATTGCGACTGTAAAAAGGTTATTCTGCAATTTTTACTTAGCATATCATACAGTGAGACATAGGATTTACTCGTTGTCTGTAAATAAAACATGTTAGTCTTTTAAGGTAATATTAATTTTTAATTAGTCTTCTCAGTTGTTATTTTTTTTTGCACCTTTCTAGCCTGAAACAGGTTCCACCTAGTTCAGGCAAATGAGCAACTGTGTCCTCTATATTTTTTTAAAGATAAGTTATAGTAAATCTGCAGCATGTTTATAAATAAACGTTATTATTATTATATAAAATACATACACAATAATATTGGCAGAGTTCCAGTTTCAAACTTTGAACTTATTTTTTTATTATATCCTTTACAAGTGGCCGGTTCTAAAAACTTTCAGTGTCGCCCTCGTATGTTACAAAAATTACGACGTCCCATCTACAGGCATGGAAGCAACAATCACAGCAGAAGGTTTAAAAAAATCGATTGAAATGCACAACATTATTTATGGACGATTTATAGCAGATGGCGATAGCAGTACCTACACAAAAATTATTGAGTCACGGCCCTACGCAAACATTACAGTCGAAAAGATTAACTGTAGAAATCATATTTTGCGCCGATTTTGTAATAACATGCAGAAACTCATGACCGACACACGTTACCCTATAAAAGACAGAAAGCTTTTTTGTAAAATAAAAATTTTATCAGCTCGCAAATACATCTGTGACGCCATCAGAATTAACAAGCCAGACAAAAACTGCAACAACTTGCATCATGATTTCGCAGGAACAGAAACTAAATTATGCAACTGAGAAGGCGTCTCCAATAAGTTTCCTTGTTCCGGATGACATTCAAATTCGGGAAATTTGCCTTAATTTTTTTTTCTTAAGAGAGTATATACTTATTAGTCATTATTCGGATAAAACATCTTCAACAATTTATATATAATCATAAACAACATAATTGTTATACTACTTATAATATTGTTATATAGGTACTTAATACAATCAAATCGCCTCCATAGCTTCCTATGTTCTCACAATCTCCAACACAACTGTAACAATCTGGCCTTGAACCCACGCGCTAGGTTGTAGTTGCATGCAATAATAATTATTAGCAGTAGTTATGATATAGGGCGGCTGCAATCAAATCAAATTTATCTGATCATCATAGAGATATCTATATTTAAATTTTATTTGTTTCAAATTGACGTTATTTCAAGTTAAAGGAATATCAACTTTATTGTAATGGTACTTAAGTTCATTTCAGAGTGACTAGCACTATTGAAAAAGTTATAAAAATGTGTGAAGTTGTAGCGTAAACTAAACTTTATTGTGTAGAAATTAAAATTATTTTTCCATAAACTCATATTTGTTTACATTTTTGGCGAAGTTCAGACAGCGGAAAAATCTTCGCGGAATTTACTGGCTTCATTGAAAATAGGACCGTATTACCATAGCCTAAAGTATAAAATTGTATGAATATCGATCGACTGTCATACAATTTTATACTTTAGATTAGACGTTTCGTCAAAATAATATATACGTATTAAAAAAAAAAAATACTAATAAAAAAAATACTGCTTTGCTTCTCATGATTCTTGCAATATTTTTTAAGCTTTCGTCTTTCTTTCTCTTCTGTTCATGACGTCTTTTATTGTGTTTGTTTCCCATTGTATAGGTAGCGTTTTAATGTGAATTTTATTAAAATAACTCCCAAGTAAAATACGTATTGAACGCGCGCGCGAGTGATACACCCTCTCACGATGGCGCACAGCGCGGCACTGACGAACCGGCTGGCCGTTAGGCGGGTTAGGCCGCTAACACATCAGTAATAAAGTTGAATACCGCGTGCACTCCTTGATCGCGTTGGAGCTCGAAACTAAATGTCGTAAGTCTCAATTCTTATTTCGTTTATAACTAAAGTAATAATTGATCTAGAGAAAAAATGTCTTATGGGTCTATAGTAAAGTATATTTTCTTACTGTGAACATTTATTTTAGACATAAAGGCTAAGCCATCCTGAAAAAAAATGCAATAATCCTTAAAAAACACATGATTTTCGAATAAATAATGAATCGGGCGAAAATGTTACAATTACGTTTCTGTCTTATACATGCAAAGATAAAAGATCCATTATATCATCTAATAAAGTTCAATTTTGATTGCATGTGTGACTGTCCCAGAATGTTAGTTCAAATTTACATGAAATTTAGGGAGCCTCCTCTTAATGTACATTTTATGCGCACGTCCGTCCGTAGGTACTTAGGTGCCGTCATCTCGTTCTCGGTGACGTCCTGGTGACGGGTGCGATAGACAAACACACTTAGTCTGTAATAGCTTCTGCCCGCGGCTTCGCCCGCGTGGATGTCGGAAATTATCCCACGGGAACGTGCTAACAGGATAAAAAATGTACCTATGTATGTGCTTCCCCAGAATGCCATCTACCACGCGGGCCTTTTGTGGCTAATTACAATAGAAAACCAATTGTGTCTCATTAGTGGTGATTAAGAGGGTACCTATATGATATCTACCTAAGTACCTACCTAATTAAAAAAAAAACTCAATAACAGAAAATTAAATACCTACCTACCTAAATAAACCTATTTTTGATGATAACTAATCTAAACTCAATAAATAATCAAAATCCCTAAAAATTAATATCTATACGAATGACTAATCCTACCTAACAGTATTATAAAATAACCTACGGTCACTACGTACACTATCAAATATACTACCTATACTTTAAAATTAAAATCTATACCTACGACTTATATAAAAATAAACCTAAATAACTCTAAAAACTAAAAGGAATAAAAATGAACTCCATTGCGGGTGACTTAACCTACGACAAACTTATTATTTGCGGTTGGTGCAGTAATCGGGTCTAGGGATCGAACCGCAAAATTAAGTTTGTTTTTTATTGTATATACTTTTCCGGGATAAAAAGTACCCAGTGTGGTGCCCAGGATATTAAAGAATAATTATACCAAGTTTCATCGTAATCGAACCGGTAGTTTTTGCGTGATGCCTGAACAAACAGACAGACAGACAGACAGACCGACAGACAGACAGACAAAAATTTTTTTAATCACATTTTTGGGTTCGGTGTCGGTCTAGTAACACCACCTGCCATTTATTTTTTTGATATTTTCAATGTACAGAATTTTCACTTCTACAGATTTATTATAAGTATAGATTTGTACCCGTTTGGTCGCAATATGATCGCTCCTCATTTCAAGGGACATAACATAAGTGGAATAAAAAACCGATGCACCTCTCCTTAACCCTTTGCGGAACAAAAGTATGATGTTTTGCTATGACTTACGTGGTAGGCTCGTCCAAGAATATAACCGGTGGATTGTTGAGCAGCTCCAAAGCGATTGATATTCGTTTTCTTTCGCCTCCTGATAGCCGTTCTGTTGTTGTGTTCCTAGCTTTCTGTAGCCTTAGCAGTTGAATGATTTCTTCTACCTGTGAACACAGCAACATTGCCAAACTGTACAGTCACGAGCACCAATATGCTGCTGCGCTGCGTGTCGCGGGTTCGATTCCCGCACGGAACAAATATTTGTATGCCCTACAAGTAGTTGTTCCGGGTCTGGCTGTTTGTGTATGTGAGTTTAAATGTTTGTAAATGCACCCACGACACAGGAGAAATTCCGAGTGTGGGGCAACGTTTTAAAAAAAAAAAAAAAATATGTCAACACTTGGCAACTTTCAATTGCGATTTTTTCGTGAAATAACGAATGCAACGTTGAAATACGACACATTACATAAACCTATGGGTTCGAAAAGGCTATGTTCGTAACAACATAAAATTCCATTAAAAAATAAAGGAGTAAACCGCTTTTGAACCGTTTTTGCCGAGTGTATATATACATACTTTTGCTCGTGACTGTACAAGGTTTAAAGAAAGTTCAAAAAGATCGTCATGATCATCATCCACTGACTTTACCCGAAGCTGGGCATAAGTGATCAAAGTCTTTTGGATAGTTTGAATCTTAAAACAAATTGCGATAAAAATATCCATTCATAAAAATATTTTAAGTAGGAACTGAAAATAAAGGGCTGATTAAATTAGTTAGCAAACCTCCACATACGTGATGGGTAACGATTAGAGATGCGCCGAATAGTGGTTTCACCGAATAACCGAACACCGAATAATATTCGGTTAAGTTCTTACCGAACCGAATATACTGCCGGGTAGTTCGGTTCCCGTTCCATAGTTTTGTAGTGTAGTTTTTAAATTGATTAGTGCTACAGTTGAGAAAACAACATGGTTCATTCATTATGCATAAGTAAACCTATTACAATATAATTACTTGCAATTAAAAATTATTGTTCTTTTAAGATATGTACTTAATTTTATGTCACTATTAATGCTAGGTTGTATTTGATTACCTGTGTTTAATTATATCTTAGTTTGAGTACCTTACAATAAACGATTTCTAATAAATATGATTGTTAGAATATGGGATTCATTTAATTTATTTTGCTTTATAGGCTGATTTACAATTATCAATTAAACCGAATACATTCGGCTTTTCAAATGACTGATTCGGCCGAATACGAATACCTCAAAATTCTGTCGAATACGCTGACACCGAATATAAAACGAATATTCGGCGCATTCAATCGATATCTTATAACATGATAAAACAAGAAAAAAAAACATAATTATAATTTTTTGAGCGTGATGATGCGTGATGGCGTGATGGGCTTGTATTCATATCGACTAAGTTAGGATTAGCATTTATCGCGTTGGGTAATCCTGTAATGGTATATGTAAGTAGATAAAGAAATAAATATTAATATAAAACAACTGAATATATGATTTTAGTAACTCATACTTTAAATTAGCAGCACGTCTGCTAATTTAAAGTATTATGCAGTTTTCTACCGACTGTACTTTGGCTGACGAATTGAATAAAACTGACGAATCGACGAAAACTGGCGAACACTGGAAACCGTCGAGTTAACGCAACTGTCTAATCGGCAAAACTGACGAATCAATGAAACTGACTAATCAACAAAACTGGCGAATTAAATTAACTAACCACTGAGAGAAACTGACCAGTGAAACGAGCAACAGCCAACAAAAAAAAAATATCATCGTATTTTTTTTTTTGTTTTATTAATGGATACCTATCACGTCTGCAGAATGTCGCTGACTAATTTCATTTGACCTCATATCAATTTCTTTTTTCTCAGTAAATATGTTTGCATCAAAATTATGTACCGAAATCCGCTTGTAATATAAGGTTTATCTATTCAAACACGAAATATTTAAAGATAAACATCTCTAAGTAGTAAAGAAGGCATAGAAACAAAAAAAAAAGAAGTAGGTACATTATTAAAAAAAAAAAAATGCTTGACAGACATAATAACTACTGGCTCCTTATTTTTCACACCCATTACTACGTAATATTTACTGTCATTGAAGCGGAGTAAAGATTTTATGCGAAATGTAAGTCATTTTAAAATTAATATTTATTTTAATTAAATTTTACGTAAAAAAAAACTTTGATAAAAAAAGTTGTTGCTATGGATTCTCATAAGATATTTCATGTATAAATAGAAACACCTTATAAGTATATCTTGATATTACGATTATCTTTATAATACATACAATAACCCCCTTCTTCTCCTTAGACATGTCAGTTCCAAGCTTCAAGTCAGCTGCAATCAGCATGGCTTCCTCCACCGTAATGTAGGGCTGCAGCAAATCCTCCTGCATGATGTACCGGGATAGCTTCCTAAACTGGCGGAGGTCTCGCTGCTCGCCATTGGTGGAAATGACTCCTGAGGCGCCTGTTACCCTGGAAGAAAAGGTGTTTGGTTTATCAAACTGATGGGTTTTGGGTAGTTGTGACAGTGGATGTAGGAAAAATCTAAGAAATAGATGGGTTGGGCTTGTATTTAATCGATCTCCAATTATTTCCACTTTGATTTTCTAAAAATATTAATCGATACTCTAATATAATAATTGAGCGTCTTTTTGCGACCCAAATCATTCCCATTTAGATTTCCTATAGCATAATCAGCCTGTAAAGTCCCCACTGCTGGGACACAGGCCTCCTCGCGGTGAGAGGGGTATTCCACGACAAGGGCCCAGTGCGGGTTGCTACGTGTCACATGTCTCCGAATTTTTTGTTCGAGGACATGCTGGTTTCCGCACGATGATGTTTTCCTTCACCATTTTGAGAGCTTTGGTAATGAAATAATTTACTTTTATTATTTATTTATTTAGTAAAACGCTTTTCTGGATTTGAACTTACAACCTAGCTATAACTCGTAAGTCGTGGCCGGCCGCTTTCTCATTAGTGTAAGAATTTCCGGAATCGGATCAGTAGTTTTAAAGATTACCCCCTACATATAAACTCACACATTTTACCTTTTTTATAATATTAGTAAAGATAACACACTTCTTTTTACTTATTCGGTTATTACTTATGACCAATAACACATGCGGTTATTACTTATCACTAATAACAACTGCGGTTACCATGCATCAGTACGTTACAGTAACTGAATATTACTATACATCATTCTTGTAATATCTAATAAATCGTTACGATAATAATACAAATCGTCTCTTTTTAATGTGCGACCAACTGCGAACAACTTAGATGTAGTGAATAGTCACAGTTCTAACCTAACCTAACCCATTTGGTACCTAAGGATTAGTTACTGCGACCAATTTTGGAAAAAGGCTAGAAAAATAAAAAATGGCGATCATAATTATGAGAAGATCAAAAAGTTTTAATCAAACATTTCCCGCTGGATTTATAAGTAGTTAAAAATTCCGAAATGCCCAATGTATTTATTTTGTCAATTTCAGATAGCTTTATCAGCAGATTATGCTGTGATAGTTGTAAAGATCGAATATTAAATTCTTGCCTAGCATTTCTACTTGTCTACAACTACAGAATACCACATTATATACTTTCCGAAATTATCTTAGAAATTACTCATATCGGTGAAGGTAAAACATCGTGAGAAAACCTGGACTTATACTTAATGCAAGATGATCAATGTTCGGGCCTTCTCTGTTTGAGAAAAAACTTTTAACAAAAAAATTAAACCGCCGAAAAAACAACAACAAACAATCAATAAACAAAGATCACTAAATTGCCTAAACGGCGCCGACTCAAAATTACTTAGGTAAACTTACATTAGTTTAAGAACTTAGTTATTAAGGTTAAACAAAAAAGGTTTATTAAAAAGTTTTTATTTTATAATTTTTTGTGGCTATAATCTACTAATTGTTTGCCAAAAGGCAGGCACATGTGGCACTGAGTAGAGTAATAAACTAATAATACACAACTCAGCATTAAAATCTGTGACTGAACAATAAATCACCCCTATTTTCCCACCCTTAGGGTTGGATTTTTTTTCCCAAATTTATATGGGACCAATTTTCGGGTATACCCTTTCCAATAAAAAAAGAATTATCAAAATCGGACTACTCTGTAAAAAGTTATGCGTGGACATACATAAAAAAAAATAGGCTTAGAATAAAAAAAATCTAAGATATGTGACAACCCGCACTGAGCTCGCTTGGTAGATTATACTCCCTCTCAAAGTGAGGAGGCCTGTGTTCCAGGAGTGGGAATATTATAGGCTGATTATTGTGCTACTCAGGATTTTAGCAAAACTTAATGTTTGTTTTTGATTAACTGAAACTTCAAGCAATACCATTTTAAGGATTTATTGGATTCCTCTCATCACATCATCTGCCTAGCCTTTTCCCAACTATGTTGCAACTGTATGTATGCAACTGTGAACGGCTTAACGTTGGTCTTATCTACAAGCATCAATACCAATTAATATTCAGTATAGGTATATAAAAAACAAACTCTTAATACAAGGCATTTATCTCCAGTCACGCGACTCAACTAGGCTATACAAATATGCTAGCAATTAACCCAGGCCTCGAACACGTGGGTACTAGACCTGATATTAATGTCCTATGACGTTAGCATTTAGACGTTAGGTCGTCTTTACATAATACCTCATGACTTGAAGCAAAATGGTGCTGGAAAAACGTACTGAAAAACTTCAGATTCTGAAATACTGTGTGAAGGTTTGTCAGTGGTCCTCTCTCGGTGCGGGTTGGTGGATCTCACATTAACTTCGAATTTTTGATTCTAGGACATGCCGGTTTCCTCACGATGTTTTCCTTCACCGTTTTGAGAGTAGTGGTGAAGAGATTATTTTTACAAAGTGCCTATCTGGGTTCGAACCTACGACCTACAACTTGTAAGTCAGGGCGGATACCACTAGGCCACCAGAGCTCTATAAGTACATAGATACTTATTCAATTAGTGGGATACTGGTCACTTTTTATAAGAAGATGTAATTACTGATTATCATCTTTATGTGTCTAATAAACTATTATTTCATATTGTTTACGGAAAGCTAAGTAATATTGATGTACTTGGTAATGTAGTTAAATTGATTTATAATGAGAACCTATTGTTTTTATTACATTGTTATTAAAGAGTTATTACTCGCGATAAGATTGTCTAATAACCAGTTTTTTTTATAACTTTAACACCCATTTTCTACATCATTAAACGAAGTGTATTTACAAACCACTTTATTTATCTTTGTGCAAGGGAAAATACTTCTCATACTCTAACGAAAATATACCATATTAAGTTAATACAGGGCGTAATCTATTTGTTGGGAATATTTCAACCAAATTTTTCCGGTCGTTTATGCGTGATCGAGTCGCAAACATACAAACATCTTTGCAAATACCTATTCACATTTATTGTAAGCTCAAACTCAAAGCATTTATTTCAAATAATAATAATATCCCTGGACATTTCACACAGCGCCATCTAGTCCCAAGCTAAGCAACCTAATAAACTAATTACAGGCATTTTTGAATTGTCAAGGGATCGGTCAATCAGAAAGATGAAGCAAGTCGCCCATTCCAAAGCGTAGTAGGTTCCTGTCGAAAAGAACAGGCAAGAAACTCCACTCTTAAATAGTTACTAAATCCTATCCCAGTTACATTATAAATGCGAAAGTTTGTGAGGATGGATGGATGGATGTTTGTTACTCTTTCACGTGAAAACTACTTAGCTTATTTTGATGAAACTTTACAGTAATAGAGCTTATACTCGTACATCAGAATAAACACACAGGATACTTTTTAACCCGATATTCCTACGGGATCGACACTTAGGCTGGTGAAACCGCGGGGCGCTAATAATAGTAGTAAAATATTTTCGTGAACTATAAAACATTCAGTACCTGTATCCAGCTAGTATGTTGAGAAGAGTACTCTTGCCCGCTCCAGAGGGACCCAAGATGGCTGTCAGCTGACCCGAACGAAAGTCGCCATTGATGCTGCGCAGGATTATCTTAGAACCTGGAAATAATAATATTCCTTTAGTCCTATAATTATGCAAATGAAAGACAAGCATAGAAAAGATTATAAAATAGGTTTTATTTTAAATCGTGCTCACTAAATAAACTGGCTATTTATAGCTTTTTTTTTTATAAAAGAAATCGTAAACAGTATAAAATTAGATTTTTGGCACAAAAATTTGCATTTGATCGTAAGTTTCTCTTGCAGTAACTAACGGTATACTGCTACAAGAATATTTTGTTTTCTCGACTCGATTGACATTGACCGTTGGAGTCGCTGTTGCTAACCATTTAAAAAAACAAGATGGCGGCGTTAGTTCCAATTTTGGCCACGCGCCAAAAGAACCCTTTGACCTGTCCGTGTCAGTACTTATTTAACTTAAGTACAAACTGAAAATTAACATTATCTGCACAGCACAGCACATGATAACAAACATCATTATTTACAGAAATAAAAACCATTTTCCTTATTGTTCTGTTAATTAAGTTAATTATCAGATGTCAGTAACTTTTGTTACAAGATCACGGAACGTTCAACTTAGATTACCATACTCATGAACCAATGAGCTCACTGTTAATTTATTTTTATTTAATTATCTGTGTCGTTAAGTAGGAATTTTTTAATTAATAGTTTCTATTATCCCTTAGGCACTTGTCCCACCGCCGGCGATTAACGAGAAACTAGTAAAGCTAGCCACTGAAATCGAGCAGCGACTGCGTGACGGCATCGAGCGATTACTCGCTGGTATGCGTTTGTACAGACGCCAGCACATCAAGCTACCCGAAACTGTCAAATTTTCCCGATCAACTTTGAACCTTTTAAGCTTTAGCGATAAAGTTGAAATCTATTAAAGAAATTTGACAGATTAGTAGCTTGATGTGCTGGCGTCTGTACCAAACGTGAGTGTCTCAGCAAGTGTTCTGGCCGCCAAGCCAGCGTCACTGAGCGCGTACTCTCTTTGACATCTCTTGTCGCCACGACAGTCAGCGATCAACTATAATATATATTTTACTTACACCTATCCTAACTATCTTTTGTAAGTTTCTTGAGCGAGAAAATTGTTTATTACTAGTCGTTTCCTCGACGTCGTTTTACTAGTCGTTTTGTCGTGGGTCATGTGCTTTATAATATCTAACTTCACAATTAAACATTAGAGCACAAGGTACATAATCAGAATCTAAAGTCTAGCAACTGTTGACCTCCTTAAGTTGAGCTACATAATAACTGACCAATGCGTGCACACTGCACGGACTGGACAGGCCCACTCGGGTCTGTGTGGTTAGTTCCTCGAAAAACCATTTCAGATACTAATCTACATATACCTCACATGGTCTGACCAAGATTATATCTGGGTTTTTAAAAGCCTTTGATCCTGAGTTTCTTTTGGATAGGAAATACCGACCTCGTCTCGTTTTTTTAAATATTATAGACTAGCTGCGCCGAATATTGGGATTAAAAGTATCCTATATGTTAATTCTGGTTATAAACCATCTGTGTGCCAAATTTCATCCAAATCCGTTCAGAAGTTTTTGCGTAAAAGAATGTGACATTTGTTACCCTTCGCCTTCGTCTGTGTCCCTATAAGAGAGTTGTATTGATGAATATTCCGATTATTCGTCATATTTGTTACGAGGACGTCAAATTTGTTAGGCAGTCGCTCCATGTAAAATACTGGTATCCAGTTTGCTCCGGTTAGATTGGAAGCTGACCACAATATAGTTGGGAGAAAGACTAGGCAGATGGTGGTGACGCCATATTTGTTACGGTGGCGAATCATTTTGATCAACACACACACACTCACACACACACACACATACCCTCGGACACCCCACACACACACACACCACGTCACACTGACCTGGAAATGGCAAAAAACGTAAGAAAATTTGTTTTTTTCGGGCCATAAAATAATCCCATAAAATAATAGATAAAGAGGTAAAAGTGAGTTTTTTTGTAGCGGTTAATTTACGGAACTACTGATCCGGTCACGAAAATTCTTTCACTAATGGGAAGCTACAGTATTGCGCAGTGGCATCTATATGCCTTGACGCCTGAAATAAATAAAATAAATAAATAATATCTATACTAATGATCCATCTAATCTCTTGACCACCCTTGATTGACTGGTAGAGAATGCCTAAAGCATTAAGAGCGCGTATAAAGCAAAATTACCAATCTTATATTTGATTTTACATGAAAAATTCCGGACCAAATCTTAAAATAAAAATGTATGAATAACTACATGATATTTCCGAGGGTTCACTTTGATCAAAAACATGAAATAATAACATTTCCTGATAGAAAAAAATCACGAAGTAACCTCTAATTCTCATATTTTTCCGTTTTGTACTCAATACGGCAATGCCTATTGCGACAAAAATTTGATAATTAATTATAATTATACAAGAGTAAAGACTGTGCTTAGGCATTTTATGTAATTCCTTTTAGTTTTGGGTTTATTACGATATAACAGTTTTGGCGCATACTACGTTTTTTTTTCTATTCTAAAATTTACTGGCTTTAGGCGCGCTCTTAAGTCCGCCTTTAAACCTTTTTGTGCAAAAAGTTTAAATAAATAAATAATGATAGAGCTGAAGAGTTACTTCGTTTGAACACGCTAATCTATGAAACTACCAGTCGGATTTGAAAAATGATTTTTGCATTTGATAGCTCAATTCTCGAGGAAGGCTTAATAGGCTATTTAACATCATGCTGACCCTTAGGAGCCGAGCAAAACTAAAAAAGTCAAAAATAGCGCAAAATGAAAACGAACTAATAGCGCGACTGGATGATGCGATGCGACGGGGTGGATCGTGGAACAAGAAATTTTACACGGGCAAAGTCGCGTGCGGAACCCTTGAAAAATGTCACGCGACAATACCACGTGAGGCTCATGTTCGAAAAAATAGACTTAAAATTACACTACCAATTCCACTTAGTAATTAAGCTGTACCAAGGAAATAGAAACACGCTCGTAAAAAACTGGCCAAGAACTATATAATCGACAGTTAGTGGCCGTTCTGGTGTCATTTTGCAAAGTTAAAAAAAAAAACTCGTTTTATTATTTTTTGGTCTTGTGGCGTGTTTTTTTAGCATAATTCGATTTTTGTTCTACAAAAAAAATAGCGAAACCGTAGTCTATTTTCTTTGAACGCTGATTTCAAGCAAAGTGCGGATATAACCCAAGTATATAAAAAGAAGGGACATAATCAAAGGGCATCAAAAAATTCGTCCGCATTGCTGTCAATAGAAAACGTGCCCAAAAGTCTGGCAGCATTGCCACGTTGTATGGCAATGCTGATTCTTTGGCCAAAAAATAGGTCACGTGAAGAGTCGATCAACCAAGTTGAATTACAATGTAAGGTACAGACATCAAGCAGCCGATGCAACCACAATTGAAACCTAGTACCTATGTACTTCTATACGCACTTGTGAAAGAGAAGGTTTGCTATTGTTATCTTAAACGGTCAAGCTCGAGCCGGCCTTCGTCGTTCGTGTTCTGTCAATATGATTAGATAATCAAGATTAAGATGATAAAGTTAAATGTAAAATTATAAAACATGAATTGACACTCCTTACGATTATAAATATGTGGAATGGCAATTTTTCAGGAGAGAAAGAAAGAAAATACAAACAAACAAATAAACGGCAAACATGACATAAAAAAGAACACAAACACAAAAAAATAACAAGTTCGGGGTAGACTGTATGCGTCACATCCACGCAAAACGGCCATCGCTCAGCATAATGCTAAGACCCTTTACGAGACAGAGCCCCAGCGTTGTCCTCGTCCAAAATTCCCATTGACACTTAGTTTTTTTTTTACTGTGAATAAAGGAGGTTTCCGTAGGAGAAACGTGGTTAAGTATCTTTGTAGTTTTTTTTTAAGTATTTATCGATTCAATGCCTTTTAATTCCTTAGCAAGAATCATGAACCAGTTTCAAAAACTTATTAGTTGCTATGCAACATAGGGAGTGTCGAGATAAGTAAATCAATTATTGTCATGATCACAGTAACCATAATCGACAGCATAAGGTGTAATTTATAAAACAGAACCGCCTTTGTTCGTATCAAAGGCCAGTTAGGTTAAATGAGAAGGGTAATCATATCTCAGCAGAACCTATAAAAATAATTACATCTAAACGTTTTTTTATTATTTACCTAACATCATGTAACACAGTTATACTTATCTATTCTAAAAATAAAGCTGACGACTATGTTTGTACGTGCTAATCTCTAGAACTACCAGTCGGTTTTGAAAAATTCTTTTTACATTTGATAGCTCAGTATTTGAGTAAGGCTATAGGATGTTTAACATCACGCTAGGACCCTTACGAGCCGCGCAAAAAGAAAAATAGTAGTAAAGAACGCTAAGCGAAAACGAAGAAATTGCGCGGGTAGGCGACGGGATGCGACGGGATGCGACGCGATGGGATGCGACGCCATGGGATGCGACGCGATGGGATGCGACGCGGTGGGATGTGACGCGGTGGGATGCGACGCGGTGGGATGCGACGCGGTGGGATGCGACGCGGTGGGACGGGGGCCGAAATTTTACGCGGGCAGAAGTCTCGGGCATAAGCTAGTCTTATAATATATTCATAATATACTTATATATTTTTACGGCTGATCCGATTTTAAAAATTACGAAGTTCTATACCAACTTTCGTTCCCATTCGGGAATGTATTTTCAAAAATCCTTCCTTAGCGCTCACTTTTGCTATAATAAGGAACTCTTCTGCGAAATTTCATGCTTATAGACCCAGCGGGTTAGGCTATGCGTTAACTGTCAGTGAATCAATAAATGAATTTAAATTTTTAATAAAGGAGATAGCACAGAAAACTCCAAAAATACAGAATTGTGTAGAAAAGGGAAAGGAAGGCATTTGCCCTGCAGTGAGCAGTACAGGCTAGTTAGATTAGACTAATCTAATCTATCTATCTAATATCTACTTTATCTATCTAAATAGATATTAAGTAGAAGACTAGGGCCCTTACGAATCCTACTTTTTTTTAACAACCCAAAAATGGGTGAAATGTGGCTTGGCCAATGTTTGTTTGGAAAAATCTGAAATGAGACGAAGCCCAGAAGCTGGTATTTTAAAAAGATTGAAAGAATAATAATAAATTAATCATTTCCATACGGAACACTAAAAAATATGGTTTCAATGGCGAAAACACAGTCCAACCATAATGATGATTAATTATAATTCATTCTGCAATGTCTTACAGACAAGACGAAGTACAACCATGCATTTTGCAACCTGCGCCTGCGCTGCAGGTTGACTGTAGACGTCATATTTGTGAGTAACATTGAGATCTAGAACAAAGATGTTATTTACCCTTTGCAATGTTTATGTTGATTATTAAAAAAACTAGTGTCATAAGAAGCAGTGATTGCGTTTAGAGCAAGACAACCTAGAGTCTATGGTCTACTATAGACTATAAGTGGTTTTTAATGTGGCACATGTAAAATCTAGACGATATAGGTTGCATCCTTAACCCCCATGGTTAATGGATACATTATAATATTTATTTCTTTTAAGATCTATTTCATATCATGTAAAGCAGTTGATTGGAACTCAAATGGAGTAGGGCAGGACACGTGGCAAGACGCAGTGATGACAGGTGAAGTAAAGCAGCGACTGAATGGCGTCCAAGGACTGGAAGACGATAGGTCGGTTGTACGGCGGTGAGATGGCCGAACGACATTGTTGCCATCGCGGGAAAGACCTGGATGAGGGTGGCTTAGGAGCGTGGAGATTGGCCCAAGGAAAGAGCGGGATGTGTGTGAATGATGATGATAATTAAAGTAATTACTTTAACATTAGAAGGATATTAAAAGAGCCGAAAAAGCCGGATTCAGAACCTTGTCTCAGACATCGGTATACATAATCAGCCTATAAAGTTCCCACTGTTGGGACACAGGCCGCCTCTCAGTGAGAGGGAGTGGGCAGTAATCCACCACGCGGGCCCAGTGCGGATTGGTAGATGTCACATGTCTTCGATTTTTTTTGTTCTAGGACAAGCCGGTTTCCTCACGATATTTTCCTTCACCGTTTGTGACATCGGTATAAGACTTTTTTAATGATTAAAATTGGATATTTTGGCTCCTTTTGTGAGCCTCTGAATCTGTATTTTAAAATTTAAATTAGTTTTTAAGTATATTATTTATATTATATATATATTATATAAGTATATTTATTATTATTAATTGTGTACTTAATAGACACGCGATAAACAATAACACCTCATCTTCTATCTAACCTCTTCCTAACTATTTTGCGGTCGGCTTCAAGTCTAACCGGATGCAGCTGAATACCAGTATTTTACATGGAGCGACTGCCTATCTGACCTCCACAATCCAGTTACCGGGTAATACGATACCCCTTGGAAAGACTGGTTGTCAGACTTTCGGGCTCCTGACTACCCGTAACGACTGTCAAAGATACACGATTGACAGCCGGGACCAACGGCTTAACGTGCTTTCTGAGGCACGGAGGAGTCTCGGTATATGTAAAGATAATCACCCATCCACAGACCAACCGCGGCAAGCATAGCTTAACCTGATCGATCGACCTGTGCAGCTGTTATTATTTAGCTACGGACCCCTCAAACACTTGATAAGTATTAATAAACATTTAATAACACCTAAACAATTTTTTTTAAAAATAGCGTAGAGTCATCTCTACACATCTCTCCCTTGATTTTGTATATATATATATATATAATATATATATATTATAGTAATAATATGTATGTGTATGTAACCTATTTATGTATTTGTGTACCTAGTTTTAAGAGTTTTTTTAATTATTATTGTCTCTCTCAACCAAAGCACCTGCCATCTAATCTCTTCACCACCCTTGGTTGACTGGTAGAGAATGCCTAAGGCATTAAGTCCGCCTTTGTACCTTTTTGTGCGAAAAGTTTAAATAAATAAATAAATAAACCTAATTATTTAATTGTAACGATATTTAAAATCGCATCCGTTGAAACAAGAGGCTAATCTAGCATTACAAAATCTCAAAATTCAAGGCTTGTCTAGAGAGATTGTCGGTGTCTACGATAAAATGGGGCCCAAGAATTCGAGAACCGCCATTGATTGTCGTGTTACTTAGCCTTGGCTTATTAGTTGATTCGCACGAGTTTACTCGCTCGAAACGAGCGAATCGTTCCTTTTAAATAATGTTATTTTTTCTATAGGCGACTCTCACGAATTGGCACATTTTGAATTTTATGCAGTACAGTACAGAAAAACCTTTTTTTAAAGTTAAAGTTATACCTATACATATGAGAAGGCAGTTACGTTGGTTTGGAGTTAAGAAAAAACACACGTTCTATATGTTAATAATAATTTTTCTCGTTTTATAATATAATTTAACACTTATCAGTTCTGTGCGCCAGCACTTTTCATATAACTTTATCTTTCAAAAAAGTTTTTCAATACTTTATTGCATATAATTCAAAATGTGCCAATTCGTGTGAGTCGCCTACAGAAAAAATAATATTATTTAAAAGTGGCGATTCGCCCGTTTCGGGCCAGTAAATTCGTAACAATCGACTACTAAGCCTTGGGTTTATGTCATAGTGAGGTACACACATAACTTATGGAGTCTTAGCTATGTTATTTACTATGTTTATTTTGGTAGGTAAGTATGTGTTTTCTTAGAAGCCAGACAGATCTATATTTCAAACATATTTATAAAAGAAAAGACGTTTTTTTTTTATTTTTGCTCTTTTGATTATACATATACTTGTAGCTATTTAATTTGGCTGAACTTTTCAAATTAGGTTTTGCCATTTTTCATTTTTATTTTTACCAGTGACATCATTTTATTACAAGTTTTCTTAAAAAACTGTTTTTCTTCGATATCTTCTAGAAAAGTAAATTTTTTTTTCATGCCAACGTAATAAAAATTGCGACGTTTTTTTTTTGTAAAAATATTTTTGTCTAATCTATCCTAAAAAACACCGTGATTGAGTATTTCAACTTCCGTCTAGTTGTCAGCCACTGTTTTTATCTATTTATTATAATTACAAGTTATTTTAGCCAGCAAAAAACCTAGTTAGACAAACACAAAAAAGTATTAGCAAAAATTTTTAAACCACAGCGTTCTTTTCAATTCGGCACATATCAGAAATATGTAGTCATATTTAAGGGTATACAGACCATCTGAACAACTTTCTCCATGGGAACAGCATCGTAATCTCGAAAAAATAATCATCCATCCCATACATTTGGGTCGGGTAGGTATTAAAGTTTTGTATGAGACAGTTGGTATTTTTTTCGCAATTACGATGTTAGTCGCATAGAGAAAGTTGTTCAGTTTAATGGTCTGTGCCACACCCGTAAATATGGCCACACCTTTCTGAAACACGCTGTATATTTCAACTGTCATGAACGTTTCACCATCTGCCTAGCCTTTTCCCAACCATGTTGGGGTCGATTTCCAGTCTAACCGGATGCAGCTGAATACCAGTATTTTACAGGGAGTGACTGCATATCTGACCTCCACAACCCAGTTACTGGATAATACGATACCCCTTGGTAAGACTGGTTGTCAGACTTTCGGGCTACTGAAGACTCGTATCGACTGCCAAGTATCCACTAATGACAGCCGGGACAACCGGCTTAACGTGCTTTCCGAGGCACGGAGGGGTCTTAATATGTGAACATGGTCACCCATCCACGGACCAAACGCGGCAAGCGTAGCTTAACCCGATCGATCGACCTGTGCGGCTGTTTTTACTTAGCCACAAGCCCCCAAGTACGTTTGTCATAGTGAATATAATACCTACTCAGTGACAATTGCATTCAAACAATAGGCTTTGCGGGGTCACGTTAGGTCAGCAGTCGACAATCGTAGACGGTAAATTCTTTGAAACCACTCATTAGATGTAAATATCTGCATATACTTACAATTTATTACTTACCTTTGTCATTTACGGTGTTTTTGCAGTACAGCTTAACTACGAATGAAAATTATTACTGGCAACTGTCACGTAACTAGCAGCTGTTGTCAAAACAATACTGGCCATTATAAATCTTGTTTTTTTTTTCTTGAGTTCCTCCGTAAGTATAATAAGTATATTTAAATACATGGTTTGTAGTTGTCTTTCTAAATTCTAAATTACCTACAAACGCGAATCTGTCTTACGATCTGTTTGTTCGTTCCTAATGTAAAACCAATTACATGATTTAAAAAAAGCAAAGGCAATAAATAAGACCGCCGCCGTTTGTACCGTTCTTATTATTGTATAGTTAATTAAAACGGTAAACACCAATTACATTAATTAACATAGAAACAATGATTACTTATGTTGAATCTTCTTGTAGTACCTATGTTGTGTGTTGTTACTGTTGTTCGTCCTTTCAGTGTACACTCAGGAAAATTAATTGTTTATCAAATTGGTGCACTACATCGATTTGCCGTGTTATAGCCACCTCACACAACTGTCAAAGAATGACAGTTGTGATTTAAATATACTTATGGATAATTGAAGCTGGTAGTCAATTTGCTCACTAATTAATTTCCCAGACTGTACATTAAGGAATATCTATCTATTCTCCCAGTTCTTGTAGACAAAGCCGAGGGCTTAGCTATTCGTAAATAAGTTATAGTGACTAACACAAGTCACATGCAAGCCCTTCGCTAACTTTCACCAAAACCCTTAAAAACGTGCATAGAATATTAAACACTAAAACTGTTAATAAATTTTATGAGCATCTCATATTTCCACACCAGTATGGAAGTAGATACCGCTACAATAGCTTGTAGGTAGCTTCATGATGATATGAGGAAAATTTACGATTCTGTGGTGTCTGGTACACACACAAAAAGTCCAAAAACAATTTTTACTTTGAATAATGCAATCCGAATAGTTACGTTTGTGGATCAAACTACTACATGTACTTATAGCAGGAGAGACACAAAGAATAGAGCAAACAAAAGTTAAAAAAAATGAGCTAAGAGGTGATGTAAAAACAGAAAATGACCAAATTTTCACTTATCATGTCTATAACCAAATACCACCAAACACCCCAAGAAGAATATTACGTTATAATCATAATATATCACACTGAATATTTAATATTATTAAGGACCACCCAAATGGCTACTTTGGTAGGGGGTTAAATATAATGACCACCATAAAATGCTTTGATACCCTTAGTTCTTGCACTTCAAATTGTATTCGAACACCAAATGTAGTAAATGATCACTAAATCTTAGCGAGCAAATTAATGCGCTATTTCTGCCTAAATAAACCACTATGATTTCCATAAAATTTAGGTTTATTACCAAATAAAGTATTATGATGCCATATTAACTTATGTCTCCGGCTTGCTGCAAACTATTATAGATAGATGAGATTAATTTAAAAAAAAAAAATTGGTTAGGTTAGGTTAAAACTGTGACCTCCTACGCCAGAAACGACTAGATTGTATAGAAAAAAATATGGAAAAAAAAGTGATTATTTTTTGCAGGCTGTCGAGAACCGAACATGATTTATTTAGAGTCATTTTGCTTAAATAGGATAGCGAAATGTTAAAACTTTGGTTATAAGTTTACATTAAAATGCGGGTTTAATTTTGGTGATCAGTTACTATTTTTGTCTGTTATATGTTACTATATCTGGTGGTAAGTTAAACATAAGCCCTTTGGTAGTACGAGTAATTTAAGATCAAGCAGACAAGGCAGCCATGTAGAAAAAGGATTTTTTTTTTTTTTCAGGATGGGGAATCATCAAATGAACCCTCCCGCTCTGGGTGGAGCGGAAGGGAGTGTCAGACTCTTACTGACTAAAAATCACCCGTGTTCCTTCCTTAGCCCTTTATGTTCCAGGGCAGCGGTAACCCTTTCGGACGATCCCGCTATCCTCGGACGATCCCGCTACCCTAGTAAAAGGATTAAGGTATAATTTTGATATTGCACGACTTGACTTACCTAATATCTCGACATACCTAATATGTTTACATTGTACCTAATCTGTTTATTTACTCAAATCGCTGTAACTGGTCAACGCAAATATGTAACTCTTAATTACGTAGATGTGTACATGTGGAAGCTTGTAATAAGCAAATGTCCCTACTTATGCATGATATTTAAGTTTTTTGTTAGTCTGTAAGCTTTCTTTTAAATAAACCAAAATTACAACTTAAAAGTGAAAAATAAAAACTTTTTTGAAAAAAAATAACAACCGACTTCCAAAACCGACACTACAAAGTGAAAAATAACTTTCATTTCGGAAGTCGGTGGCAAAAAACAAAAATGCGAACCCAACGACACCGACTTTCGAAATTAAAATTATTTTTCACTTTGTAGTGTCGGTTGTTTTTTTTTTTCAAAAAAGGTTTTATTTTTCACTTTTAAGTTGTAATTTTGGTTTAAAAACCAAACTACTGAACCGTTTTTGGTGAAATTTCTATGGGACTATTTGGGAAGTATACCATTTCCAACAAAAAAAGAATTTTTCAAATCGGTTGGCAAGCGACGGAGTTATGCGCGAACAAATATAAAAAAAAAATACAAACATCCGAATTGAGAACCTCCTCCTTTTTTAGATGTCGGTTAAAAAAAATAACTTGTAATTACTTCAATGTTGTTAAAGAAATCCGTCAACCAATTCACCCTATCGTATTCCACTACAACTGCACCCTAATTGCGACAGTTTTGACAGTTCAACAACATTCATTGCGTTATTTACGTGTTGAGCAGACAAATTTTTCGAACTTGTGAAGCAATGGATTAGCAATTTGCTTCAAAATGATTCAGATTACTATTGATTGTGTGTTACGCAATTAGGGTGCTGGACAGTGGACACAGGTCTCTCCCCAGTTGCCACAACACCCGTCATTCTCTCCTAATTCTCAGTCAGTCCCGGCAGCTATTTTAAGGTGGTCGGTTCATCTAGCTGGATATATGACTGTCATACGCATATCACTTTTAAAATCTCGATTTAGATAAAGGAACAAAAAACTATCTGAATCACGTCTGACGCATAAAAATCCTTTAATTTCCGTCAAATGTCCACAAAAAGTTCTACTAGGAACATAAAAACATCTCAAAAAATAGGACAAGAAAACAAACGAAGGCAAGATTTCAATAAACCCATCGTGTAGGTACCCGAGAAAACACTAAACAAACTATAGTTTTCTAAATCCTATGCAAGTCCATGCATTTGCATATGTATGAGAAAACACACGATTGCATACTAACAGCATCTTTTGCAACGGTGCAGCTTTCGCAAACAAAGTGCAGAAATCCATTATTATAGCCTTCAGTTTCCATAGGTTTCCTTACTTACTTACTTCGAAATAATGATGCCTTTCAAAATGTGTGACGCCATCTCATATTGCTTTGTTCTCATTCACTCGATATAGGTGCTTAGCTCTCAAATTGTTTTGAAATAACTAAGTAGGCATATTTCATATCATTTTACTGTACACACTTCCATTAATGCAGAGGACGTATAGGTAATGTGGATTGCTATAAGAATATAGAAAGACCACAGAACAGTTAAAAGTATTATTCTGTTAAAATACCACGGTTTATTCTGTTAAAACATCACCGTGAAAACTAGGTGCAGTGAGCTTCCTTCCACCCCAACCACACTTCACTTTAGTTTTCACGGTGACATTTTTAACAGAATCGACCGGCTGTTCTGTGAGTAAGACCAAAGAAACGATGGATGGATTGTGTGCAAGATAGTTATGGCTAAAACGGAGGTGTATAATGAAACGGTGGTTCAAAGATGAAGGAGCCGATATTCTGTGCCGACCAATTTTTGTGTGAGTAAATTGCTCATAGCACGCCTTCTCCCGGGTAAATTGGGATAAGAGAAGCACCCTAGTTGCGTAACATACTATCAATCTCAATCTGAATGATTTTGAAAGATATGCTTATTATAAATATGCTTCATATGTTCCAAAAATTATTCTATTTTTTTTTTCATTAGAAAAGGACGGATGATAAATATTAGTTTAGCCCAGACAAATTAGTCAGCACCTGACATAAATTGACGTATTTTTAGTAGCCATATTTTTAATCACGTCTAAACTGTCTATGGAGTATCTCATCTCTCTGTGTATGGAGTATCTTATTATGATTTTATCGCTCTTACAAATAGTATTTTGACTGATCGATGTAAGGTAGACGATTCCCCCTATGTTTTGGCTTGGCCAATAAATAAATGGTAACGGCCACGACTTACGAGTTATTGGTCGTAGGTTCAAACCCAGACAGGCGCTTTACTTTGTGTAAATTATATTGATCACCACTGCTCTCAAAACGGTGAAGGAAAACATCGTGAGGAAACCGGCATGGCCTAGAACCAAAAATTCAAAGACATGTGACTTCTACCAACCCGCACTGGGCCCGCGTTTTAGATTACGGACGGTGTCCCAGCAGTGGGAACATTATTACATAGGCTAATTAGGCTATGCTTATGCCACAGACAACTTGATTACCTTCAATCTGACATAAACGTGCTTCAAAACAAACTACTATGTTAAAAAAAGACATCAGATATTGTTGTCTGTCATAAGATAAAGCTAGAAGCTTCTAAGATTGAATAGTTAATTAACACAAACTAGTTAATACTTCGTTGAAATCCAGTAGGCACAAAACCTGTAAACCAGTACCAGCTACTACATTGTAAACACGCAATTTGATTTTACTCCGCAGTTAGTAACAGTCGCATGAGCGACAACCCACACAATGAAAGAGTTCATGCCATCTTAAACCTTATCATCTATAAGGAAGTACTAGATAACATTAACAATCAGTAACGAAACACTGAAAAGTGAATCGTCCTGTCGGCGAATCGTTCGTCATTGAAACGTTCCTTCGGTGAAACAATGAAAAGTGAATCGCTCTGTCGGCGAACCGTTCATCGTAGAAACGTTCTATCGACGAAACAGTGAAAACTGAATCGTACTTTCGGCGAATCGTTCGTCGTTGAAAAGTTCTATCGGTAAAACAATGAAAAGTGAATCATTCTGTTGACGAAGCGCTCATCGGAGAAACGAGTGTTGGAGGACTGTTTCAGAATCAAACGATAGACAGTCTTAACGACGGCTCAAGAAGACTCATCATGACGATCCTTCTGAACTAATCCTAATTTGTTGGGTTTGTCCTCTTCTTCCAAATATCTCTAACAGATGTCATCTCACCCCTTTCTATACATATTATCTTTCATACAGTCACAGTACATCCATCATTTCTCTGCCGTAGGATGAAGAAGCGATGAAGAAGGGAATTTCTTGAAGTAAACTACTCGCAGGTCACTCAATCACTCATATTCTGGCTAGCTTTTTCCCAAAATCGTTGAGGCGGTTTCAAGTCTAACCGAAAGCGGCTGAATACCAGTATTTTATATGGAGCGACTGCCTATCTGACCTCTACAACCCAGTTACTGGGTAATAAATCGCAGGTCACTGTTGATCAGTATGTTTTTCCTACATAGAGAACCACTTAGGGCGAATAGAAACACATTGTGAAAACTTGAACAGACCTGTCACACTGTTGTCATTATTGTCCATAACCATATTGAGGTTAGGCAAAGAACGGTTATTCCCCGAACAGACCTATCTCAATACTAACTGCAATGTTTACCAATATATTGCAACAAACTGTTAGTACAACTAACCTCGTTAGGGAAATCGGGCGTGAAGACATAAGTGAACTCTATCGGATTTTCTCACCAACAAACACGTGCGCCGACGCATACCGTCTACTCTCATTTAGGTTACAGGACAGTCACGTGTAAAGGTTTAGTGAAGCGAAACTATCGATAAACTAAAACGTGTTTTGTCGGGTTAGATAACGAATAAACTTGATTGGCGTAGTGGTAAGTAAGGGTATTAATAGTATATACAGCAAAGGAAAATTCCTTGACACGTAGCAATCGCTTTCAAAGCCATTCGTAGTTCTTCAGTGACAACAAGCTAATGTCAATCCTTGACATAAACTTTTGGATAGCATAAGTCAATCCAATACATGACTTTTCTATCATGGTAATCGCTGATAGATGTCACTTCGTCTAGGACCTCTGGCCAGTGTCAAGACAGCTTTTATAAAAGGCCTTTTGTTTTCCCTTTAAAACCTTCTTTCATATCAGCACATGCCGCCGTAAAAAGAATAGCCATTTAATAGTTTGGCTGTGACTATGAGGCTGCCTATACTTAATCTGTGGGATAATTGCGTTACACACATAAAACGACTATTGATCGCAATTCCTTTCATTTTGACACTTCACCCACATTTATTGCGTTATTTACGTTGTTGGGCAGACGAACTTTACAAACCTATGAAGAAATGGATTATGAATTTCCTTGGAAATCCTTGGATTGTGACCGAAAGCGTTTTACGCAATTAAGGTGCCGATTTGAAAAGCTTTTATTTGGTACTTGTTGTCAATTCCTCTAAACGAAAAGCTTACTTAAGTGGCAGTGGGCAGGGCACTAGCTCGCAGAACAGATAGACGATGAGACTGAAATGCTCTGGAGTGGCGACCGCGTACCGGAAGACGTAGCGTTATAAGGACTTCCACATGGTCAAAAGTCAATGTCAAAGTATTTATTAATGCGATTTTTGTGATATAACAGGTCTTACAGATATTTTATGGAAACTCAAAAATCTCATACACCATTAATTTAACAATATTAGAAATTAAAATATAAAATATTATATACGATACAATTCAAATAAATTAAAAGTCTTCAAATGGGAATATTACATTATAAATCATAAATACAGGATCAGTCACAAGAAATTTTGTCAGCAAGAAATTCGTCAATGGTATAATAGCATTTTTCCATTAAAAATTATTTAGGGTGCGTTTAAATTGAGTCAAGTTTAAATCTTTTATGTCATTTGGTAGCTTATTAAAATTTTTTGGAGCCATGCAAAGTATGCTCTTGTACATACATGTCTTGGTGAACCAATGACCTTGTGAAGGCATTAGGAATCCGCTTCATGCGGGAATCACAGAACGGTTGAAGTGGTGATGCTTGAGGGAGGCCTATTTCCAGCAGTGGACGTCACGTGATGATGAAAAGCTAATCTAACAAATCCATTCTCCCGTATCGATAGCGCGAATTTCCACGCGCTTCACTATTGGTCGCTGCAGCTTTCTAAAGATTGACCAATGTTCTCTGGGCAACAGTAATTATATACACCGGTGCAACTGCACGGTGCACCACGCTTGCGCTTCGTATCTCTTTATAGAGTTAGTGGGCGTTATTCACGTAATACGGTCATTAAGTCTTCAATTTTCTCATCGTATAATATCGATTGATTAACTCGTAAGTTTGGGCGTTTACCACTCGGCCACCACTGCTCTCACAACTACATGTGGAGCTGGTCACTTACAATTAAATATTCAGATTAAAACTACAATTTTCATATACACTCGAGAGCAATGAATCCGGGTCACTTGAAGAATCCTAAAAATCTCGGAAACTAAAAATGCTAGGTTAATGCAATAAATTGTATTTAATAGACAATGTAATACTCCTTAAATGAAGGTATTAAAACTTCTTAGTTATTGTAAAGTTATATGTTTATATCATAAAAAAATCAAATTTGAAAAAGGGCCACTTTCGAAGATGGAACTACGAAATTACAGCATTTGGTTTTGCTTTTGTTTGTAATCTGTCATTTATGTGGGTACATAAACCATGTTGATAGTGCTCTATATTCATTATTCAAGCTGAAATTATGTCGCTTACGCCTGAAGAATGCACCAGAATACTTACAATGCTGGAAACCGGCCGGAGTCAGCGCGATACAGCCAGGACTGTCGGTGTGTCGCTGTCAACAGTACAAAGAGTTCTCCGACGTTACGAAGAAACTGGTTCTAACCTACGCAGACCAGGAACGGGCAGAACCAGGTGTACCACAGCACGAGAAGACCGATACTTGGTGAACACCATGCTTCGAAATCGCTTTCTCACAGGAACTGAACTCACAAATCAGTTTCGACGCCTCGGAGGAAGTAACCCAAGTGCATGGACAGTAAGACGTCGGCTTGCTGAATCTAACTTAAAACCCCTTAGACCTGCAAACGGCCCTAAACTGGAGCGTGGGCATCGTATTTCAAGACTAAGATATGCCCAGAGCCACGTAAATTGGAGTATTGAAGATTGGTCAAAAGTTATGTTCTCCGACGAATCAAAATTTATGCTCTACAAGCACGATGGAAGACACAGAGTGTATCGAAGACCAGGGGAAAGATTCAAGCAAGCATGCATCGAAGAAAAAGTAGCCTACGGTGGTGGGTCTGTACTTGTGTGGGCCGGAATTTCTTCTGAAAGTCGCACAGAGCTGGTGATCATAGAAAACGGCTCTTTAACTAGCGTAAGATATGTGGAAGAAATCCTCAATGATCACGTTGGTCCATTTATGGTCAATTTAGGTGAGGATGCTATATTTATGCATGACAATGCCCGACCTCATACAGGTAGGATTGTGAATGACTACCTTCAAGAGATGAACATTACTCGTATGGAGTGGCCAGCGCGCAGCCCGGATATCAACCTGATCGAGCATGCTTGGGACGAGCTAGGCAGATGCGTAAAACAACGAAACCCTCCCCCAATCACGCTTCGTGAGCTCAAAATTGCTCCCACAGAGGAATGGGAGAATATTCCCCAAAATCGTATAAGGAACTTGGTGTACAGCATGCCAAACCGCGTAAACGCAGTAATGGAAGCACGAGGAGGCAATACGAAGTATTAAAATTCAAGAAAATCGTAATAAAGTTCAAAAATTTCATGTTTCCTATTTTTGTTTTAAGGAGAGATCAGCAGTTTTTTTCTTTATGTAATTCTATTAAATACAATTTATTGCATTAACCTATCATTTTTAGTTTCCGAGATTTTTAACATTCTTTAAGTGACCCGGATTCATTGCTCTCGAGTGTATTAAATTAAGGAAATAAAATAAAAACAACCCAAGGAAGTCCATTTCCGCCTACGTCTTATTTAGGACACGAAAACACATAATTTATGCAATGGCGTGGACACATTTTGCCAACGTCCTTAAACTGAAATTATGCAAATTAGGAATTCCGATCTAATTAGAAGTTTTGATATAAATATATTAGGTACTTACGTAAGAACCGGACGAAATTAATGAAGGTATATTAGATGATATAAATATATCGGTTTATTTACATATATTTTTATGGCCAAAGTCGAAATAAACTCGTCCCAAAGGTGAGGTAACGATAAAATGCAACAATGCACGAATAAATTATGTTGATAAATTGATAAGAAATGCATTAATTAATGTTTTATTGAAATAAAACTTTATGATTAAGTATTTATTACCAGATAAAAACAAACAAGGAATAAGAAGATTTTACTTTTTTAATAAAGTACTCATCTAAAATAAAATTGCGACAAATTCGACAAAAATGTAAACAAATATGAGTTTAAGGAAAATAACTTTAATTCCTACACAATAAGTTCAATTTACGCTACAACTTTAAACACTTTTATAACTTTTTCAATAGCGCTAGTCACTCTGAATCAACTTAATTACCATTAAAATAAAGTTGATATTTGTTTAACTTGAAAGAACGTCAATTTGAAACATAAAATTTAGTATAGGTGTATATTTAAACCTTGTATCTTTGTTTTCTTTATATGCATTTAATATTTTAAAACAAACTAGGCATTTACTACTACATAATTATATATATTTTTACGCTAACTAAATATATGGACACGAAAAATATTTGCACAATCATAGACAATGCAAGATTGCAAAATATTATAGCCAGAGGCTATGCATTGCCATAATACGTGGCAATGCCGCCAGTCTCTTGGGTACCTACCAGTCGACAGCGATGCGAAGGAATTTTTCGACGACATATTTTAGTTTGTCAGTAGTTTTAGTTAGGTTAGGTTATTATATTTTTATTTTAATAGTTTGTTGGTTAATTTAGAGCTGATTTCTCAATAGTCAGATAACTTTTATCCGAAGAATAATTTTGAATTTTTGACAGTTCTTCCATACAGAATCTGTCAGCCGTCAATTTTATTCCACGAATAAGAATTATCTGTCGATTGAAAAATCAGCCCGGATACGTTTACGAAGTGTATATATTTTTATCCTTCTTAACAAAAATGAATAATACCCTAAAACAGATTGCTAAAAAGAAATACGTCAGCATTGTTTACCTGACATCACATTTGTCGGTTAAAACTATGCATTGTTTTAAATATCAGCTTATCAGAGATCAATAAAATTAAGCATTTATAAACGAAGGTTACAGAAAAACAAGCTTTGAAACGAAAATTAATGACGTAGCAACAACTTTTTGTTAAAAAATTGTTTAGTTAAAAATTACATCAAACACTACAAAATATACAATGGGCGTCCTTATCGCTATCTGCGATCTCTTCCAGGCAACCTTGGAATAGACAGCAATTTGACTTAGTGCCTCTTCTAAATTTTTTACCATCTAAGAGTTATTACGCACTGTCGACTGGTCGCTGGCGACCGTCAGTCGCTTGTGCGTCGCCACTACGCGGCGAGTCGTCGCGTCGCCCGGGCGACCGTCGACCGAGCGCGTAAACACCTATTTAAACTGTAGTAAGTCACAGTCGCCAGCGATCATGTCGCTGGTGACTAGTCGACAGTGCGTAATGACACTTAGGCACCTGTCCTCCTGCCGACGAAGATGCGACTCTCTCTCTCTTTGTAGTCGTTGTCTAAGGATCGTGGTCAGCTACGAAGTTGCATCTGGAGCGGATGATCGGCCTCTACTGGTTTCTGTCCAGCGCATCCCTTACCACCGTGTAGAATTTAGAGGACGATGATTGATCGGCTACCTGATAAGATGCGACTAGCTACCGACTCTTTTCACGCTCAAGAAACGTAGGTACAGTCACGAGCACCAACATATCAACACTTGGCAACTTTCAATTGCGATTTTTTCTTGAAATAACGAATGCAACGTTGAAATACGACACATTACATAAACCTATGGGTTCGGAAATGCTATGTTCGTAACAACATAAAATTTCATTAAAAAAGTAAATCGCTTTTGAATAAAGCCGAGTGTATACATACTTTTGCTCGTGACTGTACAAAAGATTGTAGGTCCCGTGTCAGTTAAAGAGACACACAGGTAGTACCTACCAGCGAGAACTCTGTCAAACAAACAATTCGTTTTTAGTTCCTAGCACTATTCGCTTCTCGATAATATAATCGCCACCGGTGCGGTGGCCGAGGTGCCTTAGATGGCCTACAAAGTGCCTATAATTCTATTTTAATTTCGCCATCTTTGTAAACTCAAATTAATTTGCTTATCAAATTTGCCGTGTTATAGCCATTTAGCCTATACAGTTGTCAAAATGTGACAGTTATGATTTGAATATACAGACAATTTAAGTTGGTAGACAATTTTCCAGACAATAATTTTTCATTACTTGTCCATTCAAGATTACTTTTGTCATATTTGTTGAATGTACACACGGCTACACATCAAGCTATACATAACCAGTATAAGCTGACTTCTGATTGTACGAAAAACCTATACAATGCGAGGTCAGCTAAAACTGGAAATGTATAGCTTGATGTGTAGCCGTGTGTACATGTAACTCTAACTGTCTGGGTTCATCGCCTCGTAACCGCGGTATTATAGGTAATAACTAAGATGCAACGCCCCCGGATATCTTAATAAACTGCATAATACTGCATATAACATAATCTTTTGATGCGATCAAGTTATACACTGCTTGAACCTTTAACATGATTGTGAAAGGTTGGTTTGTTCAAACATTTGCCCTAATTGCAAAATAGTGGCAATGAAGGAGATGAATACAACCAGTTAAATAATAAAAATAGTGCCTTTATTAAAAACTAGCTGTTGCCCCGCGACTGGTCCATCCTTCGGCATTTTAACTTGAAGTCAATTGTAGAAGTTCTCAAACCAGTTTATGCCATGAAAACAAAATAATGAGCTGATGTTATTGGGTTTTTCCATATATACAATGGAAATGTATAAACCAAGACCATCGTTAATTCGTTACTAATAATTATAAAGCTGAAAAGTTTGTTTGAACTCACTAATCTCTGAAACTACAAGCCGACTTAGAAAAAATATTTTTGCAATTCATAGCCCAATGCTTGAGGAAGGCCATAGGCTACCTAACATCACGCTATACTCTTAGGAGCAGAATAAAAACGAAAAAGTCAGAAAAAACGTTCAGCGAAAACGAAGTAATAGCGCGGGAAGGCGATGCGATGCGACCAAGAAGAAATTTCACGCGGACCAAGTCAAAGGCAGAAGCTAGAGTTGTATATACACAGAAAAGAAAAAGAAACAAAATACTTTTATTTGCGGCAAACATGACGCATAAAAAAGAACATAAACACAAAAAAAAAAAAAAATCTTGATCGTTTTAATCCTTAAAAGGGGCTCATCATTATAAACAACTTTTACTACGGGACCAACCCTTAAATCGTGAAAAAAAATCAGTTGATGCATAGACTTATGTTCGCATAACTGTGGAGTTATGCAAACTTTTCAGCTTTATAATTATTAGTAACGAATTAACGATGGTCTTGGTTTATACATTTCCATTGTATATATGGAAAAACCCAATAACATCAGCTCATTATTTTGTTTTCATGGCATAAACTGGTTTGAGAACTTCTACAATTGACTTCAAGTTAAAATGCCGAAGGATGGACCAGTCGCGGGGCAACAGCTAGTTTTTAATAAAGGCACTATTTTTATTATTTAACTGGTTGTATTCATCTCCTTCATTGCCACTATTTTGCAATTAGGGCAAATGTTTGAACAAACCAACCTTTCACAATCATGTTAAAGGTTCAAGCAGTGTATAACTTGATCGCATCAAAAGATTATGTTATATGCAGTATTATGCAGTTTATTAAGATATCCGGGGGCGTTGCATCTTAGTTATACCTATAATACCGCGGTTACGAGGCGATGAACCCAGACAGTTAGAGTTACATGTACACACGGCTACACATCAAGCTATACATTTCCAGTTTTAGCTGACCTCGCATTGTATAGGTTTTTCGTACAATCAGAAGTCAGCTTATACTGGTTATGTATAGCTTGATGTCTAGCCGTGTGTACATTCAACAAAGATGACAAAAGTAATCTTGAATGGACAAGTAATGAAAAATTATTGTCTGGGAAATTGTCTACCTACTTAAATTGTCTGTATATTCAAATCATAACTGTCATATTTTGACAACTGAATAGGCTAAATGGCTATAACACGGCAAATTTGATAAGCAAATTAATTTGAGTTTACAAAGATGGCGAAATTAAAACAGAATTATAGGCACTTTGTAGGCCATCTAAGGCACTTCGGCCACCGCACCGGTGGCGATTATATTATCGAGAAGCGAATAGTGCTACGAACTAAAAACGAATTGTTTGTTTGACAGAGTTCTCGCTGGTAGGTACTACCTGTGTGTCTCTTTGACTGACACGGGACCTACAATCTTTTGTACAGTCACGAGCAAAAGTATGTATACACGCGGTTTTATTCAAAAGCGATTTACTTTTTTAATGAAATTTTATGTTGTTACGAACATAGCATTTCCGAACCCATAGGTTTATGTAATGTGTCGTATTTCAACGTTGCATTCGTTATTTCAAGAAAAAATCGCAATTGAAAGTTGCCAAGTGTTGATATGTTGGTGCTCGTGACTGTACCTACGTTTCTTGAGCGTGAAAAGAGTCGGTAGCTAGTCGCATCTTATCAGGTAGCCGATCAATCATCGTCCTCTAAATTCTACACGGTGGTAAGGGATGCGCTGGACAGAAACCAGTAGAGGCCGATCATCCGCTCCAGATGCAACTTCGTAGCTGACCACGATCCTTAGACAACGACTACAAAGAGAGAGAGAGTCGCATCTTCGTCGGCAGGAGGACAGGTGCCTAAGTGTCATTACGCACTGTCGACTAGTCACCAGCGACATGATCGCTGGCGACTGTGACTTACTACAGTTTAAATAGGTGTTTACGCGCTCGGTCGACGGTCGCCCGGGCGACGCGACGACTCGCCGCGTAGTGGCGACGCACAAGCGACTGACGGTCGCCAGCGACCAGTCGACAGTGCGTAATAACTCTTAGATGGTAAAAAATTTAGAAGAGGCACTAAGTCAAATTGCTGTCTATTCCAAGGTTGCCTGGAAGAGATCGCAGATAGCGATAAGGACGCCCATTGTATATTTTGTAGTGTTTGATGTAATTTTTAACTAAACAATTTTTTAACAAAAAGTTGTTGCTACGTCATTAATTTTCGTTTCAAAGCTTGTTTTTCTGTAACCTTCGTTTATAAATGCTTAATTTTATTGATGTCTGATAAGCTGATATTTAAAACAATGCATAGTTTTAACCGATACGCATATCCTAAATGGCCGATGGGGCCGGTTAGATTTTGAGTGACACCCGAAAGCTGCTGTACGGGAAGGCTCATACTCACACAAGAGGGTCGATGACCTGGTACCTACAGGAGAAATGCAATGCAGTACCGATCGATGGTCGAGGAAGATCAATGGCAGTGCAAGTCGTCACGTCAACGCCAGCTGTCTCTGAAACCAGCGCTGTGGCTCTGTCTTGTGTCAGCATTATGCTGAGTGATGGCCGTTTTGCGTGGATGTCGCATATTTTCCCCCAACTTATTTTTATGTGTAGGTACGTGTGTGTGTATTTTTTTGTGTGTGGGG
Source organism: Apamea anceps (assembly GCA_951799955.1). Classification (NCBI taxonomy): domain Eukaryota; kingdom Metazoa; phylum Arthropoda; class Insecta; order Lepidoptera; family Noctuidae; genus Apamea; species Apamea anceps. Next base: position 4,450,749 of record OX637506.1, read on the forward strand.
TCTTACTTTTTTTATTTTTATGTGTTTCATTATTATTGTTAAGAGTCACGTTTATAGCAAATAAATGCATTTACTTTCTATCTATTTCAGCTAAGCTCAGATTATTTCAAGGTTTAATCGATGTGTTAAAAAAACACTTGAGGCCAGAGTTAATAACCCGATTACATTGTATTGTGAACCGGTACACTTGTGGACACTGGAACGGAAACTACCCGACCCAATTGCTGTGTCGATAAAAATGTCAAACTTGGATCTAGTAACCCATTATTTATTGTTTATTAACGCTATCAAGATTTTTTATTGTGTTTTATTTTTTATAATGATCTATTTTTTTGTGTAATTAATAGGTTGGCAAACAGGTTAATGGAAGGTACCTAGTGGAAGCACCAGTAACTACCTACTTACTGCACCTTAATTGCGTAATACACGATCAATCGGAATCGGTTTCATTTTGACAGTTCAATAACATTCGTTGCGTTATTTACGTGTTGAGCAGACACATTTTTCGAACTTATGAAGCAATGGATTAGCAATTTGCTTCAAAATGATTCAGATTCCGATTGATCGTGTGTTACGGAATTAGGGTGCTGGTGCTTCCACGAGGTACTTTAGGTACTTTACTTTAGTTTATCCTATCCTACTAATATTATAAACATGAAAGTTTGTATGGATGGATGTTTGTTACTCTTTCACGCAAAAACTACAGAACGGATTTAGATGAAATTTATCACACAGATGGTTTATAACCAGGATTAACATATAGGAGGTCTTAATAGATGCAACTAAATGCCAGTATTTTACTTGGAGCGCCTGCTTATTTGACTCAATCCAGTTACTGGGTCAAACGAAATGCTCACATGCTGTGCGCATTTCGAGCTTCTGACTACCAGACTGATATGGACAATAAGGCGACCATCCGCTGCTACTTAGGATGTGCACGGAGAGGTACCACCACAGAACAGAATTCTTGGAACGAAGTTCTTTTACGAAGCTTTCGGTAGGAGTAAAATGGGAGAAATCGTCACGTAACGAAAAAGCGTGCATGCGAGTTTTAATTTATGTAATAGAAAGAGACAGAGAGATAGAGATAGTTTACATGGTTTTCGAGGGCGCTGATTTTTTTTTTTAATTTTTCGTCATGGGTGTCGTTTTTATGGTTTTCGAGGGTGCTAAAGCCGATATTGTGGTCAAAATGAAAATCCAAGATGATCGGCTGCAAAAATATAAAAAATGTTTGTCATTTTGAAATTTTCGCAGCTGCCATCATGGATTTGTATTTTGAACTTCGTTCCTGCCGGGAGTTCTCCGACCCGACACGGTCTTTTTGTTCTGTGGATACCATGTTACATGCGCGGTTAATTTGTTTGCCAGCAAGGCTATCGCGCGAGGCTTGGCTGTGAGTCGCAGTGGATGATCCCGCCTACATTTCGATACAGAGCAAAGCTAGTCTACGTGTATAGCTTAACCACGGGCTGCTGTAAAGCTTTGTCTTCATATTGTATATATAAATATTGCACTTACTCTTTCCATTTTGCACAGTATAGCTCAGGTCTTGGAAGGTGAGGTTGACAGGAGGCCGCTGGGGCAAATGCGAGAGGTGAGCGCGGCCGAGAGCACGCGAGTTCACCTCCACTGTGGTCGTCATTGTTGATCACACTGGCATCCCAAGGATAAAATCTGAAAATAAAGAGGAATATGAATGTACCTATAGATGTAGATGTGTGAACTGACGTGGCCCAGTAACGATCCCGACCGACGTACGAGTTGTAGGTCATGGATTCGACACCAGGCATTTGCTTTACTTCGTGTAAATAATTTCGTCACCACTGCGCTCAAAACGGTGAAGGAAAACATTGTACGGAAACCGAAATGTCCTAGAATCAAAAAATTCGAAGACATTGTGACATCTACCAACCCGCACTGGGTCCGGGTAGAGGACTACGGCCCACTCCCTTTCACAGAGAGGTCTGTGTGCCTATGAATCTCTTTCAGGTAAAAAATATAAAATTAGCCTAAAGTTGTTTAATGTAGAGGGGTTGAGAGGAAAAATGGTCATTGTTGAGCGCCATGCTGGCACGCTGTTGATTTCGCTTTCAGAATATTAAGTTTAGGTTTCTTCACAAACTTTTCTTCACCATCATTTCTTCCACCGGTTCCAAGGCTATCTAAGTAAATAATGACAGCAGTTCATCAGCATCATTATTTCAGCCTGAAATCATCCTTTGCCCGGTAGGGTTCCCCTTCGTTCTGCCAGGTTCTGAGAGTCAAAGACAGCACTTGCTGGAGTTTAAACGAAAGAAGTCATTGCTAATTTCAAAATAAAGATAAGTAAATATAAACAATCGACTCTTCGTGTGACCAGAGGGCTAGCCTAATTTTGGCCAAAGAATCAGCATTGCCATACAACGTGGCAATGCTGCCAGACTTTTGGACACGTTTACTATTGACAGCGATACGGACGAAGTTTTTGATGCCCTTTGATTATTTCCCCTCCTTTTTATATATGTACTTGCATATTATATTATTATTTTAAGACTGTTAGCTTTTTAAATTAAGTATAAACAAATAATAATTTCACAATCAGCAAAATCGTAATAGCCTACCTACTACTATACAGAACCATTCACGGCCATTCGAGTACCGACATTATCTATTGCTACAACGAAAAAGCCTAACTCAACAAATGATTGCCAGTAAAAAATATATTACGTAAGTAGACAACAGACTCGACATTGACACACAAACGGGTCAAGTTTGTCTGTCCGTGCGTTTGATTTTATAGTATAATAACAAAATAACTATTTTTCTGCAAGTCATTGAATAGTTTGGCATTGTTTTGAAATGAATTAAGAACATGATCGTCACCTGTATCGAATTTGGATAGGTACATATGTATACTCTGTGTATATAGTTGGGTAAGTTTTTTGCGACGTGTTTCCAACCGAGCTAGATGTGGCAAGATTTCTGAGTTTCATACAGTGAATTCCTGGATAACTCTCTCTGTCGTTCCAATCAATCTATCTAGTCTTTTCCCAACTACGTTGGGGTTAACTTCCAGTCTACCTCCTATCTGAACTAAACAACCTAGTTACTGGGTAACACGGTACCCCTTGGCAAGACCGGTTGTGAGACTTTTGGGCCTCTGACTACCCATAATGTCTGTCAAAGATCTACGAATGGCAGCAGAGACCAACGGCTTAGCGTGCTTTCCAAGACACGGAGGGGTCTCGATATGCAATGGATGGTCACCCATCCACGAACCGACCTTAACGTACGTAAACATAGCTTAACCATCAATCGCTCCGTGCGGCTGTTATTATTTAGCCACGAACTCCTCTGTATCTTTCCATTGACCAAAAAATAGAGACAAAAACCATGGAATAACATGACTCTTTTATACATTATGGCAAATTATATTCACCTTGTAAATTGCTTAGGTACACTCTATTAAAGATCAGCGATGACTCAAAAAATCTCAACCTTTTTCCACATATTTAAATCTATTGTTGCTCATATGTATATTGGGGGTCATCTGTCACCACGTCATCGTCAGTTGAAATATATCTGAGTTCTATGAATTGAGTCATCTGACCTCTTAGGACTGAGAAGCGGGGATATTAACCATTTAATTATGGGTATCAGTTAATGGATTACCAACAAAATAATTATGGTAGTCAACGGAATTGGTCACCTATGCAAATCTCAGGTTTTTTCCAAGTGAATTGGGGTCATTTATGGTCAAGAAACGAACGCCATCTGGCCTCCAAAAGCCAACAAGAGGGGATACAGCCTGTACCAAGTTGATAGATAACTCGACCCAACCCCAAATGGATAAACCGGAAAATATCCGCATTCTAATCTCAGGGTTAAATTCTCACATTGGAGTAATTAAAACCTTTATAACAGAGGATTGATCCGATATTGAGTGATCTTGTTATATAAATAATATAGCATGAGAAAAACGGAAGTTGATTATTCAATTGTATTTATGTTATATCATCGCACGTTACCGACCAGATTTAAATCGTGTTCATGATGTGAAAGTATCATACGTAGGTATACAAAAGTGAATCTGTTTGTCGGTTATGCTTTTATTTTGATCTAGTATGGTATAAATATATAGCTGAAATTTGAAGGACACGAAGGTTGATGTCGCGAGCAAAAAAAAGGTACTTTCCTATTAATTAAATCATAATATTATTATTTACTGAGCAATTTTACTACTTTATGAAACCAGTTTTATACGCCCCGCGATCGTCAGCAGCGTGCAGTTCCAAATGAATGGATTCCTTTCACTACAGCATTCACGTGTTTAGCCCGGCGCGTTGTTATGTAGATACGAACGAACTGTGTTACTGGTAAAACGTGTTTGTTATGGCGCCAGAACTAGAACTACTAATCAAAAGTTAATGGACAGTACCTAATTCGTCAAACATCATCATCATCATCTGCCTAGCCTTTTCCCAACTATGTTGGGGTCGGCTTCCAGTCTAACTGGATGCAGCTAAATACCAGTATTTTAATTCGTCAAACGAGGTGCATTAAAAGAGTCGCACCCTGGATAGTTGCGCTATTAACATTTGTCGGCTGACTAACCTCTCTATGTGAGTTAACTTTATCACCAAACTGCGTAGAAAACAAATGCCGTAAATTGCAAAAATCTAAAATGTAAATAGGGTAACAGGGACATTGGCGCGCAACCTGTTACCCTGGATTCAGTACCTACACCTACATGATTCTTTCCCCCTGCGTTGAAATTCCTTGTTGGTTTTTTTTATGCTTTTTCATACATTTTGTCAGCGTAGATATTGCACTTTTTTACGAAACAGAAGTTTTTTTTTTTTATAACCGACGAATCATTTCTACACTAGGGTGTTTAAAATCATGTGCTAGATTCATGGTTACAGTTTACGCGTCGATGTTCCCTGCCAGCCTGTATACTGGTAGTTCTTATACACTGTCTGTCCTGTGTGTTGCTGTCTGTCTGGTTAACCGTTTTTTTGATAGCTGTATTAGAACGTACATATTCCAGATTACGTAAAAGTTAACTTTAAAATGCGTAATAAAATAAATATATAAACTGCCTTGTCTTATTGAATTATCTTATTTATGACTTCTTACAGACATTATAATACCATTCGTGTATCAACCAATGTATTGTGTGTTGCTGCAATCACTAGTTCCATCTGTCAAAAAACGGTTTACATAATGGACAGGATATAGTACAGACGCCAGCAGGTCAAGCTACCCGAAACTGTCAAATTTTCCCAATCAACCCTGAACCTTAATGCTTTAGCGATAACGTTGAAAATCTATTAAAGAAATCTGACAGATTGTAGTAGCTTGATGTGCTGGCGTCTGTACCTAAGCAACGCATAAAACTCTAGGGACAAAGTTCACGTATTCATCATGCATGTTCCTTTAAAAAGATTACTACCTGTTTTTTTTTTCAAGGGTACTTGACAGATTTTTTTATACCAAGCAAACATCTAATGAACATAACAGTCAAACTCAAAGCATTTATTTAAAATATTGTACTCAAAACACTTTGTCAATAGTCATTTTAATATTAATTAAGATTTGCATGCTTTCTAGTTTTTACTTTGTTTGCTTTTACTTTTGTTTTACTATGTTTTCTTGACTTGAATTGTTGTAGTTTGTAGGTTTTAGTTTAAGTAGCATGGTTTTTTCATGGATTGCAGTCACAATTGTAAAGGAACGTTTCATAAGCAAGACATAATACCTCACTACCGGGATTTACATCAAAAGACGGTACTCGTATAGTCAGCAACAAAGATTACGTTATAACTTGTTTCGTTGAGGTTCGAAAAGATTTATGCACGACTAGCTGCGCCCCGCGGTTTCACCCGCATAAGTTTCGATCCCGTGTGAATATCGGGATAAAAAGTATCTTATGTGTTAATCCTGATTATAAACGATTTGTTTGCCAAATTTCATCCAATTTCGTTCAGTAGTTCTTGCGTGCATCCCTATAAACTTTCGCGTTTATATATTAATATTAGTAGGATGATATAAAACTAACCTTATAACTAATTTAAATTAGCCAGCGAAACTCCGTAGACGTGATGGGTGTCGAATCTCTAACCATGATAAAAACAAAAAGAAATTAATTTGATGATTTTTTTGTATGGGACCATCGACTGCCGTTTGTGTATTCACTTCATTAAAAAAAACTGTTTTTTTTGTTGTGTAAACTTCACAGACGTGATTGGTATCGATATCAAAACACGATGAAACATATTTTCTCAACTCATACTTCGAGTAACAACACTACCAGCGGTCGTTGACCCTAAAAAAGAAGTATTCAATCTTTTTATCCGACTTCAAAAAAATTAGGAATGTTCGGGCATAACTCCGTCATATATAGACGGATTTGCAAAATTCTTTTTTTTTTCGAAAGTGTTTTATTCCGAAATGGTTCCATTTAAATTTCGAAAGATCTGATGATGACTTTCGGAGACAGACAACGGGACTCTTCAATAAATGACAGCAAATCAACCGCGATTACTGCTATTGCTTATGTATGCATTGTTTACGCAATCACACAACATAACATCACGCCTATACCCTCTAAGGGGGTACGCAGATGTGTTCAGTATACCACGGTACACCCTCATTTCTGTCAATGTTGTTATTGGGGTACCTCTAATCTTGTAAGTATATTATGAATTTTTGTGGAGTAGATACAACAAAAAAGATAAAAAAAAACGGGTTGCACTCCGGGAGTGCCGGCAGAAGTGATAACTTGAATATTAACGTTGTGCATTTTTGATATTTTGTAATGCGGTCTACTCTCCCTCCGTCTTACGAATTTTCGATCAGGTCACGTGTCCTGACGCGAGTTTAACATTTTTACCCATCACAAAAAACTCTCCCTCCGTCTTACGAATTTTCGATCAGGTCACGAGTCCTGTTGCGAGTTTAACATTTTTTACCCATCACAAAAAAGTGCACAACGCCTGCTGGCTGCGACGTATACATAGGTTTCATAAGCACTAAGCGAGAACGCTAGGCTGCTAATTAAAACGGCAATGCCTAACGAATTCCTGTCTGTGTAGGTCACACAGATAATGATATTTTGTACAAAATGCTGCGGCCATGAACGTTTTGTAGTTCATCGTTCCAATTCTACAGGCATTGACTTTATGGGTAAATAAAAATGATAGTATAATAACATATCAAAACATAAACATCATATAACAAAATACATCATGCTTTTATTAGCCAAATGGTTAGGGGGCCAGCCTATTGTTCTCAACCGGGACCAAATCCTAGAGACAATAAAAACTTTTTTGCAAAAAAAAAACAACCGACTTCCAAAAATGACACTACAAAGTGAAAAATAACTTTAATTTCGGAAGTCGGTGTCGAAAGTTATTTTTCACTTTGTAGTGTCGTTTTTGGAAGTCGGTTGTTTTATTTTTGCAAAAAAGTTTTTATTTTTCACTCTTAAGTTGTAATTTTTACCAGTAATTTAGGTTTAAAAACCAAACTACTGAACCGTTTTTGATGAAATTTCTATGGGACCACTTCAGAAGTATCTCCTTTCGAACAAAAAAAGAATTTTGAAAATCGGTCCACAATTGGCGGAGAAATCGCGTAACAAACACACAAAAAAAAAAAAAAACATTCTGTCGAATTGAGAACCTCCTCCTTTTTTAGAAGTCGGTTAAAAAAATAGTTCTGCATGATAATGATGTTGGAAAGAAAGATTGGTCCTTGGCAGTTTTGGACAGAGAGAGGTGGAAAGAGAGTGGGACGCTTTTGCCCAGCAGTGGGACATTAAAGTTAATAAAAAAAAAATGTTGAAAATGTCTCAGTCAAGTCCGAAAATCTGACTTTGATGTAATATATTTCACCAACCCGCACTGGGACCGCGTGGTGGATTGCGGCCCACTCCCTCTCACAGACAGGAGGCCTGTCTCCCAGCGGTGGGAACATTATAGCCTGATTATGTGTATGTCAGTATGAGCTATAATATGTAGGTACCTGACAGGTACCTGAGGGGTAATTCTCGTAATTTTAAGATCGTTCACAGTCTGATCTCAGTCTCAATCTGTCAAAAATACGTCTAATTTCCCTACATTTTGACAAGTTTTTGACATTTGTTTGTCGCCGAGATGAGACTGCGACTAGATTTTGAACGTTTTAAATTACGGGAATACGGGCCCTGGTAGCAGCGCTGCCTGCCCTAGGTCTGTCGAGCGATTATTTATTCATCGTTACTCGTGCGTGACCTGGTCCACATGACGGAATCCAAGGTAATCGATACTGGCGCCGATTCCCTTGTTCACAAACTAAACTAAATTTAAGTTCAGTGCATCTTTTTCTTTCTATTTCATTAAGAAAAGGACAGAAGATAAAATATTAGTTTAGTCCTGTCAAATTAGTCAGCGACAGACGTAAATTGACGTATTTTTAGTAGCCATGTTTTTAATCACGTCTAAACTGTCTATGGAGCGTCTTAATTTGACAGGACTAAACTAAAATTTATCTTTGTCCTTTTCTTAATGAAATAGAAAGAAAAAGATGCACTGAACTTAAATTAGTTTAGTTTGTGAACAAGGGAATCGGCGCCACTTCCATACGATATTATAAGTACGAAAGTAACTCAAAATATAATCTATGAAATACAAAATTCGTAGCCTTTCTTTTTTTTCTAGCCTTCTGGACTTTAGTTTCGTCATTATTATGTGTGATCACTTATTTCTGAGAAAGCTGTTAAAACTATAATTGGCGACTCTGTAAGACCGAAGTTATTCTTATACATAGAACCTTTTGGTGCTGTTGGTGTAGAGACGCCAGCAAGTCAAGCTACCCGAAACTGTCAAATTTTTCCAATCAACCTTGAACCTCAATGTTTTAGCAATAAAGTTGAAAATTTATTAAAGAAATTTGACAGATTGTAGTAGCTTGATTTACTGGCGTCTGTACCTTAATAAATAAATACACGCACACGAATTCACTGGTATACCTTATGATTCCACTTTTTTAGGTTTAAATACTAAAATGCATTGTAAAGTAAAAGCGAGGTTCTTTTTTTATTTCGCTGTTTGTTGGTGGCGCGGAGGTCAGATCGTTAGTAGTTTAGAGTCCAAGTTACACTTGAAATCAAGTATTCTAACCGTTTTAGATCTTGCATTTGTTTTATTATTTTCAAAGATGACGTACGCTAAGCCAGTTTATCCTCTTAGTACAGTTGTATTAGGAGATAAAACTGGCTTACCGTACGTCTAATGTTAACGAGTACGTAATGGTATTTATTTGACATAAGTCAAGGTCATAATTTTGTAATTATAATTTGAAATAACACTTTTTTTGGTTTGGCGATAGACAGCGCCATTTTTGACGTTACGCGTGAGTATCAAGAGGACGTGAAACAACCCGCCCTTATACTGTCAATAAGTTTTAATAATTATGTAAAAACTAACCAAAACTATTCAAGACAATTATTTTCCTTACAGTCGAATGGATTTGATTGCGCCCTGATTGAAGAAAAACGATTCGTCGGCCATTATACTATTTTTTGCATCAAAGAAAGTTTGAAACTATTTCACACATTTTAAGTTAATGCACATGAAAAAAAAATGCAGACATTTTTTTTGTTAAGCCTTGTAACCTTTATGACACAGCAGTCTTACATCACAACTTTTTCATAATTTTAAACTACTGACAAATATTTTTCCCTGAAACTTGTTATGACTAAAGAATCAGTTATTCTGTTATCCCTGCATAAATGCTAACTGCAGGTGCGGAAAATCTCAAACGGCGCATATACTCCGTTTGAGGTTGAACAAAACACAACTAGGGGTCATGGGGTCCGAGTGCCCACATATTTTTTTGAAAAATCTTCAAGCGGTTAATCAACTCTTCACGTGACCAGAGAGCTGGCCTATTCTTTGGCCAAAGAATCATACATCGTGGCAATGCTACCAGTCTTTGAGGCACTTTTCTTGTTGACAACGATGCAGACGAATTTTTTTATGCCTACGATTCATCCCCGCCCTTTATTAATAAGTTTCGATTCCGTGGGAATATCGAGATAAAAAGTATCCTATATGTTAATCCCGGCTATAAACCATCTGTGTCTCGAATTTCATCGAAATCCGTTCTGTAGTTTTTGCGTGAAAGAGTAACAAACATCCATCCATCTATCCATTCATCCATACAAACTTTCACGTTTATAATATTAGTAGGATTATCTTGGACATTAAAAGTATTAATAGTGAAAAAAAAACTACAGAGTCTATGTATTTTGAAAATGATGTACATAATTGCAATACAATCAAAGTGCAGCATTAAAACTACTTTTTCAGCACACAGCGGCCATAGAAACGAATGCATAATTAATTCTTCTTAACTTTGTATGACGAGGTCAAAGCTGACAAAATGGATTGGGTCATAATAAGGAAATTGTCTATGTGCAAATGTGGACACGCAAATGTTAACTCAAGAATTTAGCGGGAAAAAATTGTATTTTACCTCCGAAAATATTGGAAACTTCAAACTGAAGAAATATGTACATACCTACGAGAGATTTTGTGAGAATCGTCATCCTTAAGCCACAGGACAGAAAAAAACAGAAAATGGTATTAAATCAAAAGTCAAACTAGAACGAGAATCAGAACTTTTTGAACGTCAAAATTCCGCCAAAACGCCCGCCCTTCACCGCTTCTTAGTACTTTAGCTGGGAAAAAGAAGTGGCGCATCACTTCCTTCACTTTTCGATTGTGGTTATAGCATAGTTTTATTTAGTTTTTTAGACGAAATAAGCCACCAACTATGTGATATTTTATTTATTTTTATTTTAACATGATCGTTCTCGTAACACCTACTGCGATTTGTAATCTTTTAGTCAAACGCTGCGGTTACAGTAATATTTCCTAAAGACGCATCGCGTTGCAGAAATCTTGCAGAAAGGTCATGGCTTTCAGTAGATAAAGATGACTGACTGCTTGCGGAGCATGTGGTCTTGGATTTGATTCCCGTGTCGAGTGTTATTGGATTTTATAATCTGGAATTTATCAGCAGCAATCCAGAGTCTGGATTTGTGCCCAGTTGATGGCAATAATAATAATATCCCTGGACATTTCACACAGCGCCATCTAGTCCCAAGCTAAGCAACCTAATGCTTGTGTTATGGTAACAAGATGGGCAATGGGCAATGGGCTCGTCCCTCTCTTACTTCCTTCTTCCTCTTCCCAAATATGTTGGGGTCGGCTACCTGTCTAACCTGCGACTGCCTATCTTATGTCCACATCCCAGTTACGACTGTCAGCCGGGACCAACGGCTTAAAACTTGGTTTCCGAGGCACGGATGGGTCTTGGTATGTAAAGATGTACTTAGCTGAATACCAGTATTTTACATGGAGCGACTGCCTATCTGACCTCCACAATCCAGTTACCGTGTAATACGATACCCCTTAGAAAGACTGGTTGTCAGACTTTCGGGCTCCTGACTACCCGTAACGACTGTCAAAGATACACGAATGACACCCGGGACCAACGGCTTAACGTGCTTTCCGAGGCACGGAGGAGTCTCGGAGGTATACCTATGTAAAAATAGTCACCCATTTACGGACCAACCGCGGCAAGTGTAGCTTAACCTGATCGATCAACCCGTGCGGTTGTTTTTACTTAGCCACAAGCCCCTGTTTAATATCTATCAGGTGTGTATTTGCGTGTTCTTTTTTTTTCCTAACCTGATATGTTACGACTTTACGAGTTGTCTAAGTACGAACGCAACGTGTAATTTTCGCATAGGCACTGTATATAAAAAACCGGCCAAGTGCGAGTCGGACTCGCCCATGAAATGTTCCGTTACGTTACGATTTATGACGTATTAAAAAAAAACTACTCACTAGATCTCGTTCAAACCAATTTTCGGTGGAAGTTTATATGGTAATGTACATCATATATTTTTTTTAGTTTTATCATTCTCTTATTTTAGAAGTTACAGGGGGGGGACACACATTTTACCACTTTGGAAGTGTCTCTCGCGCAAACTATTCAGTTTAGAAAAAAATGATATTAGAAACCTCAATATCATTTTTGAAGACCTATCCATAGATACCCCACACGTAAGGGTTTGATGAAAAAAAAAAAATTGAGTTTCAGTTCTAAGTATGGGGACCCCCAAAATTTATTGTTTTTTTTCTATTTTTGTGTGAAAATCTTAATGCGGTTCACAGAATACATCTACTTACCAAGTTTCAACAGTATAGCTCTTATAGTTTCGGAAAAAAGCGGCTGTGACATACGGACGGACAGACAGACAGACAGACAGACGGACAGACAGACAGACAGACAGACAGACATGACGAATCCATAAGGGTTCCGTTGCCATTTGGCTACGGAACCCTAAAAAGTATATAGTTATATTATATACTTAACTGAATACATAATAATGAATGTTGTTTGTTTTCACAGTAATAAAAAGATATGAGTAAAATTGAATAGCCTTACAAATCTTTGTTAGTTTTAAATTAAAATGGACTTGCATAATTAATTAATTTTAATTGTTTAAATAAATACGTATCTATGATTAAATTATGTTTTCACAATAAGTAGGTAGATATGCGTAGACTTAATTTAATAATTGATACCTGTTTATTTAAACAATTAAAATTAATTATGCAAGTCCATTTTAATAAGATTTGAAAGGTTATTTAATTTTGTCGTCATCGCTAATAAGAACCCTTGAACCAAGTTTCAATTCAGTAGGTAGCATACATTTTGGCTTGTAAAATGCACAATCGCGAAAATAATTGAGATAAGTATCATTCACACAGTACGAAATAATTTACCCCCACGGAACAAGCAAAAAACTTAGAACTGGGATAAGTGGAAACTTATATATCATTTTTTACTTAAACTTTTACAATAAAGGTCCCATAACGTTATAAGGGTCGTTTACCTGTGATACCCAACGGTCATTAGATCCAACCTTCAGACTACTACTAATAAGGTTATAATGAAAAACGTAAGGTTAAAAGATTTTATCGAAATCAACAAAACAGTTGCATGTTAAAGTCAAATATTTTATTTTTATTGCAAATAAAAGGCCCTTTTGAATGTCATAATTTACAAGAAAATTAATTGATTTTAATTGCTCCTTCCGAAAGGTAACAATTACTTTATTTAATTTATACTTATCCTAAGATTAGATTAACTGAATTTAGCATTTATTTGGTTAAGTTTGGAGAGTTGTACGTCGTGGGATCGAACCGAGGCAAGCGCTTTACTCTCAAAATGGTGAAGGAAAACATCGTGAGGAAACCGGCATGTCCTAGAACGAAAAATTCGAAGACATGTGACATGTACAAACCCGCACTGGCGTTCTAGGCCCTTACAGACTGTGTACCAGTAGTGCAGTGGCAACGATATGTCTGGTTAAGTCATTAATTGTATTATAGCTAATAAACAGCCTAGATAGATTTGATCAAAAGCTAACTGCGGTTATTTCATTTATTAAACTTACTAACATTCTTAGTTGTGGAGGTCAGATAGGCAGTCGCTCCATGTAAAGTAGTGGTATTCAGCTGCATCCGGTTAGACTGGAAGCCCACCCCAACATAGTTGGGAAAGGGCTAGGCAGATAATGGCTTATTAACATTGTGACGCACAATATATTTTATTATTAATTCACAATTTTAATATCTAACATCCGCCTGCCAATAGTTTACTTATTAAAATATTCTCCATTTTTATAGGTTTATCGTAAGTTTTCCATTTCCTTTATTTATTTTAAATCCACATCGATTAAACAAATTAACACTTCCCGCCTGTTTGCCATTAACATGTAATTACTAAGTCTCGCTCTCAAGGAATATGATGTATGTGTGTATAATGATGCCAAGAGTACACACTTAGCATCATTATACAACATTGTAATAGAATTAACTAATAATTGGCGTCTTTATGAAGTTATCCGGAAAAGAACCGGAGTTACCGATATAGCTTACATAGTAAGCAAGCTGAAGTGACAGTGGGCTGGCCATGTTTGTCGAAGGATCGATGGCAGGTGGAACAGAGTTCTGAAGTGAAGACCGCGTATCGGCAAACGAAGTGTGGGACGCCCTCCAGCTAGATGGACCGGCGGGGACGCGTATTTCCATTCTATACAAGGCCAGAACGCAAAGGTGTGAAACTAATCGCGTATGGATTGGAAATCACTTTTTTACTAAGGTCTTGCAATCTATACAAGAGTAGTACAGTCAACAGCAAAAGTAGATTATCAAAATCAGAAATTCGATACTAATGAACGGAGTTCGCGTGAAAACTGTATGTAACTGTAATGTCCTTGGAAATATTACAACACTTTACTTCTGTAAGAGGTGTCAATCACGTTATAACCTAGATTTGCTGCCTACTTTTCAAAACACCTAGATATTTTATCAGACTTTCAAAAGATTGTCCTAACTGTTTTCCTTTGGTTTCATTTATTTTCGTTTAATTATCCACAATAAATAATATAAATAAGAATGGTCCTAAAATAGAGCCGCGTGGGACTCCAGTTGTAACAGATTGAAATCTATATATGACGTCTTTTTTAATACCGTTTGGGATGTTGGAGGTTGCGATGACTTGAAGAAAATTAATCATGAAGATAAGCCTATCTATGCTCAATTTTTGGTAACAGAATTAAAGTGAACAATCCGAGTATCGTGATAGGGCACTAGATATTTGGCACTGAATACTCGCAGCAGTCTGCGAAGGACTATGTTCATTCGAGCTTACAGGCTCACTGTGGTGATCTACACTCTACAGTGAGTGTGGTGAATGAATATACCTTCTAATTGCTGTAATCGTCAGATTATAACAATTAGAAGAAGAAAAAATAAGACACAGATGTTATCTACGTTTTCATACTTCACGAAATAATCACAGTTTCTAACAACAATTCTTTAACTCACGTTTGCATTTGAAATAGTAACATCATTAGTCCAAAAGCCAAGAGGTTAACTAGCTTTGTATTCTGACCTTCCTCGTGGATCAAAGTACATTTTACATATAATCGAAATACGTGTATGCATAGAGGGTCATGATTATTGTCAGATGATTTGCATAAACCTGCAACTAAACACTGCAACTTCCTAAATATTATGACCTAGAGATTATAAGCAAACAAATTATTACTACTATTATTTATTATTACCCATTAAACGCACGACGCCATCGCGGCAGAGCGAGACAAAGATGGCGGGACGATTTTGACTCCTACCGTAAGGACTAGCAAAGACAGAATTGTGTGAATAAGGGAGAGGGCGGCCTTTGACTTGCAGTCGGACAATACAGGCTATTTAGATTAGATTATTTTAAACTTTTAAATTATGGAAATATTGCAAATAAATAAAATAGGTACATAATTTTATGTTGGTAAATAAAATTTCGCAGTGTCATCACGATGAAGCAAAATCACGCATTTAATACCTGCAGTCCTGCATATTATGCAAAATAGATCTAAAAATAAGAATATTGAAAGACGGTGCAATGGCTTTAAAAATGCAATAATGTGTGAGTATAATTATACTGCCTAGACTTAAAATAACTCGTTTGGAAACAAAAGAAGTGATATAGCAAAACCGCTGAAAAATAACTTGTAGGTTTAAGCAATTTCGTTTTTATTAAAGCCGCGTTAAGGAACTCATTCCAATATAAAATATAGTACGTACAAATTCCAAAAAGTGTTAGGTTAGGTTAGGAACCTTAGCACTACCTACATGCATAATGCTACGCTAAAAGTGCGACAATTTGGATAAAGAAGCGTGGTAAACAGAGTCCTCAACGCATATTTTTCCGAAATCTCATGCACTCAATTTTGAAGGGAGGACGTTGTAGTAAATTCTAATGAAAACTAGTTATGTCAAGCAGGAGGCATCCATGACAATAATAGTAACGGTGAGGTAAAAGAAACATCTTTTAGTGTTTCAGTCGCGTTCCATTAAACGGTGTATTCCCAAATTACAATTGTCATATTTATATAAAGTCGTGCAGATTTCTTTAGTAGATACAGTATTCAGCCAGTTCATTATTCCTCCATTTAGACACGAGTCAGTGGTTAGAATATTTGTTTAATGTTTAGAAACTGCGAACTAGCGGCTGCGTGTTGCAATCCATGACTGGCAGAATGCAGCGTCTATTCTCCGATGTGACCGTAGTTTCAACTATTGCTAATCCTAATGGCATCTCGACGTTTATACTTGTAATACTTTACGATGTACTTGTAGTATATATTTATTCAATGTTATGTTTGACAAAGGACATCAGCAAGAACACGAATATCATTCTTGTTGAGCCTCCCAAAACTATTTAGTCAAGCCACAATTCCCCTGTTCTTTTTATTTCCTTTCTTGTCATTATTGTCAGTTATGCACTAAGATTATAAAAGTTTATATATGTCTTTATGTTTAATTAGTCAATCGATCATACGCTGCACCTTAATTACGTAACATACTATTAATCACATTCTGAATCATTATGAAGGATGCTGCTTATCCATTGCAACTACCCGACCCTGCTGGAACTACATGCTACCATCACACCACTAGAACATAAGCCTCAATACTGTCTTATTGTGTTCTTTTCACTCTTACGAAAGCAACACAAAATCTGTAAATATTTTGACGACTTCATTCGTTTCAAGACCTGACCCCATTTCAAAGAAAGATTAAAGTCTAAAGAGATTAAAGAGTAAAGTCTGATGTGCCTAATTAATCAATATTCTTTCATTAAAGTAAAGTAAAAACTAGGTTAAGAACATCAAAGTAGATAAAAATTATTTCGTATTGCTCCAATTTGATAACAATTTTATGAATAAATAATAAAGGTCATAACTTCTTTGACATTTTTCACTCTTGATCTCCATAAATATCGAAGAGATGAATTCATGGAGTTCTGTCAATGTATTTATTGATTTATATAATTATACATTATTGTACACCAGCTAAAATTAATTTAAAAAAATACATAAACACTACAAAACATACAGTGGCGGCCTTATCGCTTTCTGCGATCTCTTCCAGGCAACCTTGGAATGCACAGTGATTGCGTGATCACAAAAATGGGGTCTTCATTAGTGCACAATAATTATACACTATAATAGACACATTGATATATACAAATGCTATATAATAGATATGCACCTACTAGATATACTTAGCAATGAAAATGTAATGCAATGTACAACTTGAAACTTTTGTGACCACTGCAATCACAAGTTAAGTAAAGAACAATGCCCAGGTAGACTGCCGACCATGCAAAGATCCCAGGAATCCACAAAACGCAAAAACAACTGACAAGTAAAAATCGGTGGTTGCAGCAATGCTTGGGGGATGCCGATATCAAATGATGGTGAATAATGATGATGATGATATATAGCCAGGCCACGGGCTATGGTGGCTAAGCTTATTCCTATTCGAACTTTGGAAGTTATTCGATTACGTTCTAAAGTGTATTAACCTATCGAATACGCCGGGGAATGTGGTCGACCTCCGCGTGTCATCGTGATCCATCTGGTTGCGACATATCACATACAATATTGGCGTTATCAATACGAATATGTGTCAAATAAGATAATGAGAGAAATGGCTCATTTTATTCTGGAATATATTTATTATGCTGTTTCATCGTGGCAACCATTCCGTTCTAATTTTCCGTGTATACAAGTTTATTATCTTTAACTGTCATATAATTTGATGATAATAACATGGTTTTTGCTGTAATCATTGTAATTTTGTTCTGCTAGTATCTAGCATATATTTATAATAATTCTTGCTGTGATATAATCACGTGATTCTTCTAGCCCTAATTGTTTTCTTTTCTCAGAACACACAGCTAACCAGTTTTTTTATTGGGATAATATTTACATTCATAAGAATCAAAACATCTCGAGGCATCTGAGTCTTTTTCATCTAGTTTTCTATCTGAAGAATACGATAATATACATCTCCCCCTCTTATCTTAAAGAACGTTTCAAGTTCCTTCATGACACACATAATAGATATCTGAGGTCATCGGAAAACCTGAGACTAGAGATGCCGATGCATTCCACCAGTTTCTTTGACAAATCTTTTACTGTTCAAGCAGTACGGTTATGGAATGACTTGCCCGTGTCGGTAAGGCGTGCTCAATCTTTGTCCGCTTTCAAAATCATGATAAAAAAGCACTTCCTCTCTCCTTAAACATCATCATTATTATATTATTATTATTTTCTTTGCTCTTGTTTCATGTTTATTATTATATGTATATATTTATTTAGGTGATGTATTATATTAATAGTATAATGTAAATGGTACACCACAGACTACCTACTATATTTGTCTCTCCTTAATTTTTAATCCATCCAAAGGTTGTCTTTAAAAGATCGCTCTTAGCGATAAGACCGCCCATTGTGTCACCCTTTATAAAATGTTTTATATTTATGTTCTGTAATTTGTATGGTGTACAATAAAGAGTATTCTATTCTATAAAATAGTATTTTATCTAAACTGCCAACCGATTAAAAGACAAAATATCTCTCAAGTTCAGTTAATAAAAATACATTAAAACTCAATGCTACAGATCAAATAGATGCAATCCTTCCGTTATGAATATTTGGAGGCATGAGGAACAGGGTGTAAAGTTCACTCACCCTCCATAGAAAAGGGAGGATCCTCCGGCCAGACGGGTGTTGTGTCTGGCGGGCAATTGCCCAACGATTGATGTTGGGAAATTGTATCTATGCTAAGTGCGCGGTAAACTCTGCTTGCGAGATGCAGGATTTGCGTAACGTCAGTATGACGCGTTGTTCGCATGTGGCGTTGTAGATACCGCTACATCACTCCCCTCCGGAGACCGGAGGTCGATAGTGGGCTGAGTCTTGTATCTTGCGATGCTTGCCAGGCCAGCTGAGGTTCCAGTGAGTCGGAACCGGTTGCCGCATAGTTCACGGTGAGTCGGAACTGTCTGCGGAGATGTCACCAGTGAGTCGGGGTGGCGCTGCGTTATACTCCAGTGTGTCGGATGTCGTACAGCGCCGGGTTGAGGCTGGTTGCTGCGTCGACCAGGAGAGGGTGCTCTGCTTGTTGACCGGCCGAAGGTGCAGTGTGCTGTGCCAAGGTTGCTGATGAGGCTGAGGGTGATGACCAGGTATGCGCGGACGCTGCATGCTGGTGGTCAGGATACCCGTTGAAGCCGTGGATGCTGGCTGGCTGGGTGACTCGCTGCTGAAGCTTGCGGGAGTGATGATGATGACGTCACGCTGAAGTGTTTGCACGAAGGCTGCGCTGACGTTCATACTCGGGGTCACCAGTTTGGAGGTATGAGGAACAGGGTGTAAAGTTCACTCACCCTCCATAGAAAAGGGAGGATCCTCCGGCCAGACGGATGTTGTGTCTGGCGGGCAATTGCCCAACGATTGATGTTGGGAAATTGTATCTATGCTAAGTGCGCGGTAAACTCTGCTTGCGAGATGCAGGATTTGCGTAACGTCAGTATGACGCGTTGTTCGCATGTGGCGTTGTAGATACCGCTACAAATATAAAATATTAGTTTAAGCTTATTTTTTACTGATCATGCGTCAGTCATTATGCATAAACCTTGCTAATACTATTCGTATAATACTACTTAGAGTCTGTTCGTTTGTTTGTTGCCCAATAGGTTGGCAGCGTGTCAAGTTAAGTCGAAAGTGTTTAACTTAAGCTGAGGCATCTAGAGAATTACATTATTGAACGAGCGCAATGAATTATGTCAAAAGGATTTACGAAGCCTGTGTCCTCCTGTCTGCCAGTTAAGTGTATTCGTAATTGAAGGCATCATTCATACGAAGAGGTATCGTGTTACACAGTTACTGGGTTGTGGAGGTCATATAGGCTCTTAGTAAAATACTGGTATTCAGATGCATCCGGTAAAACTAGAAGCCGACCCCAACTTATGTGGGAAAAGGCTAGGCAGATGATGATAATAAGGGATTTTGTTTTGTTTTTCAAAATAATTCAGGTACAAAGTTCTTTCAAATAGTTTAACAACATCAAAATCTAATATGTATATTGCGTTTGTTAGTAAAATACAGTACAAGGCCAAATTATAGATTAAAAATGTAAGGCAAATGATAAACTTTCAGAGATTAGACGGTCAATAAGGTAAAACGGTCAGACGTTTTTATTTCTCTTTGAGGAAACCCAAAGATAAACATTTATTTTTATATTTTAGTAAAAATATATATTATTATGTCATGGGTGTGCATTAATAATGATAACGTCATAACAGAGCTCCCACCTCATTCTTGCCTTTATTGGCTGGCTTGAGTGGAGATCCGCAAGAGCAAACGTGCTCGGAGGAGTACATATTTCAGTAAGATGCTGGTAAGGATCTTGACCGTACTTCCAGGATTGTTCTGATAGCCGTGGAATACTTCTCCACTCCTCGTAAGCACCTCACGACATGTTGGCCTCCTTGTTGCTACGACACTATGTGCTAGCGACGTTTTCGGGGGCCCATTATTGAGTGTTCAAGTCATCCCCTGCCATTTCATCTGTGAATATTATAATTATCATTGGTCAGGCAGGGGACACAGACTTTCCATAGTTCATGGTAACCGATCCACTATAGCCATAGCCACCCAAACCCATAGCCCAGCATACTTTGTTTCCATGTTCTACAATAGTCCTGCACCAACCGGAGGTTGTCCTTGGGTGCACTTGCATGGTGCATACAGGAATAATCGACGGTTGGTGCCTCCTCATCATTTAGAATTGTGTAAAAGGCCTCTGCGAGTTGACTTTGGCCCCTAGTACGCCTTTCAAAGGTCCGGGACCCCAGGGTCCCGAGATATGTCAAATACAACTAAAATAATAACGTCATAATATAACTATTGAAAGAAGAAAAAATACCAAAATACCTGCATTTGCTATTGAAATGTCTCGCTATGGATATTTATGACACCTAACAAAAACTGGTAGTATGTATGTAGAAGCTATTTCTAGGTTGACTAATAATTTTTTACTTGTATGAAATCTAAAATATGCATCAGCGACACTAGAAAAACAACGAACATTTTTCAAAGGCTAAATCAACCTCATATTATTATAGTGCCTCTACTATCAGAATTTGAAGGATTTTGGAGGAAATTCATAACATGAATTAATTATTTATGTAAGAAAAATTCGAGTGTTTGACAGAGTGAATAATGCCATGAATGTTGTTGAACTGTCAAAAAGAAAGGTATTACATTGTAGGTGTGTTATGCAATTACCCCCTTGGCTATTTTAAAGGAAAATATAGTTTCAATTCTTTCAATCAGTCTAGAATAGGTCTGGGGGCAATTCCCGTATTTTTATGAACGTTCGAGATTTTGATTTTCCTTTACCCGCATCTTCTTCTGTGTGGAAGTCGGAAAACATCACAACAAACCACATCATATGTCATTCAAGATTTACTATTACAAACATTAAAACTTTCCCTCTGTAGTATAGAAAACCTATTACCTATTGATAAACACAAAGGAACAAGCTATACTTGAATACCAGCCTTGTATAAATGTACTAACTTTCACATACCTCTGATATAAAACGGCATATGTTTGACAACATTGCTTCAGCGACGCGTTTGCGTAACCGCTGTCGATCATTGCGAACTATCATGAATTACCGGCGTGTTAGCTTTATAGGCATTTTGCATAGCAACAGCTTGAATAACAACGTGTTTCGTATTAGCCTATGTTGTCATAGAAAAGTTGGACAAATGCGTGTGGAAAGCGCGGAATCCCTCAGGGCAGAACACTTGGTCCAACTCTCTTCTTACTTTACATGAATGACAGTTTAAAACTTTCTCTTTCCAATGCTGAAATAATAGCCTATCTATGCAGATGACTCAGCAGTCATAATTCATGGCGCGGATTGTAATGTTTTTTACGAAAAAAAGGTTTTTCGAGAAAGTGAGTGAGAGAGTGAGAGAAGCATTATATCTCGTACTTCTTGACATTATCCTGATTAAATCATTAAAGAAAAAATCGCTTTAGACTTTATTCCTAGAACAGCATGTTGCTTACGTCATAGATAGAATCGTAGCATTTAATCCAGTTTCATGACCACAGAACTTTATTATGCATTTGTTATTCTTTCCGCATATAATTTAATAAATATTGTCAATGCTAAAGATGTAAGGCCAAACTTCGATTTAATTTGAATGCTTCTAACAACTCTTCCAACAGTTAGATACAAGCTGACTTTGAACACATAGACAATTTTTCACTGAGTGAAAGTTCCTACTCATGAATATGACTAACTTATATTAAGGCACCAACTGCGAAAAAGAAAAAATAGCAGCAGTTCCAACCACATCCATTTTATTAGTATAGAATTTTTGTGTGAAAACGCAGACTACATAATCAGACTATAATGCTCCTACTGTTGGGACACAGGCATCCTCTCATCGAGAGGGGGTAGGCTATAAACTACCACGCGGGCCCAGTGCGGGGTCGTACAGTCGCCAAAGGAGATGAGTAACCAGGGTCGTCGGATATAGTTGAAGTTTAGTAAGAACGGATGGATTTTTTCTAATGAAATTTAATTTGATAAATGAACTGTGTGTTTTCTATGTCTTCGATTTTTTGGTTCTATTTTAGGACATGCCGGTTTCCTTACAATGAGCAGTGGTGATTAAATTATTTACACAAAGTAAAGCGCCTGCCTGGGTTCGAAACCATGACCTACAACTCGTAAGTCGGGGCCGTTACCACTGGGCCGCTGCTCTGTGGAGTTCTGAAAGTGCAGATTATTTTTCGATAATTTAGAGTTGGTGTGATCGGTCCCCCCCCCCCCCCTTGAAAGACTGCCAATGAACTCAAAGCTAACCTTCATTCTAACTAAAGCCATCACTGTCAGCAGGCTGCCTTATGAAAATCCTTAGCTAAAATTTTTGACATTGTATTTTTTTCTTCTTTGGCAACTGACCCGATGTCAACTATTCTGCCAGGACATTGTAAATAAGATATCAAGAACTAAGACTTCACTCAATCAATCATAACTCAACAAAAAACTTTTAGGTACAACCTGTATCAATTTAAAAACATTCCTCCACCAGGACGGATTGTTCACCAACGCTTGCTCGTTAGTATTAGATAATATCAGTCCCTCCAGTAAAAAAGGGCACAACTCTAATTCGTCTCTTTTCAGGAGAAGCAAAAAACAACGCTTTTAATGTTTTTAGTATTTCGCAATTTAAATGATTACTTTCGAAATTACATTGTAAATAAAAAATAGCCCTTTCATTTAATGGGAATCACTTCCACATTGAGTCACGCTTACTATATTCTTTTTTAGTTTTCCTTGAGTTGTCCCCTTGTTAACGAAGTAATAATGGCATAACGTTATTTATATTACTCAGTTTAGTCGTATGTAAAGTAATATTACGAGTTATTATTATTATTTTATAAATGACTAAGACAAATAATAATGACTTATATCCTTCTGCTATCGATGTCGAGGATTTAAAGTAACTAATAAAATAAAACAAGAAATCTATAATTAAAACAATGAGTGCGCGTATCGGTCAGTTTCCCTCAGTCGTCAGTTTTTTTAATTCGCCAGTTTCGTCAATTAGTCAGTTTCACTGATTCGCCAGTTTTACCGATTAGATAGTTACGTTATCTCGACAGTTTCCAGTATTTTATATAATCGTACAGACATGAAGCTATTTGATTTCCGCCACGTTTACCAGAAACTTCGTGCCGCATGTAGCAAGTGGCTTTCTTTTCTTTGCATTCGTGTGTAGTCAAATTATAAGTCTAAAGACTTCTTTTATAAAAAGCCATTCTAGCAGATAGAACCGGTGTGGGGTGACATTGTTCAAGATCGAACGTAAGTCTTATTATCGGTTTAATTGAAAAGTAGTTTTAAAAAATGTAATATCACTTTTAAAAGTTTGTATAGAAAACGTTAATTTAATACGCTTATCACTAATTTAATATTTACTAAATAAACCAGATAATTACAAATTAAGGAATGAAACGACTTATTCCTAAACCACGCGGCAATCCACGAATTAGTATATATATAAACTAGCGAAACAGTGACAATAACTGAAGCAAACGCAAAAAATGCAGTTGTGCCCTTTCAAACATGCTTAACAATATTCTTAGTGTGTTTAAAAAAAACTTTGGAACTACATGGGTTGTGTCTTTTTGTAATTAAATTAACTGTATTTGTGCTTTTTAGTTCGATTGTATTTTGGGATTTCTTGTAATTATGTCTATTAAGCAGTGAAATTTACTTGATATCGATAGACTATGTGCCTTTCTTTACACGCAGTCGAGTTATACCTTTGATATATTACAAAAAAAGGATGCAGCTAGAGTTATGTCCTTTTGATATTTTAATTCAATTCAATTCATTTATTGCATCAAATATGGTAGGTACAGACGCCAGCACATCAAGCTACTACAATCTGTCAAATTTCTTTAATAGATTTTCAACTTTATCACTTAAGCATTAAGGTTCAAGGTTGATTGGGAAAATTTGACAGTTTCGGGTAGCTTGACCTGCTGGCGTCTGTACATGAAGTTTTTATATATAGGGGAGAGTGTGTATGAAAGAGCCAAGCTTTGAAAGAGCCGATGTGATTATCTCCCACTTAACAAAATCCTACCTTAATTCAATTGTACTCTTTGTATGGCAACACTGGACAGCTGCCATCCACAGACATTTGACAGTTCTAGAAAATCAAATGGCGTCGCAGGACTGAATTGAAAATTTTGAAGGCAAAATGTAAGTATTTTTGGGTTTACTTAAATTTTTTTGACACGAAGTGTAAAGCATAGGTTGACAAAATGAATATGCTGTATTGATAAGCATATAGTTGGCATTATTTTACGCAAATATTATTGTTATAATGTTATGGTAAATTAGCTGTAATTTGAGGTTATATTTTTTAATACAAAATGTTTTGAAAGAGCCAATTGTCGAGTCTATGAAAGAGCCGGCTCTTTCATGACACGAAAACTGGCTCTTTCAATATACTACTAGCTTTTAGTGTAACATTACCGTGTTTTTGATACATATTTAATACTGTTAATCTTTCAGACAGCAAAAACATATCTTCGCGACCCTCAGCACTGAAAAAACGGCAAAGACCCACAATTGCGGTAATAGAAGAGGCTGTACGAGAAGTGATCGGAAAATCAATCCATTAATAATATAATATAATAGCAAGTCCTGAAGTTGTAAGACCTTTCCTAAAATCAGAAAACCCAGAAAAAATTCTAAGCCTAACAATCGTAAAATGTCTTCAGCTATAATCACGGATACTCCTGAAAAAAAACAAAATAGAAGAAAAAGAAGGTAAAGCCAAATCTAGAAAACCTATTGTTAAGAAAATGACTACAAAACATAATATAAGAAAACTAAATTCTAAAAAACAGGATGATTCTAGTGACACTAGCGCCAACATATCTTTTCACGATGATACATCATTAACAAGCTCAGGTGATGAAATATATTTATTAGAATTCAAAAAACAGAATAATTTACAGAAGATAAAAATAACTGTATTGTGTGTAATGGACACTATTCTCAGAGCAAAGAAGAATGGTACAGACGCCAGCACATCAAGCTACTACAATCTGTCAAATTTATTTAATAGATTTTCAACTTTATCACTAAAGCATTAAGGTTCAAGGTTGATTGGGAAAATTTGACAGTTTCGGGTAGCTTGACCTGCTGGCGTCTGTACCAGTGCAAAATATGTGAAGGGTGGACACATGAGTCTTGTGGTAACAAAGGAGTGATTAATTTCTTTTGCCAAAAATGTTTTTAATTATTCTATCAGAGTTTTATAAAAGTATTAATAATAATTAAGATTACTGTAAGATGATTATTTGAGACTGATCAAAACCTGTGATTTTTACTTACATTTAATTTTGATTATATTTTAGAGTACCTATAATAGAAATATATATATATGTATAGTATATAAGTATAAAAGAGATATTAAAATTGTTGAGAAACTAGTTTATTTATACAAACTGGAATCTGGCTCTTTCATAGCACACGGTAGCTCTTTCATTGACAGGTTGTTTTGAAAGAGCCAATTTCCCATTTTTTTTTAAGTAGCTATATTTCAAATTTCTTACATTGGTACCTATTTTTTTTTTAATTTTAGTACCATAACTATTAAACTTATTATTGAAAAAAAGTATTTTTATTTAAAAAAAATCAGCCTAAAATGTTTTTTTTTAATACTTCTTAAAACTGGCTCTTTCATGCACACTCTCCCCTAATATTTAGTAAAACACATTTGGCCAATGGCATGCAATAATTTAGGTCTTTACAGTTAGTATATTAATTACTAAGTAACTACATTTTGTCAATTTATGTCTACTTAACAGTTAAATATGTCTGTGCTTTAAAGTATAAAATTTACAGGGACACTTTTGAAAGAACTCATCTATCGAATAAAAACACTCTTGTAACAACCACTTCCGTAACGCAACACAAAACTTATTGAAGGGTAGTTGAGTAATTGACCTAGGCAAATTAGGGGAGCCATATAAACGCAGCTCCGCCGAAAAAGTTCTAGCTTTGGAATGGGCATTTCAAAATCTAAATGTGTAGGTTTCCCTTTATTTGTGTTATCTTTCCGTTCAAACAGTTCAAGATTAGACCTCACAAACCTGGCAACTTCGTAAATATAAATGCATGCGACCGTCAGTAGATTGTGCGACTTGAATATAGGCTTGCATGAATGTAACAGAACGCGTAGATTACAATGGTGCTATAAAAACAAAAGGGCATAACTCGACTTATGCCGTTTTTGACTGGAGGCACTGATATTTCGCTTATACCCGTTGTAATTTTATTTGTTGTTTCTTTTTAACTAAGTACCAAATTAAGTGGTTGTAATTCCGTAAATTATGTAGTCAATGATTGTGGTGCACGGTGAAACTCTAATAAGTTTATGTTGGCACAAACTTCAATGTATAAAATGTATGTGTACTACTGAATAGGTAAATAAAAAAAAGAAACATGAATTTGGACGTTACTTCGTAGAATATGTTTATTTACATAAGTACTTAGTTTCTAAAATTTTCGCGATTATGTCATTGCAAACAAATTTTATTTTGTTAGTAATTAATACTTACGTGCAAAGTCAAACAATGTCAATGATATTGTCATAATATTTTGTGACTTGTTTAATTATACAGGTAGGTATTCTGAACTAGCGCTTTGCCCGCTGCTTCGACCACGAGTATTTCCCAATTTTGCATAAAAACTTCAACACTAATATAAATACTCCATTTACGGATTATTTTTTTAAGTAAGTACCTATTTCGTTTTTATTGATAAAATCCAGTCGTGTCCACAAACTGTTAATTTTTTTTTTAATTCAGTAAATTAATGTATGATCATCGTATAATTATCATTTAGTATATTATTATACCATTATTGCTAAATGTACCTTGTTTATACTTTTTTTATAAACAGGAGTCAAGGGTTTACAGCAAGGGTCAAGCAAAAGGTTTGCTGACGCTTAAACCATTTGCTTCCGGTATTATACTTACTAGCTGTAATACTGGAGACAATAAACGAATGTTATATTCTATCTGCCTTTACTCAGGGTTCAAGTTTCATCACAGAATTGTGGCTAAACTTTGGCCCAGGTAACGTATAGAAGATGCATAGGCATCAATTATATAAGTACCTACGCTGGTCGATTTCAAAATATAACTTACGAGTGCTACAAGCATCTTTTTGCGCCTGAGTGACATTGACAGGGGGGCGTTGTTAGTGAACATTTGTTAAATTCTCACCGAAATTGTTTTGACAAAACAAGATGGCGACGTTAGTACCAATTTTGGCCACGCGCCAAAAGAAACTAGTGGCGTTGTACTATCAACAGGAATGGAGACAGTGATGCTTAACCTTTTTTGTGCTAGCAATAATCAGGTATACTACACAGTTTGCGACGTAACGGATAGGATGGGGTACGTGAGTTCACACTCGATTACGCCTTTCATAACAAGAATATTTTATCTAATTAATTATATGTTACACAATCTCCAATTTAATTAGCTCGGACTATACTAGAAGCAGTGATACACAGCAGCAGCAGTGGTATACATAGATGCAAGGTTCTTTAGTAAATGAGTCCTTAGTCTGGAGAGTAAACTTGAAACTATTGGACTTTTATTTGAAGTAATAATGAATTGCACCCCAATTGCGTAACACACTTTCAAACAAAATCTGAAGAAAATTCATAATCCATTGCTTCATATGTTTGAAAAATTCGTCTGCTCGACAACGGAAATAACGCGATGAACATTGTTCAATTGTCAACGAAAGATAAGTCATCATTCTCCGGCCCTTATACCAAATTATTTGTGTATCTTTTTCTTCCATACTTCTCTATTACGCGTCATCTCAGTAGTCACCCCCTTTCTAACCATATCATCATTCACACAGTCCATCTGGCTTTTTTGTTCTTCCTCTACTTTTATAGCTACTGCAAGTGTGTTGCGCAATTACCCTGTTGGTTCGTCGTTTACAGGAAGTGCACTTTCTATCCTGTAGTAAACTAACGCATCTTTTATTACGGGAAATATTTATCTGATCCTCTAAAAAACTTATCTACCTTGAAATATGGACACTCTTTTATTAAATAAATTAACCTCTAAAAACCTTTCGCGCTTCTAATCTAGTTACTTGATTATTTAGTATTTATAGGACACTAAATTAAGAATTATTTGAGGTTCACAAAAAGAGGAGCCGCAATCACTATATTAAATTTAACTACTGTTAGGGTTAATGGAGGGACATCAAAGGAAAGGCCGTTATAAGGATTTCTATAATACGTTTATTATCCTTTAATATTTTATTTAGTGGAAGGTGTGTTTACTAATGTTACGCGAGATAGAATTATTCCTAGTAAGTTCTCTATCAGTTGGGTGCGTGTTAGTTTATCATGATAACAGGTAAGTACCAGGCCTCAAGGAGTCAACAAACAGTTATGCAATTTCCGATATGCTCGCTCACTTGCACCACAGTGTAATAAAATACTGTATTTGCACCTAGTTCTAGCCGGCAAAACAAGAAACTGGCGCCGATTCCCTTGTTCACTAACTAAACTAAATTTAAGTTCGGTGCATCTTTTTCTTTCTATTTTATTAAGTAAAGGTCAGAAGATCAATATTAGTTTAGTCCTGTTAAATTTGGACACTCCATAGCAAATTTAGACGTGATTAAAAACATGGCTACTAAAAATATGTGGATTTACGTCAGGCGCTGACTAATTTGACGTACAGGACTAAACTAATATTTATCTTCTTACCTTTTCTTAATGAAATAGAAAGAAAAAGATGGACTGAACTTAATTTACTTTAGTTTGTGAACAAAGGAATCGGTGCCATTATTCTGTTCGACACAAATGAACAGCGGTGTTTCTTTTACTGTTAAAAACATGAATAATGAACGTTTATGTTACATATTCCAAGAAGTCATTATACTTTTACATTTCTTAAAAGACGCATAAAATGAATAAATTAGCATTTTATTTTGTGACGCAAAGAAAACATATTTTGTGGACTCCGCAGTAGGCTAGTGAAGTCAACAAAACAATTCATTGGGTTCCGAGGTTGATGACGTATGATTAATCATTACGCATTTTGGAATAGGTAGGTAGGTAAAATTAGACATTATCAAACTTTCAACTGGATAGAAAGGGAATTGAGGCATAATCGCAGTCGACTTAATAGACAGCTGTACTGCTCAAATCTCAAGTCGTTTTTTGCAATAAATTACAGGTGATAAAATAAAAAATAATATAAACTTTTAAGGACCCTATCGGGCACAGCAAACTTTTAAATAAGTAGAGAGTGGAAGAGCGCTTTATAAATTTTCCTTAAACTCAAGTTATTAAGTCAAATTATTTTATATCCTAGTACTTATTGGGCTACTTCTTCCTAACTAAGCCCTAGGAAGTGGTGAAGAGCGGGCGTTTTTGGGGACTGTCTTATGTAATGTTGACGTCAAAAAAGTGTTGATACTCAGTTTGAATAAATAACTTTTGATTTTGAGCTACGGAATGTTGTTCTCATCCCCTTCTGCTACTGTCAGTGGCCTGCGGAGTAATCGCGAAACACACTAACGTTGCGTGGAGTACCGTGTTTTATAGGCGTGTTTAGTGTTTTTCTGTGTTAAATAGAAGGTCACAGAAATCTTAATACCTGCCTAAGTTGATGTACGTTAATTGCTATGCAGATGCCTGCGGGTAATTGCGTAACACACTGGCAGCAGCTATGGCTTTCATTTTGACAGTTCAACAACATTCATTGCGTTATTTACGTTGTTGAGCAGATACATTTTTCGAACATATGAAGCAATGGATTAGCAATATCTTTCAAAATGATTCAGATTGTGATTGGAAAGTGTGTTACTTAGTTAGGATGCTGGCGTTTCATACAAGACGTTTTGAAACAAGGGTCAAGGTGCAGAACTATGTAGCGGGATCGTCCGAAAGGGTTACCGCTGCCCTGGAACACAAAGGGCTAAGGAAGGAACACGGGTGGGTTTTATTCAGTAAGAGTCTGACACTCCCTCCGCTCCGCCCAGAGCGGGAGGGGTCATTTGACGATATCCCATCCTCAAAAAAAAAAAAAAAAGTGCAGAACTATGCCATACTTAGTTGGAGGCCTTATCGGCGCCATTTTACCGACTAAAGCAGGACGCAAGTTCCCGAGATCGTCGCAAGAAGTCATAAAAAAAACTTGACTTGAGTGGAACAAAATGGTTTCGTGTTTTATAGGCAATGTTCTTACATGATTTATCATCTTGTAATAATAGAATTAAGATGGATAAAATATGTAAGCTGATTATGACTTTGAGCCATTTGGGGCCGAAACGCCATGGCCATGGGGCCATGGGGCCCGAGTGCGCGTCTCCTTTTCAAGGAAATTTCTCGCCAACTGGTCGACACTTTATGTGGACCAGAGAGCTGGCTCGTTCTTTGGCCAAAGAAACCAGTCTTTTAACTGGGCACGTTTCCGTATGACAGCGTTGCGGACGAGTACTTCGACGCCTTAGTGGACTTTGCTTTTGTATATATTTCTATAATTAATTAGTCATTTAATTTAGTACCTAGTGTAAATTTTATATTGTAAATGGAATGTGGATGGGTGACCATCTTTACATACCGAGACCCCTCCGTGCCTCGGAAAGCACGTTAAGTCGTTGGTCCCGGCTGTCATTCGTGGATCTTTGACAGTCGTTACGGGTAGTCAGAAGCCCGAAAGTCTGACAACCAGTCCATTGGTGTAATTGCCGTATGGCGTTCCAGTGTGAGAATAAATAAATAAATAAATAAAATTAATTAACCTTGTTTTAAATTAACAAAAATGCCTATCAAGTCACCTAATGTAAAATAATATTAAAACGAGTAGAAGGTTAAACTCGGATACCCACCAAACCAACAACAATAAGATTAATTGAGAGGCAGGTAGGTAATCGTTCAATGTCGGGATTATTTAATTAGATTTTAACAAATAGTTGAGTTTAAGTACGGATCAAAAACCGGCCCGTAGTATAAAACAAGAATAAAACACACATGTAAGGTATTCGCCCCAAGCTGGAGGTCAAATATACGAGATGCCATTATCAACAAAAATAAAAAACTTACAGTAGCCGAGACTTTAATTTAAATTAAAAATTATAACCATTGTTCAATTAATGAGTATTTATCCTATTATAATCCTACTTAACATTATAAACGCGAAAGTTTGTGAGGATGGATGGATGTTTGTTACTCTTTCACGCGAAAACTACACTAATAAAGAAATATAGGTAAGTAAAATGAGTACAAATGGCTTTTTTAGTTTTTCATATAACTGAAAAAATTAAACCCTTGTCTACCGATTCTACCTACCTTTTGTTACATAACTAAAATAAACACAGTACATTCCCAGTTAACAGCGTTGCGGATGAATAACAACCAGCCGGGGATTAGATCAGGGGATCCGACCGAAATAACTCAATATTTCGACGCCATATTTTAGTTACTTAGTTAATACATAGTTTTAGTTAGCTAATATAAAATAGTTTCAGTTGGCTAATAGTTTTAGTTAAGCAAGGATATTATGTTATTATTTTTATTAATTACTAGCTGCGCCCCGCGGTTTCACCCGCATAAGTTGCGATCCCGTGGGAATATCGGGATAAATAGTATCATATATGTTAATCCCGGTTATAAGCCATTTGTGTGCCAAATTTCAACCAAATCGGTTCAGTAGTTTTTGCGTGAAAGAGTAACAAACATCCATCCATCCATCCATACAAACTTTCACATTTATAATATTAGTAGGATTCAGGTAGGTATACATAAGTTCATGTATATTTCATTTTAATTCTGAATAAACTAAAATAAATACAACTAAGGTAAAGTTATATTTATTTTCAAGGAGAAATACTCGTACTAGGTGATATTTTTATCATAATTATAAGTATGAAGACCAATTCAAAATTATCATAATCAGAATACATAAATAAATCGGTGTTTTTTTTTAACTTGGTATGTTGTTTCAAGTCCTTGATATTTTTTTTTAATATTTACTATAAATATCAAAAGAAAAAGCGAATGGATTAAAATTTTTACAAATACCAAAGTTTGTTGACCGTCATAATTCGGTAGGTACTGTCAATATCCTATACATATACCTACTTATCACCTGAGAAAAAAAAATCACACTAGTTAGTAGCGTAACATTAATATTTTAGGTGAATGAACTTCAAGGATATCATTCATGTTTACTCGGGTCAAACTCTGAAATTACGAAAAAAAAGCACCTTTTTCATACATTTTTATTTGGTAGGTATTTTTGTATTAAATAGCTTTTTATTTTAGATTTTCTAGACTTGGCCATCGCATACGTAAACCATTGGGCATTGGGGTTCATTTTTGTGACGTCACATTGAATATTGGTGCTATGACCATCAACTACAAGCCAACAATAGTAGGCTGTATGATGACTCGTGACTTTTGCACGGTTTTATGAAAATGAAACAATGACTGCTCCGTTGGTCTAGTGGTTAAGAGCGCTACTGTTGAGCATGAGGTCCTGGGTTTGATTCCCAGATCGGGCAAAGTGTTACTGGGTTTATCCAACAGGAATTTCTTAGGCTTAATTTACACTGCTGCGGAACGGAGTGGAAGCAAGTTTTCGTACATAGCAAAATAAACTTTATGTGAATTGTCTAACGTACAAACTAGATACGAGCTTATTACTGCCGGAATTCCCGAGAATGCGCGATAATTCTCCAGAAGATGGGCGACCTGTACGTATTTGTGTATGTTATATGTGCGTTACACTTTTGACATAAAATTCATTATGCTTTGTACAAAAAAAAATCGCATTCCGCGGCAGTGTAAATTGAGCCTATTTTTTTTTTTCAGGATGTGAAATCATCAAATGACTCCTCCCGCTCTGGGTGGAGCAGAAGGGAGTGTCAGACTCTTACTGACTAAAACCCACCCGTGTTCCTTCCGCCGCGGGAGACGCTCCGGGCGTCGGGAGCCGCGTGACGACTCCCGGCCACCGTAAGCGCGGGCGGAGAGTAATGGGTAACTCACCGTCCGATCAGGACTAGGCCCGTGCCGGACGGCGCGTATGTGTTCCACGCGTGCCTCAAAGAGATGTCAGCAAGATTGACGGGGCCCGATAGGGCCGTAACCTGCCAGGGTAGCGGGATCGTCCGAAAGGGTTACCGCTGCCCTGGAACATAAAGGGCTAAGGAAGGAACACGGGTGGGTTTTAGTCAGTAAGAGTCTGACACTCCCTTCCGCTCCACGCAGAGCGAGAGGGGTCATTTGATGATTTCCCATCCGCAAAAAAAGGGAGGGGGGGGGGGTTCAGAATCATGTACTGAATCCATGATAACAGGTTGCGCGTCGATGTCCCTGCACTCCCTGCCAATCTGTATTACAATTATTTGTAAGCTGTCACAGGTGCCACCATACAAAAACCAAAAAAAAAAATGTAAGATGTAAAAATCTAAAATGTACATCATAGCCAACAGCTGGCTATGATGTACAGTCACTAAAAGAGATAAGTAACCAGGTTCGTCGGATATAGTTGAAGTTTATTAAGAAACCGATGGATGTTTTCGAATGAAATTTAATTTGATAAATTAACTGTTTGTTTTCTATTAAATAATAATAATAATATAATAATAATAATAATATCCCTGGACATTTCACACAGCGCCATCTAGTCCCAAGCTAAGCAACCTAATGCTTGTGTTATGGTAACAAGATGGCTGATAAACTACTTATATACATTTTTTTTTCGTAAATACATACATATTATAGATAGAAAAACACCCAGACTCGGAACAAATACATGTAGGTCATACAAATATTTGTTCCGTGCGGGAATCGAACCCGCGACACGCAGCGCAGCAGTCAATCGCTTAACCACTGCGCCAACCGCGCCGTCGAAATAAATAAAATTTTATTTGAAAAAATCCATCGGTTTCTCATTTCATTTCATTTATTTATTCACAAACAATTTACATTGTGTTTGAAATCGTTCCCTAAGATAAATATAATAAAAAATACATTAACATTCATAATACCTACAAGAAACACATAAAAAAAACAAAATAACAACTAAAATTACCTGCAATAACATTTTCAATGTCAACTCATTATGAATTTAAGGATTTAAGGTTATAAATAAAAATCATTTAACAAGTACCTAACACATTTAAAAATTAACAACATAACTCAACTAAAATTACCTACAATAAAATTTTCAATGTCAACTCATTAAGGATTAAAGATTAGAAATAGAAAACATCTAAAAATTACAATAAAAATAAATAGTTCAATGTCAAGTCAAATTAATAATAGGTAATAGGAATCATAATCAACTTGTCATTTAAAAATAATGTCCATATCATTCATAAAAAAATAAATTCTTACTGAACTTCAATAATATCCAACGACCCTGGTTACTTATCCCCTTTGGCGACCGTACATTTTCTTCGTAAGAAAATTTACTGAAATCCAGAGATGGCGCTGTTGTAGAAAACCCTGTGTGTGTGGGTGTGAAACTTCTGTGTCCCTATTTAACCCCTTAAGGGATAAACTTTCCTTAGTTGCTCACTAAGGCTTTTTAAGGAACCCTTATGCAAAATTCCAGACCCAGTTGTTTAGGCTTTGTGTGGCTTTGTGATGTCACATGTCTTCGTATTTTTTGTTCTAGGACATGCCACTGCCATGCTCACTATGTTTCCATTCACCATTTTGAGAGCAGTGGTGATGAAATTATTTACACCAACTAAAGCGCATGCCTGGGTTCGACTTCGAACCCACACGACCAATAACTCATAAGTCGGGGCCGTTAGTACTGGGCCACCACTGCACTCTCAAAGTATATAAACTGTGTCTGTGAGTTTAGACCCCATAGCGTCGATATTTTTCGTCGGTTATCAAAAAAAAAATCTTCTGTTTCATAGAAAAGTCAAAACGCGGTCAAAACGTATGGAACAGCAATATGCTATCCTTCACTTGATAATAGATACAATCTCATGGAGGTAGGTAGTTTGAACATTTATTTCCGTTCTCCATATAGCTATCCGCTTCCTAAATACCTACGTAATAATAATATAGAACCAACACAATACATTATTATGATTGTACTTTTAATCTCGTTGAATTAAACACAGTCGTTTTAAACGTGAACACAATCGTATTAATTAATTTGTATTTTAAATGTATGTTACGTTTACGTACTGTGTATAATAATACAATAGGTACAGTCAGCAAGAAAAGTTGATTAAAACTTCACTTAAAATTGTTTTTACCTGTTATGGTGTAGTAATTTTATTCTAGGAACATCGTGTTCATGATAAACGTGATGGATGGCTTTTAGAACCTGTGTAATTAATGTACCTATACAAAATATTGTAAATCATTTTAAAAAAAAACCGGCCAAGTACGTGTCAGGTCAGGCCACGCATAGAATAGGGTTCCGTAGTCAAGGTTTGCCATTAAAATTCTACTTGTATAGCCTGTATTTTAACGAAACCATACCGCGGTTCAGAAATTTGGAATAAATGCACAATGCCATCTATCGAGTGTCGTTGTAAACTTTTTTAAGCCCCTAATTTTATTTAACCTCGTTATTTTATCATCGTTATAATTTCGTTATTTTTCTACGAAGTTTTCCAAGTAAGCGCATTTTACCAGTTAGGCCTCTATTACTACTGAAATAGCAAAGTTATCGAAGCCCTTATAGTTTTCCTTCAAAGTTCACCACATGGACTACCATTATGAATTTTTCCAGATTTTTCGAACCAGACGTTTAGCTTTTACAGGGCGACGCCCTATTTCAACAAAAAAATGCTCTTTATAGTTGAATATCTCGCAAACGGATACCTAAATCAAAAAATTGTCTCAGCAACCTCTTAATGTTTTTAGAAGACCTACCTAATGATACCCACTATGGGATAGACGCGAGAAAAGAAGAAAAATCATCCCCACTTCACGTGTAGGGGAGGCAACACAAAACAAAAAAAAAACGTGATTTTATTTTATATTTTAGCACTTTGTCGACGTGGTAAATACACATATCCATACAAAGTTTCATCTTTGTAGCACTAACCGTTTGGAAGGTAAGCCGAGGACGGACGGACGGACATGACGAAAGTAGGTATAAGGGTTCCGAGACGTGAAATACGGTACCCTAAAAAGGGTAACTGTGGAGTTGATTGCCCATTTTTTCTAGTTCGAGCTAGAGCATTCTTTATTCTAGTTGCCCCATATAAAAACTACTTTTTAGATGGGGCAACTAGAATAAAGAATTTGAAATAATTATTTTATTTTCTTGTATATTTTGACATTCATAATTAAAAATATTAAAAAATACAACAATAAAAAATTCAAAGGTCTCATCAAATCATAAAAAGGAACAAATGTCAATGGTCATAAATGTCAAGTAAATGATTTGACATTGACTTTGTTTTTTTTTTAGGTATGTGTACGGAATAGATTTTGCGAAGATTATTATTATTTGCTGAATGCACACAGGCATAGTTGTTTTAAAAATATAAGTAATAATATATTATGAAGTAATAAGTTAGTAGTAGTTTAGAATCGAAAAATCTCCAAGTGTGCCAGGAGGTCATAAGCATGTAAACAACTACCAAGTAGGTATGCGTGTTGGCTTCAAGGCGTTCTAAACATTAGATGGCCAACCTCTGAAATATTTTCTTAGACCGGTATCGAAGATACCAAATTAAATTCGTCAGCCATATAATTATTTACGATAAGTGTTTAAGTATATCAAATGTTTAAAATAATTATGTAATCATGTGAAAATTCACAGGACAATTTGATCGAATTTTTTATTAGTACCTAATAAGGGAGGTAATTCTCGTAATTTTAAGACTGAGATCAGGGCCCGTATTCCCGTAATTTAAAACGTTCAAAATCTAGTCGCAGTCTCATCTCGGCGACAAACAAATGTCAAAAACTTACCAAAACGTATGGAACTTAGAGGTATTTTTGACAGATTGAGACTGAGATCAGACTGTGAACGTTTTTAAAATTACGAGATTTGCCCCGCAGACTGTGAGTCTGATCTCAGTCTCAAACTCTCAATCTGTCAAAAATACTTACCTCTAATTTCCCTACATTTTTGACAAGTTTTTGACATTGTTTGTCACTGAGATGAGATAGCGACTAGAGATTTTAAACGTTTTTAATTATGGGAATTGACCTGAGCTTTCACTTACGGTAAGTAAATGAAAGCTCATTTTAAATTAAAACATAATACTGAACTCTTTTAATACAATCAACTAAAATTAGCAACATCCAATTATTATTCAAATGACAGATACTGTTCTACTTTCAAAACACAAAACCATAAACCAGCAGCGAAACATACCTTTAATCTTTCAATCGTTAGATAATTGAAACTTCGAATTTGGAACACGCGAAAGGGCACATAAAGTCCGACGAAACAGAACTATTTGATACGAAAAAAAACTATAGAAAACACTGCCTTATGTAGGTTGTAATACAGTTCTGATTATTTTTAGTTTTAATACAGTAACTCGCGTATTTATTTAGCCGGTATCACGCATGCGTCGAGTAGCCGCAAGCAACGAATGAGAACTAAAGTTAGAACTGTAAGCCACAGTATAGTTAGCAGCTTGGAGTTATTTTGATGCACAAACATAGCCGGTGTTTGTAGTCTGTCGTTATGTCTGCTTTTCGATGATTGACGCAAAATTTCGCTGTTTAATTCGTATTTCTAAGGTTTATTGAAGACGCTATTATGGCAGTAGATTTAATGGGAAATATTTATTTCTTGGATCTCCAACAGAGGCTACACAATTCTATCCAAGTATACATAGAACAAGGACAAATAAAAGTGTGCGCTTCCAATCATAGGAGACCACATCATTTACTTATAATTTAGGTACTTACAGTAAATTTGACAAGGGAAATACATTAAGGGCTGATTTTTCCAACGCCAGATAATTTTATCCGAGGAATAATTTTGAATTTTTGGCAGTTCTTCCATGCAAAATGTGTGAGACGTTAATTTTATTCCACGAATAAAAATTATCTGTCGATTGAAAAATCAGCCCTAGAATAAAATAAGTAATAAAAACATTACACGAAAATCAAACAAAGGAAAAAAGGTATTGCTTCCGCCTACAAGAGATTAAGTTACTTCCAATCATGATTGATTAGTTAGTAATGTTCAATAATATATTCTTAATGTTGCATCAAATGAGTAAAATGATTTTACAATATTTCTAGTTTAAACATTGTGAATCCATTGTGAAAGCCGAAAACTGGTATGCTTGAAGAATATATACAGCCGATGGAGCAATCTGATTTCTACATCCAAACACCTATAAGTTTTATACCTATAAAGCTACCTAGCTAGCTATCTTTTGCAGATGAATGGATTAAAAGTATGCGTAAATGTCTGGTGTCTGTGAGTAATTAGTGTTGTACCGTTTTAATTAACTATAAATACATAAATAAATCTCGAGGGTTTATTGATCGATTAAACATGTCACTGAACTAAATCAGTTACCAAGAAAGTAATATACCTAAGTGAATCAATTAAAAACTCTTTGTTTTCCCTTTCGAAAAACATTAACTTGGTAGGGCAAGTTAATGTTTTTAGATTAAAAATTAATCTATTTATTATTTTGAAAACAAAACTTAATTTAAGTCAATTTAGAATTATTTCACTTTTATTTCGAAACTCATTTCGGTGGTAGAAAAAAAAATCTGATGACAAGGCGCAGTTATGACAGGTGGATTAAGGCAGTGACCGAGTGGCGTCCAAAGAAAAAATGTTGGTCGCCGGCGGCAAGATGGGCGGATGACATTGCCATCGCGCGATGAGGCTGGCACAGTAGCGTGAGGATTGGCACAAGAAAAGAGAGGCCTGTGCCCAGCAGTGGCTGATGATGATGATGGTATTAACCTTAAAAGAAAGACATCTACCTAAATCGCAAGCTTCCTAAAAACGAAGTGAATCTGTGCATTTGCAAAAAGGCAGCAAAACTTCTTGGTGGATTCCGTTGCTGTTAACACCATTGTTCAGGAAATTCTCCAGGGAAGTTCAGGTCGCTGGCGATTAATTAAATTAATTGTTGTTTATTAGGAACAGCGAAAGTAATATTTTGTTCTGTCTCATTGCAAAGACGGACGTCGTCGCCGTCGGTGCGGTGTCACAGTTCCATTTACGCGCACCAATGACCAACAACTAGATAAGTATGATTGATTGGCACCTATGCAATGGTAGTGTCAAAGACGCCACACCATATTTTTTTAAGGAAATATGAAGAAAAATACATCAATTCAGGGTCATCAATTTATAAATACCTGCCTTTCCCTAGGCTTCTTAGTCGATTCGCACGAATTTACTCGCCAGAAACGGGCGAATCGTCACCTTTAAATTTTTTTTTTTTTTTTCTATGGTCGAGTGAATTGGAGCTTATCGACTAATAAGCCTTACTCTACGATCAACGTCAATCTGACCAAAGTTTTCAATCATTTAAAGGTTCGCGGGACATCTATGTTCAGCAGTGGACATCTTTGAACTGAGATGATGATAAGCGTAAGCGCAATCAGCCCATAATTTTCCCACTTCTGGGGTACAGGCCTTTGTGCGAAGACCACGCGTGCCTAGTGTGGGTTGGTGGATGTCACCTGTCATCGAATTTTTTGTGGTAAGGCATGCCGGTTTCCTCACGATGTTTTCATTCACCGTTTTGAGAACATAGATGATGATATACGTCAAATAGACGCGAAAGTGATGGTGTAACAAACGACAAACTGAATACACTAAATTCTTAAAAAAAGTTTTATTTTAAAGCGGCTTATTTCCTTTCTCATAATAACATGAGCTGCGCGTCCCGTATGCAAATTACCATGTTTCA
The DNA here is from genome assembly GCA_951799955.1 of Apamea anceps. Classification (NCBI taxonomy): domain Eukaryota; kingdom Metazoa; phylum Arthropoda; class Insecta; order Lepidoptera; family Noctuidae; genus Apamea; species Apamea anceps. Next base: position 4,491,206 of record OX637506.1, read on the forward strand.
TTTCATCGAGACACGATTGAGTAAGAAACAGACTTTTACATTCGTAATGTAAGGTAGCAAAATAGCAGTAGTACTAGTTTTAAAGGCACTTGAAAGTAAAACGACTAATAAAGAAAATCATACAACTTCTCTCGTAGCGACAATTCTTTAAGGTCCATAACATCAAAAAAGGTTCGTATGAATCTCTATGAAAAATTGGCAGATTTTCACACATAACATCACCTGTAATTCCCCAAAGAGTTCAACAGAGGTGTAGCGTTATCTGTCCACTATGCTAACCGTTTTTTGACAGATCGAACTAGTGAGCAATTATATGAGACACTTACGGTATTATAATGTCTGTAAGAAGTCATAAATAAGATAATTCAATAAGATTAGGATGTTTATACATTTATTTTATTACACATTTTAAAGTTAACTTTTACGTAATCTGGAATATGTATGTTCTAAGACAGCTGTCAAAAAACGGTTAACCCAATGGACAGGGTTTAGTATGTGCAGTTATGTTTAGGGACTACTTACACTTATTCAGCTCCATTCGCGTTTCGCTGAACGATTTTGGTCACACTTATACAGTTCTGCTTCTATTAGCCGCGTACAGCGTCGTAAGAATGAGAAAAGCCGTTATAGTCTCCGCTAAAACGCTTCTCTCTTCCCAAGCATTATTGTTTCTCTGTTGATCGCTATAATGTGACGAACTAATATCGTACAAGCAAGAATATTTTTTCACTAGCAATATAAGTTTCTCTTCGTTCATCATTTTATTTCGTAAAAATAAAATACTTATAATTTAAAAATATAAACTATATAACTTTATATATATAAAATATAAAAATATATAACTTTAAAAGTCCGACGTCCGAACTCACTCAATCCTAAGTGCATAATGATAACATAATAATATAATAATAATAATATGTTTTATTCACAACCCTTATTACAATTGGTCTTATTCTAAGGTGTACATCGTGGTGACTTAAGATAGGAGATTGGACATTAGATTACAATTTTATTAGGTACTCCAGCTAGGGCTTATATTTGGCAAATAAAGTATAAGTATCCCTGACTCTGAAACTAGGCATAGCCTGTATCTTCAGAGCCAGTGGTTCCTTCTTGGGGTCTTGTCAGCCGTTATAATTAAGCGGTTAGGTTAACAAAATAAAAATATGCAGCAAGGATGTAAAATTATTAAATGTAAAAGGTTTATCTACTAGGTACTGAAACGTATTTATAAAGCCTACGAAAGGAGTTGTTACCATAAGTGTGCGTGAGTGTTCGTGTAAGTGTGTGTGTGTTTGTGCATTTGTGTGAGGTATATATTCGTGTGAGTGTATGTGGAGGTGTTATGTGGAGCTGTAATCGAAGGTGACGTGTTATGTGATACGCGAAGAAAATAATGTCATATATCTATATTAATAATAAAGCTAAAGAGTCTATTTGTTTTTCTTTATCTCTGGAATTACCAGTCGTCAATGAAAAAATATTTTTGCGTTTGATAGTCTGTCTGATAATCTGTCAAATTTCTTTAATAGATTTTCAACTTTATCGCTGAAGCAATAAGGTTCAGGGTTGATTGGAAAATTTTGACAGTTTCGGGTAGCTTGACCTGCTGGCGTCTGTACAAATGAAGGCGCAAGCCAACTACTTGGTAGCAGAAAAACGTACGGTGATACTCAATCGCCGAATGACCTCAATGACAATTAAAAAACTGTTACAGTTTCAGATAAACATAAAAGCAACGTTAGGCACACAGCCGACTTCTAATCGAACAATTAGTCATCAATCATCATATTATCACCTTCCGTATCCTCAGCAGCTCGACACACGCAATCATAACCAACTAAACGATTTTGTCGTCAATCGCGTGCCAAACGTTTCCTTATTGTCCATTAGGTAGTAGCCATTACTTTTTGTGTATTTTATTTATGTTTTTGCAAGATTCTTGCAGAACAGTGGTGGCCTAGTGAGCAGTGGTGGCCCAGTGAGCAGTGGTGGCCCAGTGAGCAGTGGTGGCCCAGTGAGCAGTGGTGGCCTAATGACCAGTGGTGGCCCAGTGAGCAGTGGTGGCCCAATGAGCAGTGGTGGCCCAGTGAGCAGTGGTGGCCTAGTGACCTGTGGTGGCCCAGTGAGCAGTGGTGGCCCAGTGAGCAGTGGTGGCCTAGTGACCAGTGGTGGCCCAGTGAGCAGTGGTGGCCCAGTGAGCAGTGGTGGCCTAGTGACCAGTGGTGGCCCAGTAAGCAGTGGTGGCCTAGTGACCAGTGGTGGCCTAGTGACCAGTGGTGGCCCAGTGAGCAGAGGTGGCCCAGTAAGCAGTGGTGACCTAGTGAGCAGTGGTGGCCTAGTAAGCAGTGGTGGCCAAGTGAGCACTGGTGGCCCAGTGAGCAGTGGTGGCCTAGTGAGCAGAGGTGGCCCAGTAAGCAGTGGTGACCTAGTGAGCAGTGGTAGCCTAGTAAGCAGTGGTGGCCAAGTGAGCACTGGTGGCCTAGTGAGTAGTGGTGGCCTAGTGAGCAGTGGTGGCCTAGTGAGCAGTGGTGGCCTAGTGAGCAGTGGTGGCCCAGTGAGCAGTGTAGGCTAGGGTATCAACACCTGCGACGACGGTGAATATTTACCATCAGTAAATCTATCATTTTGTCATTTAAAAAACGATTATTTGAAACTACCAGCATCACAACCTTTGTTACTTTGCCAGTGCCCAACAATGGGCAATAGACGTAAAAAACTATTACCTATTAAACTACTGTTTCACCTATACTGTGGTGCCTACACTTTAGGTAACAATGGCAATAGTAAGTGGACTCAAACAGGAACACGTCACTTACGGCTCAGTTCACTCTCTCCAATGAACCGCAAAATAAGATGGTTATTGAACTGACTTGTTAACTTTAAGTAGGTATATATTGTAGCGTCTTTTAGTCACAAATACTAATGCTATAAGGGCATACATTTCTATTCTCCGTTCGCAATTTAGTTACCGAACATGTAAACAAACATGAGTTTTTAGAAAAAATAATTGTCATTTGTTTCAAATAGTGTGCCTATTTGAAATTAACGATTTAAAAGGCACTTTTAAGGGGGATGCCCTAGGTAGCCCGCAAAATTCAAATTTTCTTACGTTTTTTTTGCAATTTACAGATCAGTGACATGTTGAATGATGTTTAGAATATGATTCTAGAATATGAACTATGACTTTACAGAATTATAATCATTAAAGTCATCCATACAACTCCCTTAGTTCATAATATAATCAATAGAACTTAGAGAGTTGTATTAATGACGTTAATGATTATAATTCAGTAAATATATATTTTTTGAACTTCGGAGACGATCTACCTAGAAATAGAATAAAATTACTATATCACAACAGGTACTTACAACATAAATAAAGTTCAGTTTGCGCATCAACTTCAAACATTTTTATAACTTTTTCAATACAATCTGAGTCTCAGAATAACTCTGACTGTGGAGATTTGTTTACTTAGATACGTCGTACTTGTTTGCGCAGCAAAACTATGGAACGGGGAACCGAATTATCCGGTAGTATATCCGATTCGGTAAAAACTTAAGCGAATATTATTCGGTTTTCGGTTATTCGGTGAAGCCACTATTCGGCGCATCTCTAATACCTACCTACATTATTTCTATTAGTTGCAGTATCCATAGCTCCAAGCATTAGGCTGCTTTTCCACCAGAGATGAAAGCTAAGCTACGAAACTGTGCGAACATTTCCACATATATGCTAAGCTGTGTAGCGGATCGAGTAAGATGTGCTACGAGTATGAAGATGCCCCGCCGCGAGGTAGCTGTGCGAGGAAGATGCTCAACTCGAGCAATGCGATGCATCGATACTAGGGAAAGCACGGGGAGTACTCAGCTCTGCACATAGCTACACCACTCGCGCATCCATAGCTCCTATCCATAGCACGCATCGTTCGGTTTATAAGATAGCGTAGTTTAATCCGTTTCCACCAGGGCTATGCTATGTGGCCCAATGAATATTCAATTTGACGACACGGTTGGCGCAGTATTTAAGCGATTGACTGCTGCGCTGCGTGTCGCGGGTTCGATTCCCGCACGGAAAAAATATTTGTATGGCCTATAAGTAGTTGTTCTGGGTCTGGCTGTTTGTTTATGTGAGTTTAAATGTTTGTAAACGCACCCACGATACAGGAGAAATTCCTAGTATGGAGCAACGTTTAAAAAATATAAATAAAACAAGCAACCATAGCAACATAGCATAGCACATCTCTGGTGGAAATGCAGCCTTATAACTGCACTAAAATCATAATTAATAACAATACTTATATTTTGTAATAATAATAATAAGTTAGCACAGCAAAATTATCTTGGCGTCGACCTTGTCTGGCTCATAATTTACTATAAAACTACTTTAGGCAAGTCTTTTTGGTACGTTTTAAGGTTCCGTCCCGTGTATTAAAAACAAAACAGAAAAAATATGTATGAAAAAAAAATAAAACAAACAAGAAAAGGATATGAAAAATACCAATTAAAATATTATTTTATTGAAAGAAAAAAGAACCGCCTACAAAAACCACGAACTCAAAAGTGAAAAATAATATTTTATTCACTCCACTTTACATAACACCTTGTCTTAATTTTAAGAAGTCGGCGCCAAATCCTCCTCTTTTGAAGTCGGTTAAAAAGGTCTCGTATATGTTGGCTAACATTGATTAAAATTTCAGTATTATTCTTTTTTTAATCGTGCTTTTTAATTGGTTTACTCTTCCTAAGCACATGGGTATCTAAAAAAAAAGCCTGCTTGCAAGTATGTAATGCATCTTGAATCCTACATCCTTTAGAAGTAGTACCACCTAAAACCCTAATTGCGTAACACTCTACCAATCTAAATCTAGATCATTTTGAAAGATATCGCTAATCCATTACTTTTTATGTTCCAAAATGGGTCTGCTCAAGAAAATAAATAACGCAATGAATGTTGTTGAACTGTCAAAAGCTACTGATAGTGTTATGCAACTATCCCACAGGTATCTGCATAACAATAAACGTGCCTTAACTTAGGCAGATATTTAAATTTCTGTGACCTTCCATTTAACACAGAAGTACACTAAACATGCCTGTGAAACACGGTACTCCACGCCATGTTGCAACTTTTAACTAAGCGAACAAAATACGGAACCCACGGTGCGGCGGTGTAACAAGCGTTCCAAATTATATGTTCTTTGACACTGACCCACAATATTATGTTCAAACAAGATAATAATGTGTGTATTTATAATGGAGATCATGTCAGATACTTACCTGGCTACTGGCAGTTCTACGAGTACCTACTGGGTTAATTGGACGTTCTGGATAACCATTATCATCATGATATTGGTAGCCTTGTTATAGGCTCCTCCCTTTTGTGCCATGCTTCCCTGGTCTGTGCGAGTCTCATCCAGGTCTTCCCCGTGGTGTTCAGTAGGACGTCCACCCGCCTGGCTATTGGTCTGCCAACGGTTCTTCTACCGTTACGCATTTTAAAGTCAACTTTTACGTTATCTGTACCTAATATATATACGAAACGGTTAACCTAATGGCCAGGGTATAAACTGGGATAATATCTACTGCGTCTGGTGGCTCTTAACTTCTTGCATATCGATTTAAGTTTGGTCACTTTCTTCCAAGTTGTTATTTCCCCTGGTTTCAGGTCTTGTGTTACGTAATTCTTTCCCCTCTCCTTCAATCATTTTTACGATCCCTGTAGATAGGAAATCAGTAAAGACTCTTTTAATGCCACTCTTAGAAGTGAACATTGATTATGTATGTATGTACCCATACATACATAGTCAATGTTAATGTTCCCACATCTGGGAGACAGGCCTTCTCTCTTCGAGAAGGAGTGGGCCGTAATCCACCACGCGGGCCCAGTGCGTGTTGGTAGATGTCACATGTCTTCGAATTGTTCGTTCTAGGACATGCCGGTCTCCTCACGATGTTTTCCTTCGCCATTTTGAGAACAGTGGTGATGAAATAATTTACACAAGGTAAAGCGCCTGTCTGAGTACGAACCCACGACCTGAAAGTGATATTAACCCCACAACCTAAACTTAAAAATAAACGTTGCAAAATTATGTCCTTATCTACATAGTTATGTAAAGACATAACTTTGTAACGTTAATTTAGACTTGCATCAAAGTTTATTATCGCAAAAAAAGTAAATCAAAGCAATCTCTCATCGAGTACCGACAATGACCGACATGCGCCCATACAAGGCATTTGTTTACATAAAATTATGTCATAAAAATGTTAACATTGATAAAACTCGATAAGGTATCCTATCAATGAATTAGTAGGTAACATGACGACCTAGGCATAAATCTTAGGTATCATTATAAGCACTAAGTACTACAGTGATCACTAGAGGTGCACCGACTAATCGGAAAAGCCGACTATCCGACCATATTTATAGTCGGCGACTAGTCAACAAAAGGGCAAATAGGGCTATTGATGAGGGTTTCGTGACAGTACAAAGGAGAAAGCGCCGATCGCGAACGAACAAGAACCGTTGTGACAAAACTACTACGGAACCCGGAGTTAGCTTGAGTGCCGCAAAGCCGAACACACCATTGTACATCTCCCGCCTACACTTCACCACTAAGGCGGAGAACATCGTGGAGTGCGTTCGCCAGAAGACGAGGTACACGCCGAGGGTGCAGTTACTAGAGTCGCCACGTCAACTTAAAGGTGTTCGTGGTGCGCGTGCCGAATTGTTATCTGCCCGTCGTCATGGAAGAAGACTTCTGGCCGCAGGATGTGGTTTTCCGTCGTTTCCGCGGACAAGTACCACAGAACAGCACAAAAACAAATACTACTGCTACTTTATATTAAAAATATTTATCTTTACGTTAAGGTTATCTATGGGCCTGCGTCACCTAAAATAAATGAATAAATAAATAAAATAACACCCGCCGACACCGTCGGCTCTTTGCTGTATTCATATTTCTCTGCCTAAAAATAGGGTGATTGAAGTGAAATCTTAACGTTCTTATAATATTCTTGTCATTCATCATCATCTGCCTAACCTTTTCCCAACCATGTTGGGGTCGGCTTCCAGTCTAACCGGATGCAGCTGAATACCAGTATTTTACATGGAGCGGGTGACTTCATTATATTGCAATTTGTGGAATCGGTCGACTGGGTCAAAAGTATTTACAATTTATTATTGTGTCTACCTTTTCGCTCCTTAGGGGCTGTCCATTAATCACATGAGACTTGAAAGGGGGAGAGTGGTCCATAAAAAATCACTAAATACCACAAGGGGGGAGGGGGGGTGTAGTAATATATCACGTGTATTTATTTTTCGGCAAACGCGCGATACTCAACCGAAAAGCGGCGTTACGTGTATTTATTATTGTTATCTTTAATTTTCTATAATAAAATTAGATGATACTAATACCTGTATTATATAAATATTAAAAAAAAATAAGATTCTTTGTAGGTACTAAAAAATACACGTGATATAGGGGGGGGTATAGGGGAGGGGGGGTAGTCTTAAACCTTAAGGTTTAAGACTACCCCCCCCGTTGTATTTTTTAAGGGGGAAGGGGGTGGGGGTAAAAATGCCAAAAAAACATCACGTAATAAGACGGCCCCTTAACGGCTGTACGGATTTGGATGAAAGGCATACGAATAGGCCATGATTTGAGTTTAGGATATAGGACACTTTTATTCCGGCAGTACGTTCTCGTGGGACGATATCCGACATCTACACAGCGAAGCCATATAATATATATATATATAGCTAGTAAGTAATACAAATTAAAATGTAAAAGTCTATCAAAGACCATTTTATAAACAAAGATTTGAGTTTGAGTAATGATGACTAATATTGTAGATCCATTACGATAAAGTTTTTACCTAATAGCTCTATTTGTAATGGCATTCCAAAAACGTTTTAATCTTCATTACGAGTAACAAGCTACCAAACGTTTCCTTATAACAGAGACCAATGTGCATCCAAAAATGTCGGTTGTTTACTTGTTGCTCTCTTTGTTATATCTCCAATGTAAAAGTGAAAATGCCTTGACTATTGAAGCACTGCAAAACCAAAATTTGGTGGTATGTATAACCGATATAGTGGGAACATACTTTTCTGACGAAAAGACGCTAACATACGTTGATATGAACTCTGAAGACTACGAGATCCCGAAAGCAATTCATTTATCAACCGTCACAACAATGGTATTCAGGCAGACGATTACACAGTCATATTTTAGACACCAAGGATATTTCATAAACGCAAAGAACCCAACGGAATTCACAGAATGTTTTAAATATCTTCTCGAAGATCCCACTTGGAACCCATCGTCACGGTTCATAATCGTGATCAGATCACTAGAAGATGATGAACTGAAGAAGATTTTCGACGAGCTATTGCAACGACATGTGGTCAACGTGCTCCTGGTAAACGGTACTAATGACGCTCACCTCTACGCCTACAATCCCTTCGACAACTATGCCTGTGGAAAATATTACAACAACGTCATAAGATTCGGTTTGTGCTTGAATACGACAAATAATCTATTCCCAAACAAATTAGTGTCTGGTCTGCGGAACTGCACCTTGCTTGCTACTGTTCCACACCGACCACCTTTCTCTATACACCCTGAACGCGCGGATGACAACCGAATGACATTAGGAGTTGAACAATATTTAATTACAGTGCTAGGAGAACAAGAACATTTCAAAGTGAATTTTAGTTTTGACTTTTCTGCTGGAGTATATAATACAATATCCCCTACTATGAAAGTTAAGGGACCTATGGCAAAATTACAAAATAATGAAACTGATACAATATTGGGTGATATTTTGCTAGTATCGAGTCGAGCAGATGCATTCACATATTTGCACGGGTACCTGGATTATTATGATGACTTGCGTTTTTTTGTGAGGAAGGCGTCATCTGTGGCTAACTGGAAAAACGCTTATTTAGAATTCTATCCACTAGTGTGGTGCCTTTTGTTGTTTATTTATCTGATATACTCAATATTAATGAATACACTTCTCCATGCTGAAGACAAAACTAACACAATGCTAAAATTGTTACAATATTTGCTTTCCAGTGGCTGTAATATGCCCAAAAAAATGGCAAGTAACGTGAGATGCATCTTAATAATATGGGTGTGGTTCGCGTCTCTAATGAACTGTCATTACCAGTCGAGTTTAGTTAGTTTGACCGGGACACCAATAAAGGAGCACCAAGTTTCTAATGAAGCAGAGATAATTGAGCACAACCTCAAGTCTTGTACTATTCCTTCAATGCTAAAATTTATGCAAACTGAAACGAATATATCTACTGCAATAAATCCTGATTGTCTAGACCCACTGCAAAGTCTGAAGAAAGTTGCTCAAGCAAAAGATTTATTTGCAGTTATACCACGATCTATATATAAATATAACAAAGAATTCTACTACGATGAATTTGGTCAATCCTCTGTCTATTACTTTAACAAACCATACGTCAAGTTTATTTTCGGTGTATTTTTCTACAAAGGATTTCCAGTTTCAGACAAAATGCGACTAAACGCGCTCCATTTAAGAGAAAATGGTTTGATTGAAAAGAAGTTCAACGATTATTACTATGCTAGAAAGATTAAGTTTCATTTTCGTCAAAAAGAGTTCGAATCTAGGCTAGTAATTCCATGGTTTATTTATGTAGCAGGCTGCATTTTAGCCATTATTGTTTTTATTTTTGAATTAGTGTGTACACGCTATGCACTGCTACAAAGATCTTTTGGAAATGAAATGACGTTGACAGTACCATGTATTAAAAAAACAAGATGGCGCCGTTAGTTTCGACGTGGGCCACGCGCCAAAATCCTTGTGCAGTTATATCAACTATATTTACTGATCTAACGAATACACGGTACACAGATCAGATCTACTTGTTGTCTGCAAATAGAACCACTAACATGCTATTTTACTTTTATTTTCCTAAGTTTTATTTTACTTTATACTTATTGTTAATTTATTACATTAAGTATTTATGCACTTTCTAGCCTGAAGCACATGTTCAACCTAGTTCAGGCAAATAAGCAGCTGTGCTCTATTTTAATTGTTATGATATTTATTGTAAATGTGCCCCTTATATAAATAAACGATTTTATTATTTGTTATTACTTTATTTATTACCCGATATCATGAAATCACTGAAATGAAAATATGTCAAATAAATAATATTACGGGATAGTTGGCGGAGTTCGCACAATGATTACATATGTAAGAAACTGAAGTCTATCGAAATGAAACAAAATTCAATTCAAATTAATGTAGAGGTCTTCATTGTAATTCTCGTCTAGCGTGATTCCTAGGAAAACCGTTTGATCAATAAATTCCAGTTTTTCTCCATTCAATATAATGTCAAATATGCTACTTCTAACATTAGATAATTTAAATTGAATTCATTGGGTTTTCTTTCATTTAATATCAAATTATTTACCAGAAACCAATCTTGGACCTGAAGAATAGTTATTCTCGTCGTCAATATTTTGTGACCGTCGGATGATGATTTGCAAATAACACCATCTTCTGTTGAATTTGAAGTAATTGGGGTAAATCATTAGTGTAAACTTACCTAAAAGAGGAATGGACTCAATATCGAACCTCGAGGAACGCCCGTTGCTATTTTAGACCGTAATGAATTTACGGCATTTACTTGAACTTTAAGCTTTCTATCTTTCAGGTATGATCTTAATAAATCAAGAGCTATATTCCTATCCCATAGTGCTCTAGTTTCAGGAGAACTGTCTCATGGTTTACGCAATCAAACGCCTTAGAGAGGTCGCAAAAGTTTCCAATGGCACCTTGTCTAAAAAGAAGTCTTTATAGGTGTTAAAATGTTTCTTTATTTAGGTGACACAGTGACGTAACATTCGATTGAGCATAAACTTTTCAAACAACTAACTGAGAACTGACAGAAACCAAGCCATCATTGCTCCGCCGAAAGCTAAGATGGCTTGGCCGATTAGTCATAGTCGGCCCATCCCAAGTAATCATAAACCTACAATAGTCCGATGTACTGATTTGTTCCCATTTAAACTTACATATCATGAAATTCAACCTTTTGTTTAGGACTTTTAAATTGGTTTTCAATTGCTTGTGACCCCATAATTAATAATGGATGGGCAGTTTGTTTTTCTATGTATGGTAAGCCGACTGCATAACGGCACAGAAAAACAATGGCGGTACTTTGTAATTAAGGTTTGTAATTTATTGAACAATAAAGCAGAAAAAAGAGGAAATTTTGACCTGTCTCGCACATTAAAGTAAAATTAAATATAAAAGAAGAGGTGGAAATAATTATTTTACATATGGCGTCAGTGAGACTCCTAAAAATAAGTGGCACTTGCTTTGGTGCTAGTCTAAAGACATGCTTACTTTAAAAGTGTCAATTATTTATGTAGTGACGAAACATAGACAATTAAAACACCAACACGGAAAAATATCAAATTCAAACATTAATCATGTGTGTAATCATCTTGGACCATTAATCATTAAAAACATAAACTTGAGCAGGCGGCGCCAGCCACCGATATATAAACATAATAGCAAAGGTACCTTTTAAACTTATTTCAAATTCTACACTTGACAGAATTTGAACTTATTTTTAAGTGTATGGAATGTTTTTCGCATCAGACCAAAATAGATACTTAGAGTGCAACAAGGATCTTTTGGCACCTGCATGACATTGACAGAGGAGCGTTTGTTGCTCTATCCGCTCACTGAGTGACCTCAGGGAAGACGGCGCACAGTGGTCACGTGCTGTCATGCACACTTGCACACTTAGGTTTTTGGAGACCCCTTTACAGTTTTCCCACAGATATGCAGGCAGGCGTTGCACGGAGAGGGTTTCGGATTAGTCTTTTGAAAGATTCCATGTGCAGATGGTGATTAGGTATACTAAATAAAATATAAAGCTATCAATCATCTTTCAAAGACCAATTTATAAACAAAGATTTGAGTTTGAGTAATGATGACTAATATTTTAGATCCATTACGATATTCTTTTTAACAGCTCTATTTGTAATGGCATTCCAAAAACGTTTTAATCTTCATTACGAGTAACAAGCTACCAAACGTTTCTTTATAACAGAGACCAATGTGCATCCAAAAATGTTGGTTGTTTACTTGCTGCTCTCTTTGTTATATCTCCAGTGTAAAAGTGAAAATGCCTTATCATTTGAAGTTCTGCAAAACCAAAATTTGATGGTATGTATAACCGATATAGTGGGAACATACTTTTCTGACGAAAAGACGCTAACATACGTTGATATGAACTCTGAAGACTACGAGATCCCCAAAGCAATTCATTTGTCAACCGTCACAACAATGGTATTCAGGCAGATGACTACACAGTCATATTTTAGACACCAAGGATATTTTATAAACACAAAGAACTCAACGGAATTCACAGAATATTTTAAATATCTTCTCGAAGATCCCACTTGGAACCCATCGTCACGGTTCATAATCGTGATCAGATCACTAGAAGACGACGAATTGAAGAAGATTTTCGACGAGCTATTGCGACGACATGTGTTCAACGTACTGGTGGTAAACGGTACTAACGACGCCCACCTCTACACCTACAACCCCTTCGATAACTATGCCTGTGGAAAATATTACAACAAGGTCATAAATTATGGCTTTTGCTATAGTACGACAAATAATCTATTCCCAAACAAATTTGTGACTGGTCTGCGGAACTGCACCTTGCTTGCTACTGTCTCGCACCGACCACCTTTCTCTATACACCCTGAACGCGCGGATGACAACCGTATGACATTAGGAGTTGAACAATATTTTATTACAGTGCTAGGAGAACAAGAACATTTCAAAGTGAATTTTAGCTTCGACTTTACTAACGAAATATATAATACAATATCCCCTAATATGGAAGTTACAGGACCTCTGGCAAAATTGCAAAATAATGAATCTGATGCAATGTTGGGTAATATTTTGCTAGTATCGAGCCGAGCAGATGCATTCACATATTTGCACGGGCACCTGGATTATTATGATGAGTTACGTTTTTTTGTGAGGAAGGCGTCATCTGTACCTATATGGAAAAGCGCTTATTTGGAATTCTATCCACTAGTGTGGTGCCTGTTGATTTTAGTGTATTTGATATATTCAATATTAATGAATATACTCCTTCGTGCTGAAGACAAAACTAATATAATGCTAAAATTGTTACAATATTTGCTTTCCAGTGGCTGTAATATGCCCAAAAAAATGACTAGTAACGTGAGGTGCATCTTAATAATATGGGTGTGGTTCGCGTCTCTAATGAATTGTCATTACCAGTCGAGTTTAGTTAGTTTGACCGGGACACCAATAATGGAGCACCAAGTTTCTAATGAAGCAGAGATAATTGAGCACAACCTCAAGTCTTGTACTGCTCCTTCAATGCTAAAATTTATGCAAACTGAAACGAATATATCTACTGCAATAAATCCTGATTGTCTAGAATCAAAGCAAATTCTGAAGAAAGTTGCTCAATCAAAAGATTTATTTGCAGTTATACCACGAACTGTATATAAATATAACAAAAAATTCTACTACGATGAATTTGGTCAATCCTCTGTCTACTACTTTAACAAACCATATGTCAAGTTTATTTTAGCTACATTTTTCTACAAAGGGTTCCCACTTTCAGATAAAATGCGACAAAACGCGCTTAATTTAAGAGAAAATGGTTTGATTGAAAAGAAGTTCAAAGATTATTACTATGCTAGGAAGATTAAGTTTCATTTTCGTCAAAAGGAGTTTGAATCTAGGATTGTCATTCCATGGTTTATTTATGTCTCAGGCTGCTTTTTAGCCATTATTGTTTTTATTTTTGAATTAGTGTCTACACGCTATGCACTGCTGCAAAGATCTTTTGGAGATGAAATGACGTTGACAGTACCATGTATTAAAAAAACAAGATGGCACCGTTAGTTCCGACGTGGGCCACGCGCCAAAATCCTTGTGCAGTTATATCAACTATATTTACTATCTAACGAATACACGGTACACAGATCTTTTGGCGCTCGAATAATGTTGACAGGGTGGCGCTTTTGGTAAACATTAGTGCAATTGTTTTGAGATACATCATACGCCGAGCTCAGCCATTCTTGTTAAGTAAACTAATAAACACCATCCTTTATCAGGCTATCGATCAGAGCACATTCAAGCTACTACTGTTGCCATCAAAGACAAGTTAGGGTATACAGGGTTATTTGTAAAACACCAACAACCTCTTAAGAGGTCATTGTACTCATCATTATGAACAACTTTTACTATAGGACCAAACCTGAAATCACGAAAAAAAAATTTTGACGAATTATGCGAACATAAATGTAGGGAACAGCTGATTTTTTTTTTCGCGATTTCAATTTTGGTCCCATAGCAAAAGTTGTTCATAATGATGAGTACAAAGACCTCTTAAGAGGTTGCTGGTGTTTTACAAATAACCCTGTATTATATAATAATATATAATATATATATATGTATGTAAAGACTATTCAAGACAAGACATTTTATGCCTGGTCGATCTCTTGGTTAGCCAACAGATCGACCAGACATAAAATATTTCTTTATTGTGCGGGAAATGTCCCGACAGTGTCGGCAGGTCTCGGTGTGGTTACTATTATCGGCGTGCAGTTAAAATATCCCTTTTAACTGCACGCCGATAATAGTGACCGTCAGCACCACCGTGATCAACCTCGATAAACCAACCTCCCTCTACAATAATAAAACCGACTGGAATGACTTCCGACACTACCTAGGAAATAATATAAAATTAAATATTAAGCTCAAAACAGAAAATGACATTGAAGAAGCTACTGAATATTTCACTAAATTATTCCAAGAAGCTTTGTGGAAATGATACCCGAAACAGACAGAAAAATTCAAACTTTAAAGCCTAAGGAACTAAACGTGTACTGGAAAAAAGGAGATTTCGCATGTATGGCATATGGGTATGGCACACAAGTAAACAAACCCGATGATAAGAAAAACCACAATAAAGTGACAAAATGGACGTAGTTTAGCAAAAAGGACTCAACCCACATTCTTCCCAGTAACTCAAAAATTGCGTTAGTCTATGTAATACGACTTGACTCATAAAAATATTGGTATATTTGCCCATAAGTGAAAATTTTTAACATATTCCATATACAATATCATTGCAGCAATACACACATAAGCTTAAAACCTCGATAACTTAAAAATTACATTTTGTGGGTTGAGTCCTTTTTGCTAAACTACGTCCAAATTGCTTAAATCGACACTCAAAGAAGCAGAGGACCTTACAATGGAAGCACAGCTAGAAAGCCGTTGGGCTTTCACGTCACGTCACTTTCACGTCTAGTCACGTCTGCCACAAAATATTCCAAAATATGACCAACCCTAAGCTATGCTGTATTTGTCCCAAATGAACCAAGGAACCAGACTCGTAACATAGACTCTGATATAGATGACTCAGATGATGATAGATGAAATCCGACTTCCAAATGGAACAACACAGATAAAAATACACAAGGAGAGGAAAGCGTATTACAAAGAAAGTAGTTAAAAGTACTAATTGAGTTGCCAAGAAAACCTATTGTTTTCTAACAGGATTTTTTAATGCAATCCTAAAAGTGGGATATTTCTCTTCGCAGTATAAGTATGATAAATTAAAAACATAACACAAATTAACACAAATTAAACAAAAAACATAGTCTTCATAAACAAGCTACTTAGCGTTCTCCAAAAACATAAACCAATCTGTGTCCAAAAATTTTGGTTTTCTCCTTTTTGTTCTCTCTGATATATTTCAGTTGTAAAAGTGAAAATGACTTATCGTTTGAAGAACAGCCAAATCAAAGTCTAATAATGCATATATCTGATATATTGATAAAATACTTGTCTGACGAAAAGACGTTAACGTACGTTGATATGAACTCTGAAGACTACGAGATCCTTAAAGCAATTCATATATCAAACGTCACAAAGATGGGATTCAGACATATTTTAGACACCAAAGATATCTCCGAAGCGGACAGAATGCAACCTGGTGCTAGGAGAACTTGAACTTTTCAAAGTGAATTTTAGCTACGATTTTAGTAATAAAGTAGATATACTTATACTACAATATAATATGAAAGTTACCTATGGCGAAATTGCAAAATAATGAATATTGGGTAATACTTTGCTAGTATCGAGCCGAGCAGATGCATTTACATATTACGTATTTTTTATTTTTTTTTTAACTGTAGCGTATATATGTGTATAAATAATTTTAGATAACCAGTTAGTGTTGATTGTTTTTCTGGTTAATAATAAATTATAATAGAAAAAGACATGTTGCGCTGACCCCAAATATTTTGGGATGAGGGCAGGAGAATGATGAATAAATTATAATTTAACAACGTTTGTTTTTCTATTTTCTACAATTATCCAAATATTTCTCCAAAAAGTAATAATTGTATACTCTGTACATTTTTGTTGCTAGGACCAGAACTCCCAACCTAAACCCTCCCTCCTCCTCCTCCTGTGGTATCCCTGACGACTTCCATGCAAACAAAATGAATTATCCATTAATTTAAAAAAAAAATCAGTTCTATTGGCCTAGACTTTAACCTGTCAAGATGTAAAATGTATCTTTCCCAAACTACTGACAGAAACACTACCATAGCAAAATTTAATGCAATAGCACCAAATATCGAACATAAGAAAGATTTAAGAGCGTTTATGAGATCATAAACGCAAAGAATGTTCACACACGAATTGTTTTTAAATATATTCTCAAAGATCCATCATGGAACCCATCGTCACGGTTCATAATCGTGATCAGATCACTGGAAGACGACGAAATGAAGAAGATTTTCGACGAGCTATTGCAACGACATGTGGTCAACGTGCTCCTGGTAAACGGTACTAATGACGCTCACCTCTACGCCTACAATCCCTTCGACAACTATGCCTGTGGAAAATATTACAACAACGTCATAAAATTCGGTTTGTGCTTGAATACGACACATAATCTATTCCCAAACAAATTCGTGACTGGTCTGCGGAACTGCACCTTGCTTGCTACTGTCCCGCACCGACCACCTTTCTCTATACACCCTGAACTCGCGGATGTCGACCGAATGCCATCAGGAGTTGAACAATATTTTATTACAGTGCTACGAGAACAAGAACATTTCAAAGTAAATTTTAGCTTCTACTACTAACGAAATATATAATACAATATCCCCTAATATGGAAGTTATAGGTAGGACCTATGGCAAAATTGCAAAATAATGAATCTGGTGCAATATTGGGTAACATTTTGCAAAATATTATCCACAATATTTTGCTAGTATCGAGCCGAGCAAATGCATTCACATATTTGCACGGGTACCAGAAGACCAATTCTCGTAATTTTAAACGTTCAAAGTCTAGTCGCAGTGTCATCTCGGCGACAAACAAATGTCAAAAACTTGTCAAAATGTAGGGAAAAAGGTATTTTTGACAGGTTGAGACTGAGATCAGACTGTAAACGTTCTTAAAATTACGAGAATTGCCCCACTGCAGCACTGGATTATTATGATGAGTTACGTTTTTTTGTGAGGAAGGCGTCATCTGTACCTATATGGAAAAACGCTTATTTAGAATTCTATCCACTAGTGTGGTGCTTGTTGGTTTTAGTTTATTAACCGACTTCTAAAAAAGGAGGAGGTTCTCAATTCGACGGTATGTTTTTTTTTTTTTCGTGTGTGTTTGTTACGCGATTTCTCCGCCAATTGTGGACCGATTTTCAAAATTCTTTCTTTGTTCGAAAGGAGATACTTTTGAAGTGGTCCCATAGAAATTTTATCAAAAACGGTTCAGTAGTTTGATTTTTAAACCTAAATTACTGGTAAAAATTACAACTTAAAAGTGAAAAATAAAAACTTTTTTGCAAAAAAAACAACCGACTTCCAAAAACGACACTACAAAGTGAAAAATAACTTTAATTTCGGAAGTCGGTGGCAAACAACGAAAATGCGAACCCGACGACACCGACTTCCGAAATTAAAGTTATTTTTCACTTTGTAGTGTCGTTTTTGGAAGTCGGTTGTTTTTTTTTTTTTGATATATTCAATATTAATGAATATACTCCTTCGTGCTGCAGACAAAACTAATATAATGCTAAAATTGTTACAATATTTGCTTTCCAGTGGCTGTAATATGCCCAAAAAAATTACTAGTAACGTGAGGTGCATCTTAATAAAATGGGTGTGGTTCGCGTCTATAATGAACTGTCATTACCAGTCGAGTTTAGTTAGTTTGACCGGAACACCAATAAAGAGCACCAAGTTTCTAATGAAGCAGAGATAATTGAGCACAACCTCAAGTCTTGTACTGTTCCTTCAATGCTAAAATTTATGCAAACTGAAACGAATACTACAATAAATCCTGATTGTCTAGAACCAATCCAAAGTCTGAAGAAAGTTGCTCAATCAAAAGATTTATTTACAGTTATACCACGACCAATATATAAATATAATAAAAAATTCTACTACGACGAATTTGGTCGATCCTCTGTCTATTACTTTAACAAATCATACGTTAAGTTTATTTTTGCTACATATTTCTACAAAGGGTTTCCATTTTCAGACAAAATGTGACAAACGCGTTTCGAGAAAATGGTTTGGTTGATAAGAAGTTCAGAGATCTTTACTATGCTAGGAAGATTATGTGTAATTTTCGTCAAAAGGAATTCGAATCTAGATTTGTAATGTCGTGGTTTATTTATACATATATCAGGCTAATTCTTGGCTACTATTGTTTTCATTTTTGAATTAGTGTCTACACGATATGCACTGCTACAAAGGTCTTAAAGATCAGGATATCTAGAAGTTTACAAACGTGAACTTCTATTAGTCAACGACGAACCGTTTTTAAACATATATCGTCACGACGGATGATGATGTTCATAATATTATGATGTATGAACAAAATGTTACCTAGGTATCTGTATTAAATAATTAAAGTACTTGATACCTAGTCTTTCAATCGTCAACGTGCAGATTTAATGTAAACTAATTTTTATATTCATAATTATCATGTTTACTAGGGTAAAAAAGTGTCCTGTACCATGACTCTGCTCTTTTGCGAATTCTTCTCCATATGAAACTACATAGAGTGGGTCATATAATTCAATTCTGTTTTCATGGATATGTTGACTTTCAAAATTGCCTATGATTGGTCCAATCCATTTTTTTTTTATTAACTTTGCATTCCGCTTCATATAGCCAGTGTTTTCATTAATTGAATGAAAACACTAGCAAAACTAGTGCATCGGCAGTATTTAGATGTTATCAAATAAATCCAAAAAGAAAAATAAAAATATCAAACAAATAAAATAATTATGGTCATGGTGGTCCGGGTATGTGTTTTGCCGATCCGCGGACTAGCTATACGAGCTAAACTTTTGAATAAAATATATTTGATTGAATTTTTTCATGCAGACTGGGGACGTCATCGTGGTCAGACATTGTATAGTTAATTATCTGAGACGAAAAGTAGCTATTAACCGTCCATCAAAGATCATTTTATGAGCACAGATTGAAATCTGAGTAAAAATCCATTACATACTAGATCCATTACGATTAACCATTTCATTTCTCTATTTCTAACGACAACTTAACTTTTATTATGAAATCATAATACAAAAGCAATTTATTTTCATGTCACGTCACCCCAATAGCATAGATCAATGTGCAATGCGCATTCAAAAATGTTGGTTGTTAACTTGTTGCTCTCTTTGTTTTATCTCCAGTGTAAAAGTGAAAATGCCTTATCATTTGAAGTTCTACAAAACCAAAATTTGATAGTATGTATAACCAATATAGTGGGAACATACTTTTCTGACGAAAAGACGCTAACATACGTTGATATGAACTCTGATGATTACGATATCCTGAAAGCAATTCATCTATCAACCATCAGAACGATGGTATTCAGACAGACGACTACACAGTCATATTTTAGACACCAAGGATATCTCATAAATGCACAGAATGCAACCAAATTTTCGGGTTGTTTTAAATATCTTCTCGAAGATCCATCATGGAACCCGTCCTCACGGTTCATAATCGTGATCAAATCGCTGGAAAACGACGAACTGAAGAAGATTTTCGACGAGCTATTGCAACGACATGTGGTCAACGTGCTGGTGGTAAACGGTACTAACGACGCTCACCTCTACACCTACAATCCCTTCGACAACTATGGCTGTGGAAAATATTACAACAACGTCATAAGTTACGGCTTGTGCTTGAATACGACAAATAATCTATTCCCAAACAAATTCGTGACTGGTCTTCGGAACTGCACCTTGCTTGCTAACGTCCCGCATCGACCACCTTACTCTATACACCCTGAACTTGCAGAAGACAACCGATTGACATTAGGAACTGAACAATATTTATTTACAGTACTAGGAGAACAAGAACATTTCAAAGTGAATTTTAGCTACGATTTTAAAAATGATATATATACTACAATATCCCCTAATATGAAAGTTATGGGACCTATGGCCAAATTGCAAAATAATGAATCAGATGCAATATTGGGTAATATTTTGCTAGCATCGAGCCGAGCAGATGCATTCACATATTTGCACGGGCACCTGGATTATTATGATGACTTACGTTTTTTTGTAAGAAAGGCGTCTTCTGTAGCTATGTGGAAAAACACTTATTTGGAATTCTATCCACTAGTGTGGTGCCTTTTGTTGTTAGTTTATCTGATATACTCAATATTAATGAACATACTGCTCCGTGTTGAAGACAAAACTAATATAATGCTGAAATTGTTAACATATTTGCTATCCAGTGGTTGTAATATGCCCCACCAAATGACTAACAATGTAAGGTGCATCTTTATAATATGGGTGTGGTTCGCGTATCTAATTAACAGTCATTACCAATCGAGCTTAGTTAGTTTGATCGGAAACCCAATAAAAGAGCACCAAGTTTCTAATGAAGCAGATTTAGTTAATCACCACCTCAAGTCTTGCATTAGCCCAAAAATGCTGGAATATATACATTCTGAGACGAATACATCTATTGAAATAGATTATGATTGCCTAGATCCATTCCAAAATCTAAAGAAAGTCGCTCTATCAAAAGATTTATTTACGCTTCTACCATTATCAAAATATAAATATCACAAAAAAATCTACTACGACGAACTTGGCCGCTCTCCTGTATATTACTTTAACAAACCATACGTCAAGTTTATTTTTGCTACATTTTTCTACAAAGGGTTTCCACTTTCAGATAAAATGCGACAAAATGCGCTTCGTTTAAGAGAAAATGGTTTGGTTGATAAGAAGCTCAGAGATCTTTACTATGCTAGGGAGATTAAATTAAATTTTGATATAAAAGAGTTTGAATCTAGGTTTGCAATGCCATGGTTTATTTATGTAGCAGGCTGCGCTTTAGCTAGTATTATTTTTATTTTTGAATTAGTGTTTACGCGATATAACAACCACTTTGGCTAATCTCATGAATACTTTTTGAGCATATCCAGATTTAGCGTTCCTCAGTAAATCTGCCATAAAAGCTAAACGTCATTTTCTTATGAGCGATCGGGCAAATGTATGCTCCTACTGTCGGCCTGGATCTAAGGTCAATGAGACATTATATAACCCTGATACATTGATTTTCTTAGAGCCGACCAATTAAATATTATGAACAAACACACATAAGCTACTCCTAATGAGCGAAAATCCCATTTTTGTAATGCCTCAAGGCTGACATTAAAGTAATTTGCTTTAAATACTAGTAATCATAGCATCTAATGCTGACGAACCAGGGCTCATTAGAAATAATGTCCGAAAACTTATACAATCAGCGTCAGATTTGAAGAGTAGACCTACACATAAGCTTTGATTAATGATAAAATAAAAGTTCCCTTGTTTCAAAAAGGACCACCATACGATTTATCAGTTCCACGTCTCAAAATGTTGGTCGTGTACTGGCTAATCTGTCTTTATTACTACAGCGGAAACTGTTTCAAAATACCAATACCTGAATCGCCGAACAACAAGAAACAAATACAATGTGTTACCAATATAGTCAATGAACATTATGCCGAAACAAAAGTCTTAACATATCTTGGCAATAAGGTTGAATATGAGAATCTATTAAAAGCTATAAACATTGCAAATACTGTTTCTATATTATTATTATCAAGAAAATCTACAAACGTTTTATTTATTCAACACGAAGTGTATCTATTATTTAATAAGAATGCAACTTACATTGCTCAAAAATTTCCTGATATAACCAAAGACGCTTCATGGAATCCACTGGCTCAATTTTTGGTTATTGTCAAAGACCTAAAAAAAAGTGACCTGAGAATCGTCTTCGACACATTTCTGAAATTGCACGCAAGGTACGTGGTGGTTATGAACGCAACCGAAGATGCTCACCTGTATAGTTACAACCCGTTCGATAACTACGGTTGCGGTAAACGCTATGATGACATCATCAGCTACGGGGAGTGCTCACAAGCATGGATATATGACTTGTACCCGAAGAAAATGCCCACCAACCTACGGAACTGTACATTTGATGTCATTATAACCCAGTGGCCGCCCTATACACTATTAGCCCCCAACGATTCAGACTCATCTGATCCTCATCGTTATGGAGCGGAGACACACCTATTCCAATTAATTGGCAGAATGGAAGAATTTAAAATTAACATTATAAAGGATTATAACGCTGTCGATGAATACCCCACGGTATCAACTGACATGGAAGCAGTTGGATCATTGAAGAAGATACAAGACAATGAAGCGGATGCTGCTATAGGGGGAATGTTACTGACACCGTCTCGTGCACTGGCGTTCTCTTTTGTGTACGCTCATCTGGCTTACACGGATGAGATACGATTTGTAGTCAAACGAGCCCCAGAGGTACCTGCATGGAAAAATGTTTATCTGGAATTTGGATCGACTGTATGGGTGCTGATAGTACTGAGTCTCATATTTTACTCGCTGTTAGTAATATTTCTGCTTCGCACGGAAGACAAAAGCTACGTTGTTTTAATTCTCCTGGGTAATCTTGTACTTCAGGGGCGCAGCATTCGAGGTCGATTGTCAGTGACATGTGTCCTCATGTGTTGGATGTGGTTCGTGTGGCTGGTCAATACTTTCTACCAGTCCGGTCTCTTCAGTCTCACTACCAATCCTGCTAAAGAATATCAAATTTCAAAGGAAGAAGACATAGCTAAGTTCAAACTTAAGCCCTGTTTTAGTTTAGCAATGGAAAAATATTATTTGGAATCAGTAACATCAGATGCTGGCTATAAGAGAATGGAAAACTGCGACGGTATGATAGAAAGCGTAAGAACGGTAGCGAATTCGAAAGATCTTTATACGATCTTTATGAATGGACAATATCTCTACAATAAGCAGGAATTTTTAGATGAGTATGGTAATTCTCGTGTCGTAACACTACAGAAGCCATATTCCAAGGTTATTTTCTCAATTTTCTTGTATAAAGGATTCCCTATGATTCACAATTTACATAATAATGCGTTTCGACTGAGGGAGTTTGGTTTGGTAGATAAACTTATGGATGAAGTGGACTACCAGAAACAAGTAAAGTATCACTTTCACGGGAAAGAGGAAAACTTTCAGACGCGTTTCGCTATTCCATGGCGAATTTACATTTTTGGATGCGCATTGGCTATTGTGGCATTTATCATAGAACTTAATATGCAGAAATAATGAATTTTACACTAACCAATTTTGATGCAAGTGCGCCTTCTTGTAGATATCTTAAACAAGGCGCATAGCTTTAAGTTTCTTGACAACTCAATCTGCATCAAAAGACTGCATCTGTCACAATGCTTGTCGTCGTACCTAGTTGATAAAAAGCACGCAATGTCTTACTTACAAATCACGAGTGAAGAGCACTAAAACAAACAAAATAACAAAGTACAGTCACGAACAAAAGTATGTATACACTCGGCTTTATTGAAAAGCGATTTATTCCTTTATTTTTTAATGAAATTTTATGTTGTTATGTACATAGCATTTTCGAACCCATAGGTTTATGTCATGTGTCGTATTTCAACGTTGCATTCGTTATTTCACAAAAAAATCGCAATTGAAAGTTGCCAAGTGTTGACATATTAGTGCTCGTGACTGTACGTACTATGCTGTACAAATACACCTACTCAGCGTGCAGCAGTGGTTATCTTCCTGCATAAGTCATGATTTCGAATGGGGTGTCCTAAAGAGTGAAAAATATATTTTTGTGAAAGAGAGAATAGGTATACTCATATCCATGAACAATTATTATTCTGAATAAGATGTACGATAGATAGGTACCATTTACTCGTATGAAATATTGACACTAGTTGTGTCAATATTTTATAGCTAGCTATATAAAAACATACAAAATAACCTTTGATTGATGTAACTCCACGAAAACATGTAACTATGAAATAAATCATAGTAATGTCGTTACACCCACTACACGTATTGATTCTGTTATGACACCAAGATTGTATTGTGATATTTGTAGAGCACCTAATGTTAATAATCATTAGGACATGTTTTAAACCATAATCTTTATACAATGATGTGGATGGCATGGATGGACGGATGAGGTAGACCTAAAAAAAGACAGATGGATTGTGGGAAAAAATTAATGATGTGAATGATAACACGGCAGCTGATAAGATAAGCCATGACGAAAGAATGGAAGAGAAGTGCTTTCTGCGCAGCAAGATTTAAAAATGGTTACTTGTAATATTAACTATGTTCTTCTTTTTGTGTCGACGGTACTTTGATTTATTTTTATTGTTTGAGCCCAGAATGTTAATTGCAGCGTAGATGGCATCAGTGGTTATGTGCGCTTTTATAATTTCTACCATGCCACGGATGGCATCGCGATAACACAGGGAAGTAAAATATATGGAAATATATGAAGACGCTTTTATTTCGACAATGATATCGTTATGACGTACACGTTTTTCCATACATTTTGTGGAAGCGGACGTCCACGATAATATCGTGTCGTCCCGTCAGAAGTTATATAGGTAAACGCAAATTCTTGCAATATTTTAACCATGTGATGTTGTTCATTATTTTATACAACATGAATAGGTAGGTAAAGTAAAATAAAGTTTTCTCCACAACATAATCACAATTGACTTTGACTTAAGTGCACGAGCGACGCGTTGCCAACGGGCGGCCAACGGCAGAGATACCTGCAGCCGTCCACACTCGTCGACGGCAGCCGCCGACGCGACGACGGCAGCAGTTAACACGCGTCGCTCGTGTGTATGAACACTAATACTAACTTTATTACCAGTGCACTAGTTTCACGCTTAAATATGATTGTTCAAGCAGTAATTAAAATTAAACCGTAATAATAGATACATTAACGAGGGGCTGATTTTTCAATCGACTAATTTTAGATCATTTTTATTCGTGGAATAAAATTGACGTTTGATAGATTTTATATGGAAGAACTGTCAAAAATTAAATATTATTCCTCGGATAAAATTATCTGGCGTTGGAAAAACACAAATGTAATTTTAACGTATCGCGTGGCCTTCTAACCATTACTTTTATCGTTTTCGATTTAAATAAAATCATAAAAGGAAAACCTGTTTTATTTTCTGTCCCCGATAAAACTATTTCCTCGAAGCTACATTATTACAAAATAAAAAGCAGTGGTGGCCAAGTGGTAACGGCCACGACTTACGAGTTGTAGGTCGTAGGTTCGAACCCAGGCAAGCGCTTTACTTTGTGTAAATTATTTCGTCACCACTGCTCTCAAAACGCTGAAGGAAAAAAAACATCGTAAGGAAACGGCATGTCCTAAAATCAAAAATTCGAAGACATGTTACATCTGCCAACCCTTACTGGGCCCGCGTGGTGGATTACGGCCCATTCCCTCTCACCGAGAGATCCCAGCAATTGGAACATTATAGGCTGGTTTTGCAGGTATTACAAAATAATGATAATGTCTAAGGAAACACGGTGAAGTATCTAAAGAAAATAATATATCTGTTTGATAATGACGTACTTTGGTATAAGAAGCTGTATTATTATTTGGTAATAATAAAGTCATTAGGAGTGAGAATTAGATTATTGTTTATATAAAAACTGTAATATGTATCAGTACATTACGATACATTGGTATCAGCACCTGAAGTGGACAGCCTGCTCGTTGTTCCTGTGTTAATTTAGAAATGAGAATATCATCTATAAAACTCAAGTTTTTTTATTCGTAAATTTAACAAAGACCCAACCACTAAACTGAAGGACTAAGTGCAGAAACCAAACCCATAGAAAATATAACAAAGACTCATCGCGCTAATTCATCGATAGAAAATTAAATACAAAAGCGATGCACGCGACCACGGAAATCGTTTCAAAGCACGGAAAGATTATTAATATCCTAATCATCAAGGTAATAAATAGGCGTCAAATGTGAAACAATCACTGAGGATTATACGCTACAAAATGTTGTTAGTCGCGTGGTATTTGATGACCGTGTTCTACGTGGTTGGACTTTGCCAGATCGCTTTGCCACCGTACCATCTCGAAAAAGAACAATTGATTCAGTGTGTAACCGGTGTACTCAACAAATACTTCACTGAACAAAACGAATTCACGTACGTCAACATGGAAATCGATGATGAAGAGCTACTCAAAACAATTCATTCAACAAACAACTTCTCGTTAGTAACCAAAAACTCGACTTATCAGTCATTTTTGCCTAATCAGGAATATTTGATAAATTCTAAGAATGTGACTATTTTCACGGAATATTTCGAGTACCTAATGACGGACCCAACGTGGAATCCATACGCGCGTTTCTTGGTTGTTGTCGAATGGCTGCAAAACGACGAGCTTCGTGTGATCTTCGATGAGTTGCTGAGACTGCATGTCAACAACGTGGTGGTTGTAAACGGTACTGCGGACGCTCACCTCTTCACCTACAACCCGTTTGATAATTACGCGTGTGGAAAGTACTACGACGACATCATCAGCCTCGGGTTGTGCTCACAAGCTTCAGATAACCTGTACCCAAACAAACTAGTCACCGGTCTCAAAAACTGCACCTTTAATGTATCTGTGGCTCACCGACCACCTTTCAGCGTCAACCCATTAAAATCTGAAGATGAGAAAACCATATTAGGCTCAGAAGAATATATATTCAAAGTTTTGAGTGAAAAAGAACAATTTAACGTAATTTTTAACTACAGTTACGACGCTGACATATATTCTTCAGTTGCTGCAAATATGACAATAAGCGGTCCCATGATAATGCTTCGGAATAATGAAACCGATGTCATATTTGGGGGCATGATGATGGTGTTAACAAGAGCCCAAGCTTTAACTTGGCTTTGCGGGTATCACGATTACAACGATGAGCTACGGTTTGCAGTGAAAAGAGCAGCATTCATACCTATTTGGAAAACTGTGTACATAGAATTCGATTCTACTGTGTGGTTGTTGTTACTGCTATCGTTTATTGTTTATTTGGCAATGATGATATTTCTCCTCCGAGCAAAAGACAAGGGCTACATAGCGTTGGAACTGTTAGAAAACCTGGTGCTACACAGCCGAGATATTCGTTGCTCGATGACTATAAAGTGCATACTCATAATATGGGTGTGGTTTGCATACCTCATCAATACGTTCTACCAGTCCAGTCTAGTTAGTCTTACTACTGACCCGAGCAAAGAATACCAAGTCTCAACTGAAGAAGACATATTGGAATATAAATACAAACCCTGCTTCAGTTCTGCACTACGTAAATACCTTTTGACTGAGCATACAAAAGACTTGTCAAAGAAGAGCGCTGTGCCTCTAGCCGCTCTGGAAACAGAAGGGTGCTACAATACGCTTCAAGCCCTCACCACAGTTAGTCAAAATCAAGACCTGTATTCACTTATACCACATTATGTCTATTTATATAACAAGAGAAGCTTTAACGACAAGTGGGGCAATCCAATAATTTACTATTTTGATAAGCCATATACGAAATTTTTGTTCGCTTTTTATTTTTACAAAGGTTTTCCGATCACGCGTACGTTACAATTGAACGCGTTGCGGTTGAGGGAGAATGGGTTAGCAGACAAGAGCCTGCATGACCAATACTTTCTAAGATCATTGAAACAAAAATTTTCTCAGAAAGAGTTCGAAGTTCGCTTCACCTTGCCGTGGTGCGTGTACGTGGTAGGCTGTACCGTATCTATTGTCAGTTTCTTAATTGAATATTTACTGAAACATCGTGTGAAGCAGCGTTAGTGTTTTCTGCAGAAATAGGTGCCGTTTCCCTTGTTCACAAACTAGACTAAATTTAAGTTCAGTGCATCCTTTTCTTTCTTTTTCATTAAGAAAAGTACAGAAGATAATTAGTCAGCGCCTGACGTAAATTGACGTATTTTTAGTTGCCAATTTTTTAATCACATCTAAACTGTCTATAGAGTATCTTAATTTGACAGGACTAAACTAATTTTCATCTTCTGTCCTTTTCTTAATGAAATAGAAAGAAAAAGATGCACTGAACTTAAATTTAGTTTAGTTTGTGAACAAGGGAATCGGCGCCTTTGTTGTTTAATGGAAACTAAAATCTAGTGTTTAATACCAACTAAAAGCCGACACGCGTGATTCGTTGCCCGGAATGGTACCATTTTATAAATATTATGTTTATATAAACATTTGGAACTAGGTATTGTATATTTATTTTATTTATTATTTTGTATTTTTTTGGTCTTATCGTTAGCTGCACCGGTTGACGTTATCACGTCAACGCCGACTGTCGCTAAAAACCAACGCTGGGGCTCCGTCTCGCATAGGGTCTTAGCATTATGCTAAGCGATGGCCGTTTTACGCAAATGTGATGCATATTTTCGCCGAATGTGTTCTTTTTTGAGTTTGTGTTCTTGCTCTGCGTCGTGTTTACCTCAAATAAACGTATTTACTTTCTTTATAACTAATATTAGTGTAGTGCTCCATCTTATCCCTGCAATAAATACACGGTGCAGAAAACGACCGTGGTCTCAAGAACATCAAGACAACTTAATTTGAATCTTATAACGGTCTCTTAGGTACCTTAATAAACAGCTAACTGTTGCATTTCAACAGAAAATATAATCTTTTTCTGTCCTTTTTCTTTTTTAAAAACATTGCCCCACACTATGAATTACTCCTGTATCGTGGATGCGTTTACAAACATTTAAACTCACGTACACAAACAGCCAGACCCGGAACAACTACCTGTAGGCAATACAAATATTTGTTCCGTGCGGGAATCAACCCGCGACACGCAGCGTAGCAGTCGATCGCTCAGCCACTGCGCCAGCCGTGTCGTCAAAATATCACGCCTGTGTTTCCCGAAGAGTTAAACAGGGGTGCACCTATAAATATACATAGGTACTTTAATAAACCACAACTATGCATTTACTAGTAAGTAGTTATCATAATAATACTATACTGTGCTCGTTCTACAACTACTGATATATGCTATACTATATTCCGGGTCTGGCTCTTTGTGTATGTGAGTTTAAATGTTTGTGAACGCACCCAAAATACAGGAGTAATTCCAAGTGTGGGGCAATGTTAAAAAAAAAAGTTTGTAGTGAAATTACTATATTCACATAATTTAAAACCTAACAGTCTTAAAATAATAATGATAATGATGTATGTACAGACGCCAGCAGGTCAACCTACCCGAAACTGTCAAATTTTCCCAATCAACCTTGAACCTTAATGCTTTAGCGATAAAGTTGAAAATCTATTAAAGAAATTTGACAGATTGTAGTAGCTTGATTTGCTGGCGTCTGTACAAGTATATAAAAAAGGAAAAATCATAGGGCGTAAAAAATCTTCCGCACCGTTGTGAACAAGAAAAGTGCCCAAAAGGCTGGCAGCATTGCCATGCAATTGGCCAAAAAATAGGCCAGCTCTAGTACGTGTCTACTTCGCTTAGCGCAGTTTCGCGGTTACTTTTATAAATAAAACAAACGAATTACAATTATTAGAATGTAACAGTGTACCTACCTTATTTACCACACGCCTAAACCATTTACACCATTTTGAAAGTGTCAATCAAGGCACTAAATATGGTCTGCATGGTAGAGATATCACATGTCAAATATATCAAATTCATAATTATAGCAACTAACAACTAATTGGGTGTAATCACCGTCGTATTTGTAATAGATACAGACATTATCTAGTAAACCATGATTTATGAAGAGAAGGCAACTTCTAGGTTCATGAGAATATTTGTTCCCATATCCCAAAATGCGGGCGGTGTACTTGCTTGTGTCACTAATATACAGTGGAAACTGTCTACATATACCACTACCTGACTCATCACACAGCGAAGAACTTATTAAATGTGTAATAGATATAATCGGAAAATATTTTACAGAAGCAAAAGAAGTAACCTACGTCGGGAATAAAGATCGAGATGAAGAACTTCTGAAAGTCATTCATAACGCGAACATTGTGTCAGTGGTGTCAAAACGAGCAACAGCCAAACTGCTCGCCCCACACCAAGCATATCTCATATCTTCACATAATGTCACTTCTTTCGTTACTCATTTTAGTAACGTCATCAAGGAATCAACATGGAATCCGAAGGCTCGCTTGTTACTTGTTCTCAGAGATCTAAAAGAGAGCGACCTCAGACAAGTCTTTGATACATTTCTCAAACTGCACGCAAATAATGTGTTGGTGGTGAACGCCACCGCTGACGCTCACCTCTACACGTACAACCCTTTTGATAACTACAATTGCGGTAAACGCTACGATAGCACCACCAGCTTTGGGAAGTGTTCGCAAGCACACTCACTTAACCTGTACCCAGAAAAACTTGTAACTGGCCTACAGAACTGTACGTTTAATGTACAAATAACCCAGTGGCCCCCATACACAATACTGCCTTCCGAAGAATCATCTACCTCACCACCTGCACTTCGAAATGGCGTGGAGCCATATTTACTGCGTTTAATGGGGGAAATGCTAGGATTTAGTATAAATATTGTAGGCGATTATGGCGATGCTGATGAATTTTCGACGGTATCAACCGAATTGCAAGCGGTAGGAGCATTGAAAAAGATACAAGACAACGAAGTGGACATGCATATATCAGGTATGCTACTGACACCGTCTCGTACAGCGGCATTCTCGTATATTTACGGTCACCTAGTTTATACAGATGAGATAAGGTTTGTTGTGCGACGAGCCAGAAATGTGCCACCTTGGAAGAATACTTATCTGGGATTCGATTTCACTGTGTGGCTGCTTCTAGTGCTGGCTCTCGTAATTTACTCGGTATTAGTAATCGTTCTTCTTCGCACGAAGGATAAAACTTACATTGTGTTAATACTACTCGACAATCTTGTTCTTCACGGGCGCACTGTCCAAAATCGGTGGCCGGTGAAGTGTGTTCTCATACTCTGGGTGGTGTTTGCGTATTTGGTGAACACTTTCTACCAATCTAGTCTTTTCAGTCTCATCACGAACCCTATTCAGGAATATCAAATTTCAACAGAAGAAGATATAGCTCAATTTCAGCTGAAACCATGCTTAAGTTCAATAATGGGAAGGTATTATTCTGAATCGGTACAATCAAGTGCAGAATTTGACGGTTCGGATGTGTGCCATCGTCTACTGGGAAGCGTCGAGGCAGTGGCGAAATCTGAAAATCTATATACACTTCTTTTAGATGGTATATATAGATATAACGAACAGGCCTTTTTTGATGAGTTTGGCCATCCTCGGGTTATATCACTAAATAAGCCTTATTCTAAGGTGATTTATGCTGTATACCTTTATAAAGGGTTCCCTCTGATAGAGAAGTTATGTCACGTATCCATTCAGTTGCGGGAGAACGGTTTGGTAGAAAAAGTGATGCGTGACATGATTTATCTTAAAAAAATAAAGCATCGTTTCCACCAGTACGAATTTGTGGGATGGTTGTCTGTTCCGTGGTTAATTTATATATTTGGGTGTACGATGTCTGTCATAGCATTTATTTTTGAAATTAAATGGAAAGGAAATCAAAATCTTTCATAAAACATATCAAGGTATCATAATATATTTATCTTTCTTCTTTATCTTTCTCTCTCTTTCTATATCTTTCTTTGTCTTTCTTTCTGTTTCTCGATGTAATGAAGAGTAAGACAAAGTCGTTGATTCTTGAACACAATCATCATTATCTCATCTTTTCAGCCGAAATACGTCCACGTTAACACAAAATAAAAATGTGTTTCAGCAGAACGCACATGATTTTATTATATTAGTATCCCACTATTCTCGTTATTAACTAGCAAGGTTCGATGAAATTATTGTGTGTGCTTTTTAAATAAAGAATTAATTTATGAATTCACATCTTGTTTTGTTTTTGTTCACAATTTATTCTCATACCAACTTAATTTTGACAGTTATTCCTTACTAAAACTGTCAAACGTCAATTTAATGGGTAAGTAATAGATGATATAACAACAAAATCTCTAATATTAACAACATATAACAACGGAACCTATAATTTCATTTAATATAACGATTAGTTAATATAATGAACGATTGATATAATTTTAAAAGACTTAATTTTTATAAGCATAACATACATTAAATATAATATCGTTTGACATAACATACATTAAATATAAAATCGTTTGACATACCACTCAAAAGATATAAAACTTATTTGGTCTATCAATATGATGAAAACGCCTATTTAAAAACACACAGCAAAATTGCATAAACACGGTGGTTAGTTTATTTAGTATTATTTTTATGGCCTGTGGGTAGCTCAACAAAATTTATTGTTAGTTGTCATTTAGTGTGCGTAGGTAATTTGCTCAGTTAAATAATAATCATTAAAATATTCCTTTAAAAATTCAATTATTATATTAATTAAAAAAACAATAACTTTTTATTCTGTTTAATAAATACTTAAATAGTAGATTATTAACCAAGGGGATAAAGCAGTGTCTTCTGTCGCGGGTGACGATTTAAATCGCGAGCGTAACGAAGGACTTAAGGTTCACTCCCGAGCGTAGCGAGGGTGTTAAAAACTTAAATCACGAGCGAAGCGAGGGATTTAAGACGAGTCCTGAGTGTAGCGAGGGATTGAAGTTCACCCAAGACTAAGACAGCTTTATCACCGAGGAAAATACTCTACTTTTCGTATCATTTGCGAAAAAATTAACACAATAATAATATGAGATAAACATTTATTAAAAATATTGACAATTAAAAGTAAAAGTATTCGAAACAGTGGTCCAATTATTGATAGAGAGAGTTACATTTTTGTTTGGTACATTTATTGTTGATGAGTTGATTTGAGTATTTCTCTGTTCTTGCGTCTGAGGAACTTGGCAAATTCCTAGCCTAATATTTTTTTGTCGGAAAAGCAAAGGCATCAAGCTCATACGGCCTCGTCGGTTTTCGTAATTTTATTTAATAATCATGACTGCATAACAAATGCATATTCCTTTTTCAGAAAGATGTATAATGCTTTATATACAAACTGAATGATGTAAACACAGATGTAGATCAGTATAAATTTCGGTAAGTATTCCAAATTTAAATCACATTCTCCCCCTAGAGGATGAATGAAATTCAGTACAATTTTCTTTCCCTGTTTTTAACAGATTAAAAATGACTATTGTTATGTTCGCTTTTTGTGGCATAGAATGTCACTTTTTTGAGCAAGTGGTATGAAATAGTAGATTATTAACCAAGGGGATAAAGCAGTGTCTTCTGTCGCGGGTGATGATTTAAATCGCGAGCGTAACGAAGGACTCGAGGTTTACTCCCGAGCGTAGCGAGGGTGTTAAAAACTTAAAGCACGAGCGAAGCGAGGGATTTAAGACGAGTCCTGAGTGTAGCGAGGGATTTAAGTTCACCCAAGACTAAGACAGCTTTATCACCGAGGAAAATACTCTACTTTTCGTACCATTTGCGAAAAAATTAACACAATAATAATATGAGATAAGCGTTTATTAAAAATAATGACAATTAAAAGTAAAAGTTAACATTCGAAACATTGGTCCAATTATTGATAGAGAGTGTTACATTTTTGTTTGGTACATTTATTGTTGATGAGTTGATTTGAGTATTTCTCTGTTCTTGCGTCTGAGGAACTTGCGTTTCATTGTAGATAGTATACGTCGGAGATAGTGGTGGTGGTGCATCGTGAGTTACGGACGAAGATAAGATGCCGGAAGTTGATGGTTGTGGCTCTGATGGATTAAGTTTTATATTTTTGTTAATTTGACTGCTTAATATGGATTTATTCGCCATTGAGCTTTCGATATAACCCTCAGCTACTCTATCAGAGCTCCAACCACCGTGTCTTTTTATTGACGTAATATCCGCCCCTGAATCCGCCAAGAAAGTCGCCGAAGTTCTTCTAAAGCAGTGACCGGTGTAGAGTTCAACATCTTTAAGTTTTAAATATTTAGCAATTTCCTTTGGCATATTGCTAATTTTATTTTTGCCGATGGCTTGTCGAGTACATTTCCCATTCCGATAGTTTATAAAAAATCGATTGTTTTCCATGTTGGTGGGACGTAATGCTTGGTATTTATGAATGATTTTAGTATATTGTCCTTGTACAATGAATGACCGATTTTTCTTTGTCTTAGTTTCCTTTACATTAATCAACAGTAACTCATTGGAATGATTTTCAACGTCCTCCACCTTTAAGTTCACAAGTTCACATCCGCGGCAAGCACCATTGAGTCCAAAAATTAAGGCCACCTATAACAAAGATAAAAAACAGGTAAATATATAGAATAATTACCATTACTAAGATACGAAATATTCATAGTTAAATCATGTATACTTACTTTTGTGGCTAGAAAAATTTCGTCAGGAGCTTCATTAAGAAATTTTTCCACATTTTGAGTCGTAAAAATTTTAGACTTCTTTGCGCAATGCCCTTCTGATTTTCTTTTTAGAAAAGCCAGTAATTTTGTGAATCTATTTATTTCAATGCTGTGTTTGATGCTTAATGTAGCTTTCAGTTTTGAGTATATGCACCAAAGTGTATTCGGATTCTTTGTCTTGGATAAATAATCAAAATAGACAAGAAGTACTGATTCTGAAATTGATAGGCCTTTCGCACTTCTCCACGTTGAAAATTCTTCATAAGTTTTTAAATAATTTTCCTTGGATTTTGTTGGAAGCAAATTATTTATAATTGCGGCAGCATTTGCACTGATGGAATCCGACAATTCACTGTCACTGTCGCTTTGATTTAACATCGTAATGTATTTTTAGAACATTAACTTATTTATAAAAATAAATTAAAATAAACTTAACGTTTATGTATTTGAAGAAAACAAAAACGCGGCAAATTTCTACACTAATATTTTTTTGTCGGAAAAGCAAAGGCATCAAGCTCATACGGCCCCGTCGGTTTTCGTAATTTTATTTAATAATCATAACTGCATAATAAATGCGTATTCGTTTTTCAAAAAGATGTATATTGCTTTATAATGCTATACAAACTCAATGGTGTAAACACAGATGTAGTTCAGTATAAATTTCGGTAAGTATTCCAAATTTAAATCACATTCTCCCCCTAGAGGATGAATGAAATTCAGTACAATTTTCTTTCCCTGTTTTTAACAGATTAAAAATGACTATTGTTATGTTCGCTTTTTGTGGCATAGAATGTCACTTTTTTGAGCAAGTGGTATGAAAAGTATATTTTATTTGTTTTATTCTTTGTAAGCATAACTTTATTTAGCATAATAATAATAATAAGGCGTGGTCGACGGAGCCCCGCTTCGCGGGGCCCCTATTTCTGTCTGCAGGGTTTAAAGGAACCTAACATGAAGGGGATGACGGGGGCTCGTTCGCTCGCTCCGCTCGCTCACTTGAGCCCCCGTCATCCCCTTCGAACCTAACCTATCCGAGTCGGGGTGCCCCAATTCCCGAGCTCGCTTCGCTCGCTCTTGCATCCTAAGTTCTCATTGCCTTTTTACTAAATCGAGACATGTTAGACCTTGAGGTTATATTAAACGTTAGACCTAATGATTTTCGATTAAATAAACAATATACATATTAAACGTTAGACCTAATGATTTTCGATTAAATAAACAATATACATAATAAACGTTAGACCAAATGATTTTCGATTACATAAACGTTATGTCAAACAACGTTATACTAATTAAGTTTTAGAATAAATAAATGTTATTTGTAAAGAAATTATATCAACAGTTGGTATATCTCACGTTGATTATATCTTATGAACGATAATAAAATGAAATTAGACCAAATGAGTTTATACGTTATGAGACGCACCCCAATTTCATTCCTCAAATAAAAGTTATCTGGCGACGGAAAAATCAGCTCTAAATTGTTCAACCCAGAAAAATAGTAAAACCTAGGTACAGACGCCAGCACATCAAGCTACTACAATCTGTCAAATTTCTTTAATAGATTTTCAACTTTATCGCCAAAGCATTAAGGGTCAAGGTTGATTGGGAAAATTTGACAGTTTCGGGTAGCTTGACCTGCTGGCGTCTGTACCTACCCGCACTACATTATATGCATAATATATGACAATTGTTATTAAAAGATGGTTTGATTACTACCTATCAGTATTTATTCTAATAACATAAGTATCCTAGGTATTCCTAATAGAAAAACCTAATATATGTACACCTACAATAGGTAGTTTGGCTCAACTGATACTTATTATGTTTCTCAGCAAGGCTATATTTAAAAAAGAAATTGTTACTATTTAAGTGATCAGATCTGTAATAATTAAGTAATGTTTACTTTTATCCTGTTTATTTTTATATCGTTCTTTCTAACAACTAGTAGATCTGTTAAGTAAATGTGGATGATGTTGTGAGTAGTGTATTTGTTACCTCTATTATTAAGTTCTATCCTGTGTTTACTTATTATTACACTACTGTTTGCTGTCGCTAAATAAATTAATAAATAACAACACTTAGCCTGACCTAGGAAATCTGACGACTTCAAGCTCAGCTGTCGGGCTTGCGTGTAAACCAACGATTGGAGAGGAGAGGCGACCAAGAAGGGCAAGACAGCAAGTACCCAAGTAGGTACGAGTACCTCAAGGTTGCTCTACTTTCGACAACCACTCACTTTCCAGAAATAAAACTTTATTGCATTAAATAATTAGGATATTAATATTCCTTTATTGTACGGACAAACAAGATTGCACTATATAACGTGATGTCGGTCATAAAGTTATTGATATACATAGATTTAGGTACCTGTCCGAGGTCGAGAACAAATGTAGGTGATCTAAAGGGTATTGAAAATTTTGATATGGAGCCTGGCATAGGTTGCGCCATTTTGATTTTTTTTTTCACGCACAATGGCGGTCACACATGTAACCTACATAAATCGATAACTGTAAGCAAAAATAAAATGTGGCCGCCATTTTGGAAAAATATCAAAATGGCAGATAGGTAGATATGCCACGGATCCTCAAAGCCCTTTAGGCTAAGCGCACATTACCAGTGATCGGAGTAGGTAGATTGATTTTTGGTACTTGTATCATAGATGTTCACAGAAAGCATAACATGGATAAGTCATTTTCCCGGAAAGTAATTCCGGTGTTTCCGGATCCAGTTAAATATTGTTAATGTTGGTAGTGATATTATTACTACTCAATTCATTTAAAGGAACGAGTGAGCTACCTGGTATCGTCGCCGGGCGTACGCATTGTTTTGATAACCGGTTAGTGCACCACCCATGATCCTTTACTCTGATTGGTCGTTGGGTTGTGTCAAATCGTGACTGGATAACGTTTAAAAATATTATGAACAATATAATATTGCTCATTTTAATACAATTCCTACCTAAGTTCCGTTTTTTTTTTTTAATAATCAAACAATTCCGAAAATCCGGAGGAATGTCCATATTAATATATACGTTTCGGATCAATGACCCCAATTCAATCTACCTACTCCGATCTCTGCACATTACACAGTCGTTTCGAGCCGCTGCTGTAGGAGGATTTTCCATTCTGCCCAAATATACGTCATCCTTTATAGGTAAACAGGAAATAAAGCTCTTATACTTAGCATAATCAGCCTATAACGATCCCACTGCTGGGACACGCCTACTCTCTGTGAGAAGGAATGGGCCGTAATCCACCACGCGGGCCCAGTGCGGGTTGGTAGATGTCACCTGTCTTCGAATTTTTGGTTCTAGGACATGCCGGTTTTCCTCACGATGTTTTCCTTCATCGTTTTTGAGAGCAGTGGTGATGAGACATACAAAGTAAAGAGCCTGCCTGGGTTCGAACACACGACGTACAACTCGTAAGTCGGGGCTTTACCACTGGTCCACCAGTGCTCTCCATCGCATATTTTAATTTTAGTAAGTTACCTACGTTTTTATAATAATAGATGTAATAGGTACATACCTCATCATCATCATCAGCCTATAGCAGTCCACTGCTGCACATAGGCCTCTCCTATGGCACGCCATTCAACTCATCGGCAACTCTCATCCAGCTGCTACCAGCCATCCTGCGAAGATCGTCGCTCCACCTAGCCTGAGGGCGTCCTACCTTACGTTTGTCGATTCGCGGTCTCCACTCAAGAACACGTCTAGCCCCACGCTAGGTAGGTAACATCGTTTTAATATTGTATTGTAAATCATTCGAACATTGAACCTAAGAAATAAGCATGTGTCCCGTTAACAATAAATTAATCAGAAAAATCCAGTCAACAAGAATGTGAACAACCTACTGAGTAGGTATCTACGTGTTAAAAATATACCTACCTACTAATAAATAGGTAAAGCAATCAACTCTACATACAAAATGAAATTACAAAAGAATGAGGAATGATCTACGTTTATGAATTTAAAATCAACCGTTATTTAATTTTGTTGGTAGGTAGGTACCTACTTGAGTACCTACACTTGACTTGTTTCAAAATAACGTTGAAAAAGAAGTACCTAAGATGCTCCGTATAGAAGTGAAATTGGGGGAAAAATACGCCTACGAGCAATTTTGAACACATTTGGAGCGTTCATCGTTCAACCATTTCAGGAGGATAGTACGAGGGGCGTTCAATGTATTCATGGTACCAGGGTGATTTACTAATGATATGGGTAATTTGACTAATTCATTAATTAATGACATTATCTAAGGGTATAAAGGTAAAATTTCATGTAGTTGTGATCATTAGTTTGCTAGTTATCCTTAGTCAACGACAATTGGTAGGGCTAACGTGACAATGTTGAAGAAAATCGAGCACCGCGCCGTTATTAAATTCCTTACCAAACAAGGAAAAAGTCAAAAAAACTATTCAAGAAGAGATGGTGGCTGTTTACCAAGATTCTGCACCTTCGTTATCTACGGTTCAAAACTGGTCAAGTTAATTTAAAAGGGGCAGAGAGAGTATTGAAGGCGACACTCGCTCGGGCGGCCCGGTTACTGCCTCTACGGTAGAAAACGTGAAAAAGTTGAGAAGCTTATACTGGAGGATGCCCGAATGAAGATCAAAATGAGAGCAGAGATGACCCACCTCTCTGTTGGTTCCATACACACTATTCTTCATGACCTTCTTTACCTTTCAAAAGTCAGTGCGAAAATGCTCACGGCGCCTCAAAAGCAAGTGCGAATGGAGTGCTGTAGGGAGTTTTTAGAGCTCTGTGGTGAAGTTCCATCAAGTATTTTCCATCGAATTGTTACTGGAGATTAAACGTGGGTTCATCATTATGACCCTAAAAGTAAGCAAGAGTCCATGCAGTCACAATAAGGGTACTGCGCCCCCTAAGAAATTCAAAGTCGTTCCGTCCGCCGGAAAAATCATGGCCACAATGTTGTGGGACTCAAAAGGAATTTTGCTGATTGAATACATAAAAAAAGGTGAAGTCGTAAACGCAGCATCCTATGTATCCACTTCACGAATTTACGGTGAGCAATTAGAAAAAAAACCCGCGGGGTAAACTGACCACCGGCGGTGTGTTGCTTCTTCACGACAACGCCCCGGTCCACATGGCGCGTGTTTCCAAGGCTGCTGTGCGAGATAGTGGTTTCGAAGAAATTAATAATCACCCACCCTATAGCCCGGACCTAGCCCCGAGTGATTATTATTTGTTCCCTAATTTGAAAAAAGTGCTTCGTGGGAAACGATTTTCCAACGATGAAGAGCTCAAGGCAGCAATAAATGCGCATTTTTCAGAGAAAGAGAAAAGTTTATTTTACCGGGTATTGAAAAATTAATTTCGGGATGTACTTAATAAAAAAAATTAAAAAAAATAGTTTATTTCTGTAAATTTCTTGTACAATATTATTCTGTGGCTAGAACCTCCCAGGAAGCATGTAGTAATGCTTGTGTTGGGTGGTTCTGCTCCTCCCGCGGATCAACATATTTTTAGGTCACTAGATAACTAAACTATTTTAAGTAATTACAAACAAGTACAGATAAATGCATTAGGGTAATGGGGGATAACATTGAAAAATAAAAAATATTTTAATTGAATTTACTTCTTTTTTCACGCCGATACCGAGAATACAATGAACGCCCCTCGTAGGTCTAGGTAGATAGAATATATAGTTCCACACGCCTCCAAACTGCAGGGTGAATAATATGTGATGCCCTGCACCACAAATCAGTAAATGTATTTAGCGCTTAACGAATTTAAAACATCGTTTTCTATCTGTTAATCGTTTGAATATGACAGAGACGGAATAAAGTTTTAAATACGTTTAGTGTTAAATGCATCCAGTGATTAGTAGTGCAAGCGAGGTAGGAAGTACAATTTCTTTCTCATCTATGTTTTATACCGACCGAAACACGGTGCAAATACCAGAGGGGCAATTCTCGTAATTTTAAGAACGTTCACAGTCCTGAAGGCCAATTCTCGTAATTTATAACGTTCAAAATCTAGTCGCAGTCTAATCTCAGCGTCAAATAAATGTCAAAAACTTGTCAACATGTAGGGAAATTAGAGGTTTTTTTGACAGATTGAGACTGAGATCAGACTGTGAACGTTCTTAAAATTATGAGAATTGCCCCTCTGATCTCAGTCTCAATCTATCAAAAATACCTCAAATTTCCCTACATTTTGACAAGTTTTTGACATTTGTTTGTCGCCGAAATGACACTGCGACTAGATTTTGAACGTTTTAAATTATGAGAATTGGCCTTCAGATCTCAATTAAATGTGCACAAAAGCATGTAAATGATTCGCTTCCTCTTATAAGTACCTCCCATCAAAAATGATGAAAGAAACAGCCTAGCTACGGGCAAATTGCAAATGATGATCATGATGGAACCGGTCACACATGGTTGAACAGCAGCTCTTACAAAGTTTCAATAGGTATGTGCCAATGTTTCCTCGGCTGAGTGCTTTGGTACTGCGATAGCATAACATCCCGGATACGAATGCAAGCGCATCTGATTGACGCTAGCCGATAATAGATAGCCGTTACTTAGCGCACAGTTGAATGGCTCGGCCTTGGGTAAAATTGTTCTTTTGGAGAGACTGAATTTTTGCATCTGGCAACTGCAACAATGTGTTTAGCTGGAAGGTAATTTATGCAAGCTACAATTTGATAGATGGTGGGCAATCAAAAATACAATTCAGCTGGCATACAACCCAAACTGCAATGAAGATTTTGTATGCAATCAAAAAATTAATACTAATTTACAAAATGTATTTAATTTACCTTTATCATGTAATCACATATCTTATAGCATCATACTTTGCTTAGCCTTTTCCCAACTATGTTGGGGTCGGCTTCCAGTCTAACCGGAAGCAGCTGAATACCAGTATTTTACATGGAGCGACTGCCTATCTAACCTCCCCAACCCAGTGACTAGGTAATATGATACCCCTTGGTAAGACTGGTTGTCAGACTTTCGGGCTACTGATGACCCGTAACGACTGTCAAAGATCCACGAATGACAGCCAGGACCAACGGCTTAACGTGCTTTCCGAGGCACGGAGGGGTCTTGGGATGTAAAGATGGTCACCCATCCACGGACCAACCGCGGCAAGCGTAGCTTAGCCTGATCGATCAATTAAACCAAACCGAATTAAACCAATTTGTGCATAAATAATGTTTTACTCTTCAGAAAGGGCAGGTGTGTAATACTCGCAACCGGCGCGCATGTATGACCAGCCCCAGCAGTCTCGACATTCATAGCGATCGCTTTACGACCGAATTCGGTCGCAAAGTCCCGAATTGCCAGGTGTAATGTATGGAGTGACAGGACTTTGCGACCGAATTCGGTTGCAAAGTCCCGGATTGACAGGTGTAATGTATGGAGTGACAGGACTTTGCGACCGAATTCGGTTGCAAAGTCCCGGATTGACAGGTGTAATGTATGGAGTGACAGGACTTTGCGACCGAATTCGGTCGTAAAGCGATCGCTATGAATGTCGAGACTGCTGGTGCAGAAGGCCAATTCTCGTAATTTAAAACGTTCAAAATCTAGTCGCAGTCTCTTCTCGGCG
Organism: Apamea anceps; assembly: GCA_951799955.1. Classification (NCBI taxonomy): domain Eukaryota; kingdom Metazoa; phylum Arthropoda; class Insecta; order Lepidoptera; family Noctuidae; genus Apamea; species Apamea anceps. Next base: position 4,533,699 of record OX637506.1, read on the forward strand.
ACAAACAAATATTAAAAACTTGTCAAAAATGTAGGGAAACTAGAGGTAATTTTGACAGATTGAGACTAAGATCAGACTGTGAACGTAGGTACATAAAATTACGGGAATGGCCGCTCAGATGTTTTAACGTAAACGAAGCAAAAGGAGTATGTAAGGGTCGTAGCAGGTGGCGTTCTGTAGTTTCTGACTACCCCCATGGGAAGAAGGCGTGAGCCTAGGTATATACGAATGTAATCTTTTACAACAGGGAAGGTTGGTTAGCAAAACTAGATTAACAAAGTCATTAACAATGTCCAATTAAAGAGCAATATGTTTTATATTTCATAAACCATTTATTTAAAAAATATATAGGTACAAAACATCATACATTCTATAACCATTACATCTAACCGTATCAATAATAAATTGGACCACAATATTTATCTAAATAATTACATCACTAAGTACAATGAATATTACCATGATCCCTGAATGCGTAACGTAAAACTATTTACTATGGCAATGGTAATTTGGAAACATCTGAAGTTTGTAGTTGAGCAAGGTAATTCAACAAATAGGTGGAAACTTCGTCTTAGCACAGTCAACATAGGCTCATCAAACTTTCGCGCGTGTTCACTCACTCATATACGCTTCACGTCACCATTTGGTTCCTAAAAAATAGTACTGCGCAGCCTTCTGCGCGAAATTCGGACCGGTCATGATTCTTCGGCCATATTGGAGATTGCAACAATTTGACAGCGCCTTTATTTGACAGCAGTAAGGGCAATGTTCATAGTTCAAGTGTACTACTGACATATATTTGAATTAAGAAATTAAGATAATTTTCAAGTTATGGTACAACAAACTGAATGGAATAACAAAGTTCAAATTCCATTGCAAACTTTTTAGGACCTTTTTGTTACAAATTGTCACTCAAAAATCAACTTAGAATACATTTCACTAAAGTAGACAATTGTTTAACAAACTTGGTTGACTAAAAGTAGACACTCAAATAAATAACAATTTATTTTTAATTGAAAAATGGAAAAAAAATAGTTATGAATATCATGTTAGCATTATTTTAATGATTCAGAAATAATTCTGAATTACACAGCAGTCTTCATAAATTGTAAGTAAAATTAACAAATCTAAATTACCATTGCCTAGGCTAAAATTACGTCTATCTTTGATATAAGTTTAACGGCAAGCCCGTAAGGCAAGATATATGAATAGTTTATGAGCAAATTAAAGAAATAATATATTTTCTAACGACTTTCTTTCATTATTTCATTAGTTTCATGCATCGAATGGTTTCAGATCTTACTATTGTAAAATGTTATAAAATCTGCATTAAAATCTCACTTTATGGATGGATATTTTTAATCTGTATAGTATCAACAAAATAAGGCCACAGTGGAAAGAAAATCAATTTTTATTTAATATTATAAATGATTGTATAAAAATGCTGTAACTTTTATAATTTTGTGAACATTATCAGCATATCACACGTAACTATCACATTTAGTAGCTTTCTTTTGCTCATAATTATAAATCTGTAAAGAAATTAAACTTTTAAATGAATGAAGTATTTTTAATAAAATTAGGTATTTTCTCATCATCGAAGTCCTCACGAAATGATTGTCATGTATATAAAATTACAATAATATTATTTGAATGAATGATTTTTCGAGAGCACACTTTATTATTATATTTCATTACTTATGCATTTTTAACTATATTATTTTTTGTGAAACATGATTACAGGACGTTTGTTTACAAGTTAGACCTCTAGTTAACACGGAACCGAGGATCCATTTTCTCATAACATATTCGAAATGTACAGTCCCGTTTGAGTTTTAATTATTATAGTATAGAACATTTCTTTATCACATTAACTGCGTAATCATAACTACCTATAGCGATTGCAACTTTGTCTTAATTAACTTCTCTAATAGAAACATTATGAAAACAGCTGATCGAGTTAAATTAGCGAATTTTAAAAGAAATAAATAGTTTTGTTACTCCAATTCCTAAATAAGGAATTATCAGGACCTTTGGCATAAATTCGTTATAGTATAAACCTCTATCGCTTTTAAAACTGTAGTTTATACTCAACCTGCACCATAATAAGTCAGCATCACATCTATACAATTTTGTGTTCCGTGACAAAGTGACAACCCTAACTTAAAATAGCTTGTCGTTTGATTTTCTAGCCTACTTACGAGTTAACATAAGGTTTATTTTTGCTTATCTGGTGGCTTTCAGCTTCCAACGTAAGAAGAGGAACGCAGATATACGTAGGACCACGAAGATGAGGCATAGGGCGGCGATGTCCAGGGTGAAGTCTGCGTTCAACATGTCCAGCTCTTCTAGGGTGGTTTCTGGGTTCTTGAAGTGGCAGTAAGTCTGGAAAAGAAAAGTAGTATTATTACACTGATAATGCGTCAATGGAAAAGACAGGATTGTAGGACAAATGGAGAGTAATGGCCCGCAGTGGTCTGCTACTTGCTGATAATGATGATATCGTTCACGGTAGTCTAGAAATTGTTTTTTTCAAAAATCAGAAATATTTATTTGTAAGTTATAGGTACAGTCACGAGCAAAAGTATGTATACACTCGGCTTTATTCAAAAGCGATTTACTCCTTTATTTTTGAATGAAATTTTATGTTGTTACGAACATAGCATTTTCGAGCCCATAGGTTTATGTAATGTGCCATATTTCAACGTTGCATTTGTTATTTCACGAAAAAATCGCAATCGTAAGTTGCCAAGTGTTGACATATTGGTGCTCGTGACTGTACAATAGATGTAAAATGGTATGTACAGTTCGCTACAACCATTAATGGCATACAAAAAAAAAACTTTATAAATCAGTGAATGAATTTAACTTAAGTACATCATCTGCCTAGTCTTTTTCCCGACTATGTTGGGATCGGCTTCCAGTCTAACCGGATGCAGGTACTACTACAGGTACCTTAGGTACATAATTATAGTTAAATTTATCTTCTCTAATTGTGTACGGAAAAATAAAATGGTACCTATTCAAATTAAAAATAATGATTAAGTAACAAAAACAAAATTAAAGTATAATAATAAAACATTCTTAATAATACAAAATGATTTTAAAAATTCAAATGCATAACAGTAGATATCAAATATATATATAGTTGAGAGATGTCAAATATTGTAGTGAAATAGTAAGAATATTTGCAGTCCGCGCACCCTCTCTCTCTCATGTGGTTTGTCAATCTGGGTACTGAATCTGACTTTTTATTAGTTCATTAAAATTATTTATAACAATTAGACTGCATTACTATTTATAATTTTCCTTTCAACTAATTCTGTGAGTATCAAAACAAAACTATGAACTTCTCTTACCTGATGGCACTTCAACCTGGGCCTGTCAAAGGAGTAGGTAGCGAGCGCAGTACCCTCGAACCCGTATCTGATGTATGATAGATATGTGATCCATCTTAGATACACCGGAATCGCGTTGAATGATACGAAGAAACCGCTGAACAGCAGGAATGGTACTGACATTACAGGGGCCAGGAACACGCCGTTCTGAGAGAGAAAAAGAAACGTTATTAGTACATTATGAGTGATAAATAGGTTGGCGGCCCATCTAATGGCAGGTTGCCAGGTGGCACTGTTGCCACAACTGCGATACCGATAGCTTCATATACTTAAGCCGATATGGCATGGAAACTGTTTCTTAAAAATTGGTTAAAGATTGGAGAATATAAAAGTTTTATTGTGACTTGTAAAGTCACATAGTGAGCGATGAGGGGTTTTAAAGTCAGAGAGTTTTTTATATGGATTCAAATATAAGGCGCCATCTCCACGAGCGAGAGAATCGCGGCGATAGTCTCGCCCCGTGCCATCAAATTCACACGGCGATATCATCGCGACGATAATTTGCTGGCGTCGCATGACTATCGCCGCGATTTTCTCGCCCGTGGAGATGACGCCTTACAGTTCTCATATATTTTTCTCAATTCCATGAAGCTTTTAAGCTGAGAATATGTATGCATGACTGTATAAAGCGGTTTGTACCTTCCCATGCTTTTCGTTTCCTTACGTAAAGCACTTTACGGAACAGACAGTCCAATTACAAATAAGTATTTACCTGAACATTCATAGCAGCACCAACAACGAGACCAACGCTCTGTGCCACGAAGGAGATAAGCAGGCAAGATGAGAGGAACATCGCGAACCGGAACCAGACGGGCGGCTGTGACGTCAGCAGGTACACTATCACCACGTAGATTACGCAGAATATCGCCTGGGAAGAGATGATTGATGGTTTTAATAAATATTGGCAAAATGGAAAATGTCAAATATCAGTTAGTAACCTTCAACTTCTCTCGAGTGAAGGGATATTTATGTTTCATACGACGTTCACAGGAAACCGACAAAATTATATACGGACTAGCTGCGCCTCGCGGTTTCACCCGCATAAGTATCCCGTGGGAATATCGGGATAAAAATTATCCTATGTGTTAATCCTGGTTATAAACTATCTGTGTGCCAAATTTCATCCAAATCCGTTCAGGAGTTTTGGCGTGAAAGAGTAACAAACATCCATCCATACAGACTTTTGCGTTTACAATATTAGTAGGATGAACGTTGTCCTTTCATTTTATTTTTCGATCATTCGGTAGGGAAGTGAAAAATCGGCATCTTTCACTTCCCCTCTCCAAGAGCCGAATTCCTACATTGTTGGATCGACTCACTATTTCGATTTTTCACTTTTGATTCATTTTGTGTTCAGGCGTTTCACTTCGAGTGAAAAATGCCGAATGAAAGGCAAAAATTAACGTCATATCGGCTTTACTAACATTTATAGTTACGGTCAAAGGAGATGAGTAACCAGGGTCGTCGGATATAGTTGAAGTTTAGTAAGAAACTGATGGAAATTTTCGAATTAAATTTATATTTATTAATAGAAAACAAAAGTTCACTTATAAAATTAAATTTTATTCGAAAACATCTCTCGGGTTCTTACTAAACTTCAACTATATCCAACGACCATGGTTACCTTATCTCTTTTGGTAACTGTACATCAGAAGGCCAATTCTCGTAATTTAAAACGTTCAAAATCTAGTCGCAGTCTCATCTCGGCGACAAACAAATGTCAAAATCTTGTCAAAATGTAGGGAAATTAGAAGTATTTTTTGACAGATTAGGACTGAGATCAGACTGTGAACGTTCTTTACGAGAATTGCCCCTCTGATAGTATTAACATTCGGTTTTTTCTTTGGTTGTCGATGACGACAATAAAATAATGACGCAAGTCTAATACAACAAGGAATTCCTTGCGTTTAAGAGGGAAAGTCGAGTTCGATGACTTGGGTACTAAGATAACTGCAATCAACGGACTTACAATATAATGTAACTTCTCACTTCTTTATCCATTGATTGATTGATCACTGTCTAAAGCAAATTGATCTTTATTTTCGTTGAAATAAAGCTGCGGTTGGCTTGCTACCACTCACAAGTACACTACACTTTATTCTCGTAACTATAAAGTTGCTACTGAGTTGCTGCTGTCAGAGGTAAAATAACGTTGAAAGGACTGTAACATTATAACTGAAAGCCGATTCCCTTATTCAAAGACGTAGAAGGCCGAATCTGGGGCGCAATTCTGGTAATTTTAAGAACATTCACAATCTGATCTGTCTCAATCTGTCAAAAATACCTGAAATTTCCCTATATTTTTGACAAGTTTTTGACATTGATCGTAGCTGGGATGACATTGCGACTAGATTTTGAACGTTTTTAGTTACGGAAATTGGCCCTCTGATTGCGTCTTTTAATGTCAAAAATGTGTCAAAATTTAGGTAAATCAGAGGTATTTTTGATAACTTGAGAATGAGATTAGAACGTTCTTAAAAATCCAGGAATTGCCTCTATTCACAAATTAATAACACTACAACAGCCATTTTCCTAGTAAAAATGAACCACAAATTACCTGGAAAGGTATATCAGATACGGTGATCGCCAAATAGTAGGACCGTAGCGAGTACCATCGATTGAAGTGTTCTTTTATCAGCACAGGCATCTCAAGGGGAACTGGAAAATACAAACATTAATTAATAAACCAATTAAAAACTAATAAAATGAAAAAGTTTAAAGAAATTTCAATTTTATTCTTTAAGAGTTAGAGTTCAAATGTAAGCTCATTTGCTAGATTAAAAGACCAACTTTTCATGTCGTTTTTGTACGTATTTTCTCATATAAAAACTGGATCTGTCCACGACCTTCTCAGTGGTTTTTGACATTACTTTAGAACATGGAAATGATTCAAGCATTAATTCTCAATTCAGTGGAAGAAATAAAACCTGTTTGGCTTGCCATACAATATTTTATCCTTAAACAGTACCTACATCATTTGGTCTTTGTAAGATATTGCAGGTAAATAGTTTTGGAATTCCTCTTGAGAAGGAAAGGTAAATGCCCTTTTTTCCTTATGCACGACAAGTCAACTCATTTCATTATTTGTATTAAAAAATCGCCATTAAATCTCACTACTTTTACCCTCGACTAAGTATTAAAACAAAGCCCAGGCCAAAGGCAAAGGCCTCATCTCATACAACGAAGGCAAGAAGGCATTAATCACTATCCTGCTGGTTCAATAAACTTTTTGTAATTTGAACTCAAAGCTTTTATGACGTATTTAAAGTTCTTCTTCCCAGGGGGGTAGGCGGAAAATTGTTGGTTGAACTGTTGGTTGGTATTGTTAGTTGTTTGTTGGTGGTTGTGTTGTTGTTTGTTTGTTGTTTGCTTTTTGTTTGTTTGTTGTTGTTGTTTGTTTGTTAAATTGTTTGTTTGTTTGTTTGGTTGTTTGTTTGTTAGGCTGTTTGTTTGTTTTTCTTTGTTTGTTTGTTTGTTGCTTACATACTTCTTTCACATGCACACATCTGAAGGCCTAACACGAACGCGAGCAACCGTAACGGTAATTCGAACGACTTTTTCATTGTGCTTGTCAAACCAGAATGCAAGGTAAAGATAATTATATTTTCGATCCAAAAAAAAAAAAAAAAATACATTCACATTAGTGGGTCCGAGTTGGCTATTTTAACGTAACAAATTTTTTTGATACTTACAACTAAGAATAGTGATGGTCATCGAGGTGTACATGAGGAACAGCATGTTGAAGAACAGGAAGCCGAGGTTGGAGAGTACTTTGGAGCCGTCGTCGCCGATATCGTAGTAGAGGGCACCGATCAGGAAGCCGACTAGGATGTGAGCGAAGAGTCGGAGGTACATGAGAGTCTGTGGAGGACAAGGTGTATGTTAGAAAATATAAAATTATAGATTCTTTTGCAGTTCAAACACAGAAGAAAAAGGAAAATTATTTACTGTGCATAAATAAGCATAAACAAAAAAACACAAAAAAATACACATAAAAAAAAAACAAAATAATCTAAGTAACCAAAAGCCCCGAATCAACAACAATAGACAAAAAAAAGTTTAAAAATATTGTCTATTGCCAAAAGAGCGTTGATAAGAGCGTTTCTGTATTACAATGAATCGCATTCCATCAATAAATTCGTCGAGTCAAGTCGACGGTTTAGTATACACGCTAAGCATTTCTTCAAGAAACCGATAATTATCCGGGTTGGATAGGAGATGTGCAGCAAGCCCGATTCAAACTTTATGACGGCTCGGAACACGAGGTGATTCGCTGCGCAGTAACAAATTCAGCTGTCAGCGGAGGTAAGGGGTGACGTACTGCGCAGCGAGTAATGCACTTCAGAGCCGCCATAAAATTTTAATCGGACTGTACTTTGCCGAATAGAGAAATTGGCGCCGATTCCCTTGTTCACAAACTAAACTAAATTTAAGTTCAGTGCATCTTTTTCTTTCTATTTCATTAAGAAAAGGACAGAAGATAAAATATTAGTTTAGTCCTGTCAAATTAGTCAGCGACAGACGTAAATTGACGTATTTTTAGTAGGCATGTTTTTAATCACGTCTAAACTGTCTATGGAGCGTCTTAATTTTAGTAGTTAGTCTTAATTGTAGTAGTAGTGTAGTTTGTGAACAAGGGAATCGGCGCCATTGGCATAGTTTCATTTGTCCTAATATTGCGAGTGTAGGTATTTGGAATATTTACACATAGCAACGAATTTGTACACTTTCAATGGTTGTCTATGGTGCGGCCAACGAGAGAATGCGTTCTTGACACCTGTCAGATTCATACAAACGAATACGCGTTTTGTGAATTTGATCTTTATTGGCTAGTAGACTTGTCACACCGACAGGTGTCACGAACGCACTCTCTCGACGACCGGACTGTAGTAGCATTGAAAGTCATCACGAGTAAGTGTGAAAAATAAAAGTTAAACATGAGAGAGACTGAATTCGACTATTTTTAGCATGACCTGGATATATAGCGTGTCCAAATATAGCCTAAATTGATCAATTAACACATCGGCAACATAAGAATCTTCGATAGAACTTTCATATAGCATAATCAGCCTATAATGTTCCCACTGCTGGGACACCGGCCTCCTCTCTGTGAGAGGGAGTGGGCTGTAAACTAACACGCGGGCCCAGTGCGGGTTGGTAAGTGTCACATGTCTTCGAATTTTTGGTTCTAGGACATGCCGGTTTCCTCACGATGTTTTCCTTCATTGATTTTGTGTTTTGATGCGGATGAAGGTAAACGGTGAATCAATCTTGATTTGCACAAAGTAAAGCGCCTGTCAGGGTTTAGCCTAAAACTCGTAAGTCAGAGCCGTTGCCACTGAGCCACTACTCGAAAATCATATTATAATTAATGCTATATATGCACCGTTACTATCACCTTGTTCAAAACTACGGTCATTGGCCGAAGAATATATTTTTTTTATGATTTCTGACATGTTATTTTAAAGTTAAGCGCTTTAGACAAAAAAAAAAAACTAACGGTTCTAGACATGCTCGTATATGTAAATTAACAATAAATATTTAAATATTTACTGCGCAGGTAAGGTTGTAACAATAGATGACTAAATAATGCGTTGCTGTTTATAAAAACAATTACCGTCAATACTTCGCCCTAGCAATTCGAGTATTGTCTAAAGGAATATTTAAATTTATTCATACAATATTAGCTCCTATCTTCAAGGCAATATTGCCCAGAGATTTGACAGTTGAAACTTACTTATTTATTTAATTATTTACCATTTATGTACGCACATATATAAACATACAAAGAAAAACAGAACAGAAAGAATAGGTACAGAGGCGATGCTTATTTCATAAGAAATCTCTTCCAGCATACCTGAGATAGGACAATAGATACAGAGATGTAGACAGCGTGTGATAGAGCAAGGGAGACAAAAAATAATACATATAAGTAATCAAAAAACAATTCACTTAAACTTCTATAAATCTAATGTATTTTCCTGACATCTTATCCTTTGTAACGGAAACACACTTTGACACACACAGTGTCATAATGATAAACAATGATGTCGTGCTCATATCCTAACTATCAACAAAGATATTAAACAATCTTGACTGAATAACTGTGTATTTTAAACTGTGACCCAAAACTGTGGCATTGTTCACAAAACGTATTTTCTGAGAAACTCTTTTGAAGTGATGCAACTTTCACGACGGCTTATGAGTTGAGAAAATATGTTTTTTTTTATTGTTTTATCGTCGATCGATAGCTATCACGAGTCTGAAGTTTAAACAACAACAAAAAACTTATAGAAAATCATCTTAGAATTACACCTCGGCAAAGTTTAGAGAACAATCCAGTGGTATTTAGTACACTGCGGTACTCAGTACACTTACCCAATCTCTTCTGCTGAACAACAGTGTCCTCTTGAGTACGACCCAGAACTGTGTGAGCTCTGACGTGGCATACCGTCTGGGGGAAGCCTCACCTCCTAGTAAGGCGGCTTCTACATTATCCTGTTTCTCTGTGTCCATTTGGACTACCAGCGGATCACCTAGAGACAAGAGTTTGATGGTTAGAAATGTGATGATTAAGGGCAAACATTTAATAAGTAACATAACACAACGCCTTAGAGCTACTAAGGGATAAGCAGATATATATCGTACACTGATATTTCGACAGTAATAAATTTAGTCTCATGATATAGGGGGGCGAGCCCCCATTAATCGGGCACAAATCTCGACTCCGGGCTATTACTATTACTAGCTGCGCCCCGCGGTTTCACCCGCATAAGTTTCGATCCTGTGGGAATATCGGGATAAAAAGTATCCTATATGTTAATCCTGGTTACAAATCATCTGTGTCCCAAATTTCATTCAAATCCGTTCAGTAGTTTTTGCGTGAAAGAGTAACAAACATCCATCCATACAAACTTTTACGTTTATAATATTAGTAGGATTTATATAATAATAATAATAATATCCCTGGACATTTCACACAGCGCCATCTAGTCCCAAGCTAAGCAACCTAATGCTTGTGTTATGGTAACAAGATGGCTGATAAACTACTTATATACATTTTTTTTTTTGTAAATACATACATATTATAGATAGAAAAACACCCAGACTCGGAACAAATACATGTAGGTCATACAAATATTTGTTCCGTGCGGGAATCGAACCCGCGACACGCAGCGCAGCAGTCAATCGCTTAACCACTGCGCCAACCGTGCCGTATATACAGGGTGAAATTGAAAAAAAATCAGCTGTTCCCTACATTTATGTATGTTCGCATAACTCGTCAAAATGTAGGGAACAGCTGTTTTTCTTTTCGCGATTTCAGGTTTTGTCCCATAGTAAAAGTTGTTCATAATGATGATTACAATGACCCCTTAAAAGGATGCCCATGAATTTAATTTTACCCTGTATAGTTTATTGTACACCACTAATATGCATAACATAAAAAATACATCAAACACACATCATATTATTGATGGTATACTCTAATATCACTTTACCTGACTCGGGAATCGAACCCAAGACCCCACGTTTAGCAGTCGCGCTGGTGACCGTTGAACAAACGAGCCGTATTTTTAAACTTTTTGCTCATTAATAATGTTCCGCTAGAAATATACCTATGCGACCAACAGTATGAGTATGCCATTAACTCATACATTTTGCAAACGAAAGGACAGCTACATTGTTGAGCAATTACTATAAGGTCAACTTAGGACATAAATTGCAATTTCGAAATGTTCGTTTTAGTACTACATCATCCATCTTCCACATTTACGACGTCTTAAACAGAAAACACAGTTTAAAATGTTTTTACGCTTATTTAAGTGGGAAATGGGAAATAAACGTTTAATAGCACAATAAAAGGCTTATCATAATTGAATATCCTCTGTTTCGACGACAAAATAAAGTTCAGAGAATCAGTCCATAGTCACTGGTCACTGGCAGCCATACAACCGAACACAAGGCAGAGGTGGCCCAGTGGTAACAGCTGCGTCTTACGAGTTTGTAGGTCGTAGGTTCAACCCAGTCAGGCGCTTTACTTTATGTAAATTATTTCATCACCACTGTCCTCAAAACGATCAAGGAAAATATCGTGAGGAAATCGGCATGTCCTAGAACCAAAAATTCGAAGACATGTGCCATCATGAACCCGCACTGGGCCCACGTTGAAGATTATTATAGCCCACTCGTTCGAAGAGAGGAGGCCTGTGTCCCAGAAGTGGGAAATTTACAGGCTGATTATGCATACAAGCGTACGTCATTAAATGAAAAGAAGAAATAATGAGGAAATTCTGAACACTGAACAGCCTTCGTTCAGTAACGGAGACAACACGGAAGGGCCAAATGTCAAGGCACGAGACTCATGATGTTATCACGTGGATACAGCGCAGCATAATACATAAAATAGATGTATTAGTGTATTAACACGCGTCAGCCATTTAATAAACGATGATAAAGTAAGACCAAAGTCCGTATGTCAACGCAAAAAAAAGTAAGTACGAGTTGAAGCAAAAAAAAGCCAAACAAGTTACAATTTTTACCTGAGTGCGTCAGTAGGAGAAATATTTAAATGTATGGTTACAATATTGTACAGAGGGCATAGTGTGAGTTTTTCTACCTACTCGATAGCGTTAACGTAAACTCAGATTTGTATGGAATAACAGCAGTGCTATCGAGTTTCCACTAGATGGCGGTGCTCTAATACCGTACAAAATCTGCGTTTACGTTCACGCGATCTAGTAGGTAACAAACTCACACTACGCCCTCAGGTCACAACCAAAGTTGTCGACATAACTCACACAATATGCTTATTGTGTGAGCTATGTCGACAACTTTGGTTCACTCCACTTCAGCTTGCTAGCTGAAGTGGCAATGGCCGGCCATATTAGCCGTAGAACCGATGACCGTTGTGGTAGACGTGTTTTTGAGTGGAGACCGCGAATCGGTAAACATAAGGCGGGACGCCCTCAGGCTAGGTGGAGCGACGATCTTCGCAGGATGGCTGGTAGCAGCTGGATGAGAGTTGCCGATGAGTTGAATGGCGTGCCATAGGAGAGGCCTATGTGCAGCAGTGGACTGCTATAGGCTGATGATGATGATGAAAGATCACAACATATTATAAGATCACGCCTGAATTCCCCGAAGGGTTGGGCAGAGCTGTACCTGTAGCACACCCACATTTCACCAGTTATGTTTAAGTACCATGTAACAGAGGGCGAGCCTATTGCCAGCAACCGGGCACAAATCCAAACTCCGAGCGTTTACTGAGAAATTCCAGATGGAAAAATCCAATAACATAAAACTTAGATGATCCGGCAAGCGAACCCAGGACCTCTTGCTCAGCAGTAGCTCTTGCGACCAACGAGGACTAAAGATCATTGGAGTTTACTAAACTGCCAAGTACAGCAGTGCGATTCTGCAACCATCTCACCGTTAAAACTTAGGTGAAGTGAGCGTGGAGTAAGCTGTCATTCCAACTAATGCTAGGGATTGACACTATTGACAGCTCACTCTAAACTCACTTCACTTAACTTTTCACGGTAAGATTTTTAAAGAATCGATCGGCTGTTGGCCTTAACGGTCATAAAAACTCTTTTACTGTGATTTATTCTTTAGCCCGATACATAAAACAAAAACACATAAATTTACTTTCGCATAATTTTAACAAAATAAAAATACCTACATAGCACGCTATGACTAGTATATCAAGGAGATAATCTAACACATAACAACGGCAATTTGTCACGCATACATAAGCACAATTTCCGTAAATCGTCCCCTGACAGCATTATAAATAATTTAGTTTGTAATAAGTACAGTATTATATTACAAAACTATACAAAATTAGCTGTTTTCCGTAACTTCATCTACGTGTATTCATCATTTTTAATACAAGTATTCAGGATGTGAACAGCCTACATATGTTCTTCTTTAGGTGTCACGTTACCGATTTGACATATTTTATAATGATCGGTTCAGGTGTTCACGCGTGAAAAGGTAACAGACAGACAAACAGAGTTCCTTTCGCACTTATCTATATTACTGATAATAAAGCTGAAGAGCGTGTTTGTTTGTTTGAACGCGCTAATCTGTAGAACTACCGGTCGGATTAGAAAAAAATATTTTTGCGTTTGGTAGCAAAACTCTTGAGAATGGTTATAGACAAGAGATACATAACAAGCCGCGGACAGAAGTTAGTAATATTATAAATAGTAAAGTATGTATTTTGCTCATAATAACCTTAATAAATTACTAAACTATACATACATAATACTGTTGATAGATTAAAGGTGATTTAGTATTATTAACCGGTTTTGTCTCTTATACGAAAGTCATTAATTTAACTATTTTATCAAAACTAGCATTCGCTTTTATAACTATAAAACGCGAAATAAAAACAATAATAAATGACATTACAAGACGAGACGCAATGTGACTGTAATACTCGCATGACAATTTCTTTGAAGGTTTTCATATAAATTGTTCTACTAGGGTCGCGTCGCGCCTGTCTGAGTGGACGGTGGTGGAAATTATATTAATTGTAAAAAAATAGCAAGATATAGCATTTTCGTAGACATAAACAAAGGTTTCTTTATGTAACTAAGCTACTAAGATCATTTTGAAACCCACATCGAAGCCAGCTCTTTAAAATTCTTTTAAGGCCTGTCTATCTAAGCCTACGATCGCACGGACGTAAAAACATCGCGGCGGGATTTTATCGCGCACTGGATTTTCAACTCTCGGTGTTAAACCGAGCATTGAGAATCCAACAGAGCGAATCACAGCGCGTCAAAAAAACACGCTCTTTGATCTTTAACTCTCGATGCTGAGCAGAGCGATGGAAATTCAGTGCGCGAAAAATACTGGCCGCGGGAAAAACACGCTCGTGCGTACCTGGGCCAACAATTTTGGTTTGTATAAAAAATCTGTGAAAAAAACAATATTATTCCTGGGATAAAGATAAAAGCAATTGTATATAGAAGAAGATCAGAGGGGAAATTCTGGTAATTTTAAGATCGTTCACAGTCTGATCTCAGTCTCAATCTGTCAAAAAATACTTCTAATTTCCCTACATTTTGACAAGTTTTTGACATTTGTTTGTCGCCGAGATGAGACTGTGACTAGATTTTGAACGTTTTAAATTACGAGAATTGGCCTTCTGATTTTTCCAACACCTGAATGAAATCTCATTATACAAGCATTAGTTTATCGCCGTTCAAAGTTCATGTTACGTGTTGTGGGCCGTTATCGATGTGCCGTGGAAGTCGGACTCGGTTGTGTAACCCAGCCAAAGGCGCGGGTACCCATAGTTTAGACTTTATATCACCGTATTATATTACTTCCCTTTTTTACCGGATAGGAACATTCAAAAGAATTGTTTTTTATCCTATTTTTTGTGTTTGAACAATGAAAATCCTCACAATGACAATTAAATTGATCTCTCAGTTTATATTTTTATGATGTATGCATTCCTAAAAACCATTGTCTTTGCGAGTTTCCAGAAAAACAAACATTAATGACAATCGTTCAGTATCAATTTGCCAAGCCTTTTCCCAACTATGGTGGGGTCAGTTTCCAGTCTAACCAGATGCAGCTATAATGAATACCAGTATAATACCAGAATAGAGAATAGACTAAATACAATGCTATATCTATTTAATAATAAACAGTATAAAACGAAGTCGCTTTTCGTATTTGTCTGTGTGACAGCTTTGTTCCCCTAAACTACACAATAATCCTACCCTACTTCCTACTATAATATTATAAACGTGAAAGTTTGTATGGATGGATGGATAGATGTTTGTTACTCTTTCACGCCTGAACGGATTTGGATGAAATTTGGAACACAGATAGTTTATAACCTGGGTTAACAAGTATGATGATACTTTTTATCCCGATATTCCCAGGGGATCGAAACGCATGCGGGTGAAACCGCGGGACGCAGCTATTATAATATACTATTATATATATATAGAAACTTTTGCAACTAAAACACAAACTTATCTAACGAGTTTGTGACTAATGTAAATATCATTAAATTCTAGGTCTTCAATGATACCTATATTATTAATTTTTCACACCACCTGCTCGAAAATGTCAAATTATATGTCAAGCAACCTTAACCTAAAGTGAGTCATTAGTGGCCCGGGGCACAGCCGGTCAATAATGTTGTACTGGATTTCATTATGACCCGCTGGTCAATAATGTGATTTGAATTTGGAATCTCACATGCTCAGCTAAATTGGCAGTATAGTACTAACAAACACCCTTTGGTGCCAGAAAGAGGAAAACTATTCTCGATACACTTACTACGCGTGGATGATATTCTCGATTTCCTACAAAATCATAACGACTGCTTCTTCATATCGTTGCCATGTTTTCGAAGACATAATATTGTAAGAATAATTAGATAACTACGAACCATTTTTTAAAAGGAATGGAATAACATTAAAACTGGCATTAATAATAACAAATACTGTACCGCGCCGTAATACCGTAATAGTAATTTGCTGTAACATTAGTTAATTTATTTGTTTTTTGTACTATGGCTATTATTTTCTCACAGTAGGTGTAAAAAGTAGAGTATCCTCCTCTGGGCTAAAGGTGTCTTTGCCTTGGGCTAGCTTGAATCCCTCGCTGCATTCAGGATTCTTGTATTAACTCCCTCGCTTCGCTCGTGAGTTAAATCCCGAATCCTTTATTGCGCTCGAGATTCAATATGACGCCCGTGACATAAGACACAACTTTAGCCCCTCGGTGCATAATCTACTATAATATCACAGACAAGAATTATTCTAAACATGATTAGCACATCAGACACAAACAGGATGCATCGTTACCTATGATCTCTGTTATCACTGTTATCAGTCCGACGCAAAGGCATACTCCTTTATCATTTCATTATGAATGTTGTAGCTTTGATGTACACAGTATACCACAATTAGGAAACACGTGAAACGGGTTATCTCATTAATAAGAACATTTCTATAACGAGTAATCCATAGTATCTAGATTAGTGCAAGGATATATTTGTAATATCTGTGAAGGTCAATAAAAATTGAGGACAGATGTATGTACCTATGTATTAGCATAGTGATATTATTATTACTTTTTATTGGAACTGTTTTCGATTTTTCGGCTTTTAGTATTTATTCTAGTGAACGCCAAATAGCTTGCTGCATGGCATACACATAATTATCTTCTATCTTCTACTTATATGTATAACTAAAAATGCATCAACGAAATGTATGTACGCGTATAACTTCCGGTCGACTGCACCAAATTGGATAGTTCTTTTTTTGAAGTGAAAACTTCTTTAGCGGCGTTGTGCACTTTTTTGTGATGGGTAAAAAATGTTAAACTCGCGTCAGGACACGTGACCTGATCGAAAATTCGTAAGACGGAGGGAGAATAGAAATGTATATTGTATTTTACCACATAAATGATAGTACTTTTATACTGATAATTAAAGCAATTCGTGCAAAATTATTCCCTAACCATTCCAAAATATCAAAAATGCACAACGTTAATATTCAAGTTTTCACTTCTGCCGGCTCTCCCGGAGTGCAAGCCGTTGATTTTTTTTTTGTGATTGTTATTGTCAGGACAAGGTTTGTATAGTATAAAATTAAATTGAAATCGGGATTGAAACTTATGCGGGTGAAACCGCGGGGCGCAGATAGTGACACATAAATTGGACTGTTTCTGATAGTAATATTTTCAACTGACTAATATGGTCACGTTAATAAATCTTTTATTTTTCAGTTGTATTCTAAACATATAATTATGGGAAGTCAGAAACCGAAATATCTGACTACCAGTCTAGGAAAAGGCTCGGCAGATGACGATGCCATGAAGTATACTTAGATGCTCAATAACCTTACTGCGGGCTTACCCTAGAACGAGATTTCCTCATTTTCTACGACCGCAAAAGGACCAAACCAGTTTCTAAAATGGCTACCGAACAACATCTGTGACGGACATATCTATGCAAAACAGTAATTTATTATTATGTAAGAGCGAGCACGCAACCTAACACGCGGGAAATAAATTAATTCACGACTATCAATCGCATCCGGAAGTATTAAATATTTATTACGGTGACGTCATAATCTATGTCGAGGCTGTCATGTTAATGACTGTGTTATGGGCCCTTTTACCCGTGTACTTAATAATCAAATAGGTTTTCGGTTACTTATCTCATATTTTGCGTAAAATTTATAATATTGATTGAAATAAATGGTTTTTGTCCCTCCTTCTAATCCACCCAAAGGTTGACTTAAAAATCGTTTTTTTTTTGCGATAAGATCTAATCTGATCAGATAATAAACAAGCCACAAGTATATTTTGCAAAAGTAACGCAATTAATATTTAATTAAAATAACTGGTTGGCGCGACCAACCCGCACTGGGCCCGCGTGGTGGATTATGGCCCACTCCCTCTCACAGAGAGTAGGCCTGTGTCCCAGCAGTGGGAACATTAACGGCTAATTATGCTTACTGGTTGGCATAGTAACTTAGGCGCGACACCAATTCTTATCGTACTTATCAACTCTTGCATCCGATAATAATATAGGTGTCACCTTTACACCTTTGAATAAGAATAAATTAAATGCTTTCATATTATACCTGTAGGTTTTAAAGTCAATTGTAACTTGGTTAAGAATTGAATTCACTAGACGAGACCGGAATGAATGCCGAAATAAAAGCGTGGTGTTGGATTTTCAACTTTCGGCGCGGAACCGACGAATGAAAATGCCAAAAGCATAATTAATGCTTTTTTGGGCTGCGTCTTTCGGAATTGGTACGGTAGTACAAGATTTTATTTTTACACCTCCCTTTGAGGAATCCCCCGTTTTTGACCACAAACTTTATTTTACAAAAAAAATCACCTGGTCGGTTTCTAGTCTAACCGGTTGCAGCCACCATCTTAACTGATCTTAACTAAAGAAAAAGGAAGATAATAATAGGATTGAGATATGTGTGTCTGTGTTTCATGCTCGTTCTAACTAACCGACTCCATGACAATTAAAAAGTGCCTGTAACCAGGTTGATTAAAATAAATAACTACCTCGTTGGTCTAGTTCCCGCAAGCTCTACTACTGAGCATGAGGTCATAGATTCAATTTCCTGGTCGGGCAAAGCGTTATTGAATTTTTCCTTCGAAAACATTTCAGTAGCAACTCGAAGTTTTGACAATAGGCAATAGGCTCGCTCCTATTATCTACATACGACTTTAAAAACATAATTGGATAAATGTGGGTGTCCTGTAGGTGCACCGCTGCCTAACCCCTCGGGGGATACAGGCGTAATGTTATGTTAAAGTAAATGCTTTGAGTTTGTTCTATCTCCTTACCTTTAGCAATTTCACTGGCAGCATACTGCAGGATCCCGTTATGAAAGTTTCCATTCCCGTTGGTGTTGTTCCCGTCTCTGAACTTCTCCTGTACTTGTGCGAGGTCGTTCTTGTTCCACTCCTTGTTGAGGGATTCTTCCATAGCCTTCTTGTTGTTGTAGTCTGGAACTTTGCTGGCTGGGAAAGGCTGGCCGTTTCTGTGAAGGAATGTTGTAGTTTTATTAAACCTAAGGTCCATTTTGCAATGCTTTTAATTAAACTTACGACTCGATTATAATTCTATAAATAAATATTTGTCACGACCGCGAATCATATTTAGATCAACATACAACTTGATACTGACCTGCAAATTGCAAAAAACACAAGTAAATTAGAATTACGCGGGCTACCCTGACGTTTTCGCCCTAAGGTTTTTTAACTATTTTTACAACTACTTATTGCCAACGATGATTGCATTTTCGCTCGTTGGCCGTACATTTAAATATATTTACTCGGAGAGGCTATTATATAGAATAGCTTGGTAATCATGAGTAACCCAAGAAATACCAATATATCTTTCATCTGACCTGATATCATTCTTGCCGTTGTCAATGGCCCGCACTAGCTTGCCAGTGTTGTCTCCGTACTCGCCGCACGACACTTCAATGATGAAGGAAGCTGGGTTGTGGTACGAGGGACACTGCAGGCTAAGGCTGCCGAGCCATTCAACTGTTGGGAAAAAAAATTCGGCGTTAAAGATTTATGACGGTTTAGTCTTATTTTTCAAATAAATGAGATGTAGGTCGTTGTAGGTGCTCAGGGCTTTTGTAAGTTATTGAGACAGTAAAGACACCACCAAAGACAATATGATTGAAGATGTCTAATGGTATTTAAAACAATATAAAATGAACAAAAAAAAATATAAAAAATAATAAAAATGAAAAAAAAAAAAAAATAATAATAAAATAAATAAATAAAAATAATATCATCATTATTCTCCTGGCCTCATCCCAATTTATTTGCATGTCTTTTTCTTCCATACTTCTCTATTAGTCATCATCTCGACCCCCCCATTTTAACCATATCATCATTCACACATTCCATCCATCGCTTCTTTGGTCTATAAGAACAAAAATAATAATGGCAAGCAAATTCGTAGGCGAGCAATGAAAACTGCCGCCGTCGACGGGTCGACGTGTAGTGCGTGTACGTGAGTACGGTGCTCAAATACACGAGCGGCATGTTGTCAGCGGTCGCAGTTGCCTCTGTCGTCGACGAGTGTCGCTCGTGTGTATGCACTCTAAGGCTAACTCCAGTCCCAGCAGTCTCGACATTCATAGCGATCGCTTTACGACAGAATTCGGTCGCAAAGTCCCGAATTGACAGGTGAAATGTATGGAGTGACATGAGTTTGCGACCGAATTCGGCCGTAAAGCGATCGCTATGAATGTCGAGACTGCAGCCCCAGGGGTATACTGAAAACTTGTTCTAGTTTCCGAACGGGAAAATAGCTGTCAAATTCTATGTTGATGATCGACCAAACTCAAAACCTATTACAATTAACTGACACGAGATTTAATTATTTATTGAGTGTGTTAAACACAAAATGATAAAACTTAAACATTACATAGCGAAAAGTATAACATACCAAGTCTTCCCGTACTGCCTTGGTAGACACACTGCCCATCAGCCAAGGTATACAAATGATCGAACATTTCAAACAGCCTCGCAGAAGGCTGATGAATAGTACAGATGATAGTCCTGCCTCCCCTCGCCAAGGTCGCCAGCAGCGATATACATTGGAAGCAAGAGGAGCTGTCCAGACCAGAAGTAGGCTCGTCGAAGAACATGATAGGAGGGTTGTTGACCAGTTCCAAGGCAATTGAGAGACGCTTCTTCTGCCCTCCAGAGAGATTCGAGGTCATTGTCTTGTGGTGCTCTGACAGACCCAGTGTTTCGAGGATTTCGTGGATCTGGAAGAGAGGTTTTTTTGTAATTGGGTGTCTTGTAAATATTTTGATTGTAATAAGAGTCTGCCATCAAAATGAAGATAGAATGACTCAAGTTGAAAAACTTAAAATAAGATAATGTGGGGTCATTATCTTTTTTTCTATTTTTGTCGTGAAGACTACAATGCTTGTGTGAGATAAACTAACATCGGAGTCAAATCATCACCATCAGCCTACAGCAGTCCACTGCTGTACACAGGCCTTTCCGATTGCACGCCATTTAGCTCGATTCTCATCCGAGTCTGTTTGTCGTAAAAGGAAGCGTTTACAAAAAACTTTTTAACAAATAAATTAAACCGCCGAAAAAACTGAAAAGCAAAAAATAATAATATTAAGGTTAAATAAAAAAGGTTTATTATTTTTTGCTTTTCAGTTTTTTCGGCGGTTAAATTTTTGTTAAAAAGTTTTTATTTTATAATTTTTGTGGCTATAATCTACTAATTGTTTGCCAAAGGGCAGGCATATGTGGCACTGAGTAGAGTAATAATACACAACTCAGCATTCAAATTTGTGAGTGAACAATAAATCACCCCTATTTTCCCACCCTTAGGGTTATTCTTTTTCTTATGTCGTTTTTTTTTCCAAATATATGGGACCAACTTTGGGGTATACCCTTTCCAATAAAAAAAAGAATTATCAAAATCGGACTACTCCGTAAAAGGTTATGCGTAGTCATACATAATAAAAAAAATAATAAAAAATATACGCGTCGACTTGAGAACCTCCTCCTGCTTTTTTCGTCGGTTAAAAATAAGACCCTAATGTGAAACCCGACTTTATTTATCTAGTCTTGTAGTCATTAAAGTACTAGTGCCACGAAAAATACTACTTTTCAGATCAAGCATACCTACCATTTAGTTGCTACGACCCTATGTTATGTCCATGAGGATAAACGAAGACAAAAGAGGACATTGAAAGGAAAAACATGAGGACAATGATGTTCTTCCTTTCAATATACAATAGAGAATATCTATCTACTACATACCACTTCTTCCTTATCAGTGCTGGTGGTATAACTGGGCAGCTTCAACGCTGTAGCCACTGCCATGGCTTCCTCTACCGTCAGGTTGCCATGCAGCTGATTATCCTGCATGATGTAGCAAGAGAGCTTGCGGAAACCCGACAGGTTGCGCTCCATTCCGTTCACTGTGACGCTGCCTTCCAATCCTGAGGTTCTGAGGAAGGGAAAATTATGTGAGCTTGGATTGTGACTAAGTTTAATTGTGATTCCAGGTCTAAGCCTTTGGCGTAACGGCAGTGGGTATATTTTATTTATTTATTACACTACTAGCAACTCGCCCATGCTTTTTGCATTCGCACGCATGGGTGCAATCTACTGATGTGGCAACATGACAAAACATTGAAATGTCTTAAGTTAAATATGACGGCACGGTTGGCGCAGTGGTTAAGCGATTGACTGCTGCGCTGCGTGTCGCGGGTTCGATTCCCGCACGGAACAAATATTTGTATGGCCTACAAGTAGTCGTTCCGGGTCTGGCTGTTTGTGTATGTGAGTTTAAATGTTTGCAAGCGCACTCACGATACAGGAGAAATTCCTAGTGTGAAAGAATTAGAAATTCCTAAAAAACTAAAAAGAAGCTTTTTTAATTATTTTATTTATGAATTGTTTCTATTTGCTGTACTCTGGACGCTTTTAATGTTCGTCTTTTTACATCGTTCTCACTATAATTATAAATTCAACGATTAATAATGTAACTAAGAATTTAAACGAGTGTCCATGGAGTTTCTTATTTATTTATATATAAGTACTTTATTGTGCACCACAAAAACACATAGCTTATAAAATACATGACACACTACAAAATATACATACAATGGGCGGCCTTATCGCATTACTGCGATCTCTTCCAGGCAACCTTAGAATGGACAGTGATTTTCCTTGACATAAAATGGGGCTGTCATTCTCAAACTCAAACTCAAAATATTTATTTCAATTAAACCATTACAGGCACTTTTGAATTGTCCAGGGGTCGGTCAGTCAGAAAAATGAAGCTAGTTACCCATTCCAAAGCGTTCTTGCCCGTTCTTCTCTATACCGTACCTACTACGTTCACTAGCTTCATATTTCTGACTGACCGACTACTTGACAATTTAAAATGCTTTGAGTTTGAGTCTGAAACCTTCCGGAATAAATTCTCAGAAGAAATAAGCGGTCACACAGCAGTTTGTTTACTATCAATAAGATAGATGTGTAAATATAAAATCTTCGCTATAGCATACTATCTGAAACGACCTTCCTTCGTGTTTAGCCAACCAAATCCTAAACTATGCATTCAAGGCTATTGGTATGTGCATTGGAAATTATTACTAGACACTCAGATTAATCTGCACAATTCGAAACTGCTTGGTGTCACCTTTATCGTTCAAATAGTTGCGACCTCTAAAACATATATATATATGTCCCATCAATGAACATTCTTGCATTTTTTGGGTCGAAAAGGCTTTGAGTATTCCGTTAAAGTTTTAATTGCTTGTGTACCTAAGTTTAATAAGCAACTTCTAAAATAAAATCTAACTGTTAGGTTGACTCATACTAAATACCATGTGCTTGTATTATTTAAATGGTACACCAAAGACTATACCTACATACAGTATTTGTCTCTCCTTCCCCTTTTTTATCCATCCAAAGGTTGTCTTTAAAAGATCGCTCTTAGCGATAAGACTTCCCATTGTGTCACCCTTTGTAAAATTTCTATATTTATGTCTGTAGTTTAAGTATATGGTGTACATAATAAA
Organism: Apamea anceps; assembly: GCA_951799955.1. Taxonomy (NCBI): domain Eukaryota; kingdom Metazoa; phylum Arthropoda; class Insecta; order Lepidoptera; family Noctuidae; genus Apamea; species Apamea anceps. The sequence goes on from OX637506.1 coordinate 4,557,196, forward strand.
GAATATTCTATTCTATACTATCAAAATTTCAATATCACCTGATAATGAGTGATTTGGTTGCACTCGAAAAAGCTGGTGGTTGACCACTTTTTACCGTTGTGACCCGACCGATGACTGTACTTAACAAATTATGGAGAGACAAAAATATCACCAATCGGACAAAGAAACACTAGGGGCAATTCTCGTAATTTTAAGAACGTTCACAGTCTGATCACAGTCTCAATCTATCAAAAATACGTCTAATTTCCCTACATTTTGACAAGTTTTTGACATTTGCTTGTCGCCGAGATGAGACTGAGACTAGATTTTGAAAGTTTTAAATTACGAGAATAATAATTGGCCTTGTCCGCACACTTTTCTTCTCTTCTTCTTTCTTCTTTTCTTTTCTTCTTTTCTTTTTTTTTCTTTTCTTCTTCTCTTTTCTTCTCTTTCTCTATGATGCAGAGATTATCAAAGCTACCGACAGGCCAAGAATTGACGCCTTCGAAATGTGTTGCTGGCGCCACCTATTAACGATACCATGGACAGCCCATCGCACAAATGTCTCGATCCTTGAACAACTGTCTGTTGCAAAGCACAAAAACTGTCTTCGACCTGCCAGCAACGTGTCGTAAGATACTTTGGCCACATTGCCCGCAGACCAACAACATGGAACGTCTAATAGTGAAATGTGAATGTCTAATAGTATATATAGAAAATAGAGATATAAGACCTACTGGCCGATGCCCAAAACGGTGGTCGGATCAAATATCCGAGCAAGTGGACATACCTTTCAGCGCCGCAGACCAGGCCACCGATCGTAACAGATGGAGCAAGACCGTTGACATTTTGACAGACAGAATCACGATTCTTAGCAGTGAAGGGGCAATTAAGACGTAGAAGAGACCTCAGAGGGGCAATTCTCGTAATTTTAAGAACGTTCACAGCCTGATCTGTCAAAAATACCTCTAATTTCCCTAAATTTTTGACATTGACTGTCGCTGAGATGAGATTGCGACTAGATTTTGAACGTTTTTAATTATGGATATTGGCCTTCTGGTCTCTCAATAAGGTTGAAAAATGGCTCAACGCGAACTTTGTCGACTATTCGTAGGCACTAAATAATAATGCAGATTCTAGAGTAAGTACCTACTGAAAATGACATTGGGTTTATATCGATTGCAAGCACATGACATTGACATCGTCACCCAGTGGCCTTATAGCCTGCAGTCCATACCTACCGATGCGATACAATTCATTATCTAATCGATGCTAACAAATTACTTAGGTATTAATGCAGCTAGAATCGATATACAGGACAGTAAAGTTGCTTTTTATGCGAGTTAGAAGAAATAGGATACAGTATTATTATTATAATTAAATGCAATACCAAATGTCAGTTACTGTTATTATTGCATTTTTTATTTGACTGCTTTTTAGAGCTTGAATAATATTTTTCTGTACCCTAAATGTTTTTCAGAAAAAGTTTTATTAAGGTACCTACCTACTTAGTGAACTGATATGTTAGTTTGAATTTGCATTTTTGGCAGGTATCGATGGGTTTCTTATTATAACTTCATCAGGTTTTCGGTGCACAAATGAAACTTATTCGAAGCAACGTTGTTGTCCTTATTGTGTATGGAAACAAAGGCCTTTATCTCTGATAAATAAATTAATAAAATTAGCTAAGGGCTGATTTTTCCAACGCCAAATAATTTTATCCGAGGAATAATTTTCAATTTTTGACAGTTGTTCAATACAAAAATTGTCAGACGTCAATTTTATTCCACGAAAAAAATTATCTGGCGTTGGAAAAATCAGCCCTTAATATAAGAAATTAAATAGATGGTTACGATAACTTTGAATTAATTTATGTATTCAACATTCTACTAGAGTTTTCCTCATCGTAAAGCTCATAAGCTCACAAAGGGGTCGATATTAATTTATTTTTAGCCTATGTTTCTCACCGCAGGGCAAAAGGCCTCCCTTCTTGCCACTCCTATCTGTCTTGAGTGTGAACCAATCGTGTCTGCAAGCGTCAAGCTCAGGGGTCGATATCCGACCATCGATCACTAATAAAGAGATCGATGTAGCCGACACATAAAATAGAGCTCATTTATTGGTTAATGAGCTTTTTACCATTCAGATTCTGTTTACCTAGTTTGCACCTAAATGGGAGTTTCGCAAACTGGTGGCATACTGTGGTTTGGACAGAAACTAATTTTAGATTTGCAACAAAACAAAAAATTTGACATTCGAGATTTTTTTTTAAACTGCTAAAGCCAAGACCATGACATTATATTCATGAAGTTAAAAGGCTATTGTCCTTTTGATGTGCTCTCAGAGTGACGCACAAACACATTCATTGTCATTCGATATTGAGGTAGGTATTTCAGAAGTCACAGCCAACTCAAAGAGCTTCAAGCATTAAAAGAAGTTTTTTATTCGTCTCTCTAAAATCATATTTAATTGACAGACAACGGAGTCATTAATCTTGATTCTTCGCTTTATCTAAAAGGAAAAATACTTTAATGAACTATAATGTAATATGTATGTAGATATTGACATACATAATAGGTAGGTAAACGACCAACTGCTACACAGGATGAAATGAAATGTTTAGATGTATATTATGTGTTTAAGTAGATTTTAAAAGAGTAACCGTGGATTCTCTTGCCGGCTCTTTCCATAGGAAACGACCAATTGGAACCCTGCACCAAGGTTCTGACGTTTCGTAAGTGCCCATGAAGGTTAGTGTGAAATAAAATATTTTGATTTTAAGACACTTTTAAAATATTAACCAACATTTGTGTAAACTAGATGGCGCCGGCATTTCCTAGCTGATGTTCCAGACTTACTAGAATTATCAAATGGCCAGTATGCACCCTTTTTTTAATTTCATTAACATTATTCAAGAAACCGTATCCTTTATACGTTGTAAAATAAAATATAATTATAATAAAACAAACCAATATTTAATGTTTACAACAAAGTTTCCGGATATCGAATCACGCACAAGCGATAACATCCAAGTAACTTGACTACAATAAGTCAATAACATACGTTACAGACTGCATACATATTTGAAGTTAAAGTCATCATGTATCATTTTATAACATTACCTCCTTGACATATGTCGGGAGTGGACCCTAGAGTTCCAGACCTTTCGAAGGCGTACGAGGAGCCAAAGCCAACTCGCAGAGGCCCCTTCGACCATTTTAAATGTTGAAGGTTGAGGCACATTACCTCTTAATTTTTAGCATAATATTACTCAATCACTAAATGCTATGATACCATCAAATAAGGTAAATTGCTAATCGTAGTAAAGAATGTGTCACGGACACCTGCACCCTAATTGTGTATCAATCTCAACCTGAATCATTTTGAAGGATAGTGCTAATCCATTGCTTCATACGTTCGAAAATTTTGTCAGCTCAACAAAGTAAATAACGCAATGAATGTTGTTGAATTGTCAAATTGAAAGCCATTGCTACTGATAGTGTATTACGCAATAAACTGGTAAGTACATGTATGTAAGTATAGAGCCTGCAGGCCATCAAGCGCGCAGCAGGTATGTGGTGATTGCAGCAATACAATCCGTTCTACTTGTGTGATTACCATGAGGCTACTTCCTTGGAAGCTACTTTCTTTGCTGCACTGCGTTTGTGTGTCAATTGACTGCCTGTACCTGTACCAATTGTACTGAAAATATCAGTTATAAGGCCAGTCACTATGATTAATAAGGTACTTAATATACCTATATTAATAGGTCATCTGACTCGACAGACGTTGTCCTATCCAAATTTCAATTATTCATAAAAAAAATCCATATAAAAATGACGTTCAGTTTTACCCACAATTTAAAAGTTTTCGGGAAATTTTTCCAATTCTTTTTTCCATAAAAATCATATTCGGACTATTACGAACATTCTGAAACAAAATATAGCCAAGTCGATCCAGCCGTTCTGAAGTGATGCGCGTACCAACGAACAGCATTTTATTTTTATTTATATGTATTGTCAACTCAAAGTATTTTGTTTCAAGTAAACCAATTACAGGCACTGTTGAATTGTCAAGGTGTAGGTATATTCTATTTATGGCTGATTTTTCAATCGACATATAATTTTAATTCGTGAAATAATTTTGAATCTTTGACAGTTCTTCTATACAAAATCGGTCAGACGTCAATTTTATTCCACTATTCAGAAAAATTTCTCCGACATTCGTTTCGCCGTTGAACGGATCGCCGACAGAACGATTCACTTTTCATTTTTTCACCGATGGGTTTCAATGACGAATGATTCGCCGACAGAACGATGCAGTTTTGAAAATTTCATCGATAGAACCTTTCACCGACGAACGATTCGCCGGCATAACTGTTCGTCTGCCCCTGGGGTATAGAACATAGGTATTCGACATGTAATCTGAAGGTGTTATCCTGTATCCGTTTAAAAAAAAAAAAAAAAACAAAATTCAAAATAAGTCATTGCGAAGGATTTTATCATTTCCGGCTAGCTTATCATTTAACTGCTTATAATCTGTTATCCCGTTATCCTGTTTCCATTTACTGTTTAAAAAAAAACACACAAAATTAAATCAAAATACAAAATAAGTCATTGCGAAGGATTTTATCATTTCCGGCTAGCTTATCATTTAACTGCTTATAATCTGTTATCCCGTTATCCTGTTTCCGTCTACTGTTTAAAAAAAACACACCAAATAAAATCAAAATACAAAGTGATTCATTGCGAAGGATTTTATCATTTCCGGCTTCCTTATCATTTAACTGCTTATAATCAAAATTAAATGCACAATACATGCTCAAAATCTATACTTATAATAAATCTGTAGAAGTGAAAATTCTGTACATTGAGAATATCAAAAAAATAAATGGCAGGGGGTGTTACTAGACCGACACCGAACCCAAAAATGTGATTAAAAAATTTTTTGTCTGTCTGTCTGTCTGTCTGTCTGTCTGTCTGTTTGTTCAGGCATCACGCAAAAACTACCGGTTCGATTACGATGAAACTTGGTATAATTATTCTTTAATATCCTGGGCACCACACTGGGTACTTTTTATCCCGGAAAAGTATATACAATAAAAAACAAACTTAATTTTGCGGTTCGATCCCTAGATCCGATTACTGTACCAACCGCAAATAATAAGTTTGTCGTAGGTTAGGTCACACGCAGTGGAGTTCATTTTTATTCCTTTTACTTTTTAGAGTTATTTAGGTTTATTTTTATATAAGTCGTAGGTATAGATTTTAATTTTAAAGTATAGGTAGTATATTTGATAGTGTACGTAGTGACCGTAGGTTATTTTATAATACTGTTAGGTAGGATAGTCATTCGTATAGATATTAGTTTTTAGAGATTTTGCTTATTTATTGAGTTTAGATTGAGGGGCCCGTGGCAAAATAATAACAGCCGCACAGGTCGATCGGTCAGGTTAAGCTACGCTTGCCGCGGTCGGTCTGTGGATGGGTGACCATCTTTACATACCGAGACACCTCCGTGCCTCGGAAAGCACGTTAAGCCGTTGGTCCCGGCTGTCATTCGTGGATCTTTGACAGTCGTTACGGGTAGTCAGAAGCCCGAAAGTCTGACAACCAGTCGTACCAAGGGTATCGTATTACCCAATAACTGGGTTGTGGAGGTCAGATAGGCAGTCGCTCCATGTAAAATACTGGTATTCAGCTGCATCCGGTTAGACTGGAAGCCGGCCCTGAACATAGTTGGGAAAAGGCTAGGCAGATGATGATTGAGTTTAGATTAGTTATCGTCATAAATAGGTTTATTTAGGTAGGTAGGTATTTTATTTTCTGTTATAGAGTTTATTTCTTTTTTTAATTAGGTAGGTACTTAGGTAAAGATATCATATAGGTACCCTCTTAATCACCATTAATGAGACACAATTGGTTTTCTATTGTAATTAGCCACAAAGGGCCCGCGAGATAGATGGCATCCTGGTGCACATACATTTTATCCTGTTAGCACGTTCCCGTGGGATAATTTCCGACATCCACGCGGGCGAAGCCGCGGGCAGAAGCTAGTACAAAATAATACTAAACACCTAAAATTAAACTTTGCACTCATAGTCATTGCGAAGGATTTTATCATTTCCGGCTAGCTTATCATTTAAATGCTTATAATCAAAATTAACGATTATTAAATCAAAATTGACGTCTGACCGATTTTGTATAGAAGAACTGTCAAAAATTCAAAATTATTCCTCGGATAAAATTATCTGGTGATGAAAACATGGCTGATGTTTTCATCACCAAATAATTTAACTACAATCACTTGTTGACGACAATGTGTTTATTTTCTTGAAACTAGAAGGACGTAAGTCAAATTAAATGTCAAGCTATTGCTTTGTGAGATTGCCTATGGACTTTTGGTCGACACTGTACAATAACCAAACAATTTAATTTGACACTTCAGAAATATGAAAATACAAAACAGTAAATTAATAAACATACATAACATAGCATCACGCAGGCATTCCCTTAAGGGTTAGGGCAGAGGTGTACATACCATACACCTACATTTTGCCACTTAGGTATGATAAGTCCCCAGGGAGCGAACCTATTACCATCAACTAGGCACAAATCTAGACTCCACAGCTCCTGGCTACTACTCAGAGACATTCCAGTAAACAATTAACATCCCGTAAACACAACTGTCAGTCCTCCATTCAGTTTTAATTTCAAACTACCGACCCAAAAAACCTCGCTTTTAAAAGTGGCCAGATTCATCATCATCTGCCTAGCCTTTTCCCAACTATGTTGGGGTCGGCTTCCAGTCTAACCGGATGCAGCTGAATACCAGTATTTTACATGGAGCGAATGCCTATCTGACCTCCACAACCCAGTTACTGGGTAATACCATAGCCATACCCCTTGGTAAGAAACGTGGCCAGCCCTTCAAAAGCTAATCAAGATTTTAACTTCAAAAAAACTTCTTACATTCCAAATTAATGCCTTGTGACGTGATCGTAAGATAAATATTCCGTCTTCATTAAAAACTTGTTTTAATTCTAAATTTAATTCCGACACATGAAAATACTTAAAACATGGAATAATTTGCAAACAGAACATTTTTACAGACTATAACAGTTATTTTGATGTTGGCTCTGGGAAACTGGCGAATTGTGTGTTAGTATACAATAGGTACGCTTCTGCCTAATCCTTGGGGTAATACAGGCTTTATGTTGTGTGTATAAAACACTATCTTACTCAAAATCAAAATCAAAAGTCATTTATTCAAATTAGGCTGAGAATCAGCAGTTTTCGAACGTCAAAATTACAAAAGACAGTCCCCCAAAAACGCCCGCCCTTCACCACTTCCTAGTGCTATCGCTGGAAAGAAGAAGTGGCGCAACAAACTCCCCAGCAGCACAGCTGTCTGTTCAGTTAGAAAATACTTGATACTTGATTGTATACAATACTAGGCGTTAAGTAATTAACATTTCAAGGCACATAACATAAAATTAAATTACTTGCAATATGTCAGCTAGCCACGCCAATATACCAACAAATATAATAAAAACTATAAGTACTCAAGCTGAAAAATAATTAATTAAAATGTAAATAAAAACATACTACCTAAATAAAAGCCTCCAGGCATAAAGGGCGTGACAGCTTACATATTTATGCATTGCTGGGTTCTGGTCACCTAGCTGTCACTTGAAGTCACAGATGAAAAACTAGGACCATTTATGTAAAATAAATAAATAAGCTAATACTAATAACAATAACCTGTCAGTAAGCTAATTCTGGAGAAAGAACATGAACATTGTCTTGAGTTAATTAGGGCGAGCAACTATTCTTATCGTGTAAGTAGTCGTTGATGGAATAGTAAGCCTTTGAACAAAGGTTGGATTTTACTTGAGCTTTAAACGCATTAAAAGGCAGATCTAGCAAAGAAGAGGGTATCTTGTTATAAAAGGTTATAGTTATACCAAGCCCAACAAATGAGTTATGAACCTTATGAAGCCGGTGAAAGGGGGCACGTAGTTTGTCCTTATTTTTAGTGTTAACATTGTGAATATCACTGTTTTTAGTGTACAAGTGCAAATTTTGCCTAATATATTTGCTTTTGGCTTTGGGCTTTGCCCCACAGCTTACTACAATTCTAATGTATATCAGAACCGCGGGTGTTTCAGATCTGTCAGTTATTTGGTACCTTCTGTGTACCTTTACGTACCTCTCTTGAAAATCTGTGTACCTCTATCAGTGTATTATTTATTTCGTTACCATTAAAATTAATTAAAAAATCCTTTAAAACTGTCTCTTGTTTCATTTTGATTCTGAAAACACTGACAAACATCTTAATTCTATAAATCCTTCACAATTCTAAAATAAGCAGTTTGTTTTTCTAATAGGTTTTTTTTTTAATATTTAACTTATGTTATTAATACTGAAGATTGTTATTTTATAAAATACTTAATAACAACGTCGTAGAAAGAAAATCTTTTTTTTTACTTTTCACAGCAACCTTACAGTAATATGTTTATTTAATACTTGTTTCTGCAGGTACACAAGAGGTACCATCTACCAGTAGGTACAATCTACTTATAGAGTGCACTTAGCTACACACATTGGTTAGCAATACACCCGCGGTTCTGACATCAGGATGGCGGGTGTACCTAATTTTTAAAATATCATTGTACAGGTGCACAGATTTTCAAGAGAGGTACGTAAAGGTACACAGAAGGTACCAAATAACTGCAATAAATTTAGGCAGATCTGAAAAGTACACCCGCGGTTCTGATATACATCAATTCTACTGCCTGGTCATTAAAAGAAAACAGCCTAGTTTATTTCATAGCAAATTATTCTTCGCCCGTCAACGCACTTGCGGTTTGTTCCTTTTACTGTTAAAATTGTTACTACTCCGAGTAAGATTAACGTTTGGTAAGCGGTGCAGTGAGAGAGACAGTAGTACACCTCTCTTTCTAGTACATAAAAATGTTTGCAATAGTACGCAAACTGCGTAAATGGCCGCGCTTGGATGCTCGACCCACTTTACTGCTAGCTTTGATAACCAAGTCCGGTTTTGATTATGAAATTAATATTATTTGTTTTATTCCATGGATTAGTAATATCTGTGGCGATGACGAATTAAGAACTTTGTAATTAACAGACAAAACTGACCTTTGTCATGAAGGCAATTGTACTAAAAGCGAGAATAAAGGATGAAGGCCAAAGTCTGTATTATCACTATTATCAGAATGACCTATAAACTCTGTAAAGGTTTTTGATTGCATCTTCCAGCAAGTTCTTTGATGTTTAAACAGCCATGTATAATTTGAGTGAAATACCTACAGTCAATGGATAATGCATCGATAGAATTATAAACAGAGTTATTGGCAAAAGGACTGACAAGATTTTTTTACCTAACCATAAAACAACTTTTTGTTCTTTGACAACTTAAAATCATCTTGTGATGCCTTGGCTGGCAGTCATTGTTAATTTAGTACTTAAAGAAAAATGAATATATTTACATATTGACAAAGAAAAATTATTATTTTAAATGAAAACTACAACCAGAGGCAATTCCAGTAATTTTAAGAACGTTGTCATTCTAATCTGTCTCGATTTATCAAAAATACCTCTAATTTTCCTACATTTTTGACAAGTATTTGGCATTGACTGTCGCCGAGATGAGGTTGCGCTAGATTTTGAACGTTTTTGACTATGAGAATTGGTCTTAAGGTATAAGGTACAAGTTTAGTGACATATTTCACATACCACTGTATAATTTACCTACTTACTTAATATTGAAAATTAATATCTCCATAGAAATCATAAACATTTTTCTATCAAGAAAACAACATCATTAATTCTAGATTAATTAAGATTAAGACTGACAGGTAATTACTTAACGATGTCAATTAAAATATTATTACTCTAAGAACCTTATTTAAAAACATTTTCATATAAAATTACTCTGAAGAACAAGATTACTGAGAATCACAATACCATCTGCCAAGAAATAATGGTAATTTATGGCAATTTACCATCGAGGCCCATGTACAGACGCCAGCAGGTCAAGCTACCCGAAACTGTCAAATTTACCCAATCAACCTTGAACCTTAATGCTATAGAGTTAAAGTTGAAAATATATTAAAGAAATTTGACAGATTGTAGTAGCTTGATGTGCTGGCGTCTGTACCAAAACATCTATTGAGATTTGAGATAGAAAAAGGCTGACAATTATGGTGAATTTGTGAGATAGACTTCCTAACTCCAGGCAAAGAAACTGCGGATGCTGCCATCACTTTGGACCTAGGACCCTATGCTTCATAGCATTAGGTCCAAAGTTGAGTTGACGACACGGTTGGCGCAGTGGCTGAGCGATTGACTGCTGCGCTGCGTGTCGCGGGTTCGATTCCCGCACGGAAGAAATATTTGTATTGCCTACAGGTAGTTGTTCCGGGTCTGGCTGTTTGTGTATGTGAGTTTAAATGTTTGTAAACGCACCCACGATACAGGAGTAATTTTTAGTGTGGGCAACGTTTTTAAAAAATATAATAAAAAAAGCTCATCACAAAGTATAATGAAACTTTTCTACTAACCAAAATGATACAAAGCTTGACTTCCGTATCAAAACTGTTTGTTTACCAGCCCTTTGACCAGCTAGTTGTGACATTGAAGCATCATCGCAATGTCACTAGATACAAAATGACGTAGGCCTATCTACTTTATAAACTATAGTAGCAAAACGTGTTTTAAACCAGTTTAATTCATCTGATGTAGGTACTAAAAATATATAAAATTCAAAGTCCTGACTGACTGATATAACAACGCACAGCCTAAACCGCTGGTCCTAGATACATGAAATTTGGAGGGTGTGTTCTTAGTGAAGAGTAGGTATCCACTAAGAAAGGGTTTTTCGAAATTCCACCCCTAGGAGGGTGAAATGGGGGGATTTTGTTTGTATGGAAAATCTTATTCCTTGAGTTAATATACTTGAAACTTGGCACCAATACTAATCTAAGTAAATTATGAAGTTTGCCATTTTATGTTTTTCTAAACTACCCCCTAAAAGGGGATTGGGGGTTTCAAAGTTTGTATGGAAGAATTTTAGCGCGCGGTCCGATTATCTCGAAACTCACTATTTATACCTACGATCGAAAGTAAAGAAGAATGTGTATCAGGGTTTTTCGAAAATTACCCCTGACGGGCTGAAAAGGGGTAGTCAATTATACAGGGGAGGATTTTACTGCATGGCTTGATTAACTCGAAAATTAGTATGAATAATCTTTGAGCCAAGTTATGAATACAAACCAAACGATTTTTTTAAATTCCATCCCTGTGGGGGTGAAAAGCGGGGATACAGTTTATATGAAAAATCTTCTTCATTAGGTTAATAAACTTGAAACTTTTCAAGAATACTCGCCTAAGTAAGTAATAAAGTTTATCATTATACGTTTTTCAAAACTAACCCTCGAAGGGGGATATAGGGGTGTTGAAGTTTATGTGGAAGAATTTGAATGCGCGGTCCGATTAACTCGAAACTCAGTATTAATATTTTTGACAGAAAATAATTAATAATAAGTATGTAAAGTTGGTCAACAATTGACACCCGATGGGGCAAAAAGGGTAATTCTATTTATAAGGGAAGGATTTCAACTTGAAACTGTATGTTACATTTTCACACCTAAACCACTGAACTTCTGATTTGGCAAAGAGATAGATGACATCCTGGGGAAGGACATACTTTTTATCCTGGTAGCATGTTCCCGTGGGATAATTTCCGACATCCACGCGGGCGAAGCCGCGGACAGATACCAAATATAATTGAAGTGTCTTTGTAATGTCAAAATAATAGCTTTTTACTGTATGAAACCGCGGGCTGAAGCTAGTTTAATAATAAATATTAATATATATTCAAGTAAGCATCAAACTTATAACACAGCATAACGCAGAACTTATAGAATGACATAGTTTACGTATGCGTTCAAATTGCATAACAGCTGTCGCAAGTTGCCAACTATCCTAGAAACGATGACACTAGGAGATCACAAATGTACATAATAGGTACATGAGTAGGTAAGTACAAGAGATTTATTTAGTACAAATGACGTAACTTGGGAAGTTGTGTAACATAATACATGATGGGTTTAAAATTGTGGAATGACTTCTAGTACAACTGTCGTCTGGAGTGGTTGCTCAGATCGTTCCTAACGCCTTCTGCTTATAAAGCTAGAGTATTATGGTCAATTCATGTATCCCGACTGAGAAAAGTGCAATTCCATTGCTTGCTATTCCATTATTTTACATTTACGCTTATTAATAATATTAAAATTATGTACATGTTTTTTGCATCAAACAGCATTGTTCTCTAAATTGTCAATTCAAATCTTAACTTCACGAGCATTCCGCCATTTTGTAATCGGATTCCGTCGTGAAATGAGCATCGTAATCAATTCAAAACATCAACTATCTGTGTTTATCAATTTGACACAACATTTATGCAATTTGCATTTACTACTTGACATGCTTTATCAGGTATTTCCTGCGAATCCAATGTGTTTGTTTTTTGTATACCCTAAACATCGTTAAGTCGAAAATTCAAATGATCTAGTGGATCTACGTGACATCACTACATCTTTTCAATGTCTTACTACCCTTATAACTATAATACAGGGTGACAGGGACATCGACGCGCAAACTGTAACCATGGATTCAGCACATGATACTAGACCCCATAGCGTCGATATTTTTCGTCGGTTATCAAAAAAAAAAAAATGTTCTGTTTCATAGAAAAGTGCAAAACCTACGCGGTCAAAATGTATGGAACAGCAACATTTATTTTTAATAACCGACGAAAAATTTCGACGCTTTGGGGTCTAAACTCATGTGCTGAATTCATAGTTATAGTTTGCGCATAGATGTCCTTGCCACCCTGTATAAACATTATACAAGATCGACTCAATAATACGAAAATAAATTAAATGGCGTTCCCAGTCTGCATACGAAAATTCAACCAAATATTTCCAATACTTTAGTCACTATAGATCAGGGGTTCCTAACCTGGGGGTAATTACCCCCACGGGGGTAAATCAGCTATTTCGCGGGGGTAACAAAGAACCTAATTATTATAATAGTAAAATATGTCGATGTTTACACAACTGTGTGAGCAATTGGTAAATACCGAACCAAACGAAATCACGTTTAAAAATTCTGTGATTCAACATTTATCTGCAGTAATAGATTCGCTGAAGCAGTATTTTCCGGACTTAGATAATCGTCAATCGTACTCTTGGATATTAAGACCGTTTTCTACTGATGATGACATTATTCGAGACGAAGATGTGGCGGCAAAAGTGGAAATTCTTGGATTACGCGAGAATAGTACTTTGAAAGTAGAATTTCAAAACTACGATCTCAGCACATTTTGGCTCAAAACAAGTGCCGAATATCCTATTTTAGCTAAAAGAGCTTTAAAAATGTTAGTACCATTTGCCACCACCTACAGATGATTTTCTGCTTTAGTGTCACTAAAAACCAAAGCCAGAAATCGTCTGAATGTGGAACATGACTTAAGATGCGCTTTAAGCGAAACAAAACCTAACATTAAAAAACTTGTGAATGCAAAACAGTACCAACCGTCACACTGAGCCAACATTCACAAGTTTTTTTATGTTAAATATTAATAGTTGTGACTACTAGTAAATGTTACTAAGTATTATTAATCCGTAGGTAATTTATACGTATAAATATGTAAAAATTGTAAGGCAGTTGTGCAATTTGTTGATTAATTAAGATGTTTATATTTGCTTGTATTGTTTGTTTTGATATCATTTTGAATCTTGGGTAAAATCAGTTTTCCACATAGATCACAGGGGTAACAGTATTGAAAAGGTTAGGAACCACTGCCATAGATAGTCGATTGATCGGCAAAATCCATAGTTGGGCCGTAGTTGGGCCCATCACTACTATTTAGTTAGTATGAAAAATTTCGATGTTGATTTATTTAATAGTTCCAAAATACTCTTATGCTCTTAGTATTGCACGTGTTTTTATTTATTGTCCTATTGTTATCTCAAGATTGTATGGCACCTTGTAAAACTACCTAAAACCTGTAAAAGGTGGAGGCTTAATGCGCAACTTCTTGCGGCCGCGACATCGTTAGCGTAGATTTCGGAACAAAATAATGTGTTTCTTTACTACTTCATTATTTTTCTAAAATAAAAGTACTCCTTATAACATCAGCTATCGCCAGTGAAAGTCCCGTCAAAATCAGTAAAGCCGTTTCGGAAAACAAACAGACAAAACTATTTTTTTTTTTTTGTTATAAGAACCGTATACGTATATATACTTTCATATGCATTTAGTAAAAAGCTGTTTTTGACATTACAAAGAGACACTTCAATTTTGTGTAATTGGTACGGATTCTACGCAACTGACTAAACGAGTTTAAGATCAGCAAAAACAGAATGAAGACAAGCCGTCACAACGTGCCAGGTTAGTTTCTAAATCTGGTATAATATTGGCAGGACTACAATAGAATTCTTCACTTACTTGTATCCTGTGAGAATGTTGAGTAGTGTGGATTTTCCGGCACCGGAGGGTCCCATGATGGCAGTCAGCTCGCCAGACCGTAGTCGGCCGGAGACCGACTTGAGGATTGTCTTCACATCTAGGAGAAAGAAAAGGTTTGTTAGCCAAAAGGTATAAGGAAGGATAGTAGCTTTTATTCGCAGTGACAACCGTTAAATCCTAACCATTCAGTTATTTAGACCCTATCTCTTAGTGTTAGTTAGACGAGCTGGAGTGCGCAGCTCTACGTCTAAGCGCATTTTTTGCGTACGGGTGGGAAAATCGATTATTCGATTCACCCCCTCCTCGAGGAAGACCTGAGACCCTATCTCTTACTTCATCAATGCTCAGCATAATGCTTAAACGTCGGTCTTCAGGAAAATAGAGGATATTGGACATCCTTAAACTAATTAGGAACCGCATATTTTATAACATCAGCAAAAATTTTCTGATTGGATCAGTCTGTAGCCTTAACTTTACATATAATTTTATTTTTTAAATTGTATTCATGAGAATGGTCACCATTCCTTTCAAATTAAAAGATAAATCAAAGGCCTTCAAAATTCAAGTAATTACAGATCATTAAATTATTATTAAACATGTTGCTGTGCTGTTGCTTAGAGTTCGTGTTTTTATACAGTTCACAG
This sequence comes from Apamea anceps, assembly GCA_951799955.1. Taxonomy (NCBI): domain Eukaryota; kingdom Metazoa; phylum Arthropoda; class Insecta; order Lepidoptera; family Noctuidae; genus Apamea; species Apamea anceps. Next base: position 4,572,377 of record OX637506.1, read on the forward strand.
ACCCCGTTTGTGCAAAAAAAGTTATATGCGTATTTAATATGAGGATGAAGTCTTGCCTGGGCGGCCCAGCATAATTTTAATGGCAGAACTCAGAAATACATTTGCCTTCCTCGTTTGATGCTTAATCTGAAGTTGTGAGTTTTTGCAAGCAATCATGTTACTTATGGGGTTTTTTCCGGATTTTATGAACAACACTGCGTTGTTATCCTTGGAATGCTGAAGATGGATTCCATCAACATCCACCAGCGGAATAATTGCATTTATAACAGACTATCAGTTGCTTTAATTTTGATATTCATTGCGTTATTTACATTGTTGAGCAGACAAATTTGTCGAACATATGAAGCAATGGATTAGCAATATACTTCAAAATGATTCAGATTGCGAATAGTGTGTTACGCAATTTCAGTCCCGCCCCAGAAGTCTCGACATTCATAGCGATCGCTTTACGACCGAATTCGGTCGCAAAGTCCCGAATTGACAGGTGAAATGTATGGAGTGACAGGACTTTGCGACCGAATTCGGTCGTAAAGCGATCGCTATGAATGTCGAGACTGCTGGGGCTGGCTTGGTACAGGGATTCTTACTAGAAAGGATAGTGATTTTTCAACTGATAGCTAGTAAGGTAACGTAAATAATGAACTCTAGCTAAATCGTTTGAAAAAACTAAGTCTTGCTAAACAAACAATATGTCCATGACAATGTAACTAATTTTAAAGTCAAATGCTACTAAAACTACTTTAATAGCATTCCACGTCAATTGTTCTTGCCGGCTATACAGTCACACATATTTGCTAATGATTTCGAATGAATTCACAACAAAGTTGTTAGGTAAAGCTCAAGATATCCAGGTCTGCCAAATTGGCAACTTTCTCATGTCAATGATTGTAGTGTGCATACACACGAGCGACACGCGTCGTCGACAGAGGCAACTGCAAGTTTCAACGAGTGTCGGCGACAGTTGCCAACGCGTGTCGGCGGAAACCGACGACGTAACATGCCGCTCGTGTATTTGAGCACCGTTGAGCACCGTACACGAGCTGTCGCTGACACGCGTCAACGCTTACAGTTTCCTCTGTCGTCGACGCTTGTCACTCGTGTGTACACGAAGGGAAAATAAAAAAGTAAGTACGATGACCATGATGATTTTTTTAAGTTCAAAGACCGTTCAATTCTCAATTAGTATTCAACATTGTTGCTAGAAGCCATAAAACACTAGACATTCGATTAATGATGTGTAATCAGCAAATGGTTCAATTGACTGTCCTGAACTTGTATCAAAAGTAAAGTTACGTACTAATCAGATGGGACTGCGGCAGCGACCACTTCTACATATACCTTATGCAAACACTAATTATAGGCGTAATGCATATTTTCTGAGAGCCAGTTACAGTTTTAATGAGATTTGTTGTGAAGAAGGCATTGACCTTTTCTGCACTAAAGCAAATACAGTGAGAAAGCTCTTAGCAAAGCCGTTTTTTGTATAGGACGCACCTGATTGCGCATGAACTGTTTGTTGTCCAGAACAAACGAGAAAAACCAAATTTGTGACTTGGGGCAGATTTTTCAAAGCCGGATAACTTTCGTTCGAGGATTGAAATTGCCGAATGGCGGTTTATGTATGGAAGAACTGTCAAAAATTCAAAATTATTCCTCCGATAGAATTATCTGGGGTTGGAGGAATCTGCTCTTGGACGATGAAGGAGTAATATTACTTTTTTGTATTTATCTGTGGAGGCTTGTAATTAGCAATTTAGTAATATATTACTGTTATTATAATGTTATTAGTCTGTAAGCCTTCCGAAAATAAAGAAAATAAAATAAAATAAAAATAAATCAGCCTCTGTGACAACATGTGACATCTGTCATCTGTCTTATTTCTTTCCAATTTTTTGTTCTAAGACTGGTAATCCACCACGAGGGCCCAGTGCGGGTTGGTAGATACCAAACCGCACTGGGCTCGCGTGGTGGATTACGGCCCACTCACTCTCACAGAGAGGAGGCCTGTGTCCCAGCAGTGGAACCACAGAACAGATATTTATCTGTTCTGTGAGTGGAACATTATAGGCTGATTACACATCATTCATCGAATGTCTAGTGTTTTATGGCTTCTAGCAAAAAAATTTACTAGGCCCTAGTACTAGGATAGTTCTGGGGCATGCAAGTTTCCTCACTATATGTATGAGATTATTTTACACAAAGTAAAGCGCCTGCCCGGGTTCGGATTCGGAGCCACGACCTTTCACCTCGTAAACCGAAGCTGATACCGCTGAGCCACCACTGCTCTTAGTGAATGATGAACGTAATGAAATTGAAAAGGATATTCCACTCTCTGTTCAACGTATAGTGCTGTATTTGCCTTGAAATCTTGCAATTGCACGCTGTGGTAGCTAGGTAAACACTTACTAACACCATTAGAGCAACCGGTTTTCCTCGCCCGATGTCTTGAGCCTCACTTACTTTACATCTTGCGCAGTATAGAATCTGATATCTACGCTTGCATCTTCTCAGATCCGCTTGGAGATAGGTGCTACGTTATTATTCTTATTGTATGTAGGACTAACATTTTCTATCATTCATCATTCACTTCATATCAGTCATTGCGCATTTTCGGAAGAGAAGGCAACATCCAGGTACCTGTAGACATCCCAAAGACGACGCAATAAGTAGGTACTACGCTATTTCCAATATTCAGCCTATATATATGTATGTATATTAAGATATTATTGGATAGAGAGAAAGATGATCCAAGACGTTTTTTTGCGCAAGTTCTGCTTGCGCAAAAGAACGTCTTGGATCATCTTTCTCTGTTGTATATCTTCTATATTATAATGTCCTATATCCTACTTCTTACGAAACTCGGAGGCAGTAATAGGTATTCAATAACCTAGCAGTATAATGAACCCAGTTGTAATAAAGTATATTATGTAATTAAATATTAATATTCCATTCATATAGTTTCACACGTCACGTCGCTATTTCAAATAAGTTTTACTATGATGACCACGTGTAAACACTTGAGTTCCTCCTCCCTATTTGCTATGCAAACAGTTCCTTTAAATTAGATTCTGTTCAACGCTGCAAAAGTTCAGATTTGTATGTAACTTGAATATAAATAGACGGTCTTATATACGCCGCGTAAGTTAGTCCTTTGTTCGTCACATCAAACATTACTCATGCTTTGCAAAGTCCACTTCCCATATGGGCTTTAGATTGTACACTATCGATTGTATTGTTACATTCCTTGCTATTTGTTATTCTAATATTATGTACTACATCTTCAAGTACTCGTGTGAAAGCACGAAGAAAATTGAACAAGGAAAGATGACCAAAGAGGAATAGGAAACTATATAGGAAATCTAAAAGCGAACATCTCATTCTGTCGTTCAGAGAATAGTTTTTCTAGGAAGTCGGATTTATTCGTTTGAAGCGAAAAGCCGAAGAATTGATTGTATCTATGCCTGATTTACACGGTGCGGTCCAATTGCTAGTGTTTGTGGCATACGGTATGCTATACATGGTATGACGCATACCATAACTCGAAGCAACAAGAAAAGTTGCACCGTCCAAAGAGTGTTTAGACGATGCAAATCTTTTGTTGCTATTGTATGCCACAGGCAAGAAACTAGCATAATGTAAAAGGGTCTAAGTCTGTCGCTAGGAGAGACTTTTATAAAAACTTTCTAAAATTGCTAGATTTGCGTGCTGATAAGATCATCAGTAAACTAAGCAACTACTATAAAAGAGTGTTTCACTTCTGCATCTTGATTAATGTCGTAATCGCCGACTACAATAACATTGCACATTGCAGTAGGTACAAGGGTCAAACGTACACTTATAACACGTTACACTTCATCATTAGTTGCATGCAAACCCATAAATTTTAATTACACCGCATGAAATGACTGAAGACATCATTGTTTTAATTAATGCTTGTCTAGCCTCTAATGCTTTTTGCTTAGTAAAGTGATCCTGGCTATTTTTACTGTCAATTACCTACTGTACCTCGCAAAGACAATAACGTATTCATTAATTATTACTATTCCTCGTCATTCAACATCGTTATTGTTCTATGTTTTTTCATCAAGTTAACAATTGTGCTGAGTATAAATCCTACTAATATTATAAACGTGAAAGTTTGTGTGGATGGATGGATGGTTGGATGTTTGTTACTCTTTCACGCAAAAACTAGTACACGGATTTGGATGCAATTTGGCACACAGATAGTTTATAATCAGGATTAACACATAGGATACGTTTTATCCCGATTTTCCCACGCGATCGAAATTTATGCGGGTAACACCGCGGGGGCAGCTAGTAAAGTATATTTTAGTATATTTAGTTTATCTGACCAAGATTATGTCTGGACTTTAAAAGAGACTGTGACGTCTGAGTTTGTTTCGGCCTTTCTTCTCAGACTAGTCAGATAGGAAACGCCGACTTCATCTAGTTTTAAAATATGATTGACGTGTAAAAGTGTTTGTACAAACCTACTTACAAAAAATAAAATCATTTATCATCATTTATCATTTATAGTCACTCTAAATGATACTTCTGGATATAAGTAATACTAGTTCTATCTATATGGATTTGTCAGTAGCAGCCCGGAGTTTGGATTTGCGCCCGGTTGATGACAATAGGTTCGTGGATGTAAGTACTATAGCCTATAAAGGTACACCTCAGCTTTACCCTTTTTAGGGTTCCGTACCCAAAGGGTAAAAACGGGACCCTATTACTAAGACTTCGCTGTCTGTCCGTCCGTCTGTCTGTCACCAGGCTGTATCTCAAGAACCGCGATAGCTAGACAGTTGAAATTTTCACAAATTATGTATTTTTGTTGCCGCTATCTATTATACAGGATAATTTTTTATTCAGTGCGTAAATTTTTACAGGGTGTTCTACCCATGAATATGAACAACATTCACTATGGGACCATCTCTGAAATCACGAAAAAAAAATCAGCAGATTCATACATTTTGGTCGAGTAGGTATTGAACTTTTATAAGAAACAGCTGATTTTTTTTTTGTGATTTCAGAGATGGTCCCATAGTGAAAGTTGTTCATATTCATGGGTAGAACACCCTGTGAAAATTTACGCACTGAATAAAAAATTATCCTGTATATATTGACCCTTCGTGCGCGAGTCCGACTATACAATAATAAGTAGTCGCGCTGCTGTAATTATAATCTTCTAACCGTCCATTTAAAGTATCCGTATCTACCTACTTAGATGTTTCATTAGATTGTTGATACCAAATGTTCTAAGACGAGACGCTAATCCTGCCGACACGTCACGCAGTTTGGCAGGTTTATGAAATGTGTACAAAGGGTTTGGTTCAAATTTCTTTTCTTTTTTTGGGATTTCAGGCATGTTGTTATGTTATGTGTGTAATTTAGCAACTTTTGTTATATTTCCTCGATGACCTGCTTTCTAAGGCCCATGGTTATGGCGAGACTATATAGCAACCTTAATGTATCTATATCTTGCGACCGCCTAAGCTTCGCACGCATTAAAAAAATATTTATCAGAGTTTTCAATGCAAAAATTTTCTTCAAGTTAATGTCTAAACGATATTAAAAAGACATCAAAACACAAAAAGCAGTTTAGAAGTACTAAAGGAATATACACACAAACGTCTGTTTTGTACTATGCAGACATTTAGAGATAAAACTGTATTTCTGGTTTATCTAAATCGAATCGAATATAAATAATCTAAATTGTTTTTTTTATGAAAGAATGTTTCGTATTCCTATAATGAGCTGCCACAAAAATAAATTGTGCAATTATATCGACAAAACTCACTCAAGTCCAAAGTTCATTGTCTTTGTCCACGTCATATACCTACACATACTTGTACGATATCACGAACCAGTCGTGCTTCTACGATATTAAAATCCCCAACTACATTTACCTCTTTTATATAAATTACTTTAGATTTAATTAGATGGAACCAGTAATGGCCTACGCGTTAAGAGCTATCGAGGTCACGTCAAACATGTCAAGCCAGCTGATCTATTAATACTTACGGAATAAAACTAATCGTTTACTTAATTAAACATGAAAATGATGTGGAAATATAATTCGAATTGAAGAAAATTCAGTCCAGTACTTGGATCACAAAAAGTAAACACAAAGTTTGTGACACACGCCAGCATTATTTTACAGACGCCAGTACATCAAGCTACCCTAAACTGTCAAATTTTCCCAATCAACCTAATATGACCACTATGGTCCGAGAACTGACAGTACACATAATTGACTGAAGGACTGAAGAGTGAAACAAATCGGTTTTTCCCAATCAACGAAGGTGGTGTCGTTTTTCAACTCAAACTCATTCAAGCCTTCTCCAATAGTTCTAAACTTATGCTTATATCATTAACAAAACTAGGGAATTATAAATTTCAATAAAATATAAATCATTGGAGTGCATTTTGACATTTCAGCAGATCTCTAAAACTGAATGAGGATGCTGACTGACTGAAATATTGTGTTAATTGAGCATTTATTAAGGATAATAAAAATAATATACACATTAAATACACTTCTAATACTAAATAAACTATTAAAATAAAAATATAATATCCTAACTTAACTAAAACTATTAACAAACTAAAATATGGCGTCGGAAAATTCCTCCGCATCGCTGTCGACTGGTAATATACCCAAGAGACTGGCGACATTAGAAGGCATCCTTCTAAATAAATGCATAAATTATAAAAAAATAAAATACATAACTTATAAAAAAAGGAATTATTATAAATACAAATATATGTTATTTGTGACTAAGTGGTGACTAAGATCAATGCTCTTCCGTTAATTCTACCAGTTGTTTCGAACTCAAAGAAAGTATTTGACATTTCCATTTTTAAATACATATTTTCCTCTTCCTGTCTCTTCCAAAGGTTGAGATCAACAATTAAATTGAAATGTCATCCATTTCATTGAATTGTCACTATTACGCTACCTGTTTACCTTCCTTTAAGTCAACATTCGGTCATTAACCTGCAATCTGCATTAACATTGAACATTTGCCCGTATCTTAACATAAAATACCAGAACGTGTAAAAAAAAGTATATAGCATTTACATTTTCGTTTTTCTACCTGAGTTAATCAACTCAGGTAGAAAAACGAAAATGTAAATGCAAAAATTTTGATGATAGAAGAACTCAGATTCATAATTCTGAATAATGCAAAATTAACACACAATCATTCGAGCAGTTCATTATCATCATTCTCCTACCTTTATCCCAATTTATTTGTGTCCTAACATGTCTTTTTCTTCCAAAATTTCTCTGTTAGTCGTCATTTCGGTAGTCACCAACTTTCTAACCATATCATCTTTCACACAGTCCATCCATCGCTTCTTTGGTCTTCCCCTGCTCTTATAGCCAACATTCTAATCAAAATTGAACCTTTCGCGAATTTCTACCATATGCCTAACAAAACAACGATAGTGTGGCAACCTCACAGTCACAGGGCTATGTCAGTCGGCAACAAGAAACTACAACCTTGGTCTAGAAACGCTTTATCGCTATGAACACGATCAAATCTTTCCTTCGTATACTTAGATAGATGATTTATCAATATTGAAGAATTCGAAATGAAGCAATTCAAGCAAGTACAATACTATATCAGCAATATAAAAACTGATCCTAACATGATTGCAAAAGGCGAAAATAGTCTATGTACAGACGCCAGCACACTGTGAGTAGGTTTGTACAGACGCCAGCACATCAAGCTACTACAATCTGTCAAATTTCTTTAATAGATTTTCAACTTTATCGCTAAAGCATTAAGGTTCAGGGTTGATTGAGAAAATTTGACAGTTTCGGGTAGCTTGACCTGCTGGCGTCTGTACTTTACTAATAATAAAGCTGAAGAGTTTGGTAGTTTGAACGCGCTAATCTCTAAACTACCGGTCGGATATGTTTTTTTTTTTGCATCTGATAGCCCAGTTCTTGAGGAAGGCTATAGGCTATTTTTTAACATCACGCTATGCTTAAGGGCCGAGCAAATAGAAAAATAGTCTGAAAGAACGCTAAGCGAAGTGATGTGATGTGCCGGGGTGGGTTTGAGGAACAAGAAATTTCACGCAGTCGCTGACAGTACCTAGTAAGTTATAAATGGAACTAGAGTAATCCAGGCCTTTGTGAATGACCAAAGGGAAAACATGCTTTGATTTTTCAGTCACAGAAAAAGAAACATGTACCAATACAATGAACGATTGGTTTTTAAAAATAGCAACGTATGTGATGAATCAGACTGATGAGGTTATTGTCTCACGCGAGTCATTATATTCAAATTACACAAAAGAAACTATTCAAACTTGATATCGACGAGGTAATTCAATCAATTTTCTTTTCGAACTAATTTGTTTCGTAATAAAAAAATCTCATTAAGGAAATTCATAACCTAAGAATTAATAATTATAGGTAATGCAATATTAACCATTATCAAATTCTTTCGATTGATAAGATTCGCTTCTGGCGAAACGTGGATGTACTATTAGGTACCTATACCTGGTACACCTCTGCTCAACCCTTCGGGGATTTAAGGCGCGTATATGTTATGTGTAAAGAAAGAAAGAAAATACGTTTGTTTGCGGCAAGCATGACGCATAAAAAGAACACAAACACAAAAAATAACAAGTTGGGGGAAAACATGCGTAACAATTAAGTCAGTACATAAAATTTAAAAAGTTAGTAATGGATGGATGGATGTCTTGGTTTATTTCCGTGCTTAAATTTAATTTAAGCAGAGCTACAAGACCATTAAAGTATGGTGTGGTTTTTCCTATGATAGCATCCTAACTTATGTAATTATATATATATATATCTTATAAATGCGAAAGTAAGTATATTTGTTTGTTACCTTTTCACGCCTAAACCACTGAACCGATCATCCTGAAATTTTGCATATACGTTGTCAGGTGTACATTTTTCGGGAACAGCACATTTTTTCACCCCGAAAAAAAGTGCTGTTCCCGAGGAAAACAACAATAACTGATGGAAACATAATTGATGGCGCCACGTGTCTTGTGCTCGAGTCATGATTGAATTATATTAGAAACTTTAGAATTGATTGTCAAATTCTAAATTAACGCGAGCGAAGCCGCGGGCACGTGCTAGTACAGTATATATAGCTGTTCGTTGTGTTTTCAGAACACACAATTAGTTGATAATTATACGCAGCTATCGAGAGTGTAGCTAGATTAATAATAATTGTTAAACAATTATTTACACAGTAGCAAAATATTTGATAACAGTCGTGAGAAAACTACTAATTGTGATTGTGTTAAGTAAGATAACTTAGCCAAAACTATAATAACATTAAGCATAATAATATCCAAAGATCAAGTTCATAACAGACAACAGCAACAACAAACAACAATTATTACCATTTATGTTGATATAAAAGAAATATTCTAAATGTATATTATACTAAATTAACAAACCACGACGACATATCAAGCTATAATTTACCAGTTTTAGCTGACCTCGCATTGTATAGGCTTTTCTTACAATGAGAAGTCAGCTTATACTGGAAATATATAGCTTGATATGCCGTCGTGGTTACCAAATACATACATACTATCAAGCTACGCAAGTTTTAATCCCTACCAATCATATTACTGATCGCAAGTATGGAAGTATCGTTAATATCGTGTATCGTAATCTTTCAAACTATGCAGGTGTAATTAAAAAATTGTCCGTTTCTCAATATTCGTGCCTTCACTATAACGATAAGAATCACCTGTTCTTATCAAAAGATTAAAGAATTAATGTAAATTATGTCGTCCATCTTGACTGTTTGACTTTTAAAATGCGATACTCTTGTAGATAAATTCCATAGGGCCACTGATTATGTTTACCTTATCACCGGTGTTACTACATTCGATTTTAGTACAATCAGTACACCTGCCTATGGTGGTAAAGTAAGCCTAAAGTGAGCTATCAATAGTATCAGACCCTGGCATCTCGGGTGGAATGACACTTCAAGCTACATCTAAGTTTTCATGGTGACATTTTTAGGCGAATTGTCGACATCGGCTCCATTGCAATAGAGGAAAATAGAATAGAATAGAGATTTTTAGGCGAAAAACATCTCATTCGTCTAAAACTTAATAAGAGCAAAAAATCCAATTAAAGCATTTGGTTTTTTTTCCTTATTGCTATCTTACTTCTCCTGAACTAAAAACACAAACACAACATTTTTATCTATCAGTGTCATGGTCCACGGAAAGATTGCCAATAAGTGGACCAATACCTATACGCTAATTAATCATGTAGGATACGTAGATAGTAATATAAGCTTGCCTAGGAATCAATCACCGTCGTAATATTTTTAGGAAGCAACCTTCAACAATTATCTTTTGATTCAAATAATTCAGTGAGAAAATGGAATCTATTCAGACTAATCATTAACACTGTTAATAAAACATTTATGGGGACAATTACACAATACATCATACAGAAGCGGCATAAACAGCTAATATTATTTACCCCATAAATATTACTAAGAATAATATTTCAAAACCACAATGTGATGTTACAAGTGCTACCGTTCATAATAAAGGCATACGACCGGCCATTACCAATTACAACGGAAGAGGTAAATTGCTTGGTGGACGCCTACCTATACGTACCAATGAGTGTTTCCTTAGCTGTTTCATTAATAAATTACTAGTCGGCTAGCCTAGTTGACGACGGGACGACCCTCTATAGGAATTGCAAGAAAACACGTCTCGAATTTCCTGGTTTATATTTACATACCAAGTTGGGAGTTCAGACAACGCTAAAGGAACTAAAAAACTTGGTCTATTAATAAACAGATCTGGTTAAACTAGTGTCCTTTTCAATAAACTTGCGTTTAAACTTTTTTCGCAAACTGGTTGTGGCGTTGCAGCTACGTACAATTCTGTTTGTGGTAAACTTGTGATAGCCCCGAGACATAAGCGCGTTAGCTTTAGCAATGGAATTTTTTTTTTCATAAAAATGATGTAGGTTTGCACGAGATCATCAAACTCTCTAAACTTACTTTCACTTTACTAAAAAAAATAACTTTTCAACTGAACCTAGTTACAAACAAACCGTTAGATTTGCGAACACAACTCTGTTTCAAATTCAGCTGAGTGTTTGTGGACCATCTTAACCTTGGATTTAAGGTCGAAGACGAGAAAAATCAAGACAAAAAATGAATGCTATGTAGATAAACTCTGATAGTTTACAACGTTGAAATACTTAGCAGTATCACCAACCTTAACAAGATAAAATCAGGTGTTGAAATGAATAATATGCATAATTACTGCCGACGATGGAGCAGTCATCTAAACGCTTCAGTCAAGTCAGAGACGTCATAACCTTGACTGACAAGGATAAAGATATCTCACCTGCTGGCTGAGACAGCAATTATTGTCATTTTGTTACAAAAGTTGCAATAATGATAGCTGAAGTTGATACAAAGTTAGAATAAGGAGAAGTGGATAAGATGGATTAGGATTTGCAGTGGATATAATGCCAATTTCGCCTTAAAATACTGTGTAACCTCGTACGAGGTTACACAGTATTATTATAAATTATCTCGCATGAACTTTGAAAGTGTCCCCCAAGGTAATAAGATATGCAAACAGTTTTATAACAAAGGTGTATTTGCGAAACGTGGAGTTAACGTGCATTTGTAGGATAATTGAAATTTTAGATGAAATAACAGTAATCAAAGTTTAGTATTTTGTAAGATTTCATTTCCATGCTAAATGTAAATAGTTTCTTGGTAACCCTCGCGCGGAATCCTCGGTGGAGCAATAACCATTATCGTAGCAGGAAAAAAGGAAAACAAAGAAACAACTCCCTATGATATGCAACGATAGGATAAAGTTCTTGAGGAAAGCACTAACGAAAGATTTTGATCAAACCTGAGCTCAAGTCGTCCTTAAAACGAATTAACTCGAAAATGGTAGGCATAAAATCACTTTCGTATATACACGGGTTTGGAGATTTTTTGTTCTGTTAATATAAAAACAAAACAGTAATTAACATTGGCATTTTTATTAATGTCACTTCAAGTTATACCACTTCGTCGAGTCTCTAATTCGAGTTTTTTAAAATACAAGCTAGACTCAGATTTAACTAACAGCGAAGTTGAAAACGATAATACGAATATAGCAAAAACAGACTGTTTATACAGTCATTATAACAAAAACAGGATATCATATTACCCACAACAACTTCCTAATTCATTGGGAGACACTATCACAAACTGCCAGTATTATAGGTGTATTTACAGCCAATGAAACGACGATATCTTTAAGATACGATCAACCTGCCCCAGCAGTCTCGACATTCATAGCGATCGCTTTACGACCGAATTCGGTCGCAAAGTCCCGAATTGACAGGTGAAATGTATGGAGTGACAGAACTTTGCGACCGAATTCGGTCGTAAAGCGATCGCTATGAATGTCGAGACTGCAGGGGCTGGTAGCCCAAAACAGAGGCCAAATTGAGAGTAAAAGCTCTCAATGATGTTATTTTAAGCAGGCTTTCGATTCTGACACATCGAAAGTGTACTCGACGTTGCCGCGTTGGTAAGTGTTGGGTCACCCCAATTCTCATGGTAATGAGGAAATAGAGGATTCGGAAGGGCTCCGAAATGGTGTTTGGGTTTTATATTGCACAGTAACTTGCTGTATGAAAGACTCGTGGTTTTTATTTCGCTAGCATAATATCAACTGATTGAGGATGCCCCTTTTTCGTCATATCATCACGTTAGGTCTTCCTTTCCCCTTCCTTTACAGGATTGTATTGATTTTTCATTAAACAATCTGCAGTTATTGCTATCCGTGAGCGTTGCGTGATAGGTTATCCTGATTTAACTCCCTCGAGTTCAAAGTATTATATCTCTTCCGCTACGTATATTTGTTTATTATGTGCAGAAACTTGGCCGAGTTTATTATCGTTCTTTGTCATTTTATTATCTCTATAACATTTTTCGACGAAGGTTGCCACTATTTTGATTGGCATAACGGTTTTAATTCGAAACTTTAAGAGCAATTCAGATGTAATGAGCAAAGCTGCGTGTCGCGGGTTCGATTCCCGCACGGAACAAATATTTGTATGACCTACAAGTAGTCGTTCCGGGTCTGGCTGTTTGTGTATGTGAGTTTAAATGTTTGTAAACGCACCCACGATACAGGAGAAATTCCTAGTGTGGGGCAACGGTTTAAAAAAAAGAAATAAATAATTAAAGATGATGAAAAAATCTGCCCAAAACTGTCCCTTCAAGTTACCAATTTACGCAGATTATTTATTTTGATTTAATTCTCATGATCATAAATACAAAAATGGAATCGAACGTAATCTTGGAGTTTGAGGAAATATAATCATTGAGGTCATAGGTATATGGCGTCTCATTAACACAGACATAATTAATGGTTTAGACATCGTTAGAAACACTCATTATCTTTGTTATTTAAATCATTAAAGACACCTATTTACATAAATGGAATCAATAGCGGCAATCTATCATACATTGCCATTGTTTCGAACTGATTGTTTTCTTAAATAGAGAATAGAATATTGTACTTACTGCTTTTTCTTCCCTCCTGCACCTTGTAGGTGAGATCAGTGAACGCCAAGTCCACTGGCGGTCTCTTCGGCAGATGTGTGAGGGTCTTGTGCTGTGCCGGGGTGATGGTCACCTTCAGACTCTCTTTCCTGTAGGAGATAATGGGCTTAGTGTCCACTGGCGCCGGAAGGCACGATTCTTTGTCCACTTTCATTTTGAACAAAACACAATGGATTTTATTTAACTAAGAAACTCAGTTGGTCATTCGTACGTCACAAAGAAGTAGATATGTTTAAATAAATGCGATTGTAAAGACGCGTGTTTCGCGCTGAGACCGCGCGCGCACTGCTCGCAGCCAAGTATACAACTGAGTGCCTCGAGTCAGGGACGCTCGCAGCCGTGACGTCGACTGATTACGACTGGTATACGAGTTTTGAACTTTGGCTCCGAATGTCCGAACATCATATGGGCGAATGTTCGCAACTTAATGTACTTGTATGTTATGATGAAAGAGTGTGCAGCGGTCATTGATATCCTTGTTTATCTACCTGCATAGTGTCGAAATAAGCTGGCTTAGTATGAGTGTGAAATTGGGTAGAGATTTCAGCACTCCAAAATTATGGGTTTATTCTAAGTTATAAGTCTATTAAAACTTGGTGCAAAACCACTTTGAAGATTTTCTTTGAAATCATTAGATGCCTAAACATAGGAGCACTGTACAGATAATCAAACATTAGGGTGGCCCAAATAAAAATATTTTCTTTTCTTTTAAAAGAAAGCATCAAAAAATCTAATTAAGTTTCAGTTTTTTTTAAACGTTCCACTATATATTTTTACGATTTTAAACTTTATGGTTGAGCCAACATGTATACATTACCTACTGTTATTAAATAAATCTAAAAGAATTATGACCAGGTTGACCACACCATAGTTTGTTTTTTGATCAGTGATCAGCAGACTTAGGGAGTCTGCTGATCACTGATCACAATATGTGTGGACATGACATAACATTTTTGATTCTAAAACTGGTTTCAAATACACGGACTTGAATATGTAGTATTTAATTTTTATGTGCCATGAAATTGCAAATAACTAGTTTCTTTTTAATTAAATAGATTAAGAAACAGGTTCACAGAACTGGTTGAAGAGGCAGGGCTTGGGGGAGGCCTATGTCCAGTAGTGGATCTTTTGGCTAAAATGATGATGATGAAACAGTTTATATACTTTTGAGATAGAATAAAATACAGGCTTAGAAGATAGGCTGACTGAATTCTTTGGAAATCTTTCAAAGAGCTGGTTGTACAAATTTTCACAATTTCTTATATTTTAGAGTTTGTCTCGCACTGAGACGAGGCCTGTGTCCCAGCAGTGGGATTCTTGTGGGCTGATTGTGCTTATGCTCAGTAGTCAACATGGTTGATATTTATTCATATTTTAAAGTTTTGTAACATCAAATATTCCACTACAATACACCAGAAATTGAGAGGACAGCATTTATGACTTTAAATAGAATTGTAGTATTTGGTTGAATGAATTTTGTGGATGTTATAAGTGTAATTTGAAGGTGGTTGGAGTTATATGGTGTGCAATTGAAAATGGTCTATGACCAGTAATGGAATGCTTTGGTAATGATGGAAGTGGCAAAGTTTTGGGAAAATAACTTTTGAAATACAGTTGTGCCAGCAACACAAAGAAGAAGAATAATGTGTGTGTAGTAGGAATTTAATTTCAATCTATAGGTACAGACGCCAGCAGGTCAAGCTACCCGAAACTGTCAAATTTTCCCAATCAACCTTGAACCTTAATGCTTTAGCGATAAAGTTGAAAATCTATTAAAGAAATTTGACAGATTGTAGTAGCTTGATGTGCTGGCGTCTGTACCTATGTGTAATCTAGCAGTAACTAACATCAAGATACAGGATTTTCCTAGTTTGAAGGTCAGGGGTCTTACTCATCTGTAATGGCCATACCCATCTTTTATTAAAACATCACTGATGTTACCTAGGCTAAGTTTTTAACAAAGAAACCAAAGTTTACGCAGGAGTATGAGACATTAGAATCTTGGAAAGTTGTATTTTTACACTTGCATAATAGGTATAGCACCTGTTATCAATATGATTTCATTAGTTGACAATCAACATGTTTGTAGGTAGATTCATTGATTTATAAAGGACTCACTGTTAATGGTCTGTAATATAAAAAGTTAAGTTACTGCATATTCAAGTACTGCTTACATCAGAATTTGTCAATTGGACGTAGTTTAGCAGAAAGGATTCAACCCACAAAATGTAATTTTTAAGTTATAGAGGTTTTAAGCTTAGGTTTGTATTGCTGCAATGATATTGTATATGGAATATTTTGAAATATTGTCACATAAGGGCAAATATACCAATATTTTTATGAGTGAAGTTGTATTACATAGACTAACGCAATTTTAGAGTTATTGGGAAGAATATGGGTTGAATCCTTTCTGCTAAACTACGTCCAATTGGTATATCCTGGTGGGTCTGGTATATACACCAGACCCACCAGGATACTCGCTTTAAAGAATTAATGCTTTGTCCTTTCGATGGCTATTGGTTTACAACTTTCTATAATCATTTCATATTGAAAGGTGTAAGAAAAGATTTTCACTTTCTCCTCAAATTGGGTACCCACTTATTACTTTTATAATCAGCATAGTATAAAAATAACTATGATGAGAACGTAGTGGTACATTCGGTACATATATATATGATAAACACGATGCATAATGGGTCAGATACGTACATAATAGGTATTTAGGTACGTTGCAGAGAACAAAGTTGCGACATACGCACTTGTTTCGCAAG
Source organism: Apamea anceps (assembly GCA_951799955.1). Classification (NCBI taxonomy): domain Eukaryota; kingdom Metazoa; phylum Arthropoda; class Insecta; order Lepidoptera; family Noctuidae; genus Apamea; species Apamea anceps. Next base: position 4,588,770 of record OX637506.1, read on the forward strand.
TTTACTTACCTCAAATTGTTGAGAATATACGTGTTATCCATCTTGAACACTTCATAGGCCTACCAACTAATCTAGGAATACTATAAAATGAAAAAGATTTTTAACTTAAACAAAAGCGAAACGCTAACAAAACAAAATTTTTGATGTTATGTGTAAAGTAGACAGTAGACACATGTAATTACGATACTTTCTCCAGAATAAACGCACTGAGCGAGATAGGGAATCAAATTCATAGCGAGAGAAACAGAGAAAAAAAATGATAAAGAAAAGATGACATTGACAGCTGACAGCTGATAGAAATAGAAAGTGAGCTGTTCGGTTTCACGTCAAAATTGTCAATCCCAACGTAGGTATTTCAAAGAAAATTTCATGAGTTTTCACAAACTTTTCAAAACAACAAATTATAAGGGACAACAAAGGTATGTCACAACGTTTTATTTGATTCATTTTCGAAAAAGCATCCGAATCTAGTGTATAGGTCTTGGGACAGAGCTTTCAAAAAAGGGAAATGTATTTGTCTTAGCTTTGATGTTTTGGACAATAATTAAAGCAACCTTTATATCTGAGTCTGCATGGTATTGTTTATACGTCGAAGTCAACATACTCAACATCACAGAGTTGACAGAGTACATTATAATATACTGACGTCAACATAAACGTGCCCTTACTTCAATTTCTACGAAAATGGTTAAATTCAAATATTTCTCTCATGTGGTAAAAAGTTATTAGTAATAGAGGTCTTTCACCTGACATGAACCCTGTAAGGGCACACCAATTTTTACCATATTAAATGTTAATTAATATATAGGCCGGACGGACATAATGTACCCAGAGAGATGGGTAAAGATCGTCACTCACTGGACGCTTGAGGCAGGATATCGCCGTCGAGGTAGACCAAGGCGAAGGTGGTGCAACGACCTAATATCGTTTACAGGGCCAACATGGCCAGAGATCACACACGACAGGAAGGTTTGGAAGAAAAAAGGGGACGCCTTAGCTCAGTAGTGGGACACAAAATAGGCTAAAAAAAAAAAAAAAAAAATTAAATGTATATGAGTATAATATTTTATTTAAAAACTTGGCTAGATAGATCCTCGTATCAATGGGGTAAAACAAAGTTTGTGTTTACTTTTGTATCAATCACAAATTAAACGAAAACTAGATAAATAGTATGCAATTTGAAGTCTGTCTATTAGAAGACGATCTAAGGAAAAAGGGAAACGTCTACCACGGGGAAAAAAGCAGTTGTACTGGGATAGTAAAATATGAACATTTAATAATTTATAGGTTTTTCATCCCTGTTGACTTGCGGTTCTTTTTTTGTTGAAGACTGGGAGCTTACGACAGGAATAACCTGATTGGAGTTAAAAAAAAACTCGAGAACGATCTTCCTGGCTGAAAAACTTCAGAGATGTTATCTATAGCATTGATTGCGTACACAAACTTTACATAACATTTTAAGACATATTTTATCATGGGACACTTTTGTCTATCCTCATTATATTTACGCATAACAGCCTACGAATAATTCTTTTAAGCATAATTTCTCTAATCATAATAATGTTTAAGCATAACATTCTAAAGCACACATTTATTAACTCTTAATGTTTTTTTTTTTTTTAATTATAGGCTTAACAAACGTGTATTCCCGTTGTCCCCGCAATCGGTGTCCCCGTCACGGGGACAACAGAACGTCATATAATTCCTTACCGTTGTCCCCCTTGTGTCATATGGGCAACGGGGACAACGGACAGATAAGATTTCACGTATCACTGTCCACTTTAATTTTTTATTTCTTTTTAAACGTAATTTAAAATAAAGGTAATTTAGCGCGGCAAGTCTAAAACTAAAATGAAAATATTTTGTACTAGATTTTAATTCAAAATATAGAAACAAATAAGAGATGTTTAAACACAAAACACAACTAGATTTTTAAATCTAAATCAACTAAAGTTGTCATTTTTTTATTTAATTCACACAATCAATATAGCAAGTACCTACCCATAAAGTATAATAATAATATTAAAAAAATTGGTTGTGGTTGGTATGTTCAATGAGAATAACTAAATACCTTATTTATTTTGATTTAGTTTTAAATGAAAGGGTGCATAGAGCAACAGGGGCCACCGTTAAGCTACATTAAACCTAGTTGCAAAAGTTTTAGGTAATTAACGCTGAACTAAATAACCCTCCTGAGCATGTAATCCGAACCGACCTTACAAAGACGTTTGTAATTTTATTAAAATTCTCAAAGAATAAAGCCATATTAAATCTGCAATGTCAAAATGATATTGGGCGACGGCGGCATTTCGAAGAGAAAAGAAGATCGCCCGTGGCCCGTGTTGCTCTATGGAAAGGATGGAATGAAACACAAATAATTTAAATGTGTAAGTATATACAAAAACATACCACATTAATTTACCTATTTAACTATAACGTCACAGAATCAATAATATGGTATAAAAACCATTTAGATAATGAAAACAAAAATAGGATTGAACTTAAAGTTTAAACATTATGGAAAAAACCATTAAAATAAAATTTACTACAAACATAACTTGAATGTTATACCTATAATATTACAATTATCTATTTAGATTACAGAATTGGCATTAATCAACATTTATATATTAACTAATATAATAAGAACTAATATACTATATACAGGGTTACAGGTTATGTCGACCTAGATCCTTTAAGAGGTTTTAGTTTTCATCATTCCTAGCTGATTTCACTATGAAACACCCCACCCCAAACCTAACCCATATTGAGATATTGGATTTTGATTATTTTTTAAATAGAAAAATTTCCTTATCAAATATGACTTACTGTCGCGTAAAAAATTAGAACTCCGTTTTGAAAAAAACAAAAAAGTCATTATTTGGAAAAAAGGTTTTAACCTAAGAGGTGGGGTTTTAACAGCAGAGGTAACAGGTATTTCGAATGAGCCAGTCAGAGCTTCACAAAAAACAATGTTATGTTTTTTCAGCGGCTGCATTGCCGCTCGGTGCCGGCGCATCCTTTTCAAGGTCACGTGTTATAATAAGTTTCGTAGGTACTCAATTAGGAAACAAATGCACATATTTCATTACTATTATGTATGATTATACACATATAAGACTACATATTATTTTTAAACAAATACATTCGTAAATTATAAATATTTGTGTCGCAATTGTGTAGCTATTATTTAGATATTATGTGTTTTTTAATTTTATTATGTAGGCATTTCTAGGTACAATATTCTCTCTAATAAGGCACTCTCACTTCTAATTTTAACTCAACGGGGACAACGGGCATAATTTGAAAAGTATATATTACAATAAATTAACGGGGACAGCGTACGGGGACAACGGGAAGTAATTTTAATTATTTTATTAAATTCCCTTTGTCCCCTTTAACGGGGACATGGCCTACGGGGACAACGGGAATACAGGTTAACAAATACACATAATAATTAAATCCTAAAATGTAAGACATTATTACACATTTTTATACATATTGCTCTAATGAAATTTGTAGGCACTTTACATTGTAGGTAGAACAAATTATTTTTTATTTTTTTTAAGTGGACGGTAAAATGGTTTTAGACGGTATCATAAAACTATTGTTTCACTCCTTTAAATAAAGTGAATTGTAGTTACAAATGGAAAATACAGTGCATACCTTTATAACTGAAAGAGGAGAAATCAAATTAAATGTGAATGGTTTCATATATGAGAAAAATCAAGAAAATGATAGTAAATATTTATGGTTGTGTGAATTGCGACGGAATAGCAATTATAAATGTAACTCTCGACTTATTACCAAACTGAACGACGATCAACAACATGAAATATTATCAAAACATATTAGGAAAAATCACAATCGTTAGAGAAGAGGTAAGTTTTGTAAATTTGTTATAAGTAGGTATGTAAAACATATTGGCCACGCCCCACCTTAACCTACACTACACACTACATTAAAACTACACACACACTACATTTTACACAAATCAGTTCTTTATATTATATTGGTTGGAGTTATGTATATAAATCTTTGGCATGAAAATTCAAATTAAATAGGTAAAAATGAATTAAAGGATAGTGTTAAAAAAAATCAGTCGCAGCGCAAACGAAATATCTATATCTATACTTATAATAAATCTGTAGAAGTGAAAATTCTGTACATTGAAAATATCAAAAAAATAAATGGCAGGGGGTGTTACTAGACCGACACCGAACCCAAAAATGTGATTAAAAAAATTTTTGTCTGTCTGTCTGTCTGTCTGTTTGTTCAGGCATCACGCAAAAACTACCGGTTCGATTACGATGAAACTTGGTATAATTATTCTTTAATATCCTGGGCACCACACTGGGTACTTTTTATCCCGGAAAAGTATATACAATAAAAAACAAACTTAATTTTGCGGTTCGATACCTAGACCCGATTACTGTACCAACCGCAAATAATAAGTTTGTCGTAGGTTACGTTACCCGCAGTGGAGTTCATTTTTATTCCTTTTAGTTTTTAGAGTTATTTAGATTTATTTTTATATAAGTCGTAGGTATAGATTTAAATTTTAAAGTATAGGTAGTATATTTGATAGTGTACGTAGTGACCGTAGGTTATTTTATAATACTGTTAGTTAGGATTAGTCATTCGTATAGATATTAGTTTTTAGGGATTTTGCTTATTTATTGAGTTTAGATTAGTTATCATCAGAAATAGGTTTATTTAGGTAGGTAGGTATTTAATTTTCTGTTATTGAGTTTTTTTTTTTAATTAGGTAGGTACTTAGGTAAAGATATCATATAGGTACCCTCTTAATCACCACTAATGAGACACAATTGGTTTTCTATTGTAATTAGCCACAAAGGGCCCGCGAGATAGATGGCATTCTGGGGAAGCACATACATTTTATCCTGTTAGCACGTTCCCGTGGGATAATTTCCGACATCCACGCGGGCGAAGCCGCGGGCAGAAGCTATATCACATATTTTTAGTAATAAATATAATACTAAATATTAAAAATTAAAAAACCCCCGACTACGTGAAACCCTATAAAAAGAAAAAAATAACCTTGAAATTATGACCCTACGTTAGTACGTATGAAATTTTTTGATTAAATATTGTCCCGTCGGGGGACCGCTCTAATTATTAGCCTAACGTTCTGTTAAAGTTTAAAATAGTAGCGGTCCCCCGACAGGACAATATTTAATCAAAAAATTTCATACGTACTAACGTAGGGTCATAATTTCAAGGTTATTTTTTTCTTTTTATAGGGTTTCACGTAGTCGGGGGTTTTTTAATTTTTAATTTAATTTTTTATTTCATGCTTTTTGTAGGGACTCCTTATTATTTCTTTTCTGTTATTTTCTTGCGTTTTAAGATTCAGGTAATTTGGTATTTAATCGGGTTTTTTGTAATTCGCCATTTTGTGGTGGTGGCCATCCTGGATTTGAAATTTGTCATAGTGTATAGTATTCTACTAGTCAAGCCCTTTCATTTGATACCCATATTGAGGGAGTTGTGAAAAAAAAAATAATTTGCCATTTTGTGGTAGCGTCCATCTTGGATTTGAAATTTATCATAGTGTATAGTATTCTACTAGTCAAGCCCTTTCATTTGATACCCATATTGAGGGAGTTGTGAAAAAAATAATAATTTGCCATTTTGTGGTGGCGGCCATCTTGGATTTGAAATTTATCATAGTGTATAGTATTCTACTAGTCAAGCCCTTTCATTTGATACCCATATTGAGGGAGTTGTGAAAAAATATGTAATCCGCCATTTTGTAGCGGCGGCCATCTTGGACCGATTTTCATCAAACATAGCTAAGAACACTCCCGACAAATTCACCTTTCAAACAAAAAAACCAAAATTAAAATCGGTTCATCCGTTCGGGAGCTACGATGCCACAGACAGACATACACACACACACACACACACACACACACACCCCTGTTTGTACAGACACCCTTACGAGGACCTTGTTAGTCCTAGAACGTACCGAGGACCCTCCAAAAAACTGGTTTAAATACCTCGTTGGCTTTTTAGAATAAGATAGAAAGAGACAGGTGAATAAATCTATAGTGACGAGCTTATTGGGATAATGCTATCTCAACATTTTTCTGTATGAATTTCGGCTATCATACTGAGGACCTGAAATACACAGCAAAATGTGACCAGCGATGCACATACGAGGACTTTGTGTAAGCCAACCGAGGACCTCTTACGTAAGCCCTGCGACGTCCTTCCGAGGACGTATTTTTACACAAAATTTCTTATAGCTTGTACAAAGTGCGGACGTTGTGTTAGACTTTATATCACTAAACCGAGGACAGTTTTTCGCGTAGAATTTGTACCAACCGAGGACCTGGAAAATCTACCTACCTAAAATATTTTACGTGTAAGATAATAATTATACCAATGTAAGTAAAATGTTCCGACTTCTTTCTTACACACTTTTTCTAAAATGAAGTACCAAGCGAGGACGAGTCAATGTTTTTACATTTGCCGTTGATGTGGACCGCGAATAAGAAGGGTGTAATCACTGTGGAGGAAAGGTAATTTAATTTTATATAAACAACTTTAAAATGAGTTTATTATTATAGTATCAGATGTTGCAGCCAGGGTCGTCTCTTCATGACGGTACTCCTTAGCACTTGATAGCATCGTCTTCAAAATTGGCATACGCATTAGGTTTATCTAGTAACATTAAAATGATTACCAGTTTGTGCTGATGCTGCAGCCAGGGTCGTCTCTTCATGACGGTACTCCTTAGCACTTGATAGCATCATGTTCAAATTTGGCATACGCATTATGTTTATCTAGTAATATCAAAACAATTACCAGTTTGTGCTGATGCTGCAGCCAGGGTCATTTCTTCATGAGAGAACTCCTCAACAGTTGATAGCATCGTCTTGAAATTTAGCATACGCGTCAGGTTTAAGTCGTAAAACTAAAATAATTACCAGTTTGTGCTGATGCTGCAGCCAGGGTCGTTTCTTTATGGGGGAATTCCTCAATAGTTGGTAGCATCGTCTTCAAATTTAGCTTACGAAAATAAAGTAAAACTAGAATTCAGGTTTAAAATGAGTAGATAAATCAGAACTCAGAAACTTCAGTTTCATGATGTTCAATACAATATCAAGTTATTATTTCGTTTCTTTCAGATAAGCCGGGATAAAGAAGAGAAAACTGAAGTCTAAATTCTAGATCACAAAGATGCTGGTATTGATTATAGGCTTCTTTTGCAGTATGTGCTAAGTACCTAGGCCTGCTTAGATTATACAACATTATGATTTGCACCATAAAATATTGTATTGGCATGAGCTGAATACGTGTGCTCTTCATAAAGAACCTAATAGAGTAAGATCCCAAGGCCACCAGACGTCACGTATTTTCTGACGAACGAAATGTTGACGATTGAGTAGTGTTAGTATGTACATACTAAGAACGCATGCCTACCTGCTAGCTTGCTGAGACGGTCAATTCTCAGGTATCAGGTAATCAAGGTACATAAAAACATTACTTACCTCACGTAAATTCTCCAAGCTGATTTTCACGTATATTTTAGGCAATATCCTTAAAAATAAGTCGCCAATACTCCCAGACACTTTCCATCGGCCGTATTGCTTTCTAGACGCTTTAAAGCTCCCAAAATAATTAGGTACTTAACTTCACGTAAATTCTGATGCTCCATTTTTATTTATGTCCACCAGACAACTATTTTAAAACCCTTTACAAGAAGCCAGACCGATCCAAAGGGCCAATCATCCCCTAAACTCAATTTTAATGCCTCTGTGGGTAGGAGCGCGAGGGCATATCAATTTCAATGACAATGATAATGAAGATTAGAGGCACTACTCAGAAATGTTGAGAGATTAATATTTTTCTACTTTGTTTTTTTATGATTAATTCCCAATAAATAAATAATTAAAAAAAAAAATGAAGTTAATTCGAATTTATCAAAACAGCTTACAGAATAAAATTCTAGAATTATTGTGGTCAAATGACCATTTTTAACAAGTAAATCTTTAATTATTTACCTGATTTTTTAATTTTTGGCTGATTTTTTAAAAATATTAGTAATTAATAGATATGAGTAAACTGTAGGAGCGTGTGAGAGAGAGAGAAGTCAATATATCCTAATACATGTCTCACTCAGTCTCATGCGCGTGGATAATGCCAACGCGCTCCTACCCACAGAGGTATTAAAATTGAGTTTAGGGATGATTGGCCCTTGGATCGGTCTGTCTTCTTGTAAAAGGTTTTAAAATAGTTGTCTGGTGGACATATATAAAAATGGAGCATCAGAATTTACGTGAAGTACCTGCCTAATTATTTTGGGAGCTTTAAAGCGTCTGCAAAGCAATACGGCCGACGGAAAGTGTCTGGGAGTATTGGCGACTTATTTTTAAGGATATTGCCTAAAATATAGTGGTAATCAGCTTGGAGAATTTACGTGAGGTAAGTAATGTTTTTTGTACCTTGATTACCTGATACCTGAGAATTAGTCGTCTCAGCAAGCTAGCAGGTAGGCATGCGCTCTTAGTACATACTAACACTACTCAATCATCCACATTTCGTTCGTCAGAAAATACGTGATGTCTGGTGGCCCTGGGATCTTACTCTATTAGGTTCTTTACGAAGAGCACACGTATTCAGCTCATGCCAATACAATATTGTATGGTGCAAATCATAATGTTGCATAATCTAAGCAGGCCTAGGTACTTAGTACACACTGCAGAAGAAGCCTGATTGTTCCTCGTGCACCTATTAGCTACTAACGATTTGTTTAAGGATTCAGTCTACCTTCACTTTTCTCCTTCATAATTTTATTTAAATGGTAGCACATAATTCGCCTTTTACACACGAGGAAAACTGTTAAAACGAGGACTAGAATACACACTGTTCGGAAAATCTAGCAAACCGAGGTCTTAAATACACATTGTCTGGAAAAGCTACCTAACCGAGGTCTTTTGTGTTGAAGTTAACACATAGATCCTCGGATAATACAACAAACGTGAAATGAGTGTAAAGAGCCTGTGTATGAGGCGAGAGTGGCACCATCTGGTGGATACACAATATTTGTGTAAGATTATGAATTTTCTTGATCAAACCGAGGTTCAGACAACTTTTTCGTAATAAGTATATAGAAAGACTCAAAATCGCTTGCAGAATACGAATCTTTGGTCAAGTCAAACCGAGGACCCTCGAAAAGGTCCTCGCTTTGAAAAGGTCCTCGGTCGTGCCTTGTGTATTCATACGCACGTCCTCGGATGGTACTTAAAACAAACACACACACACACACACAGACACGTCAAACTTATAACACCCCGTCGTTTTTGCGTCGGGGGTTAAAAAATATTGTCATTCTACAAAAACTCCTGGTAAAAAAGGAATTAGCAAAATCTTACGTTTTGCTAATTCCTTTTTACCAGGAGTTATTTTTACATGGAATTATTTTTGTAGTCTACGCGAGCCTATGCGATGCGCAGTCCTTCGTAGTTCGTTGATATGTGTGCGCTTTATTTTTTTAAATATTATAATTATGGGGGGCCCGTGGCTAAATAATAACAGCCGCACAGATTGATCGGTCAGGTTAAGCTACGCTTGCCGCGGTTGGTCTGTGGATGGGTGACCATCTTTACATACCGAGACCCCTCCGTGCCTCGGAAAGCACGTTAAGCCGTTGGTCCCGGCTGTCATTCGTGGATCTTTGACAGTCGTTACGGGTAGTCAGAAGCCCGAAAGTCTGACAACCAGTCCATTGGTGTAATTGCCGTATGGCGTTCCAGTGTGAGAATAAATAAATAAAATAAATAAAATAACCGTTTTTGTTAACTTATCCCACTGCATACCATATAATGTTAGGAACTTAGGATATCTTTATACCGTAAAGGTATTAAGATCAATAATACAACTTGGTAGGTTAGCAAAATCCTAAAATGTCAAGATTTCATGAAATAGTCATTCAGTAGGATTACTTGATCTTAGAGAGTTGTGTAAATGACTTTAATGATTATAATTCTGAAAATACATATTTGTTACGGCCGCGAATCATATTTTAATCAACGTATGTACAACTTAGTACTGACCAGCAAATTGCAAAAAACGTAAGAAAATTTGAATTTCGCGGGCTACCTTGGTGCATCCACCATAAATAAATAATTATGTTAAATTTAAAAAAAAAAAAAAAATTTCAGTATAAATCGGCAATTTCATACTTTAATCCCTAATATTTGGTCACGAATATTTTTTTCTTTTTTTTTCCTTTGCCCTACTCGGGCAAGCTTTGAACCATACCGCCTCGTCTTCAGTGCTTATTGTCCTTCTTGTTGGACATGAATAAAATACCTGAAAATCTGAGATCTGGCCTGGGTTTTTTTCCCATACCTACTTCACGAGCATTGTCCTATCTTTTTTTTTTTTTCGCGCAGCGCAGCATTCAATCGCTACCCACTGCGCCAACCGTGCCGTCCTTTGTTTCCGTTATTCCTATGAATTTTAAGATAATAGTCATTACGCGTAGTAATATTATGTAAATTAAAATTATGCCAAATCAAATTAGCCAACAAGATAATTATATCAACATAAATTAGGTTACGTTTTTAACAAACTTCTAAAAAAGGAGGAGGTTCTCAATTCGGATGTTTGTATTTTTTTTTATGTTTGTTCGCGCATAACACCGTCGCTTGCCAACCGATTTAAAAATTCTTTTTTGTTGGAAAGGGTATACTTCCCAAATAGTCCCATAAAAATTTCATCAAAAACGGTTCAGTAGTTTAGTTTTTGAACCAAAATTACTGGTAAAAATTACAACTTAAAAGTGAAAAATAAAACCTTTTTTGAAAAAAAAAAAATAACTGACTTCCAATCTAAAACCAACCCTACAAAGTGAAAAATAACTTTAATTTCGGAAGTCGGTGGCAAACAACGAAAATGCGAACCCAACGACACCGACTTCCGAAATTACAGTTATTTTTCACTTTGTAGTGTTGGGTTTGGAAGTCGGTTTTTTTTTCAAAAAAGTTTTTTTATTTAAATAAAAAAAGCTTGTTTTTAAAAAAATATTTTTATTTTCATTTTTTTCAGTGGGTATATCCTTATTTTACACTTTAAGTGCGAAAATAACTGTCTGTTACATTATCATATCTAAACTAATGAACCAACCTTTATAAAACCTATGTGAAATCTTCAAATAATAGTAAACAAAACTGCTCAACACAGTGTTTAAGATATTTTGGTAGAATTTCGTAACATAGCATCGTCGTCCCAAAACCATAAGCTACCATACCATTTGTTGATGCCAAATTGTCATTGTGTCACTTTATTTTACGTAAATTTACGTTACGCGGTTACGTCAAACAAAATTGAACAAAATAATGTGATTAATTCATTAAAAGATTGAATAATGAAACTGTGAAAAAATTAATTCAAACTCAAAATGGAGAGCGTTACAGTGAGTACTATTTTGACTGAACCGTGGTTATTACGTTGATTTTGTTCATTGTTCTTATATTTTATTGTTTCAGAATTTTTCTGTATCGCTTATCAAAGGTTTCATAGACAGCCTAAGAGGTGTAACCGTACTCTTATATTTAGATAAAGAGATTAATGAGCGTGCTCGTCGCTCGCCACAAACGGAATTTGAAAACACAAAAAATAAACAAAAGCAACCAAAAGTAAAACAGTAAGTTTTTTCAATCTTTTTTATTACCTATATATTTATTAAAAATAAAAGACTACATGGCCGTATGGTATGGCCAGGTGGTCTTTTTCTTCTGTAAATTAATTCACGAAAACTAGAAGGCTGTGATAAACAGGATGAAAATAGGCATAAACTATAAGTTTTGCTTATCCTTAAAGCAACCCTGAAAAATATTGGCAACTTCTCTATAGCCTCACTTTTCTTTTGTTTCAGGGAATCAAAAGTACTTACAAGGGTGTTACAATCATGCATTCTCAACGGCTTTATATTTTTGCTTAGTATATTAATTTTTGAGTATGTTCTATTGCCTGCGGTCAAGTACTTAGTGACGGTGGTATTTGGTCATAACCCGGGGGTTGCACATAATGTGTGGGCATGGATGCAGCCGTTCTTGTCCATGACATTCCGGATGATATGGGTGCTCCCGTTGTTCTTGTTGAGCAAACTCGTTAACAGTTTGTGGTTTCAAGTGAGTGTGTCTTTTTTTTTTTCATTGTTTCCAATGCTATTAACCTCAGTACAACATGTGTTAATTTTGTTACTCGATACATATTAATACCCATATTTGCATTAAACTCACGGTTTTTATTGTATGTGTTAATACATATTTCGTAGTTGCGCTGTGTCATCTATGTATATTTTAGTTTATTTTTTGGTTTTTAACATTAATAAAATGGGAACATTCTATGATATAAGTACTAGCTGACTCGACAGACAATGGTGCCAATTACCTTATTCACAAACTAAACTAAGTTCAGTCCATCTTTTTCTTTCTATTTCATTAAGAAAAGGACAGAAGACAAAATTAGTTTAGTCCTGTCAAATTAGTCAGCGCCTGACGTAAATTGACGTATTTTTTGTCGCCATGTTTTTAATCACGTCTAAACTTGCTATGGGGTGTCTTAATTTGAGTTTGAGTTAATTTTTGCTAATGAGGGGCCCATTTGCAACAATTGGCTAATTAGTTAAACCCATTTGCAACAATTAACTCAAACTTTACTCTGATAGTAATAAAAATAGTAAAATTTGGAATGGCATGTAGTTACATGCCATTCCAAATTTTACTATTTTCCAGAGTAAAATTTTGAAATAAATGGTACCAAAGTTCACGTACGATGTAGATGGATAAAGATAAAGATCATTTATTTGTCAAAAACATGCGTATACACACCGACTAGATGGATGGATGATTCTTGAAAATTGTTTATTCTTTTTACTTTTAACTGTTTCATATTTTAAAAATTTTGGTTTCATCGAAAGGTTTGCTAAAGTATGAGGTGCCCAATGAAATAGCAGTGAAGGCCATTTGATTTGCGAGAAAAGTGATATTTAGTGACAAACTCTAAGAAATTTTCAAAAATATATAAAATTTGAGTTTTCTCGAATCCCATGAAATTTTACCTAGGCTTTATAGGGTGCTTAACTGTTGCAAATGGGTCCCTCTATCGCGTCCTAAGAGGGATACGTCAAAGTACAAGTCACCCTGTATAATATTGATAAAGCATTGAGCCTTTCCAACATCCACGCAACAACATCTCCCGCCCACAAAACGCGTGGTTTTTCAAACAGCCTTGCTTTTCATGAGCTAGCAAAAATTTTTTCAGTGCTGTTTATGGTGCCCCCCGAGACGTGATGCCCTAAGCAATTGCTAAATTTGCTTAGGGGCTAATCCGGAACTGGCACACAGAGACCCAGAACTGACATCAAACATAACATGATGTTTATTACAATTACTCTGAAAAAAGGCATTAAAATAAATAAAGTTAATTGGAGTGTAAATAATAAATTAATATAAATTTTATTTTATTGACATGTCGCCCCATTGCACCCGTATAAAGCATGTCACTAGTAGCATACCTACCAATTTATGTCTAGTTATGAGTATACTAATCATTAATACCGTTTGCCAGGATATAGCAGACAGCGCGTACCGCCACCGACGCGGGCGACCACAGTTCATGTCGAGCGTCAGCAAAATCATCGCTGACTCCCTCTTCAGTTTGCTGGTGCAAGCGCTATTTTTAGTACAGGTATGTTATCATGATACTTACAATATAAAGTGGAAATATTTTTAATATGCATGCAAATTAGATACTCGAAGCTTTAAGTACAGGCCTTAAGTGTCCAATTTTCTTGTCTCCTTTAATCTGCAATCCTAATGCGAAATGTTCACTTGCACTTTATTACACTGATGATAAAAAATATTATATAAGCTCTACGCCTTATGACTCGCTGATGTTTTAAAGGATGCTAAACCGTCACGATATCTCATTCCTTTTTAATCTTTTAGTACCTAAATTATATCACACTCTATAGCACATACACATATAGCGCATACACGCTAAGTCTATCGTTGCGTTGGTTTGAACGCGGTAATCTCTAGAAATACCAGACGGATTAAATATATATTTTTTTTTAATTTGATATCCGAATTCTTTAGGAAGGTTCTAAGCTGCTTAACATCACGCTACGACACTAAGCAGCCGAGCAAAAAGGAAAAAGACAGAAAGAACGCTAAGCTAAAACAAAGTAGCGGGGCACAGCTTTAGGATATAATTATGTACTTCGCCAACATCTATATCTGACCACCGTAAGAACTACCTTCTTGGGGGGCAATTCTCCTAATTTTAAGAACGTTCACAGTCTGATCTCAGTCTCAATCTGTCAAAAATACCTCTAATTTCCCTATTGTTTGTCGCCGAGATGAGACTGCGACTAGATTTTGAACGTTTTAAATTACGAGAATTGGCTTTCTGCTTGCAGCGCATATGATTAGTCGCCCTAAAAAGGATCCTCTTTTGTTTTACTTACGGACGACGGCGATAGTACCATAAATAATACAAGAAATTACACCCGGACGAAGTTGCAGGCAAAAGCCAGTGTGTAATAAATTCAGTATGCACCTAATAATACCTAACTTTTAATTTCAGAGTATGTTAGTAAGTATGCTACCAATAACGTACATAGGCGAGCTACTCTGTCTAGTCCACATGTGCCTGCTGTACTCGCTGTACTCGTTCGAGTACAAGTGGTTCAACATGGGCTGGGAGCTGCACAAGCGGCTGACCTTCATCGAGACCAACTGGCCTTACTTCCTCGGCTTCGGGCTGCCCTTGGCTGTGTTGACGCAGATACCACAGTCTTATATTATAAGGTGAGACAACATAATTTGACGCTAGATAGAATAGGCTAGGTGGAGCGACGAAAAGTGTCTGTGGAGTTTCTGGCCCGTTCTTCTCCATAGGTACACACGGCTACACGTCAAGCTATACAAAACCAGTTTGTCTTGGCCTCACTTTGTATGATATTTTCTCACAATGAACGGTCAGCCAATACTGGTTTTGAATAGCTTGATGTGTAGCCGTGTGTACCTACTACGCTTTGGAATGGGCGACTAGCTTCATCTTTCCAACTGATCAACCCCTTGACAATTCAAAAGTGCCTGTCAATAAAAGTGCCTAAGTGTTTATTTGGAATAAATGCTTTGAGTTTGAGTTTGACGATCTTCGCAGGGGGGCTGGGCAGTGGGCTGAGAGTTGCCGAGAACCGAGTTGAATGGCGTGCAATTGGAGAGGCCTATAATAATAATAAATCTTTCCAGCAGTGGACTGCTATAGGCTGAATATGATGACCATGAATGATGATTTTCCGAAGGGATAGGTTGAAGTATTGATACAGTAATATTTCACGAGTTATGTCATAATTCCCAAATAAATAGGCGAGCATATTAAAATTATAATTACGACAGTTGCAATCGATTGTTTTGATTTAGTAGAACAATTTTCACCTACCTACTTACTACTTTTACATTGCTTTGACTTTAAACATTGAGATAAAGCAAAGTACTTTGACTTCATTTACCGATATCCATTGAAATACTTTTATTGTTTGGTTTGGGTACAAATTGTATGAATAAATCGGGAAATATAGTAGTGTAGTTTCAGCTGTAAAAGCTATGTTAAAACAGCTGTAAGTATTTAAATATGACAAATAATATGAAGCAACCTTTATTTACATATAATAACGGATGAATTTATTAATACAGAGTGCTTCAAAAGGCAATCAAGCAGATGCCTCAGTTTAGTCGTAGTAACTATTTAGTAATCTGTGGTTTAGTTGTTTCAAAACGTTTTTAGGAAACATTTTCAATTTTGAACTTGAGATTCCTACAATTACATTTGTAGAAAAACCTTTCAATTAGTGTATATTTGAATTAAGAATTTCAAATAATTTTCAAGTTATGGAACAACAAACTGAACATCATACTTAACAAAGTTCAAATTCCATTGCAACCACCAACTTCTTGGACGTTTTTGTTAACAATGGTCACTCAAAAATCAACTTAGAATACATTTCTCTAAAGTTGATAAATGATTAAGCGGCGATGGCAGGTAAATTATCAGAGGTTATGAACACTTATAGATGACGGGTTAAGTATAAATTAATAATAGTTATTATAAGTATGATGTAACGCGGAGCTCAGTATTGATAAGATGTGAAGAAGTGTCAATCAAACAATGATTATAATAGTACAGCTGACAGCATGACCTATTCCTCCAGGAATGGAATGTTTGTAACAACTACATTACCCCACCTATATTGTCCCACTGTTGGGCAAAGGCCTCCCTCATATTCTTCCACCTTTTTTCTTCACCACTATTCATATCATCATCATCATCTGCCTGGCCTTTTCCCAACTATGTTGGGGTCGGCTTCCAGTCTAACCGGATGCAGCTGAATACCACTATTCATATATGTATAGGTTATCAATATATTATTTACTAGCTGCGCCCCGCAGTTTCACCCGCATTAGTTGCGATCCCGTGAGAATATCTGAATAAAAAGTATGCTCTGTGTTAATCCTGGTTATAAACTATCTTTGTACCAAATTTCATCCAAATCCGTTCAGTAGTTTTTAAGTGAAAGAATAACAAACATCCATCCATCCAAACTTTCGAATTTATAATATTAGTCGGACTTATTGATTGATATATCTATCATTTAACTTTTAGGGACAATAGATAAAATATTTTATCTATTGTCCCTAAAAGTTAAATTATAAGTTTATTTGCGGCAAACATGACGCAGAGAAAGAACACAAAAAATAACAAGTTCGGGGAAAATATGCGTCACATCCACGTAAAACGGTCATCGCTCAGCATAATGCTACAATCTTCAGCGCTGGTTAAAACTTCTATTGTATCTCGTTCAATGTCCTTCAACCGGTAAAAGAAAAGGATAAGTAGATATCAAAGTCTACAAACATCGGTACCTATCTTAGCAACTATACTCTGTTTGAAATAAGATTAGACATTAAAATAAACCTTTTTTTTACAGTCTGTTCAACCGATTTTGACTTCTATACCGTAGGCATAAGGATGGCATTAAAAGCAAAAAAGTGGTCACAATACCAACTGTTCTGCAGCTGCCATTTGTCATGCCACCAACGCAATAGAATTCAAAAACTTTTTACAAAAAAAAAAACCGCCTTCAAAAAAAGACAAACAAAAACGTTCCTGCACTAAAAAGTAAAAAATAAAAAATTGAATTCCTGTAAAGAAACTTAATTTAAAGGTAAACTTATTTGACATTAATATTTTGCAAATATTCAAAATTGTTTACTTCTTTTTGGAGTCGGTGCCAGCAGTTGTATCCTGTGCCATTTATTTTTTTCAATTCACGATTATAAAATTTTAAAACAGATGCTTACAAACTTAATGCTTCAAAAATTTCAAAGTACTTAAAAAGTGGCAGGGGATTTTTATACGTATGTATAATTATTATTATTTAAAAGAAATTATTGTGAAAATTGTGTCAATTTGTTTTAGAGTACAGTCTAGTCTGTATTTGTGTTTTAATTATTCTAGGTATGCAATAGGTATCTTGGTAGTTTTATAGTAAATGTTAGAGGTCGTTTTTCGAGGTATTGTTGCCCATACCTATTTCCTTGCCTTGGCTGGCACCGACTCCAAAAAGAAGTAAACAATTTTGAATATTTGCAAAATATTAATGTCAAATAAGTTTACCTTTAAATTAAGTTTCTTTACAGGAATTCAATTTTTTATTTTTTACTTTTTAGTGCAGGAACGTTTTTGTTTGTCTTTTTTTGAAGGCGGTTTTTTTTTTTGTAAAAAGTTTTTTTATTTCTAGCCGTTTAGTGTATTTTTTATTATAATATAATGGCAACGTAGTTAATATCTTTTCTAAATAGAATATTATTTTGAAGAAGTACCAATATCATACAAGTAGGTACATATTACTGTCTACTTTCTGATCTTTAATTTGATCCCGTAGAGCAGTGGTTCCTAACCTTTTCAATACTGTTACCCCTGTGATCTATGTGGAAAACTGATTTTACCCAAGCTTCAAAATGATATCAAAACAAACAATACAAGCAAATATAAACATCTTTATTAATCAACAAATTGCACAACTTTTTTTTTTTTTGAGGATGGGATATCATCAAATGACCCCTGGAGCAGAAGGGAGTGTCAGACTCTTACTGACTAAAACCCACCCGTGTTCCTTCCTTAGCCCTTTATGTTCCAGGGCAGCGGTAACCATTTCGGACAATCCCGCTACCCTGGCAGGCTTTTGCCCTATCGGGCCCCGTCACTCATGCTGACATCTCTTTGAGGCGCGCGTGGAACACAAACACGCCGTCCGGCACGGGCCTGGTCCTGATCGGACGGTGAGTTACCCATTACTCACCGCCCGCAGGCCCGCGCCTACGGTGGCCGGGAGTCGTCACGCGGCTCCCGACGCCCGGAGCGTCTCCCGCGGCGGCTGAGGCGTGAGGTGCGTTCCCTCGCCCACCCCGCCACCTCCTTTGCTAGCATGACTGCTTCGCAGAAGGAGGTGACTGCCTCCCACTCCCTCTCGCCCCGGACCATGGCTTGAACCAGGGCCGGACGCGAGAAGTCGCCGCCGCTGCCGATCGCCTCTACGAGGACACGGCGGTGCTCTGCCCAAGCAGGGCAGACCTCCACCGTATGCTCCACCGTGTCCTCTGGGCGATCCTGACAGTGGTGACACCCGGGCATCTCCTCCCGCCTGATGATGTGCAGGAACCTCCCGAAACATCCGTGTCCGGAGAGGACCTGCGTCAGGCGGTAGGTGAGAACGCCATGACGTCTCTCTAGCCACTCCTCAAAGAGGGGTCTTACCGCCGCTATCGTGGCGTGCCCTAAATTGCACAACTGCCTTACAATTTTTACGTATTTATACGTATAAATTACCTACGGATTAATAATACTTAGTAACATTTACTAGTAGTCACAATTATTAATATTTAACATAAAAAACTTGTGAATGTTGGCTCAGTGTGACGGTTGGTACTGTTTTGCATTCACAAGTTTTTTAATGTTAGGTTTTGTTTCGCTTAAAGCGCATCTTAAGTCATGTTCCACATTCAGACGATTTCTGGCTTTAGTTTTTAGTGACACTAAAGCAGAAAATCCGATCTCACATCTCTAGGTGGTGGCAAATGGTACTAACATTTTTAAAGCTCTTTTAGCTAAAATAGGATATTCAGCACCTGTTTTGATGTTGAAATCCTACTTTCAAAGTACTATTCTCGCGTAATCCAAGAAATTCCACTTTTGCCGCCACATCTTCGTCTCGAATAATGTCATCATCAGTAGAAAACGGTCTTAATATCCAAGAGTACGATTGACGATTATCTAAGTCCGGAAAATACTGCTTCAGCGAATCTATTACTGCAGATAAATGTTGAATCACAGAATTTTTAAACGTGATTTCGTTTGGTTCGGTATTTACCAATTGCTCACACAGTTGTGTAAACATCGACATATTTTACTATTATAATAATTAGGTTCTTTGTTACCCCCGTGAAATAGCTGATTTACCCCCGTAGGGGTAATTACCCCCAGGTTAGGAACCCCTGCCGTAGAGAGATGATAATATGGCGCATGAAATACTGTCGATTCTTATGCGTCGTATGCTGCCTCTAATATTGAGCTGGGCGGTAACAGTCCATAAACTACAAGGGACCACCCTCGAGAGAGCTGTGATCGACTTTGGTAAAAAAAACTTTGCAAAAGGACAAATATATGTCGCGCTAAGTCGTGTCAGAAGTTTGGAAGGCATAGTGTTATCAGATTTAGACGCCAATAAATTATTGAATCGACCACACGATGATCGAGCGATGACAGAGATAACAAGGTTGCGGAATCTGCCATCTGATAATCAAGACAACACATAACGTGCCATGGAATAGGCCTACCGGGGAAACCACATTAAAAAAAACGCGCCCAGCACACTACCTCATAGGTGGCGTGGAAACGTGTGCATACTACCAAGAATACAATTTTATTTTAGTAAATAATATAAGCGATTTTTTTTTAAACATTGTAAGCAAAATGCCTTTAATATTTCAGAAGTTGTTTTGTGGACACATTGTTGATAACATCAAAACTAGATTTTCAATGGCACCTTGTATTCAGAGTGCATCTCATGACAGTTCTAAGCCCAAATACTGCTAGGATACATTGTTTTATTTTGAAGTTCTCATGCCAACCTTCCACCTTCCAGCTCCATCATTAGATCAGTTCGATAGTATCTTATAGCCAAAGTGCATTTCATGACAATTCTAATAAGCCCAAACACGGCTAGAATACGTTGACTAATTACGGAGTTCCGGTACCTGTCTTCCGGCTCCATCATGATCATCAGATCAGTTCAATGATAACATTTTCAATATAACTATTCAGGATTGTATGTTTATTTGTATTGTCATAGTTGCTTAACTATCTTGATTGTGATATCTATGCGAGTGACAAGTTCCGTTAGCCATATCTGATCTTCTTCACCAGTTCCACTTCATCAAATGTTACTTTTTGACTGTAAACGCTTGATTTCTCGATGAAAATATTAAAATTACTATATAGTTGCCTATAATATTTGAGGAGTTCCCTCGATTCCTCATGGATCCCATCATCAGAACTGGATTTTGAAAAAAATGGGACCAATCTGGAAGCATATCCTTTAAAGTTAAAAAAAAATTTTGCAAATCGATCCATAAACAACGGAGTTCTGAGGTAACAAACATAAAAAAAAAAAATAAAAAAAAAAAAAAAAAAAAAAAAAAAAAATACAACCGAATTGAGAACCTCCTCCTTTTTTTTGAAGTCGGTTAAAAATCGGTTGAACGCACTGTAAAAAAGGGTTAATTTAAATGTCTAATCTGATTTCAAATGGAGTATAGTTAAGAGCTCCCAATGACCGCTAAAACAAAGGTCATAGTACACATTGTCGTAATCAGTACGCTTCAATGACGATTGGTGTAAGTACGTAATCACAGCATCTTTGAATACCTAGGAAGGCAGTCTAAAGTCTAGACATAATCGCTTATCGACTTCTTATCTTATCTAATGTTGGTAATGGTTTGCGATATGCTGTTTCATTGATTACATAACATCACGCCTGTGTTCCCCGAAGGGTTCGGCAGATGTGTATCTTACACACTCATTATGCCAGTTGTGTTTAAGTCCGATGTAATGGGGGTGAACCCATTGCCATCCAACGGACAGTAATCCAGGATAAGAACTCAATAACACTGAGCCAGTGTTACCAAGGTAACCGACATTGCCCGAAGAATTGCCAAACTTAAGTGGCAGTGGGCAGGGCACATTGCTCGCAGCTGGCCGATGGGGCCGAAAGGTTCTGAAGTGGCGACCGCGTACCGGAAGATGTAGCGTTGGAAGGCCTCCCACAAGGTGGACCGACGACCTTGTTAAAGTCGCAGGAACCTGTTAGATGCGAGAAGCACGGAACCGGTCGAAGTGGAGGTGCTTGGGGGAGGCCTATGTCCAGCAGTGGACGTCGTTCGACTGAAATGATGATGATGATGGTGTTATTGAGTTTTTTCCAAAAGGGCCTTGGGAATTGAACCCCATGCATTTGCGCCTAGCACCACTAGACCAACAAGCCAGGCAATTTTATAGCAAGAAAAAGTATTTATTGCGACTCGTACAAGATCATATACTGAACTAACCACAGTTAAAAATAAAACAAATTATATAAAAAAGTAACAAAAGGAAAAATGAAACAGAAAGTCCTGTACGAGGCCAAAAGGCTCCTATCTCAGCATGATGCTTCGAAATTTAAAAAATAAATGTCGCAGCGCTGGTACTCTGATAGGGCTCGCTGTGATGTCAGGGGCAATCACAGTAATAAATAAATAATAAAATGAAATAAGGTCATTCACGTACGCCTTGTAAATACAAGGCATAAGTGGCCCAGATGTATTAACGAAAACGAAAAAAAAAGGATCGTAGCCGTAGCAAGCGGCATTGTGTAGTTTCTGCATGCGATAGTAAGATATTTATAATGTAATGCTTTTCTTTTTGTTACAGTGGTTGCGTCTTCTCCATATTCTTCCCCGTATTTATATTGAGTGGTAACGAAGCTACTCCCGTTATAGGAAGGTGAGTTTTACTTTATTGCAATTACTAACGAAATATTAAAAAGTTGAGAGTCATTTTTCGAAAATATGCTTTGAAATCATTAGTTTTTGTTTCTCTAAGGGCTGATTTTTCCAACGCCAGGTAATTTTATCCGAAGAATAATTTTGAATTTTTGACAGTTCTTCCATGCTAAATCTGTTAGACGACAATTTTATTCCACGAATAAAAAATGGCGCCGATTCCCTTGTTCACAAACTAAACTAAATTTAAGTTCAGTGCATCTTTTTCTTTCTATTTCATTAAGAAAAGGACAGAAGATAAAATATTAGTTTAGTCCTGTCAAATTAGTCAGCGACAGACGTAAATTGACGTATTTATAGTAGCCATGTTTTTAATCACGTCTAAACCGTCTATGGAGCGTCTTAATTTGACAGGACTAAACTAAAATTTATCTTTTGTCATTTTCTTAATGAAATAGAAAGAAAAAGATGCACTGAACTTAAATTTAGTTTAGTTTGTGAACAAGGGAATCGGCGGCATTATCTGTCGATTGAAAAATTAGCCCTTAATCTGATGTAGGTAACTGTTGTATTCCCGTAGGTAATTACCTAAAATACTAAAATCCAAGCCGCTCTACGAGTGTATGTAGGTAGGTATGTCTATACACATTTAATATCTACAGATGGATTGGACTTTGGAGCAATTTGATGTAGAATCAGATATCTATCGATAACGCATAAGCACAGTTAATTTATTTCCGATAATGGAATAAATTGACTGTGGGTAATTCCTAAAATTCTTGGGCAATAGACAACTCTTGTATTTTGGAATCTTATTAATGTTATCGTTGACATGTGTTATTTCACCCTGTAGTGATTTTGGGAAGATGGTTGTTTTTTTATTTGTAAAACTTTTTTTTTACATCTATGCTAATATAATAAAGCTGAAGAGTTTGTTTGAAAGCGCTGACAGTCGTAAACCTTTTCTGTAAGGTTAAAGCACAAAAAAACATCACTGGCAGCCGTGTATTCTAGATAACATAGGTTGCTCACGGCTGCGCCAAATATACCCATATTAACAGCTACATAGGTACTGTTTTCCCATACATAGCTCTATAAAATCTTACCATATTTCTTGCTCTTTTTCAGTGAATACCCTCTCCGTCTATTCTCGCCTGTTGTGGCGATATCGAATGGAATGTTCCGGTTCGTGCGACAAGGGGCCGAAGTAGTGACGCAACGGAATAGGTGACTGCCAACCAACACCTGATTATTTTAGAGCCTATCCTGTGTAAGGTGGACGGGAGGCAGGGTTGTGCAAACTTAGTCTTGTGATAGTCAATATTTACATAGGAAATATATTTTTTTTTTATTCGTAAATTCAACCTGAAGTCTAGGAATGGTTGTAAGAATTGTGGGGTTGGGTTTATACTAAATTTAATGTGACTGGATAGTGTTGTTGGGCTTTTTAAAAAGGAGTGGCAGAGACATTGACGCGTAAACTGTAATCACGAATTCAGCACATGATGCGGCGAAAAATTTCAACGCAAGAAGGTCCAGGGTCATGTACTGTTTATAAGATTAATGCTATTTTAGAATTTAGTTGGGATGTAACTAAATTCCTGTGATGGCCATTGTTATGAAAAGTTGTAACTGTTCTTAGTTTTGTGAAAATTGTTAGAAGAACCCCAACCTAGGTTGAGTTCTAGTTCTGAACCCAACTTTTGGTGATCTTACGCTTTGAAAAGACCAGCAACGCTGCCTTAAACTGTAGTTGAAAATACACTGTAGTACAGACGCCAGCAAGTCAAGCTACCCGAAACTGTAAAATTTTCCCAATCAACCTTGAATCTTAATACTTTTGCGATAAAGTTGAAAATCTATTAAAGAAATTTGACAGATTGTAGTAGCTTGATGTGCTGGCGTCTGTACAATCATCACACTTATTCATCATCAAACTTACTAGTCAGTTCGAACCATTTATATATTTAGTTTTAAATCATTCGCAACTTAAAATCTCAACAGAGAACATGATATTAATATTTATCGACTAAGAAATCAAACTGTTTTTACGACAATCATCCTTCAGAGGGACAATTCTCGTATTTTTAAGAACGTTCAGTCTGATCTCAGTCTCAATATGTCAAAAATACCTGTAATTTTCCTACATTTTCGACCATTTTTGACAAGTTTTTCACTTTGAATTGTCGCTGAGATGAGATTGCGACTAGATTTTGAACGTTTTTAATTACGAGAATTGCCTTCTGTTTGTATACTCCTTGCAAATTACGAGCGCACTTCATGTGACTTCTAAGGTCGTTGACATAAGGTTTGAATTCCAATGATTGTCGTGCGCTTGTTAATTGAAACAAATAGAATAATTAAATAATAGTATATTTTTAATAGGAATGTTACGAATTTTTACATATCGTTCAAAGTTCTGCCTGCCAACTAGCTCTCACGCTGTTGTAGTTTTAAAACTAGTGACAAATAAGCAAAAAGAATCTATTAAATTAAAGAATATTTAGGACTTGTTTTAACAGCCTGTTAACTATGATACCCTGTATAAGGATATTTGTTTAGTATTTTGCGGCAGATAAAGCACGTTTCGTATTTTATTAATTCAATATATTTACATTGAAGATTTGTAAAAGTAATGAATAAGTATTTAAAATCTTTTGTTACTGCGCATTATATGTACCTTATATCTCACTAAAACACCTGTGGTGACGCAACCATGGTCGCACTGTCAAAAATGTATGGTTGGTTGCGCAACCGATTGGACGCCTGGTGAGATACCTACCATAAAGCTGTGTATATTTTGCTGGTAGCGCGACCATGGTTGCGCCGCCATGGTGTCCTAGTAAGATATAAGCCTTCGACACCATGGTTGCGCAACCATGGTCGCGCTGTCAAAAATGTATGGTTGGTAAACAACCAAGCGGACACCGGCATCCTAATTGCGTAACACACTATCAATCTCTATCTGAATCATTTTAAAGGATATTGCTAATCCATTGCTTCATATGTTCGAAAAAATTGTCTGCTCAACAACATAAATAACGCAATGAATGTTGTTGAACTGTCAAAATGAAAGCCATTGCTATTGTTAGTGTCTTACGCAATTACCCCACCGTATTATCTAGGGGCGCTTTTGAATCCCTTGCTTTCTTCATTAAAACGCATCTAGTATGCAATGTCTATTGAACTATCTGATAAACCGTGCTTAGGATGCAGTAGAAAAAGCGCGCAAAAGAATGGTAATAGCGATTCTGTTAAATTAGAACAGTAAGTTAGTTGTTTCAAGAATCTACTTGCAGTAAGTCATTAATAATGGTAATTGATTAATTAAAATGGTGACAACGTAGACTTACCTCATGATAGTCGGATTATAGTCAACAAAGCTATGGTCCGGGGGGTACCTTCCATAGAGCTTATACATTTTGATGGTAGCTCGGCTGGCTGCACCGCCACAGGTATCCTAGTGAGATATAGGGTTCTTTCATTAGTGCTAAAAATATGATTGACGTGTAAAAGTGTTTGTACAGACGCCAGCAGGTCAAGCTCCCCGCAACTGTCAATTTTTTTCCCGATCTACCTTGAAACTAATGCTTTAGCGATAAAGTTGAAAATCTATTGAATAAATTTGACAGATTCTAGTAGCTTGATGTGCTGGCGTCTGTACAAACCTACTTACAGAAGATAAATCATTTATCATTCTTAAAGGTTCAGTGGTGAAACAGGTCCTAAATACACGTCAAATTAAATTAACTAGCGAAACTCCGTGGACGTCCATCAATATCTAAAAATAAACAAAAAATTAATTAATTTGATGACATTTTGTGGGGTTGTCGACCGCTGTTAGAGTATTCAGTTGAAATATTGGTTGTGTGTAAACTTCACAGACGTGATAAAAAATATTTTCTCAACTCATACTTCAAGTAACAACACTACCAGCGATCGTTGACCCATAAAAAAAACATCAATTTTTATTTTATTTTTTTATTTTAGATTTTCTATCACGTCTGAAGAGCTTCGCTAGGTAATTTAACTTATAATCTATTCTGTAGTCAATTTGCACAACCCTGTATGTGACTAAATGGCAATTGTGTTGTCAAAAATATATTTATGTATATTGTGCTCATATATGTTCGCGTTGCTCATGTTGTTATGTAATTACGGGGGGGAAGGATTTGAGTGACTATCTAGTATAATTTAGTGATATTTTTTTATGCAGGTAAAATTAGCGTAAGTGGTCATCATCTATTTTACAATTTTGCTTCTTTGTGGGTACAGTTCAAAATCTGGAGTGTACTAAATATATATTTGGTTAAATCTGAAGAAAATTATATATTAAACACGAAGGGTTACTTACCATAGGGTATATACGCCGAGAGACCTTTAATTTTTTACTTTATTTTTATTTTTTGTTATTATAGCGGCAATAGAAATGCACACTAAAAATTTAAACTGTCAACCTATTACGATTCATGTCTTTTTAGGGTTCCGTAGCCAAATGGCAACGGAAGCCTTATGGATTCGTCATGTCTGTCTGTCTGTCTGTCTGTCTGTCCGTCCGTATGTCACAGCCGCTTTTTTCCGAAACTATAAGAGCTATACTGCTGAAACTTGGTAAGTAGATGTATTCTGTGAACCGCATTAAGATTTTCACACAAAAATAGAAAAAAAACAATAAATTTTGGGGGTCCCCATACTTAGAACTGAAACTCAAATTTTTTTTTTTCATCAAATCCATACGTGTGGGGTATCTATGGATAGGCCTTCAAAAATGATATTGAGGTTTCTAATATCATTTTTTTCTAAACTGAATAGTTAGCGCGAGAGACACTTCCAAAGTGGTAAAATGTGTCCCCCCCCCCTGTAACTTCTAAAATAAGAGAATGATAAAACTAAAAAAAATATATGATATACATTACCATATAAACTTCCACCGAAAATTGGTTTGAACGAGATCTAGTGAGTAGTTTTTTTTTAATACGTCATAAATCGTAACGTAACGGAACCCTTCATGGGCGAGTCCGACTCGCACTTAGCCGGTTTTTTTTATTAATTTGTATTTGGGTCCTATTTGGCACCCTTTGGGTACGGAACCCTAAAAATTCGCCTCAAATTGAAGGTGACACAAACAAATAAAATGGCCGAAATGATGGTGGCTCCCTCTATTTTTTTTTTAAGTTAAAACTTTACTATTTGCCAGTATTGGATAGTCACTCAAAAGTTAAAGTTTTATAATTATATCAAAAATGGTGCCTGGAATTATTCACATTTTTAACTTAAATACATAATTTGAATAATCGCTTCGTGTAAGGTGTAATTATAGTTTATATATTACAAATAATATAATTACAATCATTCTCATTTAGAAATGTCTGAAATTGTGATTGTTTTTTTTTACATGACATCATTTATTAAACGGACTGACTGATTTATTGTTGTTTACCTTTGAATCTTTATTATTAACTAGCTGACCGTACAGAAGTTGTCTTGTTTCCTAGAATTCGATCGCAGCGCCACAGCTAATCCGGTCCAATTGTGAATCTAACTAAACCACCAACCACCTACTGGATTTGAGTGGATGGTTTGACACGCACTGTCACACACAAAATATTTTATCAAAATCTGTCCAGGTGATTAGGAGTTCGGTGACATACACAGATACACACGTACAGAAAAGTTTTACAATATACAGGGTTATTTGTAAAACACCAGCAACCTCTAAAGAGGTCATTGTACTCATCATTATGAACAACTTTTACTATAGGACCAAACCTGAAATCGCGAAAAAAATCAGCTGCTCCCTACATTTTGACGAGTTATGCGAACATAAATGTAGGGAACGGCTGATTTTTTTTTCGCGATTTCAGTTTTGGTCACATAGTAAAAGTTGTTCATAATGATGAGTACAATGACCTCTTAAGAGGTTGCTGGTGTTTTACAAATAACCCTGTATAAGTATATAAAGATAATTATTAGGGATGGGCCGAAATTCGGTTCACATTCGGTTCAAACAAAATTCGGCAGCTTGAACCGAACTTCGGTTCAGATGCCGAACATTCGGCACACGAAAAATAATACCTACTTGTACTATTTTGACTGAAATTCAATAGAATTAGAATAGCATTGAAACTAATACTGTAAAATAAAATTATGTCTTTTACTCAGTCATTGTCATTTATTTTAGATATGAAGATTGTAAATGTAAACCTTTAATTAAATTACAGTTTTTCTTATTAGTTTTGAAAATCTGCCTAATTAATTAGACATAAAAATTGATGAATGTAAACAATCGCACGCGACACGCCGATGACGTATAATTTGCTAATGACCCACGCGGTGGGAGCGCGGTGTGGGGGCGGGGTACATCTAGCAATAATATTGAAGTAAATGCGTAAACACGTCACGACGTGTCGCTCTCGAGAAAGCGCTTAAAATTGAACCGAAGTTCGGCCGAACTTTTCATTTTAACCGAATGTTCGGCCGAAGTTCGGATTCGGTTCAAACCACATCCGGCCCATCTCTAATAATTATTCATCTCTAATATTTTAAAGTCTGGGTAAAGCTTGACTATAAGACTTACAAGAAACTCCAATCACAAACCTGATAGCAGTTCTCATTTAACTAATGGATTGGTATCCGTATCCATTACGTAAATCCAAGATAGTACGTACTTAAATCGGTGACCGCTAAGCCAAGCGCACATTACAGCCGCAACAAAGTGCGGTGTGGCCCGCCTGCTGTGTGCGTTGCCGCGTTCGTTCATAGAAAATGTGCTGAATAGTGATGTAGGAGGATTTTTGCAAAGCGTTGCGTTGCAGCGCTGCCTACCCGAATCTGCGTTATACTTTAATATAAAGAGACCAAGTCTTTTCATTTCAAGGGTTTCATTTCAAATGAAACTTACATATCGTCGCTCTAGATGTGATACCTCGTAACTGCATTATTGGTCAATTTTACATTTTGATACGAAATTCTCCATCACGCAATTTTCCATCTTTCTGGTGATACCTTGTATGTACAGGTGTACTTCACTTAAAAAACTGACTTTTAGTGACATCTCGTAACAAGACTGAAGCACTTTGTAAGGTGGGACCTTGTAAGTTTAATAGACACCAAGCATGCTAAGGTGATTTTTTATGTACGCACGGCTACACATCATGCTATACATAACCAGTATAAGCTGACTTCTGATTGTACAAAAAACCTATACAATGCGAGGTCAGCTAAAACTGGAAATGATGCTTAGCTTGATGTGTAGCCGTGTGTACATACAAGAAAACATACGGTATTTTATTTAATATTCAATAAAATAACCAAAAGAATGCCAAAATCCTTGGTCTCCTCTTTTTGACGTCAAAATGGCGTTGCAAGATACTTCAGTAAACAAGTTTATAAAAAAAAAATCTTTAATGAAGCGCCGTGTTAAATGATAGCATCATCATCCTCACCTTATCACAATTTATTTGGAAATCAATCAATAATACAAACGCATTGAATCACATAAATAATTTATTTTAAAATTTAATGAAATTCATTCATTCGTCAACAAATTATCACAAGTTTATAATCATTCATGTCTGATTATAGTGCATAACAATATTTGCTGCATTCTGCAATGGTGTAGTTATGTGCAGCTTCAATAGATGGCGCCACTGTGAACTTCATCGTTCTTTTGTCTAATTAGCTCAAAAACTGCTGTATTTTTATTATTTTTATTTATATAATAGTATGATATAGTATACTTAGAATGTAGTTCACAAAATTGACTGATAAGTTATTAACAAAAATTATTTCTCTATATACACATAGTTTTCATTATACTATACAAATTATTATATTCCCTGTTTTCATGTCATATAACGCAATGAAAAAAGAGTACCGATTTTATAAATACATACACTATCACTTTGTTACTACTACGTACACAATATAAAAATTATGCAGGGACGCGTTGAGGTAGCGCGCGAAATTTAAATTTGCGTACGTTTTTTGTGATTTGCAAATCAGTGTCAGGTTGTATGTTGATTAAAATATGATTCGCGACCGTAAAAAACATGACTTAACAGAATTATAGTCATTAGAATCAGCAATACAACACACTCAAGTTAGAATTGGCCTCAAATGTCATGATATCATGAAATAGTCATTAAATAGGGTAATAGGAACTTAAAGAGATGTATCGATGATTATCCTACTAATATTATAAACCTGAAAGTTTGTGAGGATGGATGGATGGATGTTTGTTACTCTTTCAGGCAAAAACTACAGAACGGATTTTGATGAAACTTCACAGTAATAAAGCTTATACATCAGAATAACACAAGGTACTTTTTATCTCGATATTCCCACAGGACCGATACTTATGCGGGTGAAACCGCGGGGCGCTGCTAATAATTATACTAATATTATAAACGTGAAGGTTTGTGAGGATATGATGGATGGATGTTTGTTACTCTTTTAAGCAAAAATTGCTGAACGGAATTTGATGAAATTTTACAGTAATATAGCTTATGCACATGATAGACGGAGGGTAGACCGCTGTGCCCGTATTTACTTCGGCTCCGTAGTATTTTTTCAAGTTAAAAATATATAAAGTGAATAATTACACAATTTAAGTGCTAAATTCAGTGCAACAAACTTACGCATCAGTGAACATTATATAAAATAAAATAAAAAATCCAAAGAACAGTGCTTTAAATAGACAAAATACCATACAAAACATCAAAACAAGAATTGCATGTATTGTGCTAGTACAAACAAGATTAAAGTGGAAATGAAACTATCAACATCTCAGAAAGCCAACCCGTGAAAAAATTAGTGCTAAGAAAGGAATAAACTAGTAAAAAGTGGGCTAATAAACTATTTTAAGGACAAAAAAAAAAGTGCAAATCATCACACAAATATTTATTGATGTTCATGCCATCTAGTGACAGCTGACCGAACTAACTAGACGTGCAACAAACTGAGTGCGCACATCAGCTTGACAGCGTCAAGAAGCGTCTGCACAGATTGTAATACCACTATTTACCGCTAGAGGACACCACAAGTACCAAAACATGGAAAATGTTATGAAAGTTCTGAAAGAAATTCAAGGCGACCTAAATAATCAAAAACAGGAAATGAAAAACATGCAAGAAAATATCACCAAAGCTATAAACGACAATATAAATAAAAAATTTACAATTATGGAAAATAGAACGAACAATCTAGAAATAAAAATAAATCAGCAGGAAAAAACAATAGACTATTTAGAAAGACAGGCTAGACAGAAAAATCTTATATTCTATGGAGTAGAGGAGACCGAGCATGGATACGAAGAACTACAAAATATATTATTGCGTTGCATAAAAGAAAACATGAAGATTTACATTGAGAAATTAGAAATAGAACTTGTGAGAAGACTTGGCAAAAAAGGGAATAAGGCAAGACCCTTATTAGTAACACTCACAACAATGGGTCGGAAAATTGAAATTCTTAAAAATAAAGGAACATTGAAGGGCTCACTCATTAACATTAAAGAAGACTTTCCACAAAAAGTTCTGTTGAAGCGTAAGGAACTACAAGAAGAAGTAGAAAAAGAACGTAAACTCGGAAAAAATGTGGTACTTCGCTACGACAAGATAGTAATACTACCAGGTAACCCCAAAAATGAGAACTACGTAGGAGATACACGGAAACAAAAACGAAATCTGTCAGAATCTCCTGACCACCAATCCACCGTAGTCAGCGAAGACGTCGTCAAACAGGTACCAAAGAAAAATAAATCAAACAATATTACCTCCTATATGTACAACGCACCGCAGAAAAAAGGGTCTGAGCCAAGCGCGACTGAGTTACACGCATCGCCAAAAAACGAGTAAAGGAAGCCCCTCCACATCTCCCAATACGGCTTGTCACCGCGGGAGATAACGACTACAACCCCCCACCCCCACTACAAAATCTTTACATCTGTACCTACAATGCAAAATCGCTACTATCCGATGAAAGACTACTCGATTTTAAGAGAGCGATTTCAAAAATAAAATACGACATTATTGGCCTTGCGGAAATAAGAAGAACGGGATGAAGAAGAAAATGAACATATTTTCTGCTATTTCGGAGAAACGAAAGGTCACTATGGAGTCGGATTCCTTATAAAAAAGGAATATAAGCTAAACATTGAGAGCTTCATTGGAATATCCGAACGCATCTGCATTTTAAATCTCAACTTTGACAACACAAAACTCACCATTGTACAAGTACACGCGCCAACGGTTGATGCAAGCAACCAAGAAATCAATAACTTCTACAACCAACTGCAGGATGCACATTGTCAATATAAAATGTTGTATATTCATACTCTTTTATTCAAAAAGTTATGGATATAAGGTCTTTACTCTATACTTGTCATGTTCTTTTGACTTTTCAATAAAGCCAGTTCAATATGCTCCTGCATTATATTTTCTTATAATATTTATATCCTTCCAACACGTTATCAGCACGAATTATAAGGTGTTATATGATGACAGGGTATAATATGAGTTTTCACGGTATTCAAATGTTAAAAAACCGAGATGGATACCCAACCTGGAAGTTCAAAATGCGGATGCTTCTCATTCATGAGGAGCTGTGGACGTCCATCACTGGGTATGATGATTCTGATAAAACGGCGGAGGATGTGCGCTCTCGTAACGACCAGAAGGCGTTGTCAAAAATATGCCTTACGGTTGACGAAGCAGCAATTTCGCATGTGAGAAATGCGAAAAACGCCAAGGAGGCTTGGAGTGCTTTACAAAAAGCTTATGAAGATAAAGGTATGGGTCGTAGGCTATCACTAGAGCGTAGACTTTACAAATATGCCTTAATCGATTTCCAAGATATAGAATCGTATATCAACGCCATAATGAGCATTGCTCAAGATCTTGAAGATATTGGTAAGAAGATCGACGATGGATCTTTGGCTGCGATAATTCTCGGAGGTTTGACATCACGATATGAACCGCTGATAATGGCTTTAGAGAATTCTAATGTTGAAGTAACCAGCGAGTTGGTTAAGGCGAAGCTGTTAAACGAGCTTTCCAAGGACCCTCACCAAGACCAGGTGGCTGCGCTACGTTCAACAGGTTCTACTAGCAAAAAGAACAAGCCTATAATCTGCTTTAAATGTAGAGAACCAGGACACAAAAGCCCCCAATGTCCCAATAAGAAGAATAAGAAGGCGGCTTTGAGTATGTCGGCAAAGGTTTTCAAAGGTACAGATTGCCATCATCATAAGGAGGTGGAACAGGCTGTTGTAAAGGAAGTGGCTCTCTCTGCGCCAGCTGCAATTGAAGGATGGATTATTGATTCCGGTGCAACAATTCACATGACTCCGCATCGCGAGTGGTTCAGCAGTTATCGGCCTGTACAGGGTGGAACGATTACTGTGGCAAATGGACAAAAAGTGGCGGCTGTTGGAATTGGTGATGTATCAATAGATACAGGTACTTTGGCGAACAAGATAGAGAGTGTAGTTCACGTTCCTGATTTAAACTGTAACTTACTTTCAGTTGATAAAATAGTAAAGAAAGGTTACTCTGTAGTTTTTAATAAAAAAGGCTGTACAATTTATGACACAAAATGTGATGTTGTAAATAGTAAAAATGTTTTAGCGTATGGTTCTGAATGTAATGGGTTGTATACTTTGAATTGTTCAATTAATATGTTCAATAATGTTTCAGCTAAACTTGTGCACTCTGATTGTTCCAACTTCCAGCTTTGGCATAAGAGGTTAGGACATTTATGTCGTATAGGCATGGATCTACTAAGAAAAGGTCAGGCTATCGGCGTAGAGTACACGGAGGTTGACAAGGAACCATGCATACCCTGCATAGAGGGTAAGCAGGCTAGAAAGCCATTCAAAAGTTTGAAATACAGGAAAGCTACGTCACCACTTCTATTGGTTCATACCGATATTTGTGGACCTTTTTCTACTAATTCGTTTACAGGTAATAGGTATTTTATTATTTTTGTAGACGATTATACACGTTATACTTTTGTGTATTTTATTTCTTCTAAAACGGAAGTGAAAACCAAGTTTTGTTCTTTTCATTCATTTGTCGAGAGACAGTTTGGTGGCAAGATTAAGGCTATGCGGTCGGACAATGGCACTGAATTCATGAATAAGGAATTGATGGATTATATTCAGTCTATTGGTATCGCGTGGCAAACGACTGCACCTTACAGCCCTCAACAGAATGGGGTAAGTGAACGGTGTAATCGTAGTTTAGTAGAAAAGGCTCGCTCACTGTTGTCACATAGCTCACTATCAAAAGGCTATTGGCAGGACGCAGTGGAGACAAGCGTCTACTTAAAAAATCGAGCACCACACCGCGCGCTTAACGGTAAAACTCCATTTGAAATGTGGTTTCATGAAAAACCAGATCTG
This sequence comes from Apamea anceps, assembly GCA_951799955.1. NCBI lineage: Eukaryota > Metazoa > Arthropoda > Insecta > Lepidoptera > Noctuidae > Apamea > Apamea anceps. The sequence goes on from OX637506.1 coordinate 4,623,318, forward strand.
TCTCACCTAAAGGTTTTTGGATGCAGAGCACTTGTTCATGTTCCATCAAGCCAGAGATGTAAGTTGGACATGAAAGCTGAAGAACAGATTTTTGTAGGGTATTCAGAAGATCCTCATACGTATTTTTTCCGGAATGCTATAACTCCTAGTCGGTTAATGAAGTCAAGAGATGTTACATTTTTTGAAAATAACTTTACTGGTCTGAAGGATAATATTGAGACTATTGATACTGTCAACTCTGACATTGTCAATTTGCTTTCACAGTCACCATCGGCAGCAGTGCCAAGACAAGAAGTTCTTCCCTCCTCTTCACCTGGGAGTAGCGAGATGGATGTTCCGGATGTTCCTAGCATGGATACTTCTTTCGTGGATGCTGAGGATACTGATGTTGAAAACAGTGAAGCAGTCGATACAGAGGTCAACAATGTTGATGATCAGCAATCTAGGCGATATCCTTCGAGAGATCGCAAACCACCGGATTATTTTTCATATAAAACATTGCTAGATGATGGATGTGACGATCCAAACAGTTATCGGGCTGCGATTAGCAGCGACGAAAAAGATAACTGGTTTTTAGCAATGAAAGACGAGTATGATGCCTTAGTCAGAAAGGGCACGTGGGTTTTGGTAGATAAACCAAAAGGTAAAACTTGTATTCCTAGCAAGTGGGTTTTCAAGTTGAAGCGAGATGCGAACGGTGATGTTGTTAGACATAAAGCGCGCCTAGTAGCAAAAGGTTTCCGACAGCAAGAAGGTGTCGACTATCATGAAACGTTTTCTCCGGTTGTGCGTAACTCATCTTTGCGAACCTTGTTAGCTCTTGCAGTGCAGGAAGATTATAAGGTTCGGCATATGGATGTGGACACAGCTTTTCTGAACGGAGATATAGATGAAGAAATCTTCATGACACAGCCAGAAGGTTTTGTAAAGGAAGGCGATGCGTCGAAAGTTTGCTTATTGAAACGGTCTCTTTATGGGTTGAAGCAAGCACCAAGAGCCTGGAATACAAAGTTAAAACAGACTTTGTCAGTTCTTGGTTTTATGCCGACATCTGAACCGTGTATTTTCAAAAACAATTCGTACTCGGACTCCTTGGTTCTTGCTGTTTACGTCGATGACCTCCTAATTTTGTATAAAAAAGAAATTACGCTTGACAATTTCAAATGTCAATTTGTAAAATATTTTTCATCAAAAGATCTTGGACAAATAAATTTCTTTACGGGGATAAATATTCATCATAATAAGGATGGGATGAAATTATCTCAAAGCACATATATTGATAAGTTGCTCAAGAAATTCAATATGCAAGATTGTAAGGGTGTGTCTACACCTCTGCTCAAGAAAACACTTGAACCTGGAGTAGGTGAGTGTGAGCACCCATACAGGGAGTTGATAGGCTCTCTCATGTTTTTGGCTGTAAATACAAGGCCAGACATCGCATACACCGTGAGTTTCTTAAGTCAATTTAACTCAAAATTTGATCAGTCACATTGGAATGTTGCCAAACGATGTCTTCGTTACCTGAAAGCAACAAAAGATTGTGGTATTACATACAACAAAAAACAAGGTAATACAACAACTTTGACGGGGTTTTCAGATGCAGACTGGGCAAATTGTCCAACTGATAGAAGATCATACACTGGGTTCTATTTTGAACTCGCAGGCGGCCCTATTTCGTGGGAAGCTAAGAAACAGCCCACAGTGGCTTTGTCGTCCGCTGAAGCCGAATATATGGCATTGGCTACAGCAGTAAAGGATGCGTGCTTTTTAAAACGATTGATATCCGATATAACAGGTAGGACTCTTAACATAGTTTTGTATACGGATAGTCAGAGTGCACAAAAATTAGCCATGAATCCTGTTCACCACAATAGGACAAAACACATAGATGTAAAGTTCCATTTTGTCAGAGAGAAAGTGAACGATAAAACCGTTGAACTTAGGTATATGCCCACCGAGAGGTTACCTGCAGATGTTTTGACGAAACCTTTGGGTCCAACAAAGCATCGCAGTTGTTTACAAATGATTGGTATATCATAATGATTTTGTTTACTACTTTTTTTATGCCTTTGTATTATGAGTGCCATGGAATTAACTTTTTGAGGGGGCATGTTGTATATTCATACTCTTTTATTCAAAAAGTTATGGATATAAGGTCTTTACTCTATACTTGTCATGTTCTTTTGACTTTTCAATAAAGCCAGTTCAATATGCTCCTGCATTATATTTTCTTATAATATTTATATCCTTCCAACATAAAAACCAAAAGATAATATTAGGCGATTTCAATGCCCGTGTTGGACAGCGAGTTTCAGGCGAAGAAAGAATACTGGGCAAATATTGTTTCGGAAATAGAGACAAAAGAGGTGAAAATTTGCTCCAGTTCTGCTGGGAAAATAAACTATACATTACAAATAGTTTATTCAAAAAGAACAATAAAACTATGTGGACATGGCTCTCGCCAAAGAAAAGAAAAAGCCAAATCGATTATATACTAATCAATAGAAAGGAGAACATCTCAAACTTAGAAATCATATCAAATCTAACATTTCCCAGCGACCATCGACTCTTGAGAAGCACACTACAATTTGCACCGATAAAGAAAAGTAGAGCAAATTTCAAAAATTATAAAACCAAACTCAATACTCCAGAAGAAAAAGAACAATTCACACAAACGTTAACCACAAATATAAACGATATTGAACTAGAAGAAAATGAAAATATAGAGTCCTTATACAACAAAATTAAAAAACCAATATTCAACAGTTTAAATTCAATCCGACAGAAGCCAACACCAAAACGGGAGACCATCCCTGTTCACATACAATGTCTTATTACCAGAAGAAGTGAACTAATTCAGAAGAAATACCTAACAAAAGAAGAAAAAGACGAACGCACTTACCTCTACAAAAACATCTACAAACTAATGAAACGAGAACGCACAGAACGCCGAATAAAAGAAATTGAAACACACCTTGAATCAACCGGTAGCTTAAAGAAAGGACTTAAAAAACTAAATACCACTAAACGATGGATACCCTATATAAAGGATGACATTAATGACAAGAAAATATTATCAAGATCTGATATAATAGAAAAAGCAACAACATTTTATGAAAAATTGTACTCAGTAAAAGATACTACTACGGAAATCGAAACGACCCACCAGGACTCTACTACTCTGGATAGATTCTCTACTTATGAAGTAATAAAGAAAATCGAATCTCTAAAAACCGGCAAGAGCAACGGACCCGATGGAATCCCAAACGAAGCACTGAAATTGGGGAAAATGATACTAGCTCCATACATAACAACCTTATTTAATAAGATTCTAAATGACAGAGCTATACCGAAAGAATGGGCGAAATCGGACATAATTTTACTTTACAAGAAAGGTGATCCTGCCGATATTGGAAACTACCGACCAATAAGCCTACAACCAAATATGTACAAATTATTTGCTTCATGTCTTGAGGATCGTTTATCGATGTTCATAGAAAAGTTTCAACCGACGGAACAAGCAGGTTTTAGGAAAAACTTCTCTACAACAGATCACATCCACACTTTAAATTTGATTATAGAGAAATATACAGAGCACAATAGACCACTCTACCTAGCTTTTATCGACTACGCCAAAGCCTTCGACTCTATATCACATCAGAGCATGTGGAAAGCTCTACATGAGTGCGAAATACCATCGGAGACTATAGATCTTATAAAAGACATTTACTACAAAAGCAAAAGCCGGGTAAAATTAGAGAGGCAAGGCCCTGAAATAAACATTTGTAGAGGCGTCAGACAGGGTGACCCCCTGTCACCTGGAATTTTTATAACTGTGCTTCAAAGCATAATGAAAACTCTGAACTGGGAAAAGAAAGGAATTCATATAAATGGGAAACGCCTCAGCAACCTTAGATTTGCGGATGACATCGTACTCTTCTCTGAAACAGCATCTCAATTACAGGTAATGATTAATGAGCTAAATGATGTAAGCATTAAGATCGGCCTAGAATTGAATGCTACCAAGACTAAAGTCATGACGAACTACCATATTATTCCAATACGGGTCAGTAACAATACATTAGAATATGTTCAAAGCTATGTTTACCTAGGACAACAAATATCTTTTTCTAAGACAAGACACGAAGATGAGGTTAAAAGACGAGTGAACATAACCTGGAACAAATTCTGGAGCAATAAAGAAACCCTAAAATCTAAACTCCCTATAAATCTCAAGAAAAAGGTAATGGACTCATGCCTATTACCTTGTCTTACCTATGGCTGCCAAACATGGATATACAATAATAATACTAAAAACAGAATACAAGTATGCCAGAGAGCGATGGAAAGGAGCATACTAAACATACAAAGAAAACATAGAAAAAGAAACACAGAAATAAGGAAAACCACAAAAATAATAGATGCTTTGGAACATTCTCAAAAACAAAAATGGAAATGGGCGGGTCATATTGCACGTATGGACAAGGAAAAATGGACACAGAGAGTAACTACTTGGCAAGGACCACCAAACAAAAGGAAAAGAGGTAGACCGAAAGAAAAATGGGTCGATGAAATAATAAGAAAAGCCGGTGAAAATTGGATCACAAAGGCAAAGGACAGACAAACGTGGAACAAAATGGGGGAGGCCTCCACCCGCTGAGGGGTCCATATGGAAATATTTAAATGTAATTGTGAATTATTTTAAAAATTATTTAATATTTTAGAAATCTATTTATGTAGGAAAGTAATTATTTTATTAATTTAGAAAGTATCTGTTATGCGATAGTAATTTATAATCATGATATGAATTGTATTATATTTTTTTTTATTTTATGCATGTGGAAATAAAGAGGCTATAATAATAATAATAATAGATAATAGATAGATTAGATAGATTATAAGAAGGCCTATGACTCGGTGCCACATACATGGCTCATGAGGGTGCTGGAGTTGTATAAAGTAGATACAACTCTGCGCACCTTCCTGATGACGTGTATGGGGCAATGGAGGACGGTTCTTCGCTATCCAGGATGTCGAAATATCCAGAGGAATAGCGAGCCGATAAGGATCGAGCGAGGAATATTCCAGGGCGACAGTTTGAGTCCGCTTTGGTTCTGCTTAGCCTTGAATCCTCTAAGCACACTGCTGGAAGATTCAAGTCTAGGCTATAGGTTGAGGAGAGGTGGTCAGGTTATATCTCACCTCCTCTACATGGATGACCTAAAACTTTTTGCCCCCAACAATTTGCAACTGATGGAGCTACTGAAAATTACTGAAACTTTCAGTAGCGCCATCAGGATGGAATTTGGTGTGGACAAATGTGCAGTCATGCATGTAAAGCGAGGGGAGATTGTGGAATCTGTGGGAACTCAACTCTCGGATTTCACTAACCTTAGAGCCCTTTCCGCATCCGAAACCTATAAGTATTTGGGTATGTCGGAAGCGTTGGGCATCAATGTTACTGACATGAAGCAATCGTTGAAGGAGCGCTTCTTTGGCCGCCTGAAAAAAGTATTTAATAGTCTTTTATCAGGCGGAAACAAGGTGCGCGCCTTCAACAGTTGGGTCATGCCGGTTTTGATGTACTCTTTCGGCATACTCAAATGGACTCAGACTGAACTCGACGCCCTGGATAGGAGGGTCCGTACGCTGCTGACTGCAAATCGAATGCATCACCCACGGTCATCGGTAATGAGGCTGTATATCCCGCGAAAGTGTGGACCCTTCACAATCGCGAGATATGCAGTCTCAGGGAATATTTCCTAGAAACCGACGTGGGGATGCATCGAGATGTAGTCGCGGTAGACAAGGGCCTCACCCCACTCTCCTTGGCTAAAGAGAACTGGTGCAAGCCAGTAGTGCTTGACACCAATAATCGCATGGAAGTATGGCAGAGTAAGGAGCTTCACGGACGTTTTTACCGGGCCCTACATGGACCCGATGTAGATCTACCAGCGTCCGTAGCCTGGCTGCGTTTCGGTGACCTCTTTGGAGAAACCGAAGGTTTTGTCTGTGCAATTATGGACGAAGTTATGATGACGAACAATTACCGGAGATTTATTGTGAAAGACGGCACGGTTGACATCTGTCGGGCATGCCATCGGCCGGGAGAATCAATCAGGCATATTATCTCCGGGTGTTCTCGTCTAGCTAACGGAGAGTACTTGCATAGACACAACCTTGTAGCCAGGATAATCCATCAGCAACTTGCTCTGAAATACAGCCTTGTCGAATCTGAGGTGCCGTACTACAGGTATGTGCCCGACCCAGTTCTCGAAAATGGAAATATCACATTGTACTGGGATCGATCCATCATCACTGACAGGACTATTGTTGCCAATAAGCCTGATATAGTGGTGGTGGATCGATCAGAGCGGCGCGCAATGATTGTTGACATAACCGTCCCGCATGATGAGAACCTCGTGAAAGCCGAGAAAGATAAACAAATCAAGTATCTTGACTTGGCTCGCGAGGTTGTCGACATGTGGGATGTGGACTCAGCGATCATTGTGCCGATAGTCGTGACAGCCAATGGCTTAATAGCCAAAAGCCTCGACCAACACCTGAGGAGGCTCTCGTTGGGCAGCTGGATCAAGGGCTTGATTCAGAAAGCGGTACTTCTGGACACGGCTCGCATTGTCAGGAAGTTCCTCTCTCTGGAGCCCTGACCGCCGGTAGCTTGGACCCTGTTCCCGATACCGGTGGGCTACTACTTTTTATATTTTTAAATGTTTTTTTATCCTTTTGTTTATAAAAATATTTAAAAATGTATTTTGTAAGTATATAAATGAAATAAAGGAGATAATAATAGCTTATGCATCAAAATAAGACATACGATACTTTTTATCCCGATATTCCCATGGGACTGATACTTATGCGGGTGAAACCGCGGGGCGCTGCTAGTCATCATCTTCCTGCCCTTAGCCCAAGTCACTTGTGGTCGGCGTAACACGTTTTCTTCTTCCATTCTCCTCTGTCAACCGTCACGCTATCATTCACTCCCTTCTCTTTCATATCATTCCTCACACAATCCATCCGCGGGGCGCTGCTAGTAGTTATATAAATTAATATTTCTTACGACCGCGAATCATATTTAGACCGAACCTAATACTGGCCTGCAAATTACAAAAACGTATGAAAATTAGAATTTCGCAGGATATCCTGACGCTGTCACCTGATACATACATGACATAAATCCACTGTTATTATACAATTAAAAGCGTCACGTTAAGATCCACGCACATTCTTATAAATAACAAACGTAAATATAAAATGCGTTGTAACATATCTTTGTGGACACTTGTACATAAAATCCGATGTTACAATGACAGAAGGAAGCCATTTTTTTTTGCGGAATTCAATAAAGGTAGTTCGGAAGTTAAAAAGAATTTATGGATGTTTTTACATAAGTAATAATAAAGTTAACAAGATAATTATAAAAAAAAATATATATTTACAAAGTAAAAAAATATTACAGTTATGTAAAAAAAAATGTTGTTAAAAACCTTAACAACATTTTTTTTTTACATACTGTTTACCCTAATAACAGCATTTTACAACTGAATATAAAACTTTTTGGACAGAGCACCAGTAAGGAGGTCCTTAAAATTAAAATCAGGTACAAAACTGTTTTGTATAATATGAATTCAAGACCACTTAAAATGATTATACGTACATACATTGCTATACATCGATATAAACTTAACTGGTTATTTGAACTACTTAAAATACATAATTTAAACCTAAGTATTTGAGATCCATAACACATTCGCAAAACTGAATTAACAAATTGTTGTTAACCTTTATTGTTGTAAGGGCTGATTTTTCAATCGACTGATAATTTTTATTCGTGGAATAAAATTGACATCTGACAGTTTTTGTATGGTAGAACTGTCAAAAATTCAAAATTATACCTCCGATAAAATTATCTGGTGTTGGAAAAATCAGCCCTAAATGTGTAAATTCCAATAATAAGCAAAGTATGGAAGCTGTCTTTGTTGGAATTATATTTCTAAGTATATCACTCTTTCCAAGATTTATTCCTTACACATACACTGTTCTTCTAAATCTATGATTTTTATGTAGATGATATTAATTTGTTTGATATTACAATTTATAAGTGCTAGATATTATTTACCTTTTAAGGTTTCTTAGCCGCATTTAAAAAGCGTCAAATCACAGTCAACAAAACATCAACTCCAAATGATGAATTGATATCATAATTTCTTAAAACAATATTATTTAAATAAAAGCTATACAGGCAGTAACATCAATATGGGAATGTTCTTGTTATTTTTGCGTATTTTGCATTTAATTTCTATAATAGACAATCATACCGCAGTTTCCAATGAAGGAAATTAATAATTGTATGGCTGTTAAGGTCGTCAGAAGAAATAATTCATCAACAAGCCAAGTCAATATTTTTCAAAAAGTATTTTACTGCCGACCAGTTAGATTTTAAGAAATGGAAAATTTTAATATACCTACGAGCTAAAGTTATTTTTTTAATCCCAGATATTAATCTGACATTTAATATAGAAGTTTGACATTACACCTGTCAAATTAGTATCTGGGTTTAAATTAAAAACGAACTTGAGTAATACACATATTGTAAATAATAAAAAACCATACAAAATATATGGAGACGACCAAAGAAAATCTACGCAAATACTCTACACAAAATAAACTTTGTATTTTGTGTTTAAAAATCTGTTTCGATTAGTCGATCTTTGATAATATTTGTTCCATTATGCCTAACATATAGTATGGGACGCTTGATAGAGTATTAATGTTACACATAATATAATTGTTAATGTTTTTTATAAAACGAGTAGCGCCCGCGGCCTAATAATACTATCGCCTGGTACGTAGTCCAAGAAATAACGTTCTTATCTATTATGGAAAATGGGCACTACATTCTACTAGTAGGGATTTGTAGGACAGCAGTTTATTTGTCAACTCTAAAACAATAAGTTTGTTCTTTTTAAAGAATTTCAGAGCATTTTGCCCGACAGTGCGATAGTATAAACAAAAACAAAGTGTTCCACAAAAAATCTTAGGTACTTCTTGAAGTAACTCCTATCTTTGTTTTCAACGGATATCACTACGATTCCTGTGGAGCATTTAATCAAGATTGAATCTAGCTTTATCAGTATAGTATCCGGTCCCAGTTTAAGAAATTAACGAATAAATACTGACTCCTATCAAGTTCTTACATTTCAAGAGAACTCAAACATTATTCCTGAGACTACATACCTTCCTTCCTACTTCCTACCACACATAGTCAGATGTTTATAGCAGGTGTACGAGCAGCATGCCCACAGCGGCTCCGGCGACCAGGCCCACGCTCAGCATTGTAGCGATCAGTCCTGATGCCTTCTCACGTTCGTGTAGTTCCACCACCCTGGAAAGATAGTGTTGAATTATAGAAAGGACTAATAAATAATACACAAAAAAAGAATAATAAATAATACGCAAAAAAGGTATCCATTATTTCCAAAGGACGGAGGTATATACGAGCAGCCAACGACAATGCTGTGCAAACTAATACCACGAAAAATGTATGGTTAAACTGACAGCTTGAAAAAACGAAACACAGAAAGAAAGTATTCTATCCTAGACAAATAAGGTTTTTTTTTATTTTTTATTGTATGTTACACCCGGTACAAATAGTAAAGGTCAGTAAAGTAAACAAAACAGCTCGTAAGTAGTTTACGACAATTTTCCTGATCAATTTCCTTCTATTTCTTAGTCCTGATTTTCTTCAGGTTTTCCTTCCGTATTTGGAAAGGATAATTAAATTGATTATCATCCATTGCCTATGTACATAGTTGTTATTACTGGGATTCTATTCATTCAATAACATTTATGGATTTATTTTAATTACATTGCACCTCATTAATCCATCTTTACATATCGAGACCCCTTCGTGCCTCGGAAAGCACGTTAAACCGTTGGTCCCGGCTGTCATTCGTGGATCTTTGACAGTTGTTACGGGTAGTCAGAAGCCCGAAAGTCAGAAAACCAGTCTTACCAAGGGGTATCATATTACTCAGTAACTGGGATGTGGAGGTCAGATAGGCAGTCTCTCCATGTAAAATACTGGTATTCAGCTGCATCCGGTTAGACTGGAAGCCGACCCCAACATAGTTGGGAAAAGGCTAGGCAAATGATGATATATTCCATAAAGAGAACATACAATAGTATCAAGTAGCTTATTTAACTAACGATTTCAAAACTAGGTATTCCGACCAATTCATCAATATTCACATTTATCATAGAAAAGTAGCGATAACCTCATTACTAACTATGCAATGCACTGTACATTCTAAACCTATGGACCTATACTGCACATTCTATGTAGTCGGGGTCACATAGATAGTCAGCCACATGTTCATTAGAGTTATGGATTATTTTGACTTGGTAATAGAAATGTTTTGATGACGCGATGTGAGAGAATTTTGCGGTCTTGTTGATAAGACGCATAACATAATATAAGCCATGTTATTTGTGGTAAATTATAAACAACTAAGTATAAGCTTTTGCCCGCATCAAATTTATACATATTTACATTCGTTTTAAATTATATAGATAAACATTGCAGAAGTATGCAGTAGAACTGAAGATATAGGGCATGTGCTGGCGTTACTGACCGTTGCACAACTTGCACAGAGGCACTGTCTGAGCGTTGCACAGACAATTTACCTACGTTAGTTCAATATATGATTACCTGGTAGAATCAATAATCACAATATTAGTGACATATCCGTTGGTGATCGGAAAGTCGATTATGATGATGATGTACTCCCAATCATACGCAGCAAACAAACAGAACGGCTAGATGTTTGCACAGTAATATGTAAGTATGTAGCAGTATCTTACCTAGTAAAGTTAATCATCACGATATTAGTGAGAAATCTGTTTTTGAATGTGAAGACTATCACGATGATGTACTCCCAACCATAAATAAACACAACAGGCAATTACTTACACAGTTAACCGTTGCACAATTTGCACAGTAATGCCTAAATAGCAAATAACTTACCTAGTAGAGTTGATCATCACGATATTAGTGAGATATCCGTTGGTGAACGCGAAGACGATCATGATGATGATGTACTCCCAATCATACGCGAACAGAACGGGCAGATGTTTGCGCGGCTGAGCGTTGCACAGCATTAACATGGGCACGCCAATTATACGAAGGATGCTGGCTCCGGCGATTATCCATTGGTTGTTTGGCTGTAAAAAAATAAAAATTGTTAAGAAAATTTAAACAAATTCCGACATATAGACAATCTGGTGACACATTGTCTCATCTACTAGATGGGCTTTTTAATAGACCACTAATACATCTATTTTACTGCCATTAATTTGGAAAAACTCCTTCAAGTCTTCTCGTCGCCTATCCCACAGTGTTTGATGACTAAGGTCTTCAACCAGTGCATCCTCCTCGTTATGACATATGGCGCCGAAACGTGGACACTGACGGTCGGGCTGTTCCACAAATTCAAGGTCGCTCAACACGCCATGGAGCGAGCTATGCTCGGAGTCTCTTTGAAGGATAAAATTAGGAATGAAATTATCCGGAAAAGAACCGGAGTTACCGACATAGCTTGCAGAGTAAGCAAATTTGTTGGAGCAAACATATGTAACCTCATGTCTGTCACATTAATTTGTAGACAGACTGGTTGTGAATTTTAAAAGGAGATTGTTTTTAAATTGACAACTGTTGTTTGGAATAATAAGAAAATTATTTTGATTATTGTTGTCATCGTGTGCATGTCCATCAAAGTTCGCTTACTAATTCTTTTATCTTTTCTCACATATACAGGATAATTTTTTATTCAGTGCGTAAATTTTTACAGGGTGTTCTACCCATGAATATGAACAACATTCACTATGGGACCATCTCTGAAATCACGAAAAAAAAATCAGCAGATTCATACATTTTGGTCGAGTAGGTATTGAACTTTTATAAGAAACAGCTGATTTTTTTTTGTGATTTCAGAGATGGTCCCATAGTGAAAGTTGTTCATATTCATGGGTAGAACACCCTGAGAAAATTTACGCACTGAATAAAAAATTATCCTGTATATATTTGTTTAACACCAAATAAAGGTTATTTATTCTGCGCTGTGTTTAATTAACTTAAGACACAACAAAATTGAAGTGGCAGTGGCCTGGTTGTTGTTTGTCGAAGGACCGATGGCCGGTGGAGCAGTCTTGGAATAGAGACCGCGTGTCGGCAACCGTAGTGTGGGACGCCCCCCAGCTAGATGGACGGACGACCTTAAGAAGGTTGCTGGGACGGACTGAATGCGGAAGGCGGAGGACGTGGTGTTGTGGCGCAGCCTGGGAGAGGCCTATGTCCAGCAGTGGACTGCGATAGGCTGAGTTGATAGATTGATTGACTGTCATTAAAATTTGGTAGTGATGATATAGAAAGAAAGAAAGAAAAATACTTTATTTGGGACACAGGAAATACAAATAGTAACAAAGGAGCATTCAAAACTTAAAACAACCATAAAATTACCTGTGCGAGGCCAAAAAGGCTCCTATCTGGCTCGATCGCAGAATACCAGATTCTCAAAACACCAGATTCTCAAAATACCATATTCTCTGAATACCAGATTCGCAATATACCAGAAGTACAGTTAAATGAAAAATTGTTTCTGGTAAATAAGTATAATATGTAAAAATAAAGAAGAATAAATCAAATTATAGCCTCCTATCTTAGCATAATGCAGCGATATTAAAAAAAAAATACCACAGCGCTAGTATTCTAATAGGGCCCGATATAAAAAAGGTACCTCCTGAAATACAGGTACCTATTCTAACTTAGGTCTAAGGCCAGGATTTAACATTTTTCTGGACCCTGTTTATGGAAATAAAGAATTCGTTAAGGAAATAAAAAAAAAAAAAAAAATCGTTGACTTTTTCTTATCCTTCAACTTTATAAGTCAAATATAGGAAAACCGCAGTAAACCGTGCATTACTAAGCCCCTTTTTTATTGTGTAACAGTGGTAAAAACTAGCTAAACCGCAATCGAAAGTATGATTTAGTTCTTTAAGGTTAAAGTGTGCAAATCTAAAATGAATCATAAATACAATGCGAAGCGATAAAATGTTTTTACAAACAATGGATGCATGTGAACATCACTGATACGCAACGGATACAATACATTTGATAAATATAAAAATACAGATTATTTTATCTTTAGTTGACCGTAGGAGCTCGGTGCTAAGTAATAACAGCCGCACGGGTCGATCGATCAGGTTAAGCTACGCTTGCCGCGGTTGGTCCGTGAATGGGTCTTTACCCTTTCGTGTCTCGGAAAGCACGTTAAGCCATTGGTCCGGCTGTCATTCGTGGATCTTTGACAGTCGTTACGGGTCGTCAGAAGCCCGAAAGTCTGACAACCAGTCTTACCAAGGGGTTTCGTATTCCCAGTAACTGGGTTGTGGAGGTCAGATAGGCATCGCTCCATGTAAAATACTGGTACTCAGCTGCATCCGGCGAGACTGGAAGCCGACCCTAATATAGTTGGGAAAAGGCTAGTATGATCCGGCGTCGTTCGGACCGCATTTTAAAGTTTTAAGGCATATAATAGGCATTGTGATTCAGAACATTTAAATAGACAGTCTTGTCAACTTAGAAATAATGGCAAAATCTCGCGACGTTTTGTTTTATTTTATAATGATGGTCAAATCAGGTAAAGGATGTAAGCTGATTGTAATTTATGATGGTAGGTAGGTAGGTACTTACTCGCAACAGGAATCCAGCAACCAATCGTCCCGCGTAATCTCCGCAGTTGAAGATCAAATAATTCACAACGGGAACGAAGAATATGTCTGAAAATAAGAGTAAAAACAAATGAATAAAAAATCTAATAAGATTTATGAGTAGGTACCTTACTAACCCTATCCAATATTCATCTGCTTAGCCTTTTCCCAAATATGTTGGGGTCAGCTTCCAGTCTAACCCTATATCCACTATTCATGGACCAAACCCTTTCTTAAATATGTTACGAGTCAGCTTCCAGTTTAACCCTATATCCACTATTCAGGACCAAGCCTTTTCTCAAATATGTTGGAGTCAGCTTCCAGTCTAACCCTATATCCACTATTCATGGACCAAGCCTTTTCCCAAATATGTTGCGGTCAGCTTCCAGTCTAACCCTATATCCACTATTCACGGACTTCCATTCTAACCCTCTCTACTATTCATGGACCAAGCCTTTTCCCAAATATGTTTAGGTCGGCTTCCAGTCTAATTATCCACTATAAAGAAAAACAAATAAGTTCGAACTCTGGAGAAACAGTTTGAAAACCATGCTCTCGTTTTACATAATCTAGACAGGAGCGGAAATCACTACTTCCCTTTTCTATAAACCGGGAAATAACTATAGTACAGATAACTAGAAATAAAAAGCAAGCCTCACAAACACACATTTTACTATACGGAGAAATCCAGACACAATGGCTGCAATTTTCCCGTTAACTGTAATAGGTACTGCATAATGCAGCTGTGGGAATGATAGAGATCAACGTTTTTTTATGAGATTACCACGTCATTTGCTCACACGAATGTTGGTCGTTGGGGTAAAATGATAATAGCTCAGTACAGTTCCAAATATAACATCACGCCTTGTTTACCTGAAGGGTTCTAATAGCTCAGTACAGTACCAAATTTAGCATCACGCCTTGTTTACCCGAAGGGTTCTAATAGCTCAGCACAGTTCCAAATATAACATCACGCCTTGTTTACCTGAAGGGTTAGGCAGATGTATACAGTACGCCCACATTTTTTCAGTGAAGTTTAAGTGCCATGTATAGGGGGCCTGCTTATTGCTATCAACCAGGCACAATTCCAGACTCCAGGTGGCTACTGAGAAATTCTAGATAGAAAAAACCAATAACACTTCGCCCGACCTGGGAATCGAACCCAGGACCTCATACTCAGCTATAGCGCTTGCGACCACTAGACCAACCAGGCCGTAAAGTTTAATTTTTTAGGGTTCCGTACCTCGAAAGGAAAAAACGAAACCCTTATAGGATCACTTTGTTGTCCGTCCGTCTGTCTGTCTGTCTGTCATCAAGACCCTTTTTCTCAGGAAGGTCAAGTTGGAATTTATATCAAATACTCAGGTCTACTGACCCTAGGAGCTGTGAAAAAATCAACCTTCTAAGCCAACGCAATCAAAAGAGACAGCCGTTTATGTCGCAAATTTTTGACACTCGCAAGGGAATCAAAACCTACAGGGTACTTCCCGTGAACTCAGAAGCTTGAAATTTGGTACGAAGCAACGTCTTAATCTTATAGCACAGATAAAGGAAAAATTGCGAAAATTTTTAGTTACATACCTACAAATTTTGTACGGAACCCTCGGTGCGCGAGTCCCACTCGCACTTGACCGGTTTTTATATAAATAATAATAATACCAGCCTATTACTGTCCCACTGCAGAGCACAGGACTCTTCTCATACAGAGAAGGCATAAGCATTGATCACCGCGCTTGCTCAAAGCGGGTTGGCGATTAGGGCAACGATATTTGTGTTGCCTTTCAACTCTTTTAACTTATCATCATCATCTGTCTAGCTTTTTCCCAAATATGTTGGGGTCGGCGTCCAGTCTAACCGGATGCAGCTGAATACCAGTATTTTACATGGAGCGACTGCTTATCTGACCTCCACAACCCAGTTGCTGGGTAATAGAATACCCCTCGGTAAGACTGGTTGTCAGACTTTCGGGCTTCTGACTACCCGTAACGACTGTCAAAGATCCACAACGGACAGCCGGGACCACCGGCTTAACGTGCTTTCCGAAGCACGGAGGGGTCTTAGTATGTCAAGATGGTCACCCATCCACGGACCAACCGTGGCAAGCGTAGCTTAACTTTATCGATCGACCGGTACGGCTGTTATTACTTAGCCACAAGCCCCAACTCTTTTAACTACACACTCAAATACACACCCCCACACACACACACCCCCCAACACACACACATACACTAATTCATTAATGTAACTACCTTTTGCGACGATTATATGCGACAAAACTCAACTCGTTAGTGAAGCCGCATCTGATGTACCTAATTGAAATATGGGGTAACGCGCCAAAAACTAACCTAAAGGACCTACAGATCGCTCAAAATAGAATTGTAAAACTATTATCCCACTATGATTTACCTTACACCCACAAGTAACATTTACAGGGAAACGAAACTCATAAGTATTAAACAACTTCATGCATACTGTACCAGCATACTCATAAGAATAAAAAACTTTTTTGCAAAAAAATACAACCGACTTCCAAAAACGACACTACAAAGTGAAAAATAACTTTAATTTCGGAAGTCGGTGTCGTTGAGTTCGCATATTCGTTGTTTGCCACCGACTTCCGAAATTAAAGTTATTTTTCACTTTGTAGTGTCGTTTTTGGAAGTCGGTTGTATTTTTTTGCAAAAAAGTTTTTTATTTTTCACTTTTTAGTTGTAATTTTTACCAGTAATTTTGGTTTAAAAACCAAACTACTGAACCGTTTTTGATGAAATTTCTATGGGACCATTTGGGAAGTATACCCTTTCCAACAAAAAAAGAATTTTTCAAATCGGTTGGCAAGCGACGGAGTTATGCGCGAACAAACATAAAAAAAAAAAATACAAACATCCGAATTGAGAACCTCCTCCTTTTTTAGAAGTCGGTTAAAAATTCTGAACAAGTCCATTCACTCACAAATGCACTTCACTAAAATACATCAAGTACATATCGTACGTAGCAGTCGTAGGAAGGATCACATTTTGCTACCGCGAGTGCGAACAGTCAATGGCGAGAGAACAATTATTTTTGCGGGAGTACAACAATATAATAAACTACCTAAAGAGGTAAAGAATGCGAACTCGTTTAATATTTTCAAAACTAAAATAAAAAATCACATTCTAAATGATCAAACACTACTCCCATAAATAGACTTGCCCTACTGTTGCGTTGCTTTGTTGTGGCACCGGGTTCGCATTACTTATATGTAATTATTTCTTTTGCGGGTAGATTGAAAAGTAGTTTTGTATTCGTTAATGTTATTTGTGTGCAAGGTGAAATGTTGTTGCGTAAGTGATTTTGTTGTAAAGAAAAACAATAGCTGCTTAGTTTGTGTGTCAAAGTTCTTATTATAATATATTTAAGTTTGAAAATGTTCTCAAGTAAGTGAAATCTTTGTAATTAATTTCTTATTGAGAAATAAATTTATTTAACCTTAAAAACAGTAATAAATGGTTTCGTTGTATTTAATTAAAATTCGCCCTTATCATCTTTATCTGTATAAATAAATTGAGCTTACTATCGATAATTATTGTGCATTCGATTGAGTTATCTATTGGCTCGTGCATTCATCATCATGTTATCTTTATATACCTACATAATATATACCTACATAATATATACCTACATAATATATACCTACACTAGTATGTTTTGTTGGTGCAAATTATAATATCAGCAATTAGCATGTAATTAAGATAATTCAATAAGACAAGGCAGTTTATATATTTATTTTATTACGCATTTTAAGGTTAACTTTTACGTAATCTGGAATACATAGTTACGTTCTAAGACAGCTGTCAAAAAACGGTTAACCTAATAGACAGGGTATAATTACAAGCCGGATGGTATTTCCCATCGGCAAAAATGACGAACTTCCATACAAACTTTCATCCCCTATTTAACCCCTTTAGGGGATGAAAGTTGTAGCGGGATCGTCCGATAGGGTTACCGCTGCCCTGGAACATAAAGGGCTAAGGAAGGAACACGGGTGGGTTTTAGTCAGTAAAAGTCTGACACTCTCTTCCGCTCCACCCAGAGCGGGAGAGGGGTCATTAGATGATTTCCCATCCACAAAAAAAAAGGGGATGAAAGTTTGTATGAAAGTTCGTCATTTTTCAAAAACCCTTCCTTAGTTCTTAGTTCTCACATTGTCAGTGAATGAATTGAATATATAATAATTACGTAGACTAGCAGCCCACCGCGGTTTCTGCCGCATAAGTTTCGATCCAATGGGAATATCGGGATAAAAAGTGTCTTATGTGTTAATCCTGGTTATTGACTATCTGTGTGCTAAATTTCATCCAAATCCGTTTAACAAACATCTATCCATCCATCCATCCTCACAAACTTTCGCGTTTATAATATTAGTAGGATTAACCAAATAAAAGAATACTCACTATTCCAATCGGTGCCCGCAGTATCCGGATGAGATTCCACCAAAACTGTCACAGCTGGGTACACAGCCATAGTGATCCCGAACACAGCGAATATACTGAAGGCGTACACCCAGACCTTCTTGATGATGACAGTCATAAACACCTCCCTATGCCTGTTCGCGGCTATACCACCGCATCCTCGCAGGATGTGATATGTGAAGAAGTCAATCTTGTATAACATGACATATGATATCAGTGATGTTATCACCATAAAATCGGCTATGATGAAGTATATCAGAGCACTGTGGAGAGGTGATATTTTGAAGGCCAGTGATATAATTTGGGCTACCGCGGCTATGATTCCGCCTAGTGATTGTCCGCTTACGACTGCGGCCATGTATTCTTTGGAGAATCTGCTTGCAATTCCTACTAGGCCTCCGATGAAGACTGCGCTGGCAGCTGGAAAAGAAAATTTGGTTTTAAAGATCAAGTATAGCATGTACTTACTGTACTTAGCCTAATTTCAAAAAGGATCCAAGTTATTTAAGTAATGCATTGTTAACCCTTTGTCTCTCTCCTTATGTTATAGGTTTATGAAATAAATAATTATTAGTTTTCCTTAATAGTGGTTAGGGTGGTTCATTACTCAAAAATATAACAGACTATGCTTTGGTTTTCGCAGTTGAGGGGTAACTAAGGAGAAGCTGACGCAAAGCTGTAGACTGCTAGATTGGATTAAATCTTACTCCTGATGCAAATAGCCTGTCAGGTTTATACACTCCTGTGCAATAGACATAATTAACCTTTAATATTTCGGGTACTTTCCCGCCAGGGCCCATTCGCTATCACCACTGTATTTCAAACGGTTCTTTTCATTCTTTTTTGAGCTCTCTAAAGTGGTGAAAACTGTGAAGGAAAGTTGAGCAGTTTTTTTTTTTCTAGCCTACGATGTCCCACTCCTGGGCAAAGGACTCCTACCATCTTTCGCGAGCCCGTACAATGACCCCTTTTAAGGATTAAAATGATCAAAATTTAACGGTGTAAAACCTAAATAGGACATATCTTGCATATCAAGTCGATGGACAGATACATCCGATTGGTCCTTATAACATCGGGTTACATGAGTCAGACGAGACGGTCGTTAAACCTGAACAACGCCATTTCCATAACCAGATTTGGGCCTCATTTGTTTAACTTAGGTATTGCAGATATGTTTTTGCACGTATACCTGCTCAATTAACATTGCAATGTCAATGAGATCACCTAGTATTTATTGTGTACCATATTAAAATTAAATTATGAATTTATCCTAATGTGTTTAAGAAAACTGATACTTACTATCAAAATGAAGAAGAAGAATAATATTTCGTATTTTTATTTAATTTAGGTGCATAAACATTCATGAGCTATATCTTTTAATTAGAAAATGATCTCACAATTAAAGTATTTTTTATTTAAGTTGATATTTTGAACATAACATCACACCTGTATACTCCGAAATGTTAGGCTGAGATGTTTTTATTCAAAACATAAAGCAATTGAGCAGGCAGGTGAAACTTAGATGAAAATGACCTGGCGATTTTCGCCTACGGTCAGTTATGATAACGAGGTCAAATAGTACAGACGCCAGCACATTAAGCTATCCTTACATAATCAGCCTATAATATTCCCACTGCTGGGACACAGGCCTCCTGTCGGTGAGAGGGAGCGGCGGGCCCAGTGCGGATTGGTAGATGTCACATGCCTTCGAATTTTTGGTTCTAGGACATGCCGGTTTCCTCACAATGTTTTCCTTTTGAGAGCAGTGGTGATGAAATATTTTACACAAAGTAAAGCGCCTGTCTGGGTTGGAACCTACGACCTACAACTCGTAAGTCGCGGCCACAATAGCACTGGGCCACCACTGCTCTAAGCTTAAGCTACCCGAAAGTGTCAAATTTTCCCAATCAACCTTGAACCTTAATGCTTTAGCGATAAAGCTGAAAATCTATTAAAGAAATTTGACAGTTTGTAGTAGCTTGATGTGCTGGCGTCTGTACAATGATATTAATGTTTAGCATTTTCTTTATTAGCAACATAACTCATACTCTACCGACCGTGAAACTTAGGCTAGGTCAAGTCTCAAAGTCACGCAACAGAGACCAGGCGTGCTGCGACAGTTAGTAAAGCCTAGATTCCCGAGTGTATTGACTCGCTACGTGTGACTTTGGAAATCCTAATGACTCATGTAGCACCACCTGCTTGGTTAAATTCAGTTTTATAACGGAAACATTAGGGCCAGTTTACATAGTGATTAAGGCATTACGATATAAAGATTGCAATAAAAACAGCAAATATGGGGAAACCTTATCTCTTACGTTTTGTTATCTTTATTTGAAGTTACAAAAACAAATGTATGAAAATAGATGAGTATCTATATATCCAATTCGCGTCTATAACAACGCTATTCGAGCGAGATCCTTATCGATTTTATTATCCAACGGGTTGAGTAAAGTCATGGTCAATTCTTTTATTTATTAGTATATCAAAAGTAAATATGTATATTAAAATTAGGCGTTTTAGAGCATTAATTAAAAAGAGCTTAAATCAAGTCAAATCAAACGTTTATTTGCTAGAAATATTATTTTGATAAAGGTGAGATCTTATAACCACTAGTAAAGATAGCTAAGCACGTCAGGTGCATCCTAGGCGTGTATCTAAATACTGCTTCACTTGGTTCTGACCAAGTTAGACCCACATCTATCCATCATATAGGCCTAAGGGGCTAAGACCTCTGGGTCATTTTCTTATAATGCCTTGTAGGTACCTAGGCAAAGGTATATCGACAATAATAGTTAAAAAATGGTCACTTGGCATGCCGCATACGGATTTGATAATACTGGCTTACATGCAGCTTGCCATGGAGATACCTACACCTACACAATTTTAAAAGAATATCATAAATTCACAATGAAATGAATGATGAATGATGATTATTGTTTCACAATGAGGATTCTAGCTAATTACGAATTTGGCTAAGCTAAGACATAGGTACCCAAACATTATATTAGATTACATAGAAACAAAATACCTATAGGAACATGAAACGTGACCCAGATAATAAGTATAACACAAACACTATCGAATGCATCAGCACTCGAGGTAGTTAGGTCAAATGCACATCTGCATATTAACTTTAATGAGTTATTTACTTTATGATAAGCAATCATTTGTATGCCCTTTCAAATGGTTAATTTGTTTGATCATTTAGTTGAACAGATATTCCTTTACCTAAATGTTTATTATCTGGGAAAATAAATGTTAATAACTGCGTAACACATTATCAGTAGGAATGGCTTTCATTTTGACAGTTCAACAACATTCATTGCGTTATTTACGTTGTTGAGCAGACAAATTTTTCGAAGATATGAAGCAATATCATGTTGCGCCGACCCCAAGAAATATGACAAAAATATTATTGACAGGGGCTTAGAGGCGATCACGGAAACGGGGGGAGGGGATAGATAATAAGATACATAATGATGATAAAAGCCATGGTCGGAAATCACACAGTCACCAATTGTAAAATTAATTTTGATTTTTATCTTGATTTTTTTTTAATAAATTTGTTCTTATTTTAATGATGATTCTTTTTTTGCATACTATTAGGGTAAAACAATATTATAATTGTCGTTATCAAATCGAATTAATAAAAGTAAATCAAAGTTTCATTTTCCGTTTTAACTCTATTTCCATCTTTGCGTTTTTACTAGCCTTACGAGGTTCAAAGGTCGGGGCTCGAACCATACATACATACATACACTAGCACTCCTAGCAGTGACCAATTTAAATGAAGTATATTTAAATTTAGATAATAATAATTTATTAACTTGAAAACATACACAAGCAGACAATGCTTCCCTTTTTGTGTTTATTTTATAATGTGCGTCTTATTTGTGCAGAATAAACCATGTTTCGTTCTTTTCTTTTCGAAAAATTAACTTAGTCAGAACCTTAGTCACCTCTCAAAATACCTACCTATCTGTAGTCTGTGGAATGTGACGTCTTTTCATAGACCACAAGGCAAGCTAGCAAGGTAATACTTGGCATGTTTGTAACATTTTGTCAATATGAACTGTTTTATTTGAAATTTTCATGTTTGTTGTGTATCCGCATGTCTTAAATTTCTGATTCACTTAGGCATATTTGAAATTTCCTCACAGAGCAAGTTTGTAGTCATAGCTGTACCTATATCACAAATTGCTCCGTAAGGAAAATTGCATCAACATTTATGGCTAATCACTAGGTACCATTATAAAATGAACAAAGTCTTAGTTATTAAATGAAAATACATAACAAAATGACTCACCCGTCATAATTACGACAGACACCATGGTGATGATAAAGAATGTGTTCTGCCATTCATCAGTGTCCACCTGCACGAATGAGGTCGTCACCAGAAAGCATATGGTCACTATTACCAGGGAGCCCTGTAGCCGCGCCTTCAGGGGTATTCTGGAATTTATAAGAAATATGTATTACCTGGATAAGGAATAATAGTGGGCTGTAAAAGAGAGCTGAGAAAGATTAAATTCAGTTTTGAAATATAGGTCAAGAATAAAATGTCTTTCTTTTAAATGAATTGAAAGCTGTTAACCCAATGAAGGGCATTGTACAAGACACAATACAAGTTCTATTGTTATTATGTCTGGGGGTATTGAGTGTCCCACAGAGTGTTAAACAGGATGTATAAAATCACAGTTCTTATTACATTATTTCAGTATAATAATGGACTATGGATCTTTCTGTACAAAATAAACTAGGGTCGGGGCTATGCATGTCTCTACCAGAAAATTCAATAGGTAGCAAAGAAAATAAAAATAAGGCCTAGGAAATTTCATTACTTATAAATAAATAAATACACTACTTTTCATTTCGAATATAAGGAAAGTAAAAAATGAGTTTATTTTCTTGTCTGCTCGTCACTTCATAAAATCATTGCTTTTGTCTGCTCGTCACTTCATAAAATCATTGCTTTTATGAAGTGACGAGCAGACAAGAAAATAGACTCATTTTTTACTTTCCTTATATTCGAAATGAAAAGTAGTGTTTAACGAAAGTGAAAGTCATCAATTCCTACTCGGACTATAGCCGTCTAAATACTTCGTATGGGAATTGATTCCTTTCGACCCTTGTATAACAATCTACTACTTTGGTGTTGTCATATGGTCTATTGCCTAAATATTCTTTCATATAAAGTTTGAAAATATTTACACAGACTCATATTTATATTTTGAGTAGACAATTTCTTCCTTTGTACACCTAAACATTGTTAATAACATACGTGTTAATTATTTTTATCGTAAAACATCATAATTCATTTAAATATTTTAAGCATACTTACAAGTGTCCATACAGAGAATTCAGGATAAGGAACAGTAAGTTAGGTATGGCGGTGGCCACATTGAGGTATGATGTGAACTCCGCCTGGAACGGAGTCTTTCGTACCGCCATTGTGAGATTATTTGGTGTGACATCCCGGAACTTGTACATCCAATACTAAAAATAACAAAGGAGTTGTTAATACTTTATTTGTTTCAAAGGTTTATGAAAAGTGATGAGTACTCCTGTAAATGTTGTACCTAAATCATAAGTAAAGTATAATTTAAACTAGTGATTAAAAAGATGACTAAGACCCTCTGAACAAGGCATGTTTTTAGATATAATTGCGTAATGGCATGATGTGGCTGTACTTTTCTTAAATAAATAAATAATAATTATTTTTTAATTATTAAACAATGTGCTATCTAAAATGTATTAGTTTAACTTAGAATTAAATAAATTAGACTCGCTCATAGATAACGAATAAGGTCATCATTAGAAAAACAAGAAAAATAGCCTGAAGGTCGTATTCCTTTGTCACAGATTAGTGACGAAAAAAAAATACTCACATCATTGGCGGTAATCAAAAAATTCCAGGGCACCAAGGAAGTGACTCCGAAGAGGTAGAAGAGTATATAAACAATGCAATAATTGTCCCGAGGCTGTTCCCCTGTGTCCAAGACCTTCGTGGAACATGAGTCAGTCACTAACTCTCTTTCCTCGGAATCATCAATAACCTCCTCTTCATTTTCAATACTCTCTATAACTTCAGTATTGATAGAGCCTGTCGCATCCATTGTTGCCAAAACACAGAAAAATTATTTCACAAAAAAAATGAAATACGCCCGCGGGTGTTTTAGTTTGTTTGTCTACTAAGATCTATGTTATGACTGATTTTAAAACACTAAGCTCTCACTTAATAAACATTTGTTTTAATTAAGGATTTGCAGTCACTTTCCACATAAGCATGATGAGAAAAATATTATTGAATTCTATGATCGTACATTATTTGGTTCGATCGAATATTGAATAACAGCTGTCAATTTTGTTAATGCTGTCAAATCTTTAACGTGAACGAACCATCAACTACTGTGTACGACCACAGACTAGCTATTAATCGGTGTGAACATGAACGAGAAAACGAGTTGGTTGGTGGCACTGTGACTCATACATCCGACTTGTTATTCATTCTAAAATATGATAGAATATCTTATCACTGGTGCCGATTCTGTTGTCACAAATTTCTCTAAACTAGACTAAAAATAACTAAAATTTAGTTTATTCCTGTCAAACAACGTTTTCTATTCTGAAATAGACTAAAGTGAAACAACTTAACTATATTTTAGTTTGACAGCACTAATGTCATTTTAGTTACTCAATTTAGTGAAAATGGTAATTTTGCTATTCTGAATTTGACGTTTTTCACCTAAAATTTTGGTTGTCAAACTAAATCGGACTATTTTTAATCGCGATTAAAAAAGTGTGGAATAAAATTAGTTGTCATGAACTAAAACTTTACAAAGCACATTTCTCTACAAGTTCTTGTAAGTTTGGATGCATAAGAGTTTACGGAGCTCGTGAATTATAATGGAAGCTTATGTGATTGTAGGTGTTGTCGATTCGGCAGAAAGGTAAATAATATTTTTGTTGTTACTATATTAAAACACGAAATTCATTTGCGAAAACATAAAGGGATTTTTGCACTGAACATCTAAGTAGCTTTTTAGACCTACAATACTAATTATGATTTGGAAAAGAAGTGGATAAATCGACTTCCAGATTCTGTGAAATAAGAATGAACTATTTTTTAGAAATCGTCAAGAAAGAGTTCGATTGGAAAGATTGCGAGACAATTCTAACCCATTCAACATGGCTGAAGAAAAATTTAAAAAAATTTTTAGACTCCCCAAATCTGGAGCACTTTATTTGGTGGATTTGTTAAGGAATCCTCGGTTGGATGAAGGATTTCTCCCCAAACACATAAAGGTTAGAACAGTTTTATTTCCTTTGTGCCTACCTTTCTTTTGTATCCTTTCCTCGTAGATATCATTATTTAGGAATTACTTGTTAGATTACAAGTTTGTAAGTATTCAAATTCCTAAGATTTTGTGATTTTAGAGTAAAGTGGTATCTCACTTTTATATTCAAGGATGATAGATTATACCTATTTTAGTAATTACTTAGTACCTACCCGTATGATATTAAGAGCTCATATTCATATTCAGATTCTGGCTGCACTCAATCTGTTTGCCCAAGGCAGTTATCAAACAGCTATTGGGCAAGACAACGTACTTGGGCTCAGCCAGCCATCAGTGAGCAGGTGCCTAGCTCTAACAGCAGAAGAAATTTTAAACATATTGTCCCCTCAATACTTGAGATTTCCCATGACCCGTGAGGAAAAGGAAGCGGCTAAGACTGAGTGAGTTCAATTTAATATTTCTTACTTTTCAAAGGTACTATGTTACTGACTGGCTTTTTTTTTATACCCTTCTCTGTCAATCTTCAGAAATCAGAAAAGAGAATAATAAATAAGTTTAATTAAGATAATTAAAACTTCCCTTTTTACAGCTTACAAAACTGAGAACTGCACCACTCTTATTCATGTAACACTTTGCTTCTTTCAGTTTTCAAGACCTATATAATATGCCCAACACATTAGGTGCAGTGGATGGGACCCATGTTGCATTAACAAAACCTCCACTCAATCACCCTTCTGCACCTGGCAATCTATTTTACAATCGAAAGGGCTATTATAGCATCAACTGCCAGATTGTGAGTACAATAAACAATTTTTTTTAACACACTTAATTATCTTGAAGGCTTGACTAAAATAAAAAAAAACTTGAGAGGTGTCAAGGGACACCCGGATGGAACGAAGTTCAAAGAGAGAGGGAGAGAGAGAGAGACAGACAGAGAAACACGCGCACGCCTTACAACTATAGCAAAAAGTGTCGTTACAACTTTTGGTCTTAATTTTTTCCATCTAGCTCCCTTTCGCAACGCGCGATAAGCAACTTTGTTCCAAAACTTTCAGATATGCAGTGCAAGGGGCAAAATTATTGGCCTCAACCCAAACTTTCCAGGCGCCACCCATGATGCTGCAATTTGGAGGGCATCAAACATTAACAGAGTCCTGAGAAATGACTTTGTGCGTGGGGAAAGATCTCAGTGGCTTCTAGGTAGGTACCTAAATAATAAACTTTTATATCTATTAGCTAAGTACAATATAAAGTTTTATTTATTGTAGGAGACAAGGGATACCCACTACAGCCATGGCTCATGACTCCCATTATGGTCCCAGCAACAGCAGCAGAGGCTGCCTACAATGAGTGCCACACAAGGGCAAGAAATGTGGTGGAAATGTGCAATGGACGCCTAAAGAATAAATTTAGGTGTCTACACAGGCATCGCTGTCTGCACTACCAGCCAGAAAAGGCAGCTAAAATTATTCTGGCATGTTGCACCCTGTATAATATGTTTTTGGAAACATTTGATGGTAAGTGTACTTAGTTTGCTTTAATATTATTATGTAATGCACCTTGTTTTATTTAAATTAAGCAAGTGTATTTTTTGCAGATGAAGAAGATATTGATGTGACTGAAGACAGCGAGGAGAGTGCGACTGTGGAGGATACCAGCACCGATTTTCTTGCCGAAGCAAGGGAAATCCGTCAATCGTTAATAAACCATTTTAATTAAATTAAACATCTTATTACTTTACTATTTATTTTTTTACCATTATACCTATCCTTAACCCTAAACAAAATAATAAACAATCAAGAAAATAATTAACAATCAGCTAAATATAAAAAATAATTAACAATCAACAAAATAAAAATAATTAACAATCGACAAAATAATATAAAACAATGAAATAATAGGTTAGAGCTAATGTCAGTAGCGAGCTGTTGAGGATTTGGAACAAGCACTTAATGAGAATAGCAGGTTTGATGAACTTGTAAGCTCCAAGACGAAATAATGGAGAAGAAACCCATCACGTTTCATTCCCATTACCTTCGTCTTGGGCAGGTTGCACCAAGAGTGGAATGCCGGAAGAGCGAATGGCAGCAGCCAAAATTTCTGCAGCCGTGACAATGCTCTCCCGGAGTAACCGGCTATTCTCATTAAGTGCTTGTACTAAATTGTGGTGCACTGGCGGACGGGGAGTCCTCGGCAGTCTTCGACGACGGGTAACTCGACCGCTTGCGCGCCGCAGCGGTACTGCAGGAGTCCCGCCGTCGGTTACCACAGGCTGCTCTTCGAGTACGGGCTGTAGAGAGGGCGACACACTTTGATGGACAGGCGACATGGGCACTGGGGACGAGGGAGGTAATCCCTGAAATGAATAAAAAACAGTTCAATTAATTGAGTATCACGTGAGCGCTAGTGCTTTAATAAAATAGATAACTAATTGTCTTATTTATCAGTGCTGGAAGGAATAATAATAAGATTAATATTAACAGCCTTAGTAAGGTATTTCAAAAAATTACCCTTCAGCCATAAAAATACCATGAATACTAAAAAAAATTACCATTTCCAAAGCAGCAAAACCATATACAGAAGCAGACCCAATGATATCAAGAATTTTACTCTCAATATCATTGAGATCTGCCCCTGCCGGTCCTCCACCTGTGGCCCTGATGGAGTCTCTTGCTTTTCTTGCCTTTGTCTTTATTTTGGCCACCCACACATTCCAAATCTGTTGAAATTAAATTTGTTAAGAACACACAATGCAAATTATGCAATCCAATTGTAATTTTTTCTGACATAAACCACTTACATGTTGCCACTGCTCTACAGTCCTGCTGCAGCCCAGTTGGTTCAGCTCGCTACTGACGTTGGTCTAAAACTCCACAACTTCGGCATCAGCTTGATTTTCTAAAAAAAAAATAAGACGCTAGTAGTAGACCTGAATTTATACCTAATAATAGGATAATTATTAACACACACAACAATAAACTGATAATTAATACTGATGCTCTCAAATTTTCTTTCGTTGTTCACTTGTTATTTTATAACTTGTTTTTTTTAATAAGTTCAGACTTCAGTGGTATTTCTTACCTCGGGCCATAAGCGGATTATTGTGAAGCCGCTCTACGAGAAGCTCCTGCTGCCTTTTCGTTGCTCGTTTTCTAGACGACAGCATTTTACAAGGCAATAATAAACTTAAATTATATAATAAATAACAATTGGATAACACTGGTGACAGTTGTTGAAATCAACAAATAGGAGCGGCGACGAGAATACCGGAGATTTTCAACTTAGTGTACGAAAAACCGGGCTTTTTTTTTCTCGAGATCACATTTTTATTCTTATATAAGCTTTATAACGCTGAAATAAATAGCAAGATAATCATGCTACCTGAATCGTTTTTTTAAATGCTGTAGTTTGTCGATTTTATTAAAATTTAAGGTTTTTTGCTTATTGAAAACCGACAAAAAATCCGCCGAAGTTCTAAATCGTTATCAGTGTACAACCCTAGCAGGATCACATTGGCCACAGATAATAAAAACAATAACAGGGTAGTGTATTTTAATTTATTAAAATATAAACAACAATATAGTTTTACGCCGTCACTATGCTCCTTATAAATAATTATTGATAAAAAATTAAAGATTTTTGATTTTACTCAGGATTTTTTTGCACCTCAGATCATTTCGTTCAATTTCATTCACTCTTTAATTTAATTTCCAATAAATCTTGGTCTATGGTTTACTTAACTTAGCGATTGTCAAACTCGATTATAGTTATGTCAAAATTGTTTTTAAATTTAGACAATCTTGTTTGCAGAATAGCTTTTAAGATTCTCATAACCAAAAATTAGAAATTTTAGTCATAGTTTAGTTTAGTTCGGTGTACAAGAGAATCGGCACCACTGTGATTCATAATTATTTTATACTTAGCAATGTTACAAATTGCACGTCGTTTATTAGAATGATTAATGTGTAGCAAGTTATAAAAAATTTACGAAAAATATTTTTAAACTCATTCAAATTACAAAAATAGAGAAAAGTTTTTTTATCGGAGGAGCCACAATCGCCACAAATGAGATTAAAGCGAGGGCGCTTAATCTAATTTGTGCTTAGAGATTTGTGTGATTTCGTGTCGATTTTTCGTGTGTGAGAATTTATTGTCTATCCCTATAGACGTCACAATCTGTCGGGACAATAAATTCTCATTTTGTTTAGTTTTTTTTTACTTACGGCCCACTGGAATGCCTCTTTCACACGCTCAATGTGTACCGAACGCGACATCATTTTTCCTTCTTACCCATACATTTGTCACTGAGTACCTACTCCGACAGCTCCGACAGCCGCGCTTTTTGTGAAAAGGGCTTAACAGAACTCAAAAGCTTTATCTCGCATGGGTTTGATTAGAAAAGAGATAGGAAATAGGAGCAAAGTAAAATGTCGGTCTTCTCTCCGTCTCATAGGTATGTGCACCCATAAATAATGACTACAAGTGACAACGCGTGCTTTACTGGTGGTAGCCAACTGTAAAAACACGCTGTGAATGTGTGCGTAAGACAAGTAGCGTCAGCATATAAAACACGCATGCACATACACACACTTCCAACTTCGCCATTGTCTCGGACGGTACCGAGAGCTGAGAGCTTCTGCGTTTACACACACATTCACAGCGTGTTTGTTCACTTGGTAACCACAAGTAAAGCGAGCGTTGTTTCGTGAGATAAAAATACTATAAATTAGTACAAGATTTTGTGTGCTCAGAAGTTTCAATCGTGCAACGATCGGCTCTTATTGTTTTTCATTCAGTGGTATTTATCAGCATTAAATATGATTTCAGTGGCAAATCTTGTTATTGATTAATTATCTAAAACAGGAGAGGGAAACATTAAATAAAAAAATATTTCATATGAAAATACTGTGTCAAATTTTATTAATATTTCATCAGTTAAATCATAATTATATTTGTCATTAACAACTATTATTCTAAATTATGATTTACTATTATTCTTGTACAATTTACTGTTAAAGCATGAACATTAGGTCATTATATCTTTATACATGTAATCATGTAAATAACTTGGTTAAATATAAAATGTGTAAGTAAATAATTTTTAAAAGTACCTACACAATAAAATCTGTTTAAACACAGTTTTTACTGATGTTAGCTAAAAATTAACCTACTACAATTTGGCGCGTCTATGTCCACCTTTATTATAAGTACCTAATAAAATAATTGCCCGGAGTGTCCAAGATGACGATAATATGGTTACCTACTTAGGTATACCTACATACGTACAATCATTCAAGAGGAATGAAAAATATTTTAAGAAGTACCTAAGAGTAGAGAAGACTTATGATATTTGCTAAAAAAGTATGCAGATAGATCGACCGGATAGACGCGTCAATATCGAGGAAAAAATCTCCGCAAAATTATAAAAAAAGATTGAACATAACATGAATAATATTACGATTTAAAAATTACAAAATATAACTATTGTATAAGAAAAGACTGTCTTTTAAAACTAATTTACAATAAAATTACATATCATTATTTGTCGAATAAACATTCATAAGACGTTTAACACTTAGGGACGGACGTGCAAAAAATACGTATCTAATATTGCATCATAATCATTAATTACAATTAAAGTATACGCCTTTTAGGTACTTGCTCCTTTTTGTGATACATGCATATATTTCACTTAGCAAAAACTTATTAATAAGGCATCCATATGTCCATAAGGCGCAGCATTAGAATTTAATTTGTTTACTTCATTATGAGATCGATCACCTCTGGTAATTTGTATAGTAATTATGACTTAAAATACTTTATACATACACATATTAACTAAAATTACCTACAGGGACAGAATATAAGAGAAAGTCGGAATGTCAGAAGTTTTAAAAGACACTTTTTTAGATAATACGCATGAAACTAAACGCAAGAAACATAAAATATCTCGATCAAGACATCATAACTCAGTCTTTTCATTGCTTTTCTACTTCTACGATAGGATGGTGTGATCAACTCCTTTTTATTATTATACTATTTAATTATACATTTCAGGCCATTTTAGACCATTATTAAGTAATACTTTACTGAAAAATCTCGTTCATTTTCGAGTTTCTTATGGCTTCCACTACATAGCAGTTTCTAATGGTTGACTATGTGAACGACTTGCTTCCGACATCGGTATCGGACTGGATTCGGAGTTCTCAAAGTCGAAATTTGTTTCTAGTAAAGCCTCAGACTTAGACCTATGATGTAGTTCGGGTAACGGTGAATCGTCGAACTCTCTGGAAAGATCGTGCGGACTGGAGTCGTAGCTGGGTATGTTGTCTGATGCAGTTGTATCATATGCACTAGAATATACTGGTGGGTGAGGTGGACTTGGTAGGTTGTCTTCGTAATACTGTTGCTGATCTATAAATAACAATAGAAAATATTAGGTATTTCTTAGCAGTTAAAAAAATTGACAGTACCCAAATCCACTATTTTAGTTCGGTCTGTATCTATCTGTCAAAATCAAACTGCCTGGCGCGAAACGTGGCGTCTTTTTTTGTTATTCACGCTTTCATTCACAGTTCACTCTTTGCACAGACTCTTTGGCGGTTTGGCGCCATTGATAAGTCCGAGCTCGGTGAGCTCCTTCCGAGATCATATTTTTAGAATGAAAGCGTATCATAGTAGTAGGTACATAAGAGTGTATTAATAGTATATAAGTATATCTATGGATCATAGTCCACACAAAGTTGACAGAAGGTAATATTTACGTAAATACCTATATTATTATCTTGAAATTAATTCTACATACAAGCTTCGCCTAACCTGGAGTTTACTACATTTTGTTATACTTATTAGTTAAGTACCTGCAACATTGTTCCTTTGGCCGAACGTCGTAGTAGGCACTGCTCCCGCTTGTGGTTGGTCCGGCATTTTAGATCTTAACTCCATTAAGAATGACAATTTCGGCTGTGCACCGTAACTTCCTGCGGGAGCTCCATACGGTCCGTATATCTTCCCAGCCCTTTCCAACTGCCTCTTCATGGTATCACCGTCATCAGAGTTGTCTCTTAACGGTAATGTATCTGATGTGAAATACTGAGAATCGCTTTGTGGCGACATTGTATACTCATCTGGATGTGATCTTAAACCTTCCGGATGATGTAATATGGGTATTTCTTCAGTGGCAACCGTATTTATGGATGGAGCCCCACTGGCTGTACCAGAATTATCTCTATAACCTTCATTTCTAAATGCTAAGTTGTATGGCCTTGTATTGTTCTGTGGCACAGAATATTCTGGAGTGATGGGTTTCTTTACAAATGTGGAGTGTTGGAGAGGCATGACGTTTGGATTGGGGTTGTGAGCCTCGTAAATGTCGAAGCTCTGATTGTCATCTAGAGAGGAATTGAACTGGCTTTTTTCCATAGATTCCATTGATGTTGTCGATGCTAACATCTTTCTGTAGTCTGAGCCTTTCGTTAATGTGTCGGTGGAACGGGTACTACTCTGTAGACAAAGAAGTTTAAAAGTTATTATTTTAACCTGAAAATCTTTCAAAAATGGTCAATAAACATTTTTGGTTTAAAAATCTTGTCTTACCATTTGTACCATTTTTCTTCTGTAAGGCGTATCAGGGAAGCCACCATTGATGCTGCCAATAGACCGGACCGAGTGTAAAGACTGCCGGATCGAATTGCGCCGCTCTAGTCTTTGGGCGTGTCTGTGAAAAAAGAAGAATATTTGATTACTTATTGTTTTTTTCCTGTGTAAATCCCAATACCTAAATACTTTTTCTTTCCCCTTAACAATGGTTAGAGAAAATGAAATTGAAAATGCGTCGTAACAGAAAGAAGTCCTCCGTCCAAGCCTCGAAGAAGCATTTCCAAAATTTAACACAACCTATATCGAAGGCAGGCTTTCTATCTAGAAAGTGGAAGATACTAAAGTAACAAAGGAAGAACACAAATTACACACCAGCAAAAATATTACAATGACGGTAACCAACCTGTGCTTAGACTTGGAATACCAGCAGACAAGAGCGGCTGCAACTAACAATACGGCGGCTATCAACACTCCGATAAACGCCACCGCTAGAGTATCCCCTTGCCACGACATCGGATCGATCATAATTTTCGGATCTGTGAACAAGAGAGTTTTTATAGCGAAGCTTGAGGACATGGTCGGCAAAAGAAAGAAAAAGACTGCGTGAAAGTGGAATGAAATGTGTTCAACATAAACATAACATCACGCCTGTATCCACATTTCACCAGTTATGTTTAAGTCCCATGTAATAAGGGGCGAGCCTGTTGCCATCAACCGGACACATATCCAGACTCCGGGCTGGTACTGAGAAATTCCTAAGGGAAAATCCAATAACACTGTCCGACGTGGGTATCGAATCCAGGACCTCGTGATCCGCAGTAGCGCTAGCGCCCACAAGACCATCGAGTAAATAATCTGTTAGGGTTAATGGATGAACACCAAGGAAAGGCTTGTTTTAAGGATTTATATAATACGTTTATTATCCTTTCATATTTATATATTGGAAGGTGTGTTTACTAATATTACGTGAAACGTGTGATCCATATACTACTATTATTTAATAAGTCTTAACAAAGACCATGTTCTATTTTGCCTAAAAGCAGAAGCACAGACGTTTTAAGAGAAGCAAAATAACCAAACTCACCAATCTCGCAAATGAAAGCATTCTTCTGATTACAGTCAGTCACTTCGACGTTCGAGAAGGCAAACGAAGTACACTGAGTAATATAATCGATATGGTTGATCCACACCCTGTCTCCGTACTGGAACCATTGATTCTGTCGGTTGATGAACTCGTAGAGCGCCGCATAGTTGCCTATTACGTATGGCATTGATGCGTTGTCCGACTGGGGAGAAAAAGGGAAAGGGGTTACATAAAAAAAGTTGTTTTGGGAACAAAAAAATAAAGAATGGGCTTGGAATTACAACAAAAGTTTTTTATGAACTTTAGGGCCCATTTTTTCGGCGATGGAAAAAAAGGCCGGTTGTTGGGTAAATCACGGGCAAATTAAGCCCATCAGTGTTAATTTGATTTATGATGTCTAATCGCGTGAAGAAAAGTGAATCTTCATTGTTTGTCACTCAAAAAAAATATTGATTGTCAGTTAGGGTACCTATCGTGATATAGAGGTGAAATATTTATAAACAAGTCACAAACATTACAAGCCAAAACTTCGAGAGTGACAAAGAGATCTAAACATTAGTAATACTAGCCTTTACTGAATTTCAATGAAAACTATCCCTCAAAATCCAATTATAAATCGTCGTCGTTCGTGACATCACACTGATGTCATGACAAACTAAAATAGATTGGTATAAGTGTCGGAGAAGAACATCAGTATCCTTACCAAACAAAACAGCCTCGCCTCTTCATACGTCATTGGTGCACCAACATACATATAGCAGGTCCCTGCAACAGCATCCCATCCTGGAGGGCACTTCCCGCCCGCGAGGACCGTCTGGTTATTCATATAGAACGGCCTGTAGTCCACCTCTAGCAGCAGAGGGTTATCACTCTGGTCTCTTATACGACCAGCCACTGCAAGGGTCTCGTTGTAACTCCAGAAGTTATGCTTCGCGTCGATGCGAGTACGCCACAGATCGAGCGAACTAGAATTATTGTGAATGGTAAGTTGTAGGATTCGAATGTTTTAAGTTTCGTGAAAACGTGCTAAGTGTGAATGATTTGCTATACGTGGTAACAGATAGAGCTCTCAGTGATCACTACAACAAATAACTTAGTTAATCATTAAGTGAAGTTTGTGTATCTATTAGAAAACACATCGTTAGCAACATTTTAACGATGCTATTAGTACCTAGTATTAGTACAAGTAATGGGCTTAGGTATTGTTAACATTGCAAGGTATAATAAAAAAATGGTATATATTATGAATAACCAGTTCATGTCTGGGATAGGTAAGTGTTCCGTACGCAAAATACGTGCTTTGACGTTGAGTTGCGGACACCAGCCGGCACCCTAATTGCGTAACGCACAATGTGAATCATTTCAAAATCAAAAGTCATTTATTCAAATTAGGCTGAGAATCAGCACTTTTCGAAAGTCAAAATTACAAAAGACAGTCCCCCAAAACACCCACCCTTCACCGTTTTGAAGGATATTGCTAATCCATCCATTTCAACAACGTAAATACATAATGTTAGTGTGTTACGCAATTACTCCACCGTATTACGTAGGTAGGCGCTTTTGAAACCCTTGCTTGCTTTCATTAAAACGCATTTAGTATGCAGTGTCTATTGAACTAATTACTCGTACTAAACCGTGCTTAGGATGCAGTAGAAAAAGCGCGTAATAGCGATTCTGTTAAATTAGAACAGTAAGTTAGTTGTTTCACGAATCTACTTGCAGTAAGTCATTATTAATGGTAATTGATGAATTAAAATTTTGACAACGTAGACTTACCTCACGATAGTTGGATTATAGTCAACAAAGCTATGGTCCGGGGGTAGCCATGCAACAAAAACATGCAAGATAATTATATATTTCCTTATGAATATACATAATTATACTAAACTAACGTGCGGGGGTAATAAATATATGGTATAAAGAAGCTTTACCTACTTGGAATATCCTTGACATGACAAAAAAAATAAGAAGATTGTCTAAGTATGGACATTAAAAAATAAACCCAATTTATATTTCAAATATTATATTCTCAATAGATTTTATTCCCAAATATGGAAGACATTTTCTTGAGAAATATTAATAACAATTGTAAAACCCAGAGGAACAGATTTATCCCGAAAAGCATCTGGAGATAGTACTCACATAGATCTATTGACTGTGATCATTTCGTAATCATTGTCGGGGTTGAAGAAGATGTTGTCGACGTAATTCTGACCAGCTGTGCCTGCCACAACTGTAGCTCGACCTTCACGGTCGGTGGCGTAGTTCCTGAAGGTCAGGAAGAAAGATCATATTTAGAAATCAATGAGCTGGGAAAAATAATTAGGTCAAGGAGCCAAAAATTTAGATGATATCATAGAAGAATACTTACTTATAAAATCCATTGTGCGAAGTGGTCTGATAAATTGGCAGCCTGACTTTATCGAAGCCTGAAACCTCAAGAATCCTCAGACCGGTGTTATCATGAACGTAGTTGTATGTAAAGTTCGAGACGACCTGGCGCAAGATGATGACGTCACTGAAAGGCACTCGGTTACGCGTGAAGTAATTACGGTATATCGTGACTTCTTGGTATGGAGAAGATTGGCGGCCTGAAAAGATATGAGACTTGCATAAAAACACGAAGTAAACGAATTTAATGGAATAAAAAGAGGCATGAAACAACGGGGCCAGAGAGTGTGCATATAGTTATATAGTCTGTACCTTCAACTTTGAGACACGGAAGATCATGGTTGCCAAAGAACAGGTTATTATGTATCCATCCGCGAAGTGAAGTGGCTGATCCTCGAGAGTCCGCCCTGACTAATAATCCTCCAACATTATTTCGTACCAAATTATTCTAGAAGAAATTAAATTGATTAGTAACTGACATCATTCGACATGAACTGTCAGTCTTTTAATAATAAAGTCGACATTAGTTTGGTGTAAATATTACTCACTCTAAATACCAGCGTCTGTGTATTCTGTACATCTACTCTCACAGCCGCTGGACATGAAGTGAAGTTTCCGTACAATTTCAGGCAGTTGTCCTTGATCTCATTCCTAGTGATAGCCACCAGTGGATTCACTTCACCGACCGACTGATACGTAATAGCCCCATCTCTATTCTTTATGAATTCACTGCTCGATATGTTATGCTGGACATCACGGCCTGTAAAAAAGGCAAACTTTATTAGACGAATTACCAATTAGCAAACATTTTGGATTAAACGTTAGATGTACGAGTGAACTTACTGAAACCAATAGCTGATATCGGTAATGTAACAATCTCGGCAATAAATCCATGAACAGCGGACGCTCCATTTGCAAACAACGAGACGCTCAAACTGGCACCTTCTGTCTTGAAGAGTTTCTTTTCATTTGGAGACCCATTCTCCAAATAACCAATCATAGGAGCCGTGATATTGTAAATATCACCATCATACAACGCCAGAGAGTCGCGTTTGCCATAATTCTGAGTGTGATTGAAAAGATTGAACTGAAGCAATCTAAACCCAAATGGCTTCACTCTAAACATGCTCTTGAATATCTTAACACAGTTGACGGGATTGTTGTCATATTTATAGTACAACAACACTCGCTCTTCAACAGTGATCATTTTGGTACTATCACAAATGTCGATAAGTGAAAACAGGTGATATGGAAGATTCAAATCCTTCAGCGGTGTAAAACTGGATTCATCTGATTCTCTACCTTCACCATTCAACGATATGGCACTAACACCTTCCCCTAATATATCATTCACGGAATTAAACATCATATTTATTGAATCGGTGGGTGATATTAAATTAATGCCGTGATGAGCGCATTTTGTTATATTTACGTTTTGTATTCT
The DNA here is from genome assembly GCA_951799955.1 of Apamea anceps. NCBI lineage: Eukaryota > Metazoa > Arthropoda > Insecta > Lepidoptera > Noctuidae > Apamea > Apamea anceps. The sequence goes on from OX637506.1 coordinate 4,661,373, forward strand.
AGGATTCTTGGTTATACTTTGTACTGCAGGAGATTTCTCATTGTGCAGTATACCAGCACCAATTATTTGTACGTGAATTAATTCACTTTCAGGTTTCTTCATTGTTTCATGAGTGTGATGGTCGTGTATACGATGCTCGTATAGAGAATATTCAAATTCTGGATTAGCAAACCTTATGCCACCCCAATACTCAAGACTGTCTTCCAAATTTCTTGTACCACAATGGATGAATACGAAATCAGAATCCCACTTACATTCATGTCTATGACCATAAAGTTGTCCGTTCAGTCTTATAGGGCAATCATCATAACGGTCTTCAGTTCCAACACATTGTAAAGGCTCTGGCCACGACCAAATCCGCGATAAAGAATTACTATGATATTCCACTCGTCGGTCATGTGCAAAGAACACGTTAATTGGATCAAAACCCAACTCCCTGCATACAACTTGAGCATTTCTTTCAGTAAAACGGTTATCGCACATGGGCACCCATTGCAAGGTGGTTTTATTGTAATATTCGAGAAAACCTTCATTGGTTTTTTCTGCTGTATTATCCGTGATAGAACAATTTCTTCCAGTACACAGTCTTATTGAGTTTGGTACAGTCAATGATTCTAATTGACGTCTATGCTTGTGATGGGTTGACGAATATTGCCCGACATCTCTTTTTTCTATTCTGTTAATTTCTACATTACTTCGAATTAAAGGTCGCATTACAATAGGTGCTTGACTGTGACCCATAGCTTGTAGGTTTCCCATAACGAGTATGCCAACATTGGGAGCGAATTCCAATATAACACCGGGACTGATCGTTAAAATAGCATCTGGCATAACAGTTATATCTGATTTTACTATGTACGGAGTCATTCTGGATTCAATAGTGAAGTTTGATAATAAACGGCCTCCTAACTCGTTTGTATCCACAATAATCTCTGGGCTGAATGAAGCAGATAAACTAGAATCTACACTATCTTCGAGCAAGTAAGGTAGATACGTAGCAATAGCGTGGTTATTCCAATCGTCAAAATCAAATATCTGGTCCCGAATGTCTTTTTCTACAGAGCTTCCCCACCAGTTTTCAGTAACGTCTAACAGATTATTGATCTTTGCTGTTCTAATTCCAGCTAACAATGTATACTCCAACACATTGTTCCCGAACAAATTCCTACTTACTTTTACTTTCTGTATTCCTTTAAAACCTATAACGTATGTCGGTTCAACATTTCTGATTAAAGCACCTCGGCTGACTTGTGATAGCATGTGCCTGTTATTCTTCACTTGGTTGTATATGAAAACCGCATAAACTAAACCCATAATTTCACTTTGACTGTCCATATGGAATTTCACCATAAACTGCCCATTATTCCTTTCAATTAAGTTACCATCAATCATCATCTTCTTTTCCATGCCTTGTATAGATATTAACCCAGTTTTACAACTGTTATCAGTGAATATATTCTTTGTTATGTTGACTTCGGCGAAATGGCCATCTACGACTAATGCGAAGTTTTGATTGTTACGCCAAGTGTTATTGTGCATGTAGACGGAATGAGTAAAATTTTCATTGTATTGCCACACGTATGGTAACCCAACATCGAAACCACCTTGTTTGTTCCTCTCTATTGTATTGTCCTGAAGAATGTAGTGATACAGATTGTTCGAGCTTCTCAAATCTCTAGCGAAGTGAAATATTCCTTTACCGTTATCTGTGATCAAACTGCTGTTGACCATTATGGTTATCTCCGTTATGTTACTGTCATGTATATCCCAGAATGGAGTGTTGACGTAGATAGCTTCTTCTTTGTTGTGTGCTATTTCACAGCTGAATATTTTAATACTTTCGTTAGCTTTCCGTAAAAAGTGGTCACCTAACTCATTCAAATAGCGATTGTAGTATAAAGCTTTGATTCCTTTTGTGTTTCCTTTTATCTTTGAATTGACTACTTGTAGAGTTGGCACAGGCCCTCTTACTATTCTGTTTCTTAGGTTTTGCACCGGAGCTATGATCGTGCTTACGACTAGCACCACTCCCCCTAAGGCATTCGTCCCACTTTCATATGTTATCACAACGCCAAAACTGCTACTTGTCGTTGGAAAAGTCGATAGATCACGATTGAGACACCAATTTACACTCGCTTCGTTAATATTTTGCGAATCATATATGCAAATGTTTTCCGTAGAAAAATTATGGATAGGATTGAGAAGTTGAAGCCCAAGAACGTATCCTGGATTGCATTTGATATTGTATGTTTTTGATATACTTTCTCCACTGCGCTTTGTGAAAACTACGTGTCTTGTTTCACCATTCACCAAACTTATGCCTGTTTCGTATTCGGGAATCATGATTGGATGATAATTAGATTCATCCATGTTGAATCCAGGATCTAAATTAAACCAACCAGCTATTTCTCTTTGCTGTGGTCCAGTAATATGCGGGTTGTGTGAGATGCCAGCTAAGTTGTTATTTTCTATGATGGATCCATATACTTTTAGACCAAGTTGTTTGAAACTAATACCGCTTCCTCTATTATTACTGAATTCCGAGTTACGAACAGTATTAACCGCATCGGCTCCATATAAATCAGAATATAATATTCCCAAACCATCATGGTAATTGTTAGATACTTTAATACTTTCCAAGCTATGTCTAGCAAAATCTATCTGAAGAGCTGGTTTGAAAATATTTGAGGAATAATCCAATAGTCCAGCTTTCTCTATAGTGACGTATTGTAAATCAGCTCTTTCAGAAATAACACTGAATCTGACCCCAGCCCAACTTGTTTCGTAACATCTTATACCAACGTCATTTTCATGAGTACAAGAATTCTCAAAGTGATCTTTAGTTTCTGCTTTACATTTGGTAATATCGTTGTCGAATTCTGAACATTCGACATTGGACAAAATTATATCTTCTGACATACCAGCAGATGGTATTTCGTTAGGTTCTAGAAACCAATCCTCTGGATTCAAGGCAAGGCCAAGTTGATTGCAAACTAACGCCGCGTTGATAATGTTCCACCTGTAGTTACACACTGTACCCCATTTGTCATCGATTCTCACTTGCAATCTACCTTCATGTTGTGTTCTCCCACCTAGAAGTCTTATAGGCACAATAGGCTCAGTATATCCAGGTGTTGTAGGTTCAAAATCTATTTCATAAACACTTTCGTTAGTCAGAACTACTTCTTCTTTCAAGGTAAATGTTATATCATTGGGTCGTTTACCTCTCGCGTCTAGTTTTCCTGCAACCATTATTCCAATAGCCGGAGGAAATTTTAACGTGACGCCCGATTGTAAAATTAATTTTCCTCCTGGACGAATATTAATATCTTTATCAACATCATACTCTCCTTGCCGAAGAATTTCTATTCCTTCAACTTCACCACCAACTACGAAGGAACCGGGTACATTAAACTGTGGCACAAAAAGTGAATTATAATTAATTTGTGTTGCTCCGGGGTTACTGCTATGCAATAAATATGGCATGTAAAGTATTTTGGCCAAATTGTACCTATCTTTTCTGTGGAACAATCGGTTGTAAACCTTTTCCTCTTCTCCGAAGCCAAGCCAGTTGTAGGTACAGTTCAATATCTTACTTTGGTCTTCGACGTGTGAGCCGATTTCATATTGAGCTTCTGGGTTATTTATAATGTTTCTAAAGACGTCGATGTTACTCGACGCTAATACAACCGTAGCTGCGACTCTACTTCTTGGAGTCAGTCTAGATGATATACCTTCTAGAGGTTCATAAGGTTCTCTTACTTTATTGTCTCGAAGAAAGTTTCTAGAAAATAGAATGTACTGTAGATCGCTGTAAGGAGATAGTCCAAGATTTACAACGAAGGGACCCCTATTTCCAAAGAAGTAATTGTGTTGTATGTGGAATCGAGCTGGTAAGATTTCGAATTCTTCTAGATATTTCCCTTCTATTCGATTCATTATAACGATTGCACCATAGTTACCATGTTCAAAATAATTATATTCAATCCTTCCATTTATATTGAGGGCTGGTTGGATTTTAAGAGGTACTCTTTGGTTTTCGTAAAATCTATTGTGACCTACTTGTAAATTGAGCAATCTGGCCGGATTAGTTAATCTCCAACAAGTAGATATTTCTACGGTACTTTCAGCGCTTGTATTAAACCAGTTTCCAGTAATATTAACCCAGCTGTCGCCACAAAAGTTTCCGTGTAGTATTCCAACATCCAGATTTTTGAATACTTCTGAATATTCCACTGCAGTGGTTTGATTTACTGGAATATATTCGGTTTCTTGAGTATTATTTATCCATACAGCTATACCGTATCCTTGATTGGAACTTAATATACTTCTTGATATGTTTCTGTTTCCTCCAGTTACGGTAATGTTGATTCCGTCACCTTGATTGAAGGATATTCTACTTTCAGTTACATTTACATCTCCCGCTCCACGCGTGACTTGAAGACCAGCAACATGATTATTATTAGATATAGAAGTACGATGAATGTGAACTTGTGATCTTAAGTTTTCGATTACCACGCCTCTGCCATTGTTATCGGATATAATCGTGTCAGTTACATTTAAATCATACGTTTTGCTAATGCCTGATGTCAACCTCAAAAAGCCAGTAATATCCGTCCTGGTGTTGGCTCGGAATCTCACGTACATGCGGTTCCTCGTTGACGTAACACTTTGTGGTCGCGTGTGATTTCTAATACTGAATGCCAATAAAAGTCTGTCTTCTGTCGTTAATCCGTCGTATATAAATAATTCACCCGTATTATTTTGATTCGTTAGAAGTTTAATGAAACCTAAAGTTAAAACGTGGTCCGATTTAGTATAAAACTTCTGATGGCAGTCTCTCTCCATATTAGAGTATCTTGATTGTTCAATTGACATTTGAATAGGAAATGTCTGGCTCGGTGTGGATGCTAATGTACATAAATCAAATATTTCGCTTCTGTCTAGCCTTTCATCGATGTTCATTTCGTGCACCACGTATTTGACCCCGTCGCCGCCATTGTCGTGTATCAAGCAATTCTCAATTTTGGTCATGCCATACGTAGAGTTCACATAGACACCATATCCTCTATTGTTTTGTATTGTGCAATTGTTTATGACTACGGGAGCGTTAGGCGACGTCACATTTATTGCGTTAAAGGCAGAGTTTGATATTTCTATGTCTTCTAAGACGGGTGGGACTCCTATAACATCTAAGGCACTTGTTGCATTGTTGTCTCTACCTAGACCTGCATTTTTTATAGTAACGTGTATAAGTTTGGACATCGATGTAGGAACGTAGAGAGTATTTGCAGCGGTGAGGATTCGTTCGAAGACTGCGTTTTCAAAGCGGAGTCCTCTCCAATGCCTTCTAGAGTTTGCGAGATCATTGACGTCATGGTGGGGTGAGCATTGAATGGCGAGGTCTGGGTGGTAGTCACAGACGCCTGAGCCAAGTTCTCTAGAGTTCCAGTCACATTGGAATAGGTCGTATTCCGTTCCTTTGCATTTGGGCTCTTCGAATAATAGTCTTGCTCTTCTGCCGGGCTGACGATCGATCCAGTTGTAGAAGGATCCTCCCATGAAACCTAATTGTCTGCAGGCCGTCTCCATATCGTTACGGGTCCAACTGAAAGCGTAGAAAAAACAAAATTAATATTTATTTACGAGATGTACCTTTAAGCCTATTTAAATACTAATTAATGAAACAGTTACAATTTTTATGGAATAGTACTAACTTTCTGGAGTTGGTGCAAACTGATCTCCACTGTCCCCGGTGTAACAACTGCACTCTTCCCACTAAGATGGATGGTCCGTCCACTAAACGGATATCTGGTATAGTCTTAGAAGGTCTATCCGGCTCTTCTGTACTCGTGAACGTTATACCCCTTTGATGTGCACCCTAAAATTAAGAGGACATACAAAAATTACTACTGTGAATTTTTATATGAATGGTATTTTATATTATGGATGTGATACATTTTTCTGGGACAGAAACAAAACATAGCAACTTAATTTTTTTTTAAATAACTATATCATCAGGGTATACTAAGCTATTGTAATGTTGCAAAGACAGCTTTGTAGTATGAGAACAGGTCACACTTAATAATAAAGTTTATAGTTAAGAATTTATTAAACTACACATGACCATCCAGAATCAATTTCATTCTGGTTAGTTCAGCTACAAACAGTAAAAATGTTATTATATTATTCGCGGCTGATTGCCCCTAAGAATTACGGTCACCCAGTAATTGAAAGAATCGTGAAAATTGTTTTATGAGATGTAACATTTTATATACTACCAACATAAAATTACATTCAATGGTTCCTTGTAAAATTAAAATGCTAAGCAATCAATGAACGCAAGGAATAAACTCAGAAGTATAAGATTCACTTGAAGATTATACAATAAACTAGCTGTGAGTCCCCCGGTTTCACCCACCGTAGCATAATGTTAATCTAAGCCCTATAACCTTGCTCAAGAATTGGGCTATCAAATTCAAAAATATTTTTTCAAATCTGACTAGAAGTTCCAGAGATTAGAGTGTTCAAACAAACAAACTGTTTAGTTTTATTATTAGTATAGATATAGATAGATATTTAACTATGAGTTTCAGGCGAATTACCTACAATGTATTAACCAATTTAATAAATAACTACACCAACAGCTTATACATATTATAACATTAGCTTAAAATAGTAGACTATGGATGAACTCTACAAAATTTATCAGAAGACGAAAGCTGCCTAGCAAAAATAGATTGCTTAGACACCTAACCTTCTTTTAACTGCACCCTGCATATCGATATGGATAGAAGATGTCATTGAAATGGCATTTAACAAGTGAAAGGCAGGTTTGCAGATATGTGCAAATGTAATGATCGTATTGTATTGTTGTGTATTTCACAAGGCATCGATTAGAGAGTTAGCCAAGCGCACAAGGGGTGAGCCAAGAAGAATAGGCGGATGTATAAAACGCGTTTAGCAATATTATTTATTGTTCTTTACGAAAACGTTTTAACTAAGGGCCATGGTGAATCCACCTGAGCGTGACTTTACTGGTGAAAGAACAACATTTTTGTGTCCCTTTTTTCAAAACATCCTGTGTAAGCAATATCGTCATATCGTCTAGAGAGAAAAAGTCTGTTATCTCCGGCAAGCGGATGGCAGCCAGCGATGCGTGGGCGATGATGATAAATAGAATTTAAGTAAAATTGTCATGGTCTGTCATATGTATGTGCAGAAACTTATAAGGTAGTACTTAGATAGGCAATGACATATACGGGCTTAACTCGATTCTTCAGTGTCAGTATTAAATCTACGCTATGAATTAGTCATGATCATAATAAAGAACTGCAGACTTCTACAAAATCGTATGTTTTCCACCAGCGTCGTAAATTGACAATATTAGGACCCTATTTTAAAATTAATGGTGCATATTGACGTTTCAATAATAAAATTAATTATTTAATGTAATTAATGAAAAACCTTATCACTAACCTGCAGTTGGAAGAACACCAATAAATTAGGGTATACACGATGAATACACATATTTACATAAATCTATCGAACAATGGTCATCGACACCAAAGCGGGAACATGACATCATACTCTGCGCGCGCATATCGTCGTACGCGCACGCACGATGCGCCCTTGCACTTCGTCGCTATGGCTTCCTGCCTTTTCACACCACCCCATTCATACAGTCACGATCTACTGCCCAACTGTTACCTAACCGTCGCTAAATTGGAATGTGCTTGATGTAATTCCGATTAGGGGAACGCCCGACAATAGAATGTCCATTATTGACACAAAAAATGTCGGTTTACAAAAGTGGCTGTCTGCGAAATCCAGTGAGCTCTACCGCTCGACTCATTTACCGTTCAATGAGGTAGTAAGTAGAAAGTTTTTGAGTGATATTTACTTGTCAGATGTATGAGCATATATTTATGCTAAGCTACCTGTGAATAGTCTAGACGTCACCGGTTTAACACGTAGGCGTTTGTCTAGGAGTTTTGCAATAGACTGCCTGAAGCTAAGTGTCCATTTCTCAACATATAAAACGTAAAAGATGGGATTGTGTCTTAGCTATCAAATGTTTCAGTAACCTTTTGAGACAACGCACCAATAACTGATGACAGAGAATAAAAAACAAGTGGGTACCGTATGTAGCACGCGTACCAGTTTTTGCCCAACTTGAAAGAAATTTACTAAACTACTGCGTCGCGTGAGCACGACAAACCGATACAATACCCAAAAGGCTTTTTTTATAATTCTGTACACGTCACCCGGAATATTTTAAGGCAGGTCGCCAGCAGACGTCCGTTAAATCGTTACGGCCGGCTAACTATCCGACGAGAGATAAAAACCCCCACATAAGATCGAATACCGGTAAAGAAACTAAAGGACGAGGCAAGGACACCGGTTTGAACTATGAGTCAGCATTAAAGCATAGTAAATATTACAGTTTTGGTGTTTCTTTTATTTGTGGCCACGTTTTTGTTGGGTACTACGATAGATGCAGCATTTCAAGACCCACTAAAGAGTCAGATCAGTCAGCTGGTTATTTGATTTGTATATAAATACAGGTATACAACGACCAGGATAAGGACGTCAGCGGCATCGAGAGTCGAAGTCCAAAATGAGAAAGCTACATGGTTGATAGGCTCTTTATAATTTTTCTTTATGGCCTGTATTCTTTACATATTCTGATTTTAAATATTGCACAAGACACTGGCATTGACAAATGATATCAGCCGTTGTAGGTTGTGAATTTGGTAGCGTACAAACTTAGTACCTACCTACGTCCATTTTGTCTGCGCTTTTGAAAGGAGAGAACACCCGTTCGAGTTACCAAGGTTAAAGTGTAATATTATTTCATCGTCTGGATATATACCTAGAGAATAAGTATTCAAAAGTCTGAATCAGAAGATGAAACGACGCAAATCGATTTATGAATAGGGAAAGAGATACATGTTTCTTAATCAAGTTCAAGTTCACAATTCAATGATGGCTGTGCAGGTCAAAGTCAAATAAGTAATGCGAGAAGGCGTTACGTAAGCATTTCTATTAGATAATGATACAACATGTGTCGACTCGAACGTATCATTGAAAGACAATGATTGATCGATGTCTTAGATGTTATTATGATCAGATCTACTTACTATAATTTATCTATTAGTTCCATATGTTGTAAATTACTGTTTTTATGTCTACATTATGAGCGGCGAAAGCTCTAAGCTTTAATGTGAAGCAAGAAATTTTTAGAAATCCCTTTTTTTGTACGCTATCATCTTAGGTATTCTTTAAACGAACGACATCATTTATAATATACCTATAAGTAATGTCATCCCATATTCGTATAATCTTTCGCTTATAATCTGACATTTGACTTACCTACCGCTGACGACCCAATAGGTCAGAATTTATTAACATTTTATTTAGATCTCCATAGAACTCTACAGTTACTGCTAATAAAACATTTAGAAATGTCGAGTGTTGATATGCACATAGATAGACTTTGAGTGCAGCATTTTACATACTATGCATAGTTACTATAAGTTGAAGGCAAATTCCAAGCCTTACGGCAGCGACTTCCTGCGTAGCCGTCGCATGGAATCACAAATGAGTGTTTGAGCCAGGTCAGGGGGACTGTTTAACTAAAATAGTATTTTAATGGCAAAATAAAAGCATGATGCCCTTAAGTCGAAAGCTCTATTTAATGAGTCGCGAATAAAAAGAAAGAAAACACGTTTATTTGCGGTTAACATGACGCAAAGAATAACACAAAAAAAAAATAAGTTGGGGGAAAATATGCATTGCAAGTTGGGTAATAAGCGAATGAATCATTTCTACTAATCTCTTAACAAATATACTTAAAGATATATTTATTGCATAACTGTGTACAACATTAACTTAACTCTCTCTGTGTGTGTGTGTTCTTAACTATATTATGTGCGTTGCGACCCCCTAACCTCAGAACAAATCCTAATGTATCTTGAAAAGTTATTTCAAAGCAATATACTGTCTTCAACGATAACAGCATTAATTAAAGCTTCTTGTGCACTAATTAAGTACAAGGGCTTGATCACTATGTCGCTGATTAAAGGAGAAATTCTCTAACAAAGTGCCTGGACTAGCGGTCCGTGCTTCCGCCGATTTCTCCGTGCACCATGCCAAGCCATGGATCGTGCTCGTTATCCACGAAGTAATTTATACAGCTGCTATTTACGGCTGTCTGGATTCCCATGGATCGGTCACGCTGGCTGGTTCAAACCAGATACGTACTTATAAATAGGTAAGTGCTTAATCAAAACAAACATAGGTAAATTGGTTTCTTGGAGGTTGCAGCATAATTTTATGCCTGGCTTTGCAAATGATTGGAAGGTAGAGAATATTTAAATAGATGTTGGATGATGCCAACATTGTAACTGTAAAAAGGCTTTATAGTTGCAGTGTGTGGAAGCATGCTGTGACGAGTTCGCTTTTGTTTAAAACCTGATGATAATCAGACAACGTGCGATCATCATTTTTAGAACCGACTGCAGGAAACTATGCTCTGTGCTTACAATACAACGCAAACAGCTCGTTCTACATATAATAAATTGTTTTGTACAAAACAATTTATTATATTATGTAGAACGAGCTGTTAGCCTAGTTGCGAATTGAACCGACACTAGATAAATCGTAGTAATTTTGGAAGCCATAATTAACTAAATATGAGAACCAAACTATAACCGCAAAACTGCCATCAACGAAAGGGAAATCTGAGGCGTAATTTTAAGATCGTTCACAGTCTGATCTCAGTCTCAACCTGTCAAAAATACCTCTAATTTCCCTACATTTTTGACAATGATTGTCGCTGAGATAAGATGGCGACTAGATTTTGAACGTTTTTAATTACCTGCCTAATTGCCTGTGGGTTAACTACATACTGGGAGCATACAACGCCTTGCGTGTTCAATACAACAACGCGTTTAGGGTATTGCTGGGGCTACCACGATTCTGCAGTGCATCTACGATGTTCGCGGAGGCGCACACTGATGGCTTTCATGCCCTAATAAGGAGGCAATGTGCGTCGCTGCTGAGTCGTGTTAGGTCCAGCAGCAACAGCTTGCTAAGCGTGTTCGCAGACAGGTGAGACTCTCCACTGCTGCGCCACTGGATGCGCTTGCACATTGCCTTGTGAGCAGTGGACGTTTCTTCCTCGAAAAATTTAATATGTTGCTTCTTTTGTGTTGTTACTGCTATCTTATTGTTTGTATCTTTTTTATGTGTTGTGTATTTTTGAGATTTTGTTATTATGTGTATTTTATTGTATGTTCTGTAAGTGTACCTACCCAAGCAGCACACAAGCGTTTTCAACATCAATATACCAACCTATTTAGAACTTAGAGTTCTTTTAGAGACGTACAAGAGTGTTATAAAATGCTTTTGTCTTTATAAGAGTGATTTATGAGTTATTATACAGCTCAAACTGTATAAAATCTTTATTGAGGGATCTGCGTAAGCTTGGGGTGCTTAAACAGAATATTAAAATTCTACTATACAGCTTTAAGTATTTTGTGACACTTCAATCTGGTTTCATCGTTAAAGCTGTATACAGGCTGTATTTTACATGTGATCACTTACTTATTACAACTCTAAGTGTTATTACAGTATCACTTGATACTTGTTTCTGTACAATGGTGTATGCAAACTCCGTTCTCAAGCTTATTTTTATGGCGTAATTGTACACTATTGTAAATACAGTGGTTTTATGACTTCTGTCTATGAGGGTGTTTTAAAACTAAAAAAATAAATGACAGCTATAGTACAGCTTTAGTCTGTATTACTGACACAGTCACTTGATTGCATGACGAATAAAATTAATGTTTTCACTGTGAAGAAATGCAACATGTGGAAAAAAAGAAAAAGATCTGGTGCAGTCAAGAGGAGGATTGAAAGGGAATATTTGAATATTACAAATTATCAACCAAGTAACAGTTATGATAGTGAACCATCATTTATTGAGGAAGCAAGAGAATCATTAATAAATCGGACAACCTACAGTCAAGCGTCAATTCCATCGACGTCCAACGAAGAAGGTTCCGTAGCAAAAACATTAAACAGTGATAATAATGATCATAACAGTTATATCAAATGTGTAGATTTAGGACAACCTTCGGAACCTGATAATGAAGTTTTTTCATTATGTGCGAAAATTAGTGTGATTTAAATAAAAAGGCAACAGGCACATGTAACGTGTATGAGTTTTTAATAACAAGTAAAAGTGACACATGAATGATGTGCGTACGAGCACATAACAAAAACATAATACATAGTTTAGGTAGGACGGAACACTTAGAGCTATGATCAATGTCGTAGGCGCTCCAACATTCCCCCGAGCGTTGAAAGTCGAGCTTTCAACCAGACTTCGATTCTGGTAATGGGCATATCCTGTTGAAGGCCCTCCGGATGACTCCAGTAGAGGTCTTTATATCTGCTACTCGGACAATTCCATCAGTACCTGGATGTATGGCGATGACTCTTCCTAGTCTCCACTTCAGAGGTGGAAGATTCTCCTCTTTCATGACTAGGAAGGCTACAAAAACAACAATAAAATTTTTTGTCCCCGGGAGAACCACAGCCACGAGATTACGTGTTTCTCTTAAATACTAACAAGCTCGTATAAACAAAATTTAATAACAAATAACATTTACATAAACGTTGTGACTTAAGGATAATGGACAATCAAATTAACATGATTATTAAGTGTTTCTCTATGAAAGGTTTAAAAAGTAAATTAACCTCTTGAAAAGATCACCCTATAAAAGTTCATTATTGTAAAACTAACAAAGAGATTCCTCCTCCTCTTCTATACTAATATTATAAAGAGGTAATTGTTTGTAAGTTTGTAAGTTTGTATGTAGGGGGTAATCTCCGGAAGTAATGAACCAATATTAAAAATTGTTTTAATGGTAGAAAGCTACATTATTCGTGAGTGCTATAGGCTATAAACTATAAAGATATCATGCATATTAGCCGAACTACCTCAATTTTTGTCTAGCCAGGCGGAAAAAAATAGCTCTTACAACAGAGTTATTTGCATGCGCTGCTTTGACAGTTGTATATAATTGAAAACAATGTATAGCAAACTGGTCCGCTTTGAATAGTTCTACAAAAAAGTCCGCGACACCATATTTCTATCTTTTATATTTTAGCAGATATAGTAGCTTTTATGTGTTAAAAAAAGTATTTTTCGACGTACTTACCTTCGGACGATTTTTTAAACAACAAAATATTAAAGCTTATCGAAAAAAATATTATTTTGATCACAAGAACATCATAGAGATACGATTTGCCCAAAACAGTATGTCAATTGGTTAAATAGTTTCGAAGATAATATAAAATTACTAAATCGCAAAATGCCGCCGTCCATTCACGAACCGCATTAGAACATGCTTTGTACGGACGTTTTATCCATTTACCCATAGATGGCGTTGTGCAATTACGTCATTTTTCTGAATCGCGATGTAAAGATTCCGCGGATTAATGACCTCTCCAGTTATGATTAAATTTAACTTTCGTCGTTAGGTAGGTGTGTTGTACGCGGTCGGTTGGATGTCGTTGTTGGTCTTCAAAATTGTTTTGGTTGCTCGGTTTCTTAAAACACAAACACTACTTCGTTCTCATTCTTCGAGTTCGAAGCTGTGGTATTTCTGTTTTTGGGATATCGGACAGTTTCAGCGATTGTTTATCATGCCTAAAAGGAAATCACAACTTTCCCGACAGACATCCCAGACAAGAGCAGCTCGAGTAGGCCGTACCCGTACGGAAGAGTCTGCTCTTGAAAATCATCAGCGCCTCTCGAGGAATAGAGAAAATATTTCGCAAGCACGCGCTGGGGAATCTAGCTCCGAGCATTCACAGCGGCTTGCTAACCAAAGCTGGAGAACATCGCAGGTCCTTGCTCGGGAATCTAGCGCTGAACGTGCGCAGCGCAGCATGTCTCTGCAACAAGGGTTAGGGAGTCTAGCGCTGAGCGCTCGCAGCGGCTCGCTAGCCAAAGCGCGAGAACATCGCAGGCCCGTGCTCTGGAATCTAGCGCTGAACGTGCGCAGCGTCTCAATGATTTAAGGCAGCATGTCTCTGCAACAAGGGATAGGGAGTCTAGCGCTGAGCGCTCGCAGCGGCTCGCTAGCCAAAGCGCGAGAACATCGCAGGCCCGTGCTCGGGAATCTAGCGCTGACCGTGCGCAGCGTCTCAATGATTTAAGGCAGCATGTCTCAGCAACAAGGGATAGGGAGACTAGCGCTGAGCGCTCGCAGCGGCTCGCTAACCAAAGAGTGAGAACATTGCAGGCCCGTATGCTCGGGAATCTAGCGCTGAGCATGCGCAACGCCTAGCAACAGAAAGACAGCGGGCAGTTACAGTCAGATCACGATAGCATTCAGTACTAACCGAACCACACTCATAATTTCATCACAAGTTAAAATGTTTACCGCCCAACGAAGTGGGCGCGGGTCAGCTAGTCTTCAATAATTTCTTTTTCGCCTGTAGCGTTTTTGTCGATTTTATCCTTTTCACCTGTATCCATTTTATTTTGATTCCTCTCGATTTCCCTGATCTGATTCATTTTCAGCTATATTTTTTTTAAGCGCATCTTTTTTGGTTCTCATACTTTTAGTTGCTCTTTCATTCTTACTGAGTTTCCTCTTCACAGAATTTTTCAAGACGTTTCTATGATTTTAAACGGCATATTTTCCTGAAAATAAAGTAAAACAGATATAACATACACAACACACTAATAATACTTTGCAATAAGTTTACTTAGGTATAATAATGTTCATACAAAACAATGTATTTTATATGAACGAGTTATAAACTCTACTTTTCACTTCGATTGCGAGTAAATCAAACAGTGATATAGCATGTTAACATATATTTTAGTTTAAATTAACAATTTTTGGAACAATTTTTCAACTTTTTTACCTGAGTAAATAAACATTAGGCTTGTGTGTAGGAGAACTATACTGCCAAATCACAAGTGCGTTTTAATAAAATATTATTGATAAAGTGAGGAACGGATCAAAGTAATTTTGAGCTCAGGGTTTTTCATTTCTTTAAGCGTAACTCTAAAGAGCATTATAAGTTATGCATAGAGAACTAATATACAGCCTAAGTAATAAACATATTCTATTATAAAGCTGATTAAAAGCCAATAGCTGTACAATGTAATCCATAACTTACTTAGTACAGCTATTCAGACTATAATACTCTCCAAATATTATGTAGGCTGCTTAGCTAATTGTCGCCATTTTCGAATGTTTAATAACAAAATTTAAAGTATAATTAAAGGATTTTTTTACAAAATCTTAAGCCGCATCATGATAATCAGCTTGAATAATGATCACTGTGCCCTTATATCTATTACTTTAAAATTATTTTTTTATTCTAACCTTAAAAACAAACATTTACTTACCGTATTTAGTATTTTTCTTTATGTCAGCTCGATTATTTTGCTGGCGCGTGAATATTTTGAAGGAAAACATACACAGGTTCACGATAAATTTAATTTGCACTTTCAATTCACCAAATAACAACATCAGATATACAAATCTACGGTTATCTTTTACTTCTAGTAATAAATATTAAATAATAGTGTCGCCATTTCTACTACACGCATAATGTCATCGAAAATAGTTTTGTTTTATTTTTATTCTTTTGTAATCCTCTTCAAAAACCTATTTAGAACACTTTTCGTTACAAAAGAATTATAAGATAATATCTGTAGTATAATGGTTTCTTTGTACACCGAATAACAGCTTTAATACAGCTATTGTACAGCTTCTCTTTTGCTTGTACAGCTACTATACAGCTCTAATAACGACAAAAGCTGTATAATATGGGCCCTTTTTTTACTTACAGGGGCTGTTTAAGCGCTTAAACAGCCTATATACAGCCTGAATATGCAGCTTCTAGTATAAAAACCAACTTAAATACAGCTTGTATACAGCTTGCAATGCTACTTGGGTATGGACAGAAAGTCTGAAATAAACGTTTATTATTATTATTATTACGAGAATTGGACTTCTGTTCTCTGATCACCAGTGATCTGTGATATTCGTTAATTTCGGTGCCACTGTAACGTATCACGCATTATTTATGCACTTACACCGGCAATAAGGATTCTATCACCGCAATAAACTACTAGTAATTCCAGGGGTTAGGACTCGGGGCCCCACAATATTCAAAATCTACGGTAGAAACAATTAGTTAGCATTGAAATAGATTCATCAATACAGTTTTTCATTGTTCTCCAAACGCAGACCTGCCGAATTGTAATAACATTGTCTGCAATGCTGTGCGAATCATTTCGTAAGCATTATCACTTTGAAACAATGAACTGTGTTACAATTTCCAGGAAGCTGATTCTAAACTGTGGCCTGTTTTCATTTTTGTCAGACAGGACGGGCAATTGGGCAAATATAAATCTAGACAACGGCATGTGACCAATACCGGACGACTGGCCTCGAAAACCAAGACATGTTTACTGACACAACACGTTCGGTTAATAAAGCAAGTTTAGTGGGAATTGGAGTAGGTTTTTTAATGCATCACAGAATTCCTTGACGTGATTGCTTCATGGGTGGAGTGGAATAAATAGCTAATGCAAATAATACTGAGAGAAAAAACACTTTTGGCAAGTAGATTGATAGCATATGATATTGTGGGTTGTCGTCATAAGCCATTCAGTGACCCCCGCCATATACGGAAAACAATCAAATATACTACCTATAGGTACCTCTCAAAACTACTTCCCATGTTTGTTATCATGATTCTCGACTACCAAAAATTAAATTTTTGCTGTTTTAAAAGTTTATTACAGCTGGGAGAAAGTACAATTACGAATATTTTGGACGTATATATTTGGGCTGATATAATTATTATAAATTCTCTAATTGATTAGGTACTAACTTGTGCATAAAATTACGAATAGAGTGACGCAAACCCCACTCAGGTGAGTATTATAGAAGGCTCTTGTATAATGGATCACGACATCATGATCCTGAGTTGGTAAATAATCGTGCTGCACTGGAAATATTTCTAGGTTGTTCACCTAACAAGCACTTCAACGCGATTCACTCGGGCAGAAGTTTTATTAAAATGGTCGATTAGGTAACTAACTGTTCTTTTCAATTCTAAAGTGGTGCTGGTTATTTCATTACAACAGGCTCCAATTTCTATACACTTATTTTAACAACATCAAAAGAAACATCGTTGTTTTATTATTCTCGATCTTTGACATTAAGCTGACGATAGAAATTGCAGAACAAAAGATAAGAATCTAAAGGAAATGTCACCATAACAGTGTCATTTACCAGTCACGAGCATTTTCCACAGATCAGTGTAAAGCGAGTCCATTTGTCACGCTTTTCACAATCGTAAACAGAGCGGGACGATGGTATCTCCCGTGCCAAATGTTAAGCGACACTCAAATACGCACTATCTTGTCTACTATTAAACCCGACTGCGTCAGAAGGAGGATTGTTCCTCTATATAAGTTAACTGGAAACAATGCTTTGTTTTGGCGTGATCTCTCCAAAATTTTGGCGGTCTCCTAAATATGGTTGGGTGTGTATCGTGGATATTTGGAGTTGGAGTCGATCGTTTTTGCTTCCGAAGTTAGCCTATGTGCTATTTATGTTTCTATAGTGTTTCCTAATCAGTTTCATATCAATAGAATAAACAGGGACGATAAATTACTCGTACACTTAATCATTTTCGTTCCGGTAGGTGTGGTTTTGATAAACACTCATAGTTTGTTACTGTTTCATAAATTCCTGTGACCACTTGAGTTGTCACTTCTGTTACATGATTAAAAACATCTACGACCGTTCTTATTGTGTCCACCTGAGATTACACAATAGCCTTTGTCCTGCATGTTTATCCCTGGAGAGTTATACATGCACGTTGCCATCAGCTATTCAAATCCCAAGGCATTTGTGTAATTTCTTAACTCTCCTTTGAACTCGAGTAGGTACTAACACATCTGGGTCATGAACTTTTTTATTAGTTGGATGAAACTAATGGATTCTATATGTAGAGTGATTAGTAATACACATAAGTACCTCTTAACTCATAAATATTCATTGAAAAATGACAAAATTAGTGATAGCGAAGAGTACATCGCTGTTACTTAAGAGTTTATTATCATAGCGACTAATGAGATTTGAGACAGTACAAGATAACTTTACGATATCGTCGATGTCTATGATAATCTTCAAATGACATTCAATTTCGAAGATACGGATTGCAGAAATAATGTGTTTGCTCCAAATCGACATCATTGCCAAGTTAACAATCGATACGCGCAAGCGCCTGAAGCCGTTAATTTTTTTTTTTATTACCTACTCGTAAAAACGCATCGCTGCGTGAACCAAGATCGTGAATGAATGAAGGCATTTACGCAAACCACTGACTCGGGCCAGCATCGTCGACGCAACCTCGAGAAAAAAAAACCGGTGTAAGCTACAGGAAATTGTGTAATCCGTAGCAAATTATAAATATGAATTCTTTATTAATTACGTAATTACCATAACTAAGTAATTACGGAATCTTGAATGGGCTAAGAAAACATTCTGTCAGCGATTCAGATGAAAGTAACTGGGAGATCTTTTTTCTCTCATAATAATAACTTCCAACTTCTAAAAGTAGTTAACCTACTTGGTTTACTTGGTGGTACGTGCGAAATCTTTCGTTTTGCTTGTCGTTGTAAATAAGTTTATAAATAAATGTACCTACAATTCGATATTTTACTTTGCTAAAAGGTTAATCTCACGTAGGTATTCCATTCATTTGTTTTGCAACGATACTAGAGATTATTCGCTTTTACTTTGAGTCATACAGAAATATTATACAGGCACCATATACAAACTACACGTTGTGCATATGAATGCACTCTGCGCCATGATCATCTTGAGCAAGAGTTGCTTGCACAGACATTCACTGGATTTTAATGAAATTTATTTTAAGAAATGTTGGTCTCCTGTAGTAATTTTACAAAGAGAAAAAGAAACGGTGCATCCAATAGGCCCATTAAAAATCGAAACATTTCACAACTGAATGATTTTTGTTTTTAGACTAAACTTTCAAATTGTGCAAAACTGATTCGTTGCATAAAATGAAACAAATCGTATTAGAGCAAATATCTTCACAACAACACGCTCGACAGTTTTGAAATAACTCTAGATATTGCAACTACGAGCGGTCTGTTCGTTGAACCACTACATCAACCACCGAAAAAAGATTTAACGGACTGAAAACTATAACTTTGCTAGTAGAATGTGCGACTTACACCTTGTCGTTACACATGAAGAATATTTTTATGTTGAAAAATTGTATCTTTGGAACATCATTGTTTTAAAAAGATTTACTGAATTGTGAAGTTTGATTTTATAGTCACCTGCATTAAGCAGGTTTAAAGATTCTTTACATAATTATGCCTTACAACCACGACTAAAATATTGTTGTCCGTCACATAAGTCTTCGTTTTGTTATTTTAAAATCTGTCAGCAATAGCTTAATGCAACATTCAAGTTCGCACCACAGTCCTCCACCTGCTTACTGTTCCAAAGCATAGCTCCACTAACTGGACAACGGAGACCATACACATGCAATCATAGACCAAGTTGTCACTTAAACACATAGCATAACACAGCACATCATGATACAAAGCATGAAGCGAGACGTACCTGCAGGCCCCGTAACGAGATCGCTGTGATATCGCGAGACATTGAACTCACACCCAACACTAAGGTTTCCAGGCCGTTTGTTATACCACCGCAGTATTTAGAGCAACTTGAATAACTCGGACGAAAACAGCGATCTCTATTATAGTGCATGTTACGTTTCTTATCGTAAATCTTGGCTTGGGAGGTATTATTATAACGAAACCTGTTCAGAAAATGTTGAACTCAAGCAGCATTTGGACTCAAAAATACATGGAAGAAATCGTTATTATATTTCTGAGTCCAAATGCAAAATCCAAACGCTTGTTAAGAAACATGTGGCAATAACGTTAGCAGAATTAGAAGCTAACTACTGTTAATTCTGTGGGAAACGTTTTTTGGAGTACATGAGCAGAAAATTTGCGTCGTATCTGAACAAAGCAATTAACTAATTGAATAACATGTAGTCTAAAATGGATGAGACGTGTAAAGCCGCCTCGTTTGATAGACATTTCATCAAAGTGGGCGAACGCCTTAGCAATTACAAACGGAATTTTCAAGGATTCATTGGTTCACAAGGTCTTACATATAGAGCAAAGGTTTATCTCCATAGAATACCGTAATTGCAACGTTAAAGCGTCTTTAATCTTCTTCTCACGATTCATTTCTTGTTTCTTTGTTGTTACAAATTCTTGCGATTTCAGAAATGTTTTGGGAATCTTTTCGTTGTTTCTGTCTCTGTGATACTTTGCAATGTTTAATATTCTCAACTTTATATTTTTGTATAGAGCCATTTATCGTCCAAGTAGTTTTTCTTCACCCGAGGTTTCTCTTGTGTTTGTATTCTTCATACTCTATATTTTGCTTCTAAAACTTATCAAATAACTGTTTCTTACTGACCTACAATAGATATACCTATATCCTGGCGTCTATAGCCAGCTTTATATGGCATGCAAGGTGCTAACAGTACGTCAATTATTTATTTTGAATGTAACTTTATTCCAACACACTGAACTTTATTTTAACCCAGTACCTTCAGATAGGAGAAGAAAAGATTTGGTTTGTGCTAACTCTCAGACTAAACATGCTTTTGCTAATCGATTTTATTTATTTTTAGGACCCTATTTGTATAACCAGTTTAACAGAGTGCTAAAGATGTATAGTTTAAGTTATAATAGTGTAATTTACTAGTACAGGAATATTTGGCAAAACTCAATTATGCAGACACGGAAAAACTACTAGAAATTTTAAAATAAAATCTATCTACCTACCCTAATTATAAGTCTCTTCCTTTACCTAATTAATAATAGTCTCCACTTTATGTACTTTAATATTATTCGTTAATTTATCTAAACATTACTGTATATCTTACATAATCTAGTTTTAAAACATTAGATCCAGTATACCTTCTTTTCAATTTAGCTTCTAATACATTTATTGTTGTCTTCTTTTTAAATGTTTGATGTAAATTGATGGCCTGAAACACAGGTTTTTCATAAACCTAGATCAGGCAGGTCTACATTACAGTTAGAATTTAACTTTCCTCGATTGTAATTAATGTAAATCATATTTTTACTTTACTTTATACTCGAATAAAAATTTTATTATGATTTTATTATTATTATATATAAATTATACATAATGAATTTGGTATTTGACTGAGTAGGTACACCATGGCTACTCAAGTATGACTGCCTCAAATTGCGTAACAGCAGAACATACCAGTCCCGAACGCAACCCAGTTTAGCTGCAAAATCAATGCCCTGCTCAGGTACTGTTAGCTGAACGTGACCTCGAAATTGTCCGAAACAAGATGATTGGGAGAAATTTTTCCATACCCCAAACAAAAGACTGCTCTTCACGTTTGATTCAATGCGTTATTTTCCAGTGATTTGATGGACACGATAGATTTGGGTGCTGTTGCAGAAAATTAGATTTCATCGACTATTTCTTTGAACGCACATCCTGTTGATGCAGAAACCAAGATAATCCAAAATACAATCATTACAAATCACACTTGTCTCACACTGAATAAAAGTCAAAGAGAGACATTAGTTAGCAATTCGCAGTAAGAAAGGACATAACATCATCACTATCAAAGAATGCAATGTCGAAATGAAGCTCGAATGGTAGCTGATAAGAGTTATGAGCAATACCATACCGGAAGTACGGTGACATTATATATTATGTATTTTATGTTTAATTTACGAGGTGATAGGATGTGTCTAGTAAACAAACATGGTTAGGTGACTCATCTAGGCCATTTACCCGCAAGCAGATACGTATTATGAAAGAGAGCGTGATTCGTTTAGATTTTTTAGCTGCAAACTTTCACTGAAATTCTCGCCGATGGTATAATTTGAATAAATTACATTCTGAAACCAACTTAGAAAGAGGAAGAATCTAAAGGATTCAGTTAGAAAAGGAAAATTATCTGTCGTTATATCCCGAATGATAAAATCCATTTCGAAAGCAAATTGTCGAGTGCATTCTAGTGGCAGGTATGTTAGTGCACATCGAAACTAATTAACAGTATTTGATCTGCCACCTACAAGATAACAGGATGTGAATGTGACTCATGAAATTCATGACGACAACTATTAAAAAGTATCGACGAACTGATTCAGAGAAAACATTAGCATACATGATTGTCCACCGAAATTAGTTCTGAACGTTAATTGATGACCTTGTCGCACCATGTACAGTTCATGCAAGTTTTTAATTCGTGTCAAGGAAGAATTTACCTGATTCATCGCAAAGTTAAGTACACTGTTCATCATAAATATCGATATAGTAAGTAAAGTTTTGTATTGATTTACTTGAACAACTGCAATCTTCGAGGTTATCAAAGGTCTACAAGGACCAAGGAGTATAATGGTACAAATGCTTTATTGTGCAATTCATACGGACGGTATTGATTAATAGTTCAATTTCGAAGATACTGGTATAAAAATGAGTAATCATCGAACAGAGCTATTACTGTCAATAGTCTAGAGAGGTCTTTGTTTTTCAAGTTTTATGCGTGGAAATGTGGGAATGTTGCAAGCAAAATCTTCGCTAACAAAAATAGTTCTGTATCCACCTGCCGAGTGAAACGGATTTTCTGCGATGCGTGGAAATTGCAGATAAGCAGAAAATGTTTCAAAGATTCAGAGAAACCGTTCATTGATAATATTGTTTTTACCATACAATTTACATTTTACAATACAAAAAAAACATCGCGAGGAAACTTGCGGGGTAATTGCGTAACACACTAACGGTAGCAATGGCTTTCATTTTGACAGTTCAACAACATTCATTGCGTTATTTATGGCGTTGAGCAGACAACATTTTCGGACACACGAGGCAATGGATTAGCAATATCGTTCAAAATGGACTTATAGTCAATATACGTAAGTCTGAAATAGCCAACCCGTCTTGAGCAAGCGTGGTGATCAACGACCGTCCTTTCTCCGTATGAGAAGAGTACTTTGCCCTAAAATGAGACTATAATAGGCTGGTATTATTACAATACAATAATATTACCTAATGGGAAGGTTTCACGCCGTCGCACGTCATTTGATAAATAAAAGCCACTTAACAGTACATACCTAAGTGAATCACTAGGCCTAGGGAATAGTAATCGAGAATGAATCACATATGAACTCAGGACACGTGATAAGAAAACTCATACGCACTTGACATGGAGAACAAACAATGGGAGAAAAAAGATTTAATAAAACCAACCAATCAATATAATTTAACCTAAGTAATGTTAAGTATTTGTTAAATCTGTTAGGACAGTGTCAGTTTTTCAAAGTTTTAGTCATGTTTCGGTGCATTTAAGTCCTATTCCAGGTACTTATAATATGAAAACTATAGTGCCTTCTCATGGTGAAACACACATACGGGTACAATAGATCAATACATCAACTAACGCCTTCTTCCCGTGAGAGTAGGCAGAAACTACAGAACGCCACAGAGAGAAAGAAACAGTACCTTTAAAAACTATTAACTGTAAGTAGGTAGCCAAAGATAATCTTCATCCAAATGACACTTTTAGCGCCAGAACAGAACAAAGGACCCAGTACATAACGAGTAAAGGCAAGGGTCATTAAATGCAAATCTAATGCCCTATGATTCAGAGAAGGCGCCGCTACATACATACCTTCAAGGTTGTTGTACGGTATTGAAACAAATAGGTTATGTTAGCCACTCAACCGCAACCGTTGAATCTCTTCTAGTGACTGTAGTTCTGAACAGATGGATTATAGTGACCGATAAGGGGTCATTAGCAGACGCAAGGTGCAGCTTGCACCTTTCCTAGCGGTCGGAAAGCGATAACTATGAAAATATGCTATAAACACAGAGATGTTACAACGTGGAAGTACTTACCATTAATACTTAGTTTATCTTGTTTACAGATCTTGACACAATTTTGATATGAACAGTCCTAAACACCATGGCGTTTTTGGTAGGTCAGATAAGGAAACTGTTTTAGAAGGTAAAAGTGTTACCACAACCGCAACAGTTTTTCATAGTGATCGTTAGCTTGTTCTTGGTAACGGATCAAGCGTCATCCTTTGAAAGACCGTTCGAAATTTTGGTTTTATTGCAAAAATTTTACTCAGATTGAAATTATCTGAGGAAGTGAAAGTTGTTATCGCATTTTACTGCATGTCATTATTATTAAATGTCATGGGCATCAGCCATGGTGTACAGCTAAAACTAATTCTTCGCATTAAGACAAGCTCTTCGAATCAGCTGTTTTGTAGATACCTTTCCAATCAGAAAATCAAAACTATGATAGAATAGATCGTTGGCCAAAGCCAAGAAAATTCGGCTAATAAGACAAATCTATGCAAGTCAGTCAAAGTGGCAATCTATGTGATAATTTCCATTGAATATTCTTATTTAAAACACGGAGTCAATTTAGGACAAGGACTATTAAGTGGCTACAGACTACTTGCGTTGAATTCCATAATTTTGTAGAGGTACAGTAAGCCCTTACCGTTGGAAACAATCAACAACTTACAGTTAAGTGCCTGCAATTAGTGTAATTACTATCCTAATGCAGCGCATTAGGTTGAGATGGGCTTATCTAATTACCTAGCTTAAAGGAGAAAAGGTATTTATTTTGCAAGCACCTTTATTTCATTATTTACGACGTTATTTTATACCTGACTTATAAACACAATTAACTATCGTGGGATACTTTTCTCTTATCAAATTGCATCTACCGTGGAAACCCGGATTCCATTCTAGAGAATCAGACATGCGTAATTTAATCTTCAATTCCGTAATGTACGGTAAGGGTAATGTAATGTTCTATGAAATCAAATGTGAAGTGAAAACTAAATTGTGCAGGCAATCATAAATACACCATAAAGGTAATGATTTAAGAGGAAACTAGGAAGCCTTCGAAAGAAAATAATACATTTTAGAATAGAAAAAAAAAACGTAGTATGCGCCAAAACTGTTATATCGTAATAAATCCAAAACTAAAAGGAATTACATAAACTGCCTAAGCACAGCCTTTACTCTTGTATAAATATAACTAGCTTCTGCCCGCGGCTTCGCCCGCGTGGATGTCGGAAATTATCCCACGGGATCGTGCTAACAGGATAAAATGTATGTGCTTCCCCAGGATGCCATCTATCTCTATGCCGAATCAGAAGTTCAGTGGTTTAGGCGTGAAAATGTAACATACAGTTTCAAGTTCAAATCCTCCCTTTAAAAACTGAATTACCCCTTTTGTCGCGTCAGTGGTAAATTTTCGCTACCCCTTTTCAACCCGTTAGGGGTAGATTTTCGAAAAACCCTGATACGTGTTACTCTTTATTTTTGGTCTTAAGTATAAACACTGAGTTTCGAGTTAATCGGATCGCGCATTCAAATTATTCCACACAAACTTCAACACCCCTATAGGGATATAGGGGTGTTGAAGTTTGTGTGTTTGTGTTTTCAAAACTACCTCACAAAGGGGGAGAAGATTTTTCATATAAACTGTATCCCCGCTTTTCACCCCCACAGGGGTGGAATTAAAAAAAGAATCGTTTGGGGTGTATTCATAACTTGACTCAAAGATTATTTATACTAATTTTCGAGTTAATGAAGCCATGCAGTAAAATCCTCCCCTGAAAAATCGACTACCCCATTTCAGGCCGTCAGGGGTAGATTTTCAAAAAACCCTGATACACATTATTCTTTACTTTCAATATTAGGTATAAATACTGAGTTTCGAGTAAACCGGACTGTGCGCTAAAATTCTTCCATACAAACTTTGAAACCCCCCAATCCCTTATTAGGGGGTAATTTAGAAGAAAAAAAACTGCCAATCTTCATAATTTATTTAGATAAGTATTCGTGCCAAGTTTCAAGTTTATTAACTCAAGGAATAAGATTTTTCATACAAACGAATTCCCCCCTTTTCACCCTCTTAGGGGTGGAATTTCGAAAAATCCGTTCTTAGTGGATGCCTACTCTTCACGAAGAACATACCCTCCAAATTTCATGTCTCTAGGACCAGCGGTTTAGGCTGTGCGTTGATCTATCAGTCAGTCAGTCAGGACTTTGAATTTTAATATAGATTAATTATCAAATTTTTGTCGCAATAGGCATTACCGTATTGAGTATAAAACGGAAAAATATGAGAATTAGAGATTACTTCGTGATTTTTTTCTATCGAGGAAATGTTATTATTTCATGTTTTTGATCAAAGTGAACCTTCGGAAATATCATGTAGTTATTCATACATTTTTATTTTAAGATTTGGTCCGGAATTTTTCATGTAAAATCAAATATAAGATTGGTAATTTTGAAAAAAAAATCTTACAAGGGCTTTCTAGTTTGAGCACAAATACTTCCAATGATATCATTAATTTTTAGAAGGTACTGGCCGGATACCTTATTTTCTTTTTTCTTTCAATAAATCATGGCTACCACCATAAATTACACCAAAGAGGATCACATAAATCCAAACATAAAAATCTCCGGAACAAAACGTCTCCCGGATTATCTAAAGGAAGTTGTCTATCGTAAAACATGCGGAGGGTCCAGAGAAGTGATTTGTCCAAGTTGATTGAATTAGCGAAAGGATGTCGCCCCAATCCCGGGGTCGGGACGGGTCAGGTACAGCCGGCTTCTTTATAGCATCAGCTGCCTTCATTAACACGTGTTCCTCATCATCATTAGTTGCATGATTCATTCCTGCTTTGAATAGAAGCATGTCGTATACGTTCACACAGAAAGCAGGCATGTTTTCACATCGGGATGTTTTGAAATTGTGACAATGCCGCGTACTATTGAATCTTTTTGATCCATTGTAGATGGTACTCGTTATACGTTAGCGTTTAATAATGGTGAAAAATGCAGGGCGCATTATGTTGAATCCTAAATATAACTAGTTTGTAAAAGAAACAACAGACCAGACAAACACAGTTCCTCTCGTACAGGCCTTCGTCGAAGTATTTCCTTTCATACGAGTATTCGAAACATGCGAGCAATTGTAATGAGTTAATAATCAACAGGTTTTGGACTAGACCAGTATGTATCATATGGATTACCAGTTTATTCTTATAAAACTAAGCGAAAACTACTGGCAACTTGCCCTTTTAGAGTAAGAGCAGGAACGCCACGAAGTTCATTAAAGTTTACTACATTACAAAAGCGCATTGAACATGCTCCTATGATGGCAACGGGCACTTTTTGAGCATATACGCGAATGGATAGAATTATAAATATGTAAGTATATAAGAGGAAGTCTGAAAAGTGGCACCGGTGACTGCAAAGTTATGTGGAAATCGGTTGTCATGGTATGGGCATGTGATACGGAGGAATGAGAAAAATTCTAGAAAGGCTATTGGAGTAGGGAAGACCTAAGAAATGATGGATGGACTGTGTGAAAGATGATATGGTTAGAAAGGGGGTGACTACCAAGATGACGAATAACAGAGAAGTACTTATGGAACAAAAAGACATGTTGCGCCGACCCGAAATAAATTGGGATAAGGGCAAGAGAATGATGACTGGGCTGATACATCATTTTGGAATTCCGACACTCTCTAGTTACATATTTGCTGAAAAACTGAGTTCAAGAGCTTGATGATAGTGCATAATGATTTTGCAATGTTATATAAATGTATCAAATATTTGCTCGACACACAAACAGGTGAGTAAATCAATATCAGTTGAATGGGCTCGATACGTAGCCCTTATCAGGGCACACAGGTACGTGCCGTTATCACAAACTTATCAACTGCTTGTTTGTCGAAGGATAGCGTGATCAATAATTGTGTTAGACTAATTTAAAACCAAACTTTTTGGGGACCGACTTGAGCTTAATCTCCAAGAAACGGGTTTTTGGGAAGGGGAATAAATTATAGAGTTTGTATAGTAAGCCGATTTATTTTTACAGATTGAAGGATGCCTATTGCAGTGAGTCAATGTTGGGTTTGATATAGTCAATAAGTAAATGTTTCATTCCTTCATTATCATGAATGAATGGAACAATGAAAAAACGAATACTGTAGGTGGCCTGTAAGAATAAATTGATAAGTTGGAGACTAATTAGATGCTTTTGTAATAAATGGAGTATCCATTATGACTATAAGCCGGTTACTCTAATCAGAATCTAACTCGAACTACGATTTACAATTTTCAAGAGAGCAAATTGCTAGTATCTAAAAATATGCTAGACTAAAAATGCTAGTTTCTAAGAAAACCTGCCTAACGGCAACAAACTAACAAGCCTTTATAATTACTTCGCACGCAAGCCTTGGAGTACCGAATACAACCAGTTACTAAATAAAACAATATAGCTACCGCGTTAAGGGTCCTGATAACAGGAGTGCTTGGATTCGATTTTCTGATTGATTTGGAAAAACTATGAAAATTTTACTTACCACAGCGACTAGCTTCCCACGCACCGTGATGCCGATCATCGGCGCGAACCGCACTTCGACTCCTGGTTCCACCAGCAGCTCCGCATCCCTCTCGATGAGCAGGTCATCCCGCAACATGTAGGGGCTACCATCAGGCCTCCACACGGTGCGCCCACCGGTCAGTACGCCGCCCGGCAACTCCGTCAGAGCTAACGACTTGTTCAGAAGATAAGGGTCCGCCGTTCCTAGCGACTCTTGTCCTTTACACCCACAAAAGCAACACAAAACCGTTATGAAGAACACTAACACTGTCCTCCACTTATACTTCGTGTCGCTGAACTGACTGTGTCTCTTCTGCACACCCATATCTTTACAGCACTCCATTATTCACTAACTGAATACAAAAATATTCATTTCACTTTTACTACCGTTCCTCACCTGCTGCAACCTATTTCAACACCTATCCAAACATCGCACAGGTAACTCGACACAATACGAAACCACACATTTTCGTAAATAAACATCAAAATTTTAAATGAATCTTCACGTGAATTAGAAAATTTGAATCAAAACAATTCATAACGAAACAAAGGTGGGGCTGGTAAAAATAAAATAAGCAAAAATGCGCGCTACCGCGCGACCGTTGAACGAAGTCGTTTGGCCGGTTTCGTGTTGATTCCTCCTCCCTTCCCTCCTCGGATATTAGCCTCAGTCACTTCACTCATTCTATCAAAAGCCTCCTCCCCACCACTGCTACCCTACGCTACGCAGTGTTTGCATGAGCCTGAATGACGTCACAAATGTGCGCTAGTGGGACGCCGTTGTAGTATAGTTCATTCGTTCGTTCTTTCCTCCCGATAAGTAAACTATTTACGGTCTTTTCATAAATCACTGCTAATAGTTAAAAATAAAAATTTACGGAAACATCTTTATTTTATTTACTACTATACAACCTATTTCATTAAATATTCTCAAAGATATTTTATCTAGTTTGTATAATTAAGTTGCAACCCTGACTACTATGCTACCGTGGGAATAGTTCATTCTTATATTCCGTTGAGTTTCGCTAACGATCGTTCATTCACTCATAAATTTCGTCGACTCTTTTTAAGTCTTCACAATTTATATTTAAAATAGTTGGAATAAAGTTATAAATTAGGTAATTTTAGGACTATTTTAATTCCTTTTCATTTTTATATCAACGTTACACGTAAGTTTTTGTTAATAATCATGTAATGTACGATTTATTGTAATTGTTGGCGTGGCGTGGCAATGCTTGTGCAGTGTCGACATTTTGTTTTCTTCATTGTATTTATATATTTATTTCTGTGCGAAGTACGGTCGCGTCGTAGTTAAATTTATGATAAATAACTTCCCCTTTACAATTGTGATCTATTTACATGTGATTGAATTGAAATTTCTTTATTTATAGATTTCAACACAATCATGAGTTCTGGTGGTACTCGCGTGTATGTCGGCGGGCTAGTGGAAGGCATCAAGAAGGAAGACCTCGAAAGAGAATTCGATAAATACGGAAAACTAAACTCCGTTTGGGTGGCCCTCAACCCTCCGGGTTTTGCCTTCATAGAATTTGAGAACTTGCAGGAGGCTGAGGATGCGTGTAGCGCGATGAACGGATTCGAGATGTTAGGCGCGACCCTAAAAGTAGAGATCTCTAGGAAGCGAGATGGGCCCCGCAGGGGTGGCGGCTTCCGAGGAGGACGCGGCGGCAGCGGCAACTTCAGAGGTCGCGGCTTCGGCGGCCCACCCGGAGGCGGCAACAGATCCTTCGGCAACTCGTACGGCGGCGGCAGGCCCTACAATCGCAACAACCAACGCGATGAGTACGGCTCCGGCGGCGGCAACTTCAGATCTAGGTCGCCATTGTCTCGATATTAATTTAGTATTTAGTTTTATGTTAGGTGTTAGTGTTATCGTAATCTGAAGCCTTCTAAGTGTTAAATTCAATGTCTGGTAAAAACTGGGGGTTTGATATTAATACTAGGAGGTGTTCCATTGATGTCTCAAGGAATTAGAGGTAATAGCTTTTGATTTTATCTATCGTGTTATTCAGTGTGACTTTACTAAAATACTTCTGTCTAATAATTAGCATTTAAATGTATGTAACTCTCGTATCTGTTTGATTCAATAAATTTATGTGAAAACAACTCCCGTTGTTTGGTCACTTACTGATATCCATTACTATTAGTATTGTATTGCAATTCATTTAGTATGAATATGTGCAAAAGATTGTAAAATTAAATGTGTATAACCTAAAATGTTACTGTTGCTCGTTCCACGGATAAGTCATCGATTGATCGTCATTGTAAGTTCAACTCTTTACATCAAAACCCTATACTTCTAGTATGTTGATGAGGTCATAACGGTGTTGTTTTTGTTACAGTTCCAAGGATGAATACTGATCTCGGGGCATTTGATTTTCGAGAAGTTAAAGCAAGAACAATCCTTCAGTGATTACTTAACATTCTGCCTAAGCACCCTAATTGCTAAGTTTCTTTAAAAAAAATATACGATTATATAATTCAATTTGATTTTTATTATGTCGATACAAAATGACATCACAAAATTATTCTTATTGCTAGTTTCATATAAATAATTATGAAGGGCTGCTAAGACACGCCATGAGGAGTTCCATCTTGTTCAAAAAGTTTTTGCCTTCCATTTTATCTAACTTAATTTCTTTGAAGGCTCCTCCAAGATGCTCCCACTTTTTGTCTTGAACAAGTTCACTTGTAAAGAAGTCTTTTCTGGGAGATTGAGCTATGTAAACTTGAATACCAACTGATGGCTCGCATCTTATCGCGAGCATTCTGTCGCCTAAAATAGAAAAATATTTGTTAAAACAACATAAAAACACCCAAACATTTCAATGCAACAAGTTCAGAAACATCATAATAATTCAAAATAAACAGAACACTTAAAAAAACAAAAACATGTTACTGTGGAAAACAACTCCAATCATAAACCTACCATTAGGAGAAGCGAGAAGACATGAAGAAGCATTCCCCAGTGGTTCAACAGGTCCAGAGCCCAGGTGTGAGCTAATAGCCAGCAGCTGCCAGCCCATGCACCTGCCTACAGCTTGCACTGCAGTCATCTGATGCTGATGTATCTGCCAGAAGAATTTGGTTGTATTTCAATTTCATAACAGTTATTTGTTTGGCTGAACTCTAGGGCTACTGCAGAAGTGAGTATTCATGATTAGTAATAGAATTTCACAATGACTAATATTAGAAATTAGTATTTTTTTATTTTCCAAAGGTTATATGCCTGCTTATCCAATTAACACATAACCTAACCTTCACTCATACAAACAATTATCATCTAGAATGATATGCTGTGATTCTTTATTTTCTTATGTTTGTAACTAATTTATATACAAGTATTATGAGTGTAAATAAAAATGAGACCAGTGAATAGGCAATGATTATTTGTCTATCATCATCAAAATTCTTAAAATAAGAATGATGACAGCTTTGCATTTATTTTTTCCTAACTTATTGAATTGGAACAAGATTATTATGATGGCTGTACTGATTTTATTAGTAATAGTAGCATCATAGAATTCACAGATTACCTACCTGACAGTATATGAGATCCCTTAGTTCCTGCAGTTCATAAGACAGATGTCTCACTTTGCCATCACGGCAAATACACTTGAGAGTCTTCTCTCCAACATGTACTACTAGGGAGGTCCTGCACACTGCATCATACCTGTAGGTTAGGATTACAGATAGACTCAGAACAAGAAGTTATAACAGGGTTGTCAGCGAACCACCCCATCATGTTTTGGTTATTGATTTTTACAAGTTGTAGACTAAAACATGTTTCTAATGCAGTAATCATCATGGTTGGTAAACTGTGCCAATAACCACCATGTGTTATTTATCGTGATAACAGGCATGGTACAGTAAGTTATACCATGCCTGTTAATATTTGGGTATCAAAATAGACCTAGGTACCATGGAAGATATCACAATCAGTCATGCTTAGCAGAAGGGTGAAAATCATCATCATATTCAGTTTACTGCAACACATGGCTATTGTCTAAATAAAATCATACATTAGTCACCATGTTTATGAAGTGTGTTAGGAAAAAGCATTGCATCATGTTTTGTATTTATTTAACCTCAAATCGGCCTATTTGTAAGTAATAGGTTAGATTTGATAACATGATCCTCATTCCACTGGCTAAACCTATACTGAGAGAAAACAGGAAAAGATGGTTATATTCATAAGGAAAAAGCAAGTACTAGTTAAATATTTGAGTTTTAGGTTTTTCCTGGTCCTGACAGTAATGTTTGTAAAGTTCAAAGAGTTCATAATCAAGAAAATTATATTCATGTTTTGAATGAAAAGGATAAATTGTCTAGTCTTACCCATAAGCCATAATATTGATCTTCACACATGATTGTGTGGGACTGTTCAGAGCATTCCAGTGTGAAACGATCAGAGGGTCTTTGACCTGTATGGAAGGATAAAAGTGTGAATAGAATACATTAGAATCGCCATTTGCAGAACACCCTATTTTAATATTAACCGTCGATGTAACCATGCATAGAAAACATAACTGATAACCCATAACAAGCTTCTTGGGTTTTCAATGAGTGTTTGTGTTTTATCTCTAAAACTGATACTTATACTAATTTTAGTTGTAATCTTAATTTATTTTTTAATGCACTTGAACTGACTTCAAGTGCACAAATTTAAATCATCAAAATAGTAGTACCTGACCTAAAAGTATAGGAATCATTTTAATTTGTGCGCTATCACAGTATTTTGGAAATGGGGTCCGAGGAGTTATAATTTTAATCTACATAGCTATCCCATTATCATCCCACATGATGAACAAACTGAAGGTATGGATGTTGCTGCTTTTTCACCTGAACTATGCATCTTACATGGTCTTTTATTGGTGTTAAAACCAGTCTCCTAGCTGTCGCTACAAAACAACATTGAATTTTCTAGAACTTTCTTTACTTAGGTTTACAAACCTCTTTAGCAATAGTATCCAGAACATATTCGCTTCGTCTCCTCATAAAGAAATGTTGTGCTTGCTGAATGATTTGTTCTAACAGAGACTGTTCTTTGCTCATGTCAAGCAATTCATAACGGTCAGCTGCCATGGGACCTAAAACAGACAAGATTATTAACAAAGCCCTTTATAATTTAATAGTTTGAATATATGAGGAAAAAGTAAGTAAATAATTTGACAGGTATGTTTTCTGAGTATTAGTCAGAAAACGAAGTATGGAAGAAGACTTGGTGATTTGTGCCTCTACCTCTTTTATTTTTGACCTTGTACAGTTCAAAGATAAAGCTGATTGCCATTTTACATCAGATGCCATATTTATGTAAATAAATACACTTTGCGTTACAAAAGGACACAACTTCTCCAAGGTGGTTGTAGAGGTATAGATGTTATTCCTAATTTATCTTTACCTGCCAAACAGCGTCGTTTAGAAGGTCCAAGTGGTCCGGTAGCAGGGTGAGGGAAGGGATGATGAGTATTAGCATGATGCACAGCCCTGAGTAATTGATGTAACGAATGTTCCAGAACATGGTCATGGTCTGATTTGCCAGTCGCACTTTCAGGCTACAAAAAAAGAAAATTGTGAAAAAGGTTGCATGTTTTGTGGCCTTGTTGGTTGTATTAAAAAGTGTGTTTGGTAACAAACCTTGACTCCTTCTGGGTTAGCATTGTTATTATTTTGTCCATTGTTGTGGCAAAGTCCAATTAACAATTGAATGCCAGGTAGAACCTAAAATAAAAAGAACTATTAAAAAAATATTTTCATGACAAATATGATATCAAATTGCCTTTTTTAAATATTTTACAGGTTTGCCACCCAAACACCATGTCATAGAATAAAATAATTTGAATGAAAATGTCTAATAAAAAGCGACGGGCTGAAGTAGGGATCAGGTGAGCCAGTGGCTTCATATTGCGTAAGGTCTATTGCTGAATGTACCAGGGCAGATAGCATGAACAGCCTGCTATCTGTTCTGGTACATTCAGTAATTGATCAACCGCTAAAAATATATTAAGTAAGAGCAAAGTAAAGAACAACAAGCCATTTACAAGCCTCCAAGTTAGCAAAAGAGTCGATGTTGCAATCATGTTATGTCCTGTTCTGTAGTCTACTGATCACAGAACGCTACAGATACTGAATCAATCCATGAAGATGTTGTTTTGTAAGATTTTGAACACAGAGACTGTAAATATTTTGTTCACACTGGCTTAAATCATTCAGTAAATGGTTATTTTTATACTCATACCGTTAGATTTTCATTCTACTTACAGTAGCCATGATCTGATTGCCCACAACCATGTGAGGTATAGAAGCGTCAAGCTGCACGGCTTCTGCAGCTAGCCTTGCGAACAACTCCTTACAGAACAGCACATTCTGGGCAGCCTCAAGTTTCTGCTGCCAGTGTAGTTCTGCTCCATCTCCTGGCAGGGTTCCAGGGCAGTTGATAGCAGCCGAACTTAAGGTAGCGGTCACTACATCTTCTTGTTCTGAAACAGAATTTGTGTATCAGAATGGATGTTATAATTTGGAGGAAAAAACTTCTTGTGGAATACACATTAAAAATATAATAAATTTTCTTTCTGCTAAAAAAATAAAGCTATTTTGGGTTAATTGTAAATTAATTAATTTAGCCAAGTTAGTAAAAAAAAATTCTCTGACCAAGCACAATGCAAATATAGCATATTACAGCTATCTTTACAATGATTATCCTAATATTGAATGTATTATGATCTTGGGATACATCACACCAAGCATTAGATTGGAGAGTTCTCTACACAGGGAGATTGGTAATTGGTGCATTCTTTCAAGAGATTTTTCTAGTGACATACATTTATTTTGAGTAAAGTTGCCTTGATAATATTATTGTAAAATTGAAGTCTTACTTTTGTAAGGTTCTAGTACTTTCTTTAATAAATTATTTTTCGAAAGATTCATTAATTTATGAATAATCAGAAAAGTGTCACCTTTTACAAGCGCGATGTATGTATATGTATTTTCGGGTGAACTCTTGCAACTCAATTTTGAAGCAGATATCTTTAACCGATTGAGCTGAAATTTTGCATGCATGTGTACATGCATGCAAAATTTGCAATTTGCATTTCTGCTCAATCGGATGACAATGCAAAATTATTATGACATGGAGCTGATCTGATGATGGACCCGGAAGGTGGCCATAGGAACTCGGTAGTTAAACGACACAACCCCATCGAGTTTGGACTCGTTTGATCCGTCTTGACGAGAACTTTGGTGCTAGATGGTAGCCAGCGTCTGATGATGGAGCTGGAAGATGGCCATAGGAACTCGGTAATTAAACGACACAACCCCATCGAGTTTGGGTTCGTATGATTCGTCTTGACGAGTACTTTGGTGCTAGATGGTAACCAGGGACTAAAGATGAACAGGTAGCTTAAGTGCAGTAAACGCATATAACGGAAAAACACTGCTACGCGCTACGAACTACGCCGTAGTCAATCTCGCATCAAAAATACTAATAAGTTAAAAATAAAACTAAAAGAAAAACAAACTTTTTAAAAACAAGCTTTTAGAGAAATAAATAAAAGTGTGTTACATTTTGATGGAACATTACAGAACAATTAGAAGACAATGTAACACGCTTTTATTTATTTCTTATCAGGTTTAAATTATTTTTACTTTTTAGTCCTTTTTATTAATAAGCAATAAAAGCTTGTTTTTCAAAAGCTTTTTTTTCTTTGTATTTTTAATATTCAAAGCAGTCTGATTATTCATAAATTAATGAATCTTTTTCGTTTTCTCACAAATGGTAGTTTTGGTCAACAAACAGATTTTCAATAATAATTGTCACCCTGCTTATGAAAAACTCAATAGTTATTAATTATCAGTGTGATCATTGTTGAAAATTTTCTCTAGTAACAAGGGGTAAGTTTGTAAGTTCAAGGAATACACCCAATTACCAATCAACCGGTATACAGCCTTTGCATGCTTAAACATGATTGAAATATGAAAGTATACCTTTTTGGCACAGCACAGATATAAATGCGACGCCCTGCAACTCAGGTGGGACAGTGACGCGCAATGCTGATGGCACAGGTCCTGCTGCATTCATGGCTTGAGCTATCTGTTCCTCTGGGGCTTTGGTCACCTGGGATAGAAAAGTTGCTATTAGTATGTTGCTTATGACATGCAGAAAAAAAATATACATAAAAGCGTTTTTTATGAAGTTTATGTAGACCAAGTAGATACATAAAAACAACTGTGACTGCTCCTCAGTTTAACTCCTCCTCCAGTTATTAAGTGCTTACTTACGTAGAAAGGAGTCAAAGTGTGATAAGGAGTTAAACTAAGATTTATAGTTATAAATCTTCAGTCAATGTAACCAGAAATATACAGTTTTATTTATTTAGAACTAAGGAGCTACTGCTACATACATAATTTTGTGGGTAAAGTAATGCTGTTGGTCTTCCAAAAAAAAAAAAAACAATATCTCATCTCATGTGACGTTTTTGTTTTTTTTTTCTCTAATGCTGTGATTGAGTGAAAACACCTGTATTCACAGAAAATGGCGCCGATTCCCTTGTTCACAAGCTAAACCTAATTTAGGTTCAGTGCATATTTTTTTCTATCTTAAGGACTTAAGGTCTAAACAAATCTTCTGTTCTTTTCTTAATAAAATAGAAAGAAAAAGATGCACTGAACTTAAATTTAGTTTAGTTTGTGAACAAGGGAAT
The DNA here is from genome assembly GCA_951799955.1 of Apamea anceps. Classification (NCBI taxonomy): domain Eukaryota; kingdom Metazoa; phylum Arthropoda; class Insecta; order Lepidoptera; family Noctuidae; genus Apamea; species Apamea anceps. The sequence goes on from OX637506.1 coordinate 4,698,686, forward strand.
CGGCGCCAATACTTGTCTAAGTAAAGTAACAATACAATTCAAAGTAAGGCATTTCTCAATGCATTCAATATGACAAGCCTTTCAATTCATAAGCATTAAGGGACACAGTGCCGATCGCCACTAAGTATTGTCTATGAATGGGGTTTTGGGACCTTTGCGTGCGGTGTAAGCCAGTTTATGGGAGAAAGCACAAATAGTAGAATATTTAACCATCGCAAACCTCAAACACTCCAGTCTGGCTAAACTTAGAGCCAGCAGTACGGTAACTCAAGTCCCCAACAATAGTGTTGGACACCTTCTTCAATCGCCAGTTCTGCCTCAGTCTCAGCAGGTCTATGTGGAAGTCAGGCATATTGCGAGTCATTCTCATGGTCTCGCTGGCTCTAAGACGCTCTACACCTGCCAGGAGTACTGCTGCTGCAGCACCAAGGGCCTTCTTCCTGCCATATACTTGGACCATGGGTCTGCCTTCCACTTGTTCTGGTTGGACTGGGTCTAGAACCTGTAATGTAACAGTATTTTTAGCGTTCTGTAGCAAAATGGCAAAAAATGGAACCTTATGGATTCGTCATGTCTGTCTGTCTGTCCGTCCGTATGTCACAACCACTTTTTCCGAAACTATAAGGACTATACTGTTGAAACCTGGTAAGTAGATGTATTCTGTGAACCGCATTAAGATTTTCACACAAAAATAGAAAAAAAACACAATAAATTTTGGGGGTTCCCATACTTTGAACTGAAACTCAAATTTTTTTTTTTCATAAAACCCACCCATACTTGTGGGGTATCTATGGATAGGTCTTCAAAAATGATATTGAGGTTTCTATATAATTTTTTTTCTAAACTGAATAGTTTGCGCGAGAGACACTTCCAAAGTGGTAAAATGTGTCCCCTCCCCCCTGTAACTTCTAAAATAAGAGAATGATAAAACTAAAAAAAATATATGATGTACATTACCATGTAAACTTCCACCGAAAATTGGTTTGAACAAGATCTAGTAAGTAGTTTTTTTTTTAATTCGTCTTTGCTCAATATCAATAATGGCAACAGGTGGGCACTTGAAATATTCACAAAATACTTAGTTGTATTTTTATTTTAATAATAAATCATAAAATTAAAATAAAATAAATATTTAATTCCCCATACAACAGACGTGATTTTTATAGATAAGGGTACAGAACCCTTCGTACGCGAATCCAACTCACACGTAGACAGAGAATAGTTTTCTCTGTCTACGGACTCACACTTGGCCGGTTTTTTAAGATTAGTTTTGTGACTCATAAAAATGTGAATTGATGAGCTTTACTATGTGTCTGAAACCTTAAACAAAAAATAAAATAATAAATGAGCTTTATATTCTAGTCTTGAATAAATAAATAGAAAATCAAAATAGATTCTTTCATTTTGATTTTCAAATATTTTTTAATTTAACACATGATTTTATTTATTGTAATAACCTGTTTACATAACTGACATAATTATTTTAAATTGATTTTTTGTAATGTAATGTATATTGACATGCCACCTTTGCTTGTTTATGTTAATTTTGTACGCCATATATTGGCAAAACATAGTGCACATTTTTTTAGACAATATACTATCTGTAACCATACTTAAGTTTAACAAAATAAATGATTGAATGATTATTTTTTTTTTTACAAAAAGTAGATTGTGATATTTTTGAGCTCATGTCCCTCCCAAGGAGACGAGCCCTGAGAACAAGCAGTGTAGGTTGATTATGATATGCTATGATTTTGTATTTAAGTTCCTTACCATGTATCTCTTCTCCTTAGCAATGCTCAGTACATCAGCCAATACACAGACTTCAGTCAGAGCATTCTTGAGTTTGTTACGGATAGAGTCCCAAGGCCATAAGCTGGACTGATACCCTGGCTCCTTGTTCTCATCCTCAGACTTCGAGTCAGAGCTACTTTCGCCTTCTTTCTTGATATTACAGAACTCATCTTCAGTTTTAGCGAAATCAATCTTCTGTGCTAGCCTGGCAAGGTTCTCTGACATAGACAGTGGGCTGTAAAAAGAATCATAAGATTATTAAAATCCATCTTTAGCAGTGGTTTCGCAAGATATTTAATTTTCTTCTGCTATAATAAAAGTAGCACAGGTGAATGTAAAAATACTTACGCTTGATATATTTCTTGGCCATCGTAGGTAATCTCTTGGATTTGGTTTTCTATTGGTGCCTCTATAGATATGTTTACTGAATTTGCCATTTTTCTATCTTCTTCCTCTATTTTGATATCTTTTATACAATATTTACCATAATATTGCAGTTTAGGTACTTTTGTTATAATAATGTATGTACCTAGTTGTCTATTCCTCTAATACCACAGTATAGGTTCGTGGCAATTGTAATTTGCTTGGTTTGTGTACATAAACAATTCTGAAAAATATTTTCAGGGACCCACAACCGCCACAAAATAAAAATCACTTAGTTTTTTCTTTTTGACATGCCATGCCAAATTGACATTTCCCTCTTTGACTTTACTTTTTATTGCTTTATAAAAAAATCTAATTATTTTTATTTGGGTATGGGCAGTTTTGCTTCATTTGGTAAATGAGTATTGGGAGTTTCTGGTTATGTATTCCCACATAAATATAATAAAATACTTGTATAACTAAATGCATATTATTTTTAATTAAAGTTAAAAAATATGTTTTGCAAAACAGCTTCGTTGCGTTTCGATTCTACTTTTCATTTGCACTTCAACGCCCCAACCAATGGTTGTCATGATAAATTTGTTATCGACGTTTTGTAGTTTTCTACGAAGATATTGCATTTTCTGACACGAATCGGACTCGAAATGGAAGTCTTGGTATCGAAATATTGATTTATGCAAAGACTATAACTTGTGGCTTAAGTGTGCTAGCAAGCGATAGGTTCAATCAAGTAAATAATCCAACATGACGGATCGAGTCATAGCGGTAAGTGCAACAATCGTAGCCATTCATTAATTTTCATCAGATTCTCACTAAACACGGTAACTCGAACAGATCTTGGCGCAATTCGTGTTTACCTCTACTCATTGCATTGTCGCTTCGCTGATGATGAGGCGAAAGATGTTCGAATTTGGGCGTGAGTTCGATAAACTATGAGCGTTTCTTGAGCCGTGTTTAGCGCATGACGATAGGAATATTTATAGTTTCATGAGGTAAATAATAGGTGTTGATAACAACATTTACAAAATCTATTCTATTCTAATCTATTCTATCTTTTCTGATCTATTCAGAGTCCAGTCTACCAGGACTGGCTTAGGTTTTTTCCTTTCTACCTCCAGCTAGCTGTTATGTAGGAATCCAAAGGTATACCATGTTGTTGTGTCTTTAGTTAATTAAACACAGCACAGAATAAATAAACTTTATTTGGTGTTAAACAAATATTATATAAGTGAGAAAAGATTTAGAAACCAAACTTTGATGGACATACACACGATGACAACGATAATCACAAAAAAAAAATCTTATTGTTCCAAACAAGAGTTGTCAATTTTAGGCAGAACTCCTACAGGCTTTCTAACTTAGCCTTTGCATTATCTTCACAAAAACTATACAATTTTCTTTTTATTATTTGAGTAACAACTAAAGGCAACTTGGCAGGTTTGAATACAATTTAACCGTAGTTTACTATAGTTTCTAAATTAAACTTTTCCAGTCCCGTCCCAGCTTGGAGCAGGTGACAGCGATAGTGGACTTCATGGAGAAGCATCCGGCGTTAGCACTAGGTCAGCTGAGAGGTCTAGAGGGCAGGGATGAGAGCAAGAAGTTGTGGTTCAAGCTGACCCGGATTGTCAATAACATTACTGGTCCGACTAGACCTATGAAGTCTTGGATTAAAGTAAGTGTGACTGATTGTTGTGGTGTATTTTCTTTTCAAGCTTTTATTTAACTTGCAATGTATGTATGTTCGGGTGGACTCTTGCAACTCAATTTTGAAGCAAATATCTTCAACTGATTGAGCTGAAATTTTGCATGCATGTGTAAATCGGATGACAATGCAAAATTATTATGACATGGAGCTGATCTGATGATTGAACAGGAAAGTGGCCATAGGAACTCGGTAGTTAAACAACACAACCCCATCGAGTTTGGTCTCGTTTGATCCGTCTTGACGAGAACTTCGGTGCTAGATGGTAACTAGGGTCTGATGATGGAGCTGGAAGATGGCCATAGGAACTCTGTAATTAAACGACATAACTCCATCGAGTTGGGCTCGTTTGATTCATCTTGACGAGTACTTTGGTGCTAGACGGTAACCAGGGACTAAAGATGAACAGGTAGCTTAAGTGCAGTAAACACATATAACGGAAAAACACAGCTACGCGCTACGAATTACGCCGTAGTCAATCTCGCATCAAAAATACTAAAAAGTTAAAAATAAAATTAAAAGAAAAAAAAAAACTTTTTAAAAACAAGCTTTTATTACTTATTAATATAAAGAACTACACATTTAAAAATAATTTAAACCTGATAAGAAATAAATAAATTATTATTATAAATAGTATTTAGGAAGATTTTCCATAAAACGTAATATTCTTTTTGTTATTATTCTAGTATTGGGCTGACAAAAAGTCAACAGTGAGATCCAAGGTGCAGGGTGGAGGGGGTGATCCTAACAACTTGTGTTCCAACATTGAGAAGAAGATCTGGGACTTATTCCTAGCTGGGGATAATGGCAGTAAGTATTTTAATTGATATTAATCATAATAATTGGTTGGCATATAGGTAATACGGGCTGGTGTCCGCAACTCCACGTCTATGTGCATATTTTGCATATGGGTGGGAAACTCAATTATTTGACCCACATTAGCTCCCCAAGGAAGGGCAGCCATGGGTGGTATGTATGTAACTGGCAGAGCATTCGCATTGACTGTCGGAGGCAGCATCCATGGAGTGGTCCACACTGCAGAAAACTGCATAACTTGGAGACGCATTGTATGTGGTTGTAAAGCATAAAGTTACAGCTGAGCAGGTTCCCTTTGATAGACTAGTTTTATTGAGCTCTTGTAGTTTGGTAATTTATGAAGATGTAGTTATAGAAAATAAAATATGTGATTCTAAACTTTCTTCAGAACCTCGTGGTGTCAAGCAGGAGTCCAACTTCATAGATGAAAGTTTCTACAACGAGGACAGTATGGATCAGAACCATGTGGAGTCAGACCCAGTGCTGGCCTTCGAGGAGCCTGTGGTGGATGTTGAAGACAGGCAGGTGGCGATTATGGAGAAAATGGTAGGTTAAACTTAAAACTACTTTTACATACGCATTTATGAATGCCTGGTGTACCTCATGTGTTTCAACAAGGCTTAACTATACGAGGATTGTTATTCATACCGTGAAAGACCTGTGGCGCTGACCCTAAATAAATTGGGATACGGGCAAGGGAATGGTGATGATGGTGTTATTCAAAGCCTGGGATGTACACCAGATAATCTATCTATCTATCTATATATATAAAAATCAATTGCTGTTCATTTGTCTCGCTAAAACTCGAGAACGGCTGGGCCGATTTAGCTGATTTTGGTTTTGAAATGTTTGTCGTAGTCCAGGGAAGGTTTAAACGGTGAGAAAATATGGTAAAGTTGCGAGGATGATAGTAAAAACAATTTCCCATATAAACTGTTCTACCTACTTTCCTGTCAAACATTTGACGATCGTCCCTTCGGTACGGTAGACTCGGGTCCACTCAAATTGAAGCACGTATTAAATTAAGGGTTTTGAATAGTGTAGGAGTAGGATAGGAGTAGGGTAGGAGTAGGGTAGGAGTAGGGTAGGAGTAGGGTAGGAGTAGGGTAGGAGTAGGGTATGAGTAGGGTAGGAGTAGGTTAGGAGTACGGTAGAAGTAGGGTAGGAGTAGGGTAGGAGTAGGATAGGAGTAGTGTAGGAGTAGGGTGGGAGTAGGGTAGGAGTAGGGTAGGAGTAGTGTAGGAGTAGGGTAGGAGTAGGGTAGGAGTAGGGTAGGAGTAGGGTATGAGTAGGGTAGGAGTAGGTTAGGAGTACGGTAGAAGTAGGGTAGGAGTAGGGTAGGAGTAGTGTAGGGACACCACGCGAACGAAGTAGCGCCGGGCAGCTAGAAATAATTTATATGGCAAAACAACGTTTGCCGGGTCAGCTAGTATATAATATTTGGCAATATAATCTTTGTTTTCTGTATTTATAGTTTTAAGGTGTATTCATTTTGTGTAATGCCAATAAACGCATTTTTCTTTCTTTTCTTTCTTTCTTTCTTAGATAGATGGACCGACGACCTTAAAAGACGGCTGGGATATACGGCTGCGTAAGGCGGAGAACCATGTGTTTCGACGTAAATGGTGGAGGCCCATGTCCGGCAATGGACTATGATTGACTGAGTTGATTAATTATTCGTTATTACGGTTTATGATACTTTATTTCACTCAAACAGAATAAGGATATGTATGGAGATAATTATAAGTTCGCGCTTAGATAATTAACTAAAATTAAAAGTTACAAAAACAATTGGTAATCTTATATTAACAGTTGCATTTTATTATATTTTTGTATTACAGTTTAAAGTGATGAGTGATCAAGCGGCGGCCATGACACAACTGGCGCACGCGTCCCTTGTAAACTCACAAGCTATGGAGAGACTCGCTGATGCATCACAGATACAGGTAAAATTCTACTTAAAAATAACATACATACTTTCTGTAAGTTACCTGTAACCTAATGATGTTGATGAATTCAATCGAAATTAAATTTATTTTCTAACTACGAATATTGTAAGAAGACACTTGGTGCCAATAAAGGGCCAATAGTGGACATTCCTACATTTATTTACAGAAATAAAGCCCCCTACTAATATTATAAACATGAAAGTTTGTATGGATGGATAGATGGATGGATGGATGGATGTTTGTTACTCTTTCACGCAAAAACTACTGAACGGATTTGGATGAAATTTAGCACACAGATGGCTTATAACCAGGATTAACATATAGGATACTTTTTATCCCGATATTCCCACGGGATCGAAACTTATGCGGGTGAAACCGCGGGGTGCAGCTAACTGAATATACCTAACATACATATCTTTATCGTCAATATTAAAAGACAAAAGATGATTGGTTTTTCATAATGATTTGAGTTTCTAATCTAAGAAATCTTCTGTTTCATATCCGCCAGGCGAGAGCGATAGATCGTCTAGCGAACACGTTCGAGACGATAAGCGCCGCGACGCACGACGTTCGCAACGCCATCGTCGATATCGACGCGACGATGAAGCGATTCTACTCGACCTCGCCCACTTAGCACAGGTATCTGTGAACTGCCGAAGTGCTTTGGTGAAGTTCGTGAATTTGAATATTGACTTACATTTGGTGTTGCCATGTCATAATATTAGGAGGAAAAATATTCTAGACTTGGTTGTTCTGTAGTCCTTTGGTGTGGTTGAACTTTTAAATGAGAAACTTACGATGAAATCGTTATAAATTGTGATAGTCTACATCCATAAATATGTTATACAATTAATTATAAGATAAAGTACTGTAGGTACTGTGGTTGTAAGATAATATTTTTATTTACCTATCTGCTTGACAAATTATAATGCTGTGGAATATGTAGGTGCAGATCCCGGGTAGAACATCGTCTTTGTCATTAGCACACTTGTGCAGTGTGGCTTGTTTCTAAAGGTGCCTACAGATTTGCAGATTTCTGACGATTGACACGGATGATCAAACAAAATCTAGTAAATGATTGTGTGTTGTTGATTAACAACATCACAAGATCAGACAAGTTCTTATTGATCATCCAGCATATCAGTATAACAACGATCGTCAAAATCAAGCAAATCTGTAGGCACCTTTAGATTCAAGCCACACCTCACAAGTGTGATAATGGCCCTGATTCCCTTGTTCACAAACTAAACTTTTAAGTTCTGTGCATCTTTTTCTTTCTATTTCATTAAGAAAAGGACAGCGATAAAATATTAGTTTACTCCTGTCAAATTAAGATACTCCTTAGACAGATTAGACGTGATTAAAAACATGGCTGCTAAAAATACGTCAATTTACGTCAGGCGCTGACTAGTTTGACAGGACTAAACTAATATTTATCTTCTGTCCTTTTCTAAATTAAATAGAAAGAAAAAGATGCATTGAACTTAAATTTAGTTTTGTTTGTGAACAAGGGAATCGGCGCCGATAAAGATGATGTTCTACAAAGCCTTTTTTTTATATAATTCGTTGTGTTTTATATTACCAACCGCGTATACAATGTGGAGACGACAGTAAATGAAACTGCGTATATCTAATGACGCTCCCAGTCTGCGTCACCATCATTCTCATTTTTTTTTTTTGGTTTCGCCGGGAGATCCTCATGGGCATCCTCCATCGTGGGGGTGACGGAGGGGTATGCCGGACTCTTACCGGCTACAACCACGGCGGTGTTCCATCTCTGCCTATGGCCGGGGCTGCGGGATCCGCATAAGCATTCACCGCTCCCACCAACATTCTCCAGCGCTCATCCCAATTTATTTGGGGGCATCATGTCTTTTTCTTCCATACTTCTCTATTAGTGGTCGACTGCATTTTTTTTTTGTCAGCCTACCTACATCATATCTCATGCTAGGCAAAGGCCTCTCCTTGTTTCGTCCTAATTTCCCTGTCTTGTGCAATCTCTGGCCATGTGGCCATATGGTATGTGTGTGTTCGACTGCATACATGAATTTAATCAAATATATTCATTAGCCTAGTCCATCGGCAAAACTGTGTGTTGTCACACACATTTGTCGACACGGTTGGCGCAGTGCGTGAGCGTTCGACTGCTGAGCTGCGTGTCGTGGGTTCGAATCCCGCATGGAAAACATATTTGTATTGCCTACAGGTAGTTGTTCCGGGTCTGGCTGTTGTAAACGCACCCACGATACAGGAGTAATTCCTAGTGTGGGAGCAACGCTTTATTTAAAAAAAAACCATTCGTCTGACAAACCCATAGTCGGCCCAACACTACTATGTACAGACGCCAGCACATCAAGCTACTACAATCTGCCAAATTTCTTAAATAGATTTTCAACTTTATTGCTGCAGTATCAAGGTTCAAGATTGATTGGGGAAATTTGACAGTTTCGAGTAGCTTGACCTGCTGGCGTCTGTACTAGTTTGTTTGAAAAAAAAAAAATCAAATTCAATGTTAAGATTTATTTGATAGTTTCAAAATACACTGCTTTTGCCAGTATTTTCATTTATTGCCGTATTGTTATCTCCACATCGTATATTAACAACCGCGCAAAGGGCTAGTCTTGTCATAAGAATTTGTAAATAATATTAGTACAAGTTGTAGTCAAAGAAGAGGATATTATTTTGTTTAATTAATTAAAATAGAGCAACATAGTGTTGAATTATTTTATTTACAAGGCAACACTAGTTGTTTTCTTAAATATGTTAAAGTTTATTTTTATGAATAAAACTGCAATGATATGGTGACAGTACAGACGCCAGCACATCAAGCTACTACACTCTTTTAAAATTCTTTAATAGATTTTCAACATTATCCCTAAAGCATTAGGTTCAAGGTTGATTGGAAAAAATTGACAGTTTCGGGTAGCTTGATGTGCTGGCGTCTGTACATCAATTAATAATTAAACGGTTGCAATATGATATATTTACAAACACTTAATATTTTAATAGGTTTAGAGTCGTGACGTATTTATCGCATTGCGATTATTACACCTTTACATCAATGTAATGAGCAAATCGATTTGCAAGGTGGATTTTAACGATTAAAAATAACATGCTTATTATAAAGAAATGGTGGAATAGCATCAAGGTTGTATTTCCTTTTTGAGTCACGAACTTGTTAAATAAAAAAAATAAAAAAAGTACGTTTCTAAAGCTATTAAAATATTAGTGTAACTGTATAGGTATGTTGTGTAATAATATTTACAGTTTGGCCATAGTATAAAGAGCCAAGTAGGCTATCTCCAGCCCAATCCGCGATATAATTGCCTACTGTCTCAGGGTTGTCAGTTTTAGCTAAATTTTAATTCAGTGCCTATAAATAGGCAAGGGTCGGGAAGTTGTATTTTTTATTTGTATTGTCTGGGTACAGGGTTTGTGAGGTCGGTTTTACCTAAACGATGATGAAACCTTTCACGATGAAAGAAAGAGCGACGGGCCAGCAGACGGGCGGCGCAGGGCGGTGATGAGCACGAGTAAACGGTAGGTTACTGATACTACTGTCACCAATTCATTAGTTTAAAGCCCGGCCCTTGCCAAAGATAACACATCTCTGTATAACTAATTCAGTGAATAAAGTTCAACAATGGTTTTCCTAACAAATACAGAAATATATTCAAGATTCAGAGCAGTATTTATTTATAAAAAAAGGGGATAAAACAAACCGGCACATTTTTTTATTCATTGAGCGGTGCTGAAAAGCCGTGACGCGCGAAACTCGTGCGGGGTTAGCCCCGACTGGCGCACTGAGACACGGGTCGAGATTTTGTTAAGTGTGCGTGCGGCGGTCATAGATACTTTGGCGCACACATACAAGCCGCGCGCGGTGCGTTTGTATGAAGATAACTTACTTCCCTCTTTATACTAAGGTTTGGCGCTGCGCAGACGGAGCACTTTTGATGTTCGAATTCCCGCAACTGGCAACTCGTAACTACAGTCATTTTACGGTTATTTTACTTCTAATTTTGCATCATTTTCAAAATGTCACATTGATATTTTCGTTAAAGTAAGGTTGCTGTTGGGTTGGTGCTATCAGAGGTAAAATAACTAAAAGGATTGCACCTGTGTAAGATGTTTTTCATATAATTTAAAGTAACTGCGCAAATGTATTGCGAAAACCTTTTAAATAGTTGACAGTTGCGTCAACTAAAGTGACTACTTGTGCGCAACACCTAAGGCGTCGCTGCATGATACCAAATATATATCTCATACTGAACATTAAACAAGAAAAATAATACCTTATTGGTACTTAATAAGGTACTTAAAGAGGTACGAGGAACAGGGTGTGAAGTTAACTCATTTTCCATAGAAAAGGGAGGATTCTTCGACCAAACGAATGTCGTGTCTGGTGGGCAACTGCCCGACGATGGATGTCGGGGATGTTTACCACGCAACTAGCATATGTACAACGTCCCGACATTAATATTAGAAAAAATAATTAGCGCACATTCAGTACATATTTTATAAGTACCTACGGTTGTGTAAATATTGTAAATAGGTAAATGTAGTATTTTGATGTAAAATACATTTAATAAAAACGTTTATTATACGTACTTAGTTTTATTGCACATCACAACATAAGTTTAAAACTATAACATATTTCTGGCGTTCAAATGGGACTTATTTGAAATAATACTATCTTATTTAAGTGGTAACCTTCTGGAGAGTATCACAAACAAAATTGAAGTTTATTGCTCATACAAAATGTCTTGACATCTCCACTGATCTCTATAATCAGTATTATATTCTATGCAAGACCTGCATTATTTGCACACACACACACTGCTATAATTAACCACTAATATCAACAAATATGGCTTCCTCATTCTTGATTTTATTCTTTGGATATCCATAGCGTACACACTACTTAAATTATTCTACTGCTATAGGCCGACCGCTTAACTGAGACGTTGCCTGAGGTAACTGCGTGGTGCGGTAGGGGTGATAGTTGTCACAAGGTGACGACACACTGAGCTCTCGCATCACGTCACCTCACCCCTCCCGCGCCGCGCTGCTACCTCAGGCAACGTCTCAGTTAAGCGGGTGGCCTTTAGTATAACTACACTGTCCTATACAGCATGATTGTATATTAGAAAGGTGTGTTCATATCGGTGTGTGATATACACGGTTATTTTATCACGAGTTTGATGTTGGTCCCATGGACAAAGTTGTGTAGTTTGATGGTCTTATCACACCCTTAAATATGACTACACCGTTCTGATACACTGCATGCTTTTTTTGAGCCTATATCTACTATGACCTCTAGCAACCGATATTTGGCTGTCTTATAATAATAATAATAATAACATTTTATTTCAGGTAATAACCCATAGCAATTACAATTAATACACAAAATAAAATCAACACAAAAATCTTCAACAAAATTAAAATTAAAATCAGAATTTAAATCAAAATTAAAAACAAATTGGACATCAAAATTAAAATTAAACCATAACATAAAAACACAATTAAAAACAAAAATTGAAATTATAAAATATAAAATAAACAATGTCAAAAATAAATAAAAAATAACAATCAGAAGTTAAAAAACACAGAGATCAACACATTAAAAACCAAGCCTCACAGCATAAGGTACACTAATTCCGGTCTTAATAGGTATACACAATTAAATATTTCAGTTACTACAAGATTATCACATGCACACAGTCGAGTTTGGAAAGACGCCCTGAGTCTCCTCATGAGCCCGTAAAAATCAGCAACTCTGTTCTCAACAAACATGCCAGTCGCACTACACCGCCAGGGTAACTTTAGAATAGCTCTAAAGACGTTATTATATTGTACACGAAGAGTGTTGTAAGCAAACTTCGTGTACCTGTACCAGAGTTGACTTGTGTAGAACGACTGACAGTAAGCCGTAAACAGAGTCACTTTGACTTGGTTAGAACAGTAAGAAAAGCGTCTAGCCAACATGTTGCTACGACATGCGATACTGCGCCTCTGTCGTTCCAGATCAGCATCGTCTGATAAGTCATCCCTAATTATATGACCAAGATATTTAAATTTATTTACAATGCTCAGGGCAGTTCCACCCAAGTTAATCGGTAAGATATTATCAGGCCCCTACCACATCTGAATATCATAACCTCCGATTTTTTAACGTTATAGGTGAGATAATGTTCCGCAGCATATTTCTCACAAATTGCAACAAGTCTCCTTAACCCATTGGCTGAGGGACTGAGCAGAACCATGTCATCCGCATAAAGAGCTAACAATGAACTAAAGCCCAGAAGACGCCATCAGGCAAGGTGGAGCGATTTTTACTGAATCACTGGTAGCTTGATAAAAGTAGCCGATGATTGAGGCAAATCGTGTACAGTTGAAGTCCACTGCTGGACATAGGCCTCTATGTCCAGCTGTGGACTTCGTTAGGCTGATGCTGATGAATCAATCAGTCTTTGGACTAGATTTTTACAAAAACGTTAGAAGTATTTCAAGATCGTCGTCAATATAGGATTTCTCCTGCGCCTCCTCACTAGAGTGCCGTTTGGTTTCATTCCTTCCGCGCCTAGTCCGAAGGGTGACACTGCGCGTGTTCGCAAATAGAAGTTTCCTTTGGCTCTGTGGATGTGAAATGTAGAGTTATGGAAGGGGTCAACAATAGATATACTGGGAAAGATATTGATAATTATGTGTTGCTTAGAGCGTTACCTATTACATATATCATTCCGGCATCGCCGATGCCCGATATGCTGGAAACACGCTCAAAAATCACCAATATGTCACTTATTGTTTTTATTGAAAAAAAGCTTGTAAAAAGGAGATTTATGCTCATTTGCATTAGGCATATATCTCCGTTTTTTGGCTTTCGAATCGTATAAAGGTATGTGTAAGTGGGTAGGTACTTAATCAACAGAACAGTGGGGTATTTCCTTCTATTCATATATCATCACGTGGGCCTTCCAGTAGGTAGGCACCTAGTTTTTTAATCACCAGGAAATCAATCTAAATTATATAATTGAAGTACCTAGTTAAATGATTACCCATTGATTGAATTCGAATATCAACATTCATCATTACGCACTTCAAATTGAATAGGTTGAGGTCAGTTTTATTTACGGAAAAATGATTAAATTAATAGTCAGGGTCAGTTCAAGTACACCAAAAAGTGTTCATGGGCACAAAACGGTTTTTTTGCCTCAATAATGTGCTTTTTGTTGTTATTATGCTATCCGTTTTTATTAAACCTCTCCACGTATAAACGTTATTGTTTTTTAACCGACTTCTACTCGATAGATTCGGAATTACCCAGTCATCAGGCTATTAAAATAATATAATTATTCGTGCCTGTGCGATTCAACATTTCTGTTTCTTGGGACACTCTTTCAATTTATTTCATAATGTGAAATGGCAGTTCCCAATGCTGTGGGATACCAAGTTCTTGCTCATAAACCTGCGTAGGCCTTTGTAAAACGTCTAAAGTTAAGTGAACAGTAGGTACCAGCAGGCAGGTGGCAGGCATATTAATAGAAGCGTTGAAAATTTTAGAGCTCTCTAAAGTTCTCAGTCCTGCAATAGCTATACTTACCGTGTGCTAGTCAGGGGTCCCAAGTATATGCTCTGATTGGTTTCCCCACCATGGACGATCCATTCATTGACACTCGACGCACTCGCTGCTTGGAAAGCCGTCGGTGACCCGAGGGCTTCCACGAAGTATCGCCACGAGCGGTCGTGGCTGCATAAATCTGGAAAACAAAGAAATTGAATCAGGTAAGTATCTCCAAGGATCTTATCTGTCGTTAAGGATGACTTGGCACGGCCAGCAGGCCGCAAGTCAGTGGTAACATTTTGAACTCGAGCTGGGATAGCGTAGCACAGAATTTCAATAGAATAAGAAGGCAGCTTATACTGGTTTGGTACGACTGGACTATATCAGAATAGATACCTAATGCTGTGGTAAGAATATGCTATGAGGATTGAGGTATCTTGGATGCCGGTTTTCGGCTACGTTTCCGAGTTTACCAGTACTTTCTTATGTAAAATTATAGGGCCTACGGGCCAAGGTGCATTTGCTTTTGTCCACAAACTTTTTTATTTTTACCTGAATTACTATGTGCATTCATATGCAGATATTTGAATAATATGCTCATGAAGATAACCTGCAGCTATTGAAATTCCAGTTTTTCTAACATGCTTCGATTAGGCACTAATTAGAATGGTATTAGGTCAATGAGTAATTAGATGCTGAATTGTATTGAATATGTATGACCCTCAAGTAGGTACTACAAATATTCGATCAAGGACGTTGCCAGTTTGGGGCTATAGGGGCATGAACCTTATTCCATTTTATTAATACAAAGATAGAATACCTACTCTTTATTATGTACACCATAATTATTACAGATATAAATGTAGAAATTTATATAGGGTGGACAAAGTTCGCTAAAAGCGATCTTTTGAAGAGAACCTTTGAATGGATTAAGGGAGAAGGAGAGACAAGGCTGCAGGTAGTCAGTGGTGTAGGTACTATTTAGTAGGGAGCTTCCAGAGCTCCAATATGCACAATATTACTTAGATGGAAAGGTGGATGCCATAGGCATTCTCTACCACCCAATGACCTAAACAATAAGTTGAGATTCTTGCTGATGTTTAGAAACCGACTCCATGTTACTCGTATTGATAATTTGGGACTAGCTTTAGAGTCCCCCGTACCTCGGGAAGCAAGTTAAGCATGACTGCTGTATGTTATGTATGACTGCTGGGGAGTTTGTTGCGCCACTTCTTCTTCCCAGCGATAGCACTAGGAAGTGGTGAAGGGCGGGCGTTTTTGGGGGACTGTCTTTTGTAATTTTGACGTTCGAAAAGTGCTGATTCTCAGCCTAATTTGAATAAATGACTTTTGATTTTTGATTTTGATTTACTTAACTCTCCGCTGTCATTCGTGGATCTTTGACAGTCGTTACGGGTCGTCAGAAACCCGAATGTCTGAAAACCAGTCTTACCAAGGGGTATCGTACGAGTATTACCTAGTTGCTGGGTTGTGGAGGTCAGATGGTAACCTCATACGATCGGGTTTCCCTGACCGGATAGAAATCGGCACCTCATGAAAAATCAGCCTTGAGATTCATTTATACATTCGATGACCAGTTTGTCTGTAACAATTCATTTATCTGATTGGACCCATAGGGACAACAGACTGCCTCGTTGATCTAGTGGTCGCTAGTGCTACTGCTGACCACGGCCGCGGGTCTTGGGTTCGATACCTACAACAGTTAAGTATTTTTGCGTTTTTCGTAGCAACTCTGTGCCTAGATTTTATAACCAGTAAATTCCCAAACTCAAAGCATTTATTTCAAATAAACCAATTATCGGTTTTTGGATTATTGTAAAGGGGTCGGCAGTCAGATGAAGCTTTCTACTGGGCTGGCTTACAGTCATGTGTGACGCCATAAATCAAACGTTATTACTGTTACACATTGCGTCACTAAATGTTAGTAATGTAACCATATTCGAAAACGCTCCCATTATTGAGATTCGGAAGTGCCAGCCAAAAGTTTTATATGTAAATTCAAGCTGTCTGGACACAGATTTTTGCATTTTTCTACTACCGCTGTACCTACCTATCACAAAACTTTTAGCTCGATGCCTGTTGCTTTATGTAATGCTCGTTGATATACAAAAATTCGTCAAAATCACTTCCGTTACCGAGATTGAGAGACCAGCGAAAAGTGGTTTTTCAAGCTGGCTGGACACGTTTTCGATCGATTATCTAAGATTCTGTAGCGTTACAAATTCAGAAATAAGGGTGTTTAGCCATCACATAAAGTGCCCTATTGACCTTACATACCAGCTATTTTGAAGATTTGTCCAGCCAGCCTGAGTCACATGACATTTTTGCTCAATTAACCCTGAACAGAAAGGCTTAGGTAAAAGATGGCCTAATTTTTTTAATGACTAGCCTCGACTGATAAGGAACACATCACGTATAGTAGAATGATAACAATATTGTATTCCCTAAGTAAATAGAAATGTGCCATGGTCTTTTACAAAACTGATTATAGACATCCATAGATATATATCTATACTTATAATAAATCTGTAGAAGTGAAAATTCTGTACATTGAAAATATCAAAAAAATAAATGGCAGGGGGTGTTACTAGACCGACACCGAACCCAAAAATGTGATTAAAAAAATTTTTGTCTGTCTGTCTGTTTGTTCAGGCATCACGCAAAAACTACCGGTTCGATTACGATGAAACTTGGTATAATTATTCTTTAATATCCTGGGCACCACACTGGGTACTTTTTATCCCGGAAAAGTATATATAATAAAAAACAAACTTAATTTTGCGGTTCGATCCCTAGACCCGATTACTGTACCAACCGCAAATAATAAGTTTGTCGTAGGTTAAGTCACCCGCAGTGGAGTTCACTAAGGTTATGCTCTAAATGTAGTGCTGAAGGTTGAATTTGGCTTGCACCGTTCACAGCACACGCGTGGCGCGCGGCCGCCACGGATCGCTACCGTATATATAAGGACATTTTTTGAACTTTGATTTGAACGGACGTGTTGAGTGGCGAGCGTTCGTTCTTATTTTAACTGCTACTTGCAATTCTAAACCGTGTTTTTCAGTGCGACCTTTTTATTCCTATTAGTTTTTAGAGTTATTTAGGTTTATTTTTATAAGTCGTAGGTATAGATTTTAATTTTAATGTATAGGTAGTATATTTGATAGTATACGTAGTGACCGTAGGATATTTTATAATACTGTTAGGTAGGATTAGTCATTCGTGTAGATATTAGTTTTTAGGGATTTTGCTTATTTATTGAGTTGAGTTATCATCCGAAATAGGTTTATTTAGGTAGGTAGGTATTTTATTTTCTGTTATTGAGTTTATTTTTATTATTAGGTAGGTACTTAGGTAAGGATATCATATAGGTACCCTCTTAATCACCACTAATGAGACACAATTGGTTTTCTATTGTAATTAGCCACAAAGGGCCCGCGAGATAGATGGCATCCTGGGGAAGCACATACATTTTATCTTGTTAGCACGTTCCCGTGGGATAATTTCCGACATCCACCCGGGCGAACAACATGAATTTGAATTTTCCAGTGTTTCATATTCACAATTCTCGTACCTTCAGGACTAAACTGTTTAAACTTCCCGACGGGGCAGCCGGCCTGGGTGCCTGGACTCCCCGTGTAGTTTGGCCAGATGTCCACAGTGCCTGTCGATGCGTTGGAGCCATAGCCACCAGGGTCGGTGTGGATGATGTCCACGAACTTGGCGCATGTGCGGTCGAGACCACTTTGTAACGAGAATGTGCCATCGAAGAGGGCACGGGCGGGATCTAGACCGGTGATCCTGGAATGATAAAGAACGAAGAATATATGGAGCGTTTTATTTTTTTTGGCTTTAAATGTATTTGTTATAAACATTTTTTAGAGTTCCTTAGATAAAAAAAAAATAAAGATCAGACTTCCATTTTTGTTCTTGATTGGTTTAACAATTACAATGCAGCATCACATTTTTAATTGGAAGCCATTGGAAGGACTAGACTCAGAGGGTATTAGGCATACAGCACCCTAATTGCGTAACACACAATCAATCGGAATCAGAATCATTTTGAAGCAAATTGCTAATCCATTGCTTCATAAGTTCTTTGTATGCCCAATACGTAAATAACGCAATGAATGCTGTTGAACTGTCAAAATGAAACCGATTCCGATTGATCGTGTGTTACGCAATTAGGGTGCAGATCCACAATGCTTTAATTTGCTTAAAGATGCTAATAGCATTTTCTCGAACAATGCAATTAGTCCATGTGTGGCCATATGGAATTTTGCAGGATAAGTACCTAGTGACGAAATGATGGACTTGTGAACTAGTAGGCGAAAAATAAAGAACACTATTCCATTAATCACAACTCTTCAATAAAAAAAGCCTTCAATCAAAATCATTAACCACTAGGTACTTAATATATTAACCGGGGTGAATTTACGGGATTTTTTTGCATTACAAGAGTTGTCGGTTTCGCAGTATGATGAAGACCGCACCCCAATTGCGTAGCACACTATCAATCTCAATCTGAATCATTTTGAAGGATATTGCTAATCCATCGTTTCATATGTTCGAAAAAATTATCTGCTCAACAACGTAAATAACGCAATGAATGTTGTTGAACTGTCAAAATTAACCCATTGCTACTATTAGTATGTTACACAATTTCTCCGCTGTTCGAGGTGGCTAATTTTTTTTTAAATGTAACGCGAACAAGGAACTTTCAGTCATTTATAAGAATAGTCTCTACGATTAATTAGGTATGCATGCAAGATAGAGGACAATCACTACTTATTACCTATTCTTGTCCTTGATATAATAGAGGTCACTACATCCATTGCATACCGACGATGTCAGCAATCAGTGAATGAAATTATCAATTTTTTTTTAACGTTTGTTTTTTTGTAATCTATTTAGAGAGTCTTCTTATTCTTATTAAGTACCCACTACCTACAGGGTGCAACTTTCCCTGGTCGACTTAGAAGTCCCTGAACCCTCTTCGATCCTAAGTGGGAAAATGTAAGTCGAATCTCGTAAAGTGGGGCTGCCTTGACGGAACGGCATCAGGGTGTGGATGTGGAGCTGTGTCACAAACTATGCTCCACATCCTATCCTGCCCCTTGTGCTTTAGTCAATTCAGTCCATGTATTATGGACTGAATTGACTGCGCTGCCGCCGATAACGCCGTGGAAGTGGCGATGTTTTGGGCCAACAAAATTTAAATAACTGTCATGCCAGCGACACGAAGGCGAAAGAAGGACAAGTAACTACTAGTTTTGTAGTATATCTAGGTACTCGGCTTTGTTTTACTTGTGGTCCTATCGTGACGGGAACAACTTACTCAAACATTCTACTTCCTACTAATATTATAAACGCCAAAGTTTGTATGGATGGATGAATGGATGGATAGATGGATGGATGTTTGTTACTCTTTCACGCAAAAACTACTGAATGGATTTGGATGAAATTTGCCACACAGATAGTCTGTTACCAGGATTAACACATAGGATACTTTTTATCCCGACGCTCCCACGGGATAGAAACTTATGCGGGTGAAACCGCGAGACTCAGCTAGTAATAAACAGGGCTACGATTGCATGGTCAAACCAATATCTACCGGCAGCACATCTTTACCCACCTTGCCACTACATAACCGCGTTCCCTGGTCCTCTTGCCAGCGTATCCCAAAAGGTGGGCACCCAGAGAATGACCCACCAGGTGGATGTCCTCCATCCTCACTCCAGCTTTAGTCAAGTCCATCAGCGCATGGCCTAGATCTCTTCCAACCTAGATTGATAAAGATATATGTTAGAACAATATGTGGTACTTACCTGTGTGCCTTTTTTGTAGTAAGTAATTGTCGTCGGAAAGCATTGAAATTCTGGATTTTTTCAGTGTTTAAAATAATATTTGATTAAAAAATTGGAAATTCATGGCCATACATACACACATTAATTTTATTTTGGTGACAATGTGTGCTGCAGCGGTTGCATAACTTGTTTTGCATACAAAGAAAGTAAACAAAGGTGTATTGAATACCAAGAAGTGCGAACAGCGTCACTATCATCCATTGAATTCCATTGTTCAAGCGTAAGGTTCAAGTACCTCTAAAAAATATGTCAACAATCAAGTGAAAAGGAAACTCATTTTCACCTAATTGTCATTGCAAAGAAAGCCATTCAAGTTTTAAAAACAATTGGTTATTTTGACATACTTGGCCTACAAACAAAAGTAATATAAATTCAAATCCATACGTACGGACGCCAGCAGGTCAAGTTACCCGAAACTGTCAAATTTTCCCAATCAACTTTGAACCTTAATGCTTTAGCGATAAAATTGAAAATATATTAAAGAAATTTTACAGATTGTAGTAGCTTGATGTGCTGGCGTCTGTACAAACACGCAGTAAATGTGTGTTTAAGCGCAGGAGCTACCCGAATTATCACCCCCTTCCACTATGGGGCGGCTCTCCGTACCGTCCGAGACAATGGCGAAGTCGGAATTTTCAATCTGTGTGCGTGTATGTGTTTTGTGCTGACGCTACTCGTCTTCACGCACACATTCACATCGTGTTTGTACACTTAGTTACCACAAGTAAAGCGCGTGCCATAATTTTGGAATTGTAATTTGAAACAAGGTTTTTTTGGTTCGACAATAGTTAGCGGCATGCCGTATACGCGTGCGCCAAGAGGACGTGAAACAACCCGCCCGTAGTCTAAACACTTACCTTCTTAGCATTAGGTACAGCCGACAGCGCGTATCCCAACGATATGCCAAGCACTCCAGGATCCGCCTCCTGCTCCCAGTCCAAGAGTATGACATTCCTCTTCCTCTGCGCTAAGTAAGCAGTCAGGACAGCTGTGGTTGCGGGCCCTGCAGTCTTGCCTCGGAAGCCGAAGGTGTAAAATACGGTGGGAAGGTCTGTGTTGATGCATGGGGCTAGGGCGAGCGGCTGGTTCAATGGTGTCACTAGGTAGTTGTTCAGGGATCTGAAAATAAGAGAATTTGTTACATTTTTTTCTACTAGATTCTGCCCGCGAGTTCGTCCGCGTGTTTCAACATAAAAAATATCCTATGGCACTCGGCAATAGCGTAAGTTTCAATAGGTGAAAGATTTTGCTTATATGCATTAAAAACTGCTTCTCGTAAATAAAACATCAAAACAGTTGGAAATGTGACCGTCAATATCTCTATTACAAAAAGGTTTCCAGGTATGGTTCAGTACATAAAACGATCCCAATGACGGGAAGAACAAGTGACTCGGTTTCGTCAAGCGTCTTTTTACACCCGCTATGAAATAATTGTTTTATAATATTAGTTCTCTCTCGCTTTTTATAATATTAGTTGAGACCTGAACCATTTTATAGATAGAGAGAGTACCCAGCACCCTAATTGCGTAACAATCTGAATCATTTTGAAGGATATCGCTTATCCATTGCTTCATATGTTCGAAAAATTTGTCTGCTCAACAACGTAAATAACGCAATGAATGTTGTTGAACTGTCAAAATGAAAGCCATTCCTACTGTTAGCGTGTTACGCAATTACCCCGGCTGGTACTTGTTGTTTATCGTAAGAAGGAAATACAAACGCTTTTCATAAAAAGGGCGATACAGTGGACGGTTCTGTCGAAATCAGCGATTTCTACCAGACAATCCGGATCCTCGGTATGAGTCGGTATGACGGACAATCAATAGTAGCAGTAAATTATTTAACATTAAAATTAGGATATATATATTCATGTTTATGTACAGTTCTCATAAGAATCAAATTAAGTCTAAAATAATAATACATATGTACAAGTGAAAAAAAAAAGAATCATAGGGCATCAAAAAATTTGTCCGCATCGCTGTCAACAGGAACAGTGCCCAAAAGGCTGGCAGCATTGCCACGTTGTATGGCGATGCTAATTCTTTGGCCAAGAAACAGGCCAGCCCTCTGGTCACGTGAAGAGTCGACTAACCGCTTGGCGATATCTCGAAACACCAAGTGGGCACTCGGACCCCATGGCCCTAGTGTTTCAACTAAAATTAAGGGTTATTTTTTACTAGCAATTATTGTCCCACTACTGGGCAGAGGCTTCCCTTCTCTTCTTCCAGAGCTGCCAAGGACCAATTTTTATTAAAGGAGTGCAGCTCATCCCGCCATATTCGTCTGGGCATGCCGCGATGTCGTTTGGTGTCGCGGGACCCACTGGGTCGTAAGTTTGGCCCATTGCTCGTCTGACATGCGGCAGATGTGTCCAGCCCAATTCCATTTAAGGATGGCAGCTTTCCGACTGACGTCAGTTATTTTAGTGATGAAAGGATTGTTGAATTCTTAACCCGGTCCACAAGTTTAACACTTTCAGCTGAGCATCTGGGTTTTCAAATGTTTGTTGCGCGGCGCACTATGTATGTGTGTGAGCAGCCTTATAAAGTGTACAAAAAAACTAACGTGGAGTGGCGCTAGCAGTCCAAAAATTTAAAGTGATACGGCGCGATGACGTAGCTTGAAGGAATTGGTATAAGCCGCAGCCGTTTATACACGTTCTTTTAAGAAAGACATATTTTTTGCCGACGTGATTAAACGTTGTGTCAAATAGCGTTTATCAAATTTTACGTATAATAACGTTGCTCCGCTCAAAGTGTTAAGACCCAGAATACTTTGTTCCATAGCTCTCTGGCAAACCTCGAGCGTGGACCTCTGCTGAATTGTCAAAGACGTTGATGAGTCTTCTCTTGAGGGATAGAGGAAGATCGCCCTTCATTACGTCTTTCATGGCCCAATAGTTCTTCCAGGCATTTTCGGTGCGTCTTGCAACTTCTTTGTTTTGTCTTGCTTGGAAAGAGAGTTATTTCACCAAGATCAAGGTACCTAAGGGCTATTATGTTTCAAATTGATGTTATTTCAAGTTAAACAAATATCAACTTTATATTAGTGCAAATTAAGTTGATTCCGATAAATCCTGCGTACCTATTTTTATTTATGCAGAGGAGAGAATGCTAAGAGAATGGACACATATACCGACCAGCATGCAATTACAAAATGTCTGTCAACCTTTTTATTTTATTTTTGATTAGACTTATGCATAGCATTGCACACAAACATTTTGCTCAGACTATGAACGATTGCACAGAATTAATAATTCGTTGTTGCATTTATATGCAACCTCTAAAATATCGCATGTGGAAACAGGGCAGTGACTTTTGAGAACGTCTGGCCGGTTGATTTATTTTATTTTTAACCGACTTCAAAAAAATGTGGAGGTTTTCAATTTGGCTGTATTTTTTTTTTAATGTTTGTTACCTTAGAACTCTGTCATTTATATACCTATTTGGTTTTTTTTTTAGAGTGTATGACAGGATATAATATAATGTATACTTCCGGATTGGTCCCATATTGATGAGTAGTTTTTAAGTTAGCTTCAATAATACGTATTTTTTTTACTCAGTGTATGTTCAATTGTTGATAATGTTATAATAACTTCTTGCTACTGTTATTTACATTTCAAATAGTGGTACGAGTACCTACAACGAATTTGAGTGGTCCCACAGATAAAAAATAAAAACGGTTTTACAAAAAAAAAAAACGGACTTCCAAAAACAACGCTACAAAGTGAAAAATAACTTTGATTTCATTTGGGAAAACGCATTAATACTAAGTACCTAACCTGGAGATCGAACTCACGACTTTATGTTCAGAGCGACTACAAGACCAACGCGACAATCAACTCAAGTTTTATGTTAATAGATTCTTCACACGAAATGCCTATATTCTATATTGGCATCGGCCCTGGGTTTATTAGACCTCAACCAAATAGGAAAAAAAGCATTCTCCTCGTCTAGATTATTTGGAGGTTTTTTACTTCTGACATTGATATTCAATGTAAGAAATAATCTCACGTAAAAAGTTCATGTTGGCGAATTTCATATGCAAACTTACGGAGAGCCTAGAAAGGCTCGAAGGTGATTTTGTCATGGTTGACTCTTGAGGTTGTCAGTTATTTCAACTATACCTTGTACTAAGGACAGCTAAAATGTTATACCTATTGTCTGTAAAAATTATGAAATCAATTTTTTTTTCTGTCGAATATGTAATCAATTGTAGATAGTACCTACCCACAAAAAAAAAAAAAAACATGTAGGATTTGTACTGCTCTTCCCCTACAGGTTCCACCTGTAGAATACGTCAATATTACTTTGATCAAAATAATTCGCTTGCTGAGGTTGTTCCGTCGATGGGTCACCGTCTGTACATAATGAGACCCTTCCGTCCCTCTGAAAGCACGTTAAGATGTTGATCCTGGTCGTCATTCGTTTCGTAGATCTTTGACCGTCGTTGCAGGTTGTCAGAGGCCCGAAAGTCTAACAACCAGTATTACAAGAGGTACATATCTATTACCCAGTAGGGTTGTAGTTGTAGATGTCAGATAGGCAGTCGCTCCATATGAAATACTTGTAGTTTGAACTGGTTACACAGGAAGCCGTCCCCAACAAAGTTGGAAAAGGCTACGCAGATGACGACAGTATTAATCGTATCTCAAATTAGGTTGCACCAATTAAGCATGCGAATCTATTGCGAAATGTAAAATTAAAATGTAAATAGGTACATTTCACTTCAAAGTTTAGATACTTAACTTAATATGCCTAAGCTGCAAGCACTATACCCTGGCCATTAGGTTAACTGTTTTTTGACAGCTGTCTTAGAGCATACATGGTTCCAGAGGGGCAATTCTTGTAATTTTAAGAACGTTCACGGTCTGATCTCAGTGTACAAATACCTCTAATTTTCCTACATTTTTTGACATTGTCGCTGCGATGAGATTGTGACTAGATATTGAACGTTTTTAATTACGAAAATTGGCCTTCTGATTACGTAAAAGTTAACAGACATTATAATACCGTACGTGCACCAATCAATGTATTGTGTGTAGCTGCAATCACTAGTTCCATGTTTTAAAAAACGGTTTACCAAAGGGGCAGGGTATTGGTTAACAATGTCGACAGCAGTCTAGTACAAATTGGTTTCGTAACAAGAAGTTTGAAGTACTAGGTAAACTAGGTACTATAATAGGTCTACGAAACTGATGAAACACTTGGTACGAGTATTACAGTTTTCCGGTCCGCAATTAAAATTGTAAAGCGATGACAAAGTGTTTCAATTGACGTGGATTGGGCTCACACAAACCACAATTATGTTTTACCAGTTTAGGGTCTTATTCATAAAACTTTCTGATTTACATCACCGTATTTCCCGGAGGTAGGCCGAGGTTAGAGAACCGACGCAGGACTAAGGCTGAAGACGTAGGACTACGGGTAGTGGCTCTTCTTTTTCTTTTTCCTTCTTTAAAAAAAAAACGTTGCCCCACACTAGGAATTACTCCTGTATCGCGGGTGCGTTTACAAACATTTAAACTCACATACACAAACAGCCAGACCCGGAACAACTACCTGTAGGCAATACAAATATTTGTTCCGTGCGGGAATCGAACCCGCGACACGCAGCGCAGCTGTCGATCGCTCAGCCACTGCGCCAACCGTGTCGTCAAAATGAGGGTAGGCCGGACTCTGAAATGGGGATAGGCAGGACACTTGGCTAGACGTGGTCATGGCAAATGGAGCAGAGCCCTAATGACGTGATTGCCGGCCAGGTGGGTGAACGACGTACAGAAGATCGCGGGAAAGACTTGGATGGGACTCGCACAGACCAGGGAAGCATGGCAGAATAGGGAGGTGGATACTTAGAAGTGGCTGGAACAAGGTTACCATGGTGATGATGATGGCCGAGGTAAGCACACTTACATTTTGCTGAAATTCCGATTAATCCGGTTTCCTATTCATTTACTTTACAAAAGTCTAGTACAATACACGGCCTAAACAGCTGGCTCTAGAAGGCTGCAATTGTGCACAAGACTTGAAGTGAGTACTAAGGGAGGATTTTTGAAAGTTTATCTCTTAAAAGTGTTAAAAGAGGATGAAAGTTTGTATGAAAGATCGAAATTTTTTCCGATGGGAAATCCCATCAAGTTACAAATTATATCGGTAGGTATGATTAGAGGAAATTATAAGTAGAATAATTATTAAACTTTATCTTGGTATTGAAAGTTGTTGGCCGCGAAGGATCGCTTTCGGTTGAACAGAATTTTTTTTAGAAACAACTTTTGGGATTCCTAAATATCTAATAATCTTTTAATAATAATAAAACTTATAAAAATAAGATGATGATAATATATGTAATTAAATGTAAAATTAATACAATTTAAAGAAGATAGCCAAGGTAGACTGGTCAGTTGGTCACTCTCTAATTGCGTCATTTTAGCACAGTTTTTTATTAAGATGTAATTTTATCATTGTGTTGTATTTTTGTGATCAACTCGTATGTAAACATTTGCCTTTCGGCCGTGATCTGCAATGGCTTATATGGAAAGCTCTCAATCGATTGCGTACCCAAGGAGGGCGCTGCAGACACAATTTGTCGAAATGGGGGATTACTGACCCATCCATTACGCAGTGCGAGTGTGGTGCCTCTAATCAGACCATGCCCCACTTGCCGGAGTGCCCTAAGTGCCCGTTCACCTGCACCTTGGATGACATAATGAATGCCACTGTTGCATGGCCGCGAGTACCATCGACACGAAAAGAAGAAGAACTCGTATGTATAATATTTACTTATCATGATTTTGATTTTAAGTTATTTGATGACATATCACGTTTAGGTTTTTCCCCGAAGTATTAAGCTTAAGTCTAGGTAGGTTACCGGTCAAAATTTATGAAGCAAGTAATACTAATAATAACTGAAGTGAGGCAGCCTTTTCATGAAATCGCCTCGTTCATTAATTCAATGAAAAAGGCGATTATCAACATGACTGTACCTTTTTTTTGCAAAAAAAAAAAAAACTTTTCAGTTGGAAAAAGATAAAAGTGATTTAATTTAAGTTTAAATATGTGGACACGCGTAAAAATCATGGCGTGTCCAGATGACGAAATAATAAGTGATACTCATTTTGGGTTTCACCAACTGGACACGTATGTCCAGTCCCTCGTGTCGAATTAGTGAATAACCCAAAATTTCGCAGGGGGTTCAGAATGATGTACTGAATCCATGGTAACAGGTTGCACGATGATGTCCCTGTCACCCTGTATAGTACAACCCCACCCCATCATTTTATTTTTTCATTTATTCTTCGTTCGTGCTGAAGTTCTGTCCCACATTTAAAAAAATTCTTAGTTTGTCCCATATCACTATTGAAGTTGTGCTTCGTCCCAAATTGTTTATTTGGTGTTAGTGTCATACGTATGACAAGTTATTTTATAATAACAGTAGAATCAACAAAATAAATAAAACAAGATATACTCGTATAATCAATGCTATGTACGCCGTAATTGTCATGTACATTAGTCCTTTAGTTATTAAGAAAATTCTAACATAAGTTTAATGTCCGTGATGTGGCTGTGGTTTTCATAAATAAAAATAAATAAATTGAATCTATATAAATATTTTAAATAAAAATAAATCAAGCTGATGATATTACAAAGATCGTAGTTTATAAGTATATTGTGTGAATCAGCCAATCGCTACTCATCCGTGTCGTTACCAAAGCCGCACGCGCACTGTACCGGTGCGTTTGTCCACTCCGACACCCAACGAGGTCACTGTTTGAACTTGGGTTCATCTATTTGTTTCACTAACTAGATTAGATTTTTGCTGGCTCAAGGTAATGCGTAATACTTAATAATAATAATAATAAATAATAAATAACGTTTATTGGTTCAGATAAGTTTGTTAACAAGAATGAACACTGTCACTTAAACTAGGTAGATACCCGTGCTATAAGCAACAGTAACAATTCGTGGTTGATCTATTTACTTAAAAAATAGTTTTGTGCAAAAATCCGTTATTATTACGAGTATAATAAATAAGTTAACTAAGTATTTCTACTTGATTAACTTTACAATGAAATAGTAAAAACAATAGGTAAAAGAAATTAAAATAAATTACAGTAAAGAAATTAAAAAGTAGAATGTTATTATGAGCGTGTGTGTGCTTGTCTATCATGTTGTGTGTGTATGTATGTATGTGTATGTATGTATGTGTATGTAGGCAGACAGATAGGTATGTGATATGCAGATACAGAAGTTGCTTGGTAGTTGTAGGTTAACCAGGAACACTTAAGAGGTTTTCAGTTTCTTGGTAATTTAATACAACTAACAAGTTTGTAGCTACTTTTTTAAATTTAAAATGCCGTATTTTCTTTAGGGACACATTTTTACTCATTTTATTGTAAATATATGGAGCTACTATATATGGGTATCTTTTTGCAAAGACTGTCTTGTGTGGAATGGTTTTGAAAACAAAGTCGTTTCTCCTTCTATTATCTATTTGAGAGCTGTTAGTCGGTAAATGGGTGTGTGCATAAATAAGATTGCGTAAAATAAACAATTGGCGTACAGTGAGGACATCAAATTCCTTGTAAAGTCTTGCAGTTGGGTATAGCCTTGGTTTGGACAGAAGGACCTTGATTGCCGCTCTTTGAGCCCTTTCTAGTTTAATGAGAGATGTCTTGTGAGATCCTCCCCAGACAGAAATGCAGTATCCCACCACTGATTGACAAAGTGAGTAATAAATAATTTTTAGGATGTTTAAATCGTCTAAATGGCGTACCTTTTTAAAAATGGGCATAAGTTTCCGGATTCTATTTGTCAAAAGTTCAATATGGTGATGCCAGTTGAGGTTTTCATCAACCCAGACGCCTAGATATTTAAGTCTGTCAACTCGATCGAGCTGAGTACAGTGGCAGAGAGCGCCGTTATTACTATGGCAGGTGTGGGCTCTTAATTTTATTTTATCTGGTGCTGGCGCTCCTGATTTTGTAATGGAGAAGGTGAGATATTTCGTTTTATTCAGGTTAATAGTCAGCATATTTTTATTAAGCCAGTGTATAATCTGCTTAATACCACTTTCTGCGATCTCAGCTACTTCATCCCAAGTTTTCCCGTGAAAGACTACTGCCGTGTCATCTGCAAAGGTTACAATTTTAGCATTGTGAAGATGTAAGTTGCACAGTTGATTTATGTACATCAAAAACATTTGGGGGCCAAGTACACTTCCCTGTGGGACTCCATATGTAATTTGAGCTTCTTCACTAACATAGGAGCCAATTTTTACACGTTGAGTTCTTCCATTTAAGTAGCTAGTAAACATATCCAAGGCTACACCCCGTATTCCCATGTTATCCATCCTAGCAAGTAGTTTGGGAATAGAAACAGTATCAAATGCCTTCGCGAGGTCCAAGAATACTCCAATACATTTAGATTTACTGTCAAGTGATTTAACAATAGTTTCAGTCAGACTTCTTAGAGCATCTTCTGTGGATTTACCAGGAATGAATCCAAATTGATTTTTAGACAACAGGTTAAAAGTTCTCAAGAAATTGGTTAGTCTTTTGTTTAACAGTTTTTCGAGTATCTTGGACATCGCTGGAAGGACCGATATGGGTCGGTAGTTATTGACACTGTCTCTACTCCCCGACTTAAATATAGGATGTATGAGCGCTGTTTTGAAGAGCTTGGGGAATACTCCCAAATGGAAACTCAGGTTACATATATATGTAATAACAGGAGTCAACACACTATTTGCAGCCCTTAGTAACCTATTTGAGATACCATCTATTCCTACAGCGCAATCATCTTTCAGGTTCATTATAATAGATCTCACTTCTTCTTCGTCAGTGTCAAGCAGAACAAAGGAATTTGTTGTTTGTTCACCTAAGTCCATTTTAGATATTCCATTAGTATCCATGATGTGAGTATTTTCAGCTAGTTTCTGTCCTACGGTCGCAAAGAATCTATTGACTACATTAACAGATTCGTGGGGGCTTGGGTCAATTTCTAAGAGGGGTTCGTTTTTGTCTTTTTGTTTATTTAAGGATGCTATTGTTTTTATTAAGTGCCAAGTTTTTTTTGAATTATTTTTAGCCTTTTTGAATTCTAGGTTTTCATATGCACATTTAACTTTTCCTAGAATGGTTTTGCAGAAGTTTCTGTACCTAGTGTAAATAAGTTTAATTTCTAAGTTATTTGGGTTTTTTCTGACTTTAATATGGAGTTTATCCCTGTGTTTAATGCAGCGTAACAAACCCGGTGTAATCCATGGCTTCATTATCTTACTTTTATGACTAGTAATTTTAGTTGTAGTATTGTTATTTATTATT
Source organism: Apamea anceps (assembly GCA_951799955.1). NCBI lineage: Eukaryota > Metazoa > Arthropoda > Insecta > Lepidoptera > Noctuidae > Apamea > Apamea anceps. The sequence continues at coordinate 4,729,107 of OX637506.1, forward strand.
TTTGTAATAGTATCTATAAGGAATTTTAATGCCATATCTACGTCAGTACAACTGTAAATATAGTTTAAGTTAGATTTTTCTAGTTCCGAGATGACTTTCGGATAGTTAATGTGGGTTATTGTGTGTTTGTTACAATATTCTGACAGTTTCTTGCCCAGCGACAAACAAACAGTATAGTGATCTGTTACAGTAGTGGTTATTACTGTCGTATTACAGTTTAGATCAGATTTTATCATTACATGATCCAGGCAATTTTGTTTTCTTGTTGGAAGCAGGTGACCGGGTAGTAGTCCATGTGATGCCATTAAATTTAGATATTCGTGAGACCGCGGTTCGTTTCCAACTTCTTTTATATTTATATTAATATCGCCTATGACAATAATGTTTGCATGAGAAGACAGTGATTTTAATAGAGTATCCAGTGATTTAAGGAACTTTTCAATACTGTAGATAGGAGGTCTGTACACTGCAACAATAACGATATCAGCTTTAATTTTAATAATTAAGCAGTTAGCGTCTTCCAATATATGCTCAAAAACGGAACACTGAAAACAACTCTTTATATACACAACTACACCTTCGTTTTGAGTCTCGTGACCCTTTGTGGAATAATATGTATAGTTATTGATTATAGGTAAAGTGGTAGTATTTTTCAGCCAAGATTCTGTTAAGACTATTAAGTCGAAATCCACCTGTATTTGTGTTAAAAATATCTCGAATTGAGACATATTACAAGAAATGCTCCTGATATTTTGGGATATTATGTTGAAATTACCATGCATAGAGTTTAAATGCAATTTAGCCTCTTGTGTATTACATAACTTTATTTTTGAGACTGTATAGTTATCAATCTCATCTGTTATTTCTTTTTTAGAACCCATAAAAATAGTATAAAGAATGAGTCACGACTGGAGGCTTAGTTTTTATAGTAATTATAGCCGAATTTGAGTGTAGTTTATGTTTTCTAATCAGATTATTTATTAATGTGGTTATGTCATCATTTTGTGATTGTTTTTCTTCTGGGATGTATACATGTGTTCGTAGTATGAGTAGGTGTGTAAGTGTCAATGTATGTGATAGGTAGTTATTTGTGTTAAGTAATATTTTACGCTCATAAAGGATTATTTTTAAAGTGAAAGCAAAATTACTTGTAACATTTTCGTTGATATAAACCAACTTGTTACAAATACTTATATTAGAATACAAAATAATATAATAAAAAATGATTATTAGTCATTTATGTTCTTTTAGAGACTCCAAGTGCTTTTCTGATCTAACAATCAAATGGGGGTCTCCTATCTTCTTGCGCAAGTATATCTTGCCGTTAGCAGTCCATGCAAATGTGTAATGTTCAGTCTTTGCAAATTCACGAGATAGATAAAATAATTTCTTGGTTTTGAACGTGAGGTATTCTGAAACATATATAGGCTTTGCTTCATTTAGTCTATCTATGCAGGAGGTATTCAGGGTTGTGGGTTTGTTCTTTGTATTGTATTCTCTCACTGCCTTCAGAACATTTGCTTTTATTATTGGTGTAGACACATCCACAACCACCACAGAGTTAGACTTATTTTTGGTAGTCTTGCGGTATATATCCCGCACGTTGCTGAGGTCGAGGTTCGAATTTATTGTTTTTGAGATACATGTTATTGCTTTCATAAGATCATCCTTAGATTCTTGATCTTTTTGTGGTATATTTCTAATCTCCAGTTTTGATAGACAGGACACACGTTCGAGTTCTTCGATTTTTTCCTCCAGTGTTTGATTTTTTTCGATTTGATCTTGTTTTATTTTTTCTATTTTATCTATTCTCAGTTTAATCTCATCATATTGTTTAGTCACAAACTGAATAGAAATTTTAATTTCCTCATTTGTCTTCTGGAGATTACTGAAGGTATCTTGAATCGATATATTTTGCGCCTTAACTTCCGCTACATCAGTAGAGATCTTGGCCAATAAACCTCTTATTTCGTCTTTAAACAGTTGCATATCGTCTCTTAAATCGTCATAAGATGAACGGCGACGTTTTGTTCTGATAGTAACCCTTTGATCAGTCGTATTTGGTACGTCTGATTCAGACTCAGCAATCGGCATATCACAAGAGGTTGGCGAGTTTCTCTGCATGCTTATGATCTTGTTGAAGGGATTAGCAGTTGCGTTCCAATTATAAACAGCAGGTGGATTTTAGACGAAACGAAGTTGGCAGTTTGTAGTCGTGCAAAAAACAGTGTAATTACACCGCAAGCAATGAGAAGATAGCGGAGCTTGTTTTTGATTTCGTAGCGCATAAATACCTCCGTAGCAAGTTCGTAGCGGGGGTTCGTAGCGCGTAGCCGTGACGAGCAGACTTGCCTCATCCGCGGAGCACGCGTGCCGTAGTTGTCGCTGATTTCGTTAGGAGTGCTACGACCCGCTTGGCGCAATGGCTTGTACAGCGGATTGCCGCGCCCGCGGTTGCACGTTCAAATCTCACTTCACTCCGAGATAATTTAGGCGAAACTTGGATTTGTAATTTGTCTCTTTCCTAGCACGCCCAATGGGAGGAGCAATGCCGCAACTTTACACAAGAGAGAGCAGGAATCAAAAATTTGGTAGTTTAGCCAATAGGAATTAAAATAAAAATAAAATTGAATTTACTTAGTACGGACAGATACACACGTGCGCTCCCGACAGCGACCAACCGCGAATCAATCAAATTTTAACTTGAATACGATAAAGATGTATCTAGCTCAAAATTCGCTTAGGATTTCAAAGTACCTACTTAATTTAGGCAGATAGAGGCTTGTGGCTAAGTAATAACAACCGCATGGAACGAACGGTCAGGTTAAGCTACGCTTGCCGCGGAAGGTCCATGAATGGGTGACCATCTTTACATACCAAGACCCCTCCGTGCCTCGGAAAGCACATTAAGCCGTTGCGTTGGTCTCGGCTGTCATATTACCCAATATCAGGGTCGTAGATAAGCAGTCGCTCAATGTTTAATACTGGTATTCAGATGCATTCGGTTAGACTGGAAGCCGACCCCAACATAGTTGGGGGATGGCTAGGCAGATAATAAATCTACATGTAAACTAACTGAAAGACACTGATATTTTATGAGAAATTATTGTACATTACTTTTTGTATAGCTACATTTATAAGATATCATACATAGTGTAGGGTACCTATATTATCTACATTTTATTTAATAATTTAAATATTCAAGTACGTGTATCACGCTAGTTAGCTAAAAGACAACAATTATGGCAAAAAATATAACGACTCTATGCTGAGTGACCTTGAAGAGTTATCTTCCATAAACAATTGAATGGACCGATTGTTTTCGCCAAGGTTTTTCATCATAATCTCTTTTTAAACAATGACACGCACTTTCTACTTATTATCTAGTTTTTCTCCTTCCTAATATATCAGCTGCCCCTTTGGTCTCGTGGTCGCAAGCGCGACTTCTGAGCATGGGGTCCTGGGTTCGAATCCCAGGTCGGACAAAGTGTTATGCGGGTTTTTATTTTATTTTTTTATTTTCGAATTTCTTAGTAACAGCACGGAGTTTGGAAGTTGGCGGTGTGTTACCCCCGTGTCTCGGAAAGCACGTTAAGCCGTTGGTCCTGCGCCTGATCTCTCTCTGGTCGTGTCGCATTGCCGTGCTATCGGACTATGAGAGTGAGGGAACAGAGAGTGCACCTGCGTCTGCGCACACACTTGTGCACTAAGTATAATATCTCCCGCGCCGAGACTGTTGAGATTGGTCGTGATGACCAAAATACGGTCTGGAGTTTTTAGTACAAACCACAGAATAACTAATAGTATAGTAACGAATTCCTCGTTACTCTAGTGTTCGCTCGGGCTTCTGACGATCCGTAACGACTGTCAAAGATCCACGAATGACTGCCGGGACCAACGGCTTTCTGAGGCACGGAGAGGTCTTGGTCTGTATAGATGGTCACCCATCCACGGACCAACTGCGGCAAGCGTGGGCCTGTTATTGCTTAGCCACAAGCCCCTCCAATCAACCAGTTTGTTCAGTAGTTTGATTAAATTCACTTTCATTCGTGAAATGTTGTGTTTTATAAATAGCAACTAGAACCGGTGTTCAATTACCTCTGGGTGTCAAGGTTGATGTCTAAACATTAGCATTTCATAACAGATCCAATTATGTAATTTATGTATAAATAGATACAAGTAAAGCAATGCAGCGGGGTAATTACGTAACACACTATTAGTAGCAATGGCTTTCAGTTTGACAGTTCAACAACATTCATTGCGTTATTTACGTTGTTGAGCAGGCACATTTTTCGAACATATGTAGCAATGGATTAGCGACATCCTTCAAAATGATTCAGATTGAGATTGATACTTAGTGGGTTACGCAATAAGGGTCTGGACAGACTGGCCATCATTGCCTCTGTCCTGCATTGCTTTCACATAATTTTATTTTGAGTTAAGAACCATACAGATGTCAGTGTTCATCTGCTTAGCTTTTTTCCAACTTTGTTAGGGTCGTCTTCCACTTCTAGTCTAACCAGATGCAGCTGAATACCAGTATTTTACATAGAGCGACTCCTAACCTGACCTCCACAACCGAGTGACTGGATCATTCGATACCCCTTGGTATGACTGGTTGTCAGACTTTCGGGCTTCTAACTACCCGTAACGACTGTCAAAGGTCTACAAATGACAGCCGGGGTCAATGGTTTACCCATGGATGGATGGCCACCGATCCACAGACCTACCTCATCTAATGAATGTCAGTGACCATTTGGCACGAATCATGATAAATTCCGATATTTTGTAGGTTAATCACTTACGTATACATTTCATTGACTAGACTATTAGTAGCCACCCGCACCATTAGTAGGCACCCACCTTTTTATCTACCTACCTACATGAAATAGTGCATACTGTACGGTTATCCAAGAACCACATTCTATTGACCATTTCATAATAACCTCAAAGTAAATTGCAAACGATAAAACAGTCCATTGTTTTTGTCTACCATTTTTTCTGACCTCTCGTGATATTTAGCAATAATCTTAATTGTTAAACTACTAATCCTCACTTTAAAAATAAATTGAAACAACTTTTTAATGAATTTTGAATGTTATAAATTAATATAAGTAATGTATGCCAGGGTCCATTTAACAATTTGAAATATGGAGGGGAATGAGTTCTATAGCGTATCGTTTCTGTTCATGCAGATATGATGTTGCAAAAGGTTGGTAAATGTCCATCCACCGATCCAAAAACATGCAAAATCAGTTGCCAAATATCTAAGATATTGCGTACATTGCACACGTATATACAACAAATGGGAAAGAAAGGGGAGCTGTAGCTGGGGAGTTTGTTGCGCGCGCCATTTCTTCTTGCCAGCCAAGCCACTAGGAAGTAGTGACAGGCGGGCGTTTTGGGGACTGTCTTATAGTAGATTATGCACCGAGGGGCTAAAGTTGTGTCTTATGTCACGGGCGTCATATTGAATCTCGAGCGCAATGAAGGATTCGGGATTTAACTCACGAGCGAAGCGAGGGAGTTAATACAAGAATCTTGAATGCAGCGAGGGATTCAAGCTAGCCCAAGGCAAAGACACCTTTAGCCCAGAGGAGGATACTCTACTTTTTACACCTACTGTGAGAAAAAATAGCCATAGTACGAAAAACAAAGTATTTATTAAATATACAAACAGTAAGAATAACATATTTAGAACTAGTTAGTTATATGCACTTAGGTACATATTTACTCACAAAATCCACAGCAATCTTTGCGCAGTTTACTTAAAATAAATTAACTAATGTTACAGCCAATTACTATTATGGTATTACGGCGCAGTACGGTATTTGTTATTATTAATGCTAGTTTTAATGTTATTCCATTCCTTTTAAAAAATGGTTCGTAGTTATCTAATTATTCTTACAATATTATGTCTTCGAAAACATGGCAACGATATGAAGAAGCAGTCGTTATGATTTTGTAGGAAATCGAGAATATCATCCACGCGTAGTAAGGGTATCGAGAATAGCTTTCCTCTTTCTGGCACCAAAGAGTGTTTTTTAGTACTATACTGCCAATTTAGCTGAGCATGTGAGATTCCAAATTCAAATCACATTATTGACCAGCGGGTCATAATGAAATCCAGTACAACATTATTGACCGGCTGTGCCCCGGGCCACTAATGACTCACTTTAGGTTAAGGTTGCTTGACATATAATTTGACATTTTCGAGCAGGTGGTGTGAAAAGTAATTTTGACGTTCAAAAAGTGCTGTTTCTTAGCCTAGTTTGAATAAATGAGCTTTCGATTTTGAAATAATTAAAATTTCAGATTTCCTGTACAATCTTCACTGGTTCTAAACCACTTAGGATGCCTAGTTTATTAACCGACTTCATTAGCAGTTTTTTTCAGTCACTATCAGTAAATTTCGTCGACCTTGTTATTGCTCCATTACTCTGAGGTTCAATGTCACTTGGATGTCAAACGTCAAGATCTTTTTGAGTATGTGACAGTTCATTTATTCTTGCCAGAAGTGGTGAAGACATTATGAGGTCGACGGTATGGTCTTACTTAAAGTCAATTGGTCATGCTTGTCACCTAACGTAATGTTTCGAAGTTGATTGTCATTCTGTATTGTAACTCCTTACACTACACCGGTATTGCGTCGGTAAGACGTTACTATTGTCTTTAATTCTGATCCAAGAGTTTGGATTTCCTGTCACGGCTATTGTTATCTTGTTTGGTCGAATTACTAATGAATAAACATAAATATTAAGTAGGTATAACTCATTGTCCCAAATAATCTACTGTATAACATAATTTTGTTAAACGCTGTTAACGTAATTTTGTTAAACTTCCAAAAAAAAGAAAGAAAGAAAAAGTATTTATTGCGACTCGTACAGGAACAACACAAACTAAACTATATAAAAAAATATATATATATAAAAAAATAGCAAAAAGAAAAATGAAACAGAAAGTCCTATACGAGCCAAAAGGCTCCTTTATCTCAGCATGATGCTGCGATATTTTAAAAATAAATGTCACGGCGCTGGTATTCTGTCTGTCGGTGTAAAAAGACGTCCAAATATCGATTTCATTATGTAAGTGATCTAAGTCAAAGTCCAAATCAATTATTTCCAGTAGGCTATATGTAAGGCACTTTGAAGGTCAACATTACAAGAAAATAGAATTGATTTTAGGCACCTCTTCCAAAAGGTAGTTTTGTATGGACAAGAGTAGGCAAGAAAGTCCATAGTAAGATTCTCTTTTAAAATGTTTTACCACATGTATATACTACATGTGGTAAAACATTTTAAAAGAGAATAATAAACTATAAATATAGATAGATAAACTATAAATATAGATATTTATCTATACGACGCCATCGCGACAGGCCGAGAAGAAGATGGCGGGATGAGCGTGACTCGAACCGTAAGGAGCGGCCGGCACTCGCAAAAGATAGAATTGTGTGGGAAAGGGAGAGGGAGGCCTTTGCCTTGCGGTGGGACAATACAGGCTAGTTATATTATATTAGATATCTATACAAATAAATAAAGCCAAAGAGCGTTAAGCATTATGTAAGTACGTTGTTGAGCAGACAAATTTTTCGAAGTTATGAAGCAATGGATTAGCAATATCCTTCAAAATGATACAGATTGTAATTGATAGTGTGTTACGCAATTAGGGCGCTGTTTCTATATCAATCAAGTATGATTCCATAGTGCATAGTATGCACAGTGCATGCATAGTGTATAGTATGCACAGTGCATGCATAGTGCATAGCATGCACAGTACATGCATAGAGCATAGTGCATAGTATGCACAGTGAAAGCATAGTGCATAGTATGCACAGTGCATGCATAGTGCATAGTATGTTTTCATAGTGCATATTGCGTTTGGGTTCTACTGAACTGATATGTAGACAAACGAAGGTCATTTTTGGCAGGTGAATAACAGTTCTAATTTCTAAACCACTAATTAAATAATGCACTGATTGCAGCAGATTGCAAAATAATATATTGCAAACATGTTATAAGACGCTTACGTATTAATTTTGGAATGTAAGTGCAGTATCTCCCGGCAGCTGAAAATGGTTTTGTAAAAATAAATATTGTTATGCAGAAGCTACATTTACCTGTACGCACAGTTATATGTAATGCTATTGTCGTAATCGATGTAATTTTGACGTCCTCAGACTTGTAATTTCTGAAAACTATGCAGCCTTCTTATTCTGTGAGAATCTCGCCGTCAAAAATTAGGTGAAATGAGCTGTCATTTCACGTGATGCTGTAGGCCAACCGCTTAACTGAGACGTTACCTGAGGTAGCAGCGCGGTGTGGTGACGTGATGTGACAGTTCAGTGATTCGTCAACTTGTGACAACCATCACCAGGCAACATCTCAGTTAAGCGGTCGGCCTATAGTGATTGACACTATTGACAGCTCACTTCACCTAAGTTTTCACGGTGAGATTTTTACAGAATAGGTCGTTTGGTCACTAAAACTTTTCTAGAAAATGATCCCTTATTAAATTGTAATGATAGGCTAATTTTTAATAGTGGATAAGTATGTTTATTATGATAACTTTTGGGGTTTTCTGAAGGTTCAAGGGCTTTACAATACTTCCCACTATCCGTTCGAGGAACTAATACTACATTGGAACGTTCTAAATCAAAAGGTTTTCCTTGAAAGGTTTGGTCTTTTCAATTTTCCGGGTTAGAATAATTAGGTACTGTAATTACCTAAATAAATTGTAAATTTACTTTTTATTTTCACAGCAGGCCCTTGCGTAACTTAGATATTCCCTACATATTTATTAAGTAACAACCTTATTTGGTGCTATATATGTTAAAGGCATTTAAGGTCAAAAAACTAGGGCCAGAGTGCTCATCGAGTATACGGGGCATCTCCAAGTTGTTGGTCGACTCTTCCCATAACCAGAGGGTTGGTCTATTTTTAGGTCAAAGAATCAGCATGGTTATGCAACGTGTCAGCCTTTTGGGCAATTTTCCTACTGACAGCGATGCGGACGAATTTAATTATGGACAATGAGCTGTTTCCGTTTTTTATGTATTTATATAATATATATTTTAGTGTTAGATTGTATATTGTATTTAAGATTTCTTAATAAATTATTTATTATTCTTTACAATTAATTATTATTTACCTATTCTTATCAAACCTACAAAAAAAAAGTAATTTAGAAAATTTGTTATTTTGCGGATGACAATTATTTTGCTACGTAACACAGAACTCGTACTGACCAGGTAATATTCCAGTTTTATATTCTTCGATTATGCGTGTAATTACTCCTGTTTGTTTAGTTTCGCACTCTTGTTACCTAATACTTACTTATGTCTAGATAATTATGAGGATGCTTCATTGGACTAGTGGTCGTAGTAATAATATATTAAAACTGAAAACGCCTTAACGGATCTTTATACGCACGACGACATATGAGAGAGGGCGCTACTGTGCGTACGTAAACATCAGCTCCGTATATAATAAAAAGTTAAAAATAGTTAAAGTGATCTTCTTGTGATAAAAAGACGATAATCTTTGAGTGAATAAAGACTGTGAATGACTCGAAGTGTAGTACAAAGCTTTACCTCAATAACACCGAAGAAAACCAAACTTTTTGCCATATAACGACCTAATTTCAAATCGGTGCAAAAAGCGGTTGGATTTTGAAGTACAAATAATCCGAGGATCAACTACTGAGGAAAACTTATGTCAATTGCCTGCCACCATAAAAAGGTACGAAAATTATCTTTGAAATGTAGTTTTGTGGAATATTTACAAAAAGAGAATTTAAAAGTGCAAACCAAAATACAAGCACAATTATATTAAGCGCCATCTGCCGGCGAATAGAAAGTCACAACTTCGATTCAAATTAATTTATGAAATTTCCACTAGAGGGCGTTACCTGTAAGAATGGCTCCAATATGTGCTGGTTGTAAACAGAACTTACCCAACACTAAGCACTTAACTTGTTCATTATGTAAAAGTGCATATGATCTTGAGTGCGTCAATATTAATAGTGAACATTTCAAAGTCATGACAGAAACAGAGAGCACTAAAACCTGGAAATGCCCTAATTGTTACTGTAAAATCCCTAAACGAGGAAACACTAACACACCTATACGCCCACGAGAACATGACTTACATCCCATAACCTCTCCACCGGAAATAAATAATGTCACAATTAGGAGAACAACAAAACCTATGAACGACACAACGAGCTCCTTGGATCTAAGCCTATTAGGTGACACAATATGCACGCAAGATGAAGAGAAAACACCCCAATCTATTATACAAACAGAACTAACACTACAGAACTTAAGTGAACTGATAACGCTTCGCTTGAAAGAAAATAATAGTTCAATCATCACCGAATTACAAAATACTATCCAAATAGAACTAAACAAAGCCATCTCAAAGTTTAGAGACGACTTCGAACGCGAAACAAGTTCCCTAGTAAAGCAAAATGAACAGAGAATAATGGACATCCAACTCGTAAACTCGGAAATCGAAAGCCTAAAATTCGAAAACGAAAAATTAAAATCTGAAATAGAAAACCCAAAGATGCGAACAAACGCTTGTCAAAATTATTGCACTGAAAGTTACTCGAAGAAAATTGTGTTATACGGTTTAGAAGAATACTACAAGGAGCCTGTAAACAACCTTCACACCAGATTGATCAATCTATTTCGAGAACTCATGAATGTTAACCTGATGGGCTATATCGAAGGAACTTACAGAATTGGTAAAAGAAGCTCGAAAAATCGCCCATTGGTGATTGAGCTATTAAGCAAAAGAATGGCAGCGTATCTCAAAGAAAACAGCCACGTATTTCAGGGTACTAGACTATTTTTATCGGAATATTTAGATGATAACGCACGAAGAGAAAGGAATTTACTTCGCGAAGAAACGCTGAGAGCAAGAAGACAAGGAATGCACGCAGTAATTCGCAACAATCAACTATTTATTGATGGAAAAATAGCAAAAAAAGCGGACGATACACCTGACAACAAAAATGACACCAAAAAATGTGATCCACAGGAAGAGCAATTAATATCCCAAAACAATAACAATGACTTTCGAAACTACACCTACTCAGAAGACAGAACATTTCGAAAACAAAGACCAACAATTTAAAATATTATTTCAAAACATCCAAAGTCTCTCCAACAAACAACACATTCTAGAAGATTTTCTTCAAGAAACACCGAAATATAACGCTATATGTATATCAGAAACCTGGCTATCACAACAAAGACTGGATTTAATACATTTTAGTGACTACAAGGTTGCAGCTTCGTTCTGTCGGAAAACCCGTACAGGTGGCGGCGTCTGTATTCTTCTACAAGACCATATTGAATATTTACAGAGAAACGATATAACAGACATGTCAATTGAATATGTTATAGAAGTGAGTGCAATAGAGTTAAAAATAGAAAATTTACTGTTAATTATTATTTACTGGAATAGGAGAGAGGAAGCTATATTTTATAAACAATTAAAAAAAATATTAGATTACATTAATAAAAAAGACTATAAACTAAACATTGTTATAGGAGGAGATTTTAATATAAATGTATTAGATAATAGTTTAAAAACTAATCAATTTTTAGATCTCATGTTAGAATATAAGTTTAAGCAGCACATACAAGTACCAACGCGAATAACCCAAACCACCTCGACGTGTCTCGATCTAATATTCACTAATTCCAATACTAAATCGCACACATCAGTAGAAGAGTTGGGGTTCTCTGATCATTGTACTACAACTATACACTTGACTGTACCCCAACGTGATAAACAAATCGTCTGGTATGTTGAAAAAAGGCTGTTTAATAACAAAAACACACAACGGTTCAAATCCAAATTGAGTGAACTAAACTGGAATGACATAATCAAACCTGATAACGACATAAATGAAAACTACAAATTATTTAATAATACACTTACTAACTTGCTAAACCAATGTATACCAAAAACAAAACTAAAGATAAAAACAAATTACAAAAAATATTGGCTCACTAAAGGAATCAAAACTTCGTGCAAAAATAAAAGACTAGAAAAAATACTGGCAACTAAAACTAATAATCCATTAATTAAACAAAATTATAAAATTTATGAAAAGACTTTAAAAAAAAATCGTAAACAAAGCAAAAAAACTGCAGTATATAAATAAATTAATAAAATCCAATAATAAAGTGAAGACTATGTGGAAAATAATAAATGAAAGAACGAACAAAAATGTTAAAAAAGTCAAAAGTAATATAACACTAAAAATTAATAACAAAGTTGTCACGGAACCTAAACAAATTGCAAATATATTTAACAACTTCTTTGCATCTATCGGAGCGGGGCATACCCAACCCCCAGACAAAGAGCCGCGCGGCACCTCGGTACTTCATCCCACGGGAAATACTATATTCCTAAGCCCAGTAGATCCTGGTGAAATAAATGTAATGTTAAAAAGCCTAAAAAACAAAAACAGCTACGGGATAGACGAACTGCCACCAACCCTAGTAAAACAGTGTGCTAATGAACTTACCCTGCCATTTTACCTGCTTGTCAATCAGTCTTTTGAAGAAGGAAAGTTTCCGAACCTCCTAAAGAAAGCTATAATAAAACCAGTTCACAAAAAAGATTCTAAAACCGATCCCACTAACTACCGTCCTATAGCTCTTTTACCTACAGCATCGAAGATATTTGAGAAAGCGATGTGTAATCGTGTTTATTCTTTTTGCGAAAAATACAACATCTTTAATGAATCTCAAAACGGTTTCAGAAAAAACCGCTCTACAGTTCTAGCAGTATATAAATTTATTCAGGAAGCTATTAATATAGTTAATAAAAAAAAGTACGCTGTGGGTGTACTGTTGGATATGACAAAGGCCTACGATAAAGTGCAATACAATATCTTACTTAATAAGTTACTAGGAATAGGGATCCGCGGGACAACTCATGAATGGTTTAAATCATACTTGGAAAATAGGGAACACCAAGTTGAAGTTGAATACTATAATGCAGATACTAACCAAATACAACACATTCGATCGGACAGCAATACAATTAATGCCTCAATCCCCCAGGGGAGCGTAATTGGATGCCTTTTATTTATAATTTATATAAACGACCTCCCAAGAATCATAAATGAGTCGTGTGTTCTGTTTGCTGATGATATCTCAGTACTAACTTCATGTAAAAACAATAACAACCTAACTGAAACACTTACAAACACACTCAACAAAATAAAAACATGGATGACAGAACACAACCTCGAGATTAACTTTAATAAAACTAAAATCATGTCCTTCCACCCACGCCAAAAAGCACCCCTAGATATAAATTTTATTTACAATGATATAAAAATAGAGACAGTACATGAATTCACCCTACTCGGTCTATCCATAGATACAAATTTAAATTGGAAATCACACATTAAAAAAATTCGGTCAAAATTATCTAAATTTGCCTATGCCCTCCGCGAAATTAAAAAAACTACAAACCTTCAGACAGCCCTGGTTACGTATTTTGCTTATGCATACGCATGGTTAAACTATGGCGTAATATTATGGGGAAACAGTACACATGCACCTACACTTTTCACACTACAAAAACGTTTAATCAGAATCCTAGTTAACATAGAAGACACAGACAGCTGCAAACCACATTTCCAAGAACACAAACTTTTAACACTTCCCTGTATATACATCCTAGAAATATGCAAATTTGTTAGAAATAACCAACAATTCTTCACTACACGAGAAAACATACAAACTAGATATACACTACGACACAAAAATAGGCTAAACCTACCTGGTGGCTCCAAGCTAAAAATACACTCAGCAAGCACTTTAGTAATGTCAGTTAAAATATATAATCAATTACCAAAAGCAATTAAAAATGAACAAAAATTTAATATATTTATAAATAAACTAAAACAATACCTAGTCCACAAATGCTATTACAATATTAATGAATATTTTAATGATAAATAAAATGAATACCAAAAATAATAAAGTTGAAGTGAGTAAAAACATTAATATTATACTTTTTCATATAATAATAGCCCTCTTCCTCTATCCTATCTTGCTATGCCCGACAGGGTCCACAATGATCTCAAATTATGTATATCTTATAATGTACCTACCACCTAAGTTCACATTGTGGAATGCAAATAAATATATTGAGTATTGAGTATTGAGTATTGACATATGAAGCTATATTTTCCAGTATAATTTTCTACAAGCACGCGGGCGAAGCCGTACAGCCAGGAGCATAATTTCATTACAGCTACGCAAATCTCAAAAGCGTTTTTATAGTGAAATAAAAATTGCAACTTTGAAAAAAGACCTGTTTCATAATAGCATGGTTTCGATAATACTATGTATATTCATAACTAACTCCATAAGATCAATACTATAGGAGAAATCGCTTTTGAAACTTGCGGACGTGTAAGGTATATTATTATAAGCTTGAGACTTTACTTGGATATACCTGATAAATATGTTTGTAAACGTACCTACAATACAATAAATACACAAGAAATTAAAATGGCTTTAAATTTCTTACATCGGTCTTTATACTTTCTATTTGTTTTTTTATTAGTTGCTATCTGATGTATGCATCTGGTGTATTGTGTGCCTTTTGGTCTGTGCTAAATAAATGTTTTTTCATTCTTTTCTTTCTTTCTTGTGTAGTAAAAAAAAAGTAGCCTGTGAAAACCCATGGATTGCTTCTGTATAAAAAAGGAACAAAGAAAAAATAGGTAGATATTTACTAGACAGATATTGTAATATTAGTCTTCGTATTGAATGAATGAATGTTTTTTTTTTTGCAAATTTTTGTAATTTGTATTTTGCTTTAAATTAGGTATTGCGTTAGATGATATGTGTCTCTAAACTATGTTTAGCATAAGCATAATCAGCCTATAATGTTCCCACTGCTGGGACACAGGCCTTCTCTCGGTGAGAGGGGTGGGCTGTAATCCACCACGCGAGCCCAGTGCGGGTTGGTAGATGTTACATGTCTTCGAATTTTTGATTCTAGGACGTGCCGGTTTTCTTCACCGTTTTGAGAGCAGTGGTGATGAATAATTTACACAAACTAAAGTGCTTGTCTGGGACTCTGGGTTCGACCCTACGACCTACAACTCGTAAGTCGCTGTCGTTACCACTAGGCCACCATTTAACTATGTTTACAAAGCACGAAATTATACTAACTTATAGTTCACTTACCCGTTGTAGCATCGTAAAAATGCCGCTTGTGATGAGTCGAGCAAACCTGGAATTGATATAATTTTATTTTAGAAAAACAATTGAAAGAAAAAATAAAACGTAGCAAAAGTAAACTTTCATAAACTATGACCTGATGATGATGACAGATTTTTATCGTTCTATTTATTTCTTTTTTATTTTACAACAATGCACACTTGCTTTTCCAATTAACCTTAGACATTGTCGAAATCGACTTTGAATATATAAACGAGGTAGTACTCGTTTTATATGATTAATTTTCTTGATATAATTATATTTAGTACGTAAAAGCAGAAATAAGTAAAAATAAAAGCACTAAAACGTTTTATTTTCATAAAATCGTATAATAAATAAAAATAAGCAAGTCTCTTGTGTTTACAAATGTACAAACCATAGTACAAACCTATCAACACTATAGGAAAAACTATCATTAAAAACAACAAATTCTTAACACTACACATTTTTTAAAATTTTATTTTCTTCAGAACACACACATTTATTTATTATATTCCGTGTTATTTTATGCCAGGCACACTGTTTTTGTTATTTATGTAAACATGCGTTTTTTTTTTAAATAATTTTTTCCCGCGACTTTCTGCGCCCGTCCGCACGCGTTTGTGCAAGGATGTGCGCGCGCGGCGGTCTAGTATTACGTTAGAACTGATCGTGTAGCTGTTATTACAATCGCTTCGAAGTTAACAGTCGCGGGAGTTAGAGTTAAGACCTTGAAGCAGCTGTAACATTTATTTGTTTTAGGGCTGATTTCTCCATCGCCAGATAACTTTTATTCGAGGAATAAAATTGACGTATGACAGTTTTTGTATGAAATAACTGTCAAAATTATTCCTCGAATAAAGTTATCTGGCGATGGAGAAATCAGCCCTTTTTTTTTTGAGGATGGGAAATCATCTAATGACTCCTCCCGCTCTGGGTGGAGCAGGAGGGAGAGTCAGACTCTTACTGACTAAAACCCACCCGTGTTCCTTCCTTAGGCCTTTATGTTCCAGGGCAGCGGTAACCCTTTCGGACAATCCCGCTACCCAGAAATCAGCCCTTAGTTGGCACTCCAACTGAAATCTATTAGACAATACTTACTTAGATAAATACATAGAAAGGGGTGATGAGATGTCCTGGACGTGGGCGCGTACCGTAAGTGCTGGGTGAGGTGGTGCGGGAATAGAGTTCCTTTCCTCAAATAAAGTTATCTGGCGATGGAGAAATCAGCCGTTAGTTGGCACTCTAACTGAAATCTATTAGACAATACTTACTGATAAATACATAGAAAGGGGTGACGAGATGACCTGGACGTGGACGCGTACCGTGAGGGCTGGGTGAGGTGGTGCGGGAATAGAGTTCCTGGAAGGGCTTAGGGGAGGCCTTTGCTAGTTTAATTATAGTTTGTCACTTGTAACTCGGGCGTATAATTTATTTTCATGGATTATGCTTAATTTAAAAAACCGGCCAAGTGCGAGTCGGACTCGCCCATGAAGGGTTCCGTTACGTTACGATTTATGACGTATTAAAAAAAAACTACTCACTAGATCTCGTTCAAACCAATTTTCGGTGGAAGTTTATATGGTAATGTACATCATATATTTTTTTTAGTTTTATCATTCTCTTATTTTAGAAGTTACAGGGGGGGGGGGGGGGGACACACATTTTACCACTTTGGAAGTGTCTCTCGCGCAAACTATTCAGTTTAGAAAAAAATGATATTAGAAACCTCAATATCATTTTTGAAGACCTATCCATAGATACCCCACACGTATGGGTTTGATGAAAAAAAAATTTTGAGTTTCAGTTCTAAGTATGGGGACCCCCAAAATTTATTGTTTTTTTTCTATTTTTGTGTGAAAATCTTAATGCGGTTCACAGAATACATCTACTTACCAAGTTTCAACAGTATAGCTCTTATAGTTTCGGAAAAAAGCGGCTGTGACATACGGACGGACAGACAGACAGACAGACAGACATGGCGAATCCATAAGGGTTCCGTTGCCATTTGGCTACGGAACCCTAAAAACCGGTCAAGTGCGAGTCGGACACGCGCACCGAGAGTTCCATACAAATTTGTAGGTATGTAACTACAAATTTATGGTGTTCGGATTTTTTCCCTTTTTGGTTTGTGTGTTTTTTTCCTTACATGCCATTGCTTCTATGTATTTATTTTAGTTCGCATTCAAACTGAAATCTATTAGACATAAATAGATATAGAGGTGGCGAGATGACCTGGACGCGTACAGTGAGGGCTGGTTGAGGTGGCGTGGGAATAGAGTTCCTGGAAGGACTAGGGGAGGCCATAGCTAGTTTAATTTTAGTCTGTCACTCGTAACTCGGGCTTATAGTTATTTTCATGGATAATGCTTGATTTTAAATAAAAGACTGCTTCGTTGGTCTAGTGGTTGCAAGCGCTACTGCTGAGCATGATGTCTTGGGTTCGATTCCCAGGTCGGACAAAGTGTTAGGTTTTTCCATAAGGAATTGCTCAATAGCAGGCCGTAGTCTGGATTTGTGCCCGTTTCATGGCTTAGCTCTCCAATTAAAAACGTGACACTGATAAACACGACCAATAAAAAAAAAGATATATATTTTATAAAATAGCCATGGCCATAAATTTGTTAGTATCGAATTCTGAAATTCGTCCCGTTAAAGTGATTTGAATTTGGAACATTAACAAAAAACCGTATGGAAACAATAAGAAAAAAAAAAAACTATAAAAGTGCAACTCGACCAAAGAGTTCTTGCTTCATATTTTTTAGTAGCCTTCGAAGAACAAAATGATGGAATTACGCAATTAATCGAGATATTATATTTTTAAAACCTATAAGGCAATGGATTAGCGATTGTGATTGAAAGTGTGTTACTCAATTAGGGTGCAGCTGGTCTATTCGTCTATAGGCCCACCGCTTAACTGAAACGTCGCCTGAGGTAGCAGCGCGGTGCGGGATAGGTGCGGTGACGTAATGCGAGAACTCGGTGATCGTCAACTTGTGACAACACTATCACCTGCACCGCTCAGCTACCTCAGGCAACGTCTCAGTTAAGCGGTCGGCCTATAGGTATACGACAGTTAGATAGTTTCAATCTTAGTGTAGTTTCAATTTACTGGGAGTTGTGGTCAAAGTAGGCAGGATCAGGCCTGACTGATTTCATCATTAGGTACTTGAACGAGGGCTCCTAAGATGCGGAGTAATTGCATAATACACTAACAGTAGGAATGGCTTGCGTTTTGACAATTCAACAACATTCATTGCGTTATTTACGTTGATGAGCGGACAATATTTTCGAACATGTGCAGCAATGGATTAGCAATATCCTTCAAAAGGATTCAGATTGTGTTTGATAGTGTGTTACGCAATTACGGTGCGGGTGAAGCAGTATTACAGCAATATTCTTGCTGGTTATTAAAACAAAGGATTCATATACATATAATTTTTATTATGTATCTGTACTAACTCGGGCCATTCTTGCTCATATATATTATCCACACCTCGAATATGCTATACCAAGCCATAGGGACAGTATGTAGGTATGTAAAAATAGGTAGGTACAGTTGTGATTCGTGATAATTACTTATAAGAGGCTTTCAGTCCTGCTTCACTTAAGCCATATGGAGACTGCCCTTTAGTGACCAGATAAAAATTGCCACGTAATCTGTGAAAAGAACACACTATATTATTGTATTACACTTCATTATTACATTAATTTATATATCTTCTTCTCTTCTCTATAAAAATCAATTGCTGTTCGTTTGTTTCGCTAAAACTCGAGAACGGCTGGGCCGATTTAGCTGATTTCGGTTTTGAAATGTTTGTCATAGTCCAGGGAAGGTTTAAACGGTGAGAAAATATGGAAAAATTGCGAGGAAGATAGTAAAAACAACAATTTCATTTTTCCATATAAACTATTCTACCTACTTTCCTGTCAAACATTTGACGATCGTCCCTTCGGTACGGTAGACTCGGGTCCACTCGAATTGAAGTACAAACTATTAAATTTTACGTATTACGTATTAAATTAAGGGTTTTGAATAGTGTAGGAGTAGAGTAGGAGTAGGGTAGGAGTAGGTTAGGAGTAGGGTAGAAGTAGGGTAGGAGTAGGGTAAGAGTAGGGTAGGAGTAGTGTAGGAGTAGGGTAGGAGTAGGTTAGGAGTAGGGTAGGAGTAGGTTAGGAGTAGGGTAGGAGTAGGGTAGGAGCAGGGTAGGGTAGGGGTAGGGTAGGAGTAGGGTAGGAGTAGTGTAGGAGTAGGTTAGGAGTAGGGTAGGAGTGAAACGTATCCTGTATGTATATCCAGATAGAGAATAACGTGCTAAGAACGTACAATTGGTTGATATTTTCTCCGATGCAAGCGACTACTTCCGGAACAAAGCCTGGGCTCCCCCAGACCGTTTCGTTCGCAGCCTGTGCAGCCAGTAGCTGGCAGTTATATTTCATCGAGTCTACATATAGGTCCAAGGAGCGGCGGTGGCTGCATGCATCTGGTAACAATGATTTACCGATTATGTGTGAAATGAAATTGATTATCCTGTAAATAGGATATCAGAATCAATTTCACACGTCATATTATAAAAAAAAATAAGCTAGATGGAGTCGCCATTTCCTATCTGACTACCTCTTAGAAGAAATGGCGAAACAAACTCAGGAGTATTTTAAAGTGCAGACATAATCTTGGTCAGATCATGAAAGGACCATCTAGCTAGATTAATATCTGAGATGGTGTTTCAGCCAGTAATCGTATAGCTCAACTTAGAACTTAAGGAGCTCAACGGCTCGACGAACAATACTAAAGAAAGGAGATTTGGGTAGGCCGCATAAAGTACACAAACTGCCAGACTTGCTTGCCAGACTTGCTTCATGCAAAATGCTCGTCAAAAGCTGCATCTGGTTAGACTGAAAGCCGACTCCAACACAGTTGGGAAAAGGCAGGCAGATGATGTGTTGAAAACCCTAGTTGGGGTGGTTAAATTATTTTATTCTGTAATGCGACATATTTAGACCCAGATTAATTGTTTTAAATTCTATTAGAAGAAGATTACCACAAGACAATGAGCCCCTTTTCACACCGCATTTTGTCTTTACTTTGCCAATTAAAGTAGGCGTTTCATAATCATCATTAATGGTATAAGAATAAGGTTCTTATTAGTATAAAACTCTTATTCACGTTGACTCAAAGGAATATAAACTTATTTGCAGACGAAATAAGGTTGTAGGTTGTAGGTTGTGGTTGTGGTTGTTGGTTGTGGTTGGTATAAGGTTGTATGGTGTACAATAAAGAGTATTCTATTCTATTCTATTCTAATATTCGTATGAAGAGCTAACTTTTCATAGCTGTGAATTTATTTCTGGTTGCTGTACCTATAGCCAGAGCCGGATATCTGGTAGCGAATTTTTGATGAAACGGATGAACAGTGTAATTTTTTTTCTAAATGTTTGCCTTTTGTTTAAATATATTTTCTTTTTTTCATGACTCGATTCTTTCGAGTACCCGGGTATTGGGTAGCTGCAGGTGCGTGTGGAAAGGGGCTAATATTTAAATCAAACTACTTTGTTACGAATAAATGGAGAAACAGACTGCGCACAGATGATATTTAATTGCGAACAGTACAATACAATATAATTCTACCACATTCTACATGGTCGTATTGATATACTTATGAAGTCTTTTCCAATTTTTTGAATCAGTCTGTAAATTATACATAAATATTTATCTATATTATATGCATGCGAGGGACTATAATAAGAATAGAATTTTATTTATTTTTACCCATAGTTTCGGTTATATTTTTTTTTTGTTCTACGAATAAAGAAAAAAACATCGAGAACTGGCTGTGCCTTTTTTATAAATTTGGTTTAAAGCATTTTATTACTAATTAGCCGATTAGTGATACTTGGAACCTCTTTGGGATAAAGCCAGCAAGTAGTAATCATAATATTATTTTGGACAAAAACATGCATTTAACAAAAACATAACAGTTCTATAAAACCCAAATGACTTACCATAAATGATAGAGATTTTAATAAATGAGCAAGCATTAGTTTTTCTGTACCAAAAGTAAATGATGGCCAAAAGAATCATAAAGTAAAAAAATATAAATAAAATATATATAAATTGCATTAACATAGTTTTCGTCAGGTTTGAGATCTGAAACTAGTATCATATCTATCACGTAGGTACTAGCAAAACTTAGAATGCAGATAGTTATGGAAATTTTAGACTTTTACTAAATAACAAAACTTAGAGAATAATTATTTAGTTACAAAGATTTAATCTTACCTTTAGGAGTCAAAGGTGGATTAACGATGAGATTAACAGGTTCGCATCCCGGCTGGACACCAGTCCTCTTATACTCAATGAGGTTGGGATAACAGTCTACATGTCCCGTTGCTGTCGCCATGCCGTATCTATTAGTGTCAGTGTGGATGATGTCGACGAAATCAGCACTGGTCTGGTCGATACGCTCGTTAAGTGAGTAAGTGCCAGTAGTCTGGTAGTATGAACGACGTAACTAACTATAGACCAATTTCTATTATATCACAATTTGCTAAGATGTTTGAGGGTCTCATATATAATGTAGTTTATTCCCACCTCCGTCATATTATTAGTTTGAAGCAACATGGTTTTGTGTCTAACCGTTCGACTTTGTCTAACCTACTTATTTACACTACTTTCATTAGTAACACCTTAGAAGCTAGGGGTCAGGCTGACGCTGTTTACACAGATTTTGCGAAAGCTTTTGATCGCGTTGATCACTCAATTCTCTCTATGAAATTAAATTGCGCTGGTATTCATGGCTCTCTGTTGCGATGGTTCGAGAGTTATTTAATTAATCGTTCTCAAATAGTAGCCTTAGCGGGCTATGAATCTGTACCTTTTTCTCCTGGTTCTGGTGTTCCACAGGGCTCTAAGTTGGGCCCATTGCTTTTTTTGGTTTTTTTGAATGATCTTTTGGATTTAATAAATTGCAATTGTTTGGCCTACGCTGATGATTTAAAGATATACTGTAGGATATCGGACTTGAGTGATTGTATAAAGCTTCAAAGGGATATTGATGTACTTCAAGAATGGTGTTTGAACAACAGAATGACGCTCAATGTTAAAAAATGCCAGACAATTACATTCACGAATAAGGTGAATTACATTAAATTTGATTATCATATTGATGGATCAGTACTAAGCAGAGTGTCGGTCATCCGTGACCTTGGGGTACTCGTCGATTCATCACTATCTTTTCGCGATCATATCGATGGTATAGTAAGTAAGGCTAAAAGAATGCTTGGCTTTATAATCCGTACGTCGAAACCTTTTCGTAGTCATAGTAGCATTATTTTACTT
The DNA here is from genome assembly GCA_951799955.1 of Apamea anceps. NCBI lineage: Eukaryota > Metazoa > Arthropoda > Insecta > Lepidoptera > Noctuidae > Apamea > Apamea anceps. The sequence continues at coordinate 4,751,693 of OX637506.1, forward strand.
TACAACGCACTAGTAAGAAGTTCCTTGGAATATTGTTCCTCTATTTGGTCTCCCTATTATTCAACTTATTCTAATAGTGTTGAATCAGTTCAGGCCCGTTTTGTTAGGTATTTATGTATGAAGAATGGGATCCGTAAAGCCATACCTGATTACAATGACAGGTTAAAGCACTTTAAAATGATTAGCTTAAAAGATAGACGTAGCAATTCTGACTTACTAATACTCCATAAAATTATAAACGGTTCCATCGATGCAGAATTGGTAGGTTATTTTAACTTTAGGTCTAGCCAACGTAGTAAGCGTCATCATCGTATTTTTGAATTGCCTACATCCACCTTAAATACCACATTTAATAGCCCACTAACGCGTATGGCAAGGCAATATAATGAAAGGTCCAACTTGACAGATTTTCCTATTGATATTTTCTCCATGAGTTTTGCTTCATACAGGCGTTCCCTATTTAGACAGTGTGAAGAGTCTATGTAGCTCAAATTGGTTTGTTTTGTAGTGTTCTAGATTAAGATCTACTAACACATTTTTTTTTTTATTGTTCTCCTTTGTCTCGCATATTTTTTTTTTTTAAGTTAAATGTCATGCATACCTGTTATTTGCATGGTTACTGTAATGCTAATTTTAGATGATATTTAATTTGAATCGTAAGTGATTGTGCTGTTGGTGTGCTTATTATTATAAATAAATAAATAAATAAATATCCGGGCTTCGCAGGGTCAAGACCCGTGGCCCTGCAAATTATAAGGAATTTATCAAAGCGACTGCTTCGCTGGTCTACTTACTGGTCGCAAGCGCCATTACTGAGCGTGCTGGGGTCTGTCAACGTGTTCTTGGGTTTTTTCATCTGAAATTTCTCAGTAGCAACTCGGAGTCTGGATTTGTTCCTGGTTTGATGGCAATAGGTTCGCCCCCTATTACAAGATGGAAATACCCAATACCACTTTGTCTGGCCAGAATCAAATCCAGGACCTAATGCTCAACAGTAGCGCTTGAGACCACTAGATAGACGAGATGATTGCCCGTAATAATTGCTCGTGCAAGAGCAGCTTCAGGGGCGTACCGTGCAATTGTCTCGTTCGTCAACTGGGAGAATGTCCTGCCGGCATTCCCAACCAAATGTGCGCCCAAAGATAACCCCATTAAATGCATAGTTTGTGGTTCCCACAGAACAGATAAAAGAGGTTAGAAAGGAAATAGTTCCTGATTTGTATTAAAACGCGTGTCGCCGCCTGCCTCCTACTCCTGTCTCTCCACTACAAGCAAGACATCAATACGTACGCGAATTACGCACACAAATAAACCACATGCACTTAGATCGCGTGCTTGCTATTGGTTCTCACACTAACGCAAATACTGCTCTGGACGTACACTCACACACGTGTAAAAGCAAATAGTTACGGCTAAGGTTGTAGGTTGTAGGTTGTGGTTGTGGTTGTTGGTTGTGGTTGGTATAAGGTTGTATGGTGTACAATAAAGAGTATTCTATTCTATTCTATTCTAATATTCGTATGAAGAGCTAACTTTTCATAGCTGTGAATTTATTTCTGGTTGCTGTACCTATAGCCAGAGCCGGATATCTGGTAGCGAATTTTTGATGAAACGGATGAACAGTGTAATTTTTTTTCTAAATGTTTGCCTTTTGTTTAAATATATTTTCTTTTTTTCATGACTCGATTCTTTCGAGTACCCGGGTATTGGGTAGCTGCAGGTGCGTGTGGAAAGGGGCTAATATTTAAATCAAACTACTTTGTTACGAATAAATGGAGAAACAGACTGCGCACAGATGATATTTAATTGCGAACAGTACAATACAATATAATTCTACCACATTCTACATGGTCGTATTGATATACTTATGAAGTCTTTTCCAATTTTTTGAATCAGTCTGTAAATTATACATAAATATTTATCTATATTATATGCATGCGAGGGACTATAATAAGAATAGAATTTTATTTATTTTTACCCATAGTTTCGGTTATATTTTTTTTTTGTTCTACGAATAAAGAAAAAAACATCGAGAACTGGCTGTGCCTTTTTTATAAATTTGGTTTAAAGCATTTTATTACTAATTAGCCGATTAGTGATACTTGGAACCTCTTTGGGATAAAGCCAGCAAGTAGTAATCATAATATTATTTTGGACAAAAACATGCATTTAACAAAAACATAACAGTTCTATAAAACCCAAATGACTTACCATAAATGATAGAGATTTTAATAAATGAGCAAGCATTAGTTTTTCTGTACCAAAAGTAAATGATGGCCAAAAGAATCATAAAGTAAAAAAATATAAATAAAATATATATAAATTGCATTAACATAGTTTTCGTCAGGTTTGAGATCTGAAACTAGTATCATATCTATCACGTAGGTACTAGCAAAACTTAGAATGCAGATAGTTATGGAAATTTTAGACTTTTACTAAATAACAAAACTTAGAGAATAATTATTTAGTTACAAAGATTTAATCTTACCTTTAGGAGTCAAAGGTGGATTAACGATGAGATTAACAGGTTCGCATCCCGGCTGGACACCAGTCCTCTTATACTCAATGAGGTTGGGATAACAGTCTACATGTCCCGTTGCTGTCGCCATGCCGTATCTATTAGTGTCAGTGTGGATGATGTCGACGAAATCAGCACTGGTCTGGTCGATACGCTCGTTAAGTGAGTAAGTGCCAGTAGTCTGGTAGTATGAACGACGTAACTAACTATAGACCAATTTCTATTATATCACAATTTGCTAAGATGTTTGAGGGTCTCATATATAATGTAGTTTATTCCCACCTCCGTCATATTATTAGTTTGAAGCAACATGGTTTTGTGTCTAACCGTTCGACTTTGTCTAACCTACTTATTTACACTACTTTCATTAGTAACACCTTAGAAGCTAGGGGTCAGGCTGACGCTGTTTACACAGATTTTGCGAAAGCTTTTGATCGCGTTGATCACTCAATTCTCTCTATGAAATTAAATTGCGCTGGTATTCATGGCTCTCTGTTGCGATGGTTCGAGAGTTATTTAATTAATCGTTCTCAAATAGTAGCCTTAGCGGGCTATGAATCTGTACCTTTTTCTCCTGGTTCTGGTGTTCCACAGGGCTCTAAGTTGGGCCCATTGCTTTTTTTGGTTTTTTTGAATGATCTTTTGGATTTAATAAATTGCAATTGTTTGGCCTACGCTGATGATTTAAAGATATACTGTAGGATATCGGACTTGAGTGATTGTATAAAGCTTCAAAGGGATATTGATGTACTTCAAGAATGGTGTTTGAACAACAGAATGACGCTCAATGTTAAAAAATGCCAGACAATTACATTCACGAATAAGGTGAATTACATTAAATTTGATTATCATATTGATGGATCAGTACTAAGCAGAGTGTCGGTCATCCGTGACCTTGGGGTACTCGTCGATTCATCACTATCTTTTCGCGATCATATCGATGGTATAGTAAGTAAGGCTAAAAGAATGCTTGGCTTTATAATCCGTACGTCGAAACCTTTTCGTAGTCATAGTAGCATTATTTTACTTTACAACGCACTAGTAAGAAGTTCCTTGGAATATTGTTCCTCTATTTGGTCTCCCTATTATTCAACTTATTCTAATAGTGTTGAATCAGTTCAGGCCCGTTTTGTTAGGTATTTATGTATGAAGAATGGGATCCGTAAAGCCATACCTGATTACAATGACAGGTTAAAGCACTTTAAAATGATTAGCTTAAAAGATAGACGTAGCAATTCTGACTTACTAATACTCCATAAAATTATAAACGGTTCCATCGATGCAGAATTGGTAGGTTATTTTAACTTTAGGTCTAGCCAACGTAGTAAGCGTCATCATCGTATTTTTGAATTGCCTACATCCACCTTAAATACCACATTTAATAGCCCACTAACGCGTATGGCAAGGCAATATAATGAAAGGTCCAACTTGACAGATTTTCCTATTGATATTTTCTCCATGAGTTTTGCTTCATACAGGCGTTCCCTATTTAGACAGTGTGAAGAGTCTATGTAGCTCAAATTGGTTTGTTTTGTAGTGTTCTAGATTAAGATCTACTAACACATTTTTTTTTTTATTGTTCTCCTTTGTCTCGCATATTTTTTTTTTTTAAGTTAAATGTCATGCATACCTGTTATTTGCATGGTTACTGTAATGCTAATTTTAGATGATATTTAATTTGAATCGTAAGTGATTGTGCTGTTGGTGTGCTTATTATTATAAATAAATAAATAAATAAATATCCGGGCTTCGCAGGGTCAAGACCCGTGGCCCTGCAAATTATAAGGAATTTATCAAAGCGACTGCTTCGCTGGTCTACTTACTGGTCGCAAGCGCCATTACTGAGCGTGCTGGGGTCTGTCAACGTGTTCTTGGGTTTTTTCATCTGAAATTTCTCAGTAGCAACTCGGAGTCTGGATTTGTTCCTGGTTTGATGGCAATAGGTTCGCCCCCTATTACAAGATGGAAATACCCAATACCACTTTGTCTGGCCAGAATCAAATCCAGGACCTAATGCTCAACAGTAGCGCTTGAGACCACTAGATAGACGAGATGATTGCCCGTAATAATTGCTCGTGCAAGAGCAGCTTCAGGGGCGTACCGTGCAATTGTCTCGTTCGTCAACTGGGAGAATGTCCTGCCGGCATTCCCAACCAAATGTGCGCCCAAAGATAACCCCATTAAATGCATAGTTTGTGGTTCCCACAGAACAGATAAAAGAGGTTAGAAAGGAAATAGTTCCTGATTTGTATTAAAACGCGTGTCGCCGCCTGCCTCCTACTCCTGTCTCTCCACTACAAGCAAGACATCAATACGTACGCGAATTACGCACACAAATAAACCACATGCACTTAGATCGCGTGCTTGCTATTGGTTCTCACACTAACGCAAATACTGCTCTGGACGTACACTCACACACGTGTAAAAGCAAATAGTTACGGCGACCTAAAGGTCGATTAATCATATCGATAAAATTACTGTAATTTTGTTAATTAAAGCAATTTTTTTAGTTGCGGGTACGGTACGAATAATGTGGAAATCCTAATTACATATAAATAAAATTAAATCAAAGTCAATTTAAGGAGGAACATCCGATACTGCCGCGAAATTTAAATTTTTTTTCGTTTTATGCTAGTTGCAGCTCTGTTTTACGTCATAATAATAGAAAGAAAGAAAAATAGCATTTTGAATAACATAAAACGTAAAACAAAGCTACAATATACAAAAAAACTAAAACGAAATTTTAAATTTCACGGCCAAATCGAATGCTAAGTCGAATTAACATAATATAATCTAATTAATGTATTGTGAATTACTCTGTGAAAAATGTATTTATTAACTGTATCATGTTAATTTATGAATAATAGCTGTGCCCGCCAAATCAAATTTTAGACGAAAAACCAACTAAGAAACTAAATTAATAATAATAATCCACATTATACAATAATAAAATTAGTGTTAATAAAAACGAAGTTGTATTAATTGTAACATTACTGAAAATAATCATTTGTATAATACACATACTTAATATCGACACTGTTTACAATTTGGTACAACACTATCGATGCGCATAGATTTCCCTGAATAGATGCTTTGGCTCGACACACGCGGCGTTCGCAGTGAACGCAATACATTGCGCGACCGCTCACGTCGTACAAGATCGTACCCATGTATTGCAAGCAATGTATAATTTTGCATCTGAATGCGATTTTATCGTTTTGTCTACTAACTACATAATACTTTTGCAATAATTACAAATATCACTCGTATTTTAAGGTTTTTGGACTTACCGGTGATAAGAAATCCCTCCTCGGGCCACATTACACTCCTGACTTCTTTTCCGACACGTTATGATAGCGCAAGACGGCATAATTATTTTTTTCCGCGGAGTTTCGAACGCTGTCACAACAAGAGCGCGATTGTTGAGCGGTGATTCAAATTTCTGTTGACTTTGAGCGTCTGATCAACCTAGCGGCGCGCCTGCCCCGCCCACAAGGCCCTTCTAACCTCTTTTATCTGTTCTGTGGTGGTTCCATTCCATTTTGCCTCATAATTTGTAACGCTTTTGCCAGTTCTCTCTGTACCTGGAAAATGAGACAGAAGACAATACAGGGACCTATGATATATTTGAAATATAATATCAAAGAGGCTTGATATTCTCATATGGGTAAACCACAGACTCTATAACAACTTTACTAAACATACTTAAGGTACCTTTTAACTTAAAAGGGCAAGATCCCCCTTTTAGAAGAATATACAAAAATTACTTTTGAAAATGAAAAAAATCGCTGGTTAAAAAAGAGCAAGCTCAACAACAGTCGTCGAAAAAGCGTAAAGCTAATGCTCCCACAAAAGTTAATACCGTCACGTAGCCACTTGGACCCAGGAAAATAAACTAGGGTTAAAACAAATCTAAGAGGTTAGAAAAAGAGTTAGATAATAAAGATAAAAGATTTATTTATTATTTATTTATTTATTTATTCTCACACTGGAACGCCATACGGCAATTACACCAATGGACTGGTTGTCAGACTTTCGGGCTTCTGACTACCCGTAACGACTGTCAAAGATCCACGAATGACAGCCGGGATCAACGGCTTAACGTGCTTTCCGAGGCACGGAGGGGTCTCGGTATGTAAAGATGGTCACCCATCCACAGACCAACCGCGGTAAGCGTAGCTTAACCTGACCGATCAACCTGTGCGGCATGCATTTATTTGTATAACTAATTAATTAATTGCTTAAATAAAGTCCTCCAGACCGAATCTTAGCGGAGAACAGCCTTTGGCGCGGGAGATATGATAGTGCACAAGTTTGTGCGCAGACACAGGTGCACTCCCTCTTCCCTCACTCTCGTAGTCTAATAGGACGGTAATCCGACACGACGACATCGAGATCAGGCGCAAGGATTAATGTGCTTTCTGAGACACGGGGGTATCACACCGTCAAATTCCAAACTTCGGGCTGTTTTTACGAAATTCCCGATTGAAAAACCTAATTAATTACTTACCACGTAAGCGGCAGCAATAACAACAGGAAAATTCGCAAATGGGACCAAACCAAAGTTTGCTTCTTTCTCCCAGTCTACAGCACAAACATTAATGCCAGACCGCTGTATGAGAGCAGCTGTGATGACTTTTGTGCCCTCAGTTGTCAAGCTACCCTGGTATCCATGGGCATACACTACTCCGTTTTTGGTTACATCATAGTATCCACTCGTTATGAGCTCTGCTGCATTTGTATACGTAACCCTTTTGAAGTCACTTAAAGAGCTGTAACGATAAATAAAGTTCGTTTAATTCAAAGGTACAAAACAAAAAATTGCTGTGGCAACTACGTACGAACAAAAAGTATATAAATAAAAATTCTTTATTGCAGACCACATGATCCATAAAAACATTTTTCCAAAAAAAAAAACAACCGACTTCCAAAAACGACACTACAAAGTGAAAAATAACTTTAATTTCGGAAGTCGGTGTCGTTGGGTTCGCATTTTCGTTGTTTGCCACCGACTTCCGAAATTAAAGTTATTTTTCACTTTGTAGTGTCGTTTTTGGAAGTCGGTTGTTTTTTTTGGAAAAAAGTTTTTATTTTTCACTTTTTAGTTGTAATTTTTACCAGTAATTTTGGTTTAAAAACCAAACTACTAAACCGTTTTTGATGAAATTTCTATGGGACCATTTGGGAAGTATACCCTTTCCAACAAAAAAAGAATTTTTCAAATCGGTTGGCAAGCGACGGAGTTATGCGCGAACAAACATAAAAAGAAAAAAAAAAAAAACAAACATCCGAATTGAGAACCTCCTCCTTTTTTAGAAGTCGGTTAAAAAACACATTACAATGCTGTAGGTACAGTACAGTGTTTGTTAATTTTACTCAAAGAAAACTTCATAATATTTATGTATTATTTTCTAATTATAGAAAACATCAGATTAATTGTGTTATTTTCTTTCTTTATCTTTTAGGTCTCCACATAACTCGTCCGTGCGATTATCATAATCATCTTTTTTATGGTAATTTGGTACCTACACACTATGGTAACCACAAATATATAAGGTCCCATTAAAATACATGGACAAAGTTTTAGAAATCATTCAGACCACCAAAATAAGGATAATGGTAAAAAAATATATATGAAAAATGCATTAGATACTTACATTAAAATAATCAGCTAACAAAAATACACTTATAAATGTTGGTTACCTAATGCATAAGCACTTTGTTAAATACAGAATGATGTAAGGATGTAACAGAACTGACTGTGTACTTACCTACTTACGAGCATGCACGCAGCGGGGCGCGAGTGCAAGTACCTAACCTAATGGATGCATGTGTTTATTCTAGTGTCAGGTATTTTTAGGTCAAAATAAAATCATTTTAATCAGTGTTTTTTTTGCTTGGATATCTTTGGTTAGACGTATTGAGCGCTGTGGTAAAATTTGTCCATCTATTTTAATTGGACCCTGTAGATAGTAACCGAGGTACAGACGCCAGCACATCAAGCTACTACCATCTGTCAAATTTCTTTAATAGATTTTCAACTTTATCGCTAAAGCATTAAGGTTCAAGGTTGATTGGGAAAGTTTGACAGTTTCGGGTAGGTTGACCTGCTGGCGTCTGTACCTCGTAGGCCGCGTATTCGGGCGAACGATCATCTTGGTTAGGGCGCAGGGACAGAAAAGGAAAACAATCAAAACTTTGTACAGACGCCAGCACATCAAGCTACTACAATCTGTCAAATTTCTTTAATATATTTTCAACTTTATTGCTAAAGAATTAAGGTTCAAGGTTGGTTGGGAAAAATTGACAGTTTCGAGTAGCTTGACCTGTTGGCGTCTGTACAAGGTAGTCTGAGAAATATATTGTTAAACGTTTTCCAGAAAGATTAAACAACTTACCCATTATAACACACCAGTTCCCAAGCTTGAGTGATTTGAAAAATGACTGCAAAATTTAAAATGATAATACATATTGAAATTGAATATAAATTATTATACTTTTGGTCTGTTATGGTCCTACGGGCTTCTAAGGCTTAATCGTTGATCTATGGTTGATCCCTATGCTTAAATCTACTCAATACGTGTTGGCAATTTTTAACTCGTAGTTTTATAAGTCCTTATTTATTTCCTATAGACATTTTTCTTTATCGTCAGTCAGCGGTATGATAGAAGATAATCTTAAAAAACCGGCCAAGTGCGTGTCGGACCACGCACAATGAAGGGATCCGTAGTTGGAATGAATTTATCCCAAGAACAAACTTAACATTGTAGTTGAAAATCATGTCCACATATACAAAAACAACCATTTATCTGGGGGGACACTTGACTGTAACAAAAATTAAAATTTTTAAAAACCCCCGACACAAAATAATAATAAGAATAGTATGAATGTAAAAAGCCTAAAACATAAAAAAAAAACTGTTAAAAAAATAGCCACAAATAGAACAAAAAAGGTATAATATGAACGTGAAACCCTATAAAAAGAAAAACATAACCTTGAAATTATGACGCTACGTACGTACGTACGTAAGTTTTTTATTTCATGCTTTTTGTAGGGACTCCTTATTATTTAATTTATTTTATTTTCTTGCGTTTTACGATTCAGGTAATTTGGTGTTTAATTAGCTGGTTTTTTGTAATTCGCCATTTTGTGGTTGCGGCCATCTTGGATTTGAAATTTATCATAGTGTATAGTATTCTACTAGTCAAGCCCTTTCATTTAATACCCATATTGAGGGAGTTGTGAAAAAAAGTGTAATCCGCCGTTTTGTGGCGGTGGCCATCTTGGACCGATTTTCATCAAACATAGCTAAAAATTCACCTTTCAAACATAAAAATCAAAATCGTTTCATCCGTTCGGGAGCTACGATGCCACAGACACACACATACACAGACACGTCAAACTTATAAAACCCCGTCGTTTTTGCGTCGGGGGTTAAAAATTTGCACTTTAAAGCTTAATATTTCACAAACGGATCCCTGAATCCCTGAAGACCTATCCGTCGATACCCTACACCATGGGGCAGACAAAAATAAAAAACATCCTCAATTTAAGTGTAGATGTAAAACCATAAAAAAGAAATTCAAGATTTTATTTTACCACTTTGTCGGCGTGATTAATATGTATATCCATGCCAAATTAGGTATAGCTTTCTAGTACTAAGAGTCTTGAGCTAACCTGCGGACGGACGGACAGACGGACATGGCGAAACTAATGTAGGCTGCGAAACCCTAAAGCCAGTATTTAATTGTAGTCTTTGCCCTAAACATGCAGTAGGTCAATCTAAAAAGTCTTGTTTATAAAATACGTGGAAGGTCTTGGGATTTCGGAGCTACCTTTTCATGCGAAATAATTACAGACCTATTGGTAATTGTTCTTATCATAACATAACATCACGCCTAGAAATACCCGAAGGGTGAGGAAGAGGTGCACCTTTAGGACATCCATATTTCACCAGTTATGTGTATGTAAGTCCGTCCGTAAATAGGGTGCGATCCTATTGCTTCTATCAGCTTCAAACAAATTAATGAAAGACAAACATAATATCTACAAAATATTTTACGTAATTATGGCTGTTTGTTTGTGTTCAGTGAAACTACATAACATACATATTCAGCCTATAATGTTGCCACTGCTGGGACACAGGCCTCCTCTCAGTGAGAGGGAGTGGGCTGTAACCCACCACGCGAGCCCAGTGCGGGTAGGCAGATGTCACATGTCTTCGAATTTGTGGTTCTAGGACATGCCGGTTTCCTCACGATGTTTTCCTTCATCGTTTTGAGAGCAGGGGTGATGAAATTTACACAAAGTAAAGCGCCTGTCTGGTTTTGAACCTTCGACCTACTCGTAAGTCGCGGCCGTACCACTTGCCCACCACTGCTCACAAGTTAACTACTTACCAAATAATTGAAATGCGGTTTTCCAAACATTTTGCGACATTATACTGAATTCAAGTACTTATGTATTCTTTGCGTTATATTTCTGATAATGACTCACGAAAACAAGATTTAAAATATATTCGTGCCAGCGCAGCGCCACGTAGAAGAAGAATGACTAGCCTAACTGCACTTATATACCAAAGAATGTGCTCAAAACACTTGTATTCTATTTATTTTAGCTATGTAAATAATGTAATTATCTACATTAAAATGTTAATATTTCGTTAATCATGCGCATATAAATGGTACAATTTATCTAGAAACGTATTTTTTTTACAAGCTTTTATTTAGTTTCACCTGTCCCGATGTTTGCCTGTAATCAAATCTTGCAAGTTAAATTTGATCCACACTTCCAGGTTTCCGATAGATACTGTGACAAACCGAAACTATTACACTACAAGTTATTTAGCTGTAGGAGTGTTCAAATCATAACATACGGTATGAACGATTCTTATAACGAATTTATTTGAAAAATTTCAGCGAAATATTAATTAATAATTATTAGTGTTTAGTATTTATTTCGTCGAGAAATCTTCCAAGAGAGAAAAGCGCCTACTGAATAAAAAAAAAACGAAGATTAGGATAAAAAACAACGCAAGAGAGTAGAAATTGCACTGATTTATTTTAAAACAATACAGTTACACAAATACACAACACGTTTATTTATAAAAATATTAGTAGTAATAAATTAGCCTTATTACTAAACAACATTAATCTGGAAAAATAACATCGCTGTCCTTATTCACTAAGTTTCTACAAACTTTATATTAGGTATTACTCGCTTATGTTACGCGTTACTATTAACTACATATATTCAACTGTACAATGGCTTATAAAGTTCGGATCCTACTGCAAGCGAGGCGAATTTCCTACGTTTACTGAGCGGGCGATGGCAAGGATATACAAGGTACATTTTGGAATTAAACCGAATAAGATTATGTGGCATGTTCCTACTTCTGTACTTAGCATAATAGCAAAATCAGCCTATATGTTTCCCACTGCTGGGATACATGTCTGCTGTCTGTAAGAGGGAGTCAACCTTGCGGGCCCAGTGCGGGTTGGTGGATGTCACATGTCTTCGAATTTTTAAGTTCTATCTAGGACATGCCGGTTTCCTCAAGATGTTTTCCTTCACCGTTTTGAGAGCAGTGGTGATGAAATGAAATACACAAAGTAAAGTGCCTGTCTGGGTTCAAACTCAGGACCTACAACTCGTAAGTCGGGGCGGAATCCACTGGGCCACCACCGCTCCACACTTCTGTACTTGTCTCTTACCAATTAATATTCACTATTGATGCTTTCTGTTAGAGCTAGAGCACTGACTGATGATGATCCTAATTTCTTTCGGCTGTTGACAAACTCTGTTACAAACCTTGGTTATAAAAACGAATTCCTCTAGAATTTGGCTTAGCAGGTTTAAATACCAAACACTTCTTATTTTCCACGTAATCTAATTTAAATGCTGATAAAAATATAAAACTACACGTTAACATATTATTTTTCGCCTGCTTGCAGTGAACCCCGTCGTAATACATAAATATATACTAATGGCATACATGACTGACACTGATTCTTCTAACACATCAAAATCTTCACTTTGTTCGTACGCTGTTTGCCACCGATAGCATGATTACCTGTCGTAATTTCAGTTACAAAAATCTATTCCAAGAGTTAAATATATATATTTACAAAATTTCTCGTCAAAACCGAGTAACAATGTTGGAACCTGACTAGTTTTTAGCCGGCGTTTCCCGTCAAACTTCGTCTTGAAGACTTTCGTCTAGTATATTACATTTGTACACTGATTCCCAAAAGCATAAGCTTTTATGTTCAAGGAGGAGCGGCGGATATATTGTTCGGAACTATTTCCGACACGTTATCAGCCGAGTCTCCTTCGTTCTCCTTGTTGGCCGGTTCTTCTGGCTCGTCTCTCATCAGAGCACGGTACTTCTTTGCGATGACCTCCCAGTCTACCACGTTTTCGATCTTCGTGGCGTTGTTGATGCTCAGCTGGGAGCCCAGAGGACTGAGGTGCACCACGGAGAGACGCGTTGAATCTAGGAGTTAGAAGAATATGGTCATATATGCGAAAATTCTTAAGTACCTAGAAAGGTGTTGGTGATTAAAAAACAATTTTGTGTTTAAGTTTGGTGTTCTAGAATAAATCCTTGTAATTGTAAAATTGGTATTACAGAGTACTAAAATAATAAAACTTGATTGAATATCAGGAGTTTTGAGAAAAAAAAAAGTGTGTTGCATTGATTAAAAATTTTGTAGTGTGTCTATACAGAAGTATTTGTAGGTGATGGACTACGATTAGGTGCTTTAGATATCTTCCATGTTTTAAGACCAAAATTACCCTTGTTTGTTCACACAAATTCTGTCCGTTGTAAATTGTCTGTTTAATATTGCCGATTGTCGTAGAAAACGTATCACCCAGTGCCAATTGTATCTCCCTTGTTATTAAATTTTGTCTGTGTGTTTTAAGTAAGGTGTACATTATAAAGTATTTCATCTATGTATAACTTACCCTTCGGCACAACCTGTCCCCTCTTCACCTTGGACAGCCACTTGGCACCAGCCTTGGACCGCGCGCTCATCTGGTCCTGTCTCTGCAAACCGATCATATGCACCAAGCTTGGTCGCTTCTTTTTGCTTATGCGGTCCTGGTGCGAAATAGTCGGATTAAAAATGGAGTGTAATGCTGTATAGTCAGACCAGTATACCTTGTGGTTGGGTGTGGGGCGACGTGGATGATATTTGGGTTTTTAAGTTTCCTTAGTGCGCTACATGAATAAAATTTGGAATTTTTGATGTCCTGACCTTTATAATCTTCTGATAATGCGTCCATATTCCGGACGGTGTCTGACTGGGAAATTTTGATTGAAAGCAAACGTAATGTGTTCATTGCAATGTGCATATAAGATGCTAATTTCATATAGCTGTCAAATAACGAACAGTTTTCCGAAATAAGCTTTTCTACTTTAGCTCTTTTTGGGTATGACGAAAGATCTAAGTGATTGGTATTATTTGATATAGGCTCCGTGTTTATAATTTTAATGCAGAAAATGGATTTTTCAAACTGAGAATTTGGAATTGCTAAACGTAGTCAGAACATGTATATTCAAAAAAATGGTTTGTCGTGTATTTTAATAATTTGAGGTGTAGCAGTGGAGTCTTCTAAGACTAGGCTTAATTTAAATCATGATAGGTATCATAGGACGCCCTGTTGTTCCTGGAAAAGTTTAAAAAATCCCAAGTCGTAGGTAGTTACGTAACAAAAGCAAGAATCGAATCACTTTCGTTGGAACAGTCGAGGCTTATCGTCATGTTTAATTACAGTGACTATATGGCAAATATTTCAGTTGTAGAGCGTTGCGTCGATCACTCACTCCAGTTTGCCAGTTTTTCTGAAGCCCGATGTGATATATTAACAACCGGGTACTGTTAATGTTAACTTAATTGAACCAGTTACTAGTCCAAATCTTGTAGGGAGGTATTCGGTACCTGTTACCTATGCCTTCATTACCTCACAGTGGGGCAAACTAAAAATCTTTTCCATCATTCCACTGGTATAACTAACGTTAGTATTATAGTAGTAATATATGGAAGTACTGTCTCACCTTACACCGGTGGATAATCCACATCAACCACGTCGTCACCAGGTTGAGAGGAGATGGCGCGGTGCTCGTCCGATGCATGTTGCGGATCAACTTAGACAGGCCATACTTCCACTCGATGTCTGATTGTGCCTGAAAAGTTTTGGTTGTTGTAGCAGGTACATAATTCAGGGGTCTTTGGGGGTGCTATTATTAAAACACACACGTTTTTCTTGCCGTGAAAAGCTACGGTTATTCGCCGTGTGGTAGGCACGGTTGTCAGTGTTGTAAGGATGACTATGGAAGATGGTGACAAGTTTTTTCTACGGCGCGGTTTATACACCGTACCGTAAAGAGACCTTATCCTTTTCCTTATGTTTATCGCAATGGAAAAGGTGGGGTTGTCATAGGCGGACAGTTTGTTTATCGCAGTAAGTATGTTGTTACTAGTGTACAGCATTTGGCATTCAATTCTGTTTATTTCTACCCTGTATACTCTCAAACGCCACTCAAATGAAACTGCTTTAAAGTTTTATGTTGCTACACTACATTTATCAAAACATTACTGTAAGAGAAGCAAATTTTTCGGCGATTGAGTTGTGTTTGAGTGCTTATTCGGTTGTTAGCAATTAGAATAATAAAATCTTAGACAGGATATAAGATTGACTTAAAAAAAACACATCTACAAAGTATGGTGGTAGGTATATAGAAAAAGAATAAAGTTAAACGGTGAGTAGGTAAACAAGTTTTTTTATTATAAAGGTGCTTACAGACATCCCAACTTTGATTATGCTAAAGTAATGTTTTAACGTTCAACCGTTCTTCGGTTTGCAAATTAGGTTGCCTGTAATCACCTTTACGGCGAGGTATATCATATTAAATTTGTCCTTATTTAAAAAAAAAACTTAATGATACATGTGTTATTTTAGTACCTAACTATAATATAATTATAGCAGGTCGACTATCTTCGTATTTGCATGACATTTGAATGTGCTGAAATTGCCTGATAATTTTAATTACTAACGTGTACAATCATGTGGGCAGGTCAGATATCCCAGTATAAAATTTAACGAAAAACATATTAATTGAATATAATTCAATGCCAACTAACAGGCGTCATTTATTTAACTAGCTGTTTTATCATTGGTTTAATTTATTTGTTTATCTGTGCCAATATGCGCACCAGCGCAATGTACATCATGTTTTAATCTGTTCACGTGTTACCTGAATCCTTTGGTACGTGTCTGACATCATAGCGATGAGCAGGTTGATGAGTACCACCACCGACACCAACATGTAGATCCCGAACACAATTTTAAACAGGTAATTGGTCCAGGCTGGCTGGATGTTACTATCGTTACGATGCACCCGTGTCTGGTCCGTCGTCGTCTGGCCGAACACAGCGAAGAACAGCAGCTCGAACGAGTACAGTGGGTTCATAGTAACTGCGAACAAAAGATCAGAGTTCTGGGGACACGTAGTTACCTGTATACGTTGGTAAGTGTCCGACATCATCGCAATGAGGAGTGTTATGAGCACCACGACCGACATCAGTAAGTACGCCCCGAACACGAACTTGAATATGTGCTGCGTCCACAGCGGCCGCACGCTGGACACGTAGTTAAGGTCCGACAATGTTATCTGTCCGAAAAGTGCGAAGAACAGTTTCTCCAACGCCTCGACCGGTGACAACGTCGCTAGAAGACAACACTCAACATGGACCACGGTCTGGTAGCTCGCGGCGCGAACAGAACCGGGGTAGGTTGATGCATGGCTTACTATACTTTATTACAAGTACTTCGGTGACTTTGAATATTAAGATTTTAAAAAGTAATGTTTGATCTATTCTCTATTCCCTAGTCCTGCATCAATCTGCCCGCAAATCTAAAGATCTAACACGGCTAGACACCTATTTGTGTGGAAGAGATAGATTGATACGGTTGTGTAAGTATTCTGTACATTGGTATAAAGAAGTGTAGATGTGTGTTGAACTTAATTTGGATTTTAGTGTCTATATAATTTAGTGTTAGTGTGCTAATTAAAGAGAATAGATTGCTTAATGTTCACTTATTATACCAGTGCATCAATCCACCCCGTCCTGACTACGGCTAGACATTGAGAGCGCAGGGCAGACGCCACATTGACGACAAACAGCCAAACAAATCCGAAACATAAAATGGTACCTCGGAGTGGTGAAACAAACGCAGGACATAAGCCAGCCGCGGCATGCGCAAATCAAACTTGCTCCATCAAATGCGGTGAGGTCGGCCACTCATTCCACTAAAACTAGTATTGTGACGCGCAATGCATGTTCTGTGTCCACATCTGGAAACCACGACTCTCATAAAGCTGTGATGCGATGCAGAAAATGCATTGTGTACTTAATAGACATCAAGGTTTCTAACCACCAACCACTTACACGTGCCATAATATATGAAAATAAAACATTGAAATTATGGCGAGGCGAAGTGTACTTTGTATATTACAGAGACCTAACATTCCACATTCTTAACGTGATGGCAACAGTTATCTAATGTAATGTAACGTAAAACGCCAACGATGATAACATTCTCGATGTGACAAACACTGAAGCTTGCAAGCGGATGCACGTATTTTATAACAAAAAATAACAAGTAAAATAAGCACATCGAGTTGTAATGCGATCATCGTAAGGAAAATGGCATTCATATGCACTTAAAATTAAACAGTCTTGTTCGTGTGTATGTGGACTTACGTCCTGTTGGACCTTGTTTCCTCCTGTATGATTCCCCGTTTAGTGTATTTTGCCATTGTGTATCATACGCTTGTCGTTTCAATCGGAGAGTCTCTATTACGACAAGTACAACATTTAATATTTGAATGAACACACATGATCTACATACATGAATGGACTGTCTATGGAAGATGTTATGGTAGGCAACATTGTAAGTATATTGGATTCACACTCACCGTCGGAGAACAGTCTCTTCCTCGCTTGTCTTGCATACTTATTATCTTCCGCCTTGTTAATATTCCTGAACGGCTGGTTCAATGCAACGATGTGCATCGAGAAGCCGAACACGAATATCGCTAATACTGCGAGGAACCTCCCGAGATCCTTCATGAGATCTCCTATAATAATAGCCCACGGACCGAATAGGTGGTGGAAAGATAAGAAATCTAATATTTGAACGCACGCTAATAGAAATGATAAGGCAAAACATTGATTCCTACAATACATAAGTGTTGGCCAATACTTAGGTAATACGAAAATCCAGCCGACGACGTGTGTAGCCACGCCGATCATGCCGCATAACAAAACTGCTATCTTGATCCACCCTAAACCAGATTTATCACTGGGGTTGGTGAGCTCAAAGAGGAGGAGGCCGCTCAGACAAATGAGCAGCATCCATTCATACCACCTGGGTATTAAACTATCCCTAAATATCGAATTATAAATAGGCGTTATCGCTACTAAGGCTAACAATATCATCAGGTAAATGTGTGAAGTTAAATACGACATGAACTTAATTATTGGTATCTTATTATATCTATGGCCTAATGGAAGAGAGAACACCACCCATACGGGTGGACATACTATGAACGCGACAAAAAGGAACATAATTTTGATGCCAGTCCATTTGAGGCTCCCTCTCCAGAGTTCCTGTAACAAAGCGAAGTAATCAACATCATCATATGTTTGTGGAGTCAAGTTTCTGGGAAGTAGGGAAGTT
This sequence comes from Apamea anceps, assembly GCA_951799955.1. Taxonomy (NCBI): domain Eukaryota; kingdom Metazoa; phylum Arthropoda; class Insecta; order Lepidoptera; family Noctuidae; genus Apamea; species Apamea anceps. The sequence continues at coordinate 4,769,961 of OX637506.1, forward strand.
ACCTATTTTTTACCTGAAGATATCTCTGGACCACTGTGTGGGCTATGACCTCCTTCTGTTCGTTCTCTATTAAAACGTCGAGGAACTCAATGTTCCTGTTGTCGGTGGCGGTGAGGATGTGCCCGGCGGACTCGGCGCCGGCCGCCAGCGCCAGCAGCTCGGTGGCCATCGCTTCACATTGTTTTCCTGCCGCTATAAGGTCTTTGGCACGCTCCTTTTCCTGTTACGGAAAACAACGCGCGATGAATATAAACTCAATGATTAATCATAAAGCAATAAATGTGTGAGGCATACCTTAGTGGATAGAATAATGTAGATGTTGGACAGTTTAGCTGCGGTGTCGACGGGCGCCGGCGAGACCAACACGAACTCCTCGATGGGGATGTTGTTGTGGTTCTTGGAGCACACCATCAGGTTGTACACGAACCTCTTGTCGTCCATAAGGGACTGAGTGTCGTGTTCTTTGTGCAGTAAGTACTCTAGGACATCGTTGTGGTTTTCCGATGCGGCAAACCAAATTGGAGCACAATTTAGGTTAGTCTCGCTTTTCGGTGATGCTCCTGATTCGCACAAGAGCTTCACCACGTTGAGGTGACCAGCTTTCGCTGCACAATGGAGAGGTGTCCATCCATTCTTGTCGGTGGCGTTGATTTCAGCTCCTTGACCAAGTAGAACTTCTACCATCTGGTAGTGACCGTGGGTTGAGGCTATGTGTAATCCCGTTTTCCCATGTCTGTCCGTACTTTGAAGTAGCTCTGCTGATCTACTGAGGAGAAGACCCACAATGGACATGTGTCCTCCGAAACACGCGAGATGTAGTGGATTGAAGCCCTGGAATAAGAAAGAACAAAGTTGTAATTCATGTCAGGAATTGTATGAAACTTGTGAGAACTTACATTTTCATTACTCGCGGCGTCGACTTGCACACCAGCAGAGTTGAGAAGTAACCGCACGACGTTTTCGTTACCATTGTAAGCAGCCAAATGTAGTGGAGTTAGTCCAGACTCAGCACCTAGCTCCGGAACTAGTGATACCCCAGTAGGAGCTTCTGACTTTACTGTTCCCGGTACATGGGAGAGGAGTTCTCGGACAGTTTCTGTAAAGCAAAACATATTGATTCAAAATTTTGTTCAAATATAATTGATCGCGACGATAGGTCGTGGTGGAGCAAAATGAAAGTGTAGCGGACTGTATAAAAGGTATAATGACATATGATAAGTATAAAATTACAACGGTCGGTAGAACTTAGACAAGAGCGATATTAAGACGCGCAAGCGCAGCCGTGCACGAAGGAGAGCAACAGCTGACTGGTCGTGGCGGTGTGGCGCGGGGGCTCGCGATCGGCCGTCGGCCGGCTGACTCCCCGCTGTCCCCGCACCCCTCGTTCACTGCCGCCAGCGCGCGGCGATGTTGAGTGGAGCGCTAGCTGTCTCAACAATAATCCTTAAAATAGTTGCATATAAAGTTCATTTTATTTACCAGCTTGTCCATAATACGCAGCTATATGAAGTGGCGTCAATCCTAATTTCTTGCTTGATATCCTTAACGTGTTGGTCGATCGCATCACATCTAAAACATTAGTATGTCCATATTGCGCCGCTAAATGTACAGCTGTCAGACCTGTCCGGTTCTCATCAGTACATGACGCTCCTGCTCTTACTAAGACCCTGACAACATCTGCATGACCACCTTCGGCAGCCAATTGAAGAGGTGTCGAGTCATTCAACTTATTCCTAGCAGATATAACACCAGTCCTATCAAACTTCATGAGTTCTTCAATTACTTTCACTGAACCCTGAATAGCCGCTATATGAGCACACGTGTTCCCATCCTTCGTAGTAGCCATTACCAAGTTTGGATGTGATTGTAAAAAAAGTTGGACCACTTCATTGTAATTATTTTGCGCGGCTGCATGAATAGGCTTTTGTCCTAATTCGTCTGTCGCATCGATGTTAGCTCCAAGTTCTAGTAAAAGTTTACACACTTCTATTTGACCGCTCGCTGATGCTAAATGTAGCGGAGTCTGCTTTTTCAATGTGAGGACATCTATCATGGCGTTGTGATCTCTTATTAAGAATTTGACTAGATGCGCGTAGCCATTCATAGCTGCTAAGTGAAGTGCTGTTCTGCCGTTTCTCGCTTTAGAGTTTATAAAAGCTTTGTTTGTGAGGAGAGCGTCACAGACTTGTAGGTAGCCATGTTCAGCGGCGAGGTGAAGAGCTGATCTACCTTCTGTATCAAACACGTCCACTCTCGCATGGTTCGACAGTAGCGTACTGACTAGTTCCATGTGCCCTCTATTACAAGCTATTAGTAAAGGCGTCCACCCTATTGAGTTCTGTTTGTTCAGTGCTCTGCTCACATCAGCAGGAGATATGTGCGCGATCATCTCAGTCATGACGTCATTGTTTCCGGCAATAGCACAAAAGTGAAATGCCGTTTCTAAATAATGTTTCGTTATTAATGTGACGTCGGCGCCATTTTCTATGAGGCATTTGACAACTTGTCTGTCGGCTGTTGGTATTTTGACCTCTTCTTTTGTTATTTTGCAGGCGAAGTGGAGTGCGCTTGCACCGTCTTCGTCGACTGAGTCGATGTATGCTGTCGCAACGTTTTCACCTTTATGATCTTTGACGAATTCTATCAAATGTCGCACGACGTCTGGTTTACAACTCCGACACGCCATATGTAGAGGTGTTTCTCCAGTCTATACACAAGAAAGCGAAACAATGTCAATGAGTTATTAAGAATATAAGCAGAATAATAGACACTTACATAAAAAATGGTTTAATAAAAATAATATAGAGCAAACGTGTTAAATGTAATAAGTGTCTAAGATAAATTATTTCAGTTGATGAGTAATTTAATAGCAAAGTTTCTCATTTACAAACAAAAACCTAAAGTGGACCCAGAACTGAACCCTGACGAACACGAACGTTGACCGACCACCGATAATACAGTCCACATTGTTCACGTGGACACTTGATTAAAATAATCTAGTTCAGGTTTTAAAAAATACATAACGTAGTATACCAAATTAATCAGCTTTAGTTTAAACTCCTCCTACCTTGGTTTTCCTCAGCGGGTCTCCTCCGTCTTCGAGCAGTAGTACAAGTGTGGCGAGGTTGCCGTACTTGGCAGCCACATGTACTGGGGTCTGACCGTCTTCAGTCGCTTTGTTAGGACCTGCTCCTGACTTTAACAGCATCAGCGCACATTTGTCACCTGGAATAAATATATATCCATTTTGTATATATCTGCAACAATAGGTATTGTTGCTTCTAAAGTATCGGCATCTGTATGGCGCTGGTCAGTTTCAAGTTTATCCATCCATACTGCCTTAAATATTTTTAGGTTATGCTAGCAAATGGCCGGTCCATGTGAATTTATGGGGCACTAATTGAATGTTACTTCCATATAAGCTAAGTTACAGATTTACAGAAAACTTCAGACATTGATTGATTAATGAATAACGTAGTATTGTGCTTACCATCAGGTATCCTGGCAGCGATATGTAACGCAGTCTCCCTTTGTCTGCCACCTCTCACATGGACATCAGCTCCGTACCCTAGCAGGGTCTCTACGACAGCAGGCTTACACGATTCTACAGCTATGTGTAATGCTGTGTAATTATCCTGTAAACACAATTTCGGTAATCGTATTTCTGGTCCAGCAAACAGGTTTCTTTGTAATTATGGTTTATGTAAATCATAATCATTATTAACTACACTATCTCAGTTGATATTATCGTTAATGACAAAAAATTATGCCGTCTCAATGTTGAATATTTTATAACACAATTTGAGTTGCGCTAAAAACATATTGCAATCGCCAAATAGTTTGCCTGTCTTGTAAATATTAGTAGCCCTTATTTCTCTTTCATGTTGAATTTGGCGAAGTTTAGGAATATCAAACTTTTGCCAAACACCGCCATATTTATACAATAGGATTGGTTGCTGCGGTTGCCTTCTGCATTCCACAAACTAGCAAGCGTTTGCAAACGGAACGTGCCGTTTGTACAATGACGAATCATACAAACTGTCAACGACATGGACATGTTAAAGCTTAAGATGAAGCTTAAAAGAAACCAAGATCTAAGAACATACGTTGGTGGTGACGTCGACGCTCTCGCCCTTCTGCAGCAGTGTGTTGATGATCCCGACGTGCCCGTACCGCGCCGCCGTGTGGATACTGCGGGCACCATCCTGCAAACATATGGTGTGATACATGATAGTATCATTTGTTATGTTAATAATTCTACTTTTGTCTCAATATGCTAACAAAGATGTAGAAAGGAAGAACACATGCTGCGCCGACCTCAAATAAATTGGGACGAAGGGCACAAGGATGATGATTATGATGCTTCTTCATCAAACATTCCTTGATAATCATTTGAGGCTTAATCAGCCTATAATGTTCCCACTCCTGGGAAAAAAGCCTCCTATCTGTGAGAGGGAGTGGGCAGTGCAGGTTGGTCACACATGACACACACGGTGACTCATGTCAGCATGCTGGTTTCCTCACGATGTTTTCCTTCACCGTTTTGAGAGCAGTAGTGATGAAATAATTTACACAAAGTAAAACGCCTGTCTAGGTTCGAACTTACGACCTACATAGAACTCGTAATTCCCTGTCCACTGGCCCACCACTGCTCTCATAATTTGAGGGCATGGTCATAATCTATGTAAATCCTTTCGTATGAACGACGAACAATGGTGTTGCTAGCCTGGTGTTTATCGGTTTACCTATACCAGTATAGATTCTATATATTATAAATAAGACGTTTACTTAAATGCAAACGAGTTTTTGATTCGTTTTCTTGTATAAATTCTCTTTATTCCGATTCCACTTGGTTAAATATTTGAACGACAAAAACAAATAATTAATAAATGACAAAGCAGCATACTTTGAAGTACAATGTATATTAAAATGTAGAAATGCTTTCATATTTATGCGTTACATTTTCCTTCTTTTATCACTGCGTACAAAGGTCGCCCCTAGTTTTACATCCGGCACGTGTAGATACCATGTATGCTGACCTTTATACGCAACCTGCAGAGGAAATCCGGACATGTCACATGTAACTAAGTAGATAATGACATGCTAGGTACATATAATATATTTTAATTCTAGCAAGGTTATGAGCGTGACGTTTGAATGTCAACTTTAAAGCAAACAAGGAAAATAAAATAATCTGAAGTATACTATAGTAATAGTTAAGGTAGATATAGATATTAAGGCTGATCTAGTATTTGTGGAATAGAATATTTTTATTTGCATTCTATATGTTGGTATAATAGTAGTGTAGTAGTCGTAACTGCACCTGTGCTACCATTTGCTAGTAGGTAAGTACTGTTTCATTCAAGACTTGTGTAGGTATTGTTTGGCGTCAAACTGTTCTAGGTTTACATGGCAGTACATTTCTTTTTGCTATTTATTTATTTATTTAATGATGATGATGACACATGTCCAGAGGTGGACAAGAGGCGTCTATTCGGAACAGTTACCAAGAGAGTGAAGACGAAAACTTTTTTTTTAATTCAAAGGACTTTTATAGAAAGTCCAAAAGCAAGATACGCTACGGTGTAGCTGCAGTTTTTTAATACCTATCAAGAGTTTAAAAAAAAGTTAGATTACCGGCAAAAATACCAATTTTGCATATTAAATACAAGGTATGATCAGAGAGAAAAAGAGGCATTTTTAGAAATATTCAGTAAAAATTAGAACTCTTTTAATATCATCCACTAAGTATAACACTCTGTATGTAAAGCTTCTGTTAGCTTCGAAATAAGGCTAAGGTAGAACAATGTGAAATATATTTAATTACGAATGCACTACGATGAAATTAAACACGCAACGTCTTATGGCGGTTTCGTGCGCAAGGAGTACCTATGGAACCCCGGTACAATGAAGACAGTGTCACGGAAATACGGAAAGTTATGCTGCTTTGATTTTGTTAATTACTTTATGATCATTACTGATCGCTATCTGAAGGCCAATTCTCTTAATTTAAAACGTTCAAAATCTAGTCGCAGTCTCATCTCGGCGACAAACAAATGTCAGAAACGTGTCAAAATGTAGGGAAATTAGAAGTATTTTTTGACAGATTGAGACTGAGATCGTTCTTAAAATTACGAGAATTGCCCCTCTGTTATGTTTCTGGGTGAATTTTTTTTTGGCTATTCGGGGTTTATGAATAAAAATATGGTAGGTGGTTTGGTGGTGGTGGTTGGTGGTAGGTATTGATAAGATCTACGGGAAAAGTATCCTAACGATACAAAACGCAACATTCTTTGTCTGCTTATCCGTTTGTAGTTAGTTACAACATTCATAGTGATGATATGAAAATGAGCAAACAATGTGCAAAATATATTAGCAGAAAGGAACATTTTATAAAAGAATGTGTCCATTTATTTAGTTGACATATTCCATTATTTTTATATTTATTTATTTGTATTAGCTGCTTTTAGTTTAGTCTTGCTTTTATGGGTCCAGAAATACTTTTCTGATTTGCGTGATTTTTATTTTAAACTAGCTGTTGCCCACGACTTCGTCTGCCATCCAGGATGAAAAGTAACATATGTCCTTCTCCAGATCATGGTCTACCCATGTGTCAAATTTCATCTAAATCCATTCTGCTGTTTTAGCGTAAAAGCGTAATTCTTAAATTTTCTAATTTTCTGCGCAACTTTCTTATTTTTTTTTCCGTAAGAACCTTCTACAAATTCCAATTCAAATTTCAAATTCAAATTATTAGAAAACTTAGACGAAGTATTAGAAAACTTAAAAAAAGATGGATGAAATCGGTAAAGTCGTTTTCAAGTTATGGCGTGATCAAGGGAAATAGGGATTCATTTTTATATACGTATATATAGATGATACTTTGATTTTTGAAAATTGTCTACCCGAGTTGAGTCGGAGGCACAGCTATTATAATATACCTACATAGAAACAGGTAGTCAAGTGTTTTAGAATAAAAACTAATATAACATAATGCATATTCTGGTGATTATTAATATTGTAAAAAAACATTGTTAGGTTACATAATGCTATACCACTTATCCTTCGCTTCTAAAGCTGAATAAATATTAGCAATGTGTATATTAATAAACTGTAATAGTGAAATGATCCATGAGTTCTATTATTATTGATCACGTAGCTGCAGTAAAAATCAATGCTAGGTTGAAACAAAGAAAATTGGAAGCCCAGGTAGACCTACGATAGTATTGTCAATAATCCTAGTTATCATTGTTGTTGGCTGATCATGTTTTCCGTGTACTGTTTCTTTGTTTATCGTACAGATGTGAATGAACAGTCATTATGATAATATGTTATAATATGATGAATAATAATTTAATTATTTTATACATCTGTGTGACTAAATATAATACTTATAAGTATTATATTTAGTCACACAGTCACACATGCACAGCCATATTCACCACTCTATATATCAAATATTTTAGCATTGTTCATCATGTTCAGCAAACGAGCATTGCAGGAATACCTCCATTTTTATAATTTTGTATTATGCCTACATAGAACATGGTCACATGATGTTTTAGGGAAGGCAATATTTTATGACAAGTTTAAACTAGAAAGTGCCTATACGCAAATGATATAAACCAGGCCTTAGGCTGTGTTTCAACCAGAGATGTGAACCTAAGCTGCGTAGATGTGTATAGTATGAACTACTAGGATCGTTTGATTTCATAGCGTAGCTTGTCTTAGCTCTGTTGGAAAATGGTTCAACGAAGCAACATTTTTTACATACGCACAAAGCGCATCTTCTACCGCATCTTACCCGCTCCGACATACCACTTTACTGTGGTGTTAAAATAAAAAAAAAAATCAAAAGTCATTTATTCAAATTAGGCTGAGAATCAGCACTTTTCGAACGTCAAAATTACAAAAGACAGTCCCCCAAAAACGCCCGCCCTTCTCCACTTCCTAGTGCTATCGCTGGGAAGAAGAAGTGGCGGAACAAACTCCCCAGCCCCAGTTAACAGGTCACACGTAGTTTCATAGCTTAGCTTCAACGTTTAGCTATCTCGCAAATCTTTGGTGGAAAGGCAGTTTCAATTAGTCAGTACATGTATAAAGCTGTACCTTATTAGGCATATGTAAGTAGACTCCCTTCTTGAACAGCATCATGGCACAGTCCGCATGTCCGTTGAGCGATGCTATGTGCATCAGTGTGCTACCATCCTTGGTCCTCTCGAAGATGGAAGCCTTGAACTTGTCTGCCAGAAGCTCGATGATCGCTGCGTGGCCGTTTTCTGCTGCTAAATGCATTGGTGTCCGGTCTGGAAGAGACATGGAAGAATCATCAGAGTAGGCAGTGGTTTAGTGGGGATCTTTGGTCTGACAGAATCTGGATTGCCATCGACACGCTAAGAGGACTTGAAGGTGCTGCAACTTTAGCATTGTACTTCAGAAATTGGAAAGCTTAGATTAGGAAGGAATGAACTAGATTTTTCATACACACGAAGTTATGGCAAAAATGATGTTCAATAATGTCAGAATATGATTTGAAGAATAGGTAGTACACGACAGAAATAATACTTTTTAGATACGTTTACTAAAACGTCCGTCCCTGAAGAAACTAACCGTGGAGTTTCATGCCGTGTTTCTTCTCCATGGGGAACGGCTAAATGCAATTGGAACCGTGCACCTAGCTTTTTGTTAAATCAAATATTTTAAACTTGAAAGATGTAAGAAACATCAGTATAAGCCTCACCTTCATTATCAGCAATCGCAGCATTCGCCCTGACTCCATAGAAGTACTTGACGAGCGGCTCGTCACCTTCCGCGGCCGCGATATGTAGGGAGGTCTGACCAGCACCATTGACGGCATCCACAGCGGCGCCATAGTCCACCAGGATGCGCGCCATGTCCACGTCGCGCCGCCGCGCCGCCAGGTGCAGGGCCGTGTCCCCCGCAGGGGTGCTCGCCTGGGTGGCACACGAGTTGTTAAACTACTGGGATTAGTATCCGTGTCACTCTGGTTAATGGGTGGCGAAGCAATATCCTGCGTCTTAGCCAAAAACATCGATCGCGCGAATTTGCGATCGTCGCGTTCATAATTATGTCAGAGGGCGTCTTCCGGTTTTCCGAACACATGAACTCGAACGATCTTTTTGGCGAGGACGCGGGGTTCTGATGGTGGCAAAAGCGATGGTGGATGGAAAAGTGGGGCGTTTCGTTATCAATACTTTATATTTTAAATATGTATGTATATGTATAATAGAATTACGCTAAAACTATAGTACGATATTTATCAACACTAAAATACCAATTCATAGCTTTCTTTTTACATAATATAAACGTGAATGGTACAGGTTACCGAAGAGGTGACGAAACGCCTATGATAACTGTATCTAATTACTTGTTAGGCATAGTAAGAGAGAATCAATACAAAAAAAGCAAAAAAATAAACCGATGCACAAAATATTCACATACTAAGCCTACTCTGTTAAAGCTTTACGTAAGTTAATTTATTTACAAAAAAGCTGTGCGTAAACTTTCAAACAATGCAAAATAAAAACTGTTACAAGTATTTCAAGTATTGAATAATTCATAAGATAATCTCGTCTGCAGTTGCATAACATTACTTATACAGCCTACACTATATGACGACGCGTGTCACGTCGTGTGCGACACATAGGGGCGACACATACCTTGAGTTGCTCGGCGGTCTGCGCACTCAGCAGCTCTCGCACCATGCTCTGGTTGCCCGCTTCCACTGCTAGCAGCAGCGGGATCTTCCCCCTCTGGGAACACACCATGTCGCGAATTAGCTTTTTCCATTCTTTCTGTCTTGCGCGCTCCTTGTTGAGCTCTATGAAACTGATCTCAAGTTTCTGTAGGTCCTTTGTCTGCTGGTTGGCAGGCGGGCTGCGCGGCCGGCTGCGGCTGGCACTGGCGGCATCCCGGTCGCACATCGCGTCCGCTCAGCGCCCGCACCGCATGCATGCGTCGCCACCACAGACAACTCGCGCCCAGCACACCGTGGTGCAACTGCACGAATCGCTTCCAAACCGTGACACAACAGACAATAACAACCGATTTATGTGCATCGCAGTCTTCGCAGGCGACTAGACAATAACGTATAATCGATCGTCTATCGTGCTTCTCACTGAATACCGATGCATTCGAAATTGCCACGATTTCCGATGTACTAAGTTTCGTCCGTCACGCTCAGAGCCAGTGATACGTACTTGATCCTCCATGAGTACTAGGTACTAGCTACACGAACGAACGTCGGAGGCCATGGCAAAGCTGCCTGCCTCTAGTCGTGACGAAGGACCGACTGAGACGTATTGTATTAAAATTAGTAATTTTGAATTTCAGCGCTGACGTTGTAACTAATATTCAGCGGGTGATTTGCATTGTAAATTCGCGCTGTGACGTTTACTCGGCGGCTAAAGCTCGACGGATAATTAGCTAGTTTCTATTCGTACAGGGTGGCTCGTTCCCGCTATCGGAATGTCCTTAGCACGTCAGTCTCGAGCAGGCATGCGGCACGCGGCGCGCGACACCGCGTACTGCTTGAATTTAGTCATAATTAGTGACTGTCAGATTATTTTTGTCAGTTAATGCGTGCTGCGTCAAAGGATGGCACGATAACTTCGAAAGTTTTATTACTCGGTAGGCATGAGTTGATTCAGCTCACAGTGTAAACGTAGAGTTTTGTTTACAGGTTGTGTTTTAGGGTGTTTTTGGGGGTAGTTCCTGATTCAGGCGGATGGCGGTGCCAGGCGCGCGGCTGCACGCGATGCCTGCGACGACGCTGCATCTACGCCCGTTCACTACTCTTGTATTTACAAATCATAACTCTAATAACAGCGCTATAAAGTTTAAGATTTATTGTACACAATTCGCAGCGGTCGTTTACTTTTACTATTTCCAATTTGCATACATTTATGTATTTGCCAGGTATAGGTAGGTATCGGTGGAGGTAGGCATCGGTCGATGTACTAACGACAGACAGTAAATGACCTTTCTGCGAAGATGAATAAACTTTTGAATGAGTATTATTTTTGTACCGTGATTCTTCATCGTTCTCGTTCCGACTAAGTCTTGAATATTCTTGCCTTGTATCTATTACTTTGCGAAAATTTCCTAACATTAGTTACTAAACTGCTTACCCCATCAACTCTCAGTCTGATGTCCTTCCCGGCGGCAGTAAGGAGTGCCCTAAGTATGCTGGTGGCTGTTCCGGTCTGTCTGCTAGCCACCAAATGCACGGCAGTTTGTTGCCGGCTCTGTAATCAACACGCTATGTAAAACAACAATTAATAAACCTAGGTAGTTGGGCCTGTGATTTAAATGCAATGTTTATGCGTTTTTTTTTTAAGTTAAAAGGGAATTAAAGTTCACTGCAGACCTAGATTTTTTGTTTTATGTTTTCTTTCGTTTGCATAGTATAAAACAAAATTGAAATACTTATGGTAGGAAATGAGAATCGGATTTTACACAGATTAACGATGTGATTCACCATTAAAAGTTTGATTGAAATTTTCATAAGTTTCATAAATTATTCATATTTACTAAATAAATTCTGCTAGAGTAGCAAAAACTTTAATGACTAGTGTTATGCAAATTGAGAACAACCTTTGCCTGCCATAGTAAATTATTTTTACGTTTCATTAAATAATATTCCAGGAACATGATTTTCATCAAGAAACTATACAAATAATATGCTCTAATTAATGATCTAATAGAAAAGAATAATTAAATTTGAGTGGTTTTTATAAATATCAAAACTTTTCATTTCTTCTGTAAGAAAATGCTCCATAAAATTGATATTTTTAAAAGACTACGGCAGGCATTGCAGCGTTCTGTTTATCGATGATCTCACCCCTCCAGTGGCGAATGGATCGACCCCTCTCTTGGACAGCAGTAGTTTGACGATGTCCTCTCTGGAGTACATGGCTGATATGTGGAGCACATTGTAGTTGTCCTGGGAAGATGAAAAACAACATGACATTCCATTATACCATTGCAACGCGCTTGTATTCTTTACAGATATAGGTTATATGGAGTATATACGGGATACATACATACACGATATCACATCCGTTTTTCCTGAAGGGGTAGAGATGTACCTGAAGTACATCCATATTTCGTCAGTTAAGTTTAAGTCTCCCATGTATTACATGGTAGCGAGTCTATTATTATTCGTATACGGGATCCCAAAAACCGGGCCGGGCCAGGGCCTTACCTTTACTTCCTTTAACCAGGCACAAATACAGACTCTGAGCTGTGACGGAGATGTTTTTAATGGAAGAACCCAATAACTATTTGTCCGTCCCGGGAATCGAACCATGGATTACAGTAGCCGTGCTTACAACCACTAGAACAATGGCAGGTATCGACAAGTATAGCAAAACATTTTAACAATATGTAAATATTTACACTAGGTACTAAATTAAATGACTAACTTATTATACAAATAAATATAAAAACAAATGGACACTTAGGCGTCGAAGTACTCGTTCGCATCGCTGTCGTCAGGAAACGTGCCCAGAAGACTGGTAGTATTGCCACATTCAATGGCAATGCTAATTCTTTTGCCAAGGAACAACCCAGCCCTCTGGTCACGTGAAGTGTGAACAATAAGTATGTATATATATTTTATACATCTATTTTTTTGCCTGTTCTGTCCCACTGCTGGGCATAGGCCTCCCGCAAATCCTTCCTGGAACTCTTTTCTCGCGCCACGTCGAATCAGCCCTCGCAGTATTTTGTAAAAACGGGTTGTGGCGGCAAAATCGAATATATATTTTGCCAAAAAGAAAGAAAAAACAATCAGTAGTAGGTACAGGTACCGCCATCTATGCGACAAACGTTGAATAAGAAGTAGGGCCCAGTTGTTTTATAAGTTCATACCATTGCCGTTCTTGATAGTACAATCAATTTAGAGAGGGAGCTCGCCGTTTCAATGAAACTGTGCCGATACTTCCACAATAATCTTATTATTACGAAAAGTAAAAGATTAATCATAAATATTGTTACGTCCATATTATGATACAATCTACATAATTCTAGGGGATTTTTTATAATAAGATTCTTATTTCTAACGACAGAAGGCCTGGTACGAATCTAGATCGACAACATTAGCCCCGAATAGCTTTTATTGGCAAAAATGAAATAGAAAAGTAGACGTCATAAAAATATGTTTTAAATTTTAGGGTTAGTACCCCGGCGTCGTATTACTGCGACCATAAATACTAGCTTGTGGGGAAACCAAGCGGTTTTCTAAGCATTGCTTCATTTGCAAAAGTTATGAAAACTATAAGAACTTAGAATAATTATGCCGCAAGCATGTTTGTAGCGCAGCGCATCTACGGCGTAGCAAAGACTACGGAAAGTGCTACGTTGCTACGACGTGTGCCGTATTTGCTACGCCTATTTTTTCCCGGCTACGAAAACAGGGTACGCTATTTTTTATAAAATAGAATGTACATTTTTATTAAAACTATTATTTTAATATTTGTACTGATACTTAATCAATGTTGTCGTTATGTACAGGAAGATTAATACTATAGGCACGGAATGTAAGTTGATTTAACGCTGATTTCTTTTAAAAGTACACAAGGAACTTATGTAGATTTCTTTTAATTTTGCGATCAAATCTGTGTCCTTGAGCGAAGTAAGCGGTCTCAACTAACGGTGTCACCAAATTACTTTACATACATTATGTAGGCACAATTTTCCGTACATTCCCATGCGTAGTAAATATGTCCGTCCATACATAATTACATATGTATGTTTGTTTGCTGATAGATCGCGTGCGCTCAAGTACAGGTCCTGCTAAGACATTAGCTTACTTAATCAATATGTATGCAAACTTTATGTATGCTACGTATAGGACTTTAATTATTGCTTACATTTTGTTCTGCACGATTTTATTTCACAGAATAGGAAGAAACTTATAGTAGCTACGTACAACCTAGCCAGATGTTTGGATGGTCTACAAAGGTTCAGGATGAGCTTCCCACATACCATGGAAGCATGGCACAAAATGGAGAATGTCTAATCTTAGCAGTGGTTGGAACAAGGCTGCCACTGATGATATTTAATACTTGAGGTTAGTTGCCCTAGGCAGTCGTGGATTGACAGCATCGAGGGTTGGGTAGGGATCAAGCTATGGAAAACGAATTCAACAGGCGTGCGACAGAGGGCGTTTTGTCGAACTGAACGCGCCTGAATGTATTAGTTTGAGAAGTAAAAGTAACCTTATTAATAACTAGCTTCTGCCCGCGGCTTCGCCCGCGTGGATGTCGGAAATTATCCCACGGGAACGTGCTAACAGGATAAAATGTATGTGCTTCCCCAGGATGCCATCTACCTCGCGGGCCCTTTGTGGCTAATTACAATAGAAAACCAATTGTGTCTCATTAGTGGTGATTAAGAGGGTACCTATATGATATCTTTACCTAATTACCTACCTAATTAAAAAAAATAACCTACCTAAATAAACCTATTTCTGATGATAACTAATCTAAACTCAATAAATAAGCAAAATCCCTAAAAACTAATATCTATACGAATGACTAATCCTACCTAACAGTATTATAAAATAACCTACGGTCACTATGTACACTATCAAATATACTACCTATACTTTAAAATTAAAATCTATACCTACGACTTATAAAATTAAACCTAAATAACTCTAAAAACTAAAAGGAATAAAAAGGTCGCACAGATGATACTGTGGGTGACGTAACCTACGACAAACTTATTATTTGCGGTTGGTACAGTAATCGTTCTAGGGATCGAACCGCAAAATTAAGTTTGTTTTTTATTGTATATACTTTTCCGGGATAAAAAGTACCCAGTGTGGTGCCCAGGATATTAAAGAATAATTATACCAAGTTTCATCGTAATCGAACCGGTAGTTTTTGCGTGATGCCTGAACAAACAGACAGACACACAAAAATTTTTGTAATCACATTTTTGGGTTCGGTGTCGGTCTAGTAACACCCCCTGCCATTTATTTTTTTGATATTTTCAATGTACAGAATTTTCACTTCTACAGATTTATTATAAGTATAGATTATATTTTCGAGCCGTTTGGGGTTGAAACGATCAGGCCGTGGGGTCCGAGTGCGCATGGTCTTTTTAAGGAAATTTCGAAAAGACTGGTTGACACTTGCCATGACCCAAGGGCTGGCTTTTACCTTGGCCAGAGGCTAAGCATTGCCATACAACGTGGCAATGCCGCCAGTGTCTTGGGTACTTTACCAGTCGACAGCGATGTGGATGAATTTTTCGACGCTATAGTTTAGTTTGTAAATAGTTTAAGTTAATTTAGGATATTATTTTGTTATTTTAGTGTTATATTTTAATAAAAGTGGTAGTAAAAGATAGCATAATCAGCCTATAATAATATATACACTGCTAGGTCACATGCCTCCGAGCTGTGAGTGAGAGTGGGCGACCACGTGGCCCAGTGCGGATTGGTGGATGTCACATGTTGGAGTAGTATGAGAAGAAAAATAATACGACATCGTTTCGTTCCTCTTTATCGGAGACAGAAGTATTCACAAGAGATGAAGTTTGCGACTAACATAGTAAATAATCGTACAACAAAAACGGAACACATATTATAACCAATCTTCTTGACATAGTCAGTGGTTTTAATTGTGAATGCCATATCCAATAGCCATCCTATATCTGTGGAAGGTCATATAACAATCATAGAAAATCACTAAGGAAAGTGACGTCATTGGTGACGTGTCGAAATGAGAGAAAGGCGTGAAGTGAGTAAATTGCGTAGAATAGTGTGTAGGCACGTGTAATTCGTTGGTCGCGTGCTGACGTGGCACTAGCGGTACTAGTGGTCACCTCGCGCCATTTGTTGCTCTAATGTCACGGCCCATTGACTCATACCTGATGAGTCTGTTGGGCCTGCTTAGTTGTTCATTAGAAACGGTAGAAGGGAGACTACTGCCTGAGAAGACGTTAGCGAAACGTGTAGCATATTTTTAATTGGCCTCAAAAAACGGAGGAGGTTTTGCATTCAGCGAAATTGTATTGTATTTTTCGTGTACACCAATTTCTCTGCATGAAATGTTATGATTTATCTGTGTAAAAAACAAAGCCAACATAGACCTCGGACCGAAACTAAAATGATTTTAGTAGTTGTGGTAGGATTTTTTAAGTTGTTTGTTTTATTTTTTCGTTTAATAATAGTATTAGTAGTAATAGTAGTATTTATTAGTAGTTGTGGTAGGATTTTTTAAGTTTTTTGTTTTATTTTTTCGTTTAATAAAAGTCATACTTATGGCTGATTCAATCGCCAGATAATTTTTATACGAGGAATAAAATTGTCGTTTGTCAGTTTTTTGTATAAAATAACGGTCATATTTTCAAAATTATTCCTTGAATAAACTTATCAGATGATTGAATAATCAGCCCTTATCACGTATATGCAAACTGAATGTCAACAATCCTGTGATTCACAGCAACATTCATGCAGCACGTTTTAATTAATAAAGGTTTTTTTTTAAAAAAAAAGGTTGCCCCACACTAGGAATTTCTCGTGTATCGTGGACGCGTTTACAAACATTTAAACTCACATACACAAACAGCCAGACCCGGAACAACTACCTGTAGGCAATACAAATATTTGTTCCGTGCGGGAATCGAACCCACGACACGCAGCGCAGCAGTCGATCGCTCAGCCACTGCGCCAACCGTGTCGTTTATGTTGCTACTTAGATTGTTTTATTTATTTTTGTGTAGGCTTAGCTTTATTTATTTTAAGTACCATCGTTTTCAACACGAGATTGCTAAACATTAAAAAAAACTGTGAACAAAATACCACACAAAAGTTTTCTTTTACAGGTCAGTGAACCTCACAAAGAAAGCTTTCAGTGAAACTGTTGAGCTTCACTAAGAAATCACCATCTGGCAGCAGTTTTTATAGTTGTCATCACTAGGGCTAACGATTCCTCAAATAGTTATTAAGTGATCAGGCAATAATTGTGTTTATTAGCCTGCCGATCTATTCTGTAACAATCTCACCGTGAAAACTTAGGTGATGTGAGCTGTCAATCGTGTCAATCCTTTACATCAGCCGAGTTATTCTGTAACAATCTCACCGTGAAAACTTAGGTGAAGTGAGCTGTTAATCGTGTCAATCCTTTACATCAGCCGAGTTATTCTGTAACAATCTCACCGTGAAAACTTAGGTGAAGTGAGCTGTTAATCGTGTCAATCCTTTACATCAGCCGAGTTATTCTGTACCAATCTCACCGTGAAAACTTAGGTGAAGTGAGCTGTCAATCGTGTCAATCCTTTACATCAGCCGAGTTATTCTGTAACAATATCACCGTGAAAACTTAGGTGAAGTGAGCTGTCAATCGTGTCAATCCCTAACATGGGGAAGAATGACAGCTCACTTCATCTAAGTTTTCACGGTGGGTAAGTAAGCACTAAATCATATTTTGAGGCCAACCGAACAGCAAGAAAATAAAAATTGTACATGAAGTCCAAGAAGTAATTTACTTTCGGTTATCGTAGTTATAGGTATGCAGCAATCAATGCGGAAAAATAAACTCGATTTGTAAGTTTTCAAGTAACGATATGAATCTCGAGAAAGGAAATCTAGCTCATTTTGTAGACTTCATTAAAAGATAAAAGTTATAGACCTTGTGCAAGTTTTAGGACATGAAAGTTTACTTTCTTTTTTGGCTGTACCTAATGTTAGTAATTACAAAAAGTTCAATAATATTGTTCCAAAACGGGCATAATGGATGTAGGAAAGAAGGCTGCCAGGCTCAAATGGGATTAAGCCGGTCACATCAGCCGTATGCACAATGACCGCTGGGCAAAAGCCTCCACACAATGGGTGCCTGAAAATGTACGGCGCCGCCGAAGCCGGCCCAGAAAGTGATGGCGAGATGACCTGGGCGCGTACGGCGAGGGCTGGTTCGATGTGGCGCGGGGAAAAAGTTACTGGAAGGATTTGGGGGAGGCCTTTGCCCAGAAGTGGGACAGTACAGGCTAATTAAAAAAAAAAAATTGTAATCTAACGGAGAGAATGTAATTGTAAGATAAAAACCCAACTTGTTTATGAAAAGTTGGAACTCAGAAGATGAGTATGTTTTGTGATGTGTCTTAATATTATAATAACAATAAAGTTCGCCACAGACACACACTAAAAAAATTTGATTTTACTTCTGCAGTCTTCAAACTATACAAAAGAAATCCGACGATCGTGATTCGATACTTATATTTATTTAAATGAATGCAAAAATGCTGAGAACCATCAATTTATCTAGCCTACTACAGACATTTTCAACTCATATTCTGTACATTAGACTAGCTAGTCCATAATGCATTTTCTTATAACCCGGTCTGAGCTTGAGTGCTGACCTATTACAGGTTATGAGCATAAATTGCCTGTGGAGGGTGTTATCAGGCAATCTGTGACGGTAGGCATGAAACCCGAGCTATAAGTTAGCAGAATAAGCCATGGGTTCTACTGCAAGCGAGTCATATTTTAGTTGGAACTTGAAGTTGCTTTCAAATGTGTCCGAAGTGACATTTTGAGAATTTGACATTATGCGAAAAGGCATTTTGCGAAAATGGCGTTTTGCTTATGTAACGTTTTGCTATGTAGCGTTTTCAGAACATGACAATTTGAGAATATGACATTTTGAGAAATTGCAAAATGTCATTTTGCGAATGTGGCATTGTGCGCCGAATCCAGGTAAGGTAAGTTCATTTGTTTTTCTGGGAAAAAGTATTGCCTCGTTTTGATTCGGCACCCTAATTGCGTAACACGCGATTAATCTGAATCTGAATCATTTTGAAACAAATTGCTAATCCATTGCTTCATAAGTTCGAAAAATGTGTCTGCTAAACACGTAAATAACGCAATGAACGTTGTCGAACTGTCAAAATAAAATCGATTCCGATTGATCGTGTGTTACGCAATTAGGGTGCAGGTCACAATCGAAGTATGGGGATCCTGATCCTGATTTTTGCCCGGTTAATGGTAATAGATTTATCCTGTATTATGTGTGACTTAAATATAACGGGCGATATAGGAACCTATACCTCTTATTCACTGAGCGCACTCAGGTATTCCTTAAAAAATATATGTTCATCATAGAAATATTATCGCTGTATGTGGACGCAAGCCCTTTCGGCGGCAGCTTGGCACGCCTTGTAGGAAATTAACCCCTTTGTTCCAGTTTGCTTTGTTTCAAGACGCGTACCTACATGCTGTTAATTATTATTGCACCGTTGTCAACGGTGCTAAATGCTATAGATTGTTATTTGGGGGCAATGATTTTAAGGTTCATGAGCATTTCACCAGATACGTAATTTACCAGATTCTCGATTTACCAGATTCTGAATTGACCACATTCTCAACACACTGGATTCTTAACTCACCATATTCTCAATTTTTCAAAGTACAATGAAAAACGAAATTCTAAAATGTAACACAAATCTATCAATAAAATTATTCAATGAAAAATAATTAGTAAGCAGTTACTTCTATTTTAAACAAAAGATAGAAAGAATAATGTTTATTTGAAAACAGTTCATGAGATTCAAAATTTCAAAAAATGCGCCAATGAATTGAGGAAGTACGAAATCATTAATCGTGATGCACGGCATCAAAATCGAAAATCGAGCAGAAGATTATGACCTAAAAGTTGTGGTAAATGAACTACCGAAGTCATCATGATCTGTCTAGCCTTTCTCCAACTATGTTGGGGTCGGCTTCCAGTCTAATCGGATGCAACCGAATACCAGTATTTTAAATGAAGCGACTGCCTATCTGACCTCCACAACCCTGTCAGTGGGTAATACGATACCCTTTGGGAAGACTGATTGACGGACTATCGAAGTGAGACTAATTAAAGGAAGTAGTACTTATTCATACTAATCTTTTTAAGCACCTCGTCTCCTGTGGAAAAACCGTATTGTTGAGTGGACGAAGTGATTTTAAGTTATGAAGCTCGGAGATTGATTTATGATCGACAATAGTCGTAGTATTTCTCAGTAGCAGCCCAGAGTCAGAATTTGTACCCAGTTGATGGCAGTAGACTCTCCGAATCATAAACCACAAAAAAGTGCACGTGGTGCGATTGTGGAATTCACTACCGCCTGACATTAGGGACTGCCAAACTATTGCAGTTATTAAAAGAAGAGTGAAAGAACACTATCTGTCCACTTCATCATAGTTGTGTAGGTATGTATTTATTATTTTGAGTCTGATATAATTATTATCATTCTAGTAATATTTATTTTAGAAGTATTTATGTATGTTTATCAGTATATTCTCGTAATTTTTGTTTGGTTTTTAAGTGAATTGTTTTTTATTCTATGTATTATTTTTTGTCTCCTTTGCTCTATCACATGCTGTTTACATCTCTGTATATATTGTCCTATCTCAGGTATGCTGGAAGAGATTTCTTATGAAATAAGCATCACGTCTGTACCTATTTTTGCTGTTCTGTTTTTCACTGTCTGTTTATATATGTGTATACATAAATGGTAAAATAAAAATAAATAAATAAAATAAAAAAGGGTAGTAGCTGGCCAAATGTGGGTGTACTATGCAGGATTTTTTTTAACCAGTGCACAATTTGTTACCATGTCAAAGTCAAAGTCAAATAATTTATTTCAAATAGGCACATTAAAGGCACTTTTGAACGTCAAAATTAAAATTAAAATAAAATTGATTCTAGTCGCCCCTTCCAAAAGGTAGTTTTCGTATGGAGAAGAATGGGCAAGAAACTCCACCGTTACTCTTTTAAAATGTTGTACAATATTTTGCATACATAAATGATTTAATGAAACCGGGGCATATAAATTTACTAGGTGATAGATACATGGTGCATGAAATCAGCATATGATTCTATCGTAGAAATTTTTCGCCGTTTGTCAAAAAAAAATCTACTGTTTCATAGAAACGTCCCAATACCTACGCGGTCAAAATGTACGGAACAACTAGTTTTTTTTTCCTTTAGGTACACTTTTATTCAACCCTTCGGGAATGACAGGCGTAAAATTATGTTAAGCTAACAGTCTAGATGTCCTTTATGGGTGCCCG
The DNA here is from genome assembly GCA_951799955.1 of Apamea anceps. Lineage (NCBI taxonomy): Eukaryota > Metazoa > Arthropoda > Insecta > Lepidoptera > Noctuidae > Apamea > Apamea anceps. Next base: position 4,791,049 of record OX637506.1, read on the forward strand.
TTTCTTCTTGACGGGTTACTTTAAGAGAATCACTAAAACACAATTAGTCTATCGTGAATCACTGCTTAAAATATTATGACTCACATTATTCCTGGCGCCGACATCGGAGCCGAGTTCAATGAGCCGCTCCACGAAAGATGTTTTGTTGTCCTTTACTGCGTACATCAGCGGTGTCATGCCTGTCGTCTGGAACAAAACAAAGGGTTATTATTTATACTACGTCTGTAGTGCAGGTACGAGCTAGGCAGACATATGAGTAGTTAAAAAACAAAACAAAGAAAAATTGTTTATTCTGCACAACACAAAAAATATGACATAAAATATACACATATCTACAAAGTTAAAAGGTTTGTCAGTAAAGATGATTTTTTATAGCGAAATTGGCCCGCTCATGACTTCGATCTCGCCTGGTGGATAGCGATGGATGATAGCACGGCCAACTGCCTAGGGTATGCCGGATGAACGCTTTGAACAGTCACTTATTTTTTTAAACTAAAAGGTAATACCTAAGTACAAATGGCTAGGTACAATAGAAATGTGTCCCTGTGGATCGGCAGTGGAATATTAACATACGTGGAAAACATATTTGAATAAATCCGCTATTTTGGCTGTATACAAACAAAACCTAGTTTATTACCGCCGCAGACCCTAGATGAGATGATGGGCACCTCATTTGTTAAAATCCATCCAGCCATTACGATGCGTCGATGGTATAAAACATCCCTCATACAAACATATATAGGTACATACGATACAAATATAGCCCTGTATTTGCTGTCACACAGTCCGGTAGAAAAGGAAGTTCCTTTTAAAGGTAGACATGAGACAGTTAGGTAACATTACATGCAATAAGTTAGACTGCATTCACAATAACTGCAAGTACAGTCACGAGCACCAATATGTCAACACTTGGCAACTTTCTGTTGCGATTTTTTCGTGAAATAACGAATGCAACGTTGAAATACAACACATTACATAAACCTATGGATTCGAAAATGCTATGTTCTTAGCAACATAAAATTTCATTCAGAAATAAAGGAGTAAATCGCTTTTGATTAAAGCCGAGTGTATACATACTTTTGCTTGTCACTGTACTTGACTACAAGACACGCAACAGCAGCCAGTTCGCCACTCCCAGCAATGCATTTTCACAGCAATTAGAACTACATAGGAACTGCCAGCCAAAATGCGGACTGCATAAATTTACCCAACCCGCTGACCGCTTACCGAATTAAATAAATAACGAAGGTGTCAGTTAGACAAACACCCTTGAACTTAATACAACCCATTCATTAAACACAGCGATAACTAAAACTTATTAAAGTAATAGGGTACATTTTAAAGTCGGTATAAATCACGATTACTGTGAAAGGTCTTCAGGGATAATTGTCCGTTATGGTCTCTTGAAAGTTTTGCTTCGTGCCGATAAATAGTCAAGCCTTTGGGCGTGGTGCAATTCATAGAAGATTGCGCCACTAAACGGTTAGAATAAAGTGCTACAACAGTAAGAATTATCGTGCTTTTGTTTGGGTACCTATACAATATTCGAGATAGGCCAGAACTAACTTGGTTTATTGTCTTATGTAGTTTTTTCAGGTGTAAAAGAGTTTTGTTTGTATGTTAGAGACATTTAACTTTACCTGTTTTCATAAGTGAGCTTCTTGTAGAATTCATTTTTATTTTTCTTATTTTGTCGTTTTGTTTGTTTGCCAGGAATACGAATCATTCACAACTCGATACAAAATTAAAACCAATTTTGTGAAGATTAAATTTTCAATGAAATTAATCGACTCCACTATCTAAACGCTAGTTAAATATAGATTAAAATGCGAAGAAGGAAATACGCAAATCAGAAAAGCGTGCGGCTTTTGTTTTTTATTTTACAAAACAAATGAAACATTTGAACATGAAACAAAAAGTGCCAGTGACATTACTCAAACAGATTATGAAAAGGAGAGAGGTTTTAATGCTGTTAAGCACGTAATATAATCTCTTTGGTTGAATAAATTAAAACAAGAAAAAAACACAACATTTTTGAATGGCAACTAAACTAGTATCGTCGACTATATTACAAAATAATTAATATTGATTAATTATGATTTTTGTTATATTACAAAATGTTTTAGAAGTACTAATGGCATAATCGTACATACTTTTGATCCACAAATTCAAGGTCGCTCAGTGCGCTATGGAGCGAGCAATGCTCGGAGTCTCTTTGAAGGATAAAATCAGGAATTAAATTATCCGGAAAAGAACCGGGGTTACCGACATAGCTTGCAGAGTAAGCACTGAAGCAACTGAAGTGGCAGTGGGCTGGCCATGTGGAGCAGACGAGTCCTGGAGTGGAGACCGCGTATCGGCAAGCGTAGTGTGCGTCGCCCGCCAGCTAGATGGACGGCCGACCTAAAGAAGGTGGCTGGGACCGACTGGATGCGGAAGGCGGAGGACAGGGTGTTGTGGCGCAGCCTGGGAGAGGCCTATGTCCAGGAGTGGACTGCAATAGGCTGAGTTGATTGATTGACATACTTTTTAGTAAATTATTGGCATTGAATTTCAGGTGAAGGTAGTGTGTTTTATCTTTTCCCTCCAGATAAATAGAAAAGGGTTTTCTGAATTTGAGCAGCGAGCATGTCTGTGTAGCTTTCATTCAAAAGTTGGTATTCCTTAATGTTTTATTTTATTTCACCTATCGCTTATGAGTTATAACTTTTCATAGCTGCATTGGCAGTCAAATGGGTAGCAGAACCCCCCAGGGAGTGATTAGCAAGGTACACAAGCGTGACCCGTTATAATTACCTTAATGATCTGTTACAAAATTACTGTTATCGTAAACTTGCACTTCGTGTTCCTCATTAATCTTTTACCGTCACGTGATTGTTTTCCTGGTGACCTTGCCCATGGGCAGAAAATTGCGATTTGATTGCCTCTGGTATACTATAAGTTGAAGCAGCAATAATAGTCTAAAAAGTGTTTGGGTCATTCGTTGCTTCAATTTTATTATATATATTCTTTTTATCCTTTATTTTAAAAAAAACAGGTTTTTAATAATTAAGTACAGTCTAGCCTAAAAGACTTATAAGCAAGTTAAATCTAACTTAATTTTTTACGTGATAATTATTTTAAACTTACTTTTTCAATGTTCGCAAAATCCTCGAATCAGGAGTTTCGATTGTTTTTGTTTGGGCGCGGTTCACGTGTTTACTACTTCGAGCGGCATCTACTGCCAATACGAAGAAATGAACGAAAAACACTACCAATAGCTAATCGCAGATGGCGCTGAAAAGGTATGTTTGTTCTTCGTTTTTCCTTTGACTTGAAAAAGTAGAACTTTTGTTTGCTAGATGACTCTATGCATGCAGAGGGTGTTAGATACCGGGCCGTGATTTGTTTCCCGCTCCTGTATAAGTAAATTATGCTTAAAATTGTCATGTTTTTTTGGCTTAATATACCTACTGCTATTTACTAAAAAAAGCAAAGTTAAAAATGTGTGTTTAATTGGTTACACACAGATGGGTCAAATCAAATCAAATTATTTTATTTCATACTAGCTTTTGCCCGCGGCTTCGCCCGCGTGGATGTCGGAAATTATCCCACGGGAACGTGCTAACAGGATAAAATGTACCTATGTGCTTCCCCAGAATGCCATCTATCTCGCGGGCCCTTTGTGGGTAATTACAATAGAAAACCAATTGTGTCTCATTAGTGGTGATTAAGAGGGTACCTATATGATATCTTTACCTAAGTACCTACCTAATAAAAAAAAAAACTCAATAACAGAAAATTAAATACCTACCTACCTAAATAAACCTATTTCTGATGATAACTAATCTAAACTCAATAAATAAGCAAAATCCCTAAAAACTAATATCTATACGAATGACTAATCCTACCTAACAGTATTATAAAATAACCTACGGTCACTACGTACACTATCAAATATACTACCTACACTTTAAAATTAAAATCTATACCTACGATTTATATAAAAATAAACCTAAATAACTCTAAAAACTAAAAGAAATAAAAATGAACTCCATTGCGGTGACTTAACCTACGACAAACTTATTATTTGCGGTTGGTGCAGTAATCGGGTCTAGGGATCGAACCGCAAAATTAAGTTTGTTTTTTATTGTATATACTTTTCCGGGATAAAAAGTACCCAGTGTTGTGCCCAGGATATTAAAGAATAATTATACCAAGTTTCAACGTAATCGAACTGGTAGTTTTTGCGTGATGCCTGAACAAACAGACAGACAGACAGACAGACAGACAAAAATTTTTTTAATCACATTTTTGGGTTCGGTGTCGGTCTAGTAACACCCCCTGCTATTTATTTTTTTTATATTTTCAATGTACAGAATTTTCACTTCTACAGATTTATTATAAGTATAGAAGAAGATATAGATAAACCTACATGGGCATTTATGAAACGTCAAAAGCTAGGTGCACGGTTCCAATTGGTCGTTTCCAATGGAGGACCCGGCAAGAGAATCCACGGTCTACGCCGCTACGCCGTAGAGGCTACTACGCTACATGTGTAGCTGATGAACGCATAGTAGTTTTGAACCAATAACAAACACTAACGTCATCGCGTCTTTTTTCCCTGAATAATAATCGCTCAAATATTTAAAAAATACAGATCTAACTGCATATCAATAGTCTTATGACTTATGATAAGTCTTTAGATGAGTTTTTACGTCTTGTAAATTTTCTTAAAGATCGTTTAATAACGCATAGGTAGGTTAAAAGTTAAATAATTCTACAGCAGCTAAAATAATTGGCTTGTCGTTATTAAATGCTAAAACAAATGTGCTTGATAAATGTTCGCGAAAATTGAGGTTACACTAAGGTGAAATAGTTTATGTAAATTAGATTAAATTATAGTAATTTACTTCAAGTAGGCACAACATAAATTTATTCGCTGTCTGCATCGAGCTTAGCTTAGCTAACCTAACTTAAGTGGGCTGCAATGGTTTTTGTTAAATATTTTATTTTTAGCGTTACTCATATTAGTGTAACATGTCTAAAGTAATTTAATGATGTGTAGCATGTTTTACATGTCTAAAGTAATTTAATGATGTGTAGCAAAAACGTTATTTACGACTTTTTTTATTTACAAAAGGCATGCATAACGCATGCCGTTCTTCATGTCCACGATACATAGCTGTTTATTTTTTAACTCAACACGGAACGGACCCAATGCGGCACATATCAAAAATACTGGGTTCTTCTTGAATCCTTAGTAATTGCTGAAGTTAGTTGTCGCAAGCACTACGCAAGTATAAGTAACGAGAGCTAACAATAATACAACGAAATATGTACCTATTATAAAATCAGAGAAAATAATCGTAAAGCAAATTGATTACCAACTTAAATATTTAAATCAGACTGTCATTCTTTAACATCATCTGCGTAGCCTTTTCCCAAATATGTTGGTAGGTTGGCTTCCAGTCTAAACGGATGCAGCTGAATACCATTATTTTACATGGAGCGACTGCCTATCTGACCTCCACAAACCCAGTTTCTGGGTAATACGGTACCTCTTGGTAAGACTGGTTGTCAGACTTTCGGGCTCCTGACTACCCGTAACGACTGTCAAAGATCCACGAATGCCAGCCGGGACCAACAGCTTAACGTGCTTTCCGAGGCACGGAGGGGTGTATAAAGATGAGACCCATCTACAGACCAACCGCGGCAAGCGTAGCTTAACCTGATCGATCGACCTGTGCGGTTGTTACTATTTGGCCACGGGTCGCTCCAGACAGCGCTTACAGAATGACAGAGACAGAATGATATTTGTATGAAATTGCTCCTTATAACAATTGACGTAGGGTATCAATTTGCTTATCAACAAATTTCCTTGACTTTACATTCATCACAATTTTTTTTATATTCCCATAACTTTATGATTCCCGTTTTTTTTGCGGATGGGAAATCATCAAATGACCCCTCCCGCTCTGGGTGGAGCGGAACGGAGTGTCAGAGTCTTACTAACTAAAACCCACCCGTGTTCCTTCCTTAGCCCTTTATGTTCCAGGGCAGCGGTAACCCTTTCGGACAATCTCGCTGATTTGATTCCCTTGCATTTTTTATCATTGCAAAATTTCCTTGAATTATGTAGTATCAACAACAACAACTTTGTTAAAACTTTCAAGTACCTACATTTTACCTTTATAGCACAGGGTGTGTCTAATAACGAGTAAGTACTAACTCCTACGTATGAATAACTTCCCGGTATTTGGCACACCTTAAATTTTGCACACACCATGTGTTATTTAAGGCGTGTTCCTCTAGTAATGGTATATGTAATTAAGGGCAGATTGTGTGGAAGCAAAACGAAACTTTTTCGTGTTTTATTTCATGTAATTGAAGTGTTTTGTTCGGATTCTTTTAATGTGTTTCTTTTCTGGTTTATAAATATTTGATGGCATTCCGACATAATTTAATTAAATAGTTCGGCAGTGGTGTTGGCGCACTGGCTAAGTATAGCTCACCATAGCTCGGAGGTATGATTCCTGCATGGAATAATTAGACAGGTCGGATAGGTCAGTCTATCATGATCATAAAAAAGTAAGTTGTAGTCTCATTTCCTGCGAAATGTATGGGAAAAGATTTTTGCCATTTCTGACTTTTCTAGTACTTAAACCTCAGTTCATCCAATAGAGATTTTTGATCCTTATAAGAAACAGGATCGATTAGCAAAAAAAAGGTTTTTTTTTTTTGAAAATTTACTATTTTCCTGCTGACTATAATTTTATTTCAAAAAAATCTGTGAATGTTAATCAAAATTTCTCAAAAAGTTAAGGAAAGTCTCCTAAGATCGTTTTCCTGTAGCTACAACGGCTGAAGTAGCTGCCCATAGAGCCGACCGCTGCCGGCTCGCGGCGACACGAACATCATATGGTGCACCATATGATGTTCGTGTCGCTGCGAGCGGCCGCGGCCATCTCAAAAATCCACACTGCATAATTGACGACACGGTTAGCGCAGTGGCTGAGCGATCGGACTGCTGCGCTGCGTGTCGCGGGTTCGATTCCCGACACAGAACAAATATTTGTAAGTCCTTACATGTATTTGTTCCGAGTCTGGGTGTTTTTCTATCTATAATATGTATGTATATACAAAAAAAAAATGTATATAAGTAGTTTATCAGCCATCTTGTTACCATAACACAAGCATTAGGTTGCTTAGCTTAGGACTAGATGGCGCTGTGTGAAATGTCCAGGGATATTATTATTATTATAATTATGCGACTCGCTCCTGCTTCGCACGGGTGGTGGGTGACATGTCAAAACATTGAGATTTCTGTGCTAAATTTTATTTAAATATTCATGTTCTGTATGTACTTATGTATTTGTGTTCTTTTCTTCCGGAATGATTGCTCTTAAATATGGTGAAAATTGCATCAAAATCCTTGGTGTAGTCTAGAAAGAAAGTCACACAAACAGACACGAATAGCGACTTTATTTTATAATACATATGTATAGATTTGTATAATTCAACGAATTTACATAAATTGACTATACAACCTTAAATAGAATCATTCTAGACCTCTGAAATATGTAGAAGGATATTGTATAATTATTCCTGAATTTTCCTTTAAATCCGTTCCAACCTGTCCCTTGCTGCCCTCCTCCAGCGACACCCTAAGCCGAGGTCCGTACCCCACAGGGGGTACCCTGAGCGTGTAGTTGCTTAGTTTTTAAGTTTTTTAGCTATGACTGGAGGCCTTAATTTATTGAGGCATCCACAGGCACGCCCGGTTAAGCAGACGACAACCTCATAGGTTGAACTGCGTGAGGACATTTATAAAAAAAAAATCCTTTAAAATTAATTTTCCCTCTTTCCGATTTCTATTTCCATTTGGTAAAATCTTTAATCGTGTACTTTGTAATAATTTATTGCTTTACGAACGGGTAACTTTCGGCCTATGAGTCGGAAAGCACGCGAAACTTAGTGATGACGTCACCATACTGTAATGTCTATATTACTTCGCTGATCTATTTAGTACCGGACGTTAAAAGGGTTCGTTGTTAACATTTATGATGTGGGTAATTACCAAAGTTTTGAAGATAGTATGGAAATAGTTTTAGTCTATTAGAGTTTCCAAATTCCATTTCTGTAATACACTAATATAATTTTTATGAAGCACGTCAGATGGGGAGCAGTGGTGTCCCAGTGGTAACGGCCCCGAGTTACGAGTTGTAGAGTGGGTTCGAACCCAGGCCAGCGCTTTTCTTTGTATAATTGTTCATCACCACTGCTCAAAAAGGTGAAGGAAGATATCTATGGCGAGGAAACCGGCATGTCCTAGAACCAAAAATTCGAAGACATGTGACATCTACCAACCCGCACTGGGCCCGCTTCGAAGAGATGAGGCCTGGGTCCCAGCAGTGGGAACATTATAGGCTGATTATGCTGTAATATTACTTTGTATTGTATAAAATCAAGTATTTTCCAACTGAATAGACAGTTGTGCTTCTAAGGAGTATGTTGCGTCACTTCTTCTTCCCAGCGAAAGCACTAGGAAGTGGTGAAGGGCGGACGTTTTGGGGGACTGTCTTTTGTAATTTTGACGTTTGAAAAGTGCTGATTCTCTGCCTAATTTGAATAAATGACTTTTGATTTGCACGTAACATAATTCTTTTCATAGAAAGAGTGATAGTCTATCTTCCGACTGAAGTTAGGTCTGCGCACCGGCTCAAATACTTACTTTGAATAAGTTTTGTTTACCATGCGCTAATTTAACACCTCAATTTTACTGAAAGAAAGCCTTAAAAGCCTATTAAATGCGCACAGCAAAAGAGTGAAATTTCCGTGTCCCATAAACCTATTTATGTAAAAAATTTACTACCTTAGGTGAAACTAACGTCGCCAAATTTACCATAAACATTAATCAGAAGCTATCCAATTTCCTGATGTCCTGAAATTCAGGTCGATTCGCTTTTCATTGGAACTTCCTGTAGTTCGCAATATCCGGTGATTGAAGGCTTCCAGTCGATTAATACTCATCATGTTAACCTGCTTGCTCACATCCGGTAGTACGGTTGTGCCCGGGTAGGCGGCGCCACCCACGCTGTGACTAAACCTTGTGTAATTCTAAGGGACTGTTTGACCATAAAAGTTAGTCAGAATGATGACGCGTCATTTTGAGGGGGTTCGTTTATCATTATGCAGGGTCAATGGTCCAACTAAATTGTTGTGAAAGTTGAACTTTTGTAGGTATCGCTGTGACTACCAAACTAATCTTCGAATGAGTCGGTATGTATAATGATCGTAAAATAATGGTCTCTGTATTATGATTGTACTGCGATTTCTCAAATGTTCGTTAAATTTTATACGAAGTTTTTCAAGGTCAACTTTTCGTTGAAGAATTAAATGCCTCAACACTAAGTATCTCTACTAAAGCTACAAGATGTTAACAGGAAAACCCCGACTTTGTAAGTCATAGCAACTATTTGAAAAATCACTAAAGAATTTGTCATTTTTCAATGACTTTTATAACAGCTCTAACAATAATGAGTAATTAAATCTAATATAACTCAAAAACTAATTTTTCATTACATGAGTGGGTGAATACATGTTGAAATAATCAACCCACCAAAGAAACCAACCCCGGCTTTATAAGGTGTGGCAAGCATTTGAATAATTACTTCAAAATTTGTCATTTCCAGTGAGTTTTGTACGTATATATAATAGTTTTAAGCAAGTATAATTTAAGCAAATATAGCACATACATAATGTGCACTATATTTGTGATTGGATACCATATTCAACCTACCGGCAAACAAAAAATTCACAACTAGCAGAAAAATAATCCACTAACATTAATTACGGTCGACGCGCGGCTGATACCCACACATGCTCCCCGACACAGCGACCCATCACTTCGCTAGTCAGAAAGACATCAACGACGTCACAACATCCGTATTTGACGCTTTGTTTGGAACAAGTTTACTGAACAGTCTGTGAGCTTTAACGCTGCTTTTTTGAAACTTTATAAGGTGTTATATAGTTGAAGACAGGAAAAAGTCTTGCTCTAACAGGTGAGTAGTAACAAAGCCAGTAAAATAGTTGGTTAATAAGTTAGCAAATAAAGAATTAAGTAGATATTTTTAGGCAAAGAGACGAAATAGATGGCTGGAACCAAGATAGATCCATGGCTAACTTTTATTTATTTTGTGAATAGAGTTTAATGTTTATTTATTTTATAACATAGTTTCACTGTGGACAGACAGATACTAGAAAGGTTTAGATACTAGAAAGGTTACATGCTCTGTGTACTAGAAAACCATGTTAGTTTTTATTTAAATATCTTAAATATCTTCTGGTTGTTATTTTTATTTATTTTTGTCATTGTTTATTTTATAATTTAATTTTTTTATTTTAATTGTGTTTTTATATTATGATTTAATAAAATTAAATAAAAAAATTAAAATTAACATCAAAATTAAAAATTTTGATGTTAATTTTGATTTAAATTCTGATTTTGTATTAATGTAATTGCTATGGGTTAATACCTGAAATAAACTGTTATTATTATAGACAGGTGTGCGGGGGAGAATGTTTGTTGCCACTTCTTCTCCCCAGCTAAAACACTAGGAAGTGCTGAAGGGTGGGCGTTTCAGGAAAATGTCTAATTTAATTTTGTAACATTCAATAATAAGCCTAATTTGAATATAAGATTTTTGAACATAAGCATTTTGGAATTTATAAACTCCTATAAGTTTTTAATATAGAAGATGTATGTGCTACTAAGTCCGACTTATTCTACACAGGCATAGTCACGTACTCGTACAAGCTAGTTTACAATTTTTCCAACAAGTTTGAAACTAGTGACGTCGCTAGCTGTCCCGCCCTTGCAAAGTCCTTGACTTGCTTAGTCAGTTCCATAACTTTCACATAATTGAAAAATTCGCCGGTCTAATGCATATAGGCTACGGCTAGATATGACCTGTAGTTAAGCTGGGGCCACACCTACCCTACAGGGCTATGTAGATTATATGGCCATTTATAGAAGCTAACGACCAGGCAACTAGCTAAGGTGAGGGCTAGTTGATGTCAGATTGTCGTTTAACGTGAATAGTATTATTTATTAAAAACTGCTGACCCGCCCTGTTTCGCAAGGGTGAATATGCAAATGGTGGTATGTGAATACATCGCGATTTCTGTGCGATATCTAAGATGAATGTTAATATTTTATACACATAAACTTTTCGGTAAGATAGGTAGACTGGTATTCAGCTGCATCCGGTTAGACTGAAACCGACAGTACAGTTGGGAAAAGCCTTGGCAGATTGATAGAAACTTTTCGGAATAAAAACTCTAACTGATATTTTAAAACAGCATCTAAACCATTGTGTAGTTTGGAAGATCAAGCGGTCACACAGACAGATACTAAAAGAGACTTTGTTTTATACTATCTATATCATGTCTTAGGATCAATCATTCGAAGACATGTGACATCTACCAACCCACACTGAGCCCGCATGGTGGATTACAGCCCCTTCTCTCCCACAGACAGACCTGCGTCCTAGCACTGGGACATTATAGGCTTATTGGTGGTTATGCTGTATCATGTATGCCATGGTAACCAAAGACATAGACGCGTCCATATTCACTATAGGACCTGTAGAATATTATTTAAAAAATCTTTCATATACATAAATACAAGTCGAATGGAGCAGACAGACATATTTTTCTTCAAAGAATGACTATCTACTGTTAACGCACAGAAAAGTCAATGACCCAATAATATCAAATTGATATTATCGGATCACGTGACTTTATGATAGAAGCTGTTTAGATTGTCCTATTTATTTGTAAAAGAATCCTCATTTAGTTTTTTAAAATATGATTGTGTTTGTTCAAACTTATTTAAGTACAGAAATTAAATCATTTATCATTTCAATTATTAGATATGGAAGGCGGCCTATATATGGCCGTAAAGAGTTTTTGAGTGCAGACAGAGAGTTAACTGACTGAGATCAGACTATGAGTCTGATCTCAGTCTTAATCTGCCAAAAATACCTCTAATTTCCCTACATTTTTGACAACTTATTGACATTATTGTCGCTGGTTGATAAGCCTCTGATACAAATACTTTCATTGGTCACTACAATAAAAGTGTACTTTCTTGTACTTCAGTGGAACATGGGATTTACTTGATGACTCGTCCAACTTTGATAACCACGAAAATGATGAAACTTTTTTCCACAGGATATGAGTCATATTTGACTAGAGTGCAGTCTTACTTTTCCAGACTAACTTTCCATAAATTAAAGAAACAGCCAACTCATTCATAACATACAATTATTACGCATGACTTTCGCCATGATTGTTTTCTTTGAAACACGACTAACTTTTGATTTGATTGTTGCTCTATACATTACACCGGTTCCTTGGCACGAATACCTTGGGACTTTCCAAAGTTAGAAAAGGACCCTATCTAATAACATTTCAATCAGTGTTTTGGCAAAGAAATCCTAGTATGTAAGTAGGTTATTTCTTTGTATTCATTCCATTCACTAATTTCTCTACTATTAGCTTAGTGCAATAATTTTATAATAGCTGAAAACGTATTATTATAACGAGTTGTCCAAAAACACGGAATTTAGAACACATTCATTTGCATTTCGTAGGTGGAACTGAGGAGTACGTAAAAATGGGTTCAATGGAGTGCACGTGGTTTAAACTGAAGAATGTTTGGCTTGTGTGAAATTGTTGAATTGGTAAAATGTACGTTACGATATGAATAATTGTTACATCCATTTTTGGGATGTTACAATTTAGCTCCACGATATTATAAGTAGGTCGCGCAAATAACGGCTGATCCTACTTACATAAGATAATACTGGATATCTTTAACACTATAACAGGAAAACAACTGGGTTTATGGCTCTCATCTTTGACCATGCCATGGGAAAGCCCCGATTGGATTAATCAAGTTTTCCTATACAAAAAAGGATAGTAGGTAATTAAGTATGTCTACCGACTGTTGTCATTGAAGAAGATGCTCTTTGGCTTGTTCCAATGTCTGTCTTACCTTGGGACCTTGATAACAATATCGCATTCGGCACTAAATTAAAGTTGTGTCAATTTTAACTTGTTGATAGATAGCTTCCACCATTTAGCTTAGTACGCCATAACCCAATAAATCAAGCAAATAAATATTATCTAAGCTGAGGACTTGGCAGTTTTCCATTAGATTCGTTCACGTGAGACTAGACAAGGCTTCAGCAGTTACGTAAAGAAGAACTATCATCGTTGCAGGGCTGGTTTGCAAACAAAAAGTATACTTAACTGACTGACAACAAATTATAAAATTGTGAAACTTAGAACGAATTTAGGATATTTCTGTCTTTTTAGGTCACGGCCATGGTTGATTTTGAGCTGAACAAAACAAAAAGACTGAAAGTTTAGTATTTGTATTTACTTTAATAAATGACTGAGTAGGTTGGCTTGACTATTGTGTTCCAAACAGTACCTACTGTTTTATACACAATAGACTAAACTGTCGCGATTCTTCATAAAATAATTATATTCTTTGTTAAAATGCATGTTTTATTATTACTTAATTTAGTTTTTTAGGAGATACTTTTATAAAGCTAAAACCGTTACTGACAGATTGTAGCTATCTTCGTCTCCGTGGTATCAATAATTCCCTTTTATTAAGCATTTTGTATAAGCATTCACCAGAATTCGGCCATTTTGACAGCGTTAGCGTTGGCCTCGCAAAGGTCTTCCACAGTTCAGGTATTTTTTCTCAGAGAGCACGACAAGAGGTGAGCATCGTTTGTGATGTGGCTCCACAGTCACACTGTGTATTGTCAGAGTACCCCCACCAGACTAAGTTGTACCTGCAGCAACCCATCCGGCTTTTTAGTCTTCCAGGTGGGCCATGGAAGTCTATAGACTGACAGCACGGTACCGAATTATCAGCTGACATTTTACAGAAGTGTCGCTTAATTTTCTTTTTTTTACCCACCACTTAGGCGAATATAAAATTGCACAATCAGCACAGTCTTGCTAGCACCACTAATTAATCGTCGCAGGGAAGTACTTAATATTCATTAGTTGCAGGCTACCCTGACCTCCACAGCACACCGTAGTACCTACATAGTACACTTACCAGCAAAAATATGTACACACGTAAGCTTGGGTTTCCTGAGAAAGCGGTGCAGTCTTACAAAGACGCAAAAAAAAACTGCGTCGCTTCTGAGGAGAGTGAGGGGCAGTCATAACAGCATCCTGAAAACTGTAGCCGAGAGTTTTGGCTCTCCGATTGTACAAGTTTGTGCGGAGGTTGATTTTTACTAACACTAGGCAATAAGTTATTTTTGTTTTGTTACTAACACTGTATGGATATTTTGTGTCCGAAATAAAGCTATTCTATTCTATTCTAAAAAAGATATAATGGCCGTCTATTTAGACGGTCAAAAAATGTTCGAAAAATCTCTCTAGGACTCCTAGTTAGATCAATTTCGACACTGCACACGATAATATCAATCACCAACTGTCATTTTGCAGTCGCTCTGCTTTCTTAGGACGCCCAAGTTTAGCGACACTTAAAAACGGATTGATTGCACCTATGAAATATTTACAAAACATAATTGATGAGTTGCTGTAGAGACACTTGAAAATCTGTAAAGTCTCTCATAATTCTGGACGAAATTACTTTTGGATTTCGCTAAGTGTAGGTAGGTATATTATACTTTTGCTCGTGACTCTACATCTGATAATAAAGTATCGAACAAATTTAAGACTAACCAACTTGAATTGAGTACGGCAATTTTATTGAGTCAGCCAACGTAAATAATTCATGATTCTTGTATAAAAGCTGCTATTAAAGTGACGGTGGAATTCCAAGGGGGATATCAAAAAAAGTAAGCAAGGAAAGTTTTTGCTTATGTTTAGGAGAAAATGGCTTAAACTATACGATATTATAGACATTTGACATAGACTGGCCTATTTGCCTGTAAGATTACTTAGGACCTTATGAACTTGAAATCCGGAAACTGTAATAGCCCAACGCTTAATCAATAAAATATTTTGATCACTATTTTCTATCAGGTTGTATACAGGGTGGCAGGGATATCGACGTGCAACCTGTTACCATGAATTCAGAACATGATTCTGAAGCGTTGAAATATTTCGTTTGTTATTAAATTAATAAATAGATGATCCAGACATGTTGTCCTTTTCTATGAAACAGCAGATTTTTACATTGTGTTCTAAACGTTCTGTAATGTTCCATCAAAATGTAACACGCTTTTATTTATCTCTTATCAGGTTTAAATTATTTTTAAATTTTTAGTTCTTTTTATTAACAAGTAATAAAATATTGTTTTTAAAAAGTTTGTTTTTTTTAACTTTTTAGTATTTTTGATGCCAGATTGACTACGGCGTAGTTCGTAGCGCGTAGCAGTGTTTTTCCGTTACATGCGTTTACTGCACTTAAGCTACCTGTACATCATCAGACCAGGGTCTGATGATGTACAGGTAGCTTAAGTGCAGTAAACGCATGTACCTTTTAGCACCAAAGTACTCGTCAAGACAAATTAAACGAGCCCAAACTCGATGGGGTTATGTTGTTTAATTACCGAGTTCCTATGGCCATCTTCCAGCTCCATCATCAGACCCTGGTTACCATCTAGCCCCAAAGTACTCGTCAAGACGAATCATACGAGCCCAAACTCAATGGATAAGAATAAGAATATTTTATTTGTAAAACATAGGTAATTACATACAAGGATTTTAAAAATTAGTAGTGAGCTATGCTTTGCAAATATTGGCATACAAATGATTATGTGATTAAATACAAATAATGAGTTGGCACTATTAAATTCCAATGATAAATTTATTACAATATAATATTATAAGAATTTCAGTACCTATTTGTAGTAACGCATGCATGCAAATTAAATTTCATTACAGTTTATGAACTGTCAATTTCATTTCATATCAGAATTTAATGTCAATATCCAATTCAAAAGATTAGTATTAATGTAAGGTATAAAAATTTAAAAATTTATGTCAGCATTATAATTACAGAGATTCGTCATTAAAAAAACCGTCTAGAGTATAATAACACCTTTCAAGCATTAACCCGTTAAGTGTTTTTTTAAATTTCTGTAATGGCATACATTTTATTTCATCTGGTATTTTATTGTATACTTGTGGAGCAACACCAAAGAAGCTTTTTTTCATTAGAGAAGTTTTACATTTTACAAGGCATAATTCATTTACATATTGAGCACGCATCGGTGTTTTCTTTACTGCACATAGTTTTTTAAACAAATGTGGATTTATTTTTACAAATAATGCAAGTTCCAGGATGTATAAAGCTGGTAGGGGTAATATTTTAAAGTTTTCTGTTGATTTTAAACCACACATTGAACGTAAACATCTTTTCTGCATTTTGAAAAAACGTTCGCGATCTGTTGACTGCCCCCAAAAAATAGCACCATACCGCAGAACTGAGGCGACTGGTCCATGATAGGCTGTTATCAGTGTATCAGTATTTACTTTTTTTGAGAGTTGGGATAACAAATATGCTGATTTACTTAATCGTTTGCAAATTTCCTCCAAATGAGGTTTCCAATTTAGTTTATCAGCTATAATTATACCTAAAAATTTCGCACTACTAGCTTCCTCTATTCCAAAATCATCATAAACTACATTAACTAGTGGTTTCTCAAGCCGCTGGTGAAAGTGCATAACTTTGGTTTTATTTAAATTAATTACAAGATTATTATCTCTCATTAAGCCAATTGGTTATTTTATATAGAGAATTATTAATGTCATTTTGATAATTGTTTGGATTATTACATTCTATAATAGCTGTGCTGTCGTCTGCAAAGAGCACCATTTTTTGTCTTGTGGATTTTGGGAGGTCAGGCCTATATATCAGGAACAACGGCGGGCCCAGAACGCTACCTTGAGGCACGTCATATTTTATGTACCTTGCTTCAGATGTATATGTGGTTTCTAGTTTAGTTATAAGTTATGGGGTTGTGTCGTTTAATTACCAAATTCCTATGGCTATCTTCCAGCTCCATCATCAGACCCTGGTTACCATCTAGCACCAAAGTACTCGTCAAGACGAATCATACGAGCCCAAACTCGATGGGGTTGTGTCGTTTAATTACCGAGTTCCTATGGCCACCTTCCGGTTCCATCATTAGATCAGCTCCATGTCATAATAATTTTGCATTGTCATACGATTTACACACACATGCCAAATTTCAGCTCAATCGGTTGAACAATCTGCTTCAAAATTGAGTTGCAAGAGTCCACTCGAACAAACATAGTTACATACATATCATACTCTTACATCGCAAGTTAAATCAAAGCTTGTAAATAAAAAATTGGATGATCGCTTTCAGTCAGTAAATATGTATTCCGTGCAATGTTTTTGAGAAGGCTGTAAAAATGTAATAAAAATGTTCTTTTAAATCGATACACCATAAAGTTGGGGTTTTCCATCCAAAAGTGAATGATACAAAGTATCCTATACCCACCTAATAACATAATATGTGTTTACTGTTCGATATCAAAAGCTTTCACCCGTTATTAATCAGAAGTGAACGAATACACTCAACGACTAACACCTACATAATTCATCTATATCTATATACTTATAATAAATCTGTAGAAGTGAAAATTCTGTACATTGAAAATATCAAAAAAATAAATGGGGGTGTTACTAGACCGACACCGAACCCAACACTGTGATTACAAAAATTTTTGTCTGTCTGTCTGTCTGTCTGTCTGTTTGTTCAGGCATCACGCAAAAACTACCGGTTCGATTACGATGAAACTTGGTATAATTATTCTTTAATATCCTGGGCACCACACTGGGTACTTTTTATCCCGGAAAAGTATATACAATAAAAAACAAACTTAATTTTGCGGTTCGATCCCTAGACCGATTACTGTACCAACCGCAAATAATAAGTTTGTCGTAGGTTACGTCACCCGCAGTATTATCTGTGCGACCTTTTTATTCCTTTTAGTTTTTAGAGTTATTTAGGTTTAATTTTATAAGTCGTAGGTATAGATTTTAATTTTATAGTATAGGTAGTATATTTGTTAGTGTACGTAGTGACCGTAGGTTATTTTATAATACTGTTAGGTAGGATTAGTCATTCGTATAGATATTAGTTTTTAGGGATTTTGCTTATTTATTGAGTTTAGATTAGTTATCATCAGAAATAGGTTTATTTAGGTAGGTTATTTTTTTTTTAATTAGGTAGGTACTTTTTTTTTTTTTTGAGGATGGGAAATCATCAAATGACTCCTCCCGCTCTGGGTGGAGCAGGAGGGAGTGTCAGACTCTTACTGACTAAAACCCACCCATGTTCCTTCCTTAGCCCTTTATGTTCCAGGGCAGCGGTAACCCTTTCGGACAATCCCGCTACCCTTAGGTAGGTACTTAGGTAAAGATATCATATAGGTACCCTCTTAATCATCACTAATGAGACACAATTGGTTTTCTATTGTAATTAGCCACAAAGGGCCCGCGAGATGGATGGCATCCTGGGGAAGCACATACATTTTATCCTGTTAGCACGTTCCCGTGGGATAATTTCCGACATCCACGCGGGCGAAGCCGCGGGCAGAAGCTAGTTAAGCATAAAATACTGGGAATTTTCGATCTAGTAAAGTTTTCCTAAAGGAAAACGTACTAAAATTTGTGTTACATACTTCCCAATTAAAACAGTGCCGCAAGCCGCATAGCCCAACAAAAATCTAGGAACTCGCTGACCCCAAACACCAAAGTAATGTATGTAGTTAAACACACAAGAATTTCAGTGATTTTACGAGTCTTCAACTTCCCTCATTCCACTAAACGGCATTCGAATAACAGTGGCCTTAAGTATTAGACAGGTCAGCAGTAGCCAAGGATGTGGTGAACCCAAGGTCGAAAATCTCCCATCGATTACCGAGTAACGGGCAGGCAAACACGCAAATCTCCTAGCTTTTACCCTTGACACAGAAATGGTCAGTTAGCGGCTTATATTCGATTTACACGTTAAATGTAGGCCGGGACGTGAAAATATCGCTTTTAGGCGGAAATAGGGTAGTTTGGTTCGCCGCCTTAGCTTACGAATTAGTGGTGGCTCCTCGACAGTTATTGAGACGACGAAGTCTTGACATTTGTGGAATGTTGGCGACTAATATTACTCATTTAGGGCTTAGTTAGTTCTGAAATGGCAGGAAACATAACCTAATTTTTCGGCGTTTTACTACTCAGCCATAATGTTTTTTCTGGGTGAAATAGTTTTCTTATTTTATTCAATGTAGTTATAACTTCTTACCCATTTAGCTATGAGCTTAAAGTTAATTGATTGTAATGTAAAGCGAAAAGCTAAAAATCAACAAATATCATAGTAACTGTGCATGAACATTTAAATTGATGTATCCTCTTACACAGAAAACAGAAATGACATTCCTGGACACCAGTTCAACCAAATCATGAGCAAAACTTAGCAATTCAACTGAACGACATTCTTGCCACCACATGTACAAATCAACATGTTATCTTCAGCTTTAATAGAGTCCTGTAACGATTTTCCGTTGAATCCGTCAGCAATGGCGCGGCCCGCCGTCTGGCATACTTAAAACACGCCAAGCCAAAGCTCTATTAAGATTTAGCCTTTAATTGACCACCACTACTTCTGTAGCACGCGGCCATATCGTAAACGCGGCACCAAAAATAGAATATCTTGTAATTTCCACACTTGAATGGTTTGTAACCAATGTTTTTGAAACTATTTAACCTACTTATGGAAAGGAATTTACAAAACAAAATAAAGAACATTCTCGGGCCCATTTGCACCACAATAGTTGAATGCATTCAACGTTAAACGTATTTTAAAACGCTCTGTCATCTTCAAACTTATGACAGAAATAGAACTATGATTTAAATCTGGCTATATAACATGATCAGCCGATAATGTTCCCACTGCTGGGACACAGGGTCCCTCTCTGTGAGAGGGAGTGGAGTATAATCTACCACGCGGGCCCAGTGCGGGTTAGCGGATTTCACATGTCTTAAAATTTTTGGTTCTAGAACATGCCGGTTTCCTCACGAAGTTTTTTTCCTTCACCGGTTTGAGAGCAGGGGTGATGAAATAAGTTACCCAAAGAAATCCACGACGTGCGACTCGTAAGTCGGGGTCGTTACTACAAGGCCACTACTGTCCTCTCTATGAATCTCGGTCTATGCATTTAACCTAAAAGTCTTTCCTGCTTTTAATCATTTTGGTTATTTAGGATATTTAGCCTCTGACAGTAGACTAAATGACTCACATTCAAGGAGTACCTGTCGTCCAACCACAGATATATTTGTCTATGCGTCCAACCTTCTCTTAATAAGGTGAAAGCGTCAGCGCAGCACCAGGCTAGCCCGCAAAATTCAAATTCGTCAAAACAACTCTCTAAGTTCAAATTACCCTTTTTAGGGTTCCGTAGCCAAATGGCAACGGAACCCTTATGGATTCGCTATGTCTGTCTGTCTGTCTGTCTGTCTGTCTGTCTGTCTGTCTGTCCGTCCGTATGTCACAGCCGCTTTTTTCCGAAACTATAAGAGCTATACTGTTGAAACTTGGTAAGTAGATGTATTCTGTGAACCGCATTAAGATTTTCACACAAAAATAGAAAAAAAAACAATAAATTTTGGGGGTCCCCATACTTAGAACTGAAACTCAAAATTTTTTTTTCATCAAACCCATACGTGTGGGGTATCTATGGATAGGTCTTCAAAAATGATATTGAGGTTTCTAATATCATTTTTTTCTAAACTGAATAGTTTGCGCGAGAGACACTTCCAAAGTGGTAAAATGTGTGTCCCCCCCCTGTAACTTCTAAAATAAGAGAATGATAAAACTAAAAAAAATATATGATGTACATTACCATATAAACTTCCACCGAAAATTGGTTTGAACGAGATCTAGTGAGTAGTTTTTTTTTAATACGTCATAAATCGTAACGTAACGGAACCCTTCATGGGCGAGTCCGACTCGCACTTGGCCGGTTTTTAATGTTTTGAATTTCGCGGGCTGCCTTGGCGCATCCCCTTAACAACAAATGGATCAAAGTTTCGGCTAGTACAAT
Organism: Apamea anceps; assembly: GCA_951799955.1. Lineage (NCBI taxonomy): Eukaryota > Metazoa > Arthropoda > Insecta > Lepidoptera > Noctuidae > Apamea > Apamea anceps. The sequence goes on from OX637506.1 coordinate 4,812,169, forward strand.
ATTCGTATCAGACATTTAATTTCTGTTATTAGTAACATTGACAGTTTTGTTTGTTTGTAAAACGTAACGAAGAAATTGTAGTTACTGGGGTCCAATTTTTGAACATAATTGTTATAATACATAATTTATGTAAGGAATATGAATGTAGTCCGCATTTCAAAAAATCTATTTTACGTAGGTATTTGTGTTTAATTAGACTTTTTTAAGTATTTTTTTCTTTAAATACGGACTAAATTCATAATTATTCATATCAGTAATGAGGCGGGTAAAGATAGTTGGCGCCGTCGTTAAAAAAATATGAAATAGTAAATATCATTTTCAAAAGTTCGAATCGCGGCTGTTGTTGATTTAAAATCAATGTAGCGCATAAATTTATGTCACTATGGAATTATCTCGCATTGTAACATGCTTACAAAGACCTTCAAAATCCCAAAACATGCACATCGTCTCGGAAGTCACTGCCACATAAAGCACAACCAAACGAATATTGATTTATGCTCACAGAGACAAGAATTCAAAATGGAAAGCGCGCTATCTCACGCGAATAGCAAAACAAATCATATATGGCGATAGTTCTGATCGATCCGGCTGTACGGCATCCCCTGTAGAGGCAGTAAAAACGTAGAAAGATGTCTCGTTGAGCGACAGACAGGCACGCGATCCGTTGCCAAGATATCGAACAGACAGACCGACCCTCCACAGGAACCAACACAAAAATTCAACGTGAACCTCCCCTGAACTGCGATACACACGATACTATTATGTAAGCTTTGGAACACCATCATTTTTGAGAATTGGGACAGGGGTCCGCTCGCTTAATGTTCCTATATTTTTCAGGGAATTGTGGCGACATTTTACGTGATTTTATAGGTTCCAAACAAGCGATCTATGATGGACCGCAGGAGTCTTTGTTTGTTTACATTTTGTATGTATACGCCAAACAACAATAAAATCTAAAGTCCCTTTTGTATTTATTTGTTTACTTATTTAGTTAGTGAGTCATATAATTTAGTGCAAATAGTTGTGTTATATATTGTGTATAAGCATTTTAATGTATATGAAATAAAATAACAGATACATTACCGTTTAGTTTAAAATTATGTGAAGATGGAATAGATGTGGTCTTATACGAAAAATGGTATAAACTTTATCCGACCGAGTTCAAAGAAGATTAACAATAAAGATAATTAAAATCACAACAAAAAAATGTATGAGGTTCTTTGAGATATGGAAACCGAATTTACATTAGACAAAATGACAAAACGACAGTTTTTATTGCCAAAGACGATCGTGCTAAACTATGAATCTATGAAAAATGCACAAAACGAAATCTCACTGTAAAGATATTTTTTAGTAAAAAGAAGCAAGCGATACCCGCTCAGGTTTTTGAACTAATGGCTATGGATGAGCACATGACGTGATTGAAAGCTATTCAAAACATCGCAAGTTAAATAAAAGCTTGTAAAAATTCAGCCCATTAGGGCTGAATTTGAATTCAAACATACAGATCTGTATGTTTGAAATATACGCGGTATCTGCGGCAGTGGTTGTTCTTACTTTTTCATATTATGGAAGTTTCTAGAAAGTTTTTATACTGATATGATACCAACGTTGACGTAGACATTAAACGTTTGATGATACTAAGAATTAAAGGGTTTATTATTTTCGATTATTCTCCATTGTTTTTGTTTTGACTTCAATAACTAACAATCGTTTACGTCATACCTACTAAAAAAAACCTGAATCTTTTAAAGCATAAGCAAGTGGTGGCTCAGTGGTTTCGAACCTAAGCAGGAGCTTTCTGTAGTGTAATTTATTTCATCACTACTACTCTCAAAACGGTGAAGGAAAACATCGTGAGGAAACCAGCATGTTCTAGAGCCAAAAATTCGTAGACATGTGACATGTACCAGCCCACACTGCATGGTGGATTACGGGCCGGTCATGATAGGTATTCTTTATTCAATTGCTCACATGCTCAACAAATCAGTAAATTGAGCGCTAAACTCATTTAGCGCTAAACTAATTATCAACCAAGTAAACTGCCTCAGCATTGTGTGGATACGGTTTGAAGAAAAACCAGAAGCTCTCGTGCACGCCAGCCTTAGTTAATAGAATAGTGTTAGAAGGGAAGTATTAATTAATAATGATTCTATTTATAAACCCTTCCAAATTTCTAAATCTACCAACCAGCACTGGTCCCGCGTGGTGGATTATCGCCCGTACCCTCTCACAGAGAGGAGGGATGTGTCCCAGCAGTGGGAACATTAAAGATTGGTTATGCTTCCAAAGTCTCTACGCGTGATTTCATGACATAATCAAATTACTTGAATAGGTATAATAACGTGAGCTGATTTCAGTATAAACTTAGTTAATGACGATCGTCAATTCTTTCAGTGTCAACTTTTATTGAAGTTTTTATGTTTCCGGAAAGGATAAACGAGGAAAATTTAAAATGGCGCATAATTTATATAACTTCTTTTGTAAAGGGTGATTTAAATCGGCAAAGTGTCATTTGGTTGACTTTTGAGCAGCAACCCGAAGTTTGGACGTCTTGGTTTACAAGGGAATACCACCGCGATTTTAGTGAATAGATTCTAGTATTAACAAATACCATAATAAAATATGAAAACGCAAAATTGCAAACAAAACAGCTTTAAAAAACCTCCTACTAATATTATAAACGCGAAAGTTTGTATGGATGGATGGATGTTTGTTTGTTACACTTTCACGGAAAAACTACGGAACGGATTTGGATGAAATTTGGCACACGGATGGTATATTACCAGGATTAAAATATAGGATACTTTTTATCCCGATATTCCCACGGGATCGAAACTTATACGGATGAAACCGCGGGGCGTAGCTAGTTAGATATAAAACGCTATGCAACAAATGAACAAAACAAGCAACAACTAGTCATAACGAGCAAGTCGCGGAACGTTGTAATGTTTTATGTCTATCTTTGCAGGCGCTTTGTTCTTGTGTATTTTCGCGATTGTACTCACCTACTTACTATTTTTTTTTTTTAACTTTGCCAAACGCACCCACGTATCGTGGGTGCGTTTACAAACATTTAAACTCACATACACAAACAGCCAGACCCGGAACAACTTCCTGCAGGCAATACAGATATTTGTTCCGTGCGGGAATCGAACCCGGGACACACAGCGCAGCAGTCGATCGCTCAGCCACTGCGCCAACCGTGTCGTCGGATTTTAACATTATATTATACAAGGTGGGACATCGACGCATCAATCTGATACCATGGATTCAGTACATGATTCTGAACCGACGACCAGCTTTTTTTTGTAACCATAAGGTTCAAGCAAAATAAACTGTGTCAATCATGTGCATTACAACAGTAGGTATGTACAGACGCCAGCAGGTCAAGCTACCCGAAACTATCAAAATTTTCCAATCAACCTTGAACCTTAATGCTTCAGAGATAGAGTTGAAAATCTATTAAAGAAATTTGACAGATTGTAGTAGCTTGATGTGCTGGCGTCTGTACTAACATGTAATAGAAAACACAATTTTTATAACAAATTAAAGTCGGTTTTCATCATGTGATCGGTATTCAAACGAAAAAAAGTTTGAAATTTTAAACTTTTCTCGGACCATATTTTAACTTTTGCGGACCACTGGTGGGGAACCAATGAGTAAAATGCCTGCCAAATACGGTTTTAAGTTGGTCACAGCAGCAACCTGTATCCTAACATAATTTTGATAACTTTGAATTGAACATCGAATTCCACAATGAATGGACAAACAAACGGCCAACGATGAATTACTGTATCGTTGTACCACTGTCTGAGAGCCCAGACGAGTGGTAATCGCTTTCAAAGCATTTTGTATTTCTAAGACGACTTTAAACGGGATTCACTGCTTTTCAATGGCTCATGTCCATCCCATACATTTTATCCTTGAGGAGGAGCAGTGGTAGCCAGTGATAACGGTCTCGACTTACGAGTCGTGGGTTCGAACCCAGGCAGGCGCTTTACTTTGTGTTATTTCACTACTGATTAACCAAAGATTCGAAGACATGTGACATCTACCAACCCGCACTGGGCCCGTGTGGTGGATTACGGCCTATTTCCCCACAGAGACACCTGCCTTCCAGCAGTGGGAACATTATAGACTGCTTATGCTAGGGAGGCGAATATTTGAAAAAAAAGGTACCTATGGTGATACTGATAATTATAATGTAAAGATTGCAAGCAATAATAATAACTTATGATTATGAAGCAGCCATAATTGAGCGAACCAAGAAGGTTGAAGGTTTCGCTACGAATAAGACCTATGGCGACCACGCGGCTAACGAAAATATGAAGGACATCTGTAATAGGTGTACCTGGAATTAATTTGGACTTAAAACAAGGCCACTGTTATGTGTAATAAAATACGGTGTAGGGCTGGCTTCTTACTTTTATGGGGTAGTCAGAAATATTGGTTGAACACGTGTAACGCTTTATGACGAAAAAGTATTGACTTGCTATAGATAATGCAATACGCAGGAGAAACCAAATTTCCTAACAGAAGAAACGTGGGTATTTTATACAATAGCTATCTGCTTAATTTAACATGAATATCAATTAAAAACTCAACATAAATATATGTAGTTACCAACTAACTGCAACAAATTAAGAAACGCATTTTTTACGTTTCCAGAATTCCTAAAACGCGAAGGTGTTAAGAATTCTCCTCGCATTCCCTGCACGGTATTTAGATAGCGCTTAGTTACAGCAACAAGAAGTTAACCAAAGCTGTCTGGCTTGACTACACCATGAACAAAAAATATGTTGAAAATATTGAAATACATTTTCAAGCAAGTACAGTATCTGACCCTTCATAGTTCCTAATCTTCACCAGGTCAGTTTAAGAAAACGTTGGATCCTTCCTTTGATACTCTCTATTAATTGGCAGATCCATTCTAAAGCGAATTCTTGAGGTACCTACTTACAAAGCGTCACTCAGAAACCATAGAAACCGATACTCCGTGATGCCTACTTCACCGATTTTAATCATGCCCAATTTAAAAACCAATCGTATAAACAACGCTCAGAAAGATTTCAGAAATGTATGACATCAACCGAAAGCCAGAATTTAATTCAAAACAGCGTTAGAGAACTAGAGCGTCTCGTAACAACATACAGTTGACAGAAGGTATACTGAAATAAGCACGAAATAGAACATTACCGGTTCCAGGATTCCTGCCATGGGCACGGAGACGGCATCCTCCCCACCAGCCGCCACCAGCTTCTCCAGAACCTTGAGGGTCTGTTCGACTGCTGGCCATTCCCCCTTCTGCGCCAGCGTGAGGATCCTCGCTGCCACCTCCCGGATGTTAATCCCCGCACTCGGAGGCTTGACCACGCTCTCCGTTCCATTGAGCTCCTTAACTTCCTTTTTATCACCATTGCTAGAAGCAGTCTCATCTTTAACCTCGTCAGCGGCCTTAGCCGGCGGGATCTTGTCTTCGTCCACATTTTTCTTAGGGGGGCCCTTGCCTCCCTTCTTGCCGCCGGCGGCCTGCGACATCGTCACATAACAGTATCACATTTACGAAGCACTGCACAGGGTATCACGGACAGCCATGGCTCGAGCTTTCCGAGTATGTTATTCGTTGGGCGGGCGGAGCATGACTGCGGCACGATTGCGTAGAGCCGGCCGACTTCTTGCATGATTCGAGTAAATAAAGGCGGTGGTGCGCCCGGCTGGATTTACAAACAAACTCCCGAGCGATGTCTCAGAGCGTCCCATGCATTGACCCATTTCTTGTCGCGGGATCCCCTGCTTGTTGCTGTGGTGAGGTTTTTTCTTGAAATAGGGTATATTCTCAATTTTTTTTCAAACGCATCTATCCGGCTTTTCATTTTAAGTTGAAACTATTGTTTCAAATGCAGTATTCCACAGTAGTTTTAAATTGCAAGTATGGCGGGAATTCACCCCCTTCAATGGCTGCAAACAACATAATTCTGAAAGGGATCAACCATGGACAAGAAAAAATACACCTGTGACATACAGACGGACGTAAAGTGAGTCATTATACATAGAAGCTATGTCTTTCGACATTTTATTTTTCTTTTTACGCAAATTTTAATTTCGCTAATAGACTGATTTATTAATTTTTAATCTTTTAGCGAAAAATGAGTTCAATATTCAGCACAGTGGAATTGTTCAGTTTGACATGATATGATACACTCGATAAATTGAAAGGTGCTGCAATTTAGTAATGAAATTAAACAGCCAAGTCAGTGCTCGGTGAGTTAACAGTTTTTTCAGCGTTGGCATTCTGTAAATACCAACTGTATTTTGTGAAGAAACAATTACTTTATTTTGTAAGGTATTTTAAATTATATGTATTTTCTTAATTGTTGAATGGAAAAAGGAAAGGCCTTCAGTGCCCCGCAGTGGAACAACATAGTCAGTTTTTTTTATTTAGAAAAGAAAAACTCTTTTCTCAGACGAAAATACACAAAAAATCATGAAAATGATGTTGACGTACATCTGGGTTGAGGCCCTTAGGGCTTTATTTTCATAATAAACTTCAGAATAAGGTTAATATCGTAATTACGAAGTATATATATAGAAAAGGATCACCTAGATCTTTCACCCCGCGACCTTGTTAGAGAGAACAGGAAGGCGGAAAATACATTTGTAACGCATTTTCACCTACCTAGATCTGTATCGTGGCCTTAGGAGGTCGGGCAAATTTGCATGTTTCGTCACAGAGGGCTGCGGAGGGACGGGGCGCGGGGGCAGGGTGGCGTCGCGTGCGCCCCACGCGCCACTTCCGGTGCGGGGCGAGGGGGCGCGCGGGGCGGAGGGCGAGTCGGCACTCGGCCTCGATTCAGCCACCGCCAAGATCAGATACCAAAAAGAATACAAAGACTTGACCGTGGTCCGTTATGTTACGTATATAATTTGTGTTATTTAGTAGCGGTGTCCTTATGTAAGTGCAAAATATCCATTACATTTCGGATTAGGCAAACCAACCCTTGCGGCTCAAGAGGTCTTGTATGGCGTTTTTGATGGATGGAGTAAGTTATACTTGATTTGTTTGCTTGTTTCACATTCAATATCGTAAGTGCCGTGCGGGATCCGACCCCACCCTTTTGTTCAGTGACCTTGCACTTCGATTTGACTTAACAGTTCGAAGTGTTCTGCTCCTGGGGATGGTGATCACGAGGGCAGTTCTTATCACTGACGATTATTTTGGTTGGCATAGCATTTTAATGGACTGGACACTTAATAATTTATAATTTTGCTTCGTTTTTAGAGAACTGCAAGTTTATGCAAAAATTGTTCGCTCGTAGCATGACTACTGAGCTTGGTTCAATTCCTGGGTCGGGTAGTGTGGGATTATTATCTAGAATAGACTATAGGTGCCCAGTACCATTTACTGGGCACCAATGTATTGAAATCGTGAATTCGTGATATCGAAAAATTACAATCTTCAAGATATGTTGTATCCCAGCATCAAGCATAATCATCCTATAAAGTTCCCACTGCTGGGACACAGGCCTCGTCTCTGTGAGAGGTACTGGGCCATAATCTACCACACGGGCCCGTGCGTGTTGGTGGATGTAACATGCTTCGAATTTTTGGTTCAAGGACATTCCTCACGATGGATTCCTTCCTTGCCTGTCTGGGTTCGAACTCACGACCTACAACTCATAAGTTGGGGCAGATAGGACTGGGTCCTTAGTCCTGCTCTTTGCTAATAAGCAAATATAAGTTATAACCATGCAGTGTTTCCGCATGATGAAAATTGTAAATTCCGTTTTTAACTTTTGTTTCGAGCATATTAAATAATGGCCCTGATTCCCTTGTTCACAAACTAAACTAAATTTAAGTTCTGTGCGTCTTTTTCTTTCTATTTCATTAAGAAAATTACAGAAGATAAAATATTAGTTTAGTCCTGTCAATCTTCTGTCCTTTTCTTAATGAAATAGAAAGAAAAAGATGCACTGAACTTAAATTTAGTTTAGATTGTGAACAAGGGAATCGGCGCCACTATTCACTTGTTCAGCCATGCACTGACATGCTTTTGGTATTACTTGGTGAGTCATACGTCTAGGCTGCTTATAAATGATAATGATTATAAATGAAGTAAGCAGTAAGTAAGCAGGTTTGTACAAACACTTTTACAGGTCAATCAATTTTTTTTAAACTAGATGAGATCGGCGTTTCCTATCCGACTACTCTGAGAAGAAAGGACAAAACAAACTCACAGGTCACAGTCTCTTTTAAAGTGAAGACATTTCTTGGTCAGATCATATGAAGACCATGTAGATTGGTGTCTGAAATAGTCTTTTGAGGAAAGAACCGCGCAGATTGAGTGAACCTGTCCAGTCAGTGCACGCATTTGTCAAAAACTACTGAGAGCTTAGGTATTGTACTTTGTTGCTAGTCAGACAATAATGTAGGTAATCTAAGTAACCTTTGTACATTATCAACTATCATGTACTTATTATTAAATGAATAATGATAAGTTTGGAAGGAAATGCCATAGTGCGGGTTGAAAAGGGCAATATTGTTTTAACATTGCAATAGTATCTCAGGTCAGTCATTGGTGTCGTTAAGCTAACTGACAATCGAATTGATAAACTTACTCCTAACAATTTGCGTCTGCTATCATTAGAAGCATTTGAAGCATTTTAAGCATTTTTTTTTTGAGCATATGATTTTTTTTTTCTGCTTTTTGCCTGTGGGCTAGATATACCCAACGGTCGAACAACGCCCTTCGTGTCCAGTACAACAACGCTTTCAGGGTGTTGGTGGGGCTGCCCCGTTTTTGTAGCGCATCGGGAATGTTCGCGGACGCACATATAAATTGCTTTTACGCAACGATGCGAATTAGATGTGCATCTCTGGTGCGCAGAGTACGGGCCAGCTCCAACAATATCCTTAGGCTCGATTGCATGAACATCAATCACTGCAGTGTCATCTCCCATGGGATGAAATAATTTTGAAACACAATAAACTAACATAGTTCTTAAGTTTACTAACACAATGAGTCATAGTTACTTGAATAAATAAATTATTATTATTATTATTACTTAAATACCAAAAGCGTCTGATGAAAATTTAAACAAATTGGTCAGAAAATGTACCTGTGCGTGCCATGAAATGGAATGCAGTCAGTGAAGGACGTCCTACACTTGGACTACGTTGAGACACAAAACCACTCTTGCGCTTCTAATCGATACTAGTTACAGAATCGAGTAAAGGTCGTACATTCGCTAATCCAGCTTCTACATACACCCTAGAAACTGTTTTCAACAATTAAAGCGGGTCCTATATTAGTTTTACTATCTCAGGACTGATAAGAATGTTTATGATGTAATGTGTATTGTACGCGATTGTTGGCTAATCAGTGTGTCAGTGCGTTGCCGCCGGAGTGGTCGTGTCGTGATAATAACATTATGTGGACCAAGAGCGCGATCCACGCTACGAGGTTCAGGAGCGTTGTCAATACAAGGTTTGTTTTCTTACTTAAATTATTTTTAGGATCTGATTTACCACTTTCTAACCCATTTACACGATGCAAGTGTCTTGCCCTTGTCATACAATAAAATTGGTGCAACAAATAACTTGCATCGAACACAATAGATATTAATATCAACTACACACAATATTTACAAACCTACGAACAAGAATGTTTCCCAAGCAAAACTTTACTGTAGAATAACTAATTAAAGTGTGGGGTATACTTACACACACACACACTGTCACAACACCAAATTATCTCGTCTGCTCAACGTCCGTGTGTCACTGCAGGGATCCAGCAGAATATCAGCGACAGGTATATTATATTCATGTTCTTTTGTGTGTTGTGCTGTCTTTTGTGTACGCCAAATAAATAGTTTATCTACATATCTATCAACTTTTATTACTACTTCAATTTATGGAATGCCACAGGCAATTTAATCGCACCGTTTATATCAAGCTTAATAAGGATACTTACACCTGATAAAGTCGAAATTGGGACGGAATTAGAGTAGATTTTTACATGCTACATAATTTTATCAGATCCTACCAGAATACAGCCTTTAAGTTAGACCGTTGTACCCTTTTAAGGTAATTAGTTATAAGCTATGTTACAATTATTGCTATAAAGCATATTCTATCTGTATATCTCAGAGTAGAGCGGTGGTGGCCAGGAAGTAACGGTTCCGACTTACAAGTTGTACTCGTGGGTTCAAGCCTGCATCATCCCACAGCTGGGCAAAGGCCTCTCCCCATGACTTCCAGCTCTTTCGATCCAGGGCTAAAGTGGACCACTGGTCGTTTGTTTTGCCCATCACGTCCCGCCATCTTCTACGGGGTCTGGGTAATTTATTTCATCACTGCTGCTATCAAAATGGTGAAGGAAAACATAGTGAAGAAACCGGCATGTACTAGAATACTAGAACTAAAAATTCAAAGACATGTTACATCCACCGACCTGTAATAGGCCCGCGTGTTTATTACGGCCCACTCCCTCTCAAAAGAGAGGAGGCCTGTGTCCCAGCAGTGGGAACATTATAGGCTGATTATGTATATCTCAGAATAAGCCTAAGACAGATGAATATGCTATAAAAAAATCCTAAAGCTGTGGTACTTACGAAGTTTACCTATGTATGTTTGGTTCAGTTTTCTTCTTCTTTTCTTCCCTGAAGGATAGAAATCATCTCCAACGATTTCTCCTTGTCCTTTGCGAGGTAGAACAGCCCAGCTGATGTCGTGACTCCGGTTTAGTTTAGCAGCTAATGGTATTATGTGGGTATTTATTTATACAACAATATTCCTTCCGTATCATTTGCATTCCAACCGGGCCTTTTAAGGCTTATCGTATGATTGTGCCCTTTTTAAAGTTTATGTAATGCTGCTGTTGTTATTTATGTTACAGTTAAGATAGCGATTAGATATAAAGAAGTAGACACTGCAATTAACGAAATAAAACAAATATACATTTACATAAACAAATATTGTGGACGCAATTTATATGACATATAAGTACACATACATAATCAGTCTATAATATTCCCACTGCTGGGACACAGGCCTCCTCTGTGAGAGGGAGTGAGCCGTAATCCACCATGCGGGCCCACTGCGAGTTGGTGGATGTCACATGTCTTTGAATTTTCGGTTCTAGGACATGCCGGTTTCCTCATGATATTTTCCTTCACCGTTTTGAGAGCAGTGGTGATGAAACAATTTACACAAAGTAAAGCGCCTGTCAGGGTTTGAACCTTGGACCTACAACTCGTAAGTCACGGGCATTATCACTGGGCCAACACTGCTCTATAAGCAATTTGAATTTCAATTATTGTCTTTGTCAGTTACCAAATAACCAATGAAATGAAATTATAGAAAATAATGTTACACAGGGACAGATAGCGTTTTAGATTTTGCAGTTCTTCTTTATCCCATGTTTTCCAAAACTCTGGTTGTATATTTCCGTTGCGAGCCGGAGTAGATACGGCTACCTACAATTGTTTTCAAATCTTATCACTCCCTATCTTTGTATTTAGATACGAGTAGCTAACTAATAAAAACTAATGATTAATAACACTTACGTACGTGCAATAATGTTTTATTAATGTTAGATTCCTCTGTTGGCATGAAAGAAAATAAAATTATCATATCATTATAAATTATTGCATTTATATGCAACTGCATATAAATGTTACAACTGTACACGTACATATGTATACAATTGTTATCTATATCATATGCCTAGCATTTTCCCAACTTTGTTAGGGTCAGCTTCAAGTCTGCACATCTGACCTTTATAGCTCAATTACCGGGTAATATGATACCCCTTGGTAAGATTTTCGGGCTTCTGACTACCCATAACGACTGTCAAAAATCCATCAATGACAGCCGGGACCAACGGCTTAACGTGCTTTCCGAAGCACGGAGGGGTCTCAATACTCTCAATATGTAAAGATGGTCACCCATCCACAGATCAACCGCGGGATACAAGCGTAGCTTAACTTTCGATCGACCCGAACGACTGTTATTATTTAGCCACGAGCCCCTTTATCTATTATATCTGCAGTTATCTATATCTATACTAATAATAAAGCTGAAGAGTTAGTTTATTTGGACGCGCTAATCTCTGGAACTACAAGTCAGATTAAAAAAAAACTCTGCATTTGATAGCCCAACTCTTTTAGAAGGCTGAGTATATTTAACATCACGCTACGACCCTTAGGAGCCGAGTAGAAAGAAAAACCATCAGAAAGGACGCGAAAACGAAGTAATAGCGGATGCGATGCGATGCGATGGGTCGGGGGAACAAGACTTTCACGCGGACGAAGTCGTACGCAGAAGCTGGTTTATAATATCACTAGCTGCGCCCCGCGGTTTTATCCGCATAAGTTTCGATTCCATAGGAAGATCGGGATAAAAATATCCTGTGTGTTAATCCTGGTTATAAACTATCTGTATGCCAAATTTCATCCAAATCCGTTCATTAGTTTTTGCGTGAAAGAGTAACAAACATCCATCCATCTATCCATACAAACTTTCGCATTTATAATATTAGTAGGATTATCGTACACTTGCTTTAAAAAAGTTATTGCTTTTTGAATGTCGCGACCGTTGCCATTATAATATACCATTCAAATAATCCATTTCAATAATTAATTAGCAGACTATTTTTATATTCATATATTTATATTTTAAGTAGGTATGAATAATTTAATCATTTGAAAGATGCCATTGGGACATATTCCCATCTGTAATGTTGCTTAAGCAGGCAGGTATTACGTAAACATATTATTTACTGACTGAAAATGACAATGATTCTTGAAAATATGAAGTCAATACTAATACCATACATACTACAGAAATAAATGAATATTCTATTCTATTCTGTTCTATACATATACTTACCATGAGGTAGGTATACAGGCTGGCAGGGACATTGACGCGCAAACTGTTAATATACGAGTATATTCAGTAGGTACATGATTCTGAAACCGCTGACTTGAATTGGAATAACCATCGACGGCCGCTATGGCGCACGCACAATGGTCCACCTGAAGGACTAAGTGCGGAAACCAAACCCGTAACATAGAACATACTCGTAGAACCCCTGGCTTTAAATTATATTGCCGTCCCGTTGCCTTCTATATGCCTGTAATTAAATAAGTAGCCTGTATTGTGCCACTGCAGGGCACAGGCCTCCCTTTCTCCTTTGCATACAATTCTCTTTTGTGAGTGCCGGATATGCCTATTTGAAATAAATTATTTGACTTTGACTTTTAACTTTGACTTTTGACTTTGACTTTTGACTTTGACTTTTGACTTTGACTTTTGACTTTGACTTTTGACTTTGACTTTTGACTTTGACTTTGACTTTTGGCTTTGACTTTTGACTTTATTTCGGACGAGGTAAAACACATTGGGAGTAGGGACAACTGTCAAATCGTGTTGTCATTCATTCTTAGTTCGGGCCCCGAACTAATCTTATGTTCGTAGGTGACACGGAGTATATAGGAATCGCCCCTAACTTCGTCCGAAACTACGCATTTCGTGCAAAGCGAGTAGACCGCCTGGTTTTGCAAATGAAGGCGACAGTGACCACTTGCCATCAGACAGGCCATCGGCTTGATTGCCATCCAATAAGTACGTGCATAAAATAAAAAATAAACTAATGTACAGTATGTACGGCCACCAAAGAAGATAAGTAACCAGGGTCGTCGGATATAGTTGAAGTTTAGTAAGATACCGATGGCTGTTTTTGAATAAAGTTTAATTTAATTAATAGAAAACAAACATTTCATATATTATAACAAATTAAATTAAATTCGAAATCATCCATCGGTTTCTTACTAAACTTCAACTATATCCGACGACCCTGTTTACTTATCTCTTTTGGTGACTGTACCTATTTAGATACCTAGTTGTAGGGGCTCGTGGCTAAATGATAACAGCCGCACGGGTCAATGCTACGCTTGCCGCGGTCGGTTTGTGGGTGGGTGACCATCCATTACATATCGAGACCCCTCCGTACCCCGAAAAGCACGTACGAGTATGTCCCAGCTATCATTCGTAGATCTTTGGCCGTCGTTACGGGTAGTCAGAAGCCCAAATGACAACCAGTAGGGATAAACAAGAGATATCGTGTTACCCCAGTTACTGGGTTGTGGAGGTCAGATAGGCAGTCACTCCATGTAAAATACGTGTATTCAGCTACATCCGGTTAGACTGGAAGCCAACCCCAACACAGTTGAAGAAAAAGTACCTATATTCAAATTTTATTTATGTTTGAAATTGACGTTATTTCAAGTTAAACCAATATCAACTTTACAGTAATGGAAATTAAGTTGATTTCAGAGTGACTAGCACTATTGAAACAGATAAAAAAATATAAATAGTATAAAAATAAGTTGTAGCGCAAACTGAACTTTATTATGTAGTAATTAAAGTTTCCATAAACTCATATTTGTTTACATTTTTAGCGAATATGTCGCGATATTAGATTAGTTGTAGTTGGTAGGTACGTCATACCTCCTATCTTTACTCATAAAACAAAATAATGCTGACGCAGCGTAATAAAATTATAATGCCAAGCAACGTATCATCACAGCTATCTAGCAAGGAAAATAACGCAGTTCTTTGCTATTTTTATTTTCACAAAATACACCATACGCGACCTTACTTCTTGAACATAAGGTTTAATATAGCTTTTACCGAGGTTTGATTTATTATTACAATTGAATAGTACAGGTACAAGGGCGTAGGAATAAGATTAAAATAATTAAGTCTAAGTTATTGTGTAGGTTATCCTTGTATGCGCTACAATCTTTTGATAACACAGCAATTTGTAAAAGAGGTAAGTAAAACAACCGGGTTTTTTTATATTATGGTTGCAATTTATTTTTTTTAATCGTTGCCCCACACTAGGAATTACTCCTGTATCGTGGGTGCGTTTACAAATATTTAAACTCACATGCACAAACAGCCAGACCCGGAACAACTACCTGTAGGCAATACAAATATTTGAATATTTGTTCCTTGCGGGAATCGAACCCACCATACGCAGCGCAGCAGTCGATCGCTCAGCCACTGCGCCAACCGTGTCATCGATTTTCCTTATCCTACCTTCTTCTTCCTTCTTTATCTTACCTACTTACTAATATAATATTATAACAAAACTGAGGATTATGTTTAATGGTTTGGACGCGCTAATCTCTGGAACTGCCAGTCGGATTTGGAAAAATATTTTTTCATTTGATAGCCCAATTTTTGAGGAAGGATATAGGCTACTTAACATCGCGCTAGGACCCTTAGGAGCCAGGCAGAACGAAAAAAAAGTCAGAAAGAACGCTAAGCGAAACTGAAGTAACGCGCGCGGGCGATGCGATGCGATGCGTCGAGGTGGGTCGGTGGCAGAATCTAGTAACAAATGTAGAACAATTGAGGCCATGAGAGCCACAGTGGCCTAACTGTCATTTTTTCAATACTGACTTTATTTGAAAAAACTACTCAAACTGTAAAAGACATAGCGCCACAGTGGCCTAAAAATTAGTTTATTTTTTTCAGTTAGGCCACTGTGGCTCTCATGGCCTCGATTATATCAGGGCTGTATTTCCTGAAAGGGTTAGCAGTGTTGTATATTATGGTAGGCCGATTTGGTGACGTCAGGAGTATCAAAACTAGTCTACGTACATTAACAAGCCTCTTATCTACAGGATAAATTTTTATTCAGTGCGTAAATTTTCACAGGGTGTTCTACCCATGAATATGAACAACTTTCACTATGGGACCATCTCTGAAATCACAAAAAAAAATCAGCTGTTTCTTATAAAAGTTCAATACCTACTCGACCAAAATGCATGAATCTGCTGATTTTTTTTTCGTGATTTCAGAGATGGTCCCATAGTGAATGTTGTTCATATTCATGGGTAGAACACCCTGTAAAAATTTACGCACTGAATAAAAAATTATCCTGTATATGGATGAATTTTTTTACCGTCTCGGAAATAATAGGGTGTGTTGTGTAAGTGGAACAGAAGTCATACACAAGGATATTTGCTTAATACCATTAAGATTGTAAAAGTTCGGAAAATCCTTCAAAATCATGGAAAAGTATCCATCCTACGGCCGTGCGTAAAACTAATAATAGCTAAATAAGAGATAGTAAACTACGTAAACTGCGATTGCGCATGAATGAAAGTTGTAGATACTATGCGGCCGCTTGTACAGTCGCGTTTAAACGTTTTCAAAATCAACATAATAACATTAATATCCCACTTCTAATAAACTAAGATAATTAATCAATTTTTACCCTAACATCAACAATGTCTTAAATCAAATACTCAATTAACTAAATAAGCCTCGGACCAAAAGAATAAGTACTAACCTAACACAATAATAAGAAAACCTAACCTACAAATAAAAAAACACAACAATTTACCTACAATAAGAAAAACCTAACCGTACCAATAAAACGATAACAGTAACAAAACAACGAACGAAAATTTAAAACACTTAATCTAATTTTTTTTTTTAAATAATCGAAACAATACTTGAATAAGCAAGAATTACTCGACTGTACTTCAAGCAAAATGAAAAGGACGTGCATACATGCGAGAGCGAGAACGTCTACAGTCGTTCGGTCGCCCCGTTCGCGTTGCTAAGCTACGACACGGTAATATTATCTACGACGGCGCGCATATTTCAGCGTTTTGCGCACGATCACAGAAGCTCTTATGTGTGCGTGAGAGGTACGGGTTCACGTACGACAGCAGAGCAGCTGAGAGGTAGGTAGGTAAATTCGCGCGCGCCCGCGCATGCTGAATAGGTACTTTTTAGGTTTTCAGAGACAAAGATTATTATCCGTGGCGAGTAGGTACTTTAAGGTCTGTTGTGTAAAAAACAAAACTGTTTAGGTAAAATTCTTACACAATCACTCAGTAAATGGAATTAGTAATAACTTAATAAGTTTATTCATCTGTATTTTTAAGATTTTAACTTGATAAATAAGTAAGTAGGTACATGACCACTTTTTCGTATAATATTCATTAGAATAACATTATTATTTTTAATTTAATTGAGAAATCTGACATTAGGTGATGTTATCAAAGATAAGGTGATTGAAAATTAAGTTCTTAATTGGTGTTTATTAATCAATTAATTAATGTATTTGTAAATGGCAGTGGAATTACCCATTACTGTGCCATCATCACTAACCAAAATATCTAAGGTCGATGTGATCCGTTTATTAACATTATTATTTTTTGATTTCGATCATTCCTTCATACTGTTGCGGGCTTAGGACCGTCTAAATGTTGAGCAGGTTACATGTTAAATTTTAACTTTTAATAAAATGCTTCTATCAAGTTTTTAATGTAAATCGTCTGCTACAACATCCTAGGCGTATTTAAAATATTGAAATCAACTTATTTACAAATAACACTGATTGATTACAGAATTACACTAAATTATAAATATTTACAAAAAAATAAGGTACCTTTTTAGCGATATCGCAGTAATTGTTCAAAATGTCCACCGTTTTTTTCTAAACATAAACTAGCACGTCTTTGCAAATTGTTTGTTAAACTTCTTAGCGTGTCTCTATCACTTTTTAAAACATTAAAAGCTTCTATTATTCGCCGTTTTAAATCACTCACACTTTGAGCTTCTTCGGTATACACTAAACGTTTTAGTTCGGCCCACAAATAAAAGTCAAGGGGTGTCAGGTCTGGCGACCTCGGCGGCCAGTTCACAGGTCCACCGCGACCTATCCACTTATCACTAAATTGGCTATCAAGATATGCGCGCACAGATCGCTCATAGTGAGCTGGACATCCGTCGTGCTGGAAGTACATGTCTTGCAGATAGCCCAGAGGAACGTCGTCCAACAGGGTGTCGATGACGGAGCGTATCATTTGTAGATACGTTATTCCCGTCAAACGACCTTCGATCCAAACTGGACCAATTATGCGGTCTTTAATTATCGCTGCCCAAACGTTGACACTGAAACGAACTTGATGTGCATGTTCTTTAATTTTGTGTGGGTTTTGGAAGCTCCACCAGTGTTCGTTGTGCACGTTGTAAATACCAACGCGGGTAAATATGGATTCGTCGCTCCACAAGATATTAGCCTCCGCATGGTTCTGCAGCCAGTGACAAAAGTCTATGCGGGGTCCAGGGTCCGGTGCATGCAAATGTTGCACGCGTGCGTAATGGTATGGATGCATGTCCATTGAGCGAAGTAGCTTCCACACCACATACTGACTTACGCCAAATCGACGAGCGGCTTGCCGAGTGCTCCTCCTCGGGTGTCTTTCAAAATAATCCAGTATGGCGTCTTCTATGTTTCTGGCCAAGGGTGGCCGGCCCCTGCCTCTGGCATGATTGGGTTGCCGGAACTGCCCATGATCAAGTAACCGCTGATACGTTCGTAGGATTAGAGCAGTGCTGGGAATTTGAGGGTCAGGGATACCGTTCCTTCGCAACGACAGTAGGTGAACTTCTTCGGCGTACATTCGCCTCGCATCGTCTAAATTTTCACCAGATAGAATATAAAATCGCACCATTGCTAGGTACTCCACATTTGAATATTCGGTTGGCATATTTACGATAACTATCAACGGGCACACGATGCACACGCGGATACGAAAGCAACGCGACGTCACACCGTGACTAATCGTAGGTGACTAAAATTTGAAACAGGGATAGTACTGAAATGAAAGACAGAGAGAGCGCGGGGTGCGGGCGGGAGGGATGCGCAAGCGGCTCGCGTGCCGTCGGCTTCTTTGATATTTTGAGACCGACGGCATATGCGGCGAGTACCTATCGCCTATCGGCCGGCTTCAAAGGATAGTGGGTACTGCGCTACGAATTCATTGATAAATTACTCGCATTTAGTAGGGTGCGTATGATTTGAATATTTACATTTTTAAGTCGTTTTTTATTTTTTTTTCATAATTTCAGATTTTATTGTTCTAATATGAAAAGTTTACTTCAAATGTGTAGTATTTAATGCTAGATCTATTTCTGTGTATGTTATTAAAAAAAAAAAAAAACGAAAAATTCTATGCCATAGGCTTCTACTCCGTTCACCTATTATACCCTATTGTTTTCAAGACGGTAAAAAAAGTCATCCGGTATATAAAAATGAATCCCTATTTTCCTTGGTCATGTCATAACTTGAGAACGACTTTACCGATTTCATCCATCTTTTTTTTTAAGTTTTCTCATACTTTGTAGAAGGTTCTTACGGAATAAAAAATTAAGAAAGTTGCTTCACGCGGACGAAGTCGGGGGCAAAAGCTAGTTGTAAAAAAAATTCCGTACTCGCTAGGCCAGCCTGCTCTAGGTCAAATGATTAAACTGGCGTGTGGCTTACTGTATCTACAGCTACACCCATATTTCGTACCATGTAAGAGTGGGCAAGCCTGTTACAATTAACCGGGCCAAATCCACACCTACTGAGAATTTTTTTAATTTTTATTTTTTATTATTATTTTTTTTATTTATGTTCGGACATAATTCCGTCATTATTGACGTATTTCCATAATTATTTTCGCATTTCAATTTTGTTAAGATCTGATGTGAGTTTCGAAGTCGTTTGTTAAAAGTTTGTCTCATCTTTTACTAAGTGTTGTGTAAATCACATTATAACAGTTGAGTCTTTTGTTTGCTTAAGTTTGCTTGTACCTAATAAAGTTTTTACTGTATTAACGGTTCTGGTTGCGTTCTTACCTAAATGTTCTAAAATCAATCTGTACTTGTACTCGTATTAAGCATTATTACGCAATTGTTTGTTGTCCTGAAGAAATAAAAATAAAAAAAATCCTGATGAACCCTGGACCTCAGTATTAGTAGTTTCTCTTACGAAAAATTTCAACGCCCCCTGCGTTGATATTTTTCGTCGATTTAAATTTTTCGATAGGTTATAATCTCGCGAGATAAGATTATAAACCAAAGTTGTTTCTAATTATACTGTGGCTTAATACATCTGTATGTATACTTAAGAATGCAGATCTATGCACACAATAACAAGATTTGGGGGCAACGAAAAAGATAAGTAAACTACTATGCACACGTTACAGTCGTTACTTACGTACGTGTGCTATAAACAACTGCTATTATAAAGTAGTTCATTCCTTGTTGTTGGCTCCAGCATGTTTACATAGTACACTAATCCACTATACTTGTTCTTCCACTAGACTAGGCCAATACTTGCTCTCTGCAAGCAAAAGGATTAATGTCTTGTTATAATTCTCGTATTTGCAACCAACAAACAAATTATTCATGCGGTAGGAAAATATGGTTTTAATAGTAGATTAGCACACATTAATATAATCTATTTGACAATAATGCAAGCAAGGTAGCGAGCCAGCGGAGCGCCGATGGTGCAACGGACGTTCTGTCGCCAAAGGAGATAGGTAACCAGGGTCGTTGGCTATAGTTGAAGTTTAGTAAGAAACCGATAGATGTTTTTGAATAAAATTTAATTGAATTAATAGAAAACAAACAGTTAATTTAACAAAATAAATTTCATTCGAAAATATCGTTTGGTTTCTTACTAAACTTTAACTATATCCGACGACCCTGGTTACTTATCTCCTTTGGTGAATGTACATTTAAGTACCTAGTCGAGTCGAGTCATTTTTAATGCACGCTAACTAATAACTTGCTTAACCTGTTGGTGATATCAGGCCAGTTAGATAACTCAGAAAGTACTAGACTGACTACCAAATTATCAATCTTTAAAAAACACTAAAGTAATATTTTCGGTCATATCAGATCATTTTAATTTATTTATTTAACTCAGACACAATGATCCAAAATGTTAGTATACTTAAAATTTATGTTAGTAACCAACGATACAAATATATGCCACTATTATACTATTATAACTAAATTAAATACATAAAATATGACGTTGAAATATTTATATTAACTGTTTATTATTAGCTATAACTAAATTAAACACCATAAAATCAAATTGTAAAATAAATTCATAAGTTAAATCTTTAATTAAAATGAATATCCATTAAAACCGAGAAATGCATTAAGATAAAAAAATAAACAATTATAGTAGGTACGCTCTCATAATTATAAAACTCACCGATCTTTGACCTGCTCCTACATTCATTAATATTGTTATCGTTTTTCTATATTTACGTGAGATGACGGCACGGTTGGCGCAGTGGTTAAGCGATTGACTGCTGCGCTGCGTGTCGCGGGTTCGATTCCTGCACGGAACAAATATTTGTATGACCTACATGTATTTGTTCCGAGTCTGGGTGTTTTTCTATCTATACTTATAATAAATCTGTAGAAGTGAAAATTCTGTACATTGAAAATATCAAAAAAATAAATGGCAGGGGTTGTTACTAGACCGACACCGAACCCAAAACTGTGATTAAAAAAATTTTTGTCTGTCTGTCTGTCTGTCGGTCTGTCTGTCTGTCTGTCTGTCTGTCTGTCTGTCTGTCTGTTTGTTCAGGCATCACGCAAAAACTACCGGTTCGATTACGATGAAACTTGGTATAATTATTCTTTAATATCCTGGGCACCACACTGGGTACTTTTTATCCCGGAAAAGTATATACAATAAAAAACAAACTTAATTTTGCGGTTCGATCCCTAGATCCGATTACTGTACCAACCGCAAATAATAAGTTTGTCGTAGGTTAGGTCACACGCAGTGGAGTTCATTTTTATTCCTTTTACTTTTTAGAGTTATTTAGGTTTATTTTTATATAAGTCGTAGGTATAGATTTTAATTTTAAAGTATAGGTAGTATATTTGATAGTGTACGTAGTGACCGTAGGTTATTATTCGTATAGATTAGAGATTGGTTTAGAGATTTTGCTTATTTATTGAGTTTAGATTGAGGGGTCCGTGGCTAAATAATAACAGCCGCACAGGTCGATCGGTCAGGTTAAGCTACGCTTGCCGCGGTCGGTCTGTGGATGGGTGACCATCTTTACATACCGAGACACCTCCGTGCCTCGGAAAGCACGTTAAGCCGTTGGTCCCGGCTGTCATTCGTGGATCTTTGACAGTCGTTACGGGTAGTCAGAAGCCCGAAAGTCTGACAACCAGTCGTACCAAGGGTATCGTATTACCCAATAACTGGGTTGTGGAGGTCAGATAGGCAGTCGCTCCATGTAAAATACCGGTATTCAGCTGCATCCGGTTAGACTGGAAGCCGGCCCTGAACATAGTTGGGAAAAGGCTAGGCAGATGATGATTGAGTTTAGATTAGTTATCGTCATAAATAGGTTTATTTAGGTAGGTAGGTATTTTATTTTCTGTTATTGAGTTTATTTATTTTTTTAATTAGGTAGGTACTTAGGTAAAGATATCATATAGGTACCCTCTTAATCACCATTAATGAGACATAATTGGTTTTCTATTGTAATTAGCCACAAAGGGCCCGCGAGATAGATGGCATCCTGGTGCACATACATTTTATCCTGTTAGCACGTTCCCGTGGGATAATTTCCGACATCCACGCGGGCGAAGCCGCGGGCAGAAGCTAGTCTATAATATGTATGTATTTACAAAAAAAAAATGTATATAAGTAGTTTATCAGCCATCTTGTTACCATAACACAAGCATTAGGTTGCTTAGCTTGGGACTAGATGGCGCTGTGTGAAATGTCCAGGGATATTATTATTATTAGATATATAGTTGTATACACATATTTCTTATCTGTGATACCAAATTAATCATTATTTTTATAAATTACAACTTTATTATCATTAAAATAGAGACCATTTTCGTCTTTTATAAGTTAACTGCTTATTAGTCGCTGCATATATTAACTACTTCATTGCTCACTGTACCACCTCGTCGACACAATATATTTGTTATGATTATTTGATACATAACATCACGCCTGTATGCCCCGAAAAGGTATATAGAGAGAGGAAGGAGATATAAGACCATAATACACCTTGTATTATGGTCAGTGGTCGGAGTAGGTAGAGCTGTTTGGGGTGAATGACCGCAAACATTGATGTTAACATAGATATGCCTCTGAAATCCCGGGATTTTGAAATTGTCGATTGATTTAAGTGACTTAATATGGGTAAATGGGCAGTTATGAGCAGTAGGTGAGCAGTCAAACAGTATATACTTACTTATATACACACACAGGGATCCTGGAATGTTGTTAGAGGTAGCTTAGTGAAATATGAATTAATTAAGTAAAACTGTTAGAAACAATCCTAAATATACTTTTCACTTCTCATGCTCTGAAAGTGCTTCTTTGTGCAGGGTATAGGCTGCACAAAATCGAATTTTGTGCACAAGGGCATTAACGTATCTACTCATAAATGTATTATATTAAGGCAAAGAAAATGAGCCATACAGCCAAATGCAATAAGAAGTTCATAGATAGAATTAGTTATTATATAATATTTACTTTAATTTATTTGCCTTATGTGTTTTTTAAGATAGACCCAGTAACTGGGTTGTGGAGGTCAGATAGGCAGTCGCTCCATGTAAAATACTGGTATTCAGCTGCATCCGGTTAGACTGGAAGCTGACCCCAACATAGTTGGGAAAAAGGCTAGGCAGATGATGATGATGTCCGCTAGTCGCAAGTAGCAAAAACAGCTCCTCCGCCTACTGCCAAACAGCCTACTCCGAACACTGATTATGGTACACCCACACGGCGGATATATTTAAATTCCATAACAGATTTTAGGGGACGAGTCTACTGCCATTTGACTGCCATCAACCGGGTCACTGCCATATCTGTGCTACTATTTTAAAGATTGACTCAAATTGTTTTCAGATGGAGTCACCAACTTCAGGCGGCAGCTGGTCAAAGCTACTTGCATAACCCAGGGTCCGAACCCCTGTCACTCGACACACTTGGTGACGTCATCGCGCAGACAGTGGACAAGTACCCAGACAGGATCGCCGTCAAATCTGCACATGAAAACATCACTATCACTTACGCGGAGTTGTTGAAACAGGTACATTTTCATTATTCCCAGATTCTGCCTGAGGTCTGCAAGTGTTAACAGGTATTATTGGGTGTGTTCGTTCCATCGTAGACCTCCTTTTTTATTTCTGAATGAGCCCGCTCATAACCTCGATCACGTCTGATGGAAAGCGAAGGATGAGTTCGTTAATGGAACGAGCGTGCCCAGTAGATGCCTGTTCACACTGGCGTTAAAGGTGAAAAGGAACACAGAACCTTTTCACCAGGCGAGATCGAGATCAAGAACGTCCAGTTTATATAAAATAAATAAAAATGTATAGAGTTTTCATCAGGGGGCTTGGACAAAGTTATATTCTATCAGCGATAGTGATGATGGAAAAGTCAATTGACATAAGCTACCGAAAAGTTTAAGTCCAGCCGATCTATTCTGTAAAAAACTCACGGTGAAAACTTAGGTGAAGTGAGCTTAAAATGAGCTATCAAAAGTGTCAATCCAAGCATCAGAATGACGGCTCACTTCAATCTCACTTTACCTAAGTTTTCACGTTGACATTTTTATAGAATAAAGCGGCTGTGTACAGCCACCAAAGGAGAACAGTAACCAGGTCGTCGGATATAGTTGAAGTTTAGTAAAAAACCAATGGATGTTTTCGAATGAAATGTAATTAAATTAACCTTTGGTACCTGTACAAATACAAAACGCTTTGAAAGCGATTGTCACTTGTCTAGGCCCTCGCTATCCTGAGTAACATTTTTGACACTGTCGGAATCTCAATTTTAATTTACAATCACGCGCAATCTTGCACGTTTTTCTACTGCGATGGATGCTGGGATCACACGACAAAATCCCGCTGTGTAAAAGATGTCCCAGCATACATACAGAAAAACGCATGTCAAAGAGATAAAAACTCAGTCTACTGGACAATTTTCAAGTGATTATTATTTTCGATTTACAACAAATTGTCAAATTATGCTATAGCGAAGGTCATTGGAGACATCGAAAACCGTTTTGTCAATGCAGATGATTTATTTTTGTAGTCACTATAATATCAATAAATAAACAGTGTGATAAATCTCTTTTGAATAATCTAACTTACACGTGAACGTAATAAACAATCGTTTAAATATACATTTATTATTGTTTATAGAAGACATCCTACTTCCTACTAATATTATAAATGCGAAAGTTTGTGAGTATGGATGGATGGATGGATGTTTGTACTCTTTCACACAAAAACTACCGAACAGATTTGGATGAAATTTGGCATACAGATAGTTTATAACCAGGATTAACACATAGAATACTTTTAATCCCAATATTCCCACGGGATTGAAACTTATGCGGGTGAAACCGCGGGGTGCTGCTAGTATGTTAAAAGTGTGCAATTTTGGAATTTTTTCAGGAGAACAGGCTTTTTTTTTGCTTTGGGATCGCTATTTGGGTAGGGTTCTTGATATGCATATATGAAAGCTGCTGCAACTCTAAAGTTCATTGTATCTTCGCTGTTTTGTTGAAATAAGTGTTACTAGCACTCACAACATAATTGTATGATACACTACCCTCACCTATCTCTTTTTAATCACAGGAAACTCTACATAAATAAAATAATTCAGACTATTTGAATGTCCATATTTTGTCAGAATTACATTATCTTAAACACTATGTAGTCATGAGGAGATCAATTAATATATTTAAGTAGGTAACGTAAACATCGAAATAAATTATTAAATATAAATTAAAAACATATTTCAATAAATAAATAATTGAAAATAAATTAAATGAAATTGAAATAAATAGTTTAAATTGAAAATTAAATTGAAATAAGTGATTAAAATTGAGATACAAAGAATCAGGTGACATGCAACCTGATGAGCTTTCCTACAGCTGCCGACGCCTGCAATGTTGCCGCTTTGTGCACACCGTGGCGCTTACGAGTATGGTGATCGTTTTGTGAGAACGTAATTTTACATTTGTTATAGGTATATCTAACATGTATACTATCGTACATATAATCTTTTAATCGACGCTAGGTTTTTTTTGAGTATTCTCCTTTAAACAAAATGCTAGAAGATGTATTTTCGATTAAAAAGATTTCGAAATTTCATTACATTTACGTCGCGCGTTCGTGCTATGGGCTCTGGACAATGTACTTACAAACCAACTTCAAGTTTTAAAACGTCTAATTATTTCCTATTCCTTTCAGGCAGACTCCCTAGGATGTGCACTTCGCGCCCAGGGTCTACAGAAGGGTGACCGCGTGGGAATATGGTCACACAACAGTGCTGCATGGATCGTCGCTGTAGTTGCAGCCGCTAGAGCAGGCCTAATATCTGTGAGTGTTCTGACTAACTATAGACTGGTAGAAAAAGCCTATAGTGTATTTTCCGCCTCTGTGCAATTTTTACTTGTGAATAAATTATTCAAACAAATAAATAAATTGATTCTGTGTCTGTGGAATATTGTAGAGTCAGCAGGTTTGACGATAATATTTTTGTTCTTGTAAAGAACTAGTACAACTTACAGTTAGCCCACAATTGGTATCTTAGCCCGTAAATACGTAGAACTAACTTCAATTGCAAGACAAATGCCTCTTCTTTGAGAAAATGCTAGGCTATGTATGACTTTTATGCGCGCGAGATTTATAAACCAGCTTCGACCTAATTGTATTAACGTGGTGTTTCAGGTCCTGGTAAATCCAGTATATGAAAAGAATGAGCTAAGTTTCTGCATAAAGAAGACTGGCATGAAGAGCCTGTTGATAGGCAACAGATTGCCAAAACGGGACTATTACAATAAACTGTCACAGATGATACCAGAACTGCAGAACAGCAAGCCAGGCTCGTGGACGTCAAAAGAATTTCCAACTTTAAGCTCTATTATTACGACCGAAAAGGAGAAACTGGCGTAAGTGCACAAAAAAATACCATGCATCGAAATTAGGTTGAGAATCAATCCTTTATCCTCAGAAGACGGTCAAAATTTAAAAAGTCACCCCAAAAAACGCCAAGATCATTTCTACTTCTTTAAATTGGGAAGAAATAGTGTGGTGCTGCAAACAGCAAATTATCAAGACTCAGATCTGTAACCAGAGGAAGTAGACTTACGGGAAAATACTGATCTTCTAGGAATTATTTTTTAAATGCACAACTATACGCAGTGGCCCACCAGGAATAATCTTTAAGCTCAGTTCTGCTTATGAAAAATACACAATGCCTATTGAAAGTTCCCTAGTATGTGACAACGCAGAGCTCAAAAGCAGCAAACGTCGACAATACAGACGCTTGTTTTGGATATTCTGTTAATCTTGTCTTTGTCAACAGAGGTGCAACTCCCTACGATTCCCTTATCAGTGGAACAGGCAGCCAGATCTCTCAGTACGGCAGTGAGGTCAAGTCCAACGACGGATGCCTCATCCACTTCACTTCGGGGACCACTGGTGAGGGTCCAGAGGTACTTACTATGACAGTGCCTTAGTCTAGCGATACGCAAATATCGAAAACTAATTTAATTTACTAATTTAATGACTTAATGGAGTATATAAAAAACGTGTAAAGGACACAAAACTAAAAATCTTTGCTGACGACACAAATGCGATAGTTACTGTAGACGATATACTGGAATTAGAATCCAAGATCAATGCTCTCTTGAAAGCTTTTGAAAACTGTTTCAGTACGTCTACTAATAATTTGAAACTTAATGTAAATAAAACAAAGTGGTACGAAATAACGCTAAGTTGGAGACTGTATCATGTGGCAACAATGTCGAAATAGTTGATAGTGTTGATAGTGATAGTTCTTAGGTATGCACATTGATGCATTGTTGAATTGGAAGGTTGAGACATTGTCTATAGCGAAGTCTATTAGCTCGGCATGCTATGCGATCAGAACACTGAGGGAAGAATTAGGTTTACCTCAACTTAGAAGTGTGTACTTTGCCTTGGTGGAGTCCCGGCTAAGATACAGCATCGAGTTTTGGGGCAATAGCTACAAGTACAACATACAAATGGCATTCGTGATTCAGAAAAGAGCTTTTCATCCCACCATCTCGGAAAGAGTATTTTTAATCTTCAATATCTGAGTGGAAAAGCCGTTTTTATTCTTTAGAGGATAAAGTAAATTGAATTTAGAACATCGTGTGCACTAAGTTTGTGAATTAAAAAAAACATTAAACCTATTTACTGCTACCTCTATGGTGCCGAATATATCATACAACTTTTTTTTAATTTGTTAAAAACTCAGACTCGGAACCTTCTTGGTGTTCTTTTTTCAATTTGCTTTGTACGCGGTTCTTTACGCGGCATTTTTTCACGTCATTGTTAAACCTTATATTAAAAACAAGATACTTGAAAACAAGTGAAAAAACTAAAATGAGTGATTCTAGCGACGAGGAAGTTTGCTTGACGCCTTTGCATTTAGTCATTTCCTCGCTGAGGTGGAATGAAAAGTTACGTGTTGCACTCGAGTGCAAAGATTTTTCACCTCGTGCTCTTTTGATTCCCTCGCTAACGCTCAGGATTCTAATTTAGAATCACTCGCTGCGCTCGTGATTCAATTTTAGAATCCTTCGCTTGCTCGGTCATCAAAATTGAACACGCGGTTAAAAAGCAACTTTGCACTCTTGTATAACAAATAACTATTAAGGACTATGCTCCGCATGAAACAGACGGAATCGTGTAAAGACCATTTTATTAAACTAAAAATCTTGACAGTGCCATGTCTTAACATTTTAGTGTTGCTAGCCAGGTTAGTTAAAAATTTGCACAAAATCGAGACTGATGAGCAGAGACAAACTAGAGCTAGCACACGTAGGAAAGATTTGCCCAACACTATTCAACCGAAATTAAAAGTTGTCGAACATAGCCCGAGGTATCAGTCTGTAGTTTTATACAACAAGTTGCCTATAGAATTCAAAACCATATACTGTGTTAACGTTACTTAAAAACAAATTGAGGATCTAATTTTTAGGGAAAGGCTATTAAAGTATCAATGAATTCCTAGATGACATATGACACTGTAACTTATGATTGATTTTATTACTTTGACATTTATTATTTTTGATCTTGAACTCTAAATGTACTTATTTAATGAATTTTATTTTAATTGCAATTGTATATCTGTTATTTTTTAATTTTTCAACACAATGTACAGACGCCAGCAGGTCAAGCTACCTGAAACTGTCAAATTTTCCCAATCAACCTTGAACCTTAACACTGTGGAGATAAAGTTGAAAATCTGTTGAAGAAATTTCACAGATTGTAGTAACTTGATGTGCTGGTGTCTGTGCCTATATTGGAAATAAATTATTTATGACTTATAATCCGTTGTCAAGTCTTATGTTAATTGAATTGACTTAGTGAGTGATTGATCGATTGATAATGTTGTGATTTCGACCAATCACAACATTGATAGGCAAATACACAGTGACTATAATAGCGAACGAAGATTGCTTCATCGAAATTTATTGGTCGTAAGCGATACTACAATTTTTCCACAATACAGGCATAGATCTTGATTCCTGTAACTTATTTATCAGAAAACATTTCTAGCTTAAAGAACAATTTGAGCTAGATTTTAAAAGGGAAACAGATAGAAATGTTTGCTGATGAAATGAATAAATTATTCGTTGAAATTGGCGTTAAATGCTTAAAATCTGACGAATATTTTGTTATTTTACTTCAGGTGACCCAAAGGCAGCTCTAGACTCCCATCTCGGCATCGTGAACAACACATACTTCATTGGCAAGAGGAACACATTAGACGAGGGACATCACACCATTTGTTTAAAGGTTGGTTACTAACATAAAACTTCCTATATCTATGATTAATCGTTGGTCGGTTGGACTGTTAACAACATTTCATCGTTTGAAAAAAGCAATTGCCTTGGATAATGCCGTTTCTAATGTTTATGTAGACTGGATCTGAGATGTACAGACGCCAGCACATCAAGCTACTACAATCTGTCAAATTTCTTTAATAGATTTTCAACTTTATCGCTAAAGCATTAAGGTTCAAAGTTGATTGGGAAAATTTGACAGTTTCGGGTAGCTTGACCTGCTGGCGTCTGTACACTAAAATGAGAACCTTGCAAATAAAAGCCTTTTCTCTATTTTGTTTTGAAAAACTACTACGGTAGCTGTAAGAATTAGCTATTATTAAAATCCAATTAAGGGCTGATTTTTCCATCGCCAGACAACTTTCATTCGAGGAATAAAATTGACGTTTGACAGTTTTCGTATGAAATAACTGTCAAAATTTCAAAGAATTTCCTAGAATAAAGTTATCAGCCCTAAGTAGTGAAACCTCTTTTCCAAACCTCCTGTTTAAAAGCATATTCAGCAGTGTAATTCTCTTGTTTCTTTGCAGGTGCCGTTGTTCCACGCTCTTGGTTCAGTTGTCACATCACTGGGTGGCATAAGACATGGCAGCAGCTTGGTATTAGCAGGTCCTGTTTATAATGTCGATGATAACATCAAAACTTTATTCGCTGAAAAGTAAGTTGTCTCATTTGAACTATCTATGTCTATTCGTAATGACCTGTTTTTGCATGATGAAGATGAAATGGCAGTGTTAGCTTATGTAGGCAGAATCAGTAGTTTTTGCAACAGGTTAGGCCAAGGCTACGAGTACTCTTTAAAATTGCAGTTTATCTTGAAGTAAATTATACTGGTAATCGTCTGCCTACACAGCGTGTGTCAGAAAGGTGTGGTCAAAGGACATCATTCAAGTGTCGAACAGTTTATACCCAAAAAATAAAGTGCCAGCCAGAAAAAAAAATTACTATTTTCTTATGAGCATTTTTTAGTATTAAGTCTACAATTAACCCCCTGGCTGCTATTTGTGATTGAAAATGCCAAAAATCTGATTTTTATAACCAGTGTTTTAAGCATAACATTAAAAAAATATCAACTTTTAATTGAATTTAAGATCCTGAACATGTTTTAACTATAAACTTGTTATAAAATACGATTTTTGGCATTTGCAATCACAAACAGCAGCCGGGGGGTTAATTGTAGACTTTAGTTCTAATACTTTAATTTTTGGGTACGAAATGAATGAGGTCCTTTAAGGTTGTGGTACAAACCATCAAACTGAACAACTTTCTCCATGGGACCAACATCTTAATCGAGAAAAAATAATCAGCCGTCTCATATATTTAGGTCGAGTTGTGTATGACAGTTGATAAATTTTTCGCGATTATGACGCAGCGGAGAAATTGCGTAACACATTATCAATCAGATACGGTTTCATTTTGACAGTTCAAGAACATACATTGCGTTATTTACGTGTTGAGCACACAAATTGTTCAAACTTATGAAGCAATGGATTAGCAATTTGCTTCAAAATGATGCAGATTCCGATTGATACGCAATTAGGCAATTAGGGTGTTACGCAATTAGGGTGCTGGTCTCATGGAGAAAGTTGTTCAGTTTCATGGTCTGTACCACACCCTTAAAATTTAACACACCTTTCTTATACACTTTGTAGGTATAAACATCTGCAATACTAGTGGCATCACAAGTGCGTTGCCAACCAGAAAAAGAAGATAGGAAGAATGAAATAATATTGAAACAAGCTAAACTGTCTCATATGTATATGCCTGTAATAATACTGTGCGGTACTGTGTGTAAATAATACGGTGCGGGCAGTGTTCTAGCTTGAAGGATATCTTCAAGCTAGAACACTGCCCGCACCGCTTGCTTTCCCTGACGAGCTCAGTCACAAAGAGCTCTACTAAATTACTGGCACAACAAACTCCCCAATTTGTTAAACTCAAAACTCAAACTCAAATCATTTATTTCAATTAAACCATTTCAGGCACTTTTGAATTGTCAAAATTAAATGGTCGGTCAGTTAGTCAGAAAGTTGAAGCTAGTTGCCCATTCCAAAACGTAGATCTCTGTGGAGAAGAACGGGCAAGAAACTCCACGGACACTCTTTTAAATCAAGATATTATTACAAATTACTGGGTGCATTATTCTTATTGCTTCTATATGTGAGAACAATGCAAAAAAATAAACAATTTAAAATATAAAATTAAAAATAAGCCCTGGCAGTTAAGAGATGACCAGTCTCAACCGACGGCGCCCGTTCACGAACATGACGCGTGAATCTGCACCATCCAGCTCACCCATTTATTAACAAATTCATATACTTTCCAGATGCTCAGTGATAACTGGTACCCCGACCATGTTCCTGGATATGCTGGCGAAGATTAAAACGATGGGGGACGTTCCATCCAAGTTGAGGGTAGCACTAGCCGCCGGCGCACCCTGCAGTCCACAACTCATCAGAGACATGGAGAAGTATCTTAAGACGGAAGCTGTTATGGTAGGAAGCAGTATTTTATTTCTTATGATATCTTTACGCCTTGGTATGAATGCCTTGAATGGGCCACTGCTGGCATTAAAAAAAGCGGATATCATTTGTATCGGGAGAAATCATTGTCGTCTGATCTAGCCCTTCATAATAATGATGTATGAAATTATTCTAAGGTATTAAGATCTAAATTAATAAGTAACAAAATTAGTATTTCTAGTAATAAAATAGAAGTTGTCTAGCGGGTAATTAACAAAGAAACTGGAAACACAAAACAGGGAGACCGGCACCCTAATTGCGTAACACACAATCAATCGGAATCGGTTTCATTTTGACAGTTCAACAACATTCATTGCGTTATTTACGTGTTGAGCAGACAAATTTTTCGAACTCGTGAAGCAATGGATTAGCAATTTGCTTCAAATGATTCAGATTCCGATTGATCGTGTGTTACGCAATTGGGTGCAGAATGAGTTGTCCCTAAAAATTGATAATGAAACCATTTCAGATAACTTACAAGTTGCTGAGACTTACTTACCATCAGCTACATCTGCTGCTTATTGCCATTCATTTGAATAGGGTATTTCTCAATGTTGCCATCTTTTCAGGGTCTATACGGATTGACTGAGACAACAGCGTGCGTATTCCAGAGCATTCCTGGCGACAGCATTGACGTGGTGGCGGAGACCGTTGGCTACATACAGGACCATGTGGAGACCAAGGTACCTTCATTTTCTTTTTATTGCTCATGACCTCGATCACGCCTGATGGAAAGTGATGGATGAGGTCTATAATGGACTTTGACCTGATACCTATTATTTGTATACCGACCGGCTAACTTTGAACTCATAACCATCCTTCTTAAATGTGTGGTACAGGCCATAAAACTGAATAACTTTCTCCATGGGACCAACATTGTAATCTCGAGATGACAATCAGTAGTCTGGTCCCATACAATACTCTTCCAACACGCTGTCTAAATTTCTTTATTTACTAGACCTCCCCCAAGTACCGGCACTTCGATTGGTTCTTTGCTTCTTGCATCCAGTGGATGATATTTTATATAATTTAATACAATCAGCATGCTTAGAATTTAGGCCAAGTTCGAGAGCGGGATCATTATAACCTACTAGCTGCGCCCCGCGGTTTCACCCGCATAAGTTCCGATCCTGTGGGAATATCGGGATAAAAAGTATCCTATATGTTAATCCTGGCTATAAACCATCTGTGTGCCCAATTTCATCCAAATCCGTTCAGTAGTTTTTTGCGTAAAAGCACAACAAACATCTATCCATCCATCCATCCATCCATACAAACTTTCACGGTTATAATATTAGTAGGATAATGATCCCACTGCTGGGACTCAGGCCTATGCTCTGTGAAAGGGGTGGGGGGTTACTCTCCATGCGGAATTTCGATTTCCTTAAGGCCCTTTGCACACGACACGGTCTGTTTAAGGAACGGCATATAAACCGCGCCGTAGAAAAACGTGTCCGTCACAAGCTTCCATACAAAACTGACGACCTTGCCTATACACGGCGAATAAATCGTAGTTTTTCACGGCAAGAAAAATGTGTGTGTATAAAGGGCCTTACAGTGACCGAGCATGATTTTTTTAAATTTCCCTAATGCCTCGAGGTGAAAAGACACTGAAAACTTTCTTCAGTTTATTATCAGATCTGTTCTACGAGAGTAAATTATAGATAGATCGTTTTAAGTTGAAGGTCACCGACTAACCTATCTACGCGTAAAGAAATAGACATAGTTTATTTTCTATCATTGTAGGTACACTTTTTATTCAGATAACGGGTTTAATATAACTTGTTTAGTAGTGTAAAAAAATATACTCATAAAGGTGAGTATGGACTAGCATTTACTTGTGACAGCACATCAAGCATTCGCCGTTTTATAATTTTATCTAACCTCACGTCGAACACGACGCTCGATGTTTTGTTACAGCCTGATTTTTAAAACCAATGAGCGTATTGGAGTAACATGTTATCGAGCAAAGGCACAAGCGATCAAGAACGCACAATCATCAACAACGCAAGGTAGAAATAACCACACCACACTGCATTCGCAGGAACGTTAAATTACATAGAAATACAACCTGAGCTTTTGCCTGGATTGTACCATTCGTGAGAACGTTACATTACATGGAAATGCTCGAGAAAATGCTCTAGTGTATACTCTACCCTCAGAGACAATCGGTGAATGAACTACAATTAACTTGCTTGATTTTTTGCTATAAAATGCGTCGTAGAATACTTAATGATCGCGTTTATGCGGTATTAATTTAATGATGTATAATCAGAGCTAATCGTTTTCTCTCGGCAATTGATTTGTGATACAAAGTAACACGTTGTAATGAACTATCAAGGTTACGTATCTTCTACTCGTTTTATTTCTTACATTTCTGTCAGGAAACCCGGCCGACGCCCGTTGCAAACTATGGCAGGATACTCTTCCCCTCCTACTTACTATCTACCACCAAAGGAGCATCTCCCTGCAGGGTGTAACCTTCCGTGGTCCACTTGGAAGTCCCTGAAACGTCTCCGGACATAAGTGGGAAGATGTAAGTCCAACCTGGTAAAGTAGGGCTACCTTGTCGGAACGGCAGTAGGGTGTGATTGTGGAGCTATGTCGCAAACCATGCTCCACCTCCTATCCTGCCCTCTGTGTCCCAAAACATGTTTTGCAAAAGGCGCGGGAAAGAGTTGTGTGGAAAGGCTTAGGAGAGGCCTACGCCGCTGAGGCGACTGCTACTAATAAAAGTTAACTTCGTCTATACATATAAGTAACTAGAAGTACCTATTAGATTATAAATCTGATTATTTTATGTTAAACTCGAATAGTAGTAAGAAATAAAGGCTATTTTTATTTTATTTATTTAAAGAAATTGCGTAGACGTGATAGGTATACTCATACTCGTCAGCCATCACGTCTACAGAGTTTCGCTAGCCAGTTTAATTTGACCTTGTATACATGAATAATTGTCATGGCAGATATTCCGTTAATCCACCCCGAAAAAAACCACCCCTTTTTTTTAAGGATGGGAAATCATCAAATGACCCCTCCCGCTCTGGGTGGAGCGGAAGGGTGTGTCAGAATCTTACTGACTAAAACCCACCCGTGTTCCTTCCTTAGCCCTTTATGTTCCAGGGCAGCGGTAACCCTTTCGGACGATCGCGCTACCGCGGCAGAAAAAAAAAAACACCCTAAGGTGGATATTCGGAAACGCATACGTCCGTGTTTCCACCCTAGGCCTAGTTGGATAAACGGAATTTATAGGCTTTTTTTTTTTTTTGAGGATGGGAAATCATCAAATGACTCCTCCCGCTCTGGGTGGAGCAGGAGGGAGTGTCAGACTCTTACTGACTAAAACCCACCCGTATTCCTTCCTTAGCCCTTTATGTTCCAGGGCAGCGGTAACCCTTTCGGACAATCCCGCTACCCTGGCAGGCTTCGGCCCTATGGGGCCCCGTCACTCATGCTG
The DNA here is from genome assembly GCA_951799955.1 of Apamea anceps. Classification (NCBI taxonomy): domain Eukaryota; kingdom Metazoa; phylum Arthropoda; class Insecta; order Lepidoptera; family Noctuidae; genus Apamea; species Apamea anceps. The sequence goes on from OX637506.1 coordinate 4,847,904, forward strand.
ACATCTCTTTGAGGCGCGCGTGGAACACAACACGCCGTCCGGCACGGGCCTGGTCCTGATCGGACGGTGAGTTACCCATTACTCACCGCCCGCAGGCCCGCGCCTACGGTGGCCGGGAGTCGTCACGCGGCTCCCGACGCCCGGAGCGTCTCCCGCGGCGGCTGAGGCGTGAGGTGCTCAAGGCGCGTTCTCTCACCTACTCTGCCACCTCCTTCGCTAGCATGATTGCTTCGCAGAAGGAGGCGACTGCCTCCCACTCCCTCTCGCCCCGGACCATGGCTTGAACCAGGGCCGGACGCGAGAGGTTGCCGCCGCTGCCGATCGCCTCTACGAGGACACGGCGGTGCTCTGCCCAAGCAGGGCAGACCTCCACCGTATGCTCCACCGTGTTCTCTGGGCAATCCTGACAGTGGTGACACCCGGGCGTCTCCTCCCGCCTGATTATGTGCAGGGAATTTATAGGCTTACTGTGGGATCTCGGACATGCGTTTGGTCCCGTCATGGCGCACGCCAGGCAAACACATGTCACTCTACACTAGCACATTGTTGACTGACTTATACCGGATGCCATTTTTTACCGTCTCGAAAATAATTATTGATGATGATGGTGTGATTTGTAAGTGGAACAAAAGCCATACACGAGAATATTTGCAACTAAAGTATAGAATTGCGTTACGAATTCATTGCTAATCCGCGCATTTAGTATGATTGGAATTTCCATATTTTTTTATTCGATTTATTATTGATGTTCACATTTTCGGTTTTTATTGTTCTAATATGAAAAGTTTACTTCAAATGTTTAGTATTTATTGCTAGATAAATTTCTTTGTAAGTCATTGAAAAAAAAAAAAAAAAATTTGCAATTGGCTTCTACTCCGTTCACCTACATATTATACCCTATTTTTTTCAAGACGGTAAATAATGTCATCCGGTATACATTTACTACGGCACGAGCTGTTCTAATAAGTACCTAATACACAAGACTTAAGAAATGAAGAATAAAAAGTAATAATATATTATTTCCTTAGGTAGTAGATGAGAACGGTGACATGGTACCGTTCGGAAGTCCCGGCGAGCTGGTGGTGCGCGGCTATAACAACATGATCGGTTACTGGAACGACCCGGAGAAGACCAGGCAGACCCTCAGCGAAGACGGCTGGTTGAAGACTGGGTAAGGTTTCTTGATTTTCCTCGTATTATACTGCAATCTACGTAAGGTTACCCCTTTGGAGATTGCGTATAGACAGTTGAGGTAAGCTCAAAATCTAACTCCAGACTTCTAAAAATTCCCTAAAGGAAAACTATTTTTCCCCATCGGGGAATAAACTCGGACCCCACGTTAAGCTTTTACAGCCAACGAGGCAGTCATAACAATTTTATTACAGTTATAACCCTAATAGAACTAATCTGCGTTCGCTATTTAGTTTTCAAAAATGTAAACAAATATGAGTTTATGGAAAAATAACTTTAATTCCTACACAATAAAGTTCAGTTTACACTACAACTTCAAATATTTTTATTACTTTTTCAATGATAATGATAAATGATTTTATGTTGTAAGTAGGTTTGTACAAACACACACGTCAATCATATTTTAAAACTAGATGAGGTCGGCGTTTCCTATCTGACTAGTCTGAGAACAAAGGCCGAAACAAACTGAGAGGTCACAGTCTCTTTTAAAGTCCAGAAATAATCTTGGTCAGATCATATGAAGATCATGTAGGTCAATGTCTGAGATGGTCTTTTGAGGAAAGAACCACACAGATTGTGAGGACCTGTCCAGTCAGTGCACGCATTTGTCAGAAATCGTGCAGCTCAACTCGAAACTTAAGGAGCTCAACGATTTGACGAACAATACCAAAGAAAGGACATTTGGGTACGCCACATTAATAACTCAAACTGCCAGACCATGACAAATATAGTGCCCGTCACTCTGAAATTAACTTAATAGACATTAAAATAATGTTGATATTTGTTTAACTTGAAATAACACCAATTGGAAACATAGAAACTATTAGGTTCTTTATTGTAAGATGCGTCTCCTTGCCTGGGAGCTTGTTTGCTGCTCCCAGATACCGTATTGTTATGTAGACAGTATGTAAGGATGTCAATCATTAAAAATTGATGGTTCTTTGACCTAATATTTTGTTGCCACTTACATTATGTTAACTAATGAGGTAATTCGCTAAAAGGTGTGTAACGATCGTTTACCCTTGATATACCTACACTTTAATTTCATTATTATCCCTGGCTTGAATATTAATTTTCTTTTTGTGAATTTTTCTTATGACAAAAACTACCTACCTGAGTTTTTAGTTTGTACAATGGTTTGTAACTTCTCACATTAAATTGCTAATAAGTAATTAGTTACTATTCATTTTAGAGATAAGTTCACGATAAGTGAAGATGGATACGGGCGCGTCGTGGGCAGACTGAAGGACATCATCGTTAGAGGGGGAGAGAATATTGCTCCTAAAGAGATTGAAGACTTGCTGATCACACATCCTGATATCGAGGACTGTCAAGTAAGAAAACAATTAAATCGTTCTAAAAGACAGTGATACATGGAATTAGTAACTACAAGGAATACTTACTAAGTCCATGTAGTGCAGTGATATCTCACAGATCGCAGGCCTGTGTCCCAGCAGTGGAAACGTTTTTCAACCGACGAAAAGAGGAGCAGCACCCTAATTGCGTAACACACGATCAATCGGAATCGGTTTCATTTTGACAGTTCAACAATATTCATTGCGTTATTTACGTGTTGAGCAGACAAATTTTTCGAACTTATGAAGCAATGGATTAGCAATTTGCTTCAAAATGATTCAGATTCCGATTGATCGCGTGTTACGCAATTAGGGTGCTGAATCATTTTGATGGTTATTGCTAATCCATTGCTTCATATGTTCGAAACCTTCGTCGGTTAAACAACGTAAATAACGCAATGACTATTGTTAAACTGTCAAAATAGTAGCCATTGCTACTGTTCGTGTGTGACGCAATTACCCCGCAGGATCTCTAGTCGACGTGTAGGTATAAATATTGAAAACAAACAAACAAGCAAATTAATTACGAAATCGTAAAATGATTGCAGCTTGATTGATTTTCGTTGATTGTGTGCTTGGCGCCGCCTCAAAATTAGTTAGTAATAATAATTTACGAGCTTAGACTTTAGTTTTTTTTATCTGGGACTCCACAGTTTTATTGTGTCAGAATAGGTTTTTTAGTAATGAACTCCTTATCAACTGCTTTTTTGCGAGTGTGGGGTCCACATTTATGCTACGTATTGTCGCGATAAAGCGTACTGCACTTCGCGCACCGCTGGAAGCTAGCTGTAAACAAAAAGCATGCGAAGTGTAGTTCGTTTTATCGCGACAATATGGACACAGCATATATTTTTTTTTATAAAACAATATTCTTGACTCGGACTGCGCACAGTCATATCCAGTATGTAAAATATATAACCGACAGATAATTAATAGTCTGCGGAAGACCGAGGCCACTTAAAATTGTATGTCTTTATACAAATTGGTCTGAAAGATACTTGACAAGCATCTGATTAGTGATTAGGCATAAAATCTTTAATGGATTTTGATTTATTTTAATTCCTTTAGCTTGTCAAACTTACTATACTGTCATCATCATCATCATCAGCCTAAAGCAGTCAACTGCTGGACATAGGGCTCTTCAAATTGCACGCCATTTAGCTCGTAGCTCGATTCTCGACAACTCTCATCAGGCTACCAACCACCCTGCGAAGATCGTCGCTCCACCTAGCCTGAGGTCATCCTACCTTACGTTTGCTGATTCACGGTCTCCACTCAAAAACACTTCCTCCCAACGGTCGTCGGTACTACGGGTCATTGTCACTTCAGCTTGCTTATTCTGTGAGCTGTGTCGACAGCTTTGGTTTTCTGCTGTACTGTACCTGTCTCCTAGTCGTGCGCGGGCGGCACTAGTATTGGGAAAGAGATGGAGCTATACATCTTAACACCCCGATCTCTTTCCACGCTATAAGAAACGGTGGTATACCCCCTTAACCTGAATATACAATAAACAATACTTTTTTTCGAATCAGGTGGTTGGAGTATCCGATGAGAGATTGGGCGAAGAGTTGTGTGCGGTGTTGCGAGTCCGTGACGGTGTCTCTGTGTCCGTGGACGAGGTCAGACGCCACTGCGACGGTCACATCGCCCGGTTCAAGATCCCCAGGGTTGTAAAGGTCATGGACGAGTTCCCTAAGACAGCATCCGGCAAGATACAGAAGTACCGCATCAAAGAAATGATAGAGTCAGGAAAATTGTAGCTTTGTAAATAAATTTTATTTATTTTTGTAATTGTTTTCTTCTCATTTATCGAATACCAGCTCTTGCCCCTGGCGACGCCACGCTTGCGTACGCCTGAATGCACAGACAGATAGTTCATCGTCAGAGGGGCAATCTTCGTAATTTAAAGAACGTTCACAGTCTGATCTCAGTGTCAATCTGTCAAAAACATCTCTAATTTCCATACATTTTTGACCAGAAGGCCAATTCTCGTAATTTAAAACGTTTAAAATCTAGTCGCAGTCTCATCTCAGCGACAAATAAACGTCAAAAACTTGTCAAAATGTAAGGAAATTTGAAGTATTTTTTGACAGATTGAGACTGAGATCAGACTGTGAACGTTCTTAAAATTACGAGAATTACCCCTCAGTTTTTAACATTGATGTTCGCTGAGATGAGATTGCGACTAGATTTTGAACGTTTTTAATTATGGAAGTTGGCCTTCAGTTCAAATAAATTTCTCAGTGTATGGTACCCTTGTGTTATTTCTTTTGCGTAGTTTGCACTATAAACTCATTATGACAGTGAGTAATATCCGTCACTCATCAGTAAATACATTAGTTAAAGACATGCTTCAATCTGTTATCTTTGCAGTTATTGACCTTCCTCATATTATCTATTTCATATCATTAGAAACCTATATTATTTTTAGTATATTTATTTATTTATATATACTTTATTGTACACCACAAAAATACATAGCATATAAAATACATGGCACACTACAAAATATACAATGGGCGGCCTTATCGCATTACTGCGATCTCTTCCAGGCAACCTTAGAATGGACAGTGATTTTCCTTGACATAAAATGGGACTGTCGTTGGTGCAAACATTATGTGTACAATAAACTAAAATAGATACACAAATATATAGTATAGTTATTTTTATTACAGTTACAGACGCCAGTTATCATTATCTATTATCGCTCTAATTTTTTTAGGTTTCCGTACGTCTGAATGAAAAAACGGAACCCTTACAAGATCACACGTGTGTCTGTCTGTCGATCAGTCACAGCCAATTTACTCCGAGTCTACTGGACCCTCAGCGCAACTCCTACTCGCACTAGTCCAGTTTTTCCCATATGAACATTATCAAAACTCTCTTCTCTTCGTACATAAAAGATTGTAGGTATGTTTATAAACAAAGAATGCCTTGACACAAAATGGAGAAAAAAAATGCTAACGAATCACAAAAATATAAGCAGGTAGGTAAAGTAGAACGCATTCTACCGAGTACTGACAGACGTGAGACGTGACGAATTCGAAATATGAATTATGCGCTTCTTCAACCTAAAGCTGCGCTCACGCAGGCAATTTCTCACCAAGAACCAAAATCAAAATATTTTATTTCACACAACCAACATGGGCACTTATGAAAATGAACATTTGTACCAAAAAATTAAAGTTATTAAAATATGATTTTTTAGGCATTTTCAATCTTAAATAGCAGCCGGGGGGTTGGTGGTAGATTTTCGTTGTAGCTAATAAAAAAAAAATGCTCAAGAAGCAATTTCCCATAACACAGCAGTACTTTTTTTTTCTGGCACTTTTTCTCTCATCTCGGTGACAAACAAATGTCAAAAACTTGATAAAAATGTAGGGAAATTAGTGGTATTTTTGACAGATTGAGAGTGAGACCAGACTGAATGTTCTTAAAATTACGAGAATTGCCCCTCAGTTGTTATTGTCGCCCGTGTAAGCGCACCCTAAGCGCTACTGATAAATGTAAAGCCATAGATAATCAGCAATCAGTATTTTCACGACCGTCGGGACATTACCATGTCTTTGTTTCTATTACTTTTATTCTGCATTTTAGTTTTAGGCTCACATTTGTATTTCCGATACAACTATGGAGGCAGATTAATTTATAAAATTAAAGGACCGAAGGAAACGTTTTTAATCGGAAATATGCTCGACATATTTATTACCCCTGGTAAGTGCATTTTTCATTTTATTTTCGTCTATGGTGGCATTATCGCAATGGTAACTGAGTTTTCATAAAAATGGAAATATGTAACATATAGGTAGTCATCGGTTTTGCGTTGTGAGTATGGAGGGTAGAGGTAAGGAGAAATGTCTGTTGTGAAAAAGTGTCGTCAAACTGTGTTAAGTTAGGATGGCGCCACTAGCAACAGGGTGAAAAGCGCCAAAAGTTATTAGATTAGGATTTAAGGTTATGTTTACAAAATTATTTTGGACTACGTAAATAAATAGTTGAGGTTTGGTATACTAACTACTCTAGTCACTAAACATATTAAATTATCTAACTCGGCATGCTTCAATACGTCAACAACTGCTACATTCGATTCTGAAACATTTCTCCGACATTCGTTTCACAAGAAACCATTTTGGAGGGTTTTTGAACTGTTGTTTAATGCTAATAGCTGGACAGTTTTTCAACTTTCCTCCCATATGAGATGGTTCTCCTTACCTTTACCCTCCATAGTTGTGAGTAAAATAATAGCACAGATAAATAGATAATACTAATGCAAATATGGTCCATATATGCAATTGACTTCAAGTTGATGACGAACAGCCCGCATCGCAGGGTCACTGTGGCGGGTGGAGAGATTGAATACGTTGATGAGTATTTATATCTTGGTCGAATAGTCTCTTTCCAGGCAAGACAAAACAAAGAGGTTGCAAACGCACCGAAAATGCCTGGAAGAGCTAATGGGCCATGAAACATCTAATGAAGAGTGATCTTCCTTTGTCCCTTAAGAGGAGACATGCATTCTTCCCATCTTCACATATGGTGCACAAACATAGTCTTTTACAAATCAGCAGAGGTCCACGCTTGAGGTTCGCCAGAGGGCTATGGAACGGAGTATTCTGGGTATCAAACTAACAGACCGATTAGGAATACGACCATCCGTTCCATAAGAAAGATACCTAAAGGCGATAGGTGAAGTTTCGTAATTTAAAACGTTCAATATCTAGTCGCAGTCTCATCTCGACGACAAACAAATGTCAAAAGTTGACAAAATCTAGGGAAATTAGAGGTATTTTTGACAGATTGAGACTGTGAACATGCTTAAAATTACGAGAACTTCCCCTCTGATGTCACTTGGAAAGCTGCCACGCTAAAATGGAATTGGGCTGGACACATCTTGCCGCATGTCAGACGACCAATGGGCCCCTCTTAATGGCAAGCGACATCGTGGCAGGCCCAGACCGAGATGGCGCGATGAGCTGGACTCCTTCAACAAGAATTGGTACTTGACAGCTTTAAGCAGAGAGAAGTGGAAAGAACGTAGGAAGGTCTTTGCCCAGCATGACATCACAGGCTTTTAATAATATAATATGCAACTGGCGTTTTATCGTCCTGGGTCTTGATCTCAAATATTAACCAACCTTGATCTCAAATATCTGAGGGGCAAATCATATTTTTAATCACAGAGCCAAAGTTGTTGTTAATGATGTTGTAATCCAGTCCTGCAAGGTTGTTAGTGTTTCACCAATAACCCTGTATAAGAATAAGACAATGTTTATTTGCCATAAACAGTGCTTTTTCCTTAAAGTCTACATTAATTATTTCATTAGTATCTACTAGCTTCTGCCCGCGGCTTCGCCCGCGTGGATGTCGGAAATTATCCCACGGGAACGTGCCAACAGGATAAAATGTACCCATGTGCTTCCCCAGAATGCCATCCATCTCGCGGGCCCTTTGTAGCTAATTACAATAGAAAACCAATTGTGTCTCATTCTATATGATACCTTTACCTAAGTACCACCCTAATATAAAAAAAAAACTCAATAACAGAAAATTAAATACCTACCTACCTAAATAAAGCTATTTCTGATGATAACTAATCTAAACTCAATAAATAAGCAAAATCCCTAAAAACTAATATCTATACGAATGACTAATCCTACCTAACAGTATTATAAAATAACCTACGGTCACTACGTACACTATCAAATATACTACCTATACTTTAAAATTAAAATCTATACCTACCTACGACTTATATAAAAATAAACCTAAATAACTCTAAAAACTAAAAGGAATAAAAATGAACTCCATTGCGGGTGACTTAACCTACGACAAACTTATTATTTGCGGTTGGTGCAGTAATCGGGTCTAGGGATCGAACCGCAAAATTAAGTTTGTTTTTTATTGTATATACTTTTCCGGGATAAAAAGTACCCAGTGTGGTGCCCAGGATATTAAAGAATAATTATACCAAGTTTCAACGTAATCGAACCGGTAGTTTTTGCGTGATGCCTGAACAAACAGACAGACAGACAGACAGACAAAAATTTTTTTAATCACATTTTTGGGTTCGGTGTCGGTCTAGTAACACCCCCTGCTATTTATTTTTTTGATATTTTCAATGTACAGAATTTTCACTTCTACAGATTTATTATAAGTATAGATAATTTTGGATATGTATATATTTGTGTATCTATTTTAGTTTATTGTATACATAATGTTTGCACCAACGACAGCCCCATTGTATGTCAAGGAAAATCACTGTCCATTTTAAGGTTGCCTGGAAGAGATCGCAGTAATGCGATAAGGCCGCCCATTGTATATTTTGTAGTGTGTCATGTATTTTTTTTCATGCTATGTATTTTTGTGGTGTAAAATAAAGTATATATAGGTATATATAAATAAATAAATTAATTAATATCTAGGTTTATACAAAAAAAACAAAAATAAGATGAAAAGGAAGCATTTTGCTTAGGACACTTTAACTCCACACTACAACACACACGCCCAGTCTGTCTCCTGGAGTCCAGGGATGATATTACTCGTACCAAATAATGAAATGCGCATAACATTAATTCACACACAGAATCACGGATCAGGATTATCAGGATTGTTACAGTCGAGAAGCACATGAAAAAGTATTACATTTTAAAATTAATGAAACATTGACTAAATTTAAAACAGTGAAATTAAAACAATAAAGTAATTTAAAGGAATATTTGAATGTAATTTTAATTGGCTTTTTTTTCGTTTTTCTTTTCCTAAAATCTAAAACGCCAATTTCATATGTAATATTTAATTATATAGGCAGAACAATAGAACAATGGTAAGTCTGACAAAGGTGATTAAAGGTCACTGAAATCTGAATACAATGTAAGCGTGTATGTAATGTTACTCTGAACGATCTCGCGGTAATGCTCTCGCAGACTGTCCCGACGCGACTTCTGTAGAACAATTTCTATGAAACTTCATGGAAATTGTTCAACCAGAATCGCGTTCACTGTCGCGTCGCACCTGTCTGCGAGAGCCTTTATAAAAAGCGATGGATGAGGAGGTAACGAATGTGTCCAGAAGATGCCTACGCTTATTGTGAAGTCTGATTCGTTGTGGGGAACACAGACGCTGGCAGAGAATTCCACACTTTCGCTGTAAGCATAATAAATGCGAAGGAGAAGCGCAGAATAAACCTACGACTTCTCGGGACATCAACTACGTAAGTGCGGATGGTACTTGCCGTACGTCTGGAAGTCCTGTAGTAAAAGGGAGATGGTGGGGTCAGGTGGTGTTCCTGCGTACACTCTCCAAAGTTTTCATCAAGATTTAGAAAAAGTTCAGCTCTACATGGCCGAACTTTTTTTTATTGCGATATGTTGTGTTATTCTGTGTCCGAGATTGAGTTACTATGCAAATACTGACAATCAAATAATTAAATAATTATAACACAAAAATTATATGACAATATAACATGAACATGATAACACATGGTATAAGCAGACGCCTATATCGTATACTACCATCTGCCCGCGACTTCCGTCACATGCCATCACCCGCCCGCGATATTACTTCGTTTTCGCAGCATTCTTTCTGACTTATTATCTACTAGCTGCGCCCCGCGGTTTCACCCGTACAAGTTTGGATTCCGTGGGAATATCGGGATAAAAAGTATCCTATATGTTAATCGTGTGTCAAATTTCATCCAAATCCGTTCAGTAGTTTTTGCGTGAAAGAGTAACAATCATCCATACATCCTTCCATCCATCCATTCATACAAACTTTCACGTTTATAATATTAGTATGAAGTAGGATTTGCTCTGCTCCTAAGATTCCTAGCGTGATGTTAAATAAAAAAACTGTTCAGCTTTATCTTTAGTATAGGTTATCATCTCTGTGTTCAATAAATTAGTGCTATAAATTAGCCTAATGTTCTTGTCTTATCCCTGACCTTCGGCAGTGAGATAAACCGTGCATTCATTATAAACAAAAGTGTCATTGTATGAACACTCGCTCTTCATACCAGCTATTACCTATACATGCAACTGTGTTTATAATTTTGAAATCATGCATCTATACCCCGATAGGGTGGGCAGAGGTGAATAAGGACTCAAGCATGACTGGCAAAATGTAAGTGTAGGTAAAACCACTTTTCGCCATGTACCCCAGATTTACTGACAAACTTTATATACATATTTATTTTTATATATTATTTTCATCAACTGTGGACCGATTTTAAAAATTCCTCCTTCATTTGGTAGAGAAAGTTTGCGGGGTAGTCCCATATAAATTTTATTAATTTTGTTTAGGTAGTATTTTACAATTAACAGTAGCAGGAAATTGTACCTCACGGCTGTGCCAAAAAGGCCCAGTTTAGCAAAAATGCCAGACTACTACTCATAGTGCCTGGCGCTGGTTTACTACTGACCGGCCCTGATGTTTGAGGTACTGTGAGGTGACGGATGTAAATCAGTTTTATACTGTAACGTGACGTGTGTATGCATTTGCACTTTATTCAAATGTGTCATATAAAAATAGTAACAAATATGTACAAAAATAGTGTGATATTGAAGTCATTCAATTCTATTTATTTAATAAAACTAATTTGATTGATTTAACTGATAAATAAATGAGACTGACGCGCGATAGACCTTCGTTAATAAGTAAGTAAAGAAATTCTTCGATACGTGTCAGGACAAAAACTTGTTTGAAACGATGATTTGATGATGTTATAATTACTTCCTGCCACTGTTATTTACGTAACAAGTAGTGGAACGACGAATTCTTGAGGGGTAGGTAGCACAACTCATCATCTGCCTAACTTTTTCTCAACTATGTTGGGGTCAGCTTCCAGTGTAGCCGGATGAAGCTGAATATCACTTTTTTACATGGAGTGACTCCCCATCTGACCTCTATAACCCAGTTTACACTGGGTAATACAGTTCCCCTTGGTAAGACTGGTTGTCAGACTTTCGGGCTCCTGACTACCCGTAACGACTGTCAAAGATCCACGAATGCCAGCTGGGACCAACGGCTTAACGTGCTTTCCGAGGCACGGAGGGGTCTTGGTATGTAAAGATGGACCCATCCACGGACCAACCTCGGCAAGCGTAAATTAACCTGATCGATCGACACATGCGGCTGTTATTCCTTAGCTACAAACCCACCAGTTAGTTACCACAGCTAAAAAGTAAAAAAATATAAAAGTTTTTAACCGACTTCTAAAAAAATACTGGTAAAAATTACAACTTAAAAGTGAAAAATAAAAATCTTTTTTTGCAAAAAAATACAACCGACTTCCAAAAACGACACTACAAAGTGAAAAATAACTTTAATTTCGGAAGTCGGTGTCGTTGGGTTCGCATTTTCGTTGTTTGCCACCGACTTCCGAAATTAAAGTTATTTTTCACTTTGTACCGTCGTTTTTGGAAGTCGGTTGTATTTTTTTGCAAAAAAAGATTTTTATTTTTCACTTTTAAGTTGTAATTTTTTACAAAAAATTAAAAGCAGTCAGTTGTTTTGTTTTTTCCTTAGTGCTAAGTCTTGAGACAAGCTTTGATAACCTTATTTTTTTCAGTACAATTATTCAAATGTCAAATAGAATGGCGCAAACGCTTTGGTAACTTATGGAAATTATGTGGTTTTAACTACCGGGCAGTGTATGTGTATAAACCTGAGGATATTGAGGTGAGCACAAGTGATACTTATTGTCCACGAAATAGGTTACAATTCTTACAAATCTGCTCGGAAACTTTTTGAATGAAGTTCGAAGAAATCTGCTAGACGTAGGCAACCTAAGATCGGGCTCTGAGGAGATGTTTGGTGGAGGCCTGTTGGCCAGCAGTGGAGTAATTCAGCTGATAATATGATGATTTATTTATTTTATTTAACCTTGATTGGAACTGCATAAAGCAATGAACAAACTATAATGATGATGATAATCTTTCTCTAAACATAATTTTAATTTAGGAATACCACAAGGTAATGTCTTCGGCCCATAAAATCTTTTTATTCTCGCGAGTGTGCTGTATATCCATATGAATAAAAATATTAGTGTTCCTTTCCTAAGTTTGGCAAAACATTTATTTTCAGGTAATCTTGTCTTCTACTCGGTATCTGGACAAAAGTTACCCCTACACATTCTTGTTTCCGTGGCTACGTGAAGGACTTTTGACCAGTACAGGTAGGTTTTTTATAGATAAGTTGTATTAATAAATCAACGGAAACATTGGTAAAATGTTTATAAATACTGATAAAACCGATTTCATAATGACTTTTCATAATAAATGTAGATAAGGTAGAGCGCACGTCAGTGCTAACAAAACCAGTATAAATTGACCTCTAAACCCAGGTAGGCACGCGAGCGTTTTTCCCGGGGGTGTTTTTTCGCGCAATGGATTTTCAACGCACTGCTCAGCGCCGAGAGTTGAAAAAATCCAACAGTGTGCTTTTTTGACGCACTAGGATGCGCTCTGTTGGATCCTCAATGCTCGGCTCAATAATGACGGTTGAAAATCCAGTGCGCGATAAAATCCCGCCGCGATATTTTTACGCCCTTGCGAACTTATTCTATTGTAGCTCCATACCTACTACGATATGGCATCTCAAGATCAAAGTGTAAGGTCCCATTGACACGGGGTCGCCTATATCTAGACATTTACACTAAAGTATTTCCTAGTAGGAGTTTCAAAAATATGCACCAAAATCTTTTAACGGATTTTTTTCAGGTGAAAAGTGGCAACATCGCCGTAAAATGTTGACTCCTGCGTTCCACTTTCTGATCTTGAAGCGGTTCTTCGCCACTTTCTGTGAACATTCCCAGGAACTAGTGAAAACTGTTGAAAAAGAGGTCGACAAGGACCAATCTGATCTGTTCCCAATTATCAGCAAGGCTACTCTTGGCGTTATTTGTGGTAAGATACACCTTGTATGTTACAAAGATTTTGCCTTACTGTAACAAGATGCATCTATCCCGTTTTCACTCACACTAGACGACATCTATATCAATGCCTAAATATAAGCGCACTGTTAGATTTTCAACGCTCGACTCAGCACCGAAAGTTGAAAATCCAACATCGCGCTTTTATTAAGACATTCATTTAATACTAGCTTCTGCCCGCGGCTTCGCCCGCGTGGATGTCGGAAATTATCCCACGGGAACGTGCTAACAGCATAAAATGTATGTGTTTCCCCAGAATGCCATCTATCTCGCGGGCCCTTTGTGGCTAATTACAATAGAAAACCAATTGTGTCTCATTAGTGGTGATTAAGAGGGTACCTATATGATATCTTTACCTAAGTACCTCATCATCATCATCTGCCTAGCCTTTTCCCAACTATGTTGGGGTCGGCTTCCAGTCTAACCGGATGCAGCTGAATACCAGTATTTTACATGGAGCGACTGCCTATCTGACCTCCACAACCCAGTTACTGGGTAATACGATACCCCTTGGTAAGACTGGTTGTCAGACTTTCGGGCTTCTGACTACCCGTAACGACTGTCAAAGATCCACGAATGACAGCCGGGACCAACGGCTTAACGTGCTTTCCGACACACGGAGGGGTCTCGGTATGTAAAGATGGCCACCCATCCACAGACCAACCGCGGCAAGCGTAGCTTAACCTGACCGATCGACCTGTGCGGCTGATAATATTTAGCCACGGGCCCCTCACTAATCCTACCTAACAGTATTATAAAATAACCTACGGTCACTACGTACACTATCAAATATACTACCTATACTTTAAAATTAAAATCTATACCTACAACTTATATAAAAATAAACCTAAATAACTCTAAAAACTAAAAGGAATAAAAATGAACTCCATTGCGGGTGACTTAACCTACGACAAACTTATTATTTGCGGTTGGTGCAGTAATCGGGTCTAGGGATCGAACCGCAAAATTAAGTTTGTTTTTTATTGTATATACTTTTCCGGGATAAAAAGTACCCAGTGTGGTGCCCAGGATATTAAAGAATAATTATACCAAGTTTCAACGTAATCGAACCGGCAGTTTTTGCGTGATGCCTGAACAAACAGACAGACAGACAGACAGACAAAAATTTTTTTAATCACATTTTTGGGTTCGGTGTCGGTCTAGTAACACCCCCTGCCATTTATTTTTTTGATATTTTCAATGTACAGAATTTTCACTTCTACAGATTTATTATAAGTATAGATGTAAAACTAAAGTATTACATACTAAATGAATATATAAAGTACAAAAATAAAGTAAAACTGTCAATTCTGAGAGTGACCCGTGCGAAGCTGCGCGGGTGCTATAGTTGTGTAGCAAGGCAGTGTTATATTTGCCATCGTGGTGAATGGATTACCCAATCGACAGAAGTCTATTGCCCAGGGTGCGCCGGACGTAACAAAAGGTCGGAGGGTACGTCACTCTGAGAGGCCCCTTTCACCGCATGCCTTGTCACCTGCACACGTGAGGACCTAATAGCTGCGTCAGCGAATGGTATCTGCGTTGCTGAATTTTGGGCCAAACAAATGAAAAACTATATTATTATTAATTTATTCGTGGTATTTTTGCCATCGGCACGCTAAGAAGAAAAAGAAGGCAGTGTTTAGCGATATTAATTGGCTGTTTAGATGCT
The DNA here is from genome assembly GCA_951799955.1 of Apamea anceps. Classification (NCBI taxonomy): domain Eukaryota; kingdom Metazoa; phylum Arthropoda; class Insecta; order Lepidoptera; family Noctuidae; genus Apamea; species Apamea anceps. The sequence goes on from OX637506.1 coordinate 4,863,049, forward strand.
AATTGCGAGTAGTTACAATTGTCGGAGAACAAACAGTGCACCTTACAGTACACTATACTACACACTACTGTACTGTATTTTCTTCGTTTTAGAAACTGCAATGGGAGCCACGACTCGGGAAGGTGAAGATTCATTAGCCAACAAATATTTTAAACCATTACACACATTGGCGTTGGTCGTATTATACCGAGTTACGAGAATTTGGTTATACTCAGATGCGTTGTTCCAATTCAGTGGAAGTGCTAAGATTCAGAACGAAGCACTAGACACTTTGAAGAAATTCACCACACAAATAATTCAAGACAGGAGGGAATATAGGAAACATAATAATATAACTAAATATATTGATGATGGTGAAGATAATGTATATGGTAAGAAGGCTAAGCTAGCCATGCTAGACTTGTTACTAGATGAAGAGGAAAAAGGAAATATCGATGAAAAGGGAATCACAGAAGAAGTCGACACGTTTATGTTTGAAGTAAGTAATTAATGCTACGCTGCAAATTAACTATGCACACAGGGTGTCAGGGACAACGACGCGCAACCTTTTACCATGAATTCAGTAAGTAACCGATGAAAAATTGCTGTTCCATGCATTTTGACCGTGTAGGTATTGCACTTGTCTATGAAATAGCAGTTTTTTTTTTTTTTTGATAGCCGACTAAACATTTCTACGCAGGGGGAGTTCAGAATCATGTACAGAATCTATGGTAACAGATTGCGCATTGATGCCCCTTCCACCCTGTATGACACTCACGCCCTCCTGAATGACATATACCTCTTTTACATTGCAACAACTCGATCTTTTTAATTAACATACCTGATCAATTTTGAACACGATGTGTTTGTATTCCAGGGTCACGATACGACTGCAACAGCACTTTGTTTCATGATCATGAGACTCGCCAACGAACCGGATATACAGGTAAAGCTTTGGCAAGGTCTGAATTAAAGTATTTTTATTATTTATTTTTTAACATTATTATATTTTAATTGTGTATATGCCGTCAACATTTCTTTAATGAAACTTTTTGATAATAACGTAGAATAGCACTGGCCAGTTTTTGTCTTTGATCACTTGCTTAATAATTTGAATGCCACTTAAATAAGCGTTACGGGGCAGTATAGCCTTAACCAGAAGTGGTCATTATATTAGTGGTTCAGCAGCTTCAATATCATCAGGATTGTGCCGGAATATAACAGTTCATCGTGGACGTCATGAAAAAAAAGAGCTTTCTGGCTTCTTACTCCGTTCACCTTTTATACTTTGTTTTTGTCCAGACGGTAAAAAAAGTCAGCCGGTATACATATGTTAAAATAATCGTTATGAAAATCCAAACTCCACAACATATAACATCAAGCCTGTTTTACCCCATGGGTTAGGTAGAGGTATACCTATACAGTACAGACGCCAGCACATCAAGCTACTACAATCTGTCAAATTTCTTTAATAGATTTTCAACTTTATTGCTATAGCATTAAGGTTCAAGGTCGATTGGGAAAATTTGACAGTTTCGGGTACCTTGACCTACTGGCGTCTGTACCAACAATTTCGCCAGTTGTGTCTTTTTTAAGTCTAAGTTTCCCACGTTATAGGGAGCGAGCCTTATATCATCAACTGATCACTAATCCAGATTCCGGACTGCTACTGAGAAATTCCTGATGGAGAAACACAATATTTTTCCTGACCTGGGTGTCGAACCCAGGACCTCATGTTCGGCAGTGGCGCTTGTGACTGCTAGACCAACACATAATTCAAAATACATGAATTTCAGGATTCGATAGCTGAAGAGATGAGGAGCATTTTCGGTGACAGTCAAAGACCTCCTACAATCGAGGACTTGAGTGAAATGAAGTACTTAGAGTGTTGTATTAAAGAGTCACTTCGGCTGTACCCCAGTGTGCATTTCATCTCTAGATATTTCAAGGAGGATGTTCAAATTGGTATGTTTGAATTTTTACGTTTGATACTTACATTAATTTTAATGTTTCCAAAAACACATTTCATTTCCAATTTTATATCATTTTCACATTGTTCACAACTTGATTTCGTTAGCCGTTTAGGTTTTTTGTTGGAATTTGATTTCTTTTTTTCTTTCTTTCTATTAAGGGCTGATTTTTCTGACGCCAGATAATTTTATCGGATGAATAATTTTGAATTTTTGACAATTCTTCCATACAAAAACTGTCAAACGTCAATTTTTGTCCACGAATAAAAAATATCTATCGAATGAAAAATCGGCCCTTAAACTGTCAAAATTTTTGGGTTTTGGACTATAATAGTAAACAGCGTTTTGAGGACTCCTACAATAATATTGATTGATGTTCAATACGGTACGGAAGCGTATCGAGTGGGTGTAAATAGCTGTGCTGGTCTGTTATCAGCTAGGCCTGTTAAAGGATTCTTGACATGCTTAATTCCTATTCAAGCAGCGATGACAAAAACTAATGCCAAACAATATATGTGGCCTATGAAAAATTCACGTTTTTTTTCTAACCCTACAGGTGAACATATAGTCCCATACAATACGATGTGTAACTTCAACGTTTTTGATATCCATCGGAACCCGGAGATCTTTCCAGATCCGGAGAAGTTTATCCCAGAGAGGTTTCTGCCAGAGAACTGTATCAGTCGCCACCCGTATGCCTACATACCGTTTAGTGCTGGACCTAGGAACTGCATAGGTTGGTACCTCCAATATTTTTTTAATTCATCGTCGCCGAAAAGATTGTAATTTTTTCCTGTATAGTATAAAGTAATGGTGCTATAATGTGTATACACGGTTACATTTTGATCGTTTTAATCCCGTGTAGGGTCGATTCGGTGCATGAAACACTATAGATTTATAAAGATAAAATTTAAAAAAAATTATACTCGAATCATTTCTCGCATGAGTGAAAAAAGAATGCGAATCATTAGTAGGCACCATTCGATACTAACAACTACTAACAACAATGATGCGTAAACGCAGTCAATGTGGATTCACAAAAATTAGCCAATCCTAGACCAAACCCCGCCCCTAAACCCCATTTGAATGGCAATGCAAAAGGCGTGCGCCCCGCGCACCCCGCACGCTAAGGGCTGCGCAGGACTACGTATTGTCAACAATTCATTTCTCTAAGACTTCATCCACGGAGTTCATTGAGATGTATATAACTTCATCGGTGTGTTGTTGTCAAAAAATATCCTTGTCGTGCGAACATAATTGCGTCTCGTAATTACGCGTACTCCAACCTAGAGTTTGTTGCCATGGTGCAATTCTACACGATCGCGGGTTTTGATGTGCAAGCGGCTCGTCGTCTGTACAGCGAACCAAATCACTTGCAATCTTTGCGACTGGGTGGTATACCTAACCCGCAAATTCCGTCTGGTCAGACAATTGTGCCGGCTACGCAACGTTTGTTAGATCACGGACAATTCCGTATACCTACACACACGCTCAGGGCCGCGGACGCCAACCAGTCTACACACCTGAGCTAGACGAACAAATCCTCGAGTACTTCGAACGAGATCCCAGGCGTAGTATAAAGCGAAGGAGGTGGCGGGGTGGGTGAGGGAGAGAACCTCACGCCTCAGCCGCCGCGGGAGACGCTCCGGGCGTCGGGAGCCGCGTGACGACTCCCGGCCACCGTAGGCGCGGGCCTGCGGGCGGTGAGTAATGGGTAACTCACCGTCCGATCAGGACCAGGCCCGTGCCGGACGGCGCGTATGTGTTCCACGTGCGCTTCAAAGAGATGTCAGCAGAAGTGACGGGGCCCGATAGGGCCGAAGCCTGCCAGGGTAGCGGGATCGTCCGAAAGGGTTACCGCTGCCCTGGAACATAAAGGGCTAAGGAAGGAACACGGGTGGGTTTTAGTCAGTAAGAGTCTGACACTCCCTCCTGCTCCACCCAGAGCGCAGAGCGGGAGGAGTCATTTGATGATTTCCCATCCTGAAAAAAAAAAAAAAAAAGGTTATCGTATTACCCAGTATCTATGTTGTGGAGGTCAGATAGGCAGCCACTTCATGTAAAATACTGGCATTCAGCTGTATTCGGTTACACCGGAAGTTGACCCCAACATAGTTGGGAATAGGCTTGGCAGATGAGGCAGATGATGATGTTTAGACATCGATACCCAATTAAATTAAATTAGTTAGCGATTCTGCGAAGATTCGCTAGCTTTAATTGTACCTATATAAATCAATTTTTATATATGTTCATAAATAAGAACCCTATCGCCCTGGGATATCCTGTTATGATAGATTGTGTTGCCAAATAAACAAATAAATAATTTATGTTTATTAATAAATGGGAGCTTGACCTCGATCACACCAGATAAATGGCGCTTGAACACGCAGCATGTGACATTTCACCAGTGCAAACGCCTACACAGATTACAATGCAGTGCTGCATTATGTCAACTTAAGTGTAAATAAATGTGTTTGTCTTGTATACTTACACATTGGTAATCTTATATGATCAGCCTATAATTTACCCATGGCCGATTCTTGGGCCTACTCTCTGAGAGAGGGGAAGGCCGTAATTCCGCGGCGATCAAAGTGATGACTGGAGGGTCCCCATGTCTTGCCGTTATCCACGCGATTAAAGTGTTGACTGGAGGATGCCCCGTGTCCTCGAATTTTTGGTTTTAAGACAGGCCGGTTTCGTTACGATTTTAATCTATATATATATAAAAATGAATCCCTATTTCCCTTGGTCACATCATAACTTGAGAACGACTTTACCGATTTCATCCATCTTTTTTTTAAGTTTTCTAATACTTTGTAGAAAATAAGAAAGTTGCTTCGCGCGGATGAAGTCGCAGGCAAAAGCTAGTTCTTAAATAAAATGCACAAAAAAAGACATTTCTGCCCGGGTTTACACCCACGGCCACGACGCGAACTCGTAAGTTAGAGTCCTTGCCAGTGGGCTACAAATTCCTTACAACCTCCCACAATTTTTCAAATAGTGCCCTAAAGCAACGTTATATGGCGATGCTGATTCTTTTGCCAAAAAGTAGGCCAACCCTCTGGTCACGTGAAGAGTCCACCAACTGCTTGGCTATGTCACGTTTTCTAGTCCTTTTACATTTTCACTAACTTTTGTTATTTCAGGTCAAAAGTTTGCCCAAATGGAGCTGAAGACTATGATGTCCAGCCTCCTGCGAAGGTTCAGGCTGGACCCAGTAACGAAACCTGATGATCTCATCTTCACGCCTGATATCGTTCTGAGGACCACACACCCAATCTATGTCCACTTCCGGAACAGAAATAATACCTAATAATATTAAGTTATCATTTAAAAATAATAAACTAGATTAATCAATATTAAATTTTAACCTTGATAGATTTAAGAAATAAAATTGTACGAATATCCAGTCATCGTTTTTTCGATCGTCGTCGATTCGTTTTTTAACAAGGATAGTTTTTTAATAATCGTTTTCAATGTGGTTCTTAGTAATCAAAGGCCGTATTCAAACGCTGACGAATCATGTAGGTAAATGACAAATACCTATAGGTACGTCACACGAACATATACAGGGTTATTTGTAAAACACCAGAAACCTCTTATGAACAACTTTTACTATGGGACCAAAACTGAAATCGCGAAAAAAAAATCAGCTGTTCCCTACATTTATGTTCGCATAACTCGTCAAAATGTAGGGAGCAGCTGATTTTTTTTTCGCGATTTCAGGTTTGGTCCAATAGTAAAAGTTGTTCATAATGATGAGTACAATGACCTCTTAAGAGGTTTCTGGTGTTTTACAAATAACCCTGCATATTATTATAACAGTGGCCTCCAAAAGTTAGTTGACATTTTTCAACTTCAGCTGTGATGCCACATTATAATTTAAAATAAAAATATAACCGTGATAGGGTTACCAGGGATTACTTGATTATTGTTTATGATAAGTTATAGGTTGAATTAGTCAATAAAAACTTTATAGTATACAGTTCAAACATTCGGAACTAGACTTTTAAATCATAGTGTTGTGTGTCACAGCTGAAGTCTAACTTTTGGAGGGTGCGAGAGTGGCCAGATTGAAATAAATAATTATGTATTTTTGAAAGAAATCTGCTTTTTACATGGTTCTCGTGGTCTTGAGGGTTTTCATTGAACATTATTTAAAAAAAATCAATGATAAAAATAATAACGGAGAATTTAACTGAAACAAAATTATTAAAAGAAATAATTAACGCCGACTTACCTATATAGTAGGTATATAGATAGGTATGTATTATTGCGAAATTGCCCACCTCCTGACCTCAATCTCACCTGGTGGAAAGCGATGAATGAAGTCTATAGTGGAACGAGCGAGCCAAGAAAACGTATTTTCTTATGTGTAAACATTTTCCATGACAACGGCTGTAAAAATACAACCTTTAACGAAGCTGAGTCACTTTGTGTAATACATTATAATTAAAGGTTAATAGAAGCTTTATTTGAGTCAACCGATGTGTTCTATTTTTTTAAGTAGGTAAGTACGTTACCTAAGTACTTGTCTTAAATAAAATACATAAAAGTTATTAGTGATTTTATTTCAATAAAATAACATTCTTACAAACAGAGAGAGATTCCTAAAATAACAATTTCTTTGTTGTTTTACCCCTAGATAAAACGTAGTATTGAATGACACGCTTTGAATGTGTGCGAAAAGACGAGTACCGTCAGCACACAACACACGCACACACACTACGGACTTGCTACTGTCTCGGACGGTACCGACAGCTCCTGCGCTTACATTACACACACATTCACAGCGTGTTTGTACACTTGGTAACCACAAGTAAAGCGCGCGAGAGAGAGATCATGAGATAAAAATTACTGTAATAAAAGCGGACTACTACATTTTAAGTATCATGAAGAGTGATACCATGAAATGAAATGAAATTATTTACACAAAGTAAAGCGCCTGCCTGGGTTCGAACCCACGACCTTCAACTCGTAAGTCGGAGCCGTTTTTTTCACGATCACGGACATAAGTCATCTTTAAAGGTTTATCCACACATATCAGGACATAACAGACAGACTTCATTTCTGTTTGCGGTGAGTAGTCCATGAGTTGGGAGACTAGCCTTAAGCACGAAAACATGTGTGTTAGAAAATCTGTAATCACGTAATCAGTTATGCAATAGGTACTCGTACTTTGCTTATTTCAGGGTCACGACACCACTGCAACAGCCCTTACATTTATATTCATCAGTATTGCCAACGAGCCAGAAATTCAGGTTATGTCTATACTTACACGTGTTTAAATTCGCTTTGATTTAATATTTGCTGAATACACTCTAAAACCTTGGTTTCCTCCTTAAAGAGAGCGGTTTTTGACACCGAAAAGTCAAACACTGGTACTGTCATTGTGACCACAGACCACGGAATAGCCACACTGGCAATGTCTAGAGACGACAGTACTAACAAAGCGCCTCGAGCGCACAACTTCTGGCACAGAACGCCTTAAAACTCGACATTTGTGTCACAGTACGAGTACAGCCCATTCACAGTCATTTTACCTCTGATTTTGGGTCACTGTCAAAATAAAAGTGATCTTTATGTCGATCAAATAAGGTTGCTGTTGGGTGACTGCAGTCAGATGTAAAATAACTGTGAACGGACTTTACAGGGTGTCACGGTTACATTTTTGACACTATCGCCTCTAGCAGGGGTCACCGAGACGTCTCCTTACTTTGTGATTGCGACCTTTATGCCTCTGCTGTCATAGGAAACCAAAGTCTAAAAGCATTTCATTTCTGAATTCCAGGAATCTATATGTGAAGAGTTGCATGGCATATATGGAGACTCTCAAAGACTACCCACTATAGAGGACTTAAGTAAGATGAAGTACCTGGAGTGCTGCATCAAGGAATCTCTACGGCTATACCCCAGTGTGCCGTTCATTGCCAGATATCTCACTGAAGAAGTTGATATAGGTATTAAAGTGAAATGTCATTAAAAAACCACTCTTTTTATCTTCTACTGTAGTGATATTCTGTAAACATCTCACCGTGAAAACTAATATGGCCAATCCCTAGCATCAGCCGATCCATTCTATAAAAATCACACCGAGAAAAGTTAGGTGAAGTAAGCTTAGAGTGTCAATAGTGTCAATCCCTAGCATTAGTTGAAATATCATCTGCTGCTGTCATTCCAAATAATGCTAGGGATTGACACTACTCAGAGATTCAGCTCAGAGATTTTTTTTTTTTTTTTTTTATTTATTTATTTATTTAAGACTAGCTGTGGTGCCCGCGACTTCGTTCGCGTTGGAATTGTATTGAACCCTAATTATTTCTCTGAAATTATTGGGGCTAAGAAAAAAAAACCCAAGTTACTTCATATAACCACAGCTATCTACCAGTGAAAGTTCCGTCAAAATCGGTCTAGCCATTTCGGAGATTACCCGGAACAAACATAAAATAAAGACAGACAAAACGATTCGTTATACGTAAGTACCGTATATACTTTCATATGCATTTAGTAAAAAGCTGTTATGTTGACATTACACAACAAACAGACACGTCGATTTTATTTATTTGTAGAGATGTATAGATATTATTTATTTACTAGCTTCTGCCCGCGGCTTCGCCCGCGTGTATGTCGGAAATTATGCCACGGGAACGTGCTAACAGGATAAAATGTATGTGCTTCCCCAGGATGCCATCCATCTCGCGGGCCCTTTGTGGCTAATTACAATAGAAAATCAATTGTGTCTCATTAGTGGTGATTAAGAGGGTACCTATATGATATCTGTACCTAAGTACCTACCTAATTTAAAAAAAATAACCTACCTAAATAAACCTATTTCTGATGATAACTAATCTAAACTCAATAAATAAGCAAAATCTCTAAAAACTAATATCTATACGAATGACTAATCCTACCTAACAGTATTATAAAATAACCTACGGTCACTACGTACACTAACAAATATACTACCTATACTTACTATAAAATTAAAATCTATACCTACGACTTATAAAATTAAACCTAAATAACTCTAAACACTAAAAGGAATAAAAAGGTCGCACAGATAATACTGCGGGTGACGTAACCTTCGACAAACTTATTATTTGCGGTTGGTACAGTAATCGGTCTAGGGATCGAACCGCAAAATTTAGTTTGTTTTTTATTGTATATACTTTTCCGGGATAAAAAGTACTCAGTGTGGTGCCCAGGATATTAAAGAATAATTATACCAAGTTTCATCGTAATCGAACCGGTAGTTTTTGCGTGATGCCTGAACAAACAGACAGACAGACAGACAGACCGACAGACAGACAGACAGACAAAAATTTTTGTAATCACATTTTTGGGTTCGGTGTCGGTCTAGTAACACCCCCTGCCATTTATTTTTTTGATATTTTCAATGTACAGAATTTTCACTTCTACAGATTTATTATAAGTATAGATTCATGCACAACATTACAGAATTGAATCCCAAGGCGTTGTACAGCGCAATTTACAAACTACAAAGTGACACAAACTACTAAACTACTGGCAACTCACATCAAGCTCACTTCACTTGAGATTTCACGGTGAGATTTTTACAGAATCGACCGGCAGATCACTTCAAGCTCACTTCACCTAAGTTTTCACGGTGAGATTTTTAAAGAATAGCCCAGCTGTACTATGTATTTAAATTGTATCCATCGAGTTTCGGAAAAAGATCGGCTTCGAAGAGTGTACTTTCGGCTTTCGGTCACACATAGCTGAGAAATTCTATTTTAAAGCTAAATCGAGGCTAAATTACTGCGACACAATATCACCGAATTGGGAAAAGTGTGGTCTATATTAAGGGTGTGGAACAGACTATCAAACTGAACAACTTTCTCTCAGGGACCAACATCGTAATCGGAAAAATATTATCAATCGTCCCATACAAAACTTCAATACCTACTCTATCCAAATGTAACGACTTTTAAACGCGAATACGATGTCGTTCCCATGGAGTTAGTTGTTCAGTTTAATGGTCAGGACCATATCCTTCATTTTGACCACACCTTCCTGGTACACCATCTACATATATTGTTTGATCCGTAACCATTTTTTTAAATCAAATATGCTGTTCTGGTTTCCTCAGCTGGCTATAGAATCCCAAAGCACACTATAGTGGACATTCATGTGTTTGACATCCATCGTGACCCTGTGGTGTATCCTGAGTCGGAGAAGTTCCGACCAGAGAGGTTCCTGCCGCAGAACGCGATTGAACGCGATCCTTACAGCTACATACCGTTTAGTGCAGGCCCCAGGAACTGTATAGGTCAGTATGGTGCACAAATGAGTCCGCTTTTCTCGGTAGGTTAAAATTCGTTAGCAGATTTTCATGTAGATCACATCTTTAATATAATAATCCACTGTTCTTCTTGCATGTTTACTATTGGCTGGTTGATATGGTAGGTAATAGGGGGCGAGTCAATTACCAACCATCTCAACCAGGCACAAATCCACACTCCGCGCTGCTACTGAGAAATTCCAGATGGAAACCAAAAACCAAAAGAGAGTAGAGGAACAGACGGTGCACCTGTGTTTATGCGCACACTTGTGCACTATAATATCTGCTGCGTACCTGGATAATCTCCGTTGAAATTGGCCACCGTGAGCGAAATCGGTCGGGAGGCTATTATTATTATTAGTCAGATTGATCTTCACAATACCTACCCATACAGATGTTCAATTAATACTCACTTTCCCGAATTCCAGGTCAAAAGTTTGCCACCATGGAGTTGAAAGCTCTGGTGTCAGGAATTTTGCGGAAGTACAGGCTGGAACCCATCACTAGGCCAGAGGATCTGGTGTTTGTTATAGACATGGTACTCCGGACAAACCATCCCATTTACGTACGGTTTCGGCCTAGGGAAAATCTTGTCTCCAAAACCAGTGAATCTTTGTATACGTAATAATTACAAACGGAAGTTGTTTGACACGCCACCTATTGAAGAGGAAGAAAGGTATAAAAGTACATGTCAATGCAATTTAAAGTTACCCTGGCCAGAGGCTTTAATTTATTGAGGCATCCAAAGGCAAGCCCGGTTAAGCAGATGACAACCTCCTAGGATGAATTGTAACAGACCAACCCAAAAAAAAATATTTTTTTTTTGTTGTACTGTAAAGTTAATTTTAATGTTAGTTGTAATAAAGCTAGATGTAACAAAATGAAATATGACTTCAAATAACAATGACGTAATAAAATCTGAATTTATTACCTACGTGGGTACGCCAACAGCTTACAAATGTAACTTTGGTACATAAAGGGACGAATTTACAATTTTCAGATAACGTTCATCAAAAGAACAAACCAGCGGTTTCCTCATATAAAACTTATCTAAAAATTGAAAACTCGGGCCTTAGTGTTAATATGTCCAGGGTAGCGGGATCGTCCGAAAGGGTTACCGCTGCCCTGGAACATAAAGGGCTAAGGAAGAAACACGGGTGGGTTTTAGTCAGTAAGAGTCTGACACTCCCTCCTGCTCCACCCAGAGCGGGAGGAGTCATTTGATGATTTCCCATCCTCAAAAAAAAAAAAAAAGTGTTAATATGTATTATTGACCAATTATGTGGTTTTGTTTGACATGAATGATGTGAATAAATAAAATACTTTTACCACTATCTTATTTATCTTATCTAATCTAATAATGTAAGCACTCAATAAAAGCCTGGTCTTTGATGTAGAAATTTACACGTGGAAATGGAAAATAGATCTACCTATTGAGTCAGAATCATAATAATCCCCTGACTGATCAGTCACGTTGACCAAAAGTCAATGGAGATTAGCCAGGAGTTACACATGATATATTATAATGCACAAGTGTGTGCGCAAACACAGGTGCACCGTCTGTTCCTCTACTCTCATATACCGATGAGACGGCAATCCGACATGATCGGGAAGAAATCAGGCGCAGGACCAACGGCTTTACGTGCTTTCCAAAGCACGGGACACCACACCATCAACTTCCAAACTCCGGGCTGATATTGAGAAATTCCTAATGATAAAACTGGCGACCACGAGACCAACGGGGCAGAATCATTACTACCACTAAACAAAAGATCAATGGGCTAGATGCCTAAAAAAATCTAATTAGTCCGTCAGTTAGATTATCAAAAAATATTGAACCCGTATTTTTTCTTTTGTCAACTATATAAAAAATGATGAAGATATCGCCCGTTAAAGTTCCGCGTGACGTTACGCCTTTTTTTTTTTTTGTGGATGGGAAATCATCAAATGTCTCCTCCCGCTCTGGGTGGAGCAGGAGGGAGTGTCAGACTCTTACTGACTAAAACCCACCCGTGTTCCTTCCTTAGCCCTTTATGTTCCAGGGCAGCGGTAACCCTTTCGGACAATCCCGCTACCCTGGCAGGCTTCGGCCCTATGGGGCCCCGTCACTCATGCTGACATCTCTTTGAGGCGCGCGTGGAACACAAACACGCCCTCCGGCACGGGCCTGGTCCTGATCGGACGGTGAGTTACCCATTACTCACCGCCCGCAGGCCCGCGCCTACGGTGGCCGGGAGTCGTCACGCGGCTCCCGACGCCCGGAGCGTCTCCCGCGGCGGCTGAGGCGTGAGGTGCGTTCCCTCGCCCACCCCGCCACCTCCTTCGCTAGCATGACTGCTCCGCAGAAGGAGGTGACTGCCTCCCACTCCCTCTCGCCCCGGGCCATGGCTTGAACCAGGGCCGGACGCGAGAGGTCGCCGCCGCTGCCGATCGCCTCTACGAGGACACGGCGGTGCTCTGCCCAAGCAGGGCAGACCTCCACCGTATGCTCCACCGTGTCCTCTGGGCGATCCTGACAGTGGTGACACCCGGGCGTCTCCTCCCGCCTGATGATGTGCAGGAACTTCCCGAAACATCCGTGTCCGGAGAGGACCTGCGTCAGGCGGTAGGTGAGAACGCCGTGACGTCTCTCTAGCCACTCCTCAAAGAGGGGTCTTACCGCCGCTATCGTGGCGTGCCCTGCGCTGGGTTGCGATAGTCGCTCCTTCCATGCCGCCATGAGATCGTGATGACGTTACGCCTTGCTACACTTTTTAGCAAGGCGTGACGTCATGACCCCCTACTCCCAAATTTTGACGCGCTTTATCTTTGTCATTTTTTGTTTGATTGACAAAAGAAAAAATACGTGTCCATTATTTTTCGATAATCTAACTGACGGACTAAATATAATAATCATTTTTTTACCCAGACAACTACCTAAAACTAAAATGAAACTAAAAGAAAAGAGTTTGGTATTAATAATAATCGATGTGTCTGTAATAGTGCATAAACTCACTATCAATCTCAATCTGAATCATTTTGAAAGTAATTGCCAATCCATTGCTTCATATGTTCGAAAAATTTGTCTGCTCAACGACGTAACTAACGCAATGAATGTTGTTGAACTGTCAAAATGAAACCCATTGCAACTGACGGTGTGTTACACAATTACCCCGCTGGACTCGTCTGCTCCACCGGCCACCAGACCTTCGACAAACATGGCCAGCCCACTGCTACTTCATCTTGCTTACTCTGCAAGCTATGTCGTAACTCCGGTTCTTTTCAAAGTGTATGTGTTTATGAAGTATCTACCTAAGTACATAATCAGCAGTTCCCACTGTTGGGACACAGGCCTCCTCTCTTCAAAAGGGATTGGGCTATAATCTACCACGCGGGCCCAGTGTGGGTTGGCATCTAGCTAATTGCGAATTAGAAAACTCGGATATGCGTAAGCGCTTATACAAATAGTATTTATATACCTATTATGACTACTTCAGAGCATATTTACTTGGATTTGAATTGCATGCTGTAAAAGAGCACTTACCCAGTAATATACAGCAATCAATATTTCAGTTATGAACTTATGAATATGATAATAATAATATAATAATCGAGATGACAGTAGTGGTGGCCCAGTGGTAACGGTCGTCACTTACAGTTGTAGGTCGTGGGTTCGAACCCCGGCAGGCGCTTTAATTTGTGTAAATAATTTCACTACCACTGCTCTCGAAACGGTGAAGGAAAACATCGTGAGGAAACCGGCATGTCCTGGAACCAATTTTTTTTAGATATGTGACATCTAGCAAAACGCCCTGGGATCGGTTGGCTAGCGGGATCGTCCGAAAGGGTTACCGCTGCCCTGGAACATAAAGGGCTAAGGAAGGAACACGGGTGGGTTTTAGTCAGTAAGAGTCTGACACTCCCTTCCGCTCCACCCAGAGCGGGAGGGGTCATTTGCTGATTTCCCATCCACAAAAAAAAAAAAAAACAACCGGTTGGTAGATTACAGCCCACTCCCTCTCACAGAGAGGAGGCCTGTGTCCCAGCAGTGGGAACATTACAGGCCGATTATACTAATATAATAATCAGCCTGTACTGTCTTCCCTCTTTCCTTTTTCCACTCAAATCGATCCTGAGCCAATACGGACTAATCCCTCATATAGGCGTCAAGCTCATCCCGCCATCTACGCCAGAGTCTTCCACGAATGTATGAAACAACAGCAAAAATACAGCGTCATTTTGTTTCCCAATTTTGGTATATATTTGTATAGATCACAATGACTTTCACACTTCAGACAAAGATAAACGCTATGTACACAACACACACACAAAATATTATATCTACTTGTCGCTCCGCTGTTTGAGATTCACAGTTTGGTCAATGTTTAGTCAACTTGATAATATAATGTTGACTTTCTACGCTGAGAGTGTTGGTTTGATTCACATTTTTCGCTTCGGAGATTTCGTTTCCTTAGTTTTCCTTCCCAGAGCTTCTGCAAAAATAGAATCTAATTAATAAGTAGGTACGTATATGACAGTCACGAGCACTAATATTATGTATACAGGGCTATTTTAAATTGGCTAGCTAAACTCCGCAGATGCGATGGATGTCGACATTTAGACGCAATAAAATAAAAAGATTTGATGTTTTTTTTTCGGAGGTCAACGAACGCAAACGCGAAAAACTGTTTATGTCTGATGTTTTGTCGTGTTAAGATATTGATAGTCATCACATCTGTGAAGTTTACACAAACAAACAAATAATTTTTCAGAACTGATGTCGCAAGTGACTACAATAATTGCGGTCGATATGACCCACAAAAAAAAATCAAATTGATATACGTTTTGTTTTATCATGTTTAGACACCAATAGCCATCGCGTCTACGGAGTTTAGCTAGCCAATTTAAATTAACCCTATATTGTTTTCAATATAATATATATGTAAATATTTACGAGTAATTACTTAGCATTTTTAATTTCCAAAGAGCAAATTATTTATCTTTACTGTAGCAATGCATGTATGTTTTTACTAAAAAACACTCTGTATCATAACAACCCAACCACTCCTGACACTCCTGGACATCAGCCTCCCACAGCGACTGATAACTGATAATGCGTTGTCCACATTCGCATCTTTCACCAGGACATTGGTCCACCTTGTGGGGAGCTGCCCACGCTCTTACACATATAATAAACGGTGGGATTTTTTTACACACCTTAAATGATTTTCTGAACTTGGTGGACATGGCACTGAACAGCAATGGGTTCAAAACCGTGGGTAGCCAGCTGTTGAACATCGCAAACTTGTGCACTGGTGACCACCACTGCAACAATGAATTAATCGTAAAAAAAAACTTTTTAACAAAAAAATTAAACAGCCGAAAAAACTGAAAAGCAAAAAATGATAAACCTAAAAAGGTTTATTATTGTTTGCTTTTCAGTTTTTTCGGCGGTTTAATTTTTTTGTTAATTTTTTTTTTTTTATAATTTTTTGTGGCTATAATCTACTAATTGTTTGCCAAAGGGCAGGCATAAGTGGCACTGAGTAGAGTAATAATCAGAGATCGGAGTAGGTAGATTGAATTGGGGTCATTGATCCGAAACATATATATTAATATGGACATTCCTCCGGATATTCGGAATTGTTTGATTATTTAAAAAAAAAAACGGAACTTAGGTAGGAATTGTATTAAAATGAGCAATATTATATTGTTCATAATTTTTTTAAACGTTATCCAGTCACGATTTGACACAACCCAACGACCAATCAGAGCAAAGGATCATGGGTGGTGCACTAACCGGTTATCAAAACAATGCGTACGCTCGGCGACGATACCAGGCAGCTCACTCGTTCCTTTAAATGAATTGAGTAGTAATAGTATCACTACCAACATTAACAATATTTAACTGGATCCGGAAACACCGGAATTACTTTCCGGGAAAATGACTTATCCATGTTATTCTTTCTGTGAACATCTATGATACAAGTACCAAAAATCAATCTACCTACTCCGATCACTGGTAATAATACACAACTCAGCATTCAAAACTGTGAGTGAACAATAAATCTCCCCTATTTTCCCACCTTAGGGTTGGATATGGGACCACCTTGGGGGTTTACCCTTTCCAATAAAAAAAGTCTGTAAAAAGTTATACGTGGCCATACATTTAAAAAAAAAAATCGTCGGTTAAAAAAGGTATCCATATTGTAGATTACACTCTGTAATTCGGAAAATGTCGAGGAGTATATTCAAAATGTTGGTCAGTGGATCGTCTTAGGGGCAGAGTTAAAAGTTATTATTGAATTAAATACATAGGTTTGAGCTTGCTATGTTTATTTCAATAGTAAATACCTAAGCAGGCTTAAAATGAATCTTTGACCACTTGGATTTTTGATAAAGTTGCAACTGCAAGTAGAAAAGAACAATAGTAATCTGACATACCCGGTGAATATGAGCGAACTTTTCATAGTCGACTGCAAATATGAACGTTCTGAGCAGGAAGAATGGAAGCCAGCAAATCACAAACGACACCGTCAGGGCTACTGAATACCAAAACATAGAAAAGTTAAATAATGGCTTGACAATCATAAACACTATTGTGTAACTTACACTGGATAAAAACAACTTACCAATTAGTTTATTGACTTTCTTCCTTTTGAAACCACTATTGAATACTGAGCCCTTATATTTATGCACTTCATTATTATCGTTAACTCTAAATGCTATCATAGTGTATACGAAAGTCATAATAGCCAGCGGAACAATGAATGTGAGCACGGCATTCACTCCACTCACAATCCTTCCAAAATGAGATGGCAGAGACAAACAAATTAAAGTGTTCCCAGTATCGAATATTTCTAGCATCCAATATTCTGGCAAGGTCTCAATGATTGCCACCGTCCAAATAATTCCAATAATCTTGCCCACTCTTCGCCATACAAGTGTGCCTTGCAGCATCATTGGATAGCATACTGCGATGTACCTTTCTACAGAAAGAGCCGTCATCACCAGGATGCTGTTGTTCCAAAGGATACTTATAAACAAAAAGTGGATGCATAGAACGAAATTGCACGAAAACACTCCGTGGTGGAATTGAAAAAGCTCGTTCCTTTGAGTCAGAAGTTGATAAATAATTATCAAAATAGGGAAGGTGACGAGCAGATCTGACACAGCCAAGTTGAAGAGGTAACAGTTAGTGGCAGTATGCATGCTCTTGTCATAGTAGATGACGATGCACGTGAGGATGTTGCCGATGAGACTGGCGATGAAAATGATGAACAGTGCTACTGAGAAGATAACTTGAGAACTGCAGGACTCTTCGGTGAGAGCCGTCTTCACATAGTTGTGCCAATCTTCCGTGATATTTGAGTCGTTTTGATTCATTATTTTGTTTTTTTTTCGAATTTCAGTCAACTGAATTGTATTTTTTTTTTCACAACAGTTAACACGTTACGCACACCGAGTTTTATGGAAGTTTGATTTCATTCACAAGTTTCGCGCGAGGTATTACGTGGTCGACTGAGCTTAATGCTGTACTGGTCAATGTTTATCTAATATTGTAATATGACTTATCAACGAAGTAGTGTGTTCAGCAAAGTACATAAGCGATTAAATGGATTAATTCTTGGGCCTGATGCGTGAGCGTGGGTTGTATAGTAAACTATTTAGTGTGTGGTAATATGAAAGGCCAGGAAACGTATGGTAGTTGCGTTCATTAATATTTTCTCTTACATCCTTATCTGAAGATGTTTAAGCCTTTTTTCAATCAATTTTTTCATGTATTGCATTCCATATTGTAAAAACGGTGTTACAAAGGGCTTAAAGCTAGGTACAAAAATATGGACCATGCGAAAGGATAAAATTAAGATTACAAAAAAAAAATTAAAGCGACTACTAATATAAAAATTAAAAATCTAAGTCTAGAATTTTGGGTCATTTACTGCCACCATTTTTTCGATTAGGGAACGGAGTCTGGTGGTTTTATGAACCTTCACCCTCATGAAACATTAAGCAAATTACCTTTGTGTAATTTTGTTATTCAATTGAATATTTTTTTAGCTTAGCTACCCTTTAACATTCTGATGCATTAGTGAAGTTATGAAAATACAAAAAACTAAATTATTAAAAATGCTTTTCTCGATTCCAATGGGTTAGAATAAGGCTGCTTTTCCACATGAGATGTGCTATGAAACTATGCTGTGAAGATGTGAAAGCTAAGCTACGAAACTATGTGACCGTTTCCACTAATGCTAAGCTGTGTAGCGGAGCGAGTAAGATGCGCCGCCGCGAGGTAGCTGTGCGAGGAAGATGCGCAGCTCGAGCTATGCGATGCATCGATAGTAGAGAAGGCACGGGGAGTCCTCTGCTCTGCACATACATACTACACCGCTTGCGCATCCGTAGCTCCCATCCATAGCACGCATCCTTCCATATAAAAACATAGCTTAGTTGAACCCGTTTCCACCAGTGCTATATAGGTATGGTATGAGGATCAATGAATATGATTCGTGGATCTCAAACGCATCCATAGCAACGTAGCATAGCACATCTCTGGTAGAAAAGCAGCCTAACAACCAAAAATAAAAGTTTTAGGAAACTACGGTCTGCAACAAAAAATTAATAACACGGATATTTTTGCATAACATATTATTCGTTTCTCGGCAGCAGCATCGAAGCAGGAAGATATAAATAATCAAATCAACCTGTAAACTATCTGTCGTCGGCATTCTGAGAAATTTTATTTTTGCCGTGCACCGTGTTGTTAACAGTATCTAGTTGGAGAGCATCATATTGAATGAAATATAAATATAAATCATCGCCAGTACCATCCAAATGGTACTGGCGTTGATTATTGTTTACATTTATAAAAATGTATTGTTCTATATAATATTGACTCTAGCTGTAATAGTTCTTAGGGTTCCGTTACCAACGGCTTTTATTTTATTTATATTTAATACACAGGTAAAACTGGACTCAAATATGTTAGTAACAATATTTTTTAACATCTATGCTAGTAAACTTAACCTTACACAGCCATATAGTTATGAGAAACTCTGCTACAAGCTCAACAACGCTCTTCAAGACGAGAGTGAATAGGCTTCTTCTGGGCAAGCTCGTTCCACCGTAGATCTCATCCCTGCCTCTGGGCTGGATTGAGGTCAAAAGTTAACCCATTGTCAAAGAAAAAAAAAAAAAACAACGATGTGGAAAGCCTGCAGCAGCGATTCATGCACAAGCAGTCCGGTCCGCTCGCGATACACCGCAGTACAATGTTTGCTTTTGCTGTCCTTTAGGCTAATTGGCCGGTTTTATTAACGGAAAACTTCTGAAAATTATTTCTGATAATAAAGCTATAAATTATAACATCAAACCCTGCATTTCCGCTACTAGATAACGATTTCTAATTATGGACCGTCATTAATCTATTTACTTACTACTGCATAATTTTCTTATTGACTTCGTAACCTCCACCTTTATCAGCCTATAGCAGCGAGGTAATTGCGGAACACACTAACAGTAGCAATGGCTTTCATTTTGACAGTTCAACAACATTCAAAAAAAAAACAAACCAAAACCAAAAAAACAAATAAACTTTTTTCTTTCTTTCTTATTCATTGCGTTATTTACGTTGTTGAACAGACAAATTTTTCGAACATATGAAGCAATGGATTAACAATATCCTTCAAAATGATTCAGATAGAGATTGATAATGTGGTACGCAATTAGGGTGCAGGGCTATAGGTTTGTACAATAGCAAACTTTTAGGTAGGGATAAATAAATCCAAACAACCACATTATTTCAACTTATTTAATAAACATAAAAAAATCTCCCGCAACCACATTTAAGTATTTACACACTCTACCCACTTTCACAATAACTTCACTTGTAACTTAAAATTAAAGTCCATAGTAAATAATACTCGTAGAAGCAAACAGTCTTTGGAGCCTTCGAACAATAATTAAACTTAAAAAAATACTGAAGTATTTCATCATAATCATAATTTTGGAATTATTTTCACCAAAAGACGTATTCAAAACTTAAATTAATTTGAGTAAATTTATTAATCTAATTTTGTGGTCAAAACCAAACCAAAAAATTTTTGAAGCTAAATGCCGCAGTTAGGATCAATTTAAAACATAATTATAGTCCAGGACCAACATTTATCCCTTTTTAACATTGGTCCTTCTTTACGGAAACTATTTTGCATTAACACTGAGGCTTGGGGCAGTTGTGATTTTGATGCAAAAGACATCCCCAAGGATTTTTATTAGGTTGCAGTTAGCTAGCAATTGAAACAAGTTTTATTTTCCTAAATTGGGATTGATTAACTCTCAGTACAATATAAAATTAGACCCATTTCCATCAGGCTACTTTTGTCACGATTTATGCTATGTCATAGATATAATTCAATTATTATATCTGGCCGGAACAGCTAGGCAGGACGGTTCTAAAGGTCGCTCTTCCGTATTAACACAAATAAACCGACCTTCTAAGACCAATATGGCCACCGACTGTAAAACCACCTTCTTTTCCGTTAAGAAAAATAAAACTTAAGAATTGAACGACACAAGCGGCATTAAAATATTTAAGCAACGTAGTCTAAACTTCTTTAAACTTATTGTTAAAAATCTCATTCTTCTAAGTTTACATATGATCTTCAGATTTATTTAGCCGTTGGTCGGTAAGAACCAGCCGTGTAAGCACTTGGGTGCTGGTGATGGAGTGTCGAACGTGGCCCGCGCTAGTTCACACATGGTCTTAGCGTCTAGGACCAGCATGGCCACTGACTGTGTCTTGTCCCCGCCCCATACTAACGCGATGAGGAGAACACCGTCATCTTCATCCTAGAAGAAAAACTTAGTATTATTTATGGTTACTATGGTGTCTTTGGTTTATTTATGAGAACTTCAGATACAATTCTGATTTGGTTAAGGATGGACGGATACAAGAGTGAAATCGGGATAAGGATTGGATTTTTCACTGGGATTTGTCAATAGGACCAAAATATGTTCGCTACTTTCCATATTTCGCTTTCCTAAGAAATACGAAAAACTACGAGTACATGAAAATACGTGTGCGGTCGGGAGAACCTCGTCAGGACGAAGTCCTTACGCGTCACTCGTACGTACACCCGCACACGTCTGTGTGTATCCTGTCTTTTTCTTTTATATACGAATATAAAAAAAGACAGAGAGAAAGAGAAAGTCGTCTGGAGAGGACATAACGCCTTTTCAGCGTGACGATTTCTATCAGTCATCTCCTAAGCTGCGTTATGGAACTACGTTCCAAAAACTTTGGAATATGACATGAAATCTGTTGCCTCACCTTAGCGTTCGGCGTTGGCACGAATATCGGCTCGCTGGGGTAACAGTTGAGGTTGCACCATGTCTTGGTGTCGCCGGTCTTGGTGTCCACTTTAATGATCTGAAACATTTTATTTTAATATTAGCGATCAAACTTCGTTTTCTCTTCACGTAAGTTTCTACAACCTAGACTCATATTGTGGAGAGCGGGGTGATTATTTGGAAAAACCTTGTCAATAACATAAAATTAACTTATCTTACCGTTCCTGGATTCTCAGCATCCACATCTGAGCTGATGGCGTAGAAGTATCTGTAGGGTTTGCCTGCAATAAAATATGTTTTGATTATTATCGCTTTTTATGGTTCTCTGTTCTTTAGACATGAGCGTGACGTAGAATGACGTGTACGCACCGGTTATATTGTATGAAAGTCTGTCGAAGTTGACACACCGACTTCGTATTTTTTCTGTTCAGTTTAGGCCTTTATCTTTACATTTAAAACCTCATTTGATGTTCAAGAGTTCTTAAATCATGCATATTTTATTGAATAGCCTGTGCCTTCCTGAAAATATATGTTTACTTACCATTATAAAGATCGTAATGTATCCTCGGAGTCTCGCAGCCGATATCGGCCAGGGTCTTCACATCCAAACTGGTCAAGTTAGGCGCATCCAGAGACACTTCCAGCCTCTTAGGCCGCGCACGGAACCATTCAGCGTAGTCCGCGTTGGTTTGCATTGACTGGAAATAAGAGTAAGGTGGGGTCAATAAACAGAAATAATCCGGGCATTTTACCAAGAAAAATCATATATAAGACAATATCTACGCATAGATATTAATAGGGCTTCCAAAGTCGTGTCCAAACGTGGTCTGTGACTAAGAGTGTAAAATTTTGCTTAATCTGGACATTGAACCCAAAAATATAAATTCAACAAGATAATTATCGCTTCTTCTACACATGTTTACTTCTAGGTGTGAATAAGTAGCGTGTGATCTCTCTAATTAGAGAGATTATTTCCAGGTCATAGTTTGGTAAGTGACTGCTGTTGGTGGATTCTTATTAATTCTGAATAATTATTTAATAACGGGCACCTCTATAAGTAACATAATCAGCCTATAATGTTCCCACTGCTGGGACACAGGCCTCCTCTCGGTGAGAGGGTGTGGGCCCTAATCTACCTCGGGCCCAGTGCTGGTTGCTAGATGTCACATGTCTTCGAATGTTTGATTCTAGGACGTGCTGGTTTCCTCACGATGTTTTCCTTCACCATTTTGAGAGCATTATAAGTAATATAAGTAACGCTTGACCCTTTTACGAAACATACAGTTCAAGTAAAATCATTTCGTTCTGATGTCGTTGATATGGGAAAAAATCTTCATTGTTTTAGCCGCAGAAATATAGCTAGCAACAAGTTTCACACTCATTCTGTATTTAGTGTTGCCAGGAACATGTTTCCTGCATCACAAAAAGCAACCTTTGTTTCCCATGAATACGGGTTGAAACTTTGAACCATCGACTAGTTTGAACTCACCTCGATAGCATGCACATACATGGCGTCGATGACCTTAGCGTCCTTGTAGGCACAGAGATCTACCACCAGTCTGCCGTCTTGTTCGAACGCGTTGATGATGTGCAGGTAGAACAGCGGGTCGGTGCGGAACCGCTTCACCTCCTCGCCGGTAGAACGGCTTAGGAGAATTATGTGGGTCTGTGAATTGTATGCATTTGTTATTTTCTACGTTGTTAAACAGAGGCTTCTGACCAACAGTGGGATGGAAGACTGGAATTGTACTGTCAGTTCTGGGAAAAGAATATACCCCAATTATCCTCCAGTTTGTAACGTAAAAAATAACTGAGGGATTAAAGAAAATCATCTCTAGGACCTAGGCTTTATTAATTTTATTTTAACGGTTCATAAACATCCATTCGTGAATTTCAAAATATACTGCGCAATGATAATGAAAATTGCTAAATTGTCAAAATGAATGCGTAGTCGTTAGAATTTGTGTTACGCAATTTGGCTGTTGGTCCTTTGAGTCACTGTGCTGAGGAACATCCAAACAATTGATTTTTAGTAGTGTTTCCTCAACACGGTATAGACGTGTATAATGCCACAAGATCTTGGCTCCTTGGCTCCTGAGTGACATTGATGGGCGTCGTTGGTAAAAATTTTAAATTTAAATTTGGTAATTTGAATTTGATTTGATTTAAAAGTTGGTATGAAATTGTAACAGAAATTGAATAAAAAAAACAAGATGGCGGCTTTAGTTCTGATTTTGGCCACACGCGGCAAGTGCCTAAAGATTGTACCGACGTTAAATCAAAGAGGCACAGACCTCATAGTCGGGGTTCCACTGCAGGCTGGAACAGAGCTTGTCATTGCTCATGAGGCCGCGCATGAGACTCGCCACCGACACTGACAGCGGCTGCTCCACTATCACAAAGTAGTTCTCTGTTATACCTGGAATATCAAACATATTACCATTAATAAGTAATTATCTTATATGTATAAGGCAGTGTGAGTGCAAATGACAGGAGGGGACGCCCTAGAAGGACATAATAGTTGTGACCTTATTGGTAATGTTCTTCAGAAAGATCAGGTGATACTCGCCACCGGCGTGCGCGTATAGCCAGATGTTTATTTTTTCTTCTTGTTGTTTTTGTTCTGGACGCTTTTAACGTGCATAAATTCAACATGAATGATGTAAAAATACTTTGTAACAATTTAATTTAAAATCGTGTCCATCAAGTTTCCTTCCCGTTCTTCTTCATAGTAATTTACTACGCTTGCAATGAGGAACTAGCTTCATCTTTCTGACTGATCGAATCCTTTGACAACTCAAAAGTGCTACTAAATGTTTTAATTGAAATAAATGCTTTAGGTTTGAATTAATATTACTTACCAAAAGTGTGCATGTAAGAAGGATTAAGTGTCCACCGAGGCTTCACTGAGGCCACAATACGTGCGCTTTTGAACATGTCACCTGGAAAACAAATTAACAATTCATTAAACGAAGGTTTCAGAGAAGCATGAAAGCTACTTACAAATAACTGCATAATCAACCTATAATGTTCCCTCTGCTGAGACAAGGGAGTGGGCCGTAATCCACCACGCGGGCCCAGTGCGGGTTGGTAGATTTCACTTGTCTCCAAATTTTTGGTTCTAGGATATGCCGGTTTCCTCACGATGTTTTCCTTCGCCGTTTTGAGAGCAGCGGTGATGAAATAATTTACACAAAGTAAAGCGCCTGTCTGGGTTCGAACCTACGACCTACAATTCGTAAGTCGCGGCCGTTACTACTGACCCACCACTGCTCTCCAAATATCTGCGATCACCAAATTGTTTTCCCTACCAAACTTGGGGATTGTGTGACCTTACCATTAATAGCGATATTATAAAAATGTTTTTTACCTTTCTCTGTGAATGGGAATTTAGCGACGACGTGTCGTATTCTGCCCTTCACGATAGACATACCGACGTTGTAGACATCCCCTGAAAATAAAAAATTATTAATTTACTACATGTCTAACCACTGTACTTTTAAAATAAGTATTATATCTGAACGTCTCTCGTTAAGTGTACGGTTTTTTCTCTCCTTTGGAGTACAGGGTGACAGGGACATCGACAATGTACTGAATACTGTATAGTGGTCAAAGGTGTAGATTTTCTTATTGTCTAATTGGAACTGTGTAATCTGCTGGACCACGATAGTGTCCCACCAATGATGTAATAATGACTAAGTGAATGTCCTCCACAAGTCCTCACCATTGGGCATGACGTGTGGGTGTGACGTGTGGTTGACGAGCGCCACGCAGGTCGTCATGTTCTTCCTCTCCAACGTGTCCAGCGTCACCGTGTCTACCCTGGATACCATAATACAATTTGTTAAAAAATCTTATTTCGCTCAAACAGCTTAGGCCTATATTACAGATCCTTACGCAAAGATGACTTAAAACTAGATTCAACCAATCAATTAGCTTTAGCAAGAGCAGTAGTGGCGCAGTGATAACGGCCTCGGCTTACGATTTGTAGGTCACGGGTTGGAATCCAGTGACGCGTTTAACTTTGTGTAATTTATTTCATCACCACCTCTCAAAACAGTGAAGGAAAACATCGTGAGGAAACCGGTATGTCCTAGAACCAAAAGTTCAACGACAGGTGATATCATTCTGAACCTATTATAATATTATTGTTCTGCAAGGCATGCTATTCTGTGAACGTTCAAATACCCAATTATTTTATAAGGGTGCCGCATATAAAAACGTGACTGTTAAGGCAGGTGGTGTTGCACGTGATTATACGCAAAAGTTAATTTCTTAACCACGAAATAAAAACAAAAAGTTGAGCACAATTCATTTAACTTGAGGAAAATAATATTGTGGGTCATCCGGTCGTATGATATCGTTAGTATTCTTTGGAAGGTAAAAGTAAATGCTCGCCCAGTTTGCAGTTTGTTACGCCTTTTTTGCAATAATATTTTAAACCCACTACCTATTTATTTATTTATTTAACCATTTACGTACACACATATGTAAACAGACATTGGAAAACAGAACAGAAAAAATCAAACATCAAAGATCAAACCAGATCAGATCAGATCAGACCAGATCAGGACAGATCAGGGAGGATCAGGTCAGATCTATCTATTCATCAAAGATATAAGGTGCACGTGACGGCACATGTGGTTACACATCTACAACTTATAATTTTGAACTTTAAACGCTCTCTGTTAAAAAGGTTTCAAAATATTTAGAATCATCCTTGGCCAAATGGGTTTGGGTTTGTATTTTATTGTACTGAGGTACATTCACCATCTTTACATGCAAATGCATGCATTGTTTCCTTTCCAAACGAATCAAACTGTAGCGGTATCTACATACTGCATAGATACAATTTCCCAACATCAATCGTTGGGCAATTGCCCGCCAGACACAACACCCGTCTGGTCGGAGGATCCTCCCTTTTCAATGGAGGATGAGTGAACTTTACACCCTGTTCCTCATGCTTCCAAACTGGTGACCCCGAGTATGAACGTCAGCGCAGCCTTCGTGCAAACACTTCAGCGTGACGTCATCATCATCACTCCCGCAAGCTTCAGCGGCGAGCCACCCAGCCAGCCAGCATCCACGGCTTCAACGGGTATCCTGACCACCAGCATGCAGCGTCCGCGCATACCTGGTCATCACCCTCAGCCTCATCAGCAACCTTGGCACAGCACACTGCACCTTCGGCCGGTCAACAAGCAGAGCACCCTCTCCTGGTCGACGCAGCATCCAGCCTCAACCCGGCGCTGTACGACATCCGACGCACTGGAGTATAACGCAGCGCCACCCCGACTCACTGGGGACATCTCCGCAGACAGTTCCGACTCACCGTGAACTATGCGGCAACCGGTTCCGACTCACTGGAACCTCAGCTGGCCTGGCAAGCATCGCAAGACACAAGACTCAGCCCACTATCGACCTCCGGTCTCCGGAGGGGAGTGATGTAGCGGTATCTACAACGCCACATGCGAACAACGCGTCATACTGACGTCACGCAAATCCTGCATCTCGCAAGCAGAGTTTACCGCGCACTTAGCATAGATAGAATTTCCCAACATCAATTGTTGGGCAATTGCCCGCCAGACACAACACCCGTCTGGTCGGAGGATCCTCCCTTTTCAATGGAGGATGAGTGAACTTTACACCCTGTTCCTCATGCCTCCAAAAAACCAACCCCTGTCCACTTTTATAAGGGTATGCTAATACTAATGCCCGTTTTCACTAACACTTCTAAAACACAACGTCTCATTGCCTAAACAAAAGCACGCTGTAGGAGTATCAACCGCGCTGAGCCGAGCGTTGATTAGGTTCGACGCAATGCGTCTTTTTCTTCTGTATGTATATACAGTATATGTATATAGATACGTGTATATCTCTATCATCTATCCTTCATCCTAATGTTTATTTCCATTTAGCATCTTTTCTTTGTTAATCAAATTTTCATAAAACAAAATATGCGTTTAACTCATCTTACCTATGAATGATTGGTCCTTCTGTGAACGCGTATACTTCATCACCGAACGGGTACAGGGATATCATTGCATTGTCCGACATGTGTTCTGCTGGGTTGAAGAATGCTGCTACCCTGGAAATATGTTATATACTACATAAATACATTTCCTTTGAAATCTGGATCTTAGGACCAAATGGGGTTGTTCGAAAGAGTTGCCGTGACGCCTGGCACAGACAACTGAAGGAACACGGGTGGGTTTCAGTCAATACTCGTAAAAGTTTGACATGCCCTCCCGCTCCACCCAGAGTGGGAGGACATGGAGGGCAAAAAAAAGTACCAAATGGATTTTTCAGGTGGAAGCCTCAAAAATCCGTTTACATATAGTTCTGTATCCTATTAAGTTTACAATCTGTCATTTTGTCTATTCTTCCGTCGACAAAACCCGTTTCTATGGTGGTCATGCTACACGTGCTGGAGTATCTTCTGACACTTTGAAAACAACAAATGACTTACCTGTCAAATATCGAATGGCACGGGTCTGGAGCACACTTAGTACCAAACTCCGAGACAACGATGCGATTAGCAGCGCGGTTCTTCTGCAAAGTCTTAGTTCTGAGGAACCGGCACTGATACGTCACATGGCCATCGTCCATCGCAAACCTGGAATGAATAAGAAAAACCTATTTAAATTAAATTCTTGTTACTGGTGACCAGTGGTGGCCCAGTGCCATCGGCCCCGACCAGTGATAGGAATAGGTAGTGCCTATTTGCCTAAACTTCGAAGAACAGAGACAAGAAACGGAGACTTCCTTAGGACTAAATTTTTTCCGGGACATTTGCCCCGAAAGTCGGGACAACACTTTTAAATACATTAAAAAAATATGACATCAATAAGGCAAATGATCTCCAAAAAAATCATATCAATCAAATCATAATCACTTCTCACGTTTCCCTGATATTGCTGATAAGAGTATTATTTGATAAGAGACTCGGTCATTGTGTTAATGATCATGCATGATCAAAAGCCGCTCATCAGTTCAACAATATAAAGTGTATTTGTCAAAAGGTTTGTACAAGATGTAACTAGATGGCGTTGACGTCGAATTAGAACTCGCAAGCGTTGTATGACAACGTTTTGGTTGGGTTCATGTGAATTTCAGCAAATATATAATCAGCTACTTATAGTGAGATGGTTACAGAATCGCACTGCTGATGATTGAAAAATGAGCCCTTAATGTTTTATGGTCTCGTACGCTCTAAATAAAATCGTGAAGCCATAATTACGAGTAGTTGCCCGTACGTCTGTCGTCCTCTTAATCCTTACATATATACCATTTTCAGGTATGCAAAGCCTGGCTTACCTGTGCAAAAGTGCAGAACTGTCGAAAAGATGGTCGAATCTCATGTCCCCGACTTTAAGGGAGCCGGGCCCATTGCGCAGCAATGTGCCACGGAGCCATGGCGGAAACTCACCTAGGGAAATAATGTATGTTTAACAAAACAATAGGAAATTATACTAAACTGGTTTTTGTAAGAATACAGCGGAAACTGTTACCAGGAATTCAGTAAATCCCTGATTCCAGACACCCACTAGCATTGAAAATTATCGTTGGTTATTAAAAAATATCAGCTGTTCCATACATTTTGACCTTGTAGCTATTGCACTTTTGTATGAAACAGTATATTTTTTTTTTTAACCGACGAAATTTGTTCTACGTTTGGGGTTTTAACGGATTGCGTTACGCGTCGATGCATGTGTATATTTTACATAAGGTTTCTAGATAACCACGCAATAACGGTGCATATACATAAATAAGTCTTGTATACATTGCGGTGACGACCGCAGTGCATTGTTGTGGGTTTGCAAACACGCTTTGGATTATAAACAACGAGCTCACGACTATTGTGTTAAGAAAATTACCGTCGCTTGAGGATCAGTTTAATTAGGTATTAGAAATATGAGAAGCTAACTTCTGCCCGCGACTTCGGTCATGTGGAAGTCGTAAAATACCTAATGCCTTTACTAAAATAACAGCCACGTTTTTATAAAAGTCCACGTCGCTATTATTTTGTTTTCGCGTTATTTCTACTTTCTTCTTTTTGCTCGGCTCCTATTGGTTCTACCGTGATCTCAAATACTACAGCCTTCCTCATAAATTAGGCTACCAAACACAAAAGAATTTTTCAAATACGACTGGTAGTTCCAGATATTAGCGCGTTCAAACAAACAAACAAACTCTTCAGCTTTATTATTAGTATAAATATAAATAGATATAGCACTTATTCCAGAGGAGTTGAAAGATAATTCCAGAAAAAGAGTGTGTATACACGTTGTAAGGGACATTGACGTGGTAACTGTGTACCACGAATTCAGCACTTGATTATAAACCCGCAATTAATAACCGACGAAAAATTTCAACACTGATAACAGTTTGCGCATCGATGTCCCCTTACACTGTGTATTATGTACAAGCTAAATCAAGAATAGCAATTTACCAACAATTTTTTTTACTAAACCAGACGAGTGCTGCTTTGTACAATAATAATAAGTCGAAAAGTAAGTAACCTGTGGTCATAGAAACTATTTATATATGAAGATCATTGGTTTATTTAATTTAGCAGCAAATAGAGTTGCGTAAAAATAGGACTGTAGCTTGAAGAATGTGGGGTTTATTTATAAACGATGATTAAAGTAAAGTGACGTCGGAACATCAAAAAGGTATGGTTAAACATGATTATGTTTCCTTCAAACAGTCGCTAATCACTACTTAACTTTAGGCAACGTTTATGAATAAAGGGGAGAGTGTTTATAGTTATAAGAAATTGACTTTGTTAATATTTGTTGCACTTAAAACAACTAAGGCTGGCTAATTTGTTTACCCAAACTTGTAAGAGTTTAAAATGCTTGTAGAGGCACGTGCCTAGCATCGTCTATTTTTATTATTGTGTACCTTTGAAGATGGATTTCCCACCCACGCAACTTTTATGGAAAATGGGAAAGTTTTAGCTACAAACCGTGCACATACGTATACAAAACGTATAGTTATCCTTCTTTCCTCAATCATAGTATTTTATGTCAATATCTTTTGATTCCTGATCGAATTATAATAACGAAGAGTATTTTCTATTTCGAAACTTGGCTGACACACTGACCTGACTCTCGATTTAGCAGCTAGAATATTTGCTTACATTCCAATGGAGATGATCCAAACTATCATCGTAAAAAAGAAAATCTGCTATCATTCATACCATTGCAACTTGGCGGAGACGTATATCCGCAAGTGGACGGCGCAGTTAATTGATTGATTTATTGACTTGTAAACATACCTGTCATGTTCCCCTCCAGGGGTTTCTCGACCTCCTCCTCACAGGAGCGGAGCCACACGCTGGCATCACAGTTAGGATATAACTTCTCTTCAATGGCTGCCATATTAGCTAGAACTACACACTTCAGTTATATCATGCGGCCAAAATAAACACGTGACAACTGAACGCACGTCATTTGTTTTAATTCCACCGGTTGAGTAGTTAATTAGTTAAGGTTTTCATTAAGTTTTCGTAACGAATATGAATGCCACTCAAATATTTCAAAACTTATTTTCATAAATAGAAAGTGTGTGTAAACGCTTTTAAAGAAAATCTTTTTTCTAATTATAATATCAGGTTAGATTTTGAATTTTATTGAACTGAATAGTTCAGTTCGAAAATTACAATACTTTTCAGTTTCAGTTTCTTTCAAACAAAAAATTCTAAAGTGCTTATTCATAATTCGAGAACTTTTTTAATTCATATAACCACCCAAATATACGTGAGACTTACAGTAAAAAGTCCAAAAAAATGCCGAATTAAAAACACCCAATCTTCAGTTAAATGACGCGTTTACCACTTTATTCGCAAGATGAAAAATCGGGTTGAAAAAGTCGAGGCGTGCATAAAAAAAATTAAAAAGTGCAATCAGTGAAAATCTTTTACTTACTTCATTAAAATTCAACCGGTTTCGTTAGAAAAATGCTAAATACCGATTCGTTTCACACTATGATTGCGTGATGAAAATTCTGTTGGTAAATCAGATAATTACAATGTGTGTAGAGGCACATGCATATTTATATTATTACAGTAAACGAAAAGAAAATCTTTTCCAAAAGCGACTTTCAATTTAGACCAAAATGAATCCGCAAGCTTTTGGCCGGCGACCAACAGTTCAATAAATTTTCGCACCACAACAACCATGACCTTCAACGAACTTGCCCGAATCCGACATCGTACTTACTTCGAGTGCACAGAAATCCTAAAGTACAGCACTAGTTTGAACCTCGAATATTTCTGAACACAGATTATAATGTTTTATAGCGGTTGTTGTTTTGACGCGGGTGGTCTCGGTAGCCGCAGTGATCAGACTGTAGGGGTTGACTCAGACTCCCGTAGGTACGAGAGTGACCTTCACCGTCGCCGTCGGCTGCGCGGTTCGACGCCTACGAGCTCTAACACAACAGTGGATTAAAACATCACCTACACCCGGGTTTATATTCGCAATTGCCGAAATTGAGATTATGACGCGCTTGTCGATTCACGCGGTGATGCTCGAGCGACTCCATAGTTTGTTTTTTAATTATAGGTATTTTATTAGATTTTCTGATAAACATAATATTTTTTATACATCATAATCAATCGTTTTACCAAAATTTTATTTAAGTAGGGATATCCCATTAAACCAAATATAGAAACGAAACAAAACTTTATAGCGACGCGATGCTTTTTTGTAATGTTTTTTAAAATAAATATTTCTGCACTTTCACAATACTTACAAATCTTTATATAATAAAATGACACGGATTTCGAGTCTGCTTTTAAATATTATACTAAAAATATTATAGTTTTATATTTAAAACCTTTCATATTTGAGTTAAAAATGAGGGGCGAAAAGAAACTACAATAAAGTGGTCAACCGGAATTTTCTCATTTTTGTCATAGTTTCCCTGTAATCTCAACTTTAAAATGTCTACCGATAGATAAAGAGGATCTATATGTTACGGTAAGTGTGATTAATTGAACATTATTAATAATTATCCATCCAAATTATGAGGTAAATGTGATTATAAAATCGAAATTCATCACTTTTAGCAGTTGTTATTAATAATTCAGTACTCTAGTCGATAAAAATAATAAAATCAAATAAGACTCGAAGTTATTTGTCCAATTATAGGTATTTATTTATAATACCACAGTACTAACAAATACATAACTAAAGGATACTTACATGCAATATCGTTTTTTTGCTTAGGTAAATTAAACAAGAGCTGATTAAATAAAAATTATACAATCATAGACTTTTGTGTTGGATCGTTTTAACATTTTTTCAGCTTGCCTCTGTTGCTCGATCGCAAAGAAAATTTATTACATTTATCGGTACTAAGGTTACATTATTAATAATCACCGATAAATGTGATTAATTTCTTACTTTTTAATAATGATAGACAAATAAAATTATTAATAATTTTCAATTTATCACACTTACCGTAACATAATTGTATACCGATCGACCATTTTACCCGTCTGGAATAATAGGGTAGGTAGTAACCTTTAAATAGGTGAAAGGAGTAGATTTTTGGGCAAAGCAATAATTCTCGTCAATGATTTCTACATTTTTAATTTTCTAAAATAGAATCTTGGAGCAACTTGTACTTAAATAACTGTAGCGCAGGGGTCATTTGCCGGGGTCACGGATCGTAACGTGACGTGTTTCAGCCCTGTGTCGGCGAAAATTACGAATTATTTTATGTTGTTATAACTTTTACTAGCCCTACCCGTGTGTTAAATTAATGTCGCCATTGTAGCGTCACGTTGTATATCACTGACACAACACATTAATTATATTCCAGATTATAAAATAGTCATCCAGTACCTATATTTATTTAGTTCGATAATATGACAAACATTCTATCCAAAACATGTCTGCATGTCTTACAATATGACGCACGTACAACAGTTATCTATAGATTATATTAGTACTAGCTGTTGCCCGCGACTTCGTCTGCGATCCAGGATGAAAAGTAGCCTATGTCCTTAACCAGATCATGGTCTATCTGTGTGCCAAATTTCATTTAAATCTTTTCAGCCGTTTTAGCGTGAAAGCGTAACAAACAAACAAACTTACTTTCGCATTTATAATACTAGCTGCGCCCCGCGGCTTCACCCGCATAAATTTCGATCCCGTGGGAATATCAGGATAAAAAGTGTACTATATGGTAATCCTGGTTATAAACCATCTGTGTGCCAAAATTCATCCAAATCGGTTCAGTAGTTTTTGCGTGAAAGAGTAACAAACATCCATCCATCCATTTAGCCATCCATCCATACAAACTTCACGCTTATAATATTAGTAGGATTAGTTAGGATAAGCTGCTGCGAGTAGTTAGGGTTCTATCTCCATGCAATGCATTATATTAATCTGAAGGCCAATTCCCGTATAAAAACGTTCAAAATCTAGTCGCAATCTCGCAGTCAAAAACAAAAATGAAGTGATTTTAGAGGTATTTTGACAGATTGACACTTACATCAGACTGTGAACGTCCTTAAAATTACGAGAATTGCCCTTCAGGATGAAGAAATTATCACGTGTGTTTCAACCAGTAAGTATATTTTAATAGGCATAAAATTTTGTAACCTTTGTGAAATTAAAGTTTGTTTGTTTTTAGAAAAAAAATACATCAGTCCTTGTATACATGGTGTGATCGGCATCGATGCGAAAACTATTACCGTGAATTCAGCAGATGTTTCTGAATACAATTTTTTTATTAAAAAAAAACACCTGTTCCATAGTTTTTGACCGTGTAGCTATTGCACTTTTGTATAAAACAGCAGATTTTTTTAATCACCGGCAAAAAAAATCTGCTTTCGTGGGTCTAGAATAATGTGTACTTACTGATTTGCATCTGTAGCATCTGCATCTGTCTGGCATTAATGCTGAAATTACACTATTGTTGTCTGAAACATTATTTTTTATTTTATTAATTTTGTATTTTGTGTTTCACGAACTGTATCCAAATAAACTTTTTTCTTTCTTTCTTTCTTTGATTTCATGGTAACAGTTTACACGTCCATATCTCCTACAATCTGTATACTTACCTAAATAAATACGTCCAGGGTACCATGAGCAGTCCGCCCTGATTCCAAACTTGCTGACTGGCAAACTGGCTGATAATCGTGGTACCACTTCCACATGCGTGACCTTGATTACCTATGATTCGTAGCGACAAGAGATACTACTTCTCAAGAAAAATATCACTTTTTTATTCGGACTAGTCACTATTCTAGTACTTAGCCATAAAAAATCAAGTTGCCAACAAGGTTCAATATTAAAACAGAGTTTTAATACTTATTTCTAAGCCTAGATTAAAATTTATCTATTCGATTAGCTCGATTAATTAGTCTATAGTTAGGTATATTGCTTTAGCAAGATATTAGCGGTCATTCTTCTTTCCCTAATATCTCCGTAGGAACCCAAACAATAAACTACGTACTTATGGTTTTTTTTGTTATTAGAACATGTTGAAGATGACGATAGATATTGATTCAGGACGTTAACGGATTTTATTTCAGTTTTTTAAATAAAGAATGCTAGTAAAAGTAGGTGGGCCAATGACCGTAATTGTCATGGTTAAGCGCAACAACTATAGCTTCTTGTGTTTAAGAATATTATCGTGTTATCTTTCACGAAACGCAAAACTTGTTCAAGCGGTAAAAGGTTAAAACTGCATAGATTATTGAAGTTTAGATAATACAATACATAAAAACAAATTAAATATAATTCGCAACTTAATACGAATAAAAACTTTTCAACTCCATTTTTACTAAACTTCTAAGTGCACGTGAATTCACTTATGATAGGTAGGTACCATAGATATCCTTGGTAGGTACTCACGAACTTTGAAAATTGTCACAACATTTAATCTGTCTATACCTACCTATAAATCCCACTAATTCAATTTATCCACTCGTACACACAAACACATACGCTCCCTCACACACACACACAGACACAAACACACACCACGACACACTGTCAACCACAGCTCACATATACTAACACAAATTTAAACTAAAGCGTAATTAACTTAATAATCAGCAACCTTATGTATAAACAGTATTGTGTAGGTACCTTTGCTGCGACTGAACACTGTCTCCCAAAATACAGGCTCCTGGCCTAGTTTGGGATTCAGCATCAGTACATATATATTGTAACAAACATCCTAAGACTGTCCATACTTAAGTACCAATGCTGAAATTTTTGTGTCAATAAACAATTTTTTTTATTATTATTATCTTTGGACAAACACCACGAAATCGCACCAAAAATATTATCTTAGGAACTAAAAATAACTTTAGTCGCGCCAAATAAAGATAACTCTCAGAAATGTATTGTCATTGTAGATGAAACATAAATTAAAGTGTAACTGGCCAGTACATTGCCAGCCAGTATGTTTTTACAAACTTACCAATTTCAAATTAAAACTTTTTAATTCACTTTCAATCAAAGACAGTAGGAATTATTGTGGAATCTGAAAACTTAGAGCCCTTTTGGCAGTAACATACATTTATATAGAGAGAACTACTAACTGCTCAAGCAACCGACAATAGCGTTTCAGTATGTTCATATTCATATGAAACGCGTGATCAAAATCGCAGGAATATGCAAATTAACTTTACACCAATAAGGGTAATTTTTATATGAAAGTCTAAATTCGCTCTACATATAGATTTCAGTCTTAGTATACAATTAACTCAGTACCATAAATAGTAACCATGACCTGGGTTCACTCTTGAGAACTGATTCATCAGAAAATAATTATATACAATCTAAAACACCTGGGAACTAATAAAAATAAACGAGCATGTGCTTTGCATATCTGTAGTTATCAGTACAGGTCCGCACGTGTCGTGGAAAATAAACGCCTATTAATACCTATTTATATAAATTTTTGTGTTTAGGATTCACTTACCTTTGAACACATGTGTAAAATTTCATACTTTCAGACACAGTTGTTTAGGCTGTGAGTTGTCTTTTATTTAGTTGTTTTATTATTTACAAGATTTCTATTCAAAACGCAAACTGTAACCATGAATACAAGACATGATTTTAGACCTCCTAGCGTAGAAACTTTGAAACGGTAATCAAAAAAAAAAATTGGTGTTTCATATAAAAGTGCAATACCCACGCGGTCAAAATGTATGGAACAGATGTTTTTTTTAAATAACCGGCGAAAAATTTCAGCGGAGGGGGTTCAGAATCATGTTCTGAATCCATAGTACTTAACAGTCGATGTCCCTGCCACTCTGTATTTTACGAAGTCCTCAACATTCGTAAGTCGCGAGAGCTCTGCGGCTTACCGGCACGTCCTAGAACCAAAAATTCTAAGACATGTGACATCCACCAACCCGTACTGGGCCCGCATGGCGGATTACGGCCCACTCCCTCTGACAGAGAGGAGACCTGTGTCCCAGCAGAGGGCAAATTATAGGTTGATTATGTATGTTATGTGAGAGCTCTGGCTCTGGCTTTAAGCAAATGGTAACAAAGTACTCATCATTGTGACAATGGACAATGGTTAATTTTCAACACCAAGTTGCACAAGAAAATACCTACACTAAGATCCAAGATTACTGATATAAATTTAAAATTTCAAAAACCCCAACACAAAATAATAATAAAAATAGTGTGAATGTAAAAAGACTAAAACAGTTTAAAAAACGCACCCGTGTGGATGTCAGAAATTATCCCACGAGAACGCGCTACCGGGACAAAAATAGCCTATATCCTTGGATCCTTTCAAAATGCCATCTCTTTGCAAAATTTTATCGGAATTCGTTTAGTGGTTTAGGCGTGAAAGGGTAACATACAGACAGAGTTACTTTCGGATTTATTATCTAACAAAGAATACTATGTTTTTTTATAGGCAGATACATAGATCTGTGTAGTCGGTCCCTCATGTCTGAGGATCGTGGTCAGCTTCGGAGTTGTATCTGGAGCGGATGATCATGCATGCAGAATTTAAAGGACGACGATTCCTTCGCCTGATGTCCATCGTGTTGATGAACGACCGCGCGATCGCTTGCCTTCGGTGTTCCCAACATCCCAACTACAATCAGTTTTTCCAAACTTTCATCGCCTCTGCGTACCTGGATAATACATATGTAGTATGTATGTAGTATGTGTGTGTTTGTATGTAGTATCTATTGTATAGATACCTAAACCATATATAATTATTATTTTATCTTATGACAAGTAATAATTAATGCATAATTATGTCTTGATTAATTAATGAAATAATTATAATCTGGCTTATGGACACTTATCAGATTACTCGTAGCATCTCTGTGCCTTTGTTTTAATTCTACTATCTAAACTAATATTATAAAGAGGTAAAATTTATTTGTTTGTATCTAACATCACGCAAGGACCACCCTTAGGTGCCGAAAAAAATGAAAAAAGTCGGAAAGAACTCTAAGTGAAAACGAAATAGTACAGACGCCAGCAGGTCAAGCTACTCGAAACTGTCAAATTTTCCCAATCAACCTTGAAACTTAATGCTTTAGCGATAAAGTTGAAAATCTATTAAAGAAATTTGACAGATTGTAGTAGCTTGATGTGCTGGCGTCTGTACCACGGGCGAACGATGCGATGCGACGCGATGGGCCGAAATTTCACGCGGACTAAGTCGAGTTCATGAAGATGGATGGATGTTTGTTACTCTTTCACGCAAAAACTACTTACTGAACGGATTTCAATATGACAACCTGAATCATTTTTAAGGATATTGCTAAACTATTGATTCATATATTCGAAAAATGTGTCTGCTCAACAACGTAAATAACGCAATGAATGTTGTTGAACTGTCAAAATGAAAGCCATTCCTACTGTTAGTGTGTTACGAAAATACCCCGCTGTTGGCAAGGCTCGCCTCATGGGACTTAAACATGACGTTCGAAATGTGGATGTAATAGGTACACCTGTGTCTAACCCTTTGGGGATGGATTACAGGCGTGATGTTAGGTTATTACGGGGCGCAGTGATGTCTGGTAAAAATTAAACAAGGAGTAAATTTTATTTCATTATTACTATTTATTTTTCAACGTAGTTTCATTGTAACTCAATGCACTTCATCCAGCGTTTCTCTAGCTTTTCGATTCCTTCCATAAAGTACGACTTAGGTAACCCGTCGAAATAGGCATTGGTTTCGTGCATGATCTCTTCGTTGGAGCCAAATGTTTTCCCACCCAGCTATTTTTTTAAATTCGGAAACAGAATATAGTCGCAAGGGGCTAAATCTGGCAAAAACGGTGGGTGAGAAAGCAACTCATAGCGCAACTCATGAAGTTTGGCCATGGCAATCGCGCAGGTGTGCACTCGTGCGTTGTCTTGGTGGAAGCGGATTTTCTTCTTAGCCAAATGCGGTCGTTTTTCAGGTAAAATTTTGTCCAATTGGTTCCATTTCAATTAATTGAAATAAGTATATTCTAGAACGAAGTCTAAAAATAGTAGCCCCGTATCGATCGCGCACTCCCACGCACCCCTTTTCGTCTAGGTAGGTTTATAAATGGAGCGAACACATTCTTATGGCTTCTGTTTGCGTTGTATTGTAGAAAATGAATTGTAATTTTCACCTTTCTTAGTCAAGACAGTTAAAAGAAACCCCTTTAGGTACAAGTCGGAGAGGGGCGGTAGCGATAAATTAAAAAAAAACAATGTCTATTGTTTAAACTGATTATACTCTTCTTCTTGGCGTGTCGATAGCAGTCTAAATGTACTCGGCCCAGAATTCGGCTACTTGTTTGGCGCCATCACCAGCGTCCATCAGTTCTTGTAATGTGCAGCTGACAGGACACGCAGGACATGGCATTAAGTGTCCCATCGTTTGTGGAACAGTACCACATTTACACTCCAAGGCGGTGTCGTCTATGAATCTCCACCTGAACAGTTTTTCCTTGCTTCTGCCAACCTGGGGCCGGAGTCTATTT
The DNA here is from genome assembly GCA_951799955.1 of Apamea anceps. NCBI lineage: Eukaryota > Metazoa > Arthropoda > Insecta > Lepidoptera > Noctuidae > Apamea > Apamea anceps. Next base: position 4,902,599 of record OX637506.1, read on the forward strand.
CAAGACTTCCAGGAACGAATGGGGATAAATTCGTTGCAGCCGCTGAAGACCTCCCACCTGGACATGAGTTACTACGTATACTGAATTAACTATATTCTTGTCGTTGTTACTCAAGATACAGGCTTGCCTACTTTGGGGCCAATGTAAAATCTCTGTAATGTTTTTAGCAATAAAAGTTTTTATTATTATTAGGGGCCCGTGGCTAAGTAATAACAGCCGCACAGGTCGATCGGTCAGGTTAAGCTACGCTTGCCGAGGTTGGTCTGTGGATGGGCAACCATCTTTACATACCGAAACCCCTCCGTGCCTCGGAAAGCACGTTAAGCCGTTGGTCCCGGCTGTCATTCGTGGATCTTTGACAGTCGTTACGGGTAGTCAGAAGCCCGAAAACCTGACAACCAGTCTTACCAAGGGGTATCGTATTACCCAGTAACTGGGTTGTGGAAGTCAGATAGGCAGTAGCTCCATGTAACATACTGGTATTCAGCTGCATCCGGTTATACTGGAAGCCGACCCCAACATACGAGTAGTTGGGAAAAGGCTAGGCAGATGATTACTTCTACTAGCTTCTGCCCGCGACTTATTTCGCGTGCAATTTGTTGTATCCCCAACCCATCCCATCGCATCGCATCGCATCGCCCGTCCGAGCTATTACCTCGTTTTCGCTTAGTGTTCTTTCAGACTTTTTTATTTCTGCTCGGCTGCGAAGGGTCCTAGCGTGATGTTAATAGCTTATAGTCTTCCTCAAGAACTGGGCTATAAAATGTAATAATAACTTTTAAGTCGGACTGGTAGTTCCAAAGATAAGCGCGTTCAAACAAACTCTTCAGCTTAATTATTAGTAGAGATTTATACTCATTTAATAAAATATATTCTATTGTTTGAACAAGACGAACAATGGACTTCATACTGTTCCCTTTCAGGAATGCTAGTCGAACATAGTACGGGATGAAAGTCGGTCGGCCACGGTCGGATCGATCCTGACAGTGACATTGAGACTCGCTCCCGGGGGCACTGTATCTACCATCCTGCGCTTGGCACAAGTACAAGCGGCAGCGATTTAAAGAATACTTTGTATAGTTCAAGCGGCAGTCGCTCCATGTAAAATACTGGTACTCAGCTGCATCCGGTAAGACTTGAAACTGACTCAACATAGTTGGGAAAAGACTAGGCAGATTATAAAATAAGATGACTTTCAAACAAGTGCATTTCTTTATGTTATTTACTTGAAATCCACTTAAAAATCGGTATCTATTTAGATGGAGATGAGCCGGCAAGAAACTCAAAAAACTCCACAGTTACTCTTTTAATCCATAAGTATGTTTTTAGATCATATTAAACGCTGTTTAATAACGAGACTGAGAAATAAAAGTAGGTCTGTACCTACATAATTATTTTGTTCGTCTAAAAACATTATAATATCATCTTCTAAAATAAATTCGTAGAACATATGTAGATTAGTGACATGATGTCTACGAATCGTGACGTCTTATAACTTATTGCTCAACGACGCGACGCCGCGCCGCCGCCGCGCCGGCTACGGTTACGTAAATGTCGTAGCCAGTTACTGACGTAGCAGGTGGTCTACGAATATTCGTAGCCAGGTCTACGCTGTCATTCCGTATTTTATGATATTTATATTCTTGGCGGATGGATCAACTTAAAATCTTCTAGTAAATGTATTTATAAGTTTTTTTTTTCCTATGTCTTGGTTATGTTATTATCATGTATTATAAATTAAATTCGCTTTTCGTGTCTGTCTGTTTGACCGCGTTGTTCTTCCAAAGTTCGCAACAGATTTTGATGCAATTTTTTTATCATTTAGAGAATTTATTCCGAAAGGTTTATGTGTATAATACGTTCATATTGAATTCGCATTTAATAAAGAAATATCAATGATTTGTCAAGTCGTAAAACCGTGCGAAGTAGGGGCAGGTAATTTATAAAGTGTCCTACAACGTCATCGCCACGGAACTGTGGGGTAGTTGCGTAACACACTAACAGTAGGAATGGCTTTCATTTTGACAGTTCAACTACATTCATTGCGTTATTTACGTTTTTGAGCAGATTTTTTTTGGAACATAATTATGATCATCATATTATGATGATCATATGTTCCAAAAAAAATCTGAATATCGTAATAAAAGTATCCTATGTGTTAGTCCTGGTTATAAACTATATGTGTGCCAAATTTCATCCTGATCCATTTAGGAGTTTTTGCGTGAAAGAGTAACAAACATCCATCCATCCATCCATACAAACTTTCGCGTTTATAATATTAGTAGGATTACCAATATCCTTCAAAATAATTAAAATTATGATTGATAGTGTATTACGCAATTAGGATGCAGAACAATATTGTTATTTGCATATGACTTGGACCGCTCACTGCAGTCACGTGTAAGGATAATCCCCCGAGAGGGGGAGGCCTTGCCCCCACGGCCTTCCCCGAGGCAAGGCCACGTTTCAAGTTCAGCTGTATAGCGGTACCTGCTCGGATAACGACGCCACTTTTATCTTCCGGGATTTCGCCATGGGTACTTACAGTTAGCCGTTTAATTTTATTATGCGGGTATTTACGTGATTAGTGGATCTAAATCTATACATACAAATACAAATAAGTAAAATTGAAGTGTCTGTTTGTAATGTTAAAATAACAGCTTTTTTATTAAATGCATAAGAAAGTATATACGGTACAGTCAGCAACAAAAGTCAATTAACACGGTTACTTTTACAAATCATCTAAATTGATACAAAATGATGCGATACATTGGTTTTCTCCATTTCATGTAACAGCAAATGCAAACATTTCATGCAAAGAGTTAATTATTATTAAATATTATATTACTGTATGTTTTTTAAGAATATTTTGCTCAATAATTAAAATCTAAACAACTAAAGTGTTAACCGACTTTTGTTGCTGACCGTACCTAAAACCAATTATTTAATATTTGTGTCCCGATTTTGACGGGACTTTCACTGGCAGATAGCTGTTGTCATAGACGTCACTTAGGCTATTTGTCCCGATATTAGCACGTTCCCGTGAGATAATTTCCGATATCCACGCGGGCGAAGCCGCGGGGAGAAGCTAGTACTTGTAATAAGTTAAATAGTGTTAGACGAGGGACAACATTCTTCTCTGGTCTCGATGAGGAACACAGGAAGGTCAGCTCATGCTGAGTGAAAAAAAATGCCACCACCAGAGGGGCAGTTCTTGTAATTTTAAGAACGTTCACAGTCTGAAGGCCAATATTCTCGTAATTTAAAACGTTCAAAATCTAGTCGCAGTCTTATCTCGGCGAAAACAAATGTCAAAAACTTAAAATTGCGTTCTTAAAATTACGAGAATTGCCCCTCTGATCTCAGTCTCAATCTGTCAAAAAATACTTCTAATTTCCCTACATTTTGACAAGTTTTTGTCCCTGAGATGAGACTGCAACTAGATTTTGAACGTTTTAAATTACGAGAATTTGCCTTCAGTTTATACCCGTGCTGACTGCCCTGAGTAAACCGAACGTACCTACGCTGACCTAAGTATCTCATCTTGTGGGAGTCATTTAAATCTATATGGTAGAAGACAAAATAAAATGGCCAAACTAATATTATAAAAAGAGAAAAGATTTGATTTTTTGTTTATTTGTTCGTAAGTAATGGATAAACTAGCTTGCAGAGTAAGCAAACTGAAGTGGCAGTGGGCTGGCCATTTCTATCGAAGGACCGATGGCCGTTGGAGCAGACGAGTCCTGAAGTGGAGACCGTGTATCGGCAAGCGTAGTGTGGGACGCCCCCCAGCTAGATGGACGGACGACCTAAAGAAGGTGGCTGGGGTAGACTGGACGGAAGGCGGGGGACAGGGTGTTGTGGCGCAGTCTGGGAGAGGCCTATGTCCAGCAGTGGACTGTGATAGGCTGAGTTGATTGTTCGAATGGATAAAAACAAAAATTATTTAACCGATTTAAAAAATTATTTCACGTATAGAAAGCTACATTATCAGCGAGTAACATGGGCTATATTTTTTTTTATTTGTGATTTCTACTACCACTTTCATACATCTGGTCAGGTACGCTCCATTTGCGAGTACCTACATACTACGAACCTGACCTTCCAGGAGGTCAGTCGCAAATTCGCGATCGATTTAATCTCCCCCCTTCTTCCGTAATGAATTAAGTAATGTGGGCGTAGATACGTTTTAGTAGATTGAATCCATTTATGTTATAAAAAGCTGTTGACATACATTTCCTTCAATATACCTATAGGTGCCACAGAATTGGGTACGAGTGGATGGAAAGAGGGTGTCCCAAATACGGAAAACTAAGGGATTATGTTGTAATGGCAATCATGTCACATGGTTTTAATAGGTTTTTACATTTTATTTATCCTTATAATAGATTCTTCTATATTTTGTAAATGTGAGAACTTTGTAGGCCTTGTAGACTTTAGATCTGTAGACCATTTTTTATTTTATCAAGTACCTACCTGGTACTGGTTGACGGACCTACGCTGTCCTCCCATACCTACTGTAATTTAAAAACATTGTAAAAGTCAAATAATTTTAAAAGAGTAACCCTGGAGTTTCTTGCTGCTCTTCTCCATAGGAACGACCCATCTAGCACCGTGCACCTAGCTTCTGACGTTTCATAAGTGCCCATGTTGTTTTATGTAAAATAAAATATTTTGATTGTATGCAAAAAATATTGGTTTAATCTTTCATGATCCACCAACCCGCTCTGGGTGGCACGTGGTGGATTACGGCCCACTCTCTCGGGCTGTGTCCCAGCAGTGGGAACATTAACAACTGCAACAATTGAACAAGCTGATTACGCATGATCCATGTTTCATCGGTTATATGAATATTATTCATGACTATGCTCTATATATCTATCAAATCACCTATCACAGTCCACTGCTGGACATTTTTATGTTATTTTTAGTACATATGGACCTTTTTGATTATCAAGTGCAAAAGCGCTTATACACAAAGTATAACATTACATAACGTGCCAGAATAAAAAATGTAGACAATATGTAACAAAAGATAAGAAAATTAGATAGTCGGTTGGCAACTACGAGATTGTTTAATATCTAATTTGAAGAACATTATCTAGACAAAACCAATGAATACCTAATGATAGTTATAACACAATCAACTCGTGTCTGAGATTGGGGGGAGCACACGACCAACAACGTGCTCCTCGCTTCTTTTGCCGGCGAAAGATGACGAAATCCTACGTTCCCATCGGCGATTTAACCCTCCAATGTCTCGCCATAGATATAATTTTTCATTTACTTTTCTTTTTTGGTGTGAATTCCTATTTTACTTTAAAGGATACGAGTACTGCCAGTCTACTCGTATCCTTTAAAGTAAAACACACCAAAAAAAAAACAAACATAAACATACTTTGACTAGTCTTTTCATGATCGATTGGCTGTGGCATATCTCATCTGCCTATCCTTTTCCAACTATTTTGGGGTCAGCTTCCAGTCTAACCGGATGCAGCTGAATACCAGATCTGATCTCTACAATTCAGTTACTAGGTAATACGATACCTCATGGTAAGAACTGCCTGTCTGTGGCATATCGTTGGTTAATAATATTTATGATACCATGTAATATATTCTGTGTATAATCGCTGTCGTAGTACATAAAGCCCATGTAGAGCCCTCTATAAAATAGAATAGCAAACATACTATTTCGTATCAGGCTTTGCTGCATATTGGGCGCAACTGCATCTTGTTAGTTATTTGTTTAACACATTGCAGTTATTGCGTTACAAAATACAGCCCCCCTAAAAACGGCTCCCCTGTTTCCTATGGCAAGATTCATAGAGCGCACATTGACTTGCAAAGAAATCGGTTCATACGAATATGAACATTCAACGTTATACATAGGAATAATGTTTATAATGTTCATATTCGTATGCGACGCTCAGCAGTAGCGACGTATCACATCAGAAACCAGTCTCTTCGCGCGAACTACATTAAGGTATTAAGTCCGCCTTTGTACCTTTTTGTGTGCGAAAACTGAAGATAAATAAACTACGCCAGCTCGGATTTACAAACTACGCTCATGACACTTCCAGTCTAGTACACGCCTATATCCACAAAGAAGCCGTATGAAATCGCAGACAATCACGTGAAAGAAATACATCTATAACTAGACACCCGTGCTGGCAAACTTGTGCAAAAAGCGTTTCACTTCACGTGAGTCGGTAACGTGGGGGAATGCTTTTAAATAAAACCATGTTGCTAGAAACGTGCGACGAACACATGCTTACCTACTTAGGCTTTATTTTCAAGTATTAGATAATGTCGAATGTGTTGGTGAACGGGGATTTGACACGACCCATGTGTCTCACGAGTATTCGGTAAATAGGATGAAAGAAGTCAAAGGATGCTTAATGATCCTGCCAGGGTTACCGCTGCCCTGGAACATAAAGGGCTAAGAAAGGAACACGGGTGGCTTTTAGTCAGTAAGAGTCTGACACTCCCTTCCGCTCCACCCAGAGCGGGAGGGGTCATTTGATGACTTCCCATCCAAAAAAAAAAAAAGGATGCTTAATGATCTCCGGCTGCCAGGATGTCGCCTGCGGGTGACAAAAATTGGGGATGTGTCGTCGCTCGAACAGTCAGGCCCAAAGAATTGACACGCAGTGTTTCATGCGCGCCTTTATGGGAGGACGTGCGGTCGTGGGATCGGCCGCACTTGGTGATGGGGCCCGCTACACATGGCGGGCTGATACCAGTCAGGGGTGCGGCCATTGTACATGATCTCCCGGGCCTCCGACTCATGGCAGTAAAAGTAACAGTGGGGTTTTAGTCAGTAGAAGACCGACATAACCCTCCGTTGCTCTCCGTTCCTGCTTGAGACAAAGGGTATCCATGAGGATTTCCCATAAAAAAGTAGAAATAGAATGATACAACTTATGGTGTTGTATAAATACTCGTACAGACGCCAGCAGGTCAAGCTACTCGAATCTGTCAAATTTTTCCAATCCACCTTGAACCTTAATGTTTTAGCGATAAAGTTGTAAATCTATTAAAGAAATTTGACAGATTGTAGTAGCTTGATGTGCTGGCGTCTGTACATAACATAGCGTATGTGTGTGTGTGGGTGTGATTTTTTCTGCCAACCTATATTAGGTAGTTTTTGCGTTATCAACCAACTTAGGGTAATGGTGGTCCATTGGTAAAACCTACATGTCCATGAACTAAAAGTTCGAAGACGTGACTTCCACCAACCCGCATTAGGCCCATTCCCTCTTAAATAGAGGAGGCCCGAGTGGGAAAATGAAGAGCATTTTAATAATCAATTGCTCTTTATATTAATTTATTGATTGCCGGATACTGCTACGTGTAAAATAAAAGTGTGTATTAATTTTTCTCATACATTTTTATTGTTTACGTTTACATTTTTTGAGTGTTTAAGACTTATTATTCGATTTTTATAACATAGTTTTAGAAACTTCAGTTAATTTTTAATTTTTTCTCTTTTTAGGAAAAACCCATTATGCATTATTTTTTACAGTTTCGACTACAAGCTTTAATTTTTATTGATTTATTTAAGGCTATAAAAATAGAAAAATAATATCTTCGGATACCTAATAAACAGCTGTTACTCACAATTATACGAGTTAACTTAGACATTTGCTCAAATTCATGTACAGACGCCAGCTGAGGTCAACCTACTCCAAACTGTCAAATTTTCCCAATCAACATTGAACCTAAATGCCTTAGCAATAAAGTTGAAAATCGATTAAAAAAATGGACAGGGTGCAGTAGCTAGATGTGCTGGCGTCTGTACCTACATACTAGCAATTAGCCGTAGTCAATAAAGACGCTGTCAACCTTTAATAATTAAACGTTTACAGCGTCTTTATTTCGCAGCAGATAAGGCCGATATCACACGCTTCACTCGAGTGAACGTTCATTTTTGTTTCATTCCACGTTCACACGACATCGACAAAATTATATACGAATGAACGTTCATCTGCTCCTTTCTTTAAATTTTTCGATCACCTGTAGGAGAGTGCACTTATGAAATCATTTTTCCCTTTTGATTCATTTAGTGTCTAAACGTTTCATTTCGACTGAAAAATTCTGAATGAAAGGCGAAAATGAACAAAAAGTGAAGCGTCTGATATCGGCTTTATGACTACTGTCTTCGTTACTACTGACGTGAAATTGGCTGTGCAATATCGAGCTATTATTGGTCCATTATCCCTAGTTAGCGCACTTCCTGCAAGTTTGGCAGGCCTCGCAACAACAGCAGGGATAGTACTTGCAAGGGTGCATGTAATACTCATCGCCGACAGCGAAGCACTTGCCCAGGTTCAACATGTCTTCCAAGTCACACCTAGTAACAATAATTTAGTGATCGGTTGAAAAATAATGTTACATAGGGAACTATAAGGTGAACAACACCGTAGGTATGCTTGTTTTTAATTGGATCTTGGTAATACAATAACTTGGGGACCTTCACTCAAAATGAGATAGGCAGAAGGCTCGACCTCCGCATCTTTTATTATTATTATTATATTTTTTCGTAATTTAGCTACACTATTATCTAGGGTCCACAGAATACACCTTCTTTCAAATTTTTATCTATATATTTTGCACTACATCGATGAAAATAGTCTAATAATATCCGAGTAGGTAAAATGGCTGTGTGACATCCGGACACACAGACAGACATGACAGAAATTGTATGGGATGTGTTTTCGTTATTTGGCTACGGAAGTATTTGTCAAATTCTGAACGAAATCCGCGTGGCGTACTCACCTGGCCTGCACTAGCAGCTCCTTCTCCGCAGGACTTAATTCCGGCACTACGTACTCAGAAATGCCTTTCTTGCCGACCTTCACGGGTGTGGCACAGTACTTCATGCCGTAGCACTTCTTCGGGTCGCCTTGCTGCACCAGCGCGCTGTCTATTAATGCCGTCGACTCAAATAGACCTGGACAGCAGATGGATTGGAATGGTTACTGCTTTTGAGGTTTTAAATATAACCTTAATCATGCAGGGTGGCAGGGCCATGGACGCGCAACCCGTTAACATAGATTCAGAGATTCTGAAATCCCTGTTTGATACTTTTTGTCGGTTATTAAAACAAAATTTGCTGTTCCATACATTTTTACTGTAGGTATTACACTGATCTATGAAACAGCAGATTTTTTTTATAACCGTCGGAACATTTTTACGGTACGGGGTCTAGAATCATGTGCTGAATTCATGGTTACAATTTGTGCGTCGATGTAGGGATACCACCCTTAATAAGTCACCGTAATCTTAGCGCAGATGTTAGACAAAGGCATCTTCATCTGAACTGCCTTGCTAATAATATGTTGGGGTCAGTTTCCAGTCTAACAGCTTAATATCAGTATTTTACATGGAACGACTATCTATCTGACCTCCACAACCCAGTTACAAGATTGAACAGGATACCCCGTGAGCGTCAAAATGAAGGGACTGTAGCGGTATCTACAACGCCACATGCGAACAACGCGTCATACTGACGTCACGCAAATCCTGCATCTCGCAAGCAGAGTTTACCGCGCAATTAGCATAGATACAATTTCCCAACATCAATCGTTGGGCAATTGCCCGCCAGACACAACACCCGTCTGGTCGGAGGATCCTCCCTTTTCTATGGAGGTTGAGTGAACTTTACACCCTGTTCCTCATGCCTCCAAACTGGTGACCCCGACGTGATAGAAATAAGTAGGTACAACGTACAAATTTTAATTGCATTAATAAAGGCGTTTTTTTTAAATAAGAATAGCACAAAAATATCTATTAGGATAAATATTTTTTTGGAATTTTCTTTTTTTGGTGGTCATAATATAAAACAACACACAAAAACCAAAAAAAGTACAGTAAATACACACACAACTAAAACATAAAATATTCAAATAATTACATATTTTCAAAGTAGGTACACATAGAACGCATTATTTTTTACAAACGCGTAGGTACAAATTGAGAACAACTTGGGTTCGGAGATAATATTATAGTAGGTAAGTATGTACATTTGTAGGTGGATCGAAAGATAAAATCGTTGTATATATCTGTTCTCAAATTCATTACAGCGTTGTCGCCATACGAATTAATGTTTCTACTACTGCCACCATTCAAATAAAATCTTATTCAATCCTGGCCGCCGACTTTTTTATTTTTTTACCAAGTCGCCAAACAAAATGGAAAAATATCTTCTTTAAAACAAGTTCAACAATCAACAGCTTTTAAAAATACGTTCTAAAGCGTTTGAGAGCACATAAATGAAACAAATAGGTACCTTTCATTAGGTTTACTACCATTCTTGCAGTAGAGAAGCCGATGGAGAGGTGCCCTTGCTCGTTGTTACTCTTGACCGTGCAGATGAGGTCGTCAGCTTCGCGCACAAGTCGCGACAAGCAGTTCAACTTTATCGACATGGAACGAACATTGTTATTATTTGTTAATGAAATTCACTACCTACTTAAATTGTCCGTATATTCAAATCACAACTGTCATTCTTTGACAGTTTTATAAAATGGCTATAACACGGTAAATTGACGTAGGGTGTCAATCTGCTTAGCAGTTAATTGCAGCCCTGACTGTACGAGTATATTATTATGCAATCACCACAAAGAAAAGCATTGTGGCTCCCACTAAGTCTGGCCGTGGATTTCAATAGGACAGGTACAGTCAACAGCAAAAGTAGATGATCAAAATCAGAAATTCAATACTTATGAACGGAGTTCGCGTCAGAACTGTGTGGAGTCGGAGTGATTCAAAAGTATGTGATTGTAAATTATACCAAACATTTACTACTAGTACAGCTGCCATATAGCTGCGAACTCCGTTCAATAGGATTGAATTTCTAATTTTGATCATCTACTTTTGCTGTTGACTGTACAGCAGAAGCAAACTGCTAAAGCGAAGGCAGGGCGAGTACTCATCACTAATGCAAAATTGTACTATTCGGAAAGCTGGGTAAAGTTGTTCCCATTCAAAAGTCGAGTCTCGGTGTGACCTGGCCCTTAGTATAGGTAGGGTACCACTGTTTACTTACGGAATCCTGATCTGGAATTGTGCAGCAACCAGTAACCGCTTTACCAACAGAGAACACGGGGACTCTTGTACAGCGTCCAGTCCCACAGACCACTGGCAAGTGGCTCTTCGTGGGGTCTCCACCGAACTTGTTACAGAACAGCTGATTGGCTCGCATAGAGTTGACCGAGTTCACGCCCAGGACTCGCCGCTTGTTGAAAACGCGCGACAGCTTAAGGGTCTGAGGTTGAAAAGAGTACAGTACAGTCAACCGTACAGTAAACCGCACGGTCATGGATGGTAGCCGTTTGAAAAAAAAACATGTGCGGTCGAGGGATCCGCGTTAGGAACGATCAGTTCCTTAGCCGATACTCGCACGCACACACACACACTCGTATAAAATAGAAAGAGCTAGAGAGATACAGAATAACACGGAGAAGGCATAAGGCTTTTTTCCTTCCGTGATGATTTCTACCAGTCAACTCCTACCGCAAGCCGCGTTAAGGAACTTCGTTCCACAAATGTACTAAACTAACATGAGCGCAAAGCGCAAAGTTGCAGTCGACCGGCGGCGTCTGGATCGCCACGATGGCGTGCGGACAGAACTGCGCGACAGCGAGCGTCGCTGTGCGCACGTGCTGCATGTTGCGGAAGAAGAGGTCGCGGTCCATCATGTAGCAGCATGGCGGCGGCAGGTACGAACCGCCGCAGATCAGGACCACGTCTGCTTCCTGTCACAAGAACATAATTACCCATTTCCGCGAATGCTGAACGCACTCAACTCTCTCCTTGAATCTATTCCTGGACTGGATCTATTCACTAATGAATGGAAGGATTTTCCAGAAGACCAAGTGAAAGGGTTGTAAACACTTTTATTTTATGTATCTACTTTCTCAGCAAATAAGTGATTATGAATTAATAACTTTTTTTTTTTCACTTCAAAACACAAACATCAGTCTAGCCCTAGCTCTTGTACTAGGTGGTCCTGTATCACAAGAGCAATACATAATATAATTATGATAACAAAGAGACCACGTTGCGCCTACCCAAAAATAAATTGGGATATGATGATGAGGTAGTCCTACCTTATTACCTACCAAATTTTATTTATGTTTCAAATTGACGTCATTTCGAGTTAAACAAATATTAACTTTATTTGAATGAAAATCAAGTTGATTTCAGAGTGACTAGCACTATTGAAAAAGTTATAAAAATATTTGAAGTTGCAGCGTAAACTGAACTTTATTATGCAGGAATTAAACTTATTTTTCAATAAACTCATATTTGTTTACATTTTTAGCGAATATGTATGTGTATATTAGATTACCTATATTGGGATTTGTGATGCGTCCGTTGAATTGAAATATGGTCTGATTGATTCTTTAGATCTTACATGCAGAGCGTCCTTGAGGAACATGCGTCCCTGGAAAGCTGCGACCACGCAGCTGGTGTCGATGTGCGCAATATCGGTAGCCACGCCGAGGACACCCGATTCCGCAGATTCCTCGTACATGGCTAGGAACTTGACAACTTTCTGTTGCTTCAGGAACAGGCAGGCGATGCGGCCCACATCGCTCCCGGCACCCACCACGGCCACCTAAAGGAATAAATACAACCAGCCTGGATTATGTTGAGACGCTTTCTAGGCTTTTACGAATTGCAAGCGTTGAGTAGGAAAGTCATGATTTGATGACTGGTTACTGCACCCGAATTACGTAACACACTTTTAATCACAACCAGAGAGTTTTGAAGAATATTGCTAATCCATTGCTGCATAGCCGTGAAAATCGCCTGCTCAACAACGTGAATAACGGAATGAACGTAGGTAGGTGAACTGTCAAACTGAAACCCATTGCGATCAATTGTCATTTTATGTGTTACGCAATTACGTACCCCGCTGGTAAATTCACCATCCTACTAATATTATCCTATCCTACTAATATTTTAAACGTGAAAGTTTGTATGGATGGATGGATGTTTGTTACTCTTTCACGCAAAAACTAGGTACTGAACGGATTTGGATGAAATTTGGCACACAGATGGTTTATAACCAGGATTAACATACAAGATATATTTATCCCGATATTCCCACGGGATCGAAACTTATGAGGGTGAAACCACGGAGCGCAGCTAGTATATTATATTCTTTCAAAAATAAGATTGTAAAAATAGCATCTCACCTACAGCTTATCTACAACTAGTGTGGGTAAGTAGTTCCAGCGTTGCGTGTAGCACTAAGGTCAAGTCATATTCTTTCCTCGGAAATCAACACCATTGCAAAACCACATTGTTATAAAATACTAGCTTTTGCCCCGCGGCTTCGACCGCGTGGAGGTCGGAAATTATGCCCTGGAAAGCGTACCGCCGGGATAAAAAGTATCTTTAGTTTTAACCCAGGTTCCAATTTTCAACGAAATCAGTTCAGCCGTTAAGCCATGAAGAGATAACAGGCAGACAGACAGAGTTACTTTCGCAATTATATTATTGGTATGGATAACAATACCTAACCACGTAGCTATCATTTATCAACCACAGACCTTCTGCAGTGGGAACCGAGGTACCGGACAGAACCTCTCGCAATCTTTCTCTAACTGCGCCAGAGTATCATTCATCACGAAGTTCTTGTACCCTCTTGTCGGCTGTTTCTGCCGCGCCGGATGTATCGGCAGCATCACCTTCGTCATCACGAAAGGCCCCCGAAGCCTTCCGAAGTTACAATAAGGTGGACGGAACATAGTCACTTGTGATTTTGCGAACAAACTTTGGTTATGTGAAAGCTACGTTGCGTTCGTCTTATCAAAGTTTCCTGTACATTCACTTACATCTAAGTATATTTTGAACATTGAATTTTGGTTTATTTTTGGGTTTAATCTTGCATTGTTTTTGTCACTGATATATTTGTCAACTGACATCAATTTAGTACTTTTACTCTATGACTGACATTGTATGGGAAATCATAGCTCAGAGACGAATGAAGGCTAGTTTTTGCTTCTTTGAGGAAAAAGTTTTCTTTCAAAAACCTCAATGATTAATGCATGAGATAGTCACCGACGAAGGTTATTTGGACGCGTAGCCAAAATCTGAAATAACACCGCCATCTTGTTTTGTCAATATAATTTGTGTGACAAATGTATTTACAAATATACTCGCGAGCTCCTCTTGGGAATCTGTCCGAGGCTGTTATTTGCATCCGCTGCACCTTTGAAGATTGCGCTTGCACAATCGCTTTTTCTACCCATCCTTAATTATGCTGATGCCAGCATGATTAAGGATAAACATGACTTCCAAGGTAATATTTACTTAATTTAATAGCTAACAGTCTTAAAATAATAATATATACAAGTAGGTATTTAAAAAGGCAGGGAATATTAACATATGTCGTAATAAAAATTCGTCCGCATCGCTGTCAACAGGAAAAGAGCCCAAAAGGCTGGCAGCATTGCAACAGCAATGCTGCGGGTTAATTGTGTAAAATACTATTAGTAGCAATGGGTTTCATTTTGACAGTTCAACAACAGTCATTGCGTTGAGCGGACAATTTTTTCGAACATATGAAGCAATGGATTAGCAATATATCTTTCAAAATGATTGAGATTGATAGTGTCTTACGCAATGAAGGGTGTCTACTCCGAAGTGATTCTTTGGCCAAAAATAGGCCAGCCCATAGACTAATATATATAAAATGAGAGACCAGCCCTCTGGTCACGTGAAGTTGATGTGTTAAAAAACTAAGTGGGCACTTGGACATTAAGACCAAGCCGGGTCATTATCACTTTATGCAGGAGTGATAGGGATATTTTGTGGTTTGAAATAAATTAATACGTGAATGTTATAAACATTGTGTTTATTTTGTGTAAGAGAAAAAACAGATTAAAATCATAGAAATGACACCGTACATCAATCACTTAGAATCTCTAGAAAACAAATTCAAAAATATGTCATAGAGAAACATGGACAGCATCACGACCTTCCAACACCTTCTCCTGATGTTCGTTCATGTTGCTGAAAAACACGTCTCTATATATGCATTAATCTTGCACAGTGTCTTTCGAACTTTACTTTTGACAGTGGTTTTGTCATTACGTCAGCCAACTGTATCTCTGTTGGACAGTAGCTGATATTGATCAGTCCGTTCACGAAGTGTTCGTGTATAAAATGGTATCGCACATCTATGTGCTTCGACCTTTTGTTGAAGGATCCCGATTTTACGAGTTGAATCGAACTTTGGTTATCAACATGCAAATTTATTTTTATATCCACATCGATTATTTCCTTCAACAGAGATTTCAGATGCAATGCCTCTTTGCAACAGTCTGCTGCAGCTATGTACTCGGCTTCAGTCGATGATAATGCCACTATAGGCTGTCTCTTAGATGCCCATGCGATTGGTCCATCAGCTATCATAAGCACGGAGCCAGAAGTGCTTCTTCGCGTCAATGGATCTCCAGCATAGTCCGAGTCGCTATAAGCATCGATATTCTCTATCGGTGTGTTTCGTTTGAACAAAATGCCTTTATCTTTGGTTCCCACCAAATATTTGAATATTTTCTTAAGTTTTTTGACATCTTCTCTAGTGGGATTTTCGACCTTCCTGCTAACTTGATTGACCGCTTGTGCGATGTCTGGTCTAGTTCTGGTAGACAGATACAGTAAACTTCCCACTGCCTCCCTATAGGGATATTCCTTCTCCTGGACAGTTTCCTGTATCGACTTTGAATCGCTACTTGCGGGCGTGTCACAAGGTTTGGCATTTTTCATATTATATTTTTCCAGTACGTCATTTATATATGATCTCTGAGTAAGAATTATTCCTTCTTTTGAGTTTCTTATTTCCATACCCAGATAGGTACTTGGATTTTGATTCTTTTTCATTTCAAATTTTGTTTCAAGTTTCTTCAAAATAACTTCGATCTTTTTCTTGTCTTTTCCTATGATAAGACCGTCATCGACAAATAATCCGATTATTATAGACTTACTTTCGTTTATGAAAACGCATCGATCGGTTTTTATCGTCTTGAACCCCAAATCAAACATCGCTTGGGTAAAAGTTTTATTCCATGTTAATGGAGCTTGCTTTAAGCCATACAACGACTTTTTCAGCCGGCAAACTACTTCAGTAGTATTGCAATTAGTTTTATAGCCAACAGGTAGTTTCATATAAACTTCATCTGTCAACTCTCCGTACAAGAATGCTGTCTTGACGTCAAATGTCATGAAGTAGTAAGATTTGGATGCGGCAACGGCTAATAAAGTTTTTAAGGCAGATTGACCTACTACTGGGCTATATACGTCTTCAAAATCCAGGTTTCCTTTCTGCTCGCAGCCACGTACGACTAATCTGGCCTTGTATGTACCGTCATCTTTAATCCGAAATACCCATTTGTTCGACAAGATTTTGTGTCCTTTGGCTTCTGACCTGTCAACTAATACCCAGGTGTTATTTTTCTGTAGTGAATCCATTTCAGACTGTATCGCCTTCTCCCAATTTTGTCTGTCGGTGCCCGTCACTGCATCTTGATATGTAAGAAATGAACAGTCATAGACATCATTACTATCTGATGTAAACATAGTCACGCAACGACTTAACTCGTAATCTTTGGTCCATGCTGGTGGTCTCACTTCTCTTTGTGGTCTTTCACTTGAGAGAGGTGGGTCAACTGGATCTTGACTGGAGCTGGAAGAAGAAAGATTAGTAGGTTCCTGAAAAAATAATTTATTATTCATTTTGTTTTTAATTTCAGGTATTTCAATCTCGATTGATTCTGTTTCTGGTTCTAGAGTTAAGTCTTCGTTTTTCTCAGCAGGAGTATCGCCATAATGCATCTTTTCGATTACTTTTACGTCTCTGCTGATAACAACGTCATTCTTTTCCGGTATGTAGATTCTAAAACCTTTAGCTTTGTTTGCATATCCCAAAAATACTCCTTCTGTCGCTTTGGCAGAGAGTTTTCCTTTTCGGTTTTTGTTCATTACAAAGGCTCTGTTTCCAAACACGTGTAGGTGATTTCCCGATGGGGTTCTTCCTACCCACTTCTCATATGGGGAGTTTCCTTTGAGAGCTTTTGCTGGGCTTCTATTTGTCAAATAGTTTGCAGTGTTCACTGCTTCTGCCCATAGATTTGCAGGAATGTTAGAATCTATCATCAGACATCTTGCTTTATCCATCAGCGACCGATTTTTTCTTTCACTCATGCCATTTTGCTGCGGTGTATAGGGTGCAGATAGTCTTCGGCTTATGCCGTTATCTTTCAGGAATTTATCAAACGCTTTCGACCTATATTCGCCTCCATTGTCAGACTGAAGGTTTTCAATTTTCTTCTTATGAAACAGTTCAACATAGTTTTTATACTCCTTGAATTTTTCAATAACTTCGCTCTTTTCTTTTAAGAAGTAAACACAGCAGTATCTTGTATAGTCGTCAATAAATGTAACGAAATACTTTGATCCTCCCATTGATTTATGCTCAAAAGGGCCACATACGTCACTGTGAATTATCTGCAGCACTTTGGTAGAGATTATATGTTCATGGCTTTGAAATGGTAGAGTGGTAAATTTACCCTTGATACAAGTCTCACAGGTACCCAAAGTTTTTTCATTAAAACCGAGTCCTCGCATCATTTTTTTTTTAACCATTTCCTTTAGATCTCTTTCATTGACATGACCTAATTTCTTGTGCCATTTCATAATTTCGCCTTCAGCACTGGGCGTGTAATTTGCTGTCTCTTCCAGCTCATCGAATTCAATGAAGTATAGTCCATTTCTTCTACTAGCTTTTAAGTAAACTGTTCCGTCTTTTATGATACTGGCTTGTTCCTTTTCAAATAAAACTTTATAGCCATGATCTGTAATTTTACTTACTGACATCAAGTTGTTTGACAAATCAGGCACATATAATGTGTCAATTATAGTATGTTTCCAATCTTTTATATAGAGTTCTGCGTTTCCTTTCCCTTTAACTTCGGTCGAATGGTTCTCTGAAGCTAGTCTTAGAGTGTCAGATGCAGGGATTAAGTTACAGAGTATACTTTTGTCACCCGTCATATGTGATGTACAACCACTATCTAGACACCATAAATTGCTTTTAGTTTTTGACGTTCCTGTTGTTAAACAGATATTATGCGTCTCTTCTTGACCTTTAGTTTTATTAGAGTTATTTGATCTCTTCTTTGACCAACAAGATTCTGTGGAATGGCCTTTCTTCTTACAATTTTTACAATATTGTACCCTTTTCTTTGTCTTGGCATAGAATGCTTCTGAAGTCTGTGGTTCGCTTGTTTCGCTTTGCCTTCTTGCTTCGTATTCTTCTATG
Source organism: Apamea anceps (assembly GCA_951799955.1). Taxonomy (NCBI): domain Eukaryota; kingdom Metazoa; phylum Arthropoda; class Insecta; order Lepidoptera; family Noctuidae; genus Apamea; species Apamea anceps. Next base: position 4,920,936 of record OX637506.1, read on the forward strand.
ATTTTAACTTTTAAAATGTCAGGACTTGGTAGAGCATCTCTCGACTCAATTGCCGTTCTGAAGCTATCAAAATTTGTAGGTAAACTGTATAACATCATAATGCTTAATAATTCTGGATGAATTTTGACATCCATATCTTCTAATTTACCCACTACGTCCATAAAATTACTGAGATGGTCTCTTATATCTCCTTGTGAAGTCATTTTCTTCAATACTAGTTGCTTTAATAGCGTAGCCTTTCTCGCGGGTCCTGAACTCTGATGTACAGATTTTAGTTTATCCCATACCTCTTTGGACGTGTTACATCCTTTAATTTGTTTAAGTTCTGGTGGAGATATAAGTAGAAGTAGCTCTGACCTTGCCTTTAAGTCTTCCTTTAGGAATGCACTCTTTTCTTCGGCAGTCGCAGTTGCCGCTAACGTTTTTCCACCACTAGCGTACTCCCATAGATCGTATCTTATGAGAATCGCCTGTGCTTGTAAGCACCAGGTATCGTAATTCGATTTTGTCAGCGGTTCTATGCTTCGACTTGAGCTCATTTTTTTAAAATTTATTTTCTCATTTACTTACGGTTTTATTCCATTTGCCACTAATTATCCAACCACGCTCTGCTACCACTGATAGGGATATTTTGTGGTTTGAAATAAATTAATACGTGAATGTTATAAACATTGTGTTTATTTTGTGTAAGAGAAAAAACAGATTAAAATCATAGAAATGACACCGTACATCAATCACTTAGAATCTCTAGAAAACAAATTCAAAAATATGTCATAGAGAAACATGGACAGCATCACGACCTTCCAACAAGGAGAGCTCAAGTCATATAAGTTTTAATTAACGTTTTAAGAAATTTATGGACCTTTGTTTCAATTTTTAACTATTTTCCGCAAAATTTCTAGTATTATTTACCGGCTTTCATCTCCTCGGTCCACGGCACTGAGAAATTGATAAGGAAAATCCTTGCCTGCACACTGTTAAATTTTGATGTGCCGTGCTTCACCGAGGCTATGGATGCCTGGAGACTCTCCTGCCCGAAATCAGATCTACCCGATAATCCATTTTCCCAGAGACGGTGCGATGAGCCGCTCTACAGAGTAGTTCAGGATAATTTACTTAACACGTCTGTTACTACTGTGGAGCGTGCGCGCCTGCTGGCTGTGGGTAAATGGGAGTCGGGTCTGTGGCTTCATGCACTACCGTCGTCGAACATAGGCACTTTGTTCGACGACAATACTTTCCGCCTCGCTGCTTCTTTACGACTAGAAGCACCGTGTTGTTCTCCTCATCGCTGTCACTGTGGCGAAGTTGTCAACAGCCTCGGACACCACGGCCTGTCTTACAGCTGAAGTGCGGGTCGCTTAGCGCGGCACGCAGACATTAACGATATCATTTGACGAACTCTTGTCACCGTCGGCGTTCCAGCTGTATTAGAACCCAATGGTTTGGAACGCGACGATGGCAAGAGACCGGACGGCATGTCTTTATTTCCATGGAAGGTGGGTAGGCCTTTAGTGTGACATGCAACTTGTGTCGATACTCTTACGCCATCCCATCTTCCAGGGTCGGCGTGCTGCGCTGGTGCTGCTGCTGCGGCTGTGGAAAACCTCAAGCGGCCGACCGACAGGGTCGACGGCGACCTTATTAATAATTATATTTTGGAGCCGTTAGGGATTGAAACCCTCGGGCCGTGGCGTCCGAGTGCGCATGGTCTTTGTAAGGAAATTTCGAAAAGACTGGTTGACACTTCCCATGACCCAAGGGCTGGCTTTTACCTTGGCCAGAGGCTAAGCATTGCCATACAACGTGACAATGCCGCAAGTGTCTTGGGTACAGACGCCAGCAGGTCAAGCTACCCGAAACTGTCAATTTTTCCCAATCAACTTTGAATCTTAATGCTTTAGCAATAAAGTTGAAATTCAATTAAAGAAATTTGACAGATTGTAGTAGCTTGATGTGCTGGCGTCTGTACATTACCAGTCGACAGCGATGCGGATGAATTTTTAACCGACTTCATTCGAAGCTATATTTTAGTTTATTTTTAATTTTTAAATAGTTTTAGTTAATTTAGGATATAATTTTGTTATTTTAGTGTTATCTTGTAAATGAAAATATAATTTCTTTATTCATATATATATTATTCTGGACAAGGTCTAGAGTTCTAGATCTTGTCCAGAAAGAGCGAATTCGCTGCGAATCGTTTCCGCGTTGGCAAGGTAATGGTCCACAAGCATCGCGCGAATTTCAAATACGCACGTAAATCGCGTACACTTCGCCACTCTGGACTCGCGCGGGTTGCGCGCGGTTCGAGATACTAGATTCCTTATTGCGTCCAGCGTTACATTCAAGGGAAATGGAGCGGCAAAGCGCGTTGGTACGCTTGTTTTGGACGCAACATACGCGCGAGAGATTCGCGGTGAATCCGCCCTTTCTGGACAAGGTTTTTACTGCGTTGAAGTCTGATTCAGAACAAGGAATAATTTGGGATTCCACAATAAAACAAAACATAGAACAGACATCAATTTAATAGATATAAGTATCACCTATATATTATGTTTAACATTCATATTGATTATTATTATATTGTCTACCCATATACAGGCATACTTGTTTATGTATAGATACAACACGGAGGAATTAAAAATGACTAGAACTATAGAGAGTGAAAGCCGCCAGACAACTTTACGTATCAACAGTGTTGTAGGTTACTACTAAGTACGTGGCTCATCGGTATCGGTGTGTACTGCGGCTGAACGTTACTTTCAAAGGCATACAGTATTGTTATAACTGATTGTAACAAATCAATGATGTCACGATTCACCAGAACACAAGCATGCAAGCATGGCACCTGCATGTGCCACAGTTGATAGTCCTCGAATTCTTAATTCACTTAATAGTTAACGGTCACGTACTTTGGCTCACGAAATTAGTCTTGTACGAAGCATCTTATGCCGTTTGAATGTAACATCAGTTTTTACCTCTTTACTTGAATTTTATGACACACAATTCCTAAGTAATCTATTGCTTAATTGCAAACAGCTGACAACGTTCCAAATAAAATCTATAATAAATAACTACGAAAACGGGACTTTTAGGTCTGTGTAAAACAAAGTGGTAGAACAGTATCAATATCGAAAACTATACAGTAATCATTATTATCACACTAAATCGATACCATCACAAAACTTTCGAATCAAAACCACATCGTTAAACACACGCCTTAGGACTAATTTTCCCAACGCCTGATAATTTTATCCGAGGAATAATTTTGACTTTTTACAGTTCTTCCGTACAAAATCTGTCAGACGTCAATTTTATTCCCCGAATAAAAAATATTTGTCGATTGAAAAATCAGCCCTTAAAAAATAAACTTTATTGATATCATTTTCTGGCACAAAATTAACACACATCGTTAAACTTTCTACGAACAGATCTTTGCTAAGATTCAATAAGTGCTACTAAAATCTAGAAAAATATTAAATCAACAAACAAAAATTAACAACGTCAACATCCTTTTAAACATTCCTCTTAAATATTCAAACGATGCGCACAAAACATTCCCTATGGTTACCTTAAAAATGCCCGCGACACTTTTCAGTCGGTTATATTAAAATTAAACATTTGATAAAAAAAAAACACATATTGTCGTTAAATTAAACAATATAATTAAAACACAAACTATTTTACAATTAACTGTCTTAAATATTTTGAATAGCAGATCAATACTTGTCTCATCTTTAAATTTACAAGGCTCCAGCGACAATTTTAAATAATTTCGAAACTCGAATATGAATGCTATAACAATCAAAGAACGATGATTAAAATTACATATACAACTTATTTAAAATCACATTTTTCACACAAAAGCATCGTTTTATCCCGAATGTAAAGACTTTAGTTTTTAAATAACATAGCTACCGATCTAACGGGTCAAATTAGATTAGCTAGCGAAACTCCTCAAATTTTTATTTTATCGTGTTTAGATATCGATACCCATCACGGCTGCAGAGTATCGCTAGCTACTTTAATTTGACCCTGTATTCATGATATGAGTCGTGTTTTCTTGAAATTGATAAGTAAATAATAACACAAAATGGTAGTGTACAGTCACGAGCACCAATATGTCAACACTTGGCAACTTTCAAATGCGATTTTTTCGTGAATTAACGAATGCAACGTTGAAATACGACACATTACATAAACCTATGGGTTCGAAAATGCTACGTTCGTAACAGCATAATATTTCATTCAAAAACAAAGGAGTAAATCGCTTTTGAATAAAGCCGAGTGTATACATACTTTTGCTCGTGACTGTACAGTTGAGATATCGGGAAAATCAACTTATCCTAAAACAAACAACTCTAGGAATATGTCCATAAAACTGACTCAATTATAACTTAATTAAAACTAAACTCGTAAATATTACAAAATGCTATAGCATGCTAAAATTAAATAAAATTAGTAATTTAATGAGCTTTATAACCGAAATGTCGATCCGACCTATTGTTACATTCCAATCAAGCAATAGTATTATTATATTACGCATTTATACATTTCCAAAACTTCGCTGTACGTTATTTGATTGATTTAAATATTGCATTAAAAATTATTGTGAATCTGGTGGAATTTGAATACACCAATAGCAGTTTCAAATTAAACTAAAATGTAGAGGTATGACATAAAGACTGGATAAATCTAATACGAAGTCTGAAACGTTGAAAAATATTAACAATATTTGTAATGCCATATCGACCGATCAATAACGCAGCGATGTTGAACCAGCCAGGCCTGGCAGGCGGCTCTCTACGGGAAGTGAGACAGGGCTCTAAACAGTCACCCACTGCAGCTCCGAATGTCGAACATTTACAGCTACCTCTCATAATATTCACAACCCGTCGCTAACGACGCTTATTAAGTAGATCATAAGAAATGTGCCGATCACTTGATTCTACTCCGCTTGACAATGTTTGTCCTCAGAATGCAGGACAAACCGTAACGGGTCAACGCGAGGCTATAGATTTTCTGCTGCCTCGTATTCTAAAAAAGTATTAATAATAGTGTCGTTTGACATTTTTTTACCCATACTAAAAGTAGCAAACTATTTTTTATTTCTGCTTGTGAGGAGGGAGAAAACATTTTTCCCCAAAAATAATCAAATGTTTCCAAGCTATCCATATTACGCGGCTGGTAAGAGATGCAAATGGGAGATAGTTGCTTTGTTTTTGGACACTGTCTGCGGCATGGAATTATGAACTTAGACGCCTTCTGGTTTGTTCTGCACTATGAGTGCGTTTAAGTAGCTTGGATAATTCAAGGAGTGCAAAAACCCGAACCACACGTAGTCACGTATTCTGATAATTAGAAATAAAATAACAAGCCGTCGCACTTCGTTGTCTATCTATGCATATGCACAAACAGTCACAAGGTGGCAAGAAGTGGTAACAAAGTTTGACCATTAATCACTCCCTGAAAATACCTATTAGCCACAATAACATAACAATGTCCACGTATTTGTAGGCATTCCCCATCTGACAAAATCTTACACAAAATAGGAGATACATATGACTGATTATTGTGACTAGTGTTAAAAAAAATTGATTGAAATTGCTGGAGTGAACTCCGATTTATTCCTTTAATCACAACTGCGTATAAAGGGCAACCAGGTATACGTACTGCGAATCATAATTCTCCTATTTCTCTTAATATCGCAGCGCAAGAGTGGCTTTCGTTACATTGTTGTTTGTCACCAACATGTGTGCCTCATATGAAATAGAATTGGTAAATAAATTTTCCCCCAAGATTTTGTCAGATGGTTCACCCGTAGTTGTACAAACATTTCAAGCGGAGTCATAGTACATACCTATTCTTAGTAACTAGCTAGGTAAGTATATTACATTTTACAACGGCATGACCCCATAACGCGATTGAAGAGTTATTACATAATCTAGATTTATAGTAGACATAATTAAAATTTGTAAATATGTAGGAAACAACATCAAAAATATAGATTCTAAAATTGGTTTGAAAAATATAGGTTAGTCTGACATCTGCATAAAAATATGGAAGAACAAGCCAAAAGAAGAGTAGGTACAGTAAATATTGAGTCTTGTATAGTTACGTAGAATAAATAGTCGATACAAAAAGATACGCAGCAACTGTGAGTACGTGAACTATGTAAACTTTTCTAAAACTCGACAATGTATAACATCGAAAACCTATAACATATAGAAGCCATAAGCGGGAAGGATCAATGAGAGTAGATTCAGTAGAAAGTATGAGCAAACAAGTTTAATAGCGTAACTTATTCATTATGTCGAAGCAATTGAAGAATACATCGGAATCTAGTCAGTGACAAGCGCAGAGGAGACCACGGCAGGAAGACGACTCGCTACTATGGAATCATCACGCGCACAACAAGATGGCGGCTCATACTATGCTCGCCACACTACAGGGACTATGAAAGTCGTCGCCCCGAGTCTGTACTCCGTGTCTGTACTGACAGTAACTCCAGAGGGCTGTAGGGCTCCAACAGGTTGCTCGCTAATAATATAAACCGCAAAAGCAATACCAATGCAGATTAAATACAGAAAGTCTTTGTATATTTCATCGCAGCTTAGCTTACGATCTCACTCCACTCGTAATATTATGATAATAGAGTAGTCTAGAAATATAAATATTAGAATATACATAATCAGATAACTCTTTTAAATAAATAGTCAATATAAAATGTAACAAGTATACGAGTTTCACTTAGGGATAGTTTAACCTAACACCCACCTAATAGAATGGTACGAATAAACCTCTCCGCCATACATCAGTATCACGCTATCGAAGCTGCAGTCGGATTACAATTAAACACTACGAGATAACTCTTAACATCTAGTTGGCAGAATCACACGAACTTTTAATAATGTATTAATATTATAATGTAGCCAAACACGGAGACCACAGCGATGGAATACACAAATAAATATATTAAGCAGGGTTGATAATATAATTTAGAATAAAATATATTAATATATCCTAAAATAGCCAATAAATATGTTATATAAAAATATTGGGGCAATCATTGTACCCGAGTTTAGAGAGTTCAGAGACTTCACAAAGGTAGTACAAGACAAATAGAAAAATACATGAACCATTGAGAATAATCTTAAAAAGTCCAAAACTGAAGAAAAGCTTAGGCCTTCTTGTGAAATGAAAGACATTACAAGTGCAAAGCTGCTGTGGTTCTAGTACAGAACAGACGTGACCTACATCTTAAGACAATAATTTAATTACACAAGGCAAGAACAAGTCGTGTTTCACTTTAAACATCCGTATAGCTACTCGTTACACTGATATTACTCTATCTACTATCTAATTCAATCATTTGTATCAACGAACGGGGATAACAATGCCAAAAACGGGTCATTAGAAGAGATATACTTATTAAAATTTAGTTGTGGACGTCGGGAGAACGTTAAAATCGAGCTGATAAATTCAAATATCCGCCAAAACCTCAATCATTCGTCAGACTGTTCGCCCCCAGCGCGCCACGGCCGCCCGCCGCGGGCCGCGTCCCCAGCACGAACAAGAAAGGCCACTTACTAAAGCCGCGTCAGTGCCCACTCACACACGTACAACATAATATTGCGATACTTTCCACATCTAGAACGACTATATCCATTATTGTAGACTTAATGTGTGGTAAGATCGTTCCTAAGCTATCCCTCCATGTGCCTAATGCCGAGACCTAAAACAAATAGATTTTGTATTTACCACTGACTCTAAACTACAGATTCAACTTACAAAGTGTAGAATTTCTCATTTGTGCATTATAACGTACCAGTTTATTCATACAGGGCGATTGAATACCGCATATTAAGCTCATCAGGTCGTGTCAATCTAAACGAATATTATTCCGAGCTACTGCGCACTCAGCCATCCATCTCAGTGCTACCGGGGAAGTGCCTAAACGTTACGAACCTAATCATCACAAGTTTCCGATGGAAATGTTTATTAAACCCATTATAATTACTATTATTAAATCTAAACACATTGATATTACCTCACACTCCTCTATATTAAATTTATCAACTATTGTGTCAAGTACATACATAGCAAAGACAGATCGATAAATATAGTCAAGAGATAGTCAGAGGTTCCCTGTTTCCATGTTTTACTTTCTTTGTTAAATTAGAATTATTTGTGACGTCTTTCTAAGAACTGCAAAACACCATTTTGCTTTAGAGTAATATTGTGTTAGAACTTAGACGTTACAATGCTTCTGCAGTATTTCTAATCTATTCAAGATAATAACATGTCACAAATAATCCCAACGGTCTCTAAAGTTTAATTTTAACAATAATAAATGTATTATAAAGTAGATTTAAAAGTTAATAAATATGTGGGACCAAAAAATCATTATATCATGGCACTTATACGATAACTAGGTTTTTGTACAAGAAAACATTTTGATAAATACAATAAAAATAATGGCCACTCTCTTATCTCGCTGACTAACGGCGAGTAAAAAACATATTGAGAGCATCGTTCCATATACGCGATGATTATATATAAGTTAACCTCTAAAGTAAAGGAAAACAACCGAATGGCTGTAAGACCAAGATTCAAGTAGCTGCGGAAGAATGGCCAGCCGGACTCATCTGTAAAAACCTCACCGTGAAAACTTAGGTGAAGCGAGCTTGAAGTGAACTGTCAATAGTGTCAATCCCTAGCAACACGTGGAATGACAGCTCTTTTCAAGCTCACATCAAGAAAGTTTTCACAGTGGGATTTTTACAAAATAGATCGGCAGTTTTCTAATTTCAAATCTTAGAAATCCGCCCATGGCAAGATGTAGTTTAAAAACGTATGACAAGGGAAGTACGATAGGTCAAGACGTGAAACCTTACTATCGATTAACTGTCTAGAATCGAGAATCGACTAAAACAACTGTACACCGTATTGCCGTAGCTTTAAATCTAAACGAATTTACCTACATTTTGGCAACTACTATATCCCACTTAAACGGTACGGAGAGTGCATAAGTCAGTATTTTAGCGACAGCCGAGTCATAAGTTAATATTGCACTATTCAGTTACATCAAGTGCTCATTTTGGATACTTTCCGTTTGTTCAACGTATTCTAACAAAACAACAATACACTTAGAAATCTCGATGAAGCAAATATGATCAAGAAGTGTATTAAAGTTTCCGAAGTTCATAATAACTTTCAAAGAAAATGTATCCAAATGAACACTTGCCTTAAATCTATGTAAAGTAGTGAATATCATTTAACATTATTTATTGCAAGTTTCGTTCAGAGGAGACGGATGTAAATACTATTTTATACTATATTATTGCTGGTACTTATTGATCAATTCGACTCGCAAAAATGAAATTCACTATAAACCACTACAGGGGAGGACGATATTAATGAAAAGTATCGCTATGATATTGTATCTAATCTAAACTTTAATCGAAACGAAATTGTGACGAATCAAAATCTTACTCTACCATAAGTGGTAAAATTCAGTAACATTAAGTACTTTGAGCCTATGAGAAAGCACCATTGAAATATAACTCCTTCTATTATTATAAATTAAACCCGTAATGTTACATATTGTTCCTCTAAAGAAGCCACATGGACTTAACTATTGGAAGTATTTCTATACAGATATAATAATATCGCTCATTGGCCAGAAGGGTGACGTAAAAAAAAAAATCAGTAGTTTTGAGTTTAGTATACAGGTGAACTCTGCAATTTTTTTTTCTTTTTGCTAAAAAAACGACATCACGTAGCCTATAAATGAGCGAGCTAGAAAGGCGTGACTTTATGCTTCGTCGCACTCTTACCGCTGCTTGTAAACTTTTAAATAATCATACCCAAAAATTGCTCTTTTATGATAATTATGTCAAGCCCCTCACAAATGAACGATATTGTTCGAAACAAAATGAAGACTTCTTTAACGAAACATTCTATTTAAACTGCGTTTTAAGAGGTCTTCTATGTACTTGAAACGTTTTGTTATGTTTATTCCCTTAACTATACGATTTGAAGTAAATAAGATCCGTGGAACCGATCGCTCGTTGCTAATATCTACTGGAGGCGCTTGTCTAAGGCTGCAATTATTCTACATGACACAAGCCTCTGATAATACTATTGGCAGTGAATTGTAACTTAAATATCTTAGATGGTGTTGCTATTGGCACATAACTCTTTAAAATTATCGGAATGAAAGTGACTCAAGTGCCAAACGTTTTATTTAATACTTACGTCGTATTAAAGGAGGATCTTGTATCAAAATTCGACCACTTAAGGCTTGCACAGATTCCATTTGTTTGTTGTAATATCGACTATTGCTACCTTGGTTGAAGACGCTTGTCAACTACTGTTATACTATTCTATAGTCTACGGTTGTATTGTCTATCAGTAGTAGTGTTGAAGCTTGTCTTTCGTGACTGACTAAATATATTTTGAGTTTCCCCACTAGATCGGATAATCAGTGCAATGGCCCATTATTACTAATACCTAAACATTATTGGCGTTTTAATGACTAAGCGAAAAATGGAATGTTAATCTACAACCTACTGTTACTGAAATCTGTTAGTACGATTAAACGATGCAAAGAAAGCTATTTATACATAATATAATATTATACGATACTCATAAATACTACACAGATGCTATATAAACCCACGTTAATATATTAATATGTTGTGACAATCAGTAAAACGCACGTGAAGTATTATGATCGTACCTAATCTGTAACGAGTGCATTACAAAAATTTAATTTCAATTCCAATAAATCAACTCCAAAGTTCTTTGAATATTACAAATAAATAAATTTAAACTCTTCGCTCGAAATGCGTTCACTAACCAGAAAATATTGGAATAACCATCATAAGAATCAATTTCATAATAATTTAATTTTACAATATACGGAATTAATAATTAATAGCTACATCTACAAACATGTATATAAAGGAAGATCTATTAGTGAGATTGTACGAAATAATTAGGTACGAGATAAATTACCCACTGAAAAATCAGCATGTTGTGCATTAGATATGTATAAAGTTAACGCGACAGACGCGCGGGCGGGCCGCGTGACGTCACAGTGCGCGCACGCGTCCGCGCACTCGCGTGCCGCGCGCGATGACTAGGACGTCGTAAAAGCGTTAATCATGCAAAACCGCTATCGACTAATTCAATTAAATGCAGTAATACAAAGATTCCCAAGACACACTTCTTATGATAAAAAAAGGTACAATACGAGGACAATCTTAACGTTAAACGAGAAATATTCGCGGGAGCTAAGACAGGCGAGCCGCCGAACACTCGCGCGGGACAACTAAAACTATGAGATTGCAAACGTAGAGAACAATACTATCGAGACTCACGATCCGGAGACGATACGAGCGCCGGCCGTACGGTTTGCTCCTTAGGCGATAATATCACAGATTTCTAAATGAAAATGAACTCCGACGAGAGAGGCGGCCGAGAGGCCGAGAGTGGGCGAGGGCATCCGAGCGCTGCCGAGCGCAGCCGAACGCAGCCGAGCGCAGCCGAGCGACGTCGCCGAGCGCACTAGCCCTCCGGCGCGCCGCCGCACATGCGCTCCAGCTCCACCAGCTCCTGCACCGGGGAACAATACTTGGAATAATGCGGTCTTGTTAGTTCGCCGGCTAAGCTCGCTGATGTAGTCTTGTGAGCTGAGGAACAAGACTCGCGGCTTATCAGCGTTGCTTGAATTTTTACGCATAATACAACTAAATTTATTTATATACAGGTTGGTAGGATCATCGACGCGCAACAATTGGTATTGATTGATTGTAAAATAGGTAACAGATATTGTTATACAATACAAATTATAAGTACCGCGTCTCGTTGCTTGAGCAGCAGCTGCAGCAGGCGGTCGTGCGTGCGCGCGAGCTGCTCGCGCTGCGTCGCGTACTTCTGTTCCAGCCGGCAGCACTCCGCCACGCCACGTTCCACCGACTACACAAACACGCTGCTTTACAAAACATCTCGGAAAACAAGCCAAAGGACGTTCACTGCTGGACTTAGACATCCCTTAAGCATCGCCAGATTGACAAGTTTTGTGCTTCTCTCATCTAACGAAACTCAATTTTTTGGGTACAAAATGTTCGAAACCTAAATAACATAATCATTTAAAAAAATGCATAATCAGCCTATAATGTTCCCACTGCTGGGACACAGGCCTCCTCTCTGTGAGAGGGAGTAATATACCACGTGGGAATTATAATCCCCCAAAATTAATTTCCAATTTAACAATATATCGAGTACAATCCCTCGAACTACACTGTTGTAACTGTGTCTGCCTCATAAGTGCCTATTTACCACTTTTGACCAAAACTCCCAGTAAATTGAAACTTCGCTAAAATCCGAACAATCTAAGTGCTCCTACACACAAGCGTCACGCGTTGACGACAGAGGCAACTGCCGCCGTCGTCGCCACATTAAGGTACGGTGTTCAAATACACGAGCGGCATGTCGTCACCGGCAGTTGCCAACGCGTTGACCGCTGCCGTTAGCTCTGTCGTCGACACGTGTCGCTCGTGTGTATGGACACTAACTGTCACATTGGTCTTGAAGCAAAAAATAGACCTTGACGTGTGATGACCTTGCGTGTGTGTGTGATGCATGTGATATTCATTACGCGGGAAACACCTGGGGGCCTAAAAAGGCCACTTTGGCAGAGTCATAACGATAACAATATGAATCATATTCAAAATCGTAAAATGGTCACAAACTGATCATAATATGATCTGTGTGTAATTCATATCACAATGAAATAATATTTAAACTGTAGAAATAAAAAACCAATTTGATTAATAAAAACTGTAAAGAAAAATTTACCGATGAAATTACGGTTTCTATTTTTTCATGCGGTAATATGTATAGTAATACAACTTGTTACGTTAGCATAATCCTAAAATGTCAAGATTTCATGAAAAAGTCATTCAGTAGGATTAATTGATCTTAGAGAGTTGTGTTAATGACTTTAATGATTATAATTCTGTAAATACTTATTTGTTACGGCCGCGAATCATATTTTAATCAACGTACAACTTAGTACTGACTAGCAAATTGCAAAAAACGTAAGAAAATTTGAATTTCGCGGGCTACCTTGGAGCATCCACCTTAAAGTGGCCTTTTTAGGCCCCCTGGGTGCAAGGCTGGATGGACGGAATCGGGAAGTATGGCACAAGAAAGGGGAGGCATTTACGTAGCAGTGGGTGACTCCGGGCTAAACTGATGATGATGTGACATTCAACCTAAGGGTGGTAAAACCATCGACGTCGACTGTACAAGGACAGTTCAATTTGAATGTAGTTTGTTGGACAGGAAAATAATGCATTGGTAGATAAATGACCTGCGAATGTATCTCTCGCTTTATTCTATTGATCTCGTCTTTATCTCTGTTGGTCTTCTTGGCTAACGCCTTAACGTCTTCCTTTCGCGAGTTCGCCAGCCTGTTTAGAATTTCCTTCTTCTGCGCTTTTACCAGATCCTGGAAACAAATTATAGCGTTAATTACATATTTTCTTATTTATAATGGTTAATTTAACAATACACGGCCGTTCGCCAACACGATGGTCTGGTCAATGGAGGCAGATTGTCCGCTTAATGGAGCCTATTGACCATGATCCTCAGTAAGGAGGAATCGGTCATCATCATTACTGAGGATCGTAAAATTTCTTAGGCGACTAGACTCCATAACTTGTAGGACTTACTAGACTCCATTACTTGTAGGACTTACTAGACTCGCATAACTTGTAGGACTTACTAGACTCCATAACTTGTAGGATTTACTAAACTCGCATAACTTGTAGGACTTACATACTAGACTCGCATAACTTGTAGGACTTACTAGACTCCATAGCTTGTAGGATTTACTAAACTCGCATAACTTGTAGGACTTACATACTAGACTCCATAACTTGTAGGACTTACTAGACTCCATAATTTGTAGGACTTACTAGATTCCATAACTTGTAGGATTAAAGCCTTTTATACACGGTTCATCTGGCTGTAAGTCCCGTCAAGGTCTTAGACAATGCACGACGAAAATTAACGTGAATAGGTTCGATGATAATTATTATTATTTACTGCTGGCACCATCGCGAACGTCGTGTAGATAGACAGTGAATAAAGTGGACGTACGTCCGAAGGATCGTGTGTCGTGCGTGCTTGATCGTGTATAAACTTGCTGTATAGCAGCATTCACGATTTAGAGCGTGTCTGATAATTGGACGAGAATCGAGAGTAAAACTTCAAGGACAAGGACATTTTTTGTTCATAATACAAAAGAAAGATGCTCTCTGTCTCTCACACGAAACCTCTTTTATTTTTTATTGAAGTCAGTCGAGTGTCGTAGCTTCAAAAGGTATTACGTGGCTGACTCGATAAAGGAAAGAATCTGAAAAGTGTCGCAGACGTAAAGCGTGCGGTGCCGGTACGTACGGACAGCGCCTTCATCTGCTGGTGCTGGTCGTCGCGCACGTGCTTCTCCAGCGCGGCGTACACGGCGTGGTGGCACTTGAGGCGCAGCTCGCGCTCCAGCGCCAGCACCTCGGCCGCGCCCTCGTCCGCGCTGGCGCCCTCGCCGCTCCTGCACGCGCCGGGCACACTCGTCTACATTGCGTCATATGCTCTGACCAACATTATGTCTGTATTTTTTTTTTCGATAAAAAGTACTAAGGGTGAGTTGCATCAAAAGCTCCGCTATAGTTACGTCAAAGTTAATTTTAATTTTAACAATAAGTATGACCATAGAATCTAACTATCTGTTGTTGCACCATAATGTATGTAAAATATAAAAATTTAAAGTTAAAAGGGTGACAAGTGATAAGAGGTCTTATTTCCCCAAAATGTTCGTGGTTAGTTTTTTTTTACAGAAACAACACTTCAAGCTTGTTGTCATCACACTTTCAATAATAACCAAGATCAAACTTATTTTCATTAAACGCAACGTGTTTTCAAATATGAAAACATATAAGACACAGTCTGAGGTGGTGACCAAAACTATTTTTATTAAGTAATAAAATAAATAATAGCAATATTACTATCCATATTCATAATATTTTTTTTTTTTGTTAGCCTATGCTGTCCCACTGCTGGGCAAAGGCATAGTATAAAGAGAGGAAGTACGTTATCTTCATACAAACGCACCGCGCTAGGCTTGTATGTGTGCGCCAAAGTATCTATGCGTCGCCGCACGCACACTTGCAAATTTCGGCCCGTTTCGCAGCGCGCCAGTCGGGGCTAACATCGCACGAGGTTCGCGCGTCACAGCTTTTCGGCACCGCTAAATGAATGAAAAATGTATGATATTCGCAGGAGAACGTATTGCTGTGTGTTTGGGTGTTTATTTTTATTGGTTTATTTTATCCTTTTTTTATAAATAATACTGCTATGAATCTTGAATAAATTTCTGTTTGTTAGGAAAACCATTGTTGAACTTTATTGACTAATGATCACTGAATTAGTTATACAGAGATATGTGTTATCTTTAGCAGGGCCGGGCTTTAAACTAATGAATTGGTGACAGTAGTATCAGTAACCTACCGTTTACTCGTGCTCATCACCGCCCCGCGCCGCCCGTCTGCTGGCCCGTCGCTCTTTCTTTCATCGTGAAAGGTTTCATCATCGTTTAGGTACCCAGACAATACAAGTAAAAAATACAACTTCCCGACCCTTGCCAATTTATTGGCACTGAATTAAAATTGTAACTAAAAGTGACAACCCTGATACAGTAGGCAATTATATCGCGGATTGTACCGGAGATAGCCTACTTCCTCTCTTTATACTATGGCAAAGGCCTCCCTCAAATCCTTCCAGGAACTCTTTTCGTTAAAGTTGGGTAATTTTTTTGACAAGGGCCACACTTCAAACTTGTTGTCATCACGCTTTCTTTTGTTGGCTCTAGTGATGTTACTTAGTCATAAATGGACTCGATGTCTCGATTATGTAATTCGAAAACTCGATTCAAGTTGGTCGTTGCTTCGTACGTTTGAAACGCACACTAAAAAAACTTCAAGAAAAGAATCGTAGCAATATCCAAAATACAGTAACCGTTCTGTATTGGTACATCGGTGTGACATTCGGCTAAGATTGTCTTTGTTCGACTTTGTAAAAAGCGTTATGTCCTACTCAGATTCTACTGATTATCAGGTTGATCTGATAATCAATGACGATTTTAATGACAAAATATTACGCTTTATCAACTGACAGCACTAACCCACAGAACATGTATTTTCTCTTATTAAAACTCTGTGACTCTGTACATCACAGTATTTTGACGGTTTTTTACACGAAATATCTATTCCTACGTTTATTATCGAAGAATGACAGCTAACTAGTGTGGCAGTGTTGGTGATATTTATCTAATCACGACTACATCGAGTGGCACCTCGAGAGAAAATAGACTTTTATTTACTCGAGTAACGAGGTAAATAAAATCGAGCCGCATCACTATCTGACACTGTCAGAAAGACAAGACGTGTCAAGTGACAATAAAATTCATTTTATTTTTCCGTTTCTTCGAATTGCATGAAATTGATATTTCTGTTTTCCTGTATGTAATTGAAGGATTGCGTTATTGGAAGATGCATTACAGCATTTACTCCAGAAGGATGTTGTGTTAATTTTATTGTTCAGTAAGATTTCAACGCAATGTGCGAAGACATTGCCCGAGACTGCTGCAGATGTGCCGATTGTTCTATGTCGATTTTCACAACAAACGCATACTGTGCCTGATGACTGCGGGAAAGAACATTATTTTGCAGTGTATTCCAGCACACCAAAAAGAACAATAATAATATTAGTTAGAATACGTTTATATCGATCGATAACATCAATTTCTAACAGCAAGGTGCTCTTGCTGGATAACTGTTTGGTGGGCAGACGTTGGTACTGTTGGCTGTAGTGCACATGTAATGTGGAGCGTGCGGTATTTAAGTTTTTATCGGTGGCGACCTGCATCTTCTTTAGATGAAATATTACCTACTTCTAAACCGTCTGGTGTTGAAATTAATATAAGTAGGTACTTACAGTAATAAAAATGCTTTTTTATATATACTATGTGATGTTTGATTTTAGACCATTCAAAACACCCTTAATCCTACTATTTATCGCTGAACACTGGCGGCTCCGTTGTAACAGCTGCGACTTACAGCTTGTAGATCGTAGGTTCAAACCCAGAGAGGCACTTCACTTTATGTAAATTGTTTCATCACCACTGCTCTCAAAACGGTTAAGGAAAACATTGTGAGGAAAACGGCATGTCCTAGAGCTAAAAATCGAAGACATGTGATATCTACCAACCCGCACTGGCCCAGTGCGGCCCACTGCTGTGACACAGGCTTCTTCTCGATGGGCAGGAGTGCCCTCCCACAGCCACTGCCCGTGTCACAGCAGTGGAAACAATAAAGGCTGATTGTGCTTATGGAACAAATATGATGATTGCACTGAGGAGTTAATTTTAGCAACGTAGAAGTTACTAGATTACAAATCTTTGCCGAAAAACACATTTTTGTTGTGCAAAGAACAGACGAGACTAGCACAAAAACCCAAAAAAAAATAAGCATGGGACAACACTGAAAAGGAATTCAATGCCAAAAAAAGGTGACACAAACCGTAACTAAAGCCCTTAACCGCCCGAAGTTGGGCGATTAATGTTATAGTTATTTGTGACGTTTTTTTGACAATTGTGACAATTGTCAAAATGATGCAACCCAAATTTCGCTTATCCGGAGATTTGACGGCTGTCAAAGCAATGATTATCGTTATAATTGCTTGTTATAGTTAATTATGACGTCATTATAACAATTGTCAAAATGATGCAACCTGAATTTCGCTTAATCGGAGTTTTGAAGGCTGTCAAAACATTGGTTATGGCTATAGTTAGTTGATGCAACTCACTCTAAATCTATCGTGGCGTGGCAATTTAAATAAAATGTGTTGATATTTGGAATACATTTAAAAGGACAACATTCAGGTGTCGACCATTTTATACCCAAACATATACCGCTCATCATACCTTAGTATATCTAACGCTCATGTCCTACCTCCTACTATGATTTCTACCATGGGGTAACAGGCTCAGAACTGAAAACCCGCGAATCAATAACGGTTTGCGTCTTTAAACGAATGTCCAAAATATTGTTGGCAAAAATATGATTTTTGGTACTTTTAAACCCAAATAGCAGCCAGATTGTAAATTTATGTTGTAATAGTTAAACCATGTTCAAGATGTTATATTTAATTAGAAGTTGGTATTTTTTAAATGTTATATGCATAAAACATTTGAAATAAAAAATATATTTTTGACATTTTCTATTTCAAATAGGAGCCGTTAATTGTAGACTTTTGTTGTAATAGTAAAAAATGTTCAAGATGTTATTTCCCATAGCAAAACAGTATTTTTTTTTTTTATTCTGGCCGGCACTTTAATTTTTAGATACGAATTGAATGATGCCCTATGCCTAAATCAATACTTACATATTTTTAGAGGACAACCTTTTAACCAGTTTATTGCTGACGTAGAACTTGGATGTAGGTGGTTTCTTCTCTTTGTCGAATTTGCGGCGCAGCGCGTCTAGTTTCCTCGCGAGCTCCGACTGTTTGTCGCGAACCACCTTCATTGACAGCAGAGCCTCGAGCGTTTCTGCTAAAGACTCGTCTGACGTACCGTTCGTTTTAACGTCCGCGTCTAAAAAAATAAAAATAAATTGAGTTTAAAGTTGTGATTGATAACTATAACAGGCGAAAGAAACAAAACATCGTCATTGCCTCTTTCTGTTCACCAAATAAAACCTGTTTATTTTTTAAACCCTAGTATGTATACTCGACCTCGTATTTGCTTTACCAACCTAAGTTTGACTGTCACTGCATGTCATACAACGACAAGGTCTATTTTTGCTTTAAAACCAATTTGACAAGTAGCCCAGGTACGCACGGGCGCGTTTTTCCCGCGGCGATATTTTTTGCGCAATAGATTTTCAACGCACTGCTTAGCGCGGAGAGTTGAAAACCAACCGTGTGTTTTAATGACACGCTGGGATACGCTCTGTTGGATTCTCTAAGCTCGGCTCAACACCGAGTGTTGAAAATCCTTGAAGCGCGATAAAATCTCGCCGCGATATTTATTTATGTTTAATACTTATCGTACACCACAAAAATACATCACATAAAAAATACATCAAACACTACAAAATGTACAATGGGCGGCCTTATCGCTAATTCGCGAAATTTTTACTTACGTGGACTTAGATAATTTCAATCTTAGTTAAGTTTTAATTTAATGAGAAAAAGAAAAGAGTATTGTCATAAGTGGTATGGCAAGAGATAGTGTGAATGGATTGTGTGTGACCTAATGAAATTAAGTCAAGCACACCTTTAACTACATATCGTCGCTCTAGATTTGATACCCCGTAACTGCAAGTACTGGTCAATTTTACATTTTGATGCGAAATTCTCCATCACGCAATTTTCCATCTTTCTGGTGATACCTTGTATGTACTTCACTTAAAAAACTGACTTTAGTGACGTCTCGTAACAAGACTGAAGCACTTTGTAAGGTGGGACCTTGTAAGTTTAATAGACACCAAGCATGCCAAGGTGATTTTAAGGTATTCTATTTAATATCCAATAACAAAAAGCATGCAATGTACATAATTTTATCAAAACAGTTTTTTGGCACTCCTGGAAAATTGACAGGTTCGTATTTACGAGGGGGTATTTTCCCATTTCATGAGTTAATCAAAATAATACAAAACAAATCAAGGGATCTGCACCCTAATTGCGTAACACACGATCAATCGGAATCTGTTTCATTTTGAAGCATATTGCTAATCCATTGCTTCATAAGTTCGAAAAATTTGTCTGCTCTACACGTAAATAACGCAATGAATGTTGTTGAACTGTCAAAATGAAACCGATTCCGATTGATTGTGTGTTACGCAATTAGGGTGCAACTCTCGAATTATTTTCGAAGCACAGAGAACAAGTAAGAATTTAGTTATTATTTATTTATTTCATACTCATAATGGTGATAATATTGTAAATGTCATTGCTTGTGGGTTAATTCTTACCGTTGTTAGGAGGTAGTGGTGAAGGTATGCTCTCGGTCTCGATGAATTTCTTGGTCTCCAACATAGCTTCCTTTGACGGACTGCCGTCTGGCGCCTCTTCTAGTCTAATCTGCGGATTAAGTAAAACAATGTTAAGTGCGTCCGGCCCTAAAGAGATTTTGATAATAATTTTTACACCAAAATACGATGATGGGGTGAATTTGTTTCTACGAGACACAACTCGGTTTGTCATGTGTGTAGTACTATTTCGAAATCAAAATCCATGATGGCGGCTACTGAAATTTGTAATGTGACGTCACACGCTTGGGCCGGGGGGACAGCGTGTCGCTGGGCACGTCGATGTGACGTCACTAGTCTCGCTCGCTCTGTATGTAATGCGTGTGTACGTACAGGGTGTGCGTGTGTGCGGCGCGGGTCCACTCCCTCGGGCGGGTCGCAGGCGCGCTTGGGCCGGGAGGGCAGCATGTCGCTGGGCACGTCGGTGTGACGTCACTAGTCTCGCTCGCTCTGTATGTAATGCGTGTGTACGTACAGGGTGTGCGTGTGTGCGGCGCGGGTCCACTCCCTCGGGCGGGTCGCAGGCGCGCTTGGGCCGGGAGGGCAGCATGTCGCTGGGCACGTCGGTGTGACGTCACTAGTCTCGCTCGCTCTGTATGTAATGCGTGTGTACGTACAGGGTGTGCGTGTGTGCGGCGCGGGTCCACTCCCTCGGGCGGGTCGCAGGCGCGCTTGGGCCGGGAGGGCAGCATGTCGCTGGGCACGTCGGTGTGACGTCACTAGTCTCGCTCGCTCTGTATGTAATGCGTGTGTACGTACAGGGTGTGCGTGTGTGCGGCGCGGGTCCACTCCCTCGGGCGGGTCGCAGGCGCGCTTGGGCCGGGAGGGCAGCATGTCGCTGGGCACGTCGGTGTGACGTCACTAGTCTCGCTCGCTCTGTATGTAATGCGTGTGTACGTACAGGGTGTGCGTGTGTGCGGCGCGGGTCCACTCCCTCGGGCGGGTCGCAGGCGCGCTTGGGCCGGGAGGGCAGCATGTCGCTGGGCACGTCGGTGTGACGTCACTAGTCTCGCTCGCTCTGTATGTAATGCGTGTGTACGTACAGGGTGTGCGTGTGTGCGGCGCGGGTCCACTCCCTCGGGCGGGTCGCAGGCGCGCTTGGGCCGGGAGGGCAGCATGTCGCTGGGCACGTCGGTGTGACGTCACTAGTCTCGCTCGCTCTGTATGTAATGCGTGTGTACGTACAGGGTGTGCGTGTGTGCGGCGCGGGTCCACTCCCTCGGGCGGGTCGCAGGCGCGCTTGGGCCGGGAGGGCAGCATGTCGCTGGGCACGTCGGTGTGACGTCACTAGTCTCGCTCGCTCTGTATGTAATGCGTGTGTACGTACAGGGTGTGCGTGTGTGCGGCGCGGGTCCACTCCCTCGGGCGGGTCGCAGGCGCGCTTGGGCCGGGAGGGCAGCATGTCGCTGGGCACGTCGGTGTGACGTCACTAGTCTCGCTCGCTCTGTATGTAATGCGTGTGTACGTACAGGGTGTGCGTGTGTGCGGCGCGGGTCCACTCCCTCGGGCGGGTCGCAGGCGCGCTTGGGCCGGGAGGGCAGCATGTCGCTGGGCACGTCGGTGTGACGTCACTAGTCTCGCTCGCTCTGTATGTAATGCGTGTGTACGTACAGGGTGTGCGTGTGTGCGGCGCGGGTCCACTCCCTCGGGCGGGTCGCAGGCGCGCTTGGGCCGGGAGGGCAGCATGTCGCTGGGCACGTCGGTGTGACGTCACTAGTCTCGCTCGCTCTGTATGTAATGCGTGTGTACGTACAGGGTGTGCGTGTGTGCGGCGCGGGTCCACTCCCTCGGGCGGGTCGCAGGCGCGCTTGGGCCGGGAGGGCAGCATGTCGCTGGGCACGTCGGTGTGACGTCACTAGTCTCGCTCGCTCTGTATGTAATGCGTGTGTACGTACAGGGTGTGCGTGTGTGCGGCGCGGGTCCACTCCCTCGGGCGGGTCGCAGGCGCGCTTGGGCCGGGAGGGCAGCATGTCGCTGGGCACGTCGGTGTGACGTCACTAGTCTCGCTCGCTCTGTATGTAATGCGTGTGTACGTACAGGGTGTGCGTGTGTGCGGCGCGGGTCCACTCCCTCGGGCGGGTCGCAGGCGCGCTTGGGCCGGGAGGGCAGCATGTCGCTGGGCACGTCGGTGTGACGTCACTAGTCTCGCTCGCTCTGTATGTAATGCGTGTGTACGTACAGGGTGTGCGTGTGTGCGGCGCGGGTCCACTCCCTCGGGCGGGTCGCAGGCGCGCTTGGGCCGGGAGGGCAGCATGTCGCTGGGCACGTCGGTGTCTTCTGTTAGTTTGGCGAGTTGATGCTCTCGCTTGTCGAGCTCGCTCTGGTACTTTATCGGGTTCGCCAAAGCCTCCGCTAGTTCTGACAGCCGGTCGGGCACGTAATCCTGGCGAAAAAGAGATTGTAACTATTAATATTTGCAAATTCATTTAATACAATATTATCGATGGATAAGTTAGCTAGACTAGCTCATTAAGCTAGTCTTGTTGTTTATTGATAGAAATTAGTAATGAAAGGACATCATAGTTAGAATAAATAAAGAACACTAAACATTGATTTCATCATCCTCCTCTGGAGCCCGTTGGAAGCAGACGTGTGCTAAAAATATTACAATTTTAATAAAAGCTTAGCAAAGTAAAGTGATCCTTATAAGTGTATTGTTGAAGTCAAATTAACATTTTAGTTGTTTAAACACTCAGGACCTTGTGTCCTCACGCGCGACTACGCCGGCGCGCGCGCCGCACCGCTCAGCCCCGCGGGGAAAAAAGAGCATCCGATATTTTCCTATCTCCTCGCACACACTCGGCAAACTGTATTCCAAATACAGTGCGCACTTTGATTTATAACTCGTTAGTCAAATCGCATCTAGAATATTTAATTGAGATATGGGGTATCCGCAGCAGTAACTAATTTAAATTCACTTCAAAGAGTTCAAAATAAAATAATTAAAACTCTGTTCCATTATCATTAACTCACTCCAACAAAGAGCTTATAAGAAAAAACGAAACTATTAAATATTAGACAGCTATACATTTACTATACATGCATTCTTATTAAAAACATAACTACAAACTCAATACAAACTAACATATAACTGAAAAAAACAATGCCATATAACCTGAGAAAAAGATATAAAAATAAACTTGAAGTCATCAGCGTACGCACTAATTACGGTAGAAATACCATATTGTTTGAAGGAGCACAGCTGTTCAATTGCCGGATGATATAAAAGAGTGCGATAACGTAAATATATTTAAAAATAAGCTTAAGAAACTTGTATGTATTGTAGTTTCTAATACTTTGGAGGAAATTGAATTGTATTGTACAGACGCCAGCACATCAAGCTCATACAATCTGTCAAATTTGACAGTT
This sequence comes from Apamea anceps, assembly GCA_951799955.1. NCBI lineage: Eukaryota > Metazoa > Arthropoda > Insecta > Lepidoptera > Noctuidae > Apamea > Apamea anceps. Next base: position 4,944,467 of record OX637506.1, read on the forward strand.
TCGGGTAGCTTGACCTGCTGGCGTCTGTACATACTGTATTATCATACTTACTACTTTGTATCTCATTATAAGCGGACTGTTAGTTCTTATGAGAAATAATTTTTTTTATACCGATTTCTCACTTAATTTCGGCCTGCAGAATATGTTCTGAAGGCCGAAATTATCTATTTTATTTAAAAAAAACTCATGGGATGTGGGTGCAAAGAGACGACATCCAACGTTGAAGAGTGTGTGGGGGGAGTGCGGTGCGTGGTATGGCTAGCGGTACCTTGACGACGACGAGGAGCAGCAGGCTGGCGGGCAGCGGCAGGCCCAGCTCGGTGCGCAGGTTGACGGAGCGGTAGCCGGGGCACAGGCCGCGCACGGGCAGCACGCGGTGGCCCAGCAGGCGCCCGCTCTCCTCGTGCGCCGCGATGCGCAGCATGGCCAGCTCGGGCAGCACCACCTGCGCGGGGACCACGAGCCCAACCCGTAATAACGTTCCAAATCTGATCGAAAACTCATTTCAGCGACAATGTCAAAAATGTAAATCAATTAGAGGTGTTTTTGACAGATTGAAACTGAGATTCAAATTCGAACATTCATAAAAATATATCCTATCTATGCACTTACAACTAAATTACCAAATCTTGGCAGAAAGGACAGGAAGTCTTGATATTCGCTGTGCAAATATTTAATGGAATGCTCGATAACTTTTCTGAACTTCTCAGTATATCATTTACAAAATTATCCTCCTTTGATACTCCTGTGCCAGTAACGGAAGACGGCATCAAAATAAATGGAAAAGCTAAAAAAAATATTGAGTCATTAAAAATAAACCTAGACGATTTTGAGCGACTTCTTGCTAATCGAATGAGTAACGCTTCAAATCTCAAAAAACTTTTTTACATACGATCTTTTCCATAGAAAACATACGCGATCCGTTGTCTCTCGCCCTGCGTTTGAAAGGTTTTCTATAGTACTAAGAACCAACAGCGGAAAAACTAGACGAATCAAGGTTAATGGTAACTGTCGACAAAACCGAACCAAACACCTGTGAAATGGACAATTACTCGCTTTTTGCTAAAACCAAGCCATTGATAGACTATTTCCTGTTAAATTGGCGTTAAAAATCTAATTGTGTTGTACGTGTTCAATTTTGTTTCGCAAATAAACTATAAGGACATACTTATAATTTATTTGCGATACTTTGGTAGGTTTTATACTATTGTTTCGTTAATTTGTTTTTTTTTTTCTACACCATGTTACAAGTTACGTAGGGACATTCAATACTTTTAAAATCAGTTCGTTTTTTAATCCCAGATATTAATCTTATGTTTACGTTTTTTTAGTATAGAAATTTGGCATTACACCTGTCAAATTAGTATCTAGTTTTAAAACACAAACTTTAGAGTTCTATACAGGAGGATTCATAATATGCCACAGAAGAATTAATTGATTTATTTGATTTCAGTACCCTCTTTAGTTATAATACCAGTTAATTAAAATGAGAGTCATTTCGCTTCACGAGCCAATCGGCTTCTGCGACATAAACCATAGATAATTTGAAATGTTAAAATAACATTTGAGAAATTTGTGTTTGTGGTACGCACCCAAGCGAAGAAATTCATAATGAATGAAGATCAAAGTTTTCAAAGCGGTAAAAACTGACCTTGTAAAAGCGCACAGCTGATCTCTATATAAACAAGCATAAATTCACACCTAACTGAACCACAACACGTATTATTACATTTATTATCCCTATCCATTACCTATTAGTGGGATGATTTCAAACAATTCTTAATTGCACTGAGTCGTTAAGTCAATCAGTGCCGCGTTTGTAGTAGCTAACTATCTGAATGGCATTGTGTCGGCGCCGGCGCACACCGGAGTGACGTGTAAACAATCCGTCGCGCAATGACACGGCCCATATGGCGGGAGTCAAAGAGATGCGAATACCGACATGTGTAGACACACACAATACATAGATACAGAAGGTCGGCTCCATACATCGAGGGACGGACGAATATACAAACATGCTTTACGTACAAGTGTCGCGACTGGCATTCGATCGAGATCGCCCTGCATGCGCCTGTCTATTTTGTAAATTGCCCTGTTATAAGTAGAAGAAAACTTGGCTAATAACAACCGCACGGGCCATCGATTAGGTTAAGCTACCCTTGCTGCAGTTGGTCCGTAGATGGCTGACCATCTTTACATACCAAGACCCCACTGTGCCTCGGAAAGCGTGGATCTTTGACAGTCGTTACGGGTCGGCAGAAATCTAACTAAGGGATATCGTATTACCCAGTTTTGGAGGTCAGATAGGCAGACACTCTATGTAAAATACTGGTATTCTACTGCATCTGGTTTGACTAGAAGCCGACCCCAACATAGTTGGGAGTAAGTAAAGGCTAGGCAGATGAGGTAGAAGAAAACTTGTGATTTGTCGAATTAATTTGAAATTATTTGTAAATTATTTTTCGTTCATTCTTTTATTTTTTTCCGTTAAGGTCGATTTTACAACCGTCAGTTAACTTTTATCTGAGTAGTCATTATGACGGTTTGACAGCTTTTGTAAAGCAAACTAGCTGTCACCCGCGAATTCGTCTGCGGTTCAGGATGAACAGTAGCCTGTGTCCTTCTCCAGGGCATGGTCTACCCATGTGCCAAATCCGTTTAACCGTTTTAGCGTAAAAGCATAACAAACAAACACACAAAAAATCAAATCTTTTGTCTTAGTTTTGTTAGTTTAGATGTGTAGGTATATATGTGTATACACACACATATATACACATACCTAAACTAAAAAATGATAAACCTTATCGGACGATTAAATAAACGGCCCTCAGTTCAATAAACTGTTGCATTATGCGTCAGCGAAAAGTACAGAAACTTTCAAAGGAGAAAATCACATGTAAAACCTCTTTTTATCTAACTATACCTACCTCATGACTAGTGCTAAAAAGATTGGTTAATGTAGTTACGTTTGCACACATATTTGCAAATATTACTATGCGCGTAAGCGACAGCAGACGTCGTCGGGGCGAATGACGTATGAATTACAGTCGTCATTTCAGTTACTTACGTTCACTTTAACACGTAATTATTACGATCAGGTTAAAGTGGACTATTATTACTATACGTAGGTACATTGAGGAATATCCTGCTGCATCGAGTTACTAACGAAAATCGCTAAAATTGTAAACATAGTTTGACAATTGACATTTTGAAAGTAGGTTTTGGCATTTACTTTTTTCGCTAGGTATCCACTAAAGAAGTGTAACTAATAAAAAACTTTTTAACAAAAAAATTAAACCGCCGAAAAAACCGAAAAGCAAAAAACAATAAACCTTTTTTATTTAACCTTAATAACTAAGTCGGCGCCGTTTAAATTTAAGGCAATTTAGTGATCTTTGTTTATTGATTGTTTGGCGCCGACTCAAAATTACTTAGGTATACTTACATTAGTTTAAGAACTTAGTTATTAAGGCTAAATAAAAAAGGTTTTTTATTTTTTGCTTTTCAGTTTTTTCAGCGGTTTAATTTTTTTGTTAATAAGTTTTTATTTTATAATTTTTTGTGGCTGTAATCTACTAGATGTTTGCCAAAGGGCAGGCACATGTGGCAATGAGAAGAGTAATAATACACAACTCAGCATTCAAATCTGTGAGTGAACAATAAATCTCCCCTATTTTCCCACCCTTAGGGTTGGATTTTTTTTCCAAATTTATATGGGACTAACTTTGGGGCATACCCTTTCCAATAAAAAAAGAATTATCAAAATCGGACTACTCTGTAAAAAGTTATGCGTTGTCATAAATAAAAAATAAAAAAAATTACGCGTCGACTTGAGAACCTCCTCCGTTTTTTTCGTCGGTTCAAAATACAGGTCAAACAGATCGCCAACGCAAAAGTGGAATTACACTAATGAAAAAAGTAATGCACCACTTGGGCTACTGCTTGGTTAATGTGGGACCTCATCTATACATATAAAATTCAAAGTCCTGACTGACTGACTGACTGACTGACTGACTGACTGATAGATCAACGCACAGCCTAAACCGCTGGTCCTAGAGACATGAAATTTGGAGGGTGTGTTCTTCGTGAAGAGTAGGCATCCACTAATAAAGGATTTTTCGAAATTCCACCCCTAAGAGGGTGAAAAGGGGGGAATTCGTTTGTATGAAAAATCTTATTCCTTGAGTTAATAAACTTGAAACTTGGCACGAATACTTATCTAAATAAATTATGAAGATTGTCATTTTTTTTTTCTTCTAAACTACCCCCTAATAAGGGATTGGGGGGTTTCAAAGTTTGTATGGAAGAATTTTAGCGCGCAGTCCGATTTACTCGAAACTCAGTATTTATACCTAATATTGAAAGTAAAGAATAATGTGTATCAAAGTTTTTTGAAAATCTACCCCTGACGGGCTGAAATGGGGTAGTCAATTTTTCAGGGGAGGATTTTACTGCATGGCTTGATTAACTCGAAAATTAGTATAAATAATCTTTGAGTCATAAAGTTAATCATTATAAGTTTTTCAAAACTACCCCTCAAAGGGGGATATAGGGGTGTTGAAGTTTGTTTGGAATAATTTGAATGCGCAGTCCGATTACCTCGAAACTCAGTGTTTATACTTAAGACCAAAAATAAACAGTAACATAATTCAGGGTTTTTCGAAAATCTACCCCTAACGTGTTGAAAAGGGGTTGTTAATTTTACAAGGGAGGATTATAATGCGTGGCTTGATTAACTCGAAAATTGGTATAAATAATCTTTGAATCAAGTTATGAATAATCCCAAACGATTTTTCAAAATTCCACCCCTGTGGGGGTGAAAAGCGGGGGATACAGTTTATATGAAAAATCTTATTCATTTAGTTAATAAACTTGAAACTTGGCAAGAATACTTGCCTAAGTAAGTAATAAAGTTTATCATTATAAGTTTTTCAAAACTACCCCTCAAAGGGGGATATAGAGGTGTGAAGTTTGTGTAGAAGAAATTGAATGCGCGGTCCGAGTAACTCGAAACTCAGTATTGATAGTTTTGACAGAAAATAATTAATAATGAGTATGTAAAGTTGTCGAAAATTTACCACTGACGGGACAAAAAGGGGTAATTCAGTTTTTAAGGGGAGGATTTGAACTTGAAACTGTATGTTACATTTTCACGCCTAAACCACTGAACTTCTGATTTGGCGTAGAGATAGATGGCATGCTGGGGAAGCACATACATTTTATCCTGTTAGCACGTTCCCGTGGGATAATTTCCGACAGCCACGCGGGCGAAGCCGCGGGCAGAAGCTAGTATAGTATACACAGGCTGGCACAAAATTTTTCACTGTACCACTCTATCGGAAAATGCTCTCATTTTCGCATAGGGCATTTAAAGTCATCGCAACTTTGATATTTGCGAACATTATTCCATTCCACAGATCACAACTTTGATATTTGTGAACATTATTCCATTCCACAGATCAGATAAAATATGAGATAGCTAAGCCAACCTGCCTCAAAGATTACTTGGCCGTTAAAATCTGTACTCTAAACAAAACAAAGGTGCAAACCAGAACGCAGGCCACCAACGTCGACCGTCGCCACAAATTTTGCATTTTTACTCTTACTTTTGGTCCTTAAGTCCTGACAGTCCTGATATTTTTGGGTCCTTACGATGCAATATTTTTAATGAACAAAGGTAAACTAAGCGAGCTGGCAGTATGGCCTGTGCTCAAAACTTTTATAAAAGTGGTGACAGCGTACCTTTTTAAATACAAACGGCTCCTCTCCATACACAGGATTGATGCCGTTATTAGGGGCGACCCGGGTGCGGAACTTCTTGCGCACAGTATCAGCCGGTAATCCGAACATGTCCACTTCGACGTAGGTGCCGCACCGCTTGTCCGTCAGCAGCTGTCCAGATAACACGGTCACTGATAATGTACCAGCTATGATACCGTCTACTGTGCTCTCTGCGAACGGATCGAGGCGACGATCCTGGAAAGGGAAAAGAATATGTTATTTTTATATATTTACTAGCTTTTGCACGCTACTTCACCACCATGGAGGGTGATAAAAACCTATAAAAAACCGTCTCAGGAAAAAATATTTGCCAACTTTCATGGTTTGATCACATCTCATACATACCAAAATCATGTATTTTTTTTAATTTTTGTTACTCTATGATGCGTTAAGAACTAAAGGGTTGGCATAAAATTGGGCACACAGACAGATCATGCCTTGAATTGGGTGGGCATTAAAATTAATTTATCGACCAAAAACTCTAGAATCGAATTCGCATTAGAAACAAATATGGGAAACCCCTAATAAAGTTAATGGTAAGGCGCACGCGACGTAGATGACGTATCCGGGAAAAACGACGTAAATGTAAACAGATTTATAAATCGTATGGAAACAAACACTTTCGTCTGTTTTGTTGGACATTTCAATCAGACGGGACACCATCATCATCGTGGGAACTCGGTGTTAATTAATCCTCTTAACATACACTATTGCCAAGAAATTGGGCAGCATGCATAAGGTTTGCTTACCAATCCAACCATGCTGGTGGTTAACATTCATTACAATCATTCAATAAAACAGTCGTTAATAGGATAATGTGGTATATTTACTGAGTAATAATGTTCAAATTGTTTATGCTGTTTAATGGCGCTTGCTGTCTGATTTATTTACTAGTTGCGAGGTAATTTAGGAGAATCGCATGTAGTAATGAATTCCCGCGGGCCGCGCGTTACTTGTATTTAAAACTAGTTTCAAAGACTGTATTACCTACTCAAGTTTAAACAAATTATAAAAATAATCAACTTTATTTACACAGATTATTTGTTTTACAAATGTGTGTACATATTCTCAACGTCTGTTTTACAAGCATGATTAGAAGGAATTATTGAATTGAAGGCAAACGAACTTTTACCTCATGGCAAGGACGTTTAGACTGACGACTGGCGTCAATGACGCAAAACATACAGGATGAAACTGAAAACTTGCGATAAATCGGAATAGGAGGTGCAGTAACTGTTACATAACCATAATAAATTGTCATTTCCAAAATTTAAATTCTTGAAAAAAATCGTGTTATTATCGTCGTAGATAGTGCAAACTAAGTTACTGCCTTCAAATAGTTCAAATAGACACGAATTATCCTCTTTTTTTTTCTAAATTATCCAAACAAATAAGAAAATTAAAGTATCAATTTTAGCGCGCATCCGATAAGCAATCCATTCATCGCTGAGTTCAAACCATGAAGTAATTTAGCAATAAACATTTACTTAATTTAGACCATTCCTACGAAAAAAAGAGCGCGCGACGACGATGCAAATCGCTCGCCTACGGGCACGTATGTGCATCCCTTTCCTTAATAACATGCTCTAATTTTACTTTATAGCACGCTGAATTAGATATTTTAATATGTCGCACCTATTCAATTTCATTCTGTACATTGATATCAATATTACCTATATTTCTATCTCATCGTCTTCTCCCTGTCCTTATCCCAGGATGTTAGTTACTTGGGGTATGCGCAACACGTTTTGTTCTGCCATTCGCCCCTGTCAAACGTCACTCTATCATTCACCCTCTATTCTTTCATGTCATCCCTCACACAATCCATCCATACTTTCTTTGGCCTTCCTCTCCCTCCCCATCCAGCTACCACCTCCAACCACCGATATTTATATCTTAAACTATGTTATTCAACTCACCTTTCTCCGCATAAATTCTGGCTTGAGTAAATACCCACATCGTCGATTGTACTCATAGGTGCCCAAGTTCAGCTGCATAGCCAAATCTAACGTTTGATAGTTGAGAGCTACTAACTGGCAGCCGGCGTTCCAGAAAACCTGTCGAACACATGGAGTTATTACAAGAATATTGATACTCGGAACTCACTAAAAATAGATTATTTCCTAGTAATACATCATTAGAGAACCGAGCGGCGCGGTCGGGAAATTAATCGACCTAAAAGGCTATTATCGATATACTTATTTAATTACTTATGCTCCAATAGACAGTGTCATGTGCTACTGTTTTTCTTTATAAGTGATAGATTCGCGTTTTACCAATATCTCTCCTGGAGCCGTAGTCTCGAACGCGAGGTTGGCGTGATTAGCTAAAGAATTGACATTGTTTCGAAGTAAGGAATCATTGAGTGGTCATAGTGAATTAGCGCCCTGATGGTAGCTGATGGCACTTGGTCAAACTTGGACAATTGAATCTAGTCTCTTTTTGTTTACGTCACAAACGCTATCGTAACGTAACATTTCAATTATTGCCAAATGGTTATATAGATAGTGACTAAGGGAATTACATATTTCATCATCTAAGCGACAAACGTGATGTTTACAAAGCTCACAAAGGCGCGTAAGAGTTAACTTTTCCCTATTTTTTTCGAACAATTTATATGTGTCAAAGTATGCAGTTATTACCTGCGGCATAAAGTTGGAGGAGTCGAACCGCGTCCCCGCCGGGTACACGCGTGACAGCTGATGCTTGTTGTAGTTCACGAACTCGATGGGACGCTCCTTTAGCAGCGTCGTCGCTTGCTTCTCGTCGAACGAAGACATTTCGTAGAAACGGTTCTTTTCTACACATCACACTCAGTTCAGTCATGTAGCTTAAGGCCAGTTTCTCGAACGAAAATTATCGCAAAATTAATATGACAAATTGTCGAGCGCGAGCAAACTGCTGCGATTAGCTTGATAAAGCATTCAACCATTAATTTTACGGTAATTTTCGTTCGAGATACTGGCCTTATAGTTTCGGGATAGGACAGAACAAGATGAAAGATGACAGATTTATGCTAAAAAGTTGTAGACAAACCAGTGTTTGGGGCTCAGTAGATGCGCTTGTACACTGCATAATTTGAGAAAAGAAGCATGAAACAAAAAATGCAAATAAAAAACAAAGGTTAATACTAACTGTCGCTATTCTCGAAGGAGCTGAAGTGTACAGGTTGCACGTAGTTGACTATGGCAGAGATTTCTGCGGCCGCGTGCGTCCTCGGGCGTCCTCCCCGACCTACACTTATAGCAATAAGAAGAAGCTGCTCACTCTCGGGCGTAAGGGGGAAGCGCCTCTCGTCCTGCTTCCCCTAACGTCAACCTAGCGGTAACACAAGCGTGTGCGCAGACACACTCTCTTCTGTCACTCTCATAGTCCGATGGGACGGGAACCTAGCAGATATAAAGACGGGAAAACGATTCTGACCTATTTGTAAGGCGGGAAGTTCCGACTCACCAGCCACGAACTCGCTATAATAGATACAAAAGGGGACATTTGGGGGAGGCCTAGAGCCAGCTACGCTACGTCAGACTGTTTTATAACTCACTCTCGGAGTTCTCGAAGGAGCTGAAGTGAACGGGCTGTACGTAGTTGACGAGGGCTGATATCTCTGCGCCGGCGTGTGTCTCCCGCGCGTCTTCGCCGACCGCGCTGTCGACACCGCCTGCTTCCTCTTCCCCCGACGAGCTTTCAGAGTCCGAAGATTCGGATGAACCCTGACGTGTCAACTGGCGACAAATAATATAATTATTTACAGTGCAATGAGCTTTCAAACTTTATGGCGGTCTGAAGCGGTCTACTCACTGCGCAGTACCCCACCCCCCACTCCCGCGGTGCATTTATTATTGCGCAACAACTCGCCTCGTGTTCAGAGCCACCAGAGTTTGCGTCGGGCTAGGCTGTACCTGACAGAAAACCTGGCTCATCGAGTTTTGGAAACGCTTCGTTTTCGTAGAGCGTCGTCTCTGTCACTCATCACAGGTATAAGTCAGCCTCTTTTGTACTATCACTCAAAATAACAATAGTGCTCTTTTTGCAAATTCGTTTAAACAATGTTTATCGGCTTCAGTAGCACCAAGTTTTGTTTAGACAATGAGCTGATAAATCAATGGGAAGTTAGTAAAAGGCAATTTTATTCTTATCTCATAACGCAACAATGGATATGTAAGTATAGAATTGTATGTATGTTCGAGCAACAAAAAATCTGATGTTGAAAAGTCAACTAATATACAGGGTTGTTTCAAATTGGCTAGCTAAACTCCGCAGACGCGACGGGTTTCGATATTTAAACACGATAAAAAAAAAATAAGAAGATTTTATGGTTTTTTTTAGGAGGTCAACGTCCGTACGAAGCATGAGTTTATAAAAACTGTTTTCTTATGTTTTATTGTGATTAGATATTGATACCCATTATGTCTGTGAAGTTTAGCAAGATAATTAATTTGAACCCTGTACAAGATGATTTACGGTACCGGTACGGTATTTTACGTCATCCCACGAAAGAATTTTGTAGCGCAGAGACAGGTGATAATTTTAGGTTTCTGACGCTCTTTAACGACATTGAGAAATCGCTCATATACCTACATTATTTTAGTTTTTACTGTAGACTGGAAAGGCAGGAAAGAAAACATTCATTATTATTTAATTGGTCCCAAATTCATAAATTGAACGACTAAATAGGATACGGACGGAAATGTTTTATGATTATACCATAAATATTATTAACGAGTTCAATAAATCGTTAGGAAAAAACAACTAAATACTGCACCTACAATTCTAATCTTGAAGTACGCAAACGATTTTCATATTCATATTATGTTTGATCCGCAGCCAAAATCTGGCTTTCGCTAAATAAATAACGCTATCTTTATATGCTGATAGCAATTACGTTTAATTGAATAGAAAAGGATGTGACATTATCTCGATAAAATTTAAAGGAAAATGCAGCTAGCTATAATCATAATGTCATCATTACGATTACAGAACTGGAAAGCTTTGCAAGCAAACTTTCTTGTTTGCTACCTGTAAGTTTGCCAGTACAGGTAGGGTTACCATCCGGACATATTCAGCTTTTTGATCCCCGTCCAACTTTGTCCGGCCTTGCCATTTATTCGGACTTTTCAACATAATATGTGGAATTTTTTAGAGAGTATAACAGATGAACTAAGGGAAGAAACATAAAAAACAAAAATGGCTGGACTAATGTTCGGCTTTTCACCGAAACTTTTAAAATTTTGAAATAGGTAACCCTAAGTACTGGTATTATAACTCCTTACTTAATTACCATAAATGCGAAAGTGTGTGTGTTGGTTTGTCCTTCTTTTACGCAGCAACGGAAAACCGTATCGACGTGATATTTAGTTTAGATAGATAGAATATTCTTTATTATGTACACCATAAAAATGCAATCGACATAGTTTATGGTCCGGAGCATGACATAGGCATATTACTTCTCATCCTGGAGAAAAAATACAGTCGAGCTCACCGTGGCGGTGGTAACATCTCCGTTGCCCTGGGGTACTTCTGGTCGAGGCTCGCTCTCCTCAGAAGCAATGGAGTCGTCTTTCTTGTGATGGTGATGATGTTTCTTCTTGTTCTTAATTATGATCTTGTTGCGCAGCAAGGATGGCGGCGGTAACTCCCCTCCTTGATGTCAGAAACAAAAGCACATCAGAACGTGGAATGTAATTTTTTTGAACGCAGCAATCCATCTGTACCTCGATCATCTAATCCTCATATATAATTATTCTAAAAAACGATTAAACGATGCTTGAATATAAATAAATCGGTCTATCGTCAATGTTTTCTTAGCGTGGCGGGGTAATAGGACAAACATTTATACTATGTATTGCGCTGAGACTAAATACGTTGATCATAATTCAAAAAACTTGACGGATTTTATCTTTTCAAATACATTTTTATAGAAGTAGATCAGTAGCGCATTACTTTTGTTTTTAAACGCTTCACTCTTGGCACATATTGGTGTTAAAATCACAAATGCCAATCCCTGTTCAAACAAATAAAGTGAAAAGGTCAAAAAAACTTCAGTCTGTGATAATAAAATCCTAAAGCTCCAACTACCGGAGACACATTTATTGCCCAATGATTAATATTTTTCACATCAGACTCTATAAACGACTACGAAAATACGCGTGTCTGTTGAGGAACGTTTTAAATAGTGCGAGTATTACTCGCTTAGCAGTTCGACCTAATAAAACGTAAGCATGCCTTAAAAGTCAAGGACCGATTAAAACAACATACAACGTGAACGTTTGAACCCGAAAACGAGTGCGTGAGCAGGGAAAACAAACTGTCTCATCATGTTTACATGTCATAACGGCACACGCTTGGTCTCAGGCCAACGTAAATACTGCAGGTGTACCGACTTCAAAGTATCGAACCGTTACGTCAATGGGCCCGACTAGATCATCACAATATTTACAATAATAATTAGAATTATTAATAAGCACCGAAATAGCGCTAACAATTAAGCCATTGCGTCATTGATACGCTAGATAAAACTTCCAATATGCTTCAGAATTAATCTGTACTCAACCCTGCGTTGACAAGGACCTGTCGACTGATATGTTGTACGTCATTTCCTTTCATAAAATCAAATGAAAATCATCTGGCGTATAAGCGTTCAATAAAGTTTGATGCACTCCTGATGTTTTGATGATCGGTTGAAAGATTAATAGGCACTGAACACGAACAATTTATCTAATCTTAAACAGTCTTTAGTATCGGAGGTAAACGGAGATGTTTTACCTTATGATGACCTACCTCACCTGCCGTGTTTCTCGTAATCGTAGTTTGACAATATTCAGGGATAGTTTGTAGTTTCAAAAAGTTTAAGCATGTAATATATCATTTGCACGTCAGTATAGCTGTCTATACCTCCTTAATCCTGATCTCCGTATTAACGTGAGACAGAAGACGAAGAAAGACGAAAAGAACACCATTACGATTGTTTTTAGCGATAAGACCTTTGTGCCGTTCTTGTGTTTATTGTTCCCCTCGGAGTAAGTACGACGTAGATATACCTATTTACTTCTTTATACAACTTACCCGGTTCCAATTGATGGGAGTCAAGCGCTTTATCAAGCAGCATGTCTCCGAATATTTCTCTACAATAGTTGGCAATCTTGGCTTGCTGTCGCGGATTGCAATGGTTCTCAAAGCTCAATATGACGGGGTAGTCAGACGTCTTAAAGGCGCTCTCTGCTATCGCTTCCAGTACCTCCTTGGCGCTGATCTCTGGCACGAAAGTGTACCCGTGCACGATCACCGGCTCGTCCGTGCGGCCGTTCCAGAAATCTAGCTCTACGCATCTGTGTGAAAAAGGAGAGAGACATATAGATATTATACTTTTATTCTCTGAAAACTTACTGATAGAAAGTTTATATGGTCGAACTTTTAATTAACAGCAGTAAAATGACACTTCTTACTGCCATTTCGCAAAAAAGTTATCACACTAGTCTACTAGTGATGTGATTAAAATTAATGAAGCATCGTTTTAATTTAGATATTTGAAATTGATCAATTTTGATTTAACCGATAACAATCAAATATTATTTGTATTAACCGGATAAACATATGTCGGAGTCATTCGTTTGACTATTCGTAACGCTAGCGCCACGCTGAGTTCGTAGAGGGGCACGAGAGCTACAAGAGCGGTGTGAGCAGAGCTCTCGGGAACATCGAAACATTGGACATCGTACGAACAACATGTGCTTTTCCGTATCGTTGAGTTGTGTACCTACAGTGTGTGATTCGCTAGTGTGACTAACTTGTTCGTAAATTATACTCTGATTTGAACTGCAAACCGTTTTTCTATTGCGCTATAACCAACACTACCCATAGTACGCCCACAGTAATTAAAATATGCCTGATGTTAACGAGAGACAGACATACCTTTTCCGACATTATATGTTATGTTGCATCCGGTTAGACTGGAAGCGACCCCAACATAGTTGGGAAAACGCTCGGCAGGTGATAAGTTTACTACGATCTACTTTATTATTCTACTACGTTCTACTATATTATTTGCAAAACACCAAAAACCTCAAAACTAAGAATATTTAAAAGAAATGTTTGTGATTAGAATTAATGCGTTCTATAAATCCAATCCGATAATGACTGATGTGATAACAAAATAATAATTAAGCATTGCTAATTATTTTTTAATGTAAACTAATATTAACCTTAATTTCATTATAAATTATACTATTCTCTTTTATAACATCAATTTAATATTGATCGATTTTGAAATTAATGTTAATTGAATGAATCGATTCTTTTGTCACATCACTATTTAAAATTCGTTAAGAAGTGGTAACACATAAGCTGTTATTTTAGTGCAGCTAATTAAAACTCAGACTATAATAATAATAATAATAATATCCCTGGACATTTCACACAGCGCCATCTAGTCCCAAGCTATAGGTTGTATGTTGTATTCAATTATTGATGGTATGTCTCCACAAACTACTATTTGATTATCAAATCCGTGCAATGTAAGCCGTACGCACGATGGTATTCCCCATCGGCAGAATGACGATCTTCCATGTGAATTTTCATCCCCTGTAGGGGTGAATTATCAAAAATCCTTCGTTTGTATCCATCTTCGTTATAAAACTTTGACGCAACATTTCATGATTCTAGACCTAAAGGTTAAGGCTGTGCGTTGTCTATTAGTCAATTTAAGGTTTTTATTAAGTAGACATTAAACTGAAAGTAATCGCAAAGTCGAACGAAACACGCTTTTACTTTTAGGCAAGTTGAGTTATCCGAAAAAATGGTTTCTGTGTAGTTATGAAACTGAAAAAAGAGTGCTTCAATTTAAACTTTTTAAGTGCGGCATACAGACAACGTAAACGAAAACGTTTTACTACAACATCTGATATTTATTTATTACTAGCCTCTTTAAAAATAAATCGCTTACTCATAAAAGTGCACAGCTATTATGCCATAAAATTACAAATTCCTATAAACAATTTATCTAATAGGTGTAACAATATCATTTAAAAGAGGGTACATGGAGTTTCGGGCCCGTTTTTCTCCATATACCTACTACACTTTGGAATGGGCAACTTAGCTTCATATTTCTGACTAACCGAATCATTGACAATTCAAAAGTGCGTGTAATTGGTTGAATGGAAATAAATGGTTTAAGTTTGATTACATGGAATATGTTAACTAATAGACAAGCATGGAGCATGAAACATTAAATCGAGTCGAGCTAAAATAAGGCACACGTGTGGGGCGCGCAATAAAATATGTTTCCCAAATATTTACATTTATTTTCATAAGCTAACACGATAATTAAGGTCGATTCACACCGATAATATCGATAACTAAAAGTTCGATACCGCACTAATTGGATTTATTATTAAAAACGCATTGGAACATTAGGTATTGATTTTTATAAACAAATTAATATCGATAGCGCAGTAATTAGCGCTCAACGAGTTCGGGCGGTATGCGGCAGGTTATACATTACAACGAACCATTCGATCAGGTTTACGTCCGTTTTTTTTTTTACTAACTGGTTTTAAGTTTTAAGAGCTAGGTATCAGCCGCGCTTCTTTAGAACACTACAGAACCGGCAAATCGAATTTCGTAGTTTTAAATGCCAATGGAAGTTTCGCAGATTGTTCAATAAAAAATTTTAAACAATGCAGAAAATGCGAATATTTTGGTTAACTCGTGCAAATAAATAGCTTGAGCAGAAAGTTGCAAAGAATGTGTATTTCGGAATGTACGAGTCGCGCACCCGCATTGTTTCTTTGGTTGTTTAAAATAATAGCAGGGTTTATGAGCTAAACATTTTAGAGGCATAACATTCAATCATTATTTTTGAAAGGTCGTAGTACAAGTACAAAGCGTGGTTGCACAACAATAGTTGGGTCTCGAATTGTCAATAGATCAAGTCGACTCAAGGTCAGTAGTTTGAGTCATCGCAGAAAGTGACAGAACCCCTCTACACACCTTTGAACACAAGGTCAAGTTTGGAGGCTTGCTCCAACGCTCTTGAACTAGACATGAATGCTATCACTAACCGCATTCGTTGCGCCTATGATTCCGGCTTCCTATATGGCACACGCATTTCTGTTAGATAATATGTATGTATTATAACGTATAGAAAGGCATGAAATACGTCACGAATGGCTATTGGTTGGTAGCTAGGAATAACTGAGGATGTTTGGGGGTATACTACGGATTCTGGCGTACTGGGTCCGTACCATAATAATTTGCAGGACCGTCTCAACTGTAGGACACGCCAAGTTGAGAGTAACAGTTGCACTGCACAAGGTTCAAAATCATTTGACACCTCACTTAATGTCAAATATTAAATGGAAGAAAGGAAATACGTTCATTTGCGGTAAAACACGATGCAAATGCTGTTAGCCCCTGGTTCAAAGGTATAATTTGCGATGATATAGTTAAACTGACCTGCATCCAGCCAGGAGACTCTGTCGGTATATCTCAACGCTGGACTTCCCCGTGATCTGATGACCGGTCAGGTAGGTATTATGCGAGCTGTTGATAAAGTAATGCGCTAGCGGCTGCTCCATATCATCGCAGAGGTCCATCTTACTTGGCGCCACTATCGGGTTGTCCTCCGAGATGATGAATCTGTAACACAAGAGGCATTAAGGCCTACTTGCATGGCGTGTATGTGTTCCACGCGCGCCTCAAAGAGATGTCAGCATGAGTGACGGGGCCCGATAGGGCCGTAGCCTGTCAGGGTAGCGGGATTGTCCGAAAGGGTTACCGCTGCCCTGGAACATAAAGGGCTAAGGAAGGAACACGGGTGGGTTTTAGTCAGTAAGAGTCTGACACTCCCTTCTGCTCCACCCAGAGCGGATTTTGAGGATGGGAAATCATCAAATGACCCCTTCATTTGATAATTTCCCATCCTCAAAAAAAAAAAAAAAAAAAAGCCTACTTGCACCGCTACCGCACCGCTAGCTAGACAAATGTTTAACGCTAAATGAATTTAAAACATCGTTTTGCCTCTATCATCTTCATACGATTGGCAAAACCACAACGATGTTTTAAATTTTTAATTACGTTTAGGGCTACACGCATTTAGTGATTTTGGTGCAAGCGGAGCTATCAAAATGGTGAAGGAAACACACATGTCTTCGTATCTTTGATTCCAACCAAAGATTCGAAGACATGTGACATCTAGCAACCCGTACTGTGCCCGCGTCGTGGATTACGGTCAACTCCTCACCGAGAGGAGGCCTGTGTCCCAGCAGTGGGAACATTATAGGCTGACTTTGCTATGGGCCTTAGAAGTCTAGTGGAATAGCTGAGTGACTTCAGCGCAATAATTTGAATGGCCTACAAACAAAATCTTCCGGGTTTGCGTTTGTATGTTAACACAACTATAGGACAAGAAATCAAGCTCAATACAACGTTCTATTAGAATTAAGTTTTTTATTACATTTCAGCGTTTAGCATGAAAGTTTATTACACAAATTAATCATCGTTAAAAAATGTTTAAACACAAAAAGAGTACATTTTTATTATATAACTGTCTGGTGGGGAGTTTATTAAACACTCTTTTTATTATAAGCCTCCATAGTAATAAAAATAACAAATCTTTTTAGTTTAACCGTTTTATGTTGTAAAGTGATTCATCATATACTTATATTACGATTAATTTGTACAAGACATTTGTAAAAACTGTTAGTTGTTGTCCACCAACCCAAACTGGGCCCGCGGGTGGTTTATGGCCCACTCCCTGTTACAGAGAGGAGACCTGTGTCCCAGCAGTGGGAACATTATAGGCTGATTATGCTAAGGTTACTTTACGCGAATTACGGGTCTTTTTTTTTGGATGGAAATCATCAAATGACTCCTCCCGCTCTGGGTGGAGCAGGAGGGAGTGTCAGACTCTTACTGACTAAAACCCACCCGTGTTCCTTCCTTAGCCCTTTATGTTCCAGGGCTGCGGTAACCCTTTCGGAATTAGGGTCTGGGCTGTTAAACATACCTAAAATAGAAGTATAATAATATCAGCCTATAATGTGTGCTGGGACACAGGCCTCCTCTTGATGAGAGGGAGTGGGGCGTAATCCACCAGGCCCAGTGCGGGCTGGTAGATGTCACTCATCGTGCAATTTTTAGTTCTAGGGCATGCCAGTTTCCTCATGTTTTCCTTCACCGGTTTGAGAGCAGTGGTGATGAAATAATTTACACAAAGTAAAGCTAAACATAAGTACGTACCTTAAAAACCCATCAAAGGTAAGCTGCGATCTTTGCTGATGGTACTTGTTGTGCTCATAGGTTTTGATGACATCCTTGGCGCGTTGCAGATCGGCGTGGGGATGCAAAATCTCGTTCAGCCTGGGGTCCCGCTGGATGTCGTTTAGAAAGTCCACCAGCTGATTGGCAGACAGATGCGGCTTGCCGTCCGTACTGTAAACAAATATTTCGTTATCATCGCTGGCTTTGACCGACTGATGTCATCCGTTGTTGTGCAAATTTCCTGTGGGTATTTTGCCCTTTCAAAAACTTTAGGTAGATACGTGTCCTGATTCTTAATTG
Organism: Apamea anceps; assembly: GCA_951799955.1. Classification (NCBI taxonomy): domain Eukaryota; kingdom Metazoa; phylum Arthropoda; class Insecta; order Lepidoptera; family Noctuidae; genus Apamea; species Apamea anceps. The sequence goes on from OX637506.1 coordinate 4,962,806, forward strand.
ACACGTAAACTTTGGATTCCATTCATGACTTATGAATGAGTTAATATTATGTTATACTTATGACACACATTTATGTTTTCCCTCACCCTACTACCCAGCCAAATGGAGCAACCGGTCTATTATGTTAAAATCTCACCGGGATAACTTGGGTGTAGCGAGATTGCAGTGAGCTATCATTCCATCTGATGCTAGGACTTGAGTATATTCACAGCTAACTTAAACTAAACATAACTTAAACTCACGAATCAAGAATAGCCCCGTCGGTTTGAGAACCCATATAATTGCAGTCAGTCGCTGTTTAATCTGTCCAAGTCTTCTGTTAGTGAGAATTTCCTGCCATGCTACTTGTATATTTAACAACTATAATATGTAAGCTAAATAAATGAATTTGAATTTATTTTAATACCTTCCTAGGACAAAATGTAGCTACTTAAATCCCTTATACGATCTCAATCGCTAACTAAAAGAGCAACATCTTGATGTATTAAATGCTTGATTGGTGGCATTTGCTACCCTCAGGAAATACAGGTTTAGGCAATTAACAGAGTAATGAGTAAGCTCATCCTACAAGAAATATGTAGTTTCATATTTTTTTTAACCTCTGACAGCAGCAAGCCAACAGCAACCTTATACTAACAAGAATAAAAATCATTGGGATTTTTACAGACTTGTCAGTGGCAGCAACCCAACAGCAACCTTATCACAAGGAGCATAAGGCAGAGGATCACTGTGATTTGGACAGTGATGCAAAATCAGAGGTAAAATAACTGTGAATGGACGGTACACACGGCGACACATCAAGCTATATTTTAGCTGACCTCGCATTGTGATTTTTCGTACAATCAGAAGACAGCTTATGCTGGTCATATATAGATAGATATGTAGATTTCCCGAGAGTTATACATAACCAGTCTAAATAAACGCAATATTGAGTAACACTACTTGAAATGAAGTCTCAGAAAACGCGGAAGCCTTCAGCAATTCAACTATTTATAGAAAAATAATCATTTAATATCATCGCGATCGAATAAATAATTCTATCGCAAATATATTTACACCAGACGATAACCTGAATTACTTATTTTCGTCTTTCGTCGTACCAACCTACAAGATAAAAACTTTTGTGTGTTAACGTTGACATTATTTATATGGCTTTACCTATTATCATTATAAATTAATACAACAATAATTATTATATTCAACAAAGGAAAACTCAACATCGCATTAATCAATAATTATTAAAATCTTGGAAAACCACAAACAAAACCACATAATGATGTAGGTATGTATTCAACAGTATGAACTTAGGTAGACAGGTCACAGTGGTGAGTTCAATTGTGATTTATGTCCGAGTCAAATGGTTGATGAGGTTAACGTAGCCCGGCAACCCGAACAATTATAACTAATTGTCGCCCGCTCCAACCCGCGACCTTTTAATACGCCACTCACAGGAGCTGATTCGCTCTATTTATAGTACGCCGTATATTTACCTGCTCTATATTATATTTACATGAGCAACGCTAATCTGGGAGGTGGAAAAAAATGGCATTATCAGCTTTAAATAATCTGTTGGACGTAAATGTCGACCGGGAAAAGGGGGTTATTATTGTACAGGCAGATGGCGGGGCGATGGGCTGGCAAAATGGCAACTGACACTATGATTTTGCAATTTTATTTTGCAGACTAGCTTTTGCCGGTGACTTCGCTCGCGTTTAGGTCGGAATTTATTCCACGGGAAACACTGCCGAGATAAAAAGTATCAAAATCAAAATATTTTTTTTTTTCACATAAACCTACATGGGCACTTATGAAACGTCAGAAGCAAGCTGCGCTACTGCACTATTTGTCCTAATGTCCTACCCAAATTGTATACCAAATTATATCAAAATCCGTTCAGCCGTTAAGACGCGAAAAGGTTGGGTAGCGGGATCGTCCGAAAGGGTTACCGCTGCCCTGGAAAATTAAGGGCTAAGTAAGAAACACGGGTGGGTTTTAGTCAGTAAGAGTCTGACACTCCCTTCCACTCCACCCAGAGCGGGAGGGGTCATTTGATGATTTCCCGTCCTCAAAAAAAAAAGACGTGGAAAGGTATCAGACATACAGACAGACAGAGTTACTTCCGCATTTATAATATTAGTATGGACTGTGAAGAGGGGTGTGTGTATGTGACTGGGAAGTCACATCTCTAAATAAAGTGCAGAACTTAAGTCCTTACTTGTTTCGAAACTTACTGCCCTTTTCGACCCGTCTCAAACAAATTATAAGTACCTTAGTTACTAGGCGATTTTTTTATAAGGGGAGTTAATTTAAGGGGAAACGCTTTATCAACATATCGACGAACACTAATGCTTCCTTCACAGTTACTGTAAACAATTTACGCTTAATTAAGCAGATGGCTCAATAAACGAGACTGAAGCGTGAAAAGCTGATCAATCATGACCTTTGGTTGCTTTTTTTGATACTTGAAAGCAATAAAATATTATTACATAACATAATCAGCCTATACTATTGTTCCCACTGCTGGGACACAGGCCTTCTCTCTGTGAGAGGGAGTGGGCCATAATCCACCACGCGGGCCCAGTTGGCAGATGACACATGTCTTCGAATTTTTGGTTCTAGGACATGCGAAATATTATTAATTCCGACTTATTCTGATATCTCTGTACAGTAAATACTGTAATTTTTAAGTTTGTAATAGAGAAAGTAATGATTAATGTTAATAATATATTAATAGCTATTTGCACACCTATGTAGGTAGGATATGGTTTAAATCGGTACTTGCCCATGGTCCCCCAGCCTAGTTCCCCTTGGGATACCACGAGCAAATATTTTTGCCCGTGGAACCCCCTGAATAACAATGTCCTCATTAAATATATTTTTATTGCCCGTGGTACCCCATTCCAAACGAGTGTACTACGTGAGCTCGACAAATGGATGTGCGAATAACACTTGTGCGACAAAACTGTACTGCGACTCACCATTACTGTTACGTGTATAACCTCATATACCTACCCATATTTAAGAAAAGTATTTAAACGAAATAAATGAACTAATGATAATAATAGTGCATAGTAATACCACAAGTCTCAATAAAAAAGTAGGTATAAAAATTATATGAGAAGCGTCGCTACCTTGGAGTTTACGTTAATCTTTGGAAATAACAAGCGACTCACATAGCTCACTTTGCAAACATCAGTCGGCTGAAAGCTGAAAATATTGAATCGCACCTAGGGTAGCCAGCCGTATGGATTGTCCGGACATGTCCGTGTTTTTGGCCCCCGTTCGGCCTTTATCTGGCCTTGTCATTTGTCCGGATTTTTAAAGAAAGAAAAAGGAACGAAAAATTCTTTAACTGTCACAGAAACACGTGGAATTAGGGATTTAAGAAAAAAGTTAAATTTTAAGAGTTGGTAAGCACTGTAAAAAGTAGAATCTCGGCGGGGCAATCGCGTAGTGTAACGTAAAGTAGGAATGGCTTTCATTTTGACAGTTCAACAACATTCATTGCGTTATTCACCTTAATGAGTAGACATATTTTTCAAACATTATGAAGCAATGAATTGGCAACATCGTTCAAAATGATTCAGAATGAGATTGATAGTGTTAAGCAATTAGAGGGTCTTTTGTAATTTCGAAATGGTAACCCTAGTCGCACCAGAAATGGATTTCCCCAGACAATATCGACGGAATCGGCCACCAGCTAACTGCGCGTATTGATCAAAAGGTCATGAGTTAGTCTCAATCCGGAGCGAAGTTTGTGATTAACTTCTAGAAACATTTAGCTCAATAGACCGCTCCATTCAAGGGTGGGTAGAAATTTTTAATTGAGTTGATCGAACTAATGCATGCGGGGCCATTATTATAACAACGCACTTCGTTCATAAAGTGTTGTTGTTTTATCGGTCAAGTATGTACGAGCTTAATGGTGCGGATGTGTTTCAGCTTAAGGCAAAAGCGTCAGGGCTGCTCGTGAGATTCAATTTTCTTACGTTTTTTTCAATTCCAGGTCAGTATCAGCGAGATAATTACGTAACAGACCATCAGTAGCAATTGCTTTCTTTTTGACAGTTCAGCGACATTCATTGCGTTATTTACGTTGTTGAGCAGACAAATTTTTCGAACATATGAAGCAATGGATTAGCAATATCGCAATATATATGTTACGCAATTAGAGTGCAGGTTGTATGTTGATCTAAATATGATTCGCGGCCATAACAAATATTTATTTATAGCATTATAATCTTAAACATCATCAATACAACTCAGTTTATATTACCCTATTGAATGACTGTTTCATGAAATCATGACATTTGAAGCCAATTCTATCTCAGGGTGTTAAATTGCTGATTCTAATGATTATAATTCCGTAAAGCCATATTTGTTACGGTCGCGAATCATATTTTAATCGACATACCTGCCACTGACCAGCAAATTGCAAAAAAAACGTAAGTGCATTTGAATTTCGCGGGCTACCTTAGCGCACCCCCCTTAATATTGATGATCTTAAAACGTTTTGCTTGGCATGGTAAGCAGCGCAACATGAACAAAATGAGTTTCATTACTTAGACCACCCTCGTGGTTACGATGTCATGTTTTTGTTGTCAATACTTAGTTATTTTATTTCCAACTACCCGACAGCTGTTGCGGTCTTGTCCAATTTTCAATTTATTATTGTACTAGCTGCGCCCCGCGGTTTCACCCGCATAACTTTCGATCCCGTGGGAATATCGGGAAAAAAGTATCCTATTTGTTAATCCTGGTTATAAACCATCTGTATGCCAAATTTCATCCAAATCCGTTTAGTAGTTTTTGCGTGAAAGAGTAACAAACATCCATCCATCCATACAAACTTTTACATTTATAATATTAGTAGGACCACTGCTAGGCAAAGGCCTCCCGTCTCTCCACTTCTCTGTCAATTTTCAATAATTTATACAAAAATCCTACAGAAAAAGACGTTACATTTTTTGCCGAATTTGAATTATTTTCTCATTTTTTCTTGTCATAAAAACCTAATTCGGACTATTACGAACATTTTAAAACAAAAAAACGAATGGGATCGGCCGCCAAATTCAAATGGGTCCAATGGTTTTCAAATGATGCGCCAGCAGTTCATTTAAAGAAATTAAAGACTTTTACCGTACATTGTAACGAAAAGTTTTCTGAATTTATGGCTCAACTACTACCTAAATAAAGTTTGCGCACCGTTAGTAGCAGATCAGGATAATCAAGAAATGGTCGCTCTTCCGAACGTATCAACAACAATTTCATTAGCATGCAAATGGTTCATTTACATAATAGCGCAGGTAAGAAGTACGAATCGGAAACATATTGATAAATTCTAAGTGACAGCTTGGGTTCTGGTGTCGTTAGAAACTAAGCCTAATATCGCGGCGGGATTTTATCACGCACTGGATTTTTAAGTCTCGGTGTTGAATCGAGTATTGAGCATTGAGCGCATTGAGCGCATCCTAGCGCGTCAAAAAAACACACTGTTGGATTTTCAACTCTCGCCGCTAAGCAGAGCGATGAAAATGCAGTGAGCGAAAAAAAATCGCCGCGGTATAAACGCGCCCGTGCGTACTTGGGCTTAGTTGTCGTACTCAATCTATACTTTATAATAAATCTGTAGAAGTGAAAATTCTGTACATTGAAAATATCAAAAAAATAAATGGCAGGGGGTGTTACTAGACCGACACCGAACCCAAAAATGTGATTACAAAAATTTTTGTCTGTCTGTCTGTCTGTCGGTCTGTCTGTCTGTCTGTCTGTCTGTTTGTTCAGGCATCACGCAAAAACTACCGGTTCGATTACGATGAAACTTGGTATAATTATTCTTTAATATCCTGGGCACCACACTGGGTACTTTTTATCCCGGAAAAGTATATACAATAAAAAACAAACTTAATTTTGCGGTTCGATCCCTAGACCGATTACTGTACCAACCGCAAATAATAAGTTTGTCGAAGGTTACGTCACCCGCAGTATTATCTGTGCGACCTTTTTATTCCTTTTAGTGTTTAGAGTTATTTAGGTTTAATTTTATAAGTCGTAGGTATAGATTTTAATTTTATAGTATAGGTACTATATTTGTTAGTGTACGTAGTGACCGTAGGTTATTTTATAATACTGTTAGGTAGGATTAGTCATTCGTATAGATATTAGTTTTTCGAGATTTTGCTTATTTATTGAGTTTAGATTAGTTATCATCAGAAATAGGTTTATTTAGGTAGGTTATTTTTTTTTAATTAGGTAGGTACTTAGGTAAAGATATCATATAGGTACCCTCTTAATCACCACTAATGAGACACAATTGATTTTCTATTGTAATTAGCCACAAAGGGCCCGCGAGATGGATGGCATCCTGGGGAAGCACATACATTTTATCCTGTTAGCACGTTCCCGTGGCATAATTTCCGACATCCACGCGGGCGAAGCCGCGGGCAGAAGCTAGTACTCAATATATTTATTGCTTCCACATGTGAACTTAGTTGGTAAGGTTTTATAGAATATGTATGATCATTGTGGACCCTGTCGGGCACAGCAAAAGTAGGAGAGAGGAAGAAGGCTTTTATTTGACTACTTAGTTATTATAATAAATATTTTAATTATTTTAGAAAAAACATGGTCTTAATTTAAAATTTATATATCCATTAAAATTATAATACCTAGCATTTATGTAATCGAAATTGTTTTAATTTATATATGAATGTATTACATTTTTGTTCTTCTTAAATTTTTTCTGGTAATTTATTATATATTTTAATTGACATGATTATTGCAGTGTTGTTAGTACACTAGTCATTAGTGTACTTGTTGAGTGCATTTTTAACTTGAGCTTGGTAAGTTTAACCCAATCTAACACGACATGTATATTAATTATTTTTATTACTTATATTATTTATTAATGATTGCCATATAATTAATATAATATAAACATTCTTATAAATTGCGTGGTTATCATTAATATTAATACGTTTTTTTCCTATTTATGTTTATCATTTAAATATTCATCTAAGGAGTAGTATTTGTTTATCAATAACTTTTTAAGTTTTTTTTATAAATTTAACTTTTCTTTTTTTTTATTATGTCAGGGAGTTTGTTACATATTTTATAGACATTACGTAGGGACTGCATCGCTGATCACAATCATTAGATACGCTTCCGGACCGAATCGAACACCAATCAATGTTATCGAAGGAGTTTTCTAAAAGCTATTCACAAACCTGAAACCCGAACATTTGAACAGTTTAAATCAAATAGACGAGCGCTATTCTTCCGACAGCTCATTACTGTCGGGGCCAAGACAAAACAGGTAAACGAAAATATGTGATTTTCGCTATGGAGATATAATAATAATAATAATAAAATCTTTATTTCAGACTAAGTCCATAGATGTTATAAGTTATAATACATGCGAGAGTTATAAAATTAGAAGATACGAAGCCTTTTGCATGATTATAATGATAAGTAATAGATAGTTTTGTAGGACATCCGAGAAATAATTTTCCTCGAGTTGTAGAAATACCACAAAAGGCGCTCAGGACTTCACATAAAACCGGTGAGAAGACGTAACTTATCATCAGAGATCAGAATAGGTAGAGTATACTTGCCTAAAGTTCCAGGCAGTAAAAAACAAAGGAAAAAAAGAAAGAAGTACTTAGAAATTTCTTAAGAAACAAGCAGTAGGTACAGACGCCAGCACATCAAGCTACTACAATCTGTCAGATTTCTTTAATAGATTTTCAACTTTATCGCTAAAGCATTAAGGTTCAGGGTTGATTGGTAAAATTTGACAGTTTCGGGTAGCTTGACCTGCTGGCGTCTGTACCTTTGTACTCAATTCTAATATGTCGTATCTGTATCAACTTTACTGTGTAAATAAAAATAAATAACATAGAATGCATAATACCGGATTCTGAAATCCCGGAATAACAATCATGACCTTTTCATTCCGAGATAATAAGAATCACGAATTATTTATTAGACTAAATACATTGGTAACAAGTTGTTTATTCGAAGAACCATTATTATTAAACCGTTTTTAAGTTAAAATACTTGTTCATATTAAATAATGTTGATATTCCTACTTATCAGAAATGTCACGAAATGTTTTCTAAGAAAATTTGAATGTTGCAAAAATCTAGAAAAGGATTTTATCTTTTATATTTACAAAACGCACCGTCTCTATGTCTGTCTGTTTGTTCCTATTTATATCTTTTTATCGATTCTTCGAGTCGAGTCGATTCTCGATTTTTGTTTTTAATCCGTAGTTTTAGTAGGTATAGACATGAATCCACGTAAACAGAGACAGGGGCACAGCTAGTGAGTTATTCATAATAATTACTAGCTGCGCCCCGCGGTTTCACCCGCATAAGTTTCGATCCCGTGGGAATGTCAGGATAAAAAATATTCTATGTGTTAATAACTACCTGTGTGCCAAATTTCATATAAATCCGTTCAGTATTTTTGCGTGAAAGAGTAACCAACAAACAAACAAACAAACAAACAAACATCCATCCATCCATACAAACTTTCACGTTTATAACATTAGTAGGATTAGCCCGTACTGTCCCCCTCACCGCTGGACAAAGGCCTTCCCTCATTCGTTCCGACGATTCCGCGCAACTTCTTAAAGTGCTAAAGTTAAATATGAACAACTTACAGAGAAGAATCAACATCGCTATACAACATTGCAATGCTGCCCGCCTTTTGGGCGCTTTTCCTGTTGACAGCGATACGGACAAATATTTTGATGCACTACGAAAGTTTTCCTTCTTTTTATATACATGTGCATATTATTGTAAGCCTGTTAGCTTATATTATGTAAATACTTACAGAGTGTTAAATATCTTCTGGACCTCGGTCCTCTGAGTGAGGTTCTTGTAGAACGCGAAGAAGTCTTCGAACTGGAATTTGGACTGGCTGATGGTGTCATTCTTGCCGGTGGGTAGTCCCGACTCACTCAGCGCCTTCTCTACACGTTTCTTGTCTTCTTTGTTCTGTGCTAGCAGCTTCACGATACTGCATTAAAAATACACATTAATATATGTAACTGAACATTGGAGTAAGGTTTTGATCGAATAATTGCCAAAAAAACATAATTTAAATAATTTGACCTTTTCTACTTGAATTTATTTTATTTTTTTAAATGTAATGTCTTATAATTTTCATAAATTGTCTATAGATATATCAGGGTTATCAGTATTCGGCTCTAAATTAGTGCGAACACCGCGCCACAAATAAACCCCCGGCACAGGCGCCGCCCTTATAGTACCTATAGTGTTCAATTTAATAATGCTTTTAGAATGCTGTTGGGACTGACATGGCGTTGTTCGCACAGATGGTTTCCATGCCATTATGCGAAAGAAAGCGGCCTCCTTATTACAGCGCCTGCACGATAGTAACAACAGCATTCTAAAAATGATCGCTGCCAAAGCGGACTGTCCCTTTCAGGGACACTGGGTGGGGACAGCCCTAGGTCTGAATTAATAATTATTATTTATGTTTGAAAAGAAACACTAACAACAACCCTAACCTATTTAATTTACATAAGCATTATTGTTACTAACACCAAAATACTAACAAAATTATGGACCTAGTCTGAAATGAAGTTTTGTTTTATTTTATTGTGCGTCATCCACAACATTTTATGCAAATAAATGCTTTTGATGCGATTTTTTATGCCAAAGACCAAGGACGACCAAAACCGCTTCCGACTTACGAGCTCAATGATGATGGTGAGTTTTCTTTCCAAGCAATGGCAATCAATCCATGAACATCCACAAAATCAGACGAGTTGCTAAAGCTTAGCTGACCTTTTCAACTTCTAACCTAACAAGTTTGAGTAGTTCGATGCTCTTCTTGGGAGTCAGCGGGTTTCGAAAGGTTAAAGTTGCATCAAATCTAATCACGCTCAGCAAACATCAAACTGCCTGTTCCATTGAAACTGTTGTCATGGTTTCCTTGGGTAAAAACATACCATGATAAAAATGTCAAATGTTAGCTAAACTAAACGTGGTACGATTCTACTCAACATGTTCCGACTACAAATGACAGTTGCCCCTTGACATGATAAAAACTTTGTTCGTCTACACAGGCCATTAGTGAACTTACGACTCATGTATGTCATCGCATTACGCAAGAATCGTATAAAAACTACGTTTAAAAAATCTTGTGTATCCGAGTGCGTCTAGATATGCTAATTCGGCTTTCAGATTTGCATGGGTATTAAATAATGATCGATATGTATAAATTATATATCTAGTTTAACATAATACTATATTTTCTGAGAAAGATAATTATTATTTATATATCCTGTGGGATTTTTTTAATATATTGTGAGTTGCTAGTGTAGCTATAGTGAACTGTATGTGTTACGCAGCTATTGTTTTAGTGTGAAAACAATCAGCCGGTGTTACCATCTTTCATTATTTCCCAAGGCAACACCTCAACTAACAAAATAAATAATATTCCGAAGGTCCAAAGTACTTAACCTATATTCTAACACAACAACTTAAGTTTTTAGCGTAAAGGCAAGTAAAAATCAAAAGAAGTTTTTACAAGTTTCAAGGTAAACGGCCCTGATACGTAGATTTTAAAATTAAAATTTGTGAAAAATTATCATAACCGGCAGAGGTGACGACTAAGTAGGAGTTATTTAACTTAAATATACACACAAGAATGTGGTACTGACTTGTATAACAGCTCCGAAGTACATGGCGACACGTGCGGTAAAAGAATACAAGTAAACACGTCGCCCCGACGTAAATAAACAATACTTGTTCAATATTATGACGACGACGGTTACCAACAGGCAGTCGACAACCTTCATGCGTTTGTTATGCATGAATGGTGAACATCTTACACTTTAGGGATCCCTACTAAGAACATTAAAACGGAAAATGAGAAAATTCATGTTTTTGTCGACATTGGAAGGCAAAATAAAAAACATATCATGAGATAAATTCATTTACGGTGAATTTACTGGCTGGCTTATTTTTTTGATGCCCTATGATTCTTTCCCCTCCCTTTTTCACATTATTCATAAATTATGTAAATTAATATTTACTATAACAATAAAATTTTACGGTGACAATTTTATTGCAGAACTATCGTCAAATCTTATCGACCGCCGAAATACAGCAGCAAGCTACGAAGAAAACGCACTCATGTGTTTTTCTCCGGGTATACGCCGGACGTAAACATCGTAAACTGAAGTTAAGATCTGTGAAACACGTAACTGAGTTTTGGGTAAATATATTAACATCCGATAAGTTTGTCACCGAGTGTCAACGGTAGATTGACGAAGGTTTGTACTCAACGTCCAATGAACCTCTCATGTGGTAGATGACAATGACAGATGGCGCGGCTATCACTAACATTACCTGACAACCAGAAACAAGGAAATCGAACTCAAACAAAAGAGAGACAAAGTTTCTATTAATAAACGAAAACTGAACGGTGCTACAAAAAGATTTTATATACGGAATCTCCATCGCAACGACCAACAAATACTCCTCGAGGAAAATAGCTTCCACTGAACAGTATCAACATTGAAGTTTACGCGGAGCAAATAGCTAATCATATTCATCAACTGTGTCCATTAAATTCAGTCATGATTTACAACACTGCATTTTAAGAAGCGATTATTTAATATTAACAGTTACGATTTATAGCAAGTCCGTCTTGAGCACGACATAAATACATTAAATCAGCAGTTTATCTTCGCGCCAGTCATAAAAGTCAAAGGGTTAGTATATTGCTAACTGTTCGTCTAGGTCTATTAATGCAACATCGTTATCATTCAGCTAAATATTTTTGCTTAATGTAATTCAAACGCTCACTAGCGCCCGGGTTCCGCTCTTGGAATGAGGTCAACAAATGTTACCCGCGGTCTTATACATCTCAATCTCATTAAACTTCCTATTGTTCTTTAATCCTTTAACACTTCAGTTTGAAAGTTTAAATGATATTTATTGACCCGTTACAACCCATTAAATGCCGGAGAAAGATAAAAGAAGCTATACCAAGTTGTAAAATAAAACAGTTCTTATCACTGAACGTTAAAAAACTATAAATATGTTAGATAAAGTAGAAAGACGTAGTGACTTACTTTTTGACGAGAATTTTCCCAGACTTGTCAGCTTTGAGCGCAATCTTCGTGTGTAACTTCTCGAGGAACTTGATTGTTGGATTGTTGAGCTGGCTCAGGTTGTACGCCAGCGCAAACAGCCCCTCGGTCCAAAGCTGCCAACAAAACCAAATTACTATCAACCGTATCCAGAGCAGTAGTGACCTCTGGGTCGCCTACATGTAGCCCTCCATCTGGATGTAGGTCGTGGTTTGGACCCAGGCAGGCACTTTTCTTTGTGTTAATAATTTCATTACCGCTGTTTTCAAAACGAGGAAGGAAAACATCGTGAGGAAAGCAGCCTGCCATGTCCTAGAACCAAAAATTCGAAGACATGTGGCCTCTACCAACCCGCACTGCGCCAGCGTGGTATATTACAGCCCATGCCCTCTCGAAAAGAGGAAGCCTGTGTCCCAGCAGTAGGAGCATTAGGTATAGGCTGATTATGCGTATGCTTATGCTATGTATCCAGACTAGCAAATTCAAAGAAAGATTAAAGCTACCTCCGACGTAAAAGTCGGCTGAAACTTTAATCTTGGAAAGAATCGGTAATTAATTACTCAAGACATCAGTATCACCATAAATAACTCCAGTCGTTATCGTCAGATAAAGAAACCATTACCGATTAATTCAAGAACATTAGATGCTACGTTGCGGAATAAAATATCATCTATTGGTAAAAGAGAACCTTCCATCTACTTGGGACGCTACATTAAGTAGTCATAAATTTAGAAGCTGTTATGTGTCGTGAGGGTACCGCGTGAGAGGCATCTCCTGATAAAAAGTAAGTAACTATGACAGCAAATAAAACCGGCCAAGTGCGAGTCGGACTCGCCCATGAAGGGTTCCGTTACGTTACGATTTATGACGTATTAAAAAAAAACTACTCACTAGATCTCGTTCAAACCAATTTTCGGTGGAAGTTTATATGGTAATGTACATCATATATTTTTTTTAGTTTTATCATTCTCTTATTTTAGAAGTTACAGGGGGGGGGGCACACATTTTACCACTTTGGAAGTGTCTCTCGCGCAAACTATTCAGTTTAGAAAAAAATGATATTAGAAACCTCAATATCATTTTTGAAGACCTATCCATAGATACCCCCCACGTATGGGTTTGATGAAAAAAAAAATTTTGAGTTTCAGTTCTAAGTATGGGGACCCCCAAAATTTATTGTTTTTTTTCTATTTTTGTGTGAAAATCTTAATGCGGTTCACAGAATACATCTACTTACCAAGTTTCAACAGTATAGCTCTTATAGTTTCGGAAAAAAGCGGCTGTGACATACGGACGGACAGACAGACAGACAGACAGACAGACAGACAGACATGACGAATCCATAAGGATTCCGTTGCCATTTGGCTACGGAACCCTAAAAATGAGATCAAAATTAACGAAGACACTTAGGTGCTTTTAAAGTAAGGGACAATTTTAATGACTTTGTCAAAACATTCAACAAGTCTTATTTACACACGAAGGGTAGACAATTGAGCTACCATAGTACAGGTTATGTTAAACAGTAGTCTTGTATCAAACAAAGTTTCCTTGTAGAATGTAATGATAAAACATTGATGATATCAAGCTAATCATTGAAATTACGGTTAATATATAACCCAATATACCACACGCGAACATAACCTTAGTGATATAATAACATATCATCAGTGATACTGCGGTACTACAATCATTTATTCATGTTATTGAATATGTACAGCCCAGTGTCCTATTTATTATCCGCTCAAAAGCTCACACATTAACGGATTAACCCAATTTAAGAGACGTCACGATGACTTTACATTTTTAAGCAGACATAATGGTTGTCAAAAAAAGTAATATAAATACGAGCAGCGTTCGTGCTTATTCGCGGAAGCCTTGACCCCGGCGGATCAGTAGTCATATTATTATCGTGGCATCAGACATCATCTCTAGGCGTAATCTCGTCGTCTTTCCCATCACTAAACACACGACTGTGGACATAATAATGACACCACGATATGCTGCCACACAGACGATTACTTATCCAAATAATATCCGTGAATAACAACACGTTTATTATGTTGGGCCCTGATTGTATATTCGGCCTCGTTTTACTAAAATAAATCATTTCAGTTTAATCATAGTCGGGTATTGTGATTGGAGTGAAAAGAAAGGCGCCGAAGCTTCTGGCACTAGGATTGTTCGCTGGATTCCACATTTCCATAGTCAGTATTACAGCCGTTTCTTGGTTATGATATTAGGTGCAGTTGTATATCTTAAACCTACATATAGCTATTAATAATATGGTGTTCAAAGCTGACTGGCTGAGGTATATATTGTACGTATCAGTTACAGTGTAGTTACATAATTTACTTGCAGAGACTAAATGACTAGCGCAGTCTATGTTTATTGCTGAATACCAACATGAGCATTTCCTGAAGCATTCAAGAATATAATAAACAGCAATTCCTTGGTACTTGGTTATAACGTCTCGTCTTCTAACCATTCATATTTTATAGATATCTGATTCCATTTTCTCATGGTCTTGCGAATGCGTGTTGTCTTGACCAAAATTCACTCGATTTTAAAGCGTTTTATCACCTCTGCCAGAAAACGTCTCCTACTTGATATAAGCCTCCCCAAGAATCGCCACAACCATTGGTCCCCCGCCGCATGCATCCAACAGATTCCCGCCACCTTCACTAGCTAAGCCAAAGCGTTTACAACAAAGTGATTAAACAAGTCACATCAAAAGCTCAACCCTACAACCAACATGTTTTCTTTGTTCATCTAAAGGAAATTATTTCGCTTTCCCATATTAGCATTTGCCATACAGCAAAAGTTTGAAGCGCATCGACTGAAGATATCTTTCGCAGAGTTCTGGAAAGATCTTGCGTAATGTATTGAAAGCTTTCTAATACTCTTTTAACTTCAAAATTCTACTGTATATCTTCGAAGATCTTCTTTATTCGACGCAAGAAATAGGTACATATACAAACTTCTCTTTCTTCATCTCTTACATGTGGCTTATCTGGTTATGGACCACACCGTTTGAGTTCTCATTGAGTGAAAAAGGCTCTCGGGTTATTTTTACAATTCAGGTGAATTGTTATTCCATTTGTGTTGACTTGATAAAATCTCGAACACGTGAAGCTTGTAAATTGGACCGAAGCCGCACTCAATCCATTTAATCCGAACAAAAAGGTTGCTCACAGTCACACATGAAACTGTCTGTAGCTTTCCGCAACTAATGAAATTGAATTCAATCACGAAATTGGTGCAAACTGCAAAGTATGCCAATACGCGAGTGCATCACAACAGACATTCAGCATCGACGAACATGAAGCAATAGAGAAAAGTTTTCATCCGGCACCGGAGTGTTACCTACGCCTACGATACGGATTTGGTCCGCTCCGCTGGGCACAGGTATCAGAACCATCAGACAACGTGAAATCCGCACTATTGTGTGGACACCTTTACGAGCAACTCGTCTACGTGCACCTATTTGTTATTCCAATGTTGTCCCATGTTGTGTTAACACGACTTTCCATCATACTGCATTAACGAAATACTGTTTGCTGCTTTGAATAAATTGAAAAAACGCCTAAGTTTGTTTTCAGTTGAGTCTTGGAGTTAGTTCTGCTTAGGAATGACGATAAACAGCCGAACGGTGATTTTATCGGGGCTATAGTCATATTACCACGTAGAAACATGACAGATTCAAACCAATCTGCTGATTGAAGTGTTAATAGCCCAGCGCCACCCCCGCCCCTTAGCGGTGGGTTTTAATGTATTGCTATGTAGCTAATTAGTTCGTTGCTCACCTGTGCAATTTCCCTTCTAGTGCAGCAGAAATTGATGAACATAACATTGACGAAGTCGGCGCCATGACACACGGTGACAGTTTTATCCTCTAGAGATCCTTGAGACCCAATCAGCACTACATTACGTATTTTCTGATCCTGGAAAGAAAGTTACTTTTAAGTCAATATAGAAGATTCGTGTTCAAAAGGGAAACTCACGTAGAAGGACGCATATAACATTAACATTAGGACAGAGTACAACTTTTGCCAAGAATACTGCAAACTTAAGAACTTGTTACATTAGTCAGTGATAAATATAAAATGAAGTATCGATTGAACTTTATTAGCGGGCGAATAATGGCGCTGAACAAGAGAACGATTTATTGATTTTAACCCGGCTAAACACGATGGATCGCTAAACCCAGCTTATTACAGATGTGTTCGCACTTTTCCTCGCCACCATATCGTCGAATCAGGCCTCGCGTGATCAAACTCCACAATAACGATAATTTGAGTTGAACACCGGCCGACCTCGAACGCAACACAAATTATTTTATCAGATAAGTTTAACGATTTTACGGACAAATTGGCATTATCAAAAAATGCAAGTATGTAATCTTAAGGAAAACAAGTATTAGAGTTGTATTGTTGAAAGAATAACAATGATATAATACGAAGTTTTTGTGCTTGCCCGTGATATGTAATTGTAAGTTTGTATGTAAAACATATTTTTTTATTCCCACGTTTCGTTCATTGAGGTTTATTTTTATTCGTGGGACTATAGCGGCTGCGGTAGCATCATGCCCCGGAGCGTTTCCCGTGTTTTCGCTCGTTATCAGATGAAGCGGGAGCGAGTTTATCAATAGAAAAGTACCGAACAGCTTGCTTTGAAGTTTGAAACTTTAAAGTTTAATTAAAATCTGACGAAGCTGTACAACAACCAGGAGCGACTAAACAAGTCATTAAAGTCTTGAATGGAGATAAGTATGAATCTCGAATCGAATCCTTCATGAAACAGAATCGCACGCCATTGTGACTATAGGTAATATTGAAAATTCAGGCAAACGTTACGTTTCTCGTTTTGACAAATACTTCTAGTTACGACAAGGGTGGATGAGTTTACTAATTTACAAATTATGTAAGTTATCTATACTTACTACAAATGGGTACTTTATACATAGACAAAGATACTTTTTCAACCTTTTAAATGACTTTTACGATAATTATTTAAATTCAAAGACAATTAAAATTAGAAAGTGTGCATTACTGTCCATATCTTTGGAAATTCTATGTTGTGACCGTATAGGTCGAGCGCCCTATTGGTCCCCACCGTAGACGTCAATTAAAATAACATGACAGTAGCGGTACAGCGTACCCGGAGAAGTAGGTCACCAGTTAGGATCGGCGAGATTTAAAATTTTGTAATATTTATGCTCTGATTATCTGACAGCTTGAAGCATCCGGCGAAATGAGATGCTTTGTTATTCCAAATAGTCTGACCCAGAGCGTCAGCTACCATCAAATATGCAGCTTTGGTAAATAAAATGTGGGAGAACGTGCACAAATCTGTTGACATTAGACTAAATATCTCAAAGCATGATCATTATCGAGCGTTAATCAGTATCAATGCATACAGCATGGACGATGACGTCAAGATCATAAAAATGACAAGCAGTTTAAACTCGGTAATCACGTAGACGAACATTTAAAGCTCACAGACACTGATGCAGTTCTAAAAATCGATAATAAAGTCCCATCTGGAAATCTGATTCTAGTTCAAATACGCCATCATTTATTTCTGCAAACTCGCGCCATTAGCGCAGTGCCAGTGGCCAGGAGTCTTGAATTATACTTTCTGCACTTTCAATAGTGACACGATTTATACTGCACTCTTCTCAGATGTCGCTTGCTCTGAATTATTTCAGGAACGGTTTTACATACATAATCTATGTAAGAATTTAAGTATTGTGTGATGTGAATGTGTATCATGTACCTATTGCCTGTTGTGGTGTGTACGTAAGCATAGGAGACTCCAGAAATTCACATAGGAGGACGTCCAAGAATAAGTACTAGGTTTTTGGGGGACGATGAAACTATAATCTATACAAATACATAAAATTGAAGTGTCTATTTGTAATGTCAAAATAACAGCTTTTTACTAAAAGCATATGACAGTGTATACGGTACCTGCGCACCCTGCGGACTCTCCGTCCGCTTACCGGCCCATCGTGCTGCTCGACGAGGTGGGCAAGCTCTTTGAAAGTCATTGCAGACCGCCTTGTCGGGCAGCTGGTGCGGGAGGGGCCGGATTTGGCGGAAAGCCAAATTGTTGTCTTGGCGGTGCCTCTAGACATCGCCAATGCCTTCAATACCCTGTCGTGGAGTTGCATCAGGGAGACACTCCGGTATCACCGGATGCCGACCTACCTCTGTCGCATTGTCGAGGCTTATTTGACGGACAGGGCCGTCATCTACCCCGGTCACCGGGGAGAGTGGAACCGGCGAGAGATGTCGTGCGGTGTCCCACAGGGATCGGTCCAGGGCCCGCATCTGTGGGATAGGGTTACGACTGGGTGCTGCGCGCCGACCTCCCTAGCGGCGTCAGCGTGGTTTGCTACGCTGACGACACGCTGATCCTGGCGCAGAGGAGGTCGCACAAGGCGGCGGCCGAAGCAGCGACACGCGCGGTTGCGACAATCGTCGAGAGGATCCGGCAATTGGGACTCAGGGTGGCCTTGCACAAGTCTGAGGCCAGTGTTTTCATGGTCCTCGGGACGCGCCACCGTCGGGTTCACAAATAACGGCGGGAGGGGTTCACATCGGCGTCGAGCTGACGATGAAGTACCTGGGACTCGTCCTCGACAGCCGGTGGAACTTCGTGGAGCTCTACTTCCGACGTTTGGCTCCCAGACTGGAGCTGGCCGGGGCTGCCTTGAGGCGGCTCCTGCCCAATCTAGGGGGACCAAACTCCTCCTGCCGGAGGCTCTATGCGAGGGTCGTGCGGTCCATGGCCCTTTACGGGGCACCGGTATGGGCGCGTTCCCTGAGGCGGCTACCAGCCCGCCGGTTGAACGCGTCCCAAAGGGTCATGGCCGTCCGGCTGGTCCGAGGATACCACACGGTCTCCGCTGAGGCGGCGAGCCTCCTTGCCGGATTGCCGTTATGGGATCTGGAGACCAAAGTCCTCGCCCACATATGGGACTGGCGAGAGGAGACGAAACGCCGGGGCGTAACTCCACTGCCGCGAGAAATCACGGTACAACGGACAGAGCTCCGGCGGAATCTCATAGCGGCATGGAGAGTGCGATTGTCGCAACCCAGTGCTGGGCACGCCACAATTGCGGCGATAAGTCCCCTCTTTGAGGAGTGGCTAGAGAGGCGCCACGGCACCCTCACCTTCCTCCTGACACAGGTCCTCACCGGACACGGTTGTTTCGGAAGGTTCCTGTTCAGGATAAAGCGGGAGGAAACGCCAGGGTGTCACCACTGTGTGGATCGCCCGGAGGACACGGTGGAGCATACGGTGGTCTGCCCGGCTTGGGCGGAGCACCGCCGCGTCCTCGTGGCGGCGATCGGCGGCGGCGATCTCTCGCATCCGGCCTGGTCCAGGCCATGGTACGGAGCGAGAGTGCATGGGAGGCAGTCACCGCCTTCTGCGAAGCAGTAATGCTCGCAAAGGAGGAGGCGGAGCGCGTGAGGGAAAGGCAATCTCTGCGCCCTCACGCCCCTAGTCACCGCAGGAGACGCCCTGGACGGGAGTCAACAGCTGACTCCCGGCCACCGTAGGCGCGGGCTTGCGGTAAGGACCAAGCCCGGGTCGACGGCGCGTTGTGTTCCACGTGCGCCTCAAAGAGATGTCAGTACGAACAGATGGGGTCCGCTAGGGCCGATGCCTGCCAGGGCTGCGGGTTGTTCGAAAGAGATACCGTGGCCCCTGGGACAGGCACATGAAGGAACACGGGAGGGTTTTAGTCAGTAAAAGTATGACACGCCCTTCCGCTCAGCCCAGAGCGGGCGAGGTCATTTGATGATTTCCCAACCAAAAAAAAAATTACGTGACACTTATAACAAAAAAACTTTTTTTTCTCTGTTTATTTGTTCCGGCTAATCTCCAAATGAGTCCAAAACGGCTGGACTGATTTGGCGGGTCTTTAACTGACAGATAGCCGATGTTATAAGGAGTAACTGAGGCTAATTTTATTTTAGAAAATGAGTAAAAGCTCCGCGCAAAAAAAAAATGAAAACCCATTAAATCATATTTGTTTTCTGACAGGCACGCGAACGAAGTCGCGGGCACAGCTAGTCATTATTAATAATCAAGAGCGTTCAGAGGCCTATCAAATACAATAATTACATCTCTGTCCTCTCAAATCACTCTTTGGAATTCGCGGTATGGCGGAGGATGAAGAATATGACGATTATGATAAACACATGGTTACTCACGCCGTGAAGTCTGCAATGGACTTTTGCAAACCAAATTAAAAGGAAGTTGGTTAAAAAAGCGGCCCGTGATCTGGGACGAATCGCAGTTTATAGTTTATGCCTGGCGTGGGAACAACGGAAACTTATAATCATGCAATAAACCACAACTAGTATGTCGCTATGATATATAGAACGCGTTAAATAAAACCTACGCGAATTATATACCTAACACTCATTATGTTATTACCTATGTCTACAACTGAAGATTTCACACTCTTGAATGAACGAGTACCAATAGCTTTCACTTTTCAGGTGCCTGTCCACTCGACTCGTCCTCAACTGAGGATATTACTTTGCCTCTGCCCTGTGATGTTAAGCGTCCATACTTCATGTAGTTCGATTGCAGCATCTACCAGCATTAACATGCTTACTAAGTACTAACTGAAATGTTGTTGTAACTATCAATCAATCACTCACAACTCATCATAGATTACGTCAAGCTGTCAACGGATCGCAATTAGGACGTTTACTATTATCTCGTCATAGAACAAGACATCGAAGATATACTGTGGAATTTTATTATTAATTATGGCATCAGATTGTTACAAAAGATGTTTCATTTATCACCAGCATTCCGTTTCCCCTGGGTGAATAATCACATACAATAATAAACACTAAAGATGAAATAAAAAATCAAAGGTGTTTTACGTTAATATTTGGACAAGGACCAATTAAATAGTGCTCGCAATCTCATCGTGTTTTGAACACGTCAATCATAAGAAAATTCCAAAACCGAGTGTGATCTCTGACTGTACTAGAAGAAGTCTTTGTTTGATTCCAAGTAAACGCATCCACAATTAACTTTATTGAAATGTGCTCACATTTCCAGAAAATCTCGGGCAAATTGACGGCTCTCAAAAATATGCAGGAAGAATGGAATTCAAAAGATAAACGAGGCATAAGATTATAGAGCACACAGCAAACGTTTGATACTACAACTGTCCTATATAATATAATGTGTCTATAGATACAAAACATTAGAACTGATCCCGTCGTCGGTGTCGAGGCTATAATTTATAACACAGATTTTTCTAAAATTAGTGCATGACACGGAATCGATAACGATCGGTCAGGCGGTAATGTTAGCGCTAAGCCACACGGTCTGTGCATATTATAACGATCTGCTGACATCTCGTTAGCATAACGTTAATTGTGTTCATAAGTTACACATACATGACGATGCGAATAGCTTATGCATACAATAAACTATCTGACAGTCCTCAACAGATAGATTGATATTATAAAAAAACTTGTTAAAAAACTCAAAAAAAGGACAAATATAACGTGAAACTGGTTTCCGAAGTCGAAATTATCAATGGAACACAGTATAGGTTAATCTCTTCCACCGAAACTCATGATATACTGAGATGAATATAGAACATCTGAGGATTAACTCGTACGTGGGGAGCGTACTACGACACCGCACGTCCAAACCAAAGCTTAAGGATATAACCTGCTCCCCATATACCAATATCAACATCTGTCTACACTCTACATACATCTTCTTAAAGAATAATACAGCAAACAATCATTTAAACGACCAACTTAAAATATATTATCATCTATACTTTCGACATGGGGGGAAAAACCACAAATTGACCAAATGACCCGAGTCCACACCAAATCGGTACCTACATTTATCTTATTATAGATTACGAGACGAGGTAAGGTCACAGTCAAAATCTATCAATTAGGCGTGTCTCTGAACTGATGTAGAAAACAAGGTTTTGGCTATATTGCCCTGAAGAGTAAACAGACTCGATATTACTAAGACTACCTAGATTTTGTCCTTTACCCTTTGATATCTGGAGGTGAGAAAGTTTACCTTAGGTATACTTGTGCTTTGTGCTTTAAGAGTAGGGGGAGACCAAAGAAACGATGGATGGAATGTGTAGAAGATGACATGGCTAAACGGGGATGACCGAGATGACGACTTATGGCGTGGCTAGCTGACATATGGCAAATAATTTAATTTTATGTTCTGTGCCTTGTAATGTTAATTACTCAACACCTAGTATTGTATACAATCAAGTTTCAAGTATTTTCTAGCTGAACAAACAGCTGTGCTGCTGGGGAATTTGTTGCGCCACTTCTTCTTTCCAGCAATAGCACTAGGAAGTGGTGAAGGGCGGGCGTTTTTGGGGGACTGTCTTTTGTAATTTTGACGTTCGAAAAGTGCTGATTCTCCGCCTAATTTGAATAAATGACTTTTGATTTTGATTATGGAAAAAGAAATGTTGCGCCGACCCCAAATAAATTGATATAGGGCTAGAGAATGATGATGATGACTCCATCAATTGTTGTAGTTGCAATAGAAAAACACAACGATAGCTTCTATAATATTCAATATCTACATACTACATGTCCTTACCATCTATAAATACGAACAAACAAAAAAAACATAAAAATATAAAATCACGTTAGGATCTGGATCACATCAAGCACCATTTACACATGCAGTTTGCATCTGCTCAGGAACATCAAAATGGCAAATAAACGAATTGAAAGATCCCTAACAAAAAAAACTTTGAAATGACGACATAATTTATTTCCACCGCATAATGCATGCGTAATGAATGTCCTATGCACGTGACCTCGGGATAAAAATGGGTCATCCCACTTCATTTAGTGAATGTCGTAAAAGACGACTTAGAAATTCAATCATGCTAATGATCTAACATCTTGAATTTAAATTCCAAATCCGCCATCGTGATGTGATAAGGGTATTAGGGATGAGTAGGTATAAGAGAAGTCGTTATAGCAAATACGGTGGTCCTTTTAGTAGTGGATCTGGACTGTGGGAATAACTGACAAACTGACCCACCCATGACCACAGGCGTTTTTTCAGCTAAGGGTTTTTTGCGTCAGCGTCGATTCCATCAAAATGTTAAAATATACTAATATCGATGGTAACAAAATTATGGTAAGAACATTCAGAATAAATGGAAAACACCGCATATAATTTAAATCTACTGAAAACGTTAGCATAGAACGACAAACTTATTTTGTCGTAAAGATGTTTCTCATCACGACATTACGAATATACCCATATACCCATTAAAATGTCAACGTCGACCTGGAACGAAAGCGTTGTTGCTTGCACTGAAATACTTTCAAGATATCTAAGAGTAACGACTAAGTAGGAAATAAAAGCTGAGGGATATATGGGCGTTGACCGTATAGGTAAAATATCGGGGCACGCCACTTCAGCACTGTTTGCTTTGGGCCACCTTATGTAATATTTATACTGGGCAATGTCTACAGCGCACACCCACTGTGCGGTACCTGTAATGTAGTTAACGTGAAGGTGTGACACGTGTGTTTCCAATAAACCATTACCTCTTCTTCTTCGAATGGTTTTTCAAAAGTAACAGTATCGCTTTCAGTTTCCAATCTTGGTTAAAGATCAGTCTCGAAATAACCTCACACTCCAGTTGGTAGTGCTATTCTGTAGAAATCTCACCGTGAACACTTAGGTGAACTGTCAGTAAGTGGTGTCAATCCAAAAGCATCAAGAGGAATGGCTGGACCTTACTGACGCAGATTCCAAAGTGTCTTTGAGAAAGCCAAGCTAAGTGGCAGAGCACTAACTACATGTAGACAAGTAGTATATAAATCCTAATACACACTTTCACAGTCGTCATCGGGGTACGAACATGTGGAAGACTGAGTCACAGCTACAAGCACGCCTTACAAGCCAGATAAACTTTTTAAGTAAACGAGTTTAACATCTTCTCGTAAAATAAGGATAAAGAGGCCTTATTAGCGAATTCATTAATAAACTCTTTCTCTCCTGAAAACCCGCACAACAAATTCAAGCGATAGAATTCATCAACACACGCATAAGCATAGCATAATCAGTCTATAATGTTCCCACTGCTGGGACACAGGCCTCCACTCTGTAAGAGGGAGTGGGCCGTAATCCAGTGCGTATTGGTAGATGGCACATGCCTTCGAATTTTTGGTTCTAGGACATTCCGGTTTCCTCACGATGTTTGTCTTCACCGTTTTGAGAGCAGTGGTGATGAAATAATTTATACAAAGTAAAGCGTCTGACTGGGTTCGAACAGTTACCACTGAGCCACCACTGCTCTCACACAATATGGTGTACTTACCCAATTAACAAGCCAGCACATATACATCTAATTCTGTGTATGTTAATACCCATTAATTAAGTTTGAAAAATGGCTTAACCACATAAGCTATTACACATAATGTGATAGGGCCACAGCGCAAGCGCTACTCCGTAATTAATTACAAGCGATAAGCGAAATATATTTATGGTCTAATTTTGTCGCCAAGTTTTTTGTAAATACAGCTGAAATGCTGTTTTAAATATAACGAGCGAACTGATAACTGAATCATTAGAGTTTAAGTTTGCCATCAACAGAATAAGGAAACAACAAAATAATAGAAATGCCTGTCTACTGTTACTCGGTAAGTGTGGATTAGTCACCACCACGTTTGGCAAGCAGACTGGTGACCACAGTGCCAATATTCTTCTCGCGTCGTTTAACGCTGCTCGAAACCAAATGTGCAGTTCTTAGTAAGTTGTTCGGTGATTTGTCTGCTGCAACCGTGGTACCTGTCACAGCCTGTCACTCATTCAGAGCTTCATTACTGAGGGGCAGGCAGATCAGTCTTGGCGCAGTTAAATTGACATCTGAAGAAGCTGAATGCTTTCATGTTTCCATGCTCAAATAAAGGTTTTAGCAGGCCTCAAATTGATATGTCATATACATATCTTGAAGGCTCAGTGATATCGACCCTGACTCACAAATTGTAGGTCGTGACTTCGAACCCAGACAGGCACATTACTTTGTGTTTCATTTCATCACCACTGCTCTCAAAGCGGTGAAGGAAAATATCGTGAGGAAACTGGCATGTCTTAAAACCAAAAAGCGAAGACTGCGTGGAGCGTGGTAGATTATGGCTCCCTCTCGTAGAGAGGCCTGTGTCCCAGCAGTGGGAACATTATAGGCTGATTATGTTTATGCTATATCTTTGGCCAAAGACCACGTGGTAGTTGAACAAACACCATAACAAAGTTCACACCGAGCTGAGCTAATACAAGTAGATATTGGCGCCGATTCCCTTGTTCACAAACTAAACTAAATTTAAGTTCAATGCATCTTTTTCTTTCCATTTAATTTAGAAAAGGACAGAAGATACATATTAGTTTAGTCCTGACAAACTAGTCAGCGCTAAACGTAAATTGACGTATTTTAGCAGCCATGTTTTTAATCACGTCTAATCTGTCTATGGAGTATCTTAATTTGACAGGAGTAAACTAATATTTTATCTTCTGTCCTTTTCTTAATGAAATAGAAAGAAAAAGATGCACAGAACTTAAATTTAGTTTAGTTTGTGTACAAGGGAATCAGGGCCATTGACATTAAAACTTGCTTTTCCTACTAGTTTACCACCTCATATTACTAAAATCAAATAAAGCTTTGGCGGTGTGTCATTAGTGAACTGACACTCGTAAAGAAGGGTAGTTATTAGGTGAGGGAAGCTTCGACGGGCAGCATTAGTGTTAGTTAAATTACAAGTTACCGCGCCCTATAATTTTATGTCCCGTCACGGCACCACATCACAGGCCACGCCGCTATATACACGATATTGACATTTCATAGTTTCATAACACGAAACGTCCTAATGAATAAACTCGCTGACAATATTTATGTCAACAATTTACCTGATGAGCACTTTATCTATCAAACTAATATTATAAAGAGAAAAGATTAGATGTTTTGTACCTACTTTTGTTTATTGCGCTTTCACGCTAGAGCGGCTGAACGAATTTTGATGAAATTTGGCACATGGGTAGACCATGACCTGGATTAAGACATAGGATACTTTTTATTCCGATATTCCCACGGGATCGTAACTTATGCGGGTGAACCGCGGGGCACAGCTAGTTAATTAACAAAGTACGTGTAGCGTAGTGTTTGAATTTGCGTGCAAATAATTTGAGTGGATAGGCATATTTGAAAGCTAAAGTTAGAATAACTTTCATTGTTCAAATAATGAAGTTGTTTCAAGTTTAGTTTTACTTTCCGCGCATTGTGTAGAAGTTTCTAAACACTAGAATTACCTTAAGTACATTCAGTATAAAGAACAATACATAAGTACCTACTCAAATAAGTATGTAGTAACAGTACCTATGGATTGTATCGACCCAGGACTTGGACTCCCCATGCAGAATTTATGCGATCTGATCACCTCAATTAAGTACGTCTAAGTTGACACTGCCCGGACTAGCTGATACTAAAAAGAGATTACTTTGCGGACTACGGTATAAAACGGACGATGACGACGTTAAATCTCCACGAGCGATACTTTTACATACGTATAGCAACGTAAAGCTTTAGAACTTTTTGAAAATCTATACTTTCAGAAAGCTCACGGAGTTTTACTATAAATGCTAAAAGTATATGAATAAGTTAGCCATTTGACCAAATTATGGAAGGTCGCGTGTCGGTTGATACGTCTTATTTTTAGCGGTGATCAATACCGGAATTATTTAAGAATTCATTAGGTTTGACATGTCGCAGCGTTTGGAGCACTTTGTGGGAAAACTCCGCGGAAAATACAGTGTTATTTTTTTTAATGGAATGAATTAAGCATACCTACTTAACTTAATGTAAATATAATTACGACACTTGACAAAGTTTCAAGTCTGCAATTATTTTTGTTAATTGCTAGGCGGCCGCGGGCTTGCAGTCTCCATTTTATCGTATTTAAATCGGACAGAAGTAGAACTCGAAATCTGAGTACTTGTGAGCATTGCCAAGTTTGTGGACCACTGGAAACGACGCAAGATCGCGATGCCATTCGAACCCCGCCCAAAATATGAAAGTAACGTGGTTTTGTATCACAATATTTAAGATTTACAATTTTGAGTCCAATCTCAGTAGCAAGCCAATACTTTGGTCATAAATATTGCATACGTTTATAATTTATAAGGTTAGATTTGATCCTCGGAAGCCAGAAGCGCAAATGCATTACCCTTTTTATATTTTTGCCACATGAAAGCAGCTAGCGTCCGTAGCGTAAACTTCTGCCCAAAGTGGAAGTTTAAGTCGCAGTGGGCCCGTCTGGCACACGTCCAGGACCCTGGGCCAGGTTAACAAGAAAAATGTATTCTGTTCAGCCTTCTTCATCTTCTTTGTCCTGAGACTTTCCGGCACTGTGCCAGGATCCGATTTGCCTGATAGAACTTAGTTTAGAGCACGTCACGAATAATAAGCGAAGGTAATTTAATTCTACGTTACGAGAGCCAAGATTTGTTTCGTTGAAAAAGCTGCACAGAAGTATAATTTGACATACATATTAACTAGCGGTTGTTTTGAAGACTGGAAAAATAAATTGCAAAAGTTGGCGTGCAATCCTGGTTTTATCGTCAATTGGACTCTTTTGAGACGCGAAACATTTTGGCTGTATATAGTTTTCTCGTTCTACTTGATTGAATGAGATTAGTTGGTAAAAGTACACGTAAAAGATAAGCCACCTGTTGGACATATTCTGGTTCCCGACTGGCGTGTAAGGGCCTCATGACGCCATTGGAAGAACGATTAAACGAAAGCCTTGCAGGCCAGACACGACTTTTAGTGAATGAAGGCTTCGATGAGAAAGAAAAAGGACTACCGTCGGAACCAACCGCATTGCGACCTTCCTTTATTTCTTGGGCCAAGGTAGGTCAAGTTTGATGGCTATATAGATTTTGAGCAATGATGCGTAACCTACATTTTACTTGATTAAATCTTTTTGAACGGCCCTGACTCTGCAAGGAGTTCCAGTACTCAGCAGGAAGCATAATAAACGTACCTGCCGGCGGCGTTTCGGTGGGTACCTAATGTACCCACCGAAACGCCGCCGTCACACGTGAACACGACACAGTCACACGGCACGCAAACAGCACCTACATAATCTTAACTATGTAGATACATATGTACCTACTTTCCATTATAGCTACAAGTGGTTCAAACAGCAATGCATGTTTATATAACAATATTAAGTCATTATAATGTTATTGCAGAACAAAGGGCTATTCCTTTTAAATATACTTTTAATGAAAACATGCAGTATACCTAGCATGTTGCACATTTGAAAAATTTAATGTTATTTGTGGTATCACAATAACATTATAACAATATCCACAATAATTATTACCTAATATCCACAACTAATGTTACTGAGGACAACCATATATTTTAATGGTACTTTTATTACTTTGTAGAATTGCAGGATTTATTTAATATTAAAAAGATATGAAGAGAACTTCATCAGAACTCCAGACTAAGTTAGAGGCAAACGATGGAGCAATATAAAGAAGAATAGAACAAGAAGAGTTGAACTAACCTTTGGAACTTTAGCATGTCCTCCAGTGCGGACATCCCTGATGGTGGCAATGTCCAGCATCTCCACCTCCATGTTCTGGTCAGTCCAGTAAAGGAAGAACCCCTTGGGATCCACCCGCAGGGTGACCGGCAAACCAGTACCGGAGTCCTACACAAACAAGTACACATTGAGTTAGAAACATATTGTATTGAATATTCAAACTTTCTGTTTTATTTATTAGACTTTAGTTAATTAACCACTGCAGTTTGAGTGCATTGATTGATAAGATGGATTGTTTGTTTACAGCCAGGTTATCACAATAAACAATACTGAAGAAGACCAGACCTGGCAACTACCATAATTATTAGATAATAATATTATCTTGCATGTACTGACAAGTGGCAATTAAACTGATAAGAGATTAGATTTTAAATTGTTAATTTTCCATTTATCTCAACTTTACTACCAATCAATCAACTTCATCTTATCCTTATTGTGATATCTCTAAATGGTGTAAATAATAACTTGGAGCAACAATAACTATTGGGTAAAAAAATTATAAAATATTCATACATTTTTTATTTAACGATTACACTATAGAAAAAATATATAGGAAAATGCAAAAAATGATAATTGTAATAGATTCTAATCAGAAAATAATGTCTTAAATGTAATTATATTGCAAGGGTACATAATTACCTACATGTAATAGAGCAGACAAGTATGAAATATAATGAAGGTACCACAAAAGCAACAGTATCAAAACTAAAAAAATATAATAGCAAGTAAAAAAAAAATACCTCATCCCACTTGATGAACTTTTCTCCCTCCTGTAAAGCCTTCGGCACTTCAATCGGCTTCAAACTGACTCTAGCAGACCTCGTAATTGTAGTCATCGTGAATAATAAACACAATTATGCGGAAATAATATCACTATTGTAGATGAAAACCGTCATCTTCCTCTCCGTGCACAGATCTATCTGAGAAATCTATGAATGGCACGCTCAACAGACGAACACCGAGTGGATGCAGACAAACTACAATTTGATATTAAACCAATAATGACTAACATATCAGAACATTATCCGCGATAAATAACACCTGCCTAATTACTAACAAACAATAATTTTGCCCACATACTCTATCTCGACGAGACCACCAAAAATCCAGAATGTCAAAATGTACTAAGAACCATAGTGATGCAACAAAATTATATCGATAAAAACTATTCGATGTCGAAAAAAGTCGAATTGCCAAGAGAAACCGATAAAAAGTGCAATATACCATTAAACGAAATAATTTCAAGTTGTGCAAACATATTATTTTCTATAATATCAGCAGCGTGAGGAAAAGAGTTCAGTATTTCGCATTTGTTATAGTACCGTTTTTGCCATTTAGCCCAAAATTAAATAGATTATGATGTTTCTTACTGACTTTTTATTTAAGTAGGTACAAAATTTTCCCAATCAATCTTGAACCTTAATGCTATATACATTAAGGTTAAAGATTAGATTTAGATTAACTTAATGCATGTCAACAATCTGTCAAATTTTTTTAATAGATTTTCAACTTCATCGCTAAAGCATTAAGGTTTAAGGTTGATTGGGAAAATTTGACAGTTTTGGGTAGCTTGACCTGCTGGCGTCTGTACATAGTTTTTGAGCTATAGGATAGTAACGTTTCTAAGTCAAACCGCAGTAATAACTTAGTTTTTTTTTTTCGAAAAATAATATGAAATGCAAACTCATTTGCAGTCCAAAAATCAATATTGTCATTCAACCCATCTAAACCCTTTACTGAGCTTGGGCCAACAAGCACCCGGTCGGGTTTTTGTTGTTGCTACCGAGGAGAATTATAGAATAGAAAATTGGTATAACAATACATGTTTTTTACTGTTTTTTTACTGCACTTAAAATTTTAACTGAGCTGTATAATCTTCTTTCCACTATCTTTCATAAAAATTTAATTTACTCATGAACTGCTTTTACAGTGAAAATATAATTAAGCACTTTATGTCAATAAAAAAAATTAATCAAAGGCTAAAAAAATATTTATGTATTTAATAATTTCTCGATATTTCATCATAACATCACTAGTAACCGTGTGGCTGTAAAAGTACAATATTGCCATTAAAAAAATACATAGCGATGTTTTATTGAAATCACCTAAAAAAATTTTTTTTTTTTTAGTTTTCATTTCTTGGAAGTCTAATGATATAATGATCCACACACTGCGCATCACAGCGCAAACATTTTGTGCACACTTTACGACGAATAAATGAACTTTTAACTAGACCTTCAATCTCTCAATTTATATGTATTAGATATTAGTCTATGCTCCAATCATTTGACTCGTGAAAATGTTGGATCGGATAAAAGCCCAATTCCAATTTCGCGGGAGTCCGAGTCAGGCTACTCCAATATTCTAGCTCGCATTGCTCGCTATTACATTCTCTTTGTAAAATCACAGAAATAATAAATAATGTAACTTCCCGGTTTTCTAGCTACGCTACTTAAACTACTTTTCACCCAGAGAAGGCAGATTACCACGACTGCTCAAGACGAGTTGGCGATTTTAAACTTATATTAACTACTAGCTTCAGCCTCCTACTCGTGGCCTTTATAATTGGGTTCATGTCATTTACCGGGATTAAAAGTACAGACGCCAGCACATCAAGCTACTACAATCTGTCAAATTTATTTAATAGATTTTCAACTTTATAATTAAAGAATTAAGGTTCAAGGTTGATTGGGACTGCCTCCCACTCCCTCTCGCCCCGGACCATGGCTTGAACCAGGGCCGGACGCGAGAGGTCGCCGCCGCTGCCAATCGCCTCTACGAGGACACGGCGGTGCTCTGCCCAAGCAGGGCAGAACTCCACCATGTCCTCTGGGCGATCCTGGCAGTGATGACACCCGGGCGTCTCCTCCCGCCTGATGATGTAGAAAAATATAAAATGGCAAACTTCATAATTTACTTAGATTAGTATTGGTGCCAAGTTTCAAGTTTATTAACTCAAGAAATAAGATTTTCCATACAAACAAAATCCCTCCATTTCACCCTCTTAGGGGTGGAATTTCGAAAAACCCTTTCTTATTGGATACCTACTCTTCACTAAGAACACACCCGTCTCTAGTACCAGCGGTTTAGGCTGTGTGTTGATATATCAGTCAGTCAGTGAGTCAGGACTTTGAATTTCTGCCAGGGTAGCGGGATCGTCCGAAAGGGTTACCGCTGCCCTGGAACATAAAGGGCTAAGGAAGGAACACGGGTGGGTTTTAGTCAGTAAGAGTCTGACACTCCCTTACGCTCCACCCAGAGCGGGAGGGGTCATTTGATGATTTCCCACCCTCAAAAAAAAAAAAGTTTGTTGGGAAAATTTGACAGTTTCGGGTAGCTTGACCTGCTGGCGTCTGTACATACCATATGTGTTAATCCAGGCTATAAACAGATGCTTAATTTCGTTCTAATCCGTTCAGCTGTTTTGACGTGATTTTGTATAACAAACATTCAAACATCAACATTTATAATATTAATGGATGAGTCGTCTAGGAGTTAATTTCAAACATTAGTAGGATGAGTTGAATAAGACGTGAAGGGAACCCGAACGACGTGAAAATCTTTTGCATAAATATCAAAATCAACGACATAGGGGCAACGGGAGAGAGTCATGCCATGAACTGGGTGTGAATAGAATTAACTCCTTTTCATATCGATGCAACTCGAATTAAATCGCCTAATTTTATTGGTTTAAATACAGTGCACCACGCTTAAAAAAGGTCTGTCAAAAGTGACGTTGTCAAAATTGGCATTGGCAGTTTGGTTTGCCAAATTTCGTCGTTCCCGCGGACGAGCGAGCAAAGTTTCGTCCTATTGGAATAACTATTTGTGTTAGATAAATAATATAGAAACGCTATTAGCAGCAGTTAATCCATAAAAACTGTCGTGACGTTGAAAATATATAGTTTCTATTTGTTTTTGCTGTACCATGTCGGAATCGGAAACTACCGAAGTTGTCGATCAAGAAGCAAAACATGAACACAGTCCTAGAAAACGAATACGGCACCGTAAGAAACAAGTATACGAGAATATTCTAAAACAAATGGAGTTCTACTTTAGCGACGCTAACTTAACAAAGGATAGATTTTTGGGAGATCTTGTGAAAAAAGATCCATATGTGCCCATAGAAATGTTCCTCAAATTCAATAAAGTTCGTTCGTTGACGCAGGATGTTAACGATATAGCGAAAGCTATGAAGAACTCCACGCTCTTGGATTTATCAGAGGACAAATTAAAGGTAATTTTGTTATAATCTGTTTAATTAGTAGAGCCTGTCTGCCTGTAAATAAAGGCAGGGGCATTTATGGGGCTCATTTTCATTCTTAATACATCCCACTCTTGCATTTGTATGACTAGTATTATATTAAAAAGGCAACAAGTTGAAAACTCCATAGTTTATGTAAAATAATAGACATTGGCGCCGATTCCCTTGTTCACAAACTAAACTAAATTTAAGTTCGGTGCATCTTTTTCTTTCTATTTCATTAAGAAATGGACAGAAGATAAATATTAGTTTAGTCCTGTCAAATTAGTCAGCGTCTGACGTAAATTGACGTATTTTTAGTAGCCATGTTTTTAATCACGTCTAATTTGTATGGAGTATTTTAATTTGACAAGACTAAACTAATATTTATCTTCTGTCCTTTTCGTAATGAAATAGAAAGAAAAAGATGCACTGAACTTAAATTTAGTTTAGTTTGTGAACAAGGGAATCGGCGCCATTATATTTTAACCTGTGAGTGATTGTGTTAACTGCATTACTAATTTTTCTAGGTAAAGAGAAAGACTGCAGTTCTACCATATGACGCAGACTCAAGGACAGTGTATGTGGAGTCGATCCCAGTCACGGCAAGTAGGGAGTGGCTGGAGCGAGTGTTCTCAGACTACGGCCATGTTGCTTACATATCACTGCCTAAGTTTAAGAACTCCCAGAAAATAAAGGTAAACCTGCATTATACATTATGTTTATGTATTATTGAAAGTAACATATTGATAAACAGTTTAGATCATAGGTTCTCAATCTTATTTTCCCACCCTATGAGATTTTTTTTTTCAACCCCCTATTTTTTTATTTGCCATTTGTCGCGAATCTGAAACAGCGATTGCCACGATTATATTTAAACATGGGCTATGTAATTTTCTTTCGGTCTTCTACTCCCCCCTGAAAATCTCAAATGCCTACGAAAGGGTGTTACAGCCCACGTTGAGAACCTATGGGTTTGATAATTATATAAATGTTTAGAGAACAATACAGATTAATTGTTTCTTCATCATTTAAAAATGTATTCTTCTACATCAGATTTCTCTAATATTGTCAGATTTTTAATAATGTACCAATTTCACCAACATTACAGGGTTTTGCTTTCATAGAATTCAACAGGCCAGAGGATGCTCAAAAATGCATTAACACATTTACAAAAATGGGTTGCAAGCTTCCCACATGCATGCCTCCCGAAGATCTGTCTTCCATAAAGATGTTCTCAGTAGATGAACAATCAGAAGAAACCATCATGCCTGAAAAGAAGAATGAAGAAGAATGTGAACCACCAAAGAAAAAGAAAAAAAAGGACAAAAAGACAGTACAGAAGTGTTTGGAGTTGAAGTTGGGAAGCGAGTCTGATAGTGAGAAGAGGATTGATACTCCTACTGTAAGTAGTAATTTTATTGTTGTGTAGTTGAAATTGTATAAAAAGTTTTTTACATTAATAGCATAAGCAAATTCTTTTCAGAGACTTTATGACATAATAGGGGTTAAAGTATGAAATTGCCGTTTTATTGTAATAGGTACTTTGAATTGACATAGAACCTTCATGGTTTGAGATTTTTGAATGAAACTTTTTTCACATGGTACCTATGAAGTTCTTCTTTTAAAAAATGTGCAACATTCGATTATCGACTTTCAGTTGTTTTTTTTATTCAGCTTAGACAAGAAAGATGGATACTTCGAAAATTCGAGTTATTTTTTAATACGAGTTCCGACGCGGAACTAACGCGGCAGAAACAGCTCGCAATATCAATGTTGCGTTTGGAGAGGGGACTGCTAATGAACGCACCGTGCGATTTTGGTTTAAACACTTTCGTGATGGAAACTTTGATTTGAAGAACGAACCACGTGCCAGATCGCCCACACATGTGAATAACAATGAATTGAAAGAGATGGTGGAAGCCGATCCGAGCCAAACTACCCAGGAATTAGCGGCATGGTTTAACGTTACCTTACCAACAATATTGACTCATTTGCGTCAAATCAATAAAATAAAAAAATATGAGAAATGGGTGCCTCAAATTTGACTGATCCGCAGAAAGAAACGCGTGTTGAAACTTGTGTTGCCTTGTTGAATCGATAATCGATACAGAAATAAAGGAATATTGGATCGAATTGTGACATATGATGAAAAGTGCGCATGTGCAATTGCTGACCCCAGGTCAAACGCCGCAACAGTGTCCTAAAGCAAAGCTTACCAATAAAAAGGTAATGGTAACTGTTTGGTGGTCTCAGCATGGTGTTATTCACTGTAGCTTTCTCCGATCTGGTCAAGCAATAACGGCAGATGTCTACTGTGCCGAACTCCGAACAATGATAGCAAAACTAGCAGTGAAACAGCCCCGACTCGTGAATCGATCTTCACCATTATTGCTCCATGATAACGCGAGACCTCATACAGCACGAGAAACCGTTTTAACTCTACAGGAACTGCAATTATAAACCATTTGTCACCCTCCGTATTCGCCAGACCTTGCTCCAACGGACTACCATTTTTTTCGTGATTTAGACAATTTTCTACGTGATAAAAAGTTTTCTTCTCAGGAGGCAGTACAAAATGCTTTCACACAGCTTGTCGACTCTATAAAGGCACAAATGACCTTCCTATTAGATAGCAGCAATGTATAGATAATAATGGTATTATTTTGATTAAATAAATATGTTAAATTAAAAAAAAAAACGAATTTCAATTTTTCAGTAGAAATCGGCAATTTCATACTTTAACCCCTAATACTTCCCTGAAAAGAATAGACAAGCCTGTCTCTGATTTACGTCTATAATTACAAAGCAAAAACAATGTTTTGTAAAAAGGACTCCACTGACTCCATTTTAATCTATAGTTGGCTTTACTAGTTTGGACGTTTGTGATGAAAGTATGAACGCCTGCACGCATAATTGATACAACCTGACACAATAGCCATATGTTCTTTATTTAGAACTAGCTGACCCGGCAAACATTGTTTTGCCATATAAATTATTTTTAGCTGCCCGGCGCTACTTCGTTCGCGTGGTGTCCTACCCCCTACCCTACTTCTACCCTACTCCTACCCTTCTCCTACACTCGGAGAGTACCTACACTATTCAAAATCCTTAATTTAATACGTGCTTCAATTCGAGTGGACCCGAGTCTACCGTACCGCGAAGGGACGATCGTCAAATGTTTGACAAGAATGTAGGTAGAACAGTTTATATGGGAAAATGAAATTGTTGTTTTTACTATCTTCCTCGCAATTTTTCCATATTTTCTCACCGTTTAAATCTTCCCTGGACTACGATAAACATTTCAAAATCAAAATCAGCTAAATCGGCCCAGCCGTTCTCGAGTTTTAGCGACTCAAACGAACAGCAATTGATTTTTATACAGATATATATATATATAGATAGATGTAATGTATGGCTCCTTGTTCATCTGTCAGTCTCCGTCAAAGAGTAAAGTAATATAGAGGGAAGTCTCCGTTATATTATGTACTGTCAATGGTGTGCTCCTCACTTTCAATACACAAGGTCAAGGTTACCTGTAATTGAGTATGCATTATAAGATAATGTATAATAATACAAGTTATATATTGGTTAAAGATAATTGTAATGTATCTCGTTGGTAATCCTTAAATAAATAAATATACAAGTACCATGTTAAATAATTTTTTAGTGTTGTTTCAATCTATTTCAACACTGACATGAAATTATATTAATATTTTAATTACTTTTTCAGGAGGAGACCAAGAGCATAGCAAGTGTAACTACACCAACAGAAGTGAGTACTAAAATAGATATCTGGTTGTTTTAAAAAATTTATAGTTTGGAACTTTGACTTTATCTCTGTCTGTTTCTATTTTATACGTGTGTGTGTGTTCATGCAGGGCTTTTGTTCTTCACTGGAGGTCCCCCAACCACACATATTTTAAAATAATCTTATTATACTTTCAGGAAAATAAACTATTAGACCTAGAATCCAAGGACGAAATGACCAGTCATGATGAAGGCAAAGAAGGTGATGGTTCGCCTAGAAAAAAAAAGACTCGAAAGCGTACTGCGAAAGAACGCAGCAAGGCTAAAAACAACCTGACTAAAAATGAGGCTCCCAGAGGCGCCCTGTGGGGATTACAAGTGCTATCCAAGTCAGAGTGGAAAGCGCTGAGGAATAAATACTTAAACCTCCAAAGAAAGTACATGAAGGAGATGAAAACTAACTTGCATAATAATAAACATCAGTACTCTAGTATTCCTGCACCTGCTGCACCATCTGTTGAAGTTGAACCAGGTGAATAATACTTATTATTAGACCTACTTATTTTCATAATAATGCAGCTCATTATATTTTCAATACCTAGTAATTTTATTCAATCATAACACGCTACACTTTACGCGTTTTGCCATGTTAGGAAAATGAATAAAAATACCTTGTTTTATATGCACTGATTACAGCTTTGCCTTCTGGTCAAGCAGGCGCCCCGGGTAAAGGCATAGCCTCCATAGAGAAAGTACCAGGTCTATTCGTCAAGGAAATACTGCCGGAGCCATGCTTAGATGTGAGGCTCACAAAAAGAACGGTAAATGGACTATTTGACACTAATTATAGAGAATTAAGGTGAACATTAACTAGTCCGCACCGGACTTTGGTTTGCTTTTATGATCTCCTAAGGCATTACGTGCACTCTCGGTACCGCCCGCATCGAGCGCGATATGATTGCATTAATAATAATTATGACTTTCGAAAGAAACTATCACAAAAGCATAAGTAATAGATATGTATGTCGGAGTCATTCGTTTGACTATTCGGAACGTTAGCGCCATCTCGTGGCGCTAGACAGAGTCTAGCCTGAGTTCGTGGGGAGACGAGAGCAACATCTACAAAAAGCGGTGAGCAGAGCTCTCGGGATGATAGAAACATGGGACATCGTACGAACAACATGTGGATAGAAACTGTCGCGCGTTCTGTATCGTTGAGTTGCGTGTGTATGTGATTCGCTAGTGTGACTAACTGGTTCGTAAATTATAATCTGATTTGAACTGTAAACCGTGTTTCTATTGTGCAATAACCAACACTACCCATAGTACGCCCACAGTAGTTAAAATATGCCCGATGTTAACGAGAGACAGACATACCATCTCCGACATGTATATGTATTCTTGTGTTATTTACTTGTTTGAATCTTCATGTTACAGATCAGGAGTAATATCCACGCATTACACGTCGATGTGAAAGAGGGACAATCGGAAGTAATTATCAGATTCGATACTCCTAAATCAGCAGAAGAGGTAAATAGCATAATCTTACTTCGACACAGGGGCGGATCGTGAATTTGTGGGGCCCTGGGCTGAAACTACTTCGGGGCCTATCTAAGTACTCAACTAATAAAACTTTTTTTTCATGAATCGCTCGTAAAACTATTCAAAAATATAGATTTCAAATTTCAAGTTAAAATTCTTATTCGTTAAGAAGTTATAAGCGATTTAGTAAGTGCCCTTCGGTACAGCAATGTTCTGTCACTTTTTTTTCAAACGCGTTTTTCTTGAAACAATTTTTTCGAAACGGTGTACACTCTAGCTTAGTCGGATGATAACCTGTGTATCAGCTAATACCTCCGCTACTTTTTAAGTTATATTTTTGTAAAATATGAAAAAAAAACTCATGAATATATGTATAAAATATCCTAATAGTTTCAAATAAATAATATTCATTTTTTATACCTTAAAAAAATTAATTTAATGAAAATAATAATAAATGTTTATTTCAAAAACTTACAATTAAATTACATATTCTTAAGGGAATTTCCATTTAAGTATTAATTTTACTTGTGTTAGGAAAATTCCGCCCATCCAATCGTTACAGTGCAAGTTATAGAATAGACAGCCCAGTTGATTATGTAAAAAGGTTATACAGAACAATTAAAAAAATAAAATAAAATAATAAGCATGACAACATCCTTTTACACGTTTTTCCCCCGTTAACTCAATTCATAGAAGTATGCAATTTTTCATCAATGTTTTCTTATGACGTTATCCCGTAAAAATATCGTCCGTAAACCGACTTTACAGACAACTATTTTTTAAATTCAAATTATCGCCTATTATTTTTAGCGGGGTTTGGGGCCCCCCGTAACCTCGGGGCCCTGGGCTGCAGCCCAAGCAGCCCTTAGGTAGATCCGGCCCTGCTTCGACATAACTATAATAGAATCAAATTAAAATGGCCTTAGGGACCACTCCCACGAGGAAGCGACTAACTATCGACTATTTTCTCGCTCAAGAAATGTACAAAACATTGTAGGTTCCATGTCAGTAAAATTGATTGCTGATTTTTGTCACCACCACCAAGAACTCTGGCAATCAAACAAATCGTTTTTAATTCCTAGCCGCTGCACGTGCGACATGAGCCTAGCTGCTGCTGCTAAGCCATATTTTTATAGAATTAATAAATAACTTAGGTAAGACAGTCTTTACTGTACAGTCTACTGCGGGACAGCGTAATAATAAATGAATCGTTTGATTCCAGTACTGTACGAACGCCGGCAGCCGCGCGCGCGTGCTGGCGGGCCCCGAGGAGCAGGAGCAGTGGGCGCGCGCCTCGAGCGGCCTGGCGCAGCGCCGGCCGCGCGGCCGCGCCCGCCTGCTGGCGCCGCGCGCGCTGGCGCCCGCCTCGCCGCAGCCCACGCACACGCATATACGATTTGAAGATGAATAATTTTGTTACTACTGTTGTTAATGCTCCAGCCGGGTCCTAACCAAATGGTCGTGTGAACTTCGCGTGGTCGCGCCGACAGAGGGCGCCTTTCGGTTTTCCGAACACATGAGTGACATGAACGCGATGATCGCGTATTCGCGTCATTTTAGTTAGGACGCGGGGTTGCTGGTTTGAAGGTACATTGTCGTATTTCGAAGGCGTTGGCAAATATCCATATTCATAAAAAAAGATTAATCACCACTACATAAATCTTCTCTAAGTAAGTGTGATTGTAGTATGAAACAACAGATAATTTTGTAGAAGTCATGTATGTCTAAATAAATATTTTCTAAGGTTATTACTTGTTTTATTAAGGGAAATATTTAACCGACCCTCTAAAACTTGGGGTTCTAATGAAGCACACTTTTATTAAATTGAGCCGCTTTTTAACTTTCTGGCCTTCTCTTTTTTAGTTGATTGCAGTAACTAAGCTAGAATACCCCGATCGGTCCCGGCTTAGGTTAGGTCAGAACTGTGACAAAAGCGCGTGTGCCGAGCTAGTGGTGCCACGGTTGCAACCGGCACGGCGACCGCTACATCAAGTTGGTCGCAGTTACCTCTATTTAGTATTTTTAGGACTCAAAATATTATGAAGTGTGACCCAACAATAGGAAGTATAAGATGTTAACAAAGAGAGGGGCATTCTTTATATTTGAGTGTGCAATAATATTACAAAAAAGGCAAAATGGAAATTATTTGAAGCTCAATTAAATACATGCCTTTTAATGAAGCACGTTGTTTCAAGATTTGGAGGATAACTATTTCTCGAAACCATTATGAACTGTGTCAAAATGAAACCACTAGAATGTTATAAAAGAAAATTTATTACATCAAATAAATGCCAACATCAAGTTCAGTCTTAAAAATAAGTTTGCTTATCTTAATAATACAGGAGGCACTGGCACTTTAGTTTTTATCAAAAATTAATTTATATATTGTCTTATAAGCTAACACAGAAAATACAACATATAAAACTTACGTATTGCTAATAGACCTGTATTATATTATATTATACAACCTGAATTCTGTTTACCTTAGCATACTAGGTTTATCAATAATTAGCTGCCAGTATTAGGATGAAATAACTTATTACAACATTTCAAAACACTAACATAAACGCATTGTTATTGTTTGATCTAAATGAGGCCGTTACAATCAAGTAGTAACATTATCTTGTTCAAGATAAGAATAAGTACCCAACAAATTATCTATTTAGACCAAAATCATTCTATACATTTTCTGCTGCAGATTAGTTTATCATGCATGGAACATCAATAGTCAATAATAATTATATCATCATAAAATTATAAAATGATTCTTATAACAAAGTACATAAAGAGCACCAAATATTTAAGTAAACTTACTAACTGTATCATATCGAACAATTATTAAAGCTAAGTACTTGATCAAGAAAATTTGAACTTATAAAACTGTTAGCAAATAAAATTCATCACAATAAAAAATAAACACATTAATTAATACATAGGTAATTGTAATTTATATACACAGAGGTAGATTTATTTAATGGACTTAAATATTATGACGCTTCCATATGTCTGTGCACAGTAACGGGAGCTATTATACTGTTCTTACCACATGGCAGGACAGTTATATTTAAATCATTAGCTTTTAATCTTGGTTTTATCTTTGCTGGCAGAGGACAGCTAACATCAGACTTGGTGTCATCTGATAACACAATTGGTTCATTCACTGAGAACCCAGTAGCCTCTGAGTCTTCATGGGGAGTCATGGTTGAGTACCCATGATCAGAACCACCAGCTGTGTGTGGTCTCCTATATCCGGTCACAACCCTGTATGGTGATATAGGAGCTTCTATCTCCATAGCTGGCAACAACTTATCTTGACCAGACTGGTCATGCATGTCGTCAGATTGCATGTGACTCATCTGAACATCTGCATCATGCCAGGTCTCTGCTGGACCATCTACATATAAATTATGGCAACTAGCTGTAGTGACATTCTGCCTGTAGCAGTATATAGCAACAGCTACGACTAAGCTCGCGGTGACTATACAACCCGCGATCGGCCCAATAGCCGAGTAATTGCCGAAGGCATCCCTATTGATATGGCCTAGAGTGCCCTCCCCGTAGGGTGTGACGGCGCCTAACACGCCATTGAAACATGTTGATTGAGAAGTACAAAACGGTGCCGACAGTGGTGTCCTACCGTCAGCGTCTATTTGACACCACTCACAACCAAGAACGCCTAAACAGGAAGAATGCGACAGATAAGTTTCGCACTGAAAATCAAAACAGGATTTTAAATTCTCTGCAAAGTTGTGGAAGTAATGCGACTTGTGGTTGTTGTTCTCTAGCATCATGCCGCAAAGAGGTATCTCTAGATTGAAACGTGATACATTTGAGTTGGGACAATCGTAAAGTTCTGAGCTGCATTCACATGGACACTCACACTCAGTTTGTTCCATACGGTTGCAATTTAGACACAGACGGTCGACCATACTGCAGGGGCAGAAAGCGCCCACGCTGCACGACGCGTTGACTAGGCCTATGAACGCATTGGTGCCGGGAATGGCAGCAATATAATAATGAACACAATGATCGCCTGATACGACGTTAGAGAGCACATTAGGTAGAGAAGTATTAAATTCGTAAAATCTCTGTATTGTTTTATCGTAAAAATTATTACACAGTCTTTTAGTAACGAAACCCTTATGATTCAACATGTCAATTGCAATCATGGATTCCTTATGAGTGATATGCTGTTGTTCAATGGGACCAGAGCTGTTTGGATCCATAAGACCAGGATGTGACACTAAATAGCCCTTATTATTCATGATAAAACATTTAACATAAGACATGGCACAAAGAGGCATACTATCTATGAGAAGCTTGTACAGGAACCCCATAGTAACATCCATTGACACAACCATAGTAGGGTAGAAGGAACTTTTTACTGCATATGATATGGAAACAACATAGCCAGCTCCACCAACGTCTAAATTGGGAGGAGTTAGAATAATTTTGTCAGGATTCTCTAAAGCGTACGTGTACCATGGCCTCCTCACTGGCTCGTAATCATACTCTAACACTGTGCCAGGGAACATCACCAGGACTCCACTCTCTGTCACGGCATACCTTCTGACTATGTATTTTGAATAAGGCCCATGTAGATGTTGTCTTTTATAATATGACAAAATAGAGTTCAAAAAACCAACATCTTGCTGAATTTCATTCTTAAGACCAGGATTGGAGAGTAAGCCATGGGCAACACTTTTTAAATAAGCTAAATAGTTCTGCATGTATGTTACAGCCTCCTGACCATCACCCATGTCATATAAATAAGTAAAAGGTGATTGGAAGCTTGATGGACTTAAGTACACAGTACCTTGATCTATAGTGGCTATTTGTTTGAAATGTCTGCACATTTTGCCCATTTTAGGAGGGAATAAATCCAACCTGTGGAACAATATCTCCTTGTTACTTCTAGTAAAAAATATGTTTGTTTTATTAAACACAGCAGGTTCCGTCATTTCAGACACAATACAAACTATATACAAGTTCCCTATCCATTTCCAAGAATAAATAATTGATTTAGTTGAGTTACATTCCGACATTGTCAAATTGCCTGAATTATTAGCTAACATTTCTTCCTTTACAGTTGTGATGAACGTGTATGTTTCCACACTTTCCAGTTTCGTGAATTTAATTTTATCTGAAGCTGATTCTGGCCTGGGGAAGAATGTGTGCATTAGCACTGTACCTGAAAAATCCATCACAAAAGCTCTTTTTCTTTCATTTGTGTCCCTGAAATACACAATGTCTTCTGCCAGATCTGACCAATAAAGGTCTAGTCCAAGCACCCCACTAGTTGTTGGTAGCACTAAAGATATCATGAAGTCTCTTTCTGTTGCCTCCCACACTGGACCTTCAATTTTAATCTTTTTACTTCCATAGTGACCAGGCAGAAGAGATATAAATGCAGAAGCGACTTGTCCAACCACTCCACTGTCATTAATGTGCAGTCTCATAACAGA
Organism: Apamea anceps; assembly: GCA_951799955.1. Classification (NCBI taxonomy): domain Eukaryota; kingdom Metazoa; phylum Arthropoda; class Insecta; order Lepidoptera; family Noctuidae; genus Apamea; species Apamea anceps. The sequence goes on from OX637506.1 coordinate 5,006,606, forward strand.
ATGATTGTTTGTATGTGTGTGCCACTTGTCAATGTGCAGTATACCCAGTGAACTGTTTTTATCTGCTTGATTCTCATAAATTAATCCGATAGCAAACTTTAAGCTCTCATCTTTGTTTGAAGAGTATGGAAATATTTTGAGCCATGTTTCATTCTTCATAACCTTTGTATCTGTTAGGAAAATGAATAGCTTATGGTTTGGTAAATCCCTCTGTAGGAGTAGATTTTTCAGCTCTTTGTTAATAGCTAGAGGAGACAAATTTGTAGCTGCAATATCTAAAGATGTTAAGTATTCTTTCAGCAGTAGTTTATTGTTTTCTGTGGCATTTCCCAGGTCAGACATCCCATCTGTACTGCAAGTATCTTCAAATTTAAGGAATTCTGTCATATTTGTCATCTTCAATGCTATCATATCTGAGTCTTGCAGAGCATATACAGTTTCTTTAGCAACATGCACGGCATGTTGTAATGAGTCTTCTTTCATATTATTATCAATTATAAACACCACTAATTTTGGTTCAGGATGCACAATCTTATGATACAGGTACCTCAAATTAGAGTGAGGCATTGTAGCACAATCTCTATCAGTGGCATAGTCCATGTGCGATAGGAAATACTGTCTCTTAACTTTTAAATCCTTAAAGCGACCAAGCATATTATTTTTAGGATCCTGTGAAGGCAGGCTGTCGTATACATTGGAACTTTTAATAAACACAGACTTACGAATAGAGTTGAATGGACAAGGATGTGTGAAGGACGGAGTACTGTTGTCGCTTATAACATTGTTCATGTCGCGAAGTATGTTTGTAGCTGATGATAGCTTGTAGCTCAGCTTGTCAGCGATACTGGTCAACACATCATTATCAGAGGTTTGGTAGCGGCTCACTTTATAAGCGGTCCGGATTTCGAAGCGCGCCGTATACTCGCTGCCTAGTTCTTTGACCACAATTTCACTAAATTTACTCGCTAAAGTATCGGATAGCTTGTGAACACATAGTTTATAATCACCACGACTGTTAGTTCTAGTACAGTTATCGCTTTGAGCGAAGATCACACAGACGCCGCAGCTCGTCGTAATCATAAATAACAACGATAAAACCTTCATCTTGTCGGCATTATCTTTGATCCGCACTCACACTATAATTGTCATCACGGTAGCATATTTCTGAAGTAAGACGTCCTTTTTACTTTGCGCACTGAAATTTTCACATGGCTTTCTTTAATAGACTTCATCGATAATATATGAAACAATTGTTTATATTTAAAAAAACAAGTAACGCAATCCACAGCACAACCCAACAAGCAAAGAGTACTATAAGATATGCCAACAAGGCGATATTGTAAAATGACATTTACAAAATAAACATGGCGGGCGGCAAAACGCGTTTCATTATACGTTGCGTTGAGTTTGTGTTAAATAAGTTAAAAAAATATTTAAATATAAAAAAAAATATTAATCAAAATAAGCGATATGATGTTTTGTTCACAAAAGTAAAAAAATATGTCGATATAATATAATAAATATGTGAAAAAAAATATGTAGAAACAAACTGGTTTATGAGCAGAGAATTCGAGATCCTGCCACACAATTGTGAAAAAAAATCTATGAGTGCCATTTAGAACATAAAAAACTAAACCGTTTTTTTAATTTTTTTATTTGGCGTTTCGAAGATTTCTATGAGAAATCAACCAGCTTTAAATAACTGAAATCTACTTTGTTATCTATATAAAAAAACTCTATAACGAAAATCTGATTTACTTCACACGGCGCTGCGCGGCGGCTGTACGTGCTGGGTCAGGCATGTCCATTGTATGTACAGACGCCAGCACATCAAGCAAATCTGTCAAATTTCTTTAATGGATTTTCAACTTTATCGCTAAAGCATTAAGGTTCAAGGTTGATTGGGAAAATTTGACAGTTTCGGGTAGCTTGACCTGCTGGCGTCTGTACTATAGTAATTATAGTATACTGGGGTCCATCCATAGATAAGAAAGATTTTACATTTCTATGGGTCCATCCATCACCGATGTTGAAACTTGTACTCTTCCTTTTTTCACAACTGCAACGTTGGGTTGTCGGGGCTGTGTGACCGACGCACGATCCACGCTGAGCTTTCTCGCTGCAGCTACGTCGTAGTGATCGTAGCCCCTGCGCGGTTGACCAGCTGCTACGTCGTAGCACAGCTGCAATCTCTAGTACTTTCATGCTCCTTTAGCTAAGTGGAGCTTATTATCAATGTCATTATTCTGTACGGGTTTATGGAAGGGAAAGAGAAGGGTTTTTTTTCCTAGAGCTGCAAGTACTGTTATGTAGGTAACTAGAGTTTGCATCCAACACTCAAAATGAGAAGTTATTATTAAAACTACCCTTACTATCGGGTAGCACAATGGCAAGATTTGTCTGTGGTCTTTCTGCTGTACTAAGGTATAGCAGGTATTACGACAATCAAGAGATTAATCTCCTAGTAACAGATTTCGTGGTTTTTTTGGTTTTGGCTTTTTGTAAGGCTAAATATAATTGTGAACTTTGCGTTTTCAGGACTGCACTGCAACATTTCCGCGCTGACTCCGATTTCTTAAAAACGAATTTAAATAGAAGGATTTATTATTATTATCATAAAGGTCTAACAGATTTTTTTATTTTGACAAACCTTAATTACAATGTTAGTAACGCTAAAAATATAAACGCTGGATAAGTTCTAATATTAAATAAATTTACAAACCTAAACTAAAACTCAAACTAAAATATGGCGTCGAAAAATTCCTTCACATCCTCAATGGCAAAACTGCCCAAAAGGCTGGCAGCATTGCCACGTTGGATGGCCATGCTGATTTTTTGGGCTAAAACAGGGCCAGCCCACTAGCCACGTGAAGAATCGACCAACCGCTTAGCGGTGTAGGTACCGAAATACACGATGACAACTCGGCCCCAAGGCTCGTGTTTCAGCGCCAAACGGATCAAACATAGATCCCAATAAGGTCATAGGGTCAGGGTATATTTGCGTTGTTTGATGGTTTCTGCTCCTGCAGCAGCCGCCCCAGCACAGCCCGTCGTGCTACGAAGATGGGAGCGTGTCGACCATAGAAATGTTTCCTATATCTATGGTGTCGACAGATTGCATCCCACACTAAAGGCCTACCCAACTTCCAAAGCATGATGGTTATTCTGTCTGGCCTCTTCCCAACGTTGCGAGAGAGCTCGACGGATGATGTCATTAATGCTGGCGTGCCGTGCCATCCAACCAGCGCTCTTGCTGCATGATAGGCTATATTGTCCGAGGTAGTAGACTGCTTCACCGCATTGACAGCTAGAGCCCCGCAAAGTGCGTCCAGACGCAAATATGCAGCGAGCCGGAATGTGGTTTCACCCAGCATAGAGACTATGGTGGGTCACGTTACAGCCTGAAGCCAAAGGCCCGACTCCCATTCACCCACGTACCTAATTTGTTCAAGCGTCAGGACTATGTAATTTCTCCAGACTTGCATCTTTAGTCAAGTGGTCGTAAGCGCTATTGCTGAGCGTAGGGCGGGGGTTATGCCCAGTGGATAATAATAGACTCCTAAAATAATACACTGGTGCTGGACTTAATAAATAACAGAAGAAAGTATTTTCATCGATTGAAATAAAGTTAAACCGAAAGTATTTACGTAACTATTTCATACGAGTAGCGAATCAATGGCGAAAAACACAATTGGTGCGAAAGAATTAATCGTAGATTTTTTTTAGCAAGTTGTTGTGCATTGTTTTGTAACGCACCCCAAGGCCTCCCTTGAGGTGTAAATCCGAAGGTCTTGGCCTTGGTGTCAAAATGACCTGAATTCTTATCAAATGGATTGATGTAAAGACTTGTAGGGCTTTATAGAGCCATAAAAAGTAATAGGGCTATATACCTAGATTCCCTTTTCAGCTTATTAAATGCGTAGGTTGCTGAGAAATGCGAATAATTGGATCGGTATTTAGGTGACAGTAAGTAGGTAAACCGGTAAATAAACCGTTTTGGCAACTGAGGTATTTTGTATAAGTTGGCCTACTAAATAATCATATTACCTAATCACATCCTCGCTATATTCTTTGATTTCTATATTTCTTAATATTACCTAAGTAGGTTCATACAACTTTGTAATTCTACCCTCCAATCTGTATATCTACACGTGCAGGTAAGAAATTCATAGAAAAAGTTTTCTCCACGTTTTGCAACTTTTCAGTTTCAGTAATAGGCAGGTTAGCGCAAGCTATTATTATTTATCGCCTGTAAACTTAGAGGAAACGAAACAGTTTCGCCGACTTGAGTACTAGATTCCATGCAAATTAGTATTATGCTAATGGTCCAGTAATATTACGTTGCAAGTACGCGTATACGCGAATGTGTACGTGTGCCTGTAGCTGTTACACGTAGGTATGTGTTTCCATCGATTGGTCAGGGGCGGCGTGGCTTACCGTCCGACCATTAACCCAGTTGTGTGGCGCGACGCGGCCCGGCCGGGCACGCGAGCCCTCGCCGTCAGTCCACCATCATGCAACTGCCCGAGACACCGCCGCCGCCTCTGGCTCCGCTGTGGGACCGCGTGCTGCGGGCGCGCGCCCTGCCGCCCGACCTCGATGTCGAGCTGCTGTACGTCGCAATAAGGGACCGCCTCACGCACCCCGAGTGGGAAGTACGTCTTCACGCGCTTCGTGTCTTAGCTGATCTTCTGCCGCTCTCCGGAAACGCGCTATCGTTTCCGTTCGATCAAGTCGTCGACAACCTAGGACACAACTCTCCCAACGTCCGGAAAGCTGCGCTAGATGCACTAAAAGTCTTCTGCACGCATTGCGAAGATGTTGAATGTGCGGCGCGAGCAATTTTAGATAAATGTTCCTACAACAACATAAGGCCTCATTCTGCGAATATTGACACAAAAGTGAACGTTATTACAGGCCTCATATTATCGATACCTTCCGTGATGGGTATATTGAAGAGAAGACACTCACACCTCGATATGTTACCAATATTTCAAGTTCTAGGCGAAAAGCTCTTCGACCCGGTGCATAAAGACGTCGCGCAGAGATCTTTACTGAAACTAAGAAGAGCTTGTGGACCACGGGATTACATGATATATCTTTCTAGATTAGATCCCAAAGTTCAGGAAAGATTTCGACACATGTGTGAAACTTATGATGAAGATTCAATGGATGTTTATTATGCTCCGAGAAAAACTGCCTATAGACATAATAACAATCAACCTTTAGTAAAAATCAACCATGTTTTTAATAATAACCATACGGGCCCTATTCGGGTGTCGACTGATTCATCTTCAGAAGATTCTTTTGGGTCAATACCTTTTTACAATAACCATTTTGCAAAAGTTATAATTGAAACAGAAATTAAATTTGATTCTGATACAGCGATCACAATGACCGTTTTAGAAGAGAATGAGACTGAATCTGATAAGAATACAGGTAGTGAAGACGATTACGATAGCTCAGACAGAAACATGTTAAAATATAGTGATGGTGAATCCGAGGACACGGATGTTGTGGTTAAAAGAGTGCGTTTTGGTGGTGAGAGTGTAAAAATAAGGACCCCAGACAGCGATAACTTATTAACAAGCGAAGATGACTACAACATTCGTGAACAGCAGATAAGAAAAGACAATTATAAAGAAATTTTGGCACCAGTAACACCTGGTATAGTTAGTAGAATGAATGAAATAAAACGGGAGGCGTTAGAAAGGGAGTCACAAAACAAGCAAGGAAAAAAGAGCGGTATACCACTGCCAGTTATTCATACCAAGGTGCAGAAGCCGACGTACGTAGCGAAATACAATGGAGTTAAAGTAAAATCGAAGTCTTTGAGCGAGTTGTACGATTACTTTAGATCGAAGAACGATGAAGAGGAAGGTAAAAAGCCTGAAATGTCAGGGTTGGCTTTATCATTGGCTGAAGCGCGGTCGCCAGAGAAGCCTGGGCGCAGTTCTCGGAGTCCTGTGGAACCTCATAAGGAGGTCGAGGTTATGCATAACTTGCAGCGTAGTCCGTCAGTGTCACCGCATCGTCATCAAACAAGGGTAGAGTTGGAGCGTGATGGGTAAGTGACCAATATATCTAGATGAGTCAATCATTGATATGGTAGCTGGTTACAGTATTCCGTATGTCTTACTGCTCTATTTCTTGGGCGTATAGGTTCGTGTTAAGTCTCCTGGCGTCGTCACCGCCGAAGGAGACCGACATCTTAACTCCGCGCACTCCAACTCCTCTGCGAGCTCATTATGATTGGGAAGAACTAGGGGTGGTCCCGCAACATGTGTCCAATCAGCTGCATAACACGGTACAGTATTATTATTTTCATTTCTTCATGTACAGACGCCAGCAGGTCAAGCTACCCGAAACTGTCAAATTTTCCCAATCAACCTTGAACCGTAATGCTTCAGTGATAAAGTTGAAAATCTATTACATAAATTTGACAGATTGTAGTAGCTTGATGTGCTGGCGTCTGTACCAACTACTTCATATATCCAAGTTTAGAAAACGTTGTTCTTAGATATATGTAGACCATAATATGTAGTTATTTTGGTATGGCTTCAATCGAAAGGCACTTTAGGTACATTTAATGTCTTTTGTCTAGTAGCAAAAATTGGTGTAGCTCACTTTATGATACCAAATACATTAGTGCTCGTAAACGCGACTGTTGAGCATGGGACCCTGGGTTTGATCCCCTGATCGGGCAAAAGTTTGTAAGGGTTTGTCTATTAAGAAGTTCTGAGCTGCAGTCCAAAGTCTGCATTTGTCCTCCGTTGATGGCACCGGGCAAAATAAATGATTGACTCAACTCACTTGTTTTTTAAGTCTACCATGTTCCTTATAGGAGAACTGGATAGCGGCGGTGCGGGCGGCGGACCAGCTCCACAGCACGTTACTGGAAACCAGCAGCGTGAGAAAGGTGGAGCCGGCCGCACTCTCCCTCGTGCACCACATGTGGGCTCTGAGCGATGAGGTAAATCTTCTTTATACCGGTCCCTTAGTGCTGAGGATCGTGACCTATCTTGTCGAAGTTTTGTCCTGACTTGGCGCCAATTCTGATTAGGTAAATTACACCCCATGAATCTGGTGTATAGTTCTACTGACAGGCACGGAGATGTTCTTTATTCAGATAGATAGAATACTCTTTTTTATATAGGACACACGACGACATATAAACTAACTATAGTTAAAACTGGAAATGTATAGCTTGATATGTCAGAGTCAGCATATCCTGGAAATATATTAGCTTGATCATCGTCGTCCGTACACTAGGTATATACTCGTACAAACTTTAGCATCATCTTTCATCTTCTAAGGGACTAAGTAAGGCAATTTCAACTGCACTGACTTGAATTTTGCATTCAAAAATATTTATATAAATACAATGAAATCAGAAATATTTGTTGGTCATTTCTTGGTTAGGTAGTTCTTCTGTAAAAAAATACAGTTAGGGCAAACCCGCATTGGCATTTTCCACTCTACGTGTGTCAGCCACCTTCTTTTATGATATATCGCTCATACGATAAACTAAAACAAATACTTATGATAATTCAAATACACTCACCATGGGGGAAAGTTAAGGGGAGTGCTAACTCGTGCAAATAATATAAGGTTGGTAGGTGAATTCTGACGAGTTTTTTTTCCAAAGAATCGTTTTGTTAAAAGACGGTCAATTGTTTTATTTTATATAAACAAGCCGACGGCGCCGCACATGTTGATAATAAAGGGTCCAATTAAAATAGATGGACAAATTTTACCACAGCGCTCATTACGTCTAACCAAAGACACCCAAGCAAAAAAAAAACACTGATTAAAATGATTTTATTTTGACCTAAAATAATACCTAAATGATGGATGTGTTGTGTGTAAGGATGTGTTTATTCTAGAGTGCCAGGTCTCTAGAATAAACACATCCATCCATTATGGGTAGGTACCTACTTGCACTCGCGCCCCGCTGGGCGCATGCTCGCATTACAATTATAAAGAGAATATGTTTATGCATTGGGTAACCAACATTTATAAGTGTATTTTTGTTAGCTGATTATTTTAATTGTAAGTATGTAATGCGTTTTTCATATATATTTTTTACCATTTTCCTTATTTTGGTGGTCTGAATGATTTCTAAAAGTTTGTCCACCTATTTTAATGGGACCTTATATATTTGATCACTAATCTTATAGTGATGTCCATAAGATAAATGATCATGAGATGAAGCAATACCAGCGGGGTAATTGCTTAACACACTATCAGAGCAATGACTTGCATTTTGACAGTTCAACAACATTCATTGCGTTATTTATCTTGTTGAGCAGAACCATTTTCCGAACATATAAAGCAATGGATTAGCAATATCCTTCAGAATGATTCATATTGAGGTTGATAGTGTGTTACGCAGAAGGTCAAATACTTCATACAACAAGAACTTTCAACTTTGCTGTTGTTTGAGTGAGGTTGAATAATTGAAAAGTTGATACTAGGTACTTTTACAAAGGTTGTTTACTTATGACTTTGGGAAGGCAAAATACTGAAACTAGGCTACTTTAATTAGACTTTTGGAAGTTCATTTGCCTATTGTGCGCATGCCAACAGGCAATAGACAATTAACTATTTGGAGTTATAACGACCCGTCTACCACTATTATTGTCGTACGTAGTTAATAAAATATTAATTATCTAATGAGGACGAACCCTATTCGCGTCGCGTGTCAAAGTGGCTGATAAAAATACTTAGGCACCTGTATCGCGTATTATATGCAGACAGTCATTACAAATACACTGGCACCGCATATAATGTCTAGAATTTTAGAATTTCACAAATAAGTGGATAGCAGACCTACTTATCTATTTGAATACGACCTACCTATAATTTGCTTGTGCGGTAGGTAAGCTCGTGCTGAATTTTTAATCATAAGAAAGCTCCTCGTGGACGACAGAGAAAAGTAGGTACTTAACATAATACTTTAGCAAAACCAAAAAAACCTCGTCATATTGTGGTGTATTGTGTGTATCTTATAGTCTGTGCTATATAAATCTACTAGCTGCGTCCCGCGGTTTCACCCGCATAAGTGTCGATCCCGCGGGAATATCGGGATGAAAAGTATCCTATGTGTAAATCCTGGTTATGAACTATCTGTAAGCCAAATTTCATTCAAATCCGTTTAGTAGTTTTTGCGTGAAAGAGTAACAAACATCCATCCATCCATCCTCACAAACTTTCGAGTTTATAATATTAGTAGGATTTTCTTTATTTATTTCTTTCCTTAGTTTCCCTCAAATGCAAAATATGCACAGCGAACTTGGACCGACGACAAGAGCTACATAAAACGAAGACACTGTTCCGCAGTGGGTTCCGCTGATTAGGGAACAATGTTTGGCCTACTGCATAGCTATTCACAACTCAATTCGCTTCCGTACCGTATCGAACATCAATCAATGTTATCGTAGGAGTCCTCTAAACGCTGTTCACAAGTCCAAAACCCGAAAATTTTGTCAGTTATCAAATAGACGACTGCTATTCCTGTCCTTGACATAACAGTTCCATCTGTGGCACAGGTAGCAGCCGCAAGAGCCCCGGCAGAGGGCGCCGTGTGCGCCCTAGTGCGGGGCGCAAGCAGTGACTGCGCACGGCAACTCCTTCCCGCGCTGATCTCGCGAATGGCACGAGAACCTCTCCCTGCAGCTTTGCCACATGCCTTGTTGCAACGACTCGCGTTGCATCACATCGTCGACCTCATTTTTGATCCCAGTATGATTGGCGTAAGTAGTGCACAGTTATTTTTTGGAGCCTAGAATATTGATCGTTGTAGAACTAGGGCAACCTTTGACAAGACCTTTGGCTTAGGTGTTCAGGATAGTAAAAGCCAGCCTAAGGGCCTGTTTCACAATCTCCAATAGCATCCGCTAACTTCAAAATTGAAACAGAATTTGTATTTAATTATGTGCTGGATATTTCAAGTACTTACAATTTTTTTCAAAGTTGCTGAATCAGGCCTCCAATACTCCTAACTCCAGTTGTAGTTAAAATGCCCTTTATTTTATTCTGTCTTTTCTGTTTGTGTTAGGTGGGCGGTGATAAGGACGTGATCCAAAGCGCTCAGCTGCGAGCCACGTTGTGTCTAGCGAGGGCAGCGGGACCTGCCGCCGTGCTGTCAGCGGTGAGGAGGAGGCTGGCAGGCACCGCCCGAGCTGATGTGTTTTGTAATAAGGTGAGTGATAATGCAAACGTGATTCAAAAGGCACAGCTGCGAGCCACGTTGTGACTGGCGAGGGCCGCGGGCCTGGCTATTGTTCTGGCAGCTGTGAGGAGTAGGCTGGCTGGCACCGCCCGAGTTGACGTGTTTTGAATTAAGGTGAGTGATGATACAGACGTGATTAAAAGCGCTTATCTGAGTGTCACGTTGTGACTAGCGAGGGCCGCAGCCCCGACCACCGCGCCGTGCTGTCAGCTGTGAGGAAGGGGCTTCCTGGTACCGCGTGAGCTGACGTGGTTTGTAATAAGATAGATAATTATCATGAAGGTCTACTGTCCACTGAGGCGTAGCTTCATAGACGAGTATCACCATTGTACCTAGTTGGCTAATACGTGCTACGCTTCCGAGGATAGTAGGCCTTAAGTAATTTGGAAATTTGCAGAATGATTATAATGGTAAAAATTCCTTCGAATGCGCCACATTCGTATTTTTAACCATAATTTAATGCAACGTACTTCCTATATACTTATTTACAATCATACAATTTCTTGAAAAGACTTACTGGAATTAACAGTTTATCTTTGTTGCAGTTAAGAGAAAGGCTGAGTCGTCCTATAGAGAACATAAGGCCATGCCACGTCAACAGGTTAGTTCTTCAAGCATACTGCACACACGTACATTATACAGGGTGTAAGGCCTAAGGGACATCAACGTGCAAACTGTTTCCATGAATTCAGTACCTACATGATTCTAGACTAGACCCACCAGCGCTAAAAATTTTAGTCCGTTATGGTAGAAGTTTGCTCTTCGAAGTCCCTATTACACCGTGTATTAATATTATACTGTAACTGCTCTCTTTCATACGGTATACGTTTGCAGAAGCTCACAGTTGCCAGTGCCAGTTCGTCGTCGCGCCAGGTCTACCCCTCCCCCCGCAGCACCGCCCCCACCCAGAAGACTGAGGCCTCTGCCTGACTCCGCACCCCTGCCTGGTAAGATACGAGAGAAGTTTAAACAGATTTAAAGTTTTGCGAGAGTTAGATCATGTAAGATGATCAGAGGGGTAATTATCGTAATTTTAAGGTCGTTCACAGTCTGATCTCAGTCTCAATCTGTCAAAAATAATCTCTAATCCTCTAATGTCCATACATTTTTGACAAGTTTTTGACATTTGTTTGTCGCCGAGATGTGACTGCGACTAGATTTTGAACGTTTTAAATTACGAGAATTGGCCTTCAGATTTGACCCAGTAATCACGGGAAAATCGGTTTACATAGGTACATACATGAGAAAAAAAAAACCCGCCGAATGCATAACCACATTCTTTTTTAACATAGAAAAAAAAACCCATCCAAATCTAAATCCAAATCAAAATCTAACAAAATCATCGAAATCTATTCCTATTATAAATAGGAATAGATTTCGGTCTTTAAGTCGACAAAAACTTACTAAATAGGAGTCGTCTTCCAGCCTAACCAATACCAGTATTTTACACGGAGGGGTCTCTATATGCAAGGGATGGTCACCCATCCACGAACCAGCACCCTAATTGCGTAACACACGATCAATCGGAATCTGAATAATTTTGAAGCAAACTGCTAATCCATTGCTTCATAAGTCCGAAAAATGTGTCTGCTCAACACATAAATAACGCAATGAATGTTGTTGAACTGTCAAAATGAAACCGATTCCGATTGATTGTGTGTTACGCAATTAGGGTGCCGTTGCGGCAAGCTTACCTTTCTAACGAACCGGCTGTTATCATATAGCTACGAGTCCATTGCAAAAATTTCTATTGTGTTATCTATTGAAGTACAAGGAAGGTGTAAAGCTTGGGTCTTCCACAGGTGTGTCGCAGCTAGGCAGGGACTACATACCATTCCAGCCACTGTCACCGATTCTCCTGAGCGACAGGTTAGTCCTCTTTTATACTTTTTGTACTTAGTTTCCAGAATATTTCAGAAGAATTAAAAGGTCCATCTCTCTTCCCAGAGGAATAACCGAAGTATGTATGTTTTTAACCAACCTGTTTGGTCTATCATGCAAAGTGGAAGGGACATCGACGCACAAACAGTAACCATAAATTCAGCACATGATTCTAGATCACCTAGAGTAGAAATTGTTCGTCAGTTATAAAAAAAAAAATCTACTGTTTCATAGAAAAGTGCTATGCGGTCAAAATGTACGAAAAATTTCAACGCAGGGGAATCGGATTCAGAATCTTGTACTGAATCCACGCGCAACCTGCCGATCGATTCTCTAAAAATCTCACCGTGAAAAGTTAGGTGAAGTGAGCTTAGAGTGAGCTGTCAATAGTGTCAATCCCTAGCATTAGTTGGAATGACAGCTCACTTCACGCTCACTTCACCTAAGTTTTCACGGTGAGAGGTTACAGAATCGCACTGCTGTTACAGGTTGTCCCTGATAACCTGTACAGTGGCTAGCTTATAAGCTTATATGGGTGTGGATCAAGAGGTCCCCTTTTCGAATTCCGGGTTATTAAAAGGTGACTTGGAATTTGGACTTTTATTACCTAAGTGCTTACATATCTATCTAAAAATACAAAAACTGATTCCAGGTTGATAATCAAACAAGGGAAGTTACAAATTAAATCTATGTAACTACATATGGTTCTGATCTATGAATTATTAAATTGATAGCTTATAGGTAGGTAGTAGTTTTAATCGATAAGTTTAAGCAGGGAGGCACCCTGCTTAAACTTATCGATTAAAACTAATTTGCTTTCGATCATTAATTATTCAGAACCTAAACAGAAACACTCAATAAGGTTCTAGAGCTTTCCGTCTATACCGCGTTTACTAATTCAAACAAATGGCGAGCTAAGTGGTCATTTATACCCCCTTTAGGGACAGCCATCTTTCCCACTTTTCATTCCCTAGTCCATAAAAAGTGGGAAAGATGGACTGGGATACTTTATATGGATAAAATGGAAATTTCACATAAATGAGTAGGTACTAGTGGTACTAGGAGACAATGGCGCCGATTCCCTTGTTCACAAACTAAACTAAATTTAAGTTCAGTGCATCATTTTCTTGAAAAGGACAGAAGATAAATATTAGTTTAGTCCTGTCAAACTAGTCAGCGCCTGACGTAAATTGACGTATTTTTAGCAGCCATGTTTTTAATCACGTCTAATCTGTCTATGGAGTATCTTAATTTAACAGGAGTAAACTAATATTTTATCTTCTGTTCTTTTCTTAATGAAATAGAAAGAAAAAGATGCACAGAACTTAAATTTAGTTTAGTTTGTGAACAAGGGAATCAGGGCCAATAATTAAGAATTCAAGAAACTTAAATAACCAACCAAATCAACACATTTCTCTACCCTATGTCAAGTGCTAGGTCTAAATGGTTTGACCTTCCGATTGTGAGAACGAACGCACCTGACAGACAGACGGCGCTATCTGTTATTTATATATAGTTTATAACGTAAGCTGAACTTGAGGAAATGATAGCTTTATTGAACACTATCAGCAGTATCTAATCTTAGAGGGGTATCGAGTTAAAGCTGCTATGCAATTGTTTTTTATTGTGGAGATTGAGAAGCTTTACAGCTGCTGTAGAAGAGCGGTTCCGTCTTATTATAACGGCTGTCATGAAAATCTGTCATTTTCACCAGTACCTGGCATTAAAAGGTGTCAAAAACGTTCTGTTTTTGGACAGCAGTTATTGTGTGACCATCCACCACTTTCTTAGGAAACCAAAGGTTTAGCGTCGTGTGGGAAGTGTAAGATCACAAGTTAATAGAAGGTATCTTACGTCTTGTAGATCCTACATATACAATGTGTAACTGAATTAATGCACATTATGAAAGTAGTTTGTTCAGAATCGTTTACTGAATCGATTTCTGTAATTTTTAATATAGGTACTTAATATTTTATCCCAAAAATAATTAAAACTACGTAAATTACTGTCACACTTCCGCTGTGCAGTCAAAACAAACCAAAATGGATGAAATACACACTGAGCTAGACCCTTATACGAGTGCGACTGTGGGTATGCGTAAATTTGTAATGTGACCATAATTTTCTCCCACAATCAGTATAAGTAATTTATTAAAAAAACAATGTTTTTTACATAATAATAAAAATTCAGTGTATGTATTATGATTATAACATAATATTCTAATTGGGGTGTCTGGTGGTGTGCGTTAATTCCGGGACATGTTGTATAAGGACGTCCAATCTACCTTCTAAAGAGTTTTTTAAACACTTCGCATAATCAAATCTCCCCAAAATTAAATTAAAAATTTAAAAAACCCCCGACTACGTGAAACCCTTTAAAAAGAAAAAAATAACCTTGAAATTATGACCCTACGTAAGTACGTATGAAATTTTTTGATTAAATGTTGTCCCGTCGGGGAACCGCTCTAATTATTAGCCTAACGTTCTGTTAAAGTTTAAAATAGCGGTCCCCCGACAGGACAATATTTAATCAAAAAATTTCATACGTACTTACGTAGGGTCATAATTTCAAGGTTATTTTTTTCATTTTAAAGGGTTTCACGTAGTCGGGGGTTTTTTAAATTTTTAATTTAATTTTTTATTTCATGCTTTTTGTAGGGACTCCTTATTATTTCTTTTCTTTTATTTTCTTGCGTTTTAAGATTCAGGTAATTTGGTATTTAATCAGGTTTTTGTAATTCGCCATTTTGTGGTGGTGGCCATCTTGGATTTGAAATTTGTCATAGTGTATAGTATTCTACTAGTCAAGCCCTTTCATTTGATACCCATATTAAGGCAGTTGTGAAAAAAAATGTTATTTGCCATTTTGTGGTGGCGGCCATCTTGGATTTGAAATTTATCATAGTGTATAGTATTCTACTAGTCAAGCCCTTTCATTTGATACCCATATTGAGGGAGTTGTGAAAAAAAAATATAATCCGCCATTTTGTAGCGGCGGCCATCTTGGACCGATTTTCATCAAACATAGCTAAGAACACTCCCGACAAATTCACCTTTTAAACAAAAAAAACAAAATTAAAATCGGTTCATCCCTTCGGGAGCTACGATGCCACAGACAGACATACACACACACACACACACCCCCACACACCCCTGTTTGTACAGACACCCTTACGAGGACCTTGTTAGTCCTAGAACGTACCGAGGACCCTCCAAAAAACTGGTTTAAATACCTCGTTGGCTTTTTAGAATAAGATAGAAAGAGACAGGTGAATAAATCTATAGTGATGAGCTTATTGGGATAATGCTATCTCAACATTTTTCTGTATGAATTTCGGCTATCATACTGAGGACCTGAAATACACAGCAAAATGTGACCAGCGATGCACATACGAGGACTTTGTGTAAGCCAACCGAGGACCTCTTACGTAAGCCCTGCGACGTCCTTCCGAGGACGTATTTTTACACAAAATTTCTTATAGCTTGTACAAAGTGCGGACGTTGTGTTAGACTTTATATCACTAAACCGAGGACAGTTTTTCGCGTAGAATTTGTACAAACCGAGGACCTGAAAAATCTACCTACCTACAATATTTTACGTGTAAGATAATAATTATATCAATGTAAGTAAAATTTTTGTTTGATTCGAGTACACGGGCAAGTCTGCGGTTGACACTTCTTCGGAGATTCTTATAGGAAGGCCGTTCGGCGGTGTGGCCTTATTATGGAGGAAAGGCATTTTTCAGTCAGTTTCGTTAGTGCAGTGCAAAAGTGTGAGACTTACGGCTATAAAAGCGTCTTTGTGTGATCGATCTATTATAGTATTTAGTGTGTACATGCCTACAGATAATGTAGAAAATATGTCAGAATTCACCGATTGTTTAAGTGAGATGAGTGCTATAGTTAACAACAGTGAGGTAGAAGCCATATTTATGCTAGGTGATTTTAACTCGCATCCTAATCAACCTTTTTGGAAAGAATTATGTAATTTTTGCTCTGATCAACACTGGATATTCGCTGATTATGAACAGCTGCATAATAACACTGAAAATTATACCTATATCAGTGATATTAACGGAAGCAGACGGTGGCTTGATCACTGTATTGTTACTAAGGCGGCTTGGCAGTCTGTTAAGAGTGTAAGCATAGAATACGGTGTTTTCTGGTCTGACCACCTGCCATTGACTGTTGAGTGCAATCTAAACACTGTTATGCCAAGGGTAAAGCCAATTGTAGAAAATGTCCCTAACAAAGTGATATGGCGCGAGCGAAGTAACAGTCAGATCAGAAGATACCATGATCTGTGTAATAGTAAGCTTAGAGACATTGACTTTCCCGAGCAATTTTTAACATGTGCTGATAAAATGTGTAATAACACTGAGCATAGAAAAGAACTGGACAAGTTGTATAGTGACATTGTGTCTGTGTTATCGGAGTCTGCTATTCATACCTGTGAGCAGAAAGAGGCACGAGTGATTGGTCGTGTGGTTGGATGGAACAAGCATGTGCATGAGGCTCACAGGGAGGCTCGGATAAGGCATCAGGTTTGGGTACAACTCGGCAGACCTCAGTTCGGTCGAGTATGGGATGAGATGCGCGAGAGTCAAAGAGTTTTTAGAGGCAGGCTGAAATGGTGCCAGAAAAATCAAGACCAAATTAAAATGGACATTTTGGCCTCGCATAGGGCTTCAAAAAACTTTGCTCAGTTTTGGAAGTCAACCAATAAGCTTAACCTTAAGCCGGGCCTTCCTGTGAGTGTCGGGGGCCTGGATACTTCGGAGGATGTAGCCAATATGTTCAAGGACCTTTTTGTAGTGCCTTCACCACTGGGACCATCAAATGAGAGTGTCAATGCTGAGGCTGGTCATGGTAAGTCTCTTTCTTGTTTTTCTGCTAAGCAAGTGACTAAGGTTATTATTAAAATGTGCAGAGGCAAGTCACCTGGATATGACAGTCTCAGTATTGAACATTTGAAACATGCAGGTGTGCATTTGCCTAGGTTACTGGCTATGCTTTTCACGCTCTGTATCAGTCACTCGTACTTGCCAACGAACATGATGAAAACAGTGGTAGTCCCTATTGTAAAAAACAGAACGGGTGATATCTCTGATCCATCCAACTACAGACCTATATCGCTTGCCACTGTAATAGCGAAAGTATTGGACAGTTTGCTTGATAAAGAATTAGGTAACATTTTACAGATACATGACGCTCAGTTTGGGTTTAGGCCCGAGCTTTCCACTGAAAGCGCAATTCTCGGTCTCAAGCAAACTGTCCGATATTACACGGATAGAAATACCCCCATTTATGCCTGCTTCCTTGACCTTTCCAAGGCGTTTGACCTTGTAGCCTATGATATCCTGTGGGGGAAGCTGAGGGAAGCGGGACTATCAATCGAACTCCTAGAGATCTTTAAATATTGGTACACTAATCAGCTTAATTGTGTTCGATGGGGAGGGTCTCTGTCCGAATCGTACAGGTTGGAGTGCGGGGTGAGGCAGGGTGGTTTGACCTCGCCTAAGCTCTTCAACCTTTACATTAATGGGCTGATTGCTGGGCTCAGCAGTATGCGTGTCGGATGCTGGATAGATAACGTTTGTGTAAACAACTTTAGTTATGCTGACGACATGGTGCTGCTGGGCCCGACGGCCGGCTCGATCAGAGAGATGTTACTCGTGTGTGAGCGACATGTCACAAGTCATGGGCTTGTTTACAATGTAAACAAAAGTGTATACATGGTTTTTGAGGCCTCCGGTAGACGTGTACGTAGCGACCCAGTTGTAATGCTGAACGGGCTGCCCCTCAAAAGAGTTAACAAATTTAAATACCTGGGACACTTCCTAACCGGAGACCTCAAAGACGACGCAGATGTGGATAGAGAGCGCAGGGCGCTAGCGGTCAGGGCCAACATGCTGATACACAGGTTCGCTCGTTGTAGTATCGGGGTAAAGATTACGCTGTTTAAAGCGTATTGCCAATCGTTCTACACGAGCGGCCTGTGGGTGAGGCATACTAAGAGATCACTAGACGCCCTGCGTATTCAATATAATAACTGCTTCAGGATGCTGTTGGGACTGCCGCGCTATTGTAGTGCGTCCGGTATGTTCGCTTTTGCGCATACTGATGATTTTTACGCCATAATGCGCAAAAAAACAAACTCCATCTTGTCAAGGGCGCGGTCTAGTTCTAACAGCATCCTAAGTATGATGATGGAAAAATACGACGCACCTTGGTTGTCGCACGCTGTGGAGGTGCTGGTCAGAAGACCCCTCAGCTAACCTTAACCTTTTTATTTTCTTTTATTTTTGTCTCTGTGTTTTTGTTTACTAACAATAGCTGTTAAGAACAATGTTACTAACAATTGGGCTTAGTTGCCATAAATAAACAAATATTATTATTATTATTAAAATGTTCCGACTTCTTTCTTACACACTTTTTCTAAAATGAAGTACCAAGCGAGGACGAGTCGATGTTTTTACGTTTGCCGTTGATGTGGACCGCGAATAAGAAGGGTGTAATCACTGTGGAGGAAAGGTAATTAAATTTTATATAAACAACTTTAAAATGAGTTTATTATTATAGTATCAGATGTTGCAGCCAGGGTCGACTCTTCATGACGGTACTCGTTAGCACTTGATAGCATCGTCTTCAAAATTGGCATACGCATTAGGTTTATCTAGTAACACTAAAATGATTACCAGTTTGTGCTGATGCTGCAGCCAGGGTCGTCTCTTCATGACGGTACTCCTTAGCACTTGATAGCATCGTCTTCAAAATTGGCATACGCATTAGGTTTATCTAGTAACACTAAAATAATTACCAGTTTGTGCTGATGCTGCAGCCAGGGTCATTTCTTCATGAGAGAACTCCTCAAGAGTTGATAGCATCGTCTTGAAATTTAGCATACGCGTTAGGTTTAAGTCGTAAAAGTAAAATAATTACCAGTTTGTGCTGATGCTGTAGCCAGGGTCGTTTCTTTATGGGGGAATTACTCAATAGTTGGTAGCATCGTCTTCAAATTTAGCTTACGAAAATAAAGTAAAACTAGAATTCAGGTTTAAAATGAGTAGATAAATCAGAATTCGGAAACTTCAGTTTCATGATATTCAATACTCGTACAATATCAAGTTATTATTTCGTTTCTTTCAGATAAGCCGGAATAAAGAAGAGAAAACTGAAGTCTGAATTCTAGATCACAAAGATGCTGGTATTGATTAGAGGCTTCTTCTGCAGTATGTGCTAAGTACCTAGGCCTGCTTAGATTATACAACATTATGATTTGCACCATAAAATATTGTATTGGCATGAGCTCAATACGTGTGCTCTTCATAAAGAACCTAATAGAGTAAGATCCCAGGGCCACCAGACGTCACGTATTTTCTGACGAACGAAATGTTGACGATTGAGTAGTGTTAGTATGTACATACTAAGAACGCATGCCTACCTGCTAGCTTGCTGAGACGGTCAATTCTCAGGTATCAGGTAATCAAGGTACATAAAAACATTACTTACCTCACGTAAATTCTCCAAGCTGATTTTCACGTATATTTTAGGCAATATCCTTAAAAATAAGTCGCCAATACTCCCAGACACTTTCCATCGGTCGTATTGCTTTGCAGACGCTTTAAAGCTCCCAAAATAATTAGGTACTTAACTTTACGTAAATTCGGATGCTCCATTTTTATATATGTCCACCAGACAACTATTTTAAAACCCTTTACAAGAAGCCAGACCGATCCAAAGGGCCAATCATCCCCTAAACTCAATTTTAATGCCTCTGTGGGTAGGAGCGCGAGGGCATATCAATTTCAATGACAATGATAATGAAGATAAGAGGCACTACTCAGAAATGTTGAGAGATTAATATTTTTCTACTTTGTTTTTTTATGATTAATTCCCAATAAATAAATAATAAAAAAAAAAATTAGTTTATTTGAATTTATCAAAACAGCTTGCAGGATAAAATTCTAGAATTATTGTGGTCAAAGGAGCATTTTTTTACAAGTTAATCTTTAATTATTTACCTGATTTTTTAATTTTTGGCTGATTTTTAAAAAATATTAATAATTAATTGATATGAGTAAACTGTAAGAGCGTGTGAGAGAGAGAGAAGTCAATATATCCTAATACATGTCTCACTCAGTCTCATGCGCGTGGATAATGCCAACGCGCTCCTACCCACAGAGGCATTAAAATTGAGTTTAGGGGATGATTGGCCCTTGGATCGGTCTGTCTTCTTGTAAAAGGTTTTAAAATAGTTGTCTGGTGGACATATATAAAAATGGAGCATCAGAATTTACGTGAAGTACCTACCTAATTATTTTGGGAGCTTTAAAGCGTCTGCAAAGCAATACGGCAGACGGAAAGTGTCTGGGAGTGTTGGCGACTTATTTTTAAGGATATTGCCTAAAATATACGTGATAATCAGCTTGGAGAATTTACGTGAGGTAAGTAATGTTTTTTGTACCTTGATTACCTGATACCTGAGAATTAGTCGTCTCAGCAAGCTAGCAGGTAGGCATGCGCTTTTAGTACATACTAACACTACTCAATCATCCACATTTCGTTCGTCAGAAAATACGTGACGTCTGGTGGCCCTGGGATCTTACTCTATTAGGTTCTTTACGAAGAGCACACGTATTCAGCTCATGCCAATACAATATTGTATGGTGCAAATCATAATGTTGCATAATCTAAGCAGGCCTAGGTACTTAGTACACACTGCAGAAGAAGCCTGATTATTCCTCGTGCACCTATTAGCTACTAACGATTTGTTTAAGGATTCAGTCTACCTTCGCTTTTCTCCTTCATAATTTTATTTAAATGATAGCACATAACTCGTCTTCTACACACGAGGAAAACTGTTAAAACGAGGACTAGAATATACACTGTTCGGAAAATCTAGCAAACCGAGGTCTTAAATACACATTGTCTGGAAAAGCTACCTAACCGAGGTCTTTTGTGTTAAAGTTAACACATAAGTCCTCGGATAATACAACAAACGTGAAATGAGTGTAAAGAGCCTGTGTATGAGGCGAGAGTGGCACCATCTGGTGGATACACAATATTTGTGTAAGATTATGAATTTTCTTGATCAAACCGAGGTTCAGACAACTTTTTCGTAATAAGTATACAGAAAGATTCAAAATCGCTTGCAGAATACGAATCTTTGGTCAAGTCAAACCGAGGACCCTCGAAAAGGTCCTCGCTTTGAAAAGGTCCTCGGTCGTGCCTTGTGTATTCATACGCACGTCCTCGGATGGTACTTAAAACAAACACACCCCCCCACACACCCCCACACACACACACACACAGACACGTCAAACTTATAACACCCCGTCGTTTTTGCGTCGGGGGTTAAAAATGAAATGAGGTCGAAAGCATTATCGAAAGCTAATGCTGATAAATCTACTAATAGCTATTGAGCTGATCGAGAAGCTATCATGATTTTGCGTAACCTACTGTTCTAATTCTTAAGAATAATTTTCTGTTAATTGACGTCGACTGCCTTATCAAACCACATAATATAGAGGAAACCTTGAACAGCAGTGATTGAGGTCTAATCTTCAATAGAATCACGGGGTTAATTCGTGTCCCAATTTCGATTTACTAATATCACCGGCGACTAGCTGACCGCTACTGCACGATGTTATCTATGTAAATCTACCCGCCGATTACGGGCGCCAATTACACAGTGAAGTCACTCACCCCTATTTCAAAGTCTGACTAATAATCGATACCATAATGGAGCAAAACACTTGTAATTTCGTATTCGTAACGCTTTCAAGAAAGACGTCCGACCTCGAGGAAAATGTCAACCGTCAAACAAATTAACTCATGATAATGTATTGAATTTCAAGAACAAAGTAATTCTGGTAGAGTTTGGGGTGTGTGTGGGTGTGAATGTGAATAGTGTTGTCGCGTGGCAACGGCTTAACATGACGCGACGACGCAATGATTTGGCTCATAGCTCATGGCACGCTTGAAGATGGTATAGCTTCATAAAGCTAGGAATTGAAAACTCACAAGTACCTATTTCTCTTGTCTATATCTATACTTATAATAAATCTGTAGAAGTGAAAATTCTGTACATTGAAAATATCAAAAAAATAAATGGCAGGGGGTGTTACTAGACCGACACCGAACCCAAAAATGTGATTAAAAAAATTTTTGTCTGTCTGTCTGTCTGTCTGTCTGTCTGTTTGTTCAGGCATCACGCAAAAACTACCGGTTCGATTACGATGAAACTTGGTATAATTATTCTTTAATATCCTGGGCACCACACTGGGTACTTTTTATCCCGGAAAAGTATATACAATAAAAAACAAACTTAATTTTGCGGTTCGATCCCTAGATCCGATTACTGTACCAACCGCAAATAATAAGTTTGTCGTAGGTTAGGTCACACGCAGTGGAGTTCATTTTTATTCCTTTTACTTTTTAGAGTTATTTAGGTTTATTTTTATATAAGTCGTAGGTATAGATTTTAATTTTAAAGTATAGGTAGTATATTTGATAGTGTACGTAGTGACCGTAGGTTATTTTATAATACTGTTAGGTAGGATAGTCATTCGTATAGATATTAGTTTTTAAAGATTTTGCTTATTTATTGAGTTTAGATTGAGGGGCCCGTGGCTAAATAATAACAGCCGCACAGGTCGATTGGTCAGGTTAAGCTACGCTTGCCGCGGTCGGTCTGTGGATGGGTGACCATCTTTACATACCGAGACACCTCCGTGCCTCGGAAAGCACGTTAAGCCGTTGGTCCCGGCTGTCATTCGTGGATCTTTGACAGTCGTTACGGGTAGTCAGAAGCCCGAAAGTCTGACAACCAGTCTTACCAAGGGTATCGTATTACCCAATAACTGGGTTGTGGAGGTCAGATAGGCAGTCGCTCCATGTAAAATACTGGTATTCAGCTGCATCCGGTTAGACTGGAAGCCGGCCCTGAACATAGTTGGGAAAAGGCTAGGCAGATGATGATTGAGTTTAGATTAGTTATCGTCATAAATAGGTTTATTTAGGTAGGTAGGTATTTTATTTTCTGTTATTGAGTTTATTTATTTTTTTAATTAGGTAGGTACTTAGGTAAAGATATCATATAGGTACCCTCTTAATCACCATTAATGAGACACAATTGGTTTTCTATTATAATTAGCCACAAAGGGCCCGCGAGATAGATGGCATCCTGGTGCACATACATTTTATCCTGTTAGCACGTTCCCGTGGGATAATTTCCGACATCCACGCGGGCGAAGCCGCGGGCAGAAGCTAGTTGCTCAATAATTTCTTACTTGATTCGCCTGCATTCACCACAATGTCCAAATGCGTTAAGCGCTAAATAGTATATTTGTCATTCTGTCTGTGTCATCGTTAAACGATTGACTGAAACAGAACGCCGTATTAAATGGGTTAGTCTTTACATTAACAACATAATTAACTTCAATTTGTTCGATGTCGACCCACCATTTCTGACCAAACCCTTTCTAACCCAATGTTCCAGAAAAATCAATCGTTTTAGATAACACTTTGAATGGGGCTAAATTGTACTTCAATTTCTTTTTTGGTGTAAAATCGTCAAATAACTTCTCCCGTTCTGGGCGGAGCGGGAGGGCATGACAGACTTTTACTAATTAAAACCCATCCGTGTTCCTTCAGTTGCCTGGGCCAGGAGCCACGGTAACTCTTTCGAACAACTCGCGACCCTGGCAGTGCTAAATTGTACTAAACGTCGCAATGGGGCACTAAATTTATCGAATCCAGCAAATTGGATACCTAAACATATCGACCCGCTTAATATTTAATTCCTAAAGGCTAGCCAAGGGCACTAATTAACAGTGATGGGTTAAGTTTTAACACGGTATTAACCACAGGCTGGACATGTGCTTTACGTCGCGGTGTTGCCCTGCCCTCAGTACCCAAGAGTAATGGCTGTAATAGCGTGCTAGCACTAACCTACATTTTGTAAGTTAAATTATTGGCCCACTTCCATTCAGAGCGTTTATGAAACGCTGACGAGACGACCTATTTTCCATATCGTTAGATCGTTCCACTTTCGTGTTCAGCAAACAGTACCTAACAGTCCTTTAACGTCTATTAATAATTAAGAAAATTATGGAGCTGTTACACTACGACCGTCGTCGCCGCGTTCATAAATCTGTTAAATTATAATGAACTTTGGAAACTAAAAACACCTCTATTTTGGTTATGCGATTTTCTGAAACAAAATCTTGATCCTTTTGAAAAGAGAAGGTAGTGCAGGTACACAGGTAGTTTAAAGAGTTCTATTGAACCTAGTCTGACTCATTGAGTCTTACTCATGAACTACGAGACTACGAGTCATTGACTAATGACTCTTTTACCGACCGGGCGAGGTGAGCTAATCTGCATAATATGCAGGTAGAGTGAGTTCATCAACATAGGGCCAATTGATCGCGGCCGGTGGGTGAACACGGGTGTACCTACACACCGGTGTCGGCGTCAGTCGCGGAGGCGCCGCGGCGGCACGCGCGCGCCATGTTGCGCTGCTGCTGTCCCCGCCCCGCCGTCCAGCCCGCGCCCGCCGCCCTCGCGCTAGACCTCGTGGCCGACCTGCCCCCGCACACGCGGTAATATACAACCCCCTCCCGAGGTCGCGTCGGCCCGCTTGTGCCGCATGTAAACAAACAGTCTCCGCGACGCTATTGTATTTATTTCTGTTCACAGAGACTCGAGCGCGCTTACCAGCTATGAGGACGGGGAAAACAATAAAAAGACATCCGCATCGAAGGAAGGAGCTGATGAGAGGGTGATAAGAGCTACAACCGAATTCAACACCGCTCCAGACGAGGTTCAAGATTCAGTACCGTCGCCGCCACGTTCACCCTCCATCCTCGTCGAGGACTACTCCGAGAGATCTAACCCCTCACCGATCAGAGGACGGTCTCAGTTACAAGTCGAGCCTCCGCCACCTCAGCCGCCAGGGAGCGCAGGGGCCTCCACTGGGCATGAGTCTCTGGAATCCCGCGCGAGTACTGTCGTCGAGGTGTCACCGGTGCGAACGACTGCGAGCGCGCGACCCACACCTACACCACCGAGGAGCAGCGCTCCATCGCCCGTGCGAAGCGGAGTCCCCACGCCGGAGCCTGCCAGCGATGCGTACGAGGAGCGGCCGCGGCCCAGCGAGCGCGACGTGCGCACCGCCCTTGCCGAGTGTATAGTTCCCGCCCGACACGAGGACTGGGAAGTGATCGTGAGCGGACTCGTGGAGACTGAGAGGCTCGCGGCGGACTCGAATGCCCGCGCGCCCGCTGTGAGCTGGCGCGCGGCCACGCGCTCGGCTGCTACGCATGTGCGCTCACTGAGGTCGCGAGTTTCACGGGCCGCGTGTTGTACGCTGGGTGCACTCTTTGAGTATCGCGGCCGTGCGCTCGACCCCGAGGTGGAGGAGGCAATCGGTGCGCTGCTGGAGCGTTGCGCCGACGTCAACCGCTTCCTCCGTGCAGACGCCGCAAATGCGCTGGTGAAGGTGGCTTGCGGCGGCAGCGAGGTGCGCGCGGTGGTGGCGCTAGCCCGGCGCGGGGCGGCACACCGCGCGGGCCCGGTGCGTGCTGCGGCGGCGGCGGCGCTGGCGCGGCTGGTGCGGCGCGGCGGCGCGGCGCGAGCGCTGGCGCTGCCCGGCGAGGTGCGCACGTCGTTGCTGCGCGCGGCAGGCGAGCTGCTGGCGGACGCCAGCGCGGACACAAGGCAGCACGCGCGACAGCTGTGCCTCGCGCTTGGGGAGGATGTGCGCTTCAAACCGATGCTCAAGGAAGCCATGACACCTTCACGGTATCGCGCCATCGAAAAATATGTCGACAAGTTGCCTTATCGGTAGGAACCAGACAGAGCCAAAGCTTCTGTCTTCTAAAACTATGAGTTCCTCTCAAAAGTCGTACCCCGATGGAAGACGGGTAAACAAGTAAGTGAAATTGTGAAACTATGACTGAAATATGCGAAAGGTATTTTTGTAGTAAAATAAATTAAATATACTGTTCGACTATAATTATAGATATGTGTTAAATGATGTTATCCTCCAATGGAGCGAACTTTATTATAATGACAATTAATTTATAAACTTTTATTAGGAAATAAATATTCTGGTCTAATTGATGTTTTATTTGTACTAAGAGGTAAATTCGTCCACTTCGACCCTGCTGGATGGTCATCATAGACCAGTTTTTGAGAGACAAACGATTAGGTTTTCCAGGACATGGAAAGAGTCGGAATTAAAATAGGTAGGCACATATCATAGCTATGTAAACAAATACTTTTCATAATAAACACTTCTCAATGTACCTCTGTGGTCGTAGTCTGTGCTCCCTTTTGACACACAAGTTCAAAAATCATCAGACCCTTTACACAAATATAACAAAAAAAAACTCTACAACCTGCTCTGCAAAAATGCTCTACAACCTACAACCATGATTCCTCTCGGAAAGTAGGATCCCCTCATACATCAAATAAGTATGCCCAATAACTTTGGTTAAATCATAAAAATGGCTATGAATCTAATGAGACATTCTTATCTATCAAACTCGTCCCTGGCCAAACTCGTGTCCTTCTTGCTGTGGACCCTTTTGTATTGCGTGACGGTTGAACACTTGCCAGAGAAGAGTCCGGAGTGGCGGTCCAGGCTGCTGACGCTATTGCACGGTACTGTAGCCGTTGCCGTTGGCTTCACGCAATGTAAATGGCGAAGCTTGACGCCATATTATTTATCCAGTTAGTACTTTTAATATGCTTTCCAATTCAGTAGATTTACTCGTAAAACTATCGCACTACAACGTGATGTTGGTGTTTCAAAAACCATTGACATGCAATTTAAACAACGATGAATCACACAACTGTTCCTGTACCTTGGACTGGTAATGCAGAAAGAAACGTGCAGTCATCTATAGATATAGATACATATTTACATACAATACATAGAAGTCAAAATAACAGCTTTTTACTATATGCATATGAAAGTATATATGGTACATATATATAATAAAAAACAGTTTATTTTTTATTTTGGGCTGTCTGTCTGTTTGTTCCGGCTAATCTCCGAAACGGCTGAACTGATTTTGACGGGACTCACTAGCAGATTGCTGATTTATAAGGAGTAATATAGGCTACTTTTATTTTAGAAAAATAATTAGTAGACACATTATTGTTTCCCGATATCCACACGAACGAAGTCGCGGGCACAGGTAGTTTTAAACTAAACTAAGAGAGAAGTATTTAGAACTATGAATGATTTCCCGAAACTTCTTTTTAGGAAGGATATTACCGTGCCAGTACTTACTAATGATTTGGTCGTGGGGCTACTTCGCCTTCGACCTGCTGTGGTGCTTGCTGTACTGGACGGACAGCGTCGTGATGCTGTGTCACCATGCGAGCGCCCTCTTTGCCATAACTAGATACATGCAGAAAAAGCACACTGGGTGTACGTTTTCATGTTCGCTGCTCCTCTTGGAACTGACCAATCCTCTACTGCAAGTAAGATGGTTAGTATTTCTTGCTTTATAGCTGTTGTATACATGGGTTAAATTAAAGTCCTCCAGACCAATCTCAACGGAGACTAGCCTTCGGCGCTGGAGGTATTATAGTGCACAAGTGTGTACGCAGACACAGGTGCACTCCCTCGTCCCTCACTCTCATAAACGTCGACGTCTTTAGAGTTTCGCTAGCTAATTTAATCTAACCTTGTAGGTATAGCTTCGTATGGAGTTCGTTGCGACTGCAGCATGCCCAGAGTTGTTAAACAGCGATTTATTTAATTCATGTAGGGGTTATTTACTATGGATGATAGATAATAAATAACTTTGTTGGAACTGCTCAAATTAATTTATGGATACATCGTCTATCTCTGAAGGTCTTCATTAGACCAAAAATCGGGATGTAATTAGGTGAAAGGAATATCCTTTCTATTAAAAATAGAATCATCTAAATCGGTGTATATACATAGAAGACCAATTGATAAGCTCCCTTTTTGACTTAGAAATTTCATATATATCTGAACACAGAAAATTGTTATCAAAATGGATCGTGTAAGATAACACACGGTTGTGTTTCATACTGTTCTTCTCTGACCGAACTTGGAAACACTGCAGTACATCGCTAGGCATAATGTGGCATAATGCCATTGCAATGTCGACAGGCGCGCGCGCGCCTGATACCTACCTACGCTGTGAGTACTCGTGGCCGGTCTCGTTGGTCAAACGCCTGCCTACTCGTACATATCGAGCTTTGGGGTCCGGGCACAGATTACTGAATAGTTACTACGTAAGTCCAGGTTCAATCCCCAGGTCGGGTAGTGTATTAAGTTTTTTCATAATCAAATTCTATTACAGTAATGGTTACAAACTGGGCAAGGACTAACCTTGCAGATGTTGTAACCATTAGAACGAATCCGGTTGTGCCTACCGAGCCATGGGCTAAGTAAGGTGACCACAAGGTTTGTGTAATTGTGTAACCCGTTTTAATATTCCACTGTCCTTCGAATTTTAAATGTCATAAACTTGCTAGGGCTGTAATAATAGGGCCAACGGAAACGCCATTTGTTAATTACCATAGTTAGTCCTTGAACTTCTTTACTTATCCTGCTACCGCTCGCGTTCTAGGTAAATAAAAATACCTTTTGCTTTCATGTATACCTAATATTAACCTTGTCAAATATGGCGCGAATAAAACAAATATTCTGAAAAAAGAAAATAAATAATAATGTTTATAGCTTTTGAAAATAGCGTGGGTAGGTAGGTACCTACTACGTATTTTCTTTAGTTGCATGTCCATAGAAAAGTACCCTACGTAATTTGTAAAATAATTACTGTAGATATACAAAATATTGTACAACATTTTAAAAGATTCGTGCGTGGTGAAGGATCGCTTAAAATAAGTAAGGTAATCTCATTTTATCGTAGTTAGCCAATTATTGAAGAGAATAGGTACTCCTTTGAACAACATTAATATTTTATTTAATTGAAACTTAAGTAGTTAATTAACCTATAATATTCCCACTGCTGGGACACAGGGCTCCTCTCTGTGTGTGTTTGTATGGGTTGTAATCCACCATTGCAGGCCCAGTGTATTTCTTCCTATGGTATTGATCAACGAACATAATGGACCATCGGAGTCCGTCGTTGATCGTTTTGGTTCAAGTTAGATTGTTATGGCTAGCATAATCATCATATAATATTCCCACTGCTGGGACAAAGGCCAGAAGGTGGGCTGTAATCCACCACGCCGGCCCAGTGCGGCTTGGTAAATTTCACAAGTCTTCGCATTTTTGGTTGGTTCGTGATCGCTATGAATGTCGAGACTACAGCCCCTGTCACTCCGGTTTTTGCGACCGAATTCGGTCGTAAAGCGATCGCTAAGAATGTCGAGACTGCAGCCCCAGAAGGCGGGCCAGTATCGCTACACTGGGGCTGCAGTCTCGACATTCATAGCGATCGCTTTACGACCGAATTCGGTCGCAAAGTCCTGTCACTACATACATTACACCTGTCAAGGACTTTGCGACCGAATTCGGTCGTAAAGCGATCGCTATGAATGTCGAGACTGCTGGGGCTGGTTAGTCACCGAATCGGTATCGCCACCGAGCGCGACAGCACTATCGCTTATACATATCTGAATAGAAGTCCTCCAGACCGTATTTCGGTCACGGCGGCCAACCTTAACGGAGACTAGCCTCCTGCGTGGGAGATATTATAGTGCACAAGTGTGCGCGCAGACACAGGTGCACCCCCCCTATTTCCTCTCGCTCATAGCCCGATGGGGCGGCAATCGACACGACCAGAGAAATCAGGCGCAGGACCAACGGCATAACGTGCTTTCCGAGTCACGGGGGTATCACACCGCCAACTTCCAAACTCCGGGCTGTTTCTAAGAAATTCCTAATGGAAAAACTCAATAACACTGCCCGACCCGGGAACCGAACCCAGGACCCCGTGCTCAGAAGTCGCGCTTGCGACCACGAAACAACCGGGGCAGTTAGTGAATAGGCCTTTACTCAGTAGTTAAAATGCTTATAGTTATATTGTCTGCAGGTTTCTCAAAAAATCAGGATACGGGAAAACAAAGCTGTACTACGTAGTAGAGGTGTCATACCTTTTGATGTTTCTCGGTTTACGCGGAGTATTGGGAACTTATTTGATGTACTGGATCATCACGACTGATTTCTTTGATTGGGAAGAGAAAATTATATCAGTCTTATTCTATCTGGTGTCACTGGCTTTCGTTCACGATATAGCTAGTTATATACGCTACAAATACAAGAATGAAATCGTGAGTTGGTTTTATGTTTTAATGTTACGTTGGTTTTCCGTTGTAATTGTGTAACATAGGTACTAATAGTAGCAACGGTTTTCATTTTGACAGTTCGTCATCATTGCGTTAATTTAGTTGTTGAGAAAACAAAGTTTTCGAACATATGAAGCAATGGATTAGCAATGACGCCGATTCCCTTGTTCACAAACTAAACTAAATTTAAGTTCAGTGCATCTTTTTCTTTCTATTTCATTAAGAAAAGGACAAAAGATAAATTTTAGTTTAGTCCTGTCAAAAATTTACGTCAGGCGCTGACTAATTTGACAGGACTAAACTAATATTTGTCTTTTGTCCTTTTCTTAATGAAATAGAAAGAAAAAGATGCACTGAACTTAAATTTAGTTTAGAACGTAACACACTGGCGCCGACCGCCGACAAGGGTCGGCGCCAGTGTGTTACGTTCTGTCAAGCAAATGAAGTATTGCAATGGCTTACACAGACTTTTTTAGCTGCCCTAGCCTTTATCTCTGTCATATTTTTAACAATTAAAAGTGTTTGTTTTCTATTTACAGAGTGAATTCCAGAAGGATTTCTTC
Source organism: Apamea anceps (assembly GCA_951799955.1). Taxonomy (NCBI): domain Eukaryota; kingdom Metazoa; phylum Arthropoda; class Insecta; order Lepidoptera; family Noctuidae; genus Apamea; species Apamea anceps. The sequence goes on from OX637506.1 coordinate 5,037,589, forward strand.
TATGCAACCACAATTCCAAATGATACTGATGGAACAAGTACACAGACAGAGATCAAAGACAAACAACAAGCTGGCCGTTGCAATATACTTTAATTGACAAATAACTAACAACTGTTGATACTACTGTTCAAATGTTGTTTGTCAATTACAAGCAAAACCTCGGGGCGTACCACCGGGGGAACGCTCGATCGCTAGTACCACAAAGTCCCGGCGTACCACCGGGGAACACTCGATCGCTAGTATCGCAGTCTCGGCGTACTACTGGGGGAACGCTCGATCGCTAGTACCCCAAAGTCCCGGCGTACCACCAGGGGAACGCTCGATCGCTAGTACCGCAAAGTCACAGCCACTTAAATCCTCATCACCATCAGCCTAAACCTAATTGTAAAGTCAAATCATTAGGGAGATCCTTGAGTTTCGCTAACAGAACTGTCCCGGACCCGAACCCGTTTACATGACGTTTTTCATATAATTCAAAGAAACTGCGCAAAAGTAGATGTTGCTGCAACTGAGTTGACAGTTGGGTAACTAAAGTTGCAACATATGCACAGCGTCTTACCCTCCTGTCTGGGACAGTCTGGTATAAAGCTATAAGTGCAAATTTTACTATTTTATATGAAATCCAATAGAAACTCGAAAACAAAAACATATTAAACTATAATGAAATTTATTTATTTATAAATCATACAATGTTTTTGTATGAATGGCTTTTGATCACAACAGCAAATAGAATAAAAATGAATATAGCAACACTACATTGTTGTTATTATGCTAAGAAATATCATGTTATAAACAGCAACCAAATATAATAATAATAATTCAAAGAAACATTGCTTTTATTTATGATTGACCCCTTTCACTTTGATCATACGGAATAAATTTGGAAGCACTTGTACTGTGAAAAATTTCTTTAAATTATTAGATGGGACTTAAACATAACTACAGGCCGACCGCTTAACTGAGACGTTGCCTGAGGTAGCTGCGCGGTGCGAGGGGTGATATTTGTTACGAGTTAAGGAAGCAATAGCACTAGGAAGTGGTGAAGGGCGGATGTTTTTAGGGGACTGTCTTTTGTAATTTTGACGTTCGAAAAGTGCTGATTCTCAGCCTAATTTGGATAAATGACTTTAGATTTTGACTGAGCTCTCGCATCATGCCACCACACCATCTTCCCGTATTGCGCAGCAACTTCAGGCAATGTCTCAGGTAAGTGGTTGGCCTATAGCAAAATGTGGGTGTTCTATAGGTGGACCTCTCTCTCTGTGTGTGTTATTTTATTTGCTTTTACGTACAACTATTGGATACCATCCATATATTTCAATTATCTAGAAAAATTATTAGTTTCCATTCAGTATGTATGTTTCTCCACAAAATCAGTGCTCTACCGGTGGTAGCTAGATTTCTTATGACTTCTTCTCTCTCTCCAATTTCCTGAATGTTTATTTCTATTGTCTTTGTTCCTGTTATAGTTGTCATTGTGTGCATCCCTGGGTCTGTAGTCATCTCTGTGCACCTTGTCTTTGGGCCTATAGGGGTGATGCCGATGAGACCAGTTACCCTGTAAGCTGGCCATGACTAATCTGTCATTAGGGTCAAATGGTTGGCGAGGCATACTGACAGACTTGAAGTCCTCGTCTTTCAAATCGTCTGTCATATCAACAAACTGTTTAGCAATGTTTGTTTGTTGAGGGAACTCTATAGGAGGTTCCAGTCCGTAACATCTGATTGGCGGCGGTAGAGTTACCATTCGTCCACGACTTTGTAAAGATAATGTTCTATTATATAAGGAGGTACCTCGGAATAAGTTTAACGCGTAAGGCACTGAAACTTCGTCACAGTACGTGATAAATGCAAAGTTTTTTTGCCGTCCATCTCGATCCCTTGGTATCCTGACTTTCTCCAATGGTCCCGCCTGTAAATGTGAATATGATAGAATATTGTTAGCAATGATTGGTAAATTCGAGAAAGTGTTCTTGTGCGCTGACAACAAATACACACAAACCTGTAAAAATAGCTCGTATAGTATTTCCTCAGAAACTTGTTCAGGTAAATTACCACACCAAATTGTTTTATTATCGTCTTCAACCATGATGCTTTATCTTTATCCTAATTGAAAAATATTTACAATAATAAAGAAACAACAAAACACACGCATCAATGACCTTTCCACTTTCATATATTCAACTTGTCTGTTCCACAGACTACTTTTAGATACTAAACACTAAACTGACTCATCATCAGTCGTTCGTTGTCAATATTTATTTTATGAATTAGACGTACATACATAAAAAGTTAAAACAATAAAAAAATTACAGCTACAACAAAATAGTTGAGTGTGTCAGCATAACGCGAGTCTACACAAATAATTGGCAATGATCTATAGCAACTAAAAGACCTTTATCTCAATTAGGCATTCTGTTTTCTGGCGTGGCGTCATGCTGACGTCAATTTAATTCGTGGAGGTGAGTGCGTAAGAGAAGTATATAAAAAAAAATATATGGATAGTGAACTGATAACTGGCTGTCAAATTCTTGGGCACGTGATAGTAGCGACATCTGAAGTGAGCAAATGAAGTCATCTGAGGACTCTGAGGTGGCAGTTTTTATTCCCATTTACCATATACAAACATTTAAATCTTTGATGCTCAATAACAGAGGGGCAATTCTCGTAATTTTAAAAACGTTCACAGTCTGATTTCAGTCTCAATCTGTCAAAAATACCTCTAATTTCCCTATATTTTGACAAGTTTTTGACATTTGTTTGTCGCCAAGATGAGACTGCGACTAGATTTTGAACGTTTGAAATTACGAGAATTGGCCTTCTGGTATCGTACGTATGACGGTACGAGTATTTTTCTATATCCATCGACTGCTATCATAATAGTTTAAATATTAAAAAGCAAAATGATTAGCTATGAGAACACCAGTAGAGTCCGTCCCACGAAAGAAGTACCTACTGCATTTAGCCAGTACCTCTCATTTTATATATATTTGTCTATGGACCACAGAACACTAATACCCTAAGGCGGGCTACTGACCACAGACTAAGTATCTCTACTTAGTCTGTGCTACTGACTGACTGTGACACTTGGCTGTCAATATTTCTCAGCAAAATTTGGCTTGCTTGGCTCATCACGTCAAATCACTGCGATTGCGATTATTCCAAACGTTATTACGATTGTTACAGTAATAATCCCGAAAATGTGTGGATCTGTATGTATCAACAGTGACTGTAATTAGTGGCGTACATTTTATTTCTGGTTACTACGTAAACGTTTTGGACTGCTTTAAGGTTAAGCTCCGAGCGGCAACATGGAAGACTCCTCTAAATACCAGCAGATGCAAGATGAAATGTCCAGGTTAGTAATGCAATTTACATGAAACCATAGAAGCCACTCCATTTAGCGACCTTACATTTCCTATAGACACCTCAACATGCCAATAATAATAATATGACAGGCCAGCAGCAGTATTTTTACCATTGTGCCAATAATAAATCTCAAACTCAAATCATTTATTTCAATTAAACCATTTCAGGCACTTTTGAATTGTCAAAATTAAATTGTCGGTCAGTTAGTCAGAAAGTTGAAGCTAGTTGCCCATTCCAAAACGTAGATCTCTGTGGAGAAGAACGGGCAAGAAACTCCACGGACACTTTTAAATCAAGATATTATTACAAAATCTTGGGTACATTATTCTTATTGTAACCATATAAAAAAAATTTACGGTACGTACATCATGGAAGAGATTTCTTATGAAATAAGCATCACCTCTGTACCTATTTTTTCTTATTAGTTTATAACATAATTATAACACATAATATATATTATATGTTATGGGTTTGGTTTCCGCACTTAATCCTTCAGGTGGACCATTGTGCGTGGGTTTATATATGTGTGTACATAAATGGTAAATAAATAAATAATCTGCACCACTGCTTGTAGAGCCTCAGGCCTAGCAATGGATATTTGCAGGTTGAAATACGTATGCTAATTGAAGAACAATAACTACAAAAATACTGCACTGAACTGCATTGCTTGCTTCGACAGAAGCTTGTAAAAACATTCCCATAAAGTCTACTTTCATGCAGAAGGCATGAAAGTAGACTTTATGTATCCGACTATAGTGCACAAGGTTTCTTACTTCTGCCAATGCACCATTTTTAACAAATTTATTTGTATTATCAGGTTCGAAGCAGAGATCTCTGGCGGTGACGGTGGAGTCAGTGTGGTCTCCCGGGCCGTGATCGGCGCAGCCACGTTCGGCGCCGTGCAGCAGCAGCTGGAGCGCGCCGCTGCGCCCATGATGCCTTCCTTTGACATGTCCATGATGTATCCCACAGTACCGCCCCCACCACCACCGCCCTCCATCATGGTGCCTTCACAGGTAGTTGTTTTAATACTAATACTAGATAAAAACTGTGTATTAGTGGTTACACTTAAATACGCAGCCTGGTTCTTTATCATGGCATGAGCATGATTCCCATATGGTTTTGTGCCAATTCTTTTAGCATGAACAACCTATATTAGAAGTAGAAATAAATATCAAATCAAGCTAAATGCTTTGCCAAGTGATTCTACACATACAATTTGCACTAAAATACAATTCAATTCTATAAGTCATTGGTTTGTTAGTCTGTAAGCCTTCTTTAAAATATAATAAATAAATAATAAAATTATTTTATGCCTTGTTTTATAAAGATCTTAGTTTTATTATAATTGTGACATTTCTGGCTGATGTTTCATTTACCTACTTTTAACATTAATATTTCAATACACTTCATCTGGAATCGTTTACAGTTGGATATTGAGGTAGTACCATATCCTAACCTGAGACTGTTTTGTTGCAGCCATTTATTTTAAAATAATAAGCTCAATTCAAACTAGTGAAAATTTAAATCAAGTCATTAATTCAAATTAGGCTGAGAATCAGCACTTTTCGAATGTCAAAATTACAAAAGACAGTCCCTCAAAAATGCACACCCTTCACTAAGTGATATGTAATGTGGGCTGGCCGCATTTTGCGTATGGGTGGCAAAATCGATTATTTGATCCACCCCAGCTCCTTAAGGTATACCAGCAACGCCTTGGTGTTACTGACAACCTTACGGAGGGTACCTGGGTCACCGAAGTACTTTGCTCTGTATGTGGTGACCACCGGGCAGTTTAGAAGCACATGAGCTGCTGTCTTGTCATCCTCCATGCAGGCCCTGCACAGAGTACAGTACAGTCTGTGCTCCATTATAGCTGCTGTAACTGCGTAGTTACGCGTTACAGCAACGCGTAACGCGCGTTAAGTGAGACGGCCATCAATTGCAGGGAGCGCTTCCTTAACCTGCCCGCACTAACCTTGGTCCACCTATATTTTGTGATGTTGGTCCTTGGTGCGTTTTCTTACCAGAGAACGTAAGTACCCGAAAGGGAGTGACACAATGGATGACACGATTCTGGCAAGTTCGTTTCCTTTGAACTATTGGATCAAACTAGTCACACTAACCTTTACCAACAGGTCAGAATACGTCCAGGCGGCGCAGAAGGCGGGTTCCCGCCCGCCCTCACGTTCCTCCGCCCCGGCCTGCCAGGGCCTCAGTTGATACCACCTCCTCCTCCCAAGCCACAGCCTGTTGTGCTGTCAGCAGCCCCCAAACTCTACAAGCAACCTAAAGAAGATGACGAGAAGAAAGAGAAAGAAAGTCGGAAGAGGGTAAGGCAGTACTTTTATTGATCTTTGTAAAGATAAATTATTTTATTTCTGTAAGTAGGTTTGCACAAACACAGTTACACGTCATTCATATTTTAAAAACTAGATGAGGTGGGCATTTCCTATCTGACTATTCTGAAAGGCCGAAGCAAACTCAGAGGTAGAATGAAGTGACAGGTTTTGATCTTGAGGTGTATTGCATGATCAAATTTTGACCATGGTAAACCCAGCGGGTTACCCATTACATAGGTCATCATTTACATTAACAATCATTCAAGTATTTATTTAGTATTTTATTTCTATTAATATTTAATTATGGCTCTCCCAGGAACTTCAAACCTTAGACAATAATTTCAATGTGATTGTATAACTTGCTAAGAATCTTGCTTCGATTAACATGATACTTTTTAGCTAGTCATTACAGTGACAGGCTTGTATATTTTGACACCAAAAGTTTCAATTCGACTAGGGATACTATGTATCTGCCTGTTAGTTTTAGACACATAATAGCAAGGCTATTAGCTTTTTACATAAACTCAGACATAAGTAAGTAGTATGTCGAAGTCTTGTATTATTAACACCATAACAGATAGTAATAATACTAATAACAAGGTGATTGGCCTAAATAAGTTTAGCTCAAATGCTATAGGTATATATTTGTACAAATTGCACGAAGGAGGTTCCATTTCCCTCATGCACTATGAGCTCACTGCCTGGTGATGACATTGAAGTCTTGGGATTAACTCCGGATAATCATTTAAACTAGTTTGTGAGACAACAGAAGGTACCAGTAATAATATTCTTATACCTAACAACAACAAGGTATCTTCTTGCTATAAATTAAGTAAATATCAAACAGTAGATCAGCAGAATGCCTTGAAACTATTTCATCAAAATGTTCAAGGTATTTCTTTCAAATTATTAGAAATTCAAATGTTTTTAGAAAAAACAAAGTTAGACATTTTGTTGTACTGACAATTGGTTAAAGGATTACCAAATGCTAATTAATTATGAGAAATTATAGTGTGGGCAGTTGTTTTAATCGTAAATCTATGCTGCGTGGAGGTTCTCAAATCTTGATTAAAAATTGTTTAAAATCCAAACAACGAAATGACATAGTGGGTTTATTAATTGAACATTGCACCAAACTGTCCTGTGTTGAGCTCGATAAGCATGTTGTAGTGTGCGTTTACAGACCCCCTAATTATCAAAACTTTTCGTTATTTGAGTCAATAATGGAAGATGTCCTAGCGAAACTTGCATCCAATAACAAAGCCGCAATAATTTGTGGTGATTTTAATATTAATATTTTGGAAAATAATTCAAATAGCAGTAGATTATTAAGCCTTTTCAAATGTTTCAATTTATCTAATGTTTTTACAGAACCGACTAGAGTAACTCCAACTTCTGCTACTTGTATTGATAATGTCTTTTGCAATGGTGATTATTTAGATAAAGCCATCTTAAATTATCTGCCGTCTGATCATAGTGGACAAACGGTAACTTTTAAGTTTAAAACACCTTTGCAAAAAGTGCAAATACAATTTAGGCCAATAACAACTATACATGTATTATATAATTGTATATAGTATAGGTATATTAGTGTTAGTTGATATTTGTTTAACGTGAAATAATAAAGTAATAACAACTAGTAAACTAAAAAGATTCAATAGTACCCTAAATAAGTTAAATGATCTGGACCACAATATGGATGATGCAAATAATTTGTACGAGGATTTCTTTTCAGTTGTGCACACTCAATTCAATAAAACTTTTGAAAAGTAAACAAAAAAATATTTGCCCTAATTTTATATTTAGTGACTGGCTTATTTTGATTTAATTTAATATTTCAATATCAACTAACACTAATATACACTATATACAATTATATACAAGTATATAATACGAAAAAATATAGAAAAAGGCAGGAGCTCATTGGGCATCAAAAAATTCGTCCGCATCACTGTCAATGGGATAAGTGCCCAAAAGGCTGGCAGCATTACCACTTTGGATGGCAATGCTGATTCTTTGGGCTAAAAATAGGCCAGCCTTCTGGTCACGTGAAGAGTCAACCAACCGCTTGGCGATGTCACGAAAAATTCGATGAGCACTCGGACCCCAAGGCCCTAGTGTTTCAACCCCAAACGGCTCAAACATATAGCTCCCAATAAGGTTGTTATATTTGCGCCGTTTGAGGTTTTCTGCTCCTGCAGCAGCCGCCCCAGCACAGCCCACCGTGCTAGGAAGATGGGATGGCGCGAGGGTGTCGACACAGGTTGCATCCCACACCAAAGGCCTACCCAACTTCCAAGGCATTATGGTCATTCCATCGGGCCTCTTTCCATCGTCGCGTGCCAAGCCATTGGGTTCTAAAACAGCTGGCACCCCGGCGGAGACAAGAGCCCGACGGATGATGTCGTTAATGCAATATATTATATATTTCAATTGATTTTTTTTTATCTTTTCATTACGGACGCTTTTAACGTTCTGCATCCTTCTCACATGCATAATTTTTAACATGAGTGATGTTAACAATACTTTGTAACTATGTTATTGTGATTTAAAAGAGTGTCCATGGAGTTTTTTTCCCGTTCTTCTCCATAGGTACCTACTACGCTTTGGAATGGGCAACTAGCTTCATCTTTTTGATTGACCGACCCTTGCAAATCAAAAGTGCCTGTAATTGGTTTAGCTGAAATAATTAGTTTGAGTTTGATGACAATATTACAGAAGCGCACCCCACCGCCCCCGCCGCCGCGCCCGGAGCCCGTGGTGGAGCCCCCGCCCGTGGCGCCGCCCCCGCCCACCATCAGCGTGCCCGACACCGTGGCCAAGCCTAAGAAGGAGAAGAAGAACAGGAAGGTACGCTGCTTTACAAAATTAGACTATTAAATGTGCCTAAATAAATTATGTCCCTCGAGTCTTTATCTGTCAAAAATACCTCTAATTTTCATACATTTTTTACAACTTTTTGACATTCATTGTGGCTGAGATGAGGTTGCGACTCTATCGAACATTTTTTAACTACGGCAATCCATTCTATACGGTGTACACATACATAATCGAATTCAAGACTCAAGCATTACTTAAAGCTATTTGATTGGTTGAAGCCAGGTTAAGTGATGATTGAGTTAGGTTCTGTGTTGCCTTTGACATTAATCTTTATCTTTAATTAATTATGAGCAATTCGATAAATTCATTTGTTATGTTTAATTCGTTTAAATATTTTTCTTTCTATTTAGTGGTTGGTATATTAGCCATCCTGTTCGAAATCTTACCTGTGTATTTTACGTTTGTCAGGTTGTCAGGACAGCTGGAGGTCAGGTTTGGGAGGATGTGACCCTACTGGACTGGACTGATGATGACTTCCGCATGTTCTGTGGAGACCTCGGAAATGACGTCACAGATGAACTGCTTGTGAGTATTTACAGTTAGCGGACGTTCACACGGTGCTGTACTGTATGATATTTTACTGTAAAAGTAGGGCTCACACGAGGTTAAAATCAAATGCAGTGTGAAACTGCCTTGTTATGTCAACATTTCTCTTTCTGATGAACACCATGTAAACGTTGCCTTATTTTTAGAGCCATCACACACCCCGTGTGATGACTCGAAAAATAAATATTAATACATTTTATTTTCTGGGTATGTTATATCTACCGAGGTGCTGTAAAATGAGTTTCAGCTTTTCTGCATACGTTGACAAAATAACACTTTCTCAAAAGAAAAATTAATCGTTTCCGAAATTGTGCAAAGTTATTTGAGCTCACTTTTGCTCGACAAAGTGGTAGTAGTAGTGATTTTAAAGGAAGGTTTTGGGGCGTATATTAAGAAAGGTTGAGAGGCTCGAGCCCCTGGACTAATCCAAGGGAGATTTTTTAGTTGGAAACTATGTGAATTTTCATATTTTACTTTTTTTCTTATTTTAGAGACTTTTATTATTTTTTTGTTTTAGACACGCACGTTTAGTAAATACAGCTCGTTCCAAAGAGCTAAAGTGATAAGAGACAAGCGGACGAACAAGAGCAAGGGGTTCGGTTTCGTCAGCTTCAAGGACCCTGGGGACTTCATCAAGGCTATGAAGGAGATGGATGGTAAGATTATTGCCGTAACAGTTTGATCACCAACATCCTTACAAAAATATAAACGTTTGCTAGTCCATGTTCATCACGCAAAAACTGCACCCTAATTGCGTAACACACGATCAATCGGAATCTGAATCATTTTGAAGCAAATTGCTAAAGCATTGCTTCATAACTTTGAAAAATTTGTCTGCTCAACACATAAATAACGCAATGAATGTTGTTGAACTGTCAAAATGAAACCGATGCCGATTGATCGTGTGTTACGCAATTAGGGTGCTGTTTAGATGAAATTGGTTAACAGATAGACTATGCCCAAATCCAGCATTAATAAATACATTCTAATACTTTTAGCCAAGTATACATCAGACAATTCTTTTTCTGTCAAATGAAACCAAGAGCATCCTAAAAATATAAGATTTTTTACACTCATACTTGAAAAACGTAGGCAATAGTTGTTTCTTCTAACTTCGGCGTCAATCGATCTGTTTACTGCCGATTTGAATGAATTGCTAAAGCTTATCTCATTAATTCGAATTTTATTACAGGTCGCTACGTCGGCAGTAGACCAATCAAGCTAAGGAAGAGTACGTGGCGTACGCGCAGCCTGGACGTAGTGAGAAAGAAGGAGAAAGAAAAGGCAGCTCTTCTGTCTCTTCTCATGTCTGGCAACAAGAGCTGACAACAATACTAACCTGATAATGCATCTGTGGACTTGTAGGGTTGCCAATAAAAAAATTGGACGTACGAGTATTAAAAACTTTCTGCATAGAAAAAATGTGCGCTTTTTATTCGCAGGTTTGTAGTGCTTGTTTATATACGTGTGACTTTATGACCATCCAAATGGCTAGTCGTGGCCTTTCGTAGTTGTCTCATATCATCTGTTGCTATACCTACAGTTTAGTGATATATAAATAAAAATCGATGTTTCTTCCTTATTCGTATAGTCGCCAAATCGCGACTATTCCCGTCTCATTACAAAACGAGTTCTATGTTTAGACGTAGCGTAAACCTTCGGGCCAGTTACTATATTTTGAACTTTATTCCGGCAAACGTAAAGTTCTTAATGCAAAATTAACCACTTAAACTCGGGTTTAACGTCAGTTTTTGTAATAAGAACTTTTAACTTTGTCGGATTATAGTTCGAAATTTAAAAAATGGTCCAAGGGTTAAACCAGGATCGAAAGATAAACCTTGTTTAAATAAGGAAGTTCATGTCCAATTTTTAGCCACACTCCTGGCAACCCTATTACTAAATCGAAGGCCACCGATCAGGGCTACAACTGTAATTTTTTGAGATGCGCTTTTTTCATAGCTTAAATTATTACAAGTTTATTTTTTTGTTTCTAAAATGTATTTCTAGTTCGAGCGCATTTCGGAAAGTTGTAGTTGTGTTTTTGCCGTCGAAATGCACTGAGCGTGAGCAATAACAATTGTACAGCCTGATTCAAACTTTATGGCGACTCGGAACATGAGTCGAGTCGCTGCGCAGTAACAAATGCACCTGTCAGCGGGGGTGAGGGGTGCGGTACTGCGCAGCAAGTAGCGCAATGCCGAGCCGCCATAAAGTTTGAATCGGGCTGTATTAGACTTGCATCACGTGAAGCACTCATATTTGTGACAAAGGACTGCAATATAAAAATGTAAGTAGGTAGTTAATATATTCCTAATCCTATGCCGTTGTAATATTAACCGCTAGAATGTATAATAATTGTCGATTGATTCGTTAAAAAGCATGTTAAATGAACTGTGTGTAAAATATAATTATTCCCACATTTTTCTGTTAAATAGTTTGAAAAAAATAGCAGCACATAATATTATATTCGTACTATTACAGCCTCATTTAGTCATGCTATTGTTGAAACGGATACTCGCCTTTAAATTCAACTTTGTTCACAAGACGGCGATATCCGTTACGTAGGGGCGTATTTCACGATTTAAGCCGTTATTTCCAAATACAAAGCGTTTTTTGACACCTTATTTTCAAATGCTGCTGGAAATGACGGATTATCATAACCTCCGTTATGAATATGACTGAAACGTTCTTTTAGGAAACCGTAGATGCCATCACATGTTCAGTGCTAGACAGGGATGAAGCTATAGCTAGATGTATAGCACTGTTCTTTTTTACAGCGGAACAATGATGGGTTAAAACTTCATACTATTACTATTCTCTTTCCTGAAGAGATGTTTTGGGCACTGTTTTGCATTAGTACTGTTAGCTAAGTATAATTTCTGTGTCAAAATTGTACATGGCTTTCACGATGTGATTTTAGCTCTAATATTATTTTGTATTAAATAGGATTTATTCTATTATTTGTTTTTTACTTGACACCCTTAGCATAATCAGCCTATAATGTTCCCACTGCTGGGACACAGGCCTCCTCTCGGTGAAAGGGTTTGGTCCATAATCCACCACGCGGGCCCAGTGCGGGTTGGTTTCACGTCTTCGAATTTGTGGTTCTAGGACATGCCGGTTTCCTTACGATGTTTTCCTTCGCCGTTTGAGAGCAATGGTGATGAAATAATTTACACAAAGTGCCTGCTTGGGTTCGAACCCACGACCTACAACTCGTAAGTCATGGCTACCACTGAGTTGGTTGGTTTCCACTGGGCCACCACTGACTGCTCTTTACACCCTTAACATTAGATAAATAATGGTATAAATTCTATTTGAAATGAAACGATTTTCATGTAAAAGTAATAATTTATTCAATTATACTAAATGGTAAGATTTCTTTGGCTAAACTTCTCCAATCTATACACATTTACACTTATCATACATACATATTTTGGTAAGTTTGTAAAAATATACATACATAGGTTGTGTATTGTTTTTAGGTACTTATTAATACTTTTGTTCTTTTATTTCACATTTACTTTTGCACATTTTTTTACCGTATTTGTACCCAAAGGCAGTCCCTTTTAGTTTTACCACTTTAGTTAATTTTCTCAATACGTATAAATAAATGTTTAAGTACTCAAAATAACTACAGTAAAAACATGTTTGTACAAATGTTTAAAGCTGACAGTCAGACACCTTTTGACTGAGCTCCGCTGATCTATAGTCCATTCACAGTTTTTTGCATCACTGTCAATATGAAAGTGATCCTTATTCTCGTGACAATAAGGTTCCTGTCGGGTTACTGTAACTGTCAAGTCAAAATCACAGTGATCTTTATTGTTGTCGTAATAAGGTTGCTGTTGGGTTGCAGCTTCTTCTTCTTTTCGTGTCGATGGTACTCTTCTTCGATATTTTATATTGTTTGAGCCCAGTAGGTGGGCACGTTGATTGCGGCATCAGTGGCATTCATTAAGACATCCAAGGTGCAGCTGTCAGGTAAAATAACTGCAAGGACTGTAGTGATAGCAAGTGCGATTGTTGAGCATGGATTGAATGATCGAATCCAAGGTAGGGCAAAGTGATATTGGTTTTTTTTTAATAAGAATTTCTCAGTAGCAACCCTGACTCCATAGCCCCAAATCATAGCTGTACAAGAATATTTTGGCGCCATCTTGTTTATACATCTCACAAAACAATTGCACTAAATGTTTAAACGTCATTTGACCCTTAAAGGTCCTTGTATACTGGAAGTGGCGGCCTTTCGCCAAAAGCAATAACATTGAACTTGCCTGGGAATTAAACGCGATATCTACGCCTCACTGATTAAATACGCACTTAATAGGATACACGTATTATCACATTCATTTTTACACGCCGTGCGTGTTGCCAAACTTTTAAATATACTATTATATTTATCAATAAAAGCGAAAATTGGGACGGATTTTGAATTTTTACAAACGTCATACGGCTGACATCCTTTTTGTCTCGTCTAAATTTATCTTGTCATTGAAATGCCAGTGATTGACATAAAAAATATCGATTATTTGTACAAGGAGTATTTAATGCTACTTAATTGAAAAAAAATACAATTTTTAATAAAGATGCAGTCTTTTTTCCCCTTTAACGCATTAAATAACGTCGTAGGTCTATAGGTAATATGGGATTCCTCAAGTTTTAAAATATTGTACTGCTATATCTAACATTGAATTTGTTACGACTTATAACGAATACTTTCAAAAAGAGCATGGCTTGACGTGAATTCGAACCAACGTATTGCCCAATGTCGCCTTTCGGGTTCGAATGTGGAAAAATGTTTCTGGGAATTGAAACTCTCAATCATAGCCGCTTAAAGCGATCTTAAAACGCCCGAGCTAACTAGACTTGTAGTGTATCGTTATACTTATATGTGCATAGGGACGAACCTATGACGAATAACCGGCAATATATTGTGCAGGACGGTATGTTCGACATCTGAGGTAATATTCATCAATTTATTTCGATTACAGTTTGTAACTAGGTACGCGTTTTGCAACCAGTGCAAAATATAATTGTATTAATATCTTGTTCGTTTTCACGATTTTCGAATCAAATCAAACTTAACTTATGAAGATATCTATCTCAATATAAAAAATACTGATGAAACACTACTAAAAAAAATTGTAACATCGATAGCACAAAACTTAAAATTCATACCACCACACCACTAATTCATAGACAATTTCGAGCGGCTATTGTTGTTTATATCTTTGGCGAAATTTGAAACGCCGGATTTTAGGCTCGTACATGGGTATCGACTTACTACGCCTCTTTCTACCTCTTCAGGTAATAGGTACAGGCATGATGATGTATTAGGTATATTGTGTATCTTATGCTACAGTATAGTTATCGCTATCTTTATTCCTATACCGTGGGCCGCGCAGGCGCACAGGTCGCGGCCTTTTGCGCGGCGGGTCGGCTGTAGCGGCGGCGGCGTACAGTTCGTCCAGACAACAGCGATGGTCGCCTTCCTTCAACCCTGATGTGTACGGGCAGAAGGGCGTCGAGAAGTCTTCGAGGCAGTAGGCGCCTGATGCACTGGAAATTATAAATAGTTGGGTAGAAACAATTTGTCTATAAGAAATAATTAATTGTATTTAAGAGCAGCGGCGTTTTGAAGAGCAGCGGGCGGAGCACGTTGCTCGCATTGGCTGATGGCACCAAAAATATCTGGAAGTTGCGAAAGTAAACCGGAAGACACAGCGTGTGTAGACGGACATGATGGGCTGACTACCATGTTGGACCTGTGTAGCTATTCATCCCTGTGCCGAATCGAACCCCAATCAATATTATCGAAGTATTCCTCTAAACGCTGTTGTAATACTGACACAAATCTAAAACTCTAAAACCCGAAAATGTTGTCAGATTAAATCAAATATACGACCGCTTTTTTTTCGAAAACTAGTCGTATTCGCTTTTCGGCACGACAGAACGATTGGTTGTGAATAGCTATGCTGAACCCGAAGACAGTGGGAAGCGCAGGTCCGGTCTTATGGCCAGGCCTCGGAGATTTTTTATGTCCAGCAATGGTAGGCTTTCGGCTGAACGATCATGATGAGGCGATGGGCTTCCACGTAAAAACTAGTTTTAAAAGTAGCAGATATTACTAACCTCATAGGCGCAGGTTGTCCTATAGGCACGGGCAGTGCCGAAGCCCTGGAAGGCGGGACTTTAACCGAACATCGTCGCCCGCACGGCGCCGCCTCGCGCGCGCGGAACAGACTCTCCGCCTGGTAGCAGATCGACCAGATGTGGCTGCACAGCGCCTCGTCTATACGGGAACACAGAGAGAATAAACTCAAACTCAAAATATTTATTTCAATTAAACCATTACAGGCACTTTTGAATTGTGAAGGGGTCGGTCAGTCAGAAAAATGAAGCTAGTTGCCCATTCCAAAGCGTAGGTACCTATGGAGAAGAACGGGCAAGAAACTCCATGGACACTCTTTTAAATCAATATAATATGGTTACAAAGTATTGGTTACATCATTCATGTTAGAGATTATGCATGTGAGAACGATGCAGAACGTTAAAAGCGTCCGTACCTAATGAAAAGTTTAATAAATACTCGCAGTGCTGTTTGTCAGTGTTCTGTTTTTATAAGTGAAGACTTTTAATTGGCTGACAGTTAAACTTAGTATTCTTAGTCTAGTTTTTTTAGTTTGTAGTTTTGTTTAGTTGTAATTCTTCCAAAGAACTAAATTATATAAATGGTCTAAGTATTTTAGGTCATTTGATGAAATACCTTCAAAAAACAAGGCAAACCCCCCATGCCCCTGTACTCACTCGGTGTATCTTCGCAATACGGCTGGCTCCGTCCTCCATTGAGACAGAAGTCTGCATGTCCTAGTCGCGCCGCCTCGCCGTAACGGCCTGCGTTAGTATGCAACACGTGAACAGCGCGCGCATCGCCCGGGTCCAAGCGGAGCGCTGGCGCTGAACGGATCAGTGGACGTGCTGGATCCAACCCTGGAAAATTAAAGATGGTTTAATGTAGAGCAGATTGAAGATTTCTCACAGCATTTCTGGCTGTGAACTATATATACCTCTAGTAATATTGGTAGTCCTACAAGAATCTAGGAAATGCATACGTGCTTGCCAGCGTATGCAGTCAGAGCTAAAGAATATTTTTTTTAGCTCTGGCTAAATAGGTACTTCCACTACTTATCAGTTTCCAGAGAGGTGTAGGTACTTACTTACTGTCACAAGGAGCGCTTGTAGTTAAATTTCCGTCATGAATACCTACTTTATTATAAGGTGCAGCGGAGCTGGGATAAGACCGTACAAATCAAATTCAGTCCCGATTTGCAGAATATAAAATGGCGCAGAACACAATGTTGCCAGCATTAAAAAATATTGGGAGGTTATTCGTATCTCGCGCCAAACTTAACCCAACAGACTAGGTTGGATAAGTACAATCATACATACCAATAATCCTATTCATCCTAAACGTCAGATAATTAGCAATGATGCCACACAGATGCGCGCCGAGCGAGTGTCCCACACAGGTGAGGTTGTCTGTCCTCAGCCCGGCGCGGCGTAAGGCAGCGAGTGCGTCGGCCACACAGCGAGCCACCGGGCGCAGGTTGTGGACTGCGGCCACGTAGCACGGAGGCTGGCATAGCGCGCCCCAGTCCAGCATGAACACGTTGTAGCCACCGCGGCGGAGGTACGCTGGAACAATGCAGTGTTTATTGAGCTTTGTAGACGAGCGTGTGGAATTAGGGCCATAACTTTATGAACTAATGGTATCAAGATTTAGTAGAAAGTAGACTCACAGCAGCTGGTGCTAAGTCTAGTTTGTGAGCTTTACCAGTGCCAAGAACCGTAGCCACAAAAACACAATGCACTCTAGCTTAAGTTGAGTCTACATAGCCGCCAGGTATCATAGGAATGTAAATGAAAGTACCGACGAAATACGTATTTCAACGAGAAATTAGAATCATGAACTGTGTCCCTTCTACCAGAGAATGCCTTATAGGCAGTGCCTTTGACTTGTTCTTAATGAAGGTAGGTAGTTATTAAAGCAAAAGCATGTCTTAGGTAACGTCAAAATTAGGTAATGTCAGTTTTCCCTGACAATGCAATGCTAAATAGTGATACAATTTTCACAACTGTCAATGCTTATATGCAGGTCGTCGAACTGCTTCAACATATTGTAGAGAAAGCCGTGGGAGCTCCGCCGCATTGTAAATTGTAATGCGGCGCGTACGCAACTGACTGTTCCTGCCGACATGACAGTATTGCACCGCGAACACTTACACTTTCACCTCTGGCGACGATCCAGGGGAAGCAGTTTATGGTAATTGATTGATGGCACATCGCCGCAATAAAAGATGCGGTTTGCTTACTAAGGACTGTTTTTCTTTGCAATTAGGTAAGAGGCTAGAATTTCTTTTCTTCACTTGTCTTGAAACTTGAAGGCTATGTTTTGTAATGAAGCGTAGGTACGGCCTTACGACTAACCTGTGCGATCCATAATAATGAGATGTGGATGTCATAATTTATTGGACCTTTCGGGTCAATGCTAGGTGGTTGTACGCCCTTAGATCTCTCCAATTAGAAAGGCGTAAAATCGTTAATATAATTTGCAAGGACTTTGATCTTCAATAGCAGGACAGAATACTCAATCATTAAATCTAAATGCACTTTGCGGAGGCTTATAGTGGTGCTCGGGGGAGGCCTCTGCCCGGCTCAAATTATGATGATGACATGTAGTTTGGTTTGTTGTCAATGTGAATAAGTTATACCATCGATCAGAACTGTAACGGAAGCTGAACTGAAGCGGAAGTACAACATATTTAACAGTCACATTATGCCAATCCAAATAAATTATTCACTGTGCATACCATCCTTCCATAATAGTTAGATTGAAAATTGCACTGCCATATAAATTACATTAAAAATTACACCAAAAGAATTTAAGTTCTTCATGCTTTTAGACCTTGATCGAAAAAACCTTTGGAATTTTAGAGTGAAGTAGTGGGAATCTATGACCAATAGTATCGAACCACACAGTATAGTTTTTCAAGAATATCTAACAACAAGTAGGTGCAGTTGCGAGCATAAATTATAAATACAGTTACGCAACATTCAAAAGCGATTTTCTCGTGAAATAAAAACTGCGACTATGAAAAATGAGCTGTTTCATAATATCTATGAATACTTTAGGAGAAAATCACTTGTAAATCTTTCCGATAGCGAATGTCCCTTCTATACGAAGTATTATTCTATGGTAGAAGCATAACATGTTTCTTACCATCTCTAAGAACGACAATTGGCAAGGTGTCGTCTCCTCCCGCGTATCCATGTATCAACAGAACGGTTTCATGCGCCGGGTCCCAGCCGCTTTGACGCAGCCAGTCCTGGCTGTTTAGATCCACCTAGAAATAAGAGAGTACTTGGTTAATTTTGAAACTCATGCAAGACTTACCTTCTTTCACATTACAGGGGCTTAAAAGTAACTGGCGAATTTCAGGTATCCGATACACCTCCTCTGCCTGACCCGTCGGGGATTTAAGGCGTGATTTTATGTTATAAAACTTAAAAAATCGAAATCGGGTGGATTCAGTCTATTCGGAAATAACTTATTATTTTACGGATTTTCGTTAGTATCCTAAGACAGTTCCCTGTGGCACTCCGACCCTAAATCGCCGGTTTTCGTTGGTAAAAGTTGTAGACTTTATTAGGATCTTGCTGGTATGTAGTTCAAAAATGAGACGGTAGCGTACCGTGTACGTTTACTATCAGCCCTTTAAAAAACATAACCCTCTTTGTAGTCGGGAAAACAGATGTATGTGTTAGGTGTCTAATGTGATAACGCGAATGTCTCTTGAAAGACAGAGATAAAACATAGCGCATTTTATGAAAATATAAAACACTCTCTGTTATGTAAGATAAGATTCATCACGTTTTTGTATTCTATAAGAATGTAAGATCATTGGTAGTCAGGGGACAAATTTTTCTTTACCTAGGTGTACTTACAATCAGTTGTGCGGTTGTAGATAGAGATATTTTCGATTAGAGCACACGTCTTTATTTTTCGATCCAATCTAATACTTTTGTAAATTGAATGAGCAATATGTATCTCATAGCCTGCTAAAATCATGACCCTCCTTTTGGCTTAGCCGTAGTCGGGTAAAAATGGAATGGATTTTTTCTGATGATGCACCCAAAATTACCACACACTAACTTCTATTTTGAAATAGAACAAAGATCCTACTTCGATCCAAGAACTGACCAAGTAGTAAAACAAATGTAGGTTTCTAACACAATTCTTGTATAGTTATTGTAAATTCAGTGCCACCTTGAATGGGCTGTATGTGAACGCAATAACTTATGAGTCCGTCGAAGGAGAGCCGAGTCCCCTTGAGGAGTTGAGGACGAGTAGCGGTATTTTGGACGCATTCTTGCATTCAGCCGCACTGTGTACATCGTAATGAGAAAAGTGAAACTAAGTTCGACACTTTTAGTCACGGGTTCGATCCTGCAACACTGAAGTAGATGGCCTACATGTTACAAAATTGTGAAAGGTGACTGATATTTTAGATATTTTGGTTTGAAAGACTATCCATGGAGTTTCTTGCCCGTTCTTCTCCATCAGTATCCATATAACCAACTTACTACGCTTTGAAATGGGCTAACTAGCTTCATCTTTCTGACAGACCGACCCCTTGACAGTTCAAAAGTGCCTGTTTGAAATAAATGCTTGAGTTTCAGTTTGATACACTCTCATGTACCTACATACTTACATATATTTATGCTAAAATTTTCTCGGTTATAATTTGCCTCTTGCTTTAGATTTAACTTCAGAGAGTTCCGCTTCTGTTAAGTTTTTAAGCAAGCTTCTTTCTTCTTCTTCTGTGCTTGAAGTATTAAATAAATAAATAGATGAGACTTCCAAGTTATTCCTTTGGACACTAATTGTATGTCCCAGCTTATCACCTTTGCGATCTATATGGTCAAGCTGACCTCGTCTTACAAATTTAAAACATAACACGCGATGTGTACGAATGAACACGAGACTATACAGAAAACCGATTAAAAATTACGAAAAAAACATCTTGCATGTCTATTGAAGATTTCTCAATGGGCCATACCACTAAACAGAAGTGCAAACTTGGTCACAGCTGATGAAACACGAAGGTGAGCGACTTTCGTTAATAATGTACATAATTTATATTGAAATATTACAAATTCCCTTGTACATACTCTTTCGTTGTAGACTTGTAAGTAGTAAGCATGGCCGCGAATTTGGTTTTAGGCTCGATTTGAAGTTTGGTTTGGAAGTGACAAATGACGATCGATGCTATAGAATAGTTCCATTAGGCTGGTTCCTCATTATAATCCTAGTAGGTAAGAAATGAATTTGGAATGAGGGTTCCAAATGGTACTCGTAGAATATCGGATTAGACTCAGGGATTTTTACGAGCAATTTGTTGGTAATATTGTTATTTTGATTACCTCATGGGCCTTCGAGCCATGGGTCAGGCTCTGATGAAGCTTGCAAGCATAAAGTTACCTAACCAAGCAAAAGAAGAAAGTCTTATTATGTGAACCATTGTTCTATGATTTATAAATATTCTTGAAGAATGGCTAACACTTGATTCCAGGTAAATAGCGTTTATTAAGTACCTGCCCAGAGACACGTGGGAACTTCGATCACATACAATACGTTAGATATACCTACCTTCGGATAATTTTCAATCTTCCTCGCAGATTTAGGTAAACATGACACTACAATGCTGATGTTTCTTACAAAAACTCTATTTGCATATTTATTCATCATTATGCAAAGAATGGTCGGCCTAGGCATCGGTGTATCGATGTTGACATACGATCAGAGGGTCAGGTATCGAAGATTGAACATGGTTTAGTACAAGACCCTTTAAGAATAGAATATAAAGTCACATATAATATAATCGGCCTGTAATGTTCCCACATCAGGGAGTCACTGGAGTCAGGGCTCCTCTTGGTGAGAGGAAAGATATGCCACGACATAATATATTCCGTAGGGATATAAATATACATATCTCAGGACTCAAATGCAGTCTAGGTGAATACATTTCCGCCTTCAACACTATTGTAAACTGCTGTTCACGACAGGTGAACCATGCATTTTCATCGGAACTTAACTCTACAATCTCCATGCTTGGAAATTCAATAGAGATTCTGCGAAATATCATCCTGATAAATACTTTTCCTGTAACACAATCAGCATAGAGATACAGTCTGAAGACTGTACTGAGTCCGAGCTTCTTATTCCGGAATCACAAATGACTCGAAAGATAAATGACTCTATACTCACAACATTCTTGACAGGATCTGCTTCAGTATACAGGTGCAGGTTCACGTCAGCGTCAGGGCAGACTTCCTTGTCTCGTCGCCACACGCAGTCCTCGAAGGTTGCGTTACCGTAGGCATCAGTGTGCAGGAACAACGCCTCCTTGATCGGATGTCGCTGGGAGAATGCAACTGTACGAATGGAATGAAGTTGTTACTATAGCAGTACAAATGAGCCCCAGTTTTTCATTTGGCCACATACCTAACTTTCCTATGTAGGAACAGGGATTAGAGAATTTTATGGAGCTCTTACGGAGCAATAGGTAAAACTGATATAACCGTGCAGTAAAGGAGAGTCATAATCATCATATCCACACATAGATCACAATAATAAATAGCAAGAAATTGTGGCATTTCAACATAATAATAATATGAGAGTCATGAGTCTCGACATCATACCCACATATTTGTATAATTATAACGTAAAATAGATGCATGAAATAATTGATGGTGTAAATATGTAACTATTGTGGCTATAACAACCAGTTTATGCAACGATTCCAGTGAAAGAGACTACAGCGCAGTGCTCTAACATAGAATCACATAGGAATGTGCAATCAACGAAAGGGAACAGATTACTTAAGTGTCACCTGAATTACACCAGAAATCACCACTTACAGGTGTGCTGGTTGCTTGTAAGAAAGAAGCTATAAATTACTATTTTCTCAATAATTAAGACATTAATACTAACGTTTTGTTTTACGTTAGGAGCGTCGGCTCTGCCCAATGTTAAATATGATGGTAGCCTTTATGGTCGAAATACATAGTTCGAGTCGGTGTCAATTTCTATTAGGTACTTTATCCATATTAACCAGTCTATGTGGGAATCGAACATTACAAAAACCCCTATTAATTATTGCAATATAACACTTTACCCAGAAATTATAAGAATATGCTGCTATCATAAAAAATACAGGTAGTTCGGTCTCTGTAGAGTTAGTCTACCCAACAAATTGCCGAAATCTCGATAATTTCAACAGATTTATAAAGCACCGCTTACAAACTAGGCCAACATAATATAAATAAAAACACCGAAAATAGTTATTTGTTATACAAGAGTGCAAAGTTGCTTTTTAACCGCGTGTTCAATTTTGATGACCGAGCAAGCGAAGGATTCTAAAATTGAATCACGAGCGCAGCGAGTGATTCAAAATTAGAATCCTGAGCGTTAGCGAGGGAATCAAAAGAGCACGAGGTGAAAAATCTTTGCACTCGAGTGCAACACGTAACTTTTCATTCCACCTCAGCGAGGAAATGACTAAATGCAAAGGCGTCAAGCAAACTTCCTCGTCGCTAGAATCACTCATTTTAGTTTTTTCACTTGTTTTCAAGTTTCTTGATTTTAATAATAATATAAGGTTTAACAATGACGTGAAAAAATGCCGCGTAAAGAACCGCGTACAAAGCAAATTGAAAAAAGAACACCAAGAAGGTTCCGAGTCTGAGTTTTTAACAGATAAAAAAAAAGTTGTATGATATATTCGGCACCATAGAGGTAGCAGTAAATAGGTTTAATGTTTTTTTTAATTCACAAACTTAGTGCACACGATGTTCTAAATTCAATTTACTTTATCCTCTAGAGAATAAAAACGGCTTTTCCACTCAGATATTGAAGATTAAAAATACTCTTTCCGAGATGGTGGGATGAAAAAGTGTTTTGCAAGCCGTCCACATGTTAACGTACCTTGTACGAGGAATATGATCGCAATGCAGGCGCCTTGCGCGTGCGCACGAACGCGCGCCATCCTTCCCGAGCACTGAGCGAGCTACTACTGGCGTTAAGTCGCAGTGGGGCACTGCCTACCCCCGTAGGTAGCACACTTTGCATGTACTTGCCAAATTACAAGAATTGAATACCGATGAGCAAGTGAAATGGGTGAACTTGACTTGTGAACTAGTGACTGTCCTCGGCGCAGTAGTGAGCAAACATTTGAGTAACACATAGTAAGTTAGGTAGTAAAGTATTACCCAAGAGTTGAATTTTATTTTTATAATAGTTCCTAATATGTTTTATTAATGTCTTTCTGACATTAGTCTGAGTCATGCACGATTCAGCGACTATGAACTTGAAATTGGGATTGGAACGACTAGGGAGGTAATCTTATAATTTAAAATTAACATAAACATAACATCACACCTATATTCGAAGGGTTGGGCAGAGGTGTGTAGTACACCCACATTTCGACAATTATATTTAAATCCCACGAAACAAGGGGGCGAGCCTATTGCCATCAACCGGGCACAAATCTCCAGTCCGAGCTGCTACTGAAAAATTCATAATGGAAAAAGCGGCCAAGTGCGAGTCGGGTTCCGTTGAGTTGATTGAATGAAAAGTAAATTGCGGTTTACGATTTATGACGTAATAAAAAAAAAACTACTTACTAGATCTCGTTGAAACCAATTTTCGGTGGAAGTTTACATGGTAATGTACATCATATATTTTTTTTAGTTTTATTATTCTCTTATTTTAGAAGTTACATACACACATTTTACCACTTTGGAAGTGTCTCTCGCGCATAAACTATTCAGTTTAGAAAAAAATGATATTAGAAACCTCAATATCATTTTAGAAGACCTATCCATAGAAATCCCACACGTATGGGCCAGATGAAAAAAAAATAATTTGAGTTTCAGTTCTAAGTATGGGGAACCATCAAAATTTATTGTTTTTTTTTTCTATTTTTGTGTGAAATCTTAATGCGGTTCACAGAATACATCTATTTACCAAGTTTCAACAGTATAGTTCTTATAGTTTCGGAAAAAAGTGTCTGTGACAATATGTTCACAGCCACTTTTCCATATGGACGAACAGACAAACAGACAGACATAACGAATCCATAAGGGTTCCGTTTTTTGCCATTTGGCTACGGAACCCTAAAAACCAATTAACACTGCCTAATTATAAAACTATGTACTTGCTTTAAGAAATTAAAGTCTTAAACCAAAAGTAACTCCTGGCAATATTAATGTTCTCTCTAGGTTTTACTACTAAGCGCATTGCTATGTGATTGTGACAGGAAACGAACATTGTACAGTCGGAACTATATGCACAGTCAACCAAGCGTAGGATCATAGGTAAAGACGTTGGTAGGCTAGATTTGACAGAGGAAAACAAAGTAGAGAGTGGCACATAATATACAGCTGAACAGAGTATTCAACGAAGCCCTACTGCGATGTGAATGCCAGATTGTCAGATAAAAATAAATAGGTACCTAAGGTACATACTTATCAATTGCCAATTGGCCATAAGTTGAATAACTTAGGTAAATACAAGCCGTGTGCCCGATGGAATCTGTCATTGGCAAAAATTACGAACTTTCATTCCCTATTATACGATACCCCTTTAGGGGTTGAATTTTTAAAATCATTCCATTGTGCTCACTTTCATTATTCAAATGATTCTTGTGCAAAATTTCATGTTTCTAGACCCAGTAGTTTAGGCTGTGCGTTGTCTGTTAGTGAATGAATAAAAATATTTTTATGAAGTAGATAACTTACCATGGCGAAAGTCGTACGTTTCTGCTCCAGCCAAGGTTGATTTATATCGAAGGTGAAAGATGGAGTGAAGTGATGTCGACCTTGCAGTCATATCTTCAATGTCAACGAAAATCGTCGACAACTATTTTTAAGCTATGGAAAATTAGAAGCTGTTTGTAGCGTTTCAAATACTCAAAAAGATGTAGTAACCTATACGCAATGTATTCTGCTCTATAAACAGAATCATCGAAAGTTTTCTTCCGCTCGAATACTATTGTTATTGTTATACAAAGGTATGCAATTCAATCAAGAGTATGAATAGTCGAGAACGATCCCAGCGGGTGCGCCTGCGCGTCGTCGAGTGTGACGCGCAGATGTGTTGCGAGTGTGTCTCAGTGTGGCATTACTTGGAGTCAATGATTGCTCTTCGTACAGCGACGTCTCTGTGTGCGTGCACGCAGGTGAGATGGCGCGCGAGAGTAGGACGCCGCGCGAGAGCCTCCGCGCAGGTAGCGCCGCCGGGCCAG
The DNA here is from genome assembly GCA_951799955.1 of Apamea anceps. Taxonomy (NCBI): domain Eukaryota; kingdom Metazoa; phylum Arthropoda; class Insecta; order Lepidoptera; family Noctuidae; genus Apamea; species Apamea anceps. Next base: position 5,063,096 of record OX637506.1, read on the forward strand.
TCCGAGACATGCGCCCCGCGCGCGCCCGCGTCGTACCGTCGACAACTCGACATACGGTCACGCATAACCTGCTTTTTGAAAACAACATCACATAAACGTTTGTTTCCCTCCATATTAGCAAAACTCTGTCAATAAACAGTTCACAGTGCTCCCAAACAGTGTGTGACCAGTGATTTTCGTGAACACAAAGAACCGCGGTCGAGTTAATTGCGCGAATGCCACGCTCTACAGCCTACGCAGCCGGCGGCGGTCCCCACCTCTGTTCATTCAAGGACCAATCGTTGAACTCATGCCGTCTCGTCTTTCATCTACGTGATCTGCAAGATTTGGAAATGAGCTCCAAAAACACAAAGCGATGTATTGACTGAGCTGGTAACCGAAAACGGTTCCAACGACAATGTCAATCAATCAGAACGCAGGCCAATTTAATAAACAGAAGCAGCAACTAGGTAAACAGGGCCCGGAACCGGTCAACTTTCCACCGCGTTATCATCCGCCTCCTCTAGCCGCGAGCGGGCCCAAACTAGCCACTATCGACCCGTCCGCCAAGGAGTACAAACCACCATACGCAGGCAAATCTATCGATCCTAGCAAATCGCAGTACCCTTTAGGTTCGCATGGTGCTGTTCCGGGTTCTTACAGTGGAGGATCTATTCACTTTTTGAAATATCCTCAAGGCTATCCTCCAGGATATCCTCAACCATCGGGAGCACTTCGTATGCCGCGGCCATCCGAGGTGGTGACGAAAGCTGTTGTGCACGAACCCGTAGAGCCAACTGCACGAGCGAGAAGTGCAGACGACATCCAGCGGGCGCAGCGTAATATTGAGGAAGAACAGATTCATAGAAGATCAGCTGACATGCTCAAGTTTACCAAACGTGTGGAACCCGAGGGACCTCGAGCATCGACTGACCAGAAAAGACAGATTCAAGCGCTCTTAGCTCAAATAAAAGCGCTGAAAGAAGCTAATCGCCGATTAAGCGAGGATAATCAGGAACTTCGAGATTTGTGTTGCTTCTTAGATGATGATCGACAGAAGGGCAGAAAACTAGCTCGAGAATGGCAACGATTTGGAAGATACACAGCATCCGTTATGCGACAGGAAGTGTCTGCATACCAGAACAAATTGAGGCAGTTAGATGATAAACAGCAAGAATTAATTCGTGATAATTTAGAGTTGAAAGAATTGTGCTTATATTTAGACGAAGAACGTGAGAGGAGTACGTGTAGTAATTGTGGACGAGCAGCAGGAAGGGAGCGAGATGATGGTGATGGCAGCAGTAGCGGGACAAACGCGGAGGAAGGTATACGAACTGCGCCTGCGATACCAATCACACATCCTCAGCTTGCTGAACGAACTGTACAATATGTTAAAGACTTGGAGCAAAAAGTTCGACGCTTAGAGGCAGAGAAAGGACTAGGAAATGGAGGAAACGAACGCCCTGAAGCCGTGGTACGTGCTTTACAGGTTTTGGAAGTGAGAGAACGCGTAGAACGTGAGCGAAGAAGACCAGCTCCGGACCTAGATTCAGGAGAACAGGCTCTAGTGCGTGAGATGTGCAATGTGGTGTGGGGCAAGCTAGAAGAAGCGCCGCCGCAAGCCCCGCCGCGCTAAAACATAACATAAACAATAAACAGTTAACGTTTCCTAGTTTAGTGTCAAAGTGGGTTCGATCGAATGAGGTGAACGAGTAAATAAAAAGTTGTTCAAAATAAATGCAGATGGAATCCGACTTGATTGAGGTCATCGGTCCGCTGTCTCGTGACCTAAAGAAGAGAACTGTGTCGACCTTATAAATATAAAAGTAACTGAATTTAGTTAGCGTTAAGTTAAGGCCCTTAGAGACGAGTGTGATGTATTACTTGCCACGCACGACAATACAATGTAGCGGGAAACCGAAAAGTACAAAATTACTTTATGAGTTGTTACTGTAGGTCTTTAGATTTAGGGTTTTTATCTTTCTTTCGACAAACTTTTGAATTATTTCCCTCTTGCTTTCTTATATTGTTATTAATAATTATTAATTTTATAGAAAATATTTGAGAAATTGGTTAATTATGAGGCTATACATTAATATTTTTGTCTGTGATTTTCCTGTGAGCTGGAATATACTAAAGGATTCCTCAATGACGCTTAGAGCCATAGAATTTTAACGTGTCTTAACTATTGTTCTATTCTTTGCATTTCCTTTCAAACTTTGATCTTATTATTAGTTTACATTCCTCGTTTGCTTGTGCTTTGAAGCTGAACTTGTAACTATTGCCTAGAGTCTAGTCAGCCATTGATTCACACGGTTTCATGTTAAGTTAAAGTTATCCCAGCTCACTAAACTCGTTCCATTCGCATAGCTTGCTTCAATTTTGATTATAATGTGTTATTAATTTATTCAGACATGGGTGTGTGAGAAATAAAGCTATTTCTGTTTATTTTTATTATGTTTACTTGTCCGAGTTTACATACCTACTTGCAACATGAGAACTTTTTACTGCAATTTGTCCAAAAGGTCGTTTGTTTTTTTATTTTTCCATGACGATGACAGATATAACGTTTCGAATGTCAATTATCTGACAATACAATAATATTTTTAAATTGTGTTTGTAATCAAATCAAATAAAAACAATAATTATGGCAGAAGCAAAAGGCGAAGCAGGAGAGGATGTAGATACTATCGGGGTAAATGAATATCTTCTTAAATGCCTGGAACATTATCTACTTCATTTAAATATTGATTTAAACGGTTCAAGTAGACCTTTAGTCCTCTTATGAATACTACCTGCTGTACTGCAGTAGTTTCTCTATAGAAATAATATTCCGCAAGCCTGTGGTTTTGCTTGGTACTCGATACTTACAGGTACCTACTCGGTACAGAGTTGTTACATGCACAAACGATTCTAGTTTTTATTTTCATCTAAATCAAAATTGACGACACGGTTGGCGCACTGGCTGAGCGATCGACTGCTGCGCTGCGTGTCGCGGGTTCAATTCCCGCACGGAACAAATATTTGTATTGCCTACAGATAGTTGTTTCGGGTCTGGCTGTTTGTGTATGTGACTTTAAATGTTTGTAATCGCACCCACGGTACAGGAGTAATACCTGGTGTAGCGCATCGTTTATTAAAAAAAAAAAAAAAACCCTGGCTTATCATACATTGATAGATATTGATAGATACATACCTAATGGACAGAATTTCCTAGATCTACGTAGGAAAGAGGAATCCTCAAGGCGACAGGCACGGGGAGGGTTGGGCAGTTCTTCCGAATGGAGACTACTACACAGGGTGCTACTGCCGCGGACAGAGGAACGGGAAAGGCTTGTATGTGTTCAAGAATGGCTCTCGGTACGAAGGTATGGAAACCTGAGACCTACGGGAAGGGTAAACGACTTTGGTAGACGTGTAGAGCTACGGGAAAGGTAAACAACTTTGGTAGATTTGTAGGCGGTTTCAAATCCTGCCACGAAATAGCTTTTGTAACATTTCCGCAAATTGCACGTGAATTAGGATGTAACTAATAATTCTTGCTTCTAGGCGAATGGCGCAGAGCTATGAAATACGGAGTCGGCCGCATGGTGTACCCAGACGGCTCTCACTACGAAGGAGATTGGCGGCACGACCTTAAGCAAGGGTTCGGAGCCTACTACTACCCCAACGGCGACATATACGAGGGCGCGTGGTTCAAAGGCAAACGACATGGCCTAGGGACGTACTTCTTCGCCGAGTACCAAATAAAATTCATGGGGACATGGCTCGAAGGGACGATCCAAGGCCCCGGACAAATTATTTACCCCCGTTATCGTTACCATGGCTCCTGGTTAAAGGGAAAGCCTAAGGGTCCAGGATGCTTCGTCTTTGATACCAATTGTATGCAACATGGATTCTACCTGCTTATAAAAGATCCAGCTAGTGAGGAATTCGGTGAAGGTGAAGAAGAGAAAGACGATAAAGACGTGAAAGAAGAGAGATTAGAGGAAGAGGAGTCCATAGAATTTGATGAGACAGCAGGTAAGAATGAACTGGTAACGTTTTGCCTCGTCGTTTATACCGCGTACATCAAAGGACTGGAACAATTTGCCTGCAGCGGTCTTCCCGACCGATTATAATTTAAGTGTTTTCAAGGCTAGAGTGAATAGGCTCATAATAAATTATTGCGCTTTACCATCAACGATTGCATCACTGCTTTCCATCAGGCGGGATCGCAGTCAAGCACTAGTTTATATCATTAAAAAAAAGGTATATTTTGCAAGTAGAATTGTAAGAGGCATACAATCAACTAGCAAGCGCTGTCAATGAGTTTGTTGACTTGCGATGCACATGAATGATGTATAGGTACTATTCCTACAAGGATTATAGGTAGATAGGTAATTTAAAAGTTTGTGATGATATTTTGAGTGGGTTGGAACTTGGAACTTAGATCTTAAAGCGACTGCCGGTTTGATGGCAGTAGGTAGGTATAATCATATTTATGTAAATCTAATGCAAGCAAGTTTATACGCGGCTAATTTTTGATTGAGGTCGTCGTCCGCAAGAGACCTCGAGCTGATACAATTTTAGAGAAACGGGATTTAATTCATAAATAGTGTCTGCGAATGCACACAATTTGAAATGACAAAAAATGCTAGCCTTTTGAATCCACCGACTCCCAGGAAAAACATGAACAATATAATAATTACTTGTAAGTATCTTATGCGACTTTGATTCAAGAGCGTTGGCAGTGCATATTTTGTCATCTCAAACAAACAAAAAAGATGGGCTTGTGGAAGTGGAGGAATGAAGTGGAATGTTCCTCAATTGAATCAGAGGGAGCCTCCGATCAGGTGAATGATAGTGTTTGGCAGTCTTCTGCCTAATGGTCATAGTTGGGTTCAGGGTTAAGCATCTTGATTCTGTGATGAACATAAACAGTATACTATTGTAGTCTTTGGATGAATACTGCTTGTGTGACAGTATTTTCGGCGTCTGTAACTTATAGTTCGCTCGCTACTCGCTACTTCGTACTTCTGATGCAGCTGTATAGATGTCGCTACTGACTACCACTACTGGCCCCCATATACGACTGATCGCTTCTTGATCACCTTTTTAAAAAACTGGTAATTTATATCCTTACCTCCTAACAGGCAAGATCGCAACATGGCGGGCACGCAACGTCACTGCTTACATAGCAGAGTTTCTACCTGAGGAGCCAGTGCCGTTGCCTGTCCACGAATCTGTGCCTTCACTCACGGACGAAAGCTGCATCATCACCGACGACCTTCAATTCGAACTGCCTTCAGTCGTGCCTGAAGATGAAGGGGCCGATGATAATGACTCTTGGCTGTTGCATAGACAGCAGTTCCTTGAGGAGGCCGAGAAAGAAGCAAAGTGAATTATTATTATGTTCAATGTGTGTCAGGTGCTTGTTATATGTAATGTAATGGTGTTCGTTTACAATGTTTTTTTGGTTGATTAAATTGATTGAAATTATTACAAATTTTGTATTTATTTTGCTTTGAACAAATATTAGTACAAAAATATTGTCAAAATAGACTATTGATTTATCTTTTCTAAAGTTACTGACGTTTTTAACATTGTATAGTATCCTGTGGATAGAACTTGCTTTAGTGTCTACATACAGGGTGCTTTACAGTCCTGATAAAAATTATTCTAAATAACATGTTACGTATGTGGTAAAATCGCATCACATAATTATTTACCAAAATTAGCTTCAACCTGCGACATCGTCCGCGTGGTAGTCAACCATAACATGAAAAAACCTAAAGCATTGGCAATAGTGTAGCTTCCTATCAAAAGAATTTCTGCTATCGGAACATTATTCAAAGATAGTATCTCTGACAGACGTACGAAAAAAAATCCTTTTCTTATAAAAAGATTTTTTTAAATAAGTTTAGATGAGCCTCAATTGGGTCACCTCTGTCAATTAATGAAAAAATAATAATTTGATGTTTCACTTGTTGCATATGTACAAAAGAAGAGTTATTCTGTTTATCCATCCTGAAATTCCACCCTTAGGTGGATTCGCAGAAACGCATGTCCGAGAATCCACTTTAGGCCTATAAATTCCGTTTATCCAACTACGCTTACGGTGGATTCTTGGACATACCTTTCTGCGTATCCACCACAATGGATTTATTGAAATAACCTGAAACGAAAATAATATTTTGTGTATCTTATCTATTAGGAAAAAGCATCTTCAATCTTAGATTATTTATTTTAAATAGCAAAATATCATTACTTCTACATTACTTCCAACTTAGTTTGTGGAGAACATTAAGTGATTCATGTTCATTTAGGAAAACCAAGGCTCATGTATGCACACTGCTGTATCATTAGACTATGTTCATCTGTAATAACATGCATAAAGTAATTGTCTAAAAAACAAACTTATTACTTTAGTTGAACAATAATTCTCTCATAAAATTTCTCCAAACTACTATTAAAACATGAAACATGTTCATAGCTAGCAGCCACATTAACTTGAGCAGGTAATTGACTAGCAAAAATGCTATTAAGTATTGTGTATCTTAGTTTAACATTTTCACCGAGATCTCTTTGGTGTAGAGCAATAATGATCATAACAACTAATAGTAGCTGTAACAATAATTTGGAGCCCATTACAAGCTATGTCTATGTTGGAATTTTTTTTTCCTATATTTCATAAACCAGATAATTCTTCGTCATAAAGATAAAAACCAAAACTTGAATCCTATGTATTACAATATGCATATTATTACTGTACTGCATACTTGTGCTGTACATCTTATAACTATGGAAGTGTTATGGTTGAGGGTTCGGTGGAGGGTTGTTGTTGGTACAGGTGTGGCTCTCGAAGGTAGTCTTGTTCTTCAATAAGTATGCAGCCAAGTAGTTGATGGGATCTGGAGGCCGTTCTTTAGCCAGGGCAGAGAGACCTTGCAACAGTATTGGCACTACTGTCTGGTCGAGGTACTGACGAGTAGGAAGCGCGTTCAGGTCAATCCTGGATTTTCGATTAGCGTTCGACTCATTTTCTTTTTCCATTGATATTATTTTCTGAAAATACAAAAAGTGTGAATGTATTATTGTGTTTGGGTAATGAGTAGAATCTGTTTTGCATATTAGGGTGTAACCTAGTGTAATAGTTACGGTATTAAAGCAATAGCGATATTATTCGGTACAATCATACTAACCCTTACGGATTCAGGTATCTTGGACGGCGTTAGCTCTTCCTTGGGTTCTTGTTGGGCTTGCAATGAAGTCTCTGACATCGGTTGCAACTATCAGATTATCATCCAATTTGCCTAAAATCTTTCTTAAAATATTTTAAGACGTTAAAATAATAACACATACGTAGACACACGAAATTAATGAATTGAAAATTGAAATGTTTATTTTCAGAATGAAATGTCAAACTTTTACAGATCGTCAAGCAATTTGCATCTGGTTTAGATACGCGTCTTTTAGCACAATGTTATCTATGTTTTATTAGCCCGTGCGATAAAATTAAATTAATAAGTTCAGAAATATGTAGTTATTTCTAAACTTATTAATTATAATATTTTGGTGACCTCATCAAAATGTTTATAATGGGGTTAAAAACTGAAAGTTAGTCATAATTGGCAGCACCGCTGCCCGTCTACAAACTGCCATAGTTTGTTATGGATATATTATTATAATTTATGTATGCGAATTGGAGTGTAGCCCTATTAAAAGCCGGCCGAAGGGAAGCGTACTGGTAAAAAAGCAGCTGTGTGGAAAAGTAAATAAAATAAGAACAGTTTATAATTGATATAGGGTGTTTTTGGGTTTATGGACTTGTAAGTTCTTTTTTAGTTTAAAATTAGAGGCGTACGACATGGATATCCCGATCGGAGTTGATCGTCCTGACTAAACCAATGCGAGGATGGTCGTCCTGACTAAAAAACTTCAGCGGTGTTAATTCCAGCACTGATCTAATATTTTAAAAGCTGAAGTGGGTATGCACCGTGATGTGGTCGCAGTGGACAAGGGGCTCACCCCGCTTTCCATGGCGAAAGAGAACTGGCGCAAACCATGCAACCAAACATGTAGTACTTACTACCGATGACCGCAAGAAGGTATGGCAAAGCAAGGAGCTTCACGGGCGCTTCTATCGGGCTCTTCATGAGCCCGGTGTAGATTTCTTAGCGTCCGTATCCTGGCTGCGTTTTGGTGACCTCTTCGGGGAAACTGAAGGTTTTGTCTGTGCAATTATGGACGAAGTTATCTTGACGAATACCTACCGGAGACATATTATGAAGGACGGGACGGTTGACGTGTGTCGGGCATGCCACCGTCCAGGTGAGTCCATCAGACATATATCTCTGGTTGTTCTCGTCAGGCTAACAGCGAGTACTTGCACAGACATAACCAAGTAGCCAGGATTATTCACCAGCAACTTGCTTTGAAATATATACTTGTCGACTCTGAGGTACCTTATTACAAGTATGTGCCCGACCCAGTTCTCGAAAATGACCATGTCACGTTGTACTGGGATCGGTCTATCATCACTGACAGGACTGTTTGTCGCCAACAAACCTGATATAGTAGTAATAGATCGATTAGTGCGCCGCGCAATGATTGTCGATGTTACAATTCCACATGACGGGAACCTCGTGAAAGCTGAGAAAGATAAACAAATCAAATATCTTGATTTAGCACACGAGGTAGTTGACATGTGGAATGTGAGCTCGACTGTCATTGTTCCGATTGTCGTATCGGCCAATGGCTTGATGGCCGAAAGCCTCGATCAACATCTATCGAGGCTCTCGTTAGGCGGTTGGATCAAGGGCCTGATTCAGAAGGCAGTACTCCTCCATACGGCTCGCATTGTGAGGAGGTTTCTGTCTCTGGAGCCCTAACCACCGGTAGCTTGGACCCTGCTCCCGACTCCGGTGGATAACTATTATTTTATATTTTTAAATGTTTTAATATAATATTTAAAAATGTAGGTAATAAAATAAGAGAAATCTATACTTATAATAAATCTGTAGAAGTGAAAATTCTGTACATTGAAAATATCAAAAAAATAAATGGCAGGGGGTGTTACTAGACCGACACCGAACCCAAAAATGTGATTATAAAAATTTTTGTCTGTCTGTCTGTCTGTTTGTTCAGGCATCACGCAAAAACTACCGGTTCGATTACGATGAAACTTGGTATAATTATTCTTTAATATCCTGGGCACCACACTGGGTACTTTTTATCCCGGAAAAGTATATACAATAAAAAACAACCTTAATTTTGCGGTTCGATCCCTAGACCCGATTACTGTACCAACCGCAAATAATAAGTTTGTTGTAGGTTAGGTCACACGCAGTGGAGTTCATTTTTATTCCTTTTACTTTTTAGAGTTATTTAGGTTTATTTCTATATAAGTCGTAGGTATAGATTTTAATTTTAAAGTATACTTAGTTAGTATATTTGATAGTGTACGTAGTGACCGTAGGTTATTTTATAATACTGTTAGGTAGGATAGTCATTCGTATAGATATTAGTTTTTAGAGATTTTGCTTATTTATTGAGTTTAGATTGAGGGGCCCGTGGCTAAATAATAACAGCCGCACAGGTCGATCGGTCAGGTTAAGCTACGCTTGCCGCGGTCGGTCTGTGGATGGGTGACCATCTTTACATACCGAGACACCTCCGTGCCTCGGAAAGCACGTTAAGCCGTTGGTCCCGGCTGTCATTCGTGGATCTTTGACAGTCGTTACGGGTAGTCAGAAGTCCGAAAGTCTGACAACCAGTCGTACCAAGGGTATCGTATTACCCAATAACTGGGTTGTGGAGGTCAGATAGGCAGTCGCTCCATGTAAAATACTGGTATTCAGCTGCATCCGGTTAGACTGGAAGCCGGCCCTGAACATAGTTGGGAAAAGGCTAGGCAGATGATGATTGAGTTTAGATTAGTTATCGTCATAAATAGGTTTATTTAGGTAGGTAGGTATTTTATTTTCTGTTATTGAGTTTATTTATTTTTTTAATTAGGTAGGTACTTAGGTAAAGATATCATATAGGTACCCTCTTAATCACCATTAATGAGACACAATTGGTTTTCTATTGTAATTAGCCACAAAGGGCCCGCGAGATAGATGGCATCCTGGTGCACATACATTTTATCCTGTTAGCACGTTCCCGTGGGATAATTTCCGACATCCACGCGGGCGAAGCCGCGGGCAGAAGCTAGTAAATAAATAAACGACATATAAATAATATTGTTCCAGTAAACTATACACTCGCTTGGGTCGGCGCATTCGATTGTACAGTACTACTTATTATACTACTTATTATATACTTATTTGTTGATTCTATTCGACCAATCCAAGTACAGACGCCAGCACATCAAGCTACTACAATCTGTCAAATTTCTTTAATAGATTTTCAACTTTATCGTTAAAGAATTAAGGTTCAAGGTTGATTGGGAAAATTTGATAGTTTCGGGTAGCTTGACCTGCTGGCGTCTGTACCTAATTACTACACACATCCGTCTTTCATACGGCTCTGCCCTCGCTAAATCACGTTCAGATCGGCTCGGCACAATTCCAGCCAATCCGAACGGCTTTCATTTTGCCACTCGGCTGTGCCGAATCATGTACAGACGCCATCCAGCAGGTCAAGCTACCCGAAACTGTCAAATTTTCCCAATCAATCTTGAACCGTAATATTTCAGGTATAAAGTTGAAACCTATTAAGGTGGATGCTCCATGGTAGCCCGCGAAATTCAAATTTTCTTACATTTTTTGCAATTTGCTGGTCCTAAGTTGCACGTTGATTAAAATATGATTCGCGGCCGTAACAAATATGTATTTACAGAATTATAAGCGAAGCGAGCTCGAAAATTTTAACAACTCGCCTCGGTTTGGTTTTATGTTTTCAAGCAGAAATAGGAGTTACATTGTCGACTTATCCAGGCAAGCCCAAGCAACTACGAGAATGTAGAATTTAAAAGCGAGCGAAGCGAGCTCGAAAATTTTGCACACTCTCGGATAGGTTCGATTTTCTTTTGATCATTCCAAAAGGAGTAGGAATTACTTGTTTTGTCAACTAATGAAGAAAAGCTCGTTTAGTTTGTGAACAAGGGAATCAGGGCCAATATCAATGCTGGAGCTCAGACCAATAAAAAAGTAGTAGAGTTGTCAAGAATGCCTTTTAAGCACTTGATATTTTTTTGGTCTCCATGTTAAACTGACAGTGTAGGTATTGTTTCTAATAATTTGAAATCATGTTATCATGTAATGCACCTTCAAGTGTGACTTTTGTTTTTGTCGCAGGTGAAATTACTGTAATGGTCACTTATGGGGCTCCATTATGTGACGATCAAAACATGTATGTATGTCACATTAGGTATGTACATGCAAAGAGATTTAAGATAGGTACAAAGTAAATAATTTAATGTCTTTGGGTACATGTTGCAACTAGGCTCTGCTGTCTCTAACTACTCATACTGCAAAGCATTATGCGGCAAGTGCTTTTTTGGTGAGCGTCAAAATGGCGGGATCAAGTCTCCAATTTAAAATGTATCACATTAAAATGATTGTAGGTACTACATATGTACTAATTGTACCCTAAACAAGATATTTGTACCTGTAAAGGTAAAGGAAGTATGTCAAGACATCCCTGGTCCCGCCACTTTGACGTCATAGCGTAGTTGCTTTTTTTTTAATATTGGTAAATATAAATACTATAAATGTTTTGATTAGTGCTAAAATTAAAAAGCGGTAGGTACAGGGTAGGTAGCACGAGAAGTGGGAGAAATGCATGAAAACTTTTGGCTCAAACTTTGTTCAATAATGGTTCTGAAGGTAGTAGAGGTTTTAGTAAGAAGGTGATAAATATACTGCTCTGCCCGCCCAAGAGCGGAGGGCATGCATGAGGAATATCACACGAAAAAAAGGGACTCAGGGAATATTTTTTGCAGTGTGTTTGACTGTATCAATATTTGACATTACTATTTATCTAAATTAAAAAAAAATGTACCTAATTTATGAAATATTTATAACTTTGAATGCCATAATCGGTAAGACAGAGAACTGCAGCATAATGCGAATTCACACAACATCTTGCAATCTATTTATGCATACTGTGTTCAGCAACAAAGATTTGATTTGAAATATTGAGAATGTTTCCCTAAAATAATGGTTCACTAACTAAGAGAACAATCACAACAACAGTTTATTTACAAGAGTTTTATTATAACTTAATAAATACAATGAAATTGTTCAATCAACATTGTTAGAGAAAAAACAGTTGAAACCACACGTTACGTCAACGCTAGGATTGCCATAACAAATAACTAAAATAATTGCTCAGGGTTTGCTGCCTTAGAGCTATTTCCATTTCCAGATTGGGGAGTATAAAAGTATAATGGCTACCTATCCCGAATCAGCTGAAAGTAACCAGACCACTGCTGAACATTGGCTTTTCCCAAGAAATCTGAAAAGCTCAGTTCTCTTTAATACTATGGCAACCCAGTCTTGCAGTTGAACCTTTATCAGTCCTTGGTTCAAATATTATGACACTGAACACGCTCTTCACCATTCGAGTACAGACTCAATCAAACTATACAAAACACTTGACTTCGTACAGCCGTCAGTGGCGCGCGCACACATAACTGTACAACGCAAAACTTATTTATAAGGGTCTCCTATTTAACGCTTTCGGTGACGTTTAGCGTTCATGTAAACATCACAGAGTATTTTAGCTTCTGGTTATAGCGAGCGCTTCTAAGAGACCCAATTTTCCATAGCAACCGTCTTAACTCGGGTACGGCAAGACGCTGTATGCGGTTGACAATATAGGAGACTTCATGAGAGCGTCTCTCGGAATTCTCCCTGAGTAAGGCAGCGCATTCGAGCACGACCAAATTTGAATGACGTAAATCCATTAGTAACTCATTTGCAATGTAGGTAACTCTTATCCTATTATCATAAAGTATAAATTAGAATTATTGCCGTCAGTTTTATAAAACTCTCAGCAATCATTCTTATTTACACCTTAACGAGATAAGAGTTACATTGCAATGGTTTACGTTGATCATGAATGTCCTAACTAAGTAAGGTTTACATGTGTGCGTGCATTTGTTGACGGATGTGGGAAGTCAATTGCCTATTAATGCTGATGGGGTGGTTATGTCCGAAGGTAGTGCGGGGGTGGAGGCGGCGGCGGCGCGGGGCGAAGGCGCGGCCCTCGTTCCAGTTGCCGTCGCCACGACGCCATGGCTTCGCTCAGAGTCCATAGCTCGGACAGTAAGGATAGGTCCAGCTGCCGCAAACTCGCCTGGAAAATTATATTTAGAACATTAGTTACAAGAATGATGATCTTCAATAAGGGACGCTTGATCAGCCTGCAACGGTACAAGGATCTTTTGTCGCGTGGTCATAGTTGGAACTAATGCCGCCATCTTGTTTTTTTAATACAAATTCTGTGACAATTTCACATGTTTACCAACGACTTTTTCAATTTAGGCGCCATAAGAACCTTGTAGCACTCTAGACCTCTTGTATAATTAGTCAATGGACATTCTTCATACCTTTTGTAAACGTTTTTATTAAATAAATTATTATTATATTATTCTAAAGGTGATAATTTTAAGAAAGGGAAAAATCTATTCGTGATTGCAAATTAGACATGTACATAGGCAATACTGTACAATGACACAGATGCAGGCTATCCCAAGTAATCGCAACAAGTTTCAACTAAAGTAAAAAAAGTAAAAGGAAGTAAAGTAAAACAGGAAAGCAATCACGCCAAAAACATAAATATGGGAATTCATGTATCAACAGTTAACTTAATTTCTCGACTGTACCGAGAGTCGGTCAGAGAAAGTAAAGAAATTATCAGGATCCTAGTTTACATACGAAGGGGCGTGCACGGTGCACATGAACATTAAATTAAACCTAAAATCGAGACCGCAATGGTAACTGAATTTCAACATTTTAAACAAGAACTAACGACTCTGCGTTCAATTTAGCCATTTATTACCATGACCTGATAAACAGGTACCTATGTTATTTAAATATACTCTAGAATCCAGTTAATGTAAACATTCGTTAATTATCGAACCGCTGAGCAGCCTACATTGTAACACGTGGGCCGGTTTATTCATTCAGTAGATGATTAATCAAGGATTTATTGATTTTAATTTCTAGACGATTTTTGTTCGAATAAAGCTGATAACAGTTCAAGGGTTGATGATTAAGTCAATTTTGTACGGTGTTTAGAGAATGAAACTACAATTAAAATGAATATTAAAGGCAATAACAATTTCCATGACAAATGAACGACAACAGTGCTCGAAGCGACCTTCCGCGAGCGTTCTGGTCGATTGCGTTAGATAGGAATGCAGCGCGATCACGACTGTATGTGGGACGCAGAAATAACCGAACGACTTATTGATATTAGCTACACAACGCCGATACATTCACGACGCGGATCTGGACGACAGGTTTATCTAGATCCAAACTAGGTAAATGGGCACTAGATGTAACCGTAACATCTTCTTATAAAAATCGATCTCATAAAAAATATTTAGACCGCGTCGAACAGTTTCTGCTTAGCCGTTATATCTTCCTTTATATTGCTACAAATCGTCAAGGCACATCTATAGTTTTGCTGACACACTCCCAGCGTTACCAAGTTTAATTGAAAGCTTATTAAAAGAAATGTCAGGAAGTCAGGGGCCAATTGATCTTTTCATTGCTATAAAAGTTAAATTGCTCTTACCTAACTGAAGAGAGAAGCAAGGAAGTATCGTATATGATGTAAATACTTAAAAATATTTTTGAGAAACCTTATAAAATTGAGCGAATCCCACATAATAATACAAAGACGTTACGGCTATTATTCAATGGGCAATTAAGTCAATGATCAAAGCGAAGCATTCAAGGAGATTAGAGAAAGAAAAGTAATTAATCATTGCATGAAATTCAATGCAGCACGAGAGAAAATTAGCGTCGCTTGCATTCCCGTAGAGAATGATTCGGAAAAGAGGGAAAGTGCTTATCAAGTGGAGCTTTACGCTCCGATGGAGACGCAAACATCGAGGCTGTCCCGATAGAGTAATTAGCATGCACTCGCCAGCTCAAATCATACGCTGACGAGACGATAAGCATGAAGAGAAACTTGATTGCTACTTCATTTAACAACAAGAATTGATCACATGATTTTTTCCTTTATAAGGTATAATTCAATAAATTCTGCGATGACGTGATTGAGTTATAAAACAGCTCGTGCAAGACACTTTTACACAGTGACAGATTTAGAGACGCTGAAATAAATTGATATTTGTCCTCAACAAGTGTATGAATGCTTGGAACCAATTTCAACCACTTTGTATTCAGACTGTAAAGTGCTCGACAAGTGGCACAATGAAATGTAATGTGGTATAGAAAATAAATCTCTCTATAGAACAAAATTCCCGAAAATTATTACGGCGCGGAAAACTATTTCACTGATGTTAGTGTAATTTATGCCAGTTGCGTGGAGACGAAAAACATGTTTTTTCGAAAGAAATTATAAATGTACGCGCTGTGGAGACATGTAGTTGAAATATACTACACATAAACATTTGTATTCTGCCAGCTTCGCCAAATGGTTTTCATGTTAATGGATCAAATAAACAGTATGAAGGTTAAATAATTATACCAGCTCAAAGAAAATAAACGATTTTATATGATGGATGAATGCCGTTTGTAATTGATGACTTTCGAACAATAAAAATATTGTTATCGCAAGAGTTGACGGTATGGAATAATGCTCTTCACAAAATTGTAGAAAACGTTCGTGACAAATCATAGTTAGAAATGTAATCATTATACAGATATAATGGAATATCGTGCTGGCCCATTGAAATGGATCGTCATAACAAAGCGGCCAAGGGGTGGCGAATGGTAAACTAATTAAATTAGCTTTCCCGCACCCCTTCACAATGCCGGACATGGAAAAAGCTTTGAAAAAAAAAAGAAAAGGGAATTTCCTAAATAGCTTCAGGTTCAGAGTAATAAAAACAAACAACTTTGTTACGTTAAAAATATTGTTGAAAACTCTCGTAAAATTTTCAACAGCCAATTGATACTATAAAGAAATTGTTTTCTAAATAAGTTTGATCAAAGAGCTTGTGTCGAGCACCTAGAGAACCGTAAAAGAAGCTTAATAGTTTCTAGGAAGGAAAGCAAGCGGTTACATTAACAATTGTGGCGTTGTTGTTACAACAACTAGTTCAAAGGAAACTCCTATTTGTGCAGCACTGCGTCCGGTCTATTGTGTACCAATGCCGTATAGTTGGACTTTATTTATTTGAGGTAAGTACTGAACTGTTCAGTCTCTTGCGTCAGTAAAGGCAAAATGCCTTGCAAGGTTCTTATAATTAGCGAAACCAACTGTTTTCATGGTTATCACTTGTCAATAATCTTAGGGGCAATTATTGTAATTTTAAGAACGTTCACAGTCTGATCTCAGTCTTAATCTGTCCAGAATACTTCTAATTTCCCTACATTTTTGGCAAGTTTTTGACATTGATTGTCGGTGAGACGAAATTGCGACTAGATTTTGAACGTTTTTAACCCCCGACGCAAAAACGACGGGGTGTTATAAGTTTCTGTGGCATCGTAGCTCCCCAACGGATGAACCGATTTTAATTTTGTTTTTTTTGTTTGAAAGGTGAGTTTGTTAATTACGGGAATTGGCTTTCAGATCTCAGCTTCATTCATATTTCGAATAAGTATTTGTGACCCATTTTGTGCATTTCATTTCATTTTAACAAAGTCATTTGCTTGAGGCGTTTTGCCAAGTTCCCAATAGTAAACCAGTAATGTTGACTCCCAAAACTTCAATGAAAGATGATTTACCAAAGGGATAACGCATAATAAGCGATTACAATTAAATACACGAAGATAATGATTGCTCATTCAGTACTTCCAATAAACATTAAACCAAAGTGTAAGTGAAATGATCCCACGCAGATCTCGTCGAGATCAAGTGTAACATAATAGCTGGCACTGGTTCCGGTAGTGTCCAACACTCAAGCATCAGTTTCATTCACGCAAACTTTCTTCACAACATGTTATTTGATCAGCACTGAGCAAAACCTGCGGTTTTATAGCCAATAAAGCATGAAGTAATTTAATTGAACTCCTATAAATATCGACCGAAGGAAATATCAGGTTCATTCATAATAATATAGGTAAATTTGACTGCACCAGTCGTATGATGCCAGATGATCCTCAATTGGCTTGGTTTCAATTTCCACATGTACACATTCGTCATTATTATTTCATACGAAAATAGCACAGAAATGAGAGTTAACTGCATGAAAACATGATGGAAATCACGATACGAACGATGAAATGTTTTCGCATGTCAATTGGATTTAGAACTTTTTAGTAACGTTACCGAGACTTTATGTCCATATGATATCAGATATTTATTACATCGAAGAGATTATAGTCAGGTATAATAAATATACCACTAAGAGTCCATAAGCCGAACATGATATGGCATAAATTGAAGATTGCCGTTACATGGTTCCTATTTCTCTATGGTCGTGGTTCGGGAGCCGGCGCCGGCGCCACCGTAGCACCCACGTGTCTCCCATATAATTTACATTCAATACCAGTCAATATGCCTTCATGATAATAGTTTGGACCGGAAGAAAGTATTATTATCATACGTGACTCCCGTTATGGTGTGGGCAAGGCTTGTTTTCTTGTCAGTATGTACTATCAGAAGTCCAAAACGTAAAATTGTATGACAGTCGTTTCGAAAATCAGATAGGAACTAGTTTTGCGGTCCATTAGAAGTGAAACACGGTTAGCGCAGTGGCTGAGCGATCGGACTGCTGCGCTGCGTGTCGCGGGTTCGATTCCCGCACAGAACAAATATTTGTAAGTCCTACGTGTATTTGTTCCGAGTCTGGGTGTTTTTCTATCTATAATATGTATGTATTTACAAAAAAAAAAAAATGTATATAAGTAGTTTATCAGCCATCTTGTTACCATAACACAATCATTAGGTTGCTTAGCTTG
Source organism: Apamea anceps (assembly GCA_951799955.1). Classification (NCBI taxonomy): domain Eukaryota; kingdom Metazoa; phylum Arthropoda; class Insecta; order Lepidoptera; family Noctuidae; genus Apamea; species Apamea anceps. The sequence goes on from OX637506.1 coordinate 5,081,107, forward strand.
GGACTAGATGGCGCTGTGTGAAATTTCCAGGGATATTATTATTATTATTATTATTATTAATTATTATGTAAATTATTAATAATATATCTATTGTAACTTTCTCGATTTATAATCGAAATTTTAAAATTATGATTTAATCCTGGCTAGTGATAAACAACAACAAAATAGAAGTTTGTTAAAAGTTTTCTGTCTATGGTAGGTATAAATAGGTGTTTGTTTGAATGATGTAAAGTGCCTTACTGTAATGCATTACGAATGGGTCAATGTATTGCGATGCTCTCAGTACCAGCGAGTTTTGTCAACGTGCCAGCATGTAGTACATGTTCGTGTATGTTTAAGTATTGAGTACAGTTAGCGCAAGAGGGCGTTAGAAAAACGTGTGGCCTCGTGGAACCAGTCCACCCACGGACGTTCAATCCAGTCCTCGTGTTTTTCACCGTGTTTGTACACTTGCTGCGATCATTGAACGTCAACTTTCAATGACCAGCACTTAGGCGGTTGCCGATAATATTTTGTATAAACAGGCCAAAAGTTTTTAAACACACACCATTAGATGTTGACGCTCCATAATGGAAAAGGGTACTTAAATGATTTTTGCCTCACAAACCAGCTCATTTTATAATTAGTTATGTAGAATTTTAAGTCCAAGTATGTTAAAGGCGCGCGCACGTATTGTTTTTTGCAGAGGATATACTGGATCCGGTTTCGAAGTTTTATTAACAAGCTAAAGAATCAGGCAGCCGATAGTGTAGAGCCCTCGCAATCGGTCTACAAAATCTGAGATGTGTTTTTGGCACACGTGTTTTGTATTCGGGATGTCTATCCCAAAAGGATATGATGAAAAAGTAAGTTAAGCTGTCGCTGCACTATTGCCAATGCTTCCGTCAGTGATTCGCTATAAGATTCATTTTGCTCTCCACACTCCATGTTTCGTATTGCCCCGAGCGCCAGTCGCCAGGTTGTACGCGTGCAGTCGCAATTATCAACATGTCCGCAGCTGCACCTCTCCATTTTTTACTTCACTCAGATCCTCTCCAAATAGTAGTTAGCCGTGACATTACAACCGTCTTTATGGGTTTATAGACTTTTATAGACAGCTACCGTATTATCTAACTTGGATGTTTTGTCAAGTATGTCTGAAGTGTGCTCTTGAACGTGCATGACGTCATAAACCGTCGTCCCCTAAACAATGGGCAGCAGGCAGCACACGCCCCTTTTTTGCAATGCAGTCTGACCAGTTTGGGCGACCACGAATCAACCGACAGGTGTGTTCTTTGTAGGACATTTTGAGGACTTCAAGGTGTTCTGTGGTGAATGCAATATCAATAGTATTTATTTACTAGGTACACAGATGAATGTGGGCGCGCTGCAAGAGCCCAGTCTCCTTACAAGGTCGTCAACAGGTTGATCTGGCCGATGTAGCGGAAGTCTGTGGACCACCGTTAATATAATGGTACCTATCAATAAAGGTGCGCCTTACGGTTTATCCATTATACAAGAATTGCTGCCAACATGCTTATTTGGACTTGCACAACAGTCGCGCAGACAAACCAGATTCTTAAAGCTGCCTGCTGGAGCAGAAACCTGAGTTAAAAGCAAAGATAATGATGTGAAATGAGTTTTTTCTTGTTTGATAAGCTAAATGAGTCAACAATTAAGATAGATATCGTTCGTAGCGTGCATTCATATGGAAGTTTTGTGTTGATAAAAATAATGACGCATTTCTCACTTGCAGCAGTTGCATACTGTTGTGTTTAGATGCAATTACATTGTGAAATATTGTCGAGAATGATAGAAGACACAGATATTAATCCTGCTAATGTCATGCATCTACTTTTTGTTCTCCTATTTCTGTTCTTTTTGTGATTAACGAAACAACTTGTTAGAACCAAAGTCTCTTTGACGCATGTAGGTAAATAAATATCTGTTCAGGAACGGTACTAAGTTATCATGAAACGTGTGATTTGAGGCAAAACCCTCAACAATATCATAAGCGTCAAACTAATATTGTGTGTAATAGCTACGTAAGTAGGTATATGTTTCTATGCACCAGGACAAGGTATCAATGACGAACAATAGTGGTTTGACCAGTCAAGTGCCGTTCAGACTAGAATAGATAGTATCGCGAAGGTCAGACCTGCGAATGTTAGGAACAATAATGGAATAGAATTACTGACGCTATTTATCTACTTACTGTTTGTAATGGTATCTATTTGTTTGTACTATAGCAAAAGATATTTAATGATTATCGGTTCAACACTTGATTCGATTCGTTATAAGTAATTACTTGTAACATGAATTGTACTGAATCTGTTCTAAAGCTAACAATGGATGTCTTAAATATTTACTAATCTGTAGAACAGTCTGTATCGGTAGGTTGAATGAAGTTCGTTACATCTATAATGTAATTAACCATTTAGCAGTTTATAGTTAGATAAGTGAATTGAACAATGATCTCAGAACATAGTATCGTTGGTAACCAGACATTGAAGAATGAAATGTACTATTGTTTCATGTTTCCCTAACACCACTCACATAGTAGTGATGACGATCCCACTGTATTTAGCTGCAAATTGTCTACACCACGTAACAAGCTATCCATAATTGCTGAATCACATCGCGGGCCGGCTGCCATTAGTAAACAAACATGGCACCATGTGAATCATCAGTAAGTATTTGCTATTCCTCGCCAAAACGTTAGTTTCTGTACTGACAACGGAATGTGAACGTAACTCGGCAAAAACTGTTATGTGTAATGTAGATTTGAATTACAATAATATGTATTTCATCAACGTAGCAGGCTGTGTTGCCAGTTAACCAGGTGCAGCTGAGTCAGGCTTTTTGGCAAGTCTTATGTTCTAATGAGCCAAGGGCATGACCTGAAAGTTGAATGAAACAGTAATGAACTGTCGAACTATATCATTGGCAGCTGGCATGTAATCAACTAACCATTGTGTTCTATTTGGTTATCGAAGAGCTGCATCGCAAAACAAAGCATGATATAAACAGAACTAAACAAACCTTCAAAGGACGACTCGTATCTAACAGATAATGCGCGTGGGCAGTGTATAAAGCACACATTATCCCATCACTCACGTATCTTTGTTATTGAAGCAAATCACTGAACATTTAGCTCTGGTTCACGTTCATCAATGATTCAATCTGGAATATGAATCAGGTGGCTATTTCAGTAACAGTTCGGTAGTCACCATAGTGTGCCTACCTGATGCAGTGACTCAATGGAAACTATTATTTTTGAAAAAACGTCATTCACTAACCGATCATTAGGTTTTTATGAGACATCGTCAAATGCAAGCTTTCTTTTTGCTATTCCCACTAAAATCCCATAACAGCCCAAAATGTTTTGAGTAATTTAGTATTTTCGAAAATGTTTGGATTATTTATCGTCAATAAATGGATAGAACCGAAGCCCACCGGCATCTAAGCGGAAAAATTTACATAAACATTTGTCCAACAGCCATTGCGTAGGCTCGTGTAAAAACTTCACCCACCCACGCCAATGTTATAGGAAATCAGACCCCAAACCATGGAGTCATTGGCCGAGCGAAGGTGTGTGTTTGCACAGACCATCGATCAATCCGTGGGGTGACTTCACACGTAGCGTTCATTTTATCAGCGCAGACGGATCAAAGCATTGGAATATCGCTCATCCCTAAAACCAGACTACATACAGTACACACATTTGCTACCATGTTGATTGTAGATGTAGATAGACATCATCGTGTAAGTGCCCAGTATTCTTTGAAGTCATATGAATCAGGCAACTTCTTTTGTTTGTTGCATTTAGGAGCAGAGAGCATGGAACATCCGTGCACCCGAAGTAAATAGTAAAACAAAGCATTGTGTCGCCATTACGGAATATAAAGAGCCACACTGTCTACGACCGAAGACAATGACACAACATGGACGAAGGATAGAGGAGTATTGAATAGGATGTTAGAACGTGTCAGACACGCCGGTGCCAGAGACGTCGTACAAAAGACTAGCGTGTCAAAACCATTTAATTACTTACCAAAAATATAAAAAGTTATTATTTTAGCACCCGAAGTTACACAAGGTGGTTGTTGAAATGCAATTTTTCTGTTGCAACATCAGCAGCAGTGGTATGTTTTTATAAAGACGGTGTACATGCTTTTTTTCTGTCAAAGGCTACATGATGCATGGCATATAGCGTTGGGGAACAATAACTTTTTAGAAATTTCGGTGTCACGTGCTCGCCAGCTTTTGGCCGCATCAAAAAATATGAAAGCCGTGAGTGAATGGTGTACAAGAGCGGCATAAATAAACAATCCCGATAATTTAGCATTCGGTACACGCTCGTTCAGATTTGGTCGGCCGTCCGTCGTTGTGAGCCGACCTCAGCTAAGTGGCACAAGGCGTGCCGACACACCAGAGATTACACTATGATTACACTTAATCAAATATTATGAGAAAGTCATTATTGAAAACTAATTAACAATTTCTAACGTTTATAGAGAAAATTCGCAAAGATCACGCTGATATAATAGTTGCTTACGAAATTGCCTTGACGGTAATGGCAAAGTGATTAGCATTTAGAACAAACACCGTGACCTTTTGTGGAGGTCGTAACGAAATGGGGAATTAGAAAAGATTAAACTAAAATGCTGCGGAACATAACAAAGAATATTGAATAATACATGAAACTAGCAGCTAACTAACCATTGTCTTTGATCCATATGACATTTGGAAACTGAAAATAGCAAAACGTTTTGTAGCAACTTGCATTCACAATGGAAATCGAAAGTGAAATGTGCGTACGGCTAACATAATCAAGCATAATTAATGCGATCTTAATGATCAATTAAGGAGCGGCATAGATCCTTGCGCGGACGCCGCGTCGCCGGTCGTTGGCAGCGCAAATTTAGACGCGGGAAAGGTCGTCAATGACTCATGTTATGATTCGTATATGCCAGTCGGACACCGTGACGTATATACAGCCGTCGTTACTTAAAATATGGATAACTATTACATAAACAACTGTGCGTTATTTACGGTTTATTTATTCCCTAAGAATCAAATTAAGTCTAAAATAATAATACATAATTATGTACAAGTGAAAAAAAAAAAGGGACGGTTGAGTTCAATGAAAATGATTTACATTCAGCGCTTCGGTTTGTAAAGATCTAGATCTAGAAAGAAGAATAGAAGACCTAGAAAATTAATCGGTATTGTGCATTAAGAGGTAATAAGGCATAGACATGCTCAGTTTCTCTCTGTATTTTTTCGTCTTCTGTATAGAATAGCGTACAACTGGCGTGAAATAAAACAAAATGTTCGTCGATTATCTTTCCGCAGAAGTTGTAAAAAGCATGTAAAACGGGTTATTATGGGACTTGTTAACGATGCGTTACTACTACTTTTGTGCTACAGCGGTCGTTAAAACCTTTTGCTTTTCTTCCATTTTCCATTTAGTGTTATGTTTTAGGCGGCGCCGAATTCTCAGTATTCGTGAAATTGTAAGTTTGACGAGCAGCCGAAGCTAAAATAAAACTAGGCTGCATGACTGCACCGTAAAACTGCACGTAATTTGAAGAAAATAAAACTACATATGAAGGAATCGCCAAAAAATGCAAGGCCCATAATTATAATCAAGCAAGTTTACTATCGCTTCAAAACACAAAAAACCCAATAAGGTTAAGCTTTATAAACCGCGTAGAACATTTTTCAATCTGAATGTGTAATCGATTGACCCGCAATATCGTAACACTTCAATATTGCCGAGGAAATGGAATTGAACGCCAGCAGATTTGTTTTAATAACATTTTACGGAGATTATCTTACAACCGTAAAGCCGCGGGTAAGCTTTCGCAAGCGTATACACAGAAATAAATCAATGCTTGGCACTTGGCAGGACTGAATACCTAATATAGAATAGGGCCAAGCCGAAATATATTCGCACATGGATTATAGAGTTTGTTGAAGCCGTTGTTACCGCCGAATTAGATCACACGGTCTTCAGACAAGATAAAGTTATCCGGAAAAGAAAAACCAACAGCATCCTACGTTATATGCCATGATATAGTCTTCATCTCTCATAAAGATCCATATCCATTCAAGCCTTCCTGGGAACGAGATCAAGTCTCAAACATCAAAAAACCCAATATTTTTCATTTGTAATGATATTGGTAAGATTTACAGCCAGGAAATGTATTTCCTCTCTTAAAGTTTCCGGCCTATTCGTTCCTAATACCTCAAAGTACACCCAAGTTCTATAAAATCTTTATAATACGGTTAAAAGCCGAGAACGTGTCGCGGTTTAGATGAGCGAACGAAATACGATCCCCGAGAACGAGTTTGTGGTGCCTTGTTGGTTTAGAACAATGCATCATAAAATTAATTGCGAACTTTTTATACTTTCAATATCCATTTCAGTATAATCTGACGTAACATTTCGTAATAATGCAGGCAGGTTTATTCGCTAAATAAAATACAAATATTGAAACAGAAGCCGCTACTTTTCTGGCAAGGGAAGTTACCAAGGCTTATGTTTCAATGACGAGACAATAGACACATCTATGGTTTTCTCAAATTAAAAAGATTGATCAATGACTCAAGGAAGATTTCCCGTGATAGTACTAAAACAAAAACTGTTAGAAAAAGTTGTGTTTTGTGTTGTACAGCCATATAAACGTCGGCTGAGTCACAGCGCCTTAGGCCCGAGGTCTTTAGTCGCGCTCCGGTGAGCTCTATGACGGAATAGAAACAATAGCCTTCTCACGGAGCACATTATATTTCTCCATCTAAGAGAGGACTTTACGTTGAATAATACAGTAAATATTATTTCCTGTACAATTAATATTGTGTTGCTCTGATAGCTTAAAGCTACTCTGGCAAAAACTGCCCTTTCCTCTCTAAACGTAGCACCTTGCGTAAGTGTGTTTTCAATCCTTTCTCAAAGTATAGGATTATCCTTAACAATGTAATGGCTTATTGTTACTTAGTAGTTGCATTATGAGAAGAACCAAGTAGGAAACGCCTATAAAATAACACTCATGGTCGTTATTCGGAACAGTGCACGTAAACAAATTCGCTCGGTCTACATTATATTGGTAGCGGATATACCTACTCGTACATTCGGATGCAGTAATTGAGTTTCCTTGGTCAGCATATTGATCACGTGTGCTGGTGCAGCAGTGAACATGCACTGCATACTTAAATTTAGTTTCGACGTAAATGTAGCTTAATTTTTATTAATGAATTCATTTAGCGCTACCTTTGAGTTACCGATTGGGAGGAGCAAGTTAATTTTGATTTTTTATGTGTTTGGAAAAATGCGGTTTTGTTAGGTTACTTATCTTTTCGAGTAATAAAATGTAACCTTTCTGCAATGAACATAATTACAATGGACATGGTCAAGTGCTCGTTTCTGACAATTACGCCCTTTTGTACAAGTTCACAGGCAAGTTCTTCCCGAGTTTCAGAGGCAGTTGCTTGTTCAAAAGTATCACGTCGTGGGAATCAACGACAAGTAGGCTTCGTCTTCTCGACCCGGTTTCGTTCACGTGCTCTGGCACTTGAGTGACTCTCTGAATGGCAAGTGAACGAATTTTGTGCGCACCGACAACCGCTGACATAAACTTTACTTTCTCGTGACCTGGCTGTGTTCGAATTATTTCGTGAAGGTAATGTTGCTTTTCCAAAGAACGAAATTGCTTTTGTCATACATAAGATTGCTGTCGTATCAGGCAATGATCTAAAAGTGGCAAGCAATTTCGACCCTGACGTCTCAGAAAAACGTAACGTAAGTATTGTTTTAAACAATCAAGTTATATGGTTAATTACAAGATAAGTAACGGATACTAAATAGATGCTCTAGCCGCCTCTGTAATGATTCTGCATTCCTAATCAGATAACTTTGAAATTCTTCATTTCTTCAACATTACTTCGAAAGAATTTAATCAATAGAAGTAAGTACAGCTATCAGTGTTGTATGTGCATATTTAATGGTGTCTGAGGGAGTCGTGAGTCACGCCACGAGGCCCGCCCCGTATGAAAGAGACCACATGAATGGGTCATTAGGGAAGCCTGCCTAAACGTTTCCTACTACGACGTTGATGTATTACAACTCACGTTACAAAATATTCATACAATCTAAAGCAGGAAATGAAAAAGCATCACGTTTCCATGCACTCCCATTGAGTGTTCCATGATTTTGCAATTACGCCTTTATGTAAAACCCATGATATACCGTTACGAATGATACCAGAACCCCTCGTTAATTTCAATTTAACGTCGAATTTACAAAAGAGCATAATTTTACGTTCTCGCTCGTCGAAACAGCATAATTTTACGAAGATTAGATAATTATTAAGCAGTGAATTTGATAACTATCGGAATTGAATAGCAGTTTGGCTGATAATGAAAGGCAAACATTGATGGTTTGAATGCGTTTTCCCAAATAACTGAAGAAAGCGTGACGGTACAGTGGGCAGTAAAAGTGTTGCTAAACGAACAGCCTGACACGAGATTCATTGTTTAATAAACAGGGAGAAAATTAACGGAGATTATGTTGGTAAAACATTTCGCGACCTGTCACGCGCGCAGTCTCAGTTTCACCTTTCAACTTCGTCTGTAGTAATCAAATCTTCAAGCCAGTCTAGGGATTCGCAAGATGTTTAAAATATCATCACCATTGGACTACGATATACAGGGTGGCAGGGGCATCAACGCGCAACCTGTTGTTATGGTTTCAGCACACGATTCTGCACCCCAGTGCGTTGAAATTTATCTTAGATATATAAAAAAACAATTTTTTGCTCAATACATTTTGACCACGTAGGTATACATAGAATTTTTCTATGAAAATTTTCGACGCTAGGGGTCTAGAGAGCTTGTGCGTCGATATTCCTGCCAAGTGCCACACTATATCCCACAGGTTGTGATTGGTGGACAGTCCAACGTGAAAGATTATATTCCTGAAAATCTTACAATAGATCCGCCAAATCCATCATCCAATTATGTGTCTGATTTAGAATGAAAAGCCAAAATTCTTGCACTGCCAAAACTAATTTGGCTATCTTACTTGTGATTTGAGATTCTGAATATTCTCATCAAAATATTTCTGACTAATTATTTTGGGACCGAGGCCAGCCACATAAAAAGATTCTGCTTGTAATAAATTACAAGTAGTTATGAAAAATATTACCGTCCTTCTTCTGACTTGAGCAAGAATTCAATAGTAAACACACTAGTAAAGTATAATTATTACTAAATAATACAACCGCCTTATGTTCTAGCATTACAACATTTTATTTTTATGTTCACGCGCTGGAAGTGTAAATAAATCTAATGAGTTTATTATAATTACTTTACCAACTCAACGTCTGACAAAACTATAAGGTGTTACTGTTTACAGTCTTGCTTCAGCTGGTTTACTTTCAATAACAATATAATTAACTAATATCAGTAAATAAAAAACAGAATCTAAAAAATATTTCATGAAAAATGCCCTATGAATTGGTGCAGTGGATTTTTTTTTGAGCTTTTTTTGTTTGATTAACATTAACTTTGGAAACAACAAAAACGTTAACAATTTCAGACACTGCAACATGATTTATACCATTTAATTTTCGAGGTCTAACTGCCTATTGTTAGATTTAATGGAACATTACCGCAACGGAACAAATTCTATTGTATCTTAAATCATTGAAACCATTTTACAAATCAACAATGGGCCGAGTGAGAACCTTTGGAATTCCTTGAGTTCCGTACCGAAATTGACAGGACGGAAAATTTAGGAAAATGCAAAGTACAGTGTAAACTGTAAAGTGGCCCAATAGGGTCTTTACATAACCGTTACAAAATTATAGAAAACAGAACGAAACAGAATAACGACCGTAGCTCTTTGGATTGGCGACACATTATGCAAGAGACTATAAGTATCACAAACACAAGTGATCTCGTGCATGTCATTAGCCCACATCGATGATGTCGTGATACAGTCATTCTAAGATCATCATTTTTGATGTTAATGACGTCATTAATATACTTTGATAGTCTAGAACACAGGTCATCAATGTAACACACGTTATTTTGTAAGCAAAAATTGAGTGAAACAATGAATATCTACAATCATAATAAACAGTCGCTGAACTGAACAACCGTTGCAACGAAATACAAGACATATCACCACATATCTACGGAATAACTTCAAACTTTTCTTTTAAGATATCGTTTACAGTTCGATAAATTTGTTACAGCATTCCACTGACCGAAAGAGGATTAATCGAAATGTAGGTGAAATTGTGTAGGAATATGACATGTGAAAGTAGTCGGGAGCTGCGTGCGCGCGCGTCCGGCGGCCATGATGCGCGACCGCCACGCGCCATTGCGCGCGTGCAGATGCACCGCGGTGATTCAATCAGCTGGCTTTATCACAACACTATGCGCTTCAAACTCCAAAACAATAGCAATTAAGAAACAAGACATCATTTCAGATACTCAGACACAGAAGTGAGCTTATACAATGAAAACCACTTGGTGGAGGTGGCAGGAATTCGCAAAGGATATGTCGTAGTAGCGATACTTAGGAGACCTATGTCTTTCGGCTCAATAATGATGAGCTAACACAGACAAATAATCTTAATCAAATCATAAAATATTTAATGCACACAAACCGGACTGTTGCATATTGAAAGTAATTAGTTGCATGAAGTTTAGAAAACTTATAATCATAAATTGTTTGATTATTGGCGTGTGCAAAACGAGTGTCAGTAATTACAGCCATACTGTTTTTAATAAAATTGATATTCGAATTCGACTGGTCAGTGCTCTTAAACGGCAGTACGCTTTAGTAGTACGAGAGCAATCATGCCAAATTGCTATTAAAATTAATGTTTTTATTTTTCGAAAGAATGGATTTCTCTTTTGGTCTCTCCAGCCAAGGTAGATTCAATTGACATAGGACGTATAATTCGTTATTGAATATCTAATCGTTTCCGAGACATTTGAAGTTAAGATTAAGATTTTATTAGCATCCGTTTTAATCATCATAGAATAATTACGTCAACTTTCTCAAAAGTTGAAGTAAGCGAGAGAGCAAGCCGATTCTGAGAAGAGCCGACAGGACTGTGAAGATAAGAAAACATACTGAGAGCAAACAAGAATAAGGATCCATTACGACACGTGAGCGCAGCGGAGGATCGCTAATGGAACAGATAAACACGTGCACAGACTGCAGCGAGTTCAGGCACAGGTGCAAACGATGCATAAGTGCAAGTTAGCGACTTACGGTGTGTGATGAAACTAAAACAAGCCCCCATTAACCAAGTGTAACAAAACCAGTAGCTCGATAATCCACGTACTAAATAACACATACGTAAGTGCCGACCAACACTGTCCAGTATTGTTGATGAAACAACGGAAAAAAAAATAGCCCACTTTTGAAAACCAATCGTCCAGATCATATATTTGCACGTTCAAAGAAATGCTTGCAAAAGATCACTTTAAACAGTTTACGATTATGAAGCCATTAAAAGGTTGCAAGTAGGTCTAAATTATGTAGTTAAGCAGAAGTCATAACTGTAAATTTTTCGTTCGACATTACGAAATAGACAGGCTTCAAATTAAATAACAACACTATTTCAGCGTTGACTAGCACACGAGATTTATTTAAAGCACTCTAAGAATCCTGAAATACACAAAACCGCGTAACAATAACATAGATAGTTTCTGTATTAGTTCTAAATTAGCTGTGTGTGGCGTGGACTGTAGAATCCAATTACGTATGTTATTAGTTTAGTCAGCGATAGTCGGTAGACTCGACAAGTAATTGATGAGTTGTTAAGTTGTCAGTAATCCAATCGTGGCGCATTATGTCAGTGTAGCCGTGGGGTCGACGGACTTCCATTCAACTGCCCCGTGGCCAATGGTTGACATAAATTTTTATGATGCAGTCTATAATGTAATGCTCCCATTAGCCAATTTAGTTCAATTTGTGGTTTGTATAGCTGAGATTTGTTTTGATTTTCATTGTAGCGTTTCGTTTTGTTTATGATATCGAAGATATTGAAGTTGTGAGTAAGAAAATGACTACAATTATGACTACAGTTATTAGGAAAAGAGCTTATCATGTAATTTGAAACTGTGAAGGTTATTAAAACAACAGAAGATGTCAAATTGCCATAAGAGAACGCCGACAAAAAACGTTGGATGAAAGAGCTTGCGCGAGTAAACGAGCCGTGTCATCTATATTAAATATAGGTTCAGTTTGTTCAGCTTAATGCCCCGTTGACTCCGTTATTTATAGATGATATACTACATTTCGAAGCCGTCCGAAATGTCTCCATGCGTCTACTAAAGTCGTAGATAATCTCATAGCCCAATAAACCAGGCGAGTGACATTTTATCACATCTTTCTACTACGTCATTGGGGTTTATTACGCCTATTAAGCCCTCGTATCCACGAGGGGTTAAATGTTCCTCGAAGAGCAAATTTTCCATTATATTATATCCGAACCTCAAACATCCCAAAGCAATTTCTAGAGACTGGTTAGCGATAATTGTTACAGAACGAGTGGGTTGAACGTTGGGATTATTCCGGCTTTTAGGCAAAACATGTACTAAAGGTAAACTGGTACCATACGATGTGTGAGGTACTTATTTGGGTCTAGCGATAGCGCACGTCCTTCGCGTCACGAGTTGCGGAAACTTGTACCCTGGAGTCTAATCTCTGTAATGGACGGAAACTTTTAAGAACAATGTTACACTAAGTACACCTATTAAAAACCTGCCCAAGTACCTTCGGCACGATTAGAGCCCCTTGTTCGCTGGTTAAGTTCGTAGCGGTTTTTTCAGAATCAAGCGCTGATTTTGTAGCTTTTGATAAACTTCAATTTAAACGTTTCAAAATTCAAAGTTAAATGCTACCTCACCATATCTACAAATAGCAAATGTTGCAAGTAAACAAATCAAAGTACCAAATCATTTAACACTAGGATGACAGCATCGGTCTTAAATAAGTACCGTGTCGTCTGACATCCGATTCTAAAGCATCTCATTCAATTTCTCATTACCGACGTCAACGGCGCGCGGCCGCTGCGCTGTCCATTGCACGATCTGATCGAACTTTTCGTCTAATCCGGTTACAGCATGTGACGTAACCCGCCCCCGGGTGTCGCTCGTGCTAAAAATACCAGCACGTGCTTCCCTCCAGGCACGACATACTCTCGATATACGGTGGCTCCTACCATATCACACATGCTAACATGACAAACTATAGGCAGAGCTCCAAAAACTTTGTTTGATTCGTACGTTTGATCTTTTCGGTCGACTTCGATCTGGTCAAAGGCCTTTTCCAACAAAGAAATTCGGACTCTGTTTTGAAGTTGAAAAATATATGATAACAGGTTTACTGTTCACAAAGTAGACACAATAGTTAAACAATTAACCTGAATCATATGTGATTCATGGGACAGGGAATGGGTTAATATATATATTTTGGCAAATTGTTTAATAAAAATGGTTCGCTTTGGATGAATTTTGGATTTTCCTCACCGCGATTGCATGTTACAGTTCTTTAAATATTTAATTACAGTAAATACTAATTAGTAACAAGGATAAATAGGAAAAATGCAACTTTGGAAGTTTGCAATTGGGTTTTATTAAGATAAACGAAGTCCCATAATAAATTGCTGTATATATTATGAAGATATGATTAATCGATATGATTATGGAATTGCTGCCATGCACGGATATCGAAGATAGAACGAAGTCAAGGAAAAACGATGAATGTCTGAAACTCTGAAATAAGAGGCACTAAGAGAGAAAGAGAGGCTTTTGACTTGTTGAAACAAACGGTGACGAAAATGCTAACGATTATGAACCCGTGTCATTTGGGCGAGTTATTCTCGTAGTAGGGGTTCAACATCCTGGCGCTCTGGTTGCCAACGCGGATGCGGAGCTGCCACAGACAATGCGGGTAGAGGGTTAACGCCGCGGAGACATCAATCGTCACCAGTGCATTCTACAGGCGTTTAGAGGGTCACTCGGACGCTAGGCTACGATATAAATTACATTGGTATTATTAGTTAAACGATTTATTGGCGTTTTAAGTAGTTCTCTATAAGTGTCGTCGTGGCTTTATTGCTGTCCAAATTATGTTGTGTGAAAAGATGGATGCACTCCAAATTACTCATCATTAGTGAAATCATTCTAGCTCAACACTTATCTCCAGGGTACTTATAAATAAATGAAACGAAACGAAGTCAAAACTGTAACTGAATTTTATGTTTAAAAAAAAATAGTGTACTAACTAACGAATCTGATGCCGAAAATATAGTATTAAGAATTTTTGTCCGTCGGTCTGGATGTATGTTCCGGATCGGCGCAAGCGGACGGAACGGATTTGGATTAAATTTGGCACGCAGATAGTTTATAACCCGAAATAACACATATTTATAATCCCGACAGTACGTTCCCGTGGGATAAATTTCGACATCCACGCTCGCGAAAGCTAGTTAACAACAAATCAAATTGAACTGACAAACTGTCAATTTACGAGCAATTATATTATGTTATTAGTTGTAAGTGTTGTAAAGTAAAAGTACATCAAACTATTTATGGGTGTGTTAAAACAATTGCGTGGGAAGACCATGTCGTACAAAGACATAGAAAGTTGTCGTTGTCTCATTCGGATGTCCAGATAACGAGCTTTCATAATATGTCTAAAATAGGCAACGTGAAGATGTTTCTACTTGTATCATGAGGAGTTAACATTGATTCGATTGACAATATTTCTCCAATCGACCATTTACTTTTTGGACTTTACAATTGCATGACTTTTTCAATCAATGCAGGCAAATTGCATACAGGCTTTCCCCCATTGACGGAATTCCCATTATCTTTTATTCCGCTATTTTAGGGTTAAACCTTGTAATGTTTTGGAGAACGTTTAAGGAAAACGGCAGTTATAACAACAATGACATCGTGACGTTTTGACTCGGTCAATACAATGAGGTGCTCTGTATTATCATTTATGTACTTATCCCGCTTGATCAAGCAGAAACAAAATGAACGGGCGTCGAACAGCGGTCAACTAGTTCCATTGTCACCTGGGACCTTAATAAAGAAAAGAGTTAAGTATTTAATAAAGCCAGCATTAGCTAGTCCCTTGACTGGCAGACAAGGGTCTTTTCAGCATCACTATTCCATTCCACCTTTCACCTTTAGCTTGTCCATAAAAAAGTCGTTAACATTTGACCACTCCGTTTCCATTCGAATTAAAAAGTTTTTCAGCTAGCAAACTTTTTGCAGGTAACTTTATCTTTGGCGATTGCCTTTACAAGGATATGTCATACATAACGCATGACAGCCAACACCGGCGCGGGCGCGTGTTTAATCACACGTTAAAGAATCGCAACGTGATTTAGAAACTGGTTTAACTTAATATCAGGTTTTTAGACCGCGTAAGGAACAAATTAATGGTGCTGTTAAGAATTATTGATTTTGCCGTACGATTTTCATCGACTTTATCGATCAAAGTAATATTATTTGCTTTAAGAGTTTCGGTGTTTGTAGCTTTCAGCCAGTGCTTAAGGAGCCAACACAATTAAGCGTAGGACAAGACCAACACCAGAAAAATAAGAGAATTTTGACCTGTAAGATACTGGATTACACAAGTGTGCAGCTGCTATTTAACCAACTGCATGCACTGTCGGCAGATCAGTATTAAACTTATCATTTCCATCAATACAATTCAAAGGTATATTATTCATTCCTAAAGATTTCCTACAAGCCATATTAGACTTTATTTACTAGCAGAACTACGCCGAATAATAAACAATCGCCTACGCATGCAACAGAAAAAAACTGTTGAATATACACATACAATGACAGACGGTAACCATGTGCTTCTCACCTACGCAAATGTTAACGAAGATTCATATAAATGCAAACGAGATTACGACATTCACGTAACTTGAAGTTTGTATGGTGTTAAACCGGATCTATCACATAGTTGCAGTTGCATTCAAAATATAAAAGTTTTCTATCCAATATTCATTAAATTCGAAATGTTACGTCTTGTTATGTCAATCTATTTTGATTGAAGACAAGCAATTTAGCGTCTTTATGTTCAAATTTGTAGTTAGTTTGATTGGCAATTTATTTGTAAGAGATTATTCAGAAGTTGGAACATTTGTTGATACAAAATCGATCAAGTAGAGACTAAATTGTGTGCCAAGCCGAGGCAGCAAGTAGCTCCGGTGAAAAATCTGCAATGTAGATTGTTTAAGTGTATGCTCGTTGGGTGCCAAGATTATAACTGCATAGTGCATGAAAAGCAGATTGTTGACCAAAAGCCTGACGAACATCTGCAACCGGATGAATATACCTGAAAAACTTTTACCCACAAACAAGTAAAGCGTTTAGTGGATGGTTCTACAGATCGTGACTTGATCGTAAGTGGTATGTCGTCGAACTACTCGGTGATATCACCCTTCGGCTTACTCCTACAAGTATAATTAGCTTAGGGGAATACGTATACAAGGTGCAACATAAATAAGTTAAGTTACATTTTCTTTGCTATTCGCACCTGGACAGCGTGGTCTACGGGGGACATTTGCCAAGTTTACTCAAGAAAACCGGACAGTTTTCAATATAGTTATGATCGTGACAGCTGAATCTACAATAATAGATATACGCGTTTCTTTTATGCTCAGATTAGCAGGAAAACGACAATAAAACATCTTACAATGAAGTGGGTATTAATGAAACACACAATGCTAAACTTATACGTGAAGAATAAGATAAATTAAAGATGTCTACACCAGAATAAGGATTACTTCTAAGAGACCCTAGATTAAGATCGATATAGAAAACGTGAAGGGAAACCTCAAGTCCTGACACTTTCCGATACTTTTATTGGCGAAAGTTATATCTTTGCCTTTTAGAAAGTTATTTTACTTTTGTTTTTATTGGCAATTTTTATGATATAAACAATAATAATATTACGCCGTGAGTGTGGGATGCAAATGATTATGATTACGAGCTGTTCAAGGTTTTAGCGGGTGATAATTGCCGCTGGAGCGTTATTATACACCGGCTACAACTGCTACAAGACTAATACACGTCTAATGTTATATCTAATTTGCGAAATACCGACATAAAACTATTTGATATCGCAAAAACTTGCAATGTTTTAGTTTCACAATTATTTGTAAAGGAATTAAACGTAAATAATCTATACTAATAATAAAGCTGACGAGTTTGTTTGTTTGGACGCGCTAATATCTGGAATTGCCAGTCGGATTTGAAAAAATCTTTTTGCGTTTGATAGACCAATTCTTGAGGAAGGCTATTGGCTATTTAACTTCATGCAAAAGAAAAAAAAAACAGAAAGAACGCTAAGTGAAAACGAAGTAATAGCTTCTGCCCGCGCCAAAAGCTAGTTGTGGATATAACGGCGTTAATTTCCTGACAAATATTTCTGGAATATGTACCAAATTTA
Source organism: Apamea anceps (assembly GCA_951799955.1). Lineage (NCBI taxonomy): Eukaryota > Metazoa > Arthropoda > Insecta > Lepidoptera > Noctuidae > Apamea > Apamea anceps. The sequence continues at coordinate 5,098,595 of OX637506.1, forward strand.
TTCAATCTATATCCGCAAACATTTCTTAATTTTTGGAGCCTGTCCAAATAATAAGAAACCAGATGAACAAGTTCATCAATACAAAATCAAATGAAACCATCCTAATGTCAGCAAAAGAACTTGAAAAGACGATTACGTACAACAGACGTGACATGAAGAAGGAATCAGATCGACCGCCGATTAGGAAGACCTATAAGGACGCAACAAACAATATCATCACGCAGACATTCAACTATATGTGTTCTACGTCATACTTTACGAGAATTGTCACACTAGACCTTTCTCATTGTCAAGCTTGTGGAGTCTATGACACTACATATACTTGGGTATATGTACGTATACGTGACAGTAAAGCTATATATTACAAGTTCTTGCATCACGCTCATGCACCGAGTGCCGTGCAATGCGATAATGATACGCCATTATCTATGACTTCTATGTCAGGTGTTTCTTGGAAGTTTTTATTGGATTTTTTTACAAAGATTTTAGCAATTTTTTTTGGGCTTTGTGGCAAGAGTAAGCAAATAAAGGTCAGTTTAACTTGTGCAATTTCTGTATGTGACACGTGTGGGATTTCGCATAGTTTATAAAGTGTAACAGGTATGGCATTTCCATCCGATGACTAGCACGGGAAGATAGCGGTGGAAAGACGGCTTAGTTACTTTAAGACCTTATACCAAAGAAAAGATGAGCATGCAAACGAAAATGACACATATATTTTACGTGGTCTGCCATGTTGCGATGAAGTAGTGGGCAGTTTCAAGGAACTTCATAATCAATGGTGTATAACAAATATTGGTCGTGGCATTACATGGAATCAATTATTTTCATTATGTACACGCGACGTAGATAAGCCATTATACTATCTAAATCGGCCCATTAGAGGTACGTTGTAAGTATCTCTAGCCCACTTTGATATGAATTTCATGGCTCGTGATTATGAGTAATAAAATGTGTCGATAGGTGTCCTGATTCTCAATTTCCTATATTGCCAAACCCGCTCGTAAGACCAAGTAAAGTCTCTCCGTACATAGCGTTCGGCGCATGGCCGATAAGCCCAAATGTACGAACAACATCTGTTTTTTAAACTGCGCTCGTGTCTGCTGCGTATACATTATTTATTCCATGTTGCCATGTTTGTATTGAGCACTGGGGAGCTAGTCTATTTTCGGTGTCACTACTCCTAGTTTCTATAAAATTTCTGTAATTAATACTGTGGCTCGGTTCGAGTCTTGCTAAACTTTCGTAATTCCGGTATGATCCAATCAAGTATCCTTATTTAGCGATGGAATGTAAAGCCGACATTTTTCTTTTCATCATACTTATATTCATAGCTGTTCAACAACCAAAAAAGGAAATTTAATGACGTTGTTGTTTAAAATAAAATAAGAAAAAACTAGGAATTGTAGAACATCACCAGCTTCCCGTTCGTAAACTTTATGACTTATAAACGTGCCGCTTGTGAAACCGTAAAAATTGTGTAGGTATGGTATAAAAGAAAAGGGTAAAGTTTTCATTTAATTACTGTTAGCGCCGCGATTAATAATGAAATTGGTATCAATAATACGGGAAAAGGTGAAGAAAAGATTATAGGGTTTAGAAAAGACAAAAGAAAGTTCAACATACCATTTCTTTCTTGAGATAAGCGAGTTGTGAGTCGAGATCTGTGGGTGGTTTGTCCGAGGGCGGTGAGGGTGTGTCCTGCAGGTCAGGGTCACCTTCTGTGAAGCCGCTGAGACTCTTCGGGAGAGGCGGTAGACCTTGCAGGGACATGGTGCTGATTGCGCGGAACTGCTTACGAAGTCTGCCCACAAAATTGTACTGATTAGGAGGAGCTTTTGTAACTTCATTTCTAAAAAAAATTGCGGGATCGATATGGAACTGCCATAATTTAAGCATATTGAATGTCGTAAAAATTTGTGATGACAGTGATAATGGAAAAGTTTATTCGTTTGATGAATATGACAAAAAAAAATCGTTTTGGAGACTTGGGAGAGATAAACAGCGGATGGTTACTAATTTATTAATAGTCCTTGGAATTGTACTCGAAAATATGATTCATCATCATTAGTTTACAGTTTATTCAATATATAAATAATTAAACCATATGGAAGTTATTCAAAAGCAATTTACCACCATTGTAAATGACTAAAGACATCAATTACTTTCAGGTTTACTTCGTCATTTTAACGACCTAGAAATTGTGCGCAGTTTTGACGAGTCTATCAGCGTTCATAACCGGGTTTAATCAAGTCGTATGACCTTTTAACACAAAACCACAACATGTCCGAACTACGGAAGAGAAGTACAATATAACGATTTACGCATACGATAGCAAATATGTATTAAGTTAATTTATTAATAAATTCTTGAGAACCCACCTAGACTTAAGGTCATCATCGAGTATGTACGCATAAGCCTGGTCATCGTCGTAAGTATTCCCGCTCGTCACTGAAGACATGGCGTAGTTCTGTTCAGAGTCCTCAGAATCACACTGTCCGTTTGTTTCTGCATACTCAGGGGTGTCTAAAGTTTCCGGCACGTTCGATTGCGAGCGCATTGTCTGCAGTTCGTATATCAACATCTCGTGGTTGTTCATGTCCTTCATCATTTCCAGCTCCGGAGTGTCACTGCCGTTAGTCATGTTTCCAGAATCTTTCCCTTTATCTATCACAGTGTGCGTTTCGTCTTTCTCTTTATTATTGTTTCTACTCGCTATGATCTCTGAAATTAACATTTCTGTGACTCGCGATGTTTTTCTTTCCAACGAGTTGTTATTTTTATTTACATTATCGTCAACTATTGGTCTTCCCGGTTCGGTTTGTTTAGCCGGTGGGGTAGTGACTTGTTTTGATGGACTGTTCCGCAACCTGTCATCGAACTCCTGAACTTCCTCCACTGACGCGTATGGCGCTTCTGACACTGGGCTCTGTGGGGGCTTAGCATCTAAAGGGGATGAATACGGGCTTATTTCCGGTGAGATCTTAGATTTATTGCTATGTACAGGGCTTTTATTTACAGGCAAGGGCTTCATTGGTTTTAACTTAGGTTTAGGAGACAACGGTGGCGGAGGTGCTTTTCGTAAAGGTAGAGTCTTTTCTGCAAAACTAGAGGACTTTGATACTTTACATTTTGCATCTTGATCCAACTTGTTCGATGTTGAGAGCGATCTTACTAATATTTGTCTGCATGTTTTGACTGCTTTGGAGTTGAGCGATTCATTTGATTTTTTATTCGATGTCGGAGTTGGAATAGAACTACTGTCGCTAGAGCTTCTTCTTGAGTTTTGACCGCTAGATTTTCTTTCATCAGACGAAGAACTTCTGTCACTGATCACATCCCTGATGAACGACTTGACCCGTGCTAATCCGTTTTGTTTGGGTGATACTGTTGATTCGCTGAGAGTATTAGCTCTATCCAAAGTTTTAGATTTTGATGTATAGTGGTTCTCCTGTTTGGAGAAGGCACGCGATTTCGTAAAGCTAGCCTTAGAGTCCGCCACGGCCTTCCTCGTTTTTGCCAGTGCCTCCGCCACCACGCTCTGGTTGGGCCGCGGAGGCACTGGAGGTGGTCCTTTGATCTTGCTGTTCTTCATCGGTTGTGCGTTGGTCTGTACCATCAGCATGCTTGAAGAAAGCGTCACTCGAACAATACTATAATATGCGTACTATAGTAGAAGGAGCGCGTTAACACCAGCACGTAAGTCACACACACGAGAGCGCTCAGTACGCAGGGCGACACGTCCGTCCCCGCGAGCGCGCGGCACTCACTGCCTGCTCCTTGCGGCGACCACCGGCGTGCCGGCTCACCGCTATACGTCGCTCCGACGCTACGTCGAACCGGCGTACAAGACTTCGTAATAATTACCTCCCGACTTGAAAATTACTTTGTTCGTAGCTTTGCCATAGCTGTTGCGTGTTGTGTTGTTGCAGTAGGTACCATATGGCCTAACAATGAGTTGACCCACACTTTTAATAATGTAAAAGTGATTGTTTACTATGAGAATGAATGCAACAGTGGCTACCGGTCCGCGGCGCACACGACATGGCTATTGTTGGTGATGTCGAAAGCACTCTCTGACCTATTGTTTCATGCCAATCAAAATGTTACACTACAGTTGTTGTTTATAAGTATTTGGGTTGGAAGAGCTGTTGTCATGTGCTAACACAAAACAATTGTAGGCTAAATTACAACACCCTGTATATTGCCAGAATTAAGGACTACTGTAAGGTTTGTTTGCGTGAATTTAATTTTTAAATAAATTTTATATTTAAACGAAACTAAAAGCAACTATGCCGCCTGCTATGAATATACTCGTAATGATTCATTAAAATAAATAAATTACTTAGCATGTAAAAAAAATATATTTTAATGTTTCAAGTTATGCTACTAATGCAGAGGGGCCCGTGGCTAAAAGCTGTACAGGTCGATTGATCAGGTTAAGCCACGCTTGCCGCGGTTGGTCTGTAGATGGGCGACCATCTTTACATACCGAGACTTCTCCGTGCCTCGGAAAGCACGTTAAACCGTTGGTCCCGACTGTCATTCGTGGATCTTTGACAGTTGTTACGGGTATTCAGAAGCCCGAAAGTCTGACAACCAGTCTTATCAAAGGGTATTGTATTACCCAGTAACTGGGTTGTGGAGTGCCTGAGCTCCATGTAAAATACGGTATTCAACCGCATCCCGTTAGACTGGAAGCGACCCCAATATGAAAAGTTGGGAAAAGGCTAAGCAGATGATGAGTTACTTATGCTATAATACTGTTCATGTGATGATGTCATTATTTAATGATATGAGTATAATACCTACATTCATTCTGTTAGATTATAGTGCAAAATTGAATTTTCTTTAATCTTATTTATGCTCAAAATTAATTGTATTAGTATTATGAATGTAAGCTATTATTATTAGTCTGGTGGTTTAAATTAGCATTATTAATATTTATAAAAGAAATATTTTTCATTGTCATGTAAGTACAATACTTTAGTAAAAGAAAACACTGAAACAAACATGTTTCTTGAATGGGGGAAAACCACCTATAATTTTTATTGTTTGTTGTTATAGCGGCCATAATAGTACACACTGTGAATTTTTTTAATGTCTACTTTTTATGGTTCAAAAGATACAGCGCTGTGACTGACGGGCGGACAGACAGTGGAGCCTTAGTAATAGAATCCGGTTGGCACCCTTTGGGTACAGAGCCCTAAAAACAATAAACTTGGTTTTTTTTTTTTTAATGATATAAACTAGTGCTTGACTGTGATCCTGCCTGATGGAAAGCAGTGATGCAATTGTTGATGGTAAAGCACACTAATTTATTATGAGCCTATTCATTCTAGCCTTGAAAACACTTAAATTATAATCGGACGGGAAGACCGCTGCAGGCAAATTGTTCCAGTCGTTCGATGTACACGGTATAAACGACGAGGCAAAACGCTGTATTGCCATTGATACAGAGATAGATGTTGTGGTATAACAGGCTTATGACCCTAAGTCCACCACTAAATGCGTATAAGAAATTAAGAGAAGAACAAATAAAAACTTTAAGGGCTGATTTTTCAATCATCTGATAACTTTATTCGAAGAATAATTTTGAAATTTTGACAAACATCAATTTTATTCCTTGAATAAAAATTATCTGGTGATGGAACAATCAGTCCTAAGATGAATTTAATATCAGGCTACTAACACCAGACATTCCTTAAGCCTATTTGTTACTATCACTTTGGACTTTGTCTGAGTTTAATGAATTGGAAATGTATCTGCATCGCCAAAACCTACATCTGACCATTTTGAAAACAAAATCCCGTGCTCATGATGACCACAGCTGCATGCTTTAGTAAAACAAAAGAGGATCCATTTTAGGTTGACTAATCATATGCAAGCAGAAATAGTCCTTGTGGTGGTCAGATATAGATTTTGTCAATAGTACATAATAATACTAAAACTAATGACAATGTTTAATATTGCACACAGATGTAGTCCTGCCCATTGACCCAACATAGTTGTTGTTAATAAATAGGTACAACAATGTTTAAATCAATAGCTCATTAAGTGGGTAAGTAAGATATACATACTGTTTTATTAAATAAACTAAATAAACAAAGAAATAAAATAAATACTTAAACAAAGTTAAATTCACCTGTTAATAAATTGTAAACTTACACTGTTTCAAGTGACTATCATCTTATTGTTGTATTATGGAATAAGATGTGATTTTCTGAATATAAAGAAGTGAAACTGATCTCCATTGATAAAATTCTTAAAACAATGATATCATAATGAAATCATGCAATACTTGTTGTGAGAATTGAACTACTTACGTTTTGACGATCTACTTGTTGTTGAACTTCCAGTCTTGCCTGCACATGGGGCACTGCTGCTGGGGTTGTGAGTGCAGCCACTTGACGATGCAGTGGATGTGGAAGCAGTGTGAGCAGGCGCCCCAGACGAGAGGGCAGTCGTCCCCGGGAAGCTTGCAGTCAGGGCAGCAGCTGTCGAAGGGCATGCGACAAATACCGCAGTTGTCGTCGTTGGCAACCCACCGCCAAGTCGCTACGCCCGTCCAACCTACACAGTTGACGTTTACGTGAAAATAGGATGCGATTTAACACCCAAATAGAAATGAAGGTTGATTGAAATGACAGGTTATGTTATACGTACTTTTAACGGTTACTTTCATATCACGAATATTGCATACCGTTGCAAATTGAATTAAGTGATTATGATTTATTATTCAGAAGCTCACTGTAATTTACACGTATATGCACGTGAATGCGAACAAACAATGAACAATTTCAACAACACTTCAACAACAACAATCGATGAAGTTGACAAATGACAATTTAATTATTTTTATTTTACGTTTTTTTACCATTCTTTAGATATTTGTCTTTTTGGTAATATGTTTGGATACAATTTCTCCAAATGTTTTCCTTGATAGTAAATTGCCATCTCAGCGAAGAAGAAAAAGATAATACTATAGATTTATGATGAATGCTATATTCTATTTTCCACAGTATGTATTTAAAAGTTTCCAAATGTATGCACCTACACTTCAGCTAATTTTATGCAGTGGCAAGACTACAGATAAATGTCACCGAAAGAAATCTTCATGAGCGTTTGATGTGTTGGAGTTTATTTATTTTATCCATATTTTATTGTGTTATAATAGTGCGGACTTAAAATCAGAGATGACCTCGTTTGATACAAAATACGATGTAAGTTTATAGTCTATTGAATATAATGTAAATCAATAATAATCCACAGTTCACTCTCGTATTGGATTTTGGTAGTTCCACCCAAAATAATCGTTATTTGGTCACCAAAACTGATTGTAATGATATTAAATCGCTAACCTCACAGTCACAAAACTGTAGAGGATGTTCATTGTTTGTTTGTTACCAAAAATTCAGTTTCTATGAGTCATACTAGTCAAAACTAAACTGCTTTTACCATATTCATTTTGTTCTAACACGATCTACGTTGATAGTGGTGTTTAGTGTATTTTATTTTTATTTTATTTATTTTTATTCAAGTGGAACAACAAACAGCTACTATATAAAATATAGAAACAAGAAAAACACAAAACATATAGACAATATTGCAGCCCACAACGCTGTTCACAGATTAACAATAGGATACAAAACAGTGTACGTTATATTAATTATATTGTTTCTACTCATGCACCAACAACTGCGGATTAATTAATTATTGTTATTGATTACAGGCTGTTTTATCATAGTTCACCTCAAATTAATGTTTGTACACACAGCTACACTTCAAGCTATACAAAACCAGTTTGTCTTGGCCTCACTTTGTATGATATTTTCTCACAGTGAACGGTCAGCCAATACTGGTTTTGCATAGCTTGATGTGTAGCCGTGTGTACATGTGATTTTCTTTGTTACCTAGATGTACCCTGCAGGAGACGTAGGGGTGGTCGAAGGGGAGATGAACATTCCCTCACAGGGTGTGCCATCTGGAAACAGTATGGAGTTCAACACTCTTGATGAACCTATCAAAGAAACTTTTGTAAGTATCCAATATAAGAATGGGGATCCCTTCTTTTCGCATAATATTCTTTTTCCTAATATACTTTGGCATAACGATTTTGGCATAATTTGTTTTGCCATAATAATACTTTGCCATATTTTTTTTGGCATACAGTTTATGTTGGCATAATGATCTTGAAGGCTAATTTGTTTTGGCATAAATTTAATTCGCATAATGTTACTAGGCCTAATGATTATTAGCATAATAATATTTAGGCATACAATTAATAGAAATAATGGAAACAAATTTGAGTTATTTTTACGTATTTATTTTCACTCGATTCTGAATCACTTTTTCCAAGAGTCGGGGTGCCCCAAGATCTAACACATTTCGATTTAGTAAAAAGGCAATGAGAACTTAGGATGCAAGAGCGAGCGAAGCGAGCTCGGGAATTGGGGCACCCCGACTCGGACAGGTTAGGTTCGAAGGGGATGACGGGGGCTCAAGTGAGCGAGCGGAGCGAGCGAACGAGCCCCCGTCATCCCGTTCGTGTTAGGTTCCTTTAAACCCTGCAGACAGAAATAGGGGCCCCGCGAAGCGGGGACCCGTCGACTACGCCTTATTATTATTGTTATGCTTAATAAAGTTATGTTTTAGAATGTTATGCTTAATAAAGTTATGCTTTAGAATGTTATGCTTAAAAAATGTATGCTTTAGAATTTTATGCTTAATCATTATTATTATTAGAGAAATTATGCGTAAAAAAATTATGCGTAAGCTGTTATGCGTAAATAATTTATGCGAAAATATAATTAGGACAAACAAAAGTATGCCAAGTTATATTAGGTCTTAAAATTTTATGCAAATGGATAGGGAACCTTCAGAATCGAGTGAAAATAAATACGTAAAAATAACTCAAATTTGTTTCCATTATTTCTATTAATTGTATGCCTAAATATTATTATGCTAATAATCATTAGGCCTAGTAACATTATGCGAATTAAATTTATGCCAAAACAAATTAGCCTTCAAGATCATTATGCCAACATAAACTGTATGCCAAAAAAAATATGGCAAAGTATTATTATGGCAAAACAAATTATGCCAAAATCGTTATGCCAAAGTATATTAGGAAAAAGAATATTATGCGAAAAGAAGGGATCCCTTATATAAGCCATCTTAGTTGGATACATAATAAAGAGTGTAATCATGTTTGAATGTATATAATTACAAAATAGACTATATCAAAATCAAATATCCTTTTGAAGGACACGTTGCCATGATTAGATTACCCATAAATGCTATAAACGATGATTTACATCATCACATCCTCATACAGGATAAATCATCTAAAACAATCAGGTGTGCATGTTAATCAACTCGTAACCACATAAACAGCTGAGATTCAGTCTGTGATGCCAAGCAATTATGTTCCTTGGCCTCAAGAGTATAGAGTAGTTTTTCATTTTACTTGTAAGTAGTGGATTGTGATTGCTATAATGGAATGTAGGTATTGTTTGTTGTTAAGATGCAGTTACATTTCTTGTGGCAAGTGGCTAATTTATGATCGCATCTTGTACTGTAGTAAACATACTTAGCAGCAAAGAGACAGTGGCGTGCATTGCATAAAGGCATATAAGCAGTGCCTACCTTGATAAATCACCATAAGCCTGTCCATTACATTATTTTTGTTTACTAACAAATTACTAACACCTTTTTTATTTTATTTTTTATTTTTATTTTATTTTGTTTTTTATTTATTATTATTATTTTTGTGTGTACTATTAACAATCCTACTAACGCTTTCTTTGTAAAAATGTATGGACGTATGTCTGAAATAAAGATAAATTATTATTATTATTACATTTTAGTGTGTGTGCCCCAAAATTAAGAAACTCATTAAATTATCATACCTAACAAAAAACAAAATCTTCATTTAAACACGCGCGGCAGTAGGCAGTCGCCAGACGCCCTACTCGGCTCCCGTACTGTTCCTGCCTACCTATTCTGAAAACCAATGTACGCCCCTGCAAGGAGACCACATCATACAGCACCCTAATTGTGTAACACACTACCAATTACAGTTTGAAGGATATTGCTGATCTGTTGCTACATGTTCGAAAAATTTGTCTGCTCAAAATCTTAAATAGCACCATGAATGTTGTTGAACTGTCAAAATCCATTACACTATTAGTGTGTTACACAATTACCCCCGAGTTCCGTCTGCCTTTTCTCAACAAATCAATAATCTATAAGTTAAACCATGCTATGACCAGCTTGTACATAACTCACCAGTCAAATCATGCAACAAGCCTTACCAAATAACTCCAAAGGGTTAGGCAGTAGTTTATAGTATCAATAACACTTCGCCAGTTATGTTTAAGTTCCATGTAACAGGAACTGAGTCTATTGCCAAGAACCGGACACAATTCCAGACTCCGAAGTGCTACTGGGGAAATTCTATATAAATTAAAAGTTTTACTTACTAGAAAGTAAAAGTTATTATTGTTATTATTTAAGTAGTTGGTGCACATACAGGTTGGCAGGGACATCGGCGCGCAAACTGTAACCCTGAATTCAGTATATTTGTAATTCTGGACCCCAGCGTAAAAGAAGGGCTATTTTACATTCTGGAATATGTAGGTAACAGAAATCGAATTTTCGATCAGGTCACGTGTCCTGACGCGAGTTTAGCATTTTTTACCCATCACAACAAAAGTGCACAACGCCGCTAAAGAAGTACTCCATTCAAAAAAAAAAAAACAACGCGGGGTTCAGAATAGTACTGAATCCATGGTATATCAGGTTGCGCGTCGATGTCCCTTCCACTGTGTATTTATTAAAAACGTAGTGATTTGACTAACATTAATGTTTATTATTTTAGCTTCGAGATCTGAGAGCGGTGGGAAATAAGTTTTACCATGTACTCATTCCTAGAGAGAAGTCTAGTTTGTTAAAAGAATGTGAGTAGTTATTTATTTTTTATTTTTACTTAAGTAGATTTAATTGAATAATAATTTCATCATCATTATCATCCAAAACCCAACTTGACCCACTGTTAAGCATAGTCCTCTCTTTTCATGTGTCAATTCCCACGCTCCTGTGCCAGCCTCGTCCAGGTTCTACCCACGATGGTAACAATGTCGTCCGCCCATGTCGCCCCCAGACGACCGACACTTCGTCTTTCGTCTTCCAGACACCACTCGGTCACTGCCTTACTCAACCTGTCGTCACTGCACCTTGCCAGGTCCTGCCGAAGTCCAGTTGAGTTTCATAACTCGTTTTTCGATATCGAAAACCTTCGTACGTCTGCGGATCTTGACGTTTGAGACTCGGTCTATAAGCGTTATGCCAAGCATGAAACGGTCCGGTGAAAGGCTCTTCGTGCAACTCTCACCCTGTGTACAGCCTCCTCAGTGAGCGTCCACGTCTCAGCAGAATATATCATTTATTTCTTATAATAATGCTGTCTAGATAGTTTTCATAGAACAACTTAAATTAGCCTTGTAGAAAATTAAATTTATTGTTTTTTATTGATTAGATTGTTATCAACGATTATCATTTATCAGTCTTATCAGAGGTAAGTAATGAGTATTTCTCATTAGATAACAAACAAGCATTACTTTAAGTAATCTTTAATTCAATATTGTTTAATATTCTCCTCTTGTGTGAAAAAAATCCTGAATGTCTGACTTCTAATGCCCTTTTTGTTTAGGGAAACCTCCACATTTTGCGTTGAAGGCAGCCGCCAAAGAGACCCACGCTTTCTTCTTTTAGCTTGTTGGAGCTGGCGTTTGTTTCCTTGCTCAATAAAATGGCGTAGTTTTGGATTAACTCCACAAAATAAAACACCTCATCTCTCGTAATAGGCTTTCTGTTCTTCTGTAAACAGGTAAAACAAATTACACAATCAAACAAATTCCATACGTCACTTACAATCGTAACAAAGTAACAATAAACAAGATTACTTACCGGTGTAGTATCCATATTTTATGATTATAAATATGAGTTTTTATTATATTATTCTATTATTTAATAGGTAGAAAGATACAAAATATTATACCACAAAACCGAAATCAAACGAAACGACGCTCTGGAGACTGGAATTTGGTTTGTTGCTTGGGGCTTGGCGACCGTAGACAACACTATACTTGGCGTTATATTATTTAGATTCGATAGATTATTATAATAGCGTTTTGTTTACACTTTAGCAACAATAGCAATTAGGTATGTTTAAAATGTAAGTTATAAAAGACAAAAAAAAAAAATCTTATCTAAAACCGCAATATAGGGAAAGCTATCAAAATATCTCACAATATTTGAAAGCAGGTCGTAGATTCTGAACTACACATAACATAATTTTTGTAATACCGAAACGCAGAGAGGAACATTGAGGACCATTGGTTATCAAGTAACCGACGGATGTTCGTAGCTGGCAGGCTAGTTAAAAACTTTGTGGAATACCATGTTACGCCTCGTTATTAGTAACTTGGAAACGGGTGGTAGCTGTTAACTATAACCATTCGTTGAATATAGGAACCGGGCATAAGACTTTCTACAGGAACTTAATAGCACACTTCAGTTTTTTCTGTTGGTTACTGGTTACTTATAAAACCCCATTTATTTCTGTGAGGACATCCTTATGGATACCCTCCATCTGGGGAGAAAGGAGGGTTATTTCGGACATAACTGACTAAAACTCCACGGTTCTCACCGCTACCATAAAACGGGGCCCTCGGAGATACTCGTAAATTCGCTCGTGTCTCCGACTTCTACAAACCCCTGCAACAAGAGAAACTAATTTGCAATTTACTTGCAAAACAAAATGTGCCTTACTTAGGCTGATTTACAAATGAATTTCCTCTGTTTCCAGGGGATCTATGGGGCCCCCTGCTGCTATGCACCCTGATGGCCACAATCTTGCAGGGCACGGACGTAGCCGACAACACCAATGATGGCGGGCCGGAGTTTGCCGAAGTATTTGTTCTAGTCTGGATAGGAGCTGCAGTTGTCACAATTAACTCTAAACTGCTTGGTGGGAACATGTGAGTCTCATTTTTTATATAATTTTAATGTTTTATGTGGGTGTTAGGAAACAGACATGTCCCAGAAAAAAAAAAATCGAAGACATGTGATATCCACCAACCCGCACTGGGCCCGCGTGGGAGATTACGACCTAATCTCTCTTACAGAGAGGGCTCTCTTGGCATTGGGAACATTATAAGCTGTTTTTTCTATTTTGAGTATTAGCATAAAGTAAAAAAAGAAAGAAATAGAAAACATTTATTTGCGGTAAACGCGACGCATAGAAAAAGCATAAACACACAAAAGAACAAGTTCGGGTAAAATATGCGTCACATCCACGCAATACGGCCATCACTTAACATAATTCTGTGACATGACACTGCGAGACAGCCACAGCGCAGGTTGTCAGCGATAGTCGGCGTTGAAAAGATGACGTCAGTCGTATTCAACGCGAAACCTACTGAAGAGTGTTTGGAACGAAACACGAAACGCAATGGAGGCGGCGGGACTGCGTATTGGAATTAGGGCATTAGAAATAATAGATTTTAGATTATAGCCTGATAGCAAATGGCGCCTTCATAAAAGGGTTCGTTTTCGTCATAGGCAATTGCAAAAGTAACATAAATGCTTTTGTATAATAATAATATCCCTGGACATTTCACACAGCGCCATCTAGTACCAAGCTAAGCAACCTAATGCTTGTGTTATGGTAACAAGATGGCTGATAAACTACTTATATACATTTTTTTTTTTTTGTAAATACATACATATTATAGATAGAAAAACACCCAGACTCGGAACAAATACATGTAGGTCATACAAATATTTGTTCCGTGCGGGAATCGAACCCGCGACACACAGCACAGCAGTCAATCGCTTAACCACTGCGCCAACCGTGCCGTCAAGTATAATTTGTATAAACATGTTTTTTGGTAGTAGAAATAGTTTTAGCTACCTATTAAAATGGTATTCATCAACATACCTAAGCCTTTGAAAAGAAAATGCTATTTCAATATAGTTTCTTTAACTAAATGTCAGGCTCACAAGTTGTGTAAATAAAGGCTTTTTAAATACAGTAGCAAAACATTATAATAAAAGTAATAAAAATATTGTTGCGATCCTACTGTGTAACTTTTACGTAATACGGATTCTTGTAAAGATTGAATTTTATAGCTAAATGGATGGAAAAAAATAACTAAATGGATACGTTCAATAGGAAATATGGGAAACAGAGTACCTACACAAACCGAATCGTAAATACTCGTAAAGTAATTAATTTTTACTGTAAACCAAACATCAAGTCCAATCCCAGCCATAATCATAGATATACAAATAAACACTTTCAATACCGAATCTCTAAATAATAGTAGTGGCACTCGGTAAAATTTGCATAACCCATGGCTGAACACTACCCCCTGAGATACAGGTTCCCACCTAGTTCAGGGGATAGGATCAAAACTTCATGGCAACCATCAGAGCCACCCCGTTATATTATTGCATACTTATAAAAATGTTGTTTAGATTTATAAAAGTATTTCGAAATATTTCTAGAAATTGTAAAATGTATTGTGGTGAGATATAAACAATTTAATTTTTAATTTTAATCTAATTTAATTTTACAGGACTAAACTAATATTTATCTTTTGACCTTTTTTTATGAAATAGAAAGAAAAAAGATGCACTGCACTTAAATTTAGTTTTGTTTGTGAACAAGGGAATCGGCGCCAGTGTCCACATTTCGCCGCTGTAATAAATCCCATGACCAGTTGACCTGACAGAGGAATTCAACAACTATGTTTTTTTTTTTTTTGAAAAAAACGTTACTACAAATTACTCCTGTATCGTGATAAATGATAAATGATTTTATTTTGTAAGTAGGTTTGTACAAACACTTTTACACGTCAATCATATTTTAAAACTAGATGAGGTCGGCGTTTCCTATCTGACTAGTCTGAGAAGAAAGGCCGAAACAAACTCAGACGTCACAGTCTCTTTTAAAGTCCAGACATAATCTTGGTCAGATCATATGAAGACCATGTAGGTCGATGTCTGAGATGGTCTTTTGAGGAAAGAACCACACAGATTGAGAGGACCTGTCCAGTCAGTGCACGCATTTGTCAGAAATTGTGCAGCTCAACTCAAACCTTAAGGAGCTCAACGATTCGACGAACAATACCAAAGAAAGGACATTTGGGTAGGCCACATTAATTACTCAAACTGCCAGACCATGACAAAAACTAAGAGAACAAAGAGAAAAATAATAATATAAATAAAATGACCCACATAGTCTTCACATTCACAATAATTAAAATAATAGAATACTTAACAAAGTAAGCAAATGTCATAGTATATGTAAAATTCATTAATGTCAGTGTATATAAAAAAAAACAACAACTAAATAGAGCAAAAAAAAAATTCAATACGTAAAAAAATTGGAAGCAGCTCAATCGTGGCTGCGTTTACAAACATTTAAACTTACATACACAAACAACCAGACCCGGAACAACTACCTGTAGGCAATACAAATATTTGTTCCGTGCGGGAATTGAACCCACGCCACGCAGCACAGCAGTCGATCGCTCAGCCACTGCGTCAGCCGTGTCGTCAATCCAATTTCCAATTTTTCAAATTCAATTTCCTTCTATTACAGCTCATTCTTCCAGTCAGTTTGCGTGCTGGGCTACTGCATGTTCCCCGTCGCGCTGTCCCTGGTGCTATGTCGCGTCATACTCTTCACCACGCAGACCACCTTCCTCTTCTTCCTCAGGCTGGTCTTATCCATGATTGGCTTCATATGGGCTACGTTTGGTAAGTTGAAGTTGTGTTGTTGATGGTTTTCAGTTATTTAGACGACCGTTTCGATTACCACAAAGTTGCACTTCCGACTCGTGCTCGGCTCCTGTAGTCCTCTGATAAATTCTTCGATATCGATTGCACTGTTGAATAGTCGATTCTGGTTTTAATATACCGTTTGACCGGTTATTGTGGGTATTTTGGTGGATATTATAAAAAATATGAAACTCAGTTTGTTGTTGCTGTCTAGTATGAAACTAATTGGGCCATACTAAAACTTAATTTGGACGTAATTTCCACCGCCGAAAGGACATGGCTAGTTTTTTGACGGTTGAATAAATTGCTGATATTTTGAATGCCATGTGAGGTCATAACATTTTTATGAGGGATATAAAACGCGTTACTGTGAGCTGATTACGGCGTAACTGTTTTTTCATACCACTCGCTCAAAAAAGTGGCATTCTATGCCACAAAAAGCGAACATAACAATAGTCATTTTTAATCTGTTAAAAACAGGGAAAGAAAATTCCGTTCATCCTCTAGGGGGAGAATGTGATTTAAATTTGGAATACTTACCGAAATTTATACTGAACTACATCTGTGTTTACACCTTGAGTTTGTATATAATAGTAGATTATTAACCAAGGGGATAAAGCAGTGTCTTCTGTCGCGGGTGACGATTTAAATCGCGAGCGTAACGAAGGACTCGAGGTTTACTCCCGAGCGTAGCGAGGGATTTAAGACGAGTCCTGAGTGTAGCGAGGGATTTAAGTTCACCCAAGACTAAGACAGCTTTATCACCGAGGAAAATACTCTACTTTTCGTACCATTTGCGAAAAAATTAACACAATAATAATATGAGATAAGCATTTATTAAAAATAATGACAATTAAAAGTAAAAGTTAACATTCGAAACATTGGTCCAATTATTAATAGAGAGTTACATTTTTGTTTGGTACATTTATTGTTGATGAGTTCATTTGAGTATTTCTCTGTTCTTGCGTCTGAGGAACTTGGCAAATTCCTAGACTAATATTTTTTTGTCGGAAAAGCAAAGGCATCAAGCTCATACGGCCTCGTCGGTTTTCGTAATTTATTAATCATAACTGCATAATAAATGCGTATTCCTTTTTCAAAAAGATGTATAATGCTTTAAGTATATACAAACTCAATGGTGTAAACACAGATGTAGTTCAGTATAAATTTCGGTAAGTATTCCAAATTTAAATCACATTCTCCCCCTAGAGGTGAATGAAATTCAGTACAATTTTCTTTCCCTGTTTTTAACAGATTAAAAATGACTACTGTTATGTTCGCTTTTTGTGGCATAGAATGTCACTTTTTTGAGCAAGTGGTATGAAAAGCATTATACATCTTTTTGAAAAAGGAATACGCATTTATTATGCAGTTATGATTATTAAATAAAATTACGAAAACCGACGAGGCCGTATGAGCTTGATGCCTTTGCTTTTCCGACAAAAAAATATTAGTCTAGGAATTTGCCGCGTTATTGTTTTCTTCAAATACATAAACGTTAAGTTTATTTTTTTGCAAATGGTACGAAAAGTAGAGTATTTTCCTCGGTGATAAAGCTGTCTTAGTCTTGGGTGAACTTAAATCCCTCGCTACACTCAGGACTCGTCTTAAATCCCTCGCTTCGCTCGTGATTTCAGTTTTTAACACCCTCGCTACGCTTGGGAGTAAACCTCGAGTCCTTCGTTACGCTCGCGATTTAAATCGTCACCCGCGACAGAAGACATTGCTTTATCCCCTTGGTTAATAATCTACTATTTTCTACCTACTTAATTTTCTTCGTGAGATTGATGTCAATAATTTCTCGTGTTTACCTATGTAGCAAAAAAACCACACCGTCACAAGGAAATAGCTCATCACCTGTATTATTAATGTTTCCAGCTGCGACAAAGTTCCTCGGAGACAGTCAGCCTGAAGGCAAGAAGGCCCTGGCAGTGTACCCCATCTGCCTGTTCTACTTCATACTGTCATGGCTGGTCGTGTCGCACAGTAACGTCTAGGCATTTACAAGTGAAATACAGACTCTTTAGTGTTATTAATTGTGAATAAATGTTTAATTAAGTGGATCACTCTTGACTGTAACTAAATGTATTTATTCAATGGATAATAAACTTGCGGAATTACGTCATCGATGTTGACAATGTTCGGTTCTTTTGGATACACTTACGCGAATATTATGGTATATGGCACAATGTAAACATTCCAGTTTTAGAAAGGTTGACTTGAGTCAGTACTTCTTATTAAGATTGTAGATGAACGTTTTTGTATATATTATCAATTAAAAAAATATTTTCCGTCTCCTGAAATTTTTATTGGAATTCTTAAAAACATCAATATGTATCTAAAATACACCGATAACACAAATTCGAGACTTTCCAGTGCGCGTTCTGCCATTACAGCAGACTGGCATGAACACACCTAGACTAGTACAATATTAAACACTTTCTTTTTGTATTACACTATTTACAAAATCTCAGATATTTCCATGACAGTTGCTAACATTATATATTATAAATATTTTTTTTTTCACATTTCGAATAACATTTGAATAGTAAAGGTGCATAAAATACACTTATTTTGATTGATATCTGTGAACTATGGTGATAAAATTCTATAAAACACATAATTTTAATCTACATCATAATAAAATGCTCATAGTTTCACTATTACATAGTCAAACTTGGCCAAATGCATTGAATCACTACAGATCGTGCGCTCAGAGTGAAGTTGTGCACTAATCTCATCTTACGTATGTTTAAATATAATCATTACATAGCCTTAAAAACAAATTATCACTAATCTATCACATAAATAACTTGTAAAACTAAATGGAGTGCAACGTTAAGTTGCACGATAGGAGTGGTGCTCCACACTAGGCGAAAAGTATTTTTTTTATGCAAGGGCGCCCATTTTATTTTAGAGTTTAATAACATCCAATTATTTCCAAGTTTATGTCAGGTCGTCACAAGTATAATTTAGACAAATAATTTATAAATACTATTCGGTCAATTTTACTAAATTATGATCTCAGTGTATAACTGTGAATAAGCTCAGTTTGATCATTATGTATTTTAGAAATTAAAGAAAAGTGTTATTTTAGAAATTAAAGAAAAGCGTTATGTTCCAAAGGTTAAAGCTGCGAGAACGATGTTGTTTTAAATATTGACTAACTCTACTGTTGTTGCAATGTATATTATGATCGAGAAGTGTGATTTTAATGCCACCACGTCACATACGTCAAGATACAATACACATCTGAAATATTGGCAAGATAGGACTTTTATGAAACATTTCATTGAAATTCAAAATTATAAAATTGTTAATTATATAAATAAAAATATTTTTAAATGGAATAATGAAGCCTCAGCTTTGCTATTTGAACATAATAAATCATTATTAGAATAAATCATTGAATGATGACAAATTAACGACTACCTATGGAATTAAATAACTCGACGCTTAAGTATTACACTGATAGGATAAACGACGTTGGTATACTAATGTACTAGATGCGCTACATGCATAAGTTAAGATGAACTTTTATCCGGTGTTAAATAACGTTCGCTCTGCATACCGCTTCTAGTACTTCAGTACACAGATGTCATAAGACATGTGTGTGGAGTTCAATTAACTAGACTCTGATCCGCTTGAGTTTTTGTCAGGCGTGCGAGGAGGGGTGTGTCGCGGGGAGGTCTTCGCAGGAATTTGGTACGACATGTGCATCTGCATGGTTTCGCGAGCCTTTCTAGCGCTCTTGTATGTAAGCGAGTTGGCGCGCGGCTTGCGGCGTGAGAAGTGTCGCTCCACCCACTTGAGCATGGCGAGCACCGAGTCTGTAGACGACAGCCGCCGCTCTGCCGATGTCTTTGTGATGTTTGATGACGTGATGCGGAATGTAGCTGCCATACCTTTCAGGGCCTGGAAGATAATTTCATTGTGAGATATGGTGCATACGTTGGTTGGTATATCATCGTCCTATGCATTGTCAACGACTATGAGTCCTAACAGAAACATTAAGTTTAGGAAATATCAGTGGCCAAAGACAGGTAAAATGGAATGTGTTTTTGTTGACTACTTACCAACATGGCGTCTTCATCGGTGACATCATCACCAGCGTAGATAATCCTAATCCTTTCGCTCCAGTCCAAGCCGAAAGCCGTCCTCAAGATGTAAATGGATGCCCGACCTGGGAACAGGAACACCCACACATTTAGTCAAGGAGTCGATAAAATTAAGGTTAAAAAAGTATAAGTACAATTATTGCTCAATTTCGAAAACCTAATTGGAACTTTAGTGAAAAAAGAGAAGAACTGGAAATGGAGATTCAAATCAATTTCGACTGTTCCAAAATGATTCAAAAATACAAATTATCTATGTTTTGAGGAGAAGTCCGATAGATGTTCTGATCTGATCTGATTAAAGTATGGTGTCGTTATAAAGTCACAGAAATTCAAACAAATTACGTACCCTTGTCCCACTCAACAGGCGGGCGCGCTTCAAGCGCACAATGCGCGGGCGCAGGCGTGAACCCTGACGCCATGATGAGCTTCCTCGCTTGTTCAGCCAGGTCCGCGCGCTTCGCTATCGGAGTCTCCCTGTAGTGGAACGTTAGGAGGGCTCCTTTGTTCTCAACCCACGCACCGTCTTTGCAGACCTGAAGAAATGAAGAAGATTGAATAATTGGTCAACAGGCACATTTGAATTTTCGAGGAGTCGGTTAGTTAGTCAGAAAGTTGAAGCTAATTGACCGTTATTTTTATGCTTTCGGTTGTTGTTATGCTAGAAGATGCCAGCTCGATAATGGCCATAGATTCCGATAAATCGGCTTTGTATCAACTCGCCTCTGTCACAACCTTCCTAGCTCTAAGAAGAGCCGAGGAGAGCCTAGGGAAGTCTGGGGACTGCTGAAGTAAGAAAATACAGCAGCAAAAAAGTCAAGATTACCTAATGATGGCTGTCTGTAGCATGTCTAGATAGGTTGCTACTCAGCAGATGATGTGATGACTAAGCGTTCTTTTGTGGTAACCATAACCTTGCTCTTGGTTAACCGCTGATCGTTGAACTTCTGGGAGTTTTATCTCGCGAAGTTTCATACCAGGAAGGAAAGTTGGCCCCTGCACTGATTTAGGATAACTATAAAGATCCTCACCTGTTCCTGTAACGCCTTGAGCAGTTTGACAACAGCGTCCTGCAGTTCCATGGGCATGGGGTGAACGAATTTGCTGCCATCCGGGTGCAGGATCTCCAGGCCGTGGTTACCTGCGTATGTGATGCCTTCGATGCCCACCTGGATAAAGAATATTCATTTGTTATTATTGACCAAAGAAACGATGGATGGATTGTGTGAAAGATGATATGGTTGGAAAGGGGGTGACTACAGAGATGACGACTAATAGAAAGTAGAGTATGGAAAACAAGACATGTTGCGTCGCCCGAAATGCTTAACAAAGTATTGAACGTAGATTTATGCAGTGCTCATACTTATAATAGGCTTCGTTGTAATTTTCCTACCTGGGTCTACGTAGGTAAGTATTAATAAGAATCACCCCACACACATATTGTAAATACCAACCTATATTAGGTACTTACTTGAAACAAAACAAGTCAATTAGCATAACTAACTACACGTGTTAGGTGTGTTGGCATGCTGGTTTTCCATGCTTTTTGGACAATCAATAACGGTGACGCATGACAGTGGCATAATTTTTACTCAGTTTTTGATAGGCAGCTACATGGGTAGGCACTGGAACAGGTGGAGTCTGTTCGTGTGGTTTCCATTTTGAACGATGCTTACCTAACGTGGCAACGTATTCGAGCTGATCCAATCGTGATGAAGTTACTAACTAATAGACTAGTTAACTAATATCCATCCAAACTATCGCGAAATCGACATGAGTTAGAAACGATCATTACTACTTTTAACATTACCTAGGACTACCCCAAGGTTGCTTAGCAGTAAACTTACCTATTTACCTACGTAACACATACGTGTAAATAATACAGCCAGCAGTTTTCATATAGCTGCAAACTTGCATACGTAGGTATGTTTGAAATGGAATTACATTAGCAAACATGGAGGAAAAACATGGCGGCCACACACACATTACGTAATAGAAACACAAATGCCACACAAGTAGGTACCAGTGGGTTCATAACCCGGTTGTAATAACTTTATAAAGGATGGTAGGTATGTGTACGATGAACAATATAAATATTTTTGTTTTAAACACTGATAATGGCTGTCAAAGTTCACCATGATATCGAAGACCTTGTTATTTATTTGCAAAGCCACCCGATAGTTTCAATGAACGTTCCGCGAGGCCACAGTTGATATTACAACAGATGCATTAAGATTATGGTCTGAAAAGTATAATTTTATTTTTGCCCTCCCCCAGGCCCACTGACCTGAATCTATCAGAAGATATAGTCAACATCTTGTTAACAAAAGTACAAAATAATAGTAGCCCAATACTAGTACCTACACAAGAGGAGCACAAGTGTAAGCCGTGCTGCCCAGTGCTTTTTCCACCTATTTAAATGTCACGTCTTACAGCATTTATTTCTCTGAGGCTTGTACTTCTGTGTGTACCATTTTGACCATAGATGGTAAGCATGATGATACCCAGCACATGCGAGTGGCTGTCTACAATGTAGGAAGGGACAAAGTACACATTGCAGACTCTAGCTACAGTAGTAACTATAGCGAAATGGTTTTAAGTACCTACATGATGGTAGGTAGTGTATCTCGAATTCATTCATATCGGCTTCAGTGCAATCAAAAGCGGTCTTCAGATCAGAAGTTAAATAAATATCTACCAATTTAAGTTATTGTTTCATTTGTTAATATTTTCCACAGAGCTGAGATCCGATTTGCACATGTATAATAATAATAATATCCCTGGACATTTCACACAGCGCCATCTAGTCCATATTAACATGACATATTCTAAGCATTTCGATAACCTTTATTAAAATTCTTGGTAGGTATGACTTAACAACGTGAGCAACTGACAAGGGCTTTTCACGCTATCCAGATAAAGTAATTAGACCAAAACAAGTAGATAGAAAGAGTAGACAATCCCAAAATCTTATTAGCTAAATTTTTTTTTTTGGCTGGGAAATCTTCAAAATATGACCTCTCCCGCTCTGGGCTGAGCGGCAGGACGTGTCAGACTTTTACTGACTAAAACCCACCCGTGTTCTTTCAGTTGCTTGTACCAGGGGCCACGGTATCTCTTTCGAACAACCCGCAGCCCTGGCAAGCATCGGCCCTAGCGGACCCCGTCAGATCGTGCTGACATCTCTTTGAAGCGCGCGTAAAACACAACGCGACGTCGACCCGGGCCTGGTCCTTACCGGGCGGCGAGCTGCCCATTGCTCGCCGCCCGCAAGCCCGCGCCTACGGTGGCCGGGAGTCGGCTGTTGACTCCCGACACTCCCGTCTAGGGCGTCTCCTGCGGCGACTAGGGGCGTGAGGGCGCAGAGATTGCCTCTTCCTCACGCGCTCCGCTTCCTCATTTGCAAGCATTACTGCTTCGCAGAAAGAGGTGACTGCCTCCCATGCACTCTCGCTCCGTACCATGGCCTGGACCAGGGTCGGACCAGAGAGATCGCCGCCGCCAATCGCCGCCACGAGGACGCGGCGGTGCTCCGCCCAAGCCAGGCAGACCTCAACCGTATGCTCCACCATGTCCTCCGGGCGATCCACACTGTGGTGACACCCTGGCGTTTCCTCCCGCTTTATCCTGAACAGGAAGCTCCCGAAACAACCGTGTCCGGTGAGGAACTGTGTCAGGCGGAAGGTGAGGCGTGGCGCCTCTCTAGCCACTCCTCAAAGAGGGGACTTATCGCCGCAATTGTGACGTGCTCAAGATCATCAAGAGTATCAGCTAGGTACCTACAGTCTGATTTTCTCGTTTCTGTTGTATTTCCTTTCACTCATTCCGAAGTTCTACTCCATGTTTTATTTCGTATATCAGCTTATAATGTTCCCACGGAGTGGGCCATAATCCACCACGCGGGCCCAGTGCAGTTGTAGTTGGTGGATGTCATATGTCTTCGATGTTTTGGTTTTAGGACGTGCCGGTTTCCTCGCGATGTTTTCCTTCACCGTTTTAAGAGCAGTGGTGATGAAATTAAATACACAAACTAAAGTGCCTGCCTATGTTCAAACTGAAGTGTAGGTATCGATACGCCTGGCATAGTTGGATGATTTGCTAAGACCAATTTGACAGCATGAAGGAACTTATTACCTTGAAAATATGAGTTAGATCTTTGCAAATTTTTTTAATTTGACTTCAGTACCCGCCAGATTTAGTGGAATTCGAATCACAAAAATGAGGCAACCTTAAGTTTATCAAGTACCTAATCTAAACTCACCATATCCTTAACATTGTTAACATTTCTGCCAGAGATGATGGCGATGTACACGTCGGACATGTTGGACAGTCTCTGTAGCGTGTGTTTGGTCTCAAGCGGCAGGGTCGCCAGGTCAGGGTGAGGCGCGATGGGTGCCAACGTACCATCGTAGTCCAGCAACAGTGCCAGCTTTTGGGTGTAGCCGATGTATCTGGTTCAAAGAATATGAAGTTTAGGAAAGATCTTGTTTGATCAAACATATTGGTAATAGGTTCGGCAAACGTAAGGTAGGGTGCCCTCAAGATAGATGGAGTGGTGTTTATAGGGTGGGTTATAGCAGCAGCTGGATGAGAGTAGCCGAGGATTGAGTTATATGGTGAGCTATTGCAGAGGCTTATGTCCAGGAGTGGACTGTTATTGTTCGATTTCAAATGGGTGAAGTCCTTGGTAGTTAGGTACTTGTAATTTTATGGATCGTTTCGAAAAATCTAGAGTGGCATGAAATGATCATTAACTCACTTGGATAGGTATTCATCGAAGTCATCGATGGTGACAGGCTGCATGGATGTAGCTCCAATATCATCAGCCTCCTCCTCCAGCGAGTCCATGGCTTTCAGGAAGGCCTTCATCCAGCTGTCGACGTCATTGAGCTGCTCGCGTCTTCTCAGGTGGTTCATACGGACTGTGCGCTCATCCTCTGGCATTATCAGGGCTCTGAAACGGAATTTCAGAACAAATTCAGAATTTTTATAATACGCTTTTTGATGAACTCTCCAGTTTTTGTTCATTGGAACTGCTCAAGACCAGCAATAGTTAATTATACGATTTAACAGTTGCGATTATGTTTTTATGAGTCGTTCGACAACCCTGGTGTCAATGACTATGATAACCATTGACCGGGGGGAATAAACGTTTAATAATAAGTTAATAATCGTCATATATCATACATCGCAACGCAATTGTCGTTACAATTGACGTCATCAAGTTCTGAACGATAACATTAGCTGTAGATACAGACTTGCTTGGAGTATCTTAGGCTCATTAAATATGTACCCACAATAAAAAGGCTACGTTCTTCTTTGTAGTTTACCAACCCCGTGGTGGATTATATCACTGGAAAAACCAAATTCTGAAGACTACATAGAGAATAACTAAGTAATAATCACCTGTGTGTAACTTCAGCAGCATCATCCAGCTCATATGGATTGCAGATAAGAGCCTCGTGCATCATCTCTCCAGCACCAGCGAAGGGTGACACGACCAGTACTCCAGGCGGTTTGTTGATTTGGCAGGCGACGAACTCCTTGGCGACTAGGTTCATGCCGTCGCGCAGAGGTGTGACCAGAGCAACTGCTGCATCACGGTAGAAGGCTGCTAGTTCGTCCTGACCGACGCACCCGTAGATATATCTGGAAAAATATTTTATCAATGATTTGATTTGTTTTTTTTTTATTAGATTTTTTTAATGATCATAAATATTCTTCAAGTTTTTGTCAATGTCAGTATATACATAAGACACGTGGCTAATTAACTTCAGAAGCTCACCTTTTATTTACTTTTATTGTATCTTTGCAATGCCTTAAAATATATGAACGAAGGGTAGGGACTTGTGTCCGTAAGTACAAGTTATCCTGATAACTTAGCAAGGGTACAAGTTACGACAACTTCAAGTGCTATATTCACAATTAAGACATAAGTATGTAACGTTAAATAGCTGTATTGTTGATACGAATAAACATTATTATTATTACCTAATAGGTGACCAGTTAGGCGTAGTAAATCTTCCATTTATCCTTCCAACCAGTTGATCCATCTCCTCCTTCAAGTCCTGGTACTCCTTGACGTCCGTTCTGGACGGCACTGAGATCTGCAGCAGCATCACTTTCTCTATGTGTTCCGGGTATTTCTCCAGTAGCCTTTCGAAGGCTTTCAGTCTATGTACTAATCCTTTGGTATAGTCCAGTCTGTCGACTCCTAATATCACTTGTTGATTGGTAGAGAGCACTGCTTTAGCGTTTTGTGCCAGCTGCACGAATCTATCGAAGGGCACCCCGATCGGCAGAGGTCGGACACAGATGGTGCGGCCTCCCAACTCAACTAGAAGATTCTTTCTGTCCACACGACAACCCAAGTTTCTTTGGCAACAATCTATGAAGTTCAGACAGTAGTCCGTTATGTGGAAACCAACCATGTCACAACCTGTGGAATTGCAAACATCCCTTATTATTACAATGTTCTTTCCAAAACTCAAAAACTTAAAATATCAGCACCCTAATTGCGTAACACACAATCAATCGGAATCAGTTTCATTTTGACAGTTCAACAACATTCATTGCGTTATTTACGTGTTGAGCAGACAAATTTTTCGAACTTATGAAGCAATGGATTAGCAATTTGCTTCAAAATGATTCAGATTACGATTGATTGTGTGTTACGCAATTAGGGTGCAGGTCGTAGTGAGACTTACCAAGAATTCCCTGCAATACTTCATCAGACCATGGGAACAGTCTGAATATGTCCCATGGCGGAAATGGAATATGCAAGAAGAATGCCAGTTTGCATTTAATGCCGTCTTCTTCAACTCGCTGAAACAAAAACGCATACGATTAACACTTGGCTCCTTTTTCATTTCTATGAATTCGCTGAAAATATCAGTGTTTTAATCAAACCTGTCTAATCCAGTTAGCAGCCAACATGAGATGATAATCATGGACCCACACTATTGGCGGAGCGCCATTCTTCGACCCCTTCTGTTGTTTGAGCAGATGCAGAGCACGCACTGTCTTATCCGCAAACTCCTCATTGCACTTGATGTACGCCTTCCAGTGGTCAGCGATGAAGGTGGCGCGGTCAGGCATGGAGTGGAAAAGAGGCCAGAAGGTACCGTTGCAGCAGCCATTGTAGTAGCTGTCGAAAAGTTTCGGTTCTGCGTAGATAGGGACTATCTGAAATGAGGATATTGTGGATTTGTTACTACAGATTTCAATGCATTTCTTTAGTACTTATCAAGAATTTGTGAAAAGCAGTCAGCACCCTATTTGCGTAACACACTATCAATTACTGTCAATATTAGTCAATGTTAAAGTCGATGAGGGTATTCTCTCTACTGCCGTGATTTTAGCTGGAGTTTTTGTTCCTTTGTTGTTTTTGTTTTCTTTTATTGTTATTGTTTTTTTTTTATTGTAACATGAATGCTGTTTTTTTTTCTTCTCTTTTTTTGTGAATGCTGTGCACGTCTGTAATTGATTTAAACACTAGTCTATGTCTCTGTTCTCTGTTATTTGTGAATGTTTGTGTTTGTGTTGTAAACACATTGCTACTGTAAGTTACGAAATTACCCCGCAGTTTGTATCGCATGGTATATTTTATAACACGTTATATAATTATGTTTATGCATTTTACGTATGCACGTGTTATATTTGCTTAATGCACTACCGTAGGCCTTTTATGACGTAAACGTATTTACTATTTGCCTAACGCAATAAAATGTATTAATAGCTTAGTAGATATCTGCGGTCACACTCATCTGTTACCAGATAAGGCATTATTATCAGATGTTTGATTGGAAAATAACAAAGAACCGGTAGGTGCCTACTTCCTGAAATTTCTATGTGATACTGATTTATTGTACAAATAATTAAAAGTAATTGTATAGATATTGCTTGCATTTTCTGTTCCAACCAAAAGATTTGGCTTGTAATACTTAGTTGCAATATTTTTTCTGAACCAAAGGATCTAAAGTAAGGAGCTAAGATTGTGCACGTCAGAAGGTAGGTACACTGGCGAGCGAATTGGCAAACTATTTGCACAGTGGAACACGTCGGTCATGCGTGGTGCAAGGTCGGGTCGGCCGGTGTGATTCGCTTGCGTTGGTAAATGTTTTTATTATGGTTTAGAAACCGTTAAATTTTATGTTAAAGGTGCCTGAAATCTTTTAGAATCCTTAGTAGAACTACTGCATGCAGGTGCCATTTTAAAAATGACAGCCCAAAAATTTTTAAAAATTTTAAAAATTTTTGGGCTGTCATAGAACTTTTTTAACAGATTTCAAAAAAGGAGTTTATTCTGTAAGCATAACTACGACGTTTTCCCAGTAAGGAAGATTTTCTCTCTATGTAAATAGCCCTTCGTAACTTTAGGACGAGATAGAGATTGATAGGTTTATGGTGCATAAAGATTTAATGGTATGCACACGAGCATCTTTATTTACTGCGTTGTATTTATGTCATTCAAAACATCCGAAGGTGTACACAAAAATGTGTCACTGTGTCCGATTTTAGAGATTTACTTTGTCAGTTCAGGAAATAGTTCAAAACTGTTACATTAAAAAACGTTACACTTTGTGGTGTTTTTTGGGGTCTTTTATTTGCCTTTAGGTATATCTTTCCTCAATTCTAGATCGTTTCTGCGTCAATTTGCTGCCCACGTCCAATTTGCTTAAACGATTGGTAGTGCAGTCTTTGACATGCGACAGAATGATTCCTATATATACGAATAGTGTGTTTCGTTTGATGATTATAAGGTAGAAATATCAGCATATTTGGGAACACCTATACCAGTATATGTGCAGCGAAAGCTGGACTTAAGTTCTGGCTTATAAATACCTAATTATACAGTTTATCATACCTTTTCAGAGAGCAAGCCAGCCGTGGGGGTCTTGTCATTGGGGTCTGACTCCGGGATCTTCTCGTTGGGGTCCTCCAGGTGGATACCTGGCCACCCAACCCAGATACCGCCTCCTCGGATCACCACTGGGGCCACAGCTGTAACCAGCCCACCGGCGCTGTGGACAAACAACTTGATATTTAGAATCACAAAAAGAAAACGATCTCCTAAATTTTTTCAGAAGCATCTTAGTTTGATCTCAAAATAGTTCGTGAAATTAAACGAACATATGTATCTTTATGCAGAAGGTGAATGCCAGCAGTGCGATTCTGTAAACATCTCACCGTTAAAACTTAGGTAAAGTAAGCGTGGAGTGAGCTGTCATTCCAACTAATGCTAGGGATTGAAACTATTGACAGCTCACTCTAAGCTCACTTCACCTAACTTTTCACGGTGAGATTTTTACAGAATCGATCGGCTGGTTACGTTTGACGTGTTGGGGAATTTTTGTATGATTTGGCTACCGAAACCCTGCTCTAAAGTTAACTGAACACCGCAATATGTTGTTCAGTTAGCAGTGCTTTTATTATTAATAGCTTCCGTACAAACTTAACCACTTTCGGAAACGAGCTTCCCGAACACAAAACCACGACCAGTTATGGCCAGTTTTATAGTAAACTAGCGACCCGATGCCTCCCAGGGCTAGTTCGACTTCGAGATTCCTTTATTATATTTCATACACCTAAATCTTCCGGAATAAATTCTCTGAATGATAATGAAGACCACATCAAAATCCGTTGCTGACTTTACGAGAACAACGCGGTCACACAGACAGACACGAAAAGCGACTTTAATTCATAATATTGTATAGATAAAGAAGAACCGCCAATCCTGATGATTCGCATGGAAACACACGGCCACTACTTCCACAAACGAATTCAATCAACTGTATCCCCCGACACTTCCAACGTGCTTCTTCAATTCTCTCAATAGAAAACATCACGTTTTCTAGTGTACCTACACATAAAATGCATATACACCATCCCGTCTGCAATCCCCGAACGGTTAGGTATGTACATGTGTACCTACAGTACACCTACATTTTGCCAGTTACGTTTAAGTCTCATGTATTATAAGGGCGAGCCTATTGGCATCAACTGGTCATAAATCCCGACTCTGGGCTGCTAACATAGATACCGTGGCTGCTACTGAGTCCTCATGGAAATACCCAATAACATTTTGCATTTATTTACATTTGTATGAATGTCGATGGCTATAAGACTAGGGGAAGACTAAAGAAACGATGAATGGACTGAGAGAATGATGATATGGTTAGAAAGGCGGGGACCGAGATGACGACTAATAGAGAAGTATGGAAGAAAGACATGTTGCGCTGACCCTAAATAAATTGGGATAAGGTCAGGAGAATGATGATCTTGCCCGTCCTGGGAATCGAACCCCGCACCCTAATTGCGTAATACACAATCAATCGAAATTGAATCATTTTGAAACATATTGCTAATCCATTGCTTCATAAGTTCGAAACATTTGTCTGCTCAACACGTAAATAACGCAATGAATGTGGTTAAACTGTCAAAATGAAACCGATTCCGAATGATCGTGTGTTACGCAATTAGGGTGCTGAGGCCTTACCACGAGCTCTTAACGCGATCCAGTTTAGGCTGTTGGAAAGAGACAGAGCTATACAAGTCGTCTAGCGCCATCTCGATCCCTGAGCGTAAATTGAATCGCGTTAAGAGCTCGTGGTAAGGCCTCAGGACTTCATGCTCATCAGTAGCGCTTGCAATCACTTGACCAACGATGCAGTCGGCTAAGTATACTAAGGGCCGGTTTTTTGATCTGTAGTTAACTCAACCAATTGTTAAACATAGTAACTAATGGTTAAATTTTTGTAAAATGTTTTTTTTTTTCAATTGTTAGTTTATTTAATGGTTATTTTTTTAACTAATAGTTAATTATTTGAAAGATGGCAATGATATTACATAATTAGATAAACTAAAAATTTATCAAAAACACATTTTGCAAAAATTTAACCATAACTTACTATTTTTAACAATTGGCTGAGTTTAACTACGTATCAAGAAACCGGCCCTTAGTAAAAATTGTTTCATAAGCCGGTGGCCATCAAGAGATTACAATTTACAATAGATAGCTATGTTGTTGTTACTCATTAAGTATCTAGTCTCATTGGCTTGTGAAGTAACCCGTGTAATTAAAGAATCACTATTTCATTGTTAGTTAGGTACCTAAACATATTTTAAATCAACAACGGAGATTGATTAAGTTAATAGTGACGTTACGATGACTGTTAGTTCTCTCGTGTTAGATCATTCCAATTAAAATTGTGTCAGACCAGTGGCGTAACACACTATCACTACGCCAATAGCAATGGTTTTCATATTGACAGTTCAACAACATTCATTGCGTTATTTACGTTGTTGAGCAGACAAATTATTCGAACATATGATTAGCAATATCCTTTAAAATGATTCAGATTCAAATTGATAGTGTGTAGCGCAATTAAGGTCCTCAGCACCCTAATTGCGTAACACACAATCAATCGGAATCGGTTTCATTTTGACAGTTCAACAACATTCATTGCGTTATTTACGTGTTGAGAAGACAAATTTTTCGAACTTATGAAGCTATGGATTAGCAATATGCTTCAAAATGATTCAGATTCCGATTGATCGTGTGTTATGCAATTAGGGTGCAGTTCAGCTGATCATTTTGAGTCAAAGTTGATGATGATCAGGATCGCCTTGTTTCGCTTTCGATTCATAATCGAGTCACCTTCTACAATAGTTTCTATTGAATATTGCAGAAATTCAGCACCACTGTCAGCAGTTGTCAATCAGTCTACCCAATTAGCCATCCAACTATGCAATAGAACATATCCTATGTCACTTGATAATAGTGTAGGTTTCTATCAGTGAAAAAATTGTTGCATTCGTTTCAGTACATTCTGGGAATACCTCTAACAAACAAACAATTTCTCTCTATAATTTTAAGGTTTAGATATGGTAAAATGGTACCCCGCTACAACCGCCGACAACGGTGGTCCTGTATCGAGAGGGAGATGAAAGCTCAGATCAGAACCTAACTCCCATGTCCTGACGCCGCGGTGGAAGAAGATCCGACCACATGGAACTGGGATTAAGAGATGGAAGAAGAAGAAGATATTATTATGGTAAAATGGAGTAAGAGTAAAGTGATGTGAGATCGGCACCCTAATTGCGTAACACACAATCAATCGGAATCGGTTTCATTTTGACAGTTCAACAACATTTATTGCGTTATTTACGTGTCGAACAGACCAATTTTTCGAACTTATGAAGGAAGTTGCTTCAAAATGATTCAGATTGTGATTGATCGTGTGTACGCAATTAGGGTGCTGATGTGTTTACAGGATAAACTCGGATAATTTTTTATGAATTACCGATTTAAGTCGGTAATTCGTTTGCTTGAAAAAATCACTGTCGTACTAATATTGCGTGAGTTTTCGTTATCAGAATAGGTTATAAGTCAAGTATATATTATGGTAATGATAGGCAAACGACAGGAGGTCTTGTTTATTTGCAACGCAGATTTACCTAAAATATTATTGTTTAACAAAGCAATATTTAACCAATAAATAGATGTTAATCACGCTACATAAAAAAAAATTCAAAGAAGATACGATGTTTTATGATCGTAAGCTAATCGTGTTATTGATTGGATACATTTTGAAATAATAAAATGTAGGTCATTTAAAAACAAAGCCAAAGGGACAAAATATCCACCAACCAGCACTGGGCCCGCGTGGTGGATTACAGCCCACTCCCTCTCGAAAAGAGGAGGCCTGTGTCCTGTGTCCCAGCAGTAGTTAAGTTATAGGCTGATTATACTTAAGGACAAGAGGATCAAAGAGGATCAAAATGCACTGCGTAGACTTTCGTAGCAATTAGACGTAGGCAACTGCTACGCGTTTGGTGCTACATTGCTACGCACGAATACAAAGTGTAAAATCTCTTCTACGTTTTTTTTTTTTTCTATGATTCATATAAATTGGCAAATTTATTTTTTTGCAATAATAATATGAACGAGTATTTCTTAGGTACCTATACTTTTTGAATCACGCGTTGTCAATAATAGTTTCATTAAGTAGCTTTCATTTATTAGTGTTTCCATGCTTGACTTTTGGAAAAAACCATGAAATGATCAGTGTAAAGTGTATAAATTGCTACAAAATAAAATGATTGTCTATAACTACAAACAATACGATAAATACTTTATTGGTGCTTACGATTTGTTTGATTTATATTTATATATATTACATCAAACAAATCAATCAGTAACAAGGAGTAGCGATATGTAGGTTATCATATTAGACGTCCATATATGTATGTTTTAGTTTAATTTTAACTATAACTTGCAGGAGAATCGTCATTGTGGCTATCTGAAGACCTAATTAAATTATCTGTTTTAATAGGTATTAATTTTATCGTAAATGTGTACCTAAATAATATACGCAGTTAGGTATCCTATTCTAATAAATACATAGTGCGAAATATATATCGATAAAAATATTGTTCGAATTTCATATTTGTAAATAGCAAAGTTTGAAAATCAAACCATCGTCGGACAATAATATACGATTTGTAGTAAAAACAATTACTTATTTGATAAACTGCCTTATACATATATGTTTTTGTTATATACAATTATAGGTACATACCTCCTTAACTGGTTAGATTGGGTCATCGAATTAAATTATTTTGCGCTAATAGTAGACATCTCGTTTTAAGTAAATAAATAAGTAGGTACGAGTACCTACATTTAAACTGTGTCATCATCATGATCATTCTCCTGCCTTTATTTCATTTAAACTGTGTAATTGTAACAAAAATAAAGTAAGTATACTTACAAGCATACATTAATAAATAATAATAAGTAATAAATAACTTTATTGCACAAAAGGTGTTGCAGTAAATACAATAAAAACAGTTGCACTGCATTATACCTACATAATATTTATCTATCAACAATTGCAATATACCGGAGTGCATCACTAGATTAAGCTATCCATTTTCTTTCTTGATTTAAGCTGAGGGCATAGTAAACTGACTAGTAAGCTAGTAGGTATCTATTTAGCCAAATACGGTGATCGGTAGATACAAACTTAAGTAGATAGGAACATAATATATGTTATCACATCCTATGTTGATATTTCGGATGAACTGAAAATAACCACAAGCCGCGCATGTTATCTATCATATCAGTGTTCTTTTTATCATATTGCATGTTGAAACTATAGTTTTTATTCTGTTTGACAACATAAATCAAAGCAATGAATGATTAATGCAGCATTGTCAATGTCGTGATGAATCAATTAACAGCACAGTGCTACACAGCAACATCGACCTTGAAACTAAACATTCAAGTACAAGGCCCTGTTGTATATTTACGCAGCGCCACAAAACCCATACATGACAACACGGTCAACTATAATAATAACCCACAAAAGAATCGACGCATCATTAAACCTCCAACATTCAGTTAAATTGGATACAACAAATAAACCTTCTCATAATAAGTCACGTAATAAGTGTACCTATGCATGGAAACCCACCGGCAACAGCTGACGATATCATGTTCTGTATTAAATGCCGGCTTTCGAGTTTATAAATGAGTTCATGCAGTGTTCAATAAATTCCTAACGGTTTCCACGGTACATGATACGAGTATTATGCAGTTTTGAATTACAAATTCCGAGTCAGGAAATTTTTATTGAACACACCGTAGAAGCTTCCCGAATTCTACCGATTTGTGCCCGAACGAGCCGCGGCTTTTCTAGAAACCGTACGACAGTACGCACGGTTTCTAGAAAAGCCGGCTCGTTCATATAGTATGACAATACTCATTAGCATTTTAATTTATTGTAAACACTACATCAATATTTTGAGTAACACTTTCATGCCGTAGTTAACCACGGTTTATTTATAGGCATTTCACACACAACATCCGTTTTCAAAGCACCATAACTGCGAAAAATCCGATAATCGGTATTATTGCTCAATGAAGTCGTAGCTGAAAAATTTTCAGCGTGGGTTTTCATGTTAACTTAATGAAAAATAGGTCACAGTACCTGGCCTTCCTCTCCAGATCGCCGGTCTTCTCATTTCTCTTCAGTATAAAAGGCAGCCTGTTCGACACTACAATCATGCTTCCCTTGCTGTTGCACGCTGATCGACTGGCACTTCTGTTCGTTCCACTCATGTTTTTGCTTTCTCTGCGAACGTTCCTATTCACGGCCAATCACTACGTCGACTGTACGCATGCGCAACCCAAACGGAGGGATTTTTGAAAGAATATTTTATTTAGCACTGTGTTTGTATTGTTTTTGTCATTCCAGGTTATTCGAATGTTATTGAACAAATTCTCGCGTTGTTCAGAATGTCTAAATTGACATCATGGACGGAGATCGAAGCCGTACTGTTTCTTTTGTATGCGTCGGGTGCCTTTATAGACTATTGAGACGCGTCGCAGAAGGGCGAACATCTCGTGCGTCTGCGAGGCGGCGGAGGTCCGCGCTGGCGATGGGAAGGGTTATCACTGTACTGACCCCTCGTCAAGAATTGTTTTGGATCTTGTCCGACTGAAAATGCGAATTCGGTGTTTGTAATGATTTAATGAAGTCGAGGCTTCACTGTTGTATCTCTTGTTTCCGAATTTTGATAATATTATGAGTATCTTTCAACTCAGGCGTAATATGTGTCAGTCTGCTTAAACAAATGCCGTAATAAAAAGAGATGCCGTAGTTTATAGTAATAACATAACACGTGTTTTGCTAGGCCATGAAAAACGAAAATTGTTAATGTCATTTATGCCACCAGACATTTGAGACAACAGTATTTCAACTCAAGAGTCAAAATAAACACTGTCAGTGATTACGAGTGACTGATGGTCAGTATGTACCTGCACCGGCCCTTTACTCGAAGGAAAGACAAATGTACCCATTAATCTTCTCTGTATTGTAAATTAATATAAATGAAATAATACAGCAAAAAAGCGACGCGTAGGTTCATGAACACAGGTCCGCCGTTAACGATCGAAGTTATTGTTACAAAAGCCTTGGGGCGGCTATTTACACTGCCAACAGGATACTTTTAAAAATAAACAATTTCCCCACTGCTTCGTTGTTGAAATACTGTAAAAGTTATACTTTTGTTACAGTTTTAGCTGTGTCTAAAATGGTGATTTTTAACTAGAAGAGCACCGTATTTAGGTAATTATTATCGAACGGCAAATATTTGTACTTATAATCTATTTGGCAATACGCCTGTTATCTTAGATATGTATGTTACCACATATCTTTCTAGAAATCCCGTGAAATTTCAAGTTTAACGGCGGCCGGGAATAGATGCCCCGCGCTTCCATGTCATGGTGTGACGCGTGATGCGTTCGTGGTGCGCACGAGTTGGTCGCGTGCCGCACGGTCTCCCGCGCATGAGCCACGGCACTCAATGAATGACTCCTCGCCGGGGTGCCTATGGTATGTTTGCAGCATGCTACTACTGTGACGTAGTGATGCATGTGTTTGTGTTTATGTGTGACGCGTTACCGATATTGGTGGACGTAGGGTTTCGTCAGGTCGCGTTTGGGGTTTGTTTGATATAGGTACCTAACTAGTTGGTACTGGTAATCGGCCTTCGCTAACTGACATTCTTATTTCATATTTTCTAACTCGTCTTGAGGAAGTTTTACTTTCATTTTTATGGCTTTCAGCAATGACGCTGGAATGTTGACAGTTAAAGCAAAAGCTACAGAAACCACTTTTTATTGCCAGTAAAAAGTTACTGGCAATAAAAAGTGGTTTCTTCATGACAACACCAACCGAACCCATAACTGACCCTGTGATTCTCATTAATATGTCTTTTAATAATCATTTACACACGTGCCGTTAACCACTAATGACTATGCGACCACTAAAATCAATTTAATGTGAATCTTCCAGTAAATCACCTGTTATATTAGATACAGTTATAATATTCAGTTGTAGTGGCGATGCTTGGAGGAGGCTTGGGTCTGTATGTCCAGCAGTAGACATCTTTCGTCTGATTATGATAAAGTTTTATACAAGAACGTCAATCTGGAAACTTACGTTGCTGAAAATGTGCCTCATCATTACTTAAAGATCGCGAAGGACGTGGAAATTTGTAGTTACAGACATCATCATCATCTGCCTAGCCTTTTCCTAACTATGTTGGGGTCAGCTTCCAGTCTAACCGGATGCAGACATATACAGCATTATTTGTAATAGCACAAACGTTGCTTAAAGTTAAGAGACGTTTAAACGTCAGAAATGTTTGGTCGCTCATTACGCAACGTTTATAAATAAACCCCGTATTCACCATCTACGCAATTGGCGAAATATGGGTGCAGTATACAGGGTTTCAGGGATATCGACGCATACTCTGTTACCATGGATTTAGTACATGATTCTGAACCTCCCTGCTTGATTTTTTTTTACGGTGACTTTCCAATTTTCAAGAATCATGTGCTGAATGCATGGTTATAGTTTGCGCGTCGATGCCCAATCATCCGGGAAAAGGAAATACACGCGCTAATAGTAGGTTTATGGTCAGCCACGCAGTAGATACTAGTATAAACTAGTGTCATGTAAATCACAACAAGGAAATTTTGTTCATATAGTCATTGACTGCATGTTCTGAATCGAAGTGACGCCTTTGTGAATCAGCGTCATTACCTAACACACTTGTCAATACATTTAATACTTTTATGACCTCACAGACACGCGATAGAAACCGTGCCCGAACGTGGAAACGTATAGCTAAAATAAAATAATTATCAGCAGTGGAAAATCTACTATTTGTCGTAATTAATAATATTGCGTTAACAATACAATGATGGTTATCTAGGCAAATATTTATCGCAGAACCAATATGTACTTCTACTTATTTATATACGTATCTTTTAGAATGTTCTATATTTATATCACACATAATTATTAAAAAAAAAACGTCAGTATAGATGTCAGTTATAAGCTCTTACATAACATTAGCATAATCTACATAATATCCAGTAAACACACACATAACCTCACGCCTGCAGGTCTTCCTCAAAGGGGTAGGCAAGGATGTAGGTACACTGTTCACCCCATGTAGTCTTTAACATGGGGTCTGGAGTATTTCTCAGTAACAGAGTCTGAGCACGGCTTGAACAGGCACAAATCCAAACTCAAGGCAGGTACTGACAAATTCCGTACAGACCCACTATCCAGTTTTAAGGTAAAAAGGTAGTCGTAAACATTGTTTAGGCGGTCGATATAAGAATGAGTCAGATAGGTAGGTTAATCAATGAGTTACCTACACTTACACATAGGCATGTTGAAACTGCGGCGTGACGTCACAGCCACGTGCGTACCTATGTGTGTTTGTCACCATTCGTTTACCCACAGAAGGTGCGCTGTGAATTAGATATATAGCCTTAGAATAAATGAAGTTGTTTGTGTATGTATACACACGATGTATGGAAACGTATGGGGTTAAAAAAGTAATTGGTATACAAGTGATTATCCTACTGATCTAAGCAGAGATAATTCGTCTTTTTGCGTTGGACACTTGAAGTTGGACTGGGGAGTATGTTGCACCACTTCTTCTTCCCAGCGATAGCACTAGAAAGTGGTGAAGGGCGGGCGTTTTTGGGGGACTGTATTTTGTAACTTTGACGTTCGAAAAGTGCTGATTCTCAGCCTAATTTGAATAAATGACTTTTGATTTTGGTTTTGAAGGGGCAAATGACAATATGAATACGAAGAGACAGTCTTTGATGAAGCCATTACAAATTCATTGTCTATCTAGTAGCATTAAGTAGGTACTTATATCTTCTTTTGGGTAACATCAATCAATAGATCAATTCAAATTGATTGACGAAATATACATCAACTCCTGTTTGTACTTTGTGATTCACTACACACAGCGATGAATGACGATGATTATACAATTGTATGCTTGTATGTCAAAACAAGGGTAGATAATGGTAATGTTTGGGTCATGACCCAAACATTTAGGTACTGGAATATGAGCATTACATTATCCGAGCGAGATATAATTATGAAGAAAGATCAAGAAATTTATTTTAAAAAATTTTTGTCGCAAGCTTTGTTTTAATTCAAGATCCGAGTTCAATCCGAATTGGAAATTTTCTAAATTCGGATGAACTGAGTTCGGATGTACTGCGCAACCCCTCTTACAAATAGTACTATGGCTACTTCGGAGTCTTCGGACCATCATTTCTCGGATTCATTGATCGTATGCAGAATCGCTCAGTCTCGATCTAATCAAGTTTACAGTTCACTTAGCTTTGAATAAAACTCAACTGACTGCAAAGATAGCAGATTATGATGAATATTATTATGTTTTAATTTCGACCATGAACATTTGGGTCTACACCTGTCATTACCAACTGGGATAACTAAATTAATCAATCACTTAAAGTATTTGAAAAAAAATTATGTCACCTCGCTTTTTGTTTTTAGCTCATCTTGGCGGCATAGTCAGCCTATAATGTTACCACTGCTGGGACACAGGCCTCCTCTCTGTGGGAGGGAGTGGGCTGTAATCCACCACGCGGGCCCAGTGCGGGTTG
The DNA here is from genome assembly GCA_951799955.1 of Apamea anceps. Classification (NCBI taxonomy): domain Eukaryota; kingdom Metazoa; phylum Arthropoda; class Insecta; order Lepidoptera; family Noctuidae; genus Apamea; species Apamea anceps. Next base: position 5,138,078 of record OX637506.1, read on the forward strand.
GTGGATTGTCTTGGCGGCAGATCAGCAAAATCACTTTATAAAACCATCATCTTCTAGGTTACCTATTTCCAATGGCGGTATCGTCAAAGGTAAGTACGATGCCGCTCAACAAATTGGTGCGGGATCCGATGCAGGTAGTGGCGACCTACTTACCATCGTTACCAATGACTGCAGCATCGCGATAACGACTCCACTCACGGGGTTCGCACGTGCTATGATAATATCTGTTTTAATATTCTGTTTGTTTTGTTATATGTTTGTTTTTATATCTGTTTTTCTTATGCCTAAGGCATTAAGTCCGCCTTTGTACCATTTTGTGCGAAAAGTTTAAGTAATTAAATATTAGGTCCTTTGTTTTTTTTAAAGTATGATCGCAATAATGGTTTTTATTCAAGGAGTATCTAAGAGGAGCTTTAAATACGAGTAGGTCTAAGATTTATCAAAATTATATAAAGAACTGCTTGCTTGAAAACCGTTGGAAAGGGAGTGACTACAGAGATGACGACTAATGGAGAAGTATGAAAAAAAAGACATGTTGCGCCGACCACAAATAAATTGGGATAAAGAACTGCTTGCTTTAAAGGATACCAAAATAATCTCAAATTAACGAATAGAACAAATAAGGGAATTCTTCATTATTTTTTTAGTTTTATTAAGGCTATATAAAAACAGAGTTAATGATGAAAGTAATTTAAAAAGGTAGACTCCGGAAAAAACCTTTTATAAAAGAAAATCATCGTAATTCCTGCGTTATAATGGCGTAAATTTCCATAGACCGCTATTCTAGAAGGATTTCCTGTTCATTGTTTTAGTTGGAAACATTTAATATTCTTAGTACCTACTAGCAACTGCATCAATAATTCACGAAGTTCACTTATAGATGTATTATGATATTTTTAGTGTATATAAATGAGCTACCCCATTTATTAAAAAACCAACCACAAATGGTGTTATTTGCTGAAGATACTTCCTTAATTGTTAATGCCCTGCAAATGCAAAATTGGTTCACTGCTAATAATTTAGTATTAAATGGGAAAAAATCTTAATGCATAAAATTTGCTTTACCGAATGTTAAAAGCAGTGATTGTGACATAGTATTGAATAAAGAGAAACTAGAAATAGTCGATAAAACTGTTTTCCTGGGGATAACGCTCGACTCAAGGCTGTAATGGGGTCCTCATATAACAGCTCTTGCAGGACGGCTAAGTTCAGCAGCATATTATGCTGTAAGAACAATCCGTCAATTTTCTAATGTAGATACCGCGAGGCTAGTCTATTTTAGTTACTTTCATAGTGTCATGTCTTACGGTATTTTACTATGGGGACTGGCTGCAGATATCGAGTCTATTTTTATTCTGCAGAAAAGAGCCATCAGAGCAATATATGGCCTCCGCAGGCGCGATTCTCTAAGGGAACTGTTTAAAGATATTAATATCATGACGGTACCTTGTAATATCTATAAAAACATCATGTACGTAAGGAAAAGTTTAAATCTTTTCAGTAAAAGAGGTGACAAAGACACCTATAGAACTAGAAATAGGGACCAATTAGTTCAACCAGGTTTCAGACTGGCTAAAGTAGACTCTTCCTTCATAGAGTACTGTTTAAAATGTTACAATAAAATACCTCCCCACATACTCCAACTTAATAAAACGAGATAGAAATCTATACTTATAATAAATCTGTAGAAGTGAAAATTCTGTACATTGAAAATATCAAAAAAATAAATGGCAGGGGGTGTTACTAGACCGACACCGAACCCAAAATTGTGATTAAAAAAATTTTTGTCTGTCTGTCTGTCGGTCTGTCTGTCTGTCTGTCTGTCTGTCTGTCTGTCTGTCTGTCTGTCTGTCTGTCTGTCTGTCTGTTTGTTCAGGCATCACGCAAAAACTACCGGTTCGATTACGTTGAAACTTGGTATAATTATTCTTTAATATCCTGGGCACCACACTGGGTACTTTTTATCCCGGAAAAGTATATACAATAAAAAACAAACTTAATTTTGCGGTTCGATCCCTAGACCCGATTACTGCACCAACCGCAAATAATAAGTTTGTCGTAGGTTAAGTCACCCGCAATGGATTTCATTTTTATTCTTTTTAGTTTTTTGAGTTATTTAGGTTTATTTTTATGTAAGTCGTAGGTATAGATTTTAATTTTAAAGTATAGGTAGTATATTTGATAGTGTACGTAGTGACCGTAGGAACTATTCAGTAATCTGTGCCGTAGGTTATTTTATAATACCTACTGTTAGGTAGGATTAGTCATTCGTATAGATATTAGTTTTTAGGGATTTTGCTTATTTATTGAGTTTAGATTAGTTATCATCAGAAATAGGTTTATTTAGGTAGGTAGGTATTTAATTTTCTGTTATTGAGTTTTTTTTTTTTAATTAGGTAGGTACTTAGGTAAAGATATCATATAGGTACCCTCTTAATCACCATTAATGAGACACAATTGGTTTTCTATTGTAATTAGCCACAAAGGGCCCGCGAGATAGATGGCATTCTGGGGAAGCACATAGGTACATTTTATCCTGTTAGCACGTTCGCGTGGGATAATTTCCGACATCCACGCGGGCGAAGCCGCGGGCAGAAGCTAGTCTTACATAAAACGCACAATATGCAGCCAAGCATAAGTTGGGGGATTACATCGCTCACAAAAATGCTTGGCTAAACGCTCGTCCCTCCACAGGGCGCATAAATAAATTGATTTACATTTAAAAATACTTCACACACGCCAACCCTACCTACATACTGTTGGAGCTGCTGAAGATTTTAAAATACATACTATTTTTGCATTATATAAATTCAATCTCCCAGTATTGTATAATTGCATAGCACATAATTATGTGAGTACTATGTACATATTATAAAGCTACCATTTACTGGGTACCTACGTCTTTCATTGACTTGAATGTGCCCTGGCGGCTGAGAGTATGTCACGCTCACTCCAATGTCTCGCTGGTGGTGGCGCATGTGTTGGATTATTTAGCTCCCTTCAAAATGGTTGAGCTGATGGTGCCAATCTATGCGTCATATTTGTGAACGAGCACCGGCAGTAGGGACTGGTCCACTCTTTGCTGCCAAGCGCATGATGATGCAAGGGAGGCTTTTTATTTCATGTTCAGAATTTTCCCAGTATTGTAAATGCTCTAAGTGCATGTGCAGTTATCTATGTAGATTAGTCTGATAAACACGTCAGCACACTTCTCTTATCACCCACTTTACAATGTCACACAACCATCTGATCTACCCTTGATCTTTCATACGTAGCACATACGTAACCAACTTAATGGTCTTCTATTAATACAGGGTGCCATCAGGGTGACATGTGATACCTACGAACCCGCACTGGGGCGTGGTTGATTACAGCCCACTCCGTCCCACAGAGAGGAGACCTGTGTCTTAGCAGTGGGAACATTACAGGCTGATTATGATACGATAGGTTGTACGAGCAAATCATGAATTCGGCACCTGATTGAGTCGTGTGCTAAAGTGACTAATATCGACTTTAGAATTAGTCGCTGCGCCGCCACTCCGTCGGTCTGCGCTAACGCATATCTCGGGGTCTACGCTCTTAGCAAGAAATCTATAGTTTCGGACGAAGTTACGAAGTTTCCTATTCCGACGTATCACTTAGGTTCGGGGCCGAACCAAGAACGAATGATAAAACGATTTGAAAGTTGTCCTTACTCCTGATGTGATATCTGTCCCAAAAAGTTAATTTATCGGGGTAGAATTCATTTTGAAGTATCGAACTACGATCAAACGGGCCCGTATCTTCGTTGACGGACTTAAAGAGTAGGCCCCCAGGGCCATGCTGTGTACAGACCGTGCTTGACGTAGCTTCAGTGCCTGCCCCTTGTGTGCCACGGCCGTGTCCCGTCCCGGGCGGGCCCCGTGGGGTAGTTGCGTAACACACTGTCAGCAGCAATGGCTTTCATTTTGACAGTTCAACAACATTCATTGCGTTATTTAGGTTGTTGAGCAGACAAATTGACGACACGATTGGCGCAGTGGCAGAGCGATCAACTGCTGCGCTGCGGTTCGATTCCCGCACGGAACAAATATTTGTATTGCCTACAGGTAGTTGTTTCGGGTCTGGCTATTTGTGTATGTGAGTTTAAATGTTTGTAAACGCACCCACGATACAGGAGTAATTCATAGTGTGGGGCAACGTTTTTTTTTAAAACAAAAAAATCGAGATGTTTGAGATTGAGAGTGTGTTACGCATTTAGGATGCTGGTATTTGGGAATAAACCTTTTGTCATTTATTATTTTCATTGACATCAAATTCTTCACATAAACATTAGGTAGCTGTGTCAGATAGTCATGTCATGTAGTCATATCAGTACCAAGCAAGCCTCATTACAAAATAATGACATGATGTCTCGGATTAGGATGACTGTAGGAAAAAGCCATGGCAAATATTTTCTGTGACGTCATTGCATATCATGGTATCAGTTTTAACACCTATTTACACTCGAGTACTTCTCATTTATGAGACAGCTGCTGTGCTGCTGAGGAGTTTGTTGCGCCACTTCTACTTCCCAACCAGGGCCCCAAGTCTGCTATTTTTATAAATTCGTCATTCCAACACGACCCCATTCCCATCCCATTGTCATTTTGCTTAAAGTTCGTAATCTGCTAAATTTCTAATGGCGATTATTGGTCGGTCAATGGTCTCGTCATAGAATTATGTCATAATGACATTGTCGTATTGTCATTAATATAAAACCCGTCAGTAGAAATGATTTTTGAAAAACTACCACTACTTTATTTATGCCAGATTTCATTTATATATATTTTTACATATTATTTATTAGTGTTTTATACAAGTCAAGTGTTTTATGTAAGTCAGTCATTCATTTATCATTATGTACGAGATTACCATTCTATGCCATTTCTTTCAATGGAGTGTCAATTGTTGACCACTGGAAAGTCATAATGACGTCATTATGTTAGTAGATTACCAAACTTGTCAAAATCAACAATTATGAAATCAATGATAGACCATTCTGACACTATTGTAATAGCAGACTTGAGGCCCTGATAAAGCACTAAAAAGTGGTGACGGGCGGATGTTTTGGAGGACTGTCTTATGTAATTTTGACGTTCAAAAAGTACTAATTCAGACATATGATTTATAAATTTTGATTTTGACTTTTAAGCATAATATAACGCCAGAGCAATGTACCTATGGCCTTTTGTATACATTTGTAAATTAATTATTATTAGTAATTGTTATTTTTTAAGCAATTTTAAGCAATTACTTGCTAATTGTTTTGTAAACTGTTTTTACTCAAACTTTAAAGCTGACATTATATTACACAATGAGTCTTAAAATTTTCCTCATTAAAGAACTTTACACAAAGCACCTCTATACATTTTGTGGTCTCTATTGAAGCCACGAACAATGTTAACAAAACATTAGTCCTAATTGGTATTTGACCGCGTACCTTAGCATTTTCATGGTCGTGGGTTCGAACCCACTGAACCCAGGCGGGGCTTTACATTGTGTAATTTATATTAATTTATATATTATTAATTTCGTTATCACTGCTCTCAAAACGGCGAACCGGCATGTCCTAGAGCCAAAAATTCGACGATACGTGACATCTACCAACCCGAACTGGGCCCGCGTGGTAAATTACGGCTCATTTCTTCTCACCTAGCGGAGGCCTGTGTCCCAGCAGTGGGAACATTATAGGCTGATTATGCTTTACAAAGCACCTCTATACATTTTATGGTCTTCATTGAAGCCAGTTACAAAGTTAACAAAACATTGGTCCTAATTAGTATTTAACACGTACCTTAACTTACAAAGTAAATAACTTCAAACTCAAATCATATAATTCAAGTAAACCAATTACAGGCACTTTTGAATTGTCAAAGTGCCGGTCAGTCAGAAAGATAAAGCTAGTTGCCCATTCCAAAGAAGAACGAGCAAGAAACTCCACGGACACTCTTTTAAATCATAAAATTGTTACAAAATATTTGATTACACCATTCGTGTTGAAATTAACCATGTGAGAACTTCGATCAATAAATAGTAGGTAAGTACTAGATTAAGGATCAGGAACAAAAATCAGTCGCTCAAGTGGCCACGTTTGCACACACGTAAACATCTACATTTCTTAGAAAAAAGTTTAATAATATTAACAACTTCAGTTTATTATAAACCTTAATGCTTAAACATAAAGTTTAATTACCATTGCAAATTATATTTAAAATGTCGCTTGAAAATAAAATCATTCTATCAGTCAGTTATTCTAAAATGAAACTTAAAGTCTAAGTTATAAGGTTAAAAACATACTAATTTGAAATAAGACCACAAAAGTATTTGTGGTCTTATTTTTCGGGCCGTTTTTGAAGCGCTTGTCGGGAATCTAGTACTATTATTGATCGAAGTGTGAGAACGATGTAGAAAGACGTGCTCGTTAAAAGTGTCCGTTATAGAAAACATAAAAACAATTTAGAACTTATCAAGTGCGTTAGAGTACAGTAGGTACTGGGAACATTCAAGAACCGCGGCTCGTTTCATACCGATAACATTAACTATCGTATATAATGCGAAGTGATTATCGTGCCTATGTAATGTCATAATGTGCCTAGCTGTACATATGTGTAATGATTGCACATTAGTTCCGAGGCTATGAAGAGGACTCTTTGTCAACAGAGAGTCTAGAAGCTTAGGAATATGATAAAGGCAATGCGATCAAAGAAATTTCTCGAGGTTCATTAGTGGAATAGTCGATTTTAATGTTCTCGTTATCACTGTTTATTATATCAAGCTAGAGATATTTTTTAATAATGTTGGTTTGTTTATAATGCGGCACACATTTGAACGGGCAATAAGTTTTAATTACAGTATAATTAATTCTAAAATTATTGTTTTTGAATTGTTTTTATGTATAGCATTAGTTAGTAGTAAAATTTAGTACTGGTGGAGAGTACAGACGCCAGCACATCAAGCTACTACAATCTGTCAAATTTCTTTAGTAGATTTTCAATTTTATCGCTAAAGCATTAAGGTTCAAGATTGATTGGGAAAATTTGACAGTTTTGGGTAGCTTGACCTGCTGGCGTCTGTACTATTTATATTTTTAACTTTTCTACTGTTATATTTAATGGAAAAAATAAAACCCGATCACAAAACCCGGCTCATCAGCCCGTAACAAAAGAAAAATATTTAACCGATCCTCTTATATAAACTTTTTAAAATAAATGAGCGTCTTTCTAGTGTGTAACCTTTTTTAAAATAAATGAGCCTCTTTTTAACTTTCTATTTAAGCTTTTTTCACAGTTTTTACAACCAAGCTAGGGTACTCCGACAAAATGTGTTACGTTAGGTTAGAACTGTTACCAACCATGCGTGAGCCGAATTGGTCGCACTAATTAAGGTGGGTCACGCCGACCAAATGGGTTAGTTTAGGTTAGAACTGTTACATCCAAGTCGGTCGCAGTTACTTTGACCTTAAAATAGGAATTATCTAAGGTTCAATTAAATACCTACCGTAACAAAATGGCCTCTGTAAGGCATCCCTTCTTTCACAGTAAAGGAACGAGTGTTTGAACTAAACGATAGTACACTCTAATGTACATAGTTACCACGCGATTTCACGGCCCATTTAATAATCATTTTGTATGCATGTGCAGTTAAACATTGCTATAAACAATAAGTCCAAGTCACGTGCAACGCAACCTCGGGCGATAGGGTATGTATTATCAACAATAGTGCGATACATAAATAGTGCTGTAAAATAAATCAAAAAATCTTATTTATAGTATTGTTTACAGACGCTGATTATACTTGTGTTTTACCCAGCTGGGACTTACCTAGTGGGAAAGAATGAGCTTCAGGACAAGAAAAAAGTGATTATGAAAATACCTATAATCTCGAGCATTTTCGTAAGAAAACGGCTGTATGCTTCCTATTGTTTTTTTCTCCTGGGTTTAACTACATACAACATGTTATAATATATTTTTTAAATGTACGGTTGATAACCTTGTCAATTTTATGCTTGTATACAAAATCGTAGTACTTATATACCTCCTCTTTTTTTGAAGTCGATTAAAAATTATAATAATATAGGTACTCGCGGCAACTACGCTGTATCGCGCGACCTCTATATTTGTACTAACTTGGAACATCATAGAATAGTTGACAAATTATATAAAAATATTGTAGATATTCTTTGCGAAGCTGCAACTACTAGTCACAATTACCAAGTGACAATACATAGTCACAATTACCAAAAAATATAAAAATGATGATGAAAAAATGGGTTGGAATGAACACGTTAAAGATGTGCACGGGCAATGGTAAGCCTAGGAAGCCAGCGGGGTCGCTATATGAAAATATGGTAACAAGTAGAACATTTTTCAAAAGTAAGCTAAGTAAAGTGGTGTCAAAACAATGCAGATCAATTAAAGATGAACGAAATTGCGAGCCATCGCGAAGCTAAAAATTTTAGTAGTTTCTGGAAAGCCAAAGCAGGCGAACAGCTTGAATCCCAAGTCGGGCCTGCCAGTGTGCGTCGGTGGCGTAAACGAACCTGAGGCTATTGCCAATTTATTTATGGCTTCGTTCAAGACAGAGTCACCACTAGGTCCACCGACGGGCGGGTCGGATGTTAGGGAGGAGTCCAAGGGCACGCCTATCATGTTCACCGCTAGGGAGGTTGGGTCGGTCTTGAAGGACATGAAGCGGGGTAAGTCTCCTGGACATGACGGCTTAAGCGTAGAACACATGCCTTATGCAGGTAAGCACTTGCCACGTGTCTTAGCTCTCTTATTCAACGTATGTATGAGTCACTCGTATCTTCCAGTGGACCTTATAAAAACGATTGTCGATACGATTGTTGGAGATACGAGTGTCAAGAACAACTACAGGCCTATCTCCTTGGCGACGATTGCTGCGAAGGTGTTGGACGGTCTGATTGACAGGCAGTTGGATAAATATGTATATCACCTTCCATGACGCCCAATTTAGGTTTAGGCCATATTTATCGACTGAAACAGTGATCCTCTATCTCAAACATACTGTCCAATACTATGCAGAAAGGAAAACACCTGTTTATGCGTGTTTTTTGGACTTCTCCAAGGCATTCGACCTAGTGTCTTATGACTGTCTCTGGGGGAAACTCTCCCATGACACTGACCTTCCTGGGGGACTGATTGCTGTACTAAAATACTGGTATAGCAACCAGTCCAACTACGTTAGATGGGCAGGTGCCATGTCGGGTGCGTACAGGGTGGAGTGCGGCGTGAGGCAGGGGGGGCTTAGCTCGCACAGACTCTTCAACCTGTATGTCAAACGGCTGATATGTGAGCTCAGCAACACCCAAGTCGGTTGCTCCATTGACGGACAATGCTTCAATAATATAAGTTACGCGGATGATATGGTGTTGTTGAGCCCATCGATCAGTGCGTTAAGAAAGCTTCTCCGAATCTGTGAAGACAATGCGGTGACTCATGGTCTCAGGTACTACTCAATTAAAAGCGAGCTCTTAGTGTTTAGGGCGCAAAATAACCGGTTACCTTGGGTGGAGTTCCGCTGAAAAGAGTCACTCGTTTTAAATACCTGGGGCACTGGGTCACCGATAGGCTGTCGGATGACGACGATTTAAAGAGGGAACGTAGAGCGTTGGCTGTCAGGTGTAACATGCTGGCCCGCAGGTTCGCACGGTGTACGCGAGAGGTTAAAATAACATTGTTCAGGGCCTACTGCCAATCGCTGTATACGTGCGTCCTGTGGGTCAGTTATGCTCAGGGCTCGTACAATGCTTTACGAGTCCAATATAATAACGCGTTCCGGGTAATGCTGGGGTTGCCGCGCTTCTGTAGCGTGTCGGGGATGTTCGCAGACGCACTCATCCCGGATTTCGGTTCGCTGCTGCGTCTGCGAATTGCATCACTGATGCGTCGGTTGTGCGACAGCCCCAACAGCCTCGTGACTACTGTAGCCGGCGGCAGGGTGGATGGCCAAATAATAGGTCACTGGATGGCGGCACACAGACCGTCATTCAGATATGTGAGGTAGGTTTGTTTTTTAGGTTTTATTCTGTAGGTTTAATTAGATTAGTTTTATTTGTTATTTTTTATATTTATTTAACGTGTTTTATGATCGTATGTTATGTTAGGGATTTATGGTCTGAAAATAAAGATTTATTATTATTATTATGCGGCTGCTACGAGCTGCTACTCTGCCTCTACGCGACTGCTGCGCGCCTTTATTTGCTGCTACGCGCTTCTAAGCGCTTGCTACGCCCCTTGCTGCTACGTAGCTGCTACGCTGCGTCTACGCTTTGCTATAAGTCAGACGCCAAACAAACGCAATGAGCGAACTTTTACGCATTCATTTATTGTAATGTTTAAAATAAATTCTTAGTAGGCCAGTTAGAAAAACACAATTATAATCGATACGAAGATAATCTACTACGTAAACCTAAGCCCCCATTAAATTATATACGAGTAAATATGTTTTGATATTGAAGCTAATGAATGACCGGGGCACGTTGCGGGTCAAACCAAAGGCTTCACGTGTTTGGAAGGGATTCAAGCAAAACTAAACATCTACCGTCACACATACTCTTATTTATCGTTAACGTAGTACAATAACATAAATTTAACTCATCAATTCCTAAGAAACTATGAATATTTTTCGCGTAATATCAATAACATCGAACATGACTTGTCACTGTGATACGCTCTTTGCCCGAGATAAAATGTAGCGAATTGGACAATGTGGATTTCGTATAGTAAAGTCTAAAAGTTTTAAGTCTTAGATTTAAAAGTCTTAATAAATCCGAGTTTTCGGTAAAGTTATGATCATTATCATCTGCCTCGCCTTTTTACAACTATGTTGGGGTCGGCTTCTAGTCTAACCGAATGCAGCAGAATACCATTATTTTATATGGAGTGACTGCCTATCTGACCTGCTCAGTTTAGTTACTCAACTGGATAACATGCTCACCTTACCAAGACTGATTGTCAAAGATCGAGAGATGCTTTCCGATCCACGGAGGAGTCTTGGTATGTAAAGAGTGTCACCCATTCACGTTTCGGCCTTGGCAAGCGTAGCTTAACAATCGATCGATCCGTAAGGCTGTTGTTGCTTAACCCCGAACATTTAGAAAAGTGTATGGGGAAGTTTTCATGAAAATTATGCCTGAAATCGGCAGCAGGTGCACTTTAGATGTGCGTGATATAACGCACATCTAAAGTGCACCACATACATACATACAACATACCAATCAAAATATTATGCTGTAATCATAATAAATAGGTACAGACGCCAGCACATCAAGCTACTACAATCTGTCAAATTTCTTTAATAGATTTTCAACTTTATCTCTGAAGCATTAAGGTTCAAGGTTGATTGGAAAAATTTGACAGTTTCGGGTAGCTTGACCTGCTGGCGTCTGTACACTGAATTTTTAATATGTTTTTTTTTGCCTATACTGTCCCACTGCTGAGCAAAGGCGGGAGGCCAAGTCCTCCAATTGTGCGTTTCGTTTGTGCAGAGTAAACAATTTTTCTTTCTTTCTTTTTCTTTCTTCCAGGAACTCCTTTCCCGCACCACCTCGAACCAGCCCTTTACTATTATGTATTACACATTATTTATTTATTAAATTAGATATACTGATTGCAGGACAAAAAAAATTGGTCATATTACAAATCTACGCACGCATATAGTCGCACACGTATAAGGGTCTATCGTAGTAAGCACTTCGTCCATTTTGGTTTATTTTGACTGTACAGAGGCAGTGTGATTGTGAATTTACGTAGTTAGTATTAATTATTTTTGGGATAAAAATACATATACCTATGTTAAAAATGACAGAAGTCGATTAAGTAAACGATTCTGAACAAACTACTTTCATAATGTGTATTCATTCAGTTACCTACACATTGTATATGTAACTACGACGTCGGTCTACGTGGGGAGTAAAATTATCAGTTTCCTTTGCAATATTTTATTGTCGCTGCCACTCAAGTTATTTTTGCATCGCCTTACAATACGTCTGCCAACAGTGAAGTAGGAATATTTAACATAAATAATTGCAATTATGCGGCAGTTCTCTAGTATTTATATTAGTGCTTTATTTACCGTACTTACGAACTAATCGGTATAAAATTAATGGTCCTTTGTAGTCGAGACATACTGGTGAATATTGTGTAAACAATCTATATACATATATACATATAATAAAATTGTAGAAAAGTGGTGTCTGTACAATGGAAATATATAAAAAAAAAGTAGTAGGGGTTGTTATTATATCGATGCCGAACCCGAAATTGTAATTAAATTTTTTTTTGTCTGTTTGTCTGTTTGTCGGTTTGTCTGTTTGTCTGTGTGTTTGTGCACGCTAATATCAGAAACGGCTTATTAGATTTAGATGCGGTTTTCACTAATATATTGTAGTAAGCTTCACTTAACATTTAGTGTTTATTTCATGTCAATCGGTTCATAAATAAAAAAGTTATGTCAATTTAAAGAATCACGGCGAACATTTACACGCCTCGCGCCTGCGCGTCCGTGGCTATACTATAAAGCGCGGTGAGAGCCGCGCCGCTGTCCAATTCGATCCAGCCTGTACCTTTGTTGCCCTCTCCCAGCGACGCCCTAAGCCGAGGTTCGTACCCCACAGGGGGTACCCTTAGCGCGCAGTCACTTAGTTTTAATCTAGATGTAGCCGTGGCTGGAGGCTTTAAGAATTCTAGTCCGGTTAAGAAGTCACGACCTCTCAAGGTCAACTAAGAGATGTCATTCATAAAAAAAAAACGCGCCGCTGCCATAAGGATTCAGTTATTCGTAGCGAATGCACGTATCCTGGAGAGTATAATAGTTGCATTCGATTATTGCGATTCACTTGAATACTGACTGTTTGCATAGTTCATCTAAAGGTATATATAAAATTCAAAGTCCTGACTGACTGACTGATATATCGACGCACAGCCTAAACCGCTGGTCCTAGAGACATGAAATTTGGAGGGTGTGTTCTTCGTTAAGAGTAGGCATCCATTAAGAAAGGATTTTTCGAAATTCCACCCCTAAGAGGGTGAAATGGGGGGATTTCGTTTGTATGAAAAATCTTATTCCTTGAATTAATAAACTTAAAACTTGGCACGAATACTTACCTAAATAAATTATGAAGATTGCCAGACTTTTTTTTTCTAAACTACCCCCTAACAATGGATTAGGGGGTTTCAAATTTTGTATGGAAGAATTTTAGCTCGCGGTCCGATTTACTCGAAACTCAGTATTTATACCTAAGATTGAAAATAAAGAATAATGTGTATCAGGGTTTTTCGAAAATCTACCCCTGACGGGTTGAAAAGGGGTAGTCAATTTTACAGGGGAGGATTTTACAGCGTAGCTTGATTAACTCGAAAATTGGTATAAATAATCTTTGTGTCAAGTTATGAACACATCTCAAACGATTTATCAAAATTGTGGAATTTTGATAAATCGCTTGAGATGTGTTAAAGATAGATAGAGATAGGGGTGGCCCTATGGGGGTGAAAAGTGGGGATACAGTTTATATGAAAAATCTTATTCTATTTATTAATAAATTTGAAAATTGGCAAGAATACTTGCCTACGTAAGTAATAAAGTTTATCAATATATGTTTTTCAAAACTATCCCCCAAAGGGGGATATATTGGTGTTAAAGTTTGTGTGGAAGAATTTGAATGAGCGATCCGATTAACTCGAAACTCAGTAATACTTTTGACAAGAAAGTAACGATGATAAGTTTTTGGGTCTTTCGATAATCGACCGCTGACGGGGCAAAAAGGGGTAATTAATTTTTTAAGGGGCGACTTTTACTACGTTGCTTGATTAACTCAAAAATTGGTATACAACAGCTTTGTGTCAAATTATGGAAATATCCAATATTTTTTTTTTTGTTTTCTTACGCCAGTGGGGTGAAAAGACGGGATACAGTTAATATGAAAAATCTTTTTCCTTTGGTTGGTTTGGTTTTTGGTTAACTTGATACTTGGCAATATTTGCCTCATTAATTAATACAGATGGTCACTTTTAGTTTAAAAACAATTCTCGCAGAGGCTTCAGAAGGCGAAAAAGTTAATATGTAAGAAAAAATACTAAACCGCTCGGACGAATTAACTCGAGACTCGATACTAATACTTAAAACAAAAGTATGTGTTTTAAGGGTTTTTCAAAAAGGTTTAGTATGTGTTTTACGGGTTTTTCAAAAAGGGTTAGGGTTTTCGTCTCTTACCGGGGTGGAAAATAGCATTAAAGTTTAAGGGATGGATTTTACTGCTTGCTTCCATTAACTCTAAATGGGTATAAATAATCTTTAAGTCATACAATGGGAACATATCAAACGTTTTTTTTAAAACAAAGCCTATGTCGTGGTAAAAGGGGACGACAAGGTTTATTTAAAAAATCTTATTCATTTGATCTGTAAACTTTAAAATTGAACCGAATTAAATAAATAAATGATAAAGATCGTAAACATAAATCTTCGAAATTTTTAAAGTAAAGTAAAGAGTAAAGTACGATAAAATTGCCTGCCAGCAGATGCCAAAGAGATAGTCATCCTGGGGAAGGACATACTTCTTATCCTTTCCGACATCCACGCGGGCGAAGCCGCGGGCAGAAGCTAGTAAGGGAATATGTTTATTTCCTTAGCTAGAGTTAAGTACTGTTAATTAATCAAGGATTAAAAATTAGAATCATGCGGAAAGACGCAATTAAAGTTATTCAAGAACTAGCTTCTGCCCGCGGCTTTGCCCGCGTGGATGTCGGAAATTATCCCACGGGAACGTGCTACCCTAAAAGTCTTCTTCTAGATCGGGCTGAATGGCGTGCAGTTGATGAGGCCTATGTCCAGCAGTGGACTGCTGGACATAAGCTTTTGGACATTGACTAGCTTTCTTATTGGAGAGGATACGCCTCTCTAATAAGAAAGCTATATATACGAGCTTATAAACTTCCTTATAGTAATCCTTGTTACTTAGTACAAAAGATACAAAGAAATAATCAACGTTCAAAGTGCTAAAGTGATACAGGTACAAAACATGTTTATTTTAAGTCGACTGAGCATAGCGAGACGACGCGTTGATAAAGCCTGTAGATCGGGGCAGCCATTCAGGCGCTAAGCTGTCTGCCTAATGTTCGATGATAAAGGTATTTAATAGGTAGTCTCAGAACGCGTACCAAAAGCAATCGTCGCGTTCAATGTCACTCGAAACGCTTGGTCGCGCCGACAGAGGGCGCCTTCCGGTTTTCCGAACGAAAAGTGACATAAGTTACGTTAGGACACGGGGTTACCCACCCAACCCTGTGGCCTGCCATTAGCCTGTATATTTTGAATGGCAATTATACAGGAGGTCTACCAGATGGTAAGTGGTCACCACAGACCATGAACATCAAACTCAAAGCATTTATTTCAAATAAACCAATTACAGGCACTTTTGAATTGTCAAGGGGTCAGTTTGTCAGAAAGATGAAGCTAGTAAGTAACCCATTCTAAACCGTAGTAGGTACCTATGGAGAAGAACGGGCAAGAAACTCCACGGACACTCTTTTACACATTTAGACATCGGCAGTATCAGACGCAACAGGTGCTTTGTCAACCCAGAGACAAAGCTGAAATGCTTCGTGTGCATATCTGATTACACCGGTACATTAGGTAAACTTCACACTCTCTGCTCTCATACTAGATGCTTCTGAAATCACAAAAACACCGCAAAGTTTTTAATTCCGTCATTGTCAGGATTATTTTGTCTTTTGAAGGTGAACTTCACCCGGTTATCATTTCCTGGTAGAATGCTAAGCATCATACGCTCTCGTGATTATTGCAAATGAGCAGATAAATGAGGAGATAACCGTATATCCACGTTTATCAGTGCGTATGGTTACTTGTGTGGTACATCTACAATACGCGGCCGTAAATATTTATTCTTTTCTTTTTAGGTTTCCGTATCTCAAAAGGAAAAACGGAACCCTTATAAGATCACTTCGTTGTCCGTCTGTCAAGACCATTTTTCTCAGGAACGCGTGGAGTTATCAAGTTGTGTATTTGATATTAATTTCAACTTGATAACTGCGATCCCGTAAAACAGTGAAAAAATCAAACTTCTAAGACAAAGGCAATCAAAAGATACGGGCGCTTATGTTCCGTTTATGCCGCAGGGTACTTCTGGTTGACCTAGAATCGTGAGATTTGGCAATGTATGTAGCAATGTCATGTAGCACAAATAAAGGAAAAAATCCAAAAACCGTTTCGTAGGGAACCCTTGAAAAAAAATTGTCAAGTGCGAGTCGGACGCGTGGTGCGCCCACATGTCCGACTCGCACACGACAATTTTTTTTTAATGCTGAATTGGCTTCCTTTTAATCTCGATCACGCCTGATGGAAAGCGATGGATGAGGTCTATGATGGAACGCGCGTGCCCAGAGGATGCCTGTTCACTCTTGCTGTGAAGGCAGACGGGTTGAATGTGGAAGACACACGCCGGCAGAGAGTTCATCATCAAGTTCTTTTTCTCAATGTTCAGATTTGTTGAGTTATTCACGCCTTCATTTCGTAAAGATCTCTCCCGTTAGTTAGACAAACCCTAATTTGGGAAAGGAGAAATAAAGAAAAAAACGAAGGTTTATTTCCCACCTCTGTCTTAGAAGTCTTAAATTTGTACTCCTTGAAGTAGCTTTGAAGTCATGACAATTAGGAAACCAATTTTTGACTGAAGAACGAACATGCTCTCGTTGGGAGGACAGATTTCTACAATTAGATAAAATTAAGGAGCATTAGTGTTGTCCACTTTATCACCTATCTCTCTCGTGTCCTATAAGAGATTATCAAGACCTTGATGCATCTAATTATAAACCGGCGATAAAGATTGACGTTCGTAACACGAGCACAAATATCGGCAGCTGCATGATACTGGACCATTAAGATGCGATAATACGCTATTATAAACAAACGATAGCATCTAACGTTAATGAAGCTGTGATGACCCTTTGGTAATGGTAATGACGTATTAGGGCGAGCTCAGTTACGTGCGGGTTTATCAAAGAAAAACTAAATGGTATACGTGTGAAAAGTCTCTTGTAGCTATTTAATAATAGTTACAAGAAAAAATCATCATCTGCCTAGCCTTTAATCCCAACTATGTTAGGATCGGCTTCCAGTCTAACCGGATGCAGTTGAATACCAGTAATTTACATGGAACGTCTCGATGCGATGCCCCTTGGTAAGACTATGTAGTTGTCAGACTTTCGGGCTTCTGACGACCCGTAACGACTGCCAATGATCCACGAATAACAACCGGGACCGTGCTTTCCGAGAAACGGACGGTGTTGGTATGTGAAGATGGTCACACATCCATGGACCAACCGCGGCAAGCGTAGCTTAATCTGACCGACCGAACCGTACGGCTGTTATTACGCCCCTCACTAAAATAACCTCAAAAATCCCCGTGTAGGTTATTGGCAGAATAATTTCCACCTACACAGAGGTATTTCACTAGCACTGATTACAACGGCATTCGATAGATCTAAGCTGTTCCAATAATCGCACTGAAACAAAAATTTGATAATTGCGGTTTGGTGGAATAGTTTATTAATATTAATACACTATACTTATATACTATACTTAGAGCGGGTTTTCTCACTTTTGTTTTCGTTTACCGCCAGTCATCGATTTAAAATCCCCTCGGACAAATTAAAAAAAAACATTGTTTGAGATATTTTTTTTTATTGACAATGGGCTCACTCTTGACCTCAATCCAGCCCAGAGGCAGGGATGAGATCTACGGTGGAACGAGCTTGCCCAGAAGAAGCCTATTCACTCTTGCCTTGAAGAGATTCGGGTTGTATGAACTCGGGAATGCAGACGATTCCACTCCTTAGCTGTGCGCATCAGAAAAGATGACGAGAAGCGCTTAGTGCGTATATATGGTATATTAACCAAATAGGGGTGGTATCCCGCAGTGCGTCTGGACTCTCGATGGTAGAAAGGTGAAGGCGGGATGAGCTCATGTAGCTCTTGAGCACACTCCCCGAAGTACAGTCTGTAGAAGACGCACAGACAGGCGACACTTCGCCGGTGACCCAAACTGTGAAGCTTTGCCTCCACCAGCTTTTTATCTCCAACGAGTCTCTTATACATAAGTACAACTTTACCGTAAGCTTTTTTCAGAATTTCCAGAATTGAAGCTGAAGTAGAGATAAGTTTAATTAGGCCCTTTTAAATTAACTAGGACAGCTGGTACACATGCGCCACAAACGGAGGGCGAAACATTTTAGGTTACAAGGTTGAAGGTAACTTTAGAGTAAGATTGTCCTCTTTATTCGTAGCGTTGCTTAAAGTTAAGTGGCGATTAGCGGCTGTTAAACCATACATTTTTGACGTTTAAACGTCACATAACTTTAATCATGGTTTATGAATTATCCCCTATATGTCAGAGTGTCATGCAACTTGAAAGAGGTATTAACCTACGATTGGTCGAATTAAGAGGCATGCGATTGTGAGAAATGTGATTGGTGGAGATGATGACAACGCAATATTTTCATACAATAAAGAAGAATAACATAGCATTGTGTATGCAGTGTCTCCCCACAGACAATGGCTCACCTCCCATTTGCACCGCATGCCCAGTCACCTGCACACGTGAGAACAGCGAATGCTGTACGCGTTGCTGAATTTTGGGCCAAACAAATTTAAGAAAAAAAATATTTATGCCATCGCCACGCTAAGAAGACGATAGCTTTAAAATCATTTACGTTCTGCCACAAAATAAGTATTATTCCCGTCCCCTCTGTCATGCCTAGTTTTATCATAATTGTCACTCTTATCTTCAATATTAAAAAAAAAAAACTTTTTCACGCCCACTTCTGCCTTGCCTTGTGAACTTAGCTTAATTGTTTTTTAAGTATCCACTTCAAAAATTAATTTACAGTTAATCTCATGATTCATTTGGTCAAGGTTTGGACCCAGCATTATATAGAGCAGTGATCAAATCAGTAACTATCAGTTGGGATTAAACGGGTGATAACGGGTTTTGAACGGGTGTAAACCCGTTTAGTTCGGTTCGAAGCAGATAGCTATCACAGGACGCGTGGCACCCGGACTTGTGGAAACAATGTCACGTTAATATTATTGTAATATATTCATTAGTAAATAATAAATACTAGGAATCACTTAGATTGACTCAGTGATTGGGTGTTGGCGCGTGTTGAGCTGCGCATAATTAATATTCGGCCATGTTTTTTTAAGATAAGTTCCTACAACGTATGTATGTACTTACAATGTTGAGGATGGGGGGATTTTAAAGCTACGCTCGACTCGATGAGTGCATTATGTATCTTGAGGAGGTATGGGGACTTATGAATGTCGGATTTCAAAGCCTTCTGGTTAAATCCATTTCAGTTTATTTCGAAAATAGAGTTTTATTATATGGACAATTTTCTGTTGGTCTTATAAGATTTTTTTTTGCCTTAACTTAAAAAAAAATTTAACACATATTACACTGAGAAGCAGGTATAGGTACCTATACCAATATATATATGAATATTCAAGTATGAGGAAGACCTTTTATGACGTATATGTGATTCTTCATCCTACACTAGTTTTGTCTTCTCTTCTGAGAAAATTCCCATGTAAATATATTTCTTTATACTGACATAATCATATTAAATTATTCTAAGAATTTCGTTCCCAAATAAACCATAACATGCTTAAAGAGATGAAATTGGTACAAGAAATAAAGATGTTAATGGCCTAAGATATAAGTAACACGTAAAAGTAATGCTATTAGTACGTTAAGCAAAGTTTGAAATAGGCTACCGACCTATTTAAAGAACCTTATTACAAACTATTTGTGACATTGACGATACTGGTGGATAGAATAATAAAAGCTTTTCTTCAAACAATAATAAAATACTTTAATTTTACTTTTATTTAATGAAGAAATATTAAACAGTTATTGCATAAGGTTTTTTAAACAATAAACACAATAACACCAAGCAAAATATTGAGTGCAACGACTTGTTTATAAAATAAATTATAGAGCAACTTAATATTATGGAACTTTGCTTATTTAAATTATTCAGGCGTTTTACTCCCAATAAATGACTGGGCGCTCAGATTATCTATAGTTAGAATGTTCACAATGGGCCTCAGTAGCAGGCTGAAAGTCAACTAAAGGGAAATGGAGAGGTCTATACTTCGAGGTACCCTACGTGATTGAATCAGAAATGAAGACATCCGTAGGAGAACCGACATAGCCCGAAGAGTTGTCAAACTTAAGTGGGTAGGGCACATTAGTCGCAGAACAGATGAGCTGAAACTTTCTGGAGTGGCGACTGCGTATCGGAAGACGTAGCATTGGAAGGCCTCTCACAAGGTGAACCGATGGCCTGGTGAAGGTCGCCGGAATCTGCTGGATGCGAGAAGCTCAGAACCGCTCGAATTGGCGCTGCTTGGGGGAAGCTTATGTCTAGCCGTGGACGTCTTCCGGCTGAAATTATGATGAGGAGTAATGTTATCCTTATCACTTAAGCTAAACCGACATTACTTGAGTGTTAATACCTTACATAATCAGCCTATATTGTTCCCACTGCTGGGACACAGGCCTCCTCTCGGCGAAAGGGAGTGGGCCGTAATCTACCACGCGGGCCCAGTGCGGGTTGGCAGATGTCACATGTCTTCGAATTTTTGGTTCTAGGGCATGCCGGTTTCCTCACGATTTTTTCCTTCACCGTTTTGAGAGCAGTGGTGATGAAATAATGTACACAAACTAAAACGCCTGTCTGGGTTCGAACCTACGACCTACAACTCGTAAGTCGCGGCCACTTGGCCACCACTGCTCACGGTTTATACCTTAAGTACCTTTTAATGCTTTATGAATGAATTAGGGGAATTCACTATGACCACCTAACGATTCCTTACTCAAAACCACGTCAATTTCTTAGCTCATCCCACCAATCTCGTGTTCATTTCGCGCGGTTTTGTTCATTGTGTCCTAGAGAATAAGGCTCTTGGTCTGTACACTAACATCCTACAAACTATAAGAACTGCGCCTGATTGATATGAATATCTAAATGTTGTACTGGAGTAACATGACAATACAAACTTCTTCTTTTAATGTAAAACTGCTTGTTATGTGGTTGACAGAAAACGCACAGATTAAAGATGCCAAGAATCCCCTAAGCTAGGCGGGCCAACGGGAACATGGATAGCATAGTCCCTGTGCCAATGTAAAGTGATTCCGTCGAAAAACACGCCCATGTTCATGTTTGATGAATAGGTTGTAAAGGGGATTGAAGACTTTTATATGGTGCCTGGCATACTTATTATCGCCGCCATTTTGAAAAAAAACAAAATGGCGGACTAGTAGGTATGTCACGGATCGTCAAATCACTTTGTTTTTTTATCTGGGTTATTCCAGTAGGCCCATTCTGTCAACCGAACTCTAGAATGTCGACGTCCAAAAACAAGCATCTATCAAGAGGCCTCCTAGTGGCCGATCGCCTCTGACGTAATAATGAGCGATATTATAAACTGCTTAGGTAGGTACTCGTATAGAATAGAAAACATCTATTTTAGACAGGAGTCTATAGCGTTAGTAACGATTTTACTTAACTTCTTTCCCACCCCCCCTTCTCCATTTTCTTCCTCTCCCTCTCTTCTTCTCCTCTGTTCTCCTTCTTCGTCTTCTTTTTGTGTTGTTTTGCTACTAGTGTGTTGTTGTGTACAAAGGACAAGGATGACTTAACGTCACATGACAAGTCTCTAATACTCACCACCCCGTTTACTGAAATTTTTTGGAGACGAGGGTCGCGATCGGTTGCGTTTTCGTGTTTGCTTCGTTAATGTATTAACACATTTCAAAACGATTCCAACGACACAAGTTTTTGAGACAGCTCCCGGATAAAACTTAGAGATAATCACGTCATTTTAATCACACGTGTGACGTCACCTAAAATACCGCGGCAGGTGCGCTAATTTTATGAAATGATATAGAGTAAATTTTATTGATGGCAGTTACGGAGGGGTATAGATAATAGAAATACGATATAGATAATAAAAAAAAAGTTGAAACTGTAACCTGGACTATTGAAAAATAAATGATCTAAAAAGTACTAAACAAGAAAATATTTTAGACAGAAATCGAGACATAGGTACAAAAATGGTCAAAGTATAGCCGTGGTCGCATGCCTGTGTACCACGTGGGTGCTAGGAAAACCTACAACATTATAAAGGCAAGCAGCCGGCAAGTTATGTTATAAATCTCATGTAATAGAGGGCGAACCTATTACCTTTAACCGAGCACAATTCCAGGCTCTGGGCTGCTACCTGCTACTCCGGGGGATCGAATCTAGGAATGCAGGAAGTGTATTTACAAACTGCCTCGGTGGACTAGGGTCGCAAGCGTTACTGCTGAATATGACGTTTTTGGGTTTGAAACTTCGAATCCCGCGGGTCGTAGGAACGAAGTGTTTTTGGTTTTTTTGGTCAATTTAATTTAAATTTGTGGTAAGACTGTTTGTCAGACTTTTGGGATTCTGACTACCCGTAGGTATTGACTGTCAAAGATCTACAAATGGCAACCGCGATCAACGGCTTTGCAAAGAATATAATTTTATTATTCTTTAACACAAGTATGTAGATTAAGACTACTTACAGGGTCTCCCTTGTTTCATCGAAAAGAAATTGCCAAATTATCACTCCCCAAAAAATATTTTGCATAATTTCATTTGCCAAATTATTACTTGGCAAAAAATCTATTCACAAATAATCGAAACGCAATAACCTCATGTTTGGCAAGTCAACGTTTAAACACGACTTGTTTACCAACTAGTACTTTTACCAATTTTTATGAAGTCAAATATTTCAGTTGGAATAACTCATTTTACACAAAATAAAATTTTCCAAATATTTAGTATCGTCAGTTTTCAATTTACCATTTCTATTCAGTCAATTGTTATAGTCTAATAGTTCAGTCTCGGTTTCTGGCACTCGCCGGCCGCTACCGCGGCACCACTCGCTTCGCTCGCTCGGCTCGTGCGTAGGAGGTTAAAGTTTTAACCTAACCTAACCTAAGCATTTTTTTAATAATAATAATTAACCTCGTCTAACTAGTTTGGTTCTCGACAGCCTGCTAAAAATAATCTCTTTATTTCCATATTTTTTTTCTATACAATCTAGTCGTTTCTGGCTAAATCATTTGATTAAAGACCAAATGCCTAAATGAAATTATCCTTAATAATATTCTGCCAAGTAAAATTTTGACCAAATGAAAATGTGAGTACTAAAAAGGTTGCTAAAATTTGTTTGGGTAGTGAAATTTTGGCAAAATCTTTTCGCCAAAACGGCAGGATCCCACTTCTTACAATTTATATTTTAGATGATAATGTAATTTGTCTATACGTTAGTCTAAACAACTATACTAACAAGACAAGAAACGCAAGCATTGTTCAAAATAAGTCAAATACTTATATACTATCAAACTCTTACATATCTAATAATTGTAAATGCGCAGATAGATGACATTGTAAAATCATAAATATCAATATAACGTCATCAGTAAGTTTACAGCTCGCAATACGGAGACGCGTTCATTGCAGCGGACACAGTAAATCGCTTTGAATAAACATATTAGTCAAATAAAAACTGGTTACTCACTGGTTCACATTTAAAATGCCTGATCAGTCATTAAACATCAAATTCGTGAAGATTAAGGGGTACTCTTTGTTAAATATAAGGCTGGTGTGGTATAGTTTGGCGTTTGTACATCTGGTGGTGACTGCGGTGGTGACCTTGAATATTGATGTGACAGGAGACGAAGATCCCCTCGTTAGGGCGTACAGCCGCATCCGGTGGAAACTCATTACGTGCTTGTTCAATGTAAATATGTTTTATTCTTTCTAAAAGTTCAACGTTGTTACTAACCAATTCTGTCTAGGTAGGTAAATCATGAGATCAAAAGCTCTCAGAAATCTCAATGTTTTGTGCTTTAACTTAAGCGAGTTTGCTATATTATCTTCTTGCCCTGACATGGTGTCCTCATACTGTTTTTCTTATTCCTCGTAATTAAAAAATGCCGGAATCCGTAACTCCAGCTTTTCTCTGTCTCCGTGTCTGGGTATCATGAAACAAAATAATGTTAAAAAAATCACACTTGAAATAAAAATGTTTAAGAAATTTAACAAAAGAGTCATTAATGCCATTGCAATTTGCTTCTTTGATATCTCATTGACATTTCCAACAAAAACAAAAACAGCAGATAACAACTCAACTACACAACTTCTTGCTAAAATTGTTTTTGAAGTTGCACCTTGCGCGATCTTAATAGATAAGTATTAATTCCATGTTTTTAGGGTTCCGTAGTCAACTAGGAACCCTTATAGTTTCGCCATGTCTGTCTGTCCGTCCGTCTGTCCGTCCTCGCTTAATCTCTGTGACCGTTAGCACTAGAAAGCTGAAATTTGGTACCAATATGTATATCAATCACGCCGACAAAGTGGTAAAATAAAAATTGGAAAAAACTTTTTATTAGGGTAGCTCCCCTATATGTAAAGTGGGAAGTGATTTTTTTTTAATTTCAACCCTAACGTGTGATATACTGTTGGAAAGGTATTTAAAAATGAATAGGGGTTTACTAAAATCATTTTTTGATAATGTCCATAATTTCGGAAATAATCGCTCCAAAAGTAAAAAACAATGTGTCCTCCCCCCCCTTTAACTTTTGAACCATAAGTTTAGAAAATATGAAAAAAATCTGAAAAGTAGAACTTCATAAGGACATTCTAGGAAAATTATTTTGAACTTGATGGAAACAACAGTTTTTGTACAAAAAAGACAAAAAGTTGTACAAAATAATTTCTGGACTAAGTTTGTAGTATAATCGTATATGCAAGCATTTTTTTTAAACTTCGTTTACATATTTTATTAATATTATCCTGAAAGTATCTTTTTTCAAACAAAAAAAATAATTATTAAAATCGGTTCTCGCAATCCAAAATTACCACCGAAAACTTCTGGCACGTCTATGTATTAATTAGTAAAACAATTCCCCGAGAGATGGCGCTGTAGGTACTTATTACATTGGGTCGGGTATTATCGAATTGTTCGGTTGGTCTCTCCTTGTTTTAGTTATCACCGTCCTTTGTGGGCCCGTTTTTAGTGTTCCGTAATTATTAGAGTTCCGTTACAAATAGCCTTTTTTAAGTTGGGTTACCACTATGTTCGCCCTCCAGCAGCGCTCCGCGCTCCTGCAACTGCTCCAATGGATACGTCGCGTGAACTTCTACATGCGCTCCCTTTTGATACACTGCGCTCCCCTTTGTGTTCGTGCTAAAAACCGTCACGAGTCGGAGTGCCTGCCGCGGAGCGTGCAATGTTGCACGCTCCGTGTTTGCGCACGTACCCACTACCGGGAGCAGTTGGAGGAGCGCAGAGCGCTGCTCGAACGCGAACATAATGGATACCCATCTTTAAACTCATAAGTGGGAACACTTATTGTGACGAACGGAAAACTACGGAACCCTACACTGAGCGTGGCCCGACACGCTCTTGGCCGGTTTTTTTTTCTTTTATAATCATTCTATCACTTAATATTTCAGATAGTAGCACTAGCATACCTACCTCTCTGCCTATACTGCGACTGGTGTGAAAAGCGTGGTGATGAGCCTCCTCATGTGGAACCTCTGAGGGTACTCCGAGATGTCGTCATGACCTCCATCTTGATGCCGATCACGACTGTGAGTTGTATTTATAATTCAACTAGCTTCTGCCATCTCCCGCGGCTTCGTCCTCGTGAAAGGAGACCAGTCACGTTTCATACGAAGTCGGGCCAAAAAGCCAGTTTTTATTCGCCAGCGAAAAAAAATGTGCTATCCTGGCCGAGGGAGTTCTCTTTATAATTTTTTACTATTGTGCCAAATCTCTACGAGCATTCCATCAACTAGATTTTTATAGCATACTAACTGCGCCCCGCGGTTTCACCCGCATAAGTTTCGATCCCGTAGGAATATTGGGATAAAAAGTATCCTATGTGTTAATTCTGGTTATAAACTATCTGTGTGCCAAATTTCATCCAAATCCGTTTCTGTGGTTTTTGCGTGAAAGAGTAACAAACATCCAGCCATACAAACTTTCGCGTTTAAAATATTAGTAGGATAGGATTTATTTCTAAAAGGTTTCAGGTTTTTTTTATAATGGAAATAAATACTGTCCAGAAAAAGCAATAAAGAAGAATTATATATTGTACACTATCAATTTCTCTTCTTCCACTTTAGCCTGGTTCAGTTCTTATCTTCGGGGACGCTCTCAGTGTGTTCGCCTGGAGGAGTCTTTCTCTGATTGGTGTAGACTCACTGAGGGTGTTCCTCAGGGTAGCGTTCTCTCTCCTCTTCTTTTTTCAATTTTCATAAACTCTGTTACCAGAGTAATCTCCTCTAGCTTCCATCTCTACGCAGATGACCTGCAGCTTTATCGACACTTTACTGTAGCTAACGCGAATTCTGCAATTGCTGCAATGAATCATGACCTGGCTTGCGTCAGCGTTTGGGCTAAGTCAATTGGTTTGCAAATTAACCCAACTAAATCCCAGGCCATGATCATCGGCAGCAGATTCGTTTGCAATGTGGCTGATGTTACATCTCTCATGCCTTTATATCTCGATGGTGTTCGCATTGACTATACTGAAACCGCTAAAGATCTGGGTGTAGTTATTGACTCCAATCTTTCGTGGCGTGCTCAGGTGAATGAGGTCAGCCGAAAGGTACATTTCTCCTTTCATTCGCTGAGATGCCTTCAGGGTCTTCTGCCCTTGAAGACTAAAATTTCTTTTGCACAAACACTTATTCAGCCGATTATAGATTATGCCGACGCCTGCTACCTGGATGCTACTGAGGAGCTATTAAACAAGCTTGAGCGCTTGCAAAACCTGTGCATTCGCTTTGTTTTCGGTCTTCGAAAGTATGACCATGTTTCACACCTTCGCAAGGAACTCAAGTTTCTCCCAATCCGCCTTCTCAGGAACACTCGGATTTTATGTCTACTCTTCAACATCTTACACAACCCGTCTTATCCTTCCTACCTGCGTGAGCGTTTTTCTTACGCTCGCTCTAGCGCCGCACCGTGTGGATCACACCTAAGATCCATCCTCAAATCTCATCCTCATAAAACGAGCTACTATTCTTATTCCTTCTCTGTCCATGCTGTAAGATTGTGGAACTCACTTCCGCCTAGCATTCGTGATTTAAAAACTATTTCTCTATTTAAACGTCGATTAAAAGAGCATTACCTTTCCTCTATACCGTGTATATATATATATGTTTATATATTTTTGTATTATGTATTTATTTAAGTATACTTAAGTATTTATTATTTTTTGCGTTATATGTGTAGGTATATTTAATATTTTTGTTTTAGACTTCACACATTCATATTTTTCTCTTCTTGTTCTCACACACTAATGTCTACGTTTCTTTTTACTTCTCCTTTCGCAGGTCTGCTGGAAGAAATTTCTTAAGAAATAAGCAGTACCTTTGTACTCATATTATGATTATGTCATATCGATATGTATTTTTCTGTGTGTACATAAATAATAAAAAAAATATATATATATTTTATGTAGGTACCCATAACCACTTCATTTGTAACAGTAAAACATAGTCGAGAATATCTATTCTATACTTATAATAAATCTGTAGAAGTGAAAATTCTGTACATTGAAAATATCAAAAAAATAAATGGCAGGGGGTGTTACTAGACCGACACCGAACCCAAAAATGTGATTAAAAAAATTTTTGTCTGTCTGTCTGTCTGTCTGTCTGTTTGTTCAGGCATCACGCAAAAACTACCGGTTCGATTACGTTGAAACTTGGTATAATTATTCTTTAATATCCTGGGCACCACACTGGGTACTTTTTATCCCGGAAAAGTATATACAATAAAAAACAAACTTAATTTTGCGGTTCGATCCCTAGACCCGATTACTGTACCAACCGCAAATAATAAGTTTGTCGTAGGTTACGTTACCCGCAGTGCAGTTCACTAAAGTTATGCTCTAAATGTAGTGCTGAAGGTTGAATTTGGCTTGCACCGTTCGCAGCACACGCGTGGCGCGCGGCCGCCACGGATCGCTACCGTATATAAGGATATTTTTTGAACTTTGATTTGAACGGACGTGTTGAGTGGCGAGCGTTCGTTATTATTTTAACTGCTACTTGCAATTATAAACCGTGTTTTTCAGTGCGACCTTTTTTATTTCTATTAGTTTTTAGAGTTATTTAGGTTTATTTTTATAAGTCGTAGGTATAGATTTTAATTTTAAAGTATAGGTAGTATATTTGATAGTGTACGTAGTGACCGTAGGTTATTTTATAATACCTACTGTTAGGTAAGATTAGTCATTCGTATAGATATTAGTTTTTAGGGATTTTGCTTATTTATTGAATTTAGTTATCATCAGAAATAGGTTTATTTAGGTAGGTAGGTATTTTATTTTCTGTTATTGAGTTTTTTTTTTTTATTATGTAGGTACTTAGGTAAGGATATCATATAGGTACCCTCTTAATCACCACTAATGAGACACAATTGGTTTTCTATTGTAATTAGCCACAAAGGGCCCGCGAGATAGATGGCATCCTGGGGAAGCACATACATTTTATCCTGTTAGCACGTTCCCGTGGGATAATTTCCGACATCCACGCGGGCGAAGCCGCGGGCAGAAGCTAGTAATAAAATAAAAATAGACTTCTCTTAAAACAGCTGAAGGAACAGTCATAAAGATTTAAAAAAAGGCTTTTTATTTTAAATAGCCTTAAAATTATTTTTGCATTTGATACCTCGATTCTTGGTTGGACTATTAAATGAAGAAAGTTTTTTCTAAATCCGCCCGGTACTTCCAGAGATTAACACGTTCAAACAAACAAACTCTTCAGATGATTAGTATAGAGCAGTCCATATTTTAGTTAGTTAACGTTGGCTACATCAGCTGTCAACCGCAAGTAACTCTTGAACTAACAAAATCTACCTTACTGCTTCGAAATAAACTACTGCAATTTCAAACTATTGCTATGTGCGTTGACTATACATAATGGTTAGTTGAGCGACCTTAATGAACCTATAGAACTAATAACTCTGCTTGCCTTGAAACTAATCTGGGGAGTCTATAAGTGCTTAGATACAATATTCGCTGAATGGGCCTTGTAAGAGGTGACTGGACTGGGCATTTGCGAATTCTACAAGTAGTATAGAGTGCACTAGCTATTTTATCCGTGAAAGCTACTAACATCATCGTAGAGTCTCCTGCAATCATAGCTTTTGTAGTCTTTGTTGAATGATTGGAGAAAGAGTAGTTTTAATTTATCTTCTTGTTCTATATAAATAAAAATGAATCACCGAAATGTACGCGGATAGCTTCCGATCGACTGCACCAAATTGGATAATTCAAAGAAGAAAATTAAAACAAAAAATATATATGGCGGTACGGCGGCGTTCGTCGGGTTAGCTAGTTTATAATATATATTTTTTTTTTGTTAGCTTATTTTGTGTCCCACTGCTGGGCGAAGGCCTCCCCTTTTTTCTTCCAAACCTCCCTTTCTTGTGCGATCTCTGGCCACATAAAAAATTACCTACATAAATTGTCTAAAGTGCAGATAGAACATGACTTGACTAAACGCTGGTCGCACCGCGGGCTCAACTACCGTAGTTTCGCTTTACCCACTTTATTCTACCGGCCCGATTAATTAATAGATTATTATAGTTTGGCCTAGCTAGCGTATAGCTTACCTTGCTGGTGGACTCTGAACTTTATGGGCTGTCAGATTTTCTGTGAAAATATACAGGCTGACAGGATTACCTATAAGTTGATAATATGATAACATAGAAAAAATAATATATTACGATTAGTGTGACTTAATCGTAACTGCACTGCACGGCGTGAAATTACTTACATAAATTATTTACTTACAGTTCGCAGGCGTGACATTCTGGGCGCTGTTCAAGTCTCATTCCTATATAATAGCGCCCCCTCGCGTGTTTGAGTACGTACCGACCTGGGCACAGCATTCCTTGCATACAACATCCATGGTAACAGTCATCGTTGACTTGCTCCTCACCCCTCGAAGGAGGCCTGACAGTATGAAGCCTAGGCTTGTTCTGATGCTGGGACTCGCATCTGCATATTGTCTTATGTAAGTATTTGGTGTTTTTTATTTTGCTGCAGTGCCATTCTAGGTAAACCAAGGCCACGACAAAATAGGTTGGTTATATTTTCGACAAATCATAAGTAATCAGCCTATATTGTTCCCACTGCTGGGACACAGGCCTCCTCTCTTCGAGAGGGAGTGGGCTATAATCTAACACGCGGGCTCAGTGCGAGTTTGTAGATGTCACATGTCTTCGAATGTTTGGTTCTAGGACATGCCGGTTACCTCACGATGTTTTCCTTCACCGTTTTGAGAGCAGTGGTGATGAAATAATATATACTAAGTAAAGCGCCTGTCTGGGTTCGAACCTACGACCTATAACTCAGAAGTCGTGACCACAGGGCACCACTGCTCTGCTTTCGACAAATGAAACTCTCTAAAGGCCTAAAATGAATGAATACCTAAAAAAGTTATTAATTTGTCTACTTATTACTGTATGTTACAACATTCCTACCTACCTTATCTATTGAATATTTTTATGCCATCATTACGTCATGGCGAAATGTATCTTTGCACTGTACCTACTTATGTATTTTTTATATCTTTCACATTTTCATTATATGAAAATAAGCGATTTTCATTTGGTTAATTTTGTCCATTATGATTGTATTATTATTTAGATACTTACAATCGAACTCACATCACCTAGAACTTACGGCAATAAAACATTCTCGTTCTGAAGATTTGTGTTCTTTGTCCAGCTCAAATCATTTTCGAAATAATGAGTGTTTTGTAACTATCAAAAATATCTCGCCAATGCAGTGGTAACAGAACAAGTTTGACATAAAGAGATAGAGTCCTAGAGTCTAGTAGTAATACTGCCCTCTAAAATTGTACATTTTCCTTTGCAGGGTGTACGTGGATCTTCTCAGGGGTAAGGCAGTGTACGCGTTCCTCACAACCGCTAGTAACACCTTATTGGTCGCTGTATATATCTCTTTTCATGTTGTATTAACAATCTACTACTATGCGCAGTGGCATCTTATCGACTACGTTTGGGGACAGAAAGGGATGAGGAAAAAGTTGGTCAAAAAAAGTTAGCCCTTATACGAGTATAGCTTAAGTTTATTCTAGTCACATTTTTGGAAACCAAATAAATATTTTTTTAAAGAAGGCTTTTTTGAAGAGGGCTTTTTTAAATGAAGTATGTATGTACCTACTCGGATTGAAGTCAGGAGTCATGGTGTTGTTTACAGTATGCCGCCTTAATGGCGACATTCATTTAACTCTTTAATTAAAAACCGTCCAGTTAAATATTAAATATCAGTTAAATATTAAACTTATAATAAGTAATATGACGATAACGGTCTATACCACACAGTAGTTATAATAATATTATTTACTAGAAAGTGGTGATGGTATCTAATAATACTCATAATCTTTACAAAACAAAATGTGGTTGGTGTGGTGTATTTACATAACTGAAGTTTTTATAAAAATAAAAAGAAACAATTGTGACACGTGTGTGTGTTTTTCTTTTGGTCGTCATCCTTTGAGACTTTTCTTTTGGGATATAAGTAGGTAGGTACCTATAACATATCTTTTTGTAAAAAATTCAGCAGGAGAGTAGGTAAGTATCATAATAAAACAAAACACACATATTTACCAAAATTAAAAATTTTAATGTTACAAAACACATATTTACAAAATTATCACCATATTTATAATCTTGGTTTTCTGTCTACCTACCTATAATAGTTCAGTACAGCCTATAGGTTTATAGATCTACTCCTAGTTACAAATAAATACCTAATTGAGCAATTAACATAGGCAAGTTAGTATACTACATAATAAACGCCAAGACTCGTGACAGACGCGGTCATAAAACGTGCGAGTAGGACGACTCTCTACAGAGTCTCGTGTCATCTCGCTCCTACTTTTTATGACTGCGGCTGCCGCAAACGTTGGCGTTCTCTATAACGCAAACATTTGTGTAACTACATTATGTGTCCTAACTGGTAGGTACGATATCATGTCATACAACAATTTATAATTATCCACTAACGGCCGGTTTCTGGATCGAAAATTATCGACGCGCCAAAACCAAACGCAAGTCAAGTGATGCGATTGGGTGTTCATTCTTCAGTCAACCAATCACAGCAGTTGCTGATGTTGATTTATGTTCCAGAAACCAGCGGGGTAATTGCGTAACACAATAATAGTACCTACGAATGGCTTTCGTTTCGACAGTTCAACAACATTCATTGCGTTATTTACGTTGTTGAGCAGACAAATTTTTCGCACATATGAAGCAATGGATAGTAAAATGATTCAGAATGTGATTATTATTTAGTGTGTTACGCAATTACGGTGCAGGCCTATGTTACCCTATATTAATTAACAAGCTGGTTGGCAAACATTTTGGTTACAAGCATATTTTTATTGATTGTTTTACTTTGCTCCTCGCTAGATTAGTAATTAACATAATGTAGTTTAATAGCAAGAAAATTAAAAGGTATTATGATTAAGATTTTCTTTCCGATTTAATACTTGTAATCAAAATGTGGTTTTAACCATAATTCACCCATGTTTTGACGTATACAAATGACCTTAAAATAAGCAAAAGGCACACTTGTTTTTGAAGGTCATATCTTGCTCTCCTTAGACCTCACAGCCTTGAATTTTGTCGACATTGGTTGCATAGTTACGGAAGTTGAAAAGAAACAAAATTACGTACGAAAGAAATAGGTATATTTTATACCAAAGAAAAAAGAAATGAGGTATCAAAGAACTGAAGCTGAAATCAAACAAAATATTTTGGAAACTTATCACAGTTTTGTTACCTTTGGCCCCTTAAATTATATTTTAAATCTTAGTTTATATGAAACTTTCTTTAATGAAAATAGTATCTACAATTTTATAGGTAAATGCTTCTTATTTTAGATATGCAAAATATCTTGTTTTATAAAAAAATATATTTAAAAATGTTTTTTTTAGCCATTACTGCACATGCAGGTTTTTTTTTTTTTAATTTTGTACTTCAAAACATTTTTAGCGACTAAGTAGTCGAAATCGAATGTGAGTGTGACACTTTTAACTTTCTGCAATTTAATAATTGTAACTTGAACAATGAGAAAGTGATTCCATGTAGCCGCAAACCCCCAGACTTTGAATAATTGTTTATTTTTTCACCTTCTCAAAGTCCAGAAATCAATGCAGAACACTAAAAAAGGGTGTTCGACTATTAATTTTAATTAGCGCCCGTACACATTTTTTCACATTACGCTCAACTTTATTAAACAGCTTCAAATACAGAAAGATATATGTACCATTCGTCTTCCTATTCTTTTTCTAAAAAAATACGTTTTTTTTTTCAAATAAATATTCAAACACACTCCTAACTACCGGTAAACTCCCACCTTCTAACATTTACCGCACGGCATCCAGCTTCCACTTCAGTAGGAAGAAGGCCGTGATCCTGAGGACCACCACAAAGATGGACAACGCCATCACGTCGAACCAGAACTCGTCAGGAGACTGCGCCACCTCGTTGAGGAATGTACGAGGGTGTCTGTTGACAACGAAGAATTTTAAATAAAATCACATTATAAGATAGTTTTAAGTCGTATAGTATTATGGAAAGATGATTGATTTGTCTAGATTAAAACCCTCTTTAAATAAATAAAGATAAAAAGGCTTTGTTTTCTTGCTTTGATAGGTTAACTTTTGAACCATTTAATTTCAGGGGCCTTATTCTATGTCACTATGAACGAAGCCGCGCGAAATGAACGCCAGACTGACTGGATTAGCTAAGGAATTGACGATGTTAAGAGTAAGGAATCGTTAAGTGGTCATAGTGAATCAGGGTCTTGGTGGAAAAAAATAAATAAATAAAAAAATAACGTCTCTTTGAATCAAAAGTATCATCCAAAATCACACTGCACAGTTGACTTCATAAAAATAATCTAGAAATTGGAAAGAAAATATAAGATGTATACTCACTTGTAATGGCAGTACAGGGCCTCATTGCAGTCCAGTATAGGCCTGTCAAGCCCGTAGATGGCGCCGATGAAGCCTTCTAGTCCATATCTCAGGTAGGACACATAGCACCCCCATTTTAAGTAGCTGGGCAGGTCCCGGAGGGTCACTCCGAAGCCAGCGAACATCATCATCGGTACTGACAGAGTTGGGCCCAAGAATGTGCCGTTCTGAATGGAAAATAAATGGTTATGATTAGTTTTGGTGTAAAATGTGCCTTTAACAAGCTTAATGTCGATCGATTAAATAATCCCTCACCCTAATTGCGTAACACACGATCAATCACAATCTGAATAATTTTGAAGCAAATTGCTAATCCATTGCTTCATAAGTTCGAAAAATTTGTCTGCTCAACACGTAAATAACGCAATGAATGTTGTTGAATTGTCAAAATGAAACCGATTCCGATTGATCGTGTGTTACGCAATTAGGGTGCAGATCATAAGAAACTGTTCAGCATTAATAATTCCCTAAATATTGCATTACCACGTTTGGCAGAAGCTAAGTAGTAGATTAAATTATGTGGCTAAATAATTATCCATAATTTAGGCTCGAATATCACAGGGAAAGAAATGGAACAAAGCCTGGCATGTAACCTTGCTTCCTAATTTTGGGAGCCATTACTAGCATTTATATAGAACAAGAATAGATACTCACAACTACGTTGAAGACGGCACCGATCATGAGGCCGAAGCTCTGCGCGACTAACACGGTGTAGAGCGAGATCGCGAAGAACATGCAGAACCGGACGATGTCAAGAGGTTGCGAGGACATCGTGTAAACTATCACACTGAACACCGCGCATCCCACTATCTGGAAAACAAGATATACAAGTAGTGAACAGCTGCTCTATTAAGCCCTGGGTGCAGAGGCACGTGGCAACATGTGTTGAGCCACATAGTTATTAGTTGTTGTTAAGTTAGTTTGTAAGTCGTTGTTACTGAACGTACTGGTATTTTCTAACTGAACAGACAGCTGTGCTGCTGGGGAGTTTGTTGCGCCACTTCTTCTTCCCAGCGATAGCACTAGGAAGTGGTGAAGGGCGGGCGTTTTTGGGGGACTGTCTTTTGTAATTTTGACGTTCGGAAAGTGCTGATTTTCAGCCTAATTTGAATAAATGACTTTTGATTTTGATTGATTTTTGTTACTAATAATATATGGATTGTGCGTAGTTTTATATCCGCAATAAACGAAATATATAGGTATATAATATTCAATTATATATAACGTCCTACACTTGTTACTGCCTCAAATCGGAAAGAAAGAAAGATAGAGGGTAGTGTATATATATTAGTGATTACCTATATCTTTTCTTTAATTATTTTTTTTCATCTCTCAGTTCATCTTGTCATTTTGAGTTAGCTTTTAAAATAAACAGATCTTTTACCAAAAGGATGTTGTGGATAGGCACTTACCGATACAGGTAGATCAACTATCGTGATGGATATGTAATAAGATCCCAAGGAGTACCATCTATTGAAGTGCTCCTTAGATAAAATCGACATCTCATTGGGAACTGAAAATAAACAAAGACAACAATATCAATATTATCAGTTTTTGTGATGGAGCCTTAACCATAAATATATACATCAATCATTACTTTAATATATAAATCTGCAATGATGAAGGTGATTTAAAGACAAAATCACAAATACGATTAAGACAAAATGGCAAATATGATTTGATTGTGCAGATCACTTGACTCCCTCTTATAACTTTACGAACTCTGTTGCTCCTTGTAAATAACTTTAGAAAACAGAGAAGAATCGCATCTACCCTAAGAAGCAGAAGAATCAACATTGTATACTTACACGTAAGAATGGTTAACATCATTGGAGACATCATATGGTGCATGAGGATGGCAAACAGTAGGTTATAGTTCTCCAACACGCGGGAACCCTCGTTACCAGCGTTGATGAACAGACTGCCCAACATAATGCCTACCACCACGTTCACGATCAAACGCAGGTGAGTCATCGTCTGAAAGTAAATTAAAGTTTCGTTAGGTTTGTCCTACTTATGTAATTATCAAATGATCATTACATGCCCAGTTCTGACCAGAAGTGAATGCCGATAAGTTGATTCCATTAATTGAAATGAACACAGAGGTTCAGTTTATATATAAGCTTAATCTCAAGCTGCTTGACATTATAAACTAATTAATTAGCACCTGATATTAGGCTTCTCAATATCTTGACTTTACAAGAAACAAACTCTTTGACCAAGAAAACTCAGCACTTACTGCATCTCTCTTAGCCTTCATAAACCCTCTCTGCATGAGTACACTAAGCTGATTGGACTGACTGGTCTCCTCGTCACCCCCTGTGGGCTCCGTGTCTCTCAAGACGCTGAGAGGCAGTAGCTTGCGGAGTCCTTCCATCGTGGGGATGGTCTGGAAGTCGTCAAACCAGTCCAATGCTCTACCGTTCTCAGATTTGTTGGCCATAAGGTCGATTTTGTCTTGCCCGTATTCACCACAAGACAGCTCGATAACTATGGATAACAGAAACAAATATTATTGTATTTCAAGCAGTCATTTGTTTTTATTTTATGAATAAACTAGCTTCTGCCCGCGGCTTCGCCCGCGTGGATGTCGGAAATTACCCCACGGGAACGTGCTAACAGGATAAAATGTATGTGCTTCCCCAGGATGCCATCCATCTCGCGGGCCCTTTGTGGCTAATTACAATAGAAAACCAATTGTGTCTCATTAGTGGTGATTAAGAGGGTACCTATATGATATCTTTACCTAATTACCTACCTAATTAAAAAAAAATAACCTACCTAAATAAACCTATTTCTGGTGATAACTAATCTAAACTCAATAAATAAGCAAAATCCCTAAAAACTAATATCTATACGAATGACTAATCCTACCTAACAGTATTATAAAATAACCTACGGTCACTACGTACACTATCAAAATATACTACCTATACTTTAAAATTAAAATCTATACCTACGACTTATAAAATTAAACCTAAATAACTCTAAAAACTAAAAGGAATAAAAAGGTCACACAGATGATACTGCGGGTGACGTAACCTACGACAAACTTATTATTTGCGGTTGGTACAGTAATCGGTCTAGGGATCGAACCGCAAAATTAAGTTTGTTTTTTATTGTATATACTTTTCCGGGATAAAAAGTACCCAGTGTGGTGCCCAGGATATTAAAGAATAATTATACCAAGTTTCATCGTAATCGAACCGGTAGTTTTTGCGTGATGCCTGAACAAACAGACAGACAGACAGACAGACCGACAGACAGACAGACAGACAAAAATTTTTGTAATCACATTTTTGGGTTCGGTGTCGGTCTAGTAACACCCCCTGCCATTTATTTTTTTGATATTTTCAATGTACAGAATTTTCACTTCTACAGATTTATTATAAGTATAGATAATAACTTCCTCTAATGTTTTTGTTGTTTAATTCACTTGAACAAGCAACATTGAATTAATTTGTTTACTTCCCCGGGCCAAAGTTCAATTTAAATTACGAATTCATTTGCCGTTTACGTAAGTTATCATTCCGTTGTAAATAAGTAATAGGTAGTAGTAGTTTTATTGTAATAGGTACTTCGAATTGACACAGAACCTTCATGGTTTGAGATTTTTGAGTGAAACTTTTTTCACGTGGTACCTATGAAGTTCTTCTTTTAAAAAATGTGCAACATTCGATTATCAACTTTCAGTTGTTTTTTTTATTCAGCTTAGACAAGAAAGATGGATACTTCGAAAATTCGAGTTATTTTTGAATACGAGTTCCGACGCGGAACTAACGCGGCAGAAACAGCTCGCAATATCAATGTTGCGTTTGGAGAGGGGATTGCTAATGAACGCACCGTGCGATTTAGGTTTAAACGCTTTCGTGATGGAAACTTTGATTTGAAGAACGAACCACGTGGAAGACCGCCCACACAGGTTAATAACAGTGAATTGAAAGAGATGGTGGAAGCCGATCCGAGCCAACAATATTGACTCATTTGCGTCAAATCAATAAAATAAAAAAATATGAGAAATGGGTGCCTCATGATTTGACTGATCTGCAGATCGTCTGTCTGTTTATATATGTGTGTACATAAATGGTAAAATAAATAAAGAAACGCGTGTTGAAACTTGTGTTGCCTTGTTGAATCGATACAGAAATGAAGGAATATTGGATCGAATTGTGACATGTGATGAAAAGTGGATTCTTTACGATAACCGTAAGCGAAAAATACAATGGCTGACCCCAGGTCAAACGCCGCAACAGTGTCCTAAAACAAAGCTTACCAATAAAAAGGCAATGGTAACTGTTTGGTGGTCTCTGCATGGTGTTATGGTGGTGTTTGGTGGAGTCTGGGTGTTTTTCTATCTATAATATGCATGTATTTACAAAAAAAAAATGTATATATGTAGTTTATCAGCCATCTTGTTACCATAACACAAGCATTAGGTTGCTTAGCTTGGGACTAGATGGCGCTGTGTGAAATGTCCAGGGATATTATTATTATTATTATTCATATAGCTTGCTCCGATCTGGTCAAGCAATAACGGCAGATATCTACTATGCCGAACTCCGAACAATGATAGCAAAACTAGCAGTGAAACAGCCCCGACTCATAAATCGATCTTCACCATTATTGCTCCATGGTATCGCGAGACCTCATACAACACGAGAAACCGTTTTAACTCTACAGGAACTGCAATTAGAAACCATTCGTCACCCTCCGTATTCGCCAGACCTTGCCCCAACGGACTACCATTTTTTTCGTGATTTGGACAATGTTCTACGTGATAAAAAGTTTTCTTCTCAGGAGGCAGTACAAAATGCTTTCACACAGTTTGCCGAATCTAGATCACGAGAGTTCTATCGCAAAGGCATAAATTACCTTCTTATTAGATGGCAGCAATGTATAGATAATAATGGTAATTATTTTGATTAAATAAATATGTTAAATAAAAAAAAACAATTTCTATTTTTCAGTACAAATAGGCAATTTCATACTTTAACCCCTAATATTTAATGAATCTAGTCGTTTATAGTCTCAAACATCGATAGGCATTAAATTTACTCGAGTACCAGGAGCAAATAAAACAAGAGAGGGTACAAAATTTCAGTTGACACTTACTGTAATCAGCAGGGTTATGGTACAAGGGACAGGGTATCCCGCCCTGCTCTAGGTAAGACACCAGATTCTTCGTGGTGCCCTGGTACATGCATCGGCCTGCCGCCAGCACGTACACATGGTCAAACAGAGCGAACAGTGAGGCTGATGGCTGATGCACCGTGCACACGATGGTCCGACCTTGGTGCGCCAGGTTCTGACATAGCTGCACTACTTGCGAACATGATGAGCTGTCCAGACCTCTGGAAAAGGTAAAGAGCTTTTGGTAAATCAACAGGTAAGCATTAAGGTTCAAGGTTGATTGGGAAAATTTGGGTAGCTTGACCTGCTGGCGTCTGTACAAGACATTGTTTATTTATTTAAGTAATTAGTTATACTGATTGTGGGAGATAATTGTGGTCATATTACATAATATGTCCACGCTCGCACACGCATAGGGGTCTAGTGTAGGAGGTACGTCTTCCATTTTGGTTTGTTTTGATTTTACAGCGGAAGCGGAAGTGAAACTGTAATTTACGTACTTTTAATTATTTTTGGGATAAAAAATTACCTATATTAAAAATTACAGAAAGCAATTCAGAAAATGACTCCGAACAAACTACTTTCATAGAATTGAATATTCTTTATAATATACATCATAAATATTATAGATATGTTAAAATGTTCATAATGGGCATTAATTCAGTTACACATTTTATATGTTTTACTAGCATACCTACTCTATCTACGTATATACTATGTAATCTAAAAAAGGTCATATTATCAATCTAAAAAATGTCAAATAATTATATTATATATACATTTGACATTTTTTAGATTGCTAAATATGAGATCGTGGACCAACTTAATTTTCATAGCATAAAATTTAATGAAGCAAGCCTGCCATCGAGTTCCGTATTCATAACCTTTCGAGAAACCGACAGATATGTGTAATGTGACAGTGACAGCGAATTAGCCTCAACTGATGACACAGAACGAACCATCATGTGATTCTTGCAATAAGTATACGTGAGCTATTGCTATCACATTTAATAGTTTAATACTGAACAAGAGGAGCAGGAGCAGAGGTGGCTCAGTTATAACGGCCCCAACTTACGAGTTGCAGGTCGTGGGTTCGAACCCAGGCAGGCGCTTTACTTTGTGTAACTAATTTCATCACCACTGCTCTCAAAACAGTGAAAGAAAACGGCATGTCCTAGACTCAAAAATTCGAAGACATGTGACATCTACCAACCCGCACTGGGCCCGCGTGGTGGATTACAGCCCTCTCCCTCTCGAAGAGAGGAGGCCTGTGTCCCAGCAGTGGCATTATAGCCTGATTATCATGAACAAGAGAATCTAAGGAATATCAAACATTTCGTTCAACCTCATCAGTAAATATTGTGTCAGTTTACTTGGCAGAGTGACCCCAATATGTCTATTACAGTTTAATAGGCATAGTCACGTGTATCCAATGTTTGTGCACATCGCTGCTATCATTATGTTCAACACA
Organism: Apamea anceps; assembly: GCA_951799955.1. Lineage (NCBI taxonomy): Eukaryota > Metazoa > Arthropoda > Insecta > Lepidoptera > Noctuidae > Apamea > Apamea anceps. The sequence continues at coordinate 5,178,866 of OX637506.1, forward strand.
CAGGGGTAAAAGTTCATTGAGGAAATTGTTCTATTGTTAGTCCATACGCACGTGTAAGTACGCACGTTAATAAGGAAAGGTGCCTTAAGTTGCGGGGTAGTTGCGTAACATACTACAGTAGCCATGGCTTTCACGTGGAAAATTCAACAACATTCTTTGCGTTATTTACGTTGTTGAGCAGACCAATTTTTGGAACATATAATGGATTAGCAATATCGTTCAAAATGATTCAGGTTGTGATTGAGAATGTGTTACACTGCTGCTGTGTGTTGTGTTGCTGGTACTGTAAAAGATATCATCATCCACATGTCCTTTCTCCACACTGATGGTAGCCCCCGAGAATTTCCTTTTGTTCCGTAATCTCTATTTACTTTTATTTTTTTTGTAACGGAAATTACACAGTAGTAATTATTACAAATAAACAGAAACAATGGTATGGTTAGAAAGGGGGTGACTACCGAAATGACGACTAATAGAGAAGTATGGAAGAAAAAGACATGTTGCGCCGACCATTAATAAATTGGGATAAGGGCAGGAGAATGATGATGAAACAGAAATAACAATAATATATGCAGTACCTACCACATTTTCCACAGATTACAACTTAGATATTTACAAACTGATGGCAAACGTAGTTGTATTCAGGGCAAATTAATTATATGAACAAAAGAAACCTAAAAATAACAAAACAACGTTGTTTGAGTTTTGTATCTTACGGGTCCTATACCTACTCGTCATTTCAGTATTTATATATTTAATCAGCCAACAACATTCCCACGCATGCTCACAAGCTTCCTCTCCTTTGTGAGAGGGAGTGGGCTGTAATCCACCACGCGGACCCACTGTGGATTGGTAGATTTCACAATGTCTTCGAGTTTTTAGTTGGACAGAGAGGTTTGGAAGGAAAAAGGGGAGGCTTTTGCCCAGCAGTGGGACAGAATATAAGCAAACAAAAAAAAAATTGAGAGAGACACCCTATTCAGTTCTTAGATTTCCGTAACCAAAGGGTAAAAACGGGATCCTATTAGGATTCCGTACCCAAAGGGTAAAAACGGGACCCTATTAGAATTCCGTACCCAAAGGGTAAAAACGGGACCCTATTACTAAGACTCCGCTGTCCGTCTGTTCGTCTGTCTCTCTGTATGTCTGTCACCAGGCTGTAGCTCATGAACCGTGATAGCTAGACAGTAGAAGTTTTCACAGATTATGTATTTCTGTTGCCGCTATAACAACAAATACTAAAAAACAGAATATAATAAATATTTAAGTGGGGCTCCCCATACAACAAACGTAAAAGTCGGATTCGCGCAAGAAGGGTTCCGTACCCTTTGTGCGCGATTCCGACTCGCACTTGGGCGGTTTTTTACGTAATAATTATCTGTACTGCCGATATTGATACGAGTATTATAAATGATATTTTCGTAAATCGACATGTTTTTACAATCTTCTGATAACATGAGCCAGGAGAGCGATTAAAAAGTAATTTGAGAATTAAATGCGTCATAAAGTAACTTAAGTCACAGCTTTGTTTGTAGGTCATTGTGATAATTTATGAAATCATTTCTTTAGTTTGTTGTCACGCCGACCGACACAAACATTATTGCCTAATAATGTACAATCGAACCTGTGCGCTTTACTTTATTAGGTACTGCACGCACCCCGCGGTTTTCCCGCATAAGTCTCGATCTCGTGGGAATATCGGGATTAAAATTATCCTATATCCTAATCCAGGTCTACCCGTGTGCCAAATTTCATCAACCCTGAAATCGTGAAATAAAAAATCAGTTGACCCATACATTAAGTCGAGTTATGCGAATATAAATCTATGGATCAACTGATTTTCTTTCACGATTTCAGGGTTGGTCCCGTAGTAAAAGTTGTTCATAATGATGAGTATGTACAATGATCCCTTTTAAGGATTAAAACGATCAAAATTTAACGGTGTATATTATAAATGGTTACAAGTAATAAAATAAAGTTACTCTTTATTACATTAGTTTAGATTTCATTTAGGTGCCGCTTAATTTTAGTGAAAACGGACATTAGAGTTATATTTTTCGCAAGAGTTGCCCAACAGCTTTTCTTTCTGATATTCGGGCCTTTAGTACACTGATGGGCGTAAGGCAAGCCTTAGGTACCGTACTGAGTCATTTTCAGTAATAACTGTGGTTTGTGCCGAAACGAGAGAAGAAGTAGACTTACGTGGTAGGCTCGTCTAGAAACATGATGAGAGGGTTATTGATGAGCTCCAACGCGATGGAGAGCCTCTTCCTCTGACCTCCTGACAACTGTGCGCCGCGGGTGTTCATGTGCTCGTACAGACCCAGGTTTGTCAGGATATCCTCAATCTGAACAAAAGAATAGAAGTTTTATATTCATACCCGTCCATGTTTAAGAATGTATAGAATGCAATTTCCAATCTCTCTCAAAACTAATTGGACCATTCTAAGTAGAATAGAATACCCTTTATTATGTACACTATTATATAAATTACAGACAACAAACAACGAGTAGAAGTAAACAACGAATCAGTGGACAGCCGTAGATATTTTTCGGCTCAAACAAATATTAATTCAACGAATTGCGAGTAAGTGAAGAGAAAGCCTTTTTAAAACAGGACTTTCTGCATTGCTACTTAGCTAAAATCCTGCTCTGTGTTCACTAGACACACACAAGGGATTATTTAACGCTCTCATTACTTTTTATTGAGCTCTCCACCAAAAAGCTGTTCCTATTTGGGATCTTAAAATGTTCAAATTACCGGTAACTTAAGAATACCGATGAAGGTAGAATAGGTACCTAATAGGATAGTGCTGTAACTCATTACTTAACAAAATACATATTGCATTCGAGAATGAATGTCACAGATTACGTATGACGGCTGCAGACACACTTACCAGTGGGTTGTGCAAAACTGGCAATTTGGAAAATTAGGTTACATCACCGTTCGTGTCATTACCTTCTGCATTTGTGCGTAATTTTGTGCAAATAATATGCTATGGAATAAATATCACGTTGTTATAATAGCTAGCTGCAGGTGCAGTCAGCTGCAAAATAATAATCTCTATAAGTACTCGTAAATAAAAATGAATCACCGAAATGTATGTACGCGCATAACTTCCGATCGACTGCACCAAATTGGATCATTTTTTTTTTGTGTTTGTTATTGTCAGGACAAGGTTTGTATACACAATTAGACCCGGTAGGTGGCGCTGATTTTTCGGGTAGGACGACGTCTGCCGGGTCCGCTAGTAAATAATAATAATGCATTTATCTTAGACATAACTCTAGTCCATATTTTAAACTCATACCTACATTTCTCTCAATGTGAGGTTCCTGTCTCTGGAGCCCTAAACACCGGTAGCTTGGACCCTGCTCCCGAATTCGGTGGATCACTATTTTTTTAAATGTTCTTTTATACTTAATTTTTATATTTAAAATTAAAAAATAAAATGTAATCAAATAAGTAAATAAATAAACGAAAAATGTCAGAATAATTTAAAAATAAAATGTCAAATACTAAATTGTCAAATCGTAAAATTTAATCGTAAAAGTCGCTATTAACTGTTACATTTTGATCTTTTGTAATAAATTTATTTATACACAAAACACTTTTTAACCCCCGACGCAAAAACGACGGGGTGTTATAAGTTTGACGTGTCTGTGTGTGTGTGTGTGTGTGTGTGTGTGTGTGTGTGTGTATGTCTGTCTGTGGCATCGTAGCTCCCGAACGGATGAACCGATTTTAATTTTGTTTTTTTTGTTTGAAAGGTGAATTTGTCGGGAGTGTTCTTAGCTATGTTTGACGAAAATCGGTCCAAGATGGCCGCCGCTACAAAATGGCGGATTGCATATTTTTTCACAACTCCCTCAATATGGGTATCAAATGAAAGGGCTTGACTAGTAGAATACTATACACTATGATAAATTTCAAATCCAAGATGGCCGCCACCACAAAATGGCAAATAACATTTTTTTTTCACAACTGCTTCAATATGGGTATCAAATGAGAGGGCTTGACTAGTAGAATACTATACACTTTGACAAATTTCAAATCCAAGATGGCCACCACCACAAAATGGCGAATTACAAAAACCTGATTAAATACCAAATTACCTGAATCTTAAAATGCAAGAAAATAAAAGAAAAGAAATAATAAGGAGTCCCTACAAAAAGCATGAAATAAAAAATTAAATTAAAAATTTAAAAAACCCCCGACTACGTGAAACCCTTTAAAAAGAAAAAAATAACCTTGAAATTATGACCCTACGTAAGTACGTATGAAATTTTTTGATTAAATATTGTCCTGTCGGGGGACCGCTACTATTTTAAACTTTAACAGAACGTTAGGCTAGAGCGGATTAGAGCGGTCCCCCGTCGGGACAATATTTAATAAAAAAATTTCATACGTACTTACGTAGGGTCATAATTTCAAGGTTATTTTTTTCTTTTTAAAGGGTTTCACGTAGTCGGGGGTTTTTTAAATTTTTAATTTTATTAAAAGAGAATAATTAAAAGTAAGTTGGAGTCTCATTTCCTACGAAATGTATGAGAATTTTTTTTTTGAATTTTCTGACTTTTCTAGTACCTACTCAAACCTCAGTTGATCCGATAGAGTTTTTTGTTTGATCCTTAAAAGAAACAAATGTTTTTGTGAAAAAAATACTATTTTTTTCAAAATCAAAAAGAATGGGGTTCAAAATTTCTCAAAAAATAAGGACAGTCTCCTAAGATCGTTATGTTGTAACAACGATTAAGGTACCTACCCTTACTACCCCGTCTCAAATATCCACCCTATAGGTATATTGTAGAACCAAAATATATAGTAATTGTGATTTGTTGAAATATCTTTTAAAATTTACTAGTGGTTTTCTGTTAAGCTACTTTTCTTGCTGACTGTAAGCTGCTCAACATACGAGTGTTTTGTACAGACGCACATCAAGCTATTACAATCTGTCAAATTTCTTTAATAGATTTTCAACTTTATCACTAAAGCATTAGGTTCAAAGTAGATTGGGAAAATTTGACAGTTTCGGGTAGCTTGATGTGCTGGCGTCTGTACGTCCATGGTTTGTTTCATCGCTTTTGTTATTCAATAATGCGACGTATGGCAAATGTACATTGACATATGAAGGCGAAACTGTTTGCGGCTCCAAATGCACGGACAAACAAAGTGTATTAGAGTAAATATTCCAACATGTCCATGCATGAACATTATTGATTCTACGTGATTCATATATTATCATATTATTATCACACTGTGCGGAACATAGTGGAATGAGGAAGGCAATGTTCGTATAAATTGAGACATCAAAACTCGCAAGCGCGTATAAATTGACAAATGAGGTGTTTTTCTTTTTATTAATTACAATTTGCATAATTGAGGCAAAGTTCATTGATGCATTGGTGCAATTTTTAGGATTGTTACTCCAGAAATAGTTATTAGTTACTCTAAGCTAGCTAACTCTGCTGATCTGCTCTACCTGTTGGATCAGTCACAAAGTAGTATGTGACTTCATTCTTAAACATATAGCCAGCACGGGCCGGTATTCAGAAAACTGCAAAGCCATTATAACGTTATGTACTTTTCATTTGAGATTGTCATTTGAGATTTCACTTAAGTATACCTAGTTATGATAATCCAACTTACAACTTCTCCCTTCTCGTATTTGTCTAGATTGGTCGGCAGCTTCAGGTCTGCTGCCAGCGTCATGTTCTCTCCCACCGTGAGGAGACCTTGCAGCCGGTCGTCTTGCTGGATGTAGCACGACATCCTCTTGAACCTCTCTGTAATTGATATTTGAGCACTTTAGTGATAAGTAAATAAGAACTGGGTAAAAATCTCCACACAATGGGTGCCGAAAGATGAACGGCGCCGCCGAGGCCGACCCAGAAAGAGATGGCGAGATGACCTGGGGACCTACTCCGAAGTGCAAAGTGCGAATGTTCGGATCGGACCGAATATTATTGAAAAATGCGAAAAAAGTTCGGATCGGCTCAGTTGGGTCGGGACCATAGTCAATATTCGAAAGAATGTACACTCCAACACTCTTTCGAATATTGACTATGGTCCCGACCGGAACCGACCAAACTAAATAGTAACTTCGTAGCAGGAAACGGCAGAACATTCGGCCGATATTACTTCGGAGTAGACCCCCTGGACGCGTACCGCGAGAGCTGGTTCGAGGTGGTGCGTAAAAAGAGTTCCTGGAAGGATTTGGGGGAGGCCTTTGCCCAGCAGTGGGACAAAACAGGCTATCAAAAAAAAAATGGTCATAAAAAGCCCAATAACACTTTGCTTAGGATCAATCCCAGGACCAAAATGTTCAGCAGTCCCGTTTACGACCACTAGACGAATAAAGCAGCGTTTTATGACGGTGGGCGGAACAAGACTTGGGTTTGTATTTATTTCATAATTTTTATCGTCACAGTAATTTTATAAGGTGTCATTTTAATGAAAATTTATTGGTTGTGCACGAATTTTAAATATATATAAAAACGACATCGATTGTTGCGAGTTGCGAGGATTTCGCTAAAAATATCCTAATTATTCTTACTTATGACATTTAATTTTCGTCCATTTTTATGATAATTCGATTATAAAATATTATATAATTTAAACTCGATAAGCTAAGATCGTATAATCTGCCGTCATTTCGATACGAAATCGTGCATTCAAGTTTGACAAGTAACACGATCACTGCACTTGTTTCGTTCCGATCTACTTGATTTGTGTAGTCGTGTTGGGTCATGGTTAGTGCAGGATTACTTACTAAACCAAAGATGGTAGCTGCAAGACTTAAATTAATTTAAGTGATGTGATGGAGATAGCAACAAAAATCTCTAATTTCATTGCAGTACCTAAGTAATCGTTTCAATCCCTATCAAAATATCGAAGGTAAGGTAAGGTAACTGGCTCCTGCCAGAGTAGCGGGCTCGTCCGAAAGGGTTACCGCTGCCCCCTGGAACATAAAGGGCTAAGGAAGGAACACGGGTGGGTTTTAGTCAGTAAGAGTCTGACACTCCCTTCCGCTCCACCCAGAGCGGGAGGGGTCATTTGATGATTTCCCAACCTCAAAAAAAAAAAAAGGTAATGTAAAAAAATATGAGCTCGCATTGAAAATATACTTGCACCGTGTCAAAAACAATAAACAATTTGATAGCAAGGAATTTGCAGCTGGCTGCATCAGCTTGTCTAATAAAAAGTTCGGACACAAGACGCAGGTATGAGTCTAAAAAAAAATATGTGCTGTAAAATATGTGTGTGTAAAGTTTTTGACTGATTGCTTGTTTAGTTATATGTAATTTTTAGCGGTAAATGTATTGTTTATAACTCAGACCAATAAAAAAGTTTTTTATTGGTCTGAGGTTTATAAAATATAAAGCTTTATATGGGAGCTACATCTGCCAACAAACTGCTTTGCAGTTTGGCAGAAGTAAAATTTGTTTGTATTTAGGCTGTCATCAGTCACGAAAAAACGCTTTTTCATTTTTTTTTTTTTTTTTTACCGATTTCAAAAAAGGAGGAGGTTCTCAATTCGACGGTATGTTTTTTTTTTGTGTTTTTTACGCGATTACTCCGCCAATTATTTACCGATTTTCAAAATTCTTTTTATGTTCGAAAGGAGATACTTCTGAAGTGGTCCCATAGAAATTTCATCAAAAACGGTTCAGTAGTTTGGTTTTTAAACCAAAATTACTGGTAAAAATTACAACTTAAAAGTGAAAAATAAAAACTTTTTTGCAAAAAAAAACAACCGACTTCCAAAAACGACACTACAAAGTGAAAAATAACTTTAATTTCGGAAGTCGGTGGCAAACAACGAAAATGCGAACCCGACGACACCGACTTCCGAAATTAAAGTTATTTTTCACTTTGTAGTGTCGTTTTTGGAAGTTGGTTGTTTTTTTTTTTTGCAAAAAAGTTTTTTTTCATACCGCGTGTTCACGAACACTTCTTCATGCCAATGTATGTACGGGGTTGTGCTAAAGAAGGTTTCATAAATAACTTCAGCCTATAATGTTCACACTGTTGTGACACAGGCGTCCTCTGTGAGAGGGAGTGGACCCGTAATCTACCACGCGGCGCGGGCCCGGTGCAGGTTTGTAGAAGAAACATTTCTTAGAATTTTTGGTTCTTGGCCTTGCTGGTTTCTTTACGATGTTTTCCTTCACCGTTTTGAGAGCAGCGGTGATGAAATAATTTACACAAAGAAAAGCGCCGACAGGTTTCGAACCTACGAAAGCCTGGGTTCGTAAGTGGTAGTGCCTCAAGAAGCTTTCGGGTAGACAAATTTAAAATACTAGTTACGTACGCTTCTTTAACCTAACACATGAGCTGAGTTGAAGCGAAGAAGGAAATGCGTACGTAAACGTTAAGTGGTTCTTCATGCAAACATTTGTACGGGATTCTGCTAAAGAAGCTTTCCTTCATCTTCATTCTTTTATTTTACCCATATTTATTGACAGTTCAACTACATTCATTCCGTTATTAACGTGTTGAGCAGACAAATTTTTCGAATATGTGAAGTAAAGGATTAACAATATTCTTCGAAATGATTCAGGTTATGATTGTAAGTGTGTTACGCAATTTGGGTGCTGCATATTCACTTGTGGAATAGGCCTTTGGGTTAGAAACAGACTATTACGCATGGATAGCATTATCATCGTTATCTACCTTTCCATATATCTGTGGTCAACGGTCATTTAGCACGTGAGTGCATGTTGTATCACGGCAGCAGAATATAGTTCTAACCTAGCCTTTTATCTAATGCCTAGAATCCGGGTCCTTGGTTCATAGCTAATTATTTTCCGCTGATAACATTTGCGTGAGTGCAATCTAATCGCTTACTGCTGCTATTTGTGTATTTGTTTATGAAGACGTTAATGAATTCCGGTTCGCAATTAGTTGCCTTGAAAATTTTTATTGGAATACTCGTAACACATTTTTTTGACGAAGTTATTATTAGGTACCTGAAGTTTTAGTATTTTGTGTGGCTAATGATTTTAGGGCATGCACCGTCTTTGCGGTTTTGGAGAACGGTTACATCAAGTCATTATTTTCAAACCGGTTGTGGTTTGGGAGCACCAGAGTTCACCATACATACAAAGCAGGGCCCCAAGTCTGCTATTTTATAAATTCGTCATTCCAACACGATCCCATTCCCATCCCATTGTCATTTTGCTTAAAGTTCGTAATCTGCTAAATTCTTAATGGCGATCATTGGTCGGTCAATGGTCTCGTAATAGAATTGTGTCATAATGACATTGTCGTATTGTCATTATTATAAAACCCGTTAGTAGAAATGATTCTCGAAAAACTACCACTACTTTTTTTATGCCAGATTTCATTTATATATATTTTCACATATTATTTATTAGTGTTTTATACAAGTCAAGCGTTTTATGTAAGTCAGTCATTCATTTATCATTATGTACGAGATTACCATTCTATGCCATTTCTTTCAAGGGAGTGTCAGTGGTTGACCACTGGAAAGTCATAATGACGCCATTATGTTAGTAGATTACCAAACTTGTCAAAATCAACAATTTAGAAATCAGTGATAGACCATTCTGACACTATTGTAATAGCAGACTTGGGGCCCTGAACAGTATCGCAAACTTAATATTTAATCTTATTTCATTAACTTTCGATGCCTTTAAAAAAGGATAGTACTCAAAATCAAAATATTTGCATTTATGAAACGTGAGAAGCTAGGTGCACGGTTCCAATTGGTCGTTTCCTATGGAGTCTCATCTCCATAGGAAACGATCAATTCCACGGTTACTTTTTTTTTAAATAATTGGCTTTTACAATGTTTGCAAATTACAGTATTAATTAGGTATAGGACAGTATAGGTGCAGGTGGGTGCTGGTACACCCTAATTGCGTAACACACAATCAATCGGAATCAGAATCATTTTCAAGTAAATTGCTAATCCATTGCTTTGCGAAAAATTTGTCTGCTCAACACGTAAATAACGCAATGAATGTTGTTGAACTGTCAAAATGAAACCGATTCCGATTGATCGTGTATTACGCAATTAGGGTGCAGGTATTTAACAAAATTATAAATGGTCTACAAATCTACTCACTCATGATCCTCCCTCTTCCATTAATGAACACAGCTCCTCCCACACCGGTAATGCGGTAACCCGACAGTACGTCCAGGAGGGTAGACTTGCCAGCCCCCGAGGGTCCCATGATGGCCACCAGCTGACGAGGACGTAGTCTGCCGTGTACACCATGGAGAATCTGTTTGCTACCTGTAACAATAGAATATGGATTCAGAAATTGAAGTAAAAGTATCTAAAATTTACCTGTTCCGAGAGTTACTTTGTTTTTCCCATTAAGAGAGATGCGGACTAATTTGTTGATGTCCAATGAGTCCTTCCTCTTCCTTATACACTTGTACATCATTCTAAAAAAAACTGATTATGGCACTTATTTTACGTTTAATAATCATATCTGTTTTTAGTCATAATCAGTTTTTTAAATAAATTAATTATTATGTAACATGTAACTTGACAATATGTTTCTCTAAAAAGATTTCGTCTATCTAGAATATTCTTCTAGTTATGAATTTCCATGTTTTTGATAATAGGAAAAACCGTTTCTCTACTGACGAAAAACTTATGAGTGTGTATTATCCCACGATCTTTGAACAATACAATATCCAAAGTTTCCGCTTAGATTTGAGAATTTTTATAAATATCTGCAATTGTGCTTAGACTCATTTTTTTTTTATTAACTGGTGTTCTGACCCTATCCTACTAATATTATAAATGCGAAAGTTTGTAAGCATGGATGGATGCATTGATGGATGTTTGTTACTCTTTCACGCAAAAAGTGCTGAACGGATCTGGATGAAATTTAGCACACAGATAGTTTATAACTAGGAATAACACATAGGATACTTTTTATCCCGATATTCCCACGGGATCGAAACTTATGCGGGTGAAACCGCGGGGCGCAGCTAGTATTTTATAATCCTAAAATTTCCGCAGCACAAGAAACCAGTTTTTTTTTGCGATGAGATCACATTCCGTCTGGTCAATAGATATTATTATATAATTTTCTGTTATTTAAAATTACTTTTATTAGCTATTTTTTGCTTTTGTATATTTTATGATTTTATATTTTACTAGCAGCGTCTCGCGGTTTAACCCACATGGGGCTTTCCTTAGGAATAGTGCATTTTAGGTACATACAAAAATATCCTATGTCGCTCGCAAATGGTGTAGCTTTCTATAAGTGAAAGCATGTTTGAAATCCAATCAGCATTTACAGAGAGTACCCTTAACAAACAACTTTACGTCAAGCTTAAATATGTAGGTATAGTCAAAGATTAATCCTTAATATTGAGTGCAATAAGACTTTACTCATACTCTTAACGATAATCTTATTATCTTAAATTCATTCATTTATTCACTGACACTCATTCGTCATCATTTATTCATTGACTCGCCGCCTCAACCGGAGATAAAAAATTGTATGGAAATTCTGCATTTTCGCCGATCGGAAATCCATGGGACGCATGGCATGTCATTTCATTTAATAATGTTCTTTCAATTTGTTCGTTATGTTGAAAACTCTGTGATGAGGTGAGGATGTTATAGATTGTGTTGAGGATTTTTAGAATGAAAAACGATGCGTTAGTTTTCATGGCCAACATGGCCAGAGACTGCACAAGACAGGGAGGTTTGGAAGAAACAAGGGGAGGTCTTTGCCGAGCTGTGGAACACGATGAAGGCTAACAAAGAAAAAAAAAACGTCCAAGGAGCCCCTCTCCTTGGACTTTTTTTTTTTGTGGGAACTATTTTTTAATATCTTCTTGGACGTTTTTTTTTGTGGGAATAATGTTTTAAAATAAAACCAATCACGGTCGAGAGATTAGTATGACGTAGCGCGTGGTACTGTTTCTTGCCTCGAGATGTCGCTATCGTCGACCTTGATGTGCGTTTATGGAGCAGGAGTTCGCAACAGTACCATACTCAACACATGAAATAGGTACCGCCTTTCTCCCATATCTAGACCATATACTAATAATAAAGCTGAAGATTTTGTTTGTTTGAACGCGCTAATTTCTGAAACTACAAGTCGGATCTGATTTTTTTTTTGCATTTGATAGCCCAATTCGTGAGAAAGGCTATAGGCTACTTAACACACACGTTAGGACCTTTAGGACCTGAGCAAAAACAAAAAGAGCCAGGAAAACGAAGTAATAGCGCGGGTAAGCGATGCGTTGGTCGGTTGGGTCGGGAAACAAGAATTTACCCACAGACGAAGTCGCGTGATGAACCTGGTTTCCTATAATTCCTCAAAAGATACTCAACCTCCGCGTGGTGGCACAACAGCCGCCTATTTACTTGTAAGTTTGACCCATAATGGTCTCTCGCAGAGTTTCCGCGGTTCGACTCAACCCTGATAACCCCGAATGACGTCAGAGATTAAGCCCAGGGCGTTCTGGTGCACTTGAAGGAACGAAGTTAATTATTGTAAGTAGTTTAATTAACACTTAGTGACATCCTGTCATTAGAAATTCAAGGCTGAATTTAATCTAGACTTTGTCATAGCAGATTGTACTACCAACATCGCTGCGCGTCAGCTGTTTCTTGTGAAATACGAAAATGGCCCTTACTGCTTCTAAATAAAGGCGCTGGCTAAGCAAAACCGTTATCATGGACGTGCTGCTGACTGTATGTGTTACTATTAGGTAGGTACTATCTTCATGTCGACATTTTAATTTGCATAACTATGAGTTTGCGGTTTATTTATTTAAACTTTTCGCACAAGTTTCCAGCGCATTGCTTTGTGTTATTAAATTGTCATTATTTAATAACACAAAGTTATCGTGTGTATTGTGTGTGTTATTCTTATTTGATTAAATAATACATCACAAGTTTATAATAACTTTGGGGGTCTTTATACATATCAAAGGCCAGAAAAACAGATAAATCTGAATTTATTATTTTATTGGCTTTGTTATCTAGTCCTTTTTTTGTATTTGTTTGTAGGCATAGTTAGTTTCATACTGGTTTCGTACTGGTTGACGGCACGGTTGGCGCAGTGGTTAAGCGATTGACTGCTGCGCTGCGTGTCGCGGGTTCGATTCCCGCACGGAACAAATATTTGTATGACCTACATGTATTTGTTCCGAGTCAGGGTGTTTTTCTATCTATAATATGTATGTATTTACAAAAAAAAATGTATATAAGTAGTTTATCAGCCATCTTGTTACCATAACACAAGCATTAGGTTACTTAGCTTGGGACTAGATGGCGCTGTGTGAAATGTCCAGGGATATTATTATTATTATCCAGGGATATTACTGGTATACTCATCTGCATGCAGTTAGCCTGGAAGCCGACCTCAAAAATAGTTGGGAAAAGGCTAGGCAAATGATGATGAGTTAGTTAGTTAGTCATTTAATTTAGACAATCAAACAAGTCAGCCTATCGCAGTTCACAGCTCGACATAGGCCTCTCCTAAGCTGCGCCACAACACCCTGTCCTCTGCCTTCCTTCTATTTCCTTTTAATTTAGTACCTAGCGTAGTATATAGTTAGTTGAGTTATTTATATATACAATCATTTTTATGTTGTTTATGAAATAATCAATAAAATATCTGTCGTATTTGGAAAACCCCTTGGGTCTTGAGTAGGTACATCCAGATAAAATTACAATAACCGGAGACAAACAATACATTAATTGGAAAAATGGAAATTAAATTACTGGTTGAACATATGGTTTCTTATCACAATTCGATCATTGTAGCAACTAGACCAACCTTATACTTTTGACCGACCTTGAGCAAATTTAATCAATGAAGCAATTTTATTTAATCTTATCATTTAAAGCACAATTATTTTATAATTGCACAATTACACCTTACTATAATCAACGTAGAATAAGACACTTGTTAAGTGCTAATTCAAATTAATTCACAGTAATGGAGATGGACATCCAAAATGTGGCTGGGACAGCCTGGATGCGGAAGGCAGAGGACATATTGTTGTGGAGCAGCGTGGGAGAAATCTATGTCCAGCAATGTACTGTGCGATAGGCTGGGTTATAGCTAGTTTCATAGAAAGAAATATGTTTATATATTGTCTTTTAAAAACTTGTAGGTTCCTACATAATGTAACGTGAATAAACGTCAATTTTTCAAACGTCAGAAAACTTTTATCTCCAGAATAAATATGGTTGTTTGACATATTTTCTAATGTCAAACCGCATTTTTATTTCTCAGACAAAACTTATTTTGAGATTGAACAATCGGCCTTAAATATAGTAAAAATAATCTCTATCTAATAAAAACTAAAAGGTACTGTACTTATTGTTCACCAATTGTGTGATTAAAAATAATGAAGGAGAAGTAAAGAACGATTCAAACATGAATTATATGCTTACAAATAGGTAGGCATCTAGGTAATATTAATGTGCTGCAATCTACATGATACACATAATTACAAGTTATTAACAATAATATTATAAATAATTGCATGTCACTTAAGATAACTTTGCTACGTTAATGTTTTCAATAAAATCAGCGTAAGGTCCTTAGTTGTGATCAAAACATGTGCTACTTGGGTATATGTCGCAGATGGACTGTAGAATCCGCTGCTCTATAAAACCCCTAGTTTTTTTACAAAACAACTCCTTTATGTCAGTTGCTGAACTCGAACACGCAGAATTGCGTAAACGGTCAACGATTAGCCGTTTTGTAATTTCAGCGTGAAATGAAACGCCTGATTGTATATTTTAGTTCTAAATTTTGTCGCTCGTGGCTCTGTGCATCGTAACAACAATAATGGCGTCCGAAACAGAAATAAATAAAACGAGTAATACGAGTAAAAAATTACCTTAACTCAAGTGAAAACAATGATTTTAAGGACAATATAAATTAAAAGTTATCAGAGTTTTATGAAAGCCGCTCATTGTGACTGCAAATAAGCCATTCTGCATTACATCTTCACGTCGCATCGTCGGTAGCATTTTTGTAAAACATAGCGCAATCACATTCCAGCTGAACGTTGTTCAGTTGTTTTACATAACGGAGCTGTTTTGTAAAACAGTGGATTCTATAATACATCTTCGACATACACACGACGATATCAAGTTATACTTTTCCAGAAGTCAGCTTATACTGGAAATGTCGTCGTACGTACCTATTTACTTGTATTCATGGCCGAAAACGAAACTAATTGACCCATGTTCGAAGAAAAGCGTAAAGACATTTCTGCAGTCTGGGCTCCAAAGTAGCCCGCGAAATTTTCTCTTTAATTTTTTTTTTTCAAATCTTACCTTTTTTGCAATTTGCTGGGCAGTACTAAGTTGTACGTTGATTAAAATATGATTCGCGGTCGTAACAAATATGTATTTACAGAATTATAATCATTAAAGTCATGAACACAACTCTCTAAGATCAAGTAATCCTACTGAATGACTATTTCATGAAATCTTGACATTTTAGGATTATGCCAACTTAACAAGTTTGGAGCATCCACCTTAAATGAGGGAGGGGATCTTATAGATGAAAATCTTTATGCGCAGATGGAGTCGTAATTAAGTCGTCATCATCATCATCTTCCTGCCCCTGTCCCATATTACTTGTGGTCGGCGCAAAGGTTTTCTTCTTCCATTCTCCCCTGTCAAACGTCACGTTATCGTTCACTCCTTTGTCTTTCATAACATTCCCCACACAACTCATCCATCTTTTCTCAATAAAAAATACTCATTTCCCACTAGCCTTTTCCCAACTACATATGTATGTGGCTTCCAGTCTAACCGGATGCAGCTGAATACCAGTATTTTACATGGTGCGACTGCCTACCTGACCTCAACAAACCAGCTAAGGGGTAATATGATACACCTTGATAAGACTGGTGGTCAGACTTTCGGGCTTCTGACTAAAGACTGTCAAAGATTCGCGAATGACAATAAAAAATACTAAAGAAAACAATTCTGTTGTTGTTGCTATAATAATATATCATCATAATGTAAAGTAACATAATATGAAGTAATTGTCGTCAGTCTCATCACAAGTGATGGGCTAGGTAAAACGATATTCTTGTAAAAGTCTTTAATAGCTGTGAAGAATGCACATGTTAATAAAATAAATGTTAGATCACTTAGCATTTTATTAGAATAACAACTCGTTGCATAATTGGAGTTTTCCAGAAAGAAAAGTTACCCATCCTATAATATAATTAAAATAAATAAAAGTAAAAATAAATTAAAGTAAAACATGCAAAAAAAAAAAACGAATGCGATTGTGAATTAGATTTATGCCAAAACAAATTAGCCTTCAAGATAATTATGCCAACATAAACTGTAAGTCAAAAAAAAATATATATGGCAAAGTATTATTATAACAAAACAAATTATACCAAAATAGTTATGCCAAAGTATATTAGGAAAAAGAACATTATGCGAAAAGAAGAGATCCCTTTTCATTGTATTTTCACTCAACAAGCGCACTAATACCAAACACTTATTTTTGTCTAAAAATAATTAGGTATGCGAACGCGTGTCACAGCAGAACAAAAACTTTTGCAGTCAAAAACAAAACATTGCAACCATTGAGCTGGCAACCGTGTACTGCGCAAAAAGCTCACAATCTCAAGTTAATTGATTAAACAAACACGTACTTATTGTACACAAAGTGATATATCAACCTGCGCGTACGCCGCTCGATAACATTGTTTATAACTGAAACGAGTTAAACAACTGTTTTGGTTCGAGTGAGTTGCAGAAAAAGATAGATAAAATTGTTGGCGAAATATTAATCTTCTGGCCTTTCTTCTGACGGACTATTTAGGCCGAGATAGTTAGTAAAAAATATATAAATTGTCCTTGATCGTCCTGCAGATTGTAGATACGTAAATTAATTAAGCAGTTTGAGTACTTTATGCAGCCTACCTAAAATGTCTCTTCTTTGGTATTTTACGTAGAGTCGTTGAGCTCCTTAAGTTCCAAGTTGAGCTACACGATTACTGACAAATGCTTGCACCGTGTGATACTTTCCTCAAAAAAAGACTATTTCAGACATGAATGTACAGACGCCAGCAGGTCAAGCTACCCGAAACTGACAAATTTTTCCAATCAACCTTGAACCTTAATACTTTAGCGATAAAGTTGAAAATCTATTAAAGAAATTTGACAGATTGTAGTAGCTTGATGTGCTGGTATCTGTACATGGTCTTCACATGGTCTGACCAAGATTATGTCTGGACTTTAAAAGAGACCGTGTCCTCTGAGTTTGTTTCGGCCTTTCTCCTCAGAGTAGTCAGATAGGAAAAGCCGACCTCATATAGCTTATTTTTTAATTTTATAGTACGACGGACGGACGTGTAAAGGGATTCGATATTCTATTTACAGAATAAACCATCTCATTTCAGTGTCAGATGACTATTTCAGAAACAGTCATTCAATAGGGTTATACGAAGTATCAGTTCATATTTTTAAAGATTATAAAGTAAATACGTACTTGTTACTGTCGCCAATCATATTTTGTTCAACATACAGACAACTGACCTGACACTGACCTGTAAATTGCAAAAAACGTAAGAAAATTTGAATTCCGCGCGCTACACTGGCGCTTACCCCTTAAAAACATGTTTGCTCATTTACAGATTTTAAGAACAAACTAAACTTTTTTAAATCTGCCTAAGTGTGTTCTAGATTTATTAACCTAGAATATTTTATGTAACTTTGTTAAATGATAAATGATTTTATTTTGTAAGTAGGTTTGTACAAACACTTTTACACGTCAATCATATTTTAAAACTAGATGAGGTCGGCGTTTCCTATCTGACTAGCCTGAGAAGAAAGGCAGAAACAAACTAAGACGTCACAGTCTCTTTTAAAGTCCAGACATAATCATGGTCAGATCATATGAAGACCATGTAGGTCGATGTCTGAGATGGTCTTTTGAGGAAAGAACCACACAGATTGAGAGGACCTGTCCAGTCAGTGCAGGCATATGTCAGAAATCGTGCAGCTCAACTCAAAACTTAAGGAGCTCAACGATTCGACGAACAATACCAAAGAAAGGACATTTGGGTAGGCCACATTAATTACTCAAACTGCCAGACCATGACAAAAACTAACAGAACAGAGAGAAAAATGAAAAATAATATGACCCACATAGTCTTCACATTCACAATAATTAAAATAATAGAATACTTTACAAAGTAAATAAATGTCATAGATCAAATTCATTAATGTCAAAGTGTATATAAAAAAAACCGGCCAAGTGCGAGTCGGACTCGCCCATGAAGGGTTCCGTTACGTTACGATTTATGACGTATTAAAAAAAAACTACTCACTAGATCTCGTTCAAACCAATTTTCGGTGGAAGTTTATATGGTAATGTACATCATATATTTTTTTTAGTTTTATCATTCTCTTATTTTAGAAGTTACAGGGGGGGGGGGGACACACATTTTACCACTTTGGAAGTGTCTCTTGCGCAAACTATTCAGTTTAGAAAAAAATGATATTAGAAACCTCAATATCATTTTTGAAGACCTATCCATAGATACCCCACACGTATGGGTTTGATGAAAAAAAAAATTTTGAGTTTCAGTTCTAAGTATGGGGACCCCCAAAATTTATTGTTTTTTTTCTATTTTTGTGTGAAAATCTTAATGCGGTTCACAGAATACATCTACTTACCAAGTTTCAACAGTATAGCTCTTATAGTTTCGGAAAAAAGCGGCTGTGACATACGGACGGACAGACAGACAGACAGACAGACAGACAGACAGACAGACATGACGAATCCATAAGGGTTCCGGAACCCTAAAAACAACAACAAAACAAAAAAAAATAAAAACATTCAATATGTAAAAATTGGAAGCAGCTTAATCCCAAGCCTTTTTGTCCTCGATACGAGCATAAGCCTTAACGGTATAAAAGGCTTTCTGGCACAACTTACGTTTAATGAATGAGTTACGACGAGTACGAGTTACGTTTAATGTTGAAGACGAAGATTTAAAGACAAGGTGAAGTTAAGTCATCTGACGGGGCCCGATAGGGCCGAAGCCTGCCAGGGTTAAGGATTAGGAAAAAGAACATTATGCGAAAAGAAGAGATCCCTTTTCATTGTATTTTCACTCAACAAGCGCACTAATACCAAACACTTATTTTTGTCTAAAAATAATTAGGTATGCGAACGCGTGTCACAGCAGAACAAAAACTTTTGCAGTCAAAAACAAAACATTGCAACCATTGAGCTGGCAACCGTGTACTGCGCAAAAAGCTCACAATCTCAAGTTAATTGATTAAACAAACACGTACTTATTGTACACAAAGTGATATATCAACCTGCGCGTACGCCGCTCGATAACATTGTTTATAACTGAAACGAGTTAAACAACTGTTTTGGTTCGAGTGAGTTGCAGAAAAAGATAGATAAAATTGTTGGCGAAATATTAATCTTCTGGCCTTTCTTCTGACGGACTATTTAGGCCGAGATAGTTAGTAAAAAATATATAAATTGTCCTTGATCGTCCTGCAGATTGTAGATACGTAAATTAATTAAGCAGTTTGAGTACTTTATGCAGCCTACCTAAAATGTCTCTTCTTTGGTATTTTACGTAGAGTCGTTGAGCTCCTTAAGTTCCAAGTTGAGCTACACGATTACTGACAAATGCTTGCACCGTGTGATACTTTCCTCAAAAAAAGACTATTTCAGACATGAATGTACAGACGCCAGCAGGTCAAGCTACCCGAAACTGACAAATTTTTCCAATCAACCTTGAACCTTAATACTTTAGCGATAAAGTTGAAAATCTATTAAAGAAATTTGACAGATTGTAGTAGCTTGATGTGCTGGTATCTGTACATGGTCTTCACATGGTCTGACCAAGATTATGTCTGGACTTTAAAAGAGACCGTGTCCTCTGAGTTTGTTTCGGCCTTTCTCCTCAGAGTAGTCAGATAGGAAAAGCCGACCTCATATAGCTTATTTTTTAATTTTATAGTACGACGGACGGACGTGTAAAGGGATTCCGATATTCTATTTACAGAATAAACCATCTCATTTCAGTGTCAGATGACTATTTCAGAAACAGTCATTCAATAGGGTTATACGAAGTATCAGTTCATATTTTTAAAGATTATAAAGTAAATACGTACTTGTTACTGTCGCCAATCATATTTTGTTCAACATACAGACAACTGACCTGACACTGACCTGTAAATTGCAAAAAACGTAAGAAAATTTGAATTCCGCGCGCTACACTGGCGCTTACCCCTTAAAAACATGTTTGCTCATTTACAGATTTTAAGAACAAACTAAACTTTTTTAAATCTGCCTAAGTGTGTTCTAGATTTATTAACCTAGAATATTTTATGTAACTTTGTTAAATGATAAATGATTTTATTTTGTAAGTAGGTTTGTACAAACACTTTTACACGTCAATCATATTTTAAAACTAGATGAGGTCGGCGTTTCCTATCTGACTAGCCTGAGAAGAAAGGCAGAAACAAACTAAGACGTCACAGTCTCTTTTAAAGTCCAGACATAATCATGGTCAGATCATATGAAGACCATGTAGGTCGATGTCTGAGATGGTCTTTTGAGGAAAGAACCACACAGATTGAGAGGACCTGTCCAGTCAGTGCACGCATATGTCAGAAATCGTGCAGCTCAACTCAAAACTTAAGGAGCTCAACGATTCGACGAACAATACCAAAGAAAGGACATTTGGGTAGGCCACATTAATTACTCAAACTGCCAGACCATGACAAAAACTAACAGAACAGAGAGAAAAATGAAAAATAATATGACCCACATAGTCTTCACATTCACAATAATTAAAATAATAGAATACTTTACAAAGTAAATAAATGTCATAGATCAAATTCATTAATGTCAAAGTGTATATAAAAAAAAACCGGCCAAGTGCGAGTCGGACTCGCCCATGAAGGGTTCCGTTACGTTACGTTTGAGTTGTTAAAGTTAAATTGTAGAAAAATAATATTGTGTGCTTTCCCATATTTTGAAAAATTGACAGATAGACAAAACAAGTATATTCATATGCTTAATAAACATATGCACTTTTTAGTTAGTCATCACAGTGACAAACTTGTATATTTTGACACCAACAGTTTTGTGGAAACTTTAAAGTCGACTAGGGATACTGTGTATCTGCCTGTTAGTTTTAGACACATAATAGCAAGGCTATTAGACAGACAGACAGACATAAATAGTATGTCGAAGTCGTGTATTATTAACACCACACTGGTTAGTAATAATGGTGATGGTGGTGTGGTGATGGTGGTAGGTGGTGAGCCTGAATAAATGTAGCTCAAATGCTATAAATACTTATACAAATTGTACGAAGGGGGTTCCATGTCCCTCACTCAATGTGAGCTCACCGTCCGGTGATGACATTGAAGTCTTGGGGTTAACTCCGGATAATCTTTTAAACTAGTTTGTAAGACAACAGAAGGTACCAGTAAGAATATCCTTATAACTAACAACAACAAGGTATCTTCTTGCTCCAAATTAATAAAAGGAGGTCAGCAGAATGCCTTGAAATTATTTCATCAAAATATTCAAGGTATTTCTTCCAAATTATTAGAAATTGAAATCTTTTTAGAAAAAACAAAGTTTGACATTGTTTGTTTAACTGAACATTGGTTAAAGGATTACCAAATGCTGATCAATTATGAGAACTATAGTGTTTGCAGTTGTTTTAATCGTAAATCTATGCTACGTGGAGGTTCTCTAATCTTAATAAAAAATTGTTTAAAATCCAAGCAACGAAACGACATAGTGGATTTATCAGTTGAACATTGTATCGAACTGTCCTGTGTTGAGCTAGATAAGCATGTTGTAGTGTGCGTTTACAGACCCCCTAATTATCAGAACTTTTATTTATTTGAGTCAATAATGGAAGATGTCCTAGCAAAACTTGCATCCAGTAACAAAACCACAATTATTTGTGGTGATTTTAATATTAATATTTTGGAAAATAATTCAAATAGCAGTAGATTATTAAGCCTTTTTAAATCGTTCAATTTATTTAATGTTTTTACAGAACCGACTAGAGTAACCCCATCTTCTGCTACTTGTATCGATAATGTCTTCTGCGATTGTGATTATTTGGATAAAGCCATCGTAAATTATCTGCCGTCCGATCATAGTGGACAAACGGTAACTTTTAAGTTTAAAACACCTTTGCAAAAAGTGCAAATACAATTTAGACCAATAACGACTGGCAAATTAAATAGATTTAATAGTGCCGTAAATAATAAGTTAAATGTTCTGGATCATAATATGAACGATGCAAATAAATTGTATGAGGATTTCTTTTCAATAGTGCACACTGAATTCAATAAAACTTTTGAAAAGAAAATAAAAAATATCTGCCCTAATTTTATATTTAGTGATTGGGCAACTAGAGGTATTAGGATTAGTAGGGAAAGACTGTTCGAGCTGTACGGCCTTAAGCCTTATATCAACACTGAAACTTTCAACAAGTATGTTGCTATGTATTCCAAAACTTTTAGAAATACCTGCAAGATAGCTAAAGCCCTGTTCATTAGTAACAAGATCAAAACGGCGGAAAACAAAATAAAAACTGTTTGGAAAGTTATACACAACGAAACTAGTGCGAATAAAATACGAAACAATGATTACGCATTGGAGACTTCACGTGGGGCCATAAGCTCTAACTTAGAAGTAGCTCAGGAATTTGTGAATTTCTTTACTAATATACCATGTAAAACGACGGAAGTTTTAAATTCCTCACCCGTTGTCTCAATTGATCTATTAAGAGCTAACGTTCCAGGCTGCTCGGTTGAATTTCAATTTAAACATATAAACCCTATGATTGTTATAAAAGCTTTTCGGCAAATCAAAATCAAATTGACCGAAGACTTATGGGGAATGTCTATCAAAGTTTGTACATCCATAATCGAAACTATAGCGCCATACTTAGCTTTGATATTTAATTTGTGTGTAGATCAAGGAGTCTTCCCGGATTTAATGAAATACAGTAAGGTTATACCGCTTTTTAAATCCGGGGACAGCAAAGACACCAACAATTATAGACCAGTATCCGTGTTGCCCGTATTCAGCAAGGTGTACGAAAAGGTAATGCTCAATCAAATGCTTAATCATTTTAACACCAACAAAATCTTACATGATCAGCAATATGGTTTCACCAAAGGACGTTGTACGACTGACGCCGGTGTAACCTTATTAAAGCACATCTTTACAGCGTGGGAGGAGGCCCAAGATGCCATAGGAATCTTTTGTGACCTCTCCAAGGCATTTGATTGCGTCAATCACGAAACCTTACTTTTTAAACTCGAGCATTACGGACTAGGTCAACTTGCGCTCAGATTAGTAAAATCTTATTTATATGATAGACAACAAAAAGTTCAAATAAATGGTGTCAATTCTCTTGCTTTAAAAGTAAAAATGGGTGTTCCACAAGGCTCGATTTTAGGTCCTTTCCTCTTTTTAGTATATATTAATGATCTACCCCATTTATTAAAGAACCAACCACAAATGGTGTTATTTGCTGACGATACTTCCTTAATTTTTAAGATAAATAGGCGTGCATCAAATCTTGACGACGTAAATAACGCCCTACTGCAGGTACAAAATTGGTTCACTGCTAATAATTTGGTATTAAATGGGAAAAAAACTAAATGCATAAGATTTGCTTTACCAAATGTTAAAAGTAGTGATTGTGACATAGTATTGAACAAAGAGAAACTAGAATTCGTCGATAAAACTGTTTTCTTGGGGATCACGCTCGACTCAAAGCTGCAATGGGGTCCTCATTTAACATCTCTTGCAGGACGGCTAAGTTCAGCAGCTTATGCTGTAAGAAAAATCCGTCAATTTACTAATGTAGATACCGCGAGGCTAGTCTATTTCAGTTACTTTCATAGTATCATGTCTTACGGTATTTTACTATGGGGACGGGCTGCAGATATCGAGTCCATTTTTATTCTGCAGAAAAGAGCCATCAGAGCAATATATGGCCTCCGCAGGCGCGATTCTTTAAGGGAACTGTTTAAAGATATTAACATCATGACGGTACCTTGTCAATACATCTATGAAAACATCATGTACGTAAGAAAAAATTTAAATCTTTTCAATAAAAGAGGTGAAAGACACAACTATAGGACTAGAAATAGGGACCAATTAGTTCAAACAGGTTTCAGACTGGCTAAAGTAGACTCATCCTTCATGGGGTACTGTTTAAAATGTTACAATAAAATTCCTCCCCACATACTCCAACTGAATGAAACGAAATTTAAATCTTGTATTAAACGCACACTATGTAGCCAAGCATACTATAAGTTAGGAGATTACATCGTTGACAAAAATGCTTGGCTCAATGCTGGTCCTGCTCCACAGAGGCGCATAAACTAATTAGCATTCGGAAACAATGTTGGAGCTGCTGAACATTGGAAAAGAAAAACTATCTTTGCATTGTATAAACTCAATTGCTTAGAATTGTATAATTGCATAGCACACGTGTGAGCACTATGTACTTTCTATAAAGCTACCATTTACTGGGTACGACTTTCATTGACTTGAATGTGCCCTGGCAGCTGTGAGTATGTCATGCTCACTCAAATGTCTCCCTGGTGGTGGCGTGTGTGTTGGATCATTAAGTTCCCTCCAAAATGGTTGAGCTGAATGGTGCTGATCCATACGTCATGTTCGTGAACGGGCGCCGCCAGTAGGGACTGGTCATCTCTTAGCTGCCTCGGCTTATTTTAATTTTTAATTTCTGAATTGTTTTTGTTTTTTTATAACGGACGCTTTTAACTTGCACGTATTTCTACATCGTTCTCACATGGTTAATTTCAACACGAATGATGTAATAAAATATTTTGTAACAATTTTATGATTTAAAAGAGTGTCCATGGAGTTTCTTGCCCGTTCTTCTCCATAGGTACCTACGCTTTGGAATGGGCAACTAGCTTCATCTTTCTGACTGACCGACCCTTTGACAATTCAAAAGTACCTGTAATTGGTTTAGTTGAATTAAATGATTTGAGTTTGAGTTTGAGTTACGATTTATGACGTATTAAAAAAAAACTACTCACTAGATCTCGTTCAAACCAATTTTCGGTGGAAGTTTATATGGTAATGTACATCATATATTTCTTTTAGTTTTATCATTCTCTTATTTTAGAAGTTACAGGGGGGGGGGACACACATTTTACCACTTTGGAAGTGTCTCTTGCGCAAACTATTCAGTTTAGAAAAAAATGATATTAGAAACCTCAATATCATTTTTGAAGACCTATCCATAGATACCCCACACGTATGGGTTTGATGAAAAAAAAAATTTTGAGTTTCAGTTCTAAGTATGGGGACCCCCAAAATTTATTGTTTTTTTTCTATTTTTGTGTGAAAATCTTAATGCGGTTCACAGAATACATCTACTTACCAAGTTTCAACAGTATAGCTCTTATAGTTTCGGAAAAAAGCGGCTGTGACATACGGACGGACAGACAGACAGACAGACAGACATGACGAATCCATAAGGGTTCCGTTGCCATTTGGCTACGGAACCCTAAAAACAACAACAAAACAAAAAAAAATAAAAACATTCAATATGTAAAAATTGGAAGCAGCTTAATCCCAAGCCTTTTTGTCCTCGATACGAGCATAAGCCTTAACGGTATAAAAGGCTTTCTGGCACAACTTACGTTTAATGAATGAGTTACGACGAGTACGAGTTACGTTTAATGTTGAAGACGAAGATTTAAAGACAAGGTGAAGTTAAGTCATCTGACGGGGCCCGATAGGGCCGAAGCCTGCCAGGGTAGAGGGATCGTCCGAAAGGGTTACCGCTGCCCTGGAACATAAAGGGCTAACTAAGGACGGAACACGCGTGGGTTTCAGTCAGTAAGAGTCTGACACTCCCTTCCGCTCCACCCAGAGCGGGAGGGGTCATTTGATGATTTCCCATCCACAAAAAAAAAAAAAAGTTAAGTCATCAGTCGAAAATTATCCTTTTACGATTGAGGTGCGTTTATTTCTTCTTTTTGCAAGATTATATTAACTTAGCCATTTAGGTAAATGCCAAAACTAATCAAGATTCTGTTAGTTAAAAGACAAAAACTAAGATTTCAATGACTTGCATAATTCTAGCACAGAATAAAATACAAAAATAACATTTTTTTTTATTATTAATAGTTATCAACAGAATTATTTTAATTGGTCGTTATGGTTCATCTTAACTTTTTATAAGTCGACCTTTATTCATTTAAACGATGTTTTTTATATAGCCTAATTGTTTTATCTTCAAATATTTCAGGATACAGTCATCAAGATACAACATGATTACGC
Source organism: Apamea anceps (assembly GCA_951799955.1). NCBI lineage: Eukaryota > Metazoa > Arthropoda > Insecta > Lepidoptera > Noctuidae > Apamea > Apamea anceps. The sequence continues at coordinate 5,205,209 of OX637506.1, forward strand.
TAGACATTCATAAGGTCTTTACACACAACGCGTGTGGGAGACAAAGCCAGTGACAGACAGGCATCATGGCTGACAGCGGAGAAGTTAAACATCTTTGTTTGACGTTGTTGTTCCACGTGTGACTGATTCACGGAAATACTACATAACTCAACATTCTGAGTAATTGACACGAGTCCGGGAAATAAGGTGAGTGTTTTAAAAGAAATATTGTTAAGGAAAAGAATTAGAAAATAATGTAGAATGACGGATGGTAGGCTCGATTTGGTTAATGTTGCTCGAAGTCAGAAGAAGCTTCTGACTAGTTATAGAACTCGGAAATAAATGTTTCTGACTCCGTAGAAGATAGCGGGATGAGCTGGAGAAAACAAACGACTAGTGGTCCACTTTAGCCCTGGATCGAAAGAGCTGGTAGTCATGGTAGTTGTAGCTTTTGCCCAGCAGTGGGATGATGCAGGCTAACAGTAACAGTAGCAATATTTCTGCCATCCTTTGAATCGAGAATGTGGCGGTGGCGGTTGAGGAGCTAAACGCCAACTAGCTGATGACTACAATTAATTACATAAAGCAATTTTTCACTAGGCATCGCACATTATACGACTTCAATTCCTTCAATTATAAGGCGTAGAATGAAACAAATTGCAATTAGAGACGCGGCCTCAATGAAAATTACAGTCATAACAAAGACAACTACGGAAATCACAACAAACTTTACTACACTAGGCAGTAGCGTAACAAATCAATTAATTCCCAAACTAAAACATCTCATTCTTCTTTTATTGTGAAACTGAAAGAAAACAGAACCAGAACTGAATAAAGAGCTGCTTAAAATTCGTGAACAAAGGCGTGTATTTCGCATATAGTGTTACGTCAGAGGTTGGTGTGGTAGCGATTCAACTTGATACAACGACCCATATTTGCAGGTATCAGCTGGCGTGACGTCACGAGGTTGGTGACACCGAGATAATGCCCGATAGTTTGCCAGCTGCCGAATGTTAACGAAATTCCTTTTGTTTGTTTAAATAGCTGCGTGTCGATTTTTAATGTTGAAAATGTAAACGAAGCACCCATTTGCATTTTGTGGAAAATAACGGGTACAGAGTTGAATAGGTTGGATGGCAGTGGCTTTATGTAGACGTTTACTTTGAAGATAAAATAGTTTTTTTCAGCTAACATGCGTTAGACTGCTTCTCTATGCAAAGTACTTCTGGAAATCTATCCGGACAAACCTATTGGGGTTTTTGTGATGTTTCTGTTTATATTTTGTTCTGTTCCTCAATTAAAAAACAATAAAATAAAAAAAATAATAAACCGAAAACAAAAAACACATATACAAAATATTTCAATTTGTTACATGTGTAAAATAAGCAGAAGGAATAAAAGAACATTCAAAATATACCATGAACCTAGTGCCTGCTTATCTACTTCTGCTAAAGCAAAGAGGATGTAGTATGTAACGTTGCACGAGGAAATGAAAACATCATCCGTTATCTAGACTGTACGACCTTTCTCATCCGGGGTGCACGTTTCCCGATCGTTCAAAGTCAAATAAAGTTATTATAGGTAGTAAACCGTTCAAAAATATCTACAATAAGATTACATAGAGGCACACATCTGTCGGCTAGCCCTTCTGGAAATAGAACCGTGATGGTATGTTATGTAATCAGCAGGGGCGGATCGTGAATTTGGGGGCCCTGGGCTGAAACTACTTAGGGGCTAAGTACTTTTAAATTATATTTTTGTAAAATATGAAAAAAAAAACTCATGAATATAATTATGTATAAAATAACCTAATAGTTTCAATAAATAATATTCATTTTTTATATCTTAAAATAGAATAGAATAATTTATTTCAGATAATTAAAATCAATAAAAAACCTTAAAAAAATTAATGAAAATCAGCATGAAAACATCCTTTTACACGTATTTCCCCCCTTAACTCAATTCATAGAAGTATGCAATTTTTCATCAATGTTTTCTTATGACGTTATCACGTAAAAATATGTTCCGTAAACCGACTTTACAGACAACCATTTTTTAAATTCAAATTATCGCCTATTGTTTTTAGCGGGGTCTGGGGCCCCCCTTGTAACCTCGGGGCCCTGGGCTGCAGCCCAAGCAGCCCTTAGGTAGATCCGAATCAGCCTGTAATGTTCCCACAGCTGGGACACAGACCTCACTGTGAGAGGGACTGAACCACAATCCACCACGCTGCTCTGTCCCATGTTTTCGAATTTACGTTTTAAAAACAGTGGTGATGAAATAAATTGCACATAGTAAAATGTCTGATTGGGTTCGAGCCCCACGACCTGCAACTCGTAAGTCGCGGCTGATACCACTTGGCCACTCCTCTGGTGATACTTAGGTAATCTTGGCCACTCCTCTGGTGATACTTAGGTATCATTACCTAAGTATCACCAGAGGAGTGGCCAAGTGGTATCAGCTTAATAAACTCTTTCGATGCTAAAATGCTCATGTATTTCAGCTTCGGAAGAGTTTATTAGAGTATAAAATTATATGTTCAGTCAGATAAACATAATGTTGAGAAATATGGAATAACCTTAATATAATTAAGTCAAGTCACCAGAATCCGTTTCGGACAAGTTTTGTAGAAATATTAATATTTTTTCATAAATGATTAACTTTAATTGACTAATCCATCAGAGATATTTATATCCGGGTTGTAGATTCCTAATAGTCACAACTCTTTTGTCGAAGATCTGAAGGCCAATTCTCGTAATTTAAAACGTTTAAAATCTAGTCGCAGTCTCATCTCGGCGACAAACAAATGTCAAAAACTTGTCAAAATTTACGGAAATTAGAAGTAAGTATTTTTTGACAGATTGAGACTAAGATCAGACTGTGAACGTTCTTAAAATTACGAGAACTGCCCCTCTGAGTGAAATCACATGACGTTCCTAAACATCAAACGTATTATAATTTTTAATAGAATATGTATATATTGGTAATCATAAATATGCCTGGCAATTTATATAACCAAATATTTACTTGAAGAAGAAGATTTAGATGAAGGAAAATATTGCAAGTAAAGTTTTTTTTTTTACATTACCGAAAATAAAACTGCCTCGTCTTGTTGGTTTGGTGGTCGCAAGTACTACTGCTGAGAATGACACCCTGGGTTCGATTCCAAGGCCAGGTGAAAGTATTTTTGGGTTTTTTCATAAGAAATTTCTCAGTAGTATTCCTCGCACATGAGGCAAAATGTGGAAGCACTATTTAAGTAAACCTTTGCCTAACCCTTCGGAAAAAACAGGTGTGATGTTCTGTTATGAAAAACAATTGGGAAAACTAAACATACTAATTTGGAGGTATTCCATTTATAGCACGGATTTGAACGGCACTTCCGCGAACGGCACGTGAGCACTTCCACTAACCGCACTGAAACAAAATTTCGTAACGTGCGGTTCGGAGGAACAGTTTATCGTTATTGGTTTCAGTTCCCGAACAGCACCTACGTAAAATATTGTTTTAGTGCACCCATAATAATTGTGTTAACCTTCTTATTACCGAAATTACTTTAAACGATTTAATCGCATGGATAAAAGAAGATTTATAGTCGACACCTGCGGGGTAGTTGTGTAACACAGTGTTAGTAGCAATGGTTTTCATATTGACAGTTCAACAACATTCATTGCGTTATTTACGTTGTTGAGCAGACGAATTTTTCGAACATAATTATGAGGCAATGGATTAGCAATATCCTTCAAAATGATTCAAATTGTGATTGATAGTTAGTTACGCAAAACGGGTGCTGTTTCTAAGCCTGTCAGTATGTAGGCTAAATAACATGCTGATTTTCAGTCACAATATTATAGTAGAGCGATGGCTGTGTGTAAGTGGGTAATGTGACAATAGTTTGATAATAATGTGGGTCGAATCGTATGCTAGAAGTTACAACACCGTGTCTGTCCTCGCCACTAAAGGATTTTGAAATTGATTACATTATTTTTACTTGTTAGAAATTATCATTATCATGCATTAAAAAATAACAGACTTAGGTATCGATTTGGGTGTGGCTGTGGATAAATAATTATCTTTAGAAAAGGCATTAATAACTTTTAATGCTGATTGAATTACCACGACGGTGGTGTGACGATCTGATAATGTTTGCGCTAGCATGGCCAGAGATTGCACAAGACGGGGGGTTTGTAAGGAAAAAGGGGAGGCGTTTGCCCAGCAGTGGGATATAGGCTAACGAAAAGAAAGAAAGTCGATTGATTATGCATAAAAATGCTGATGATCAAATCATCACCAACTTCCTGTCCTTGTCCCATGTTACTCGAGGTCGGCGGTGCAACACGGTTTCTTCTTCCATTCTCCCCTGTCAACAATCTTCACGTTATCATTTACTCCCTTTTCTTTCATATTATTCCTCACACAATCCATCAATCTTTTAGTACGATCAAATGTAAGGTGTGAATTAGAACGTTAAATTAATTTATTATCAATTAAATTCTCAGTCAATTAACTGAGAATTTTGCAGTAGCGTACGTATTTTTTATCTTCGCTCTTGCCCTTGTATTTAACATATTTTATTACTGCTAATAAATAACCGTCGTGTGTTATCTAATCAAGTTGAACACTTCCTGCGTTTAGTCACAGTTTATAACTTAGTACATATGTAGATATGTAGAATTAGCACTGAGTTACTGTTTTCATAAGAGATAATTCTTTATCGAAATCACTTCATCATTACTGGAGACATACAACGGCATTGATTTCATTCTTATATTTATCCGTATCTTCACACTCCACCCTATATTATATCTTGTATCGCTTTAATCTCTGACGCACTCAAAAGGTCAAAACATTATTACGTCTATCATAGGGACAACCTGTAAGGGCAAGGCCAATGACGAAACCGATCTGTCATATTTCTATAATAATACAGGCAGGGACCATAGTCTTCCTACAGTCCTAGATAACCATGTCACTTTAGCCACCCAAACTCATAATCCAATATATTTGTTCCCATTCCCATCTTGCAATAGCTTTACACCAACTGGGGGTTGTCCTTCTAGCATACCTAGTACGTACAGGGATAATCGTCCGTTAGTGCCTCCTTTTTTTTTTTTTTTTTTGAGGATGGGAAATCATCAAATGACTCCTCCCGCTCTGGGTGGAGCAGGAGGGAGTGTCAGACTCTTACTGACTAAAACCTTTCGGACAATCCCGCTACCCTGGCAGGCTTCGGCCGTTAGTGCCTCCTTCCATTGAAAGCGTCTAACGGGCCTCTGCGAGTTGGCTTCGGCCCCTCGTACTCCTTCCAAAGGGTCCGGGCCCCGAAATATGTCAAAGGCATAATAAATAATAATAATAATAATTGTCGTGTGAATGTACTAAGTTGAATCCAGCCAAGAGCTGAGAAACAGAACACATCTGCATATCTATTCACAACGATTCGGCAGGCTTCCGAACCGAATATGACACATTTTTGCATAATCTCTTTGAGTTCATGAGTTTTTTTTTTTCAGAAAAACTAATGTGGAGGTAAATATTGCAAAGATTCAGTAAGTAAATATAATAACAATCCATTTATTTCAGGCAACACAGGCCCGCAGATAAATTCCTTAACCGACATTACTCGTTTAAAAAAACTTGTTATTTATTGTAAAAAAAAACTTTAAACGATTTTTGTCTATCCTGGGTTTAATATTAACTTACCCATAAGTAATATTATTACTCTGTCTGGTTATCTCATATTCATGAATCATCATCTGCCTAACCTTTTCCCAATTATGTTGGGGTCGGCTTCCAGTCTAACCGGATGCAGCTGAATACCAGTATTCATATTATCTCATATTCATGAATAAAGATTATTATTAATTGGGGCTTACGACTATGTTAGTAGTATGTTCTTCGTTCTATGATTACCACTTGTGGTGACCATGATAATACTCGTTTGTGTGTGATCAAAGTCCACTTAACAACGACTTAACCGCAAGTGTAAAGTTCAGTGCGGATGAAAACATTGAGTATGCGGATGTGTGGCAATCTGCCTGTCAATATGTCCCGCGATTGTATTTGCAAGTACTCTGGATAATCAGACCAATGGGGATATCCTGTGGAGTTGTTAATGCTGTCATCATTGATTTACATGAAGTTTGGACTGTTTTGAAATAATGTTTATATATTATGTATCTGCGTATATATAGTTTCCAGCGATTTTTGCTTCGATGTCTTCTGTGTGACTTTAAAATTGTTAATGATGACTTTAATTACATAGACTACATTCTTCTTCTTAGCGAATCGATGGCAAAAAGTTTCATTAAGTGTACAGGAGACAGGGCATGCATAGACTACATTGCATCTGATAGACTACACAGCTTATCCAAAATTACTTACTTCCTACCTTATACTGTCTGTACTATTAGTAACATTGGACGTAAAGTTGTTTTGAACGCGTGTCGACCTATTTAATACATAATTGTTGTGCCCTATAAGTGTAAGGTCAATGAACTCTATTCATCTCACAGGATCTAAACCAGTCTTCAAACCGGTCTAGAAAGCATAGTTTTGTAGTAGAACCTATATTTTCTATTTCTCTTATCCAGTATCTTGACGTCCGCTCTAATACTGGCTTGAATTAACAGCTATACCTATGTTAATATATACCTGCTAGTATATAGCTACTCAATACTACGTAATCTCCTACCGAAGGCCGTCTACATGGTTGAGCCACAGAAGTGAGACATTCCTGTTTTAGTGAAACAACTTATGAGTACTACAACTTTGGTATTTACTTGATCGCAGTTCGCTGATCTCAACTCAAACCTTTGAAAATTGTTTCTAAAGTGACGAGAAAGGGATGTGCTTTACATTTTGCCACTTTTTTATGTCTGGAAGTAGATTGTGCGGGATCCGCGCAAATCTGTGGTAGCATTAGTAGGAACACGCAAATTCAGCAAGTCGAATGAAATATAATTCTGTTAAGTAAGTGTAATAAAGTAAGTTTCGAGCAAAACATCTTTAAACTCTACACTCAAGCTACAAAGCAATGTGTCAATTACATCGTATTCCTTATACTTATTTTAATATTATAGGTTATTGTTATAATTATTTTCGTCACAAACCAAGGTTGTTGGACTTCGATCACGTTTTTATTTGATCACGTTCGAGGAATAACCACAGACGTAATAAATGCGGCTGGTTCACGCTTATGTGTGGAAAATGGCGAAATATTACAAACTGCACGTAGACATCTACTTTATAAAATTTAAGAGATTTGTTTTTATGAAACATTTTTTACAGAAATGTTAAACAAGTGGTGGAAAAACCATAAGAGAGACCGCAGTCAGGTTGAAGAAAAACAAAGATTTAAAACCCTAAGAGAGACCGCAGTCAGGTTGGAGAAAAACAAAGATTTAAAACCTACAAAGAATTAAAAATTGAATGCCAGTTGGATCAAGATGGCCCTGGAAAAGGATGCCTGGAAGGATTTGGGAAGGCCTTTGCTCAGCAGCCGGACAATGACAACGCCTTACATTGAAAACAAGTTTCTCTTCTAGCGATTGGCTAACCTAGGCTCCGGTAAAATTAAAAAAGTCTACGACGACAAGGCTCTTCTACCTAAAGCACAAAGTTTCCACTGCTTATTTCAATACGACCTTATCGTGCGTTAGTCATTTATTTTATTAAACCTAGTTTTAATCGGTTTCCCCAAGGTTTTAATATCGTAACTCTTCAACATCTCTGCTGCCTTTTTCTAACTATATTGGGGTCGGCTTCCAGTCTAACTGGATGCAGCTGAATACTAGTTTTCTACATGGAGCAACTGCCTATGCGACTACAACCCAGTCACTGGTAAGACTATTTTTGCCACACTGTCGGGCTTCTGACTACCCGTAATGACTGTCAAAGATCTACAAATAACAGCCGGGACCAACGGCTTAACTTGTTTTCCGAGACACGAAGGGGTCTCGGTATGTAAAGGATGGTCACCCATCCACGGACCGACCTGGGCAAGCGTTGCTTAACCTTGAAGATCGACCCGTGGGGTTTTTTTATTATTTAACCATGAACCCTTATATCTTATATCCTAATATGTTAACTCTCAAGTATTCAAAATATTATCCATATACGATTGAATAGTTATACATATATAGCTGATTCAAACAATAATCGATGATAGACATATGTACGTTAATGTCCTGTAATAAATGTGAGAATGGAGCAATACTTGATCAAGTAGGTACAGTCGAAGACTGAAGTCGATGTTTGTATAAACCACAAATCATTACCTACTTACGCAGGAAACAAATTAAAAAAGAAAACTATTGTTACAAAATTATAGCTAGACACGTTTATATTATTACAAGTATCTCCAGCTTATTTCACATAAAACGAGAAAAATCATTAATTGACATATTTATACTTAAGATATAAATGAGCAAAAAATACAACCAAAGGCAAGCTTAACTGACGGTCGTCACAAGTTTCCTATGTAAAAACCCCTCACGTGTGCCTTGAATGAAACTCTATCATAATTACTTGTACTTCGGACTTCGATCTTAACCCTACACAATCATATCACATATCACTCGTGATATCACATTATGATATCACTCAGATCCTTGACATGTGGTAGTCCGTGCGTCAATGTTTAGTTCACACGGCTGATATAAAGTATCACTACCTACATCTAAAATGTCCTATAATAATGTTGTGTGGGAAATTCTTCGGACCGTAGTTATTATACAATTTAGGTGGTACAAATCGACGGTGGTTGAAATCATGGATTCAATATGATCATGGATTCAACATAGTTGGTAGCAAAAAAAAAAAACAGCTGTTCATAGAAAAGTGCAATACCTACGCGGTCAAAATGTATGGAACAGGATTTTTTTTATAACCTACCTTGTTACTTAACCCATGTATGGGGGGGGGGGGAGAATTATGCACTGAATCCATGGTACCTAACTGGTTCAGTGTCGATGTCCTTGCCACCCTGTATTTTGCGAAAAATAACATTGAATATTGAAAGTCATTAAGAATGTTGATTTGCTCAGGGTCGAAAAGCTAAAAACTGAGATCCTAAAAACATTTAGGTAATTACTAGTTAAGTTCAATGACTTTTTATAGCAAAAACGACACATCATATTATGTATATGCAAAATAACTCCTCCCATTCATGTAATAAGGAAGGATTTAAATTAAAACACAACTTGGACAATAAGCAGAGGTCAACCATATAATAGTTCTTTTTTACCGACTGCGTGATGTGAATATTAATAGACGAGAAGTTGTAAAATATCTACTTCCTATTTAAATCACAATAAACAGATTAATGTTATTTACAGGCTGGAAACCGATCGCGACCTACGGGTTGTGGGTCGTAGGTTCGATGCCAGACAGGCGCTTTACTTTGTGTAACCACTGCTCTCAAAACGGTAAAGGAAATCATCGTGAGGAAACCGGTATGTCCTAGAAACAAAAATTCAAAGAGATGTCACATCTACCAACCACCATCCACTCGCTCTCACCGAGAAGAGGCCTGTGTCCCAGCAGTGGGAACATTATAGGCTGATTATGCTAAGGCTATTGCAGTGGGCTGGCCATGTCTCTCGAAGGACCGATGGCCGCTGGAGCAGACGAGTCCTGGAGTGGAGACCGTGTATCGGCAAGTGAAGTGTGGGACGCCCCCCAGCTAGATGGACGGACGACCTAAAGAAGGTGGCTGGGGTACACTGGATGCGGAAGGCGGGAGACAGGGTGTTGTGGCGCAGTCTGGGAGAGGCCTATGTCCAGCAGTGGACTGCGATAGGCTGAGTTGATTGATTGATTGATGCTAATGATACAAACTGCAAGATAAGTCAAGCTAGTTCAAGATAAGTAATGCAGTGGAAATTTATCTAAACGTGACATACATTGATTTAACCTTAGTATAATGAAGTTATCAATGAATGGACATTTCTTGCAGTGAGCTGTCAAGGTTGATATAAGTTTTAAACGAACTGTTTGGAACTAGATGTTGTTTGCGATTTCATCTGTGTGTATTTTTTTTTTTTTTTTTAGTAGCCTATATCCTTCTCCGTGCCAGGCTACCTATCTGTCAAATTTTATAACGATCATCATTATCTGTAACACATTAAAAGTAGCACTGACTTTCATTTTGACAGTTCAACACTATTCATTGCGTTATTAACGTTGTTGAACAGACAAATTTTTCGAACATATTCGGATTAGCAAGATCCTTTAAAATCAAATCAAATAGTTATTGAAAGTGTGTTACGCAATTAGGGTGCTGTTCAGTGGTTTAGGCGTGAAAAAGTAACTGAAAGACATTACTTTCTCCTTTATTTAATATGGATTGACTTTATTTTAGAATAGTTTGTATTATCATTAAAAAAACAAACACTGCAAAGCCATAGCAAAAGAAAACAAAGAATTTAGGACAATCATTGTTTACACATTTATTGTATTCAAAGTAGAGCGCGTATTTATCTCCGGGCAGTAGATAAAGGTTTGGATAATATTTTGTTTTCAACTTATGTCATGCTAGATCGAATAGAGTATAATGAGCTTGTCAAATTCCGATCTGCATAAATCATAACAGCTGTCAAAACTAGTCCTTGCGCTCGTTGTTGTATAATTATGTGACTAATAAACTTTGCGCTGTCCAAAGTCCATGATATGTTAGATGCCTTGGAAACAAAGGGGCCGCTAGCTTATCGGACTGCTGTACCATCCAACTTATTATACCTAACTAAGTGAAATGTTTAGTAACAAAGGCATGGCAGTCATGAATCATCGGCAAACTGACAGGGAACGTTTAAACAACTTTGAACATTGTTCCTTGACTTCAAAGTAACTATATCCTTGAAATAAAGTTAATCATTACTTCATTAGCAATTAAGGATTCATCTAAGCAATTAATAGTATTCAGTGCACTTTTCCAGATGAAAACGATGTAGGAATTCATGTATGAATGCCTACAAGGTTAAATACGCTTAGTCATGATGCTTATCAAATCGTATTTTCAACATGATAAAACCAAATCCTACTAATATTATAAACGCGAAAGTTTTTGAGGATGGATGGGTGGATGGGTGTTTGTTACTGTTTCATGCCAAAAGTACTATACAGATTTTGATAAAACTTTACAGTAATAGGTATAGCTTATACATCAGAATAACACATAGGATACTTTTTATCCCGATATTTCCACGGGATCGACACTTATGCGAGTGAAACCGCGGGGTGCTGCTAGTCAGAAATAAATATTACCTACCCTGTCACCTGCACAAGTGAACAGTATTCGCGTTGCTGAATTATGGGCCAAACAAAAAAACTATATATTTATTTCGTGTTAGGTATTTTTGCCATCTTTTTCGTCTTTAATTTTGCAATAAGAAATAGTGATAAAATTGTATGTAAATATTTAATTAAATATTTATTGTTTAAGATTTATTTGTAAGAGCAAGGTCGCTCGAGTAATTTAACTTATTGGAGAAAAAAAACGTTATTTACCTACAAGTACATAGGTAACGATAAGATTGTGGAAGTAATAACACATATGTATATTATTACTTATTGTAAACATTGAGATTTTTTGCATATAAAACTGTGTCAGATATCGTGTGACTGGGTTATTGTTTGGCTAGATTATTTTTAAAACCATAATCTCTCATCATTAGTTTCAGTCTGCAACTGGGCAGAAACATTCAAAGTATTATTTCTGTAAACTGCACACTATCAACCACAATCTCAAATCTGAATCATTTTGAAGGATACCTATTGTTGATCCATTGGTTCATATACGTCTGCTCAACAACGTAAATAACGCAATGAATGTTGTTGAACTGTGAAAATGAAAGCCATTGCTACTGTGTGTTACGCAGTTATCCCTCTGTTGTCATGCAGTTCCTTTGCCATGGCTGCAGTTTTTATGGAATCAGATAGACCCGCAAAATGACAAACAGTTTCTAGTCAAAACATTATGTAACTTCAAACCATAGTTGATCGGCTAATGAGGTTGGTCACGCTAATTATTGCCTAGACATTGTCGGGTTACAAAAACAAATTCTATTGGCCGCGATAAAGTCATATCGAATAACGTAACCTACCTTATCAGTAACACACAAACGGTTCTAAGTTCAATAATAACAACAATTTCATTTACGTAATTAATTACTTATATGCTTGAGGTGTCTAAAATTATTATATTTAAGTACCTACCCATTGCTTTCCAAAAACCTCTATTGTAATTAGACAGATTTTTTTGTATTTTTCACCTCGTGTTTGACAACTCTATTAGAATACAGCTATTCTAAATTCTTCAAGTTTTCTGCATTTTTCAAGAGTATTCGAGACTATAATAATGTAATGAAATTAGAAATACTTTTTTAAGCCTTTATCTCAAGCTATTAGCTTCTAAAGAAGTAGTTTTATCATTCATTAGGTATATTCGGAAATTCATGATCATACTGGGGGAACTGTTAGATATGTATGTTACATTCAGCGGCAGCCATGCATCTATGTAGGTCACGATCGCGAAGGCGATAATTATGTTTATGGACGTGTATGAAGTAACAAAGCAGGCATTAATTTGCATAGATGCTACTGTTTTAATTTTCTGAACGAATATTTATTTTATCATTCATTCCGTTCCAAAATATTTTGGTTGGAACCTTCCGCGTGTCTTCCTCGTGCCCTCCAAATCTAGTGTCAATGCCTCTATCCCCCATGATGTCTGGTTAACACTCAGAATTGTTCACATCCTATATTTTGGAGGGGACATCACAAAAACTGGACAATTCAATTGAGTTGAACGAACTGTCCCGTGGATTTTATCGAACACTTGTAGTGACGATTGTTAGGCGATCCAGTGAGTGTCTTTATCACAGTTATCACCGAATCGGCATATCTTGATAAGGAGCCGTAGGTACTATCGCATATCCGGGAGAGTAATATCATAGTAGAGAGCATGAAGTTATTGTAAGTGCAGACTTACAATTAATTAAGTATTAGAACCGGAGTAACCGACATAGCTTGCAGAGTAAGCAAACTGAAGTGGCAGTGGACTAGCGATGTTGGTCGAAGGACCGATGGCCGGTGGAGCAGACGAGTCCTGTAGTGGAGATCGCGTATCGGCAAGCGTAGCGTGAGACGCCCCCCAGCTAGACTGGCCGACGGCCTTAAGAAGGTGGCTGGGACAGATTGGATGCGAAAGGCGGAGGACAGGGTGTTGTTGCGCAGCCTGAGAGAGGCCTATGTCCAGCAGTGGACTGCTATAGGCTGAGTTGAAGTAGTTACGGAAACCGGAGTTTGTGCTTCGGTCGGACTTTTTATGTTGATCATCTTGTTTTTCTATGTAGAAGTAGATCAATAGACTAAAGGAATGCTCGGCAGTCTTTTTAGGGTTCCGTAGCCAAATGGCAACGGAACCCTTATGGATTCGTCATGTCTGTCTGTCTGTCTGTCTGTCCGTCCGTATGTCACAGCCGCTTTTTTCCGAAACTATAAGAGCTATACTGTTGAAACTTGGTAAGTAGATGTATTCTGTGAACCGCATTAAGATTTTCACACAAAAATAGAAAAAAAAACAATAAATTTTGGGGGTCCCCATACTTAGAACTGAAACTCAAAAATTTTTTTTTCATCAAACCCATACGTGTGGGGTATCTATGGATAGGTCTTCAAAAATGATATTGAGGTTTCTAATATCATTTTTTTCTAAACTGAATAGTTTGCGCGAGAGACACTTCCAAAGTGGTAAAATGTGTCCCCCCCCCCCTGTAACTTCTAAAATAAGAGAATGATAAAACTAAAAAAAATATATGATGTACATTACCATATAAACTTCCACCGAAAATTGGTTTGAACGAGATCTAGTGAGTAGTTTTTTTTTAATACGTCATAAATCGTAACGTAACGGAACCCTTCATGGACGAGTCCGACTCGCACTTGGCCGGTTTTTAAAAAGATTCGTGACGTAGGTAAGTATGGCAAAATGAAACAGGTTTAATGTACGCCTTGCAGATGCAGATAAAAGGTGAACGAACGAACATGAACGATTTAAGACTAAAGTGACGCGAAAAAGGTGTTCATGATACAACGTTAAGGTATTTAGTACACTACAGTGGCGCCGATACCCATGTTCATAACATAAACTAAATTTAAGTTCAGTGCATCTTTTTCTTTCTATTTTATTAAGAAAAGGACAGAAGATAAATATTAGTTTAGTCCTGTCAAATTAGTCAGCGCCTGACGTAAATTGACGTATTTTTAGTAGCCAATTTTTATATCACGTTTAAACCTGTTTATGTAGGACTAAACTAATATTTATTTTCTGTCCTTTTCTTAATGAAATACAAAGAAAAAGATGCACTGAACTTAAATTTAGTTTAGTTTATGAACAAGGGAATCGGCGCCAATATCTTTGTATTAATTCAAGATAATGTTGATATGTATGTTAATCCATAGATAGTGATAGATTAAGTAAATGTTCGAATGAGGTCATCTCAATGAAGAAATAGCCAGAATCGACGTCACATCAAAGTTACTTAGTTAACAGATATTGTTTTGGTGCAATCAGCAATGGTACTATTATACAAGGTGTCGTTTTGCATCCTCGTCAAATTCAAGGAGGTAACTATGCTACTGATTCTCGACACGAATCAATAATAAAATAAGTAGGTTTCGTTTTTATAATTGTCGGAAATCGGCGGCATATGTGGGACACGCATTTTTAAATGCGAACTGTGTGAAACCGCACGTTAACTGCCCTTTTACACACACATAAAAACGCGTCCGCTTTTACGATACCATAACGCGATTCTGTTCTTTGAAAGTGGTGTATTCTGAAATACTGTCAAACTTAAATAAGTAAAAAAACAAATATGTAAGTATTTATTATTTACCAGGGATCGTAATTTTATTTGATTATTTATGTCTTTCATAACAGCCTCCTGTTTGACGAGGATGCAAAACAACAGCTTGTATATTTCTGTGGCGTATCGTCTATATACCAAGATTCAAATTTTTGATAAAATTTGTGCTAGTGTTGATATTTTTTTTCAGTAGTTATCTAATTTTTACTTTTTCAGCCAGACGGGTTTGTATGGTATGTTAAACATACAGTTTATTAAGACGACTGAGTTCAACAAGCCTATAAGGGGCCCGGAGAATGTTCCTGATGGAATCGGCAACAATAGGTTTAAAGCTGCTAGCCTTTGATAGAATCAAAACAAAATCAACCTTGCATTTTCCTACAGCATTTTCCCAAATATTTTGGGTCGGCTTCAAGTACACCTACATGATCATCCTTTATTTATGTGTCATGTTGTGTATATCTTTTGTTTGAGATTCTAAATCTATTCTATACTAATAATAAAGCTGAAGAGTTTGTTTGTACGCACTAATCTCTGGAAATACCAGCCGGATTAAAAAAATCTTTTTGAATTTGATAGCCCAATTCTTGAGGAAGGCTATAGGCTATTAACACCACGCTATGACCCTTGGGAGCCAAGCACAAAGAAAAAAGCTAGAAAGAACGCTAAGCGAAGTAATATTGCGGGCAGGTGATACGATACGATGCGTTGGACGTAGAATTGTAGTAACACCTTGTAACAACAATATTCTAACAAATAAACTTATTATTATTATTATTATTGGGGTGGGTTGGGAGAGCAAGAAATTTCATGCGGACGAAGTAAGGAGCAGAAGAATCAAGTATATATATTTAAGTTTTACTATATAATATGGTTATGAATGTTAATATCACGACCTAAATGTATGGGATGGCTGAATTTTTATTCACGATTACGATGTTGGTCTCATGGAGAAAGTTGTTCAGTTTGATGGTCTGTACCACATCCTTAAATTTGGCTGGTCTTTGAAAAATAACCCTGTATACTAATTTTATGTTGATGCATGTCCCCACTTAAATCTATTAAGCACGAATTTATTTGTGAAGATTAAATAAAAGTTAAGAAGTAAAATTTGCATGCCAGTAAGGTAGATCAAGGAGAACGTTATCACATTTTATGTCAACACCACTGTATACCTTTGATCAGCAAATAAATGAAGATTTGATTTGATTTGATATAACCGGATGCAGCTGAATAATAATAATAATAATAATATCCTTGGACATTTCACACAGCGCCATCTAGTCCCAAGCTAAGCAACCTAATGCTTGTGTTATGGTAACAAGATGGCTGATAAACTACTTATATACATTTTTTTTTTGTAAATACATACATATTATATATAGAAAAACACCAGTGTTATACATGGATCGACTGCCTATCTGACCCCCACGACCCAACAAAACCTTTTATACAGACTCAATTTACCTGACAATCACGTGTCTGTCTAGTTACGTCACAATAACAAGAAGTTGTATACAGCATTATTAATTTCTAGTGTCTCTAACCATTTTTTTCCTGTTAGGTTAAAAGTCAATTCCTGACGTAAACTAGAGATCTTTCATTATACGTATTACAAAGTACTACATTAGCTGCGCCTCGCGGTTTCACCCGTATAAGTTTCGACTCCGCGGGAATATTGGGATAAAAAGTATCGTATGTGTTAATCCTGGTTATAAACTATCTGTGAGCCACATTTCATCCAAATCCGTGCAGTAGTTTTTGCGTGAAAGAGTAACAAACATCCATCCATCCATCCATACAAACTTTCGCATTTATAATATTACGAGTATAGTAGTATTTGTGTGAACTTGTGAGTACCTAGTTAGTATTTATTTGAAGAGCCAATAAAATCAACTCTGTGAGGAGAGTAATACCTAATTTTCTAAAGTAAAATGTTTTCTTCTGGAGGTTCTCAATTCGGATGTTTGTATTTTTTTTTTTATGTTTGTTCGCGCATAAGTCCGTCGCTTGCCAACCGATTTGAAAAATTCTTGTTTTTGTTGGAAAGGGTATACTTCCCAAATAATGGTCCCATAGAAATTTCATCAAAAACGGTTCAGTAGTTTGGTTTTTAAACCAAAATTACTGGTAAGAATTACAACTTACAAGTGAAAAATAAAAACTTTTTTTGCAAAAAAATACAACCGACTACCAAAAAGGACACTACAAAGTGAAAAATAACTTTAATTTCGGAAGTCGGTGTCGTTGGGTTCGCATTTTCGTTGTTTGCCACCGACTTCCGAAATCAAAGTTATTTTTCACTTTGTAGTGTCGTTTTTGGAAGTCGGTTGTATTTTTTTTTGCAAAAAAAGTTTTTTTGTTTACATCTTTCCGACATTACATCACGCGCTTCTGCGAAAACCGGTAGGTGCCGTAAATAAGGAAACTGGGTAACGTAAATAAGAAAACCAGTATCGTAAAAGTTACCTTGCACTTTGGTCGTTGTTACCGACTGATGATAAAAAAATCCGAGCTGTGATTCAAAAATTTACTTATTTAAATTGTTATAAGTGTTATAATCCTTTTTATTTATTTAATGTTAAGTAGAGTTTTATCTATCAGTTTATAATGGTGCCACCTTTCAATTAGGCTCTTAAATAAATTGAGTGTTTAAAACTTTGCAAAATTATAATCTGCTTTAAGACACACACTTTGGTTTTAAAAATTCACGACAAACTAAAAATCAAAGCATTTGTTTCAAGTAAACCAATTACAGCCACTTTTGAATTGTGAAGGAGTCGGTCAGTCAGAAAGATGAAGCTAGTTCCATTCCAAAGCGTAGTAGATACCTATGGAGAAGAACGGGCAAGAAACTCTACCATTATGGTATAAGACACTCGATACTAGACAGCCTACAAGGTGGAATTATCCGGTACAAGACTTAACCTCTGCTAATTTGTATCGATATGTTTTGCTTGATAATCCCTTGAAGAAAAAAGTACATCCCATCACTAAAACAATATTTTACGTAGGTGCTGTTCGGGATCGGGAACTGAAACCAATAACGATAAACTGTTCCTCCGAACCGCACGTTACGAAATTTTGTTTTAGTGCGGTTAGTGGAAGTGCTCATGTGCGGTTCGCGGAAGTGCTGCTTAAATCAGTGCTAGAAGTGGAATACCTCTAGCCTATCTACAATATGCTAACTAATCATTACAAAACAACCTGTGCCATGCAGTTTTTTGTTTACCATACCTCGTTCTTATACTCACCTGTATAACAAAAAGTGAACTTGACTCGTAACTCTTAACCGTTATGAATGTTATGATGTAGCAATCGAGTCAAGGCGAGGTATTGTGGCTGTTAGCTGCGGCTTAATCGATAAGAGGCTCAATCGATGCAAGAAGCACTTTGAGTCAGTCAGAGCTGACCTTAGAGTTGATATTACTACTTATTTTATTTTGGTCAAACGTAAGGCATTACAGTGATAATTTTAAGCAGTTAAAACATTTAATTTCAATTATTTTTGCAACACAAGTAGTTTTTGGGAAGAGCTCTTGTTGTAATGTACAGACGCCAGCACATCAAGCTACGAGCATCTGTCAAATTTATTTAATAGATTTTCAACTTTATCGCTAAAGCATTAGGTTCAAGGTCGATTGGGAAAATTAGACAGTTTCGGGTAGCTTGGTGTGCTGGCATCTGTATATTGCTAATTTTGGTTCAAAGGGTTTATTAGCATATAATTAAGGAGCATTAAACGTGGTGCCCGAGGAGAACAACAAATAGCAAAAGAAGTGTGTTGAACTTTTTGTAAATAAGACAAACCTAAAATAGATACTGATATAACGTATAATAGATAATAGTATAACGTCAAAATAGATAGGAGTATTATATAGTAGTGTAGTGAGATTTTAGTATAACAAGATTTCATAGTAACCGACATTGTCTCTGGTTGTAAGTATTGTTTACACTCCGTTGTGGCTCTTTACATTTCCTATCATTAATGTGCATTAAACATCATTAGTAACATCGTCACAGACTTGAACTAATAAACGAATTCCTATTGTTGTTCCCACAATCATTACAATGTAAATTATGTATCAACGATATGGGTATTACCCAGATTTATGAGTATTAAAGCTGCTAAAATCAAATAAAATAAATAAAAAACCTTCCAATAAGATTAAACAAAGAAAAGAAAGAAAAATATTTTATATGCACTAACGAAAATAAAAAATAATAATTATAACAAAAATAATAATCAATCGATCAACATAAGAGGGCGCTCTCGTTGGGCAGCTGGATCAAGGGTTTGATTCAGAAAGCGGTACTTCTGGACATGGCTCGCATTGTCAGGAGGTTTCTCTCTCTGGAGCCCTGACCGCCGGTAGCTTGGACCCTGTTCCCGATACCTGTGGGCTGCTATTTTTTATATTTTTAATGTTTTTTGTATTTTTTTGTTTATAAAAATATTAAAAAATGTAATTTATAAGTAAAGATGAAATAAAGGAAAAAAATAAAAGACATAAGATACACATAATCAAGAGTCTCGTACTCAAGCATAAAAAAGTTGATTAAAGGTTAAGAGTAAACTGCGATGCAGAGAGCAGAGAATAATACTTGATTTGATTGATAATGCACTTTGAGAGGAGAGATTCAAAGGCTTAAAATAAAAAAGCGGCCAAGTGCGAGTCGTACTCGCCCATGAAGGGTTCCGTTGAGTTGATTGAATGAAAGGTAAATTGCGGTTTACGATTTATGACGTATTAAAAACAACTACTTACTAGATCTCGTTCAAACCAATTTTCGGTGAAAGTTTACATCTTTATCGCTGAAGCATTAAGATTCAAGGTTGATTGGGAAAATTTGACAGTTTCGGGTAGCATGACCTGCTGGCGTCTGTACATCATAATTTTTTTTTAGTTTTACCATTCTCTCATTTTAGACGTTACTGGGGTGGGGGGGACACATTTACCACTTTGGAAGTGTCTCTCGCGCAAGCTATTCAGTTTAGAAAAAAAATGGGAATTCCCAAAATTTATTGTTTTTTTTTTCTATTTTTGTGTGAAAATCTTAATGCGGTTCACAGAATACATTTACTTACCAAGTTTCAACAGTATAGTTCTTATAGTTTCGGAAAAAAGTGGCTGTGACATACGGACGGACGGACAGACAGACAGACAGATATGACGAATCCATTAGGGGTTCCGTTTTTTGCCATTTGGCTACGGAACCCTAAAAATTAGAGTGAATTGGAAAGAAAAGGTGAGGAAAGCTGACCCCAAAACTATTTTTGACTAGAGCTGCGAAACGGGAGAGAGAAAGAACGAGACTGGGTAAGAACTAATGGATAATATTGTTTAACTATGAAACTATCATTTCAGGATGGGTGACACGGGTTGTTAGCAAGTTTCGTAATACGTAGTTGCATTGAAGCATTATTTCCTGCTTGTTATTGATTGGCCACTGATTACCACATGAGTCGATAATCTTCTAGGCATTAATTACAAGTCTTTCATCATTTACAAGTAAGTACAATGTGACACACAGTAGGTAGGTCAAGCTGTCTATAATTTGTAAAAAACTGTCTATTTCTGAAAAATGATAGAGATTAAGGTCTGACAACTAGTCTTACCAATGGGTGTAGTGTTACCCAGTAACTGGATTATGGAGGTCAGATAGGCAGTCACTGCACGTAAAATACTGGTATTCAGCTGCATCCGGTTAGACTGGAAGCCGACTCCAAAAATAGTTGGGAAAAGATTAGGCAAATGACAATATAAGTACCGTAAAACGGGGTGAATAGGGATGCAGGGGTGAAGCGGGACGAACCTTCAAAATGGATTTTAACGTTGAAATAATATAGTCTGTTGCCAGAAAATACTCTAATGTGTTAACTGCTTTTTAATTAAAGATTAAGTGTCCTTATTAGCGACAAACTATATTATTTTAAAGTACATACAAGTCCATTTTAAAGTTTCGTCCCGATTCACCCCTGCATCCCTATTCACCCCGTTTTACCGGTAGGTATGTATTAGCACAACCAAGCAGTTCATTCAGGAGAATCTTCAGCTGTTATCAGAACGACGAAGAAGGTGTTACTGGCAATAGGGTTAATCTTAGTCATCGTCAGTAAGTTATCTACAAAAAAACTGCCCGCGTCGAATGAAAATCTTGACCTTAGTTATTTAATTATTACTCAGATCGTGTGTTATCTAAAATCGACAAAAACATAATAAATAGGTACATAAGATAAATACGTAAGTAGCTAATTTTAACAAGTTATTAGACAATTATACTTTCTTACCGACCTACGTGTTATAAAGTTATACAAACTCTACACGTTAACTAAGTATAAACCGCGTTTACACAAAAACTAAGATATTATAGATATTTGTTATCGTGTTACTGACGATATAATCGTTACATATCCATACTTTGGTATTGTTGTAGCATATCGAATAACTTTATCACGACTTGTGGAGTAGTGGCAAACTACGTCAATACTCGTGCACCCATTTTAAAATTAGATCTAGGTCTTAAGTAGGACAGTTCGAAACCTTTTATTGTGTAAGGATCACTAGGTAAGGGATTCGATCACGATACACTTTCAGATAGCATTCCTTTCTTAGATTCTATTGCTGGATTAATTTAATTATATATAAATGTAAAACGCCTAGCAGTAACTATTTAGTAATCTGTGGCCTAGCACTGACAAAAATCTATAGGAAGGGGTGAAAATTGACTTCCGTTTTCAGAAACAGGACCAAATTTTGTATATAAACTGTTCAAATTTACCTTTAGTTATTCCCAATTTGACTGTGCATGTGATATTGCTAAAATGTATGTCCACTGGGTCAAGTTTAGGGACCATGTGGATTCCCTGTGCAAGCGCAGCTGGAGGGGCAACAGGCTGGGCTTCCCGGGAGGAGCCCTGGACGGGAGGCATCGCGGGACTAGGCCCGGTTGTCCCCGTCGTAAACGCGACACTAGTATCATCAACAATTTGCGCCCCGGCCAACATCATTCCGATCGCGAACTACACTGTTTCTTCGATAAAACTTCCGCGCGTGCGCGCTACGATACGTCGCGCATTGAAGTGCGCCCGCGCTTAGCTCCAACGCGAAGTGGACTATTGGAACCCTTTGTCCGTAGCCGGTAAATAATAAATGCACACGCATTTGTTTCATTGCACGTTAATTTGTAAAGGAGTGTTGGACGACACTCTATTAGCGAGCGTGTGGGTGTGAGCACGTCTGTGTGCGTAGCGCGTGAACAATACCCTTTATTCTGATGTTACTGCAGTATTTGTATGTTTTTATATATGCAGAGACAAAGATACGAATGTATTCTAAATTTAACAACAATAGCTTCCTTTATTATTAGAAATAAAAATATTTAGCACTAAATATTTCTTTAAAGGCATATAACGGCTAAGAGCGAGCAAACTAAAACACGTTAGTGAGAAATATGTTAATTAAGAATCAATTAGTCATCCATTTGACCGTAATTTGCTTACTATGTTTTCATTTAATTATAAAAACATAGTACCTATACCTATTTATTTACTTATTTATAGAATTAAACAAGTTGTAAAGAATAAAAATATGTCAACTATAAGACGGTGAGGTAAACTGGATTATTTGAAAATAATTTAGGACCAACATAGCATTGAAATCTAACCGGAGCAACTTTTCTCGGGCTAGATTTCTTGTAAACCGCTAAAATATTTTCGAATCCTTCAAAACTCCCGCACTGGGCTGTAAATAATCACAGCGGTAAACTGAATTTCAGTTATCTACATACTGTCACGTCACAACCACAACATATCTTAAAGGATAATACCTTAAGGTCGCTATGTAATAGTTTAAAGATTAGACAGGTCTGTGTCCTGAAAAAAGGGGCTAAGTTATGAGTTTTTCATGATGCTCTGAAAATTATTACACCGTAGAGTAGGAAGACGATACGAATGTAGGTACTATATATAGGCCTAAAAATGTAAAATAAAAATAAACAAGAAAACAATGTTTCTGTTTACAGCGTCATCTGTGACTGGCACATGAAACTGTGAACGCATATAATTAGGTAGCATATTATAATGTACCTCTTATGTTCAACAGATATAAATAAGAATGTAACTATCCATCTGTGTTGGTATAATAGTTCCGTGAGTTGAACAAAGATGGCACCACTACACCGCTTCATTGATCGATCTCACTTCGGTCAGTTTAAGGTCACAGACCTTTTCATTGACCTGCAGACTAGTACAATAGACTGTCACAATCTGTATAAACAAAACAAAGGTTACTGAGTTGTATAGTACTAATTAATGTTGTTATTGTTGTGTTTTTATTTTATATTTTATAAGTAATCTATATATATATATATTAGATTACATATGTATAAAAATGAATCCCTATTTCCCTTGGTCACGCCATAACTTGAGAACGGCTTCAACTATTTTTTTAAGTTTTCTAATACTTTGTAGAAGGTTCTTACGGAAAAAAAATTAAGAAAGTTGCGCAGAAAATTAGTAAATTTAAGAATTACTCTTTTACGCTAAAACTGCTGAACGGACTTAGATGAAATTTGACACCTGGGTAGACCATGATCTGGAGAAGGACTTAGGCTACTTTTCGTCCTGGATCGCAGACGAAGTCGCGGGCAACAGCTAGTATATTGTAAATACATACATCTTAATGTCAATAGTCTCAGTGTTTTGTATTGTTTATTAGAGTATAAGTAGTATAAACGCTAGCTAGGTTTAACACCCACGTGTACCTAATATTGTAAATATTCGTATGCCGCTTTTAGCGGAGGACTTATCTATAATATTACCATACCCGACGAATAAATGTCTTTTTCTTTGTATACCGACTTAGAATGATGTGGGTTTCGTAAAAGCCGAATGTGATATATTTTTGAGAGGACGGGTAATAGCATAATTTTGGCAAATTACATATGACCACTCATCATCTGCCTAATCTTTCCTGACCTATGTTGAGGTCGGCTCCTAGTCCAACCGCATACAGCTGAATACCAGTGTTGTACATGGAGCGCCTATCCAATGTCCACAACCCTGCAGTTACTTGGTAATAAAACAACCACTACTGAACTCTAAGCGCGCACCACGAAATTGAATCGTTTTGCGGAATATATAATATGGACGACACGGTTGGCGCAGTGGCTGAGCGATCGACTGCTGCGCTGTGTGTCGCAGGTTAAATCCCGCACGGAACAAATATTTGTATTGCCTACAGGTAGTTGTTCCGGGTCTGGCTGTTTGTGTATGTGAGTTTAAATGTTTGTAAACGCACCCACGATACAAGAGTAATTCCAAGACTGGGGCACCGTTTAAAAATAAAATCGCCAATCTGTGAACAATACCAAAATACTAGATAGAGTCCGGCCACTATGGTAAAAAATCACTTGAGAATTCGCTTGAAAGATTATTTACGTTTGCGATTTAAAAAATCGCATCGCAGGAAGGTAGCATTGGGTGACCTGTGGCAAATTGTGGCAGGGTCGCCTGTTTGTCGACAAGCGCAACGACACGTGCAAGCCGTACGACAGTTTATGTTTCTCAGCACTGTATGGTAAATCTGATGGCTATTGCTTGTAGTTCAAAAGATCTATTCCTTAAAAATCCAGTGAAACCTAAAGGTGACTTTCGCCTGATTCTAGGGATTGTCAGTTCATAGTCACTTCACTTCAAACTCACCTCAACTAAGTCTTCACGGTGAGATTTTTACAGAATAGATTGGCAGGAGTCATTGTACAAATATTAACTACTTACTTTGTTTAAAAAACTAATCATTACTAAAACATACTTCCGCAATAAGGTGCAATGGCTCTTACTATGAAAGTAATTAATTAACTGAAATACCTCAAAATTAAGTAAGTAGGTAGTTAAAATTACGCAAACCACCACTTTCACACTTCCGTGAGACTACACAAGTCATAATATTCAGAAACAACCATGATTTTAAGAAAAACCGCACCTGTTTTTATTATTGGAAAGAAACAAAAGAAAAACAAACTTTGTTTTGGTTCAAGGGCAGCGTAACAGGGGCATCCCTACAAGCTGTAGTACCTACATAGTACAGTTAGGCTTGCTACACACCAGCTCGGTTCGGCAAAGCCGGGTGTCAAGATGCACCGCCGCCGCGCCGCCGCCCGGCTGTACCGAAGCATACCGACCCGAACAAGAGTGTATCATACAGTCCTTACGTTACCAATACCCTACCTTAGAGTTTGTTACGCCACGGATGCCCAGTATTTAGTGTAGCACGCTTATTCAGGCTTTAAAATAACAGGTAAAAAGACTACGATTGGAAATACTCAACTAAGTAGAGTACTTATGTCTGGCACACCCTGCACCCTACTTAATTACCTACGTAACATACTATAAATCTCAATCTGAATTATTTTGAAGGATATAGCTAATCCATTGCTTCATATGTTTGAAATATTTGTCTACTCAACAACCTAAATAACGCAATGAATGTTGTTGATCTGTCAAAATTAAAGCCATTGCTACTGAGACTGTGTTACGCAATTACCAGCAGCACTACTAGTAACAACTTTTAGTCATGTAAACCATTGTTTCATAGGTTTGAAAAATTCGTACGCTCAACAACTAAAATAATGCAATGAATGTTGTTGATTTCCCCATTCTCAGAAATAGTTCGCAGCTACACGTGAGAAGAAGTCTCCATGCTAGTTAAAGAGCAATTAAGACTACAGGTTTTATTAAAATAACCAGAAACGGTAATTTATAAAGATAAAAAACCAGCCAAGTGCGTGGCAGGCCACGTATGCGTGGCTTGACACGCACTTGCCTGGTTTTTTTAATTTTGAATAGGGTTCCGTAGTCACCCATAATGGCACTTTACAAGTTAGGCCTCTATAATTCCTGAACTAACAAATTTATCTAAGCCGTTATTTTTAGCCTTCAAAGTTCATCACATGGACTACCATCATGATTTTTTTCAGATTTTTCGAGCCAGCCGTTTAGTTTTTAGAGGAGGGGAAGCCCTATTTTAACAAAAAAAATGCGCTTTAAAGTTGAATATCTCGCAAACGGATACCGAAATCAAAAATCCTCTTAGCAACCTCTCAACGTTTTAAAAAGACCTATCTAATGATACCCCCACACTATAGAATAGAATAGAATACTTTTATTTTCAGACCGGAGTCCATAGGGTTAGTAACAATTTTAACTTAAAATCTAGTGTTAGTAGATTACAGGCACATAAAAATATACAATTAAATTTCGGCATGGAGCCGCATCCACCTCCGCAACATCGGGGATTCCCACCGATCAACGAATACACCGAGAATACTGTTGGTGACGCCGCGAACACGAGACATCAGGGATGCACATCTGTTCCTAATAATAGCGGCAAAACCATCAATATTATTCTCTGCAAACATCCATCAACTATGGGGAAGACGCGAGAAAAAAAAAAAATCATCCCCACGTTACGTGTCCGCTGCATGTAAAGTGGGGTTAATTTTTTTTTTCCGGTACCCCAAAAAAGCTGTTTTTCGTGATTTTTATTATAGCACTTTGTCGACGTGGTAAATATACATAACCATGCAGTTTCATCTTTCTAGCACTAACCGTTTGGAAGGTAAGCCGAGGACGAACGGACGGACGGACGGATGGACATGACGAAATTATAAGGGTTCCGAGCCGTGAACTACGGAACCCTAAAAGACTTTTGATACTTATGTAAATTTTTAGAGTTCCGCACCCAAAGGTTGCCAAATGTGTCAGTCTGGAAATAATAAAAGGAAGACAAGAACCTGGAATGTGGGAGTACCACTCGAACTTGGTCAATTTTGTCATACTTGTTCAGCTTATGACTTGATAATTAGGTATTTATTTATTCAAAAGCAACACAAAAACTGCTCAAAAGAATCTTGACGCCCGATACGATGATACATTAATAGAGATGTACCTACATTACGTACATGACTCGGGTGAAATTGAAGATCCTGTATCAGAAAAAACTTACTTACTAGCGCAAGTAACTCTGTCTGTCTGCCTGTTACATTTTCACGCCTTAAGGTGGATGCTCCAAGGTAGCCCGCGAAATTCAAATTTTCTTACGTTTTTTTGCAATTTGCTGGTCAGTACCTACTAAGTTGTACGGTGATTAAATTATGATTCGCGGCCGTAACAAATATGTGTTTACATAATTATAATCATTAAAGTCATCAACACAACTCTCTAAGATCAAGTAATTTATAGAAGAATACGAAAAAGTTGCAATATAAGCAATATTGCAACTTTTTCGTATTCTTCTATAAATTACCGCAATTTTTTTAAAAAGACGAGCCAAAAGGTGAGAGTATTGCAGATAGTTACAGATTTAACCTTCTAAATGATTATCATCACGCTATATCTTATGGAGCTAAGCAGCCAATCATGCATGACATACACAGGGTGGATTTTTGAGATGCACAGTGTGTAATTTGACCTTAGTTGCGGACATGCTCATTTTATGTGTTTTTTGGAAAGCTAACAATCAAACAAAACTCTTATTAAAACTCCGCCGACTCTAGCTACTATAGTTTAAGAGAAATTAATAAAATCGAGAAAAAATCATAAAAACCATAGAAACACAATATCTCTTTTTTGGATTTGATTTTTACGCTAAATGATTTAAGGTGTGATAGAAATTCAGTATAGGAACCAGTTTTTTATTAAAAACATTAAAAATCTTGGTCATACAGGTGACAATAATTTTTTTCTATGATTTTGTAAATATTTTTTTTCCGGCGATTCTCTTCACGGTCGCGTTTTTTTTAAATGCCTTAATGTTGATCACTATAATAACTATCGCCACAAAAAAAAACAGATTCAACAAATCCGGGATTTCGGAAATATTAAATTTTAAAATTGTGAGTCAGGGTTGTCAATCAAACCTGTGTGCAACATATAATTCTTACTTCATGCAAACACTACTCATTGTGATTCATTATTTTCGACTCAGGTATTAGTTATTGCCGGTTGAAATTGTGAATTTTATTTTATTTTATTTGTTCAAGTTTTTTATGGAAAAATGGTGCAAAAAGTTAAAGTCCAAATTAAAAAATATTTACGGTTGAATTCGATCACTACTTTTGTTTATGATCTATCTTCGATGAAGGATATTATGTGGAATTGGGAAGGGAAAAAAAATCACCGGAAGCCACAATTTGTAGAGCGGAAAAAAAAATACAGGCTGAAATAAGAGCCAAAATGTCACTGTTGGTTGATGTTGTTCGTCCAAATTCGGGGACAACCAATGATGGAAACACAGCACGAACAGCACTGTCAGACCAACATCGGAAAAAATTTGCAGATATCTTAGGTGTAGAGACATGGCTGGTGGATGACCTGCATACTGTTTTAGTAGTGCTGTCGAGTGGCTTAATAATAGATGCGGCAAAATTTGACGACTTTTGTAAATCTATAGCTGCGAAGTATGTGGAAAAATAAAATTGGTTTTACATGTCCGTCACTATGCACAAAATATTAATGCATGGCCGGCAAATCATAGACGCCAACAAGTTACCCATAGGTATGTTATCCGAGCAAGCAGGCGAGTCGAGAAACAAATACTGGCGCTATGATCGACAACACCATACCCGGAAATTAGATAGAAAAACCACAATTTTAGAGTTATTTCACCGTGCATTAGAATCATCCGATCCTTATATTCTCGTTAACATTTAGTACACGTCATAAACACAAAGAATCTTTGCCCTTACCGAAATCAGTGCTTCAACTCTTAAACGTAACAACAGACAATGTACACTACAGCCAATTAGAAACCGAAGGCCTTGAAGCAAATGATATCACGCTGACAACTGACGAAATTGTAATCCAATCCGATAGCGAGGATATGTCATACCTAAGCTTTTAGCATTGGCTAGCATAATTTATTTAATCGATTGTACTATCAACTTACATATTTACTACTTTGTGACAACCATATTTCCATAGAAATTTCAAAAAAACTTAGAAACGCAATATCTCCGAGATCTTGCTAGATACATATATAGAATTTTGTCAAGTTGAAGGTACTATACATAAATATATTACGCAAACAAAAAAAAAAAAAACACGACCGTTAAGTAGTTAATTTTATATTATTTTTTTTCGTTGATTAACAAAATTATTATTTATTCTCGTTCCTGTGACGTTAGGAAATTGCAATTTTTACACTATATATATTTCAAATCAATTCATTTGTATTTTACAAGAGGCTGACATTTGCTTTAATCAAGAATTACAGACGAAAAACTTTTTCAAGAAGGTCACTGACCTTTCACTAAAATATTTGTATCTCCTAAATTAAGTGAAATATCAAAAGGGGTATTTTTTGGAATGCTTTATTATGGTTTAATCTATAAAGATAAAAAATAAAACTGGCATGTCCGCAACTAAGGCAAAATAATACACTGTGAGATGGGGCAATAAAGCCAGGTAAAGAAAACTGCACAAACCTGCTTTTGAAACATGTTGATCTCAAACTCTCCTAAAAAAATCTGTTGATTCACCTCTACTGTTGTTTGTAAGATAACAAAAATAGAACAACTATTTACTTAATCATAAATAAAAAGTTACGTCATGGAACGCAGTATTTTTTTTCCTTATACCTAGTAAGTTCCTTTTTTGAATCGTGGCATTCGAATTTTATTTGTTTTGTCGTTGGAAAAACGTTAAGCTGCAAAAATGGGATAAAAAGAACACCGATAATTTTAGGTATTTAAAAGTTATAAACAAAGCCTAAAACTCCCTTTTATGGTGGCCGCATAAAAACTGGGTACTAAAACAGCCTCACGTTCTAAAAAGACTTGATTTCGAGTCAATGAACCAAACAAACTAAATTAAAATACCAAATCTTTTTGAATGCGACGTCCACAGGGTCGCCAACTTTTTTTATAATTATCAAATATACTAGTATTGTCGAAGCCATTGCTTGTAAAAATATTATAGACGGCGAAAAACGAAAAAATATAGTAGGTATGTTTCTTAAATAAACGGGTTTTAATTTTTTTGTAAATCCTGCTATAGGTAATAATATAAAAGCGTTGTGGGGATGGATGGCTGTTTGTTCCTCTTTCACGCAAAGACTACTGAACTGAAGTTTATAACATGGATTCACACATAGAATACTTTCATCCCGGTATGCGGTAGTACGTTCCCGTGGGATAATTTCCAACTCACACGCGGGCGAAGCCGCTGGCAAAAGCTAGTGTTTAATAATTCTAATGACACACATCGCCATTTTGTATTGAACTGAAAATATAGATAGTAGTTTCCCCTACTCCTTTTTTTTAAATATAGTAAGTATCTAAGTATTTAGGCCTCTTATTTAGAAGGACACTATATTATACACCGTTAAATTTTGATCGTTTTAATCCTTAAAAGGGGCCATTGTAGGTACTCATAAAAAAATTTGTTGATCCTTACCTTACATTATGTCGAGTTATGCGAACATACATCTATGGATCAACTGATTTTTTTTCACGATTTCAGGTTTGGTCCCGTAGTAAAAGTTGTTCATAATGATGAGCACAATGACCCCTTTTAAGGATTAAAACGATTAAAATTTGACGGTGTATAGTAGGGCTGGCAACCCTGCGTCCACATTTTGTGAATTTGTGCCAGAATCAAAATGCGTTTCACGCACCAATGTCAAAAAGTCTCAACTATCGTTTTTATCTCTATATCTAATCGATATTTTAAACGTGTAAGCACTATTGGATTCGAATAAATTGTCGTTTAGGACTCGCTTAGTAATAATAATTTGTAGTTCGTGACTACAAAACTGCAGGAAAAATACTTTCGGTAAGAACAATTTTATTACAAACTAGCTTCTGCCCGCGGCTTCGCCCGCGTGGATGTCGGAAATTATCCCACGGGAACGTGCTAACAGGATAAAATGTATGTGCTTCCCCAGGATGCCATCTATCTCGCGGGCCCTTTGTGGCTAATTACAATAGAAAACCAATTGTGTCTCATTAGTGGTGATTAAGAGGGTACCTATATGATATCTTTACCTAAGTACCTACCTAATTTAAAAAAAATAACCTACCTAAATAAACCTATTTCTGATGATAACTAATCTAAACTCAATAAATAAGCAAAATCTCTAAAAACTAATATCTATACGAATGACTAATCCTACCTAACAGTATTATAAAATAACCTACGGTCACTACGTACACTATCAAATATACTACCTATACTTTAAAATTAAAATCTATACCTACCTACGACTTATAAAATTAAACCTAAATAACTCTAAAAACTAAAAGGAAGGTCGCACAGATAATACTGCGGGTGACGTAACCTACGACAAACTTATTATTTGCGGTTGGTACAGTAATCGGTCTAGGAATCGAACCGCAAAATTAAGTTTGTTTTTTATTGTATATACTTTTCCGGGATAAAAAGTACCCAGTGTGGTGCCCAGGATATTAAAGAATAATTATACCAAGTTTCATCGTAATCGAACCGGTAGTTTTTGCGTGATGCCTGAACAAACAGACAGACAGACAGACAGACAGACCGACAGACAGACAGACAGACAAAAATTTTTTTAATCACATTTTTGGGTTCGGTGTCGGTCTAGTAACACCCCCTGCCATTTATTTTTTTGATATTTTCAATGTACAGAATTTTCACTTCTACAGATTTATTATAAGTATAGATAGATGAGTTTGTAAATATTAATTAGCTAATGCATCTTGCTATCGTCATTACTTCTTATTGATTATGTAATTATGGAATGTATCACTGGAATTTGGCACTCTAGAATAGACAGAAGAGCGGTGGTGGCCCAGTGGTAACAACCCCGACCAAAGACTACAATAGTATACTACCCCGACTCACAAGTTGTAGGTTGTGGGTACGAACGACAGGCGCTTTACTTTGTGTAAACAATTTCATCACCAATGCTCTCAAAACGGTGAAGGAAAACATCGTGAAGGAACCGGCATGTACTAGAACCAGAAATTAGGAGACATGTGGCATCTACCAACCCGCACTGGGCCCGCGTGGTGGATTACGGCTCACTCCCTCTCACAGAGAGGGGGCCTGTGTCCCAGCAGTGGGAACGTTATAAACTGATTATAATTATGAGAATAGACTGTTGTGTCGAGTAATGCCAGCATCCTAGAAGTAGGAATACAAAAACTAATCGTTTTAGCTAGGTAGGTACCTACATAAATTAAGTTTTTTCTACGTCGTCGCCCGGGTAAGTACCTCTGTGTACCAAAATTATTTATTTAACATCATGACAAATCAATCATAAGATGTTCGTTAAAAATAGGTAAATCAATGTTGAATTATAAGTAAATAATTTAAACAAAAAAAAAACCATTCTACCTACCTTAGCATATTTTTTTTATTTAAATGAATGTTAAACACAGCGGCAAGCAATAGTTCAAAATGTCAGTTTAAAGATAAACTCATCAAGGTAATTAGAAAGATAACGGTAACCTGAAAGGTCTTTGCATAAGATAATCCTCATCGTTGCATGCGTTTAAGATCCCTTAGAAACGGTCTAATAATAATATAATTCATCCATACGATTAATAAAAGTGCGAAAGAAACTGTATTTGTCTGTTCTTTTCCCCACCTTAACTTCAACAACCTAATTGCGTAACACACTATCAATCACAATCTGTAACATTTTGAAGGATATTGCTAAATCCATTGCTTCATATGTTCGAAGAAATCTCAACAACGTAAATAACGCAATGAATGTTGTTAAACTGTCAAAGTGAAACCCATTACTACAGATAGTGTGCTACGCAATTACCCCCAGGACGGGTTTCGGTACCTGGACCCGGGTTAGGTTACTGTTAGCCTGCATCATCCCACTGCTGGGCAAAGGCCTCTCACCATAACTTTCAGCTGTTTCGAGCCAGGGCTAGTAACCGTGGTTATTTTGGCCCACGGCTCATTGAGCATACGGCAGACGTGGCTAGCCCGGTCCCACTTCAGCTTAGCGGCGTTTTGAGCAGTAATCTGTGTTTTAGAGCGCAGTGTGGTGTTGCGAATATGGTCTATTAATTTGATGCCCAAAATACTGCGCTCCTTTACACGTTGGCAAACCTTGACTTTGGACTTTTGAATGTTTGTCATAGGCCAAGTCTGAGATCCATAGGTCTAAATGGGAAGGATGCACGTCATGTCCATAATCTTTCGCTTGAGTGCCATAGGCAGGTTTCCTTTTATAAGCTCTTTCATGGACCAGTAGCTCGTCCAAGCATTTTCGGTTCATATTAAAACTTCCTTGTCTTGTCTTGGTTAGGTTAGAATACTTTTGATCCCGGTAGTAAGTTCTCGTGGGATCATTTACAACCTCCACGCGGGCGAAGCCGCAGGCAAAACCTAGTGTTAAATAACTTACCAACTATCAGATAACAGAATTATGTTAGCTACAGCTCCGAAATGAAAAAGGGTTCGCAATAAAACCAAACACATTATCTAGACACAAACGTATTTATTTCCTTTTCTACTCGTATGTACAATATCTGTAAAAACACTCAAATATCAACGAAACAAATAAATTCTGTACTTACTCGCTAAGATTTAGATTTTAAATTGCCACAAGTTATTACGCTGATGCTGAATGTTTCTGAACGTGTTCACTGCTTGGCGTCTCGAGCAAGAAGGCCGGCTGTCAGTTGTCTCTCATTCTTTATCTGAGGTTGTCTCCCGTAGAGAATGACAGCGAATGTCATCATGGACGAATAATTGATTGAGTGACATACGAATATTAGTCGATTTAATAAGTAGGGTTACCAGAAGCAAGCTAACTATTAGTAATGACACTCCCTCCTACTCTGATATTTTCTTTCGTACTACACGTCGATCTTCCCTTATCTACGGCCACTTCTAAACATTTCTTTCTCAATCACAAGACGCAATACAATACAGCTTGTACTCATTCTTCGCTCCCCGCGTTTCCTTAAACGATTAGGGCTCCAATGACATAAGCCATAGACTGTCATACCACGAGCATATCCCACTACCACAGTAAAATAAAATAAGCAGTATTACAATTATCTCGGCGGTCTCCTTGAAATAAATACCTACGGCCGATCGGTAGGTGAACACGCACTAGGTTTGCCCACTGACTGTGCCTTTTGGGTTACATGTAAGTTGTAACAGTACTTTATAAGTCCAACGAGAGCATTCTTTTTTAAAACCTTGTGATTTGTAAGTGTACATTAAAATGTTTTTCACAAATCCGGTAGCTTTTTTGTTTGTTAAATCATCTCGGCACATCAGCCGAAGCCATTCGGATAAGCTGGTTTTATTTTTAGATATTATTTATCCATTTATTCGGGTCCAAAAACAAAATACTTTCTATAGAAAATGAACATAAAAAAGGTCTTTAGAAACGACCGCGATGACATATAACTGAATGTTCAGGTTATAAATTGATCAAATATGACACTGACAGAGTTCTATAAAACAAATACATTATGTTAATATTATAACGGGTGATTTTTTAAGCGTAGTTTTTTTTAAAGTCGAATATAACACTCAATTTGCATCATATATTCAAAATTTTTATTGAAATTGATAACTTGGCCTTTGCCATTTACATTTTAAAGATAACTTCATGTAAATGTTGTCCGCGGCTCCGTTTCTAATGGTCCATTCGGAACGTCCAATTTTGCGTCACTTTTTCGAGCATTTCGGCCTGTATCCCACGAATTACGCGTGTTATGTTATCCTGTAAAGCTTCAATCGTGTTCGGCTTGTCCACATACACTAACGACTTTACATAACCCCACAAGAAATAATCCAGAGGCGTCAAATCGCATGATCTTGGCGGCCAATTCACAGGGATTTCGAGAGATAAGGTGCTCACCAAATTCACCCTTCAACATGTCCATTGTTTCACGAGCTGTGTGGCATGTGGCACCGTCTTGATGAAACCACATGTCAACCAAGTTCAACTCGGCCAACTGGGGCAAAAAAAAGTTGCGTATCATGGCTCGATATCGTTCGCCGTTGACGGTAACGTTTCTTCCACGGTCGTCTTTGGACCATTTGAAACGGAGCCGCGGACAACATTTACATGAAGTTATCTTTAAAATGTAAATGGCAAAGGCCAAGTTATCAATTTCAATAAAAATTTTGAATATATGATGCAAATTGAGTGTTTTATTCGACTTTAAAAAAAACTACGCTTAAAAAATCACCCGTTACAAGGGTTAATGGAGGAACACCAAGGAAAGGCTGTTATAAGGATTTATATAATACGTTTATTATCCTTTTATATTTATATATTGGAAGGTGTATTTACTAATATTACGTGAGACGATAAAATGATTTGTCTAGGGTAATTTAAGTAGTTAATGTTAAATGCCTATCGAAATTAATTTTCTTGTCATCAAGGAAATTTTATCTAGATAAAAATTGCATTTTACATTAATAGTTTAGATTTCACGAACTCGAACGCGTCTCGCACCGTCCGCGTCCTTACGTACTAGTTACTGCGGCACACGCGCGATAGTCTACTGGTGTACACCGAAATTTCGCAGCGCGTCGTTTCGGCGTATTTGTATGAAGATGTAATACTGCTTACTTTATTTAACTGTGCCACTATCAAAGGGTACATACCTAATGCGCAATCTGGACGCGGGGAAACGCACGCCCACGCGTCACTTGTGTCGACATTATAGTCTTCGAGCTCAAGTAGATAAACATCAATTTATCTACTTATGTACTTGTACATTTCTATAGTAGTAAGCTGATATTATTGATCGTTGCAACAAGTGGCCTTCGTATGGGTCACATTACCGTTGTCCGTGTCCGTTTCACAGGGGATTGGGCATTAAATATTTATAGGTTCCACTAGAATCGATATTTCATTGTTAGCAAACTGAAATTCATGTCCCCTAACTACCAAATACCACCAACGATGGGGATATACCTACTTTTTCGGGTATTTTTCATATTTTTTAACTAAACTATATTTTTAATTAAAAATGCAGACTTAAGTTATAGGTACATAAGTAATTTAGCTATTAATAACTTAGATAATGTCAGTTGCAATGCAGTCATACTTAAATACGGTTATAATATTATGGTAATTCCTAATTCAACATAAGAAATAACTTCTGCATTTCACATGGTACACTAGTTAATTAAGACATCACGGTACTTCTACCCGACGAACGCACGAAATGAAACAAATATGAAAACACCCGCGCTTCGTGCGCCGGCAGTCTGGTGACGACCTCGCGTTGTTTCGCACAGCACGCTGCACGAGCGAACACACGCAAGCCACAGACTTCGAGTTCCAATTACAAAATATTAAAACAAAAATAAAGTTAAAAAGAATATTGACTAATAAAAAAAATAAAGAGACGCCATAAAGCTGTGTACGAATTTCATAAAACTTTTACTTGAAAAATCATTTTCCAATAAACCAACTGTCGTTATGTGGTGATTTTGTTTTCTTACCGAAAACAATAAACTGGTGTTGTTTAAAACTTCCTAAAAAAACAAGTGCACGTGTTGACAAAAATGGCGCGAGCTATGGCTGTGCTGCAAGGCTTGGGGCAGAAAGTGAGCGGGAAGGAGCAGCTTGAAAGTCGGACGCTTCAGGTGAACATGCCATCCCCAAGGCCTGTTCACTTAGAATTTAACAACGTTACGCTCAAAATTTCAGAAGGATTGACCTCGCGAAGTAAGTGACACAATATATAATTTGTTAACTCTTTACTTCGAATTTAGTTTTGAGAAGGTAGCTAGTATGAACATTTTGATTCCGTAAAAATTAAATTAAAAATTTAAAAAACCCCCGACTACGTGAAACCCTTTTATTAAATGTTGTCCCGTAGGGGGACCGCTCTAATTATTAGCCTAACGTTCTGTTAAAGTTTAAAATAGTAGCGGTCCCCCGACAGGACAATATTTAATCAAAAAATTTCATACGTACTTACGTAGGGTCATAATTTCAAGGTTATTTTTTTCTTTTTATAGGGTTTCACGTAGTCGGGGGTTTTTTAAATTTTTAATTTAATTTTTTATTTCATGCTTTTTGTAGGGACTCCTTATTATTTCTTTTCTTTTATTTTCTTGCGTTTTAAGATTTAAGTAATTTGGTATTTAATCAGGTTTTTTGTAATTCGCCATTTTGTGGTGGTGGCCATCTTGGATTTGAAATTTGGTATAGTGTATAGTATTCTACTAGTCAAGCCCTTTCATTTGATACCCATATTGAGGGAGTTGTGAAAAAAAAAATGTAATTTGCCTTTTTGTGGTGGCGGCCATCTTGGATTTGAAAGGACAATGTCCAAATTGGCCCTGTGCAATAAAGAGTATCAGATTAAACGATAATTAATCGCCTATTTTATTATTTAAGTTGCAAATACTTCTGTATCGCGGACTAGCTGTATTCCAAAATGTACTTTTAATAGAATTTAACGCGACTAATAACATTAGATCGCCATCTTCGCCTAATGTCATGTCGTGTCAGAAGTGAAATAGGGATGTCCAATCAATTATAATCGATTGATTGAATTATTATTCGATCGATTGTGTTTTCTTTTCTAAAGTGTATTTTTAAAAACCTAATAAGAATACTTTATGTATGCAGTCATACTCCAATTTAAATAGGTAGTAAGAATAATATTATACAGTAATCAAAACTTTTTATTTTGATTATCTAATTCATTTTTTACGACAATTAATACAAAAATAACATTTCTCTTTCGGCGTAAAATAAACCATTGTCATACATACTTGTAATGTTTATATGACAAAGGTGATGTAACAGACAGTTTGAAATAATTTAAGAACACAGTAAATCTTAATCGAAAAAATCGATTATTGGTGTGGTGTCGTACTACATCCCTAGTTTTGCTGTGAACGTCACGTCGCGTCGTTAGTTTAAATGCATTTTAATTTTGCACTTGCATCCACTTTTTAGAAAAACAACTGCATAGGTACCTAATTATCTAGGTAGGTATTATGATACTACCTACTTTTCAGTTTCTTAAAAATCACTCAGAGCTATGAAAAATCGTAGGTACCTACATTTAATATTCGTTGTTATGGTTAGATTATAACCTCAAAATCTGATACTTTTTTTGAAATATACCTTTTTTGCAGCTAGTCCGCTACAAATACAAGATCTTTTAAGAATCTACTAATGATAGAGAATACAATACATAATTATCCGATGCTCTTGGCTCCAGGGCCAACAATGTATGGACGCAGAGCAATGTCCTTTATCATAGTGTATAGTATTCTACTAGTCAAGCCCTTTCATTTGATACCCATATTGAGGGAGTTGTGAAAAACCGTTGTTTGGAGTTGACCGATTTTCATCAAACATAGCTAAGAACACTCCCGACTAATTCACCTTTCAAACAAAAAAAACAAAATTAAAATCGGTTCATCCGTTCGGGAGCTACGATGCCACAGACAGACATACACACACACACACCCCCACACACACACACCCCCACACACACACACACAAACAGCCACGTCAAACTTATAACACCCCATCGTTTTTGCGTCGGGGGTTAAAAATAAGGCACTGAAATGATTTAAATATTATTTAAATGTTGGTTAAATATGCAAGGCTGTGAAAAACT
This sequence comes from Apamea anceps, assembly GCA_951799955.1. NCBI lineage: Eukaryota > Metazoa > Arthropoda > Insecta > Lepidoptera > Noctuidae > Apamea > Apamea anceps. The sequence goes on from OX637506.1 coordinate 5,243,683, forward strand.
AATTAGAGATCGGTAGGTATTTTTTTTATTGTTTATTAATTAAGGAACAACCTAGGGAAAAATCACAAACACCTTAATAGGATTGTCCTGGTGTTTTATCCGTTTAATTAAATTCCCGAAGTTTCTGTCTATTAAGGAATGTAGGATCAATATTACTCTAATACGTAGGTAGATACTTACAACTCAATCTCGTGCGATAAGAGCCCAACCGATAATTATTATTATTCTTATTTGTTTTTGTTTAATCATCTGAGCTCAGAGACAAAGCTGCATTATGAACGGGATGCATATTGTGAGGAAGAGATAACAGTTTGTTTTGACACAGTTAGCATTTGTCTCATCGGGTGGATTAGCTGCACTTTGTTACTACATTGAACAAACGCCTTCTACGCGCCGTCTATGGCGTAGAAGAGTGACGTTTGTTAGGGAAAACTACCACTAATGGATTAGGGAAATTTGGAGGGCTTATTTTTAGCTTCACGATCGATATTATGGAGAAGGTAACAGTATTTCTTCGGTTAGTCTTAATGCTATAACTGTTCAAAGTGGTGATATCAACTCATTAGTCTGTTAGGTAGGTAATTAAATTGAGGCGCAGAACATAGGAGCTTAATTAGAAAAAGATAAAATCAAGTTTTTTTTCTATTATGTGGCTACTTCCAACGCAACAATAAAATTCATGAAATGAGTTCGACGACCACTTAAGGGGGATGCGCTGATTATTTTTATGATTCTCTAAATAAATATTTATTACTGCTGCGAATCATATTTCTTTAAATTACCCTGCAAGTTGCAAAACACATAAAAAAATAATAATAGCGCGGGCTACCCTGACGTTTTCGCCTTAAGTCTACATTCAAATATGAAACGTAGAAATACACAAACAAAAAAATACTGTCTGCTGTATGCATTTAGAACTTTCTCAATTTAGAGTGGAGTTATGATGACTCAAAAACATTCGAGTCTGCATCGAAATCTCTTTCGAGACTGTGTAGAAAGCAGTTTGACTGCGTTTTATGAGGTCAAGGTAAATATCAGTGGGAGGGTATTATTTGCATTTCCTTAATAAATTCGGATTAATTGTGATACCAGCCATTGCTAGAAGTTCTTTTATTGAACAATGGTGCAATGAAGAGGCGTTAACGGCTTCCGGACATGTTATTAAATATTTTTTCATATTTGTACCATAATCATCAGCTTAGCTTTATTTCAAGTCTATTTTGGGTCATATGAGGAAACCGGCATGTCTTAGAACCAAAAATTCGAAGACATGTGACATACACCAAACCGTACCAGGCTCGCGTGGTATTGCAGCCCACTCCCTCTCGCAGGGAGGAGGCCTGTGCCCCAGCATTAGGAACATTATGGGCTGATTATGAATGGGTTAAGTATCTGACCTAAATACACTTGAAATAATCTGAGGGGCAATTCTCGTAATTTTAAGAACGTTCACAATCTGATGTCAGTCTCAATCTGTCAAAAACTACTTCTAATTTCCCTACATTTTGACAAGTTTTTGACATTTGTTTGTCGCCGAGATGAGACTGCGACTAGATTTTGAACGTTTTAAATTACGAGAATTGGCCTTCTGTTTAATGTTGTCTATCTAGACAACCAGACTAGTAGGCAAGTTTACGTCAACATTGGTATCGTTAAGTACATAGTCAAATATTCCTGTCCTGCTATTGGAAGCTGATGCAAACCAATGCAAAGTTTGGACAACGTGGACATTGGACATTCTAGATCTTTACTAGGCGTATAAAGAACACAAACACTGATACATTATAGTTACATATGCGTAGACCAACGACTAGTGGATATATGAAGTTGCTTACATCGAGTTATCAAATAACAAGTTGGTTCCTTTGCCAGTCAACCGTTGAAACAATCAGTGAAGCAAAAGAAAACTGTTTCGAAACTTGTACATAATTCCGTCTTTGACTGTAGCTACTTGATACTGTAGTGATTTTATGTCCGCGACTGCATTCGAGTGCCTTTTTTGGAAAACAAATTTAGATTTTATGGTTTTAAATTTATTTGCCCTAAAATAAAAGCAGCCTAAACTACAAACTAGACTTAACTTCAGCTATCTGTCAATGAGAGTCCCTTTAAAATCGGTCCAGCCATTTCGGAGATTAGCCGGTACAAACAATTTTTTTTTAAATGTTCCTTCCGTATATAGTTTCATAATAATTATGCATTTCGTAAAAAAGCTGTTATTTTGACATTACACACAGATTGAATTATTTGTATAGATTTGCACATAACGTCTCAGATCCTATTTAGGCCATAGTGACAAGGGCCCAGTCCTTTATTCGTTTGTACCTATGTATTAGGTATTTACCTACAAGGATTTTATGCTTTTCACTCAAACAAATGACAATGTTTAATTTATGCGCCGCCAATTACCAACGTAATTGCTTAGAGCGACAGCAATTATGGTAAATAACAAGTTTTTAAATGGGAAACATATTGTATTACGTTTATTGAAAATAAATGCAACTTACGCAGAAATAATAGTACAGAAATACTTCGTCACATAGCTCTGTACAAATGGTGCGAAATTTAGCTGCAGTTTTGCAAGACCTGTCTGACCAAAAGTGTGATATTTCTTTAGGTCAAGCCTTTGCCAAAGAATCGGTTATTATTGTTTATAACTGTTACTTTAACGATACGCCACGCTTACTCAACCAAAACTGAGCATTTGCGAGATATGCGACCCAGATTACTAAGTCTTCAAGTATTTTGAGTATTTTCGGCTATACGTTCTGTAAAAGTGCATTATGCTAATGTCGAGATCATTAAACTAAAATCATACTTTAGGTTTAAAAACTTTGTTCTCAAACATACAAGAGCCACTAATATGAGGATATAGATAATATAAAGTATCTATGTAATAAACTTATTCTAAGTCACCGGTACAACAAAACAACAGCATTACGTATTTTGTTTTTAAATTTGCTACAGGTTCAACGGTTTTATTCTCAACTTCAAAACTTAAGTCTTGAAATAACCTTACTTAGGTTATTTCTGCACCTTAATTGCGTAACACAATTTAAATCACAATGTGAATAACTTTGAAGGACATTGCCAATCCATTGCTTTATATGTTCAAAAAAAATTTTTTTTTTCAAAAAATTTTGCCCTACTCTAGGAATTTCTCCTGTATCGTGGGTGCGTTTATAAACATTTAAACTCACATACACAAACAGCCAGACCCGGAACAACTACTTGTAGGCCATACAAATATTTGTTCCGTGCGGGAATCGCACCCGCGACACGCAGCGCAGCAGTCAATCGCTTAACCACTGCGCCAACCGTGCCCGCATTTGTCTGCTCTACAACGTAAATAAACCAAAGAATGTTGTTGAACTGTCAAAAGCCATTGCTACTGTTGTTAGTGTGTTACCTCACAGGACTTAAGTATTAAAATTATGATTTTGAGCACAGCATGGAATTTATGCAAAACTTGTTTGTTCATGTCTATGACAACACATTTACTGACATAACAAGGACGTTTAATTTTAGCAATATTTGAGGGTTTTGAAATGCAAATCAATTATTTGAAACCTGCAATGCCTACAGACGCGGTCGCAGCCCAAGATTTTGAGGGGGGGTCACCAAGTAGTAAGTTAGTAACTTAAGTTAGTAAGGCAAGTAAATCATGCCGACTCTCGACAGCTTGAATGATTTTCGGGGGGGGGGTTCATGCCCCACGACCCCCCTCGGACCGCGCCTGAGTGCCTATTGGTCGTTTCTCGACATCGCGTCGACGAAAGTGGCTCACTAAATACAGAAAGGTAGGTACGGTCATACCTTCCGTAATAAATAAGATAGATATACCGTGCACACAAAAGCACAGGTAAATGATAACAAATTACATGAATATGTAAATACAAGGTGCCAACATACAAATAATGAAAACATACTTAAAGAGATTAAGTGAAACATAAAAAAAAAACAAATACAAACAAACCAAAGTGTAGTGATGACATACTGTAAATCAAAATAACAAATACTTATACAGAGTGCGGTGTGCGTCTCAAGGTTGCACCAAATGGGAGTCCAGCTCAGCTTGTGTCTGGCAAATGTACCTGACGCTGATATTCTGCTGGACCCCTACAGTGACATACGGACGTCGAGTAGACGAGGTAAAATAAAGCAATCATCTCCACATAACATGTCAATTCTAAAACAAAACGCCGATAAATACGTAAACGCTTACAATTTAACCAGCTATGCTGATTATTCTGTGGTGAAGATGACACTTACATACACGTGCTAAGGTAAGGGACCTGCATAATGGCAGCATGCGCCGCACGGCTCCCCCTGACAATGACATATAGTCTGACAAACATCTTTGTGGATGTAAAGTCAGGGTTTATAATGGTTTATCAAATTGGTTACCAACTTAAATTGTACGTATATTCAAATCACAACTGTTATTCTTTGACAGATGTACGAAATGCATACAACACTGCAAACTGACGGAGAGTGTCAATTTGATAATCAATTAATTTACCCGATTTATCATTACCTTCTTATTAACAATGGTATCTCGCAGTGCAACCTCTGATGTTGTTGTCTGCTTAGCAGGGCTTGCCTGTGGATGCCTCAATAAATTAAGGCCTCCAGCCAGGGCTTAAACAAACTTAAAAACTCAGCAAGTACACGCTAAGGGCACCCCCTGTGGAGTATGGGCCTCGGTTTAGGGCGTCGGTCGCTGGGAGAGGGCAGCGACCGACGCTGTAACTTTAATAATTCCGATCCAGCCTGTCCCTTGGCTGGATCGGAATTATTAAAATTACCTATAGCGGCAGAGCTTGTAAAGGGAAGATGTCTAAAACCTGTGAAACCCATGCAGTACTTAGGTACGGTTCGTTTTAGTTCACTACTTTGCCAAGTGTAAAGTGATAGTGACACCTATGTATATGTGCTACTTTATCTAAAACTAGATGACCCACTGAACATACCACGTTCCAAATTTCTCGTAACAAATTTCGATACATCGGCTGTTCCTTTAGGTTTTTCCTTATTTTCTTTTTCCAAAACCACCCCAGTATCGAGACGAACAAAACAAAAACCAAAAATTTCAAATCAGTCGAGCCATTTTGGAGTTTTTGCGAGACTAACGCACGGCAATTTATTTTTATTGACTATAATATATATACTAAGATAAAAAATCTACACAGAATGTGACACTGTAGATTTTCATAGTGGTGTGACTGGCCTTACGTAGACATTGTTGTGTTACAATGTCAAGGGCGGCCCTCTAAGCCTGTTACAACTTCTTCACAAACAAATAAAATAAAATGGCCGTTGTTTAGAATAAATTATGTATCCTTAATCTTACCTACCTCCATAATGTGACAATAAAATATTCTACCGGAAACAAGCTAACAATCGGCTTTTAAGTGGTTTTATAAATATTCATAATTTTATAATCTTTTTCTGTTTTTGATCCTACTCAAATATGGACAAAAAAAAATTGTGAGTAAAATAAAAAAAATTAAACATTGTGTACGTGACCAAAAGCGCGGACAAAGCCACTTAGTATAATACTTCTTAATTTTTATTTAATGTCATTGTAATTTGCAATATCAAAACGTTAAAATGTCGATAGCTTGAAGTCGTTATAGCTTCCGAATGGCAGTTGTCATCAAAACGTGACGCCGATAGGCGATCGACCATTCTTACACACACTGTACAATCGATCCACGTTGATTGATGACGTCGATCTACATCAGTCTAGGCATAGGTTCTCAACGTGGGCGATAACGCCCCCTCGTGGGCGTTTGAGACTCAGAGGGACGGCAGAAGATCCTATCTTACGACTACATAATATTAGACGTTTAAATAATATAATTGTGGCAACAGCTGTTTCAGATTCGCGACAGATGATGGGTAAAAAAATTGGGAGACTAGAAAAATATAAGTATTGTATTAAATTCTATCCAATAAATAAGGTTGAGAAAGGGTCTAGTGGATATAACATCCTCAGGTAGAACCATATCACAAGTGCCCCGACATTCGAATACAATGACATAGTTTACTCATAAAAGTCGTAAAGTAATCTTGTGTACATAAGTAACTAGCATATTCACGACTCTTGTCTTATTTATGACTAATTATGACACTCGACAATACTGCTAAGCTTCCCATTACTTAGTTAAAAAATTAGTAAAACAAACCGTTCAGTTTTTTTTTTTAATTTGGATATTTTACGGGTTATATTTGTACTTAGATATATTTTGAACCCCCGACGCAAAAACGACGGGGTGTTATAAGTTTCACGTGTCTGTGTGTGTGTGTGTGTGTGTGTGTATGTCTGTCTGTGGCATCGTAGCTCCCGAACGGATGAACCGATTTTAATTTTGTTTTTTTTTTGTTTGAAAGGTGAATTTGTCGGGAGTGTTCTTAGCTATGTTTGATGAAAATCGGTCCAAGATGGCCGCCGCTACAAAATGGCGGATTATATATTTTTTCACAACTCCCTCAATATGGGTATCAAATGAAAGGGCTTGACTAGTAGAATACTATACACTATGATAAATTTCAAATCCAAGATGGCCGCCACCACAAAATAGGACTGTTTTACACTAAAATAAAACAGTCGTTATGTGCCGAAAGAAAGACACAGCGTCAGTATGAAGAAGCTGTCTATGATTCTGGCCTCTAGGAGCATAAATATTAAAAAACATACCTGTTTCTCTATGGATTTGTGTTGTTACCTCTCACCTCCGGCAGGGGTCGCCACCGCGAGTTCCGGCGACCGACCGTTAAGGTTTTCATAGTGTCTTCACTTTCCAGCAAGGGCCTTGCTCTGACGCTGTGTCTTTCTTTCGGCACATAATGACTGTTTTATTTTAGTGTAAAACAGTCCTACTATATGCCTAGCAGAAAGACACAGCGTCAGTATGAAGACTTGTTTGATATCTGCTGGTGAAAGTAACTATAACGCTATGTGAAATATATAAATGTGATTAGAGAATTAAAGAATTTTGTTTCAGAATAAACATTAAACTTTATTATCAATTGCCCACCCTAATCAGTAAAGTAATATATCACTACTAAATATAATAATTTAGAATTACAACAACCTTGGCACATAAACCTATTTATTGTTATTAAAAACCCGAGAAGTTTAATCGTAACAAATCTTCCTCTTTATTATTTGAATTTCTGATTATTTCTTTACAGTAAAACTTCCTGAAGGTCTTATCACTCCTCCAGTTTCCTCTGGCTAAAATGTCATCCACAGGTACATTTTCCCACCATCCTTTGGATGCTACAGCGGCTCTGATGCTTCCTGGAGTAGCTTCTAAATTTATATCTTTAAATATAGATTTAATCCAACCCGCTATGATAGTTCTTGTAGCTGGTTTCGTTTCGCCTTTTATTGAAACAAATAGATTTGTAACATTACTATTAAGACGTCTATGTTGTGAAATTTGAATAAATTGTTTAATATGCCTTACGGGACATATTTTGGCATCTGGATGCTTTAATAAGGACCATTCAGACTGTCTATATTTACTTGAGTCTGTTTTTGATCCAAACTTGGGCCATAATAAGCATTTTTCTTCTTCATTTATGAAATTGTTTTGAGATATGTCCAATAAGGTAAGGTCATGTATTCTCCTGCCTGTTGCTAACAGTAAAATAATTGCAGTTCTTGAAATATCAAAAAGTGAATTTGTGCTTGGAACTGCCCTCAACCAATTGAATAACAAATTTGTATCCCAAATAGGGGATTTGGAAGGTTGAGGTTTTGCTAATGCTATAGCTTTTAAAACTTGTTGAATAAAGAAATTTTTTGAAAGACTTTCTGCGTTTGAAGCACAAAAGGTAGAAATAGCAGATTTATATAATAAAATAGTGTTAACTGAAAAATTTCTCTTTAAATGCAGATCTGCTAAAAATCTTGCGACGTCTTTACCGTCTGGATTTTTGTGATTAATTTTATTTAGGGCACAAAACGATAGCCACCTTTTTATGGGGGCTTTGTAAGTATTTAGGGTGCTTTTGCGCTAACTATTACTCAGTAACTTAATCTCATCCCTACTCCAGTTAGCTACTTGGTCTGACCACCCCCAATTTTCCAAGCCTGGAGGGACAACTTGTCCACTTGTGGGGGACAGAACCCCGTCGATCGATCTATCAGGTTCTTCCGCAGATCTATCACTGGTATTGGGTCTGACAGGGACCTGGCTTGAAGGTCGCTCAGCCAAAAGCACTGATCCCACTGTGGTGCTATTACTATGTATGTTCCCTTGGCCCTGTTCAGATGATCCAGCACCCGAGGGATTAGGTTGGGGGGGGGGGGGGGACACCCAGCCCAACTGAAAGTTCCAATCTTGACTGAAGGCGTCGCAGAAAATTGCTGACCCATCTGTTGAGTCCCAAGTTACGTATTTTGGAACCACTGCGGTTTCTTTTGACGCGAACAAGTCTACGTCTGGAACACCCCATCTTTCGAATATGACGTTCTTGGCTTGGGATTGTAGTTGCCATTCGGGAACAGGCCTTCCTCTCGAGAGGCAGTCTGCAATCCCGTTTAACCTCCCCGGGAGGTAAGAAGCCGACAGCGTTATGTTGTGCTGCTCGGTTAGGTGAAGGAGTTTGTTTGTTAGGCCCAACAGGGCTAAGGACCGGGTTCCCCCCTCGTTCCTTATGTAAGCTATGAGGGTCCGATTGTCGGACTGCACTAGAACGTGTGCACCCTTCATTTGTGCACCTTGTCTGAGTAAGGCTGCATACACTGCAAACATCTCCTTCACATTGGAATGCCATTTTTGTTGGCGGCGATTCCATTTGCCTGACAACATGATGTTGTTCAGGTGTGCTCCCCAGCCCGCGTCCGCCGCGTCTGTGGTGAGGTAATCTTGCGGCTGTGCATTGTTTTTGCACTTTTGCCTGCATTTTTTACCCACCATTGCAACTCTCGAGTTACTAGAGGTGGTAACTCCCTCTTTTGCCTTGGTCTGCATCCTCTGAATGATTTCAGGAAAATTTGAGTTCGGCGACAATGAAGGCGACCGTTTGGAGTTGCTAAGTTCGCGAAATTTAGCAAACCCAGCAATTTTTGCATTACTCGGAGACAAGATTCCTTCTTTATTAATAGACTTGATGCTAATTCCCTTATTTTTTGCACCTTTTTTACAGGAAGGGAAATTAGTTTTGCATTTGTATTCCATGTTATGCCCAAATATTCTATTTCCTGAGATGGGGTGAGAATTGATTTTTGATAGTTTACATGCCAACCCAACTTTACTAGAGTATCTATGGTTATTTTGGTGTGTTCTATGAGTTGTGTCTAATTTTGACTGGCTATTAAAAAATCGTCTAAATATACTATAATTCTTATGTTTTGTCTCCGAAGGATTTCCGCAATCCAATTGGTCACTGATGCGAAAGAGTGAGGAGCTGATGAGAGACCGAAAGGCAAGGCTGTTAGCTGTAATATTTCGCCTCCATATATTATGCGCAGAAAACGCCTGTGGGTTTCCTTTATGCTCAAGTGAAAATATGCTTGATGGAGGTCGATCTTTGTCATCCAGTCCCTGTCTTGTAGGAACTGAATTACATCCCGTTGAGAAATTAGCTGGAAATGACGAGTTGAGACATGCAAATTCAGACTCTTTAAATTGATTATAGGGCGTATTCCCCCATCTGGTTTTTTGACTAAAAACATTTTGGAGTGAAAGCCGGGTGTCATGTTCTTTGGATTTTCTAAAATGCCTGCATCTTTTAACTGATTTATAACTTCTGTCATTTTCTTGGATGGTTTTGTTGCAAACTTGTTTATTATTCTTTTGTAAGGTTAATGTAAGGGAGGTTTTACTGAAAATGGTATGCGGCTCTCCGCTATTATTTTTTGAATATATAAGCTGGCCCCCAGTTGTTTCCATGCTTGGACGTGGAATTTTAGGCAACCACCCCTGAATACCCTGCTTTGATTGTCACTTATCTTTAACATTGGAGGTGTCTTGGGAGCCTGTACGACGAAAGGAATGCTTTTTATTATAATTATTTTTGGATTTTTTGTCTGAGTTAAACTTATTTTTTTTTTTTATTAAAATTAGTTTTATGAGATGGCTTGAAATTTTTATTGTATACCTGATTGTTATTAGTGAATTTCTTTCTATCTTTTAAGTAACTTGGCGTGTTAAGCCATACCTGGGAGCCTCCTAAAGAGTCAACCAGAGGCATGAGTGCTTCTCTATTGAAGAGGTGCTCTGCACTAGGTGGAATGTTTTGTAACGCTACTTTAAGATTGATGTTACCAACTTCTTTTAGAATGCGGTCACGTCTAACTTCAATACATTCTGCTCGCTTGCCACATATAACCTGCATACAGGATTCCATATTTTTGTAAGAAGGAGACGCTGGGCCGAATTTTTCAGACAACTTATCGAATAGAGTGTTCGCATTGAGCTCTGTATCAGAGCTAGCAGCCCAATTTACGATCTCCTGAAGACCACCTTTTAAAAGTTGTCTGTTTTCCAAAACAGCATTTGACAAACCCGTTAACAATTGTTCTGTACTAGCCAAATAGTCCGTGCCCTTATTAAGATGGCACAGTTCCTCATTTACTTTTAAACCTATAAAACCTGGTGTTGCTATGTGTGCTTGCAAGTCCTTCTTATACCGAATACCCTTCCAGGCCTGAGAGTTGAACTGTTGGAGATTGTTTAACTCCGCTAATTTTTCTGGGTCGGCCCTGGGTACGATTTTGGATTCATCGAAATTTATCCTTAAATCCCCTAAACACACGTTATTACATACAGGTGGCTTAAACGTCGGTTTATTTAAAAATTGATTAACGTTATTAAAATTCAGTGAATCTACACGGACGCCATTACTATTTTCTCTGTTATTATTATAATTCGTACTAATGGCCGTGAAAATTTGCGGCATTTGAGCTACGCAATCTGATAAGTATGTAACTTGGTTTATGAGCGTATCCATACGAGGATCCGAACAGGTTCCGATCTGTTTGAACCTACTCCGCCTAGACCGTTTGTTAGGTGGTGGCGAGGCAAAACCTTCCTCATCTTCCGAAGAAGAGGAACTGCTTTGCGATGAGCTTGAGCTTTTCGCTCTCCCTCCGGAGCAGCGATTTCAGCTGCAGGTTCAGGTACAGGATCCTCAGAGTTCATAATGGAAGGTACTCACCGACTCGCCGCTGAATACACGACACACACTGCACTAAAAACACTGAATATACCTTATTAATCGTGTATGAATATTCTAACACTATTTCCCAACCGAAAACAATGAAATGTTAGAATGTATTAATGTTTTTGTCGGTTTTATAACTTGAAGAAAAACTTTTGCTCCTATCGCGACAAAAATCATAAACGCTATGAAAACCTTAACGGTCGGTCGCCGGAACTCGCGGTGGCGACCCCTGCCGGAGGTGAGAGGTAACAACACAAATCCATAGAGATACAGGTATGTTTTTTAATATTTATGCTCCTAGAGGCCAGAATCATAGACAGCTTCTTCATACTGACGCTGTGTCTTTCTGCTAGGCATATAATGGCAAATAACATATTTTTTTTCACAACTCCCTCAATATGGGTATCAAATGAAAGGGCTTGACTAGTAGAATACTATACACTATGACAAATTTCAAATCCAAGATGGCCACCACCACAAAATGGCGAATTACAAAAACCTGATTAAAGTCTGACAACCAGTCCATTGGTGTAATTGCCGTATGGCGTTCCAGTGTGAGAATAAATAAATAAATACCAAATTACCTGAATCATAAAACGCAAGAAAATAAAAGAAAAGAAATAATAAGGAGTCCCTACAAAAACAATGAAATAAAAAATTAAATTAAAAATTTAAAAAACCCCCGACTACGTGAAACCCTATAAAAAGAAAAAAATAACCTTGAAATTATGACCCTACGTAAGTACGTATGAAATTTTTTGATTAAATATTGTCCTGTCGGGGGACCGCTACTAATTTAAACTAATTAGAGCGGTCCCCCGACGGGACAACATTTAATCAAAAAATTTCATACGTACTTACGTAGGGTCATAATTTCAAGGTTATTTTTTTCTTTTTATAGGGTTTCACGTAGTCGGGGGTTTTTAAATTTTTAATTTAATTTTTTTTACACAATTCTCTGTTTGTTATTTTGAAACAAGATTTAATCTAAACTTTATTTTTTAAAGAGGAAGGTAACCAACAAATGGAAATATACGAGCGGTTCGTCAAATTGCTTTTATCTAGCCTTGAGTTATTTATATTTTTGGTTTTTTTATTACTTAATAAGAACCCCACTAAAATCCGTTGCGTAGTTTAGAATAACAACGTGATCACAACACGACCGTATTTTTATGTGACAAGATTTTGATCTGTTGTATTTTTTGTTATTTTTGTACCTACTAGGTACCTAGAGCCGATCTATTCTGTAGAAATATACTTAACCGTGAAAACTTAGATGAAGTGAGTTGTCAACAGTGTCAATCCCTAACATTAGGTGGAATGATAGCCCACTTCACCCTTGTTTTTACGGTGAGAAATCCATAGGAAACGACCAATTTTATCCGTGCACCTAGCTTCTGACATTTCATAAGTGCCCATGTTGGTTTATGTGAAATAAAAATTTTGATTTTTTTTAGATTTTTACTGAATAGACCAGCGTCTACGCTAGCAGTCAACGTTGTTCAAATCTATTACCGCTGAGTTATAGATTTGAACAAAGTTTTCTTACAAAACTCTTCGCACATAATAAATGATGAATGTAATTAACTACACTAATTAGACTACATACTAATTGATGAATGTAATTAAATAACTATAAGCAGGAAGCATAATAATGAATAGATAATTACTATCATAAGAAAAACTTGCAAAAAGATATGAGTCTGGTGTCACGTACACAACAGGATGCATAATTATATTATAATGCCTGGTGTAAGGCGCTGCTACACAGCAGCCCACGGCTAAGCTACGCACGGATACGTAGATCACGACCCCATCCGTCGCTTTCCATCAGTCAAGATCGAGGTCAAGAACAGGTTCATTCAACAATAAAAAAAACTAGCAAAAAAATGAATCGCGCAGCTTACGTGGCAAACCTCTCCGTGCACATCCTACGTAACAGTGGACGGTCAACTCGCGCCTGTCTGCTTTGGGAGCGAGGCACTGTATGTAATGCATAGTTTGGCACTGCTCACGTTTGCGCTGCCAAAGGAACCTACTTGAATGTCCGTGCTTGGAGTCAAGAACCTTTACATGTGAATCATTTTTGCATTTAGTCTTGACCAATCTTGACTAAGTACCGTAGGTAGTAAGGAATAATATTTATAGGAATAATAAAGACATATTTACATTTCAATGTAAATAATGCTGTATAATTTTTTGATGCATACCTATTGTCCATATAAAAGTCATAATTTTCAGGCATGAAGTAGTTTTGAAAAAAAATTAACAGAACGGGTTTTGAACTCATCCTTCGGGTCAATATTTTAGTACCTTCTTTTTTTAGGGTTCCGTACCCAAAGGGTAAAAAAGGGACCCTATTACTAAGACTTCGCTGTCTGTCCGTCCGTCTGTCTGTCACCAGGTTGTATCTCAAGAACCGCGATAGCTAGACAGTTGAAATTTTCGCAAATTATGTATTTCTGTTGCCGCTATAAAAACAAATACTAAAATAAAATAAATATTTAAGGGGGCCCCCATACAACAGACGTGATTTTTATAGATAATGGTACGGAACAATTCGTGCGCGAGGCCGGTTTTTCTTTTGTTTTCATAACGATTAATTTTATGATATACCTACGACCGATATCTCTCCCCAACGAAGCCTCTAAAAATCTAGTAATATAAGTTTTCATTTCTTATAGCCGAATTATAATTCGTTATGCGATCATCATTAGATTGTTACACCCTAATTAATTATACCGTACGCAAAATACGCGCATTATCGTGGAGTTGCGGACACCAGCCCGTATTACCTATTACCTACACCCTCATTGCGTAACACAATAATGATCAATCACAATCTACATCATGTTGAAGGAAATTGCTAATCTATTGCTTCATATGTTAGAAATATTGGTCTGCTCAACAACGTAAATAACGCAATGAATGTTGTTGAACTGTCAAAATGAAAGCCATTTCTACTGTTAGTGTTACGCAAGTACCCCGCTGGTTATACTATCAATCAATCAATCAATAAGCCCTCTATCCTGAACTTCCGTCTGTTTTGAAGTGTTTGTTTTCCTCATTCAGCGGATATCTCTAAGTTCAGTGTGCCTTTTGTCAAAGGCCTCTTCTAACATTTTCCATTATGTTCTATCTCTTCCTTCAACAACCCTTCTACAGTAAGGGCCCGCTGTAGGCTTCAACTCATCTTCCCATCTCTTAAGTTGTCTTCCCCGCTTCCTATTTCCATCTCTGGGATACCAGTCTGTCACAAGTTTACTCCACTTTTCCTGAGTACTCCTTAACATGTGGCCTGTCCATCTCCATTTTAATTACTCTATCTTCGTAAGTACATCCATAACTCTTGTCTTGGCTCTTATAAAGGTGTTTCGTTTCCTGTCTTGTTTCTTGATGCCTATCATGCTTCTCTCCATCGCTCTTTGACAGCATTACAGCTTATCTCGGTGGTGTTTTAAAAGAGACCATGTTTCACAGCCATATGTGATGCAAGGTAGAATACAAGTGTTAAAGACTTTCCGTTTTGTATCGATGTTAAGATTGTTGGCCTTCATGATTTCTTTCAGTGACCAGCTATATATAGTTATACTAACTATAAGCATAATCTTCCCACTGCTGGGACACCACGCGAGCCCAGTTCGGGTTGGTAGAGGTCACATGTCTTCGAATTTTTTGTTCTTGGACATGCCGGTTTCCTTACGATGTTTTCCTTCACCGTTTTAAGAGCAGTGGCGATGAAATTTTTTACACAAAGTAAAGCGCCTGTCTGGGTTCGAACTTACGACTCGTAAGTTGGCCGTTGCCACTGGGCCACCACTGCTCAACAGAAAATCTCACCAGTTTTATTATCTTTTATACCTGCCTACGCAATACATACTCTCTACTCTACTACTTTGATTTAGTTAATATAAGTAATAATTTAAGTATGTATTATTTTGTAGATAGATAGAGGATAGGAATGTATTCAAAAACAACTGTATTCCAAACCACTTTCAAATTTTTTGAAATATTATTTCAATAAACTTGAAAGTGGTTTTGAGTACAAGTAACAAGTAGCCAATTGATTTGTCAAGATCACTTCAAAGATATTTAATCTATTCGTCCGTTTTGAATCTGAAATTAGTATATTCTTTAGGTATCATTTCAAGAAAGGTCAATAAAAAACCAATATAAAAATACTGAATTTTCCGGTTTAATAAAAAGTAACAGTTACCTAAAGCAGGGAACATTATAGAGTCAAAGACCTCTTCAGAACAAGAAGTAACATAATATCACGCCTGTTTTCCCTGAAGGGGTTAGCCAGAGGTGTTCCTACTTATAGTATACCCACATTTCGCCAATACAAAAACGTTCCAGAAAAATATTAGCGAAACTGGAGCCATTAAGTAGGAAAGATACACCTATTTGCGTAACATACTATCAATCTCAATCTGAATCATTTGGAAGGAATCCAATCCATTGCTTCATATGTTCGAAAAATGTGTCTGCTTAACAACGTAAATAACGCAATGAATGTTGTTGAACTGTCAAAATTAAACCCATTGCTACTGATAGTATGCTACGCCATTACCCCGCTGGTCCTGACAAATTCCTGAATTGAAAAATCTAATATTTTGTCCAATGACCCGACCGTAGGATCGAAGAGAGGTCTTGGACCCCAGGTAATTTGTTAAGCTGTCTTGTCTACGAGTTTTGCTTATGAAGCAGCGGCCGTAGCCAACGTAGCACGTGTTTTGTTAAAATTATAAAATCAAATAACTAAGTTTATAACACATTTGCTCGTAAAGGGTCTCTTATTTCACCAATTTCAATATCGTATTGAATTTCATTACGTACTTGTGCGTCATTGTAATGTTAAACGCACGAGTTTCTTTTTAATAAGGTAAAACGCACGGTTTATCAAGATGCTCCGTCTAAAACGAACGGTACTTTTTAACAGACTTCAATAAAGGAGGAGGTTCTCGATTCGACGGTATGTTTTTTTTTTGTGTGTTTGTTACGCGATTACTCCGCCAATTGTGGACCGATTTTCAAAATTCTTTTTTTGTTCGAAAGGAGATACTTCTGAAGTGGTCCCATAGAAATTTCATCAAAAACGGTTCAGTAGTTTGGTTTTTAAACCAAAATTACTGGTAATATTTACAACTTAAGAGTGAAAAATAAAAACTTTTTTGCAAAAAAAAAGCAACCGACTTCCAAAAACGACACTACAAAGTGAAAAATAACTTTAATTTCGGAAGTCGGTGGCAAACAACGAAAATGCGAACGACACCAACCACCTCCACCGATATCTACCTATTACCTACTGAAACAATTACCTCCTTATGTCTTAATATTTAACTGACGTAGCAGGTCGTAGATGAAATGCTTCATTAAGCATTATTTTCATTTTAGGTAATTACATGTTTATTATATCGATCGATATTATAAAAATTTTGAAATGTTCAAGTTATACGATACATAAAGATAGTGTATTGGTCTTAATAGGCTCGAAATGGAAGAAAATGACGGATTTACAGAGAAAACGAATAAACAACTTTAATTACGAAATAAAGAGAAAAAATAATACATTTGGTTTTCAATGACCGATGACAGAGACTACAAAAACAAGTGCACATCAATTTGACGGCTAAAAAGAAAAGTATTTAACATATTATAAAAAAGTTTCTAGCAAAAAGTTCTTACGCTAGTTGCGTCGCTTACATAGCCCCACCTTAGTGCTGCTAGCGCAGCACTAGCTATTCCAAGGAGATCTTAGCGACGCGTGCCACAGATCTTTTAAGGCTACCTAACTGCGTTCGTACTTGTACCACTCGCACTCTGCCGTCCTTTCCAGGAAAAACCTCCTCTATGATGCCTCGTGGCCACACGTTGCGTGGCGCATCAGGGTCGGCAATAAACACTAAGTCTCCGACTTGAAGAGGTTTCTGCTGCCCGTCTTCGGTCCACTTTTGCCGTGGTATCATCGTAGGCAGTACTTCGGTGACCCATCTTTTCCAAAACATATCAGACAATCGTTGTGCCACTCGCCACTGTCGACGCCGGTAGAGGTCCGAATCTTGATAGCTGCCTAGCTGCGGTGAAGTAGAAGAGGAGCCGAGCAAAAAATGGTTAGGCGTCAAAGACTCTTTGCTGTTAACATCTACCGAGACGTGGCTGAGTGGACGGCCATTCACCATGGCTTCTACCTCAGCCAGCAGAGTGTTCAGAATCTCCTCTTTAGGCGCTCTTTCTTTGAGGACAACTTTCAGTGCAACCTTTACACTACGAATTAAGCGCTCCCACGACCCACCCCAGTGGGGGCTAGCCGGCGGTATGAAGGTCCATCGAGTGCCGTGAATGCCTGCAGTGGTCTGCAGAAGCTGCTCATCAAGTTCCATAGCTGATTTCTTGAGTTCTGCGTCTGCACCTCTCAAATTAGTCCCGTTATCGGAATATAAATGGGCAGGCCATCCGCGCCTTGAAGCCATCCTCCGAAGAGCCATTATA
Source organism: Apamea anceps (assembly GCA_951799955.1). Lineage (NCBI taxonomy): Eukaryota > Metazoa > Arthropoda > Insecta > Lepidoptera > Noctuidae > Apamea > Apamea anceps. Next base: position 5,261,359 of record OX637506.1, read on the forward strand.
AGCGAATCGGTACTGAGTGACGACACTGTCTCCAAATGAATTGCCCTAACAGTGAGGCAGGTAAAGAGGACCCCGTACCTTTTCTCTGTACGTCTGCCAACTGTAACGTCCATGGGTCCAAAGAGATCGATGCCGCAATGACTGAACGGTCGTTGATGATGGGATACTCTAGCCCCTGGTAAGTTACCCATTTTTGGTATCTGTGGCTTTACCGTTCGCATCCTACAAAGCATACATTTAGTTGTTATTTCTTTAACAGTAGGTCTCATTCGAATTAACCAATATTTCTGTTTCAAGTTATTTACCACCATCTCCTGATTGCCGTGACACGCCTGTACGTGGTAATGTCTAACGATTAACTTTGCTACTTGACCTCTCCCATCTAAAATTACAGGATGCTTAGCGTCAAAAGAAACATTATCAGCGGCATCTATGCGCCCACCTACACGAAGAACATCCTGCTCATCTAAGAAAGGCGTTAACTTAAGTAATTTGCTACTTTTACCTAAGCATTTTCCATTTTTTATTAAAGTTATGTCCATGGAAAATGATTTTCTTTGAGCATTCCGTAGAAGCAGAATCTCAGCGCGTTTCATAGCAGTGTAGTCATCAGTTTCTTTCTTTTGACATTTATCTATGAAGTTTAGCATTACACATGTACTTCTGAGCAATCGAATCCAAGACGAAAACCGCATCGGGTCCGGTTCAGTTGTTGCGTTTTCAGATAAATTTTTGTGAACTATATTTGATATACTTTCTACGTCAGACTCTTCAACGATCGGTGTAAATATACTCGTCGGCCACGAGGTCTCTGTGTCGAACAAAAATGCAGGTCCATTAAACCACTCCCCATCCAACTGAACACTATCGAAATTCTCGCGAGTGGCTATATCTGCGACGTTCATTGCCGTAGGTACGTATCTCCATTCTTTAATTTGCGTTAACTCGTCGATTTCACCCAAGCGGTGAGCAACGTAAGGTTTGTATGACCTTGTGTTGTTGTGTACCCATTGCAGCACCGTCGTGGAATCACACCAAAAGAATCGTTCGGTAGCTTTAATTCTATGTGTGGACTGTAAAGTTTGCGCTAACCTGGCAGCTATGATGGCTGCCTGCAATTCCAATCTCGGTACTGTAACGAGTTTTACAGGTGCAACTCGACATTTACTCGCAACGAAGCAAACTCTTATTTGGCCATTGCCGTCCAACCAACGCCAATAAGCAACAGCGCACATGGCTTGCATAGACGCGTCGCAAAAAACATGGAGTTGTAAACAATTATAAACTGTTTCGTCACTCAATTGGTTGGTCGGTATTTGTGCGCTCACTTGTGCACTCGCTCCTGCTGCAGCGTGAGGTGACAATGGCGTGTTCACTCGCTGGTAACAGCGTGGTATTCGAATGCTACTTATTGTTTTTAATAGCGTCAACCATTTAAACCATTTAACATAAATATCCTCCGTTATGTTTTCGTCCCAGTTCACATTAGATTTCCAGGATTCCTGAAGCATTATTTTCCCATTAATAGTGAATGGTGACAGAAACCCGTGGACGTCAAACAATGACATAATAACTTTTAATAACTCGCGCTTCGTAGGACATTTGCTACCATTCAAAATTTCTTCCGGTATACGTTTGAATGTGGTATTAAAGCCCAGGGTGTCATCAACAGGGTACCATAATATACCTAAGGCGCGCTCACTTTCGTTCCTTGCTCCAATCTTCACGGCAACGGCCGAGGTGGCGAGCAACTCTTTAGGTAAACTGTTTAAAACTATCTCACTGTTACTAACCCAATTACGTATCTCGAAGCCCCCTTGTTTATATACATGTATTATGTCGCGCGCTAGGTCAATGCAAGTTTTGTCGTTCGGTAGACTATCAATATAGTCGTCCATATAATGCTGTTCGAGAATAGCTTGAACGGCTTGAGGATTTGAAGATTCGAAACGTCGCGCGTTTTTATTCTTAACAAACTGTGCAACAAACGGTGCGCAATTCGCACCGAATATCAACGAAGTCATTTTGTGCGTCTTAACAGGCTCATGAAGGTTATCGCGCCATAAAAATCTAAGAGCATCTTGATCATTCTCCATGATTTTTACTCGTAAAAACATGTCCTTGATGTCACCTACTACGGCGATCTCATGTTCGCGAAAACGCAACAAAATTCCTAACAATGAAAGCAATAAATCGGGTCCCGTTAATAAATAGTCATTCAGTGATAAGCCGCGCGTTTTAGCCGCTGCATCAAAAACAAGACGAAGTTTCCCTTTGTTTGGATTGTCTACCCCAAAATGAGGTAAGTACCAAGATTTTATTGGTTTTGGTAAGTTTGTAATTTCCTTAGCAAAGTCATTGTCCAACAAATGCTTAACACGATCTCGGTACCTTTGTGCGTACTGTCCATTTAAGGACATTTTCTTCTCCAAATTATGCAGCCTAGACAGTGCCGTACGTTCAGAATCAGGCATCTTACAGCTGGCATCCTTCCAGGGCAGACCTACGTGCCATCGACCATCAATCAGTTTTGCCGTTCGTTCCAGGTGTTCCAGAGCGCGCAATTCATCAGCGTTCTGGCGTGGTTTCCCGGATATTCCCATAGATTCGATAGTAAATGACTTTCTTACCATCTCGTGCAGGTCTTCGAAAGAAGTGTTTGCCAACCCTGATTGTACCTCGGTGACGTGCAGCGTCGAGAAACACCCGCGCGTCGAGAGAGAGACGGGCACCAGTCCGTGGACGCACCATCCCAGCGGAGTACGAGTGGCACAAGGTTCGTTACTTTTGCCGACTCTAACATCTAACGGTAATAATAAATTATAATTATCCTGACCTATCAAAATTTCAGGTTTAGTATAGGAATAACAAAACAAATCTTTTATACTACTTAAGTGCTCATAGTTTTTGAAATTAACTAAATCAATATTTTGCACAGGTACACTAAAGTTCTGGAAACTGCGAGCAGAAATTTTAAATCTCTCACCATTATGGTTCACTACACAAACACTCATCACGTCAGCGTCGCACACCAACGCGCTGTCGTCCCACGCACCCTGCACACGCAGCGTCTCGCGGCGCCCGCGGAGCCCGGCGCGTGACGCCAGCTCTGCACTGATCAGAGTTACAGTAGATCCATCGTCTAATAATGCACTTGTATTGAAAATACCTTTAGGTCCATGCACCGTCACAGGCACAACTTTCAGCAATACTTTACACTCGCTATTGATATGAGTGATTGTTTCAGGTACCACCGGTGGTGGCGGTGATGACGGTTCGGATGTTGTATTGTTATCACTGTTCAGTGATTGAGGTATTTTGTAGTGCAGTAACTTGTGGTGTGGTAGACCACAGTTCCCGACGTCACATGCTGCAGCTGGACAGGTTGCTCTATCGTGATCTGAATTCATACATTTGAAACATATCCGGTTTCGCTTCACGAAACTCCATCGATCTCTACGTAATGCTTTTTGAAATTTCTTACAGTCCTGTAGTTTATGCTTTGAAATGCGACAGAACTTGCATTTCTCATTATTGTCGCTAGATTTATTTAGTAAAACTGTACCTTGTGTGTAATTCGCAACGTTTTTATTGTTCAATAGAACCATAGACGACACTTTCAAAGCTTCCTCGTTTAAAAATTCGGAAATATCGAACCATGTTGGCTTTCTTCCTTGTTTGATAAATGTGTAGCTGTAATCTGCCCACTTTGAGAGTAGAACTGGTGGCAACTTAGATAGTATGCATGTAGTGATGCCTATACCATTCAGGTATTCATCTTGCCCAATTACTTTGACAGCGGCTACACAATTTCTCACTTTAACTGAGAAGGGAACAATATCTTTGTAATACTCTTGTGACACTGGGTGTAACTTCTTAATATCAACCATAATGCGTGTCAAAATTATGTCATGATTTCCAAACTGTAGCTCAAGTGTACACATTACTGTTTCGGGTGAAGTTGCGCTTATCAGCAAGGCCGAAACAGCTTCGCGAGCTGATCCTTTTAAACATTTCCTTAGGCGCCACAAATTCTCGTTATCATTGAAATTACATACTTTAGAAGATTCTTCATATGCTTGCTTAAAGTGGAGCCACTCCATGGGGTCGCCAGAAAATAATGGTAATTCCCTTGGTGTGCAAATTCTACTTAACAGGTTTGAATTAAGTCCATTGTTGGAAGAAGCGGCTGCAAGATCCTTTAATGCGCTAGCCAGCAGGTGTACTGTTCCATCAGTGCCGACATTCTGTGTGGTCGGCGGGCACGGCACGTTCGATGTATGACCCTTGTCGTGAACGGGCTGTACCAACAGTTCTTGGTTGCTGTGCTCTAGCCACTCCTCTACATCCTTGTTAGTATGATCTGACAGTATACTACGCTCGTCGTCGATCTCTGCTAAGTTAGCCTCTAGTCGTTTATTTATTAAGTCTAATTCTATCCTCGCCCGCGCCTCTGCAGCCTCTAACTCCAGTCTTTTTTTCCGTGCAAGCACAGTGGAACATGAAGACCTCTTAGACTTTGCTTTGCAGACTTGAAACGTTGTTGATAATACATCCACAGCGGATAGCGATCGTGGTTCCTTTGCAACTAAACTTTCGAGAAGAGTTTTGTCACCTTGACGCTGTAAGTCTTTTACACCTACTTGGTCCTCGCTCGCTGATAGTGTTGGTGGAACCTCGTCGATCGAAGACTTCGTCGCCTGTTCTTCCGCTAGCTTCTTTGCAGCACTTCGAGTGTTCATTGTTGGTGGTGTGTGGAACATTAGATCCGGCTCGAAGGACCAACTGTATTGGTCTTAATAGGCTCGAAATGGAAGAAAATGACGGATTTACAGAGAAAACGAATAAACAACTTTAATTACGAAATAAAGAGAAAAAATAATACATTTGGTTTTCAATGACCGATGACAGAGACTACAAAAACAAGTGCACATCAATTTGACGGCTAAAAAGAAAAGTATTTAACATATTATAAAAAAGTTTCTAGCAAAAAGTTCTTACGCTAGTTGCGTCGCTTACAGATAGTATCGTATAACTTGAACATTTCAAAATTTTCAAGGTAGGTACGTTGTTAGCCCCGAAAAGCCGATTGCAATGGATTTAAAAGAAGGTAACTATTTGAGTGAGCGTCAAAATGAAGGGACCAAATCTCCAATCTCTGTCATACATATATAAAAAAATAATACCATTCTATTTCCTACCTTTGCTATAATTTTAGCTACCTCATCATATACATAATATTTTAACAAAATGCTTGGTCCGCTCCATCATGATATCAAGATGAAGGGACCGAACTGATAGACTACTCCCTGGAATGTTCTACCTACTTAGTGTTGAGACTGTGAGATCAGACTGTGAACGGTCTTAAAATTACGAGAACTGCCCCTCTCTTGCACTAAACAATTGAATCGTCAATTTGGAGGGACCAACTTATATAATCGATATCTTTAAAACGATAAATGTATTGGGCAGCCAAAATCAATAATATTAAGGTAGAAATCTATACATATAAAATTCAAAGTCCTGACTGACTGACTGACTGACTGACTGACTGACTGACTGATAGATCAACGCACAGCCTAAACCGCTAGTCCTAGATACATGAAATTTAGAGGGTGTGTTCTTCGTGAAGAGTAGGCATCCACTAAGAAAGGATTTTTCGAAATTCTACCCCTAAGAGTGTGAAAAGGGGGGAAATCGTTTGTATGAAAAATCTTATTCCTTGAGTTAATAAACTTGAAACTTGGCATGAATACTTATCTAAATAAATTATGAAGATTGTCAGTTTTTTTTCTTCTAAACTACCCCCTAATAAGGGATTGGGGGGTTTCAAAGTTTGTATGGAAGAATTTTAGCGCGCAGTCCGATTTACTTGAAACTCAGTAATTTATACCTAATATTGAAAGTAAAAAATAATGTGTATCAAAGTTTTTTGAAAATCTACCCCTGACGGGCTGAAATGGGGTAGTCAATTTTTCAGGGGAGGATTTTACTGCATTGCTTGATTAACTCGAAAATTAGTATAAATAATCTTTGAGTCAAGTTATGAATACATCACAAACGATTTTTTTTTAATTCCACCCCTGTGGGGGTGAAAAGCGGGGATACAGTTTATATGAAAAATCTTCTTCATTAGGTTAATAAACTTGAAACTTTTCAAGAATACTCGCCTAAGTAAGTAATAAAGTTTATCATTATAAGTTTTTCAAAACTACCCCTCAAAGGGGGATATAGGGGTGTTGAAGTTTGTTTGGAATACTTTGAATGCGCGGTCCGAGTAACTCGAAACTCAGTATTGATAGTTTTGACAGAAAATAATTAATAATAAGTATGTAAAGTTGTCGAAAATTTACCACTGACGGGACAAAAAGGGGTAATTCAGTTTTTAAGGGGAGGATTTGAACTTGAAACTGTATGTTACATTTTCACGCCTAAACCACTGAACTTCTGATTTGGCGTAGAGCTAGATGGCATCCTGGGGAAGCACATACATTTTGTCCTGTTAGCACGTTCCCGTGGGATAATTTCCGACATCCACGCGGGCGAAGCCGCGGGCAGAAGCTAGTCTTTTTATATATGTATGACAGAGATTGGAGATTTGGTCCCTTCATTTTGATGCTCACAGTATTTGAGACTAAAATGTAACGACTTCAGTCATATTGATTACGACACAGTATTTGAAATGATGAATTTACAAAACTGAGTTACAATAAACACAGGCTAAACCAAAAATTACAAAATACATATTATTATCATATCACTTCGGTGCTACGTGATATCGATGTGTCTTCATAATAATGATTAGGCAGCTTATCGAGCAAGTTTATCATTTTTGACAGCCTACTGTAATAACCAATGAAATAATAACGGACTGTGCATAAGTGTCGCCAACAAAACAGTATTGTCAATAACTTTAGACCAAACTGTTTCGACTAGGTCTGCAAAATCAAAATCAAAAGTCATTTATTCAAATTAGGCGGAGAATCAGCACTTTTCGAACGTCAAATTTATAAAAGACAGTTCCCCTAAAACGCCCGCCCTGCACCAATTCCTAGTGCTATCGCTGGGAAGAAATGGCGCAACAAACTCCCCAGCAGCACAGCTGTCGGTTCAGTTAGAAAACACTTGATTGTATACAATACTAGGTACCTTTGTTTACATGAAATTAAATTATTTCCCATATGCACATTGCACACAACCTTATTCTATTTTATTATTTGCTTATTATTTATTTATATAACAATTTCTTGCTGCACTTATAGTAAACACTAAAGCGCGCAGCAAGCTAACAATATAACATTTAACTAAAAAACTGGACGCAAACATTATTCATAGATTTACTGCTATTAGAAAAATCAATAAATTAAAAAAAAAAAACTAAAAAATAACTCTGTTATTAAGTTGGTCAATTTCTCTCTTAACATTATCCTATTCAAATGCGTTGTCATTATTGCATTGTCATTAAACGGAAAATAAATAACTGGTGCAGCCGCTATTCTCGTAATAATATCTAGCAAGTTTGTTGCTAAATAATTACAGAGCTATTCTATTCTAATGGCCACTGATTAAAAACCTTTCATCCTGCAATTAAAAACATTGATTACCCAGGAACTACTTACACTAAGTACTAAGTCTAATAGGTAATCGTTGACAATAATTGACGTGAGTGATAAACACAATGGAATTTTACTACATAAGTAGTGTTTAAACAATTTACTGACCTACATTATCTTGACTTGTTTTATTTTTTTACGTAAGTGATTATTTTTATCAAGGTCACAACGGTGATAATGAATCAAATAGATAGGTATGGTTCGAACGGAAAATTATTCATGAATGCGTACGTGCTTGCTAAGTTTTCTTGTGATGAATCATTCCAGCCTAACTTATTAAAAATTTGTAATGACAAACATAATAACGGTTATTTTGACGATAACGTTAACAGTACTTAACTACCTACAATAGCTTTAAACGGCATTTTGACACCTAAGTTTATGTAATTTGTAACTAATAATGATAATATTTTTAAAACGTCTGAAGAATTATAATTGTAAGCATGACAAAATAAATAGTTTTTAGGGTTCCGTATCCAAAGTGTACCCACACGGCACTTGACGGGACCCTATTACCTATTACTACCCACTCCGCTGTCCATCTGTCCGTCTGTCACAGGCATAGAGAATATGTCTTTGGTCACAGGGTGTATCTTTTAGACACTTAAAATTTTCACAGAGTGTGAAAACACAACAAAACAAAACAACAAAATAAAAAAAATATGGGCCGGACACGTCGCGCGAATATACCCGGAGAGATGGGCAAAGATCGTCACTCACTGGACGCCTGATGGAGGACATCACCGTCGAGGTACCTATACCACGGCGAAGGTGGTGTGACGATCTAACGAGGTTTGCAGGGCCAACATAGCCAGAGATCGCTCAAGACAGGGAGGTTTGGAAGGAAAAAGGGGAGGCCTTTGCCCAGCAGTGGGACACTTGAACGTAGGCAAACGAAAAAAAAAATTACAAATTAATATGTAAGTATACAAGAAATGTATTTATCGGCGTTTTTTGCGCGATCGGCCTGTTAGGGTTAATGGATGAACACCAAGAAAAGGCTGTTATAAGGATTTATATAATACGTTTATTATCCTTTTATATTTATATATTGGAAGGTGTATTTACTAATATTGCGTGAGACGGATTAATTTTACGGTGATACGAAAGTTTTCGTGTGCGAGACCGACTCGCACTTGGCCACTTTTTGGAAACAAAGTATTAAGTGACTCATGCACTTAATACTTTATTTCCTAATCTTTAGAATCAAGCCTCTGACCTCCAAGTTTGTTTCGGCCTTTCTTCTCAGACTAGTCAGATAGGAAACGCCGACCACAACTAGTTTTAAAATATGATTGACGTGTAAATGTGCCTGTACAAACCTACTTCCAAAATAAAATCATTTATCAAGCGTGGTTACTTCAGCTTGTAGTTGTGGTTCAACATGGTAAATTGCCTTGATATTGTCGGAAGAGATGATTCTACCAGTGGTTACTGGGCCACGTGTCGTTATTACACATGTGCATGATACTTATTACATATTTACCAACACGATAACGCGAGTTGTATGGACTTAGACCACGACCGTCACTCTTTGTTTTCCTAGAATGTCTTTTCTAGGATAAAAATAAAGATGTTACTCGTAAATAATGGCAGTTGATGACGCGGTCTCCATGCGTCATCTTCTGCCTAGCCTCTTCCCTCCCTCCCTCCCTCCCTCTAACTATGTTGGCGTCGGCTTTCAGTCTAACCAGATGCAGCTAAAAACTAGTATTTTACATAGAGCGAATGCCTATCTGACTTCCAAAACTCAGTTACTGGGTAATACGATACCCCTTGGTAAGACTGGTTGTTAGACTTTAATCTCTATCATTTTACAGAAATAGACAGTCTTTTGCAAATTATAGACAGCTTGACCTACCATTGATTACATTTTACAATTAACAAACCAATCATAATTGAATTTCATAATCAACATATTTCAGTAGGTACCTATGCAATTCTGACGACCCGTCGACGATCTGATGGTCCACGGACCGACCTCGGCAAGCGTTGCTTAACTTTGAGGATCCACCCGTGCGGCTGTTATTACTTAGCCATGAGCCCCTCTACAACAGAGGCCTATAAGAGAGTTCATATTGTTACTAATATCTATAGGTACTAATATTATAAAGAGGTATTGTTTGTTTGTATGTAGGGGCTAATCTCTGAAACTACCAGTCAGATTTGAAAAAAAAAATTGAATTCGATAGCCCAATTCTTAAGGAAGGCTATTTAATACATCACGCTATGATCCTTAGGAGCCGAGCAAAAAGAAAAAAAGTCAGAACAAATGCTAATCGAAAGCAAAGTGACAGCGCGGCCAGGCGATTCGATGTGAGATTCGACGGGGTGGGTCGGGGTAACAAGAAATTTCACGCGGACGGAGTCGCGGGCAGAAGTTATAATCTAGAGCTGTGGTTAAGAACTCTCTAGTTGATGACGACACGGTTGGCGCAGTGGCTGAGCGATCGACTGCTGCGCTGCGTGTCGCGGGTTCGATTCCCGCACGGAACAAATATTTGTATTGCCAACAGGTAGTTGTTCTGGGTCTGGCTGTTTGTGTATGTGAGTTTAAATGTTTGTAAACGCACCCACGATACAGGAGTAATTCGTAGTTTGGGGCAACGCTTTTTTAAAAAAGAAAAAAAAGTTGGATTAAATCTTCAGCGACAATTTTAGGAACATGGGCTTAGACCTAACTAACAGTCGTAGATCTGCATACTGCCCCTGAGAACCTAGCCTAGGCTCGCAGGCGGTCCTGTAGAGCGGAAACGAGCCATAATACTTCTTTTCAACTTGAATCGAAAAGAGAAAAAAAACACCGGAAAAATAACTTAACTGCTGATTCATCATGATTTGATGAGTTGATATTTATTTTTTTATGTAATACCTGACAAAATAAATATTATGTGCCTAGTGTTGTAGATTTTTTGTGTAAGTAATCATTTTTTTATCGTATTTCGCTTGAGTTCATTGCATGACATGAATGAAAAAATGAAGGCCGAAGTAGTTACGTATTCGTCACGTGTGGACTAAAAGCACGCATACATTCCATTATGTTTTTATAAATTTTATTTATCTATAAAATTGCTGATTGTTTTTTGAGAAAACAAAAAAAAAATGTTTGTTGTCACAAAATCTGTAATCTGATCTTGGTAGATAAACTTGGTGTTATTAAATTAGCTACGAATAAAGTTGGTGAAGAAATTATGATTTTGAATAGTTGTCGTTCCTTTCAATTCATAAACACCGACTGTATGGAACCCACATTACTCTACTGACTTACGCGCCGTGCATTTGCACACACAGCATGTGTGTGCAAATGCACGGCGATACAGACAGATACCTTTTATTGCAATATTATGTTAAACCGATCGCCGAAGGTTCACGACGGCCGGTCGGTTTTAATTAATCATCCCAGAAAAATTACCTCGCTTTCATATCAGTAAGTGGAAGAACCCACTACCAATACCAACATTGTTTTATTTTAAAGTGATATCAGACATTGAATTATTAATTCCGTTTATTGTTTCTCGACTACCTATCACACTAAAACTATAGTTAAACAGTAAGTTATTAATTATTTCTGCGTATTTAGTAAACAAACACATTGTGTGTCCACGAGATACACAGTGTTTATTTACTAAATCCACAAGCTGTCCTCGTGGGTTTGTCTTCTTCTGAATGACTTCCTTCATCGTTGTGATTGAACAGGCATGTTTGTCAATATTGACCTCTACATTGACAATATATTGTTATTCTTTGGAATTATTTCAAGGTAGCAGGAGAACAACTCGTCTTGACCCTCGGTAGATAAGTTATTTATTTATTTACCGACTCAATCTACTCATATCATGGATTGAATAAGAAGCTGATACTTCTTAAGGTACTTACAACTTATGTAGCTCCGAGATTTGATCTATGTATGTTATGGGTATCATCGCCTTATTTTCCTTCCCTAACATAAAGTTACCTACCATCCAGTTACTTATATCATTAAAGTATTCGTAAAAAGTTTGCACAATCATCTCTGCGCTGATTTGCTGGATTCGTTTTCTCCTCTACGCCGCTACGTATTATTTCAACTGACAAACTTGTCCTTATTTTCGTTAAATGTATATATGTACTAGTATTGATTATTTTTCGAGTTATTTATCTCTTATGTTGCACCCGCCATGTTTTGTCTCTGCATCACCCTAAGGTTGACAGATAGAAAATGCCTCAGGTATTAAGTCCGCCTTTGTACAGTATTTTTTACTTGTGCGTTAAATTTTATAAATAAAGTAGGTACAGTTAACACGTTTTATTGCCTGTAGTATGAAATATCTTTGTTTCGACGGTATACCTACTTAGGTCTCGTGTCTTAGAGAAAGCAAAACTCGTCTCCTGAGCGAAAATTTCTTAACAGCAAGCTGTGAAAGTAACCACAGGCAACATACCTAAGTAAACATTACGAGAAAAATAACTAAGTGCTTAAAGTTAAGTAGTATCTAAGTGAAATGGAGACGTAAAAGTATTGCGAGCTTAAATAGCAAGTAAAAAACAATAAATTATGTCAATTTGGTCATTAAAAATTAAATAAGAAATAATTCACCCCAGTTGCCCCTTCCGAAGGGTAGTTTCGTATGGAGAGGAATGGGTAAGAAACTCCATATATGTAGGTGAATGCCTCGTTGTTCAAGCAGTCGAAAGCGTGACTGCTGACATGGTACCGTACCCCATGGTCCGACCATATGGTCCTAGACTTCCAGTCTGAGCTAAGCAACGTGTTATTTGGTTTCCCATAAGGAGCTTCTCAGTAATAATAATCGTCCAGACCGAATTTCGTCCATGGCAACCGATCCATGCCAAGAGGGGGATGAAGGTCTCCGCGGAGATGTTCGTCCCCGACCTCTGCATCGTTCGACCCAGGAGATATTATAGTGCACAAGTGTGTGCGCAGACACAGGAGCACACTCCCTCTCTCTCACTCTTCCCTCTCTCAGTTTCTCAGTAGCAGTATATAATAGCAGCCCGGAGTCTGGATTTTTAAACTGCTGTCGTGCTCGTCCCCTATTGCTTGGGCCTTAAACATAATTGGCGACACCTGTATACCTTACCCTTTGCACTGTTATTAGCAGTGATAGGAAGAGGTAGTGCCTATTTGCCTAAACTTCGAAGAACAGAGACAAGAAACGGAGACTTCCTTAGGACTAAATTTTTTCCGGGACATGTGTCCAGAAATTCGGGACAACACATTTAATAATAATAATAATAATTCATTTATTTCAGATAATAATAATCCATACAATACATTAAATTATATTAAAATCAATTGGTACGTAGACCACGGACACTGAAATAGAATTAAAATCAATTTAAACAATACTAACATTATATTAAATTAAATAATTTACAGTAAAATCAAAATCAAAAATTGTGTTAGTATATATATATGACGTACACAATGTGTTAGTGAGTGAGTGAAAAAGTTAGTCCTAAGGGAGTCTCCGTTTCTTGTCTCTGTTCTTCGAAGTTTAGGCAAATAGGCACTACCTATTCCTATCACTGGTTATTAGGCGTCACAGTAAAATATATAATATCTACATAGTACCTATAAAACAAAGTCGCTATGTCCATGTGATCGCTCAGTTCTACTAAGCTACACAATGGATTTTGCGGTTTAGACCATCATTTAAAGCATTTATTAGCATGAAGGTTTATGTATAGCATAATCAGCCTATATTGTTCCCACTGCTGGGACACAGGCCTCTCTCTTCGAGAGGGAGTGGGCTATAATCTACCACCCGGGCCCAGTGCGGGTTGGTAGATGTCACATGTCTTCAAATTCGTATAATGGTTCTAGTAAATGCTGGTTCCCTCACGATGTTTTCCTTCACCATTTTGCACAAAGTAAAGCACCTGGCTGGGTCTGAACTTACCTACTCGTAATTCGGGGCTGTTATCACTGGGCCATCGCTACTCATTAATATTAAGTTAGGTATATAGCAGAAATCTTAATGTTTTGACATGTCTCTATTGCATTATTTGCGAGTCGCTAATATTAATTATAAGTATTTATGTATGTGTAATGCCTCGCACAGAACTGTTTCTACAAAAGTTTCCATTCGGTCGCAGGCATCCTAGAAACATTATAATTTCTATGTTGCTGTGATAAACATATTATTAAATGTAAAATTAGTGCCACTTAGTATGCTATTATTCCATCAATCTAAAATCCTTAAGGCCAGTCATAGGTTAATTGAAGATGACTCGCTGCTTACATCCTTATAAAGTCTCTTAAACATTATCTGCAGGAGTTTATCAAAGTATTTTATTTAAATATTTAACTTTTATCTATCTGGAACTTCTCACCAGCAGCGCGGAGTCTGGAATTGTGCCCGGTTGATGGCAATAGGCTCGCCCCCTCTATCATAGGGTCTAAACAAAACTGATGAAATATGGTTGTACTATCGGTACCTCTACTCAACCTTTCCGCGAAAGAAGGCGTGATGTCGGCGGCGTATTGTAAAGGTATTATGTTTAAAATTTAAATATTTCTTGTAAAACAAGAAAACCATATTTATACATTACTTAGCTAATAGGATTAGCAAGCAATTAATAGTCTCATCGATAAGTATAATTTTCAGGGAAATCCCACTTAATTTATTATTAACTGTCATACTATTATGGAGATGTCATCATAACTTAGAATTTAACATATTTTGCACCACTGCAAACGTATCTAAAAAGAAAAAGATTAATACCTTTATGTAATATAAAGGGGAAAAAGGCATCGTATGTCTTAATTCAGGTCATGGCCGTTTAGCGTGAAAGCGTAACAAACAAACATACAAACATCATCATCATCAATCAAATCTTTGCTTTTTATAATATGTATTATTAGTTTAGTGCCTTTGGATTCTTATCGATTTCTACTACAAGAAATCTTATATTTTTCTTTATATGAGTGTTTATGTTTTAGCAAAATTGTACCTATCTACGCTTCACATAGAAACTGAGAAACTGTGACAGAGAACATTACGCAAGTACTGATATAACCTAACAAGTGGCCTAACTAGTTTTCTTAAGGATGTATCTGTGCTAATAGTACCTACTTGCGACCACTTACATGGGCACTGGGCATCTGGTTCGCTGTACTGAGTTCATACTGTCATTGCTTAGCTAATAAATGCATAGTAGGTCATTATGAAGCACACAGTCATTTATGTCATGTCTTATTTTCTTGTAATTATATACCTAAGTACAAGAAAAACTGCATTTACATATGGGAGGGCACACGTAATTGAACTTGAGCGACCCACGATTTGAGTCTTGCCTAATTTAAAAATTTCCTAATTACCATGTATTTACTTGTTTAAATAAAACAATAACTTTTTGTCAGCAGAACATTATTTCGTTAATTTTGCTTGTTCCTAAAATCAGAGGTGCAAATCCCGTATTTTTAAGAACGTTCATAATCTGATCTCAGTCTAAATTTTTGACATTGATCGTCGATGAGATGAGATTGTAACTTGAATTTGAACGTTTTTAAGTGCAAGAATAATTGGCCTTCTGTTTACCATTTTGAAACTTGGACTTAAAAGCCTCCGAGTCTGCTTCTAAATTATTTGTATTACAACAAAATAATTTCCCAAAGTCTAATTACTTATTACCATTTTAAAATGATCTGTATAATTCACTGATAAAACCTAACCTACAGTGTATTTTGTAAATTTTAAGATAAAAAATAAAATAAATTTAAAAATAATTGGTTACATAAGGTTACCTTTTTTTTCGTGGGGAAATCTTTATGGATACGATGTCTACAAGATTGTAGTCGAAGATTGCTGAGATGCCAAATAGTTTCAATGAGATTTGTCAAGGTTTTCAGGAGCCCTTTCCATTTGAAATCAAGGCTAGTTGTAAAATATCAAATATGTAGGTGGCTGCAACGTAAATATACCTATACTATACCTAATTACGTATTATCCTCTGTCGTTTAAAAACTCTCAACATAATTAATTTTGTCATCACAAAAAGTAGCTGCAGTTTCATTGCATTTTAATTAAAACTAATCATCATTACCCCGTATTTTATTATTAAATTGAAAAGAAAGAAAAATATTTTATCCTGCACAAACAAAACGCTCATTACAAATAAAAATATAATTAAAAAAAAAAGATAAAAAAAAATGATGATAGTAAAAATAAATAAAATTAAGATGAAAATAATAATAATATGATATAATAATATATTTATTTGATGATGGTATGATATACTCGTAATATAATGATGGTAATATAATAAATTGCTTAACGAATTAAATACGAAATGAAATTAGCTATTACTTAACATTTATAATTAAGTTTTGTTGTTATCCTTTACACAATAATTATGGATTGCCCCATAGTAACGGCCTTAGGTAGTAATTTCTGCAGAATCCAACTTAATCTAACCGCTTATTTGGTCTGAAAATCTGGTTTAGTCTAATGAGCAGGTTATCTAGATTGCATCCTTTCTTGTGAAAAATTAAAGAATAGAATATCATAGACTAAAATAGAATCTATACTTATAATAAATCTGTAGAAGTGAAAATTCTGTACATTGAAAATATCAAAAAAATAAATGGCAGGGGGTGTTACTAGACCGACACCGAACCCAAAAATGTGATTAAAAAAATTTTTGTCTGTCTGTCTGTCTGTTTGTTCAGGCATCACGCAAAAACTACCGGTTCGATTACGATGAAACTTGGTATAATTATTCTTTAATATCCTGGGCACCACACTGGGTACTTTTTATCCCGGAAAAGTATATACAATAAAAAACAAACTTAATTTTGCGGTTCCATCCCTAGACCCGATTACTGTACCAACCGCAAATAATAAGTTTGTCGTAGGTTACGTTACCCGCAGTGGAGTTCACTAAAGTTATGCTCTAAATGTAGTGCTGAAGGTTGAATTTGGCTTGCACCGTTCGCAGCACACGCGTGGCGCGCGGCCGCCACGGATCGCTACCGTATATAAGGATATTTTTTGAACTTTGATTTGAACGGACGTGTTGAGTGGCGAGCGTTCGTTCTTATTTTAACTGCTACTTGCAATTCTAAACCGTGTTTTTCAGTGCGACCTTTTTTATTTCTATTAGTTTTTAGAGTTATTTAGATTTATTTTTATAAGTCCTAGGTATAGATTTTAATTTTAAAGTTTAGGTAGTATATTTGATAGTGTACGTAGTGACCGTAGGTTATTTTATAATACTGTTAGGTAAGATTAGTCATTCGTATAGATATTAGTTTTTAGGGATTTCGCTTATTTATTGAGTTTAGTTATCATCAGAAATAGGTTTATTTAGGTAGGAAGGTATTTTATTTTCTGTTATTGAGTTTTTTTTTTTATTATGTAGGTACTTAGGTAAGGATATCATATAGGTACCCTCTTAATCACCACTAATGAGACACAATTAGTTTTCTATTTAATTAACCACAAAGGGCCCGCGAGATAGATGGCATCCTGGGGAAGCACATACATTTTATCCTGTTAGCACGTTCCCGTGGGATAATTTCCGACATCCACGCGGGCGAAGCCGCGGGCAGAAGCTAGTATAAAATATTATACTATACAGGTGAGTTGCTACAAGCACTAAGTGTGCATACACACGAGCGACACGCGTCGACGGTTGCAGTTGCTCTGTCGTCGATGCGTGTCGCTCGTGTGTATTCACACTAACATGCTACGGGTTGTGGCTACCTACTGTTAGTTCTGATCCAGCCTGTCCTCTCCCAGCGACGCCTAAGCCGAGGTCAGTGCCCCACAGGGGGTACACTTTTTTTTTTTTTGAGGATGGGAAATCATCAAATGACTCCTCCTGCTCTGGGTGGAGCAGGAGGGAGTGGTTCCTTCCTTAGCCCTTTATGTTCCAGGGCAGCGGTAACCCTTTCGGACGCTCCCGCTACCCGCAGGGGGTACCCTTAGCGTGTAGTCGCTTAGTTTTTAAGTTTGTTTAAGCCCTGGCTGGAGGCCTTAATTTATTGAGGCATCCACAAGCACGGTTAAGCAGACGACAACCTCATAGGCTACGAGATGCCATACATAATAAAATAATAAAGCTACCTACTGTAAACGCAACTCATCTTATTTTAAGATTGATTGATGGATTGTTGAGTACTGATCATCAGTACGCACTTAACGCACTTGAACTCCTTAGAAGTCGGTAAGTCAGTCACTGTCAGCATGTCATTATCAAGAACGCAATAATAGTTATTGTAATAACAACTATGATCAACCACACGCTACTACGAATATTGTCAGTTTATTTAAAGTTAAGTGGACAGTTTAATATTAACTAATTATATATTTTTAACCGACTTCTAAAAAGGAGGAGGTTCTCAATTCGGATGTTTGTATTTTTTTTTTATGTTTGTTCGCGCATAACTCCGTCGCTTGCCAACCGATTTGAAAAATTATTTTTTTGTTGGAAAGGGTATACTTCCCAAATAGTCCCATAGCAATTTCATCAAAAACGGTTTAGTAGTTTGGTTTTTAAACCAAAATTACTGGTAAAAATTACAACTAAAAAGTGAAAAATAAAAACTTTTTTGCAAAAAAAAACAACCGACTTCCAAAAACGACACTACAAAGTGAAAAATAACTTTAATTTCGGAAGTCGGTGGCAAACAACGAAAATGCGAACCCAACGACACCGACTTCCGAAATTAAAGTTATTTTTCACTTTGTAGTGTCGTTTTTGGAAGTCGGTTGTTTTTTTTGCAAAAAAGTTTTTTTCTTCATTAGCCTACATTGTGCCCCACTTCTGGGCAAAGGCCTCCCCTTTTTCCTTCCAAACCTCCCTGTCTTGAGCGATCTCTGGCCATGTTAGCCCTGATAATATATTTTTTTGTATTATATTGTAACGCTTACCTTACACCAGGACGTCTCCTGTATGGTGGGTACAAACTTTTACAATGTGTAACCGAATTAATGCACATTATGCAAGTAGATTGTTCTGAATCGATTTCTGACATTTTTAATACATATAATGAATTAATTTAATTGCCTAGGTAAACCGATTCGGGTATATCAATATGAATTATAAGCTTCTATGAGTTAGATAAAAACATGTTTTTCTCGTTAACTATTATCTATTATAATAAAACGAGTATGTTAATTACTTATAATAATATTATTAGATCAACCTTTACGGTAATATATTCTCATTCTTTGTCTTATTTCTTTTTAGTATATTCATGTATATTTATTTGTGCTTATATTTATATGTAATTAGGCATATATTATATTTATAGTTTTATTCCTCAATTTTCATGATTGCATCTACCACTGTTTGTCTCTGCATCACCCAAAGGTTGACTGGTAGAGAATGGCTGTGGAATTAAGCCCGCCTCTGTATATTTGTGTGCTGGAAGTATTAAATAAATAAATCAGTCATCAGCAAAGAAAAAAAATATGAAGACCAAACAAGAGATAATACGATAACAATAATTATCTTAAGATAGGTCAACAGACCGTAATCGCCTGACCGGACACAATTAAAATCATATTAACTCTTCAATGTAAACAATCAACTCTTGTTTATTTTTCTCCTTTATTATGAAAAAGACAGTGGTCAAAAAACAACCAGGTAAGTAATAAATCATAATTAAAATCATCTTTTATACTTAAGCAAGGACATTTTTATTATAAACGTAACATAACATCACGCTTGTAATCTCCGAAGGAATAGGCAGAGGTGTACCTACTATAGTAACACCCACATTTCGCCAGTTATGTTTAAGTCCTGTGTAATAGGGAGCGTGCCTATTGCCATCTTCGGGCACAATCTCAGACGCCGGGGCTGCTATTGAGAAATTCGGAACAAAAAAACCCAATAAATAACAGTTTCCTTGACCCGAGTATCGAACCCAGGATCTCCTGCTCCGCAGTAGTATTTATTATTACCAGTAATCGCATTATTGTTCATTGACTTCATTGAGTACCGCTAGCCATACTCATTAGTTTGAGGATTTGGTACAAACTTGGCATTTATATACTTAAAAATAAATAACCAGAATATAAAAAAACCACTGACAAAAATAGAGGGAAGGTATCGAGACACTACCTAGTATTTATAAATAGCTAGCTTCTATCCGCGACTCCGTCCGCGTGGAAGCCTAGCATACAAATAGAGATATTCTAAGCACTCGGCAATAGTGTAGAATCGGATGAGTAGTTTCGGAGATTCCTACATCCAAACTTACAAACTTTACCTCTTTAGTGTGGTGCTGTTCCGCAAACGACGGGACACTTAATATCGTGTCATGCGTGTCCTGTCAGCTGCACGTTACAGGAACTGATGGATGCTGGTGATGGCGCCAAACAAGTTGCAGAATGCTGGGCAGAGACCATTTAGATTGCTATCGACACGCTAAGAAGAATCTATACTTATAATAAATCTGTAGAAGTGAAAATTCTGTACATTGAAAATATCAAAAAAATAAATGGCAGGGGGTGTTACTAGACCGACACCGAACCCAAAAATGTGATTAAAAAAATTTTTGTCTGTCTGTCTGTCTGTCGGTCTGTCTGTCTGTCTGTCTGTCTGTCTGTCTGTCTGTCTGTTTGTTCAGGCATCACGCAAAAACTACCGGTTCGATTACGATGAAACTTGGTATAATTATTCTTTAATATCCTGGGCACCACACTGGGTACTTTTTATCCCGGAAAAGTATATACAATAAAAAACAAACTTAATTTTGCGGTTCGATCCCTAGATCCGATTACTGTACCAACCGCAAATAATAAGTTTGTCGTAGGTTAGGTCACACGCAGTGGAGTTCATTTTTATTCCTTTTACTTTTTAGAGTTATTTAGGTTTATTTTTATATAAGTCGTAGGTATAGATTTTAATTTTAAAGTATAGGTAGTATATTTGATAGTGTACGTAGTGACCGTAGGTTATTTTATAATACTGTTAGGTAGGATAGTCATTCGTATAGATATTAGTTTTTAGAGATTTTGCTTATTTATTGAGTTTAGATTGAGGGGCCCGTGGCTAAATAATAACAGCCGCACAGGTCGATCGGTCAGGTTAAGCTACGCTTGCCGCGGTCGGTCTGTGGATGGGTGACCATCTTTACATACCGAGAGACCTCCGTGCCTCGGAAAGCACGTTAAGCCGTTGGTCCCGGCTGTCATTCGTGGATCTTTGCCAGTCGTTACGGGTAGTCAGAAGCCCGAAAGTCTGATAACCAGTCGTACCAATGGTATCGTATTACCCAATAACTGGGTTGTGGAGGTCAGATAGGCAGTCGCTCCATGTAAAATACTGGTATTCAGCTGCATCCGGTTAGACTGGAAGCCGGCCCTGAACATAGTTGGGAAAAGGCTAGGCAGATGATGATTGAGTTTAGATTAGTTATCGTCATAAATAGGTTTATTTAGGTAGGTAGGTATTTTATTTTCTGTTATTGAGTTTATTTATTTTTTTAATTAGGTAGGTACTTAGGTAAAGATATCATATAGGTACCCTCTTAATCACCATTAATGAGACACAATTGGTTTTCTATTGTAATTAGCCACAAAGGGCCCGCGAGATAGATGGCATCCTGGTGCACATACGTTTTATCCTGTTAGCACGTTCCCGTGGGATAATTTCCGACATCCACGCGGGCGAAGCCGCGGGCAGAAGCTAGTATTATAATATGAGCGTAAACATCGACTTCCGTAGCAAAAACAGCGTTATTCAAAATGATGACAACCAACAACTACTTACCTAAGTTGGACCTCTATTATCACAAAAAAGATCATCGTCGCGTTTCCGCAAATTATCTGATTACAGGAAAACCATACTTCTATTATTCTCCGATGATAAATGATGATGGGCACATAATGAGTTCACTTATTTCGAAACACTTGTCATGCTGTGTGAACAGCCATGACCACAGGTATTCTTGTAATAATTGCCCTAAAGGCTTTTTTTAAACAATCCGTAGTTGAAGTCAACATGTGTCCCATGGAGGTAACGCCATAGACTCGGTGTTTAAGTTAGAAGGTAGAATAGAATATTCTTTATTATGTACACCATAAATATTACAGATATATATGTTTTACAACGGGTGACACAAGACCGCCCGTCTTATTATCGACTAATAGTTTTTTCGTATTACCGTTCGTCGGTGAACCATGCTTTCTGTAGACAGTTATATCGTTCAAGGGTAATTCGATATACCGTACGGGAGAAAACCTTTGGATGAATTTAGAGAGAAAGGAGAGACAATACTGCAGGTAGTCTGTGGTATACCATTTACATACATATGTACATTCATAATATACTTATTTCCTGGACTCCATAACCGTACAGCGGGGTAATTGCGTACCACCCTATCAGTAGCAATTGGTTTCATTTTGACAGTTCAACAACATTCATTGCGTTATTTACGTTGTTGAGCAGAAGCATTTTTCGAACATATGGAGCAATAGATTAGCACTATGCTTCAAAATTATTCAAATTGAGAGTGATAGTGTGTTACGTAGGTAATTAGGTTGCTGCTCAACAGACGGTCAAAGATTTATCTTAGAAACTCGTGTAATACATCGGTGGCATCTCTAGTCTCAAGGTATTTTGTACATTTTGATATAAATGTTGTTGCATTATGTACTTGCAATTAAAAATGTAGTTCAGAGATATTTTATTTTATTTTGTAAGGGAAAACAAATAGTAGTATATTACAGATTACAACTTAGATATTTACAAAGATGGTAAATGTAATTGTAGTCAGGGCAAAATTAATTATATGAACAAAAGAAACTAAAAATAACGAAACAAGACTCTTTTTTGCGTATATCCTAGAACATACATAACCTTTAAGTTGGAGACCATGAAAAGTGAATTCCGCGAAAAATATCTTATTATAAGGAGTTTTTGTCACTTCATCTTGTCACTTCATCGTCGATAATTATGTAGGTAACGCAGTAGGTATGGTATTTAATTACTTTAAGTTTACAGTCGTTACCGTGACGGTTTAACTATCTGACTAATCGCATGAGTGGTAAAAATGAACAGCAAAGTTAATTTGCCATTTAAAGTCCGCTATGTATACGACCCATAAAACGTTTCATTAATTAACAACTAAATGAATAATCTGTACTATTTACCTGTATCTGAATAACTGTACCTACCTAGCAGATATGTAAGATTTTTACTTTTACTCGAACTTTATCCTGGTTTTAAGTACAGACGCCAGCAGGTCATGCTACCCGAAACTGTCAAAATTTCCCAATCAACCTTGAACCCTAATGCTTTAGCGATATAGTTGAAAATCTATTAAAGAAATGTGACTGATTTTAGTTGCTTGATGTGCTGGCGTCTGTACTTTGTAAAATGCGACTTGGTCTTTGCTGGTATATTTTAAGTAGGCAATTAAACAGTCTTCGCATTGGATTAATGGAAGCCATTAATGAATTAATTACACTATATCTACATAATAAAATATTCTTTACCAAAAAATAGACAAACCTGGCATTTAGTGTGTCATGTTTCAATGCCATTTTTTAAGGCCTAACTGAAAAAAAATATATTCCATAATGCGGGCTTTACACCGGTGAAGGCAAAACAAAAATCGACTGTCTAAATGTCAAATCGACTAGGCTGTATGTGATTCAAATCGCAAGTTCCAAAGCTACCCCCACCTGCTACCCCAATCTCTAGGTTTTGAGTTTTGTAGTGCGGCGACAGGTCGCATGCGACGGGTGAATAAAATCGACCATGAACATGCTCAGTCGCAGGCGATCACCTGCCGCACGCAGATCGACATTTTGATGCAAAATGAACTAATCACCTGCAATTTTTATCGAACTGTGTAAATGGGGTGGCGATTCGGCTTGTGAGGCGATTTCGTAAGCGACCAGCCGCGCGGCGAGAACCAACCTAGTGTAAAAACCCCATAAGTATAATACCTACCTCTATGTAATACCTATTAGATTCGTTTTAAGGCGCAATTAAGGTGGTTATCTATAATCAAAGTCATATAATATATTTCCCGGAGATTTATTTTATGATTAAAGCTATAAAAACACAATCTGATAAGGACAAAAAAGTAGGGACATAACTCTAGTATATAATAACATTAATAAGACTTCAGATTTTATCTAGTCTCGTTTAAGGAAGGTAAGGTATAATATGGTGTGAATAATTTATAAGAGAAAATAAGGTAGAGGAAAATATCTTCTCTTTATAAATTATTCTGACCATTAAACTTACCTCATTCAGTCACAAGTCATTAGAAGTCAATGATAATATTTCACTGCACATGGTGTAATGTATGTATTTATGAACCCCCGACGCAAAAACGACGGGGTGTTATAAGTTTGACGTGTCTGTGTGTGTGTGTCTGTCTGTGGCATCGTAGCTCCCGATTCCCGAACGGATGAACCGATTTTGGTTTTGTTTTTAACACGCTTTTATTAGGTCGACCTGTATGTAACTAACTATGTAATGGAAACTAAGGAAACTAATTTAACCATCTTCCAAGGGTCGTAGCGTAATGAAAATGGGCAGCTGTATGTAGTTCTGATGACAATACAATAATATGGTACTGTCGAACTGATCTGATGATGGAGCCGGAAGATATGAACTGGAACTTCATGATGGAAAATCGTATCATAGTTGTTTTGGATTTCTTAGAAAAGTCTTGTAATGAACTTTGACCACGATTAGGTTTCAAAGTCTGATGATGAAGCCGCAAGATAGGCACGGGCATTCCATGATGGAATATCGTATCATAGTCGTGTTGGCACTTATGAGAAAGGCCACGTAATGGACTTTGAACACGATTAGGTTTCAAGGTTATAACAAACCTATTATATTTTGAATAGTGTAAATATTGACATAGGTGCCTGTATAAAATGTATATAGACCTGTACATGGAGAGTGTAATAGAATAATATTGATATATCTCGACGTATATTGAAGACCAAAAAGTATAAAATAAATATTAATAGTTTAAAACCCACTAGAAAACACGCTGTTATAAATGCATGTAAAAACAAAAAATAAATTATGGATCGTTCAAGTGGTCTTTATTTCTGGGCTGAAGTGTAAACTATATTATGCTATAATATATATATATATAATATTTGATTGTAAAAGCGTGGGGCGCTGGAACAGGAAAGACTTTCTTGTTAACAAATACTAATACTAACTTCCTGGCGGAAGCTGCATGAAGTCGCACAAGAGCATAACGTTTATGCCGCCAAAGGGAACCAAAGATATCTCGTCCACGAACAAGAACTCTACATTTTGCTACTGTCGCATTACCCTTATGTACTTAATTTCCTGAAAAGAAGAGGCGTTAAAAATGTCAGTGAATGTCGTCTCTCCTCGCTGCTGGCGCATGTTTTGTCTGAGTTCGACAAACTGGTACTTTGAACAGACTGTTTAATGTAGATCGCCACCTACTAGTCGTGCTGCAACTCCAGTTAGAGCGCCAATCTGTGTAACCTACTTCCCGTAACATCGCTTAACTTGATTTCTCAGCAAGTTATACAAAAAGTCTTTCCTGTTCCAGCGCCCCACGCTTTTACAATCAAATATTATAATTAAAAGCAAAATAGTTTACACTTCCGCCCAGAAATAGAGACAACTTGAACGATCCATAATTTATTTTTTGTTTTTACGTGCATTTATAAACGCGTGTTTTTCTAGTGTTTTTTTAAACTATTAATTTATTAAAGTAGTCCAACCGTCATCGGTTCGTTTTATATAAAAAAGAAAACAATGACGTTGAATACTACTATTTAAAATTATCTACGTATTTTATCATCTTAGTCTTTAGTTTTATTTGAACGTGTTTCGATTGGCGTCAAGAGAATGTTTCATAATACTTACCTACCTAATTTTCTCGACAAGTGTACCTATATAAAACAAATATAATATAAATATATTAGAAATAACAATAATTTCATGCCTTTTCCGCCTGTAATATCAACTGCTGAAAAGCATTGCTGTGGGACAAATTTTCTTTCTCGCTGACAAAGTAAATTGAGCTATACACATGTATAATTTTATCATTTTGTTCTAGACACGAAGACCATACTAAAAAGTGTCTCTGGACTGTTCAAATCTGGAGAGCTGACCGCCATCATGGGTCCCTCAGGCGCCGGAAAATCTTCGCTCATGAACGCCCTTACCGGTTTTTCGTAAGTAGATTTTATATTACAAATAGGTATATCTTTACTACTTTAAGAACACTAATGTACAGACGCGGCATTTTCTACCAGTCAACCTTTGGGAGATGCAGAGATAAACAGTGGTAGGGGCAGCTTCGAAAATTGTGAAAACCTATTAAAACTACACATATAAAGTACCTAATTGTACATAAAACAAACGTACAGACGCCTGCACATCAAGCTACTACAATCTGTCAAATTTCTTAAAGAGATTTTCAACTTTATCGCTACAGCATTAAGGTGCTAGGTTGATTGGGAAAATTTGACAGTTTCGGGTAGCTTGACCTGCTGGCGTCTGTACACAACCAAAGGGAAAAGATTACCGTAGTGATGATACTGCCTGCTTCTTACGAATGTGTTAACAATACAACGGTTAAAAAAAGGTTAACAATCTTGGGTTTCTGTAAAAGATGTTTAAGATGTGCATGTTACTACTAACAAATTGGATTGTATGATCTGGATAAATAAATGATTATTATTACTATTATTTAAAACAATAATAAAAAACCAAAACAGAAAATGATCACTTCTCGACGAAAAACTACTCAGTGACGACGTATTACATTTTTATTTAATTTAGATATAAATTAAATATAAGTTGTTACTTTAATACTTATCAAACCTTAAATAAAGAATGAAATACTACCTACCTATCGTTTCTTTCAGGACACGAGGCCTTACGGGTAGCATACGGGCCGGTGACACCGTATGTGAACTTGGGACTAAAAACTCAATGCGATCACTGAAGGCCTACAGAAAGAAATCTTGCTACATCCTACAAGATGACAGGCTGAACCCACTGTTCACTGTGGCTGAGCTAATGAAGTTCGCCGCTGACATGAAATTAGGAGATACACTAACTGAAAAACTGAAATCAAGCGTGGTGAGTTTGAAAATATATATCTACCTATTGTTTATTATCGCCATTTCATCTAAATGCCATCTACGGACGAATGATATTTATAATTTATAAATGCAATACTTCAAATTCAATTCAAGTAATCAAATTTTCTTTCGTTTTTTGCCATATGCAGATCAGTAACTAACTAAGGAGGAGGTAACTATGCTACTGATTCTCGACACGGATCAATAATAAAATAATAAGCTTTTTTCTAATTTTCGGAAATCGGCATTTGTGGGACTCACATAAAAACGCGGCCGCTTATACGATACCATAACGCGATTCTGTTCTTTGAAAGTGGTGTATTCTAAAATACTGTCAAACTTAAATAACTAAAAATACAAGTATGTATTCAGTAGATCGTAATTTTATTTGATTATTTGTGTATTTCATAACAGCTTCCTGAAATTTGACGAGGATGCAAAGCAACAGCTTGTAGAATTATAATCATTATAAAAAGCTTCAACTGACTAAGCGCGCTCGGACACGGATCATTTTTTGTAAGTCCTACAATCGAGCAGATATTTTTGTATGACCTACGTTTAGTAGGACGTGTGCGTCGATATATTTGGTCTTTACTTCATTTAGCTCCTACAAGAAATCCGCCACCGATTGTTTGCTGTCTGCGAACGCCTAACCAGAATCTTACTGGTATTTTCCCTATAGTTTTAGAGTACCTAGAGCCTCTAAGTAACTGTCTATACACTGAATAATAAATATTATTTATTTTTATTTACTTAACTATTTATGCCCACACATAAAAACAGATAAGAAGAAAGGAACAGAAAATACGTACAAAGATGATGCTTATTTCTAAAGAAATCTCTTCCAGCATACTTGTGATAGGAAAGTAGTAAAGTAAGCAAACAAGATATAGACAACGTGTGTAAGAGTACAAAGAGAAAAAAAATACAGAAAACAACAAAAAAAACACAAATTTAAATATTTTAAACAAACAATAAGAGAATATACGTACCTACATACATATATACTTCTAAAATAAATATCACTAGGTACAATACCTACATTTTTATGGATTTCTTGAAAATATTTATCCCGTTGTGATATTATTAATAATAATAATAAATCATTTATTTCAGACAACAATGATCCATATTTTGTTAGAATTACACACAACTTATATTCTAGTGTTGGTAACAATGATATAAAAAATAATATTATTAAAAACAAAGGACGATCAGGCAGAAAGACATGTTCCCTACCTAATCAACTTCCGCACAAAATGCCTGATATTTGGAGTATAGCTCTCCGCCACAGCTCTCAGGATATAGTTGCGATGACTCCGCACTCTGCACAGCAGTGAAGCTGTTTTTTGCGTATTATGGCATAAAGGCCATCTGTGTGGGTCTCAGCAAACATTTCTGAAGCGCTACAGAAACGGGGCAGTCGCAACAATATTCTGAAAGCATTATTATATTGAACGCGCAGGACATCCAGCGATCTCTTAGTGTAGTTGACCCATAGACTGCTCGTGTAAAAGCTCTGACAGTAGGCCTTAAAAAGAGTAATTTTTACTAGGTCAGAGCACCGAGCAAATCTACGGGCCAGCATGTTACCTCTGACCGCCAGTGCCCTACGCTCCCTCTCAATATCTACACTCGAGAGCAATGAATCCGGGTCACTTAAAGAATGTTAAAAATCGCGGAAACTAAAAATGATATGTTAATGCAATAAATTGTATTTAATAGACAATGTAATACTCCTTAAATGAAAGTAAAAAAAAAATATGAGTCACCATACATTTTATTAACACAAAATTACATAAAGAAAAAAACTGCTGATCTCTCCTTAAAACAAAAATAGGAAACATGAAATTTTTGAACTTTATTACGATTTTCTTGAATTTTAATACTTCGTATTGCCTCCCCGTGCTTCCATTACTGCGTTTACGCGGTTTGGCATGCTGTACACCAAGTTCCTTATACGATTTTGGGGAATATTCTCCCATTCCTCTGTGAGAGCAATTTTGAGCTCACGAAGCGTGATTGGGGGTGGGTTTCGTTGTTTTACGCATCTGCCTAGCTCGTCCCAAGCATGCTCGATCGGGTTGATATCCGGGCTGCGCGCTGGCCACTCCATACGAGTAATGTTCATCTCTTGAAGGTAGTCATTCACAATCCTACCTGTATGAGGTCGGGCATTGTCATGCATAAATATAGCATCCTCACCTAAATTGACCATAAATGGACCAACGTGATCATTGAGGATTTCTTCCACATATCTTACGCTAGTTAAAGAGCCGTTTTCTATGATCACCAGCTCTGTGCGACTTTCAGAAGAAATTCCGGCCCACACAAGTACAGACCCACCACCGTAGGCTACTTTTTCTTCGATGCATGCTTGCTTGAATCTTTCCCCTGGTCTTCGATACACTCTGTGTCTTCCATCGTGCTTGTAGAGCATAAATTTTGATTCGTCGGAGAACATAACTTTTGACCAATCTTCAATACTCCAATTTACGTGGCTCTGGGCATATCTTAGTCTTGAAATACGATGCCCACGCTCCAGTTTAGGGCCGTTTGCAGGTCTAACGGGTTTTAAGTTAGATTCAGCAAGCCGACGTCTTACTGTCCATGCACTTGGGTTACTTCCTCCGAGGTGCCGAAACTGATTTGTGAGTTCAGTTCCTGTGAGAAAGCGATTTCGAAGCATGGTGTTCACCAAGTATCGGTCTTCTCGTGCTGTGGTACACCTGGTTCTGCCCGTTCCTGGTCTGCGTAGGTTAGAACCAGTTTCTTCGTAACGTCGGAGAACTCTTTGTACTGTTGACAGCGACACACCGACAGTCCTGGCTGTATCGCGTTGACTCCGGCCGGTTTCCAGCATTGTAAGTATTCTGGTGCATTCTTCAGGCGTAAGCGACATAATTTCAGCTTGAATAATGAATATAGAGCACTATCAACATGGTTTATGTACCCACACAAATGACAGATTACAAACAAAAGCAAAACCAAATGCTGTAATTTCGTAGTTCCATCTTCGAAAGTGGCCCTTTTTCAAATTTGATTTTTTTATGATATAACTTTACAATAACTAAGAAGTTTTAATACCTTCGTTTAAGGAGTATTACATTGTCTATTAAATACAATTTATTGCATTAACCTAGCATTTTTAGTTTCCGAGATTTTTAGGATTCTTCAAGTGACCCGGATTCATTGCTCTCGAGTGTATATCATCCTTAAGGTCGTCAGTAATGAAATGTCCAAGGTACTTGAAATTGGAGACTCCGTTTAAATGGAGCCCATTCAGTTTTATAATTTCTGGTACAGAGTCTGGACATCTACCTATTCACTCTTAGTGACATTATAAATAAGTCCATGTGAGGCAGCATAAGTCTCACAAACTAAGCAATTCCCTGATTGCCCCAGCAGTCGGGCCCAGCAGCACCATGTCGTCTGCGTAGCTGATGTTATTGACGCTCACTCCATTAATTCGACATCCAACAGTCAACATGCTATTGAGCTTGGTGATAGTACAGACACACCCACACTATTCACCCTACAAAAAAAAATTCTAGTCAATATTGAACAAACAGATAGCTGTAAACCCCACTTCCAGGAACAAAAAATTTTAACCCTACCTTGCCTCTACATCTTCGAACTCTGTAAATTTACACGTAG
The DNA here is from genome assembly GCA_951799955.1 of Apamea anceps. Classification (NCBI taxonomy): domain Eukaryota; kingdom Metazoa; phylum Arthropoda; class Insecta; order Lepidoptera; family Noctuidae; genus Apamea; species Apamea anceps. The sequence goes on from OX637506.1 coordinate 5,291,696, forward strand.
ATACCCGGAATTCTACACAAAAAGAGAAGACATACAAACTAAATTTACTTTAAGATATAAAAATAGATTAAACATACCTACATCCCGATTAAAAATGCACTCCTCAAGTACCTATGTCATGTCTATAAAAATATATAATAAGTTACCAGAAGAAATAAGAAATATAAATAAATCCAATATTTTTATTAATAAATTAAAATTATTTTTATTAAACAAAAGCTATTATAGCATAAACGAATACTTAAATGAAAGACTATAATTGCAATAAATACATTCTCAAATAATTATATACATGTGGATATTTATCAAGATATAATTAAACAAAACATGACTTCTAAATACACAATAAGTAAATTATAAAATGTTACCTACTGAATCTCTAATTGTGATAGACGTAAAACTGATCTCTTTTATTTGTAATCCTAAAATATGATTTCATATAAAATAAGTGTTTGTGTTACCTATTATATTACCTAAGTAAATAATATATATCCAAATGTAAATATAGTATTTTAAGAAAATAGCTACCTACTTACCCTCATAATACTCGTAGATTTATTTATGTTATTGTTATTGAATTTTTTTTTTGTGAGCGTATTTTTTTTAGTTTTCATGTACAATTTTATTTTTGATTTTTGTTTCTACGATTTAGATTTTTAATAAATATATGTATAATATTGCTGTGCCCTGACAGGGTCTACAACGGCTCTTAGCTATAAGCCTTTTGTGAACATCTGTATACCTTGTAGAATGCAAATAAATGAATATGAATATGATGAGGCCATCAACATACAGATTAAAGAGCCTAGGGGATGTCAAACCCCCCTGTCCCATATCGCATTCCAATCCGTACGCTGGAGAGAGAGTGTTAGACCACTTGAAAGTTTGGCGAGTAAAATTGTAAAAACAACAAATTAATGTATTTTTGAGAATAATAAAAAAAAAGAACTTAACCTTAACCTTAACTTATTGATAAACTATGTACTTTTTTGTTATTATTCCGTTATTATTTACACAAAGTTTAATTTTATAAAATCATTTGATTTTTTTTTCAGCCAAAGTTTGTCATTGTTGGACTAGGCATACCTGCATAATTTACATATTATTGCAAAAATAATCTGACTGGTATTTTTTCCCTAGTTTTTGTTTTTAGAGTGCCAGACCTATTATTTTAGTAAATCCGGCTTAGTGACTGTCTCTAAATGTCAAGTTAATATTATTAACTTATTGCAGATATTTAAAAACAAATACACATGTCATTGTATATAAATGATCGAAAAACAATCGGATTTTGTTTTGTTATTTTGACGTTATTGCTTACGTAAAATTCAAACTTTAATTCTAACAAAATATAGTTCTTGAATGATTGATGACGATGTCATTGTTTGTCAGGAGTCCCTGAACTATCAAACAATGTGTCAAAAGTGCACAGGTCAATGGCGTTGTGCTTCTCAATTGTCGACGTTTGTTTTTGTTTGCACAAGGTGGCGCAAAAGTTGCCACCCAATGTTCTTTGGCTGTATTTTTTTTTTGCTGCTTTTGGATTATGTTTGTTTGATGTCTTAATTTGTTTGCCACTAAGTCAAGAAAAAAATATCGGCTTAGTGGCCACCGGCCGCCAGAATTGTTGACATTCGAACCCGATTTAAGGCATAATTCGATAGCTAGATGCGATAGGTCCTCCATTCTTGACGGATATTCTCTTTGAGGGGCTTCAAAAGTCTGAGGCCTGTTGACATAGACTCGTGATTTCAAAAAACCCCACAAAAAGAAGTCTGGAACGGAAATCAGGCGATCTTGCCGGCAAATGGCCGAACCGAGAGATTAGGCGACCCGTAACAATATTATTCCGCGTTTATTAAGTGACTTAAGTGTGATTCATGACTGGTTGACGTGTATTCTGTATTTGTATGTATTTTATTTATTAAATAAAATACTTAGTATACATAGATAACGTTATATTTAATCAGGTCTGGGTCGAATTATAAATTCTGTCGCTATTGCTAAAACTACGATCCAAAATAGCTAACTAGTTTATCGAAATCATCGAAATAGTTGCTACACCTTAGATATGTACTTACATACTTACTTATGTTTATAACCAAACATGGAATCAATGGAACAATATGCTAGTATTTCTTCTTCTTGTAAAGACTATTCTTAGTGATATCGGTCGGTCAGCTTTCAAGAGGCTATGGTATATTTCTGGATCATGTAATGGGCAGGAATAGGTGTTTTATGCTGACAATCCAGAGGGCCTAGACAAACGGCGATAATGATGGCGGAAAAGTCACAAATGCATAGGGCTGACGTCATTTACCAAAAGCTTATGTCAATCCCGTCGAAAGTCGGTGTAGGATTACGAAACCGCTTTGAAAGCGATTGCCACTAATCTTGGTCCTCAGATCCTATCACTGGCATTAGGAGCTAAGCACTTTTCACATGAAAAACAATTTTTCTTTTAAAAACCGAAAGTATCAATACTTAATCAGTACCTATGTCATTTTTCTGTTTCCTAGATAGCCGAAATTCTCTGCACGCTAGGGCTGTCTGGAACAGAACACACGAGATGTGCAAATCTCTCTGGGGGACAAAAGAAACGGCTGTCGATAGCTGTGGAACTGATAGACAACCCTCCGGTGCTATTTCTAGACGAACCTACCACGTAAGTAAAAATTATTTAGATTGATTTTTAGTTACTTATATTATGTGGCCATTAAAACTAATAGAGAAGTATGGATGAAAAAGACATGTTTACACCGATCCCTTATGGCAGGAGAATGATGATTCATGTGGTCTGAAAAATTAAAACTCCTTGTATTGTTGTCCTGGGATAATCTTTACTTAGGGTTACCAACCCCGAGCTGACGTGCGATATTCTGTTAAGGACCTTTTCCCCAAAGATATTTCGTAAAGAGGTTCAAAGGAGCAAAGGACAAATATGTATAAAATAATAAAGTATTCAATTTAGGTATCGATTGCGGCCAATTTTTTTTTTGAATATATTTATTTCACGTTTTTTTTTGTAACCCACTGACTGTTATTTTTCCATTGGAACGGGTTTTTTATAGCCGAAAATAAATTGGTTAAACATAATCTAGTCGGCTATTAGGTTATGTTCAGTGATCGGATAATCGGATGCATATTTACTTAAAGTGTAGGTGTTGGTTATTATGGAATGCACTTGTGCAATAAAGTACAATTGTATTTTTTTTTTTTTAAATGAACACCTACTACCTACTATTCCTCTTACACTCAACATAGTCATAAATTGATGGAGAGCTTAAAATTAACTTCAAGTAAATACACATTAATAATTATGTAATCATTAATGTTATGTTTTTTTTTAAAATAAATACCACATGCTAAAGACGACGTTTCTTCACCATGTTACAGACTAGTTTCGTATTCCCAAATTTTCTGGAATCCCGGGATTTATATTTAAAAAAATAGTTTTAAGAAGCCGTTTCCATAATTTCCTAACCAAAAATGAACTTTAGGTAAATATGCATCCGATTATCCGATAACTGGTTATGTTATAAATCAATAATATAAAAAATAGAATTAAGTATTATTTGTTTAATTAAAATTTAACGACGATTAAATACGACTTCTTAAAAGGTTATCCAAGAAAATATATAGATAATGACATGATAATTACTAGTCTATTAATTAAAATGAAGCGTAATTATCATCATTAATTGTTTTGAACGACGTTTATTTAAGAAATCTTCGCAGCACGATTTCTAAGAATTTTTTATAGCAATTCCTAGACTAGCTATAAGACCTAAGTAAATGAAAATATGTTTTCATTAGTAAATCAAATAATAGACGTCCTTTGCATAAAATTCTGGTTTTCCAATAGTCAACAATGATAACAACGTACACGTATTTCCATACGTTAACAAATTATCGTGGACGTATGGAAATACGAATTCCGAATAACAAATACGTGTACGAATTTCGAGCATAACTTTATTAGAAGTCAAGCGCACATTGGGAGAATGATGAACGCCGCTAATCTACGACTACTTTTTAGCTACCTACATGTATTTGGCAAAAAGGAAAATGGTGCTACACTACCTTATTTAATATCCCAGTCATAATGATACTCACGGAAATAAGACTGCTTATGCAATTGCCAGAACTGCATGATCAACCATACTGCAGCAGTATCTAAGAAATGAATACCTTATTGGCTTATTATGTACTAGCTTCCGCCCGCGACTTCGTCCTCGTGAAATTTCTTGCTCCCCGACGCATCGCATCACTTGCCCGTATTACCACTTCGATTTCGCTTAGCGTTCTTTCTGACTTTTTGCTCGGCTCTTAAGGCGTGATGTAATATTATATAGCCTATAGCCTTCTTCAAGAATTGGGCTATCAAATGCAAAAATGATTTTACAAATCCGACCGTTAGTTCCAAAGATTAGCGCGTTCAAACAACACTTCAGCTTTATTATTAGTATAGATTACATGTTAATTTTTCTTCGTTACATTAAATATACTGTCAGTATAATCATAAATTTTAATATTATTGCTGCTCATAAAATTTTATAGAGTAGATATTAAGTCGCCATACTTTATTAAGTCAATGTTTAACATGCTTCACACTTTTTTTGTGCAGTGGTCTGGACAGCAGAACGTCAGCTCAGTGCATGGATATGCTGAAGAACTTGGCTCGGAATGGACGCACGATAGTTTGCACCATTCACCAGCCTCCTGCGTCAATCTACTCCCTGTTTGATCAAGTAAGAAAATATTATATTTGACTATGATTGTAATAATGTAGGTACTCAGGATTTTGTAATACCTAACTTGATTTAAAAGAATGTCCATCTCCATGGAGTTTCTTCCTCGTTCCTCTCCATAGAGATCTATGTTCTGGAACGGGCAACTAGCTTCAACTTTCTGACTAACTAAGTGACTCCTTGATCATTCCAAATTACCTGTAAATGGATTAATTGAAATAAATGGTTTGAGTTTTGATTGGTCCTTTTATTCAGGGAAAGGACCGATATCTGCGTTTGGCTACAACTAGACTACCAGTGCTACGATTGTTGTAGATACCTACGTAATTACTTTCACAAAACTTCTAAAGGATTGTTCGAACAAAACATAAACCATTTGTTACTAACTGTAACTATTTTTTATTTTATTGGTCTAGTCTCTAGTAGGTATTATTAATGTTGGAATGCCGACGTCTCCCCACTCGGAGGTGGCTAATGACTGTAACACAGTTTTTTGTAAGCTAATGTAGCTGTTAACGAACACTAAAAATGTGTGAACCTGTTTTTTGTTCCAATAAAATATTTGATTTTAATTTGGTTTATAAACATAAAGTTAAAATATTAAATGCTAATAATATCCTGATCTCAAGGTGTATCGTATTACCCAGTAACTGGGTTGTGGAGGTCAGATATAGTGAATACCAGTATTTTACATGAAGCGACTTGCCTAGTCGCTTCATGTAAAATACTGGTATTCAGCTGCATCCGGTTAGACTGGAAGCCAACCTAACATAGTTGGGAAAAGGCTAGGCAGATTATGAATATCTTGATCTCATCTTATGAATAGCGTCATAAATCAAACTGGAACCGCAAATAAACCACAGTTAGTGGTTTTTAGAACGGAGTTTAACACTTCTGTGAAATGTTTATTTAAAGAGAGAAATTAATTTAGCAAAAATTTGGTCACGAGCACGAGAATATCGTATAGTCATTATTATCAAGTATGCTTACTTTTACTTACGAGTACTCGACCGGTTCGATTTCCAAGTCAGGCGAAGATTTGGCTTTTCTAGGAATTTCTCAGTAGCAGCCCGGAGTCTGGAGTTGCGCCTGTTTGATGGTATTGAGGTATGAGGAACAGGGTGTAAAGTTCACTCATCCTCCATAGAAAAGGGAGGATCCTCCGGCCTGACGGGTGTCGTGTCTGGCGGGCAATCGCCCAACGATCGATGTTGAGAAGTTTGTATACAGGATAAATTTTTATTCAGTGCGTAAATTTTCACAGGGTGTTCTACCCATGAATATGAACAACTTTCACTATGGGACCATCTCTGAAATCACAAAAAAAAAAATCAGCTGTTTCTTATAAAAGTTCAATACCTACTCGGCCAAAATGTATGAATCTGCTGATTTTTTTTTCGTGATTTCAGAGATGGTCCCATAGTGAATGTGTGAATGTAAAAATTTACGCACTGAATAAAAAATTATCCTGTATACAGGATAATTTTTTATTCAGTGCGTAAATTTTTACAGGGTGTTCTACCCATGAATATGAACAACATTCACTATGGGACCATCTCTGAAATCACGAAAAAAAAATCAGCAGATTCATACATTTTGGTCGAGTAGGTATTGAACTTTTATAAGAAACAGCTGATTTTTTTTTTTGTGATTTCAGAGATGGTCCCATAGTGAAAGTTGTTCATATTCATGGGTAGAACACCCTGTGAAAATTTACGCACTGAATAAAAAATTATCCTGTATGTTAATTGCGCGGTAAACTCTGCTTGCGAGATGCAGGATTTGCGTGACGTCAGTATGACGCGTTGTTCGCATGTGGCGTTGTAGATACCGCGAGGAAACAAGGAGTGATGTTATATCATGTTATTATACTTTTTTTAGCTTCTTATTTTGATGACGGTACTGTCGGCAACAAAACTCAATTAACTCTGTTATTTTTACAAATTATCTAAATTGATACAAAAGGATGCGATACATTGGTTTTCACTATTACATGTAATAGCAAAGAGTTAATTATTCTTAATTATTCTATTACTACATATTTTTTTAAGAATATTTTGCTCAATAATTAAGATTTAAACAACTGAAGTGTTAACCGACGTTTGTTGCTGACCGTACCTATATGTAATGGCGACAACGGCTACACTTTGTTTGACCAACCATAAAGGCTAAAAATAATAATAAGTATGTAAAAGTGTAAACATCCTCATTAGCATACATACGCCAGGTATTTATACAGATCTTTATCATTTACTCGGAAAATGTGCTATGCTATGACACATACCATGTAAATGTAGGTAAACAAACCTTACACTTAATAACCGGCACGTCATTATCTTCACATTAAAGAAAAAAAAAAGACCAAGCCGTAGATATACCACACTTGATACTTGTCGATGGTGAACCTGATAACCGTATCTAAACGTTGTGATAGTGACTAAAAAAAAAAGCAAAAAATACCCATAGGAAGATACCACGACCCAAGACCCAAGAATCAAACAAGGCTTCACCTTAGACCACTTATGACTTCCTATTTAATGTACTTTTCCGTCTCACCAAACAATAAGGTTTTTTTTTTCTTGTCTATGAATAGGAGGTTGTTGTTTACGTAAAAGGTTGTATAATGTTATACACAAGGCGAGTAGCATACTGCTAAGGCTATCGATGTATTAATATTCAATTTAAGCTATGATTATCATTGCGCTAGAGTGCTAGTGACCTTTACTAGATTTTATAAATACCGATACTTTACATGCTGCCAAAAGGAGATTTAATTGTTCCGTGGAAGCAGCCTTATAAATGAAACCTAAAATATATAAAAAATGTCGCAATTAACCTCTACTCCGTTTATTGCTACATTTTTTATATTGATAGCTCATTCACTCGGTCAGTCGGACCCAGACTAATTAGCCTATAACGATACCTCTGCTGGAACACAGGCCTCCTCTCTGTGAGAGAGAATAGGCCGTAATCCACCACCATTTTTGGTTCTAGGACGCATCTCCGTTCCTCACGATGTTTTACATCACCGTTTTTGAGAGCAATGGTGATGAAATAAATTACATAAAGCATGGGTATGTCGGGGCCGTTACCACGGGGTCATCAACTTTGTATAAATCATGTGATATTGAAATAAAAAAAGCCTTGAACTTAAATTCCAACCCAATCTAGCTTATTTTATTAACAGTTTTTTCAAAATAAAAACTTTTCTCTAATTATGTAAAAAATGTAAATTAGACAGGTACAGTCAACAGCAAAAGTAGATGATCAAAATCAGAAATTCAATACTAATGAACGGAGTTCGCAGCTATATGGCAGCTGTACTAGTAGTAAATGTTTGGTATAATTTATAATCACATACTTTTGAATCACTTCGACGCCACACAGTTCTGCCGCGAACTCCGTTAATTAGTGTTCAATTTCTGATTTTGATCATCTACTTTTGCTGTTGACTGTACAATTGCCAATCAACTTTATAAATTAAGTAGAATGAATAATATATAATAACCTACGTATATAACATAAAGAAAAAAACCGATTACTAGTAATGATGAAATATGATTTCTGAACCTATGCTTACGTAACATTCATGATTATCCTTGTTTATATACCTAGTTTATTTTCTCCAACTCAGGTGTACATGCTCGCAGACGGTTTCTGCATATACCACGGTTCGAGCGAAAACACGGTGCCCTACCTAGCATCCGTTGGTCTTCAGTGCCCTATGTACCACAACCCAGCTGACTACTGTAAGTATATTTGGATGGCTGAAATGAACATGGAAAATGGTTCTTTTTGTCTCGAAACCACTTGTATAAAAGAAGAGCGGGTTCTTTGGGTCTTGAAACTTTAAATTTCTTTTAGGCTAAGATATCACCATTTCTCAGTAAGGTTTACCTAATAAAATAAATATGAAATTCTGCTACGATTTTCAAGGGTAGGCCTCAGTATTAGCTGGCCTTTAAACCGAAATGCAGGATTCGACAAAACAAACATAGTTTTCACGGGCAACCTTCACCATGGAAACCACTGCGCGTTGAAATTTATAACAGGTTATTAAAAAAAAATCTGCTATTTCATAGACAAATGCAATACCTACGCGGTCAAAATATATGGAAAAGAATTTTTTTTAATAACCAACGAAAATTTTCTACGCTAGCGAGGGTGTCTAGAATACTGTGCTGAATTCATGACAACAGTTTGCGCGTCAATGTTCACGCTGTATATTCGTAAAGATTACAGTGCCCAAAATTAAGAAAGTAAAAGCTTTACGATTAAATTGACCTTGCGGTTTCTGACGATAACGAAATAAAATAAACGATTCTGCATTTAAAAGATCTCTTTTTTGTTACTTCAATATTTTTAAGCGACTTCTAAAAAAGGAGGAGGTTCTCAATTTGGATGTTTGTATTTTTTTTTTTTTAATGTTTGTTCGCGCATAACTTCTTCGCTTGCCAACCGATTTGAAAAATTCTTTGTTAATTTTTTTGTTGGAAAGGGTAGACTTCCCAAATGGTCCTATAGAAATTTCGACAAGATCTGATGATGAGTTTCGGAGACAGACAACGGAACTCTTCAATAAATGCCAGCAAATTAACCGCTATTGCTGCTATCGCTTATGTATGTATTGTTTACGCAATCACACAACATAACGACACGCCTGTGCGCTCTAAAGGGGTACGCAGATGTGTTCAGTATACCACGGTACACCCTTATTTCTCTCAAAGTTGTTATTGGGGTACCTCTAATCTTGTAAGTATATACGAATTTGTATGGGGTAGGTACAACTAAAAAGTGAAAAATAAAAACGTTTTTGAAAAAAAAAACAACCGACTTCCAAAAACGACACTACAAAGTGAAAAATAACTCTAATTTCGGAAGTCGGTGGCAAACAACGAAAATGCGAACCCAACGACACCGACTTCCGAAATTGAAGTTATTTTTCACTTTGTACTGTCGTTTTTGGAAGTCGGTTGTTTTTTTTTTTCAAAACAGTTTTATAAATAGATATTGCATATCTACATAACTTTATTAAAATGTTAGATTCCACTCAGAATATTGACGACCTGTATTTTATACATCGTACCTAATTAAACCGAATTTATTCACAAAAACAGACCTCATAAAGTCATAAAAAGTTTAAAATTAGGAAAATTTTGTCTCCATAAAATATAAAGCTATGCAAATTTTATGCACAAAATAATGTTATATTTGGTGTGTCAATGAGAAAAGGTTCCATCGTTTTCAATTAAAAGCGAACAAACATTCTATTATTTACTATCCCACAACAGTTACTTAGGCATAATTATTTAGGCTTTGCATGTGAATAATTGCATAACATACTTTCAATCATATAATCAGAATAATTTTGAAGTATATTGCTAATCCATTGCTTCATATGTTCGAAAAATGTGTCTGCTCAACAACGTAAATAACGCTATGTATGTTGTTGAACACTGTCTCTAAATGAAAGCCCATTGCTACAATTATTGTGTTAGCTATTACCCCGCAGAACTACGAGGCTTGTATATTAAAATCCTACAATCATTTATTTTATCAGGCTTTTATATACCGTGTCTGTGTATTTGAAGTCGTTACGCATGCATCGATCAAACCTCCCATAAATGATTGTTTACTTAAAGTGCATTAAATCAGTGAATGAATAGTTCATCAATCATGTTGCACAGCTCGTTTACTTGCAAATTACTGTGTCAACTGCTCATTCTACTATTGTTTTTTTATTGTTTAATCATGAATCTAGTTTTAGTTAAATCGGCTACTCACAGGTTTCAATTATATTAAAATCTCGAGAAAAAAGTTTACATTAGGCGTTTATTGAAAATAATATAAATAAATTAACATAAATTATTCTGGGGGCTTACCACCAGCTCTTATAGCAGGGCAGAATTTGAACTGCACTGCTTTCTTGTTCTATGACTAAGTACAAAAAAGCAGTGCAGTTCAACTTCTGCCCTGCTATAAGAGCTGGTGGTAAGCCCTCTGGATGACATAACATAGTTTGCGGTTAAGCAATTTTGATAGTTATTTAAAAACTGATTGACTGACCCCCAAGATACAGGTAAAAGTCTAGTTTTTGGGGGTTTGGTTGTAGTAATAACTAAATTTGAAATACTAAAATTAAGTATGTATATTTTCATTAATTTGAGCATCTATCCATTCTTTCTAACTTTCGGTTATCCCATCTTATTGGTGGTCCTGTCACCAAAGAAAAATATTACTACACCAACAAGAGAATCTTATTCACGTCAAGAAGTGAACTAGTTTTCAAGAATTTAAATTGTCTAATTGCGCGCATGTCGCGTTAAACAGGTTGTGGATATATTGCAAATTCATGCTTTTATACAAAACTTATAAACATTATATAATTTTATTAACTGGTTGAGACTCGTGGCTTAGTAATAACAGCCACACGGGTCGATCTATGGTTATGCTACTCTTGCTGAGGTCGGTCCATGGATCGGTGGGCATCCACTACACACCACCAGCTGTCATTTGTAGATCTTTGACTGACGTCTCTCTCTCATCATCTGCCTAGCCTTTTCCCAACTATGTTGGGGTCGGCTTCCAGTCTAACCGGATGCAGCTGAATACCTACCAGTATTTTACATGGAGTGACTGCCTATCTGTCTGCAACCCTGTTACTGGGTAATACGATACCCTTAGTAAAACTGGTTGTCAGACTTTGGAGCTTCGGACTACCCGCAACGATTGTCAAAGATCTACGAATGTCAACCGGGACCAACAGCTTAACGTGCTTTCCAAGACACGAAAGGGTCTTGGTATGTAAAGATCAACCGCGTCATGCGTAGCTTAATATTTGATCGATCGAATCGTGCGGCTGTTATTACTTAGCTACAAGCCCTCTCGCCCATAATAATTCTAATTACAATAGAGCCATTATATACCATACCATATAGCCATTATTACCTATAACAGCTCTATTAGAAGTAATGATAAATATTTATTATTTAACATATAACATTACCAACTTATCCTTTATTCAATATCCTCAATCAATATTTCTGCAGTTTTAGAAATAGCGACGGGTGAATACGGAAAATTCAACGAGTTCCTAGCTGAGAAATGTTCAAACCACGAATGGATAGAAAAGCCAGCAATTCTGCCGGTCCCCGACAGGTTGAGCGAAGGGATATCTCTTGGGAAAACCACCATCATAATCAATCCACCTCATGAATTCTACAAATTTGGCAAGCTGGTCAAACGGTGTATAATGCAGCAATACAGAGACTGGGTAAGTTTGATTTCTGCAATTTTTGATGGTCGTGCCCGTAATCGTAAAAAAAAAAAGTTCAGAAGTAAAGTTAAAGAAAAAAAAGGAAAATGGTGAATTTTGCACAAATTAATCGCAGAGTACAAAAACACAAATGAGCCATTGCTACTGTTAGTGAGTTACGCTTCTTAATCAAGTGGTTGACAGTACAAATTAAATCTAGGTAGGCAATATAACTTGCGGGGTCATAGGCTGACGGACTAATTAGATTTTTTTAGGCATCTGCCTAAAAAAATCTAATTAGTCCGTCAGTTAGATTATCAAAAAATATCGAACCCGTATTTTTTCTTTTGTCAATTATATAAAACATGATGAAGATATCGCCCGTTAAAGTTCCACGTGACGTCACGCCTTGCTACACTTGACGACCCCCTACTCCCAAATTATGACGCGCTTTATCTTTGTCATTTTTTGTTTGATTGACAAAAGAAAAAATACGTGTCCATTATTTTTCGATAGTCTAACTGACGGACTAAATATAATAATCATTTTTTACCCAGGCAACTACCCTATTGCGTCACTCACTAACAGTAGCAATGGCTTGCATTTTGACATTTTAACACAAATTTGTCGAACATATAAAACAAAGGATTAGCTATATCCTTCAAAATCATTCAGATTATGGTTGATAGTGTGTTACGCTGTAAAGGATCAAGCGCCCCGATGTGCTGTTGTTATTTTGTGGTAGCAATTTCGCATCTACACGAAGTAATTTGCTTTATCAATGCCTTAACCCAAATCCTAAACATGCATAGGTACGTCCTAGGGCGGATCCATGGGGGGGGGGGCAAACGGGCACAAATCGAATCGTCTGAATGGACTGCCCTGAATGTATTATCCATTATTAAGACATTCCTTCAATGAGGAATGCTGAAGAAGTATCTACCTACTATATCTTCAGCAGCAGAGACGTAACCACAAAGGTTCAAAGTAGTGCAATCAGTTCATACTCGGATACAGATGTTTGCTATGCCTACAATGCACCGGCCTAGAGTCAGCGAGAGGATTACAGGATAACATATAGGTAATGCAAAAAAGATGTAAGTCCAACCTGGTAAAGTGACCTGACGGAACGGCAGTAAGGTGTGATTGTAGATTGTGGAGATTTGTCGCAAACCATGCTGAAAAAGAATTAATCACAAAAAAGAGCATAGTGCAATACTGGATGTGAGATACACTGGCCCATGTCCTCACTCCCAGAAATAAATCCTGGACCCGCCCTTGGGTACATCCTTAAATGGCGATCTATTTAGGTATAATAATACTTATTGACCCTATGGTCCATCTTCTCGGCCCTTTTCCTGTTGAGTAATGTCGCAAGTGCTGCGTATTCGAGTGTTAACTTTTCGTAACGGTGACTCGTCATTATATATATTTGCGTTGCGTTTACGGTCTATTTACCCACGTGCATCTCTGCTAAGTGCTAACATAAACGACAAATAAATATTGCTATTTAAATATGTCGGCAACAATTATTATGAAGCTTCAGAATTAAATAGCTATATTGAAATTCTGCATGAAACCTTTACAGTTTCATGCCGGGGTATGGATGCTAAGTTAATATGTAGCTATTCGCAACAGAGGGCGACGAAATGAAGCTTTCATAATATTATAAGTTATAATTCACAATTAAATAGTCTACAATATTTATTTATTTTATTTGCAAGGGAAAACAAATAGAAGTATATTAAAAATAAATGGAAATAACTTGACAATAAAATTAACAAATATTCTACCCATTACATTTTCGACACATTACAAAGATATTAATTTACTAACTGAAGGCAAACTGTAGTTAGAGCAAAATTAGTAATATAAACAAAACAAACTAAATAAAACAAAACTCTTGTAATGTATAAATTATTTATATAATTATGAATTCTGTATGTTAATAAATCGTACAGAATTAATGAAGTCCTTGAACATAGTTATATGTTTCTTTAATACGCCAGTCGCCAGCACAAAGCACTTCTCATCGCCTCGGGCCAACATTTCAGTAGAGTGGTTGATAGCCTACAACTTAGCTTCCCATGACTTTTTGATATTCTTCGGGGTAATATGATCAAAATGTCACACAGTAAACTTTAACAATAACACGCAACATTTTCTTTGTACTTCATTTATAATTTTAATGATATAATTTGACGGAAACAGAGACGTATTGATATTTCCGCTTACTTGTTTTAAATATTTTAAAACTAATTGAACCTCGAATCATTATAGTTAATTACAGGCGAAGATTAACCGTTTTATCATAAAAAAGAGTAAATTACCTATGAGTATGTATACATATATACAAATTCGACGACAAAGATAAATACAAATTCCATTACTTGAATAAAACTAAGTTATTCTTATATTCACGTGTGGCAAATGTGCAGGTGTATATTGCTTATGTCTAAGATCTGTCATATCGTCGATTAAACAAGTTTCTTGATAGTTACTTTAATAAAATACCTCTTAATTGGACCTCTTCGGAAGCACACAATCATTACGATCTTACAATAAAACTGGCAATATTTTTTCGATAAACGGATCATCACGGGAAAATAATTGCGATGATTAAAAAATGACATAAAGTAGTGTAAAAACTATAATAAGTAAATTACACAATTTAACCCAAGTTTTATTATGGTTTATAAACAGTGTTAATAATAGCAAGTATATAGTTAATGACCAGTAATTTGTCTGAACTTAGAAATACTTTTTTCGTACTTAGACGTCGTTTAAAACAAGGAACGTCACAACCAAATGCTCTGGTCCTTCGAAATTATTCAACACGCAATTATTTAAATAGGTAAAGCTCTAAAAGATGAAGAGTCTAATGCCAAGCGAAACTTAAGTAAACGGTAGATACTACCTAAGGATTCGGACATACCTTAAGCAGAAAACACAGTAGGCAGACACAAAGACAACACATGATCCTAAGGACCAAATGTACCATCAACTCCCCTAGCCTTAAATATCACTTTATATTCAACCATATTTCTTCCACAGACAGTATCCCACCTCAAGCTACTAATGCACATGGTGATCGGAGTTCTTCTCGGGCTGCTATATGAGCGAGCTGGTAAAGATGGCTCCAAGACACTCAGCAACCTCAGCTTCCTACTGGTCAGCACTGTCTACCTCTGTTATACGTCGCTCATGCCTGCTGTACTTAAAAGTAAGTGTATGACAGGTTTATTTTTGGAATATGGTTAGTTATTAGAAGATTTACATTCGAGTAGCTATTAGCATTAAATACCGAGATCCCTCCGTGGCCCGTGCACATGAACCCGTCGGTCCCGTCTGTCATTCGTAGATCTTTGACAGTCGGTAATCAGAGGCCCAAAAGTCTGACAGCCAATCTTACCAACGGGTATCGGTATATGTTATCTTTTAACTAGGTTGTGGAGGTCAGCTAGGCAGTCGTTTCATGTATTTAGCTGCATACGGTGAAACTGGAAGCCGCCTCCAACATACTTAGTTGAGAAAGGGGCCCGGCAAATTGATTGGTTAGTATAAGAATAGATATGGCATGTCCATAGTCAACTCTTCTTCTCCATACGAAACTACCATTTGGAAGGGGTAACTAGAATCAATTGTATTTTCCCAATCGTAAATTTTGACATTCACCAGTGAATTTTGTGTGCCTAATTGAAATAAATGATTTGACTTTGAACACACAAGAGTACCTAAGTTAGGTGGTAGAAAACAGGAGTGGTTGAAGATCACGTACAGGGTCGTGCAATAATAATAAGAGAGATCTATATAATGTGTAACCAGGAAAAACTCTTCACCACCTCTCGTACGGTTTCTTTGACTACTTGCCAGTGAATAAAAGAAAAGAAATTTCGTTTGGTTTTGGCATGTGCTTCGTTCACCTTTTTATTTCGTGGCGTCGGATTACGTGGAAATCCTACCAGTGTAATATATCTTCGAAACTCAATTGTTCTTTTTGCTTTAATTTGTGTACGACCGATACATTGAAGTTAGTCTGTTGTAAACCTAATATTTATTCTTGATTTAATTGTTAAGATGGATATGCTATGAATCTTTATTTTCATAAAAAGCAATGTAACAAAATGGATGGCAAAGAGAGTAACATAAACGAATGAAGCAAGTTAATATAAAGCTTGTAAAAAGTATGAACTCGTTGGAATACTGTTAAAAATTCGAGTACACACTAGAAATTGCACGGATATTAAATTACTAGCAAACACAATGAGACAAATTCAATTAGCTGCACAGCTATAATTCCTTACATAACGTGGAACCAACCAGTAACAATCTCGTACATAGTTAATTAGATCTTATGGTCAACGACTAAGTGCTGATGTCAGGGCTAGCAAATCAAGTTATTTCCTACAAAGCCTAATTATCTTTATAGAGGAGTCAAAAGTGAATACTTCATAATCATCATCATCATTTCTGCCCGGAATCAGCCACTGCTGGTTATAGGCGTCCCTTTTTTTCTGCCATACTTCCCGGTTCCGTGCGTCCCTCATCGACTTTGACGATATCATCAACATAACGCGCTTTTGGATGGCCCTGGTTTCTTTGGCCTAACGTTGGCCACCATTCGGTAACAGCTTTACTCGCCGGCCGATCGGCCATGAGGCGCTCGCCCTGTCCTTATAACAGTGAATACTTTAGATTAATCTTGTTTTGTTAGGCAAAGATATTCATCTTTGCATTACTAATAATTTGTATTTTTGTAGGCAATAACTTTTCAAATCTATAACACTGTTAAAAGAACTATTATAAGCACTTGAGTACTTAAGCTTTGGTTTCCTAAGGAAATGATAAATGGTTATTCAATAGCGACTGTTCAAATACAGAGCATTTTTGACATCGTAATGTCAAATACTGGTGAAAATTACAGATTTCCCAGATGGCTGTTATAAAATGACGGAACCACTTTCCTAGGAAAAACTAGCTTCCACACACAAAACAATGTTTAAAGTAGTTGCAAGTTAACTGCTCAAAAAGAAAGAAAGAATAACGTTTATTTGGACACAGTTCGTGAAACACAAAATACATCATCATTCTTTTGCATTTATACCAATTTATTTGGGGTCGGCGTAATATGTCTTTTTCTTCAACACTTCTCTATTAATCGTCATCTCGGCAGTCACTCCCTTTCTAGCCATATCCTCTTTCACACAGTCCATCCATCGATTCTTTGGTCTTCGCCTACTCTTATAGCCATCGACATTCATACTCAAACCTTTCCTCACAATATTAAACACAAAATACAATTTCAAAAAATAATGCTTCTTTATTTAACTGAACGTATGTGCCTACCTATCATTTTATTTCAGTAGTTGATGTCAGATGAGCTTGCCTTTTATTAGGATGTTACATCACATTACAGACGAGCTCGTAGACAACGAAATTGGATACAGTCAGAAAGGTCACATGATAAAACAAGATTAATCTAAAGTATTCACTGTTATTAGGACAGGGTGAGCGCCTCATGGCCGATGGCCGATGGCCGATGGAGTAAAGCTGTTACTGAATGGTGGCCAACGTTAGGGCAAAGAAACCAGGGCCATCCAAAAGCGCGTTATGTCGATGATATCGTCAAAGTCGATGAAGGGCTAGAGAGCTATTCTCTATTGGCTATTGTGAAAATTCTTTACTCTATTCTTAAAATGATATAGACAGCAAAATAAAAAAATATAACAATGGATATCGATTAATTACGATCAACAGCTTGTTATTTCCTGATAAATTTATAACTAATGGTTGTTATTATTTCACGACATTTTATAAAAAATTATAATTAGAAAAGATGATTGCGCACACACATACCTACGGTTTAAGACATTTTTATTTCTCAAAAAGAATACAATTCACTTAATGTGAGAAATACAAGGTAATCTTAAAACTAAATATAAGTATTACTTATGGAAGGCGTAAGGTTCGTAAATAAAATTTCATATTGAGACACGAAGCAACAAAATTCGATCTAAAGAAAAGCGGCCACATTCCTATATGTCGTATTTAGTTGCTTCGTGTCTCAATATGAAACTTAATAAAAGGTATTAGAAAATTCTAGACACACTTACCGAGGTCGCTGATTGAGCAGATTTTCATAATTCCTTCTCAGTCACGAGATAATATTTTTTTAAAGGAGTGGCGCTAGTGGACCGTTGTACACGCTCTTAAAACCTAGAGAAAGCCTTTAAGATGTGGTGTTTTATGGTTCTTTTGTATAAAGTAAAGGATTGCATCTCTTTAATGTCATTAGGTAATGTATTATACAACTCCGCTCCTTCGTATACTATATTTTTTCTTCCGTAATTAGTTCGTGGTGGTCTTAAGCAAATGTTGTTTTTTCGTCTGGTGCTACGTTTTTGTGTTTGTTCTTTTTTTGTAAATGTTATTTTTGAGTGTATTTTTTTATTTAATAGCTTATGTACTAGTATGCATGTATTATATTTATATATCTGTGATAGCGTCATTAATTTAGTTTCTTTATAAATTTTTTCAGTCGGAGTTAGGTAGTGGTAATGGAATAAGAGTTTTATTATTTTATTTTGGCATGTTTCGATCTGTTTTAAATTGGTTTTAGCTGCTGTGCCCCACACCTCTATTAGGTATTCTAGGTGAGGTTTTACCATAGAGTTGTAAATGATATACCTAACAGATGTCGGCAAGCAGCGGACGAACCCTCGAAGCGCGCCCGTGACAGAAGATAGTTTAGATCTTAACTTATCCAGATGTGCCTACCATGTCAGATGCTTGTCTAAGTGGAGACCAAGATGCCAGGGTAGCGGGATTGTCCGAAAGGGTTACCGCTGCCCTGGAACATAAAGGGCTAAGGAAGGAACACGGGTGGGTTTTAGTCAGTAAGAGTCTGACACTCCCTCCTGCTCCACCCAGAGCGGGAGGAGTCATTTAATGATTTCCCATCCTCAAAAAAAAAAAAAAAAAGTGGAGACCAAGATACTTCTCCGAAGAAATTTGGGTTATAGGTTCGTTATTTACGTATAGATTTGAGTTGTTTACGACTTTTTTGTTCCTAGCACTAAAAATAATATAGTTTGTTTTAGAGGTATTAACTGTAAGCAAATTGTCTTGGAACCATCTAGAGAGAGTGTTCAGATCTTGCTGTGCTTGTTCGATGACATCTTCGATATTGTTTCCAAATGAAAATAGGCTTGTGTCGTCAGCATAAAGTATCATGTCACCTGCCAGGTTTAGGTTATGTATGTCATTTATGTATAGTATGAAGAGCAGGGGGCCAAGAATGGATCTCTGCGGTACGACATAGGTAAAAGTTTCGTAGCTGCTTTGCATATCACCAATCCGAACAATGTGTTGTCTATTAGAGAGATAAGACCGGAACATGTCATGGGCAGTATCCCTGATGCCGATTTCATGCAGTTTTTGGAGAAGGAAACTATGGCTAATTGTATCAAATGCCTTTTTCAGGTCAATAAATATACCGAGTGCTGCGCATTTTTCATCGATATTGTTTTTTAAATTGGTCACAAGGTCAACTGTTGCAGTTAGAGTGTTGGATTTTGCGCGGAAACCATATTGATTCTTAGAGAGGAAGTTTATAGTTTAGAAGTAGTCATCTAGACGTTTATATAATATTTTTTCGAATATTTTAGATAATATTGGGAGGACAGAGATAGGGCGATAATTACCTGGGTCAGTCTTTTTACCTGACTTAAAGATAGGACTAACTTTCGCTATTTTGAAAGAATCTGGGAAGATGCCGTTTTGTAAACAATAGTTGATATTCATCGTGAGTTTAGTTAATATTCGATTTTTAATGCTTTTTATGGTTTTACAACTAATCCCATCTAAGCCCGCACTAGTGTTTGAATTGAGATTGTCTATGATTTTGCTGACTTCTGCTTCAGTAGTTGGGGTTAAGTTTAGCAGTTCACTTGTACTGGATACTGTTGCTTGTGTTGTTGGCTGAGTATGTATTTGTTCCTTAGGCCTTGCAATTTTATTTGCTAAAATAGACCCTATAGTAGCAAAAAAGGTGTTAAAATAATTGCATATTTCTTTAATGTCTGTGATTTGACCGGTTAGTGTATCTAGCTTTGAAGGAGCGGAGCATGATTTAGACTTGTTTCCAGCTAAGTTCCCGATTAGGTTCCACATCTAAAGGCTTTAAAGGCTTTCTTTCACAGTTTTTGAAAAGTTTATAGTAGTATCCACTTTTAGTACTTTGAATTTGTTCCAGCACGCTGTTTCGTAGGGTTATGAAATTGTTTCTTATTAAATCGTCATTGGGATTTTCCTTATAAGCAGACCACAGCTGATTTCGCTTTGTTAGTATTCCAATTATGTCTTTATTGATCCAGTCTGATTTTAACATATTTTGAATTTTGACTTTCGGTATTCTATTTTTTATTACTGCTTCCTTTATTGTGTTTTCTAAGCCTTCGTAGTCACTCTCAGAGACATTCACAATTTTATTTTCTACTGTTTGGTAAAGCGCTGTGTAATCTAAGATATGGTACTTTACTTTTTTTTTCATTTCAGGTGCATATTTGCCAACTTCGACATAGATTTGCTTGTGATCCGACATTGGCGATTCCACAATAGTTACATGAAATTTATGATTTTTTAGGTTGGTTGAGACATGATCAAGGATCGATTTTTTTGTAGCGGTATCACGGTTACTAAATTGTTCATCAGTGTTGTTTAGGATTAGATGTCCATTTTCTAACAGTACCTAATTAACTCAACTTTATATAAACCTGGTTCTTTCTGTAATTTTAAATTATCATACATAATTATATAGGTTTATATATTTTTACACACCACCTAATGCTACTACTACTACCTAATAGTTTTTGTTCTAACCTACTAGTTTAACATATACTGATTAATTACTATTTTTACAAGCTAACACTAAAATATATACAGTTTGTCCCAGAAGTCGACGTCAAGCCGGAGTCGGGTGATAGAACAAATCATAATAGTTACCAGAAAAATATTTAAAAAAAAAATCTTAGGGATCTTAGGCAAATTTCATTAATTCCTTTTTTTTCGAAATATGTACACCCTGTGATGGTTTTTTATCTCCTTTAGCTACAAATCTTTACTTTTCTTCGTTTTTTTTTTGTTTTGTGTATTCTTTAGTAGTGCTTGTGTAACCTGTTGTTTTAAATTCTTAGCTAACTGCTCCAACTTAGAAGAAAATGTCATATTTATCCTAACCAAGAAGGAAAAATGAATACTTCGCCCAATTTTAACTGACTATACTGAAAAAAAAATGTACTACGCCAGTTTGACAAGTAACCTTAAAAGTTACAAATGGATGAGGATTCTAAAAGGGTATAGCACTATTTTATTTTTATTTAGCATTATATCTTAGATTATAGGAAAAAAAAATTCTTCAAGAATCCCAGTTTTGAAAAAAAATTTAGTGATTTTAGTGTAACCCAAGCTTGCCTGGAGCGTAACTAAGATTGTAATTTTAGCGAGAGGAAGAAGTGTGAGTGAGACAGATAGTGACGCTTTCGAGTTATAGTAGTCAAACTACTACCTACTACTACTATCTACTACTAGATACTTAAAAAAATAACACGACCTTGGTGGACTCTTTTTATTTTGCCTTATCGAGATTTTCTATCTATCACAATGGCATAAATACCATTGCTAAAAAATCTTTTTCACCTAAAGGTTGGCGTTGGCTGGTCGGTAAGACCCCTCTTTGAGGAGTGGCTAGAGAGGCGTCACGGCGCCTACTGCCTGACGCAGGTCCTCTCCGGACACGGATGTTTCGGGAGGTTCCTGCATATCATCAGGCGGGAGGAGACGCCCGGGTGTCACCACTTTCAGGATCGCCCAGAGGGCACGGTGGAGCGTACGGTGGAGGTCTGCCCCGCTTGGGCAGAGCACCGCCGTGTCCTCGTAGAGGCGATCGGCAGCGGCGGCGACCTCTCGCGTCCGGCCCTGGTTCAAGCCATGGTCCGAGGCGAGAGGGAGTGGGAGGCAGTCACCTCCTTCTGCGAAGCAGTCATGCTAGCGAAGGCTGTGGCGGGGTGGGCGAGGGAACGCACCTCACGCCTCAGCTGCCGCGGGAGACGCTCCGGGCGTCGGGAGCCGCGTGAGGACTCCCGGCCACCGTAGGCGCGGGCCTGCGGGCGGAGAGTAATGGGTAACTCACCGTCCGATCAGGACCAGGCCCGTGCCGGACGGCGCGTATGTGTTCCACGCGCGCCTCAACGGGGCCCGATAGGGCCGAAGCCTGCCAGGGTAGCGGGATCGTCCGAAAGGGTTACCGCTGCCCTGGAAGATAAAGGGCTAAGGAAGGAACACGGGTGGGTTTTAGTCAGTAAAAGTCTGACACTCCCTCCGCTCCACCAAAAAAAAAGGTTGGCTGGTATATGCCTTATTATAACACTAGCCTCTGTACTGTACGTGACTTTTCTTGAATTTTCTTGATATTTTCTTTCTCTTCTCTTTTGTACTTTGCTTTCTTTCTGGCTCCTAATAATCCTAGCCTGTGATCTTAGCCTTTAGCCTTCCTCAAGAATTGGGCTGTCAAATGCAAAATTTTTTTTTTTTCAAATCAGACTGGTAGCTTCA
Organism: Apamea anceps; assembly: GCA_951799955.1. Lineage (NCBI taxonomy): Eukaryota > Metazoa > Arthropoda > Insecta > Lepidoptera > Noctuidae > Apamea > Apamea anceps. The sequence continues at coordinate 5,314,313 of OX637506.1, forward strand.
GAGATTAGCGTGTTCAAATAAACAAACTCTTTAGCTTTATTATTAGTATAGATTAAGCGCCTCATGCACCACCATCGTGCATTAAAGTAATGATTTCAAAACATGAGTCAAGACCAATCAGATTTTTGACAAGGTTTATCGTTTGTCCACTTATAAATTATAGGGTCAATATTTTCCTAAGACAGTGTGATCCGGGCTTTAACTTCATCAACCGGTCCCGTCCGATCTGCAATTGGCCAAGGCCAGTTTTCCATCGGTCGGTCAGAATGCTACCATAACCATACCATGTCAAGTTACCTGTTTACTTTTTTGTTAGATATTTCTTTCACTAGAAATATCAAGTTTTTTTTTTGCCAGTTCTTGCTGCACGTGTAAGCACAGCTTATATATAATACTAGCTTCTGCCCGCGGCTTCGCCCGCGTGGATGTCGGAAATTATCCCACGGGAACGTGCTAACAGGATAAAATGTATGTGCTTCCCCAGGATGCCATCCATCTCGCGGGCCCTTTGTGGCTAATTACAATAGAAAACCAATTGTGTCTCATTAGTGGTGATTAAGAGGGTACCTATATGATATCTTTACCTAAGTACCTACCTAATTAAAAAAAAATACCCTACCTAAATAAACCTATTTCTGATGATAACTAATCTAAACTCAATAAATAAGCAAAATCCCTAAAAACTAATATCTATACGAATGACTAATCCTACCTAACAGTATTATAAAATAACCTAAGGTCACTACGTACACTAACAAATATACTACCTATACTATAAAATTAAAATCTATACCTACGACTTATAAAATTAAACCTAAATAACTCTAAACACTAAAAGGAATAAAAAGGTCGCACAGATAATACTGCGGGTGACGTAACCTTCGACAAACTTATTATTTGCGGTTGGTACAGTAATCGATCTAGGGATCGAACCGCAAAATTAAGTTTGTTTTTTATTGTATATACTTTTCCGGGATAAAAAGTACCCAGTGTGGTGCCCAGGATATTAAAGAATAATTATACCAAGTTTCATCGTAATCGAACCGGTAGTTTTTGCGTGATGCCTGAACAAACAGACAGAATTTTCACTTCTACAGATTTATTATAAGTATAGATGTTTTTTTTTTCCGAATAGTTGCTATGGATAATTTTATTAGTATCTATCTATATATATTTTATTGGTATCTAAGCAAAAACTTACCTCCACTTCTTTCAAAATAAAACCACTGATTATTATGCATTAAGGGGGGTGACTCTCCTATGAGTGATATTTCATTAAATAATTAATCATCGGAGCGAGAGTGCATGGGAGGCCGTCACCTCCTTCTGCGAAGGAGTAATGCTCGCCAAGGAGGAGGCGGAGCGCGTGAGGGACAGGCAATCTCTGCACCCTCACGCCCCTAGTCGCCCCAGGAGACGCCCTGGACGGGAGTCAACAGCCGACTCCCGGCCACCGTAGGCACAGGCTTCTGGGTGGCGAGCAATGGGCAGCTCGCCGCCCGGTAAGGGTTGACGGCGCGTTTTGTTCCACGCGCGCCTCAAAGAGATGTCAGCACGAACTGACGGGGTCCGCTAGGGCCGATGCCTGCCAGGGCCGCGGGTTCTTCGAAAGAGATACCGTAGCACAGGCAAGTGAAGTAACACGGTTGGGTTTTAGTCAGTAAAAGTCTGACACGCCTTTCCTTAAATAATCATTCATTAACATTATATGAACTTACAGGGTTGTATTGATGATTTTAATTATTATAATTCTGTAAATATACATACTTGTTACGCTCGCGAATCATACTTTGTTCAACATACAACCTGACAATGACCTGCCATTTGCAAAAAAACGTTAGAAAATTTGAATTTCGTGGGCTAGCCTGGTGCTTTCCTCTTAAATAGCGAACAGTCGCAACATACTGCTTCACCTATCTACATACATTAGACTGTGTGAAGGAAGACATGGCTAGAGGTGAGTACCGATATGACGACTAATAGAGAATAATGGAAGAAAGTCACGTTACCCCGACCGCAAATAACTTACCAAATTCTAGTGTTACATAATAAGTGGTCCTATTGATCCATTCTATCCAATGATGTTCTCCTTCGTGTCGCTGGCACGGCTGAATTTTATATCTTGTTTTCCCAAAACTTTGCCACTTCCACGGCGTTGTCAGTGGTAGCGTACAGGCCACTTTGACTGCAAGTTATAGGACACAGAGGGCAGGATGGAGCATGGGTTTGCGACATAGCTCCACAATACCGCCGTTCCGTCAAGTATCCAATCATGTTGATGCATGGTGAAGATAATGCCATTGTATGTCAATACCGACTGTTACTTTATTTCGGCGAACGAAGCCTTCAGTTTTTAGGTAGATGTCTCCTTTTCTTAGTACTATAATCCACGGCGGAACTTAGGATCAAACAAAAAACAATATAAGTAAATTGCTCAGTTCGTTTCATAATTTGGGCAAGAAACATACGAATATATTTTTTTTTTTATAGGAAGAGAAAAAAATCTTATAAAACTAGCTAATTCTAATGTCTTAGATTTATAACGTTGTCCAAAATCCATCAAGCCTAGCCAAAACAAAAACCTGTTTTAGTATTTGCGTCATTATAAAACAGAATAATTATGTTTTTGACTAGATAATTAAATAGATGATGTTTTAATCTATGGAATGCTTATTTTATTTGACTTTAAAAAAGGCCAGCCTTCGATTAAATTAAGAGAGTTTAGGCCTTTTGTACACACGTTTTTCTTGCCGTTAAAAACTACGGTTTATTCGCAGTGTTTAGGCACGGGTGTCGGTGTTGTACGGAACCTTGTTGACGGACACTTTTTCTTTACGACGCGGTTGGCGTTTGTATGCCCTGTTCGTCAATATTGTATGGATCTCTATGGAAACTTGTCAACGGACACGTTTCTTCTACGGTGCGGTTTAAGTATACCCCCGTACCATAAAGAAACCCTTAGGGCCTTAGAGCGTCTCTAAACTTTTAAAATTACTTACCTTACTTAAAATGCAAAATAATACTTATATTAAAACCATAATTTACTATTACATAAACTGTATATTCTGAGCATTAAATAACATTTCCATACCATTCAGAGAAAACCATTCAATAAAAAAACCGGCCAAGTGCGAGTCGGACTCGCCCATGAAGGGTTCCGTTACGTTACGATTTATGACGTATTAAAAAAAAACTACTCACTAGATCTCGTTCAAACCAATTTTCGGTGGAAGTTTATATGGTAATGTACATCATATATTTTTTTTAGTTTTATCATTCTCTTATTTTAGAAGTTACAGGGGGGGGGACACACATTTTACCACTTTGGAAGTGTCTCTCGCGCAAACTATTCAGTTTAGAAAAAAATGTATATCCATAGATACCCCACACGTATGGGTTTGATGAAAAAAAAATTTTTGAGTTTCAGTTCTAAGTATGGGGACCCCCAAAATTTATTGTTTTTTTTCTATTTTTGTGTGAAAATCTTAATGCAGTTCACAGAATACATCCACTTACCAAGTTTCAACAGTATAGCTCTTATAGTTTCGGAAAAAAGCGGCTGTGACATACGGACGGACAGACAGACAGACATACAGACATGACGAATCCATAAGGGTTCCGTTGCCATTTGGCTACGGAACCCTAAAAAGGTGTTTCCTCTGACAAAAAAAAAGTGATTTAATCATGAATATTCCTCTTTTTTTAGTACCCACCGAAATGTCAGTATTGAAGAAGGAGAATTTCAACAACTGGTACAACTTGAAAACGTACTACGCAGCGTTACTACTCACTGGCATGCCTTTGCAGGTAAACTATGTTTTTCTTAATCATCGTATTAACTATAGATAATTCCTCAAGTTAGTATTTATGTTTGCTTTGACGACACGAAACCTTAGTCACAGTGACACAAAACTTTCCATGCAATTATTAATAAGAATTATAGCAATCCTCAAACCAGGAAAAACTTCAACGTATGGTTTCGCACTATTTCCCTCTTCATCATCATCACTCTCTGGCCCCAGTCCCAATTTGTTTGAGGTCAGCGCAACATGTTTTTCCCTCTTATACCACACTAATTTAAAGTTATTGAAAACAACAACTAACTAGCAAACTGCCCAAAAAAATGTCCCTAGAAGCATTCAAATAACACCTGACATTCTTTGATAGTTGTGTGAAATATCTATCTACAACACTGCAAATTGTCGCAGTGTGTCAATCTACAACACAATGTATTTCCCTAACTGTAGGTACCTTTGATCTATAATGAAATCATAATGAGAGCTCGTCATCAGTAACCCACAAGCCTATGCAGGTAAACTACTGTAATTAAATCATAGTGTGCCATAATTGTGGAGATAACGAGCTCGAGAACAGAACACGTGCACGGTACCTAATGGAAAATGTCAAAGGGTTTGTAGTACACGTGTGTCTGAAGGTCATATTAAACGGTGGTTAGGTGAGGTACTAACGTTAACTCTGCAAAAAATGAGACTTGCTAGTAATGTATCAATAATATTTTATAAAAAGTGATAAGTATGAGAATATCATCATAATAATAAAATTATTAATTATGATGATACCTAAAAGTACTTAGAGCTAGGAAAACACGAGGCAAGTTTCCGTCATACAGTTGCCTTGGTAATTTTGTATTTCCAAAACATAATTTGTATTTAATAATGATAATTATAATGGTTTTGCTATTTGAAATAAAAAATGTAATACCTATTAAATTAAATATACCTAATATCCAACATCACTCAGCCGAGCGATATGATATTACTCAACTCAGTGGGGTAATTGCGTAACACACTATCAGTAGTACTCGCTTTCATTTCGACAGTTCAACAACATTCATTGCGTTATTTACGTTGTTGAGCAGAGAAATTTTCCGAACATGAAGCAATGGATTAGCGATATCCTTCTTTCTTTCTTTTCTTTTTCTTTTCTTCTTTTTTTTTAAAGAAAAATAATCAAAATTTTTCAGATTGAGATTTATAGTGTGATTACTATGTTAATGGTGTGATAAAAAATATATAAATAATCCCGGTGAAATCGATGAGCTTTGCTTTTATGTTCCATTTAGATTAGTAGTAAACTCTACATTTTATCTATCGCTATCACCCCAAACTCGCATGGGTACTATTACTTATATTATGCTACACATAAGTTGTGATAGGCAAAATATGTTTTTGTATTCTAAATAAATGTATAGTACTATGTATTAAATGTTACTAAGTTATATAATAGTTGTTCTGTTTTATTGTTAGGTATGAGATTTATATAATTTAGGATAGGTAGTATGTTATAGAAGTTCCTTATTAGGTTAATTTAATATTGTAAGTATATACCACACCGTCGCATTAGGTTAATAAATTAATCCTGTTATGATAGTTGTAAAGGTAATATATAAATAACTTCTGGCTTACATTCTGGTATGTTAGGACTAACCTTTTTTACTGTTTGTAGTTAATAATTACTTCTGTACAGCATAAAAGTAATGTAGATAGCTCACCTTTTTGTCTACTCAACAGATAATCTACAGTTTCGTGTACTCAGTGCCGTCGTACTTCCTATCTGGTCAGCCGATGGAGCCAGTCCGGTTTTTCATGTTCGTCATCGCGCTTGCCAACGTCGCGCTACTCGCTGAGGCTATGGGCAATGTCATCGGGACCTGCTTCAACCCTGTTGTAAGAACCGAGCTATTAAAACTCTATACCTACATTCTTGGGTGGATTTGAAATAGAAAAAAACTTTTTACAAAAAAAAAAAACCGCCTTCAAAAAAAGCCAAACAAAAACGTTCCTGCACTAAAAAGTAAAAAATAAAAAATTGAATTCCTGTAAAGAAACTTAATTTATTTATTTTCTTATTTTTTTTTTTTATTTTTTTTTTTTTTATTTGACATTAATATTTTGCAAATATTCAAAATTGTTTACTTCTTTTTGGAGTCGGTGCCAGCAGTTGTATCCTGTGCCATTTATTTTTTCAATTCACGATTATAAAATTTGAAAACAGATGCTTACAAACTTAATGCTTCAAAAATTTCAAAGTACTTAAAAAGTGGCAGGGGATTTTTATACGTATGTATAATTATTATTATTTAAAAGAAATTATTGTGAAAATTGTGTCAATTTGTTTTACAGTACAGTCTAGTCTGTATTTGTGTTTTAATTATTCTAGGTATGCAATAGGTATCTTGGTAGTTTTATAGTAAATGTTAGAGGTCGTTTTTCGAGGTATTGTTGCCCATACGTATTTCCTTGCTTTGGCTGGCACCGACTCCAAAAAGAAGTAAACAATTTGGAATATTTGCAAAATATTAATGTCAAATAAGTTTACCTTTAAATTAAGTTTCTTTACAGGAATTCAATTTTTTATTTTTTACTTTTTAGTGCAGGAACGTTTTTGTTTGTCTTTTTTTGAAGGCGGTTTTTTTTTGTAAAAAGTTTTTTTATTTCTAGCCGTTTAGTGTATTTTTTATTATAATATAATGGCAACGTAGTTAATATCTTTTCTACATAGAATATTATTTTGAAGAAGTACCAATATCATACAAGTAGGTACATATTACTGTCTACTTTCTGATCTTTAATTTGATCCCGTAGAGAGATGATAATATGACGCATGAAATACTGTCGATTCTTATGCGTCGTATGCTGCCTCTAATATTGAGCTGGGCGGTAACAGTCCATAAACTACAAGGGACCACCCTCGAGAGAGCTGTGATCGACCTTGGTAAAAAAAACTTTGCAAAAGGACAAATATATGTCGCGCTAAGTCGTGTCAGAAGTTTGGAAGGCATAGTGTTATCAGATTTAGACGCCAATAAATTATTGAATCGACCACACGATGATCGAGCGATGACAGAGATAACAAGGTTGCGGAATCTGCCATCTGATAATCAAGACAACACATAACGTGCCATGGAATAGGCCTACCGGGGAAACCACATTAAAAAAAAACGCGCCCAGCACACTACCTCATAGGTGGCGTGGAAACGTGTGCATACTACCAAGAATACAATTTTATAAAGATATAGTAAATAATAGAAGCGATTTTTTTTTAAACATTGTAAACAAAATGCCTTTAATATTTCAGAAGTTGTTTTGTGGACACATTGATGATAACATCAAAACTAGATTTTCAATGGCACCTTGTATTCAGAGTGCATCTCATGACAGTTCTAAGCCCAAATACTGCTAGGATACATTGTTTTATTTTGAAGTTCTCATGCCAACCTTCCACCTTCCAGCTCCATCATCAGATCAGTTCGATAGTAACTTATAGCCAAAGTGCATTTCATGACAATTCTAATAAGCCCAAACACGGCTAGAATACGTTGATTAATTACGGAGTTCCGGTACCTGTCTTCCGGCTCCATCATGATCATCAGATCAGTTCAATGATAACATTTTCAATATAACTATTCAGGATTGTATGTTTATTTGTATTGTCATAGTTGCTTAACTATCTTGATTGTGATATCTATGCGAGTGACAAGTTCCGTTAGCCATATCTGATCTTCTTCACCAGTTCCACTTCATCAAATGTTACTTTTTGACTGTAAACGCTTGATTTCTCGATGAAAATATTAAAATTACTATATAGTTGCCTATAATATTTGAGGAGTTCCCTCGATTCCTCATGGATCCCATCATCAGAACTGGATTTTGAAAAAAATGGGACCAATCTGGAAGCATATCCTTTAAAGTTAAAAAAAAATTTTGCAAATCGATCCATAAACAACGGAGTTCTGAGGTAACAAACATAAAAAAATAAAATAAAAAATAAAATAAAAAAAATACAACCGAATTGAGAACCTCCTCCTTTTTTTGAAGTCGGTTAAAAAGGACCAAGATTGGAACCTTGTGGTATTCCCACTTTGTTTTTCCGTAATTTTGTTGTATGTATTTTGAAAAATCCATACTCCTTGGCCACGTCTGGCTTGGGTTGCGTGCTAATCCCAACATAGCTAAAAATGGGTAGTCTAATGATGAGTAGCTTTGACAAGAAGGATGCGGGACGTGCCAGAGGCTTTACACAGGACTCAAATAAATAGTTCATCATTTACTTTGAAAATCGTTCAATATTTTTAAAATTATTGTTAGCCTCGTGTAGATAAGTTACGATAAGTAGGTAATTAGAAAAATGGAAAACATGCGTAGTGTAATTCCCTAGTGACATCCACTTTTCAATTGCATGTTATTAATTAAACAAATCATTAGCATAATGAATTACCTAATTAGTGTCTTAATGGTGGAAGTTAGGTAACAAAGGTTGGACCTTGTGAACTCATTTGAATCATCGTGTTATCTCTCGGTGGCACGTGACTTGTTTTGTTCATTTGTAGTTGTTCTCGCATGTTTCATTATATGTGGCAGAGGATACGTAAATGACTGAAGTAAGCATTTTTACTGACTATTGAATATACTTTCGAAAGTATACAGGATAATTTTTTATTCAATGCGTAAATTTTTACAGGGTGTTCTACCCATGAATATGAACAACATTCACTATGGGACCATCTCTGAAATCACGAAAAAAAAATCAGCAGATTCATACATTTTGGTCGAGTAGGTATTGAACTTTTATAAGAAACAGCTGATTTTTTTTTTTGTGATTTCAGAGATGGTCCCTTAGTGAAAGTTGTTCAGTGAAAATTTACGCACTGAATAAAAAATTATCCTGTATAATATAGTCAGTAAAACTGTTGAGAATCATGGACGTGGCAGATCATCATGTTTATCAACGAAACCCTTTTTAAAATGAATTGTCATGAAATACTAAGTCAAAATCGCTCAGTCGAAAGCTGTCGTCCACTGCAGGGAAAAATCCTTCAAGCACCACCAAAACCAGTCTGAACCAGTCCTGTGCTTCTTTACAAGGTCATCGGTCCAATGATTTACACTAACTACCACCCGTGTGCCCGATGGGATTTCCCATCGGTAACTTCTCAGGACCCTTAGGGAATGAGACTTAGTATTGGACTTTTGCTTATACTTAAGTAAAAGTTAGCTTTTACTTAAGTATAAGCAAAAGTCAAGTGACCACTTCCTAGTTTCTAGTTGTTTTAAATGACAAACTTCTACACAATTTTCATCCCCTATTTAACCACTTTAGGAGATGATTTAAAAGAAAACATTCCTTAGTGCTCATTTACGGAATAAAGGACTCTAGTATAAAATTTCATGTTGTGCGTTATCTGTCAGTGAATTGATGACTAAAAGATTTATAATAAGTATATTATTTATGTCTATCCAGAACGGCACATTCCTGGGCGCAGTCTGGACGTGTGCTATGATAGTGTATGCGGGCTACCTAGTGCTCCTGGCGCACATGCACCCTGTCATGCGCGCGATCTCGCACGCGTCGTTCTTACGCTACGCCTTCGAGGCACTCGTGCTGTCCATCTACTCCAATGGACGACAGCCGCTGCTGTGTCCTGAAACTATGACGTACTGCCACTTAAGGTGAGATTCATGTTCTATGTGTTTTGTTATACAAGGTCCCATTAAAATAGGTGGACAAACTTTTAGACATCATTCAGACCACCAAAATAAGGACAATGGTAAAACAATATATAAGAAAAACGCATTAGATACTTACAATTAAAATAATCAGCTAACAAAAATACACTTATAAATGTTGGTTATCCCTCCATTGTCTTTAAAATTGTGATGCGAGCATGCGCGCAGCGGGGCGCGAGTGCAAGTACCTACCCATAATGAATGGATGTGTTTATTCTAGAGTGCCAGGTATTTATTATTTTAGGTCAAAATAAAATCATTTTAATCAGTGTTTTTTTTGCTTGGATGTCTTTGTTTAGACGTACTGAGCGCTGTCGTAAAATTTGTCCATCTATTTTAATTGGACCCTGTATAATAGTCCAACATAATGGCTGAACCCAGACCTAGGCCAGACCACAGAATAAATAATAGTACTGCCAGAACTAGTATAAGGGATAGAGTTTAAAATTATTGCACTCCTATGTTAAAGTTATATTAAATTATGTCAATAAATTGTTTTATTATTATTATTCTGTTATAGAATAGATTTAATGCGAACTTGTTTCTTAGAGCTGTGGGACATCTTAAAACAGTTGGGTTGGGGACACTACATACTTGCTAATTCACCAATGGAAACTGCTGCTGTTAAACGATACTGACGCCTGCTAGATGGGCAGAATAATCCTACTCGCTTGATTTTAATGGCCCAGACCGGTGAAGCCCGCATCAACGTTCATCTCTGTGAAGTCACACATGAAGTGTGTGAACTGTCTCTTCGTGCAGAGGTTTATGTCCCTGAAGTTACTGAATCTGAACCATCTGACAGACTCAAAAACAGTATAAACCTGAGTTAAATAAATTTATTTTCTCTCTTTCTTTCCTACAATGTCTTATAATAATTTCTTATTTCCAGACATCCCAAAGCAGTGATCAGCGAGTTCAGTCTCGAACCTGACAACTACTGGAAAGACATCATGGTCCTCGGAGTAGAACTCATCGTTGTCAGAATATTAGCTTACTTCACAATGAAGAGAAGCGTCAAGTCGTCTGGTTAACCAATCTTTAAGTAGGTAGCGATATTCTTGAACAAACTCGTTATTTAAACACATAGTGACAATTTTAATGATGGTAATAATTTATTCGGAAATGGTCTCACAAACTTGAACTGCCATAACTTGTGTTACATAAGCGGTATAAAATTCTAGTTTGTAAAACACCATTGAAAATATGACGACACGTGTTTACATCACGTCGAAGTGAAACAACGTTGTTTAGATAAACATTATGTTTTTTTTAAGTGTAACCATGAGGTTTCGTACCGGTTCTTCGAACTTTAGAACAAAATTGACCTACGCAACGAAGATTGTGTTTCCAAGAGTCAATTGTTATTTCGGACTTTGCAGTTTCGGACATTTACAATGAACCTTTGCAGCAGCTAAGGTGCGAAAATATTTGACAGTGCACAACCGTGCACTCAGTTACCTAAGAAAGTCATAACATCACGCCTGAATTCCTCAAAGGGTTGGGCAGAGGGGACCCATTTCGTTTGTTGTACATAGTTAAGACCCATGTATTGATGTAATAGTGGGCGAGCCTATAGCCATCGACTTGGCAAATCTAGACTCCTGGCTGCTACTGAGATATTCGTAATGTAAAAAGGCACACACACACTGCCCGACCTGGGAATCGTCGTCATTTTATAATCAATTGTTCTTATTTGCCATTTTTGGTCTCATTTTCGACACATGAAGGGTCTTACACATGAGGGGACCCTTAAGCAATATGGCAAATTACATTCCAATTTCTTTTGTGTATTAACACAGCACGACTTATAAAATTGTTTCTACTAAGTAATGCCTATTATGCAGGCATTTTTTTTCTTGCTATTCGATATTACAATTCTCAATATTTATAATTCTTTCAATAATAGAAGGTAGGTATCCTGTATAAACTCAAGATACCTACCTACTGATACTAATGTTTTATTAAATTTATTGTAAAAGTTTATTTAATAATAATATGTTATTGTTTTTACATAGTTACGCTTCTTATTTATGAAAAATAAGCAAAGCACAGCTGTGCGGACACTTTAAATTGCCTTAATTTATAATTTGAATTATTGTTAAATAGACTTAATGGCGATATGGGTTTATTGTTAGTTAGGTAACTTTATTATCAAAATATTATAATTTAATTTTATAAAATGCATTTATTGATTCATAGCAATGTTATGTAATTATATGAACGCACGCTTTTCAGTGGATCCTTAGTTCTGCGTTTTTAGTGTTTCTGCATTAGGTACAATCAACTACCACCAATTTCATTTTAATACTATGATGTTACAAGTGTCTACTACTTAGCTTGCGTTCAATGTATCATTTAATCCAAATGTTTTGTATGGTCATAGGCAGGTATGTAGGGTAATGTGAACGACTACCTACTCACACCTACGTACACTGTACAGTCTAAAAATGTTTGGATTTTAAGCCTTAAGGTGGATGCTCCAAGGTAGCCCGTAACAAATATGTATTTACAGAATTATAACCATTAAAGTCATTAACACAACTCTCTAAGATCAAGTAATTCTACTGAATGACTATTTCATGAAATCTTGACATTTTAGGATTATGCTAACTTAACAAGTTGTATTACTGATTCTAATGATTATAATTCTGTAAATACATATTTGTTACGGCCGCGAATCCTATTTTAATCAACTTACAACTTAGTACTGACCAGCAAATTGCAAAAAACGTAAGAAAATTTGAATTTCGCGGGCTACCTTGGAGCATCCACCTTAAATTTTAAATTTTAATGGTTTTCAAGTATTTTAAGGTACATGGTAGATTTATAAGAATGCATGATATTAGCAAGACTTTCTATGTTTTTTTTTTTATATGGCAGGCAACTGCATAAAAATATTAATAAGGTCCAGGGTCAAATTAATTTAGCAAGCGAAACTCCACTGACGTGAGGGGTATAGAATGTTCTCTCATTCATTATACTTTGACTCTATAAATAAATATATTATCACTTTTTTTGTTTTATCCACAGATATGATGAGTATAGTTTTTTCTAAACTCATACTTCAAGTTGGTAAATGCGATCGTTGACCACAAAAATGAATAATTAATAATTAATGTATCATGTTTAGATATCGACCCATCATATCTTTTGTTTCAGACTACCTGCGGTTGTTACCCGTAAACAATATAATCAAATAATTTTCTTTTTACTTTACCATTTTAGATAGATAGGTACCCAACCATCACGCCTGTGGAGTTTTGCTAACTAATTTAATTTACCCTTTAAAAGCAACTAAAAGTGCTTTAAGTGTAAGTAGGTGTGATGAAATGGGTCTGGTTAGATATAAGTAGGTATTATTATTGTTATAGCGTTAGACCACATTGTCAAAGAATAATGTTAGCAAATTGTACCATCCTGTGATAAGTTTTCTTTAGATATAAGTACTTAAATAAATGTTTTACCAAGTGAATCGTATTAATTGTAAGACAGCTGTGCACAAACAAAACATTTGTTATATACTTTGATATGTACAGTCACCAAAAGAGATAAGTAACCAGAGTAGCTGGATATAGTTGAAGTTTAATAAGAAACCGATGGATGTTTTCAAATGAACTTAAATTTGATAAATGAACAGTTTGTTTTCTATTTATTAAATTAAATTTTATTCGAAAACATCCATTTTTTTTTTATTAAACTTCAACTATATCCGGTGACCCTGGTTATTTTTCTTGTTTGGTGACTTTTTTATTACATTGCTTTGTAAATAGGTACATAGGTATAGGCAGTTGCCACAACAGTTTGTATAAATATTAAATCGAAAGTCGTGATATTTAAACATTTAATTTTATGCTATTTAAAACGTGATGAGGTAATCATTACCTAACATAATCTTGAGACGCACACTATTATAAAATAGAAGCATGCAATTTTTACTAAATACCTAGTGTTGTATGATGAAAAATGTTTTTTTTTAATAATTCAAGAATGAAAATATACTTTTTAAATAAATCCCAATGGATTTTTATTATCTACTAGCTTCTGCCCGCGGCTTCGCCCGCGTGGATGTCGGAAATTATCCCACGGGAACGTGCTAACAGGATAAAATGTATGTGCTTCCCCAGGATGCCATCTATCTTTACGCCAAATCAGAAGTTCAGTGGTTTAGGCGTGAAAATGTAACATACAGTTTCAAGTTCAAATCCTCCCCTTAAAATCTGAATTACCCCTTTTTGTCCCGTCAGTGGTAAATTTTCGACAACTTTACATACTTATTATTAATTATTTTCTGTCAAAACTATCAATACTGAGTTTCGAGTTACTCGGACCGCGCATTCAATTTCTTCCACACAAACTTCACACCTCTATATCCCCCTTTGAAGGGTAGTTTTGAAAAACTTATAATGATAAACTTTATTTAATTACTTACTTAGGCAAGTATTCTTGCCAAGTTTCAAGTTTATTAACTAAACTAGCTTCTGCCCGCGGCTTCGCCCGCGTGGATGTCGGAAATTATCCCACGGGAACGTGCTAACAGGATAAAATGTACGTGCACCAGGATGCCATCTATCTCGCGGGCCCTTTGTGGCTAATTACAATAGAAAACCAATTGTGTCTCATTAATGGTGATTAAGAGGGTACCTATATGATATCTTTACCTAAGTACCTACCTAATTAAAAAAATAAATAAACTCAATAACAGAAAATAAAATACCTACCTACCTAAATAAACCTATTTATGACGATAACTAATCTAAACTCAATCATCATCTGCCTAGCCTTTTCCCAACTATGTTCAGGGCCGGCTTCCAGTCTAACCGGATGCAGCTGAATACCAGCATTTTACATGGAGCGACTGCCTATCTGACCTCCACAACCCAGTTATTGGGTAATACGATACCCTTGGTACGACTGGTTGTCAGACTTTCGGGCTTCTGACTACCCGTAACAACTGTCAAAGATCCACGAATGACAGCCGGGACCAACGGCTTAACGTGCTTTCCGAGGCACGGAGGTGTCTCGGTATGTAAAGATGGTCACCCATCCACAGACCGACCGGGCAAACGTAGCTTAACCTGACCGATCGACCTGTGCGGCTGTTATTATTTAGCCACGGGCCCCTCAATCTAAACTCAATAAATAAGCAAAATCTCTAAAAACTAATATCTATACGAATGACTATCCTACCTAACAGTATTATAAAATAACCTACGGTCACTACGTACACTATCAAATATACTACCTATACTTTAAAATTAAAATCTATACCTACGACTTATAAAATTAAACCTAAATAACTCTAAAAACTAAAAGGAATGAAAAGGTCGCACAGATAATACTGCGGGTGACGTAACCTTCGACAAACTTATTATTTGCGGTTGGTACAGTAATCGGTCTAGGGATCGAACCGCAAAATTAAGTTTGTTTTTTATTGTATATACTTTTCCGGGATAAAAAGTACCCAGTGTGGTGCCCAGGATATTAAAGAATAATTATACCAAGTTTCATCGTAATCGAACCGGTAGTTTTTGCGTGATGCCTGAACAAACAGACAGACAAAAATTTTTGTAATCACATTTTTGGGTTCGGTGTCGGTCTAGTAACACCCCCTGCCATTTATTTTTTTGATATTTTCAATGTACAGAATTTTCACTTCTACAGATTTATTATAAGTATAGAATAGATATAGATATAGATGAATAAGATTTTTCATATAAACTGTATCCCCCGCTTTTCACCCCCACAGGGGTGGAATTTTGAAAAAATCGTTTGGGATTATTCATAACTTGATTCAAAGATTATTTATACCAATTTTCGAGTTAATCAAGCCACGCATTATTAATCCTCCCTTGTAAAATTAACAACCCCTTTTCAACACGTTAGGGGTAGATTTTCGAAAAACCCTGAATTATGTTACTCTTTATTTTTGATCTTAAGTATAAACACTGAGTTTCGAGGTAATCGGTCTGCGCATTCAAATTATTCCAAACAAACTTTAGCACCCCTATATCCCCCTTTGAGGGGTAGTTTTGAAAAACTTATAATGATAAACTTTATTACTTACTTAGGCGAGTATTCTTGAAAAGTTTCAAGTTTATTAACCTAATGAAGAAGATTTTTCATATAAACTGTATCCCCCGCTTTTCACACCCACAGGGGTGGATTTAAAAAAAAAATCGTTTGAGATGTATTCATAACTTGACTCAAAGATGATTTATACTATTTTGCGAGTTAATCAAGCCATGCAGTAAAATCCTCCCCTGAAAAATTGACTACCCCATTTCAGCCCGTCAGGGGTAGATTTTCAAAAAACTTTGATACACATTATTCTTTACTTTCATTATTAGGTATAAATACTGAGTTTCGAGTAAATCGGACTGCGCGCTAAAATTCATCCATACAAACTTTGAAACCCCCCAATCCCTTATTAGAGGGTAGTTTAGAAGAAAAAAAAACTGACAATCTTCATAATTTATTTAGATAAGTATTCGTGCCAAGTTTCAAGTTTATTAACTCAAGGAATAAGATTTTTCATACAAACGAATTCCCCCCTTTTCACCCTCTTAGGGGTGGAATTTCGAAAAATCCTTTCTTAGTGGATGCCTACTCTTCACGTAAAACACACCCTCCAAATTTCATGTCTCTAGGACCAGCGGTTTAGGCTGTGCGTTGATCTATCAGTCAGTCAGTCAGTCAGTCAGTCAGTCAGGACTTTGAATTTTATATGTATAGATCGCTTCCTACATCCACATTGAGCCAGTACGGAGGTCTTGACCTACCTATGTCATCATCATCAGCAGTCCTACGACGTAGGTAATAATAAAAACGAGCCTATTGCCAAACTCCGCTAATGGGCACTACAGACATCGGCTAGTCAGATAGTCACACAGAATTTCCTTAGGAAAAAAATCTTTAGTGGGTGTACCTACTAAAGAATTCTTAGTTAATGATTGAACCCAGCATCGCATGTTCAGCACTCACGCTTACAATCACTCAGCGAGACAGTCTGTCAGAGTCCGAATAATTTCCACGTACCTAATGCAATAGAAGGTAACACCGAGTGTTCTATGTGACCGATACCTAAATTCCCTCTTTCTCCTTGTCTCTTAACAGCAGCAGGCTATGTAGAACTGTATCGCAAACCATATCTCACCTATCCTATTCGCTGTAGCTGTGCCCCAAAACCAGCAATCAAAGTGACCTCTCCTGCCACCGACGACGCCGTGGATGAGGCGCACCATACATTCGAATACCTGCCGTGCCCTCGGTACGAAGAAGAAGACCTTCCATAACAGTAAACTGTGATGCTCATAACTTAGCCAGGTGGCTAAGCCTACCCCCCGGTGGGTTACCGCATTGTCGAGGCGGGGGGGCTCAGTAGCCGTGGCTTGGTCACCCACGGCGAAGTCAAGAGGAACCCGAGGAGGGGCCGCTCGTCAGGGCTTTGCCAGTAAGCCGACGACATAGCAGCCAACAAGTAGGTTACGGTGCCGCTTGGGCGACATCGCAAGTGAGGCGAGCCGCGATGTCGTATGGGAGGCATCACGGCTGAGGGTTGGAGGCCGCGGCAGGAGAGGAGTGCCAGTATTGCGGTGCGCCGCTCTCCCTACCTTCCGCGGCCTTGACGGGGTCGCCACCGTCTGATGGCAAACGCGGTGGGGCCGCTGGGGAGGAGGAGTGTTGGTATGACGTTGGCCGCTCTCCCTATCTTCTGCGGCCGAAAATTGGCAGGCGGCGGGGCCAATGACCTGTCCCGTCGCAGGGTGCCCAGACACGGGGTCGTCTGGCGCCCATGTGCTGGTTTGTTCCCTGGGGTGTACACGGCGTTTACTCCCCAGAGGAGGGTCCGGTGACGGACAGCCGCGGCGGGTTCACGAATGAGTGCTAACGCGTGCCCGTGTTCCCGCCGTAAGCGGCAGAGGAGGACACCGTGGAGTTTTAGTGGGTTAGAGTCCCACATAACTGCACTATCTCCCCGCGGTAGTGCAGAATGCATGAGCATTTCTCCACGATAAAAAAAGGTGACTAAGCCTGTAAGTACTTAAGTGTCGTATCCAAGTGTGCAACACGTAGCAGCGTCATTCACAACTCTGAAGCCAATAGCCTATAAAAGATAATCCTATCTACCTAAATTCAAGTGGAAGGTATTATAGAGCTAGAGTTAACAAGAATATCATCCAACCGCTTATCGCCTTGGGTTAAATTAGAACAATCAAACATTAGACTGCTCGACTAGTTGCGATTGTAGGCGTTGCGATAATCGCAATCTATTGCTCGTTTATCATCATTTGCTTCAGACACGAGACCCTAGCTAGAGTCCCACTCGGGACTCGGAACTCTTGAGAACCCGATTCGTAACATATTCATAATTATTGTACTGACGCATGACGGGACACAGGCCTCTAGGTATGTGAGAGGAAGTCGGCCGTAAACCATCACGCAGACCCAGTGCAGTTGATAGACTAACGGTTGACACAATGTATTAGGTAAGTTTTCATGACAACACAAAAAAAAATATTATAATCACGGTTTCTTCACGTTTTTAAAAGCACTGATGTAAAAAGAAAATTAGCACAAAGCACGCGCCTGTCTGGGTTTGAACCCACGACCTACGACTTGTAAAAAACTTGTAAAACTTCAGGCGCTCGCTGCTCTGACTCTGATACTGTGTCTGCAGCACTATATTACTTTACTCTTTGGTCTGCAGTCTGAGGTCTGTTGATGGTAGCATTTGCAATTAACAATGGGCTCAATAAATATTTACCATCAATACTACTTTGTCCTTCTCATACGTCTGACTTTACATTGTTCATTCTTCCTTTCGTATTCAGTCCATTCTTCTTTGGAATGCGCTTCCTTTTGATACCAGGATGGCCACCAGCCGGTATGCTTTTAAGCGGAAATTGCAGAGTTGTTTTCGAAACAAATAGCGTAGATTCATCTCAACACCTCTCTCCCTTGGTTTTGTATGCGATCATAAATCTATGGATCACCTGATTTTTTTTCACGATTTCAGGATTGGTCCCGTAGTAAAAGTTGCTCATAATGATGAGTAGCAATGACCTCTTTTAAGGATTAAAACGATCAAAATTTAACGGTGTATATATATAATAGAAGTATATATTATAGTAATATTCTAGTATCTATGTGTATATAACCTATTTATGTATTTGTGTACAGTTTTACGAATTTTTTTTTATCATTGTCCCTCCCAACCAAAGCACCTGCTTCTTCACCATCCTTAATTGACTGGTAGAGAATGCCTAAGGCATTAAGCCCGCCTTGTGCAAATAGTTAAAATAAATGAATAATACCTACAAAAAGAAGAAGTGTTGGACTGCATTTCTGGTCAAGTCTGAAGTTAATACCTAGGTACTGCTATTCGCAAGCCTGGGCCCCGCCAAAACTGAGGAGGTCCGACTTAGTTAGTACACTTATATAGGTGTTTTTTGGTAGGTAAGGTAATGTTAATTGTTGTTGTTGTTGTAATTTAATGTTTTAAAATGGTTTTACTGACACTGACATAGTGTAGCGTAAAATGCAAGCCGATAGTCATCTGCACAAATGATGCCCGCGAAACAAAACACTTGTATACTTGAAGTGAATCGCCTTCTTCGTGTAGCTGGCATGACAGTTATTAAAACTTTGTTGGCCCAAAACTTCGGTACACATCAAGTTACTACAATCTGTCAAATTTCTTTCTTCAGATTTGCAACTTTATCGCTAAAACTTTAAGGTTCAAGGTTTATTGGGAAAATTTGACAGTTTCGGGTAGCTTGATGTGCCAAAATAAGTAGGGTGCGTTTCTCAGCCATTTTCATTTTATCAGTTTTAGTGGATGTAATTTTTACTGCGCCTGGATCTGAATCAAAGTTTATTTATTTATTCAACCAAATTGATCGTAAATCCTAAAAGCAAAAACTTATTCAACCATATTTCTACTTTTCACTATTACTATCATCAAAATCAACATAATTTTCCGTTTCAAGTAATTAGTTTTGTTTATGAACAGTAAATCGATTATCGATGCTCGGTATCAACTGCCTTGCCTATCTAGTTTAGTGAGTGACTGACTAAGTATATGGTGTTCTGTGGTGACTGACTGACACAGTGACGTGAGACGTCCAAGTGCCTGACTTCTCGACTGTCGAAAGTTCAACATACTTTGCCGACACCTACACAAAAAGTAAACAATTTAGTTTTATCTCATTTCTCGTGTAAATTGTGTTATCTAACGTTGCCTAATTATTAGATGAGTGATTTATTAAGTGCTCCATACTTATCAGGGAAAAGTGCCGGTGCCTGCGTCAAATTTTAGGAACTTTTTAGACAATTTAAAAATGTAAGTTTTACTTCATTATAGTTCGACTTTATCAATAAAACACCTTTCTATTGAATATGAATAATAATTAATGCATTGTTTCAGGTTAAAACTCATAGTTATAAGTAGTTTTCTATTCGGTGTGGTTAACCTAACGGATGTTACTTACTATGAGGTATTAGGGGTTACGAAAAAAGCTACGGCACAAGAAATAAGACAAGCTTACAAGAAGTTAGCCGTAAAGTATCATCCGGACAAGAATCCTGTAAGTACTAACTATTACTAGACTCAATAAAAAGCACTGGCATCTTAAAAAAACTTGTGTTGACCAGTTTTTGTAGAAGTTAATTTGTTTTGCATGTCTGTAAATTGAATCACATGTGGTATCCTAATGTTCAATAGTATTGCCTCATCACATGTGTAACAAATGGTAAATACTTTTCTTGCAACACTGGTGTAATTGCACAGGAGACAAAAAGTTGAGTAGATATTTACCAAATAGGTCTTTACCAATTTCATTATTTTATAATGATAACTTCCAGGGTGAAGATGAACAGGAGAAGTTCTTAAAAATCACAGAGGCTTATGAGACCTTGAAAGACCCAGATAAGAGGAATAACTATGACCTGTACGGATCATTCTCATATGCAAAGAAATATGACTACCGGTCTCAGTCAGAGTATGACAACTTGTACTACAATGGACTGTATCATAACGATCCATTTGTTGATACACTATCTGGAGCTAGCTGGAGTAAGTGTTCCCAATTTAAAAACTTAATTTTTTCTCTCATTGAGGGAGAGGCAAAGGATTTATAACATTCATCTGTGCATTATGAGAACAAATCTGGTACCTATCCAGCTTTATTAAATTACATTGTATGTTGCACTATACTATAGTTTGTTGTAAGCTCAGTGTAGGAGTAAGTATATGAAGACTCAACTTCTCTGTACTGCATTTATCTGAAGAGAAAGAACCTTTCTCTACACTTGAATGGTATTAAGGACTTCACATTACTGAAAAATCATGAGTGGGGTAATTTTTCTTACAACATTACATGCTAGCAGCAATACATCACTTTTACTACCAATGTTAACAATGTTTATCAGCGAACTATAACATAAAAGTTGTAATACCAGTACAAAGTACATATATTATGTATAAGTAGCCTTAATATTGCATAACCAATTTCCATGTCTAATGCCTTTATGTATGTTGGCATTCTATTAAGAATTTTATACAGGCTGGCAGGAACAGGGACATTGACGCGCAAACAGTTACTATGAATTCAGCACCTGATGCTGGACACCCTAAAATACACATATTTCATTGGTTTCATAGAAAAGTTCAATACCTACGTGGTCAAAATGTATGGACCAGCCTTTATTTTTTAAAAATAACAACTTAAAATTTAAACGCTAGGGTCAGAATCATGTACTGAATCCATGGTATAAACAGGTTGCCCGTCGATGGCCCTGCCAGCCTGTATATTAAGAGCTATTTGAGATACTGCCTTACCTATGTAATTAAACAGGCATGTTTTATCAGAACTTTATTCAAAAAAATATTATAAATATATAGATTGACTATGAAATCATACAGAAAGTACTTAACTATGATAACTATATGTAGGAATGAGGACAGTAAAACTGTCTCATACAATCCACACACCTTCTATCAAGTTACTTTACTGTATTTATACTTAAATGAGTAAAGAAGACATATGTGATTGCAAACAATAATGTTTCAGAGAATTACATGAAGGATGGATTCTATTTTGTTAATTTCTATTCACCATTCTGCCCACCTTGCCAAAATGTGGCGGAGCATTGGAAAAAGTTGGCTGAAATCTATAAAGGAATTGTAAGTAATATTACATTCATAAACATGTACTATATTTTATCTAGGGTGGAACCTGGGTGATGCTGGCACAGGGGCTTGGAGATTGGCACTAGAAAAGAGAGGCCTCTGCTCACTGCTCAGCAGTGGATACAGTTGGGCTGTGAATGATGATGATATGTTAACAAGTTATTGTGTAAAATAATGTGTGTGTGTATATTTATTGTTACTTTTTCTGCTAACACTTTGCGGAACACTAAACGCAGACGTAATAACAATGGAACTTCTATTGTGTCTCGTTCAGTGACCTTCATTGGGTTAATAATGTTATTTATTTCGGTTTCAGGTAAAAGTTGGTGCAGTGAACTGTAAATACCACAACTCGTTTTGTTACAACAATATGAGAATAGGCAGCTATCCTACATTACTATTCTATCCTAATGTAAGTTTTACTATTGAAACTTCTAGGTCTCTAGGTGATTAAACTGTTAGGCCGTGTCCTAATATAAGCGACCGTCGTGTCCTAATATAAGCGACCGTCGTGATCATTTGTTCGGAAAATCGGAACGAACCCTTTGTTGGGGCGACGATCACAAATATTAGGACACGGAGTTATTCTTTCTTCAAACATGATTATATGTAACTGTATCTTTAATTTCTGTAACTTGTTTTAAACCGTTTTAATTAAAGAAATAAATAAATATATTATTTTGTGCGCTAATTTTGCGGCATTCTTATCTCGTAAAAAGTATGGTATAATCCTTTGCTTAATCTGGGTGATTTCTCGGTAGGGTAAAAAAGGTAACTTCGTGTACCACAGCGGGGAGCGAACCCTGGATGCCCTGGACGAGTTCGTGATGATGTTCCTCCGCACTGCCATCCACGTGCCTACTATTGTGCAGCTCAGGAGCACGGACAAGCCTATGGCGTATGTGCTGGGCGCTAACAGGATTGCCAAGAATGCGCTGACAAGGATCGCTTTTCATTTGGTTTGTTTTTATTGCATACATTATTTCGTAATTTTTTGAGGAACAATGCAAAAAAGCCATAGACAAATATGTTACGTATGTTATTAAAAGTTGATCTTACTTCTTTCAATAAGCATAAACAAGTCTGGTAATAACAGCCGCACGGTTCCATCGATTAGGTTAAGCTACGCTTGCCACGGTTGGTCCGTGGATGGGTGACCATCTTTACATACCAAGACCCCTCCGGGTCTCGGAAAGCAGGTTAAGCCGTTGATCCCGGCTCTCATTCGTGGATCTTTGACAACCAGTCGAGTGTTCTTTGATCGAAAGTCTTGACAACCAGTCTTACCAAGGGGTATCGAATTACCCAGTCACTGCGTTGTGGAGGTCAGATAGGCAGTCATTCCATGTTCAATACTGGAATCCGATCCTAACATAGTTGGGAAAAGGCTAGTCAGATGATGAAGTCTTTGAAAAGTCCAAGAATATGCTGACAAAATTCATGTTTGCTAGTGGTATATATACTATACTTTTTCATAAACTACACTCAAAAGTAGGTGTTTTAAGACTGTGTGATATTTGTCTCAAACTTTTGAGTTTTTGGAGACCTACATTAGCCATGGGTGTAAACCTTAGGTATGTCTTCTAATTTTCGTCTGTGTCTCTTTCAGAAAGATGTAGTGACAGTAGCATTGGTGGAAGATGACGATCTTCGAAGTAAACTAGCCAGTGATGACTATACGACTGTCGTATTCAAGTACAAGAACATCAAGAGAGAAATAGAGAGTACGGACGAGAACGAAATATTGCAGGAAATTGTTGATGCTTTACCCAAAATTGAACTTATTGGACCAGAAAAATTGAAGGTAATAAATGTTTATTTATTTAAGTATTTAGTTTCATTCACAGTTCAGTATTTTTATCTCATTATTCACAGCGTGTTTGTACAGTTGGTCACCACAAGTAAAGCGCGCATCGCTTCCTGAGATAAAAGTACTGTAGTGGTAACATTTGCAGTACGAAAACCGCCCTTACTGTTACTGAATAAAGGCGCTGTCAATGTCAAATTATTACCACTGATGTGCTTTAAATAGGCAAACTTAATGCCACAAGCCATTCTCTACTTTTAATGTCTAAAATGTAAAATGTTTCCAAATGCTTTGAATCCTCGAGACTTGGGTTCAATCAATCTATACATATACTAATCAAAGTATAGTTGTTCCATTTCACTAGTCAATCATTGTAATTTAAACCTTATCTACGTTCGGTATTTAGTTTCCCAACATGTAAACAAAAATGTATTTTTGGAAAAACAAACTTTAACACCCGTACATAAAGTTGGTAAAGATTATTCTTACACTTTTATGATTTTTTCATTAATACTAGTCATTCTGAAATAAATTTTATTCACACAGCTATAAAGTTCATATTCGTTTAAGTGGAAATAACATTATTGGAAACAAGGATTAGGGTGGTTCCGACGTTTGGCCCCCAAACTGGAACGGGCCGGGGCCGCCCTAAAGCGGCTCTTGCCCAACCTGAGGGGGCCGTGCGGTCCATGGCCCTATATGGGGCCCCGGTATGGGCGCGTTCACTGCGGCTGCGAGCCGCACACTACCTGAACGCGCCCCAAAAGGTGGTAGCCATAAGGCTAATCCGGGGCTACCGCACGATCTCGGGCGAGGCAGCAAGCCTCCTTGCCGGACTGCCGCCATGGGATCTGGAGGCGATAGTGCTCGCGCGCCTGTATGATTGGCGCGCGGAGGCACTACGCCGGGGGGAAACTCCGCATCCGCGGCAAACCGCGGCGGAGCGGACGAACCTCCGGCGCGATCTCATGGCGGCATGGAAGGAGCGACTATCGCAACCCAGCGCAGGGCACGCCACGATAGCGGCGGTAAGACCCCTCTTTGAGGAGTGGCTAGAGAGACGTCACGGCGTTCTCACCTACCGCCTGACGCAGGTCCTCTCCGGACACGGATGTTTCGGGAGGTTCCTGCACATAATCAGGCGGGAGGAGACGCCCGGGTGTCACCACTGTCAGGATTGCCCAGAGGACACGGTGGAGCATACGGTGGAGGTCTGCCCTGCTTGGGCAGAGCACCGCCGTGTCCTCGTAGAGGCGATCGGCAGCGGCGGCGACCTCTCGCGTCCGGCCCTGGTTCAAGCCATGGTCCGGGGCGAGAGGGAGTGGGAGGCAGTCACCTCCTTCTGCGAAGCAGTCATGCTAGCGAAGGAGGTGGCGGGGTGGGCGAGAGAACGCGCCTTGCGCACCTCACGCCTCAGCCGCCGCGGGAGACGCTCCGGGCGTCGGGAGCCGCGTGACGACTCCCGGCCACCGTAGGCGCGGGCCTGCGGGCGGTGAGTAATGGGTAACTCACCGTCCGATCAGGACCAGGCCCGTGCCGGACGGCGTGTTGTGTTCCACGCGCGCCTCAAAGAGATGTCAGCATGAGTGACGGGGCCCCATAGGGCCGTAGCCTGCCAGGGTAGCGGGATTGTCCGAAAGGGTTACCGCTGCCCTGGAACATAAAGGGCTAAGGAAGGAACACGGGTGGGTTATAGTCAGTAAGAGTCTGACACTCCCTCCTGTTCCACCCAGAGCGGGAGGAGTCATTTGATGATTTCCCATCCTCAAAAAAAAAAAAAAAAAAAAAGGGTAGTCATAACACATGTCAAGAATTAGGTAAGACATGACATAAAAGTCACACGCGAGCTCATGATATGGAACAACTTATGTTACATTTCATACTATTATATAAAAATCGTGCGTATTGTCTAATTTGCAGGAAATAAGGAATAGTTTACGTACTGGCTCGCAAAAGACGTGGGTTTTATTCTTCTCAAAGAATGGAGAGAATAGATTGCATCTACATCAGATGATTGCTGCGTTCCCTAATATGAACTTTGGTAAGTTCTACAAATCTTCATAATGAGTAGTGCTAAAGCTATTTTTGGGTTTTTAACCGACTTCTAAAAAAGGAAGATGTTTGTTCGCACATAACTCCGTCGCTTGCCAACCGAAAAATTATTTTTTGTTGGAAAGGGTATACTTCCCAAATGGTCCCATAGAAATTTCATCAAAAACTGTTCAGTAGTTTGGTTTTTAAATCAAAATTACTGGTAAAATTTACAACTTAAAAGTGAAAAATAGAAACTTTTTTGCAAAAAAAAAAATAACAACCGGCTTCCAAAAACGACACTACAAAGTGCAAAATAAACTTTTTTGAAAAAAAAAATAACAACCGGCTTCCAAAAACGACACTACAAAGTGCAAAATAAATAATTTTGGAAGTCGGTGGCAAACAACGAAAATGTGAACCCAACGACATCGACTTCCGAAATTAAAGTTATTTTTCACTTTGTAGTGTCGTTTTTGGAAGTCGGTTGTTTTTTTTTTTGCAGAAAAGTTTTTTTATTAAAAGTAGATCTCTACACAAGGAGGTCGTCCACCGGAAAGTTATCTACCACCTTACGTATTTCCAGGGTGCCATGTCAGTATAATTTCAGGCTTTTAAGACATTTGAGCTTTGTCTCTAGGATAGCAAAGCACCCGCGATCCTTCTGGTATTGCAGCAGTGGCGGACTAACAGGGGGGCGGAAGGGGCGGCCCGCCCCAGGCCTCCGGTCTTGGGGGGCCCCCAAATGCTTTCGCGTTCCCCTGATCAAATCCTAAACAAGACTTTAAAAATGTGCTTAGACTTGGGCTTTCTATACTGGAGGAAGTATTGAAGGCACGAAAACACATATAATACGCTACAAAAAATAAAAAAACTATCTTTAATTTATTTATCAATTTTTTTTTTATCGATCGATTCGTATTTTATTTTCATCACCCATATCTATTTCATATTGTAGGTATGTATGTTTATTTAACCTAAATAATTTAATTCGAATTTAAATTTCACTTGCCAGATTTTAACGAAATACTTATATAAACTACAAATGTGAACTGAAAAAAAAAGCTTGTAAAACTATATTTTTTTTAAAGCGCGGGGGCCTCATTCGACTTTGCCGCCCCGGGCCTCTGACGGGCTTAGTCCGCCACTGTATTGCAGCAAAGCATTTGCAATGCCACTTATTTGCAGATGTTCCGAGGAGTCGGCATTTACCACTTACTGCATACTAGTTTGTAGAAACTATCTGTACATTTTTTTTTACTAAAGACTACTCAAATGTCTCCAGTAATCGATCACAATTTATAATTACAATAATGGTACTCAGCTGCATAGGCTGCTAAATACATCGCTAGGTTTACTTCTTTGTATTGTCTTTTTTAACATAAAGTAATGAATTTTATAAGTAAAAAGTAGATAAGTAATTGAGAGTTAATGTAGAACTAATCGCCTATGTAGATTTTGTTTTTTTAAAGTGCGTAATTTAAAAGTACATCGCCGGCTAACTAGCTAAAAATATTGAACCCGTATTTTTTCTTTTGTCAATTATATAAAAAAGGATGAAGATAACGCCCGTTAAAGTTCCGCGTGACGTCACTAGCTTGCTACACTTTTGCAAGCAAGTGACGTCACGACCCCCCACTCCCAAGTTTTGACGCGCTTTATCTTTGTCATTTTTTGTATGATTGAGAAAAGAAAAAATACGTGTCCATTATTTTTCGATAATCTAACTGACAGATTAAATTTTTTTTTTTTTTTTACCCAGGCAACTACCCTAGTTATTGTTGGTTAAAATACCAACTTCGCTTTTGATGTAACAATACTTTTCTTCCAGGTGAGATCGACTGCGACAAATGGTCGGAACTTTGCGCCTCCCTGCACGTAGAGTCCCCCCCGGCGTGGGGCGTGCTCAAGCGCGGCGGCGGGTACCAGCGGGCCGCACCTAACGCTAACGTCAAAGACTTCATAGAGACTGCCTCAGAAGCACTGAACCTGCATACCTTGTCTACTTCTGATTTTCAGAGGATATTTGAAGGTGGTAAGTAGCTAGCCAGCCACGTTGCTTAGTAAGCGTTTCGTACGAATATGAATATTTTTGTTAAGGAATAAGGTTCATATTCGTATGAAACGCCTGTTCACATTCGCCTACACGAATGATCGAATAGGAATATTATTCGCAAAAATAATGTTTAATTCGCATAATATTCGTAAGCAACGCTAACTTCAATCGCTTTAAACTTTTTTCAAAGTGTAGTCTGTGAATCTCGCCCTTAGTAGCATTTAAAAAGTTGAGCATATCAGGCGCTGGAAGCTCTAAAATAATTACGTAATATTGAACCCGTTCAGAGCAAAGAGTGCTTCTATCTTCTGCCATCCCTGGCCCCTGGCCCCATGTTACTGGGGTTGGCACAAAATATATTTCTTATCCACTCTCCCCTTTGAGCCGTAATTTTATCATACACACCCTTTTCCTTCCACACAATCCATTTTTTTTTCTTACCAGGAGTTTCAAATCAATTTGTTTTTATTTTCAGGGGACTCGGGTATTTGGGTGCTATTAGTGGCGCCGCAAGGGACATCGTGGGACCACATCGCCGATCCTTTCACTCGAGCCAGCTTAGAATACAATGTGGATGAAAATGTTAATGTAAGCAAAGCAGTATTAAAATGAAAAATCACAAAATTAACGTATATTCTGGGGACTAGCTGTTTGCGTTAACACACATACCCACAATGCTGGCGGCCACAAAAATGTACCTTATGTTCGAAATAAGTATTAGCTCGCACAAATTTTGGTCCAAAAGAAATCGAATCGACCTACTGTACATCTTAAAACCAGAGGGGCAATTGTCGTAATTTTAAGAACGTTCACAGTCTGATCTCAGTCTCGATCTGTCAAAAAATACTTCTAATTTCCCTACATTTTGACAAGTTTTTGACATTTGTTTGTCGCCGAGATGAGACTGCGACTAGATTTTGAACGTTTTAAATTACGAGAATTGGTCTTCGTCTCTTAATCTCATACTATCCTACACTCATCAAGATTTTACATAATCCTCATTTAACCCTCTGCCTACTGCTATTTTGCGCCAATTCCGATTTTATCGAAGAATAACTCCAAACTTCCTCCACAGTTCGGCATAATGGCTTGCACAGCAAAGACCGACCAGTACTGTCGGCAAGTGGCGTACAACAAGCCAGTGATAATCGTACAGAACGGAGCCAAGCGCAGCGCGTACAACGGACGTGACTACGAGAACCAACTGCTGGACTTTATAGATATGATTGTAGAGAGTGGAGGTGAGAGGAACTCAATATTTCAGGGTTTATTTTTGAGAAAGAACTTCATTGCTGTAAATATAACAAAACGATCAAGGAAACCACATGGCCTGGATTTTGGAAAAGCTAAACTGCTTTGTTTATTTTTCTTAGGCATGACTTGAACATGACCTTTTTTTGTAAAAAAGATATGTGAATGTATGTTTAAGTAATACTGTAGTGTGTAATGTGTGTCTGTACTGTCTATTGATAACACTTGCTTAGTACAATATCATTATTTGTTTTTCTGGATTGAAACGCAAAGTTTTTGTGGAAGTGAATGCTTTTGCCCCATTTCATTATTTTATTTTTATGTGTAATCTTTGTTTCGACATCTCAAATAAAAATAAACATTCTATTCAAACAGATTTGGAGTTAGACGAGAAACAAGTACTAGAGATATTGGACGCGTCATCGCGGGAGCATGCGTGGCTAGTCGCTTACCTGCCGGCACACTGCGGCAGCTTCTGTGACGATCTGGCGTACGAGTGGATGATCGTCGCTAAGAAGGTAATAAACGACGATACTAGAAAAAAAAAATATGATTTATAATAACAACGTTTCTGTGACTAATACATAATTAAATTAGTTGGTGAAAATTCACAGACGACGGTATCAATGTTTAATTTTAAGGAGGTTCCTTCCCCATACACTTCTCCATACATTTATATTTGCAGAAATTCTCCATTCCAACGTTGTATACTATATTAACACGTAAAAGGATTGAGATTGTTTTAGTTGCCTGTGATGTTGGCGTTGCCGAGAGATTTAATTCAAAATTCATATTAAATGTGTATATATTTACAGCTTCGCCCGCTTGATTTCGTGCGCGTGGGCATTCTGAACTGCGCGAGCAACCCAACTGGGTTCTGTGCTAACATTCGTGCAGCTACCGCAAGACTATATCCCATTGCTTCTGGACAACACTACAGGTTAGTCAGACTACAGAGCACCCGCCGATTTTACCATGGCTTGTTTAATGGCCGATTCCTATAATTTATGTACAGACGCCAGCAGGTCAACCTACCCGAAACTGTCAAATTTTCCCAATGAACCTTGAACCTTAATGCTTTAGCGATAAAGTTGAAAATCTATTAAAGAAATTTGACAGATTGTAGTAGCTTGATGTGCTGGCGTCTGTACACTCAGCGTCAATAATATCGGGACGAACAGACTGTTCAAAATGATCTAAGCAACTATGAAAATGAAATATTACCTAACTCAATGACACAAGGAATGTTTCAAAATGAAGACAGTACACGACAACTGTCATTCTGACAAGAACTTTATCCAATTGAGACAAAGTTTAATTTTCTTAATTGTTGAGATCATTTTGAACAGTCTGTTCGTCCCGATATTTTTGACGCTGACTGTACCATTATTGGTTAAAATTGACTCTTGTATCTTTACCAGACCCTCCTATATGGAAGTAGCTATCATAGATAAAATTAGCTTACGAATCGATTTATATGCGCAGATTGGCAATAAAGAATGCTTACCATTGGTAAGCACAACAAGTCGTTTTTATTGATAGGAACCGAGCATTAAAAGGCGGTCAAGGGATTGTATTAAGAAAATGTATAGCTGCAGAACAGTGCCCCTCTGTGCAAATCTGTGCTTTTCGTCAGACGATCATCAAGTTTTAACTTAAACTTTTTTAAGCACGCGGCTAATTCTCCCTTTGATCATTGAAAACTATGGTTTGGGTCCCGTGACTTTTCATAATTTTAGTTGTCTCGAGTCCCGGGACTTTCGGGTCGAGACTCGAGACGAGACAAGATTATCGAAATTGTTAGATTAGATACTAGAATTACTAGATAATAGTATAAAAATTTGTATGATTTTTAACTAAGTTCGTTTTATAACGATAAGATTTAACTGCCTAAAAGTGAATCTCTGTGTGATTAAAAGAAAAAGATTTAATTTTCTGTTTAATAAAATATGTTGATTTTTACAAAAAAACTTGCCTTTTTTTAATACGCTTCACCAGAAATTAACTCAATTAAAATTCTTCAAAAAATACCCTCTCGAAGACCCGGGCGTTCCCGGGACTTTGATTGTAGGCTGTCTCGTGTCCCGGGACTTTGAAATTCCCAAACCCTATTAAAAACTGACTACTTACTGTCTTATATTTATTCATTTAAATGAGGACCTCACCTATTTCTCTTTACACTTGTTGATATGCCCTTTTCTTTTCAGTGTAAGCCTGCAGCACCTCTCCCAAGCGCCGTACATACTAGAATGGGCGCTCGGGTACATTGATGACTCGGTGCAGAAGCTCAACTGGCAAACATTCTCTAAACAAGTCATCGCTGAAGAGTTGAACCCCACTGGGTAATATTAATTGTTTCTTTATTACAATGTAAACATATAAATTATATTTTTAAATATTAGAATATAAAAAGTACAAAAACATTTAAACATATAAAAACTAGTAGCCCACCGGTATCGGGAACAGGGTCCAAGCTACCGATGGTCAGGGCTCCAGAGAGAGGAACCTCCTGACAATGCGAGCCGTGTCCAGAAGTACCGCTTTCTGAATCAAGCCCTTGATCCAGCTGCCCAACGAGAGCCTCCTCAGGTGTTGATCGAGGCTCTTGGCTACTAAGCCATTGGCTGTCACGACTATCGGCACAATGAACGCTGAGTCCACATCCCACATGTCGACAAGCTCGCGAGCCAAGTCAAGATACTTTTGTTGTATTATTATGATCTTTCATTCTATTATTAAACTACTGCTAAGAACGCCCGATCTTACAAAACGAGCAACAATGGTTTATTAAAGTTATCTTATAGAATATAGATCACCACTCTGTTAACCATTTTTTCAATGAATGATTAACAACATTAACAACAACATTGTGGGTTCTGGGTTCCCACTGCTGAGACACAGGCCTCCTCTCTTCGAAAGGGGCTATAATCTAGTACCACGCGGGCCCAATGCAGGTTAGTAGGTGCCTTAGGCCACATGCTTCGGACAGAGCCGTCATCTACCCCGGTCGCGACGGGAACTGGAACCGGCGAGAGATGTCGTGCGGTGTCCCACAGGGATCGGTTCTGGGGCCGCTTCTGTGGGACATCGGTTACGACTGGGTGCTGCGGGCCGACCTCCCTGAAGGCGTCAGCGTAGTTTGCTACGCTGACGACACGCTGGTCCTAGCGCAGGGGAGGTCGCATCAGGCGGCGGCTGACGCGATGACACGCGGGGTTGCGATAGTCGTGGAAAGGATCCGGCGGTTGGGTCTCGAGGTGGCACTGCACAAGTCCGAGGCCATGTCCTTTCATGGGCCTCGGTACGGGCCACCTCCCGGATCCCAACTAGTGGTAGGAGGGGTTCACATCGGCGTCGAGACCACGATGAGGTACCTGGGTCTCGTCCTCGACAGCCGATGGAACTTCGTCGAGCACTTCCGACGTTTGGCCCCCAAACTGGAACGGGCCGGGGCCGCCCTAAAGCGGCTCTTGCCCAACCTGAGGGGGCCAAACGCCTCCTGCCGGAGGCTTTACGCGGGGGTCGTGCGGTCCATGGCCCTATATGGGGCCCCGGTATGGGCGCGTTCACTGCGGCTACGAGCCGCACACTACCTGAACGCGCCCCAAAAGGTGGTAGCCATAAGGCTAATCCGGGGCTACCGCACGATCTCGGGCGAGGCAGCAAGCCTCCTTGCCGGACTGCCGCCTTGGGATCTGGAGGCGATAGTGCTCGCGCGCCTGTATGATTGGCGCGCGGAGGCACTACGCCGGGGGGAAACTCCGCATCCGCGGCAGACTGCGGCGGAGCGGACGAACCTCCGGCGCGATCTCATGGCGGCATGGAAGGAGCGACTATCGCAACCCAGCGCAGGGCACGCCACGATAGCGGCGGTAAGACCCCTCTTTGAGGAGTGGCTAGAGAGACGTCACGGCGTTCTCACCTACCGCCTGACGCAGGTCCTCTCCGGACACGGATGTTTCGGGAGGTTCCTGCACATAATCAGGCGGGAGGAGACGCCCGGGTGTCACCACTGTCAGGATCGCCCAGAGGACACGGTGGAGCATACGGTGGAGGTCTGCCCTGCTTGGGCAGAGCACCGCCGTGTCCTCGTAGAGGCGATCGGCAGCGGCGGCGACCTCTCGCGTCCGGCCCTGGTTCAAGCCATGGTCCGGGGCGAGAGGGAGTGGGAGGCAGTCACCTCCTTCTGCGAAGCAGTCATGCTAGCGAAGGAGGTGGCGGGGTGGGCGAGAGAACGCGCCTTGCGCACCTCACGCCTCAGCCGCCGCGGGAGACGCTCCGGGCGTCGGGAGCCGCGTGACGACTCCCGGCCACCGTAGGCGCGGGCCTGCGGGCGGTGAGTAATGGGTAACTCACCGTCCGATCAGGACCAGGCCCGTGCCGGACGGCGTGTATGTGTTCCACGCGCGCCTCAAAGAGATGTCAGCATGAGTGACGGGGCCCCATAGGGCCGAAGCCTGCCAGGGTAGCGGGATTGTCCGAAAGGGTTACCGCTGCCCTGGAACATAAAGGGCTAAGGAAGGAACACGGGTGGGTTTTAGTCAGTAAGAGTCTGACACTCCCTTCTGCTCCACCCAGAGCGGGAGGGGTCATTTGATGATTTCCCATCCTCAAAAAAAAAAAAAAAAAAAAAAGGCCACATGCTTGCCTATAAAGTCTATTGGATGTATGAATAATGTGAAACTCGTGTCTATGACGAGTTTAAACGGTTAGGTAAAATTTTTAGAAATACCAATGGCTTGTAAATTTTTTAAAAATATCTCTTACAGAACCAAGAAACCCTGGCTAGTGTACTTCCACTCTCCAAGATGTTTCAGCTGCTACGAAAAGTTTACAGACTTCGCAGTAGCTGGCATTGTAAGTACTACTGACATCAAAGCTAGTATTTGGATCGTTTGGAAATTCTCATGTACACTGCTACACTACAGTCCATTCACTTATTTTACCTTTGATTTTGCATCACTGTCAAAATCACAGTGATCTTTATTGTCGTGGTAATAAGGTTGCCAATGGGGGGTTGTGGCATTGCGAAATCTGTCAAAATCATTGTTTTTTTTTTTCGTTGCTATAAGGTTGCTATTCGCTTGCTGCTGAAAGAGGTAAAATAAATGTGAAAGAGCTGTACACAC
The DNA here is from genome assembly GCA_951799955.1 of Apamea anceps. Lineage (NCBI taxonomy): Eukaryota > Metazoa > Arthropoda > Insecta > Lepidoptera > Noctuidae > Apamea > Apamea anceps. The sequence goes on from OX637506.1 coordinate 5,348,307, forward strand.
GGCTACACGTCAAGCTATACAAAACCAGTTTGTCTTGGCCTCACTTTGTATGATATTTTCTCACAATGAACGGTCAGCCAATACTGGTTTTGCATAGCTTGATGTGTAGCCGTGTGTACAAGGATCTTTTGGCGCTCGAATGCGCTCGTTCTCCCCCCTAGACTAGAATGTTATAGACAGGGGGCGGTGTTGGTTAGCATTTGTTTGTAAAATCACGCTGAAATGTATTGAAAAAAAAAAACTGGTCAAGTGCGAGTCGGACTCGCGCACCGAGGGTTCCGTACAAATGTGTAGGTATGCAACTAAAATTTACGGTTTTCGCAATTTTTCCTTTATGTGTGCTATAAGACGTTGCTTCGTATCATATTTCAAGATTCTGAGTTCACGGGAAGTACCCTGTAGATTTTAATTCCCTTGCGAGTGTCGAAAATTTGCAGAAATTTGTGGCATAAACGGCTGTATCTTTTGATTGCGTTGGCTTAGAATATTTTTCACAGCTTCAAGGGTCATTAGACCTGAGTATTTGATATAAATTCCAGCTTGATACCGCCACGCGTTCCCGAGAAAAATGGTCTTGACAGACAGACAGACGGACGGACGGACGTACGGACAACAAAGTGATCTTATAAGGGTTCCGTTTTTTCCTTTCGAGGTACGGAACCCTAAAAACAAGATAGTGGACGTTAGTTGTATTTTTGGCCTCGCGAAATAAGATCCTTGTACAGACGCCAGCAGGTCAAGCTACCCGAAATTGTCAAATTTTCCCTATTAACCTTGAACCTTAATGCTTTAGCGATAAAGTTGACAATCTGTTAAAGAAATTTGACAGATTGTAGTAGCTTGATGTGCTGGCGTCTGTACAATGACATAACTGAAGTGTCAATTCGAACCATGTGCAGTGCAACTATTGCCTTCAGCTAACCTGTCCTACAAATGACTAACTTACCATACTAATTAATCTAGGTAACTTTCCTCTTTTACAGTTACTAAACAACGCCGTCCAACTGGGTAAAGTGAACTGCGTGACCGAACGCGGCGTTTGCCAGCACGAACAGATCATGAGCTATCCCTTCCTAAAACTTTACCTCAACAGGAACCAACGCCAAAGATTTAGCACAGTTATAAACATACAAGTTAGAGACTATGAGAGTATGCTGGAGGAAATAAAACCTCTTTTGAGGAGGTATGATGAGAGTCTGCTAGCGGGAATTGAGCCTAGTGTTCGGAAAAGTTTTGATATAAAACATGACGAGTTTTAGTTGAATCTCTTTAAGCTTATTTTCGTGTGTCCGGTTTTGCCCAGTGTATGTTCGTGTCTTGTCTCAACTCTCCAGAAACGTGTGTTATGTGATTGTTTCGCGATCATTCCGTTTATCCACCCTGAGAAAACGCATGAACCGCAACGCAACGCAGAAACGCATGTCCGACAATCAACCGCAGGCCTAGTTGGATAAACGATATTTATAGGCTTAGTGTGGATTCTCGGACATTCGTTTTTTGAGGGGGGGATAAGTGTTGTTTCGAAATGTACCAAAATTTTCGACCGTAAAATATCATCATGCCTGCTTCCCCGATGAGTTAGGCACAGGTGTTTTTCCTATAGTATAGCCAATGACGTCAGTTATGTTATAATCCCATGTAATAGGGGACGAGCCTATTGCCACAAACCACATGAAAATAATAATTCTGCTAAACGCCAAGACTCGTGCAAATTGTGGTCATAAAACGTGCGAGTAGAACGGTGAATATTAGTAGGGGATTTCTTGGTGAGGTCCCGCTCCCACTTTTTATGACCGCGATGCCAGGAACATTCGTTTAGATAATACAAAATAATTATAGTACATAAGTAGACTCTATTAGGAATTAATATTGAGGCTTAATACTCGAAATCACAACTCACATACTAACTTCTAATCATTATATGGAAGTTATTTAGTTACCTATTAGGTATAATAATTTAAAATATTAAGTAGGTTCCAATTTATATAAATCTTCTTTCTGTTATATTCTTTTTTTATAGTTATTGCATTTACTTTATTTAGATCTTAATTTTGTACTTATTTTTGTGAATTCTCAAAAAAAAATATGATTGAATAAATAATTGGCAATCTAATAAAATCTCATTTGTTTGACACAAGTAATATTATTATCGTTATTCGATTAGGAGATATTGGCATTATTTTGTGATATTATGCTACTTTAAATTAATTATAATTTTTAATTAGAAGAAAAACTAGTGTATTATTAAGAAATCTGTAGTGCCTTTTGTACTGTGCCAACACAGCAAGTACAAATTAATAATGTATGTATCCAATTCTTATGTTTTTATATTAACCCTTTGTTTGCTGGAACGTGGATCCACACAAGATACAATGCCTTTTAATTGTTTCTGAAATTACGAAGTTCAACCGGTTAATTCAATTCCAGTTTTCCATGATAGGACTAGTCAGAGACATGGCTATCTAATTTTATATGCCATACTAATTGCCTTAACCAATAATAAAATAAGCATACTGCAGTCTTAGTTTTATTTATTTACTTAAGCTTTGAGAATAAAATTAAAATAATCTAATGTATTGCTGGCATCTTCACAAACAGCATCTGAAACCCACAAAGATTTAAGAGTTGTAAATAGTACCCACATTCACAGTAAATTATTATGTTTAAGCCTATAACGAAGGGACACTATAGACGCAAGGCAAAGGTCTTCTAGTCGAACAAAATTAATTAAGTATTTTAACTTTTCAAGAATAATTGGTTATTATAAAAGGGAACATTCGTTTATTGCACACACAATCTCTCATCTTAAACGCATACAATGCTGTTCCGTTGTGGGTAAAAATAATCTAGAGGCTTCTTTTTAAACCTGTATTGTCCCATTGCTGGACAAGGATCAAGGCAAAAGGATTGTCCTACTATACCTAGGCAAGGGTCGAGGTTATAACCCAACCACTACCAATATTATTCAAGAATTTTGGCTTAATGTAGTTAGGTATGTAAAAAATGAAACTTACATCATCATTTCTGTTCAACTGTGCATCAATGACTTCCTGATCCACACTGCATGGCAGGAAGAAGTCCACCAGTTCAAACAGTCCTTTGGAATCCAAAACCAGGCGGTCTTCACCAACTTCCAAGTTCAGATCTTTTAGGTTTACCTGCAATTTCATAATATTAAAAATTTAACATGGAAAGTATCCATAATATAACTGGTTTGTCAGCAATACTGTTTTAATTCATGTTATTTAGTATAAGACAATCCATTCATTTTAATTGAGAATTAAATCGATAGTCTTACAGAGGAAGGAATCTTAAATTCAGCCAGTAGGTATTCAATCTCCCCAGTGGGTGGTTCACGTCTCAGTCTGTACTCCAGTTCCCTCCTCACAGCTGCAGGAACTCCAGGTTTTTGCACAACACCCTTATCATCCAACTCCTCAATCAGAGGTGGTTTTACCTCATTCCCTACTCCCGTCTTTATTCCTCTTATTTGAATCCTATGACACTGCAAAGTACCAATGGACTTTCTATTTTTCATAATTGTGTACTTTTGCATGTCTATTTCAAACTGATACTTATCCTGTAAACCTTCAAAGACAACAGTGAGGAAGAATGTTTGGAACAAATCATCCTTTTCAATCTTTTTAAAGAATTCTGGGTTTATAGCTACATCATAGACTGTAGCCGGGGCTCCAGACTTGTCGGGTTCAGTTCTACCTTCACCAATGCTCATGGGCACTCTGTAAGTGGATGGATCTTCAGAACTGAGGATTTGCATAAGCTCTTCATTGCTGATGTCTCTCGGACAAATGATAGCATCAGTCAGGCATATATTTACAAATACCTTTTTATTATCTGGCTTTGTAAATGTTTTTACACAAAAGCCTGTAATGAAAAAGGATGCAAATTAATTTTGTGAATGTGAGACTTGAGTGAATTCTGCGCACATCAGACAGGGTTTGTTACAAAGAAGAGATACGGGTAATCCTACTAATATTATAAACGTGAAAGTTAGTATGGATGGATGTTTGCTACTCTTTCACGCAAAATCTACAGAACGGATTTGGATGAAATTTGGCACACAGGTGGTTTATAACCAGGATTAACATATAGGATCATTTTTATCCCGATATTCCTACGGGATCGAAACTTATGCGGGTGAAACCGCGGGGCGCAGCTAGTGTTAAATATTTAAGAAAATTATGTTACCTGGTGTAGGTTTCACGAGTTTCGAAGGTATTGTCTCTACATTAGATAGAAGCTTGTTGAATTCTTCCTCAACCGGGTTCTCCTGCATTGCAATAAATAGTTATGTTAGTTGAAAAAGCTAAACGATACTTAAATTAACCCATAGTTAAACGCTTTTATAAGAATATAATAAAATGTGCTTTGTGAGCAATTGTTGTAGGCGTAAATAGCGTAATATAATAACTTACTCGTATAATCCTCATATTCTTTTCCATGATTGTTGGATCAACGTCCAAACTTATTGACTTTTTCGTCATATTGTTTAGTTTCTAGGCAGTTTCGGCTACGGCAACGAAATCAACAAAATATTCTCCAAAGAGATCCAATCATCCAAAAACAAAATTGAGTATCATTCTGTCATTTAACCGGCTGACATTGACAGTGTCACTTTGTGACTTGAGCAGTGGGGAGGGGTCTGGAAAAACAAGACCATAGACTTTTTTTTTTTTTTCCTTCGCCCTTCTTGGGCAGGCTAAGGTCTTGGACCATACCGCCTCGTCTTCAGTCTTTATTGTCCTTCTTGATTATAAGTAAGGCCAAAGCCTCGTCTTCAGTTACATCCTTCTTGTTCAAAAATAAGTAAGGCCGAAGCCACGTCTTTAGTTTCATTCTTCTTGTCCAAAAGTAAATAAGGCCACAGCCACGTCTTTAGTAGTTTATACCTTGTTTTATATGTATTTTAGGCCAAAGCCACGTCTTCAGTATTCATTAGTCAAAATCTTAATAATATGTTGTCATATCCGTGTATTCGTCATAAACATTTTGTGTAATAAGGTCATATCCTTCTATTATGTCGCCCCGAACGGTCAAATTGCCCATCCAGTGCTGTCAATAAATTTATACAGTGCTATGTATGTACTGTAATTTGCCAGCAAACTTTGAGTGTCGCGCGGGATGCTTGCTGACGTTTTATATATTTCCAATAATTTATCGATTAGAGGAATTCTTTGTAAATCATATGCAGGGCATTCAAAAATTATATGATCTAAGGTCTGATCACTTCCTAAGTCACAATTGATACAAACTGGCGATGTTATAATTTTCATTCTGGCTAAATGTGCATTGAATCTTCCATGTCCAAATCTAAGACGATTTAAAGTGGTATAAAATTTTCTGCTTTTGGGAAGAACAGATCTGGAGAACCAGGGCGCAGAACCAATGGTTTGATTTATTTTCGCATACCATTTTCCTTTAGTTCTTAGTGTTTCTTGCCAGTTCTCATGCCAAATACAGGTGTTTTGTTCATGTAATTTAGTAAGCAGGTCGGAACTTGGTATGGCAACATTTCTTGTCTCTGGGATGTCAACATTGTCAACGTCAACAATAACTCTTGCAAGATAATCTGCGTTTTCGTTTCCTGTTACTCCTATGTGGGAGGGTGTCCATATTAAACTTATTGAAAATCCTCTAGAACCAAGCTCAGCGTATAAAGTTCGAATCTCATGTAAAATATTTCCGGTATTAGCGTCCAGTTTCGGGTTTTGTAAGGCCATGAGAACACTCATGCAGTCGGTCACTATAAGCCAAGTTGTGTGCCCAAGATTCTTTTCATGTATGTACTGCAGAGCTGTTAAAATGGCTAGAGATTCTGCTGTAAATATAGTCATGGCTCCAGGTAACCGCACTCCATGTCCAACAGTAAGATGAGGTAGATATATAGCTAGCGAAACATTTCTATTGTTTTTGGATCCATCAGTAAATATATGCCTGTACCCAGGGAACTCAGCAATTAACTGATACACGTCTTCTTTACTCCTTAGGTCACGATTAACATAAATGTCCATGGGCCAGAATTTGCTGATATAATTACCAGTGTAACATGGCCATCTGCCTTTACATTTCTCAATTTGATATTGATCATCAATACTAATTAGATTAGAAAAGTCATGAAATATAAAAGGGACATTTACGGAATTAGAAGGACTGTATACTCTATAATAAAATAATATTTTCTTTAATAAAGGATGATTTTTGAAAGATAAAAGCTTGAGAATGTATTTGGATTTTAAAAACTGAAATCTTATATTCATAGGAGGAGTGTTACACTCAATTTGAAGTGAATTAATTGGAGTTGTCTTCATTGCACCAGTTACACATCTAAGATTGTGGTTTTGAAGAATCTCCAATTTGTGAACCAATCTCTGATCAGACCCAAAGCATAAAAATCCATATTCAAAATGACTACGGACTAAAGATTTATATAGCATAAGCAAAATTTTAGGATCAGCTGCAATTGATAGTGATTTTATAAAATTAAATGCTTTATTAGCTCTACCTAATAGAGAATCAACATACTTAGTCCATGAGAGGTTGCTTGTAAAAATTATACCCAGAAACTTCACTTCATTCACTATTGGAAGAACACTATTATTGTAATAAATATGTAGGTCTGTTTCACATTCTCCAAATACTATAACTTTAGATTTTTCTGGACTAATATCCAAGTTTAGATAATGAAAATAGTTCTTTAGTCGAGTTAAAGCTTTGTTTAAAATACTTTCAACAGAACTTATATCTGAACCTGAAGCATAGATAACTAAATCATCTGCAAACTGCAAATTTGCCACTTCAAGACCAAGTACAATGTTTAGTCTATGTAAATAAAGAAGGTAAATCAATGGACTGAGGATGCCACCTTGACATACCCCTTTGTATGAAAAACGTGGCCCTATTAAACGTTTATTCACTTTGACATATACTTCTCTACCATGTAAAAAGTTAAAGATCCATATTATAATTTTTTCAGGAATACCAAGGGCACGAAGTTCACCCGACAAAATGTGCAGATTGATGTTGTTGAATGCACCCACTACATCAAAGAAGACACCAACAAAATGACTGTCCATTTTATTAGAATTGTATATGTCTAATTGCAAATGAGAAATGCTATCCCGAGTGGAGCAACCGCGTCGAAAGCCAAATTGATTGGATGGTAATAGACTATTACTTTCTATATAAAATTCTAGCCTTTGTTTAATTAATTGTTCAAAGGTTTTTCCCATGCATGATGTTAATGCTACTGGCCTATATGATTCTGCTTTGTGTCTTACTTTGTTAGGTTTAAGTACTGGAATAAGACAATCTGTTTTCCATTCATTAGGGATGATCATTTCCTGCCAGAGTAAATTAAAAACACTTAGTATGTTAGAAAGTGCCTTAATTGATACATTTTTCAACATTTTATAAGGTATTCCATCAAGGCCAAAAGCTGAATCACGTCTAGATGATATTGCAGATTTTAATTCCTGAAGAGAAAATGGATAAATTAGATACTCATAATGTCCTGAAGCTTTTACTTCATGAGGAATTGATTGAAATGGCCCCTCGACTGTATCTGGAGTATATTTTTTAAGAAAATCGAATACCCAAGGAGAAATATTATTACTTGGAGGTGTAAATGTTTTATTAAATCTTTTTGAAATTTGCCAAACTCTAGATAATGGAGTAGTTCTATTAAATGACTCACATAGAGAAATCCAACTTAGATATCTTTCTCTTTTTAACACTAACTTTTTAAGAGCTTGTAATTTTTTAAACTCAATATATTTTTCCAATGTGGGATTATGCTTGAACACTTTATAGGCATTTCTAGAGTCTTCTACTGCTTTAGTGCAATTCAAATTCCACCATGGTAATGGAATGCGTTTTTTACGATTATTATTTACTGATGCTGTATCAAAAGATGTAGCAGGTCTTATAGTTGGTAATGATTTAATAACAGCTAAATTTAATAACTTTATCAAGTCATTATATGACTGTAATGGGTTATCTTGATTAATTTTAAAATCCATTAATAAACTATCAACACTCTTCCTGTATATTTCCCAATCAACCAGGTTAAAATTAAAATGTTTTGATAAATTTGAAGTTACCATATCATGTGGGATATTATAATTGTTATTAATAAGTAATCTTGTAATTACAGGCAAATGGTAACTACCTAAAGGATCATCATGAACAGACCAGTTACAAGACAATGAAATTGAAGTCGATACTACAGTTAAATCAAGTGCATTTCTTTGCCACCTATCAGAGCCTACAGTAGTCATTTCTCCATCATTTAATAAAACCAAATTATAGTCATTAATGATTTCAAGCACCTCTCGGCCGCGGATGTTCACACTGTTACATCCCCAAGCTGAATGATGTGCATTGAAATCTCCACCCATCAAGAGAGGACCAGGAATATTACGAATTAAATTATCAAACTTATACTTAGTGAATGAAGCGTTTCCGGGACTATAAAAACTGACTAATGAAATTTCTTTATTATTGCCATATTTTAAACGAATCGCTATATTTTGTATGGAATCATCATATAAAGTATCTATTTTACTAAATTGTAAACTGTTATGTATTAAAATAGCTACACCATTGTGTGTATTACCTGAGTCTAATCTTACTATATTATATCCTTTAATACTAAAACTCATGTGAGGCTTGAGCCAAGTCTCACACAATAAAGCTACATGTATGTTATACTCATATAAAAAATACGAAAAAGCATGTTTGTTACTATTTATGCTCTGAGCATTCCACTGCACAATATTCAGCTGATCCATAAAATTAAGGTTTACTTATATTATTCTGAATTTTTGATAATAGAACATCTTTTATGCTTTGAGTGCAAATACTCTTTTCGTTATTTTTATTTTGAGAAATTAATGTTACTATTGTCTGTATTAAAATATTTAAAATTGGTTCTGTTTCAACTAGTGATTGTAATTGTTTAGCAGGACTGGACTTTGAAAGAGATGGAAATGACTTTTCATTGAATAAGTCTGCATATGATTTTTTATAAATTTTGTTTTTGTTTTCTTCCACTTTTTGTTGTTTGACAGGGCACTGTGCCGAAATAGCTACATGCTTACCTTGACAATGACAACATGTTGCCTCAGTTGGTGGTACTTGACATTCTTTATAATTATGGTCCTTTGTACATATGGAACATCTTTGGGAGTTCTTACAGAATTTAGCTATATGACCATACCTTAGACACTTCAGGCATTGTATTACCGGCGGAATGTACGGACGTACTTCGAATCGCCAGCTGTTCAGGTCTACACTATCGGGGATCGCTGCACACGAGAATGTGATGGACACCGTCTTCGTAGGCTGGAAGGACACCCCCCCTCCTTCTGAAATAGTGCGTCGCATAAATCTTCTAATAGAAATTATGTTCTTTGTGCTGGTTATTGCGTTATAAATGTGTTCGTTGCTCAGTTCAATTGGAACATGCATAATGACACCTGTATTTTCCGTAGCGGCTGCTGGAATACTGGCTTTCAATTTATAGCTATCCAAAAATTTTCGGTTTAATAACGCTGCATTAGCTAAACCAGGACGTTCGAAAATAACACCAATTTTGTATCGGTTCATGCGTAATAATTGTTTTACACCCTTATTATATTTTTTAATGCCGGTTGAAAGGGACATCATGTCTCTATCACCGATCGGGACTAAGTCAATACTTTCTAAAAATACAACATATTCAAAGTTGCCTCCGTTTTCAGGATATGACCTAATGTAGTCGGGAATCCTGAATTCCCGATACTTATCCTTTTCTTCTTTTATAGATTCCTCTGAAGAGCTTGAGGCTCCACCGTCGTCTTCAGAGGACGCCAATGGTGGAGCAGAAGACGAAATATCTTCTTTTTTTCTTTTCTTCGGATTCCCTTTCTTCCCCATCATGAGAAAAGCAACCGAATTAATTTAAGAATAAATAAAATAATTATTTTGAAAATTTGTTTTAAAAAAGGCGCCCTTTCGTTACGAATTTCCCGCGCTTTTTTTTTACAAGACCATAGACTATTATTATTGGACCCACAGACTAAGTTAGTCTGTGATTGGACCTCTGTGCCAAAGACTCGCAATCACATTAATTTAAAAAAAAAAACAGTCGCTCACTACCAATACATAGATTTCAGCATTTCGAGCTTGGTTTCGAGTGAAAAAGTATTTTTGAGTAGAGATGGGAACACAATATACCCTCTTTTAATTGTATTCAGTAACATGACAGTTGAAGGGTTTGGAGGAAGGAAATTGTAATATATTTTGTTTTTCAGTAGTATAGACGCCAGCACATCAAGCTACTACAATCTGTCAAATTTCTTTATTAGATTTTCAACTTTAACGCTAAAGCATTAAGGTTCAAGGTTGATTGGAAATCAACCTTAAACCTTAATACTTTAGCTTTACTTTTTTGTATTTTTGATGTTTGTATTTTTTTTTTTTTTTAATGTTTGTTCGGGCATAACTCCGTCGCTTGCCAACCGATTTGAAAAATTCTTTTTTGTTGGAAAGGGTATACTTCCCAAATGGTCCCATAGAAATTTCATCAAAAACGGTTCAGTAGTTTGGTTTTTAAACCAAAATTACTGGTAAAAATTACAACTTAAAAGTGAAAAATAAAAACTTTTTTTGCAAAAAAATACAATCGACTTCCAAAAACGACACTACAAAGTGAAAAATAACTTTAATTTCGGAAGTCGGTGGCAAACAACGAACATGCGAACCCAACGACACCGACTTCCGAAATTAAAGTTATTTTTCACTTTGTAGTGTCGTTTTTGGAAGTCGGTTGTATTTTTTTGCAAAAAAAGTTTTTTAGTTGTGAAAAGCAAACGACGCAATTTCATTTACTTGAATTTTATCCGTAATTTTGGTTTAAACCAAACTACTAAACCGATTTTGATAAAATGTCTATGGGATCAATCTGAAAGTATATCCCTTCACATATAAAAAGAATTTTGCAAATCGGCTTATACATAACGTAGTTCTGAGGTAACAAACCTAAAAAAAATACAATCGAATTGAGAACCTCCTCCTTTTTTGAAGTCGGTTAAAAATCGTTTATTTAGGCTAAGTAAAAACCCAACATTTCTCTTTTATTCTAAGTGATTAGGCGATTAGTCAAGAGCGCTTTTCTAAGACTTATTTACTCGATCTAGGCAAAGATGGGTTTTAGATTTGTTATTCCATGTGAGAAGAGAGGAACATCAAGTTTATTAGAAAGCACATTAACAAAACTGGGATCTCACCCTAATTACATCAATTGGAATCTGAATCATTTGAAGCAAATTGCTAATCCATTGCTTCATAACTTCGAAAAATTTGTCTGCTCAACATGTAAATAAAGTAGGTAATGAATGTTGTTGAAGTGTCAAAATTAAACCGATTCCGATTAATCGTGTGTTACGCAATTAGGGTGCCGTCTTGGTATTTTTCCTTTGTAGGTTATATTATTATTTTTCTCGTAACTTTATTTTGTTTACTGGATATGTTTTAGATTTTATTCCAAACGAGCGGATAAAAAATCAAGCTTACTATAAACAAGCTGTACTGGGGACATAATTGGAATTTACTTTATTTTTAATTACTTCATATAATGTTGCGTTTATTGGTATTTTGCGTTTAAAATTACGACTCAACACGTCGAATTATCAAGCAAACTTGCGGTCGCAGTAGATAGCTAAAGCTTCCTGCATTGCAACCATTCGAAATGCCTTTTTTTTTTTTTAGGATGGGAAATCATCAAATGACTCCTCTCGCTCTGGGTGGAGCAGGAGGGAGTGTCTGACTCTTACTGACTAAAACCCACCCGTGTTCCTTCCTTAGCCCTTTATGTTCCAGGGCAGCGGTAACCCTTTCGGACAATCCCGCTACCCGACCATTCGAAATGCTTCCGTGTCGAATCAAATTTCATTTATTGATAACGAAGTAGCTCTAAACGCTGTTCACAAATCTGAAACCTGAAAATAACAGAAGTTTATAAACCAAAGAGACGACCACTATTCTTCTGACTCTTCTAACGGCTATTTGCGTAAATCAAATGCAATCAAAGGCAAATCAGAAGGTCAATTCTCGTAATTTTTAAAACGTTCAAAATCTAGTCACAGTCTCATCTCGGCGACAAATAAATGTCAAAAACTTGTCAAAATGTAGGGAAATTAGAGGTATTTTTGACAGATTGAGACTGAGATTAGACTGTGAACGTTCTTAAAATTACGAGGATTGCCCCTCAGGTAACCAAGTCTGTGTAATTTTTGACTCGGAAATCTGTCAAATAGTTATGTTGTGAATAGCTAAAACTTATTGAATATTAATTCAGATCTAAGTAACAAGTATTATCGACAAAGCCACATTGGTGGATTGGAAATCAATTATGTATATATTAAAGAAGAAAATATTGATTTTCTTCTATAATATATTTGATTTTCATAGCTTATAATAATATTTTTTTTGAATCAACAACTAATCGCTGTATTCGTAATGCTAAATAGTAATTCGGCGCTACTCTATTTGATTAGTATGGTGATAACACGCCATCTCTAAATTAAACGTCATGGGAACTAGGTCGAAGGAATAGTCCATGTCTAACTTATTGGACTATTTTATTACTTTAGCGAGCCCTTCTCCATGAAATTATTATCTAATTAGTGCGCCTAAAAATCGTACTGACGATGACATTTATTTCTGAGACATAGTCGGGTTTGTTAAAACATCGGTGGAGAATCAATCGAAGGTAAGGGTATCATTCAGTCTTTAAAATTGTTTGCCATATTTTATCTATTTGAACTTTCTTTTATGAGTTTATGTTGCAATTAACTTTATATTTTTGCTATTTAAGCAGTACATTATTGTATATAGAATCAAGTTGTTATTTAGCTTAGTAAGTGAAATAAATTATGTAGTGGCGAAAAAAAAATTCAGACCTAGTTTGTCAGCTGTGTTAGTGAATGTAGAGATACGTATGCATAATAGGTACCTGTGTCGGTGTATTTACTTGTATTACAGGTATTTATAATTTATGATATGTTGTAGGTGAATATTTAATATAACCAAAACTGGGCACTGCCATACATATTGAAATAAAATCTAAAATAGACCAAATATTCTAACTGATAAAATTGATTTGAATTTCCTGAGAATAAAGTTTTGTTTCTTATTCTATTGCTCATTAAGTTTTGGTAGTATAAAGTAGCATAATCTATTTTATATAGTTTTGATACAAATAATTTATAAATCTTCAATTAATACATGTTAAAAGAAAATGTACAATTATGACTTCATTGTCACATAACCCATGATGTTTATAAAATGTTATTAAAATACTCTATTCATATAATACAAATCTTGTAGACGAATTCATAGAAAACACAGATGCTGAAGAAAGTTCTAGGAATCTAGGAAGTAGATGTGTAGGCACACAATAATTGTAGTTACATGATAAATACATGCCTGTAGCAGTGTAGTTTATTTAATGTATGTACACCAGCTATGTTATGTAGAGTAGTTTCCAACTTTAAGCTGGATAATGTGTGCCACACCCTGCATATTTTAATAGGGTATCTAGGTATGTGACCTATAGCATTATCCTGATAATATGACCCCTGAATAAAGAATCAAACTAAGTAATAGTACTACATAGTGATAATTTCACAATGAAGCCTGAAAAGAGAAAGGTTCAAGGTTCCAAAAACCTTCAAGGTTTGAACTGTGACTTTATTAATGAATGAATGCACAAGATTACCTCAATAACTTGACTGAAACCATTATTGTTATCTAATTGGCATTCAGTGATAAGAATGTAGTGTGCACTAAGCATTGCATAATGAGAAATTTACAGTTTCACCAAAGAATTTGTGGATACAACTATACATTCACGGACTCCTACATCAAGCCACCATGCATTTTCATGTTAGGTATAAAGGTACTGGCAATCAAAATAGTGATGAGTCATAGAAAAAGTTATGATGTAGTTTTGTAGCCAACACGCTGGCCATCATTTTGGTGTTCCAAATTGGAATTCCCAACAATTTAAAACATAGAACTTATTAGAAAAAAAAGCAGGGTGGCTTTGATTTAAGAGTCCAGGAGTGTAATTAATCTGTACTATTTATTTGTTATTACTTACAGGTATGCCTTGTACAATACACAATTATTAAAGGAAGAGTGGGTCATTATAAGGCTGCTTGTTATCACAATACTCACAGGCTAATTGATATTACAATTGGTTGTTTTTCCTTATTGCTGTGATCACCTGTGACTGTGACCCATATTAGTTACTGTTACTGTAATTGTTAGCCTGCATCATCCCACTGCTGGGGAATGGCCCCCTGACTTCCAGCTCATTTGATCCAGGGCTAAAGTTAACCACTGGTTGCTTGTTTTCTCCAGCTCATCCCGTCATCTTAGTTACAGATGAAAAAAAAAATTACCATGTACTTAATGTATCTTTTATGTTCTAGGAAACAAATCTATTTATGGCATAGCCAGTGGGTCATAATGGCCGATAAACACAGCCTTAACTATGATGTGAGAGAGTTAAAGTTGGGAGCTAGTTTCACAAACAACAAAGCATCTCAATACCACACAATCAAATGTAAGTATCATTTTAGACATTATACAATATGTCCTGGAATTAACGCACACCACCAAACACTCCAATCAGAATATTATGTTATGATTATAATACATACACTGAATTTTTATTATAATGTACAAAACATTCAAGTGCTCAAATCTTTATTGCGTTTCATGTGTTACATAGATTGTATTTTCAAGGTAAAATATCAATATGGACCCTGTCCGGCACAGAAAAATTAGGTTATTATATTGTTTATTTATTCAGATTAGTCATACTGATTGTGGGACAAAATTGTGGTCACACACTTATTAAGATTTAGCATAGTAGGTACTTTGTCCATTTTCGTTTGTTGTGGTCGTTTAGCGGAAAGTGACTGTAATTTGTGTAGTTTTCATTATTTTAGGGGTAAAAAATTACCTACTTACATTTAAAAATATAATTTTGATTCAGTAAAGGACTGAACAAACTACTTTGACTTTCATAATGTGCAATAATTCAGTTACACATTGTATATTACGTATAGTTTGCATCTTTTAGTTAGAATGGCCAAGAATTATTTTATTGCAAGGTTTTAATTTAAAATTGGTCAATCAAGGTTCAGTAGATTTGCATTTGATTTCATAGAAGATTTTTTTCCTTTTTATATATCATTCTGCTATCTGAGCTGCATCCTTAGTTGGTCATTTTTATCCAAATAATTTGAATATAAAGAAAGGAAATCTATACCAATAATAAAGCTGAATAGTTTGTTTGCAATAATCTCTGGAACTGCCAGTTGAATTTGTAAAATTATTTTTGTATTTGATAGCACAATTCTTGAGGAAGGCTATAAGCTATACTTAACATCACGCTAGAGCACTTAGGAGCCGACAAAAATAAAAAAAGTAAGAAAGAAGGCTAAGTGAAAACAAAGGCGATGCGATGGGATGGGGTCGGTCGAAGGAACAAGAAATTTCACGCGGACGAAGTCGCGAGCGCAAGCTAGTAGAGAATACTGTTATATTTGTTGTCTATAATTAATACAATCAAGAATATATTTTTTTGGATTTAAAATTATATCAATCATTCCAATAATTAATGTGCATTTGCTTGACTTTTTTTTCAATTTTTTATTTTGGAACTAAGTTCCTTACCGCGCGTTTCGAAAGGGGGCTAGACGGAAAAAATTAAGACCAAAAGTTGTAACGACACTTTTTGCTATAGCTGTAAAGACACTTTTTGCTATAGTTGTAAAGGTGGATACAGACTTTGCAAGGCATGCGCTACGAACGGCGCACAACGAATGCCTCTGCTTGAGCCGTGCGTGTTGAAAAATTATACCAACATATGCTGGGTCGAGCCATCGCGTGCGAAGCAAATACCTCGTTTGTCTGTCTTCATGTTTGTTGCGAGGCATGTGCTACGCACAGACGCGCACGTGCTAGGCGCGCGTGTGCGGCAGCCTGCTCATTGCAAGCAGTGCGTTGCGTTTGAACGGTTGCAATCATTTAATAACGGCCTCGCTGTGATGTTCGCGCGCAATATGGACTTGAAAGAAATTTTACGAAAAGCAGTTGAATTATATGAAAGTAACCGATTATTATGGGATCCAAAACATCATTATTAAGTATTATAATAAAAACAAAAGAGAAGATATATGGCGTTTAATTTCGAATGAAGTAAATGTACCCTTCGCAGAGCTGAAAAAAAAATTAATTCTCATCTAGGATCTTAGGGAATCAATAATTTAATGAATAATTATAAAAGCAGCAGCGAATACGCGCACGCGATGCCATCTTGACTGCTGCTGTGTGGGTTGGATCGGCCCGAGCATGCGCTGCGCGCTGTTTGGCCCGAGCAAACGCAGTTTCATTTTCGCAGTCGAGGCGTGTGTGGATATTGTACGCGGTGCACACCTCGAACGTGCATGCGCGGCTACGTCCACAACTAATGTAATGCTTCACTGAGGCACTTTGATCTTGAAGCATTTGCCGACATACGTTGGCTCGCCCTCGCACGTGCGTAGCACATGCCTCGTCACGAATATAAAGGTACACACTTTGCGAGGCATGCGCTGTGCGCCGTGCGCAGCGCATGCCTCGCAAAGTCTGTATACGGCTTAAGCCGTGCGGCGCGGCGGCGTGCGCGTGTTTCTCTGTCTGTCTCTCTCTCTCTTATAGAAAGCAAGCCAGTTATTTTCGTTTGTTCTTTCTATTTCGCATTGAACAGTGTGGTGTCGCGACGAAATAAAATCAATATTTTTTTAATTTCTAAAATATTATTATAAATAAAAAAAATTATTACAATTCCTTCACTAATTAATCGAAAGGAACTTCGTTCCATCCGGGTGTCCCTTGACACCTCTCAAGTTTTTTTTCCTTTAAAATATTACGTTAAATAAAGTATTTGCTGTCCTATTGATGCTAATAAAACCATGTCATGATCAGCAATTAAAAGTTCATTCAATGTCTTCTCATCATTAATATTTTTTCCATTCAGTTTTTCTGTTTAGAATCAATTATTGTTGATACTAATTGAACAATTACAATGGTTAAAATAAAGTTTTTTTTATTAGCATTTTCCTTATAGTAATAAATGCATGCAATAAAAATTATTGGAGTTCATTAGTTTTATTTTTTCCTGAATAAAATGTAACAAGGATCACAAGCTGCATTGCTTCGCTTTCTGCCAGTATTCTTTGCTTATTAAAGAAACCTATTCAATTTACATTCATGCCTGACATGCTAGGGTCATTGACCTACAATTTATGCCAAGTTATTAAAACCAAGTATGAAGAACATGAAGTTTCTTGATTTATTATTGTTTGACATGTTGTTAACATTTTCCAGATGACTTCAAGCCGGCGTCAGTTGACGTTAACAAAATGGCAACTGTGGATGTTGGAACAAATAATCAAGTGACCGTCACTGTGCCACATTTGGGTTTGTATTTATTTCTCTCTACTATTGGCTTGTTCTTACATCTTTGATAATCGTTACGGGTAGTCAGAAGCCCGAAAGACTTGCTGTGTGGTATCAGGGGTGTTACCCAGACACAGGGTTGTCGAGGTCATATAGGCAGTTGCTCCATGTAAAGTACTGGTATTCAGTTGCATCCGGTTAGACTGGAAGCTAACCCCAACATAGTTGGGAAAAGGATAGATAGATCATGCCTATTATCTTCTTGATATCTTGTCCCAATGCTTTCTTCAGTTTGATGATAACGACCAGACTTGCTGGGCAGGCCATAACTCATAATTAATCTAGGAAACAGTTTCTGTTTAGTTGTGGACTTTAACAAGATGATACTGATTTAGTTTGTCAATTAAATAGGTATTAAATAAACAAACGGAAGGGGTAACTAAATGCCTGCCAGGGTAGCGGGATCGTCCGAAAGGGTTACCGCTGCCCTGGAACATAAAGGGCTAAGGAAGGAACACGGGTGGGTTTTAGTCAGTAAGAGTCTGACACTCCCTTCCGCTCCACCCAGAGCGGGAGGGGCCATTTGATGATTTCCAATCCTCAAAAAAAAAAAAAGGGGTAACTAAATTGCGGTCGGTACATCACTATGTTTGACCTATCGCATCTTTAAAGAGAAACCGTTACTACGAATTTTTTCATTAACAATGTTCTATGAAAATAAAAAGACTTTTCTGAATTTTGTGTTATAGTGCTAGTAAATATCATTATCACCTCAAAAGATGGCTCAAAGCACCATGATTTTAATTTCTATTGCGGAAAAGGCGTACATTTTTTTAATTTAAGCTCCTGTGTAAAATTTTATATTTTCGTTTAGTAACGCTATGTCGAATGGCCGACGTCGATCAACCGCAATTTAGTTGCAATTGCATCACGTGTTGCAATATTATTGTGATTGGGCTTATTTTTCTAGAATAATTATATTTCTGGATAATAAAGAAATTCTGCCATGGTAGCTGAACACTTCTGTCAGCCTTCTATTCACTAACCTGGGCAGTTGTACTATCGCCAAAATCTATATCTGACTACCGTGAGGACCATTCCTGCTTGCAGCGCACATTATTAATCGACCTAAAAAGGATCCTCTTTTATTTTTACTTACGGACGCAGCTGTGGTCATCATGTGCACGGGATTTTATTTTCAAAATGGTTAGATACATATATAATGGTTTTGGCGCATCGCACGATCTAAGAGATACGTGTCGCACGAGTTTCGTCGCCTGTTGCAGATGACTTGATACAGGTCGTGGGACATTTTTCAACTATTGAAAACATGTGAAGTGTTTAATAAATTAATAAATAAACAAGGCTGACACACCACACATACCATACCACACTTGAAATCACCTTTCTAGTCTCCACTGAGGACTTTTTGTTTAGTTGAGTCCCAACATACACCAGGGTAGCGGGATTGTCCGAAAGGGTTACCGCTGCCCTGGAACATAAAGGGCTAAGGAAGGAACACGGGTGGGTTTTAGTCAGTAAGAGTCTGACACTCCCTTCTGCTCCACCCAGAGCGGGAGGGGTCATTTGATGATTTCCCATCCTCAAAAAAAAAAAAAAAAAGTCCCAAGATACAGACGGTTCCTATAAACAAAAACGAATCGTTTTGGTAGCATTTTTTATTGCCATGTAAATAGATTCGTACGTTTTACCTGTGATAGCTACTTCCGTATGGGAGGGTCTACTATGCATAGCTATGAGGTCATCGGCCATAAATATTTTGGGGTTTACTGGCAAATAATATTTGGTACTCTAACTGTAGGTAATATTGTAAACTATTCATGTCGTATCAACTTGTCTTAGGGGGCGTCCGTTAATTACGTGAGGCATTTTTTGGCGATTTTCCGACCCCCCCCCCCTCCCCCTAGTGAGAAATCGTCAGATTTCTCTTTTTTGCTGGCTTTTTCGCCTTGTTATTTTTTTTATGTGTTTATGTTCTTTATAAGCGTCATGTTTGCCGCAAGTAAAAGTATTTTCTTTCTTTCTTTCTTTTGTCTGCATTTGGCTTTCATTAGCGCTTTAGTGTATTTTATTAGCGATTAGATTACAGCCACACATGTTATCAATCACAATCTGAATCATTTTGAAGGATATAGGAGGACATTGCTTC
Organism: Apamea anceps; assembly: GCA_951799955.1. NCBI lineage: Eukaryota > Metazoa > Arthropoda > Insecta > Lepidoptera > Noctuidae > Apamea > Apamea anceps. Next base: position 5,367,994 of record OX637506.1, read on the forward strand.
ATACGTTCAAAAAAATTTTCTGCTCAACAGCGTAAATAACGGAATGAATGTTGTTGAACTGTCAAAATGAACATTGCTACTGTTAGTGTGTTACGCAGTTATGTCCCAGGCTTAAAAATATTATACATACTTTAGTTTGAAGTTTTCCTTAGTATTGATCTGCATAGATCTATTGTTTTCTATGATCAATTTAATACAATTTAGTAACAGCATGCTTGTTGCAAAGCCATACTTTTGAGAACAATAGTTTTTGATATTGGAAATAAAAATCCCGCTAATATTAGCATTGACAGCAAACAAATGTAATAATCCTTTATCTGAGGAAACCGGCATGTCCTAAAATCAAAAATTAGAACACAATACTTGTGACATCCAAATCCATTCAGCCCACTTCCCTGTGTCCCAGCAGTGGAAACAGTGCATAAACAATCCTTTATGTCGAAATACTGATACCCCATAACTCGTGAAAACCGTAATCCTTGGCATTGTATTAAATTTTTTAACTTTTGGGTTTTTCCACAAAATTACATTGTTTGAATGAGTCTTCATTGCAAATAAATGAGGAAAATTAGTAAAGAATAGAATGAAGATTAAATATTTTATAAACTAGCGCTCCGCGGTTTCACCCGTATAAGTTTCGATCCCGTGGGAATATCGGGATAAAAAGTCCTATATGTTAATCCTGGTTATAAACTATCTGTGTGCCATATTTCATCCAAATCCGTTCAGTAGTTTTGGCGTGAAAGAGTAACAGACATCCATCCATCCATCCGTACAAACTTTCACGTTTTTAATATTAGTAGGAAGTAGGAATAGGATTGTGTAGTGAATACTAGGACTATTGACATAAGTCGCGAAACTTACTTAGCCAATAGGGCTAATGTTTGCCGCTTACTTAATAATGAGAAGAAAAATACAATGCTGTATCACAAGTCTTTATTTTTTTATGACCGTTTTTCTTCTAGTGCAGAGCTAAAAGTCTACGTCCTTTCCCTTATAAATTCTTTTTTTTCCGACAGACGGCGCCGGGGTCCCGCAGACCGTATTCAAAGGCAACCAAAGGCCTTACACAAAGGAATGTGTGCTCATCATAGACAGAGTTACCGGCGAGATTACACTGGAGAAGCTCTCTAGTAATATTCAAGTTAAAAAGACAAGGTCAGTATCATAATATCAGCCTGTAACTGTACCGTCGACAAAAGAGTATAATAAGTATACAGACTTAAACAGCCAACATCCTGTATGCATAACATCCTTAAAGGGAAAACTCCAGGGTAGCCCGCGAAATTCAAATTGTGTTACGTTTTTTGCAATTTGCAGGTCACTGTCTTGTTGATTAAAATATGATTCGCGAGCGTAACAAATATGACTACAGAATTATAATCATTAAAATCATTAACACAACCAATGGATAGGATTATACGGGCTAAGGCCTGTTCTCATACAGGACCACTGCGACTTGGCGATTTCATTCGTAAAATCATTATTTTTTGCTATTGAACTAGATATAAGAATCAAATTCTCCTTATTCCTAGAAGATTGTTGCATATTATCTGTCAATCGGAAACGTCGTGTTAGCACCGTTTATTCTTCAGCTCGGTATAGTTACGATTACGTCACAAATATGCGGCTAGAAAGTACACGGCAAATAAAAGTATTCCATTAGTCACTCTTATACCTTTCTCTAAAAAGAAAAAAGATAAAAACATTGTGTAATACAATCAGGTATGGGCTGTGAAAACCCAAAATCCGTTATAGTAAAAAATAACTGTAGTGATAGCCTTTGTAATGAGGTCGTATACATATTTGGACACAAGCAAGGCTAGGCATATTGTTACGAGCTTCGGGTTCGTGACAATTAAAAATGCCGATAAAAATTACCAAAACTTACACTTTAATCAATCAACACTAACAACAATTCAAAACACACTAATTATAAAACACAATCACTCTTAAGTCGCACTTGAAGATCGCTTTCGATGTATTCGCTTGTGTCGCAAAACCAAGTCTGATTGCTCGCGGCTATTCCCGGCCTTATATAGTGCCGCAGATAGTTCCAGAACCTTCTATTGTAGAACCGTCTAGAATGTTCGAGTACATACCGGCCCCGACTGACTACATGTCGATAGTTCTAGTAAGTTCTAGCTTCGTCATATCTACTCGTCAATAGATGGCGCTGACGGATGGCATGACTATTAGTTCTACTATTCCATAATAGATGGCGCCAGTTAGTTCTGCCGATCCACAATAGATGTCGCCAGTGGTAACTAATGTCACCGTGTATCATGCATTAATTGTGGCGCGTAACACTGCCCCCTCCTAAGACATGCTCGTCCCGAGCATTATCGGCTCCATAATAACGCGCCAATCGATCCACATGGACGATCTTAGGAGTACCTCTTGCACCTTTCCGTATCCGGTAGGTTACGTCATTGATCTTTGTCACAATCCGGTACGGTCCATCCCATTTAGCTTGAAGCTTAGGAGATTTCCCTTTGCTGCGCACTGGATTGTGCAACCACACTAGTGAACCTTCGTCAAACCCTTTACTGTTCATTTTGCGGTCATAACGGGTTTTCATCTTTTCAGACATTTGCTGACCTGATTGTCTGACGTGCTCACAAATGTCATTCATTTTATTCCGCAAGTTATTCGCATAATCCGTTATACTGCATGGGGCATCAGGTGGTATTCCGGTGATCAGGTCTGCAGGCAGCCGTAATTCTCTTCCAAAGTTTGCGAAGGCTGGTGTCACCGATGTACTTTCGTGAACAGCGCTTCGATATGACAACAAAAACGGTTGTATGTGCTTGTCCCAATCTCGTTGTCGATTTTCCACAACTTTTGCTAGGTACCTCTCCAGTGTCTGATTAAATCGTTCCACCATTCCATCCGATTGTGGGTGGTAAGAAGTTGTTCTTGTTTTATGAGTACCCATAACTCGACAAGTTTCCTGGAATATTTGGGACTCAAAATTCCTTCCTTGATCACTGTGAATCTCTAGTGGAACTCCAAAACGACAGAAGACTTCATAAACTAATTTATCTGCAACTGTCGAAGCTTCTTGGTTTGGAATGGCGAAGACTTCCGGCCACTTAGTGAAGTAATCCATCACAACCATGAAATACTTGTTGCCACTTTCACTTTCCGGAAACGGCCCCGCAACGTCGAGGGCTATCCTCTCCCATGGTGCGCCAACATTGTACAATTTCAATGCACCTCTACTACGAGTCTGAGGTCCCTTTACAGCTGCACAACTTGTACATTTGCGACACCAGTCCTCAACATCGTCCCGACAGTGGACCCAGTAAAACCGTTCTCGTATCTTCAGTAGAGTCCGTTTTACTCCCAGATGACCTCCTGAACATCCATTATGGTACAGCTGTAGAACATTCGGTACTTGAGCTTTAGGGACAACCATTTGCAAATGACAGCTATCTCCCCGAGCATTTTCCCATTTTCGGCACAGGACTCCATCCTGAATCACCAAGCTGTCCCATTGGGCCCAATAGCTTTTCGTGATCGAACTCATCGCTGAGACGTCGCTCCACTTGGGCTTAGGAGCTCTGGCCTTCATCCACTCCAGAATCGGCTTGATGTCTGAATCTTCCTGCTGTGCACGTTGTAGGCTGTCCTTCCACTCGATGCTGAGGTCTGTCTTGAGCATCCTCACAGGTACGACTTCTTTACTCTCTTGCCTAGTACAATGCTTGCAGTCTTCAGGACAAGGTCTTCTTGACAATGCATCTGCGTTGCCATGAGATTTTCCGCTGCGATGTTCGACCACGAAGTCGTATTCCTGCAGAAGTTCAATCCATCTCGCAACTTGTCCTTCTGGATTTTTGAACTGCAATAGCCATTTCAGTGCAGCATGGTCGGTTCGTAACTGGAATTTCCGACCCAGAAGATATTTGCTAAAGTGCTGCAATGACTTTACCACAGCAAGCAGTTCTCGTCTCGTAACACAATATTTCCTTTCAGGTTTCGACAATGACTTGCTGAAGTACGCTATCACAAATTCTTGATCGCCATTCCGCTGGGACAACACACCGCCAAGTCCTATGTCGCTTGCGTCTGTGTCAACTATAAATTCCTTGCCCGCATCAGGGTACCCCAAAATAGGTGTTTTGCACAGACGGTCCTTTAGCTCCTGGAATGCGATGTCGCAACTTCCATCCCAGCTGAAATGTCGCTTTTCCTCGGTTAGCTTATGCAGGGGTTTGGCTATATCTGCAAAGTTCTTGACAAATCGCCGATAGTAGGAGCACAAACCCAGAAATGCTCTGACCTGCGTCTTGTCTTTTGGAATTGGCCAATCCTTGACAGCGGCGATTTTCTCCGGATCCGTGCGGATACCTTCTTCAGACACTACATATCCCAAAAAGCTAACTTGTCGTTTGAATAGTGAACACTTCTTTGGACTTAACTTGAGGTTGGCACTCTGGATCTTCATGAGCACGCGTTCCAGGTTTTGAAGATGTTCTTCAAACGTACGGCCTACGATGATGATGTCATCCAAGTAGACCAGACAGGCATCGCCAATTAGCCCGGTAAGTACAAGTTCCATCAACCTTTCAAACGTTGCCGGAGCATTGCACAATCCAAACGGCATAACTTTAAATTGCCACAGACCCTTTCCTGTCGAGAATGCAGTTTTCTCCTTGTCCTTAGGATCAATTTCAACTTGCCAGTAGCCACTTTTCAGGTCCAGCGTGCTAAACCACTTTACGCCAGTAAGCATGTCCAGCGTGTCATCGATTCTTGGCAAAGGATAGCTGTCCTTCTTGGTGACGTCGTTCAAACGACGATAGTCAACACAAAACCTCATGCTGCCGTCCTTCTTTCTTACCAGCACTACAGGTGAACACCATGGGCTAGATGAAGGTTCAATAACACCATCCTTCACCATCCCCTCAATCATGGTTTCCACTTCCTTTTCACGTGCAACCGGCAATCTCCTTGGCCGCTGACGGATAGGCAATTCATCTCCTGTGTTTATTTTGTGTTGAACTAAGCCAGTCCTGCCGATGTCAGCATCGTTTGACGAGAAAACATCGGCATACTTGAGTAACATTTTCTTCGCCTTGACCATTTCATTTTGGGACAGAGCGCTGCGGCAGTCTTCTAAAAGTGTGGTCACTCTTGTTTGTGCATCCTTGCTGAGGGTCCCAGTCGATAGATGTTGGTATCGACGCAACCAATCCACTTCCTCGCAAGTACCAACTAGTGTGCCTTTTTCTATAATCTGTTCCTGATCACAAAGGTTCAGCACACGTACCCCTGAGATGTCGGTGGCTCTGACCAAAGTTCGTGCCACTTTCCATGGAAGGTCATCGTCTACCCTTTCCACGAGTACACAACGTTGAGTTTTCCCAGGATTCCGAGGAAGACTAACCGGCACAATCGTTTCCGATCTCGGCGGAAGAACAATCTTCTTAAGGCTGTACACGTTCCCTGGTAACGCCCCTTCCACGAAAAGTTCCTCTTGTCCACATTTCAAAACACCTTGCTTGACGTCAATTTCGCAACAATTCTTCCTCATAAAGTCAAGGCCCAGGATGCAATCGTCCATTATATCAGCCACGATGACATTATGCAGGTAGATTCTGTTGCCTAGCTTCAACCCTATCTTCTTCTCTCCATGGACGGGTATGCGCTGACCGGTGGCTGTTACCAAATTAATGTGTTCTCGGTTGTATGCGGAGTCCCCAAGGGACCGTCTTATCAGTTGGGAACTGACGACCGTGCGAGAGGCTCCAGTATCTATGGTCAGCTTACACGGCGTTCCGTTGACCTCGCCCTTGATGATTAGGCTGTTCCCGTCTTGGGTTTGTGTGATCGAAACCCTTGGGGCTCTTTGAACATCAGCCAGCACCCGCCCCGCAGTCCTGGCTATTACTCGTTTCCCTGCTGTTGGTTCTGGGCGGTGCTATTAGCTGCACTGCCCTCTGGAGATCGGCCGTCTTCTTTTTCTGCAGTTCGCTTGGGGCAACTGGATCGAAGGTGGCCCCTTTCCCCACAGCCGTAGCACCTAGGGCTGTACCCTTTACTGCGGTCGCGAACTGTAGCCGCTGCAACCTCCCTGACCCGATGGGAACGATGATCCTGTCGCACGGCTTCCACCTCCAGTGCATGGGCCAAGGCGTCCTTAAGCGTCCCGTGGTGCCCGAGCCTCACAGCAGCTCTAACTTCAAGGTCGCGGATGCCGTCGATGAATGCCTGCACCAGGTTCCCATCAATAAGCGCAGGTACGGACTGGTAAGCTTTACGCACCAGCTTCTCCACTTCAAGGGCCCACTGCTGCAGGTTCTCATTACTGCGTTGCACGCGATCCTTGAGCTGCGCACGAAACACGTGTTCCAGGTGAGCATCGCCATACCGAGCCTCCAATGCCTCAAGGAGCTGCTCGTAAGTCACTTCCTTACCGAGAGCTTCCAGAACAGTTAAGGCCTGGTCGCGCAGGCCTAGGGTGAGGGCAGTCATAGCCTGACTATTATTCCAACCATTCGCCTTTATGACAGCCTCAAACTGGATTTTGTAGGCCGACCAGGAAGAAGTTCCGTCGAACGGTGGCACTTTGAATCCACGTAGCGAAGGTGTTGTAGCTACGGGAGCTGCGATTCCATCCCCAAGTTTAAGGTAATCCAGCGTTTTCTTTACGTCAGCCATCACGGTTTTCTTCACGTCAGCCACCACGTTGTCAACCCGATCATTCACTTGGTCGATCCGGATTTCAGCTTCCGTCAGGCGGTTGTCACACTGAGCAACCTTATCCTTCATCTCCTTCATGTCTTTCCCGAAGGTAGCGTGAAGATCCTTCATAAGGAGCATCTGCTCTTCCTGGCGGCGCGCTTGCTCCTCCTGGCGGCGTGCTTGCTCCTCCTTATCGTGTTGGAGCTGTTCTTCCAACCGACGAGCCTGTTCCTCCTGTCGGCGAGCCTGTTCCTCCTTGTCCCGCTGGAGCTGTTCTTCCAACCGACGAGCCTGTTCCTCCTGTCGGCGAGCCTGTTCCTCCTGTCGGCGGGCCTGTTCCTCCTTGTCCCGCTGGAGCTGTTCTTCCAACCGACGAGCCTGTTCCTCCTGTCGGCGGGACTGCTCCTGCAGCATCATCATCAGAGCAGCAAAGTCTGGTGCTGATGATGCTGGACCTGCTGCGGACGGGTCGGCCTCCGTGGTTGGTAGCTGGCCCTCCGACCTCTGCGGCGCAGCTCCACCAAAACGCCTCTGGTCCGTCTCCTGTTGGCGTTGACTCCGGGTACGGATACCCTCCGTGTCGTCTTTAGGTAAAATCGGCATGATTTTAATCCTTGATTCTGACACCAATTGTTACGAGCTTCGGGTTCGTGACAATTAAAAATGCCGATAAAAATTACCAAAACTTACACTTTAATCAATCAACACTAACAACAATTCAAAACACACTAATTATAAAACACAATCACTCTTAAGTCGCACTTGAAGATCGCTTTCGATGTATTCGCTTGTGTCGCAAAACCAAGTCTGATTGCTCGCGGCTATTCCCGGCCTTATATAGTGCCGCAGATAGTTCCAGAACCTTCTATTGTAGAACCGTCTAGAATGTTCGAGTACATACCGGCCCCGACTGACTACATGTCGATAGTTCTAGTAAGTTCTAGCTTCGTCATATCTACTCGTCAATAGATGGCGCTGACGGATGGCATGACTATTAGTTCTACTATTCCATAATAGATGGCGCCAGTTAGTTCTGCCGATCCACAATAGATGTCGCCAGTGGTAACTAATGTCACCGTGTATCATGCATTAATTGTGGCGCGTAACAATATTTTTTTATCTAAAACAATGTTATGAATGATTTTTCACTACTAACATGTTTTTTTTTCTGCATGAATATGATAAAACTATAAAGGTCACGCTATGATCATATTAGTCAAGGTACGACAGTTTAGCTCAGTTATAGTTTAACTTTCGATAGTATCATTTATAGATCAAGAAAATAATAAGTAATGGTTACTTCCAACATGAGCAGCATGAGACAACCCTGTCGCCTTGTCGTCGCATAATCTTGTGGCGGAACGAGATATGGATATGCGTAAACAAACATTGTTTTGACATCGCCATGTTTTGCTTCAGAGGGGACAAAACCTCGCGTGCTAATGTCAGCCCGAATTGTTACCATTTTCGCTTCAAGCCATTCTTTTACCAAGGCGTCATGTTAACGTGTCCCTTTCATTATGTTATAGACGAATTAATAATTAAAATGCATTATTTCTCGCAGACAAGAAACGTCTCAAAAGCCACGGCCGCTGACGCCCGTAACGACAGACTTCACCAATACGACGCAGCGCTCCACATCACGCACGCGCGTCGCCACCAACAGACGTAGTGCCACTAATTCAGGTAGGAAACGAAACCTAGAAGACACGGTGGCGAACATCACAACAATCAACATCTTTTCAATAAAATAATGGATAGACATAAATTTAATAAAGATAAATACTTACTTATTTTCTTACTGTGTGTATATAAATAATAAAATAAATAAATTAGATCAACCTTTTTCAGATATCTAAAGTACTTACATACATCTTTTATGGGACACTGTGTTAAATGTTATAACAAAATACCTCGTGAAATATTGCAATTAAATGAAATAAAATGTAAAACTTATATTAAAATTACACTTTGTAAACAAGGATATTACAAATTAGAGGATTATATCCAAAATAAGAATGCTTGGATACATGCTGGTCCTGATCCATAGAACAATCTCTTAGAGTCTAGACAAAATCAAACTGGTTGCTAATGTAATTGTATCATTTAATTTATTCTTTTTTTACATTGATTTACATTCTGTAATTACTTAAAGTCACAACCGGACTTATTACTCTTTATTTATTTATTTTTTAATGACAATTGTCTACTTTTAGAATGTTTGTAAATATGTGAGCACCATGTATCTATCACAAAGTTAATTTATATATTTTAATTATTTTACCTATTGTGGTATAGTCATTTTATTTTAGGTGCATCATCTTCACATATAATTAATGTATGCAAAATATTGGAAAACATTTTGAAAGAGTAATGGTGGAGTTTCTTGCCAATTCTTCTCCATACGAAAACTACATTTTGGAAGGGGCGCGGGCGACTAGAATCAATTGTTAATTTACTTTTTGACCTTCAAAAGTGCCTTTTGAAATAAATGATTTGACTTTGACTTTGAACTGGCGACTAAGGCCCTTATTACAGAAATTCACTTCAACCAATACTTGGCTTTAAACTAGTTTTAAGTAATGCTTGAGTTTGGAGTAAGTTTCTGTAGCCCGGGCCAAGTCAACTGCAGTTGTTAAGGGGTTATTATAACCCTTATATTGAATTTACTTTCTGAACCCTTTACAGGGTGAATTTTCTAAATGTGTGTCGATGTCTAAATTCGAAACTATAACAAATGGCGAAATATATTCAAATGTATCTCCTCAACACCAGTGGATTTTGATAAACACTAAAACGATATTACTCGATTTCTAATATTGCTGGTTATTTACGAGAACATCGAACACCACGTCAGTCGAAAGACGGCCAAGGAATAAAAAAAAAATCTGTTGCCACAGGAACTAACAATAACTTTTTATTTCTAGTACCTGGAACCGTCCAGCCGAATAACCCGGCTGCCCGATTCAACGGCGCGCCCGGCAGTATGGCCAAGCCGCCGCCCACGCTGGTCAGGTCGCCGCTGCGACAGAAGACCTCGCCGCCACAGGCTGCGCCGTAAGTAGATTAAAAAAACCGGCCAAGAGCGTGTCGGGCCACGCTCAGTGTAGGGTTCCATAGTTTCCCGTCCGTCACAATAAGTGTTCCCACTTATGAGTTTAAAGGTGGGTGTCCATTATGTTCGCGCTCCAGCAGCGCTCCGCGCTCCTGCAACTGCTCCCGGTAGTGGGTACGTGCGCGAACACAAAGGGGAGCGCAGTGTGTCAAAGGGGAGCGCATGTAGAAGTGCGCGCGACGTATCCATTGGAGCAGTTGCAGGAGCGCGGAGCGCTGCTGGAGCGCGAACATAGTGGTAACCCAACTTAAAAAAGGCTATTTGTTACAGAACTCTAATAATTACGGAACACTAAAAACGGGCCCACAAAGGACGGTGATAACTAAAAATAATATGTAAACGAAGTTAAAAAAAAATGCTTGCATATACGATTATACTACAAACTTAGTCCAGAAATTATTTTGTACAACTTTTTGTCTTTTTTGTACAAAAACTGTTGTTTCCATCAAGTTCAAAATGATTTTCCTAGAAATCCTTATAAAGTTCTACTTTTCAGATTTTTTTCATATTTTCTAAACTTATGATTCAAACGTTAGAGGGGACACACACATTGTTTTTTACTTTTGGAGCGATTATTTCCGAAATTATTGACATTATTAAAAAATGATTTTAGTAAACCCCTATTCATTTTTCAAAATCAAAATCAAAAGTCATTTATTCAAATTAGGCTGAGAATCAGCACTTTTCGAACGTCAAAATTACAAAAGACAGTCCCCCAAAAACGCCCGCCCTTCGCCTTTTAAATACCTTTCCAACAATATATCACACGTTAGGGTTGAAATTAAAAAAAAAAATCATTTCCCACTTTACATATAGGGGGGCTACCCTAATAAAACATTTTTTTCCAATTTTTATTTTACCACTTTGTCGGCGTGATTGATATACATATTGGTACCAAATTTCAGCTTTCTAGTGCTAACGGTCACAGATATTAAGCGAGGACGGACAGACAGACATGGCGAAACTATAAGGGTTTCTAGTTGACTACGGAACCCTAAAAAGACGTTGTAAATAAGATTTTTTCTACTGACGAAAAAAGTTAGGAGACTAAGGGCGAATTTCACCTATTAAACTGAACGCGATCAACACTTGTAAACCGATACCTTAATTACGTAATACGCTGTCAATCTGTATCACTGTAAAACTCTCACCGTGACAACTAAGGTGAAGTGAGCTGACAATAGTGTCAATCATCAGTGGGACTGATAGCTCAATTCAAGCATACTTCTTCTAAGTTAGTGTGGTGAGATCATTAGAAGAATTAAAACTCAAATAAAATCTTAAATTAATCAATTATATGTTCACAGTTGGTCAGGCGGCGGCAACAGTACCCTAGCGTCTCTTCCCATGATCGGTTTCGACGACGCGCTGGGCGGCCCCGCGCCCGCGCCCGCGCCGCCCGCGCCCGCGCCGCTCGCGCACGCGCCGCCCGCGCACGCCGCGCACACCGCGCACGCCGCGCACGCCGCGCACGCGCCGCACGCCGCGCACAACGGCTACGCGCGCGCGTACGAGCGCGCCGCGCCCGCGCCGCCCCCCGCGCCTGCGCCGGCGCCGCCGCCGGAGAGGCCGCACCATAACACTAATGCGTATCAACCGCCCGTACCGCATCATCAGGTATGAACAAGGATTTTCTGTTTATTTAATGAAAATACAGCCCAACGGACAAAGTAAATGCATTTCATGCAACTTCTACAGGCTATGTATTTTGGTCCAATTCAAGTAAGAAGTTCAGAAGTAAATAAAAACTGTTTCTTTTTACGTACATTTTGAATACTAGCTACGCCTCGCGGTTTCAACTGCATAAGTCTCGATCCCGTGGAAATATCGGGATAAAAAGTCATGTCATGTCAAGGTCATGATCTACCCATGTGCCAAATTTAATTCAAATCTGTTAAGGACGCTGTTACATTTTCGACGAACTCAAATTTAGGTATCTAAAGTCGCACACAGCAACATCACACGTACGCACACATTGATTCCTCGATTTTATACATCACATATAATCTTGGTCCTTGATATTATTTTTTTATTTTATTCTATTGAAATTGATTCCGGAAGATTACTTGGATCTTTGAAAATGCATTTGGTAACTGTTACTATTAGTATCGTCATCAAGAAAATGAAAATACAAAACCAAAGACACCGACTTCCGAAATCAAAGTTATTTTTCACTTTGTGGTGTTTTTTTTTTTTGGAAGTCGGTTTTATTTTTTGTGAGAAAGTTTTTATCGCTGTTTCGGTTTTAGGGGGAAAACAGATGTCAACACCCAATATGGGGTACCAACCAAAACTAAAAGGAAAAAAACTGTCCTGTGTCGAAAAACAAAAAACCATAGATACCGACACCGACTTCCGAAAAGAAAATTAATTTTCATTTTGTAAAGCACGCTATGTGAAATAAGTAGGTACTTAAAATAAAACAATTTCCGTTCATAAGGATTAAAAACGACCATCGATATTGCTATTACATGGAACATAATATATAAAATATTACTATCTAAAATTTTACGAGTATTACATAGTGAGCTAATGAGTTATGACATACTAGCCTGGGCATTTAGTTAAAATTTTTGGTAAAATAAATCTCCACTCCCGAATGATCTTCTTTGTGACTGTGGTGTAGGCTCAGCATTTTTGATGAAAATTAAAACACACGGAAGTAGTAAAAATCTATAATATATTTAATAAAGGCATGCTACAAAAGTACACCAACTTATTGCTACGTTTGTAGATTTTTTTGGTCTATATCCAAATTTCCGAATACGGGGCATCTAAAAAATAAAGATAAACATATTAACAAAATAACCTACATAAAAACTAAATGCTACACTTGGTGGCAGAGCTCACAAAGTACAAATTACAAAGTTCCGCTGCCAAGGCCTGTCTTATTTGTCAAACGCTATTTGTGGCATCTACCATGCCATATTTATGAAATTGACACCCATGACGAAAAGTGGCCAAGTTTTTGTCGGCGCCATCTTGGATTTTGGTTTTGACCCCATATTCGTTATTATAGCTACCCCAAAAACTATGAAAATGACACCTATGACGAAAAGATGTCTAATTTTCGTAGGCGCCATCTTGGATTTTGGTTTTGACCCCATATTCGTTATTAGCTACCCCAAAAACCATGAAAATGACACCTATGACGAAAAGATGTCTAATTTTCGTAGGCGCCATCTTGGATTTTGGTTTTGACCCCATATTCGTTATTAGGTAACCAAAAAACCGTGAAAATGACACCCATGACGAAAAGATGTAAAATTTTCGTCGGCGCCATTTTGGATTTTGGTTTTGATCCTATATCCGTTATTAGCGACCCCAAAAACCATAAAAATGAGACCCATGACGAAAAGTTGTAAAATCTTTATCGGCGCCATCTTGGATTTTGGTTTTGACCCCATTTTCGATATTAGCAACCCCAAAAACCATGAAAATGACCACTTTTTGTCATAATCTTGGTTTTGACCGCACATTCGTCATACATACATACCTACATACAAACCGGTTAAAATCATAACTCTCCTCCCGCCCATCCACTTCCAGACCTCACCGCCGACAGGTTGACCTTAGCCATCCAAATCCTAACCTTACTAAGAGCTCCTTAAACCCATCCATTTCTCAACCTTGTCCACAGCTGCTTAACCCCACCCATCCAAATCCCGATCTTACACAACATAATAATATTTTTTTATGCTACAAAATAAAAATAATTTAAGTATGAAACTCGTACTTACTTTTATTTCAGTCCAAAAGTATCAACTCCTTCCGATCACGATAACCAACGACGGTACTCACACAACAATCTTTTTCTATTACTTTTATCGTATTTATTTTTTGCGAGAGAGCGATATACCCGTCCTTCCACGAGCGCTTCTGAGCGCGGAATGATGAACCGTAAGTGCAAAATGTATGAAGAAGTCTGCAAGTGTTTTTATTTTAGCTAATAATTGAAAAATATATTGATTTATATACAAAACAATTAGCTAAATCTATAAAGGACTATATATACCGCAATTTATTATAATTTTGAAGATAAAATATGCTGTAAATTTACCTAAACTTGTACCTATTCGGACACCTATTTTTTAAATTTTCTGCGATTATTGAGTAGGGAAAAATGTATTTGTGCGAAAATTTTGTACGACGTCATACAATTTTTGTGATGCCAATGTGGAGATGAATATATTATTACCTTTAAATTAAGACCATGATATGTTAACATTTGTGATTGCTTATTCGTTAAAATGGTACCTGAAAAGCACTGTTATTTGTAGAAAAATGTAAAAGCGTCCTTAAGACGTTTTAGCGTAAAAAGCTTAACAAAAAAAAAAAAACACAAAAAATCAAATCTTTTCTCCTTAAAATGTTAGTTTAGACAATCAAACCGATATTGACGGAGCTTTTATTTCGTAGTATTTTCAGTAAGGGTGATTTTGCCTATCTCTAATACTCAACATTGTTATTTCATCTTATACAGCCACCGCACACACAACAAGATGACAGCTCTTCGAGTTCATCGAGTGAAAGCGGCAGTGATTCAGACAGCGGCAGTGATAGTGACGACAACGATTCCAGCGTACACCACCCTATTCCCAATGGTCAGTATTTTATTACATACAGGGATTCTACTCTTTTTGCACGAATTCCGTAGTTTCTGCCTAAGTAACGGGCGTTTCCTACTCCCTATTACAAACGGACATAGGATTAGTTCGGGGCCCGAACTAACAACGAATGACAACACGATTTGACAGTTATCCTTATTCGCGATGTGTTTTTACCCGTCCGAAAAGGTTAATTAATCGGAAGTAGGGTTAATTTCGAATTATCGAACTACTTTCGGCGGACCCGTATCTTCGTTGACGGCCTTTAGAGTAGGTCCTGGTTCGTTCTACCTGAGGCCGACGATAAAAGAAACGTCATTTTATCTGCTCGTTGACAATAGCAGCGACTTTGTTAAAATTCATTGCTTAGGGGCCGTACAAAGAAGAAGTATCGGAGTCATCATTTTCCCAATGCGATAAAGATGCGTACAAATTCGAAAACATGTGACATCTACCAACCCGCACTTCTCTCTTAGAGAGAAGGCTTGTGTACCAGCGATGGGATGTGTTAGAGGAACAATGGCGTAAGGCCTTTTTCGCAAAGTAACACTGATACTTTTACTTTACATCGTCCTAGACTAGCCTCGGTAGTTGATCGGATTTTAAGACCTGAGAAGTGTTAAATGCGCTATCAGAATACCAGCGTTGCGACATTTATTTTTAAAATGTCGAAGCATCGTGCTGAGATAGGAGGCATAAGGCCTCGTATAGGACTTTGTTTCATTTTTCTTTTTGTTACTTTTTTTATATAATTTTATTTTATTTTTGATTGTGTTTTGTTTAGTTTATGATCTTCCTGTACGAGTAGCAATAAATACTTTTTCTTTATCTTTCTTGCTAAATGATCTCTAGAACTAGGCGATAAGATGACCAGCTCAATCACCTAACCTGACTGTTTCATTGTCTATTTAGATTTTTCTAGTCGATTTGCGCTAATGGTTAATTTATTTTGCAGGTACCGTCGCGCCCCCCAACCCGGCGGCCGCGTTACCAGCGGACGTACTCAACGATGATCTCTGCCTGTCCGAATCCGGCAGCGACTCCGACTGACCTCACGAAAAACGTTTATTTCATCGGGTTTGGGTGTCTTATTTTTTAAACGTTACTCTACTCGCCCTCACAAAACAGATTGCTCGTCAAACTTGGCAAGTGTATGTCACCTATCATGACACTTCTCTTTCCTACTTTTTAATGCACGGAGCAAAAAGTAAATGGAGTATTCATATGAATATTTGTCATTGAAATTAAAACTGAATAAGTGAGATTCGACAGGGAAATGCAATGTCTATTGGATGCATGCGGTTTGCGATGGAAGACTGTCGAGGCAATAATCAGTGTTTGCATGAATGGCGATCAGGAACTTACCATATCGCTCCATTTATAATCTTATCCGTGTCCAAATGATATTATTCAGGGAGTGTACAGTTTTTGCAAGGAAAGACAAATATTTTGGTTCTATACGAACTTTATGAAATATTATGATGAACTAGGACTTTAAATTAGCTGCAGTAAAATGACAATTTATGTGTTACCACTTTTTAACGAAATTTAAATAGTGATGTGACAAAAGAATTGATTCATTCAATTAAAATTCAATACATAATCGATCAATTTTCAATTAATTTTATAAAAGAGGATAGTGTATTTTTGGTCAGCAGCTTGTGTTTTCCAGGGTGTGACGAGCTTCTGAAAGCAGGTTGATCAAACCATATTTACAAAATTAACAAGCTATGAGCATTACAACATATAAACTCAATTAAATAGGCTTTTCTCCAAGTCTAGATATCTGAACGTTAGTTCCAGGTCTGGTACCTGGATGCACTAAAAAAAACTAATAAATTACAGCTATGAAGCCAATATTTACACAGTAATCGTAATCTCAATAAGTTGTTACGATTATGATTTCTGTGCAAATTCACTATTCGAGCACAATTTTGATGCGAACTAGTACTATCAATAACTATCATATAAAGGTTCAAAACAAATTAGCAGGTGTGATGGGAATCGATATCTAAACATGAAAAAACAAAAGAATTTATGATAATTCTTCTGTTCTGGTTTCTGTACACTTTACAGTCGTGATGGGTATCAATATATCTAATCACAAAAACACTGATTTTCTTAACTATACTACTACTAACTGACTTTATTATTTTTTTATGTAACAACACTACCAGCGGTCGCTGACCTCAAAATAAACTACCATCAATCATTTGTTTTTGTTTTATCATGTTTAGATATTGATTCACATCACGTCTGCTGAGTTTCGTTGGCTAATTTAATTTGAACCTGTATATGAATGAAACTGCGACAAATATTATTATATCAATACAAAGAGTATTTCACTGATTTTTGGTCAATTGCGTTCCAATCACAGCACTAGCAGAGGTGATTATGGTGCCACACTCAACATAATTTAACGAAATGACAGTACGAAGTGCCATTTTACTGCAGCTAATTAAAAATCAGACTTGTAGTGTATGTGCTGGACTCGTACAGTAAGTACACCTCCCATCGTCAATGCTCGCTCTAGTGTTACATGTTAACTTGCCATGTTTTGAAATATTTTTGTAATGTAAGAAATGGTACATTAAAGTATAATATTTTTATGTCAGATTTATTTTATTCATAATTTTTAAGTAAAATGAACTTAATTGTTATGTATTGTTGACATAATTAAAGATAATCGTAACGTGCCTCATGTGAACATAGATATTTTTTTTATTTTATGCCAATATTTGTAAAAGCTAGGATTAAGTAAGTACGTAATGATTGGTAATAATATTTTATCACAATGTTCATTTATTTAAATTTAGTTAATATCTAAAAATTGCAATAATCTTTTGTACAGGAAGATACGAGAATAAAATATTGTAATATAATGATGAACATGATAGTTTGTCGAGAGATATAAATCGTTTTGTATGTACATAGATATGAGAGAACTTAATTATATTATAATATAATAGGGTTGTTGTGGTGTTAACTCGCAAAACCTGGATTGTGTGCCTTCAGCAAACTACATTGCTAATTTATTTTGGATCATTACGTCGTCTAATATTGATAAGACGTTACCTACCCAATTATGTCCACATGCTCTTTTTACTTATGAGAATATAAACAAAAATATGAAATGAAACAAGCTTTTTCATTTAGTTTCTAAACCCATAAACTGTTTAACAATTTGTCTCACAAATTAGTAAAGAACGAAGTCGTACAAAACTTGTTGCAGTTCCAGTAACTTGTCCAGTTACTATAGTAATAAGTAAGTACCTGAGTTTACTACAATAAAATCTACATCATAGTGCACTTTTATATAAATGGCCTGTGGATGGTCCTGTAAGCTATACCCAGCAACGAGGTATGTCAATGATTTCAGCACAGAACATTGCTTACACCATCTGTGGAGTGGAGTTTCCTTTAATATCAACGGTATCCTCTCCCCTCTCTCTCTTTGATTTCCCCACATATAATTATAATAATATAATATCCCTGGACATTTCACACAGCGCCATCTAGTCCCAAGCTAAGCAACCTAATGCTTGTGTT
This sequence comes from Apamea anceps, assembly GCA_951799955.1. Lineage (NCBI taxonomy): Eukaryota > Metazoa > Arthropoda > Insecta > Lepidoptera > Noctuidae > Apamea > Apamea anceps. The sequence goes on from OX637506.1 coordinate 5,385,958, forward strand.
ATGGTAACAAGATGGCTGATAAACTACTTATATACATTTTTTTTTTGTAAATACATACATATTATAGATAGGAAAACACCCAGACTCGGAACAAATACATGTAGGTCATACAAATATTTGTTCCGTGCGGGAATCGAACCCGCGACACGCAGCGCAGCAGTCAATCGCTTAACCACTGCGCCAACCGTGCCGTCAATTACATGAATTAGTAGGAGATGGATACTTTGACTTACTACAGAATCCTGTCCAAACCTATCTCCATCACATTAGAATAGTTTGATTATTTCTTAGGCGTGGAGTACCAAACTTAGAGTTTGTCTCACGAAAGAAGTTCCGCGGCAATAAGTTGAACCAAGTTGAACTAATTATTACTAGACAAGTTAGCAACGTTCCTACAACAATCCTAACCCAGACACCTTTCTCTATTTAAGATTGTGCGTTTTATTAACCAGTGTCCGATACGATGTTGAGATAGATAAAGATTTAGGATTCAGCGCTGCGTTGCGAGACTTTTGTCGTGACGCGGACTACCTATATTTTGAGTTGGTTGGAGGAGTTTCTCTATGAAATGCTTCTTAGAGTCTATGAAACGTGCCGAGTTGCTTGTCAATGTCAACTGACTGTAGTGACGTCTGTCCGTCAGGACTCAGGTGTCAACCGTCAGTTTCGGGGAAATAATATCAGCGTTTCACATTTCTTGTTACCGTTCTTTAACAATTTGTTTGAAGAATTGTTTACGTGACTGCTTATTTTATAACAGCCACAGTTTAGACTAAATCATAAGTAAATCTTTAACCGTTTAGACCATGTTGTGAGTATTACTAGGTGATAGTCACAAATGAAAATGTCTAACTCACTTTCGAGTAATAAAAGTCACTCGAAAAAGGCAAATAGCAGCAGAGAACGTGATAGAAACAAGTCTGTAGCATCAGAGTCTGGGGGCTCCAGTCAGTGCGACACTCCTCCACTCAACGAAAAGGTAAAACATTTGCGCAATTCAGGTTATCTCAATAATAACTTGTAGCCCTTTACTTGGCGCCTTATAACTAACAAAGAGCTAAGTGTGAACACTTGTTAGCCTTTTGTGCCAGTGTTTTAGTTGGTTCATTGAACAAATTCCTTTTTCTGAAAGTGTATCAACGACTATCTTCATCACCTCCTTGAATGCTTAACACTTAACACAATTTTTTTCATTCAGGATGGCAACTCGTCGCAAGGCAAGTTTGCAGGCGTCAGCCCTGAGTCTGTGGCCTGTATGGCAGAGCAGGCAGGGCATGAGGTTAACTCTGAGGCTATCACCGCCTTGGCTGAGGATGTTAGCTATAAACTCAGGCAGGCTATCAGTGTACGTACTTTAAGCTTACATATATTATCTAGCAAGATCAGTTCTTTTAGTTAGCATAGAATGCTCCCTGAGTACCTTTGTAATGTATTACATCAATACAGAGTAGAATAAGTCTTATTTAATTTTTAAAGGTTTTTGCCTAGAATAAATTCAAGTCTTAAGAGCGGCCAACTACTTTTCATACAAACGCTTGTGCATGATTATGTCGTTGTAAGGCATCTATCTTTGAATTTTTTGAACTAATAGGAATCTTGTGCACTGTATCGAGGCTTCTATCAAGCAAAAGCAAAAATAAAAAAATTGAAGAAACAAATTCGGTACGAGCCTCCAAAAATCTGCTTTTTTGCACAAATTTTACCTGAACTTTGGCCGTTCATAATGTACTCATAAATTGTAAAAGTAAAGAAATCATATCGATAGAAGCCTTGCACATGTAATGGAGATTCTAAATGACAAATATTTTTTCCAAAAACTCGTAAGGCTTATTCAAAAACACGTATTTCCTGGAACAAGTTTCATGAAATTTTCGAACACTATTTTTCGTTCAATGTTATCGCATTCTCACTTATTCGTAGTCAACATGGCAGTATGAGGTGCGAAAGTTACCGAATGACAACTGAGCGTTCAGGCGCTATCTCTCTCTTCTCGCTTTGCCTCTTTTTCAAACATTGCGCTGGATGAAACAACAAGCTTTTCGACCGTGCTCACGTTGAAGATAGATGCGCCGGGAAGGGCCCTCTTAAGATATTTCCCTATTTTGTAACTCATCAAAATAATTTAATTTGATATTACCCAACAAAACAGGTATTTTCAAATTGGTTTACTAATCTTTGTAGTCAAAACAGGCTTCCTTGGCTATCCAACAGCTAGCAGAGCAGCAATAACAACATCTCATTGTTCTTGCTGATACAAGCCAGAAACAGGTTTTACCTACAAAAAACATGCAACCTCTAAATACACCACTAGCTTTAACTTTCATAAACATAATGCCTATATACCTCAAAACGGTAGGCAGACAGGGTTCACCCATATTTCAGCAGTGATCTTATAATTCTCATGTAATAAATATAATAAAATAATATTCATTTAATTAAGGTAAAACATCAAATAAAATTTCACAATATTGTAACAGAACAGATTAAATTAAATTAAATTAAAATTCATTTATTTCAGATAACTAATTGATCCATAATTCCATACAGTCCGACTTAAATAAAAAGAAATAAATAAATATAAGATTAAATTAAATAAAAAATTACAAATGAAAGATTAAAAATAAAAGAGATTAAAAATTAACAAAATAAATTAAAAATCAAAAATTACAAAATTACATTAAATTAAAATTAAAAATTAAATTAAAATACATTTAAATTACTCGCTTAATAAAGGATCTCCATATCGGAGAAGAGATCCTATCTGCTACAGTCTTCAGAATTCCGTTGCAGCTGCCACGCATTCTGCAGATCAGGGATACAGTTTTCTTGCGGATGACTGCATGAAAGCCATCCGTGCGATACAGCGCAAACATCCCCGATGCACTACAGAAGCGAGGCAGCCCCAACATCATCCTGAATATGTTATTATACTGGATGCGCAGGACATCCAGCGACCTTTTGGTGTGGCTGACCCACAGATTTCCCGTATAAAAGCTTTGACAATACGCCTTGAACAAGGTTATCTTTACTTGTTCAGAGCAGCGGGAAAATCTGCGGGCCAGCATGTTACCTCTGATCGCTAAAGCCCTGCGCTCCCTCTCTATATCCAGATCGTCTTCAAGACCTTCGGTAATTAGGTGCCCCAAGTATTTAAATTTCGTTACACGATTTATGCACAAGCCATTTAGGGTTATATTATGTGAATACTCGGGGCATCCACCGGTGGCCCTAAAGATCATATATTCCGTTTTTTGGACATTGTATACAAGGCCATGTGCACCAGCATATGCCTCACATACTCGTAACAACTCTCTGAGACCCCTGACCGTCGGGCTCAGCAGCACCATGTCGTCCGCGTAGCTAATGTTGTTGACGCAAACGCCATCTATTGAACAACCGACACGCTTGCTACTGAGCTCGACGATGAGGTCATTTATGTATAGGTTGAAAAGCTTGGGTGACGTCAATCCTCCCTGTCTCACCCCGCTTTCCAACCTATAAGCCTCAGAGAGTGTATTATTCCACCTCACAAAATTTGTTTGGTGAAAATACCAGTATTTAAGCATATTCAGCACCCCCACCGGTACACCCGCGCTCCCCAACTTTCTCCAGAGCACATCGTAAGAGACAAGGTCAAAGGCTCTGGAGAGGTCAAGGAAACACGCATATACCGGTGTCCTGCGGTCCATGTAGTATTGGACAGTATGCTTGAGACCTACGATGGCAGCTTCAGTGGATAGCCCAGGTCTAAACCCAAACTGCGCATCATGTAGTTGAATGTATTTATCCAGGCAGGAATCAAGCATACCGTCCAGCACTTTAGCAACTATCGTTGCTAGAGATATGGGCCGGTAGTTCCCCCTGTCCGAGATATCCCCAGTCCTGTTCTTCACAATAGGCACTACGATGGTTTTCATTAAGTCATGTGGTAAGTATGAGTGACTCATGCACATCGTGAAAAACATGGCCAGGACCCTCGGCAGGTGAACCCCCGCATGCCGCAGATGCTCCACACTAAGCCCATCGTGACCGGGAGATTTACCGCCTGTCATTCTCTTTAAAACGCATCTTACATGACTAGCCGTAAAATGTACAGTCGACTCCTCCCCCTCATATCCGGGCTCAGACCTAATAAATGACGCTGAAGGGCCCAACGGGGAGCGCACCTTAAAATGTTCCCTGAACATATTCGCAATAAGGACTGGTTCGCTTTTTCCATTTACACTCACCGGGAGGCCAGGCTTAACTTCGTGCTTTCCAGTAGCTTTCCAGAAATTAGAGATTTAAATAATTTAGAAAATTATTTAAATAATCAGAAATTAGAGATTTGATTAGAATAAAGTAAAATAAAATGTCAATGCAATTAAAATAAGGTATGTACAACCAAATTAAATATTAAAATGGTAGCTCTCTTAATTTATTTCTTAGGATAAAAACATGACTGGATTAAGTTCTAATACTAAATAATATAGTATTGCCATACAACATGGCAAGGCCACCAGTCAGTTAGGTACAAGTACATTATGCCAGTCTATTGGTAATGCGGAGGAATATTTTGATGCCATATTTTAGTTTACTAATAGTCTTAGTTTTTTTTTGTTAGCCTATACTGTTCCATTATTAGTTACTATTATTAGTAATTATATTTTTATTTTAATAGTTTGTTAGTTTATTTTAAAATGTAGTAAAATTAAAATTACATATAAAATTAAATCAGTAATAGGGGTAACTTGTAACTCTGTTATTATTTTTCCAGAGCCTTGCCTTGCACAGTGAGATGATGAAGAAGTCATCTGTGGACAGCTCGGACGTGAACACACTGTTAACATTGACCGACACGAGCCCTGTTGTAGGAACCTGTGTCACACAGTACACCACCTTAGGGGAAGAAAAACTTTGCGTTCCCATTGTGGGTATATTAATATTTGTGGTAATATGGCATATTTAGCACCATTTTGTGTTGACTGCAGAAGCATATTTGAAAAAATATGCATAATCAGCCTATAATGTTCCGCTGCTGGGACAGGCCTCCGGAAACCAGCATCAAGCACTATTGGTCTGGAATTTTGCTGCACTGGGTCTATTTGGCCCAGCCATGAGGCATTAAATTCTCAAAACTAAGATTTTTCCTATTACTTATAGTGCCCCCACATTTCGCCAGTTATTTTCAAGTCCCATGTACTCGCCATGGGCTCGCCCCCCAATAGGGGGCGAGCCTATTGCCATTATCTGGGTACAAAACCAGATAGCGTGCTATAATCTAGGTCAAATAAACAATACAGGGTGGCACGGACATCGACGCGCAAACTGTAACCATGGAGCATATGAGTTCAGACCCCATAGCGTATAAATTTTTCGTCAGTTATCTATAAAAAATCTTCTGTTTCTTAGAAAAGTGCAATACCTACGCGGTCAAAAAGTATAGAACAGCAAATTTTTTTTTTAATAACCGACGAAAAATGTCGAAGCTATGGGGTCTAAACTCATGTGTTGAATCCATGGTTACAGTTTGTGCGTCGATGCTCCTGCCACCCTGTATATTCCTTCTTCTTTCTTTTCTTAAGTGTGATAAGCCATATTACCGGGTAGTCATTGTATGATTCAAATATTTAAGAAGCTTGCTATTCAGGGACATTTTTCCATTATAGGACAACTGGCTGAATGTGACAGAGTTTGCACTGACACTTCAGAGCTATGTGTATGGCACAACGGCCACTGTCTCAGTTGAATGGATCACAGATGATAAGAGCCTCAACAATGCCAGTAACATAAGCGTAAACCTGCAGAATTACTATACCAAAGTGGCTAGAGGTATGTTTTTCAGATATTATTGAAGTAGGAAATTATAGAATACATTGTTCGAAGATACTGCAACTCATGGCTGTGTCTTGTTTATGTAAAATTATGTATTATTTCTACATTTTCATTCAATATGATTGCTTTTTTTATGAATAGTGTCTGTTTCAGTTGATAATATTTTATAAAATTCTATCTATTCAAATTCTATTTATGTACTATTTTAGCAATAGCAACTATTTTTAGTTAAATATCATAAAACATATTTAAAAACGATTCATCATCTGTCTAGCCTTTTTTCCAACTATTTTGGGGTCGGCTTCCAGTCTAACCAGATATTTAAAAACAATGAATGATTTTAAATGACTGGATAAAGTAATTTTGAGTACTACTTATAATAATTGATAATCTTCTACAAGATTATACAAACTGTATATATAAATCATTCATCAATCATTTACAGCCATTTTAAACCTCCGGAAGAAACCAAAAGAGCTAGCGGTGGAAGATTTGACAACGAATACCCGCATAGGTCCTATATTCCCGAACTTGTTCAACCTGGCTGTCCTAGTGCTAAATGATGACAATCTGAACGCTCTCAATGTGCCCGCTAAGAAACCTCTGCAGTCTAATGTGTTGGATATGGTTGATGCTCTCTGCTCTAATCCTTGTAGCTTGGATACCAATATACAACAACAGGTGAGTCTAATTAATTATGTGATAACATAAATAGGTTTATTTCAATATACAATGTAGGAATTAGGAAAGAAGGCGAGTTAGGAAGTTAAGAAGGAGTTAGGGTATTTAGAATAGAATCTTGACCGTCCATAAGTCATATCAAAGTATCCTGATTTTCTTTCCTAAAACATAACTTCCTTCAAACTCCCTTCGAACTTTCCTTTTCTTTTTATTAGAATTCCTAAATGATAATTCTGAGTTTTGGCCAATTGGAGGCCAGACTAAAATGCCCGACCTACGTCAGTTTCAACTGATCGGATGGGGTTATTCTGTAGTTATCTACGAATTTAGTAGACTTAAATGTCAGTTTCTCTGATTTTATTGCAAATGCGACGCCGCTGTCACGGATGAGACAGCGACATCGCATTTGGCTTCTATAGGCATAAGATAATTTTTTTAAACAGGTTTGAAAATAGTACATTACGATACGTGAGACTTACTGGTGATAAACGTATTATTGAAATCTTTAGAACGGCCTTTCCTTTGGTGTCCTCCTTTAACCCTAGCGAGGATGCTAAACGCCGTGCATTAATACTACTTAAGTTACGCGTATCGTATACTATTTTATACCTCGTGTGACCTAAACGCGCACTTATGTCACGGTTTTCTGTGTAAAAATGGACTACTTAAGTCACAGAAAAGCGTGACTTAAGTGCGGGTTTAGGTCACACAGTGTTATAAATTGATCTTAAGGAGGCATTAGTATTAGAATGAAAATGCTGGTTACATTAAACAGTAATCTTTAAACTTTAAGTCCACCTTTCGCACTACTTGATATAATGAGCCTTTCATAAGTGGCACTTGTCCTAAGAGTTAGCACTCATAAAATAATACTAATACATGAGTAATGACTAAGCTTGTTGTTTCAGTTCCAGAGGTTATTTCCAGTGATGGTATCGAACATACTTGGCAATGGATCACTCGCGGAGAAAATGGTCGCAATACTCACAAAAATCACACGTACCTGGCCCTCGTTTATTACAATAGGTAACTGTTATTTATAATATAAATAAGTTTTAACCTTTATTTCATTTAGTCCTTTTACATTTAAATCGTAGGGATAGTATTTATACAGGATTCTTTGATAGTAGTCGTCGAAACCAACTATTCCTAAGCCAGTTATACGACACAAATATGGTCGAAATTGTCGATATGCTATGTGAACTTGAGGAATTTGAATCTTGTTGTCTGGGAATAAAGTTCACAATAGCCAGTAACGGACTCTGAAGGTATTGGCGGCAGGAGTTTTCGCATGAAATAAACGCGCTATCTCGCTGCGACATACCCAAAACAATGGTGCACTTCCGCTACATCGCCGCTTTAACGGATTTTTAATTTTATCTATTTATACTAATTAGAGATGTTATGGATATATATTTCGGATCTGGATACGGATATGGATATAGGAATAAAATTATATCGGTTTCGGATACGGTTACGGATATGTAATTATTTCGGATTATCCGTTAGTTCCCGGATTATTCGGTTACGGATATTAGATTGAAGTAAAATATAAACACAAATAGTATGTAATAATTTGGTTTTATTTATAGGTTTTATCTAGTCTAGATTATCATTTGGTATTATAATCAGTCATATAGGTAAGTAATTATTTAGAGATGTTACAAAAACCTGTCGAAACATGTTGTTTTTTAGACTCCGCCCTTATACGAAACTATCCGTAACTTGTGAAACGGATACGGTTACGGATATATTTTTATTTCGGATATCCGATAGTTTCGGTTACGGTTACGGAGTTCCATAACATCCCTGATACTAATAATAAAGCTGAAGAGTTTATTTTTTTGAACGAGCTAATCTCTGGAGCTACTAGTCTAACTAGAGGAAGTTTATAGGCTATTTAACATCACGCTGAGACTCTTAGGAGCCCAAAAAAACCCGGCCAAGTGCGAGTCGGACTCGCGCACGAAGGGTTCCGTACCATTATCTATAAAAATCACGTTTGTTGTATGGGAGCCCCTCTTAAATATTTATTTTATTTTAATTTTTTTATTTATTATTAAAGTAAAAATACAACTGAGTATTTTGTGAATATTTCAAGTGTCTACCTGTTGCCATTATTGATATCGAGCAAAAAAGGGCAAAAAAATCGCGTTTGTTGTATGGGAGCCCCCTTAAATATTTATTTTATTTTGTTTTTAGTATTTGTTGGTATAGCGGCAACAGAAATACATAATTTGTGAAAATTGCAACTGTCTAGCTCTCGCGATTCTTGAGATACAGCCTGGTGACAGACAGACGGACGGACAGACAGCGAAGTCTTAGTAATAGGGTCCCGTTTTTACCCTTTGGGTACGGAACCCTAAAAAAAAAAAAAAAAAAACGCGAAAACGAACTAATAACGCGGGCCGCCGATGTGATGCGACGGGTTGGGGGAACAAGAAATTTCACGCGAACGAAGTCGCGGGGCAGAAACTAGTTTAAACATAAACGAAAAATAGTTACAAATACGTTGTTTATCTGAGTTGAGTAAAGGTCCACGTAAACATCAAGAGAAATAAATTCAACACGCTCATTAGACCTCTCTTTCATAATATTCTTATATTTCCTTCAGGCAAAGGCATCCTCTTCGACTACCTAGCGCAGGGCACGAAGGAGCGGCTGACGGCGCCCATGATCAAGTGTGTGATGGCGCTCGGCAGGCGCGCGCTGGTCGAGTGCCTGGCCGACCATCTGGACCATCTCGACGACTGCATACACGCGCCAAGGAGGAACCATCTGCAGACAGACCTTAGGGAG